>JAKSXM010000014.1:0-10000000 GCA_022575985.1 Anagrus nilaparvatae
TAAGTTATTTCAGGCATTGGAATAAGTCATTACGATTACGAAATAAGATTTTACATTTTATGCTACACATAAATAGTTTAATTTGCATAGCCTATAATTCCAAATAATAATTAATAAGAATCTGTTATGAACTGTTTTGAATCTGCAACTTTTAAATTAAAATATCCGGTAACAATTAGTATATCCAGTAATTTCTCAAAAATTTTTGACAGTCATTCAAGAAGGAAGAAATTTTTCCAGCTATATCAAGCTAAATAAAATTGATTTACTTTTTGATAAAAATATTTATTACAAAAAATTCAAAACTAAGTGAAACTAGTAATAGTATACGTGATATAGCGTGATTAATTATTTTAGTTACATTTCCAGAAAAACAATTGCATAAAAAAAGATTGTTATTAAAGTCTTTAATAATTAGGTAAATTATACTTTTTCTTTTAAATCTTAATATACTTAAAACACTTTCTTTCTCTTATTTAGCCCTACGTTTCAACGTTTAAAAAATGTGCTTCTTTTAAAAAAAAATTAATATTATCTCTTTTGTAAAAACATTTCGTAAGACAGATAATTAAGTTTTTACAACCAGTAGGAGGGGTGAATTTACGTATTATTTTAATGATCCGGGTATTTAATCAAGCTAGGACTTACATAAAATCAAATCTAACCTAACGCAAGCACATTACTCCTAATTTCATCAAATTTGATTAAATATTTCCTAAAATTTGAAGATCTGTACCACTTCATATTTGGTCTCCCCAACTACCAAGTACCTTTTTGCAAAATATATTTTCAGTATTAATTATAAGAAATTATAAACTTGAAGGAAAAATTTTTCATCGTTATAAAACGAGATCAAATTACATTTACAAAGTCCAACACATTCAAATTATATTCTATATTAGTGAAATTAGTATTAATAATTAGTATCGAACGAGTATTTATTGCAGTATTTTTTTTTTTTTAGTATTTTTTTGTCTTTTTCCGAGAAAATCAATTAACAGACTAGACTTAGATAAAAAAACTCTTAACTACTCTAAACTGTGTGTGACTAAATGTATTTCATATAATCTAGGAATTATTTATTTAAATAAATTATTAATTATTAAATATAAATTTTTAGTTTCAAAAAATTCATTTTTTGCTCAAGTTTTTAGTGCTTTTCTGTTTTATCTACTCATCCTAAATTGTCGACTTGCGATTGATAATACGTAGAAATTATACTTACCGATCACAAAAAAGCTAGTAATACTTTCAAGATAAAACAGGAAAGAATAAACAAGTTTTTGAATCAGAATTCTAGACTATTTTCAAATTTATTAATAGAAAATTAACAAAATTAGTCATAAGTTTCATTAAATTAGAAAAAAAATTTCATTTCATTCAAAAACTAAAGCTTTTGAAAATTTTTATTATTTAATTTCTATAACTTTTGCAAGAAAATTATTTTTCATGCTTAAAAATTAAGAAATCTTTTTTCTCAATTTTTAGCTTTTTACGGATAACTAAAAAGGAATTTTAAAAAATAAATAGGACCATGATCGCCGTTTAGATCTTAAGCAAACTCCGAAAAATATTTTGCTTATTTTGCAAGTTTGGTTTTAGTAAAACAGGGTTTAGTTTTAATAACAAATAAATTTTATAAATTTTGTAAATGTATAGTTAGCCATACCGCTTTTATCAAAAAATCAACAATCTTGAATAATAATTGTTGCTTAAAAAATTTAGAAAAAATAATATCCCCCGAAAGAAAATTATTATATATGAAATTTATTTTCTATAAAATTATAAAATTACTATACAAAAATATTGCAAAAAAAATTGATAATAAATAACAAAAAGTTTAGTACTTAAGTTGGGGAACCACGTTTTCTAAAATTATATACCAATAATTTTTTTTTAATAGCTAACCTATTGGTTGTGGTAGTGAATAGGACCAAATTTTCTGTTTATAAATTACTGGAAAATTTGTTTCGAAGTAACTACAGTTCAATTTAGTACTACACAGATATAATACATACCAAATTATTTTTTACTATAAACGACTAAAAGTTTGCTCCTTAAATAAAAGGAACTAATTTTATGATAATAAGAGTCTGTAAAATTTTTTTCGATGAAATTAAAGTTCTATTAGGTATACGCATTATAAATATATTATGAGAATAAAAATTTTTAATTATTATTTTGATTAATTTAGGAGCATTAAATACTATATAAGACAAATAATTAGGGAAGTTATTCACAAAGTCAAGCGCCTCTTACGCGATCACAATTTTTTTAGAAATTATTCATCTTAGCTTTCATAATATTATGAGCGCCCTTATTTCCAAAAAATTTTCTATGCTTTAGTCTGCAGTTCTGCCCTATAGTATTTTTTTCTATATACATACATATATTTATAATCCAATTCACCTTTATTCTCCCTCTCATTCTTACTCGCAGAGCTACAAAACTCCTTTTGCATAGTATATGTGTATATTTTGAAATATACACATATATTTATATGCGTATTATAATTGTTAGATTAGGTTGGGTCTCATCAGAGATGAGTTTAAAGAGATTGCCAGCCCCGTGTTAAAAAATCTCTGGTCTCATTCACTAAGATTTCGTTTTATGCCTTTTACAAAAATTATATACAAGCAGCAGATGCCCGCTCATTGTCTTCATTTTTTCACATATTATATTATGAATATATAATATATTTACATATATATATATAATTACTGCAGTGGGATTAACTGAAATTTTAGTGAACATGCGTTAATGTTATATTTAAAATGAAAAAACGAATGTTCACTAATTTTTCATTTATAAATAAAATAAAAAAAAAGTTTACATGCTAAAATTTAAAAAAATTTAAATAAAGACAAAATTATTACGAATTTAATGACCTTCGAAATTATAGTGCGTTACTTATTTAACTATGAATATCAGTGCGCAGAAAAATTTACGGTGAATTTTCTTTTCTTTTTGAAAATCTCTTTGGTGGATTTTTCCATTTCTTGATGTAACTTAATTTCTTTTCAAGATTTTAAAGGCAAAAATGTTCAGGCATTGGTTGTTCGTTGCTGAGGTGACACCGCACAAGAAAGGACTAATTTTATGTTTTACCTGCAGTTAATTTATTTGAAAAACTTGAAATTTTTATTCAATAGCCCTTAGAAAACTTGAAGCTTTCTACAAAATTACTATATTATATTTAGTACACCGGCTGCATAAAAACCAAAATTGTTTTATTATAAAATAATTAGCCACAAGTTTATCAATCAACTCACCTCTGGTATATTTTATGAAAAAGTTTTAATGCTTTTTAAATTCTCTAATTTATAAAGGTCTTGGCACAAAATAATAGGAAATGGCCGATCAGTTAAAGTAGCTGTATTTTTGATATAATATAGATTTAATCATTTTGAAAAAAGTCTCCATGCCCAACAAAGCTTTAAACTCACAACTTTGACTACTTGAAAGCTCAAAAACTCCATCATATAGCAAGATTGCTTAAAAAACATCTTTCTTTCATTTTTTTTTTAAGTATGCTTTTATATTTCTTAGGTCACTTATTAATATTTTGATGTCTGCTAGAGAAGATTGTTAATTTGCTGCTAGCAATTAGCTGTCAAAACCCTAAAATGTAGTAAAACATGTTATAGCTTACCTGAAATAATTTATGTTTTTGGGGTGGTTGATATTGGATCTGATGTCAAAGTAACATCATTGACAGTTCGCAGCTGCCAATTAACTGTGAGTAAACAAAAAAAAAAATAAAACTTTAGATTTCAAAAAAATTCTATATTTTTGATGTCGCTTATGTTGACAGTTCAGAGCCATCAAATAGAGGTTAAAATAACTAATAAGAAATATAGGGTATCGTATAAAGGTTTTGTATTTACAAAAAATAATGGATAACTGATTATTTATTATTTTATTTTTTGACAGGTAATTGACAACTGTTGTCAACTGTCAACTAACAATTTTTTTTTAAATTGGTATCAGAAGTATACAGTAACCTATAAAAATTATTTACCCTTCTTAAAATTTTAAGGCTTTTATTTTACCAATTGGCAGCTTGTTGACGACTGTCAACTATCAGTATTGTCACTTCTATAGAAAATTCATAATTAGTGACGTCAAAAGCATTAGATCTTTTTAAAATCTAAAGTTCGATTCAGTTTTTTTTTCCTATTTGACGGTTAATTAGCAGCTGCCAAATTTTAATTAGGTCAATTTGACAACAAGTTCGAAATCAGCTACTTCAAGTATATAAAAGTATTCTTTGAAAATAAAACAAACAAGGCTTTTAAGGTCCAATAACCGTTATTTTTAAGGATATTTTAAAGTGGCTTTAAAAAAATGTATTTTTATTTTATTTAAATATTCTTTTAATCACTTCCGTGTATAATCTCAGGCACTGAAAAATTGGAATTGGATTGATCGAACGGCCATTTCATATCCTTTTGTTGTACGGGTTCCTTTATCGTTAATAAATTTTTTGCTTATATGTAACATTTCCTTTTTTGAAGCCCATTTATGAAACCTATAATAATTCCCCAATTTCAAGGACCCTAAAGGGAGTTTCAAATGCAAAATCTATCCCTATTATTTTATTAACTGCAACCTTAAAAATCTGGGTCCCAATACGACCACTACTGCCGCTTCAAGGCGCGATAGTCTCACTTGATGTGGATTATAAACTGACAATCACGCCCGTATATTATATTATCAGTCGACTGATAATATAATTTATGAGTCACATCGATTCTATAGTATATTACAAAAATCAAAATTTACTAGCAGGACAGTCTGGAAATTCAATAACTAAATTATTTTTTGTATATTGAAATAATATAAACTTATTATATATTTATTTAGGCTTGCATTATAAATGCCCAGTCTTAGCAAGTAGAGAAAGGGCTAATATATTTAGAGCAGCTCTTTTTCCTTTTTTAACCCTTTTCCTGATAATTAGATAAATGTACTTATTTTATAAAAACATAAAGAAATTCCATAAAATTATCTGCAAAAATTTTTGACAAATATAAAATACCAGTAATTAAATTATTAACAAAGATAACAAGTCAAATCTCTTACTCGCTCACAAATTTTTCAAAAATTTATTTATATCTTTTAAATTAATTATAAGCATATGCGAGCACCGTATTTTCAAAAAGTTTTCATTGCTTTTGAAACTGCAAGCCGCGCTGTCTCCAGTAATTCTCCACTATCAGTTTCTCTAGGCTCCAGCTGCTTTTTTTTCTCTTCCTCTCATTTCTTACCGCTGTAAAAAATATATATGTATATATATATATATATGTGTGTATATATATTTATCTATGTATTGTACTCTTGGGTTAGGTCAGGTTACGTTCACTAAATTTTCAGTTTATCATTCAAACGATAATTCTTATTTTTTCACCCATACTGTACGCTAACGAAATTTTAGTGAACAGGCGCTGAAAATATATAAATAAAAAATTATTTTCTAAAATTTTAAATATATTCAATAAATTGATAAAAACATTTTTTTAAAACTGCCATTTGAAATTATACTGCGTGTCATTTGTTAACTATAACTATAAATTACGAGCATTCATGGCTGTTCGATATTTCAAAAAGTTAATTATATCTGTTTTCGCAGTGATGTAAAAAATCTATGGTTTGCTTTTTATCTCTTTCTCACTCTAACTATAATTTACTTAAAGATTTTGTTAAGTTTATTAGTATATGGGCGTAAGTTTATTAGTATCAAGTAAAAAAAATTAGAATCTTCTTGTATCACTAGTGGCAAACAATATTTTTCATTCTATCTTTCATTACAGCTTCTTAGTAAAATAATTAGCATAACCGTAAAATAAATTATTGCGAGTTTTAATTTTTTATTCTTATTCGATCGCCTAAGCTTTTTGAGCAAAGTTTTTCCATTTTTCTTTTTCAACTTTAATATTTCAACAACTGCATGAAAATTTAACAAATTTTATAAAAATTTGCCAATTTGTACTTTTTTCTTGAGTAGGGAGTTTCGAGGTGTTTAATTTTTATATTATAAATTTGCAATAATTTAAATTACCTAGATTACTAGTGACAGAACTAGTGAAAATTTTATATTTTTACAATAACTCAAGTTGTAATTTGAGATCAGGAAATTTGGATCTTGATTCAAATATTAACATGGAACATGTTCATTGGATGGGGTATTAGAAAAAGTTTGGCTTGGCAGTGAAGGGGGTGAAAAATAGTATTTCTATTTATAGTAATTTAAAAATTTTTTAAAAAACTCTAGTATAAAAAAATAGTCAAATAAGAAAAGAATCAAACGACGCCTTTCGCAACCTAAGGTATTCACCACCGCGTAATGATACGTATAAAAAGCAAAAAAAATCCATGCGTAACCAACTTGAAGCTGGGCTTTACGATAAAAGTGTCAAAAAGAAGCATTCGCAACCCAAGGTGAGAACGTTGTGACAAAATAGGCAAAAATGAGCAATCGTTACCTATGCTCTGATTGTAACCAAATAATAATAAAATAAACTGATAATAACCAAAGAAAAACAAGTATTCGCATTTCATAAACTTTTTTCTTGCTGCCAGCCAGCACTTATTTTTTTATAAAAATAACCAGCTCAAAATAATCTGTTATTATAACTTTGTATGTCATTTACGTTCAACTTTCAAAGGCCCCTGGAAGAATGTTATCCTCTGACTTGGCCGTATAGGAGGATACCTTTTTGAGCTGTGTATATAAGTATTAAATACTAGTATATTTACATTTAATATTATCTTATGTGCACTGGACAACATTAAAATAACTAAGTCTTGTTGAGTAGAGTCATCATCTATTCATTACCGCATGTGAATATCTTACTGCTGAACTTGAGTCATTAACTTGTTAAATAAAAAATTTTTTTCCGCAACACTTTTTGTTTCAGCAGCAGCTTTTCTGCTACACTGCGGTTATTCATTAATTCTTTCAGTCGAGCGTTCGCGAAATTCTTACTGTATTATTGAAATAACTTTGTATTGAAGCCATCAAATTTTCTCAAACTATGGGACCTTATTTTTTCATCAAAAAACATAACTAAACTAAAAATATATTAAGTAAAATATGGCATATACTTGGAGAAAACGACATGGACAGTGGCCTCATTTTTTTTGTAAAGGCCTTTTAAAAGTCTAATAATTTTCATTTTCATAGCTAAAGCCTTCATATTCAAAATTTTGAGTTTTTCAAGGTTCATGCATGATTATGATGTTAATTATGTACAAAAATAAAACAGTGCTCCCAAGTGCAAAAATATAGAGTGCCTACCCATAACAGGTGGGAAGCTTAAAAAATGCTAAAATCGAGGGACAGACTAATGCGTGACAATCAGCGTGATGAGAATTGTATAAAAATTTCTTTCGTGTTGAAAAAAATGAGTTCTTGTTACGTTTTGAACAGAAAAATCAACTTAAAATTATCAAATTTTACTTTCAAAATATTATTTCTACCGTTTGGTAGAAAGAGTCTACAGTCTTCGGTACAGTGGGTATAACATCCAGCTGCGAATCACCCAATTTCAATAAACAATTCAATCACAATATAATCTTTAATCAGCTTTTTTTACACTCATCCCTGTCTTATGACTCTGTTTTTCTAAGCCCGAATAAGATAATAAATAATAATCTAACATTAGGAGTAGGCTACTGATACACAATAACAATGTATAATAATAACAACAAATATCATCATTTTATTCAAATATTAACAAACATAATTTAATTTGTTAATAATTTTTTTTAAATTAATTAATTTACTATCAACTGAGAGATTTCTTCCTACTTCGCAATACTACTACTACTTACGTAAAATTTTCCTCAAACTTGAAAATAACACCTAATACAGCTGGAGATAGACAAATTATTAGTCTAAAAATTTTTTTCATAAATATGACTCAGAATTTTCTGAAAATGGTTTGAAACGTAAACAATTTTAACAGCCAATATAATTTTTAATATATTTTTCTTATACATAGACCCTGGTTTTACATGCAAAATGCAAAAACCTTCAATCGTAACACCTGAAAGATCTGAGCTGAGCGTAACGAAAAAAGAGGCAAAAAAGGCCTTTTGAAACCTAAGTATAGTAATGTGTTCACCGCCGCTTAATGAGAAGTAAAAAAGGCATTCACAATCTAACTAAGCTAAATTTCTTTCCAGCTTGTCCAGCCAGCGTTTATTTTCTTATCTAACAAAATAAACAACTAAAAATAGTCAGTCGAAATCTATAAATTTGTATTAAGATTTACGTTCAACATGCGTAAAGGCCCCTAGGAGAATTAGAAATCCTCTGACTGGGCCGTGTATAGGTAGGATGTCGTATACCACCTAATCTTTCTATTTTCTGAAGCTGTATATATAAGTATATTCTATACTCTATACAATCTTATATTCACGGAACCACTTTAAAGTAACCAAGTCTTGTTGTAGAGTCATTTCTTTCCCGCCCGCATGTAAATAATATAGTTAGTTAATTTCTTTAATAATTAATTTACGAATTCAAAACCCAATTACGCCAATTTTTATTATTTTTGTGCCTGTTGTATTGTGTTGTGGTGCCTAGTATCAGATGGCCGGTGGTACATCATGGATATGTTAATAATGAGGACAAAACAATATCAGCTCTCGTATTTTCATATTTTCGTGAATAATTCTCGCAAATCTTTTTTTCTGGTTGTCGGTCGTTTTCAACAACTAAATTCTCTAATAAAACTTATAAATAATTTATTATATCATTATATTACAACAAAAATTGATCAACAATTATCATCGTAACGTGGATAATATGAACAAGTGGACGAGACTAGCTCCAAAAACCCTTAAATACTCTTTCGTTAATAAATACGTTCGTTCAAGCGCATAGTTTTTTAAGTTATAATTTTTTCTACTTTCAGATTAGACTGGCTGCTTACTTTATGGCCTTGAATAGTAGGATCTGAATAGGCAAAAAGTTAGGTTAGGTTACTTACACATGCATAACTCAATCACGCACACACATTTGTATCTACAATGCGTACTTAGATTTATACAGATATTCATGAATTTATGAAATATCGTTTGAGATTGAAAATTTATTAAACAATTACAACAATTACACATTTTCAAATGTACAATTTAATTTTTTTTTTATTTTGAAAATATTTTTTTTTAACATACATTCATAGATACATAGTGAATCCATGCATACATTAGACCAACGAAAGAGGACTACCTGAGACGTTATGTTCATAACGTCTTTAACACTTGGCGGCGGCGGCAACGGCGGCCCACTGGGAACCCAAGAGACAATCAGGCAGTTAAAAAAATCCCCTGAAACCTTAAAAAACGGGGTCTAATGCGCCTGTATTATTTTTACTATCTACCAGCTAGTAGCAATTCTTCTTGCCAACGGCTTTCCATCTTAAAATAATGTTTTATACATGTAAGCAAAAAATTACAAAACAATATACATATAAGCGGGTCTGATACAAGTTTTATTTTTGAAAACAGTACATTCTCCACTTTCAGGGTCTATGGTAAGCTTGTCGTAATATTAACTACTGACTAGCTGGCTGGCTGGCTGTCTATATCTTATATATATTAAAAACTTTAAATCTTATATTAAAAAAATCCCTTCTCTCTTTCTCGAAACCCTTGATCGAACCCCTTTTCAAAGCCTTGTATTATATAAACTAAAATTTTTTGTTTTATAACAGTTTTGCCCGTTAGAATAGATCAACTAATTGCTACAATCCTTAAGATTAAGATAGACTACATTTAGCTACAAAAGCACTCGTCTAGTCCTGGAATGCGTGCTTGCGCACGGGGCCTTCAGCCCCCTTTGGCTCATAATCGGAATATAAAATTAAAAACAGCATACAGCCCGTAGAATATAGATAGCCCCATAGAATTTCGTAAAAATTTATTATCAAGTTTCATCCAATTGATTAAATTTTCAAGCTAGTAAAAGACTTTTTTCTCAAAAAAAAAAAAAAATAAATAAAGGTGTTCACCAAGGAATTAACATGCCAAAAAACCAAGCAAAAGGAATCTAACTAAATTATTTGTACGTCCTAGTATTCTTTATAATATAAACTCACTTTTTTTTTACGAGAAACGAGGCTAAAAAAGTATTAGCAACCTAAAGTGTTCACCCCAGCGCGCGTGACGAGTAGTAAAAAAACAAAAGGCTAATACGTGCGATCCTAACACCTAAGCAGGGGCTGAACGTAAAGAAAAAAAATTGGATACGAACAAGTGGCATGAACAATGGACGTGACTAGCGCCAAAAACCACTAAGTATTCTTTCGGAATAAATACATCGTTAATGCGCATAGTCTTTTTTCTGTGACTTACTCAATGAATTTTCCAGAAAAAAAATAACCCAGCCTAACTCATATATACAAAAAAAAGTCTTTCGCGACCTAAGTAGTTTCAAAGGTGTTCACCGAGGACTTAACATGCCAAAAAGCCAAGCTAAAGGAATCCAACTAAATTATTTATATGTCGTATTAAACTTTTGCCTGCTTGTTTTGAATTAGCCCAACAGCATTAGTTTGGCTGTTACGTTGACCTATGTGCGTCTTAGATCCTAATTGTCAAAGTTTCCACCTATTGGACTTATATAAAATTTCAATGGCATGACTTATTAAACTTTAAACTTATGGAGAATTTAAGGCTTATACAAGTGGACGAGATTAGCCCAAAAATAGGTAAAAGTAGACTTTTAGGGATAAATTCATAAGGGCACAATGGACGTCTAGTATTAGCTAGTAAATGAAGGGCTACTATTTTTAAGACTATGCTACATGTAGAACAGCTTTTTTTTTCTTTCATACCCCAGTTATAAACTTATTAGAATTAAATTTTCTTCTTTTCTATTATAATTTTGACATTATATTTGAGTTAAGCAATCCCAAAAACCTGTATTAGGGTGCTTTTTACAGGTAAACTGTATTTTCTTAGTGTTTACGTCAAAAAACTAGGTATCTTTTTTTTTTAATTTTTTTCTCTTCTTATGTTTATTAAGGTCCTAATACCAAAAATTTTCAGCGGTACTGCTACAAATATGAAGATAAATCTACTTGTTATTTTTATGGAATTTTTTATTGGTGCTGATGTTGGCGACATTGGCGGTCGCGAAATTTTCAGTGTATTATTTCAATAATTCTTTATTGAAGCCATCAAATTTTCTCAAACTCTGTATTAAGTAAAATATGGCATATAATTGGAGAAAACGACATTGACGGTGGCGAAATTTTTTTTTTTAAGGCATTTCAAAAGTTTAATAGTTTTCATTTTTATATAATTAAAGCCTTCATTTTCAAGATTTTTAGTTTTCCAAGGTTCATACATGAGTACTTAATTGAGTAAAAAAATAAATTAGTGCTTCCAAAGGTAAAAATATAGAGTGCACACCCATAACATATGGAAAGATTAAAAAATGCTAAATTCGAGTGACAGACTAATGCGTGACAATCAGCTATGAGAATCGTATAAAATTTGTTTCGTGTTGAAATAAAATTTTTGGAACGTTTAAATACGTCATATGACTCCACCAGAAAAATTTAATTTCAAATTTTAATCCGTATGCAGCTATACTTAAAGTTTTTAGGTAAAGTAAGCTATGATATCTGATTGCTTTTGATGTTTTTGTTACATTTTGAATAGCAAAATCAAGTTAAAAGTATCAAAATTTACTTTAAAAATATGATTTCTGCAGTTTGGTGGAACAAGTCTACAGTCGGCGGGTATATAGAAAATGATAATATATTATCTCATGTTCTTATATTTTCGTGAATATACAATTCTCATTTATATTTTTATTTATTTATATCCAGCTACTATAATAACACAATTTCAATCAACAATTCAATCACAATATAATCTTAAATAAATTTCATTTTACACTCATCTGCTTTTTAAAGCTCAAATTAGATTAAATAATACTCTAACATTAGGAGTATACTACTGATACACAATAACAATGTATAATAATAACAGCAAATATCATCACCTTCATTTAAATGTTATCAAATATTTCATTTGTTAATAATTTTTTATAATTAATTAATTAATTTTCTACTAACAGATTATATTTTTTTTTCTTATTGCTGCTTGCGTATATTAATATTAAATTAACATTATTGGTTGTATAATATTATTTTAGTCATTTTTTTTCCTTTTTCAGTCCTTTTTAATAATTTGGAAAAATTCAAGCCCTTATAGTAAGCATAAAAAATTCGTACTGTATATTTTGAGAAATTTTATTATAATTCTCTGCTACTATTCTTCACTGTTCGTAAACGACGAGATTTAATTTTCCAAAGCCTCATTTTCAGAAATTTTTCACAAAATTTATTTATTATCAATCATATTATTAAACAGCTGAGAATCAATGCTTCTGTAATTCTCTCCTATCGCTGTCTTACTGCCTCTCATTCTTTTTCGCAAAAACATAAAAACTCCGTTTATATATTATATGTATGCATATATACATTTATAATTTAGATGTATATTATAATACTTTCAGGTTAGGTCAGGTTACTTTCTCTGCCTTACTCCCTCTCATTCTTTTTCAAAAATACATAACTCCGTTCACATATATGTGTGTCATTGTACTCTTGGGTTAGGTTAGGTTAGATTCTCTAAATTTTCAGTGTCGTTCAATAGCATACACACAAAAATTTAATCAACTACTGCTGTTCTTTGTGTTCTTTATTATTATACATGTACAGTGCGTGCTAACGAAGTTTTTATGAATATATATGCAATTTTTATTCATTCAGTGACATAGAAAAATCTACGTCGGATAATTCTTTTCTCTTTGTGGATATTTCTAAAGTTGATTTTTTTATTTTTCACTGTAAGTCAAATTTTTTTGAGGCTGAAAAAGTTCTGAGATTAGTCACTAGGTATACCCAAGTAAAGACACCAGAAGTGAGAAGTTTAGAAACGCCTCACTTGAATTTATTTTACAAGCTTCAAATTTTTATTAGATGAGACTTCAGAGCATAAACGTTTTCCAGTTTTTTTAAAAAATTTATTCAATTTTCAGTACATCGTCTTTGTGAAAATCCAAAGTCATTTATAATAATTATCCTCTTCATTCTGAATTATTCAGGTCTGTTGTATTTTATGAAAATGTTTCAAGTTTCAAAGAAATTGTCTAGTTCAACAATTTTTTATATACTTTTAGTAAAATTTTTTTACTCATTTTTAACTGCAGCTATCAGCTTTGGATAATGTCTCAACGTTCAAGGAACCCATATAATATCTGCGATTATATTCAAGTCTCCCTGTTAAAATGAAAAAATAATATTAAATGAAGCAAAATCAACAGAAAAAATTATAGAATTTATAGTGTTGTTAATTGATATAAGTATTATTTCTGCCAAGCGGTGTTACAGTTTGTACAAAGATTTATTATATTTTCCTTTAGACTCCAGTGGCGGATACAGGGGGGGTCAAAGGGGTCAATTGACCCCCCTCAGCGGTCAGTTTTACCTTTTTAGCTAATTTTACGTTATATAATTAACGAGATGTACCATTTTGACCCCCCCAAAAAAATTTTAAGGACCTTTTTTAGAAAATTTTTTGTAATTTGATTGAAATGACCCCCCCAAAAATTTTCTAGATCCGCCTCTGTAGACAATATATCATATACTCATATTTTCGTAAATAATTTGATTTCATCAATTCATTAATTAATCGACTGCAAGTCTATATTATTTTTTTTCATACTACTACTTGCGGGTATTATTATTAAATTAATATTATTGTTTGTATAATATTCTTTAAGTCATTTTTTTCTTTTCATTTTTCTTTCAATTCATAAAAATATATGTGTATGTTCTCATGTTATTTCGTAATATCATATTTTTTGGGAAAACGTAATAATTTTACTTTATGAAATGACTTCCATAAATAGATGCACACAGTATAGGCAGTTGTGTAATCACAAGCATTTCAATAACCACGTCATTTTTAGTTTCTTTATTCATTTGTATATTGATGTATTATTTTGTTCGTAAATTTTTTTTGCATTTTTTTAAAAATAGTATTTGAAATGAAAGAAAAATATAATGTTAACTTTTACTATCTATGAAAAAGACAATATTATCCATGAACTATGGATACTAGTAGTCAGGATCAAGAAATACAACTGGAAATTTCCTGGTCCAACAGTATCAACATAAAAAAAATATAAGACCGTAGTGTATTGCCCCTGAGAAGTTAAAACATAAAGTCTGAAAATTTTTTTAATATTTTACATAGGGCAAAATAAGGCATTCGTAACCCCTAAAATTTTCAATTCTTTCTTGCTTCCAGCAGCATTTATTTAATTATACAATAATATCTAAAATCTTTACCAGAAATTATCCATATTTTTACAACAATTCATTCTAACCTAATATTTTATTAAAACCACCCACGTTTCTAAACATACGTACGTTTAAAATTTATTTTGCGCGCTCAAGAATCCAGATTAATTAAAAATCTAGCCCAATGAAGTAGGATCTCTATAATTAATATTATTATGCACTGTCATCTACCTACATCTTTGCCTAAAACATACAAATTTTCTACTTAAGTGACGCAGAAAAATCTACGTTAGATGATTTTCTTTTCTTTACGGAAATCTCTAAAATTGATTTTTTTATTTTTCACTGTAACTGAAATTTCTTTGAGGGCGAAAAAGTTCTGAGATTAGTCGCTAGGTATACCCAAGTAAAGACACCAGAAGTGAGAAGTTTAGAAACGCCTCACTTGAATTTATTTTACAAGCTTCAAATTTTTATTAGATGAGACTTCAGAGCATAAACGTTTTCCAGTTTTTTTAAAAAATTTATTCTATATTATAATTTTTAGCATAACATCTTTATGAGAATCCAAAGTATTTTTTAATAATTGTCCTCTTCATTCTAAATAATTCATGTCTGTTTACATTTTATGAAAATGTTTCTAGTTTTAAAGAAATTCATTCTAATTTAATAAATTTTTATTTATTTTTAGTAAAATTTTTAACTTATTTTTAACAGCTACCAGCTTTTCCAGTCAGCCTATTCATGAAACCCTGAATAATGTCTTTCTAAACAAACAAACACAAAAAAAATGAGATTCCAAGGGTATTTTAGCCCGTAATATATAGTTCGACATATAATGTAAAAATTTATTATCAAGTTCATCCAATTATTGATTAAATTTTTAAGCTAAGAGCTTTGAAGTACTTTTTTCTCAAAAATTTGTTAAAAAAGCTTTTTTTATTCATTTTTCCGTCAAAATAAATAAAAAAAAATCACCTATCTACGATAAAATTCTCTGTAATAAATGCACTAGACAACTTTAAAATAATTAATTCTTGTTATGTAGAGTCGTTCCATTCCCGCATGTAAATAATATAGTTATTTAATTTTTTTTATAATAATTAATTTACAAATTCAAAACCCAATTACGCCAATTTTTATTATTTTTGTGCCTGTTATTGTGTCGTGGTACCTAGTATCAGATGATCAGTGGTACAGCAGCGTTATGTTAATGATGACGACGAGACAATATCAGCTCTCGTATTTTCATATTTTCGTGAATAATTCTCGAAAAAATTTTTTTGGTTTTCGGTCGTTTTCAACAACTAAACTCTCTAATAAAACTTATAAATAATTTATTGCATCATTATATTACAACAAAAATTTATCAACAATTATCATCGTATCGTGGATATGAACAATAAGGAGGAGACTAGCTCCAAAAACCCCTAAATACTCTTTCGTTAATAAATACGTTCGTTCAAGCGCATAGTTTTTTAAGTTATAATTTTTTCTACTTTCAGATTAGACTGGCTGCTTACTTTATGGCCTTGAATAGTAGGATCTGAATAGGCAAAAAGTTAGGTTAGGTTACTTACACATGCATAAATCAATCTCGCACACACATCTGTATTATGATGCGTAATTGGATATATATAGATATTCATGAATTTATTAAATCTCGTTTGAGATTGAAATTTTTGTGAACAATTACACATATACAACTATACAATTTAATTTTTTTTTTATTTTGGAAATATTTTTTTTTAACATACATTAGACCAACGAAAGAGGACTACCTGAGACGTTATGTTCATAACGTCTTTAACACTTGGTGGCGGCGGCAACAGCGGCCCACTGGGAACCCAAGAGACAATCAGGCAGTTAAAAAAATCCCCTGAAACCTTAAAAAACGGGGTCTAATGCGCCTGTATTATTTTTACTATCTACCAGCTAGTATCAATTCTTCTTGCCAACGGCTTTCCATCTTAAAATAATGTTTTATACATGTTAGCAAAAAATTACAAAACAATATACATATAAGCGGGTCTGATACAAGTTTTATTTTTGAAAACAGTACATCCTCCGCTTTCAGGGTCTAAGGTAAGCTTGTCATAATATTCACTACTGACTGGCTAACTGGCTGGCTGTCTATATCCTATATAATATCAAAAACTTTAAATCTTACATTCAGAAAAAAATTTTCTCGACCTCTAAGAACATCATATGCATTGAATTTTAACTTTTTTGAATCTAAAGTATATAATTTAAAAACAAGAAAACCATTGTTAATTGAAAGAAATATTTGTTTTTCGTTTAAGTAAACATATTCATTGAATTTTCATTTCATTCAAACAAACACATGTTTCTTGGAAGAAACGTATATTTTTTTGCCGCTAGTAACTGGATAGATTATTACAAAAACTGGCTGGCTGTCTATATCTTATATTATATTAAAAACTTCAAGTCTTATAATATAAAAAAACACCTTCTCTCTTTTCCTAAACCCTTGATCGAACTCCTTTTTAAAGCCATGTAGTATAAAACTAAACTAAAATTTTTGGGTTAAACAGTTTTTTCCGTTCGATTAGATCAAATAATTGCTACAATCCTTAAGATTCAGAGACTCCGATTCAGACTACATTTAACTACAAAAGTAAAAAGAGCCAAAAAAAGCCTTTCGCAACCTAAGTAGTTTCGAAGGTGTTCACCGAGGACTTAACAAATCAAAAAAACCAAACAAATGGAATCCAACTAAATTATTCGTACGTCCTATTATACTATATAATGTAAACTCACTTTTTATGTACGAAAACTGTTTTTAGCCCATATCCCATATATTTTATTATACCAGGGACCCGTTCCATGGACCACCCTGAAAACAAATTAAAATTATTAGTCCACAAATTTTTTTTCTTATAAATATGAAAATCCAGAATTTTATTTATTTTTAAAATAGACTGCTGAAAAACTTATGGAAAATCCTGAAGCCAATATAATTTTTAAAATATATTTTTTGCTTGTATACTTTGCATGCGTATATATGAAAATCAGTTGTCGCTAAACTCAAACCGCCCTAATATCACCCTACTTTACATTTACTAACCCCTAACGCAAAGAAATCTTTTTTAGTTCACGCTGGTTTAAAACGAACTCCCATTACTAACAACGAGCCACCAGCCAAAAGAAATTATTTATATATTAGCCGAAAACAGCTAACTTAACTTAAAACGAAGTTTTCAATTCTTTTTTGGGTGTTTACGCTGGTTTAAAACGGACTTCCATTACTAACAACGAGCCACCAGCCAAATGAAATTATTTATATATCAGCCGAAAACAGCTATCTTAACTTAATACGAAGTTTTCAATTCTTTTTTGGGTGTTCACGCTGGTTTAAAACGGACTTCCATTACTAACAACGAGCCACGAGCCAAATGAAATTATTTATACTTCAGCCGAAAACAGCTAACTTAACTTAATACGAAGTTTTCAATTTTTTTTTTTTGGTGTTCACGCTGGTTTAAAATGGACTTCCATTACTAACAACGAGCCACAAGCCAAATGAAATTACTTATACTTCAGCCGAAAACAGCTAACTTAACATAATAAAAAGTTTTAAAATTCTTTTTTGGGTGTTCACGCTGGTTTAAAACGGACTCCCATTACTAACAACGAGCCACGAGCCAAATGAAATTATTTCTACTTCAGCCGAAAACAGCTAATTTGACTGAATATCATGTTTTCAATTTTGGGTGTTCACGCTGCCTGCAGTAGAATGCGAACAAATTAATAGTATACAAAAAATTTAAAAAACTTTGCCTATTCATAAAATTTTCGACTATATTATTTTTAACCGTTAAAAAACAACAATAAGTAAAGCCAGCTTCTCACTGTATCTTACTTACTTACATTTAATTTTTTTTTAAAATTCATTCATCTTTAGTATAATAAATAGATTGTGCGGGGTGCCGGAATTCCCCAAACATTTTCAATGCTTGAGTTATCTACTATCGCATATTCTATTGTACACAAAAACTATACATGTATATGTATATATTTATGTTTATTGTACTCTTGGGTTAGGTTAGGTTACATTATTCACTAAATTTTCAGTTTCATGCAATAGCAGAAACACAAAAATTACAACAGCTGCTGCTTTTAAGATTTTTTGTCTTATACCGTGTAGGTACACTATAAATACTAACGAAATTTTGGTGAATATATGATAATGTTTTGTAATTAAATTGAGTAATAGAAATATGACTAAATAAAAAAAAATGTATTTACAAAAATTTCAAACTGTAATTATGCATTCTTAGGGTGAATGAAATAAAAATGACCTTTGACATTAAAGTGCATCAATTGTTAACTATCAATGTTACAAGATATGACATATAAATTTTAAACACATTTGTATTAATGAATTTAGTGACGTAGAAAAATCTACAATGGACGATTTTCTTTTCATTATAGAAATTTTTAATGTGGATCTTTCTGATTTCCACTGTTACTTAAATTTCTTTCAAAATTTTTATTAGTATCCATCCATAAGGTCGAAAAAGTTCTCGGACATTATTTGCATTTGACTTAAAGCGAAACCAGAAGTGAGAAGTTTTTAAAGACCTTCCTTAACTTAATTTTAATTTTACAAACTTCAAATATTTATTAGATCCGATCACCTTGAAACTTGAGAGCATAAACCCATTCCAGTTTTTAAAAAAATTCATTTTATATCATAATCCTTAGCATAACGGCTGTATGAAAATCAAAAGTACTCTTCATTCTAAATTAATCATCTCCGTTATATTTTATGATAATGTTTCAAAGTTGCAAAGAAATTGTCTAACTTAATAAATTTTTATTTATTTATAGAAAAATTTCTAACTTATTTTTAGCAGCTAATCTTTTCCAGCCAGCCCATTCTTGAAACCCTAAATAACGCCCCTACTTTAAGGGATCTCAAAGGCCGTTTTAAGTGCAAAAACTTCCAGCCAGTTTTATTAGCTCTAACCTTAAAAACCGAGTTCATAATATAGATTATTACTCGCCTATCTCGCCCTTATATTTATAATCTACTCTTTACGTTTCAAACGATCGATTATCGAGGTATATTATCAACCATTTAGTAGCCTAATTATATTATTATAAAATAAAAGTCGAGCAGATTATAAAAGGGCAGATATTTGTATTTAACAAGAGAAAAATAATTTTGTTCTAATATAAGCTGATTTATTTATCAAAAATATATAATTTAAAAATGCATCAAATTCAAGTTAATAATAATTTTAAAAGATTGTTTTAATAAAATAATTTTTGCCTGCCTAGGCGTTAAAATAAACCATCCAAAAAATTTCGTGCCAAGTTTCACCCTCGGAAATCACCCGGGAGAACAAATAATTTTTAAATAATCTTAATTTATTATAAAAGTTTCAATATAATTTTTATGCATTTTTTTTAAGTTACAAAAATATACGTATGTCGTATATATTACCATTACAATTACTCTGCAAAGCAGGGCATTTAGCGTAAAGCCCTCTCTCTACATAGACTTAAATTTACTAAAACTCAAAAGTCGCCTAATGTAGCCGGAAGAATCATGTAAAAAAAAGGAATAATAAACTCGTCCCAATAGTGAATATTACACCATCTCTTATGCTAACGAATAAAAGATGGCAGGTTTTTCGTTAATGGCACACAAAAATTAATTCTCTACAGGTTTATTTTTATCGATTTTGCGTTCTTTTAAACCTATGTGGAGAGAGGGCTTAAAGCGTTGGCTGAATATTGCTTTTTTTAAGTCTAAGGACACAAAGATAATATTTTTCAAATTTCTATTGACGTAATTTACTGATAAAATAGTCAGCTATATATTTGAATTAATAAATTCTTAAATTATTATTTAACGAAATCCTATAGTGAAGTTAGATAAACTAAAAATAAAAAAATAAAACAAATTTTTCATTATTTCTTAGAATAATTATATTATTTTAAAACACCTTCCTTTTTTTTACCCATTGCCTCTAATCTATATAATGATGAATCTTTATTTTAGAAATTCACCGAAAAATTGTAAATTTTTAATTATATATTACACAAAATTTTACATTTAATTATATATTACACAAAATTTTACATTTCTATTAAAATGATTTCCTAAAACAGAAATGCTAAGCAATCCTACTGTAACCAAAGAGCTTAACTATAACTCTTAAAGTAAAAGCATCTTGATAAAATTCAATTTAGTACTCGAGTATAAAAGTGGTTTTAAACCTGACTAAATATAATATGCCTAGCCACGATTTTTAGGCGAATATAAACTCGCAGCTTAAAATGAAAATTCGTTGTTACGATAATGTAAAAATTTTTTCTGAAAAAAATGTGTCACAAATTTTTTTCTACCTAATCACCTGTTAAATATATAATCAAGTTTTCAGAATGACTATTCATTGAGTTTTATAGACACTTTACAGTTTTTAAAAATAGAATGCTTTATTGCAAAATTGGATATTTTTAATTGGTCAACATTGAGAGACTAAGATACACTTTAACTTCTTGTCAAAAATCTTGAAATTTTGACCCCAAATAATACATGACTTTTTTTTGTAAAATAGGTTTTCTTTATTTATAAGTTTTCGAGCCGAAAATTCGATAGACTATTCAAGTCCACTTGGGAAGTTATGATTTTAAAATATACGTATATATTCTTAACTAACCTCTAAAAACAGTAAAAACAAGCCATATTTTTTTTTATTTACATGCGACAAAAATTTTACTCCAAGTTCAAAATTATTACTATAATTATTTATAAAAAATTCTTGTGAAACCTGATTATTTTTTTTACCAATACTGATATATTCAAAAATAAAGTATGCTAACAAAATTTTAGTGACCAATTAATTGTTAAAGTTATACTATTAAAGCACAGAATGAAATCAAAAATTCTTAATATGACATCAAAATAATATAAGATTCACATGAAAGCCATATGTATTGAAAATTAAACTCTAATGCCGATTCAATAAAAATAATATTTTAAATAAAAGAGGTTACATGAAACTCTGCGTCGCAGTTATTGTCTATATAGTCATCTAAAAAATCATCTGTCAGACTGAAAATTAATTGATAATTTCATTTGCAAAAGTTGTAAATTCCCAACTATTTTTCATAAATTTACAACTATTTTTAAAAAATTTTTTGATAATATACTAAATTTAATAATTATACGATTTTTTTGTGAATATTTACAATTTTTTTCGAAATTTACTAATTTTTCAAAAATTTTCTATTTTTTTCGTTAATATAAGAAAGTTAATTTTTACAGTGTATATATATAGGTGGTATAAGTTAATGCATAAAATTACACTAAACTCAGTGTAAAAAGTAATAGATTTTTGCAAAAGTATCAAGTCAAGAATATTTTAATGAAACAATGCATACATTTGGGTCATTTATAATGGTGGTCACGCTCTTTTGGAATACTAAGGGTTTAGAAAATTCTTATAGACAGAAAGCAAATAAGCCAGAAATTTTAAATATTAGGTGAAATGAATCGTAATCTAAACTTAAAATTTATTCTAAACTTAAAATTGTTATCAAGTATGAAAATAAAAGTATTAAACTTACAATTAGAATTTTTATGAAAAAGTTTCTTTTACGAAACAAAAAGAGCTATTTAAAATTTTTATATAAAATTTTTATATTAAAAATTTTAAATTTATCTATAATCCTCTAAACAAAACTACTAAAATTTATAAAAAATGTATGTTTTACGAACACTTTCTCTTCTTTTTTAGCCCTTTTATTTATGTTCAAGTTTAAATTAAAAAACAATAATTTTAAATTTTTTCCAAAAATTTACTTTGAAAACGAGGGTCTCGCTTAACAAAAAAAAAACATTTGCATATTTCTCAATAGTCGTCACATAATACAGTGCACTTTAAAAATAAAAAATAAATGTTTTTCTATTTCTCTTTATGTTTCTTCAGTCCAATAAGTACCACCTCCCTTCATAAATTAAATAAAATTTTTTACTTTATTTTAAATACGTTATAAAACCATTTGTATATTGGAAAGTTAGAAAATCTTATAACAGGTTTATAAAGTGTTAATACAACCAATAAGCATAGGACATGTTCAACAAGCTTAGGAAGTCTGTAATCCGAAATTATTATTAACTCTTATTTCAAATCATTCCGAATTGCTAAAAAAAATTATTCCAAGTTGCTATGTGAAAAATTTAAGTTATTTGGCCTATTTTTTCCTGAATTTAAGGCATTATTGAAAAACCTTTCTGCATGAACATGTTCTGTGTTAATAGTATTTATTAAAAATTCAAGTTTTTCCAAGAATACCTAACTGTCAAAATCAATAATTTACATTATATTATGAACACTCTATTATAACAACAACGTACTTTATTTAGATGTAGCCAAAATCTAAATTTAAGTCAAATTTTTCACTCTCTTATTTGAATAATTTTTTAAAGAATAGAAAAATAATCAGATAAAAATCTTAAATAAGAATATTATTTATTTACAACAAATATAAAAATATTATACTTTAAAAGATTTAAAAAAATGAATAATTTTGAATCTTTTAATTTTCAGTTTCTCTAAAAAAAAGGGTACTTTATATTAAAATTCTAGACAAGAAAATAAGTAATTGGCCGAATCGCTTCGCCTCGAAAAGTAATTTCCAATTTTAGGCATTCTTTATTAATTATATACAGTATTTAGTAAATACCTTTACTTTTTTTTAATACTTTTAAACTTTGTATAAAATTACTTTGTGACAGTAGTGAGAAATAGCATCTTTTTCGATAGCACAGTGATCGTGATAGACATGCTTTCGACCAGTTATCAATAAAATAATTTTATGTTTGGTTATTTACTGGAGTAAATGATATTTAAGTTTCATGATTTATTTAATTCAAAAACTGATGGCAAAAGTTGTAAAAATACAGGGATCCTTTTAAAATAAAGTTAGTGTATTGTATTTTACAAATAAAATTACTTTACTCTGTTACATTTCTAATTCTTTTAAAATTATAATTGAAAGATATATTATTGTGAATTTCAGTTATGCAAGTGTCTTTTTTTTAACATAATTTATTCGTTAAATTTAACAGTACAATTTCGAAAATATTTTATAAAATTAATAAAAACATAAGTAATTAATATATATTTCATATTTTTTTGAAAGGTTCAAAGCATTTAAATAGTTTTATTTCTAAATAGTTATATTTTTTTTTATTCTAAAGTAATAGTTATGAATAATTTTTTGAAAATTAAAGCTTATTTGTAACAAACACTTTATTTTTTATCTTTTTTGCCCAGTAATCAATAACGATACAAGCATACATCATAAATATTAAATTTTTTTTCGGGATCTCGTTTCTGTGAGATATTTTACTTTAATACTTGACTGTACATACTATTTTCTATCGGCGAAATATTTTTTATGTCCATTTTATATACAAAATTGTATAAAAACTCGCTGCTTTAAGATAAACTATTTTTAAATATGCTTTTTTTACCATATTTCGTCCAAATTGCACATTTTTCACAAACATTTTTTTTTTTTTAGTAAAAAGTCGATTTTTTTGGCAAATTTATCCAAATCCTATCCTGGGTTAGGTTACTTTTTGACCTTGAACGGGATTTGAATAGGCAAACTGGGTTGGGTTAGGTTACTTTTTGACCTTGAACAGGATTTGAATAGGATAAATTCTCAGGTTGGGTTACCTTTTAGCTGACCTAACCTAAACGCCGTATAGGTCAAGTTAGGAAAAATACTAACCTGACCCAAGATAGCTGACCTGACTAAAACATCGGCTAGGTCAGGTTAGGAAAAATACAAACCTGACCCGAGGTAGCTGACCTGACTAAGCCGCCGGTTGGGTCAGGTTAGAAAAAATACAAAACTGACCCGAGGTAGCTGACCTGACTTAACCGCCGTTTAGGTTAGGTTAGAAAAAATACAGATTTGACCCGTGATAGCTGACCTAACCTAAACGCCGGTTGGGTTAGTCTCCAAGGCTAGGTTAGGTTACCCCAAAAAAAAAAAAAAAAAAAAAAAAAAAAAAAAAAAATTTTTTTTTTTTTTAGATTTTGGTGGGGGTAGGATTAGGGTATCCAAAAGAGCCTAGAATAAACCGATACATAAAACCTAACCTAACCTAACCTAACCTAACCTAACGTCAGAAAACTAAGTTACAGGGCCGTAACATCCTTATTTTTACCCTTTCAAACCTGAAAAATTTATTCCGCTTAAAAACAGATTTTATTTCATTTTCAGCAGATCTAGTAGGTATTTTGGGTCGATAAATTATAATCTAACGTCAGAAAACTAAGTTACAGGGCCGTAACATCCTTATTTTTACCCTTTCAACCCTGAAAATTTAATTCCGCTTTAAAACAGATTTTATTTCATTTTCAGTAGATCTATTAGGTATTTTGGGTCGCTAAATTATAATATAACGTCAGAAAACTAAGTTACATGGCCGTAACATCCATATTTTTACCCTTTTACCTGAAAATTTTATTTCCCTTAAATTAAGTAAAGCCTCCTTTTCTTCAAGAACTAAAAGTAAATTTATTCTCAGTTTTTATCAACAAATAATATTATAAATGCGACTTTTTTTCAAAGTACATGAAATACACGTACTCTAAGATATAGAAGGGAACCTTCCAGCGTGCTTCCAGAGAAGCACCCAGGCCTTGCCTGCTTTTTTTTTTGTTAGTAACGTTCTTAGAGAAGGAGGGAGAAGGGGGAGGGAGGGCTAGAATAACAAGAAAGACACGAAAGTAACATTTTTTAGGGTACTAGACTACCAAAATTTGGTTTACGAGATTTGCGAAAGCACCCTAACCGCATACAAACGGATACGAATCGAGGCGTGTAAATTTGAAGAATGGTAGATAATACCAGAGAATGAAATAACTCTATTTACATATATAAAGTTTTTTTTCAGCCTATCCATTGTCATACGCCCATATTTAACCGGTCGCGCGACCACTCCTAGTATTATGTAGATTTTTATAATCAAGTTAATGAATAAAAAATTTTATTGCAACTAAAAAAAATAATGGCAAAATATAAAAATGCAAGCATTTATAATGTAAATAAAATAGTACACAAAAAACTTTCTTTCTCTTGGTTATTTCTCTTGCCGTTTTTGTGCATTAAATTCTGGTAACTTGCTCAAGCTTTTTTGCTGAGTCAAATTATCTTGCGTAAAGTCAGGCACCGTATTTTTGTATCATACCTTTTATCTGCATTGTAATGATTGATTACATTAAACCATAGTATTCTGAGGATACCCTGTTTTGTTTGCACTGCTGGCAAGTTTATTGGCTCTAAGACTCAGAAATTGAATTTTAAATTTGATCCGGTCGTATCCAGAAATAAATTTTTGGAGAGGGGTATTTAAAATGATTTTGTCAGAAATCCGTGAAATGGGCTAACAGCGCCCTAAAATTTTTGCCATTTTTTTGCATATTTACGTATGCGTATTTATGCAATCTGCGTCAAAGTGTATTAAAATAATATATTATTAAAATATTTGGCACATTTATTTTTGGAATTTCTCTAATTTACTGGGCTAAATAGAGATAGCAAATGTCGTAACCAATACAAATCTTTAAAATTTATATTAAGGTCCATTTATGATTTAATCGGTTTTTTTTCGGCCAGATTTGGTCCGATTGGTTTTTTTTTTTTTTTTGTATCGCTAATCAACAATTTCAACAACTTTTTTTTTTATGAAAAGTTAATATTGAACCCGTATATTAGGAAAATGCCCATAAAAAGAAGTGTTTCGCTATATTCGGATTTTTTTTCTAATTTAATGCGGTTAAATATAAACTTTTCATTTTCACCCAAGAATACCCTGTGAACCATATCTCAACGCTCAAAATTCGAATATTTTTAATTTAGCCCTTATTATGGGAAGTTTTTGAAAATTTAAGAAAAGTTCACCCAACTTTTTCATAGGAAATATCCCGGAATTCGTTATCAGCGCCCAAAAAAAATTATACAAGACCAAATTTGTTGGTAGCCGGAAAAAAAATCGATCCTATCCCTTCCCCCGCATATTGACTGGAGTATACCCTGTAAGCCTTCACTTAACACATTTGCTGCGTGCCAGGGGCAGAAAGCATCCATAACTTTTGAGACTTTTGTGCGAATGTGCACATGGTTTATGTTTTAAAAATTATGAAAAGTATCGGCTGGACGCTTTGATTTATTATACTATATACTCCGAGCTTGTATGTTTCCAAAAAGAGTATATGCGGATTACATAAATAATAATTTATTTTGTTCTGCGAACTAAATTTTATAATAATAATTATTAGACAAAAATTTCGTGCTACAATATAATTTATATATATTTTTAAACATATATCTGCTCGAGCTACTGAATTCTGAGGCTTGAAGCTAATAAATTTTTCTCCGTGTGTTATTCCATAAATTATAATGTAAAAAAAAGGGGGAGAAGGAAATAGATAAGAGAATACGAAACCCGAGCATACTCGAAAAGAAACATAAATACCACTAATGTTGGTATGCATAGCAGTTTTTACTTTAAAAAAATGTATAAAATTTTTTTTTCTTATTATGAAAAAAATATTTATTATTACAAATATATTTTGTTTATAAATTAAAATAAAATGCATGGATAAAATTTATGATTAACTTATTATGTATACCTATTTTTTTTTTTTTTTTTTTTTTTTTTGATAAGTTAATTAAATACAATTTTATTAAGCAAGTGATATAAAATTCTATTACCTACACTGACTAAAGGGGAGTTCACTATCTTTGCAAATTTTTATAGATGAGATTATTATGTTGAAAAAATATGCTCCAATGAGCTTTCTAGGTCTAGAAATGCAGGACTAAGTTTTATAAAATAGGGTTTTTTGTTATAATTTTCAATGTAACGCTAGTAACTTCGTAAGTAATAATAAATAACACGAAATAAATAATAAGTCTCATAAATTTTGTTTAAGCACCAAGTTTTCTCAAAAATTCTTTACAATTCTCATTTTCCTAAGTTTCCTAAATTTCTTTCGGGAAATAGCTCTTCAAAATTAACATTAAAAATGAACTTTTTTAAAAAATTCATGGAATATAGATATATAGAGACTTTAACATCAAATGATCATGGTATTTAAAAAAATTTTTGAAACCTTGAAACTTGTAGAAATTTTTTGATACCCGCATATAAAATCCATTTTCGTTAGAAATTAGAAATTTGTCTGCAATTGAACATTTTGGCATTTTTAGCAAAAAATAACGAACATTTGGTGATTTTGCTATAATTCTGAGAGAATTTATGATAAAATGTAAATTTATGGCATTTGAAGGGGACATTTACACCAAAAAAATGAGACCAACCAGAAGTAATTTGGATAATTTGTAATGTTTTATCGTTAAATTGAAAATTACCAAAAATCCAATTTTTTAACATTAAACCCTGCGTCTTTAGACCCAGAAGGCCCATTAGTATGAACGAAGGGTAGTCTGCGTGATTTTTTATAATAATAAACTATGGATATAGCCATTTAATGTGATTTTGTGTTCTTTAGGTAGTAAAATTCTTTTGTGAATGCGAAGGTTTACAGGCCCAAGGTACGAGCAGTCTTGTAATTGCATTGTAAAGGCCTCGACAGATGCTGTACCATATATCGGTACATTCATGGCTTTTAACCAATCACAGATGTAAATCTAGTTATCGGCCAATCAGAAAGCGTAAATGTTACTGAAATTTAGTACGCGTACCGACTGATTTACACTCCCTACACTGAGAAAAAAAAAGATGAATTATTCCTATATTGAATAGTAATTGAGCACTACCTGCGGATTTACCCTAATAATTACAATATACTTTACATACTAAAATATTATTTTCTACAATAAATTGAAACATAGTGCTCAATTACTATAAAAAGATAGGAGTTTTTACCAATATTTATAATAATTTCTTCTAATTTTTTTTCTCAGTGTAATAGGCCGAGAACTCGATCTATACCTCTTATTGGTTAAAAGCCATGAACGTACCGAATGTGTGCACAGAATCTGTCGAGGCCTTAATTGCATTCGTTAAAATATTTATTTCTATCAAGAATTTCACCAATAATTTTATTTAAAAAGTGCAATAAAGTCACCAAGTCAGTAAAAAAAAAATAAGTAGATTATTTACACTGCAAATTTGAAAAAAACTAAAAAACTTTACTGAGTATTGTAACCGGATAGTATAATATTGTTTAATTAATTTTTTATTTCAAGAAATTCCTTTTTAAATTCCATTTCACGACCTTTTGATAGACGGAAGTTTACAAGTATACTTTGTCATCCAATTCGTTAATTTTAACTTTCAAGTTTGACTTTACGCACAACGTTAAATAAAAGAGTATTAAGCATTTTTTTAAGGACAATAAATCAATAAATTTAATAACAGTTATTTATCAAATAATTACCAAAAAATTATCAAATAAAAAAGTTATAATTTAAACTGCTTTATTTTCTATTTTATTATTGAAATAAAATAAAATAATTTAAAGAGCAAAATATTTCAATAATAAAATAGAAAATAAAAAAATAAAGCAGTTTAAATTAAAGCTTTTTTAGTTGATCATTTTTTGATAATATAACATAATGTTTTTAATTCCAAAAGTAAAAAATAAAATTTATAGTTTTAATAGAATATAGAACACAGAATTTTAAAGGTTAAAATTTTTTTGGGGCCTTTAGACGGCCTGGAGACCATACCTACCGTGTCTAAATAGTAAATCTGGCACTGATTTCATCGCATTCATTCGATAGAACAAATTTTGAAAAGTTTCAAAAAACTCAAGGCTCAATGTTACAACAAAGTTGTATATATTAGGGTTTTTTAAAATTTTCTAAATAACGCTGTCATCTTGCAATCCAACCAAAATAATTACGGTGTGTATCAAGTACAGGCCTTCGATCATTGCCAGTCTCTCTCATCGTTATAGGTACTAAATCACTAAATGCCTATTTTTGCCCCAAAAAGACCAATTTTAAATTGTTGCTAAATTTTCTTCAATCATTTGAGCTATTATTTTAAATATTAAACTCAACGTTTCAAAATCGTTTACGTAAATTAAAAATCCCGTTATAATAATGTGCAAACGAAGAATTTACTTTAAAAAAAAAAAACATTTATATGAAAATTTTTGGTATCTGGACCTTGAAAAACTCTATATTTTTTAAAAACAAAAAAAAAAGAATATGAGAAAAAAGATTTAAAAAAGTTATGGTATGTATTTTACCGCAGGAAATAGAAAAATAATAATAAAAATCTAATTTTTTTAAAAAGCTCCCATATGCAATAACGATATGTATTATCAGCGAGAAAATACTTTGAAACTTTTCAAAACAAATCTTCCTTATCTGAAGATGTAAGGTAAAAAACATTTACAGATCCACTTTACCTACGGGAGGTAAATTTACCATACTATTCTAACGTATTGAAAAATATAACGACAGAGGCGCGCGAGTTCATGACTACCTTTTTATATAGAATAACTCAGTGCGTAAACAGCTGATATTGTAAATAACACGCGGTAGAGATATAAGCAGTACACTGCAGTATACAAAAGTGCAAATATTTGTAAAAATATTAATTTTTTGATTTTTTTTCATGAAAATTACAATTTAAAAAATGCTGACTATATAATTATGCATAAGTTCCTGGTCTACATTTAATAATATTAAAGTTAAATTTATATTGTCTCATCCATCCAGTGCGTTCGTGTTGAAAGATTAAAGAACAAAAATTAGATGATGACCTTTCTCTTACAGGAGAGAATTTATTTTTGAGTAACCATCAATTATTAGCAGGATTAAATTTCCTTTTATTTTTCTCGAAATTTATGTATTAGTAATAAGAGTGATTTTTTAGGTTATTAATCATTGTTTATTATAATTTTGCACAAGCAAGTTGTGAAAGAGATTAAAATTATTTTTCATCCCATTCGTCGTCGCTTATTAAAAATAAGCTAATAAAAATGCAGGTATTTTTTTATAAATATTTTAGAAATAAATTTTTTAAAAGAATACAAGTTATATAATAATTTATAAACATTCTTCTATTCGCATATTTAAGTATTAATGTATGTGTGTGTGTGTGTATTTTTTTTGTGCATTATTATATTTCTATTTGTTTGTGCATTATAATATTTCTTTGTATCTCACTCTATCCCTCGGTCTCTCATATTAAAAATAAATAGCATACATTTATATGTATATACACTATATTTTACTAAATTATTATTTACCCATACTTTTTAGGTTATTAGGGCTTAGTCGGGTTAAGGCTTAAGTTGCAGTTTTTTTAACTACTTTCTTAATTTTTTTTTACAAAGTTTTGGTAGGATGTAATGGGGCAGATGTTTAGCTTTCAAAAAATAATTTTTAGGCTTTTATTGTACGTTAAGTAGAGTGGCAGATTTACACTCGGAATACTTCTATTATTCTATAAAGTATCATAAAAATTCACCACAGTTTTAAAAGCATAACTTGTAACATGTTACTAAAAATAATTATTTTACGCAATAATTATAAATAATTTTTTTAAATTCTTATTTAGAACGCCCTTCTCTCTCCCCTAACTATGCTACAAGCCTGCAAAAAAATTCTCCAAATGCTAAATTTAAGAAACTGGTCACTTTCGACAACGCGATGTCTTTATTTTTTTAACCGCAGTATTCTTATTAAATGTAATACTCACTTTCAAATCTGGCCTCAAAATGTTAGCCTTATTATTTTAGCCAGCTAAATTTAGCTATCTGGCTGAATAAATTACATTTTTTAATATACCCTAAGCTACGTTTTTTAATATACCTAAATCTGATACAGTGCGCTGAATTAAACTTTAACACAAGGGGTAGGCGACCTGATGCGGCGGTTCTAATAACTCTAATGTGTTCAGAAAGGGTTGCTAGGAATATATATAATATAAGACTCTCCATCACTTTGCATCACAATTTAAAATTTTCCTAAGCCATTTTCTCTATAGATACTCCAGTTAATATACTACTCCAGTCAGGTTTCCGTGCACTATCGTATTTGCTTTACCATAGGTTTTTCGGATCACTGATCTTGAATTCGGGGGTCTTTTCTGTGAGGTATGTGCGAAACAGATGTATTCGAAGTTTAAGTCCCCAAATTTGGTCCATTTGCGTTTTTAGGGTCGCTGATTACGAATTTCAAAAATTTTTTTTATGAAAAATTAATATTTCACCATTAAATTAGCAAAAACTACCCCTATAAGGGGGTAATACAAGTATATAATTCAAGTATATAATTTTCGCTCTTTCAGTGTCCAGATTTTGTTTACATAGGTTTTTTGGGTCATTGATCACGAATATTGGGGTCCTGGCTACTAAAAATTTGCGCTTCAACCTTAAATTTTTCAAACGTGGAATACGCATATATATATATAAGAGGGATAGTTTCTGTTATATTTTGATATAATCAAACTTTTAGTGTCCAGATTTGGTACATATGGATTTTTTGGATCGCTAAATTGCGGCTTTAAAAAGAGTTTATTTCTTGAGAAATCATTTCGTATTTATATTCAGAAAAATTTTGGCCTATGGAAAATTAGAAAAAAATGTTAAACCTAATATAAATTACTATATAGTTTTTTACTATTTTACGTTTTTAAGTCAAAAAGCTTTTATTTTATTTTTGACAATGACGAATTTGACCGTAAATAAATGAAAAAAATTTCTTAAAAAATAAAACAATTTTTTTTTATTATTAAATGACTGCAACTGACTTTTCCAATTGGAAAAAAAATTTATACAATCATGCTCATGGAAAATCTCGAAAATTTTTTTATACTTTTAAAAACGAAAATTGTACCCAAGCGGGGTCAATTTTTCTGCAATGAACTTTGTTTAAAAAGCCAGAGCTCTAGAAAAAATCTGAAAAAATCCTTTTAAACCTGAACAAGTATATACTTGTTGAACTTAACTCATTTTCCTAGAATGCTGTGATAATTTTAAATGGAAATACAAATGAAAAATGTAGAAATAAATTTTGAGGGTTAAAAATTTTGAAACAGGTCCAGGGTATTTGCAATGCTTCCCCTTTTAGTAAAATTAATTTAGTTAGAAAACCCATGTAATAATTAATAATCTTTAGAGGAGGGATCAATAAATCATACTAATAATAACTTTTATGCTCAGGGCAAAAATAAACTAATCAAGAAAAATTAAATTATGCTGAATCTTGTACTGAAACTTGTTCTACTGAAATTTTCAGCCCAAAATAATAAAACTTAAATTTTGTGGATGCATGTATGGACAAATTAAAATTAAAGTGATTATAAAAATTCAATGACGAGTCTTGAAACTGCCTCAATGTATTTTTCCATGCATGTACTACCAAAAGTAGACCACCAAACGAAGTTTAATTATGCCTCGTAGAGTGAAATATTGATTTTTGGCTGGAAAATTACGAGACCAAATAATTATCTGACTAAAAAAATTCTATTCTGACACAATTCAATGACTAATATATAAATTTGTATATATAAATTTTATGCAAAAATTTTTTATTTTATATTAAAAATTTTAGAAAAGGGTATATTTTTTCATGTTTTGAAATGATTTTATGTTTAAACAGCAAAATGTTAAATTGAAATATTAAAATATACCATTTTTTTAAGAAACTTTTTTATTAAATTAATTAAAAATAATATGAAATTTCTTTTAAATTTAAAAAATTTACAATTGAAAAAAAACAACGTAATTCATTGATTTCGTATAGTGCATGTGAGTTTCGTAACGAAAAAATAAGAAATATTATCTCTCATTTTTCTTAATTTTTTTCGAAAAGAGGTCGAAACACCAAAATGGCTGCCAAAAATCGATATTTCGCTCTGGGAGGCTAAAAATTTTGGCTTCTGACCTGTCTTTGGTATTGTATTCAGGAAAAAATACATTGAAGTAGTTTTAAAGAACCAACCATGCATTTCAGACTCAATTCATTTAAATGTGCCCATATATAAAAGCCAGAAGATTTTAAAAGAAGATTCCTACAGTTCAGTTACCATGCAGGAGTATATTTTTAAAAATTCAACTTTTGAGTTTGGTTTGGACAAAGCATCAATTATTGTACTAGTTTTAACGGGTTTTTTTTTTATTTTTCTAATTATTTCATTACCCATACTTTAATTGGCACTTAAACCAGCAGGCCAGTAGTATCATCGTATCTGAAACCTTTCTAGCTTGTTTTTTAAGAAACTAGTCAGCCACCGCCCGATTTCCAGCGTTCCAAACTCGTTTCTGGTAGCACATTTTTAAAACGAAAAATTGCGCTATGGAATTAATTTTTATGATATTTTTGCATAAAATCTAAACAACTATTATTTCCAGATTATTTAAATCATTAAAATTATTATTTCGTATTCTAATCATGATAGAGCTCTTTTAATAATTTGAATAACGACATTTTTAATTTCAACAGATAGAAAAGCCAAATAAAGAGATGCATAGTCGAGAGACTCGAGATAAAATTGGATTAAACAGCAGGCTATCACAAGATAAAAAACTCTTCACTTATTGTTACGTAAAGCTGGAAAAACTTGAAATTAAAGTTTGTGATATGATGACCAGGGGCTTACCTAACAGTCCAAGCTATTATTTGCAACCAAAAAAAAATTATAATGCTCATCCTAATGGTGCTTGTAATGAGGTAAGGGATTCCCTTTTTACTACCAACCCCTAGCCCAGAGTTATGGAATCTGATTTGAATTTATTTTCCTAACAATTAAATTGAAAATGGTAGCTATTTTCGTGCTGAAAATCTGCAAATCCTTTTTTGTTCCTAATATAAAAAAAAATCAATTTCCGATGTATCGTTTTTGAATAATTTTCGCCTAAAATTCAACTGAGTCTTATTTTTCAGAAAATTACATCGAATAATAATTCAAGAATAACTAGAAGCTCAGAATCAGCCTCAGCCCTACCATTGAGTATTGAAACTAGATTATTTAATATGAATCTGTCCCCTATTGGAGAAAAAGACCAAATGGTAAATATTGCTTTTTTCTACAGTAGGCTATTATATCTAAGTAAGTATAATCTTGCTTATTACTTCAGCAGAATTATGGTGATGGAAAGGCCTAGTATTACGTTCTACCTTAATAAAATAAATAAATAAATAAAAAACTAATAAACGATTTATTACGTTTACTATACTGTATTAGACTGCCAAAATAAACGATTTTTCTTTTTTTTAAGGTGCTCAAACATTTAATGAAAAAATAAGTTCTAAGTAAACCGTATATAAAAATATTTAGTCGTTGGACAGCGCCAAAGCATTTTCTATTTTTAAAAAAGGGCTGAGAAACGTCGGGGGGGACTAAAGCTATTAAATTTAAAAGGCAACATAAAAATAAAATTTTGGGTGGGCAATTCAAAGTTTTTTTGGTCGCTAAAAACGATGGAATCATTTATTTTGAATTATTTTTTTAAGACAAAAAGTTATGAGCTAATTTCAGTGATAAAAATATGAAAAATTGTACATTTTTTGATATCAAAAACTTGCTGCGGACTAAAAAATGTTTATAAATTATTTTAAAGAATATTGCGGTTATTATTGGTCATTTTTATTTATTCTTGACAGATTCAGAGTAATAAGCCAATTATTGTAGCTTGATTTTTCCAAATTTAGCATTTTTTTTTTAGTTAAATGACTGTCAAACGTACAGAGAACTTTTCTGAACCTCTAGAAAGGTAAATTATCATATTTTTGTGTTCTTCTAACTAGCGCAGAATTAATTGCTTAGATTTTTTTTAAAGGTGCTTTTTTTAAAGTTCAGTTTAGTGTTACCACAATGTCATAAAATATGGTTTTCAGGCAATTTTCAAAATAATACTGTCACCTTGCAATTCAACCAAAATACTTCCAGTTGGTTGAATTTTTTTTTATAACATACACCTTTTAATCCCCGTAATCCGCAGTTTTTCATCATTTTTATAGTTTTGCATGCTTCTTAAGAGTATTAAAAAAGTTGAAATTGGTACTGTTAAATATCGCTATTTAAAAACTATAATCAAAAAAATAAAAATACCTACAATATTTGTACAAATTTTAATACATTTTTTGCATTAATTCAACAGTTCAAAGCTGCAGGAAGTAGTGCACTAAGAAATATAGGCAATACTTGTTTCATGAGTTCTCTTATTATAGCTCTATCAAGATTTGATGCTTTTGAAAATTATTTTTTACATAAATTTAATGTAACTGATTTAAAAACAAAAACTAATCCTGTCCAAAGTCTTTGCATAGAGATGAAATATTTACTCCGAGCCATGAAATCAGGAAAATACAAAATAATTAGTCCGACAGATATGCATCAAATTTTAATAAGAAAATATCCAAAATTTGAAGATGGAAAACCACAAGATTTAAGCGAATTATATTTAGATTTATTAGATGGGATTCAAGCGGAAATTGAAAAGGTAGCTTTAAAATTTTTTATAAAATTTATAATAAATATATATATATATGTGTATTGTATACATCAATCTGTAAAGATTCGGCAACTATTTTTTTTTTTTATATTAATGAATACTTTATGGAAAAATCATTTTAATAATATATATCTCTCGCTAATCTTTATCACTGTCATTTTAAATTACGTCACGTTTTTTTTTCACTATTTTTTTCCATCATAATTAAAAGATAAAAATGAATTCTAATAATTAGACTTTTGAATTTTCAGGAGCCATTTATTAGTTATAATTTTTATGGACAAAACTACAATTTTATATATTGCAAGGAATGCAAACTAAATTTCTTTCAAAAATATGAAATTTTTAAATTTATGGCTGTTCCTGTGGTATCAAATGGCAGTGATACGTGTGCAGAATTGGAGGTATGCATTCTTATACACGTTATCGTTTATTTATTTATAGATTTAAAAACATTTTTTTTTGTTTTTTTGTAAGGAATGCCTCAAAAATTGTACCATAGATGAGACTTCTTTTGATAATTATGACTGTACGCAATGTGATAAAAAAACTGCAGCCATAAAGAAGGTAGCGATATCTAAGCTTCCGGATTGCTTATTTATCCAGCTTGTTAAGGCAGATAAAAAAACTAAGTTAACTTTTCCAACTCAGAGCCTTGTATTGGAGCAATATATCCCCGTAGACAATAAAGAGTTTAAAATTAATAAAGTCAATTATAAAGTTGTATCAATTATAATTCAAGCGAATACGGGGCATTATACAACGTTGATTAAAAATGATAACAGGTGAGATTTTAATCTAGTCATTTTTCTATTAAATTGCTTGTTGCCTTGCAGTATTGTATTTTTCTTTTATTTTGCTTTAATTTATTACAGATGGTATCTTTACGATGATCATAAATTATCAGCCTATGAAAATTCTGATCTATGGACTTCAAACAGGCTTAATTTAAAAAAAAATGTCTACGGACTTTTATATGAAAAACAACAAGAAACATAACTACCGATAATAAAATTGACGCAAAGCTTTGTTTGCATAATAAAGAGAAGTAAATTAAAGGGAGAAGTAAAGTTATAAGAAAAAATAATTTTTATTTCTAGCTGATAATAATTGGCATAGCTTTAGACGTATACGTGTAATGTACCGTTTCGCATAAGGGTTAAAAAGAAATCCACAATTATATCCTTCCCTCTGTCCAGTTCAAAGCTATTATTGTTTCTTGAAAGCTATAGTTTTTTAAAAAATCTAAATATAATGAATAAAAAAGTATTTTTAAAAACATTGTAACAGTAAGTTAAGAAAAATATTATTTTCATGCCTTAATTATATTACATTTCAATATTTTTGCTAAAGTTCAACCTGCGCACAAGGCACAAGTAAGTACCTTTCAAATTTGTACCAACAAAACAAGAAGCTGCTGCTGTAAATCCGTGTATTTATATATTTAATTCTAGTTATCTTTTTAATTAAAATAATAATATGAAGAACACTGTTTTTTTTGTGTTTTCTGATCCCTTTTTCATGAAAAAAAAGCTTTTGCTAAAAGCTTCTGCTTTTTTAGATGTATACAAGATTTGCCATACTTAAGGTGCATTATTTAAATTCACTTTTTCTCATAATTTTGTTCACCATTATACATTATCTTATGCTAACAGCTAAAAAATTCTAGTCAAATCTTTCATAACTTTTTTCATAATAGACAATAGACAATTTTACATGGTATTTTCCATTCATTTTTACGCTTAAGAAAATTCATTTACTCGCGACTTTTTTTCAAGATTTTTTTTTTAAATCTATCATTATTACAGGCTTATAAGATAACATAAATTTTGCTTTAAATCCCCCCCCCCCCTCTACAAAGAAACTTTTCTGGATCCACCATTGTATATAGGTAAATTTAATTAAAGTAAGTTTGAAATGCATGGTCGGGTCTAGAAAGCATTTTTTCCTGAAAGTACTACCAAAATTAGCCAGTCATTAGCCCAATTTTTAGCCTTCTTGAGCAGAACTTCGATTTTTGGCAGCCAGATTTCTATTTTTTGAACTCTTGTAAATAAAAGTATAACAAAAATAAGAGATAATTAATGTTCTTCTTTGGAAAAAAAATTTTGTTTAACTTCGCATGTGCAAATAAACGATATAAAATTTTCTAATTTAACAATATAAAAAATGAATCAAACAATATTATACTATCTGGTTAGAATACTCAGTACCCCTTGCCATGTCCCTGTAGCCAGTAAACTAAATGCCTATTTTTGCCCAAAAATTGACTAATTCACTCAACGAAAAATAAGCCCTGAAAAAATCTGCTTTTCAACATAAATTTGTACTTTTCTTTCTTTTGTCTATGAAATTTTACATTTTTAGCAATCTGTTAAATGAAAATAATTTTCTTTATAATTTTCTGAAGAAATTTTAAATTTTAATTGTTATTTTTATTCAATTTTTTATGAAGAACACATGTATTTTTTTTAAACATAGACTTCGTTTTCTCAAAAATTTTGAGGCTGGAGGCTGCAAGATTTGATACCACGTTTATTTTATAATACCTTAATCCACAAACATATATATATGGCTCATTTTCAATTTCTTTACAAAAATAGATTTAAGAAAAATAATAAAAAATCTTGTATTAGTGCTGTAAGTTTTAGAATATATAAAATAAAAGTTTTCTTATGACTTGATCAACTTATTGTTATATTCATAAAAACTTAGTATAATTAAAAAAATTTTGTATTTATTTATATAAACAGTATATTTCTTGAGATTTAACAAAGATTTTTTATGATTTTGTGAATAAATAAAAAAGTTTTGGCCATATTTTAAACTAAAATAGCATCTACAACATTAATTTAAAATTGTATAAATGTGTTGGTGCATCTAAAATTAAGTGAAATACAAACTTGGAAAAAAAGGAAATAAAAATCCATGCACTTATCTTTTGTCACATTCTAGCCACAAATTTTTTTTCTTCAACTTTAAATTTTGTTAATTTTTATGGTATATGCTCAACATCTTTTTGAAATACAAAATTTAAGATAAAAAAGTTGTAAAATCTTACTTCAATCGGTAGATACGACTGCGTGACACTATTTTTGCAAAAAAATTAAAATGAGTGATATGTAAGTCATATTGCTGCACTCCCTATTCGTGAAATAGCCACCTTAATTCAAATATAGGCGTATAAATTTTACGAATGGTAAGTATACAGGGTACTAAAGTAACTCCATTCATCTGCGTGTATAACGTTTTCAACAGCCTGTCCTTCCAACCAATCGTACAATATTGTATTGCGTATTTTACGCCCATATTTAACTTGTTTGCTCGTTTTCTATAATATTCGATTTCTATAAAAATAAAGCTTTTAAAAGGTTCAACTTTTTTTAAATTTTAAAACTAAAGGAACCTACCTACCTATCCCGCATTAATTTTCAGGCAGCATTTTTTGGGCTAAAAGTGACGTTTTATTTTCAATTTATAACGAAATTGAGTTAAAATGTCTGAATTTCTTTGGAAAAAACTTATATATTATTTCAATAATTATCATTTATTTTTTCTAATTTCCGGAAATAATAGCATTATTTATTTCTTAAAAATAATCAGACATTCTTAGATCAATTTTCATCTCCAGATACCTTATGGAGATTCAAAAAAGTAGATCTAAAAAGATTCTTCAAAAATCTACGGATTTATTAAAAAAAAATTAGAAAAAATTGAGAATAATATTTAATTTAATAGTCATTAAATGAAAGTTTAGATGAAAATAAAGTCATTAAATGGTTTTTTTAAAGGGAAATATTGATTTTTTTATATGCTTGAAGAATGTGAAAGAATATCAAAGTACTTAATCATTTTCTAATTTTAATAAATAATATATATATATATATATATATATTTATAATTTCAATAAAAACATACTATATTGAATGTTATGTTTTTATATAGTAGAATTCAAGACTTTCTACTTTTTTAACTTCTTATTATTATCTGGTAAAAAATTACGCAAAGTTATATCTCTTTTATTCAAAAATTGTTAGAATAGAAAGGTGACTAAAATACTTTAGATTAACCACTGACCGTAAAATAGTTTTATAAATTGAAAATCAATTTTTAATAAAAGTTTAATACTAAAAAAATATGAAAAAGATATATTCAAGCTCCAACAAAAAAACAAGTATTATAATAAAAAAAAAATTTTGATTGTATAATTATGTTTAATTTTTTTACAAAAGAAAATTTTAAGGGAGTCAGCTTCATGACTCAGAAAAAACAGGGCAGGTATGACCTTCATAACATAATATATTTAAAACTCAAATTTATATTAAAATCATTTGCTTATAAAATTTTTATAACATAAAAGGATCCAACACAAATCTTATGGAAATTGGGTCCCGGTCAAATTAGCAAAAAATTAAATATAATATTCCTAATGCCATTCTGAGGAATATTCTTCACAAGCGAAATTCCCATAAATGGCTAATTTTTGAGCTATCACATCCAAAAGGCGTAAATATCGCACTTAAAAAATACAAGTATAACTATAGTCAAAATACGGAGTGGGGTTCTATTGTTACTATGGTAACCACCAGATTTGGTCTTGTATGTATGTAGGCTTTATGAGTCGATGATCACGAATTTTGGATTCATTTCGTAATGAAATTGGCACTCTACCTCAAATTATCAAAAAACTACACCCAAAATAGGGTATTTGTGCTACTTTCGCACTTTGAGCGTCGAGATTAGGTACATATAGGTTTTTCGGATCGCTGATCAGAAATTACGTGAATACTTTTATGAAAAATTAATATTTTATTAATGAATTATCAAAAATTACTCCTTAATAAGGCTGCATTTGTTCGTAATTTCAATTTAAATTTTAGTGTTGTGAAAATTTTCATTTTTACTTTCAGTATAAATATTTATTTATTAGTTAATTTAAAAGTAAAATATTAATTTTTCAAAGTTGCAAAGACATCTTTGTACTGACAGTTTTTTACGGTAATTGAAGGGTAAAATATTAATTTTTTATAAAAATACCCACGTAATTCTTTTTCAGCAACCCAAGAAACCTGTATGGACCAAATCTGGAAAATAGCACAAATGCCCCCTATTGGGGATAGTTTTAGCTAATCTGAGGGTGAAATATGAATTTTTTCTTAAAAAATCACAAAAATTCTTGATCAGAGACCAAAAAAACTCATATCTGGACACTCAAAGTACGAGTATATAATAAAATTACCACATTTTTAAAATAGAACTTGTTTATAGGATGGGTGTTCCTTCAAAAACTTGAAAATTAATGGCCATCTTTTACTTTTCTGGACCAGAACTGTAAATAATGTACCATTTTCTACAATTTTAAGCACAAACTCTTTAAGAAAGAATCCTAAATCGTTGGCGTGATCAACGATCCGAAAACCTACTAGACCAAATCTGGTGGTCGCAAGTAATAATTAAAAACAAATTTTTGATCCTAACTTTTAGTAAAATTATATTTATAGCCAGCTTTTAATAGTTTTTAAAATTTAGAAATTTTCTAAATTTTATGTTGAAAAAATTGCACAAGTTTTTTTTTACACGTCTTTAATCTAAATTTTAGTTTCAAATATACGCTAGAGAGGTAACCCTTATGTCATAGAACTTCCTCCAATTAAAATTTTCTAAAAAAAAAAAATTTAGCTTACAATCTTTATTTTTGTGTGATTATGGAATACCTATTTTTTTTTACGTTTGATTTTAAATATCCTTTTTATATTTTTTTGGTTGTAAAACTGATGGTTAAATAGATTTTCAAGCAAAATGAACAGTTTTCAGGAATATAAATTTTTTTATTATATTTTTTCTATTGTTGCATTTTTTTTCTTTGTATTTTAAATATCATTTTAATATTTTTTTAGTGTCATTATTTTGTCTTCAACCTTTCAACAAAATAAGGCCTTTTTAAGGATAAAGGACAAGTAATAATTGTAAATTAATAATTATTTTTACTGTAAATTTTATGTTATATATAAATTAAAACTCAAGGTTATTTTCTAACTCTAAAAATTAAAGAATCTGTAAACAAAGAGCTTTCCCAGTTATCAAAAATTTCCAGACGAAAAAAAAAGCTTTAACGAATTGAACAATTTAATAAAAAATATTTAAAACAATAAAAAAAATCACAATTTTTAATTTTATATCAACATACCCAAATATTATTTAAATATTATTCTTTTATCATAAATTAATTAAAACAAATTTTTAATACCGTGAGACCCCTGTTTTTATGCATCCCTTTCATTATTTTTTTTGTATTGTACACTCGCAGTGAGTCCGCGTGTGTTCTCGACTCTCCCCTCTTTATTCTTATACACAAACAAAATTCGAGGAGCGCTCGAGTACGCGTGTTAAAAACAAAATAGCGCAAAACATTCAGTTATTTTTTTGATTTTTGTAATTAATTATTTTTTTTATTATTTGTATACTAAAGCTCTTTAATAGTAATATTAAATAATTAGATAAGTTAGATAAATAGTTATAAGTATAACATTAATGTAAATCATTAAATTAAAAAAAAAGTAAAATGAAGAAGCTTAAAGAAAAGCAGTTATTGTCGTTTTAATCTAAAAAGAAAAATTATCATCTGTATAACATTTCTGTCTTATTATAGGTATGAATAAAATTTTGTAAATCATTTTGTAATTTTCTGCTAAAATAGATTATAAATATTATTGATTTTAAGAATTATTGTTTTTTTATATTTTTTATAGGTACATCGCAATTTTCCACAACTTCGAGAAGCATTACAAGGAAGCTGTCCGTTAAAATTATCATTTTTCTTCAAGCTTTACAGCTTATCATCGTTATCAAAAATGCAGGTATTATTATTTTTAAAATATTTTTAAAATTAATAGTTTAAAAGAATTTAAAGGTGCAGGTTAGATAATCGTCTAATTATTTCTTGTATTTACGAATATTCCATTGTATGTGTATTTGTGCGCGCGTGTGTGTGTTTGCATAAGTAGCAGTTATAAGTTCTTATAATTTAGATATTAATTTTTTCTACGCTGAAAAAGTTGTTATATTTTTATAAGTACAAAAATTGTATCATGTTTTTGTTAGTGCATTATCCAGACTCGAAAGACACTTAAATAACCATCCAAGTTGAAGCAGACGATTTACGGCATTCATTTTACTTTTCTAGACAATAAGGTCTTATAAGATTTTTCGTGTTCAATAGCGAGAAAATACGTCTTTTACAGTCTCGGAGCGGCAGGTGAATACGTGCTTTGAGACAGCTGACGAGAAATATTTTTGACTGATAATAATTACAAATTGTAAACTAAGTTTTTCTAAGAACGCTTTTCTTTCCCTCCCTATCTCCAACTAACACTGGAAAAATCATAATATAAGATATATTTTATTAAATACATACCTTTTTTTGAAATTACCTACTGGAAAATTTGATCTGCTATTTTTTTGTGACAAACCGCCATTTTTAAATTTTAATTCAAAATATGTATTTCGCAGTATTTTCAGAAATTGAATTGAATTTTAATAATTTAGTTTGATAAAAACCCTTTTTATCATATTTGTTTACAGTGCATGTAGAAATATACTTAAAGATATATAATAATAACATTAAATGTTCAAATGATGATTTACACATTATTAATTCAACGGTAAATTTGTATTTTTATGCAAAAATTAAAAAAATAAATTTTTCAACTCTCATTGAATGTTTATTAAAATTTAATCGATATTAGATATATGTGTAATATATATATATATAATAGTTATTCGTACAGCAATTTAATTTTTGATCTTTTCCTTTTTTTTACATATCTGACTTTCTCCACGTTATTTTTTGAATTTTAAAGTAAAAAAGTAATTTATAATTAATAATTTTTATTAATGTTTCTGAAAAAAAAAATTAAAGTCAAAAGATCTGTACAGTATATTTAGTAGGCGTGTTCATGTAAGCACGGATGTAACTATATGGCCTTTTCCACATAAATTTAACATCCAATACAAAAAAAGTTAAAAATTTAAGATTTTAATTTCATTCTTGTTATTTTTTTAAGAAAAAATCAAATTTTATAGGTATAATATAGTAGGATTCATAGCTAATATTTATTTTGAGTATATGCAAAAAAATTTTTTTTTTTGAAGCTTACAATTATATCCAAAATTTATACATTAAAAATATATAGATGACTATAAATATACAAAATTACAATGGAAAAATCTACTTTACACCTGACCTAGAGCCAAATTTCGTATTTTATCCTTAATAGATCGATCGAATTTACCAGCCGAGATTTATATTTTTTGGGGTCGCTGATCACTAAAATGATATCGGTTTTCACCCTAACTCATGTTTTTTCATTTCAATGAAATAGCACAATTCTCGGTTAAAATAGGTATCATTTTTGTATTCAACGAACTAAATAAGGAAAACAACGTTTCATCAAAATCTTCAATAACCACGATAAATATATTTTTGCCCGAATTTCTATTGAGGGCAACTAGACCGCATGTTTTGTAATAAACGAAATCATACAAGTGTTCAGAGACCCAAAAAAAATAATAAATACCTGTTGGCGAATTCCGTATCGACCTATTGATTAGAAAATTTTTCTATGAAGTTTGGCTGTGCATTGGGTCTAAAATGCATTTTTTAATTATTATTGTGCATTTTTGTAGTTATTGTTTATCGATAGATTTTTGCAACATAACAATTTTTTGGTAAATCGAAAGAAAAAAAGTAACATATGTTGTAGATTTAACAGAAATCTCACCTAAAAATAGCAGAGAAACGTTTTAAAATCACAAAAAAATAAAAAAAAAATATTAAGTACATATACTAGTAACTTATTTTTTTTATATCTATTGTTTCATAATTTTTAATTTTTGACAATTTTACTTTTAAATTATTCAATTCAAAGCAATAAAATAAATAAAATTCTATTTAATAATTTTTTATACTTTTTAGCAAAATTTAAAATAAATTTTTAAAAAAATTTTAAATTTTATTATTACTTTAAATACCAAAAAATCAAATAATAAGAAGCTACTTCGATTAGATTTTAAAGTAAGTAAATTACCTAAATAAAAATCATCGAAAATAGTAATTAATAGTTGATTAAATTTATGATTATGTTTATGTATTGATCTGCAATAAGCATAATTTTTAAACGAATCAAATTACAAATTATTTTGTACTGAAATTTGGTAAACAAAAATGGCAGAACGTTGCTTATGAACAACCAGATTTTGTAACTCAAATTAGTTAACAAATCTTAACAAGGCAGAAAATAATTAATTTTTTTTTTTCATTCTGCACTTTTACTCAAGAGCTTATAAAATTTGGTCTTTTCTAGCTCAATTTTGTTTGACCTAGTTTCATTTTTGTAACAATAGGAACGTTTCTGTTTATAATTTTTAGTTTGCATGGTAACGTTACAGAAATCTAGATACCTTTTGCCTAGGTACATTGCCTTAGGCAGCTAAAAAATTTTTATCTAAAAATTTAGCTTAAGAAAATTTAAAAAAAAAAAAGTAAAAACTTTTTCTTTCTTTCTTTCTTTCTTTTTATTATTACACACAAATATCGTGAAATAAAATAAACTTTCAGAATCAAGTCTCTTAGGATTAATAAAATATCCTTCATTTATAAAGGAAGCTATCTTATTATTAAAATTGTAATGAACTAGACAGTAAAATACGTGTGACCAATGAAATCTTTTCCTTATATTATGCATGTTTTTACAGAGTTGTCATCAGGACCAGCACGAAATAAAAAAGGAGGCTTCTTTGGAGCGTTACAAGAACAGCTATGAACCAAAAATTTTCAACGCTTACATTTTAATTGAAAAAATCTCTGACGTTGATAAATTTAAAAAAGAAGTGATTCCTTCTATCAGTTGCTGCTATTCTGATAGCATAAATGTAAGTAAATTTTCAAAGTGACTTTCGTTAACCTAGACACCTAATACCTAAATTAAGTTGATTGTTGTAGCTTATGTTTTTTGGTATAATTTTTTAAGATAATAGTAATTTCAAAAAGCTTAGAATCGTAATTTATCTTGCTGATTTAATTGCGCGTGTATTTAATTAGAAATTAAATTTTTAAATAAACATTTTAAAAACAGTAAACAAATTTTTTCATTTTGAACAGTATTGTAAAAAAAATTTTTTCATTTTTAGAATAATAATACAAGCACAAGCAATGATAGTAGTTCTTATGCAACTAAATTATCATTACCCGATCAAATAAGGCTACTAAATATGGATGTAAAAATGATGAAGGCTCAAGATATATTGGTAAATATTAAATTATATTCAGTATATATATGCGGCAATCCACAGAATCAAAAAAGAGTGACACACGGTTGTTAGAATGATTTCATTTTTGATTTGAACCAATTTGCTTACAGATTTCGAAATATATATTATGCGCAGATGCAATCACGAACATAATTCGTATTAGTGCATGAATGTTTTCAAATAATGTCGATTTTTCTAATTTTCTTGCAACATACAAACGCTGGGCAACTTAAATTTATTATCAAGTAAAAACGTGTGGGCTAAGGTGGGCTAAATCTCTTGGAAACGATTTTGAAACGAAACTGATATAGAGTTCCGGTTATTCTGTTCAAACAATTTTAACAATAGCTTCTAACATTGAAACAACGAGATAAAAAAAAATAATAAATTTCCTTAAATTTTTACCAATAGCTCAAGTCAGCTGGAACCTGTGGTCTCGTGAATTTAGGCAATACATGTTTTATCAATGCCTTGATGCAGTCTCTTTTGGCGTTAGATTCAGCAAAAAATTATTTCATAGACATATGTGTACCCATAAAACGGAGTATGACTTCTGTTGACAAAAGGTTTAAGTACATATACGATGAGATAAGTTTCGCTTTAAAAATAATGAGGAGCGTTAAATACAATAGCATAAGCTTGGTAGATTTTCATAATTCTATTCTCGAAAAAACCAACAATTTCGAGGCTGGTAAACAGCACGATCCTCATGAGTTGTATGTTTACATACTGGATTGGCTCAGTATGGAAGTAAAGGTAGCTTAATATTAATCATACTATTTTTTGTCACTTTCCTTTGCTTTTTTTTAATTTATATAATTTTCAACTAGCTAATTTATATTATTATTATTAGTTAATTTATATTATTTTCAATTAGACGCGATCTAAACTAATTCAATCGCTTTAAAATCCCTCTTAAATATTGAATTGCTTTTAATTGCTTGCTTCAAATTTAATTTATAGCAATAATAACGGTTTATATAGGGATTTTTGTGGTCGCAAAAATTGATATTTTTTTATTATATTTAAACCCAAATGTATCTCTTGGCTAATTTTTGGTCAAAATGTAGTCAATTTCTGAGAAAATTTGACGACTACTTTAAATTAACGCTTTTTTAAATTATTGTATGAAAATTAATTTTTATGGAAAAAAATTATTTTTAGGAGTTTTTGGGGTCACGAGAAATTGAAATCTATCATTTAATTCGATTAAAATTTAACACCAGCCCTAACTGGATACATTTTGTATTCCAAAAAATTGACTTCTAAGCAATATTTTATTAACGACATAAAACTAAATTTAAGGCATAATTATTTAAAAGCGACTTAAAGTATTTAAAGTATTTAAATCGCTTTTAAATTTTAAATACCTTGAATCGGGATGTCAGTCAGACCCTCGATAATTTTAACATAATTTTGATTTAAGCTATAGTTTTTATAGGCATAATTATTGACTATGCCTACACTGTAAGAAATTTTAAAAAATTGTTTACAATGTTTGAAATGTATGCTAATGCTCTTTTTCCTGTGTTTTATGAATATTTTGATGGTATTGACACTCAAATGGCATTGCTTTATTCACTGTTTGCTATAAAACCCAAGAATGATGAATGGCTCAATTCTAGTTTTGTCGGCAGGAAATACTATTTTGTAAATTGTCCAATATGCAAAAAAATCGGTAAAAAAACGGAAGAGCCGTTTACTAGCATCAACATTCAATTACCGGAAGGAAAGTCTGCCAGTTTACTTGTAAGAGTTTTTTGACAAATATTATTATTATTATTATTACTATTATTATTATTCCACCAAATATAATTTTTCTTTGTTTTTATCAATAGGACTGCTTAAGAGATTGCAATAACCAGAATCATGTTGAAAATTATATTTGCATCTTTTGCAAAAAAACAGTTAGGGGAGAACAACAAAATTTAATAACGAAACTTCCTCATGTACTTGCTTTGCAAATTAATCGTTTTTCTGGACAGTATAAGAAAATGACGGAGGTTAATTTCCCATATAAAGAACTCACATTGGAAGAATACGTTCCTTTGGAGGAAGAAATTTATGAATGTAAATACCGTAATTATGAATTAAAATCCATTATTACCCATGTTGGAAATAGGATAGAGAACGGACATTTTAAAGCCGTTGTTAAACACAATCTAGATACGAGGTAATATTTCCAACTTGTTTAATTTTATGTTTGGACGTTTTTGGTTAAATAATCAAGCTACTTTTTTCTAAATTTTTTTTTATAATTAATTACAGTTGGCTAGTACTTGATGATAATAGAATTAGTAAATTAAATAATCAATATTTATTAAGGAAACAATGCTACATTCTGTTTTACGAAATGAGCGAAAAGGAAAGAGATTCCGCAAGAGAAAACAACAAATAAATAAGCCTACATTTAAATTAAAATTTTATATTTTTTAATCATAAAAAATACTCTTTTGTTTTTAGTTTTTAAGTATTTTCTATAATTTCTTACTGCAAATTAGTATACTATAGTCTTTTAGTAATTTTTATATGTAATGGTCAGTTAATTCAGTCTGTTCGTAAAGATAAGGGCGCACTTACAATCACCAATTGAACTTAAATTTTAAAATAGTATAGTTAGGTGTCATTGAAAAGTGATTCAGATTAAAATTTTTGTACTCTTTAGTACTTTATGTAGCTAAAATGCGGCTGTTTAAAGATCCGAAATTTTCGCCTATTTTGAAAATTACGGTATTCTCTTGAATTTACACCAGATATCATCTTATTGGCACAATATTTATAACAGTAAAAAAGGCTCAAATTTATCTGACGAAAATTTTCAACTAGAACCCCCCCCTCCCCTATACCGTCAACTTTTTTTCTTCTTTTTTCTTGGTTTTGCATGAAAATAATGTAAAATGAATTTCAAAAACCTACCCTTTCAAAAACAATCCTCAAGTTTAAAATCGATGGATTTAAAGCGGAGATATTTTGATTTAAGTAGCGGCCTGTTTTGAAAATTTTCTTTTTTTGTGTGTGCTTATTTGCATTAAAAAAACTACTTTTTTGATTCCTTGAATCATGTAGACATGACATTTTACAAAATTTTTTATTTTTCGGCTGCTCCTGGAATCTAATAAAAATTCTGACTGGATAAAAATTCATTTTTTGTTTCTCGAAAATTTTTTTGATTTTTTTTGAAAAATTTTCAACCTTTCTATTCAATGAAAAATGCTGTAAAAAATCGAGTACATATTTTATATTGAAAAACTTATTTTAAGAAGTAGTAGTTAAGGACTAATATGTTGGATGAATAATTTTTTGCATAACTAGAACCAACTTGAACCCTAAAATTTAAGTTTAGTCTGGGTGAATTGAGCTCGATCGCGTCATAATCTGTACGAAAAGTACTGGAACTGCCTGCCTATAAATATTTTTTTTCCGTTTCTGATTTCTTAAGGCTTTTTTTTTATAAAAATCACACTAATCATATTCTTCAATTAATTTATAATTTTGCCTTAAGAATAGATAATTAAAAATAGATTAATCGCTTTGTATGATATTTAAATAATTAAAAAAATTTAGGGACTGATTATTATAGTTAAGATAGATGGACGTAAGCTTAAATTTCAAAATTAATTTTATCATAAATAAAATCTAATTTTTACCATTAGTGAAAAAATTAATATTTATAAAAACTGAGCAAAGCAACCTTGCTAGTCTCGTATGTTGACGTATTTATTTTTTAATAAAAATTTAAAAGCTTATATCATGACGTGTATAATAATAATCATTATGATTAGTATTATTAAAGAAAGTGCCTTAGAATTAGTTTTATTTAGTCCGTTGTAAAACTTATTGTAGTTATTAAATGTTGTTCATTACCTCTTAAGCCTAATGGTTATTTATGTTTGTATCTGTATAAATATTATAAATAAATATTAAAAGTAATACGAAATATTATAAAATTAATAAATAAATATAATACAATGTATTTTGTACCTGGTAGACGGTATCATTCTATACCAAGAATAGACTGCAAATTAAATTTATAAATATATATATTTTTCTTATGTAAAAATTAATAAAATTTTCAATCAATGTTTATTTTCTGTTGCATTTTATTTTTATTCAAAAATAATAATTAGAGTGGTAAAAACAAAAAAATTATTACTTTTAATTTTTAAAAACCTATTTTTTTAGGATTTTCAGTTCAAAAATTATTTTATTTAGCACACGTATAATAATCTCGCTGATGACCCCTATCGCAATTATATATTTACTGTAACCCAAGTCCCTGGTTTATAATTTAATTGTTAGTAATTTTGCTGTAATCGAGCAGAGGTTTTAAATAAAAAATTAAAATTAAAATTTCCAATGTTCTTTCCGCAGTTCCTATATTTGCATATTATATCATAGTAGAAATAATACAGCAAAGTAACTCAACGTCATATTGTCCCATAATTCTAACAATTTTCTATTTATAAAAATCTATAATAAATGTATCTAATCTTTTAAGATAATTTTTAAAATGTAAAATTTCTTATATCTTGTACACTTTATTACATTATTTTTAAGATATAAATTTAATTATTGAAGAACAATTTTTTTATAAATAAACATACTCATGGAAATTATTTATAAAAGCTTATTTATTTTTGATTATATTTTTAACTGAATCTTTAGAAAACTTAATGTACTCGCTTAAATTTAAATCTTTTTGCCGGTATAAAATTATTTATTCAAATCTCATGCACACTTATAAAAATCTGTATGAAAAATTCGCCTGCCTTAAAAAAAGAAAAAGTCCTTTTTTCAGCCTTAAAAATTACAATTCAAATTTTAATTTGTAAAAATTTTTTTATGTAAATCAATATACATTGAGAACGCTTTTTTTTCGTTTTCTGATCCCTTTGTTATTAATTTTTTATGACAAAGTTTATGCTTTTTTTACATGCATGTTCAAAGATTTACCATACTTAAGGGGCACGCCATTTGGATTTGATTTTTGTCATAATTTTTTTTTTATTTTTACCCTTATTATCTTATGCTAACAACTAAAAAAATAAAATTCTATTCAAATCCTTTGTAAATTAGTTAAATTTCCTCATATTAGAGCATTAAAAGTACATATTTTTCTTTCACTTTGTAATTGGAATGACCGTGCCTTAAATTTACTAAGCAAAGAAAATCTTATGTCAAACTTATTTGTGTAGTAGTCTATATTATACGCAAATTCTTAAACGCGCCACGTTTTTCAGTAATTTTTTAAAACACGTTATTATTGCAGGGTTAGAAAATAACGCAGTTTAAAAAAAATAGGCCGTTTTCATAAAATAGCATTGTCTAATAGGGAATAAGATTTAATTCGTTATTGTATCCAGAGAAAATTTGCCTCGGTTTTCTTAGGTGCATTTGGCTGCCTTTTTACTGCAGGAAAGTGCTTGCTTGGTATATTATCACACATTATGATAAATAAAAATAGCAAAAGACACTCCTTTTTTGAGGTTGGGAGGTGATGTTTGTTAATTTATGGCTTAAATATTCATTATTCATAAGAAATTGCTTGAAATTCTCGATCAAAGACCTATAAAGCTCTTATAGACCAATTTTAGGCTAAATTTAGAAACTCAGATTCCTAATACATAAAAAATTCCACTTTTTGGGAGTGATTTTTGCGAATATTAGAGTGTTCCAAAACACTTCTTTGAAAAACATTGATTTTAATGATTAGCGACCAAAAAAATCTACTAGTAAACCAAATTTCATGTTTGCTAGTGTAAATAATCCCCCCCCCCCGTGATTTTACTAGAGTTAAGCACGTTTTGAGGAAATTTACCAGAATAACTTAAAAACTGATTTGTGTACGCATGTTTGTAAACAAAAATACGACATAACATTGAGGTATTAAAAAAATTAAAAATAAATTTTTATTTTTTAAAATTAAAGCTTACTTAATTTTTTACATTTTTAATTTATTTATAATTAATAAAAACAATTAAATTTTTTCAAAATATTTTTCTCTGTCTTGTAACAACTGAATTGTCTCCTATAAGTTACTAATATTTATAAATATTAATTAGAAGTTAATTAAAAATATCGTTTTCTGCTAAGCAACCGTAGTTCCGTAATTCAAGTAGAGAGATCTGTATTATGTCGTAAAATTAGTAAATTACCGTAGTTATTGCCGTGGTTGTTAAATTGTAGGTTAATTACGTAGGATAATTACGTAGTTAAACCTATACCATCTAATTTAGCATTCTCGTGTCTTAAATTTTCAAAAATCCTGCAATCTTATAGAAACGCTTCAAAAAAATTTTACATGCGCACTAAAATTCATCCCCAATTATCAAGTGGCTAAAATAATTTGTGTTTTTGGTCTCTTAAAGTCATTTTTAAGGTTTTATGTAAGCATTTTCCGATGAGATTTAATTAATGAGCGTCGTATTACACCAAAAAACTAGCAATAGTACACATTTTTCAGGAATACTGTTGTTGATTTCTTGATTGATTCACAAACGTTCAGCTTGCCTCTGAAATTTTATCTTAAAAATTAAAATTTTTTATGTTCGAAAATTGTGTTTCTTATAATCTTGAATTCTGTAAATTAAGTTATTTCAGGCATTGGAATAAGTCATTACGATTACGAAATAAGATTTTACATTTTATGCTACACATAAATAGTTTAATTTGCATAGCCTATAATTCCAAATAATAATTAATAAGAATCTGTTATGAACTGTTTTGAATCTGCAACTTTTAAATTAAAATATCCGGTAACAATTAGTATATCCAGTAATTTCTCAAAAATTTTTGACAGTCATTCAAGAAGGAAGAAATTTTTCCAGCTATATCAAGCTAAATAAAATTGATTTACTTTTTGATAAAAATATTTATTACAAAAAATTCAAAACTAAGTGAAACTAGTAATAGTATACGTGATATAGCGTGATTAATTATTTTAGTTACATTTCCAGAAAAACAATTGCATAAAAAAAGATTGTTATTAAAGTCTTTAATAATTAGGTAAATTATACTTTTTCTTTTAAATCTTAATATACTTAAAACACTTTCTTTCTCTTATTTAGCCCTACGTTTCAACGTTTAAAAAATGTGCTTCTTTTAAAAAAAAATTAATATTATCTCTTTTGTAAAAACATTTCGTAAGACAGATAATTAAGTTTTTACAACCAGTAGGAGGGGTGAATTTACGTATTATTTTAATGATCCGGGTATTTAATCAAGCTAGGACTTACATAAAATCAAATCTAACCTAACGCAAGCACATTACTCCTAATTTCATCAAATTTGATTAAATATTTCCTAAAATTTGAAGATCTGTACCACTTCATATTTGGTCTCCCCAACTACCAAGTACCTTTTTGCAAAATATATTTTCAGTATTAATTATAAGAAATTATAAACTTGAAGGAAAAATTTTTCATCGTTATAAAACGAGATCAAATTACATTTACAAAGTCCAACACATTCAAATTATATTCTATATTAGTGAAATTAGTATTAATAATTAGTATCGAACGAGTATTTATTGCAGTATTTTTTTTTTTTTAGTATTTTTTTGTCTTTTTCCGAGAAAATCAATTAACAGACTAGACTTAGATAAAAAAACTCTTAACTACTCTAAACTGTGTGTGACTAAATGTATTTCATATAATCTAGGAATTATTTATTTAAATAAATTATTAATTATTAAATATAAATTTTTAGTTTCAAAAAATTCATTTTTTGCTCAAGTTTTTAGTGCTTTTCTGTTTTATCTACTCATCCTAAATTGTCGACTTGCGATTGATAATACGTAGAAATTATACTTACCGATCACAAAAAAGCTAGTAATACTTTCAAGATAAAACAGGAAAGAATAAACAAGTTTTTGAATCAGAATTCTAGACTATTTTCAAATTTATTAATAGAAAATTAACAAAATTAGTCATAAGTTTCATTAAATTAGAAAAAAAATTTCATTTCATTCAAAAACTAAAGCTTTTGAAAATTTTTATTATTTAATTTCTATAACTTTTGCAAGAAAATTATTTTTCATGCTTAAAAATTAAGAAATCTTTTTTCTCAATTTTTAGCTTTTTACGGATAACTAAAAAGGAATTTTAAAAAATAAATAGGACCATGATCGCCGTTTAGATCTTAAGCAAACTCCGAAAAATATTTTGCTTATTTTGCAAGTTTGGTTTTAGTAAAACAGGGTTTAGTTTTAATAACAAATAAATTTTATAAATTTTGTAAATGTATAGTTAGCCATACCGCTTTTATCAAAAAATCAACAATCTTGAATAATAATTGTTGCTTAAAAAATTTAGAAAAAATAATATCCCCCGAAAGAAAATTATTATATATGAAATTTATTTTCTATAAAATTATAAAATTACTATACAAAAATATTGCAAAAAAAATTGATAATAAATAACAAAAAGTTTAGTACTTAAGTTGGGGAACCACGTTTTCTAAAATTATATACCAATAATTTTTTTTTAATAGCTAACCTATTGGTTGTGGTAGTGAATAGGACCAAATTTTCTGTTTATAAATTACTGGAAAATTTGTTTCGAAGTAACTACAGTTCAATTTAGTACTACACAGATATAATACATACCAAATTATTTTTTACTATAAACGACTAAAAGTTTGCTCCTTAAATAAAAGGAACTAATTTTATGATAATAAGAGTCTGTAAAATTTTTTTCGATGAAATTAAAGTTCTATTAGGTATACGCATTATAAATATATTATGAGAATAAAAATTTTTAATTATTATTTTGATTAATTTAGGAGCATTAAATACTATATAAGACAAATAATTAGGGAAGTTATTCACAAAGTCAAGCGCCTCTTACGCGATCACAATTTTTTTAGAAATTATTCATCTTAGCTTTCATAATATTATGAGCGCCCTTATTTCCAAAAAATTTTCTATGCTTTAGTCTGCAGTTCTGCCCTATAGTATTTTTTTCTATATACATACATATATTTATAATCCAATTCACCTTTATTCTCCCTCTCATTCTTACTCGCAGAGCTACAAAACTCCTTTTGCATAGTATATGTGTATATTTTGAAATATACACATATATTTATATGCGTATTATAATTGTTAGATTAGGTTGGGTCTCATCAGAGATGAGTTTAAAGAGATTGCCAGCCCCGTGTTAAAAAATCTCTGGTCTCATTCACTAAGATTTCGTTTTATGCCTTTTACAAAAATTATATACAAGCAGCAGATGCCCGCTCATTGTCTTCATTTTTTCACATATTATATTATGAATATATAATATATTTACATATATATATATAATTACTGCAGTGGGATTAACTGAAATTTTAGTGAACATGCGTTAATGTTATATTTAAAATGAAAAAACGAATGTTCACTAATTTTTCATTTATAAATAAAATAAAAAAAAAGTTTACATGCTAAAATTTAAAAAAATTTAAATAAAGACAAAATTATTACGAATTTAATGACCTTCGAAATTATAGTGCGTTACTTATTTAACTATGAATATCAGTGCGCAGAAAAATTTACGGTGAATTTTCTTTTCTTTTTGAAAATCTCTTTGGTGGATTTTTCCATTTCTTGATGTAACTTAATTTCTTTTCAAGATTTTAAAGGCAAAAATGTTCAGGCATTGGTTGTTCGTTGCTGAGGTGACACCGCACAAGAAAGGACTAATTTTATGTTTTACCTGCAGTTAATTTATTTGAAAAACTTGAAATTTTTATTCAATAGCCCTTAGAAAACTTGAAGCTTTCTACAAAATTACTATATTATATTTAGTACACCGGCTGCATAAAAACCAAAATTGTTTTATTATAAAATAATTAGCCACAAGTTTATCAATCAACTCACCTCTGGTATATTTTATGAAAAAGTTTTAATGCTTTTTAAATTCTCTAATTTATAAAGGTCTTGGCACAAAATAATAGGAAATGGCCGATCAGTTAAAGTAGCTGTATTTTTGATATAATATAGATTTAATCATTTTGAAAAAAGTCTCCATGCCCAACAAAGCTTTAAACTCACAACTTTGACTACTTGAAAGCTCAAAAACTCCATCATATAGCAAGATTGCTTAAAAAACATCTTTCTTTCATTTTTTTTTTAAGTATGCTTTTATATTTCTTAGGTCACTTATTAATATTTTGATGTCTGCTAGAGAAGATTGTTAATTTGCTGCTAGCAATTAGCTGTCAAAACCCTAAAATGTAGTAAAACATGTTATAGCTTACCTGAAATAATTTATGTTTTTGGGGTGGTTGATATTGGATCTGATGTCAAAGTAACATCATTGACAGTTCGCAGCTGCCAATTAACTGTGAGTAAACAAAAAAAAAAATAAAACTTTAGATTTCAAAAAAATTCTATATTTTTGATGTCGCTTATGTTGACAGTTCAGAGCCATCAAATAGAGGTTAAAATAACTAATAAGAAATATAGGGTATCGTATAAAGGTTTTGTATTTACAAAAAATAATGGATAACTGATTATTTATTATTTTATTTTTTGACAGGTAATTGACAACTGTTGTCAACTGTCAACTAACAATTTTTTTTTAAATTGGTATCAGAAGTATACAGTAACCTATAAAAATTATTTACCCTTCTTAAAATTTTAAGGCTTTTATTTTACCAATTGGCAGCTTGTTGACGACTGTCAACTATCAGTATTGTCACTTCTATAGAAAATTCATAATTAGTGACGTCAAAAGCATTAGATCTTTTTAAAATCTAAAGTTCGATTCAGTTTTTTTTTCCTATTTGACGGTTAATTAGCAGCTGCCAAATTTTAATTAGGTCAATTTGACAACAAGTTCGAAATCAGCTACTTCAAGTATATAAAAGTATTCTTTGAAAATAAAACAAACAAGGCTTTTAAGGTCCAATAACCGTTATTTTTAAGGATATTTTAAAGTGGCTTTAAAAAAATGTATTTTTATTTTATTTAAATATTCTTTTAATCACTTCCGTGTATAATCTCAGGCACTGAAAAATTGGAATTGGATTGATCGAACGGCCATTTCATATCCTTTTGTTGTACGGGTTCCTTTATCGTTAATAAATTTTTTGCTTATATGTAACATTTCCTTTTTTGAAGCCCATTTATGAAACCTATAATAATTCCCCAATTTCAAGGACCCTAAAGGGAGTTTCAAATGCAAAATCTATCCCTATTATTTTATTAACTGCAACCTTAAAAATCTGGGTCCCAATACGACCACTACTGCCGCTTCAAGGCGCGATAGTCTCACTTGATGTGGATTATAAACTGACAATCACGCCCGTATATTATATTATCAGTCGACTGATAATATAATTTATGAGTCACATCGATTCTATAGTATATTACAAAAATCAAAATTTACTAGCAGGACAGTCTGGAAATTCAATAACTAAATTATTTTTTGTATATTGAAATAATATAAACTTATTATATATTTATTTAGGCTTGCATTATAAATGCCCAGTCTTAGCAAGTAGAGAAAGGGCTAATATATTTAGAGCAGCTCTTTTTCCTTTTTTAACCCTTTTCCTGATAATTAGATAAATGTACTTATTTTATAAAAACATAAAGAAATTCCATAAAATTATCTGCAAAAATTTTTGACAAATATAAAATACCAGTAATTAAATTATTAACAAAGATAACAAGTCAAATCTCTTACTCGCTCACAAATTTTTCAAAAATTTATTTATATCTTTTAAATTAATTATAAGCATATGCGAGCACCGTATTTTCAAAAAGTTTTCATTGCTTTTGAAACTGCAAGCCGCGCTGTCTCCAGTAATTCTCCACTATCAGTTTCTCTAGGCTCCAGCTGCTTTTTTTTCTCTTCCTCTCATTTCTTACCGCTGTAAAAAATATATATGTATATATATATATATATGTGTGTATATATATTTATCTATGTATTGTACTCTTGGGTTAGGTCAGGTTACGTTCACTAAATTTTCAGTTTATCATTCAAACGATAATTCTTATTTTTTCACCCATACTGTACGCTAACGAAATTTTAGTGAACAGGCGCTGAAAATATATAAATAAAAAATTATTTTCTAAAATTTTAAATATATTCAATAAATTGATAAAAACATTTTTTTAAAACTGCCATTTGAAATTATACTGCGTGTCATTTGTTAACTATAACTATAAATTACGAGCATTCATGGCTGTTCGATATTTCAAAAAGTTAATTATATCTGTTTTCGCAGTGATGTAAAAAATCTATGGTTTGCTTTTTATCTCTTTCTCACTCTAACTATAATTTACTTAAAGATTTTGTTAAGTTTATTAGTATATGGGCGTAAGTTTATTAGTATCAAGTAAAAAAAATTAGAATCTTCTTGTATCACTAGTGGCAAACAATATTTTTCATTCTATCTTTCATTACAGCTTCTTAGTAAAATAATTAGCATAACCGTAAAATAAATTATTGCGAGTTTTAATTTTTTATTCTTATTCGATCGCCTAAGCTTTTTGAGCAAAGTTTTTCCATTTTTCTTTTTCAACTTTAATATTTCAACAACTGCATGAAAATTTAACAAATTTTATAAAAATTTGCCAATTTGTACTTTTTTCTTGAGTAGGGAGTTTCGAGGTGTTTAATTTTTATATTATAAATTTGCAATAATTTAAATTACCTAGATTACTAGTGACAGAACTAGTGAAAATTTTATATTTTTACAATAACTCAAGTTGTAATTTGAGATCAGGAAATTTGGATCTTGATTCAAATATTAACATGGAACATGTTCATTGGATGGGGTATTAGAAAAAGTTTGGCTTGGCAGTGAAGGGGGTGAAAAATAGTATTTCTATTTATAGTAATTTAAAAATTTTTTAAAAAACTCTAGTATAAAAAAATAGTCAAATAAGAAAAGAATCAAACGACGCCTTTCGCAACCTAAGGTATTCACCACCGCGTAATGATACGTATAAAAAGCAAAAAAAATCCATGCGTAACCAACTTGAAGCTGGGCTTTACGATAAAAGTGTCAAAAAGAAGCATTCGCAACCCAAGGTGAGAACGTTGTGACAAAATAGGCAAAAATGAGCAATCGTTACCTATGCTCTGATTGTAACCAAATAATAATAAAATAAACTGATAATAACCAAAGAAAAACAAGTATTCGCATTTCATAAACTTTTTTCTTGCTGCCAGCCAGCACTTATTTTTTTATAAAAATAACCAGCTCAAAATAATCTGTTATTATAACTTTGTATGTCATTTACGTTCAACTTTCAAAGGCCCCTGGAAGAATGTTATCCTCTGACTTGGCCGTATAGGAGGATACCTTTTTGAGCTGTGTATATAAGTATTAAATACTAGTATATTTACATTTAATATTATCTTATGTGCACTGGACAACATTAAAATAACTAAGTCTTGTTGAGTAGAGTCATCATCTATTCATTACCGCATGTGAATATCTTACTGCTGAACTTGAGTCATTAACTTGTTAAATAAAAAATTTTTTTCCGCAACACTTTTTGTTTCAGCAGCAGCTTTTCTGCTACACTGCGGTTATTCATTAATTCTTTCAGTCGAGCGTTCGCGAAATTCTTACTGTATTATTGAAATAACTTTGTATTGAAGCCATCAAATTTTCTCAAACTATGGGACCTTATTTTTTCATCAAAAAACATAACTAAACTAAAAATATATTAAGTAAAATATGGCATATACTTGGAGAAAACGACATGGACAGTGGCCTCATTTTTTTTGTAAAGGCCTTTTAAAAGTCTAATAATTTTCATTTTCATAGCTAAAGCCTTCATATTCAAAATTTTGAGTTTTTCAAGGTTCATGCATGATTATGATGTTAATTATGTACAAAAATAAAACAGTGCTCCCAAGTGCAAAAATATAGAGTGCCTACCCATAACAGGTGGGAAGCTTAAAAAATGCTAAAATCGAGGGACAGACTAATGCGTGACAATCAGCGTGATGAGAATTGTATAAAAATTTCTTTCGTGTTGAAAAAAATGAGTTCTTGTTACGTTTTGAACAGAAAAATCAACTTAAAATTATCAAATTTTACTTTCAAAATATTATTTCTACCGTTTGGTAGAAAGAGTCTACAGTCTTCGGTACAGTGGGTATAACATCCAGCTGCGAATCACCCAATTTCAATAAACAATTCAATCACAATATAATCTTTAATCAGCTTTTTTTACACTCATCCCTGTCTTATGACTCTGTTTTTCTAAGCCCGAATAAGATAATAAATAATAATCTAACATTAGGAGTAGGCTACTGATACACAATAACAATGTATAATAATAACAACAAATATCATCATTTTATTCAAATATTAACAAACATAATTTAATTTGTTAATAATTTTTTTTAAATTAATTAATTTACTATCAACTGAGAGATTTCTTCCTACTTCGCAATACTACTACTACTTACGTAAAATTTTCCTCAAACTTGAAAATAACACCTAATACAGCTGGAGATAGACAAATTATTAGTCTAAAAATTTTTTTCATAAATATGACTCAGAATTTTCTGAAAATGGTTTGAAACGTAAACAATTTTAACAGCCAATATAATTTTTAATATATTTTTCTTATACATAGACCCTGGTTTTACATGCAAAATGCAAAAACCTTCAATCGTAACACCTGAAAGATCTGAGCTGAGCGTAACGAAAAAAGAGGCAAAAAAGGCCTTTTGAAACCTAAGTATAGTAATGTGTTCACCGCCGCTTAATGAGAAGTAAAAAAGGCATTCACAATCTAACTAAGCTAAATTTCTTTCCAGCTTGTCCAGCCAGCGTTTATTTTCTTATCTAACAAAATAAACAACTAAAAATAGTCAGTCGAAATCTATAAATTTGTATTAAGATTTACGTTCAACATGCGTAAAGGCCCCTAGGAGAATTAGAAATCCTCTGACTGGGCCGTGTATAGGTAGGATGTCGTATACCACCTAATCTTTCTATTTTCTGAAGCTGTATATATAAGTATATTCTATACTCTATACAATCTTATATTCACGGAACCACTTTAAAGTAACCAAGTCTTGTTGTAGAGTCATTTCTTTCCCGCCCGCATGTAAATAATATAGTTAGTTAATTTCTTTAATAATTAATTTACGAATTCAAAACCCAATTACGCCAATTTTTATTATTTTTGTGCCTGTTGTATTGTGTTGTGGTGCCTAGTATCAGATGGCCGGTGGTACATCATGGATATGTTAATAATGAGGACAAAACAATATCAGCTCTCGTATTTTCATATTTTCGTGAATAATTCTCGCAAATCTTTTTTTCTGGTTGTCGGTCGTTTTCAACAACTAAATTCTCTAATAAAACTTATAAATAATTTATTATATCATTATATTACAACAAAAATTGATCAACAATTATCATCGTAACGTGGATAATATGAACAAGTGGACGAGACTAGCTCCAAAAACCCTTAAATACTCTTTCGTTAATAAATACGTTCGTTCAAGCGCATAGTTTTTTAAGTTATAATTTTTTCTACTTTCAGATTAGACTGGCTGCTTACTTTATGGCCTTGAATAGTAGGATCTGAATAGGCAAAAAGTTAGGTTAGGTTACTTACACATGCATAACTCAATCACGCACACACATTTGTATCTACAATGCGTACTTAGATTTATACAGATATTCATGAATTTATGAAATATCGTTTGAGATTGAAAATTTATTAAACAATTACAACAATTACACATTTTCAAATGTACAATTTAATTTTTTTTTTATTTTGAAAATATTTTTTTTTAACATACATTCATAGATACATAGTGAATCCATGCATACATTAGACCAACGAAAGAGGACTACCTGAGACGTTATGTTCATAACGTCTTTAACACTTGGCGGCGGCGGCAACGGCGGCCCACTGGGAACCCAAGAGACAATCAGGCAGTTAAAAAAATCCCCTGAAACCTTAAAAAACGGGGTCTAATGCGCCTGTATTATTTTTACTATCTACCAGCTAGTAGCAATTCTTCTTGCCAACGGCTTTCCATCTTAAAATAATGTTTTATACATGTAAGCAAAAAATTACAAAACAATATACATATAAGCGGGTCTGATACAAGTTTTATTTTTGAAAACAGTACATTCTCCACTTTCAGGGTCTATGGTAAGCTTGTCGTAATATTAACTACTGACTAGCTGGCTGGCTGGCTGTCTATATCTTATATATATTAAAAACTTTAAATCTTATATTAAAAAAATCCCTTCTCTCTTTCTCGAAACCCTTGATCGAACCCCTTTTCAAAGCCTTGTATTATATAAACTAAAATTTTTTGTTTTATAACAGTTTTGCCCGTTAGAATAGATCAACTAATTGCTACAATCCTTAAGATTAAGATAGACTACATTTAGCTACAAAAGCACTCGTCTAGTCCTGGAATGCGTGCTTGCGCACGGGGCCTTCAGCCCCCTTTGGCTCATAATCGGAATATAAAATTAAAAACAGCATACAGCCCGTAGAATATAGATAGCCCCATAGAATTTCGTAAAAATTTATTATCAAGTTTCATCCAATTGATTAAATTTTCAAGCTAGTAAAAGACTTTTTTCTCAAAAAAAAAAAAAAATAAATAAAGGTGTTCACCAAGGAATTAACATGCCAAAAAACCAAGCAAAAGGAATCTAACTAAATTATTTGTACGTCCTAGTATTCTTTATAATATAAACTCACTTTTTTTTTACGAGAAACGAGGCTAAAAAAGTATTAGCAACCTAAAGTGTTCACCCCAGCGCGCGTGACGAGTAGTAAAAAAACAAAAGGCTAATACGTGCGATCCTAACACCTAAGCAGGGGCTGAACGTAAAGAAAAAAAATTGGATACGAACAAGTGGCATGAACAATGGACGTGACTAGCGCCAAAAACCACTAAGTATTCTTTCGGAATAAATACATCGTTAATGCGCATAGTCTTTTTTCTGTGACTTACTCAATGAATTTTCCAGAAAAAAAATAACCCAGCCTAACTCATATATACAAAAAAAAGTCTTTCGCGACCTAAGTAGTTTCAAAGGTGTTCACCGAGGACTTAACATGCCAAAAAGCCAAGCTAAAGGAATCCAACTAAATTATTTATATGTCGTATTAAACTTTTGCCTGCTTGTTTTGAATTAGCCCAACAGCATTAGTTTGGCTGTTACGTTGACCTATGTGCGTCTTAGATCCTAATTGTCAAAGTTTCCACCTATTGGACTTATATAAAATTTCAATGGCATGACTTATTAAACTTTAAACTTATGGAGAATTTAAGGCTTATACAAGTGGACGAGATTAGCCCAAAAATAGGTAAAAGTAGACTTTTAGGGATAAATTCATAAGGGCACAATGGACGTCTAGTATTAGCTAGTAAATGAAGGGCTACTATTTTTAAGACTATGCTACATGTAGAACAGCTTTTTTTTTCTTTCATACCCCAGTTATAAACTTATTAGAATTAAATTTTCTTCTTTTCTATTATAATTTTGACATTATATTTGAGTTAAGCAATCCCAAAAACCTGTATTAGGGTGCTTTTTACAGGTAAACTGTATTTTCTTAGTGTTTACGTCAAAAAACTAGGTATCTTTTTTTTTTAATTTTTTTCTCTTCTTATGTTTATTAAGGTCCTAATACCAAAAATTTTCAGCGGTACTGCTACAAATATGAAGATAAATCTACTTGTTATTTTTATGGAATTTTTTATTGGTGCTGATGTTGGCGACATTGGCGGTCGCGAAATTTTCAGTGTATTATTTCAATAATTCTTTATTGAAGCCATCAAATTTTCTCAAACTCTGTATTAAGTAAAATATGGCATATAATTGGAGAAAACGACATTGACGGTGGCGAAATTTTTTTTTTTAAGGCATTTCAAAAGTTTAATAGTTTTCATTTTTATATAATTAAAGCCTTCATTTTCAAGATTTTTAGTTTTCCAAGGTTCATACATGAGTACTTAATTGAGTAAAAAAATAAATTAGTGCTTCCAAAGGTAAAAATATAGAGTGCACACCCATAACATATGGAAAGATTAAAAAATGCTAAATTCGAGTGACAGACTAATGCGTGACAATCAGCTATGAGAATCGTATAAAATTTGTTTCGTGTTGAAATAAAATTTTTGGAACGTTTAAATACGTCATATGACTCCACCAGAAAAATTTAATTTCAAATTTTAATCCGTATGCAGCTATACTTAAAGTTTTTAGGTAAAGTAAGCTATGATATCTGATTGCTTTTGATGTTTTTGTTACATTTTGAATAGCAAAATCAAGTTAAAAGTATCAAAATTTACTTTAAAAATATGATTTCTGCAGTTTGGTGGAACAAGTCTACAGTCGGCGGGTATATAGAAAATGATAATATATTATCTCATGTTCTTATATTTTCGTGAATATACAATTCTCATTTATATTTTTATTTATTTATATCCAGCTACTATAATAACACAATTTCAATCAACAATTCAATCACAATATAATCTTAAATAAATTTCATTTTACACTCATCTGCTTTTTAAAGCTCAAATTAGATTAAATAATACTCTAACATTAGGAGTATACTACTGATACACAATAACAATGTATAATAATAACAGCAAATATCATCACCTTCATTTAAATGTTATCAAATATTTCATTTGTTAATAATTTTTTATAATTAATTAATTAATTTTCTACTAACAGATTATATTTTTTTTTCTTATTGCTGCTTGCGTATATTAATATTAAATTAACATTATTGGTTGTATAATATTATTTTAGTCATTTTTTTTCCTTTTTCAGTCCTTTTTAATAATTTGGAAAAATTCAAGCCCTTATAGTAAGCATAAAAAATTCGTACTGTATATTTTGAGAAATTTTATTATAATTCTCTGCTACTATTCTTCACTGTTCGTAAACGACGAGATTTAATTTTCCAAAGCCTCATTTTCAGAAATTTTTCACAAAATTTATTTATTATCAATCATATTATTAAACAGCTGAGAATCAATGCTTCTGTAATTCTCTCCTATCGCTGTCTTACTGCCTCTCATTCTTTTTCGCAAAAACATAAAAACTCCGTTTATATATTATATGTATGCATATATACATTTATAATTTAGATGTATATTATAATACTTTCAGGTTAGGTCAGGTTACTTTCTCTGCCTTACTCCCTCTCATTCTTTTTCAAAAATACATAACTCCGTTCACATATATGTGTGTCATTGTACTCTTGGGTTAGGTTAGGTTAGATTCTCTAAATTTTCAGTGTCGTTCAATAGCATACACACAAAAATTTAATCAACTACTGCTGTTCTTTGTGTTCTTTATTATTATACATGTACAGTGCGTGCTAACGAAGTTTTTATGAATATATATGCAATTTTTATTCATTCAGTGACATAGAAAAATCTACGTCGGATAATTCTTTTCTCTTTGTGGATATTTCTAAAGTTGATTTTTTTATTTTTCACTGTAAGTCAAATTTTTTTGAGGCTGAAAAAGTTCTGAGATTAGTCACTAGGTATACCCAAGTAAAGACACCAGAAGTGAGAAGTTTAGAAACGCCTCACTTGAATTTATTTTACAAGCTTCAAATTTTTATTAGATGAGACTTCAGAGCATAAACGTTTTCCAGTTTTTTTAAAAAATTTATTCAATTTTCAGTACATCGTCTTTGTGAAAATCCAAAGTCATTTATAATAATTATCCTCTTCATTCTGAATTATTCAGGTCTGTTGTATTTTATGAAAATGTTTCAAGTTTCAAAGAAATTGTCTAGTTCAACAATTTTTTATATACTTTTAGTAAAATTTTTTTACTCATTTTTAACTGCAGCTATCAGCTTTGGATAATGTCTCAACGTTCAAGGAACCCATATAATATCTGCGATTATATTCAAGTCTCCCTGTTAAAATGAAAAAATAATATTAAATGAAGCAAAATCAACAGAAAAAATTATAGAATTTATAGTGTTGTTAATTGATATAAGTATTATTTCTGCCAAGCGGTGTTACAGTTTGTACAAAGATTTATTATATTTTCCTTTAGACTCCAGTGGCGGATACAGGGGGGGTCAAAGGGGTCAATTGACCCCCCTCAGCGGTCAGTTTTACCTTTTTAGCTAATTTTACGTTATATAATTAACGAGATGTACCATTTTGACCCCCCCAAAAAAATTTTAAGGACCTTTTTTAGAAAATTTTTTGTAATTTGATTGAAATGACCCCCCCAAAAATTTTCTAGATCCGCCTCTGTAGACAATATATCATATACTCATATTTTCGTAAATAATTTGATTTCATCAATTCATTAATTAATCGACTGCAAGTCTATATTATTTTTTTTCATACTACTACTTGCGGGTATTATTATTAAATTAATATTATTGTTTGTATAATATTCTTTAAGTCATTTTTTTCTTTTCATTTTTCTTTCAATTCATAAAAATATATGTGTATGTTCTCATGTTATTTCGTAATATCATATTTTTTGGGAAAACGTAATAATTTTACTTTATGAAATGACTTCCATAAATAGATGCACACAGTATAGGCAGTTGTGTAATCACAAGCATTTCAATAACCACGTCATTTTTAGTTTCTTTATTCATTTGTATATTGATGTATTATTTTGTTCGTAAATTTTTTTTGCATTTTTTTAAAAATAGTATTTGAAATGAAAGAAAAATATAATGTTAACTTTTACTATCTATGAAAAAGACAATATTATCCATGAACTATGGATACTAGTAGTCAGGATCAAGAAATACAACTGGAAATTTCCTGGTCCAACAGTATCAACATAAAAAAAATATAAGACCGTAGTGTATTGCCCCTGAGAAGTTAAAACATAAAGTCTGAAAATTTTTTTAATATTTTACATAGGGCAAAATAAGGCATTCGTAACCCCTAAAATTTTCAATTCTTTCTTGCTTCCAGCAGCATTTATTTAATTATACAATAATATCTAAAATCTTTACCAGAAATTATCCATATTTTTACAACAATTCATTCTAACCTAATATTTTATTAAAACCACCCACGTTTCTAAACATACGTACGTTTAAAATTTATTTTGCGCGCTCAAGAATCCAGATTAATTAAAAATCTAGCCCAATGAAGTAGGATCTCTATAATTAATATTATTATGCACTGTCATCTACCTACATCTTTGCCTAAAACATACAAATTTTCTACTTAAGTGACGCAGAAAAATCTACGTTAGATGATTTTCTTTTCTTTACGGAAATCTCTAAAATTGATTTTTTTATTTTTCACTGTAACTGAAATTTCTTTGAGGGCGAAAAAGTTCTGAGATTAGTCGCTAGGTATACCCAAGTAAAGACACCAGAAGTGAGAAGTTTAGAAACGCCTCACTTGAATTTATTTTACAAGCTTCAAATTTTTATTAGATGAGACTTCAGAGCATAAACGTTTTCCAGTTTTTTTAAAAAATTTATTCTATATTATAATTTTTAGCATAACATCTTTATGAGAATCCAAAGTATTTTTTAATAATTGTCCTCTTCATTCTAAATAATTCATGTCTGTTTACATTTTATGAAAATGTTTCTAGTTTTAAAGAAATTCATTCTAATTTAATAAATTTTTATTTATTTTTAGTAAAATTTTTAACTTATTTTTAACAGCTACCAGCTTTTCCAGTCAGCCTATTCATGAAACCCTGAATAATGTCTTTCTAAACAAACAAACACAAAAAAAATGAGATTCCAAGGGTATTTTAGCCCGTAATATATAGTTCGACATATAATGTAAAAATTTATTATCAAGTTCATCCAATTATTGATTAAATTTTTAAGCTAAGAGCTTTGAAGTACTTTTTTCTCAAAAATTTGTTAAAAAAGCTTTTTTTATTCATTTTTCCGTCAAAATAAATAAAAAAAAATCACCTATCTACGATAAAATTCTCTGTAATAAATGCACTAGACAACTTTAAAATAATTAATTCTTGTTATGTAGAGTCGTTCCATTCCCGCATGTAAATAATATAGTTATTTAATTTTTTTTATAATAATTAATTTACAAATTCAAAACCCAATTACGCCAATTTTTATTATTTTTGTGCCTGTTATTGTGTCGTGGTACCTAGTATCAGATGATCAGTGGTACAGCAGCGTTATGTTAATGATGACGACGAGACAATATCAGCTCTCGTATTTTCATATTTTCGTGAATAATTCTCGAAAAAATTTTTTTGGTTTTCGGTCGTTTTCAACAACTAAACTCTCTAATAAAACTTATAAATAATTTATTGCATCATTATATTACAACAAAAATTTATCAACAATTATCATCGTATCGTGGATATGAACAATAAGGAGGAGACTAGCTCCAAAAACCCCTAAATACTCTTTCGTTAATAAATACGTTCGTTCAAGCGCATAGTTTTTTAAGTTATAATTTTTTCTACTTTCAGATTAGACTGGCTGCTTACTTTATGGCCTTGAATAGTAGGATCTGAATAGGCAAAAAGTTAGGTTAGGTTACTTACACATGCATAAATCAATCTCGCACACACATCTGTATTATGATGCGTAATTGGATATATATAGATATTCATGAATTTATTAAATCTCGTTTGAGATTGAAATTTTTGTGAACAATTACACATATACAACTATACAATTTAATTTTTTTTTTATTTTGGAAATATTTTTTTTTAACATACATTAGACCAACGAAAGAGGACTACCTGAGACGTTATGTTCATAACGTCTTTAACACTTGGTGGCGGCGGCAACAGCGGCCCACTGGGAACCCAAGAGACAATCAGGCAGTTAAAAAAATCCCCTGAAACCTTAAAAAACGGGGTCTAATGCGCCTGTATTATTTTTACTATCTACCAGCTAGTATCAATTCTTCTTGCCAACGGCTTTCCATCTTAAAATAATGTTTTATACATGTTAGCAAAAAATTACAAAACAATATACATATAAGCGGGTCTGATACAAGTTTTATTTTTGAAAACAGTACATCCTCCGCTTTCAGGGTCTAAGGTAAGCTTGTCATAATATTCACTACTGACTGGCTAACTGGCTGGCTGTCTATATCCTATATAATATCAAAAACTTTAAATCTTACATTCAGAAAAAAATTTTCTCGACCTCTAAGAACATCATATGCATTGAATTTTAACTTTTTTGAATCTAAAGTATATAATTTAAAAACAAGAAAACCATTGTTAATTGAAAGAAATATTTGTTTTTCGTTTAAGTAAACATATTCATTGAATTTTCATTTCATTCAAACAAACACATGTTTCTTGGAAGAAACGTATATTTTTTTGCCGCTAGTAACTGGATAGATTATTACAAAAACTGGCTGGCTGTCTATATCTTATATTATATTAAAAACTTCAAGTCTTATAATATAAAAAAACACCTTCTCTCTTTTCCTAAACCCTTGATCGAACTCCTTTTTAAAGCCATGTAGTATAAAACTAAACTAAAATTTTTGGGTTAAACAGTTTTTTCCGTTCGATTAGATCAAATAATTGCTACAATCCTTAAGATTCAGAGACTCCGATTCAGACTACATTTAACTACAAAAGTAAAAAGAGCCAAAAAAAGCCTTTCGCAACCTAAGTAGTTTCGAAGGTGTTCACCGAGGACTTAACAAATCAAAAAAACCAAACAAATGGAATCCAACTAAATTATTCGTACGTCCTATTATACTATATAATGTAAACTCACTTTTTATGTACGAAAACTGTTTTTAGCCCATATCCCATATATTTTATTATACCAGGGACCCGTTCCATGGACCACCCTGAAAACAAATTAAAATTATTAGTCCACAAATTTTTTTTCTTATAAATATGAAAATCCAGAATTTTATTTATTTTTAAAATAGACTGCTGAAAAACTTATGGAAAATCCTGAAGCCAATATAATTTTTAAAATATATTTTTTGCTTGTATACTTTGCATGCGTATATATGAAAATCAGTTGTCGCTAAACTCAAACCGCCCTAATATCACCCTACTTTACATTTACTAACCCCTAACGCAAAGAAATCTTTTTTAGTTCACGCTGGTTTAAAACGAACTCCCATTACTAACAACGAGCCACCAGCCAAAAGAAATTATTTATATATTAGCCGAAAACAGCTAACTTAACTTAAAACGAAGTTTTCAATTCTTTTTTGGGTGTTTACGCTGGTTTAAAACGGACTTCCATTACTAACAACGAGCCACCAGCCAAATGAAATTATTTATATATCAGCCGAAAACAGCTATCTTAACTTAATACGAAGTTTTCAATTCTTTTTTGGGTGTTCACGCTGGTTTAAAACGGACTTCCATTACTAACAACGAGCCACGAGCCAAATGAAATTATTTATACTTCAGCCGAAAACAGCTAACTTAACTTAATACGAAGTTTTCAATTTTTTTTTTTTGGTGTTCACGCTGGTTTAAAATGGACTTCCATTACTAACAACGAGCCACAAGCCAAATGAAATTACTTATACTTCAGCCGAAAACAGCTAACTTAACATAATAAAAAGTTTTAAAATTCTTTTTTGGGTGTTCACGCTGGTTTAAAACGGACTCCCATTACTAACAACGAGCCACGAGCCAAATGAAATTATTTCTACTTCAGCCGAAAACAGCTAATTTGACTGAATATCATGTTTTCAATTTTGGGTGTTCACGCTGCCTGCAGTAGAATGCGAACAAATTAATAGTATACAAAAAATTTAAAAAACTTTGCCTATTCATAAAATTTTCGACTATATTATTTTTAACCGTTAAAAAACAACAATAAGTAAAGCCAGCTTCTCACTGTATCTTACTTACTTACATTTAATTTTTTTTTAAAATTCATTCATCTTTAGTATAATAAATAGATTGTGCGGGGTGCCGGAATTCCCCAAACATTTTCAATGCTTGAGTTATCTACTATCGCATATTCTATTGTACACAAAAACTATACATGTATATGTATATATTTATGTTTATTGTACTCTTGGGTTAGGTTAGGTTACATTATTCACTAAATTTTCAGTTTCATGCAATAGCAGAAACACAAAAATTACAACAGCTGCTGCTTTTAAGATTTTTTGTCTTATACCGTGTAGGTACACTATAAATACTAACGAAATTTTGGTGAATATATGATAATGTTTTGTAATTAAATTGAGTAATAGAAATATGACTAAATAAAAAAAAATGTATTTACAAAAATTTCAAACTGTAATTATGCATTCTTAGGGTGAATGAAATAAAAATGACCTTTGACATTAAAGTGCATCAATTGTTAACTATCAATGTTACAAGATATGACATATAAATTTTAAACACATTTGTATTAATGAATTTAGTGACGTAGAAAAATCTACAATGGACGATTTTCTTTTCATTATAGAAATTTTTAATGTGGATCTTTCTGATTTCCACTGTTACTTAAATTTCTTTCAAAATTTTTATTAGTATCCATCCATAAGGTCGAAAAAGTTCTCGGACATTATTTGCATTTGACTTAAAGCGAAACCAGAAGTGAGAAGTTTTTAAAGACCTTCCTTAACTTAATTTTAATTTTACAAACTTCAAATATTTATTAGATCCGATCACCTTGAAACTTGAGAGCATAAACCCATTCCAGTTTTTAAAAAAATTCATTTTATATCATAATCCTTAGCATAACGGCTGTATGAAAATCAAAAGTACTCTTCATTCTAAATTAATCATCTCCGTTATATTTTATGATAATGTTTCAAAGTTGCAAAGAAATTGTCTAACTTAATAAATTTTTATTTATTTATAGAAAAATTTCTAACTTATTTTTAGCAGCTAATCTTTTCCAGCCAGCCCATTCTTGAAACCCTAAATAACGCCCCTACTTTAAGGGATCTCAAAGGCCGTTTTAAGTGCAAAAACTTCCAGCCAGTTTTATTAGCTCTAACCTTAAAAACCGAGTTCATAATATAGATTATTACTCGCCTATCTCGCCCTTATATTTATAATCTACTCTTTACGTTTCAAACGATCGATTATCGAGGTATATTATCAACCATTTAGTAGCCTAATTATATTATTATAAAATAAAAGTCGAGCAGATTATAAAAGGGCAGATATTTGTATTTAACAAGAGAAAAATAATTTTGTTCTAATATAAGCTGATTTATTTATCAAAAATATATAATTTAAAAATGCATCAAATTCAAGTTAATAATAATTTTAAAAGATTGTTTTAATAAAATAATTTTTGCCTGCCTAGGCGTTAAAATAAACCATCCAAAAAATTTCGTGCCAAGTTTCACCCTCGGAAATCACCCGGGAGAACAAATAATTTTTAAATAATCTTAATTTATTATAAAAGTTTCAATATAATTTTTATGCATTTTTTTTAAGTTACAAAAATATACGTATGTCGTATATATTACCATTACAATTACTCTGCAAAGCAGGGCATTTAGCGTAAAGCCCTCTCTCTACATAGACTTAAATTTACTAAAACTCAAAAGTCGCCTAATGTAGCCGGAAGAATCATGTAAAAAAAAGGAATAATAAACTCGTCCCAATAGTGAATATTACACCATCTCTTATGCTAACGAATAAAAGATGGCAGGTTTTTCGTTAATGGCACACAAAAATTAATTCTCTACAGGTTTATTTTTATCGATTTTGCGTTCTTTTAAACCTATGTGGAGAGAGGGCTTAAAGCGTTGGCTGAATATTGCTTTTTTTAAGTCTAAGGACACAAAGATAATATTTTTCAAATTTCTATTGACGTAATTTACTGATAAAATAGTCAGCTATATATTTGAATTAATAAATTCTTAAATTATTATTTAACGAAATCCTATAGTGAAGTTAGATAAACTAAAAATAAAAAAATAAAACAAATTTTTCATTATTTCTTAGAATAATTATATTATTTTAAAACACCTTCCTTTTTTTTACCCATTGCCTCTAATCTATATAATGATGAATCTTTATTTTAGAAATTCACCGAAAAATTGTAAATTTTTAATTATATATTACACAAAATTTTACATTTAATTATATATTACACAAAATTTTACATTTCTATTAAAATGATTTCCTAAAACAGAAATGCTAAGCAATCCTACTGTAACCAAAGAGCTTAACTATAACTCTTAAAGTAAAAGCATCTTGATAAAATTCAATTTAGTACTCGAGTATAAAAGTGGTTTTAAACCTGACTAAATATAATATGCCTAGCCACGATTTTTAGGCGAATATAAACTCGCAGCTTAAAATGAAAATTCGTTGTTACGATAATGTAAAAATTTTTTCTGAAAAAAATGTGTCACAAATTTTTTTCTACCTAATCACCTGTTAAATATATAATCAAGTTTTCAGAATGACTATTCATTGAGTTTTATAGACACTTTACAGTTTTTAAAAATAGAATGCTTTATTGCAAAATTGGATATTTTTAATTGGTCAACATTGAGAGACTAAGATACACTTTAACTTCTTGTCAAAAATCTTGAAATTTTGACCCCAAATAATACATGACTTTTTTTTGTAAAATAGGTTTTCTTTATTTATAAGTTTTCGAGCCGAAAATTCGATAGACTATTCAAGTCCACTTGGGAAGTTATGATTTTAAAATATACGTATATATTCTTAACTAACCTCTAAAAACAGTAAAAACAAGCCATATTTTTTTTTATTTACATGCGACAAAAATTTTACTCCAAGTTCAAAATTATTACTATAATTATTTATAAAAAATTCTTGTGAAACCTGATTATTTTTTTTACCAATACTGATATATTCAAAAATAAAGTATGCTAACAAAATTTTAGTGACCAATTAATTGTTAAAGTTATACTATTAAAGCACAGAATGAAATCAAAAATTCTTAATATGACATCAAAATAATATAAGATTCACATGAAAGCCATATGTATTGAAAATTAAACTCTAATGCCGATTCAATAAAAATAATATTTTAAATAAAAGAGGTTACATGAAACTCTGCGTCGCAGTTATTGTCTATATAGTCATCTAAAAAATCATCTGTCAGACTGAAAATTAATTGATAATTTCATTTGCAAAAGTTGTAAATTCCCAACTATTTTTCATAAATTTACAACTATTTTTAAAAAATTTTTTGATAATATACTAAATTTAATAATTATACGATTTTTTTGTGAATATTTACAATTTTTTTCGAAATTTACTAATTTTTCAAAAATTTTCTATTTTTTTCGTTAATATAAGAAAGTTAATTTTTACAGTGTATATATATAGGTGGTATAAGTTAATGCATAAAATTACACTAAACTCAGTGTAAAAAGTAATAGATTTTTGCAAAAGTATCAAGTCAAGAATATTTTAATGAAACAATGCATACATTTGGGTCATTTATAATGGTGGTCACGCTCTTTTGGAATACTAAGGGTTTAGAAAATTCTTATAGACAGAAAGCAAATAAGCCAGAAATTTTAAATATTAGGTGAAATGAATCGTAATCTAAACTTAAAATTTATTCTAAACTTAAAATTGTTATCAAGTATGAAAATAAAAGTATTAAACTTACAATTAGAATTTTTATGAAAAAGTTTCTTTTACGAAACAAAAAGAGCTATTTAAAATTTTTATATAAAATTTTTATATTAAAAATTTTAAATTTATCTATAATCCTCTAAACAAAACTACTAAAATTTATAAAAAATGTATGTTTTACGAACACTTTCTCTTCTTTTTTAGCCCTTTTATTTATGTTCAAGTTTAAATTAAAAAACAATAATTTTAAATTTTTTCCAAAAATTTACTTTGAAAACGAGGGTCTCGCTTAACAAAAAAAAAACATTTGCATATTTCTCAATAGTCGTCACATAATACAGTGCACTTTAAAAATAAAAAATAAATGTTTTTCTATTTCTCTTTATGTTTCTTCAGTCCAATAAGTACCACCTCCCTTCATAAATTAAATAAAATTTTTTACTTTATTTTAAATACGTTATAAAACCATTTGTATATTGGAAAGTTAGAAAATCTTATAACAGGTTTATAAAGTGTTAATACAACCAATAAGCATAGGACATGTTCAACAAGCTTAGGAAGTCTGTAATCCGAAATTATTATTAACTCTTATTTCAAATCATTCCGAATTGCTAAAAAAAATTATTCCAAGTTGCTATGTGAAAAATTTAAGTTATTTGGCCTATTTTTTCCTGAATTTAAGGCATTATTGAAAAACCTTTCTGCATGAACATGTTCTGTGTTAATAGTATTTATTAAAAATTCAAGTTTTTCCAAGAATACCTAACTGTCAAAATCAATAATTTACATTATATTATGAACACTCTATTATAACAACAACGTACTTTATTTAGATGTAGCCAAAATCTAAATTTAAGTCAAATTTTTCACTCTCTTATTTGAATAATTTTTTAAAGAATAGAAAAATAATCAGATAAAAATCTTAAATAAGAATATTATTTATTTACAACAAATATAAAAATATTATACTTTAAAAGATTTAAAAAAATGAATAATTTTGAATCTTTTAATTTTCAGTTTCTCTAAAAAAAAGGGTACTTTATATTAAAATTCTAGACAAGAAAATAAGTAATTGGCCGAATCGCTTCGCCTCGAAAAGTAATTTCCAATTTTAGGCATTCTTTATTAATTATATACAGTATTTAGTAAATACCTTTACTTTTTTTTAATACTTTTAAACTTTGTATAAAATTACTTTGTGACAGTAGTGAGAAATAGCATCTTTTTCGATAGCACAGTGATCGTGATAGACATGCTTTCGACCAGTTATCAATAAAATAATTTTATGTTTGGTTATTTACTGGAGTAAATGATATTTAAGTTTCATGATTTATTTAATTCAAAAACTGATGGCAAAAGTTGTAAAAATACAGGGATCCTTTTAAAATAAAGTTAGTGTATTGTATTTTACAAATAAAATTACTTTACTCTGTTACATTTCTAATTCTTTTAAAATTATAATTGAAAGATATATTATTGTGAATTTCAGTTATGCAAGTGTCTTTTTTTTAACATAATTTATTCGTTAAATTTAACAGTACAATTTCGAAAATATTTTATAAAATTAATAAAAACATAAGTAATTAATATATATTTCATATTTTTTTGAAAGGTTCAAAGCATTTAAATAGTTTTATTTCTAAATAGTTATATTTTTTTTTATTCTAAAGTAATAGTTATGAATAATTTTTTGAAAATTAAAGCTTATTTGTAACAAACACTTTATTTTTTATCTTTTTTGCCCAGTAATCAATAACGATACAAGCATACATCATAAATATTAAATTTTTTTTCGGGATCTCGTTTCTGTGAGATATTTTACTTTAATACTTGACTGTACATACTATTTTCTATCGGCGAAATATTTTTTATGTCCATTTTATATACAAAATTGTATAAAAACTCGCTGCTTTAAGATAAACTATTTTTAAATATGCTTTTTTTACCATATTTCGTCCAAATTGCACATTTTTCACAAACATTTTTTTTTTTTTAGTAAAAAGTCGATTTTTTTGGCAAATTTATCCAAATCCTATCCTGGGTTAGGTTACTTTTTGACCTTGAACGGGATTTGAATAGGCAAACTGGGTTGGGTTAGGTTACTTTTTGACCTTGAACAGGATTTGAATAGGATAAATTCTCAGGTTGGGTTACCTTTTAGCTGACCTAACCTAAACGCCGTATAGGTCAAGTTAGGAAAAATACTAACCTGACCCAAGATAGCTGACCTGACTAAAACATCGGCTAGGTCAGGTTAGGAAAAATACAAACCTGACCCGAGGTAGCTGACCTGACTAAGCCGCCGGTTGGGTCAGGTTAGAAAAAATACAAAACTGACCCGAGGTAGCTGACCTGACTTAACCGCCGTTTAGGTTAGGTTAGAAAAAATACAGATTTGACCCGTGATAGCTGACCTAACCTAAACGCCGGTTGGGTTAGTCTCCAAGGCTAGGTTAGGTTACCCCAAAAAAAAAAAAAAAAAAAAAAAAAAAAAAAAAAAATTTTTTTTTTTTTTAGATTTTGGTGGGGGTAGGATTAGGGTATCCAAAAGAGCCTAGAATAAACCGATACATAAAACCTAACCTAACCTAACCTAACCTAACAAAATTTCTTGATAAATATCAAACTACTGGCTTCCACGCACGCACTGGATCACCATAGCACCAAATCGGCCTTACTGCTCCTGCAGTTTGATTTTTCAATTAGCTTTCGATAACGTATCTCCATCTAAGTTACTTAGAAAGCTGCAAATTGCCGGGTTTTCAAAATTCTCATTTTTAGGTGTTTTTGCTCATACCTCTGTGGTCATTCTCAATGTGTAATTGCACAAACTTCAACTTCTCATTATCGAAATACAAACGCAGGGGTGTCCCATGGCTCTGTTCTGGGCCCTCTACTCTTTTTCATATGTATGAATAGGAATATAAAGGACTGCCTGGATGATAGTAGGTTTAGATTATTATACGCTGACGACCTATGTCAGATCTATATCCAGCAGTGGTTCATGCAGATCAAATTAATCAGGTAATTCGCATGCTTTCTGAATCAGCAAAAATATCAACATGGGCAGAATTAAATTGCCTTGAATTTGACACTAAAAAGACCCAGGACCCAATAATCTTCGGTTCATCCGATACTGTTAAACTCTTTAAAGAGCTTCAAGCTTCAGAGATAACAGTCAATCTTAGCGGTGATGGTGTTTCATTTGTTGATGAGATTTGTTAGCCTCGGAGTCACCCTTGATGATACCCTTTCCATGGCAACCCCAAATTAAACAATAAAACTAACCGAGAAAATTAACCGAGTTCTTTATGGTCTTAGGATTATCAAGCTATGTAAATCCCAGAATCTTCGTGAACTGCTCTTCGGCACTTGGACAACTATCGCAACATCGTATACCTTGTTGTATCTAACCAATCAGCTAAGTGCGCAACTTCAAAGATTATCAAACTCAAAAATACATTACACATATGGTTTAATACGTCATGAAAGTATTATTTCTTACAGACGCAAATTAAATTGGTTTTTGTAATGAAACTCGAACTATTTATTTTGGGAAGCACTAACCATGTACAGAATCATTCGCACGAAGGTGCGAACTCCCCTTCTTTCGTCACTTTTTAAAAACCATATAAATGTGACAGGGCATCCCGTGGTCCACGCAAGGACTTGGAAATTCCTTCTTCTGGTATTACGACTGATTGGGGCCTTAACTCCTTCCGTTAAGTTAAATTTGCCCTGTTTTGGAACGGTATTCCCCCGTGTATACGTGACATACATTCTTAAATTCGTTTTAAGAGAAGCATCGGACAATGTATTTTCAGATCAGCTATTACTTTACTTATTTTGTTGACGCATATTATTTGTACATGATTGCACTAATTACGTATATAAGATTAAAAAATATCAAAAATACAGGTCGATTTTTTCATGAAAATTTATAGTTTCAGATTGACCACCTTATTTATTAAGGAGGTTTATCTGTTAACAAAAATGATTACGGAATGTAATAAAACGTGAATGGTATTAAAATTTAAACATTTTTGAGCTAAAATGGGCTGATTTTCACCTACGTCGCCGACGTAATTAAATTTTTATAAATAGAATAAAAGTGGTATTTTAACATTGCACATTTGGCAAAATTTGTTTCGGATTTATAAAAAGTAGGGTGCTAATGATAAAGATAAATCTGATAAATAACTGCTTAAAGAAGATTACATTTCTAATTAGTTTTGCATACTTTATCGACTTTATTTTCGTAAATATGAGGGTAGATCACGTATACATTGTGGAATCATGTTACAAAATTTGGCATATTTGACTTGAAAAGAGTGCAAACCCCAATTGTGTATAGCAGAAGGTATATTCAATTTTTTTCAACATTACAAATCTTCGAATAGTAGTTTCCTGTTATATGAAAAACTTTTAATTTCAATTACTTTTATGTAAATGTAGCATTTAGATATTGGTATTGAATGTATTAGCAGAATATACACCATTTTAAATTTTCTTCAAATAATGGCCACTATTATAAAAAATTTTGTAATTTAAATTTTTTTTTCTGCCCTGATAGCATTGACATATTTTTATCGAGTAGTGTTCTGTTTCTTAGAAAAATTATGCAATTATAGAATTCAGATCTTAGTATTAAATGTAGCAGAATATACAACGATATAAATTTTCCTTAAAAAATTACCTGCTTTAATAAACGTAGTAATTTCTAAATATAAAAAATTGAAAATAATTTTACAGTTTACATAAAAGAATAGCTTTACAATACAATAATTCAAATTCAAACAAATTAAAAGTCAATGGTAGGTGATATTTAAATTAATAGCAAATAATCTATAAACAATAATATTCAACTCGGCTAAGTGGGACGATATGCTGCACACTACCTCGAGCAGGTAGGTACTCAGCGTTCCGGATTATCTGAGAAATAAACTCAGAGATTAACTCCGGTACCACCAGCGCTTACCTGCGCTGGGCAAACACGCTCAATGGCAAAAGAGGTAAAGCATTTATTGTACAGGCATTGCGCGCAGGGCTCAGTGCTCTGGGCTCTGATCCGCGGAATGCCTTTTACAACGGCTTGCCGAGGATCGAGCTTCCAGATGGATGCTCCATTATCGTATACGCGAATGACGTCACTCTAACTGTAAAGCTTCGAGAGACAGAGGACCAGCAGAATAACCTGTATGAGGCCATGCGCCTTATCAATAGCTGGATGTCGGATCACGGACTCAGACTGGCAGTCCTGAATATGGAAATTGTTCTTCTGACCCTTCTGAGAAGGGTTATCGCCATATTCGGCGTCACCTAATACTCGAATTAGAAAGCCTCTGAAGTTGTTTAACCAATTGTTTAGAAATATCAGAGTAAATGACACTACGGTAATCCAATTGTGGCATCGCTAACGACTCGACTAGACGTTTGCGGGGAGATTGAGAGGTGCAGGGTCTAATGATTCAAAGACCACAAAGTAGCCTATTTGCGCACTTTTTTGGTGACTTGTTGAATTTGAGAACGCCGTTTGAGAGGGTATTATCAAGTATAACAACTAGGCAGGTAACACTTGCTCCACAAATAACTCCGCAATCACCATTCATATTGATGTTTATTTTTGGTATGTATAGCTTTTTGAATGTTTTTATGGTTTCAAAGGAACCAAAAACGATAGCCTTGGTCTTTTTTATATTTAATGACAAGCCTTTTGATTCTGCCCATGAAACCACTATTTTTGCTGACTTAGATGATAGTTGTATGCCCTGCTGTATTAGATGCGCTAAGGTTTTGACATGTATATGAAGATCATCCGCATACAAGAGCCTGAAAGTATTGTGCTCATACAAGTGGTGATCCTTTAGATCATTCATGTATAAACAAAACAGAAGTGGACCAAGTACTGAGCCTTGGGGAACTCCTATGTTTGTATCACGATAAGAAGAAGAAGAAGAAGAAGACAATTTGGAAGCAACACACAAGGAAAACGAGCTTATCAATTATGACCAGAACCAGATTAACGATGATCTTGAGAAGCCAATCACCTGAAGTTTTTGAAGAAGCTTAGATGGTGAAACATTGTCAAATGCCTTAGAAAAGTCAAACTGCAATAGTAGCAGAGTGGCTAGCTTCTTTTCCGTGCCCAGGCGTATTACATCAGTTAATTTAATTAAAGCAGACTGTGCTGTGCTGTGCTCTGATGTTTGCGAAAGAAAGTCTGGTATGTGTCTAAAACATTTCTTTTGGTCAAGAAGCCCACCACCTGATCATGAGCAAGCGAGATAAAACGGGGCAAAAATCAGAAGGAGTCTGATATGGTATAGGGACTTTTTTTACTGCCAGAATTCTGGACTTTTTCCATTCCGATGGGAAGGAATTTTGAAGAATTCACCTTTCGCCTGCGAACTAAAACGAGACACTGCCAGGATAACATCATTTAAGGACAACTTTTTGAAAACAAAACCCTCTGGTGAAGAACTGCTGTTGATGATGTTTAACGGCAAGAAGGAGGAATCTTCGGTAGGAGAGATGGAGATATTTGAAAGAAATAAAATTGAGTTCCTCCGGTGAAAACCCGTGAAGGTCATCATTTACTTTTGGAATGAGTCCAAAACTCCTCATCTCCTTCCAGAAATCTTTGTTAGCATCAAGAGTGCCACAAATGCGATTGTGCATACAGGAGCAACGAGCATTCTCAGGCTGCTCCTCGTATTCATTAGAAAGTGATAGAAACTTCTTCTTTAAAAATTTTTTAGGGCCTGTTTTATGATACCTTCCACTAGTGACATCACGCTTTGATTTTAATAAGCGAAGTTCCGAGTTAAGCCAAAGAAATCTGATTTTCTCGGTTCTTAAAGTTTTATCTAGGGCAAGTACGTCAATAGCACTATGTAAATATTATTCCTCAATGTCGAGAGGCCCTGCTGAATGTCAAAGTCATTTGTCTCAGGAGAGAATGCTCTCCAGTCTAGTTTGATTAGGTTTAAACTGTTTAAATTATGAGCTGTTATTGTATGAATAGCCTTGTATTTAATTGGTACATTTGGAGATTCAGGATAGAATATTTCAATGGTGACTGAAATAATAATATCAAATCTACTTGGAAAATTAGGAAGATGACGATCTGACTTTAATACAGTGTCACATTTGTCAAAAAAAAAATACTGTCTATATCATTTAACGTGGGATGATTACAATAAAATTTGCTATCTTTATTTGTTTGTAGTTATCACCTTTACTAGATGCTAAAATTCTAAACATCAAGTTATTCTGATTTTCTTTGTTGAGTAAAAATTTAACTGTTTATACAATTAGCTAGTACAATCTAGATGATTCAGCAGGGTGCCAAATAGTAAATATTTATTGCTCTATTCATACAAAGAAAAGAATTTTTTAAAAATTTAATGGCGCTGACTTCAGACTCCATTCGTTAATCGAAAGCGTCTCTTATTGTATTATTGCAGGCAAAAGCCAGTTCGCTCTCAGGTGTTGCGACAAGCACACACGTTATCAATAAATGCTCTGGTTTAAGTTAAATGGCCGCCTTACTTATTTCTATAAGACTTGCGGAAATATCGTCGTTTATGCAATTGCCGGCACCGCTAACGCTTTTATATACGTATATAGGCCATCTATTTATAAATTTAATGTTTTACCGTGGGTCAAACTATAGCTGCGCGCGCACAATGATCAGCGGATGCGTTAGAGAATAATAAAGTAATTTACTATAGTAAATTTATAGTAAAAAAATTCTATAGTATGTGTAAGTGTCTTATATATCTTTCTCTAACGCGTCCGCTGATCATTGTGCGCGCGCAGCTATAAATTTAAATATAAGTAAATAAGTGTAGACATGTGCGGAATGTGTAGATAGGTGTGTGTGTGTGTGTGTGTGTGTGTGTGTGTGTGTGTGTGTGTGTGTGTGTGTGTGTGTGTGTGTGTGTGTGTGTGTGTTTGTGTGTATTTATGCGTGTTTGTGTGGGACTGTGTCTGTGTGTCTTTTTTGTGTATGTGTGTGTGCGGGAGTGTATGTGTGTGTTGGTAAGCATTTTGAAAGCTTAAAAATTTTTTATGACTCGCGGTAAAAGATTTTTATAGTTTATATAAATATATGTACATACATTATCGATAGTACACGCGTCAATAACGATTGCATTAAAAAACAGATCTGATTACGTCGTAACTCCGCACGGTAATTAGATTACAATTAAATGATAATTCCTTATGTAAGCTTTGAATCTATAAATCCAGCTGTCCATATCTCAAGATTAATTAAACGTTCTTCAAATATTCGCCTAAATTTGAACTTTATTCTTCTTTAACTTACAAAAATTTTTCGCCTTTTTGAACCTGTTTATATAATTTATAGATAATTTTTTTTTTATTTTCGAATGTAAATTATATTTAAATCTAATCTTGTAAGAATTTTTATTTCATTTTTAGATGTGCCCAAGGTGCGTGCTAAAAAAGAAGGCATGTGGAATTTTTCGGGCATCAACATCGCCTTTCATAATTAAAATTAATTAAAATTTAAAATATTGGTTCCCATTATTGGATTGGCAAACGATAAGCTACTCAGAATACTACAAAATGTGGCTTTCTCTAAGTCAAATCTTAACTGGTTTTGGTTGGCCGTATCTCTGTCGTCGCTCGGCTTCTGTAATATTCAAGACCTCTTTAACTTCAGTTTATCGTGATACAAATATTCGGCTGTCGTTCAATGCGAACGACATGAAAGATTATTTGGCTGCAAATACGTACAAATTATTATATGGCAATGACCTGCAGATATATTTCCAGGTAACAGCCCACCAAATTTTGCAGGGAATGAGAAACTGAGCTCTCTGCACGTAAACTCGCAACTAACGTTTTCGCCGTACAAGACTGGGTCATTGTTAAGTTAGTGATAATTTTTATAAATGTTCCAGGTTACAGCACTGTACGTCAAGACCGCAATACACATGAAATTTTGTGGTATCTTGCTTTTTATAAAAAGAAATTTTAAGGCAAAAATCTCTCATTTACTCTTCAAAGACTGAGCAGACTAAAACTAATAATTGACTTTAAAACCGGAATATCTCTTTTGTTCGGTTCGGGAAGGTAATTCTACTCCTACTAGTCTCAATGGCCCTAGTTTATCGCCCTCCTGACGTTAAAATTAGGTCGGAGCCAATTTTTTTATTGACTTACCACGGACTTACTCTTCTGATTACAGCCATAAAGTAACTTTAGGTGCAAATAACTCAAAAACCAAGTTTATAAATAAACTCATTGCTGACTTATCCCTCAAACTAGTCGACACAGGTGACAACAACAACCTGACCCCGTATTGATGTAAATGACACATGGATTGACCTTATTTTAATTGACGAATGTGATACTATGTTAAGTTTTCACAGAATCTCTCCCAGAACTATGCTAATCGTTGTGACATCATTTTTATTACTGTTGGCGTATTATCGTATTACTATTTATTATCTCATTAGCCTCTTATTGTATCACCACAGGCGAAAGCCAGTTCGCTCTCAAGTGTTGCCACGAGCACGCGCGTTTCCAATAAATGCTCTGGTTTAAGTTAAATGGCCGTTAACTTGTTTCTCCTAGTTCCGCAAAATCCATCCATTATGAAATTATAATAAATTTTTAAGCTACTATCTGCAAAATATGAATATATCTTATATACCTAAATAGTCTTACATTATAATTACAATATTAATAATGCAATGCGCGCTTTCGATTGATTTGTATCAATTATTCTTATCAGGATTTAAAAGAGCATTGAACATCCCAAATGCTGCATCTTTCATTGCCTCATCAAACAATTCAATTACTCTATTTTTAACCAATGATTTTAAATTAGCCCTTCTGAATTTTTTTCTTTTTTAACATTTAATTTTTTTAATTTCTTTTTCCACCACTTCTTTTGTAATAAAAATTTCTGGTAAATCTCTATTGGTATTTTCATTTTTCACATTTTTATCTTCATTTTATTCATCGCTCTCGTCAATATCAATTATTTCCACGCCATTTTCATCTCCAAGAATACTTGGTTCAGTTTTTACCATATTTTTACCTCTCTCTAGCTCTTTATTGATGTTACTAACATCAGTTATTTCAATAATATCATCATCATCTCTATTCATTATATTCTCATTTTCCTTTTCTTTGTCTCTTGTTTAATTTTGCAATTTGTTTTTTCAGCTTTTTTGTTTGATTCCTATCCAAGTTAGTTGTCTTATTTTCTTGATCGGGTTGTGTATTTAAATTATATAAATCATCACGTTTAGTTAAATGAACAAACAGTTTCTTTAATACGTAACTCTTTTTATTATCCTTTACTTTGAAAAACTCTTGAAGCTCCCTTATTTTGTGTTTTATAACAAATTTCTTTTTGCAGCTGCACATCTTTAAAACGTTTTCCTACTGTGTGAATTTTTTCATGTTTTTTAAGATTATTGTTACGTTGAATAAAATCTTTAATACAAAATTGACATTTTTAAGGTTTTTCCCTTGTATGGACTCGAGGATAACTTTTTAGTTTAACTTTTCTAATGATTCGCTTGTTGCAATAGTCGCATTCAAACTTATTGATGCCAGAGTGTTGAACTCGAAGGTGTCTTCTTAAATGAGTCTTTTGAGTGAATCAATTTTTGCATGAAGTTGGCAATTACTTTAATGCTTAAAAGTTTTATCACAAAGTTTGCATTTGCAGAAAGGCCTTTCTCCAGTATGAACTCGAATATTAAATAACAGGTGAGATTTCATTATAAATTGCTTGTTGCAATTGCAATCGCATTCAAATTTCTTGATGCCAGAGTGAATTTTTTTATGAACTTGTAGATGATTACTATTTTGCCTAAAAGTTTTTGCACAAGTATTGTGCATTTTTAGGGTTTTTCTGCGGTATGAATTAGAAGATGCATATTAAGGCTGAATTTTCTATTAAATCTTATTTTGCATTTTTTGCATTCAAAAAAGGCTTGATGTTTGAGTGAGTTATTTTGTGTTTAAGAAGATGATTTTTATACTTGATGTTATTTTACATTATTATATTATTATTATTAGATACATGATAATATTTTAGACAATTCAAATTTTGTAAAAATTATATTAGTCCTTAAGTACTGTCTTGGTATATAAATGAAATAAAATAAAATAAAATAATAAACTAACTTTATGCAATAATGATAAAGTTGGTACTGACTACAGGTATTTGATTTTATGAAATTTTTCTATTATCAAAATACAAAAATTTTAAGATTTTTCTGCTACTGAATCTAAAGAGCTATAAATTGAATAGATAGGTTCGTGTTATCTGGTAAGACATGTATAGAGTCTTTATAGCGTCTAAGCTTAAACCCGTCTGCTGGACTACGCCCTTTACATTTAGGCAATAATAATTTTGTCAGTGTCTTAGAAACTTGTTCAGTGGTAGTTACTTAAGCCTGTAAGGGAGAATGTAGTTTCTACTTGTGTTACATTTCTGAAACAAGGTTCAAAACAAGGTTTTAATGTATGGCTAACGACACGATACACGCGTAATTATATTAATATATTTTTTTTCCTGACAAAATTCTGTGCAAAATTCTTCTTTTTTTTTATTTTATACAATCAATCACGCGCACGTGCAAAATTTTGGAAAAATATTTTCGTAAATAAATATAAATTTAAATCCGTATCTTAGGAATTTGTAATTTTATTTTTTCTATAAATTATTTTTGTTATTATTGTTATTATTATTATTGTTATTATTCAGTTTATTTGCCATCACAAAATTAGTACACTCTTTTACATTTGATTTTGTAAGTTAATACAATACGATAAAATCGGCTTATCAAAATTAAATTTACTGCGAGTGATTTCGTTGAGAATCATCGCAATCAATCGTTCGTTAAATTTACAACTTCGTAAATCAACTCGTGCTCTTTATTTTCAAAGTAGACGCTACTCGAGGTAAAAGATTCTTTTAAAATACCGTTGAAGATTTTTTCTCCCAGTCTAGACTTGCATTTTGAAACGAAGGACTTGTAAGATCTTTCGTATAGTCTCCTTATAGATTTAACGCAAGAATCTCTCAACATCGTTGCATCGTATCGATCGGCCAAGAGAAACATTTCTGTAACATTGTCGATTGAGATCTCTGGTATCAAGTGAAGTTGACAAATGTCTTTCAACGCATCGATCGCGTATTTTTCTGCCAAATAAAGAATTTCTAATATTTTATTTTGGAATACCTCTAAATCGTTTTTTACTTCGTCAGTGTACAAAAAATGCAAAAAAACATCAAAGGCCTCTGGTGTGACGTCTTTAATTTCCAATAAGTTTGTCCTGACTTCTTTAAAATCAGAAGTGAACATTGCAGAAAATACGGGACTGCGCGACGCCAAGACAGCCTTGTGGGCCTTGAATCGACTTTCTCTGTCGACGATAACTTCCAGATCATAAATTTTTGAATCGTAAAGCATAATTTCGTAATCTTTGAAAATTTTGTAACAACAATTTCGCCTCAGCTTGATCGACATTTCTAGACAGAATATAACGTGCGCTGGCTCTTCGATACTTGCAAGAATCAGATTTTTTACAATTTTAGTCTTTTCGATAAAGTACACGCACTTGTCGTAAGTTTTTGATTTATCCAGGCTGCCGAGGCGATTGAGTCTCTGGAAGATAGCCGAGCCACTACCGCTACCACCTTTGTAATTCAAAATTGACAATGTATGCTCGACTTCTTCAGGATTCAAGTCTAACAGAAATTCAAAGGTTACGTAAATCAAGAATACTTGAGGTTTCCAGTTCTCGATAAAAATTCTGCACCTCAGGTCTAGCCTCGGACCTAGAGTCACAACAGGCGACATTAAACCTTGAAATTTTTCAGTTTCAGATCTGTTGATGTTGATTAAGTCAAAGAGGTTAACCCTCCAATTAGCGGTCTTCCTAATGAACTGTTCCGGTGAAATTTTCTGAAGTTTTCCGGAGACTCGAAAATAATCATCACCTTTGCAACTAAACGAGTCCATCGTGGCGTGATCGAGGAGGCTGTACTTAGCTACTCGCATCCGATGAAGACGTCTTGCACGATTGGTTCGCGGTTATTTGAGAACAAAAAAAAAAGTGAACGTAGCGAATTGCGGCAGTTTTGACGCAAGGAATACAAAATTATCCTTAGGAAATTATTTATAATCAAATACTCTCTATTCGAAGTGAAGAAACGCCGCCGACAAAGAAATATCGTTAAACTTATTTTTATTATTTTTAAGTTACTTATTAAATTAATGCATGACTATATCGTTACAATTGAAACAATTCTTAATTATGCTAATTTCCGTTATTGGTACAAGCTCATTTTCTTTGCCTTTTTCTCCGGAATCGAGATTCGGAATTCATCAGGACGAAATTCGAAGATGCTGCCTTCTTTTTTCTTACGAGTGCGTCCTGCTGGCATGCGGGGCACCGATTCTGCGTAAAAACTCTTCTCTATGAATTTCCTTTGCTGTATCGATTATGAAAAAATTATTTCATAATTTGCTTCGTATTTTGAGGGGGGACTTTTCGCTTGAATATCGAGCTTTTCTTTGGTGGTTTCACACGAAAATTCGTTTTAATTATTTCTCGACAGAGTTATTTCTTTGTTTTTACGCTCTTCAAAACGAGTTTACACTTTTATTCGACAATTCGGAATCAGTTTTAATCCAAAGATTGTAGCAGTGTAAATCATCCTTGTCCATAGTTTTCATTCGTTGCAACTCACCCTCGAAGCCATCTAACGTACAAATTTGCGGCGTTGGCGATTCAGTCTCGATTGAATGTTGCGAGTTAACATTTTCTGTGAAAAATTCAAAGTTAAAAAAAAAAAAAAAAAAAAAAAAAAAAAATGATAGCAATAACGTTGATATCGGGGCAATTAATCAAGGCAAGTATTGAATTTTTTTTTTATGTTTATGACATACGAATAATTCCTAGGTGTATTTCTATTTTGACAGTTTATATTATTGTGATTTAACGATTGTTATTTTATTTAAAAAAAAAAAAACTTTCGACTAGAAAAAACAAATATTTCAAATACAAAATCCGATAAATATAAATTTCATACCGGTACCAAATAAATAAGCAGAGGTTTATCCGAAAATAAATTTTACGTTTAAATATACGTTTATGTAAATAAAATTAGCAATAATCGAGTCTTACCTTTCATTGACGAATCATCGAATTCATTCAAGTCCTTTAAGATTAAGTCCAGCTCATCTGGATAATATTGAATATCATTTTTACTTGAAATACTTGATTTGAATGACTGGTTATAATTCTCTGAAGATGACCAATATAGATCTGAAGGGAAAGAGATCGAAGTATTAATTTTTCGAGCCAATTAAGTTTAAGCTCTGGCTCAAATTTATTTGATTTGAGGGGTTTGGTAACGTACCTCCGCTGTCGTTAAAAGATAACACTTGAGAATTTTCAGAGCAGTTCGTCGTTGGAGTTTCCTGATTTTGATTACTATCAAGGCTCGTAATGTTATTCGCTTCGTTTATTTGAGAAAGTGAACTATATGAATCAAGAGGGTAGTATTTTCCTACATAAAAGTCATTCGATACATCATTTGAAATAGAAATAATTTAAATTACGCAATGTCTGCTCAATTTCTCTCATTGTGATATACTCACCTATTTCGAGCAACGACATAGAATCATAATCATTGCTATTGTCCATTGTAAACGGCAACGATTTAAACATCGAATCTGACAGCGGATAATTGTAGCTTTGATCGCTTAAATTATCTTGGCGTGTAATTAAAAAAACCTCTTGTAACTTTTTCTGTATCGTCCAAACTAACTTATGTCACTTTGACTGTTAAAAACAAAGCTTTCCGACAGTACCGAAAGCTTCTTAGCTCTTCCGTGTGTCATTCTCATTTGAAACTTAATCGAGCCTAATATTTGTTTAGGCAACTAATCCTCCACACGAGGCTTACGAAATTATTGTTAAATTATTGTTAAATTTCTTTGCACCTGCTAAAATAATTTTCTCCCTGCATGGGATCCTGAAGTAGATCGAAGACTAGACCGAACGTTAAACGTTCATAAGTAAGTAATAACTGCCTGTTGCGAGAGCTATTGCACCCTAGTTACCACTTCTCAGTATCGTTGGACTACGAGCACTTGCTTGTAAATAATTCTTGGTAGAGTTTTATACATTTACATAAAATATAATATGTTTCAACATTTTTCAATAAAATTTGATACTTTTTGAATGACTGGTTATTATTCTCTGAAGATGACCAATATAGATCTGAAGGGAAAGAGATCGAAGTATTAATTTTTCGAGCCAATTAAGTTTAAGCTCTGGCTCAAATTTATTTGATTTGAGGGGTTTGGTAACGTACCTCCGCTGTCGTTAAAAGATAACACTTGAGAATTTTCAGAGCAGTTCGTCGTTGGAGTTTCCTGATTTTTATTACTATCAAGGCTCGTAATGTTATTCGCATCCGTTTATTTGATACAGTGAACTATATGAATCAAGAGGGTAGTATTTTCCTACATAAAAGTCATTCGATACATCATTTGAAACAGAAATAATTTAAATTACGCAATGACTGCTCAATTTCTCTCATTGTGATATACTCACCTATTTCGAGCAACGACATAGAATCATAATCATTGCTATTGTCCATTATAAACGGCAACGATTTAAACATCGAATCTGACAGCGGATAATTGTAGCTTTGATCGCTTAAATTATCTTGGCGTGTAATTAAAAAAACCTCTTGTAACTTTTTCTGTATCGTCCAAACTAACTTATGTCACATTGACTGTTAAAAACAAAGCTTTCCGACAGTACCGAAAGCTTCTTAGCTCTTCCGTGTGTCATTCTCATTTGAAACTTAATCGAGCCTAATATTTGTTTAGGCAACTAATCCTCCACACGAGGCTTACGAAATTATTGTTAAACTATTGTTAAATTTCTTTCCACCTGCTAAAATAATTTTCTCCCTGCATGGGATCCTGAAGTAGATCGAAGACTAGACCGAACGTTAAACGTTCATAAGTAAGTAACAACTGCTTGTTGCGAGAGCTATTGCACCCTAGTTACCACTTCTCAGTATCGTTGGACTACGAGCACTTGCTTGTAAATAATTCTTGGTAGAGTTTTATACATTTACATAAAAAATAATATGTTTCAACATTTTTCAATAAAATTTGATACTTTTTTAATTTATTTTTCCAAACATTTCCTAATAATGCCTTACCTGCTTCTTTTACTCCATTTTTTTGGGTTTTATTAAGGGTTGCTGGTGCAAAATAATGTAAGATTCCGAAAGAATATAAAATTTTTCTGTAAGGATGCCACGTATCTACAATGGAATATAATATTTATTTTTGCCCACTTCCAAAACTCTCCGCCCCAGCGTTAATAAGTTCAAATATCAAAATTTCCTTAAAGGGTCCACCACCCCATATTTGAGCCTATTATAATTTATTAGCCTCACAATATACATAAACTTTTCTGGATCTGGTCACTGTATCATCAAAGAGCCATTATTTTGAATGTTTCGATTCTGCACTGAGTCTACTCCAAAAATACCAATTTTTTGTTTAAATTTTGAGCCTAAATTTTTTCGATTTAATAATTTAGTTAACAGTTTCGCATTTTGCATATTTAAAAAAGGGTATACTGCTGGAAATGTAGACTTCAAAAGAGGGAGGGGACAAATGTGTCCGATTAAATAGTGTCGGATTGTACATACTCCAAAAACCCCAAAATATTTGGAATGCATACTCGGAAACTTCAAAATATATTTAGAATGTAATTTCTTTTTTAACCCAGGTGGTTCGGCATATTTTCTCGAAAATTGGCCAGTTTTTTGTTCATTTCTGGGCCAAAGTGCGAAAATGGCAAAAGCGTGAAATGATAATTATTTGTGAGAATTATTTTAATTTTTATTATAATTTATAATATTTTAAACCAAGTTAAGTCTTGTTGTTTCCTAATCACAAGTTTACTTGAATTTGAAGTTTTTGGGTCCAGAAAGTAAGGGTTTTGAGATTACAATTTATTTGATTTCGATACAATATTCCTAATGAATCTACTTTTTTTATATAATCAAATTTTTGGGCCATAAATGTTGTAACAAAATATAAATATCTTAATAAATATAAGTAAGTATGCATATAATAGACGTCAATCTTGGCGTCCCTCAGGGCTCTGTGTTGGGGCCGCCACTATTCTGCATTTACATGAATGACATATCGAAACATCTTGGTCCAGATGTCCTTCATCTATTGTATGCAAACGACCTTCAGGTGTATATTCAGGTCCCTCCTGAATCTATATCCGAAGGAGCGAAGACGCTTAGCACGTTAGCCCGTAGGGTTTCAGAATGGACTTAACTAATGTCGTTACATCTTAATCCAGATAAAACAAAAGCTATTTACTTTGGTTCCGGTACTTTCGTTAATCGCTTAAATAAGCAAAACTTACCCGGTGTTGAAATAGGCGAAGGTACATTGGTACCATTTGTGCAGGAAGTAAAGAGCCTTGGTTTAATCCTGGATAACAATTTGACCTGGGAACCCCACATAATTACCACAGAAAAAAAAGTCAATAAAATACTTTACACCTTAAGATTTATAAGACATTGTACTTCGGAAACACTACGAAAAAGGCTTATCCAGGCATTGATTACTCCTCATTTAGATTATTGTAGCACTGTTCTACCAGATGCCAAAAGCATCCTTAAAAGATAGAATTCAGAAATTGAGCAACAAGGGCATTAGATATATTTTTGGTATACGAAAGCTTGACCATATCTCTGGCTCATGACAGACACACGTAGACTATACTTTATCAACATAATTATTTACAAAATACTACATTTGCATCAACCAAACTACATGACGCACTTCACTTATTCATTAGACATTGCCGAAAAGAGACAGCAAGAGGGGCATCTAAAAACAAAGAACTGTCCCCACTCACTATTGTAAGAGGTAGAGGAGTCAATTCCTTTCAGGTTTTAGGAGTAAAATACTGGAACTCGCTACCCATCACAATTCGCAATTTACCTTCTCTGAGTCGCTTTAAAAAAGCACTATTCAAACATCTTCTTATTGGTGACGCGAAACTGCGGTAGATTCATAGTTTATTATACTTTTATACTTTTATATTTACACTGCTTATATATATTTTATACTATTTTTACTTTTTTTATACATTCATGTCTATGCAATAATGACTGAACGTGCAATACGTGCTTATACACTGGTCTAATATGGACCACCAGATGTACACATTTTACTTATTTTTATTTTATTATCTATATTATTTTAATAACTTACTAATTTATTACCCTATTATAAAAAATTCTACAAAATAACGATATGTACTATCTGTGTTATATGTTAATTTCTTTTCTTTTTTCAGTATTATTGTTATTATTAAATTAACAAAAATATTATACCAAATTTTGTACATATACATACATACATACGTATTCCAACGCTGTAAATATCTTTTTAGCGGAGGTAATCGCGGGAAAAATCAGATAATTTTAAACTATTTGTAATCAACATAAGCAAAATAAAAAATGTTAGGTTTTAGCACTAACATAGCATCTGCCTCAAAAATTTGATATCTAGTATGCTAATCAAATATCAACAATATAATAAATTTAAAAAATCAAAAGCTAGTTAATGAAATAAAGTTAAATATTACATTACATAATCATTTATAAAATTTGTTAAAGACGCGCTTTAAGACAATATAACTATATACAATTTACATATATGATATACAAATATAAAATTTTTTATTATTTATTTTTTTATGCTACCACCTGCCATGAGAAATAGTTTCAGATTAATTTATTTAAAATTTTTAACAAGTATTATTATCAGTGTCAATTGGCAAGGGAACTAATTTAACTACAGGTCTTTTGTAACAACACTCGAACTAGGTTCTCAGGAGCCTTGATAACTTTACTCGAGTTACTCGAGCCTTTGACCATTTAGTTTTGCTGGTAGTAAATCGTGTTTCAGAAGAACCAGATTTCCAACTTCCATATTTTTCACAGGAGTATGCAAACGATAGCTTTGCTGTAATATCTACAGATGGTGAATATATTCTTTGGACCAACTATTCCAAAAATGATCACGCATATTAGTGATGAATTTAAATTTATAAGTCAATGAGGATTTAGATCGTAAATCGGAAGGAACTTCTGGTTACGTATTTATTGGACCACCTATTAAGAAATGTGCGGGAGTGAGAGGTGATAAATCGGAAGGATCATTACTTGCTGGATAAAGCGGCCTTGAATAAAGACAGGCTTCTACTTGACATAAAAATGTAGACATATCTTCATAAGTTAGTTTTTGCTAACCTATGATCTTTTTCAAATGTGACTTTACCGATTTTACTCCTGCTTCCCATATTCCTCCGAAGTGTGGCAAAGATGGTGGTGTAAAACTTCTAGTTGTACCTTTCTAGTTGATACGAGAGCACCAGACATCTCCATATAAAATTCTGAAGCTTTTGAAAATATATTTACTAATTCAGCTGCGGTACCTTTGAAGTTGGTGGCGTTATCGCTGTACATCTCTGAACAAGGACCTCTTCTGGAGATGAATCTTTTGAAAGCTGCAATGAAACTTTGAATAGACAAAGATGTAACAAACTCCAGGTGTACTGCCTTGATCACTAAACAAACAAATAAACATATGTAACCTTTGATAGATTTTATGCCTCTACCAGAAGGAAGACGCTCTTAACCAGAATGGCCCAGCGTAATCCACACCAGTTTTAAGAAATGGTTTCTCAGGTTTAAGACGTACTGAGGAAAGTTGACCCATTACTTGCCCAGTAGTTCTCGCATGATACTCGGTACAAATCAAGCATTTTCTCAGCACTGAACGAATGTAACTCCAACCTCGTAAAATACAAAACCGTTGTTATAAAATGTTTCTTCTTAGCTCTTGACCACCATGCAGACATCTCAGATGAGCTTGTTGTACCAAAGATTTCGCAAATACTGTATTTTTGGCAATAATAAAAGGATCTTTTTCATTACAAGACCGAAACGAATGACGAAATCGTCCACCTACTCTTATACAACCTGAATCAAGAAATGATTTTAATGATGATAGCAACGAAGAAGTTTTTGGGAATTTTTTTATTATCTTTTAATGCTTCAAATCCTCTAGGGAAAGAAGACTGTTGAGATATTTTAGTTATTGTATATAGAGCAATATCTAATTCTATATTTGACAAATTTATAGTTTTAGGTAGGTCTGTAGTTTTTAATACTCTTAAGCAATATGCTACAACTTTCATTAGTGTATTTACATTAGAAAATCTCTCGAGAAGATCAATGACTTTACCAGTGACAATAATTGTGTTTATATTCGATATGGATTTTATTTCAACATTTATTTTAGAGTCATTAGATCGAAATTCTCTTGCAGGCCAAGTTTCATTGGATTGTACCAACCATGTTGGACCTTGCCACCACAAAGAAAAGGCTTCGAATTCAGGAGCAGCGATACCTCTTGTTGCAACATCAGCTGGATTGCATTTTGTAGGGACGTATCGCCAATTAATCTGAATTAAAGAGTTTTGAATGAAAGCTACCCTATGAGCTACAAAAGGTTTCCATTTAGATGGATGCGAATTGATCCATGTCAAGACCACAGATGAATCAGACCACCCAAAAACATTTACTTTTTTATTTTTTAAGTTTAAGCTGGTAATTAGTTTATCAGCTAATAACAAAGTTCAGCAGCACATAGTTCTAGACGAGGTATAGATAATCTTTTGACAGGTGCCACAGATATATCCAAATGGTGACCCAAAACCAGTTGGTGTACCAGGAGGTCCAGAGATCGAAAGACCCTTAAAGAAGATGCCACAAACATCACTTCCCAAGATTAAATCAATTGGAGAAGATAAATAAAATTCGGGATCTGCTAAATCCAAGTTTTCTATGTGAGGCCACTGTCTAAACGACGAAGTTTGAGAAGGTGTTGGAAGGAGTGACTTTTTTTAACACTAAGGCCGAAACATGTAAACAAAAGAAATTGTTATTTCTAGGTGTCACTGTAAAACTCAATTGCTGATTAGCCGAACCTATTGGGTAGACCATCCATATATAATGAACGTATCAGAGCCACTATCAATAAGAGCACGTAAACTTAATGTTTTTTTTTTTTAGTTTTCATATATGAATATTTTTTTTTAAAACATGTATATCTTGTATAGTTAGTAGGATATGATATAAGGTATATGGAGAGAACTGATATATATATATATATATATATTTTTTTTTTGAAATATGCTTTATTTTAATCTTAACATTTAACATACATATATAATCGATTAAATTATTTTTATTTTTAGAATTAATATAAAAATGTACATTTCTTAGATAAAGGCGAAATATTTAAATTATTTATAGATTACAAATCTATGTTATAAAAGAACATATATTAAACAATATCACCCTACATAGCCAAATATTAAACTAGAATAGTTATTATTTTTCTTTCAATAGGTGCGTTTTTTCTGAATCTGACAATTTTAGTAATCTTTTGTATTCTTTTTTGAAAATTTGAGATTTTTGAGGTAGATGTAACTGTTCGAAAATCGTTCTTTCGTAAAGCTTTTTTTTCTCCATTATTCTCATTTTCTAGTCGATTATATTTAATTTTGCTAGATTTTTCAGCGTTTCCTTGTCTGTTACCCCCCACATTTTTTGAAGTAGCTGAAACCGTTTCATTCATTATTTAAACCGTGTTTACAGACCCAAAACCCAGAGGATACTAAGCTTTGATTTTTTTTTTTTTGCTTATGAGATGGTACAATTATTTAAATAGTCAAGAAACAATTTTTCTGTCTGGGTTGATACTGACTTATACTTTAATTCAAATTTACTCCCACACAACTGACATTCTGTGATATTATCGTTGTGTAAATGAAACCCTGACCCTTCGGGTTCTTTTTTTTTCATTTGTGAAATTTGATTTCTGGTTTTTTCAAAACTCTCTAAATCTACCTTTCTGTCTGTATATTGGGGTTTTATGTTATTTGTTAATCTTCCAAATGGACCACAGGTATCATAGCTATCTTGTGCAATATTCATTTTTTTATTTGGTAATGGGTTGTGAATCGCATGTTAACTAACCCAATGTTACATTGATACTGCTGACCAAAGCGTGAATGCAACGAGTTTTATAAGAGTTGGTATGGATTACGGATTGTTTTTGTTTTAAGAAAATGAAAAGAGACCCAATTTTTAAATTTTTTCTTTTTTGTATTTTTTAAATAAAACATTATATATTTTGATCTCTTTTAATGTAAAATAGAAATTATGTATATTATAAATTTAATTTGCTGCTTACAGCATATAAAATATATTCAAAATTCAAAGCTGAAAGTTCTTTCAAAAATAGATGCGAACAAAATAGATCAACATGCTCTAAACTTGGATCTGCTTTAATTGCTGCCTCACGAATCATTGTCGTAGTTTTTTCGTCAAATTGCTCACAAATAGATCTAATATCGTTTGGACTTATATGTGAAATCAATTTTTTGTTCCCTTCATTTAAACAGGAAATTATATACTCTATGAATGAATTTTTTAAAGCATATAGAAAAACTCTGCTGCCATATAAGGTATGAAACTTGCCGTCAATTAAAGGTGCTATATTTTTTAAGCTCTCGAAAGTGACTCTTTTAAATACTAAACTTTTTTTGACTTTTTTTCCATCGCTTTTTTCTTCTTCACTGGATATTTCAACTGCCCTTTCCCAGAAACTTTTAGTAAATCTTATTGTATAATTATCATAACTAAGAGTTTCATCCTGATTTTCTGTTCTCATTTGGAGATAGTCATTGATTTTTGGGAAGAATGTTTTCAAATTCAACCATCCACCGTAATTGAGGCTTATGAAACCTGCGTTGACATCGGTACCACATATACGATATTCTAACTTGAATTTTTTTCTTGATTCATTCAAATTGAATCCAACGAAAATTTTCTTTGTAAAAGATCTATTTAAACCATAAAAAGTTGAAAGCACCAAATGTGGTAGATCGTATTCTTCAACCATTTTTTTTTTTTCGATAAATTAATAACTTAAAGTTTTACAGTTGCAATTTTGTATTCTCAAGAATTTTGTTTGTTCTTCTCGAAGAGGCTTGCTTTGTGCGCACCGTAGCTCGCGTGTAAAAATTATTTTTTTTTTTTTAAACTGATTCTAGGAATTAATAATAATTCAGTATGCGAAGTTTTATATATTCCTTATAGGCAACAGGTTACCAAGCATCCTTCTTACTCACTGAGAGACTGGACAACTGAGCGTTTGGTTTTTTCCTTTTTACGCCGAGCAGCAACAATAAAGCCTAAGAGGGATGACGCAAGTTATAAAGAAAATTCGACCCAAGTAAATATGATTTTTTTTAAATTTCTTTTGTTTCTTTGTGTCTTGAAGTAGAGTCATGACCTAGAGTCATGACAGGCGACATTAAATCTTGAAATTTTTCAGTTTTACAGTGTATTTGCCTATCATGGAAATTTTCCCTGAAACTTCGTGCGCATTTTCGCGTCCGGCAAAAGATCCGTTAAATATTTTATGCGTGGGATCCTGAAGTAGATCGAAGACGAGACCGAACGTTAAACGTTCATAAGTAAGTAATAACTGCTTGTTGCGAGAGCTATTGCACCCTAGTTACCACTTCTCAGTATCGTTGGACTACGAGCACTTGCTTGTAGTAAATAATTCTTGATAGAGTTTTTTGACAAAGGCATGTGCTCGCAAATAGCTTGTTGAATTTAAATATTAAGACTGAAAAAGGGAGGCCAAAAGCCCCGTGCTCCAGCGTGTAGGTAAATAAATTTTTGGACTCGGCTAAAGAAAAATTTATCTTGTAAGTTAACTTACTACGAGACTAAAAAAAATTAAAAAAAAAAAACCAAAAAATATGTGTACTGAATGCATCGAGATCAGGCGAGCGTCTGCCCTTTCGCTCTACGCGAGATTTATGTTCTTGCTGAGCTGGACTCAGGACACCTGCTTTATTCTTTGACAGAAGTACCGACGATGTAATCGACGCGCACGCACGCGAACGACGATCCATTGTTGAACCGACGCCACCACTACCGTAAACAAGGAGCTAACATGACTCTTTTTCAGTCTTCTGGCTCTAGAGCACCGTGACAGTCGTGTCGATAAAGAAACGATAAAAGTAGTGGTCTCTTTACCTCTAGTGTCCCCTAACAGTGCCCCAGACTAGATTCAAGCTCAACGACCACTGTCATCTTTCCGCGCTAACGTTTTCCCAACGGGGTTGGCAGTATTTTCGCTAAATGGTTGTAGTGGTGGTAGTGCAAGTAGAAAGACACCTTGGAGACCTGGCGCGATACCTCCACGTGGCCCTCTCCTGGATTTTCAAGGTCCGAGGGAAAGATCCGAAAACCGTCTAAACTGCGGTGCTCTTTGCAATCCAAACCACATCTCTCTGCTAGAGGTTTCCATGGACCTCGAATGCTTAAACAGAAAAGAAAACTCTTTCCAGATCTCCCTACGGCGTCTCCAGGTAACCCTTTGGCGAACACACAAATTCAAATAACACAAAACACCGTCATCAAAATAGGTTTTCACCTAGGGCTTAGGATCGACTGACTCGTGTGCAACGGCTGTTCACACGAAACCCTTCTCCACGTCAGTCCTCCAGCAGGGCCTCGCTGGATTATTTGCTACCACCACCAAGATCTGCACCCAGACCCTTCTGCGCACACCGCCGCGACCCTCCTACTCACCAGGGCTTCATAACAACGACAGCCGAGAGAATGCCGCTGCTCCTTTTGCCGCTGGCGGCCGAGTGCAGGCACGACGCTTAAGCGCCATCCATTTTCAGGGCTAGTTGCTTCGACAGGTGAGTTGTTACAAACTTCTTAGCGGACTCCGACTTCCATGGCCACCGTCCTGCTGTTTCAAGCAACCAACGCCTTGATATCATGGTATCCCATAAGCGTCGACTTAGGCGCCTTAACTCGGCGTTGGGTCCGTCCCACAGTGGTAGTTCTGCTTACCAAAATCGGTCCACTTGGCACTCAAGTATCCATGTGATACTCTGGCTTCACAGCTCGAGCAAGCCAGGTATCTCACCCATTTGAAGTTTGAGAATAGGTTGAGATCGTTTCGATCCCAAGGCCTCTAATCATTGAGCTTTACCAAATGAGACTCGTTTAACGAGTGCCAGCTATCCTGAGGGAAACTTCGGAGGGAACAAGCTACTAGATGATTCGATTAGTCAGAATCGCTACGGACCTCCATCGGGGTTTCCCCTGACTTCGTCCTGACCAGGCATAGTTCACCATCTTTCGAGTACCAACGTGTACGACGCTCTCTATAAAATTGTGCAACCATCGAGAAATAATCATCTTTCTATTCGTCTACGGATATTTTTTTTCATTCCATATCTGGGACCACTTATATTTAATATTTACAAAAAAATAATTTTGTTCAAGTCAGTTCAAGAAGATTGCGTATCCTAACCTGTAATTTATACCAATATATTTTACCTCGTGCTCAAAAAAATCTCTGTATGCCAACAAAAATAACAAAAAATAAGAAGTTAGCAATACTTAAACCTTCAACCTTTTGAATATAACATACGAAGAGTGATAAATTTAAAGGTAAAAATTTTACTTGTTAGATCGCTTTAAGTAACAATATTTATTGATATTCTTTAATTTTTATTCAAATTGGTTGATAATTAACCAAAAGATTACTTCAATCGATAATTTTTTAAAATTTTAAACCACAATCAATAATCTAACATGTGCAGATTACAATTTTATTAATTAATTTTTTTTTATAAATTTTGTTAATTGGAAAATCATTATTTGTTTGTTAGTGTTAACCGCATATAAACTTTAAAGATCTGATCAATGTAAAATATAATTCCACATAGAACAAGCAGAATGAATTACGATAAATTAAATAAGAAAATTAAATGAAAATACTTTATAATAAAATTATAATGCCGTTTTGTTAGCGGCATTTTCTAAAATTAATATTTTATTATAAATTCTTTAAGGTTTGCGTCTTCAAATATAAGTGATATAATAAATAAAATTATTAGTCAAAGCATATTTTAAAAGGTCCGGGGGGAAAAGTCAAAGGGGGGAAACGTCCTTGGGGGGGAACGGCCCGGTCACCCCTTTTAAGGGTTGAAAGGGTAAACAGGACCAAAATGAATGAGACCTAAATTTATACCAAGATTATTTACATGTACATAAAAAATAATACGTTCAAACATTTTTCAATAAAATTTAATACTTTTTTCATTTATTTTCCCAAACATTTCCTAACAATGCCTGACCTAAGTCTTTTATCCCCTTTTTTAGGGTATATTTGAGGGTTGCTGGTGCAAAATAAAAACAATGGAATATATTTATTTTTCCCACTTCCAAAACTCTCCGCCCCGGCGTTAATGAGTTCAAATATTTATCATAACTGGAATTTAGTTTCAGCTAAAGTATAAATTCCTGCTAAATATTTATTATAATTTTCGGGCCATAAATGTTGTGAGATGAAGTTATATGACCTAAGCTAAGTAAATTTTCTTATACAGCTTTTTTTAATCTTTTTTAATTATTTATTTTCAGTCCTTAATGATACATCATACGTCAAGTGAAACTTAAAACCTAATTCAAAATGATAAACGCAGATACATTATAAATTATCAAAGTTTTCTTAGTATAACATTCTTACAGAGTTGTAATGAGTTGATATTGATATTAATCTTATCATCGCCATTTTCTTTTTTTCAGAATATATCAGAAAAAAATTTTTTAATTCTCTGACAGACGATTTTTTAAGTTTACGAAAAATAAGTTAATGGTATTATTATTATGATCTCCCATTCCTTGAGGCTAGACACCTCGAATCCTTCTCGCCAAAGCCATGTCCTTTGGTGTCACCGTCACTCGCTTTCCATGAAGGGTGCATAAGTTTGTGTCTTCAAAGAGACGTACGATGTAAGCTTCAGAGGCTTCCTGAAGAGCCAAGACTGCAGATACTTGAAATCTTACTTCTGGATTTATTGCTTTAGCTATTTCTCTAACTAACCTTTGAAAAGGAGCTTTCTTGATTAATAATTCGGTACTTTTTTGATAACGACGAATTTCCCTGAGAGCTACAGTTCCTGGTCGATAACGAAAAGTCTTCAACTTTTTCGATTCAGCTATTTCTGAATCTTGTTTCTCGCCTTGGTCTTTGCTGCTGTTCTTAAATTGTATTTTTTTTGTTCTTCTCGAAGAGGTTTGCTTTGTGCGCACCATAGCTTAAACTGATTCCAGAAATTAATAACAATTCAGTATGCGAAGTTTTAGATATTCCTTACAGGTTACCAAGCTTCCTTGTTACCCACTGAGAGACTGGACAACCTAGCGTTCGGTTTTTTCCTTTTTACATCGAGCAGCAACAATAAAGCCTAGGAAGGATGACGCAAGTAATAAAGAAAATTAGACCCAAGTAAATATGATTTTTTTTTAATTTTTTTTGTTTTTTTGTGTCTTGAAGTAGAGTCAAGACCTAGAGTCATGACAGGCGACAGTAAACCTTGAAATTTTTTAGTTTTACAGTGTATTTGTCTTTCATGGCATTTTTTCCTGAAACTTCATGCGCATTTGCGTGTCCAGCAAAAACTCCGTTAAATATTTCATCAAAACTATTTCTCGTTTGATAATTCGGAATCAGTTTTGATCCAAAGATTTTGGCAATGTAACTCATCCTTATCCATACTTTTAATTCGTTGCAACTCACTCTCTAAGCCATTTAACGAACGAATTTGCGGCGTCGGAGATTCAGTTTCGTTTGAAAGTTTCAAGTTGTCATTGTCTTTGAAAATTTCAACGATAAAAAAATAACAGCAATAACATTTGTATCAGGAATCAATCAAAGCAAGTAGTTGATTTTCTTTTTATTTGTGACATATATAAAAAAAAAATCTTTTGACCATAAAAAACAAATTAAAAAAACAAAATCCGATAAACACTCGACGACTCAAATAACCATACCGATTATAAACAAATAAGCTTTAGTTTATTCAAAAATAAATATTACGTATTAAATACTTGATTGTAATAATAATACAAATAATAATAATAATTTCGAATCTTACCTTTCTTTGGCGCCCTTTCGAAATCATTCACGTCCGTTAAGATTAAACCCAGCTCATCTAAATAACATTTGGTATCATTTTGACTGGAAATGCTTGATTTGATAGACTGGTTGTTATTCTCTGAAGATGACCAGTATAGATCTGGAGGAAAAGAGATCGAAAGATTAATATGTCAAGCAAATTAAGTTTAAGCGCTCACTCAATTTATTTGATTTTAGGGGTGGGTAACGTACCTCCACTGTCGTTAATGGAAATCACTTGAAAGTTTTCAGAGCTTATGTTATTCACTTCGTTTCTTTGATAAACTAAACCAAATGAATCAAGATGGTGGTATTTTCCTACGTGACAAAAGTCATTCGATACATTTGCAATTTAAATTATTTAAATTGTGCAATGACAATCTCGATTTCTCTTAGTCTCATATGAACTCACCTATTTCGACGAACGACGAAGAATCATAATCATAGCTTTTATCCATAACAAATGTCAACGATTTAACAATCGAACTTTATATCTGCTATTGACTACTGTTGTGACTTGGCGGTTTTCGAAAAGGATTAAATGAAATTTTCTTATACGATTGAATTCAAGCCTTAAACTTTTGCTGCTGTGTAATCATTCAGGCGCTTGTATTGTTGACCGTTAAAAACGACGCTATCTGCACGTACTGGAAGATTCTTAGCTTCCCATTTGTCATTCCATAAAACTGATTCGAGAGCATATGCTCTCCGAATTCACTGTGAGAAATTTCTTGTTAGGAGCTATTGCACGTTGCGCAACTTCTCAGAAACGTCGGACTGCTCAAAAAGCAATTACTTGCAAATAGCCAGTGAAAATTAAATAGGTGCATTCAGTTTGTCTCGTACTTTTGCTTTTAGTCTTACGTACAAGTTGGCAAGTAGAATTTGCAACCATGCGCCACACAAGCAACACCAAGGATCCCGTTAATCCTAAATTGAACTGCAATTTTTGTAATTCGCAGCAAAAAAAGAAAATTAATTTTTCGATGGAATTCAAGAAATCAGAAGGTAAGTTGTTGAGAAAGTTCTTATTTCTCTTCAGATCAGATTTTTAATCACTATTAAATAGCTGCCACTTGGTCAATCTCAAACTTTAAAAAATTTTGCAGTTTTTAGTTGTTACTTATGCCATCGTTGTGGCAAGATGTTTGCAACGCATAAAAATCTCAAAGCACACTTGGCGACCCACAAACTCACGAACGTAAAAATAACTAACGAAGACAAAGCCGAACGTTATAACGTGAATTCAAAAGCAGCTTTGCGCTCTGAAAAACATATAGCTGATTCCGCAGTGACATATACGACGACTGATCTGAAGTTAAGCAAAGGTATAAACATTTTTTTTTTATAATTTAATTAACAAAATTTTGCCTCTTTTTATGAATTTCGCAGATAATCAGCGTAGAAAGCGATCTTTACAAGACGTCGATTCTGTAGTACAAAGCTCATATGAACTGGTAGCCAAACGGAATCGCATTCTCGATAATTGCATTCCTGATGAGAAGAAAAAACAAGAAACTTACCTGGACATGCTTTTACAAAAATTTTCTTCAATCAAAATCAAGGAAATATTTAATTAACAAAAACGATAAAAAATGTAAATTAAAACTTTTTATGAATCTCTGTTCTCTATGTTAAAATAAAAAAATAAAATTTTTCAATTTTACATATTATTATTAATACATCTTTATTTCTAGAATTTTTTTTGAAATCCATTTCACGATTTAAACGAACAGAAATAATATGAAAATATATTGAAAGAAAAGTTCTTATCATCCCCGTATAGTTTGATTTTGAGCAACAAAAACGCCACGAATTCTTTGAAATAATCTTCGAGGCAATTGCATTGTAAAAATTAGTTCAATTCAGTGACAGGCAGCAGTAAGTTTCAAAAGGATTTTGACAGACTGCACAAAAGCTAATCAATCAACTTTCGTTTCTGCGCTCACTGTTTTGAATTATATCGAGGTCCTTTTCAATACTAAATACCAAATGAACACCTTAAACGAGGACTGTCTTAGGCATATATTTCATTTTATACCTCCTGGAGAAAAGATGACGATAAGATACGTATGCCGAAATTGGAAATACATTATAAATTCAATGTTCACCTGTTTTTATCGTATAAAAGTAGGCAATGGCGCGGATTTATTCAACTTACTTGGTTCCAATTTGTCGAAAGAAATAACGCGCAACAACAAGATATTGGGCAAAATTATCGATAAATACGGACAATCTCTCAATAGTATCGAATTGAGCACGCATAATTCAGAGGTAAAATTAAACTTTAACCATTTAGTGGAAATTATAGCTCAAAATTGCAAAAACCTTACCGAATTGAGCTTGGAATCCGACAGTGGGCAAAATTGCGACAACAGCTTGATGTATTTATTCAAGAGAAGTACAAAACTTAAGTCTTTGCGTCTTAGTGGTCAGTTCATCGTTGGAAGCTGTCTTCTGTATTTAAAGGATTTAGACTCGCTAACTACTTTAAAACTTCGGCACATGGAAGCTGTGCATTTGTTTTATTTAAGTAACTGCATAAAAAATTTAAATAAATTATGTGTCTTGGAAGTTCACAGCTGTCACAATCTAGTCGAATCTACGGTACGAGCAATAACAATTACGAAAAATTTTTACAATATCCAAGAATTATGTTTGGAAAATTTTAACGCCTTAGAAAAAAGTATTTTTAACGACGAACAGTTGACAGAAATGTTCTCCAAGATGCCCTGCTTAACTTCATTGAAGTTAATTGGCTTTGCCCTTAATAAAGGCGTATTTGATAATTTGCACGAAAGAAGTTTGAGGTCATTGAGTTTGAAAATGTGCCCTATTTCGAGCCGCGATCTCGCCAGAGTTATAGATAAGTTCGCTAAAAATCTTGTTACACTTGAGCTGAGCGATTTAAACAACGAAGACAATGAAAAAGTGTTAGATTCGATAACTCGTTGCAGCAATTTGAAAAACTTTAGTCAAGGACAATCCGTTGGTTATTCATTTTCATACGATAGATTGCACTATTTTACGAGATTTGAGAATCTAATGGAAGTTGATTTCTGTTATACGCAAGTGAGAAACGAAGTTATATACGCTTTGGAGAAAAATAAATACTTGAGGAGTCTTAATTTAAAAAGTTGCAAAAAGCTTACAAAGAACGTATTGAATAATTTTAAAGATTTCTCAAAGCTAAAGAGTTTGTGCATTGCTGGAATGAATCAAATCGAAATCCGTACATTATTTTGTTTGAAAGAATTAAAAAAATTAGACTGCCAAGGATGCTTATCTATCGATAACGACGATGTGATTTCTTTAATTCGAAAAGTACCAACGCTCGAGTATCTCAACGTCTCTCTCTGCTGGCGTTTAAACAACGAACTAATCAATCCATTGGTGAAAATAAAAAATACTTCGGGATCTATGTTTAAAAGAAAATTGCATCTTTTCGTTAGTTATACAAACGTTTGTTTGAATTTTGAAACCGATGGCTTGTTAACGTTGGAAAACATCGTTATCGATAGGAATCCAGTCGATTCCATACTGTAATGCAGCACGTGCTAGAAAAATTCAAAGACATCCGCGTGGTTCTTTTATATATTGACTATTATGTGTATATATATATTGAGTACAAAATAAAAACTCAAAGTTAGTCAAAAGAAAAATTGATATGTAAATGAGATTTCAAACATAAATCTTCGACACAATAAAAAACAATTAACAATCTTATTCAATCAAAATTTATTTAAATTTTATTATATCAATATAACATTACCCTTTAGAATTTTTACCAAATTAAATTACAAGGCTTTGCATTTTCTGCAATCTTTTATCATCGTTTCAATAAATTTGGTTCGGTCATTATGGTGAAGATTGCACGTTCTTCTAATCTGAAATTCTTTGTCTTGACGATACTCTTCGGGAAGCAAGTCCCAAGCTAGATCAATATCTTCAGTTGCAAAGTACAGAATGAAAGCTTTAGGTAAGTAAGCGATGTCACTTTTTTTCATGTGATACAAAAATCTTTCTTCGCTGTAAATTCGTAAAGATCTTTCCATGCATGATTGATTAATGCTGTGGCAACTCATCCCCTCTCAGTAAAGGCAAAACCTGACAATTAAATGCTTACTGTAATTATTATTCGTTTCTTGAAATTCGAGTAGTTTATCTAAAAATTCAGTGAAACTCCGTAATTTTCATGTACAAAAAACAAAGCGATAAAAGTAAGCCCAAGTTAATTTACTCGATTAAAATTACATTCAACGGGATTATCTTTCAAGACTTAATGACTCTTAAATGCAACTTACAAACTTTGTAAAGACAAAAGTGCAGGATTTTCAAATGTTGTGAGTCATAACTGTACTTTGCTTTGTGACATATCAAATCATTCGGATTAGACTGACACTTTGCATATTTTCTTACGAATTTGTTTCTTGACAGTTTACTTTCAACGATGAACTTGATAATATTTATTTTATAGCTAGGCGCTTTATTGAATGTTTTGATAATAGCTTTTTACGGGAAAAAAAATCATCAACCATTATGGCTCATATCGATCTCGTTGCGAAGAAGAAAAATCTTCAAAAAAGAACTAGCTCTGGGAATAAACGTTTCTTTTGCACATTTTCGAATTACGTTCAAGACAAGAGTAAAGAGGTAAATTTTTTATACGTATTTTTTTTCTGCTACTCGGTTTGTTTAAATTAAAGCTTTCGATTAATTTATGGAACGGATTAAATTAACACGCTAAATTCATTTTAAATTTACAGGAATCCAGAAAGTCGAATAAAGTAAGGAACGTCCTTAGCCCTTTAGCTATGAAACAAGATTTATTGGCAGAAAAACAAAAAATTTCGACAGGTAACTTGAATTTGATTTTCCTTCTCTCTCGCTTAAATATTAACTAAAATATTATTATTATTTATACAAATAAAATATTTCTTTCAACTAGATTCAATGATGGTTTCTGAAACTAGCGACAATCAAGATATCGTTAAGAATTCTAAACAAGATGGTAACTCAAAATTAAAGAAACAAAAAAAAAACGACGGTAATTCGAAAAATACTGAGTGGATCGTTGCCGATAACGATGAATGCGTTAACCCGAAAGATGAACTGTATAAAACGGACAAATTTTTGGACCAAAGTATTCAAAAACTAAGAAAACCTGCTCGAATCTTCGAAGCAACGCCTGATATGGCCATTCTAATGGGAGAAAGAGACGATTTGAAAAAACGCGAAGTTAAACAAATGACACATGAGGATGGAGCTCCTAAGTTTGATTTCGAGGAAGAAGATGACATAGAATTGGTGGCGTTGGCACTTGCATATGGTAATGCTCGTTGTTCTCTGAGGGAAACAAGTGTGAGTTTATCTAAATTATATGATAAAATTTAAGAATAAATTTTCCGTTAATTTATTGTCCAATACAATCCAATCCAATTACGGCAATGTACAATGTTTCTCAAACGTTCGCGTTCTATCATATGACCGTCTATAAAAGGCAAAAATTAATAGTCATACGATAATGATGGAATGAAAATGTGCAATTAAGGAAATAAATTTTGAAAAATTTTCCAAATAGAAAGCAGATTATAAATATTATGCACTTATAGACGTTTGTATACAGTATTGTCGTGGACAGATAACTTAATTTTTAATTTTTCATTTAAATAAAATATAGTTAAAATCCAAAATACGAAAACAGAAAGGCCTTTAGCTTTTTTTTTAAATTTTTCATGGTAATTGATAGCAAGTTTATTACGTATTGACTGTCAATTTTTGTCTTATGAAAAAGTTTTAATTCTTGAAACAATACTTAGTTTGAGCAATCTTTAAAGAAAAAACCCATAAGCGCACTACATTACTTTTTTTATAAATAACTATGCGTAAGATTATTTGACTGATAAAGGCTTCTACGTTACTGACATTTGTAGAAATTTGGGCTATTTTTTTATTTTAATTTTTATTTTTACAGACTTACCGCTTGATAATGAAACAATCACAAAGGCTACATGAGTTTGTCGATCCTCAAATATTGTTCGTGAGATTAAAAAGTTTGTGTTCCAAGTCCAATTTAAAGTATTTTCGAAAGCTCTGTGGTATGGAAATCGTTAAGAGTAAAAATAATCCACAGGAGGTGGATAGATTAAAGGAGTCGTGCAATTATATACGAGCATCTATATTGGATATGGATGACGTTTACAGATACGTAAGTTTAAGCTAAGTTATTGATTCTAACAAAATGAAATAAAGAATTGAATATAATTGCATTTGTTACAGAATTTGACGAAATACGCCCGTTGTTACGTCAAGCCGAAACGTGTCAAGCCTTACACGCGACCTTGGTTAAAAGAGTTAAATCTTGACAGTGACTAAAGTTTTTTTCATTGTGATCAGAAAGAAAAATAAATGTAATTTAAAACGAGAAACTCTCAATTCCTTGACTTTGTTTCAGAATCAAATTAAACTCCGATTAAAATTTGCCTTTGAGGCATATTTATATTTGCTAACAATAAAGATTCTTAGTCTATTGATATTCGCTGTTTGTTTGTTTTTTTTTCGCAATTTCTTGACCTCTCCAATGTTTTGAAACGCATAATAATAACCCTTTAATGGTACTTAAATTACTGCTACACTATCACTTTAATGATAGTTTTGTGACAGTTTAATTTTGTTTTAATAACCTTAAATGTAGAAAGTATTTGAAAAAAAAATTGAAAGTTGTTTAAAGAAAAATAATTAACAGTTTAAGTTTCAAAAAAAGTTTTTATTTCTTCATTCATATGTATGTTTGAAATAAATGTACATATCATTTTTGTTAAAGCTTCAATTAAAACTCTGTAGAATAAGGTCCTCTAAATCAGTTTGCGAATACGTAATTTACATGAGAATTTTTCTTTTATTTTACTCGGTTTCGTAGAGTACCGATCTATGGGTTTTCGGTTATAAAAATGAAGTAGTTTGCCTCGTTGCCATGACCCACATTGGTCCCTTTTTCGAAAATGCTACCTGGTGCAGAAAAAGATGCATGAAAAAGAAGCGAAGCTTGCAGAAGAAAAAAGAAGTTTAAAAAAAATAAAACCAATAAACTTACGAATATTTTTGTAGTTATCACTCGTATATTTAGAAAAAAATGATGGGGAACGAATAAGTGAATTATCATCGAAGCATGAATTCTTTTCGTCAAAAGCGATGAAACCGTAGTTTTTTCCTCTCAAAATAAACTCAAACTCTATACCTTTAAAAATTTCTGATAAATTGTTATTTAAAGCTTGGGTCTTGATACACCATTCGTCTGTTCCAATGCTGCACAAGGCAATGATTGAGAATTTATTTTTATTCAAATTGTCAGCAGTCAATAAGTCCCACCTAGGAAATGACATTCTCTCTTTATGCTTCTTCATCATTATTCTTTGACTGAAATTATCGTCGCTTAAACATATCAAACCAACTGTCCAGTATGTACGGCCTGTATTGATACTTGTAAGAGAAAAAATGTTCAAGTCCCAAAACATATTAACTTCACATGGATGGATCGAATTTAAATTGCTGTTAAGCTCTGCTTGGTTGTTAATTGCGATTCCAAAAATACTGATTCTCCTTAATTTTGATAGGTACCTGCAGCAAGGATGAAATAAGTAAATTTAATACCCATTGTAAGCTTTGTGTTAAAATTGATTCATTTTTTATTGAATTGTAATCATTGATAAATTGTATACCTGCAGGAAATTTCTTCGAAAATTGATTTCAAGTAGAGCTCAATTAAATATTTGGATGAAAAAAATACCAAAAGTATAACATTGTCGTCATTTTTTTCATTCAATGATTTTTGAATGCTATCAGTGTTGAAATCATTAAATTCATCATTCTTACTTCGTAATATGTCATTCCTTGGAGAGATTATTACGTTCTTTAGCAACTCATCAACTCGCTGTCCAATATTTAAAATATTTGAAACCCTTAAAATTTCGTCAGGTGCAGGTGATATCCAATTTATGATGAAATTATCTTCTTGATGTTTTTCTTGATAATAATTTAATAAATTTTCCAACGGATTTTTTTTTTTACCACCGGGTAGGAACAGACCTATGAATTTTTCGGAATCTCTTGTTATTTCTATATTCCCGTGTCTAAGTCCTTTTGTTTCAAACATGAACCATGAGCAGTCTTTGATGTTCAATTTTTTTACCAACTTCTCATTGACTATAGTAAAAAATGGTAAGAAAGTATTAAAGCATCGGGACAAATGAAATAGCAAACGTTTTATGGATTCAAGTAATTTTAAATTACAATGATTTTGCTTTAAATTCACGTTCTTATTTTTAATAAATAATTTTATCTCAAAAAAAGGACTCGAATTCCATAAAAACACGTCTTACGATCTAATTAACTGAAACTTCGATGAAGGCTACAAAATGAAACATTTTTAGGCTTTTAAATAAGAACTATTCGCACATACCTACGAGACTATCGAGATTATCATCAGGCGTACCAAAGATGAAAATGTATCTGGGCTTGCAAAACAATGAAGATTTCAATAATTCTCGAGCAGGGCAGTAATCGTCGCATTCTTCTAGAAAACTATCAATTTCTCCGACAATTTTTCGGTGAATTCGAGAAAAAAAAACCTCAGTCGTCATATAGCATTTTGTACAGCTTCTATTTTCCTTGTTCGAGTGAAGACTCAGCATAAACGTTTGTGGTCCTCTTCGTGGTATAATAAATTTGTGAATATCGTTCCAAACTGAACTTGTTAAGGATAGTAATGCTAAATCTCTGTATGATAAATTGCTTGCTATTCGAATTAAGATTTCAGTGGGTAACACTTCAGTGATCGATAAATTTCCATTGGAATTGTTGCTTACAATTTTGATTTTTTTATCATCGATAACTTCTGAACTCCGATCGAAATGTTTAACATCCATTTTTACCACAATTGGTTTTAAAATAAATTTATTTTTTTTTCCTTTTTAAAATTTTAATTACAACTCATTATATGAAATCATTTTAATATTGTTTAGAATATGATTAAAAACAAGGTATGTATTGTTATGATTAGGACCTTGTCCCTATTTTCTGAAACGCGTAAATTATGCTGCTCTGAACCTTTCACGCATCGAAGAATTCTCAGTTCATAAAAATTCACTAATTTTTTAACACCGATGTAACAAAATGCTGTAATTAAACTTTAACATTAAATTTATTTTTCGCTTACGTACTGTTACAGTACCTAACAATTAATTTAAAACTCGTAAAAAAATTAAGTTAAACTACAGATTCTAAAAATGATTATAAATGCCAATAAAAGGAAATAAAAATAAAAAAACTACTCTGTAAGTGAAAAGTAAGTACGCAGTTATGAAGCGCGGCACGTTTGCGTCAAATCATCACATGAAGTACGACTTACCAGATAATTACATGAAACTAAAATGTTTCCTAAACCACATTAAAGGTTCCTGGTTGTCTGCCGCTTAATTATTTAACTCTTGTAAGCCAACCGGCAATAATAAGATTTGAACCAAAAATAATAAAAGAAAATTTTTTTCAAAAAATGCCTACAGAGGATTACGACGATGTGTCGAATGTTTATAAAAAATTTAAACAGGAAAAGAAATACCAGTTAGCATTTGATATCTGCTATGGCCTAGAAGCTTTTTCAGAATATAATTACGACGTTGATTCTCTTCATGTAATTGGAAATAAGAGCCTTGCATGGTTAAAACCAATCATAAATTTCTCTTGTTCATTAAAATCTATTCATGCCTGGCCCTGCAGGGATAAAAAGGTGATAATGCATTTTGGCATAATGTCCTAAAATAATAATTAAATATTCTTGATTTTTTGCAGCTAACGAATCAGTTGATTCATAAAATAAGTTATGAAGACTCGCTTAAGGCTGATCTCAATACTGAAGCTTCAAAATCGAAAGTTCGTTATGGAAATAAAAATACAACTTGGATAACGTTTAATTTGGGTACTTCTGGGACAGAAATACTTCGAGCTTATGCATTAATTTTGAATAACCAAAAAGTGAGAGAAATCAACGTTATGAAATATTACAGGTTAGAAAATACAAAACATATTAAGTTAAAAAAATTTCAAGTTTCAACAATTATTATTTACGATTAATGTTATAATTTAAAAAAATGTTAGAAAAAATTTTTTTCAAAACTACGTCTTCAAATCATTGAGTAAATTAATACTGAATGCGAATGAAGCCAAGTCTAGTTTTTCGCACACAAGCTTGATTAATTCAACAAAGGAAATTCCTTCAAACGGTAAAATACGTATAACTCCTGACTCTTGGAATGAATTCGCTAAAGAAATGGACGATTTGTTGAAAAAAGGACTTCCCGAATACACATTAGGAATTTTCTTTGGATATACCTTTCACGGAATTAAATCAGAATGTAACTTGATGGCTGAGCGAATAGCACAGGTACAGCAAAAGTTTTTACATATATTGCCATTTTATTATATAGAAACCTATGTACTTGTTTATTTTGTTGTAAAATTCTTTTCATTCTCACGCTATATTTACACGAGTTTACGCATTACTCTCAAAACTCGAATATATTGCTTTAGTTACTCATTATTTTTAACAATGTGGCTTTTCAGAGAATCGAAAGCTTCGTTAACTTTCAAAATCTAAGTGAAATAGCTCTTATTCAGATGCACATAGCCATAACGTTGAGGTGTCCTGGTCAACTTGTAATAGCTGATCGAACAAAGCTCAGCGACATCAGCAAATCCAGCGATACAGATATATATCAAAAATTTTGTTTCAAGAAGGACTTTGTATATTTTGCAATAAAAAAATTTCGCAACCCAATATTTTCAAATATTTCCAGTACACAGGTAACATTAAAAACAAAAAACAATTAAATAAACAAACAATTACAAAACATATTTATCATTTGCTTAGTTTTATCCAGAAAACTGGCATATTCTTCTGAATGAAAAATATAGCCTAAGGTCAAGCTTCTTTGTAAATGCTGCTTTAGGTTTGAACGGAGTTGGAAGTTTGAAAGGAAATATTCGAAAGGATTACCACCACTTACCAGACCTTAACAAACACATCGATAACATAATAAATTGGTGCCGTAAGTTAAGAAGCTGTATGAGCAGTATAGCAGCAGGTACGATTGGTCGAATAGAGTCCGTGTTTTCTGTCGTTGATTTGGTCAACGCTGATAATCTGGCGCATAACGACGAAAGTTTGTTAAATAAGCAGTTTGATGAATCATTAAAGCAGTTTAAAAATGTCGTTGAGTATATAATGGAAAATGGAATTATAATAAAATCCAAGGGATGCTGGTGGAATGAATACGTTGACCTAATAAATAACTGGATTGTAGAGCCTCTAATTGAAAAAGTGATGCTTAGGAGACATGTTACTCTTGAAAAACCTCTAACACTTACTGAATTAAAACGAATATACGACTTGGAGCAGTTGTTACTGATGTGGATGGATCAACGGGGAAACAAATCGTCTATTAGATATGATTCCTCAAGGATTAAAAAAATAATTACAATGATGAAACATATGAAATACAAAAGTATAGGCGGTAAGAATGTGAGTCTCGTTACTAAAGGCAAAAACTGTGCGTGTAATGCGAGTAAATTTAATTTAAATAATTTATTGGCGGAAGTTACGGAATTAATGTATATTGCTGCCGCAACTGAGAACAAGGACGATGTAAACATTTCAAATACAACTGACAACAACAGCGATAGCGAGACTCCAGATTTTATCTTAGCAGTCACGGCTTTGGAATCCGATGAAAATTTAAAAACAAAATGGTTCGACCCAAGTAGTGTAACGCGCAGAGGATATTTTCCTTGCATAGCTAAGTATTGTCAATTTATGATTGAATGCGCTCCGGAAAACTCACTTCAGAGAGATAAGTTAACGAGTCATGCTATTTTAAATTTAATGAGGTGAGTTATAGTTTCATTCTTTTTTGAGAGAAACTTACTGAACAATTAAATAACAAAAAAACATTAATAAAAATTTAGTCGTCTCAATAATTTCTTGCTTGATTTCTTCTTACGCATATATTTAGCTGTTACGAATTTTGCATTGCCAAAAATTGGGAAATGAAGACAATGTCGCATGAGAGCGTCTTTTCCCTTCCTGTTTTTGAGAGGGTTAAGAAGGCACGAAGATCAAACAAGGTTTCGAGGTTGTCATTGGATGACTTGACTATAACAAGTTATGCTGTAGTTAAAGCAATCAAAGAACCTATTACTGTTCTAGGCAAGACAATTTTGAACCGAACATTTAATATAGAAGATTACCGTAAATTGAAATTGATTCATAGTGATGTACTATTGGAATTTGTGCAGGAGCATGTTAGAGTATTTCCAAAATTTTTGATTGAACCAAAGGCAACAAACTATTACAAATGGCATTTGGTTGAGGATTCTCCGATTATTCGGGGTTCAAAATTAGAATTTCGCTGTGGAAATGTTAAAACTGATTACTACAGACAAGATAAGTTGGATCGATATTACACAAAGTTAGATTACAGAAGAAACCTAAAGAATTTTAAATCTTTTAAACGATAACTCAAATGCAAATTATTGTTACTCTCTGTTTACGAGTTTCCTTACGTGATTCACATTTTTTTTAAATCAAACTCCTTCAATAAAGAACTTTTCAAAAACAAAAGAAATAAAACTCCGAAAATCATTAATTCTAATTAATTCTCATTAATTAATTCATGGTAGTCCAAAAGTTGACAAAATAAAATGTTGCGGAAAGTTTTTAAAAATGATATGATCGAATGATACGGTCAATTCTTGCGGTAGTTAAGCAATAAAATGTATGGTTCGAGAAAAATTTTATTATTTAAGGCTTATTTATGTATTTCAGGCTGGACGCTCCTTTTCAAATTGTTTTTTTAAATTTAAAAACTTTTTTCGCAATTACTTTTAAATAAAAAAAGTAAATTATAAGTAAGAAAAGCTAACATCGAATTGAAGTATATTATTTTGAATTATTTATTTCTTTATCATTATTGTGTTACGCATGCATGTAATAATTATGTAAATGAAAAGGACAAAATAAAAAAAAAAAAATAATAAAAGTCTTACGTCATTTTTTCATTGATACATTGATAAAAACCCCTCTAGTGTTGTTAAATTATTATTTATTTATTGTATATTTGCATTTATTTTATTTTATATTTAAATTTACAAGCTCAGTTTGAAAAAAGAAGAATTGATTTAAAGGAATGTGTAACTTTTTCTGCGTCTTCTTGCTTCACTTGTCATTGTTGAAAATTTCAAGAAGATTTCGGCAACTTCGTCTTATTTGAAGATAGCGCGGTGGTTGAGGGCCGTTTGACGGATATCAATGAAAATTCATCGAGATCGTCGGGTTCATTCAAAAAATTGTAACTAAATTGGTCAAAGTTGAATTCCTCTGAATCATCCAAGTCGGTTGCTTTTGTGTTCGATGTCATTGGCTGATCCGTGTTGTTATTTTCAGCTGTTGAAAAAAAAAAGGGTCGATCGATTTAAATTTCATTTGCATAAGTTTTCAGATACGTACATATATTCATATTTCAACTATTTTCATCAATTTTTTTTCTTATGCCACTAACAGTTAAAAACTTATTCCTAAATCAAATTATAGCATAGCGTAAAATAATAAAATATATGTTTTGCAAATTTTTACCATCTTTAGCTGTCATTATTTTTGAAAATAACAAAACTCATTTAAGTAAAAAACTGTAGCAAGCTTATGTAAAATTTTATTAAAACAAATTTTTAGCTTCACAGAAATATCAAAGACAAACAATAAAAATTAATAAACTTTGTAATTTATGTTAAATGACCTAAAAACATAAGACTCATAATCTATACCTTTTATTATTTTACAGTCTTCCTTAATCCAAACATTGTAACAATAGAGACCGTCGGAAAGAATATCTTTTGAACAATCTCGACTTACAGTTACTTCATCATTTGAGTACGATACAAGTGATGGCACATGAACTTTTTTTCCCAATGGAGCTATGGATTCTTTATCTTTGGCAGTTTTGTAAGCTGGAAAATCTGAAATCGATAATTCGCTGTTTTTTTTGTTATTTGAATTGTAAGTCTGGCTTTTTTCATGAGCCGGTGAAGATTTGCTTTGGGCAGTTCGAAAAGTTGATAAAAAAAAACTTCCATCATCTATGAAACTCTCTTCCCGTTGACTCAAATTCTCATCAGCTGCAAAATATGAATTCAAGAAATTCAGCTCGATTTATATTTTGAAGTCAAAGAAACAAAACTCATTGATTACCGTTGAAATCATTAGGCTGATCGGAATTAGGCTTGTCGAAATTTAAATCAGACTGCCCAGGATCGACAGAATTTTTCATTAAACTACTTTTTAAATTTTGGCAAGCGTTATCGCTAACTGACATGGGTCGACGCTGACTCAAGAGAATTTCGTTGTTAAATTCCGAAATATTGCTTATTTGTTTGTTAACAATTTTTTTCTCAAGCAGCAAAAGAAGCGGAGATAATTTTACATCGATGGTTAAGGAATCTTCTTTTTTATTCAGGATCGATATCATACTCAGCTTGTAAAAATTTTCGTATTCAGTAGAACCTTTAATTGCTTCAGTTTTTATCTTAGAGCTTGAACAAACCTTGAGATTTAAATCACAATCAGGGATTGAAATTTTTGTCAACAAGAGAGGTATGTGTTGATTATCCTTGTAAACTTTACTTTTCAGAAATAATGAAAAACTACCAGGTGTCTCGTCACTAATCAAGAATTGTTTGCAAAGATTTAATCCAAATTTTCCAAGAAATTTTTTTTTTTTAACGGAAGCAGAATTTTCACTTTTAAACGAAGCACAGGAATTATTCTTTGTGTTATTCATTAAATTATTTTTTTCTTTCTCAAGCGTTGAATTTTTTGGTAAGAATGTGTAAAGCATAGGTCGGTAATTAGCTGAATCGCTTTCAGAATTTATAAATATCATGAGATGAAGGTCAAAATCAAAAATAATTTGTCTAACAGTGTCAATGTCCTTAAATAACACATGTTTTTTTTCATCGTTCGTCAAATTATATATAACATGCTTGTAAAATGTTTTTTCAGTCGATCCATCAATAACAAAACACATTTCAAAAGTGACTTTAAAACCCAATATCGTCGTAAGATAATCATTGAAAACTAAAAGGAAACGATTTAAATTATAAATATCTGAGGGTATATCTTTGTTGTAGGTCTCGTTTTCCAGTAACTTTTCTTTGTCGTATTCTATTACCAAATAAAGTTTAATTGGCTGATCTTGAACAATTACCTAACATAAAAAAAAAGTAAGTATTTCATAAATATTTTCTTCGTAAGAATATCTGGTCAATTTGTTAATATTCGTGTTCAATAAATTTACAAAAGGAGCTTAATCTAACAATTCAACTTGATCGAGAATCTTATTTTTTTTACTGACTGTTGACAATTATTAAACTTCATTTTGTTAACAAAAGTGATTGCTTACGATAGCAAAATTGTTATTTTATCATTTATAGAAAAAATTAAATAATTTTGAAATAACAGCCATAAAGAATAAATAATTGTTAAAAATAAATTGATTATGAAAAAAAAAAAAACTGTGAATTTAAATTAAAAAACGTTTTATATTACCTCGGAAAAAATCTTATCATTGTCCTGTAGCTTAAGCAAATAAGAAATGTATTTGTTATAATCGCAACATCTGTACAATGCGTTATTGGCATTTAATAAAATGATATCTGGATTATTTTGCTTCATTGAACGGTGCAACCGAATGCATTCCTCTAGAGATAATTTTGTTCTTTGTAAGGATAAATTTTTAGAAGACTGAACCAAATCCATAATTTTTTTTGCTGAAATTAATATTCAATTAAACTTTGCAGTATTCTGATGAACTCTATTCTTCGATAATTGACTATTTCTTCGAGATTAATAATCCAAAATTAATGCAGTACAGTATTGAATTCTTGTAGTCTTTCAATTTTATTTTGTTCATTTTGAATTGGTGCATTTAAGTAAACCGAACCTACAGGCGGCTTTACCACTTTCCATACCGCGTAATGCAAGTTTTAAAAAGAGTAACTCATCGATTTTTTGACTATACTGACTACAAGTTATAACATTGTAAGGATTGAATCTTTAAGGCTTGAAGCCTTACTGTGCTGTGGAATAGAAATAAATAACCTCAAGACAATACGATGCTAAGATGACGAGATATTTCAAGCTCGCAGAAAGTAACTTTGAACAGTCAAATATTTTACAATTTTACATAAGAACATTTCAGCTGTCAAGATCGGCTGTCATGATATAAAAAAACGATTAAGAATAAAATTATAAATAAACTATAAACTTGGACTCTTTAAAATCATTTTTGTAAACATCGAAGAATTTTGATACAGATGTAATTATACTATCTTTCCTTCTGTGCTACCTGTATTTATTTCTAACATTAGACTTACAGTGCTATGCACAAGAGATTTGACCGGTTCTATAAATTAATTTTCGCAAAGTCTATCAAGTCTAAAAAATTTTTCTCTTAAAAATTTTAAACTTTTTTACCGCGAAATCGGTTAAAATATTGGGCAGTTTCGACCGTTCTATATATTAGATGAAATAATTTACAGTGAATAACTATTTCGTATCATTGCAAAAAAATATACCCATAACTAAAATTTTTTTCCATGTGCCATTTGGCAATTCTCTATTTATCAATTTTTGTTTTACAGTTTATTTTCCAAATTTCATACAAATTTTACAATTTTTTGTTATATTTTCAATATAACCTTATTCATCGTAGACCAAAAGCATATTTATTTATTTACATTCAAATTCCTTAATGATTCTGATGAATTTTCTCGAGCATGCTTTTAATAAATTTTTTAGAAGTTCTAAATATTTAGAAGTATAAAGAAGTATTCAAAATAATTGTTTGACGTCGAATTAGTTCGCTAGAAATCCCAATAAGCTAATTTTGTATGGTTATGGCGAGTTCAAAGTTTCGGTATTTAAATAAAAATATGAAAAATTTTCGATAGAGTTTATTACTCTCATGAAATAAGGCTATTGATTTTACATTTTTTGTTTTCTACGTCGTCAGGGTCAAATAAATGAACGAAATAACATAAAGAAAAAAATTTTTTGGGTGAAAGGGCCCCTTAGATTTGCGGCTGAGCTGTCGTGCTTTTGGAGATATTCAATTTATATGCTATTTTTAAAAGGGAAAATAAAATTTTCCTGGCTAAATATTCATTTAAAACGGACAAATGGAAAAAAAAATCATGAACTACTATCGTTTTGAAAAAGATACGAGCTTTGCCCCGCAATGAATTTCATTGTTTTTAAATTAAACCTCGAAAAATCTTTTGTAATTTGCAAAAGTGCACCTGAATAGAGGTTCGTTTCTTTTTCAAACCAATTGTATGTATGTCATGCTGATTTAAAAGCAAACTTTTATTATAGTGAAGATAAACAGTTTTCAGCAGAATATTTCATAAATTACCGTTACAATTACTTATTGCAATTTCCTTTAAAACTTTACATTAATTTTACAATGGTCAGATACAATTGGTTAACGAAATCTGTCATTTTGTATATTTATGTATTGATATGTGTAAATTTATTGCAAAGAGTCTTTTACATTTGTCAGTGCGTTTCATCAATCATTTGTCAAATCTATTGTATCTTTGTAATCAAATTCTGCCTTGGTATTAAAAAAAGACTTATTATCGCTGGCGTAAGTGGCGCTGATGGTAGTTTCTTCCAAAATACCTTCGAAGACTGCCTTCCCCAATCTAGACTTGCACATCGAAGTGAAAGACTTATAAGATCTATCGTTTAGTCTCCTTATAGATTTAGCACAATAATTTCTCAGCAATGATGCATTGTATTGGTCAGCTAAAATAAATAGTTCGATTACGTTTTCGATTGAGATCTCTCGTATTAAGTAAAGTTGACAAATGTTTTTCAACGTATCGGTCATGTATTTTTCTGCCAGATAAAGGATTTCCGGAAATTTATTTTGAAATACTTCCAAATCACTCTTTATTTCTTCTGTGTACAAAAAGTGCAAAAAGAGTTCGAAGGCCTCCGCGGAGACGTCGTTAATTTCCAATAAATTTGTCCTCGCTTCTTTAAAATCAGAGGTTAACATTGCAGAAAATACCGGACTTCGCGCCGCTAAAATAGCCTTGTGGGTTTTAAATCGATGTTCTCTGTTAACGGTAATTTCTAGATCATATATTTTTGAACTATGAAGCATAATTTTGTAATCGTCAAAAAATTGGAAATAACAAGCGTGCCTCAGCTTAATCGAGGTTTCCAAACAGATCAAAACGTACGAAGGGTCCTCGATAGTTGAAAATTTCAGATACTTGAATATTTTTTCTTCTTCAAGAGTGTACATAAACTTATTGTAAGTTTTTAGTTTATCTAGGCCATCGATGCGATTGAGTTTCTGAGAGATACCTGAGCTGCTTTTGCAATCCAAAATTGACAAATTATGCTCAATATCTTCTACATTCAAGTCCAAAAGAATTTCATAGCTTACGTAGAGCAAGAATACTCGAGGTTTCCAATATTCGATGAAAATTTTACTCTTTAACTCAAGTCTTGGACCTAAAGCCATAACCGGTGACATCAAACCTCGGCAGTTGTCAGTTTTAGAGGTTTTAATGTTCATTAGATCAAAGACGTCAACCTGCCAATTTACGATCTTCTTGATGAACTGTTCCGATGAATCGTCAAGTTTACCAGTGACTCGAAAATAATTTTCCTCTTGGCAACTACTCGAGTTCTCGTCCATTCTCGAGCCAAGTGTATTTGTTGAAAACGTCTTGCTTGTCAAGTTCGTTGACGTTTAATAAAAATTTTTTATATTGAGTCCTACCTACAAGCCAACGATCGAAAATTTATTGACGCGGCTTTGTTGACGCAGGTAATAAATAATATTGCATAATATTTTGAAATAAAGATTTTAAATTGCGGATTGTAGAAATGTGCAGAGAATACTTCAAAACATCAGGCTGGTGAACAAAAAAAAAGTAATTAGCTGTGAGAACTGTTAATATTTCACCGAAGAATGGGGATAAAAAAATTGGAATAATAGGAATTTTTTCTTATAGGAAGTCCTTTTGCCAAAATGTGAAACATTTTTAAATACAAGGAACCCAAATTTTCGTATGCGTGAGTTATGTTAGTTTTAATTTCTTAGTTTGTTTTTCATCAAGTTCCTTGAAACTGTCACAAACGCAGTCATTGCCTTTTTCAGCCTCGCAATCGCACGTTGAAAAATTTGGCGTTGAATGAGCAACTGGTACAAACTCATCCGTATCGAGATTGTCTTTCACATCAGCAATCAATTCATCAAAATTGTCTTCAGGGCGAAATTCCAGGATGCTCTCTTGAAGACTGCGTGCTAATATGGGAGACGGAATGCTTGTAAAGCTTCTACTCGTATCTTCTTCGTTGGATTGATCAGGCAATAATTTTGAATAACATTCGCATTTATCGTTATTCATGTGCCCACAAATCGATTCGCATTCTTTAACATTTCTATGTATTGAGCTTCTCTTTAGGGATAGAGAAATTTGTTTCTTCATTTTACTTACGAAAACTTATTAAGAAAAGATTTATTTCTCTGTTTCCAAGACCAGTTTTCTTTTTTATTTGAAAATTCGTTATCAGTTTTGATTCAAAGATTATAGCAATGTTACTTAGCTGTAGTTGCAATTCACTCTAACAATCTTGCGTCATAACGGAGAATTTTGAATTTTTACGCACCGTCAGATATTCAGTTTTGTTGAAAAAATTTAGTTTTTGAGTGTTATGATTTGGCCCTTTTAAAGAAAGTCTCCTTCTTGAAATTCTACATCTGAGGCTAAAGCTTCAGTTTCAATAATATCATCTAATAAATTTCTGCTTTCGTCGCTTAAACCATCTTGGAGCATAATTTGGTACTGGGCGGTTCCTGCGTTTGATAAATATTCCTTTGCTACTTTTTCGTCGTTATTGTAATCGACAGGAACTCCGCATAAATCAACTATTACTTCTTTTAGCAAAGAGTAGGAACAAAGCTTGTTTTTAGATTGTCCTTCAGACACTCTTTGTTTATGCATACGAATTCTTTCGAAGGCCTCTTGAAAACGCACAAGGGCCTCGTCGATTAGCTTTTGTTTTTCAGAACTTTCTGTAACAATTCTTTCGTACAAATCCCGAAAACCTTTTAAAACTTGTGACGTATCGTCTAAGCTGATATTGTTAACCATTAAGAACGACGATATTTGAAGATATTGAAAACTCCTTAGTTTACTTACGTCATTCTTTAAAACTAGTTTAAGAATGTATTTAGGCCAATACTCTAAATCCACTTCGACGCGTTTGATTACTAAATTTTTGAAATCCGTCGCACCTGCCAAAATGTCACCGAGCTTTTGATCTATCACAAAATCGCTTGATCCTCTTTTCTTTTTGTTACCCATATCTTAGAAGTCGTAGACGAAACTGCTGACCGTGAAAGAAAAAAATGAGTAACTGCCTGTTACGAGCTATTGCACGTTATTTCTTAGTATTGTTAGACTACTGGTAGCGTTTCATCACGCGAGTAATTGCTTGTAAATAATAACGAATGAAAATTTTTGGCGCGTTCAGTTTGTCTTGTATTTGTGAAAGCATCGAAATCTTGTACGCTTCGAGTAGTTTATGCAAGATTGCAAGTAAAAATATCACTAAGCGTTCAACAAAAGCATCAAAACGCACTAAAAATTAGTGTAACTCGGGGTACTGCGAGACCTAACGCGACAGCATTTAATCAAAAAAGTTTCAAGAGACTGTAAATTGGCGGTGTTCATGTTATTTTTAATAAAAAAAATAAAAAAATTCTTTGCTAAATTTAACTTAACTATGTTAACATTTTTTATTTCTTTCGCGGAACGATAAATTGTTTCGCTCTGGTTGACAAAAAAAAATGAACGCCTTAAATGAAGACTGTCTTAGGCACATATTTAGTTTTATACCTCCTGGAGAAAAGATTACGATCAGATTCGTATGCCGGAATTGGAAACGCATAATTGAATCAATGTTCAATTGTTTTTATCGTATAAAAGTAGACAATGCCACGGATTTATTCAACTTTCTAGGTTCCAATTTGTCGAACGAGAGCACACGCAACAACAAGTTATTGGGAAAAATTATCAGTAAATATGGACATTCTCTAAAGATCATAGAATTAAGCTCGCAGAATTCAGAGGTGAAATTGAGCATTAGCTTTTTAGTGGAAATTATAGCTCAACATTGCGAAAATCTTACCAAATTGAGCTTGGAATCCAATAGCGAGCAAAATTGCGATGACAGCTTGAAGTATTTATTCAAGAGAAATAGAAAACTTAAATCCTTACGCATTAGTGGTGGATGCATCGACGGAAGCTGCCTGTTGAATTTAAAGAATTTAGACTCACTCACAACTTTGAAACTTTGGAACATGGAAAATGTGCATTCATTTTATTTGATTAACTGCATACATCATTTGAATCAATTAAGTATTTTGGAAGTTCACAGTTATTACAATATAATTTGTACAACGGTACGAGCTATAACGTTTATGAACTTTAGCGGCATTAGTGAACTATTTTTGGAAAACTATAACGCCTTTGATAACAACGTTTTCCATGACGAAAAATTGACAGAAATGTTCCGCAAAATGCCTCGTTTAACGTCATTGAAATTAATTGGCTTTGCTCTTGATGAAAGCGTGTTTTGTAATCTGTCCGAAAGAAGTTTGAAGTCTTTGAGTTTACAAATGTGCCCGATAACGAGTCGCGATCTCGCCAGCGTTATAGATAAGTTGGCTAAACATCTTGTTACACTTGAGCTGAGCGATTTAAACAACGAAGACGATGAAAAAGTGTTAGATTCGATAACTCGATGCACCAGCTTGAAAAGCTACAGACAAGGACAATCCGTTGGTTATTCATTTTCTTACGACAAATTGCATTATTTTACGAGATTAGAGAATCTAATGGAAGTGGATTTTCGCTATACACAAGTGACAAACGAAGTTTTACACGCTATGGAGAAAAATAAAAACTTGAGCAGTCTTAATTTAAAAAGTTGCCAAAGGCTTACAAAAAATGTATTGAATAATTTTAAAGAATTCTCAATGCTAAAAAGTTTGTGCATCGCTGGAATGAATTCAATTGAAATTCGATCGTTATTTTGTTTGAAACAGTTAAAAACATTAGACTGTCAAGGTTGCTTATCTATCAAAAACTCCGATGTAATTTCTTTAATTCGAGAAGTACCAACGCTCGAGTATTTAAACGTATCTCTTTGCTGGCGTTTAGACAACGGTTTAATCAATCCGTTGGTAAAATTAAAAAATACTCCAGGACCTGTTTTAAAAAAAATGTTGCGCGTCTACGTTAATTGTACAAACGTACGTTTAAATTTTACAACCGGTGGCTTGTTGATATTGGATAACATCGTTTTCGATGGCAATTCAGTGGTATGCATATTTTAATCTATTGTGCTTGAAAAATTATTAAAGAAATTCAGATGATTATTTAATTTACTTGTTGAATTAAGAAATAAAAAAACAATGAAGAAATATCACAAATCAAAGTATATTAAACGTGTTATTGATTTTAAAAATAATCCTTATCCTCTCCCTTACGAATATCGACAATTTTTCTGCAAATTCAGCTGATTGTTATTTGCGTGTTGTAAATTTAACTAATGCTCTTGGTAAATGCCGTTTTGTTTGAAGGAAAAGGAAATTACTTTTAGGAAAAAATTCATTTAAAAAAATTTTATGCTGCTTTTGTTCTTGGTAAAGTTTAACAAAATAAGTGATTTATTGCTTTGAAATTGAAAATAGAAAAATTATAATGATTTGAAAATTGACAATTTATTCTTCTTATTTACGAAATATATCATATTTTACCACGCTATACAAATTATTTAGGTTTTAATTTATGTAACGCAGAACTGATACAATTTTTCGATACAATCTGATGTAAAAAATTATACAATAAGTAAGAAACAAACGTTTTTAGCGTATACGTGCCGCAGCTTCAATATCAATTTGACGTACCTCTCTCAAAAATTCATAATGCCTATGACTATCGTTTGCCACGAGAGGATTGATAAACGATTTGTTTCCTATATAACTCGTTATCTGCTCACACATGTCTGCAATGATAACACCGTACATGGGGTCAATTCCAACTTCGTTGCATAAGGTTTCTGCCTCCTGAGAATTGGCCTTTTTTGCGATAGTCCTTCTCCAACAGTTGTCTATCGTTTCACACGTAAGAAATTTTAAAACTGCCTGTTGGATAAAAAAAGTTAATGAAAATCAAGAGAATTTAATCACTGAAGTAGTCGATTGGATTGTTTTTTGTTATTATTTTTTATAATTTTTATGATTTTTTTTTTTTTTTAATAACATTAAACAGTTACCTCGTGTTTCGGGAGCAGTGAAACGAATTCTTGCCAAGTTTCTTTTTTTCTCGATCTGTTAAAGTTGCCTTTTCTTACGATGAATCTGTTTTACAAATATCATCATTGATTTTATTAATTATGCCTTGAAAATGAAAATAGAATTGAAAAAAATTGTCGTTTACCTCATCATGTTACGTCGGACCTGTTGAGGTACCCTGAGTCTTGTTTTTCCTTCTCGCTTATTTATTATTTCGTTAATTTTCCAATTTTCAAAGCTTAATCTGCTCAAAGCTGTTTTGTAATCCAATTTATTGAGACTTTCTATGCTTGTTATTAACTTTTTAATTTTTTCTTCACTTAAATAAGAATTTGTAATTTGGCGATACTTATTTACTTTTTTTGTTGAAATGTTTACATCTTGATTGTCACTAGACTCAATGGAACACTGAAGAGACTCTGAAATTTTTATAGGGCTAAGTATTTTGCCTTTTTCTTTTTATGCAAACGATACTTAAAAATCAATCTTGCGCTAATTAAGTACATAAGTAGCATGATTCTTTTAACTCTACCTGTTTGATTTTTCTTTAACGTTGTTTGCCTGTATTCCACTGGTCGTATCGTCGTTCCTTTCAACGGAATCCAGATTCTGTAACAGGTTAAGTCTGCAACATCCAAATTTTTCACACGCTCCGTTCTTCCTTCAAAGTCCGGGCATATATGGAGTCTGGATTTTCTTATCGAACAGATTTTTCCATTAGAGCTATCGAACGCTGTCGAACTTTTTTCGATTCGACTGTCACGGCTTGCTGAAAATTAGTTACAAATAACTGCTTTAAACGATTCGACTAACAGTTTCAAGGTGGGGAAACCTTTTGGATAATGTTCGAGAAGTATTGTTACGTGTAACACATTTTTCTGCGTAAAAATTACGGAAACAAATTATAGCTGTTCCATTAAACGCGCTTCAAATTTGGTGAAAATTTATTTATACGCAATTAAAAATCTTATTTATTTCTTACTTATATGAAATAATAATTATCATTGACGGCCACTTACATTTCTCATTTGCAGTCATCTTCTTGTTAATCAAAAATTCTGATAGCTCTGCGCTTATACGCGTATCGGCAAAGAGTGCCATGACTTGTCACCAAGATTATTCTACCAAGTAAAGAAGAATTATTCCTGATTATGCGCAAAATCCGTATTCTTGCAAAAACAGCTTTTTTTTCCAAAGTGTCTACCATCTGCGCCTTCGGCCAAGCAAATGCAGTACACAAGAATCTTGAAGGTGTTATTGCTTTTACGAAGCACCTAAGCTATTGCACATAAAATTTTTGCTAAAAATAACGTAGATTTGCATGTAAAGGATATAAAATTAAATACCAAATGTAAAACCGTTAATCAATTTGAAATTGTCTGTGATGAGGTGTTTGATATGTTTTGTATTTATTTTTCTTAAATGTATCAAATGCTTTGACGTGTTTCAAAACTGTGCGTATAATACGTGCGGCCTAATTCAACTCAAGTCCTAATTGCGGGGTTACACGAAGCGAAGGGTCGTAAAATTGGTTTACTTTTGCAAATGCGCTTTTGAAATGAATCGCTTTACATCGTTAACGAACTACTTCTCTTGTTAGTTATTTGTTCATCACTGGATAACGTATTAAAAGCTATCGATAACTCTGTCTAAAATTTATCAGCAATGTCTCAAGTCAGTTCTGCTGTTAAAAAAAAAAAAACTCCAAAAGGAACTGGTTCCCAGAATCAGAGTTACTTTAGCAAATTCTCAAGCTATGTTCAAGACAAAAGCAAAAAGGTAATTTTACAAATTGTTAAATTTACATTACTAATTTTTTAAAAATTACAGGGTTCAAGAAAAGGAGGCAAAGTGACCGAAGTCACGAATCCCTCTGATACGCAGCAAAAATTAACGATACAGAGTAAAAGTAAATTGGGTAAACTTAATATCATTTTTTTTCTATTTTCTGCAAATCAATTCAAACCTTCGGTATTCACATACTCGGCTTTGTTACTTTGTTTGAAACAAAATGTATATTTTTGTTAGATCCAGTTACTGATTCAGTACACGGCAATAAAGAAGATGTTTCGGCAGCCTCGACATCGAAACAAGATCATTCTGTTACAATTAAAAACCAAAAAAAGAACGATGATGACAATAACGAATGGACTGTGGCTGAAAACGAAGAATACCTGGATTTAATCCACGAACCAAATGATTTAGAAACTTATTTAGCAGGAAGGATTCAAGAATTAAAAAGGCCTGCAAGAGTTTTCAAAGCAATACCGGATATGGTTAATTTAATGGGTGAAAGGAACGATTTAAAAAAACGCGAGGTCAGAGAGGTTGCGGACGAGGAATCTCCGAAATATGATTTTGAAGAAGATGATGACATTGAATTAATTGGATTGGCTCTTGCATTCGGCAATGCTCGTTGTTCTTTGAGGGAGTTGAATGTAAGTTTATTTTAAGTTTGTAGTACGGCAACGATAATAGAGTCCTCGTTAAACAGTATGCCTTCATTTAATTTGACATGAAAAACAGAGGTCGATTGTTTATTTTATAGGTTTATTTAGCTTTTAAAGTTAAGTATTTACTGCTTAAGTAAGACAATGATACTGGGTAAAGAGAAAAATCATACCAAAGGCTGCAATCAATTTCAAAAAGGATTTTAATGACATGTATCGCGACTTAATTTGTCAAAATTGTTTATTTAAACTGTAAAATCTTTTGCGTTACTGTAATTTGCAGAAATTCATTTTCTAAGAACTCTTTTATTTTTAACAACTTGAATTACTTGACATTTTTAGCTTTTTTCTTTTTACAGACTTACCGCAAAATAATGAAAAAATCACAAAGGCTACAGGATTTTGACGATCCTCAAATTTTATTTGTAAGATTAAAAAGCTTGTGTCAAAAGTCCAATTTGAACTACTTTCGAAAGCTCTGTGGTATGGAAATCGTCAAGAAAAAAAATAATCCAGAAGAAATAGAAAGACTGAAAGAGTCATGCAATTATATAAGAGCATCTATATTAGATATGGAAGATGTTCACAAATACGTAAGTTCACGTTGATTTTTTCATTTTAAGAATGTGAAATAACAAGTTTACTTCAATAAAATTTTTACAGAATTTAACAAAATACGCCCGCTGTTACGTGAAGCCAAAACGCGTCAAGCCTTACACCCGGCCCTGGTTATCGGAAATAAATCTTGACAGCGATTAAAGTTTTCTTCATTGGTGTCATGAATTAGGAGTGCAATTGTGTAAAACAATCTTATCGACTATTTATAGTATATATGAAACTATATTTGGACAGCATGCTAAATAATGAAGAAAATTTTCAAAATTGAGACTCTACTTTTTAAAAAAATAAATGTACAAAAAAAAATTGTATTATCATCTTTATCATATACATAAATATATATATATATATCTTAAATATCTTTTTTGTCGTTTCTTTTTGATAAAACAACACAAAAATAGTTAGAAATAATATGCAAAAGATACAAAGGGAGGATAAGAACCCTTTTCTACGATAAATCAAAAATTTCTGATTTTTTGGCTCCACTTTTAAAATACAATTTTCTTCTGGATTGATGGAATTAAAATTTAAAAAAATGAGATTGCAAAAATTGCAACTTTTGAAAAAAATTTGATAACATTTACAATTTTCCATTTTCCGAAATTCGAAGACAGCAATCCAGAAAAAAAATATTTCAGAGACATATAAAATTTAATTTGGTATCAAAAGTGAGGCCTAACTTTGAGCACCTGTATTCGGGGCTATTTTGAAGAAAAACAAATTGTTTAGTAAATTTAATAATCTAATAAAGTGCCAAATTTGAAAAAATTATCTCAATTATTTTTACCCCAAAAACCTATCCAGAAAAAATAATGTATTTTTATTTTGTAAATGAATCTGCCACCTTAAAGCGTATGAACCCTTTGCAAAGTGCGAAGGAGGATCAGCCAAGAAAATTAGGGTCAGTCGGTAACAATATCATTCCAATGATTAGTCTTAATAATCAGCCGAAATTCAGAACCATTTACTGATCCCAAGTATCATATTTTGTGTTATCGAATTTGTTCATTGATATCTAACAATTACAACGGGTATCAAATTGGTACGCCGCCTGAACTTTCCTAAAGTTCGCATCTTACATGGATTAAAAGCAATAAAGTTTCCGGTTCTATGGAAAAACTCGAAACGTCAAATCCGGTCCAATTTTCACGAATAAAACGGGAAATTTCCTCGCTGCAAATCAGAAATTGTAATCTTTAGGAAATCTCTCATTTATGAACTGTTGTTTATTAAATATAATTTTCTTAATTCTCGTAAAAGATTCTGAGAGTGGAATCCCGAAGCTGTTAATCAAATTTCTTAAAATAAATTATCTTAAGTACAAAACTCAATTTTATAAGATTTTTCCAACATTCGCAGCTCTGTTAAAGGCTCAATTCGAAATTATTGAAAGTTTATCTTCACACCAAGACTGAAGTAAAAAATCTTGTGAAAGACCCCGTAACTCCATTGTTATAACGTAATTTAATTATTTCTCTTTTTTATATAGAAAAATTGATTTAACTTGAATGGCGCATTTTGATCTGTGTAATTTCCTGTGCATAATTAATCTTTTTAACGTTGGCGACAAGACGCAGGTAAAACAAATGCAATTTCGTGATTTTGCCGTGGGACAAGATGTTGTTACCGTTAACCCTAAAAATCAAATTTAAAGAGTGAGAGCGGCAGCATTGACATTCATTTATATACTCTTTTTGACAAGATACGGACGTATTTTTGAAATTGACCATATCACAATGGCATGCAATGACAAATCAAATGCAAACATAGAGGTATTGAAATATATATATATATATATATATATATACATATATTTTAATTCTTCAAAGTTTTAAAAGTTAGTAATTTATTATTTATATTTATTTCATTTTATTTTATTTTTTCTCAGATGAATGCGTCAAGTTTCGAGGATTACGATTTGGACAGTGACGAGGATAAGAGAGTCATTCGACCAAGCAAAAGAAAAGCCTCTGACCAAAGGAACGATATTGACGCTTGGCTAACTAAGAGAGTCGAAAATTTAAAAAAACCAGTGGAAGTATCTAGTGCCGTAACGGATTTGGCAATTATGTACGGTCAATCAGGAGATGTAACGAAACGTGCAGTTCGAGACCATCAAAGAGACGCGATCCAGTGGTCTCGACAGCAGGACGCCGACTTAGTTGCTTTTGCCTTTTACTATGCAAATGTCGCCAGCTGTATGAGACAATCAGAGGTACGGTTTTCTTTCGGAACGTTAAAGAATGCATTTTGTCATACAAAAATGTAAAATTTTTAAATTTTCATTTTAAATCAAAAATTCAATACATTTATTATTTAGACCTACAAGCGCATCGCAGACAATTGGAAATGCGGAGATCCACCGGAACCAAAGCATTTGTTTAATCGTCTAAAACAATTATGCAGCGCAAAAGAAGTGCATTACCTGAGACAACTAGTCGGAGTTCAAAATTTTGCCAATGACCCTGAAACAACCAAATACTTGCACGACGCTGTGGATAGGCTCAGAGCAGCCGTTCTTAACATCGATGATGTATACGACAACGTAAGTTGCTTATCATTAAGTGCAAAAATAAAATTTTCGTTACTCAATGCAACAAGAATTGAAAACATTTTTATTCACGTATTGTAAATAACATTAATTTTTAACGGTATCAACGTCCTTTTTTCTCCGAAAATAACAAAATCTAGTCTTTTCTTAGAACAAGTTTGACTTTACTTTACCATTTCGGAATGAAATTTACATTATATAATAACAAATTTACAATTAAACTGACTTCTTCTGCTTTATCAAAAAGATGATACATATTTTATTGAACTTTTGCCTAATAAACCTGGTAAACTTTTAATATCACTTCTTCTGTAGTTAATTATTCACAAAATAAATATCCAATATAATTCCAGTCTCAAAACTTTTAACTAGTTCAATTGGGCTTAATTTGAATCTGAAAAAACTTCAATTTACATTATTTTTGTTTATTTCGGCATAACATAGCACTATTGCCCGTTAAAACTCAGACGCTATAATAAATTTTCAAATAATGGATTTTATTTTAATGTGATTTTAGGGACTTATCAAAAAAGTTAAATTATACGTGAACGAAAGACCAAAGCAACGACAAAGGCGTCCTTGGATCAAAGATGTTCGAAAAGTAAAAATTTTAAGAAAAGAGCAACCAGAGAAAAGCTACGCTTACATCGAATTAGACGACGAGGAATCCAATTAAAAGTATCCTGCGAGGAATAATACTTTATTCTTTATTCGTGCTTCAATTTACCAGTTAAAGCGCCGAATCAATATTTCTTGGAAACAATTAATTTTTCTTATGAAATAATAAAGGTTTTAGGCTAAGAATCTGATAGCAATTAAGTAATTTGGGACGATTTTCATATCAGTAGTCCGTTTTTTACGTTTTATCCACGAGTAATCAATAAATTAATCTGTCAATTTTTATAAACTTTTCAAACATTTTTAAATTCTTTTTTTTTAACTAGCATGCGCCTGATTCATTACAAAGCAAATATCCGATACACCTATTTTATTTTTGAAAAACTATGCTTATGAATTTCTTTATTTTATCTGAAAAATTGTAAATTAAAGAGCTTGATTAGTGTAAAAATAATTTTCCATTTAAGGACCTGAAATTATATTTACTTGTGAGAAACTTGAAACAATTTTTAATTGATCGAGGACTTGAGGCAAGTAAAATGTAAGCTTGTATTCTTAATTTGTGGAATTATTATATTTTTGTAATAGACAGTTAAGTTACAGTGTACATTGAATATGTATTTGAGAAATTTTGATCACAAATAATAAGATACAAATATGTTCGAATATTTTTAAAAATTATCCTTTGTAATTATTAATTATTATTATCATTAACTTGTTAAAACATGTACTTGTTTTAAGAATAAACAATAAATTGAATTAAAATTTATTTTCTTAGTCACATTTTGTTTGATTGAATCGATTTACGATGATTTTTGCTTTTAAATAAATACTGTGCTACTTTTCGGAAAAAGAAACATTATTACAAGCGGGTAACTCAATATATATGTGTATTTTGAATTTAGGACCTTTAACATACTTCAAGCTATTTAAAAATATAAAAAACAAATTTAAATTTAGGTACTCGTATACGTTAAAAAATCTTTAAATTTAACATACGTTAATTATCTTTGAATTTATTTCAGAGTAAAATTCTAAATTGTTTGAAGTGACGCTTATTGGTGCACCGGACTGCAGCATGTTCTATAACTGTTTGTCAATCTTTTATTTCAATGTTTTTTATTGATGCCAATGTTTTCTTAACTTTTAGCGCGTCGATGTGTCTGCATTTACGTACAACGAGAGTTTCCAAGCCTGGTAAATATTTTAAAATAAATAATCCTTCCGTTGTTATTTTTTGAATTCTGTTTAGTTCAATTAATTTCATTTTTTTACATTTTGAGATAGAATGAAAAAAATTATCATCTATTGACTGCAAACTGCCTTCTTTCAGCATTATGCTTTCTAAATTCTGAAGGCTTTCTATACAAACTAAAAACTGTTCGTAATCTTCAATACTAAAGTAATTTAAATTTAGGCATTTTAGTTTAATTTTAATCAGATCTTTCAAACAGTAATTTTTTAATTTCGCGTGGTACAAATTCAAAAATTTTAAATTTGTAAATTTCTTGAAATGTTTTTTATAGTTCGGTTGCACATTTGATTTTGATTTCAGTGTTTTGTGCAGAGTTAATTCCGTTAAATTCTCGCAATTTATGCTATCTAAGATGTCATCTATCTGTTCAGATGTACATCTCAAATTTAGGCTAGCTAAATTTTTAAAACACGAAAAATTGTTCGTTATGGATTCGTCTGATTCTCTTTCAAGCCTTATTTCTAAGTGCGTTAAATTTTTCGGACTAAGATTCGATAAACAAGATCCCGTAATATATGATGAAGAAATTTTAACGGTATTTAAATTTTTGTTTTCCAAAAACACTTTACCGTAAAAGTGATCCGTGTTACCGCTAATTAAAGCCCCGCGAAAAATAATCTTCGACAATCGAGAACAATATTTGTAAATATCAATAAACAAAAATTCAGTTTTAAATTCGGGTAATTCGTAAACAGTTATGTCAATTTTTTCCAGATAGAATCCACATCTATAAAGTATATGAAAGAACGCCTCATCTAAATGTCTTTTATTTATTGCATTTAGTATGTTTGTTTGTATAAACTTCGTGTCGAAAGATTTCAAATCAGTCCAACAGTTGTCCTTGCTTAATACCTGCCATCTCTTGCAAACTCTTTCGATTTTTATTCTTTCGATATACGGCAATTCCATAAAAATTAGTTTTAAGCAGTCATCATTCAAACGGTCTATATCTTAAAAAAGTTAACTCGTCATTATACTTTTCAGAGTAAAAAAAAAACTAACTTTTTAAATAATTACCAATTTTTTCACATAAATACGGATTCGTCAAGTTAATTTTGCATTTCTTCATTCCATTGCTTTTCAGTGGTGAACCCATCTTTTAACCTCTAAATAGTATGATTATTAAATGAATTCTTATTTAACTAAAAAGTGTTATTTACATTTGTTATTGAATCTAAAAAAACAAACTGCAATACAATTACAATTGTTATACAAATGATAATGAAAATTCTAATTAACTGCAGAATGTAAGATAAAGTTAAAGTTTTCCTAGTTGTATGTACTTCTATATGTACATCTGTATAAAAGACATAAAATGTATAAATTAACAAAATTAAACTGCTGATTTATTAATCGTTGAGAACGAGTGAGCTCAATAATAATGCTCTTTCTAAAAGCCACTAAAGAAATGATACGAAATTAATTTTACACTGTAGCGAGGCTAGGATGCAAGCAATTGCAAATTTTATGCATAATATCTCGTGCTATTGCACGTAAACTAGACTTCTTTATGCTCAAATGAAACTTCAATTATGTTAAATTTCATTGCTGGCAAAACATTATTTTAATTGGCTGTTTTAAAACCCACGTGATTAAAAAATTTTGTATGAAATCAAAAACTAATTAATTCCGAGGCGTTTTAAAATTGCAGAAAATGATAAAAGTGGCCGTCTGTTACTGGAACGTTGCCATTTTTGATTCTAATTGTGTAACTATACTCATTTTTGGCGATCCTGTTTTACATGAAAAATTCGTCAATGATGCGAGGTTCAGCAAAATCAACTTCGTCATGGACATGATGATCTTAAGAATTTACAATATGAATTTAAATAAAAATGTTTTTCCAAACCCCTTCATAAAATTGATTATTTTTAGGGAATGAAAAAAATCGAAGCATGACCTTTCTTTTAATTGTAAAACATTTTATTAAAATTATTCAATAATTACAATTTTTTTAATATAGTTTTGAAACAAAATTAAGTATAAAAAAACAACGAAAATTTGATTACAATGAGTACATAATTTCGCATACGCACACTGAAAAACTTAAAAATTCACTTTTTTTTCTCTACTCTACATGATGCAATTTCTAAATTCATTTTCATGTTAAATTTCTTAATTAACTAGTTATTCGTCGAAGCTAAAATTTTCATCCGCAGATACGTCGGAAGTTAAGCCTACCAACGTAATTTTTTTCTTGCTCGACGTTTTCTACGGGCTCCGTTTTTCGTATTAAATAAGGCTTATCTTCCCAGTATCTTTTATCGGCTTCAATAATATTTAATCGCCCCCTCAGGGCTGCGTCATCAAGTTTTTTGAAATTGGTTAGGCAGATTAGCGGGCCTGTGAATTTAATTAATTTTGGTTGCAGACCTTTAACAGGGTAAGCAAACCACTCTCCAGCAAACAAACATTTTAAAGCATTTGTCGCAAAATCATCTACATTAAACGCTTCAAACAATATAACCTTGTGCCTCTCCGAATTAAAATCCTGCATAAAAAATTCTCATTTTTCTTGTGCAAATGAAGATTTTCCCAAGTTACTTCTTCCATATATGTTCATTTGCAATTCTCTTGATTTCTCAGTTTTAATTCTCTTGTTCCACCAATCAATAACCCCAGAAGTCCAATTATTACAAGTTATTTTTATTGGCCGTAGTTCGTGAGAAATGATATTTGACCTTTTTGCAGTCCAACAGTTCTCCTTGCTTAATAACCGCCATCTCTTGCAAACTCTTTCGATTTTAAATCTTTCGGTATATGGCAATTTCATAAAAATTAGTCTTAAGCACTCATCATTCAAATGGTCTAGATTTGAATAAAGTTAAGACGTCTTAAAAATACTTTTAAAGGTAAAAAAAATTCAAACTTTATAAATAATTACCAATTTTTTCACATAAATACGAATTCTTCAAGTTATTTATGAATTTCTTCATTCCTTGGATTTTCAGTGGTGATGCCATCTTATTATCCCCTTAAAAGTATGATTATTGAAAGAATTCTTATTTAACTAAAAAGTGTTATTTTCATTCCTCATAGAATCTGAAAACAAACTTCAATACAATTACAATTATAATATAATGTAAGCTCTAATCAATTGCAGAATGTATAATCAAGGTAAAGTTTTTCTAGTTTATCGTATGTAATTGTAAATTCCGAAGGACATACCTTGTGTAAATTAACACAATAAAACTGCTGATTTATTAATCGTTGAGAACGAGTGAGCTTTTTTTTAATGCTCTTTCCAAAAGCCACAAAAGAATGATACCAAATTAAAGTTACACTGTAACGCGGCTAAGATGCAAGTAATTCCAAATATTATGCATAATGTCTCGTGCTGTTGAACGTAAAATAGAATTTTGTATGCTCAAATAAAACTTTATTCATGTTATACTTCTTTGCTGGCTAAACGGTATTCCAATTTACGTTTTAACTGATTATATATCTATTTTTTTTTCTTTGCGGACTGTTTTAAAACCCAAGTAATTAAAAAATTTTCTATTAAACCAAAAAGTAATTATTACCAAAGTATTTTTTATTTGTAGAAAATGATAAGATTGGCTGTCTGTTACTATATCTTTAAAATTTTTCGAAAAAATTTGATTCCAATTGTGTAATTATAGTCATTTTTGGCTATCTTTTGTTATTTGAAAAATTCGTCAATGATGAGAGGTTCAGCAAAATCGACTTCGTCATGGACATGATGCTCTTAAGAATTTGCAATATAAATTTAAATAAAAATGTTTTTCCAGACCCCTTCATAAAATTGATTATTATTTTTAGGGAATGAAAGAAATAGAAGCGTGACCTTTCTTTTGATTGTAAAACATTTTATTAAAATTATTGAATCATTAAAATTTTTTTAATATAGTTTTGAAACAAAATTAAGTATCAAAAAACAACGAAAATTTGATTACAATGAGTACATAATTTCGCATACGCACAATGAATAACTTAAAAATTCACTTTTTTTTCTCTAATTTACATGATGAAATATGTAAATTAATTTTCATGTTAAATTTCTATTTATTCGTCGAAACTAAAATTTTCATCCTCAGATCCGTCGGAAGATAAGTCTACCAACGGGATGTTTTCTTGATCGACGTTTTCAACGGGCTCCGTTTTTGGTATCAAATAAGGCTTATCTTCCCAGTATTTTTTATCGGCTTCAATAACATTTAATCGTCCCCTCAGGGCTGCGTCGTCAAGTTTTTTGAAATTGGTTACGCAGATTATCGGGCCTGTGAATTTAATTAATTTTGGTTGCAAACCTTTAACCGGGTAAGAAAACCACTCTCCAGCAAACAAACGTTTTAAAGCATTTGTCGCAAAATCATCTACATCAAACTCTTCAAACAATATAACCTTGTGCCTCTCCGAACTAAAATCTTGCATAAAAAAGTCTCCTTTTTCAGGATAATAAACGTATGGCAACGAAGATTTGCCAATTAATTTTTGTACAAATGAAGATTTTCCCAATTTAGTTCTTCCGTGTATGTACATTTGCAATTCTCTCGATTTCTTGGTTTTGATTCTCTTGTTCCACCATTCAATAACACCCGAAGTCCAATTATTGTACGTTATTTCCATTGGCCGCAGTTCGTGAGAAATGAGCTTTGGTTTTTTGTAATCTCTTAGGTACTCCTTCAAAAATTTATAATTATTGCGATGATCTCCTACGAATGAGTCGCAATGACTGAATTCTTGTGTTCTACTTGCCCATTTGCGGGCTCTGTAATTAAAACTTAATAAATTTACATCAACGTTTGTATATAGCTTCGGGTCTCTTCTTGAACATTTAACTAAAGCGGATTTTCTTGATTTAACTCTCTCTATTCTTATGTTTGACCAAGGGCTATTTTCCACGTGTAACGGAAAAATTTTATCCGAAATTGTCCATAGGTAATCAATACTTATTCGATCAGTAAATTCCAAAAACAAAAAAATTCTAAGTTTTTCGCTGATTTCAGGTACTTCTGGGTCCTCAACTGCACACAGAAAATAATCTAAATCTTTAAATTGTTCTACAAGATCTTTTCTGAACTTTCCGTTAACCTTTCTTCTTGGTTGAATTGATGCATCATATAAAATTTCTATTGTATATAAGCAGCCGCCATTTTCTTTTCTTCTATAGTCAATAACGTTGTCGTTAAAATCTTCATAAACAGGGTTGTTATTGGAACTGTACAAAAAAACTATAACTTCAATAGATAATCGCCTTTGTTATTTAAAAAAATTAATTTCGCAGAAAATTATTATTGAAAAAGTAAGAGTTTTAAATAAATAAGTTAAGCAACTACATTTGAATTTTGTCCGAATAACAGAATTATACTTATTCTTTCCATTCATTAAATTATCGCAAGCATTGAATTTTTGACATTCGATTGTTCAATGCGAATGAATTGGAAATAAATTATGAAGACTAATGAAGATTAAAAACTTAAGATCTGGCTGATGGACTTTAATTTTAAAAATACAATTTAGATGCGCGAGAATGATAGCTAATAGAAATTTATAATTTAGAATTCATAATTAAGAAATTTATAATTTAGAAGTTAAAGGCTCTTTTCTTCCTCAAACCGTTAAATTAATTGTTAAAACTTTTTATCATAAAAATTACCTATCCGAAGGTGAATTCCGATGATTTGTGGAAGGAGTATTATCAATTTGTGTTTCCTGTTCTAGATCACTTACAGAATATCTTTTTCTTTTTTTTCTATTCGTCAAATGTAATGGTGAATTTAATCTCGTCGATTTTAATTGGTTGTTTTGGTAAGGTTGGCTTAAATCAATTTCGGTATCTTGACTTTGTGACGGAACTGGTTTGTTTCTGTGTCCTGTTATTGAATAATCTTGGCTGACGTTAACCGCTTCGTTTGTTTTGTTGTAATATATTATCGGGCAGCTAGAAAAAAGACGTCCGCAGATATGCGGTGACAAAGAAACGTATTTGGTATTCAAATCAACTGAATTATTCGCTTGAGTAATTGAATTTAGTTGTATCGGGGTAACTGGAGTATTATTGAGCGAGTTATTCGTGTTTGTTCCAGTAACATCATAGTTTTTTGAAGTACAACTGACCGCATCAAAAAAAGCCATTTCACGACTTTCTGAACTATTTTTGTTTCCTTTACTGATTCTCTTATCCATTTCTGATTCTTTTCTGTCTTTAATTGTCAATTCAATAAAATATAACTTAAAAAAAAAATAAAATTATTAGCAAAATCGTGACAATCGGCCTTATAGATCGAACCTAAAACTCAATAATTCGATCAGATATTTCAATTTCTGTTCAATTTAAAACATTATAAAGATAGACAATTTAATACTTGCGTAGGAGATTAAAGAATTCTTTCAAATCATTCGCTATCAAAACCTTTGTTACAAACTTTGTTACATATATTCTCACTTATCGAAAATCTTTTGTTACTCATGTACTGAAATCAAATCTTTTATTATATTCGCAGTCGTTCGTAATCTGTTTCTGTTTCTTCTGTTTCTAATTTCCATATATTATCCCCAAAAATTCATTCATGTTGCAGATTTGCCTGCGGTAAAGGCAAGCTTTTGTCATTATCTGGTAAGTTTTAATTGAATCAAAACAACAATTTGTATCTGGTATGTTTTGCGGCTTATGGTTTCCTATCAAATTATTGTTTTTGAATTGTGTCAGTCACTGAAATGTTTCGTGAATTCAAAGAATTTTTAAGAAATCTAACGGACGAACTGCAGACTGTACAAGTATTTAAGAAAACGAAATTTTATATTACTTCTATATTGAATAACGCAATCATTGTTTTCTTCATTGCTGACTTTTGTTAGAACCGTAATTAGAACTTTAAGAAAGAACTTTTTCAATCGATAATCACAATGAGGATTCGAAAAATAATATTTTATCTGATAAATTATTTGACGAGTAAGAATCCTGAATAAATCAATTTAGCAAATATTTTTTTTTTTTTTGGAATTTCCTACGAATGATAATAGAATTATAATTATTTTTGCAATTCATTGAATTATCATAAACTTTCAATAAGACATTTGTTTTCGTTTAATGCAAATTAAATTGAAAAAAATTATCAATGACAACGCAGATTAAAAACTAAAAATGAGGCTGATAAACTTTAAATTATTAAATACAATTATGATGCACAAGAATTATTCTCGTACTGGTAGATACTGAAAAGATTAAAATAAAAATCGTTTTAATAATTAACAACTCAAAGGTTGTAAGGTTTCAAAGCTTAATCCGATCCGTTGATTCATAAAACTTTTTAAACGAATCAATAAAATACGATATATCAATTTTTTAGCTGGAATACGTTTATTCAAATTTTCTTTAACGATAAAATCATAGATAACAATTACCTATTCCGGAAGAAGTACATACAACTTTTGAACGAAAGTTTCTAGAAACTTCCTGATCTAGATTTCCTAACGAAATAGCGAACTTTGATCTCGCTTGAGCATGCGAATTGGCTGTATGTCGTATCCAAATCACCTGCTTAATTACTTTCTTGAGTCATTGAATTTAGTTGCATTGAGTTAACTGGAGTATTGAGTATATTATTATGTATATTCGTTTAAAATATATCCCATACTATGAATGTCTTTTCTAACGAGGCAGTGCGAATTAATTTTGGAGCAAGATAAAAATTACAATGCTGAAGATTGGCTTGCGGTAAACGAAAGGACGATTTGAAGCAAATCATTAATGTGAATACGATGTGTTTTGCGGCAAATGGTTTTCTATGAAACGATTCTTTCGGAATTAAAAAAAAAAATTTTCTCTCGAGTTATCGAGGAATTGCTGTATTTGTGAAAAATTGCAATAGAAATCGTCACTGGACATGGCTTGTAAATTCGAAGAACTTTTAAGAAGTCTAACGGGTGATCCGCAAAAGGTGCAGGCATTCGAAACGTGTTTTAATTTGTTTGACTTTTCCGATGTGAATTACGATGTTGATTCTTTGCACATTATTGGTAAAAAAAATTTATCGTGGTTAAAGCCTATTTTGAATTTTACTTGTCCTTTGAAATCTATTAACGCTTCACCTTGTTTGGATAAAAAAGTTAAGTTGATTTTTTTTTCTGTGTATTTATTGATAATTTTTGCGAAAAATTTTTTCTTGTTCTTTTTAGTTGACAAGTCAGTTAATTCAAAAAATTAGTTACGAGGACTCTTTGAAGTGTGGTCTTGATACAGCGCGTACCAGGCCGGAAATACGTTATCGAAAAGAAATAGCTTCATGGTTTACTTTTGAATTAGGCGCTACTGGTCTTGAGACTGTGCGCGTTTACGCCCTTATTTTAAATGAGACGAATGGTCAGTTTAACAAAATTGTTGGATCTTACAGGTGAGAGTTAAGATTACGTTATTTATCATTTGACAATGTTACTTGAAGCTAAAGACTTTGAAATTTAAAATAATTTAAAACACGCGTTGCATATTTAAGGAAAATTTTCTTTGAAAATTACATTCTTAAATCTTCGAACAAGATACTATCAGAAGGAAAGAAGAAAAACTCATTTTTTTCACACACGAGCATGGCTAATGCATCGAAAACAATTCCTTCAGATGGACAATTGCGTATATATCCCGATTCGTGGGATGAGTTTACAAAAGAAATCGATCGATGCTTGAAACATGAGTTACCTCCATTCACAGTGGAATTATTTTTTGGTTTATCGATTCACGGATTAAAAAACGACTGGAACTTGATGGCCGAGCATCTATCGAAGGTATAAATCTACAAAAAAATAATTTTATTATGAATGTAATTTAGATACCTAAAATTAAAGCAACTTTTTTAATTTTAAAATTTATAAATTTCAGCGAGTTGAAGATTTAATTAATTTTAACGATTCAAGTCCTATTACGTTGATGCAATTTCACTTAGCTGTAACGCTTAAGTCCCCTGGGCAACTTGTTATAGCTGACAAATCAAAGCTTAGTGAATTAAGTAAAGTACAAGATTTTATTGTGTATAAAAAATTTTGTCTGAACAAGGATCTCGTTTACTTTACAACAAATAAATTAAAAAATCCGAATTTTTCCCAAGTAACATACACGCAGGTACAACTGAAATCTTTCAATATTGAATCCGTAATTTGAGATTCGTAAAAATTTTCTTCCCTTTTCCTCCTCTCTGAAACTTGTACATTTATTTTGAAAAACTTGCTTTTCTTCTTAGTTTTATCCCGAAAATTGGCATATCCTCATGAAAGATGGTTACGGAACGAGGGCATGCTTCTTTCTAAATGCAGCGCTGGGTTTGAATGGCGTTGGAGGACTGGAAGAAGGCGATGTCAGAGATTGTGAATCCTTACCTGATCTTAATGGTCACATACATAATATAAAGTGTTGGTGCAGAAAGTTAAGGAGCTGCATCAGCAGCATAAAATCAGGTACTGTTGGTAGGCTGGAGTCAGTTTTTACGATTACCGAATTTGATTCAGATCCAAAGAAAAACGTAAAGTCATTATTGATTGAAAATAATCCTTTTCTATATAAACATTTGGATAAATCGATGCAGCTATTTCAAAACGTTGTCAATTATTTCATCGAAAATGGCGTAATAATAAGATCTATTGGATCTTGGTGGAAAAATTACGTGGAAAAAATAAACGATTCTCTGGTTGAGCCACTTATTGGTCAAGTAATGATAAGAAAACAGATTTCTCCACTTACGACTTCTGAAGTTAAGGGACCATTAACTCGGGCAGAATTAAAACGAATATATGATCTTGAACAGTTATTGATGATTTGGATTGATGAAACTGGAAGAGGATCAAAACCTGTAAAATACGATTTGTCGAGAGTTGATCAAATCTTTGATTATTTAAAATCAACAAAATCAAAGAAATTAAAATTATGGCAATTAGGTACATCTACAAATCGAGGAGAATCTATAAGCAAAAAAACTAGAGGACAAGCAGAGAAGATAAATTTATTGGAAAATGTTACTGATCTTATGATAGTCGCGATAATGAAAAACTTCGAATCTATTCTTGAAGAAGATTTTATAATCGAGGCAATTCATTCATTAGAAATAAGTGAAAAAAAGAACATCAAGTGGTTTAATCCCAGGAGCATAACAGTCAGAGGCTACCCCCCGTGTATCGCCAAGTATTGCGATTACATGATATATTGCTCTCCCTTAGATTCAGTGCAGCGGGATCAACTTTTGCAGTATCCTACATTTAATTTAATGAGGTAATCATTTATTAATTTTATTGAATTTAAGTTGTAAAATTTTTTTTTTTTTTGAATAATTGCCTATTCGAATAATTTTTTTTAATTTAATACGTTATCTTTCAAGTTTTCATTCTTGCCCTAAAGTTTTTTGACATATACTTATTTGAATCCTAGTAATGAGACTCGCAATTTTTGTAGGATTCTCTTTATCCACATCATGTTGTTACTATCGTAACGGCTATAATTATTTTTATGATATCGTGCGTCAAGAAACCTTTCTGGTGGCATTTTTTAGTTTTTGATTATTCGCGTTTGTAATTAAAGAATAAAAAATTTACAATTGTAATAATAGAATGGTGGTATAATTGGTTTTTTTTTTTTTTTTTTGCAGTTGCTACGAAGTTTGCGTCGCCATGAACTGGGACATAAAAGTGGAGGAAAACGAATGCGTCTTTTCACGTGTAGCGTTCAAAAGAACCTTGAAAGAACAGAAATTGAATAAAATGTATAAGCTGATGATTGATCCCTCTGTCGCGACAAGTCAAGATATTCTAAATGCCATTTTAAAACCACCTACTGCTTTCGGCAAAATAATTCTCAATAGAACCTTTGGCTTGGATGGAATTGAATATTTAAAATCAGATGCTAAATTTGAACTATATGAATTCATAAAAAAAAAAATAAAAGTTTTTCCAAAATTTTTAGTTGAACCCAAGGTTAATTATTATAAGTGGCAAATCGTCGAAGAAAAAATCAATGCTTAAAAATTATGAGAATTTATAATATAATTTTGTATTTAGATAAAATAAATAAATAATAATTTGCTAGACTAAAAAAGGTTCTATAGACTCCCCATTTGGCATTTTTTTATTATTTACATACAGTTTATTTTAAATGATTTTGTTTAACAAAAATTAAATTTTAACTTTTAAAAAAAAGAAAGTTTTTATTTATAAAACAACTATAAACAACTATATATTTCAAAAAATCTATTTTCATACAAGAGTAGCTATATTATTACGTGACTTTTTTGCTGCTCTAGTCATGTACTGGATAGTGAGAATCAAAGAACCTCCAATGCTTCTTTCATTATTCAAGCCCTATCATAGCGATAAACTTACCAGAGGACCCCGCATAGATCTTGAAATTAGCACAATAGTCACTGACTCTGGAAAGAATTTCCTTCCAAATAAAATATACCAACTTATGGAATTCTTTACCTCCCTGCTATCGTGATCAACCATCATTTTCCCTATTTAAGAGATGCATAAAATTATACCTTTCTAAACAGGATGCATTGAATTAGCACAGATGCTGTGTATGCTTAGTCATTAAATTTAAATTTATTCAAAAAATTCTTTAATCAGTATTGTTATCACTGTTGTTGTAAATCAAAAGATTTTAACCTATATTAACTTATATTTAACCTATATTTACTCATATATTTATATACATATACATATACATATTATATACATATTTATTTACGCATATATTTATTTACATTTACTTAGATACTTTATTTTATTTAACAAAAATCAACTATATCGACATATACTTACTACAATGTAATTACTGATTATTAAGTTACTAATTATTAAATATCTAATACTATAGTGTTACTGTATTTTGTTATAAACAAATAAAATTAAATAATAATATAATTATGTTTAAATAATGTAAAAAAAATTTTAAAACAACAAAAAAAGATAATGTGTTAGACAAACTAAAGATAAAAAAAAATTACAATAACAATCTTTAACACCATTACATTTAGTTACATTTATTTACATTTTTGATAGAAATTCCGACTGCACATAAAAAACGAAAACAGAATTAATTTTCTTTTCTAATTATCTTCGAAATATTTGATTAGAGAAAGAATCCATGCATCATTGAAATTTGCTTGCAGCGTTGTTCTTAATAAAAACCTAAAAAAAAAAATATATTTGTTAATAATTTATTTCATTATAAATTTAAGTATCAAGAAATTAAATTATTTCGTTAATAATAATAATATCCTTAAGTTGTTAAAAATAGATTCTATCAATTACAATTATTATTGGTACTTCATATCATCAAACGGTTTTAATAGATTTTTGAATTTTCCAAGTCTTTCTTTCTGTAAGCTTGTTACAGTGTTAGTTGAAGTTATGACTTGGTTTTGAAGCATGGTAAAAGCGCGATACTCTATGCAAAGAGATATGGAAAAAAACGTACTTATTACATATATCAAAGAAGCAATAGGATGACATAGAAACTGGTGGTTTTAAAAAGTTTTCGCGTTCAAGTAAAGTACGGCAGTTGAATCTATCCTTGTTTAAATAATGCGCAAAGGCTGCCCTGTTTAAAGAAAATTAAATAAATATGTCTGAAGAATTAAAGCAAGATAACAAATGTAAGTTAGCATTTGTTAAATGCAATAAACTAGAAGATTTTCCGGAAAGTAAATATTATATTGACTCGCTAAGCATCATTGGCAATAAAACCTTATCCTGGTTAAAGCCAGTGACGAATTTTACTTGTCCGTTGAATTTATCTCACGCTAAACATTGCAACGATAAAAAGGTAACTCGACATATATATTATAATCGTTAAACTAAACTCAAAAATTATTTCTCTTACTACTGTTTAACATTGAAATTTTGTATATCGCAGTTAACAAATCAATTGAATCATAAAATAATTTACGAAGATTCCTTAAAAGCTGGTCTTGATGCAGAACCTTTTCAACCGGAAATTCGTTACGGTGATAAATTTGCGACTTGGATTACGTTTATCGTAGGTTATTTTGAAGAGGAGACTTTAGACGCTTATGCGCTTATATTAAATACCGAAGAAACAGTTAAAAAAGACTTTCTTAAAACCTACAGGTGAGGAAATTTAACATTATATATCAGGTGAATATTTTATTCGAGTGAATTGCTTTCAATAAAATTATTTAAAATTTGCCAGAGAAACTTTTTTTGAAAACTACGTTTTAAAATCGATGAATAATTTGTTATCGAATACCGATAAAGCAGACTCGGAATTTTTGCAAAATTGTATGACGAAAGTTAAACTGGAAACTTCGACCAATGGAAAATTGCTGATTCACAAGAGATTTTGGACCAAGTTCGCACAAACTATGGAAGATTCGTTGAAAACAAAACTACCTTCATTCACTTTAGGTTTTTTTTTTGGTTTCACCCTACAGAATGTTATTTCATTGGGAAATCACGAAGAAATAAATTTTTTAAAGGTAGTATACTTGTTTTGTTACCAAAGTTTTATTTTAATTTTTTTTTAACCCATTGATTAATTTTGCTTTTCAGATAACCAAGAATTGGATAGCCTTTGACGATTTGAATAAATTCGCACTAATACAAATCCACCTAGCAATAATGTTGAAGTGCCCAAATCAGCTGGTAGTGGCTGATCAAACCAAGCTTAATACATTAAGTAAGCCAAGCTATATCGAAGTTTATCGAAAATTTTGTTTAAAAAAAGATCTCGTCTATTTTACGATAAAGAAACTAAATAACCCAAGTTTTTCGAATTTTTCCAATACACAGGTAAAGTACGAGTATAAATTATACTATAAATTCAAATAATTATTTTATACTTAAATAAATGTATGATAAAAGTTTCGAGACAAAAGCCTCAAGAGCCAAATTTAGCATTTGCTTTTATTAGCTGCAGTTTCGTTATCTAAAAAAAATGTTTCATTTCGTATATTTTAATGTGCGCTTAGAAATTTTTCAAGCAAAAACACAAATACTTATTTTTTTAACAGTTTTATCCTGAAAATTGGAGTATCCTTATGAATGAAATTTATAATTTACGGGCCAGTTTTTTTGTGAACGCGGTCTTTGGTTTAACGGACGTAGGAAACTTAAACGGAGATATTCTCAAGGATTACAAAAATTTACCAGACCTCAATAAGCACGTTGACAATATAATAAATTGGTGTACCAAATTGAAAAGTTGTGTGGAGGCCATTGAAACAGGTACAATCTGCAAAATAGAATCTTTTTTTTCTGTGACAGATTTCATTTTGGAATCTAATGTGGTTAAAGACCAGGAAGTTGAGAATGCAAATTTTTTGGAAAGACAATTTCATAAATCTCAGCAACAATTCAAAGATGTCGTTAAATACATAATTGTGAACGAAACTATAGTTAAGTCTAATGGTTTTTGGTGGACAAAATACATATACGTTATCAAGAAATGGATAATCGAGCCACTCATCGAACAGGTTATTTCTAAAAAAAATACCTCCGGTAATTCTTACATTAAGTTAAGAAAGCCATTAACGGTTGCTGAACTGAAACGAATATATGACATTGAGCAGTTATTATTAATTTTCATAGATGAACGAAGAAATAAATCCACATTAATTTATGATTCAGCAAGGATCAATAAAATATTCAGAATGTTAAAAAATTTCAAATTTCACAGTTTAAACAGTGAGAAAAATCTACAATCAACTGAAACAACAGTCGATAAAAATAACAAAGATTATACGAGTAAATCAAACGTTGACAATTTGTTAGAAGAAGTCACAGATTTGATGTCCATAACAGAATCAGACAATCAAAATTGCAATAGAGCCTGTCCTGTTGATGTATTCGGAGACAACGATGGTATTGAAGATTTAAAGAATCCTGATTTTATATTGGCTATCGCGGCTTTAGAGGCAAGTGAAAAAGCTAAAACAAGATGGTTTGATAAAAAAATCGTCATACATCGTGGTTACTATCCAATCGTTGCAGAGTATTGCGGTTTCGTAATTGAATGTGCTCCGGAGAATGAAATTCAAAAAAATCAATTGACAAATCATCCTTTAATAAATTTATTAAGGTAAGTTTCAAGATTTAATAATTATTTTAAAAACGGTCAATAATGTGATACAAGTTAACGGTACGACACTGTGAACTAAATAAAATTTTAAGTTTCCTTGGTATTGATTTCTTTTTTCAGCTGTTATGAATTTTGCGTAGCTAAAAATTGGGAAATGAAAACGCAGAGCTACGAAAGCGTTTTCTCACTTGAAGTTTTTGAAAGGATGATGAAATTTCGAAGATCAAGTAAGATTTCGAGATTGACGTTAGATAAGCTTACCATAACAAGCTACGCTGTTGAAAAAGCTATCAAGGAGCCTCTCACTGTTCTGGGAAAAACGATAATAAACAGAACGTTTGATATGGATGATTATCAAATTCTAAAAATAAACGATACTCCTGAACTCTTGGAATTCGTGCAAGATAATATCAAAGTATTCCCAAAGTTTTTAATTGATCCGAAAGAAATAAATTATTACAAGTGGTGTTTGGTTGAGGATGCGCCAATTATACGGGAATCAGAAACAAAATCTGATGACGAAAAGATTGAAATTGATTATTTTAGACAAGATAAATTGGAGCGCTATTATAAAAAAGTAGCTTACAAAAAACGTTTGGAAAATTTGCACAGAAATCACTTAAAATGAAATTAAAAATATATTATCGTTTTTTTTTTTTTTTAATGAATAAGCAAATTTTACGAGCAAAAATTAAAGCAAAAATTTTTTTTAACAAGAATAAAATAAAGACTCAGAGCATTGTAAACGAATTTTTCGAATTTGATATTTATAACAAAGCTTAACTGTTATGAGATCGAAACTTGATTTTCCACATTTTGTAACGAAGAATAACTTTATTGAGTTCTTGATACCGTAAGGTAATCGAGGCATAAAGAAGTTGATAAAGGCGTAAGACCCATGTAAAATGACTTGTAAATAAAATTTTATTTCAAAGATAAACTATTTTTGTCTTCTTATTTCCGCTACACTAAAAAGCATAGGCGATTAAATTTAAATTTAAAAACTGTACTTTAACTGATTGAAATTTTGTAAGAAATCTTTGTAATGATTTTATTTATCAAAGTAGAAAAATTACAAAAAGTAAGGTGCTTTCAATCAAATTTCAGTACATTTTACGTAAAAAAAGCTTAAGCATTAATTATTATCGACAAAGGGAAAGTAAAAGAGACCAAATTGAACAGATAACATGAGCACGAATTTAACATATTACTAATTTTAAACATTATACACAACAGGACAAATAAGTGATCTAAGTTTCTTCCGAAGATTTACTTGGCACCTAACACGATTAGTCTGGATAATTTCTTTTTGTGTGGTAAATTATACTTGTATTTACTAGTTATTATACATGAAAGTTCTACTTAAAGACCCTTTCAATGACTTCGAATAGTGAGTACACGATGAGTATTTATAATGAAACGGATTCGACAGAATTCAGATTTCGGTATTGGTGACAGCTCCTTGATACCGCAAAATTTCAGTGACTGTTTAAAAATTAGTAAGTTTTTCACTTGTTTACCAGTTAAATTTGCCACTATATTTCATTTGAAAAATATTTTAAACATTATCTAACTTATTTTAATATTTGATTTTTAGGAAAGTACAATAATTATTTGTTACATGCGGCATGTGAAAATGGTAATATAGAATGTGTGTCTGCGCTTCTTCAATCAATCGATACTTTGTTGGATTTAAAGAATGAATACGGGTATACGCCATTACATTGTGCAGTTGTCGCAGGTCACTATGAAATCGCAAAACTTTTGTTGGAGAAAGGAGCAAATTCACTTAACGTGACAATGAAATATGAAACAGTTTTACACTTGGCAGCTTTGAATAAACACTTTAACATTCTGAAACTTTTTATTGAATCGAATGATGATTCATATTTTGTTAATTCCAAAGATTTAACGGGAAAAACGTGTCTTCATTATGCGTGCGTCAATGGTGACGTGGAAAGTGTTAAATTAATTTTTCGTAAAAAAGCTGACGTATTGATTCGAGATGCTTTTTACTCAAGTCCATTGCATATGGCTGCATTTTATAACCGCAAGAAGGTGGTCAAGATACTTATAGGTTTTGGAGCTGATGTTAACGCTATGGATTCTGTTGGATATACACCATTGCATTACGCGAAAAATTTTAATTACCTTGAAATCAGTGAAATTTTAACCCAAAACGGTGGATTCATATATTGCGAGGATATCTCGTTAAAAGATCTTCGCATGATACGCCAGGAACATGAAAATATTATAAAAAAGTGCTACTTATGAAATATTAACCAATGTCTTTACTCTGTTTAAATAGCCTGAGATTTAAAAAAATATTTTTGTATTTGTGATAAATAAATTAATTATAATAAAGGTAATTTTCTGCAGTTTTTCTCAGTATACGAGGAAACGCTAATGCATTTCTGAATCATATGTGTGATGAAATGTTTTGAAAATATTTTTGATTTAATTTATAAAAATTCATTCAATTTTTTGACTAAAGTAACTGAGAATTGAGTTGGTTAAGTTATTCTAAAGTATTTTAATTTAAGCAGGTTACATTGGACTAAATTATCTTTTGGGGCAAGTTTTTTAAGTAAGTTATAAAAATATGCTTTAATACGCGACGTAACTGAAAAAAAGAAATCAAAATTTCATAATTCAAGCGACGCCCAATAAAAACTATAGCAACACTTAGGGGCCCAGCACGCATATACATATAAGTAACTGAAACCTTTCACGTGTATCATATGTATACAGCGGCCGCGCTTAAAAGGAGAAGGGGAAATTCCTCAGGAAAGAGTTAATGTTCGACTTTACCTAACAGTTGATACGAGTGCTTGTTTAATGCACAAATAAAATAATTATTTCACTCGTTTCGTTTTTTAAGATACTTTTATTTTAATTAAAAAATTAATTGAATTTTTCGTACACATGTAATTATAATTGTAAACTTAAATAAACTTAATAAACTTCTGAATGAAAGAAATAGATCGTGTTTTTCGTGATTGGTTTAAAAACCCAAAACAAAAAAAAAAAAAAATTTATTACAATATGAAAATTTTAAGCAATTTAAAAAAATTATTGGAAAAAAGAAAATTATCATTTTGTAATTGATTTTGGATTCTTGTAGCAAATCGACTGTTTTTGGGAAGGTGGGCTTGTGGAATGCCGTTTTTTAGAGTTAAATGGACGATCTTCGTTGTTAAATTTTGTTTTTGTAAAATCGTAACTGAAATCATCAAAGCTAAATTCATCCAGATCTTCAATTTTGAGAATATTTGAGGCTGAAGTTTCTTTGTCGAATATTTTATCCACATCTGTAACGAAAAAATTTATTAATTACACTAATTCGATATATTTTTTCAAGTTTTGATTTCTAATACTTTTTACTATTTTGCAATTTTCCTTGATCCAAACGTTGAAGCAAAAAAACCCTTCGAATGATTTATCTTTACTTTCATCTCTACATATTTTTATTTCTGCTTTTAAAAATGACGAAAGAGTTGGTAACGCTGTTTCACTGATCAATGAAAGATTTGATTTACAATTTTCAGCAGCCTTATTTATCAAAATTTCCTTTGAATTATTTGAATCATATTTCTCCTTATTACAACAATTTTCAGATTTTAAAATTTTTTTGCACTGAGTAGATTGAGAATGAGAATTTAAATCTTCTTCATCGGGTGATGAAAGTTTTAATTTTGAACTTAATTTGTTAGCTGGAAATTATGATTTTAGAAAAATTCAATAGTTGGCATTTAACGTAGAACCAACTTGAAAAGAAAAAAAATTTGTTTACCATTATTTTTCGTTGACTTAGTAATCTTTTGATTTTCTGGAATTGAACCAGATGTTTCAACTTGGGATGCGATTTTCGTAAAACCACTATCCAAAGTTTCTTGAAGACTATCATTGATTGAAAGAGATCGCTGAGCCAAGCGTACCTCCTTATACCAATCCGAAATATTTTTTATATCTTTATTTTTAATTTTTTTTTGTAGCAATGAGAAAAGTGGGGAAAGCTGAAAATCAATGATTTCCAAATTTTCTCTAGAATTTAGAACTGTTACGATGCTTGATTTATAAAAATCTTCATACGACGTATTCTTTCCAATTGGAGCAGTTTTTATTTCAGAAACCGAAGAAAATTTAAGGTTAACGTTTGAAAGAGAGTCGGACCATTTGTTTAAAAACAAAGGTAAATGTTGATCTTTATTGTAAACGTTATTCTTCAAAAACAATGAGCAACGTCCTGTGACCTCGTCAGTGATCAAAAATTGTTTACAAAGTGTCAAATAAAATTTACCAAGAAACTTTTGTTTAGTCGAGGGAACTGCATGTTTAGATGCAGAATCATTTTCTCTTGAATAATTAATTTTTGAATTTGTGCTTCCTTTTTCAAAATTATCATCATGCATGAAATTAAAATTATTCTCATCGTTTGCTGAATTTATAAATGTCATAATTTGAAGATCAAAATCATATATGAATCGTTTCACGGATTCGTTGTCTCTGAACACATATTCTTTACCATTCTTTGTCAAATTATATATGACATGTGTATAAGACGTTTTCTCATCCGATCCATCAATAACGAAACACATGTCGAAGGAGACTTTGATGTTCAACTTTTGCATCAGATATTCATTAAATACCAGTAAAAATCTTTTTAAAGTTAAATTTTCTGGAGATGCCCTTTCAAGGAGGATTTCATTATTCAGTGATGTTTTGGAATTTTTCTTCTTATCGTATTGTATAACAAAATACAGTTTGGAAGGAAAATTTTTTACTATTACCTAAAATAACAAATAAGTAAGTAAGAATATGCCAAGGATAAAAAGGTGAATGAGGTAAGTTTTATACATATACGGATTTATTTTTATATCTATCTTTTGTTAGTGTGAAAAGAAGTTGTCATTGTCCTCTAATTTTATTTTGTTAGAGTTATTAACACCAATAGAGTTATTTCGAAATAAAAAAAGAAAATTATTCAAATTTTACCGTTTAAGATTAACTTCTAACGTGAAAATGTATGCATATGCTAATGTTCCTTTAAATGTATACACTTGAATCGTAAGTTTTTATTTATACTTTTGGGATATCGCATTCTGTATTCATTAAATTTGTCGAGAAGTGTAAGTATCAAATCAAGAATATCGCGCATATCTTAAAAACTTATTGAAAATGGTCATGGATGATAATTGTTAATAAAATAGAGACGAAGAAAAATTACGAAAGTCGTAAGCATAATACAATACAATTATTACGAATACCTCCGAAAAAATCCTATCTTCCTCAGGTATCTGGATCAAATGACCAATGTATCTTCTGAAGTTGCATACAACGTATTCTCCTGGTTTGAGATTTATCAATATCGATTCACAATTCCTTTTTCTCTTAGCGAGAAAGTACTTCAAGCCTTCTTCTAAGTTCAAAACTTCTTTTTGATTTGAAGTACCGCTTGTTGGGCACCGAGTAACATGAATATTTGAAGTATTTGTTTGATTCATTTCTTCGTTTTTCTGAATTAAATGTACCACTTATCCCATCTGCAATTCTTTTATTTGCTCTTTAATTTTTAATTTTTTACTCAAGCACAAATGTTCATTAGCAATTTTCCGTTTACTTTAACATCATTTGCTGCTCTCGGCCATGTTCTTCTGGAAGTTAAATGCTCGTAAAAATAAAGTAAATCTGATTTATTTGCAGCTTTATTAATATTTATTGGAATTACACAAGATTATTTATTGCTGTTCAGTGACATAAATACCATAAAGCTGTATTTGAATAAAAAGGCTTGGATAAATACTCTTTAATCATTGTGTCTAAACTGACACGAACTGTATTGCTTTTGCAGCCAAATAGGTTTCCTCAGGTTTATCTCACGACAGCTTATTGCCGTAGGTCTTTCGCGTACGCATTCATGTTATGTACGTACGACTTAATGTTACTAAAACTTTACGATCGCAATGCGACGCAATCATATTCTTATTTCATTACTCATTGTTCATTGTAAGCATTTTCTCTTTTGTTTTATACTTAAGAAAAAGTTGTATAAGGTGCAATAAATTATCTATAAATCTTCACGCAAATATAATTAATAAATCTCGCTTAATGGAGTTCAAGTATTTCAAAGTGTAATTTTTAAAATCACGTAATTGAATGCGAACTAATTTTCTAACAAATTAAAAAAAAAAAAAAACGGGGATTAATGTTGAACATATTTTCCTTAGCAGTGTTTGTAGCTCCGTTATAAATTAGAATTCCGTTATAATTATAGAATTAATTATAGAATCTTTCAGTAAATTGGAAATAGGAAGAAAGTAACTATTTAATTAACTTAATTTTAATGGTTTTAATATCTATACGGACTGGTAAATTATTATAAAGTTATGACGGTCTGAAAATTATTTTTTCTCGAACGTTGAAACGTACGTTTGTAAAGTAACAGTGTTAATAATGTAGAGATAATTTTTTGGCAAATGAAAAGGACGAGGGTTTCTTTTCTAAATAAATGTTCGTTGATGACTCAGCTTTATAAATTTTAAACATGTTTTATTTTATTCAATTAACGACTTCGATTTATTAACACAATATTACAAAATCGAAAATAATCCTACTTAGTTGCATAGTAAATAGAATTTTGAATTATCTGAATGTAAAATTGGTTTGTTCTAAATAAATTATTTAAAAGTCCAGTTATCTTTTTATTTTCTATTCTTTGTCAGTAATTAAATATGACATGTGTGTTGGACGTTTTTTCATCCGAACAATCAATAACGAAACACATGTCGAAAGGAGACTTTGGTATTTTACATTAACTCGAATCAATTTCAAATGCTTCTTCAATAATTTTACTTCTTATTTGGTTGTCTTTAATGTAATCCTTATCACTCATGGATTCTTCGTAATTAAAATAAAATAATTTGCCACGAGTCCATAACTCACATCTGCATTTCCTTCAAAAAATTTATCTGCGAAAGAAAAATAACATGTTAAAGAACGAAGCTTTCGATTGCATTGATTAGCAAGAAAAGAAAATAATAAAATTTACCGAATGTCTTATTTGTGTATTTATTTGATCCAAAGGGATTATCGAAACACGAATCTTTTACATCTAAGCTGAAACCTTTTTCGTCCAAGGATATGTATCCTTTTTGACTTCCTCTCAAGAGGTAATCAAACTCTATACCTTTAAAAACCTCTGATAAATTATTGTGAAGAGCTCGAGTCTTATCACACCATTCGTCTGCTCCGATACTACATAATGCAATAACAGAAAAAAGCCTCTTATTTATGTTATCAGCTTTAAATAAATTCCAGTCCAAAAATGCAAGTTTTTCTTTATCCTTTCTCATCGCACATTTTTGTATGCAATCACTGTCGCATAAATTTATAGAACCCACTGTCCAATGAGTCCGACTTGTATTTATACTTGATAGCGAAACAGCGTGCACGTAATAGTCGTAAATCAATACATCTGGAAGTAATACGTCAAAACTCTTATCTAGCTCCACCTTCTCATCTACTTCTATTCCGAAAATACTGATTCTCTGCAACTTGGATAAGTATCTGTGGAGTAATTATTTATTTATTTTTTTAATGCTTAAAAAATTCTTATAGACTTGAGATCTGTTTCTTATTATATTTCATTAAAACTGATAGATCCTTAGGAATTAGGAAATCTCTTTAAAGGTATCAGATGCAAAATAAGACCAAAATATTAGAAAAACGTTTAAAATTTATCATAAATCGATATCTAAATTAAATTTGTAAACTTTTGCTAACTGTAATCGTAAAAACTAACCTGCAAAAAATATCTTGAAATAATAATTTTAAGTAAAATTTAATGCACTGAACGGAAGAAAAAAATATCAAAATAATAATACTATCTTTATTTTTATTTTCTGATAATATTTTCATTTCTTTGGCTTCAAAAAGTTCAACTGTACTCTCTGCAAAAGATCTATCGTTCATTGTAACTATCGACAAATCTCTCAACAATTGATGAACGTGCCGCCTCACGTCTATAACTGGAAGACGTAAATGAAAATATTCTTCTCCTACGTCGCAGGCATTGAGAATCTCGGTTCCCGGTGGCGATATCCAATTTAGTAAATAATTATATTGTCGGTAATTGTTTTTAAACTGACTCGAGTCCATTTCAAATGCTTCTGGCCTTCTTCCACCGGGAAGAAACAGACCAATCAATTGATCAGAAAGATACGTGACATCCTTGTTTCCGCGTTTTAGTCCTTTTGTTCCGAACATATACCATGCGCAGTCAGGAAAATTCATTTCTTTTTTCATCTTCTCATTTACTATTTTGTGCAGAAAATATGGGTTTAAACATTCTTATTAACTAAAACTACAATCGAAAGACTTAAAAAGGAAAAAAACATGAAAAGAAAAAAATTATAAGATATATTTATGTTTATTGAATTTACAAATTAAGCGAATCCCTTTTTTTTTTATCTTTTGTTATTTTTTAATCATTAAGGATCGTTAAGATAATATGTTAAGATTACTTGCGAAATAGTTTTATAAAAATAACTTTACCGATGCGACTTTCAGCTGCAACATCATACGTGCCGAAGATAATAATGCACCTCGGTTGACAAAATAGTTTTTCGTTCGTTACTTCCAAAGCAGGGCAAAAGTCATTACAAACGTTGTAAATGTTATTTGAAAATCCTTCCAGATTGTTAAGAATATAGTCAATTGACGCGAATATCGGTGAATAACAAAGGCAGCAACTTCTATTTTCGTACTTGTAATGAAGTTTTAAAATTAAAGATTGTGGACCCCTTCGGGCTTTGATGAAGTTAACAATGTCATTCCATATTGAACAGGTCGTAGACAATGCAGCAAGTTCTTTAAGGCATAAATTGCTTGCGATTCTTACCAATATTTCTGCAGGAAACTTTTCGATCACCGAAAAATGTTCAAATTCACTTTTCTTTTCGGTTTTAATTTTTTTAGTCACACCAGATACGACCGTGTATGGTCTTCGATTCCTTTTCTTAATTTTGTTTAATTTCCATAATGATTCATTTTTCAATAAACAGTTGAAATTTGTGTAATCCATTTTTACTGTTATCAGTTAAGAACAAGAAACAATTTTCAAGTTTAAAGCATGGAATAAGAATCTCTAGTGATTGACTTACCTCTTCCACAAAGCTCAAAGTGTTCTGCTGCATAAATAAGGCTTAAGAATGTCACCTAATAACGCACGGTATCAGGCAAACAGATGGCAAGATTCCAACAACATAATTACGTTCCTTCAGATATTGTAGATGCGCGTGTTTGCATTAATCAAAAAATGTATTTTTTTTCATTTTCACTATATTTTTTAGACATTAATAATTTCCATAGGGTTCCCTTTACTTAACTATACGGTACTTCCTTACGTAAAAATACTTTTCAACTATTTATTTCATTGAATTATAGGTTTTTATTAAATGTTTCCGTCGAAGTATGCTGTCGTTTGATATAGTCATAATTGTGTACGAATTTCTATTTTTCTATGCAGCAATGTGAAAGTATATTGCCATTATTGAGGGAGTTGGAAAAATAATAAAAGTGATTAAATTGATATATTGTATTTATTCACAGACAAATAAATTTTACAAATAGATTTTTGTTTAAAGAAAATTTTTTTGGAATCATATTTCTCAATGCTTTTACATTTGACGAATATAGAAATAAAAGATTTTTTCGATTTCAAGTAGGATTATTTGTGACGAACTTGATTTATCAGGTATTTTTCGTTATCATGACAAAATAATTCGCTTGAGCTCCATACCTGATATTTGTTTTCTCTTCAAACCAATCACCTTAAAATAAAAATCCAGAGTTTAAGAGTTGATTTTTTTATCGATTGAATTTTACTTTGACTGTGTTATTACCTTGTTTATCGATGAAACTGCTTTTAGAAATTTGTTCGTCAAATGCGATTTGCCCGTGATTTCGGCCCCTCAGAGAGTAAGCAAATTCAATGCAAGGATAAACTTGTTTCAAAAGTTTTTCAATAAATCTAGTTGTTTCATTCCATTGGTCTTGGGGTATACTGCAAAATCCAATCACTGTATAAAGTTTTTGCATTGGTTCTTTGGAATTTAAAGCACTCCAATCATGAAAACCTAATTTTTCCTTGCTTCTTGCCATAGCTTCCCTTAGAGAATTTTCGTCTTCCAAGAAATTGATTGTTCCAATAGTCCAAAAGGTTCTTTTGGTATTTATTCGTGAAAAGCTTACAAAAGTTATAGGTGATTTTTGTATATACACGTCTTCCAGGTAATTGCTGCACCATCCATCCAAGTTAATATTTTCAACCACCTGTATACCGTAAATGCTAAATCTCTTTATTTTAAAAAGATACCTATAATTTGAAAATTATTATATTTAAGACGGCGGCTTTCAAACATGAATTAATTATAAATTTGGAAATGAAAAAATAATTCTGTGTCAATCAATTGTTTATTTTTTAAAAATTTTAAGTCTTTCAAAGTATAAAAACAGAGCACAAAAACCACCTGTTTAACAGGCATTAAACGAAACCATTTTGGAATTTTTGGTTAAACACGATCCTTAAAGCGTCACTTACCGGTTTAATATGTCCCTGAAGAATAATTTCAAATACCTTTCAACCCTTAATGAGCCAGAGAAAAATATTAAAATAATGTAACTGACTCCCGTTGAATTTATCAAGAAACGATTTGTTTTTGGATTACTCAAGGACGTTAAGGGGCTATCGTAAAGACCATTCAGCAGCAAATCATCAACAACAGAGTTTAAGCACAGTTTTGTCAATTGACTTTGACTAAATGCTAAATTCTCCCAAAGTTTCCAAAGAGATTCACACGATGGTCCAGATGTGTGTATTGAAAAAAGATTTCTTTTGTTATCCAAAATTGACATCCCATTTAATGTATTTTTTGGTATTTCTTCGTTTCCAGGAAAAAATAAGCCAATCAATTTATCAGAATCATTAGAAATATATTCATCGCCTTGCTTAATTCCAAAAGTTTCAATGACCAACCAATAGCAGGATTTTTTGCTGACTTTACATTTGACTTTTTTGTTCACTAAAAAAGTTTTTAATTTAAGTGATAAAACTAAATATGAAACAAGCCTTTGAAAGAAAAAGTAATGAGCAATCTGATTTTTGTCTTACAGACCTCAGGTTCTCTTTTCTTTATAAAATTAATTACTGTTAATTTAAACTTACCTATACGGCTATTCGCAATAGCACAATTCGTATCAAAAAGAATAACGCACTTTGCATCGCAATAAAGTAATTCCTGTAAAATTTCTTCAGCTGGACCTGGGTCCATGCATAACGTGGTTAAGCTAGTTCGATCAAAGTATGCATCTTGAGGGAAGTTGGCATCTGAATAACCTAGTGTCACTAAAATTGGTTCATAGCACGAACAATTTTGATTTGTGAAATTCTGATGAAGTTTTATAAATAAGCTCTGTGGACCTCTATGATTTTTTACGAATTCAGCTATATCGTTGCAATAACTAGACGTTAAGGCCAACCTGTTAAGATCCTTGATTAACAAATTGCTAGCAATTTGGATTAAAATTTCCGTGGGCAGTTTGGTAATCAAGTTACTCGCGATGAGCGAGGAGGCTTTACTTGGCATCTTCTCTGTCATTGAAAAATTATTAACAAAAATGATAGTAACGACTTAATAAATCACAGTCTATTGATTGAAATGTATTTAAAAAAATCGGCAGTCTTACTTAAACAAGTAACAAGTGACAGAAAATAAATAATCCCTGAAACTCTGCATGAAAGTTAGGTATTCAGTTCTTAAAATACCGTGAGGTAAATAAAGGATGTCTCATGACATAAAGCATAACGCACTGGCCTAGTTAAACAAATAATTTGCACCTAAAAAATTTCATAAGCATAATAATTTCTGTCACATTTTATCCATCAGATACCATCTGATAAGTTAAAACAATAGTACCATTTACTGTAAATATTGTTAGGAAAAAAATTCAGTACCCGTGAGTGAAAGATTTTAGGTACTCATGCAAGTCTAATGACTCTTCTAATTACGCGTAAAATCAAGGGACATAAATTCAATAATACTCCTCTTGACATTTCAAATAATATTTTATCTTTTATTTAAATGAATGTAGGAAACAAAAGTTATATAAAAAGTATAAAAAATTTCTTCATATAAAAGAGTTATTGCAATACCATCGATATTTTGACACTCATATAATGGCAATTAATTATATAATTGATGTTTAAATGATATTTAAACACAATAATAGGAATAAACATAGCGAATTGTCGTGAGAGTCGTCAGCGCGATTCAATAAAACAAGTAAATAAATTGGCATAAAGTATTTATTAGCGACTATGTATAAACTTAAAGTTTTTGAATACAAGTTAAACAAATGATGTTGGAAATTCGCTATTCCTAATGTATTTGATAAATAAATAAATGATTAAATGATTTCTTTTCGGCATCGTTTCTTCAAAAAATAAAATGTTTGAGGTCACACATTTCTAGGGTGCAACTAAACAGCCAAATTGATTTTCAGCGACTTCCTTTTCTAGTTGTCGGAAAATGTTAAGCAAGTACCATTTTTAAATAAAAGAAAAATTATCGATTAAGCATTTTTCGTTATCATGACAAAATAATTTGCCTGTTGTACATGTGTGATATTTGTCTTCTCTTTGAACCAATTACCTTAAAAAAAACAAAAGAACCAGAGTTTATTTTGAAATGCATTAGCTACAAGATATTAACTATATTCCCATCTATTTTATTTTAATTTTCCTGCATTTACCTCGTTCGTTCGTGAAGTCGCATTCGGTTATTCGTTCATCGAGTACGATTTGCCCAAATAATTGGCCCCTGAGAGAGTAGGTAAATTGAACGTTAGGGTAAACTTCTTTTAAATTTTTTTCAATAACTGGAGGTACATCATTCCACCGATCTAGGGGTATACTACAGAATCCAATTGCAGATAAACATTGTTGCCAAGGTTTTTCAACATTGAAAGCATTAAAATCGTGATAATTCAATCTTTCCTTGTCTCTTATCATAGCTTCTTTTTGAGAATTTTCATCTTCGAAGAAATTTATGGTCCCAATAGTCCAAAAAGTTCTGTTGGTATTCAGTCGTGAAAAGGTTACGAACGTGATGGGTGATTTTCGTACATAAAAATCTGCTTCGAAAGCAATGTAATTTTCATCCAAGTTAATGCTTTCAATTAGCTCTACACCGTAAACGCTGAATCTCTCTAGCTTAAAAAGGTATCTGTAAGATTAAAAATATTTCACATGATACTATATAACTTCAACTAACTCGTGTGTTAATTTCGGCATAGAGACAAAGCTAATTAAGGGTAATTCAAATAAAAGTTTAAAGACTATGAAAGAAAAAATTGCATAATAGTAGTAGCTTTTTTTGAAAAAGGATTAATGATTTTTTTATTGAGATAAAATTAGAGGGAATTAAGCGAAACTTTTTTATAAATTTCTGACAAACCCACCTTTTTAAAATGTCCATGAAGAATTTTTTTAAAAACTTTTTGACCCTCAAAGAATCGATAAAGAATATTAAAATAATAAAGCTGAATCCCTTTCTTTTTATCAAAAAGTTATTTTTCTCTGGACTACTCGGAAACATTGGAGTGCTGTGGTAAAGCTCATCCTTGAATAACCCATTAACGTAAGGAGCTACACACAATTCGGTTAACTCACGTTGAACGAATGGGTCATTATCCCATAGTTTCCAAATATCATATGACAATGGTACAGTTGTCTTGATTGAATAAAGAATTCCATCTCCAGGAAAAAATAGCCCAATTAGTTTATCAGAACTATACGAAATATATTTATCTCCTTGCTTAAGCCCAAACGTACCAACGATCAACCAGCTGCAAGATTCTTTGCCGACTTTACATTTTACCTTTTGGTGCACTGAAAAAGTTTTTAACGTGAACTATTCAGCTATTCAAAGAAATAATAAACTAGTCCCTGTAAGTACAAATAATGCTAAAAGTATAAAAGCTTTCTATCTTAAATTACCTATACGGCTTTCAGGAACAATAGATTGAGTACCAAGTACGATAACGCACTTTGGATCGCAATAAAGTAGCTCTTTTAAAATTTTTTCAGCTGGACCTGGATCCTTGCAAATCCCGGATACGCTTGCGTCAAGTTGATTGTTGTATTTTAAAAAATCTTCTTCGAAACTATCTTCTTGCACTGGAATGGGTACGAAGCAAGAACAATTTCGATTTCCAAAATTCTGGTGTAGTTTTATCAACAAACTCTGTGGACCTCTACGATCTTTTACAAATTTAGCAATATCGTTGCAAAGATTACACGTTAAAGCGAAAGAATTGAGATCTTTTATTAACAAATTGTTTGCGATTTGGATCCAAATTTCCATAGGCAATTTATTAATTGAGATACTCGCGTTGCTTGATGCTTTACCTACCGTTACCTCTGCCATCAGAGAATATTGTAGACAAAATTTAGAGATAAATTCTGGAAGCTCTTTTTCGCGAAAAAAAAAAACAACAAACACTTTATGATTGTAGGACTTGAGTATAAAAAATGACTAACTCTTCACGTGCTTTGCAATGGTAAATGTAATTTCTTGAGAAGCTCAAAATATTCCGTAGGGTTAAATTATTTTTGCATAAGACATATTACTTAAAGCAAAGGCATAATTCAAATCGTAATTGTGGTATGACATACCTAGGCATAAAGAAACCTTATAATAAAATTATGCCTTGCATACAAGGGAGCACACGTTAAAAATTTAAAAATAAAAAGGTTAGGCATTTTATGATTTGATTCAAATTTAAACAATTTTTATTAAATAATTATTTATACATTATCGTGTTAAATTTATTTGTGCTTTATATTTTAATGAAATGTATTTAGTTTTATAAAATTTAACAACAAAAATTGTAGTTTCAGCGCATGTTAAAAGCCGACAGTGTCTCTCTTTGTTACATCATGAAGTACAGTATCCATTTATAAATCCATTACGGATCTCGCGTAATTAAAATTAAGTAATTGGCCATCGTTCCATAGGTGACATTAGTTTTTTGTTCGAATAAACTACCTGCAACACAGTATAGATTTTAATTTTCAACGTAAATAAAACTTTTAGGTTGTTGGCTATTTTTCGTAACATCTCATAATTATTCAAAGTATAACATGAAAAAATTTACCAAACATTTTTAATTCTTTTGTAGAATCATTCTTGATTCCGCTTTCAAAATTCTTACGAGGATCGTAATTAAAATCACTGAAGTTGAAATTCATATCGTCTGTATCGAACGAAATATGACCTCTTTTGCTGCCTCTTAGAAAATATTCAAAAGTGATACCTTTAAAAACTTCCGAGAGATTGGCATGCAGAACTTGAGTTCTCTCATTCCACTCGTCTTCGGAGATACTGCACAATGCAACAACAGTAAAACGTTTTTCTTCGATTTGCTTAGTTTTACTTAATAAATGATAATCAAAAAATTTTAATCTTTTTTTGTCTTTTTTTAAAGCAGACTTTTGGAGATTTGCGTCGTGACATAAGTTTACTGTTCCTATTGTCCAGTAAGTTCTACTGGTGTTAATTTTAGATAACGAAATAGCATAAACGTACGAATCGTACATAAATACGTCTGGAAGAAACATATCAAACGTTTTGTCCAATTCAATTTTTTCATCTACTTCTATACCAAAAATACTAAGTCTCTTAAGCTTGTATAAATATCTGAAACAAAATACATCCACGGTATTGTTAGTTTTTATTAATGAATAAGAATATTCGCGTTTATATTTACCTGAAAAAAACGTCATTAAACAACAATCTCAAATAAGTTTTGATACTTGGCAAGGAAGAAAAAAATAACATAATAATTAGATTGCCTTTCTCCTCTTTTACAGATATTGGATCGATGATACTCGCTTGATTAATAATGTTTTTAAAAATTATCGAACGATTATAATTGTACTTTCCGAGCAATTTATCGACATGTCCTTTAATGCTAACAAATAAATCCAAATCGTCGCAAAGTCTAATGATATCGCAACCAAGTGGAGACATCGAGTTGACAATAAAATTGTAACCAGAGGTTTGGATATCTGTTTCCTCTGGTTTAGCACCAGGTAAAAATAATCCTATCAATTCATCGGAGAAAAAAGTAACTTCCACGTCTCCATGCTTGAGTCCTTTTGTTCCAATCATGTACCAAGTACAATCTATTTTATTCATTTTCTTTTTCAATTTACCATTAACTATCGAAATCAATGATATAACAAAATTAATTGAAATAAAATTACAAACTCACTGAATATCCTAATGTTTAACAATGTCTAATAAATTTACCTAATCTCAAGTAGCGTACGAGCATTCAATTATCACGTTAAATATAAAACAGTATCCGAAAAATAATTTTGTCTCTTTGACATCACAAGAATTTAAATGCTTGTTGCTTAATGGATTTCGGCATTTTGGTATATCTTAATGATAAAAAAAAATTTAATACGTTACATGTCTTACCTACGCGACTCTCAGCCACTATATTTTCTGTAGCGAATATCAGAATACACCGAGGTTGACAATACAACCAGTCGTTTATCAAACATTCAGCAGGGCCCAAGTCGTCGCAGAGACGAAATGAAAAGTCGCTTAATTTATTAAAACTTCTTACTTTTTCAAAGGTGATAAATATCTGCCTATAGCACAAAGGGCAGTTTCGATTTTCATAATTTAAATGCAGTTTCAAAAGAATGCTCTGCGGTCCTCTGCGTTTTTTAATAAAGCTTGTAACCCCCATCAATAGTGAGCAGGTTGAACCCAAAGATTCGAGTTCCTTAATTGATAAATTATTTGCAATATTCACTAATATCTCTGTAGGTAATTTTTCTATTATATTTATGCTTGGTTTTAAATTTTCGTAGTTAACTTTCTTTCCATCTTCACCTGTCTGAGAATTACAAATCTCCTTTAAGTTACACACAGAATGCTTTTTCTTTGACTTATTTGATCTTGCGCTGATAATTTTAATTGCATTGCATCTAGATTGCATTTTCGATTTTCTTTTAAGTATTCAATATTTTTTAAAAAAATTTAAGCAAGAACTCGTTTTTTAAGGTGATGCCAACAACTAAAAAGTCCACTGATAACTTCAATATGCAATGCTCTTCGAATTACTTTTGTTCTGTAGTGCATGACCTGTGCAATGAAAAACTTTATCAAAGTACCATTGTGAAAAGACTTTGACATTAAATGCCATACTGTTTCCCCGCGGTTAAAAATAATAAGAATGACGTCATGATTCACTTTGCTTTGTGGATTACTTAAAAATGGTAAGATTATTATATTTGCTAAATTTAGCTAAATTTTTTTTGCAAATAAAGTTTGATTAAGGTATGCACATTTTTGTTATTAATTTTTTTTTTTATTTGCTGCTCAATCAGATGGCATCCTCTTGGTTTTAATGGTTTTTAAGTTGCAACATCAGAGCAGCTGATATTTTTTCCTTGAATTCAGCTACTTTAATTTTAAGATGTTCGAAAGCTTTAGCCAACTCCCAAGTAGGTAAAATAGTTATAAGGTATAAATATTTAAAGAAAATGTTAACAAAAGTAGATGCCACTAAAATGTTAGTTCAATTAAAAATTTATTTCGTTTAAAAAGGTGCACAGAATGTAAACTGGAAACGTTACACAATTTAAATTATTCGTTCTATTCATTTATTTCCCTCTTGTTCAAAGTAGTTCAATTTTATTAACAATTAAAACACCTTAAAGTTAATTTTAACATTTTTTACAATTTACAGTTAAATTATTAATAAATAGTTTGTTAAAATTACATAAATAGTTTGTTACTCTTATTCATTTACCCCTAAATGTGGAAGCGTGTGCGTAAACAAATATGCACGCTGGCTTACGTAATCTTTGTTTAATACATATATTCGCAATTTTTTGGAAAAACTGAAGTGTGTAATTTTAATAGCTTGTGATTATATCAATTTGCAAAATGTTAAAAAAATTTCTTTTGCTTTTGAAATATTTTTGATACTTGTTGTAAAACTAAAATACCAAATTAGATGCAATCTATTAAAAAAATACTTTAAGATCGTAAACTTTATAATTGATTTTCAAAAAGTTCCGTGGCTACGTTTTTTTTATAGCAAGAGATTTGTAATTTTTTAACTGCAAACTTACATTTTCATACTTCAAAAAACTTAAAAAGTTCCTAATTAACGATTTCATAGCTCATTTAAATTTCGTTTTTCTGGAAAATGATCATCTCTTGAGTTTATCTGAATGGATATGCAAAATCATTATCGAAGAGGAAAATGCTTTCCATGTTGCTCGTGTCATCGTCATTGTAACACTTTTCATTCGATACAACAGATTTTGGTAAAATTATTCTCTTACCTTTGAATTCACGCAGGTATATTTTTGGAGAGCTATAGTTTTTACATTTGTAGCATTTTTGATAAATGGAACCATAACGAAAGTTTACAACAAAATAAACCTTGTTATTCCTGTGCCTACGGTTAACGCACAAACAAAAATTACAGTACAAATCACAGAATGCAATTTCATCGCCCTCAAAACGTATTTCCCTTATTTGTCCAACGTTATCAAGATTTATATTATTTATTATGCAAAACTTTTCAATTAGGGATCTGACAACGTTACGCACGAAAGTTTCTGTAGATTTTGAATTGTTTCTGTCAATGGATTTACGTTTGTTAATTATGGTAAATTTTTTTTCATTTGCAATATTTGGAGTAACTAGTGAAACCTGATCTCCAAATATCATTTCGTCTCTTGGAAATGCGTCAAACAACGTAACACCGTTCGTAGATCCTAATGTAACAAACGTTAATTTCAAGAAATCGTGTTTAGAGAGTTTTTGATTTGTAAATTTCATCGGTGAAAGAGGACAGAGAAATAAATTGGAATTTTTCTTGAACTTTGTCGAGAATATGGTTCGAAATTGTCGATTTCTCGTATATATTTTGTTATCGATAAATAAACCTTTTTCTTTTTTTTCGTTCAAGTTAATCAAAAATTTCTGACAAAGTCTAAATGAGAATTTTTCTAGAAATTTCTTTTCTTGGGCCGCATTGGAAGTGTTCCCCGTGCTCGTTCCACCAGCTATGCACTTGTTTTCATCTTGACTGAGCAAGATTTTCTTTTGCCTTTCAACAAATCGGTAATTTTCTTTAGCTAAGAAATTCATTAAAAGACCTTCAAAAGTCGTAATGTATTCCTTGATTATCGTATTATTCTTAAATAGATATTCTTTTCCATTTCTTTTGATAATGTAAATGACATGCTTGCTAAATTTTGTCGAAGACGTTGAATCAAGAATTAAACAATCGTCAAGCATGATTTTTATTTTCAGTACATTCGACAAGTATTCGTTAAATACATTCAAAAATTTTGTTAACACTTTATTTCCTCCATTCTTTGGATTGAATTCTGTTTTGTACTCTATGTCTAGATGTAATCTTGCTGGCTGATCAACGACTATAACCTAGATACAAAATATGCAATTATTTAAATGAAGAATAAGCTTTAGATTTTGGATAACGCCTTGTATGAAAATTTTTAGTTAAAAGCAGGAGAAAGAAAACATAAATCAAATTAATGCATGTTGAAATTATTATTTGATATAGACGAGACTTGTAGAATGGTATTTACTTTTTTAAATTGAACGGTATGCTTTTTCAATTACGTATTTTTGAATTTTGTACCTTTATAACGTTGACAATAAATAAATAGGTAGTGAAAAGGTTGTAAATTAAACTGATAAGTGAAAGTATCATTAAATTAAATAAGAATTGATTCAATTAACAGAGCTCTGGATACAATCAAAAATGTTACCTCGTAAAAATTTCTCTCATTCTTAGGTTTACTGAACAGCTTTGTTAAAAAATCTGTGAAACTGCAAACAAAAAATTTTTTACTATAAGTTGCAGTTACGTCTTCAGATAAAAGCAGTGTTTCTTCATTTTCTTTCTTTCTCGATAGATAAATCTCTATAGCTTCGGCTTGATTCTTGGCAAATATCAAAGAGTGCTGTTGATCAGTTTTTTCAGTACTTGACATGATTTTACTTTATATTTGGACAGTTAAAAATTTGATAAAAACTAACGTAAAGGAACGTTGTCTGTTACTTGTGTTAACTTAAACCTTTATACCTAAGTGAAAAAAAATTGCTCTGTTTCATACGTATTCTTAAGAATTGTAAATTTTTGTCGCACGGATTACGTAGATGCTTTTTTACCGACAAATGTCGCAAATCGTATCATGCTTCTTTATCCAACATAAATATTAGAAACTAATTTTAATGTTTCAAATGACCTTCAAGTCATGAACTTTTTAAAATGGGCAGTTTGATAGCAGCAAAATTTTTCACTGAACCTGTAAGATTTTTTATAAGGTTTAACAAAGACGTTACTTTAATTAATGAAATTGAATTACCGATCGGGCACTTGCTCAATTATTTCCGTAAGTACGTGGAAATATTTATTATTAGTTGAATGAAATGAAATTGAAAAACACTGTTATTTGAATGTGTGCAACTGGAAAAAGGAATGACGGCTAAATTATTTTTGTCAATTCTCATCGGTTAAATTCTTCTCAGGTTCTATTAGATTACATGGACAATGTATCGAAACCATAAAAATCTCTGGTGATAACTCTACTTTAGGAAGAATAATTTTGAATATGCATTTCGCAAATAAGTATATGGCAGGAACTAATTATATAAGATACATCACTTGGATTGAAGTATCCTTTATGGATTCAGTTAAATGGTATAGAAATTTAAATTTCATAATTCAATTTTAAAAATATTTCATTTTTATTACAAAAGATTAATTTATCAGTTATTTTTTAGGATGTTCGTTTATTTAAGTACGACACTGTTGATAGAATATAATTATCCGTGGTATCCTTTCGATCACGACTCTGATTTATCAACAATGTCACTTATATCGGATACAGACGATGAAATAAATCTCGATAATGAAGAATGAAAATCTATGTTTTCTAACTAATTTCAACTGATATTTTCATTTGATTTTTAATGACATTGCTTCATTGAACAAACCAAAAAAAAAATAAAAACTTGGTTATCAAGATACGATTATCACACATTTTTTGTCTGAATTACAATGTTTATAAAGTTAAATTTGTTCGAGAAAGACATTTTTGTTCAATAAAGCAAGCTAAACTTTTGTTACTAGTAGATATTGGAAATTTATTTATTCATCCTGAGTAACGAACATACATATATGTAATATGAAAATAACAAAAATAAAAAGTTTTTTTAAATCAGATTTTCTATTTTATTAAAAATTATTTTATTGCACAAATTTTTCTTCTTTCTCTACTTTTCAGTAAAGCGATTAATTGAAAATTAAAAAGAAAATATAAAAATAGATGTGTTCTACGTTTTTAGATAAAGCAATCGTTATCAAATTTTTAAGCCATCCAGAACTTCTTCGATTTCCTCTCGCAAGTTTTCTACTCTTCTTAAAAGTATCATCTGAAAAAAAATGCGTAAATTTATTTAAAAAGACTATTGTTTAAGGTTAACTCTTGTTACTTTAGCTGCAGATATAATTTGTTCGGCAACTTGCTTTGGCATGTATTCAATTTTTTTTTGCAAGTTCTCTGAGTTAGTTTTAGCGATAGAATGTATCGTTTTGAAACCAGCTTTATACAACTGCATAGCTCTTCCCTGAAAATTAAAAATTAATTTTTTAATAAGAAATTATGCAATTTTGCGGAGATGGCTATACACATTTTTATCTGTGGTAAATTTAATTTACATATTTGACAAAAGGTAGACCAATTATGTGTTCTAATTCGGATGCGCAACAAAAAGTTAATTTTTTACTAAATGTGTTCAATAAATCCACGAACATCCAAAATTCTTCCAATTCTTGGCAAAATCGAACCACAGACACGGCAAATGAAGCAGTTGCATTAAGAAGTGATTGTATGATTCCTCGATCTATATTATAGTTTTCAGAAACTTCGTGAGTCGGAACGCGGTTCCATAAATCAGAAAGGATTAAAGTTGAATAAAATCTATCTATTGTAGTTTCCTTTATGTCCTGAATAAATAAATAAATAAATAAATAAATAAATCTCAGCATTTTTTGAAACAAATAAATGATAATTATTCATCCAATTATCAGCGTACCTTAGGCCTTACTCCTGTAAAAATTTTTTGTATCACGTTTCCAGTGATTCCAATCGTCGCTGCTATCGCCTGTCGATGATCCGATAATTTGGTAACCTACCAATAAAATTCTTGTTTTTATCTTCAAACATACAACATATTTTAAAGTTTTTATGCTATTTTGTACTCACGACATCGTGATAGGCTTGTTCGTTTGGCCGAATCTGTTTTGAAATATCATAAGGAGTCACTAAGAACAAAAGGTGAAGATAATCAACTAATATTAATTTATTTTGAGCTTCTTTTAAATCTTCATATAACATGTGAGCCGTTTTTAAACTAATGGAACCTTAAAGAAATTGACAAATTTAAGATAATCGTAAGATAATTATTTATTGTGCCTAGTTGTAACAGTTATTTATAAAGCAATGGTATTCAGGATGGTTAGGATTTTCATATGAATCACAACTGTACTTTCCAGATACCTTTTAATGCTGCTTTGCCCAGTGGAGAGAGTTCTAATTCTGTTTCATTCTTCAAGTCAATTTTTATTTTTGCTTTTTGCGTTTCTGTTTCCGTGATCAGAGAATTCTGAATAAACTGAGATGGAATGCATACCGATATGTTAGGTTTCACAAACTTTTTTTCTACACGGTTTGTCTTCAATTTTATTGAACCGGTTTCTAAAAGTTCTTTTATAGTGTCATCTGTCACTCTTGAAATATCAATATCAAGCGAATGTGCCTGTATTTTTAACAAACTTTTATTCAATATTTCATGCAAGCGAGATCTTGAAGCAGACTTGCACAAAAGTACAGAACTCGTTATTAAATTATTGATTCCCGCATCTTTCTCTGTGTGAATGCTACTAACAGAATCAGTCATTTTTGATGACAGTAATTCTTTGATCTTAAATTTAATGTTTTTTTTTTTTTTTTTTAATTCAACTTCATCTTTTCCAAAAATGTAATAATGATAAGAATTATCTGATTTACAATACCTTTTCCTTGTCATCGTTGTGGCAAATTAATATGCTTTCCCCGTATTCCCCAAACCCAGCTCTACCCGCTCTACCAACCATTTGCTTATAACGACCCAAATCGATAAAATTTTTTCCAACGAACGGACTTCTTATTATCACCTGAAATAAAAAAAAAAAAACAAAAAAAACGACGATGCTTTTAAAGCATACCTAATAATCAAAATTGATTTGAAATTACTCTCTTGGCTGGTAAATTAACTCCAGCTGCTAAAGTAGATGTGCAACAAATTACACATAGTATACCGGCTTTAAAGGATTCTTCGATTAATCTTCTTTCTTCTGCAGTTAATCCAGAATGATGATAAGCAACTCCATACATAATTGTCTTTTGTAATATTGGACAGATAAAGTCATCCTCGTATTTCAATGAATTGATAAGTTCAACTTTGTCTTTTTTTCTGTGATCTTTTAAGAAGCTTTTAATAACAAATAATAAAAAATGTGTAAATATCATGTTTTGAGATTCATATTCCGTAAATTGGAGAGTTTAAATAGCGCATAAGCGTATCAAATACCTAAATAAAACTTTCGTTAGCAAAATTGCAATGTTTTCGCAATTTTTCTTGTTCGAGCAAAATATCAGGCACGAATCTTTCGGAACAACTTCCATTATTAATCCTCCTATGTAATCAGGATCTAGCTCTTTCGCTTTTGCAGAGTACTGTAAGTTTTTGTCACATCAAAGTCACTAAGTAAATAAACTAAAAATTCTCAAAAAAAATTTTAAAATCGTTACCAACTTTGTAATTGATTAATGTCTTATCAACTAATATATCATCTTGTTCATTATCTACGAGCCAAATCTCATTGCCGAATTTCACGTATTCTTTTAGTTGCACCGGTCTAAAATTTCGAGAATACAATTCCGCATTTAAAAATTTAGCTGTCTCCTCTAAGTTACCGATCGTCGCACTCATTGCTATCACGTGTATACTACCTGACGATACATAATAACAAACAGTAACATTAGTGAAATCTCACGATTTTCAAACTTAAATTCAGAAATTTAAATATAAGTCTTAATTGAACTTACTCTCAAAGTACATTAGCTTTGTCAACATAACTTCTAAATTTGCACCTCGGCCACCATCTTCTCCTAAAAGATGTAACTCGTCAATCACTGCAATCCCTAACTGAATGCAAAAATGTATACGTATTAAATTGTGTAACAGAAAACGCATGCTCTGTTGTTACCTCATTCATTCGATTCGATTCTATCAGGCAATTAATTAGAGAATGCGCTTTTTCGGTAGTGCATACGTATAAGGTATTTTTCTTCCTGCGTTTTATTGGCGGAAAATGGCCTTTTTCTCCTGCGTATTCTTCGATTAAAAAATTTAATTCCAAAGCAAAGGGCATCATTGAATGAATCTTAAGACATTAGCGATAAATTATGTTGTTGACTATGTAATCATAATTTTATATGAAAAATATTTCTGTACCTTTTCCTGAACCAGGGCAACAAAAGGCAAAACGAAAATCGCATTCTTTTTGTTGCAAATAATTTCTTTAAGTATTAGTAACTCAGCGACCAACGTCTTTCCACCACTCGTGGGCAGTGCATAGATTAGGTTTCTCCTTTCATTAACAGCTTCCAAATTTAAACACTCGTTTTGCCAATCTAAGATTTTATATAATGATGCTTTTATACAGGCTTTCTTTATCAATGAAGTAATGAAATAAAGAGAAATTTTAGAAAAACTCACCGTAAAGTTTTGAAATACCTTTGTATTTTTTAACCAAACTTTCAACCTTTGTAGGAAGACCATAGTAAGAAAATTTATTGCTCGATTGAGTATCAAAATTCGCAATACATTTTCTTCTTTTCGCAGATGTTTCTCCGGTATTTTCCTCGGGTACCAAATTTATTTTAACCAAATTTACTGAATTATTCAAATCCTCGGAAATATCATAAAACCTCATAGCGTCATCTAAAGAATCATCTAACGAATTTTCAAAGTTTAATACAGGGTTCGTTTTTTTTCTTTGGTTGTCAGAGGTGTGTTTTATTGTGTTTTCCATTTTATATCGGTAGGATAAAACGGTGTTTTTTGTGTATAAATATCACTTTCAGTAATTACTGTCGTTGCAGAAACGACTTGGCTTTGCATTTTATTGCTATAGAAATTCCAGCTAATTCCGCACGACATAAATGTGGCTATTGAATTACTTTTTTTCTATTTGAACATATGGATATTTATGCAATTGCATAACAGATACGAGAATCATTCTGATTTTGAAAGAACGTCAGAAAATAATGAAAGCTTGTTTGACCCATAAATCACTTAATTTTTATTTCTTTAAAAAAGTTTTATTCCAAAACAATATTATTGCGTATCAAAGAATTTTGCAAAGACTGAAAATTTAATGAATAACAACCTTGATAAATGAAGGCCCAAAATATCATTGTTGTTATTTTTTTTTAAATAAAAAATAAGACTTTTAAAAGTTGATAAAAATCTTAAGGGCTGTATTTTTTTGTCCCTAATTCATAGATATAAGAATCTGCCTTTAGACGATTATAATTGCATAACAGATACGAGAACCATTCTGATTTTGAAAGAACGTCATGAAATACCGATAGTTTGTTTGATCCATAAATCAATAAATTTTTATTTCTTTAAAAAAGTTTTATTCCAAAACAATATTCTTGCTTATTAAAGCATTTTTGCAATGACCGAAAATTTAATGAATAACAATCTTTATCAAAAAATGTCCTAAATACCAGTGTTGTTATTTTTCTTTTAATAAAAAATAAGTCTTATAAAAGTAGATAAAAATCTTAAGGGCTGTATTTTTTTGGTCCCTAATTGATAGATATACGATTCAGTTTTTATACTGTTTATTTATTTTTCCATGAACGCGCGTTGTGTCAATTACGTAACGTAAAAATAAAGTATTAAGTAAAATATTTGTATGCGTAATGTAATTTTATTTTAAAAAGAAATTAAGTTTGATGCGTAAAAAAACATAATTGTTGTTACTAATGTTATAAATTTACAAATTAAATGAAAAAAATGCGATGTCTTAAAAAAATTTTTCTTTGAAAAAAAAAATACAAATTTGTCAATATTTTGGAGATTTTGCATACAATAATTAATTATTTAATATGTAAACATCTAATTTTTAGACTATGTGTTCTGATGATGGAGTGAAAAATCTCCAAAATATTGACAAATTTATATTTTTATTTTTCAAAAAAAAATTTTTTTTTTGCTGGAAGACATCGCATTTTTTCATTTAATTTTCAAATTATGTACAGCGTAAATTATTCAATTCAAGTTATAAATTTACCTTGTATGGTCAAACCAGTTTATTGATGTTGGTTGCCTTCAGCCTTCTGCAAATTATCAAATCCTAGTTTATTCTGTAATGCTAAAATTATTTTTTCGACAAAATTCTATGGTATTTTTACTATAGTTTGGATTTTCAGAAATTTCAATATTTTTCAGGTTGGCAACTTCTGGTATATTAAAAAGGATACCCTCTGTTATTCTTGCAGTATCAACGTTCCTTTGAGGGCACTTTATGGATAAAATTTCAAGATCGATGAAATTCTTGAAACCCTGGATACTTTTTTCAATATCTTCAGTTTCATTATTTAGAAATTCATTAAAATTCAATGCAATGTGTTTAATTTTTATGTTTAAATACTTGCCAATTATCTTTAAAAATTCGTTGTCAACATAATACGTTTCAACTTTTAAGCATAATAGACATTTTAGCCATTCATTTGGAGGTGGTATGGCACTACTGATAATATACAAATTAAGATGTATGGATAGTTTTTTTTAATTTTTTAATGGTTTGAAAATTGAATTTGGAACTTTTGCTATAACCCCCTCAATTTTCAGTTCTTGTAAATTGCATTGTCTGTTTATGAAGTTAAATAATTCAGTTGTCAAATCATCATCTATTTCGTCTGAGCTGGATTCTATGTCAAAAAATGTTAAACTATGTATTTTGCTTTTGTTTAGCGATTTCAAAAACTCCATAATGAAATTGTTTTCTGTATCATAAAAAGTTAAATTTTTTAAATTATTTATTTTTTCGGTGATATTTGTACATCCGTTTGTGATACTGCAGTTTTTTAAATACAATGTCTCTAGCTTATTTGGATTCTTCAACTTCTTAAAAATGTTAGAGTCAAAATTTACATAAATCAGTTCAATGCAAACGATTTCTTCAGAGCAATTAAAAATTTTACCTAATAATTTTTCACTGACGTCTAATTCAGAACTTTTTATTGCAATATATTTCAATGATTTGAAATCGAAATGAGTTAGTTTTTCTAACAGCTGTGTGTTGTTGTTAAGATCATCAAAATCAATGCTTAAATGCTTCAGATACTTATCAATTCTACTTAACATTAAATTAAATAAATTTATCAATTTTCCTTTATCATTCTGAGAGTTTAATTTCATATAGAAATTATTCATTCTTAATCTATCATAAAACATGCATTCCATTTTATATTGTGCATATACTCCTGAGTCCATGGTTTCCTTCCATTTTTTACAAACTTTTTCACAATGCATTTTGTCTAAAATTGATAATTCTTCAAAAATTAGTCTCAAACAGTCACTATTCAACATGTTTATTGCTGTGTCATCCATATTTAATTGAATCTGTAAAAATAAAAAAAATAAATTCACGATAAGTATTAAATAGAAATGTATTTTCTATCTACGTCATAAATATATTTTAACAACAAGGATCAAACAGAATTAATAAGAGTTTAGTTTTCTAGGCTAACCCAGGCTTTTCTGCTATTTATTTGGTAAAGTAAAATTATTTTGTACGATTAATGAAATTAGGATAGTCAAAGCACAAGGTCCATACCTTGTGGTATTATCCATACCATGGTATTTTAATTTAACTCAATCATTCGCGTGCACACTTTAACGAAAGTTTTCATGTAAATACATGTAAATTTATTATATTGTATAAGCAGAGATTTATATTCAAACATCAACCTACGTACACATTTGTACATATGCATGAAAAAAAAACCAAAATGAATTTTATTTTCAATTAGAATAATTTTTTTTTTTTATGAAATAGGGCATAGGACATTAGGAATTAATTTTGGTTTTTTTAATTGATAAAAAAAATTTAATTTTAAAGGGTTTCAAAGCTTAATAAATTTTACAAGCTTGTGAAGGTAGACGAAAATATAATCTATTTATACTGGTTAAGCGAATTATAATAATTTTTGATATAACGTATGATGATAAAGAATAATATAAAAAATAATATAAATAATCAAATAATTTTATGTCTTCACTAGGAAGAATTAGGACTTTGATGCCAGGACCAATAAAAAACAGGACCAAAATAAAAAATTGTAAAAAAGCGTGAGAAATGTGAGAATTTGATTTTTATTGCGTAAATATAAGTGACATAAATATACATTGATTAAGATGGAACAAAAATAAAATAATTTAGGATCCACTGTTCGTATGAATATGCTATTTAGCTGATTATCAATTAATCTCAGAAAATGACTCCTGACTCCTCGGTAATCTCGCGTTCCAGCTGATAATCGAATTCATCTTCCATCATCGAGACAGAGATATCCGATTTTAATTTCCAGGGTTCACTTCCTTGTAATTTAATATTCGTGTCGTAGAAAACACGACATGTTTGAAGATGCCTGTTCAAAAATCCAGGAGTTGAATAAATTTTTCCACAGCCTTGACAGACAGAAAATTTTTCTGGATGTAGTTGTTGCAAGTGAGATTCAAATAGGGCTTTACCTATAACAGCGTCACCACACAATGGGAATATGTTATTTTCATGTTTATTGCAAATGTGGCTGTTAACAGTTTTTTCCTCTTTGAAACACCTTTTACAGTTTTCGTATTGACATTTTAATACCCTGTTGAAATCGTGTACATCGATAATATGTTTTTCCAACGTATGTTTGTATGTAAAAGTACCATTGCACAAGTCGCATGTGCTAATTTGTTCATGAATTTCTTTTGGTATTCTTCGTGAAGAGTCACACGTGATCAAATGATTCTTGATTTTTTCAAAGAGTTTGTTTGGATAATCGCTTTACCCTTGACGTCAATTAAGTTTGTCAATTAAATAGGTGCCAGGAAGCAGTAACGCAATAAGTCTTCATTGAAATTACATTTAATAACACGCGTATTCCACAGAAAGGATCGAGGTAAAGTAGCTTAACTAATCAAATAAAACCAAGCCCTTATATTTTATTCAACCCAATAGCTTCATTGAAACCATTTACAGAAATATAATTAGTTCGAGTTGTTGTAATAGTTAGTATGAGTCTTGTAAAAGTTATAGACATAAGTTACTCTTTAGATGTGTCAGACTTAGGAATGCGACCTGTAACTTCATTAGCGAAACTTGAGTGCTTATACGCTCGAAACGTCGCTAAAATTACCGAAAAATCTTTCTTCTGTATGGCTAACAGTAAAAGTATAAAAATTTTGGACCTCTGCAAATGTACCAATATTTCAAATAAATTTTCTGCAGTGATAGAAAATTGTCCAAAGCTTGAATATTTGGATATTTCATATACGACAAAAATAACTAATGAGCTGGTAATGATCGCTATGAATGCTGCTAGAAAAAGAAAAAATAATGTCGTATTGAACGTTAATGCGTTCATACAAATATCGATATTGAAAATATTGAGTTCAGCAAAAACCCAAACTTTCATATGAATACGTCACAATTTATAGAAGTAGATTCCGTGAACGATACTTTGCCGATTTACATAAGTAAATGAATTCGATAAATCTGTGCAATAATGTGATTCGGGCAAAAAAATTCAAAAAACAAAATACTTTTTTTTCTTCAAAATTTACATTACTTTCCAATGAATGCTAAGGAACAGACAGACAGCTGTGACAAAAATCAAGTGTGGTATCAATAGTGCGAATGTTAATCCAGAAATAGCCTACAGACGCGAAATGGCTTATTGGATAAATTTTGACTTCGGTGTTATTGAGTTTGATCAAATAAAAGTTTTTGCACTGATATCAAATGCCACGAAAATTTCCGATAAAAGTTATTTTAAAATCTACAGGTAAGATATGTAACTTGGCACATAGTTTTTTTGGGAAATATTTTGTATTTTCAATTAAGGGGATAACAAAGTTGCCATTTACATAAGTGATTAAATTTCCAAAAGTATAGCATATTTGGTCATATCACTCAGAAATTATGTAGGTGATACCTGAGAATGAAATGATAGAGTATTTTATTTTTTTTAATTTCAATACATTTATCAACTACGACATGTTTCGTCTAATTATTGAAAATAAGAGCAACTTTTTGACTATTTATGCAAATATTTTAGAGAAAAATTCTTCGAAAATTATGTTCTGAAAGCAATGAATAAAACGTACTCAAACACTAAGCTTCAGGATGGCGAAAATTTTATGGTAAGTTCTGATTCTTGGATTAAATTGCGATTGAAATGTATCAACTTTTAAAAAAGGAACTGCCTTTGCATACTTTAGGAATTTTTGTTGTGCTTGAAATAAAGCAGAATTCAGACACTGTAAAAAATTTAGAGCATGAAACAGTAAAAAAGGTAAAAAAAATTTATACGAACTTACGCATGTAAAAGCTTTCACGTATCTTTGTCGATTAATATTTAATTTTTTGTTTTGAAACATTAGCGTGCAGAAAGTTTGATCGATGTAAATAACTTTTCTGTAATCGCCTATTTCGAAGCAACTACAATAAGGTCGCTGATATGCAAGGATCAATTGATTATAAGTGACAAAAGTAAACTTTACGACATTGCAAAGTCATCGGACACTAACTTTCATAATAAATATAGTCTAAATAAAGATTTCGTCTACTTTGGTATCAAAAAATTAAGAGTTGAAGCTTTCAAAATATCTTAACAAAAAATATGGTTTGGAATTGTTAATTTATATCAGAAAAAAGATTCAAGTATTTCCAGCCTCACTCGTAGATCCGAAAATTCATCGGAATGCTTGGTGCAAGATTTTAGATGATCCGTTATCGCAGGAGTCAGAGCCAGAAGTAAAAAAGCGTCCACTAGCTTTAGAAAAAACTGTTCCTCAGAGAAATTTAAAAATCTCGTACAGGCAAAAGCCTTATTGAGAATATTAGCGTTATATACATATTTAAAACAATGAAAATAAATCGAATAATTTCAACAGTATTTATTTTATCTCAATTACTCTTATCGTATCATTTGTTGTTGTAATTATTTGTTAGAATTGTTTTAATTTTTATCAACTAGGTGTTAAAAAAAATTACCATTGTACTCAGTTCTGTAAATTGATCAATAGTGAAAGTCAAAACGATAACTTATTTAGGTTCGTAAATGATAAGTTGCCTGTTTCATGAACTACCGAACAAAGAAAGCATCAAATTGTTAAGATAGCACATTTTCTATTAAAAAAATTATTGAATCCGAGCAATAATCACGCTAATGCCAAAACTCACGAACCGTTGATGCTTGAGATACTTATTTCAAATAGTAAATGCACACGAAATTTTACATATTGCTCCCCATAGTTTTTTTTATACTTTTACATGCATATAAAGTCTTGCAGAAGCTATCCGGATATCTGATACCTGATAGTTTATCATTTGGTAACTATATCCGGAATTTCACACACATGATCTCTTCATGGACCTATATAAGACTATTGAAAATTAATTTGAATAATTTAAAGACCATACATATAACACAAAATTTTTATCAGCTCAGTCTTTTGTGAGAGTATCCATCAATTTTCTGTTTCTTTGATTTGACTCAGTTTTACCTAAATTGTCCGTTTACAATGCTTATTTTAAATCTTTATACATTGATAAACTTAACAATACAGTTAGCAACAATATCGCAGCTTTTAAATAAATTATTTGGCAAAATAAACTTTTCAAAATAAAATTTCAAACAAAAATTTTCCTATCACATAAATAAAATTAATAATTGTACGAATCTTAAAATTTTTAAAAACACAAAACGAATTAATTTTAAAAATTTAGTTTTTATGCAGCAGGTTTAATCTTAAAGCTAAGACAATCAAATTAGCTAATCTATTTAAAGAAAATTCCTAATATGCCTTAATCATATTTTGTACATACTTTTTTAAATTGGTCATAAAAAGTACAAAAAAGCAGTGTTTTATTTTGCAAATAATATTTAAACGTGATATTCTTATGCTTTTTTGAGTAACAAAAATTAAATAATTTGCATGAAAAATGGAATACAGAAACAAAAAGTATCGAATGTTGAGTACTGTAAACTAACAAGTTACAATATTTTTTGAAGAATTATCAGTTTATTCGGGAGTTTTTTCGTATATTTTTATCTGCTTCTCCTTACCTCTCCTAACTGTCAAACTGTCAATTTTCTCGAAAATGAAATGACTTCTAAAGACTATAAATATTTGATCTAATTTAACGTCCAAGATAACTTTAGAATATAAGAATAAAATGAAAATACTTTACTTCCAACATATTTTTTTGCTTCTACTTTTATTTTTAAATGGTACCTTGAGTTTAGTTATTGAATAAAATTCGATCGGTTGAATAAAATTGTAATTAACTTTCTCTATTTTGGAAAATTATTAATGTATTTTAAAAATGCTCCGTTAAGGGGTCCTACTTAAAATAACAAGGCTAGTGGTTTATTTAACGTTTATATTAAATTCTCAATAACCATGAACACTTATTTAAAATGTCTGAATGAATTTTCTTGCGTAGAAAGTAATTTTTATCATTATCAACTGTAACAAGAAACTCGTAAATAAATTTTTAAAAAAACTATATCTGTATTAATAATTATAATATTGTACATTGTATTTAACCTTTTTTCTTTCTTTTCAATAGGAGTTGGAAGAATATTTATGCATTACAAAAAGGCCATTTTGAACTATAATTAATTTATTAAAAAATAGTTTTCATAAATGATAAGTAAAAATTTTCTAACATTCAGATAATTTGATGTTTGTATTGAAATTAACTCATTTGTGATTAATTATTAACACATTATCAACTGATAATGTGTAAATAATATTATATTATCAAATAATTTATATAAACTTATATTACTACTTTATATTATCAACCTCACATTAACTCAATACCTTTGTACAATAATGGTAGTGAAATCGTCTTCTAAAACTCAACATTATAAATACATAAGAATCTTTTCTACTAATCTAATCTCATAAACTAATCTTTTTCCAAATTAGTTTAAAATCTTTCTTATATTTTTGGAGTACTGCTATCTGAAAATAAAAAAAATACTTCCAAAAATAACTATAATAACGCCGAAAATTGTCGCTATTTTACATTGAATCCTGATTTCGAATTTAATTATTTTTTTAATTTATTTTTTTTTTTTTTTTTTTTTTATATAAGTCTGAATTGAGCCAAAAAACTTTCTTGAGGTTCTATAAGCTACGAGAAACATAGGTAGACTATAACTGAATCCTAAAGAGGAAAAATTAGACAAATATATTTTATTTTCACTTTTAATATTCATTTTGATAAAATTTTACATACATACTCTTTCAATCTTGTACAATTATGCATCTATACATGTAACTCTCAAAAGAATAAATAAAATAAGAATATAAAAAAATAAGAAAAATATTTACAAAAATTAGCTAATTTCTATTTTACGGTAATAAATTCAGCAAGGTTTTTTTTCTCCAGCTGCTGTCAAAAATTAACGAATTTTCTTCTATTAAATTATTTACATTACAGATTGAAACTGCGTTTATATCGTTTACAAAACGATGGAAACTATAAAAATAGCGTCTTACGTTATTGACATCATGATATATAGTTAAACTATCAAAGTTTTTCCAATAACTGTTTGGTTTGTCAAAAAAATTATTACTAATTTGAGAACACCTTAAAATTACAAGTTTTCTTAATTTTTTCAAATCTTTAATTACATATTCTAATCTATCATTAGTTAAAACTTGATTACATTCAATGATTAAGCATTTTAATTTTTTTAAACGTTTTATACAATTGAGCGAAGACAGCGTTAAATTTATGTTATTTACATGGAGCTCTTCGACTGACGGACTATATAAAACGGATGTTAATATATCTTCAGCTTCTCCGAATTCAAATTTACACATTTGAAAATATTTTAAATTTTTCAAAGATACAAAAATTGAAAGCCCATTGTGGGTCAAGTTCATTGTGTTAATGAAGCACAAAGTCAATGACCTTAAATTTATTAAATATTGTAATTTAATAAGCGTAGGGTCTGTGATGATTGGCTTTCCATAATTTAACTCAGTCAACGTGGACCAATTATAAAAATTTGTATCTATTGAGGCAATTTCTCTATCCATGTAACAAAATGAAACCAAATTCTTGGTAGTTATATGTCGCATAAAATTATTTGTGAATGGAACGCCAATTAATTCCAAAATTTTCAAATCATTTTGTCTTTCTAACAAATTTATCAACTCCTTGTCTACATAACGTTGGCCTTCAGCACCGTCCGCTTCCACATTTAAAATCAATTCTTTAATATTAGCACATTTACTTAAATTCAATGAAAATATTAATATTTTAACGTAATTCGTCTTTAACTTAATTTCCAAATTTTGAATGTACTTTAAATTTGATAAAAAAATACCTAAACCTTTAACCGAAGCTTCACAATTAATGTATCGGAATTCCGTTACAAATGACGCTTCTAACTTAAACAAATTAAATGCATCGAATTTTATATTCTTTAACTTAACATGTCTTAATTTTTGATTTTTTGTAAAAAAATCATTCAAATATGAATTATAATCATTTGGATCGTTGATGTTACCAAATACACCAAAACTTTCCAATGTTTTTATATTGCTTCGGGCAAATTGAAATAATATTTTATAAAATACACATTTGCTGACACGTCAGTAAATGCGAGAAAAAATAATTTAAGGCTGTCTTCGCTTTTTTTTTATTAAATTATTTATGAAATGGATTGGAATTTCTTCTTTTTCATAAACAGGTAACAAATACTTGAGTTGAAAAGCATAATCCATGTAAAACTGATTATCTAATTCTGATTCCAAAATATTTGCTCCATTCCTGCAAACTACATTTAAATGTTATAGATCGACTATGTCTATTAATATTTTGTAAAAATGACTTTGGTTGTATCAATACCTGGATTATCTTCCATTGATTTTACTTCCATCTTGTAATTTTATTAATTTATTGAAGTTTTTTTCAACTAAGAGAGATAAAAACCCTTTAAGAGGTCACTTTGTTGATTTGCAGCTGAAAAATAAATAATTATTACAACAACGTTCTTAGAGAAATATTTATGTATATATATATCCCATCCTATCTTATCCTATCCTATATTTATATAAATCTTTAATTATGTGTGTATGTCCGAACGCGATAAACGAGAACACGATAAAAGCTACAGACATGGAGTTTACGGCAAAAAATACGGGTAAAACATAGGCTAGGTTTTATTTTGATAGATAACGACAAAAAATTCTTATGTTAAAAAAACTGAATTTCTAACAAAAAAAAAATTTTATCGAAATTTTATTTAAAAAAAAAATCAAAAAAACTAAAAACCGAGGAAAAATTTTTTGATTAAAAGGAATTTTATTTGATTCGGGCATATTTGTTACTTATCCACCTAAATTTTCAAGGTAATCGGTTCGGTCTGTCAAAAGTTACAATCATTTTTCAAAAATTATAAAAGTTTAGGACTAATCTTATCTTATCTTATCTTATCTTATCTTATCTTACTACTATATATATTTGAAAATTTATTTGTGTGTCTGTGTGTGTGTGTGTGTGTGTGTATTATCATCAGAGTCAAACCAGTGAACGAAATTATATAAAACCGGTGTCAAATTAAAGAAAAAATGTCTGCGAGTGACATAGGCCATAGTTTTGCAATTCAGCTATCGTATTTTTGGAGATATTCAATTTTTAGCGTTTTTGAACTTGATAAAATTTTTAAAAACTTTAAAAAAAAAATAAAATATCTTGAGAAAATCGAAAAATTTTGTCACACTTTGTAGTATTCGATTTGGCACCAATTCTTGCGTATTCTCCTAAATTTTTTTTCAAAACGGAGGTATCTTTAAAATTTTATATAATATTTTTGAAGCTGGTTAAAAATTTTTTTTTTATTTTTTTATTTTTTATGGTATTTATCTATTTGTGGGTCTGTGTGTGTATTTGATTCATTATCAGGGTCGCATCCATGTCAAAATGAAGTGTCAAAATATAGAAAAAAAGTCTGCTTATGACATAGGCCATAGTTTTGCAACTCAGTTACCGTACTTTTGGAGATATTCAATTTTTACTATGTTTGGAAAAAATAAAATTTTTTGAAAATTTGATTAAAAAGTGAAATAACTTTTAAATATGATAAAATTTTACCATCGCAAATGGTATTACTCGATTTGGCAAGAATTTATACGTACTTATATAAATTCGTATAAAAAAAAGACGTTTCTTTGATTTTTCAAACAAATTTTTCGATAATTTGCAGTAAAAATAAAAAAACTAGAGAAACATTTCAGGAAATTTTATACATTCTTTACTATTCAGAAAAAAAAACATGATTGTTGTATCATAAATTAATTTTTTTACAAATTAGTTAATCGAGATTATCATTAAAGAAAAATTAGGACCCTCTGAAAAACTAGAGTTTGCATTTCCAGGAGTCAAACGCGATTGTTTATTTAAAAATGACTGTATTATTTGCAATTTTTATTTTTTATGCTACAAACTATCAGGACTATAAAGAGGCCCCTCTGAAAATTATTTGATAATTTTTTATTATGAGGCCTTGAATTCTCTAGATTAAAAAATACCGAAAAAATTGCTTATCCAGTTAATAACACGAAGTTTAAATTATGAAATCACTAGCTGACTAACATGATTCATAACAGGTCTTAAAGTCTGTAAGTCTATAGTATACCAGAATAGAACACGAGATATTAATATTAAAATGCTAGGTTCTGTTCGTGCGGGAGAAACACGTCGATTCGATAAGAAATAAAATATCTTCAGGATTACAAATAATCTCCCCAATACCTTTTCAAATGTGTTTGTGTAATTAATAGTTATAACTTTACTGGGGATAGAACTAGGCTCCTCTGAAAACTCTTAATGTGTTTGCATAATTATAAATTTGCAGTGAAACATGATTTTCTTAAGTAACAGAAACAAAAGCAAAGGCAATACAGGGGGGGCGGAGCCCCCCCTCCAACATATTATATATATTTCTAATTCTTACCAGTCACTAATTTAGTAGCTGAATAGAGTAACTAAAAGAAGCTTGTACAGCTATTATAAGGGAGAATCCCAGAATTGGTAGTCGAGGGAAGCAACTGCCACTCTTGAATTCAAGGGAAGGGTAGTAAAGCTTTGTATCGATGATCACTAATTATCCGCCTGGGTACAGCTTCCCTAATTTTTATGATTTAGTAAATTTTAGATAATAATTTGAGTAAGAAAAGGGTTATTATTCAAAAAATTGGGTAACCTAAAGCAACATATCTTTGGGAAAATCAAGTTGCAGGGGTCCAGGCGGGCGCAGCCCCCTTGGTGGTTTGTTGAAGTGAGCGAAGCGATCCGGAGGCAGCTAGTATATATTATATATTTATCTTAATTTTAAATATACATTTGAAAATTTATTTTTGTGTGTACGTGTATGTGTGTGTCTGTGTGTTTCATCATTCAGATTTCACGATTCAGCAATCGTACTTTTGGAGATAAACAATTTTTATGATTTTTGGTAAAAATAAAATTTTCCAAAAATTCGGTTAAAAAATAAATATTTAAAAAATATGTGAAATTTTACCATCGCAATGGGTTTCACTTGATTCCACGGGAAATTTAACCAAGGGATATAAATTATGGAGAAAACATAACATTAAGTTATACGATTCTGGACAATAAAAAAGAATATTACTATAAAATTATACTTATATCTTTAAACAATAATTTTTATCAATATTTTTTCTTAATTTAAGTTTTATATTATTATATTAAGAATTTATATAAATTATTGATAAAAGGCGGACCGAGGAGCGGTCTAATATATAATTTTATGACATGAGTTAATATCAATCACTGTGTTCGCAGCCCTCTTTCTGCAAAAAATAGATATAAAAGGTATACAAATATTTAAAAAAAGTGACAACTAAGTACAATATTTTTTCCTTTATAAGTGAATTTTATTTTAAATAAATTAAAAAAGTAATCATAATTATTTTGACGTTCTTTTAAGATATTGTAACACTTTAATTTAGACGAAGTAGAGCAATTAGATAAAAAAATTTCATCTTTGTTTAAAACTAAAACTAAAATGAATTTATGTTTTAAAAAAAATCTTGAAATATTAAATTAAACAAATATTTGCTAGAAAATAAGCATGCGCGTTTAACTTTAATAAAAAATCGGCCTTAAAAATGATTTCAAAAAAATTTTGTCTTTAACAAAAATTGACAGCTCATTTTCTTCCAATAATATACCACCGTATTTCTTTTGTTATTTTTTCAATTTTATTGAGCTATAAATTGTTTTACAAATTTGAATAATTTATCTTGAATATTTTTGATTACTTTATGACCTTTTTATGAACTTAAAAAAGGTTTTATAAATAAAAATTTTAAAATTACGTCCGTATTGGTTTTTAGGATTCAACGTAAATTTGTAGACCATCAAATCATAATTTAATTAAAATTTTGTAAATTTGGTGATAATTTTTAGAATTTGATCTCGTAAAAAAAGCAATATAAAAATCTTATAAAAACAAAAAAAGTCAATATTTTGATAATTCCACGAAAAATCTCATGATTTCATTAATGTCACGAGAGTCGTAATGTTAGATTTAACGAAAAATTGGTTTTTGGTGACAAGTATAGAAAGAATAGCATCACAGTGTTACATTGTATTGAATTCAGCAGAAATATGCCCTATATTAAATTTTTTTTGAATAGTGTTCAGTTTCTTAAAAAAGTCTGAATAACAGTAACGAATGTAGCCAAATATACACCAACGAGAAAGATTACTTCGAATTATGTCCTGTTTTAAAGAAAAGTTTCAATTTCCAAATTAATTTTATGCATATATGGCTTTTAGATATTGGTATTCAATGCAGCAAAATATACACCAAAATAAATTTCAAAATTCCAAAATAAATTTCACAAAAGTGTTTTAAAAACACTTTTGTGTTAACATTGTAATTTTGATAGTTTTAATAAGAGAACACGTTTATAGGAGTAGCTCAGAACTTGAAAATTAAATTGTGGTGGTATGTAATCGAAGCATATATTATATGTGTGAGTGCATGTGTGTGTATTCTTTTCGTCTCTCCCGCGTCTTCCTTTTTGGTATAATCAGAGCGCTCGAATGTTAAACATATACTTTTATATATATATATATATTAATAAAAACTAAATAATTTGCGCAATTAATGAACTCTTTACATTTATTTAATCACCTTTTCTGTTACAAAAGGTTATGGTGCCCAGATCTTTAAAAATAAAATTAATTAATATTTTTTGTGCTGTGAAAAAAATATGAAAAAGCCGGTGTAAAAATTCTTTAAAAATTGGCGTGTGAAACGCATGGTGAAAAGTATGATATAAATAGTTTTGCGTACATAGAATTTTTGAGAAATAAGAAGATTTACGTTTTTCAATAAAAAGTTTTAATAAAATAAAAAACATTTAAAGCTGGTGATTTTTTTGTTCAAGATATCAAATTAATTAAAAAAAGAAATGGCAGTTAGATCGAGCGCGGGAAAGGCAATTTTAATGTCGCCCAAAATTTTAACCGGTCAAGAAAATTATCATAATTGGGCTTAAGCCACAAAAAGTTTTTTAAAATTAGAAAAATTATGGGATACTATTGAGGAACCTATAGGAGGCACTATATGTTAAACACCTAAAAAAATGGATGAAGCCTACAATGAAATATTTTTAAGCGTCGATGAAAATTTATGGCCACAGCTTGAAAATGTAAGTGCTCCTATAGAGGCTTGGAATAAATTAAAGGAATTATATGAAGATACTGGTATGGCAAGAAATGTAACGTTTTTATGTGATTTGATGACAACGAAGTTAGATAATTTTGAAAATGAAGAGTCGTATATAAATACAATTATCAGTGCAATCGTCTACCTGATGAATTTCAATCGGCTATTTTACCATTTTTAGGTGTATCTAAGTTCACTTAAGTTAATTTTCAAGTTATTGATATAGTGAGAATTTTAAATATTGTGGTAATATTTTAAATACAGTAGTATGTAATATTTTAATAAATATTTTTCATTGACTAAGGAAAATATCGCTTTTGGTACTTAGTGTTTTAATTCTTTCGGTAATCAATTATCCAAGAAAAATTGAAAAATTAATTTTTCTAGGGAGTTTCATGAAACGATAGATACGATTAAATGGCCTGTTAAATTTTGTATTTTTCACTGGGCGTGGTCCTCTTAAAATGTATTTATATTATAAATATAGAAAGGTTGAAGGCTTTTATTTGATAATGTTTATAAAATTTCGGCGCATATTCTCCAAAAAAATAATTTATATAAATGTTTTCTGATTTTCCTTGCAGATGACTCGAAAAACGCGAGAATTTAAGTTTTTTACGCTTACAAACCGTTTACAAACATTGGACGGATAATTGGACTTCTCAAGTTAGTTATTATCCTTGCAAGAGGCGGTCCAGTTGTATTTGAACGTTTCGTAAAATTTCAAAAACAAAAAATTACATTATTTTATTCTGATGATAAAAAAAATTAAAAACTGCCTTTGACAAAAAATAAAAAAGTACATTTGGGAGAATATGATAGGTGACCAAATGTATTTTGGTTCGATTTAACAATTATTTAGCTAGTCTATCTTTAAATAATTTGATTCATTTAGAGGAGTTGTAATTTTGAAATTAAATTTTTTAAAAAAATCTTAAATGCAAGTAGCAGCAGGTGTGGTACAAAAAAAATGTTCAATTCAGTTATACATCCAAACATAGGACATAATATATATGAGCACACAAAAAATAAAAAAAAACAAGATATGACAAAATTATGTTAAATTGGTCTGGGTTAGAAGGTAAATTTCAAAGAAAATAAAAGCGACGCATGGATTTTATGTCTCCACAGCAGGTATGTTTTTTAATTTTTTTTTTTTAATTAACTCACTAGTGACCTCTGCTGGTCTATGAAAACTTTAATTTACTGATGATTTCAACAGGTGTTCCGAATTTGCAGAAATCAGAGCAGCTAATCTAGCAAACCACGTGACAAGAAACTCATCAGTCTATGCACATGTTATTTATAAAATAATCAAGAAACGTAAATTTTGTAAACATCAATTTGTTGAAGAAAATTTAAACCTTGCGATTTTATCATTTTTTTTCTTTTCCTAAGATTTTCTTGTCCAATCACGCATGAGAACTCATAAAAACTGGCCTCTTAAAGTCCCGGAATACAATTTGGGTCGCTACAAATTTATCCAAATCTTAAAAAATGTATTGACAGTGAAAAATATATGCTTCATATTGACAAAAAGCTTTATAAATTTTGTTTTACCGTTGAGCAGATATTATTATGCTGTATAAATGACACGCGATCAGTTTTCCTTGCGACAGCTGAACGACAAAGTACTGCGTAACATATTTACTTTTATATGTATACAAGTTTTTTAAAAGAGAAAAAAAAATTTTCTTACATTATTGACTTACAACACTGTTATTTTCTTTTAAAATTAATTTTTTTTATTCACAGCATCATAAAAATTTGTCTTTTATAATTGTTTTCTGCCTTTTTGTCGATATAAATATATCTGAACGAATTTATATAACAAAGCTTATTCACGTACGATTCAAATTATTAACAAAGCGAACGGTATCACGTCGGTCACGCAGAGTTATGCTGAAAGTAATACTTGAACTAGAAACCACGGAATTCGCCCTTGGAGCCAATATTTTTATCCCTAAAAAGTATACTCAATTTTTTTTTTTACTTTTTTTAGTTACACTAATTGTAAGTATACAGTTTAAAAAATTTTAAAACACGTAACTCAAATTCCAATGGACTAAATCTTAAATTATTTTATTTTTTTATTTCAAATTGCACATAAAATTTCAAAAGAAGAAAAAAAATATACGATTTTTTTGTCGGAAAATTATAACCTGCCTTCAACGAAAAATAAGAAAGTAACATACATAAAAAATCTTCAAAAAAAGTATACAGTTAAAAAAATTTTTTTTGATTCGATTAATCAATCATTTAATGTATCAAGGTAGCCTTGCAGAAATAAAATTATATTTTATTCAGATAATTTTTAGTTTTCAAGTTATTTACATGCATCTAACGTGCACTGCGTCGTGCGCATATGCAATACGCATACATTGAAAACTGACGGCGCATTATAGAAAATACTATTCGAAATACTATTAGAAACATCGGTTTTTAAAAATTTTGTCAAATGGTTCAAACATTGACCCGCTCATAACTCGGTCTCAGTGCAACCGACTGAAAAATTACAAAGGACCAAAGAAACAAAGGAAAAATCGCAGGATTGTCATAGGCCTTAGAAGATTTTAGATTGATGCGAAAGAAAATTTTTGTCGCCAAAAAAACTTTTTTTTTAAAATAACTGATCTTTTTTGACGTTATTGTAAATTTTCAAAAAAAAATCGTAATTAACTTAAAAACTTGAAATTTTTTTTCAATCAGAAAAGTTTTTATATGACTTCGAATTGTTTTTTACGTGTCCAAATCGGTTTGACGTTTGCAGAATTACATATATTTTTTAGCATAAAATTTGGATTTCAAATTCATATCACAGAACTAGAAACAGACAATAGAATAAATTTTTTGGTACAGAAAACCTTCCTCGTCAGGCAGATATCTTAACTTTAACTATTTGTATATACATTTATCACCTAAAAATTTTAATACATGACTTAAGTAATATGATAATGACTTACCGTATGTAACATTTGAAATTTAATATTCGCAAACATATAAGGTTAAATTATTTTCATGTATATTTTTTACAGATTTTTAAATCATATCAAGATTTTATGAAATTAAGTACCCACACCGTGCTTGAACGTACCGGAAAGTTGACCTAAAATGACGACAAAATCGGCTTGGGCAGAATTTTAATATATATTTTTTTACGTCGATTCCTTCCTACTAGAAAATCCGAGCTGCTCGTCTGCCCGACTTTCATGGGACCTATAATTGCATATTTTAAGTTTTTTTAAATTAATGACTTAAATTGCCGCCAAAATTTTATTTCTTCATAAAAATAACTTCTATAGGTCTCAAAAATTTTTTACAAGCCTCACGCTTCCAACAATTCCATACTCGTCTCTTTTCATTGATCTGTTTTCAAAATATGATAATTTAAAGTCAGAGTCCCAATTTAAGAATTTTTAAAAAAAGTCAATTTTATCATTATCTTTGAAAAACTATATCTCGGAAACAATTCAATAATTCAATGAAAAGAGACGAGTAAAAATTTTTTAAAAAATTTAAGCTTATAGAAAATTTTTGAGACCTATAAAACAAATTTTTATGAATAATTATAATTTTAGCAATAATTTAAAAATTGGTCATTTTAGGCTAAAAATGGGCCTTTAGTTTATTTACTATAACGATGAAAGAATTAGTGTTATAAAATTGCAGTTTACGGGGCTTGAAAAGTTACACTTACACCAAAAAAATAAAACTAACCAGAAGTTTTTTTTGCCGTTGAACCAATTAAAGCCCCAGTGTAATAATGGTCTACTTGCAATGACTTCAAATATTAGAATAGGTTTTCCTTAAATAAAATATTAATTTATTATAATATATAATTTCATTTAGAAAAATTTATTATTATTAATATAGTAAAAATTTTATTTGCCTTTGATTATATATAAAATAATTTCGTCTTTACAAATAATGGTAATTTTTAATTTTATTAACAAAAAAATATTACATTTTATTTTATCTTTTATTAATTTTATTATTCACTAAACTTGTAAGATTTTTGTGCAGTTTATAATGGTTTATAACTATACATATGTTTTTTAAAAGTTTTTTTATTTTTTTAAATATATATTTAATATAGAAAAAGTATTAGACAAAAAGTATTAGGCTTCAATTATTTTACATAATATTTTTTAAAGGGTACTAAAATACTTTAAATGATTACTATTTTTTATAAAGACAAATTTATTTTATATATAATCAAAAACGCAAATAAAATTTTTATTGTATTAATAATAATAAATTTTTCTAAATGAAATTATATATTATAATAAATTAATATTTTATTTAAGGAAAACCTCTTCTAATATTTGAAGTCATTGCAAGTAGACCATTATTACACTGGGGCTTTAATTGGTTCAACGGCAAAAAAAACTTCTGGTTAGTTTTATTTTTTTGGTGTAAGTGTAACTTTTCAAGCCCCGTAAACCGCAATTTTATAACACTAATTCTTTCATCGTTATAGTAAATAAACTAAAGGCCCATTTTTAGCCTAAAATGACCAATTTTTAAATTATTGCTAAAATTATAATTATTCATAAAAATTTGTTTTATAGGTCTCAAAAATTTTCTATAAGCTTAAATTTTTTAAAAAATTTTTACTCGTCTCTTTTCATTGAATTATTGAATTGTTTCCGAGATATAGTTTTTCAAAGATAATGATAAAAATGACTTTTTTTAAAAATTCTTAAATTGAGACTCTGACTTTAAATTATCATATTTTGAAAACAGATCAATGAAAAGAGACGAGTAAGGAATTGTTGGAAGCGTGAGGCTTGTAAAAAATTTTTGAGACCTATAGAAGTTATTTTTATGAAGAAATAAAATTTTGGCGGCAATTTAAGTCATTAATTTAAAAAAACTTAAAATATGCAATTATAGGTCCCATGAAAGTCGGGCAGACGAGCAGCTCGTATTTTCTAGTAGGAAGGAATCGACGTAAAAAAATATATATTAAAATTCTGCCCAAGCCGATTTTGTCGTCATTTTAGGTCAACTTTCCGGTACGTTCAAGCACGGTGTGTACCAACTGCGTTCAAAAAAAAAAATAAATAAATAAAAATTGGCGTTTTTTGTATTTTTTGGCGAAAAAAATTTTTCGTGGATTTGAATTTGGTTTTACGCGGTTTTTTAGTAACGTTCACATTTATTATTTTTTTTTCACAAGATTTTTGGTTAACAACATTATAAAAATTTCTTTTTTGGCTAATTAAAATAAATTAAAAATATTAATTAACTTTTTTTTTCACAAGATTTTTGCTTCTCAAAATTTTTTTGTTTTACTTTATGTACATACATACATATTTATACGACGATCCCAGTCCCGCGTTATTCGTGGATTTTATTATTTGCGGTCTTTTTCCGGTCTCAATTACCCGCGAATACGGAGGGTTTCCTGTACTCCCGTTTGTGATGCCGTTCTTCAATATAAATTATTAGTCTCGTAGGCTATGTGGGCTTAAACGCTATTCTTTCATTAACATGTTAATTATGTTTATGACAATTAGCTGGTCTTTACGCCGGTACCGCCAGCAGAATACGGTTTTTCCAGTTTTTAGAAATGTGAAATTAACCTATTTTTAAAATTCATGAGGAAAAATTTATAATTTATGCGGAGTGGGTGAAGTAAAAAAAATTGCGGCTAAATGATGACAATAGCAAATTTTGTTGCAAAACGCCATACTTGTTCTTATTTATATGAAGAAAAATATAATTTTAATTAAAAATTTTACCTCAAAATATCTCCTGTTTTTGTTACGATGTAAGCGATATCCTTTTTTTAATGAATAGAGCTTGAAATTTTTTGATAAATTTCTTTATTGTTTTTATTATCACCACAAGTGAAATTAATTTGTTCCAAAAAAATATTTATAACAGTTATCTTCTTGATACTTCTAGCGTAAAAAAACAAAAAAATCTGAAAAATGAAGGCTTTTTTTAGAAATTTTCAATTATAATTTTAGAAAATATAAATTTTAAAGAAAAATATAATCAATTTTAACATGGAACATGTTCATTGCATGGGGTATTTGAAAAAGTTTGGCTCGGCAGGGGGGGGGGCTGATAAAATGACGCTTTCAGGGGAGGGGGGTGAAATGGACTTAGAATATTTTCGATTTAGGGACTTAGAATAATTTGAAGTGAGAGTCAGGCCTTGATAACAATAAAAACTTTAAGTTGATGGACTTAGCATAATTTATAATTCAGGATTTATTGTAATTTTTGTAATTTCGGTTTTAGGATTTATTACTGTTATGAGTGAACATGTTCCATGCTCGTTGGTTGTGTAGTTACACAAGGCTTAAAAATAACTAAAATCAAAAGCAAACTTGATTACGACGATAGGCTAAGAGGACTCTATAAAAATTTGTTTTAAATTAAATTCGCCCCCAGCGTGCTTCGCGGACCAACCCCCGTAGAGTGATTGAGAAAGTGGGTAAGTCACGAGAACAACAAATGTAAAATTTTAATACAATTTTGATAATTACTTTCAATTAAAAATATTGATTATATTGTTTTTCTTTTATTTTAAAATTCGTTGATAGGTTTATAATTATTTGATTCATCGGCTTAAAAATAAAAAAAAAAATAAAATCACTTAGACCTTTATACAAGGGCCGGTTTTGCCCAGTTGTATCTTATTGGCCCAAAAGTGTCAGATTGGACCGAAAGTGTCAGAATGGCCCAAAAGTTTCAGATTGGCCCAAAATTTTTAGATGGAATATTAAACAGTAAATCTTATAACAAACAGCAAAGTTTATAATAATTTCTTTATGAGATGTTACTTTGTTCAAATTTTTTTTCTTCAGATTTGCTGTTTAAATTTTCATCTGTGTATCCAGTGGAACTTAAAGTGGATTTCTCTATAATAATAATTCATTAGATAATAATAATTCTTAAAAGTTATTCTATTTTTATATTTATTCTGTTTTTCAATTTTTTTTCCTTTTAACTTTTGTTACGTATCCTGAGGTTTTATCCAAGGGATACGTAAATATAAATAATTATGAATATATGAAATATAGGTTTATCCTGGGGATATTGACTGCCCCAGGTATTTTATATAATAAGTTGGTATGGTTATTATTTGGTTGGTTTATAGTTGATGTATTTGTAGATGAGTTCGGGTTCGATCTAAGCTGGATGAACCTAACCTGAGGCTAAGTTCTTAATTACAGAAGGAATTGTCACTTACACAATAATAACTGATAACTGATTTGATATATAACTTTCACTTTATTGATTATAAGTAAATATAATAAAACTGTCTAAGTCTTTAAGTCAAACGAATTATAAAAGATACTTAATAACGAGAGTCAATACTCTAATTAATGATGGTTATGATTCTAAAGAATACAATTTGGGCGCCTGAAGGGCAATATATAATCTAAAATGAATCTGCCCATATTGCGAGATTTTGGGGGAAACGTCCAATACAAAAAAGCGTCGGTCTCGTCACGTCCAATTAGCGAAGGCGTCCATAACTATTACTAAGAATCGCGAGGTGGGATTTATGCATTTTATAACGCCTATAAATCCCTACTAATTAATGTCACGGTTGACTTTTGTCCCGCGCTATTGTGCTAGGTCAGCATCAGCGGAAATGCATCTGCGGGTTCCTATATCGTCTGGGAACGTTAATATGAATATCGGATGTAGGTTTAATATTTATATATATATCGGATGTTAGGCATATCAATTTTGACCTACCATACGTAACATCTCCCTCCGTTCATTCCAATCGTCCCGATTGGGTCAGGTGGGGGAGATGGGGCTGAAGACAGGGTTTCAAGGGGGTGGTAATTATAATTTTAAAATTTTCTGTCCATTGTCTTTGTCAATACATAAGATTATACAATATAAGTTCATAAAATTAACTTTCGATTATAATTATTGATTCTATATAATTTTAAGGTATATGCTTTATGATTATACATAATATATAAATTGTAAAAAATGTTGAGTAAACTAAAAAAATTATAAGTATAAAATAAAAATTTAAAAATTTTTAGATCTATATAAAATATTAAGAAATTATTAGTTAAAATATATGATGAATAATATAATAAATTTTTGGATTCTTCAAAACGATATCTTATGGAAGGTGCCAATTGGTTACTTGGATTAATCTTCTTTGATGATCAAGTTGTTTATATTGGTGTTGGATTTTCCTAAACTGGAGTTATCTGAAATCAATCTTGAGAAATTAATTTAAAAACCCCCGAGACATTATATACCCAAAACTTCGAATACATAGGGATAGGTGGTGATATTCGAAATAGTATAAAAAAAAATAAAAAATAAAGATTTAAAAAATTTTTATGATTTTTTGGTTAAAATTTTGCTTTTACAAGGTTAGTTTGGTTTAAAAAAATTTGGTTAAAGTTATAAATTTTATAAAATTTTAGTGTAATTTAGTTTATAAAACAAGAATTTATTTAAAATATTGGAAAAAATCAATTTCGGTAAATTGGAAAAAATACAATTTCGGTAAATTTTATGATTTTTGAATGATTTTATAATAATTTAAAAGGTTAAAGTTGTAATTTAATTTATAAAACAAGAATTTATTGAAAATATTGGAAAAAATCATACAATTTCGGTAAATTTTATGATTTTTGAATTAAAAAAAATATAATTTAAAGGGTTAAAAATGATAAATTTTATAAAATTTTAATGTAACTTGATAAAAGTTTATTAAAAATATTGAAAAAAAATCATACAATAACATAGAGTTTATATGAATTTACGGTATGGGTGAAAAAATTGCGGTATAGGGGGAAATATACATGTTATATATAGAGTTTTTATATTTTAAAGGTATAAAGTAAAAAAAATGTATATTAAACATAGAGTTTGTATGAATTTGCGGTATGGGTGAAAAAATTGTGGTATAGGGTGAATGGGTAATTGTGGGGAGTGGGTATTTCTCTTTTTTTTTTTTTTATTTTTTTTTTTTTTTTATATATTTTTTGAATTTGGGTTTCGGATTGGATTTTTAATTTATATATTTTTTTTGAATTAGGGTTTAGGATTGGATATTTAATTTATATATTTTTTAAATTTGGGTTTAGGATTGGATATTTAATTTATATATTTTTTGAATTTGGGTTTCGGATTGGATTTTTAATTTATATAATTTTTGAATTTGGGTTTAGGATTGGATATTTAATTTATATATTTTTTTGAATTTGGGTTTATGATTGGATATTTAATTTATATATTTTTTGAATTTGGGTTTCGGATTGGATATTTAATTTATATATTTTTTGAATTTGGGTTTAGGATTGGATATTTAATTTATATATTTTTTTGAATTTGGGTTTCGGATTGGATTTTTAATTTATATATTTTTTTTGAATTTGGGTTTAGGATTGGATATTTAATTTATATATTTTTTTGAATTTGGGTTTAGGATTGGATATTTAATTTATATATTTTTTGAATTTGGGTTTAGGATTGGATATTTAATTTATATATTTTTTGAATTTGGGTTTCGGATTAGATTTTTAATTTATATATTTTTTTTGAATTTGGGTTTAGGATTGGATATTTAATTTATATATTTTTTGAATTTGGGTTTAGGATTGGATATTCAATTTATATATTTTTTGAATTTGGGTTTAGGATTGGATATTTAATTTATATATTTTTTTGAATTTGGGTTTAGGATTGGATATTTAATTTATATATTTTTTGAATTTGGGTTTAGGATTGGATATTTAATTTATATATTTTTTTGAATTTGGGTTTCGGATTGGATTTTTAATTTATAAATTTTTTGAATTTGGGTTTAGGATTGGATATTTAATTTATATATTTTTTGAATTTGGGTTTAGGATTGGATATTTAATTTATATATTTTTTTGAATTTGGGTTTCGGATTGGATTTTTAATTTATATATTTTTTGAATTTGGGTTTAGGATTGGATATTTAATTTATATATTTTTTTTGAATTTGGGTTTAGGATTGGATATTTAATTTATATATTTTTTTGAATTTGGGTTTAGGATTGGATATTTAATTTATATATTTCTTGAATTTGGGTTTCGGATTGGATTTTTAATTTATGTATTTTTTTGAAATTTGGGTTTCGGATTGGATTTTTAATTTATGTATTTTTTTGAAATTTGGGTTTCGGATCGGATATTTAATTTATATGTTTTTTTTTGAATTTGGGTTTAGGATTGGATATTTAATTTATATATTTTTTGAATTTGTTGTTTTTTGTTTTTTTTGTACGTAAATATTTATTTTTAAATTTATTTATTTATAAAAATTTTGTATTGAGAAAGTCAAATGGAGCAAGAAAAACAGAGATATGAAATTGTTAAGACAATAAAAAATAAAAAATTTTTAAACAATAGTTTTCATAATATTTATAAACAGGTGTATGCCTGATACCGGAATGACAAAAAGGTTGTTTGAAAAAAATTTTGCAAAACCTTATGATATTTACAAATCGTAGGAGAAAGAGAGAGGCCAATTTAATAAAATTTGATTAATTTGTTATAGAAAAAAAACTTTCCTGCAATTTTCATATACCCAAGTTGAGTGTCGATGTGATATACGCAAATATGTGGCTTGTCTCAGATTAAGGAACGCTATACAGCGTTGGTGAGTTAGTTAATAACAGCACCAGTTTAGAAAAACTCTGTTTTCTTTTGATATCGGCTTCAGGAAACTAGGATAGAGTTAATTGGTGTTATAATTAGTCGGTTATACAGCTTCTCGTCTGGTTTATAAGCTCTCAGAAGCATTTTTTTTTTTGTTCATACATTCTGGATTGCCAATTTTTTTGCATATATATTATTATTTAATAATATTTCCATTAATCATTCTTAGAGTACAAGCGATTTTCATAGTTGAGAACATTGCTCGTCTATGAGAATTATGTATTAATTTATACAGTAATGCACATTTAATTTTGCGTTTCTTTGAAGTTGAAGTGAGATCTTGGTTGGGCAAAAAAAAAATGAATGTTGCAGTAGTATTGTAATAAAAATTATATATGTGTTAATAAGTTGGTTATCCCCTCTTTCACTCCATGTGATTTAGTATAATTTATAAAGTGCAATTATGCAGTCTTTAAGATCAGCTGTTTTGATAATATTATGTCATTTCAGTATCAAGGGCAAAACCGTATGCAAACAAAGATTATAAAAATTTTATCTCTATAATTATGAATGTGATTCACGTCTCTGGTTGTCCGCAAAAATTTCTCTCTCTCAATTTTTCATTAGTTATTTATTTTTTTTTTTTTTTTTTTTATTGAAAAATTTTGTTATTAATTTTTGTGTTAAGGAGAAAAGAGAAAAAAAATACACACAAATGTATATGTATGATGGTAATTTAGTAGTTGTTTTATTTTTTATATCGTTGATTTTTAATTTAACTTCATAATCTAAGAATTCCAAGGATTGTATAAGGATATTTGTGCAAACTTAATTTATGTAAATACATATATAAAGAAAAACTCTATAAAATACTTATTTAATCCGGTTGTCAGGGGTGGTCTTTTTTTTTTTATAAAGGCACGATAAAAGATTACGTATTTGTTAAATCCAAAGTAATTTATGTTAGGATATATTTAGATTATGTTTATGATTAGTTGATTAAGTGATAATTGTAAGCTAATAATAGTTATGAATTAGATATGTATATAGTAGATTTATAGTAAATATGAATATATTGGTTAGTATAAGAAATTACAATTATATATATGGGTAAAAATAATTATCAAAGATTATAATCTGAATATAATTTTGAACCTGATTTTTTTTTTTAGAAATTATATTTGAAAAAAAAAATTTTTATTTATTTTTTTTTTTTTTTTTTTTTTTGTAAGGTAGTGTTAAAATTTTTGAAAGTGCGGTTGCAATATAAAAATTGTGTAAGGTTTTTGTAAATAGTAAACTATAATACTTGATATATAAGCTTCAAATTTCGATAATTATTATCATTCAAACTTACAGTTAAAATCATATTTTTTTTTTTTTTGAAGTTTATTTTGAAATATACTTTTAATAGATTAAAAGGTTTAATTATAATTTTATTTATTCATTATTTTAACATCAGGAAGGAAAATTTTCCATTTTTCAAAAAGGAAGGTTTGGATATTTTAACTCAAAAAAAATTTATGCAAAATATGGTATGTTGTATAAAAATGTTAAAGAAACATTAATTAATCTTGTAAGACAATAGGGGAGAGGGGCTGGGTTAGCATTTTCTTACGGAAAAATTTGTTTGTGTTTTACTTATAGATTATTACTTATTAAGGGGACTTATTGTTTAAAGTGGGGAGAAATAAAGAGGGAGGTAAGAATAGCTGATTATTGACTTACAAAATTAATGTATAGTACCGCAATTTAGTATAAACTTTACATAAATTTCAAATTCCAAACCCAGTTACTTTTGGTCTTGTCGTATTTCAACGAAGAAAAATTTCAAAAATAAATTTTCTTTTCCTGTTTTGTAAAAAATATTATTTATTTTGAAAATTTAAATGAAACTTAGTTTATCTCTTATTATAGCCAAATATTTTTAACACACAAAAAAAAATAAAAATAAAAAAGTTTTAAAGTGAATAAAAAAATAAAAAAACTATGGGTGGCGGCTCTGAGGGATATCTGAGAAAAACTTGAATTAACCTACTAACACCGTAATAAACGTTTTGAAACTAACACATATAAAATTTTCTGCGTATACGTAAAACTTTGAGATAAGATTAAAAAAATATAATAAAATATTGTACTTCATTAATACTTATTCATATGTATTATATTTATCAGAACTTTAGATTTATCAACTATAAAATCTATCACTTCATGGTTAAAAAACACTTTAATTTTAAAACCTTTATACTTTAATTTTAAGTTATTTCTATCTTTATATAATTTTCGTCATTTTTGTTCTTTATACTTATATACTATTATTTACTTATATATTACGTACTTATAATCTATTTATTTCAAAGATTTATTTCATTTTTATTTCAATATATTTTTATTGTTATAGGTTGTCTATTATCGAGGAAGAAAATTATATAGAGACTTTTCATGTTTTTCTTTTGTAAAAAAAAATTTTCTTTGAGTTGGTAAAAATTATTATTTAATTCAAAAAAAATTTTTAAATAAATTTTCGTTTATCGTATCTCTATTATCATTCAAAAAAAGAACAAATAAAAAACATAATATTTTAACATAAAAAAAAATTGTATGCTAATTGTCTTTCAAAAAAATTTTTATTTATTAGTTTAAGTAAAGGTTTGATAAGATGGAAAATTATAATTAAGGTGTATCTTAAATATGTGTATTTGATTGAATATGTATGCTGTAAAAAAAAAATACTTAGTAGTTATATTTTAGATATGAATACGATGTTTTCGGTTAATTATGGTTGTAGGTGTATTGTTAGTAAATGAGTTTCTAATCCAATTAGGTTCAAATCCGGACGATAGATTAATAATTTAAAGTATTAGGTAAAAAATATAGCTAGTTAAATAAAAAAATTTTTTTTTTTTGTTTTTTTTTTTTTGTTTGTAAATTTTTTTTTAAAAAGAATTATAACTATTAAGATTAATTAAATTAATTAAATCTATTAAGAAATGTTATTAATTTACTACTTTGTCCAGTAGATAGTAAAATGGGTCGATCCTATAAAATCTTTGGCCAAGGTGGGGCCCTAGGTGGGCGTACTGCAATAATAGAACTGGGATAGTAGAACTCGGGCGGTTTAGGTAACCAATCAATTGTACCCTGACTGATAAGCCCTGTCCAATTTTTCATATTAAATTTTATTAAGTCCAGTGCTAATTCCCATTTTTTGGAAACAAAATTTGCTCTGGATATGTGATACAAAAAAACAAACAAAATTCTGAAAAATTTCTGAAAATCTGATTTATCTTGATAGGTTTGCGAATCGTCTAGTGAGGATTTTGGAGCCAGTTTTTGTTTTTGGATGATGTTTTTCAGCGTATATTTGGTTTCAGTCTGTTGTACATCATCTATTTTGGATTTGAATTCTTCAGGTGGCAGTGGTTTAGGTTCTACTGTCGCTTTTTCCAATATATACGTGGTTTTGGTTTGAAATACATAACATGTAAGGTTTGTTTCGTTTTGTTGTACCAAGATGCCAACCTTTTTAGAGAGAGGTGTTTCAGTTATTTTGAGTTCAGCGATTTCTATTATTTCTTCTTGAAGTGAAATTTCATTTGTATTAGCATAATTTATATTTTTTTCTTTTTGAATGGCATGGAACAAAGACATGGAGGTTTCGTTCAAAGGTGATATAAATGTATTGATTTGTTTAATTTTAGTAGGATCTGCGTTCAACGCTTTTAAAGAGAGCACCTGAAAAGCTTTATCCCACGTTTTTGGGATATATAATTTGTCGGAGTTAAAAATTCGTATTAAAATATTCATTTTATATTCTTTGGCAAAAATGTGTACGCAATCGCTATCTTCCCATTTTTTTTTCTTGTTTAAAATGTGAAAGATCCCGTCAGGATTTTTGCAATGTTTTAGGGGTTTACTTATTTTTAAATTATTGTTATATTCATTGATACTCATATTATTATTTAATAAAATTCTAAGACTGAAAAATAAACAGTCACTATAGTTACTTACATCTAGATACCTAAAAAATTGTTCGTAACTTTCACTACATTTATCTATTTTGTCATAGCGATTAAATACGTTTGTATTGATTATAATTTGTTTATAAATATCTTTTTTGCTTTTGTTAGGTGCAAATATCAAGGCAATATTAGTTTTATTATTTTCATTGTCAACTTTCATGATTTCAGTGTCGTTATTTTCTAATTGTTCAATAATTTTATCTATACTTAAGCTTTTTTTGTTCTCAGAATTTATACAGATTCTTTTTTTGTGAATTATGGTTTCTGGATCTTTGTCTGTAAATTTTACGTCGAGTGATGCTTCAAATAAAATTTTTCCTTTGATGGAGTCAACAGTAGCTGGGTAATTTTCTGTAATCGTTTCCTTATTTGTTTCGGGTTGTGATTTGCTAATTGTTGCTTTACATTTTTTTGAATCAATTTCGATGTTCTTATCGGAAATAGAGTTTGTTAATGGACTGAATTTATTCATTTTATTATTTAATATATTTTTCGTTATTATTTTGTTATTATAATCGGATAAATTTTTATTTCTTGTATTTCTTTTTCTTTTTGCCATAAATAAAGGAGATTTTGAATAATTTTCTAGAGGGGGGCTATCATTTTCAGAATCAGATTTGTTTTTAAGATTAAATGTAACTATTCTTTGTATAGGATTAGGTTGTGATTTTAGTGAAATAATTTCATTAGTTTTTAAAGGTTTTTGAGTTAATTTTGATTTTTCCAAGTTTAAAATAGGGATTTTATTATTTATTAAAAAGGGGTGGGAAATTTTTGGTATAGGGGTATCTCTTGATTTTTCGATAGTTGAGCTTAAATTTTTATCTGTTTCAGGGATTGAAGTAATTTCTGTTATTTTTAAGGGTTCAAGTGTTTGTTTTACTGTTTTAGGGTTTAAAAAAATTTTTGGTTCTAAATTTTTAAAGTTAGTTGAAAAAGGAAAAGAATCTTCTAGTTTAAAAGTTAATTTTGATTTCTCATTGGTTAAACTAGGGGTTTTATTAATTGCTGGAAAATCAAGAATTTCTTTAGGTTTTTCAATACTTAAGTCTAAATCAGATTCGGTCTGAGGGATTATTTTTAATTTTTCAGAATTTGTAGAGGATTTTATTTTTGGCTTAAGAATTGATTTCGGTTTTTCAAAACTAAAATTTATTTCTGGTTCAGGGGTTAATTTTTCATTATTTGAAGTAAAGTCTTTTTCTAGGGTAGTATTTGAAAAAGGACTAAAATTTTCTGTATTATTTCGGGTTTCAAAAGGTATTGTGTTTGAAACGTTTATTTTATCATTATTAAGGTTTAAAATTGAAGGTAATGTTCTATTATAAAAGGTTTTCTGAATTGCATTTTTATAAAAAGTGTCAGAATCATAACTTAATTTTGGCCCAAACTCACTCGAGAATGGGCAGGTAACTAGTTTAAATGTTTTTCTGATTTATTTTCAGCAGTTTGGAAATTTTTTGCATTGTTAGAAGGGTTATTGGGTTGTTGAATTGGATTATTCATATTAGGAGGAAAATTCTGATTATTTCCATTTTGGAAGTAATTTGGAGCAACATTTTGGCTTTGGTCATAATTTTGGCCTTGGTTAGAATAATTATGATTTTGGGGAGGGAAATTTTGGTTTTCCATCATATTTATATTTGAATAATTTTGATAAAAGTTATTAGGATAAGAATTATTTGAAAAATTTTCTCTGTTAAAATTATGATTTCTATTATTACCGCGAAATTGACCGCGATTATTGTTATAGTTTTGAGGATTATTTGGGTTAAAATTTTGATTATTAGGGTATCCATTAAAATTTTGATATGAATTAAAATTTTGTTGATTATTTGGGTATTGATTAAAATTTTGATTAAATTGGTTATTTTTATAGTTTCGACCTCCTGTATTATAACTCTGATTATTATAATTATAACGATTATAATTGTTTCCTCTATTCGGTTGCCACCAAGGTGGTGGATAATTTTGGGGGTAATTTTCAAAAACAGGAGTTAAAGTTGTAATTGCAATATCGGGTTCTTGGGTTTCGGTAGGATGTTTAATTTTTCCTTGCTCAACAGATTTAAATAAATCTTTACATTGGGATATATCGTGACTATTACTTTTACAAAAAATACATTGCTTTTTTGAAGTTTCAGCGGCAGTAGCGCGTATACCTGCTGCATTACCCATTTCATTATGTAATCTTTGTATTTCTAAAATTTGATTCATTAAATTGAATATTTCAGAAGTTGTGGCTGTGGTGACACTAGATTTGTCGTCCGTCGCAAAGTTAATTGGTTCAGCTGGAGTAACTGGCGCGTGTTTTAATGTACAGAATTCATGTCTTTGTACCGAGCGACGTCTACCTTCAAGGTTAACTGCAATTTTAGCAGCTTCTCGCAAAGTTTTTGGTTGTTTTGAGGCTACTCTATATTCCGGAGGATTTCTCAATCCAAAAAGAAAGCATTTAAGGGCTTCAATACTAGTTCGCTTTTTCCATTGTTCTTTTTCGTTTGCGGTTAAGCTAACCGATGAATCATAAATTGCATGTAAAGCTTGTTCTAAATTTTGTACGCGTAGCGCGTAATCGGCGACTGGTTCGCCAGGGTTTTGTTCGGCTTGTCTCATATCTAATTTAATAGTATCTGCGTCAGTGATACCTCCAAAACTTAATTTTAAATCTTGTAAAAAATTTTCTAAACTGGTGTAATTAGGAGCAATTCCTGCGTAAGCGTCGTATGCTCGGCCTTTAAGGCGACGAGGGATTGAATTTAACAAAAATTGTTCACATCCTGTTCCATATGTTTTAACAATGTCTTTCAAAACTTTGGAAAAAGCTTGTAGGGTTTGTGGTTGACCAGAAAAATCGGGTATATTTGCAATAGCAGTTATAAGTGTGACGGTATTATTTAATCTAGGTATATTATTATTGTTGTTTGGTGGGTTTAGTACTGCATTATTACGACTTTGATCATTATTTTCAATATCGTTCAGAATTTCGTTTGTTATTCCTAAATTTAGTGCTCTTTCTGCGTTAATTATATTTGTCATTTGTTCGCGTTGTCGTAGCATTTCTAAATTGAGGCGTTCAAGTTCTTGGGCTAAATTGGCTACATCTATATTATTGGGCGGGTTAGTTTGAGGGCCGTCCATGGTTCGGTTTACTTCACTATTAATTGATTCAGTATCAGAAAATGTATCTCGCGGTTGTCGCCAAGAATTATTTGGCATAATAGTTTTACGAAAAAATTTACGAGATTGTTTATTTGTTTATAAGAAGGATTTAAAAAAAATTTTTTTTTTTTTTTTTTTTGTAAAAATTTTGAAATGTCTCGGAGATTTAAAAATAAAAAAAATATTTTTAAGGTACTTACATTAAGATTGTAGTTATAACAACGGTCCTGAATTCCATTATATTTTCCCATGATTTGTTGGATAGGTCCTAAAACTGCTTGGCAATGATAATAAAAAAAATGAACAGCTTGGCTACGGCTTGGCAATATACAGCTTGGCTACAGCTTGGCAAAATACAGCTTGGCTACAGCTTGGCAAAAAAAATTTTCCAGAAACTGCTTGGCGAAGATGTAGGTAAATTTCTTTAGATGGTATTGTGTGGTATAACGGCTTTAAATAATTTCAATGACCTTGAGATTTTGATTGATTAGAGTTGATTTCTTCGTTGAGTTCGATAGTATAATTTACAGTCACTATTACTTTACTATTTGACTTGTTTGTTGATAGTATTTCGTGTTTTGAAATTTTAAAATTTTCTTTTACTTTTCCTTTACAATTTTGGCAGTTTGGATATTTGCAGGTATAATAGCGTTGGCCTTTCTTTGCCATATACTGTAAATGTTATCTTGATAGGAAATATGCTTTTGTTCCTTCTTACCAGCTTTCCTTTTAGGGAGCCACTTTATGTTACGTATCCTGAGGTTTTATCCAAGGGATACGTAAATATAAATAATTATGAATATATGAAATATAAGTTTATCCTGGGGATATTGACTGCCCCAGGTATTTTATATAATAAGTTGGTATGGTTATTTTTTGGTTGGTTTATAGTTGATGTATTTGTAGATGAGTTCGGGTTCGATCTAAGCTGGATGAACCTAACCTGAGGCTAAGTTCTTAATTACAGAAGGAATTGTCACTTACACAATAATAACTGATAACTGATTTGATATATAACTTTCACTTTATTGATTATAAGTAAATATAATAAAACTGTCTAAGTCTTTAAGTCAAACGAATTATAAAAGATACTTAATAACGAGAGTCAATACTCTAATTAATGATGGTTATGATTCTAAAGAATACAATTTGGGCGCCTGAAGGGCAATATATAATCTAAAATGAATCTGCCCATATTGCGAGATTTTGGGGGAAACGTCCAATACAAAAAAGCGTCGGTCTCGTCACGTCCAATTAGCGAAGGCGTCCATAACTATTACTGAGAATCGCGAGGTGGGATTTATGCATTTTATAACGCCTATAAATCCCTACTAATTAATGTCACAGTTGACTTTTGTCCCGCGCTATTGTGCTAGGTCAGCATCAGCGGAAATGCATCTGCGGGTTCCTATATCGTCTGGGAACGTTAATATGAATATCGGATGTAGGTTTAATATTTATATATATATCGGATGTTAGGCATATCAATTTTGACCTACCATACGTAACACTTTTCATGTTTTGATAAATAAAATAAATAAAATAAAAAAGTATACTACTTATCCGAACAAAATTTATGTTTAAACTGGAAAATAACCTGATGAAAATGGATTTAAGTAAATTTTGAAATTTTCGGACCTTAAGAAATTTTTCAAACTTACGACTAGACGCAAAATAAAGTAGCCTATACATTAACAGGACCCCTTTTTCTAATGCTCGCGTAAATCTGTTGATTCACAGAAAACAATGGCAGATTTAATTTCTATTCAGTTTCCGAATTTCATAATTTTTAAATCCCAATTTACCGAGATGCTAGATCAGATCTAATTTGGTTGTCTCTGATTTTAAAACAAGCAAAATATTGATAAAATTTTTTAAACATTCTAGCGCTATATTCGCAGGTGTTTAAAAGACCCTTTCTATATATACTGTATACTCTGTATACATAATATTTATTCTGCGCGAGGCGGTATAATAATAATTTAAGTATTTAAAAGTCATCAAATTGTCATCAAATTTCAGGGGTTAATGAGTGAAGAATGTTGTTTTCTTTAAAAAAAAAAAACACTACTTTTTAAAGCGAATTGAAAAGGCGTTTTTCAAGACATTTTTCTTTATTTAATTTCTCAGCCACCTTATTAGTTATCAGTTTACAATTTTTCTTATGCATTTATTAGGCATTTATATACATGAAAAATTTTTCTTTTTTTAATTTTTATAATAAGTTATATTTATAGAGTGCGAGTGCTTTCAGGGGAGGGGGGTGAAATGGACTTTGAATATTTTCGATTTAGGGACTTAGAATAATTTGAAGTGAGAGTCAGGCCTTGATAACAATAAAAACTTAGAATACTTTAAGTTTATGGACTTAGCATAATTTATAATTCAGGATTTATTGTAATTTTTGTAATTTCGGTTTTAGGATTTATTACTGTTATGAGTGAACATGTTCCATGCTCGTTGGTTGTGTAGTTACACAAGGCTTAAAAATAACTAAAATCAAAAGCAAACTTGATTACGACGATAGGCTAAGAGGACTTTATAAAAATTTGTTTTAAATTAAATTCGCCCCCAGCGCGCTTCGCTGGCCAACCCCCGTAGATTGATTGAGAAAGTGGGTAAGTCACGAGAACAACAAATGTAAAATTTTAATACAATTTTGATAATTACTTTCAATTAAAAATATTGATTATATTGTTTTTCTTTTATTTTAAAATTCGTTGATAGGTTTATAATTAATTGATTCATCGGCTTAAAAATAAAAAAAAAAAATAAAATCACTTAGACCTTTATACAAGGGCCGGTTTTCCCCAGTTGTATCTTATTGGCCCAAAATTGTCAGATTGGCCCGAAAGTGTCAGAATGGCCCAAAAGTTTCAGATTGGCCCAAAATTTTTAGATGGAATATTAAACAGTAAATCTAAATGTTGGTACATTACTAAAATTAAGTGAAATACAAACTTTAAAAAAAAGAAAAAACAATCTATTCGGTCCATAATTTTTTTCTATTTTTTATTTGCAGAAATAGATAATTTTTTTATGTGCTTTTTTTTTCATTGGAGATTGACAAACCAATTTCGAGAAAATAGCTATTTATCAAACAAGGGATAAAATATTAGTTTTGGCTTTTAATGAAGTTGTATGCACGAGCGAGTGCAGAAAGCATGCAAATAGTTTGGATTTTATTTAGGCACATGGAATTTAAAAATAAATTAATTTTGATGAGTTTATTATAAATAAACAACGATCTATATGGAACAAAATCAATAATAACTTAATTCATTATCGTTATCTGTGTGTCTGAGGACTCAGCCTCTCTTTGTTTGGTATTTGGTATATTTTTTGTATATTTTTGTGAAATAGTGAAAAAAATGTTGAAAAAATAAATTGTAATAATCAAGATATCGAATAAAAACGATACTTTTTGATATTCGCACTTTCATATTTGCACCCTCTCTCGCGCGCGCATTACCACTTGTTTATTATTTTTTCTAAAAAATTTCTTAAAATATTTTTTCATAATTTTTTATACAGAACTGAACAAGTGAGCGGATATATCTTGTAAATCAACGGGATAATAGGCAGTTGCAACATAAACTTTGGCGCTGTAACCAATTTTAAAGGTATTTAAAATTTTCGCGGTTTCTCAAATTGATTTGAAAATGTCAAGAATCCAATTTCAAAAATTATGAATATATTTTCATAAAAAATTTATTTTAAAAGCCTACCTTTCCATACAGGTGAAAATCCTTAAAAATGTATAAAAAAAGAAATATACTTAGTTCGTATAGTTATAACATGTCGTTGCTCGAGATAAGAGAAAGTAAATAAGTCATTTGGGCATATTTTTTTAAACTTTCTTAAAACGCACATAAAAAAAATTTTCCAAAAAGTTTTATTCCTGAATATATATTAACAATATATGGAAAATTCAATTAAACTACAACGACTTCAATTAAACGGACTACCACCCGGGTACAACGCTGCATTTATTTGTTTAATAAATGTCTTTGAAGTTAAAATATTGTTTATTTTTGTGGTAAGAATTTAAATTTAAAAGTTATTATTGCCATTCTAAAATATAGTTTAATAATTTTACCTTGAAATTTGAAGAATAGAAAAGGGAAACGTAACATGAAAAGACACGCGTAATTTTGGCGTGCGCGCATTTTTTCGTTATATAATAAAAGAACAGCTGCAAAAACATAAAGTAGGAAAATTAATAACGGTTACAAATATATTTTGCTGGTATCCTTCCAAATTTCATGTACATAAATAATATGGTTTGGAAGTTATAAGCATTTTGGTGAAGCGTACATGCGTATTTTTAAAATGGACAAAGACTAACATCTCAATAATTAAAATAATCTCAATAATTAAAATAAAAATAACGCATAAAAAAATAATTAACTGTGAGTTTGATGTCGTGATAAAAATAACGCATAAAAAAGTTCACTGAGTAACAAAAAAAATTCGAATAATATTGTGAACTTGTAATGTATATGGCGCATTTTTATTTTTTTTGCAGAAATATATTTAAAGAAAATAATATACAAAAATCTGGTTTTATAGTGCTGTAATTTTTATAGTAAATATAAAATAAAAGATTTTTTTGTTAAAGGATCAACTTCCTATTGTCATAAAAACTTGGTAAAATTAAAAAAATATTAAAAATCCTTATTAATGTATAAAAAAAAGCACGCATATTTTTAGCTAAAAAAAGTATTGGAATTCGACAAGGCCCTCTCAAGGCCGTTATAATTTTTCTAAAAATTGTTATAACCAATTAATCAGATAGCCATTTTTTAGCGCAGGAGGCTTCTGTAGAAATTTTGGCTTTATTCGCTCAAGACCATTTGGATTGGTCAAAATTCCTTATAAACCAAGTTTTCTAATAAAAAAAGTGCTGATGAAATAGGGGAATTGGTTACCTTATGAGTTAAATAGTGGTGAAATTAATAAAGGATAACGTGAAATTAGTAGCGTTTTTCCAAGGAATAATTTGCACTTATGCTCGACTCAAAACAACTCTTAGATCCTAAAAAAAAATCAGTTTTAGTTAAAAAAAAAATAAAAATTTCTTGACATGGAGCTGCATTGAAGCAATATAATGCTCTAAGATACTTTTTTAAATTATTTTAATGCACAATCAAGAATTTAATTAATTTAATTTAAAAATTTAAGCTTGCTTTTCTTAAATTTTTCAAAATTAGCATTTTGAATCCAAGGTTTCCATATTCTTGAAAGCTAAATTATTAAATACTAAAATTAAATTTTGAATAATTTAAGCCTTGAATATTTTTTTGGTAGCTTTATAACAACTGTTGGTAACATTTAAAACCATAAAAACACATTCAGAAATAAAATCTCAGCAATTATTGCTAAATCTTATCTGATAATGAAAAAGTCGATGGATGTTGGATTAAAAAATTTCACATTTTTAAACTTAAAATATAAAATTTTTTTTCCTGGATGCAAATTTATGGATAAAAATGCTATGGTACCTTGGTTAGAAGCTTTTTTTGAAGGAATTTAGCTAAAAATGTTTTTAATTATCAAATCAGATTAAAAAAACTTGCAATTGGGTATAAAGAGAACGCATGGTTACTACAAAACATAATTGCAGATTTCTTATTTTGAGCTTTTTTAAAGTAATTTAATGCTCTTAGATTTTATTTTACATTATTTTAATGCACAAGCAAGAATTTAATTACTTTAATTTAAAAATTTAAGCTTGCTTTTCTTAAATTTTTCAAATCTAGCATTTTGAATCAAAGATTTCCATATATTCTTGAAAGCTAAATTATTAAATACTGAAATTAAATTTTGAATAATTTAAGCCTTGAATATTTTTTTGGTAGCTTTATAACAACTGTTGGTAACATTTAAAACCATAAAAACACATCCAGAAATAAAATCTCAGCAATTATTGCTAATTCTTATCTGATAATGAAAAAGTCGATGGAAGTAGGATTAAAAAATTTCACATTTTTAAACTTAAAATATAAAATTTTTTTACCTGGATGTAAATATATGGATAAAAATGCTATGGTACCTTTGTTTGAAGCTTTTTTTGAAGGAACTGAGCTAAAAATGTTATTAATTATCAAATCAGGTTAAAAAAATTTGTAATTTGGTGTAAACAGTACGCATGGGTAGTTTAGAAATTATCTGCAAATGCTTGAATTCTATAGGATTCTGAGCTTAATTGAAGAAATTTAATGGGCTGGGGGGTCAAGGAAGTCAGTTTTGCCTTTTTATTTAGCAAATTTTTTGTAATTTAATTCCGAAAATGACACCCCCAAAATTTTTTCTGTACATTTTTTCAATAAATAAAAATAAAATAAAAATAATAAATAAAAATTTTACCTTAGAGAATCCTTGTTTATGGAGATGGTACCTTCCCGTAATTTACTTTTATGTGAAAAACAACAGTGACATTTCACCTCAATGATAAATTTAAAAAAAACTATTTTGCTAATTTAATAAAAGAAAGACTATAAAATTTCTGAATTCACATGATAAATAAACACTATATAATTTGTGTGATTTTACAAATATTTGAAGGAAATTGATCAAAAAATTTATTGTACAAATTTAATAAAACAAAACTATTACAAAAATTATGAACAAATATTGAAATATCCAAATCGATTACGAATAGATGCAGCAAAAAATAATCTTTAAGGATTCATTGTTTTTCGCGGAAATAGTTGAAGGACCTTGCCAAGATTTATTACATGCAAGTTGACTTAGTGCAAATTTAATTCTTATGGATGGTAAACTCGTGGAGTGAGTGGCGCCACTATCTAGTTATGCAAATTGCAAGTGTATTTGATAAAATTACGGGGATCTAAATAAATATTAACTAAAAAAAATATATATATTCGTTTTTGAGGTTTAGGAAAACGTTTTCATGAGTAAAAATTTTCATATTTTCACCCCTTCGTATTTTCCGATTTTCCAAGATGGCGGACCAAAAAATTTTCCAAAAAGAAACTTTATACATTACCAGGGGGTTTTCGAGGTTGAGAAAAACCTTTTTATTTGTGAAAATTTTCATATTTTCACCCCGTCATATTTTACGATTTTCCAAGATTGCGGCCCAATTTATATCGCAAAAAGAAACTTTAGACGTTACCAGGGGGTTTTCGAGGTTGAGAAAAACGTTTTTACGAGTGAAAATTTTCATATTTTCACCCCGTCATATTTTCCGATTTTCCAAGATGGCGGATCGAAAAATATTCCAAAAAGAAACTTTATACATTACCCCCCTGGGTTTTCGAGGTTGAGAAAAACCTTTTTATTTGTGAAAATTTTCATATTTTCACCCCGTCATAATTTCCGATTTTCCAAGATTGCGGCCCAATTTAAATCGCAAAAAGAAACTTTAGACGTTACCAGGGGGTTTTCGAGGTTGAGAAATACGTTTTTACGAGTGAAAATTTTCATATTTTCACCCCGTCATATTTTCCGATTTTCCAAGATGGCGGACCGAAAAATATTCCAAAAAGAAACTTTATACATTACCCCCCTGGGTTTTCGAGGTTGAAAAAAACCTTTTTATTTGTGAAAATTTTCATATTTTCACCCCGTCATATTTTCCGATTTTCCAAGATTTCGGCCCAATTTATATCGCAAAAAGAAACTTTAGACGTTACCAGGGGGTTTCGAGGTTGAGAAAAACGTTTATATGAATGAATATTTTTACATTTTCCGATTTTCCAAGATATCGGACTAATTTATATCCAAAAAAGAAACTTTACACAATATCAGGGGTTTTTTCGAGGTTGAGAAATACGTTTCTATGAGTGAAAATTTTTATATTTTTACCACAACGTGTTTTTTGATTTTCCAAGATGGCGGTTAAAAAAAATGAAAAAAGAACTTTCTACATTTCCAGGGGGTGTTAGAGGTCGAAAAAAACATTTTTGTAAATCAAATTTTTCATTTTTCAATTTAAATTTTAGTTTATAGAAATCTGAAAGTTTTAAAGTTTTTCTAAATAGCGCTTAACTGAAATGGAAACTTAAATTCGTAAGATTCGGATGGATGCCTAGTTACCATTTTAAACATCTTAAAATCTATACATACATCCGCCCTCCCCCAACCCGCGGGGGGTTAAAACAACTGCCAAAGTTATAAATACATGAGTCCACATAAAAAAAGTTTGTCATAGTTTTAAGGTATCTATAAATTTAGGGGTTGTTTTATTCAGATAATTTTTAGTTTTCAAGTTATTTACATGCATCTAACGTGCACTGCGTCGTGCGCATATGCAATACGCATACATTGAAAACTGACGGCGCATTATAGAAAATACTATTCGAAATACTATTAGAAACATCGGTTTTTAAAAATTTTGTCAAATGGTTCAAACATTGACCCGCTCATAACTCGGTCTCAGTGCAACCGACTGAAAAATTACAAAGGACCAAAGAAACAAAGGAAAAATCGCAGGATTGTCATAGGCCTTAGAAGATTTTAGATTGATGCGAAAGAAAATTTTTGTCGCCAAAAAAACTTTTTTTTTAAAATAACTGATCTTTTTTGACGTTATTGTAAATTTTCAAAAAAAAATCGTAATTAACTTAAAAACTTGAAATTTTTTTTCAATCAGAAAAGTTTTTATATGACTTCGAATTGTTTTTTACGTGTCCAAATCGGTTTGACGTTTGCAGAATTACATATATTTTTTAGCATAAAATTTGGATTTCAAATTCATATCACAGAACTAGAAACAGACAATAGAATAAATTTTTTGGTACAGAAAACCTTCCTCGTCAGGCAGATATCTTAACTTTAACTATTTGTATATACATTTATCACCTAAAAATTTTAATACATGACTTAAGTAATATGATAATGACTTACCGTATGTAACATTTGAAATTTAATATTCGCAAACATATAAGGTTAAATTATTTTCATGTATATTTTTTACAGATTTTTAAATCATATCAAGATTTTATGAAATTAAGTACCAACTGCGTTCAAAAAAAAAAATAAATAAATAAAAATTGGCGTTTTTTGTATTTTTTGGCGAAAAAAATTTTTCGTGGATTTGAATTTGGTTTTACGCGGTTTTTTAGTAACGTTCACATTTATTATTTTTTTTTCACAAGATTTTTGGTTAAAAACATTATAAAAATTTCTTTTTTGGCTAATTAAAATAAATTAAAAATATTAATTAACTTTTTTTTTCACAAGATTTTTGCTTCTCAAAATTTTTTTGTTTTACTTTATGTACATACATACATATTTATACGACGATCCCAGTCCCGCGTTATTCGTGGATTTTATTATTCGCGGTCTCAATTACCCGCGAATACGGAGGGTTTCCTGTACTCCTGTTTGTGATGCCGTTCTTCAATATAAATTATTAGTCTCGTAGGCTATGTGGGCTTAAACGCTATTCTTTCATTAATATGTTAATTATGTTTATGACAATTAACTGGTCTTTACGCCGGTACCGCCAGCAGAATACGGTTTTTCCAGTTTTTAGAAATGTGAAATTAACCTATTTTTAAAATTCATGAGGAAAAATTTATAATTTATGCGGCGTGGGTGAAGTGAAAATTGCGGCTAAATTACAGTAGCATTTTGTTGCAAAACGCCATACTAACATCATAAAATTAGTTTTTTGTAATTTTTTTCTGTCTTTCCATCGATATAAATATAACTGAACGAATTTATATAACAAAGCTTATTCACGTACAATTCAAATTATTAACAAAGCGAACGGTATCGCGTCGGTCACGCAAAGTTATGCTGAAAGTAATACTTGAACTAGAAACCACAGAATTCGCCCTTGGAGCCAATATTTTTATCCCTAAAAAGTATACTCCATTTTTTTTTTTACTTTTTTTAGTTACACTAGTTTTAAGTATACAGTTTAAAAAATTTTAAAATACGTAACTCAAATTCCAATGGACTAAAACTTAAATTATTTTATTTTTTTATTTCAAATTGCGCATAAAATTTCAAAAGAAGAAAAAAAATATACGATTTTTTTGTCGGAAAATTATAACCTGCCTTCAACCAAAAATAAAACAGTAACGTACAGAAAAAATCTTCAAAAAAAGTATATAGTTAAAAAAATTTTTTTTGATTCGATTATACTCTTCAATTTGAGTAAAAGTTACAAAAGATATAAATAAAAGGTTTTTTTAGTTTAGAAATATTTTTTTTTTTTTTTTTTTTTTTTTTTTTTATTATTGTTTATCCTCCGCACTTTAATCCCTTTTTGGATTGTCTTGCAGAGACTCACAACAACCACACCATGCATCCACAACCTTCTGCACTGTTTTAATGTTTTTATTTCTTAGGGAAGCCGGTATATCGTCTATGTTACAATATACTGATCGTTCCTTTCAGAAAACTGTTTTTTAATCTATTTTAATATGGGTTTTTGCAGGAGGAAGTAGTTACGCGATTAATGGTTGCGAGCTTATTTCTATTTTAATGAGGGGATAAATGCGTCCGCAGCCGTCTTCAGATCTTATGGGAACTATGCTGACATTCGTCTGGCTCAGAGGAAACTGCAGAAAACCTCTGTTAGCATAGCGCGGAGCCTTGTTTTCTTCATAGTATTCGATTTTTCTTTTAAATACTATGCTGGAAACAAGTTCCTGGGCCATAAGTCGCAATATAACTTAAAAGTTTTTACTTGAAAATTAATTTTTAAATTAATTGAAAAATAAAAACTGAAAGTCATCGAGTGGGATTCGAACCCACGACCCACATGAATATACTTATAATATAGTATATACACTATAGGTCGCGCGCCTTAATCCACTCGGCCACTGCTGGCCTCAAGTAGTTTAGAAATATAGATTTTTGAAAACTTGCATGTAAATGTCTAATCTTTGACCGTCATAGCTCGGCCCCATTGCGTCCGACTGAAAAATTACAAAGAACAATTTTCGTAGAAAATTTCCTCGGCAATAGCTTTTTTTCTACAACATTTTATTTATTTCTTTTACTTTTTCAGTTATTTGCAAAAAACCGTTTTCCCATCAACTTGAGCGCCCTCTGGGGGGCCCAGCACTAGATCGGAATGTCCGATTTTGTTTCCCCTTTCAAATTAGCAAATTGAATACCTCTAATTAATGTAGAAAGATGCTTTTTTCATAAATTTTCTCTAACAAAAATAACCACGTAGTCCGACTCCCTGATTTAGAGAGTCCGAGTCCCTGAATAAAATAAATTAAAAACATGAAAAAAGAAACTTTCCACATTACCTGGGGGTTTTCGAGGTTGAGAAAAACGTTTTTATGAATAAAAAGTTTCTTTTCTTCACTCCTGAATATTTTCCGATTTTCCAAGATGGCGAATAAAAAAAATGAAAAAAAGGAACTTTCTACATTACCTGGGGGTTTTAGAGGTTGAGAAAAACGAATTTATAAATGAAAATTTTAATTTTTTTGCCCCAACATATTTTCCAAGTTTCCAAGATGGCGGTCCAAAAAACATGAAAATAAAATATTTCTACTTTACCTGGGGGTTTTCGGGATCGAGAAAACCGTTTCTATTAATGAAAATTTTAATTTTTTTGCCCCAACATATTTCCCAATTTTCCAAGATGGCGGACCAAAAATCATGAAAATAACTATCTACATTACCTGGGAGTTTTCGGGGTCGAGAAAAATCTAGTGTTTCAGAGGGCCTACATTTTTTATTATAATCTTGATGACCTAATTTAGAAAAAAATAAATATATGCATAAATCAAAAATTTTTTATATTGTCTATTTTTTAATTATTCAAGCGAACGCGTTATTGTTAAAATTTAAACTGAGTACGTTTAAATTAATTATTATTTTATATTTTGTAATATTTAAACTTATTTAACTTATTAGCTATTTTTGAAACTTGATTTAATTAATTATTGGTAAAAAATTTTAATTTCAGAAATTTTGAAATCCATTCGGACGGATGAATTGCGTAATTTGGAACTGAATGAAAAAGATCTCCAATGGGAGGGAACAGAGCCTGTTGCCGATTTGAAAACTTGGAAATATTTCCAGCAATTTGTTGTTTATTATTAAAAAACCTAAAGCTGAAAATATTTCCCAATTCGAAAGCTTAAAACTGGATAAAGAATTATTAAGTTGCAAATTGCCATACGATAAGGCATTGAAACTTCTAATATTCAATGAATTCTCAAATACGAATAACCTACTGGTCGACTGTTTTAAATACGTGATCAGGAAAGGCGAACTGACAAATTCGCTGCGAGCTGAATTTCGGAAACCTTTCCATAAATTGATTCCTAAAAAGGTAATCAAGAATTTTTTTTTTTAAATATATTGAAATGTAACATTAAACTTTTTTTTTTTATTTTTAGGAGTTTTATGAACAATTATCTGCAAAAGAAATATTTGAATTATGAAAAGAATCGTTAGGTTCGATGAAAGCATGTGAAAACATTTTGAATGAAATTGGGATACCTGAAGACTACATAAAATTTTTTGCATATTTGCAAAATTCAAAATTTAATTTTGAAATTTATGGGATTGAAAAATTTTCAATCCTTCTGAACCCAGAATACCAGAATCTTTTTCTAAAGGATATTAAATCAGAGGAAATTAAGTTGCAACTTATTAACTATTGAAGAAGAAGATGATTTATATATAACTAATAATAATATATAACTATTGATTTAGTTTTTAACTTTTTAACTCTTAATTATTGTATAAATTTGTTTTTGTAAATAGTGTTATTATTAGATAATAAAATAAATTTTTAAACAACTTGAAAGCTTTATTAATTTTTATAATTTCATTTCTAAATTGGCAAAGTTTATTTAAAGAAAGCAAAGTTTTTTACAACACTCATAATACTGTATATATTGTATTTATATCAAAGTATTTATATTTAAATTTTTATTACAGAAATCATGCTGGTTACACATCAAAGTGAACAAAATTAATTAAATACTCAAATTATTATTGTTTTTTTAAGTAATATCAATTTATTTTTTATTTATTTTTACAGTAAATTCTTTAAAAATTTAGCGCCAATGGTCCCTAGATACTTCTGAACTAAAGGTCCCTAGGTACTTTTGCGCCAAAGGTCCCTAAATCGAAAAAATTCTAAGTCCAATTTACACCCCCCCCTCCCCTTAAAGCGATTTAAACTTTTTGAAAGTTTTTTATTTGCTTAAATAGAGACATACTACGTTTTTGCAATTTTTCGATCATAAATTCTTGAAATAACATATATCAAAGCACTTTGAATCTGAAAACCAGTTAATCCATATTGAAAATCATTCGATTTTAGGAAAGTCTCATGAGAAATTAAATCAAAAAAACCATTTCAGTAACAATTTGTTGCCAATTTTTTAGAAATTTGAACGCGTAAACAAAAATTTTCAATTAGATATTTCACCGATAATTTTTATACTCCACTTTTTTTAATTAACAAATTATCAACTAAATAAATGACATATGGACAAAAAGAGCCTAGATATCCCCAATATCTCTAGATGATCACAAAATGAATTAGCGAGTAATTGCACTAGATAATCCAACTGTTTAGCGGGGAATCAAGGAAAGCATTGTCGAGTTAAAAAGTTGAGGTGAAAGAAAGCCTTACAATGTCTCATCGCAGTAGTTTATCAGGTAATTTTGGTAATTTTAATTTATAAATAGGATTGTATTGGTACCGAAATCTTACATAATTCAAATATAATGACAAAAATTTTTTTGAGTCCCTCTATTCTATGGATTCCAGAAGAAGCCCGGCGGTTAGCGAGGGGTGTTTTTTTAGTTTAAAAATTGCATTTAATTTGAAAAAAATATAATTTTTTGTTCCATAAAGTTCATACGTTTTAGACTCAACGATTTCTTGCTTTAGATATCCTTCGTCAAAAAGTAATTTTAGCTAATTTCATATTCTTTAAAGGCAAACGACACATAATTACGAACAAAAGACTAATTTTGTTAGTTTCCCATAAGTGCAAGAATTGTAGGTACATAAGACGTTGTCTAAACAACAAAAAATTGAAATAAAAATCCATGAACCCTAAAAAAACATTTTTAACGATGACAAAAAAAAAAAAATTACATTCCATAAATAAATTAATTTTCAAAAATATTTTTGATTTTCAGAATCATCAAAGAGTCTCCTGGAATTTCAATTACCAGAATTAATAATAACTGCAGAGGAATTAGATTGGGAAACGAACGTAGAGAGCTATAAACCCGTGAGTGCAGCATTTTTATCAACATTTGATAAATATCTAAATACAGTGGAAAAAGAAAATATCTTTTGGTAAAAAAAACCATCAGAATATAATGTTATTTTAACACCGCAACTCTTGGAAACAAAATTAAATTTTGAGAGGGCAATTGATTTGTTAACGTTCAATCGTTGGCTACGTACAGATGATTTGTTGATAAACTGCTTCAAGTACTTTATTAGAAAGGGGGATGTCATAAATGCCATGGAAAAAAATTATTGGCTTTGTTTCCTTAGACTTGTACCAATTAAGGTAAGAGAGAGTAGTTTTATTTGAAAACAAATTCTTTTCCGAATGAATTTATCAAACTTAATTTAATATTTTTAGGAGTCGTACGGACGAATAAGTATAGATGAAATTTTATCTTTGTGGGGCGAAGCTTTAGATTCGAAAAAGATATGCATGGATATATTAACAATAATAGGCATTTCTAAAGAGTACGATAGAATTTTTCGTTTAGTCAAGGACCCAAACAATTTTGGTTCAATTAAATTAAAAGAATTTTCCATTCTTCGAACGGGCAGCCAAGAAAATTTTCTGAAAGAAATTGAGAATAGAGAAAGGCATTTCAAATTAATCAATTGTTAAATTTTAAAATTTTTTATTATTTTATTATTGTTTAAATTATTTTTAAATAAAAATAAAAATTGCTTAATAGCAGTTGAAAGCCTGAGTTATTTTTTTTTTCATTTTTTTCATTTTACTCCTATACCAGTGCATTATATTTTAAAATTTATATAGTTTTTCGTTTGCTCAAATTTCGCCCAGAATTCCACGAACTTTGCCACGAACAGAGCAAGTCCGCAAGCCTCAACATAGGAGATGCGACCAACTGTGACAATGTGACACTTTGTGTCTAACCTAGTGCTCTGACGTTGCTTTTTCCTTCGTTGGGCATGTTTGCGTAACGGATGCAGGTCATATATTTCGGTAGTCCAACGAAGAAATGCGTTTTTTTTCTCGTTCACATCTCATTTTCATCTTTCCAAAAAAAAGAACTTTGCCATTTATCCCTCATTACAACGAGAAAAGATATGGCAACGTGGCCTATGTCCTATGGTCCTCGAAGGAGGCAATTGCTTGATTATATTTTCATAATAATTAGCAGGCAATTGCTTCAAATCCTTTTTATGGATTAGCGCAAAGTCAAGGTCAAATCATTCTTAAAAAGTTTGTACCAAAGATCGGTCAAGACAAAATTTTACTTGCACGATTTCTTGGTTCCTACTTTCAAAATATCAGTACAACAAATGTTACTTCAATGTTATTTACCAGGTGAGAATATTTTTTTAATTTAAAATAAGAAAAATAGCTGTCAATTTTATTTAAAGTTATAGATTTGAGTCGAGACGAATTCGATCAAATAAATAAGTTAAAAAACGACGAAGAAGATATACTAAATTCAATTGTCGAGTCTCTGGATATCGATTTAAATTTTGAAGGTTCGTATGTCAAATTATTGTTACAAAATAACAAAGTTACATAAAGACAATGTATTTTCCATATTTCAGGTTCCGTCGAGGAAGAATGGTGGCACAAGCCTGAGAAAGATAGTTTATTCGACTCCTACTTGGATGAATACTATTTGTACAATTTCAATTTTTCCAAACTGGAATTGGAGTATTATCTTGAATCACCAGGTAAACCAAAAAATTTCAATGCTTAAATACGTGATTCATTGTTACAAGGGATTTTCACGATAACTGCCGAAAATTACAGGTAAGGCAAACAAAAATGAGAAAGAGCCTTGTTCTTACGAATGCAGTCAACTTCGCGATGAAGAATTCGAGGACACTTTTGTTAGCAATATGGCCTGTAATTTAGAAAGATTATCCTATGAGGAGGCATTAATTCTTTTAAATTTAAAAACGATGGAAGAAGAATATCCTATGGGTTACGATGAAAACGAAACAGCATTATTCAATCTTTATGTAAAGAAAAACATGCTTCGTTACTTTGTAAGAAGAGGAGAGTTTCAAGATTGCAAGTGCTGGGACTACTGGAAGGAATTTTTGAAGTTCCTACCGATTTCGGTAAGAAAAAAACAATTTTGTCCTGTAACTTACACTTTTTTATTTAAAACGTTTTAAAATTTTTTTTTCTTTATTTTTTTTTTTGCTTTGCAGAATGCGAATTATAATTTAAACGATAAATTCATTGCGAAAGTGTGGCTAGAAGAAATCTGTAAGGTCGAAAAAAAAGAAGAAAACAAAAAGTTACTCACAGAAATTGGATTAAGTTCAGCCTACGCGGAGATAATTCACAATTTAAGCGAGGCTAAATGTTCAAGAGACATTATTATAAGCCATATTAATCCGTTAATTCCCAGTCCTTCAGAAGGTGCAGAATCTGAGTTACTCAAGTTACACGGTACATTGGAGTACTTCGAAGTAACGAAGAAAAGAGAAGTACAAACTAGTAATAACCATCGCCTCCGGTCAAAAAGTTGTTAATTTTTTATATATTTTAAACATTTGTTATTTTGAGACTAATTAAAGAAATTATTTTTATAAAAATTCTTTACTGTTTTTTTTTGTTTTTTTATCTAACTAGGGGGCAAGCCTCCTACGCGCCAACCCCCTCACAATAATGTTTAATAATGTTAAATCACAGTAAGACTGTTGGCTGATTCATAATTAAATACAGATATAATGAAATTTTTCGATAATTTTGACAAACCATTATTATTTTTATTTTCAACATTTATATCTGCAAAAAAAAAAGAAGAAAATATTTTCTATTTCATCTGCTACTATTCGCCTCGGGCCAGAGCCGTTTTTACCCATAAAATAACATATAAAGTATCAAGGGCCTGCAAGTTAGTTTTGGCACTAGCGCGACCAGTAGAATAAATTCACGCTAGTTTCTAAAGTTTTTTGCCCATGTTGCTTACAATATTTCAACAGGTTGACGAAATATTTGTATGATTTTTCATATATAACATTTCGCATATGCAGATGTAATCTTCCATCAGAAAATTTATAAAAATTTAAAAAATTAATATCTAAATTTGTTTTTGAAAAATTTTTATACTTCAGTGTATACAGCGCCAAAAGAGCGGAAATAGCAAAAACAACTTTCAAGGGGTAGTTTTTATCAAATTTAAGGGTTGAAAAGTTAATTTTTAACAAAAAATTCTCCCAAATTCTAGTCCAGCGATTCAGAAAACTTATTTGAGAACTGAATTCGAAAGTTATTAATTAATTAATGCAAATTATTTTTTTTTCTGTGTCAGTTAGAAAAATTAAGAAGTTGGAGAAAAAATGGGAGGGCCAATGCCTAGAAATTTCGGGTCCGGTAACTATTGCATTCGGATATTCGCATTAAATTTAATTTTATATGAAAAATTTAAACTTTTATTTGAAAATAAAGTCGTTTGACAATAATATCAAATTGATTTTCAATTTTAAAAAGTTTTTAGGTTTTTTTTAGCAAAATCATTATTTGCCACCCTGCCGTGACCAAAGTTGCCAAACCTGGCAGTAGTAATTTGTTCCTATATTTCAATGGTGCAATTACTCGGGTTCCGGAAGCTCTTGTGTGTGTCCTTTATTGGTACTTCATTATTTCGCCAAGGTTTGTTCTAATTAAATCAATTGTGTGAGCATTTTATCATTTTTTTTTTTTAAATTACTTTTACTCGTGATGGAACAAAAAAAACAAGAAACGATGAGTGATAAGCTAGCGGATGATATTTTTTCGCTGGATGTAGGTTATGAATTAACGTGGCCTAATCCATTAAATTCTCCACTGATTATAAGAAATTATTTAGAAAACGCCGATTTTCAGGAGCTAGCACCAGGTATTTACAAACGAATTTGCATTATTAGGTTTATTTTACATCAGTCATATTTATAGTGCCCTGGTATATAGAAAAATTTTGTAATTTAATTATTTTTATGCAATGATAGCATTAAAGTATCGTTATTATTGTATTTAGCAGAATATACACCAAAAAAAATTTTTTTATTCGAATAGTGAACTGTTATTTATGAATAATTTTAAATTTAATTGAAATATGGTTTTTTGATTTTTCGATTTCTCGATCAACTTTGCCAGATGTAAATATCAAAAAAAGACAAAATATCAGAATTCTTTTTTAAACCCGTATTTATCCAAGTAGAATCATTTGTGTGATTTAATCTAAATTTTATTAAACTTTTCTTAGAAAAAACAGCATTTAATTAAAAAATCTAAAGTAACACTCAAAAGAAGCTTTTTAAATTTTTTCGAAAATTTTTATCAATTTTTTTGTAAAAAAAACTTTTAAAATTGACTAGATGATTAAAAAAAATACCAACAAGACATGAAAAGTTGCAAAATTTTTAGTCCTAATATAAGTTTCTGGCGTAAACAACATAAATTGAAAATAACACAGTCATTTTTAAATAAAGTATCGTTCGTTTGGCTTTTGGATATGCATAATCTAATCACTCCAAAAAAATGTTACAAATTTTTAAAGAAAAGAAAGGTCCGTTTTTAATAAAAATATAACTAAGTCCGCATAAATTAGTGACAAATCGTGTTAAACCAATTGTGACAGTGAAATTTTATCATATCCATAGGGGTTGTTAGACGCGATCACCTCCCCTTAGCTCCAAAAAATGAATGTTTTTTGTTCATAATTTTGTTTTTTTACAGAAATTTCATGAGGAAACATACAAAATTTTGCTTAAGCGCTTTTTCTGGATCTGCCACTGGTTAAAATCTGATCGCATTAATTGTTATTATAATTTATAAAATCATTTAGTCGTGCCTTCTATGATTTTTGAAACTTTTTCTTAGGGTTTTTGATTTTTTTCAAAATAAATATTTCTTGAAAATTCAGTGTTTTTTTTTTTAAGGAAATTTTAGAACTGCACAAATCACAAAATGGGTAGGGGTGAAGGAGAAAAGGGGGGGAGGGAATACTAATTTTGCTTATTTATTTACAAAATATTATCTCTTTAAATTTTGAAAAAGTAACTCGAAAATTACTTTTTATTAAATTTATTGAACATGTAAATGGGTCAAATTTTTTAAAGTACATAATATACAGTTTGGATTTTTGAGTCTCAGAATGTACTCCAAAGTATGTTTGGTCGAGAGTATATATAAAAAAATATTTTTTCTCAATTTTTAGCTTTTTAGAGCCAATCCTCTTTTTTTTACAGCGATTTTTGTTTTTTTCAATTTTTTGAAACTTTTAATTTTTGAGAAATTTGTGTTCATTAATTCTTCTCGCAAATGCGTACTCTACAGTAAAATTTTTTTTCCTTATAGTGCCCCATAGGAAATTTTCCGTAGAATTGAATTCTATTCTGGAGTCCAATATTTTTTTGCGCGAGAAAATCAACTCTGTTGCTTGGGCTTTTCTAGCTTTTATACCTCAGTTGCAGACAGCTCAATTTTCATTTTGTTGGTCCCAAATTTTATGTTTATATTTTCAGCCATTAATCATGTCATGTTTGCCTTAAAATTAAAAAAATAATTTTGAAAATTTATTGACTACTGACGGAGATATTAGCGCTTGAAATTTCATTAATTTTTTAGGTACTTAATTAATCAAGACTTTTTTATAAATAATCTGATTTTAAAAATCTTTGAGTATAATATTTAGGACATTATTTAGCATCGATTCAATAAAAAAAAATTTTGATTTTCTACGTTTCGCCGCGAACAAATTGATTTTTTGAAAAATTTAAGTTTGGCCAAAAATCAAAAAAATTGAAATATGTTTCACATTATTGTTAAAAGATGAGATTTTTTTTAGTGAATCGATGCTAAATAATGTCCTAAATATTATATTCAATGTTTTTTAAAATTAGATTATTTATAAAAAAGTCTTGATTAATTAAGTACCTCAAAATTTAATGAAATTTCATGCGCTGATATCTCCGTCTGTAGTCAATAAATTTTCAAAATTTTTTAAAAAATTTCACATGATCAATGGCTAAAAATATTAAACACTCCAGAAGTTTCGATCTCCAGAAATTTTTACTCAAAAAATGCTATTTCTATCCACCTGATTTAACCTTAACTATATATTTAACTTTTTATTTTGAAATACGCGCCTATGAACCGAACCTTACCCCAAGCGTAGCCTCCAAATTTGCCAAGAAATTTAAGCAACTCTGCTAAAAATTTTCAGGTTTTATATTTAAAATTTTGTTTTTATCACAATATGCGGGCAAATCGATATTATGAGAAAATTGAAAAAAATCGTGAAGATACGAAAAACACGATTTTTGACATAAAAGTGAAAAAATCTTTTTGGCACCTATCGCCGATTTCTTGTTCATGATTTTTTTCGGTTTTCTGAAGGTTCAAACAAGGGCCAAATGTTGGTTAAAAACATTTTTTGTATACATTTTTGGAATAAGCGTCCCAAAAAACATGAGTATATAGTTCAATTTTCATTTTTCGAGAAAAAAATTTTTTTTCACTTCTTTGGGGGAGTTACCGGGGCGCTGGGGGCAAATTGGTTAATTTTATTGTATTTCTTTAGCCATATTCGGTTTAAGCACCATCAAAAACCCCCATACCAGGGGGTCTACCCTCTGGTACATGATTTTTTTTTTGTGCCTGTGTAATAGAGCTATGGAGCTTACAAGCTCCTTAGCGGCCAAAGTTTAGACTTTCGAGGTTTGTGTCCATAGAGACATTTTTTCAGAATAATAAAATCTAAAACATACAAAAAATTCACCTAATTTGATCGAACGGCCATTTCCTATTCATTTGTGCGGGGTCCTTTTTCGAAAAATCGCAAAATTAAAAACAAAAGTTATTTCAGTTTTTTAAGTATTTGACCAAGTTTTTTTTAAATTTTAGCACCAATTTAAAAATTGGTCATTTGGGGCCGAAAATGGGCATTTGGTTTATTAACTATTACAATGAGAGAATTGATGATGAAAAATTGCGGATTATGGGGATGAAAAGGTGTATTTTATTCAAAAAAAATGAGACGAACTGAAAGTATTTTGATTGAATTGCAAGATTGCAGCATTATTTGGAAAATTTCCCAAAGATCCTATTTTATGGCATTGTCGTAACACTGAACTAGCACCCTTAAAAAAAATCTAAGCAATTAACTCTGCGCTAGTTAGAAAAACACTAAAATAATATAATTTACCTTTCTAGAGGTTCAGAAAAGTTCTTTCTACGCTTGAAAGTCATTTAACTCAAAAAAATTCTAAATTTGGAAAATCAAGCTACAATATTTGGCCCATTACGTTGAATCCATCAAGAATAAATAAAAATAACCAATTTCATCGTTTTCAGTGACCCAAAAAACATGCGGAGTGCCCTTTTAAAATAATTTCTAAACACTTTTTAGTCCGCAGCAAGTTTTTGACGTCAAAAACTGTTCAATTTTTGATATTTTTACCACTGAATTTAGCTCATAACTTTTTGCCTTAAAAAAATAATTCAAAATAACTGATTCCATCATTTTTAGCGACCAAAAAAACTATGAAATATTCCCCGAAATTTTATTTTTATGTTGCCTTTTAAGTTTAGTAGCTTTAATCCCTCCCGACGTTCCTGATCCCATTTTCAAAAATCAAAAATGCTTTGGCGCTGTTCAACGACTAAATATTTTTAGATGCAGTTTACGTAGAACTTATTTTTTCATTAAATGACATCCAAAAACGCTTGAGCACCTTAAAAAATCGAAAAGTCGATTTTTTTTTGGTAGTCTAATACTTTCGACCAAACATACTTTGGAGTACATTCTGAGACTCGAAAATCCAAACTGTATATGCACTTCACAAATATTGACCTATTAACATGTTCAAAAAATTTAATAAAAAGTAATTTTTGAGGTACCTTTTTAAAAATTTAAAGAGATAATATTTTGTAAATAAATAGCATAGAATCATAATTTGATGATAAGTAGGGAAAATTAGTATTCCCCCCTTTTTCCCCATTCCCCCTCCCCTTTTTGTGATTTGTGCAGTTCTAAAATTTCCTTAAAAAAAACACTGGTGGCCGCCACCAGATTTCGTCTACTATAGGTTTTTTGTGTCGCTGAACACGAAAATCGGGGTCTTTTATATGAGAAATTGGGGCTTGACCCTTAAATTAGCCAAAACTACCCTTACGAGGGGTACTTTCGCTATATTCGTTCTAGCCTTTTGAGATTTGGTCTAATATGGTTTTTTTTAGTCGCTGATCACAATAACCGGTGTCTTATTAATTAAAAATGAGGATCACCATTAGATTAGCAAAAATCAGCCCTTAAAGGGTTTTTTTTGAAGCATAATAATAAAAATTTTGTGTCATAAAAAATTTTTTTTTTTTAAATTATGAATAATTTATTTATACTTTTCAAACCTTTTAGGAGTAGTTTTGGCCAATTTAAGGGTTAAGACCTCATTTTTAATTGGAAAGTTTACGATTTTCGAGATCATCGAGCCAAAATACCCAATTAGACGAAATCTTATAGGGCTAGAGCGAAAGTAGCGAAAATACCCCTGTTAGGGGTAATTTAGGTTAATTTAACCAGTTCACGGTACAGCGCAGCATTTCCGGGACGAGTCCTTCTGGCCTGCATTCGTCGAAGGTCGGTCTCCCCTCAGCGAAGTGAGGACGCTCAAAAAAGGTATGCTCAGCGGTATCCAGCTCGCCCGGGCAATGCAAGAATTCCGGAGATGCCACCTTGCGCCACTTGAAAAGCATATCGCGGAAATAACCGTGACCAGTTAGGAACTGTGTGAGGTAGAAGTCTACCTCCTCATAATCACGGTTCATCCAGCTATCCGAATCGATGATAAGGCGGTGCGTCCAACGTCCCCTCGGGTCACCATAACCACCTATACTGCCAATATTCCATTGTGCGGGAGCGAGCGCGAACGAAAGCTACGTGGCGCTCTTCTTCCTCACGGTTATAGATCGCCTGCTTTTCCAAGGCAAGCAGATCGATGAGAATCACCCGAGCTAATCACTACCTGGATCGCTGGCTCTGATACAGTCTTGCACGAAGAACAAGCGATTCGAAGTGCCCCCTGCCTCTGTACTGCCTTTAGTTTCTTGCAGTACTTTTTTATGCGGACATTGTCCGCCCACATCTCTGCCCCGTAGAGCAAGATGGAGTTGACTGTTGTCATCAACAGCCTCCTCTTCCCTGATCTGGGACCGCCGATGTTCGTCGTCAGCCACGTTAGGGACTTTGTCACCCGGCCAGCCTTTTCACATGCCTGCTGGAATTGTCTATAGTAGGTCAACTCAACTTGTTATCCAAGAAAACCCCCAAATTTCTGACCAATGGTTTGGTCTGGATCATAAGGGGATCACCTCCGTCATCAAAGCTGACGCCGAATATGGTATCAACCCTTCTCCAAGTCAGAAGGACAATCTCCGTTTTCGGAACTGCCAGTCTGAGTCCTCTGTCTTTCGAGCTGTTATGGTTAGAGCAACATCATCCGCGTATCCGATCATGGAGCATCCATCCGGAAGCAAGCCAATTTTTAGCAAGCCGTCGTAAAAGGCATTCCACAGATCAGGGGCCCGAAACGGAACCCTGCGCTATGCCTGCGCTTAATACTTTACCTCTTGTGCCATCGAGCGTGTTCCAGCGCAGGTATCGGTCCCGAAGGTAATCTCTGAGTATATTTCTCAGATACTCTGGAACTCTGAATACCTGCTCGAGGGAGTGCAACATATCGTCCCACTTAGCCGAGTTAAATGCGTTTTTCACATCCAACTTCACGACCCACTTAGAAATTAATTATGTTACTAAACACCAAAAATCTACACTTAGAAATTAAATATGGCACTTAACACCAAAATGTCCAAAACTAATGTATTGATTTTATTTATTTCAGTCGCTGGTTGTCCCCTTGAAAATAAGATTTGTAATTTAATGGAGGAAGCAGGTATAGAAATTACGGAAACCTTTGAAAAAGAAGATAACGATGACAGTAACGTGCTCGAAGATGCCATTAATGGTAATAGAAATTTAAGCTCGCACATATAAAGTTTTTAAAATATCTCATTTAGGACAATTGTTTGTAAATTTATTTCAGACACGGTGACAAGTATTTTGACCAAAGAAGGAAGGTTCAAACCAAATGTCATATGCGTTCATGCATCAAGACTGCCGAATATGGATTTTGGAGGGCTTGAATGCTTTCAAGTTTTTATAAAAAGAGATTCTTCGAATAACAGCAGCGATTCCGTGGAACAACTCGAATCAATAAAAGGTAACAAAAGAAAAGCAATAAAAGCGCTTCTAGCGTTGTTAATTAGCGATGAAGCCATTTCAAATAACAAAACTTTTTATTTTTGGCAGACGAAGATTCAATAAAGGGCGAAATCGAGAAAATTTACAAGAATTTCAAAAGAAATTTTAAACCCATGACATTGGTAAAGGCAAAGGAGCTGTTGAAGTTTGAAAAATTTGACTCTGACTTTCATCACAATAATCAAAGTGGACACTCTAAGATAAGCGAGTCAGTTAAAAGGAACATGCTAAGGTACTTCATAAGGCAGGGTACAATTGTCGATACCACCACCAAAAGTTATTGGCAAAAATTTCTGGATCTTATACCCAGAGAAGTAATAAAAATATCTTGAAAAATCAAATAAAAAAAAAAAAAAAATTTAATTTTAATTATTTAACTCAATTCTTTGTAGATATCTAAGAAAATAAAACTTAATACGCTGAGAAATGCATGGAGGATCGTTTTTTTTAAAGATCTCAATAAGGTGAAACTCTTGTTGAAAAAAATGAATATAGATCAAGAATACACAAAATTGATCGATATCATCAAAAAATGTCCAAAAAACAAAAATTTGCCTGCCAAATTTATTTGTCCAATTGAGGAAACCGACAGTTTCAATGAATTCACGTCATGGGTACAAAGTTACGAAATAAATAACAATATAACAATTGATAATTTGAAATTAGAGAAAAAAGAAAATTCAGAATCCTCAAACAATAAAAGAAAAATACACAACAATCAAACCAAAAAAAATAAAAAACCTAAAACACAATAAGTGATAAAATTTAATTTAATTTATTATGTAGAATTTAATTTTTTGTAAGTGTTTTAATTAGTGCATAATTTACTGTAAATATAGTTTTTTTTATACTTTCTGTTTTTTTGAATACACATATATAAAAAAAGGTTTTTTTTAAAGATTTATTTAGTTTTATAAGTAAAAAAATTTCCGATTTTTTTTTCTTCAAATTTTCCGTTGTTTGATGCCGAAAAACGTTTGAAACAATTAAAAACTTAAATCAATATGCTTCACTGTGTCAGAGAGCCCAAAAAACCTGATATAAATGGATTTAATTGAGCTTGAAAATTTTTGGATTTTTAGAAATTTTGGCTTTATTTGCATAAAACAATTTGTATTGGTTAAAATTCATTATAAGTAAACATGATTTTCTGAAGCAACAGAAACAGAAGTAAATGCGATACAAAAATAAATTCTGATTTATACCGTTTTTTGTTTGCAAATCGGCACAGTACAATAAGTTAATATATCTGAAAATTTTATTTTGAACAATAATTTTATGATTTGAAGAATCATTTTCGATATAGTATTTTTCTCTACAGTTAATTTGGGAAATAAGAAATACCCAAATTTATATATATCATTTCACCTTCGATACAAATCAATTAATTAGTATATGCAAAATTAATTTTTATGGCCTAAGCTAAGTAAAAATTAAATTCAAGTAAAATTATATTGTAAGATGAAATTTTATGGCCTAAGCTAAGTAAAAATTATATTTAAGTAAAAGTATATTTCAAAATATTGATACTGATTAAATTAATAATTTTTTTAAAACTTTAATAAATTAAAGTAGAATTAAAACTAAGTTAAGTCTTGTTGTTTCCTAATCACAAGTTATAACTTTATTTTGGGCCATAAATGTTGTAAGATGAAATTATATGGCCTAAGCTAAGTAAATTTTTATTTCAGCAAAAGTATGAATTCCTAATAAATATATTATAACTTTTTGGCCATAAATGTTGTGAGATGAAATATATGGCCTAAGCTAAGTAAATTTTTACTTCAGCAAAAGTATAAATTCCTAATAAATATATTTTAACTTTTGGGCCATAAATGTTTTGAGATGAATTTTTATGGCCTAAGCTAAGTAAAAATTTAATTTAAGTAAAAGTATATTTCAAAATATTGATATTGATTAAATTAATAATTTTTTTTAAACTTTAATAAATTAAAGTATAATTAAAACTAAGTTAAGTCTTGTTGTTTTCTATCACAAGTTATAATATAACTTTATTTTGGGCCATAAATGTTGTAAGATGAAATTATATGGCCCAAGCTAAGTAAATTTTTATTTCAGCAAAAGTATGAATTCCTAATAAATATATTATAACTTTTGGGCCATAAATGTTGTGAGATGAAATTTTATGGCCTAAGCTAAGTAAAATTTTAATTTAAGCAAAGTATAAATTTCTAATAAAAATATATTATAACTTTTGGGCCATAAATGTTGTGAGATGAAATTAAATGGCCTAAGCTAAGCGAATTTTTATTTCAGCAAAAGTTTACAGTAAACAGATAATTTTTCTTATTCAGCTTTTTCACATTGAGCTCACAGGCTGTACTATAAATATAATTAGCTTATATTATAACAATAACTGAAAACTAATTTTAAATAGATGTAAGACTTTAATAAATTAAAGTATAATTACGTCTAAGTTAAGTATGGGTTTTTTGGCATTTACATGCGATCTGAGCCCAGAGACACTAAAAAAGGATAGAACAATAAAACTTTTAAGATTATTGCCTATACACTTTCGGGCCGTAAAGGTTGTGAGATCAATTTTTTTGGCCCTAAGTTAAGTAGCATTCTAGTTAACCTAAAATTTTGATATAAATAAATTTACAAATAATATAATTATCATTTCTGAAACTCTTTAATGAGCACAGTTTTTTTATATAATTTTTTTAATAACTGAAAACTAATTTTAAATAGATGTAAGACTTTAATAAATTAAAGTATAATTACATCTAAGTTAAGTACGGGTTTTTTGGCATTTACATGCGATCTGAACCCAGAGACACTAAAAAAGGATAGAACAATAAAACTTTTAAGATTATTGCCTATACACTTTCGGGCCGTAAAGTTTGTGAGATCAATTTTTTTGGCCCTAAGTTAAGTAAGCATTAGTTAATTATTACATTATTCACATTTTTTACTCCATAGTGAAATTTATGATGAGGTTCTTTCATATAGTCAACATGTATTTTACTCTATACCCCTTACTAACAATTTTTTTCTTTTAAGTTGTTAACTTTTAACTAAGGGATTCAAAAATATAATTCAGTCCGGCTTTAAGTATATTTATTGTGTTTATTAATGTTCTGCTGTTTAAAATGGTGTAATAGCTAATTCGAACTCCAGAACATTGATCGTAAGAACAAACACAACACGAGTCATGCTTGATTGATACTTAAGTAATACATGAAACTACAAATATAAAGCTGAGCTGAAATATATTATTGAATGCTTTAATTATAAACTAAAAACTTAAAGACACTCTACTTAAAGACAAAAACTCTCAATTTATTTACTTATTTTCTTTGAATAATGACACAACCATCTCTTTTTTTTTATATGCCTAGGATGCATCTGTCAGTTATAGTTGAAAAATACTCATACAAAAATAAATAAATAAATGAACAATTTTTTTCTTTTAAATTTGAGTTTTTAATTGTGGCTTTCAAACTTATAATTAAGTTTGGCTTTATATTTACATTCTCATGTATTACTTAAGTATCATGAAATCCATTGCTGGAGCAGTGTTTTTTCTTGCGATGAATGTTCTGCAGTTTAAAAACTCATTAATTGCAGGAAACAATTAATCAATATCTAAGACTGACAAGAATCATATGTTGTAATATCTTATAGAGAGACAAGAAACATTTGGTGTAATAGCTAATTCCTTTTGAACTCCAGAACATTGAATGTAAGAACAAACACATGGATTTCTTGATACTTAGGTAATACATGAGACTGCGAATATGACGAACTGAATTATATTTTTGAATCTCTTAGTTAAAATTTAAAAACTTATAAGAAAAAATTGTTTATTTATTTATTTTATTTTTTTATGTATTGTTGTCTACTTTAATAGAAAGATGTATGCCAGACATATGAAAAAAAAAGAGATTTTTTTAAAGCTTTTTTATTATTAAAAAAAAAAAAATGAATGAATGCGAATAATATTTTTTATTCGATCAATGTTCTGGTTTCAAAAGGAATCAGCTATTACACCATATGATTCTTGTCAATCTTAGATATTGATTACTTGTTTTCTGCAATTAATGAGTTCTTAAACTGCAGAACATTCATCGTAAGAATGAACACTGCTCCAGCAATGGATTTCTTGAAACTTAAGTAATACATGAGAATGTTAATATAAAGCCGAACTATATTATATGCTTGAAAGCCTGAATTAAAAACTCTAACCTAAAAGAAAAAATTTTTCATTTATTTTTTTATTTTATTTATGTGCTTTTTTCTGCTATAACTGACAGATGCATGCTGGACACATATAAAAAAAAGAGATGGTTATTTAGCTATTATACACCAAATGTTTCTTGTCTGTCTAAGATACTTATTACTTGTTTTGCTGCAATTAATGAGTTTTTAAACTGCAGAACATTCATTGTAAGAACAAACACAACACGAGTCATGGATTTTTTGATACACATGAGACTGTAAATGTAAAGCCGAACTGAATTATATTTTTGAAACCCTTAGTTAAAAGCTAAAAACTTAAAAGAAAAAAATTGTTCATTTAATTATTTACTTTTTTTATTTATTGCTGACTGATTTACATGCTAGACATATACCTAAAAAAAAAGAGATAGTTATTTCATCATTTAAAAAATAAAAATATTACTTAACTATCAAGAAATCCATTACTGGAGTAGTCTTTGTTCTTACGATCAATGTTCAAAAGGAATTAGCTATTATACGATATGAGTCTTGTTAACCTTATAGATATTGATTACTTGTTTTCTGCAATTAATGAGTTTTTAAACTTTTTAAACATTCATCATAAGAATAAACCATTATCAATGGAATAAACATTCATTATAAGAATAAACCATTATCAATAAAATAAACACTGCTCCAGCAATGGATTTTCATGATACTTATTAGGTTATATTTTTGAATCCTTTATAGTTGAATTTCTTTTTATTTATACGATAACGATACCAGTGCAGAAGTAAATATAATAATTTTTATATCCATAACATATCCATAACAATACTCCATTAACCTTTTAATAATAAAAATATTACTCCATAACATTTATTTATGTACGTTACGAGTGCAGAAGTAGTGTATATAGTAAGTATTTTCGCTCGACTCGATATACCGGGCGAGAGCAGACGCTATATTACTCTTGCGATGCGAGTATTTTCGCTCGAATTCCGAATTTCGAGTTTTTTTGCTCGAATTCCGACTTTCGAGTATTTTTGCTCGAATTGCGATTATCAATGAGAGAGAAAGAGTATTTTCCTGTATATTAGTGGGTTTCTAACTTAACTTAGAAACGGCGCCATAAATGGCACAGTAATTAAGTGGAATTATTTTTGTAACCGTATTTTAATTAGTGTACAATATATCACTGTGAATAGTTTTTTTTTTTTATACTTTTTGTATTTTATGAATAAATTTAATAAAAAGGTTTATTTTTTATTTTTTATAAAAAAAATTCATGATTAATTTAGCAAATAATCTGAATCCTTAATCCTTTATAACGGTAATTATTTACGCACGCAGGGAACAGATAAAGTATCACCGTAAATTTAAACGTTAACTGCTGCAATAAAAATTCTTTTCTTACAATTGGTTTTAACATCCTGGTTAGTTGAATTCCGTAATTAATAGTCTCTAAATTTGTAAATGTCGAGCAATAGCACTCGTATATTTCCAAGAGAATTAGACAAGGATGGACGTATTTTGTTGAGAACGCGTGCAATAGCTTTGTATGTCAGCATTAGCTTTATGTACAGTATCCTTCAACGGCAAGGCTCATTATTACTGCTCTGGATCATCGTGACCGTCAATGTCTCGAGTGTTTTTTCGTGTGATAAATAAATTTTTGTACGCTAAAGGCCCGTTATTTAAGTAAACAACTTTTGAACGTTAAATAAAAAAATAATTTACGCGCATTTTATGTAATTTTAAAACAGAATAAAATAAGGTAATCCAAAACCATGCGTAATCCTGTTTTCATTTTAGATTTAAAAAAACTTCAATTCTTATGTTTCAATTTCAGAACCCGTCCAATTGGAAAGTATGAGTTTACAAAAAAAATTACGCAATACTTCGAATTTTCTTGAAAGTGGTTTTCTTGAAACAGCTGGCCCCGAGATTCAAAAGCTACAGAGAAAATCAATCGAAACGGGTAAGAATCGATGAAATTGTTAGGAATCGAAAGAAAAAAATTCACGAAATATTATTATTAATTTGCAGTTACAATGGAAACCCTCATTGACGATTGTTTAATTGAAATTTTTACTTTTCTTTCGGCACTGGATCGCATCAAAGCAGAAGGAGTATGCAAAAGATGGAACATTTTATGCAAAAAAAGTTGGTATAAGCACAAAGCCATTGAGGACGATCTTATGAAAGCGATAGGTGACAAAAAATTCGAAAACGACGACTTTGGTATTGGCTTCGACGCTGTGCTTTCTAGAAGTAAAAAGTACGTTAAGATTGTAGTGATTGACTTATCAAAAGTTACACCTGAACAAATTTTTGGACTATTAAATAGCTTGGTGGAATACAGCGAAAATCTTGAGGTTTTGAACTTATCAAGAAGAGCTTTTCAAGGAAATATCGATGAAATGTTGATGTACTTGTTTCTTCGAAATAAAAATTTAACATCTTTGGTATTGCCAACTGCAAAAATAACTGGAGAGTGTCTCGTGGCCTTAGAGCCGAAAAAACTTACAGAAATTCAGCTTCTTGTCGATCCCGATATCGTAAGAGTCGATTGTTTGCAAAAAGCATTTTCCAGTTTCGTCAATTTAAAAATACTTGGTTTGGAAGCTAAATTCTCCCATATAAATCTCGTTTTGAAAGAAATAACAACTAACGACTGTAAATTAGAAAGACTACAAGTTTTAAGAATCTTTGATAAACGAGATTCCGACGAACAACCAAACTATTCAGATTATTTTTTAAAAATGACGAACCTGTTTGAATTGAATTTATCCTACGTGACTTTGAACAAATGGTCTTTCAAGGCCTTAAACGCTGAAGCCCTCACCTCTTTACTCTTGTTAGCCTTCAATACCGACGATTATTCGTATTTCTTAATATTCTTAAAAAGTTGCAGAAATCTAAAGGACATACATCTTGGAATTGACGTGGGGAATTGCATTAAAGACGATGTCTTCGAGTCACTGGCAGAATGCAAGAAACTTTACCACGTACACCTTGTTAATTGCAAGAACATTAGTAACGAAGGTATAGCTAAGCTAGCTGTTCTACCGAATTTGACTTTACTGCAAGTTGTCAGATCACTAGGTGTAACCCTCGAATACATTAGAAAGAAATTTAAGCACGTTAGAAAAATCAGTATTAATGGTACAGTTATAACTAGGAAATTTTAAACGATATTAATTATATCAGATAACAAAACATGAAATTATCTTATTTATTGATATCAAAATTATCATTGTTGTAATTTGTATTAAAAAAATTTGTTTATAAATCTATTAACGAATAAAAATGTATTTTTAAAATAGCACGAAATTGAGTTTAATTGATCATTGTTTTGTCTAATGCATTTTTTGTCGGCCGTAAGTGCGATTAAGTTTTCTTTGTATGTAATGCCTCTCAAGTTTATAATTTGTTTGCGAAACAGTTGTGGAAGACAATAAAGGTATTATTTTTTGAAGTAACAAGGGGCAAGCCCGATAGCCCATAAAATGAATACTTTGAGGCTTAAGCACAAATACAAATGATAAAATACTTTTGCCCTTGTAAGGTAACACCGATTTCCCGAAGAAAAATTTTAATCCTAAAGTAATTTTGTTTTTTTAACAACGTATCAGATGGAAAACCTAATTATTTAAGTAAGTTCAAGAACAAAAGTTATTTAGAGTCCCTAAATTGAATAATCATTTTGGCCCCGCTCGCCCCCAGAATCGTCACTTCTTCACACTATCCCCCATGCAGATCCAGGACAGTTTCGAATAACCGTGTCCCGTGTTGATAAATAACAATAACTAAAAGTGGCAACGATGATGGTATTTGATGATGGTAACAATCGCGCATTTTACTCAGCAAAAAAATAAATATAATAATAAAGCCTCCGTCCGAACCTTGAGATTCTAGAGAGATTTATTTCAGGCAGCTATCCACAGCATATTGCAGAGTTAAGGCTCCTCAGGAATCCTCTACAACTACGGGCCCGTAATTATTCCTAAAGACAAAAGCAACTAGACAAGATTATTTTAAAACGAAATATTTTTAATTTATGCATCATATATCTTCTTTTTTATCGAACTATCACTCCCTCTGAGGTTGATTATCCTTTTTTACTCTTCGTAGACTAAAAAACTTATCGAGAAATTGCACTCTTTTATTTCCAAAAGAATTAGACAAAGATAGATGTAATTTGTTGAGAACGCGCTTGCACCAAACGCGTGCTATTGCCTACACGATACCAATGGATTATGCACAGTATCGCTGAACGGCAAGGCTCATTATAGTTTTGGATCTTTGCTGCCATCAACGCCTCGAGTATTTGTCGCGTTAAAAATGATTTCTCATACCCAGAGGCTCGTTACGTAAGTAACAACCTTAAAATTTAAATCAATGCGAAATTCTGTTCTAGTTTTGGAATGAAAAATTTTTATTAAATTGTTCTTATTTTTTCTTATTTCAGGATCAATCAATAAATTAAAATGAGTTGCAAAAAAAGATGTACAACATCGAATCTTCCAAGTGGAATAAAAGTGGAGTATCATAGAGTACAGGAAATATCAACAGACACGAGTAACTAACTGACTCATTGCAATAGTCAAGAATAAAAAAATTAAAAGAAAAACAATTTACAATATAAATGTTATTATTACTTTGCAGCTACTGTGGATCAACTCAACGACGATTGTATTTTGGAAATTTTTATTTATCTTACGGCTTTGGAACGTATTAATGTAGAAAGAGTGTGCAGAAGGTGGAATGTTTTGAGCAGAAAAAGTTGGAACAAGTTCAAAGCTATCGATGACGACCTTATGAAATTGATAAGCAAAAATAAATTCCTTAACGACGATTTTAGCATCGCCTTTGATGCTGTGCTATCGAGATGCCAAAAGTACTTTAAGATCGTAGAGGTTGATTTATCGTCAGTTGAGTGTGAACAAATCTTCGGTCTATTCAATGGTTTAGTGGAATACAGCCGGAACCTCGAGTTATTGGCCTTTACAAAAACAGACTTATATGGAGATATAGATGAAATGTTTCGATACTTGTTTCTTCAAAACAGAAAGTTGAAATCTAAAGATTTCAACTTTCTGTTTTACCGACAGCCAAAATAACCGGAGAGTGTTTAATGGCCTTGGATCCGAAAAACCTAACAGAAATTCATATTCTAGTCGATTCAGAATTCATAAAAGTCGATTTATTGCAAAGAGCATTCTCCAGATTTGTTAATTTAAAAATTCTTGCCTTGGAAGCTGAATTATTCCACATAAACCTTGTTTTGAGTGAGGTGACCTCTAATGAATGTAAAATTCAAGAACTGCAAGTTTTGAGGACATTCGATGAACAGGATTCTGAACAACCAAATTATCCGTCTTATTTTCTAAAAATGAAGGACCTCGTCGAATTGTGTTTGTCCTACGTGACATTGAACAAATATTCATTCAAAGCCATAGACGCGGCGTCTCTAACCTCTTTACTCTTGATAGGTTTTAACACTGATGATTATTCGGAGTTTTTATTTTTCTTAAAAAGTTGCAATAACCTGAAAACTTTTCATCTTGGAATCGACATGAAAAATTGCATCAAAAACGATGTCTTCGTGTCACTGTCGGAATGCAAGAGATTGTACCACGTACACCTTATTAATTGCATGAACATAAGCAACGAAGGTGTAGCTCAGTTATCGAATTTGCCAGATTTGAGGATATTGCAGATTGACAGATCACGAGGCGTGACTGCTGAGTTTATTGGTAAGAAATTTAAGCACGTTAAAGAAATTAGTATCAATGGTACCATTGTAATTAGCAGCGCTTAGACGTATAGAATAGATATTAGAATAGATTATATTAGATTTATGAAATTGTTGATATGTTAAAATATGTATTTTAAAACTTTTTACAAATCACATGGTGAATAAAAATATATTTTTACAAAATAACGAAATTGAGTATTATTGTTCATTGTTTTGTCGAATGAATTGGTCAAATGCAAGGGCATGGAAGGAATATGATTATTCGAACTATTCAAAGTCTCTAAGCCCAGATTTCTCAAGGTCTCGATTGGCCATCCCCCTTAAACCGGACAAATTAGACCCTCCCCCTGACTTTTCAAGTTCTGAGGTAGCCCCTCCCTATAAACATGTTTCGTGTAACATTTACCCCTTGAAATTAACTTTTGAATTGAAAATTCATTTCATCACAATCGGACGAAGACGTTCTTTACACCCTGGTATTTATTTTACAATGCGGAATTCATTGTTTTCGTTTAAAAAAATTCATTTTTCTCCTCGGGGAAACATTTGAACATCAAAAATTCATTTTTACCCGTTTGGGCCGCCTATCAGGCCCATGGATGCTTGATTTTATCTGGTGTGGTATTTATTATTTCGCATTGGACACATTTTTCGCCCCAAAAAGTCCGTTTTTATCCCTGGGGATCAATTTACGCATCAAAATTTCACTTTTACCCGATTGGGCCAAGTAGGCCCATTCCGGGCAACCGATTTTATCTGATGGTATTTGCTGTATCGCGCCAGACCCATTTTTTTCCCCTGAAATTCATTTTCTTCCATTGGAATCAATTTATACATTGTTATTTTATTTTTGCGCGATAGCGGCCCTAATAGGTCCCTGGGTGACTGATTTTATCCGTTGCTATTTACAAAATCATTTTTAGCCCTAGTTCTTACTCCTGCAGTCTATTATCACCCCTGGTTTTCTAGCCTGATTGGGCCACGCATGCCCCTGAATAATTCATTTAATAACGCTGTATTTATTTTGTCATGCTAGACTCATTTTTCTCACTCCAGCAGTACATTACTATCCCTGGGGATATATTTATAAATCGGAATTTTAATTTTGCCTGAATGGATCCCAAATAAAAGAAATTCTCGAATTTTGATTTTCAAAGATGCGCAACAGTGCGCGTTGTGTTTACTGGGTTTTGGTATCGGCAACGGCGCTTTCAACACTGTGAGTATTCCTCACGGAGATTACCGCAACTTCCGGTAAATATTATTGAGATAATTTTATTCTACAGAAAGCTATCGCGGCATTCAGCAGACCTTTGTGTTTTTTTATCTTTTGATATTGTTTTTGTGTGCTCCGTTAAAATTTGATAATTATATAGTTTTTTATTTTTTAATTACGCTTTTATTTTTGTATTTAAACAATATTTTGAAAATTTAATTAATTTTATTACTTTAGTTTTAAAAATTTTAAGTTTTTAAATAAGCAGCTTTAAGGTTATTTTCAAAGTTCTTTTTTTGCTGATTTTATTAATAAAGGTTAGTAATTTTTTTTATTTTTATTTTATGTTATGTATTTTTTTGTTTTTTAATTTTTTTAAAGTCGAAATGATTGAAAGAAAATTTAATTAAATTTATATAATTCATTGCACATTGTTTTTATATAGTGTAAGCAATGAAGCAATAAAAACACTGCTAACTGAAAACTGCCAATAAAATCGATTTTACTCCTATAAAACGTGGTCAAAAGCTAAAATAAATAAATACGTTTTATTATTTATAGTTAACAGTTTTCGCGATAATCCAGTAAAAGGACTCAATTTTGACTCAACAATTTTTCGCCCCCGGCATTTAATTTGCTATATCTTCGTTTCTATTGTTCATAGAAAAATAAAAAAAAAAAACAGGTCGATTTGTAATTATATCGTACTAAAATTATATTATTAGTGTAAGCAATGAAGCAATGGAAAATGTTCGTAACGATGCCTAGAAACTTTGTCCGCTAAAGCCGTTTGACGTTCAAAACGAAAAATGCCCTTTTTGTGGCAAAAAAGGGCCAAACTTAATAAAAAAAAGTAAAATTCTAAATAACGTTAAAAAAAGTAACTCATGGGATAAAAAATGTATATTTATACAAAGGATTAATAAAAAATATATATTCAAATAATCAGGGTGACGTTTTGCCCTTTCCTGCCCTTTAAAGGGCAAAATCAAAATATTCACTTCAATTTTGTTAGTTAATTGAATTCGGGGGTTTTCGAAATCAGCAGAATCGAATTTCTATATAAAATTAACATATTTTGATGCTTTCAGCCATTTTTTGTCCTTTTCTGCCCTTTAAAGGGCAAAATCCAAACATTTAATTAAATTTCGTTTCAAAATGGGACATGGGAGTTTTCAAAGTTAACAGTTTTCAATTTCCATATAAAAATAATATATTCTGATACCTTCAGCCACCTTTTGCCCTTTTTTCCCTATAAAGGGCAAAATCCAAACATTGAATTGAATTTCATTTCAAAATGGGACTCGGGGGTTTTCAAAGTCAAATATTTTGAATTTCCATACAAAAATAACATATTCTGATACCTTCGGCCACCTTTTGCCCTTTTCTGCCCTCAAAGGTCTAAATACAAATTGAATTTAACGTATTTTCATATCCTTTGCCCTTTTTTAGAAAAATTCGCTTCCAGCTACGGTGGATACTTTGTTGATATTTGAAAAAAAATTTTTTTGTTACTTCAATTGGCCATAACTTTTTTTGTATACCCGATATTAAAAAAAAATGAAAATGCATCTGAAAAGTAATTTAAAATAAAATTTTTTTTTTTTATTCAAGTTATAATGATTAGATTGTTACTTTCCGAGATATTTCGGGTGATTGCGTAAAAAACGTTGAGACCAACATTTAAATTTTACACGGTGACCTGGAAGCGTTTTATAATTTGATCAAAATGACAAAAAAAACCGTATGGTGGGGTGTTTTCTACACTAAAAAATGTCTACGAATTTCCTATCCGGACCTTCTATCCAGCTACTTAAAGCGTTTGCTGTCAATATTTTCATATTTTCAATATTGTCTTGATTTTTATAATGGATTTCCTTAAAATTATGACCTTGAAAAACGACAAAATTCGATTTTTCTCATATAAGACGTGTTCGAATTTCCGGGGAAAAAATATACAAGATCCTCTTGTAAATAATTTTCAGAAAAACATATTTTGAAAACTGATAACATTTTATAATGGATTTTCTCAAAATTGGAACCCTGAAACATGACAAAAATCGATTTTTCTCATATAAGAGGTGATCAAAAGCGAAAATAAATGGTTTGATTGGATTCCTAGGGAAAAAATATGTAAGTATCTTTCGTAAATAATATTTAGAAAATTTTATTTTTTAAACTAATAAACTTTTTTGATTGTTTTCCTTAAAATTGGGACCATAAAACACGAAAAAAAATCGATTTTTCTCATATAAGAGTTAGTCAAAAGCTAAAATAAATGGTTTCATCGGATTCCTGGAGATAAAGTCTACAGGACCTTCTTTTAAATAATAATCAGAAAAACTTATTTTGAAAACTGCTAACTTTTTATAATAGATTTCCTTAAAATTGGGACCCTAAAAACAAATAAAATCGATTTTACTCCTATAAAACGTGGTCAAAAGCTAAAATAAATGGTTCCATCGAATTCTTAGGGAAAAAATAGACAAGTCCCTCTTGTTAATAATATACAGAAAAATTTATTCAGAAAACTACAAAACTTTTAAAATTGGTCCCCTTGAAATTTGGACCCTAAAAGGCAACGAAAATCGATTTTTCTCCTATAAAACGTGGTCAAAAACTCAAATAAATGGTTTCATCAGATTTCTGTGGAAAAAATACAACATAAATTTAAACGTAATTTTAATCCACTGGAAAAACTTAAAGTTTTAAGAAAATCTTAATTTTAAGGAGGCTTTCGAGAGCTATCGTGTGCTCAAAAATCGATTTTATGGTCTAAATCCAACGAGAAACTTATTTTTTTTACTTATATTTTCGAGTTCTGCAGGCGCGTTAGGAATCCCGGATACTTCGAAAAAAAAGCCAGTCTTATAAAAAAATTCAAATCATCATTATTCAAATTATAAAAAATATTCACAGCAAACGCTTAAAGTAGCTGGATAGAAGGTCCGGATAGAAAATTCGTAAACATTTTTTAGTTTAGAAAAGACCCTAATATACAGTTTTTTTTGTAATTTTGATTGCATAATAAAACGCTTCCAGGTCACCGTGTTTAGCTTTGACCTATCATATCTTGCGACCTACTCATCGTATATAAAAAAAAAAAGGAATCGCAATATTTGTTCTAATGTGTATTTAAAAATTAGTTATTACACATTTTGCAGCTAGACCAATCATTTTCCCAAAATTTTCAAAAAACTTAAAATTTGGTTCTACCCTAACCACCCTTTAGAAATTGGGCAAAAAAAGAACCGTTGGTTTTTTGGCTTTTCGCGCTTTTATTTTTTGCACCAAACTTTTCAAAATGCTCTTATTTTTATAAAAATATTATACTGAAACTATGCCTAATACGTTTTATTATTTATAGTTAACAGTTTTCGCGATAATCAAGTAAAAAGACTCAATTTCGACTCAACAATTTTTCGCCCCCGGCATTTAATTCGCTATATCTTCGTTTCTATTGGTAATAGAAAAATAAAAAAAAAAAACAGGTCGACTTGTAATTATATAGTTCTAAAATTATATTATTAGTGTAAGCAATGAAGCAATAAAAACACTGAAACTCAGGAAATTTTTTTATAAGCATGGATTCTGATTGCCAAATACTGGAAAATGTTCGTAACGATGCCTAGAAACTTTGTCCGCTAAAGCCGTTTGACGTTCAAAACGAAAAATGCCCTTTTTGTGGCAAAAAAGGGCCAAACTTAATAAAAAAAAGTAAAATTCTAAATAACGTTAAAAAAAGTAACTCATGGGATAAAAAATGTATATTTATACAAAGGATTAATAAAAAATATATATTCAAATAATCAGGGTGACGTTTTGCCCTTTCCTGCCCTTTAAAGGGCAAAATCAAAATATTCACTTCAATTTTGTTAGTAAATTGAATTCGGGGGTTTTCGAAATCAGCAGAATCGAATTTCTATATAAAATTAACATATTTTGATGCTTTCAGCCATTTTTTGTCCTTTTCTGCCCTTTAAAGGGTAGAATACCTTTAGAATACCCCCTTTAAATTTACAAGAGGGACTTGTCTAATTTTTCCCCAGGAATCCGATGAAACCATTTATTTTAGCTTTTGACCACGTTGTACAGGAGAAAAATCGATTTTGTTTGTTTTTAGGGTCTTATTTTTTAAGAAATCTATTATAAAAGGTTTGCAGTTTTCAAAATAAGTATATCTGAATATCATTTACAAAAGGGTCTTGTATATTTTTTCCTCTGAAATTCGATGAAACTATTTATTTTAGCTTTTGAACGCGTTTTATGCTAGAAAAATCAATTTTTGTCGTGTATCAGGGTACCAATTTTAAGGAAAACAATTACAAAAGTTTATTATTTTACAAAATAAAATTTTCTAAATATTATTTGCTAAAAGGACAGTATTCATTGTATACTGACTGCTGGACCAATTTTTTACCCTTACATATTCATTTTCATATCTGAGGATCGATGTAAACATCAGGATTTAATTTTATTCTGATTGGGACCTGAATAACCTGATGGATGGCCAATTTTATCCGTTGGTATTTATTTTATCTTGCTGGACCCAATTTTTACTTATAAAGTCAATTTTCATCCCTAAAGATCAATTTATACATCAGGATTTCATTTTAAAATGATTGGGCCCAATAGGCCGATGGTATTGTTTGTGGCCGCCATCAGATTTGGTCTACTATAGGTTTTTTGGGTCATTGAACACGAAAATTGGGGTCTTTTTATGAGAAAATGGTGCTTGACCCTTAATTTACCCAAAGGTACCCCTAAAAGGGGTGTTTTTGCAACTTTTGCTCTAGCCCATTAAGATTTGGTCTAACAAGGATTTTCGGGAACGCTGTTTACGAATATTGAAGTTATAACTATGAAAAATTACCCCTTCAATATTAAATTGGCCAAAACTACCCCTAAAAGGGGTGTTTTCACTTCTTTCGCTCTAGCCCTCCAAGTTTCGATCTAATAGGGTTTTTTTGGTCGGTAATCACAAAAATTGATGTAATTTCAATTAAGACTTAACTCTTCACCCTTAGATTAGCCAAAACTACCCCTAAAAGGGCTGTTTTGTATACTTTCGCTCTAGCCCTCAAAGATTTGATCTAATAGGTCGGTGAGAAAGTTATCTTATTTAAAAAATAAAAGGTAAGCAAATGTTTTATCATTTGAAAAATTTTTTAAAAATTGAAAAGAATTTTTTTTGTATTAAACGAAATTTTTATTATGCTTTGAAATAACCCTTCAAGGGCTGTTTATTGTGATACAAACTTTCTAACCCGATAAATATTCTGGAGATAAATTAGAAAAAAAACATTTTTTACTTTACGATAATTATTCAATACACTAGCTCCCAATCAGGGCAATTACCCTATAAAGCCTGGCCCTTTGAATAAAGGAATTCATGGTTTAAAATAATAAAAAAATTGCAACCACTTTGTGAACTCGCAAATCAACGTAAATGAAACATATTTGAAGACTTTATAATTTTAAACCAAAATAAAATGATTTTAAGCTCCTAAAATCCTTATTTTTATAAACCTCGTTACCGAAATTATTTCGAGTCCCTTTGACCCCACCTCCCTAAATTGACATGCTTGAGATACCCCCTTTGCCTATAAACATGTTCCTTGTTAAAACAACAACCGATATATTGACCGATAGATATTCACGTTTGTTTAAAAAATAACGGATTGATTAGTTAAAAAAAATACCCTTGTTCGTAACTATTTCTAAATCTTGCCCATAAGGATTCCGCGGTTACTGATTACGAATAACAAGAAAATTGGAAAAATCTAAAAAGAAAATTCAATAACAAAATTTTTTCATTTAATATAAATAAATATAAGATTCGCATTAATAGAATTTTTTTATTGTCGCTAATTACAAAATTTATAAGAAAGCTTTGAAAATCTTAAGAGAAAATCCAATAAAACGGATTTTTTTATTTTTTAAACGAACTGATTTTTTTTTACGAAAAAATTTATAAGCAGTCTTTTTTAGGCTCACTAATGGATTTTTAGGAATTCGAAAAATTTAAGGAGAAGGGTTAAGGTTAAGGTTTCTTCCCAGATCTGTGCAACTCGGATCAAAGTTCTGCTTCGCTCATATTGAAGATCATTTAATAATTCTGGGGAAAGGCATCGTCGGCATCATTATTTAACCTTTACAGTAAATAGTTACAGCTAATTATTTACAAAAAAAAAAAAAGAAGTTTAAATTCAAGTGCAAAAAATTTACGAGTAGTTTTTGCTAAATTTGAGAGTCATATATCAATTTTTATTAGTAAATAAGCCAATAATAAAATACACCATTCTGGGGGTAGTTTCAGCTAATTTAAGGGTTCAATTTAAGTAGGAATTAAAATTCCAAATTCGAAAATTCTAATTTTTTATTCTTATTTATAATTTTCTAAGCAAAATTTCATCGGCAGCTGTAGCTTGTCTAGTTTAAAACGTCAGCGATTTCATTCATGCGGTCTTTGATTTTCGTCTAAAAAAATTCGGCTTGAAAATTTTTTTACATAAGGGCACATGTATTTTTTATTTTAATTTTACCTCGTTACCATGTCAAAAATCGGGACTGCTCGAGGCTGAAAGTTTGACGCCATCGTTTATTGCGATGCCTTACCTGCAAGAATTTGGTTGTTGCTTTGAGATTATAGGTCTTTGAGATATTTATAGGTCTGCAGTTGTGAAATTTAACTTTATAGAAATTTTAAACTATTCTATATATTTTTAACTTATTTCCTAAAAAGAAGATTGACTTTATTGAATTTTTAGAAACAATTTTTTTTATCGAATTAAAACATACAAAATATAGAAATATAAGATACAAAATTAGCAGTATTGTCGATACAACAAGTGACATATAAAATGAATATTTGAATAACTGAGATATCAGAAGAACAGAAATCACAGGAAAAAAAATTATTCACTAATCACAAACTAGTGACAAAGTATCATCACAGTCAACAAATATTTAATTTAATAACGAATCATTGGTAACATTAATAAATTTCAGTCCTGATAAAATATTATATCAAAAAAGATCGAATCTTTATATGTATCGTGACTAGAATAACTTCTTAGGTACTTAAGTTTTTATTTAAGCCTGTTTTAAAGGAGTCAATGTTATTGAAGGTAGGGATTGCATTGACTAAGGGGGAGAGTTTCTTTAATCCATTGCCTAATGAATCGAAGGAAAAGAAACCTCGGCACCAGCATTTCAGGGTTCACCTACGATTTTGAGTCCCGTAAAGGACCTACCTCTTAGTCAAAACTCTTAGCGCCAAAGTCGCCTGCAATAATTAAGTTAAATCTTAAACATGTATTACTCAGTCTTTGGATTCTGTATTCTGTCAGATTTGTACATAGCAGTATAGGTATATAACGGAGCAATAATCCAAATGGGTCTAACCAACTATCAATAGGTTTGCGGTGTGAGGTTAATGCCTAGAGCTCCGTTTGTGCATTGGCTAATGACTCGAAGTGCGTAGAGTACTCTATTAATTATTTTTTGCACACCAGTGTAACTAACAAAGTGTGCGTGATTCCCATATACGAACTTATTGTCTGGAATTACACGCAGACTTTTGACTTTCGACTACCAGTGGTGAAGTGGTGCAGTAACCAAATCCTTCTTTCACTTGCAACCACACAAGGTCCAAAATTTAGCCTGCTTCTAGGTCAAGGCTAAAAGGCTAAAAGGCTAGCTGCAAAAATATATGGCTTTTTTTGTTGATTTGAGGTTTCAGTCTTGGGTGTATTTATTTTTAGCCCATTAACATTGTCGTATTGTAATAAGAAATAATTTATATTACTCGCGGGCGTTATCTACAATATATGTAACACAATGTACAGTATAGTTCCCACCCCCTTCTTTTCCTTCTCAGTATCATTTGCTACGCACCAGGCCATGAGGCCGTATCAATAAAAAGTACAATTATACGTTAATTGAAAAGTGTATTTATTTGATCCTTTTTATGCATGCCCTATATCAATTACTATAAATATCGATGCTATCGGCCGCTAATTAAAGTTTCTGTAAAGAGACCTCGTTTATTTGCTCAGGAGGAGGAGCTTGCACGTAAACATGGAACTATGGAGTCGTCAAACGGCTTGCTGAATTCAAATTAATCTTTGTTACTTTCGGCCGACTCTAGCTAGTGTCCTCTGTGTTTTTATTTGGTAGAGCCTATTCTGTGCCTCAGCTATAGGGTCCGAAACTGTAGTATGTACTTAACGCAGTAAAAAAAAAAAAAATTTTCCGTTCTGTACAATTGGTTAATGATTATGATAATGCCAATGAAAAAAATAAAGGAAATCTGATGGCGTAGATGGAACGGAAGTCTTCTTTTTTAATATCTAGTAATAATGAATTTTTTCCAAGCTCCAGTGAAAGCAGCTTCCCTCCCCATTCTGTAAGAGATGCATGATAAAAAGGCTTGACCATCAAATGTGGGCCAAGTAGGCCAGGGAACAGGACTTTGCAACAGATCTTATTAGGTATACCGTCAAAATTTGTACCAGCCTTCCTAGTCTTTCACCCAAACCCGTCTAAACTATACTGATTAATATCATCATCGAAACCACATTAACGGCCTCAGATGAGTCAGATGTTGTTTAGCTTTCTATAAGAGAAACTCTATTTGGGAATCTTAGCTTGGGCTTAATTCTTAATTTTGCTTCAATAAAGTTACGATCGCTTTATATAAGTTAAGTTATTTTCTTCCAACTTCAACAATTAGCTAATTACAGTCTGATAATTGGCTCTTTCAATCGTTAAATTGACGCTTACAAATTAAAATTAGATTTATTAAATTAGGTATTTATTTATTTGTTTGATTTTTATCTAATCTAATTTTTTTTTCTTTCAGCTCCTCAAATTACAAAAAATGACTGATTTGGAAGTCTTAGTTATTTATCCATGGATTATAATCTTAAATCAAATTTATGAATTTAAGGTAAGAGATGATGATGATCAACTGATTCATAAACTCTAGAATAGAAATTATTTTAAGATGGCGTTTAATTGATGGCTTGGTTTATTCAATCCGATAACAAGTTTTTTATTAACGTACATCTTCCTCTTTAATTAACGTCATTTATTCATATGATTTTTTTTTTCGAAATTTATTTATTTTTTTATTTATTTTAGTTGCTATTGGCAGAGATGCTTGCTAGAATTTATACATTTATACATCCATTGGTAATTGTTATAAACAGTATTTATACAATGGAGGCGATGGAGGTAAATCTAAGAGTTTTTTAAAAATAGATAAAATTATTTTAATATGACTTTTACAGTATTCACTGTTATTTTTATTTTTATTTTTTTTTTCAGACAGAGCATCCACTTAAAGATGATCATGCTAACAAAGAGCCTTATTGTGCAAACAACAAAGAAAAGAATAGTTACAAAAAATTAGAAATAACCAACTTAACCTTAAAATCGTATGGTTATATTTTTCTTAAAACAAGTAAACTAAATTTTCATAAATATATCCTTTGTAATTTATTTTTTTGCAGTCTGATGCGCTTTATAGAAACTTACATATTAGAAATAACTCAGGTTTTGAATAATCAAGGTCAGGTCAATAACAACGAAGATGACAAGGCAGACCCTTTGAAAGTAAGTAATTAGATATAGCAGCCAATGACGTGTCTAATATTTAACAATGCTCGTTTTACATTTTCAGAGTTCTATGAAATGGGCGAGAGCCTTGGAGAATAGAATAAAAATGAGCAAATTTATAAATAAATTAAAATGTTTAAAATAAGGAGAAAATTTATTTAGCAACGAGTACGTAAGAGAAGTAACCAAATTAATCACAAAAATTATAACAGAAGATCTTTGTAAAAAAATAATTTATGAGTAAGATTTGAATAAAATACAGGAAGCTAACAAGGTATTTGTTTTTTACTTACAGGAATTTCGAGGAGTTAATTTTGTATTTAATTTCAAGGGCTTATTTTAAAATTTATTTATTTTTCTGCTTCACAGCTTACAGAAAATTTGCTCAAGTACTTTTACTGGGCGGAAGGGTACGCATTGGAAAGCGAAGGAGGAACTGCCGAACGTCGAGAGCTAGCAAAAGCAATCGTTGCCACAGTTTCAATACTAAATACAGTTGTGAACAAATAAAATTTCTTACAAAAGAACAATGGAATTAAATTAAAATTTTTTAAAATTATTTTGTGTAACATGAAAATTATATATTTTTTATTATGAATTTTTTATTTTTAGTATTTATTTTGAAATTAAAACTTTGGATAATAATAATTAATTAATTTGTTTATATTTTAACACCTCGACAGAATTATACAATATCCTGTACACATATATAAATATATATTGTTTGTTTGAGTGCGTAGCATCAGGAAAGGCGAAATCGATGAGCTCAAGTCACCCGTTTTGCGACAATGTAATAAGTAGACAAATATCGCAAAAATTACAAAGCTGAACCGCGTACCGTTTGGTAGCAATATAGTTTAAAAAATTTTTGGCGTTCTAATTTCATTTTTAAACAAAAATATTTGTACAAGGATTGACACGTCGGTCGTTGTATGAACAGACCAAATCCTGAAATTATGTGGGATTAAGGCCTGCCTTATGTTTCGCTTTGCTTATCGTACATTTATAAATGTTTATAGGTAATTTGTAGTAGTAGTAGTAGTAGTAGTGGTAGTTGTACTTTGTCATTTTTGGAAGACTTCTTGATTAAATTTAAATTAACTCTGTAAATTTACAGGACATTGACTCAACTTATTATCGCACATTTCAGGAGTTAAATATTTCAGACACAGAACGATGGCCCTGTCTTGGATTATTTTCATTGACAATTTTGGTGCCGCGCGGCGAAGAACGTATTTATTTAATTATTTTAGATTTTGGAAATCTCTTGCAGGGGGTTCGAACTTTGTCTCAAAGACCCGAAATGAATGAAAATCTTTCTCACCGTCGGTGAGACCACCTATCGTACACGCTTTTTTTTAAACTGCTTTGATTAATCGATGACTCTTTTTAACCCTTTTATTTATATACCCTGTATTTGGTAATTTTTCAGTTTCTATAAATGTTTCTAAGGCTTACAACAACAAAACAAGGGGTAGGGAAGGCTTTACATGGCCTTTGGTATGTTTTTATAATAGCTAGATTTCGCAGGATGTGTGGGTATGAGACTTGATGTTTTAGATTTTTACGAGAGACCCTGTTTCTTAGTTCACGTGGACTAAATAAAAGCTTCTGGTTTCTTTGTTGTTAAAATTAGGGGTTATGCGAGTGTACAACAACGTGTGGCTTTTTATAATATACCACTTCCATCCCCAATTTGGTATTGGCGTTAAGCTTGACAGACGTTGTTATTTTCAATTTAGACCTTTTTCTTTGTATTATGTAATCTTTATAATATTTATAGCAAACGCGTTCTCAGCGAGCATTTATTTTTCGTTAACCCATTCAAATTTTTAAATTTTTTACGACATAAAAACAAGTAGACGAGGTTTGGCTCGCTGGCCTTAGATATAGATAAATTATTAGTTCAAAAAAATATTATTTAACATAAAGTGTTCAGAATTTTGGAAAACAAACAAATTGAAGAAATAAAAGAAATTGACAGTTAAAATGATTCAACATTACTCCGTTATATATTTATTCTCTATAGAGCGAAATCACCCTATTTTGAGATATAGAAATTATTATTGTTAAAAAAAATGACTGATTTAAAAATAAAATACCCTGCCAACTAGCTGGCACTGAGGTTCCTCAAACAATGGTCTTTAAACTTCAATATGCAATAAATATTATTGATTACAACCATGCAATTATACATACATTTTTCTTTTTTACTAGGTAAAGTAGACCATTAAGATCATTTTGTTATTAAAGTAAAAATTCTAGCGTCCATGGATTGATCGCGCCGGCGTTAATGGATTTTAAATCATTTTTGCATAATTAAAAAGAGATAAATATAAAAAAAGCTAATTTTATTATTTTTTTGTAAAATTTTATTAGAATATATAATTATCCCTTAATAAAATTTGCTCGTAAAGGCTGTTATTATTTCAAAAAATTTTATCCCTTAATAATTAAAATATTGAACATGATTGAACATGATTTTTTTGTTTTGTCAAAGAAATGGTTGGCAACTTAATTTTAAAATGGTTGGCATCTTAATTTTAAAATGCAAACATAACCATTTAATATTTTTAGGCTGTTTATTATAATTGTTTATAATTTCATTAACCTGCATACATAAATAAACATAGCAACGAACAAAATAATCCGAGGAAGTCAAAAAGAGGCAAGATTTCCATCATTCTTTCTTGTGTGTTATAATTTATATCAAAATAAAAAAAAATTGTGATCGGATACAAAAAATTACTATAAACTAAATTTATAAAATTTGTACTCTCATTAAAATAAATTAGATATGTCCAATACGAAAAATAAATTTGATGTTTTATTTATTTTTTTGTAACGAAGATTTTAAAGAAAAAAATTTTCAAAAAATTAATTATCAGATTCAAGATATCGAGTAAAAACCATACTTTCAAGTATAAGTACTTTCATGGAAATGAATGAGGTATTGCATCCAAATTAAAAAAAAAAAAGTATTTTGAGATTTTTTTAATAAAAAAATTTTTGGAAAAAAAAGTTAGGTATTCGTTCGATAATTGTTTTGGAATATCACTGGTTACAATATTTTAAAATATTAGTACTTTCATAGAATTAAAAGAGGTATTACACCAAAAAAATATTGCAATTTTTTTTATTTTTCTTTTTTTTTAATTTAGAGAATAAAAATTTTGAAAAAATTAAGTATCAATTCCAAAAAATTACTGTAAACGAGGTTCTTAAAACTAGTACTTCCATGGAAATAAATTAGGTACTACGTCCAAAAAGAAAAAAAAGTTTCTTATTTTTTGTATTTTTTTGTGAAAAAAATTTTAGGAAAAAAATTTTCAAAAAATTAAGTATCAGATTGGAGATATCAAGTAAAAACCATACTTTCAAGTATAAGTACTTTTATGGAAATAAATAAGGTATTACATCCAAAATTAAAAAAAAAAGGGGGGGTTTGAAATTTTTTGATAAAAAATTTTTGGAAAAAAAATTAGGTCTTAATTCGATAATGGTTTTGAAATATCACTAGTTACAATATTTTCAGATATTAGTACTTTCATAGAATTAAATGAGGTATTACACCAACAAAAAAAAATATATTGCAGTTTTTTTTATTTTTCTTTTTTTTTAATTTTGACAAAAAAAATTTTGAAAAAATTAAGTATCAGATCCAAAAAATTACAATAAACAAGGTTCTTAAAACTAGTACTTCCATGAAAATAAATTAGGTACTAAGTCCAAAAAGAAAAAAAAATTGGTATTTTTTGTATTTTTTTGTGAAAAAAATTTTAGAAAAAAAATTTTCAGAAAATTAAGTATCCGATTCGAGATATCATTTGAAAACTATACTTTCAAATATAAGTACTTTCATGGAAATAAATGAGGTATTACATCCAAATTAAAAAAAAAAGGGGGGGGTTTGAGATTTTTTGATAAAAAAATGTTTGAAAAAAAAATTAGGTCTTAATTCGATAATAGTTTTGAAATATCACTAGTTACAATATTTTCAGATATTAGTACTTTCATAGAATTAAATGAGGTATTACACCAAAAAAAAAAAAATATTGCATTTTTTTTTATTTTTCTATTTTTTTCATTTTGACAAAAAAAATTTTGAAAAAATTAAGTATCAGATCCAAAAAATAACAATAAACAAGGTTCTTAAAACTAGTACTTCCATGGAAATAAATTAGGTACTACGTCCAAAAAGAAAAAAAAAATTTGTATTTTTTGTATTTTTTTTGGAAAAAATTTTTAGAAAAAAAATTTTCAGAAAATTAAGTATCCGATTCGAGATATCATGTAAAAACCATACTTTCAAATATAAGTAGTTTCATGGAAATAAATGAGGTATTACATCCAAATCAAAAAAAAAAAAAAGTACCTCGAGCTTTTTTGGTGAAAAAATTTTTGAAAAAAAAATTAGGTCTTAATTCCATAATATTTGTGAAATATCACCGATTACATACATACGTACACACACACACACACACACACACACACACACACACACATACACACACACACACACACATACAGACTTTTTTTAAAAACAGGTTTTTTAGCTTCCTGGGGTCCCAAAACGCGCTTATATGCCAAAAAATAGAAAATCAAATTTTGACCTAACACAATGGTTACCAAAAAAAATATTGGTTGATATATATTTTTTTTTGGATTACATCTCGGAAGAACGGGACCCTTGGGAAACATAAATTATTATCATTAATTATTATAGGATATGGTAAATTTTTAGGTCCTAAACATTTTAAGTAAGTAAAGGATGTGAACGAGCGAGCCAGAGAATGTCGACGGTTAGATATTTCAAAAACTTATTCCTTATGTAATACAAAATGAATTTCTCTTACCTCTGATTGTGATATTATCATTGGCTTCGTATGCTTCATACGACACAAAATACGCATAGTTGAGACTTGATTATTATCTCCTTTAGTTTCACAGCCAGTATGGGACGAGGACGAGGGCTCACTTGCACAGGGCACAATCAGTGCAAACTCAACCGATGTCAATGTCAATATTTTTAAATTATCAATGGGCTATCATTGGGATTTGCGCATCGCGCAAAAATAAAATGACCACTGTTACAAATCACTTTTAATCATCCAGGATAAATTGTTTAATTTTCCTGCGCATTATTTTTACAATCATTGGTGGTTACGCGGGATGCAATTACATCCTTTTTGCTCTCTCGAGGTGCAATTGCTCACTCGGAGTCACGAATGAGAGCTAAGAAACCATGGTTCAGTGATACAGCTGAATTGCGATCGCTCTGTTGATCGAGGATTTATTAAATTACAGCAAGAGATAAAGAGAATCTTAACAAAGGGAAGAAAAGAAAAGAAAAACAAAAATCATACTCCGTTCTTTTTTTTATCTTCTTCAGATAAAATTCTCAATGGCTATGAATGAGAAAAAACGATGCTTGTCTTCGTTTTATCTTCAAGGAAAACGAAGCAGAGCTGCTGCAGGGGAAAATGGTAAGTGTCAAATTATGCGTTTTCACGCACAATTTTCAATACTTAAACTAAATATTTGTTTTTAGGAGGGTTGTCCAAGTCCTCCAGGGCCTCTGGCTATATTCCCACAAAACTGTTCTAGATTTTGAAGATTTCTAATCTAGTAAAATTATAAATGTATAAATTTTGGTTTACTTACTTTTAGAAATTTATAGTTGATCAGAAAAGAAAAAAAATGAAATAAACTTTAATTTGTTTTTTTTTAAACTTGAACTATGTTCTTTATTTAAAAAAATGAAAATTTAATTAAATGAGGAAAATTACACTTCAAATAAAATTTAGTTAATAAAATTTAATTAAAAAAAATTAAGTTAATAATTTTTAAAATTTGGATTTTTAAGAGAAACTGAATTCAAACTATACGCAAAAACCCGTGCACTGGCTTAAGGTAAAATTAAAAGAGGCCGCCTTTAGGGCGAGCATGGGTATTTAAGCACTTGAAGTTCTGATAAGAATATTCCCTACTCTAATTTCCCACCCGCGACTCATCACTTGAGATGGCTGATAACGATAGCGCCCGGCAAGGTACTCAAGAAGGGGACTACTCTTATCAATTTTCAAGTTTAGGCCCTCGTGCAAAATGCATGGAGGGGTACCTGCGTCATGAAATAGATCACCTCATGATGCAGGTGTATATTTTGACTATTTAATCTATAATTTATGGATTTTTAGAACAAAGGTTTTCTATGAATATTTAAGTTCTACACTGAGAATAACCCGTGGTTGAGTCAATGTTTTTATAGTCTGAACTCAGTTTTTCTTTAAGTTTTCCCATAAATATTTTATGATTTGGAAATTTTGAGCGCTTTTAAACTAAGCTACCATTTTTTTTGAATCAAAATTATAAAACATTTAAAGGAAAATTCTTATTTTTCATAATGTTGTTGTTAGTAAAATTTCGTGAGGGAAAAATTTCCATTCTAAAATTATTTCCCCTGGAAAATTATACTCTGAACTTATTACATTAATTTTAATAGCAAAAACTTATTCTAGTAATAAAATTTAAAAATATAAAAACTTAAAAATTATTTGAATAAAAAAATAACTATTTTAATACTAAAACGAAACTAGTTGGCTAATTATTTTAATTTTTACATCAGTTTTCCTTTACGAGCTTTAATTTCCTTTTTAAAACGTATGTGTTTTTAGAACTTACAATTTAAAACTCGCAAAAGAATTGCACGCTCTCTTAAATTGTTTCCATGATTTCTTTTACATTTTTCATTGGCTAATTTTCGGAGCCTAAAGAAAAAATCGTTTTTCTCGCAAATGAAAATTTTAGGTACACGAATAGCCGCAAAAGTCTGTAATTTTCGTGTTTTTCTCTAAATATTTCCAGAGCATAATATTTTTTTAAAAATTATTAATACACGGGGAAAAATTTAGAGAATGTAAGCTTAAGCTACACGGGGAAAAATTTAGAGACGGCGCCTGACGTTACACCCCCCCACTTAGAGTGTTGGTAATGCTTCCAATGATGCCTTACCAACCCTATATATAAGGTTAACATTTTATTAACAAAACTACTTATATTTTAATTAAACTATGCTTAATTACAATGAACTTACAACTATTTCCTCATTTAATTTTTCTTAAAACTATAATTTTATAAAAATCACTTAATTGTCTCTAATAATGTTCATTATATATTTTTTCATTTTTATATACTTTTATCATTTTTTTTTTGAAATTTGTATTATTATTACACACAACACACACTAAATCTACCACTTATTTTGTAATTTTATATATACACTGATCACTTCACTTTACAGTTCACCAGGACGGTAATAACCCCGAGGCACACAAACGTGCATGTGGTCCACTTCTTCTAGATCTGAGCGGTGTTTCCGTATTTCCTCCATGCATAAAACACAGTCTCGTACCTTTCGGAAGTCACAGGTCCTCGTCCCACATCTACATTCAGTTTTCAGTGTCCTTCTGGTCAAGAAATGTTTTATGAAAATAAATTTGGGAGAGTTTTCAGTATCATCCTCTGGGCTCCAATTCCTGTAGCGGAGTCTATAGCACGTAACACATGTTGTATATCTGTACGGGTAGTTTAAATAAAATCCCTGACCGTGATTCGAGAAACTCTTGTACTTGTTGAGGTTTCTCGAACGAACTATTTCCACGGTTAAGGAATGTTGATAGTAATTCAGATGAAAACCGTCATTACCCCCGTACTCTTCTTCAAAGAGCGGCACCAGGCACATTGAGCTCCTTCTCAGATCGTCGCTTTCTGCTGGATTAAAGATTTTTTCCTTTTCCCTAAGGATTTTATACACATCCTTAAAGAAAGGATTCGCCAACAGGAGATGGCAAATGGCCTCCATGTAGTATCCTGGTTGCCTGAAATCGTTATTATAGAACCACATCTCTAATCGTAACAAGGTTCTTATCAGGAAGTTGAAGATTGCTCCTTCGTCCATCTCCAAACGTATTGTATGGAGAGGTCGGGATCTTCCTACTCTTGCGGTGCTGCTTAATCCTTTTGCTGCCATCTATGCATAATGTTAATGATTAGCGTATACATAAAATATATTCTTAGAAATAAAATTATTATCTACTAAAATTCCATAGATACCATCACCCTTGTCTAAATTCTACTTCTAACTACTTTTTTTTTTCATGCTTAGTTATAGTTAAAGATATAGATAGTAAAGTCTTAAAAATTATTGACAAACATTTTTTTTTTTTTTTTAAACAAGTTTTTTTTTTTTTTTTTTATATTTTTTTTTTTTTTTTTTTTTTTACTATATTTTTTTATTTATTTATTTATTCGTTCATTTATATAACACTAAAATATTTCGACACTATATGGTCTCTAGATCAACTAATCTGCAATATTCTTCTGGAAGCAACGCTTTCCAGTTCGTCCACAAGCATGATATTAAATATCCCTTCTCCAAAAGTTCCAATTTCTTCGTGAATATTTCATAACGGCAATCGAAACAATCTCTGACGAATTTGAACCTTGCAACCTTCGTTCCACATTTATGACAAGTGGTTTTGAACTTCTTTCTGGTGACAAAATGACCAATGACGTTCTTTCTGGGATTCCAGTATTCGTCATAAAATCCTCCTGGATTTTCTTCCAAATAGCAAGATCCACAAGTTAGCCTTCTGTTTTCAAAGTCGAAGAGGAAACTTTCACTGGGACCGTAATAGCAACGATACCATTTCCAGTTCTTACTAATCATAATATCCTTCATCAGTGAACTAAGGTAGTATGTTCTAAGGAAATTACGTTTACCACCGAAATGATCTTCGAACAGTGGCACCAGGCTCATTGAACTGAGTGCCAGGTTATTTGATTCTCTCTCGTCCACATATTCTTCGAGTTTCCTTTTTATAACTCTGTATATACATCGGCCATGTGGATTTTGCAACACGATTTGAGCCAATGCCTGTAAGTAGTTGGTCGGCATGAATTGTTCATTTTTGTCGTGATCTTTCTTTACCCTTTGCAAGGTCCGTAGGAATGATGTCTCGTTTACCTTTGTTCGATGCAGATGGAAGGGTTTTATATCTGACCTTATCTGCGAAGGAAATTCTACTTCTTTTTCTGCTACCAGAAGGGCATCGCGGATCATTTTTACCTTTTCCATCTGTGTAGGTAGAAATTTTGTTAGTGTATATGAAATGTTCCTATGGCTAAACTCTTATTATCTAGATCACACAAGAAAACCAACACCGTTTCTAAATTTACTTAATTATAACATGCTAAGACAAAGATTAGAACTTAAGTTTAGTTTAGACGCGTTACTCAAAATTTAGCAATACCCAAAGAGTGATAACCCTCAGGATGGATGGGATTTTCTCTAGGAGCGGTAGGATCTTCTTTTGGAAAATTAGGATATATGTGGTTTTGAGGCAATGGTTGATTTAGGGGTTGCCTTTCTATGATCTCTAATTCTCTTTCTTCGGGCACTTCATTCCTCCTTAGTGTTAATAACATCTGAGTGATTGATGCGAAACAGGCTCCTAAAAGATGTATAGACCAGCCAAATATCGAGTGCAGGGTATAGCATCTTATTATCGCGTCTATGAACATTTTTAATAATTGAAGAATCATCAGTATGGCGATAACGCCGGCACTGACGGTTCCAAAACTCATAAATCTGTGCCATAAACGCCTCCATGCACTTTCTGCTAGTTGTTCTATCTCCTCCTGATTGAATAAATTCAATAGGCTTCCTCCTTGGTTGACTGTAGATGTTCCAGTCATACCTCTTGCTAAAGAGTTCAATAGAGCTGGCTTTTTCAACGGGAAATTGATGTGATCCCGTAATTTTTGTAAATCGGATTCTGAGTAGATTCCGCTGTTCGCTAAATCAGATGGATCTTGATATGTCCAGGTTAATTCAGTGTTTGGGTTGATGATTGTAGGAGGTAGGGCTTCCGTTGGTTTAGGTGAAACCTTGTACCAAGAGGCTCCTACCTTGTAGTATGCTGGAATGAGCGAGTTACACGCTACTTGTGTACCGTATCTCAACAATATGTGCGTTCTTGGTGTCATGAACCAGGTCTCGTTATTTTTGAGAACCTGCAACTGGTTATAACACTCGTTACCGTGGGCAATGCGAACCTCTACCACTAAACAACGTAATAAATAAATTACCTCCCCGCTTACAATCGCTGTGTAACCACTGCCTCGCATTAAATTGTTGGCAAACTGATCAGGGGATTCAACGGCAAGGGCTAAACTATTTTTGATGGTTTCCCTCTCTAGGTTGCATCTTTGAGTAACTACGTTTAAATACAACTGGGTTATTTGTTTCTTAATGTGACGCTCAACATAAACGAATTTAGAGTTAACGTAAAGGAACAGATCCATATTTTTAACGGTAGTGAACCTTCCGGTAAATGGTGTGCGGGTTCCTCTCGTTAGAGGAGTGTTAGAAGGGAGGTTAGATGCGGTCGGTGAGGAAGACGAGGATGTTCTCTTGATAGATTTTGATAAAGATTTTAATGATGAAGAGGGTTGATGAAGATTGATTTATTTATTATATTTATTTATTTATTATAATTAATTGTTTATTTGTTATTATTGTTATTGTTATTGTTATTATTTTTAAATTATTTATTGTTGTTATTATTATTTAAAAATAAATCCCACCGATTAGGGCGTCGGCTTGTCGTGCCGGTGGGCTTACCCAGGTTAATATGTGACTCATTGAATATTTTCAAAGGGACATAAATTGACCTGGCAACTAAGAGCGCCTAGAAAAATTACTTTTTGCCCGCCCGGGCGTGCAAAAAAAAAAGAAATTATAAAAATATTGTATGTAAATTAATAATTTTATTTATATCAAAATGGATTCCATGAAGCAGCAAAAAAAAGTAAATAAAAATTATTTTACAATTATTGTTTTCAAGTCAATTATTTTTTTTGGACCATGTGAAAATTTTTTTCAAGTCCTGAGTCATTTTAGACCAAAAAATCATCAAAATCGTCTCAATCGACTCAGAATTTCATGAAATGCCAAGAAAACACATTCTTTTTTTGGACAATCTCCAACCCAAGTTATTTCAACCTAGAAAAAACTTTAAAAAATTTAGTTTTAGGACCTTCGAATATTTTTGTTATAGAAACTTGGAATATTTTAGTTGTACGGACTTATGATCGAGAACTCGGAGCCTCTGAAAGTGTATAATGGAATAACCGGATCGCGCAGCGCCTGTGGGCGCTTTCGTTGTTCGGGGATTCCAAAATTCTTAAAGTAAACTTTAAAATATTTTTCTTGGAAAAAAATGAAATATTATGAACTTGGAAATCATTTTAAAATATTTCAACTTAGAAAAGACTTGAAAAAATTTAGATGTAGGACCTTGTAATATTTTTGTTATTGAAACTTGGAATATTTTAGTTGTACGGACTTATGATCGAGAACTCGTAGCCTCTGAAAGTGTATAATTTTATCAGTTAACTAACTAGTCACTATTGATAAGGTGACTAGCTAAATGATTTATCAAGAATCCCAGGACCCTTATTGCAAATTCAAAACGGATAGTGTTGATTGGTAGGCCTACTGGGGAAGACGCGCACGTAAGTAAAGGTTCTTTTATGAATTTATTTGTCATTTTTTAATATTAATTAAATATTTTACAGCAGCAGACATGGCTCCGGATGTCAAATTAAAACTGATATACCTAGGTATTGGTATTCGTTCGACGTCCAACTGTGTAACGTCCTAGTTCTTGGAGCCGGATGCAAATTTAAGGTTAAGTTGATTAATTTTTACATCAAAATTAATAACACTTAACTTTGTTACAGAAACACAGATTTTTATGATAACAATAATAATATAATAATAATAATAATCAACTTTTTCTTTCAGTCTAAATCCTGATAACAATCACAACAATAAGAGCTTGTAAAAACAGCATTTATAAACGACGACGAATTTGTATAAAAGAAAAATTAGGAACGAATATTATTTAAACAAAAAATAACATCAAGGCCATAAAAAAGCTATAACCTATATTATATTGGCAGGCAGGTGCTGTATACAGGTATGACAAACGGTATTACAATATATTTATTTTTTTCACAACAGCAACAGCGGGTATATGCGTGAGTACGATTCCAGTTTCTATATATTTTTTTCAACTTTCTAATCATGCATATTATTTTTAGAGCAGGCGAAATATTATAAAATTGGAGGAAAACAGGTTGACAATGAAACAAGCATGTGTAAAATCAATCCCCTCGTAAATAATCCCACGATCGCGGCGCTAAGTAGGACTGGCGCTTCCTTGTTAGAATCCTAGGGGTGTCCTACCGCACTTGCAAACCAAGGGTGCGTCATGGTGACTTGGTTTCTCCCTTCTCCCTGCGCGATAGTATGTTGTCCCCGATCCATGTTTTATTTTCAGGTTCCAAAGGGGGTCACTCGCACAGGCTTAGTGCGTGTGCGTTTGACCCCCCTTGGAAAAAACTTCAAGTTGAAAACTCAAAACTCATCCTTCATCGAGAGAACGTGAAAATAATATCGATTATGGAATACATAGATAGCTGATTGATTGCTGAAGAAGATTAGCCGAGCCGTAGACTAATTAACTTTGTTAATTTTTAAGTAAAAAATTAGTGCAGAAAAGTAGTGCAGAAAAAAAAACTTTGTTAATTAAAACACAAAAAAAGACTATTATTAATTTCAAAAGTGCAGTTGACACGGACGTCTACTCTATCGGTCGGGCTGCTGTAATCATTGTGTAATGTTTGTTTTTATAATTATTTATTGTTATTTGTTACGTACTAATGTTAAAATTCAATTGGTATTTTTCACAGGAGGCGGTAGTTGTGTCAGTGTTTGAGCGAGTTTAAACATACAGCTATGGCTCATGGAGTAATGATTTTCAAGGACGAGATTAACTCCATCCTTAACGATGACTGCATGATTAATATATTTAATTTGCTGGAGGCTTTCGAAAGAATTCTGTGCGAAAGAGTCTGCAGAAGATGGGAGCATTTATCCAGGAGATCTTGGTACACGGGAAATTCTCGTTTTCTCCAAATAAACCCATTCTATATATTGATAAGGCTAAGAGTCATACGGGGAGAAGATTTTTATAATCCCGGTGAGCTCTACCCTGGCGAATACGAAGAGTTGACGGATGTTGTATTGAAAATCGCTCAAAGACAATTTATTTATACAAAAAAATTGTGTATTGATTACCAAGAATGGGAAAATGATATAGTAGACGGAAGACGAATTTTGTCTGAGCTGCCGAAATTTTGCGTTAAATTAGAGTCGATAAAAATTAAGGGTAGCGGAATGCGAAACCAAGTTTGCGAAAGTTTATTCCATTCGCTCTTGATGCGAAACGACCACGTCAAAGAGTTGAGGTTGAAAGATTTTTGCCTCTCTCGGTATTCCATAACCGAAGCGGTGGTCGAGTCGGCTTAGCGATTGACGTCGATAAATTTTCAAGAAGTGGAAATCCACTCGACGACTCAACACGTTGTACAAAATTGGCTCAAGGCACTTAAAAATCTGCAAACAATGATTATGAGATATGATTCCGGTGGTTTAAACGAACACGCTTTGGAATGCATAGAGGCAAGCGGATTGTGCCTCTTGAAAGAACTAACTTTAATGAACAACGGTAGTTCAATAGCGATCGAGGATATACTGAATAGATTATTGGAGAAGCAAAAGAAACTATCCTTATTGGATATCAGAGCTTTGAGATTGGATCGCCGCTTCGCGACATCGGTTCCGAGAACCATTACGGATTTAAGATTCGTTAACACGGATCCCGAAGATCAGGATTCCATAATAAATTTTGCCGAATCTCTCCGCTGGCTAGAAAAATTAAGATCACTCTTCGTTCAAGTGTACAAATTGAACAACGAGATTTATGAAATTATCGTAACGAATTCCAACGCAAATATAAACGTGCTAAGATTATACTATAATATCGTTGATTTTCCTGCAGATTTTACAGGCATTTTCGAACCTCCTTTGAAATTTATAAATATGCAAGAATACTCGATTACGAAATCTAGAGCAGATGTCCAGCGGGAGGAGCAGCAGCTCAACTAAATAAATCTCGCAGTGAAAAAACAGTGAAAAAACAAACAGTGAAACTGTGAAAAAAGTTAGTTAGTTAGTTAGTTAGTTAGTTAGTGAAACGAAAGACGGCAATCGTACCGCACTTACTCGCTGATAGTGATAATAATAAAATTTATATATTATTATTAAATATTGTGAAAATGTTTTTTGTAAATAGTGTAATTATAAGTGATCGAAGTGTGTGACGAACAAAATGCGAACGAGAAAATTTATGAAAGAGAAGAGATTAAACGAATGAACGAATGAACGAATGAACGAATGATTGATTGATTGCGATAAGCATGAATGATGATGGATGAATGGTGGTTCGTTAAGACCAGGCCTGGGCGTCCAAATCGCACGAACCGGGAAACGCTTGCGATTGCAAGTAGGCTAACATGGGTCTGGCATTATTTCCAAGTACTTTCTCAGCGACGACTCGACAGCGGGGACATTACAACAGAAGGAAGGTAACTAATCGAGCTTAAAAAAATTAGGAGACTTTTCTAAGTATAATAAAATTAAGTTAGGTGTAATTAATTATTATTAACAATAATTAATTTTTTTTTTTAACTAATTATTTTTTTTTCTTCAGGTTTTCAAAAGGATGCAAGATGCAGACGGAGCAGAAGATGCTGACGAAGCTGAATCAGCGAAAGACTTCGAGGATCGATTTTCGCAAGGTAGGTGGAAGATAAATATTCATAAATATTCACATACCAATATACTTTATTTTCAGATGCAGTGCCAAAAAGCTGGGTACAACAAAATGACGAGCAGTTCCAGGCAGCGGAAGAAGACTTCAAGGATCCATTCGTTTCGAGGTAAGTGCAAAATAAATAAACAACATACTGATAGATTTTTTTTTCAGGTGCAGGGCCAAGCGGCAGAAGACATCACCCCTCGGTGGATTACCTAACGGTGCCAAAGAAGCCGATGGGGACAACGAGGGACAGACGGACGAGGGCAATACCCCACTTCTAGACATGTGGCCCTATCGAACAGCCGAGTCAGTCGAGACTATCGATAGTTTTCTTATAAAACTAGAATCACGGTTCTTTCAGGTTGCACTAGTCACTGTTGGTAAGGTGACTAGTAGATTTAGTTATCGGTAACTACTAGTCACGATTGTTAAAGCGACTAGCTAGCTGTAGCATGATTTGTCAAGAATCCCAGGACCCCCTTATTGCAAATTCAAAACAGATAGTGTTTCGTTAGGCCTACTGGGGAAGAGAAGTATCATTCGTCATGTAAGTAAAGGTTCGTTTATGATTTTATTTGTCATTTTTTAATATTAATTAAATATTTTACAGCAGCAGACATGGCTCCGGATTTCAAATTAAGACTAATACCCCTAGGTTAGGTATTGGTATTCGTTCGTCGTCCAACTGTGTTACGTCCTAGTTCGTGGAGCCGGAGGCAAAGTTAAGGTTTATAAATTGATTAATTTTTACATCAAAATTAATAATAACACTTAACTTTGTTACAGAAACACAGATTTTTATGATTGATTATAATAATAATAATATAATAATAATAATAATTAACTTTTTCTTTCAGGCTAAATCCATCAATTATTGACGTTTCTTTAAGTGGTCAGAAATTTTCAGAGCAGATCGGAAAGGAAAAATTTTTTTTAAAAATAACAAAATATAAATAATAATCAATCAACCACAACAACTTATTGAGCTTGTAAAACAGCATTCATAAACGACGCATTTGTATAAAAAAAAATTACGAAAGATTAGAAAGATTATTTTAACAAAAAATAACATCAAGGCCATAAAAAAGCTATAACATATATTATTATATTGGCAGGCAGGTGCTGTATACAGGTATGACAAACGGTGTTACGATATATTTGTTTTTTTCATAATAACAACAGCGGGTATATGCGTGAGTACGATTCCAGTTTCTATATATTTTTTTTTAACTTTCTAATAATGCATATTATTTTTAGGGCAGGCGAAACATTATAAAATTGTAGAAATACAGACAGAAAACAACAGGTTGACAATGTGTAGTGAAATAAGTAGATGTAAAATCAATCCCCTCGTAAATCATCCCACAATCGCGGCGTTAAGTAGGACTGGCGCTTCCTTGTTAGAATCCTAGGGGTGTCCTACCGCACTTGCAAACCAAGGGTGCGTCATGGTGACTTGGTTTCCCCCTTCCCCCTGCGCGATAGTATGTTGTCCCCGATCCATGTTTTATTTTTAGGTTCCAAAGGGGCTCACTAGCTGATTGCTGATGCTCGCTCGCGAAGAGACGATAAAAAAAAAATTTTTCACGATAAAAGTGAAAAAAAGTGAAAAAAAGTGCTGCGCGTAAAAAACGATAAATAAACGCTAACAAACACACAGTGCTAAAAAAAGCGAAGTGGTGCCAGAAAACTTTAAACTTTAAAGTTCAGGCTTGTTCGGAACAGTGGTGGGAGGTTTAGAGAAGAGTGGGGGTGCACGAAGAGTGGGGAACTGTATACGACTCTATAAAAGAGGAGGCCGGGCCGATAGCTCGTCACTACTTCACTGCTGCCGTTCGAGTTCGTACGGATTCGGATGACGAAGACCGAGGAGAGGCAGAATCAGGCCAGGTGGATCGGCGAGGTGGATTGCAATACCTGGAGGAAAAGATTCTCCACTGTATCTGGGTTCACCACCAGGAGGCCCAGGAGGTGGTGAAGCTGTGTCAAGGTCCGAGATCATTCTTCTCTTTTTTTTCAATGTTTGGCAAAAAAAAATAAAAAAAAAAATATACATTTTTCAGGAAATGGACCGAAGAGCTGAATCAGCAACTGACGATAACATGGATACGTCTTTCGGACGAGTGGCCAATTGGGCTGACGTAGCCGTCGCGGAGGAAGAAACAGATAGCGTGGTGGTGGTCCTCGATTCACCTCTTGGGTATTTAAAAAATCCCATTGGGAAATTTGAGATTCCCCTTGAGTTTTCAAGGCGCTCGAGGTCTACAAAAAATCGAAAGACGATCGAAAGCTTGGAATCTGCTCGATTTCGTCCTTACCATCAGCAGCAGCAGCAACAGCAGCAGCAACAGTGGTACGAATTTCCGATCGGAAGTTTCGGAGGCACGACGTTGGGCGGGCACGGTACCGTCTGGTATCTCTACCAAGTCGCCGAAGGAACCAACGTTGCTGGTGTAGCCGACGACTTTATGGAGTCGACCGTTGCAGCAGCCTTCCGAGATTTGCCTGGCCTCAGTCGATCGAGAATGAGGCATCCAGGCGGATTTCGGTTCGGCGACAGAAACAACGCTGCTGTTTACGATTCGGATTGGCAGGTGTTTTCTAGAAGATGGCACGAAAGGATTGCAGAATTTCGTCTCGCAAGGCCGTTCATCCACTCTGGCTACTTGTATTCGGCTGTTCACGGCCAGCAGTCGGTAAATCCTGACGCATTTCAGCATTATGTTAAAAATGTATTTCAGATACAAGCAGATTCGGAGCACGTTGTTCTCGAACAATTGCATAGATCAACAACCCTCTTTCCGCGCGTCGGCGAGGGTTTCGTTTTGAGCCACGAGGCCATCCTGGGACTCGAGGACGCGCGCCAACCGGACTGTAAAGTCGATCTCTACGAGGATTGTTTTTGCCAGAAGCATGGTTCGGTTAAGTAAGCCATCCCACTCGCTCTTTTTTCTGATTTCTCAGTCGACTCTTGACTCTGATTGATTGATTGTTTTTTTCTCTTGATTCTTGAACCTCTTCGAGGCGATGATTTTTAATTTTAATTTTAATTTTAATTTTTGTTTTGCAGGCTCCGCTGGCCAGAGACGCCCAGGATGTGTACAATGATACAAGGTTACGGCTCCTTGAGCCACGCGATAAGAAAATCTCTCGACGGAACGCTAGGTGGCTACTGCGTGTGCGGTGGTTATTGGTGAGTAGTTTGTTGATTTATTTTCTCTTTCCACGTTTTTTTCGAATTATTTTGATTCGTAGACGCTTCTAGAGTCTTCGAGATGACGATAATGTAATCTTCCATTTTACCAACTAATTAACTGTTTCAGGTACACCGGTGGATTCCACTCGCTGCAGAGACTTCGGAAGGACGGCCTCTGCATGTCCCTCGATTATCCGGGAGTCGTCGAAGTCAGTTACCTCGGTTATCCTCTCAGGATAGAGATGCTGTGGGGTCACACCACAGCATCTATGTGACCAGTCTCATAGTGCGATCGAGGAGATGGTTCGGAGGTCGTTTTACGACGAAAGAGTAAGCACCGCCGCTGAATGGTTCATGAGAGAGGGCGCTATCGTCGTTCTGCCAGAATGGACAAGACTCGTAGAGACATCGCTTGGAACGGATCATCGTTTCATAAAAAATTATTTCGAGACCGGGGCCAAGTTCTCCACCGATAACTTTACGAAGCTGCACGACGCCGAAACCAAAATAGTTTCCTTTTTCAAGGGTAAGTCTCTCTCTCTCTCTCTCTCTCTCTCTCTCGAAGTTTTTACTCATCGAAAACCTCCTTTTGTTATTTACAGGACACAGTCATCAGCGGCAACGTAACAATAATTTTTACGACCAACGGCGGTTCGATGAGGGCAGGAAGGCATCTGGTGAGGGCAGGAAGGATACGCTTTCTCGATGTCGACTACCATGCGGATGCACGGCGAGGTAACATCCTTAGTCCTTTGGCCGACGACCCCACCGATCCAATCCTAAGATACATAGGAGGAAGATTCGACGAAAACGTCGACATCGAAGCAGACGACGTGCCCATCAACATGTTCCCGAACGATTTGGAATTTGATGTCTACGTCGCACCATTCGTATACAAAAACTACGTCGTTCCACAATATTCCGGGCTCTATCTGCCTATATTGTACAAATACCTGCAGATGGCCGAGCAGGAGTGGCCTGGAGACAGCGCGAGGAGGACCGACCTAGTATTTGGAGGATGGGCAAGACCGCTAAAAATGTATGCGGCGGCCGGTTTCGACGGAAGATTCAATCCTGACGAAGCCTTTGAAGCTCGAGCGATCCGGCAAAAATTTAACGACGCTGACAGAGCAAGACGCTACGGCGGACTGAAGGCAAGATTAATTGATGGTCACGTGATGGCACGAGACGTGAGCGAACGTCTTCGTTCACCGACAACTGCCCTCGGCTGTATTTTGGCTTCGGCCACTGGCACTTTTTTGGACGCCGGTCGTAACCAGCTACATCAAAGAGTCGCCGAAGCTTACCAATTATTCCCTATGTCGATGGTCGACAAGAAATTTACAAATTATAATTGGTACATCGTCGTTGGAAACCTCGGTGACTATTACGCGACGGAAAGTGGTAACGACGATAGTGGACGTCGAAACGAAAGTGGCAGACTGAGAAGATCTCGATCTCTTCGTCAATACGCGCCTCTTGCGTCAGGTACGGTGGCCGAAGATCAGTCCATGAACGACAACGATGACGGTGGGACGACGACGACGATTTCTGTAAGTAGAATTTCACTCTTACAAAGCTCGCGCGATCGCCGAAATAATCGACTGCTATTAAATAACTAACGCTGATTTTCTTTTTTCTTTTCAGGAGCAGGAGCAGGTGCAGCTGAGGAAAAGAGCCCATATGGCGGCAAACACACGGACTTGGTCGCTCCAAGATCAAATAACACTGGCCGGGTATGTCATGTCGAATATATTCGACGATCATCCATGGGGTAAGGTGGTGAAAATGGAGCCGTTCCACGACGCTGGAGTAACAGCGAATACCGCAAAGTCCTTATTCAAGAGATATTTTAAATCTAGAGGCGAAAAAGGAGTCGCCGATGACTTAAACCTTGACGATGCGAGACTAAACGCGCTTAAAGAATTTCACCGAGGCTTAAACTGAAGAGCCCTTATTTTTTAATTATACATTGTATATATTTTTTACTACTTTATATATTAATTAGTTAATTTAGTTGATTATTATTATTATTATTGTTAATATTACTCTGTTTGTTTGTTTTTTTTTTCATTTATATCGTAATTTTTTATTGCTTTTTTTTGTAATTCCTTTATTATTATTATTATTATTATGTAAGGTGCGTAATTATTACTTTATAACTTTTTTTATAAATGTTTGTTTGAATACCTTTTGTATTTTATTTTGTGCGTTTGTATATATTTTGTGTAAATTATTATACTTAGTTAGTTATTCATTATTAGTTAGTTAATCATTATTGCTATTGTATTCTTTTTTTTTATTTATATCGTATTTTTTTATTGTACTCGTATTAATCATTGATATTATTATTATTGTGTTATTACTTTTTTACCTTATTTGTTTTAGTAGTAAATGCTATCGTTTTTGTAATTTTTTTTTAATTTGTATCAATTGATTATCATATCATATCAATAAATAAATAAATTTTATATATTTTTTGTATCCTAACTCGATTGTTATTTTTTTTGTACTCCTGTATCCTAAGTCCTAAAAAAAACAAAAAAAAACAAAAAAAAAACAATAAAAAAACAAAAAACAAAAAAATTAATGAAAAAAAATAAAAAAAAAAACAAAAAAAAAGAAACAAAAAAATGAACAAAAAAAAACAAAAAAAAAACAAAAAAAAAAACAAAACAAAAAAAAAATAAACAAGAAAAAAATTGAAATCAATCGATTGGGATAGAAAGGATTTTATTTTGTTTATTCGTAATCCTACATTCCGGCGCTTCGAAGTATATAATTTAAACTTATCCCTCTTTCACCCCGCTTCCCCTTTTGGTACCCACCGAAACAGCGAGCTCGTTATTTTTTAATCATTGACTACATTTATTGAGTTGAAAAATTTTGTAAAACACAAATCAAGAGCGACGACTATAAATTTACGAAAGGAGGGTGGCCAATACCAAGACCTAGTTACCAGGCAACCTTAGAGTCTGTTAGGTTAGGTTAGGTTAGATTTTTTTAAAAAAGCAGTTTTTGGGATCCAACATTTTTTGGGTCGTTAGTTGGTTGTTCGTTTTCGTCGGTTGTCGTTGTTATGCTCGTTATGGTACATAAATTGCTGGCTGTTGGTGGTGTTCGGTTCCCCCCCCCTTTCGAAGAAGTCTGTCACTGGAACTTTCGGGATCCCCCCCCCCTTTTTCACCTACGACAGCCTACGCCCGCCCATCGAGGCTATAAAAGCGAACGGGCTCGTACGAGGAGACATTCGATGCTAAAACATCGTAAGAAACGGACGGTAACGGCCTGGGAGTAGCAAGTTGGCTCTAGCTAGCTACATGAGGACAACGAGATTCACGAGGTCGACTATCAATTGTCCACCACCACCAACACCACCTGCAGGAGCTAGCTGCAGCGGGAACGATGACTTGCGCGACTACGTCCCTTATGAAACTGGGTCGAAAAAACGTCGGCAAAAAGGAGCCCACTCCGGATCGGACTCGGACGACGACTACGATCAGCAACGGGAGTTAAAGAAAAGCCGCAACGATTCGATAATCACGGAGTACCTGGAGAGAAGAAATCGAAAATGACGCCTGGACGACAGTGGTCTGGAGGACCGCTGCTGTGGGGGGGCGACGGCGGAAATCGATAATGTCGACGCTGGACCCTCCACCTCTTCCGCTTCTTCCGCTTACTTCACGCAGACCAGCAACAGCAGCAGCAGCAGAATAGACAAACTTTTTTTATCGCCAACGAGTAGAGCTTGAACGCGCGGAATCTTTAATAGAAAAGAAAGATTCTTGTACCGTAACGCGCGTGTCACTACCTCCCCGTGCCGGGAGTGGGTAATTTGCGCGCCTGCTGCCTTCCTTGGATGTGGTAGCCGTTTCTCAGGCTCCCTCTCCGGAATCGAACCCTGATTCCCCGTTACCCGTTACAACCATGGTAGGCGCAGAACCTACCATGGACAGTTGATAAGGCAGACATTTGAAAGATGCGTCGCCGGTACGAGACCATGCGATCAGCACAAAGTTATTCAGAGTCATCAAAATTGACGATGAGCGAGCCCGAAGACCCGTTCACCGATTGGTTTTGATCTAATAAAAGCGTTCCTTCCATCTCTGGTCGGAACTCTAGTTTGCATGTATTAGCTCTAGAATTACCACAGTTATCCAAGTAAATGTGGGTAGGATCTAATGAACCATAACTGATTTAATGAGCCATTCGCGGTTTCACCTTATTTGAGGCTTGCACTTAGACATGCATGGCTTAATCTTTGAGACAAGCATATAACTACTGGCAGGATCAACCAGAGAGCGCACTCAGTGTGCTCGGAAAGTTCACTCTCCTCGACCTAGCTCCAGAGAGCTAGCTGAGGGAGTCAGACTTTCTACGTTGACGATTGTTACTTTTTATTTTTAGCAGTATAGCACTCTCTTTTATTTTTAATCTCTTTCGCGTCGTAACGCGAGCCTCGTCAAGAGATCTCGTTTTATCGTACACTTTTTTTGTTCATTCTTTCGTACACTTGTGCTAACTTGCTTTTTTTCTCCCTCTGTTTTTCTTTTTAAGTATTTTTACAATCGATTTTGTGGCCAGCCCGAGATTATTTCATAATCTTCTAAGCTTCGTTGGCCTCTTTTCAAACAGACTCCAAAAAATATTGGAACTACTCGACGCTAGACCAACGGTCATTTTTCGTCTTGGTTTAAAAGTAGAGCCGAAGCTCTATCTTTTTTTTTTCATTTTGTTATTTAATTATTCTCGCTCGGAATCGAGTGAGTCGATGCACAGTAAGACCGCGCGCTCAACAGAAGCACGCGGCTTGGTAACGCCGTAGCGCGCGCCGCATAAGGGCCATTCGGTCAAAGACACCGACCCGCGGCAATGAAGTGGATTATAAAAAACATAAAAAATAAGATCTTCGTCGACTACTGCCAGCCGACTAGACCTCTCATATAGTAACCAAAGGTCCGAATCAACCTTTGGCGGCAATCCGTTATCTACCCTACCTCTAACCGCGAATTGCTCCTACTTCGAGTACCTTCGCGACCTCTGCTTTGCAGTCTTGTTCGAAATTTTTTTCAACTTTTTTTTGCTTCTCGAACCGAGGGCTCAGCAGTTGCCTGGCGACTCCTCTTCGACTCTGAGTCCGGACGCCGCACTTTTTCAATTTCATCAATAGGACAGCCGACATCTAATTTCCTCCTAATTTCATCAATAGGACAGCCGACGTCTAATTTCATCTAATTTTATACATAGGACAGCCGACGTCCAATTACAATTTAAAGTACAAATCTACCAAGTAAACTTACAATTGTCCTAGGTTGATGCGTTCCAAGATAACCAAACTGCAAATAAATGCCTATTTTTAGTAGAACGCAATTTTGTTTTTTTTTCAATCCATATCTGGGACAGCCGACATCTAATAATGTCACAAAAAGAATATATATTTTTTTTTTTTAAGTACTTTAAAGAATTATATCGAATTTTGATATTTTCTAACAAATCAAATGCTCAATAAAATTAAAAGAAAACAATTTGCAAGCAATTAAAAAGCCCGCCGTTCAATAAAACAAATAATAAATTACGTGCTGTTTCATCACTTAAACAAGGGACACTGATACTTAAGTTAGTTTTTCAGTTACTAATAGACTTAAATTTCTTTTATAACTTCTTATATACTCTTTTTATTTATAGTTGTAATAAACTACCATTCTTTCTATAAAATTGTGCAATCATCTAGACATAAAAATATTTTTATTCGTCTGCAGATAATTTTTTTCATTCCATACCTCCATACCTGGGACCGCCGACATCTAATGTTGACAAAAAAAAAAATATATTTTTTTTTTTTAAGTCCATAAGAGCCCGCCGTATTTAAAAAAAATTTAACGGTATGACTTGTTTCCAAGACAATGATGTTTAATTTTTTTAGCTCACTAATCGACTTTAACTTTTTATACAATTCTTATGTACTCTTTGTATTTTTGATATTAATAACCTACCAAGATCTCTGTAATCTAAAATTGTACAACGATCGTTTAATAAACATCTTTTTATTAGACTGCAAATAATTTTTTTCAGTTTTTTTACTTATTAATTTAAACAATTAGTTGCGTTTTGGAGCATAAAATAATTATAAGTTCACTTTCATAATGTAGCTATCGACTGTCCTAATTATCTTGTTTATGAACGATAGGTTCTCATAGGTTCGAAACCTTGCATGTTCTCCTGCCAGCCAGGCTATCCAATTAAGAAAATGCATTAGAATATTACATAAGCATGTAGAACCAGAAAATATTTCTTAAGCATATCGTTGAATGCTTTTGGCGGACGGGGCCTTCGGCCCCCTTTGTCCTCTACCCGTAATATAAAATTTATAAGCTTTTTGAATATGTAATTATGGTTACTTTAGGTTAGGTTAGATTTGGTTAGGTTAGGTTAGGTTAGGTTAGGTCAGGTCAGGTCAGGTCAGCTCTGTTGCTTCTCGAACTGAAGGCTCGGCCGTTGCCTTCCTCCTCGACTCTGAGTCCGGTCGCACTTTTTCAATTTCATCAACAGGACAGCCGACATCTAATTTCGTCCAATTTCATCAATAGGACAGCCGACATCTAATTTCATCTAATTTCATACATAGGACAGCCGACATCCAATTACAATTTAAAGTACAAATCTACTAAGTAGCTTTTTGAATACGTGCGCGAACGCATTACATACATAAACAAATAAACGAAATGAACAATGTAATTAGAATACCAAAAAATTGATATGAAAATTTATGTTAAAATGAAAAAGAATTAAATTAATAATTTTCGAGACGGCAACAGGGGGGCCGAAGGCCCCGTGCGCCAACGCATTTCCTATTAAAATAAAATAGTAATTATGGTAACGTTAGGTTAGGTTAGATTTGGTTAGGTTAGGTTAGGTCAGAACGGGTTAGGATTTTATTTCAAAACCATAAATAAGCTTTTGAAATTGGTCCCAAATATGAAAATTCAAATAACTATCTCTTAATTCTATCTAATCGCACGCACTTTTTCAATTCCATCATTGGGACAGCCGACATCTATATTCCTACATAGGAAATCCGAAATCTAACGAAAATTTTAAGTAAAAATCTAAGAACTCTCATAGTTTTCCTAGGACGATGCGTTTCCAATTTAAGCCAACTGAATTAATAAGCCTATTTTTAGTCGTTTAGACTATCCGATAAGCATGTACAAGTTTTTAAAAAGGCCATCTATTATATCACCTGCACGGGCAAAACTTTTAATCTTAAAGCCTATAGGTGGTCCCAATTATAAAAATACAATTGAATAAGATGAGTAAAAAAAAAAAAGAACTTGGGACAGTGGGAACTTTGATAATTAATAATTTACGTACTGGAATAGTCTCGTCCACTATTTCTAGCAACAAAGAAAGTCACAGTTACTCCCGCCGTTTACCCTTACTTCAATTTTAAAAATCAGCATTTAGAGAAGTAAAAAAAGCGAAGCTTGATAATTAGACAAAAAATTATGAGTTAAACAATCCGAAATAAGCTAAATTCTATCTAATCGCGCGCACCATTTAAATTTCATCATTGGGACGGCCGACATCTAATTTAATACCTAGGACAGCCGACATCTAACTAAAACTCTAAGTAAAAATCTAAGTACTCTTAAAGTTTTCCTTTAAGCACGTACAAGTTTTCAAAAAGGCCTTGTATTATAACACCTGCAGTGGCAAAATTTTTAATCTTAAAGCCTGTAGGTGGTAGTCCCAATTATAAAAATACAATTGAATATATCATATGCATATCGTTAAATGCGTACGGCGCACACGGGGCCTTCGGCCCCCTTTGGCTTCTACACGTAATGTTAAGTTAGGTTAGGTTATGTTAGATTAGGTTAGGTTGGGTCAGCTTAGGTTAGGTTTTTATTTTATAAATATGAATAAGCTTTTGAAAATGGTCCCAAAGATGAAAATTCAAATGACAATCTAAATTCTATCTTTTCGCAGGCACTTTTTAAATTCCATCATTGGGACAGCCGACATCTAATTTCATAAATAGGTTAGCCGACATCTAACTAAAATTCTAAGTAAAAATCTAAGTACTCTTAAAGTTTTCCTATAAGCATGTACAAGTTTTTCAAAAGGCCTTGTATTATAACAACTGCACGGAAAAAAATTAAATTATTAATACCAATGCCTATAGGTGCTACCATTTATGAAAATTCAAAAGATAATCTAAATTCTATCTAATCGCATCTAATCCATACATCTAATTCCATACCTAGGACAGCCGACATCTAATTAGGTAACTTAAAAAAAACAAAAAAAACAATATTAATAACTTTCACGAAAGCAACAGGGGGGCCGAAGGCCCCGTGCGCCAACGCATTACATACATAAACAAATAAACGAAATGAACAATGTAATTAGAATACCAAAAAATTGATATGAAAATTTATGTTAAAATGAAAAAGAATGAAATTAATAATTTTCGAGACGGCAACAGGGGGGCCGAAAGCCCCGTGCGCCAACGTATCTCCTATTAAAATAAAATAGCCGTATTAAAAATTTGTCCAAATTAATAATTGTCAAAATAATTCTTTGGTGGCGGCTGTCTTAGGAATGAGAAAACAAAAAAAGTCTTGGAGCGAATGGAGTGATGGAAAAAAGTTAAAAAAAAAAAAAAACAAAATAGGGACCGACACTCTAATGCATCAATTTTCACTGAGAATTGGAATGGCGGTCTCGAATGTTAAAAGTTTTTTATCACTTTTGACGAGAAAAAAAAGAACTGTACTCTCAATTTGTCAAAGTCCAGTCGGTGAAGTGGTCAAAAAATTTTGAAAAAAAAAAGGGACCGCAATCTCGAAGCTTCGAAATTACAAATATTTGGTATTTTTGACTAAATAATTTGGTTAAGAATTGATCAACAAAATATTTGGTTATAGATACGCTAATATTTGGTGATAGTAACCAAAATTTAGTTATCCTGACCAAACTTTTTTCTCAGTGTGTAAGGCTTGACTTGTCGTTTTTTTAATATAGATTACTTCCTTAGGTTACGCTAGTGTAAGGCTTGACGTGTCGTTTTTTTTATTATAGCCTACTTGCTTAGGTTACGCTAGTGTAAGGCTTGACGTGTGATTTTGTTATTATTGCCTAGTTTACACTAGTGTAAGGCTTGACGTTTCATTTTTTATATCGCCTAATTCCTTAGGTTACGCTAGTGTAAGGCTTGATGTGTCGTTATTTTATTATATCTTGCTTCCTTAGGTTATGTTAGTGTAAGGCTTGACATGTCGTTTTTTTTATTAAAGCCTACTTGCTTATTGCCTACTTGGTTGTTTTCGATTTAAGATTTCTGGATATTGAATCTTCTGTAAACTATGATTCTGATTAATGTAATTAATCAAGTAAAATTTACATAAGAATTAAAAAAAAAAAAAAATTGAAAATTTTTTGACTGCAGCAGGAACTATTAGAGCTGGAAATTTCTATTATTTTTGAGTCACTACATTAATTTTAAGACTTTTTTATAAAGTTTCAGATTTTTAAAATCTTTGAAGATAATATTTAGGACATTATTTAGTATGGATTCACTGAAAAAAGTTTTTTATTTTCTTAATTTTTCCCCGAATGAATCGATATTTTGAAAATTATAAGTTAAATCAAAAATCAAAAATCTTGAAAAATATTTTATAATATTGTTAGAAATTGAAATTCTTTTCGGGGATCGATACTAAATAATATCCTAAATATTGTATTCAAAGATTTTTAAAATCAGAAGCGTTATAAAATACTTTTTTGTCTTGATTAATTTAGTAGCTCAAAAATAAACGTAATTTTAAGCGCTAATATCTCCACCTGTAGTTAATAAATTTTCAAATTTTTGTTTTTGAATTCTAAGGGACATATAATTTGATAAATGGATATAAGAATTAAACAATCCAGAAGCATCGATTTCCAGAACTTTTAAAAGCTGCTATTTTTTTATCTAGAGTTCTCTAAAAGCAATTTTCGAATCGAAATTTTTCTGATTTTTTAATTTAACTCTCCTCCGTGGGTCCTCTATACCAATATCGTCAGGGCATGCAATATGTCTAGCCCATAAAAAATAATTTTTGGCCAAAATTTTTATTTAAGGTTTTAGGTGTTAAACATCTCAACTAAAGATTAAAAAAGGTTTTAGGCTAAAATGTCCGCTCAGTTTAAAACGAGTATTCTTTCGATTTTTGGTCAAAAATTCATAACTCCGGACCTAATGGGTATTAAAGAAAAATATTCTAGGGTTTTAAGCTTTAGATATATACCTTCAAAAAAAAACTTACCCAGATTTGGCTCCGCTGAAAAAACCATAACTATTTCGCAACCTGAAAATGGGCCTTTTTTCGAGTAAAAAAATTTTTTAAAATTGAAGGTTTTTTGGAATAAAAAACCACTTATAGGGGCATTAAATGTTCAAAAAAGTTATTTAAAAATATACTCCACCCTTTGTATAAGTAAAGAAAAAAAAAATTTTCAAAAAAAATTAAGTTTTTTGGTCGAAATACAATTAAATTTTGGAAAAGTAACAAAAATGGATTTTTTTAGTGAAAACGGGTAAAAAACACGTATTTTTTATGTTACATTCATTTATAAATGAAAAAAGTATAACATATGAAGAAATTACTTCATTTTGAGCAAAAATAACAAAAATTTTTACTTTCAAGAAATAGCAAAAAAAGTCACGTCCTGGGTCCTCTATGACGATTTCGTTTTCGGTCCAACTTTGCACCCACTTATTGGGTGATTACTTTTGAGAAGATAATCTATTTTAGTCTAAAATTCTCATTTTGGCATTAACTTAAAAATCGGTCATTTTTAACAAAAAATGGGCATTAAGTTTAGTGACTCTCACGAAGAAGTAGATCTATGTAGTTGAAGTTTCGACCGTTCGATGAACGAAATTTTTTTTTTAGCTTAAATCAGCTAAAAAGTATATATAATAAATAAATATAGTAAAAACCTCAAAAAATTGAATAAAGAGCAGATAAAAACGGATAAAAACCAATAAATCAATCAAAATATACAATAAAAAATCATGTTCGCATTTCAAAGGATTTTGAGATCATTAGATGAGATCTTCCCCAACTATTAATTTCTTAGGTTGATTAAAAAATGTATTTCAATACTCAGAAAAATTTTGGACTGATACCTGGGTGGTAAACTACCTCAAATGCGGCTGAGATACAAATTACATAAATATCGTTTTTGAGTTTCAAAGCTTTTTTAGAACTATAGCAGAGTTTTACCCCGAATTTTTTTTTATGATATTAATCTTATCACTAGCTGATTGGCCTCGCGATGCTCGGCTTAACCAAATAAAAACTCTTGTGCATTAATTTTTTTATATTTTAATCATATTTAGTTAATTATAATAAATTTAATCATACGTGATTTAAATGCAATTTAATTTTATTTAAAAATGAATGAGAACAGAATTAATTTTATACTTCTAAAATTAACAAAAAAATTTTATAATTCATATTAAGAAAAAGTTACATGATTATTTATAAATATTTATAACTAATGAGGTATGTTTTATAAGATAAATAATTATTGATAATAAATAATAATTGAAAATAAAATTTAGTGATATGCAGTTTTTTTAAAAAAATTTGCGGTTTTTTTCATATTGTAGATAATTAATATTTAAATATTTTCTATTTTCATATTCATCACAACTGATATTGTAGACAATCAATATGAATTTTACTATAGAATGAAATTTTCATAATTTTTTATTGTTCATAAATAGGACAGGCGATATCCATTTCACTCTATGGTGAAATTTTTTTAGCTTTTTCATAAATAAAACAGCCAGCAATATAGATTGAAAATTTTGAATTTTTTTCATAATGTAGACAGCCAATATAAATTTTACTATAGAGTGAAATTTTTATAATTTTTTATTTTTCAATTTATAGTACAGCCGATGTCCATTTTACTCTATGGTGACATTTTTGCGATTTTCCATATATAAAACAACTAACACTATAGATTGAAATTTTTGCTGTTTTTTTATATTTTAGACAATCAATATGAATTTTTATAAAACAACTAACAATATAGATTGAAATTTTTGCTGTTTTTTTATATTTTAGACAATCAATATGAATTTTACTCTGGAGTGAAATATTTATTATTTTTTTTTTTCATAAATAGGACAGAAGATGTCCATTTTACTCTATAGTGAAATTTTTTGGGTTTTTTCATATATAAAACAGTCAACAATATAGATTGAAATTTTTTCAGTTTTCTCATATTGTAGACAATCAATATGAATTTTACTATCGAGTGAAACTTTTATAATATTTTTTATAAACTTTTATAATTTTTATAATGTTTTCATAAATAGGACAGCCGATATACATTATACTCTATATATGCGGAAAATTTTTGAGTTTTTTCATATATAAAACAACTAACATTATAGATTGAAATTTTTGCTGTTTTTTTATATTGCAGAGAATCAATATTAATTTTACTCTAGAGTGAAATATTTATGATTTTGGTTCCTCATAGAGGACCCATTGTTTTAGGTGAAATTTTAATTTCTGATTTTTTGACATATACGCACGTTTTGAGACCTCAGGATTCTAAAAAACCAGTTTTTAAAAAAATTATGCATGTGTGTGTCTGAGTGTATGTATGTATGTATGTAGCACTGTCACCGGTGATATTTCACAACCAGTATGACATTATAAGACCTATTTTTTTTATAAAATTTTTTTCACCAAAAAATCTCCAGGTATTTTTTTTTTTTTTAATTTGGATGTAATACCTGATTTTTATCCATGCAAGTAAATTTTTGTAGTATTTTCATATTGTAAACAGCTAATATGAACTTGACTATACAATTAAATTTTAAAAATTTTTGTTTTTTTTATTCTTAGGACTGCTGATACCTATCTTATTTCATAATGAAATTTTTTGAGTTTTTTCATACATAAATAGCCGACAATATACATGGTAAATTTTTTAGTTTTTTCATATTGTAAACCGACGATATGAATTTTACTATACAGTTAAATATTTCTAATTTTTTTTTCATTCTTAGGACTGCCGATATCTATATTATTACATCGTGAAATTTTTTTAATTTTTCATATACAAAATAGCCAGAAATATAGATTGAAATTATTGTAGTTTTTTCATATTGTAAACAGCTAATATGAATTTTACTATACAGCTAAATTAAAAAAATTTTTATTTTTTTCATTCTTAAGACTGCCCATAACTATCTTATTTCATTTTTTGAGTTTTTTCATATATCAAATAGCCGACAATATAGATTGAAATTTTTGTAGTTTTTTCATATTGTAAACCGACAATATGAATTTTACTATACAGTTAAATTCTTAAAATTTTTGTTTTTTTCTATTATTCTTAGGACTGCCGACGTCTATATTATTTCATATTCAAATTTTTGAGTCATTTTATATATAAAATAAAAGAGTTTCGTGGCAAATTACTCCTTGGAAAAAATGCTATCTTTTTTAATTTTAGCTCACGGCACAGAGTTACAACTGTTTAAAGCTAAAAAGTACAAAATTTAAAAACTCAAAAATTGGTCATTTTCATCACTTCATATCTTAAAATGGTTTGTATTAAAATATAAAAACCAAAATGCTTTGTTTTTATTAAACGCATTTCTAAAGCCGCTTTTTTTGTTGTTTTTTATTTAATGTATTCATTAAAAAGAAATAGCAAAAAAAGACTTACAGTCTGATTTATTGAGTTATTGGGTTTATTGATTTTATTCATTGAAATAATAGTATTGAATTTAGCAGAAACTATACTTCACTTTAATTTTTTTTTCTAAAACAATCCTGCTTTATAGAAATGTTGTAATTTCAATTGTTTTTATGCAATATTAGCATTAAATTATTAGTATTGAATTTAGAAAAATATACCCAACTTAAATGTTTTCGAATATTGTCCGGTTTTATAGAAATCTTGTAATCTCAAATATTTTTATGCAATGATAGCATCGAAATATATGTCTTAAATTTAGCAAACTGTACCCCGCTTTCAATTTTTTCGAATAATAGCCTATTTTTTAGAACAGTCGTAATTTCAATTGTATTGAAATATTAGTAATTAATTTAGCAGAAGCTATACCTCACTTTAGTTTTATTTCGAAAAGTTTCCTTTTTTATAGAAAAGTTGTAATTTCAATCGTTTTTATGCAATATTAGCATTAAATTATTAGTATTGAATTTAGAAAAATATACCCAACTTAAATGTTTTCGAATATTGTCCGGTTTTATAGAAATCTTGTAATCTCAAATATTTTTATGCAATGATAGCATCGAAATATATGTCTTAAATTTAGCAAACTGTACCCCGCTTTCAATTTTTTCGAATAATAGCCTATTTTTTAGAACAGTCGTAATTTCAATTGTATTGAAATATTAGTAATTAATTTAGCAGAAGCTATACCTCACTTTAGTTTTATTTCGAAAAGTTTCCTTTTTTATAGAAAAGTTGTAATTTCAATCGTTTTTATGCAATAACAGTATTGATATATTATAGTATTGAATTTATCAAAATATACCCAACTTAAATGTTTTTGAATTCCTTCGTGTTTTATAGAAAAATTGTAATTTCAAATGTTTTTATGCAATGATAGCACTGAAATGTTAGTATTTGAAGTATTGAATTTAGCAAAAAATACCCAACTTAAGGTACATTAGCGGTCACAAGATTTTGACGGTATACAGCCGGTCATTTTTCGTTGAAAGTTAAATAAAAAAAAAATTGCGACAACGTCGCAGAATGTTTGTAGGGCGCGTTTCTTATTTACATGATTATTATTATAATATTATGCGTGTATTTTAAACAGCGACGTTGTCGCCTTAAAATTTTTATCGGTTTTTTATTTTTTCTAATTAAAATATCTTTTATACGAAAAACACAATTTATTTAAAAATCGAATACTAGTTTCTTCAATAATTAATTTACGTGGTGCTATTTTTTTTTTTAAATCCATCGTTTAGTTTTGATATTGACATAACATAAAAATCTTAAACCCCTGATTTTTGACTCAGCTCCTATGCTCGCAATGTATAAGGACTCAACTTTGGAGCTTTGTATTTCATAAATGAAAAACACAATTTTCTTAAAAATTTTTTTAAATGTGTTTTATTATAATACGAAGCCCCTATAAAAATTATATCGATTTCTATCGTGATCAAAATACACGCTAATCAACCTTAAATGTTTTTAAGTATTGTCCTGTTTTATAGAAATCTTGTAATTTCAAATATTTTTCTGCAATGATAGCATTGAAATATTAGTATTGAATTTAACAGAAAACAGAAATTATACCCCTCTTTAATATTTTTTTCGTTAACAACTTAAGAAGATAAACTCTTATTGATTGTCCACAATTTGAAAAACATCTAAAAATTTTAATATATATTGTCAGGTGTATTATAGCAGAAACTATACGCTATTCTATATATTTTTGGAATAGTGTTCTCTTTTATATGAAAGTTGGAATTTCAAATATTTTTATTCAATGATTGCATTGAAATATTTTTATTGACTTTAGAAGAAACTATACGTCATTCTAAATTTTTTTCGATTAGTCGTCCTGTTTTATATAAAAGTTGCAACTTAAAATATTTTTGTCCAATGATTGTATTGAAATATTTTTATTGACTTTAGCAGAGACTATATGCCATTCTAAATTTTTTTCGATTAGTGTCCTGTTTTATATAAAAGTTGTAATTAAATATGTTTTTATGCAATGATAGCATAGAAATATTTTTATTGACTTTAGAAGAAACTATATGCTATTTAAAATTTTTTTCGATTAGTGTTCTGTTTTATATAAAAGTTGGAATTTCAAATATTTTTATGCAATGACAGCATTTAAATTTTTTTTATTTTGATTTTAGCTGAAACTGTACATCATTTAAATTTTTTTTCTAATAGTCTCCTATTTTATACAAAAGTTGTAATTATAAATATTTTTATGCAATGATAGTATTGAAATTTTTTTATTGACTTTAACTGAAACTGTACATCATTTAAAATTTTTTTCTAATAGTATCCTGCTTTATTTAAAAGTTGTAATTTTAAATATTTTTATGCAAAGATTGTATTGAAATATTTTTGTAATCTCAAAAATTTTTATGCAATGATAGCAAAGAAATTTTTTTATTGACTTTAGCAGAAACTATATTTCATTTAAAATTTTTTTATAATAGTATCCTGTTTATTGAAAAGTTTGAATTTCAAATATTTTTATGCAATGATAGCATTAAATTATTTTTTTTTACTTTAGCAGAAATTATACGCCATTCTAAATTTTTTTAAATAGTCTCCTGTTTTATACAAAATTTGTAATTATAAATATTTTTATGCAATGTTAGCATTAAATTTTTTTTTTTGATTTTAGCTGAAACTGTACATCATTTAAAATTTTTTTCTAATAGTATCCTGTTTTATTTAAAAGTTGTAATTTTAAATATTTTTATGCAATGAGAACATTCAAATTTTTTTATTGACTTTAGCAGAAACTATACGCCATTATAAATTTTTTTCTCATAGTCTCCTTTTTTATATAAAAGTTGGAATTTCAAATATTTTTATGCAATGATTGCATTGAAATATTTTTGTAATTTCAAATATTTTTATGCAATGATAGCATTGAAATTTTTCTATTGACTTTAGCAGAAATTATACACCATTATAAATTTTTTTCGATTAGTGTCTTGTTTTATATAAAAGTTTTAATTTTAAATATTTTTATGCAATGATAGCATTTAAATTTTTTTTTTGACTTAAGCAGAAATTATACGCCATTTTAAATTTTTTTTAATAGTCTCCTGTTTTGTACAAAATTTTTTTTCAGATGTCGGCAGTCCTAGTTATGAGAAAATAAAAAAAAAATTTTTTCAGATGTCGGCAGTCCTAGTTATGAAAAAATAAAAAAAAAAAAAAAATGGTTCTAAATAGTTTTTTTGCTATTTCTCTTCAATGAATGCATTAAATAAAAAACTAAACAAAGTTCCTTTAGAAAATCTTTTACTAAATAGAATGCAACTGGGTTTTTACATTTTGATACAATCCATTTTAAGTTATTAAGTGGCGAAAATGATAATTTTTTATGTTTTTAAATTTAAACTACTTAGCTTCAAACCGTTGTAATTATGAGAAAATAAAAAAAAAAATTTTTTAGATGTCGGCAATCTTTGTTATGAAAAAATAAAAAAAAAGAAATTTTTTAGATGTCGGCAGTCTTAGTTATGAAAATATAAAAAAAAAAAAATTTTTAGATGTCGGCAGTCTTTGTTATGAAAAAATAAAAAAAAAATTTTTTAGATGTCGGCAGTCCTAATTATGAGAAAATGAAAAAAAAAATTTGTTAGATGTCGGCGGTCCTAATTATGAGAAAATAAAAAAAAAAAATTTTTAGATGTCGGCAGTCTTAGTTATGAAAATATAAAAAAAAAAATTTTTTAGATGTCGGCAGTCTTAGTTATGAAAAAATAAACAAAAAAAATTTTTTAGATTTCGGCAGTCCTAATTATGAGAAAATAAAAAAAAAACTTTAGATGTCGGCAGTCCTATTTATGAGAAAATAAAAAAAAAAAATATCAAAAATGGTTCTAAATAGTTTTTTTTATTATTTCTCTTCAATGACTGGATTAAATAAAAAATTAAACAAAGTTCCTTTAGAGAATCTTTTATTAAATAGAATGCAACCGGGTTTTTACATTTTGATACAATCCATTTTAAGTTATCAAAAAACGAAAATGATAATTTTTTGAGTTTTTAAATTTAAACTACTTAGCTTCAAACCGTGTCGGCAGTCTTAGTTATGAAAAAATAAAAAAAAAAAATTTTTTAGATGTCGGCAGTCGTAATTATGAGAAAATAAAAAAAAAAACTTTAGATGTCGGCAGTCCTATTTATGAGAATTTAAAAAAAAAAAAATTTCAAAAATGGTTCTAAATAGTTTTTTTTTATTATTTCTCTTCAATGACTGGATTAAATAAAAAATTATACAAAGTTCCTTTAGAGAATCTGTTATTAAATAGAATGCAACCGGGTTTTTACATTTTGATACAATCCATTTTAAGTTATCAAGTGGCGAAAATGATAATTTTTTGAGTTTTTAAATTTAAACTACTTAGCTTCAAACCGTTGTAATTATGAGAAAATAAAAAATAAAATTTTTTAGATGTCGGCAGTCCTAATTATGAGAAAATGAAAAAAAAAATTTGTTAGATGTCGGCAGTCCTAATTATGATAAAATAAAAAAAATTTTTGGGTTAAAGTATTGGGTTAAATGAACTTTTGAATTCAATTATTTTAGTTTCTCTACGTCCCTCTTTGAAATATTTTTATTGACTTTAGCAAAAACTATACGTCATTCTACATTTTTTTTTAATAGTGTCCTGTTTTATAGAACAGTTGGGATTTCAAATATTTTTATGCAATGATTGCATTGAAATATTGTTATTGACTTTAGCAGAAACTATACGTCATTTTACATTTTTTTATAATAGTGTCATGCTTTATACAAATGCTAGAATTTCAAATATTTTTATGCAACGTTAACAATGAAATATTTTTATTGATTTTGGCAGAAACTGTACACCATTCTAAATTTTTTTGAATAATGGTTTGTTATATATAAAAATTTGTATTTCAAATATTTTTATGCAATGTTAATATTGAAATATTTTTATTCACTTTGACAGAAACTATACATCATTCTAAATATTTTTGAATAACGCTCTGTTATATATAAAAATTGGGATTTCAAATATTTTTATGCAATGTTAATGTTGAAATATATCTTTAAAAAATAATATATGAAAAAATTCAAAAAATTTCATCGAATAAGGAATTTGATATCGATATTATAATAAAATACTTCAATGTTAACATTACATAAAAAAAAAATTTTTTAGATGTCGGCAGTCCTAATTATGAGAAAATAAAAAAAAAAATTTTTTAGATGTTGGCAGTCCTAGTTATGAAAAGATAAAAAAAAATTTTTTAGATGTCGGCAGTCCTATTTATGAGAAAATAAAAAAAAAAAAAATACCAAAAATTGTTCTAAATAGTTTTTTTATTATTTCTCTTCAATGAATGGATTAAATAAAAAACTAAAAAAAGTTCCTTTAGAGAATCTTTTATTAAATAGAATGCAACCGGGTTTTTACATATTGATACAATCCATTTTAAGTTATCAATTGGCGAAAATGATAATTTTTTGAGTTTTTAAATTTAAACTACTTAGCTTCAAACCGTTGTATCTCCTAATTGATAACTCAAATTAAAAAAAATAAAGAGATCAAATCGATAGCATTTTTTCTAAGGAATAATATGCACTAAAGTTTATTTCAAAAAACCTCTTAGATTCTGAGAAAAATTAGTTTTAGTAAAAAAAAATTAAATTTTTTTATGTTTTTGACCACAAACTTCTGAGATTGATATCTCAAAATCTATTGTATATTTTTTAAAAATAAAAAAATCGTCTGGGGATATTTCTTTAAAGATTAATTTGAAACAACTTTCATGTATTTTCGTCCATTCAGCTCTTCATAAATGAGTGCTGAATAATATTAAAAATAATCAATTTTTTCAATTATTTCATTTTAATATATATAGGATGTGCCAAGACTCCCAAAAAATTTTTGGGCCCATTTGAAGGGGGTTAACTTGGTCAAAATGAATCGATTAAAGATTGTTCATTTTGGGAAAAACGGCTTTTATAGAATTTCATGGGATCTGAACCCAAATATTGTTTTGTTATGTTGATTAAAATATATTGTTCAATACTCCGATAATTTATGGACAGATTCCTGGGCCCACGGGTGGCCTGAATACCAGTTGAGGAGATCCAAAATGGTGATAAAAACTGATATTACCCCCTGAAAATATATATTTTTTAGGTTCAGAAAATACCTTAGAAATCGTCAGAACTGCTGATTGGCTTTCAGAAAAAACGATAAATTAAGATTTTTAATAAATCCAAAAATTTTAAAATTATTAACTTTTATTTAAATTAAATAATTTAAAAAAAAATAAAATTCATTTGTTTATTACAGTTTATTGTACTTGTTCCGTATCTATGTATATATTTGTAAATAGGTTAGTGTTAGTATATATGTTGTAAGAGAAGGGAGAGAACTCGCCGGCTCGCGCCTTCAGTGCCTGCTTGGCTTGGATTGACATAACACGTCAAATAAATCTTATTGTTAAATATCAATTGAAAGTGTGGTTTTCTTAACCCTTATCCAAGTCATCCTTCACCCTTATTGTCTCACAACCAGTGCATTATTTAACATTTGGTCCAACGATCCGTTGAAGTGATTTTTTTTAAGTTAAAAAAGGCAAATAAGTAAAGACGGAAGTCTATTCTTTTTTAATAACGGCACGCATGCTTTCGTTTTTTCGTCCGCGTGCCAGAAGCTTTATTTCATACTAAAATTAAAGTGACTTTTCAAATACATTATTAAACGTGAAAAGCATTTATAAAAATTATGGTGAAGGTGTTATATAATAGACTAGTGCGGCACTAAAATATACAAAAAAAACATACAGTCCACGCAAAATTTCAAAATTTCAACATGGCGAAATAAAAATTTTAAAGCTATCTCAGTCCTTTTCAAAGAGGCTAAATCTTTTCAAATAAACTAAAATTCAACCTGGCGAATTTTATTTACAAAATTCAATGTGGCGAAATCATTTCAAATAAACTAAAATTCAACCAGGCGAATTTTAGTCACTGAAAATTTATATTAAGAATTTTCCAATATGGCGAAATTTTCATGACAAGGCGAATTTTGTTAAAGATAAATTTGAGAAATTTCAACACGGCGAAATTTTCTTTTTTCTGCACCTCAAAAATCAGCAAAAATTATAAAACAGTGAAAAAAGAGAAAAAGTTTTAAGAATTCAACAAGTCGTGTTCATTAAAAAGGAGGGAAAGACAGATTCTCTGAAGAAGACGCGATCACGTGATTCTTTTTCAAAATTTTTTGGCGTTATCATCTTCCATCTGTATGTTGGCAGTTCAGTCGGCGGCCATATTTTACTAACGAGCTCGTCTGCTACTAAATCTACAGTTAGCGGCCATATTTTTTTTTCTATTCATCGTAGTCTGCTGCTATACACATGTGGGTCTTGCGTCACGCCTCAATAGAATCTCTTCTCTTCTTCTCCTCTTTTGAAAAAAGAAAAGATGCGTAACTATATTTGTTGTTTATGTTTGAATATAATTATAAAATAATGTTACTCTTACATTTTGTTTAGTATTAATAATATTATTTTCATTATTATAAATATTCTAAAAAATATAATTATAAATAAAATAAAATTATAATAAAATTTTGTGTTACTATAAATATTATACAATTCTTAATAATATAAGTTCTCTCTCTAGCTCGTGTGTAAAAATTCTTTTTTTTGTCAAATACATTTAAAAAAAAAAAAAGGAAGAAACTCATTTTTTAAAAATAGTACTTTATGCAAAATTTTCTATAAACTCTTTTAAAAGTACAGTTTCATAATTTAATATTATTATACTATTTTTTAACTCTTGTGGTGTTTGTAATTTAATTAAAATATTTAAATTCTTTTAAAAAATTAAAATTAAAAAGTAATCGTATTGATATAATTTTCTGTCATATGTTGAACAGAGACAGAGATGTTCGAATTTTGTTAATAAAAAGAGATAGAGATGTTCAAATTTTTCTACTACGCTAAAATTTTTTTTTTCTTCTTTCAACACTAATTTTTAATATTTTTTAATACTTTTAAATTGCACTAATAGATTCTAATAAAAATATTAAATTCAATTTATAAATTCATGGTAAATATATCTTTGTGAATAACTAGTCATTCGAGGAAATAAAGATCGTAGTCTTGCTTGTGCCTAACAAAGCAATCGATGCACTTCTGCACTTTATTTCCTTCGATAATTTTTAAATGATATTTTTTTTTTCCATGTTTCATTTTCTTTTTTTAATTTATTTAATTTTAATTAACTTCTGTTAATTAAGTTAGGTTAAATATAAAGTATTTCTGTGTTAAAAAAGAAAAATTTTTTTTTGTCTTTTACAAAAAAAGTAGTGTATTATAAAAAAAAAGAAAAAATTTTTTAATCTCTTTAGCTATATCTCTGTCTCTTGATTTTTTTTAATACAAAGAATTAATTCAATTGATGTTACCTAGGTACTGAACTTGGACTTGGCTTCTTGATGGATTCAAACTCTTGTCAGTTCAAGGAATTACTTCTCGCACAGCAGTACAACATCAATTACTGAAATTTCTTCCTCTGGAATTTTCATCGTCTAAGCCATTTTGAATTGGTGGACTCCTTCAGGCCTGGATTTGTCATCGAGCAGTGTATTTACATATAAATCTTTTATTATAATATATTCATATATTACTCCATTGCAAATTTTATCGAGAAGCATTATTTTTTTGAATTGCTAATTTTGAATACTTATAATTACTATTTTGTTCTTTTTATTTTTTTCTTAACGCTATACTTTAATAACTTTTATACTTTCTTAAATTGGTAGTTCAGATATTGCTCTTTTATGTCTTTCAAACAAAGCTAGTATTAATTTTGCGCTATAAATTTAAAAACAAATTTTTTTATGTTAAAATTTTTGTATTGATGGGATATTTGCACCTTTTTTATTACAAATTATTTTTTTTTATCATTTTTAAATTTTATTTTAAAATTTTTTATTTCTTTAGTATATGCCAACTTACTGGTAGATTAACATACTGTTCATACTTATCATTAACCTTTTATGTAAAATTTGTATATTAAATAGCAAATATCCTTTCAATTTTATAATTACTCTTTGGAGTTAGTCCTGGGCCATGGCTTCCATCATCTTGCAACAGACTAATATGATTACTAGGATCAAAAAAGCTTACAGTAACTTTGAAAATGAAGGTGATAATATGAGTGTATCTTCTTGTAAGGTTAGAATGGAAACCCTAAAAAACAATTGGGTTAAATTTGAAGAACTAGACGCTCAATTGTATGATCATGTTGATTATAATAAGCTAATAACAGAACAGCCTTATTTTAAGGATGCTCTTTTCGATAAAACTGAATCTGATTATTTAAAAAATTTAAGCCTCTTTCAACTTTATTTAGATTCACATCCTCATACCACCCTTAACTCTACAGCTATTGATAATCATGTTTTTAATTTTAAAAATACAAATACTGAAGATAATGAGAGACTACCGAGAATTAATTTACCTGAATTTTCCGGTGAATATAAGGATTGGGAGTCATTTCGCGATGTATTCCAGTCCTCGGTGATTGACAAACACAATGTTCCTGACGTCACCAAATTGAGGCATCTTAGGTCATGTCTCAAGGGTGACGCCGAGGACCTTGTCAAGTCATATCCGATAACTTCGGAAAATTTTACTATCATTTGGAAAAAATTAGTCGAAAAATATGAAAATAAAAAAAGGCTTGTTAATTCTCATATGTCCTCATTATTTTCTATTAAGTCAGTGTGCAAATCTAGTTCTTCTGAATTAAAAAGAATATTAGTTAGTTTAAATACTCCTTTATCAGCTCTTAAAACGTTAAAAAGACCAGTCGATAAATGGGACGATTGGCTAGTTTTTCACGCAGTTTCCCTGCTAGATAATGACATGAAAAAGCAATGGGAAAATTTCTTTAATAACTTGTCATTAACTTCTCAAACAGTTGGTAACGAAGCATCGGTGGTAAAGTCTTCTGATCCTCCAACGTTTGCTCAATTAATTTCTTTTATAGAATCCCAGATCAGCGTTCTGGAATCCTTAGAAGAAAATAGCGTCAAAGTAAACTTAAATGAAAAATCAAATAGTAGTAATTTTAACTCTTTTAAAAACGCGAATGTTAATGCAAATCCTGCAAAAGTTTTTCATAATCAAGTTGAGCCGTCTAAGCAACAATGCCCCCTATGCAAGGGAGAGCACTTGATTTTTAATTGTAGTGACTTTAAAAAATTGGTAGTTGAAAAGAGATATGATTGCATAAAGCAACTTAAAAAATGTACTAATTGTTTGGGCAATCATACCTTTTTTAAATGCCCTTCAAAAAAACGTTGTAATGTTTGCAAGGGAAAACATCATACAACTTTACATAACGAAAAACTAATTAAAGCCAAACCTAATGATTCTAGACCTGATTCGGGATCCGTAAATAAAAACAAAAATTTAAATACTTCTGAAGCCGCAACAGCTTCATCAACTAACTTATGTAATCTTTCTGTTAACTTTTCTGAAAACCCCTGTGAAGTTCTGTTGTCCACTGCAATCGTTAAAGTTGTTAACGAAGATGGTTTTGAATTCCTCGCAAGGGCATTAATTGATAATTGCTCTCAAGCATCCTTTATTAGCGAATCTTTATTCAGGAGATTAAAGTTAAACTTTTTGCCTCTTAATATGCCAATATTAGGTATAGGTGGCGTTAAAAATTATACCTGTAAAAAATTGGTTAAACTCCATATTAAACCTCACTTTCTTTCGGACTTTTCAATCGAAGTTTTAGCCTTCGTTATTTCAAAGGTATCTTAGTACTCACCAACAGCCAGTAAAGAATGTAAAGAATTAGATCATATCTCTGGCCTGTTATTAGCTGATCCGATTTTCGACAAGCGAGGTCAAATCGAAATTTTACTTAGTGCCTCTACCCACGCTTATATTATTGAGGAAGGGATTAGAAAAGGCGCTCTGAATGATCCGATAGCTATGAATACTAAATAAGGCTGGGTCATTTAAGGTAATGCAGGCATTGGGTCTGCTTCTAACATATCGGTGACTTCAGACGCCGATTCTACTCTTTCCTTCGATTTAGAGCGTTTTTGGAGACAAGAGGAAATCTTCGATGAGCCCTCAAAATTGCTTAATCCGGATGAGCAAGAGTGCGAAGACCATTTTCTCAGAACTTATTCTAGAAACCCTGAAGGTAGATATATGGTACGTTTGCCTTTTAAACGTGATCCTGAAAATATGAAATTCCCAGGCTCTTTTTCTATTGCTGAAAAGATGCTGTTGCGCATGGAAAAGCGTTTTCTCGCTGATCCGATTTTAAAAAATTTGTATGTTGAATTCATGAAGGATTATGAGGACACAGGTCATATGGGAAAAACAGGTCATATTGTTGATTTTATTTTGTATTATTTTCTTCCCCATCATGGCATTCTCAAAAAAAATTCTTTGAAACCTAAACTTCGAACAGTGTTCAATGGTTCAGCCAATGATTACGATGGTGTATCATTAAATAGCCTTTTGCATACAGGGCCAAATTTGTTGCCCGACTTGGCTGAACTATTGATACACTGGATGAAATATCAATATGTTTTTGTCAGTGACATTAAGCAAATGTATCGCCAAATCCTCATTCACCCAGAAGATCGTAAGTACCAACAGATTCTATGGCGTGAAAATAACAGTGATAAGATACAGGCTTATTCACTAAATACTGTTACTTATGGGGTTGTTAGTAGTCCTTATCATGCTATTAGAGTCACTAGACAGTTAGCGATTGATGAAGGCGAAAAATATCCTCTTGGCTCAGAAATCCTAAACTCTGAAACTTACATGGATGATACCCTTTCGGGAGGCTATTCTCTGCCAGAAGCTCTTGAAAAACAGCAGCAATTCATTAATATTTGCAAATGTGCTGGTTTTGAACCTCATAAATGGATGTCAAACAATGATGCATTATTAAACTTTCCTGAAGATATTAAAGCTGGTGTTAATGCATCTAACTCCTATTTTTCGTTGTTAGGTCTTAATTGGAATCCTAAAGAAGATTATTTTACTTTCAATATCGAGCTTGACCAATTTGAAAAAGACATTACTAAGAGAAATGTATTATCCAGTATTTCCAAGTTGTTTGACCCATTAGGGTATTTGTCTCCGGTTTTGATAACAGGCAAAGCATTTATGCAAAAGTTGTGGATTAAAAAAGTAAAATGGGATGATAAATTAACAATTTCTCTTAGTGGTGAATTTTTGAGTTGGTATCAAGCGCTAATTGCTATTAATTCAATTCGTGTTCCTCGTTGGCTAGGTTTCGTACCTGACGCTAAATATGAGATTTTTGGCTTCTGTGATGCTTCTCAGATGGCATACGCAGCATGCGTTTATTTAAAAACGACGTTTCAAAATAAAACTGAAATTCGTCTGCTACAGGCTAAATCCAAAGTCTCCCCTATAAAGCCTATGCACTCAATACCTAAATTAGAACTTTGCTCAGCATTACTATTAGCGAGATTGACTGTCAAATTACTAAGAGCTTTGGATCTACCTTCTTCTGAAATTTACCTTTTTACAGACTCACAAGATGTTCTTTTCTGGTTACGAGAACACCCTTCTAAATGGTCGTCAGTTTTTATTCGTAATCGTTGTTCAAAAATTCATAATAAGGTTCCTGAAGCTTTCTGGAGTCATGTCAGGACTCATGAAAACCCTGCAGACTGCGCTTCAAGAGGCATATCCCCAGAACAGCTGCAAAATTTTTCTTTGTGGTGGGAGGGAAATGACCGAATGAAGAAAAATTTTAACTTTGCTTCAGATAAAAATGCTTTTCAAAGCAAGTCAATAAATTTAGTTACTACTCACGTGGTACATATGGAAAAACTAAAACATGATAAAATCTGGGACTTAGTTTCTAAATATTCGGACCTTCTTCGGTTACTGAAAATAACTGCCTTAGTTTTTCGCTTTTTGTCAAAATTATTGATTAAAATTAAGTCAAAAAACATAAACAAATTTGAAAAAATCATACTTAAATTACCAATTTTTCAATTCTCATGGTTCAATTTTTCTGAATCTAATAATAATAAATTTGTTAGTGTTTTTGAGATGAAAAGAGCTAAACTTTTTTGGGTTTACATTACTCAACTCGCTCATTTTAAAAATGAAATGATTACTTTAAACAATGGCTCAAATTTAATAAAGTCCTCTGATATCCTAAAATTGGACCCTTTTCTCGAAGATAATTTATTAAGAGTTGGTGGTAGAATTCAGAATTCTTTGTTAAATCATGAGCAAAAACATCCTTTAATAGTTCCTAAAGATTGTGCCTTTTTAAAATTGCTCATTCGTTATTATCATCAAAAAACTTTACATGGTGGGGTAACCCTTACTTTAGCCACTCTTAGACAAGAATTTTGGCTTATCAATGGCAGAAACTTAGTGCGTAGTTATATTTTTAAATGTCATGAGTGTATTAGATATAAAGCCAATCTTAATAGTCAAAAAATGGGTATTCCACCCCCCAGTAGAGTGCAACGTCCTGAGAAACCCTTTATTAATACAGGCATAGATTATGCGGGTCCATACAAAATTTTAAGGTATAGAGGTCGTGGATCTGCTACTTATAAAGCATACATTGGAATTTTCGTATGTATGGCTACCAAAGCTGTACATTTGGAATTAATAACAGGGTACTCTTCTGACGATTTCATAGCGGCTTTCCGAAGATTCACTTCCACTCGTGGTCCTTGCACTGGTCTATTTAGCGATCAAGGGACTACCTTCATTGGAGCTGACAAGGCTTTGAAGGAACTGTATATGGCCTCTTCAAGCCATATGCAGGAACTTCAGGCTAAGTTAACTTGCGAGGGTACAACCTGGTCTTTTAATCCTCCAGGTGCGCCACATTTTGGGGGTCTTTGGGAGGCCGCTGTGAAGTCGGTCAAACACCATCTTCGTAGAGTTTTAGGGGATCATACTTTAACCTTTGAGGAATTCTACACCTTACTCAAACAAATTGAGGCCTGTTTAAACTCTAGACCTTTGTTGCCTCTATCAGACATTCCTACTGATGGACAATTTTTATCACCATCTTTCTTGCTCACCCAATCCAATTCCTTTATCGTACCTGAACCTAGTTATTTGGGTAGTAAAATTCCCCCCATGGAAAGGTACAAGCAAGTTCAAAAACTGTTGCAGGAATGGTGGGAATCTTGGTCGAGGGAGTATCTCCAGAGTCTTCAAGAAAGACAAAAATGGAGACAAAATAAAAGAAATTTACTGATTGATGACATAGTCTTGGTCTCGAACGAGACCTTGCCTCCTTCAAGGTGGCCATTAGGTCGCGTGATCAAAATTTATGAAGGTTCAGATGAATTGACAAGGGCTGTTGAAATCAAGACAGCTGGTTCAATTTTGAAGCGCCCAGTTCATAAATTGGTTTTACTTGAAAAATCAGATAATGCTAATAATTCATAAAATATATTAAAAAATTATTAATTAATTTAATTGATTTTCAATGTTAAATAATGCACTGGTTGTGAGACAATAAGGGTGAAGGATGACTTGGATAAGGGTTAAGAAAACCACACTTTCAATTGATATTTAACAATAAGATTTATTTGACGTGTTATGTCAATCCAAGCCAAGCAGGCACTGAAGGCGCAAGCCGGCGAGTTCTCTCCCTTCTCTTACAACATATATACTAACACTAACCTATTTACAAATATATACATAGATACGGAACAGTACTTGAAAATACATTACAACACGTATTTTACTGCTTCTCTATGCGTATTCTAAGATTTTGAATAGGATAATCACATTTTATTATGCCTATAGACTGATTCCATGTAAAACGTTTCGTTGACTTGCAGATGGGGTCTTACGATTGGACTGAAACTTTGCACAGGTGATTATACATATAAAATGTAAGATAGTCAAATGAACCTATTTCGAATGTCATAATGACAGAAATAACTGTCCACGGAAGGAATTTTATAGTAAAATTAAAATCTTTTAAACAGCTTATAAATCGTTAATGAATAGTCGATTGAACATAAAAACAGTATTCGTTTGACGTTAAAAATTAGTCGGATTTTATTAAAAATTTTTGTCAGAGGAGGTAAAAAAATAGTCAAATGAAAATGTTCTTAATTTATAAATGACACAACTAAATGTCGGTGGGGAAAATTTTTTAGTAAAATGAAAATCTTTAAAACAGTTTATAAAGCGTAAGTGAATAGTCATTTGAACATAAAAATAACATACGCTTGACGAGAAAAATTAGTTGGAGATTTTGGTAAAAAGTTATGTCACCGAAGATCAAAAAGATAGTCAAATAAACCTATTTTGAATGTCATAATGACAGATCTGTCCACGGAAGAAATTTCATAGTTAAATTAAAATCTTTTAAACAGCTTATAAACCGTAAATGAATAGTCAATTGAACATAAAAACAGTAGTCGTTTGACGTTAAAAATTAGGATGTAGTGCAAAACAACGAAAGGTAAAAACCCACGAGGTTAAAATAACCCGAAAATTTTCATTCAGAAAATAATTTATAGTAAAAAAAAGACAAAGAAAAATTATTATTTGAAGATTTTAAGTACGAGGTAATTAAAGGTGAATGAATTTTTTAATGCACAGAAGTATAACGAATTTTATGTTTGCTGATTTTTTTACAACGAAAGGTTAAATATACCGATTTTTAAAATAACGAAAATTGTATTTGGACATAAAAAAAAAAAAATTATTTCTTGCTTTGAAAAAAAAAAATAACGAAAAGCTCAAAATACTGAAAAAAAAACACGAAAAACAAAATTTCCGAAAAATTTTATAACGAAAATATTTTTTGATATAATTTTCATGAGCTATTGCAAAGTAATAATGTACCCTTATAATTAATTATGTAAATAGGCTAGGCAAAAAATTTGTTACTTATTATTTTATCAAATTTATGTATAATAAAAAAAAAGAGTCAATTTTTTATGGATTTTTCTTTCCATAAGTTCGTCATCAATCTAAAAAGCCTGATAGGTTTGGTTTTGCGATAAATACACATGAGCCTAAAGAATGGTGCCAAAGGTAAACTACTATAGACAACACTGCTGAAATACGATAATATGTATATTATACAAACAAAATATTCATACCAATTCCTTGTAAATATTAAAATGAAATATTAAATTTTACACTGATATTAAATTTTTCTATATATAAGAAATTAAACATCTTTTTATAAGAAATTTAATTTTTGTAGGTAAAAGTTCATAAATAATTTGTTAAAACCTTTGAAACTATCTTTACTTATTTGATACTTTATTTTCCTATTTATAAAGAGTTTACAACAGATTGACCCCGATTAAAACAAAATAAAACCTGTACACGTTATTTTTTAGAATTACGGGATATTTATAATTATAATTATTAAATTTAAAAACAGCAGGATACATGGGGTTTAGTAATTTATGTAATAAGTAATTCATTACTAATAAATATATAGATCATAAGTATAATTAATAGAATAAACTAATGATAGTTACTTTTAACAGCCAATAAAATTATATGACAATTATTTGTCAATCATTTGTTACCCGTTGAATTCAAAACTTTTTTTCAAGTAAATTAAGGATGTATAAAAGTTGTGTTTTTATTCTATTTTGAAATTAGTGAAATAAGATAAGAGATATAAGAATAAAGTTTATTTAAGTTTGTAGAAATGATTTTGGGAATTATGATCCAAGGAAAATAAAATTGTAAGCAATTCTTCATCAAATAAGATTATTATTATTATTCATACGTATTTATTTTTATTTAGAAGACTTTTTCATAAAAATTAACCTATTTAACATGTCTTATCTTAAAATATTTATTTTTATTATATTTTATAAAATATTTTTCCTAATTTAATTAATTTATTTTATACATTTTTTATACACTTATTACTGAATGAAACTTTTTTTATTTTTAGTTACGAAGTTGCAATGCACATACAATATTTTTCTTTACAAAAAAATTACATACATGTTATTATTATACGTTAAACATCGCTCTCCTACACGGTGGGCTTTAAACGATTTTAAATCGAAGTGCGAGTTACTGAAAATGTTAAAAATGGGATCAATCCAAAATATTTTTACAAGCTGAATGCCGTAAAAATCAAAAAAATCCCCAGAGCCGTTTTTTTCAGGTATAAAACCGTATTTTTGTGGTTTTTTGTATTTTACTATACTTTTAAATTTCTTTATTTATATAAAATAAAGATCAAAACCTAGGTGCAAGCTAGGTGCAAATATGCCAATTTAAACCCAAGTTACGTTTTTTTATTAATAATTTTTTAATGAAATTTTTTAGAAATCTATAAGCATTAAAAATAGTTTTTGGACAAATCGAAGAATTCAATTCACCTTTTGTGACTTTTTACACGGAATGATATAACTTCTCAGCCACTCTCGCAGCCATCCGCTGCTTACCGAAATTAAATTATACCAGTATAAGTGTATTTTAATGCTCAAGAATGAAAAATTAAATTTTAGAGATACATTTTATAAGGTACAGAACGGTTTTGAACTTTATTTGATATGAATAAGAAATTTAAAAGTAGAGTAAAATACAAAAAACCACAAAAATAAGGTTTTTTACTTGAAAAAAACGGCAATTTTTTTGATTTTTACGGCAATCAATATGGAAAAATATTTCAAATTGATCCCATTTTTAATATTTACAGTAACGTGCACTTCAATTTAAAATCGTTTAAAGCCCGCCGTGCTTAGTTTTGATAAAGTGGTCGAGGTCTTATTGTGCTAAGTGGATCGCTACAATATGGGCAAGTTAGTGAGGGCCTACCGGTATCATTAAAATCATCACTTGGTTGGTAATTATAATGCCGATCATATACTTTCATCACGCAAGCATGGCAACTCACGAAATGATTACACGGCTGGAATGCGGTGTCTCGTTGTTTATCACAACAGAATATGCACATATAAGATTCTACCAATCTTTGCTCAGATTCAGAAGCAGCTTTTGAGGCTCTTTCAGCCATTATTTTTTCTGCTTCAGCTGCTAATTTTTCTTGCTCAGCCTTTGCTTTGGCTGCCTCAGCTTCTGCTTTCGCAATATTTGCAGCTGCTGCAGCTGCTTCAGCTTCTTCTTTTGCTTTTACTAAATACTTAAGTTTCCTAGAAGCTAAGAAAATTGTATTAATTCATATGATCTTATACCATCACTATTTATTTCACCCTCAGTATTTTAAATTGCTTTTTGTATTGACAAAAAAGAAAGAATTTAGATTGCGAGATTTATCAAAAATTTCAGTTATATTTACCAAATACTGTTAAAAAAGCCTACTGAATAGAATACTATATCTTAATACTATATATATTTGAAAATTTATTTGTTTGTCTGTCTGTCTGTCTGTCCACTCATCACGCAAGAACCGCGGAACCAATTAGCATGAAACCGGTGTCAAAATGAAGAAAAAAATTCTGCGGGTGACACAGGCCATAGATTTTCTGCTTAGCTATCGTAGTTTTTTAGATATTTAATTTTTAGTATTTTTGAACTTGATAAAATTTTTAAATTTTTTAAAAAGATTGAAATATCAAAACTATCGAAAAAATTTTTTATCGCACTTTGTAGTATTCGATTCGGCACTAATTTTTACGTATTCTCTGAAATTTTTATTTGAAACGGAGGTATCTTTAAAATTTTATAAAATATTTTTGAAGCTGGTAAAAAATTTTTTTTCATTTTTTTATTTTTTATGGTATTTTTAATAATTAATTAAATGAAATTATTGGTCTTTACGAACAAATGATGTTAATAATTTTTAATTTTTACTACTAATCGTGGTATACATTTAAATACTCAACGTAGTAAATATCAAACATTTTTGTAGAAAATTATTGAAAATATTTTTATCAATTTTCAATAATTTTTTGGATCTAAATATTGTGTAATGATATTATAAACACAAATAAATTGAAAAAAAGTGGTATTAATAAATATTTCTCAAATCGAAAAAAATGCCAGAGCCGGTGGGACTCGAACCCACGATTCTCGCCCACAAGGGCGGAGCCCCCCCTCCAACTTTTGCTAGTACTGCATATATAAGAATGAAATTCTTAACCTATAAAAAATTTTACTTCATTATACAATTAATTAAATTGATTCTATGCCTCGTTCTATGCAAATTAAATCTCAAAGAATTTTTTGTTACTCAGAAAAGAATTCATTTGCATTTGATTTTAAGCTAATTTTTTTAAAACAAATAATTTTTATTTTAATTATTTTTGGCAAAGAATGAAAAAAAAATAGTTGGCCTTTAAAAAATCAATACTATGAAAATAATTTCTTTCAATAAAATTAAATAAAAATTAATTATTTTCTGGATTGCAAAAAATTCTTTAAAGTTTCAGGATTATTAATTTGTAATGATACTGCAATTAAATTGTAATGATAATTGTAATCCTAAACAAATAATATCAAATTATTGAAAATACACTGCATTACTGAAGCTCAGAAAACGAATAAGTTTTTGTCTGTTTACAATCAATGAAACTAGCACTTGAAACATCCCTAAACATGCACTAAAAACAGACAAGTTAGAAAAAAATTAAAAACTCAATATACTACGTTTACATTTATCAGTTAATTTTGTAGAAAAAATTTTAATTCATTTATTTATAAAACCATAAGAAAAATTACTCAAGTTAAAAAAACAAATTTGCCTATCGTTCTTTAAAAAATATTTATAACTTAAAATGTTAACACCAAATACTAGCGCAACTGCGCAAAAAAGCTAAAATTTAATTTCTCTTATAAAAATACCGTTCAAATGCAAATTTTTTTTTTTGAATTAATTGTAGTTATTCTAATAATTTAGTTTCTGATGATTATAAAGAAAGATTCATTATTGAATAATTTCATAGGGTGCGTAAATTTAGGATAAATGAAAATTTACCGGACCCTCTCCTGCTTTTAAAATTACATAATTTAATATTTACTTATTTGATTACCATGTTATTTAAAAATTCGTTAAGACATTGTATAACAAAACAACTAATCTGCGATAAACGACTATTGATTTTAAAGAATAAATTTACTTTCTGGAAGACATTAATTTTTTTCTTTAAAAATTTGAAATTACAGTATTTACTACTTATTAGCGGTTATCTAATTCAATTTTAAAAAAATTAGAAGTTGAGATGTAAGCTACAGCAAAATTATTGCCTGTTAATATGTAATAACTATTGTTTCAATTTGAACATTTGTTTTATATGAAATTTTTCCAACTGTGACGCGTTACTACTCCACAGGCCGTTTTATACTTTTTCAGACAATGTTTAAAAATTATCTGAAAAACTTGAACAGCCTCAAAACTTGCAAAAAAGGTTGGAATATTAAGTCTGCATACTTTTTGCAAAATTTATTTTGACTGTTCCAACTGTGATACTTTGCAGTAACACAGGCCATTTTGCAATATCTATTATATAATACTCTTATTTTTTAAATAAATTAAACGTTATATAACAACAGTTACTTAATACATTTAAATACTTTAATGATGCCTGTTTTGTCAATTTTAAATATCAAATGATATTTAGTTCTTTTGCTTTTAACAAATAAATTTAATAAAGCAATACAATGTTATCCTACAATTGTTTGCTTACATGTATTTGACTGATGACTTAAAATCTTTTTACTTACAACTCATATTCTTTCATATTATCATCTTTATTATATAATTTTTAATGCCTTAAATTTATTATATTATGAACTATTATTTTATTTATTTTATAAATTAAACATTAAAAATCCAAAAAAATTTATTCTGCTATTAATTATACGAAAAAAAATAAGTTTTTAAATGTACACATACGAATTCTAAATACTTCTTTTATTTATTGGATGCCATTTTTCATTACGCCAATAGGCTTTATTTATTTAATGTATTCTATACAATTATATTCGTTTATTTCACATACAACGTAAAAAAAACTTTACCATTGCAATCGTATATGTAATAACTGGAAAATTTTTAGTTTCATTTTATTAAAAACACTAAAACAGCCTCAAAACGTTAAGTAAGTCTTGGAGTAGTAGTTACACTTTCTGTTAAGAATGCGTGATTTTTCCAACTGTGACGCGTTAAATCGTCACAGGCCGTATTATACTTCCTCAGATAGTGCAAAAAATATTATCTAAATAAGTAAAACAGCCTCAAAACTTACAAAAAATTCTGGAGTATTAAGTCTGAATTCTCTATACAGAGTATTCCTAGACCGTTCCAACTGTGATACCTTGTAGTAACACAGGCCATTATATAGCATCTTTCATATTTTTTAAATAAACATTCTCACAAGCATTTAAAATGTAAATTAAAATTTATATTTCTTTAAAGTATTCAAGTCAAGCTTTTTTTTACTTTTTGCAATATCCTCAATGCAATCTGCAAAGAATTTAAGTAAGGTCTAAATTTTATAATTTACATGCATTATTGCATACAAATAAGCAATAGCAATTAATTACATTAAGAACAAGTCAACAGCCTCAGTCGTTTAAGTAAGTCTTGGAGTATTAGTTACACATTCTGCTAAGAATATGAGATTTTTCCAACTGTAACGCGGTAAATCGTCACAGGCCGTACTATACTTTCCCAGATAATGCAAAAATATTATCTAAATAAGTAAAACAGCCTCAAAACTTACAAAACAGAACTGGAGTATTAAGTCTGAATACTCATTACAGAATATACCTTGACCATTCCAACTGTGGTACCCTGCGATAACACAGGCCGTTTAACTTGTCCTTAATATTTTTATGGTAATTTTTGAAAACTTCGTGGAAATTAGCAAAAATTATTATTCATTATTTAAATTCTCTTACAGTTTTAAATTAGCATTTTATAAAAATTCAATTTCTAAATTTTACTCTTACTTTTATTATTTATTTTTCATACATTTATTTCGCATTCAATTTTTTTGGAATTTATTTCTTTATCAAACAGTTTTCCTCCATTTCCGCAGATTAGAAATTTTTTAAATACTAATGTTCACTTTGTTAACACGCAGGAACAAGGATTCTAACCACTGCACAGAAAGAGGTTTGAACCATTTAAGTCACTTATAGTAGGATCCGTATATTACTATTACATTAAGAACTGAAAATTTTTATGCTAGAACCGAGATTCACGGTTCTAAAAACCTGTTAAAATCCTTCTCTTAAAAAATTATTATTTTTTTCAAAATCAAAATTAGTTACAAATATATTTTTTAATTTAATGTACGTGATTCATTAAAGAAATATAAAAACTATATTTGTAACTAATTTTGATTAAAAAACAAAAAATGATAATTTTTTAAAAGGATTTTAACAAGTTTTTAGAACCGCGAATCTCGGTTCTAGCATACAAATTTTCCGTTCTTATGGTAAGAGTAATATTCGGTTCTTACTATAACCGACTTAAACGGTTCAAACCTCTTTCTGTGTGGTATAATTAATACTTAAACTTTATTAGAAAAGCTATATGAAGTTCATGTGTGAAGACTATTTGAGTTGAAAATTATTCAACTTTCTTCAAAAATAAACGCAATAGTGACCCAAAATAAGTGCACAACTGGTTTGTATACAAAATTTATGGTATTCAATTTTACATCAAAATAACCTAATTCCAAAAATCAACATTTTATAAATTGCTTTACCGACCTAAAATTAATTGTTCCACGACAGAGCGTCAGTGAAGTTGGTCTCCAGGAAATCACCAACCGCTTTTACATTTTTCTATCTACACATTTTTACTATTTTCCTTCCATTTAAATAAAGTTTTTTGATTTTTTGATTTAAAGAGTAATATCTATTTGTTCAACAAGGGAAAAAAATCGAATTTGGCTTTCAATACAGTTGTATGCATGAGTGAGAGTAGCAAACGAGTACAAACAGCAGTGAAATTAAAATTACCTACATTTTTTTCCGTATTCAACATAGGCTTTCATTAAAAGCGAAAAAAAGATCGCCCGAAAGTAAGAAAGTAGATCTTATTTGCAGCGTGTAATGAAAAATACTTTTCTCATATAAAATATACGTTTTAAAACTGTTTTAGGCATCAATTTTTTATTTCACGGCAACGCACCGTGTGTTGTATATAGGACATCACCGCCAGTTTTATCATTTTTTTACTTTCTTCCGTCCCTCTAAGAAAGCAGTTATTGTATTTCTTGATTTAAAAATAAAATTTTCTTTGTGAGACAAAAAATACCGGTTTTATAGAAGCAATAATTTCGATTTCATAGACACGCGCCAGCGAAGTTGGTCTCCAGAAAATCACCAACTTCTTTATACATTATTCGACTTACTTTCGCCCGTTTAATATTTGTTAAGAAAGCAGTTTTTTTTTTCTATACAATATTTTTTACATGTTAAAATACAGGTTATTACAATTGCTCTAGGGATCTAGTATTAGTAGTTTAATTTAACGGCAACGCGTCAGTGAAGTTGGACTTCACCAATAGTTTTCATATTTTTAATATCTTTCTTCCATTTCAAAAAACAGTTCTAATATTTCTTTATTTTAATATGAAATACTCTTTATATAATAAAATCCCGGTTTTTTAAATTGCTTTAGAGATACAATAATTTCTATTTCTCAAAAACACGCCAGCGACGTTGGTCTTCAGGAAATCACCAACTGTTTTCACACTATTTTAGTCCTTTTTGACCGTTTAAGAAACATATAAGTGAAGAAGGCAGTTCTTTTGTTTCTTGATTAGAAAAGAAAATACTTTTTGTACGTAAAAATATAGGTTTTTGAAAATGCTTTAGTGATACAATATTTACCATGTTAAGGTAACAGGTCAGCAAAGTTTGTCTCCCGGAAATCTCAATGGCAAAAATCTCATTTTTTATGCTCTAGCGATTTAGTAAGTTCAGTTTCTTGGAAATGCAACAATGAAGTTGACTCTAGAAAATCACAAACTGTTTTTATTATATTCTTTTTTTTTTTGTTTAATTAAGCTGTTCATTTCTTGCTTTATTAATTTAAGATGAAATAATTTTCGCGTGTAAAAATCACAGTTTATCAATTTCCCTAGCAATTCAATATTTACGATTTCACCGCAATCCGCCAGTGAAGTTGGCCTCCAGGAAATCACCAACTATCAATATCTATTTTCATTCTCTGTTTTCCTTTATTGCATGATTATTGCATGCTACAATGCTATTTTTTCAAATTACTTTCGCGATTCAACAGATATGATTTAACGTGAATGTGCAATCGAAGTTGGTTTCTAAGAAATCACGAACTATTGATTCATATTGTTATAAATAAATACAAAGTTGTGCGCTTATTTATGGATTCAACAATAAATTGACCATCTTGTGTTTGTAATTTCAATCGTAACAATTTTAGTTTAGTTTTTTATATATTGGAAACTTGAAAATTATTATTTAATTAGTTTTACAGGAATCTTTTTTTAATTTTTTTCTTACTCTTTGATTTTGTACTTGGATTTATTCTGTACAAAATAAAAGTTTGTTTTAATAAAACTATATTTTTGAAGTTACTAATCTTATGCCTTTATGGATAATTTTGCGATTATCTAAAAATTAATTATTTAAAAAAATTTATTTATTATTTTAAATAATTTTTCAATTCATACTTCATGGTTGGGAAAATTGCTAATTTAATAAAAAATTTATTCTGAAATGTTTCTTATTTTTCAACATTTTTCTCCTGTACGATTTTTACTTTTAATGTCTAATATAGATTCAACTAGAAATAGATTGAATAGATTTAATAGATTGAATCGATATATTCTAATAGATTCAACTATTCTCTACTAGATTCAACTGCGGTTCGCGCAGCAACAATATTATGATAGCATAAAATAAATAATTTGATAATCAATACTTAAGAAATTTAGTAATTTTCCAGCTACATTAAATTTATCTCGTAATTAACCTAACATTTTTAGATGAATTTGTTTATGTTTATATAATACTTAATGCAGTGTGTAAATTATAACAATGTACATAGTTACAGTTGCGATGAGCATGTCATTTTTGGAAAAAGAATTTTATATTGTATATAATTCAGCTTATAAAATTGCTTGCAGTGGTGAAAAACCTTACCTCTAGCGTATTGGATAATATTTCGTCAGCTTTTTATTTCTTTTTAATATTGATTTTTTCTAAAACGGAAGCAGGACAAATTTTCAATTATTTAAATTAAAATCTTATGCTAATATAATATACCTCCCAAGGCCGAAAAGCATTTACAAATTCTCTATGTTCTTCATTCATCAAAATACAATTTTCTTAAGACATTTTTTCAATATAAACTAAATGTGATATTTAAACTATTGCGTGAGTATATGAGCAATTATTTTAAAAGTGATACTTAATTCGAGCCTGGAATCGTAATTTTTTTTTTTTTGATGGCACATCGATATGACCCGGGTTTTTAGTTAGTTTGAACCTTCAGAATACCGAAAAAAATCGTGAACAAGAAATCGGCGATAGGTGCAAAAAAGATTTTTTCACTTTTATGTCAAAAACCGTGTTTTTCGTATCTGAGCTACCCTTAATTTTTAAAATAACTTTTTAGGTAAATAAAATTTTAAAAAATAGATAAAAAAATCTGACTGCCAGGGAAAAACCACTCCAGAAGAAAAAAAAACTTATCTTTTTACGATGAAATTTAGCCAAGTTATCGTCAATTTAAGATTATGCTCAAATTCGTCTTAAAAAAGATTGAAATTTTATTGAAAAAAGCCAGTTTCTGAACCTTAAACATGCATTATTCGCTTGATTTTCATCGTAAAATAATAATTTTTATTTTAAAATCGATTAATTTTTTCCTAGCAATTCATTTCTTTAATAAAAAAAAACATTTTTATTGACCAAATTTCAATTTTTAGGTCAAAAGCCTTTGAAAACTGTAAGTAGCAAGATTTACTTAACACAGTTTTTGACCTAAAAATTGAAATTTGGTCAATAAAAATAATTTTTTTTCTTAAAAAAATGAATTGCCAGGAAAAAATTAATCGATTTTAAAAAAAAAATTATTATTTTACGATGAAAATCAAGCGGATAATGCATGTTTAAGGTTCAGAAACAGGCTTTTTTCAATAAAATTTCAATCTTTTTTAAGAAGAATTTGAGCAAAATCTTAAATTGACGATAACTTGGCTAAATTACATCGTAAAAAGAAAAGTTTTTTTTTCTTCTGGAGTGGTTTTTCCCTGGCAATCATATTTTTTTATCTATCTTTTAAAATTTTATTTACCTAAAAAGTTATTTTGAAAATTTGGGGTAGCTCAGATACGAAAAACACGGTTTTTGACATAAAAGTAAAAAAATCTGTTTGGCACCTATCACCGATTTCTTGTTCACGATTTTTTTCGGTTTTCTGAAGGTTCAAACTATCTGAAAACACGGGTCATATCGATGTGCCCTCAAAAAAAAAATTTACGATTCCAGGCTCGAATTAAGTATCACTTTTAAAATAATTGCTCATATGTGTTTCAACTACAGATTAAAATAAAATTGAAAATGTTTATTAATTGAAATAAACATTGCAATCTTCTTTTTGGGGCATTTATGAACAGCCTCCTAAATTATAAAAAGTTAAGTGGAAATTGTTACTTCTATTTTTATGTTACACAGATTATCATGATTAACTTCTTTATACTTTATATACTTTATTGACTGCAAAATTTATTTTTTCAAATAATGAACACATAAAAATTGTGTATAATTATTAAATTCTTTTATCATGAAGAAAAATAATATTTCAAATTAAAAGCATTGAAATTTTCATAATTTTTTTCAAAATATGTCTGTCGTAAATTACAAAAAACTATTTTTAAATTAAAAAAAAAAAACAATAAAAAAATTATCAATGGCTATTTTCATAATTTTAGGGATAATACAGGTATATTATTTTATCACGTGTCTCGCATTCGGAATAATTTCTAGTAAAATCGTCATTTAACAAGTTTTAAAAGCAAAAAATTAACATCCACATTTACGTTAAACCACTCACGTAAAAATATTAAGCTTAAAGACGTATGTCCGTGGAGTGAAACAGACATATAGTTCTTTTCGGACCTCTTTCTCCCTCTCGCGATTTTCATATAAAAAACTCCAAAATGGTTTTGTTTATATTTCTGTAAATAAACACCTAGGAGCTTTGAAACTTTAGCTATGAGTTTTTATAATAATAAATTATATTTTTACCAAATATTATTAATATCTGTTCTGTAAATTTTTTGTTTGGAGAACATATATCTTTCTTTCTCACAATTTTCGGACCTCTTGCTTCCTCGCGCGTATTCACCGTTAGAGATTTTAAAATGTTTTTATTTATATTTCTGTAAATAAACATCTAGGAGCTTTGAAATTTTGGCTATGAGTTTTCACAATAATAATATATATTTTTACTAAATATTATTAAAATCTGTTCTGTAAATATATCACGGACATACTACCTTAATTTTGGGTAAGCTTACTCAAAATTAAGCTTAATCCTTTTACGTGGGCATACAAAACTAAAAAAAATATTATTCTTTATATTGACAATATTGACATTGGTATATAAAACTTTGCGGTCAGGAAAAAAATTCTGTAATAATCATTATTTTGGTATTTTCAAAATTCGAATATTTTAAAATCTTGAGCAATGAAATAAGTAAGCGATGATATATTACATATGAATTAAGTAATTGCTGTTTCACATTTTTGCTGGTATTCATTTAATATGTACTTGAATCTGTACAGTAATTAGTAATTTTGTACTCAATCAAAAATTTCAAGTTAATCCACTTAACTAAAACACTGTTACTTGAATTATAAATATTGTTTCCCTTTTTATTACTTCTAATTTTAATATTTTACCCGACGAATTTTCGAAATATCTCTTATGATCTCCGCTGATCTTTTTAGATCTCCGGAGATCTCCAGAAATCAGAAGTGATCGCAAATTTCAGGTGATTTCTTTAGTTCTCTGGAGATCTCCGGAGATCTCCGGAAATCACTTTTGATCTCTGGAGATTACTGGAGATTAAAATAGATCTAAAGTGATCTCCAGAGATCACTGAGGTAAAAAAAAAAGTTCGAAAAATTTAGAAAGAATATTTAGAATCATTAAGCAAAGTTGTAAAATGATAAGCATAATAGATTTACCTTATTTTTTGACTTTATTTAAATTTGAAAAATGATACTATTAGTTATTTTACTAAAACCTTATGAAAATATCAAAAAGTACAGCATTAAGTTTACTAATTTTTATAATAAATATAATTATTGGAATCGTCTCAGTAAGAAATACAATTAATAGAAATACAAAAGGTAAATGAATAAAAAAAATTAGTTATTTGATCATTAATAATTTTAATAAATATTTATAATTTTAATTACAATATATTAATAATAAACTGGAAGTACCTAGGACAGTACAGAAGTACCTAGGGACCATTGGTGCAGAATTTTTAAGAATTCATTGTAAAAATTAATAAAAAATAAATTCATATTATTTAAAAAACTATAATAATTTAAAAATTTAATTAATTTAGTTCACTTTGATGTCTAAGCAGCATGATTTCTATAATAAAAATCTAAATATAAATATTTGGATATAAATATTTATATTATGAACACAATAGATACTTTATTATCAATGTTATAAGTGAACATGTTCCATGCTCGTTGGTTGTGTAGTTACACAAACCGGTTATAAATTTTTTGTTTTATAATCAGATGAAAAAGTACTTTTCGTGGTAATAAACTTAATTATAAAAATCTCAAAAATTAGCTAGATAAGTAAAAAATTATTAATTTTTTTATTTTATAAATAGATTATAAAGTACCTCACATGGTAATAATTATTGTTATTATAAAAATGAATTATAATTATTTGTTTATAGAAATTGTTGACTATGTTAACTAATATTAATATATTGTAATTAAAATTATAAATATTTATTAAAATTATTAATGATCAAATAACTAATTTTTTTTATTCATTTACCTTTTGTATTTCTATTAATTGTATTTCTTACTGAGACGATTCCAATAATTATATTTATTATAAAAATTAGTAAACTTAATTCTGTACTTTTTGATATTTTCATAAGGTTTCAGTAAAATAACTAATAGTATCATTTTTCAAATTTAAATAAAGTCAAAAAATAAGGTAAATCTATTATGCTTATCATTTTACAACTTTGCTTAATGATTCTAAATATTCTTTCTAAATTTTTCGAACTTTTTTTTTTACCTCAGTGATCTCTGGAGATCACTTTAGATCTATTTTAATCTCCAGTAATCTCCAGAGATCAAAAGTGATTTCCGGAGATCTCCGGAGATCTCCAGAGAACTAAAGAAATCACCTGAAATTTGCGATCAAAAGTGATCTCCGGAGATCTAAAAAGATCAGCGGAGATCATAAGAGATATTTCGAAAATTCGTCGGGTTACGAACAATTTTGACTTAATTTCATTGCTTCTTTTACATTTTACAGCAATTATAACATTTTAAAGAATACAATAATTTTATAAACAGGCCAATCAACTAGGTTATAAATTATAAATTAAACCAGCAAAAATGTTTAGAACATTAAATTGGCAATTACCTTTCTCTACAGTACGTCTTTTTCGTATCTTTTTTGATTGTTTCCCATCTTTGTTTCTCTTTTTATTCTTATTTCGCTTCCTTTGATTTCCTGGAACAAATTTGTAGAAAGAAATTGAATGAAAGTTAATTATCTTTAATCTTAAAATATAATTAAATTTATTTTTTAATCGCAAACTAAGACTGACTAAATCTAATTATTTGTATTATATTTTTTTACCTTTTGCCTTTTTCGATGTTGACACTATCAGATTATTTTCGTCAACATTTATCGACCTTGTTTCAGCTTGGGATATTTCTACAGTTTCTATTTCAAAAAATAATTTAACAAATTACTTTCTTTCATTCTATAAAAGCTGGATATTTTTTTACATGGCTATTTTAGTAAATATTTGTATTTTTAAAATATAATAGTCTTTAATTTCAATAATCACAGAAAACATATATTTTGAAAATTAATAAAATTAATTCATTGATTTATTTAAATGATTTTTAATTATTTTTGTAAATCTATTATTTCATTGAATGAAATATTTAATCAAAATAAAAAAAAACGATAATTTAAAATTTTCGTTTCTTAATTTCTAAAAAAAAATTATAAAAAATTTAATAGCTAAGCATTCATTTTTTATCATTAAGTTATACAAAATAATTTAATAAAATTAGGCTTTCAAAAAATCAAAGAAATCGAGTGTTACAAACTACCATATGCTTATAAATTATTAATTTCCTTTAATACAGTATTTAATGACTGATCGCAAATTCAAAATAAGCATTAAAGAAATTAACAAGGATAGTTAAAATAAATGGTAAAATTATAAAACTTTTTAATCTATTCATTTTATCTTTCTTAAGCATAGTAAAATGATAACTTGCCTGAAAGAGTTGATGATGGCACGCTAGTTTGTTGACTACTTTCCAGTTTATTAAGCCAGAGCATTCTTCTGGCAGCAACTACGCGTGGATCTGCTTGGTCGGTAACTTTTTTCAAAAATAAAATAATGGAAATTTTAATTAATCCTTTTTCAACCACCACGTTAGATTTACAACTTTTTATCACTTACTAGCCTAATTAACAGTTTGCGAACTTTCCTCTATAATTTCTTCTGGTTGACTTGTTGAAGGAATAGTTTCAGAAGTACCTTAAAATTTTTTTTCCATTATTCATTTACTTCAATTTATAATTTTTTTTCAAAATTTTTTCTTACCTAGTACTTCTTGTTGTTGAATTACACTTTCAAATGTATCAATTGTTGTTGACACTGCATTCATTTTACAAAATTAATATACAAATTAATTTACAGTGAGTAAAATTACTATTTAATTTTATAAAAATAATCTAAAATATTTACGTACAGATACTAACTTCATTAGAATGAATATCATTTACATTGGCTTCCAACGAGGTGTTTGCACCTGAAATATTTGTTTGACAAGAATTAATTTATATTACATGTTTATCAGCCAGGCAGTTTTAAATTTTCATAGTTTTTCGATTACTGAGTTAAATTAAATGTTTGCTACCAAAATAATAAAAACTAAAGTTCATTCAATCGTTTTTCAGAGTTGACATTGATACATTAAAACATAAGTGTCCATGGATTGGTGGAAGTAGATTGAATTGGCCAAATTAAGTAACGATTTGGTAACTTTTTAGACTCTAGATATGTCATCTAATTAATTGCTAATCGAGAATTAATATAACTTCGAGGCTAATACTTATGTAAATTAATAAAAAAATTAATCGTTTTCTATTTTAATTATTACTTACTTGCACTTTCAGAAATTACATGCCTTTCTTCTCCCAAATCTAAAAAAATAAGTGGCATCCATTTGAATAAAAAAACATGAGTTAATAAAAAAAGAAAAGAATTCAACTACTCAAAATAATTTATTTAATCACATTAAATGTGAAACCCTTTTTGCAAAATTATTACCTAAAGTCAAGTCAACTATTGGTTCTGAAATAAAAAATTCTTTAATTTAAAATACTGATTTCAGAGTATAGGATAATTATCACAAATTTTTGTACCTTCTATAGACGATAGCCTGAGAATCAGTGAACCTGAAATTATTATAAAAATTATTATAGATTTACACTTGCGTTTAGATATTAGTAATTTTTAAATATATATTACCTTCGACATCTTCCTGAAAGTTCGTAGACTCTACAATAATATCGAAAATAAAACATTAATTTTTATACGTATATTACTGTATTATTTAAGTACTAACTAGTTTATAAAATTTGAAATTGATTATAAGTCCATATATTAATAAAACAACAATTTAAATATTCTATTTTTCTTTATAGTAAGCATATTTTATTAATATTTTACTTTTTATAATTACATTTTTGACTTTTCTTATTCATCTAATATTACGTAAGCTTATGAACAATATCTATTTGTTTAAAAAATATTAGAATCATATACATTTGTTATTTATTTCATTCTTTTTTTTTTTTTTTTTTTTTTTTTTAAGGATATTATAATACACGTATACAGTAATCAGATAATAACATAGACCATTCTTTTAGAAATTACTAACAGCTGAAGCAGTGCTATTGAGATACAACTGCATTTAATACTTTGCTTTATAACTAAAAAAAATATCAAAATAACAAATGTTTATACAATTAATATTTTTTAGGCACTCTTAATCTTACATTTTGTTTATTACAATTTCAAACTGTGCAAGTAATTTAAAACAATTATTAGTTAAATACTTTTTATCTTTTACCTTCTGTACTTTGCTCTAAATTTATCGAGGCAGTAGATTGTCCATGATTTCTTGTTTGTTGCCCTTAAAAAAGAGTATTTTTTAACATAATTTTGTTTTAATATTTTTTGGTTTATATAATTACTAACATGTATCTCTGCGAACATCAAAATAAGAATGATCTTCATTTTCAGACTCTGAAAAAAATTAATACAATTTTTATAAAAAAATTAATACAATTTTTATAAAAAAATTAATACAATTTTTATAAGGCATACTTTCAGTTGTTTAAATTAAATTACCTGAATCAGACACTACAAAAGATTCCCTTGAATTTACACGTTCATCGTGGTCTTCTTGCCCTTCAGCTCTCAAAGATGCTCTTAATGGAACTAACAGTTATATTAAAAAATGTTATTAAATAACGTGTATTGTTAATTAAATTACAAATAAATTTACATTACCTCCACTTTCAATAGCTGAATTATTTAACCTTCCATTCAATCGACTATGAAGATTCATGCTGAAATTTAGCTGCCTTGAAGAATTTCTTACATCAACGCGTTCCTCATGAATTTCTTGTTGTTCACTACTCGATACTGATATTTCCGCAACTAGAAATTATGATAATATTAATAAATATGTTGTTTAATAATCTTAACGCGTATAATTTATTACATAATAAATTAATAATAATGAATTTCAATTACCTCTTCTTTCAATAATTGCATTAATAGGCCTTAAATTCCATCGAATATTGAGATTTATATTTGAATTTGGCTGCCTTGAAGAGTTTCTTATATCTGAAGTTTCCTCATGGGTTTCTTGTTGTCTAATACTCGATATGGATATTTCTGGAACTAAAAATTATAATAATATTAATAAATCTTATTGCATGAAGTGTATTGTTTATTACATTACAAATGAATTATTATTACCTCCATTTTCAATAGTTGAATTATTTAATCTTACATTCAATCGATTTTGAAGATTCACATTTGCATTTGGCTGCCTTGAAGAATTTCTTACATCTATACGTTCCTCGTGAATTTCTTGTTGTTCACTACTCGATACTGATATTTCTGTAACTAGAAAATATAATAATATTAATAAATATGTTGTTTAATAACGCATATAATTTATTACATAATAAATGAATTTCAATTACCTCTCCTTTCGATTATTGCATTATTAGGCCTTAAATTCCATCGACTATTGAGATTTATATTTGAATTTGACTGCCTTGAAGAGTTTCTTATATCTGAAGTTTCCTCATGGGTTTCTTGTTGTCTAATACTCGATATGGATATTCCTGGAACTAAAAATTATAATAATATTAATAAATGCTATTACATAAAGTGTACTGTTTATTACATTACAAATGAATTTTCATTACCTCCACTTTCAATAGTTGAATTATTAAATCTTACATTCAATCGATTATGAAGATTCACATTTGCATTTGGATGCCTTGAAGAATTTCTTACATCTACACGTTCCTCATGAATTTCTTGTTGCTCACTACTCGATACTAATATTTCTGCAATTAGAAAATATATTAATATTAATAAATATATTTTTAATACAGTGAATTATTTATTACAATATACATAAATTTAAATTACCTCCTCTTTCGACAACTGAATTGTTGTGCCTTCTATTTAATCTATTTTGACGATTTGTATTTATACTTCCAGCATGGGTTTGTTGCTGCTGCATGTTCTGTGTAGATCTTAATGAAACTGAAGAATATGAAATCAATAACTATTTTAGTAAACTACTTATTTATAAAACTCTTAATAATTTTCATATACCTCTTCTTTCATTGATTGCCATTTGTCCTCCATTTATATTTTCATCCTCTTCAGAGTCACCTTAAAGGAAGTTTATATAAACATTTTTTTTCTTTCAATTTTAATATAATTTATTTATTACCTTCTGCAGAATCTGCTGAGTCGCTTACATCTGGACTCTCTGAAAATTTTAAATCCAATTATTTTAGAAAAGTATTATTTATCTAAGTTCGTGTACATTAAGTTTGACATGCTAGGTTATCTGTGGTACAGTATCTAAAATTAAGTAGTGTAAATACAACATGACGTTTTTTTTAAATATCAAAAATCAAAATTTAAAGATATTTGTTAAATAAACAAATGAAAATAATAATTAAAAGTTTTATATATTAGAATTTAAAAGACCGATGACATACAATAGTTTCATTTTTTTCAATAAGAATATTGCATTTATCGTTGCATTCCCTAATAAATATAAAAAAATTGTGTCCAATTTATATTAACTTTTGAATATCTAATAACACATACCTACTGGTATATTTCTTCTTGTCTGAGTACGCCGAGCATTACCTCTTGGTCGACCTTAAAAAAATTTTTATAATCTCATTTACTCAAATATTAAATTTAATTGACTAAATTAATAAAAATAAGCATTTAAAAGCGCCACTTAAATTAAAGTTTTTGAAAAAATATAGAAAATAACTTTTTTGTTATGATATAACGTTCCTTTCATTTTTTAGAAAATATTTTAAAAAACTTTTTACAATTGTTTAAATAAACAATTGAAAAAAACGAATTAAATTAACTTTAAGCCATTTAAATTGACTTTAGAAAGCAAAATTAAGTTACGTTTTGAAATCTAACATTCAATAATAAGTAGAAACCATCTGATCTTTTGATGCAAAATAAAGGAAATTAGATTTTTTATCTCACATATTGCAACTTCTTAAAGCTTGCTTGAAATTTTGGAAGACAGAAAAATTACACCATATACCTGGTCTTCCTCTTCTTAAGTTATTAGGCTGCTGGTTGAGTTGCTGCTGCTCAATACCAATTCTCGAAACTTCGTTACTCAACATTCCCTCTTGCTGTTGAATTGAGCCACTTGTTTGTCTTGAACCAAGTGTTTGCCTTGAACCACCTGTTTGTATCGAGCCACCAGGTAAACCTGATCATAGGAGTAATATTTATTATTTATATAGCAAGGCTTACAGACACTATCATAGGATTCTTGAGCAACATTACTAAATTGAAAATTGATGCAGAATTACAAATTCAAATTATTTTTTAAAACACCAAGTGTTATTTGATATTTTATGTTCAAAATATAATAATTTTAATTGAATGATTTTTGTTTTACAAGAACTTGCTAACTGTAACATGTATATTACTTTTAGACTTTATTTTGAATGTCATTATTTTAAAATTTTAAGCTCATCACATCAGTTCAAACTTGAGTGGATTTCACAAAGGAATAAAGATAAGAATTTTAGCGAACAAAAGTTTTTCTTCTTTTTCAATGTGAAAAATTCATGAGAAAACTGTTTATAATTAATACATGGTCGATACATGGTACATGATTCAGCAAATTTAGCAATAATATTAATCAAATTTTTTTATCAAATATTTCAAAATTGATTTTTTGATCCATGGATTAGAATTTTTAGGATTCAATTTTCAATTCTAAACTAACTCAAAAATTTACCTGGACATTCATAAAATTAACTTTTATCAGAAACAATAAACTTTTCTTTACAGTTAAATTTGCAATTATAACTTACTATAAAAATACGGAACATCTTCTTGAATGCGTTGTCTTCTAACTAGATCTGGATCAATTTGAAATTCTGGATCATCTCCTAGAAATTTATTTCTAAGTTTAAAGCAAATACTTTTTAAATAAAAAACCACAGATAATATAATTAAAATATTTGCTTACTACGATTCAACATGGAATCGAAATTTACTTTGTACTCTACTGGAACTTCTTCTTGAAAATCTGAAAGTTTCAAATCTTCCAATTTTGATAAAATATTTCCTTTAAATCTATCTGCTAGTTGTAAAAATTCATTGATTCTTATTGTGCCATTATCTAGTTTTAACCAAGCTGAACAAACAAGAAGTATGAAAGAAAAATATCACAATCAAATCTATTTAAAGTTATTAAAAGAAATTATTTTAAAAAATAATTATACCATCTTTTATTAAGCTGCTTCTTAACTCTGTTGAATACTTCTCTGGTCTGGACACTATGATTATTTAACAATTTTTCAGCATCGTCCCAAGCACTGGTTACCAAAATTTTAAGTTGAACTAAAAAATTGTTCAAAGTATTCAATATATTGAGCATTTAAATTTAATATATTTTAAATTATTTTTATGTTACAAAATTTTAAAACAATTAATACAAATTACTTTTATAATAACATACGTTATAAATAATATGAATATTAATAGTTTTATTTGTCGAATAAATACGTTTTTTTTGTAAAATTAATAAGGAATAAAATATACTGACGTATCCATTGCCATGGTGCACTTTTAATTCCTAAGGTATGTTGCTGACGGTTATTGTACCCCTCGATAAAATTATTAGTTCGCCTATGAAGCCCAAATATACTAAATCCTTCTGGTTTTACTTGTTCTATCCAATAAGATTCATAATACTTATAAATATCATTCAGTTCGTCGCGGATTATTGGATCTTGTGGTAGATTTAATTTCAAACGCTGAAATTCTGTTGGAATCATTTCAGCAGGCAAATAGGCAAGTGAAAATAATCTGGTGTAGAATTCCGGTATGATAATATCAAGCTTTATTAATTCATCCATTCCATATTCTTTGCCTTTTCTAAATATACACTGAAATATAAAATAATAGTAAATATTATTTTAAATTAATAATTTCTTTTTTTTTTTATTTTAAAATATTTGATGCGTGAAAGATGGGTCCACTGAAAATAATTATAACTTCGTATTGTTAGCCTGACATTTACTTGAAGCAAATCAATGTATAATTATTTTATATTTAAATACTAAATATTAAAATTGAAATCAGTATTATAATTTTACATTTAAATCCATATATTATACATTCGATTTTTTTGTTTAATCAAATAAAAGCTTTTTTCTGTTAATCAAAAATTTAAAAATCAACAACATTTGACTTACTCTATCATAGTGTACTAAACAACCAGCAATTCTTGCAGTTTCAAAATTACTTTTTATTGCATTACGAAGTGGACATTCATAGTCGGTTAAGATCAAGTCTGGGAAACATCTTGTTAAGATGAAATGTCTTATATAAAAAAATACAGCTTGGTATGCTTCTTCGGTTTTGCGAGACATCAAGGCCCACACAAATGGCAATATCTAAAAATAATTTCATGAAAAATAAATTTTATAGATATTATAAAATTAAATTATTTTAACTTTTTACATAGCTGCAAAAATATTTGTGTCTAAAACAAAAATTATATAATCAAAAATAATTTTTAATTTTGAAGTAAAATATATTACGATCCTAGGCCACAAAAATAAAGGATGATCCTAATCGCATAAATTGCATCTGAGGCGAAGCCGAGGATGGTAAACTATGATTTTGGTCATTCTTTGTTTATGGACGAGGGTCGTATAAAATTTTTCTGCGTTTTTTCGGCGTCAAGAAAACACGTCTTTGCCGGACACTCAGCGTTCGAGAAATACGAGCTTTCGGGCCACAAACCAGAAAAAATTCTTATGTTAATAATATATTACTGCAAGTAGTATAAATTGCAGTTGAAAGAAAACTGGATTTATCATGTTAAAATATTATATAATGCATTTTCTAACACCTAGTTTAAATTATTTTATAAATATCACATTTTTTTCATTTAAAATATCACGTTTTTTACATTTAAAACTGTTTGAATTCTCAACTGAAATTCGAGATAATTATTTGATTTCAAACCAGTCATCAGTTTTATGAAAATACTTTTATTTAAAGAAAGTTTAAAAAGATCGGTAGAATATTAAAAAGCGTCATTTTTATTTCTTGCAACAGATACTAAATATTTTATTTAAACTTTGAGTTTTTGTTGGTAAATACTTTTTTATAGTTGTAGGCCCTTGATTACTTCAAAATTTAAAATAAATAAATTTTTCATTATACGCTGCAAAAAATATCTACTTTCTTACTTCCGGGCGATCTTTTTTTCGCTTTTAATGAAAAACTATGTTTTGAACACGGGAAAAAATGTAGGAAATTTTACTTTCAATGCTGTCTGCACTCGTTCGCTACGCTCACTCGTGCATACAACTGCATTGAAAGCAAAATCCTATTTTTTTCCCCTTCTTGAACAAATACATATTTATATTTAAAAAAAAATTTTTTTTTAATTCTTGAAAGCTTTTCTATATCAATAAAATTATTTAATCAATTCGTATATTCCTCGGCAAAATTTAATCAAGGACCAATTTTCAAATGTTTCCGTAACACGGTATATAAAGAAAATAAAATAAATTTTGATACTTTTTTTTATTTTATGAAGTTTTATAACGTAAGCCTCACAGTGTGGTAAAAAAAAAACGACAAAAATCGGCTTCAGCGCAATTTCTTATGAAAAAAAATTCTGTTGGATGGAAAATGACCGTTTTTGTGTTTACTAAATGATAGGCACTCGAGTTAAAAAAAAATTTTTTCATTACACGCTGCAAAAAAGGTCTACTTTCCTACTTTCGGGCGAACTTTTTTTCGCTTTTTATGAAAAAGTATGTGTTGAACACGGGAAAAAATGTAGGAAATTTTACTTTTAATGCTGTCTGCACTCGTTCGCTACGCTCACTCGTGCATACAACTGCATTGAAAGCCAAATCCTACTTTTTTTCCTTTGTTGAACTAATAGATATTTTAAAAAAATTTTTTTAGCTGCTAAATAAAAAACGCTGCCAAGTGATTGGCACTATGGTTCCTCATTAACAATAGCAAAATATTTATAATGGTCTATTTTATCTAATAAAAATTATAATTTGAGATATCAGTATTTCATAAAAAAAAGTTAAATACCGTATTTTATAAGAAAAAAAATGTTGCTGTGATTTAATGTTTTTTATTTAACAATTTTTTAGAAAAAAATTTTCAATAAACTAGGTATTACACTTAAAAAAAAAACAATATTACAGATTTTTTAATTTTTTTGTTTTATTAATATTGAGAAAAAAATTTTGAAAAAATTCGGTATCAGATCAAAAAAATTACTATGAATAAGCTTTCTAAAACTATTACTCTCATAGAAATTAATTAGGTACTACGTCCGAACAAAAAAAAAATTTGGTATTCTTTGTATTTTTTTGTGAAAAAAATTTTGGGAAAAAAATTTTCAAAAAATTTATTATCAGATTTGAGATATCGAGTAAAAACTATACTTTCAAATATAAGTACTATTATGGAAATAAATGAGATATTACACCTAAATTACAAAAAAAAAAAAGTATTTTGAAATCTCTTGATAAAAAAATTTTTGAAAAAAAAGTTAGATCTTAATTCCATAATGGTTGTTAAATACCACCGATTGCAAAATTTTCAAATATTAGTACTTTCATGGAATTAAAGGAAGTATTACACTAAAAAAAAAAAAAAATATTACAGATTTTTTAATTTTTTTGACTTTTTAATTTTGAGAAAAAAATTTTGAAAAAATTAAGTTTCAGGTCCAAAAAATTACTATAAACGATATTTCTAAAACTAGTACTCTCATAGAAATCAATTAGGTACTACATCCAAAAATAAAAAAAAATTAAGTTTTTTTTGTATTTTTTGGTAAAAAAAATTTTGAGAAAAAAATTTTCAAAAAATTAGTTATCAGATTCGAGATATCGAGTAAAAATTGTACTTTCAAATATAAGTACTTTCATGGAAATAAATTAGGTATTACATCCAAATTAAAAAAAAAAAAATAGTTTGAGATTTTTTGATGAAAAAATTTTGGAAAAAAAAATTAGGTCTTAATTCCATAATGGTTGTGAAATATCACCGGTTACAATATTTTCAGATATTCGTACTTTCATAGAAAAAAATTAAGTATTACGTCCTAAAAAAAAAAAAAATTTGGCATTTTTTGTATTTTTTGGCAACAAAAATTTTGAGAAAAAAATTTTAAAAAAATTAAGTATCAGGTCCAAAAAAATGCTATAAACGATATTTCTAAAACTAGTACTTCCACAGAAATAAATTAAGTGCTGCGTCCGTAAAGAAAAAAAAAATTGGTATTTTTTGTATTTTTTGGTAAAAAAAAATTTTGAGAAAAAATTTTTCAAAAAATTAGTTATCAGATTCGAGATATCGAGTAAAAATCGTACTTTCAAATATAAGTACTTTCGTGGAAATAAATGAGGTATTACATCCAAATTAAAAAAAAAAAAAAGTAGTTTGAGATTTTTTGATGAAAAAATTTTTGAAAAAAAAATTAGGTCTTAATTCCATAATGGTTGTGAAATTTCACCGGTTACATACATACACACACACACACACGCACACACACACACACACACACATACAGACTTTTTTTAAAAACCGGTTTTTTAGCTTTCTGAGGTCCCAAAACGTGCTTATATGCCAAAAAATCAAAAATCAAAATTTAATCTATCACAAAGGTTCCTCTATGAGGAACCAAAAAAAAAAAATTCTGTTTTTTACCATAGAGTCTGTCTTAGCCAAAACAGCAATGGTGGGCAGGTGGGTCGTCGGATCGGCCTCAAATTTCCCCCATGTTTTTATAACATCAAGACAGGAAAATCTTGAAATTTTTAGCCCTCTAGGTCTTAAACAGCCCTAGTTATGGCTAATCAAACTCATTGGGTGGCTCTCAACCAGCGTTAATACTTTTTTGGAAAATTCGAAAAAATAATAAATTATAGCTTAAAAAAATATTCTGAAAGAATATATATACTAGGAAAACCTTCAGTAAATTCATTTCTGCCATTAGTTTTTCGGAAAAACTCCGGGAACCTCCGGAAAATGGGAAATGTGTTTTTGGAAAAACCGAAATATCTCATTTGCCGCCATTTTTTTTTAAATTTTTTTCAACCGAAATACCATCGATCATACCAAAACATTTTCTATTTCGGCCATTAAGGAGCGATTTTAGTCAGTTTTAGATTGTTTTTAGATTGTTCTTAATACTTATATATGTAATAAACCATAAGGGGTTACATAAAATGCCTTTTTTCATTAAGAATCGAATAGCCAGGGAAAAAATAGTTGAAAATAAAAAATGAAATTGCTTTTTATGATGAAAATTAACCGAGCTATGGTCAAATAAAGATACTGTCAGAATTTACCATGTTCAAACCAATTCGAATTTTAGGGTTCATAACGACATTATAACTTGAGAATTGCATAACTCGCTTATATTTTATCGTAAAAAGAAAAGTTTTGGATTATTATCGAATACTTTTTTCCTTGGCTATTCGTTTATCTAAGAAAAAAATTTTATTATTTTATTGTCAGAAATTTATTTTTTATTTTTATTGTCAGAAATTTGAGGCCAATCCGACGACCCACCTGTCCACCATCGCTGTTTTGGCTAAGACAGACTCTATGGTAAAAAACAGAATTTTTTTTTTCATTTAGCAGCTAATACTTCAAGAAAGGAAGCCCAAAATTACTTTAAAGTGACGATTATGTCGATCACAGGCCAATGGTGGTTGAAAATAAAACTTGAGAAGACATACTTTAAGATTAAGTATACTTTTATCGGCCATCGTGGATGAAAGTGCCAAATAATTAGGACAAAAACAAAGTTTTTCAGTTTTTTCAAAATATCTCATTAACGGCTCAAAATATAAAAAATTTACCTCAATAAAAAAATGATGGCGAGAAAAATTTACAAAAAAAATGTTATTACAAATTTTTTCATAGGAACATTATTTTCCACGGAAAATTATAATTAAATTAGCGCAAAATAACATGTTTTGGAAAAATAAAATTTTTTACTGCTTTAGAGTGCTAATGATTGATAAAATGAAAAAAATCCGTGTACCTGTAGTGGAAATATTGTGGTTACTGGAATTACGCCTGTAACAGACGGAATTCCGCTTCGGATTACCGGAATTTTTTTTTTTTGCTCAAACGATTGAAAATAACTTGAAACTTAAAAAATTTAAAATAAAAATTGTTTTTCTAAAATAAATTCCTTTTTTCATCGTATCAATGCGAGGAAATGTCTTTGCAAGTCTAAATTAAATAGCGGAATTCCAAATAACTAGGGCAAAAAGAAAGTTTTTTTAGTTTTTTCAAAATATCTCTTTAACGGTTAAAAATATAAAAAATTTACCCCAATAAAAAAACGATGGCGAGAAAAATTTACAAAAAAAATGTTATAACAAATTTTTTCGTAGGAACATTATTTTCCACGGAAAATGAAAATAAAGTTAGCGCAAAATAACATGCTTATTGGAAAAATAAAATTTTTTACTGGTTTACAGTGCTAAAGATAGATGAAATGAAAAATAATCCGTTTACCTTTAGCGGAAATATTATGGTTACCGGAATAATGCCTGTAATTAACGGAATTCCGCTCAGGGTTACCGGAAAATTTTTTTTGCTGAAACGATTGAAAATAACTTAAAACGTAAAAAAATAAAATAAAAATTGTTTTTCTAAAATAATTCCTTTTTCTCATCATATCAATGCGAGGAAATTGCAAGTTTAAATATTTGTTTTTTTTTATTACGTGACTTTGTATTAAAAAAAAGATACAGAGTTGCAAAATAAAACAATTTATTTTTCATTAAAATACATTAATACATTAGTAATTAACAAATTTACTTCAAATATGTTAATATATAAATAAACTCCAATTTTTTCTTATAAACTTGTAAAATATAGACGCTATACATAGACAGCTGGGTAGTCTACTAAGTCTATATAAGTATACTTATAGTCTACGCGCGCAGACGCACTATGTATTCGAGAGAGGGAACATACACACAAAACCGGACTCTTTTGAATACCTCAAAACAAAGCGTGAAATCATGCGTGAAAAAATGCCATTTATTTTTGTCCAATAATACATATATGAATTTTAACCACAAAAATAAGAAGAAGAACTATTCCTTTAATGAACCCATTTAAAAAATTTTAAAAAATCGATACCATCTTTTCACAATTCTCATTTGAAAAAAAAATAAAAATAAGATTTTTTTACATTTTCTTGTTCAATTATTGGCCAAAAACAAAAAAAGTAAAAAAGAAACGCAAATTTTTTTTTTAACCCTTTAAAGTAGATAAAATTTGCAAAAAAATAAGCCAAGAATCACATTTATAAGTAAAATTTAAGTACCTTAAATAGTTACTTTATTTTTAAAATGCGATTTTATGCATTTTTTTTAATTTCCGGGAGCTCTCGAAAATTTGCCTCATTTTTGCGTATCGAAATATGTGAATTTTTTTTAATGTGAAATAACGGCCCCAACTAATACTAAAAACAATGGAATAAAAATTTTTTTAAAATTTTTAGTTGAACACCCTCATATTTTTGGCAGAAAAAAAATAAAATTGCTTTTATCCTCGTCTAGCCAAAAAGACAAAAAAAATTTTTTTTTTTTTTTTTTAATAATTTTTTTCTACACCAATAAGTATTCATCTTTCGATAAATACATCGTTTTTTTTTTGTGCGAAAAGTTAAATGATAAAAAAAAGTAATTTTTACCGCGCGAAGGCGTTTTTTTGTAAGCAACATACACAGTATCTTGCGCGTTTAAGAGGATCTCACTTACATTTTTAAACTTAATTTTCCGTGGAAAATAATGTTCCTACGAAAAAAATTGTAATAACATTTTTTTCGTAAATTTTTCTCGCCATTATTTTTTTATTGGAGTGAATTTTTTATATTTTGAACCGTTAACGAGATATTTTGAAAAAACTGAAAAAACTTTGTTTTTGTCCTAATTATTTGGCACTTTCATCCACGATGGCCGATAAAAGTATACTTTATCTAAAAGTATGTCTTCTCAAGTTTTATTTTCAACCACCATTGGCCTTTGATCGACATAATCGGGACTTTAAGTCTCCCTTTCTTGAACTATAAAAAATTTAAAAAAAAAAAATTTTTTTTACTCGAGTGCCATCATTTAGTACACACAAAAACGGTCATTTTTCATCTAACAGATTTTTTTTTCATAAGAAATTGCGCTGAAGCCGATTTTTGTCCCTTTTTTTTTTTACCACACTGTGAGCCTGTCACTGGAATTTCTCCCCTTTGCTTTTCAGCTTACGCTTGTATTGAACTCTTTTATTTAATTTTTAAATTAAATACTTTTTAATGTAACCAATATTTACAAAAAAATATTATTTAATAAAATTTTTTCTACAAAATTAAGCAATAACAAATTTAAGATACTATTTGACTACACTCAGGCATTTATAATTCACACAGAGTAACTTTTGAGGGTAATCCTAGTGGAGTGGGTTAATGAATGTTTATTGCATATATTTTTTTTCTTTCTGTTAACAACATCACAGAAACGAATTAATATCTTTAGTTACATTTCTTAATTAATCTACAAATTGAATAATCGTATCGATCGGACGAGAGGAATATCCTAAAAACGGAACATTTTTGGAAATGCAGAAAACGTTAATTTATTTTTTGAATTTTGAAGTGCTTACAAGCAAATACCTACTATTAAAAAAATGTTTACATTCTTTATCTAGTCTGTTTCGGCCATTTCTACGAACAATTTTAAGAATAGAATATAATTTTTAAATACTTTTTGAAGGGTGTTAATCTATCCATAAGAAAATAATTTACAAGCTTTCATCAACAAATCAAAATTTATTTTTATACGTTATTTGAGCTATTTCAATATTTTAGTTTATTAATTTTTTTGTTTTAATAAACACTAGAATACTTAAATTACTTATAAATGGTTTTGGATGGTATTACAAAAACATTCAAACTGTTGCCTTATTCTACCATCAAATTAAGGATCTTTTTGCTTTATTAATAGATTGATACCTTAACAATAGTTTTTGTCTGAAGTTTTAGTATATTAAATCTTACTTGTAGAATGTATGCATAAAGACATCAGTTTTTAACATAAATACTTACATAACCGAGAAATTCAGCCATCATTGTGAATAATTGATAACACTCTCTTATATACTTAGGTCGGGACGCATATGTAGCATCAGCAATAAATATTTTGCAATTCTGTATATACTTATTGACAAAATCTTCGTTATAAAAGACAATATGATTATCTCCATTTTCATCTGTTATTAATTCTGATTTTAAATGTCCATTTTTTAACTTCAGTACTGGCTCATATTGTATATCATTAAGTTGCTCAAAAAATTCTAAAAAGGATCTAGGTGATCTTGGATACTTCATGCGACGCCAACGCTTCATGGATCTTCTTAAACTATCAAAAGATTCATGGGCTGGTGCCTCTTCGTGTCTAAGCAAACATGAAAAATAAAAAGTGTGATTACAAAAGTTTTCATTTTAAGGGTAAATAATGAAAGAGTTTATGTGCCTAAAGCTTCACAAGACTTTAAGACCATTTACGTGTGAATTTTTAAATTTCTTCAAAATAACTTATGCTTTGAAAGTAAAAATACTTATTACTTATACTTACAATAATGAAACCAGATCATACAGTTCCTTCAAGCGCCAATACTGTTGCTGGCACATTTCTTTTATAGTTTCACGAAACAACGTTCTTGCTTCTACTGCAGTAATTTTATGACATCCCGAACTATGCTCTGGACTATTTTCTGGTATTCTTACACTACCATCAACAAACACTGCCTTAGCAAAACAGTTTTTCGTTGCACATTTTAGGTAGCTGAAATTTATTTTCATATTCACATATTTATTTTAAATCAAAGAAAATTTTTTTTCTCAATTTTTTTATGAAAATTACACACCAAACCTAAAAGAGTTTTTTCTGCGTAACAAAAAACTCTTTTAGGTTTGGTGTGTATGGTTATTTAAAAGAACTTTTTTTTGGTTAGTAAAAAAGTCGGCTATCAATTAGTATTTGAGTCAAAATAAACTTTTGAATATCAATGCACACATACATTTGAGTATAAATTTGTTGCTAATAAAGAATAAATGTTTTCATTACCTAACCAATTTGTCATCCCTTCTTCGATTATATGTTTTATTTTGGTGGTAGACCCGACTTTGAAATATCCTTAAAGATTTTTTTATTGAGCATTTGTTCCTTCGACTTCTTTGTTGGGAAGGCATTTTTGCCTGAGAAATAAAATAAATCCTATATTATTAAACAATCTTAAATTTATTTTTACGTTACCCAAATATTACAGTAAATCGTAGTCAGAATTTTGGTTATTTTCTCGGTTATTTTGTATTTTAAGTTGGCGATTTTTATTGCCAAACATTGTGTTTATTTATATGACGTTTATATGACAGTCGTCCAAAAATGTATTATTAAAAATTATTTAAAATGTTTTCAAAAGGAGGTAAAAAAAAAAATAAATAAATACTTGCAAAGTGGGATCGGAAGATTTGTGTCGCCAAATTACAATCTATAGTTATGGATGACTTGAATATGTTGAAAAAACACCCAAGAGGCCCTCCGTTTATTCCAACGCACCTTCTAGGCCTAGAAACACAGGGCTCAATGTTATAAAATAGGTTTTTAAGCAATTTTCCAAATTACGCTGTCTCATTGTATTTCAACGAAAAACACTTCCAGTTTATCTACTTTATTTTTGTATAAATGATATCTTTTATTTCTCGTAAATCGCAAATTTTTATCGCCAACTCTCTCATCACTATAGTTGATAAACTAAATGTTCATGTTTGGCCCAAACTGACCTATTTTTAAATTGTTGCTAAAATCGTAAGTTTTGATAAAAATTTTTTACTCGTTCATTTTGCTTTAGACGTTCCCGAGATATGACTCCAGAAAGATAGCGATAAAATATTATTTTTTTTTAACCTTTAATTGAGACTATGTCTTTAAATTACCATAACTGCTAAACGAACGATCGAAAAGTAAGAAGTAAAAAATTTTTGGAATCTTAGAGCTCATACAAAAATTTTTAGACCTGCAAGACCTATTTTTGGCATTTGGCTTATGAATTATAGCGATGAGGGAACCGGTAATAAAAAATTGCGTTTACATATCTAGGGCAAAAAAAGCCTATTTTCTGCCCTAGGAAGACGGCTTTTTTTGCCCATTATTTGTAAAACCATGTTTTAAATCATGGCGAAAAAAGGGGGTTGACTTTTGCAATTTGTCCCTTATTTAAAAAATAGCTATTTACGGATAATGAAAGGTATTACTTACACGAAAAAAATTAGAGCAGCTGGAAGTATTCTTGAAATGCTTCGAGACAGCATCATTTGGAAAATTGTCTAAAAAACCTTTTTATAACATTGAGCCCTACGTTTCGAGACCCAAAAGGTTTTTTCAATATATTAAAGTCATCCAAAACTATTTAACTATAAATTTTAATTTGGCGACCCAAATATTCCGGTATCACTTTGTTAGTGCTTTTATTAAACAAAAAATTGTTGTCATAAAACTTTTAAAATATTATGAAAATTAATAAAATTAAGAAAATGTGATTGTCACATACTTTTTGGAATTAGTCACAAGATTAAAAATTATTTATAATTTTAAAATCATTCCCCCAAATTCTTGATTAGTGACCCCAAAAAACCCTTATAGACCAATTCTTTGTCAAATCTAGAAACTCAGATTGCAAATACATAAAAAATACCCCTTTTTGGGTGTAATTTTTACAAATTTAAGGGTGTTCCGCAAATATCTCGTGGAAAATACCCCTATTTTCGTTATCAGCGACCCAAAAAATCTCATGTTGGCCAGTGAAAAAACACCGCAATTTGATTGGAGTAAATGGCACAAGCTTTTAAACTTTATAAGTATATTTATGTAATATATATATATGGGCGATTATTTCTCAACCCGGGCACCCCCCTCTGTCCAAAAATAGTGGCAACTTAAAAAGATTTTGGTTCTCTCAAATTGACTGGAAAAGGGTCTAGTTTTTATTCTCTTTGGCCTTTTCAACTCTGTAAATCTACTGGGCCCATTTTAGGCACTGAGCAGCAGCAGGTCGACATTTTAAAAACAGAAAAATTGAAATAAAAGTTGATTAACGGTAAGTTTTTTGAAATTTTTTTCTCTTAAAAGTTGTTATTTATTAAAACAAAGAAAATGAGACCACTTGCGTGGTAATTGGTTGATTTCTTAAAAACTTTTGTGTGTGCTATGTAGTTTTTAAAAATGTGTAAAAAACGGCTACTTTGACTGATAATCTGAACCTTGACTCTGAACCTACATATCCAAAATAAAAAAGTTTTAGTGCAAAATGGTAGTCTTTTAAGTGTACCAAATATCAGAAGATTTGATCGAGTAGTTTCAGATTTAGCAATTTTAAGGGTAATTCTGAAACAAATTTTGACCCATTTTTTTAAGAGAATTAATACCCGAAAATTGCTAAATCCGAAACTACTCGATCAAATCCCCTGATATTTGGCACACTTATCATGTATCAAAATACTACCATTTTGCACTAAAACTTTTTTATTTTGGATATGTAGGTTGGGAGATATCATCAGTCAAAGTAGCCGTTTTTTACCCATTTTTAAAAACTACATAGCACCCACAAAACTTTTTAAGAAATCAACCAATTACCACGCAAGTGGTCTCATCTTCTTTGCGTTAATAAATAACAACTTTTAAGAGAAAAAAATTTCAAAAAACTTACCGTTAATCTATTTTTATTTCAATTTTTCTGTTTTTAAAATGTCGACCTGCTGCTGCTCAGTGCCTAAAATGGGCACAGTAGATTTACAGAGTTGAAAAGACCAATGAGAATAAAAAACTAGACCCTTTTCCAGTCAATTTGAGAAAACCAAAATCTTTTTAAGTTGCCACCATTTTTGCAGAGGGGGGTGGCCGGGTTGAGAAATAATCTCCCATATTATATCTTAATACCATATATCTTTGAAAATTTATTTGTCTGTCTGTTTGAACATTCTGAAGTTATATTTGGTCGGCAAGAACAACATTCATTATTTTTATTCTTTAAGTTATTTTTTATTATATTTCAATACGAACCAAATATATGAGCATGTGTAAATAAAAATCTACTACCCTCGTACCGTGTCGGTCACATTAGAAACGCGAAACTTGAAATATATACACCAACATTTAAATATACTATAAGACATATAATATATATATATATATATATATATATTAATATATAAATATATATGTTACGGGTAAAGTCCGATCTCTGGATAAAGCTAGTACTATGTGGTTACAGCTAGCTTTATCCAAGCTGTGTTGGATAAAGTCCGGTTCTCGACAATTTTTATTTTATTTTTTTTTCAACATTAACCGGTATCGCTTGGATAAAGCTAACTTTATCCAAGTGAGCTGAATAAAGCCCGATTCATATTTTGCAAAAAATCAATGAATAAAACAGTCACATTGCAATTTTCATGGATATTTGCTTTTTAAACGACCATAAATTTTAAATTAGGTTCAGATATCATAAAATATGTAATATTTTATAGTTTTTTAAAGATAGTTTCTCATTAACATGCTTTTACAACGTTTTAGTAGTAAAAGTTTTTGAGAAGGTTTCTAAAAGCTTTCTAAAACGTTTTTAAAACCTTTTTCCTGATTTTTACCGATTTTCATTTACAAATCGGCACACTACATCAAATTGTTTATAAATTTTTTTTTTTAGATATTAATTTTATGACCTGAACTTTCATATTCGAGCTAGTATTTTTCTCTACGGGCAGTTTGGGAAATAAGAAACACCCTAATATATATATATTTTCACCGTATTAGCCTATGTAATTGGTGGCAACACTTAGAAAATAGTAAATAAGTTGTAATTTTTGGAATTTATTTTCTTTAGTAATTGCAAGTTTTTTCATCCGGTATTTTAAAATCAAAGCAAGTTTCTAAAATAACTGCCAGATATTATATATATATACTAGTATTAAGCGCGCGTCGCGCGCAAAATGATTTAAAACTATCAACCTTAATTATTTTCTTAAATACCAAAATTTATTCTTACTTTAATTTTTTTATTCATATCAACTACTCGACGTACTATAACTAACCTCAAAAATAATAAAAATATAATATAAACAATAAAACAATTAATTTTAACCTATTAACAATGAAATTTATATGAGCCAATCAGAATGCCTCTTTAGCTATAACAATGTACATAGTTACTGTTGCGATCAACATGTCCTTTTTAAAAAAGGATATATATATATATATATATTACTTTACCTACTTTTGAAAAAGTATAATATTTTATGGGATTGACACTATATTTTCCTTGCGAATTTTCTGTTATATTTTTTTAAGGATACTTTTTCAAATTAGGCTAAAGAATTTATTGATATCTAGAATTAGCCTGGGATGTCTATTTTTTTTTAATATATTTTTTCAAATAAGTGTAAAGAATTTATTGATATCTTGGATTAGCCTGGGATTCCTAAGATTTTTTTATACATTGGACATCTCAAATTTACATTACACCTTTTGTTGCTTTTTTTCTATCCCTGCCGGATCCGTAAGGCAATAATTAAATTCTGCATAATGAATATTATCAAAATGCTAAACTTAAAAATTATTTTTTTATTGAAAATATTGGCTTGCAGACCCGGCAGGGATAGAAAAAAAGCAACAAAAGGTGTAATGTAAATTTGAGATGTCTAATGTATAAAAAAATCTTAGGAATCCCAGGCTAATCCAAGATATCAATAAATTCTTTACACTTATTTGAAAAAATATATTAAAAAAAAATAGACATCCCAGGCTAATTCTAGATATCAATAAATTCTTTAGCCTAATTTGAAAAAGTATCCTTAAAAAAATATAACAGAAAATTCGCAAGGAAAATATAGTGTCAATCCCATAAAATATTATACTTTTTCAAAAGTAGGTAAAGTAAGTAAAGATATCATAACAGTCGCAAGGTTTAAAAAAAAAACAATGAGATGCAACTAATAAAACTATAAAAAAAAAGAATAAAAAACGCTGCCAAATTATGGCCACTACGATTCCTCAAGCAATGACAAATATTCAATATGAGTTGAACATTTTTACCATGTGTCATATCTGAGAAATAAGGTGACACAATCTTATTATTTATGTAAAAAAATAAGAAAAATTAAAAATTTTTTTAATCAAGTATCAGATCCGAGAAATCAAGTAAAAACGATAATTTCCTAGAATTAATACTTTCAGAGAAAAAGTTAATTACAATTAATAATTGTAATTTAAATTTGTTTTATTTTTACTTTTGTTGCCGCCTTAATTAATTTATAATAATCAAAATAACAGTTTTATTCTATCATTGTCGATTTTCGAAGATTGGCCTAGGTCTCATGCGAGAGAAAAACCATTTTGGGTAAGAGGTCTTATGAAACAGCGACTGTTTGGGCCAAAAGGTCATTTTGACCTAAAATGACTATTTTGGGTAAGAGGTCTTATACAATTGTGACTGTTAGGGATAAAATGGCCACTTTATCCCAAAAAGACCATTTTGGGTAAGAAATTTTATACAACAACAATGGCTTAGGCCAAAAGGTCACTTTGGCCCAAAAAGTCCACTGTTGCCCAAAGGGATCAAGCGACAGCGGCGGCAGCGTTTATAACTTTATAATATATAGATATTACATATATTAGAAATTTTGTAGATACTTTTAGGGCTGATTCCATGTGAAAAGTACGTTGACCTCCAGATGGGGTCTTCCGATTGGGCCGTAACTTTGCACAGGTGATTATATATATAAAATGTCCTCATTCCCCAAATTTTACGTCTTAAAATCATTTCTAGACGTCTTTGTGAATTTTTGAAAATTGGGACCGATTTTAAAGCTCTCAGCCACCAACTTTTGCTTCATTATATAAAAGCATGAAGAAATGTTAAAAATACTATTAGAAAAATGGTTTCCATCGAAAATTTCCCTGGCTATCTGAATTTTTAAACCGTTTTTTAACATTTTCACGTCGAAACCTGGAAAATTGGAAAATGTGAGCCGTACCGGCTGTAGCTCATAACTCAAAACCCGTCACTTCAAATAACTTCAAACTGGGAGTAGAGACAGGGTATTCCATATACTTTCACCTGGTATTAATATAGATATGGGTATTTTCACATACGGAAAAGTTATAACGATAATTAGTTAAATTTTCCGATTTTGAAAATGCAAATTTAGCGAAAAAAGCTATATTTATATGCAAATTTAGGCAGAACCGATTTCATATGTAAAATTTATCAGAAAATAAATTTTTTTTTAATCCCTTTAAACCTTTTCTATTGATATATATAGTCAATTCTACGAAATTAGATTTTTTATAAGAAACTATTCATGTAATTATTAGTGAAAATGACCTAATAGGAAAACAAATGTCTGGAATTTTGAAAAATCAATTTTGGCTGGATTAAGTATGTTAAACTATGACACCTTACCAATTTTTATGGTTCTGGAGTAAAAACTTTTGACATAGCAGCTGTTTTTTGAATTAAAAATATTTTCAAATTTTTAAAGTAAATCTGAGTAAATTTTGTATTTTAATTTTTTTACACTCTGAACAGAGCTCAAAAACTATTTTCAATCGTAGGAAATAGCTGAATCTTCTTACTGCGAGTAATTTCGGCTGTCAGTTTTTGGAAAAACATCGAGAAAGCTGAATAAAACTAAAATTCTAAAAGAAAATTTTTTTTTTATGTGGATTTTTAATTATTATATTTTATAATTATTTGTTTTTTAAGTTTTTCAAAACTAAAAAGGTTAAATACCCAGATATAGAAATTTTAAAAAAGAATTATAATTTTCTTTTAGAAAAACAATAATTTTAAGTGCAACAAAAAAGAAAAGAATTTCCCAGTGTTTGAAAAATCCACATTAAAAAAAAAAAATTTTTTTAGAATTTAAGTGTTATTCAGCTTTCTCGATGTTTTCCCAAAAACTGACAGCCGAAATTACTCGCAGTAAGAAGATTCAGCTATTTCCTACGATTGAAAATAGTTTTTGAGGTCTGTTCAGAGTGTAAAAAAATTAAAATACAAAATTTACTCAGATTTACTTTAAAAATTTGAAAATATTTTTAATTCAAAAAACAGCTGCCATGTCAAAAGTTTTTACTCCAGAACCATAAAAATTGGTAAGGTGTTATAGTTTAACATACTTAATCCAGCCAAAATTGATTTTTCAAAATTCCAGACATTTGTTTTCCTATTAGGTCATTTTCACTAATAATTACATGAATAGTTTCTTATAAAAAATCTAATTTCGTAGAATTGACTATATATATCAATAGAAAAGGTTTAAAGGGATTAAAAAAAAATTTATTTTCTGATAAATTTTACATATGAAATCGGTTCTGCCTAAATTTGCATATAAATATAGCTTTTTTCGCTAAATTTGCATTTTCAAAATCGGAAAATTTAACTAATTATCGTTATAACTTTTCCGTATGTGAAAATACCCATATCTATATTAATACCAGGTGAAAGTATATGGAATACCCTATCTCTGCTCCCAGTTTGAAGTTATTTGAAGTGACGGGTTTTGAGTTATGAGCTACAGCCGGTACGGCTCACATTTTCCAATTTTCCAGGTTTCGACGTGAAAATGTTAAAAAACGGTTTAAAAATTCAGATAGCCAGGGAAATTTTCGATCTAAACCATTTTTCTAATAGTATTTTTAACATTTCTTCATGCTTTTATATAATGAACAAAAGTTGGTGGCTGAGAGCTTTAAAATCGGTCCCAATTTTCAAAAATTCACAGAGACGGCTAGAAATGATTTTAAGACGTAAAATTTGGGGAGTGAGGACATTTTATATATATAATCACCTGTGAAAAGTTACAGCCCAATCGGAAGATTCCATCTGGAGGTCAACGTACGTTTCACATGGAATCAGTCTTAGAGGTTTTTTATTTACATACCGGGTGACAAAACTTAAAATTACTAAAGAAAATAAATTCCCAAAATTATAACACGGAACTAGGTTCACGTCTAATTGTTTTCATTTATTTTGAAAAATTTTTTAAATTCAAGGTGATAAAAAAATTGAAAACAAATAATAATGATTATTTAAGGAGTTATGATCCTAAATAAAAATGATGACATAACTAAATGAAACTGGAAATAATTATTAAAGTTAAACATTTAAACATTGAAAGTTAAATATTTTTAAAGCTTAATAAATTTATTATCACATTAATTTTTTTTATTCCAATTTAAATTAGGCTGTTTAACATTGCTCTTATAGAAATTCATATTCGCAGCTTACCAAAAGTAAGATAACGATACACAGGGACATAAAACTAATTAAATATGACAAATAAATTGTCAAACATTATATTTCTAATTTATTTAAGTTACCACATTTAATCATTAATTATTTAGTATAATATCAGTTCAACTATTTTTAAATAAATAAATATCTATGAAGTTAAAAAATGAATTAAAACTAAAACATCTTGTTTTCAGTCAATAGCCAACTAAAAATTAACAACTTTTTTTCTACTTTTTATCAATTATTATTGTGACTGTTTCATCAGTCTTTTAAAGGTAAGTATAAAATATAAAATAATAATTATAAAAAATATAAAAATTGCAAAAAAATGTAGAAAGAAGTTGTTGATTTTTGGATAATTAATAAAAATCATCTTGTGCAGATAGATGTGTGTGTGTATGTATGCATACATGTATGCATGTCTATAACCGTACATTTACTTTTTTTTTTTAATTTGGATGTAAAATCTTATTTATTTCTGTAAAAGTACTTATATTTGAAATAATGGTATTTACTCGATATCTCGAATCTGATAATTAATTTTTTTTTAATTTTTTCCCAAACATTTTTTCACAAAAACATACAAAAAACACCAAATTTTTTTTTTTCTTTGGATACAGTAATTTATTTATTTCTATTACTAATCTGTTTCCATGGGAGTTCTAGTTTTAGGAACCTCGTTTAATAGTAACTTTTTGGATCTGTTACTTAATTATTGTTAAATTTTTTTCTTAAATTAAAAAAAAAAATACAAAAAAACTGCAATATTTTTTTTTTTTTGGTCTAATACCTCATTTAATTCTATGAAAGTACTAATATCTGAAAATATGGTTTTTACTCGATATCTCGAATCGAATATTTAATTTTTTTTTAATTTTTTGTATAAAAAAGTAAAATAAAACCGAAATATTTTTTTTCTTTTTGGATGTAGTACCTAATTTTTCCCTATGAAACCACTTGTTTATAGAATTATCGATTTTAGTCTATATCTCTAATTGATATTTATAAAATAATTAAATATGATAAAAAAATTAAATATGATAAATAAGCAATTAAAGATTAGATTATGTTTTTAATTTATTTTACCTATAAAATACCACATTTATATAATAATTATTAAAAACTAAGTTAGTATTGTCTAAAATAATAACGTTTTTTCATATTTTGCAAAATTAAAGTAATTTTTTTTTTCATTCATATTACAAAATAAAATAATTTTTAAATATTTTTACGACTCATTTTTTTATTTTAAATAGCACTTTAAAAAAAATAGAATTGGTTTTATTCTGAATATTGAGATCATTAGAATTTTTAATAATTATTTAATAATCAAAATCTTTTTTTTGTTCTCTTTACGATAATAGCAAATACCTGAACAGAATTTATTACGGTGAATTTAATATTATTCACTGAGGCCCAAAAAATAAAAAAAAATTTCAAGCATATAGAATTTCAAAGTATACTATAAAAATATTAAAAACAAAAACAACATTTTTTTCCAGCATTAGATATAGAATTTTGTAATTGAAAAGCTTAACCTTGTGAATTAATGAAATTCTTATTACCAGACACTACTCGGAGTACTGGTCCATATATGGAACATTCCCAGAGCAAAATAAATTAACGAAAAAAATATTACCCTTTGCAGAGCTACCACAAAGATCATTTTCCATATTGTATTGCACATGTTAACCCATTAGCAACCCTAATCGACAATTCGTGGACAAATGAATTTTAGTATGAATAAATAAATATTTTGGACTCAAAATACTTGAAAATCTGGGCTGCTCTTTCGTTTTTAAAGATATTTAACTTTTAGATAATGCTATATCCACCCCTAATGAAGATTTAATTTCCTTATATTCATCTGTCCAAGAATGGTTTATTAGGTGTTAATGGGTTAAAAAGAACTAATGTTTAATTTATTAAGGATGACTCTAATTAGATATATTATGGAGCTTGTTAAATAAACAATTTGGCACAACATCCCTTATGAAAAACATCTCACACTTATTTTTTTTAAATTTATTTTCTTTATTTTCTAATATTTATTATAATTTACATTTACATATACGCTTTGGTAATGGACATGAACTATTAAAATAAATAGTATTTTAATTTTGTAAGCAAAAAAAAATATATTTTGACTCACTATTAAGTATTAAAGTTTTTAATTTAAGAAAATTTTAAAATTTATTAATTGCGAGTATTATAATCAAAGTATTTAATAAAATTAGACAAATTATTTGCTAATAGAAAATACAGAATGGTATTATTTGATAAAGCAAAATGAAAAATATAAATATCAATAATTATTTTCATGTTTTTATAAATTTACTTTATCTTTTGCTCTTGTTAAGTTACTTTAAAATATTTACTTTAAACAAAAAACAAACTGATAGACATATGTAATATTCACTTTTAAAAAATGTCATACTTTACTCACCAATGAAAAAGCTGCAAAAACTTGATAATACTTTCAATGTAGCTTACAAGGGAAGTATAATTTCAGTTGATTTAATGCAGATCAGCTCCTTTAATAAAGAAACCTATAAAAAAATAATAATAGAAAAATTTGATAACAGGACATTAAATTATTAACAATAAATTTTTTAAGATTAGACGATATTTTTATTTGTCAAATTTTTTTCTAAATTAAACATTTCCTACTAAAATCTTTCTCGATGATTTTTTGTTTTCATTAAAAATACATTTTACACTATTTATATAACAATTAGTAACTAAAACAATTTAATGCATTTAATACGCTTTTGTAATATGCATGAACTATTAAAATAAATAGTTTTTTAGTTTTGTAAGCAAAAAACAAACATATTGAGACAAATTATTTGCTAATAGAAACTATACAGAATGGTATTATTTGATAAAGCGAAATGAAAAATATAAATATCAATAATTATTTTCATGTTTTTATAAATTTACTTTATCTTTTGCTCTTGTTAAGTTACTTTAAAATATTTACTTTATACAAAAAACAAACTAATAGACATATGTAATATTCACTTTTAAAAAATTTCATACTTTACTCACCAATGAAAAAGCTACAAAAACTTGATAATCCTTTCAATGTAGCTTACAAGGGAAGTATAATTTCAGTTGATTTAATGCAGATCAGCTCCTTTAATAAAGAAACCTATAAAAAAATAATAATAGAAAAATTTGATAACAGGACATTAAATTATTAACAATAAATTTTTTAAAATTAGACGTAATTTTTATAAACAGTCAATTTTTTTTCTCATTTAAACAATTCCTACTAAAATCTTTCTCGATAATTTTTTGTTTTCATTAAAATTACATTTTACATTATTTATATAAAAATTAGTAACTAAAACAATTTATTTAATGCAGTTAGTTTGTTATTTTTAAAAACAAAATTGGTTTGTGAGTCCAGAGTAAAATACAAATTTGAAAATTAAAAAATGCAAAAGTTACAAATGTTTAAATATTAGTATATTTATGTAAGAATAAATCTACTTTATTAATTATAATTTAATTAAAATCATATAACTTCAAATTCTGTTTTAATTCTTTTTTAATCAACCTTACTTACCAAATTAGGAACATCTATTTTGTTGTTTGATAAAAATTAAATCAATGAAAAATTTTGCTTGTGAAAGAATACTTCAATTATAAACCTTCAAAATTTTTACTCGGATTCCTATAACAAATAACATGTATTGCATTATAGCATCATATATAAGCAATAAATTTTTAATATTGACAAAATAGAACAAATAAAAAAAAATATGAAACAAATGAAAATAAAATTGACAGTACTTTTTAAATAATTGAAATTATTAATTTGAGAATATACTAATGATTATTTGATTTTTTACTCATTTTAAAAAATGTAAATTGATTAAATTCAATAAGTAATAGTATTACTATTATTATCAGACATTCAAAAACTTACCAGTTGAAAAAACAGAAAAAAAAATTATAATATACCAAGCACCATCAGCATCCTAGGAGACCAGACACATTACTGACTTCTCCAGCAGGATTGGCATAAAATGGACACAAACGCGCATATGCAACCACAATGATTTAAGCGGGAAATAATATAGAAGGCAGCGCCACGCAACTTGGCAACAAAAAAAATACAATCTTATGATAATTTTTTTGATACGTTACATTAATTATAAATTATATAAGAATTCTTACTCTTATAATTTACCAAAAAAATATAAAACAGAATTTATTAAATCAAATAATACAAACTTTATTGGCTAATTACATGTGATTATCGATTTTTTTCGAAAACTAACTGCTCTCGTATATACTGCACAGCAACGGCGGTAACCCACTCCGAATGAATATGCGCACAATTGCGCATCGAAATTACATATTATGGTAGCAAAATTTAAATTTATTTTTGTGCAGTTTGCATTGAAAAATGATAAAATTATTAACTTAAAAATTACATAATACTCAAATATAATGCTAAAAATTATTGTGATTTTTATACCTACTTATGAAAAGAATTAGATATATATTTTACATTGATACTTAAAAATATAGTTTAATATATTCAACAAACTAATAAGACCTACTCACAACTTTGATTGTTGTTATTTGTTTACCCATCGACTGAAGGAAATCAAAAATTCTACATAAAACTACTATATTAGTCTACATACTTATATTTAATAATAAAAATTTAACTCCAGTAGTGATGTATAATTTAAATAAATAAAAACACAAACTGTCAAAAATTTTAAGTAGGTTTTTTTATATCTGAATTTAGAATACGTTATAAAGTACATTTACTCAAAACTTCACACTAACTTTTTTAAATCTTCAGTTGAATTTGAAATGATATTTTGAACCTGTCTTGCAGAAAATAATCTTATATCATCATCGAAGAACTTTCATCCTGCAGTTAATCCACATGCAGTGCTAAAACAAATATTATAAATATTGTAGGCCAATTATATTAAAACTTTTTAGGTTTTGAAAATTTTGAAATTGGAAATTTTACCTAACTTGTATACAATTGCCATGTTGTCCTACTAAAGTTGCAGAATACAAATGCATATCTGAGTGGTAAATATTGAAGAAATTTAGTGTGAAATTAAGATGTCATTATTTACACTAGAGTTACATGTAAGACTTGCACAAGAGTTGGTTGTTGATTATAAAAAGTGCTGATAGTGACCGAGCTATCATATTAAATTGATCAGACCTTGTAGTAGTCATAGCAAATGGACAATTTCAATTTTTTTAGAATGTTATTAATTATTGCTTGATGAACCTGTAAAATATGATGAATACTTTTTTTAATAAGAATTATAAGTATTATAACTAAGAAAAAATATTAATATGTTTGTAACAAACACAAATCTCATAATTAAAGAACACATTTAAAAAAAATAATTACTTTTTAAAACTAATATTGCATAGAGTTATTGTTATAGAAAACACAAATTTTACTGAATTATTAATTAATATAAATTTACAAAAATATTTTACTGAATTCTTAATTAATAAAAATTTAATAAAAAAAATTTTTTGAATTAATGCATCTGGTACTCAGAAACGTGCTGTACGTCACTTTTGCAAAAAAAACGATAATGAGCCATATATTATTTTAAATTAAAAATTTATTACATTTTACAAGTAAATTACAATTACAATCAAAATTATTAATTGATTTTGAAATTCTTACATGCATAAACTGCTTTTTTATTATTTACTTAATTTTAATAAGTAATTTATTTAAAATGTAAAATCAAAAATTAATTTTATTTATTGTTTTTTAACTGCCTTTAAAAATGTTTTCATTTGCATTTAAAAAGTTTAATTGATTTTTAAAAAAGCTGCATTAAAAATTGTTTAAAAATATAAAATTAATTTAATATTGTACTCACCTGTAAAAGTAGTATAAATTTATGAAGAAATCATAATATTATTTACAAAAAAAAAAAATAAAGTATATACCTATATAATTGTATAAAAATTATAATTATAATATAATTATAATTTAATTATAATATAATTATCATTTTATAAAAATTACTATTAGCATATCATCATAAAATTATTTATTGTTATCAACTTTTTTTAGTTTAATGTATATAGATACCCTTTAATTTGGATATTAAGGAAGAATAGAAAATGAACTTTAATTATTAAGAAAAAAGGGTAAAAAAATTAAAATATGAAATAAAATAAATAAGAACAGCTGATTTCTGGTATAAAGAAAAATAAAATTGATTTTTTATTATTTATTTTTTTCTTGTAAAAAGTATAAAAAATTACAATATTTTAAAAACCACAATATATACATTTTTTAATATTAATATTTACATAAAAATATAATTTTTAAAAATATAAAATATTAGCAAATAATCTTTTACATTTTGATGCACAGCTTACATTACACATAGAAAATTATTATAAAAAACCAAATGTTGATTGTTTATAAATTATATAAAAAACTAAATTAATAAATTCTACTGTTACTTAAATATTTTTAGATTGTTATTTTTTGCTAAATGAAACTACAGAGTGGTATCATTTAATAAAGCGAATTACTGTCTTGTTTGCTCTTATTAAATTTCTTAAAATTATTTAGCATATAAAAAAAATTAAATTGATAAAGATATTAACTTGTCAATTCCATACTTTACTCACCAATGAAAAATCTGGAAACAGTTGATAATTATTTAATTGCAACTAGCAGAGTAATATTTCATTTGTCGAGTTTAATTAGTTGCAGGTTTGAATTAAACGCTGATCAGTTTTTTGAGTAAATCTCCACAAAGATAACTATTGAAGAAAAATTTCATTTACATGATGCTCAATTCTTTATAATAAATTATAAGAAATAGATGTTTTTATCTGTATACTTTTTGTTGGAGTAAATGTTTATACAAAAATTTATTTAATGACTTACAGAAAAATCTTAACAGAATATACAAATTTTTTGTCTTCTATTATACACTCATGATCATCATGTATTTTGTAAGATTTATTATAATAGTAAAAAAAAAAAACATTTAAAAAAATGATGACATGAAAAAAAATTGGAATCCGAGTCCAGCATAACATCAAAATTTTGCAACCTTAGAAGGAATTAAACCTTTAAATAATATTTATGTGCAAGAATCAATAAGGTTCTTAAAATTAAATACTTAAAACTTTTAGGTTTCATAACATTCATGAGTAACTTACCTTACCAAAATAGAAAGATCTTTAGCTGTTATAAAAAAAAACACGATAAAAGTTTCTGCTGGGGAATATGAAGAAATCGATGAAAGTCCTTAAAGTTTTGATTCTGTTTACTATAGACAAACTTATACATGCATTTCATTAACATCACAACTGGTAATAAAACATTTAATAATTAAAAAATAGTTATTTTAATATATTTTAAAAAAATGGAAGAAATGAAAATTAAATTGTCACTAATTAAGATTGAACATATGAATAATATTAATTTTATGGTTAAAATGTTTATAGTTTATTTAATTACAAATTATTTAAATCATTGAATTGAGAGTATATTTAATTTAATTTTTTAATTATTTTTAAAAACATAAATACACACAAATATAACTTTAATATTTGTTTTATTATCAGACGTATAAGACTTACCAGAAAACATAGGAAAACAACATCGTCTCAATCTCAATAATCTCAATAAAACTATCAGAATCCTCAAAGTTTTCATATAAAATGTCAAATTATATAAAATTATGCTTCTATTGTACATACCTAAAATCTGAATGCAATTTGTCAATACTAAATAATCAACATTGCAATGATTTAAATTGGGCATACTAGTTGTGGTCGCTCATCTTCATCTTCATTCAGTGGATAATTCAGCACCATATCATAATAAGTGTTAGCACACTCCTCACATGATATTATGTGCCCACAAGGCGTGAAGATTACATTTCTTGGATTATCATAACATATGAGGCACAACAAATGATTATTTGCCACAACCACTTCTTGTATGGCTTCAAATTCATTACCTTCTGCAGCATTTAATCTGGCTTCAGCTTGCTCTCTTTCAGCGATTGCCTGAACCCGAGCAACTTCAGCAGCTACTGCATTTCTTTCTGCTAAGACACGAGCAGCATCAGCTGCTGTTGCTGCAGCTTCGGCTTGCTCTCTGAAGCTTATTGCCTGCAGCAAAGCAACTTCATTAGCTGCTGAGTCCTCTTCGGCTGCTCTTCGAGCAGCGTCAGCTGCTGCTGTTGCAGCTTCAGCCTCAACCTTTGCTGCATTAGACAATGCTGCTTCATTTTCTGCTTTGTTTAACAAGGATTGTTGTTGAGCAAGTTTTTTATCTTTGTAAAAGCATCTTTTACAATGTTTCGATCTGTAACATGATAAATAGTTGTATGATTTTTAAAGCACTTATTTAAATCATGTAATATATATAATTAATATATACCAATAAGTAATTGGTACTTACGTATTTTTTAAAAAATTTTTGTGATTCTTTTTGCCTTTTCGTTTGTTTGGTTTTTTTGCCATATTTATCTGAAAAATAAAAAAATTTCAATATTATAATTGGTTAAAGATTTTGAATTTAAATGTTAAGCATTCCTTTGTTTCGGATACTTCTTTATACAAGTGTAATAAAAATAAAAGCAGGAGAAAATTATTAAAAAAATTTAAATTGAAAGAATTTTTTTATTAAATGCTTCAAAAGGTATGAAATGGGCATGCGGAATAGAATATAATTATAGAATATATAACTTAATGCAAAATACAACTTATGAATAAAACAAAAAAGTACCATTTTATTTTTTTAAATTACATATTTAGTATATGGATTATTGAAAACATTATTTAAAAGAGATTAATTAAAGAAATTAATAATTAATAAACTTACTTTCATGTTTTATTTATTCTGCCTTTTTCACAACTCCTAGTTATTTATATAAAAAGTATGTATAATTGATAAAATTTTTTATCAAAATATAATAAAGAAAAATTTAAAGTCAAACTAAGTTATAAAATTCTAAAAAATATATCTTTAATTATTGTGGATACCGTGGTAGATATTTGAACGTTAGGGCGAATCTAGCTGCACTGAACAAGAGCTGAGACAGCATAGATCCCCAAAGTAAATGTTGCGCCGGCGCGACTAGGTCCCAAAAACATGAGCAGGGGTAATATCGCGGCAAAATTTGAATTATGTTAATTAATTTTAAATGAATTTCCAAAAATTACAACCCTTAAAAGATTTCTAAATTTAAAAAAAAACATTCGTTTTTAGCATGTAATTAATGTGTATATATAAGCAATTTTATGTATATTAATATGATTATAAGTATATAAAATAGCTTATCTAAATTGGTTTTTAAAAAGTTTATTTTTAAATGTTTTTTATATTTTTTGGATTATAATTTAACACTGATGATAAAATTATAAACTTTAATTGACAATAAATTGCATTCTTATATACCTTAGAATAATTGAAATACAAGAATCATCATAATGTTTTTTAAATTATTCAACATGCATATATACATTTAGGAACTTGAACATTATTCTTATACCATGTTTAAAATACAATTCATTTTAATTAAAATCAACAGTTATTTTGCACAGATCTCATAAAATTATAATTAAATTAAAATGAGTGGTACTACCGGAGAACAGGGTGTTGGAATGATTTCTGAGCCAACAAATAGTAATTATTGAAAAACAAGCATTGCAAACGTTTAGAGATATAGGATACGATTGTTGTACAAAAACATCTTTTAAAAAATAATCTAATGTAAAAAAAAAAAAAAAACAGTTGTATTTATTTATAAAAAATCATTGTTTTTTTTTTGGTTTGTTTGAATATTAATTTCAGTTGCAATATTAATAAAAAAGCATTAATTAATGATAAATAATGTTTTATTTTGAAATTTTTTAACTGAATTAATTGATAAATTTTTTGCTTAATTATTTTTATTTTATTTGCTTAATTTTAAATAAAGTAAATGTAAATGAAATATAGGGTCTACTTGGAACCTACACATTTCGAACTTGCACATCTATTTTCTTACACATTTTATTACACGAAAAAAATATAACACATTAAATAAATTACGAAAATAAAACTTACACAAGTGTAGGAAAATTAATAATTAAATATTAATTGTAAAACAATATGAAAATTATAAAAATATATAAAATATTTACTTATTAATAAAACAATATGAAAATTATAAAAATATATACAATATTTAATTATTAATTTATAACCTACACTTGTGTAAGATTTATTTTGGTAATTTATTTAATGTGTAATATATAATTCCTGTAATAAAATGTGTTTAGGCTCACACACAAACTCATGGAGCACACGAGCAGGAGCAACAGTAGCATATAGTGGGAGTTAGAATAAAGGGGCTAAAGAGGAGAAAAAATATCAATCCCACTTTATTCAATATTGCTCCTGCCCATGAGTTTGTGTGTGAGCCTTAAGAAAATAGATGTGAAAGTTTGAAATGTGTAGGTTCCGAGTAGACCCGAAATATATATACAGGGAGTTCCTCGACCGGTAGTAAACTATATCTATATATATAAAAAAGAGTTAAGCCAATAGGAACGCTTTATTTAAAAATTTTTAAAATCGCATGGTAAGTAGAGCGGCGGTAGATATGTCGGTAATAAAGTTAACGATAATATTTAATTGAACCCGGAAACAAGTTGGTATCACCTCAGCAGTCTGCTGGGTGCACCGGCAAAAAAAAACAAACAAATAAAGAGGTTATGCTATGCTATAGTAATTAAATTTAAATTAGTTAATTATTAAAATAATGTTATAGTGTTATAAATAAAAAATTAATGCCTTCGTTATTTAATTACGAGCAAGAAGAATCAGATCAAGTTCTGTTTTATGGTTCGTATGAAAAAATCCTTTAGATTTTATGGAGATAGAGTCAAGATCAAATTTTCTTCAGTTTTAATAGTTTATGATGCACAATGAATCTTTATTTGTTGTTAACTTTGGAAGCTTAAAAATGCATTACTTAGAAAAGCCTGTTAACGATGCATCAAATAATTTCCAGGTGCGTTTTTCCTGTTAATTTATCATGTTTTAAAAACTTAAATAATTAAATATTTTGTATTAGGTTTTAATTTCTTTGACCAATGAAGATTGGCGTGATTATCTAGCAGTACAGTTAGTCCAGTTACATTTTGCAACCTATTATCTTAAAAGTCTAATTTCATAAGTTCTTGATAACGGATGATCCTTTTTTACCTCAAATAAGATTGATCGGACCTTCACTTGCAATCAGTTTAACAGGTAAATTTATTTAAATATCATTATTTTTATTGTATTTTTATTAAATTAAATTTTTAGATACCCGTTTGTCCAAGATTCTTGTAATAGTACATAGTATTTCAATACCTGGAGATGACGATTAAGAGACACCAGAATTAACTCAAGTAACAATTGTAATTTTTTTAATTTGTTTAATTGTGTTAATAAATAATAATTAAAATTAAATTTGTATCATTACAGTCTGAATATTTATCTTAGTTGTCAATTTATAAGAGTCTTTGTCAAGCAAAATAAAAAAAAAAAGCAATAAGATCAAGAATTAACAACTTTAATGAAATAAACAACTGATTTAGAAGTTAAATTTGTCATCAAAGGTTAAAAATTCATCATAAAATCTAATTTATTAATTTTTGTAATAAGATAACCGATACTGGATTAACTTTTATAACGTCACTTTCAAAATTAATAAAATATTACACATAAAATTTTTGTATAAGGTAACAGGTTCATCGTTAAAATTTATAATAAATATTAAATATTTTAAAGAGTTATATTGCTACAATATGTGTAAAATTAATATTACAAATTATCATTGTGAAAGTAGCGAAGGTTTATGTTAATCACTAAAAAATTTAAAATTTCTAGAAAAATTAGATATAAGTTTTTGTGATAATAAAATATTAAATGAAGTTATTCATATGGCTATTAAAGCAATTGATAGAAGAGATAAAAATAAATATTTAAAGTAATTTATGGCGACAAAAATTTTTTTAAATCTTATTTTCAGATGGCTCCATTTGTAGCAGCTATTGAAATTAATTAATATTTCACAATATTTAATTTTCATACCTTTTATAAATTTATACAATGAAAAAATTTGAAAAAATATTATTTTGGTGTTTATAATTTTTTAATTGATAAGAATATCTTTATAAGCAATTAATAATTGTATAAGAACTTATTGTACAAATTTTTTAAGATGAATAAATAAAATGATTATTTGATATTAATATTTTAATTTTAAAATTAAGAAAAAATAAATGCATGATGCATAGAGAGATTTTTTTGTTTTTTAAATTAATGAAATTTTATTTTTTTAAATACATGATGTCTGTAAGAATAACTATTTTATCAGACAAAAAAAAAATACTGAAATTAAATAAAAGCTATTAGTATGAAATACAAAAACAGCTGTGCATGAACGGATATGTTTATAAAAATAAATATCCATTTATAATGTACTTCTTATTTTTATTAGTAGTGAAAATTAATATAAAACATTTAGTACAAAAAAATAAATGCATCATGCATTGAGAGATTTTTTTTTTTTTTTAATTTATGAAATATTTTTTTTTTTTTTTACAGACATCATGTCTGTAATAATAAATAGGTATTTATGAGATAAAAAAAAAAATTGAAATTTAATTAAAGCTATTGTTTTAGGCATTCAGGTACACTAAAGCATTTGTAAATATTTGTCATATGGACCATGAAAATTATCTTTGTATACATTTATAAAAAAAAATCTCTCTTTGCATGATGTCTGAAATAATAACTATTTTATGAGATTATAAAAAAATAACTGAAATTAAATTAAAGCTATTAGTAAGTACAGGGATGCAGATACACTAAAGCATTATTTAAACCATGAAAATAATCTTTGTTCATAGTTATCGCACAATGAAATAATATCAATAAAATTAAAATTAACTTAAAAATAATAATCTTGTTATGAATCAAGTTGTTCATATTAAATATCTAATTGAACTTCTTTTAGTAATATTAATTTTGATCTAATTGAACTTCTTTGAATAACATTAATGTTGATATTTTATCTTAATCAGCCAGTTAATTTTATAAGCTTTAAAGCTTTTATAATTAGTTTATATCTTGACGATCACTTTTTATTTTATAGGCTTCTTGAATAAAATTTTGAGACAATTTTTCCCAACCACTAACATAAATTTCTTCTAAATTCACAGCTGCTTTTATAATATAAGATTCATTAGCAAGATTTTAATTTGAAATATCAAAAATTTTAAATTCTGGTAATAGCAAGACAATATTTACATACACCTTTAGAAATAAATGAACCATCAAAATTAACTAATTTCTACATAATATAAATATTAAAATATTACAATATTGTAATTTAAAAAAGTAATATACACAATAATCAAATTCGAAATTTAATTACTTGAAGTATATCAAGACAAGGTATCCATTGTCTGTCGCCAACAGTTCTTGCTCTTGTAGTACATGTTTAGGATAACTAAACCAAAAATTTAATAAATGATTTTCATCTTTAAATAAAGTTTCACCAAAAACATTATCAGCAATTTTAATACTACCATCTAAGAACAAAGTACCCATTAAAGCTTTAAAACATGTCTTAGCTCTAAATAATGGCATGAATCACTTCCATAAGCATAAAGCATATATTGGTATAAGAAAATTTTTACTAGTTTGTGGAATTTATGGGAACATAAATAACGGGTGCCTAGAATAAAAATTTAAATAAATTCTATGCCCAAAATTATTATGTGTTAAATTTTACCTTGATTTTGACTGATAATTCAATGCAAGTTACAATCTCTTGTGCATCTTTAATATTTGCTTTTTTAGTTTCAGCTGCTGTTGCTGAAGCTTCTTTAATAGCTTGTTGAGCTGCTTAAAAATTATTCAAAACATTATGAAAAAAATTTCAAAAAAACTTAATACTTTTAACATTAAATTATTTTAATAATATAAATTTTAAATTTACCATAACCGAAGTTTCAAAAGCATTAAGAAATACAACCTCGATAACAACCCATCATATAATTTTAATTGACATATTGTTTTTATCTACATCATCAGGCTCAATTAATATTGTACATTATTGTGTGAAGTATTTAGGATTAGTTGGAAAAAATATCAATATAATTTTTGGCTTACTATCTATAAGCTTTAAAATTTTATTATGCCTCAATTCGTTTCCCTCTTGCTTGTAAATCAATATAAAATTGTTTAAAATTACTAATAATAATAAGAATATGCAATGGTGAAGCAATTTAACGAGTATATTATTAATCTACCATCAGTATATGAGCAAGTGATAATCAGTATTTAAATTGATTTGTTATAGTAAAATATAAATTCTGGAATTTCATCCGTATCAATGATTGACGTACTTATAAGTCACTAACTTCTGGATGAATACAAAAAATTTTTACATTTATAAGGCTTTTCACCTTTATGAATCATTTTATAAATTTGCCAAGAGCTCTTGAAAACTTAAACTCTTTTTCACAGTCTTCACATTTGTATGGATTTCACTTATTATGGGATTTTTAGAATATGAAAATCTAAATGATTTGTTACATATTTTACATTTATAAGGCTTTTCACCTTTATGAATCATTTTATAAAGTTGCGAAGAGCTCTTGAAAACTTAAACTATTTTTTCACAGTCTTCACATTTGTATGGTTTTTCACTTATTATGGGATTTTCAAGAATATGAAAATCTAAATGATTTTTACATATTTTACATTTATAAGGCTTTTCACCTTTATGAATCATTTTATAAAGTTGCGAAGAGCTCTTGAAAACTTAAACTGTTTTTCACAGTCTTCACATTTGTATGGTTTTTCACTTATTATGGGATTTTTAAGAATATGAAAATCTAATTTTTTAAGAATATGAAAATCTATAAATGATTTGTTACATATTTTACACTTATAAGGTTTTTCATCAGTTGAAATTTTTTTATTACTCGTGATACGTTTCACTTAAATAAAACACTTTGTTCACATTTATCACATTGATCGATGCTGTTTGTCATTATTAATTTTTTCAAGCGTTATAAGATAAATATTTATAAGGAAAAGGAATTTTCACAAATTTTACATGATTAATTTTTCTCACCTGAATGAATTTTATGATGTTCTTTTAGACTATTCAATAGAGCAAACAAATATCCACACATTTCACAATTGTTAGGTTCTTGTCATCTTGGAGTTAAGGGTATTGGTATACTTACAATATTAGTGTAATAGCTGCTCGAAATGTTTGCCATCATTATCAATACATAATTGTAGTCTCCTATTAAAATTCTGAGTTGCATTTCTTATGGTTTCAGGAGAAATATCAGCAAATGCTTGATGAATACGTTGTAATGTTTCTTGTCTATTGCTGGTATCACCTGCATAAACAACATTTTTTACATGACCCCATAAGAAATAATCATTAGCATTCAAGTCTGGGCTACGAGGGGGCCAAGCTATTCCTTCACTTCCTCTTCCAATCCATCGACCTGGAAATATTATATCTAAGTATCCTCTAACTTCTACTGACCAATGAGGAGGGGCCCCATCTTGAATTAATATTAGTTGATTTCTAATATGAGGTGGTAAATTTGCTCTATCGATTAAAATATTCAAATCATTTTGTAGAAACTGTAAATAATTCTGTCCATTTAATCTACGAGGTAATTCAAATGGTCCAATCTGCAATAAAAAATTTATAAGATTAAAAAAAAAAAATTAATTGTTTCAGAAATTTGTTGAAATAAATTTTTTCCATACGATTTTGTCATCAACTACTGCAGCCCAAATATTAATAGACCATTGGTACTGAAAATTAGATTCTCTTACTAATCTGAAATAATTTTGAGTAATAAAATTAATGAAATACTGATATAAACTCGCTGACACAGTTATAATAATAAAATAATCACTTCAAATACTTTTTAGTTTATGAATAATAGATTTTTTAATTTTCTTACCGAGGATTCTGATCAGCCCAAGTTACATGGTTTCTGCTGTTGAACATTCCGTTTGGAGTGAATGTACACTCATCAGTAAATAAAAGCCATGGCACCTGTATCCTTCCTGCTAAAATTTCTTCTAGAAGATCTATACAAAATATAAGCCTGGTTAGGTAATCATTTGGTCCATTTAACGCTTGTACTTTTTGATAATGATATGGATGCATTCCATTTCTTATCAATATTCTGCATATCATAGTATGGTAAGTTCCTAAGCGAACTGCGCAAACCCTGGTACTTAAATTTTTAGCATTCTCTTCATCATGATAAGCAGCTAATACTAAATGTACAAGTTCTTGGGAAATCTCTTCATTTGGTCCTCCATATTGATGAGTTGGTAGCAAATTACCATTTTTTCTCATTCGAGCATCAAGCCTTGCAAATACTCGATAGTCAGGATATCTTTCTTGAAATTGATTCCTTTCTCGGAATATATCTTTTGCACGGTATTCGTTAAAATTTGCGAGCACTAAGCAACAATACATTTCTAAATAATCTTCTAATGAGTATTCCATATGTGCTTTGTAAATAATCATGTTTAGCATAACATCTTCATCGTCTGCCATGTTTAAATGTGAAAATGCAGGTAAATAAAGGTAGATCGATTTTTTATTACAATTTTACACAATTTAAAATAAATCTTTAATCAGATGAACTAATTAAAACAAAAAAATATGTCTAAAAACTTATAAATGTTTAAGAGACTTAAATTTCTAAAACGACACTGTAAGCACTTGATCACATTCTGTTACAAATCGGCAGATCTTTAACTAGATTCTTCCATTCGATTTTACGCAAATAGGTACATTCTCAGATAAACTTTCCCCGAGACCGGGTATGCAAGAATTCAAAGGGCGCGAAAATTTAAATTTGTATAGACCTTTACATACGTACAATATGGCAGCCTCATTATAAGAAATTGATTTGAAAAAGAAATTCATGGTAGAGCCAAGCATATAGTTAACGCCACATTTTTACAAATATCTCACTGAGAGTATTATGTGCTGCTATTATTGAACATAAACTTTTTTTTTCACAATTTAATCATCTTTGGAGCAAAAAATATAAAAAAAATTTAATTTTTCAAAGTATTTTTATAAAACGTAAAATTTTTTTTCTAGAAAATATAATTTTTTGATCACGTAATATGTCTTGTACTTATTTTTGGGCCATTAGTTCAGTAAAAAAAAAAAAAATTAATTAAAAATTGTTTTTTTTTTTTTATTAAAAATAAATTTTGGGGTTTTAAAAAAATAAAAAAATCTTTACTTAGAAAGCATTTAATGATGTGTTAAAAAATTAACTGATACAGAATTTTAAGGTGGCTCGCTCATCAGGAGTACAGACATAAGGTTAAATTGTTCTTGTAAATTAAGGCCAACTGAATCCGACGGTACCAAACTTTTTTGACCCATCCAAATTTTCGAGAAAAACGAGTTAAAGTTTCAAAAAAATACACGTGTTCTTATGGGAGAAATTTTGAAACGAAATTTTTAAGCCAGAGAGGGCATGAATGGAACCGGTGACGTTTTAAACTAGACCATTTATAGATTCAGATTAAATTTTGCTGTACCCTTGTAGCCAGGCAAAAATAAATTTTTGCTAATTAACCTACACAGTCAGCAAAAAACGTTTCCAAAACATTTCAAGAGTAAACTAAAATTATAAGCAGAAAAGTTTCCTGTTGTTTACATAAAATTTTCAAAAAATTAAAAACATTGATTTATTTGCATTCTTTGTTTTTGTATGCTATTATAAATAAAATTCGTTTTTTAGCATTTCAGAAAAAGTGGACATGGAAACATCTCAAAAACGTTTCCGTTTACATTTTTAATAATAATTGAAACATTTAAATAATTTTAGTATTTGATACAATTAGGATACAATTAAGAAAAATTGTGACTGAACTTGACTGTGGATCATGAATGAGCCGCCTTAAAGGATTAAAATGTCTTACATAGTGTCTAATATAGGCATTGCGGATTGCGATGCTAGATATAGGGGGCGCAACTCACTTCCATCCGTAAACATCTTTCCTCCTCTTTAAAGTTTATCATCAAAAAAAGTATTAAAAAAATTGTATTTTTTTGAGTATATTTTCTTTTTTTGCAAAGAAAATACTTTAAACAAAAATTGTTGATCGTATTGTTTCGAAGAATTCGCCATTTTTTTATTTAAGGTAAATATTGCCCTTGATCATTGTTTACAAGATTTGAAAAAGTAATTGAATACAGAAAAAAGCTTTTATTAACATCGCAGGTTTTATTTTTATTAACGTCTTACTTTTTAACGCATTTCTATTGATTATGAATGATAATATAAATATTAACAACGAATCGCCAATCCGGCATAAAGTATTTTTGTGTATGCGAGCTGAATTTCATCCAAGTATTTGGAGAACAGTTGATCCAAATTTTAATAATGATTATTTTAACAGGGGTGTATATGAAACTCTTACCGAAGAAATGAATCAAGAGTTTGGAAAACATAAATTTAATTGTGAGTAAGATATTTAAAAATGTATAAGTATTATTATTGAATAATAAAAAAATAAGACTAAAAAAAATAAAATTTGTATAGTTAAAATTTACAGGTTTTATGCCCTTTAAAATAAGTAAATTTTGTACTTATTATATTATTAATAATTTCAGATATCAAGGTCCAGAGCATGTGGAATAATTTAAAAAGTGCTTTTTCTCGAGCATTCAGAAAACAAGGCTTGCAGAATCGTTATTACCTGAAATATTATCTATTATATCTTCAAGCAGAAAAGCAACGACAATTAGAAGCTGAAATAAATAATCCGCATAATAATGAAAATTAGAACTAGAAAAATTTTGCATTCACAAGAAATCCAGATTTACAAATGTGAAAACTGTGAAAAAGAGTTGAAGTTTTCAAGACCTCTTCAGCTTTATGAAATGATTCACAAAGGTGAAAAGCCTTGTAAATGTAAAAATTTATGTATTTATCCAGAAGTAAGCCACTTACAAAAGCATTTATTAAAAATTCACATTGGTGAAGAACTGAAAGAAATGATACAGACAATTTTTTAATTTAATTTCAGTTTTGTTTTTTTTTATATCATAAAATAGTTATTATTACAGACATGATGCATAGAGAGATGTTTTTTTGTAAAATGTATGAGCAATAACTGTTAGCGACAGACAATGGATAACTAGTTTTGATATGCTTTAATTAAATTTTGAATTTGATTATTGTGTATATTACTTTTTTAAATTACAATATTTTAATATTTAATATTTATATTCTGTAGAAATTAGTTAATTTTGGTGGTTCATTTACTTCTAAAGGTTTAAATACTGTACTGTTATTACCAAAACTTAAAATTTTTGATATTTCAAATTAAAATCTTGCCAATTAATCTTATACTTATGTTAGCGGTTGGGAAAATATGTCTAAAAATTATATTGAAGAAGCTTATAAAATAAAAAGTGATCGTCAAGATAAACACATTAAAGCTTTTAAAATTAACTGGTTTAGATAAAAATAAAATATCAAAATTAATATTATTAAAAGAAGTTCACTTAGATATTTAATATGAACAACTTGATTCATAACAAGATTATAATTTTTAAGTTAATTTTAATTTCATTGATATTATTTTATTGTGCGATAACTGAGCAAAGATAATTTTCATGGTCCATATGACAAATAATATTTTTTACAAATGCTTTAGTGTATCTGCATGCCTATACTTACTAATAGCTTTAATTAAATTTCAGTTTAGTTTTTTTTTTAATCAAATCAAATAGTTATTATTACAGACAGTTATTATATCATGTCTGTAAAAAAATAAAATTTCATACATTTACAACAACAAAAAAAATCCCTCTATGCATCATGTATAGAGATTTTGTTGTTGTAAATGTATGAAATTTTATTTTTTTGTACTAAATGTTGTATCTTAATTTTCACTACTAATAAAAATAAGAAGTACATTATAAATTGATATTAATTATTTTAAATATATCCTTTCATGCACAGCTGTTTTTGTATTTCATATGGGTAGATATAATAAGTATTTCTTTTCAATTATTTTCAGTAGTTTTAACATTTATTAAAATTAAAATATAAATATCAAATAATCATTTTATTAATTCATCTTTAAAAATTTTTACAAAAAGAAGTTCTTATACAATTATTAATTACTTATTAAGATATTCTAATCAATTAAAAAATTTTAAATACCAAAAATATAATTTTTTTTGTCACATTCTTTCACTTTATAAATTCATAAAAGGGATAAAAATTAAATGTATACTGTAAAAAAATATAAATTCATTCAATAGCTGATACAAGTGGAGTCATCTTAAAATAAGATTTAAAAAAATTTTTGTCGCTATGAATTATTTTTAATAATATATTTTTGTCTCTTGTATCAATTGCTTTAATAGCCATATGCATAACTTCATTTAAGATTTTATTATCACAAAAACTAATATCTAATTTTTCAAGATATTTATAATTTTTTATGAATTCACATAAACCTGCACTACTTTTACACTTATAATTTTTAATATTAGTTTTACACATATTGTAGCAATATAACTCTTTAAACTCTTTAATATGTATTATAAATTTAAACGATGAACCTTTTACCTTAAACAAAAATTGTATATGTAATATTTTAAATTTTTGAATTGATGTTATAAAACTTAATCCAGTATCGATTATCTTATTACAAAAATTAAGATTTATAGCTTTTAAATTTTTACAGTGATTTGATAATGTTTCTAATTGATATTGTATCATCTATATCGCTATGAGATAAATCTAGTGTTTCAAGTTTACTTAGTTTTTGAAATATTTGACAGTCTATTACCAATGAAAAATCAATTGAATTTTGTAGAGTTATATTTCTAAAAAGTTAAATTTTGACAATAATTTATAATAGATTCAAGAATAATTCCAGAAATCATAAAATTGTTTAATCCAAGTGTTGTTAATTTGTTCAAACTTTTCAAAATATTAATCAAATTATTTGAAGATACATTACAATTATTTAATACAAATTTTTCAATTGAATCATTAAAAAATGGTTTGATATTTTTACTATCAATTTGAAAATTTTTAGCTTTTGAGATTAAACCTTTTATATTAATATAAGTTTTTCAATAACAATTTCATAAAAGATATACACAGACATTCACAATTTTAATGATTATTGTACGCATATTATTATTTACAATTTTCGTTCAAAAGAAACAATATTTTAACTTTGAGTCACACTTATTAAGAAAGTTATTTTACTATACAAGAATTAACTATTTTGGAAGCAGGAATTTTTTAACTGTATGTACATGAATAGTCTTATAAAAAAATATGTAAGTACATCCTAAGTATTTTTTGTACTTAATTAAATGATGTTTTGTATCACTTTGAGATTTATTGGAAGAAAATTCATAATTTTAATTACTTAAAAAATTTTATAACATATAGCATGCGATTTTGTCTACTTGTTGGTGTGTATAGTCCATGTGGATCTCCATAAACTGGTTCGAAAGCAGAAAATACTCTTGAAGGCGATCCTGGAGTACTTTGACTAGATGCATTTGTTGTATTCATTGTCGGACAAGGTGTTTTTTTAGGAGCAGGAGAATAATTTTCTTAATTTTTTAGTACCTAATGTTTCAATTATCACAGCTTCTCTAGTATAAGCTTCTACTAGAATTGTATTTTGAAATACATGTAAGACTACAACACCTTCCCCGGCATTCCAAATATCCAAAATTCGCTGAATTTTTTTTTATTATTATTAACTTTCTTTTGATCTCTTGAGACCTTTAATTTAAAAGCATCGTAAAGATGAGCATAAGGTCTAGAGCGTTTTCCTTTTCCAACATAGAAAATTGCAGAAAGAAATTTTTCCAATTTTTCAGACAAACTTAAAAGTTTTGATCTTCTAGGTAAATCTCTTGTTATTCTTGGATCCAGTAAAAAATAATTAAATGAATTTTTGTAGTTTCCTTCACGCCATTTTCTTGTTGGATCAGGTGCAAAAAATTCTGAAAACATTTGTGGCTCAATAGCTTCATAATCATTAAGATTTTTTATCCATTCAATAGACAACATAGAAGATCATATTAATTTTTTTTCTGAATCAATTTGATTTAAGTTTTGAGATAAATGTAATGGAGACTTTCTTTCATATAACTTATTTTGGGATTCCAATCTATGCAATCGTTTAAGATATAAATGATGAGTTGTGTTTGTGATTGGTCCTGGATTTTCTCCATGATGAATCAATCTCTCCCTTAAAGTTTGATTATCTAAATGTAATTTTTCTATTGGTATAGGTTCTGATGTTACTGAACTACATGAATAAAAAGACGTATTCATTTTTGAGGATGCACTAGAATAAAGAAATTTTCATAAGATAAAAGATCTTAACTTTTTATTTTCAAATAACTAATATAATTCTATTATTAAAAATTTTGATTAATAAAATTTAAGATAACATATTTCTTTTAAAAATTTAAATCATTTGGTCTTGTTTATGCAACCTTTAAAATTTTAGTTTTTGAACATAATTAAATTTTTTCCGCAAATAAGCAGTTATACCTATTTGAGCCCTTTATAAGCCTTTTTTCTATCAAGAATTAATTTTTTTAAATTTTATATACTTTGACTATAGATAAAAAAACTTAATTGTTTTAAGTTTTTGCTATAGTCAAAGTATAAAAAAATAAAAATTAATTGTTTAATAATTAATCTAATTTTTTTATTGTTCGTCATATTTTAAATAATTAATTAAGAATTGGTCTTTACGAACAAAGATGTTAATAATACTACTACTGAATGTGGTATACATTTAAATACTCGACATAGTAGATATTAGTAACATATTCTTGGAAAATTTAATTGAAAAATTTTTCAATTTTTCAATAGTTTTTTGCAACTGAAAAATTGTATAATGATGTTATAAACACAAATAAATTAAAAAAAAGTGATATTAATAAATAATAAATATTTCACAAAAATAAAATCAAAAATTTCTCTGGCATCTTTTTATTTTTGAGAAATATTTATTATTTATTAATATCACTTTTTTTCAATTTATTTGTGTTTACCTATAACATCATTACACAATTTTTCAGTTGCAAAAAATTATTGAAAAATTGAAAAATTTTTCAATTAAATTTTCCAAGAATATGTTACTGATATCTACTATGTCGAGTATTTAAATGTATACCACATTCAGTAGTAGTATTCTTAACATCTTTGTTCGTAAAGACCAATTCTTAATTAATTAATTAATTGTTTAATTTTTTTTAAGACATTTTTTGTTAGAAATTTTTCATTTTTATTTACAAATTAACAATTTAAATATTTTTGGTTCTTGATAGGAAAAAATAAAAAATTAAAATAAATAAGCTGTTATAAAATCTTACCAAGATCTACTAAATGAATCCCTTCTTCTAAATTGTTGATCTTTGTAAATATCTGGACGAATGCAAAAAATGAATCCCTTCTTCTAAATTTGTTGATCTTTGTAAATATCTGAACGAATGCAAAAAGAATCTTCTTTAAATGATAAAACACTATCGCAAGATGATAAATTTGTGTTAATTGTATTATCTTCAGTTTTTGAAATACTTTTAATGATAGATAAAAAACTATTTGATGATTCAGATAATTTTGTTCGGCTATTGAAAAACTCTAAACTTGAATCTAAAGTTTTTTTATCTTTTGAATTTACATTACTTTTATTATCACCAACTTCATTATGACTAACACAATTTAAAACAGAAAAAGATTTATTTTTTGAAGAATCATCTTGCAATAATTTATCTTCATTTTTTCTCTGACTAATTGAATGAGATGATAAATCTTTAGATGAGTCAAGTAAACCAATACCAGACCCAATATGTGATTGATTCAATAAAGCATTGTTACAATTTCTGATAGAATTCTTTAGTTTTTGATGTATTTAAATCTTTTGCATCTAGTGTGTTATCTTTTTTGGTTAAATCATTTTCACTGTTTATATTTCTTCTCTCGATACTTTTTATGACTTGATCATAAGCTAATTTTTTTTTAGTTTCTTTTATTTCTGGAAAAAAATATGATTTTCCTAATATTTTACTTTTTCTTTGACTTTGAATATCTTCAGATAATAAATTTATAATCTTATCACTAGCAGTGTCATAAACTTTTAATGTACTTTTTGGTTATTTATTGTTATTATTTTTAGTATTGTTTAAATGACTAGAAAAATACTTGTTTTGATTTTCAAATTGCGAATAATTTTTTTAATCGGAAGCTTTTACAAATCTCTTTGATATCTTAGCTTTTGTACTGCAAGATGTTCTTTTTTCATATAATTTACTCTTGGCCACTCTCTTTTTATCTGAATCTGTATTTAGCATTAAATTTGATGATTTGCTTATGATCGTTTCGTCAGCTAATTTAGTTATTCTTTTTTTATCTGATACTGTTTTTAACATTAAATTTGGAGATTTACTAATAATTGTTTCATCAGCCCAATTATTTATTTCGAAGGATTTTTCAGCATCTAATCTTTTAGGGCTTTTTTTACTTGGCGTTTTCATTCCCAAATCAAGTTTTTCAGCTAACTTTTTTTGTTGTAATATTTTAATAAATCTTTCGTTATTTGACTGAGAATATTTATTTTGCTGTTTTATAACTTCCAAAGTAGATTTTCTTCTGTTTAATTTTTCCTTTCCAAAAACTTCTACATTTTCGATACATTTTCCTTATCTTTTAATGGTCTGTTAAAAGTCATCACAATTTGCTTTCTTTTTGGATAATTATTAAAAAAATTTCTTATTTTTTGTCTGCTATTACATGAAGATTTTTCTGTCAACGAAATATCACTTGATACACTAGTAGATATTTCTGATATAATTTCATTAAGTATATTTTCTTCTTCTTCATCAGATGATTGTCTTTCTTTACTCATTGATATCATATTAGAATGATGAGTACTATTTGTTTTATTTAATTTATTTCGATATTCTTTCCTAATTGTTATTTGTTTATTTAAATCAGAAAATACTTCTGATGAAGTATTATCAGGCTCGTAATCAGTTGTGTTAACTGGAATGCTTTCAATATTACTTGTTACTATTGATGTTTGACAAATATCCAATGAATTTAAAGATGCACATTCTGATATAACATATTCTGCTAATATTTCTCCGTTATTAATTAAAATTTTATCTGGTTTAAAAGACATTGTTTAATTATTATTGCCTAAGTATTTTAAATTTAATGATTTATAAAATTATTACCTAATTCTAATTTATACTTTGGTTCTTCATCGTTATTTTTCTCTTGTGAACAAAATTTTCTCAGTAAAGTTACAGCATTTTTATGATCTCAATGATAAAAATTTAATTTCAATTATTATTAATTAACACAGTTGAAAAAATTAAAAAAATTACAATTGTAACTTGAGTTAATTCTGGTGTCTTGTCATCTCCAGGCATTGAAATACTTTGTACGATTGTAAGAACCTTGTACAAACGGGTATCTAAAAATTTAATTTAATAAAAATACAATAAAAATAATGATATTTAAATAAATTTACCTGTTAAATTGATTGCAAGTGGAGGTCCGATCAATCTGAGGTAAAAAAGGATCATCCGTTATCAAGCACTTATGAAATTGGACTTTTAAGATAATAGGTTGCAAAATTGTAACTAATGCATCACGCCAATATTCATTGGTCAAAGATATTCAAACCTAAGACAAAAAATTTAATTATTTAAGCTTTTAAAACATGTTAAATTACAAGAAAAAACGTACCTGGAAATTATTTGATGTATCGTTAACAAAGCTTATCTAAAGGATTTTTTTCATACGAAACATAAAATAGAAGTTGATACTAGGCATTAATTTTTTTATTTATAATACCATAACATTATTTTAATTAAAATTTCATTGCTAGCATCGCATAACCTCTTTATTTGTTTGTTTTTTTTACCCGGTGCACCCAGCAGACTGCTGAGGTGATACCAACTTGTTTCCGGGTTCAATTACATATTATCGGTAACTTTATTACCGGCATATCTACCGCCGCTCTACTTACCATGCGATTTTAAAAATTTTTAAATAAAGCGTTCCTATTGGCCTAACTCTTTTTTATATATATAGATATAGTTTACTACCGGTCGAGGAACTCCCTGTATATAATATATACATATTATATGTATATTATTTTTTTGTCAATCGGATCGCCTGTTGTGCTGATTTTTATTTTTGAATAGATTTTATTGGATCTTCCGCAATAAATCTTATTTTATAAAATTTTTTTAAACTATTGTTACAATTATTCTGGAAATTCCAATTATTCATATTTTTTTCAATAGAGAATAAAGCCATATAAAGATACCGTCTCGTAAGCGTGTCTATAATGAGGGTTTATTTTTAAAGTTCTTTAGAAAAAAAAACGAGATTTACAAGCAGGATTAAAATATTAAGTATTCACTTTTATTTTTAAATTATTTACACAATACTTAAGACTTTTTGCCTTTTCTGTCATCTTTTATAGGTATACTATAAAAAAAAAAGTATTTTAAAAGGGCTTTGATTTTTTAATCATTGAAATAATATAAAAAAATGTCTATAAATTATACACAAAAAGAAATTTAATTTAGCAAGGAAAATATTACTTTTGCCAAAAGTTTAAACAGTTTGTAGTGAATGAAAAAAAATGCATACTAAAACAATCTCATTATGGCAACAATAATTTCAATTGTGTCCAAAAAATTTTTTTTATTTCAGAAACAAAGGGTTCCTTTTAAAAGTTGAACATATTGATAGCATAAGATTAGAGTGTTTGTAGTTGTTTGATTTAATAAATTAATTAAAATTAAAAACCAATTATAAATTTATGTAAGAAGATGTATGAAAAGAACATTTTTGAAAGTAACTCCTCTACCGCAACATTAAAAAAAATTTAGTTATTTTGCAAAATAACAAAATTAATTTACAATATCTTTTTGAAGAATGAAAACAAGAACCATCGCATGTAAAAAAAAAAATGAATTTAAAAATTAATAAAATCAATTCAGGAATTTCGTTCTTAAATTTGTACAATCTATAATTAAATTATAATACTAATTAAATATTTTCTTATATTTTCTTCTCAATATTATTAATATTTCCTTATTTATAAAAATGATAAGTAAGTTGCATTAGTTCCAAACTTAATCGAATAATCAATTTTAATCCATATAATCAGAAGGCGAAAAAAAGTTTCATCTTTAGATCTCCATCGGTTTTCATTCAATAATGGGATTGGTAAATTTCGGAAGAAATTTTAATTTTTTTACAATTTCATTTTAATTAAATATTTACAAATTCTATAAAAATCTCGCCAAAAAATAATAAAAAAAAATAAAAGAAATTTTATTTTTATTCAATGTATTGTCTTTTTTTTCTTTTGTTTAAAATTTAAGCAAATTTTAAATTTTTTACAAGCGTATACCAATAATCATAATTATACATAATAATCATAATTATATATACATATAATATAATATATAATATACTAGCTGCCTCCGGCTCGCTTCGCTCGCCCCGGCAGCCACCATGGGGGCTGCGCCCCCCTGGACCCCTGCGACTTTCTTTTTCCAAAAATATGTTGTTTTATGTTACTCAATATTTTGTAAAATAACCCTATTTTTACCCGAAGTATTATCTAAAATTTACTGGATCATAAAAATTACGGGCATACGAACCCAGACTAATAATTAGTGATCAGCAATATAAAGCTTCGCTACCCTTCCATATACGATCCACAAGCAGTCGTTGTGTCCCTCGCCTATCCATTCTAGGGTTCTGTTTGATGATAAAAGCTGTTCAAGTTTCTTTTAGTTACTATATTCAGTTACTACATCAGTGACTGATAAAAATTAGAAATATATATAATATTAGTCCTAAACTTTTATAATTTTCGAAAAATTATTGTATCTTTTGACAGATCGAACTGATCGCCTTGAAAATTTAGGTGGATACGTAAAAAATATACCCGAATCGAATGAAATTCTTTTTGATAGTAAAATTTTTCCTCGGTTTTTTGTTTTTTTGGTTTTTTTTAAAAATTTGATAAAAATTTTTTTCTTGATAATTCAGTTTTTTCAACATAAAAAATTTTTGTCATTATCAATCGAAAAGAAACCTAGCCTATGTTTTGACCCGTAATTTTAGCCGTCTTTTGCCGTAAACCCCGCGTCTCTACCTTTTGTCGTTTTCTAGTTTACCCATTTCGGACAAACATACAAAATTAAAGATTTATATATATATAGGATAGGATAGGATAGGATAGGATAGGATAGGATAGGATAGGATAGGATAGGATAGGATTAGTTCTAAACTTTTATAATTTTTGAAAAATGATTGTAACTTTCGACAGATCGAACCGATTACCTTGAAAATTTAGGTGGATACGTAAAAAATATGCCCGAATCGAATAAAATTCTTTTTGATAGTAAAATTTTTCCTCGGTTTTCCGTTTTTTTGGTTTTTTTTCTAAAATTTGATAAAAATTTGTTTCTTGGAAATTCAGTTTTTTCAACATAAAAATTTTTTGTGGTTATCAATCGAAATAAAACCTAGCCTATGTTTTGACCCGTAATTTTTGCCGTCTTTTGCCGTAAACCCCATGTCTGTAGCTTTTATCGCGTTCTAGTTTACTCATTTCGGACACACACACATAATTAAAGATTTATATATATATAGGACTAGCAAAAGTTGGAGGGGGGGGCTCCGCCCCCCCCTGTGTCACATTTCCTTCTGTTTGTTTTGCTTCAAAAAATCATTTTTCATTGCAAATTTATAATTATGCAAACACATTCAAACTATTCAGAGCAGCGTAGGTGAAACATTAATGAAAAATTATAGGTTCTGATTGATTCTCTAGTTATAATAGAGAAAATAAAAAAATTTAACTTAGTACGTATAAATTAGTGCCAAATTAAGTAATACCAATTCTGACAGTAAAATTTAATAATATTTTTTAGGTATTTCAATTTTTAAGCAAATTTACAAAAAATTTTATATATCCTAAAAATAGTAAAAATTGAATATCTCCAAAAGTAAGAAAGCTGAGTCAGAAAACTATAGCCTATGTTATCCGAATACTTTTATTCTTTATTATGACACTGGTTTCATATCAAGTGGTTCGGCGGTTCTTGAGTCATTAGGGTACAGACAAACAGACAAACAGACAAACAAACAAACAAATATATAATATACAATAATATAATATACTATACCCTAAAATTTGAGTGGAATATATATAATATATAGTAAAAAATTTTTAAAATATTTTATAAAATTTTAAAGATACCTCCGTTTTGAATAAAAATTTCAGAGAATACGTAAAAATTAGTGCTGAATTGAATACTATAAAGTGCGATACCAAAATTTTTCGATAGTATCGAGATATTTCAATTTTTGATAAAATTTTTAAAAAATGTTATCAAGTTCAAAAATACTAAAAATTAAATATCTCAAAAACTACGATTGCTAATCAGAAAATATAGGGCCTATGTCACCCGCATTTTTTTTTTCTTCATTTTGACGCCGGTTTCATGCCAATCGGTTCGGTGGTTCTTGAGTCATTAGGGTACAAACAAACAGACAAACAGACAAACAAACAAATAAATTTTCAAATATATATAGTATTAAGATATAGTAAAAAATTTTTAAAATATTTTATAAAATTTTAAAGATACCTCCGTTTTGAATAAAAATTTCAGAGAATACGTAAAAATTAGTGCTGAATTGAATACTATAAAGTGCGATACCAAAATTTTTCGATAGTATCGAGATATTTCAATTTTTGATAAAATTTTTAAAAAATGTTATCAAGTTCAAAAATACTAAAAATTAAATATCTCAAAAACTACGATTGCTAATCAGAAAATATAGGGCCTATGTCACCCGCATTTTTTTTTTCTTCATTTTGACGCCGGTTTCATGCCAATCGGTTCGGTGGTTCTTGAGTCATTAGGGTACAAACAAACAGACAAACAGACAAACAAACAAATAAATTTTCAAATATATATAGTATTAAGATATAGTAAAAAATTTTTAAAATATTTTATAAAATTTTAAAGATACCTCCGTTTTGAATAAAAATTTCAGAGAATACGTAAAAATTAGTGCTGAATTGAATACTATAAAGTGCGATACCAAAATTTTTTGATAGTATCGAGATATTTCAATTTTTGATAAAATTTTTAAAAAATGTTATCAAGTTCAAAAATACTAAAAATTAAATATCTCAAAAACTACGATTGCTAATCAGAAAATATAGGGCCTATGTCACCCGCATTTTTTTTTTCTTCATTTTGACGCCGGTTTCATGCCAATCGGTTCGGTGGTTCTTGAGTCATTAGGGTACAAACAAACAGACAAACAGACAAACAAACAAATAAATTTTCAAATATATATAGTATTAAGATATATAAGCTGACCCTTTCTCAGTATAAACATAACAGGATTTTTTTGGAAATAAATATATATGAAATCAATAAATAACACGTGGGTGAACAAGATGTTTTATTTTCTATTAAAATATTAAATATTACTCATTTGCTTTTTTATCCATTTTTATTTATTTTTTATTGATCAGAATAATATTGAAAACTAAATCTCATAGTTTTTACATAAAAAATTGTAAAATAATCTTGTTTTTTTAATTTTTTTCTTTTTTTAGATAATAAAGTATGTGAATATAAAAATACTATTCGAATAGTATACCTATCAGAGACTATTATTATAATATAAATCTTTTTTCATTCAGCAAGCCGGTGTTTTGAGTATATATGTATAAATTTATTTGTATAACAATGAAATAAGAATTATATATAACAATCCAATAATACTTACCGCAGTTATTTTATTATTTTTTTCGAAAATGACTCCCACGATTTTTCTCAAAATTGTTATGAAAGAAGTTTTTAAACACAGGAATCGAAGGGGGTTGGTGAAAATGTTAAGAAAATTCATTTTGTGTAAATTTTTGTTCATCAAAAAATACATATAAGTAGTCAATATTTTACTGTTCAGTGTCAAAATCTTTTATTTTAAAAAGCGGATATCGCTTAATTCCACACGAATAGAAAAAATATATAGTCATGAATTTAAAACAAATTATTTTTAATTAATTAAATAATAAATTTTTTTCATTATTATTAATTATTATTCTTTTTATATTTAACCCTCCGTGTGTCCTGCGTGTGTTTTTAATATCGCCCCGCTCGTTTTTTAAGTCCTTTGAAAATAATTTTTGGCAATAATTTGTTTTTTAAAGTATTAAATAAACATTTAAAAAACATGAAACAAAGTTATAGTCAAAATGTCAACTCAGTTTTTCCGCAAAACATTTTTTTTGACATATATTTCAAGCTTAAATCCCTAGAATATTTCCCCTCAGGGCCATTTTTACCGGCATGCCAAGTATGCCATTACGTAGGGCGTCAGCATTTTAAAAGGCACAAATTTTCCTGGGATACAAATTTTTATAGAATATTACGACCCATGGCCAGAAAAATAAAGAAGGATGGTAATTTACGTGCGATTTGGGCCATTCTCGGGCCATTCTTTACTTTTCTGGACACGGGATCGTAATATACTATTTAGAAAATATATTTTTTTTAAAACAAGTTTTATAATTTCATATTAGCTTTTTCAAAAGCATTTTAAAGTAATTTTAAAAAGAAATATGTAAAAGAAAAGTAAAATTTTCTTCAAGCCTTAATTTTTGTAGATCTGGGCTTCGGGTTCGGTTGTGAAGATTCGCTCTACTATAGGTTCTTTGGGTCGCTGAACACGGAAATCGGGGTCATTTCGTTAAGAAATAGGGGCTTCACCCTTAAATTTGCAAAAACTACCCCCAAAAAGGGGTTTTTTACATACTCGCACTTTGAGCGCTCAGATTTTCACCATACGAGTTTTGTAGGTCACTGATAAAGAATTTCGACTTCTTTTTCATTAATAATCAATATTTTACCTTTAAAATAATTTTCGTACTTTTAGCATCCAGGATATGCTCATATAGGTTTTTTGGGTCGCTAATCAAGAATTTCGACTTCTTTTTCATAAATAATAAATATTTCACCACAAAAAAGGAGTCGACATTCTTGAATAGCGACCCGAAAAACCTATATGGACATATCCTGGACGCTCAAAGTGCGTAAATAGCAAAAATACCTGTTTTAGGGGTAGTTTTAGCTATTTTAAGGGTGAAATATTGATTATTTATGAAAAAGAAGTCGAAATTCTTGATCAGCGAACCAAAAAACCCGTTTGGTGCAAATTTAAGCGTTCAAAGTACGAAAATGTTAGAAGAAACCCCTTTTTAAAACCTATAGTAAAGCAAATCTCGTATTCCCAAGTGAAAATACAACCCCCCTCCCCCTATTTTGACTGGAGTATATCTCATGAACCTGGCTTCGCCTCGGAAGGTAATTTTCTGCGATTTAGAGCTTTCTTTACTTTTTTGGACACAGTCTCGTAATTAATATACTATTATAATAACTGCTTGATTAAATTACCCTACAAATATCTGTTCAATAAAGCATACTAAATTTGACAATAGCGTTTATAAAAAAGAATAAAAATTGGCAGGGTTATTTGCACATACCTAGGGTGATTGAACCAGTTAGTGACCAAAGTTCAAAAAGAGCAAATTTAAGTGTAAATAAATAAACATTTTTAATGAATAATTTCTATTTTTTTTTTATTTTTGAAAATTTGGTAGTAGATTAACTAGAAAAACGCTATTATATTGTAAAAAATTTAAATTAAAACAAAAAATTCTCATTTCACCAATTAGTGACCACAGACCCCAATCAATGACCAATGAATCACCAACTAGTGACCTTTATTTTATTTATAATAAATATTGAAATAAAAAACTTCATATTTTTTTAAAAATTTGTCAAAACATGAAATTAAATTAAATTAAAAAGTAAGTTTTAATTATTAGAAGTCTAATTTAAAAAAAATAATAATAAAAAAAGTAACATATAACCTAGAGATATTATTAAAAAAAACTCATACTAAGTTTTATTTTGCACTTTATTATAAGAAACTAAGAACCAAAAAGTCTAATTCTTTTCACTTCATTATGTGAGTTAGTTTTATGTTGCTTTTGATACAAATCCTTATTTTCTTACTTTAAAAGTTAAATTTAAAAGTCCAATTTTTGCAAAGAAACAGTCAACTTTATTAATTGTCCTTTTTTTTGCACTGGCATAATTTTTTATTGTTTTATGAGAATTTTGGAACTTACAGAAGACATATTATATATGAACTGTTACAACTTATCCAGCACTAAAGTATACCTTATGTTTGACAAGTTAACTTGTTTTTTATTTCAGGTTCTTCGCTTACTGCTTTATAGTAAACATTGATAATTGGGGTTCATCTGTAGTACACATTCACTACTAGCTTACTATTTTTAACTGTTTTTGATAATTGAAATTTTGGTACAACAATTTTGAGCCCTTGTAATTCATCGAGTACTTAAATGCCATGTTTAACCATTTTGAGTTATACGAATTGTAGTATATTAAGTTTTAATGATTTAAGCTGATCTAAATTTCATCAAATACTATTATATCATTAACTTTAGTTAAATTTAATAATATATTAGTATTCGATGAAATTCAGATGAGCTACAATAATTCTAACTTGATATACCACTTTTTGTACAGCTTAAAATAGTTAACTATGGCATTTCAGTACTCGATGACAATCAGATGAACTTTATTTAAAACTGATTAATATAAAAAGAACTAAAATTTTATTATACACTATAAATTACACTATAAATATACAAATACACTATATGCAATAACTTTTCACTTTAATAATTTTTCTACTATTTCTATATTTGGTACTTGTATTTTATAAAACAATGATTTAACTGTGAAAAAAAATATTTTTAAATAATTAATAAAGCTTTTAAAACTTAATTTTAATAATAAAAATTAAACACGTTTTTAAAATTTTCACATTGTTAACATTGTTGTAGTTAAAAATAACAATATGTATAACCTCAAAATACGTTAAAATATAACTAACTGGTGAATACTTATTTTCCTAGATACCAAATCTTGACCACCTAATTAAATGAAAAATTAATAAATAATTAAGGTAAAATGCACTTAATTTTCTTAATATAAATTATAAATTAACTTTTTTAATAAAAATATGACTATATTTTAAAATTTAACTTTTTATCAAAACCACTTTTAACAGGTTCTAGGGTTACCGCGGCAGACCTCTTTTGTGAGATTTTTACTATCTTTTCATCAAACTCCATAAAGAAATAATTTTTTTTTCTTAAAAGTAAAATTTTTTTCACAAAAAAAGTGTTTTGTTTGGAAAACGAAGGGTTATATTTTTTGATTTTTTTATGCAAAAGAAAAAATTTATTAATTAAAATTATTAAAAATGCTATAATACTCCTCCTCTGGTCATTAATTGGGGGGTGCTCACTAATTGGTTCAATCACCCTACTGAAAATTACTATTTGGAATTGAAATTTGCAATTTTTTGTTTCATTATGAATTATATTTTTCAAATTACTCCATCGATATTTCACAAAATTGTTATAAAAGAACTTTTTGAGAACAGGAATCCAAGGGAGTTGGTGAAAAATTTCAGAAAATTCATTTTCTGTTAATTTTTTTGAATCAAAAATATATAGTCATTGGCTAATATCTGTTATAAAAAGTATATATTAAAAAATTGATCTCGTTGAATCCTACCTGCTCTTATAAAAACAATAAAATATAATGTAAATAAAATTGAAGCACGAGTCCAATGCAACTTATTTTTATTAACATAGGTAACATTTTGATATAAACATAATAAAACATAAAACATGAATTATAATATGTAAAGTTTTTTGTACATACTACTTAAAACAGTGAAGGCGATTCTATATTATTTAAAATCAAAGAAGAGTTAACTGTTTGAATGACTATGCCTATATTGGCAATACTGACATTTCAAAGGATTTGCCTTGCAAAAATTTTTAGAATAAAAATAAAAAAATATAGTAACTAATTCTGGAATAAAAAAAACAGATATATCTAAGTTTGTAAATTAATTTTTATTAAAAATTATAGTTTATTCAGATACATGTAAGTTTGTTTATTTATGTTTTATTACAAATTATAGTATTTTTAGTTACATTTAAAAAAATTACATTTTGAATATTTTAAAGAATTTTTAAAAAAAGATTTAAAAATATTTTGAAAACTACCATGTTATGTAAATAATTATTATCATAAATATATCAAAGTATGTTTATAATAAATGTCTCGTTAAGGAGTTTACAAAAAAACACGTCTTGGCCTTTCTCTATTTAACAGTTCTCGACAAACTGGACATTCAAATCTTGGCTGCATATCTTCTTCGACGGTCAAGTCAACAACATTAAAAACGTTGTCATATAATTTACGTGCACAAACATTACACAAACAAATATGATTACACGGTGCTAAAATTGTATCCTTCGGATTCATTAAACAAACTGTGCAGGTAATTAGTTTTTCTGCTTCAACAGCTCTGTTTTCTGCAGCTTGAATGTTATGTTGGGCAGTTTGCAATTCTAGTTGCATGTTTGTAATTAATTGTCTTGCGCCTTCTATTTCTGCTCTTAAAGCTGCAGCTTCTCTTCTACCTGCTTCTGCTTCAACTCGCAAAGATTCACTTTCATATCTGCAAGTTATGACATCAGCCAGAGCCCGTGTTTTTGCTGTATTGGCAGCAGCCAAATTAGCTTCCATCTCTTTTTTTTGTTGTCTTAAATGGCAGATGTAGCGGATGGGGTTTTTTATTACGGGTCTACTCCTTTTGGTATATTTAGTTGATCCTAAGAATTTAAAAAATAAATAACATTAATATTGTAGAATTAAATTAGAATGAAATTTGTATCTGCGATAAAATAGTGCAAACAATTAATATTCTAACAGCCGTAAAAGTAAAGTAATCTTTATATTTGAAGATTGATTTCTGTCAAATATTACATTTTAATTTGCTTATGAATATGAGTCTTCATGCATTTTCAAAGCAAAAAAATAAGGCAAATATTGAATTTAAAAAATTATATTTCTTATGATAGAATACCATGATAAAATAATATTACAAATATTGAATTTTCACCTGTTATCGATCGATGAACAGAGACATGCAGTCGAATTTCAAAATTACCATGTTGGCTAAGCCTAAAAAAGAAATATATATATAATATGTATATAAATAAGAAATGGTTTTAAAAAATGCTATTTTATCTTACTGATTTTTGTTGTTCCGAAGATGAATTTGTTTCCTAAAAATTTTATTTTTTGATCCTTCACTAACCATTGTTAAATCTGCAAAAGAAAAGCAATCATTGATAATTAATAGAAAAGTCCATGGTTGGTGCGTTTTAAGAAATACTTGTAATTATGTGAATATATAAGTAGTAAATTTAAGAAAATAAACTTAATTTTTTTAAATCAAATATTAAAATATAGTTCATTAATAACTAATATAATGTGTTAAAGATAATTTGTAAAAAAACGTAAAATAAGAAAAGAGAATTACAAGGTACGAACTATATCTAGATATGAATTTATGGATTATATTAAAATGATTTTGATGCGTGTATGCGCATATTTATGGATTAAAATAATTTAAACAATAAATATTTAATTAAAACGTAATAAAAATATTTTGTAAAGATACCAAATGAATATATACTGAACTATAAACTTACCTGTGTTACGATTTTTCAATTAAATTGAAAGAAGAAAATCTATTTTATCAAAATTACGTCTGTACCTATCATATAAGATATAGCATAAACAACTGTTACAGAACGTATATTAAAGCAGCTTCAAGGATGAACCAATCAATTCGGGCTTTCTGATATTTCCCTTTCTCTTTTTCTTAAATAGCGCCACTTGGGCCTTTATTACAACTGTGGAACTGAACAATATATACGACGCGTAAAGGAGAGGACATAAAGTTTTGCGAATACGAGGTCCAGTAAACTTTACACAGCTTATGCACATGAATATACACATGAATTTACAAGCGCGACCGCTAGTTTCGCTACTTTTTTTTTCTTTAAAAGAAGGGGAACTATAGCGAGAAAGCCAAAACTCGCACTTTAAATTTTTAAAACTATATGTATTTGTAATCCCATAATAAAAGTCAGAGTAACTGTTTGTTTAATAAAGTACATATCTATTTTAAATATTGAATAATTGTTAAAAAGTGGGTCAAAAGTTATAGTTTAAAATGGCACCAGGAAGCAGAGAAATTGAAATTAATGGAACAGTATATTTTATAACAAAAAGAGTAAACAATACTCAGTAAATGAATATTTATTTGTTTGTTATATTATTATATGATAATTATAATATTTGTTACATATAGCATATTAATTACAAGATAATTTTATATATTTCAAAAATAAATTTTGTGCAATTTTTATTAATTATTTGAATTAATTTTAATGAAACCATAAGTACAAATTTTATTCATTCTTTAAAAAAAATTTTTTTTTTACCAGTTATTTAATATGCAGTCATTTGGAATGTCGAGTAATTGCTAAAGTTAATACAGCAAATAATAGAGAACCCATAATAGAAATTGTACGAGGTATTCACAACCATGGTGATCTGGATGATGAAAATATCGCAAACATTGTCGAGATAATAGGTAATATTTTAAAAAAAATTGTTAACTTTTTCGAATAATAATTAGAATTAACATAATTATAAAATTTTCTTTTTGCATATGTAGATGATAATGAAGATATGTATGAATCTCGATACTGCTGCATTTGCTTATCTGATGGGCCTAATATTGCTCTTAGTCCTTGCAGACACCAATGTGTTTGCGAAGACTGCATTCAACCTTTACTCGACAATTTTTCAAGATGTCCAGTATGCACAGAAGATATTATAAATTTTATCCGAAGAGTATGATTCTATATTAATTTAATAATTTTAACTTTATAAAATGTATGTTTTAAAAATAATTATTGTCAAAAATTTATAAACACAGTAATACAAAGAATACATGAAATCCATTTAAGCAAACCCAAAAATAGTATTGCATAATTTTGTTATAAATTTTTTGAAACAAGTACTCTTTAATTTCCAGCTTCTTAATACAAACAATTTTATTATAAAAATAAAATTGTATTATATAAAAATAAAAAAAGCTTTTGACAGAAGAAGAGAATTTCAATTGGTTTAGAGAACGAAACAGTAAAAATACATTTAATTTATCATTTATCATGTAAAAATAAATTAATTGTTGATAAACATGGCCTATTCAAATAATTATTTTTAGAAAAAAAGATTTGGTAATATGTTTAATTATACTGGGATTTAATTTCATAAATAAAAAATGCCAAAATGGCTATATTTGCTTTAAAATTAAAAAAGAATTAGTCATTTAATATTTATAAGTAACCCAAGGTTATTTGATAGTATTGATAATACTGAAATTTCGTCTTCCAACAAACAATTTTAAAAAATGTGCTAGTAAAAAATTATTTAATATTATTTTTTAGAACCATATTTATGTTTATAAAAGTTCTTTAAAAAGTTTAAAAAATAACTAGTAGGTACATATTAACAGGGTAAAAAAAACAAAGATGCCCTGACAGGGGCGGATCAAGAAAATTTTTTTTTGGGGTGTCGTTTGAATCAAATTACAAAAAATTTGCTAAAAAAAGTCCTTCAAATTTTTTAGGGGGGGTCAAAATGATATTTCTCGTTAATTATATAACGTAAAAGTAGCTAAAAAAAGGTAAAACTGACCGCTGAGGGGGGGGGGGGTCAATCGACCCCTCTGACCCCTCCCCCTGTATCTGCCACGGTCTGATGTTGTAGATAAATTAATTTGATACTTTTCACTAAAACAAAAAAAGGATCATGTAACATAAATATCTTAATATATTGTTATTTTTTTTATAACAATATAATAAAAATGAAGAAAAGAAAGAGGGTTTTAGTAATTATTAAACTATTTTTTAAAACTGAATAAGTTTTATGTCAATTTTCTGAGGTCTCAAAATGTGCTTTTATATCAAAAAATCAGAAATCAAATTTTTACCTAAAACAATCAGTGATTTTAAAGAAAGCAAATTTTTTACTAACAGAGTACAATTAAAAGCATACCTATGATCTACAGCAGCAAAAAAAACCCTTTTTAAAAATTTTTGCCGTTTATTCCTATTGGTGAAAATTAAAATTTTTGTGCATTATGGAACAATTATTGAGAAAGTAAAGTAATTAAAAATAATTTTTATATGAATTGCATTTATTTTGTTGAAATGCATATAATAAAACTTTACATTTTATTATGCATTTTTTAAAATAAAAGAATAAAGCTTGTTAAAATATTAAATACAAACTATTATTGTTAAAAATATTTAAAATTTTATTTAAGTATGTACTTAAATTTTTTGTTATTTCCAACTTTGCAAATCATATATACAAAAATAGTAAATTGTCCTTTGTAATTTTTTTTAAACCAAATTAATAAATTTTTTTTTCTTTTAAAAAAATTGGCGTTTTAAGCAAAAGAAGTGCATAGATTTTAAAAGTTTGTATCTCAATTAACCATAGATTTACCAATAGTTATTTAATCTTAAATTGGATAATATATTTTAGTTTTACATATGACCAAAATTTTCTTATTTATTAACAAAACCTTATTTATTAACAAAACTCTGCTATTCCTCAAGAAATATGATAATAAACTATTATCTATTAATTTACTTTTTTAAAACGCGCCACATCATACCATTGGAAGTCGCATAAAAAGAGATGGCACTACTTGTAATACTATTGGATGACCCAAAAAAAAAGATAGAGATATATACACCGTCATCCAGAACGGGGCATAATTATATATACTACAATGATACAAATTTACGTCTCGCTCCGGATGAACGTGTATGTATACAACACATATTGATACTTCAAAAATATCAGCTGAAAAGAAATCATTACGTCAGCTTGCAATAATGGAATCTAAATTTGGTGGTCAAAGTTTTCAAAGATGCAACTGCAAACAAGGTTGCAAAAATAATAAATGCAAGTGCAAGACAAGCGGGCTTAAATTTAACTCAAAATTTCACAGTAGCTTATCATGTGCAAATAAATAATATTTAAAGTTTTTATTTTTTTCAATTCATATTAATTAATTGTTTTTTTTTTTTGACATGTAAATTAAAAAATTAATTCAAATGCAAATATTAATTTAGATTTTTTGTCAAATAAAAACAAATAATTTATATTATAAGTTAACCATATAAATTTTATTTAAAAATTTTATAAAATTTATTGTAAAATAAATAAAATTACAGTTAATTGACTAATTGTATATTAAAAAATTTTAAATTTAAAAATTGAATACAAAAAAATGATAGCGGTAAAATAATTTTAAAAATAATAAAATTTTTTTTAAAAAAGTTACTAGATGTTTTTTGGTTTGTTACTATACTGTATTAAATTTTATACGAATCGGGCTTTATCCAGCTCGCTTGGATAATGTTAGCTTTATCCAAGCGATACCGGTTAATGTTGAACAAAAAAATAAAAATTGTCGAGAATCGGACTTTAGCCAACGCGGCTTGGCTAAAGCTAGCTTTAACCGGATAGTCTTAGCTTTAGCCAGAGATCGGACTCTAACCGTAACATATATAAATAAATAAACAAAATCCTGTGCTGTAAAAACAAAGAGCTTATACTAATAGAGTAGTTAATGTTAAATTTCTATTAGAAATTCTATTGAAAAATGCCTGTTTTTGAACTTAAAATATGCATTACTAGCTTGATTTTCATCGTAAAATAATAATTTTTTTTTTAATATTGATTAATTTTTCCAAGAGTATTCATTTCTTCAAGAAAGAAATCATTTTTATTGCGAAAATTTTCATTTTTAGGTCAGAAACCTTTGAAAACTGTAAGTTATGCAATCATTATTCAGCCGAGATTTTCATTGGTTTTTGACCTAAAAGTTGAAACGTGGTAAAAAAAATGATTTTTTTCTTGGAGAAATGAATACTTAGTAAAATATTAATTGATTTTAAAAAACAATTTATTATTTTGCGATAAAAGTCAAGCGAATAATGCGAATTATAGCTGAAATTAGTCTTAAAAATGATTGAAATTCTATTGAAAAATGCCTGTTTTTGAACTTAAAATATGCATTACAAGCTTGATTTTCATCGTAAAATAATAATTTTTTTTTTAATATTGATTAATTTTTCCAAGAGTATTCATTTCTTCAAGAAAGAAATCATTTTTATTGCGAAAATTTTCATTTTTAGGTCAGAAACCTTTGAAAACTGTAAGTTATGCAATCATTATTCAGCCGAGATTTTCATTGGTTTTTGACCTAAAAGTTGAAACGTGGTAAAAAAAATGATTTTTTTCTTGGAGAAATGAATACTTAGTAAAATATTAATTGATTTTAAAAAACAATTTATTATTTTGCGATAAAAGTCAAGCGAATAATGCGAATTATAGCTGAAATTAGTCTTAAAAATGATTGAAATTCTATTGAAAAATGCCTGTTTTTGAACTTAAAATATGCATTACTAGCTTGATTTTCATCGTAAAATAATAATTTTTTTCTTAATATTGATTAATTTTTCCAAGAGTATTCATTTCTTCAAGAAAGAAATCATTTTTATTGCGAAAATTTTCATTTTTAGGTCAGAAACCTTTGAAAACTGTAAGTTATGCAATCATTATTCAGCCGAGATTTTCATTGGTTTTTGACCTAAAAGTTGAAACGTGGTAAAAAAAATGATTTTTTTCTTGGAGAAATGAATACTTAGTAAAATATTAATTGATTTTAAAAAACAATTTATTATTTTGCGATAAAAGTCAAGCGAATAATGCGAATTATAGCTGAAATTAGTCTTAAAAATGATTGAAATTCTATTGAAAAATGCCTGTTTTTGAACTTAAAATATGCATTACTAGCTTGATTTTCATCGTAAAATAATAATTTTTTTTTTAATATTGATTAATTTTTCCTAGAGTATTTATTTCTTCAAGAAAAAAATCATTTTTATTGAGAAAATTTTCATTTTTGGGTCAGAAACCATTAAAAACTGTAAGTAGCAATCATTAATTAGTACAGATTTTCATTGGTTTTTAACCTAAAAGTTAAAATGGTAAAAAAAATGTTTTTTTTCGTGAATAAATGAATACTCAGGAAAAAAGTCAACGATTTTAAGAAAACATTAGTAACTTACAATAATAATTAAGCAAATAATGCATATTTGAAGTTTAGAAACAGTCTTTTTTCAATATCTTTTTTAAGAGAAATTTGAGTAAAATCTTACACTGTTGATAATTTGGCTAAATTTCATCGTAAAAAGAAAAGTTTTTTTGCCTTCTGGAATGGTCTTCCCTAGCAAGTTTTTTCTAAAGTTTACGATACATTCCATTTTTTTCATCTGAGAGTTATTTTTGATGAATTATTAAAAAATTATAAATTTTAAATAATTATTTCAAATAAGATACAAATTTCCAGCAAAATGTACAGTTATATATTTGATAAAACTTCAAAAAGTATCTTATGCTAAAAAGTATTATATTAAAATTATAAATTTTATGAATTTTGTATGTTATTTTGTTGTTTATAAAATTTAAAATATTTTTTTTTTTATTAATTGGAAATGCTTTATTTATAAAAAAAACTATTATTACAATAAGTATACAAGAGAAAAACCAGACCCCTTATATACATTTAACATTAAAAAAATATTTTGTAATTTAATTTTATATTAAGAAAATTTTTATGCGTAAGTACAAAAATATTCAATAAATTAAATATAATGCAAAGAATAAAATAAATTTCAATATTTAATAAGTAAATTCTTTAAAAAAACAAAATTTCAAATGTAAAGCGTTTTAAATTTTTAGTGCGAGAAGAAATACATGCGTTGAATTAGTGTAGGTATTACTAATACATACATGCAGAATAGTAAAATGAGAAAAAGAAAGAACTCCCATACTTTTTAACTAATCTGACAAAGAGGAACCTCACCCGCTGTATGTTTGTACTACAGTTCTCGCCTCGCGCTCAACTATACTTTTCTGCACTCTATTTGTGTAAAAAGTGTAAAAGTTTACATATAAATATTATCCTGTGTTAATCTATACTTATCACTCTACCGACAAAACGAGAAAATGGGAATGTTAAAACCCGATATTATGTATTTTCTCGTTTAAGATTTATTAAAAATCTCGTTTATAAAAAAGGAATAGAGCTGTTTCCTTTATGTAAAAGTGAAATACATAAATTTCTCGTTTTGAAATCCGTTGCGTTCCAAATAAAAATTTTAACAGGAGAAAAGTTAAAAAAACTCTTTTTACAAAAGATAATAAAATATTAGAGGCGTGAACAAACTGTGATGCAGCCATAACCTCGTGTGCTTTTATTATGTTTAGCAGAGAATATATGTGTATTTTCTGCTCCTGTTAGATTATTTATTAAATTTTTTGTTAACATTAAATAAATTAAATTATATTTTATAAAATATAATATTTAATTTAATAATTTATATTAAAAAAAAGAGGCACAGCTAAAATATGTAAAAAATTGCAGTTGGAGTTATATATTATACTGTGAGAAATAGTTTCAAAAATAATAAGTTTAATAAAGGGATAATAATAAAATGAAGTAAATCAAAAATGTATCAACAAAAATTATTTTATGAACAAATCAAACATTATCTGAATGTCAAATCACCAAATTTTTTTAAACAACATTTATTCAATTGATATTCTTATAGATTACCATTCATCGAACTCATATAGCGGTGGATGGTTATAATGAAAATATCAATCCAACTATCTAAACAGAATGTATTCTAATTTGCCATAATGATTAGTTTTCATGTATTCTACAATATGTCATCATGATTTAGAATATATTAACAGCAATTCTCTTCCTCATTTACTTACTCATGAATTCTAGAAGTTCTATTTTTTTAAGAATACTATATTATGAGTCTTGAATTTGACCTACTCAATAAATTCATTATATCAAGATGAAATATTCTTTAGAGTATAAAAACTAATCACTCTACAAAATTAGAGTACATTATGTCAACTCGTTGGCTTTACATTTTCAATGATGCCCTCCAACGAAATAGTGGTTCGATGATGAGTATTCTAAAAATGAGCTCATTATGATGATTTCAATCTTAATATTAGTCAGAGGATTTTTTCATTTGGCATGTTGGTTAGTTATTATACTCTAAAGAATATTTCATCTTGATATAATGAATTTATTGAGTAGGTCAAATTCAAGACTCATAATATAGTATTATTAAAAAAATAGAACTTCTAGAATTCATGAGTAAGTAAATGAGGAAGAGAATTGCTGTTAATATATTCTAAATCATGATGACATATTGTAGAATACATGAAAACTAAGCATTATGCCTAATTAGAAAACATTCTGTTTAGATAGTTGGATTGATATTTTCATTATAACCATCCACCGCTATATGAGTTCGATGAATGGTAATCTATAAGAATATCCAGGGTGGCCACATTTCTGGAATTGTGGAAAGTCAGGGAATGTCAGGGAATAATTTCTTATTTCTGGAATTTATTTTTTTTTTATAAAAATTAACAAATTTTTTCATTTAATAACTACTTAGAAGGGAGTTTTAGTTGGGTATTTAAGGTTGAATCAGGTGGATAAAAATAGCATTTTTTGATTTATGATTTCTGGAAATCGATGCTTCTGGAATGTTTAATTCTTATATCCATTTATCAAATTATATGTCCCTTAGAATTCATAAACAAAAATTTGAAAATTTATTAACTACAGGTGGAGATATTAGCGCTTAAAATTTCATTTATTTTTGAGCTACTAAATCAATCAAGATTTTTTTATAAAGCTTCTGATTTTAATAATCTATGATTATAATATTTAGGACATTATTTAGTATCGATTCACTAAAAAAAATTCAATTTCTAAGATTTTGGACCTATAACGTATAATTTTCAAAATATCAATTTATTTGGGGAGAAATTTAGAACATAAAAAATTTTGGTTCCTCATAGAGGAACCATTGTGATCGGTCAAAATTTTGTTGTTGATTTTTTGGTATATGAGCATATATTTTAAAATTGATACTTAACTTGAGCCTGGAATCGTAAATTTTTTTTTTGAGGGCACACCGGAACGACCCTTGTTTTTGTAAAGTTTGAACCCTCAGGAAGTCGAAAAAAGTCGTGAACAAGGATTCGGTGATAGGTACCAAAAAGATTTTTTCACTTTTATGTCAGAAACCGTGTTTTTCGTATCTGAGCTACCCCAAATTTTTAAAATTACTTTTTAGGCAAATAAAATTTTAAAAAATAGATAAAAAAATCTAATTGCCAGGGAAAAACCACTCCAGAAGAAAAAAAAACTTATCTTTTTCCGATGAAATTTAGCCAAGTTATCGTCAATTTAAGATTTTGCTCAAATTTGTCTTAAAAAAGATTGAAATTTTATTGAAAAAAACCTGTTTCTGAACTTTAAACATGCATTATTCGCTTGATTTTCATCGTAAAATAATAATTTTTTTTTTTAAATCGATTAATTCTTCCCTGGCAATTCATTTATTTAAGAAAAAAATCATTTTTATTGATCAAATTTCAATTTTTAGGTCAAAAACTGTATTAAGTAAATCTTGCTACTTACAGTTTTCAAAGACTTTTGATGAACTTTTGAAAGACTAAAAATGAGCTCATTATGATGATTTCAATCTTAATATTAGTCAGAGGATTTTTTCATTTGGCATGTTGGTTAGTTATTATACTCTAAAGAATATTTCATCTTGATATAATGAATTTATTGAGTAGGTCAAATTCAAGACTCATAATATAGTATTATTAAAAAAATAGAACTTCTAGAATTCATGAGTAAGTAAATGAGGAAGAGAATTGCTGTTAATATATTCTAAATCATGATGACATATTGTAGAATACATGAAAACTAAGCATTATGCCTAATTAGAAAACATTCTGTTTAGATAGTTGGATTGATATTTTCATTATAACCATCCACCGCTATATGAGTTCGATGAATGGTAATCTATAAGAATATCCAGGGTGGCCACATTTCTGGAATTGTGGAAAGTCAGGGAATGTCAGGGAATAATTTCTTATTTCTGGAATTTATTTTTTTTTTATAAAAATTAACAAATTTTTTCATTTAATAACTACTTAGAAGGGAGTTTTAGTTGGGTATTTAAGGTTGAATCAGGTGGATAAAAATAGCATTTTTTGATTTATGATTTCTGGAAATCGATGCTTCTGGAATGTTTAATTCTTATATCCATTTATCAAATTATATGTCCCTTAGAATTCATAAACAAAAATTTGAAAATTTATTAACTACAGGTGGAGATATTAGCGCTTAAAATTTCATTTATTTTTGAGCTACTAAATCAATCAAGATTTTTTTATAAAGCTTCTGATTTTAATAATCTATGATTATAATATTTAGGACATTATTTAGTATCGATTCACTAAAAAAAATTCAATTTCTAAGATTTTGGACCTATAACGTATAATTTTCAAAATATCAATTTATTTGGGGAGAAATTTAGAACATAAAAAATTTTGGTTCCTCATAGAGGAACCATTGTGATCGGTCAAAATTTTGTTGTTGATTTTTTGGTATATGAGCATATATTTTAAAATTGATACTTAACTTGAGCCTGGAATCGTAAATTTTTTTTTTGAGGGCACACCGGAACGACCCTTGTTTTTGTAAAGTTTGAACCCTCAGGAAGTCGAAAAAAGTCGTGAACAAGGATTCGGTGATAGGTACCAAAAAGATTTTTTCACTTTTATGTCAGAAACCGTGTTTTTCGTATCTGAGCTACCCCAAATTTTTAAAATTACTTTTTAGGCAAATAAAATTTTAAAAAATAGATAAAAAAATCTAATTGCCAGGGAAAAACCACTCCAGAAGAAAAAAAAACTTATCTTTTTCCGATGAAATTTAGCCAAGTTATCGTCAATTTAAGATTTTGCTCAAATTTGTCTTAAAAAAGATTGAAATTTTATTGAAAAAAACCTGTTTCTGAACTTTAAACATGCATTATTCGCTTGATTTTCATCGTAAAATAATAATTTTTTTTTTTAAATCGATTAATTCTTCCCTGGCAATTCATTTATTTAAGAAAAAAATCATTTTTATTGATCAAATTTCAATTTTTAGGTCAAAAACTGTATTAAGTAAATCTTGCTACTTACAGTTTTCAAAGACTTTTGATGAACTTTTGAAAGACTAAAAATGAGCTCATTATGATGATTTCAATCTTAATATTAGTCAGAGGATTTTTTCATTTGGCATGTTGGTTAGTTATTATACTCTAAAGAATATTTCATCTTGATATAATGAATTTATTGAGTAGGTCAAATTCAAGACTCATAATATAGTATTATTAAAAAAATAGAACTTCTAGAATTCATGAGTAAGTAAATGAGGAAGAGAATTGCTGTTAATATATTCTAAATCATGATGACATATTGTAGAATACATGAAAACTAAGCATTATGCCTAATTAGAAAACATTCTGTTTAGATAGTTGGATTGATATTTTCATTATAACCATCCACCGCTATATGAGTTCGATGAATGGTAATCTATAAGAATTGCTACTTACAGTTTTCAAAGACTTTTGATGAACTTTTGAAAGACTAAAAATGAGCTCATTATGATGATTTCAATCTTAATATTAGTCAGAGGATTTTTTCATTTGGCATGTTGGTTAGTTATTATACTCTAAAGAATATTTCATCTTGATATAATGAATTTATTGAGTAGGTCAAATTCAAGACTCATAATATAGTATTATTAAAAAAATAGAACTTCTAGAATTCATGAGTAAGTAAATGAGGAAGAGAATTGCTGTTAATATATTCTAAATCATGATGACATATTGTAGAATACATGAAAACTAAGCATTATGCCTAATTAGAAAACATTCTGTTTAGATAGTTGGATTGATATTTTCATTATAACCATCCACCGCTATATGAGTTCGATGAATGGTAATCTATAAGAATATCCAGGGTGGCCACATTTCTGGAATTGTGGAAAGTCAGGGAATGTCAGGGAATAATTTCTTATTTCTGGAATTTATTTTTTTTTTATAAAAATTAACAAATTTTTTCATTTAATAACTACTTAGAAGGGAGTTTTAGTTGGGTATTTAAGGTTGAATCAGGTGGATAAAAATAGCATTTTTTGATTTATGATTTCTGGAAATCGATGCTTCTGGAATGTTTAATTCTTATATCCATTTATCAAATTATATGTCCCTTAGAATTCATAAACAAAAATTTGAAAATTTATTAACTACAGGTGGAGATATTAGCGCTTAAAATTTCATTTATTTTTGAGCTACTAAATCAATCAAGATTTTTTTATAAAGCTTCTGATTTTAAGAATCTATGATTATAATATTTAGGACATTATTTAGTATCGATTCACTAAAAAAAATTCAATTTCTAAGATTTTGGACCTATAACGTATAATTTTCAAAATATCAATTTATTTGGGGAGAAATTTAGAACATAAAAAATTTTGGTTCCTCATAGAGGAACCATTGTGATCGGTCAAAATTTTGTTGTTGATTTTTTGGTATATGAGCATATATTTTAAAATTGATACTTAACTTGAGCCTGGAATCGTAAATTTTTTTTTTGAGGGCACACCGGAACGACCCTTGTTTTTGTAAAGTTTGAACCCTCAGGAAGTCGAAAAAAGTCGTGAACAAGGATTCGGTGATAGGTACCAAAAAGATTTTTTCACTTTTATGTCAGAAACCGTGTTTTTCGTATCTGAGCTACCCCAAATTTTTAAAATAACTTTTTAGGCAAATAAAATTTTAAAAAATAGATAAAAAAATCTAATTGCCAGGGAAAAACCACTCCAGAAGAAAAAAAAACTTATCTTTTTCCGATGAAATTTAGCCAAGTTATCGTCAATTTAAGATTTTGCTCAAATTTGTCTTAAAAAAGATTGAAATTTTATTGAAAAAAACCTGTTTCTGAACTTTAAACATGCATTATTCGCTTGATTTTCATCGTAAAATAATAATTTTTTTTTTTAAATCGATTAATTCTTCCCTGGCAATTCATTTATTTAAGAAAAAAATCATTTTTATTGATCAAATTTCAATTTTTAGGTCAAAAACTGTATTAAGTAAATCTTGCTACTTACAGTTTTCAAAGACTTTTGACCTAAAAATTGAAATTTGGTCAATAAAAATAATTTTTTTCTTAAATAAATGAATTGCCAAGGAAAAATTAATCGATTTAAAAAAAAAAATTATTATTTTACGATGAAAATCAAGCGAATAATGCATGTTTAAAGTTTAGAAACATGCTTTTTTCAATAAAATTTCAATCTTTTTTAAGACGAATTTGAGCAAAATCTTAAATTGACGTTAACTTGGCTAAATTTCATCGTAAAAAGATAAGTTTTTTTTTCTTCTGGAGTGGTTTTTCCCTGGCAATTATATTTTCTTATAAATTTTTTAAAATTTTATTTGCCTAAAAAGTTATTTTAAAAAGTTAGGGTAGCTCAGATACGAAAAACACGGTTTCTGACATAAAAGTTAAAAAATCTTTTTGGCACCTATCACCGAATCCTTGTTCACGACTTTTTTCGACTTCCTGAGGCTTCAAACTTCACAAAAACAAGGGTCGTTCCGGTGTGCCCCCAAAAAAAAAATTTACGATTCCAGGCTCAAGTTAAGTATCAATTTTAAAATATATGCTCATATAAGCACGTTTTGAGACCTCAGGAAGCTAAAAACCGGTTTTTAAAAAAAGTCTGTATGTGTGTATGTGTGTTTGTACGTACGTACGTACGTATGTAATCGCTGATATTTCATAAACATTATGGAATTAATACCTAATTTTTTTTTCAAAAATTTTTTCACCAAAAAAGCTCGAGGTACTTTTTTTTTTTTTTAATTTGGATGCAATACCTCATTTATTTCCATGAAAGTACTTATATTTGAAAGTATGGTTTTCACATGATATCTCGAATCGGATACTTAATTTTCTGAAATTTATTTTTCTAAAATTTTTTTCACAAAAAAATACAAAAAATACCAATTTTTTTTTTCTTTTTGGACGTAGTACCTAATTTATTTCCATGGAAGTACTAGTTTTAAGAACCTTGTTTATTGTAATTTTTTGGATCTGATACTTAATTTTTTCAAATTTTTTTTTTGTCAAAATTAAAAAAAAAGCAAAAAAAACTGCAATATTTTTTTTTTTTTTTGGTGTAATACCTCATTTAATTCTATGAAAGTACTAATATCTGAGAATACTTTAACTAGTGATATTTCAAAACCATTATCGAATTAAGGATGATGAGTACTTTGGTGGGGATAATAGGCATAAGAAACTATTACTCTCTCCTTCTATCATATTACTATAGAAGCGAGAACCTTGCGCGCGCACAGCTATACGATAGCATTGTTAAATAAACAAAATTTTCGTTATAAACAAACCACCCTAGTCTAAAATAAATTGAATAATTATATTCTACGATATGTTTTTTATATGTTATAATTTTTTTATCAAAAACTGTACTCAAAAAATACTTTAATTTTTTATTGTAAAATGTCGTCCCATAAGAATCACATGTATAAGATGCTCGGAGAAGCAAAATTATTTTTAATTATTTAATAATGAAGGAGTCACCCTAGGATCTTCTAATTTTAAATATGTATTTTTTAATATGCTTTCTTGTTGTATACCAACTTTTATTAAAATCTGTACTCAAACAAAAAAGGTGAGCAGCATCCTTAAGACCTAATTTTTTTTTCAAAAATTTTTTCACCAAAAAAGCTCGAGGTACTTTTTTTTTTTTTAATTTGGATGCAATACCTTATCTATTTCCATGAAAGTACTTATATTTGAAAGTATGGTTTTTACATGATATCTCAAATCGGATACTTGATTTTCTGAAAATTTTTTTCCTAAAATTTTTTTACAAAAAAATACAAAAAATACCAATTTTTTTTTTCGTTTTGGACGTTGTACCTAATTTATTTCCATGGAAGTACTAGTTTTAGAAATATCGTTTATTGTAATTTTTTGGACCTAATACTTAATGTTTTTTTAATTTTTTTGTCAAAATTTTTGTCGCCAAAAAATACAAAAAACGCCAAAATTTTTTTTATTTTAGGACGAAATACTTAATTTTTTCCTATCAAAGTAAGAATATCTAGAATTATCGTTTGTAAAAGTTTTCTCCATCTGATACATAATTTTTCGAAATTTTTTTTTTTTTTAATTTTTTACATAAAATAATTAAAAAAATAGCATAATTTTTTTTCTTTTCGAACGTAGTACCTCATTTTTTTCCATGAAAGTACTGATATCTAGAAGTATCGTTTTTACTCGATATCTCGAATCTTATAATTTATTTATAGAAAATTTTTTTCTCAAAATTTTTTTCACCAAAAAATATAAAAAATACCAATTTTTTTTTTCTTTATGGACGCAGTACTTAATTTATTTCTGTGGAAGTACTAGTTTTAGAAATATCCTTTATAGTAATTTTTTGGACCTGATATTTAATTTTTTCAAAATTTTTGTCACCAAAAAATACAAAAAACGCCAAAATTTTTTTTATTTTAGGACGTAATACTTAATTTTTTCCTATGAAAGTACGAATATCTAGAATTATCGTTTGTAAAGGATTTCTCCATCTGATACATAATTTTTCGAAATTTTTTTTTTTTTTAATTTTTTACATAAAATAATTAAAAAAATAGCATAATTTTTTTTCTTTTCGAACGTAGTACCTCATTTTTTTCCATGAAAGTACTGATATCTAGAAGTATCGTTTTTACTCGATATCTCGAATCTTATAATTTATTTATAGAAAATTTTTTTCTCAAAATTTTTTTCACCAAAAAATATAAAAAATACCAATTTTTTTTTTCTTTATGGACGCAGTACTTAATTTATTTCTGTGGAAGTACTAGTTTTAGAAATATCCTTTATAGTAATTTTTTGGACCTGATATTTAATTTTTTCAAAATTTTTGTCACCAAAAAATACAAAAAACGCCAAAATTTTTTTTATTTTAGGACGTAATACTTAATTTTTTCCTATGAAAGTACGAATATCTAGAATTATCGTTTGTAAAGGATTTCTCCATCTGATACATAATTTTTCGAAATTTTTTTTTTTAATTTTTTACATAAAATAATTAAAAAAATAGCATAATTTTTTTTCTTTTTGAACGTAGTACCTCATTTTTTTCCATGAAAGTACTAATATGTAGAATTATCTTTTTAACTGGATATCAACAATCTGATACCTAATTTTTTTTAAAAATTTTCTTTTAAAATTTTTTACATAAAAAAATTAGAAAAAAACAATAATTTAACAATTTTGTTTATTTTAGGACGTAATACTTAATTTCTTCCTATAAAAGTACGAATATCTAGAATTATCATTTTTAAAGGATCTCTCCATCTGATAAGTAATTTTTCGAAATTTTTTTTTTCAAAATTTTTTACATTAATAAGTTAAAAAAATATTATTTTTTTATTGACGTAGTGCCGATTTTATTTCTCTGAAAGTATTAATACCTGGAATTATGAGTTTTGAAAATTTTTTGGGTATCAGGGGAAAGTTTATTTGGTGGATACACTTTCTTTATTAAATTTAGAATATTTGGCACAATTATTCTAATATTTTAATTTTTTATTAGGTAAAATAGAATATTGACAACATTTTGTTATTGCTAATGAGGAACCATAGTGCCAATTACTTGGCAGGGTATTTTAACAAAAAATTTAATAAATTATCTAACAGGAGCAGAAAATACACATATATTCTCTGCTAAACATAATAAAAGCACACGAGGTTATGGCTGCATCACAGTTTGTTCACGCCTCTAATATTTTATTATCTTTTGTAAAAAGAGTTTTTTTAACTTTTCTCGTGTTAAAATTTTTATTTGGAACGCAACGGATTTCAAAACGAGAAATTTATGTATTTCACTTTTACATAAAGGAAACAGCGCTATTTCTTTTTTATAAACGAGATTTATTAAAAATCTCGTTTTTAAACGAGAAAATACATAATATCGGGTTTTAACATTCCCATTTTCTCGTTTTGTCGGTAGAGTGTATATTCCATACATAGATTTTTTTTAATTAAAAATAATTATTGTTATAATTTTTCTTTTTATTTCTTAAATACATCTATTTAAAAATATTTATTTATTAGGTTATAAAAAAACCATAAAGAGTAATTAAATCTTTATAGCTCAATTATCTTCTTTTAAAAAATTTAATTTTATTATATTTCAATTTTTTAATATGCCTCGTAAATGTAATATTTGTAACATTGTTCCAAAACCTGGGAGTAATGTAACTCTGCATAGGTAAGTTAATGAAAAGTTGTTTCAACTAATAAAGTTATGAAAGTGTAAACATAATATATACACGTGCTTCATTATATTTATTTTTAAGATTCCATCCAGAGCAAAACAACTTGATTCTGGCTGGACAAAAATATTTGAAAAGCTGGGAATAACTTACAATAGGGAAACATGTGTATGTAGTGATCATTTTTATAACGATGATTTTGAATATCGAAATCAGAATATTAAAGCCAATGTAAAGTGTTTAAAATATGGTGTACCAATAAGAATATATCCTACTAAAGGAGCGTTTCAAATAACAATAAATAATAATAATTTAGATTTTAAATTTGAAAGTAATGATCCACAGTTACAATTACCTAATAATGAAAGGTACGTAATCCTATATTCAAATTTAGTCTCCAGCAGGTGTGAAGTTTAATATACAAAACAACCTGACTGATGTGTTATTAATTCTGAAAGTCTTGTCATAAACATTCTCAATTTTTTTTTTAGGTTACAAATATCTGAAAAGGAATCTATGATTATAAAAAACCAGCATAGCGAGTCAAAAGATATGAATTTGCAAGCAGACTGTTTAACATATTCAAATCCAAGGTATGTATTTTAATCGAAACTGTTGCATTGATATGAAATCAAAATTATTGAAAATTTAATTGTCTTTTAAAATAATATGCAAATGATTTTTAATATTGGATCATATGTTTATAATTAAAATTAGTGCACTTCTGATTTTAGTAAATGCCCCATACAAGATGCAGAAGAAATTATTGATCATCAAAACGATATAATTTCAAATAATCAGAAACATGATTCACAAAAACAAGAATGTATTTTAGATTTTAATGATGAATTGCAAATAAATAATAAATTAGATAATGAGAATGAAATCTTAAATTGTCATACAAATACATCCTCGAGCCAGGAACAAGAAATTGAAAATAAAGAAAATAAAATTGAAGATGATAGAGAATCAAGTGGACTGGTAATTAAATATGAAAAAAATATCTTCAATTTCTTTTACATATTCATTTTATAAATTTTTTAAAAAATTTAACACCTTATGAGTTACAAAAACTGTTAATATAAAAGCGAAAACTTTATTTTAAAAAATTTAGGGAAAAGAAAAAATAAATGTATAGAACATAAATAAAATATTAGAAATTATAAATTAAATAAATGCATCCCTTTAAAGTATTCAAGTTTAGAATGCTATCTGGTTATATAGGCCACTAAATTAGAATTGGGGGTCAAAAATTACATTAAACAGGTTCAAAAGGCTGAAATTGTGCATTTTTCACCCCTCAAAAACTAATTTTGTCAAATGAACTTATTTCTTTATTTTCAAAGGGACTACAGTATACTATAGTATGTTTTTTTGGGCGCTGATCTCAAAAATTATGTCAGAAATTACATTCAACAGGTTCTAAAGGGTAAATTTGGCCATTTTTTACCCCAAATACCCCAAAATTTACATAAACCTTTAAAAGACTTTTTTTTAAAATTGAATTAAATAATTGGGCTTTTTTGGGTACTGATCTTAAAAATTAGTTCAGCAACAGATTTCAAAGGGTGAAAAATATCCAATTTCACCCATTAGAACCTGTTGAATGTAATTTTTGACATTTACCTAAAAAATTAAAAATAACCTCTTTTACAATTTTGAAGGCATCCAGTTGGTATTTTGGGCCGCTAAATCCGAATCTGACGTAAAATCCAAGTTACAAGGAATTAACATCTCCCTGAAATGTAGCTAATGTTTTTATGTCAAAATTTAACACTTATTTTTAAAATAATTTTAATTACATTAAGTTAGGCTTAAAATGGGATTTCAATTCATTTGGTACCCCAAATTACACGAAATTTTTATGGATTATGAGTTTATTAGTTTGAAAAAACATTCCGATTACCACCCTCCGTTCATTCCAATGGGCCTTCTGTGCCTAGAAACGCAGGATTCAGTGTTATATATTATAACTTTTGGGCCATGAATGTTGTGAGATAAAATTTTATGGCCTAAGCAAAGTAAAATTTAATTTCAGCAAAATTATATTTGAAAATACTGATGATATTGATTAAATTAACAATATTTTTAAAACTTTAATAAATTAAAGTATAATTAAAACTAAGTTAATTCTTGTTGTTTCCTAATCACAAGTTATAATATTACTTTTGGGCCGTAAATGTTGTGAGATGAAATTTTATGGCCTAAGCTAAGTAAAAATTAAATTTAAGTAAAAGTATATTTCAAAATATTGATACTGATTAAATTAATAATTTTTTTTAAACTTTAATAAATTAAAGTATAATGAAAACTAAGTTAAGTCTTGTTGTTTCCTATAATCACAAGTTATAATATTACTTTTGGGCCATAAATGTTGTGAGATGAAATTATATGGCCTAAGCTAAGTAAATTTTTATAAAATAATGAATATAAAATCTGAAATTTTTCCATATACACACCTCTTTTGATTTTTGGCAAAATAAAAATTGTCAATAAAATCCATTTCCCCTATTTCACCAGCACTTTTTTTATTAAAAAATTTGGTTTTTAAGGAATATTAACCAATTCAAATTGTTTTGTGCAAATAAAGCCAAAATTTCTAAAACTCCAAAATTTGAAAAACTTGAAAATAAAATGATAAAAGTTAATTTGAAATATTTTTTATTATAAGCAAAAATTTTAAATAGGCATTTCATTTATAATGTGTAAATTTCATTACTTTGTACAGTAACTTGGATTATTCATACAAATTTTTATAAATATAAATATTGTGTTTACTTAAAATTAAAAAATGAAGTACAATCACAGAAACATCATCAGTAATAATTTAATTATACACATTAATTTAACAGTGATTTATTAAAATCATGAATGGCTTTTTTCTTTCAAAACAGCATTAAAAACTCCTAAGTTTGGATCATTTGTAAATTTAAAACCCTTTTTACAAAAATTACAAATATGAGGCCTTATTTCATTTATGAATGAATTCGTTTATGAATTTTAAGGTTATTAATGTTTCTATAACTTTGATTGCATATATCACACTTGTATGACTTTTCTTCTGAGTGAATTAAAATATGATTCACAAGGTAACATTAACTTAAAACTCATTGATATTTTATTTTTCATAATCATCATGTGAATTAAGTGTAATCATGGTTGACATCGATAATGGAAATTATAGCATTGAAGTAAATAAAACAAAAATTGAACTGATATGAATAAATATTGCTGGTATTAATATATCATCTAAAGTATAATTTAAATGATCATAATATTCAAATTCTTTAAATAATTTTAACGCTAAAACTGATGATACGAATGGTATAACCATTAATCCAGCATTTATAAGTATGGATAACTGTAAAAATATGAAGTTTTAGTTTAAGAATTTTTAAAAAATTAATAAAATTAAATTAATACTTACAACAGATAATGATAAATATTTGTTTGGTTTTTTATTAATATGATAAATACTTCATTTATTGATTTATCAAAATTATAACCATAAATTATTGTTATTATAAGTGAACCAGATGGTAGCACTATACTGATTATTAATAAAAATAATTTTGTTGCCCATATTATTGTAGTATTTGTTCTATTTGATATAATATCACTTAAGCTTATTATTAATTCAACAACTGAATTTAATCCTAGTAAAGATGATGCATATTGAACCGAAATGATTTCTAAAAATTTAAAGAATAATTAATTGAAATTATACTTTTTTTAAATTACTTGGATTTAACTTACTTGATAACAAGTTTAGTATTATTTTGAACATCACCAATTATTAATAAACTTTTATCGTTATCATAATAATATGAAGACACAAAACCAGTACCCAATACAACCGTTGTCACGTTTAGTATAAAAGTCGATAACCATAAAAATCAAATCAATGACATTGTGATAATAATTGGTAAATTAGTGTTATCATTTGTTGATATTTCAATATTTAGTGTGAAAATAAAAATTGTTACAGATGCCAATACTAATACTGTTGTAGTTAAAACTGTTAATATCGATATAATTAAATAGTATCTAAAAATTCCAAAGCCGCACTGTAAAAAAAAGTAGACAACTTAGTAAAAAGTAAGACAATTGTTTTAAATTGAATTACTCACTACCTACAAGAATCATAAAATAAATTAATAATTTTTCAAAACTTTTAATAGCTCTAATATGAAAAATTAAATTTAATTTTACCTAGTAATTCTATTCTCTTCTTGGTTATTTTTAATGAATTAATTAATGAATTAAAATTTAAAAGCTTAATAGATAAGCATTTATTTTCCAGTTTGATTGTTTAACTTTTGGCATTTAGCCAACAGTATAAGTAAAATGAAATTTTATTACAAGAGCACAAAAAAAAGGAAAATCAAAATAAATAAAATTTTTTTGGTTATAATAATAAAATACTTTAATTAGTTATAAAAAGTATGGAAAAATTTCTTAATTGTTTTTTAAATTAATTTATAATACTTTTCTTGAAGTTATTATTATCCAATCAAATAAATAAAAAATTTTATTAAAAATATACGGCGCCCGTTTATATTTACTCTTATAAACTCCATAATAAATTATTAATAACAATACCAGTGCAGAGAACACACTCGTAATCGTGCAGAACACAATCGGGTTTTTGATAATAATCGAAATTCGAGCTTTTCGAGCTTTTCGAGCTATTCGAGCTATTAGACTTGGAGCTCTTGAAGGTCATCTCAAAATTAGAGAGAGAAACCTCAATTTCCTGTATATTAGTGCTTCTAAGTTTAGGGACTTAACTTAGTCGCGCACCCTAGCGGGTGCCGTAATATATAATATGGCTTTTTGGTAATATTCAATGAAACGCTAAAACCTCAGAAGTTAGCCAAAAGACTTCTGGTTGGTCGCATTTATTTGGTGTAAGTGTCACCTTTCAAACGCCGTAAACCGCAATATTTTATTTTTAATTCTCTCATAACTATAGCCAATTAACCAAATGGTCATTTTTGACTAAAATGACCAATTTTTAAATAGCTGCAGAATTTGTAATTTCTGATGAAAATGGGTTTTATAGATCTCATTTAACTAATATGCATTTGAGAAATAGAATTTCGAAAGAAAAAAAATTTTGACCCAGGAATCGGATAGCCAGGGGAATTTCCTATCCGAATCAAAGAGAAAAAAAATTTTTATGTTAATGAGAGTTTTTAATAGAAAAAATAAGAAAAATTATCTCTCATTTTTTGTAAGAGTCCAAAACACAAAAATGGCTGCCAAAAATCGAGATTGCGTTCTGGCAGGCTAAAATTTTGACTGGTGTCTTATTTTTGCTAGTGCTTTCAGAAGCAAATACTTTGGGACAGTTTTGAACACCCGACCATACATTTCTTACTCACTTCATTTAAATTTACCCATATTAAAAAATATCTTTTAATTTTCAAATAAGTTTAAAAATATCTACAAAAAACAAAAAGTTGTAAAAATACGTAAATGTTTTATTTATTTCCCTTAAACATTCTCTATTATTTATAATGCAAATATTTAAATTCCTGTCAATCCTAAATTTTCTATGTATCTCTTGTATTTGATAATTATTTAAAATCTGTAGGTATAAAATCAAATTTTGTTACTAAACATTGTGGCCCAAAATACCTAACCCCGTAATAAAAATTAAAAAAAATCGGTTTTTAAGATATCCTTAGTTTTAAGGGTTGAAAGAGTAAAAATAGGTGTAGTACACGCCTTTAACTTGGTTTTTGACGTCAGATTTGGATTTAGCGGCCCAAAATACGTACTAGATATCTTCCAAATTGCAAAAAAGTTTTTTTTTAATTTTTAGGTAAGCGTGAGGGGGGGGGGGAATTTGGAGTTTCTTCACTCCATTTTAATATTGAGAATTTTTTTTACCGCACTTTTTTTCTTAGGTCTTCCTGAAAATATTTGACTAGGTTTTAGCTAAATTTTTCCATTTTCGTAGAATCGATGGGTGGGTTAAAAAGAGAAACTTGACTATTTTAATAATTATATTAAATATATTAAAGAAAAAAAAAGAGTGAAAAGGAAGTTAAGAAGTATAGGTATAGTTATACGTATAAAAATTCTATTGAAATGCGCGCTATTTAAATGTACTTATACGAATTATCTAAAGTTGGCTAGTGCCGCCAACATAAAAACATTTACATTTACATGCCGGAGAATGAGTAATATTCTTTACCATGTCTAAATATCTAAGTATCTATTGCTGAAGATTATTATTATTGGCTATTTTATTATCTTTCACTATTTTTGGTTACATTATTTTTAGGATACATCATTCAAGAAATTGAACTCAAAAGTTATATCGACCAGAATCGATGATCCACTCCAAAAAATAAATGCTTCTGAGGAAAGAGAATTTAAATTGGGATCGCTGGTTTGGGGATACCTTTGGGGATGTGGTTGGTATCCAGGTAAATAATAATTTGTATTCTAGACGTAACCCCCCCTTTATTTCCTAATTGAAAATTATAATCAGTCTTTTTTAATTAAATTAATTTGACGAAAAAGCAATGGTAAATATTAGTAAAATTCTGTATTTCTTTTAAATGTGATAAATAATCTATGAAACTACTCAATTTTGGTAGAAGAATGACACAATGTACAAATACTTTCTTTTACTTACATTAAATGGGATAATTAATTTGCTAAAAATAAAATGATAATATTATAGCCTTCGTAATAAGAGGAAAAGATGTTGGTCTAAAGGAAACTAAAAGTAAAGTCTGGATTTGCTGGATTGGAGAGTATACTGTAAATGAAGTAAGTTAATAATAAATAATGTGTATTTTTTCACAGTACTTCTTAATTTTATGAATTAAATAGCGTTAGTTATTATTTATTAGAATTTTTATTGATGATAAATTATTAAATTAAATGGTAAAAAGATATCAAATATTATATTGTGAAAAAAATTGTATATGTATTTTATATATGTATTGATGGTTATTGAAATTTTCGTTAATATTTCCAATAATAATTAATTATGTAAATTATGTTTATTTTATTTATAGGTTCCCGTCAATCATGTAAAAACATTCGGGGGAAATTTAAATTATATTGCAAATAACTATTTGAAAAAAAAGAAAAGAAATTATTCAAAAACTTTAATTTATAAATCACTTGTTCAGGTAGGTAACAGTTTGGAAAAAAATAAAATAACTTTATAATCTGAAGCTAATTCCTATTTCAGTTAGTTAATAATTATTTTAAATGTGAAGAAACTGAATCATGCTCATATGATTCAAAAGATTGTGGTTATTGGCTTCTTGAACTACAAAGGTCCCATGCAAATGAATGTAAGTTTTTATTAATGATACATGTCAAGTAAAATCTTATTATTTTGGATTCATACGATGGATGTAAATAGTCTTTTTGCCCTCCCGGGCGTAAAACTCGTGCGTAAAGATTTTTCTGCACTCGTTCAACGCCTATAAGGGCAAAAAATATCGTAAGCACCATGGGGGAAATACTTTAGACAATAGCGTGAACACATATCACTCATGCCCGCCTTCGCCGAGCACTCGTGCTAGTGCTCACGTTAGTGCCAAAACTTTTACGCCCTTGATACTTAATATACTATTGTTGATGTACAATTGCAAAAACGAAAAAACCTTTTAGTGAATTAATTTGTTTAAAAAAAAAATTTATTGACAACAGTTGGGTATAGAACAGAGCGGCCACACTATGAGAAACTGATATAATAGTGGGGGAGACATTATGTTTACCGCTCATGTGTATTAGTTAAGTAATGAAAGATAAATTATAACCGGTTTGTGTAAACACGTTATTCTAAGTCCCTAAACCCGGAATATTCTGTGTCCCTTAATCCCTAAAATCGGATTATTCTAAGTCCCAAAATTTAAATTATTCAAAGTCCCTCCCCCCCCCCCCTTAAATCAGACTAATTCGACCCCCCTCCTTGAATTTCAGATTTCCACAGTCTCCCCTCCCTGACAACAAGTTCCATGTTAATACTAGCTAATTAGCTTAATTTTATTTAAATAGTTTCATTAACGGTTTACCACCCATCAACTTTTTCAATAATTTTTATATTTAATTTTTCAGTTATGTTTTTTAATTACTGTATAAAGTTTGATAAATTTCCCTTTACATTTTGTAATAAAATTTGTGTATACAAGACTTAAACCTCATTATTTTTTAGTAAACTTTACTAATTTTTTGTTTCAATTTCCGAATTTGTATTTACTTAATTCATTGAGGATAAATTTTACTACATTTTTGTCGTATCAGGCTTTATTATTAAATACAAAATAGTTTAAAAAATCTTCAAATTTTATATGTAGGGCATTATTTTTAATTTTCAACAATAATAGTTTTTTGATTTAGGGTCTAAACTAAATAGAATTTATTTTCAGTGGACGATATCACATTTTATCCATATCCAGATATAGCTCGGGATCAATTTCAAAAATACGCAGAATTTAATAGCAAATTTCGAACAAAATCTGATAGGAAAAAGAGCCCTAACATTCAGGATCAAGAGAATATAGTTGAAAGTATTGATAGACCTCTAACCAAAATAGTCAAGGGAATCGTGGTTTTATCAACCTTTGATGGTCTTTCGACAGGTTAAGTATAAATCCAAATAAATTATATACTGTAGTGGCTCAGATAGAGCTGCTTTGGTTGAATATTCAACAAATTTGTTAAAAATCAACCAAACAGTGTAAAATTTAACCATTTAGTTTAAAAATCAAGCAACTGGTTTAAAATTCAACCAATTTCTTTAAATTTCAACCAATTGGTTAAATTTTCAAGCAAAACTTAAAATACGAAATAAAAATGATGTAATTATAATACAGGGTAAAAAAATGATGTGTGCATTATCTATGGAAAATGAATTAATTTTATAATATATTATAATTAAATAAAAGAGCGCTCTGAAAAAATTTATTTTTATTTATTTTTTTAACTTTTTTTAAGTTATTTTAAGTTTTTTTTCATGAATTTTAAAATTCATTGACTTTAAAAAAAAAAATTTTATTGTATAAAAAAATTGAAAAAAAAAATGTTAAGCCTCCTTTTCTTCAAGAACTACAAGTAAATTAATTTTAAGATTTTATCAAGATACAGAAGGGAACCTTCTAGCGTGCTTCCAGAGAAGGACCCAGGCCTTGAATGTTTTTTTTAAACTTTAGCTTAAAAATTCAACCAATTGGTTGAATGTAATTCAATCCATTATTTCAAATGTACCAAATTCAATAAATTTTATTATGCATCTGCATCTCATAGATATTTAATTCTGCCAAAAATGTCAAAAAAATTATAATTTTTTAAAATTATGAAGAAAAGTTCATGTAAATTTTAATTAAATATTAAAGATAAGGAGAGTTGAAAGCATTTGGAACACCAAATTCCACCAAATATTATAAAATTTTCCTTTAAACAATTGAACCCTGCGTTTCTTGGCCCAGAAAATCCATTAATATTAAAGGCGGGTGGGAGATACTTTTTTAAGATAATAACTTATGCATGATCATTTGATGTGATTTTGTGTTGTAAATGCATTCAACTTCCCTTTTGAGAAAAAAAATCTTTTACTAGAAACAAAATTCTGTTTTTGACACTGATTAATATATTTTTATTCGTTTATATCCTTAATAATAATAAAAGTCAAATGAAAATCATATTATTTGAAAATAAATTTTTTAAATCTTATGATAACACTCGTCCTAGGGTTAAAAAAAATAAATAAAAATTTATTTATCTTTCTTGATGAATCCTGTATATGTAACAGAGTTAAGAAATATACAAATAAATACGCTGGCGGTAACAAAATTGTTGCAGTCTATAAATACATTCAATAAATTTTTTCAATTTTCGTTTGATAATAATTTTAGGACTTTTTATTCTGGATCTTCTTGGTATACCTGTTGAAAAGTATTATGCAGTGGAAAAATGCCCAGATGCTATAAAAGTTAGCAAGTATCGCTATAAAGACAGAGTTACCCATATAGGCGATTTTAGTAAACTAACAGATCAAAAATTAGAAGAAATAGGCCCAATTGATTTGTTGTAAGGAGTTTAGCTCTGCCAATAATAAGGATAGAAAGGGTTTTGGTAAATATACTATTTATTATTCATTAGTGAATATTTGTTTTCGAAGCATCAAATGTAATGTAAACTTATTTTTTCAGCCAAAGGAAGTAGTGGTCGCTTGATTTTAAAATTTTGTGCTCTGACAAAAAAAATACTATCAAAAAACAATGGAAAAAAATTGTATATTTTGCTGGAAAATGTTCAAGGAATGCAAGCTTCTTGCTCAAGGAAAATCACTAAGTAATATTATAATTTATTATTTATCTATTTTTTTATAAGCATAAAAACTTTCGAAATTACTTTCAGAATTTTTTAGCATGTAAGGAGCCAAAGTTCACTTGATGAGATTATAGGGAATCATAGTATATTTTTGTGCTATTTATTTTAAAAAATCAGGCATCCAAGATTATTTAGGGTGTGGTTATTTCAAAGAGAACAATAGAAAATAGAATCGCGTGTTTATAAATATTTGCCGAATTATTTTCTTGAAATATTTTATTTTAAAAATTATTTTTAATGTTTGTATGATTATGTTACTTAATTTTTTTTATTTTTGGAAACGAATAAATGTTTATAAGAAAAAAAAAATAGTTTAAATAATATAAATGTATTTTCTAAGAAAAATTTAAAAATATATTTATAATCATGTCAATGCACCAATTGTTAACTTTTAAAAGTGTAACCAGTACTGTCTTGAATGCCTGCTTTCTTATAGAACCAATGGCGCAAAAAAAATCACTGATTTCCTGTATTTAACGCGTTACTTGAACCCCTTCACAATATAATAAAATTCGTTTGATTAAAAAGTAATGAATAGTGATTATATTTTCTTAATATTGCTAAAAACCGAATTATTCTTGTAAATTGAAATTAATATAATAAATTGTTTGTAAAATAAAATTCTAAAATATAATTGTAAATATTGTTTCGTATGAGAAAATTAAAAAAATTATTGACTAAATTAAAGTGTTATGAAAAAAATACAGTATTTTATCATTTTAAATTTTATCTTTAAAATGTTTCAGATTATTAGGATTTAATTATAATCCACTAAACAGCATCAATTTTACGCCACAAAATAGATCTCGCATATGGTGGACCAATCTTCCTTGGGGCCCGTTTGAGATGCAGGAAAAAATAACTCTGCAAAGCTGCTTGATGCCTCACAGAGTCGCAAACCCAAAAATAAAAAAAATTCGATGTATTACGACGAAGACAAATTCGCTAATACAAAGTAAGATTATTATGTAAAGTGCTAGAATGCTAAAAAAATGTTTTGTTTAAAAAATTATAAAACAAAATTTTTAAAGATATTAGTATTCATTTTTATACTTATACTCTAGATTCTTAAATCGCAGGTTTACATAAAACCTTGTTGAATAAGCTTATTTACCTATTTCCTTTTTTTTTTGTTTAAAATTTTCAAAGGTTATATAGTTTCTGTTTCAAAAAAATTTTTTCTTTATAGAATATGACTGTTATCGATAAAAATATACTTCGAAATATATTTTATAAGAATATTAATTTAAGAATATTATTTTATAAGAATATTAATATATAACTTATTTTTATTTAATAATAGAAAATTAAAAAATATTACAGAAAACAAAATGTTACCAGTATTATTTGATGGCGTGCCAGATGGCTTTTGGATGAGTGAGGTTGAAAAAATTTTTGGTTTTCCACCAGGATACACAGAAGTATATAATTTTAATAAATGTAGAAGACTAAAGCTGTTAGGTAATGCTTGGTGCATATACACCGTTGCTGCAATTTTGCGACCATTAATCGATATTTTTAGATCATTATAAGTTCTAAAGTGTTTAATAAAGATTAAGAGTATATGTATATATTTATATTAAATTATTATTTAGAATAAAGATAAAGTTTTCTTTGTAATGATGCCTTAATTAATAAATCCTTAAAAATATTTATTTTGTTAAATATTAACTTTAAATTATATAAAGTTAACTGATTTCAAGAAAAGAAAACGTTTCCTCTTTATATACTGTAAATATTTTCAATGTAATAGCTATTTATTAACCCATTTACGCCCAAGCGGACGTAAACGGAAAGTCAAAAAAAAAATAGGTTCCCGTATAGATAGAGGCTTTTAAATTGCATGTTTATAGTAAAATGTCATTCTCATACCGAATCTGAAGTCAGATTTTACTTAAGACCCTTTCAAATACCCCAAAAATAGGGGTAATGGGGGTGAAAAAGGGGCTAAAATAAAAATGACGGAAAAATCAATATAAAAATAAAAAATTCATACCAAAAAACATTTAAAATTACTAATTTGTGCAAAAAACTTACATTTTTTAGGTTTATGTGATATTTAATTGGATTTCAACCCTTATATTGCAACTAGGGCTAGTTATCCCAAAAACATATTAAAAAAATTATTTTTTTAGTTCCAAATCGGTTCAAATAGGTAAATTTTACTCCTAATTTCATTTTTTGAATTTGTTTTGAGCTAAAACGCTTCTATAAGCGTAAAAATAGGGGTAATCAGGGCTAAATGGAACCTATAGAATTTATTATTTTTATATAGGAAACTAAATTTTAGAATTTTACGCTTACAGAAGCGTTTTAGCTCAAAACAAATTCAAAAAATGGAATTAGGAGTAAAATTTACCTATTAGAACCGATTTGGAACTAAAAAAACAATATTTGAAGTTTTTGGGATAACTACCCTTAGTTGCAATATAAGGGTTGAAATCCAATTAAATATCCCATAAACCTAAAAAATGTAAGTTTTTTGCACAAATAAGTAATTTTAAATGTTTTTTGGTATCATTTTTTTATTTTTATATTGATTTTTCCGTCATTTTTATTTTAGCCCATTTTTCACCCCAATTACCCCTCTTTTTGGGTCATTTGAAAGGGTTGTAAGTAAAATCTGACTTCAGATTTGGTAAGAGCATGAAATTTTACCATAAAAATGTAATTTAAAAGTCTCTATTTATACGGGAATTTTTTTTTTTTACAAGGGATAAAATATTGGTTTTGGCTTTGCATGCAGTTGTATAATTGCAGACAGCATGCAAAAGTCGAACCCTATATTTTGTCCCGTGTTCTAAACAATAGCTTTACATATAATGGGCAAAAAAGCAGTCTCCCTAGGGCAGAAAATAAGCTTTTTTTGCCCTAGATATGTAAAAGTTATTACAACATACTCCTACTCTACCTAATGTAACTATTTTAAAATAAATATTTGCAGACAATTTTTGTAAAAAAATTTCACAAAACATTTCACAACTCTTCTTAAAAACTAAGAATATTTATGCCTCTCATTATGGGCTAATATAAGCTAAAATGAACAATTAGGTTTATTAAGAAAAACCTGTTCACTTGTGAGTCTTAGTAGTTTTCATTTTATCTGCGCCAAAATATAAAAGTACAGATTTTACTTACCATTTTATTTTCACTGTTTTATTTAAAAGTTTTTTCATGTTATTATACTGCAAAATATAACTAGTACATTCGCGCATCAAAATCGCCTAAAAAAGAAATTCATTCGACAATTCAACGATTTTTTCATTGAGAAATGAAAAATGACACGCTATGTATAATTAAAAAATTGTTAACCTCCTTGAAAAGTTTTTAAATTTTCAGTTAATACCTAAAATTTAAATTTGAAAATTTTGCATGATAGCTCAAAAATTTATGACATTTTACTAATTAAAAAACTAAGAAATAAAAATCATTATCTTATCATTTTCAGGTTACTACGTTTTTATTTTAAAACAGCGATATTTGAAAGAATTCTCCAATTTTACTAACACTTCGGCTAAAAGTACTTAATTTAATTTTTTGTAACTAATTTTAGATTAATACGTTATAACAAATATACATATGTACAACTTCAGTATTTTATTTCTAGTTTATAATTACATATTAAATGCATTTTTGCATTTTTAAATATAAAAAGAAATAAATAATTATTTATAATTATTTATTTATTTTTGAAAAATTATTTATCAAAACTACTCATTGTCAGTCATAAAAAAAAAACTTATAACCGGTTTGTGTAAACACAACCTAAATGCATGGAACATGTTTACTTCCAAATGAGGACTAGATATAATACAAATGTTACTCAACATTACAATTCAATTTTCTATTGTTGTAATTTGTAATTATCACCTTACTATTTATATATACTTACCTAATTATTCTAAGTCTTATTTGACCCCCCCCCCTTAAATAGGACAAATTTGACCCCCCCCCTTAATTTTAAAGTTCTGAAGTATCCCCTCCCTATAAACATGTTCCATGTTAAAATTATTCGTCATTGCAGTTATAATTTGTTTCTGCACTTTTTTAATTAGATTATATTGTTTGCTTTATTATTTTAATGAAAGTGATTAATTGTTGATTTGGTAAATTCTAATATTTTCTGTCTCTAATTTTTCAAAGGAATCATAAAATCATAAGCAATTTATAAATTAGCTTTGTTTCTGACAACCCAAAACATAATCTATAAAATTTCCAATATTTTGCTTTGTCCAATGTTTTACTTCCCTAAAAATATCATTTTTTATAACTTTTTTTTCTTCTTTTTCTTTTGCACTTTTACTTTATAGTAGATCAAAATTTTGATCTGAGAAAGACCCGACCTCCCTATTTTAATGGCCTTTAGTTTTACTTCGGGTAAAAAACTTAAATAAGTGTATTTAGTTAGGTACAAATTAAGTCAAATATAAATTTTATTTTTGAACTAAAAAAAAAAAGGTTATTGGATATTAATCAAAATTATTTTAAAATAAATAAAAAGAAAATTACGCCAAAAAAATTTTTTATCCATTTTTAAATAGTTAGGTTAGATATTTTTGTAGACACAACTTTAAAGGTTGATTTATATTTTTAAATTCTTTAGATATGATTAGAATATTTAATTTTTAATTCTATTCGAGATTCTATTATTCTATCCACTTTTCGGCGCTATAAAGGCTATTTATTACGTTGACACTTTTCATTAAATTTCAAAATTTTTTAATAACTTTTCTTATTATTAAAAATTAATAAATTAAAAATTAGACCATTTTAAGTTCTGTGTAGTTAAAATATGTGAAATTACATTATAGAAAACTGATGATTAAATAACTATCAAAAAAACCAAGCACTCTGCCGATGCGTTAAACCTATAGTTCAAGTTTCTTTCGGGTTTTTTATACCTTTTTTAAGTCGAATACTAAAAATATCATTAAAAATTTTATAAAAAATAAAATACTTTTTAAAAATTTTCACATTTTTCTATAAAACTTTTTCATTAAAAATCTGAAATAAAAAAGTTTTAATTTAAAATTTAGTGTATTTTTGGTTCTGTTTTGATTTTGTTAAATATAGTTTACAATACCTCATTTACAACTAAATTATTTATAAAAAAAAAAACAGGTTAATTTGTTTTTAAATTATTATTTAAGCCAGAAAACCAGCTTCACTCTTATTTATATATTTTTATAATGATTTAAAATCTTGAGTACTTTTAGTCTTAGGTACGATTTCACGTAGTGTTTTAAGATTAAAATTATATAAAACCAGCGGTTTGTCAAGTTTAGATGAAAAATCATCATTGCTGGTATTTTAGCGCTTGTCATAACTTGACGGTTCATTTTATCCATTTAACGCCAATTTTTGAGTATTAAGAGATGTTGGATCTAAAAATAAAAGTTATATTTGGATTTAGCAGCAAATTTGACTTCAGGAACTCGGATTGAAAACGAAAATCAATGTATTTTAAATAATTTTCGTAAAAAGTACCTGTATGTAACCTTGGCGACTAAAAAATAGTCCACTTTACCCCAGTCACCCCAATTTTAAAAAAATTAAAAAATTTTATCTCAAAAGTAACATTTTTTTTCGATTTGGTAGAAAAATAATATACATAAGCATTATCGCGGTTTTCATAACCTTACGGTCCATTTTACCAATTTCAAGCTTATTCTGTAATATTTTTTGGTCCGACATTTTGGAGAATTGGAAAATAGGGCAAAGAAAATAAAAACTTTCATAAATGAAAACGTTTTTTTCAACCTTAACAACTCCCAGGCAGTGTAAAAAGCTTATAATAACATATTTTTGGTCCACCATATTTAAAAACTGAAAAATATGCTGGTTCTAAAAATTGATAGATTTTATTCATTAAAACGCTTTTTCCAATCTCAGAAACTCTCAGGAAGTGTAAAAAGGTTATTCTGACATGTTTTGTTGATCCGCCATCTTGGAAAACTGGAAAATATGCTTGGGTGAAAATATGAAAATTTTAATCAACTAAAACGTTTTTCTCAACCTCGGAAACCCCTAAGCATTATAAATAGTTTCTTTTTTTATATTTTTTGATGCAACATCTTGGAAAATTGGAAAATATACTAGGGCCAGAAAATGAAAAATTGTCATAAATGAAAACGTTTTTTTTTCAACCAAAAAAATCCCCAGACAGTGTAAAAAGCTTATTATAACGTGTTTTAGGTCTGCCAAATCGGAAAATTGGAAAATATTCTGGTACCAAAAGTCGAAAAATTTTATTCATTTAAACGTTTTTTACAATCTCGAAAACCCCAGGCAATGTAAAAAGTTTATTCTAACATATTTTTTTCCGCCATCTTGGAAAATCGGAAAATACGCTAGGACAAAAAAAAACATTTTCTTCAATAAAAATGTTCTTTCAACCTTGAAAACCCCCATGTAATGTAGAAAGTTCTTTTTTTCATGTATTTTGGTCCGCCATATTGAAAAATCGAATAATTTTTTTGGATACAAAATTAAAAATTATTCATTATTAAAAATATACAGCTTTCCTTCGTGTCCTTCAAACGGTTCATTTTCATCCCGAACTTATTCCATGAAATGAAAAAAGTTTCAGGGAGTTAATAAGTTAATAACGAATTAATCAAGGAAAGTAGTACTACGTGGTTATTTTTGTTAGAGATACTTTTCTGGCCATTTAAGTCATAATACTTTTTTCCCCGAGACTGTAACTGTTGAAATGTTAAAAAGTAAACTAGATTTAAGAGAGTGCGCCACTTTCTGGTGTAGTAGTTTTTATAGTATATAATATAAGTATATATACATTGTATGTATAAGAAATTAGCGGTATTTTAAATGTTTCGGAACAAAAAATTTCGGATATTTTTTTTTCGTTATTTAGTTAAAAAAACTTATTTCGGTGAATTAACTTATGTTTAATTTTTCGTTACTTTTTTTTTCTGTATACTATAACTTTCGGAACATATGTATTTCTATGAACAAATAAAAAAAAAGAAAAATTTAATTTCGGATTTTCGCCAATATAAAAAATGCATTTTCGTAATAAAATTTTCCCTTTTTATCGATTTCGGTCAACTTTTTTTCGGTATTAAAATATTTCTTGTATATTTTTTCGTAATTACAATATTCTTATTAATTATTTTAAGATTGAATTTTTTCGGGTTATTTTACACTCATGAATTTTACCTTTCGTTGTTTTGCACTACATTAATTGATTGAATTGAAAATTAATTGAATTTTAGTAAAAAAAATTTTTGTCAGAGGAGGTTTAAAAAAATAGTCAAATAAACATATTTTTAATGTATAAATGACACAACTAAATGTCGGTGGGGAAAATTTTTTAGTAAAATGAAAATCTTCAAAACAGTTTATAAAGCGTAAGTGAATAGTCATTTGAACATAAAAATAACATACGCTTGACGAGAAAAATTAGTTGGAGATTTTGGTAAAAAGTTATGTCACCGAAGATCAAAAAGATAGTCAAATAAACCTATTTTGAATGTCATAATGACAGATCTAACTGTCCATGGAAGAAATTTCATAGTGAAATTAAAATCTTTTAAACAGCTTATAAACCGTAAATGAATAGTCAATTGAACATAAAAACAGTAGTCGTTTGACGTTAAAAATTAGTCGGATTTTAGTAAAAATTTTGTGTCAGCGAAGACCAAAAAAATAGTCAAATGAAACTATTTTGAACGTTTAAATGAAAAAACAATACGTCGGCGAAAAAAATTTTTTAGTAAAATATAAATCTTTTTAACAGTTTATATAGCGCAAATAAAGAGTCACTTGAACATAAAAATAATGTCCTTTTGACGTTAAAAACTAGTCTGATTTTCGTAAAAATTTATGTTAGAGAAGGCCAAAAAAATAATCAAATGAACCTATTTTGAATGTCTAGATGAAAAAACTATACGTCTGCGAACAAAATTTTGTATTAAAATTAAAGTCTTTTAAACAGTTTATAAAGCGTGAATGAATAGTCATTTGTAGATAAAAATAACATCCATTTGACTTTAAGAAGTAGTCAAATATTAGTAAAAATTTGTGTCAGGGAAGATTAAAAAAATAGTCAAACCATCATATTTATAATGTCTAAATGGTAGAACTCTATGTCGGTAAAAAAAAATCTAATAGTACAATTAAAATCATTTATACAGTTTATAAAGCGTAAATAAATAGTAATTTGAACATCAAAATAGTGTTTCGGTTTGACGTTACAAATTTTACGGATTTTTGTAAAAATTTATGTCAAAGAAGGCCAAAGAAATAGTCAAATGAACCTATTATGAATATATAAATGACAGAACTATTCGTTGACGGAAAAAAATTATATAGTAGCAAAACTAAAATTATTTACACAGTTTATAAAGCGTAAATAAATAGTCATTTGAACATCAAAATATTTTCCGTTTGATTTGCAGTGATTTGAATGGCAATCTGTAAATAAGCTCATAATTTACAAATTAGAGTCAGCAAAATTTAAAATTACAAACCAGTAAGTGAATTTATAACCTGTAATTATTAAAATTATAAATTTTAATAAGTAATGTTATAAGTTACTAATCAATAAGTAAGTTTATAATTTGAACATAATAAATTTACAAAATCGAATCAGTAAATTAACATATTACAAATTGTAAAATATATTCACATGTAAATAAGAAAATTACATATTTCAACTTGTAAACATGGATATGCAGCGACAGCGTAATTAGTAAAAGAAACAATCAGAAATTAAAATTTATGAACTCCATACAAAAGATAATACATTATAAAAATTAAATTAACAAATCTAACAAAAAGTAAGGTAACAAATAAATAATTAAAAATATTATATATTTTTTGCCCATAAACGTTATAAACAATTAACTTGTTGATTAGCAAATAGCGCTATGGGGTCCAGCCGTTAGCTTCTTGAAATATTCTTTTTTTTTTATTGTTGTGTAATAAATATTAATCTTTTGCTACCGTTTTTTTACACTCTGAACAGAGCTCAAAAACTATTTTCAACCATAGGAACTATTTGTAACTTCTTACTGAGAGTCATTTCGGGTCTCAGTTTTTGGATAAATATCGAGGAAAGTCGAAAAAACTAAAATACTAAAGGAAAATTTTTTTTTAGTAAGGATTTTTCAAACAATTTTTTTTTTTTTTTGTTAATTTAAAAAATTATAATTATTTGTTTTTTAAGTTTTTCAAAATGAAAAGGTTACATACCCAGAACTTGAAATTTAAAAATAAGAATTTTTGCTTTTATAGGAAAACAGTAATTTAAAATTCAAAAATAGAACAGAATTTCCCAATGTTTGAAAATCCACATTAAAAAAAAAATTTTCTTTAGAATTTTAGTTTTTTCAACTTTCCTCGATGTTTTTCCAAAAACTGACAGCCGAAATGACTCTCAGTAACAACTTTCAGCTATTTCCTATGGTTGAAATTAGTTTTTGAACTCTTTTTAGAGTGTAAAAAAATTAATATAGAAAATTTTCAGATTTTCTTTAAAAACTTGAAAATATTTTTAATTCAAAAAACAGCTGCTATTTCAATATTTAAAAAACCTAGATCCATAAAAATTGGCACGTCATATTTTAACATACTAAATCCAGGCAAATTTGATTTTTCAAAATTTCAGACATCTGTTTTCCGTTTAGGTCATTTTCACTAATAATTAAGTTAGTGTAGAAACCCGGAGAGTGCAGTGCCCCGAGCGGGCATTTGCAAGATTTGCAAATTTTGCCATCTTTGCATTTTTCGTTAGGGCACATATTTAGCTGCAGCTTTTTTTTATAAATGTATTCTGCAAATTTTCGGCCTTTTGAACACGGGTAAACCATCCAAAACTTCGGGAAGCCCGCTAACAATAAGTTTATTGACGTTAGTTGAGAAGTTTCTATGTGATTGGGAGTTGCACTGCCGCAAACTCCGATATAGTACATAGGGGTATTGACACCTGCATGAGAAAGATAGATAAACATACATTAATAATCTTTTTATAAAGAGCTTTAAAACGTTGCTAAAACGTTGAATAATAACATAGATAAATATTATTTACCCAAGAATTTTTCGCTGCATTCGGGCAAAATCTATAAATTGTTTTTCACTTCCACCAAAATCCAAATATTTTCTGAAATTTTTTAAATTGAGTCTTTTGTTACTAGTTCACTCTTAAAATAGCTAAAACTACCATTACCCAGAAACCTCAATGAACCTTAATGAATCTGGATGCTCAAAGTGCGATTAAATAGCAAAAACGCCACTTTTAAGGGTAGATTTAGCTAAAAATAACGGTGAAACATTGACAATAATTTATGGAAAAAAGTCGAGATTCTTGATGAACGACCCAAAAAACGTATATAAACGTATACCCTGGACGACCCTTCAAGGGCGAAATGGTGTAATTATTATTTATTGAAAAAGGAGTCGTAGTTCTTGAATAGCCAGCCACCCGAAAAACCTATATGGGCATATCCTGGATGTTAAAAGTTTTCAGTGGTAGGTAGTTTTAGCTAATTTAGGGGTGAAATTTTAATTATTTATGAAAAAGAAGTCAAAATTCTTGATCAGCAACCAAAAAATCTGAGCGCTCAAAGTGCGAATAATATGTACCAAAAAAAACCCACTTTTGGGAGTAGTGGGAGTAGTTTCGTTGCAAACTTAATAAGGGTGGTGAAGCTCCAAATTACTCTGCCAAATGAGCCAAATTTTTTTCGTGTTCAGAGACACCTAAAAAACACTTATTATGGTAGAGCAAATCTGGTGGGTGGTCACGAGAGCAGTGATAATAATACAACCAAACCCGTATTTTCACTGGACTATAATTTTATAATATGTCGTAGTAGGGCAGAGAAAGTAGAGAAATCCTTGATTCGGCCAAATCCCAAATAGTAATTTGGCCAAATTGTACGTAGTAAATGGTAAATAATGGAAGTTTCGATCGCCTACTTTCCTAAAATTTTTAGTGAAGTGGACGAAACTTATAGCAGCCTGTTGTGTCTACCACATTGATAGCCTTCAGGGAAAAGTATAGACTAAAGTAATTTTTATTTTATTTGTCTTCTTTTTACGAATCAAAATCATGAATGGATTGAGATCTTAGGGAAGCAAAAAAAAAACAAAGACAATTTAATGTTTATGCCTTAGAAATGTCGGTATAATATAACGTACTTGGACTTATGTTATACCGACATTATTTTTTTAACAAAGTTTTTTTATTCTATTTTCCATTCATTTATTTAGTTGAGAAACGTCGGTATAACTTAACGTACTTAGACTTATATGTTATACCGACATTATTTTCTTAACTATATATTTTACCTAACCTTCCTGATGTACCACGTATTCAGAAATACCCTCTATATACAACGTGTTCTATACAAGGATGAAAAGGCGTGGTTTAAAAAATATAAAATTCGCGTTGCGTGGGGGGTTTTCGCAGGAGTGAAGGAGAACGCAGGAGAACGTGTAATCGAATATTTTCGAGCTATAGTTGTGTTGATATTTTTTTATCATGACTTTAAATTAACCTAAAAGTTATTTTTAATTTAAATTGCAGTTTGTGGATAAAAGTAATAATTTTTTGCCACATTTAATTTCTATCTAATGCAGAAGTTATGTTGGGCTTATCTTAGCCATTATCCTTAAAAGAAAAAAAAATAATTAATTTTGAATTAAAAATAACCTTTGACTTGTAGAAAAAAATAGCTAAATTTATACACTGAAAGATGAAATAAGAAAAAAGGTAAATTTTATTTTAAAAAATTACTATTGAATTAAAAAATTTTGAATAAAATTAAAATTGACAACTAAATTTTCATTTTGCAGATGAACATAAAACAATTTTTTCTAATAAAATTGTCAAAAAAGGTGATAAAAAATTTGACGTAACTTTAGAGAATATACTTGGAGGAGAAATCAAATTTCACAATTAGCTCTACAAGCTTTGGACTAAACAAGAGCTACAGTTCAAAGATTACAGTTACAGTTAGCTACACATTGCTTGTTGAACGAAGATCATTTGATGGCTGGCACTAGCATGAATTTTATGAATTTAATGAACCGATCTTCTTTTATACTTCAAACTTGTTCTTGCATGTGCTACGCAATGTACAACTGGATATTTAAATACTATGATTTGTGACTAGATTTAAGTAGCGAAATCAACAAAGCATTTTGAGGTAGGCAAAGAAGCTGCTTGAAGAAAGCAGTAAGTGCATTTTAATTAAAGCGGAGCTGTCTGTCTTTTGTCTGCCTTATCGAAGCAGATCTTTTGCACATACCTCAATGTACTCAGTTGATTTTGCTTATAATTATGGTAAATAAAATTTACTTGTAATCATTTATACAAAACCACTTCATCTTTTTTATGAATACAAATTCATTTATCAACTCAAGCTTAAGTACCGCAGAAAGCGAAAAGCCTTTTAAGGCATTTCTTGAAACTTCTTACGGTGTAAGCTTCAAGTTATGTCATCATTATTTTATTAAATTAAATTTTTACTTGTAAATTAATGTAATACTGGTAATTTAAGTACTACCATTTGTGACTAGATGTAAGCAGTGAAATCAACAAAGCGTTTTGAGGTAAGCAAAGAAGCTGCTTTGAAGAAAGCAGTAAGTGCATTTTAATTAAAGCGGAGCTGTCTGTCTTTTGTCTGCCTTATCGAAGCAGATCTTTTGCACATACCTCAATGTACTCAGTTGATTTTGCTTATAATTAGGGTAAATAAAATTTACTTGTAATCATTTATACAAAACGACTTCATCTTTTTTATGAATACAAATTCATTTATCAACTCAAGCTTAAGTACCGCAGAAAGCGAAAAGCCTTTTAAGGCATTTCTTGAAACTTCTTACGGTGTAAGCTTCAAGTTATGTCATCATTATTTTATTAAATTAAATTTTTACTTGTAAATTAATGTAATACTGGTAATTTAAGTACTACCATTTGTGACTAGATGTAAGCAGTGAAATCAACAAAGCGTTTTGCGGTAAGCAAAGAAGCTGCTTTGAAGAAAGCAGTAAGTGCATTTTAATTAAAGCGGAGCTGTCTGTCTTTTGTCTGCCTTATCGAAGCAGATCTTTTGCACATACCTCAATGTACTCAGTTGATTTTGCTTATAATTAGGGTAAATAAAATTTACTTGTAATCATTTATACAAAACGACTTCATCTTTTTTATGAATACAAATTCATTTATCAACTCAAGCTTAAGTACCGCAGAAAGCGAAAAGCCTTTTAAGGCATTTCTTGAAACTTCTTACGGTGTAAGCTTCAAGTTATGTCATTATTTTATTAAATTAAATTTTTACTTGTAAATTAATGTAATACTGGTAATTTAAGTACTACCATTTGTGACTAGATGTAAGCAGTGAAATCAACAAAGCGTTTTGAGGTAAGCAAAGAAGCTGCTTTGAAGAAAGCAGTAAGTGCATTTTAATTAAAGCGGAGCTGTCTGTCTTTTGTCTGCCTTATCGAAGCAGATCTTTTGCACATACCTCAATGTACTCAGTTGATTTTGCTTATAATTAGGGTAAATAAAATTTACTTGTAATCATTTATACAAAACGACTTCATCTTTTTTATGAATACAAATTCATTTATCAACTCAAGCTTAAGTACCGCAGAAAGCGAAAAGCCTTTTAAGGCATTTCTTGAAACTTTTTACGGTGTAAGCTTCAAGTTATGTGCATCATTATTTTATTAAATTAAATTTTTACTTGTAAATTAATGTAATACTGGTAATTTAAGTACTACCATTTGTGACTAGATGTAAGCAGTTAAATCAACAAAGCGTTTTGAGGTAGGCAAAGAAGCTGCTTTGAAGAAAGCAGTAAAAGCAGTTTAATTATAAAGCGGAGCTGACTGCCTTTTGTCTGCTTTATCAAAGCAGATCTTTTGCGCATACCTCAATGTACTAAGTTGATTTTGATGATAATTAAAGCAACTAAAATTTAGTAAATTGTAAAATTTACTATAAAGCTTACACCGCAGAAAGTTCAATTGAAATGCCTTTTCAGTCATTTGTTGAAACTTCGAAATAGTATATTAAGTATCAAGGGCGTAAAATTTTAGCACTAGTGTGAGCACTAGCACGAGTGCTCGGCGAAGCCGGGCACGAGTGATATGTGTTCACACTAATGTCTAAAGTTTTTCGCCCATGGTGCTTACGATATTTTTTGCCTACCTAGGTGTACAGCGAGTGCCGAAAATTCCGTGACAAGTTTTATGTACGAGTTTCACGCCCGGGAGGGCCAAAACACTTTTTTCGCCTCGTGACACGATCGTAAAAAACACGTTTTTTCCTCACTGAGAAAATGAAAAAAAAATTGCATTTTTTCCATGGGAGCAAGAAAAAAATGCCCCAGATCACAGTTTACCGTCCTCGGCTGCACCTTGGATGGTTATTTACGTGCGATCTGGGCCATTTTTTAACATGGAACATGTTTATAGGGAAGGGGTACTTCAGAGTTTGAAAATTAAGGAGGGGGGGTCAAATATGACCTTTTTAAGGGGGGGTCAAATTTGTCCTATTTAAGGGGGGGTCAAATATGTCCTTTTTAAGGGGAAGACAAATTTGTCTTTTTTAAGGGGGGGGGCAAATATGTCCTCTTAAAGGGGGGGGGGGGTCAAATGACACTTACAATAATTAGGAGACTGAAAAATCTGGGCTTAAGGACTTAACATAATATCGATTTAGGGACTTGGAATAATATCGATTAAGGGACTTAGAATAATTCAGGTTTAGGGAAGTAGTTTGTGTTTAGAATCTTAACAGTTGGTAAGGTGATAATTACAAATTATAAAATTAGAAAATTGTATTGTAATGTTGAGAAACATTTATATTATTCCTAGTCCTTAGCTGGAAGTAAACATGTTCCATGCATTTAGGTTGTGTTTACACAAACCGGTTATAAGTTATTTCTTTTGCTGGCTTGGCTAAAAATGTACTATTTCTCGTCAGCGGCGAGAAGGCATATGTATTTATCGGAAGCTTCGCGTTCGGCAAAAACTTGTTTTCTTGACACTCACGAGAAAAAAAATAATATACAACCCTCGGCAATAAAAAAAGAATGCCCTAAATAGCTGTTTAGCAATATACGTGCGATTTTGGCCACTGCTAATTTTTTATGATTTTTTTATTCTTAGGTAAATAAATAATAGCTTTGTTAATTAAAAAAATACCTTCTCTAAACCGGAAGGTTGTACGATTGCACATGAAACATTGCATATATCGTGCTTTTGTTTAGGAAACGAAGATTTTATTAATTGAGAGTCAATAAAAACCATTTTCGCTAAAATTTCTTTTCTGCTGCCCCACTCTAACCACGCCATACTACTCCCGGACTCAGAGAGTTATATCTCTCTTAATTCAGGCATTTAACTCGCTGAAGATTTCTGTCATCTGGAATACCTTCGGGATAAAAATGTACCGTCACAGGGAAAGCTGATATCCTGAAGGCATAATTTTTAATTTTTCATCCAAAATAATTTTATGATTTTCCAATACGGCCGGCCAAACAACATGAAAAAAGGAACTTTATACATTACCTGAGTGTTTTCGAGGTTGAGGAAAACGTATTTATTAATGAAAATTTTCATTTTTTCAGCTAAGCGTATTTTTCGATTTTTCGAAATGGCGGATTAAAAGCAGAAAAAAAGAACTTTGTACATTACCTGGGGGTTTCCAAGGTTGGGAGTAAGACGTTTTTATAATGATGAACATTTTATCTCTAATATAACTATTTTAGAAAAACTAAAATTTATAAAAATTGTAAATAAATTAAATTAAAAAAATAAATAAATATAAAAAATTTTTTAAAATATTTTTTGAGCTATTAAAAATTGTAAAAAAATTTTATCAAATTTATAAATTAGAGTATATTTGAATTATTTTTAATTGAACAGATGAATAATACATGAATTAAGTGTGAAATGATAACACAAAATTTATTTTACGAAACAAATTTTATTTCTTCTTTACCTATTATTGTTTTTTTTTTTTTTTCTTGATAGGCACATAAACTACCTTTAAAACGAATATTTTTATTTGTTTTCATATTCGTCTTGCGAATGATACTTATTTTATAAATAAATACAAATATTTAAATATTTTCAGCTTCTTAAATACAGATGAAACTATACTTTTTTTAACTATACTATATTTTTTAAATTTTAATAAATATACTTTACACTACATCAGTAATTTAAAACTTCTTACAAGTTATGAGGCCCCTCTTGGTTATTTATGATTTGTAGAATTCGGTTATCATTTCCTTGAACCCGTAAACCTCGAATCTCCACAATCCTTTGGTGATCAAAAACTGCGTTTAAGAAAGTTAAGTTATCTTTCAGGTAGTAGGTGGGTACTCCCAAGGTTTGCTTATAATTTTGTTTATAGTATGACTGTATTTTTGTCCAGCAATGAGAAATATCATACCCTGAAAAATAAGTAAATAATTATGCCTTTGAATATCAAAATATTAACAACTATTTGTTTACTTAAAAAAATAAAGTTTTACTTACAGTCAAAATTTGCTGCTGCAAATCTTTCGTTGATAACATTAGCTATCATTCCACACGCAAGTTTCCTCTCAAATCGGTTTAATCGTGCATTATCTCCTGTTTCATCCCAAAACTGGGGTCTCTGTGACATTTCGTTACACAGTATGATTTTTTGCTCTTGGTTAAGAACTTTTACTCTTCTGGAAGCCATTTTTTACCAAAAAATGTATCTTTAAATAATACAAATTGTATATAATTTATCGCGCTTAAATTATTATTTCAATTTTTGCACTGCAAATTATTGATTTTTTAACAAATTTTTTTTTTTAACTTGTCTTTTCTATTTTGTAAATTTTAACATAAAAATTAATCACATGTAATATAACGTTTTGGCACGAACTTTGTTTACTTTTAAACGCACGGATTCAAATGAATATAAACACACAAGACATACTAATACATACCTAGGTGTAATACATTCCTGAGTTCTGCGCATTACCTTAAACTGTATTTTATTTAAAAATTTATTTTTGATTATTTAATTTTTAATTACAAACAAAATTTAACCCAGAGTTAAATAATCATATGTAAATTCATTTTTATTAGAAAAATAGTCTTAATAATTTATTTATGTCTTAATTTTTATTTATGCCTTAATTTTTAAGCCTTAAATTTCGATGCACGATAATTTCAACAAAAAAAATATAAGCAAAATATCACTTTCGCGCATATTTTCATCGTTGTTGTCACGCGGGGGCATTTAATTGTGTTAGTTTTAAAATTTTGATTCTTTATTTATTAATACACATAATAAATTTTTAATTATACATACTTACAATTTAAAATAGTATTTTTTACTGTTTGTTCGTTGCGCTCGTAAGCACGTGTATGTAAATTTTAAACAATTGTGTTGCTGTTTTAAAGGTTTTTATGATGATACGTGTACAGTAATTAGAGTTTTCTTTTCAAAATATAAAAAATTTTCAAATTTATATTGGATTCGTCGCGTAGAATAATATTCCATAAAATATGGGTGACAATTTAAATATTGCTAATCGCCAGTACACGAATGCTGAGTATATAAACATGTACAAGTGCTATATTAGAGAAGGTGAGAATTTTCATCAGGCAGTTTTAGCATACGCACTACTTTACCCAAATCTTAGGCACCCAGATCATAGGGTTATAAGAAATATTGTTCGTTCTATGGATGAATCGAGATGTATAAATCCTCATGCTCGGGAAAGACAAGTTGCAGACAACACCCCAGCTGAATTAACCCATCTTATACTTAGAGCTTTTGAAGAAGATTCTAATTTAAGTCTTAGAATTTGTGCTTTAAGACTTGAAGTTCCTCACACATTAATACATCGAATACTGATAAAAAACCATTGGTATCCCTACCATTACAGGAAGGTTCAAGTTTTGCATGGTGAAAACGATCGCGCTGCAAGAATGCTTTTCTGTAGAAGTTTCATAGCAAACATCGTAAGGAATCCAGTAATTCATATTTATATACTCTGGTCAGACGAGTGCACGTTCACTCGAAATGGAATCTTTAATAGCAAAAACTTTGTACATTGGTCTGACCGCGGAAATCCTCATGAAACCAGGGAAACTAATGCCCAATATAGGTGGAGCATTAATATTTGGGCTGGTATCATCGCGAATCAATTGGTAAGTCAACTTAAAAGTTAAAATATTTTACATTGGTTTTTAAATAATTATGCGCGCAAAAAAAAATTCTGTTTACGACTAGCGGAATACCACTTGTGGTTATCAAAATTTTTTTCTTGTTCAAAGAATTGCCAATAACTTTAAACGTAAAGAAAATTAAAAAAGTAATTTTTGGTTCTTCGTAGAGAAACTATTGTGAAATTTTGATTTCTGATTTTTTTTGCATGTAAGTACGTTTCGGTACTCCAGGAAGCTGAAAAATCGGTTTTAAAAAAAAGTCTGTACGCGTGTGTGAGTGTACGTATGTATGTATGTATGTAACCGAAGATGTTTGCAAAGAATTGTGTTTTTGAGACCTATTTTTTTTTCAAAAAAAAATCTGAAGTCACTTTTTTTTTATTTTGGATGTATACCTCATTTATTTATGTAAAAAATTACTAATATTTGAGAATATGATTATCACTCGATATATCTCAAATCTGATATTAAATTTTTTGAAAATTATTTTATCAACATTTTTTACGTCAAAAAATTAAGAAAACCATTATTTTTTTTTCTTTTCGGACGTATAGCACCTACTTTTTTCTACGCGCATATTTTCAATAAACAGAAAAAATATATTTTTTTTTTAACTTTACATACTCGAGTGTGGTCTATATACAAATTGTTAATAAACTGACCTTTTTTCGAGTACAAAATTATTTATTTATTAACGTTTCTACTCCTAGTTCGGGGTCCTTTTCAAAATATTGTTAAATGACAATTACATTAAATATTTATGTAACGAGAAAGTACTTTTTTTTATTTTTCTTTAAATTTCAAGTCATTTGCAATCGTTTGAGCATGAAAACAATTTCACTAGCCATTCACTTTGCTGTTTGGGATAAGCGCTAATGGCTAGCTAAAAAAATTACTTTTATACCACAAGCGGATTTTTTGTTTAGTGTACAATTATACATATCAATAGTTGTGGTAATTAAAAAAAAAGTTTTATGAATAAAAAACTTTTCAGATTGGCCCTATTGTGCTACCACCAAGATTAAACGGCCAGCTATACTTGGAGAATGTCTTACATCGGCTAAATGAATGGATTCAAAATTTGGATTTGCCACAACATGTCAAAGAAGGGATAATATTTATGCAGGATGGATCACCAGTTCATTACCGACGACAAGTTGTTGATTGGCTAAATAATAATTTTGCGAATAGGTGGATTGGCAGAAATGGGCCGATACGTTGGCCTGCACGTAGTCCAGATCTCAATCCCTGTGATTTCTTTCTATGGGGTCGTATCAAAGAATTAGTCTATAAGATACCTGTTGAAAATAGAGATGATGCATTACTTAAAATTCAACAAGCATTCCAAAGTTTGTCACCTGAGGAAATAATGAAGGCCACTCATGGCATTGTGCGAAGAAGTATGGCATGCTTTAATGTTCAAGGAGGACATTTTGAACAGATTCCACATTAGTTGGTTATGCATTTTAATTAATCAGTTTTCCTTAAATTTTAAATATTCAGTTTTTCAAAATTATAAATAGAATGTTAGTGAATTATCTTATTATAAAAATGAAATTTTCAAAAGAGTATAAGGTGTATATTTACATATTATACATTGTTTAATAAAACTTTGTTCTAGATGTGAATATTTAAAATAATTAATTGAAAGATTTAATTTTAGAATAAAAAATTTTTTGGTACTTAATTTATTTCTTTTTACGTATTTCTTTTACACGTATATTGCTAAACTGCTATTTAGGGCATTCTTTTTTTATTGCCGAGGGTTGTATATTATTTTTTTTTTCGTGAGTGTCAAGAAAACAAGTTTTTGCCGAACGCGAAGCTTCCGATAAATACATATGCCTTCTCGCCGCTGACGAGAAATAGTACATTTTTAGCCAAGCCAGCAAAAGAAATAACTTATAACCGGTTTGTGTAAACACAACCTAAATGCATGGAACATGTTTACTTCCAGCTAAGGACTAGGAATAATATAAATGTTTCTCAACATTACAATACAATTATCTAATTTTATAATTTGTAATTATCACCTTACCAACTGTTAAGATTCTAAACACAAACTACTTCCCTAAACCTGAATTATTCTAAGTCCCTTAATCGATATTATTCCAAGTCCCTAAATCGATATTATGTTAAGTCCTTAAGCCCAGATTTTTCAGTCTCCTAATTATTGTAAGTGTCATTTGACCCCCCCCCCCTTTAAGAGGACATATTTGCCCCCCCCCCCCCTTAAAAAAGACAAATTTGTCTTCCCCTTAAAAAGGACATATTTGACCCCCCCCCCCTTAAATAGGACAAATTTGACCCCCCCTTAAAAAGGTCATATTTGACCCCCCCCCTTAATTTTCAAACTCTGAAGTACCCCTTCCCTATAAACATGTTCCATGTTAAAAAATGGCCCAGATCGCACGTAAATAACCATCCAAGGTGCAGCCGAGGACGGTAAACTGTGATCTGGGGCATTTTTTTCTTGCTCCCATGGAAAAAATGCAATTTTTTTTTCATTTTCTCAGTGAGGAAAAAACGCGTTTTTTTCGATCGTGTCACGAGGCGAAAAAAGTGTTTTTGCCCTCCCGGGCGTGAAACTCGTACATAAAACTTGTCACGGAATTTTCGGCACTCGCTGTACACCTAGGTAGGCAAAAAATATCGTAAGCACCATGGGCGAAAAACTTTAGACATTTGTGTGAACACATATCACTCGTGCCCGGGCTTCGCCGAGCACTCGTGCTAGTGCTCACACTAGTGCTAAAATTTTACGCCCTTGATACTTAATATACTATTTCGAAGTTTCAACAAATGACTGAAAAGGCATTTCAATTGAACTTTCTGCGGTGTAAGCTTTATAGTAAATTTTACAATTTACTAAATTTTAGTTGCTTTAATTATCATCAAAATCAACTTAGTACATTAAGGTATGCGCAAAAGATCTGCTTTGATAAAGCAGACAAAAGGCAGACAGCTCCGCTTTATAATTAAACTGGTTTTACTGCTTTCTTCAAAGCAGCTTCTTTGCCTACCTCAAAACGCTTTGTTGATTTAACTGCTTACATCTAGTCACAAATGGTAGTACTTAAATTACCAGTATTACATTAATTTACAAGTAAAAATTTAATTTAATAAAATAATGATGCACATAACTTGAAGCTTACACCGTAAGAAGTTTCAAGAAATGCCTTAAAAGGCTTTTCGCTTTCTGCGGTACTTAAGCTTGAGTTGATAAATGAATTTGTATTCATAAAAAAGATGAAGTCGTTTTGTATAAATGATTACAAGTAAATTTTATTTACCCTAATTATAAGCAAAATCAACTGAGTACATTGAGGTATGTGCAAAAGATCTGCTTCGATAAGGCAGACAAAAGACAGACAGCTCCGCTTTAATTAAAATGCACTTACTGCTTTCTTCAAAGCAGCTTCTTTGCTTGCCGCAAAACGCTTTGTTGATTTCACTGCTTACATCTAGTCACAAATGGTAGTACTTAAATTACCAGTATTACATTAATTTACAAGTAAAAATTTAATTTAATAAAATAATGATGACATAACTTGAAGCTTACACCGTAAGAAGTTTCAAGAAATGCCTTAAAAGGCTTTTCGCTTTCTGCGGTACTTAAGCTTGAGTTGATAAATAAATTTGTATTCATAAAAAAGATGAAGTCGTTTTGTATAAATGATTACAAGTAAATTTTATTTACCCTAATTATAAGCAAAATCAACTGAGTACATTGAGGTATGTGCAAAAGATCTGCTTCGATAAGGCAGACAAAAGACAGACAGCTCCGCTTTAATTAAAATGCACTTACTGCTTTCTTCAAAGCAGCTTCTTTGCTTACCTCAAAACGCTTTGTTGATTTCACTGCTTACATCTAGTCACAAATGGTAGTACTTAAATTACCAGTATTACATTAATTTACAAGTAAAAATTTAATTTAATAAAATAATGATGACATAACTTGAAGCTTACACCGTAAGAAGTTTCAAGAAATGCCTTAAAAGGCTTTTCGCTTTCTGCGGTACTTAAGCTTGAGTTGATAAATGAATTTGTATTCATAAAAAAGATGAAGTGGTTTTGTATAAATGATTACAAGTAAATTTTATTTACCATAATTATAAGCAAAATCAACTGAGTACATTGAGGTATGTGCAAAAGATCTGCTTCGATAAGGCAGACAAAAGACAGACAGCTCCGCTTTAATTAAAATGCACTTACTGCTTTCTTCAAGCAGCTTCTTTGCCTACCTCAAAATGCTTTGTTGATTTCGCTACTTAAATCTAGTCACAAATCATAGTATTTAAATATCCAGTTGTACATTGCGTAGCACATGCAAGAACAAGTTTGAAGTATAAAAGAAGATCGGTTCATTAAATTCATAAAATTCATGCTAGTGCCAGCCATCAAATGATCTTCGTTCAACAAGCAATGTGTAGCTAACTGTAACTGTAATCTTTGAACTGTAGCTCTTGTTTAGTCCAAAGCTTGTAGAGCTAATTGTGAAATTTGATTTCTCCTCCAAGTATATTCTCTAAAGTTACGTCAAATTTTTTATCACCTTTTTTGACAATTTTATTAGAAAAAATTGTTTTATGTTCATCTGCAAAATGAAAATTTAGTTGTCAATTTTAATTTTATTCAAAATTTTTTAATTCAATAGTAATTTTTTAAAATAAAATTTACCTTTTTTCTTATTTCATCTTTCAGTGTATAAATTTAGCTATTTTTTTCTACAAGTCAAAGGTTATTTTTAATTCAAAATTAATTATTTTTTTTTCTTTTAAGGATAATGGCTAAGATAAGCCCAACATAACTTCTGCATTAGATAGAAATTAAATGTGGCAAAAAATTATTACTTTTATCCACAAACTGCAATTTAAATTAAAAATAACTTTTAGGTTAATTTAAAGTCATGATAAAAAAATATCAACACAACTATAGCTCGAAAATATTCGATTACACGTTCTCCTGCGTTATCCTTCACTCCTGCGAAAACCCCCCACGCAACGCGAATTTTATATTTTTTAAACCACGCCTTTTCATCCTTGTATAGAACACGTTGTATGTATATTCGAATAAAAGGTCATTTTCGTGTCCCGGGATGAAAAAACACATTTTTACCATGAATCGTTATAACTTTTGAGATTTTTTCAGTATTTAATAAGAGCATGCAGGCAAAAAACCAGGCGAAATGTCCTGTACCGTCCCTGTCCCAGGGGTACCCACGACATGTTGCGAACTGTGTATTGGCTATATATTTTTAGTTTTACTAATTAAAAGCAGTGTTTTAATTATTCTGAATACTTATATTTTAAAAAAAAAGTAAATATAGTTTTTTAAGCATGTTGCTCACCTTAAGAATCTTGGCGTGGGTGGTCGCAATTGAAAACTTCTGGCTTCTGGTCAAAAATTAATAAAAAAATTAAAAAAAAGGGCATATCCTCCAATTTTTTTAAAAACCGCTCGCTGTCTTCTCGAAATTTTTCAAATTGTTGACAAAAAAATTTCTTAAATTGTAAGAAAAAAAGGAAATTTTTCTTAATTTGAAAAAAATTATAAAAGTATACCATTTTCACGTTCCAATTTCAATTTTAATGTAGTAGAAATATTTATTATTTTTTATTATTTTCTTATTTATAAAAAATAAGAACGTTAAATAAAAATATAACGATCATAATGGAACAAATTATTTTTTTATTGAAATGTTATTTTTATTTCCTATAAATTTTCATAAAAATTTTCTATTTTTATTTTCTCTTACCAGAATCGCAGTGTGACTCTGCAATATCGACGAGTTTTCCTTAAACCAATTTCCTAATTGGCCGAGTTCAACATTTTTTACTATTTTTAATCTTTAAGGAATTATTTATCAGATTTATTGAGTTTCATCGATCTGTGTCTCATTAGCACCCTACTTTTTATAAAGCCGAAACACAATATTTCCCATAAGCACAATTTTAAAATATCACTTTTATTCTATTCATAAAAAATTTATTAAAAATTCACTAATTTTTCGAAAAAATTCTATTTTTTTTTTGTAAATCTAAGAAAGTTACTTTTTATTGTACATGAAAAAAACCCTTATAATACCGAGGAAAAATTAAACAGCAGTCTTGAGATGACTCAAATTTTTCTAGAACGAAATAAAATTTGAAACATAAGGACTCAAAAACCATTTTATTCTGATTTATGGTGACATTTGATATTTTATCTAGTAGGAATAGATTTTCAAAGTAAATTATTATTAACCATTTATAAGTTAAATAATTAGCTACTGGTTTATTATATAACTTGTAAGATACCTAAAATAAAATAACCTAACTTTTTGTAAAATTTTCTTTTAGATTAAGAAAAGCTAGCTTATTTTATGTTAGATTTCTGTGCAGACAAACGATTCTGAAATTGACTATAGTCATTACAACAGTGACTGACTTAATTTTAATTGAGTTAGTCAGCATATACGTTTTTGTTTTTTTTTTGTTGGTAATTTTCAACGTCACGCGAAAAAAAATTAGTAAATTTTCGTAAAATCACAAAAAAAATCGAGAATTCTCGAATTTTTTGATAATATACTAAATTTACTAATAAATGAGAGAATTTTTTTTTTAGAGAGATTATAAAAATATTTTTTTTCTTCTTGATTGTAGTTTAAAAACTTTAAAAAAACTTTAGATAATTTTTCAGATAAGATTTCAGACCCACTTGAAACAGCCAAAATAATGTAAATAATAAATTAAATTATTATTATACAATACAAGACTCTTTTCTTTTCGCAAAATTAAACTTTCTAACTCAACTATTAAATATATCTCAATTAATAAAAATTTAAAATATGCGTTTTGTAAACAAACAAAATTATTAATTTATTTTTGCTGTTGTTTTATTTTCAATGTTTTTAGCTTTTTTTATAACCCTTGGTTAACCTAAAAACCTTAAAATTTGTAAATATTCGAAAAAAATGGTTTTTATTTACTAAATTCAGTAAATTAACAAAAAATTCGAGTATTCTCGATTTTTTTTTGTGAATTCGCAAGAAAAATTGATAATTTACAATTATTTTTTGAAAATTGTTTAAAAAATAATTTTAAACTGACTAAATTATTTTTGACTAAGTTAGCATGTTTCTTTCCAGGTTAGGAATATAAAAACGTGCTTAAATGCGTGCAAAAAAAAGGGGGTACAAAACTGTGTTATATATTTAGGTGTATAATTAGTTTGAGTAAAATTTTTTCCACATTCTTTGCATTTGTATTATGATAATGGTTTTTCTCCAGTGTAGATTCTCACGTAACGAACGTGTCCCCTGCATCTATACAAATATTACTTTTTTTCGCAGTCTGACCAATTCGGACTTTAACCACTTACGTTAGATTCGATATTTGAACCACCACATTGATTATCAACTAACTATCTGGTTCACCAGATTTTTAGCTAGATGGTTAACTATAAAGTATTTTATTGAGCCAAAAAGTTAATTAATTCTTTTCATTTCATCGTTTCTGGCCTCGACAAGGTGCAAAAGACTCTTCCTCGTAATAGAAGCTTATGTGTAACATGCCTGAGGGTATAATTTTTAATTTTTTAGAAAAATTACAATATTATTTTTTATTTTTTTTTGTTGTGTAATACCTCATTTAATTCCAATAAAGAACTAATATCTGAAAATATTATAACCGGTGATATTTCGCGACCATTATGGAATTAAGACCTAATTTTTTTATTCAAAAATTTTTTCATCAAAAAATCTCAAACTAATTTTATTTTTTTCTAATTTGGATGTAATACAGAATTTATTTCCATGAAAGTACTTATATTTTAAAGTACGATTTTTACTCAATATCTCGAATCCAATAATTAAATTTTTGAAAATTTTTTTCCCAAAATTTTCGCCACAAAAAAATACAAAATACCCCAAATTTTTTTTCTCTTTTTTAGAAAGTTGGTTATCGTAATTTTTAATTTTTAATAACTAGCTTCTTAAAACATATTTAAAAATTTATAAAAATTTACAAAGCTACCTAGAAATACCTCGAAATTCCCATGTTATTTAAATGGGAAACTTCAAGTGCTCGGCGGCACGGGTTTAAGAAATCGAAAATCAAAATCCTTGGAGCTGGGTGTTTTTTATGACCAAAATATTCGAAAAAAAATGGGGGGAGCCAAAAAATATCGAAAAAAAAAAAAAATAATACACAGTCTAATCTGCATATTTGCAAATATTGCAATAAAAATATTGTAAGATTAAATAATGTTGTGTGCTGATCATGCGGTGAAGCTTATCATGCTTCAAGTGCTGAGCTTTGTGCAACTTTGTGCAACACATCCAGAAGTTTTCAGACCCCCAGATGCCTTCAGCTCTGATTGGCAGCCTATTCATGACAAAAAAAAAAGCAAAATTTTTAACGACTTTTTATAACTGAGTTATATATTTAGGTGTATAATTAGTTTGAGTAAAATTTTTTCCACATTCTTTGCATTTGTATTATGATAATGGTTTTTCTCCAGTGTAGATTCTCACGTAACGAACGTGTCCCCTGTATCTATATATAAATATTATTTATTTTCGCAGTCTGACCAATTCGGACTTTAACCACTTACGTTAGATTCGATATTTGAACCACCACATTGATTATTATCAACTAACTATCTGGTTTACCAGATTTTTAGCTAGATGGTTAACTATAAAGTATTTTATTGAGCCAAAAAGTTAATTAATTATTTTCATTTCATAAGTACTAATTTTAAATTTGTTTAATTTTTTCCAATAACTTTATAAATTAAAATAGAAAAAGTTTTGGTGTTAATTAATGGTAATAACAACAATTTGCGCTTACAAATTATTAAAAATAAATATGAAAAAATAACATAAAAATGGAAATGTTTTGTTTTTTTTATTTAAAACCCTAATTGTATAAAAATTTAATTTTCCATAAATAAATATACTTTTTGATTTATAAACCGTTAAATTCAAAATTTCAAACTGATAAGGTCAATGAAAATAATAATTTTAATCTTTTTTACACAAATTTCATTAAACGGACCTAATACGCTTAGAGTTGTGTTTTGCTTCGTTACATATTATTTTCCTCTAAAACCAAAGTAAAAAATTGCAACACTCCAAAATTTCTGCTTTAATTTATTGTATCAATGTGCAAATGAAAACAGCGTTAAAGCTTAAAATTATTTTGTTGAATTTGAGAATCCAAATATTCTAAATTTCAAAGTATGTTCTTTTTTTGGCTCTGAGAATCAATTAGATTTAGTCAAAACTAACTCCAAGACTCCAGTAAATCAGGTTCCAGTTTTTATTCCAATACTTTCGAAATGAGAAATGAATGCTTTTTGAATGCTCGTAAACATTCTTCGGATAAAAAATATTTAAAAAATTTTTGAGATTCGTGAAAAAATAACACTATATTATTTTAAGTTTTTTGTTTCAAAAAGATTTGTTAAAGTTAATCCATAAGACTGCAAGGCTTAAAGGAATTTGAATAAAACTAAATGAAAATTTTAATAGTCTGAAATTTTTTTTGTTTTATCATTTGTATTTTGATTTGGATTAATAGTTCTTAAAGTTGTTGCCGATGAGTAAATGAAGACTGAATTAAAGTTAAAAAGTTTTTTTCTCAAACCAGAAATCCAAATAGACTATATTAGGTAATATTTCATTTCCTTTGGTTGAAATTTTAACGATTAAAAATAAGGCGATAAAAATCCCAAGAGTCCAACATTAAGTTCATGTTTTGGTTTCAAAACTTCAGAATCATAATACCTCTATTTCTTCAAAATTTATGAGAAAAAGGAATCTTGGAGTTCCCTGATTCTAACTGTTCAGCAGAACAAAAAAAAACAAACTTATAAATATTAAACTCATAATTTTCAGTATTAATCTCAGACAATATTGATTCAAAATTTTAGTTTAAAAATAGTTTGAAAAATAATATTTAAACATCAATTTACAAGTAGAATGTTAACGAGCTTCCAAATTTACTTTTATATGCTATCTATGTCAAAAATATTGGGACCAAAACTAGAACCCGACTTGCTGGAGTCTATAGGAAAAGTGTCTAGCCTGTTTCTAATTGTTGATTTAAATTATAAGATACATACTTTGCAATCTAGAAACTTTTGGGCTACAATTTTGTCTTCATTCACTTATCGGTAACAGCCAGCAATTCTGATCCAAATAAAGTACGTAAATACTTATAACAATGGAAAATAATTAAATTTCTTTATTTATGAATACAAAGTAAAGCATTTCTATTGAAAATCTTATTTTTTTTTAATTTGCAAGAGCTACTATCATGCATTTTAGAAAATTAATGGCAATATTATCAAATGTATAGTATGTAAATTTTTTTCATCTTATTTAGAGACATTAATGTAAAATATATATTACATATAGTGTAACAATCAAAATTGCCGTTACAAAATTAATGTTGTTTTTAGGAAGGTTGTCCAGGCCTTCCAGGGATTGTTAATTAGCTGAATAATTCAGAAAAGTTACTCAATAGAATAAAATTGATTTAACTTATCAAACAACAATTTACTATACTTACTTTTCCTTGTAATTTTCTTGTTCTCGTTCAAATAAAATAAGTGATGTAGGATTGTTAATTTTTAATTTAACAATAAATAATCTGATTCACTGAATTTATGTTTTAACTTTTAATTTATTTTATATTTCAAACAATTATAAATTTTTAAGTTAAGTTGAGGAAAATCTTAACTTTTTATGAACACTTTAATAACAATATTTTTTTTTAAATAAGTTTAACTTTCAAGTTTTACTTTATGAAAAATTAAGTTCAAATTTTTCCTTTCTTTCTTTTCCTCCTCATGATTAACGCGCGTAACGTTATCAACCGGTCTTTGATGTTACTTCAAGAAGACCTTTCTCTGGTAAAAACATGAGTATTTAAGCAAACGAAAAATTGATAAGACCGTCTTCCCACTCTTTGCCCTCTCCAAAACCAAGAGCTCGAGTTGCCGTTTGATTATTGGTGAGTATTGATAAGACTCTGAAATTCAAGTCCAGGAGTGGGTTGAGGGCCTTATCAAAGTTACTGCCTAGTCTTAGAGATGCGTCTAAGAGGGGACTAGTTTGTCACCTCATAGCACGTCATCGATCAGGTGTTGTTTTTCTCATCTATATTTTAATTAACCGATTATTATGTATTTTCAAAACAATGGGTTTTACATGAATAATTAATTCTACACTGAGTAACCTTCGTTATTAAACCCATTGCTTTTACTTTAATTTGAACTTAATTTTCTTAATTTTCCAAGAATAAATTACTTTGAAATCCCTTTTTCTTTTAATTTAAGCTAGTTATGAGATTATCTTAAAAGTTATTTATTTATGGAAATGAAAACTTAAAATTAACTATGCAAAACATAGTAGATTTTTCATGAAAAGAAAATTCCTTTACGAAAAATATTTATTGCACCAGATAAAATTTTAGTTTTCTTTTGCCTTAGTTCTATTTTCCTTATGTTTTCTAGGTAATATGAACTATATTTTTAACATTTTTATGCTTGAAAATAGCGTTCAAGAATGACCTAAAAGTAAGAAACTTGGCTTAAAACTATGCTTATTTTACATAGATCAAGGTTAATATTTTCATCCCTCGAGTTTTCCTTAAATCAAAATTAAGTTTCCAAAATAGAATCTAAAAATGAAAACTCGAAAGTAAAATCTTAGCCTTGACTAATAAGTTTTTTTTTCATTTATCCGGTGAGACTAAAAGATAAAACGTTTTTCTTGAAATTGAAAATTTAGTTTTCACTTTGGATAATTAAAAATAATTTTCCGTAGTGTCCCTGAGATGTTTCTGAATATTTCCGGAATAAAATAATTTTAAGTTTAAATTTATCTACACGGAAAAAATTTCAGGGACTGCTATTTCAACCTACACGGAAAAATTTCCGAACGGCCGAGGACGTTACAATAGTCTATTTTTTTATTGGTTTTATTTACAATTAAACACTAATTAACATTCTTTATATGAATAAAAATAACACGAGTTTCTTATAGTATTTACGAAAGAGTCTGCTGCTCTAAAACATATGATAACTTAAAAAGAAAGATAACTTTTTTATCGACTTCCGTCAGCCCAACCGTATTTTGACTTGACGCCAGTGTATATAAAAGCCCGTGCAAAAAAAGCAGGTTGCTGACTCAAGGTTTCGATACGTTGATTCAAGTCCGTTACCTTGAGTCAAGGGATTATTCTCTTCCCAGGATCTAAGGGTCGTCAACTCAAAATTGACTTCATGAAATTTAATGATTTTTTATAGTGTAGTCATCTTTCTGATACTCCCGTGGTAAATCGATTTTGTCAAAATGATCTTGCGACCTCTCATTCAAAAGATTAGACGATATACGATTTCTGATAAAATTACTTTTGAAAGTGATTTTAGTGCATCCTTTTGATTGGTAAGGATGAGAGATAAGAGAATAAATAGATAATAAATAATAGATAATAATAAATAATAGACCATAAACCGTCCAAAATAATTTTTTTTTCTTCTTAAATTTCAACTTTGGCTGCGATTCAAAAAAAATTAAGAGATATGCCCATTTTATTTTTTTTTTTTTTTTAAATAATGAAAAATAAAACAAATTTTCATTTGCGACCATCAGCGCTCAAAAATATTTGGGGCAACATGGTCAAATACTTAAAAAACTGAAAGAACTTTTGTTTTTAATTTTGCGATTTTTCGAAAAAGGACCCCGCACAAATGAATAGATATGAAACGGCCGTTCGATCAAATTAGGTGAATCTTTAGTATATTTTTTAGATTATAAAAGAATTTTTTTTTTATTTTTTACAGATATTTTATTACTCTACTCAACCGTCAACTTGAAACCTAAAAACGTGACTGATAGTGATTACACTAAACAACTAATTGTATTGAAATTGGTACTTTTTAAAAAGGTAAATTAATGATTAATAAATTATAATTATAAAAATTTGATTATTTAAAATGACACCTTTTTGTCAATTTCTATATGCATAATTTTTTTTATTAAAAAATACTTTTTTTATTTTAAAAATACAAAAAATAAATGATTAATTAATCCCACAAATATTGGCACACACATTTTTGTCCTATTTTTGTCCTATAACCTTAAGTGTATAATTTCAAAGTGTGTGGTTTTTGCCCATTGCATTTTCTGAAATTTATGCATTAAATTTTCGATTTTCTCGCCAAATAGGTTTTGGGCAATATTTGCAATGTTTATGTTATTGCTTGCTACATAAGAATCAAAAGTCAGATTTTTTATTTAGCCTTTTATTTTATCATTCTGGCCAACTGATCTGGATTACTAACTTACCAAAAGACTAAATCAAAAATCTGAGTTCAGATTTTATTAATAAAAGCAACTCTTTTTACTTAGTGGACCATTATTTTGTTTTAAATTTTTTGCATAGTAAATACTTTTTATTTAACATCATGCGTAAAGTTGAACTTTAGTTACAAATGGGTAAACTTTACTGCACTTTTTAAATAAAACTATTTTTGAAATTCGTTATATAAATGTATATTTAATGTATATTTAACATCGAATACGATTATAGTCCCTCAGTGCTACGCACCTTGGGCCTGTGAATCTTCGCAATCGGTGTAATACAACTTTATTTCACTTGTTTCAAAAAACACGATTTTTATGGTTTACCAAATCAAAACACGTATAAATAAAGCTTTTATTTTAAAAATATTGTTCTTTTTTTTAATTATAATTTCATGATTATTAATTGCATGATTTTTTTTTACTCTTACTCTTGTAAAAATTTCGTTATTATTTTCGTCAGTATTTTATTCAACACATGAAATTCAAACCACATTTGCGAATTTAGAGACAATAATTTTCACACAAAAAGAAGGTTTTGGGCCTGAAAATTATTGTGTCGTCTGAATTCATGAATGTGTGTTAATATCACATGTGTGTGAAAATTCGCTCTGTTTAACTTTTTGTGTGCTTAATTGATTCTTTTTTTAAAATGCGATTGTGCTAAAAAATAAAAAGTAAAAAGTTAGATGTCGTGTAAAATAATAATAATTTTTTTTTAAGTCTGTTTTTTTTTTCTAAAAATTTGAATTCCCACTAAAAGTTAAAAGCTTATAATATATAGTAACTCCCTCATTAACTCTTTATTGCGCTTATTATTATAAGATTTTTTTGTTTTGAATCAAGAAAATAAAAATACGTAAGTTTCTAGTTTTGGTTGTAATTAAACCTACTTCAAGTTTGCTTTGTGGCTCAGTTTAAACCAAAAAAATAACATTTAAATTTGGCCCTGTCGTTGGCGCAGTTTGTTACGAAATCAGCATTTTTGACAAAAATGGTGACAAAGAACAAGATTTTGTAGAGGATGGTATGATTTCCATATTAAAAACAAGTTAGATTTAAAAAAATTTATTATTTGATATAATTTTTTATCGTTATTTTTATTTTTAATTTTTATTAATACGAATTTAGATTCAAACAAGGCTATTAATAAACTTGGCATGTCATTTTGGTTGCGAGAATTGAAATTTTTTTTAACATGCCAAAAAAATTTTTTAAATAAAAAATATTTTTTAAATAAAAAAATATAATTGAATTAGCAGGTGTGAGAAAAATAATGCAAATATTTATTTTAAATGTAAACATATTTAATATATAAATTTTTTACTTACATTTTTTTTAATTAAAATTTAGACTTGTAATAATAATTTTTTTTATTGGTATGCATTTTTAATTATTAATTATTAAAATTAAAAAATATAATACTGACTTCTGCGTGAACTTAAATGTTATTTTAATTCATTCTAAAATTATTGACCAACTAGCTTAAAAAAAATTGAAGATTTCTGACCAATTCATGAATCAGTCAAATTTTTTACAGTTATTTTATCATTTCGTTCGTGAAATTGTCAATTACGCGTTTGGGGTCAATCGCGCCAATTTTGGCGGCCAAAATTTTGAGAAAATTTTTTTTCAAAAAATTAAGTATCAGATAGAAAAAAATTACTTTTTTAGAGGTTCTTAAAACTAGTAGTTACATGGAAATAAATTAGGTACTACTAAAACCTATAGTTTCGTGCAGTCCTAAAATATAAATTTTTTAAATTTTTTATACAAAATATTTTATATTCTAAAAAAAAATAAATTTTATATTGATATAAAATAGAAAAATACCAAATGACTATACACAATACAATCTTATAAAATAGGATTTTTTCGGAATCTTTAATACAAAGCTGCAACCTCGCCAGCTAACCAAATGATTACTTCCAATTGGTGTCATTTTTTTGGTATAAGTGTCACCATTCATCTACCGTACACCACAATTGTTGTTTGTTGTTAATTCTCTCATATCGATAGTCAATAAACCAAATGCTTATCCTTACCCGAAAATGACCAATTTTGAAATTGCTGCCAAAATTCTAATTTTTAATAAAAGAAAGGAGTTCTATATAGGTCTCAAAAAATTTTTTACAAGCTCTAAGTTTTCAACAAATTTTTTATAATTATTTGTTTAGCGGATATGATAATTTAAATTCAGAGTCCCATTTTTAGGGTTTTTTAAAAAAAGTCAATTTTAATCCTTATCTTTAAAAAGGTAAAATCTTAAAAAACCTGTTTAATGAAAGCAGACGACGAAAATTGCTATCATTATGTAAAATTTTCCGCTAAAGCCGAATTTTAGTCAAATTTTCATTTGGACGCGTGACTTGGCGGGAAATTTAAAATTAGTGTAGGCTTTTTTTGTGAATTAACGAAAAAAGTTGTAAATACACAACTATTTTTCATAAATTTACAACTATTTTTTGAAAATTTTCGAGAAAAAAAATTGTAAATTACCAATTTTTCTTGTGAATTCACAAAAAAAAATCGAGAATACTCGAATTTTTTGTTAAAATATACCAAATTTAGTAAATATACGATTTTTTTCGAATATTTACAAATTTTTTCGAAAATTTACTAATTTTTCGAAAATGTTCTAAATTTTTGTTAATATAAGAAAGTTATTTTTTACAGTGTAATATTATTTGTATTTATATGATTGTATGTATGTATGTATGACCAAGTCTTGACCCTAATAATACCAGAATCTTAACAAACTTGAAAAAATTACTTCCTAAATAAATAAATTTTTGAGAATTTTTCGTTTAAAAATATATCTCTATAGTTAAATTTGCTTTTAAATTTTAGCTTTCAACCAAAGTTTTTGTGTACATAAAAACTTTACCAGGTTGGTTTTAGGATTTTAAAAAATAAATTTTCATACACCTAATTCGAAAATTAGGGTTTGTATGTATAGAGCATATGCATAAAGCATATTACACAAAATAAAAACAGGGTTTTTCGGTAATTTTCGATAAAACGCTGCAACCTCAAAAATTGACGAAAACACTTCTAGTTGGTCTCATTTTTTTGGTGTAAGCGTCACCTTTTAAACGTCGTAAACCACGTTCTTTTAAAATTGATTCTCTCATTTTTTAAATTCAAAATAAAATTAAATATTAGAAATAATAACATTAATAAATGAGTAATATATTTTTCGAATAAGCTTTTGCACCCCCGCCCCCCGAAGTATACTAAAATTTGCACAGCTCTTACTCTAACCGCACGGCGCGCAGAAGTCTCATTCATGCATGCAGTGATGATAGCATACACAAATAATTATTGTGTATAGTCTGCTAGCTCCCGCATGCTCTCTCAAGAATAATATAGATCCAACAACAACAAGTGGTGCTTTTTTGTAATACTATATAGACAAATTAAAGCAATATATTTATTATTAATATATTATAAATAATTGAAGTAATTATTTTTGTTTATCATAAGAGATTGTTTATCATAATATGTGTTTTTGTGTTAAATATAAGGCTTAAAATCCTTGGGACTTTTAGATTCTCTCTCTTGTTGTTTTATACATGATAATTTTTTGTGTTTATACTAATAAGCTGTGTGTGTGTGTGTGTGTGTGTGTGTGTGTGTGTGTGTGTGTGTGTGTGTGTGTGTATGTGTGTGTGTGTGTGTGTGTGTGTGTGTGTGTGTGTGTGTGTGTGTGTGCGTTGATACGCAAAGGTAGATAAATAAATAATCTTTTTTTTTTAAATTTTTTATTTCTTAATGCTTTTTTTTTATATTTAGTATAATTCTCTTGTTGAGAAAAATGACAATGAAAAAAGACAATGAAAGACGACAGTTACTAGTTTTCTCGGAGCATGAAAAACATTTTATACGTTTTTTTGTAACTCCAGCAACTCCCAGTATTTTTTTATTTTGTAATTATTTTTACTTACACCTTTTTGTCATTAGCTGTGTTATATTTAATATTATTATATCTCTTATTAACCCTTATTTTAACTAAATGGACCTTAAGGTCCTCCAGGTATTCCTGGGGCCAACATGCTGTATAATCATCTGGAGGTCCTGGAGATCCATTTAGAATATAACATCATAAGTATCAATTATTTACTTATTACAAAATCTTGCAAAAAAAAATGTGTTTCTTTTTACTATATACTTACGGTTTATAAGTTATTATCAATGTGTATCATGTATGATAGGAAAGGATCGATGGCCTTCTAGCTAAAGTGAAATTTTTTTAACCCAACAATAAATCTTAGCTAAAAGTAATTTTTTGAAACACAAATAGACTTATGGAGTTTACTTCAATAAGTATTATTAAATTTTCAACCAATGGAGCAAAAAAGAAAAAAAAAAAAATAAATAAATAAATGACCCAGATAATAGCAAAAACTGCTATCATCTTTAGATTAATGATGTTTTTTTGCTCCCATGGACAAATTAAAATATTTCTCTCTCAGTTGAAAAACAATTTTTATTCTTTTAATTTGATAAAAGAATGTACTTTGTAAGTCCAAAATTCTTTCTTTTATAAAAATATATATGCAAAAAAAAAAGTAATCAAAAACTCATAAAAATTCTAAAAAAAGTTTTTAATTTCTTAGATTTAAAAATCTTTTAAATTAATTTTACTTGCATTTTCCTGTTGTTTTATATTTAAATTACATAAATATGTTAAAGTTTTTAAATTTGTTCATGCAAACTTTTTATTTCAAAAAAGTCATGTCATTAAGTTTTCGACGGTAAACCTGGTCGGTCTTATTTTCTATATTTTTATTTGAAAAACCTGCTCACATATTGTGAGTATGTTGTCGAGTTGCATAGATCAAACTAATTAATTAATTAATAATTAAAAAAAAAACATATTATAATGGGCAAAAAAAAAAGCCGTCTCCCTAGGGCAGAAAATAGGCTTTTTTTGAGTTTTTTGGAGGGTACGTACCACCCTAGAAATATGATATAAATTAAGAGGAAGAGGGCCAAAAGTGGTATCCGATTCAGTAAGGGGGTCAAAAATGTGTCCTTTTTATGGAGGGGGGAAGGGGCAAATGGGACTTAGAATAATCTCGGTTTAGGGACTTAAAATAATTCAAGTTTAGGGGCTTAGAATAATTCATTCAAATTTACAAGACTTAAAATAACACGGGTTTAGGGAATTAGAATAATTTGGGTTCAGAGAGATGCCATACCAAAGGTGCACCCCAAGAACCAAACCTGATGTTCAAAATCACTGCAGATTGTTAAATAATACACTACATTAAAATATAATAATTATAATAATATACATAAGTTTATAAGTATGCGTGCGTGTGTGCACAGAGTGTAAGCGCGTGCCTTGAGAAACGGCGTTGAGTGCCGGCAGTCTTAGGACAACTATTATAGTAGTAACACCTCAGTTAAATAAATTATATATTTTTTGTGCTACTAATTATTAGTTATTTTATTATTTTTACATCACCATTTTCAGTTGAATAAATATTTATTTATAACAATACAGTCCACTAGCTACTCACCAACACAGATATTGCCAAGCAATTTCTGATTACATTATGATGTGACAAATTGCAAGCAGTATTTGCGCATGCATTCAATCTGCCTATACGATTTGCTTTTTTTTGTGCTAAAAAAGTAGACAACATATTATGCATGCATAATGTAATCATTTTGAGTTCAACAACTGATGCAAAGCATGATGTCATATTGCGTACTGAAACGGCTATATCTTGCGTACAATTTGACAACAAGGCATGGTATGCTAAAAATTTTAAAGAGCAGACACTGCATGCAAATTGCCAGCAGGCTCTGCGTACAGATCTGGTACAGGCCTTGTAGACAATCTGAACTCACTAGCTACAAACGCAGGTATTGTAGTCAACTTGTATTCAAAAAATAAATCTATATGAAACGTACGTTGTTTTACCGTTGAATTTTATTTATCACTATTATAAAATCAATGATAAGTAAAATTTTTTAATAAATAAAGCTGGTGTATTTACTCCCCAGTCAAAATACGAGGGAGGGTTGTATTTTCACTGGCGAACACAAGTTTGCTCTACAATAGGTTTTTTGGGTTGTTGAACACGAAAATCGGGGTCATTTTTCATAAAGAAACGGGGGCTTCACCCTTAAATTTGCAAAAACTACCCCTAAAAAGGGGTTTTTTTTAATTCGCACTTTGAGAGCTCAGATTTGCACCATACTGGTTTTTTGAGTCGCTGATTAAGAATTTCGACTTCTTTTTCATAAATAATCTTTTTGTAAGGAATTCTTAGTATATATTCGCCCATTTTAATACTCAGATTTGGCCCACATGGACTTTTTGGGTTACTGGTCATGATTTTTTTAGGTAGCGCTTAAATTAACTTAAAGTGCGAAAATATCAAAATTACTCGCAAAAATACCTCTTTAAAGAGTACTTTCTCCTAATTTTAGGCTTAACAATGTAAAATAATCACAATAAACGTTGTTGCATAACTGTACATTGTTATATAATAACAAAAAAATTACTATTTTCGATGAAAATTAAGCAAGTTATGGTCAAGTAAAGATACTGTCAAAAACTACCATTTTTATACTGATTCCAATTTTAGGCTCGAAAACGACATTATAACTTGAAAAATGCATAACTCGCTTAAATTTTATCGTAAAAAGAAAAGTTTTGGATTATTATGGAAAAAAAGTCAATTATTTTAACCCCTTATGGTAAATTAAATAAGAAGCATTAAAAATGTGAAATTATTCTAAAACGGGCTCAAATTGACCTTAATGGCCGAAACCAAAATTTTTTTTCGGACAGATCGATGGGATTTCGGTTTAAAAAAATTTTCAAAAAAAAAATGGCGGAAAATGAGATATTGCGATTTTTCTTAAAACGCATTTTCCCTATTTTTCGGAATTTCCCGGGGTTTTCCCGAAAAACTAATGGCAGAAATGGATTTACTGAAGGTTTTCCAATATACCGGCTGGAACGCAATTACCGCGGATTTTTACATTGCTAGTATATATCAAAGCAATGTAAATAACCGCGACAATTGCGTTAAACCCGGTATATACTCTTTCAGATTTTTTTTTTCAAGCTTATATTTATAATTTTTAACCATTCTCCTGAAAGCACTAACGCTGGTCGAGAGCCACCTAATGAGTCCGATTGGCCATAAATCGGGCTGTTTAAGACCTAGATGGCTAAAAATTTCAGGATTTTCCTATCTTTATGTTATAAAAACATGGAAAAAAGAGCATCCCGGAATATTATAGAGGAAAATCTGCACCAGAATGATATCTAAAAAACCTTTTACAGATTGTTTATACACAAAAAAAAGTAATAAGTTCCCCGTTGGAATTTTGCTCCCAGCTGCACTTCATGGGGGGAACGTGTTTTTTTTTCTCTTTTTTTTTCAAATATCTATCAAAAATTCATATCTCTGGTTCTTTAGTACCAACATAGGTCTATATGGTCTTAAGTGATTCGTGTTTGATACCTTTTTCACATACAAAAGTCAAAAAATAATTATGCCCACTTTAGGAACCCTTAAATTCAATAATGCTGAAGACTAACATTAAAAATTTTAAATAATTGAAATAATGACAACCTTTACGAGCAAGTTCTTGATTTAAATGAATTTACAAATTCATAGCCTTCATCTTTTATATGCGGATGCGTATCGTCATCACTTTTTTTATTGAAGCATACAAAGTAGCGACATTAGATGAATTTTTAAAACTTATTTAAAAATTTGAATTTACGCGGATTTTAAATGTCGGTACAGAAGGTACCTAGCGTTTCGATCAACACTAACACATAGATCTCATCAGTGTAGCTGTGTGTGTTAGTGTATGTGCTACAGACGCTGATGTAAAGACGTCCTTATTTTTCTTATATAGTTAACAAATGGCAATTTTAGCGCTTGTGAGGATGACTCACATTGCTTCAGCCATCTGTTCTGTATATAGGAAATGATGTTATATATATATATTTATAATATAATTCAAAGTTGGTGTTCTACTTTGGGCATTATTCGGTTCAAGCCCATTTTAAATAACTAATAATGAATATTAATTAATATTCAAAATTTCTTGTATCGCTCGATGGCAAGGAGAGTATTTAAATAATTGAAATAATGACAACCTTTACGAGCAAGTTCTTGATTTAAATGAATTTACAAATTCATAGCCTTCATCTTTTATATGCGGATGCGTATCGTCATCACTTTTTTTATTGAAGCATACAAAGTAGCGACATTAGATGAATTTTTTAAACTTATTTAAAAATTTGAATTTACGCGGATTTTAAATAATTAATTATATTATAAATATATATATATAACATCATTTCCTATATACAGAACAGATGGCTGAAGCAATGTGAGTCATCCTCACAAGCGCTAAAATTGCCATTTGTTAACTATATAAGAAAAATAAGGACGTCTTTACATCAGCGTCTGTAGCACATACACTAACACACACAGCTACACTGATGAGATCTATGTGTTAGTGTTGATCGAAACGCTAGGTACCTTCTGTACCGACATTTAAAATCCGCGTAAATTCAAATTTTTAAATAAGTTTTAAAAATTCATCTAATGTCGCTACTTTGTATGCTTCAATAAAAAAAGTGATGACGATACGCATCCGCATATAAAAGATGAAGGCTATGAATTTGTAAATTCATTTAAATCAAGAACTTGCTCGTAAAGGTTGTCATTATTTCAATTATTTAAATACTCTCCTTGCCATCGAGCGATACAAGAAATTTTGAATATTAATTAATATTCATTATTAGTTATTTAAAATGGGCTTGAACCGAATAATGCCCAAAGTAGAACACCAACTTTGAATTATATTATAAATATATATATATAACATCATTTCCTATATACAGAACAGATGGCTGAAGCAATGTGAGTCATCCTCACAAGCGCTAAAATTGCCATTTGTTAACTATATAAGAAAAATAAGGACGTGTTTACATCAGCGTCTGTAGCACATACACTAACACACACAGCTACACTGATGAGATCTATGTGTTAGTGTTGATCGAAACGCTAGGTACCTACTGTACCGACATTTAAAATCCACGTAAATTCAAATTTTTAAATAAGTTTAAAAAATTCATCTAATGTCGCTAGTTTGTATGCTTCAATAAAAAAAGTGATGACGATACGCATCCGCATATAAAAGATGAAGGCTATGAATTTGTAAATTCATTTAAATCAAGAACTTGCTCGTAAAGGTTGTCATTATTTCAATTATTTAAATACTCTCCTTGCCATCGAGCGATACAAGAAATTTTGAATATTAATTAATATTCATTATTAGTTAATTAAAAATTTTAGTTTAAAATTCAATTGAATATTTGGTGATGGATAAGAAGTGTTCTCCATCTAGTTAGAAATTACTAGGAGGCCGCTAGAATAACCAGCCACTTGAAATTCAAATTTTTTTTTGGAAATTTCATGAAAAAAGTTGAATTTAAAGTGGCTCATCATTCTGGCGGTCTTATAGTAAAAAATCAAGAATTGCATAATATTTTGTGATAGATAAGAACTGTTTTTCATCTAGTTAGAATATACTAGGAGTCCGCCAGAATAACCAGCCACTTGAATTTAAAAATTTTTTTAGAGAATTTAATAAAAAAAGTTTAATTTAAAGTGGCTGATCATTCTAGCGGCCTCCTAGTAATTTCTAACTGGATGGAGAACACTTCTTATCCATCACCAAATATTATGCAACACTCGATTTTCTACTACAAGGCCACCAGAATGATCAGCCTGTTTAAATTCAACTTTTTTTGTGAAATTCTCTAAAAATATTTTGAAATTCGAGTTGCTGGTCATTCTGGCAGCCTTGTTGTAAAAATCGATTGTCGCAAAATTGATGGTGATGAATAAAAAGTGTTCTCAATCCAGTAAGAAATTTCTAAAAGGCCGCCAGAATGACAAGCCGCCACTCGAATTTCAAAATATTTTTAGAGAATTTCATGAAAAAAGTTGATTTTAAACTAGAATTTTTTTTCCGGTGAAGATTATGTTATTTTAAATTTTCTGACAACAAATAACGATTTAGTGGCCTGAAAAACTCCCCGATATTGATTTTTTATGAAAAATAATAAACTTTTTTGATTTTGATTTTTATTTTCAGTTAAGAAAAACAGATATTTTCCGATTTTTCCGGTGAAGGTTATGTTATTTTAAATTTTCCGAGTACAAATATTTATTTTGTGTCCTTGAAAACCCCCCGATACCGATTTTCAATGAAAAATAATAAATTTTATTTATTTTGATTTTTCAGTGAAGGAAAATAGCTATTTTCCGATTTTTCCAGTAAAGGTTATGTTATTTTCGATTTTCTGACACCAAATATCAATTCGGCGACCCAAAATACCCCCTCATACCAATTTGTATCATAAATAAGTGAAAATAACATATTTTATTGACTTGGTTAGCAGCCCCACTTTTCGTGGCTAGTCGATTTTTTGTTTCGCGGCTAGCTTTACCTTCATCTTTCTTTATATACGAGAATGCGTAAGAAACTTGACAAATATGTTACAAGATCGAACTTTTCACATGTATTTATTATCACACATATACATAATATATATAATTTTTTTTAATAATTTAAATATAGCGCTTATTTCAACATGGAAAAACGTCTGCGTATGTATCACGAGCACCCGCTTGTGTGTAGCGAGCAAAATCGCTTTGGTGCGATAAACGCGGCACCTTGCGGTTGTTGCAACCCTAGCATTTCTGCGATTAACTGATTTTGTATCCGAAAGGCTGATTTTATGGATATTTGAGATTTGAGAGTAACTCAAACACATGTTAGAAAAATTATAAATTTTTGTAGTGTGAATTGTTGAATTCGAAAATGATAGGTGGAGAGAAAATTGAGTCTGCCTACATTTAAACCTTCCTTCCAGTTTTTCGATCTGTTTACGATCCATTAAATACCAAAACGTATCATTTTGATTAACTAATTTTTTTAACACGGAACAGGTTTTATTGAGGTAGGAACTCAACAAGGAGAGGGTTTGGGTGAAATGGGACTTAAATTCATTTAAGTTTAGGAGCTTCAAATAATTTTAACATGGAACATGTTTATCGAGATTAAAGAGAGAGATTCCCCAGAAGGCTTGAAAATCGAGAAGGGGGGGGGGGGGTTCAAATGGGACTTAAAGTAATTTCAATTTTGGGATACAGAATAATTTAACTTTAGGTTCTAATGCGACTTTAGAAGGAACTTTAGGAAGCTAGAATGTTTACATTAGATAAGTAGCAAGCAAACATAAAAAATAAATATGTGCCATGCAATTATATATACAAGACCGTTATAAGTATTTATTTAGATTTGAAATTTCAGTTTTTGGCTATGTATCCTATTGAGCAGCGCACAATATTACTTTACTTATCAACTTATTAGACAACGTAAATGTGCATGCTTAAAACAGCATAAACGGTTTCGAGGTTAGAAATACGCCATTTTGGTTGTTATAAATCAGTATTCAAAATCGTGATCAACAACCCCCCGAAAGCCTTATTAGGGTACCAAAAATAGGCTCAGTTAACAATTGTTTTCAAGATATCACCAACCAATCTTGCTAATTTTTCGCCAATTCATTTATCATATAGCGTCCATTACTCAAAACTGGCCATCCGAAAATGGATGAAACCTTCAAAATCGGTTTCAGCGACCAAAAATACATACGTTAAACTGAGGTGCATCCATTCTAGTGCTGATAAAATTTTTGGATGCATTTAACATTGCTGCTGGCGCCTTGACTAATAATAAACTATATTATTTATTTAGGTTTCACATAAAATGAATTTGTTAATATTATAGTTTACGAGTTAACAATGTGCTTCTCTGTGTGAATAGAACTATTATTCACATACATCATCAGTGTGCCGGAAAAAAGTTATTGTAAATATTCGAAAAAAATGGTATATTTACTAAATTTAAGGTGGCTCACGGAGTTTATGAAAAACGAATAATATGAAGTAAAATTTACTGGAGATGAAGATAAAAAAAAAATCCATTGATCCCAAAAAATACTCAGCTTCCCGATCAATTAAGAAAGAAATAAGTAACTGAAAATTTTTAAGGTTAACACCGCGTTCTTATGGGAGATGATATTGTTTTACTTCGTATACTAATTCAATAACGAATCTTTTTAGATAAAATTGTACACACGTGTTATTTAACAAAAACAGAAACTTTTCCAAGAAAAAAATACAATAGTTGCCGATCAAATTATAAACACATAATTTTAGTCGCGGGCCCCTTTCAATAAAATGTTTTGTATTTAAAAAATTTTGTTTACACCACACTGATTATATAAGAAAATGCATTATTATTAATAATAACTTCTCAATATTCACATATCTACAAAATAAATAATAAAATTTAATCAATTAGTTATGCCCCCCTCTGATGTCACCCTAAAATATACGGACCTAATACCGTGAGCCACCTTAATATATGATAAACAAAAAATTCGAGTATTCTCGATTTTTTTTTTTGGTTTTTTTTTGGTTTTTTTTTTTTTTGTAAATTGGCAAGAAAAATTGATAATTTAGGTACAAAAATATTTTTTCAGTTTTCCTTTCAAGTTTATAATTTTTTTCTTTTAAAATTTTATTAATATACAATATTTATTTATGTAAATAAGAAAACATATTTAATAAATACAAAATTTTTTATCCTTCTTTTTAGAAAAAACCTTGTTCAGGACTACATACTATAATTTGCTAATTTACTATTAAATATAATTTAATTTACTATTATATTATTTTAGCCAACAACTTATATGGCGATATTCAGGTTGACCACAAAAAATTATGTTCATAATTATTTTGTTCACGACGGATTGTTCATAACAATTTGTTCATTCTTAAAATTAAAAAGAAAAATAAATAAAAATTTTGTTCATAAAAATTTTGTTCATAAATGAACTTAATTTTGTTCACGTAAATTTCGTTCATAATAATAATTTAAAAAAAAAAATGTTTTAATTTTAAAAAATTTTTGTTCATCAAAATTTTTGTTCATGTAGTATTGTTCATAACAGATGGCGTCTAGAAACAAATTTTAATTTTTTTCTCTGTCAGATATTTTTTAATTTAAAACAAAAATTAAAATTTTAAATTATTTGCTGCATAATTTTTAGGAAAAAAAAAATTATTCTAGAATGACTGATCTTATGTTTTTGAGGTCGCAGATTTCAAATCAAGAGTCAGATTTTTAAAAAAATTAGACCTTGCAAAAATAAATAAAAGTTGGTCAATAGAAAGTAAACAAGAAATGCGTATAATCAAAAAAATTTTTGTGATTCGTTTCAACCCAGAATGGGGTGGCCGATTTTATTATTGTCATAGATAGAGCAGACGTGGAGCCACATTTCTTAGAAAAATTTTATCCTTAATAGGTCGATGAAATTTTCCAACGGTTATTTATGTTTATTGGGTCACTCAAAACGAATATGACATCTGTTTTTACCGAATATGCTTCAGTTGTCCACAATAGGCAACTGTAGGTTAAGTTTTTGTGTTTTTTTTATATTCTTAAGTGTTACTTATGTTTTTTTGGTCGCTGAACACGAATGTGATATCGGTTTTTACTGTATTACGATCCAATTCCTCACGATAGGCAAATTTAGGTTACTTTTGGGGTTTTTTTCTATATTCGACAAAAAAACGAGTTTTTTATTTTTGATATGTCCTAGTAGGTTATTTGCATCGCTCAATTCAAATAAAGCGTCAAAAAATCTTTTTGGGATGGATCGTCCTCATTTTTACTTTTTTAACACTGGAAATACCATTCTTTTTTAAACCTTTTTTTACAATTTCTCCAGTTAGTATTTTTGGCAGCTAAAACTGAATCTGGGTCATTGATTATTTTTTAGGGGTGTACAACCCTTTTTTCACCCTTTTAGTCTTTTGGGGGGAACATGAAGTTATTGGTAAGGAGAAAAGTATATCATTTCAATAAATTTCGAGACATTTTTTTTTTTTTAATATCAAAGTTTTTATTTTTCAATATTTTATTTAAAACTTGAGCTGAAACATCTTAACATCACTTAAAGAATTTATACTTAATCTTTTTAAATATTATTTATTGTTAAAACGCAGTATTTATATATTTACATATTTATCATTGAAGTATAAAATATACATCTTTATAATGAAACTTCTTATAGGATTGCACTTTTTACTTATTTATTATTATCACATATTATAAACATATACTTTTAAATGTAAAACACAATCTTAGCAAATTGTTTAAATTTACTAATTTCTTTACTAATTCCGTAAAATTTTAAAATTCATTTTCATTCCCAAATTCGTTAATAATCTAGGATGAAAATTTTTTAGTATAATAAAAAAGTCAATAATTTGCGGCATTTGCCTCTAAAAGCTAAGACATTCTCACTTCACTGTTACTAAAAAGAGATAGGAAAATTTCTGCGTCTGCTTCTTGATTACAACAGGGACATTGCGTTTCTATTGAAGTTATCACACTACTTGTAGATTCCACCAGCTTGGCTACTTCATACGTATTCGCCGCACATGTCTTACATGTAGATTTATGCTTCCAACGATTACCATCGGCTCCAGTACCACGCCAAAGAAAATTGGGACGTCGTTTAAGGCATCTTTGGCATTTTTCATTATGTTTCGATTGAGCTGAAAAATAAAAAAGCTTAGAACAATACATGACAATAGTTAACAATAATCATTCTCAACATACAAATCCAAAGCACCTCTACATAATAGCGATTTAAAAAAATAATAGCATAATAATATTTTTGAAAATTTTAAGGCATACAAAAAGCAGCTTCATTAAAACTCAAGCCATAAAATTCAAACTTTGTTTCTATTTTATGGAGAGAAATTTAAATAAAAAAAATAGTAATTAAAATAAATTTAATAGTAAATAAAACGGAATATTGATGTTTTTTTATAAACTTGGTAATAAGTCAAAACCAAATAAAAAGCAACACTAAAAAATAATAAAATAAATTACTAAAATCCAAGAATAATAAATTAAGGCCAAAGCCGTATAAAATTTTTCCTCTTTAGTGAATGTAAATGAAAAAAAAGTAATTGGTTACTAGACGATACCATGCAAAAATTTTTATTTTATCACTAGTTTTTTTATCAGTATAACTCTTGTGAATATTAGCATTCAAATTTTAATAAGATTACTAATGACAAGTTTATAAACTTAATAAGTAATTACAAAACATTATTAGGATCTATTTTTGAAATGGATTTTTCTATCAGCAACGCAAAGTGCCTTAAATTTTTTAGCTACTTAAGAGATTTCTGGTTTTTTTAGTCCTTGCTTTTTAGAGATACATCTTGAAATGCATTTAAAAAAAAGTCATTAGAGTCTTTTTATCTGCAAGTCAAAATAATTCCCTCGCTAATAGGTCCAATGTACAATTTTTCATTAAAGCCGTCTAACCAATTGCTTATTTCTTTAAAGAAAGCTTCGTAAAATGCTGGAAATTGTTATACGCAATCAATTTTAAGTTTTGCAAAAGTTTCATAAATATATAATAAATATCAAAATGTGCAACACAATTAATTTTAAAAGAAAAGTTTTATTCTATTATTTTGCGGTATTTTTCTCTGAAATTTCTTTCTTTGCAAGAAAAATAAATATTGTATTTCAAGAAATGTATGTCATGAAAAATCAGGTATTACAAAGTGGTCAAAATCGACGACAAAAATATTCGGCCGCCAATTATAGAATTCTCTACTTGTATTGGAATCCCGAATCTATAGCATGCTTTTGAAAACTCTATATCCGAAAAATATTTTATGTTCGGAAACTCTTCTCATTTTTTGTACTATCCGATTATATAGATCTTGTAAATAAAATATATTACCATCATGATTTCTAAATTCGAAACATCTCTTAAAAAATATTTGTTTACAAACTTTTTTTGTGTGTATAAAACGTCTCCTTTTGTTACGATACAATTTTTTGTTTTTAAATTTTCCATAGTTCTTGCAATAGCATAATTACATCCATATCAATAGCATATTTTGTAAAATTTTTATGCAGTTAACACCCCTTTAACTTTTTTATGACCCGATCCTTTTTGTGGCGGTCTTCCATGGTTTACAATATTTTTGTATAAATTTTTAATAATTTCAATTCAGCATTATGAAGTAAATCAATTTTGTCTCTGGCGCGTTTAATGCAAAATCCTGGTAGCATCTATTAAATATGTTACGAAATACAATATTTATTTTTCTTGCAAAAAAAGAAATTTCAGAGAAAAATGCCGCAAATTAATAGAATAAAACTTTTCTTTTGAAATCAATTGTGTTGCACATTTTGATATTCATTATATATTTATGAAACTTTTGCAAAACTTAAAATTGATTGCGTATAACAATTTCCAGCATTTTACGAAGCTTTCTTTAAAGAAATAAGCAATTGGTTAGACGGCTTGAATGAAAAATTGTACATTGGACCTATTAACGAGGGAATTATTTTGACTTGCAGATAAAAAGACTCTTATGACTTTTTTTTAAATGCATTTCGAGATGTATCTCTAAAAAGCAAGGACTAAAAAAACCAGAAATCTCTTAAGTAGCTAAAAAGTTTAAGGCACTTTGCGTTGCTGATATAAAAATCCATTTCAAAAATAGATCCTAATAATGTTTTGTAATTACTTATTAAGTTTATAAACTTGTCATTAGTAATCTTATTAAAATTTGAATGCTAATATTCACAAGAATTATACTGATAAAAAAACTAGTGATAAAATAAAAATTTTTTCATGGTATCGTCTAGTAACCAATTACTTTTTTTTCATTTACATTCACTAAAGAGGAAAAATTTTATACGGCTTTGGCCTTTATTTATTATTCTTGATCATGGATTGTATATACTATTTTTTATACAACTTTTAGAAAACCAAAATTAATAAAAGTCGAAAATTTTAAAAAAGCACTGATTTTTCATAGCATGAAGTACCCACAGCTACCTTTATCTGATAATTCACACTAAGTTTTGCCAGGCAACGCAAGAAATCATCGCACAGGCACACTAACAGTTGAATTTATTAAAGGATCTGAATAGCTACATGCTTTTATTAATTTGATGAGTTTATTATAAATAATAAACATGAGCTTCGTCGAAGTATAAAAGTACAATTTTTTTCATTATTGTTATCTATATTTCTGAGAACTGAGCCTCCCTTCGTCACACAGAATAATTATTTGACAAAAGGAGGCTCAGTCCTCAGAAACACAGATATTAATAATGGAAAAGATTGTACTTTTTTAGTTCCATGTAGATCGTTTTTATTTTTTATAATAAAATCATCATTAATTTAATTAATTAGAACAAAAAACGGTATTTATACTGTTTTTTCATGACTATTACTAAATGCTTTTGGTTTTCTACAGTTTTTCATTTGCTTAACACTTTTAAAACAAATAAGAATTAAATTTAAAAATGTTAACCACACAGTTTTCAATTTTTTTTCAAAAAAGCACGCTTTTTTATCATGAGTTTTAGAAAACTAAAAAGATTTAATTATTGGAAATGTCACTGATATTCGGTTGCGTGAAGTGCCCACAGCTAACGTCACTGTGACAATTCAAACTGCGTATTGCCAGGCAACGCAATAAATCATCACACTTGCATACTAACAGTTGAATTTATTAAAGATTGTGAAAAAGTAAATCTTTTTGGTTTTCTACAATTTTTCATTTGCTTAACATTTCTTGAAAATAAAACAAATTTTTTAAATGTTAATCAAATTGTTTTTTAAAAACACGATAAGAAAAGAAAACAATTTTTAATTTATGGTCACAAAAAAGCACGGTTTTTAGCTAAAGTTTCAGAAAACCAAATAGGTTTAACTAAAAAAAGTTAAGTCATTGATATTCGGTTGCGTGAAGTACCCACAGCTACCTTTACAATGACAATTCTAACTAAGTTTACCAGGCAACGCAAGAAGTCATCGCGCTGGCATACTAATAGTTGAATTTATTGAAGATTGTGAAAAATTGAATCTTTTTGGTTTTCTAAGATTTTTTATTTGCTTTACATTTTCAAAAAATAAAAAGTCAAAAATTTTAAAATTACTAACAAAACAATTTTAAAATTACTAATAAAACAATTTTTTGGGGGACACGATAACAAAAAATAACAAATAATAAAAATATATTCCCAGAGAAGCACTATTTCATACTTAGATTTTCAGAAAACCAAAAAAATTAAAATTAAAAAAAGTTCACTGATTTACGGTTACGTGAAGTGCCCACAGATACCTTCACAGTGATAATGTAAACTGCGTTTTGCCAGGCAACGAGTCATCGCACTTGCATACTAACAGTAAAATTTATTAATGATTGTAAATAAATCAATTTTTTTGGTTTTCCTGTTGTCAACAATTTAATATAAAATTTTAAACTTACTTTTTGATAATGTTAAGCAAATCAAGTGATAATTATTAATTTCTGAACATGCGTTTACTTGTAAAAATAAAAAAGAAATTTTCACCATAAATGATTTTTAGCTTAATTTAAAATTTGTATGCATAAAAGCATTGTTTTACCTTTCTACACACGAATAATGTTAACGCAAAAATATTTCCACCTTCTTAAAAAAATTATTTTCTAAAAATATATTAACATCAACCTTCTCCCTTACTTCAAAAGTAATATTTTCATTTGTCTTAAAAATGGTTCCCTAAAAATTTTTATGCATATCCTGCCCGTTCCTTTATTGCTTTTTCCTAGCTCCTTACCGACCCACTAAATTTTCTAACCATCACCTACGAATATGATTTAAACCTATCAACCTCGTTACCCATCTAAAAATTCACATAATTAACCTCTTTTTTTTCCTTCTAGCAGATGGAAGCTTATATTTTTAACCCAATCTATCTTCTTTTTCCTGTGAGCACTCTTCCTATAATAATTATATCTAATTGGTAACAAATTTTTTATGCAATCAAGAATCAAAAAAAATAAAATAATTTATTGTTTACGCAATATAAATTTTTTTAAAGCTTTATGTAGTGCTATTTAATGTGAAAAGCGTCAAGATGCTTTTTATAAATTTTTTTTGTATTATTATTTTACTGTAATCAATTACAATTTTTCGTCCTTTTTTAAGTGACAAAGACTTGATAAAAATTTATTCAAATGATAAATTATTTAATTCTTGATAATTTCTGAGTGCAAAAATAGAATTTATGCATACATTCTTTTAAAATAAGCTAAAAATTCATAAATCTTTAACAATTTTTTATTTAATTATTGTTGTTAAATCACATTCATAAATTTAAGAACAACACCAATATAAAAATTATAAACGTATATTTATTTAAACTTAAATTTAAATTATTATTAACATTTTTTTTTTCTGGTAATAATAAAAAAAATTGATTCTGTATGCCCAAATTTATACATTTATAATTTTAAACTTGAGGGTTACTTTACATTGCATGTAGGTATATGATTTAGACGTGAGCAAGTATAATATATTTTTTTGCCCTCCCGGGCGTAAAACTCGTGCGTAAAGAATTTTTTGAACTCGTTCTACGCCTAGGGGGGCAAAAAATAGTGTAAGCACCATGGGCGAAATACTTTAGACACGAGCGTGAACACAAATCACTCGTGCCCGGCTTCGCCGAGCACTCGTGCTAGTGCTCACGCTAGTGCCGAAACTTTTACGCCCTTGATACTTAATATACTATTTATTTTAAAATTGATTGCCTGCAAAATGAGGCGGGAAATTTTATCAAAAATTACTTTTGTACTTTTAATTGTATTCTTTCTCTCAGCTTAAATTTCACCGGCAATAAAAGTTAGCATTAAAGATCTAGCTAGTATAAAAATTCGAGTAAAGTAAAGTTTTTAACATGGATCAAATCAATATGTAGTGCATTAAAGAATTTAAAAATAAAAACGGTCCAACTTGTGTAAAACTCAAGCTTCAGTATTAAATTAGTACACCGTGATACTACGAAGCATTTTACTACTGGACGATTAATTATATAATTTATTTAAAAATAATTTTATTTTAAATTTATATTTTTTGCATTATTAATAATAACTTAATAGCTGGTCATTTTGGCGAATAAAATAATAAATAAAAAAATATTTAAAGCCACTATAACTATCAATTATAACTGGCAAGCGAGAAATTAACAAAGATTTTGTTAAAAGTAATCCCTAATAAATTTTTAAATACTTTGTGAATTTTTTATATGTTAAAAAATACAAGACGATTTGGCATATTAGGTTAAAAATTGTAATTAAACGAAAAAAATTTAAATTACAAAATTTTAAAAATTTACCAGGATTCACTTTCAACTGTTTACTTTTGTAATGTATTGTTCTAGTAATTACAAAGATATACTTATTGTGATAACATATGGTTTTTTGGATTTATTAGAAAATTACATAAATAAAAATTTCATATTAATATAGCATGTAAAATGTACATCTCAATTTTGCGCAACAAAAAAACAAATCGTTTAAAATTATCGAATGTAAATAACTATGTTACATAAAATATTCGCCAACGGGTGGCCGTACTTTTGTGGTTACAAATTGCTGCTGGAAACAAAATTCGTTGGCATGCGTAAAAAAACCTTGCATTAAAAAATATAAGAACATCCAATAAAAGAACAGAAAAATCCAATAAAAATTTTATTTTATAAAATAAACATTATTTAGTTGGAAAAAACATTATTTATAAAAATATTATTTTGTTAATTTGATAACGATCATTTAGTATTTGCAATGTCAATAATTATATTGATTTTGGAAAAATTTTTGAAACTTATACTTTATTTGTCTTTGTATCCAATATAATTTGACTTTATTTGCCATATGTTATCATCAATTTATACATCTTATTATTAGGAGTCTCAAAATAATGTAAATTAAACTTTTTCTTTTTAAAAAGACTGTAATTTAGAACGATTATTTTCATTAATTAATCCAGTATTAATCGTGAATTATTTTTATGTATAATATTATATTGAATAATGCATGTACAAAATATATTATTTTGAGACTCCTAATATTAGTAATTACCTGATCTTTTTCCTCCATGACGTTTCTTTTTTGGTACTGAAGTATTTTTATTTTCGACCATTTTTATTTTTATGCTTAATTTTTTATTTTCTGAAAAATGAAAAGTAGTTAAATAGTATAAATTTTTTTTTATTGTTTTATTTTAAATTACATTTTACTTACCGTTATTTTTATAATAATAATTTTCTAAATTATTAATATCTACATCCTCGGTAAAATCCTCAGCTATAAATTATTTTTGTTATTCAATTAGTATAAATAAAATAATAGGTATTTACTTTTCATTCCTAAGATTAACTTTTTTTTTAGTACATTCATTGATATTAAATTTTATTAATTATTAAATTTTAAATTTATATAGTATTTTAAAGTTTGATGATTAGCAAAAATAACAAGACTTACAATAGTATATTAAGTATCAAGGGCGTAAAAGTTCCGGCACTAGCGTGAGAACTAGCACGAGTGCTTGGCGAAGCCGGGCACGAGTGAAATGTGTTCACGCTCGTGTCTAAAGTATTTCGCCCATGGTGCTTACACTATTTTTTGCCCACCTAGGCGTAGAACGAGTTCAGAAAATTCTCTACACACGAGTTTTACGCCCGGGAGGGCAAAAATAAAAATATCATCATTTCTAATTCCATTATTTTCTTTTAATACATTATTATCTTTAACTAAGTCTTGTTTGTTTAAATCATCTAAAACAAAGATTAATTAAAACAAAAGATTATTAGCTTACAGATTCTCTATTTATTATTGTTTTTGTAGAAAATTACCTAGTGGCCCGTTATTATCATCAATTATTTCAACATTAATTTCGTTGTGTTCCTCTACAGCTGTAAAGATTATTTTAAAAATTTTTTTAAAGTTTTTTTTTTACTGTAAGATTTTTTAATTATTATCACCAATTTCTAATTACCATCTATGGTTGGTAGCTCTTCTAAAATAATTTCTGTCTCTTCTTCATTGATTTGGATATTATTTCTTTCATCCCTCTGAATTAATCCTTGATTTTCTTCAATGCTAGGATTAACTAAAATATTTTATTAATATGACACGCCCTTAATAAAAAAATACCAAATAGTTTTATCAATAAATTTACCTGTTGTCCAGCTATACAAATTAGGTTGATTATTATCATCATTTTAATTATCATCAAATTGAGAATGTACTTCAGTGTTTTCTCCAACGCCTGTAAAAAATTATTTTATACATACTTTATTGGAATGGTTTTTTTTATCGATTTCGTGTTTTACCTGGGCGATTATTTTCATTATTATTCTGCCTCCGGCCTGGAGGCCTTCCTCGACGACGAAGTGGACGAGGAGCTTCGTATTCGCCTAAATAAAATTATTAAATAAAAAAATCTATTGGGTTTAATTTTAGAATCTTATTAATAATTCAATTTATGAAAATATTTTGATATTAAATAGAAGTGTTGAATAAATAACAATTTTTATTGAAAATGTACAGTTTCAGGGTAATTAATAATGAGTAATAGATTTCATATTGAAAAAAGTCGTTTAAAAATGTACGCTTAAATTTTAATCTTTATAAAATAATGTCAAAAAATTAGTGTAAAATTATTTAAAATTCTGGTAAAATTTTTAGCCTTAATAATAAAGACTGAAGGTCTTTAAAACGTGTGCAAATTTTTGCATAAAAAAAGATAATCGTTTGATCAAGAATCGAGTACTGTCAAAAAATTATATTTTCTTATTTTTTAAATCTAGTTAATTATTTCTTAATAATAATTAATAACCTTGTGTAGCCACCATATCTTCTAGGATATTATCTACATCTTCCATATTTATTTGAGGAATATTTTGCTCATTATTTAGATAAACTAAAAAAAATTATTTTTTCCAATTATTTAAAATTTTACAGAATATTTCATAGTATTAAAACTATTATGTAATTACAGTTACCATCAACTACCACATCAATTAAATTGCCACCACGAATAGCTTCGTTATTTTCTGCTTTCGAAATGAAATAAAAACATTATTAATTAATAATACGTATTTTTACATTAATAATACTTATATTTAAACTATTAACCCTAGAAAAGGGTTTTTTGAATTATATTCAAACATATACAAGTACTTTGATACTATACAAGTTTTTCATATACAGTTCTTTGTTCGCAGTATTTACCTGGCCTCAATAAATTTTGCTCATTAAGCATTTCAACTTCACAATTTACAGGTTCCTCTTCATCTAAAAATTCAAATGAAATAAAAAAAATAATTTCCAGTTACTATTTTTAAAATTCAAGTGTAAATTTTCTCTTATAAATTTATCAAAAGATTTCTTTATATGTTTGTATCAATTATCAGTCACAAGGTATTAATATATTTTTAAATGTTAATAATAAAGGCTATTACAGATATAACTTATAAGTGATGAAATTTAAGTGTTCATAATTAAATGAAATCTTCATTTAAAAAGCATTCAAGAAATTTTTTTTATTGATTTCTTGTTTTACCTGGATTATTATTTTCGTTAGTATTTATCTGCCTCCGACCTCGAGGTCATCCTCGGCGTCGAGGTGGATGAGCAACTTCTTGGACTCTTCTAGGCCTTCCTCTTCTTCGACGTTAATTTCCTTCCATATTTTGGAAGAAGCACTGGATTGTGAACTAAAAGTATTATAAACAATGATAATAGTTGGCAAAAAACAATTGTACAATCTATGCACAATAACTTACTAATTTGATCTCTATTTCGGTGTCGAATTACTGCTGCGTTTTCGAAGAAACCACCTATCAAAGTTTTAGATATTAATTAATTTCATATATGTACTACTTTTTTTTCTATAATATTTAAAATTTTTAACATTAACTATTAGAACCTAAAAAAGTTTTTAGCGTATTGTTTTAAGATGTGAAAGTAATAAAAAAAATCGCAAATTTTAAAGACGCCTGAATTTCATTTGGAGCTGAAAACTTAAATTCTGATTGAGATAATATTTATAACAATACAATTTCAAAAAATAATTTTTTATGCTAAAATCAATAACAGTTTTTAAATTCTCTCTTTTTCAAAATAACACGGAATGCAGTTAGAGAGAGAAATTTACAAATAAAATATAAATAAATGCTAATATAATCTACAAAGTTTTATAAAAATACTGTTAAACATGATTGAATTTTCGGAAAATTTCTCCTACCATCGCCAGCATTAGCGTTTAGTCTTAGAATATCTTGTGTTTCTTGTCGTTCCAAATAAGCTCGGCGTTCGCCCATTGCTAATTCATCTCTCGCCATATCATAATCAAAATGTACTGCAATCATTATTTATATTAATTGTAACAATTTCTTTTTTAATAAGAAATATTTCTTAGAACTTACTTTTTGCCGAAGAATATCTTCTCAGTGCTGCAATACGGTCTAAATAATCACCTACTGGAGTCCTAAATAGGAAAATGTACAAGTCAATATTATTTTATAAAATAAAGACTTTCTTTATCAAAAAATTACTGATTTTTAGGAAATTTTGAAGTTTGTGAGTATTATTAGCAATTAAATTTGCAATTAAAAATCAAATTAAATAAATAAAATGAAAAATTAAGATTCTATTATTGTTGCATAATTTTTTTATATTCAATCATGCACCATGCCAATAATCTATGTAAAGATCTCAGAAAAGTACTACAGATCATTATTACGAATGAGTTTTTGAAGTTTACTATTTACACCGGGAAAAAATTCCGATTGCAGCGACTGGAATTTCACTTGCGAGAAGCGAAATTTTCCTGTTGCGGTAACCGGAATTCCAGCTTTAAAAGTTGATTTTTTTTACGTCAAAGATGTAATTTAAAACATTTCTCAATGATAAAATAGATTTTTTAAGAATAATAATTTAAATTATGTATACTTTTTAAAAGATGTGTCATTTTTTAAATATCAGCTGCGCTGGATATTTAAAATGTTTGTTTATATAAAAAAATTCCTTTTTTGGAATTTTTTTTTCCTCAGAAAAAATTGGAACTTGAAAAAACTAAAGAGTTCAGTATTATTTAATAGGTCTTTTAGGGGACATTGGAAAGCTTAACTTATTTCTGGGCTATTACAAGGTAAGAAAACAATTGTTTGTGATAAAATAATATATTTTAGTGTGGGTCAAGACTTAAATGTAAAATATTAAACTGATACAGAAAAAAATCATTTAAGTTAAAAATTCCATGGAAATTTAGGGGACCCTCGTATAATTTAAATTATAAGATTTCTGATGTTCTTAAGGTGGATTAAGTAAGATATTTATCTATACAATACTTGCTAATAATCAGAGTTAAACAAAAATAGTCAAATATTAGTTTATACAAAAAATTCGTAATAAATAATATTAATTTGTACAACTTTTAAAAAGTATAAAAAATTTAAATTATTCTTCTTAAAACATGTATTTTTATAGATAGAATTGTTTTTTATTACGTCTTTGACGTGAAAAAAAATCCATTTTTCGAAGCTGAAATCCCGGTTGTAGCAACCGGAATTTTTTTTTTAGTGTAAGTAGAGACTGAAATATAAATAACATACGGATCATCTAGCCCTTGATTTAACAGCATGTCTTTCTCGATGATTCTTAGTTCATAGTCAGCTTGCTGGATCTTCAAATTCCTGCGACCTTTCATTCGAAGGCCTGTTTTTGCGCTCGCGTAATCAACGGCGTAACCCTCCATGAGTTTCATTAGAACATCTGTAGCAAGTTTAAGTCATTTGATATCTATATGTTTTTTCAACTAGTAAAAAAGTAAACAATCTTCTTTTCAAAAAATTATTAAAAAATTTATCGATTTTTATATCCTATTTCTTTAGAAACACCATTTTTTTGTCAATTTTAAATTTTGTTGACTCTACACTTTTATTAAAAAAATATTTTTAATCAAATCTACTCACAATTTTTTAATGATATTAATTTTACTTATATCATTTCATGGACTCTACAGGAATTTTCAAGAAAATATGCGTTCAATTCTTGCAAGTAGATTAAAAGAAAATAATTTTTTATATCGTAAATTTATTTAACAATAGATAAATTTGAAAAGAATTTTTATGTTATTTAACAAGAAAATTTTTCTTGCTTTATTAAGGTATTAATTAGCTTTAAAAAGCAATAAAAAGCTATATTAAATAGACTAATAGTGTGTTTATACATTTTAATAAACTTTTGAGTTAAGTAAAAATAGCAGCATATAAAATTACATAATGAGGAAACGGCAATGTTAATAAATGAAATAAGTTGCAAGATTAATTGAAAAATTAGATAATAATTATAAACTATTTTTTGTTTACCAAACCAACGCCAAATTTGGGTTCCGTGCCCAAATTGCTGAAATGCCCGCAGATGGAAATTTTCACATGTGTTGTTAGTACGACTTCGTTGCTGAAATACGCTCATAATAGGGGCTAATGGTACCAAAAATCTGAAGATGTATTCTCGAAACTGGTTGAGATTTACGATATAATTTCTATTCTCTTCGTCATTTGGTAATTCATCAATTTTCTGCGCGATGTTTTCTGCAGCATCTTGTATTTGATTAGTTGGGAAATAAGCTAGAGCATAGGTGCGCTCTAGAATACTTTGGTATTTGAATGGAATGTTCAGACCATCCCAATAATTTCCAATGGCCTGAAACAAAAAAAAAAAGAAAATATTAATAAATAAAAAATTAGAAACTTTGAAAATACATAATACCTGTTTATAATGGAATAAGCAGCCCGCGACTTTTGTTCCGGGAAATTTTTCTTTCGCACTTTTAATTTGTGCCTTTTCAAAATCGCAATGTACAGATTTGATGTTAGTCTTTAAGTTGGGTATAAGATTAAAAACCTTATCCCATATTGCGTTGTACATATCTGCTGTTTTTGATGATGTTAATACAAATATTGCAGGAAATCCCTAAAAATAAAATTCATCCGTGTAATATTAAATTAAATTAATCATAAGATTAATTTGTATTAACAATAAATATATTTGCACATACTTGATCCATTTTACGAAAGTGAATTGTAAATAATTGTGCAGTTTCCGGAACTCTGGGTCTAATCTGTAATAGTTTGTTATTAATATATCATATATTTTGGGAAAGAGTAAAAGTATAGAGAGTTATCATCAACTAGCTAATTATATTTTTCTTCCAAGGAAATTTAAAACACCGAAAAACTAAGCAAAATATGTAAACATATTAATTTCATAGCACGAAACCTTATTATTAATGAGTATTTAAAAAATTTAAATGCCAAGACAATTCTAGATTATTCGCTCTAAATTGATCAGTTCTAATTTTTAAAAATATGTTTTAGCTCTATCTACATTGTGCATTAAGTATGAAAAGATTTAAACAAAAAATACAATTTAGAAAAACAAATTAACCGCTTCTTATTTTGTATGCATTTAAATATATTATGGCCCTTAATAAAAAGATTGATAAAATTTCAACAGAACATTAATGATACAAAAAATATGTACCTTAAAAGTGCCATCCGCGTACAACTGTGTACATTGGCTTAGTGGCTCTATCATGCTCTCATGCATAAATAGTAATCCAGTTGAGCCATCTGCAGCAGTTATTTTTCCTCTGTAAACAGGAAGAATTGGCTCATAATATTCAATGGTATCTGCTAAACCTGCAAGGGTGTTTGGTGTTGCAGGAACATTTTTTCTTCTCTCCTCGCGCATAATTCTTTGATAACTTGCTAAGCACAACCTGGTTTGTATGGCACGGTATCTAAAAATATACATTTGTTTTTGTGTTTCATACTATCAACGAGTTCAAATTTCAAAAAGAATTTTAATTAAATTTTTCTTTTGATTGAATAAGAAGTATGTTAATAAATAGTGGTAAACCCCATTTTTTCTACTTTAGGGAAGTCATTTATCAACAAATTTAACAGAAATATATTTAATAAATTAACATTTAACAGAAATATATCCAGGTATATTATAAAAGAAAAATTAATAATTAATCATTAATAAAATTAAGATTAAAAAGTTTAATAATTAGTACTTTGAAAAAAATGAAACGCTCACTTTTCTTTAGTCTTGAAATCATTAAAGATATCTTCAATGCTTCTGAAAGTTGTTCTAACTTCATGCAATAAATCTTCTTTAAACTCATACTCTAAATCTAGATTATCAGGTTGCAGGGGATCGTGACTATATATCCCGCCATATTCTTGTATTTCTTGCTGCCCCAAATTATCCAGAGTCGGCAATTGAATGGTTACTTTGCAACCATGTCTCTTATTTTCGCATTTTAACGTATACCCATAATCACTTACAGAATGTACATAAAAACTGTTGTTTCTATATAAATATTTCCAAGAATTGGCAAATTTTCCTGGCAGGCGAATCATTGTCTGATACTTAAAAATTCGCAGAAATAAATTGATTACTATTTTTTAAAGCTTGTTGAAAATAACTTGAAAATAAATAACAAAAATTTCTTTACGTTCTCTATATTTTAAAACTAAAAAATTATTAAATAAACTAAATTTAGAAATTCAAAAAATATTTTTAAAAAAATGTTTATAAACAATAAAGCCTGAAAAATCGTTTATTTAACATCAAAAAATCCAAATTTAATTGCATATTTTTTCTCGGAAAATTTACTTAAAGACCTCTTTTGAGATAAATTTTGACCAAAGTAGTTTTTTTTCAAAGTAAAGAAAATGAAAAACAATAAAAATAGGGTCAAGGATGGGGTGGTGGACAGCAATGCGGTATTTTAGTAAATAACTAAAAAGAGGAGACCCGTTTATTCAAACGCGCCTTCTGGACTTAAAAACGCAGGGGTAAATGTTACAAAATAGGGTTTTTTTGAAATCTTCCATATAACGCTGTAACCTTAAAAATTGAAGTTCCAAGTTTCCAAAAATTTCTTACTCGTTTTTTTAGCCTTAGATGCTTCCGAGATATCATTCCACAAAGTTAGTATAAAAATTGATTTTTTTTTTTTTAACTTTAAATTGAGATTATGTCTTTAAATATATGTATATATGGGCGATTATTTCTCAACCCGGCCACCACCCCCCTCTGTCCAAAAATGGTGGCCACTTAAAAAGATTTTGGTTTTCTCAAATTGACTGGAAAAGGGTCTAGTTTTTTATTCTTATTGGACTTTTCAACTCTGTAAATCTGCTGTGCCCATTTTAGGCACTGAGCGGCGCCAGGTCGACATTTTAAAAACAGAAAATTTGAAATAAAAGTAGATTAACGGTAAGTTTTTTGAAATTTTTTTCTCTTTAAAGTTGTTATTTATTAAAAAAAAGAAAATGAAACCATTTGCATGGTAATTGATTGATCTCTTAAAAAGTTTTGCGGGTGCTATGTAGTTTTTAAAAATGGGTTAAAAACGGCTACTTTGACTGCTGATATCTCTCAACCTACAAATCCAAAATAAAAACGTTTTAGTGCAAAATGTTAGTCTTTTGATACATAATAAGTGTGCCAAATATCAGGGGATTTGATCGATTAGTTTCGGATTTAGCAATTTTCGGGTATTAATTCTCTTAAAAAAATTGGTCAAAATTTGTTTCAGAATTACCCTTAAAATTGCTAAATCCGAAACTACTCTATCAAATCCTCTGATATTTATAACACTTATTATGTATCAAAAGACTAACATTTTGCACTAAAACTTTTTTATTTTGGATATGTAGGTTCAGAGATATCATCAGTCAAAGTAGCCGTTTTTAACCCATTTTTAAAAACAACATAGCACCCACAAAACTTTTTAAGACATTAATCAATTCGCTAAAATTATAACTACGACATTTCATTACCAACCTAATAGTATAATCAGTTTAGATTATAACAGCGGCGTGGCGTTGTTGTAAGACCCGCAGTACCGTTTTTAAAGGCATTTTTCTGAAATTTTTTCATCTTGTACGAAAATGTATTATTATACTATATTATTATTTTATATGTATTGAATTTTTTGGGTTTTCGGTTTCAGATATAAAAATAATAAAATATAAAGGGGTTCGCGGTATTATACTGCACTGAATATTAAAATTAATTTTTTGTATTCGAATATAATTTTAATTTCAACTTTTTTTTTTAATAATATGATGTGTGCGAAAATCACAAAACTTTAAAGGATATATCGATTTAGATAGATCTATATAGATGCTGCAGAGATTCGGTGCTGCACTTTATATTAATTATATAAATTTAAATTTTTTTAACTGTTTTCGAATAAATAAAAACGAAATTTTAGAAACGTATATGAAGCAGAAGAATATAATTATAATTGAATTAGATATTTCTCTGATAGGTACAATATTAGGTTCTTTTAAAAGTAGAATTAAAATCTTAAAAAATAATATAGTACTTGGGTTTTTGTTATTTAAGCACCTGGCATGAATAAAATTTTTTCCAATAAACATCTGTTGTTAGAAGTGCCTATTAGAAAAATTTGTAATAGACACAAATATTTAATAAGAATTTTTAACTTCAGGCCTGTTTGACTTAAAAGGACACTACAGGAAAAAAAATTTAAATATCGACAGATTCAATAGACCCGATAGGCAGCCTTGTCATAGTGTATTTTTTATATAAATTATTTTAGAAAAAACATTTCTAACGCAAGTTTCAGAATGTTTTTTCTCTACAAAGTGCATTAATGAGCAATTGTGTAGCTTTTTGTTCTAAAAATATTTGTCGGTGTAAACGGGTCTTTGTCAATTTGCTTGTGATTCAGATAACTTTTGGGAAAGTTAACTACGACATTGTAAAATTGGTCAATGATGGCCTCTGAAAATTGTAATATAGTCATATTATTACCCGCAAATAGAAAATAGTACATTCCGAGTTACATAAACGGGTATTTATAATTTTCGAAAATGCGACGGATTGTAAGTCTGAGGATCTGCAGTCACATTTGGTATGATAAACATTTCTAACATGAATTTCAGAATGTTTTTTGTTTACTAAGGGTAATAAAGACACCCTCTTTAAGTTAGGATATGCGGTAATTATTTCTAGCTAATAGATAATATACATAGTATAGTAATTCTTATACCAGGTCTTAGAAATATTACTTTGGCAAATCTAAGACATTGTAGACCTGAGGCGCGTAACGCCGAGGAAGTGTAGTTGCATATTTACGACTCGTGTCCAGAAAAGTAAATAATGGCCCAAATAGCACGTTAATTACCTTCCGAGGCGAAGCCGATAAAATTTTTCTGCGACAATAGCGAGAAATTTACTTATTTTATAAATTTATTAAATTTATTTATTTTCGAGAAAAATATTTTTTTGTACAGTAGCCACGAAAGTATACGATTTCCTAGACCAGAAAAATAAAGAATGGCCCAAATCGCAATTTAGTATATTTTAACATCTAAACACACAAAATTGTATTGGTAAAAATTACCCTTTTGATTAGTAAAATAATTTGAAGTTGTCGAAATATATTAGAAAGTAGTCAAATCGCTTTACCTGTCGTAAACATTAAATAGTAGTCGAAATCGTCTCGATTATATAAATTTTTTTAGGTTGGTATTCGAAATGTCGTAGCTATAGTAATAACCCAATCAATTACCATGCAAATGGTCTCATTTTCTTTGTTTTTATAAATAACAACTTTTAAGAGAAAAAAATTTCAAAAAACTTACCGTTAATCTACTTTTATTTTAATTTTTCTGTTTTTAAAATGTTGACCTGGTGCCGCTCAGTGCCTAAAACGGACACAGTAGATTTACAGAGTTGAAAAGGCCAATAAGAATAAAAAACTAGACCCTCTTCCAGTCAATTTGAGAAAACTAAAATCTTTTTAAGTTGCCACCATTTTTGGACAGAGGGGGGTGGCCGGGTTGAGAAATAATCGCCCATATACATCTTTATATATATATCTATTTTTATCATATCTGCTAAATGGGTAATCAAAATAAAGCGAGTAAGAAATTTTTGGAAACTTGAAACTTGTGCAAAATTTTTGAGACCAGTAAAACTCATTTTCATCAAAAGTTATAATTTAGGCAGCAATTTAAAAAGTGTTTTTTTTGGACTGAAAATGGGCATTTGGTTTATTGACTATAGCGATGAGAGAATAGGTGTTGGAGCATTGCGGCTGTCGGGAATTAAAAGATGGTACTAAAAAACTTTAACCAACCGTAAGTGCTTTGGTTAATTTGAATGATATCTTGGATATTTTTTCAACATATTAAAGTAGATTGTAATTTGGAGACGCAAAGGTTCTGGCCTCCCCTTGTAAGATAAAAATAAGTATTTTAAAAGAAATATTCTTTAAGCGGTTCTTTTTTTCACTATCTAGTTTGTTTGAAAATTATTGATTATTTATAATAATTAGGGGGGCAAGCTTCTGCGCGCTGAAGCGCGCCAACCCCTCCAAAATCATATTTTATGTTGAATTGAAATAAAACTGTGGTTTAATTCATAACTAAAAACAATTGTGGAGTAAGTTTCAAATAATGAACTTTTTTCATAATTCTAATAAACCATCATCATTTTTATTTTTAAAATTTATCTCAAGAAAAAAATATTTCACTATTGACAGAACCTTTTTCATCCATCAAAATAAATTTTTCTTTTTTTCTGGACGGCGAAATTTTTTAATAGAATGACGAAATACTCGAATTAATTTTCATATTTTATGTATTGTATCTACAAATATGATTATATTAAGTATCATGGGCAAAAAAGTTTTGGCATTAGCGTGAGCTAATGGTGCTTACGATATTTTTCGACCTCATATATAGGCATTGAACGAGTGCAGAAAAATCTTTTCATTACACGCTGCAAAAAAGATCTACTTTAAAGTATATATTACTAATATGAAGTATTTTCGTTGGCAAATAAAACGTTTTTTATTCTTTTTTCGTACGATTAATATTAAAGGAGATATGGCATGGCAAAAATGGTTGTTTAACGAAAAATTAATAAACCGTGTCGTTCTGGCGTAAATATCTGGAAAAATATTTGTTGGACTGTGGCGCCTCCGCGCACTTCCTTTTTATACTATGTGGTGAAGAAGGAGGAGAAGCTAACAGTTCAGTTCCATGCTGATCGTCGCTCAGTACATATCGCAGACGCGTATTGATTGCTTATATTAAAATCACTTATTAATTATTGTTAATTAAACGTGTAAATGACGAGTTACAAATAAAGATTAGTAACGACGAGTATTATTAAATAAACTGTGCTGATTAATAAATAAGAAGAGTGTTTATTTCATTTGCTTTAATCACATAACCCAATAGGTTATCGGCTCGCCATCGCTTCCACGGCGCGTGTGCCTTTTTTTTTCGTGTGTTGATTAAAATAAAAAGCAAATAATTTTTGGTGAGAGAAATTATTTTAAGAAGTGTGTATAAAAATTAATTAAATTTTGGTGAGAGAAATTAAAGAAGTGTGTGGAAAATTATTTTTTAAAAAATAAAATTAATTATTTTTGTGTGTTTCCATTTATATATTTATATATATATATATAGAAGAGAAAATGGAGACCGAGCAGAAAGTAAAAGGTAGGATTTTTTTTATTATTGGTGTGAAATGGATGAGAGAGAAAAATTACCGGTAATTAATTAATTAAATTGAATCATTTTTTTTATTGCTAAATTAATTATTGAGAAGTGGATGAGTAAAGGAATTAAAAATTAAATTTTTATTTGACGTGTATGTGTATGTGTGTGTTTTACACAAAATGGCCGAAACCGACGCCAAGTTTTTCTCGATGGTGATGTACACGCCGGGCAGAAATTGTGTTTTACAAAGATAACGCTCGGAATTTTTTTTATTGTTAAAATAAAAACGATCGATGACGAGAGAAATAATTTTTAATTTTCTTTCTTTTCAATAATTAAATATAAAAAGAAAAGTGAATAGATTTTGTTCGTACGAAAATGAAATTAATTAGATGCGCATAAATAAGACGTGAAATTTTTATTATTATTATTTTAGCGGGAAATGAAATTCGTGTGTGTGTTTTTGCGCGTGTATGTGTCCTGCACCCGGAAATATACGCACGAACATAACCGTTTTTTTTTAAGAAATGAAGAAAATAAAATGAATTTTTTTTAAAGTTATGTGTATGTGTCTTTGCATGTATGTGTTCTACGTGTAAGATTACATGAATTTTAACCTTTTTTTTAAAAATTATAAGAGAACGAAACGAAAAGTTGTAGATGTGAATTTATTATATGCATATAAAATAAAGATGTGAATTTTTATTAAATTTTTTAAATAATTCTTTTTAGAATAAGACTTAAATTTAAGCAATATATTTCTTTTAGAAAATAAAGATCTATACATCAGTCTCATGACAATGTATGAAGCAAATGGGATGAGAGAGAAATATGGAGGTGAAAACGTTGTAGCCAGGTTAGATGAGAACGTGATTCGACTTGTAACCGAAAGTGGCTCAACTGTTTATATAGGTGTGTAATTTTTTTTTAGAAAAGATAAAATTTTTAAATAAATTTTTTTTGACGTCAAATTAATAAAATTAGGTACCTAAAATTAAAACTAAAATTTAAAAATTCATGAATTTTAAAATAAATAAATTTTTTTTTCCAACATTAGCTGGTTTGTGAATATTATAAATTATTATTGTGTTCATAATATTTTAAATATTTACAAGGGTGATCTTGAATATTATCTTGTGTTCGGATATGTGAAAGGTCATTCACTTTGTAGTTTTTCGTGCTTGTGTTCAGTCGATAAATTACGGAGTTAAATTCTTACCCTTTTATTACTTGTGCATGATTGGACTAAGTTAAAATCTTTTCAGATAAAAATACCATCGAAGAAAAGGAGTGGGATTTGATATCTGAAGCCGTAAAAAGGGAAAAATCATTGGGAAATAAGCTGCTCATTCCCATAGAAATCCAGCAAACAGAACTTAATGAAGGGGGTTTTGAGTTTGTAGATGCGCGAAATGATGAGTCTGAAAATGAAAAGAAAGATGACGATAAAAATGAATTAGATGATGTGAATAGAGGAGGCTATGGCATGAATGATGAGGATGATGTGATCGTGACTGATGCGTCTACTCAGACCCCACCTTTTGGTAAGAAACAAAAGCCATTGATTAAAAATGTTGAAAAATGTAACCTAAATCTGCAGAAGGGTTACAGCAAAAATCAAAATGTAAGTTTTGAAACTAAATTAAATGATTCTGAAGTTTTAGATGGGCAGAATTTTTATGATGAGATGCAGAGAAAATTTGATGCGTACTTGAAAGAAGTGAAGGAACAGCACAAAAAGAATTTAGATGTGATGGCAGCTAAAAATGATATTATTGCCAAGCATACTCAAGGTGTGATGAATGAAGTGGAAAGTAGGCTAGATAGGAGAGTGACAAGAATATAAAATACTCTTTCTGGAGTTAAAAATTTAGATGAGATTGCTGGCACTTTGAAGAGAGCCTTAGATAGGGTAGATGGGACAAATAATGACGAGATACAAAATAGAGAGGTAAGAGACCATAACAATTCTAATTTATTTAATTCTACGATGGTGCCTGATAGTGTAGATATTTCTAATAGAAATGATATTACATTGATAATACGAGACGAGATTAAAAAGTTAGGAATTAGCACGTTTTCGAATAAAAATGTTTCAAATAAAGACGAGTCGATCGTAAGTGAATTAAAAGACGTATTAAAAACCGGGTTTTCATCTCGAGATACAAGTTCAAGAAGAGATTACAAATTAACTAATAAAATGCGTTTTGAACATTTTATGGACTTTTTTACGTCAGAATTAAGAACAAAGGATTTGTTATATGTTATTGATACAAAAATTAAAGTTAATGATAATTTAGATGAGCGTACTATAGAAAGTAATAAATTTAGAGTCCGTGATATATTGATAAATAGAATAGATCAAAATTATCATAATAAAATTTTAGATGAGTCAAATCCTATTAAAATGTTAGAAAAGATACAAGAAATAAAAAGATATGAAAATAATTTAACTTCCGTGGATCTTAGAAAACGGTTGTATAATATACAATATAATCCTAACAAAGAAAAGGCAGCAGAATTTTGGGATAGATTTGACGAGTTGACGAGAAATTACAATAACATCCCAAATGCTCCTGCCCTTTCTGAACAAGAAATTCGAGACGCGTTTTATCAAGCAATAGAAAAGAATATACCTCAGGTACACCATCTAGAATTTGTAAATGTAAATTTGACGGGTAAAAGTCTCTCTTACGAGGACTTAAAACGTTTTATCATACAGCATGAAGCAAGTAGACGAGGTGGTCAAGGTGGTTCTGGCACTTCACAAAGTGTACAAGCTATGGCCGCATGGCCTTCTGGAAGCCAACAGCGGTGTTTTCACTGTGATGGCTTAGGGCATATTGGTAGAAATTGCCCTCGTAAAAATTTGGAAGGAAAGCTATGCTATTCCTGTAAGGAATACACTACTGACCATATAGCAGCAAATTGTCCTTTAAATAGAGGATCAAATCGACGAGATAGAAGGTATGATAATAACAATAGACGTGATTATAAAAACAATGGTGGTGGTCGTGGTTTTAAAAGAAAGATAGAAAGTAATAATGACGAGTCTAACTCAAAAAGAACCAAGTTTAATAATAGGGGTAGAGGAAATTATAAAAACAGGGGTCGAGGCGGAAAACAGCAAAACAATGGGCAGCAAGAAAAGAAGAGCTCTGACAGTAAAGGTAACCTTGATTGTTTAAATATTTTTAATACTGATTTAAATAGACGAGATAATATAACTCAAGTTAGCTTTACCGGATTAAACAATAATAAATTACTAGCCGAATTTTTGGCCGATTCCGGAGCTACAGAGTATCTTACAAATTCTAAATTAATATTTAAGACGTTAGATGAGAATTATAATAATATTATAAAATGCGCAAATAAAGATGAGTCAGCGAATTTAAATCGGAGGGAGTAGGAGTTGTAGATTTGATAAATTCGGATAATAATATTTCTTTAAGAAATGTAATTTGCGCTGAAGGCTTATCGGAAAACTTGCTTTCCCTGAGAAAATTTGCTGATAAAGGTTTAGCTATTTATTTAGATAATGAAAAAATTAATATTTTTGACCCTGTTTCTAAGAAATCATTTATCTCTGGTATATATGATAAACCTTACTGGAAAATAGAATTTGAAGTGAATAATTTAGATGAGAACATAAACTCAGAACAAAGTCCTGTAAATAATAAAATTATTGCATACTTAACGACGAGAAGTAACCGAAATTATGAATTAAAAGATAAATCTGATAAAAATAGTAAAAGTCATTTAGATGAGAAATTAGATGTGATTATTGAAAATTTCTGTGACAATAATTTATTTGATAATGAGACTGTAGTAGAAGTTGATTTAAATGATGCGATTTTTGATGAGAAAATTTTAGATTGTGAAATATGCTTGATTTCTAAACTAAATAAATTGCCGTTCAATAATGTAAGATTTAGAGCAAATGAACCGTTACAAATAATTCACTCCGATATAATGGGTCCTATTAGTCCTATGACTTACCCAAAAAGGTATAGATACATTTCTGTATTCATAGATGACTATTCTAGGGCGGCAATGGCTTTTGGCATGAAAACAAAAGATGAGACTGGAACATGCCTTGAACTGTTTGTTAAAAGCACTAGAAACTTTATTGGACGAGATGCTAAAGTTTGTTACCTAAGAACTGACCAAGGTACTGAATTTACTGGTGGGAAAACTAAAGAAGTATTGGAGAAATTAGGAGCTGAGTTAGAACTCGCAACTCCTGATACTCCAGAACATAATGGTGTTTCGGAGAGATTTAATCAAACCATTCAAAAGAAAATCCGTTCTTTAATGTATGATGCGAAACTTCCTGAAAATATGTGGGACTTAGCTTTAGGTGCGGCTGTCTATGCGTATAATCGCACAACACATAAGTCTGTAGACATGAATATACCGTTATGCAAACTAAATCCCAGATTTGAACCAAAATTAAGCCAATTAAAACGTTTTGGTTGTTTGACATATATTAAAATACATAGAAGGATAGGTCCTAAATTTAGGAGAATAGCGATGAGAGTTGTATTAGTAGGATATAAATCAACTGGCTTTATTTTTCTTAAACCTGAAGAAGGAAAATTTTATGAAAGCCGAAATGTTAGATTTAACGAAAAATTGGTTTATGGTGACAAATATAGAAAGAATAGCATAACAGATTGGGAAAATGTCTTTGATGAGATAGGCAAAGAAAATTGGTTTGTTAAATTTGAAGAGAAACCAAAAGAAAATGTTGATAACGTACAAAGAACGGAGGGAGCGTTAAAAAGAAAAAGAGGTAGACCCAGTAAAAATATTCTAGTAAACTCTATTAATGTACCTTCAGAAGAGTCTGAAGAAGAGACTGAAATTTTAGATGATGAATATTATCATGCATTGCTCACTAAAATTAATAAAGATCCAGGTTCTTATAAAGAAGCCATGAAATCAGACGAGAAAAATAAGTGGGATCTTGCAGTAAAAGACGAGCTAAATTCAATGAATAAAAATAAAGTATGGAATTTTGTTAAAAGACCTCTTGTAGATGAATATGGTACTAAACCAAATATAATTGATTCTCGATGGGTTTTAAAGAAAAAGATTGAGCCTAATGGCAAAATCAAACATAAGGCGAGATTAGTAATAAGAGGGTTTAAAGACAAAAATACATACGATCTGAAAGACACTTATGCTCCTGTTTCTAGACTTGTATTAATTAGAGCAGTACTTGCAATCATAAATAAATATGACTTAGATGTGTGTCAAATGGACGTGAAAACTGCCTTCCTAAATGGTAAAATCGAAGACGAGATATACATGGAAATACCAGAAGGGGTGAATGTCTCAGAAAAATTTAGACGAGAAAATGTTTGCAAAATAGAAAGAGCATTATATGGTTTAAAAATTAGCCCTAAAAGATGGAATGAACGTTTTAGTGAAGTAGCTTCAAAAATTGGGTTAACTTCACATTATGATGAACCATGTCTATTTACTTGGAGAGATGGGGATAAATTTCTCATATTATTACTATACGTAGACGATATGTTAATCGCTAGTAATGATTTAGTCAAATTGGAGCAAATAAAACTGAAGTTGAAAGATGAGTTTGAAATGACAGATCTAGGAGAGCTTAAAAGTTTTCTTGGGATTAACTTAGAACGAAATCGATCGGAGAGAATTTTAAGTTTATCACAAGAAGATTATATAGAAAAAATGTTAGAAAGATTTGGTTTTAAAGAAAAACATCCTCAAAGAACTCCTATGGTACCGCATCAGGTGGCAAATCGAAAATGAAAAGAACGAGAAGAGTCTGATGATGATGAGAAATTGAATAAAAATTTACTTAAGGCTGATACATCTTATAGGGAAGCTGTTGGTTCTTTAGCATATTTGGCAGACGTTACTAGACCTGATATTGCATATACCGTAAATATATTGAGTAGACATCAGGTTGAACCGACTAAAAATGAGTGGTCTATGATTGAAAGGGTATTTCGATATCTTAAAGGAACCATAGATTTGAAATTGACATACACGGGTCTAAATAATAAACTAGAAGGCTATTCTGACTCTAGTTATTCTGATTGTAAGAAATCATTAACAACTAGTGGATATGTTGTTAGATTGTTTGGCGATTCAATAGCCTGGAAGACACGTAAACTGTCGTACGTAAATTTGTCTACTTGTGAGGCTGAATACGTTGCGATGAGTAATGCGACCCAAGAAATGATTTCAATCTTTAATTCACTGAAATTAATGTTGAACATTCCTTTAATGCCCTTGACCCTTTGGTGTGATAATTCAGCTGCGGATAAGAATACTAAGACAAGAGGTAGTAATAGATTCAGACATATAATAGATTCTAAGGTTGACTATTTTAAAGAGTGTCTCAAAAAGAGTTATATCGAAGTTAGATGGGTACCTTCTAAAGAACAAATAGCCGATATTTTTACTAAACCGTTGGCTTTTGATTTGCACAGACAATTGACTAATTCAATCTTAAACTTGGAGAGTTAGACGAGTTAAATTGTATATGATGTGTATTCGATGAGATGAACTAATAATTGATTTGATTTGTTTCAGATAAATAGAAAGTGCTTGAGACGGGAGGGAGTGTTGGACTGTGGCGCCTCCGCGCACTTCCTTTTTATACTATGTGGTGAAGAAGGAGGAGAAGCTAACAGTTCAGTTCCATGCTGATCGTCGCTCAGTACATATCGCAGACGCGTATTGATTGCTTATATTAAAATCACTTATTAATTATTGTTAATTAAACGTGTAAATGACGAGTTACAAATAAAGATTAGTAACGACGAGTATTATTAAATAAACTGTGCTGATTAATAAATAAGAAGAGTGTTTATTTCATTTGCTTTAATCACATAACCCAATAATATTAATTTTACAAAAAAAATGATAAATATCGTTTTTGAGACCAACCAGAACCGTTTAAACTAAGCAGAAAAAAAGTTATAGCCAAAATAATTTTTTTTCCAAAATTTTTCATGCCGATTTTTTAGCGCCATGTGGGCTAAGGTGCTTGAAAAAAAAAATCCTTTGATGAAATGTCAGAACACTTGTTCTTAAATATATCTAGCCGTTTTTGGCCCTATCGGGTCATTATTGTTTATGTTTTGGCCTGATAAAGTTGGGTCAAATTGTGTATTTTATAAGGCATTTTCAGTTTTTGGCCAACAGCGTGAACATTTATTATTTTAAACAGCCAAACTTTTTAGCATTTATTCGAAGCTACTTGTATTTCAATTTTTTGTCATAATGTTTCATCTGTAAGCAGTTTTGCCTATTTAAAATTGCCTATTTTATGTTTATGATGGTAAATGCTCTTTTTTTCGGGCGAAATTAAAAAAAAATGGCCGTTCCAATTGAAATGTTGCATATGACATGAAATTTCGGCGATAACCTTAGCTTTGAAATGGTTCATTGTATATCTCGTTATCATTAGCCAAAAAAAAGTTATGGCAAAAAATCATTTTTTTTTCAGCAATTACATAAAATTTTTATAGTTAATCCATTGAGTCTCTCTATTTTTAAGTAATATGAAAATTTTTCGTACAGTACCGTATGTTTATATGATAAGTCAATTAAATGCTGCTGTCAAATTTCAAATTTCGACTTTTGACAGCAGTCAAATAGCCGTCAAACCAAAAGTAAGTTAAAAAAAGGTACAAAAATCAATGATTTGTGTATTTTTTGTATGAATTTTAAATTTTATGGAAAATAAAAACGTAAACAATAATTACCCGATAGGGCCAAAAATGACTGGACATATTTAGGAACAAGTTTCTGACTTTTCGTCAGAGGATTTTTTTGAAAAAAATAATCTGAGGTCATGTTTTTTTTTTCTTATTCTGGGGGTATTTTTAACCCCCCTATTATGAAACCTTATATCTCAATTTCCGGGCATAATAAAAAAAAAAATCTTTATTAATTTTTCTGAAAAAATGGCATTTATTTGATAATTTTAGCTTAATTAAAAAAATATTGAAAAACAAACCCTAAAAAAGGGTAGTTTTTACTGTTCACAGGGTGTTTGAAATATTTCTGACATTAAAATCGTAATCAGTGACCCGAAAAACCCCCTGATACCTATTTTCACCAACATTCATTTAATATTGCCCGAGATATTAAATATTTATTTAATTTTGGCCAAAAAAACAGTTTGGCCAATTTTTACCATGTTTTGGACCAACTCCAACCAACCAAACTTGTTTACGCGGATACTTTACACCTTACTTGACAAATTTCAAAAAATTTCAAGTTGATCTGACTAGGGCCTAATTACTGCTTCATTTTACAAACAAATTTACGTCCTCTCCTGTATTATATGTGTTGAACACGGAAAAAAATTTAGGAAATTTTACTTTCAATGCTATCTGCACTCGTTCGCTACGCTCACTCTTGCATACAACTGCATTGAAAGCCAAATCCTATTTTTTTTCCCTTGTTGAACAAATAGATATTACGCACTAGTTTTACGCCCGGGAGGGCAAAAAATTAATTTTCTATTAGCTGAAACATTTTTCATTAAAATTTATAATTATTTTTACAGTTTATATTATTAAAAATTAAAAAATTAATATTTAAAATTATCTACAAATTTGTATAAGGCGCGCCGCTAACACTACAGAGCATCAATGAAACGGCCAATTAGATAAATAATAATAATACTAGTCTAATACTAGTTCTATTAAACGAGCAAAGAATAAAAGATTTTCGCATATTTTGTACTTATAGGATTTTAAACCTCAAGAATCCAATGGAGTAGGTAAAAATTTTTAGAAAACTCATTTTCTATGCATTTTATGAAAATTTTTACCAAGTCCACTAAAAGATAATCATTAGCTACGAATAAAAATTCTTGATTTATTAAGCTAACAATTTTTTCTTTCTGCTTTCTATTTTTCATTTTAAAGAAAGCAAATCTTGATTTTCAAAATTCGGAAAATTTTTTGCGGTGCAAAATAGAAAAAACGATGCAAATTGAATTTTATTTTTCTATTTTTATAAAAATATACTCGTGTTTTGCATACTATTAGAAATAAATATGCCACCAAAAAGCGCGTACCAAAAATACGAATTTATCGACCTTATAGGGCAAGATTAAATAAAATTCAAAAATAATCTTTCATTTATTTATTTAGCGCAACGTTCTGTTGCTAAACTATGAACCTCCTCAAGCATATAAGACTTTAAATTTTAAGCAGAGAAAACTTGATTCTTTACTGCGAGTACATTTGTGAGTGAAATATTGTGAAATAAAAAAATTGTTATACATCAAGATAATTTGTATTGTTTTATTTATTTTAAATAATTTGAAACAATAAAGAATTAAGTTCAACTCCAATTCTGGTCAATAAAATATTAACTTAATTTTTAGCTGAATATAAGTCTTGAATTTGATTTAATCTTGCCCGCAATAAGGTCGATAAATTCTTTAAAATAAATAAGAAAAAATAATGGGCGATAAATTCAATAAATAATCAAATTTAAAAGTTTTAATTTCTATTGAGACGTTCATAGAAATTCAACCCTAAACAGATATTTATAGATTTCGCTAATGAAGACTAATTAAGCTGGGTTAGCGTGGGTTTAAAGTAGCTAAATTTTTAAAATCCTCAAATTAGATTGCTTACAGATTTATTTGATTTTCAAGATGCTGTTATAAATTTAAACATGTGGAAATAAATATATAATCTATTCCACTAATCTATCTCTGAATTTTTTCTCTGGCCCGAGCTCCGTAGCACTGAGGAATAGTAATCAATAATAATTGCATTTAGATGCAATATTAAATATTTTTACATATCTAGGGCAAAAAAATCCTATTCTCTACCCTATGGAGATGGCTTTTTTTTTAATTGTATTCGGTTTAGGAACATCGAATATTATTTTATAAACTACTGATGACTATTTTCTTAAATTGGAAAAATAATATTCAGCTCAGTGGTAGTTTCAAAAGCGCAACTGAGTATATATCGTATTTTAAATATCGCAATGAGGTTAAAGGTAGTTTATAAAATACTTTACAGTAGCTCATTTTATCGGAAAGTTGGAATATAGCTCGTTGGTAGATTTAAAAAGACTAACGGCTACGTAGTCTTTTTAAATAATAAACTGTATAATATAGTGATTTTATAACAGTTTTATAAGCGCGGGTAAACGGAGGTAGAAAATTTTTGGGGTATTAGAAAGTGTTTCCACCTCCAAGAGATTTTCTAAACAATTAAAATATAGTTTTTCACCCCATGAGAACAATAAAAAAAATCACAAAGAATTATAAAAAATCTAAGGATTTTTTATTTTAGGCACGATCACATATTTATCGAGTATTTTCTCTTTAATAACGTTGATGGGATCCACATCCTCATAAATTGAAAACTATTATTTATTATCAAACACCAAGGCAATATAAGCATGTAGAGGCATCGGAATGACCTCACGGTGACCTGGAAGCGTTTTATTATTCGATCAAAATGACGAAAAAAACCGTATGGTTGGGTGTTTTCTACACTAAAAAATGTCTACGAATTTTCTATCCGGACCTTCTATCCAGCTACTTTAAGCGTTTGCTGTCAATATTTTCATATTTTCAATATTGTCTTGATTTTTATAATGGATTTCCTTAAAATTATGACCCTGAAAAACGACAAAATTCAATTTTTCTTATATAAGACGTGGTCGAATTTCTGGGGAAAAAAATATACAAGATCCTCTTGTAAATAATATTCAGAAAAACATATTTTGAAAACTGATAACCTTTTATAATGGATTTCTCAAAATTGGGACCCCAAAACATGACAAAAGTCGATTTTTCTCATATAAGAAGTGGTCAAAAGCTAAAATAAATGGTTTCATCGGATTCCTGGGGAAAAAGTATACAAGATCTTCTTTTAAATAATCATCATAAAATTTTATTTTGAAAACTGCTAACTTTTTATAATAGATTTCCTTAAAATTGGGACCCTAAAAACCAATAAAATTGATTTTTCTCCTATAAAACGTGGTCAGAAGCTCCATCGAATTTTTACTGAAAAAATAGACATGTCCCTCTTGTTATTAATATACAGAAAAATTTATTCAGAAAACTACAAAACTTTTAAAATTGGTCCCCTTGAAATTTTGACCCTAAAAGGCAACGAAAATTGATTTTTCTTCTATAAAACGTGGTCAAAAACTAAAATAAATGGTTTCATCGGATTCCTGGGGAAAAAATACTAGATTATATCAATTGGAACATAATTTTAAACGTAATTTTAATCCACTGGAAAAACTGAAAGTTTTGAGAAAATCCCAATTTTAAGAAGGCCAAAAAAAAAACTTTCGAGAGCTATCGTGGACTCAAAAATCGATGTTTTGGTCTGAATCCAACGAGAAACTTATTTTTTTTACTTATATAAAAAAGCTAGTCTTATAAAAAAAATTCAAATCATCATTATTCAAATTATGAAAATATTGACAGCAAACGCTTAAAGTAGCTGGATAGAAGGTCCGGATATAAAATTTGTAGACATTTTTTAGTGTAGAAAAGACCCTAACATACAGTTTTTTTTTGTCATTTTGATCGCATAATAAAACGCTTCCAGGTCACCGTGACCTGGGGACCAAATTCCTTCATAAATTGGACAATTTAAAGACTTTTTTGTTTTTTAACCCAATGAACTTTTAAGGAACGATTTCATTTATGTATTGCATACATAGGGTGATCGTGCCTAAAAATTTAAGGATACAATATTTTTTTATGCTCAAAAAACCGATTCTCGAAAAATTTTAAATGTTATTTCGGGGTCGTAAAGAAAAGTTAAAGGGCCAAAAAGAATTTTGCCTTGAAATAAGGTGGAATTTCAAGTTTCCCAACCTATGAACAGAGTATTCACTGAGAAATCAAATTAAATCTAAAAAACCAAAAAAAAAACTTTTAAGCGGTTTGTGCAAACACATGAAATATGGCAAATGAAATGCATGGAATATCTTTACTACAACTGAGGGCTGGGTATAATGCATAAATATTAAGCAGCATTACAATGCAATATTCTATTTTTTTAATTTTTAAATATCACCATTACTGGATGTTAATAATCTGAACCCAAAGTATTTTTAGTCCCTAAATTGAAAATATTTCAAGTCTGTAATAGGAGTTACTAAACTTTTTGGCCCTTCTCTATAAACATGTTTCATTTCAAACGATTTATTTTGCGTTTTGGGGGCCTGACGTGGCCTAGAGGTCTAATTCTAATGGAATTCAGTGAGTTTTTTAATAAATTTTCAGATGCTACTACTGAGGTTAGATTTGGTTTCGAGGGCCAATTTTGTCGTTATTCTTGTTTGCAATAATATTAAAAAGGGTAGAAAAATATAAATTTATTATTCTGAACATTTTTATTTTATTTTCTCGATAAATTTAAAAATTTTAATTCAAGCTATTTCAATTGTATAAATAAAAGATTTTCTTCTCAATATATTCGTAATCTGTTACCGTTTTTATGACCTCAGCATTAATAAGGTTTGGCAATTTTTTAAAATCTTCTAAAATATTTTCAGAATATTCGCAATTACTTATTATTTTCAAATACCGTAGAGTTTTGCAATCCAATATATCCTTCAAAATATCATCTATCATTAATGGATTTTCAATAACATAGTCTAATTCGTATTCTTTTTCAATTGAAAATTCTTCAATTTTCTGAAGTCTTTTAAAATTACTTACTGGATTTTCTGAAAAAAAATTATTAAATTCTAAGATGATATTCTTTATATTTATATTTATTGAATTACTGAATCTTTTTAAACATTCATCATCAAAATAGTTGAACTTGCAAGTAAATTTTTTTAAATTTTCAAACATAGGAAGATATTTAAAAAGAATATTATTTTCTTCTTTTTCTATAAATATTATTTCTAAATTTTGAAGGTTATTTGGAAAATTTTTTATCAAAGTTTCATCGATTTTCACAAATTTTAATTTTAACGAATTTAAAAGCGTTTGTTTAAAAATAAATTCAGGTATAAAATCTGATGATAAGCTTTCATACTGGCACAAACAAATTGATATTGTATGTAAATTGATACACTTAGTATAGTAAAAGACTGAAATTATTCTCCGTATTAAATCTGTAAAATCATGTATTATAAAATATTTTAAATTTTGTAAGTTCGATAAAAATGATGTGAAAAAATTTTCACTTTGAAAATTACACCAAGATATATTCAATTCTTGTATATTAATTGTTTTAAGGTAATCAAAGCATTTTCCGTCAAAAACAATGCCTGTAAAAGTAATGCTTTTTAAATTAGTAGCAGTTTTAAACAAGTTGCATAAAAATTCTTCTGTGAATATTATAGGTGCGTCATCTTTTAGAGTCAAATGGGTTAGATTTTTACTGCTTTGTAAAATATTTTTAAGTAATAGATCGCAAGACAAATAATTTCTTCCGTTGCGTAATTTGATGATTAATTCAGTTAAATACGAAGAACTCAACTGCAAAGATTTTGCTATGTGTACATGAGCTTGTGTTCTTCTGAAAAAGGCAAGTCATCATATTTAAATTTGTGGTTTGGATTAACTTTTATGATTGTTATATGACTCCAACTGAGCTTCGAAACCCTGTTCCATCTTGTTGAAACCCTTTCTATTATTATTTTTTCTTTCTTACTTAAAAATTTAAATATATGGATCAAACAATCATCATTTAAGGTATTTACGGTTACAAAATTAGAGTCTTGACAGATCCTTGGATTCTTCCACTGTTTTGAAACACTAAAATTTAATTAAATATTCATATAAAATAATTTTTTAAACTTTTGTTTTAAAATTTTCGACATATTACCTTTTAAATTTAGGCATTCTTCTTATATTTAATTGAAAAATATGCCCTATAAAAAAAATTGAGTTTTATAAATTGTATTTATTAGAATAATATTTTGGAGAATGTTAAAATTAATTTTCAGAATCAGAGGTCCAAAAATATATAAAAAAATCCACAAAATGATTCAGCTAAGGATGATAAATAGCAGAAAATTATATGCAAGTTGTAAAAAATAAAAAATTTGGTTTTTTCGTTAAAACAACTTCAAGATAGGGGTAGATTTAAATGAAGTGAGAGCGACTTGTATGGTCGGGTCGTCAAAACTGCCCCAAAGTGTTTTTTTCTTATAGTACTTCCAAAAATAAGTCACCAGCCCAATTTTTAGCCTCCCAGAGCATCTCGATTCTTGATTTTTGGTAGCCATTTTTGTGTTTTGAAAAGTAAGAAAAATGAGTCATAATTTTTTTTATTATTGCTGTAAAATACTTACATTAGCATGAAAAATTTTAAACTGCGATCTGGGACATTTTTTTTTTACGGCCGAGGCCAAAACATAATTTTTCTTCATCAGTGGCTAAAAAACACGGATTTTCGAACCGCGCTGCGGCCGGGAAATACGTGCTTTCTGGCCACTGACAAGAAAATTTTTTTTATTTCGCCAAAAAATATAAGGCAAATCGACTTTTGAAAAAAACAGCCTATCTTAGCGGTTCCTCGCGCATGCGCTACTCAAAAAAATTTTTGACCCCAGAATTGGATAACCAGGAAAATTTCCTATCCGTACTTGAAAGGAAAAAATTTTTCATGCTAATGTAAGTTTTTTACAGCAATAATAAAAAAAATTATGACTCATTTTTCTTACTTTTTTTACAAAAGTCCAAAACACAAAAATGGCTACCAAAAATCGAGATTTTGCTCTGGGAGGCTAAAAATTGGGCTGGTGACTTATTTTTGGAAGTACTTTCAGGAAAAAACTGTTTGGGGCAGTTTTGAAGACCCTACCATACAAGTCGCCCTCACTTCATTTAAATCTACCCATAGATAACTACCTGAATCTGAAGGTTTTATCTTATTTTTACAGGGTGTTATGAGGTTTTAAACTTTTTGGTAACACTGCTTTCCTTACCCCCAATTTTGCAAGCTCTAGAAAACATTAAAAAAAAGGAAATAGGTTTTTGATATAAAATTTGATGAGGAACTCGAATTTTTAGTCATATTTTCTCCATTCTGTGTCGATTCAGGGAAAAATTCAATTTCATGCTATAACTTTCAGTGAGTGACTAAATTAATATTAGATCTAAAATTTGTATTTTACGAAAAATTTTAAAAGGGTACAATAATTTTGGTGTGTTTTATGAATGATGCATCTCAAATTGACAAATTAATTAAAATAGATTATTAAAATTGAATAAAATTAAAATTGATAAATTTGTATTTTTTAGATTGTTAAAATCTTTTTAGAATAAAGGGCATGGAATTTTTATGTTTTCGTAATAAAATTTAACTTATTTTAAAAGTTTAGAGTTTATTTATTTATCACCGAAATGTCTTTAAGGAGTTAAAAATGTACAAAAAATCTCATTGTATCAGGGACAAAATTTTGAAATAAGTTATAGGATATTCAGCATATAGATTTTTGGTAAATTTTGCAATAAATTGTTAATAACAAATAATTGACCACGAATTTTGCAAAATAGACCCCGCCATTAGTGTTTAGTGAATCAAAAGACGTAAATGCCACTAATGGCATTACATAGCATGGCTGGCGATTTTTTTTTACAACGGAAACATGCGTATATGGGTGCTTTTCACAGGAACAGAATACATAGCGTTCCCTAGTATATCCTCGTAGGGAGTGTTGTGAAAATAATAAAAGGATGGCTAAAAAGACGTGGTCTAAACAGGAAGTTCCTATCTTAATACATGTAAGTAGTATGGCGTCGCTTCCTGTTTAGACCAAAAATTTAGTTATTGGCAGAACACTCACTACGAGGATATACTAGCGTTCCCCCACTTTTATCCGAAACGAAAACTCTTTTGAACTTTATTTTGTTTTAAAAAGTCAATAAATAATTTTTTTTCAAAGTCGAAATCAATTCGCATTCATTGGTTTATAGTATGTTTCTATTATTTTTGAGGTTAGCTAATTAGTTGAGTAGTTGATATCAATAAAAAAATTAAAGTAAAAATAAATGTTGGTACTTAAGAAATTAATTAAGGTTGAAAGCTTTAATTCATTCTGCGCGCGACGAGCGCCTAATACTAGTGCTAAATAAAAATGACAAAAACGTCCGGATCGTTTCCTCAAAGTGTATGCGATATTTAACTTAATGCATCTGGTTCAGTAACATATTTAGATGAAAAAATAAGGTATCCAAAATATGAGAAATTTTTGTGGCTTTAATCAAGAACTCTTTAAATATTAGTCTCGTAATGTCAAAAACGTCCGTATCAAAAATGTCCGCATAAATAAAAAATCATATAACAATAACACGTAGAATTTATTTTTACGTTTGTAGTAGTACGATTGAAAATTTTAGGTTATTTGGACCTTGAAAAACATAAAAAAAATTGAAGAAAAAGGTAATAATTGTTATACCGTAAACAATAAAAAAATATACAGCTCCCATGTAAAGCACCTATATATACTTGTAAAAATCTTTACTTGAGTTTTTAAACAAATTTTGCATAAAAATATCTCTTTATTTTTGGTAAATGCATATAGTGGCGCTATAAGTAAAAAAAATGCATGCATAGAAGGGACTTGAGGGGAAGACACCCTGGTGGGGAGACTATAGGTATAAATATTTAATTATTTAGTGTTTTAGTGCGAGCAGGCGCTGAAATAATCTCAATATTATCCGTCCCATGTTCCGCGCTGTCTATCTACACCCCTTTATTTTACTCCTTCTTTTGATGATTCGAATTTAAAATATATAGAAATTTAATTTTTAAAAAGATAATCTTGTCTAGTGTAGACACGCCTTTTAGGTTTTTCGAAAAATTTCAAACTAAGATAAAAATTAGAGTAATAACACAATTTTAATTTTACGATATCCTGGCTATAATTCATCAAAAAAATATGATTTTTTTCTAAACCAAAGTATTTTTTATTATTTTTTCAAAATTTTAACATGGTCAGTATAATAGACTTGAGTAAATCAAATAATCGCAGCGGCCACCAAATTCTTTATTACTGACCGAAAAATCGAAAACAGTAGGAAATTTCGCATAGAGGTATCTTTTAAAAATATTTTTTTCTCGATCTGGTCGGTTTTATAAATTATTCGGAAAACTTCCCAAAAAAAGTTCAAATGGGCCTTATTTGGGCACTTTTAACTTAGAAGGCTAAAAAATTAGAAGGGATCATGTTTCATTATAAATATAAACATCTGCAACATTTTTATTTAGGGAGATAGAATAATCTAGGTTCAAAGACTTAAAATAGTCCATGTTTAGGGACTTGTAATAATTCAGGTTAAGGGACTTAAAATATTTATAAATTAGGTACTTAGGTTTAGAATCATAACACCTAGTAAAGGGGGTAAATAAAAATTATAAAAACAGCAAAGTGCATTGTAATTTTGTATAACATTTAAGCAATGTCACCAATTTGAATTGAAATTTATAGTTACCTGAAACCTTCAAATAACCTTTTATACGTGGGTATAAAATGTCAAAGCACAACACCTCCTTGAATACACTTGATATAAATTAATAATTAATAGTTGGTTTGTTAATGAAACACTTTTTTTAAACGATATTCAGCAAAACATTAACGTGTATTTAAATTAGAGTTCAAGAAAAAAAATTTGTTTCTCCTTTTACAAAAAAAATTGTAATATGTATAATTTTTTTATTAAACAGTCTGTATACTTTAAGAGCCCGAATGTAAATGATTGAAATTCTTGAAATTTTCGTTTTACACCATCGTATAATCATTTTCTTGAATCCTGTCTGCTAGACATTACTTTGTCTAGCTGGCGTAATGACAGCTGAAAAACAAAATCATGCCACCAATCCAAGAATGTCTAACAGACAAATCTTCTTTGTCTAACAGACAGTATTAAAAGCAGGTTTCATATTCGTCAAGGACCAAAAAAACATAAGTAACAGTTACGAATATAGAAAAAAAACTCCAACAATTAACTTAACGTTGCCTATTGAGGCCAACTGGACCATATTCAGTAAAAATCGTCATCATATTTGTGTTCAGCAACCCAAAAAACATAAATAACTCAAGCCAACATATAAAAAACCTATAATAAACCGAAAATAACCTACTAGGACATATCAAAAATAAAAAACTCGTTTTTTTGTCGAATATAGAAAAAAACCCCAAAAGTAACCTAAATTTGCCTATCGTGAGGAATTGGATCGTAATACAGTAAAAACCGATATCACATTCGTGTTCAGCGACCAAAAAAACATAAGTAACACTTAAGAATATAAAAAAAACACAAAAACTTAACCTACAGTGGCCTATTGTGGACAACTGAAGCATATTCGGTAAAAACAGATATCATATTCGTTTTGAGTGACCCAATAAACATAAATAACCGTTGGAAAATTTCATCGACCTATTAAGGATAAAATTTTTCTAAGAAATGTGGCTCCACGTCTGCTCTATCTATGACAATAATAAAATCGGCCACCCCATTCTAGGTTTAAACGAATCACAAAAATTTTTTTGATTATACGCATTTCTTGTTTACTTTCTATTGACCAACTTTTATTTATTTTTGCAAGGTCTAATTTTTTTAAAAATCTGACTCTAGATTTGAAATCTGCGACCTCAAAAACATAAGATCAGTCATTCTAGAATAATTTTTTTTTTCCTAAAAATTATGCAGCAAATAATTTAAAATTTTAATTTTTGTTTTAAATTAAAAAATATCTGACAGAGAAAAAAATTAAAATTTGTTTCTAGACGCCATCTGTTATGAACAATACTACATGAACAAAAATTTTGATGAACAAAAATTTTTTAAAATTAAAACATTTTTTTTTTAAAATTATTATTATGAACGAAATTTACGTGAACAAAATTAAGTTCATTTATGAACAAAATTTTTATGAACAAAATTTTTATTTATTTTTTTTTTTAATTTTAAGAATGAACAAATTGTTATGAACAATCCGTCGTGAAAAAAATAATTATGAACATAATTTTTTGTGATCAACCTGAATATCGCCACTTATATTATACGTTGTTTTCTTTGGTTGTTATTCGTATTCTTATTAAAATTTACCTGACTTACTAAGAGTAAGATAAAATTTGATCTCGAATATTGTAAGTATAAATAAAAGTTGTATAAATTTATATGTAATTATATTAATTTTTTGAAAAGGACCCCGCACAAAAGGATAGAAAATGGAGTTTCGGTCGAATTGGCTGAATTTTTGATATGTTGTAGGTTTCATCATTCTGAACAAAAGTCTCAATGGGCACAAAGCTCAAAAGTCCCAACTATGGCTGCTACGGAGCTTGAAAGCTCCAAAGCTCCATCATAACAAAGTTGCTTAAAAACCTTTTTTCTTTTATTTTTAAAGTATATCTTTATGTTTTTGAGGTCGCTGATTTCGAATCCGATGCCAGATTAACGAAATTGTCAATTGGCAGCTGTCAATTAGCTGTCAAGACTCTAAAATATCGTAAAAAACCTTAAAGTTTTGCTGGGATATGCGTATTTAAGGTCGCTGATTTCGAATCAGATGTTAGACTGACGATATTATCGGTTGACAGCTGTCAATTAGCTGTCAAAACTCTAAAATATCGTTAAAAACTTTAAAATATTACTAGAATTTACATTTTTGAGGTAGATTTTGTATCCGGTGTTAGATTTACGAGATTGTCGCTTGACAGCTGTCAATTAACAATATCATCAATCTGACATCGAATTGGAAGTCAGTGACCTTGAAAACGTAAGTCTTAGTAATATTTAAAAGTTTTTAACGATATTTTAGAGTTTTGACAGCTAATTGACAGTTGTCAACCGATAATATCGTCAGTCTGACATCCGCTTCGAAATCAGTGACCTTAAATACGCATATTCAACCTAAACTTTTAAGTTATTTACAATATTTTATATTTTTGACAGCTAATTGACAGCTGTCAATTGACAATATAATAAATCTGACATCGTATTCAAAGTCACTGACCTCAATAACGTATATCCCAGCTAAACTTTAAAGTTTTTTACGATATTTTAGAGTCTGGACAGCTAATTGACAGCTGCCAATTGACAATTTCGTTAATCTGGCATCGGATTCGAAATCAGCGACCTCAAAAACATAAAGATATACTTTAAAAATAAAATAAAAAAGGTTTTTAAGCAATTTTGTTATGATGGAGCTTTGGAGCTTTCAAGCTCCGTAGCAGCCAAAGTTGGGACTTTTGAGCTTTGTGCCCATTGAGACTTTTGTTCAGAATGATGAAACCTACAACATATCAAAAATTCAGCCAATTCGACCGAAACTCCATTTCCTATCCTTTTGTGCGGGGTCCTTTTTATCTTAAAATGCATTCAGTAATTTTTGGAAATTTTCAATAGATTTGCTATTTGTTAAATATTATTATTACATTTCTATTTTATTTTTTTTTATAAATAAATAGATGAATGCATGATAATATGCATCATTTTGAATCTTTTCTTTAATTATTATTCGAAAAACACAAAAATCTTGAATGCCTTTTGACCGACTGCTGAGGATCTATAAACCGTATAAAAGAGTAATATAAATTTTTTTTTTTTTTTTTTTTTTATAATAAATTAATTTAACAATTAATAAAAAATATAATCAACATAATTTACGCACATCACCGCCTATACGTGCTGCAGGCCAGAAGCGAAATTTCATTTTTTTAATTCTCTTTGCTCTTGTTCCCATTTTTTTGGAGCATCGCATATATGGGCTTGTGTTGTCGTATTCCTGCTTTTTTAACAACAACTTTACAAACTCATGTGACCGTTTCCTTTAAATGGATTCCGCTTGCGTGGCCATTTAAGGCTTGCTTTGTTGTAAATGTTTTGTTACAATATTCACAAGGGAAAATATTGGCTCTCAATGAGCTTTGATGTTTTAACTTTTCCTCTCTCGAGGACCATTGGGTTAAACCCTTACACCCCGTACACGTTTTTCGACAAAAGACAGTTTTGTCTATAGATAATATAAATCTATGTTTAGTTGTTGCATCTGTTTTTAACAGATCTCTGCCTCCTTCCTTCTCCGGGCATTTGCACATTAGCGATTTATCCATTTGCCGTTGTAAAATTACGGGCAGCAAGTTTTTAGCAATTGCTATATTTGCCCTGTCGTTAACAACGGAATGTATGCAACCCGGTGCTACATAGACGAGGTCTCGCTCTTGTTGAGCGAAATATATAGGATTCAAATCATCAAATCGTGTAAATCATTGAATTTATCGTTAGTGTAAAATCCCGGAGAGTGCAGTGCCCCGAGCGGGCATTTGCAAGATTTGCAAATTTTGCCATCTTTGCATTTTTCGTTCGGACACATATTTAGCTGCAGCTTTTTTTTGTAAATGGATTCTGCAAATTTTCGGCCTTTTGAACACGGGTAAACCATCCAAAACTTCGGGAAGCCCGCTAACAGTAAGTTTATTGACGCCAGTTGAGAAGTCTCAATATGATTGGGAGTTGCACTGCCGCAAACTCCGATATAGTACATAGGGGAATTGACACCTGCATGAGAAAGATAGATAAACATACATTAATAATCTTTTTATAAAGAGCTTTAAAACGTTGCTAAAACGTTGAATAATAACATAGATAAATATTATTTACCCAAGAATTTTTCGCTGCATTCGGGCAAAATATCTATAAATTGTTTTTCACTTCCACCAAAATCCAAATATTTTCTGAAATTTTTTAAATTAAGGTCTCTCGCATAAAGCTGGGGTTCTGTGTCTTCCGACTTCTTTTGAAAAGCAGCTTTTGCTAAATCTTCGTCATATGTTTTTTTTTCTTCTTTACTTCAACATAAGTATCGTTAGATATCATTTGTTTTTTGAATAACGCTAAATCATCTTTTGCGCTGATTGCTACAGAGTGCAACCTACCGATGTTACATCCAATAATTGGTTCTACCCTTTCTTTACGTAAATCTTTCTCGGTAACGTTTTTTAAAGCCGTCTCGAAGAAAGTTTTATGATCCACTTTGGTCAAAATATTTTTAAACTGCAAGAGATACATAAAAACTTATTAAAAATTATTTTAGATTTAAAAATCATTAAATCATTATTATCTTTTTGAGTCTTTACTAAATACATATCAATAAAATGTTCAAATTTTAAAAATTAGACAAATAATATTTTTACTACAGAGCTTAGAAATAAGCCGCGCCATACATGGGGTTTCTCCCCTACTAGTTCACTCTTAAAATAGCTAAAACTACCCCTACCCAGAAACCTCAATGAACCTTAATGAATCTGGATGCTCAAAGTGCGATTAAATAGCAAAAACACCACTTTTAAGGGTAGATTTAGCTAAAAATAACGGTGAAACATTGACAATAATTTATGGAAAAAAGTCGAGATTCTTGATGAACGACCCAAAAAACGTATATAAACGTATAGTCTGGACGACCCTTCAAGGGCGAAATGGTGTAATTATTATTTATTGAAAAAGGAGTCGAAGTTCTTGAATAGCCAGCCACCCGAAAAACCTATATGGGCATATCCTGGATGTTAAAAGTTTTCAGGGGTAGGTAGTTTTAGCTAATTTAGGGGTGAAATTTTAATTATTTATGAAAAAAAAGTCAAAATTCTTGATCAGCAACCAAAAAATCTGAGCGCTCAAAGTGCGAATAATATGTACCAAAAAAAACCCACTTTTGGGAGTAGTGGGAGTAGTTTCGTTGCAAACTTAATAAGGGTGGTGAAGCTTCAAATTGCTCTGCCAAATGAGCCAAATTTTTTTCGTGTTCAGAGATACCCAAAAAACACTTATTATGGTAGAGCAAATCTGGTGGGTGGTCACGAGAGCAGTGATAATAATACAACCAAACCCGTATTTTCACTGGACTATAATTTTATAATATGTCGTAGTAGGGCAGAGAAAGTAGAGAAATCCTTGATTCGGCCAAATCCCAAATAGTAATTTGGCCAAATTGTACGTAGTAGATGGTAAATAATGGAAGTTTCGATCGCCTCCTTTCCTAAAATTTTTATTGAAGTGGACGAAACTTATAGCAGCCTGTTGTGTCTACCACATTGATAGCCTTCAGGGAAAAGTATAAACTAAAGTAATTTTTATTTTATTTGTCTTCTTTTAACGAATCAAAATCACGAATGGATTGAGATCTTAGGGAAGCAAAAAAAACAAAGACAATTTAATGTTTATGCCTTAGAAATGTCGGTATAATATAACGTACTTGGACTTATGTTATACCGACATTATTTTTTTAACAAAGTTTTTTTATTCTATTTTCCATTCATTTATTTAGTTGAGAAACGTCGGTATAACTTAACGTACTTAGACTTATATGTTATACCGACATTATTTTCTTAACTGTATATTTTACCTAACCTTCCTGATGTACCACGTATTCAGAAATACCCTCTATATATATATATTCAAATAAAAGGTCATTTTCGTATCCCGGGATGAAAAAACACATTTTTACCATGAATCATTATAACTTTTGAGATTTTTTCAGTATTTAATAAGAGCATGCAGGCAAAAAACCAGGCGAAATGTCCTGTACTGTCCCTGTCCCAGGGGTACCCACGACATGTTGCGAACTGTGTATTGGCTATATATTTTTAGTTTTATTAATTAAAAGCAGTGTTTTAATTATTCTGAATACTTATATTTTAAAAAAAAAGTAAATATTATAGTTTTTTAAGCATGTTGCTCCCCATAAGAATCTTGGCGTGGGTGTTCGCAAATGAAAACTTCTGGCTTCTGGTCAAAAATTAATAAAAAAATTTAAAAAAAGGGCATACCTCCAATTTTTTTAAAAACCGCTCGCTGTCGTCTCGAAATTTTTCAAATTGTTGACAAAAAAATTTCTTAAATTGTAAGAAAAAAAGGAAATTTTTCTTAATTTGAAAAAAAGTATAAAAGTATACCATTTTCACGTTCCAATTTCAATTTTAATGTAGTAGAATTATTTATTATTTTTTATTATTTTCTTATTTATAAAAAATAAGAACGTTAAATAAAAATATAACGATCAGAATGGAACAAATTATTTTTTTATTGAAATGTTATCTTTATTTCCTATAAATTTTCATAAAAATTTTCTAATTTTATTTTCTCTTACCAGAATCGCAGTGTGACTCTGCAATATCGACGAGTTTTCCTTAAACCAATTTCCTAATTGGCCGAGTTCGACATTTTTTACTATTTTTAATGTTGGAAACTGAATAAAGGGTTTTCCATGAGTAGTTTCTCCTCCTCCTCCTTCTCCTCGTTTCTCTATATTACAAAGGGAAGAAATAAAAATATTGAGCGATATGTATGTAAAAAAGCAACAAATGCGTATGTCGAGGTATACCTAACCATCGTATATGGTTAGATTAGTCGACGCATTAATCCCGCATTCCCTGTCAGTTCAGACAATTCAGGTAATCTTTAAGGAATTATTTATCAGATTTATTGAGTTTCATCGATCTGTGTCTCATTAGCACCCTACTTTTTATAAAGCCGAAACACAATTTTTCCCATAAGCACAATTTTAAAATATCACTTTTATTCTATTCATAAAAAATTAGTCAAGTCGACTTTAGCTCAAAAATATTTAAATTTTAATACTATTCACGTTTTAATATAACATTCTTTTATTATTTTTTTCTTTTATAGATTATTAGCTGGTGTTGTATTTTTCTGTTTTTTCGATTTCTAATTTTGAGGAATTGTTTATTATTGACAAGTTGGCGCTAGCCTAATTTACAGTGCTGTCCGTAATAATTTTACTTTTTATATAAAACAAAGTCTTGGAATATTCAACATTGTAAGTAGCAACTTATATTACTATATTATTGCATACTTTTAAATATAATTATATTTTTATCTTAAAAAATTTTCAGAAATTTTTTATTTAAATTATTTTTTTCTATGTATTTAATGTAACTCGACTCGATGAAAGAAGAAAAATTTATAATTTAAAATTTTTTTTTAAAATTTATTTTTAAATAGTTGTAAATTTCCGCAAAATAATTGTGAATTTACAACTTTTTTCGTAAAATCACAAAAAAAAATCGAGAATTCTCGAATTTTTTGATAATATACTAAATTTACTAAATTTACGATTTTTATCAAGTATTAAAAAGTTTTTTGAAAATTCACTAATTTTTCGAAAAAATTCTATTTTTTTTTGTAAATCTAAGAAAGTTACTTTTTACTGTACATGAAACCCTTATAATAGCGAGGAAAAACATGTTCACTTATAACACGGATAATAAAGTACCTATTGTTTTCCTAATATAAATATTAATATCCAAATATTTATACTATTTAGATTTATATATAGAAATTTATATATAGAAAAATTTATATATAGAAATCATGCTGCTTAGACATCAAAGTGAACCAAATTAATTAAATTTTCAAATTATTATAGTTTTTTAACTAATATGAATTTATTTTTTATTAATTTTTACAATAAATTCTTTAAAAATTCTGCACCAATGGTCCCTAGGTACTTCTGCACCAATGTTCTCTAGGTACTTCTGCACCAAAGGTCTTTAGGGACTTCTGCACCATAGGTCCCTAAGTACTTCTGCACCAATGCTCCCTAGTTACTTCTGCACCAAAGGTCTTTAGGGACTTCTGCACCATAGGTCCCTAAGTACTTCTGCACCAAGGCTCCCTAGTTACTTCTGCACCATAGGTCCCTAGGTACTTCTGCACCAATGCTCCCTAGGTACTTCTGCACCATAGGTTGCTAGGTACTTCTGCACAAAAAGTCCCTGAATCGAAAATATTCTAAGTCCATTTGACCCCCCCCCTAAAAGCGTCACTTTTTCACCCCCCCCCCCTAAGAACGTTAATTTTTCACCCCCCTCCTGCCGAGCCGGACTTTTTCAAATACCCCATATAATGAACATGTTCCATGTTAAAATTAAACAGCAGTCTTGAGATGACTCAAATTTTTCTAGAACGAAATAAAATTTAAAATATAAGGTATCAAAAACCATTTTATTCTGATTTATGGTGAGAGTAATATTTTATCTAGTAGGAATAGATTTTCAAAGTAAATTATTATTATTATTAACCATTTATAAGTTAAATAATTAGCTACTGGTTTATTATATAACTTGTAAGATACCTAAAATAAAATAACCTAACTTTTTGTAAAATTTTCTTTTAGATTAAGAAAGTCTAGCTTATTTTATGTTAGATTTCTGTGCAGACAAACGATTCTGAAATTGACTATAGTCATTAGAGTGACTGACTTAATTTTTATTGACTTGGTCAGCATATACGTTTTTAGGTTAGGTCGCTTGACACGAAACCAGAAGAAAATTCAAGTGAAATATTCGAAAAAAATGGTAAAATTGCAAATGGCAAATGTGCGTTTGTAAACAAAAATAATAATTAATTTTTGTTTCCTTTATTTTCAATATTTGGCTTTTTTTATAACCCTTCGTTAATTAATTGATAAATCATCAATAAATAACCTAAAAACCTTAAAATTTGTAAATATTCGAAAAAAATGGTTTTTATTTTTGCTCAATTTAGTTTATAATTGTATAGCCGGCAAATCGTTTCAATGATAATAAAATTATTAAGAAACTTGAAAAAAAAGAATTTTTTTTTTTTAAATTTGCTTGGAAACGTAAAATTTTCTTTTAGATTAAGAAAAGCTAGCTTATTATTTTATGTTAGATTTCTGTGCAGACAAACGATTCTGAAATTGACTATAGTCATTACAGTGACTGACTTAATTTTTATTGACTTAGTCAGCATATTCGTTTTTAAACAAAAAATTTTTTCAACGTAACGCGAGGTGGCCTTGTATGTTTTATTCGCTTTTTCCCTCTCACTCTGTACTCAATATTAAATTTTTTTTAAAAGAAATTATCTATTTTTTTTAATTATTGGTAAAATTTAAATGTATTTTTTAAAAAATCGAAAAATTCAAGTGTTATTTTTTAGTAAAAAAATCATCTTACAGAAAAAAAATTATTGATATTTTAAGGTTACTTATCCACGGTCAATAATTTCTGGGTAAATATAGTCGCTGATGCAGCCTATATATTAAACGCTATAAATGTAAAATAAATATTTTTTCAGAATTTTACCGGTCTTCTGATTTTATTCCTCGCCGAGTTTGAGTCCTCTGTGCGCTTTCTCTTTCTCTTTTCTCTTTCTCTATCCATCATTGGGGGGTTCTTGATTGTAGTTTAAAAACTTTAAAAAAACTTCAGATAATTTTTATAAGATTTCAGACCCACTTGAAACAGCCAAAATAATGTATAAAATAATAGTATATTACGACACTTGGCGAGAAAAATGAATTTCCTGGACTGCGTGGTCTGACGGCCGAGGCGAAGCCAAGGCCTTCAGACCACGCATACCAGGTTATTCATTTTTATCGCCTAGTGTCGTATACTATTTTTCTTTATCCTCATACGAAAGTGCATTTTATAATTGATAGTTTCATTTTTTAATTCGCAATCGCATACCCCCCCTCCTTATACTATGGGTCGCTCAGAGTTCCATGCAGAATAGACAGAAAAAAATTTCCTGTACTGATGCGCTAGCGTACTCTATCGTTCAGCTCAGGCAGTTTCTATTTTTTTTAATGTCAGCTGATTTGTTTTGATAATTTTTACATTTCACATAAACAGAAAAAGAGTCAAAGCATACAAAAATACCCTGCCAACTAGCTGGCACTGAGGTTCCTCAAACAATGGTCTTTAAACTTCAATATGCAATAAATATTATTGATTACAACCATGCAATTATACATACATTTTACTTTTTTACTAGGTAAAGTAGACCAGTAAGATCATTTAGTTATTAAAGTAAAAATTCTAGCGTCCATGGATTGATCGTGCCGGCGTTATAATGGATTTTAAATCATTTTTGCATAATTAAAAAGAGATAAATATAAAAAAAGCTAATTTTATTATTTTTTTGAAAAATTTTATTAGAATATATAATTATCCCTTAATAAAATTTACTCGTGAAGGCTGTTATTATTTCAAAAAATTTTATCCCTTAATAATTAAAATATTGAGTAACATGATTTTTTTGTTTTGTCAAAGAAATGGTTGGCAACTTAATTTTAAAATGGTTGGCATCTTAATTTTAAAATGCAAACATAACCATTTAATATTTTAGGCTGTTTATTATTGTTTATAATTTCATTAAGCTGCATACATAAATAAACATAGCAACGAACAAAATAATCCGAGGAAGTCAAAAATTATTATTATTATATTCTTTCTTGTGTGTTATAATTTATATCAAAATAAAAAAAAAATTGTGATCGGATACAAAAAATTACTATAAACTAAAGGACCCCGCACAAACCTTATGGGATTCGGGTTTCGGCGGAATTGGCTGAATTTTTGGTATGTTGTACATTTCGTCATGCTGAGCAAAAGTCTCAATGGGCACAAAGCTCCAAAATGCTTTCTTCGGCTCCCACAAAGCTCCAAAGCTCCACAGATCCAACATTATTTACTACTGGAAAAGGTCATATTTTATTTTTTTAATGCATCTTTTGATAAATAAAAGTAAATAGTCTTACGTTTTTGTTGTCGCTGAATTCAAATCTGATGTCAGAAAAATGATAATGACAGTTGACAGCTGTCAACTAGCTGTCAAACGGTAATTTATAATTGGGATTTATTAAACCAACACACATATATATGTTTTTGTTGTTGCTGAATTCAAATCTGATGTCAGGAAAATGATATTGACAGTTGACAGCTGTCAACTAGCTGTCAAACGGTAATTTATAATCGGGATTTATGAAAATATCACATATATATATGTTCTTGTTGTCGCTGAATTTAAATCTGATGTCAGAAAAATGATATTGACAGCTGTCAACTTTAAATGTCAATTTTTTATCAGCAGATTTGAATTCAGTGACGAAAAAAGCATATAAATATGTGTTGATTTTTTAAATCCCGATTACCTTCTACCATTTGACAGCTAGTTGACAGCTGTCAATATCATTTTCCTGACATCAGATTTGAATTCAGCAACAACAAAAACATATATATGTGTGTTGGTTTCATAAATCCCAATTATAAATTACCGTTTGACAGCTAGTTGACAGCTGTCAACTGTCAATATCATTTTTCTGACATCAGATTTGAATTCAGCGACAACAAAAACGTAAGACTATTTACTTTTATTTATCAAAGGATGCATTAAAAAAATAAAATATGACCTTTTCCAGTAGTAAATAATGTTGGATCTGTGGAGCTTTGGAGCTTTGTGGGAGCCGAAGAAAGCATTTTGGAGCTTCGTGCCCATTGAGACTTTTGCTCAGGATGACGAAATGTACAACATACCAAAAATTCAGCCAATTCCGCCGAAACCCGAATCCCATAAGGTTTGTGCGGGGTCCTTTATAAAATTTGTACTCTCATTAAAATAAATTAGATATGTCCAATACGAAAAATAAATTTGATGTTTTATGTATTTTTTTGTAACAAAGATTTTAAAGAAAAAAATTTTCAAAAAATTAATTATCAGATTCAAGATATCGAGTAAAAACCATACTTTCAAGTATAAGTACATTCATGGAAATGAATCAGGTATTACATCCAAATTAAAAAAAAAAAAAGTATTTTTAGATTTTTTTAATAAAAAAATTTTTGGAAAAAAAAGTTAGGTATTCGTTCGATAATTGTTTTGGAATATCACTGGTTACAATATTTTAAAATATTAGTACTTTCATAGAATTAAAAGAGGTATTACACCAAAAAAATATTGCAATTTTTTTTATTTTTCTTTTTTTTTAATTTAGAGAATAAAAATCTTGAAAAAATTAAGTATCAATTCCAAAAAATTACTGTAAACGAGGTTCTTAAAACTAGTACTTCCATGGAAATAAATTAGGTACTACGTCCAAAAAGAAAAAAAAGTTTCGTATTTTTTGTATTTTTTTGTGAAAAAAATTTTAGGAAAAAAATTTTCAAATAATTAAGTATCAGATTAGAGATATCAAGTAAAAACCATACTTTCAAGTATAAGTACTTTCATGGAAATAAATGAGGTATTACATCCATAATAAAAAAAAAAGGGGGGGGGGTTTGAAATTTTTTGATAAAAAAATGTTTGGAAAAAAAATTAGGTCTTAATTCGCTAATGGTTTTAAAATATCACTAGTTACAATATTTTCAGATATTAGTACTTTCATAGAATTAAATGAGGTATTACACCAAAAAAAAAAATATATTGCAGTTTTTTTATTTTTCTTTTTTTTTAATTTTGACAAAAAAAATTTTGAAAAAATTAAGTATCAAATCCAAAAAATTACAATAAACAAGGTTCTTAAAACTAGTACTTCCATAAAAATAAATTAGGTACTAAGTCCAAAAAGAAAAAAAAATTGGTATTTTTGCTATTTTTTTTGTGAAAAAAATTTTAGAAAAAAAATTTTTAGAAAATTAAGAATCCGATTCGAGATATCATTTGAAAACTATACTTTCAAATATAAGTACTTTCATGGAAATAAATGAGGTATTACATCCAAATTAAAAAAAAAAAGGGGGGTTTGAGATTTTTTGATAAAAAAATGTTTGAAAAAAAAATTTGGTCTTAATTCGATAATAGTTTTGAAATATCACTAGTTACAATATTTTCAGATATTAGTACTTTCTTATATAGGTACTACGTCCAAAAAGAAAAAAAAAATTAGTATTTTTTGTATTTTTTTGTAAAAAAAATTTTAGAAAAAAAATTTTCAGAAAATTAAGTATCCGATTCGAGATATCATTCCAGATATCATATCAAAACCATACTTTCAAATATAGGTACTTTCGTGGAAATAAATGAGGTATTACATCCAAATCAAAAAAAAAAAAAAGTACCTCGAGCTTTTTTGGTGAAAAAATTTTTGAAAAAAAAATTAGGTCTTAATTCCATAATATTTGTGAAATATCACCGATTACATACATACGTACACACACACACACACACACACATACAGACTTTTTTTAAAAACAGGTTTTTTAGCTTCCTGGGGTCCCAAAACGTGCTTATATGCCAAAAAATAGAAAATCAAATTTTGACCTAACACAATGGTTCCTCTTTGAGGAACCAAAAACAAATAATAAATTTATTGTAAGTATTTATATAATGATGAAATTTTAAAAAATAATTTAATTAGCATAAATTATTTTTATTTTTTTAGAATAACAAAAAATGGCTGAATCACTTTTAGAACATGCTCTTTTATTAGAAGCAAGTTGTAAAAAGCATTATCTTGTAGCATACCAAAATTTTATAGAATGGCATAATTTTAATGGAATTGAAGCTAATAACTTCAGCAAGAATATTTTACTTCAGTATTTTTATGAGTTATTAAGGATGTATCCTCGAGAAACTGTTATAAGAACATTTGGAATGCTCCGTTACACTTTAAAAGCTATGCATGATATTGATATAGGCCAATGCCCAGACCTTTTGAAAATTATTTAATACTTTAAGTGAGTAAATACCAATAAACTTTATATGTTTATTAATTAATAAATCTTTATAAAATTTATTTTTCAGTTTTTTTTAATATACCAAATCATCTACACTTTAGGGTCAATAAATAAATTCATTTGGAGATTCAGGTTTTTGTGTACGTTCATGCATTGAATATGCTATTGAAGCTTGTTGCTTGACATTTGTGAAACCGAGACAAAGCAATCCATTTGGATATTCAGGTTTTTGTATACACATTCATGCATTGAATATGTTATTGATGCTCGCTTGACATTTGTGAAACTGAGGCATAGCCATTTAATTGGATGTTCAGCATTTAATGTGTTCTTGATGCCCGCTTGACATTTGTGAAACCGAGGCAAAGCCGAGGTTTTACTGGTCAAAGCGGGCATCAAGAACACATATTAAATTTGTTGCAAAGCATCTTAAGTTATTATGTGAATTGAAAAAATTGTGTTTAAAAAATTGTGTTTAAAATAGTGTTTAAAATAGTGTTTCATAACAGTAAAATAAATAATTAAATTAAATGTTTGTTTATAATCCAAATTGTGTTACTGAAAAGTTGATAAATAAAAAATATCATTGAGTATTAAATTTATTATTTATTATTAAAAATACATAAATTTGAGGTTACATAAATTTTTTATGTAAATACACATATGTTTATAAATTAATTATACTTATCGTACTTACAAAATGTTATATTTTTTTTTATATCGATATTGTAGAATAAAGGAGTATTTATATAAAATTAATATTTTACTAGTTATTATTATTTTCTTCATTTTTACAGCCACAAGGTGTTATGTAAAAATTACAATTATTATAAGTACAGTTTTCAAACTTTAAATCATGTTGTGACAAAGTTGAGTTTACAGAATTTTGATTATTTTGGTTATTGTTTTGAAAATGGGAATCATCGAAAGAAGTCCTCCTTTTTTTATTCATCACTTGATTATTCGAAGAATCATTAAATTGTAACTTCACAGGTGGTTTTAGAGAAAATAGTCTGTTTGGATTTGATCGTAATGAGGTCTTGGTAGTATTTAATGTTTGAGGTGGATGTGGTCTAGTATAACTCCTAGCAGTTGAAAAATTTAAATTGTCTGAAAAAAATAATTAAATTATGAATAATAAAATATTAAAATTTATTTTTGTAGGGCATTTAAAAAAAACTTACTATTAGAAATTGTTTTAGCAGTTGAATAATTGAAGTCTAAGGGTTGGAAAGCTATTTTATTAGTATTGGAGAGTGATGAAGTTACAAAAGCATTTATTGGATTAAATGTTTTTTTTTTATTTAAAGCAGATGATATTGGTTCTAAATAATTTGTCGTTGTAAAATCTTCAGAAAAATCAAATCCTTCCAAATCTAATTCCTGCATCAATTCATTTGAACAATTTGATGGTATAATTGTTGCTGAGGGTATAATTGTCGCTGAACTTGTAGATGGTCTAGATGAAACGTCATTAAGAGCATGTCCAGGATTATTTAGATGAGTAATACCTTTAAAAATTGTCGCTGAACTTGTAGATGGTATAGGCAAAACGTGATTAAGAGTATGTCCAGGATTATTTAGATAAGTAATACCTTTAAAAATGAATTCCTTACTACGAATGGAGTTTTGTATATACAATTGTGCAATTGCATCTGAACGCCATCTCCCTAGTTCTTTAATTTGTTGCATTGGTGCTCCAGATTCAGATAGAATTGTTGCAGCTGTTCTTCGGAAACAATGACCAGTGTATTTTTTAGGTGATTCTAAATCTAAAAAAGTAGCAATTTTTGTTGGCATTGTTCTGATTGTGTGATATCCTATATTCTGATGAGTACATCTGCCATTTCTATACTGTATAAAAAATCTATCAGAAAATTGTTCGCTTGGTCTTAAAGCAATGTATTCTTCTACTTTATTGTAAAAGAGTTCTCCAACAAGAAATTGACCTGGATTATTGTTTTTATTTTTTCCAATTGATACTAAAAACCTATTATTTGGCAATTTTTCAACGTCTTTTACTTCCAATTTTACTGCTTCTTCACACCTTAAGGCACCACATATACCAAAAATGAGGATAACCTATAATTTAAAAAAACAATATATGAGTCGAGTTCAAAATTTTTGTTGTAATAATTTAAAATCATGCACATAATTATTACCTTGGCTGCTAAATACATATTATCTGAAGCTTCGCTCATGAATCTCATTATGTTATCCCAACTAAAAACCAACGACTGCTTGGATCTATAGCCTATTACTATTACTATACTATTATTCTTAATTAATGCTTGGAGGTTTAAGAAATTTTTCATTTCTATGTTTTCATGGGAACGTAGAGTTGATTTTAGCATGCTGTAAATGCTCCACAGCGTGGGAGGAGATAATTTTTCTTTCATTTTTGTGAAGTAAATTAACAAATTATTTTCTTCATTTTTTTCAGCAGATAATAATGATGATTTTCCACTTTCCACTTTTTATAAGCTTGGTACACAAAAAGATAACGATCCGCGGATTTTTTTGGTAAAGTAACATAATTATCGATTTAGCTACTTCGTCAAAATTTTCCTCGATCTCTTCTTCGTCCATTGACCACTCACCATCAGATAATGCTTCGTCTTCCATTTTTGTATAAAATTCGTGATTTTTAACACTTTATTACTTAATAATTAATTTGCAAATATAAAAAGTTGATTTTATAACCGGAATCAACCTTGCTTCTCAACAGTCAGCGGTTATAAGACTTTGCGCGCGTTTTTTACCCTAACTTTACCTATAACTGCAGAAAATTTTCTCTTAACCAATGGGAAGTTTTTGTTATGTTATAGAAGCCGTAAAAGTGTCTCTTTCTAGCTCGAAAGCAGTCCAGGAAATATGCACTTTCGTATAGAGGATAAAGAAAATTAAATTATTCAATACAAGACTCTTTTCTTTTCGCAAAATTCAACTTTCTAACTCAATAACTATTAAATATATCTCAATTAATAAAAATTCAAAATATGCGTTTTGTAAACAAACAAAAATATTAATTAATTTTCGCTGTTGTTTTATTTTCAATGTTTGGCTTTTTTTATAACCCTTGGTTAACCTAAAAACCTTAAAATTTGTAAATATTCGAAAAAAATGGTTTTTATTTACTTAATTCAGTATATTAACAAAAAATTCGAGTATTCTCGATTTTGGTTCCTCAAAGAGGAACCATTGTGTTAGGTCAAAATTTGATTTTCTATTTTTTGGCATATAAGCACGTTTTGGGACCCCAGGAAGCTAAAAAACCTGTTTTTAAAAAAAGTCTGTATGTGTGTGTGTGTGTGTGTGTGTGTGTGTGTGTGTGTGTGTGTGTACGTATGTAATCGGTGATATTTCACAAATATTATGGAATTAAGACCTAATTTTTTTTTCAAAAATTTTTTCACCAAAAAATCTCGAGGTACTTTTTTTTTTTTTTGATTTGGATGTAATACCTCATTTATTTCCATGAAAGTACTTATATTTGAAAGTATGGTTTTTACATGATATCTCGAATCGGATACTTAATTTTCTGAAAATTTTTTTTCAAAAATTTTTTTCACAAAAAAATACAAAAAATACCAATTTTTTTTTTCTTTTTGGACTTAGTACCTAATTTATTTCCATGGAAGTACTAGTTTTAAGAACCTTGTTTATTGTTATTTTTTGGATCTGATACTTAATTTTTTCAAAATTTTTTTTGTCAAAATTAAAAAAATAGAAAAATTAAAAAAAATGCAATATTTTTTTTTTTTTGGGTGTAATACCTCATTTAATTCTATGAAAGTACTAATATCTGAAAATATTATAACTAGTGATATTTCAAAACCATTATCGAATTAAGACCTAATTTTTTTTTCAAACATTTTTGTATCAAAAAATCTCAAACCCCCCCTTTTTTTTTTTAATTTGGATGTAATACCTAATTTATTTCCATGAAAGTACTTATATTTGAAAGTATGGTTTTTACACTATATCTCGAATCTGATACTTAATTTTCTGAAATTTTTTTTTCTAAAATTTTTTTCACAAAAAAATACAAAAAATACCAATTTTTTTTTTCTTTTTGGACTTAGTACCTAATTTATTTCCATGGAAGTACTAGTTTTAAGAACCTTGTTTATTGTTATTTTTTGGATCTGATACTTAATTTTTTCAAAATTTTTTTTGTCAAAATTAAAAAAATAGAAAAATTAAAAAAAATGCAATATTTTTTTTTTTTTTGGGTGTAATACCTCATTTAATTCTATGAAAGTACTAATATCTGAAAATATTATAACTAGTGATATTTCAAAACCATTATCGAATTAAGACCTAATTTTTTTTTCAAACATTTTTGTATCAAAAAATCTCAAACCCCCCCTTTTTTTTTTTAATTTGGATGTAATACCTAATTTATTTCCATGAAAGTACTTATATTTGAAAGTATGGTTTTTACACTATATCTCGAATCTGATACTTAATTTTCTGAAATTTTTTTTTCTAAAATTTTTTTCACAAAAAAATACAAAAAATACCAATTTTTTTTTTCTTTTTGGACTTAGTACCTAATTTATTTTCATGGAAGTACTACTTTTAAGAACCTTGTTTATTGTAATTTTTTGGATCTGATACTTAATTTTTTCAAAATTTTTTTTGTCAAAATTAAAAAAAAATAAAAATAAAAAAAACTGCAATATTTTTTTTTTTTTTTTTTGGTGTAATACCTCATTTAATTCTATGAAAGTACAATTATCTGAAAATATTGTAACTAGTGATATTTCAAAACCATTATCGAATTAAGACCTAATTTTTTTTCCAAACATTTTTTTATCAAAAAATCTCAAACCCCCCCCTTTTTTTTTTATTTTGGATGTAATACCTCATTTATTTCCATGAAAGTACTTATACTTGAAAGTATGGTTTTTACTTGATATCTCCAATCTGATACTTAATTATTTGAAAATTTTTTTCCTAAAATTTTTTTCACAAAAAAATACAAAAAATACGAAACTTTTTTTTCTTTTTGGACGTAGTACCTAATTTATTTCCATGGAAGTACTAGTTTTAAGAACCTCGTTTACAGTAATTTTTTGGAATTGATACTTAATTTTTTCAAAATTTTTATTATCTAAATTAAAAAAAAAGAAAAATAAAAAAAATTGCAATATTTTTTTGGTGTAATACCTCTTTTAATTCTATGAAAGTACTAATATTTTAAAATATTGTAACCAGTGATATTCCAAAACAGTTTATTATCGAACGAATACCTAACTTTTTTTTCCAAAAATTTTTTTATTAAAAAAAACTCAAAATACTTTTTTTTTTTTTAATTTGGATGCAATACCTCATTTATTTCCATGAAAGTACTTATACTTGAAAGTATGATTTTTACTCGATATCTTGAATCTGATAATTAATTCTTTGAAAATTTTTTTCTCCAAAATCTTCGTCACAAAAAAATACATAAAACATCAAATTTATTTTTCGTATTTGACATATCTAATTTATTTTAATGAGAGTACAAGTTTTAGAAATTTAGTTTATAGTAATTTTTTGTAACCGATCACAATTTTTTTTTTTATTTTGATATAAATTATATCACACAAGAAAAAATGATGGAAATCTTGCCTCTTTTTAACTTCCTCGGATTATTTTGTTCGTTGCTATGTTTATTTATGTATGCAGCTTAATGAAATTATAAAAAATAATAAACAGCCTAAAAATATTAAATGGTTATGTTTGCATTTTAAAGTTAAGATTTAAAAGTTATATTGGCATTTTTTAAAGAATCAAACAATTTATAGAATTAAATAATTTATTATTTTGTGATTAATAGAAATAATTTAAATAATGTTAAAATCTTGAAGCAATTAATGTGGCTATTTTTTTTATTACAAAATATTATTATTATTATTATTATCATTGTTGCGGAAGATTGGTCAAATGCAAGGAGTACACTGAGGAAATAAATTATAAGAAATTATTATAAATTCTGGTAAAAACTCCTCTTTTTATAATAATTGAGCGAATATTTGTAATTTTCGCATCGTTACCAACCATTTCTTTTATAAAAAAAATAAAATTAGCTTTTTTTATATTTCTCTCTTTTTAATTATGCAAAAATGATTTAAAATCCATTAACGCCGGCGCGACCAATCCATGGACGCTAGAATTTTCACTTTAATAACAAAATGATTATAATAATCTACTTTACCAGCTACTAAAAACGAAAAATGTAGGTATAATTACATGGTTGTAATCAATAATATTTTTTGTAAATTAAGATTACAGCCCATTGTTTGAGGAACCTCAGTGCCAGCTAGTTGGCAGGGTATTTTTTTTGTGAATTCGCAAGAAAAATTGAAAATATACAATTTTTTTTCGAAATTTTTTTAAAAAATAACTGTAAACTGACTCAATTATTTTTGACTAAGTTAGCATGACAAAACTGTGTTATATATTTAGGTGTATAATTAGTTTGAGTAAAATTTTTTCCACATTCTTTGCATTTGTAAGGTTTTTCATCTTTATGGATTATTTGAGATGAATTCCGAGAGAACTCGATTGATAAAAAGCTTTTTCGCATTCTTTACATTTGTATTATGATAATGGTTTTTCTCCAGTGTAGATTCTCACATGAACCCCGGAAGATAATTGAAGTCTTTAAAAGTTTTTTTTTAAGTTTCCAAATTGAGAAAAAGCTTTTTCACAATCTACTCTAACAAAAATAACCACGTAGTCCGACTCCCTAAAACAGGGAGTCCGACTCCCTAAATTCAGGGAGTCGGACTCCCTGTTTTAGAGAGTTAACTCTCTGATTTAGGGAGTTAACTCCCTGATTTAGAGAGTCCGACTCCCTGAATAAAATAAATGAAAAACATGAAAAAAGAAACTTTCCACATTACCTGGGGGTTTTCGAGGTTGAGAAAAACGTTTTTATGAATGAAAATTTTCATTTTTTTACCCCAGCATATTTTTCCATTTTCCAAGATGGCGGATCTACAAACTGAAAAAAAGGAACTTTCTACGTTACCTGGGGGTTTTCGAGGTTGAGAAAAACGTTTTTATGAATGAAAATTTTCATTTTTTTACCCCAGCATATTTTTCCATTTTCCAAGATGGCGGATATACAAACTGAAAAAAAGGAACTTTCTACGTTACCTGGGGGTTTTCGAGGATGAGAAAAACGTTTTTATTAAAGAAAATTTTCATTTTTTTACCCCAGCATATTTTTCCATTTTCCAAGATGGCGGATCTACAAACTGAAAAAAAGGAACTTTCTACGTTACCTGGGGGTTTTTGAGGTTGAGAAAAACGTTTTTATGAATGAAAATTTTCTTTTTTTCACTCCTGAATATTTTCCCATTTTCCAAGATGGCGGATCAAAAAACTGAAAATTAGGAACTTTCTACGTTACCTGGGGGTTTTCAAGGTTGAGAAAAACGTTTTTATTAAAGAAAATTTTCATTTTTTTACCCCAGCATATTTTTCCATTTTCCAAGATGGCGGATATACAAACTGAAAAAAAGGAACTTTCTACGTTACCTGGGGGTTTTCGAGGTTGAGAAAAACGTTTTTATGAATGAAAATTTTCATTTTTTTACCCCAGCATATTTTTCCATTTTCCAAGATGGCGGATATACAAACTGAAAAAAAGGAACTTTCTAATTTACCTGGGGGTTTTCGAGGATGAGAAAAACGTTTTTATTAAAGAAAATTTTCATTTTTTTACCCCAGCATATTTTTCCATTTTCCAAGATGGCGGATATACAAACTGAAAAAAAGGAACTTTCTACGTTACCTGGGGGTTTTTGAGGTTGAGAAAAACGTTTTTATGAATGAAAATTTTCTTTTTTTCACTCCTGAATATTTTCCCATTTTCCAAGATGGCGGATCGAAAAACTGAAAATTAGGAACTTTCTACATTACCTGGGGGTTTTCGAGGTTGAGAAAAACGTTTTTATTAAAGAAAATTTTCATTTTTTTACCCCAGCATATTATTCCATTTTCCAAGATGGCGGATCTACAAACTGAAAAAAAGGAACTTTCTACGTTACCTGGGGGTTTTCGAGGATGAGAAAAACGTTTTTATGAATGAAAATAAAATAAGAAATAAATAAGGATTCACATTGGGATTTTAAAAACAGTTTCTTAAGGGTATAAATGACGTGTTTGCACAACCAGTTTAGATAAAGTTTATATTTATTGCTTTTTTTGTAAGCATATACTAATACTTTTATAAGTTTTATTTTTGAATTCTGAAAGAATGTTTCTTTTTTTTTAATAACAGCTTTTTTATGAATAATATTAAATAATAAGAATTTTTTTTTATTTTCTTATAATGCTACTTTTAACATTATTAGCAACGAAATAAATATCAATATTTATTTAAACATTTTTTAAATTTAATAATGCATACAAAACTATTATATATAATAATACTAATTTTTTTAAAGCAAGTGCATTAGTAATTATCTTCAATTTTCTGTTTACTAATGTTAATGTTCATCATCAGTTTCTGTTTCTTCAATTCGATAATCTTCATCTTTGTTATCTTCTTTTTGTTCTAAAAAAAGTTAATGATTATTTAAATTTGATATTTTCCATAATGGGCTCTTAAATAATATGTTACGAAAACTTTCATACCTTTGGATCTTTTTATTTTATTGTTTATATAGTTTTTTATAATGATATTCATTCCTGCCATAGCTTTCCCTAATGAACTGTTCTTGAACCTTTTTGGATCTGTTTTTTTAAATGCTAAGTCAGTGAGCCTTACTCGTTTATTCTGATACTTGTTTTTCTCTAAGAATTTAAAATGCACTACTGCAATAAAAATAAATTAGTTTACAATAAATAAGTTATTTTTTTATTTATGTCAATTTTGAATTTTAAAAAGTTGTACAAACCTTCCAACGCTTTCCATTTTCTTGGAGTAAATGGTTTGCGAGATTCACCTTCAATTCTTTCTTTGGTTCTGTTAGGCTTTAACGCCTTTTTGGTAATGCTCAACCCCCAAAATTCATCTAATAATGCTCTAATGAATTCAGAGTGATTGCGTATGACTTTAATATTATCCCAATCCTCTTTTGGTATGAAAACTTTACATGACAAATGATACATTTGTTTTTCCTGTAAGAATAAAAATTCATTTAAAACTGATTTAAAGATTTCATAAAAAATTATATTAAAACGTACTTTTCCGTTAGATAATTTAAAGAGATAACTTTTAAAGTCGATGAATTTTTGAGCTTCTTTGTTATCTATTTTTCCATCAGTATGAACTAGGTATATTTTTAAGGATTTATCTATTTCGAAATTAATGGAAATTAAATCATCGTTTTCAAACTCAATACTATTGTCAGACTCGTACGATACATCTTTAGAGTTCTTGTCTTTTTCTTTTTCAGTAGAGCTTGCATCATTAATTTTTCCACGCCTAGATTTTTTCAGTTCTTTTTTGTATAGAGGTGATTTCTCGAATGATCTTTTTTTCTGGTTGTTTTTAGATTCTACTTTTTTTTGGTCTTTGGTTTTGGGTGTACTACACCTGTCACTCAACGGGCTTAAACTATTGTCAATAAAATCTTTGTCACTAAGACTGTTTGAATTTTTTTGCGCAACACTTTCTCCAGAATTATCTGTAGCTTCTGCCTCATTATCAACGGTCGTAGACTTTTTATTATTATTTAATATAACATCATTTACACCATCTGCTTCTGAAAGAAATAAAACTTAATAAATTAATTGCTTAAATAAATAATAAAAAAATATATAAATAAAATTATTTAAAATTTTTAATTTTTAAAAAATGAAAATTAAAAAAAAAATTTTTTATGCATTTTTTTTTTTTTTTTTTATTAACATAAATTAACAATAATGAAGAAAATAATTAATTTAAGTCCAGAAAAAATACAAAAACCGAGGCTCATAAGAAAAGATGTTTAAACTGTGACCCAGCTGCCATTAATGGGAAAGAATGCGAGGTAGGGGCGTTTTTTTCCGTCTTTAAACAAAATAAATTTATATCTCCGGTTCCTTTGTACCAAAATAGGTCTGCAAAGACTTGAAACATTAGTTTTTGATAGATTTTTTACTTGCAAAAGTCAAAAATTAATTTTTTCAACTTAAAGGCAACCTTAAATTTAAAAATACTGAAAATTAAAATTAAAAATTTAACTTTAAAACTTAATTATTTTTCTATAACAAAAATTACCAGTCTGGAAAATTTATATATTTTCGCTTATTAAAAACCTTTAAAGCGAGCCAATCAGGGCGAATTCGAGCCGCGAGAACCGTTAAAATTTCAAAAATACCAAACATGTTTGCGTTATGTAACTTAAGTTTTTAACGTTATTAAAATAATTTTTAAATAAAAAATAATAAACACAATATTACTACTGTTTAGTAATTTTACTACGATTTAGTAATATTATTACAAAAATAGTAACTTTACTACAAATTATAGTAAATTTACTATTATTGTAGTAATATTACTAAATCGTCGTAAAATTATTAAACGGTAGTAATATTTTGTTTATTATTTTTTATTATCTTTACTAAGATATGTAAAATTAGGTTACAATTGAGATAAAATAGTTAATAATAAATTTAAAAGAAGCATAAATCCACGTATTTCTTTTTTGTAAGGCTAAAATATAATAAACGCGATATTTTTACAACTAGGAATAAATTACGTATGGCTGAACGGTTTAAAAAAAAAATAAACTTTGCATTGATTCTGGATTTTCGGTTTTTTTTTTAAAAAAATTTATGCATAAATACACTATTATTATGCATGGGAAATGAAGAAAAATAGATAATATTTTATCAGCGCCAAGTAATTTTCTCCACTTTAATGTGATTTCTTCAGTCAAAAGGTACAAATTTAAAATCATCAATAGATATGCTTAAAGGCGCTCTGTCCACCACTGGGTGCTTTTTGCAAAGTATATTTGTGACTAAAATATTTTTACCATATATTTATTTATAATAATTTTTTAATAAAAGAATCAATACTTTTCAGTTTTTAGTACAAGAATATTTAAAAAAAATTAAAATTGTTTATTTGTTAAAACAAATACGACCTGTTAAATTTTTGAAATTTTCGGGTCATAAAAGCCTGAGTTCCCAGATCTGGGCTACTTGGATCAAAATTCTGTTTGGCTCATATTGAAGATCATTCAATGCTAGGTGGAGGTATCGTGGGAAATTTTTCGCTAAACCCTTTCAATAATGAGTTATACTTATTTGTTTATAAATTGTAGAGCATTTTTAACTTTTTTTTTATAAACAATTAGCTGTAACTCATTACTGAAGAGGTTTAGCGACAAATTTCCCACGATACCTCCACCTAGAATTCAATGACCTTCAATATGAGCCAAACAGAATTTTGATCCAAGTAGTCCAGATCTGGGAACTCAGGCTTTTAAGACCCGAAAATTTCAAAAATTTAACAGGTCGTATTTGTTTAAACAAATAAACACTTTTAATGTTTTTCTTTTTATATTCTTGTACTAAATACTGAAAAGCATTGATTCTTTCATTAAAAAATTATTATAAATAAATATATGGTTATATTATGTATGGTTAATATTATGTAAATTTGAATTTTACTTTAAACCTAATTAACTCTTGCAATATCTTATTAAAATAATTTTCATTATTAATTTCAAAAAATAAAAATTTACCCTTGACATCATTAAATAATCTTCTTTTAACTGCTGCTGTATTACCTTCTTGTCTCTTGTGATAATTATTAATTTTTCTTAACGAGTCTAGCTCGGACTTCATGCATTTCATTTTGGAAATTAAAGTATCTTTTTCGGATTTTAATTTATTAAATGCAGCATCTTTTTGTTTGATTAAATCTTGCAAAACAAGTATCTCTTTTTTTCCTTTCATTTCAGTATCATCTGATTCTAAGCTTTGCATTTTTTGGACTAAATCTTGTATTTTACGTTGATAGTTGGTTTCTAATGCTTGTATTCTGTTCTCATAGGACTCGCATACTTGGTTTGATAGTTTTTCTGCAGCTTCTATTTGCTTCTGAAGGCATTCATTTTCCACTTTTAAATTGTAAAACTTTAATTCACATTTTGCATGTAAAACATCTTTAACCTCCATCTCTATATTTAAGTCTGTGTCGAAGCATAAATTTTGCGAAGTTTTTATTACTTCTTGCTTTTTTTTAAGTTCATATCTTAATGACTCAACATCATTGATATTTCCCTCTTCATCATTCAACTAAAAATTAATGTTAATAAATGAATTCAATTACAAGAATTGTAGATACATGAAAAGTAGATAAAAAAAGTTAAACAAATTGACATTATTGTACATACATTTATTTGATTAGCCTCATATTTTTTTTCTATCTTCTTTTTATTGAATTCCTTTTCTTTTATAGAAACATGCTTATTAATATCAAAATTGGAATTTGAATTATTTTCAGCAAATGTATTTTTTAAATGATTGTCATAGGCTTTCTCAAGAACTTCGTTAATATCACTTACATTCAATTTATGCTTTTTCAGTCGCCCATCATTTTTCAAATCTGTTTTATTTACTGCGACAAATTTTAAATTAGGTTTTCTTATTGACTTTCACATACTAAATTTTACTTACCAGCAACTCTTAATACTTGCAAGACAATATATGATGGCGAATCATCAGTTGATTCTTTTTCATCTTTCATTAGGAACAACCTTTTACTTCCATCTTTTTCAGATTCCTTAAAATCTTTAGGATTAAAATCCAATATTTTGCTACATTTGATTTCCTTAACTTCTGCATCAAACGGTTTTTCATGCCTAACGGCTGCCCAATACGTAACATCCTCAACCATTGATTGATTTTCAGGTGCAACACCTGGTTCATCATTTTCAGATTGCATTTCTGTAAGGAAGCAATTTCTTTACAATAATATTAACTTTTGTATAAGATTAATAAACTTACCAAATGCTTTTAGGTTAGAACATTGAGATTTAACTTTTGCAAAAAATATGCGCAAAATTGTTTCATTTGAAAAACCAACATTGAATTTAATTCAATTTTTGTTCTTACTTTCAAAACGCGATAATTTTTTTTTTAGCAAACAGAATTTTTATACATACAAAATGATGTAAACTTTTTTAACATACAAAATGCGCTTTTTGCACTATACTAACACAGATAAATACAGAAAACATGTACATAAAAAAGGAGGGAAAGTCGTCTGCACCACATTCTGGTCGCCACTGTTGCCAGATCGCTTGTTGCTAGCTGCGTGTTTATAATTATAATAAATAACTGCACGTGCTTCTTGAAAAATTTTTGTACAAACAGGTAAGTTAAAGCTTCCAGAATTTTTCCTTTGACATTGATTGAGGTCTACAAAACTCATGCAGTAGATAATTTGGGTCTCTCTATTCCTTTCCGGAGTCCGTTTTTTGCTACAACCCCGTAAAACGGAGTAAATTTTCAAATAATTGTTAAAAAAACTTTAGTTGCTTTCAAAAGCAAAAAAGGTTAACAAAGTTTAAAAATCTGCTAAAAATAATTAAGTTTATTCAGTATACATTTTAATGGTATTTTAATTACATTGATTCAGCAGAAAAGATAAATACTTCAGATTCTTCATTTGAAAACATTGATGCAATGTCAGGTTCTGAGTCAAATACAAAGTCAGATTCCAGTGCTGAGGAAAGTTATTTTTCAAGTAGCAATGCTTCGTCACCACATTTAAATACAGATTCTGATGATGAGGTATTTCATAAATACTTATCTTATTAAAATATACATAGCTTATAATTTTATTTACTTCATACATTTGTATCTATTATAATGCCTATCAAATAAAAAATGTTACTGCCAAGTTCTATAAATTCATATTAATAAATATTAAATATACATTTCAACTTCTTATTAATGCTTAAAAGCAGTATTTTAGAGCTGCTATCAAAAAATTTTGTCAAAACTGATCTTAGATAAAAGCATTCGGTGACTAATGATTATTTTGTACAGTTTCCAATGCACAACTTACATCGTTTCCTCTAATCATTTTAAAATTTAGTTATTTTTCATTCAAGTAATGATTGTTTAATTTCTTACAGCTCAGTAGATCTTCGACTCCAAGAAGCTTTGGAGAAGGTTCTCTTAATTACACAGCAAGTACTATCGATTCGGATGATCCAGGAAATTTAGAAATTGATGAAGCTGCTATTTCAGGTGAAAATGGACAGGTAAAATGTTAAAACTTTTTTATATATTGTAAGCAAAGATTTTAAAACTATTTTTAGAAACATTTAATATTGTAAAAACCTTTAAATTTTCCTTATCTGCAATTCTTTTTTAACTTGTCAATAAAGACCTTACGTCTTTATCTATAATTAGCTTTACATTCTTAAACTTTTTTTCATTTAAGTAACGATGTTTCATTTCTTACAGTTCAGTAGACCTTCAACTCCAAGTGGCTTTGGGGAAGGTTCTCTTAATTACACAGCAAGTACTATCGATTCGGATGACCCTCAAAATTTAGAAATTGATGAATCTGCTATTTCAAGTGAAAATGGGCAGGTAAAATTTAAAAAGTGTTTTATATTTTGTAACCAACGATTTTAAAAATATTTTTTATAATACTATGCTCAAAATCATGTCATTACGCCGCTCTAGAGTGTTTCATAAAACCCGTCTTTTCGAAGCAACTCAATGGTGGGAGTACGTGTTGTGAAAAAGACAAATTTTTGGATTTTTCATAATAGATGAAAAAAAAACTATAAAATTTGCTCCCACCTTCATTATTTCTCGTATCTTATTCTTCCTCTTCTTCCACTTTCTCTTAATAAAAAATCATTCTATATTATATACTTTTTGAAATTAAAATATTCTATATTATTTTTCAATACTTTTTAAAAAAAATAATTTATAATTCCGGCGAAAATGACATGATTTTTTTAACATATTATTATAAAAAATGTAATTCATAATTTGTGTTAAAAATTTAATATCTTTTCACTTATAGAGCGCTAAGAAGGGCGAAGAGACAATATCCCAGCAGGCCTTGCTTTCTTCGCCTACCTTCGGCCTGCCGGCCGAAGCAGACGAAGAGCAAGGCCGGCTAGAACATTGTCTTCTCGCCTCTCTTAGCGACCTATACGTGAAAAGATATTCTTTTTACCACTTATTATGAAACATTACATTTATAAACATTTAATATTTAAAAAAAACTGTACATTTCCTTATCTGCATTTCTTTTTTCACTTGGCAATAAAGACCTTATGTCTTTATCTATAATTAGCGTTAAATTCTTAAACTGTTTTTCATTTAAGTAACGATGTTTAATTTCTTACAGTTCAGTACACCTTCAACTCCAAGTGGCTTTGGGGAAGGTTCTCTTAATTACACAGCAAGCACTATTGAGTTTAATGACCCAGAAAATTTTGAAATGGATTTTTCTTCTATTTCAGGTTCAAATGAGCAGGTAAAATTAAAAAACTTTTTTAAAACTTTTTTAAAAACAAAACATTCCCTTATTTGCATTTCTTTTTTCACTTGGCAATAAATACTTTACGTCTTTACTTCTAATTAGCTTTAAATTCTTAAACTTTTTTTCATTTAAGTAACAATGTTTCAATTCTTACAGCACAGTAGAACTTCAACTCCAATAAGCTTCGGGGAAGGTTCTGTAAACTACACTGCCAGTACTGGTGATTTGGATGATCCAGAAAATTTAGAAAATAATGACTCTTCTATATCAGGTGAAAATGAGCAGGTAAAATTTTAAAACTAAAGTATTTAATTTCATTTTTATAAGCATTGAATACTGTTAATTACATATTTTACAGGATTCATATTCAAATGAACATTTCGATGGATCACAAAATACTTTTACATCATCAAATAATATTGACAGTCTTTTTGAAGAGGTAATTTTGGCATCGTCAAAGCTGAATAAAGATACTGAATTCAGTGTAATAATAATAGCAAATATTAATTTTTTCAACAAAATCTTGTTAAACCAATAAATAAATAAAAAATAATTTTTTAAATACTCATGACCACATTCAAAATATGTTCTTCAAGTACATAATTATTCTACAAATAATTTAAAGACTTTTCCCAGAAAATATTAGAATGTAAATCAAATAAAAATTGTATGTCATACTTAATTAACATTATTTGTTCTGCAAGGTAATTCTATGGAAAAATAGCACTAATAGTTTAATTGGTCATTAGTATTTGGAAATAAATTTTTATTGTACTTGTCTTATTTGATTAAAAATAGGTGGTGAAAAAAAAATGATTGCTGTTTTTATTACAATGAATTTAGGAATGTCTATAATTACATTAAAATTATATTGCATTATTATATTTTGCTTTGTTCTATGCTCAATAGCAGATGCATTATTATAATTGCATCTGCATATGAGTTGGCTAAATTAAATGAAGCCAAAAAAAAACATATTTTTTTGATATTCAAAGGCCTGTTGAGGCCTAGAAGGCTAATTGTAACGGCTATCCTCAAGTCTTAACATGGGACATGTTTATAGAGAGGGGGGACCTCAGAATTTTAAAATAAAGGGGGGGGGGGGAATTTGTCCAGATTAAGGGGAGTTGCCAAATTTCTCCGATATAAAGGGGGGGGGTTTCAAATTTGTCCGATTTAAGGGAGCATTCAGACGAGAAAAAGTTTGTAAGGTAGCATTCACACGAGAAAAAAATTTTAACCACCACCTCCAAAATTTACTCCCACTTTTGATTATTTAGCATGCAAGAATGGAACGAGAGGGGGTAGATATCGAAGGTGGGGGTTACAAATTTTTTCTCGTGTGAATGCTCCCTAACCCCCAACTTCGATATTTACCCCCTCTCGTGCCAAAAAAGTGGGAGTAAATTTTGGAGGTGGTGGTTAAAATTTTTTTCTCGTCTGAAAGCTCCCTAAGGGTGGAGTCAAATGAGACATATAATAATGTCAATTTAGGGAGTTTTAAAAATCTGGGCTTAGGAACTTTGAATAATACAGGTTTAGGGACTTGGAATATTTTTGATTTTGAGACTTAAAATAATTCAGGTTTAGGGACTTGGAATAATTTAGATTTAGGTACTGAAAATAATTCTGGTTTAGGGACTTGGAATATTTTTGAATTAGGGACCTAGAATAATACGTGTTTAGGGAATCAAAATGGTTTGGGCTTACAATTTTTAACAGCTAGTAAGGTGATAATTACAAATAATAAAATTAGAAAATTATATGATGTTGTAACGTTGCGTAACATGTATGGTAAAACTAGTCCTTTGCTAGAAGTAAACATGTTCCATGCGGTTAAGTTGTGTTTACACAAACCGGTTCTAAGTTTTTTTATTTACTTTGTGGATACAACAAGCTAGGCTAAGTTTGCGTGCGAGATCCTCTCACTATGCTTATCCGAAAATAGCCTACTTTGTTGATTTCTTCATATTAATTTTGAAATATAATTAGCTGAATTAATAATAAAATAAGATTACGTAAAAATCAATGAAAGAAAGTTATTTTATATGTGTAATTGTGTATCTTGAAGAAACTAATAATATTCCAAAAAAGTACTAATTATCTTATGCATTTTTTTGTTGCAGTCATTATCTTCAAGTAACTCTTACGCAGATGAAAGTTATTATACAGACAATCTTGGAAGTAATGTAGATTCTACAACAGGTTCATTGGAAAGTGAAAATTTAGATGTGCCATTAAACAGATTGTATGCATTTTTAAACGATGCAAACAACAATGAACCATTGAATATACCAATTGCTGTTACTAAATCTGAGATGTTTTTATTGTTGATAAATATGCCTTAAGATACAATTTACCATACGAAGCTTTTGTTAATCTTATTAAAATGCAAAATGAATTTTGTCAAACAAATATTTTACCAGCATCTGGATATCTATTAGATAAATTATTTGACTGTGAGAATAATGTGCATTTCCATGCATTGTGTCCACGATGTGAACATTATGTTAAGGAATTTTGTAGAGAAGATCGCATTATAACCTGTGTATATTGTGAAGAACAAATAAATGTAAGAAAACATGATTACCATGATTTTTTTATAATCATTGAAATAGAAAATCAAATAAATAAACTTATTCAAAAGAATTATGAATATTACCGCAAAGTTGTTAATGGAGAAATGAACGATTCCTTACATTACAAAGATATATACGATGGTAAATGTTACAAAGAATTTGTTTCGTCTCTGCCAAATAATGAAAAAGATTCGTATTTAACAGCAGTATTTAATAGTGACGGTGCTCCTGTTTTTAATAGTTCAAATTTCGCCATATGGCCTGTGCAGTTAATTATTAATGAGCTTCCAATTCATGAGAGAAATAAGAATCCGATCTTATGTAGTTTATGGTTTGGTCGCTCCAAGCCAAATATGAAAACCTTTTTAAAACCATTTACTGAATATTTGAATAAAGTTTCAAGTAATGGAATACAATGCTCGATCGAAGAGGAAAACAAAATTTTTAAATTGTACACTATTTGTTGTTGCGTAGATTCTGTAGCAAGAGCACCAATGCAAGGAATCACGCAGTTTAATGGATTTTACGGCTGTTCATGGTGCCTGCATTGTGGAATGTGGGTCAAAAAAGAAAATGGTAAAGGTTCTATGAAGTATGTACTGCTTGAAAAAATGCCTGAATTAAGAAATGAATTAGACACACTATTCCACATGGAGGTTGCCATGGACTCTGAGCATCCAATATATAGAATAAAAAATCCAACACCGTTGGTTTATTTAAATAAATTTAATATTATCGACGGTTTCGTACCAGACTCGATGCATGTCTTTTCTGGTATCGGCAAACAGTTTAGTAAATACTGGTTTAATACAAGTAATAAGGAATATTCATTAACCCCACTGGAAAAAGATGTCATTAATAATGCTTTGAAGTCGATCAAAGTACCTAAGCAACTATCACGATACTGTCGATCTATTGATGATAGGACCTGGTGGACCTCAAAAGAGTACGAAAATTTTATTTTATATTACAGTTTGCCTCTACTATCCAACATTCCGAGATTCGCTAAATATTTAAAACATTGGGCCTTATTAGTTGAAGGATTTTACTTACTATCTCAAAGTGTAATTAGTAAAGAAGATATACTAAAAGCAAATACGTTATTAAAGGATTTCGTAGCTGAAACTGAAGAACTTTACTCACAGAATGCTATGACTTACAACGTCCACCAGCTCCTGCATTTACCTCAAGCAGTTATTAACTGGGGTCCTTTATTTGTCCATTCAGGGTATCCGTTTGAAACAAATAATGGGATAATTTTAAAGCAAATTCATTCAGCTAATGGGGTTGTTTATCAAGTTAATCGATTTCAAAATATGATTCATGCAGAAACCATTATTCATAACAAAATTATGCAAAATGAAGAATGTGAAATCTACAACTTTTATCAATTATTAGATAAGAATACTGATAAAAAAACAATAAAAGGTAAAGTAGCCAAATATTTTGGAGTAAAGAATACTGTTGATCACGAATGGATACAACGCTTGGAATTATCAGAAAAAAGTTCAGTATCATATTTTCAAATGGTAAAAAATGGATGTCTCTTTGCAGGGAAACCAACGCAACGAGCTGACTCAACGTTTGCTTACACTAAAAATTACGGATTCATAAAAATCCAAAAATTTATTTTTGATAAAGCAAATGAAAAAGAATATACGATATGTCGGAAAATTAATGTAGAACCGTTTATATCAGCGGTACATTTTAAAATAATAAATTTTGAAGCAGGGTATATAGCAGTGGAAACTTCAGAAATAAACGGTATATGTGTTTATATAAGAGATACCAATACATTCATTATAAAAGTTCCTAATTTGTACCATTACTAGTTTTAATCTTACTTATTCTTAGCACACATATGTACAATGAAATTTGTAAATAAATGTATTCAATTGTAAAGTATAATAAAATAAAAAATTGATATATGCAAGCATATACATATGTTAAAATTTAATCTTCAAAGGCACATTTTATTCCAATGTTAATCATAAAGAAAAAAACAATTAATCAATTTCAATTAATAACACTCCTTGTACTTATTTATTTAGGAACTTGTTTTGCCTATTTTAAAATTCTAATGCTGTAATTTTTGACATGTATTTGCAAAATTAAATATATTTTATTTACATATTATTTTATTTAATTTTATTTACATATTATTTTATTTCATTTTTTCAGAAGTAAAGTCACTGAATTTAGGGAAATATACGATCTGATTATATTTATTAGCTATTTTTTTCCACAATCTTGGAAAATCGGATAATATGCTGGAGTGAGAAAATGAAAATTTTCATTTATAAATTCGTTTTTCTAAACCTCTAAAACCCCCAGGTAATGTAGAAAGTTCCTTTCTTTCAGTTTGTAGATCCGCAATCTTGGAAAATCAAAAAAATATTCACGAGTGAAAAAAAGAAAATTTTCATTCATCAAAACGTTTTTCTCATCCTCAAAAACCCCCAGATAACGTAGAAAGTTCCTTTTTTTCAGTTTGTAGATCCGCCATCTTGGAAAATGGAAAAATATGCTGGGGTAAAAAAATGAAAATTTTCATTCATAAAAACGTTTTTCTCAACCTCGAAAACCCCCAGGTAACGTAGAAAGTTCCTTTTTTTCAGTTTGTAGATCCGCCATCTTGGAAAATGGAAAAATATGCTGGGGTAAAAAAATGAAAATTTTCTTTAATAAAAACGTTTTTCTCAACCTCGAAAACCCCCAGGTAATGTAGAAAGTTCCTAATTTTCAGTTTTTTGATCCGCCATCTTGGAAAATGGGAAAATATTCAGGAGTAAAAAAAAGAAAATTTTCATTCATAAAAACGTTTTTCTCAACCTCAAAAACCCCCAGGTAACGTAGAAAGTTCCTTTTTTTCAGTTTGTAGATCCGCCATCTTGGAAAATGGAAAAATATGCTGGGGTAAAAAAATGAAAATTTTCTTTAATAAAAACGTTTTTCTCAACCTCGAAAACCCCCAGGTAATGTAGAAAGTTCCCAATTTTCAGTTTTTTGATCCGCCATCTTGGAAAATGGAAAAATATGCTAGGGTAAAAAAATGAAAAAATGAAAATTTTCTTTAATAAAAACGTTTTTCTCAACCTCGAAAACCCCCAGGTAATGTAGAAAGTTCCCAATTTTCAGTTTTTTGATCCGCCATCTTGGAAAATGGGAAAATATTCAGGAGTGAAAAAAAGAAAATTTTCATTCATAAAAACGTTTTTCTCAACCTCAAAAACCCCCAGGTAACGTAGAAAGTTCCTTTTTTTCAGTTTGTAGATCCGCCATCTTGGAAAATGGAAAAATATGCTGGGGTAAAAAAATGAAAATTTTCTTTAATAAAAACGTTTTTCTCATCCTCGAAAACCCCCAGGTAACGTAGAAAGTTCCTTTTTTTCAGTTTGTATATCCGCTATCTTGGAAAATGGAAAAATATGCTGGGGTAAAAAAATGAAAATTTTCATTCATAAAAACGTTTTTCTCAACCTCGAAAACCCCCAGGTAACGTAGAAAGTTCCTTTTTTTCAGTTTGTAGATCCGCCATCTTGGAAAATGGAAAAATATGCTGGGGTAAAAAAATGAAAATTTTCATTCATAAAAACGTTTTTCTCAACCTCGAAAACCCCCAGGTAATGTGGAAAGTTTCTTTTTATTACAACTTAACTCTTAGTTTTAAGAACAAAATTTTTTCAACACAACGAAGTTGATTGAAGACTATAAATTTTTTTTAAGCACACGTTATTATTATTAAACGCAAAGAATTAAGCAAACAAAAAATTGACACACAGTTTTTATTCAACACATGAAATTCAAACCACATTTGCGAATTTAGAGACAATAATTTTCACACAAAAAGGTTTTGGGCCTGAAAATTATTGTGTCGTCTGAATTCATGAATGTGTGTTAATATCACATGTGTGTGAAAATTCGCTGTGTTTAACTTTTTGTGTGCTTAATTAATTCTTTTTTTAAAATGTGATTGTGCTAAAAAATAAAAAGTAAAAAGTTAGATGTTGTGTAAAATAATAATAATTTTTTTTGAAGTCTGTTTTTTTTTTTCTAAAAATTTGAATTCCCACTAAAAGTTAAAAGCTTATATAAATATATAGTAACTTCCTCATTAACTCTTTATTGCATTTTTTTTTTTTATATGAAGCTTCGAGCCTTCTTTGAGGCTATGCAGCTACGTTTGATTTACCTTATTTTAACATATTAGAGAGTGACTTAGAACATTATATCTTACAGATTAAACAAATCTTCTTACTAACTAGACAAAAATTAATTATCATAAAGTAATTATAATTAACTTAAATTTTAATTTGACAGTTGCTGAAAAATTCATTCACATAACTCATCATTTTTATGTTAGGTTTAGATAAGAATTCTGTGATATCTACAGGAAGTTGATATCCACAATGAATCAGTTTAGAAACAAGAGATTTTCTTTCTTCGTCGAAGCGTGGGCATTGCCAGATTACATGGTTCAGGTTTTCCACTGGATAACCACATGAACATGAAGAATCAGGGACTACTTTAATTTTATGCAACGATTCTTTTAAGTTGTAGTGCCCTGATCGACACCTGTTGATGGTTGTAATTAAATCACGATTCAGATTTTTATTATAAAACCATGGTTTACTAAAGGAATTATGAAAGTACTCAAAATAACTGACACCTTTAATCAATCCTAACTCTTCTATGGACATTTTTGAGGCTAACTTTTCTCTTTGGACTATATGGTTTCTTAGGTCGGTATGTGGAATATACTTTATAGTGGGATCTATTAAAGTGGCCGATTTTGCCAGCTTGTCAACATTTTCATTTCCAGTTAACCCCTGGTGTGAAGGAACCCACAGCAATTTTATATAAGTATCGCTATTGTTAAATTTATGAACTTTCTTTCTAATTTCAAAAATGAGTGGATTAGTTTGCGCGTTAAAGCTTGGGTGATTAAGACTTTCAATTGCGGTAAGGGAATCTGATATAATAACTATATTTTTATCCTTGTTATCCAAGGCAATATTTAAAGCTTCGTTGATTGCAGCACACTCTGCTGTAAATATCGATGCACGTTTGTTTATGCTCAGCATAGCTTGCTTATCTATTTTCTCACAAAAGCAGGCTGCACCTACTGATATTACATCAGTGCTCTTGCTACCATCGGTATAAATATGTAATGAGTTGCTTTTGTTATTTAAATAATCATTTAGTAATAGGTTAGGATCATTAGTATTTTGTAATAGTCTGCCAAAAAGTACGTCAGTATTCATCGGATTTGAAAGCAAGTAGTAGTCAAAGTTATACAACGTGTTCTATACAGGGATGTAAAGGCGTGGCTTATAATAATATAAAATCGCGACGCGTGGGGGTATTCGCATGCTCCCAGGAATGAAGGGGAAATTCGAATCGTGTTTTTCCGAGCTCGAACGATTAACTACGAGCAATTTTACCTTCTGCTGCGAGAGTCGCGTGTGTGCCACGCGAGGTTATGTTATGCAGATCAAAAATTTTAATTGAAAATCAGAGCCAGTGGAATAAGAAATAAAAACATTACGTGCCCTTTTATGTACCATAAAATCTTTCACACTGGATATTTTTGGATAGATATTTTGGATGGATATTTTGGAATCTCTTCATGAGGGAAGATTGCAAGACAACCATTCTCCCATGAGTGCAACAACATCTTCATCCTGATTAATCAGTCACCCTCAACAGTTGTCTTTGACTGCAAAATAACAACAATTAATAATAAGATTAAATTTTTTTTTCATTTTAATATTCAAAGATTTTATAAAACCAAACCCAATTATTCATTATTCTTTTTAGAAAAAACATCCACATAATTGTACATTACAAAGATGAAGACGAAGTACTAAAAGGTTTCTGGACAAATATCAAGAAAGAAAGTACTATTAATTAGATTTTTCAACTCAAGACCAGATACTTAGCTTGTGAAAAATGCATTTTGCTTTTCTATTTTAGGAAAAACGAAGCAGGCTCTTGCAAAAAAAAATCTTGTAATTACAAGATCTTGTAATTTTAAGATTTTGTTATGCGTATTGACTCTTGTTTCTTGCATCGATGGTAAAAAACATATCTTGCTCTTTTCTTATTAGCACAGAAGGTACGAACAAAGAAAAGTTGAATGTTTACAAGCGATTAAATTTTTTAGCGTAGTCATAATAGGAAATTAACATTTGATCGACATTTCACCACTAATAATTTTAATTAAGCAGGAATAACTTAAAGGCTTTTGCTTGCTCCAAAAAAAGTGAGCATAAATTAAATTGTTTTTGAAAATTTTTAACTATTTAACTATTTATTTCAGCAGTGGTGAAAAGCCCACCAAATGTTAAATTACTATTATGTGTATGCTTAACAAGTTAATTGCTTGTAAACATTCAACTTTTCTTTGCTCGTACCTTATGTGCTAATAAGAAAAGAGCAAGATATGTTTTTCACCACCGATGCAAGAAATAAGAGTCAATATGCATAACTAAATTTTAAAAGCACAAGATCTTCTAATTACAAGATTTTGTTGAGCACATTGACTCTTTGTTTCTTGCATTGATGGTTAAAAACATATCTTGCTCATTTCTTATTAGCACATAATGTACGACCAAAGACAAGTTGATTGTTTACAAGCAATTAACTAGTTAAGCATATTAATAATAGTAATTTAACATTTGGTGGGGTTTTCACCACTACTTCATTTAATAAATGAAAGAAGAAATTGCTTATAACTTTTAAGCTAAAAAAATAGGTAGAAAATACCAAAATCAATTTAATAAAGGCTTACTTTTTTTGGAGTAAGCAAAAGGCTTTTTCTTGCTTTTTTAAAATTAATAGTGGTGAAATGTTTACCAAATTGTAAATTCCTATCATCACTAGGCTAAAAAAGTTCATCGCTTGAAGACATTCAGCTTTTCTTTGCTCGTACCTTTTTTGCTAAAAAAAAAAGAGCAAGATATGTTTTTTACCATCGATGCAACAAACAAGAGTCAATATGCAAAGCAAAATTTTCTAATTACAATATCTTGTAATCATAAGATTTTGTTTTGCATATTGACTCTTGTTTGTTGCATCGATGGTAAAAAACATATCTTGCTCATTTCTTATTAGCACATAAGGTACGAGCAAAGACAAGTTGATTGTTTACAAGCATTTAGCTAGTTAAGCATAGTAATAATAATAATTTAACATTTGGTGGGCTTTTCACCACTATTTCATTTAATCAATGAAAGCAGAAATTGCTTATAACTTTTAAGCTAAAAAAATAGGTATAAAATACCAAAATCAATTTAATAAAGGCTTACTTTTTTTGGAGTAAGCAAAAGGCTTTTTCTTGCTTTTTTAAAATTAATAGTGGTGAAAAGCCCACCAAATGTTAAATTACTATTATTACTATGCTTAACTAGCTAAATGCTAGTAAACAATCAACTTGTCTTGGCTCGTACCTTATGTGCTAATAAGAAATGAGCAAGATATGTTTTTTACCATCGATGCAACAAACAAGAGTCAATATGCAAAGCAAAATCTTCTAATTACAATATCTTGTAATCATAAGATTTTGTTTTGCATATTGACTCTTGTTTGTTGCATCGATGGTAAAAAACATATCTTGCTCATTTCTTATTAGCACATAAGGTACGAGCAAAGACAAGTTGATTGTTTACAAGCATTTAGCTAGTTAAGCATAGTAATAATAGTAATTTAACATTTGGTGGGCTTTTCACCACTATTTTATTTAATCAATGAAAGCAGAAATTGCTTATAACTTTTAAGCTAAAAAAATAGGTATAAAATACCAAAATCAATTTAATAAAGGCTTACTTTTTTTGGAGTAAGCAAAAGGCTTTTTCTTGCTTTTTTAAAATTAATAGTGGTGAAAAGCCCACCAAATGTTAAATTACTATTATTACTATGCTTAACTAGCTAAATGCTTGTAAACAATCAACTTTTCTTTGCTCGTACCTTATGTGCTAATAAGAAAAGAGCAAGATATGTTTTTCACCACCGATGCAAGAAATAAGAGTCAATATGCATAACTAAATTTTAAAAGCACAAGATCTTCTAATTACAAGATTTTGTTGAGCACATTGACTCTTTGTTTCTTGCATTGATGGTTAAAAACATATCTTGCTCATTTCTTATTAGCACATAATGTACGACCAAAGACAAGTTGATTGTTTACAAGCAATTAACTAGTTAAGCATATTAATAATAGTAATTTAACATTTGGTGGGCTTTTCACCACTATTTTATTTAATCAATGAAAGCAGAAATTGCTTATAACTTTTAAGCTAAAAAAATAGGTATAAAATACCAAAATCAATTTAATAAAGGCTTACTTTTTTTGGAGTAAGCGAAAGGCTTTTTCTTGCTTTTTTAAAATTAATAGTGGTGAAAAGCCCACCAAATGTTAAATTACTATTATTACTATGCTGAACTAGCTAAATGCTTGTAAACAATCAACTTGTCTTTGCTCGTACCTTATGTGCTAATAAGAAATGAGCAAGATATGTTTTTTACCATCGATGCAACAAACAAGAGTCAATATGCAAAACAAAATCTTATGATTACAAGATATTGTAATTAGAAGATTTTGCTTTGCATATTGACTCTTGTTTGTTGCATCGATGGTAAAAAACATATCTTGCTCTTTTTTTATTAGCAAAAAAGGTACGAGCAAAGAAAAGCTGAATGTCTTCAAGCGATGAACTTTTTTAGCCTAGTGATGATAGGAATTTACAATTTGGTAAACATTTCACCACTATTAATTTTAAAAAAGCAAGAAAAAGCCTTTTGCTTACTCCAAAAAAAGTAAGCCTTTATTAAATTGATTTTGGTATTTTCTACCTATTTTTTTAGCTTAAAAGTTATAAGCAATTTCTGCTTTCATTTATTAAATGAAGTAGTGGTGAAAACCCCACCAAATGTTAAATTACTATTATTAATATGCTTAACTAGTTAATTGCTTGTAAACAATCAACTTGTCTTTGGTCGTACATTATGTGCTAATAAGAAATGAGCAAGATATGTTTTTAACCATCAATGCAAGAAACAAAGAGTCAATGTGCTCAACAAAATCTTGTAATTAGAAGATCTTGTGCTTTTAAAATTTAGTTATGCATATTGACTCTTATTTCTTGCATCGGTGGTGAAAAACATATCTTGCTCTTTTCTTATTAGCACATAAGGTACGAGCAAAGAAAAGTTGAATGTTTACAAGCAATTAACTTGTTAAGCATACACATAATAGTAATTTAACATTTGGTGGGCTTTTCACCACTGCTGAAATAAATAGTTAAATAGTTAAAAATTTTCAAAAACAATTTAATTTATGCTCACTTTTTTTGGAGCAAGCAAAAGCCTTTAAGTTATTCCTGCTTAATTAAAATTATTAGTGGTGAAATGTCGATCAAATGTTAATTTCCTATTATGACTACGCTAAAAAATTTAATCGCTTGTAAACATTCAACTTTTCTTTGTTCGTACCTTCTGTGCTAATAAGAAAAGAGCAAGATATGTTTTTTACCATCGATGCAAGAAACAAGAGTCAATACGCATAACAAAATCTTAAAATTACAAGATCTTGTAATTACAAGATTTTTTTTTGCAAGAGCCTGCTTCGTTTTTCCTAAAATAGAAAAGCAAAATGCATTTTTCACAAGCTAAGTATCTGGTCTTGAGTTGAAAAATCTAATTAATAGTACTTTCTTTCTTGATATTTGTCCAAAAACCTTTTAGTACTTCGTCTTCATCTTTGTAATGTACAATTATGTGGATGTTTTTTCTAAAAAGAATAATGAATAATTGGGTTTGGTTTTATAAAATCTTTGAATATTAAAATGAAAAAAAAATTTAATCTTATTATTAATTGTTGTTATTTTGCAGTCAAAGACAACTGTTGAGGGTGACTGATTAATCAGGATGAAGATGTTGTTGCACTCATGGGAGAATGGTTGTCTTGCAATCTTCCCTCATGAAGAGATTCCAAAATATCCATCCAAAATATCTATCCAAAAATATCCAGTGTGAAAGATTTTATGGTACATAAAAGGGCACGTAATGTTTTTATTTCATATTCCACTGGCTCTGATTTTCAATTAAAATTTTTGATCTGCATAACATAACCTCGCGTGCCTATACAAAGCAGTAAAGCACACGCGACTCTCGCAGCAGAAGGTAAAATTGCTCGTAGTTAATCGTTCGAGCTCGGAAAAACACGATTCGAATTTCCCCTTCATTCCTGGGAGCATGCGAATACCCCCACGCGTCGCGATTTTATATTATTATAAGCCACGCCTTTACATCCCTGTATAGAACACGTTGTATATGGGTATATTATCAAAGGCTAAGATTTCAGATTCATATTTCATTGCTTCGTTGATGCATTCATCAATAAACAAACCCCTTTTGCGTTTATCCTGCTTAATTACTGTGCTTAAATTCTTGATGGTTTTATAAACCAAACTACTTTTATTAGAAAGAATTTTGGAAAAGTAGGTAGTCCCTAAATATTTGGCTCGGTTTTCAAGACTTTCGACTTTAGATTCTGACAAAATAATATTTGTTGGGGTACTAGTTCGGATTATAAGATTTTTTTGTTTTGAATCAAGAAAAAAAAAAATACGTAAGTTTCTAGTTTTGGTTGTAATTAAGGAAATACTCGGAATTATGAGGCTTGCTTGTTTTGCGAATTGAAGATGAAATAAAGATAAATTTCTAGTTTTTAATAAAGAAACAATAATTTAATTTCTAGTTTTGAAGAAAGAAACATAAGCTGATTACCTACCTCCTCTTTACAGGAAAAACTTTAAACATTTTTTTTTAACAATTACGCTGTAAAAATTTTTTGTGATTTAAAAAAAATTAAACATAGTACCTATAAGTTTTGCAAACTTAAAACGTCTAAAAATAATAAACGAGAAATCAAATTTTTTCGCTCTTGGTATACTAAATTAATTTTATTTTTAAAATCAAACACATAATATTTATTATAACGAACGTGTCCCCTGTATGTATACATCAAATATTATTTTTTTTCGCAGTCTGACCAATTCGTACTTTAACCACTTACGTTAGATTCGATATTTGAACCACCACATTGATTATTAACTATCTGGTTTACCAGATTTTTAGCTAGATGGTTAACTATAAAGTATTTTATTAAGCCAAAAAGTTAATTAATTATTTTCATTTCATCGCGTCTGGCCTCCATAAGGTGCAAAAGACTCTTCCTCGTAATAGAAGCTTATGATTCACATGCCCGAGGGTATAATTTTTAATTTTTTAGAAAAATTACAATATTATTTTTTATTTTTTTTCGTTGTGTAATACCTCATTTCATTCCAATAAAGAACCAATATCTGAAAATTTTTGTAACCGGTTATATTTCACAACCATCTAAACACATTAATTTAAATAGGTCAGATGGCTCTGTTGGTACATCTAAAATTAGGTGAAATACAAAATTTGAAAAAAAGAAAATAATATGAATTAAAAAAAAAAACAAATAATAATATAATTTAAAATCGGTATCCCGAACAGGTTTTCCCATGTGCTTTTTATAATTACCTGCTTGAATTTTGTTTAGTTTTCTTACACTTTATACATTTGTATGGTTTTTCTCCTGTGTGTGTGTGGATTTTCTTATGAACTGCTAAATAACTTGAGCGTTTAAAACTTTTTCCACATTCGTTATACATATCCATAAGGCCTTATTATTCACGTATGAATTCTTTGATGAATTTTTAGGTAATAATTCGTAATAGGCTTTCCCCGTGTATGACCAATCATATGCTTTTTTAGAATGCTTATTTATTTAGAAAAAGCTTTTCCACATTGATTACATTTATAAGTCTTTTCCCCTGTATGAACTCTTTTGTGAGTTGTAAGTGAACCAGTTAATTAATAAAAGATTTTTTTCCACACTCTTAATATTTATATTATTTATATTATACTCTCAGAGAGGAGTCGGTCGTGGGGGGGGGGGGGAGAGAGATCATTTATGCATGCTTTTTTTTTTTTTTTGAATTTAATTGTTCCGACCTGAATTTCAATTTGTTAATTAAGAAGTTAATTGTTTATAACAATTAGCCGGTCCATTCTATAACTTTTAGAATGGTACCCAAAAGTACATATTTATAAATTGTACCAATAAATTAAAAAAAGAATTAAAAAAAGAAAGAAAAAAGCAATAGATTCAGATGCTGGTTTAGCCACAGAGGTTATTAATTAATAGTAATTATTGGTATTAATTAAATTACTTGCTATTATTTAATAGACAATAATAAACTATAATATAAATATACATGTAAACCCTGCATATAAACAGATACTTTTATCTCGACCTTTATATTTCGAATTCATAAAAAAAAATCGAGAATACTCGAATTTTTTGTTAATATACTAAATTTAGTAAATAATCGATTTTTTTCGAATATTTACAAATTTTTTCGAAAATTTACTAATTTTTCGAAAATGTTATAATTTTTTGTTAATATAAGAAAGTTACTTTTTACAGTGTATTACCAATCATTACCAACTAAATTAAAATCTTGAATAATTATTCAAATAAATTATAAATTAAAATCATATTTAAGATAACCCATCAGCATAGCATGGAGGTATATTTTAAAATTTCCAGATTTTTTCTCTCTTCTTCACATTGCTTTATGTCATTCTAAATAGCCTTATTAGAATACACTATCTCTTTTTATTGTGATTCCTTTTTTTTAATTTTAAAAGTAAACAATTTATATCAAAGACAATAAAAAAAAATAAATATGAAGAACTAATGCTAAAATTAATTTTAATATATTTTGAAAAGGAAAAAGATAGACATATTTTAAGATTATTTAAAATAAGGAAAGCCAATGAGCGGAAGAGAGAAAAAATCAACAAGTTTTGAAAAACCTTCGTTCTTTCGACTTTTAGTTCCTCCTTGTTTAAAAATCGTATAACATTGATAATTTATTTAGCCATATAGATGCAGATTTTTAGATACCCATTTTCTTGGACCGTTACCAAAATAACTATTTTTATAAATAACATACTTTTTTATGAAAAAATAATATTATTCTTTGTACGGATAGAGAAATCATCAGAAAAATTGGAGTTTGTAATTGGTCTAGGATGTTTGGAGCCATAGAGCATGAATTTTACCTGGCGTTATAAAAAATCTTCTGAATGACCTCACAGGTCCATCGAACCTAAAGGAGTTATTTAATTTTTTGAAAATTTTCTTTATTATTATTAGGCAAATAAAAATAAAGACGATCAAAAATGAAACAAATTTAGAAATAATTTATTTATTTCGAGGTTTCAAAAGCTCAGGCTTTCATTATCAAGAAAATCTGTAACAATTATAGTTATAATTTTATAAGATATAGTTTCTATTTATACAGAATATTTTTTAAAATTTTTTTAATTTTTACTTACATAACTTTTATAGAAAATAAGTAACCAAACTATGAAATCACATAATATATAAAAATATATAAAAAATAGTATACGTTATAAAACAGAGTCGACCGATATTTGTTTATATTATAATAAGTTTATGAGTGTGGCTGGAGGACTGTTTTTTAACTGATCCATTTGAAGAAATTATTTTATTTTATTTTTATTTTTATTTTTAGAAATTATAACGTATTTACGTGGGAGAGGGGTAAAAAAATTTTTTTTTGGGAATAGATTTTAAGACTAAAAATTTTTATATTAATAACATCATAACACTAGGGAAGGACAAAGTCAAAAAAGCAGATAAAAATAATATTGTATACAAAATTAAATGTAAAGATTGTAATTTCTCGTATACTGGTCAATCCCGACGTAAACTCAGTAAACGCATAAACGAGCACAAAAGAGCTTATAAAAAGAAAAAAGAAAACTCAGTTTTCTTTATCCACAGAAGAAAAACCAAACACAAATTTTCCTTTAAATTCCAAAATATAAAAATTTTAGACACTGAAAAAAATCCTTACAGACGCTTTTTTAGTGAAATGATGCATATAGAAGACACTGAACAAACTTTAAACCGTAGAGAAGACACTCAAAAAATGAAATATTTTTTTAAAAACACAATACACCTAATAAAAAAACGTTTAAAATAAACCTACCTTAATTAAATTAAAAAAATAAAATTTTTTCCTACAATTTAAAAAAATTTTTCTTACAAAATTTTAAAAAAATTTTAAAAATATTTTTTTCTACAATTTTAAAAAAATTTTTTTCCTACAATTTAAAAAAATTTTTCTTACAAAAAAATTTTTTCCTACAATTTAAAAAATTTTTTTTTTCTATAAAAATTTTTAAAGTCTTAAAATCTTTTCCAAAAAAAAAATTTTTTACCCCTCTCCCACGTAAATACGTTATAATTTCTAAAAATAAAAATAAAAATAAAATAAAATAATTTCTTCAAATGGATCAGTTAAAAAACAGTCCTCCAGCCATACTCATAAACTTATTATAATATAAACAAATATCGGTCGACTCTGTTTTATAACGTATACTATTTTTTATATATTTTTATATATTATGTGATTTCATAGTTTGGTTACTTATTTTCTATAAAAGTTATGTAAGTAAAAATTAAAAAAATTTTAAAAAATATTCTGTATAAATAGAAACGATATCTTATAAAATTATAACTATAATTGTTACAGATTTTCTTGATAATGAAAGCCTGAGCTTTCGAAACGTCGAAATAAATAAATTATTTCTAAATTTGTTCCATTTTTGATCGTCTTTATTTTTATTTACCTAATAATAATAAAGAAAATTTTCAAATTTTTGTATTGGAACGTGCAAGTATATATACTTGTTTAATAAAATAATTATTTAATTTTTTATCTATTTAGCAATTTAAAAAAAAAAAATTTCTATACAACATTAAATTATTCAGTCGTTTGCTGTGGAGTACAAACAATGGCAAGCAATGACAAGATAACAAAATTTGAGCATTGCAGCTCCAAAAATTTGCATTCCGCGGAAAATAAAGTTATGAAGCTGCTATATTTTGATCAGAGCTCTCAAATCCAAAAAATCTAAAACTCTAATACTTTCATAGAAACAAAATTCGGTATCTACGATCTTTTTTAAAATAAATAATATTAACAATGAAAATGCAAAAAAATCAATAAAAAAAAAATTGATTCAACAATTTTTGACGTTAATTTTAGATTCAGCAGACTAAAATACTTACTGGATCTCTTGAAAATAAAAAATAATCGTTTTTTTTAAGAAAAATTAATTTTAAGGGTTCAAAGGGTAAAATTATGGATGTTACAGTTGTTACACCCCTCTAATTTACTTTTTAAAGTTGGATTCGGTTAGATACCATAAAAATGAAAAAAAAATTGGTTTTCATATATGATTATTTTATTACTATTTTTATTAAATATAGCTAAATTCTTATTTTAAATCAAGAAATTAATTTTTGAATATCTAATTTCTTGTTTTAAACCTTTAAATAAATATAAAATTCTGTTTTGTAAAATAGGTAAAATAACTTTTTTTCTAGTTTTAAATTAAGAAATTAATTTGCTATTCTTTTTCAGTATGTAGTTTCCTGTTTCCAGAGAGAGCTACAGCCAGAATGGCTCATATTTAACAATTTTCCGGCTTTTATCTTAACACCGCGTGAAAATTTTAAAAATCGGTTAGCAAATTCGGATAGATACCCATGTAAATTTTCGATCGAAACCAGTTTTTTTATAATTTTAATTTTAGCATATCTTCATGCTTTTATTATATAATAATGAAGTATAAAATTTAGTGGCTAAGAGCAGCCTTAAAATCGGTCCAAAATTTCAAAAATTCACAGTATAATATGCAGGATTTGGTTGATTTAATTATTTAAAGTCTAAATGCAAAGAGCGATTTGTATAAAATTATTTGTTTCAACTACCACGGCCACAAATATACAGATTATAACACAGCATCACTTTCCATACTAAATAAAAGTTCACATTAAATCGCGCTAATAATTATAACGCGATATTTAGAGGAATGATAAGATACTGGTTTATATGTTTTTTCGTAAACAAACAACCAATAAATATCACTATTTTTATTCTGTAAAATTTTTATTTTAATACCACTTAAATTATCATTTGCTTTTATTAAAAATAAAATCTGAATTTGTGAACAAAAGTCACTGCTTTAAAAGTGCATTAAATTTAAATTAAACATTAACATTAAAATAAAAATTATATCAAAAGTAATGGTTTAAATAGATTTAAGATGCCCTGTAAGTTTTCTAAGACATTTTGAGACTTTTAAAGATCTTAGGAGACCTTCAAAGGCCCTTTTAGACCTTTTAGCTCCTACGAGTCCTTGCGAGTCCATGAGAGTCCCAGCGAGTCCGGGAGAGACTCTGCGAGACCTTGCGAGACTGTGTGCGAGGCCGTGCGAGACCTTGCGAGGCCAAGGCAGCTGAGAGTCCGTGCGAGGCCGGGAGAGACCGTAAGGTCTCGCGAGTGAGCGGCCCCTCGAGTAAGCTTATGTTTATGTGCAGCTTATGTTTATGTGCAGCATTTGGCCGTAAAATTTAAGAATTTACATGCTATATCGGGCAATATTTACATTTTTTACTTTAACAGCCTAAGATTTATGAAATGCTGAACATATACGAATACGAAATCCATTTGCGCCGAAAATCGACCAGTTGCCCACAATAAATAGGAATTTCTAGCTTACCTTTAGTGTGGTTTTTAAAACTTTTTTTATCTGTTACTTTCGTTTTTTGTGTTCCTAAACTTTATTATTATGGTTTCTTATGTTAAAATTTTCTGCTTGTACAACCAAAAAAAGGATTAAGATACCAAAATAAATAACCTGCAGTTTTTTTTTGTGTGACTGAGTCGTTTTGGGAAAAATAGAAATACTGTATTAGAGTTTAGAGAAAAAAGTATTTAATATTCGTATTATCAAGCCACCCAGCCTATAACACACGTTTCATATATTTAAAAGCATCCGTTTGCAAAAAGCGGAATTTTTTTTCTTCTAATTGGCCTGCCTTTTGGCCTTAGTTTTCCTATATGTACTTTTTGTTGATAAAAATATTTTGAGGGATGTAGGTCTTTAAAAAAACGAACTTTAATAATCTTCCATTTTTCTAAATTTTACATTTTTCGGGTTTCCCTCTCATCGCATGAAAATTCTGACTCAATTTTAGGATTCCTCGAAAAATTTCACTATAGACCCTCTATCTTTTTGAGACATTTTGAACCTTATACAGTAATGCTGTTAGTTAAATAAAAAACAATAATAATTCGTAAAATTGACAAAAATAAAAAATTCAAAAAATGAGCAAAATTTTATTATTTTTTATTTTTATGCACTGTTTTTTCTTTTTATTTTATTTCTATCAGTATTACAAAAATTTTTTAAATTTCTAAAAAAAGTGGGCATATATGGTAAAATTTAAAACTGAGGGATCTAAAAATTGAGTCAGAATTTTTATTCGATTACAGGATTCGATCCGGAAAATTTCGGATAATGGAAAAATTTAACCACCCCTATAAAATTTCCTATGCGCGCTTCGTCTCGAGAGCAAATATTTTTGGTGTCTGAGAAGCCGAAAATTTTGCTCGCGAGATACATAAATATTAGTGGGGCGAGACGCCTGCGATTTGTCTTCTCGCGCAACCAATTCATTCCCAGTGTGTGTATGATGGGACGAGGGATCCGCTACGGTTCTGTGGTGTCGGATCTGCTGCAATATATTTAGTCGAGCAAGCCGCCACCAATGTATTTCGTAATCCACTTTTTTTTTTTAGGTCCGTGGATAAAAATGTGTATTAAAGGTGTGTATTATATAATATAGAATTTGGGTCTGCTAAATCTGAATCCGGGGTTTATTTAGACCTAAAAGTGGCAGATTTATTGTTATTAACAAATTATTTGGGCAAAATTAGCCCAAAATTAAGCAAAATCGAGTTGTAAAAGTTAACAAGATTCAAAAATTTGTGAGTTAAGCAAAACTTTCTGATATACTTTAACTTAGAGTAGTACATATATAACTTTTTAATATTTAATACTTTAGATTCATTATTTAAAACAATTTTCAATTGCTTAAACAATTTGTTTAATGTTAATAAATTTAAAGCTCAATAATATCGATAAAAATTATACAGGCGTTTGTTTAAACAATTTTTAATTGTTTAAACATTTTTAAATGTTTATTAATTTTTGGGTTAAAACTAACAAGGGGAGAGAGACCGGAACATTTAGGTCGCCAAATTACAATTTATTATAGTTATCGATGACTTTACTATGTTGAAAAAACACCCAATATATTATAATATACTCTCCGTTTATTCCAACACGCCTTTTGGGCTTAGAAACGCAGGACTCAATCTTGTATTATAAAATAGAGTTTTTTCGAAATCAATTTTCCATATAACGCTGTAACGTCAGAAATTAACCAAAATACGGTTGGTATCATTTTTTCCGTATAAGTAACATCTTTCAATTCCCGTCAGCCGCAATGCTCCATCACCTAGCTATTCTCTCATCGCTATAGTCAGAAAAACCAAATGCCCTATTGCTGCCAAAATTGCAATAAAAATAGATCTTGTAGATCTCAAAAATTTTGTATTAGCTCTGAGTTTCGAAAAATGCTTTACTTGCTTCTTTTTTATTACTCAGTTAGCAGAGCACATATTATATGATAATTTAAAGACAGAGTCTCAATTTAAAGTTTTTAAAAAAAATCATATTTTACCACTAACTTTGCGGTGTCATATCTCGCACAAAGCTCGATCTAAAGCTCGATCGATTAAGGAATTTTTGAAAACTTGGAACTTGCAAAAAATTTTTGAGACCCGTAAAACTTATTTTCATCAAAAATTATACCATTTATGCAGCATGTTTAAAAATTGGTCATTTCGGACCAAAAATGGGCATTTTGTTTATAGCGATGAGAGAATAGGTAGGTGATGGAGCATTGCGGCATCATAGGTTAATTCCATGGATAAATAGCATAAATAGCACAAAATGATATGCGAGATCTTAAAAATAGGAAATTTGGTTTTTTTTTCGATAAAGCAACTTTAAAAATAGATGATTCCCCGACGAATTTGAAGTTTTTTTCTTATAAATTTTGAAGGGTCGCACACTTGCTATGCTGATTTAAAGTTTTTTTGTCAAATTTCTCTCCTTAGCCACCATTTTTGACAAATCCCGTAAAAAATCTCTAAAAAACGTTAAAAAAAGAAAAAAAAGTAGGTTTTCGATGTGAAATTCGATGAAAAATTCGAATTTTCTGCAGTTACATTTTTCATACTTTATGTCAATTCGTCGTGTGGGAAAATTCAAATTTGTGTTAAATTTTAAGTAAAAATAACTGAAAAGTTTCCCGCTAAAAAAAAAAGTTTTTTTTCTCAAAATTTTCCAAAATCGCATATACAATTTTACTGAAAAAAATTACACGAGTAGTAAGTAATTTTTTTTTTAAGCGAGTAATACCAATTTTCGTTTTTTTCAATTTTGTCTTGTTACTTATTTTGCTGATTTTCCGCTAAGTCACGTGACCCCGCAATGAAAATCTGAAAAAAAATTTGAATTCTGTGGGAAATTTTACAAGGGTATAGTAATTTTGTTATCCTTTGAATGATATATTTGACAATTTGACAATTTAATTAAAATGGTGTTTAAAATGAAAAATGAAAATTTATAAAATGGTATTTTATTGATTTTCGGGTACATTTCTAACTAATTATAGACATTTTGATAGAAAATAAAATCTAAACTTAAAAAAAAAGCTTGATTTTTATTTATAATAGACATAACACTTTTGTTTTTCCAAAAGAATTATTTTTATTTTGTAGATTTTCCATGATTTTTCGGCTAAAAATGTAAAAAAATCAAGAAAATCCTATTTTATAAATTTTCATTGTTTCTATATTTTAATAATCTATATTTTCATTAAATTGTCAAATTGAGATGTATCATTCAAAGGATACAAAAATTACTATACCCTTGTAAAGTTTCCCACAGAATTCAAATTTTTTGTCAAATTTTCATTTGGTCACGTGACTTTGCGGGAAATCAGCAAATTAACAAGTAACAAGTCAAAATTAAAAAAAACTACCTGGCACTGAGGTTCCTCAAAAAATGGGCTGTAATCTTAATTTACAACAAATATTATTACAACCATGCAATTATACATACATTTTTCGTTTTTAGTAGCTGGTAAAGTAGATTATTAAGATCATTTTGTTATTAAAGTGAAAATTCTAGCGTCCATGGATTGGTCGCACCGGCGTTATTGGATTTTAAATCATTTTTGCATAATTAAAAAGAGTTAATATAAAAAAAGCTAATTTTATTTTTTTTTGTAAAATTTTATTTTATTAGAATATATAATTATCCCTTAATAATTAAAATATTGGGTAACATGATTTTTTTGTTTTCTCAAAGAAATGGTTGGTAACGATGCAAAAATTACAAATATTCGCTCAATTATTATAAAAAGATAGGAGTTTTTACCAGAATTTATAATAATTTATTATAATTTATTTTCTCAGTGTACTTCTTGCATTTGACCAATCTTCCGCAACAATGATAATAATAATAATAATAATATTTTTTAATTAAAAAAATAACCACATTAATTGCTTCAAGATTTTAACATTATTTATATTATTTCTATTAATCACAAAATAATAAATTATTTAATTCTATAAATTGTTTGATTCTTTAAAAAATGCCAATATAACTTTTAAATCTTAATTTTAAAATGCAAACATAACCATTTAATATTTTTAGGCTGTTTATTATTGTTTATAATTTCATTAAGCTGCATATATAAATAAACATAGCAACGAGCAAAATAATCCAAGAAAGTCAAAAAGAGGCAAGATTTCCATCACTCTTTCTTGTGTGTTATAATTTATATCAAAATAAAAAAAAAATTGTGATCGGATACAAAAAATTACTATATACTAAATTTCTAAAACTTGTACTCTCATTACTGTGTGACAATTTTTTCACGCAACAACTTTTAAAATGGGTTGCTCAGGCTGGAATTAATATTTTTAGGTGAAACTTGGTGGGAATACATAAAAATGGGTAGAGAATACGATGCCATGGTTGGTTTTGCATAAAATTAATCAGAAAAAGAAATAAAAATTTTATTTTCAAGAAAAAAACTTTTTTTTTAAATTTTTTTTTAGAAAATGGTAATTAGGTTCAAAAGAATGCTAAATTATCAATTAGTTTTAATTAATGTTTAAAATTGTTGGAAATATCTTAAAATAAAAGTTAAAAATTTTAAATTTTTATTCTCAAAATTAGTAAATAAAAATATATCGAATGCAACTTCAAGCCTAACCTGAATTTGATAAATTTAAGAACGCATGAACGTCAATAAAATGGCGTCTTTGTTTATATCCGGTAGGTATTTACTATAGTAAATTTAATCAGCTGGTAAGTGTTATTCACGTGTGAACTTAATTTTGAAATGAATCTAACTAAAAAATAATAATTAGAATAAATTATTAATTAAAAAAAAAAAAAAAAAAAAAATAGGCAAATAAAAAGTTATTGTAGTGAATAATAAAAAATGCTGAAATATACACATCCGTTAAGTGGAATTTTAAAGTGGAATTTTTATTACATACTTTTTATACCAACTATTTATACCGTTTAGGACACATTGCATGATCCTGTTGCAAGATTTTAAGTCATTTCTATAAGTTTTTTGTGCACTATAGAGAAAACAAGCTTTTGGATCCCTTCGAGTTCGACTAAGCAGTATGCGTTAAGAAAAGCTGACACTATCCTTTTTGGAAGAAAATATTTGTCAGGAGGTCTTGAAATAGAGCAACAAGATGATGAAAAGTATTCTGAACTATATAAAAGGTTAAAAGAGCATGTATCAGCAGCAAATAAATTTTAGACTATTTAAAATTTTAAATTAAAATGAAAGTTTTTTAAAATAAAAATTTTAAAATAGAATTGCTGTTGCATACTTTTTCTATCAATTATTTATACGGTTTAGGACACTTTACTTTTAAATTGTAAATAGTCTAAAACTTATTTGCTGTTTTAATTTTTTTTATAGTTCAGAATACTTTTCATGATCTTGTTATTCTATTTCAAGACCTCCTGACAAAATTCAGAGAGTACTCTCAATTTGAATATAAAATGAACTTTTCTTAAGTAGTTTCTGATCTATTCCTGAATTCAAACCGAACTCTTTTCTTGAAAATGAATTCATTCAGAGCTCATTTTGAATTCTTTGTGCCAACTGGGTGTGAAGCGAGAGATTTCAGAACATCATAAAGTCAATCAGAACGAGTTATTCTTTTTATTGACATTATTTGTGATAATTGTGGATGATATTCATATTTAACAAAGTGGAGTCCATGAATTATACTTATTTAGATTATATTTATTTAGTGTAGATTGTAATTTTTCAAATATTGAATTGAATTACTATAATGAAATTGCAAATTTTCAGGCTGCAAGTATACTTGATCCGTTATATAATTCAAAATTAACTGCTTTGATTGTTTGTTAATTTGATGAAATTCAAATTTTAGTTTTCGGTTATGTTTGTGGATTTTTTTAAAATTATTATTTTAGTGTACAAGTATCGAGTCACAAGATACATATTCTTGAACTTTCAAAATTTTGTATGAAAAATTATTCTATTTCATCGTTATAAATTAATAAGTATTTTTCATTCAGATTAGTTAATTAAGAAAATTTAGCGCACTAGTATCGAGTCAAAAGATACATATTTTTTAAGTTTCAAGATTCTTAATACAAGATTATTCTATTTCATTGTTATAAATTAATAAGTATTTTTCATTCATTGTGATTATTACCTGATTAGTTAATTGAAACAATTTGGCGCGCGAGTATCGAGTCACAAGATACATATTAAGTTTGAAGGTGTTCAATAGAAGATTATTCTATTTCATCGTTATAAATCAATAAACTTTTTTTTTTATTCATTGCGATGATTACCTGATTAGTTATTATTGAAAAAAATTTAGTATTAAATTGTATTTGTTAATACTTGTTCGTTTATGTATTTTTTCTTCACACTGGCGAAATACCATACAACAGTTAATTAAAGAAATATTTAATTTAATTCATTCCAAATTTAAGGGGGGGGGGGGAATTTGTCCTTTTTAAAGGGGGGGGGGGGTGAAATGGGACTTTCATTCCTAAAATTTGTTTTCCCAAAATTCAACATTGCCAGCTATGACATTTTATTTGAAATACATACAACATTTTTGATAATTAAATATCAATAACGCTGACAAGTTAATGGCCTTACGGTTTCTTAATCCATTACAAATACTAAAATGAGTTTCAATTTTTTAACATTTTATGTATTATATATTACCTATATGAGATTAAGGGGGGATAAACTAATTTTTCATTCTCACATCAGAAAAAAAAACATCTTTTAATTATAACTCAAGTTTTTCTAGCAGAATTAATAGGAAAGGACAAGGTCAAAAGTACTGTTCGTGTTTGCTTAAAAGCTATAAACAATATTTATGAAAAGTGAAGTAGTTTCGTATCATTTTTCTTATATGAAGTAAATAAATAAATTTTTTATCTCTAACTCAAGTTTTTGTAGCTAATTTTTATGGAAAGGGTGAACATAAAAGTACTCTTATATTGGTATTTGTTTTATAAAATCCATTTAATTTAAGTTCTAAGTGGTGTCTACCTTACTCTGGAATTTCCAATAGTCTATTTTATTTTGCTAATTTTTCATTCTCACACCAGAATAAAAAACATTTTTTCATTATAACTGTAGTTTATCAAGCAAATTTAATTGAAAGGGCCAAACCCAAAAGTACTTTTGGTGTCTTTTTAAAATTCATAAAAAATATTTATTGTAATATAATATAAATAATTTTTATTTTGAGAAATTAATGAACTTTCTAGAACTTTTCCAAAATGCAAATTGATAATTGATAAACAAACTTTCTAAAATTAGTACTTTCATAGAAATAAATTAGGTACTATGTCCAAAAAAAAAAAAAAAATTGTTGTTTTTTATATTTTTTCGTGAAAAAAATTTTGGGAAAAAAATTTTTCAAAAAATTAAGTATCAGATTCGAGATATAGAGTAAAAACCATACTTTCAAATATAAGTACTTTCGTGGAAATAAATGAGGTATTACATCCAAATTAAAAAAAAAAAAGTAGTTTTTTAGATTTTTTGATGAAAAAATTTTTGAAAAAAAAATTAGGTCTTAATTCCATAATGGTTGTGAAATTTCACCGGTTACATACACACACACACACACATACATACATCCTTTTTTTAAAAACCGGTTTTTTAGCTTCCTGGGGTCTCAAAACGTGCTTATATGCCAAAAAATCAAAAATCGAAATTTGACGTATCACAATAACACGAAACGAAAAATATACGTAAAAAATTTTAGGTAAATTTTTACGTAAAAATATGGATGAAATTTTTCACTCGTGGCGTTAAAAAAAAAAAAAAAAAAAAAATTCTGTTTTTATATACACATCTGCTATAGAATCTTCCATAGTATATGCTAGCCCACCTTACATTCAAATAAAAATTATTGGCCAATTTTGCAATAATTTGTTAATAACAAAAAATTGGCCACGAAATTTGCAAAATGGACCCCGAATTCATGTTCAGCCGGTACAAAAACATAAATACCACCTATTGTTATCCTCGGAAAAAAAAATTCTATTTTTTAATTTTTGCGCGTGATTAGTATGGCTGGCGCCTAGACTAATAAGTGTTATGAAAAATTTTCGTACAGTACCGTATGTTTAGATGATAACTCAATAAAATTCTGCCGTAAAATTTCAAATTCCGACTTTTGTCAGCTGTGAATTAGCCATGCAACCTAAAGTAAGTAATAAAAAAGGCACAAAAAAAAAGATTTTACACGACAAATGTTTATAGGCAGGAGGTTTTTTAAGCACGTTATTGGGGGGGGGGGGCAAACGATTTTAGAATTATTTTCATTTACGGACTTTTAATAATTTTGATTTAAGGACATAAAATAATTTTTAATTCCGAACTTAGAATAATTTCGATAACGATAAAGGGGTAAAGAATAATAATGATTTTAAGATTTGAAAACTATTTTTTGTTTGGCTTAAGGCAAGTTTCTTTGCTATGAGCGCTATTTTAAAGGATCTTTTGAAATGGGTTTAAAAAAAACCATTGTGGATTAAGTGGCAAATCTAGAAAATTTTTTGGGGTGGGGGGGGGGGGATTATTTGAATCAAATTACAAAAAATTTGCTAAAAAGGTCCTTAAAATTTTAACATGGAACAATAAAAAATTATTTATATGGAGGGGTACTTTAGAATTTAAAATGTAGGGGGGGTCAAATTTGTCCTATTTAGGGGGGGGGTTAAATGAGACTTAGAATAATTAGGAGACTTTGAAAAATTTAGGCTTAAGGACTGAGGATTATAATAGAACCATGAAATCGGTCTCTCTCTCTTTACAATCATTACAATACTCCCTACACATCGCTATTTTTTATGCTTACATTGAAATATTAAAAAAAAAATTAATAACGACTTTTTTCAATTTTTTTAAGCTAAATTTGTCAATTTTGGATCATTTTTTAAAAACAAAATCAGTCTCGTTTTTAATGATTTCGTTTATTAATAATTTCTTTTCAGATTTTTGTATTCTTTACTTAAATTTTACATGTTATTAAGTATTATATTTCTGTGGAAAATAATTTTTATTTTAATTTTCAACGTCTTAAGCAGTTCAAATGTTAAATTTTAGATTTTTTAGAAATTCATAGACTTGGGATTTTTCGAGCAGATTTAAATGGACTAGAAGACGTATTCCTTACTGAATTTTCCCGTACAATTTGAACTCGATTATTTATTTTAACATTTTACTAAGCTTTACGGGAGAAAATCAATTTTTTTAGTTTTTTAGGGTACCAGTTATGAGGGAACCAATTTATTTATATATTTTTTCCTCAGAAATTCGATTTAATCACTAGTTTTTTTATCTGGTGATTTCCTTAGTCTTATAAAATCTTATGTTTCAATTTTTACTGGTTTTGTACAATCTTATATATTTTGCATTAGTAGCCCATTTGAGTCTACAGAATTGTAAATATTTTAAATTATCTTTAATAAATAAATAGTCAGAAAAAAACTACTCGACAAAATGCTAAGATTTGTTTAGTAAATTAAGAGCACAATACAAGAGAAAAAACTTAAATATATCGTTTTGTTATGATTTTAATAGATTAAAAAAATTTCATAAATTGATTTTTTTTAAATATCAGAAAACCGTGATTTTCAGACTTTCAACTCAAAAAAAAATATTGTACAGGTAAAATTTTTTATGTTTATAATAATTTAAAAAAAAAAAAACAATAATGTTTGAATTTCCCGTTTGACTTTACGGTTTTTGGTTTTTGTTTTCGCTCCCAAGTGTGGCCGAACTGTTATGCAATTTTTTTGCTCTACTGAATTTGCAAAAAATTATAATCAACTAAATTGAAATTATAATTTACACTATACTAGCTTGATCTACAATTTCGAATGCGGAATTAAACTTTATAAATTTTCTTTAAAATTCTTTATAAAATTAATACAGTGTAATAAAAATATTCCTTAATTAAATTTATTGACTTTCTGTTGGCATTAAATTAAAATCCATTAGCTACATCATTTTTAAATTATGACAGACTTAGTATACGATTTTTAAAGCTTAACATAAAGTTAATAATTTTTCATTCTCATTTACTAATTAACTAACTTTTAAAAAGATAATTTAAATTAATCCAGCATAATTAAATTTAAGTACGAGATTGCAAAGTACTGTTTGTCAGGTTGTGATACTCTGTCTTTAGATTTTTTCTTTTATTAAGTTAATTTACTTTTTATTTTTAGCAAATAAATAAATTTTTAAATTATAATTTGGTTCGAACAAGCAGAATTATATTTAAGTACGATACTCAAAAGTATTGTTGGTGCCAGTTTGAAATTCACATTCCAAATCTATATTCATCAGAAATAATTTAATAAGTTTATCATGAAACTCAACAAAGTCAAAGTACTGTCATGTTGATTCAATTTTATTCGTAAGTATTAAGAAAGTTCATAGCAGTACTTTCAAATATCATGGTCTCTTTGAAATTTGTTGACTTACTCTTAACAGAATAAGAATTTATTTTTTAATTGTGCAGTTGGAATATTAAATTTTAAGTATGCTTCATCAGCAGCGAAATATTTAATAATTTTCTGCTATTAATAACAGAATAAAAATCTATTAGGGAAATTCATCAGAATATTTAATAAGTTTATCAAGAAATTGAATAAAGTCAAAGTACTGTCATGTTGATTCAATTTTATTCGTTTTACGAAAGTTCGCAGCAGTAGTTTTGAATATCATGGTCTCTTTGACAATTATTGACTTAGTCTTAACAGAATAAGAAATTATTTTTTAATTATGCAGTTGGCATATTAAATTTTAAGTATACTTCATCAGCAGCATAATAGCTAACAATTTTCTGCTTTTAAAAACAGAATAAAAATCTATTTAGGGAATTTCATCAGAATATTTAAGAAGTTTATCAAGAAACTGAATAAAGTCAAAGTACAGTCATGTTGATTCAATTTTATTCGTTTTAAGAAACTTCATAGCAGTACTTTCAAATATCATGGTCTCTTTGAAAATTATTGACTTAGTCTTAACAGAATAAGAAATTATTTTTTAATTATGCAGTTGGCATATTAAATTTTAAGTATACTTCATCAGCAGCATAATAGCTAACAATTTTCTGCTTTTAAAAACAGAATAAAAATCTATTTAGGGAATTTCATCAGAATATTGAAGAAGTTTATCAAGAAACTGAATAAAGTCAAAGTACTCTCATGTTAATTCAATTTTATTCGTATAAAGAAAATTCATAGCAGAACATCCAATTATTATGGTCTCTTTGAAAATTATTGACTTACTCTTAACAGAATAAGACGTTATTTTTTAATTATGCAGTTGGCATATTAAATTTTAAGTATGCTTCATCAGCAGCATAATCTCTAATAATTTTCTGCTATTAACAGAATAAAAATCTATCAGGGAATTTTATCAGAATATTTAAGAAGTTTATCAAGAAACTGAATAAAGTCAAAGTACTCTCATGTTGATTCAATTCTATTCGTATTAAGAAAGTTCATATCAGTACTTTCAAATATCATTGTCTTTTCTAAAATTTTTTACGTACTCCCAACAGTATAAGTCGTTATTTTTTAATTATGCAGTTGGCATATTAAATTTTAAGTATGCTTCAACAGCAGCATAATATCTCATAATTTTCTGCTATCAACAGAATAAAAATCTATTCGGGAAATTCATCAGAAATTTAAATAAGTTTATCAAGAAACTGAATAAAGTCAAAGTACTGTCATTTTGATTCAATTTTATTCGTATTAAGAAAGTTTATAGCAGTACTTTCAAATATCATAGTCGCTTCTAAAATTGTTGACGTACTCCATTCAGTATAAGTCGTTATTTTTTAATTATGCAGTTGGCATATTAAATTTTAAGTATGCTTCAACAGCAGCATAATATCTGATAATTTTCTGCTATCAACAGAATAAAAATATATTAGGGAAATTCAAAATAAATTTAAATAATTTTATCAAGTAACTGAATAATTCAAAGTACTGTCATGTTGATTCAATTTTATTCGTTTTAAGAAACTTCATAGCAGTACTTTCAAATATCATGGTCTCTTTAAAAATTATTGACTTAGTCTTAACAGAATAAGACGTTATTTTTTAATTATGCAGTTGGCATATTAAATTTTAAGTATGCTTCAACAGCAGCATAATATCTCATAATTTTATGTTATTAATCACAGAATAAAAATCTATTAATGAAATTTCATCAGAAATTTTAGTAAGTTTATCAAGAAACTGAGTAAAGTCAAAGTACTGTCATGTTGATTAAATTTTATTCATATTAACAAAGTTCCTAGCAGAACTTTCAAATATCAAGGTCTCTGTGAAAGTTGTTGACTTACTCTTAACAGAATAAGTCCTGATTTTATAATTATGCAGTTGGTATATTATAAGTATGCTTTATCAGCAGCATAATATACAATAATTTTCTGCTATTAATAACAGAATAAAAATCTATTAAGGGAATTTCATCGCAAAATTTAAGAAGTTTATCAAGAAACTGATTAAAGTCAAAGTAATGTCATGTTGATTCAATTTTATTCGTTTTACAAAAGTTCATAGCAGTACTTTTAAATATCATAGTCTCTTCTAAAATTGTTGACGTACTCCATACAGTATAAGTCGTTATTTTTTAATTATGCAGTTGGCATATTAAATTTTAAGTATGCTTCAACAGCAGCATAATATCTCATAATTTTCTGCTGTCAACAGAATAAAAATATATTAGGGAAATTCATCAGAAATTTAAATAAGTTTATCAAGAAACTAAATAAAGTCAAAGTACTGTCATGTTGGTTCAATTTTATTCGTATTAAGAACGTTCATAGCAGTACTTTCAAATATCATAGTCTTTTCTAAAATTTTTGACGTACTCCCAACAGTATAAGTCGTTATTTTTTAATTATGCAGTTGGCATATTAAATTTTAAGTATGCTTCAACAGCAGCATAATATCTCATAAGTTTCTGTTATTAATCAAAGAATAAAAATCTATTAATGAAATTTCATCAGAAATTTTAGTAAGTTTATCAAGAAATTGAATAAAGTCAAAGTACTGTCATGTTGATTCAATTTTATTCGAATTAAGAAAGTTCCTAGCAGAACTTTCTAATATTAAGGTCTCTGCGAAAGTTGTTGACTTACTCTTAACAGAATAAGTCCTAATTTTTTAATTATGCAGTTGGTATATTATAAGTATGTTTCATCAGCAGCATAGAACCTAATAATTTTCTGCTATTAATAACAGAATAAAAATCTATTAAGGGAATTTCATCAGAATATTTAAGAAGTTTATCAAGAAACTGAATAAAGTCAAAGTACTGTCATGTTGATTTAATTTTATTCGTTTTACAAAAGTTCATAGCAGTACTTTCAAATATCATAGTCTCTTCTAAAATTGTTGACGTAATCCATTCAGTATAAGTCGTTATTTTTTAATTATGCAGTTGGCATATTAAATTTTAAGTATGCTTCAACAGCAGCATAATATCTCATAAGTTTCTGTTATTAATCAAAGAATAAAAATCTATTAGGGAAATTCATCAGAAATTTAAATAAGTTTATCAATAAACTGAATAAAGTCAAAGTACTGTCATGATGATTCAATTTCATTCGTATTAAGAAAGTTCCTAGCAGAACTTTTAAATATCAAGGTCTCTGCGAAAGTTGTTGACTTACTCTTAACAGAATAAGTCCTAATTTTTTAATTATGCAGTTGGTATATTATAAGTATGTTTCATCAGCAGCATAATACCTAATAATTTTCTGCTATTAATAACAGAATAAAAATCTATTAAGGGAATTTCATCAGAATATTTAAGAAGTTTATCAGGAAACTGAATAAAGTCAAAGTACAGTCATGTTGATTCAATTATATTCGTTTTAAGAAACTTCATAGCAGTACTTTCAAATATGATAGTCTTTTCTAAAATTTTTGACGTACTCCCAACAGTATAAGTCGTTATTTTTTAATTACGCAGTTGTCATATTAAATTTAAAGTATGCTTCAACAGCAGCATAATATCTCATAATTTTCTGCTATCAACAGAATAAAAATCTATTAGGGAAATTCATCAGAAATTTAAATAAGTTTATCAAGAAACTGAATAAAGTCAAAGTACTGTCATGTTGATTCAATTTTATTCGTATTAAGAAAGTTCCTAGCAGTACTTTCAAATATCATAGTCTTTTCTAAAATTTTTGACGTACTCCCAACAGTATAAGTCGTTATATTTTAATTACGCAGTTGGCATATTAAATTTAAAGTATGCTTCAACAGCAGCATAATATCTCATAATTATCTGCTATCAACAGAATAAAAATCTATTAGGGAAATTCATCAGAAATTTAAATAAGTTTATCAAGAAACTGAATAAAGTCAAAGTACTGTCATGTTGATTTAATTTTATTCGTTTAACAAAAGTTCATAGCAGTACTTTCAAATATCATAGTCTCTTCTAAAATTGTTGACGTAATCCATTCAGTATAAGTCGTTATTTTTTAATTATGCAGTTGGCATATTAAATTTTAAGTATGCTTCAACAGCAGCATAATATCTCATAAGTTTCTGTTATTAATCAAAGAATAAAAATCTATTAGGGAAATTCATCAGAAATTTAAATAAGTTAATCAATAAACTGAATAAAGTCAAAGTACTGTCATGATGATTCAATTTCATTCGTATTAAGAAAGTTCCTAGCAGAACTTTTAAATATCAAGGTCTCTGCGAAAGTTGTTGACTTACTCTTAACAGAATAAGTCCTAATTTTTTAATTATGCAGTTGGTATATTATAAGTATGTTTCATCAGCAGCATAATACCTAATAATTTTCTGCTATTAATAACAGAATAAAAATCTATTAAGGGAATTTCATCAGAATATTTAAGAAGTTTATCAGGAAACTGAATAAAGTGAAAGTACAGTCATGTTGATTCAATTATATTCGTTTTAAGAAACTTCATAGCAGTACTTTCTAATATCATAGTCTTTTCGAAAATTTTTGACGTACTCCCAACAGTATAAGTCGTTATTTTTTAATTACGCAGTTGTCATATTAAATTTAAAGTATGCTTCAACAGCAGCATAATATCTCATAATTTTCTGCTATCAACAGAATAATAATCTATTAGGGAAATTCATCAGAAATTTTAATAAGTTTATCAAGAAACTGAGTAAAGTCAAAGTACTGTCATGTTGATTCAATTTTATTCATATTAACAAAGTTCCTAGCAGAACTTTCAAATATCAAGGTCTCTGCGAAAGTTGTTGACTTACTCTTAACAGAATAAGTCCTAATTTATTAATTATGCAGTTGGTATATTATAAGTATGTTTCATCAGCAGCATAATATCTAATAATTTTCTGCTATTAATAACAGAATAAAAATCTATTAAGGGAATTTCACCAGTTTATTTGAGAAGTTTATCAAGAAACTGAATAAAGTCAAAGTACTGTCATGTTGATTCAATTTTATTCGTTTTACAAAAGTTCATAGCAGTACTTTCAAATATCATAGTCTTTTCTAAAATTGTTGACGTACTCCCAACAGTATAAGTCGTTATTTTTTAATTATGCAGTTTGCATATTAAATTTTAAGTATGCTTCAACAGCAGCATAATATCTCATAATTATCTGCTATCAACAGAATAAAAATATATTAGGGAAATTCAAAATAAATTTAAATAATTTTATCAAGTAACTGAATAATTCAAAGTACTGTCATGTTTATTCAATTTTATTCGTTTTAAGAAACTTCATAGCAGTACTTTCAAATATCATGGTCTCTTTAAAAATTATTGACTTAGTCTTAACAGAATAAGACGTTATTTTTTAATTATGCAGTTGGCATATTAAATTTTAAGTATGCTTCAACAGCAGCATAATATCTCATAATTTTCTGCTATCAACAGAATAAAAATCTATTAGGGAAATTCATCAGAAATTTAAATAAGATTATCAATAAACTGAATAAAGTCAAAGTACTGTCATGTTGATTCAATTTTATTCGTATTAAGAAAGTTCATAGCAGTACTTTCAAATATCATAGTCTTTTCTAAAATTTTTTACGTACTCCCAACAGTAAAAGTCGTTATTTTTTAATTATGCAGTTGGCATATTATATTTTAAGTATGCTTTAACAGCAGCATAATATCTCATAATTTTTGCTATCAACAGAATAAAAATCTATTAGGGAAATTCATCAGAAATTTAAATAAGTTTATCAAGAAACTGAATAAAGTCAAAGTACTGTCATGTTGATCCAATTATATTCGTTTTACAAAAGTTCATAGCAGTACTTTCAAATATCATAGTCTTTTCTAAAATTTTTGACGTACTCCCAACAGTATAAGTCGTTATTTTTTAATTATGCAGTTTGCATATTAAATTTTAAGTATGCTTCAACAGCAGCATAATATCTCATAATTTTCTGCTATCAACAGAATTAAAATATATTAGGGAAATTCAAAATAAATTTAAATAATTTTATCAAGTAACTGAATAATTCAAAGTACCTTCATGTTGATTCAATTTTATTCGTTTTAAGAAACTTCATAGCAGTACTTTCAAATATCATGGTCTCTTTAAAAATTATTGACTTAGTCTTAACAGAATAAGACGTTATTTTTTAATTATGCAGTTGGCATATTAAATTTTAAGTATGCTTCAACAGCAGCATAATATCTCATAATTTTCTGCTATCAACAGAATAAAAATCTATTAGGGAAATTCATCAGAAATTTAAATAAGTTTATCAATAAACTGAATAAAGTCAAAGTACTGTCATGTTGATTCAATTTTATTCGTATTAAGAAAGTTCATAGCAGTACTTTCAAATATCATAGTCTTTTCTAAAATTTTTTACGTACTCCCAACAGTATAAGTCCTAATTTTTTAATTATGCAGTTGGTATATTATAAGTATGTTTCATCAGCAGCATAATACCTAATAATTTTCTGCTATTAATAACAGAATAAAAATCTATTAAGGGAATTTCATCAGAATATTTAAGAAGTTTATCAAGAAACTGAATAAAGTCAAAGTACTGTCATGTTGATTTAATTTTATTCGTTTAAACAAAGTTCATAGCAGTACTTTCAAATATCATAGTCTCTTCTAAAATTGTTGACGTACTCCATTCAGTATAGTCGTTATATTTTAATTATGCAGTTGGCATATTAAATTTTTAGTATGCTTCAACAGCAGCATAATATCTCATAAGTTTCTGTTATTAATCAAAGAATAAAAATCTATTAATGAAATTTCATCAGAAATTTTATTAAGTTTATCAAGAAACTGAATAAAGTCAAAGTACTGTCATGTTGATTTAATTTTATTCGTTTTACAAAAGTTCCTAGCAGAACTTTCAAATATCAAGGTCTCTGCGAAAGTTGTTGACTTACTCTTAACAGAATAAGTCCTAATATTTTAATTATGCAGTTGGTATATTATAAGTATGTTTCATCAGCAGCATAATATCTAATAATTTTCTGCTATTAATAACAGAATAAAAATCTATTAAGGGAATTTCACCAGTATATTTAAGAAATTTATCAAGAAAATTAATAAAGTCAAAGTACTGTCATGTTGATTTAATTTTATTCGTTTTACAAAAGTTCATAGCAGTACTTTCAAATATCATAGTCTCTTCTAAAATTGTTGACGTACTCCATACAGTATAAGTCGTTATTTTTTAATTATGCTGTTGGCATATTAAATTTTAAGTATGCTTCAACAGCAGCATAATATCTCATAATTTTCTGCTATCAACAGAATAAAAATATTTTAGGGAAATTCAAAATAAATTTTAATAAGTTTATCAAGTAACTTAATAATTCAAAGTACTGTCATGTTGATTCAATTTTATTTGTTTTAAGAAACTTCATAGCAGTACTTTCAAATATCATAGTCTCTTTAAAAAATATTGACTTAGTCTTAACAGAATAAGACGTTATTTTTTAATTATGCAGTTGGCATATTAATTTTAAGTATGCTTCAACAGCAGCATAATATCTCATAATTTTATGTTATTAATCACAGAATAAAAATCTATTAATGAAATTTCATCAGAAATTTTAGTAAGTTTATCAAGAAATTGAATAAAGTCAAAGTACTGTCATGTTGATTCAATTTTATTCATATTAACAAAGTTCCTAGCAGAACTTTCAAATATCAAGGTCTCTGTGAAAGTTGTTGACTTACTCTTAACAGAATAAGTCCTGATTTTTTAATTATGCAGTTGGTATATTATAAGTATGTTTTATCAGCAGCATAATATCTAATAATTTTCTGCTATTAATAACAGAATAAAAATCTATTAAGGGAATTTCATCAAAATATTTAAGAAGTTTATCAAGAAACTGAATAAAGTCAAAGTACTGTCATGTTGATTCAATTTTATTCGTTTTACAAAAGTTCATAGCAGTACTTTCAAATATCATAGTCTCTTCTAAAATTGTTGACGTACTCCATACAGTTTAAGTCGTTATTTTTTAATTATGCTGTTGGCATATTAAATTTTAAGTATGCTTCAACAGCAGCATAATATCTCATAATTTTCTACTATCAACAGAATAAAAATATATTAGGGAAATTTAAAATAAATTTTAATAAGTTTATCAAGAAACTGAATAAAGTCAAAGTACTGTCATGTTGATTCAATTTTATTCTTATTAAGAGCGCCCTTGCGCGACTTCTATTACCGGCATTATAGTAAGATATTTAGGGAATCTGGCCTTTTCTCCTCTTAGATTTTCTGAAGCGAGACAGCACAAAATTAATATTTATTTTAGCAGATATTATTTATTTTTGCCAGTACTTTTGCGGTGTTCTATTATTTTTTTAATTTTTGATAATTTTTTCGAAAAATGGTTTATTTTGAATCAGTAGCGAATAGCACCCGAACTATACTATATGCTTTTTTATTGTGCCTCGTCAGCTGTTTGATTACCACGTTCGGCACTATTCGCTAATGATTCATAATAAATCATTTTTCGAAAAAATTATCAAAAATTAAAAAAATAATAGGACACCGCAAAAGTACTGGCAAAAATAAATAATATCTGCTAAAATAAATATTAATTTTGTGCTTTCTCGCTTCAGAAAATCTGAGAGGAGAAAAGGCCAGATTCCCTAAATTTCTTACTATAATGCCGGTAATAGAAGTCGCACAAGGGCGCTCTTAAGAAAGTTCATAGCAGTAATTTCAAATAACATAGTCTTTTCTAAAATTTTTGACGTACTCCCAACAGTATAAGTCGTTATTTTTTAATTATGCAGTTGGCATATTAAATTTTAAGTATTCTTCAACAGCAGCATAATATCTCGTAATTTTCTGTTATATATCACAGAATAAAAATCTATTAATGAAATTTCATCAGAAATTTTAATATAAGTTTATCAAGAAACTGAATAAATTCAAAGTACTGTCATGTTGATTCAATTTTATTCGTTTTACAAAAGTTCATAGCAGTACTTTCAAATATCATAGTCTCTTCTAAAATTGTTGACGTACTCCATACAGTATAAGTCGTTATTTTTTAATTATGCAGTTGGCATATAAAATTTTAAGTACGCTTCAACAGCAGCATAATATCTCATAATTTTCTGCTATCAACAGAAAAAAAATCTATTAGGGAAATTCATCAAAAATTTAAATAAGTTTATCAAGAAACTGAATAAAGTCAAAGTACTGTCATGTTGATTCAATTTTATTCGTATTGAGAAAGTTCCTAGCAGAATTTCAAATATCAAGGTCTCTGTGAAAGTTTTTGACTTACTCTTAACAGAATAATTCCTGATTTTCTAATTATGCAGTTGGTATATTTTAAGTATGCTTTATCAGCAGCATAATATCTAATAATTTTCTGCTATTATAATTCTGCTATTATATAACAGAATAAAAATCTATTAAGTGAATTTCACCAGAATATTTAAGAAGTTTATCAAGAAACTGAATAAAGTCAAAGTACTGTCATGTTGATTCAATTTTATTCGTTTTACAAAAGTTCATAGCAGTACTTTCAAATATCATAGTCTCTTCTAAAATTGTTGACGTACTCCATTCAGAATAGTCGTTATATTTTAATTATGCAGTTGGCATATTAAATTTTTAGTATGCTTCAACAGCAGCATAATATCTCATAAGTTTCTGTTATTAATCAAAGAATAAAAATCTATTAATGAAATTTCATCAGAAATTTTAGTAAGTTTATCAAGAAATTGAATAAAGTCAAAGTACTGTCATGTTGATTCAATTTTATTCATATTAACAAAGTTCCTAGCAGAACTTTCAAATATCAAGGTCTCTGTGAAAGTTGTTGACTTACTCTTAACAGAATAAGTCCTGATTTTTTAATTATGCAGTTGGTATATTATAAGTATGTTTTATCAGCAGCATAATATCTAATAATTTTCTGCTATTAATAACAGAATAAAAATCTATTAAGGGAATTTCATCAAAATATTTAAGAAGTTTATCAAGAAACTGAATAAAGTCAAAGTACTGTCATGTTGATTCAATTTTATTCGTTTTACAAAAGTTCATAGCAGTACTTTCAAATATCATAGTCTCTTCTAAAATTGTTGACGTACTCCATACAGTATAAGTCGTTATTTTTTAATTATGCTGTTGGCATATTAAATTTTAAGTATGCTTCAACAGCAGCATAATATCTCATAATTTTCTACTATCAACAGAATAAAAATATATTAGGGAAATTTAAAATAAATTTTAATAAGTTTATCAAGAAACTGAATAAAGTCAAAGTACTGTCATGTTGATTCAATTTTATTCGTATTAAGAAAGTTCATAGCAGTACTTTCAAATATCATAGTCTTTTCTAAAATTTTTTACGTACTCCCAACAGTATAAGTCCTAATTTTTTAATTATGCAGTTGGTATATTATAAGTATGTTTCATCAGCAGCATAATACCTAATAATTTTCTGCTATTAATAACAGAATAAAAATCTATTAAGGGAATTTCATCAGAATATTTAAGAAGTTTATCAAGAAACTGAATAAAGTCAAAGTACTGTCATGTTGATTTAATTTTATTCGTTTAAACAAAGTTCATAGCAGTACTTTCAAATATCATAGTCTCTTCTAAAATTGTTGACGTACTCCATTCAGTATAGTCGTTATATTTTAATTATGCAGTTGGCATATTAAATTTTAAGTATGCTTCAACAGCAGCATAATATCTCATAAGTTTCTGTTATTAATCAAAGAATAAAAATCTATTAATGAAATTTCATCAGAAATTTTATTAAGTTTATCAAGAAACTGAATAAAGTCAAAGTACTGTCATGTTGATTTAATTTTATTCGTTTTACAAAAGTTCCTAGCAGAACTTTCAAATATCAAGGTCTCTGCGAAAGTTGTTGACTTACTCTTAACAGAATAAGTCCTAATATTTTAATTATGCAGTTGGTATATTATAAGTATGTTTCATCAGCAGCATAATATCTAATAATTTTCTGCTATTAATAACAGAATAAAAATCTATTAAGGGAATTTCACCAGTATATTTAAGAAATTTATCAAGAAAATTAATAAAGTCAAAGTACTGTCATGTTGATTTAATTTTATTCGTTTTACAAAAGTTCATAGCAGTACTTTCAAATATCATAGTCTCTTCTAAAATTGTTGACGTACTCCATACAGTATAAGTCGTTATTTTTTAATTATGCTGTTGGCATATTAAATTTTAAGTATGCTTCAACAGCAGCATAATATCTCATAATTTTCTGCTATCAATAGAATAAAAATATTTTAGGGAAATTCAAAATATATTTTAATAAGTTTATCAAGTAACTTAATAATTCAAAGTACTGTCATGTTGATTCAATTTTATTCGTTTTATGAAACTTCATAGCAGTACTTTCAAATATCATAGTCTCTTTAAAAAATATTGACTTAGTCTTAACAGAATAAGACGTTATTTTTTAATTATGCAGTTGGCATATTAATTTTAAGTATGCTTCAACAGCAGCATAATATCTCATAATTTTATGTTATTAATCACAGAATAAAAATCTATTAATGAAATTTCATCAGAAATTTTAGTAAGTTTATCAAGAAATTGAATAAAGTCAAAGTACTGTCATGTTGATTCAATTTTATTCATATTAACAAAGTTCCTAGCAGAACTTTCAAATATCAAGGTCTCTGTGAAAGTTGTTGACTTACTCTTAACAGAATAAGTCCTGATTTTTTAATTATGCAGTTGGTATATTATAAGTATGTTTTATCAGCAGCATAATATCTAATAATTTTCTGCTATTAATAACAGAATAAAAATCTATTAAGGGAATTTCATCAAAATATTTAAGAAGTTTATCAAGAAACTGAATAAAGTCAAAGTACTGTCATGTTGATTCAATTTTATTCGTTTTACAAAAGTTCATAGCAGTACTTTCAAATATCATAGTCTCTTCTAAAATTGTTGACGTACTCCATACAGTTTAAGTCGTTATTTTTTAATTATGCTGTTGGCATATTAAATTTTAAGTATGCTTCAACAGCAGCATAATATCTCATAATTTTCTACTATCAACAGAATAAAAATATATTAGGGAAATTTAAAATAAATTTTAATAAGTTTATCAAGAAACTGAATAAAGTCAAAGTACTGTCATGTTGATTCAATTTTATTCTTATTAAGAGCGCCCTTGCGCGACTTCTATTACCGGCATTATAGTAAGATATTTAGGGAATCTGGCCTTTTCTCCTCTTAGATTTTCTGAAGCGAGACAGCACAAAATTAATATTTATTTTAGCAGATATTATTTATTTTTGCCAGTACTTTTGCGGTGTTCTATTATTTTTTTAATTTTTGATAATTTTTTCGAAAAATGGTTTATTTTGAATCAGTAGCGAATAGCACCCGAACTATACTATATGCTTTTTTATTGTGCCTCGTCAGCTGTTTGATTACCACGTTCGGCACTATTCGCTAATGATTCATAATAAATCATTTTTCGAAAAAATTATCAAAAATTAAAAAAATAATAGGACACCGCAAAAGTACTGGCAAAAATAAATAATATCTGCTAAAATAAATATTAATTTTGTGCTTTCTCGCTTCAGAAAATCTGAGAGGAGAAAAGGCCAGATTCCCTAAATTTCTTACTATAATGCCGGTAATAGAAGTCGCACAAGGGCGCTCTTAAGAAAGTTCATAGCAGTACTTTCAAATAACATAGTCTTTTCTAAAATTTTTGACGTACTCCCAACAGTATAAGTCGTTATTTTTTAATTATGCAGTTGGCATATTAAATTTTAAGTATTCTTCAACAGCAGCATAATATCTCGTAATTTTCTGTTATATATCACAGAATAAAAATCTATTAATGAAATTTCATCAGAAATTTTAATATAAGTTTATCAAGAAACTGAATAAATTCAAAGTACTGTCATGTTGATTCAATTTTATTCGTTTTACAAAAGTTCATAGCAGTACTTTCAAATATCATAGTCTCTTCTAAAATTGTTGACGTACTCCATACAGTATAAGTCGTTATTTTTTAATTATGCAGTTGGCATATAAAATTTTAAGTACGCTTCAACAGCAGCATAATATCTCATAATTTTCTGCTATCAACAGAAAAAAAATCTATTAGGGAAATTCATCAAAAATTTAAATAAGTTTATCAAGAAACTGAATAAAGTCAAAGTACTGTCATGTTGATTCAATTTTATTCGTATTGAGAAAGTTCCTAGCAGAATTTCAAATATCAAGGTCTCTGTGAAAGTTTTTGACTTACTCTTAACAGAATAATTCCTGATTTTCTAATTATGCAGTTGGTATATTTTAAGTATGCTTTATCAGCAGCATAATATCTAATAATTTTCTGCTATTATAATTCTGCTATTATATAACAGAATAAAAATCTATTAAGTGAATTTCACCAGAATATTTAAGAAGTTTATCAAGAAACTGAATAAAGTCAAAGTACTGTCATGTTGATTCAATTTTATTCGTTTTACAAAAGTTCATAGCAGTACTTTCAAATATCATAGTCTCTTCTAAAATTGTTGACGTACTCCATTCAGTATAAGTCGTTATTTTTTAATTATGCAGTTGGCATATTAAATTTTAAGTATGCTTCAACAGCAGCATAATAACTCATAATTTTCTACTATCAACAGAATAAAAATATATTAGGGAAATTCAAAAGAAATTTAAATAAGTTTATCAAGAAACTAAATAATTCAAAGTACTGTCATGTTGATTCAATTTTATTCGTATTAACAAAGTTCCTAGCAGAACTTTCAAATATCAAGGTCTCTGCGAAAGTTGTTGACTTACTCTTAACAGAATAAGTCATAATTTTGAGATTGCAGTTTACAAGGTAATTTATGTGCGATCTGGACCATTATTTTTTTTTCTGACCACTAACCGTTAATATACTGCACTGAAAAAAAAGCTGATCCGATTACCGCTCTCCGAATTCTGGTAGCGGCAATCAGATTTTTTTTTTATTTTAATTGGTTGTAAATGTTATAAAAAATTACAAAAAATTTTTTTTAATGATTTATCATGTCACGTTACTTGCATTTTAAACGCATGATAATAATATTTTTAAGACATTTGCAGTCGTTTAAAAAAAATAAATTCTGTCTGCCACAACAAAAAATTCCGTAGCCGCAATCGGAATTTTTTTTTTACAATGTATTCCCAGTAAGCATAAAAAACTCTTTAAGAGAACTTGACGCACACTTCAAGACTTCTTTTTTTTTTTTAATCTGTTCCTCAAGAACTCTTCAGGAATACGCGAATGTCGGTTCTACAAGATGGCGTGAAGAACTCTTAGCGAAATCTTTCCCGCAAAATTATTTTAAAAAAATTATATTTTTATTAATAACTTGTTTATTTTTTTTTTAAGTTAAAAATCTGATAAAAAAAACCTAAGAAAAATTTTGACTCCGACTGGGATTGAACTGAGGTCCGTGACTTCCAAAGGCAGTGACATTATCCATTGTGCTAAAAGGACACTTCGATTTAATAAAAAAATTTTAAGTAGTATATGTTACAGATAATAATTTTCGAAATTATATGCAGAGTAAATTATGCATATCCAATAAAATGCATATTTGAAAATAATTAATACTAAAATAAATATTTTTCAGGAAATTCCATTACTTTATTATAATAAGAACGAATAATAATGTAAACAAAAATGCGGCGCTGAAAGACTTGTTTTCTATACTGATAAACTTAATAACATTCTTTTAACTGATGTAAAATTAGTTGTCCTACGCGGGGAGCTGACCATAAAGTTAAAGAAAATAAATAAATATTTTTCATCTACATAAATTCTTTTTTCTTGCCCTAAAAAACCACGTTGAAAAGCTAAAAGTTCATTTTTTCAAGTTTTTCGTTCCGCCATTTTGGAAAAACGGAAAATATTTGGTGTTGAAAAATAAATATTTTCCACCGAAAATTCATTTTTTTTTGCCCTAAAAAACCCTCTTGTAAAGTTAAAAGTTTATTTAAAAAATTTTGTTGGTCTGCGATTTTGGAAAATCGGAAAATATTTTGAGTCGAAAAACAAATATTTTCTTCCGGAAATTCGTTTTTCTTGCCTTAAAAAATACCCCTGTAAAGCTAAAAGTTAATTTTTTGTTTAATTATCATCTCGATCCTGAAGAGTTCTTCACGTACACTTGAAGAACCGACATTCACGCACTCTTCAAGAGCACTTTAACTTCGAAAAGGTGCTTATTGGGATTGTTTATTCTGGTAATACTAAATTTATAAATAATTATTGTCTGTAATTTAGGTTTTACAGGAATCGGTGGGACAAAACCAACCCATGTAATCAAGGCTGAGATGTAACTTCGTGGTAATGTATTGCAGGCTAATTTATTAATATAAATATTGTGTTCAGAAAAAATTTCAAATATGGTTTGAATTCACATCAATTTATATAAAACTGTATGTAAATTTGTTTTTTTTTTTTTTAATAAAAAAATAAAAATTTTTTTTTAATGAATTTAATTTTACCTTTTATTTAACCAAAGTCCCCGATGACCTCGATACCAAACTAGTGTAGTTTACTAAAAAATTATTTTGAAAGTACTGAAAATTAAGTTAGACAATTGTAAAGTATTTAAAAAATTAAAAAAAGTTTCAAAATTAAAAAAAAAATAAAATTAAAGTTTTTGAAAAAAAAAATTAAAATACAAAAAATTACAAGTCCCGAAAAATTTTAAAGTCTTTTGAAAAAGGTTATTTTATATTTAGAGCAAAGTTTATTTGATAATTACTCAATTTCATGCCCAATTTTAACATTTTCTAATTACGAATTCCCACTGCCACATTCGTTTAATAAATTTTTTAGACTATTTGTTCTATTTTGTTCTAAACACAAGGCTCGTCAAGCTATGACTCCAATAGGAATTGAAATCTACTATTGCAAAGGTATTACTTTAAAGCTTTTCCAGAATATTCCCATAAAGCTTGAGCTTTTACATTATCATCTGCTTTATCAATAGAAGACTGAAAATTGTAATTTATTTTTTTTCCCCTAATTATTATTTTTTGGTTCCTCAATGACGAACTATTGTGATGGGTCAAATTTTGGTTTTTTATTTTTTGGCATATAAGCAGGTTTTTAAACCTCAGGAAGCTCAAAAACCGGTTTTTAAAAAAATTCTGTACGTGCGTGTGTGTATGTCTGTATGTGGGTATTAATGTAACCGGTGATATTTCACAAACATTATGGAATTAAGACCTAATTTTTGTTTAACAATTTTTTTCGTCAAAAAACAACTTTTTTTTTTTAATTTTGATGTAATACCTCATTTATTTCCATAAAAGCACTTATATTTGAAAGTATGGTTTCTCGAATCTGATAGTTAATTTTTTGAAAATTTTTTTCCCAAAATTTTCGTAACAAAAAAATACAAAAACCAGCAAATATTTTTTTCTTTTTAGACGTAGTACGTAATTTATTTCTATGAGAGTACTAGTTTTAGAATGTTCGTTTATAGCAATTTTTTGGATCTGATACCGAATTTTTTCAAAATTTTTTTTTCATGTAATACTTCATTTAGTTCCATGAAAGTACTTGATAAATATGCTTTTTACTCGATATCTCGAATCTGATTATTAATTTTTTGAAAATTTATTATCATTTATATTTTCAATCATTTATAATTTATTATCAACCAAACTAAGGTGGGAGTGTAGAGACAACTGTATACGCATGCGTATGCAATGCAAAAAATTTTAAAATATACAAATTTTTTAACAATTTTATAGGCGTACAAATAATTAATTCATTTTTCGGAGAATCATATACTAATTTCAATATAAACTCAATAAAATTATGATCAAGTCCTTCGATCAATAAAATTATGATCAAATACCTCGATCAATAAAATCATGATTAGGGACCAATATGCTTTACCAAAGAAGCTACTTCTGCACCCTACGCTTATGCTTATAAACGCTTTTTGCCCTTCTGGGAGTAAAACTCATGCGTGCTTTCATTATCTTGATTAAACTTGCTAACGAAGCTATTTCATTACATTGCTAGATGCACGGTAACTAGTCTTTTGGGTTTTTCGGGTCCAAAGCTTGTCATTAATTGGGAAAAGCTTTTAGCAGAAGTTTAGCAAGCCGGAACGTGGCCTTAATATATGTATTTATAAATAAAATTAAAATCACTCTAATTAAATATAAATTTAACGTTATTTTATTTAACTATTTGTTAATATTAAAAATTACATTTAACGACATTATAATTAAGTTTTTAAAATTTATTTATTAATTTCATTCTTCCTCTATGAAATGGTCAATTAAAAATGAGATTTCCATGAATTTTATTCTATTCTTTTTAAACAATTTTTTAATATCAACGTCTGTTTGGCAATTTACCCACTCTATTCCTTTTGTATCAATCTAAAATAAAAACAAAAATTATTTATAATTATTATTCAAATTAAAGCACAGAAAAATTAACTTATTACCTGTACTAGATTTTTTTCTTTTATATACTTTAATAATTTTCGAATAACTTGCCGAAACATTAAATCTCCATTAACTATTTTTTCTAATATTAGTGATATTATTTTTACTTTTTGAGTTTTTTTAACTTCTCTTTTTGGGTCTCTTCTCTTTCTTTTCTTAACTACTGTTAAATTATAATAAATTATGAAAAAATGTATTAAAACTATTTATGCCAAAAAAGTTTATTACCTGCAGAAGTTGATGGTTCCTCTAACATTTCTGATACTTTATTGAAATGTAACTTATCATCCGAACCTTCTGAAGTCTCATATTCTGACAATTCGTCAGGATCGTATTTAAATTTTATGGAACTCATTTTTCTATAATTTTACAAAAATTTTGTTAAACTTTATTTTCGCAAGTTCGTATAACCTTTTATACTGATAAAATTTGCTTTATTACTTAAATGAAATTAAAAAGTGAATTACTTTCAAAAAAATATAGGTTATGATAAGTGTTATGAATGTTATGATATTTTTATATAACTTGGGAACTAACCCAGTATATAAGTATACAACGTGTAGTGTCCAGGGATGTACAGGCGTGGCCAAAATAGAGACATGGTAGGGGAAAAAATATGAGAATTGCCGCGATTGTAGCCTTGCGTGGGGGTACACAGGAGAAGTGCAAAAAAAAAAAAATTCAAACATAACCTCTTATTGTTGTCTTGAATTAAAAGTTTAATTTTATAAAATGGTGTTTTACTTGTAAAAAAAATCCAGAATAAAAGCAAACACTATGACTTAACAGTAAGGTTCGTTCAATAACTTCATAATTTAATTATTTTTATAAAATATTAATATTTCTCATTAATCTTTATTACAGTATTTAGTATGTAAATCAAAATTTTATTTACAATATTTCCTCATGGGTACTGATAACATATTTAATCTCATAATAAACAAAGCCAGATTTAGAACAGAAACAATAACGAATAGTTTGTGAGGTACGGATGAATGGAAATGAGCTTGAGGTGGCTAGTAGGACAGTACGAGCACTTGATTATAACAAAGAAAAGGAAGCTTTCTTCAGATCTTTATACTAGTAGTGCAACTATAATGAAAGACAATTTATCCATGGGCGATCCATCAGCGGATAGCAGCATGGGTTTTTTGTAATCAATTATGGGTGCTTGTAGTAAAATGGAAGAATCATGCTATGATATTGATCAAGAAGTGGCTAAATTACGTACTGCTAACAATAAAGCTATTAATGAAATACAGCAGATAGAGGATGATGGAAGTTTTGAACAAATTATGGGCTTTGATTCATCTGGCGCTGTTACTTTAATAATCAAGATTTTAATCAAAATGTAGATAAGATTTTACAAGTTATTGAGTGAATAGAAAGTGCAGTTTTTTGTGTAGATTGTTACGTAAATGAATCTGTAGGCCTTCGTGTCATAAATCTCTTATAACCGGCAGGCAGAACGCTGTTACTGGATTGTTAGACAGATCTAAAGTAGTCCAAGAAGTTCAAAGTAAATTAAGCAATTTTCCTGATTTGTACAGATTATTAAGCAAGTCAGTTCAATATTTTGGTTCCTCAAAGAGGAACCATTGTGTTAGGTCAAAATTTGATTTTCTATTTTTTGGCATATAAGCACGTTTTGGGTTCCCAGGAAGCTAAAAAACCGGTTTTTAAAAAAAGTCTGTATGTGTGTGTGTGTGTGTGTGTGTGTGTGTGTGTGTGTGTGTGTGTGTGTGTGTGTGTGTGTGTACGTATGTATGTAATCGGTGATATTTCACAAACATTATGGAATTAAGACCTAATTTTTTTTTCAAAAATTTTTTCATCAAAAAAGCTCGAGGTACTTTTTTTTTTTTTTGATTTGGATGTAATACCTAATTTATTTCCATGAAAGTACTTATACTTGAAGGTATGGTTTTTACATAATATTTCGAATCGGATACTTAATTTTCTGAAAATTTTTTTTCTAAAATTTTTTTCACAAAAAAATACAAAAAATACAAATTTTTTTTTTCTTTTTGGACGTAGTACCTAATTTATTTCCATGGAAGTACTAGTTTTAAGAACCTTGTTTATTGTTATTTTTTGGATCTGATACTTAATTTTTTCAAATTTTTTTTGTCAAAATTAAAAAAATAGAAGAATAAAAAAAAATGCAATATTTTTTTTTTTTTGGGTGTAATACCTCATTTAATTCTATGAAAGTACTAATATCTGAAAATATTGTAACTAGTGATATTTCAAAACCATTATCGAATTAAGACCTAATTTTTTTTCCAAACATTTTTTTATCAAAATTCTCAAACCCCCCCTTTTTTTTTTTTAATTTGGATGTAATACCTCATTTATTTCCATGAAAGTACTTATATTTGAAAGTATAGTTTTCAAATGATATCTCGAATCGGATACTTAATTTTCTGAAAATTTTTTTTCTAAAATTTTTTTCACAAAAAAATACAAAAAATACAAATTTTTTTTTTCTTTTTGGACGTAGTACCTAATTTATTTCCATGGAAGTACTAGTTTTAAGAACCTTGTTTATTGTTATTTTTTGGATCTGATACTTAATTTTTTCAAATTTTTTTTGTCAAAATTAAAAAAATAGAAGAATAAAAAAAAATGCAATATTTTTTTTTTTTTGGGTGTAATACCTCATTTAATTCTATGAAAGTACTAATATCTGAAAATATTGTAACTAGTGATATTTCAAAACCATTATCGAATTAAGACCTAATTTTTTTTCCAAACATTTTTTAATCAAAAAATCTCAAACCCCCCCTTTTTTTTTTATTTTGGATGTAATACCTCATTTATTTCCATGAAAGTACTTATACTTGAAGGTATGGTTTTTACTTGATATCTCCAATCTGATACTTAATTTCACAAAAAAATGCATAAAACACCAAATTTATTTTTCGTTTTGGACATATCTAATTTATTTTAATGAGAGTACAATAAGTTTTAGAAATTTAGTTTATAGTAATTTTTTGTATCCGATCACAATTTTTTTTTTTATTTTGATATACATTATAACACACAAGAAAGAGTGATGGAAATCTTGCCTCTTTTTGACTTCCTTGGATTATTTTGCTCGTTGCTATGTTTATTAAATTTATGTATGCAGCTTAATGAAATTATAAACAATAATAAACAGCCTAAAAATATTAAATGGTTATGTTTGCATTTTAAAATTAAGATTTAAAAGTTATATTGGCATTTTTTTAAGGATCAAACAATTTATAGAATTAAATAATTTATTATTTTGTGATTAATAGAAATAATATAAATAATGTTAAAATCTTGAAGCAATTAATGTGGTTATTTTTTTATGTTACAAAATATTATTATTATTATTATTATCATTGTTGCGGAAGATTGGTCAAATGCAAGAAGTACACTGAGAAAATAAATTATAAGAAATTATTATAAATTCTGGTAAAAACTCCTATTTTTTTATAATAATTGAGCGAATATTTGTAATTTTCGCATCGTAACCAACCATTTCTTTGACAAAACAAAATACCCTGCCAAGTAATTGGCACTATGGTTCCTCATTAGCAATAACAAAATGTTGTCAATATTCTATTTTACCTAATAAAAAATTAAAATATTAGAAAAATTGTGCCAAATATTCTAAATTTAATAAAGAAAGTGTATAAACTTTCCCCTGATACCCAAAAAATTTTCAAAACTCATAATTCCAGGTATTAATACTTTCAGAGAAATAAAATTGGCACTACGTCAATAAAAAGATAATATTTTTTTAACTTTTTAATGTAAAAAATTTTGAAAAAAAAAATTCGAAAAATTACTTATCAGATGGAGAGATCCTTTAAAAACGATAATTCTAGATATTCGTACTTTTATAGGAAGAAATAAAGTATTACGTCCTAAAATAAAAAAAATTGTTAAATTATTGTTTTTTTCTAATTTTTTTATGTAAAAAATTTTAAAAGAAAATTTAAAAAAAAAATTAGGTATCAGATTGTTGATATCCAGTTAAAAAGATAATTCTACATATTAGTACTTTCATGGAAAAAAATGAGGTACTGTAACGAGGCATTTTTGCCCGTTACAAGCAAATATTAAATATTAAATTATTTAATATTTGCAAACATACATACACACATATTCGCGCGCCTCAAGTCTCAAATACAGAAGATTTCCGCCTAGCAACAATCAAAATTCAAATATATTATTTATAGTTCAATAATATTCTAATAGAAGATCAATAAAAAGCAGCACCGATCAATAAAAGTTATAGGTTTTCATATCGACTGATAATGATTTATAGTATCAGCCGCACGGCGCTGTAATAGAAGACCATGCCGTTTCCTGTGCAAAACGAGCATTCCGGTTTCAGCTCTGGATCGCGAAGTCACGCGCGATGTCCATAGAGCAGTTCACGGTTTCGCACCTCCAAGTGCCAAAGAAATACTGGTAAAGATACGCGTATTGCCTTGGAGCCATCTTTACATTAATTAAATAATTTCATAAAGTGTAATTATTGTTAATAGTGAAACCCTAATTTATATGAATATATAACTTAAATTAAATTAGCCGACTACGGTCGCCATTAAATCGCGTAGCGATTTTATTTAAAATATAAAATAAAAACTCGATCGTGTGAAGTGAGATAGCCGGCAGCAGACGATTTAATCCTGCACCAGCATCGACAAGCCTACATAATAAATCAGCATCTGGGCAGACGCAACGAAGACATCATCCACAAGTAGACGAATCCAGCAGCAGATATAACATCAGCGCGGTATCGTAAAGTGTGTGTATGTGTGATTGCGCGCGGATCGCGAATATTTCATGTAAAGCCACGCGGGTTTATTGTTTAACGATTTAATGATTTAATATAATAATTATATTTCATATTTAGTTTTAAAGCCCATGAGGCAATAAAAAAAAAAATATAAATAAAATATAAATAAGTTCAATTAAATATTTCATGATAATTAAATAAGTGTTTATTTCATTTTAGTATAAGTGCATGTTCACATATAAAAATATTTCCCCACTCAAATACCTATTTCTTAGAACTCCCCCACTTGCCGAGTGAGATGTTTCTTATGCCGAGCTAGCCGAATAACGAAGGTAAATTTCCCCCTATTTTATTATCATTACTACTACTAAATAATTATACATACATATATATATATTAAAAGGCGCTCTTAAAGAATAAATTTATTAATAAATATATATGTATGCATATCATTATAAATTATTTATTTACCCGAAAATCCTCGTTACAGTACTGCGTCCAAAAAGAAAAAAAAGTATGCTATTTTTTTAATTATTTTATGTAAAAAATTAAAAAAAAAAAAAATTTCGAAAAATTATGTATCAGATGGAGAAATCCTTTACAAACGATAATTCTAGATATTCGTACTTTCATAGGAAAAAATTAAGTAATACGTCCTAAAATAAAAAAAATTTTGGCGGTTTTTGTATTTTTTGGCGACAAAAATTTTAAGAAAAAAATTTTGAAAAAATTAAGTATCAGGTCCAAAAAATTACTATAAATGATATTTCTAAAACTAGTACTTCCACAGAAATAAATTAAGTACTGCGTCCATAAAGAAAAAAAAAATTGGTATTTTTTGTATTTTTTGGTGAAAAAAATTTTGAGAAAAAAATTTTCAATAAATAAATTATAAGATTCGAGATATCGAGTAAAAACGATACTTCTAGATATCAGTACTTTCATGGAAAAAAATGAGGTACTACGTCCAAAAAGTAAAAAAATTATGGTATTTTTTTAATTATTTTATGTAAAAAATTTTTTAAAAAAAATTTCGAAAAATTATGTATCAGATGGAGAAATCCTTTACAAACAATAATTCTAGATATTCGTACTTTCATAGGAAAAAATTAAGTATTACGTCCTAAAATAAAAAAAATTTTGGCGTTTTTTGTATTTTTTGGCGACAAAAATTTTGACAAAAAAATTAAAAAAAAATTAAGTATTAGGTCCAAAAAATTACAATAAACGATATTTCTAAAACTAGTACTTCCAGGGAAATAAATTAGGTACTACGTCCAAAAAGAAAAAAAAAATTGGTATTTTTTGTATTTTTTTGTGAAAAAAATTTTCAGAAAATTAAGTATCCGATTTGAGATATCACGTGAAAACCATACTTTCAAATACTAGTACTTTCATGGGAATAAATGAGGTATTACATCCAAATTAAAAAAAAAAAAAAGCAGTTTGAGATTTTTTGATAAAAAAATGTTTGGAAAAGAAAATTAGGTCTTAATTCGATAATGGTTTTGAAATATCACTAGTTAAAATATTTTCAGATATCAGTACTTTCATAGAATTAAATGAGGTATTACACCAAAAAAAAAAAAATATTGCAGTTTTTTTTATTTTTCTTTTTTTTTAATTTTGACAAAAAAAATTTTGAAAAAATTAAGTATCAGATCCAAAAAATACCCTGCCAACTAGCTGGCACTGAGGTTCCTCAAACAATGGGCTGTAATCTTAATTTACATAAAATATTATTGATTACAACCATGCAATTATACATACATTTTTCGTTTTTAGTAGCTGGTGAAGTAGATTATTAAGATCATTTTGTTATTAAAGTGAAAATTATAGCGTCCATGGATTGGTCGCGCCGGCGTTAATGGATTTTAAATCATTTTTGCATAATTAAAAAGAGAGAAATATAAAAAAAGCTAATTTTATTTTTTTTTTATAAAAGAAATGGTTGGTAACGATGCGAAAATTACAAATATTCGCTGAATTATTATAAAAAGATAGGAGTTTTTACCAGAATTTATAATAATTTCTTATAATTTATTTTCTCAGTGTACTCCTTGCATTTGACCAATCTTCCGCAACAATGATAATAATAATAATAATAATATTTTGTAATAAAAAAAATAGCCACATTAATTGCTTCAAGATTTTAACATTACTTATATTATTTCTATTAATCACAAAATAATAAATTATTTAATTCTATAAATTGTTTGATTCTTTAAAAAATGCCAATATAACTTTTAAATCTTAATTTTAAAATGCAAACATAACCATTTAATATTTTTAGGCTGTTTATTATTGTTTATAATTTCATTAAGCTGCATACATAAATAAACATAGCAACGAACAAAATAATCCGAGGAAGTCAAAAAGAGGCAAGATTTCCATCATTTTTTCTTGTGTGTTATAATTTATATCAAAATAAAAAAAAAAATTGTGATCGGATACAAAAAATTACTATAAACTAAATTTCTAAAACTTGTACTCTCATTAAAATAAATTAGATATGTCAAATACGAAAAATAAATTTGATGTTTTATGTATTTTTTTGTAACGAAGATTTTGGAGAAAAAAATTTTCAAAAAATTAATGATCAGATTCGAGATGTCGAATAAAACCATACTTTCAAGTATAAGTAATTTCATGGAAATGAATGAGGTATTACATCCAAATTAAAAAAAAAAAAAGTAGTTTGAGATTTTTTTAATAAACAAATTTTTGGAAAAAAAATTAGGTCTTAATTCGATAATGGTTTTGAAATATCACTAGTTACAATATTTTCAGATACTAGTACTTTCATAGAATTAAATAAAGTATTACACCAAAAAAAAAAAAAATATTGCAGTTTTTTTTATTTTTATATTTTCTTGAGAAAAAAATTTTGAAAAAACTAAGTATCAGATCCAAAAAATTACTATAAACGAGGTTCTTAAAACTAGTACTTCCATGGAAATAAATTAGGTACTACGTTTAAAAAGAAAAAAAAAATTTGTATTTTTTGTATTTTTTTGTGAAAAAAATTTTAGAAAAAAAATTTTCAAAAAATTAAGTATCCGATTCGAGATATCATGTAAAAACCATAATTTCAAATATAAGTACTTTCGTGGAAATAAATGAGGTGTTACATCCAAATCAAAAAAAAAAAAGTACCTCGAGCTTTTTTGGTGAAAAAATTTTTGAAAAAAAAATTAGGTCTTAATTCCATAATATTTGTGAAATATCACCGATTACATACGTACACACACACACACACACACACACACATACAGACTTTTTTTAAAAACAGGTTTTTTAGCTTCCTGGGGTCCCAAAACGTGCTTATATGCCAAAAAATAGAAAATCAAATTTTGACCTAACACAATGGTTCCTCTTTGAGGAACCAATACAATAAACAAGGTTCTTAAAACTAGTACTTCCATGGAAATAAATTAGGTACTACGTCCAAAACGAAAAAAAAAATTGGTATTTTTTGTATTTTTTTGTGAAAAAAATTTTAGAAAAAAAAATTTCAGAAAATTAAGTATCCGATTCAAGATATCATGTGAAAACCATACTTTCAAATATAAGTACTTTCATGGAAATAAATGAGGTATTACATCCAAATTAAAAAAAAAAAAAAGTACCTCGAGCTTTTTTATTGAAAAAATTTTTGAAAAAAAAATTAGGTCTTAATTCCATAATGTTTGTGAAATATCAGCGATTACATACGTACGTACGTACGTACACACACACATACACACATACAGACTTTTTTTAAAAACCGGTTTTTTAGCTTCCTGAGGTCTCAAAACGTGCTTATATACCAAAAAATCAAAAAAAAAATTTTGACCGATCACAATGGTTCCTCTATGAGGAACCAAAAATCATGTTACCCAATATTTTAATTATTAAGGGATAATTATATATTCTAATAAAATAAAATTTTATAAAAAAAAATAAAATTAGCTTTTTTTATATTTGTCTCTTTTTAATTATGCAAAAATGATTTAAAATCCATTACCGCCGGCGCGACCAATCCATGGACGCTAGAATTTTCACTTTAATAACAAAATGATCTTAATAATCTACTTTACCAGCTACTAAAAACGAAAAATGTATGTATAATTGCCTGGTTGTAATCAATAATATTTGTTGTACATTAAGATTACAGCCCATTGTTTGAGGAACCTCAGTGCCAGCTAGTTGGCAGGGTATTTTTTTTATTGTCTTTTTGTGTAAATAAAATTTTTTAAATACTTTTTAGAATTCATGCTCTTGGGAATGCATCAAGATTAAAAAATCACCCTGATGGAAGAGCAATATTTGTTGACAATAAGGTTTATTTAAAGAAAAAATATTCTGATTTTGTTTCCGCATTTAATTGGTTTGAGAAACTTATGAAAATTGCAACCCTATTCGAAGGTAAATATTAAAACTTTTCTATAATATTATTTACAATTTAAATATTTTTTTAGCTTTTAGTAACAATTTGACAAGAAAATGTACGAGGCTAGATCCACAAGATTTTCCTTATTTAAAACATACCTTCCAGCTTTGATAATCTTAACTGGTCCAAATATGGACGGTAAATCAACTTAGATGAGAGAAGTTGGACATTTAGCAATTATGAAATATTAAGTGACATTTTAAAATAAGTTTAAGAGTAATTAATTACATTTTATTCATTCATTTAGGGTTGTCAAGTACCAGCAACCAAATGTCAAATAACTTTGGTTGATCGCATTTTGACTCGTTTGGGAGCTAATGATGATATGGCTGGACAAATTACGTTTTTGGTGGAACTTAGTGAAACGTCGACAATTTTACAACATGCAACAAAATATTTGATGAATTAGGTATGTGTTAATTTAATAGTTTATAATACCAACTAGTAAATATTTTATCGTTTTTTTTTCCTTATTTTTCAGGTCGTGGTACAGGACGGCACAGCTTTTGCTGCTTAAGTTGTTGCAGCTCTAACAAAAAACTAAATTATTTTCTAAAATATATTTATTTTTTTTCTAAAATAAATTATTCTCTACTCATTATCATTCCCTTGTTGAAAATTATAAAACTAACAAGCTCGTTACTCTGGCAAATAGTAAATTTTATATTCATAATTTTCTTTTAGTAATTATTCAAAAATATAAACAAAATTTTTTTTAAAGGCTTGTATGGTAGAAAATGAAGGTGATGATAACGTTTCACATAAAACTGTTACTTTCCTTTATAAAATAACTGAAGTAGCGTGTCTAAGGTCAAATGTATTTAACGCTGCTTGATTAGCAGAAATACCAGCTCACATTACAAAAAGAGCTCATTAATAGCAGTAAAATTAGAAAATGAAGCTAATTTCTGACATGCTTTTACGAATCTCAGTAAAATTTAACATACTAACAATGTAAGATTATTGATTGAAGGATTTTGAAGATTAAAAATAAGTAATAAGTTATTGGCTACACCAGATTATAACTATTTTTTCTTCTATTGATTTTTTGTTGGTACATTTATTCCTTATTGTTCTATGGATAAACAAAATTTAAATATTCAATTAAATTATTATTATTATTGTATTTATTTGCCAAGACAAAATTGTACACTCTTTACATATATAATTCAAATCATATAAAACATAAATATAAATTTGGATGTAAATACAAAACATTATAAATTAAGAAACAATAAATATTTTAGTCAATTCTAATAAATCTAATTTAATACAATTTAATACAATTAATATATTAGTCAATTCTCTAACAAGTGCTCAAATATGTCAATCTATCAGTCAATTAAAGTTAATTCTTTGGCTTATCAGTCTTCTAACCCATGTAAGTATGTTCGTATGCTTCTCTTAAATTGAGAGTAGGAGTATAGGTCTCTTATGCATGGTGGAATATTGTTCCATAGCTTAGCATATTTGACTTGGAACGAGTTACGAACCCAGTCAGTTTTTAAAGAGGTGGGGACCTTTAAGTCCTTGCGAGGGCCGCGAGAAGGCTTATCTGACTTATAGGGTTCGAAGAGGGGCAGAAGGAAAGGGGGCTCTCTCATACGTACCAACCTATACATTATTAGGGCTGCAAAGTAGTTGGTGCGGGTTTGATTGCACATCCAATTCAATCTTTTTCTGAACGGTGTAATGTGTTCCTGTCGTCTTAGTCCGTATATGTATCGAATACCTGAGTTAGAGAGTCGCTGTAATTGCGCACTTAGTTGAGAAGATAAATCAGAGTAAACAACATTGCAATAATCCAAGTGCGGAACTACAAGCGACTCAATCAGACGTTTGCGGAGATTGTGAGACGTACAGGGTCTTATGATTCTGAGGCCATATAGAGCTCTGTTAACTTTTTTAGTGACCTGGTTCACTTGAGGCTGCCAGGATAGCGTACTGTCAAGGACGACTCCAAGGCTAGTGACCTCATCAACAAAGGAGACACTGTCACCATTAAGGTTAACTGTTATCTTTGGTATATTAAGTAGTTTAAAGAGCTTTAAAGTATTAGGGGAACCAAATACAATAGCCTGGGTCTTTTTGGTGTTTAACGACAGGCAATTTAATTCTGCCCATGAAGCTAAAATTTTTGCTGACTCAGAAAGCATGGCAATTCCCTGCTGGATTTGAGCAGCTGGTACCTGTACGTAGATCTGTAGGTCATCAGCATATAGTAACCTGTAAGTGTTTGCATCAAGACGGTCCTTGATATCATTCATATAAATACAGAAAAATAAAATTGTGTAAAGTAATTTAAAAATAAAATTGTGTAAAGTAAGTAAATTACTCTTTATTAAAAAATTCAATATAATTTTGTGTTTACTCAATTATTTAAAAATGCAATTTCATAAAAGTATTTTGTTAAGACTGTACTAAAAATATTCATATTTTTTTATAAAATAAAAGATAAAGAATAATAATGACTGAATCATTTACAAATTCTTAAAACAAATGAAAATATTTTTAAGGTAGGATGAGTATACAAAATATTAATTAAGGTATAAACCTGATAATTATTTACAAAGTAGTTACTTTTTCTATTTTTTAATTCAACTCATACTTTAAATTGCAGCATGTATCGATAGTTTCAGAACCTTCCACTTCTGTAAATTTATTACTTTTTACGTTAACTAAATTAAACTTCTTTATAAATAATGTGTCTTTGCTTGATATGCTTTAATCATTCGATTTTTATTTACAAGTTGATGCAACATTTTTTAAATCATTTGATTTTAAGGATATAAATGAATATTTTTCAAAAAATAATTTTCATTAAATTTTTTTATATTTTAAATTTCCACTTGAAAGTATCTTAGTAGCGCCCTCAAGCAACGAAAAAGTATGAAGGGTATCGAGATTGATGGTATCGAGGCAAAAAAAATTCTTTATGAGGATAATTATTTTGGATGTTAATTCTTATACTTTTAAAATATTATTTATATTAGAAATTAGCCATTAACAATAGTGCATGCTCTTGGTTTTTAAAATTCTGAAAATTGTTAATAATATTTACATATACTAGTTTAGAAGTCAAATTGTGTCGTTATTAAATATTTAATCCTTAGACTTTTTTTTATTAAAAAAACTTTAACAAAATTATAATGTTTGCGAGGCTCCTTAAAATGTCCAGTGAATTGATACTAAATTAACATGTTCTCAATTCAAAAACTGTGTGAATCTTTGTTACATATTTAGGGATCGGGTGGACAAATTTTTTACTCTTTTTATTTTAGACCCAAAAAATTGACTATAAAGGATATTTCTAAAACTAGTACTCCCACAAAAAAAATGAGGTACTACTTTCAGAAAGGAAAAAATATTAAATTGCTCATCACTTCCTTGGCCAGTATGAACATCTAAAAAAATATTTTAATTAAAAATAAAAAAAAAAATTAATACACAGAAACAAGATGAAAAAAAAACACTGTGATTACTCTAAGGAGGTGGATTAAGACGCTCCTTTGTGTCACCGTGTTATAGGTTATTATACCATATAAGCTTGGATCATAAACCTGTTTGGTTTATTGAATGCGTAACATCGGACCACCACTTATTTTGTATATAGTTTCTTATCCTTATATACTAAATGTGTAATATTTTTAACACTTGCGAGAAAGGACATTTAGACACCTAACAATATCAATTAAATTAATATTTTGTTTATTTTTGGCTGATTCCAGACAGAGCGCTGTTAAACGTGCGGTTACCTGAAACCCGCGGTTAGATTTTGTTACCAACCTAAGCGTTAACTCGATAAGTGAGTGCACAAGAAAACTTGTTTATCGACAGTAAGTCGTTAACGACAAAGTTTTTATGTTTTTCCTGCTCCGAAAAATACAATATATACCTAAACATACATACTCTTGAATTTGTGAAATTAAGAATTAGGTTTTGCAGTTAAAAAATTTTTTGAATTATGATGAAAACTTAGAAGGTGCTTTTATTTTAATTTCAAGTTCTTAAATCTATAATATTTATTTCCTCATAGCTTTTATAAAAATCATCGATAAATACAATTTGGTTTACATGGAAATGTTAATATTGGTACATCAGCAAATTCAGTGAGTGATAGAGTTTCTATAGTAGTTTTATTTTCAATATTATTAATAAAAGTAGAAATTTTATCTTGACAAAATTGTACAAAAAACATTTTAAGAAAAATTTACAACATTTCTTGTGAATTTTAAAGTACAAATGTGTCCAATGAAGCGATAAAGAATAAAATAAAAGAATTACTTCAAGAAACGGTTACTTATGGAGATACTCCTTTGCACTTTGCATTGCGTAATAATCAATTTGATGTAGTTCAAAATCTTCTTCTATTTATAAGCACTGATCCATCATATTAAGCTATCATCAATATTCAAAATAGTTGCGGGCAAACTCTGCTACACTTGGCCATTAATTGCAAGCAAGAACTTGGTTAATGCTCTTTTGAAATTGGGAGCAGTTCAAAATATTTGTCATGAAGGTGAAGGTGCTATATGCTTACATGTTACTGTTGAAAGTAAATTTATTAAAATTATTTAACTACTTATTAAGGCATTTTATATAACTAATAAAATGATATAGTTGCAGCAGAAGATCGTGTAGATGAATTACTGAAATCTAAGGTCCCTTTAAATTTGTAAGTTCAAACAGATTCTGAATGGTGTGCTCTTCATTATGCTGCAAAAGTTTAATCTTTGCATTGTGTTAAGGAATTAATTGCAGCTGGGGTGGATGTTAACGCTGTTGACTTATCGTATGGTAGATCTGTTTTACACATAGAAGTGGATAATAATCTCAAAAACATTGTCAAGTATTAATTAGTTTCTAAAGTAAGTTTTTATATATTTAATGGATTCAGCTAAAATATTTATAAAATGAAAATTGTTTTTTAATAATTAGACAAATATCAATATAAATGCAAAAAATTTTGGTGGACATACGCCTTACGTTGTGGGGAAGTCAAATCTGGGAGTTGCGCTCAAGAAATCATGGAATTTTTAAAGAAACATGGTGCAATATATGTGCCTTTAAATAATAGCTCAAATCAAGAGGATGAAGTCGATAAATATAACAAGGATAATCTGAACTTTAGTAGAAAAAACAATTTTTATTATCTCTTAAAATTTTTCTAAAGAAAATTCTATTTCTAACAGAATATGAGCGAACTTACTATAGAGAGTAAAATGTCTTTAATAAAAAGCAAATGCGACGCTTACGATTACGAGGATTTGCATCCTGATTCATTCATCACTGCTCAAAATTATTCAAAAGTAAGCATTTTCAAATTTGAGAATTTTAATTTTTTTTAATTATAAATTTAAATTAAACTACATTTTGTAGCAAGTCAATGTGCTTGCTGAAGAAACAATTGATAAAACAATGGAGTTACATTTTAAAGAAGAAAATCAAGACATAGATGACTATGAGTGCAATGAGCAGTAGCCGGTGTGGGTTATCGTTGTTGCAGTGGAGTTCTTTGATGTTTTAGCTGAATAACTGAGCATTTAGCCATTGTGTGCAGTACAAGTATATGTAAAAGTAGACCTAGAATACAAGGTAAATTAAATTTCTTTAAAACGATAGATTTAAAAAAAATGATATTTACTTGTGCACATGTTATCTTAGGGAATTAAATTTGGAGCAGACACCTCTAAAAGCAATTTAACATCTGTTGCTGTATACAACCCACACAAACTCCTCAATTGCCAGAATTCAACTTGGTATGAATTTAAATGTAGTACAATTTTCTGTTGCTTAACGAGGAGTTACATCTAATATTCGATTGCCTATGCAAGAAATATCACACAGCTATATCGCATCTGATGAAGGTACTTTTATTTTTTTTTTTCAATTTATAAATGAAAAATGCAACACTTTCATTATATTTAATTATTTTTGTAGAAATCTAAAGGAATGAATTTTGTAATACCAATTGACATAAATTCTTGATCGATAATTTGTTTTGGAAATGTAGCATTGGTGCCTGTTAAGAAGCATTTTTTCTGAATAGTCAAATTTAATAAATAGTTGAGTATTAATTAATTGGTAGATACGTTTAATTTATACTGTAATTAAAATATTTATGAAAAATATTTTTTAAACTTGCTACAAAATTTAAAACTTTTACATGTAAATATAATTTATTTAAGAATTTATTTTTTTATCAAATCATCTAACTTATTAAAAATTTTTGCAAGTTGTGTAAATAATTTTGTTTCTCCATGTTATATTAATATTGTAAAAAATTATATGTCATTATTTGGCTTTAATTGAAAAATCGTTCATGGTGTAATAAACATCTGTAATATATTTTAAAGACTTTTATTATAGCTTTATGTAAATACATTTTTTTTAAATTGAATCTGTTATTGAAAATTTGAAATTTAAAATTGTGCTTTTTTTGAGCTTAAAATTCAATGGCATTCTTAATTTTTTTAAATTAATAACTACCTTTAATTCATGGTGTAATAAATACTATTTAACATATATGTATTCGCTATTTGTTACTAATCATTGTTTTATAAATTTTTTAAATAATTGTATAAAAGGTAAACAATTTTTTAATTTTCGAATCTTCTGATTCTATTCTGTGGCATTCTTATCCCTCGTAGCTTCTTCTTCTAAGTAGTTTACCAATTCAGTATAACACGGTATTTTGTAATCAGCTGGAATATTACTCAGCTCGCTTATAATGTGCTTACAGTACTGAACAAGTTTTCTATTATGAATATTTATATCTGTTGAAAGTAATTTTTCATGTGTCTCTTGGTTCAGTTTGTCGCAACATGTTGAGACTGAGTTTTTAATATTATTCGTAATGTCAGCTAATACTGTATTATGGTCCTCTTTTGTGATTGTTTTAAAAGATTTTGTCAAAATATTTCCAGTTACCTTTAAACTGTTTAAAATTTCTTCATCATCATCGTCACTGCTAATAATGAAATAAACATCCAAATCATCTTTTGGTGGTAAGTTTTTTGGGTTTATTTTTTTGCAGCTTTTAGATTTTGTATCTTTTTTTGGTGATGATTTTTTTTTACGGCTTTTATTACAGCTTTCAGACTTTATTTCTAATGTTGGTTTTATAATTTCTTGATCTACTTCCTCAGAGTTTTGGGCTCTCAAATATTTTCCGAGAACATTTGTGTACTTTTTATAAAAATATTTGAATTCTTACTAAAAACTACAATTATATTAAAAAAAATTAAGCATGTGCTTTAAAAATAAAAAATAATCAAATTACAATGTACATTATTTTATTTGAATAAAAAAAATGTTAAATAATTTGTATTTACTTGTATTTATTTATTTTTAATAAATGTTTATTTAGTTGTGAACTTAAATTATATTGTTTTAAGCCAAAATTTTATTTTAATCACATAAATAAATTCTTTTGGCTGCCATATCTATTATAAAATTTATTTTTTTTTTTGTATCGAGGCTCAAAATTTAATTTGTTGTGAAAAGCAGTCTTAATATTTTAAATTGCCTTCACATTCAGAATTTTTTTACTTATGCATTATTTTATTTATTATGCTGTCGCTTTTGGTCAATTACTTTTTTCTTAAAATTTTACCGTTTATAGCACTATTAAGATTTAAGAGTATTAAATTGTTTTTAAATTCAACATTAAATGATTTTGGTGATGTATCTAAATAACGTTAAATAATGTTGATGTTTTAATTATTTTATGCTCTGCAATGATGAAGCTGTCTGGAGCGTTTGGAGAATTCCACATGCCATTAGTAAATAAAATAATCATTACCATAACACATTTATGTAATAATCTATAGTTAATCATCATATTAATCATAATAATATTTAGCATCAAATTTTAAATATAATGAAATAGTAACATATAAATATTTATTTTAAGAAGGGAGAGTATAGCTAGCTGCCGAGTCGCAGGGGGCAAGACGAAATGGAAAGTGCCATTTGCTTGCCTCCGTATGTCATGCATAGAGGGCGTTTTTCCAAGGTTTTTCGCGCCTCTTTTAAAGCGATTGTTGTGAATAACAACTCTGCGCTTTAAAGACGGAATTGTCAGCATGGCTCCTATTAAAAAGTCGGACCTTGGACCGCATTTGGCCATCCCAAACCCTAGTAAAGGCTATGAATAGATAAAGTTTGAAATGATTGTTAAAGTTCCACCTATCCTAAACATCCCTTCTAATCCCACAGTTTCACCAACAATTTGTCCATACGTCTCCAAACCTATCTAATTATTTCCATTAAAGGAAAAAGCGGTATATATCTCAATATATATATCGACTTCCGAGGGAATAAAAGCAAAAAATGCGGTTTGGACCGCTTGTGCAAATAACTGTTGGTGACCTCCGTATAAGAGGTTAAATACAGTATATAACCTAAGGTTAAATAAAAGCACATACATAGTAACATTATGAAAATATTATCGACTGCTCAAGTCATATCAGCATACTTGATAAATATCTTAATATTTATTTTAGATCATGCAATTTTTTCTTCAAAATATTTTTTTAAAGATTTTTTATTAAATTTTTTTTTATTTACAATTATGAAAATAATTCAAAATGAAAATACAATAAAATCAAGAAAAATAAAATTAATTAACGTATTAACAACAAAAGAAAAAAAAAATAATAAGCATAATAAATTTTATACACATAATAAATAAATATTTAATGAGCAACTTATATATAAATTAATGATGAAAATATACTTTAAATAAAGTATTTTCTTTAAATAAAAATAAATTTCTATTTTTTTAAAATTGAAAAATTCTCAACTTTGTATTTTTTGATAATATTGCTAGAATAAAAGTGTTAATAAATTAGTTAAATTTGGAAAAAAAAGTAATTATCATTTATTTACATACCTGTAATAAACTTTTTTTTTTGGAATATTTTTTAATCGACGTGGATATAAACGGATTTTTTTTTATTGTAGAAATCTCACTATTCTTTTTTGTGTAATATTTTTTAATCGACTCTGATATAAAAGAAGTATTTTTTATTGTTGAAATCTCACTCTCTATTTTTGGCAGAATTAACTTCATTTTTAAGTTGTCAGTATTTTTTATTGTTGGTACAAAAAAAATTATTCTATAATCTCTTCTTAGTAATCCAAACATTTCAAATATTAAAAAAAAAAAATTAAGCTCGGTTTTATCTATTTTAATTTTAATTTATCTGAATAAAATTTTTTATTCGCCTATAACCATACTTTTTAAAAACAATTTTTTGTTTTTATTAAAAATTCAGCTAAATTCGGAGTTAAAGAATGATCTTATAATAAAAAAGTTTATTGTTATTTTTTTTTGTTAGGTATGTTTATTTTATATTTGATATTTAATTTATTTATTGTTAATGAGACAATATTTTTTTATATTGGTTCCTCAATGAGAAACCATTGTGATGGGTAAAATTTTGGTTTTTGGTTTTTTTTGACAATTAAACACGTTTTAAGACTTCAGGAAGCTTAAAAACCAGTTTTTAGGGAGTAGTTACTATGTTTTTATTTTTGTTTAAAATGTCTTGGTTTTCATAATACTAATATTTTTCGGAATTTCTTAAAAAAATTATTATTCCAATAAAAATAGATTAAAAGAAAAAATATTTAATTAATATTTCACTCAAAATAATTTTTTGAATTTAGTAAAAGACATATTAATTCCATCAAATCAGTTTTATTAATTAAATTAGTTATGAAAAAATTGCAAAAGAAAATTCATTAATTCTTACGTTACAAAAATTTACATATTAAATAGGGGAGTGTTTTTCTTTAACACCTACCAACCCCCAGGAAAAAGTAAAAAGTTCATTTTTTCATATTTTCTGGTACGCCATTATGGAAAATTGGAAAACATGTTGGCGTGAAAAATTAAAAATTATACCTCCAGAATATCAAATTTTACTAGAAGGGTTCATGTTTATCTCGAAGATTCTCCAGGAGATAGCAGAAATCTTTTTGGGTTAATAATATACCTTACGGTAAACCTCATCATATCATTTACCATATGGTTCAACCACTGGTAAATCAGATGAGAAATAAATGATTGTTTATAAATAATTATGTTTGTTTTTGTGCAAGACCTACTGTAACAGCGTAACATTTTTTTTGAAGAACCCCTTAGTGATTAATAAATGAAAAAACTTCATTTTAAAAATTAAGTAATTTTTATTCATATTTTTGCAACTTTTATTATTTTACTCCTATAATATAAAAATTTAATAATAAAATCTTAAGAATTTATTTTAATTAAGCTTGAAAATGATAATTGTTAAGGTTTCTTTAAATATAAAAAATAAATTTGACATCTTTTTTTACTTTTGAGCTACAATAAGTTTACACCGAGATGAACTTTCTGCAAAATTAAAAATATTCATTATGAATTCAATTCATTTTTGAGTATTAATTTGGATTTGAGACATTTATTTTACTTTTATACACTTTGTTGAAAGAAAAACTTTTTTTTCTCCAGTACCATGATCCAATCAGCTATATTCGCTAGCTTAAACATGCACAGACATCCTAAAATTTGGTATCTTATAAGTCGAATTACCTCAACTTTATGTTATATAAAGATATTGCTCCAAATCATTTTTCGACTCACAATTTATTCATAGATCAGCTTAACCAGTGTACTCTTGGATAAGTAATTGGCTGCTTAGTAAGTACAGAAAGATGAAAACGAGTTGTATTTCCTATAACGTCAAAATTATAATCTTTAAAAGTTTTTAAGCAAAGTTGAGCTCCAATAACATATTTTGCGATTTGCAAGTCACTGGTACGTACTGGACTGAACTACCTTAAATTAGAGTTTTAATAAAACAAATGATTCTATAAGTAAATACCATCAGGTTATATAGTTACCTAGACAACAAAATTTTAGTATTTCAGTTCATCCTGTTTTCCTTTTTACTGTGCCAAATACTGAATGATTGAAATGGACAATGGTACTTGCTAACGGAAGCTTTTCAAACATTGTTATTTAACCCAGACCTAATCCAAGTTATTAATTTCACCCAGCAGGCTAATCAGACATAAACATAGATTTATTATGACAAAAAAAAATATTTATAATTATTAAATGACCTGCAGGCACCTCAAGAACATTTAATTTCTGCAGTTACAAATTGAGGTTACGCTTATGCTTACCAATAATAATGTGATGCTCTCTTTATAAACTTAGAATTTATTTTAAATTTCCTTTTTTATAATTCATAAACAATTATAATTATAAATAATTATTTATAAAATTATTTCACTTAACTAAAAACACATACACTGATTTCAAAATTTTCAAGTCCAGCACTTGCTTTTATATCACAACTAACAGTGTAACACTAACTTTAAATTTGACCAAAAAAGGCCGGCTAAATAATGGCTGGTCTAATGCGCTTAAGAGCCGAGGTTAAACGGTGCTTTAAGTGTCTTGGTTTCGGCCACAACCAGTGGTGATGTAAGGGCATGGACCGAAAATTTGCGTGTTTTAAATGTGGCGTTCAAGGCCACAAGTCAGAAAATTGTCCTGTGGAAAAAGCAGAATGCTTCCTCTGCAGGGAAAGAGCTGACAAGGCCAAGACCGACCACCTTCCAGGATGCGGAGCATGTAAGTGTTATCGGGAGGCACTTACTGCAAGGAAGATAAAGTGTCATCGGTAATGTTCGGAGTCCTGCAAGGGAATATGAACAAAACCATTCTTGCTGACCTTTTGCTCGATCAGCTCGCAGGCGAGACAGACTCTAGCGTCGTCTTGCTATCCGAGCCGCTTCGCAATAGGAACCAGCAATTCTGGTTAACCGATGACACAGGCCGGTGCGCTATATGGCTACGAGGTCGTGCTCAGACGTCTATGTCACGACATGGAAAAGGCAATTGCCACGTCTGGGCAAAGTGCGGTGATACAACTTTCATTAGTTGTTATTTGTCACCGAATGACACTATTGGGGTGTTCACCGCAAAGCTGGCCTCATTGGAGGAAACAATAAGGGAAGTCTCTGGCAATATCATATTTGCTGGGGACTTAAATGCCAGGGCCGTGGAATGGGGAATGCCAACCACGAACCGTAGGGGAACGTTGATCCTAGAGATGGCTGCTAGAACTGATCTGGTGGTCATGAACTCTGGGAACAATCCAACCTACGTAAGGCCGGGTTTTGGAGAATCGATCCCTGATGTCACTTTTGCCTCGGCCGGGCTGGCAGGAAGAGTGGGTGGCTGGAGGGTGATGGATGGAGCCAATGGCAGCGATCATAATTACATCACCTTCAAAGTGCGTGATAGGGTTGCTAATCGGCCCCCGTACAAAAAGCGCCCACTAGGCTGGAATGTGTCAAAGATGGACGAGGACAGATTTGTGGATTATCTTCGCGAAGAGTTCTCGTCTATCCCAGCCTGGCATGAAGGACCGACAACCCCGCGAGAGGCAGAGACCCTTGTCAAGAGGGTAACTGCTCTTCTGAGGGGAGCCTGCGATGCCTCTATGCCGCGTAAACGGCCCTGGAAGGGTAATCCCTCGAGCAGGTATTCAGAGTTCCGGATTATCTGAGAAATATACTCAGAGATTACCTCCGGGAACGATACCTGCGCTGGGACACGCTCGATGGTACAAGAGGTAAAGTATTAAGCGCAGGCATAGCGCAGGGTTCAGTTCTGGGTCCTGATCTGTGGAATGCCTTTTACGACGGCTTGCTAAAGATTGAGCTCCCGGATGGATGCTCCATGATCGGATACGCGGATGACGTTGCTCTAACCATAACAGCTCGAGAGCCAGAGGACCAGCAGAATACCTTGGATGAGGCCATGCGCCTTATCAATAGCTGGATGTCGGATCAAGGACTAAGACTGGCAGTCCCGAAAACGGAGATTGTCCTTCTGACCCGGAGAAGGGTTGATACCATATTCGGCATCAGCTTTGATGACGGAGGTAATCCCCTTATGATCCAGACCAAACCATCGGTCAAATATTTGGGGGTCTTCTTGGATAACAAGTTGACCTACAATAGACAATTTCAGCAGGCCTGTGAAAAGGCTGGCCGGGTGACAAAGTCCCTCTCGTGGCTAATGACGAACATCGGCGGTCCCAGATCTGAGAAGAGGAGGCTGTTGATGACGACAGTTAACTCCATCTTGCTCTACGGTGCAGAGGTGTGGGCGGACAATGTCCGCATAAAAAAGTACTGCAAGAAACTAAAGGCAGTACAGAGGCAGGGGGCACTTCGAATCGCTTGCTCGTACAAGACAGTATCAGAGCCAGCGATCCAGGTGGTGGCTCGGGTGATTCCCATCGACCTGCTTGCCTCGGAAAGGCAGGCGATCTATAACCGTGGGGAAGAAGAGCACGACGTAGCTTCCGTTCGCGCTCGCTCCCGCACAATGGAATGTTGGCAGTATAGGTGGAATGGTGACCCGAGGGGACGTTGGACGCACCGCCTTATCATCGATTTGGAAAGCTGGATGAACCGTGATCATGGAGAGGTAGACTTCTACCTCACACAGTTCCTAACTGGTCACGGTTATTTCCGCGATATGCTTTTTAAGTGGAGCAAGGTGACATCTCCGGAATGCTTGCATTGCCCGGGCGAGCTGGATACCGCTGAGCACACCTTTTTTGGGTGTCCTCGCTTCGCTGAAGGGCGACCGCCCTTCGAAGAATGGAGGCCGGAAGTAGTCGTCCCGGAAATGCTGCGCAGTGCCGCTAACTGGTACAGTGTGGCAGAGTACGTACGGGCGACACTGATTGGAAAAAAGGAGGAAGGTTTCCTCTCGTAGGAAAATCTCCTCCTTTATTGACAGGGTATGGCGAAGAAATGCCTGGGCTGCATTGTTTCCGGACCGAAGTAATACCTAAACAGGGAGTCCCGGTCCGGATTCTATGATATTGTCATAAATGCAGGAGGGTGGGGAGTTTAGTGGGTATTGTAATTCCTCAATTGTGTATATCTGGGCAACCCCAGATACAAATTTGAGGTTGAGTCCCACATAACCATACAGTACGCGTGTATGGTATGCGTAAATGCATTCTCCTCGTCCTACGAAAAAGGCCCCTTCTTGAAGGGGCCCAAAAAAAAAAAAAAAAAAAAAAAACACTAACTTTAAATACTAATTTAATTAACAACTAATGTTTACTTTGTTAATTATTAAAATTTCATAATTTCTAATATTTAACATAATAATATTACATTGTGTATACAATAATATATTTAAGCGTCACCTCGTGCTTCCGTACTTTATATATATAGTAGCAGAATACAATACGCGTACGCTATATAATTTTACGCTTCGGGGATATTTACTATTGGGAAGTAACGTGACCGATGCGACATCTAGAAAGACAATGTTAATTTTGTATTGAACTAAAGCTGGAGGGTTTAGTTCAATCAAAATTAACATTGACATTCTAGATGTCGCATCGGTCACATTACTTCCCAATACACTCTTCTGTTACATATTTCAGTTGTGGTATTTATAGTGTTTAGTGTAGCTTGTAACCTCGATACTACCTCGATGCTATATATTTTGTTATTAATTTGCCTTTACATTTAAATTGCTTAATTAATTATTAAAATAAGTATTATATTATTAAAAAAAATAGTTAAAATATGTAAATTTTGTTCTAAAAAGTTCAAAAATAGCTCAAAACTGAAAAGGCATGTTGTTATACACACTGGAAAGAAATCATTCGTTTGTGAAATTTGTGACAAAAGTTTCACACAAAAATGTCACTTAAAAAGTCATGTGCAAATAATTCATGATTCCTCTTTTTCAATAAAATGTGACTTTTGTAATTTAACATTTAAAACCAATTCGAATAAAAAAAAGCATCAGAATAGAAAGCATACAAATAAAAATATTAAAAGTAAGATTTTACTGAAAAATATAACAACTACAAATTTCAAAATCTTATTAATTTATGTATTTTTTCAGATAAAATAAAAAAAATTAAATTTCATTGTGATAAGTGTAAAAAAATATTTAATAATAAAAACAATTTAAAGATACATATCAAAAAAAAATGTACAAATAATGATAAAATAAATGAAATAGACAAAAAAAAAAAAATATTATTTATATGCTAACATGTGATTACTGTAAAAAAACATTTGCCAATAAAAAGATTTTAAAACAACACGTTCATACACATATAATCAATAAAGATGATAATCCAGCAAGTATAATGGACCAGACCAATGAAGAAGAAAATCAATACTTCAGTTTAGAGCAAGATAATTTAAAGTTATTTTTAGAAAATGAAGATGAAATAAGTAATTTTTAATGTTTAAATAAAAATATTTAAATAACTTTGATTTTTTTATAAATATATGGGCATGTCCAGAATAGAAAAACCAGCTAAAAAATAAAGAATAATAAAATTAATTTTTTTTCACATTATACCTAGGATTTATGAAACCACTCATATATTATATCTCCTGATAATCAATTTTGAGATGTGGCTCCTCCAAAGTTTGATTTATCAATTTTTTTAATTTCAGCTGCATTCAGTTCAACCTTAAAACTAACTTGAAACCATTAAACATTTAGTACATACATATCATTGGGAACAAATTTATGTACATATTTAAAATTTCATGTTATTTTAGGTTCACCTGGGTAGCTGAAATAAAAAAAAATGGAAAAATCCAACTTTGCAGCAGATGTACTTGAAAATTATCCATCAGGAAGTGTAAAATAAGAGTTGTTTCACAGGTCCCAGATAAAAAGTGACACAAAATAAATGTTTAATTTTTTTTTTATTTTTAAGCTAGTCGTTCTATCCTGGACATGTCCATATATATTTGTATAACATAACTATATTTTTTTATTAAATATTTTTTACAGATTTAAATAATTCAAAAAATGTACCCTTAGATCTAACTGTTCAACAAGAAAATGAGAATTCAATAAATATAGAAATTGTGGATATTAAAGAAATAAAATTTTTAATAAAAACATTCGCTTTATGTTTTGATGAAAATATTTTAAAAAAAAGTGATTCAGAAGATGATATATTAGAAAATTTTGAAAAAATAAAAGAATTTTTCAAAGTTGGTTCATTTAAAGATGCAAAAGAATGTGTTAGAGTTAACGCAATAAATTATTTTCAGCAACTGATAAATTTTCTTGAATCTAAAAAATAAAAAATTTATGTAAATAGTTATAATTTGAATAATAAAGAGAATTTAAATTAAAATAACTAATTGATCTTTTTACTCCTCTGTTTATTTTTGGTGGTATTAGTCCAATACTAAAAAATTGGATGTACTAATATCTGAAAATAAGGTTTTTACTCGATATCTCTAATCCGATAATTAATTTAAAAAAATTCTGGTCCTACTTTATCATTTTGAATATTGATATCTATATTCATTGAATTAATTTTATTAAAAAAGTCCATATGTACCACTTGTCAGTTAATTTAGTAAAGAAGTTAGGCCTTGCCAAGCTTTTATCAATATTCTCATTGTAACTGGAATGCTAACACAACTCTGAATAACTTTTCCCTAACATTCCGAAGACTGCTCTGTATTTTTCATATTTACAGCAGACTAAAATTTTAGGAACATGTACTGGGTGTGTAAATGTAATGCTTCCTACTAATTCTACACCTTCCATATTTTTATTTTCATAGAGTAACAAGGTTGCAGGTCAGTAAGCGTCTGAAATTAAATTTAATATTAAAAAAATATCATAGCACGTTAGACATAAAGAATAAAATCCATAAAAGATGTTATAAATTAGCTTTATTCAAACAAAACAGAATTTAACATCTCTTGTTGAAGATTATTGCTAAAAAATACAAAATGAAGATAGTTTATTAATCATAATGGCAAAACAAATCCTAATGATGCTATCGTTAGATAATATGACTATATTGTTCAATAAATTAAATTTTTGAACAAAAGAATTTTAAAAATCTTCAAAATCAAATCATGAAACATAGACTTGCATTTATAGTTCTTTATAAGGGTTTGCTCAAGTGGTCTTGCAAAACATTTTCCTTTAATTTACCCATATACAACAAAACCAATTTCTCAAGTAGAAAAATCTCCAGTGCTAGAACAATCAAATTTTGTATGGGTATCAATTGACCCTAACACTGATATTTATAAAGACATCAAAGTTGAAACAGCTACTTTACCATCAAAATCTCATATGTATTTCTATAGGTAACATATCTCTTATGTTACCTGAAATAAGAGCCTTATTTATGGCTGGTATTGGAGTTTGGATGACAATCAACGTTTAGATTAAAATGCCTACAAGCTTTGCAACCACTTTATGCTTCTGAAGAATTGAAGACTAAATTAGAACTCTTTGCAAGTGAATTTAATGATCGTATTATGGCAATGACATTAGATAAAGAATAAGACGTAGCAGTACAAGCTGTAAAATTAGTTATTTCTATCCATAAGCATCATAGAGAAATTTTAAAAAATAAAGATTGTGAACATGTCTATGAACCTGCTAAGTTTTTACGAAGAGGAAATAATACTCTTTTGGGATAAACATATAATCCAAGTGAATTATTTTTGCTTGATGAATGTCAAGATTGTTTTTCATGTTCTTGTAAGACTATTTTAAAAAAATTAGAACAAATATCAAAACTGAAAGAACAACAACAAATATGGGTAAACAGTTGGAAATTAATCAATTAGATAAAATTGAAATATAAGCAAAACTTAATAAAGAACATTAACAATTGATTTTATGATGCTTTTTTTGAAACTGAAAAGAAAAAATTTTAAACTATGCATAACAAGGTTACAAAATATAAGCAAGTGTTTTTTAAAATAAAAAAATTGGTAATAATTATAAAATTTTTTCTAAGAAAAGCAAAATTGTTTTAAGTTGTGCATAAAAAAAATTCTGCTAAATTTAAAAAAAATGCATATATGAACTTTGAAAACACTGATGTTAAGAAAATCGTTTTATAAAAAGTTGTAGATTATGCTAGACAAATAATCAGTGATCTATTATGTAACAAGGTTGACATATCGCAATTAGTTGTTACCAGAAAACTAACAAAAACTGATTATGCAGCAAAACAAGCTCATGTAGAACTGGCAGCAAAAATGGAAAAACAGAATCCTGGAAATGCTCCAAAATTAGAAGATCGTATACATTATAAACTCTTTCGCTATGGGAATTTTTCCTTTAAAATTAACCTCTCATTTTAACTGAATTTCATGACTTACATGAATGAACTTCTTATGACAAGTCAACATTCGGAGTGAAAAGGTTAAAAATATTAATTTAATCACTACTTTATATTTAATCAATCTCTTTAGTTTTACTACTTATTTATTTTTATGATCCAATCATAACATTTTTGTAACAATTTGATTTTTATGCATTATGTTTAAAATCTGACCCTAATTTAGAAAATTTGATTTTGAGTGTACTAATTTTGTGGCAACAGGTGGCCAGTGTAATGCCTAAAAAATATATTTGTAGATAATTTTTACAAAATTTTTCATAATAAATTTTTCTATTTATTTCTAATTGATTTATTTTCTACTATTGGTAAAATTATTATAAATTTATTATTTTTATTTAGAAATAAATAATGTAATGTAAATGTAAATATGATTTATTTGTCCAGAACAAAATATGATACAGAAATATAACAGTATATGTATAAAGTTTATAAAAATATAGATGTAACTATGCAATAAATTATTAATAACATTATATAACATAATTATATCAAATGAAACAATTTTAGTAACATCATGGCAACAATGAGTAAAACAGACAATAGTAACAGGAAATAAGGAAATACTAAATTTCTAATAACATCAATGCTTTTAGTCTTGATAAAACATTATTAAAAGACTGAGTCTTTGTATGTATGACTAGAGCTTTTTAAGTACTTTAATAAACCTGCCTTAAAAGAGTTAGGTGAGGGGAGGAATCGTATTGATGAAGGGAGGGAATTCCAACATTTTGTACCCTGTACTTGGAATGAGCAGTCACCATGACATTTTTCACGTTCAGGGGTTTCTAATTCACGTGTTATTAACTCACCTCTGGCTGTCTCTTTGGGAACGTACTTTTTGAAAATGTGAGTTAAGTATTCAGGCTGATGCAAACGAAGTATTTTATATATAATGATGGACATAAAATATAACCTACGATTGTTTGTGGTTAACCACCCTAATTTGTCTCTGTAAGGAGTAATATGTGTGTCCCTGCCGATTCCATAAATGTATCTTAAACATGTATTACTCAGTCTTTGTATTCTGTCTTTCAGATTTATCGAGCAGTCTAGGTATACAACAGAGCAATAGTCTAAGTGGGGTACCACTAATGCTTGTATAAGCTTGATTCTTAAATCTTCGTTTGTACATTGCCTAATAAATCGCAGTGTGTAAAGTACTCTGTTGACTTTTTTACTCACAAGTGAAATATGTGATTCCCAGGTCAATTTGTTGTCTAAAATTACTCCCAGACTTGTAACCTCGCTAGTGAAAGGTACAGTGACTCCCTCACTTACAACCACCCCAGGCAGATTTAGTTTGTCTAGTTGGTCAACAAAATGGCTGGTGCCAAAATATATGGCTTTTGTCTTGTCCGGATTAAGTCTCAGGGATACGTTTTTGGCCCAAATACTGATGTTATTAGCTGCTGATGAAAGCTTTTGTAATGCTTCTTTTATTTTTTCAGGGGAAGTTTGCACATAAATTTGCAAATCGTCCGCGTATAAAAGATGATATATGTCTGCATCCAAATGTTGCTTGACATCATTAATATAGAGGCAGAACAGGAGTGGGCCCAGTACGGACCCCTGTGGAACACCAAGATTAACTCCAAGGGGATTTGAGGATGATGTTCTTGTAGTAACTTGTAACTGTCTACCTTGGAGATAAGATTTGATCCACAGCAAGGCGTTCTTTGAGAAACCCATAGATTTTAATTTGACTATAAGTTTCGAAGGAGCTATTGAATCGAACGCCTTGCTGAAGTCAAACTGCAGTAGTATCGTTACTAGTCTTTTACTTTTGCCAAACCTAATGTCCTCTGTTAATTTTAGTAGAGCTGTTTCTGTACTACTGTAGGGTCTAAAGCCAGTCTGTAATGGGTCAATCAACCTGTTCTGTCTAATGTAACTGGTTATCTGGTCATGCGCTAGTTTTTCGAGTACTTTTGCCAAGAAACAAAGAAGAGCAACAGGGCGGAAGTCTGATGGTGTAGATGGGACTGAAATCTTTTTAATAGCTGTCAACAGTGATTTTTTCCAAGCTGTAGGGAAGATCCCTTCTGTTAGAGATGCATTAAAGAGCTTGACCAATAATGGGCCAATAACAGGAAGTGACTTTGCTATTATCTTATGAGGTATACCATCAGTACCAGTAGCCTGTGAAGAAAAGTGGGCTACTGCAAGAATTACATCCTGTAGGGTTACCTCTGTAAAATTAAACCCATCATTAGATGCTGAACTAATCAACTCGTTAGTTTCATCAATATTTTCTGTTGTTGAAGTTGAAACTCCAGCAAAATAAATATTGAGATCATCCGGAGAAAATCCATGGAGATCACTACGTGGACAAGGTAACAGTCCCAAGTGTCTCATTTCCCGCCAAATGTCACGTTTGTTGTCAATTGCTTCGTCAAGTCTTGTACGTAAAAATGTGTTATGCGCAACTTCAGAAAGGGACTCAATTTCCTCAGTAAGTTGAAGTATGTCTGTTAGTAAAGAAGCATTTTTTGAATTTAGATATCGGCGTTCGATGGATTTACGCTTTAGTATTAGAAAGTTCAGCTTATCATCAATCCACGGATGTTTGTGTTTTTTAGGGTTAATAGTTTTAAGTGGGGCCAGTTTGTCAATAGCAACCTGTAGGTTATCGCTAAGAATGGAGACAGCAGAGTCTAAGTGAAAATTAGTATCAAATGCTGACCAATCAGACTGAGACAGTTCCTCGTTAATAGCTTCAGGAGTTATGCTGTTTAGTTTCCTGTAAGAGAAACTCTCCTTAGGAATTTTGGGAATGAAAATTTTAATCTCTACATCAATGAGATTATGGTCACTTAAAAAAGGTGGAATTTTATTGTGGTAGTTGAGGACTGTATCATTATTATCCACACACATAACATCAATCTAGGTATTGCATATGCTGGAGCCTGGTGGGCGACGAGTTTTTTGATGATTTATTAAGCGGAGTGATAACTCACTAAATAGATTTTTAAGAGAAACAGTATTGCTGCTATTATTAAGCATGTCAATATTTAGATCACCCATGATTATTTTATGACTATAGTTGGAGCTTAGGTCCCTTAAGTTAGATAAAAACTGAAGATCTTCATCAAAGGGGACATAAGATGGACGATATATTACGCAGACAAAGATAGGTGGAGTTTCCTTGCCTGAAATGCGACACATTATGTATTCAAAGCAAGTGGGTTTGCCTTTTTGTGTTGTATTGGATCGTGCTAAAACCTTGGCTCTTAAGTTGTTTTTAATGTATAAAACGACCCCACCACCTTGGGTGTTACGATCTTGCCTGATCAAACTGTATCCCTTAATTGCTACGATATTGTCATCAACAGCATCACCAAAACGAGATTCAGCAACTCCCATCACATGATTGGATGAATCATCCTCAAGTAATTCACGAAATTGCTTGAAATGGCGTTTAAGTGACGCTGCATTGACAAATCCAGTCTTAAATGTGTCGTTGCATGTGTCCTTTAGTCATTCATTGCGCGTTGTTGTGATGTTTTCGTCTTTGTCAGTGCTGTTCACTTTAGTATTTTGGTTAGTTAGCGAGTTTGTTACTGTACTGCTATTGTCTGTGTAGCATTCCCATATGGCTCTTAATTCTGTGGCTGAGGTAAAATAGTGCGCACGGTCACCGCTCGTTCTCTTTACCAAAAATCTTCCCTCTTTGTGCCAGACATATTTGAAACCTATGTTACGAGCGATAACTTTTAACGAAGAGAAATGTTTATATTCAATTGATGATAAAACTGTATTTATTATTATTTTGGTTGGAGGTAAATTTAAAAAAACAGTATTTATTAATACAGTGTGGTCTATGTCATTAGTACTGAAGTAACTTTTGCTACGCTTTAATAACAGTATTTGCTGGACTAGGTTCATTGATTTAAGCCTGAGTATTAATGAGGGGTATTTTGTGGCGGGTGAAGCATTCTCATCTCGCGTGTGTACTAGGCGGACGTTCATTATATCTGTCCTACTAATTGATGGATTTATACCACGTAGAATGGCTAAGGAAAGTGATTGGAGGTCATCTTCTAAGGAAAGTTTCATAAAGCCACTTATAAAAAGCTCTTGACTTTCAGCGCGTTGCAAGTTTGTGTAAGATGCATTAAAAGATTGATGAGCAACATTACTTAACAATGTAGTTTGATTATGATTTATTTTATCAAAACCAAAAGCATTTAATGATAAATCAGTTGCATTTAAATTATTTGATAAAGATCTAGTTGGTTCAGAGGATAAACTATTCTCTAAGTTACTAGAGCTTATGTACTGAGGTGCAAAATAATAATTATTATTATGATTATTTTCATTATTACTATTACTATGATTACTATTATTATTATTATTATTATTATTATTATTAATATTGTTATTATTATTATTATTATTATTATTATTGTTGTGTAAATTTTTATTTGAAATTATTGTGTATATGTTACTCTCCTTACTCCCATTGTTGCCATTAATGTTACTATTACAGAAATTTGTTTTTAAACTATTTGAAGCTAATGTATTTGAATTTAAGATATTGTTAATTGAGAAATTTGAATATGGAGAAATTTTAGTTGGTGAATTTAAATCTAGATTATTATTGTTAGTTGAAAAAGATGAACTATTATTGCTATGTGAATTAAATAAGTTGTTATTTTTATAATTTTTATTGATATTTAATTTAAATTGAGAATTTTCTGATGTTAATGCTGTATCTTCGTTACCTGAATGAGTTGCTATAGATGGGCACGTATCATCTTGATTTGATTGAGGGGTGTTATATAAAATTAAAAGATCTTTCTTAAGAGTATTATAGTTTTCCATAATATTTTTCTGGAGCTTGTCAAAAAGAACATCAAATTTGGATAGGAAAGTTTTTTCCCAGTCGTCAAGTAACCCATTTATACCTTCTATACAGTTGCATTTGTTGTTGGAGCTGTGCGTTGATGAGTGTGTCGTTTTATTATTGTTATTAATACTTTGTGTATTTAATCTTCTCATGTTTTTATTCGAGGCGGTGCATGATGATAAAGAATGCCTATTGGTAGTGGGAGTGGCTTTTTCTGTCACTAGTTGCGGCCTCTTAGAGGCGGAGCCTATAACATTTGTGATAGATAGTGGGGTGTCAGAGTTACCATTCTTCTTTTTTACTTTCACTTCCGACGATAAGCAGTTACCGCAGAGTATGTCTTTACCAACTGGTGTTTGAGTACATCGTCGATGAATTAAGTTTTCACATGCGGTACATTTTTTCAATGGGTAACTTCTGGCACTTGGCTTGCCACAAATAAAACAGATGACGCTGATTTTATTAGCCATGACTTGTATATTTATGAAATTTCACACCAATACTAACTCACTTGTATATGTTTATAAATGCAGCTTATATTTAAGAAAACTTTTTTATTATATATGCAGTTAATGCATATATAAAATATAACTAGATAACTGACTTAGCAAAATATATAACTATGTTGTCACGGCGGGCAAGTAGATGAAATAAAGATGTATGTGTACTTCTAAAAGTACAAAGAGAGAAATATCCCTGTAGTGCACTGAATTTAAATATATTTTTAAGCTTGATAAAAAGATATATTGCTGATGTGCCACTTGCTTAATAGATGTGTGGTTATATATCACTGATTTTTATTACAGATCACTAATTTTATGCACTTATTATCATTAAAAATACAATAAAAAACAGGAGCTATTTTCTAGCTTGCAACCTACTTGCCGCGCAGTAATGCACTAATCTATAAAATAAGTTATCTAATAAATTCCAATTAATTCTTCATTAACAATTACAAAATGTTTTAAATGGTTTATTTTACAGAAACACGTTTTTTAAAAGCAAAAGCAAAATCATTGGAGGGGGACTTATTTTTATCACTAAAAATTTAACGAAAAAACCCGGGGAGCAAAGTATTTCTTAAAACTTCAATTTTAGTTAAACTCGAATAAACACACACAAACTTTTTTTTAAAACCAAGTTATTAGCTTCGTGGGGTCTAAAAACCCTCGTAAAAACGTGCTTATATGCCAAATATGCCAACAAATTGGTAAATTAATAAATATATATTAATTATCAATTTTAAAATTTAGATATATTTTTTTTGTTAAAATCTTTCTATTTATATTAATCAGCTAATAATAGTGTAATAACATGAAGGTAAAAACAATAGAATAAACTTATACTGTGAATAATTTATAAAAAACACGATTAAACTAGAAGGTATATTTAAATAATATATAAATTTGTATAATATAAAAAATAAATAATTAACATTATGTAAAGAGTAAAAATAAATTAAATTAATTGTAAAAAAATTGATACTCCATTAATTAATTAATATTTAATTAAAGTGTGCGCGTTTAGTATAACCTCAACTTCAAGTCTTTGTTGTCGGTCGCATTAAAAATAAAAAATGATTAATATTGAAGAATTGATGGAAAAAAGAAAAAAGAACTACCTAGAGTGTCAAAAATCAATGCAAGCTTTATATAACAGACATGCCGGTAAGATAAAATAATGATAAAACAAAATTTTTAAAACTAAAATAATTTTAAAAATTGTATAAAATAACTTTTATGGAAATTATTCATTTTTCAATTTATTGCTCAAAATTTCTATCTAACGAATAAAATTTTGTTAGAACTGATAAAAATATCTTCCTCTAAATATCCTACAATTGTTAAAAATTTTAAATAGGTATATGCAAGTTAATTACTAAAATTTATCTGCCTGTTGTAATATGGCCAAATACTAAATCCGAGGAAAAAAACAGATGATTCGATCATTTATATTATAAAATGGCTGTTAAATAATATATTTTGTCTTAAACTTGATTATTCAAATTATTGCCAAAATGATTTTTTCCTTAATATTTTCAAAAATTTATTACTAACTTTATTGAGCAAGTTTTATTAGAATTAATAATTACGACACAGCTACGAATTCAAGTGACGCGCATATTTGAAATTTACCTCCCATTTAGAGGATTATAGGTATCACATTTTCTAGGAGTTGTATGTAAAAATGGATTTCATTAATGAAGAAGCAACCCAATTCAATTTTTAGATAATACTTTTAAATTTTGATTTTTTTCTTATCATGTTATGATACCCCTTCTAAAGAGGTGAATATGACAAATTGATATATATTTTTTTTGTTATGTTACTTAGAGCTCGTAGTAAAATTTTGAATACCCAAAATGTTTCCTTAGTGCGCAATATCATCTTAACCCTTAAGTGGCAAGCGTACATAGCTGGGCTTTTGATTACCAAACTCTTACTAAACCTTTTTTTTTTATTCTAACAAGTTTTCTAGGGATAAAAATGATTGCTTTATCTAATTTTAACATCAGTTTTTACGTACAACCGCTACAAAAGGTGTAAAAATAGGGGTAAACATGAATTTTTGGCTTTTTATAAATTTTTTCTGGACTTTGGGCTATAAAGACTTTATAAATTACTCTTTCAATTACCTAGACCTTTTAATTCAGTTAAAAGAGTAGACTGAATGTAGAATGACCATAATTTTTCAATTCTACCCTTTAGGTATGGGGAGGGGGGGGGGGTGACTATGCAAAAATGAAGAAAATTTTATGATTCTAACATTCTATTTCTCACCCCTTTTATAGAAATAGTCGCCCCCTAAAGGGTAAGAATTGAAAAATTTTGGTCATTCTACATTCAGTATACTCTTTTAACTGAATTTAAAGGTAATTGCAAGAGTAATTTATAAAGTCTTTATAGCTCAGACTTTAGTCCAGAAAAAATTTAAAAAAAGCCAAAAATTCGTGTTTACCCCTATTTTTACCCCTTTTGAAGGGGTCGTACTTAAAAATTGATGTTAAAATTGGATAAAGCAAACATTTTTACCCCTAAAAAACTTTTTGGAATTAAAAGAAAAGGTTTTGTAACAGTTTGGTAATTAAAAGTCCAGCTATGTATGCTTGGTACTTAATGGGTTAAAGACATTTACATTTAGGGGATTATATCATCTTTTAATGTACGTATGTAAAAATGGACATCGGAAATGAAAAATTCAGCCCCCATAACCTATTATGAAACATTTTAAGTCCAATCATAAAGCTTTAATAAATAAGTAAATTTTAGATGCCCCTCCGTGCCTCCCCGTAATTCTTTCAGGTTTTCAATTTAACCCGCGGTGCCCCTGAAATAATTTAAATAAAAATTCAAATTACCCCCGAGATTCCAATGGAAAATTGTTTTTTAGTTGTTCAGAGTCACAAAAATCAAAAAATTTAAAAAAATCCGTCTGGCGCTTTTTTTTTTTTTAGCTAAAAACTGTTTCATTTCGATTTTATAATAGAAAATAATCGGAAAATAATAAATAAGTTTATAAAAGTTCTTTTAAGTTATAAAAAATAATTTTAAATGTGCAATATTTTTTATAACATTAAATTTACTAAAAAAAAATAGTTTTACCAAAAAAAAAGACCTAGAAACAACAGGCAGCTTAGGGAAGCCCAGGGCATCTTAAAATCGAAATTTTAAGAAAAATTATAATTTTAATGTAAAACTTAATTAACTAATTAATTAATTAATTATAATTAATCATAAATTAATAATTAATTAATTATAATTAATCATGATTAATTAACGAAAATTAACAAATTAACGCCGGGGCGGAGAGTTTTGGAAGTGAGCAAAAATAAATACAATCCCTTATAGATACGTGGCTAAAAATTTCATCCTATTTTCACGCTCTTTCAGAATCTGACATTAGTTTTGACCTACAACCCTAAAATATACCCTAAAAAGTGGGGTTCAAAGGGGTAGATCAGGTATTATAAGAAAAGTTTGGAAAAATGAATGAAACAAGGATCAAATTTTATTGAAAAATGTTTAAACATAATATTTTTTATGTAAATTTAAGTAAACTTTGTATACATTGTGGTCTCATTCATTTTGGTCCTATTTACAACCCTTAAAATGTGCCATGTGGATAAGGGTAATTACAAGAAAATTAAAATAAAATTTATTTTTTATAATTCAAATTATTTTTAATATAATATTTTTAAATAGAATTGGCTGCTAATTTCAAATTTAACGTCTGCTTTGTGCAAAAACTTTAATTGTTGACACACCCTCTAAAATAGGGGTTGAACGGGGTAAAGCAGCCGTATTAGGGTTATGCAAATTTGTCAAACTCACCACTATTTTAGAGAAAGTTTTTGCATGAGACCACAATGTATACAAACTTTACTTAAATTACATAAAAAATATTATGTTCAAGCATTTTCGAATAAAATTTTATACTTTTTTCATTGATTTTTCAAAAAATTTCCTAATAATGCCTGATAATCCCTTTCACCCCGCTTTTTAGGGTATATTTAAGGGTTGTAGATCAAAACTAATTTCAGATTCTGAAAGAGTTTGAAATTTTACTATTATGATGAACTTTTTATCCACGTATCGATAAGGGAATGTATTTATTTTTGTTCACATCCAAAACTCTCCGCCCCGGCGTTAATGAGTAAATTTTCGTTAATTATTAGTTAATTAATTTTTACATTAAAATTATAATTTTTACATTAAGGTCAGGTTCGACTCGGAATTTCGAACATAACCCCTAAAACTACTTTAAGCATTATATTTGCTCAAAATATGATTTTAGCAAAATTTTAAGAGAAGAGGCACCTCAATAATATAAAAATTAATTAATTTGCAAAATTACAAGTTACAAAATGCTATATTTTGCGAGAAAGTTACTTTTTTCGTAAATTTTCGTAAGATTATGAAAAAAGCAACTTTCTCGGGAAATATAACACTTTGGAGCTTCTAATTTTGCAAATTAATTCATTTTTATATTATTGAGGTGCCTCTTCTCTTAAAATTTTGCTAAAATCATATTTTGAGCAAATATAATGCTTAAAGTAGTTTTAGGGGTTATGTTCGAAATTCCGAGTCGAACCTGACCTTAAAAGTATAATTCTCACATTAAAATTATAATTTTTCTTAAAATTTAGATTTTAAGATGCCCTGGGCTTCCCTGAGCTGCCTATTATTTGTAGGTCTTTTTTTTTGGTAAAACTTTTTTTTTTTAGTAAATTTAATGTTATAAAAGATTTTGTACATTAAAAATTATTTTTTATAACTTAAAACAATTTTTATACAAACTTATTTATTATTTTCCAATTATTATCTATTATAATATCGAAATGAAACAGTTTTTAGCTAAAAAAAAAAAGCGCCAGACGGATTTTTCAAATTTTTTCATTTTTATGACTCTGAACAACTAAAAAACAAATTTCCATTGGAATCTCGGAGGTAATTTAAATTTTTATTTAAATTGTTTCAGGGGCACCGTGAAAGCTTTTGACTCTTGCTAGGCAAAAGCTCCAGCCTTTTTATTTGGACGTATTTTCGTTCAAAATCCTCAAATTTTCTTTCTCAGTTAAAAAATGAAAGAAAACCTGCATTACATTCTATTAAAAAAAAAGGGGGTTAAGCAGACGACGCTGGGCTTGCAATATCATTTAATATTCATGCTAATGTAAGTTTTTTAAAGCAATAATAAAAAAAATTAGGACTCATTTTTGTTACTTTTTTTTACAAAAGTCCCAAACGCAAAAATGGCTGAAAATAATTATTTTAATGCGCTATAATGTAAGAACCCCTATAGAGTCCCAATTTTTTAATTTTAGTTAAATATGAAGTAAAAATACTTTTCTATCTTAAATATTTTGTCTTTTTTTTTTTTATCTCATAAAACATATTTTTCCAAGCAAATAAAACTCCATTAATGATTATATAGCCCAAATATTTTTCATTTTTATGCGTTTATTTTCAAAAATTACCAATTTTTTTTTCAAGTTTACACGGTATATAATTTTTGACTGATAAGGGTAGTTAAATTCATATTTGTAACACGAAATTATAACAAATAGTTATAACGACCAATTTTTAAATTTATTTAAATAGCTGCCAAAATTGTAATTTTCGACGAAATTGAGTTTTATAGGTCTTAAAAATTTTCTACAAGCTTCAAATTTCCAAAAATTTTTTACTCATCGCTTTTAAATAATTTATTAACCAGAGGTGTATAAAAACATGTGTAGAATAATTTTTGTAAAAAGCAAATAAATGTCGTCAGACGGTGTAAAATTTAATTTAGTATTATTGGAGTACAGATATCAGAATTTATATTTACCGTATTTCAAAGCATTGTATTTTTAACTTTTATTATTTATCAAATAAATATAAGATTTATCGTTTACAAGTAATTATTGGATATTTTATTTTTAAAATAAAATTAAATAAATAATATCAATGAATACATAATATTTACAAAATATAAACGCCCCTGTATAGTATACCATAAATATACTATCATGGCTGTTTTCTCTTTAAAAACTTGTTTACTAATTTTTGGAGTTAGTTTAATTGCTCAAAATATTACACGGCTATACCTGATAATATGAGAGAGTGGGCAATAATTTCCTTGGGCATTAAATTTTCAGGTTTTATAATTTTTTGTTTTTAGAGAATAAATAGCAACTTCCGGAATTTCTAATATTAAATAAAAATATTTGATTTCTGAGCTAACAATTTGCTTTATTTTTTCAATAAATTGCCCACGTTTCGAAGACCTTCAGTCTTCATTATCTCATAAAAGAGCAAAGTTAAAATATCGTGACTTTTTTCGCTAATATTTCTAAATTTTGCACGGCTATCGAATAATTATACGCTCTGTACCATTCGAATCTGGAATGGATTGAAATCGACTAGAATGTACCGGCTAATTGTTATAAACAAATATCTTAATTAACAAATAGAATTTTTAACAATTATTCAATATTTTTTTTATGAGAAAATATACATTTTGAGTAATACTCGATGTAATGTTAATTTGATAATTGACTGTTTTCTTGTAATTTTTACTCCTCAATGCAGGCGAATTTCACTTGTCTTTTTGAAACACCGCGTATTTTTATTTCTCGAATCTCCCGGCAAGCCACGTGATTAATCGTATTTGAAATGTACAGACACTTTTAAAATATAATAATCTTATATTTGTTCGTAAAGATACTTACAATAAAATATTGTATAAAAAAAAAAGTCTGACGTAAAGGCGAAAAACTTTATAAATGTAAAAGAAAAATTTCGCATAAAAAATTTGAAAATTTATTTGAAAATTTATTTAAAAATTTACCCCACTTTAGGGGTAGATATCTCGTTTTGCAACACACATTCAAGATTATAATGAAAAGTTATTTTCTTTCGTTTTATGGATGGATTGAGATGGTTGTCGTTGTAAAAGGGCAAATTTGGTCATTTATCACCTCAAATACCCCTAAACTTTATATATACACCTTTAAGATACTTTATTTTTAAATTAAATTAACTAATTTCGCTGTTTTAACATAAAGGTTTTGAAATCATGGAACTATTTCTTACAATTATTAAAACTTATTCACTATTTATAAAAATTTCAAGTAACTCTTTCAGAAAAATAAACGACAAATTACCTAATAATAGTTTTTCATTCCTACCGGACAACTATTAAGATTAAATTTCCAGAAATGAAATCAAAAACTAAAGTACTTAGAAAAATAATTTTTATTTACACTTCTTATAGTCAGCAATTAGAATTATTTCTGAAAGTTACAAGTCAAAATCTTATATAGAAAATAAGTTATGAAGAGTTAAAGTTAATTAAATTTCATTCCAGCGGGGCAACAATTTTTGAGATTAAAAGTCCAGAAGTGAAATCAAAAACTAAAATACTTAGAAAATTAATTTTTATTTACTCTTTTAATAGCCAACAATTAGAACTATTTCTGAAAATGACAAGTCTTTATCTCAACTGGAAAAAAAAAATTCCTTGTTTAGTATATCTTTGAAATTCAATTTTTTATTTACCGAGGAAAACTTAAAAACTGAAAGATTTTAAACTATATAGAAATAATTTTTCTTCTAGTTGAGAGGAAGACTTATAATTTTCAGAAATAGTTCTAATTGTTGGCTATAAAAAGAGTAAATAAAAATAATTTTTCTAAGTATTTTAGTTTTTGATTTCACTTCTGGACATTTAATCTCAAAAATAGTTGTCCGTTAGCAATGAAATTTAACTTCAACTATTCATAATTTTTTTTCTATATAATATTTTGACTTGTAACTTTCAGAAATAATTCTAATTGTTGACTATAAAAAGGGTAAATAAGAATTATTTTTCTAAGTATTTAAATTTTTAATTTCACTTCTTAACATTTGTTTTAAAAAATATAGCCTGGCAGAGATGAATTTTTACTTTAAAGATTTTAATATAAAACTTTTTAAGTAGTAATGAATGGGTAATTATTATTTATGTTTTGGCCTGATAGTTTTATATACCATTTAAGTTTAAGAAGCCGAAGGAATAGCATTTTCATATGTTACTTTCGGGTTAAAATTTTCTTTATCAAACTGGGAATTTGAAATGCTGAAGTCATAAATATCAAATCTTTTACTTTTTACAAGTAAATATAACTAGGAAAAACAAAATTCATGACTTCAGCATTTCAATTTCCCAGTTTGATAAAGAAAAGTTTAAACGGAAAAAAACATATGAAAATGCTAGTTCTTTGGGAACGTAAACTGATATGGCATATATTTTTTTGCCAGAACAGATAGAGTATTTAAACTATCAAAAGTAGTAACTAATCATGTTCAGTTAAAGAAAGGAACAACAGGGTGTCTACCAAAATTTGATCCCCATTTATAAGAGCAAATAACTTGAAAATAAGGACCTTTTAAGGACCACAAGGACCATTTTCTGAAAATAAGGACCTTGTAAGGACCACAAGGACCATAAGGACCTGGTAGACACCCTGAACAAAGAATGGTTTGCTGATTTTTAATATTGAGATCTTAAAATAGTTAATATAGCTTAAAATAACGGAGGGATGAAATTTAACTTTAAGGATACTATAAGAACTACAACATTTAGAAAATGTTTAAGCGGAAAGTAACATAACAAAAAGCTAGTCTTTTGGGATCGATAAACTCAAAAGATATATAAAACTATGTATATTTTTTCTCCCAAAAGATATAGAGTGAAAATTTGGCTTAAAAGTAAAAATTTGTTCATATAATAAATAAATTAATTAATTTGTTACCTTAAATTGAGTCCTAACTCATCAACCAAAATTATAAACCAAAGTTATAAATCCAAAAATCCTTTCATTAAAAACTGAAAATAAATAAATACATAGATAAATAATTTGATAAATAAATAAATAAATAAATTAATTAATTAATCTTTTACCTCAGATAATAGATTGTTAGGTCAAAAAGCTCATCAATCCAAAAATCCTTTGAGTGAAAACTGTAAACAAAAAAAATAAATAAATAAATAATTAGATAAATAAATTAAATAAACAAATAAATCTTTTACCTGGAATAATTTTTGTTCAAAAGAGGTGAACCATAAATACAAATACAAATACAAATTTTTGCAAGTACAGCACAGATAATAATCAGAAAAGGAACCTTCTGAACGGAAAGGCCGCCACTTTATGTATAATCAGTGGACGCAAGTCTTTCTGCAAAAATTTTCCCCTATGAAATCGCCCCTCGGCGGTAAGCGTTGAAAGCGCAGTGACCACGTAAAATGATACGTGTGGGGGCGTTCCAGTCAAAATACTGTAATGTTGTAGGTAACCGCGCATGCGTAAATATTAGCGCCAATCTTAGCTGAGTTTAAATATATTAATTATATTGGTCACTCTACTATAAAGCACTACATAGTTACTAGGTATTCACTAGATATAAAATGTATGTATGTAAATGTAATATATGTATATAAAAGCCTTCATGGTAGGGATATACGATGTAACTTCAGCATCTTTTGTTTTTGGAAATACTCTCTCTTGCTTTTGAGGAGCCATTGTAATAAGTTGGATAATTAAAACACGTTATGTCAAATGTTGATGAATATCTTATTATTTGGAGTTTATCCTATTTATTTTATCCAATTGATATCCTAATCATAAAAGTGCACGTTCTCAATAGAATTTGCCATATATTTTATTCAGGACATCACATAATTTGGCGCAGTCGTTTGAATAAAAGTGCATCAGAACTATACAGTGTCAGGGTCAGTGCCGGTTAAAAGAAAAAAAAAGGACTTTTGAACAAAAAACTGTTAATTTATAGACTTTTAAGGAAAAGAAAATTGTATATGTAGGTAGTATCTATAAATTTTTGTAAGTGACCAATAATTAATTGTATTGAATTTTATAAGTATCAAATAGTTTTTATTGTAATTTAAAAATTTTTTTTCTTGTATAAAAGGGTAATTAAATTAAATACTTTTAAGACAAAAAATACAATTTAGTTGCAAATAAATTTTTTTAAATGAAGGAAAAAATAATAAAAATAATAACTTAACACATTTTTGATAAATTATACACATTAAAATCGAGAACTATCAAATTTTGAACACGAGGAACGTTTTTTTTTAAGTAGGTCAAGCAGGAAGAAAGTGAAAAGGGAGAGAATTTTTGTTTCTTCTCTTTTTTTTTTTCTATGCATAAACATCTGCTTTTCTATAGTTTTTTTTTTCTATGAATATATAATTTTCAAAAATATATATACTGTGTGTTTCGAATCAGTTGGTTTCTGTCGAATATAATTTTGTCTCTCTCTTACTTATTATGCGTATACCGGCTATACTTTGAATCTCGGTGTATATAAAAAATACGTGTTACATGGATATAATAAATTTAAACCTATAAGTGAAATTTAATGGCTCTCAAATTTTATTTTATTATTAACTTTATGATATTATAAGATGATTCAAAAAAGTATATAAATGTAGTACTAATTAAGGTTACATCTCACGTAGAGTCTGGAACAGAAATGTCAAAATTTTTTTTTGTTTGTTGAGAAAACTGATATTTGAGCAAATCTTTGCAAAAACATTATATTTCATAAATTCGAACTGGAAATTAATTTGCTAAAATTTTGCGGCTAATAAATCTTTTAATTAAAGGAATTTGATTATTTATTTTTGGAATGAAAAGTATTTTATGGAATAAAATAGTGAATTTTCTATGTTTTTTTTAATAGATAATTAAAAAATTAATTTAAAAAAAAAAAATTTTTTTATCCTAATTTTAAGCTACTGAAAAATTGTTGCCCTACGTGAGATACTGCTTTAAATAAGTGGTTATAATATTAAGAAACGAACTTTAAAGAATTATATTTAGGAAATAATTGTATAAAAATTTACATTTCATAAGTTTTCTATTTTATAAATTGTAACAAACGAATAATTATAGATTTTATTTAGTATTTACGCGCGAGTTCAAAATGTTTTTTTTAAAGATATCATTATATACTGGATATTCCAGATCAGTAGTAAAATGAAATTTTATGGTTATCATTTGTATAAAATATTGTATAATAATTTACAATCTTCTTTTTAGATATAAGTTTTATAATATTTCAAACGTCTATTTGCACAAGTAAATATATATGTTTATATAAAATTAGAAACATAAAATCATTTAGTCGTTTGCATTAAGTACAAGTTTTTTTTAAATAAATAAATCCATTATACATACATATATGTTTGCGTGTGTAAAATTTAGTTGGTTGAAATAGGTTTATTTGTAGTATAAGTCATTCAGAATGGTTTCTACAAGAATTGGGTCATCCACGGGCACAGACGTTAATAATGGGGTATCTGACACAGCAGGTTCTGAAATATCCGATACCAACACTCCTAATGTTACTAATATATCTGGTGAAAAGGTAGCCTATATGAATTTAAAATTGGCAGCCAGCCTAGTCCCAAAATGCGATGGGAGCTTGGGCAGCCTCTATACATTTATAGATCAGGCCAGGACAGCAGAGGCTAGGGTTAATCCATTCGAGAAACTTAATTTATTCGAGGTAATTAAGAGCAAACTGGAAGGTGAAGCAGCCCAAATACTTAGGCAATATAAGGATTTAAATTCAGTAAATGAGCTCGTGAAAATTTTAAAAAGCCATTTTTTACCAGTGAAGGATGTAGGCCAGTCACAGGCTGAACTACTGAAGGTATTACAATTTAAAGGCGAAAAAGTATTAGCTTACGGTTGCAGGGTATACTCAATATTAGAAAATGCATTAGAAATAGCACAAGAAAATTATACAGAAAGTCAGATGCAAGAGATTAAGTTAGCTTTATACAATTCTGCAATTTTTGGTTTTATACAAGGTATGAATGACAAGATAGATTCCAGAATAATTTCATTTAAGAGACCTAGTACGTTACAAGAAGCAATAAAATTTGCTGAGAGAGCAGAAAGTGAAAAAGAAGGGTTAAAAAATATTCAAAATACAAGCGATACTCATTTAGAACAAGTTTATTTTATCGAGCAAGATAAAAGGACGCCAAAATCCTGCTATCAATGTAAAAAAGCCGGCCACATAAAAAGTGATTGTCCAGAACTAGAATTGGAAAGTAGTACGTCAAATCATGGTAGGAAAAGGCCTAAGGTCGAATGCAGCCACTGCAATAAAAGGGGGCATTTAGAGAAAAGGTGCTTCTTAAAGTACCCTCATCTTATAACTAATTAACCCAGGCGTTCAAGTTTTTCCATCAAAAATTTTTAAAAGTTAACGAAATTTGGTACGTAGAGGTATTTTTGTGTGCAGAATTCAAAAAATGAAAGTTCTGTAAATCCCGACCCGGCTTATTTAGGAAAATTTGACCCAACCATGTCCTTGGGAGGAAAAGTAGGAAAAGCGCGAAAAGTAATCAAAATATGAAAATTCTGTATGCACCATTCGAAAGAACGGAAAATTTTACTTAGGATACATGTTTAAAATAAATAAAAGTAACATTTTAAAGTTATTTTTACAATAATTTAAAAATTGGTAAAATCTGCGCGGGAAATTCAAATCACAAATTCGGTCTTAAATTATTTTTATTAAATAATTCTTATAAATAATTATAGATTTTAAAATTTTTGCATTCATATAAAAAAATAAAGTATTATTATGATTATCAATAATAAAAAACTCATTTTTAATATTAAAAAATATTCCTAAATAACAAATTAAAAAAAAATAACCTTGAATTTTTAGTATAATATTCATTTGATGATTAAAAAAAAAGTATACAATAAATCTTTGCCATTTTTTGTGAGTAGCTTTTAATAGTACTATATTCTAATTTTATATCAAGCAGAACCCAATAATTTTCATCCACTTTCCAAAAATGACTCGAAAATAGGCCCTATTTTCAGGAAAAAAATGAAGTCGACTTTTTTAGACATTAAATGGACAAATTAGTTGTGACATTGAATTTTTTTCTTTTTTATTTCATAGAAATAATGTTTTTAATTAATAAAAAAAAAAATTTTTTTATTTTTCAAAAACCGATTTTCCGTAAAAAATTTTTAAAAATTGACAGTAAAAAAAAATACTTTTTTTTTAAATTATTCTCATTTCTTTCATACATAACATTTTTTAAAAAACTCAACGAAAAAATGAAAATAAGTGCCCCTTTTATACTTTGCGTTTAGTGTGTATTGTGTAAGACCCTCCTGACAGGTATAAATCATTGTACAAAAAGGAGAGAAAATCAGGTAAAAATGAATGGTGCGTTTCAAGAAACAACCGTTCAAAACTATATATACTCACATTCTTCCTGCGTGATGCTCCGAGTTGTTCCTCAAGCACTGTATACTGTATATACAACGGCGCAGTACATTAAGCAGTATATATGTAACCCCGGGTATGGTTAGTTCGCCGCTGATGCTTGGAGTCGTGTGTATAAAAAAACAAGCTCCGAAATATTTGTTTTATGTATTTTTATTATATTTGTTTATAAAATAATAAACAATATATTTTGAGAACAACAAGTTTTTATGCAAAAAGTGTTTTATTATGAATATTTGTATAATTTATACAATAAATATACATATATATTTGTATCAGTTTTATTGAATTGTGTATACATAAACAGCAACAAATAAGTAGTCAAGGCGCCAACATTGTTAAATAGAAATTTTTATGAAAGAAAATTGAATATAATATTCGCATGTAATAAATTGTACTTAAAAAATGAAAATGAATTATTTCTCTGTAATTTATTGCACTCTATTTTTTGAAATTAAATATAAAATTTAAAGAAAAAGAAAATTTTGTAATAATTTTTTTAACCTTTTATTTACTTTTAATAATAAATTACTTCACTAAAACCTTTTACTTCATTAAAACACGCTAAACAATTATAAAAACTGATGGCAATTTATTTTACTAATTATTATTATTTAAGGGTATTTTACACCCTTAAGGGTATAAATTTTTTTTTAACTTTACGCGGTACGAATACTTAATGACAAGAAAAAATTTTTTAATTTTATTATTTTTTTTTTTTTTTTTTTTTAAGGGTTGTTTTTAATCCCTTTTATTTACCCTTAAATAAAACATTTTTTTTAACCAAAGATTAATTTTTTTAGTTTTAAAGTTACCAATATCTGCAATACTTTTAAAATCACTTTAAAACTTGCTCTACAAAAAATATTAAAAAAATTGCAAAAAAAAATACTTTAAAGGGGTGCTTTTCTTAATTTAAGGGTGGTATACCAATATTCTAGGCACGATACTCTAGTATTCAAGTTCGGTAACTAAAAAAACTACCTAAAAGATATCTTAGCTTGGCCCATGGTAATATACACCCTAAGATATAATATTCTTACATTCTGCCCTGTTTCTAAGACCTTTGTCCTTGACACACGAATAAAAAATATATTTAACTAAATTAAGAAATTTACGTAAAATTTTCTTCTCTTTCGAATGGTGCAAACAGAATTTTCATATTTTTATTACTTTTCGCGCTTTTCATACTTTTCCTCCCAAGGACATGGTTTTCCCGAATTTCCCCGAATAAGCTGGTTTGGGATCTCCAGAATTTTCATTTTTTTGAATTCTGCATGCAAAAATACCCTTATCCACAAATTTTTGCTGACTTTAAAAAAAAAACGAGATTTTCATAAAAATTGGATTGAACGCCTGTGTTAAATTAAGTTGGTAAAATAAAATCTAAGCTCGTTTTATAAGCAAATAATGCATCACTAGTTTTAGGGAAATTATGTATACATTGAATTTTTTTATATAAATAGCAAAATGGTAAACTGATATTCAGTAAAATTTTGAATTTTAATGATTTTCTTTTTAAATTTTTAGACTCGGAGTCTTGGGTTCAGGAGGAGATCCTGTTCTGCGCAGAACTTGAATTCCTACTGCATTCAATGATGATGGTCAAAATAGTATTTTTCTTTAAGTAAATGTTTTATTTTTATTTTTTGAATACTAAGGATTGAGAACTAAAGAAAATTTTATAGACTACATTGGCTTTGCCTGAGCTATTATTCTGAACAGGTCCTTGGAGTCTGGCAAATAGACTCAAGGAATGACGGAGCTCGAGGTAGGCTTTGCCGTGTATGTGTCTTTTTTGTGTATACTATTTTGGCTTTGCCTGAGTTATCCTGAACAGGTCCTTGGAGTATGGTATATAGACTCAAGGAATGACGGGGCTCGAGGTAGGCTTTGCCATGTAGGGAGATTCCTTTGGCTTTGTCTGAGTTATCCTGAACAGGTTCTTGGAGTCTTGGTAGATAGACTCAAGAAATGACGGGGCTCGAGGTAGGCTCTGCCACATAAGGAGCTTTTGGCCTGAACAGGTCCATGAGTCTTGATAAGAGTGCACTCGCTCATGGAATGACAGGAAGCTAGATTGAAATCCTTAGTATGTTTTTTACCCTGAACAGGTCTTTGAGCTTTGATACAAGTATGTTGGCTCAAGGAATGACAGGTGATTAACCATTATTGACATTGATAATTTCAGTTACCATTCGGCATATAAATATATATTGTAATTTTCAGGGATATTAATTTTTTTTTAGGAAAAATATCTTGGTTAATTTTATGTTTTTATGCTTGTTTTAATATTGCAGCAAAAGTTTTATTTATGAGAAATTTGTTTTAAATAGCTGTAAATGCTGGAAATTAAATAAGTAAAATAATTGATAAAGTTTATGGGCACAATAATTAAAGGAATAATAAATTGCAGATATTGATTAATTCAGTTTTATTTAAAAATATTTAAATTTTTGGATACCAGGAATTTTGTTTTTTTTAGAAAAGAATAATTTGATAGTATATTTTTCGTCCGTTTCGAAATCGCAGTAAAATGTTTTTTTTTTAAATAACTAGCTTTTGAAACGCATTAATGCTATTTTGTGAAAATTATGAATAGAGTATGTAATATTTAGAGAAATATAAATAATTAATGTTACGTTTATTCTTATGATTGTTTTTTTTAGTAAAAATATATTTTATTTGAAATAATTAAGAATAATCAAAGAAAAACTCTGGCAATTTTTCTTTTTGGTTAAATTTAGAGATACATCAGAAAATAACGGACTTTATTAAATATAATTAAGGAAATATATAACGATGATAAAAAAGGGCTTATTTTATAAAAAATAATTTGGTTACAAATTAAAGTTCTAGATAGGCTGGTATTAGAGCCACTAAAAAGGTTTAACTTATATTGGAAACTTATATGCAAAATATTTGAAATTAAAATTTGAAAGTCTTTTAGAGTACAAGTTTAATCAAATTCTATATTTTAAAATTTTATGAGACTAATAAGTAAAAAATAAACAGATTTTGAAAATGATTATTTAGCCTTTCATTTGTAAAATTTAGTCATGTGATAATAAAAATCTTTAATTATGTTTTAAAATATTTTAATAAGTAATGTATTTTATTAATTTCATATTTTAATAATAATTTAATATTTAATATTTTAATAATTTATAATAATTTTGATTGCGATGTTAGATGATGATATAATTTTTAAATAATTTTTATAAATTTTAAAATAATTTTTAAAATTTACAAAGTTGCTCATTTTATTATCGCAACTTTGGTTTAAGGGGCGAGGTGTAATGTTGTAGGTAACCGCGCATGCGTAAATATTAGCGGCAATCTTAGCTGAGTTTAAATATATTAATTATATTGGTCACTCTACTATAAAGCACTACATAGTTACTAGGTATTCACTAGATTTAAAATGTATGTATGTAAATGTAATATATGTATATAAAAGTATCCATGGTAGGGATATACGATGTGACTTCAGCATCTTTTGTTTTTGGAAATACTCTATCTTGCTTTTGAGGAGCCATTGTAATAAGTTGGATAATTAAAACACGTTATGTCAAATGTTGATTAATATCTTATTATTTGGAGTTTATCCTATTTATTTTATCCAATTGATATCCTAATCATAAAAGTGCACGTTCTCAATAGAATTTGCCATATATTTTATTGAGGACATCACAATACTAGGGGGTGTAAAATCATACGTTTTAACCGTATAATTACCCTAATTTAAGTGTTAGTTTTGTTTTAGAAGGATTGTCCAAGTCCTTCAGGGCCTCTGGTCAATATTATTCTCTAAACTGTTCAAGATTTTTGAGATTTTTTTAAAATACTAAAACTTATTTTTTTTTCATTTTTCAATTTGTGCACCAAAATATAAAAAAAAAACACAATAAAAATTTATTTTAAACTTGAACGGAGTTCGTTTTTATTTTTAAAAACACGAAAAAAAGATTTTAAATGAGGAAATTACACTTTGAATTTTTCAAATATAAATTTATAATAATAAAAATTACAAGACTTTTAATTTAAAAATTCAAACTTATAAACAAATGAAAATAACTAAGTTCAAAAGTACTACACAAAAACCTGTGCACTGGTTTGAGGTAATTTTAAAGAGGCCGCCTTTAGGGCGAGCATGGGTATTTAAGCACTTGAACTTTTGATAAGAATATTCCCTACTCTAGTTTCCCACCCGCGACCCATCACTTGAGATGTCAATATCTCATTGGCTGATAGTGATAGCGCCCGGAACAGTACTCAAGAAGGGGACTACTCTTATCAATTTTCAAGTTTAGGCTCTCGCGCAAAATGCATGGAGGGGTACCTGCGTAATGAAATAGATCACCTCATGATGCAGGTGTATATTTTGACTATTTAATCTATAATTTATGGATTTTTAGAACAAAGGTTTTCGATGAATATTTAAATTCTACACTGAGAATAACCCGTGGTTGAATTAATGTTTTTGTACTTTGAAATCAGTTTTTCTTCAAGTTTTCCAATAAATATTTTATGTTTTGAAAATTTTAAGTGCTTTTAAACTAAGCTACTATTTTTCAGAATCAAAATTTTAAAATATTTAAGGGAAAATTCTTAATTTTCACAATTTTTTTATTAGTAAAATTTTGTGAGGGAATAATTTTCATTCTAAAATTATTTCCTCTGGAAAATTATACTCTGAACTATTAAATTAATTTTAATAGCAATTACTTATTCTAGCAATAAAATTTAAAAATATAAAACTTAAAAATTATTTGAATAAAAAAATAACTATTTTAATACTAAAAACGAAATTAGTTAATTAATTATTTTAGTTTGAACATCAGTTTTCCTTTCCGAACTTTAAATTTTCCTGAAAAACGTATATGTTTAAAACTTAAAAATAAAAACTCGCAAAGGAAATGCACGATCTCTTAAATTGTTTTCACGATTCCTTTTACATCTTTCATTGGCTATTTTTCGATACCTAAAGAAAAAAAAATCGTTTTTCTCGCAAATGAAAATTTAGGTACACGAATATCCGCAAAAATCTGTCACTTCCGTGTTTTTCTCTAAATATTTTCAAAGCGTAATATTTTTAAAAAATTATTCATACACGGGGAAAAATTTAGAGAATATAAGCTTAAGCTACACGGAGAAAAATTTAGAGACGGCACCTGACGTTACAGGGGGTTTGTATTTTTACTGGCGAACATGAGATTTGCTTTACTATATGTTTTTTGGGTCGCTGAACACGAAAATCGGGGTCATTTAGTAAAGAAATGGGGGCTTCACCCCTGAATTTGCAAATAACTACCCAAAAATGTGGTGTTTTTTACACAGTTGCACTTTGAGCGCTCAGATTTGCACCATACGGGTTTTTTGGGTTGCTGATCAAGAATTTCAACTTCTTTTTCATAAATAATTAAAATTTCACCCCTAAATTGGCTAAAATTACCCCCGAAAAGGGGGTGTTTTTGCTATTTGGGCACTTTGAGCAACCAGGATATGTCCATATAGGTTTTTTGGGTCGCTTATCAAGAATTACGACTTACTTTTCATAAATATTCAATATTTCACCCTTATAATAGCTAAAACTACCCCTAAAAGGGATGTTTTTGCTAATTTCGCACTTTGTGCATCTAGGATATGTCCATATAGGTTTTTCGGGGCGGTAATCAAGAATTTCGACTAACTTTTCATAAATATTCAATATTTCACCCTTAAAATAGCTAAAACTACCCCTTAAAAGGGTGTTTTTGCTATTTTCGCACTTTGTGCATCCAGGATATGTATATATAGATTTTGTGGGTCTTTAATCAAGAATTTCGACTCCTTTTTTATAAATATTCAAAATTTCACTTATAAAACAGCTGAAACTACTCCTAAAAGGTGTGTTTTTACTATTTTGACACTTCGAGCATCCCGAATATGTCCATTCAGGTCCCTGGGCCGCTGATCAATAAAAATTTTTTAATTTTTTTATAAAAAATTAATACTTACCTGAAAAATAATTTATTACAGTGAAGGTAAAAATGAATAAATGACATTTAATATTTTTTTTTTTTTATAATTCATGCTCAAGAAATATTGAATACTTATGAAAAATAAGTCGAAATTCTTGATTAGCCATTATTATTAACCAATTTAGAGGTGAAATTTTAATTATTTATGAAAAATCATGTCAGAAATTACATTTAACTGATTCTAAAGGGTGAAATTAGCCATTTTTCATCCCTTTCACCCCTCAAAAATTCATTTTTTTAAAAGAATTTATTTTTTTATTCTGAAAGGGTCTAGTAGGTTTTTTTGGGCGCTGATCTAAAAAATGATGTCAGAAATAATATTGAGTAGGTTCTAAAGGGTGAATTTGGCCATTTCGCCCTAAATGCTCCAAAAATTTACATAAACCTTTATAATATTCGCCCTTTTGAACCTACCAAACGTGATTTTTGGAAAATCTAAACGAAAACTCTAAAAACAACCGAAAATAAATTTTCTGCATTAGATTTGGGTTTTTAAGCTCATTAAAAACGAATTTAAGATGCAATTTTTTATAATTTGATCTTTCAAATATTTTTCGGTTTCCCAATATGGCGGACCCGAAATTTTCAAAAACACCCGAAAATCAATTTTTTGCATTATATTTTGGTTTTCAAGATCAATGAAAACGAATTTGATATGCAAATTTTCATAATTTGACCGTGCAAATTTCGGTGGCAAATATTCAATTTTTCAACCCAGCATATTTTCCGATTTTCCAAGATGGCGGATAGTGAAACTTAAAAAAATGAACTTTTAACTTTACAAGCGGATTTTTTGAGTCAAGAAATATTAAATTTCGGTGGAAAATATTCAATTTTTCAACCCAAGATATTTTACGATTTTCCAATATGGCGGACCATAAGAATTAGAAAAATGTAGAGACTTTACCAAAAATCATGGCCATTATGGAAAACTTATAGAAAAAACAGAAGAAGGACGCAATAAACCTGATTCGGTATTTCAAAAATCGATAAAAGAAGTAGAATAAAAGTTACAATAAAAATTTTTCCAAGATGGCCGACCAAAAAGCATGAAAAAAGGAACTTTAAACATTACCAAGGGGTTTTCTAGGTTGAGAAAAACGTTTTTATAAATGAAAATTTTTATTTCACCAGATGGTTAACCACAAGGTATTTTAAGGTCCACCATATCTTGGATTCCCAAAAATTTATTTTGGGGTAAAAAATGAAAATTTTCACTGAAATACATATTTCTTGAACCCGCATACTCTTTGATAAAGTAAAAAGGTTATTTTCTTTTTTTTTTCAGTTATTCTTTCCGCCATCTTGAAATAAAAAATAAAAATTATCATCTATAAAAACATTTTTCTTAACTTCGAAACCCCCCCTGTCAAAAATAAAAACTCCTCAAAAGTGTTTTAAAAGTGTTCAAAACTGTTTTTTTGTAGTTAAAGTGGGGAACTTTTTTTTTTTAAAACTGGTTATAAGTGAATTAGAATAGCTTTTTAAAGTCTTTTAGTCTTGTCTAACAAAAATGCTGATATCCTGTAGGTTTGGGATTTTTCATCCAAAACAATTTTCCAATTTTCCAAGATGGCAGACCAAAAAATAACCAAATGAGCTTTTTACATTGCCTGGGGAGATTTTGAGGCTTAGAAAATGTTATTATTGTAGAAAATTTTCATTTTTTTTACCAAAAATATTTTCCAATTTTTCAAGATGGCGGACCCAAAAAAATATCAGAATAAGCTTTTTACATTGTCGGAGGGGTTTTCGAGGTCGAGAAAAACGATTTTATTAATGAAATTATTCTTTCTATGGCCCCAGCATTTTTTCCGATTTTCCAATATGGCGGACCAAAAAAAATGAAAATAGAAAATTTCTACATTAGCTGAGGGTTTTAGAGGTTGAGAAAATCGTTTTTATGAATGAAAATTTTAATTTTTTTTATTAAAAATATTTTCCGATTTTCCAAGATGGCGCACTAAAAAACATGTCAGAATAAGCTTTTTATATTGTCTGAGGGTTTTCGAGATCGATAAAAACGATTTTATTCTTGAAATTTTTCATTATTTTGCCCCAGAATATTTTCCAATTTCCCAAGATGGCGGACTAAAAATCATGTTAGAATAAGCTTTTTACATTGCCTAGGGGTTTTCGAGGTTGAGAAAATATTCATTACTAAAAACTTTTAATTTTTTTACCCTATCTTATTTTCCGATTTTCCAATCTGGCTGAACAAAAAACATGAAAAAAGGAAATTTGTATATTTCCTGGGGATTCCAGAGTTTGAGAAAAACGTTTTGAATTATGACCTTTCATTGCTAAAAACGTTTTTTTCAACCTTGCACACCCCCAGCCAATATAAAAAGCTTTATTCTGGAATGTTTTGGAAAGCCGAAAAATATGCTAGGGCGAAAAAGTTAAAATTTTTACCAATGAAAAAGTTTCTCTCAACCTTGGAAAACTCCAGGTAATTTAGAAAGTTCCTATTTTATGTTTTTTGTTCCAACATCTTGGAAAATATGATAAGGTAAAAAAATAAAAAATTTCATTTATAAAAACGTTTTTCTCTACCTCGAAAAACCCCAGGTAATATAGATATTTCTGCTATTCATATTTTTTGTTCCGTCATATTGGAAAATTCTGGAAATATGCTTGGGTGAAAAAATGAAAGTTTTCATAAATAAAAATGTTTTTCTCAACCGCGAAAACCCCTAGGCAATGTAAAAAGCTTATTCTGACATGATTTTTAGTCCGCCATCTTGGAAAATAGGAAAATATGCTGGAGCGAAAAAATTAAAATTATCATCAATGAAAACGTTTTTCACAACCTTGAATACCTCTAGTTAATGTAGAAAGATGCTTTTTTCATATATTTTATTCCGCCATCTCGGAAAATCGTAAAATTGTTTGGAATGAAAAATTACGCTTTCAGGATATCAGCTTTCCCTCTGACGTTTTATTTTCATCCCGAAGGTATTCCAGGAGATGACAGAAATTTCAGGGAGTTCATACAAATTTTTGAAAAAAGGCGCAAAAAAAATCGCCTTATACATATGCATATATAAATATACCTATGTGTATATACCTATTGTTATATTGTTATAAATTTTGGAGTTACCAAAACTGACCAAAGTTGTTTGAACAACAATTTAAGTTATTTAAATTTAATTATATAATCTTTTGATTAAATAATGGAAATTCAATTGAAAGAAAATGTAATATCAGGTAACAAATTGAAATAATTTCATTAATTACAAAATTAATTTACTTTCTTATTCAACAAAATTAAAGTTAGTGTGTATAATTGAAGCATGCAAAACAATGCAAGGAAAACAATGTTTCTTAATTTAGTGAGCATGTACTCTCATGTGTTTTTTTATCTGTGTCAATTTTCTGATTTTCGAATACAAAAGTCCTTAAATTTCAATTTCAGTTCAAAATTTAAAGGTTGCACAGAGTAAAAATGCATTCGGGTCACTTTTTACATTTCCAGGGCCCGTTTTTTGATGCAACACCTGCGAAACGAGATATCAACCCCTAAAGTGGGGTAAATTTTCAAATAATTCTTAAAGAAACTTAAGTTCTTCCCAAATGCAAAAAAGAATTATTTAGCATAAAAAATTATTACCAGAAATCCAAAAAAATAGTTAAAAGTCAAATAAGCATGTATTATCCATCACAACCCTCCCTGGCGGTGTCTTTAGTAAGCAAAGGGGTGAGTTTTATAAATAAATGAAAGATTGAATATTTTGGGCTTAAAAACTCACATAACAGAATATTTTGGTTCGCTTTTTTCATTTCTGGAGCTCATTTTTAGCTACAGCGCCTACGAAATGAGATATCAGCCCCTAAAATGGGATAAATTTTCAAACGATTTTTCTTACGCGTTTCTTATAAAACTAAGGTTTTGCTCGCACGTATTACTTCCTTTGCTAAAATATCTATTTGTTCAACAAAGGAAAAAAAATACACTGGGAATGAATTGGTTGCGCGAGAAGACAAATCGCAGGCGTCTCGCCCCACTAATATTTATGTATCTCGCGAGAAAAATTTTCTGCTTCTCAGACGCCAAAAATATTTGCTCTCGAGACAAAGCGCGCGCAGCTGCCGCGCGCGACTCTTCCTATACATATTTTAAGCATATACTATACATGAATGTTACGTAGTTTGTTAATAAAAATATTTTTGTGCTTATTATAAACTATCGCGTGAGTTACCAAAATCCGACATTACCCTCAGGGCGAATAGGAAGAGTCGCTTGAGGCAACTGCGCGCGCTTCGTCGAGAGAAGCCGAAAATTTTGCTCGCGAGATACGTAAATATTTATGGGGCGAGACGCCTGCGATTAGTCTTTTCGCGCAACCAATTAATTCCCAGTGTAGGGTTTGGCTTTCAATGCAGTTGTATGAGTACAAAACTGCATTGAAAGTATAATTTCCTACATTTTTTCCCGTGTTCAAACATAGTTTTTCATTAAAAGCGAAAAAAAGATCGCCCGAAAATAAGAAAGTAGATCTTTTTGCAGCGTGTAATGAAATATACTTTTTTGTGAACTTCATTGACTTTGAATACTTTCCAAAAAGTTTAAAAATATACATTCATGTGCTATTCTGTATTCTGGAACTAATTTTCAAAAAATATTGCCAACAGAAATGAAATTAAGGAAAACCGCAAAATTAGCTTACATTTTTCTAGCAACTTATTATTCTAGAACCCTTTATCGAACTTATTTTAAGTCCCTAAAGTCCCTACAGTCCCTAAACCTGATTTATTCTAAGTCCCTAAACCCGGATTATTCTAGTCCCCTAAAACGAAAATATTCTAAGTCTATTTGAGCTCCCCCCCCCAAAATTATATGCTTGAAGTACCCCACCCCCGTCTATAAACATTAGGATGTCTCTACCCTAACAAAAATAAGCGGCCGGTTTCGGCTGTTTTCACCTGATTTCATCTGGTATCAATGAGTTTTAACTAGAAAAATAGTTTTAGTTGTTAAAAAAAGAAAATTTCCGGGAAAATAAAGAAAATTCAATACTGATAAACTTTACAACATTCTTTTAACCAATAAACGTCTAAATGAAAATTTATACATTATTACCAGGGCGTTTTCGAGGTCGAGAAAAACGTTTTTATGGGTGAAAATAATCATATTTTCCCCCCCCAGAATATTTTCCGATTTTCCAAGATGGCGGACGAATAAACTTATAAAAATAAACTTTATACATTACCAGGGGGTTTTCGAGGTCGAGAAAAACGATTTTATGAGTGAAAATTTTCATATTTTCACTCCAGCATATTTTCCGATTTTCCAATATGGTGGAGCAATAAACATCCCAAAAATAAACTTTATACATTACCAGGGGGTTTTAGAGGTCGAGAAATACGTTTTTATGAGTGAAAATTTTCACATCCTCCTTCTTGGAAAATTGGAAAAACGGAAAATTTGAAAAGTTTCACTCATAAAAATGTTTTTTCTCAATCTCTAAAATCCCCTGGTAAGGTATAAAGTTTATTTTGAGATGTTTATTGATCCGCCATCTTGGAAAATCGGAAAATATGATGCGGTGAAAATATGAAAATTTTCACTGAAAAAAACGTTTTTCTCGACCTCGAAAACCCCCTGGTAATGTTTAAAGTTTATTTTTGGGATATTTATTGGTCGGCCATCTTGGAAAAACTGAAAATTTGAAAATGTTCACTAAAAAAACGTTTTTCTCGACCTCGAAAACGCCCTGGTAATAATGTAAAAATTTTCACGTTTATTGGTTGAAAGAATGTTATAAAGCTTATCAGTAATGAATTTTCTTTATTTTCCCGGAAATTCTCTTCTTTTAACACCTATTTTTCCTGGTTAAAACTCATTGATACCAGATGAAATAAGGTGAAACCAGCCGAAACCGTGCCAAAACCAGCCAAAACCAGCTAGTTAGGGTAACAAAAATAACCACGTAGCTATACTCCCTGGCTCAGAGAGTTATTTCAGGGAGTTAACTCCCTGAAATTTCTGTCACCTTCTCGAATACCTTCGGGATGAAAATGTACCATACGAGGGAAAACTGATATCTTGGAGGCAATAATTTTTCATTTTTCATTCAAAACAATTTTCCAATTTTCCAATTTTCCAATATGGTGGACCAAGAAACATGAAAATAAAAACTTTCTACATTACCTGGGGGTTTTCGGGGTCGAGAAAAACGTTTTTATGAATGAAAATTTTAATTTTTTGGCCCCAACATATTTTCCAAGTTTCCAAGATGACGGACCAAAAAACATGAAAAAAAAATCTTTCTACGTTACCTGGGGGTTTTCGGGGTCGAGAAAACCGTTTCTATTAATGAAAATTTTAATTTTTTTGCCCCAATATATTTTCCAATTTTCCAAGATGGCGGACCAAAAATCATGAAAATAACTTTCTACATTACCTGGGAGTTTTCGGGGTCGAGAAAAATCTAGTGTTTCAGAGGGCCCACATTTTTTATTACAATCTTGATGAACTAATTTAGAAAAAAATAAATATATGCATAAATCAAAAATTTTTTAAATTGTCTATTTTTTAATTTTTCTAGCGAACGCGCTCTTGTTAAAATTTAAACTGCATACGTGTAAATTAATTATTATTTTATATTTTGTAATATTTAAACTTATTTAACTTATTAGCTATTTTTGAAACTTGATTTAATTAATTATTGGTAAAAAATTTTAATTTCAGAAATTTTAAAATCCATTCGGACGGATGAATTGCGTAATTTGGAACTGAATGAAAAAGATCTCCAATGGGATGGAACAGAGCCTGTTGCCGATTTGAAAACTTGGAAATATTTCCAGCAATTTGTTGTTTATGAAAAAAAACCTAAAGCTGAAAATATTTCCCAATTTGAAAGCTTAAAACTGGATAAAGAATTATTAAGTTGCAAATTGCCATACGATAAGGCATTGAAACTTCTGATATTAAATGAATTCTCAAATACAAATAACCTATTGGTCAACTGTTTTAAATACGTGATCAGGAAAGGCGAACTCATAAATTCGCTGCGAGCTGAATTTTGGAAACCTTTCCATAAATTGATTCCTAAAAAGGTAATCAAGAATTTTTTTGCAAAAATATATTGAAATGTAACATTAAACTTTTTTTTTTATTTTTAGGAGTTTTATGAACAATTATCTGCAAAAGAAATATTTGAATTATGGAAAGAATCATTAGGTTCGATGAAAGCATGTGAAAACATTTTGAATGAAATACCTGGAGACTACATAAATTTTTTTGCATATTTGCAAAATTCAAAATTTAATTTTGAAATTTATGGGATTGAAAAATTTTCAATCCTTCTGAACCCAGAATACCAGAATTTTTTTCTAAAGGATATTAAATCAGAGGAAATTAAGTTGCAACTTATTAACTATTGAAGAAGAAGATGACTAAATTTATATATAACTAATAATAATATATAACTATTGATTTAGTTTTTAACTTTTTAACTTTTAATTATTGTATAAATTTGTTTTTGTAAATAGTGTTATTATTAGATAATAAAATAAATTTTTAAACAACTTAAAAGCTTTTTTTAATTTTTATAATTTCATTTCTAAATTAGCAAAGTTTATTTAAAGGAAGCAAAGTTTTTTACAACACTCATAATAGTGTATATATTGTATTTATATCAAAGTATTTATATTCAAATTTTTATTACAGAAATCATGCTGGTTACACATCAAAGCGAACAAAATTAATTAAATATTCAAATTATTATTGTTTTTTTAAGTAAAATGTCAATTTATTTTTTATTTATTTTTACAGTAAATTCTTTAAAAATTTTGCACCAATGGTCCCTAGATACTTCTGAAATAAAGGTCCCTAGGTACTTTTGCGCCAAAGGTCCCTAAATCGAAAAAATTCTAAGTCCATTTTAAACAAAAGTTCTTCATGGAAACAAAATTAAATTTTGAGAGGGCAATTGATTTGTTAACGTTCAATCGTTGGCGAGGTACAGATGATTTGTTGATAAACTGCTTCAAGTACTTTATTAGAAAGGGGGATGTCATAAATGCCATGGAAAAAAATTATTGGCTTTGTTTCCTTAAACTTGTACCAATGAAGGTAAGAGAGAACTTTTATTTGAAAACAAATTCTTTTCCGAATGAATTTATTAAACTTAATTTAATATTTTCAGGAGTCGTACGGACAAATAAGTATAGATGAAATATTATCTTTGTGGGGCGAAGCTTTAGATTCGAAAAAGATATGCATGGATATATTAACAATAATAGGCATTTCTAAAGAGTACGATAGAATTTTTCGTTTAGTCAAGGACCCAAATAATTTTGGTTCAATTCAATTAAAAGAATTTTCCATTCTGCGAACGGGCAGCCAAGAAAATTTTCTGAAAGAAATTGAGAACAGAGAAAGGCATTTCAAATTGATCAATTGTTAAATTTTAAAATTTTTCATTATTTTATTATTGTTTAAATTATTTTTACATAAAAATAAAAATTGCTTAATAGCAGTTGAAAGCCTTAGTTATTTTGTTTTCATTTTATTCCTATACCAGTGCATTATATTTTAAAATTTATATAGTTTTTCGTTTGCTCGAATTTCGCCCAGAATTTTTTTTTCTGTTTTTTGATCCGCCATCTTGGAAAATCGGAAAATATGCTGGGATGGATAAATGACAATTTTCATTCATAAAATTGTTTATGTTAACCTCAAAAAACACACAGGTAATGTAGAAAGTTCTTTTTTTTCAGTTTTTTGATCTGCCATCTTGGAAAATCGGAAAATATTCAGGAGTAAAAAAAAGAAAATTTTCATTCATAAAAACGTTTTTGTCAACCTCTGAAACCCCCAAGTAATGTAGAAAGTTCCTTTTTTTCTGTTTTTTTATCCGCCATCTTGGAAAATCGGAAAATATTCAGGAGTGAAAAAAAGAAAATTTTCATTCATAAAAACGTTTTTATCAACCTCTAAAACCTCCAGGTAATGTAGAAAGTTCCTTTTTTCCTTTTTTTTTGATCCGCCATCTTGGAAAATCAGAAAATATTCAGGAGTGAAAAAAAGAAAATTTTCATTCATAAAAACGTTTTTGTCAACCTCTAAAACCCCCAAGTAATGTAGAAAGTTCCTTTTTTTTCTGTTTTTTGATCCGCCATCTTGGAAAATCGAAAAATATGCTGGGGTAAAAAAATGAAAAAAATTAATGAAAATTTTCATTAACAAAAACGTTTTTATCAACCTCGAAAACCCCCAGGTAATGTCGAAAGTTTCTTTTTTCATGTTTTTTGGTCCGCCATCTTGGAAAGTCGGAAAATATGCTGGGGTAAAAAAATGAAAATTTTCATTAAAAAAAAAGTTTTTATCAACCTCGAAAACCCCCAGGTAATGTGGAAAGTTTCTTTTTTCATGTTTGTTGGTCCGCCATCTTGGAAAATCGAAAATAGTTAAGGTGAATATTTTACTTTAAGGGTTTCCCCCTAACGGTTCGGTTTCATCCTGAAGGTTTCCCATGATACGACAGAAATCTTTTTGGGTCAATGTATAATATAACTATGATTAAACACATAGTTTATTGTTATGGTTAAATATGGTTCAACCATATGGTTTATCATATGCCAAATCATTATGGTAAATATTTTTAAACTGTCTTAGCCTAATTTTTAACATGTATATGCAAAATAAGGTAATTTAAATTTATTTTATTCAGGGAGTCGGACTCTCTAAATCAGGGAGTTAACTCCCTAAATCAGAGAGTTAACTATCCAAAACAGAGAGTCCGACTCCCTGAATTCAGATAGTCTGATTCTCTGATTTAGGGAGTCGGACTACGTGGTTATTTTTGTTAGAGTTTTTGAGTTGTTAGCAAAAAACTGGATTTTATTTTCCTATTTTAGCCCAAAAAAAGCACGTTCCACAACATTTTGCATTTTAATTTTTATTTTTAATTTAATATTTTCCACCTTTAATTCATTTTTCAAGCTCTTGTAAAGTTCAAAGTTCATATTTGTAGTCCAACGATGAAATGCGTTTTTTTTTCTCGTTCACTTTTGACCTTTCCAAAAAAAGAACTTTGGCATTTATCCCTCATAACAACGAGAAAAGATAAGGCAACGTGGCCTATGTCCTATGGTCCTCGAAGGAAGCAATTGCTTCAAATAGTTTTATGGATTAGCGCAAAGTCAAGGTCAAATCATTCTTAAAAAGTTTGTACGAAAGATCGGTCGAGACAAAATTTTACTTGCACAATTTCTTGGTTCCTACTTTCAAAATATGAGTACAAAAAATGTTACTTCAATATTATTTACCAGGTAGGAATAATTTTTCAATTTAAAATAAGAAAAATAGCTATAAATTTTATTTAAAGTTATAGATTTGAGTCAAGACGAATTCTAACAAATAAATAAGCTAAAAAACGACGAAGAAGATATTCTAAATTCAATTGTCGAGTCTCTGGATATTGATTTAAATTTTAAAGGTTCAAAGTAACAAAGTTACATAAAGACAATGTATCGAAAGTACGAAAAATTTTTTCACCTTAATTTTCAGAATATTTCTCCATCTTTTAGGTTCTGTCGAGGAAGAATGGTGGCACAAGCCTGAGGAAGATAGTTTATTCGACTCCTGCTTGGATGAATACTATTTGTACAATTTCAATTTCTTCAAACTGGAATTGGAGTATTATCTTGAATCACCAGGTATCGTAGAATGCAGTCAACTTCGCGATGAAGAATTCGAGGACACTTTTGTTAGCAATATGGCCTGTAATTTAGAAAGATTATCCTATGAGGAGGCATTAATTCTTTTAAATTTAAAAACGATGGAAGAAGAATATCCTATGGGTTACTATGAAAACGAAACAGCATTATTCAATCTTTATGTAAAGAAAAACATGCTTCGTTACTTTGTAAGAAGAGGAGAGTTTCAAGATTGCAAGTGCTGGGACTACTGGAAGGAATTTTTTAAGTTCCTACCGATTTCGGTAAGAAAAAAACAATTTTGTCCTGTAACTTACACTTTTTTATTTAAAACGTTTTAAAATTTTTTTTTCTTTATTTTTTTTTTTTGCTTTGCAGAATGCAAATCATAATTTAAACGATAAATTCATTGCGAAAGTGTGGCTGGAAGAAATCTGTAAGGTCGAAAAAAAAGAAGAAAACAAAAAGTTACTCACAGAAATTGGATTAAGTTCAGCCTACGCGGAGATAATTCACAATTTAAGCGAGGCTAAATGTTCAAGAGACATTATTATAAGCCATATTAATCCGTTAATTCCTAGTCCTTCAGAAGGTGCAGAATCTGGATTACTCAAGTTACACGGTACATTGGAGTACTTCGAAGTAACGAAGAAAAGAGAAGTACAAACTGGTAATAACCATCGCCTCCGGTCAAAAAGTTGTTAATTTTTTATATATTTTAAACATTTGTTATTTTGAGACTAATTAAAGAAATTATTTTTATAAAAATTCTTTACTGTTTTTGTTTGTTTTTTTATCTAACTAGGGGGCAAGCCTCCTACGCGCCAACCCCCTCACAATAATGTTTAATAATGTTAAATCACAGTAAGACTATTGGCTGATTCATAATTAAATACAGATATAATGAAATTTTTCGATAATTTTGGCAAACCATTATTATTTTTATTTTCAACATTTATCTGCAAAAAAAAAAGAAGAAAATATTTTCTATTTCATCTGCTACTATTCGCCTCGGGCCAGAGCCGTTTTTACCCATAAAATAACATATAAAGTATCAAAGGCCTGCAAGTTAGTTTTGGCACTAGCGCGACCAGTAGAATAAATTCACGCTAGTTTCTAAAGTTTTTTGCCCATGTTGCTTACAATATTTCAACAGGTTGACGAAATATTTGTATGATTTTTCATATATTACATTTCGCATATGCAGATGTAATCTTCCATCAGAAAATTTATAAAAATTTAAAAAATTAATATCTAAATTTGTTTTTGAAAAATTTTTATACTTCAGTGTATACAGCGCCAAAAGAGCGGAAATAGCAAAAACAACTTTCAAGGGGTAGTTTTTTTCAAATTTAAGGGTTGAAAAGTTAATTTTTAACAAAAAATTCTCCCAAATTCTAGTTCAGCGATTCAGAAAACTTATTTGAGAACCGAATTCGAAAGTTATTAATTAATTAATGCAAATTATTTTTTTTTCTGTGTCAGTTGGAAAAATTAAGAAGTTGGAGAAAAAATGGGAGGGCCAATGCCTAGGCATTTCGGGTTCGGTAACTATTGCATTCGGATATTCGCATTAAATTTAATTTTATATGAAAAATTTAAATTTTCATTTGAAAATAAAGTCGTTTGACAATAATATCAAATTGATTTTCAATTTTAAAAAGTTTTAAGGTTTTTTTTAGCAAAATCATTATTTGCCACCCTGCCGTGACCAAAGTTGCCAAACCTGGCAGTAGTTATTTGTTCCTATATTTCAATGGTGCAATTACTCGGGTTCCGGAAGCTCTCGTGTGTGTCCTTTATTGGTACTTCATTATTTCGCAAAGGTTTGTTCTAATTAAATCAATTGTGTGGGCATTTTTTTTTTTTTTAATTACTTTTACTCGTGATGGAACAAAAAAAACAAGAAACGATGAGTGATAAGCTAGCGGATGATATTTTTTCGCTGGATGTAGGTTATGAATTAACGTGGCCTAATCCATTAAATTCTCCACTGATTATAAGAAATTATTTAGAAAGCACCGATTTTCAGGAGCTGACACCAGGTATTTACAAACGAATTTGCATTATTAGGTTAATTTTACATCAGTCATATTTATAGTGCCCTGGTATATAGAAAAATTTTGTAATTTAATTATTTTTATGCAATGATAGCATTAAAGTATCGTTATTATTGAATTTAGCAGAATATACACCAAAAAAAATTTTTTTATTCGAATAGTGAACTGTTATTTATGAATAATTTTAAATTTAATTGAAATATGGTTTTTTGATTTTTCAATTTCTCGATCAACTTTGCCAGATGTAAATATCAAAAAAAGACAAAATATCAAAATTCTTTTTTAAACCCGTATTTATCCAAGTAGAATCATTTGTGTGATTTAATCTAAATTTTATTAAACTTTTCTTAGAAAAAACAGCATTTAATTAAAAAATCTAAAGTTATACTCAAAAGAAGCTTTATAGTTTATTATTATAGTTAATTTTTTCAAAAATTTTTATCAATTTTTTTGTAAAAAAAACTTTTAAAATTGACTAGATGATTAAAAAAAATACCAGCAAGACATAAAAAGTTGCAAAATTTTTAGTCCTAATATAAGTTTCTGGCGTAAACAACATAAATTGAAAATAACACAGTCATTTTTAAATAAAGTATCGTTCGTTTGGCTTCTGGATATGCATAATCTAATCACTTCAAAAAAATGTTATAAATTTTTAAAGAAAAGAAAGGTCCATTTTTAATAAAAATATAACTAAGTCCGCATAAATTAGTGACAAATCGTGTTAAACCAATTGCGTCAGTGAAATTTTATCATATCCATAGGGGTTGTTAGGCGCGATCACCTCCCCTTAGCTCCAAAAAATGAATGTTTTTTGTTCATAATTTTGTTTTTTTACAGAAATTTCATGAAGAAACATACAAAATTTTGCTTAAGCGCTTTTTCTGGATCTGCCACTGGTTAAAATCTGATCGCATTAATTGTTATTATAATTTATAAAATCATTTAGTCGTGCCTTCCATGATTTTTGAAACTTTTTCTTAGGGTTTTTGATTTTTTTTAAAATAAATATTTCTTGAAAATTCAGTGTTTTTTTTAAGGAAATTTTAGAACTGCACAAATCACAAAATGGGTAGGGGTGAAGGAGAAAAGGGGGGGAGGGAATACTAATTTTGCTTATTTATTTACAAAATATTATCTCTTTAAATTTTGAAAAAGTAACTCGAAAATTACTTTTTATTAAATTTATTGAACATGTAAATGGGTCAAATTTTGTAAAGTACATAATATACAGTTTGGATTTTTGAGTCTCAGAATGTACTCCAAAGTATGTTTGGTCGAGAGTATATATAAAAAATATTTTTTCTCAATTTTTAGCTTTTTAGAGCCAATCCTCTATTTTTTACAGCGATTTTTGTTTTTTTCAATTTTTTGAAACTTTTAATTTTTGAGAAATTTGTGTTCATGAATTCTTCTCGCAAATGCGTACTTTACAGTAAAATTTTTTTTCCTTATAGTGCCCCATAGGAAATTTCCCGTAGAATTGAATTCTATTCTGGAGTCCAATATTTTTTTGCGCGAGAAAATCAACTCTGTTGCTTGGGCTTTTCTAGCTTTTATACCTCAGCTGCAGACAGCTCAATTTTCATTTTGTTGGTCCCAAATTTTATGTTTATATTTTCAGCCATTAATCATGTTATGTTTGCCTTAAAATTAAAAAAATAATTTTGAAAATTTATTGACTACTGACGGAGATATTAGCGCTTGAAATTTCAATAATTTTTTAGGTACTTAATTAATCAAGACTTTTTTATAAATAATCTGATTTTAAAAATCTTTGAGTATAATATTTAGGACATTATTTAGCATCGATTCACTAAAAAAAAATTTTGATTTTCTACGTTTCGCCGCGAACAAATTGATTTTTTGAAAAATTTAGGTTAGGCCAAAAATCAAAAAAATTGAAATATATTTCACATTATTGTTAAAAAATGAGATTTTTTTTAGTGAATCGATGCTAAATAATGTCCTAAATATTATATTCAAAAATTTTTAAAATAAGATTATTTATAAAAAAGTCTTGATTAATTAAGTACCTCAAAATTTAATGAAATTTCATGCGCTAATATCTCCGTCTGTAGTCAATAAATTTTCAAAATTTTTTAAAAAATTTCACATGATCAATGGCTAAAAATATTAAACACTCCAGAAGTTTCGATCTCCAGAAATTTTTTCTCAAAAAATGCTATTTCTATCCACCTGATTCAACCTTAACTATATATTTAACTTTTTATTTTGAAATACGCGCCTATGAACCGAACCTTACCCCAAGCGTAGCCTTCAAATTTGCCAAGAAATTTAAGCAACTCTGCTAAAAATTTTCAGGTTTTATATTTAAAATTTTGTTTTTATCACAATATTCATGCTATAACCTAACTTCATAAAATTATAAATAAATTTTCAAATTTAAAATAAAAACATTTGAACAATGCATTTTTATTAACCAATCAGGAGAGGTTTTTAGATATGAGCAATTATTTTAAAAGTGCCACTTAATTTGAGTCTGAAATCGCAATTTTTTTCAAGCTCCTTGGAGGCCAAAGTTGAGACTTTCGAGGTTTGTGTCCATAGAGACATTTTTTCAGAATAATAAAATCTAAAACATTCAAAAAATTCACCTAATTTGATCGAACGGCCATTTCCTATTCATTTGTGCGGGGTCCTTTTTCGAAAAATCGCAAAATTAAAAACAAAAGTTATTTCAGTTTTTTAAGTATTTGACCAAGTTTCCCCAAATATTTTTGAGCGCGGATGGTCGCAAATGAAAATTTGTTTTATTTTTCATTAGTTAAAAAAAAATAGAATGGGTATATTTCTCAATTTTTTTTAAATCGCTGCCAAAGTTGAAATTTAAGAAGAAAAAAAATTTATTTTGTATGGTTTATGGTCTACCAATCAAAAGGATGCACTAAAATCACTTCCAAAAGTAATTTTATCTCAAATTATATCGTCTAACCTTTTGAAGGAGAGGTCGCAAGATCATTTTGACAGAATCGTTTAACCACGGGAGTATTTGGAAAGACGACTATAAAGTCGTTAAAAATTTACTTTTTTTTTGTCATTATTAGGCTGCCAATCAGAGCTGAAGGCATCTAGGAGTCTGAAAACTTCAGGATCCTTTTTTTTTAAGGTGTACTTTGACCTAATACAATTAGTTTTTAAATATCTTTCGTGGGCCGATTCACTATTTAGATCCGGGCATAGATTTTAAAGTTAAAGAACTTTTATTATTAATAACAATAGTATTACTTTTCTTTTAAGGTTGATTAGCGTGTATTTTGATCACGATAGAAATCGATATAATTTTTCTAGGAGCTTCATATTATTAAAAAAAAATTTTTAAGAAAATTGTGGTTTTTATTTAGGAGATACAAAGCTTCAAAGTTGAATCCTTATACATTGCAAACATAGTAGCTGAGTCAAAAATCAGGGGTTTGAGATTTTTATGCTATGTCAATATCAAAACTAAACGATAAATTAAAAAAAAAATAGCACAACGTAAATTAATTGTTGAACAAACTTCTATTCGATTTTTAAATAAATTGTGGTTTTCGTAGAAAAGATACTTTAATTAGAAAAAATAAAAAACCGATGAAAATTTTAAGGTGACAACGTCGCGTCGCCGTTTAAAATACACGCATAATATTATAATAATAATAATCATGTAAAGAACGCGCGCTTACACAAATATTGTACAACGTTGTCCACTCTTTTTTTTTATTTATCCTTCAACGAAAAATGACCAGCTGTATACCGTCAAAATCTTGTGACCGCTAATGTACCTTAAATTATTTTTTTATAAGAAATCATAATTTTAAGCTTTATAAGAAATCTTTAAATAAATCTTTAAAATTTCAGTGGTTTCGCTCAGTCTCACTAATGTTCGCGGTAATCTAGTAATAATAATAGTAAATATATGGTATATCACGACCCAGGGCCAGAAAAATAAAGCCCCAAATCACAGTTTACCAAATCGTAATTTAAATCGTAATTTACGTGCGATTTGAGTCATTCTTTTTTTATGGCCAATAAGGTCGCATACGATTTTTTTGCGTCAGTGGCGAGAAAACACGTCTTCGCAGAAAGGCTGGGAAATACGTGCTTTATGGTCATTGTACAGAAAAAATAATAAGACTGTGCGAAGCACAGAATATATACCCGCGACAGAATGTCGCTATTTTTCGCACTCGTTAAGGTCACAGTGATCTCCGATTAGGTTCAAAATTTATATATAAGTTAGATATAAGACCAACATGAACTGTATTGATTTTGAGCCAAATCGAAAATATAGTACCGAAATTATTAACAATTTACGGGAATAACAGCGTTAAAAACACAAAATGTCGATTATAAGACATAAAACATGATAAAAAAGCACTTTCAGGATGAAAATAATCATTCCAGGTTGAAGCGGATACCCTGGAGGTGTAATTTTTCATTTTCCGCACGAATATATTTTCCGATTTTTCAAGATGGCGGCCCGATAAATTTGAACTTTAAACTTTACAAAGGGTTTTTTTAGGTCAAGAAAAACGAATATACGGTGGAAAATATAAAATTTTTTGGCCTTAAAAATTTTCCGTTTTGTCAATATAACGAATCGAAAAACTCCTAAAAAATAAATTTTTGACATTACAAGGGCGTTACAAACACAAAATATCGAACATAAAACATAAAATATGTTAGAATATGGACTTTTTAGATAAAAATAATCAATCCAGGTAGAAGCAGTTACCCAGGGGTTAAAATTTTTAATTTTCCACACAAGTATATTTTCTGATTTTCCAAGATGGCGGCTCGATACATTTGAAAAAATGAGTAAAAGAAAAAGTAAAACAAAATTTCATAAAATCTTTAAACAACATCAATACCGCAGTTAAAGAATAAAATATTATTTAAAACACATATCAAAAATATATTTTATTTAATCAAAAAATTAGTTAATTAAATTTGTTATTTTTAATATACATCTAATTAATTATTATTATGTAAATATACATGCTTATAATGTAAATATACATTTAAAATGTTTTATACATTATATATTATTGTTTATAAATAAATGAATTTGATTATTTATTTCAACTAACATACCCAATTAAAAATATTTTAATTCAGAAATAAACTTCGTGTGTTGGTATGCTTCGCACGGTCTAACATTGTTAGCAATGATCTAGTTTAGTCGTCTTTAAAAAAAAAATTATATTCCAATAAATAAATTAGAAACATTCTGATACTTATAATTAAAATTTACGCGGTTGTTAATCCAAATTAAGATTTTTATTTTGTTGTACAACTTTGTAAAAATTTACGAAATCGTGAAAAAACTGATTATCCAAAAAATGCAAGAAAAAATTAGGCTTTTATAACGGAGCGCTCCGTTGCTTGAATATTGCTTGAATATTAACATGGAACATGTTTATATGGGTGGGGGGGTAACTTTGTAGCTCCAATAGTTAAGAGTGTCCGGGATGTGAAATAGGACCTTCTAAACTTTGATTTGGAGACTTAGAATAATTTCAGTTTTGGGACTTAGATTTGAAAAGAGACTTGATTTAGAAACTTTAATTTATTATTTCTTATTTTAATTTAATTTATAGGAATCTTTAATTTCTTTCTGAATCAACCGATTCATTTTTAATATAAAAAAACTTAAACCGAAATGTTTTCTTTTTTCGAGAAAAAGTTAATGTTTTATTGTAACAATATTTATATACAAATAATAAATTATTTTTTATCAAAATTTCTAAGATTTCTAAGCAAAATTTTTTTTTGTAAATGAATATCTAATGTCAGAAAAATATAGTAAAAATATTTATTTATAAGTTATAAGAGGTACCTATAAAAGCGTAGATACCACATTTCTCTTTTCGATAAACTTTTCGGTTGTCCTTCTCTCAAAATCTCTTCTTGTCTCTTTCTAAATATTTCATCCAAACATGGCACTATAAAGAGATATTATTTTACAGCTGAGAATATTAACAAATAATTGCATATATAAATAATAAATAAAAAGGTGGAAACAAAAAATTTCTGATGATATGTTAGTTGCTTTTCATATAAAAATCTTTAGTTACCAAATTTTATATACCTAATTTAAAATACTTCAAATCGTGATTTTGGTTGTATCGTTTGTGGCCGCCACCAGATTTCGTCTACTATAGGTTTTTTGTGTCGCTGAACACGAAAATCGGGGTCTTTTATATGAGAAATTGGGGCTTGACCCTTAAATTAGCCAAAACTACCCTTACGAGGGGTACTTTCGCTATATTCGTTCTAGCCTTTTGAGATTTGGTCTAATATGGTTTTTTTTAGTCGCTGATCACAATAACCGGTGTCTTATTAATCAAAAATTAGAGGATCAGCATTAAATTAGCAAAAATCAGCCCTTAAAGGGTTTTTTTTTTAAGCATAATAATAAAAATTTTGTGTCATAAAAAAATTTTTTTTTTCAAATTATGAATAATTTATTTACACTTTTCAAACCTTTTAGGAGTAGTTTTGGCCAATTTAAGGGTTAAGACCTCATTTTTAATTGAAAAGTTTACGATTTTCGAGATCAGTGAGCCAAAATACCCAATTAGAACAAATCTTATAGGGCTAGAGCGGAAGTAGCAAAAATACCCCTTTTAGGGGTAATTTAGGTTAATTTAACCAGTTCACGGTACAGCGCAGCATTTCCGGGACAAGTCCTTCTGGCCTGCATTCGTCGAAGGGCGGTCGCCCCTTAGCGAAGTGAGGACGCCCAAAAAAGGTATGCTCAGCGGTATCCGGCTCGCCCGGGCAATGCAAGCATTCCGGAGATGCCACCTTGCGCCACTTGAAAAGCATATCGCGGAAATAACCGTGACCAGTTAGGAACTGTGTGAGGTAGAAGTCTACCTCCCCATAATCACGGTTCATCCAGCTATCGGAATCGATGATAAGGCTGTGTGTCCAACGTCCCCTCGGGTCACCATAACCACCTATACTGCCAATATTCCATTGTGCGGGAGCGAGCGCGAACGAAAGCTACGTGGCGCTCTTCTTCCTCACGGTTATAGATCGCCTGCCTTTCCAAGGCAAGCAGATCGATGAGAATCACCCGAGCCACTACCTGGATCGCTGGCTCTGATACAGTCTTGAACGAAGAACAAGCGATTCGAAGTGCCCCCTGTCTCTGTACTGCCTTTAGTTTCTTGCAGTACTTTTTTATGCGGACATTGTCCGCCCACATCTCTGCCCCGTAGAGCAAGATAAAGTTGACTGTCGTCATCAACAGCCTCCTCTTCCCTGATCTGGGACCGCCGATGTTCGTCGTCAGCCACGATAGGGACTTTGTCACCCGGCCAGCCTTTTCACATGCCTGCTGGAATTGTCTATTGTAGGTCAACTCAACTTGTTATCCAAGAAAACATCCAAATTTTTGACCAATGGTTTGGTCTGGATCATAAGGGGATTACCTCCGTCATCAAAGCTGACGCCGAATATGGTATCAACCCTTCTCCGGGTCAGAAGGACAATCTCCGTTTTCGAAACTGCCAGTCTGAGTCTTCTGTCTTTCGAGCTGTTATGGTTAGAGCAACATCATCCGCGTATCCGATCATGGAGCATCCATCCGGAAGCAAGCCAATTTTTAGCAAGCCGTCGTAAAAGGCATTCCACAGATCAGGGGCCCGAAACGGAACCCTGCGCTATGCCTGCGCTTAATACTTTACCTCTTGTGCCATCGAGCGTGTTCCAGCGCAGGTATCGGTCCCAAAGGTAATCTCTGAGTATATTTCTCAGATACTCTGGAACTCTAAATACCTGCTCGAGGGAGTGCAACATATCGTCCCACTTAGCCGAGTTAAATGCGTTTTTCACATCCAACTTCACGACCCACTTAGAAATTAATTATGTTACTAAACACCAAAAATCTACACTTAGAAATTAAATATGGCACTTAACACCAAAATTTCCAAAACTAATGTATTGATTTAATTTATTTCAGTCGCTGGTTGTCCCCTTGAAAATAAGATTGGAAATTTAATGGAGGAAGCAGGTATAGAAATTACGGAAACCATGGAAAACGAAGATAACGGTGACAGTAATGGGCTCGAAGAAGCCATTAACGGTAATAGAAATTTAAGCTCGCATATAAAGTTTTTAAAATATCTCATTTATGACAATTGTTTGTAAATTTATTTCAGACAAGGTGACAAGTATTTTGACCACAGAAGGAAGATTTAAACCAAATGTCATATGCGTTCATGCATCAAGACTGCCGAATATGGATTTTGGAGGGCTTGAATGCTTTCAAGTTTTTATAAAAAGAGATTCTACGAATAACAGCAGCGATTCCGTGGAACAACTCGAATCAATAAAAGGTAACAAAAGAAAAGCAATAAAAGCGCTTCTAGCGTTGTTAATTGACGATGAAGCCATTTCAAATAACAAAACTTTTTATTTTTGGCAGACGAAGATTCAATAAAGGGCGAAATCGAGAAAATTTACAAGAATTTCAAAAGAAATTTTAAACCCATGACATTGGTAAAGGCAAAGGAGCTGTTGAAGTTTGAAAAATTTGACTCTGACTTTCATCACAATAATCAAAGTGGACACTCTAAGATAAGCGAGTCAGTTAAAAGGAACATGCTAAGGTACTTCATAAGGCAGGGTACAATTGTCGATACCACCACCAAAAGTTATTGGCAAAAATTTCTGGATCTTATACCCAGAGAAGTAATAAAAATATCTTTAAAAATCAAATAAAAAAAAAAAAAAATTTAATTTTAATTATTTAACTCAATTCTTTGTAGATATCTAAGAAAATAAAAATTAATACGCTGAAAAATGCATGGAGGATCGTTTTTTTTTAAAGATCTCAATAAGGTGAAACTCTTGTTGAAAAAAATGAATGTAGATCAAGAATACACAAAATTGATCGAAATCATCAAAAAATGTCCAAAAAATAAAAATTTGCCTGCCTTTATTTGTCCAATTGAGGAAACAGACAGTTTCAATGAATTCACGTCATGGGTACAAAGCTACGAAATAAATAACAATATAACAATTGATAATTTGAAATTAGAGAAAAAAGAAAATTCAGAATCCTCAAACAATAAAAGAAAAATACACAACAATCAAACCAAAAAAAATAAAAAACCTAAAACACAATAAGTGATAAAATTTAATTTAATTTATTATGTAGAATTTAATTTTTTGTAAGTGTTTCAATTAGTTCATAATTTACTGTAAATATAGTTTTTTTTATACTTTCTGTTTTTTTGAATACACATATATAAAAAAAGGTTTTTTTTAAAGATTTATTTAGTTTTATAAGTAATTAAGTGGAATTATTTTTGTAACCGTATTTTAATTAGTGTACAATATATCACTGTAAATAGTTTTTTTTTTTTATACTTTTTGTATTTTATGAATAAATTTAATAAAAACATTTATTTTTTATTTTTTATAAAAAAAATTCATGATTAATTTAGCAAATAATCTGAATCCTTAATCCTTTATAACGGTAATTATTTACGCACGCAGGGAACAGATAAAGTATCACCGTAAATTTAAACGTTAACTGCTGCAATAAAAATTCTTTTCTTACAATTGGTTTTAACATCCTGGTTAGTTGAATTCCGTAATTAATAGTCTCTAAATTTGTAAATGTCGAGCAATAGCACTCGTATATTTCCAAGAGAATTAGACAAGGATGGGCGTATTATGTTGAGAACGCGTGCAATAGCTTTGTATGTCAGCATTAGCTTTATGTACAGTATCCTTCAACGGCAAGGCTCATTATTACTGCTCTGGATCATCGTGACCGTCAATGTCTCGAGTGTTTTTTCGTGTGATAAATAAATAAAAAAAGTAATTTACGCGCATTTTAAGTAATTTTAAAACAGAATAAAATAAGGTAATCCAAAACCATGCGTAATCCTGTTTTCATTTTAGATTTAAAAAAACTTCAATTCTTATGTTTCAATTTCAGAACCCGTCCAATTGGAAAGTATGAGTTTACAAAAAAAATTACGCAATACTTCGAATTTTCTTGAAGGTGGTTTTGTTGAAACAGCTGGCCCCAAGATTCAAAAGCTACAGAGAAAATCAATCGAAACGGGTAAGAATCGATGAAATTGTTAGGAATCGAAAGAAAAAAATTCACGAAATATTATTATTAATTTGCAGTTACAATGGAAACCCTCATTGACGATTGTTTAATACAAATTTTCACTTTTCTTCCGGCAATGGATCGCATCAAAGCAGAAGGAGTATGCAAAAGGTGGAACATTTTGAGCAAAAAAAGTTAGTATAAGCACAAATCCATTGAGGACGATCTTATGAAAGCGATAGGTGACAAAAAATTCGAAAACGACGACTTTGGTATTGGCTTCGACGCCGTGCTTTCCAGAAGTAAAAAGTACGTTAAGATTGTAGTGATTGACTTATCAACAGTTACACCTGAACAAATTTTTGGACTATTAAATAGCTTGGTGGAATACAGCGAGAATCTTGAGGTTTTGAACTTATCGAGAAGAGCTTTCCAAGGAAATATCGATGAAATGTTGTTGTACTTATTTCTTCGAAATAAAAATTTAACATCTTTGGTATTGCCAACTGCAAAAATAACCGGAGAGTGTCTCGCGGCCTTAGAGCCGAAAAAACTTACAGAAATTCAGCTTCTTGTCGATCCCGATATCGTAAGAGTCGATTGTTTGCAAAAAGCATTTTCCAGTTTCGTCAATTTAAAAATACTTGGTTTGGAAGCTAAATTCTCCCATATAAATCTCTTTTTGAGTGAAATAACGACTAACGACTGTAAATTAGAAAGACTACAAGTTTTAAGAATCTTTGATAAACGAGATTCCGACGAACAACCAAACTATTTAGATTATTTTTCAAAAATGAAGAACCTGTTTGAATTGAATTAATCCTACGTGACTTTGAACAAATGGTCTTTCAAGGCCTTAAACGCTGAAGCCCTCACCTCTTTACTCTTGTTAGCCTTCAATACCGACGATTATTCGTATTTTTTAATATTCTTAAAAAGTTGCAGAAATCTAAAAGACATACATCTTGGATTTGACGTGAGAAATTGCATTAAAGACGATGTCTTCGAGTCACTGGCAGAATGCAAGAAACTTTACCACGTACACCTTGTTAATTGCAAGAACATTAGTAACGAAGGTATAGCTAGGCTAGCTGTTCTACCGAATTTGACTTTACTGCAATTTGTCAGATCACTAGGTGTAACCCTCGAATACGTTAGAAAGAAATTTAAGCACGTTAGAAAAATCAGTATTAATGGTACCGTTATAACTAGGAAATTTTAAACGATATTAATTTTATCAGATAACAAAACATGAAATTATCTTATTTATTGATATCAAAATTATCATTGTTGTAATTTGTATTAAAAAAATTTGTTTATAAATCTATTAACGAATAAAATTGTATTTTTAAAATAGCACGAAATTGAGTTTAATTGATCATTGTTTTGTCTAATGCATTTTTTGCCGGCTATAAGGGGCATGGAGTGCGATTAAGTTTTCTTTGTATATAATGCCTCTCAAGTTTATAATTTGTATGCGAAACAGTTGTGGAAACCAATAAAGGTATTATTTTTTGAAGTACCAGGGGGCAAGCCCGATAGTCCATAAAATGACTACTTTGAGACTTAAGCACAAATCCAAATCATAAAATACTTTTGCCCTTGTAACCTAACACTGATTTCCCTAAGAAAAATTTAAATCCTAAAGGCCGCCACGCCAGACTTTTCAGCACCTGAATTTATGGCAATTTTGGGCGTTGGGTGATGGGCGAAAAAAACCCATGAGCGATGGGTTTTCAAAACTAATTTGTTACAATAATAATAATTAATAATTCGAATATAAGTTCCAACTTACAACTGATGGTAATTTTGTTTCAACAACTCTTTCAACATCCTCATTTTAACGTATCAGACGGAAACCCTAATTATTTAAGTAAGTCCTAGAACAAAAGTTATTTAGAGTCCCTAAGTTGAATAATCATTTTGGCCCTGTGCCCCCTAGAATCCTCACTTCTTCACACTATCCCCCATGCAGATCCAGGACAGTTTCGAATAACCATGTCCCATCCTATCCTAAAAAATAGATGGCTCATCGCAACGGTTGCTAGGTGTAATCGGAATAAAGTCATTCTGATTGGTTCTCACAATAATGTACACAAACAAACATATACAAAATTTTAAATTCAAAATAACATAAACATATAAACAATAATATTTATAATAGACCTTTTTACGAGTACATGATATTAAATGAATTTACAAATTCATCGCCCAACGCTTTTTATATGCGGATGCTTATCGTCAACTCTTTTTTTATCAAGGCATACAAAGCGGCGACATTAGATGAATTTTTAAACTTATTTAAAAATTTGAATTTACGCGGGTTTTAAATGTCGGTAAAGAAGGTACCTAGCGTTTCGATCAACACTAACACATAGATCTCATCAGTGTAGCTGTATGTGTTAGTGTATGTGCTACAGACGCTGATGTAAAAACGTCCTTATTTTTCTTAAATACATTCCAAATGGCGATTTTAGCACTTGTGGGGACGACTCACATTGCTTCAGCCATCTTTTCTATACATAGGAAATGATGTTATATATATATATTTATTAAATGCGAGTAGAATGTTGTAACTCAGAGCGTTATTAGGTCCAAGCTCTATATATGAAAGTTAATAATTTTTTATTACTCGTTTGTAATTCTTAAACAATAATATTTATAAACGACCTTTTTACGAGTACATTATATTAAATGAATTTACAAATTCATCGCCCAACGCTTTTTATATGCGAATGCTTATCGTCATCTCTTTTTTTATTAAGGCATACAAAGCGGCGACATTAGATGAATTTTTAAACTTATTTAAAAATTTGAATTTACGCGGGGTTTATAAACATATAAACATTATTAATTTAAATCGAGAGGTTATGGGTGAATTTAATGAATTTAACAAAACTTTGTTAATTTAATGATTATTATATCTATTTGTATATAATAAATTAATTTAATAATGTTTGGAATAAGTAATAAAGTCCAAAATTTTCTAACCTCAATATTGAATATGTTTATTGTTTATGTTTTTATAATGGGTAAAGTAAAGTGAATTATTTAAATTATTTATTTTGCAGGTATATAAGTGCGTTCTTTGAAATTTATTATAACTGTAAATGTTATTTTGCCAAATTGATTTATTTTTATAGAAACAAAAAAATTGCAGTTTATTATTGGTAATTCTTTACTAAAAAAAAAATTTTAATTATAAAATGTAAAAAAGAAGGGAAAAAGATGATTTTCTTTAATAAATCGTAAATAGTATATTACGATCCCAGGCCAGAAAAATAAAGGATGACCCAATTCATTATTATTATTATTATTATTCTCTTTATTTGCCTGGCTAAAAATATGGTACACTCTTTTACATATAAGTAGTAAATCAATTAAAATATAATATATACAATACAAAATAAATAAATAGAAAATATAATTTATAGTTTATAAAACATAAAGTATTTGGTAAATATATCAATAGCACAAAGCATTAAACTTAATAAGTCAGAATATTCTGTCAATAAAATAATATAAAATTGGATGGTTTGTGTTAAATATCATCGGTCTTGTATAAATACTGCCTTATACTTCTCTTAAACCGTGAATATGAATGAATGTCACGTATGCAGGGAGGGATGTTATTCCAGAAGTGGGCATATTTGATTTGGAATGAATTAATACCCCAGTCAGTTATTATGTCAGAGGGGATCTTTAAATCCTTACGAGGACCGCGTTGAGGCTTGTCCGATTTATAGGGCTCAAATAGTGACAAAAGGAATGGCGGCTCCTTCATGCGGACGAGTCTGTACATCACTAAGGATGCAAAATAGTCTGTGCGAGTGTCATAACGCATCCAATTTAATCTTCTTCTGAAAGGCGTGATATGCTCCTTCTTGCGTAGGCCAAATATGTACCGTATGCCTACATTTGAAAGTCTCTGCAATTGCGCACGTAGACCATTGGAGGTATCTGAATAGACAACGTTGCAATAGTCTAGATGAGGAACCACAAGAGACTCTATTAGGCGCTTACGTAATAATTGTGAGGTACAGGGCTTGATGATTTTAAGACCATAAAGTATTCTATTTACCGTTTTGGTTATTTGATTTATATGAGGAGACCATGAAAGCGTGCTATCCAGAATGACTCCCAAATTGGAAACTTGATCAACAAAAGGAACAGTATCACCATCAGAGTTGACCGAGATCGTAGGGATATTTAAGTTCTTAAATAATTTTAATGTATGAGAGGAGCCGAAAACTATTGCTTGGGTTTTTTTGGTGTTTAATGCCAAGCCATTTGTGTCTGCCCATGATGCTACAATCTTAGCAGAATCAGAGAGCATTATGATTCCTTGTTCAATTGAATGAGCAGGCACCTGAACATAGATCTGAAGATCGTCAGCATACAGTAATCTGTACGTGTTACAAGTATCCAGATGATTCTTGAGGTCATTCATGTAGACACAAAACAAGAGAGGCCCCAGAACAGAGCCCTGAGGTACTCCAATGTTTATGCCACGATAATCAGAAGTATTGTCTTTGGATGTTACGCATATCGAACGACCGTAAAGATATGACCAAAGCCAGGTTAAAGATGACTTAGCAAATCCAATGGCCTGTAGTTTTCTTAGTAGTTTCGAAGGGGAAACATTGTCAAAGGACTTCGAGAAGTCAAATGATAGTAACAGAGTAGCCAACCTCTTTTCCTTACCCATACGTATATCATCCGTGAGCTTAATTAAGGCTGTTTGGGTAGAATGATGTTTACGGAAGCCAGTTTGATACATATCTAAAATTTTATGTTTGGTCAAGAAGTTGGTTATCTGATCATGAGCAAGCTTCTCAAGGACCTTTGACAAAAAGCACAATAGTGCAATAGGACGAAAATCAGAGGGAGAGGATGGTATAGCCACTTTTTTAAGCGCTGTAATACGCGATTTTTTCCAATCTTCAGGAAAAATACCTTGTGAAAGTGAGGCATTAAAAAGTTTGGTTAAATACGGAGCAATCGTAGGCAATGCCTTTGCAATAATGCTTTGAGGTATACCTTCCTCACCCTTTGCTTGGGACTTAAAATGAGAAACAGCCAGGATGACGTCATTAATAGATACTTCTTTGAATGAAAAGCCATCAAGAGAAGCACTATCAATGATATCACGAGATCATATCATTCTTTGTTTATGGCCGAGGGTCGTATAAAATTTTATTCTGCGGCAGAAAAATATATTTGTTAAATATAAAATTGATAAACTTTCTTTAATTATTGAATGGTTCCTTTGTGATTAAATTAATAAAAAATAATAGTAAAAAATAAAAAATACCCTATTTTTATGAAAATTTTTATGATTGCGTATTTTCAATTATTGTCTCTTTTTTCTCAAGTTATACTAAAATTTAAAAGCATTCGTAAAATTTCGCATAAAATGCAAGTAAATAAGGTCAGATTTTTTTTTAACAGGTATCAAGTGGCTGGGCAGATAATTACAAAATTGAATAAAATAATTGAATAAAATAAAAGCCATATTATTATCGATGAAGAGTTCTGTTAAAAAAAATTCCAAGAGAAAAAATAATTAACTTTCGATTTCTATGCTAAACAAATAATTTTAAAAATTATACGATGGACAGTATACTTTTATTCTAGGCCGAAAAAATAAAGAATGGCCCAGATCACACGCAAATTGCAATCAGAGACGAAGCCGAGGTTGACAAGCTGCGATCTGGGACAATCTTTTATTTGCGGCCGAGTTCAAAACATAATTTTTCTGATCAGCGGCCAGAAAGCACGTATTTCCCGGCCGCTGCGCGTCCGGCAAAGACGTTTTTTCTCACCACTAATGCAGAAATAGTATATAACGACCCATGGCCAGAAAAATAAAGAATGGCAAGTAAATTACCTTCCGAGGCAAAGCCTTTCTTTAAAAGTCCAAAGTCTATATTTTAAAAAACCAAAGATGAAACAAATTTTTAAGTGCTGTAAAAAAGAGAAAAAGAGAAATCTGTAAAATTCTAAAAAATTTGGATTTGGACAAATGTAGCCACGGGCGTAATTCTCTATACTTTTTGGGTTCAGTATAGCGTCAGTGGACCCAAAAAGTTTTATTCCTGAATATTTATTAACAATATATGGAAAATTCAATTAAACAACAAGTATATAAAGGTGGGGATTAAAATTTCTAAAGAATTGTAAAAAATTTTTTTTTTTGTTAAATGCGTAGGCTTATCGGGGCGTATAGTTCTGAGGGTCACTAATTACATTCGACATAATGCACTTTGAATATGGAACATGTCTATAGAGAGAGAGGTACTTTAGGAATTGGAAAATTACCTATTTTGATTTAGGGATTCATAATAATAGTGTCATTACGTAATATTTTTGTACTATACCCAGCACTTAGCAAAAGCAAACATGTGCCATGCATTTAGGTTGTATAGGCATAAACCGGTCTTACGTTTTTATAACAAGTTTAGAACAACGTTTCACAAAAAAAGGGCAAAAAAGGCAAAAAGATGGGTCGTACAAGTCAGAAAATGTTACTTTTTAACTAGGTTATGTATAGGTTTTGCAATTCCGATTTAATATATATGAGTTATTATTAGTGTGACTAACATAAAAGGCAGGTCAAAATCTGGGATCTTAAAAAAACCCAATAGACTGGATTTAGTATGTGAAAATATGATACAATGCTAATTTTTAAGGTGCTAGATTCAATGGTTTCGAAATGGCAGCTGTTTTTCGATTTTTTTTTTGTTCAAATTTGCAGCAAAAATCTGAAAAAATTTTTCGATTATAATTTTTCATCACTCTACATACAGCGAAAAAATAATGTTCAACTACGGGGGGTATGTAAAATTTTTCGCAGAATTCGAAACAATACCATTAGTTTTACGGAAAAATCTCAAGAAGAGTCGGAAAAACTAAAAGGAATCTTCAATTATGAATTTCTCAAAAACCGTATTTTTTTTCATATAATTGGCCTTAAATTTTTTGTCTTTGTCTTTTCACATGTACTTTTTGTTGGTAAATAGTTTTTCAGGATATCGACCTTTAAAGTAATTAAAAATTCAAAACACGAATTTTCATAACCTTCCATTATCCGAAATTTTCCCACTTTTTTGAGAAATTTTTAACATTTTTTTAATACTGAATAAAATAATGAAGAAACAGTTTGCATAAAAGTAAAAAAAATAAAATTTTGCTCATTTTTTGAATTTTTTAATTTAATTTTACGAATTATTATTGTTTTTTATTTATACAGCATTACTGTAAGGTTCAAAATGTCTCAAAAAAGAGGGTCTATAGTGAAATTTTCCGAGGAATCCAAAAATTGAGTCAGAATTTTCATGCGATGAGAGGGACACCCGAAAAATGGAAGGTTATTAAAGTTCGTTTTTTTAAAGGCCAACATCCCTCAAAATCTTTTTATCAACAAAAAGTACATAGGAAAACTTAGGCCAATCGCAGGCCAATTAGAAGAAAAAAAATTTCGCTTTTTGAAAAATTCATATTTGAAAGTTCCTTTTATTTTTTCCGATTTTTCGGATTTTCTTGAGATTTTTCCGAAAAACTAATATGGTAGTTTTGGATTCTGCGAAAAATTTCACATACCCTATGAGTTGAAAATTATTTTTTAACTGTATGCAGAGTGGTGAAAAATTAAAATGATTAATTTTTTCAGATTTTGGCAGCAAATTTGAACCAAAAAAAAAATCGAAAAACAGCTGCCATTTCGAAAATATTGAACTTAGCACCTTAAAAACTTGCATAGTGTCAGATTTTCACATACTGAACCCAGTCAAATCAGTTTTTTTAAGATTCTAGACTTTGACCTGCCTTTTATATCAGTTAAACTGAGAATTACTCATGTATAAATAGATAAAACTAAAAAAAGTTTAGAAAAAAATTTTCTTCTGATAATGGAATAAAAATAAATTTATACATAAAAGTCAAAACGTATCAACGAATAGCAACTGCAAAATTATCTAAACGTAGAGATCGCATTAAGACCAAATTTTGTTTAAACTAAAATAACGATTTGCTATAAATAATGCTATCTTCTGGGATTTAAAAATATTACAATTTAGACCGATTTCATTATCTCCTCGCCTTAAATCGCACACATTTGACCCTCTCCCCCCCCCCTTTAAATTTCGAAATCCCAGGGTACCCCGACCTATAAACGTGTTCCAAAATGGCTCAGAAATTCATCAGACATGCGGGTGAGAGATACTTTAGAGGAAAGTGCAAATGAAAGAATGTGTCGGCAGTGAAGAAACTTTTGAGTACGTAGATGGGGATTCAGATTAATTAAAGGCGAAGGTGAGGGTGAAAAGTGTACGTTTAAAAGGCTTAAATTGGGATTAGAGCTAGATGACAGAAAAATCATAACATATTAACTGTTAGAAATAAATTTGAGAAGAGAAGTTAGTTAAAAATTACGCAAATAAATAAATTTTAAAGAGTGCGGTTTCCGCAAAGAGGGGACTCTCCAACTTTTCTCATGGTATGGACGATCTTTCCTCCTATTCTAAAAATAAATAGTATTTACTCATCTAAGTAGTTTACACTGAATTCCAATCCCAACTGAATATAACCATATATAAATCTTTTTTTTTTTTTTTTTTTTTCATAAATTACAAACATACCCTAACTCAATTCATCACATCGAGAATCGCGCATTTTAATGCGCAAAAAAATAAATATAAAAATAAAGCCTCCGTCCGAACCTTGAGATTCTAGAGAGATTCATTTCAGGCAGCTATCCACAGCATATTGCAGAGTTAAGGCTTCTCAGGAATCCTCTACAACTACGGGCCCGTAATTATTCCTAAAGACAAAAACAACCAGACAAGATTATTTTAAAACGAAATATTTTTGATTTATGCTTCATTAAATCTTCTTTTTTATCGAACTACCACTCCCTCTGAGGTTGATTATCCCCTTTTACACCTCTTAGCCTAAAAAAATTCTCCAGCAATTGCAATCATTTATTTCCAAAAGAATTAGAGAAAGATAGATGTGATTCTTTGAGAACGCGCTTGCACATAACGCGGGCAATTGCTAATACGGTACCAATGGGATTATATGCACCATATCGCTGAACGGCAAGGCTCATTATAGTTTTGGATCTTTGCTGCCATTAACGCCTCGAGTATTTGTCGTGTTAAAAATTATTTCTCGTACCCAGAGGCTCGTTACGTAAGTAAAATTACCTTAAAATCTATATAACAATGCAAAATTCTGTTCTAATTTTCGAATGAAAAATTATTATCAAAAATTTCTTATTTTTTAATTTCAGGATCAATCAATAAATTAAAATGAGTTACAAAAAAAGATGTACCACTTCGAATCTTCCAAGTGAAATAAAAACTAGACCCGAGTTACAAAAACTACAGGAAAAATCAACAGACACGGGTAACTAATGACTCATTGCAATAATTAAGAATAAAAAAATCACAAGAAAAACAATTTACAATAAATGTTTTTACTTTTCAGCTACTGTGGATCAACTCAACGACGATTGTATTTTGGAAATTTTTATTTATCTTACGGCTTTGGAACGTATTAATGTAGAAAGAGTGTGCAGAAGGTGGAATGTTTTGAGTAGAAAAAGTTGGAACAAGTTCAAAGCTATCGATGAGGACCTTATGAAATTGATAAGCAAAAATAAATTCCTTAACGACGATTTTAGCATCGCCTTTGATGCTGTGCTATCGAGATGCCAAAAGTACTTTAAGATCGTAGAGGTTGATTTATCGTCAGTTAAGTGTGAACAAATCTTCGGTCTATTCAATGGTTTATTGGAATACAGCCGGAACCTCGAGTTATTGGCCTTTACAAGAACAGACTTATATGGAGATATAGATGAAATGTTTCGATACTTGTTTCTTCAAAACAGAAAGTTAAAATCTTTGGTTTTACCGACAGCCAAAATAACTGGAGAGTGTTTAATGGCCTTGGATCCGAAAAACCTAACAGAAATTCATATATTCGTCGATTCCGAATTCATAAAAGTCGATTTATTGCAAAGAGCATTCACCAGTTTTGTTAATTTAAAAATTCTTGCCTTGGAAGCTAAATTATCCCACGTAAGCCTTGTTTTGAGTGAGGTGACCGCTAATGAATGTAAAATTCAAGAACTGCAAGTTTTGAGGACATTCGATGAACAGGATTCTGAACAACCAAATTATCCGTCTTATTTTCTAAAAATGAAGAACCTCGTCGAATTGTGTTTGTCCTACGTGACATTGAACAAATATTCATTCAAAGCCATAGACGCGGCGTCTCTATTCTCTTTACTCTTGATAGGTTTTAACACTGATGATTATTCGGAGTTTTTATTTTTCTTAAAAAGTTGCAATAACCTGAAAACTTTTCATCTTGGAATCGACATGAAAAATTGCATCAAAAACGATGTATTCGTGTCACTGTCGGAATGCAAGAGATTGTACCACGTACACCTTATTAATTGCATGAACATAAGCAACGAAGGTGTAGCTCAGTTATCGAATTTGCCAGATTTGAGGATATTGCAGATTGACGGATCACGAGGCGTGACTGCTGAGTTTATAGGTAAGAAATTTAAGCACGTTAAAGAAATTAGTATCAATGGTACCATTGTAATTAGCAGCGCTTACACGTATAGAATAGATATTAGAATAGATTATATTAGATTTATGAAATTGTTGATATGTTAAAATATGTATTTTAAAACTTTTTATAAATCACATGGTGAATAAAAATTTATTTTGATAAAATAACGAAATTAAGTATTATTGTTCATTGTTTTGTCGAATGCATTGGTCGAATGCAAGGGCATGGAAGGAATATGATTATTCGAACTATTCAAAGTCTCTAAGCCCAGATTTCTCAAGGTCTCGATTGACCATCCCCCTTAAACCGGACAAATTAGACCCTCCCCCTGACTTTTCAAGTTCTGAGGTAGCCCCTCCCTATAAACCCTCCCTATATAACGTGTTAACATTTACCTCTTGAAATTAACTTTGGAATTGAAAATTCATTTCATCACAATCGGACGAAGACGTTCTTTACAACCTGGTATTTATTTTACAATGCGGAATTCATTTTTCGTTTAAAAGATTTCATTTTTCTCCTCGGGGATACATTTTTACCCGTTTGGGCCGCCTATCAGGCCCATGGTTGCTTGATTTTATCTGGTGTGGTATTTATTATATCGCATTGGAAAAACATTTTTCGCCCCTAAAGTCCGTTTTTATCCCTGGGGATCAATTTACGCATACTAAATTATTGGAGGCACCAGTTTTTCTCAAATCACTTTCAAATTGTGAAACATTGTAGAGAATTTTCACAATAGTTAGAAGTAAAAATTGTTCACCGCATTCATTTTTGGTTTAAAAATCTTTCTTGGGTCGTATTTATTTGAAAATGTGGTTCCCAATGTTTCAACTGGCAGAATTTTTTTTAGAAAAAGAGCACACTGTTTTAATTATGTGAATAAATTAAATATATTATTAATTTATCAAAATCTATTTATAAAAAGGCAAATAGTTTTACGGCATTCCCTCTGTAATGTTAAGAATTTAAAAAACTTAACAAGGTTACCAACAAAATATTAGGGTTTCGAATCATTCAAAGGCTGTTATTTCATAATAATTAAAGAAATTAGGCAAAAAAATTTCTTGAGGCTTGAGAAGAAATATATGTAAATAAATTTCAATAATATAATAATTTAGAACGTGACTTTTACGAGCATATAAAGCGAAGCAAACTACGAGCAAATTTCAATAATTTTTTTTTTAAACAGAAACCTGGATTTTTATTAAAACCCTCATATATGCAATATAACCACTTGGTGAGATATGCCCATATACATTTCTAATTTTTATCAGCCACTGATGTAGTAATAGGAATATAGTAACTAAAAAAAGCTTGAACAGCTATTATCAGACAGAAACCTAGAATTCGAGGGAAACAACGACTACTTGTGGATCCTATGGAAGGGTAGCTAAACTTTGTATTGCTGATCACTAATTATCTGTCTGGGTTCATAAGACCGTAATTTTTATGATTCAGTAAATTTTAGATAATACTTCGGGTAAAAAAAGTTAATTTTACAAAAAATATTGAGTAACCTAAAACAACATATTATTGGAAAAATAAAGCCGCAGGGGTCCAGGGGGGGGGGGGCGAGCGAAGCGAGCCGGAGGCAGCTAGTATTTTTGAATAATGATTATTTGAATTTTTTTATAAGACTAGTTTTTTGTTTCTAAGTATCCGGAATTCCTAACGCGCCTCCGGAACTCGAAAATATAAGTAAAGAAAATAAGTTTCTCGTTGGATTAGGACCAAGACATCGATTTTTGAGCCAACGATAGCTCTCCAAATTTTTTTTTTGGCCTTCTCAAAATTGGGATTTTCTTAAAACATTCAGTTTTTCTATTCTAGAAGATTTAAATAATGTTTTAGATTATTTATGTTCAAATTGATATCCCGTAATATTTTTTCTCCAGGAATCCGATGAAACCATTTATTTTAGCTTTTTTAGCTTTTGACCACGTTTTATAGGATGAAAATCGATATTCGTTACTTTTTAGGGTCGGAAATTCAAGGGGAACAATTTTAAAAGTTACGTAGTTTTCTGAATAAACTTTTCTGTATAATATTTACAAGAGGGACTTGTCTACTTTTTCCCCAGGAATCCGACGAAACTATTTATTTTTTGTGCTTTTAACCACGTTGTACAGGAGAAAAATCGATTTTGTTTGTTTTTATGGTCTTAATTTTAAGGAAATCTATTATAAAATGTTTGCAGTTTTCGAAATAAGTATTTCTGAATTTTATTTACAAAAGGTTCTTGTATATTTTTTCCTCTGGAATTCGATGAAACAATTTATTTTAGCTTGCTTTTGAACGCGTTTTATATGAGAAAAATCAATTTTTGTTCATAATTCAGGGTCTCAATTTTAAGGAAGACAATCACAAAAGTTTATTAGTTTACAAAACAAAATTTTTCTGAATATTACTTACTAAAGGGACTTATGTATTTTTTCCTCATGCGAATCCGATGAAACCATTTATTTAACCTCTTATTCGAGAAAAATCAATTTTTTGTCCTGTTAAAAAGGTTATTAGTTTTCAAAATATTTTTTTCCTGAATATTATTTACAAGAGGATCTTGTATATTTTTTCCCCAGAAATTCGACCACGTCTTATATGAGAAAAATCGAATTTCGTCCTTTTTCATGGTCATAATTTTAAGGAAATCGATTATAAAAATCAAGACAATATGGAAAATATGAAAATATTGACAGCAAACGCTTAGAGTAGCTGGATAGAAGTTCCGGATAAGAAATTCGTAGACATTTTTTAGTGTAGAAAATACCCCACAGTACAGTTTTTTTTGTCATTTTGATCGCATAATAAAACGCTTCCAGGTCACCGTGCCATACTTTTCATGGTGGTAAACTTCATTAAGTACTTGAAAACACATTTTAAGCTCAAAACATGGAATTTGAAAATTTTGCATTTTCTGAATATTCTGATTTTCCCGCTTTTCCTGACCGAAAATGAATATAAAAAGTACATCTAAAAAAAAAAGTTTTAATTAACTTATTTAAATCTTATTTAATTTGTCATAATAAATCATAAAAATAAAATTTCTATAGCATCATGTTTATACATGAAAATATTGTGCAATGAATTTTACCAGAAATTTTAAAGAAATATATGGTTTAAAGCTTTAACAAGCATTTGACGAAAATTTATTTTCAAAACTAAGGCTATGACATTTTTTGATACTGTTTTATCAGTTCGTGTTATTAAAAATAGGCTAAAATAGGCCTTATTAAATTTAATAAACTTTGAATATAATTTTTGTAAAATTAATAGAATAAAAACGCCAGCTATATTTAAATTAGAAAGAGAAAACAAAACTTCTCATTTCTAGCGATATACAGAAGCCAGTATTTTTAGTCGTTTTGAAAGCATGTGCGAGGCAAGTACTTACACAAAATTTCAAAAAAAAAAAAATTATTAATTTTATAATTTTATTATTTTTTGTTTTTTAAATAATAATTAAACGGTGTCTAGATAAGGTGTATTAGGTGTCTGTTTAATTTATTTTAATAAAAAAATTTTTTAAACGTTTTATTTTCTTTTTTAATTCCTTACAATTACTTATATATCTATTTTCTGGAAATAATTAGTTAAGAAAATCACAAAATCCAAAAGTTTTATTTCCATAAAATTTAAGATAAAATAAAAAAATTTAATTAAATTATGCTATTTTTTTATCCTATTTATTATTATTATTATTATTATTATTATTATTATTATTATTTATTTATTTGTTGCCACAAAAAAGTATACAGTAAAATATAAGTAATAAAACAAAGTATATGTACAAAATATTTATAAGAAATTAAAATAAAAAGAATTACAATAATTTAAATAATTAATAACAATTGTGTATATATATATATGTATATAAATATATTTATGTCTTTTGTATATGTAGTAAATATAATCTAATCTTTGGATAAAAGGTTTATCACAGTCTTTAAAGTAAATAATAATCATTAAAGTTCAGCTAGTTAATTAATAATTCATAGTAAATAAAATAATAAGTAATAAGCAGTAACACAATAGCAAATATTTAAGTAAAATAGAGTATTTATATGTGATGTAAGTATTGGTTACGATAAGTGTATATAATGTTTCAATTCAGTTACAGATAAATGAATCCTCATTTAGGGGTCTAATGCTAAAAAATATTTATATATTTCTGTCTTAAAATTGTTAAAAGATGGTAGAAATCTTATATTAGATGGAATCGAATTCCAAAGAGCAGTTCCATGATATTGGAAGGATTGCGCACCACAATTTTTCAATTTAGGTAGCACAAGTTCTTTGGTTTTCAGTTGACCACGAGCATTACTCTTGGGAATATATTTCGAAAACAATTCTGTTAAGTATTGGGGTTGACCTAGGCGAAAAATTTTGTATACCATTATGGCCTCAAAATAAAGTCTTCGCGTGTCATTACAAAGCCAACCAAGTTTTCGTCTGTACGGTGTTATATGTGCGTCTTTTCGTATACCAAAATCGTATCTTAGTCCACTGTTACTGAGTCGTTGCAATCTTATTTTAAGTGCATAACTTATGTCAAGGTATACAACATAGCAATAGTCAAGATGTGGTGTGACTAGTGCTTGTACCAGTCTAGTTCGTACGTTTTCTGTTGTATAGTTGCGTATAAACCTAAGTGTATATAATACACATAAAATAAATTACCTTAGTCTTTTCATGATTGAGCCAAAGTGAATCACTGGAAGCCCAATCAGAAACTTTACGTGCAACTAGTGTCAACATCTCAATGGCAGAAATTACATTTTCAGGTGATACTTGAAAGTAAACTTGCTGATCGTCAGCGTAGAGTAAATGTAAGATGTTGTCTGATAAGTGATTTTTGACGTCATTAATGTACAGGCAAAACAGCAAGGGACCAAGCACCGAACCCTGAGGCACTCCAAGATTGACACTAAGTGGGTCAGACCATGATGTTTTAGAAATAACTTGCAAACATCTATCTTGAAGATAGGATCTGATCCATAATAGTGAATTCCTAGAGAACCCCATTTCCTTCAGTTTTGGTAGCAGTTTAGAGGGACAAATGGTGTCAAATGCCTTGCTGAAATCAAACTGCAGCAAAAATGTTATTTGTCTGTTAGTCATGCCTCGTCTAATGTCTTCTGTTAGTTTTAACAGTGCTGTTGTTGTGCAACTGTGTTGTCTAAAACCTGTCTGTAGTGGATCAAGTATTTTGTTGGCGTTTAAATAAGCTGTTATTTGGTCATGGACAAGCTTTTCAAGTACCTTTGATAAAAAGCAAAGTAAAGCTACGGGACGAAAGTTCGAGCAAGAAGATGGGATGTTAGTTTTTTTAATTGCAACAATTAATGCTTTTTTCCATGCTGGAGGGAATTCTCCATTTTTCAAAGATTCATTGAAAAGCTTGACCAGAAACGGTCCGATAGTAGGTAATGATTTAGCTATTACTCTGTGAGGGATGCTATCATCCCCAGTTGCTTGTGATGAAAAATGTTTAACAGCTAAAATTACGTCATATATTCATATGATTTTAGTTTGTTTTTAGCATTTTACTTTGATTTTCATTTTTTTACAGAGTCATAGAGGTCTCTTAAATTTTACCCAGAAGGGTTATTGAAATAAAATTTTCCGAAAAATCCAGAAATCAAGTCAGATATTTCATTTTCAGTCAGGAAAACTGAGAAAATCAGAAAATTCAGAAAATGCAAAATTTTAAATTCTATTTGTTGAGCTTGAAATGGGTTTTTAAGTACTTAAAAGGCAAATGGGACAAAAAAGAAGTTAACCATCGTGAAAATTATGGGAAAACACGTTAAAAAAAAAGTGACGCTTTTTGAGAAATGATTTGATTTTGAAAGATTTCTTTAGTTTTTCCAATTTTCCGTCGGCTTTTCCTAAAATTTTTCCGAAAAAATATTGTCTGATTCGGATTTCGCGGTGAAATTTTACAACATACTTAAATATAGGCGTCCAGAAAATAAAAAGCAAACGGGTGGCTGAGAATTCAAAAAAATCAAAATTGGAATAACAGCTGCCAAATCGCAACCAAGCCACCTAGAGCTTTAAAAATTGGCCAGTAAACATATTTTCACGTACCAAACAGTACAGTACAGTTGGTATTTTTCAAATTCAAGACATCGACCTCAGACTTGGGTTAAAACAGCTACAAGAACTACGGATGTATTATTTTGAATTTTGGTTTTAATTTAGAAATATCTTAAATGCTTTTTGGCTCATATCTCACTGAATACAGGCACTTTATACAGAAATTTTTTTTTTTTTTTTTTTTTTATTTGACACCAACTAGCACGTAAGGAATGGGACCTAGGGATTCGCAACATAGTCAGGGGCGTTATTGGAAAAAGAAAAAAATAATCCCTAGGGGCCAGTTGGGCCCATCCGTCCCTAAATAAAATACCAATGTAAAAGGTAATTAACCAGTATAAAAATGGACTCTGGAAATAAAAGGCTCGAGCACAAACTCATGGGCACGAGCAAAAAAGCATGCAAGAAACGAGCAATATTGAACAAAGTGGGATTAATTTTTAATTTTTAATTTCTCCTCCTTAGCCCCTCCATTCAAACTCCCACTATATGCAACCTTTGCCCGTGCTCGTGTGCTTTTCGCTCGTGCTCATGAGTTTGCGTGTGAGCCTAAAAAATGGGTCTCACATGATAAAATAAATAACTACAGATAGAATTAGCTGTTCTGTGGCCCATTGCCCCTGATCAGAAAAAAAATGAGAACTCGCTATAAAGATTGATTCCCAGGGATAAAAATTGACTATAAAGGTACAAAATGGCAAAGAACAACTGATAAAGTCGTCGTCCACCCTGGGTCCTGAATAAAATTGTGAATAAAATTGAATTTCAAAATAAAAATTAAATATTTTCTAGAATCTTGAATACCAAAAAAGGGAATTGAAAAAGTTACAGTAGGTCGTAACCTACAAAATTTATTTAATTGTATGATACTGTGTATATTATTCTCTGTACCAATTTAAGCCTATAAGATAAAATTTTAATGAATAATTACTTAAAATAAATTTTTAATATTTATTTTATATTTTAAAAAAATATTTATCAGACGAATAACAGTGAGAATACGGGGTGGTTGGGAAATAAACCATTTTTTTGGTAAATACCCGACATGCTGGAATGAGATGGGTTGGCCCCATGGACTGGTAGGAGTTACCTATGAACACGACGCTGTATAAGCTACAGACCACTTGTTTGGTCCTTTAGTGTCGATAACTCCAGGTGGGATTGAACAGCCTTCTCGTGGCTACCCTGTTGATGCGCATAATTGCACACGAATGTTCACCTACTCACCAAGGCTGAGGCTTGCACACGTCGTAACTGTGCGTCACTCAGCCGACGGCTCTTGGCTGAGATCCTAAGTGGTTCTTTCAGTTACTAGTTATAGTTTCTTTTTTTTACTCCACCTTACTCCTTTTTTTGGATGCCAGGTGGTATCACTTCTTGCCCGATGCCCTCGAACTCATTGTGAGGGGTGCGTTGTCTATGAGGACGTCTGCGAGTGGGGCATACATTTCCTCTAACTCGGATGTCTCTAAAGGCAGCTTTAATATTTTAATTTCTGCTATACACTAATGCTAAAGACATTAGTATATTGGTATGAAGAATGGCACGTATGGCTGGGGCTTCCCTGGAGCAGGGACCCACAGCAATGTCACCCTACCCTATATAGCTAGGACACCATTGCTGCTGGTTCCTTTGTGTCCGTGTCCTTCGCCTGCTGTCTGTTGGGGGGATTCAGAAAAAGCCACGAAAAGAGCTGAAAAGTTCGCTGGGATTGGCTGTATGTGTTTCTGTCTAAACAAAAAACTGTTTACTTTAAATGTGATACATATGTGTTGCAGCCAATAACTTTGGGACGTAAGGCTCGAAGTGGTGATTATCAGATAAACCCTGACAACTGTAGGTGCTGGGCACGGACATGACTGATCCTAGGATCCCTGTTTTGGTGAGCCCTGGGGCGCTTGCTTCATGACTAGTCAAAGATGCTTTTTTTTTTTTTTTTTTTTTTTTTGTTCAGAGCTTCTTTGACTAGCCTAATAAAATTTAATCGAATTTTGTAGGTGTGTAGGCCTCGGGAGCAGATGTCTGGGTGGATGTCGCATTCTTTCTTGCAATGCAAATCGAATGCTGAAACGGCACGAGCTGTTTTTTACCTGGTGATCCATTGTAGAGGTAACTTATTACCTTTCTTTTATGTGCATCGCTGGGATCTTAGCCAATTGCTAAAAATGGCCTATGAGGACCCTGTTAATACGACGGGTAAAATATCGTATTATGTCAGCAGACATCTAATCTGCAGGACTTGCAACGATCACCCCCCTGTGTCTTGCACTCAGGGTGAAGATTGCTGTGGGTCTGAATCCCCGGTCCTATTATCTCACCACTTTTTCCCATTTCATTACAGGTACACTAATTACAATAGTTCTTTACAGGTTTTTTCTTTTTTCCAGGTTATCACATCGCACAGAGGGTACCCTTACCCGCATTCATCCAAGGGCGCTTAGTCCAGCGACACAGGCTATTTTAACAATAAATATGCAAAATGATAAAACATGTATACCTCAGGTTGATAACTCACTTCAAGGAGTGATGAATTCAACTGTCGGTTCCGATCGGGTGAAAGCCCCGGTGGCCGGCACCGGTCCCATGGATTCTGAGGGGGGCCAAAAATTTTGCATGGAGACGGATTTAACACCATTTTCCGTCCAGGGGGGACTTCAGGGGGAAGTCCAAGACATCGTTATGCTTGAACATATTCAGCATCCACTAACTGCGCTAGGTGCAGGGAATACTGAAGAACCAAGTTATGCGGACAACCTCAAATATCTGCAGAACTTAGCATATGGCACTGGTAGTCTTGACACAGACCAGGCCTTTGATCAAGCAGTGGTCGAAAAACCCAATGCCTTCCTTCACCACATCTCTGTTTTGAAGGACGCTATACAGGCTTTGGAAAAACACCACAAGGATATGAAGGAAGCCCATGACAGCATGTCACAACACTGTACAACAAAACAGAAAAATTGCGGCATGCCAATTAAGAATGGAGTAAGCCTCTTCGGTAATGTGCTCGCCCAACTTGAGCTAATAACGAAGAGACTCAATGCAGAAACGCATGATATGGAGTCTGCTCTTAAAAAAGCAGCAAATAAGCAGCAGGCAAAGAGGGTCCGATCGCCTTCCTCTGGAGATAATTCCCCAGAGTCAAACCAAGCGAGGAAAAGAATTCCTTTAAACCTTAGCAACTCTAGCAATACAGCTAAATCTGAGGAGGAGCAGCAGAACAGCGCTCAGCTCCAGGAAGAGGAAAGAAGGAAAATGCTGCTTCAAGAAAACCAAAAGAAGGAGCAAGAGCAGAGGAAGAAGGAGAAAGCGCGCCTGGAACAGGAGGAAAAAGAGCGGCGACAAAAAGAGAAACTGTTTCAGAAACAAAAGAAGAAAGAAAGTCTGCTACAACTACTTCAAAAGCAGAAGCCGAAGCAGAATAAAGTGAAGCAGCCACCAAAAGAGAATCAACCTGCGGGGGGAGAACCTCCCAATAAGGAAGATGACTCAAAGGTGGTACCTAGCAACAGCAAGGTGGACGGCCCACAGGATAGCTCCGGGATCTCCTCCAACAGCAATGGAGATAGGGGCGCCCCTAGGCATAGATCCACAAAGGAAAAGAAGCAGCAGAAGAAACTTAAAAGGCTGCAGCTTAAGCAGGGAAATAACCCTCCCGAAAAGACGGATCAGCCAACTAAGCTAACGCAAGTGGCTGACGGAAAAGAGCAACAAAGGCAGTCGCAACCCCCGAAGCTACCAGAAAACTGGCAGACTATGGGGAAAGGGAAGAATAAACCCAGAGCCAAGAAGACCCAACAGGCAAAGGAACCTGCCAATAAGGATAAAGTTCCTTCCAAGATGGGAAGGCGCAGGTTTAGAAAAAGGAAGGAAGCCTTCCAGATTACCCCAGCGGCGGGTAAAACTTACGAGGAAACGCTTCTCGATTTAAAGAGAAACGTTAACCTCAAAGAATCTGGCACGAAGGTCCACCGCATCAGAAAAACTCAAAATGGCAGTGTCCTCATTGAGTTGGAGGCCATTGAGGACCGCCAAAAGCTGAGAGATGCAGTGGAGTCGGTAACGGGCCCTGAATCGAATGTTCGTGATCTGATTCCAATGCTCAAGCTTGAAGTTCGAGACTTGGATGGAGTCACGAAGGAGCAGGAGATACAGGAGGCCGTTGCCAAGGCTATTGGCATGGAAAATGGTGACCTACTTGAAGTCATCATTTTCAAAACGAAAGGGACAACCAGCCATATGGCCGTTGTTGACCTCCTGGAAGCAGACGCTCTACGCCTGGCTAAAAAGGGCAAAATCCAGATTGGCTGGGTGTCGAGTAGAGTGCGCCTTCGTGCAGACGTAAGGCGTTGCTACAAATGTCTGGGCTATGGCCATAGCCAGTATCTGCAAAGGCCTAGACAGAAGTAAGGCGTGTCTCAAGTGTGGCGAAGATGGCCATAAGAGAACAGAGTGCAGCAAGGAAAAGCCCGAGTGCTTCCTCTGCAAGACCAGAAAGGATAAGTGCTCCACGGAGCACTATCCTGGACAGGGAAACTGCCCCAGTTACCGGGAGGCTCTGACTGTGGCGAGAAACAGGTGTCATCGGAAATGATTCAGGTTCTCCAAGGAAACATGAGACACGCTCGGGAAGCTGGTGCATTGTTGGATCAGATTGCTCGCGAAGAGGATTCAAACATCCTCTTACTAAGCGAGCAATCTTACAACATGAACCACAAGTACTGGCTTTCCGATGACACCGACTGCTGCGCCATATGGCTTCGAGGTAGAGCCCAAACGTCCCTTACCCAAAAAGGGAAAGGAAATTGCCACGTTTGGGCCAAGTGTGGGGAGATAACTTATATAAGTTGTTATCTGTCGCCAAACGACAGCTCGCAAGAGCTGGCTACAAAGTTGGCCAGCATCGAGAGCACGATCCGAACGGCGACTGGTGGCGTCATCCTTGGTGGAGACTTCAACGCCAGGGCCTTGGAATGGGGCATGCCAACGACCAACCCCAGGGGACGAATGGTGCTCGAAATGGCCACTAGATGCAAACTAGTGGTCCAGAATAGAGGCAACAAGCCCACCTACGAGAGGGCAGGGTGGGGTGCCTCTATACCGGACATAACCTTCTCTACAGAAGCTGCGTCTGGGAAAATAGGCGACTGGAGGGTGATGGATGATCAATACAATGGTAGTGATCACCATTACATCGCCTTCCGGGTATTGGAAGGGGCCTCACAACGTCCTCCGTACAGGAGGCGTCCTCTGGGCTGGAACGTCTCAAAGATGGACGAAGACAGATTCGAGGAGTATCTTCGAATCGAGTCAGCGTCCATCCCCGCTTGGCATGGAGGGGCTACAAGTCCCCACGAGGCTGAAATCTTAGTTAAGAAAGTAACGTCTCTATTACGTGGGGCTTGTGATGCCTCGATGCCTCGCCGTAGGCCCTGGAAAGGGAGAAAGCCAGTGTACTGGTGGAATCCCGAAATAGCTGAGCTCCGAAAGGAATGCCATAGGACGCGACGAAGGGCGCAAAGAGCACGGGACAGACCTGAGGCTGCTTTGCTTTCGCAGGAACACAAGGACGCCAAACACCGGCTGGCCAAGGCCATCCGCCAAAGCAAGGCTGGATGTCTGCGCTCATTACGCGAAGAAGTAAACAAGGACCCCTGGGGCCTAGGTTACAAAGTCGTAATGGGCAAATTGAACCGGGGGTCCGACAACATGATGGACGCGGCGTCGACTGAACGGATCGTCGGTGCTCTCTTCCCTGAAAGGCCCATCCGGGAAAACCCGGTTGAGGTGATACCCAGGGAGGAAGTGCCGCTGTTCAGCGAAGGCGAGATGGTCAAGGCCATAAAGGCCATGAAAAATGGCAAGGCGCCGGGGCCGGACGGGATACCGGCGGAAGTGCTCAAAAGAGCGGTCAAAGTAATCCCTGGTATCCTGCTAAGCATGTTCAATGCTTGTTTGGTGGCTGGAGTGTTTCCAAAGCAGTGGAAGGTGGCACGTCTCGTGCTCTTGAACAAGGGCAAGGGGGGAGCCCCGGACTCTCCATCATCTTACAGACCTTTGTGTATGTTAAATACCATTGGTAAGGTGATGGAGAGCTTGCTCCGGGCAAGGCTCAGAAGGGCAATCGAGGAGGGCGGTGGTCTCTCTGAGGAGCAGCATGGTTTTCGTGAAGGGCATTCCACGATAGACGCCATTCGGCGTGTCGTGGATACCGTAGAGGCTGAGAGGGAAAAGCGGCCTGCAATTCGCAGGGACGTCCTTCTGGTAACGCTGGACGTCAAAAACGCTTTCAACTCGGCCAGGTGGGATGACATGATCCGGTCCCTCGAGTACGATTTCCGGATACCCAGGTATCTGGGTAACGTACTAAAGGATTACCTGCGGGACCGGAGACTGCTCTACGACACGCTCGACGGAAGGCGTGAAAGGGTTCTGAGTGCAGGCATCGCGCAAGGTTCGGTTCTCGGACCTGATCTGTGGAATGCCTTTTACGATGGCTTGTTGCGCGTCCACCTCCCGGAAGGAGTTTCCCTGATCGGGTACGCCGACGACGTGGCCCTAACCATAACTGGCAGGGACATGGAAGAGACCCAGGAGAGGTTAAATCTAGTCATGAGACGGATCAACCTCTGGATGGGCGATCACGGGCTCCAGCTTGCGATCCCAAAAACGGAGATCGTACTGCTGACTCGTCGAAGGGTTCCCACCGACTTCGATGTAATTATCGACGACGGCGGAAACCCTCACACGATCCGAACCAGAACATCGGTGAAATACCTGGGAGTTCAGCTTGATAACAAGCTGACCTTCTGGGAGCAATTTCAGAGGTCGTGTGAAAAGGCAGCGTCGGCCGCATCCTCCCTGTCAAGGCTCATGGCCAACATTGGGGGACCCAAACCAGGGAAACGAAGGCTCCTGATGTCAGTCGTCAACTCTGTCCTGCTCTACGGATCAGAAGTCTGGGCGAAGACCACAGAAACTGCCAAGTACAGGCGAAAAATATCGTCTGTACAGAGGCAAGCGGCAGTGAGGATCGCCTGCGGATACCACACGGTATCTCTAGAGGCGATCCAGGTTGTTGCTTCGGTGATACCCATCGACCTGCTAGCGTTGGAGCGGAAATTCATCTACGAGAGCGTAGATGAGCGCGAAGTGGCTTCCACTCGCGCCCGCTTCAACTCTATGAAAGCATGGAATAAACGATGGAAAAAGAACCAAGAGAAAAATGCCCTATGGACGCGCAGACTGATCTCAGACCTGCAGGCATGGATGGGACGACAGCATGGGGAGGTGGATTTCTACCTTACCCAGTTCTTAACCGGACACGGGTATTTCCGTGTCATGTTGAAGCATTGGCATAAGGTGGCAACAAAGGAGTGCTTGCACTGTCCGGGCCTGGATGATACAGTAGAGCACACATTCTTCGAATGTGTTCGCTACTCGGAGGGGCGCCCGCCCTTCCCGATTTGGAGGCCGGAGACGGTGGTCCCGGAAATGCTACGGAGTTCCGAAAACTGGAACAAAGTAGCAGAGTACGTAAGGACCACCTTGTTGGAGAAGAAGGAAGAGGGCTTTCTATCGTAGAGAGCTCTCCTGTCCCTAGGCAGGGGGAAGGCAGCGGCCAGCTGCCTAGGCTGCGCGTCCCAAACTGAAGTTATACCTGAAAAGGGAGTTCCGGTTTGGGACAAACAAGCGCAGGGGGTTTAAAGTGTGTTTATCCAGTAAGAATCTGGGGCGTAGCCGGCGACCGCGTTCGTCGGTGGTCTCCCAGTTGTGCACTTTGTGCAACTGGGCGGTCATGGAAATTTGCGGGTCTTTAAGGCCCGCAAACACTCCATGGCTGATGTAAGATTCACATATTTCCCATAAAAAAAAAAAAAAAAAAAAAAAAAAAAAACAGTGAGAATACAAAAATTTTAAAGAATTTAATAATTTGTTTATTATTTCAGGTAAAGTACAAAAGTTGTCATAAAATTATTTTGAATTCTGCCTTATATAAAATTCGAAATCTACTTTCAATCTAACAAACGAAATTTTTATAATCTAATACTAATATTAGAATCAAAGTTTTACTTTAGTCCAAAAGCTTTATTTTACGATTATAGGCAGATTTAGCCAGATGTCGTCAGTTTTACTATTTATGATTTATTTAGTAAACAAAGAATAAAATTAAGCACCTTAAAATCAACTTTTGAAAGAGGATTTTACTATAGCCCAGTAAGACTCTGGATGACTTATCAGTCATATTCGGTGATATTAATAATATTATGCGAAAACCATTTTATACCTCCAGAAAGCTATTTTTACTATAAGGGATAAAGTTTTTTACCAGGATATTATTTTAGCCCTGTCCGGTCCAATATGACCTTTATTTGTGTCGGATATAAATTTCTTTATATAATTTTGAAAGGCGAATCCATTTATTTAATCCCAGTATGCATTTTTATGCCTAAAATGTATTTTTGTACGTTGATTTTCTATAAGCCTGATTGAATCCAAAAGATTCCAAACTCTGTGGATGATTTTATTTGGTGGTATTATCATAGTTATCACATTTTTAACCTTCTGTCAATCATTTTCACTAATAAACACTAAATTTGGCACCAGGATTTTACTTTATCCGGATTGGGACCAATAGATCTCTTGGTGGCTAAATTTACCAGTTGTTATTTGTATTGTTTTGTTATTTTATTGTTTCTTAGTTCAGTTAGTGGGTGGGCTAAATAATGCTTGTTATTTCGTTGTTGTTTAAATGAGGGGTTATGCAAGTTTACAACGTGTGGCTTTTTATCATATACCACTTCCATCCCCAAGTATTTTCTCGCGTAAAGCTTGACAGACGTTTAAGTTCGTTTCAATGTAGACCTATTTTTTCTTCTTTTTATTTTTATAATCTTTATATATTATTCACGAATTCCTTACTATCACTCGGAAGTGGGAACCTTGGGGAAATATAAATTATTATCTTTATTATAGAATATGATAAATTGTTAGGTCCTAAACATTTTAAGTAAGTAAAGGATGTGAGCGAGCAAGCGAGCAAGCGAGCGACCTTTAGATATTTCACAAACGTATTCCTTATATATAATACAAAATGAATTTCTCTTACCTCTGATTGTGATTTTATCATTATTGGCTTCGGATGGGCATACGACGCAAAATACGCATAGTTTATACTTGATTATTATCTCCTTTAGTTTCACAGCCCATTATGACGGGACAAGGGCTCACTTGCACTTATCAGTGCAAACTCAACCGATGCTAATAATATTTTTAAATTATCAATTGGCCAGCCAGCATTGGAAGTGCAGCGCATAATTAAAATGTGACTACTGTCACAAATCACACTAATCATCCAGGATAAATTGTGTTTTTTCCACTGCGCATTATTTGACAAAAAATATATCATTGGTGGTCACGCGGGATGCTATTGCATCCTTTCTGCTTTCGAGGTGCAATTGCTCACTCGGAATCACGAATGAGAGCACAAAGAAACCATTGTTCACAGTGGTACAGCTGAATTCCGATCGCTCTGTTGACGAGGATTAATTACATTACAGCGAGAGAAGTAAGAGAGAATCTTAACAAAGAGAAGAAAAGAAAAGAAAATAAATACAAAAATAACACTCTGTTTTTTTTTTTTAGCTTCTTCAGAGAAAATTCTCAATGGCTATGAATGAGAAAAAACGATGCTTGTTTTTTTATCTTCATGGAAAACGAAGCAGAGCCACTGCAGGGGAAAAAGGTAAGCCTACCAAGATAACATAACACCGTCTTGGCTACCGCCAAATGAATAATTCTTTTTTTTTTTTTTTTTTAACACAGCGACAACCATTGAATTACTCAATGACGATTGTCTGATTGAAATTTTTGCTTTTCTAATGCCTTCGGATCGTACGAGAATCGAAAGAGTATGCAGAAGGTGGAACTGTTTGTCAAAAAAAAGTTGGATGGATTTTAAATCTATCGACAACGACTTTATAAAAATGGCGAAAGTTGTAAAAAATAACGAAAACGAAAACTTTGGTCTTGCCTTGAATGGCGTGCTCTCAAAGAGTAGAAAGTACGTTAAAACGGTTGTTTTCGATTTGTCTGTAGTTAACAGTAAGCAGGTTACTGACTTTTTTAATTGTTTGATAATTCATTGCAAGAAATTGGAGCGTTTTGACATTGATGGAAGTACTCTGTATGGAGACGTGGATAAACTATTTAAGTGTTTATTCAAACGTAACAGAAAGCTAAGAAGTTTGATTATACCCAACGTTACTCGTGTAACCGGCGAGTGTCTGATGGATTTGGAAGCAAATAATTTGACGGAAATTAATCTTCGTATCGATTCTCGATGCATTAAAATGGATTTATTGCAAAAGGCCTTTTCTAATTTTGTCAATTTGCAAATTCTCGGCATTGAAGCTGATAAATCGTTTTGCATAGAGGCTGTTTTGAATGTAACAACGAATCGCCGTGATTGTAAAATAGAAGAATTACAGATTGTAAGGTCTTTCGACCACGACGACGACGACGACGACGAGCAAAAACAAGAAGTAGCCACAAAGCCAAATTATTCAAAGTATTTTTCTAAAATGAAACGCCTCGTAAAAATAAGTTTGTCTCGCGTTACTCTAACCAAGTGTTCCTTAAGAGTTTTGCCAAGCGAATCGCTCACTACCTTTATCCTGGTATATTTTAAAACAAATGTCTATGCAGAATTTTTATTTTTCATAAAAAATTGTAAAAATCTGGAAAATTTTATCCTACACGTGGACAAACGAAACGAGGAAAATCCAATTCAATACGACGTATTTAAGTCGCTCTTGCGTTGCAGCAAGCTAAATTATCTTTACTTAATTAATTGCAAGAACGTTAGCGATGCGGGTATAGCTAAGCTGGCCAATATGCTGAATATGAAGAAACTCGAAGTTGAAGGATCGCCAGGTGTCACAGTAGATTTTGCTAAAAGTAAATTTCGACACCTCGTGCTAGTTAAAATAAACGCCCCGTTTATGAGCCCCTCTTCTGTAAAAATAATTTTGCTCCGTAATACAAATTTATTCTAGTTACTCTGTGTATCAAAATTTTTTAGTTAATTTTTCAATAAATAATAATAATAATTTTTTTTTTTTTTTTTTTTTTTGCACTCGGGGCAGGGGGGTGAGAAGGCACTTACGCCCGAACAGAACCGGTATCGGAACAGTGTCGGACTCCAAGGGGCAAGGCACTCTGCAAAAGACAGATGCCTTGCCCAAAGCATACCGACAAAACTCACCCCCCATTCTCTGCCTTATATAAGTCACACCCGGAACCGTTTATCACATTACATCGGGTTGACTTAGGCCATTTATCCTCTTTAATGAAGATCATAATGATTATAATGAATAATAATAATAATAATAATAATAACAATAATAATAATAATAACAATAACAATAATAATAACTCCGCTAAACCGGTCCCAAGCCCGGAGCCTCATAAGGCTGAGGAAGGAGGAGGGTGGTTCAGGCCGCCTTTTTTCAAGGTTGAACTAGAATCAAGGATGTAGGATATAGCTCTCTGGAACAACTGAGGCTGCCCTATAAATCGGGTCTCATGCCTTGCATTTCTCTAGGGACATGCTCTATGCTGTACCCCATGCGTCCATGTTAGGAATGCCGCAGACTGCTCATGGTTACGCTATAAGCAGTTCTGGAATAACTGAGGCTGCCCTATAAACCGGGTTTTATGCCTTGTCTTTCCCTCGAGCATTCTTGACAAGCATGCAGCCACAGACTGCTATCCTAAACTATCCTTGAGGAAGAGGCACATTAAAGGGGCTCCAAGGTTTTCTCGATTGCGATTTAAGCCACATACAGGGTTGCCTTAGGCCTGACGTATTGGCTCTTAGCATGGGAGAATCCCACCTCGAGCACAGCGACGTAGCCGATTAAAGGTAGTCGCGAGTCCCGCTAAATCATGACTGCAGGTTGTTTTATTTTTTTCTGGTTTAGTAATGTGTGAAGGTGCGGCCAGAATATTCCGCAACACTAGACAAGCTCTCTGAGAACATCTAGGCCGCCCTTATAAACAGGGCTCTGTGCCTTCGCTTCTTAATTAGGTACTTGTACCATCGTGCACTCAAATAAGTGCCGCAGAAAGCCGTCATGTGTTCCCGAAGATTCTGGCTGGGGGCATTATTCTGGAATGAACTTATGGGGGGTCTTTGGATCATTCAGACGTGACTTCCAGATTAGTTCTCCCCCTGTCTCACGACGGGCTAGAATATCGCGAGATGGTAAGCAACCATAGTGGTAAAAATCCACCAAATTGTCACCCGGCCCACACGACGGGTCAAGAATGACCGTGTGATGCTAGACAGACATGGAGCGAAGGTGAATATCCTCCCATCTGCAGGACTGACATCGACCGCCACCCTGGGACTGGTACCTAGGGCGTTGACCGGTGAAAGACCGAACACCAATTCCACTAATTACAACCTTTTTTCTTTTTAAATTTTATTTACAGATACACTAACAATAGCTCTTTTTACAGGTTATCAACCAAACGGCGTAATGCCCCCGATCATCGCGGCTCGCGGTGGTCGGCCCCCCGAATCGGGATGGCAACCTCCGTAGAGGGTACAGGTCAAAAACTGGGAACTGCACCTCCAGGCCGTCGGATAGTACAGGAGCCCGGAGCTGTCTAGCTAACAGGTCTGGCTGCTCTATCAGCCGGCGCATAATCTCGTTTTCCGTAGTAGTGCCGGGTAGCGCCCGGGTAGGGCCCTGCTGCGGGGAGCGGGGGGCTTTCCACAAGGCCACTACGCTAGGGGACACCCGGTTGGGGGGGCCGACCATTGCGAGACAACCGCGTTGATTGGCTGCTTTACGTTTCGCATTCAATCACACAAGACAGAACAGGTTAGAAGGAGAAAACATTTTTAAAAATAACGATGAAGCAAAACAATAATGAACAGGTTCAAAGCGTGCAGGGACCGCAAATGAACAACAACCAACAGGGCCCCCTAGCCCTAACAAACTCAAACGAAGCTGACCCAGTAGAACAAATGAGGCGGGATAAGCTCAAAGTGACGCCTAGATGGAGCACTCGATTATCTCGGCTCATGGAAAATGATGGTATGCAGGATATTCTTGCAAAATATAGCGATGTCCAACAAGCCTTCAAAGAAACCCAGGCAGCTAAAGGTCTGGATACTGTAAAAGAAGGCTTTATTGCTGAAAAGGGATATTACGGCAAACTTCTGGAGGCCATAATCGAAATGGAGTATCAGTTCGGCTATGTTCAGAAGAACGCGAGCATGGTGATAAAAAATGGAGTTCGGAAGTTTGCCAGCGTAGTGGAGCAGCTGGTATTGATTAAGGAGCAGCAAACTAAAGCAGTATCTGCGATATATGAAGCCCTCCTTAAAGAAATGAACGGGAAAGGTTCGCTTAAAAGGCCCCGCCCGACATCATCTCCCGAGAGCTCACCAGGCAACGGGGGGAACACGGGGAAAAAGATGAACGAGGTTACCCAATCGAATGAAGAACTGTCTGAATTCGATCAGGGAATACAAAATGTAGAGCTCTCAATAACTGAGAAAAACAGGAAGGAGCTACAAGGGCAAAGAAAGAGGAAAAAAGTGCTCCAGGAAGAAGAAAACAGAAAGAGGCTTCAAGAGCAACGTGAGAAGCTCCAGCAGCAGCAAAAGAGACAGAAGGAATGGCGTGAAAAACGCTCATTAGAAGAAAGAAAAAACCAAGAAGGGTCGGATAAATCGAAGCCGAACGCAACGGCTCTCGATCGGTCTTCCACTGATCACCATGATCTAGTGAAATTGACAAACCACCCTCAGGTAGACGAGTCTCCAATGGAAACTCAAATTTCGGAAGAGGACCAAGACAGTTTACGTGAGCAAGACAATTCACGTAAGCAAAATAATGCAAACGGTCCCAAAAGGATCAGCAAGGCCGAAAAAAAAAGGAGGAAAAAACAAAAAAAGCTGCAGCTTCAACAGGGAAACCAGGTAACTGAAATCCCAAGCCAGTTGCAAAAACAGGCTCAGGTAGAAAAAACACCCAATAAAGTGAATACCTGGGAAAAACCCAAAAAGAAGCAGAAAGCTAAGAAGAAGAATACTCAGCAGCCAAAAAGGCCTGCTGAAACGGTCAGTACCAAGCCGAGTAGGCGTAGGTACAAAAAGAGGATGGAGGCCTTACTTATAAAACCAGCAGCAGGCCATACATACGAGGAAACTCTTCTCAGTATTAAGAAGAACGTCCAGCTTGAAGATTCGGGGGCTAAAGTCCATCGAATCCGCAAGACGCAAGGCGGCAGCGTCCTCATCGAGCTGGAGTCGATATTGGACTCCGGCAAACTGCAGGAAGCAGTTCAAGCGGTAACGGGCCCTGATTCGAACGTTCGGGACATGATCCCCATGCTCAAACTCGAAATTCGAGATTTAGATGGAGTCACGAAAGAACAGGAGATCCAGGAGGCGGTCGCCAAGGCGATAGGTATTGAAAACGGGAAAAACCTCCTGGTTACCATTTTCAAAACCAAAGGCACAATGAGTCAGATGGCTGTGGTGGAATTACTCGAAGTTGATGCTCTCCGCCTAGCCAAAAAAGGGAAAATCCAAATTGGATGGGCTTTGAACAGAGTGCGCCTTCGAGCAGATGCAAGGCGCTGCTTTAAGTGTCTGGGCTATGGACATAATCAGTATATCTGCAAAGGCCCAGACCGTAGAAAAGCATGTCTCAAATGTGGCATGGATGGCCACAAAAGAACAGAATGCAAGAAGGAAACACCCGAGTGTTTCCTGTGCAAGAATAGGGACGACAAGTGCTCTACGGAACACTATGCCGGAGAAGGAAACTGCCCCAGCTACCGTGAGGCTCTGGCTGTGGCGAGGAATAAGTGTCATCGAAAATGATCAAGGTTCTACAAGGGAACATGAACCAAGCCCGGCAAGCTGGTGCTTTGTTGGAACAGATTGCTCGCGAAGAGGATTCAAATATCCTCTTACTAAGCGAGCAATCATACAACATGAACCACAAATACTGGCTAACCGATGACACTGGCTGCTGCGCCATATGGCTCCGGGGTAGAGCCCAAACGACCTTGACCAAAAAAGGGAAAGGCAATTGCCACGTTTGGGTCACGTGCGGGGAGACAACTTATATAAGTTGTTACCTCTCCCCAAACGATAGTTCGGAAGTGCTGGCTACAAAGCTGGCCAGCATCGAGAACACGGTTCGGACGGTAACTGGAAGCGTTATCCTTGCTGGAGACTTTAACGCTAGGGCCTTAGAATGGGGCATGCCGACGACCAATCCTAGGGGACAGCAGGTACTGGAAATGGCCACTAGATGCAAACTAGTGGTCCAGAATAGAGGAAACCGGCCCACCTACGAGAGGGCAGGTTGGGGTGCCTCTATCCCAGACATAACCTTCGCAACAGAAGGTGCGTCTGGGAGAATCGGCGAATGGACGGTGATGGATGGTTACAATGGTAGCGACCATCATTACATCACGTTCCGGGTGCTTGAGGGAACCTCCCAACGGCCTCCGTACAAGAGGCGTCCCTTGGGTTGGAATGTACCAAAGATGGACGAGGACAAGTTCGAAGAGTATCTTCGAATGGAGTCGTCGTCCGTCCCTGCTTGGCATGGAGAGGCTACAGGTCCCCGCGAGGCTGAAATCTTAGTCAAGAAAGTAACGTCTCTATTGCGAGGGGCGTGTGACGCCTCTATGCCTCGTCGAAGGCCCTGGAAAGGGAGAAAGCCAGTTTACTGGTGGACTTCCGAAATAGCGGAGCTCCGCAAGGAGTGCCACAGGACGCGTAGACGGGCGCAAAGAGCACGGGACAGGCCCGAGGCTGCTGCACTTTCCCAGGAACACAAGGATGCTAAACACCGGCTGGCCAAAGCTATCCGTCAAAGCAAGGCTCGATGCCTGCGTTCATTACGCGAGGATGTAAACAAAGACCCCTGGGGTCTTGGTTACAAAGTCGTAATGGGCAAGTTGAACCGGGGGTCTGACAACATGATGGACGCAGTGTCGACCGAACGAATCATCGGCGCTCTCTTCCCTGAGCGGCCTATCCGGGAAAACCCGGTAGAGGCGATACCCAGGGAGGAAGTGCCGTTATTCAGCGAGGACGAGATGGTGAAGGCCATCAAGGCAATGAAAAATGGCAAGGCGCCGGGGCCGGACGGGATACCAGCGGAAGTGCTCAAACGAGCGGTCAAAATAATCCCTGGTATCCTGTTAAGCATGTTCAATGCATGCTTGGTGGCGGGAGTGTTTCCAAAGCAGTGGAAGGTGGCACGTCTCGTGCTCTTAAACAAGGGTAAAGGTGGAGCCCCGGACTCTCCATCATCTTACAGACCCTTGTGCATGTTAAACACCATCGGAAAGGTGATGGAGAGCATGCTCCGGGCAAGGTTGAGAAGAGCTATCGAGGAGGGCGGTGGCCTTTCCGAGGAGCAGTATGGATTTCGTGAGGGGCATTCCACGATAGACGCCATCCGGCGTGTCGTGGATACCGTAGAGGCTGAGAGGGAAAAGCGGCCTGCAATTCGCAAAGACGTCCTTCTTGTAACGTTGGACGTCAAAAACGCTTTCAATTCGGCCAGGTGGGATGACATGATCCGGTCTCTCGAGTACGATTTCCGGATACCCAGGTATCTGGGTAACGTAATAAAGGACTACCTACGGGACCGGAGACTGCTCTACGACACGCTCGATGGCAGGCGACAGAGGGTTCTGAGTGCGGGCATTGCCCAAGGTTCGGTTCTCGGACCAGACCTGTGGAATGCCTTTTACGATGGCCTGTTGCGCGTTCACCTCCCGGAAGGAGCTTCTCTGATCGGGTACGCGGACGACGTGGCTCTGACCATCACTGGCAGGGACATGCAGGTAACCCAGGAGAGGTTGAATCTAGTCATGAGACAGATCAACCTCTGGATGGGCGAGCACGGGCTCCAGCTCGCGATCCCAAAAACGGAGATCGTACTGCTGACCCGTCGAACAACAATTTTCACGGACATCGATGTAAATGTCGATGATGGTGGAAACCCTCACACGATCCAAGCCAAGACATCGGTTAAGTACCTGGGAGTTCTGCTTGATAACAAGCTGAACTTCTGGGAACAATTTCAGAGGTCGAGTGAGAAGGCCGCGTCGATCGCATCCTCCTTGTCAAGGCTCATGGCCAACATAGGAGGGCCCAAACCCGGGAAGCGAAGATTGTTGATGTCCGTTGTCAACTCTGTCCTGCTTTATGGATCTGAGATCTGGGCGGATATCACCAAATTTGCCAAGTACAGACATAAAATATCGTCTGTGCAGCGGCAAGCGGCCCTGAGGATCGCCTGCGCGTACCATACGGTATCGCTCGAAGCGATCCAGGTAGTAGCATCGGTCATACCCATCGACCTGCTAGCGTTGGAGCGGAAATACATTTACGATAGTGTAGAGGACCGCGAAGTGGCATCCACTCGCGCCCGCTCCAGCTCTATGGGAAAATGGCAGGAACGGTGGAAAAAGGAGGAAGAGAAAAATGCCCGATGGACGCGCAGACTGATTTCAGATCTGCAGGCATGGACTGGACGACAACATGGGGAGGTGGATTTTTACCTCACCCAATTCTTGACTGGACACGGGTATTTCCGTGCAATGTTGAAACATTGGCATAAGGTGGCAACAGAGGAGTGCCTACACTGCCCAGGCGAGAAGGATACAGTGGAGCATACTTTCTTCGGATGTATGCGCTACGTGGAAGGGCGCCCGCCCTTCCCGATTTGGAGGCCAGAGAAGGTGGTTCCGGAAATGCTACGGAGTTCTGAAAATTGGAACAAAGTAGCAGAGTACGTAAGGGCCACCTTGTTGAAGAAAAAGGAGGAGGGCTTTCTATCGTAGATTGCTCTCCTGTCACTAGGCTGGGGGAAGGCAGCGGCCAGTTGCCTAGGCTGCGCGTCCCAAACTGAAGTTATACCTGAAAAGGGAGTTCCGGTTTGGGGCAAACAAGCGCAGGGGGGTTTATAGTGTGTTTATCCAGTAAGAATCTGGGGCGTAGCCGGCGACCGCGTTCGCCGGTGGTCTCCCAGTTGTACACTTTGTGCAACTGGGCGGTCATGGAAATTTGCGGGCCTTTAAGGCCCGCAAACACTCCATGGCTGATGTAAGATTCACAAGATTCCCTTGACAAAAAAAAAAAAAAAAAAAAAAAAAAAATAACAATAATAATAATAATAATAATAATAATAATAATAATAATAATAATAATAATAATAATAATTTTTTTTTTTTTTATTTTTGAAAAAAAATTCAATGTAAACAAAATTATTTTGCATTGAAACGTTTTAAAAACGTTTCTGAAACGTTTAGCTTCCATAAAACAATGGACATAAAAAACTTTCCTAAAACGTTTTGAAAATGTTCTATAAACGTTTCTGTTTGCATTTTAGAAACGTTTTGGGCTGTATGTGATCTAATGCATTTTTTTATCTGCTCTGGTACAATGTCACAATTTACTAAATTATATCCACTTCACTCGCAAAACGCATAGACTAGTTTCAGACAATCATACTTTAAATATGTTATCGATAAAAATAAAAGTATCATCGACGTGATTTAATTACCGATAAAATTTTATGGTAAATTAAATTATGTATTTTTTTAGCAAATATTTTTGAAGAAAAAAAAATTATATTCACTTTTTTTTTAAAAAATGTGTTCAATAGTTTAAATTAAAATTGAATAATTGAATATTAATTAATTGAATTTCCGAACAAATATTTATCATTATTAGACACATTTGACAACTTCACTGCCGTACAGGAGAGGAAAGGAGCTTTCTCATTTTTAACTCATTTCGAGATATTTAAAGAAATGCATTTCGGCTAATTTTGAAATAATAATAATAATAATAATTTATCACCATTACAAAGCCGCCATTCTCACTTACTTTAAGCTGAACCTGTGATGTACAGAGACTACTCCTACCTTCTTGATAACTTCGATGATTTGTAGATAAAACAGTAGAGTAAATTTACTTAGTTTTCGTTTCCATTTCGTTTAACGACTCGTAGACTCGACTTTTGTCAACTGTTGCAACTTGCGCGAGCGGCCGTCGAATGATGGCCAGCCGCAAGGCAATTGCAAGTTCAGATAAAATCACGAGACAAACTTAGGGCTTGGTAAGACACTATGTATGACGCGAGTCAAGAGAAGTTAGTCTATAGAGCAAATAATTCCCTTTAGTTTTTTATTTTTTACCTTACGTTATTTTTTCACATTACTCGAATAAAAAAGCTTAACAAATACCACTAAATCCTATATTTGATTCTTATCATATTTTATTGTTGTTTGTTTATTTGCTACGTTCATTGACGAATAAAGATCGTATCGAAGATTCTTGCTAGCAATGGCATATCAATTCATCAATGTTACAGCAAAACCACTAATTAAAGTGCCAAAAAATGAAGACTTTATTACTGTTGTATCATCCGATTCTGATAGCAGTTTTGATGATATAAAATTTAGAAGGAAAGACTACCGCCGGCAAAAAAGAATTAAGAATCAAAATAACAAAGATTATATTTCCGTTAATGGCAAAAGAAATTATACAGTTCCACGTGTATCAACTTTGTGTTCTCTCGAGGACGATATGGAATTAATTGATTTTGCATTAAGAAATATGAAATCATCTGAGCCTTGCTTACGTTTCATGAAGGTAACAAAAACAAAAATTGCAAATCGACGATCGTTTATTTGATATCAATTAAAGTGTCTCTCATCAAAGAACCACCACCATTCGTTTCAATGCTTTCATTGAATTTATTTTCAAAAATTCTTTCAGACTTATCAACTTATGCAAAAGAAGGCGAAATACAAGTTAAAATATTTAAAAATGCCCAGAAAAGCCTTACAGAGATTAAAAGTTCTTTCGCATCCAAGTAAATTTGATTATTTGTTATCACTTTGTTATAGGGTTAACGACGACAAGAAAAAAAATTTTAAATTTTTTGCAAATTGCTTGAGATGTCACGTTCTCGATATCAAAGATATAAAAGATTACGTAAGTTTAGAAAAATTTTTACAAATCTTTTTGCTCTTTTTCTTTTTTATGTTTAGATTATTATTTTTTGACATTTAGTTGATTATATTATTATCGAATGATTATTATTATTCAAATTAAGAAAAAGAAAAAAGAAAAATTCTTCTTCAATTCACGCGGCTCTTTGTCATTCATAAAAAATTCTCCCAAATTCTTAATCAGCAAACCAAAAAACCTATATGGACCTAGTTTGGTCGCTCAAAGTGAAAAATTTCAAACACACCCGTTTTGTTTTTTGGGGTTGGGGTTGTTTTTTTAAATTCAAAGGTGAAATATTAATTATTTTTAAAAAATTCCCCCAAATACTTGATTAACGACCCAAAAAACCCGTATGGAACTCATGTGGTTGCTCAAAGTTAAAAATTGCAAACACACCCCTTTTAGGGATTGCTTTTACTAATTTAAAAGTGAAATAATAATTATTCATAAAAAATTCTCCCAAATTCTTAATCAGCAACTCAAAAAACCCGTATGGACCTAGTTTGGTCGCTCAAAGTAAAAAATTGCAAACACACCCTTTCTAGGGGTTGTTTTTTGTAATTTAAAGGTAAAATAATGATTATTCATAAAAAATTCTCCCAAATTCTTAATCAGCAACTAAAAAAACCTGTATGGACCTAGTTTGGTCGCTCAATGTGAAAAATTGCAAACACACCCCTTTAAGGGGTTGCTTTTACTAATTTAAAAGTGAAATAATAACTATTCATAAAAAATTCTCCCAAATTCTTAATCAGCAACTCAAAAAACCTGTATGGACCTAGTTTGGTCGCTCAAAGTGAAAAATTGCAAACACACCCCTTTTGTTTTTTGGGGTTGAGGTTGTTTTTTTAAATTCAAAGGTGAAATATTAATTATTTTTAAAAAATTCCCTCAAATACTTGATTAGCGACCCAAAAAACCTGCATGGACCTAGTTTGGTCGCTCAAAGTGAAAAATTGCAAACACACCCCTTTTAGGAGTTGGTTTTTTAAATTCAAAGGTGAAATATTAATTATTTTTAAAAAATTCCCCCAAATACTTGATTAGCGACCCAAAAAACCCGTATGGAACTAATGTGGTTGCTCAAAGTGAAAAATTGCAAACACACCCCTCTTAGGGGTTGTTTTTACTAATTTAAAGGTGAAATATTAATTATTATTAAAATATTCCCCCAAGTACTTGATTAGCGACCCATCTATGGAACTAATTTGGTCGCTCAAAGTGAAAAATTGCAAACACACCTCTTTTAGTGGTGTTTTTTGTAATTTAAAAGTGAAATAATAATTATTCATAAAAAATTCTCCCAAATTCTTAATCAGCAAACCAAAAAACCTATATGGACCTAGTTTGGTCGCTCAAAGTGAAAAATTTCAAACACACCCGTTTTGTTTTTTGGGGTTGGGGTTGTTTTTTTAAATTCAAAGGTGAAATATTAATTATTTTTAAAAAATTCCCCCAAATACTTGATTAACGACCCAAAAACCCGTATGGAACTCATGTGGTTGCTCAAAGTGAAAAATTGCAAACACACCCATTTTAGTGGTGTTTTTTGTAATTTAAAAGTGAAATAATAATTATTCATAAAAAATTCTCCCAAATTCTTAATCAGCAAACCAAAAAACCTATATGGACCTAGTTTGGTCGCTCAAAGTGAAAAATTTCAAACACACCCGTTTTGTTTTTTGGGGTTGGGGTTGTTTTTTTAAATTCAAAGGTGAAATATTAATTATTTTTAAAAAATTCCCCCAAATACTTGATTAACGACCCAAAAAACCCGTATGGAACTCATGTGGTTGCTCAAAGTGAAAAATTGCAAACACACCCATTTTAGGGATTGCTTTTACTAATTTAAAAGTGAAATAATAATTATTCATAAAAAATTCTCCCAAATTCTTAATCAGCAACTCAAAAAACCCGTATGGACCTAGTTTGGTCGCTCAAAGTGAAAAATTGCAAACACACCCTTTTAAGGGGTTGCTTTTACTAATTTAAAAGTGAAATAATAACTATTCATAAAAAATTCTCCCAAATTCTTAATCAGCAACTCAAAAAACCTGTATGGACCTAGTTTGGTCGCTCAAAGTGAAAAATTGCAAACACACCCCTTTTGTTTTTTGGGGTTGGGGTTGTTTTTTTAAATTCAAAGGTGAAATAATAATTATTCATAAAAAATTCTCCCAAATTCTTAATCAGCAAACCAAAAAACCTATATGGACCTAGTTTGGTCGCTCAAAGTGAAAAATTTCAAACACACCCGTTTTGTTTTTTGGGGTTGGGGTTGTTTTTTTAAATTCAAAGGTGAAATATTAATTATTTTTAAAAAATTCCCCCAAATACTTGATTAACGACCCAAAAAACCCGTATGGAACTAATGTGGTTGCTCAAAGTGAAAAATTGCAAACACACCTCTTTTAGGGGTGTTTTTTGTAATTTAAAGGTGGAATAATAATTATTCATAAAAAATTCTCCCAAATTCTTAATCAGCAACTCAAAAAACCCGTATGGACCTAGTTTGGTCGCTCAAAGTAAAAAATTGCAAACACACCCTTTTTAGGGGTTTTTTTTTGTAGTTTAAAGGTAAAATAATGATTATTCATAAAAAATTCTCCCAAATTATTAATCAGCAACTAAAAAAACCTGTATGGACCTAGTTTGGTCGCTCAAAGTGAAAAATTGCAAACACACCCCTTTTAGGGGTGTTTTTTGTAATTTAAAGGTGAAATAATAATTATTCATAAAAAATTCTCCCAAATTCTTAATCAGCAAACCAAAAAACCTATATGGACCTAGTTTGGTCGCTCAAAGTGAAAAATTTCAAACACACCCGTTTTGTTTTTTGGGGTTGGGGTTGTTTTTTTAAATTCAAAGGTGAAATATTAATTATTTTTAAAAAATTCCCCCAAATACTTGATTAACGACCCAAAAAACCCGTAAGGAACTCATGTGGTTGCTCAAAGTTAAAAATTCCAAACACACCCCTTTTAGGGATTGCTTTTACTAATTTAAAAGTGAAATAATAATTATTCATAAAAAATTCTCCCAAATTCTTAATCAGCAACTCAAAAAACCCGTATGGACCTAGTTTGGTCGCTCAAAGTGAAAAATTGCAAACACACCCCTCTTAGGGGTTGTTTTTACTAATTTAAAGGTGAAATATTAATTATTATTAAAATATTCCCCCAAGTACTTGATTAGCGACCCATCTATGGAACTAATTTGGTCGCTCAAAGTGAAAAATTGCAAACACACCTCTTTTAGGGGTGTTTTTTGTAATTTAAAGGTGAAATAATAATTATTCATAAAAAATTCTTCCAAATTCTTAATCAGCAACTCAAAAAACCCGTATGGACCTAGTTTGGTCGCTCAAACTAAAAAATTGCAAACACACCCTTTTTAGAGGTTGTTTTTTGTAGTTTAAAGGTAAAATAATGATTATTCATAAAAAATTCTCCCAAATTCTTAATCAGCAACTAAAAAAACCTGTATGGACCTAGTTTGGTCGCTCAAAGTGAAAAATTGCAAACACACCCCTTTTGTTTTTTGGGGTTGAGGTTGTTTTTTTAAATTCAAAGGTGAAATATTAATTATTTTTAAAAAATTCCCCCAAATACTTGATTAGCGACCCAAAAAACCTGTATGGACCTAGTTTGGTTGCTCAAAGTGAAAAATTGCAAACACACCCCTTTTAGGAGTTGGTTTTTTAAATTCAAAGGTGAAATATTAATTATTTTTAAAAAATTCCCCCAAATACTTGATTAGCGACCCAAAAAACCCGTATGGAACTAATGTGGTTGCTCAAAGTGAAAAATTGCAAACACACCCCTCTTAGGGGTTGTTTTTACTAATTTAAAGGTGAAATATTAATTATTATTAAAATATTCCCCCAAGTACTTGATTAGCGACCCATCTATGGAACTAATTTGGTCGCTCAAAGTGAAAAATTGCAAACACACCTCTTTTAGGGGTGTTTTTTGTAATTTAAAGGTGAAATAATAATTATTCATAAAAAATTCTTCCAAATTCTTAATCAGCAACTCAAAAAACCCGTATGGACCTAGTTTGGTCGCTCAAAGTAAAAAATTGCAAACACACCTCTTTTAGGGGTGTTTTTTGTAATTTAAAGGTGAAATAATAATTATTCATAAAAAATTCTTCCAAATTCTTAATCAGCAACTCAAAAAACCCGTATGGACCTAGTTTGGTCGCTCAAACTAAAAAATTGCAAACACACCCTTTTTAGGGGTTGTTTTTTGTAGTTTAAAGGTAAAATAATGATTATTCATAAAAAATTCTCCCAAATTCTTAATCAGCAACTAAAAAAACCTGTATGGACCTAGTTTGGTCGCTCAAAGTCAAAAATTGCAAACACACCTCTTTTAGGGGTGTTTTTTGTAATTTAAAGGTGAAATAATAATTATTCATAAAAAATTCTTCCAAATTCTTAATCAGCAACTCAAAAAACCCGTATGGACCTAGTTTGGTCGCTCAAAGTAAAAAATTGCAAACACAACCTTTTTAGGGGTTGTTTTTTGTAATTTAAAGGTAAAATAATGATTATTCATAAAAAATTCTCCCAAATTCTTAATCAGCAACTAAAAAAACCTGTATGGACCTAGTTTGGTCGCTCAATGTGAAAAATTGCAAACACACCCCTTTAAGGGGTTGCTTTTACTAATTTAAAAGTGAAATAATAACTATTCATAAAAAATTCTCCCAAATTCTTAATCAGCAACTCAAAAAACCTGTATGGACCTAGTTTGGTCGCTCAAAGTGAAAAATTGCAAACACACCCCTTTTGTTTTTTGGGGTTGGGGTTGTTTTTTTAAATTCAAAGGTGAAATATTAATTATTTTTAAAAAATTCCCCCAAATACTTGATTAGCGACCCAAAAAACCCGTATGGAACTAATGTGGTTGCTCAAAGTGAAAAATTGCAAACACACCCCTCTTAGGGGTTGTTTTTACTAATTTAAAGGTGAAATATTAATTATTATTAAAATATTCCCCCAAGTACTTGATTAGCGACCCATCTATGGAACTAATTTGGTCCCTCAAAGTGAAAAATTGCAAACACACCTCTTTTAGGGGTGTTTTTTGTAATTTAAAGGTGAAATAATAATTATTCATAAAAAATTCTTCCAAATTCTTAATCAGCAACTCAAAAAACCCGTATGGACCTAGTTTGGTCGCTTAAAGTAAAAAATTGCAAACACACCCTTTTTAGGGGTTGTTTTTTGTAGTTTAAAGGTAAAATAATGATTATTCATAAAAAATTCTCCCAAATTCTTAATCAGCAACTAAAAAAACCTGTATGGACCTAGTTTGGTCGCTCAAAGTGAAAAATTGCAAACACACCCCTTTTGTTTTTTGGGTTTGAGGTTGTTTTTTTAAATTCAAAGGTGAAATATTAATTATTTTTAAAAAATTCCCCCAAATACTTGATTAGCGACCCAAAAAACCTGTATGGACCTAGTTTGGTCGCTCAAAGTGAAAAGTTGCAAACACACCCCTTTTAGGAGTTGGTTTTTTAAATTCAAAGGTGAAATATTAATTATTTTTAAAAAATTCCCCCAAATACTTGATTAGCGACCCAAAAAACCCGTATGGAACTAATGTGGTTGCTCAAAGTGAAAAATTGCAAACACACCCCTCTTAGGGGTTGTTTTTACTAATTTAAAGGTGAAATATTAATTATTATTAAAATATTCCCCCAAGTACTTGATTAGCGACCCATCTATGGAACTAATTTGGTCGCTCAAAGTGAAAAATTGCAAACACACCTCTTTTAGGGGTGTTTTTTGTAATTTAAAGGTGAAATAATAATTATTCATAAAAAATTCTTCCAAATTCTTAATCAGCAACTCAAAAAACCCGTATGGACCTAGTTTGGTCGCTCAAAGTAAAAAATTGCAAACACACCTCTTTTAGGGGTGTTTTTTGTAATTTAAAGGTGAAATAATAATTATTCATAAAAAAATCTTCCAAATTCTTAATCAGCAACTCAAAAAACCCGTATGGACCTAGTTTGGTCGCTCAAACTAAAAAATTGCAAACACACCCTTTTTAGGGGTTGTTTTTTGTAGTTTAAAGGTAAAATAATGATTATTCATAAAAAATTCTCCCAAATTCTTAATCAGCAACTAAAAAAACCTGTATGGACCTAGTTTGGTCGCTCAAAGTCAAAAATTGCAAACACACCTCTTTTAGGGGTGTTTTTTGTAATTTAACGGTGAAATAATAATTATTCATAAAAAATTCTTCCAAATTCTTAATCAGCAACTCAAAAAACCCGTATGGACCTAGTTTGGTCGCTCAAAGTAAAAAATTGCAAACACAACCTTTTTAGGGGTTGTTTTTTGTAATTTAAAGGTAAAATAATGATTATTCATAAAAAATTCTCCCAAATTCTTAATCAGCAACTAAAAAAACCTGTATGGACCTAGTTTGGTCGCTCAATGTGAAAAATTGCAAACACACCCCTTTAAGGGGTTGCTTTTACTAATTTAAAAGTGAAATAATAACTATTCATAAAAAATTCTCCCAAATTCTTAATCAGCAACTCAAAAAACCTGTATGGACCTAGTTTGGTCGCTCAAAGTGAAAAATTGCAAACACACCCCTCTTAGGGGTTGTTTTTACTAATTTAAAGGTGAAATATTAATTATTATTAAAATATTCCCCCAAGTACTTGATTAGCGACCCATCTATGGAACTAATTTGGTCCCTCAAAGTGAAAAATTGCAAACACACCTCTTTTAGGGGTGTTTTTTGTAATTTAAAGGTAAAATAATAATTATTCATAAAAAATTCTTCCAAATTCTTAATCAGCAACTCAAAAAACCCGTATGGACCTAGTTTGGTCGCTTAAAGTAAAAAATTGCAAACACACCACTTTTAGGGGTGTTTTTTGTAATTTAAAGGTGAAATAATAATTATTCATAAAAAATTCATCCAAACTCTTAATCAGCAACTCAAAAAACCCGTATAGACCTAGTTTGGTCGCTCAAAGTAAAAAATTGCAAACACACCTCTTTTAGGGGTGTTTTTTGTAATTTAAAGGTGAAATAATAATTATTCATAAAAAATTCTTCCAAATTCTTAATCAGCAACTCAAAAAACCCGTATGGACCTAGTTTGGTCGCTAAAACTAAAAAATTGCAAACACACCCTTTTTAGGGGTTGTTTTTTGTAGTTTAAAGGTAAAATAATGATTATTCATAAAAAATTCTCCCAAATTCTTAATCAGCAACTAAAAAAACCTGTATGGACCTAGTTTGGTCGCTCAAAGTCAAAAATTGCAAACACACCTCTTTTAGGGGTGTTTTTTGTAATTTAAAGGTGAAATAATAATTATTCATAAAAAATTCTTCCAAATTCTTAATCAGCAACTCAAAAAACCCGTATGGACCTAGTTTGGTCGCTCAAAGTAAAAAATTGCAAACACACCCTTTTTAGGGGTTGTTTTTTGCAATTTAAAGGTAAAATAATGATTATTCATAAAAAATTCTCCCAAATTCTTAATCAGCAACTAAAAAAACCTGCATGGACCTAGTTTGGTCGCTCAATGTGAAAAATTGCAAACACACCCTTTTAAGGGGTTGCTTTTACTAATTTAAAAGTGAAATAATAACTATTCATAAAAAATTCTCCCAAATTCTTAATCAGCAACTCAAAAAACCTGTATGGACCTAGTTTGGTCGCTCAAAGTGAAAAATTGCAAACACACCCCTTTTGTTTTTTGGGGTTGGGGTTGTTTTTTTAAATTCAAAGGTGAAATATTAATTATTTTTAAAAAATTCCCCCAAATACTTGATTAGCGACCCAAAAAACCCGTATGGAACTAATGTGGTTGCTCAAAGTGAAAAATTGCAAACACACCCCTCTTAGTGGTTGTTTTCACTAATTTAAAGGTGAAATATTAATTATTATTAAAATATTCCCCCAAGTACTTGATTAGCGACCCATCTATGGATCTAATTTGGTCGCTCAAAGTGAAAAATTGCAAACACACCTCTTTTAGGGGTGTTTTTTGTAATTTAAAGGTGAAATAATAATTATTCATAAAAAATTCTCCCAAATTCTTAATCAGCAAACCAAAAAACCTATATGGACCTAGTTTGGTCGCTCAAAGTGAAAAATTTCAAACACACCCGTTTTGTTTTTTGGGGTTGGGGTTGTTTTTTTAAATTCAAAGGTGAAATATTAATTATTTTTAAAAAATTCCCCCAAATACTTGATTAACGACCCAAAAAACCCGTATGGAACTCATGTGGTTGCTCAAAGTTAAAAATTGCAAACACACCCCTTTTAGGGATTGCTTTTACTAATTTAAAAGTGAAATAATAATTATTCATAAAAAATTCTCCCAAATTCTTAATCAGCAAACCAAAAAACCTATATGGACCTAGTTTGGTCGCTCAAAGTGAAAAATTTCAAACACACCCGTTTTGTTTTTTGGGGTTGGGGTTGTTTTTTTTAAATTCAAAGGTGAAATATTAATTATTTTTAAAAAATTCCCCCAAATACTTGATTAACGACCCAAAAAACCCGTATGGACCTAGTTTGGTCGCTCAAAGTGAAAAATTGCAAACACACCCCTCTTAGGGGTTGTTTTCACTAATTTAAAGGTGAAATATTAATTATTATTAAAATATTCCCCCAAGTACTTGATTAGCGACCCATCTATGGATCTAATTTGGTCGCTCAAAGTGAAAAATTGCAAACACACCTCTTTTAGGGGTGTTTTTTGTAATTTAAAGGTGAAATAATAATTATTCATAAAAAATTCTTCCAAGTTCTTAATCAGCAACTCAAAAAACCCGTATGGACCTAGTTTGGTCGCTCAAAGTAAAAAATTGCAAACACACCCTTTTTAGGGGTTGTTTTTTGTAGTTTAAAGGTAAAATAATGATTATTCATAAAAAATTCTCCCAAATTCTTAATCAGCAACTAAAAAAACCTGTATGGACCTAGTTTGGTCGCTCAAAGTAAAAAATTGCAAACACACCCATTTTAGGGGTTGCTTTTACTAATTTAAAAGTGAAATAATAATTATTCATAAAAAATTCTCACAAATTCTTAATCAGCAACTCAAGAAACCTGTATGGACCTAGTTTGGTCGCTCAAAGTGAAAAATTGCAAACACACCTCTTTTAGGGGTGTTTTTTGTAATTTAAAGGTGAAATAATAATTATTCATAAAAAATTCTTCCAAATTCTTAATCAGCAACTCAAAAAACCCGTATGGACCTAGTTTGGTCGCTCAAAGTAAAAAATTGCAAACACACCTCTTTTAGGGGTTATTTTTTGTAGTTTAAAGGTAAAATAATGATTATTCATAAAAAATTCTCCCAAATTCTTAATCAGCAACTAAAAAAACCTGTATGGACCTAGTTTGGTCGCTCAAAGTGAAAAATTTTTGTTATTTATATTTTTGTGTCGCTCAAAGTAAAAAATTGCAAACACACCCTTTTTAGGGGTTGTTTTTTGTAATTTAAAGGTAAAATAATGATTATTCATAAAAAATTCTCCCAAATTCTTAATCAGCAACTAAGAAAACCTGTATGGACCTAGTTTGGTCGCTCAATGTGAAAAATTGCAAACACACCCCTTTAAGGGGTTGCTTTTACTAATTTAAAAGTGAAATAATAACTATTCATAAAAAATTCTCCCAAATTCTTAATCAGCAACTCAAAAAACCTGTATGGACCTAGTTTGGTCGCTCAAAGTGAAAAATTGCAAACACACCCCTTTTGTTTTTTGGGGTTGGGGTTGTTTTTTTAAATTCAAAGGTGAAATAATAATTATTCATAAAAAATTCTTCCAAGTTCTTAATCAGCAACTCAAAAAACCCGTATGGACCTAGTTTGGTCGCTCAAAGTAAAAAATTGCAAACACACCTCTTTTAGGGGTGTTTTTTGTAATTTAAAGGTGAAATAATAATTATTCATAAAAAATTCTTCCAAATTCTTAATCAGCAACTCAAAAAACCCGTATGGACCTAGTTTGGTCGCTCAAACTAAAAAATTGCAAACACACCCTTTTTAGGGGTTGTTTTTTGTAGTTTAAAGGTAAAATAATGATTATTCATAAAAAATTCTCCCAAATTCTTAATCAGCAACTAGAAAAACCTGTATGGACCTAGTTTGGTCGCTCAAAGTCAAAAATTGCAAACACACCTCTTTTAGGGGTGTTTTTTGTAATTTAAAGGTGAAATAATAATTATTCATAAAAAATTCTTCCAAATTCTTAATCAGCAACTCAAAAAACCCGTATGGACCTAGTTTGGTCGCTCAAAGTAAAAAATTGCAAACACAACCTTTTTAGGGGTTGTTTTTTGTAATTTAAAGGTAAAATAATGATTATTTATAAAAAATTCTCCCAAATTCTTAATCAGCAACTAAAAAAACCTGTATGGACCTAGTTTGGTCGCTCAATGTGAAAAATTGCAAACACACCCCTTTAAGGGGTTGCTTTTACTAATTTAAAAGTGAAATAATAACTATTCATAAAAAATTCTCCCAAATTCTTAATCAGCAACTCAAAAAACCTGTATGGACCTAGTTTGGTCGCTCAAAGTGAAAAATTGCAAACACACCCCTTTTGTTTTTTGGGGTTGGGGTTGTTTTTTTAAATTCAAAGGTGAAATATTAATTATTTTTAAAAAATTCCCCCAAATACTTGATTAGCGACCCAAAAAACCCGTATGGAACTAATGTGGTTGCTCAAAGTGAAAAATTGCAAACACACCCCTCTTAGGGGTTGTTTTTACTAATTTAAAGGTGAAATATTAATTATTATTAAAATATTCCCCCAAGTACTTGATTAGCGACCCATCTATGGAACTAATTTGGTCGCTCAAAGTGAAAAATTGCAAACACACCTCTTTTAGGGGTGTTTTTTGTAATTTAAAGGTGAAATAATAATTATTCATAAAAAATTCTTCCAAATTCTTAATCAGCAACTCAAAAAACCCGTATGGACCTAGTTTGGTCGCTTAAAGTAAAAAATTGCAAACACACCACTTTTAGGGGTGTTTTTTGTAATTTAAAGGTGAAATAATAATTATTCATAAAAAATTCATCCAAACTCTTAATCAGCGACTCAAAAAACCCGTATGGACCTAGTTTGGTCGCTCAAACTAAAAAATTGCAAACACACCCTTTTTAGGGGTTGTTTTTTGTAGTTTAAAGGTAAAATAATGATTATTCATAAAAAATTCTCCCAAATTCATAATCAGCAACTAAAAAAACTTGTATGGACCTAGTTTGGTCGCTCAAAGTGAAAAATTGCAAACACACCCCTTTTGTTTTTTGGGGTTGAGGTTGTTTTTTTAAATTCAAAGGTGAAATATTAATTATTTTTAAAAAATTCCCCCAAATACTTGATTAGCGACCCAAAAAACCTGTATGGACCTAGTTTGGTCGCTCAAAGTGAAAAATTGCATACACACCCCTTTTAGGAGTTGGTTTTTTAAATTCAAAGGTGAAATATTAATTATTTTTAAAAAATTCCCCCAAATACTTGATTAGCGACCCAAAAAACCCGTATGGAACTAATGTGGTTGCTCAAAGTGAAAAATTGCAAACACACCCCTCTTAGGGGTTGTTTTTACTAATTTAAAGGTGAAATATTAATTATTATTAAAATATTCCCCCAAGTACTTGATTAGCGACCCATCTATGGAACTAATTTGGTCGCTCAAAGTGAAAAATTGCAAACACACCTCTTTTAGGGGTGTTTTTTGTAATTTAAAGGTGAAATAATAATTATTCATAAAAAATTCTTCCAAATTCTTAATCAGCAACTCAAAAAACCCGTATGGACCTAGTTTGGTCGCTCAAAGTAAAAAATTGCAAACACACCTCTTTTAGGGGTGTTTTTTGTAATTTAAAGGTGAAATAATAATTATTCATAAAAAATTCTTCCAAATTCTTAATCAGCAACTCAAAAAACCCGTATGGACCTAGTTTGGTCGCTCAAACTAAAAAATTGCAAACACACCCTTTTTAGGGGTTGTTTTTTGTAGTTTAAAGGTAAAATAATGATTATTCATAAAAAATTCTCCCAAATTCTTAATCAGCAACTAAAAAAACCTGCATGGACCTAGTTTGGTCGCTCAAAGTCAAAAATTGCAAACACACCTCTTTTAGGGGTGTTTTTTGTAATTTAAAGGTGAAATAATAATTATTCATAAAAAATTCTTCCAAATTCTTAATCAGCAACTCAAAAAACCCGTATGGACCTAGTTTGGTCGCTCAAAGTAAAAAATTGCAAACACAACCTTTTTAGGGGTTGTTTTTTGTAATTTAAAGGTAAAATAATGATTATTCATAAAAAATTCTCCCAAATTCTTAATCAGCAACTAAAAAAACCTGTATGGACCTAGTTTGGTCGCTCAATGTGAAAAATTGCAAACACACCCCTTTAAGGGGTTGCTTTTACTAATTTAAAAGTGAAATAATAACTATTCATAAAAAATTCTCCCAAATTCTTAATCAGCAACTCAAAAAACCTGTATGGACCTAGTTTGGTCGCTCAAAGTGAAAAATTGCAAACACACCCCTTTTGTTTTTTGGGGTTGGGGTTGTTTTTTTAAATTCAAAGGTGAAATATTAATTATTTTTAAAAAATTCCCCCAAATACTTGATTAGCGACCCAAAAAACCCGTATGGAACTAATGTGGTTGCTCAAAGTGAAAAATTGCAAACACACCCCTCTTAGGGGTTGTTTTTACTAATTTAAAGGTGAAATATTAATTATTATTAAAATATTCCCCCAAGTACTTGATTAGCGACCCATCTATGGAACTAATTTGGTCCCTCAAAGTGAAAAATTGCAAACACACCTCTTTTAGGGGTGTTTTTTGTAATTTAAAGGTGAAAGAATAATTATTCATAAAAAATTCTTCCAAATTCTTAATCAGCAACTCAAAAAACCCGTATGGACCTAGTTTGGTCGCTTAAAGTAAAAAATTGCAAACACACCACTTTTAGGGGTGTTTTTTGTAATTTAAAGGTGAAATAATAATTATTCATAAAAAATTCATCCAAACTCTTAATCAGCAACTCAAAAAACCCGTATCCCGGGTGAGAATGGACCTTGGAAAGAATATGTTAAGAGTACTCCCGTACAATGATCGAGGGTCGAAAAATCTAAGAATTTTGCTCGAAAAAGTATGTTTTTAATATTCCCTGGAACAAATAGTCTAAGATACGATGATAGTTAACATATAAAAATAATATTTTTTCTTACTTCATAGTAGTAAAAAGAAAAGTGAGAAAGAATATTTTCAAGGTAGTAATTTAAACATTGGTAAACGGCATCGTTCTAATACGGAAAAAGTATTTATTCTTATATATTTGCCCGTGATTAATTTTATTTATTCATAGCTTGGCGTAAAAAAAGTGCTTAAAAATATTAAAAGAATACTTTTTCAATCCTTGTTTTCTGTACCGCCTAAACATTGAAAAAATAATTTACTTGTTAGTAAACTTATTCAAACCACCTGCGAATATATACTTAAAACATACTTTTTCGAAGCTCGAATATTAGCATCGTAAGAGCACTGAAATGATATTTTTTCTTATTCTCTATATTTTGTCTCATCATAAAATTAAGCTGCGTATATATATTCGAAAAGCACTGATTCGGAGGTTGTATAATCATCGTTACGATATGATTTTATTTAATAAAAAACAGTGTGCCGATAATTAAACAGCTACGAAAAAGTATTGTAATAATAATGTAAACGTTATAAAAATATTTTTTTAATAAGTAAAAAATATTTTTAAAAAAAAATTTTAATTTTTATAGCCATGATATAATAATATATTAAATATTTTTTTATTTTTTTTTTTTTTTTAATGATTTGATGAGGATTTGAACCCGAGTCCACCGCTTGATAGTCCAACACTTTATCCACTGCTCCATTATGACTGCATGCAAAATAATAAAAATTTGATATATAAAAGAGCAAGAGTTATAAATGAACTTATAAATTTTTTGATTTAGACGAAAAATCAGAGCAGTAAAATTATTATAACAACATTTATTCTAAGCAAACATTAAGCTTCGTAATTTTTCGTTGCTCAGTATTCGTTCGAAAAAATAATTAAACAATACTTTTTCGAGGGTCGGCAAACTCATATCCGTTTCAAAGCAGATATAGTATTCAAAAATCATGTTTTCAGTGATTCTGTTGACGCGAATACCGATCCTACTTCACATCGATGCGAAGATTTTTAAATTTTTCCTTGCTCAGTAATCGACGAAAAAATACTTAAACAATAGTTTTTCGAGGGTCGGCTGGCTGCAAAAACGTGAGACGTAAACGACAATAAAATACCCTTCCCTTACTATGTTTACAATATCCTAATCATATTAAAACGGCGATCAAAAGGAGCAGAAACTAAAATAAATTCGGCAGATATTTTTTAAGTTTGCAAGTTTTTGTCATTAATAACACAGTCTTAAAAAGCTTCAAAAAATATCGTTTCGAAGATGATTTTACTATTTAACGAATTATAAACTCATATCCGTTTCGAAGCAGATTTAATATTCTTTTAGTATTCAAAAATCATGTTTTCAGTGAATCTATTGTCGCGAATACCGATCCCACTTCGCATCGATGCGATGATTTTAAAATTTTTTCTTGCTCAGTAATCGTTCGAAAAAATACTTAAATAATAGTTTTTCGAGGGTCGGCTGGCTGAAAAAACGTGAAACGTAAACGACAATAAAATACCGTTCCCTTACTATGTTTATAATATCCTAATGATATTAAAACGGCGATCAAAAGGAGGAGAAACTAAAATAAATTCGGCAGATATTTTTTAAGTTTGCAAGTTTTTGTCATTAATAACACAGTCTTAAAAAGCTTCAAAAAATATCGTTTCGAAGATGATTTTACTATTTAACGAATTATAAACTCATATCCGTTTTAAAGCAGATTTAATATTCTTTTAGTATTCAAAAATCATGTTTTCAGTGATTCTCTTGACGCGAATACCGATCCCACTTCGCATCGATGCGATGATTTTTAAATTTTTTCTTGCTCAGTAATCGTTCGAAAAAATACCTAAACAATAGTTTTTCGAAGGTCGGCTGGCTGCAAAGACGACAAACGTAAATAATAATGAAATAGCCTTGACTTACAATGTTTGTCCATTATAAAAAGTGACACGTCAAGCCTTTCACTAGAGTAACCTAAGGAATTTGTTTATAATAAGAAACGACACGTCAATCCTCACACTAGCGTAACCTAAGGAAGTTGTCTAAAATAAAAACGACAGGACAAGCCTCACACTAGCGTAACCTAAGGAAGTAGGCTATATTAAAAAAACGACACGTCAAGCCTTACACAAGCCTAATCTAAGGAAGTTGTCTATTATAAAAATGAAGTAGGCTATAATAAAGTACGAAACGACAAGCCTTACACTAGCGTAACCTAAGGAAGTTGTTTATAATAAAAAACGACACAACAAGCCTTACACTATCGTAACCTAAGGAATTTTTCTATCATAAAAAACGACACGACAAGCCTTACACTAGCGTAACCTAAAGAAGTTGTCTATTATAAAAAATGATACGTCAAGCCTTACACTAGAGAAACCTAAGGAAGTAGGCTATAATAAAAAACGACACGAAAGTCTTACACTAGCGTAACCTAAAAAAGTTGTCTAAAATACAAAACGACAGGACAAGCCTTACACTAGAGTAACCTAAGGAAGTAGGCTATATTAAAAAAACGACACGTCAAGCCTTCCACTAACATAACCTAAGGAAGCTGATTAGAATAAAAAATGACACAGCAAGCCTTACGATAGCATAACCTAAGCAAGTAGGATATATTAAAAAAACGACACTTCAAGTCTTAAACTAACGTAACCTAAGGAAGTTTTTTATTATAAAAAATAACACGTCAAGCTTTATACTAGCGTAACCTAAGGAAGTAGTCTATTATAAAAAATTACATTTTCATTTTTTTATTAAAGCATATTTCCTTAGGTTACGCTAGTGTAATGCTTTTCATGTCGTTTTTTATCATAACCTACTTCCTTAGGTTACGCTAGTGTAAGGCTTGACGTGTCGTTTTTTTATAATAGACCACTTCCTAAGGTTACGCTAGTGTCAGGCTTGACTTGTCATTTTTTTATTATAGACCACTTCCTTAGATTACGCTAGTGTAAGGCTTAATGTATCATTTTTTTACTATAGACCACTTCCTTAGGTTACGCTAGTGTAAGGCTTGTCGTGTCGTTTTTTATTATAGACAACTTCCTTAGATTACGCTAGTGTAAGGCTTGACGTGTCGTTTTTTATAATAGACAAGTTCCTTAGGTTATGTTAGTGTTATGCTGGTCGTGTCGTTTTTTGTTATAGACAATATTTAGGTTATGTTAGTGTAAGACTTGATGTGGCGTATTTTTATTATAGCCTACTTCCTTAGGTTATGTTAGTGTTATGCTTATTATGTCGTTTTTTATTATAGACAATTTACTTAGGTTACGTTAGTGTAAGTCTTGACGTGTCATTATTTATAATAGACCACTTCCTAAGGTTACGCTAGTGTCAGGCATGACGTGTCATTTTTTATAATAGACAACTTCCTTAGATTACGCTTGTGTAAGGCTTGACGTGTCGTTTCTTTTAATGCAGCCTATTTCCTCAGGTTATGCTAGTGTAAGGCTTGACGTATCATTTTTTATAATAGGCAACTTTCTTAGGTTAGGTTAGTTTAAGGATTGACGTGTCTTTTTTTAATATAGCCTACTTCCTTAGGTTACGCTAGTGTAAGACTTGACGTGTCGTTTTTTATAATAGACCACTTCCTTAGGTTACGCTTGTGTAATTCTTGACTTGTCATTATTTATAATAGACAACTTCCTTAGGTTACGCAAGTGTAAGGCTTGACGTATCATTTTTTATAATAGATAAGTTCCTTAGGTTATGTTAAAGTTATGCTTGTCGTGTCGTTTTTTGTTATAGACAATATTTAGGTTATGTTAGTGTAACACTTGAAGTGTCGTTTTTTTATTATAGCCTACTTAATTAGGTTATGTTAGTGTAAGGCTTTACTTGTCGTTTTTTTTAATACAGCCTACTTCCTTAGGTTACGCTAGTGTAAGGCTGGACGTGTCATTTTATATAATAGACTACTTTAGGTTAGGTTAGTGTAAGGCTTGATGTTTTGTTTTTTATAATAGACACCTTCCTTAAGTTATGTTAGTGTTATGCTTGTCGTGTCTTTTTTTGTTATAGACAATATTTAGGTTATGTTAGTGTAAAACTTGACATGTCGTTTTTTTATTATAGCCTACTTCCTTAGGTTACGCTAGTGTAAGGCTTGACGTGTCATTTTTTATAATAGACAGCTTGCTTAGGTTATGTTAATGTAAGGCTTGACGTGTCATTTTTTATAATAGACAACTTCCTTAGGTTACGCTAGTGTAAGGCTTGACGTGTCGTTTCTTTTAATGCAGCCTATTTTCTCAGGTTATGCTAGTGTAAGGCTTGACGTATCATTTTTTATAATAGGCAACTACCTTAGGTTAGGTTAGTTTAAGGATTGACGTGTCTTTTTTTAATATAGCCTACTTCCTTAGGTTACGCTAGTGTAAGGCTTGACGTGTCGTTTTTTTAGTATAGACCACAACCATAGGTTATGTTTGTGTAAGGCTTGACATGTCGTTTTTTTTTATACCATTTCCTTAGGTTATTTTAATGTAAGGCTTTTCGTATTGAGTTTATTTTGTAAACCTCAACTAAAGGTCATGTGGGTGTATAAAGCATGTAGGCATTAAATTTGTCATATTTTTCAAAAATTGGAAAATTTTCAGGGCGCCATATTGAATTTTGAAATTCGGATTCCAGATTCAGTCTCACCGCACCCGATAATTCCTTAATAGACGCCTAAAAGTATTTTTTTTATTATTTCAAAAATCTAGGGAATTATTTTGAAAATTAGCCAATATTAAGCACGCCATATTGAATTTTGAAATCTGGATGCCAGATTCGGTCTCAGCGCATCCAACAATAGTTTTTCGAGGGTCAGCTGGCTGCAAAAACGTGAAACGTAAACGACAATAAAATAACCTCCCCTTAATATGTCTACAATATTCTAATGATATTAAAACGGCGATCAAAAGGAGCAGAAACTAAAATAAATTCGGCAGATATTTTTTAAGTTTGCAAGTTTTTGTCATTAATAACACAGTCTTAAAAAGCTTCAAAAAATATCGTTTCGAAGATGATTTTACTATTTAACGAATTATAAACTCATATCCGTTTCAAAGCAGATTTAATATTCTTTTAGTATTCAAAAATCATGTTTTCAGTGATTCTCTTGACGCGAATACCGATCCCACTTCGCATCGATGCGATGATTTTTAAATTTTTTCTTGCTCAGTAATCGTTCGAAAAAATACTTAAACAATAGTTTTTCGAGGGTCGGCTGGCTGCAAAAACGTGAAACGTAAACGACAATAAAATAACCTCCCCTTAATATGTTTACAATATTCTAATGATATTAAAACGGCGATCAAAAGGAGCAGAAACTAAAATAAATTCGGCAGATATTTTTTAATTCTGCAAGTTTTTGTCATTAATAACACAGTCTTAAAAAGCTTCAAAAAATATCGTTTCGAAGATGATTTTATTATTTAACGAATTATAAACTCATATCCGTTTCAAAGCAGATGTAGTATTCTTTTAGTATTTAAAAATCATGTTTTCAGTGATTCTGTTGATGCGAATATCGATCCTACTTCGTACCGTTGCGATGATTTTTAAATTTTTTGTTGCTCAGTAATCGTTCGAAAAAATACTTAAACAATACTTTTTCGAGGGACCGTTGGCTGCAAAGACGACAATCGTAAAGAATAATGAAATAGCCTTGAGTTACTATGTTTGCAATATCTTGATGATATTAAAACGGCGATCAAAAGCAGTAGAAACTAAAATAAATTCGGCAGAGATTTATTAATTTTGCAAGTTTTTGTCAGTAATAACCCAGTCTTAAAATGTTTAAAAAAATATCGTTTCGAAGATGATTTTACTATTTAACGAATTATAAACTCATATCCGTTTCAAAGCAGATTTAATATTCTTTTAGTATTCAAAAATCATGTTTTCAGTGATTCTATTGACGCGAATACCGATCCTACTTCGCATCGATGCGATGATTTTTAAATTTTTTCTTGCTCAGTAATCGTCCGAAAAATTACTTAAACAATAGTTTTTCGAGGGTCTGCTGGCTGCAAAGACGACAATCGTAAAGAATAATGAAATAGCCTTGAGTTACTATGTTTACAATATTCTAATGATATTAAAACGGCGATCAAAAGGAGCAGAAACTAAAATAAATTCGACAGATATTTTTTAATTCTGCAAGTTTTTGTCATTAATAACACAGCCTTAAAAAGCTTCAAAAAATATCGTTTCGAAGATGATTTTACTATTTAACGAATTATAAACTCATATCCGTTTCGAAGCAGATTTAATATTCTTTTAGTATTCAAAAATCATGTTTTCAGTGATTCTTTTGATGCGTATACCGATCCTACTTCGCACCGATGTTATGATTTTTATATTTTTTTATACTGAGAACTTGTTTAAAAGAGTACCTAAATAATACTCTTTCGAGGGTGGACGGGCTAACGATTTGTCACGTGTAGATAATGTTAATTCAACCTTACTTAACTATGTTTTTAATACTCTAAGGATATTAAAACGGTGATTAAAATAATTCAATACTGAAATTAATTCAGCCGAGATTTATCAATTTTGCAAGTTTTTTTCAGTAATAACCCAGTCTTTAAAAGCTTCAAAAAATAGCCTTTCGAAGATGATTTTACTATGTTATGAATTATATACTCTCATCCGTTTCAAATCAGATTTAATATTCTTTTAGTATTCAAAAATCACTTTTTCAGTGATTCTTTTGAGGCGTTACCAGACCTTATTTTGCATCGATGCGATGATTTCTATATTTTTTTATATTGAGAACGTGTTTAAAAGAGTACCTAAATAATACTCTTTCGAGGGTGGACGGGCTATCGATTTGTCACGTTTATGTAACGATGATATAAGGTGATTTAACTATTTTTTGAATATCAGAACAACATTGTAACGTTGCTTAAAATTATTAGAAATTTATATGATTTTAGCTAAAATTTATTATTTTTAAAATTTTGTGTCGATTAAGACACAGTCGTAAAATGCTTCAATCAATACTATTTCGGATCAACTTTTTAACACTCGCATTCAGCTCCGCGCTGATGTATATTATTCAGATTTAAAATATTTCCTAAGGACTATAATGATAGATTTTCGTAGTAGTTATAAGGACTATTTTGGGTTTTTTTTTATAAATATGCGCTGGTTTTATTCATTTTTACGTTTATATTTTTGACTGTAAAAGTATTTATTTAGTGTTTTTACTGACTTTGCTTTCGAAGCGTTTCGAAGTCTAAAATAATACGAAAGTATTAGATTCCATCTATGAAAGAATAGAGAAAGAATACGCTAACATACTATGAAAAATTTAGACCAGAATTTTTACTTGTTAAAATATCTGAGGAGTATTTATTCAATCTTCGTAACGGAGGATATATGTTTTTTTAAGCACCGAAAACACAGTATATCTGACGTAAATACATCTGATACAGAGCAAATTCCGATATGTTTAAATATGCTTTTATTAACTTTACGGCGCTTGCATTTTAATATCATTATAATATTCTTTCGGACATGAAAAGGAGTTTTGTTCGGAGTACACTCGAACGGGAGTATTTAAAGAGTATTTTTTCATCTCCGTTTTTAAAAAAATCTCCGTAGACCTTCGTAAATTCTCACCCGGGATGGACCTAGTTTGGTCGCTCAAACTAAAAAATTGCAAACACACCCTTTTTAGGGGTTGTTTTTTGTAGTTTAAAGGTAAAATAATGATTATTCATAAAAAATTCTCCCAAATTCTTAATCAGCAACTAAAAAAACATGTATGGACCTAGTTTGGTCGCTCAAAGTGAAAAATTGCAAACACACCCCTTTTGTTTTTTGGGGTTGAGGTTGTTTTTTTAAATTCAAAGGTGAAATATTAATTATTTTTAAAAAATTCCCCCAAATACTTGATTAGCGACCCAAAAAACCTGTATGGACCTAGTTTGGTCGCTCAAAGTGAAAAATTGCAAACACACCCCTTTTAGGAGTTGGTTTTTTAAATTCAAAGGTGAAATATTAATTATTTTTAAAAAATTCCCCCAAATACTTGATTAGCGACCCAAAAAACCCGTATGGAACTAATGTGGTTGCTCAAAGTGAAAAATTGCAAACACACCCCTCTTAGGGGTTGTTTTTACTAATTTAAAGGTGAAATATTAATTATTATTAAAATATTCCCCCAAGTACTTGATTAGCGACCCATCTATGGAACTAATTTGGTCGCTCAAAGTGAAAAATTGCAAACACACCTCTTTTAGGGGTGTTTTTTGTAATTTAAAGGTGAAATAATAATTATTCATAAAAAATTCTTCCAAATTCTTAATCAGCAACTCAAAAAACCCGTATGGACCTAGTTTGGTCGCTCAAAGTAAAAAATTGCAAACACACCTCTTTTAGGGGTGTTTTTTGTAATTTAAAGGTGAAATAATAATTATTCATAAAAAATTCTTCCAAATTCTTAATCAGCAACTCAAAAAACCCGTATGGACCTAGTTTGGTCGCTCAAACTAAAAAATTGCAAACACACCCTTTTTAGGGGTTGTTTTTTGTAGTTTAAAGGTAAAATAATGATTATTCATAAAAAATTCTCCCAAATTCTTAATCAGCAACTAAAAAAACCTGTATGGACCTAGTTTGGTCGCTCAAAGTCAAAAATTGCAAACACACCTCTTTTAGGGGTGTTTTTTGTAATTTAAAGGTGAAATAATAATTATTCATAAAAAATTCTTCCAAATTCTTAATCAGCAACTCAAAAAACCCGTATGGACCTAGTTTGGTCGCTCAAAGTAAAAAATTGCAAACACACCCTTTTTAGGGGTTGTTTTTTGCAATTTAAAGGTAAAATAATGATTATTCATAAAAAATTCTCCCAAATTCTTAATCAGCAACTAAAAAAACCTGTATGGACCTAGTTTGGTCGCTCAATGTGAAAAATTGCAAACACACCCCTTTAAGGGGTTGCTTTTACTAATTTAAAAGTGAAATAATAACTATTCATAAAAAATTCTCCCAAATTCTTAATCAGCAACTCAAAAAACCTGTATGGACCTAGTTTGGTCGCTCAAAGTGAAAAATTGCAAACACACCCCTTTTGTTTTTTGGGGTTGGGGTTGTTTTTTTAAATTCAAAGGTGAAATATTAATTATTTTTAAAAAATTCCCCCAAATACTTGATTAGCGACCCAAAAAACCCGTATGGAACTAATGTGGTTGCTCAAAGTGAAAAATTGCAAACACACCCCTCTTAGGGGTTGTTTTCACTAATTTAAAGGTGAAATATTAATTATTATTAAAATATTCCCCCAAGTACTTGATTAGCGACCTATCTATGGATCTAATTTGGTCGCTCAAAGTGAAAAATTGCAAACACACCTCTTTTAGGGGTGTTTTTTGTAATTTAAAGGTGAAATAATAATTATTCATAAAAAATTCTTCCAAGTTCTTAATCAGCAACTCAAAAAACCCGTATGGACCTAGTTTGGTCGCTCAAAGTAAAAAATTGCAAACACACCCTTTTTAGGGGTTGTTTTTTGTAGTTTAAAGGTAAAATAATGATTATTCATAAAAAATTCTCCCAAATTCTTAATCAGCAACTAAAAAAACCTGTATGGACCTAGTTTGGTCGCTCAAAGTAAAAAATTGCAAACACACCCATTTTAGGGGTTGCTTTTACTAATTTAAAAGTGAAATAATAATTATTCATAAAAAATTCTCCCAAATTCTTAATCAGCAACTCAAGAAACCTGTATGGACCTAGTTTGGTCGCTCAAAGTGAAAAATTGCAAACACACCTCTTTTAGGGGTGTTTTTTGTAATTTAAAGGTGAAATAATAATTATTCATAAAAAATTCTTCCAAATTCTTAATCAGCAACTCAAAAAACCCGTATGGACCTAGTTTGGTCGCTCAAAGTAAAAAATTGCAAACACACCTCTTTTAGGGGTTGTTTTTTGTAGTTTAAAGGTAAAATAATGATTATTCATAAAAAATTCTCCCAAATTCTTAATCAGCAACTAAAAAAACCTGTATGGACCTAGTTTGGTCGCTCAAAGTGAAAAATTGCAAACACACCTCTTTTAGGGGTGTTTTTTGTAATTTAAAGGTGGAATAATAATTATTCATAAAAAATTCTTCCAAATTCTTAATCAGCAACTCAAAAAACCCGTATGGACCTAGTTTGGTCGCTCAAAGTAAAAAATTGCAAACACACCCTTTTTAGGGGTGGTTTTTTGTAGTTTAAAGGTAAAATAATGATTATTCATAAAAAATTCTCCCAAATTCTTAATCAGCAACTAACAAAACCTGTATGGACCTAGTTTGGTCGCTCAAAGTGAAAAATTGCAAACACACCCCTTTTAGGGGTGTTTTTTGTAATTTAAAGGTGAAATAATAATTATTCATAAAAAATTCTCCCAAATTCTTAATCAGCAAACCAAAAAACCTATATGGACCTAGTTTGGTCGCTCAAAGTGAAAAATTTCAAACACACCCGTTTTGTTTTTTGGGGTTGGGGTTGTTTTTTTAAATTCAAAGGTGAAATATTAATTATTTTTAAAAAATTCCCCCAAATACTTGATTAACGACCCAAAAAACCCGTATGGAACTCATGTGGTTGCTCAAAGTTAAAAATTGCAAACACACCCCTTTTAGGGATTGCTTTTACTAATTTAAAAGTGAAATAATAATTATTCATAAAAAATTCTCCCAAATTCTTAATCAGCAAACCAAAAAACCTATATGGACCTAGTTTGGTCGCTCAAAGTGAAAAATTTCAAACACACCCGTTTTGTTTTTTGGGGTTGGGGTTGTTTTTTTAAATTCAAAGGTGAAATATTAATTATTTTTAAAAAATTCCCCCAAATACTTGATTAACGACCCAAAAAACCCGTATGGACCTAGTTTGGTAGCTCAAAGTGAAAAATTGCAAACACACCCCTCTTAGGGGTTGTTTTCACTAATTTAAAGGTGAAATATTAATTATTATTAAAATATTCCCCCAAGTACTTGATTAGCGACCCATCTATGGATCTAATTTGGTCGCTCAAAGTGAAAAATTGCAAACACACCTCTTTTAGGGGTGTTTTTTGTAATTTAAAGGTGAAATAATAATTATTCATAAAAAATTCTTCCAAGTTCTTAATCAGCAACTCAAAAAACCCGTATGGACCTAGTTTGGTCGCTCAAAGTAAAAAATTGCAAACACACCCTTTTTAGGGGTTGTTTTTTGTAGTTTAAAGGTAAAATAATGATTATTCATAAAAAATTCTCCCAAATTCTTAATCAGCAACTAAAAAAACCTGTATGGACCTAGTTTGGTCGCTCAAAGTAAAAAATTGCAAACACACCCATTTTAGGGGTTGCTTTTACTAATTTAAAAGTGAAATAATAATTATTCATAAAAAATTCTCCCAAATTCTTAATCAGCAACTCAAAAAACCTGTATGGACCTAGTTTTGTCGCTCAAAGTGAAAAATTGCAAACACACCCCTTTTGTTTTTTGGGGTTGGGGTTGTTTTTTTAAATTCAAAGGTGAAATATTAATTATTTTTAAAAAATTCCCCCAAATACTTGATTAGCGACCCAAAAAACCTGTATGGACCTAGTTTGGTCGCTCAAAGTGAAAAATTGCAAACACACCCCTTTTAGGAGTTGTTTTTTTAAATTCAAAGGTGAAATATTAATTATTTTTAAAAAATTCCCTCAAATACTTGATTAGCGACCCAAAAAACCCGTATGGAACTAATGTGGTTGCTCAACGTGAAAAATTGCAAACACACCCCTCTTAGGGGTTGTTTTTACTAATTTAAAGGTGATATATTAATTATTATTAAAATATTCCCCCAAGTACTTGATTAGCGACCCATCTATGGAACTAATTTGGTCGCTCAAAGTGAAAAATTGCAAACACACCCCTTTTAGGGGTTGCTTTTACTAATTTAAAAGTGAAATAATAATTATTCATAAAAAATTCTCCCAAATTCTTAATCAGCAAACCAAAAAACCTGTATGGACCTAGTTTGATCGCTCAAAGTAAAAATTGCAAACACACCCCTTTTGTTTTTTGGGGTTGGGGTTGTTTTTTTAAATTCAAAGGTGAAATATTAATTATTTTTAAAAAATTCCCCCAAATACTTGATTAGCGACCCAAAAAACCTGTATGGACCTAGTTTGGTCGCTCAAAGTGAAAAATTGCAAACACACCTCTTTTAGGGGTGTTTTTTGTAATTTAAAGATGAAATAATAATTATTCATAAAAAATTCTCCCAAATTCTTAATCAGCAACTCAAAAAACCCGTATGGACCTAGTTTGGTCACTCTAAGTGAACAATTGCAAATACACCCTTTTTAGGGGTTGTTTTTTGTAATTTAAAGGTAAAATAATGATTATTCATGAAAAATTCTCCCAAATTCTTAATCAGCAACTCAAAAAACCCGTATGGACCTAGTTTGGTCGCTCAAAGATAAAAATTGCAAACACACCCTTTTTAGGGGTTGTTTTTTGTAATTTAAAGGTAAAATAATGATTATTCATAAAAAAATCTCCCAAATTCTTAATCAGTAACTAAAAAAACCTGTATGGACCTAGTTTGGTCGCTCAAAGTGAAAAATTGCAAACACACCTTTTTTAGGGGTTGTTTTTTGTAATTTAAAGGTAAAATAATGATTATTCATAAAAAATTCTCCCAAATTCTTAATCAGCAACTAAAAAAACCTGTATGGACCTAGTTTGGTCGCTCAAAGTGAAAAATTGCAAACACACCCTTTTTAGGGGTTGCTTTTACTAATTTAAAGGTAAAATAATGATTATTCATAAAAAAATCTCCCAAATTCTTAATCAGTAACTAAAAAAACCTGTATGGACCTAGTTTGGTCGCTCAAAGTGAAAAATTGCAAACACACCTTTTTTAGGGGTTGTTTTTTGTAATTTAAAGGTAAAATAATGATTATTCATAAAAAATTCTCCCAAATTCTTAATCAGCAACTCAAAAAACCTGTATGGACCTAGTTTGGTCGCTCAAAGTGAAAAATTGCAAACACACCTTTTTTAGGGGTTGTTTTTTGTAATTTAAAGGTAAAATAAAGATTATTCATAAAAAATTCTCCCAAATTCTTAATCAGCAACTAAAAAAACCTGTATGGACCTAGTTTGGTCGCTCAAAGTGAAAAATTGCAAACACACCCCTTTTAGGGGTTGCTTTTACTAATTTAAAAGTTAAATAATGAATATTCATAGAAAATTCTCCCAAATTCTTAATCAGCAACTCAAAAAACCTGTATGGAGCTAGTTTGGTCGCTCAAAGTGAAAAATTGCAAACACACCCCTTTTAGGAGTTGTTTTTTTAAATACAAAGGTGAAATATTAATTACTTTTAAAAAATTCCCCCAAATACTTGATTAGCGACCCAAAAAACCCGTATGGAACTAATGTGGTTGCTCAAAGTGAAAAATTGCAAATACACCCCTCTTAGGGGTTGTTTTTACTAATTTAAAGGTGAAATATTAATTATTATTAAAATATTCCCCCAAGTACTTGATTAGCGACCCATCTATGGAACTAATTTGGTCGCGAGAAGTGAAAAATTGCAAACACACCCCTTTTAGGGGTTGCTTTTACTAATTCAAAAGTGAAATAATAATTATTCATAAAAAATTCTCCCAAATTCTTAATCAGCAACTCAAAAAACCCGTATGGACCTAGCTTGGTCGCTCAAAGTAAAAAATTGCAAACACACCCTTTTTAGGGGTTGTTTTTTGTAATTTAAAGATAAAATAATGATTATTCATAAAAAATTCTCCCAAATTCTTAATCAGCAACTCAAAAAACCTGTATGGACCTAGTTTCGTCGCTGAAAGTGAAAAATTGCAAACACACCCCATTTAGGGGTTGCTTTTACTAATTCAAAAGTGAAATAATAATTATTCATAAAAAATTTTCCCAAATTTTTATCAGCAACTCAAAAAACCCGTATGGACCTAGTTTGGTTGCTCAAAGTGAAAAATTGCAAACACACCCCTTTTAGGGGTTGCTTTTACTAATTTAAAAGTGAAATAATAATTATTCATAAAAAATTCTCCCAAATTCTTAATCAGCAACTCAAAAAAACCTGTATGGACCTAGTTTGGTCGCTCAAAGTGAAAAATTGCAAACACACCTCTTTTAGGGGTGTTTTTTGTAATTTAAAGGTGAAATAATAATTATTCATAAAAAATTCTCCCAAATTCTTAATCAGCAACTCAAAAAACCTGTATGGACCTAGTTTGGTCGCTCAAAGTGAAAAATTGCAAACACACCCCTTTTAGGAGTTGTTTTTTTAAATTCAAAGGTGAAATATTAATTATTTTTAAAAAATTCCCTCAAATACTTGATTAGCGACCCAAAAAACCCGTATAGAACTAATGTGGTTGCTCAAAGTGAAAAATTGCAAACACACCCCTTTTAGGGGTTGCTTTTACTAATTCAAAAGTGAAATAATAATTATTCATAAAAAATTCTCCCAAGTTCTTAATCAGCAACTCAAAAAACCCGTATGGACCTAGTTTGGTCGCTCAAAGTGAAAAATTGCAAACACACCCTTTTTAGGGGTTGTTTTTTGTAATTTAAAGGTAAAATAATGATTATTCATAAAAAATTCTCCCAAATTCTTAATCAGCAACTCAAAAAACCCGTATGGACCTAGTTTGGTCGCTCAAAGTGAAAAATTGCAAACACACCCTTTTTAGGGGTTGTTTTTTGTAATTTAAAGGTAAAATAATGATTATTCATAAAAAATTCTCCCAAATTCTTAATCAGCAACTAAAAAAACCTGTATGGACCTAGTTTGGTCGCTCAAAGTGAAAAATTGCAAACACACCCCTTTTAGGGGTTGCTTTTACTAATTTAAAAGTGAAATAATAACTATTCATAAAAAATTCTCCCAAAATCTTAATCAGCAACTAAAAAAACCTGTATGGACCTAGTTTCGTCGCTGAAAGTGAAAAATTGCAAACACACCCCATTTAGGGGTTGCTTTTACTAATTCAAAAGTGAAATAATAATTATTCATAAAAAATTTTCCCAAATTTTTATCAGCAACTCAAAAAACCCGTATGGACCTAGTTTGGTTGCTCAAAGTGAAAAATTGCAAACACATTTTAGGGGTTGCTTTTACTAATTTAAAAGTGAAATAATAATTATTCATAAAAAATTCTCCCAAATTCTTAATCAGCAACTCAAAAAAACCTGTATGGACCTAGTTTGGTCGCTCAAAGTGAAAAATTGCAAACACACCCCTTTTAGGAGTTGTTTTTTTAAATTCAAAGGTGAAATATTAATTATTTTTAAAAAATTCCCCCAAATACTTGATTAGCGACCCAAAAAACCCGTATAGAACTAATGTGGTTGCTCAAAGTGAAAAATTGCAAACACATCCCTTTTAGGGGTTGCTTTTACTAATTCAAAAGTGAAATAATAATTATTCATAAAAAATTCTCCCAAGTTCTTAATCAGCAACTCAAAAAACCCGTATGAACCTAGTTTGGTCGCTCAAAGTGAAAAATTGCAAACACACCCTTTTTAGGGGTTGTTTTTTGTAATTTAAAGGTAAAATAATGATTATTTATAAAAAATTCTCCCAAATTCTTAATCAGCAACTAAAAAAACCTGTATGGACCTAGTTTGGTCTCTCAAAGTGAAAAAGTGCAAACACACCCCTTTTAGGGGTTGCTTTTACTAATTTAAAAGTGAAATAATAACTATTCATAAAAAATTCTCCCAAATTCTTAATCAGCAACTCAAAAAACCTGTATGGACCTAGTTTGGTGGCTCAAAGTGTAAAATTGCAAACACACCCCTTTTGTTTTTTGGCGTTGGGGTTGTTTTTTTAAATAAAAAGGTGAAATATTAATTATTTTTATAAAATTCCCCCAAATACTTGATTAGCGACCCAAAAAACCCATATGGAACTAATGTGGTTGCTCATAGTGAAAAATTGCAAACACACCCCTTTTAGGATTGTTTTTACTAATTCAATGGTGAAATATTAATTATTATTAAAAAATTCCCCCAAGTACTTGATTAGCGACCCATCTATGGAACTAATTTGGTCGCGAGAAGTGAAAAATTGCTAACACACCCCTTTTAGGGGTTGCTTTTACTAATTCAAAAGTGAAATAATAATTATTAATAAAAAATTCTCCCAAATTCTTTATCAGCAACTCAAAAAACCCGTATGGACCAAGTTTGGTCGCTCAAAGTAAAAAATTGCAAACACACCCTTTTTAGGGGTTGTTTTTTGTAATTTAAAGGTAAAATAATGATTATTCATAAAAAATTCTCCCAAATTCTTAATCAGCAACTAAAAAAACCTGTATGGACCTAGTTTCGTCGCTGAAAGTGAAAAATTGCAAACACACCCCATTTAGGGGTTGCTTTTACTAATTCAAAAGTGAAATAATGATTATTCATAAAAAATTCTCCCAAATTCTTAATCAGCAACTAAAAAAACCTGTATGGACCTAGTTTCGTCGCTGAAAGTGAAAAATTGCAAACACACCCCATTTAGGGGTTGCTTTTACTAATTCAAAAGTGAAATAATGATTATTCATAAAAAATTCTCCCAAATTCTTAATCAGCAACTAAAAAAACCTGTATGGACCTAGTTTGGTCGCTCAAAGTGAAAAATTGCAAACACACCCCTTTTAGGGGTTGCTTTTACTAATTTAAAAGTGAAATAATAAATATTCATAGAAAATTCTCCCAAATTCTTAATCAGCAACTCAAAAAACTTGTATGGAGCTAGTTTGGTCGCTCAAAGTGAAAAATTGCAAACACACCCCTTTTAGGAGTTGTTTTTTTAAATACAAAGGTGAAATATTAATTACTTTTAAAAAATTCCCCCAAATACTTGATTAGCGACCCAAAAAACCCGTATGGAACTAATGTGGTTGCTCAAAGTGAAAAATTGCAAACACACCCCTCTTAGGGGTTGTTTTTACTAATTTAAAGGTGATATATTAATTATTATTAAAATATTCCCCCAAGTACTTGATTAGCGACCCATCTATGGAACTAATTTGGTCGCTCAAAGTAAAAAATTGCAAACACACCCCTTTTAGGGGTTGCTTTTACTAATTTAAAAGTGAAATAATAATTATTCATAAAAAATTCTCCCAAATTCTTAATCAGCAACTCAAGAAACCTGTATGGACCTAGTTTGGTCGCTCAAAGTAAAAAATTGCAAACACACCTCTTCTAGGGGTGTTTTTTGTAATTTAAAGGTGAAATAATAATTATTCATAAAAAATTCTTCTAAATTCTTAATCAGCAACTCAAAAAACCCGTATGGACCTAGTTTGGTCGCTCAAAGTAAAAAATTGCAAACACACCTCTTTTAGGGGTGTTTTTTGTAATTTAAAGGTGAAATAATAATTATTCATAAAAAATTCTTCCAAATTCTTAATCAGCAACTCAAAAAACCCGTATGGACCTAGTTTGGTCGCTCAAACTAAAAAATTGCAAACACACCCTTTTTAGGGGTTGTTTTTTGTAGTTTAAAGGTAAAATAATGATTATTCATAAAAAATTCTCCCAAATTCTTAATCAGCAACTAAAAAAACCTGTATGGACCTAGTTTGGTCGCTCAAAGTGAAAAATTGCAAACACACCCCTTTTGTTTTTTGGGGTTGAGGTTGTTTTTTTAAATTCAAAGGTGAAATATTAATTATTTTTAAAAAATTCCCCCAAATACTTGATTAGCGACCCAAAAAACCTGTATGGACCTAGTTTGGTCGCTCAAAGTGAAAAATTGCAAACACACCCCTTTTAGGAGTTGTTTTTTTAAATTCAAAGGTGAAATATTAATTATTTTTAAAAAATTCCCTCAAATACTTGATTAGCGACCCAAAAAACCCGTATGGAACTAATGTGGTTGCTCAAAGTGAAAAATTGCAAACACACCCCTCTTAGGGGTTGTTTTTACTAATTTAAAGGTGATATATTAATTATTATTAAAATATTCCCCCAAGTACTTGATTAGCGACCCATCTATGGAACTAATTTGGTCGCTCAAAGTGAAAAATTGCAAACACACCCCTTTTAGGGGTTGCTTTTACTAATTTAAAAGTGAAATAATAATTATTCATAAAAAATTCTCCCAAATTCTTAATCAGCAAACCAAAAAACCTGTATGGACCTAGTTTGATCGCTCAAAGTAAAAATTGCAAACACACCCCTTTTGTTTTTTGGGGTTGGGGTTGTTTTTTTAAATTTAAAGTTGAAATATTAATTATTTTTAAAAAATTCCCCCAAATACTTGATTAGCGACCCAAAAAACCCGTATGGACCTAGTTTGGTCACTCTAAGTGAACAATTGCAAACACACTCTTTTTAGGGGTTGTTTTTTGTAATTTAAAGGTAAAATAATGATTATTCATAAAAAATTCTCCCAAATTCTTAATCAGCAACTCAAAAAACCCGTATCGACCTATTTTGGTCGCTCAAAGTTAAAAATTGCAAACACACCCTTTTTAGGGGTTGTTTTTTGTAATTTAAAGGTAAAATAATGATTATTCATAAAAAAATCTCCCAAATTCTTAATCAGTAACTAAAAAAACCTGTATGGACCTAGTTTGGTCGCTCAAAGTGAAAAATTGCAAACACACCTTTTTTAGGGGTTGTCTTTTGTAATTTAAAGGTAAAATAATGATTATTCATAATAAATTCTCCCAAATTCTTAATCAGCAACTAAAAAAACCTGTATGGAGCTAGTTTGGTCGCTCAAAGTGAAAAATTGCAAACACACCCCTTTTAGGAGTTGTTTTTTTAAATTCAAAGGTGAAATATTAATTATTTTTAAAAAATTCCCCCAAATACTTGATTAGCGACCCAAAAACCCCGTATGGACCTAGTTTGGTCACTCTAAGTGAACAATTGCAAACACACTCTTTTTAGGGGTTGTTTTTTGTAATTTAAAGGTAAAATAATGATTATTCATAAAAAATTCTCCCAAATTCTTAATCAGCAACTCAAAAAACCCGTATCGACCTATTTTGGTCGCTCAAAGTTAAAAATTGCAAACACACCCTTTTTAGGGGTTGTTTTTTGTAATTTAAAGGTAAAATAATGATTATTCATAAAAAAATCTCCCAAATTCTTAATCAGTAACTAAAAAAACCTGTATGGACCTAGTTTGGTCGCTCAAAGTGAAAAATTGCAAACACACCTTTTTTAGGGGTTGTCTTTTGTAATTTAAAGGTAAAATAATGATTATTCATAATAAATTCTCCCAAATTCTTAATCAGCAACTAAAAATTGCAAACACACCCTTTTTAGGGGTTGTTTTTTGTAATTTAAAGGTAAAATAATGATTATTCATAAAAAAATCTCCCAAATTCTTAATCAGTAACTAAAAAAACCTGTATGGAGCTAGTTTGGTCGCTCAAAGTGAAAAATTGCAAACACACCCCTTTTAGGAGTTGTTTTTTTAAATTCAAAGGTGAAATATTAATTATTTTTAAAAAATTCCCCCAAATACTTGATTAGCGACCCAAAAAACCCGTATGGAACTAATGTGGTTGCTCAAAGTGAAAAATTGCAAACACACCCCTCTTAGGGGTTGTTTTTACTAATTTAAAGGTGAAATATTAATTATTATTAAAATATTCCCCCAAGTACTTGATTAGCGACCCATCTATGGAACTAATTTGGTCGCTCAAAGTGAAAAATTGCAAACACACCTCTTTTAGGGGTGTTTTTTGTAATTTAAAGGTGAAATAATAATTATTAATAAAAAATTCTCCCATATTCTTTATCAGCAACTCAAAAAACCCGTATGGACCAAGTTTGGTCGCTCAAAGTAAAAAATTGCAAACACACCCTTTTTAGGGGTTGTTTTTTGTAATTTAAAGGTAAAATAATGATTATTCATAAAAAATTCTCCCAAATTCTTAATCAGCAACTCAAAAAACCCGTATCGACCTATTTTGGTCGCTCAAAGTTAAAAATTGCAAACACACCCTTTTTAGGGGTTGTTTTTTGTAATTTAAAGGTAAAATAATGATTATTCATAAAAAAATCTCCCAAATTCTTAATCAGTAACTAAAAAAACCTGTATGGACCTAGTTTGGTCGCTCAAAGTGAAAAATTGCAAACACACCTTTTTTAGGGGTTGTCTTTTGTAATTTAAAGGTAAAATAATGATTATTCATAATAAATTCTCCCAAATTCTTAATCAGCAACTAAAAAAACCTGTATGGAGCTAGTTTGGTCGCTCAAAGTGAAAAATTGCAAACACACCCCTTTTAGGAGTTGTTTTTTTAAATTCAAAGGTGAAATATTAATTATTTTTAAAAAATTCCCCCAAATACTTGATTAGCGACCCAAAAAACCCTTATGGAACTAATGTGGTTGCTCATAGTGAAAAATTGCAAACACACCCCTTTTAGGATTGTTTTTACTAATTCAATGGTGAAATATTAATTATTATTAAAAAATTCCCCAAAGTACTTGATTAGCGACCCATCTATGGAACTAATTTGGTCGCGAGAAGTGAAAAATTTCTAACACACCCCTTTTAGGGGTTGCTTTTACTAATTCAAAAGTGAAATAATAATTATTAATAAAAAATTCTCCCATATTCTTTATCAGCAACTCAAAAAACCCGTATGGACCAAGTTTGGTCGCTCAAAGTAAAAAATTGCAAACACACCCTTTTTAGGGGTTGTTTTTTGTAATTTAAAGGTAAAATAATGATTATTCATAAAAAATTCTCCCAAATTCTTAATCAGCAACTAAAAAAACCTGTATGGACCTAGTTTCGTCGCTGAAAGTGAAAAATTGCAAACACACCCCATTTAGGGGTTGCTTTTACTAATTCAAAAGTGAAATAATGATTATTCATAAAAAATTCTCCCAAATTCTTAATCAGCAACTAAAAAAACCTGTATGGACCTAGTTTCGTCGCTGAAAGTGAAAAATTGCAAACACACCCCATTTAGGGGTTGCTTTTACTAATTCAAAAGTGAAATAATGATTATTCATAAAAAATTCTCCCAAATTCTTAATCAGCAACTAAAAAAACCTGTATGGACCTAGTTTGGTCGCTCAAAGTGAAAAATTGCAAACACACCCCTTTTAGGGGTTGCTTTTACTAATTTAAAAGTGAAATAATAAATATTCATAAAAAATTCTCCCAAATTCTTAATCAGCAACTCAAAAAACCTGTATGGAGCTAGTTTGGTCGCTCAAAGTGAAAAATTGCAAACACACCCCTTTTAGGAGTTGTTTTTTTAAATACAAAGGTGAAATATTAATTACTTTTAAAAAATTCCCCCAAATACTTGATTAGCGACCCAAAAAACCCGTATGGAACTAATGTGGTTGCTCAAAGTGAAAAATTGCAAACACACCCCTCTTAGGGGTTGTTTTTACTAATTTAAAGGTGATATATTAATTATTATTAAAATATTCCCCCAAGTACTTGATTAGCGACCCATCTATGGAACTAATTTGGTCGCTCAAAGTAAAAAATTGCAAACACACCCCTTTTAGGGGTTGCTTTTACTAATTTAAAAGTGAAATAATAATTATTCATAAAAAATTCTCCCAAATTCTTAATCAGCAACTCAAGAAACCTGTATGGACCTAGTTTGGTCGCTCAAAGTAAAAAATTGCAAACACACCTCTTCTAGGGGTGTTTTTTGTAATTTAAAGGTGAAATAATAATTATTCATAAAAAATTCTTCTAAATTCTTAATCAGCAACTCAAAAAACCCGTATGGACCTAGTTTGGTCGCTCAAAGTAAAAAATTGCAAACACACCTCTTTTAGGGGTGTTTTTTGTAATTTAAAGGTGAAATAATAATTATTCATAAAAAATTCTTCCAAATTCTTAATCAGCAACTCAAAAAACCCGTATGGACCTAGTTTGGTCGCTCAAACTAAAAAATTGCAAACACACCCTTTTTAGGGGTTGTTTTTTGTAGTTTAAAGGTAAAATAATGATTATTCATAAAAAATTCTCCCAAATTCTTAATCAGCAACTAAAAAAACCTGTATGGACCTAGTTTGGTCGCTCAAAGTGAAAAATTGCAAACACACCCCTTTTGTTTTTTGGGGTTGAGGTTGTTTTTTTAAATTCAAAGGTGAAATATTAATTATTTTTAAAAAATTCCCCCAAATACTTGATTAGCGACCCAAAAAACCTGTATGGACCTAGTTTGGTCGCTCAAAGTGAAAAATTGCAAACACACCCCTTTTAGGAGTTGTTTTTTTAAATTCAAAGGTGAAATATTAATTATTTTTAAAAAATTCCCTCAAATACTTGATTAGCGACCCAAAAAACCCGTATGGAACTAATGTGGTTGCTCAAAGTGAAAAATTGCAAACACACCCCTCTTAGGGGTTGTTTTTACTAATTTAAAGGTGATATATTAATTATTATTAAAATATTCCCCCAAGTACTTGATTAGCGACCCATCTATGGAACTAATTTGGTCGCTCAAAGTGAAAAATTGCAAACACACCCCTTTTAGGGGTTGCTTTTACTAATTTAAAAGTGAAATAATAATTATTCATAAAAAATTCTCCCAAATTCTTAATCAGCAAACCAAAAAACCTGTATGGACCTAGTTTGATCGCTCAAAGTAAAAATTGCAAACACACCCCTTTTGTTTTTTGGGGTTGGGGTTGTTTTTTTAAATTTAAAGTTGAAATATTAATTATTTTTAAAAAATTCCCCCAAATACTTGATTAGCGACCCAAAAAACCCGTATGGACCTAGTTTGGTCACTCTAAGTGAACAATTGCAAACACACTCTTTTTAGGGGTTGTTTTTTGTAATTTAAAGGTAAAATAATGATTATTCATAAAAAATTCTCCCAAATTCTTAATCAGCAACTCAAAAAACCCGTATCGACCTATTTTGGTCGCTCAAAGTTAAAAATTGCAAACACACCCTTTTTAGGGGTTGTTTTTTGTAATTTAAAGGTAAAATAATGATTATTCATAAAAAAATCTCCCAAATTCTTAATCAGTAACTAAAAAAACCTGTATGGACCTAGTTTGGTCGCTCAAAGTGAAAAATTGCAAACACACCTTTTTTAGGGGTTGTCTTTTGTAATTTAAAGGTAAAATAATGATTATTCATAATAAATTCTCCCAAATTCTTAATCAGCAACTAAAAAAACCTGTATGGAGCTAGTTTGGTCGCTCAAAGTGAAAAATTGCAAACACACCCCTTTTAGGAGTTGTTTTTTTAAATTCAAAGGTGAAATATTAATTATTTTTAAAAAATTCCCCCAAATACTTGATTAGCGACCCAAAAAACCCGTATGGAACTAATGTGGTTGCTCAATGTGAAAAATTGCAAATACACCCCTCTTAGGGGTTGTTTTTACTAATTTAAAGGTGAAATATTAATTATTATTAAAATATTCCCCCAAGTACTTGATTAGCGACCCATCTATGGAACTAATTTGGTCGCGAGAAGTGAAAAATTGCAAACACACCCCTTTTAGGGGTTGCTTTTACTAATTCAAAAGTGAAATAATAATTATTCATAAAAAATTCTCCCAAATTCTTAATCAGCAACTCAAAAAACCCGTATGGACCTAGTTTGGTCGCTCAAAGTAAAAAATTGCAAACACACCCTTTTTAGGGGTTGTTTTTTGTAATTTAAAGGTAAAATAATGATTATTCATAAAAAATTCTCCCAAATTCTTAATCAGCAACTAAAAAAACCTGTATGGACCTAGTTTCGTCGCTGAAAGTGAAAAATTGCAAACACACCCCATTTAGGGGTTGCTTTTACTAATTCAAAAGTGAAATAATAATTATTCATAAAAAATTTTCCCAAATTTTTATCAGCAACTCAAAAAACCCGTATGGACCTAGTTTGGTTGCTCAAAGTGAAAAATTGCAAACACACCCCTTTTAGGGGTTGCTTTTACTAATTTAAAAGTGAAATAATAATTATTCATAAAAAATTCTCCCAAATTCTTAATCAGCAACTCAAAAAAACCTGTATGGACCTAGTTTGGTCGCTCAAAGTGAAAAATTGCAAACACACTTCTTTTAGGGGTGTTTTTTGTAATTTATAGGTGAAATAATAATTATTCATAAAAAATTCTCCCAAATTCTTAATCAGCAACTCAAAAAACCCGTATGGACCTAGTTTGGTCGCTCAAAGTGAAAAATTGCAAACACACCCCTTTTAGGGGTTGCTTTTACTAATTTAAAAGTGAAATAATAACTATTCATAAAAAATTCTCCCAAATTCTTAATCAGCAACTCAAAAAACCTGTATGGACCTAGTTTGGTCGCTCAAAGTGAAAAATTGCAAACACACCCCTTTTGTTTTTTGGGGTTGGGGTTGTTTTTTTAAATTCAAAGGTGAAATATTAATTATTTTTATAAAATTCCCCCAAATACTTGATTAGCGACCCAAAAAACCCTTATGGAACTAATGTGGTTGCTCAAAGTGAAAAATTGCAAACACACCCCTTTTAGGATTGTTTTTACTAATTCAAAGGTGAAATATTAATTATTATTAAAAAATTCCCCCAAGTACTTGATTAGCGACCCACCTTTAAAACATTTTTAAAACCTTTTAATTGCATAAATGACAACTTAAATACATAAAAAATAAATTCTCACACCAAGAGCATTTTAAGAGGTCAACTAGGAAAAAATACCCTGCCAACTAGCTGGCACTTAGGTTCCTCAAACAATGAGCTTAATACTTAAAAATGCCACAGATATCACCGATTACAAGTATTCAATCATACATACAATTCTATTAACTTTTAAACGTTTTTTTTATTTATGAAAAATTTTGGAACTTATTAAAAAATTAATTATCAGATTCGAGATATCGAGTAAAAACCATATTTTCAAATATAAGTACTTTCATGGAACTAAATGAAGTATCCACCCAAAAAAAAAAAAAATATTGCAGTTTTTTTAATTTTTTTGTTTTTTCAAATTTGAGAAAAAAATTTTGAAAAAATTCGGTATCAGATCCAAAAAATTACTATAATCGAACATTTTAAAACTAGTACTCTTATAGAAATAAATTAGGTACTACGTCCAAAAAGAAAAAAATATTTGGTGTTATTTGTATTTTTTTGTGACGAAAATTTTGGAAAAAATTTTTTAGAAAATTAAGTATCCGATTCGAGATATCATGTGAAAACCATACTTTCAAATATAAGTACTTTCATGGAAATAAATGAGGTATTACATCCAAATTAAAAAAAAAAAAAAAGTACCCGAGCTTTTTTGTTGAACAAATTTTTGAAAAAAAAATTAGGTCTTAATTCAATAATGGTTGTAAAATATCACCAGTTACAATATTTTCAGATATTAGTACATTAATGGAATTAAATGAGGTATTTCACAAAAAAAAAATATTGCAGTTTTTTTTATTTTTCTTTTTTTTTAATTTTGACAAAAAAAATTTTGAAAAAATTAAGTATCAGATCCAAAAAATTACTATAAAAAAAGTTCTTAAAACTAGTACTTCCATGGAAATAAAATAGGTCTTAATTCCATAATGTTTGTGAAATATCACCGATTACATACGTACGTACGTACACACACACACACACATACAGACTTTTTTTAAAAACCGGTTTTTTAGCTTCTTGGGGTCCCAAAACGTGCTTATATGCCAAAAAATAGAAAATCAAATTTTGACCTAACACAATGGTTCCTCTTTGAGGAACCAAAAATCTGTTTCAGTTCAGAAATCACGAAGGGACAAAAAAAAATCTTTTACCGTACCCCCTAGATCTCCTATTAAGAAGCGTTATAATTAAAATATTAAAAGTTTAGCAACAGTTTCAATCATAAAAATATTTTACTTTCCAAACGTAAAAGTTTTTTGTTAATTTTTCATATAGGTATAATTTTTCTATGAATTATTTTGTTTTTTTTTCTATAAAAAAGCCTTTACCGTACCTCTTTTTTGTTAATTATATATAAATTTATTACTTTTTTTTAAAACTTACTTACAAAACTCATTTTTTTAGTAAGAATTACTCAAAAATATATGTAATTAAAAAATATATGTTCTATAAAAATATATATTGGTGGTTTTCACAGGAACGGTATACATAGTGTTACCTCTTTTATATCCGAAATTAAAGCTCTTTTACACTTTTTTTTCTTTTAATAAGTTCATAAATAATATTTTTTTAAAGTCACAACCTACTATGCATATATCGGTAAGTTAACAAAAAAATTTTCTGGAGCATATGTGTTAAAAATGTCGCCACCGTCCGTTGTCCTTTTGCTTAACTGTAAACTTTGAGTATTAACAAACGGCTTAAAATTTGAAGTTAAATTTTTCTGTAGGATGCATATGACGTATTTAGGTCCCAAAAACTCATTTTTTTCAACGAAACAAATTTTCATGCATTCCTCTTAGCTTATCGTCACATTTAAGTCTGTCCCTCAATTTTAGCTCTTTTTAAGCTTCCCACCTTTCATAGATGCGCACTCTATATTTATGCACTTGAAAGCACTGTTGTATTTTTTTTCTTACTTAACTACTCATATAAGAACCGCGGAAAACTTAAAATTTTAAATATTTTAAATATAAAACTAAAACTATTAGATATTTAAAACGGCCATACGAAAAAAAATGTCGCCACCATCCATGTCATTTTCTCCAAGTTTATGTCATACTTTTCTTAAATATCTTGTATAGTTTTGATGAAAAATAAGATACCCAAAGTTTGAGAAAATTTGATGGCTTCAATACAAAGTTATTTCAATAATACATTCAAAATGTCGCCACCGTCCACGTCGCCATCGTCTGCATAAATAAAAAAATCCCATAATAATAACATTTAGAATTTATTTTTACATTTGTAGCAGTACAACTGAAAATTTTAGGTTTTTGGACCTTAATAAACATAAAAATACAAAAAAATACAAAAAAAATATAATTAGTGTTGTGCCGTAAACAATTAAAAAATATACAGTTCCAGTGAAAACCACCCATACATATTCTATATATTCTCTTAAATATTCTATTCATATTGTTTTTATAAAAATATATGTTCTCTAAAATACATAAAGCCTTGAAAAATTCATATATTATGGCCGTATGTATTGTGCGTGTGGAGTTCATATATTCATATGAAAATTTATAGCCCAAAAACAGTTTATATTCTTATAATTATTATTATTATCTTTTTTTTTACAAAAAATACATAAATTTATGAGGTTATTTTATTTTGTAAAATTAATAATTAAATCAGCAAATTATATGGAAATTACAAGTAAAATAACGATTTTGGTTTTTAATGGTTTTAAGCTGTTTTTACTTTATAATTATCAAAAAAAATTATAAATTGATCTAAAAATTCGTTATGGTGATTTTTAAGCAAAACTAAATAACTATTACTGAAAAAATTATAAAAAGCCTTGTTGTGACCTTAAAAAAGAAATTTTTTATTTTAATTTTTTCAAAGCTATTTAAAAAAAAAAAAATGAAAACGAGCCATATATATATACTAACGAAAAAAACGCTAGTCCATTTTGGAGCCGAAAACTACGTCAACTCACATTTATAGGGGAAGACTATGTATTGCTATGTTTTTTCAGATATTATTTTTTTTATGAAGGAATTGAAATAAATCAATAAAACTTAAAGAGAATATTTTTTATTTTTTTTAATTGAAAATTCTAAATTTTAAAAAAAAAATTTTCCAAGATGGCGGAGTTACAGTTGTTAAAAGTTGGCGTGAGATCTGGAGCATTTAATATAAGTCTAAAAAAAAAAATTATTAAAACACGTGTATATTCTAGAAGAAACTTAGAGGAACTAAAAAAAAAATAATTTTTCAAAAATGGGAACGTTTTTTGAAAAATTGACGATTTTTGCGGACTTTAAAAAAAGCAAAACGTGCCTTGAACTTAAAATATTTTTCATATCTAGGGCAAAAAAAGCCTATTTTCTGCCCTAGGGAGACGGCTTTTTTGCCCATTATATGTAAAACTATATTTTAGAATACGAGACAAAATATAGGGTTCGACTTTTGCATGCTGTCTGCACTCTCTCGCTACGCTCGCTTGTGCATACAACTGCATGCAAAGCCGAAATCAATATTTTATCCCTTGTTTAAAAAATAGCTATTATAACACGCAGGTTCATCTAGAGCGAAATAGGTATGTAATGTTGCAAAAAAAATTTTATGCTGATCAGATTAGCCGTTTTGGGATAATGTATCACGCCAATTCAAAAAAAGTAGTTTCGAGAAAAATTAGTTTCAAATTTTAAGGAGTAAAAAATTGAAGATAAAAGTTACTTACCGATTATTCAGCGATACCGGGACCATACAGTATCCCGTCACATAATTAACTGCCCTACTAATTTTTTAAAGTATTACGTATTGAAAGGGTTTTTACTGATAATAATTTCCTAATTGATTGACACTCAAGAAATTGGTTTCGAACGAAATTAGTTAAATAATCGAACCGCGATTCCTCGGTTAAGTAGCTATAACATCAAAAGTAGTTAAGATAAATATCTAAAAATTTATTTACATACTTTTGAGATGTTATTCTAACTTTTTAGATAAAAAAAATTATTTTGATTTTGGATTTCATTTTTATATCCTTTCCCTCTTAAATTAATATGGCCCTCTCCTGATCTCTTAGAGTTGGCGTAGTTTTCGCTAGTAGCGCAGATATACGTACTTTACTAGAGTAGACTTAAAATTGGAGTTTTAAAAATAACTTTGCTCCTCGGATTTTTTCGTGAACTTTTGGTCATAAAAAGTCCCCAGCTCCAAGGGTTTTGCTTTTCCTTTTTAAAAAGGCGTTCCTGTAAGCACCTCAATTTTCCCATTTAAATAACATCCAATTTAGACTTTTCAGATTTCTAATTTTTTACAAAGCTTGCAGAATGTTTCAAAAGCTGCTAATCGATGGAATGTAGTATTTACATGTATAAAAAACGATACTCAATCTCAAGTAGCCAAAAAAAATATTTTTAAATGGATTTTGCCGGTAATAAACGTAAAAAAAATCCCCATTAAAATAACATGGCTTTATATAATTTAAATGGAGCATTTTTTTACATTTGATACCAGTAAAATCACTTTAAAAATATTTTTTTGGCTACCTGAGGTTAGCTATCATTTTTTATATATTTAAATACTACTTTTCATCGATTAGCAGCTTTTAAAACATTCTGCAAGCTTTGTAAAAAATTAGAAATCTGAAAAGTAAAAATTTCCATGTTATTTAAATGGGAAAATGGACGTGGTTACAGGCACTTCTTTTTGAAAAGGAAAAGCAAAAAAAATCCTTGGAACTGGGGACTTTTTATGACCAAAAGTTCACGAAAAAACTCGAGGAGCAAAGTTTTCCTTAGGTCCACTCTAGTATACAGTGACCCAAAAAACAGGCAAATTTATTGGAAAAAATACACACACACACGCGCGCACACGTACGTACGCACACTCTTTTTAAAAACCGGATTTATAGCTTCCTGGGAGATAAAAATGTTCTTGTATGTCAAAAAATCAAAATTTCACTTATCATAAAGGATCTTTGTGACAATAGGATCTTTTTGTTTTCAGTGTAATAATAGAAAAGAAAAATCTTTAGTTACAAAATTCGTTGACTCTTCGTTCCACCTTGAGTCGCAATACTAACCATATGCAAGAAATTTTGCATACTATTTCTATTTTTGTGCAAATTCCGAGGCAAATTCATAATATGTATAATTTAATTTTATAATTCGTTATCTTTCATGTTTTATTATTTGCAGGAAAATCTTTTTTGAGAGATACATATTTAAGGCATATGATCGCATGATGGAAAAATATGTAGACCAAAAATTGTCCTACACAGCTTATGCTAACAGTAATCGTAAGATGCCTAATAAAGATTCAGCATTTTTGATATATCCAGACGCATGGAAACAATTCACAGAAGAATTAAAAATTTTATTCGACAAACAGTTGCCGCCATTAACGGTAAAACTATTTTCTGGGATCAATGTCCATGGGTTGAAGAACAATTTAAAAGAGTCTTTAGATGCTGGTGGACTAAGAGATGTAATTGCTTTATTATTATTTGAAATACAAGGGGTTTTGCACTGTATAGAGCATAAAACAAAATACTTAAAAAATAAAAAAGTTCAAATTTTTTTCCTAATCAGTTGGATTTGAGTTTCTCTAATAAAAATAATAATAGCCACGTACTACTACTCCCTGACTCAAAGAGTTGACTCTCTAAGGCAAGGATTTAATTCCTTGCAATTTCTGACATCTCCTGGAATACCTTGTAATAAGGGAAATTAAAGTTACTAGATTTTTTAAATAATTTTTATTTCCCGCTAAATTAATATCGAATTAATTTACCAAAAAAATATTCCTAGTGGGCAATTCAAGGTTATGGCGGTAAGGATGAAAAAATATAATAACAATATTGATTTCGTATCTTTAATCATATGATTTTTGTTGTTCAACTTTAAAACACACACATACACAATTTAATTTTATACTAACAAAAATTATCTAAATATTGAATTTATACACCTTAATATAAATATAATCAAAAGGAGTCCAGTTAACAATAAAGATGGAAAATCAAACAAGGAATCTCAATTAGGTTATCTCTTTTTAATGATATCTTATCACCTGCTTATACAAAATTCTTTTCATTGATTTTTTAATACCAAGAAATAATACAATTATTACACTGAAAATATTCATGACAATAATAATTATGCTACTATCTCACTCACTCTTCCATATTTATCAACTTTATAAAATTTAACACAGAAAACACGTGATCCCACGCTTATACATATATTTATTTCAAAACTATTTTAGGCCTTATCATTTATTTAATGGAGTCTCGTAATATTTCTCCATACACATTTATCTCATTTTTTTAATAATGCACAACACTACTATATTTAAATCACCATTATACATTTTCATTAATCACACTTCACACGTGGTTTGGTTTCATACAAAAAAAAAACTACATACACTTTAATGAATACTTGTTGAACGGCACCCTGGCCTTCAAACCATCAAAAATGACACACAATATTATTTCTGTAACCTCGGCACCAGCTGAAAGAGACGCAGGCCTTGCAATCGAATTCGTTTATAACCAGGAAACAAAAGCAACCTTGAAGTGCCGTAATAATAATAATTAATACCAGGTAAAAAACCGCTAAATGAAAATTTATAAAAATAAGTAAATAAAAATTTAAATAAAATAATAGAAAATCTTACCCCAATTGGGCGGTTTTAATGAATGTACTTTTTTAATAATTTTCAACCACGTGGGACCTCGAACAAAATGGAAAAATATAACCTCGACTCCATTAACCTCTGAAGACGCTGACGTTCGACGAGAGAATGCCCGCGTGTGTCCGTTCTCGCGCGCTCCCTCTTTTCCCCAAAAATACTATTTTATTAAAAATTATAAAATTTTATACGGCGCGAAATTCAAATATATTTGGCGATCCTTACAACCTTCGGGATAAAAATAAACCGCCCGAGAGAAAGCTGATATAGGTCCTTCAAAAAAAGAAACGTTACTAACAAAAATAATTTTATGTTATTTCGTGGATGTTTTTTATTTGATATCATTTTTGTTGATTCATTTTATAATCATACATAAACATAAGATAAAATTTTTATATATAGTTGCCAAATTATTGGTATACATATGGTTCCTCAAACAATATTAAAATATCTTAATGGTCTTTTTCATCTAATAAAGTAAAATAAAAATAAAATTAAATTTTTTATTGATATTTTCATTTACGAATCCTGTAGAAAAAATTAGGTAAAATATTCAAAAAGAAAAAAGAATTAATAAATTAAGATAATATTAAAATTATTTGTGGACCAAAAAAATTATAAATTTTTTTAAAACTCCCATATGTAAAAAAATTAGGTGCTAGAAAAAAAATTAAAAAAAAAAATTAGCTATCAGATCCAAAAAATCGAGTGCCAACGACATTTTTAAGACTAGTCCTTCATATAATAAAATTAGGTATTACGCCTAAAAATTAAAAACATTAATGATCTTTTTTGTATACTTTTATGGCGAAAATTTTAAGATCAACATTTTCAAAAAATTAGATTCTAGAAATCATTAAAAATGTTATTTCTAAAACTAGTACTTAAACTTTAAAATGAAAAAGAAACAATGATATTTTTTGTATTTTGTATTTTTTTTTTTAAATCAAAATTTCCAAAAATTTGTTTTAAAAACTAGGTATATAGCTTTGTGGGGTGTTAAAAGTTGCTTACAAGCAAAAAATCAAAATTTTACCTATCACAATGGTTCCTCTATACGAGAAAATAAAATGCTTTTTTATAACTATGATTTATATAATACTCCAGTCAAATCACGGGGGGGGGGGGTGGTATTGTTTGTGGCCGCCACCAGATTTGGTCTACTATAGGTTTTTGGGGTCGCTGATCATGAATATTGAAGTTATAACTATGAAAAATTAACACTTTACCCTTAAATTGGCCAAAACTACCCCTAAAAGGGGTATTTTCTCTACTTTCGCTCTAGCCTTCCAAGATATGGTCTTAAAGGGTTTTTTAGGTCGCTGGTCACGAAAATCAGGTTTTTTTAAATTAAAAATTAGGTCTTCAGCCTTAAATTAGCCAAAACTAACCCTAAAAGGGATGTTTTCGCTACTTTCACTCTAGCCATTCAAGATTTGGTGTAATAGGGTTTTTTGGGGCGCTGATAACAAAAATCGATGTCTTTTCAATTAAAAAGCGCACAACACAACACGATTTTCGTTTGTGCGCATTGCGTTGCGGTTGCGACTCCGATTTACGTTGTTTGTAGAAACACCCTTATTTCGAGTTGCGCAGCAGCCATAATTGGTTTCTACGCTTGTGGTTGCGACTCCCTTTTACGGCGTTTGTAGAATCAGCCTTAAGCTGGTAAATTGGGGTCGCAACCGCAAGCGTAGCCACAATACAATGCGTACAACACAACGCTCATGTGCACAAATGAATGAACACATGTGTTGTGCGCATTGCGTTACGGCTGCGCTTGCGGTTACGACGCTCATTTACGGCGTTTGTAGAACCATCAACAGAAGCCATAAAAGGGAGTCGCAACCGCAAGCGTAAGTGCAATGCAATGCATAGAAATCAATTTTGGCTCCTGTGCAACTCCAAATACATACAATCTTCTGCGCATTGCGTTGCGCTTGCGGTGCGCCTCGGATTAGCGGTTTCTGTAGATGGGGTTTAAAGCTTCGTCTACGAAAGCCTACGCTTGCGGTTGCGACCCCATTTTACGGCTTTTGTAGACGGAGCTTTAGGGTGGTTCTACAAAAGCCGTAAATGGGGGGTCTCATCCGCAAGCGTAGCCGCAACGCATGCAATGCGTAGAGGCAAAAAATCGTGTTGTGAGTAAAACTACGTGGCTCTTGTTGTTAGAGTGTAGAATAATTAATAATTTACTTTGGTATGTGAAAACTGGGTATTTAACATGGAGATTTTTTACTTTCGAATTTTATATTAAATAAATTACATTACAGAAAATGCAGAAATTTGTAAATCAAGAGAAAGCTGAACTTGTCATCATTTCACAAATTCATATTGCCGTAATCATGGGAGTAAAAGAGCAAATAGTAACTTGCGATTTTAAAAATGTAAAAAGATCTTTGCCAAACCAAAAAAATTCAGCTTTTTATGAGCTATACAATTTAAAAGGAACCGGTAATTTTACAAAATTATTTATTCAAAAAATGGAAGGTTTTGAAGAAATATTATACGTCCAGGTACAGTAATAATATTTAATGTCTTAAATATTTTTGAGGTAAAATTTTCTTTTCCAACAGGAGTATAAAGAAAACGTTCACCTGCTGAGAAAGGGACTCAAGGGCAAAAAATGTAGCATTTTTGTTGATAAGGCGTTAGGAAATGTCGCCGCTAAAGCTAAAGATTTTTGCAAGAAAGATGACTGTAAAAACTTTCATACACATCAAAAGAATGTTAAAATTAGAAAAAATCAATTCATTCAATATTTGAAATCTTTATACGATGGCGTAGTCACGAGGTTTGAGGCCGTGTTTAGTTTCAGTGGCCTAGATGACTTTTTCTGTCACGATGCTTCAGATCGCATTCAAATAAATGTAGTCGAAAAATTTAAAGATTTTTTCAACTTTTTTCTACAAAACGGTTGCTTCTTAATTTCAAGAGGAGACTGGTGGATAGATTTTAACAGGGTGACACATTTGATAAAGATGAGTGAAAAATACAAGAAAAATAGAGATGATATTGACAAAATATACTTAGATCTACGGCCAGCTGAATTTTACGAAAGACAAACTTTAGATAAACCAGAAGAAAACGATGTTGTAATAATAAAAGATGATGCGATAATAAACTTTTTTGACGAACGTGTGGTAACAAAATTTGCATATCCACCTTATTTTAAGAATTGCGTAAAGTTAGCACTGGAGTTATCACCTTACGATACCAATGATATCGCACTTTGCGAAAGTTCCTCTGAAACAATTCTTTTGATGATAGCGTAAGTTGAGTTATGTTAATACTCTAACAAAAATAACCACATAGTTCTACTCCCTCGTTCAGAGACTTATAACTCCCTAAATCAGGAAGTCTCTGGGGCAGGTAGTTAACTCCTTGAAATAAATGTCATCTCCTTGAATACCTTCGGGATGAAAATAAACTGTTCGAGGGAAAGCTGATATCCTGATGGTATAATTTTTAATTTTTCATTCAAAACAATTTTCCGATTTTCCAATATTTTTGTTCCGCCATATTGGAAAATCGGAAAATATGCAAGGGTAAAAAATATATGTTTTCTCAGCAATGAAAATCTTTCTCAACCACGAAAACCTTCAGGCAATGTAAAAGGCTTATTCTGAAATGATTTTTGTTCTGCCATCTTGGAAAATCAGAAAATACTCTAGGGATAAAATATGAAAATTTTGAAAATTAAAAACATTTTTCTCAATCTTAAAAACCCCTAAGCAATGTAAAAAGCTTATTCTGACATGTTTTTTTGTCTACCATCTTGGAAAATCGGAAAAGATGCTGGGTCAATAAAATTAAAATTTTCATTAACAAAAACGTTTTTCTCGACCTCGAAAACCCTCTAGCAATGTAAAAAGCTTATTCTTAAATGATTATTGTTCCGCCATCTTGGAAAACCGGAAAAAAAGCTGTGGCGAAAAAATTAAAATTGTTATTAATGGAAACGTTTTTCTCTACCATGAAAACCCCCAGGTAATATAGGAAGTTCCTTTTTTTGTTTTTCGATCCGCCATCTTGGAAAATCAAAAAATACTCTAGGGATAAAATATGAAAATTTTCAAAATTAAAAACATTTTTCTCAATCTTGAAAACCCCTAAGAAATGTAAAATGCTTATTCAGACATGTTTTTTTTTCTGCCATCTTGGAAAATCGAAAAAGATGTTTGGGCAATAAAATTAAAATTTTCATTAACAAAAACGTTTTTCTCGACCTCTAAAACCCCCTGTCAAAGTAAAAAGCTTATTCTGAAATGATTTTCATTCCGCCATCTTGGAAAACCGAAAAATATGCTGGGGCGAAAAAATTAAAATTTTTATTATTGTAAACGTTTTTCTAAACCATGAAAACCCCCAGATAATGTAGAAAGTTTATTTTCATGTTGTTTAGTTCGTGATATTGGAAATCGGAAAATGGTTTTGAATGAAAAATGAAAAATTACGTTTCCAGGATATTAGCTTTTTCTCGGGTGATTCATTTTCATCCCGAAGGTATTCCAGGAGATGACAGAAATTTCAGGGAGTTATAACTCTCTGAGTCAGGGATTAGTACTGCGTGGTTATTTTTATAAGAGTAGAATTATTAAATTTTCTAATTAGAATACAATTTTAATACAATTTTTTATTACAGATATTACGAATATTATTGCGAAAATAGATGGTCATTAAAAAATATAATTCAAAATCGCAACAATTCTGCCAATAGAATGTCCTGCTTCTCAAAAGAAGTTATTCCCAAATTCCTGAGGAGAAAACAATCTACTCCGAAAAATTTGAGATGCGACAATAAATTTAATAACAGTTTATATTTCTCGCCATCAGATACAGTTACACCAGATGTTGTTTTAGATTCAATGTTGTGGCCAACTAATAATATTGGCCTCACTATATTATGCATATCCATAAAAAATATGGAACTATTATCTGAAATGAGAAGTGAGATTCAAACAAGAATCAAATTATTTAATGTAATTGAAAAAACTATTTTTTATTTTCCCTCCTACCTAACAAATGTTAAGCTAAGATTGAGCCGTAGCATTAAAAGACATCCTAGGGCTTGGGTATCAGTTTGTAAGGAAAGTAATAATATGCTGCCCAATCTGACAAAAGAAAGTAGGGCTTTAAAAAGAAAAGCAAATGGACAATTTAAAAAAATACCAATGGCAAAAAAACATAAAAAAGAATGATGCAATTTTGCTACTAGATTAATTATTTAAAGTTTTCTTTGATATTTATAATTTAGATGTTTGAATATATTTTAATTAAGAAAAAGTTTGTTGAATTTATCTACTTTAATAAATAAAATTATTTTGAAACAATTATTTAGTTATTTTGAAAAAAAAAGTTAAGGTGAGACCCTTCACTCCCTGAACAATTTTTTAATGTTTTATATATTTATATAATTCGGATTTTAAATATAACGTCTCTGGCTGGAGGTGGAAGTTTTTTGTCAGTCATAAATTAGAACCTATTAAGAGTTTTATATTTAGTTCTATTACTAGCTAATTGGCTTCACGATGCTAAACGTAATTCAGCAGTAACTCTCATAACTAGTATATTACAATCCCGTGTCCAGAAAAGTAAAGAACGTCCCAAATCGCACGTAAATTACCATCCGAGGCGAAGCCGAGGTTGGTAAACTGCGATTTGGGTCATTCTTTATTTATGGGCAAGGGTCGTATAGGATTTTTCTTCGTCAGTGGCGAGAAAACGCGTCCTTTCCGGTCAGGCAGCGACCAAAAAATTATGTTTTGGCCTCGGCCGTAAAAAAAGTATGTCCCAGATCGCAATTTGCCATCCTCGGCTTGGCCTAGGATTGCAATTTACGTGCGATCTGGGCCATTCTTTATTTTTGCGGCCTTGGATAAAAATATACTATTGTTGGTAGCTAATGTAATATTAAATCGTAAAACTTTTAAATTAATGAGTAAAGATAATTTTTTAGTTAAAAATTCTATATAACATATAAAAATATTATATGGTTTTTTTTTATTTTTGTCTTGTATAAACACTTTTCAAGAAAACGTTTAAGTGGAAATGGTAATAAAAATTATATAGAAATTATAAACTAAAATCATAGAGAAAAAAATAGAGTTAAATAAATCTGAAGTCAGCCATTTTTAAATTAATAGTAGTTATTACTTTAAAATTAAATTTAATTAAGAAAAGTTGAAATATTCGTTTTGAATTTAGCATAATATACCCCACTGGCGGCCCTTCGGAATTCAGAACCACTGATATGCAATCGTTGCATTTTAATGAAATTAAAAAATTTCATAAAATAGAAAATAAAATTAAAGTAATACTAAATAGAAAAAGAAGCATAATTGGCACAAGGCATCGTTGGCGTTCCTGTAAAAACGGCTCTGCACGTAACCTTTGTCCCCTTTTCCCATCTTCACTTTTTTTTAAAAATTTTCTTGTTTATTTCAAAAACGTTCCTGAGTTCATGTTTTTGGATACTGATTAGACCAAGTCATTTAAAATATCAATATTCAAATTTTTTAAACGGGAAACCGTTTATGTTTTCAATTCGAGCCAGACCTAAGTTATGAAAATTGCTATTTCATAGCTTCAAAATTCTTTTGGAGTGGGAAAGGTCCGAACATAATAGAAATAGCTATTTTTTAAACAAGGGACAAAATATTAGTTTTCATTTTGCATACCATTGTCTGCACGAGCGAGTGTAGGCAGTATAAATTGGTCAAAACCCATATTTTCTCCTGTAACTTAAAACATAGTTTTGCATATAATGGGCAAAAAAACCGTTTCTCTAGAGGCTTTTTTACCTTAGATATGTAAAGTTATTTTTTGCTCTCTCAGGCATAAAACTCGGGCGCAAAACTTAACAAAGAATTTCCTGTACTTGTTCTACGACTAGGTAGGCAAAAGATATTGTAAGCACCATGGACGAAATACTTTAGACGCAAGCGTGAACACATATCACTCGTGCCCGTCTTCGTCGAGCACACAGCTAGTGCTCACACTAGTGCCAAAACTTTTGCGCCCTTGATACTTAATTAAATATACTATTCAAATATAGGTAAGAAGATTTTAACATCAATAATAGTCAGTGGTTGCACGTAATAAAAATTATTATTGCTTAAAATAGTGAGAAAAAATATGTCCGGAAAAAATGAAAAAAATTTTATAATTGGATGTTACTATCGATGATCTTTGTTTTTTCATCGCAAAAGTAGTCGAGAAATATGCATAAATTCAATACAGAAAAATTCAATTCAGAAATAAAGGCATCTTGAGTACAGGAATAAAAATGGATACTAAAGCTTTTCTTTCCTGTATTATAAGCTGATTTGGCGCTGTTATTTTTGCATATCTTTCACAGAAGGAGTGGAAAATTTGAAAAGCTTTTTCACCAATGAAAAGAGCATATCTTGATTATCTTAAAAACATATAATATATCTTTAATTTTGTATAAACCTTTCAAAATTAGCCGAAATGCATTTCTTTAAATATCTCGAAATGAGTTAAAAATGAGAAAGCTCCTTTCCTCTCCTGTACGGCAGTGAAGTTGTCAAATGTGTCTAATAATGATAAATATTTGTTCGAAAATTCAATTAATTAATATTCAATTATTCAATTTTAATTTAAACTATTGAACACATTTTTAAAAAAAAAAGTGAATATAATTTTTTTTTCTTCAAAAATATTTGCTAAAAAAATACATTTTATCGGTAATTAAATCACGTCGATGATACTTTTATTTTTATCGATAACATATTTAAAGTATGATTGTCTGAAACTAGTTTATGCGTTTTGCGAGTGTAGTGGATATAATTTAGTAAATTGTGACATTGTACCAGAGCAGATAAAAAAATGCATTAGATCACATACAGCCCAAAACGTTTCTAAAATGCAAACAGAAACGTTTATAGAACGTTTTCAAAACGTTTTAGGAAAGTTTTTTATGTCCGTTGTTTTATGGAAGCTAAGCGTTTCAGAAACGTTTTTAAAACGTTTCAATGCAAAATAATTTTGTTTACATTGAATTTTTTTTCCAAGTTTTTTTTCCCATTTTTTTTAATATTTTTTTTATAATCACTTAGCAAAAAAAATACGCCGCCAAGGCTAAGAACTAAGGTTCCTCAAACAATGAGCTTAATATCAATATGCCACTGATATCACCAGTTACAACCATGCAATCACGCATGCATTTCTCTCTTAATTCCATAATAGTTGTGAAATATCACCGGTTACAATATTTTCAGATATTAGTACTTTCATGGAAATAAATGAGGTATTACACCAAAAAAAAAAAAAATATGACAGTTTTTCTAATTTTTTTGTTTTCTTAATTTTGAGAAAAAAATTTTGGAAAAATCAGATCCAAAAAATTACTATAAACGAACTTTCTAAAGCTAGTACTCTCATAGAAATAAATTAGGTACTGCGTCCAATTTTTTCTTGGAAATTAAGTTTTTTCAACATTAAATTTTTTTTATCATTATCAATCGAAATAAAACCTAGCCTATATGTTTTGACCCGTAATTTTTTCCGTCTTTTGCCGTAAACCTGATGTCTGTATTATGTCTCGTAGCTTTTATCGTGTTCTCGTTTGACGCGTTCGGACAAACATACAAAATTAAAGATTTGTATATATATATATATAGGATAGGATAGAATCGAATGTATGTGGATGCAAAATTTTGCATGTATATGTTTTTGCACCCCCACACATAGACGTTGCAACCCCTAGAACATGCATTTTTTTTAATGTCCAATTTTCGATGTTTCCAGCTAAAAAATCTTATAAATATGGACAAACTTAGTATGGAATTACGGAATTACTTATTAGAGATCCACACTATGTATTCAAATCAAAATATGTACATATTTCAATGTAATTTTGCCTTAATAAAAAACGATTTTATCTAGGATTTATAATTTTTAACATTTTTTTAGCAAAAAACGGTTATGAACTCAAGCTAGTGTACTTTTATGTACCAAAAATGTTGCATATATTAGAAATATTAAAAAAATATAAAATAAAGCAAATTTTCCAAAATTTCCCTCTAATAAGTAATTTCATACTAAGTTTGCCCATATTTATAAGATTTTTTAGTTGAAAACATCAAAAAATGAACACTAAAAAAATACACGTTCTAGGGGTTGCAACGTCTATGTGTGGGGGTGCAGAAACATACAACGCAAAATTTTACATCCAAAAACATACTATTATATGTAAAAAACCTTAAATACCCATATCTAAAACTTTTGACTACCAAAAAATCAAAAAAACTTATCAAAAACGCGTTTTTTTTTCTTTCGTGAAATATCGATTTTTGAAAATTTAGTAAAATAGGTCTAAACTTTGACCGCTTATAGCTTGGTCCGAGTGAGTGTGTCCGACTGAAAAATTTCTAAGAACCTTTTTTGTCGGAAATTTTCTCAGCTACAATTTTTATTTGAAACTTTTATTTATATTTTGCTTACTTTTTGAGTTATTTGCAAAAAAACGTTATTCCCCAGCTTTTTCCCCCCTGGGGAAGGGGCCAGCACTGGATTGAAATGTTCGATTTCGTTTCCCCTTTCAAATTAACCCATTAACGCCCAATCGACACATACAAGCCATTTGAATTTTTTTTAATGAAAAAATCGATATTTTGAGCCAAAAATGTTACCTAGTAGGTAATCAGGGCTGCTCTTTCCATTTCCAAAGTCCGTTTTAAGGTATAACCCCTAGAAAATGTGATATCATCCCCTAAAAGTAGGGTAATTTTTTTATAATTTTTAGACGTCATTTTACGTACGACCCCTAGAAAATAAGATATCATCCCCCCCAAGATAAGGTAAATATTACATTATTTTTTCGATGCAAAAGGGGGTGATATCTTATTTTCTAGGGGTTGTTTGTAAAAACTGACTTCAGAAATGAAAATAGTGGGCAAAAATACCTAGTGGATGACAATTTTAGCCCAAAATATTCATTTTTTATTTTATGCTACAAATCCACCCCTTACCCCATTCTAGGGGTGGAAGATAAAAAATTGGTATGCATTCATTTTTTTTGTGTTCCTGATAGTAGCACTACATAGCCCCCACCCAAAATAATAAAAAAAGTAAAATTTTGAAAAAAAAATTATATGACCGTTTGTGCGTTTTTATTCGAATTAATGTGAGCACTATCCCACGTTTGTGCGTCACCTATTTTCCGAGGAAAATAGATTTTTTCTAATATCCTATCACCCGGATAAAAAAATGCTCTATTTTTATATCTATTTTAATTTTTAAGAAAAACTATTTATAAAATCTTTAATAAAATCGTTTGTGCTTCCATCACCCGTAAAAATAAATGGTCTAAATTAATTATTTAATAAAATAAATAAATAATTATTATTTTTAAGTTTTATCCTTAGGAGAAGAAAGTGCGATGCGCTTGAAATGCATTTTTCTCTCACGATGTCGGTCGTCGATAAAAACGAAATCCAGTCACTTTAATATTACAGGTTAGTTCAAAAACTGACTTGTGTTTTTGAAAGCTTTATAAAAGTGTTTTTCATTTTAAAAGAGGAAGTTCATGGAAATATTTACTTTCTTTTAAATGAATAAATAAAAAATGACAATGCAATAAATTGAAATAAAAAATATTACTTTTAAAATCTACTAGACTTCTCTCTGTTTCTGGTAATGGTGTATAATTAACATAAAAGTCAGTTTCATCAAAAAAACCTTTTTTAACACCTTCTATGTCAAGTCTTTAAATAACAAAAAATTTTCAGATGGAAAGTGTTAAAGAAACTACAACAAGTGCCACAGATGATAATAATTTATAAAGTAAACCAGAATTTCCTCATGCTAAACCTGCTATATTTTACTTTTTTAACCTACTTAAAGGAAAATAATCTGGATAGTTCCGAAGGTAAGTGAATAATTTTGTCTTTTTTATGCAAAATTAAGAAGATTTAACACTTGTTATTTTATTATTTTAATAGTCAAGCTGGAAAACAGTCAATAAAAAGCAACGAGAAAAACTTTTAGAACTAATACAAAGATTAGCTGAAGATGACAAAGGTGGAGTTATGGCTCATAAAGTATGAATGCTTATTTGGAATTTAGCTCATTCTAACGAGGTAACAACTAAAAATATATTCTCTATATGAACCAAATCCAAATATGAGTCATAACAAAGCAAGTCATAACGCTTTTTATAGGTACAATTTTTTTAATTATTTTGTTGACAAGAAATTAACGGTTTTTAATTTTTTAATGTTTCATAACAGGCAAGAAGTTATCGATCGTTTACAGAATCATCATTCCGTTGTAATGCTTGTGACTAACAGTCCAATTAGTTTTATGGATAAAGTAAGACAATTGTTCAAAGAAATAGGAGATATTGATCCAAATACTTATTCTCCTGATAATCGGTACAATCATATTGTTCAAGTGCAAGAAAGAGTAAATTTTTTAAGATTTCTTTTAAAAGTAATAAAAATAGATTTTTTTAAATATTAAAATATATTCTTAATTTATCAAATTTAAAATTAAAATTAAACAATATTTATTTTAGGATGAACATTCCAGATAGAGAAGCTTGTTTTAAATATGCAGGTTTAGTATAATTCTCAATTTTTTAAATTTTAAATAAGAACTTATTTAACAACAAAAACAAAAAAATTTGTTTTTAAGGTTGTAACAAATAGTCCGGAAGAAATAGCTAACCGTGGTATTGAACTACTGAAAGAAGTAAATACAAATTTAGGTCCTTGCTTACAATCTTCATTAATGGGTTTTTATATCTCAGAATGTATGGATCGTTTGAAAGTTCATTATGATACATTATGTATTTTAAAAAAAGAGTCTCTTACTAGAACAAGATGATACCACAGCTGATATTAAAACTGAAGCAATGAAAATGTGTCGAGTTATGAAAGTTTTGCAAGAATATATTAATGAGTGCGCTACAGCCTTTTTTGGCGAAAGGAAAATACTCCCTTTGCATAGGTAATTGCATTTATTTAACTTTATTTCAATTTTAAGTATTAAATTTTGATTTATATCTATAGAGCATATAGAGGAAAACATTTAACATTAATTATATGATTTGCCAATCCAGCAGATAATTTTGACGATATAGAAATAACAACTTATACAAATGAAACTTTAGGTTCTTTAATGTGTAAAATATTAAGAAGAATTAAAGCTAGTAATACAAATGTTAAATTAGATTTATTTATTATTTTTAAATCAAGCTCTATCATGGGATGTGCCAGATACAAGCTAATATAGATACAACTATACAAGCCATAATGAGGTTAGCATGGGCAGCATCAAGTGGAAATTTAAATAACGTTAATTCGTCGTCAACTGTAATCCAACTAGATCTAAATTATGGATTTATTGATGAAAATCTTAACGGTGATTGTTTAATAAGCTTGTGCAATAATTCTATAACAAAATTATCTTTTTGTGGATGTGATATTGTATCAACAGATTATTTTGATTCGCTTTCTCAATTAAAAAATCTACAAATATTTGAAATAAAATGTCATTCTTTTATTAATGATATGTTAAACTATAAGTGAAATTACATTTAATGAAGTCAATAATTTAGAATATCTATCAGCAATGCTTTCCTGTCAAAGAAAATTAAGTAAATTAGAAAAAAAGGAAACATTTGTTAATGGAATATTTATGGGAAATTTACCAACAGATTTTCTAGAAGAAATTTCACTTAGAGTTCAGTGAAGAATTGTCTTTTTCACTTCACCGTTTCAAAAATTTAAAGTCTATTACTTGTACAGTATGTATTAAAGAATTAACCGATTATGAAAGTTTATTAAATATAGACATTATCGTAACAAATTATTCATTAACGTCAACTGGAGGAAGCAATTTTAATCTATTTAAAAATTTGAAATGATTTAAAATCAAAGGGCCATCAAGTCCAAAAACAAATATAGTTAATTTAGAACAATGTAAAAATTTAAAGAACTTAAAATTTGAAAGATTTTTATTAACAGGAATCATTGACAAAAGAAAAAAAGTTAAACTGAGACATTTTGGAGAACCAATCCTACGTAAATTTTCTCAAAGTGCACAAGAGGGAATATCTCCTTTTACAATCATATAGCAAAAGAATATAACGACAAAGAAGAATTGAATATTTGTTTGTTTTTACTGGACTGAAAGTGTGGTGCATGTGTTAGTCAATTCACAAGTAGAAAGATAACTTATTGTGTGAAATTCCATCCTGATTCTGATAAGCAGCATCTTTTTGTTGCTGGGACATCTGATAAAAAAATTATATACGTAATTATATGTTTCTTTTTTGTTTTTAAGTAAAAAAATTTTTGTTTGAAATTTAATCACTTTTATATTGTAGTGGGATACACGTACTGGAGAAATAACACAAGAGTATGATAGACATTTAAGAGCAGTGAACAACATTACTTTTGTAGACGAAAATTGGAGATTTGTTACAACATCAGACGACAAAAGTTTAAGAGTTTGGGAATGGTAAAATTAATTTAATTTAATATTTTTTTACTTGTATCTAAAAAAAAATTTTTAATTTATTTTTTTATTTTAAGGATATACCAGTAGATATGAAGTATATTGCAGATCCATCAATGCATTCAATGCCGACTGTTACAGTTTCTCCAAATTTAAAATGGTTGGCTTGTCAAAGTATGGATAACAAAATAGTAATATTTTCAGCACTCAATAGATTTAAATTAAATCTTTAAAAAACATTTAGGTGGCACATGGTTGCTGGCTATGCTTGTGGCTTAGATTTTTCACCTAATATGAGGTAATTATAATTTCTTAATCTAAAAGAAATTTATTTATTTAATAAAGTAAATTTTAATTATTTAATATAGATCTTTTTCTTTTAGTTATTTGGTTTCTAGCGATGCAGATGGAAAGTGTTTTGTATGGGATTGGAAGACAACTAAACTTATCAAAAAATGGAAAGCACATGACGGAGTTTGTATAAGTGCTTTATGGCATCCTCATGAAGTTTCTAAATTAGCTAGAGCTGGATGGGATGGAAAAATTAAGTATTGGCATTAAGTACGTAATTTTATAATTTTTTTTCAAACTCAAATAGTAATATCTACTTATTACTAATTTACGACAATAATGACTCTAATTTTCAATCATGTAAATACATAATTACTTAAAAATATAAACTTTACATTTTTATATTAGTTTAATATAAAACTTAAAAAAAAAAAAATAAAAATGAAATATACAAAAATATTTTAATGTAAATACTTGTAAATTGTAAATTAAAAATAATGGTTTTTTATAAAAAACAGCAAAGAGAATTAATTTTTTTTTTTAATATTTTTTTTTATTACAAAAATGATGTATATGAGAAAAAAATAAATAGATTACCTAAATGTATTTTGTAATGAATTTTTAAAATATTCTACATTACATAGTAAAATTGATTGTGCAATCACTTGAACCATGAAGGTAATACATGATATTTATATGTCTACAAAATAAATATAAGTATATATGAGCGTTACTAAATAACGCTTTTTTATACTTTGAACTATATGTTTTTACATTTGACTAGCTTTTTTAAGACTTTTAATTATAATATTATCTTACAATAAATTTAATATTTTGGCTTGAGATTAATTTATTATAAAAAATTTACTTTTAATTTAAATATTTTTTTTTGATTTTATCTTAGCATTAAGTATAATTAGATCCATTTAGAGTGAATGATCACATTATTATTATTAATTTGTAAATTCAAAATATGACATAATGTGAACAAAACATTAAATAGAATTTTTTAAATTTAATTAATTACATAATTTCTGATAAAAATTTTTTTTTTCAACAATTTAAAAGAATTTTAATTAATAGCACATATATAAATAAAATATCACATTCATTTAATTTTAAAGTTTTTTATAAAATAATCAATAATTTTTTTAAATCACGTTTAAAAATTATGTTAAATCAAGCTCTATCATGGGATATGCCAGATGAAGAAACTGTACGTGCCATAATGAGGTTAGCATGGGCAGCATCAAGTGGAAATTTAAATAACGTTATTTCGTCGTCAAATTTACTCCATAAAATGCATCAAATTAATGCAAGGGATCGAAGAATTCTTGATAATAATGATGTTTTTGGTAATGCAAATAATTTACAATTGTTTTACTGTATTATTAACTTAACAAATTTTATTTTTAGTTTGTAAAGAAGCATTAGAAGTTTTGACAATAACATTAGCATTAAACCCAAAAGCATTAGAGGATATAACAAAAGTTTTATTAAAACCAAAGGAGCCAGAAAATACATGGAATACTTTCTTAATAGATCTTGTTCTTTTAAGTACTTCAAGAGCAATTTGTGTTGTTGCAGCTGAACAGTTTTTGAAGGAAAATTTAAACAAAAAAAGACGTACTGAATAAATTTTAGAATTTTGAAGCTGGGTCTTTAGGATCAAATCTTCAAGAAAATTAACAAAAAAGTTAAGTGACTTATTGAATCAATGCAATGTGCAAAAAAGTAGTCACGAAGCTTTAGCAAATAAAAGCCATGACTTTTTTATCCTCAATGACCAATCCAATATCGATGAAAATACTGGTACACATATATGGAGGGTTTTCAGTGATAAACTTCCAACAATAATTTTAAAAGAAAAATCAAGTACTTCTGGGGGACAATTATTATAAAAAAAAGTCAAATAATATCAAAACTTCATCGTCCAGTAAACTCTAGGATTTGATTTTGAAAAAAAGAGATGATTTAAATTTTCCATGGGGTTGATTATTATACTGGTCTCCGCAAAAACACTTATTGTAGAAATAATGATTTTTGGTGCTTTGAAGAAGACCTTTTGTTATTTTTGATTTTGGAGCACCTGTTTTGCTTACTGATTTGATGTTCCCAGCTTGTAATTATTTAATATCACAAGCCAGTTGATGCTAGACTTGAATATGGAGTAGAAACGAGCGTGGAAATAGTTTTAAGAACTGCTTTAGGTACATACAATCTACCTCTAGGAATAAATGCATGAATTGATGTAAGTTTTTAAATTTCACTTTTAATTCACATTACATTTTCCATCAAAATAACCAAACATTTTATTTGACACAGAAAATTTTTTGTCTGATGTGGAGATACAGAAGCATTTAAAATTGCATTTAAAGGTACTCAATAATTAATTTAAGTTTTTTTATTATTGGACTTTTGGCTTCAATTCTATTAGTTTCAAAAAAAAATTATTTTTTATTTTTTAGATATAGCGTTAGAAATCTTATTTGCTGAAGAAGTTGAAGCAGTTTTCAAGATATCCAAGATACGAAAAAGTACTCGAAAATTGCGCCTAATAGCAGGCAATTAGAATAACTTTGAAAAAAAATCAATAGGTTCACCTATAAAAAAGTGATCAAATAATTTCATTTTTTACATATTCAAATGCGTCTAAAATGTTAAAAGAAAAAAATTATGAAAGTAATTATATAAAAAATGAAATAAGTTGATCAATTTTTTATGGGTATACCTATTGATTTTTTTTCAAAGTTATTCTAATTGCCTGCTATATGTAAATATGTAAAAAATGAAATAATATTTAGGCATAGATAAAGATAGTAAGATAGTAATATATATACATAATAAAGATAGAGTCTGAAACTAAATTTATGTTCTTTTATTTATTATTATTTTATTATTAAATATTTACATTATTTTTAATATAAGTATTATAATTCACTTTTATAAAATTTTTTTTGTCATTATTTCATATAAAATTTTATCTCTGAAAAGAGACATGTGGTTTTGAGTCAAATTGAAAATTTTTTTTGCACAAATATACTCAGCATAAACTAACATAAAAACTCCACAGTCACTACCATTTTGCTGCTGTGGTATATTTGTGGTAGATGAAAAACTCCAACCCGAACAATCAAATTTTTTATTTTTTTTATGTTGATATTCTTTTTTTAAATAATTTTTTAAATCTTCAAGGCATTTTTCTCCATTCAAGTTCATGCTATCATAATACTTAATGGTTCGTTTTCTGAAATCAATCACAGATAATGCCCAGTGTCCAATTTTCATATGTACAGGTACGATAACTATATCCTTTGAGAATATGTCTACAGCATTTCGAATCGAGTTTCTCAAGGTCCATCTTTTAACTTTACCAAATCCTTCAGTTGACAGTTTCAAATAAAAAAATGAATTAAAGGCATGTACTGATGGATAATTACTGCTATTACTTCTATCGATAAGTAAATTCATGTACATGTTTACTATTTCATCATTCAACCATGTAAGCCATTTTAATGTTTCAAGATCTTTTTTTTTTAATCGAAGATCAAAAGCTTCTAGTATAAAATTATTTGATAAAACATCTAAATTTAAAAGGAGCTTCATTTCATCTGTAAAATGAGGTAATAATGGTGTATTCATCATATTTTCGACAGGATCAGTCAATCTCGTTTCCCTCAGAATCAGTTGTTTAGGTATAACAACAACATTGTCTTGTAATAATTTTTTTTCTGTAGGTAATAATTCAGTATTTGTCTTATTCTTGTTCTGGTCAGTAAATTGAGCTTTTCTTAAAAAAGGTTGATTAGGTACAAAATCAGTTTTTGTTAATATTATTTTTGTCTCATCTTTATCAGTTAAGTTTATAACATTTGAAAAGGAGCTTTTGATTGTTGGTAGCATTACTCTAGGCCTTGCTTGATTCGTGCTATTAATTGCTGGCTTGGATAAACTGTTACTGTTTTCGTTTATGCTGGAAAAACTATCTTTGTACAAAGATTTTACTAGTCTTACATACTGTGGTTGATTCATATTGTATGTAAATTTGTAGAATTAATTTGACTATAAAAAAAAAATATTTATGATTATTTTCGTTGTTTCAATAATCTAATTAGTCGATGCAAAATTACTTAATACTATACCATCCTATAATTTTTATAATCAGAATTTCAAAATAATTTCTAACAATTTTTTATTAAACAGTTATTATTTTAAAAAATTCAAGATTGCTGAAATCACCTTATTTGCTAAAATAATTTTTTAATATAAATCATAATTGTGGGTAGGTAATAATAAAAATTGTACAGATATAGGTCCTTTTGTAAACATAATCAATAAAAAATATGTTTATGCCCTTATAACCTCAAAAAAGGTATTACATATATTTTATATTTAGCGCTACATCTCCCGTAGGAAAATAGTTTCTCGGATTACGCTCTACCGTTACTCGTACGCCTAGTTTTCTGATAATTACTTTATTTTGCTAAAATATTAAAAAAAATAAATTCAGCACTTTTAATCAAAATGATTGACTGATTCTAATTATACTCAGTTTTTAACATATTTGGAAATATAGTTTTTCAGGAAAATTAATTTTGTTCTTAAGCACCGCAAGGAATTAACATTTTCTGAAAAACTATATTTCCAAAAAAGTTGAAACTCTTTTTAATTAGAATCAGTCATCCATGTCAATTAAAAGTGCTTAATCAATTTTTTTTAATATTGTACCAAAATAAAATAATTTTTAGGAAAATAGGCATACGAGTAAAGAACGAGCATAATCTGAGAAATGATTTCCCAACGGGATCGCGCGTATTTTTGTTGTTTTGTTTACTTTTTTTATATTGTCTGGATCGAAAGCTTTTTCAAGATTAATAATATAATTTTACGTTTGCAAATAATTCGTTTAAAAAGCATTTAATAATTAATTGGAATTTTCTGTCAGGGATCCAATTTAATTTTTTTTCATATCCTGATAATATTATGATTTATGTATTATGCTGCTTATGATTATTTTTGTAGTATTTTCTTGGTTATTATATTCATCTCTATTATAAATGCCAAAGGTATGTATACAAATTATTCAATATACAATAATAGTACCTAAAATCATACTTTAAAAATCCACATTTAAGATTTAGTTGGATATATTATTAATAATCAAAATTGATACTGCAATTCTGTATATACAGTTATTCGCATTGGAAAAAAATTATTATTATTGGATGTCAGATACCCATATGTGTTCGAATACTTATAAAGTCTATAACGAAGCCAAAATTTTTCATCGAATACTGTTGACGCAGAGGTTATTATAAATAATTAAATAAATGAACACATTATTATTGTGAAATATATTTATTGGTATATATCTCGTTTTCATGTCTTGTTAACATGAAGGTGTACGACGTACTGAAGGGAACGCCGTTATAAAAGTTGGGGGGTCTACGCGAGCGCCATCACGTTTACGATATGTATTAATATTCAATTTACAACATTCTCCCACTTCACAAGGTGAAAAAACGCACATCTAAAAGTATAACAAAAAAATTGAATTAAATTTTACATTATTAAATTATAACATACTATTTAAAATTGATACAAAATTCAATTTGCTTTCTACACAAATTAATAAATAATAAATTATACAATTCAAGAAATATTTAAATGTAATTATAACAAATAGAATTGGTTTTAATATGACTAGAATTGACTATATAAATGATAACAAATTACAAACATTATAAATAACAAAAAATATTAATGAACAATTAATGCAACTTACTTTCTACATAAATTACATTTTTAAGAGTCTATATAATTCAAAATTTTTTTTAAAATTTAAATTAATGTTAAATTCTGTTAAATTGAATTTTCTAATTCTGGATCCACCACTTTGTCAATATGTAGACTTGATGACCCAAAACTAAATGATTATAATTAATAAAATGAATTATGACTAGATGACAAAGACTCTTTAATGAACTATAACATACATGAAATTATCACAGTAAACTTTAAATTGCAATTTTTGAAATGTGATTTGAAATACGAAACTCTAAGTTATTTGATTCACAATTCGATCCCTTCTCCTTTAAAAGGTAACAATATCACACTATTTGTTTTAAAGCAGACAAAAGTTTATGTATGTAACTCCCTACTTCAAACATCAAATAACTACCTGATATTGTTTAAAAATGAGTAATTGAAATTTTGCCAAAATTATATGTAATTTTAAGCCACTTTTGTTTAGAAACAACTAAATTGGAAAAATGAAATTATGCTAAAATCATATGTAATCTTAGGCACTTTTGTTAAACAAATAAATTGAAAAAATGAAATTATGCTAAAATCATATGTAATTTTAGCCACTTTTGTTTATGAACAATTAAACATTTTGAATGACTAGGAATCATAACTGTAACTAAAACAATTTGATGATATTACAATTTAAAATACTGCTGAATAAATATAGACATAAAAACTAAATTATGATTATGATACTTAATATTTAAAAAATTTTACAGCGTGATAATCAATAAAATATAAGGAAATTTGCATGAGTGATATAACATTACATTCAAAATTTTTGTTTGGAAATCTTGAACGTTGAAGGTAAAAAAAAAAAAAATAAAAACCCTGAAATGAGTTTTTTGATCCATTTAAAAGATGTGATATCACTCATTGTACAAAAAACCATCAAATTAAATTTCAGTAAAACTTATACTTGAATCAATTTAAAATAAAAAATCAAAATTAAAATGTTATATTCCATAAAATTAATTAAATATATTCTGCATAAAATTAAAAATTAATTTTTGAAATTATTTCAGAGTTTTATAATAACAATTGTTTGTTAATTTTATGTATACATGCACACAAAATTAATTTGATAAATATGAAAAATTCAATTGAAAAATAAAAATATAATTTATATGAAAAAATATAAAACTCTGTGATTGTCAAAATTAACTCTATTATGAAACAATATTTGAATGAGATGATAATAAATTAATAACAATAACACATGATATGATGAGATGAGACAATAATGAATAGTATTTTTCGACATGCAAAAATAATCAATTGAGTTTTTGAAAGATCTAATTAACCCTCTTACCACAAAAAATAAAAAGTGTAAAAATATGAAACTACAAATTGTCAAATGAGGGTTATTAAAAATAAATTAATAAAACAATATTACCACACTTAATGATTTAAATAAATTTAGCTGCAATACTAATATAAAGATGAATTAACACTAAGCAATAAAACCATGAACAGTAAATGATGAAATAAGTTCCCAGGTTTGATGTTCGAAGCTGATAAACTTGAGAATGACTTGTGTTGAAATTTGTATTTGGATTGAAGTTGATGATTGACAAAGCAGCTTCACCATTGAATTGAATCCAAAGTACCTTGAGAACACATTAATAACTTAATATATGACTTATAAATTTGGCCCAACATCAAATAATAAATCTCATTATGATTGTAAAACCTTTAAAAATTTAAGTTTTTTATTTGCATAAAAAACGCTCTAAAGTAAAACAATCAAATAAGACCCATTATTGACTTGAAACCTGTCAAACAAGACATTTAATTATAAAAAATGATACATTGCAATAAAATTTTGGAATTGAAAATTTGACAAAAATGAAATACATGTATAAAAATATTTGTAAAAAAAATTTTCCAATTGAGATATGATTAATTAAGTTTAATGTCAGAAGTCGGCCCCAACTTTTTAAAATTACAATACAATAAAAATATGATTTTTTGATAAAGTAAAGTGTAAAAATTTGATTTTAATTATTTTATACAATAATAATTGTGCACAAAAATTTTATGCACAGTTTTAATTGTAAAAAATGATAAAATTTTAAATAATTAAATTGCAATAAAAAATTCTGAAAAAAAAAAATTAAATTTACTTTGTCAAAAAATAAACAAATAAATATACATAACTTATATATTTTTTTTTGTGTTGTGTTGTCGTCTGCAGGAAAAAATTTTGGAGTTGAAGATCATTTTTGATGAACATGTGTGCGCGCCTGCGCTGAGATGAGAGAGATTGGTTGGAGAAGAACGAATAGAAAGAAAGATGGATGTCACTGAGTTACTTCCCCTCTTAAGTTGATTTTTAAAAAATAACAGGAATCACGTGGCGCACCTGCGCAAAGATGAAAACAAAAACTTTAACTGGTGATGATGATTGCGGGAGACAATTAAGATGGATGCCGTCTTTTCTTTTTTCTTCTTCCCCCTCCAAAAAAAAAAAAAACGCTGCCAAGTGATTGGCACTATGGTTCCTCATTAACAATAGCAAAATATTTATAATGGTCTATTTTATCTAATAAAAATTATAATTTGAGATATCAGTATTTCATAAAAAAAAGTTAAATACCGTATTTTATAAGAAAAAAAATGTTGCTGTGATTTAATGTTTTTTATTTAACAAATTTTTAGAAAAAAATTTTCAATAAACTAGGTATTACACTTAAAAAAAAAACAATATTACAGATTTTTTAATTTTTTTGTTTTATTAATATTCAGAAAAAAAATTTGAAAAAATCCAGTATCAGATCCAAAAAATTGCTATGAATAAGCTTTCTAAAACTAGTACTCTCATAGAAATTAATTAGGTACTACGTCTGAACAAAAAAAAAATTTGGTATTCTTTGTATTTTTTTGTGAAAAAAATTTTGGGAAAAAAATTTTCAAAAAATTAATTATCAGATTTGAGATATCGAGTAAAAACCATACTTTCAAATATAAGTACTTTTATGGAAATAAATGAGATATTACACCTAAATTAAAAAAAAAAAAAAGTATTTTGAAATCTCTTGATGAAAAAATTTTTGAAAAAAAAATTAGATCTTAATTCCATAATGGTTGTTAAATACCACCGATTGCAAAATTTTCAAATATTAGTACTTTCATGGAATTAAAGGAAGTATTACACTAAAAAAAAAAAAAATATTACAGATTTTTTAATTTTTTTGATTTTTTAATTTTGAGAAAAAAATTTTGAAAAAATTAAGTTTCAGGTCCAAAAAATTACTATAAACGATATTTCTAAAACTAGTACTGTCATAGAAATCAATTAGGTACTACATCCAAAAATAAAAAAAAATTAAGTTTTTTTTTGTATTTTTTGGTGAAAAAAATTTTGAGAAAAGAATTTAAAAAAAATTAGTTATCAGATTCGAGATATCGAGTAAAAATCGTACTTTCAAATATAAGTACTTTCATGGAAATAAATTAGGTATTACATCCAAATTAAAAAAAAAAAAAAATAGTTTGAGATTTTTTGATGAAAAAATTTTGGAAAAAAAAATTAGGTCTTAATTCCAAAATAAAATTTATTAGAAATTATTTGTGAAATATCACCGGTTACAATATTTTCAGATATTCGTACTTTCATAGAAAAAAATTAAGTATTACGTCCTAAAATAAAAAAAATTTTGGCATTTTTTGTATTTTTTGGCAACAAAAATTTTGAGAAAAAAATTTAAAAAAAATTAAGTATCAGGTCCAAAAAATTGCTATAAACGATATTTCTAAAACTAGTACTTCCACAGAAATAAATTAAGTACTGCGTCCGTAAAGAAAAAAAAAATTGGTTTTTTTTGTATTTTTTGGTGAAAAAAATTTTGAGAAAAAAATTTTCAAAAATAAATTATAAGATTTGAGATATAGAGTAAAAACGATACTTCTAGATATCAGTACTTTTATGGAAAAAAATGAGGTACTACATCCAAAAAGAAAAAAAAATATAGTGTTTTTTTAATTTTTTTATGTAAAAAGTTTTGAAAAAAAAAAATTTCGAAAAATTACGTATCAGATGGAGAAATCCTTTACAAACGATAATTTTAGATATTCGTATTTTCATAGGAAAAAATTAAGTATTACGTCCTAAAATAAAAAAAATTTTGGCGTTTTTTGTATTTTTTGGCGACAAAAATTTTGAGAAAAAAATTTTGAAAAAATTAAGTATCAGGTCCAAAAAAATGCTATAAACGATATTTCTAAAACTAGTACTTCCACAGAAATAAATTAAGTACTGCGTCCGTAAAGAAAAAAAAAATTGGTATTTTTTGTATTTTTTGGTGAAAAAAATTTTGAGAAAAAAATTTTCAAAAAATTAGTTATCAGATTCGAGATATCGAGTAAAAATCGTACTTTCAAATATAAGTACTTTCGTGGAAATAAATGAGGTATTACATCCAAATTAAAAAAAAAAAAAAGTAGTTTGAGATTTTTTGATGAAAAAATTTTTGAAAAAAAAATTAGGTCTTAATTCCATAATGGTTGTGAAATTTCACCGGTTACATACATACACACACACACACACACACACACACACACACACACACACACACATACAGACTTTTTTTAAAAACCGGTTTTTTAGCTTCCTGAGGTCCCAAAACGTGCTTATATGCCAAAAAATCAAAAATCAAAATTTCATCTATCACAAAGGTTCCTCTATGAGGAACCAATTTTTTTTTTAATGTTCTCTTGAGAAAAAAAAAATTTGAACAAAATTTTTGAATTTTGATTCTTGAAAATTATCCTGCTTTTCAATTTTAATTTTTGAATTCCATGTGCTTTTGTTTTTATATGTTGTGGTGATGACGATGATGCCGGTTATTAATAGTGTTCATTTTGAATAATAAAATTTATAACTTTTTTATTTTTATTTGTTGAGGCACTATTTTGCACCACATTTTTTAATATTCAATTTACAACAAATACAAAATTGGTGAATTATCATTCATCGATGGCTTATTATTAGAAAAATTTTTGCTATCTACAAGCCAAGGTTTTGTTTTAAAATTTTCTTTACTTTTATTTAACACTTTGGGCTAAAATACTCAATTTAAATTTTACATATTTTTATATATTTTTATGTTAAATTAAAATCTTGAGTACTTTCAGTCCAAGTCTTACTTAAATATTTTTATTTAAATATTTATGATTGATGAGTTTCTGAACTAAAAATTTTAGGCCTTGAAGTAAAAAATTTATCAATTTTTGTTTGCTCATCAAGCTGCACATTCAAGACTACGCTTTTCTCACAGTATATTATAAAATATGTCTTTACAAAAGAAGGATATATTAATAGCAGGACATTTGGTACCTGTTACATTTACTGTACAAATTAATCAAGAAATTTGGAATCTAATTACACCTGTTAGAAATTTATGCGCTGATGGTAGAATTTATGAAAATTTTTCAGCATAATGGGCAGATTATATGTATTTAGCCATTTACTTAAGAGCTAAAAATTTAAAATTAATATTACCATGTCCTTATGCGTTCGAAAATAATCATTTTTATTCAAAAGCAAGAGTATCAAAAGAGGGATATCCTTATTTTTCTTTTAATGGCTATTGTAATCAATGTGGGAATATTTTAGCAGGTTACTGTTTCAATGAACCAAACTTTGATCAAGAACAAATGCTAGACATTATTGTTTATACAGGCGACTCAAGTAAGGTCATCCACAGTACCTCAAGAAGAAGAGTGTCAAAAAAAATTCGAGATGTGTTCAAAGAAACCATTTTGAATATGAAACCGAGATTATTCAAAGATCAATTACCCCAAAATTTTTTGTCGGATTCTGGTACGGGAATAGAAATGCTCCACAATAGTTATATTTACCAAAATATACGCCAGGAAGGTAGAGATGAATATATTGACTTGAAAAATTATCCAGGAACGCCGTTGGGATCCACAATAAAAATAATGTTAAGCATGCCTGGATTTATTCATAGAGTCTCCTCATATCCTGTTGTCGTTCATTATTGGACAGACAATCAAATTCTGCTTTCAAATGAAGCAAATGAACTCGAACAAATTTTCAGCATTGATGCATCCGGCAAATTTGTGAAGCGTCTAATAATTGTAGAAGGACACTTAACTGCAGTCTTATTTTTGTACAATATCGTTACAAGAATAAGAGGTAAAATTTATACTGTGGCACAAATGATTTCCGAAAGACACGACATACTAATAATTAGTGCATGGCTATTTTATTGGGCACAGAAAGCCATTCCACCAAAAGAAATTGTTATGGATTGCTCATTGGCTCTTTTAAATGCAGTTTCTTTTGCTTTCAATGGATATTTTTACAATTTATATTTAGATTATTGCTACAGCGTTGTAAAAAAAAATAATATTCAGCTCCTTCCGTATTGTTTTATTCGAAGGGACAGAAATCACCTTATAAAGGCTGTTGCAAGCTGGGAATTTTTTAAGAAGCCTAAAAATATTTTAAAAAAAGAATTTTATATAGCTTACTCAATAGGAATATGTAGTATAAAAGAGTTTGAGGAATTTTTGATTGAATTATTTACAGTATGTACAAGTAATGTTAAGAATAGTGAATTTTAAAAATGTATTCGTCAACTTCATACGAGAATTGGTTCTTTTGTTTATGAAGATGTTATAAAAGACACTCAACAGTCTGATGCAGAAGAAGAAAATGATTCAATAGATTTTAGTGATGATAAGGAAAAACTAATCTTGAAGGAGTCGAATAGTTATAAATATATATGTAAATTATTTGATCAGAGTCAAGTTAATACAGCTCTTGCTGATCCAAATTCGCTTTACGGTTACGCCAATCAGTATGAAGTGAAAGATAAAAATACAATTGAAAATTTATTGCAATTATATTCACAATTTGCTGCTATTACTAATATAATGTGTCCCTTTTTTAAATCTTCATATTATAAAGCCACGTCAACAGGATCTGAAAATTATTTTAGAACAATGAGAAATGAATACGAGATGGATAGGTCAGTAACTCTTCAGAGACATCTTTTATACCACAAAAAATGCATTGATGGATCTACCAAACTTGGTCGAAATGCCATCCGACAACTTCGTAGAGAAGTCAGCACCTCAAAAAATGAAGAGCTTTATTGTTCATCTTTGCATAGTATTCAACTATTTTTTCTACTAATAAAACTTTCGCTAAAACTTTTCGTGAATATTCATTAAATTGAAATTTTTTATTTTAGGTAATAAGGAAGCGGAATTAGGAACTGTTGAAACTCGTTTAGGTACAGAAGATGAAGTAACTAATCTAATTTCGTTAAACAACAAAGATGACGGTATTATGGAGACAAGTGCACCACAGAAAAAATTTTCTGATGCTTATTCGCTAGGTAATTTAATACAATTCTACGATTTTGCTGGTTAAAGTCCAGCAATTACATAAAATAAGAATTATATAGTTGGAAACATTTTTTTAATTAATTTTTTAAAAGTTGACTTTTTCCTAAATTTTAAAAAATAAAAATTATGCCTTATTTACTACAATTTAAAGAAATTCAACAGACAGGAGAAAAACCTTACAATTGTGACACATATTCTCATGTTAAAAAAAATCATATTGGTGAAAAACCTCACAAATGTTATATAAAATTTGTAATATGGCAAATTTAATCATATAAAAAAATATTAATTTTTATACATTGTGTGTTCTGTATGTGTGGGCGCAGGTACATGTGTATGTGTGAAACATCGCGTACAGAAAAGAGGGCGTAAGCGTCTAGTCAAAAATATTAAAATATAAGAAGAGAGAAAGAGAGAGAAAATAATCTGTACTTCCTTATTCTTCTGAGTTCCGTTTCTTCCTTCTTCTCCTTTTACATGCCGATGAGAATACACGTTTTTTTATACCGGCTAAGATTCTCAGTTATTTTTGTAGAATATTCTTCAGTTATTTCTAAATATATATAATTGTCAACGAAAAATAAATATTGGATCGCGTCCAGTTTTAATTAATTATTTGATTAATATTAAAATCTTGCGAGTTGATTAATAAGTTAAGTCAAAAGGAAATATATCAAGAACAATATCTCAAGAGGTTAACCTTATTTTCATGGCTTTGACTTAGTGGCTCGTGGTGACACATACTATATTATCACTGGACAGCAAATCCAACAATTAAGTGAAGAGGCGTGGACGCCAGATTATCGCAAGTAATTCAACATCGTCTTCGAGGTATAATTCAGATTATGTATATATTTAGCGCTATTTCCATTCCCTTTACATTCCTTTTTTTATGTAGCTACTCAATTAGTTATTAAAATAATGATCAATTTTGACTATTTAAATCTCGTATCTCTCTCTCTATCGTTAATAACTTCATAAATTATAATGATTAAATTATATTATTAGTTTATAATAAATTTGTGAGTTAAAAGAATTAAATCTTATTAAAAATGTATATTAGACCGCTCGCGGTCCTATCTAACTTTAAGTTAAAATATGTTGAATAAAAAAAGTAAAACTGGCGAGTTACGCTATAAAAATACTGTATTTTATTGATTTGATTAGATTTAGTTCATGGTTGTTATTAATTATATTTCTTTGGTAAGTTAAATGTATATCTATTAATTATTAATCAGTGGCCTCCTGATATTCCGGGATAGTACATTGTTCCTAGTGATTTTCTATCATTGTCTTTCTTATATTGCCATATCCTGGGAACAAATGTATGGACCTCCTCTGGTTAACGAGTCTCCGCTCAAGCAAATAAATATTTAAATAATTATATTATTAATTATTTATTTATAAGGTGTAGAGGCAAATTTCCACCTTATAAATTTTATATATAATATTATATGAAAAATTGAGTAAAATATTATGGAAATTAATAATACAGGTACAGGACTTTACAAATGTTATTTATAATAATAAATATTACTTTACACAAAATATGCATATTTGATGGGAATTTATAAAGGTGAAAGACCTTACAAATGTTATGCATGTAATGTTTAATGTATCGAGTGTTCCTAACTGGTCACGGTTATTTCCGCGATATGCTTTTCAAGTGGAGCAAGGTGACATCTCCGGAATGCTTGCATTGCCCGGGCGAGCTGGATACCGCTGAGCACACCTTTTTTGGGTGTCCTCGCTTCGCTGAAGGGCGACCGCCCTTCAATGAATGGAGGCCGGAAGTAGTCGTCCCGGAAATGCTGCGCAGTGCCGCTAACTGGTACAGTGTGGCAGAGTACGTACGGGCGACACTGATTGGAAAAAAGGAGGAAGGTTTCCTCTCGTAGGAAAATCTCCTCCTTTATTGATAGGGTATGGAAAAGAAATGCCTGGGCTGCATTGTTTCCGGACCGAAGTAATACCTAAACAGGGAGTCCCGGTCCGGATTCTATGATATTGTCATAAATGCAGGAGGGTGGGGAGTTTAGTGGGTATTGTAATTCCTCAATTGTGTATATCTGGGCAACCCCAGATACAAATTTGAGGTTGAGTCCCACATAACCATACAGTACGCGTGTATGGTATGCGTAAATGCATTCTCCTCGTCCTACGAAAAAGAAAAAAAAAAAAAAAAAAAAAAAAAAAAAAAAAAAAAAAATGTTTAATGTATCGAGGCACATATCCAGAAAAATTTTTTGGGAGGGGCTAAAAATTTTTGGAGGTGGCCAGAACCTAACAATATTAAAATTAATGGCTAAAACTTTTTAAATATCAATCAAAATTTAATTGTTTATTATTTTAAATTGATTATTCATAACGGTGAAAGACCTTACAAATGTGAATTCTGCGTATATTACATTTTTAAGGTCCTTCCTAAACTGGTATTATTTTTTTCACGTTTGTTGAATTTTTCTAAAATAAAAGTAGTTTAGAGTAAACCCCATTAAATTTTATACTACATATGCCTTAATATTTTTTAAATGCCGAAAATGATTGTCTATAGAAACGTACTCTCTTTTGGATGAATATATTAATCTTCTGTTTTTCTTTTTTAATTTTTTAGAAACAACTGAATACTCAGAAATGCTGATTCAAACATCCAATAAATTAGTTGAAGTAACATCATCAGAAATTAAAACTATGCAAAATTTTTTAGTTAGTGAGAAAGATGCTGTAGGAACAGATTTTTATTTGGACAGTTCTGGTGTTCAAAGTAGATTAAAAAAAATAAGACTTGCATCAACAGAAAAAAAAACAAAAAAATTTAGTTCTAGGGCATTAAATTATTATGCTCAAAAAGTGGAACAACAAGATTTTACAGTGGGTCTGTTTTATCATAAACAATTTGAGAGTTTTAATTTATCAAAAATACCATTTAATATACTTATGAAGCGTGAGTTAGAAACTTTGGAAGGGAATCGCTGGATTCATGGTGCCGTTATAGACAATTTTATGATAGTTAAGAGTTAAACAGAGTTATGGAGAAATATTTCATTTCTACCAACTATTCTAACGCATAACATTGTTGGGGATAACAGTCAAGCAGAAAAACCTAAAGATTGGATTGGATTAAAGTTAAATTACGAATTTAAAAATATTGTTTTTATGCCTTACACTCGTAATACGCACTGGTGCCTTTTTGTATTTAATTTTGAAAACCAAACAATAACCCATTTTGACCCACTTCAAAATGATTTAAATTATAAATTAGGATCAACCGCTATAAATTATTATTTATTTTTATGCAAAAAATATTCAATTGTTACATCATCAAACTTGCACCAATTAAACTGGACATTTCAAAAGCAAGCATATTCAACTTATCAAAAGACAACAGATGAATTCAGTAGTGGGTTGTGTATTTTATATTATATGGACTTCATTTCCAAAAACAAACAATTAATAACAACGCCAGATTTTGACCCTCTTAAATACAAAAGTGACATTGGACGATTTATTTTAGAATCTTCAATGGCGTTAGATGACATTTGTATTTATTGCAAAAAAATCGGTCATGCATTTGTAAGACAATGTACGAGTTGTTTGAGATGGGCACATAAAATTTGTGCAAATAATATGGTGGTTAAAAATTTAGATCCAAATGAATATCTTTGTCAATTATGTGAAAAATGGTTAAAAAATCATCCCTCAGACGATCATTTTTGTCATGATTTTGTAACCCGTCTTAAATTAGGATTTCCTAACCCAATTGGAAAAAACAGATGCTTAATTCCACTCTGCAAGTTTTTCGCTCATTGCCTATCTTAAAAAATTTCGATCAAATTTGTTTTGACAAATATACTGATGCTATTCAAAAATACTGTTATTTCCAAAAATATTTTAAACAAAATATTTTAAAAAACGAAATGTATGAACTTATAGGGTAAGAAAATTTAAAGTCAAAGATTTTACACTACAACTGGACCAAATTTATACTCTTCGCGGTAAATGTGCCTAAATTATTTCTTTAAGAAAAATCAATTAAAATAATAATTAAGCATCTTACATTTTCATTTTTTGCAGCCAAAAAAATATTTAAAATATAAGATTTTTCATGTAATTTTTTTTTAAAAATAAGTATTAATGTGTAAATAAAATTTCTTCTGTAAAATAAATTACATCTATGCATAATTGATAATTGACTTTTAGTTTATTAATTTAATTTTTCTTTTAATATAAATAAAATTTTAAATCTTTGTAAACTACATGCATAATAAATGGAATAATTATTATTAAAATTCATAAAAAAATATGTTGTATTTTCAATAATTTAATAATAAATGTCTTTATAAGCACATAACTTATGGAAAATCATATGCTTTTAAAATTTATATTTTTTAATTAAAATTTACAGTATAGGTACGTACATATTTACATGGCCTCTTTTTTTACTTTTTAAAGACAATAAAAAATACTCGACTCTTACTCGTACGCCAAGTTTCCTTAAATCTATTTTATGCTCGTACAATATTAAAAAAAATTGATAAAGCGCTTTTAATCGATATGGTTTACTAATTTTAATTACTGAGTTTAAAATATTTGGAAACTAAGTTTTTCCGATAAACTACTTTTGTTCTTAACCATCGTAAGAAATTACTTTTCTGAAAAAACTACATTTCAAAAGTTTTTAAAACTCAGTAATTAGAATCAGTCAACCAAATCAATTAAAAGTGCATTAACAAATTTTTTAAAATATTTTATGAGTTGAAATATCAGAAAACTAGACGTACGAGTAAAGGTAGAAAACAATACGAGTAACGATTCCCCTACGGGATTCCCGCAAAAAAAGTCATAACTGTGTTAATTATTATTGATTTTCTAAATAGACTTTGATCAACCCATAATCTCAGTTTGACATTAATTAAAACAATTAAAAATGCCCAGACTGGCCTTAATTAAAGATGATGTAATTCTAGGAGTACTAGCTGAAAATGATTTAGATTTATTTGACAAATACGGAAAACTGAAAAAAGAAAGAACGAAAGAGCCTAAAAAAGATTGTGAAAAAAAAGAAAAATCTGTTTGGGAAAAACTTTCTGATTTATTAAATGGTAACTCCTAAAAACTTATATATAAAATTTTTGGAAAATAGAAATAAAATCAGGAAAAAATATATAGATCAATGTAATCTCAAAAATAAAATTTGTCCAGAAAATGTTGAAATATCTAATGCTGTAACAATCAGCTCCATTAAAAATAATGACCAAAAAACTCAGGAACTCGAAAGCCCTCTACCATCCATAAAAAAAAAGTGAATAAAAAAAAAACAATTGACGACATTAATGATAATGATATATTAAAATTACAAACAATTAAATTAAATATTTTGTATAATGACCTTATTTATCAAATTAGTGCTTTACCATTTGAATTAATATATTTCAGCCCAGAGCAAGTATTTATTTGCAAACATTCAGTCGCCAAAGAAAATTTTACTATAACTTTAACAAGCCTTTATACAGCAATATGTGCAAAATATTATGAAATTGAACTAAAAAATTTATTTTTATTTTTGTTGGCTATTCAAGTTGATGATAATGCAGTACCCTTAGCTCAGTGTGTCACAGGAAATTCAGAAATTTCAATATTGATAAATTTCATATTTGAATATATGAAGAAAATAAATCACCGACCAACTGCATTTGTCACAGGATATAATCTAATGCTATTAAATAGTTTATCACTAACTTTCAATGGCAAATTAATAAATGAGTATATACAAGACTGTTATAAATATTTAATTAAATTAAAAGAAAATTTGCCAAAAACTTTAATACATGTTGATCTTGTTTCAATTTTTTATTACATTCATAATTTAGATTGCTTCAAAAGTTGTGCAAAACCGGTAACATGTTTTTATAAAAGGTGTATCATAAGTATGATACTGATTAAATTAATAATGTTTTTAAAACTTTAATAAATTAAAGTATAATTAAAACTAAGTTAAGTCTTGTTGTTTCCTAATCACAAGCTCATCTGAATTTGAAGTTTTTGAGTCCAGAAAATAAGGTTTTTAAGATTAAAATTTATTTGATTTCCTTACAATATTCCTAATGGATCTACTTTTTACATATAATTCAACTTTCGGCCCATAAATGTTGTGAGATGAAATTTTATGGCCTAAGCTAAGTAAAATTTTATTTCAGCAAAAATATTAATTCCTAATAAATATATTATAACTTTTGGGCCATAAATGTTGTGAGATGAAATTATATGGCCTAAGCTAAGTAAATTTTTATTTCAGCAAAAGTTTACAGTAAATAGATAATTTTTCTTATGCAGTGCTGTACTTTTAATATAATTAGCTTATATTATAACAATTTATTATCTTCAGAAACTGCTTAACTTGCCAGGCCCCTAAATAACCAGTAAACGGCGTGATTGCAAATTGTATCAATAATTATCTATTATAAAAAAGTTTATGGGCTTTTGGAGATCGCCATCTTGTGTCAACAGTTTATTAGCCAATCAAATTGCTTGTTTTAATTTTTGAATTTTTAACATCTATCTTTGATATTTCTTTAATGAAGCTAATGGGAAATGATAATGATATAGTCTAGTTTTAATTTAGTGTAAATAGAATTAAAATTTTATTTTATAAAGATATTAAATAAATTAGAAATTATTTAAAAATATTGTAAGGATATATTAAAAACATATAGTAAGAATATCATCAAAAGTAAAAATCTTGTCTATGAAAATGATTTTTCATTATAAAACAAAGTTCTTGAAATATGACTTTAAGGATTATAAACAAATTAATGGTTTGCATTAAAAACAAAATTTCAGTCATAGATGAGTAGTAAAAATATTCATTAACGTGATTTTCCAGGAAATACCTTTTTTTTAAATCGACATTTTTTTTTAGAAGAGGATAATGAGTGAAAGAAGGAAATTAAACCCATTAACTTAAACGTAGTTACTATGACCATTAACTTAAAAGTAGATACGCCCATAATAGCTTTAACCAAATAATAATTATTTTGCATACATCTAAATTAAGCAAAAATCTATAAAAAAGATTTTCTTCCTAGCAGGTCGAAAACACTTTTTTTGCCCCGCAACGAGATCGAAAAAAACGCGTTTTCACCCCAATGAGATTCTAAAATTTCGTTTTGTCCATGGGAACAAAAAAAGAATACCCCAGATCGCAGTTTACCATCCTCGACTTCGCCTCAGATGCTAATTAACGTGCGATCTGGGCCATTCTTTTTTTTTGCTCCCTTGGTTAAAAATGTACTATTCTTTAATTTTATTTTAATTTTCCACCGATAAAATGGTTATTAAGGGGCCTGGCAAGTTAAGCAGTTTCTGAAGATAATAAATTGTTATAATATAAGCTAATTATATTTAAAGTACAGCACTGTATAAGAAAAATTATCTATTTACTGTAAACTTTTGCTGAAATAAAAATTTACTTAGCTTAGGCCATATAATTTCATCTCACAACATTTATGGCCCAAAAGTTATAATATATTTATTAGGAATTAATATTTTTGCTGAAATAAAATTTTACTTAGCTTAGGCCATAAAATTTCATCTCACAACATTTATGGGCCGAAAGTTGAATTATATGTAAAAAGTAGATCCATTAGGAATATTGTAAGGAAATCAAATAAATTTTAATCTTAAAAACCTTATTTTCTGGACTCAAAAACTTCAAATTCAGATGAGCTTGTGATTAGGAAACAACAAGACTTAACTTAGTTTTAATTATACTTTAATTTATTAAAGTTTTAAAAACATTATTAATTTAATCAGTATCAGTATTTTGAAATATAGATTTGCTTAAATTAAATTTTTACTTAGCTTAGGCCATATATAATTTCATCTCACAACATTAGTGGCCCAAAAGTTATAATATATTAGGAATTTATAATTTTGCTTAAATTAAATTTTTACTTAGCTTAGGCCATAAAATTTCATCTCACAACATTTATGGGCCGAAAATTGAATTATATGTAAAAAGTAGATCCATTAGGAATATTGTAAGGAAATCAAATAAATTTTAATCTTAAAAACCTTATTTTCTGGACTCAAAAACTTCAAATTCAGATGAGCTTGTGATTAGGAAACAAGACTTAACTTAGTTTTAATTATACTTTAATTTATTAAAGTTTTAAAAACATTATTAATTTAATCAGTATCAGTATTTTGAAATATACATTTGCTTAAATTAAATTTTTACTTAGCTTAGGCCATAGAATTTCATCTCACGACATTTATGGCCCGAAAGTTTAAGAAAATATAAAAGGAATAAAATTCTTAATTTATTTATTTATTTTTTTTAAATAATTAAATAACGATATATTTTTTGGTTACTCAATGAGGAACCATTGTGATGGGTCAAATTTTGGTTTTTGAAATTTGTCCAATTTAAGTAGGGGGGTCAAATTTGTCCTATTTAAGGGGGGGGGAGGTCAAATTTGTCCTATTTAAGGGGGGAGGGGGTCAAATGAGACTTAGAATAATCCGGGTTTAGGGACTTAGAATATTTTTGATTTAGGAACCTAGAATAATACGCGTTTAGGGAATCAGAATAGTTTGGGTTTAGAATCTTTTAACATTTAGCAAAGGTGATAATTACAAATTATAAAAATAAGAAATTGTATTGCTTTTCGTTTGTCTATGCTCAGATGTTATTAAACATGTTCCATGCATTTTGGTTGTACACAAACCGGTTATAAGTTTTTTTTAATTTGGATGTAATACCTCATTTTTTTTCATGAAAGTACAGATATCTAGAAGTATCGTTTTTACTTGATGTCTCGAATCTTATAATTTACTTTTTGAAAATTTTTTTCTCAAAATTTTTTTCACTAAAAAATACAAAAAATACCAATTTTTATTTTTTTTATGGACGCAGTACTTAATTTATTTCTGTGGAAGTACCAGTTTTAGAAATATTGTTTATAGTAATTTTTTGGACCTGATACTTAATTTTTTCCAAATTTTATTCTTAAAATTAAAAAAAAAAAACTGCAATTTTTTTTTTCTTTTTGGATGTAGTGCCTAATTTTTTCCTATAAAAGTACCAATATCTGAAAATATGGTTATTACTCGATATCTCCAATCTCACACTTAATTTTTTGAAATTTTTTTTTCTCGAAACTTTTTGCATAAAAAAATTAAAAAAACAGCAATATTTTTTTTCTTTTTGGACTTAGTACCTAATATTTTCCTATGAAAGTACTTATATCTAGAATTATCGTTTTTATTCGATATCTCCAATTGATACTTAATTTTTTGAAAACTTTTTTCTCAAAATTTTTTACATAAAAACAAAAAAAATAGCAAAATTTTTTTTCTTTTGGGAAGTAGTATTTAATTTTTTTCCATGAAAGTACTAATATCTAGAATTATCGTTTTTACTAGGTAAAATAGACCATTAAGAACATTTTGTTATTGTTAATGAGGAACCATAGTGCCAATTACTTGGCAGCGTTTTTTTCTTTTTGGACGTTGTGCCTAATTTATTTCTATTAGAGTACTAGTTTTAGAAAGTTCGTTTATAGTAATTTTTTGGATCTGATACCGAATTTTTTGAAAATTTTTTTCTCAAAATTAAAAAAACAAAAAAATTAAAATAGCTGTAATATTTTTTTTTTGTGTAATACCTCATTTAATTCCATGAAAGTAATAATATCTGAAAATATAGTAACCGGTAACATTTCACAACTATTATGGAATTAAGAGAGAAATGTATGCATGATTGCATGGTTGTAATCGGTGATGTCAGTGGCATATTAATGTATTAAGCTCATTGTTTGAGGAACCTTAGTGCCAGCTAGTTGGCAGGGTATTTTTATATATTTTTCTTTTAAAGCAGACAAACATACATAAAAAAAATAAATAAATAAATGAACAATTTTTTTCTTTTAAGTTTTTAGCTTTTAACTAAGAAATTCAAAAATATAATTCAGTCCGGCTTTATGTTTATAGTCTCATATATTACTTAAGTATCATGAAATCCATTTGTGGAGCAGTGTTTATTCTTACTTTTTTGCAGTTGAAAAACTCATTAATTGTAGAAATCAAGTAATTAGTATCTACGGCTGACAAGACTCATATATGGTGTAATAGATAATTTCTTTGGAACTCTAGAACATTGATCGTAAGAACAAACAAAACACGAGTCATGGATTTCTTGATACTTAAGTAATACACGAGACTGCAAATATATAAAGCTGTGCTGAATTATATTTTTGAAGGCCTTAATTATAAACTAAAAACTTAAAAGAAAAAAATTCTTAATTTATTTATTTATTTTTTTTAAATAATGAAATAACCATCTCTTTATTTATGCTATAGCGTGTTTCTAAAATGGTTAGACAGAGAAAAGAAGAACTTTTGAGAGAAAGATAGAATAAAATTTTGTTCGAAAAAGAACTTATAAAATATAATTTACAATTATTGCATTACTTAATTAGCTATTTGGGCCGTTCATGAATTAAAATCTGCAGTTCTCTTTCAGATAAATTTTTAGGTTGTCCTTTTCTCAAAATCTCTTCTTGTCTCTTTTTAAATAGTTCATCAGAACATGGCACTATAAAGATAGATATTATTTTACAGCTGGGAATATTAGCAAATAATTGCACATGTATAATAATAAATAAAAAGGTGCAAACAAACAAAAATTTCTTATAATATTTTAGTTGCTGTTCATGAGTAAATACTTGTAATAAGTAAATAATAGGTAAAGGCGATGAAAACTATGAAACTCATTGTTCTGCTGATGTCAACGAAAAGAAATGAGATGGTATGGTTTTAGGTCTTCAAAAGTTTCCAATTCGCTAAATTTGTTGCAACGTTATCTTCCTTTTTATAGTCTGTATTGGAGCTGGTGAAGATTTTAATGCAGATAATTGCATAATTTTTATAAAATTTATTAACTTTAAATTAAAAATTTTAACAAATAACATTAATATTTAAATATAAATAAATATCTATAATAAGTATTTTTAATAGGTGAGTGCGATGCAAACTATAAAACTCATTAATAGTGTATCAGAAGCAGCAAGAAAAAGAAGCGTCAGAGAAATATTAGGTGAATAAACAAGTAAATAGATGAAGATAAATTCATATTTTGATTAATTTGGAAAAAGATAACTAGACCTAAGCAGCTATGTCGCTTGCATCACATAAACAAATCAATGATCTTTTTATCTCTGTGTTTATCTCAGATATTAACCCCAAATTTAAATATTAATGTTTATTATTTTGTATTTAAAATTAATAATTTTAATAAAAAATTATGCACTTACCTGTATTAAAATCTTCACCTGTTCCAATAAAAATTATAGCTACCAAGATAACGTTGCAACAAATCCAGCAAATTGGAATTTTTTGAAAACTTAAAGCCGAACCATTTTATTTCCTTTTGTTGACATCAACAGGTACAGTATCATTGACAAACTATTAATTTACTCCAAATCTATATAAGCTACTATTTCTATCTTAATACAGATGCTATTCTTGGTTCAAGTTCTCTAATTGAAGTTATAAATTGTTTTTGGATAGCTTTACTAAAAATTAATTTTATAAAAATGTAATCTGAAAGCTGGGTTATTATTATTATTACTATAGAACTTCAAAAATAAACAATAAATATATATAAAAGTATAAAAGTAATAATAACCGGACGAGTGCAGACGCTATACTCTATGTTTATATGTATAATATACGCTATATGCATACTCTTACTCTACATACTCCTTTATACATATACCAGTGTTGAAGAACACATAGTAATCGAAATTCGAGCTTTTCGAGCTATTCGACTTGGAGCTCTTGAAGGTCATCTAAAAATTAGAGAGAGAAACCTCAATTTCCTGTATATTAGTGCTTCTAAGTTTAGTAGAAAATCGGTTTTATTTAACGTACACAAGATCAGAAAAAGATGCATGGAAAGAAATAAATTCCATTGGAAAAACAAAATCTAAATCTTTGACAATAGTTAAAAAAGTTAATATAGCTCTAATATTATATGTAAAAGTAAAAAATTAGTTATAAAATTAAGTATAAAGTTTATAATAAGAATTTCCAAAGTAAAAAAAAATGTTTACACATATTTTTTTTTAAATTTATTTATTTTATTTTAAAAAGTCTTAACAGAATATTCTTTATAAAAAAACTACTTTTTACAACATATTAAATAAAAATTTATAATAATTATAAAAATGCTAATTTTTTACCACCTCTAAAACTTTCCTAATTATCTTTAATATACTTTTATGCAAAAAATTTCACCCAGGTTCAATACATAATCTATCGCTTGTCTTCATAAGAATTTTTATAACATGTTTACGAAGCTTATCATTTTGTTGCAATGCTAGGTTAAAAAACTAGAAAATAAAAATAATCACGCATTTAAATTGACAAATTGAAAATAATTATTCAAACTTACCAATTAAATGTCGACTTATTTATAATATTTACAATGCTATTTAATAATAATTCTATTAAAATTCTTCTGATTTTCTAATATAAAAATTTTAAGTTCAAATAAAAAAAAATTTATATCTAAAAAAAAATGTATCCTAAGAAATCGTAATTAGAAGCTTCATCAAACTGTTAATTTTGTTGATTTCCTGGTGCCATTTGCCTATGCGGCATTTATCTTGGACCAACCATTTAATGTTGCAAGCCAAGAACTTGTCGGTATTGTGGTTGCTGCTGCTAAAAAGAAAAATTGTATTTTAAATTTAAATTTACAAAAAAATTTTTTTTAATTTTCTTTTTATACTAAGTACCTGTAACAATGAATTACTAGTATTAATTAATTACTAAATTATTTGTCATAACAGGTCTCATCATCCTTTGTGCATTAGGTCATTGGGGTGCTTGCATCGCAGATGCTTGATTCATTTGATTTCTTGGTGCTTGCTGAGCCTTTTTGATACAAGTAGTTTCTTATGTGTTTCTGAAAATTTTAAATAAATAATTGTTTATACTCACCTCAAGTTGCTTATATTGCATTTCCTGTTGGGCTTTTTCAAGAGTTTGCTGAATCTAAAATAAATGTAATAAAATTAGATGGCCAAGATTCAACTTTAACGTCTTGATCTCCATTCCAGCAGTGGACCACTAATTAACCTATTAAAAATTTTAGAAGCATTATTTTTCGTTTATAATTTTTATTTTGAAAATAGTTAAATAAAAAAAAAATTAAAAAAAGTGACTCTAAGCTTAATTAAAATTTACAAACCTGAAGTTGCATTGGATTTATTGGTACTTGCATCTGATTTGCTTGAGCTTGCCCTGTAGTTACTTGCGCTGGAACATTAGCTTGAGACACAATTGCTGCTTGTGGTACTTGTAAAGCTATAGACTGATTAACTCCAACATTTAATTAGCTAAATAACTAAAAGAAAAATACTATGTTAAATAATTAAAATTTACTTTATTAAATAAATAAATTTCTTTTAGATTAAGAAATTATAATTACCTCATATCAGGTGAAAAATCTAAGCCACAAGCATAGCCAGCAACCATGTGCCCGCAAAATGTTTTTTTACGATTTAATTTAAATCTATTGAGCGCTGAAAATATTACTATTTTGTTATCTATACTTTGACAAGCCAGACATTTTAAATTTGGAGAAACTGTAACAGTAGGCATTGAATGCATTGATGGATCTGCAATATACTTCATATTCACTGGTATATCCCTAAAATAAAAAAATAAATTTGTCATCTTCAGCTAATCTTTGTATTAGTTCTAAAAGTTTTTCTCGTTGCTTTTTATTGGCAGTTTTCCAGCTTGACTATTAAAATAATAAAATAACAAGTGTTAAATCTTCTTAATTTTGCATAAAAAAGACAAAATTATTCACTTACCCTCGGAACTATCCAGATTATTTTCTTTTAAGTAGGTTAAAAAAGTAAAATATAGCAGGTTTAGCATGAGGAAATTCTGGTTTACTTTATAAATTATTATCATCTGTGGCACTTGTTGTAGTTTCTTTAACACTTTCCATCTGAACATTTTTTGTTATTTAAAGACTTGACATAGAAGGTGTTAAAAAAGGTTTTTTTGATGAAACTGACTTTTATGTTAATTATACACAATTACCAGAAACACGAGAAGTCAAGTAGATTTTAAAAGTAATATTTTTTATTTCAATTTATTGCATTGTCATTTTTTATTTATTCATTTAAAAGAAAGTAAATATTTGCATGAACTTCCTCTTTTAAAATGAAAAACACTATCATAAAGCTTTCAAAAAACACAAGTCAGTTTTTGAACTAACCTGTAATATTAAAGTGACTGGATTTCGTTTTTATCGACGACCGACATCGTGAGAGAAAAATGCATTTCAAGCGCATCGCACTTTCTTCTCATAAGGATAAAACTTAAAAATAATAATTATTTATTTATTTTATTAAATAATTAATTTAGACCATTTATTTTTACGGGTGATGGAAGCACAAACGATTTTATTAAAGATTTTATAAACAGTTTTTCTTAAAAATTAAAATAGATATAAAAATAGAGCATTTTTTTATCCGGGTGATAGGATATTAGGAAAAATCTATTTTCCTCGGAAAATAGGTGACGCACAAACGTGGGATAGTGCTCAAATTAATTCGAATAAAAACGCACAAACGGTCATATAATTTTTTTTCTCAAAATTTTACTTTTTTTATTATTGCGGGTGGGGGCTATGTAGTGCTCCTGATAGTCCCATATTTAGTTTTTAATGCCATGAAACATTTTTTGTGCCCATTATATTAATTTTAATGACGTCTAAAAATTATAAAAAAATTACCCCACTTTTAGGGGATGATATCACATTTTCTAGGGGTTATACGTTAAAACGGACTTCGGAAATGAAAAGAGCAGCCCTGATTACCTAATAGGTAACATTTTTGGCTCAAAATATCGATTTTTTTCATTAAAAAAAATTCAAATGGCTTGTATGTGTCGATTGGGCGTTAATGGGTTAACCCAAAACCAACACATTCCACAACTTTTCATTTCTGGAGGCTTTTAAGTTTGCCCTTATTTTAGCCTTTATTCAATGTTGTACAGAGAAGCCGTTTATGGCATAATGGAATTAAGTTGACTTACTTGAATCGGTTGGTACTGGTATCTTTTTTGAAAATATTTTTCCTTTGCACGTGCAGCAGACAATGATAGCAATACAAGGAAGACACCAGTACCAACCGTTTCATGTTAGCCAACTTAATTCCATTATGCTATAAACGGCTTATCTGATGTTGTATAAATGTATATTACAAGATGATTTATCGATCAAATATAAATGCTCTTTTACAATTTATACAAATTTATTTTGGCATACAAATTTATTATTATACAAATTTATTATTACATATTTATACAAATAAATAGTATATTACGAGCCCGTATCCAGAAAAGTACCCAAATTGCAGTTAACTAACCTCTGCTTCGCCTCGGATGGTAATTTACGTGCGATTTAGGCAATTTTTTATTTGTGGTCAAGGGCGTATACGATTTTTCTTTGTCATTGGCGAGAAAAAGCGTCTTTTCCGGTCGCGCAGCGGCTGAAAAATACGTGCTTTCTGGCCACTGACAAGAAAAAAAACTTGTCATACAAATACTCAAATAAATACAATTTTTATAAAACTTTAAATTTTATAATTTAATTATAAAGTACTTTATCGTTTGTCACCAACTATCTTGGGGCAGCTTATTTTACCTTATTTGTTGTCTTCTGTTTTACAGGTTTTTGTTTCGGTATACTGCAGCCTTTTCAGTTACTTTTGTAGATTTTTACTTCAATTAGAAAAAAAGACTTTAATATGGTTTTACAAAAGCAAAAAACTTATAACCAATTGAATTGGATTTATACTCAGTAAAACCCTTTCAAAATAGTTCATAAATTATTGCATTCTTTTTTTTATGCCAATGGATCTAAGTTATTTTATAATAAATTTTCGAAAATTAAGTATCAGATCCGAGATATTGAGTAAAAACTTCACTTTCAAATATAAGTACTTTCATGGAATTGAATGAGGTATTCACCCAAAAAAAAAAAAAATATTGCAGGTTTTTTAAATTTTTTGTTTTTTTAATTTTGAGAAAAAATTTTTGAAAAAATTCGGTATCAGATCCAAAAAATGACTATAAACAAACTTTCTAAAACTAGTACTTTCATAGAAATAAATTAGGTACCTCGTCCAAAAAGAAAAAAAAAATTATTTTTTTTTGTATTTTTTCGTGAAAAAAATTTTCGAAAAAAAATTTTCAAAAAATTAAGTATCAGATTCGTGATATAGAGTAAAAACCATACTTTCAAATATACGTACTTTTGCGGAAATAAATGAGGTATTACATCAAAATTAAAAAAAAAAAAAGTACCTCGAGCTTTTTTGGTGAAAAAATTATTGAAAAAAAAGTTAGGTCTTAACTCCATAATGTTTGTGAAATATCACCAATTACATACATACATACACACATACACACACACACACACACATACACACACACACACACATACACACACACATACATACTTTTTTTAAAAACCGGTTTTTTAGCTTCCTGGGGTCTCAAAACGTGCTTATATGCCAAAAAATCAAAAATCAAAATTTGACCTATCACAATGGTTCCTCTTTGAGGAACCAAAAAATTTTGCCTCGCCGAGATCAATGTCTAACATAAAATAACACTAAAAAAATCGAAAAATTTTAAGCAAAATTTCAAGCTTTGAGTGCAAAATAATGGTCAACAATGCATTTTCCCGCCAAAATTTTTTTAGAAAATGAAAATTTGGCCTTCAAAGAACAAAAAAAAAAAAAAAAAATATGCTTCACCGGACTCAATATACCCGATGTATACTAAAACAAATTTTTTAAAGCTGAAATGGTTTATATGAAAGATATTTTTCATGCACGATAAAACTATGGCATCATGAATTCTTCTTATTCATAAACATGGCTGACGACACGATTTAAAATATTTACGATTTAAAAAGAGATTTAAATACTTTAAATACCTATTTAGTTTTTTAAATATTGAAATTTTAATCAGATTTAACTTCAATTTCATCCCCTACCCTTATTTTAGACTAAAAACTAGCCAATTTTCCAGAAAATTTGCCAATATCTTTTAGATTATAGAAGAAATAAATTTCTGTGTATCTAGTGGGGTTTTTGAGTATGTAGAATCCGAATCTGCTTTCCAAAATTTTAATTTTTAATTTTTGGCCCAGAAATGAACAAAAAATTGGTCAATTTACGAGAAAATATGCCGAATCTCATACATTAGAAGATATTATTTTTTTTTTATATCTTAATGGGTTTTCGAGTATGCAGAATCCTAAACTGATAACTAAATTTTATAATTTAAAATTTTGTCCCAGAAATTGGACGAAAATTGTCCAATTTTTAAAGTATCTGCCAAATCATGTAAATTAAACAACAAATTATTTTGTATACATCTTATAGGGAATTCGAGTATATAGAATACAATAAATTTGCTTATTAAATTTTTATACTCTATTTCATGATGAAAAATTTAATTTAATTAAATGATGTTAATTACTAATGTCTTATATACTTATATAAATACTTTTTTTTCTTGTGCACTGAAAAAAATATTGTGCAGGCACTTTTTTCATAAAAATTTAGAGTGTATATTGTCCAATAAATGTTTTAAATAAAAATTACCATGACTTTCCTAAAAAAAAAAAATTTATTAACTGAAAATTAAATAATTGTATTTACTGAATATCAAATAAATTTGCTTTAAAAAAGTCCGAGTGATATATTATTGGTTAAAAAAAAAAAAAGTTAGGATCGAAACATTGCATGCAGGACTGTAGAACCTTTAAATTTGATTATAAAATTTTTTTTTAAATTAGAAAGGCATCTACAGTACAAATAAGAGGTGAATAGCCAATTTAAGGGTGAATTTTTAATTATTTATGAATAAGAAGTCAAAATTTTTGATCAGCAACCCGAAGAACCCGTATGGTGCAAATATGAGCGCTCAATGTGCGAATATGTAAAAAAAAACCCTTTTTGGGGGTAGTTTTTGCAAATTTAAGGGCGATGCCCCCGATTTCCATGTTCAACGACCCAAAAAACCTATAATTTAGCAAATCTGGTGTTCGCCAGTAATAATGCCACCCCCCCCCCCCCTGCATTTTGACTGAAGTACAATTTTTTGTCCAATTTCTGGTCAAAGATCGAAATTTCAAAATTTAGTTAGCAGATTCCGATTCTGCATACTCAAAAACCCAAAAGTATATTTAGAATGTAATTTCATCTATAATCCAGGAGATTCTGCATATTTCCTCGAAAATTCGCCAGTTTTTTGTCCATTTCTGGGCCAAAAATTAAAAATTTAAAAATTTATATAGCAGATTCGGATTTTGCATACTCGAAAACCCCACGAGATACACAAAAATTAATATCTTCAATAATCTAGGGGATTAGACATATTTTTTTGAAAATTGTCCAATTTTTTATCTATTTCTGGGCCAAAGATTAGAATTTAAAAATTTGGATAGCAAATTTGGATTCTGCATCCTCAAAAACCGTACGAGATACACAGAGAGCAATCTTTTATAATCTAAGAGATTCGGCAAATTTTCTTCAAAATTGGCCAATTTTTGGTCAAAAATAAGGGTAGGAAGAAAATTGAGGTTAAAGTTAACGAAATTTTTTAATATTTTTAACCCTGCAAACTCCTAGATACAATTGTCATAAAAAAATTCGGAAAATTTTCTCGAATATTCGCCAATTTTTGGTCTAAAATAAGAGTAGGGATCAAATTGAGGATAAAATCGAATAAAATTTTAATATTTATGCCCTCGCTAAACCCTACATACAGTTTTTATGCAAAAAAAAATAAATTTAAAGCAATAGTTTAACATCGATTTAAAATATTTGTTAAATAGTAACAAAAATTAGTCAATATTTTGGTAAAAAAAAGCGTAGGAATTAAATTGGGGTTAAATCCGATGAAAATTTTAATTTTGTTGACCTCAAAAACCCCTAGATACCGTTTTTATGCTAAAATATTAAATTTAAACCAATAATTTAAAAGCAATTTAAAAATTTGCAAGCGATTTAAATACCTCAAATACTTTAAATCGCGTCGTCAGCCCTCGATAAATTTATAATAAAACTATTGATAATAAAAGGTTTTATAAGTGGAATGATGGGTAATAAGTTGACGTGATATATAATAGTAGTATACTACTTATTTATTTAGAGAATTAAATTTAGAGAAGTCATGCCTGATTCGTTCAATTCGCTAAATTCATTAATAAATAGTTGAAAGTATTATGCTATAACATTCAATATTAAACTAGAGTTTGATTGATTAATTAATTATATAAGCTTGTCAGAAAAGAAAAGTATAAATGTATCGATTAATGAATGTATCATTTAAGCATTCAAAAATGATACTGTTTCTAAGTAAATTTGTTAAGTTAAGCACAACAAAAAGGCATGGAACTATTTCTCAAAAATACAAGTCTTATCTTTAACTTTAGAGTTATTAACTATTCATTACTAATACTAGAAACCAATTTACATTTGTGAAATTGTTGATAATGTTTCAGTACTGCTATAATGTAAAATTTATCAACGGACTGAGAAAACAGCGAGGCAAACAGTATTTAGCTAAAACATGCATCAGTATTAACTCGCTTTGGCTAAGATAAAGAGAATCGCATGCAACCTTTAATATATTTTTATTGCAAATTGCTTATACTTTGTGAATATTTTTACTTTTAGATTTCAAGCAAGTTCAGAATGACTTGTTGTTACATAAATTCTTTAATAAATTTAAAAAAATATATTTTTTTTGCTTTGGAATCACTAACACAGAAGCTAATAGTGCACCAAACAAACAAATTAAAATATATTTATATATAAGAGTTCAAATAAAATTAACATTATAAGGATTAAATTTTTGCTTTTTATTATTTTCAGAGGTTTGGTTATTGAGCAACAATCATAACGATGAATTTACCTTCAGCAAATTCATCATCAATTGTACAATATCTATCAATTATATTTACTTTAATTATTAATGGTTGAAAAATCAAAAATCTAACAATACTTAAAAATTATGTCCATTATTTTTTAATAATACAGAATATAATTTATTAGTATAATTGCATTTAAATAAAAACACTTTCAGATATAAATTCACTTTGGTATTTCAGTGTAGATTAAAACTAAAATAATGATATATTTCATTTCAATTTTTTTAAAAATATTTTTACAACATATAATAAACAAGTTATAAAATAATAATTTTTGCTCAAATATTTTGCAAAGTTTTTCATGTTACCATAATATTATATGTATAGGTTAGGTTTACGATGTTTTATAAGAAATTAAAGAAATGCATAAAATAAATAATTCTTACCTTAATTATAAATAATACTTCTAATAAAAAAAATAGTTTATTATAAACAAAACACAAAACAACAAAAACAACATGTGATATTTTTTTTTTATATAGAACAATTTCATTCACTATAACTGTGTAGAACTATAATAAACAACACGTTGCCGGTAGACACGAGTGGCGTCGAAGTCGTGCGTTACGACGCTTCGTTGAAAGAGTCGACGACGTCTAGTTGTATAGTTTACAACGCTGCGTTAAAAACGCGCCAAGTATAATTAGAAACTGAAAATACGACGCGGCGTAAGATATTATACACGACTCACGTTCTGAGCTACTACGGCATTACGTAAAAAGTAATTTTTTCGACTCTGCATCGAAAAAATTTTCGAGGCTGCCTTGAATTTTTTTTTTTCAGTGTATAAGGCTTGACGTGACGTTATTATATTATAGCCTACTTCCTTAGGTTACGCTAGTGTAAGACTTGACATGTCGTTTTTTATTATAGCTTACTTCCTTAGGTTACGCTACTGTAAGGCTTGACGTGACGTTATTTTATTATAACCTACTTCCTTAGGTTACGCTAGTTTATAACTTGACGTTTTTTTTTAAAGTCTACTTCCTTAGGCTATGTTAGTGTAAGGCTTGACGTGTCGTTATTTTATTATAGCCTACTTCCTTAGGTTACGCTACTGTAAGGCTTGACGTGAGGTTATTTTATTATAGCCTACTTCCTTAGGTTTCGCTACTGTAAGGATTGACGTAACGTTATTTTATTATAGCGTATTTCCTTAGGTTACGCTAGAGTAAGGCTTGAGGTGTCGTTATTTCATCATAGCCTACTTCCTTAGGTTACGCTACTGTAAGGCTTGACGTGACGTTATTATATTATAGCCTACTTCCTTAGGTTATGCTAGTGTAAGGCTTGACGTGTTGTTATTTTATTATGGCCTACTTTTTTAGGTTATGTTAGTGTAAGGCTTGACGTGTCATTATATTATTATAGCCTACTTCCTTAGGTTATGCTAGTGTAAGGCTTAACGTGTTGTTTTTCTTATTATATACCACTTCCTTAGGTTACGTTAGTTTAATGCTTGACGTGTCATTTTTTTACAAGAGAAAACTTCCTTAACTTATTTTAGGATTAAGTCTTGTGGTGTCTTTTTTCTATAAGAGATCATTTTCTTAGGTTATGTTAAGTTTAAGGCTTGTTATGTCGTTTGTTTTGTGGGTATAATAGGAATTCTACTGTTATGTTGGTGTAAAACTTGACCTAAATAATTCAATATTTTCTACCTAATATTTGATTTTCTTGCCATCAAAAACCCTGCAGTAGGGGTGAAATTTAATTTTGTTATGTTTTTTAATCTGCTATCTTGGTAATTCAGAAAATATTTTAGGTTAAAAGATTTATTTTTTTTCCACCTATAATTCGTATTATTTAGCCGTGAAAACCCCCCTGTAGAGTATCAAGTTTATTCTGTTATTTTTTTAGCCCGCCATCTTGGAAATTCGGAAAATATTTTAGGATAAAAGATTTATTTTTTTTTCATCTAAAATTCATATTATTTAACCGTGAAAACCTCCCTGTAGAGTATAAAGTTTATTCTGTTATTTTTTCAGCCCGCCATCTTAGAAAATCGGAAAATATTGTTACGTATCCTGAGGTTTAATTCGGGATACGTAATATATAAATAAATATAAATAAGTTTTATCCTGGGGATATTGAGTGCCCCAGGTATTTTAAATACTTATATATGAAATTAGTGGTTGATATATGATGATAAATATTGATGAATATGTTGTAGACCTCGGGTATTGAAGCTGGCTGAACTTAACTGCGTTAAGTTCTTGATTGCAGAAGGAAGAGTCACTTATTAAATAAATACACTGAGCACTTGTGATTAAGTTTAATGACTTTATTATAAATTGATATAAAAAACCGTCTAAGTCAGTAATTTAATATGTCTGAATGGTTAATTAAACTGTAAGGTAATTATACTCGAGTTCGTTCTAATCGAATGACTTTTTGGGCGTTTGTAGGGTAATATATAATCTAATTACATCCTGCCCATATTGATTGATTTTGGTGGGATTGTCCAATACGCGAAAGCGTCGGTCTCGTCACGTGCAATTAACGAAAGCGTCGGTGATTATTTTGGCGGAAATTGTGAGGGGATTTATGCAACTCTTTGTTGCCTAAAGTGCGTAATTATTGACCTTTGATTTTGTATTTCTGTCGATTTATAAGGAGCCGAATTGGTGAAATATGATATTAAGGAATGTATGGAATTGTCGGATATGAATTGGATATTGTAATATTGACGAAATACAGGTATGTTAGCTCGATTTACGAGCTAACGTAAGCAGGGATAAGTTAAATATATAAATATTATATATTATTATTACCTTATATATATCCGTCTAGTGACTTCGTTGAATTACGTCAATACCGACGCGTTTCGGAATTAAATAATTCCATCATCAGGGTTTAAAAAACATTAATATCCTATCCTATATCCTATCCTATATATATATAAATCTTTAATTTTGTATGTTTGTTTGTTTGTTTGTTTGTTTGTTTGTTTGTTTGTTTGTTTGTTTGTCCGAAATGGATAAACTAGAAAATGATAAAAGGTAGAGACGCGGGGTTTACGGCAAAAGATGGCAAAAATTACGGGTCAAAACATAGGCTAGGTTTTGTTTCGATTGATAAAGACAAAAATTTTCTATGTTAAAAAAACTGAATTTTCAAGAGAAAAATTTTTATTAAATTTAAAAAAAAACCAAAAAAACAAAAAACCGAGGAAAAATTTTACGATCAATAAGAATTTCATTCGATTCGGGTTTATTTTTTACGTATCCACCTAAATTTTCAAGGCAATCGGTTCGATCCGTCAAAAGATACAATAATTTTTCGAAAATTATAAAAGTTTAGGACTAATATTATATATATTTCTAATTTTTATCAGTCACTGATGTAGTAACTGAATATAGTAACTAAAAAAAACTTGAACAGCTTTTATCATTAAGCAGAACCCTAGAATGGATAGTCGAGGGACACAACGACTGCTTGTGGATCCTATGGAAGGGTAGCGAGGCTTTGTATTGCTGATCACTAATTATTAGTCTGGGTTCGTATGCCCGTAATTTTTATGATCCAGTAAATTTTAGATAATACTTCGGGTAAAAACAGGGTTATTTTACAAAATATTGAGTAACATAAAACAACATATTTTTGGAAAAATATAGTCGCAGGGGCCCAGGGGGGCGCAGCCCCCATGGTGGCTGCCGGGGCGAGCGAAGCGAGCCGGAGGCAGCTAGTATTTACATAAGTTAATAAATAACGTTTAAAACACTTAAAACACTTAAACTGCCACATTTATAAGCGAACATAACGTTTGCAAACATAACGAGCGCGCGCAAAGATAGCCGGCGTGGCACTGGCAGGTATAATATTTTTATTTAAATTTTAAATTTTAATATAATAAATTTTATTTTTCAAATTTAAAGAATATTATTCCGTATGTTTACGTTTAGATGTAAATATTGTACAATTATTATTCTTGTTATTGTTGATTTTGTAGAATATTTATTGCTGTATTATATAATGCATGCGATTTAAAATGCAATTGATCATTTAATATTTTATCTTTTGAGTCTTGGATTTTGAAGGCTTTATAAATTTCAAATTCTTCTAAGGCATTCATGATGTTTCCCTTATTGCATATATGAAGGGGGGTTAAATTATTTTCTAGGCTTGTACAGTTATGTTTTTTGCTGATGATGTGTTTAGCAAAATTAGATTTGATATTTTCTATAACTATAGGAGCTCTTGGATTCTTAGGTGGTATATGCTCCGGATATCTAGCCATAAATTTCCTCCCAGTTTGCCCGATGTAAAAGGAGTCACAATCATTACAATTAAAATTGTAAATTCCTGAATTTTGATGAAGGGGTGTGTGTTTTCTCTTCTTTAATAATTTAGATAACTTGTTGTTCGTCCTGAAGCCCACTTGATAATTAAAGTTCCCGAAAGTATTTATTAACGTTAACGGAGTGTAATTTCTATATATACAGAAAGCCAACTACTACAGATCATGTTATACATGCTCACTCACATCATCCTCATTCACAAAAAATGGCAAGTTTCAATTCATTTATCCATAGATTACTAACAGTACCTTGAAATCAAGAAAATTACACCAATAAAATACACACCATAAAATATATAGCCATTGCCAATGGATACAATAGTAACATAATTAATAAATTAATTTACAAACATAAAAACCGCATAATAAAACCTGAAACCAAATATGTGTCAGCAATATATGGAAATTACACTCCGTTTACGTTAATAAATACTTTCAGGAACTTTAATTATCAAGTGGGCTTCAGGACGAACAACAAGTTATCTAAATTATTAAAGAAGAGAAAACACATCCCTACATCAAAAATCAGGAATTTACAAGCTTAATTGTAATGATTGTGACTCCTTTTATATCGGGCAAACTGGGAGGAAATTTATGGCTAGATATCCGGAGCATATACCACCTAAGAATCCAAGAGCTCCTATAGTTATAGAAAATATCAAATCTAATTTTGCTAAACACATCATCAGCAAAAAACATAACTGTACAAGCCTAGAAAATAATTTAACCCCCCTTCATATATGCAATAAGGGAAACATCATGAATGCCTTAGAAGAATTTGAAATTTATAAAGCCTTCAAAATCCAAGACTCAAAAGATAAAATATTAAATGATCAATTGCATTTTAAATCGCATGCATTATATAATACAGCAATAAATATTCTACAAAATCAACAATAACAAGAATAATAATTGTACAATATTTATATCTAAACGTAAACATACGGCATAATATTCTTTAAATTTGAAAAATAAAATTTATTATATTAAAATTTAAAATTCAAATAAAAATATTATACCTGCCAGTGCCACGCCGGCTATCTTTGCGCGCGCTCGTTGTGTTTGCAAACGTTATTGTTACGTATGGTAGGTCAAAATTTATATGCCTAACATTTGATATATATATATAAATAGTAAACCCTATATCCGATAGCTGTATTAATATTACAGACGACATAGGAGCCCGCAGGTGCATTTCCGCTGATGCTGATCTAGCACAATAGCGTGGGACCAAAAGTCAGCTATAGCATAAATTAGGAGGGATTTAGGCATTATAAACTGCATAAATCCCACCTCGCGATTCTTAGTAATAATTAGGGACGCCTTCGCTAATTGGACGTGACGAGACCGACGCTTTTTTGTATTGGACGTCTCCCCCAAAATCTCGCAGTATGGGCAGATTCACATTAGATTATATATTGCCCTTCAGGCGCCCAAAATCCTCATTAGAGTACCACCACTTATTAGAATACTATCTTCCGTTTAGAGTCTTACTACTCTATTATAGTACTACCTTGGCTTAAAGACTTAGACAGTTTTATTATATTTACTTATAATCAATAAAGTGAAAGTTATATATCAAATCAGTTATCAGTTATTATTGTGACAATTCCTTCTGTAATTAAGAACTTAGCCTCAGGTTAGGTTCATCTAGCTTAGATCGAACCCGAACTCACCTACAAATACATCAACTATAAACCAACCAAATTATAACCATCCAACTTTATATAAATAACCTGGGGCAGTCAATATCCCCATGATAAACTTATATTTCATATATTCATAATTATTTATATTTACGTATCCCTTGGATAAAACCTCAGGATACGTAACATAAAGTGGCTCCCTAAAAGGAAAGCTGGTAAGAAGGAACAAAAGCATATTTCCTATCATGATAACATTTACAGTATATGGCAAAGAAAGGCCAACGCTATTATACCTGCAAATATCCAAACTGCCAAAATTATAAAGGAAAAGTAAAAGAAAAATTTAAAATTTCAAAACACGAAATACTATCAACAAACAAGTCAAATAGTAAAGTAATAGTGCCTGTAAATTATACTATCGAACTCAACGAAGAAATCAACTCTAATCAATCAAAATCTCAAGATCATTGAAATTATTTAAAGCCGTTATACCACACAATACTATCTAAAGAAATTTATCTACATCTTCACCAAGCAGTTTCTGGAAAAATTTTTTTTTGCCAAGCTGTAGCCAAGCTGTATATTGCCAAGCTGTAGCCAAGCTGTATATTGCCAAGCTGTAGCCAAGCTGTATATTGCCAAGCCGTAGCCAAGCTGTTGATTTTTTATTATCATTGCCAAGCAGTTTTAGGACCTATCCAACAAATCATGGGAAAATATAATGGAATTCAGGACCGTTGTTATAACTACAATCTTAATGTAAGTACCTTAAAAATATTTTTTTTATTCTATACTTAAATCTTCGAGACATTTCAAAATTTTTACAAAAAAAAAAAAAAAAAAAAAAAAACAATTTTTTTTAAATCTTTAACAAATAAACAATCTCGTAAATTTTTTCGTAAAACTATTATGCCAAATAATTCATGGCGACAACCGCGAGATACATTTTCTGATACTGAATCAATTAATAGTGAAGTAAACAGAACCATGGACGGCCCTCAAACTAACCCGCCCAATAATATAGATGTAGCCAATTTAGCCCAAGAACTTGAACGCCTCAATTTAGAAATGCTACGACAACGCGAACAAATGACAAATATAATTAACGCAGAAAGAGCACTAAATTTAGGAATAACAAACGAAATTCTGAACGATATTGAAAATAATGATCAAAATCGTAATAATGCAGTACTAAACCCACCAAACAACAATAATAATAGACCTAGATTAAATAATACCGTCCCACTTATAACTGCTATTGCAAATATACCCGATTTTTCTGGTCAACCACAAACCCTACAAGCTTTTTCCAAAGTTTTGAAAGACATTGTTAAAACATATGGAACAGGATGTGAACAATTTTTGTTAAATTCAATCCCTCGTCGCCTTAAAGGCCGAGCATACGACGCTTACGCAGGAATTGCTCCTAATTACACCAGTTTAGAAAATTTTTTACAAGATTTAAAATTAAGTTTTGGAGGTATCACTGACGCAGATACTATTAAACTAGATATGAGACAAGCCGAACAAAACCCTGGCGAACCAGTCGCCGATTACGCCCTACGCGTACAAAATTTAGAACAAGCTTTACATGCAATTTATGATTCATCGGTTAGCTTAACCGCAAACGAAAAAGAACAATGGAAAAAGCGAACTAGTATTGAAGCCCTTGAATGCTTTCTTTTTGGATTGAGAAATCCTCCGGAATATAGAGTAGCCTCAAAACAACCAAAAACTTTGCGAGAAGCTGCTAATATTGCAGTTAACCTTGAAGGTAGACGTCGCTCGGTACAAAGACATGAATTCTGTACATTAAAACACGCACCAGTTACTCCAGCCGAACCAAACAACTTTGCGACGGACGACAAATCTAGGGTCACCACAGCCAAAACTTCTGAAATATTCAATTTAATGAATCAAATTTTAGAAATACAAAGATTACATAATGAAATGGGTAATCCAGCAGGTATACGCGCTACTGCCGCTGAAACTTCAAAAAAGCAATGTATTTTCTGTAAAAGTAATAGTCACGATATATCCCAATGTAAAGATTTATTTAAATCTGTTGAGCAAGGAAAAATTAAACATCCTACCGAAACCCAAGAACCCGATATTGCAATTACAACTTTAACTCCTGTTTTTGAAAATTACCCCCAAAATTATCCACCACCTTGGTGGCAACCGAATAGAGGAAACAATTATAATCGTTATAATTATAATAATCAGAGTTATAATACAGGAGGTCGAAACTATAAAAATAACCCATTTAATCAAAATTTTAATCAATACCCAAATAATCAACAAAATTTTAATTCATATCAAAATTTTAATGGATACTTAATATTAATCACTAATAATCAAAACTTTAACCCAAATAATCCCCAAAACTATAACAATAATCGCGGTCTATTTCACGGTAATAATAGAAATCGTAATTTAAACAGAGAAAATTTTTCAAATAATTCTTATCCTAATAACTTTTATCAAAATTATTCAAATCAAAATATGATGGAAAACCAAAATTTCCCTCCCCAAAATCATAATTATTCTAACCAAGGCCAAAATTATGACCAAAGCCAAAATGTTGCTCCAAATTACTTCCAAAATGGAAATAATCAGAATTTTCCTGCTAATATGAATAATCAAATTTAACAACCCAATAACCCTTCTAACAATGCAAAAAATTTCCAAACTGCTGAAAATAAATCAGAAAAACATTTAAACTAGTTACCTGCCCATTCTCGAGTGAGTTTGGGCCAAAATTAAGTTATGATTCTGACACTTTTTATAAAAATGCAATTCAGAAAACCTTACATAATAGAACATTACCTTCAATTTTAAACCTTAATCATGATAAAATAAACGTTTCAAACACAATACCCCAAATATTTTGAAACCCCAAATAATACAGAAAATTTTAGTCCTTTTTCAAATACTACCCTAGAAAAAGACTTTACTTCAAATATTGAAAAATTAACCCCTGAACCAGAAATAAATTTTAGTTTTGAAAAACCGAAATCAATTCTTAAGCCAAAAATAAAATCCACTACAAATTTTGAAAAATTAAAAATAATCCCTCAGACCGAATCTGATTTAGACTTAAGTATTGAAAAACATAAAGAAATTCTTGATTTTCCAGCAATTAAAAAAACCCCTAGTTTAACCATTGAGAAATCAAAATTAACTTTTAAACTAGAAGATTCTTTTCCTTTTTCAACTAACTTTAAAAATTTAGAACCAAAAATTTTTTCAAACCCTAAAACAGTAAAACAAACACTTGAACCCTTAAAAATAACAGAAATTACTTCAATCCCTGAAACAGATAAAAATTTAAGCTCAACTATCGAAAAATCAAGAGAAACCCCTATACCAAAAATTTCCCAACCCTTTTTAACAAATAATAAAATCCCTATTTTAAACTTGGAAAAATCAAAATTAACTCAAAAACCTTTAAAAACTAATGAAATTATTTCACTAAAATCACAACTTAACCCTATACAAAGAATAGTTACATTTAATCTTAAAAACAAATCTGATTCTGAAAATGATAGCCCCCCTCTAGAAAATTATTCAAAATCTCCTTTATTTATGGCAAAAAGAAAAAGAAATACAAGAAATAAAAATTTATCCAATTATAATAACAAAATAATAACGAAAAATATATTAAATAATAAAATGAATAAATTCAGTCCATTAACAAACTCTATTTCCGTTAAGAACATCGAAATTGATTCAAAAAAATGTAAAACAACAATTAGCAAATCACAACCCGAAACAAATAAGGAAACGATTACAGAAAATACCCAGCTACTGTTGACTCCATCAAAGGAAAAATTTTATTTGAAGCATCACTCGACGTAAAATTTACAGACAAAGATCCAGAAACCATAATTCACAAAAAATGAATATGTATAAATTCTGAGAACAAAAAAAGCTTAAGTATAGATAAAATTATTGAACAATTAGAAAATAACGACACTGAAATCATGAAAGTTGACAATGAAAATAATAAAACTAATATTGCCTTGATATTTGCACCTAACAAAAGCAAAAAAGATATTTATAAACAAATTACAATCGATACAAACGTATTCAATCGCTATGACAAAATAGATAAATGTAGTGAAAGTTACGAACAATTTTTTAGGTATCTAGATGTAAGTAACTATAGTGACTGTTTATTTTTCAGTCTTAGAATTTTATTAAATAATAATATGAGTATCAATGAATATAGCAATAATTTAAAAATAAGTAAACCCCTTAAACATTGCAAAAATCCTGACGGGATCTATCACATTTTAAACAAGAAAAAAAAATGGGAAGATAGCGATTGCGTACACATTTTTGCCAAAGAATATAAAATGAATATTTTAATACGAATTTTTAACTCCGACAAATTATATATCCCAAAAACGTGGGATAAAGCTTTTCAGGTGCTCTCTTTAAAAGCGTTGAACGCAGATCCTACTAAAATTAAACAAATCAATACATTTATATCACCTTTGAACGAAACCTCCATGTCTTTGTTCCATGCCATTCAAAAAGAAAAAAATATAAATTATGCTAATACAAATGAAATTTCACTTCAAGAAGACATAATAGAAATCGCTGAACTCAAAATAACTGAAACACCTCTCTCTAAAAAGGTTGGCATCTTGGTACAACAAAACGAAACAAACCTTACATGTGATGTACTTCAAACCAAAACCACGTATATATTGGAAAAAGCGACAGTAGAACCTAAACCACTGCCACCTGAAGAATTCAAATCCAAAATAGATGATGTACAACAGACTAAAACCAAATATACGCTGAAAAACATCATCCAAAAACAAAAACTGGCTCCAAAATTCTCACTAGACGATTCGCAAACCTATCAAGATAAATCAGATTTTCAGAAATTTTTCAGAATTTTGTTTGTTTTTTTGTATCACATATCTGTAGCAAATTTTGTTTCCAAAAAATGGGACTTAGCACTGGACTTAATAAAATTTAATATGAAAAATTGGACAGGGCTTATCAGTCAGAGTACAATTGATTGGTTACCTAAACCACCCGAGTTCTACTATCCCAGTTCTATTATTGCAGTACGCCCACCTAGGGCCCCACCTTGGCCAAAGATTTTATAGGATTGACCCATTTTACTATCTACTGGACAAAGTAGTAAATTAATAACATTTCTTAATAGATTTAATTAATTTAATTAATCTTAATAGTTATAATTCTTTTTAAAAAATTTACAAACAAAAAAAAAACAAAAAAAAAAATTTTTTTTATATAACTAGCTATATTTTTTACCTAATACTTTAAATTATTAATCTATCGTCCGGATTTGAAACTAATTGGATTAGAAACTCATTTACTGACAATACACCTACAACCATAATTAACCGAAAACATCGTATTCATATCTAAAATATAACTACTCATTATTTTTTTTTCACAGCATACATATTCAATCAAATACACATATTTAAGATACAGCCTTAATTATAATTTTCCATCTTATCAAACCTTTACTTAAACTAATGAATAAAAATTTTTTGAAAGGCAATTAGCATACAATTTTTTTTATGTTAAAATATTATGTTTTTTATTTGTTCTTTTTTTGAATGATAATGGAGATACGATAAACGAAAATTTATTTAAAAATTTTTTTTGAATTAAATAATAATTTTTACCAACTCAAAGAAAATTTTTTTTTACAAAAGAAAAACATGAAAAGTCTCTATATAATTTTCTTCCTCGATAATAGACAACCTATAACAATAAAAATATATTGAAATAAAAATGAAATAAATCTTTGAAATAAATAGATTATAAGTACGTAATATATAAGTAAATAATAGTATATAAGTATAAAGAACAAAAATGACGAAAATTATATAAAGATAGAAATAACTTAAAATTAAAGTATAAAGGTTTTAAAATTAAAGTGTTTTTTAACCATGAAGTGATAGATTTTATAGTTGATACATTTAAAGTTCTGGTAAATATAATACATATGAATAAGTATTAATGATTTACAATATTTTATTATATTTTTTTTTATCTCAAAGTTTTACGTATTCCCAGAAAATTTTACATGAGTTAGTTTCAAAACGTTTATTACGATGTTAGTAGGTTAATTCAAATTTCTCTAAGACATCCTTAAATATCTGTGAAAAACCAGTGAAAAACACAGGTTGACAGATTTAAATAATTTTTTTTCACATGCAAATTCTATAAAAATCTTTTAAATATTTAAAAAAAAATTTTAGGTTCAAAACTATATTCAGATTATGATCTTTGATAATTATTTTTACCCATATATATAATTGTAATTTCTTATACTAACCAATATATTCATATTTACTATAAACCTACTATATACATACCTAATTCATAACTATTATTAGCTTACAATTATCACTTAATCAACTAATCATAAACATAATCTAAATATATCCTAACATAAATTACTTTGGATTTAACAAATACGTAATCTTTTATCGTGCCTTTATAAAAAAATTTACAAAAAAAAAAGACCACCCCTGACAACCGGATTAAATAAGTATTTTATAGAGTTTTTCTTTATATATGTATTTATATAAATTAAGTTTGCACAAATATCCTTATACAATCCTTGGAATTCTTAGATTATGAAGTTAAATTAAAAATCAACGATATAAAAAAATAAAACTACTACTAAATTACCATCATACATATACATTTGTGTGTATTTTTTTTCTCTTTTCTCCTTAACACAAAAATTAATAACAAAATTTTACAATAAAAAAAAAAAAAAAAAACAATAAATAACTAATGAAAAATTGAGAGAGAGAAATTTTGCCGGACAACCAGAGACGTGAATCACATTCATAATTATAGAAATAAAATTTTTATAATCTTTGTTTGTAAACGGTTTTGCCCTTGAGACTGAAATGACATAATATTATCAAAACAGCTGATCTTAAAGACTGCTTAATTGCACTTTATAAGTTATACTAAATCACATGGAGTGAAAGAGGGGATAACCAACTTATTAACACATATACAATTTTTATTACAATACTACTGCAACATTCATGTTTTTTTTGCCCAACCAAGATCTCACTTCAACTTCAAAGAAACGCAAAATTAAATGTGCATTACTGTATAAATTAATACATAATTCTCATAGACGAGCAATGTTCTCAACTATGAAAATCGCTTGTACTCTAAGAATGATTAATGGAAATATTATTAAATAATAATATATATGCAAAAAAATTGGCAATCCAGAATGTATGAACAAAAAAAAATGCTTCTGAGAGCTTATAAACCAGACGAGAAGCTGTATAACCGACTAATTGTAACAACCAATTAACTTTATCCTAGTTTCCTGAAGCCGATATCAAAAGAAAACAAAACTTTTCTAAACTAGTGCTGTTATTAACTAACTCACTAACGCTGTATAGCGTTCCTTAATCTGAGACAAGCCACATATTTGCGTATATCTCAGCGACACTCAACTTGGGTATATGAAAATTGCAGGAAAGTTTTTTTTTCTATAACAAATTAATCAAATTTTATTAAATTGGCCTCTCTCTTTCTCCTACGATTTGTAAATATCATAAAGTTTTGCAAAATTTTTTCAAACAACCTCTTTGTCATTCTGGTATCAGGCATACACCTGTGTATATAAATATTGTGAAAACTATTGTTTAAAATTTTTTATTTTTTATTGTCTTAACAATTTCATATCTCTGTTTTTCTTGCTCCATTTGATTTTCTCAATACAAAATTTTTATAAATAAATAAGTTTAAAAATAAATATTTACGTACAAAAAAAAAAAAATAAAGAGAAAGAGGAGAAAAGGAGGGAAACCATACTCAACACATAACGAATAATAAAAATATTAATTTCATTTTTTTTTCACTCACGCGTTCATTATATGGCAACATTGTAAATATACCTCATATTCATGAATGAAATCTCTTAAATACAATTAGTATAAAATACAAATAAAATTGTTTAGCCCCCAATCATACCCTTTTTTTAACTTTAAAAATAAAAAAATAATTTTTTATCGTACCCTATTTTACATTTAAAATTAAAAATTTCATCGTACCCTCTTTAACTTTAAAAATAAAAGTTTTTTTAATCGTACCCTCTTTAAAATCTAAAATAAAATTTTATCGTTCTACCGAAATTGTATGTTTTTTTCCAACGTTTCCAATAAATTCTTGTTATTTTTTTTTTTTTTTTTTTTTTTTTTTTTCTTTTCTTCAAATCCGTCAAAAAAAGGATCGTCGCCATTAACTTCAAACACTCCTCGAACTACACGATAATCGTTTACCTAAATCAAGAAAATTCAAAAGTCAAAAATTAATTTAAAATTGTGAACATAATTTTTGTTTACACATTAAGGGGCCTCAGAAGGGTTTTTTATCGACTTTAAAGGCCTAGTTACTAGTTACATTTGTGGTACATATTATTATGATGGCATTAAAAGTAACCAGAACCGTTTTGTGCTCTGTCACAAATGTATTAATTCTGTGATTGTACACAGTCAACGTTTAATTAAACGTTTAATAAATTTGCAATATTAAATTCATGCGTATTTATCATTTTAGCAAACTAAAAGCATAAATATATATTAACCATGCAGCATGCAATATTGCAATCATGAAAAACAAGTTTTTTTTCTTTTTTTGAGGTTATATTTACTGATGTTTCAATTTAAAGTTTTTAAATAATTGTGTTCTATTTTATCATATTTTATGATTAAAATACTAGGTTCTATTTAATCAGAACTCATTTAATCAATTTCAAAATATTAAAATTTATCATTTTTCATAAGTTATTATAATTACTTCTTAATATTACAGAGTAGTAATAAGTTTGAAGGAAAAACAAAAAAATTGTATGGCTCTAAAGATTTTTTCAATGTTATTTCTTAAAAAATACAATTAAAAAAAAACAATAAAATTTAGAATAAATAATATACATGCAATGAACCATCCTAATAAAGCATATGATAAATAATTTGAAACATCTATTCGTATAAAAAATGTTCTTCAGATTTCAATACTATTGTAAATAATAAATGACTTTTTTTAAATATTTTTCCATATACACTATACGCAAAATTTTTAGAAATAAAGAAATAGTGGAGTATAATGCAGGTTAAAAGATTTCATGCATCGGATATTTTAATTTGCTATTTACTAAATTGATTTTCCTAATTTTTAGAAATTTTGTTTAAAATTGTTATTATCGTTTTATTTTTCAAAATTCACTTTAAATTTGTCAGTTTATTTTAATGTTTTAAATAGTTTTTTACTTTTTTTTTAATTAATAATATCTACAATTTTTCTTAGTATAAATTTTTGTTTGATACATCCATGCAATATTCATTTTTAATTTTTAAACTTGATGTATATTTTTTTTTAGAATTTTATTTATATTGTTTTATAAAATTATTTGAACTCACAAATTACTAAATTTGTGAATAAAATATTTATCTTTATAACATTTCTTTAAATTTCTTATTAAAAATCAAGTAAATTATCATATACTAATTTCAAAAGATTATGCTTAATCAACTAAAATAAAAATAAATATGGAAAACTGAATTAACATGCAAAAACCTTTCTTTCTCCAACTTAACTACCCTTCGGATAACATGCATTATTCTTTTTATATTTCAATACAATTAAATTTTAGCTATCTTAGCATGCATATTTTTCAGCCTAAATTATTGAACTTAATACTCAATTTGCTCAAATCTTTAAAGATTAATCGAATATTTTAATCTAATATTTTTTTCAAAAGCTTATTAAATAATCTTTTAAAATTTTTAAAATTAAGTCCATAATTTTAAAATTAAAATATAAAATAAATATTGGTCAAAAACCAATTAAAAAACAGTAATTTGTTTTATTTTTGCTTCTCAAAAAAAAATAAATTGAATTTATTTTATGAAAAAGAATTTCGCTTTTACAAGTAGTCATATACGCATGACAATACTATTCTATTATCATTTTTAAAAGTTCTTAAAATAGCAAAAACTGTTATAATATTTTTAGCTGAATGAATCCAGATTTTTTTTTTTACAAAATTCATATTTTTTAATTTTAGTACATAAAATTTAATTACTAATAAACAATATTTTAAAATGAATACCAGAGTTATTTACAGATTATAAATTTTTACATATATATTTACAAAAGAAGTTAAGAAAATATTTTTACACATACTTAACTAAGATATTTTTATAAAATATTCATTTTTAAAATAGTACATAATTAAAATAATTAAAAAAAAAAAGTTAAGTACAATTAAAATTTTACAGAGTTAATCAAATTTATAAATTTTGTAGGTATGAGAACAATATTTTCTAGCTTTTGAGTATTTTTTATAAACATATTTATTTATAAATATACAAAATACCACTATAATCTACAAAATTTTTAAATTATTAATAAAAAATAACCTTTTTAAATATGTGGAGATTATTGATTAAATTAAAAATATAACTATAGTTGTTACTTACTTGGTCATGTGGCGAATAACTTAACTGTGGATGTTCTTGGGTTTTACAAATTACAATTTTGAATTTCATATTTTCAATTTCATATTGATTTTCTTGATTTTGTTTGATGATTCATGAAACGAATGATATTAATTCTTCCATTTTCTAAAACTAAGTTTATATTTATAAAGGTCAGCCTTAACTTTAATAAATGAATGCATTTCACATAGATATTTATAATAAACTTGAGCGGTAGTAGAGAACACTCGTCTAGAAAGGGATAATAAAATGTTAATAAATTAATTAATCTACTAGCAGACATTATAAATTTTAATACGATACTCACTTATTGTTATGCGAATTGCTTAAAACTTTATTTTTATCAAAGCGTACAAACTTCATGATTCTAATATTGTTTTTGAGCTCTTGAGCAGTAGCTACTATGATTTGTCTCAAGGTAAATGATACGAAGAAGAAGTATTCAATAAGCTGTTATAGCTGTTAAAAATAAATTTTAATAATATATAATATTACATATTTTTTAATTTAATTAATCAAACATTTTTATAAAATTAATCAATAAATCTAGCAAAACATGTTGATTTTTCCTACACAACTTTATTCTATTCTACACTTTAGAAACCGAAAGACACAAAGATATATGAACGCAGAAATTTCACAGGTTTAGTAAAAGATGTATTCGTTATGTTACTGTTTTATATATCTTTGCTAAAAAAATTTATATTCAAAGAAATGAACTTTATAAAAAAAAAAAAAAAATTATAAAAATTTTTTGATTTCTATGTTAGAAAAAGATCTTTGAAATTGAATATGAATAATATAAATAATAATGGCTACTAAAGTTATAATTTCATTTATTATTCCCAATTTCAGAATATTATTATAATATTATAATAAATTTCTTCATAAATAATAATAAAAATATTACCTAATAAATGATTTTTATTAACAGCAGCCTTAGTGATTAGATTGCCCAATGATTTTTTGGATGCTTTCTTACAACTACACCAAAATTTCAATGCAGATTCACTAAAAAGTAATATTTATGTATTTATTATAAATAAATGAACTATATTTACTATTTTTACTATATTATATTTATTAAAAATTTATTATTTTTTTTTTTTTTTTTTTTTTTTTTTAATTATTGTATATACTGAAATATATTTACTGATGTTGACTAGTTTTAATTTATTAAAATATCTTATTTTATTTATATTATTTACATTTAATTAATTAATTGACTTTGTAAAACAAGAGTGCACTATTTTGTATATTAACAAATAAATCAAATAATAATAATAATTATTCAATTTAATTTAAAAAAATAAAAACTGAATATGCTAACCTATATTCACAGCATTTTTTAATATCTGATTTTTAGTTTTGTCGATGCACAGGAGTGTCGCTTATAAAAGCTCCAGCCAGATCTATAAGAAATTAAAATTTTTTTTTTAAAAGCTTATTCTTTATTTTGATTTATTGGTAAATTCATGGGTACAAGATAGTGTATGTCTTGTGAGACAAAAATGTCTTTTTTTACTTATCAGTTTGCTATCTTACAAATACATATAGACTTCAAAAAAAATAAATTCATAATTAAAATGACATGATGGATCGCTATAAAATTTCCTACCAAAGTTAATTTTATTAAGATTTAAAATAACTATCTGTTCAGTACAAATTTATTGTTGTAGTTTGAATTTGTGAAAAAAATTTGAAAAATTCTTATAACAATTTTACTAATGAGAAAATAGTTTGACGGGAATTTTAACAACTTAGACGTTTCTTGTATCTTTTTAATCAACCATATTGTTTAATCAAGTCGTTTAAATTAAAAATTGATTTTACTTTAAATTTATATATTTGTGCCATAGTAAACCAATAAATAATAAAACTAGTGTATGCCTCACGAGTATATAATTTTTTTTATTAGATTATCGGTTAAAGATAAAAAAATAGATAAGAAGATAAAAAGTGTCTGTCTCCTGAGGCAAAAATTTTTTTTTAAATTTATTAGTTTTATTATGGTACAAATATATAGATTTTAAAAAAATAAATTTATAATTACAATGATATGATGGATGATTATAAAATTTCTTCTCAAAAGTAATTCTACCAAGATTTAAAATTTCTATCTGGACAGTTAATGGGCTGTTATGATTTAAATTTTTAAAAAATGTTTAGAAATTTTTACTATTGGATAGTAAGTAATTCTACAGGAATTTTAAGGACTTAGATGTTTCTCGTATCTTTTTATTCAAATATATTGATTAATCAAATCGTTTAAATTAAAAATTTATTTTACTGAAACCTTTATATTTACTGAAACCAATAAGTAAAAAAAAAATTATCTATCTCATGAAATGCTCTTTTTTTAATTTGATTATTGGTAAAAAATAGTGTCACGAGGCAGCACTACATTGTTTATTTATCATTTTTGTTATGGCAAAAATATATGAAGATTACGGTTAAATAAATTTACAATTAACATATTATTCATCGTTATGAAATTTTCTGTCAAGATTAACAGGGTAATAAATTACCATCCAGACAGTAAATTCACTGTTGTGATTTGAGTGTTTTTAATAACATTTTAAAATTTTATTAGATAGTAAATAGCCTGAAGCTTGACAGGAATTGTTACAGCCCATGTTTCTTATAGCTATTAGATTAATTTTAACAATTCATAAAATCAATTCATTTATAAATTTATTTTACTGAAGCCTTTAATTATTTGTGTCACAGCAAAGCAATAAATAAAGAAAAGTATCTGTCTCATAAGACTCTCTTTTTTTTATTTGATTATTGGTATAAATTAACGAGTAAATTAGTGTATGTCTCGTTAGGCAGACATTTCTTTTTTTATTTATCGGTTTGCTAATTCACAAATGTATAAAAATTTCAAAAAAATTAATCTATAATTAAATCAATATGATGGATCTTTATTAAACTTCTTGTCAAAGGTAATTTTATTACAATTTTAAATTACTATTTGGACAGTAAATTTACTGTTGTGATTTGAATTTTTAAAAAATTGTTGATGAATTTTTAGAAATTTTTACTATTTGATAGCAAGTATCTACACAGGAATTTTAACGACTTAGATGTTTATCAAATCCTTTTAATCAAACATTATTAATGAAATCATTTGGAATAAAAATTGATTTTATTGAAGCGTTTATATATTTGTGCCATAGCAAACCAGAAATTAAAAAAAGCACTTTAATATTTTATTTGATTATTGATAAAAGATAGTGTCTGTCTTATTAGGCAGATACTTCATTTTTTTAATAATCTGATTAAATCATCCTTTGATGGTATAATTAAATTATAATAGTTAATATAAAGGCAAAAATTTATTTTAATATAAAATTTTTCTCCATTACCATAAATAAAAATATTTTATTAAACGATTAAAATAAATTTTCAAAAAATACTTACTTATCGATAAAAGGCAACGGAGTTGGTAAAACTATTGGATTTTCTGAGTCGTTGTTGGTAGCAATATTAAATGATATTTGAGCTGGTGTCGATCGTCCAGCTGGTATATCTTCGGATTTTTATGGCCAACCGAAAGAATCTTTAATTTTTTCATAACTAAAATATATTTGTAAAGATAAAACTATTTATTTAAATTGATAATTTGAAATATAAAAATTTACATTTTAATAGAATCAACTATAACACCTTCAGGATATTCAGAAGGACCAGAAGCTATTGTAAATTTCTTATCTTTCATCTCTTGTTAATGCTATATCAAATCAACGACATTGAGTTAAAGTTGTTCTAATGCTTCTTCTAAAAACCTAATCAAAGTTTAATTTATATTATACTTATTTAAAATTAAAATAAATGTTTTAGGCATATGAGAAGCACTCATATATGCAAGCAAATTTATAAACAATTAAAAATTTAAAAAAAAAATTAGGCTTGCAAGGGACAAAAACTGATTTGAACTATTAAAAATTTTAATGTACAAATTTCAAATATACTATTAATAAAACAAAATTTTTGTAATTTTAAAACTTACTTCAACTTATAAAGAAGCTTAAATATCTTATATCTTGGGTACCTCTTGAATTTTTAAAATCAGTCAAAACCATTGTAGCACCGTTATTAGCAACTTAAACGTTGAAGCCCATAGCTTTCGTAGACATAACGTACACACCAGCAGTATTTTATCTGTTTAATTTTAGCATCGTTATAAACTTTTAATAAATCATTGTCACCAAATTCAACTTCATTCATAGCTTGGTATTGTTCAAAAACGTCTATAGGGAAGTTAAAAGAACTTGATGGTTTTCCTGTTTTAATAGTTTCTTTCTTTTTTGATTTAGAACTTGAAGTTAACGTAATTAGTTGAGCAGTTGATCCAATATTCAGTTTAATTCATTGATGCCATAAAAGTTCTTAAACTACTGTCTTCGCAAAGAAAAATGGATGTCTTATTGCAACTATCTCCCTTATTTTAGCTGGTACAACTTTAATTTCTTGTATTAAAATAGTCTCTGGTAATACCAAACAAACTAACCCTGGATGATTTGCCACTTTGTTTCATTGACACAATAGTTGAGATTGGTTATTATTTAATTCACCTGAATCTAAAATTTATTTTAGCGCTGGTTATATTACTTAATATCACTAAATTTATATTACCAAAATATTTTAATGGACCAAAAAGAATTTTTTCATTTGCTTAAATGAAGAATAATAATTTTGATGCATGAGATATCTTCTATATCGATTTGATAAACTTTTAAAATATGAGTTACATGAAATGGCCCATGCTTGGATAAATCTCTTCATCGATTGTCTGGCTATAACTATAACCTGCTGATGACATAAGTAACAAACGAAATTCATTATTTTCTATATGAATAAATGTACAATCACATATTTTTCCAGTTGGTATACTAACAAAAAATATTGTGGACTTATAATATCTTTAACAAAATCAGCTGTTACTAATACTAAACAAGTTTGAGAACCAGGTAACCAAATAGCTTTTATAATGTTATTTCTCGTTTCTAAGTGAAGATGTAAAACTAAACGATCTGAAATTGTACCAGTTTGGTGCTTGAACTTTTAGCTGGCCGCAATAAGATGTTTTTAATACATGTAAATCTTGCCTTTTACCTCTTTCTTCATTCATTCTTTCCTCATCATTTCAACTTTTCTTTCTAGAATTTGTGACAGTTTAGTCAAAACTGGAAAATTAGGTAAAATTTTAATAAATCCCAAAAGAGAATTCCTTATTTGAACACAATCTTTTAAATCAAGACAAACTACGATTTCCTAAAATTAATAAAGAAAAGAATATATATGTAGGAAATAATTATGAAAACAAATAACTATTTAAATCCATTAAAAAGTACCTTTGTGATTTTGTAAAATATAGAGGTTAAAGGCAATTTTTTGTATAACAACTGTCACTTTCAAATTTTATGGTTAAGATATAATAAAATTACCATTTTAATATTTGCAAAAATATTTGTTGTTTCTTTCTACTTTTTGAAATTCACGTCTGGAATCGAAATCTAATCTGTACGTTAATGCAGAGCGCACGCTACACGTGCAAATCGTGAAATGCAGAATCCAGATTCCAGAGTAGACTTGAGATTTTTTCTTTGCTGTCTGCTACACATCTACGTAATGCCAACGTTGATGATTGAAAATATGATAAAATAAGATTATTAAAATGATAAAATATGATTATTAAAATATTCCCTCCTTGAATATTTTAATTTTAAAATTTAATTATTATTTTAAATTCATTTCATTCTTAAAACAATAACTTTGAATATCCATAGATAAAGTATGTATATATATACATAACTATTATATATGAAAATCATAAAAAAAGTATTGAAAAATAATTTTTGCAATTTTTTCTAATACTTTTTTTATGATTTTCATATTTAATTAAAATGATAAAAATGATATGAATAATTGTTAAATTCTTGTCAAAGTAATTTACTATCATAATAGTGAACTGACCATGCGGTCATTTCAATGTTTGAATCTCTTAGACATTTTTATTATCGGCTCGTAAATACCCCAGTACCCTGACAGGAATTTTAACATTTTTTATTTCTTGTAGCTTTTTAAACACCCATATAACGATTATGTTTATCATTTTCATCATTTTAAATTAAAATTTCATTTAACCAAATTTTTGAACTACATTAAACCGAAATAAATAAATAAGACTCTCCCTCGAGGCTATTTCATGATCATCAGGCATGCCCTCTTTCTTTAAAATTACATTGCTTTGTTATTATGCTATTGTCCAAATATGTAAAGATTTAAATGAAATCAATTTTTAATTAAAATGATATAAATGATATGATTAATTCTTATATGGGTGAACAAGAAGCTAGAAGAAACATAAACTAAAATTCTTGTAAAAGTAATTTACTATCATAATAGTGAACTGACCATGCGGCCATATATAACTTCAATCTTAAATTTATTTTACTGAAGCCTTTATACATCTGTGCCACAATAAAATAATAAATAAAAAAAAGTATCTGACTCATGAAAAGTTTTTTTTATTTGATTATTGGTATAAATTAGCGAGTAAATTAGTGTATGTCTCGTTAGGCAGACATTTCTTTTTTTATTTATCGGTTTGTTAATGCTCAAATGTATAAGGAGTTCAAAAAAGTTAATTTATAATTAAATCAATATGAGGCATTATTCCTTTTTTTATTTCCAGCTTATTTGTTATGGCACAAAAATAAAAATTCTTCAGTAAAATCAATTTTTAATTTTAAATTTTAATTAAAAAGATATGAGCAATATCTGAGCCATTAAAATTTCTGTCAACCTATTTGTTAACCGATATCACTTATAAGGACTGAAATATCTTTTGTAATATATCCTAAAATATCCACAGTACTTATCTAATTATCTATGAATTGAATATTGAGAACAAAACTTTTCGAAGTGACTGCAACTTTTTTTTTATAATACTCTTGAAGTTCTAAATAAGTTTCTGATAGAGCACTAATCAAAATTTTAATTTGAACCAAATCTCCATATGTCTATAAATTATTTTAAATGATATTAAATGTAAAAAACTACAAACTAAGACTTTTAAATATATTTGCCAGCTAACCATATAAGATGTTATGATTATATGAGTTATTTTTAAATCTTCGGGATCTGAAATTTTTCAGTTACTGGAAACTGATATAAACTTTGGATAGAGTCACAAAATCGAATGCCTAAACTGTTTGAGATTTTGTTCTACGTTCATAACAATCCTTGGTGGATATAACAAGTGACGGACATCATTTTCGCTTATTTGAACTGAACCATGACATACTAATTCCTCACTAATGCAATTTCATTACTATTTTGTGAACTTAATGTAATTTGGAATATTTAGGAAGGGTCCAATCTTCACTGCAATCTTCACTGCATTTTTCTTAATTATTTACAAGAAGTCAAACCCATTACTAAAATGATATTGTATATCGGTTGAACAACTAAAGCCTAGAATACTACTGTTTCATCAATTCAAATAAATGCATATAGCTAAGTCAGAATTTAGTATATCCACCCAGATTTATTAAGGTTTACTGAATACTAAGGCAAATTTCTATTTGGATAGAAAAAAAATAAATTGTGCTCTTGGTATTTGGAATCATAAGCTAAGAATCTAAAAATCAGGTTCAAAGAGTAATTATTGTCGTTGGAGTTTTTGTTGCTGCTGTTGTTGCTGCTGCTCCAATTGTTAATTAGCGATATTTTGCATTGATGAAATATTTTTAAAAATATTATTTAACAACTGTTATATGTTCTTTTTCTTGAGGTTATATTTTTGTCAATATAGCCTTTGGCATTTATTAATAAGAATGCTTAAATCTGGTTTTTTCAACATATAGTCTTGAGGTGATACTTTTTCTTTATTAAAATCCATAAATCCTGAAAAATTATTATTCACTTAATTATTCTTTTAAAATTATAAAATGAAAATATTAACTGAAAATATACCATGGTATTATTGAATAACCGATACTTATTCCTTTGTTCCTCGATAATAAGTAACTTGAAATTTTTAAAAAAAAGTATGCTACTGTAAAACTCAAGAAATTTTTACCAAAACATTAATTTCGTTCAACATATTTAAACACAATATATTGTATAGGTTAAAGGCAATTTTTCCTCTTTCAACTATCACTTTTAAATTTCAAAGTTATCAGAGACACACACTGGGACACTGATATAAATAAGATGCAAAAGTATTATCACATTTTATTATTTGCAAAAATATTTATTGTTTATGCAGTATATTTAATTCTTTCAATTCATGTGGGAATAATGATGAATTCTTTGCTGTCTGCTACACACACGCTGAGAATTAGCTGATTACGGAAAATATACAATTCGAAAATTTAAAAAATTTAATCAATTTAAAATTTAGAAACTGATTTAGAAATATTGTTTAGTTTAAAATTATTTTTGAAATAATAATTATATAAAACAGCAAAGGACCCCGCACAAATCTTATGGAAATCGGATCCCGGTCAAATTGACTGAAATTTTGATATGTTATTCCTTGAGTCATTCTGAGTAAAAGTTCTCATGGGCACATTGCCCAAAAACGAATATTTTCGGAGTTATTGGCCCAGATCATTCTCGAATTGGCTTAGAGCCCCGTTTCGAAAACATCTTTGTACCGATAGTTCAAAGGGATTTCGCAAAAGTTATATACGTTTTTTGGGTCGCTAAGCTCGAATATGGTGTCCATTTATACCAAAAGTTGTCCAGCTGCCCACAATAGGCAACTTTTGGCCATTTTTTGGGCGTTTTCCCTTGTTCTTATCTGATATGCATCACTTTAGGACCGCTGAGCACGAATATGATATATTTTTTTACAGAAAAAATCTAATTGCCCACAATAGGTAACTTTTGGTCAATTTTTGGGGGTTTTCCGTTGTTCTTATCTGATATGCATCACTTTAACGCCGCTGAGCACGAATATGATATATTTTTTTACAGAAAGTAATCTAACTGCCCAAAATAGGAAACTTTTAGTTATTTCTAACGGTTATACCATAATTTGAGGTTGATAACTATAAAACTATTCACTACTGGGTATTGTGCCCATAAAAACTCTTGCTCCGAATTACTTAAAAAATATAGCATTATAAAAAAAAGCATATTATAAAAATTAAATAGCATTATGAAAAATAAGTTCTTCTTTAAGTCATTTAAAGTAAAAGTCTCTACGCTTTCAATGTTCATAAATGCATCGCTTTAGATCTATCGAATTCACGACATTTCTGACCCATGTTTAAAAAATCCTACTTTTTTCTATTATTATTACTGATCCTTATGCTACCATTATGAAATCTTATGAACTTATGTGACGAAATATTTTTGACTGTTTTATTTTTGTTGGAAATCTCTTTTAAAATTAGAAAAACTCCATTCTACTTTATCTACATGCAAAAGATCAAAGCACATTTAATACAATTCAGCCATATTATTAAAATAATTTCCCTACAAAAAAGTATTAATTATTACCTAATGCTGTTAGCTCCATATCTCCGAAGCATTACATTCTGTAGATTGTTGGCATTTCTAGTTTAAAACATATTGAAACTATATTTAAAAAGGCCTACTTTTTTTATTATTACAGTCCTTAATTAACGTATAATAGTACATTCTTAAGTGGGTCTAAGAAATGTTTATTGTGGCAAATGCGACGGATTATAGGCCCGAAACGTGTATTAGTAAAAGAACAATGTAGTTAACTTAAAAAAACCGTAAAAAATTATAGGAACTTGTCAATTGTGGGCAACTGGGCCAATTTCGGTATAAACGGGGATCAGATTGATGTCCAGCGATCCTAAAATCATAGAAATCCGAAAAAAATCACGGAAAATCATTAAAAATAACCGGAAGTTGCCTATTGTGGGCAGTTAGATTACTTTCCAAAAAAAAATATAATATAATCGTGCTCAGTGGCCCTAAAGTGGTGCATATCAGATAAGAAACGGAAAACGACCAAAAAATAGCCAAAAGTTGCCTAGTGTGGGCAGCTGGACAACTTTTGGTAAAAATGGACACCATATTCGAGCTTAGCGACCCAAAAAACGTATATAGCTTTTACGAAATTCCTTTGAACTATCGGTACAAAGATGTTTTCGAAACGGGGCTCTAAGACAATTCGAGAATGATATGGGCCAATAACTCCGAAAATATTCGTTTTTGGGCAATGTGCCCATGAGAACTTTTACTCAGAATGACTCAAGGAATAACATATCAAAATTTCAGTCAATTTGACCGGGATCCGATTTCCATAAGATTTGTGCGGGGTCCTTTATTATTTATGCAATGAGGTTATAAGCTGAGTCGACAAAATTACATTTTATTTTCAAATTGTTGCGCGCGTTGTCAAACTTAAAATCCCCAAAACAAAAAAATCACTAGAAAAATTTCTTATCATGATTTTGAAAAGAATTAATCATTTTATAAATGATAGTGAAAATTTTCAGATTTATAAAGAGTCTCATGCCCTTCATTGAAGATCAATCTAGCAAATAAAATAAAAAATAAGCGTTTATTTTGCGAATCCCGCCTACAAGTTTGGATGAAAGAACAAAACCCTATTAGTAGCCTCCGAAATTCCAAAAAATCTCCCAAGATTTATAAAATTTTCGTGTCTTATTTGTTTCAGGTTCTTAATTAGGATAATCTTGAGGGCATGAGACTATTTTTTTTTTAATTAGATCCAAAATTCGCGAAAAAGACAGAAAAAACAAAATTTGTCGGCAAGGTAGTTTCACTACCTTTCCAAGGCCCCTTAAACCCACTACCTGAAAAATAAAATACGGATAAAATATAAATCAAACCCACTACCTGAAAAATAAAATACGGATAAAATATAAATAAACCCACTACCTGAAAAATAAAATACAAACCCACTACCTGAAAAATAAATTACAAACCCACTACCTGAAAAATAAAATACGGATAAAATATAAATCAAACCCACTACCTGAAAAATAAAATACAAACCCACTACCTGAAAAATAAAATACAAACCCACTACCTGAAAAATAAAAAACGGATAAAATTTAAATCAAACCCACTACCTGAAAAATAAAATACGGATAAAATATAAATCAAACCCACTACCTGAAAAATACGAATAAAATCCTTCTACAACATATACACCAAACCCACTACCTGAATAATAAAATACAAACAAAAATTCTCTACAACATATACATTCCCAACCTTTACACACTAACAAAAATAAAATCTAACATAACAAAAACATAACCTAACTATCGCTCCGACACAAAATAATTATAAATTTTTATATTAAAACAATAAATTGAACTGAAACTAATTGATAAAAATAAAATAATAACAAAATCTTACCTGTTTTTCCATAATTTATAATTAAAACACTTTAATAACTTAAATATAACACGCACATCAACCTTTAACCATTTAAATTATAATTATTCATTCAAAAATCATAAAATTTGCTGAAATTGTATGATTTTTTTTCCAATAAATTCAATAAATTCTTGTTTTTCAAATTAAATTACACTAAAATTTTATTAAATTTATCATTTTTAACCCTTTAAATTAGAATAATTTATTCAAAAATCATAAAATTTACCGAAATTGTATGATTTTTTTCCAATATTTTCAATAAATTCTTGTTTTATAAATTAAATTATATCGATATATCAAAATTTTATAAAATTTATCATTTTTAACCCTTTAAATTATTATAATTCATCCAAAAATCATAAAATTTACCGAAATTGTATGATTTTTTCCAATATTTTCAATAAATTCTTGTTTTATAAATTAAATTATATCGATATATCAAAATTTTATAAAATTTATCACTTTTAACCCTTTAAATTATAATTATTCATTCAAAAATCATAAAATTTAACAAAATTGTATTATTTCTTTCAATATTTTCGATAAATTCTTGCTTTATAAAATAAATTACATAAAAACTTTATACAATTTATTATTTTTAACCCTTTGAATTATAATAAATTATTCAAAAATCATAAAATTTGCGAAAATTGTATGATTTTTTTTCAATATTTTTGATAAATTCTCGTTCTGTAAATTAAATTACATCAAAATTTTATAATATTTATTATTTTTAACCCTTTAAATTATAATATTTTATTCAAAAATCATAAAATTTGCTGAAATTGTATGATTTTAAAAATCAATTCAAAATTTTCTCATTAATTAATAAATTCATATTTTATAAACTATATTACACCAAAATTTCAAAAAAAAATTTTGTCATTTTTAACCCTATAAATTATAAAATTTGCTGAATTATAAAATCAACTGATAATTTCATTATATGAAAGCTGTATTAAACCAATAACCCAAAAATATTGTTAGTCTTTTACTCTATTTAAATTTTACGAAAATTGACCATTTAAAGACAAAATTCTAGGCCAAAAATCTAGAAATTATGTAGTTTTAAAAATTCAAATTCCAATCGTTTTTTTTTATATAATGAAAAGCAAACCAATATTAATTTCTACATTTTTTAAACCAAAACTAACCTTGTAAAAGCAAAATTTTAACCAAAAAATGATAAAAAATTTTTAAATCTTAAATTTTTTATTTTATACTATTTCGAATATCACCACCTATCCCTATGTATTCGAAGTTTTGGGTATATAATGTCTCGGGGGTTTTAAAACTAATTTCTCTAGATTGATTTCAGATAACTACAACTTAGAAAAATCCAGCACCAATATAAACAACTTGATAATCAAAGAAGATTAATCCAAGTAACTAACTGGCACCTTCCATAAGATTTCGTTTTGAAGAATCCAAAAATTTATTATATTACTTATATTTTAACTAATAATTTCTTAATATTTTATATAGATCTAAAAATTTAAAAAATTTTTTTTATATACTTATAATTTTTTTAGTTTACTAAACATTTTTACAATTTATATATTATGTATAATCATAAAACTTATATCTTAAAATTATATAAAATAATTATTATAATCAAAAAATTTTAATTTTATGTAAAACATATATCTTAATATTATATAGAATCACTATTATAATCAAAAAAATTTTTTATTTTATGTACTTATATTATATAATTATGTATTGACATTGACTATAGACAGAAAATTCTAATATTTGCCACCCCCTTTGCAACCCTGCCGTTAACCCCATCTCCCCGACCTAAACCAATCGGGACGATTGGAATGAGGGGAGGGAGATGTTACGTATGGTAGGTCAAAATTTATATGCCTAACATTTGATATATATATATAAATAGTAAACCCTATATCCGATAGCTGTATTAATATTACAGACGACATAGGAGCCCGCAGGTGCATTTCCGCTGATGCTGATCTAGCACAATAGCGTGGGACCAAAAGTCAGCTATAGCATAAATTAGGAGGGATTTAGGCTATAAACTGCATAAATCCCACCTCGCGATTCTTAGTAATAATTAGGGACGCCTCCGCTAATTGGACGTGACGAGACCGACGCTTTTTTGTATTGGACGTCTCCCCCAAAATCTCGCAGTATGGGCAGATTCACATTAGATTATATATTGCCCTTCAGGCGCCCAAAATACTCATTAGAGTACCACCACTTATTAGAATACTATCTTCCGTTTAGAGTATTACTACTCTATTATAGTACTACCTTGACTTAAAGACTTAGACAGTTTTATTATATTTACTTATAATCAATAAAGTGAAAGTTATATATCAAATCAGTTATCAGTTATTATTGTGACAATTCCTTCTGTAATTAAGAACTTAGCCTCAGGTTAGGTTCATCCAGCTTAGATCGAACCCGAACTCACCTACAAATACATCAACTATAAACCAACCAAAATATAACCATCCAACTTTATATAAATAACCTGGGGCAGTCAATATCCCCAGGATAAACTTATATTTCATATATTCATAATTATTTATATTTACGTATCCCTTGGATAAAACCTCAGGATACGTAACATTATGTTCACTTATAAATGTGGCAGTTTAAGTGTTTTAAGTGTTTTAAACGTTATTTATTAACTTATGTAAATATATTAGTGTTTTTTAAACCCTGATGATGGAATTATTTAATTCCGAAACGCGTCGGTATTGACGTAATTCAACAAAGTCACTAGACGGATATATATAAGGTAATAATAATATATAGTTTAATTAGTGACTTGGACACCGTAATATAACATTAAACATGTTCTTTAAATATAAATATTAAAGAATGCGGATGTAATGGCTCAAATTATCACCTATCATACGTAACACTATTAAAAAAAAAATTTAGAATGGCGTATAGTTTCTGCTAAACTGAATAAAAATACCCTGCTAACTAGCTGGCACTGAGGTTCCTCAAACAATGGGCTGTAATCTTAAATTACAACAAATATTATTACAACCATGCAATTATACATACATTTTTCGTTTTTAGTAGCTGGTAAAGTAGATTATTAAGATCATTTTGTTATTAAAGTGAAAATTCTTGCGTCCATGGATTGGCCGCGCCGGCGTTAATGGATTTTAAATAATTTTTGCATAATTAAAAAGAGACAAATATAAAAAAAACTAATTTTATTTTTTTTTGTAAAATTTTATTTTATTAGAATATATAATTATCCCTTAATAATTAAAATATTGGGTAACATGATTTTTTTGTTTTGTCAAAGAAATGGTTGGTAACGATGCGAAAATTACAAATATTCGCTCAATTATTATAAAAAGATAGGAGTTTTTACCAGAATTTATAATAATTTCTCAGTGTACTTCTTGCATTTGACCAATCTTCCGCAACAATGATAATTATAATAATAATAATATTTTGTAATAAAAAAAATAACCACATTAATTGCTTCAAGATTTTAACATTATTTATATTATTTCTATTAATCACAAAATAATTAACAAGAAATGATTTTATAGCGGGCATACAAGTTTTACTCAAATATAATTATTTTCAATTTAATAATAAGTTTTACAGACAAAAAAAGGGTACAGCTATAGGTTATTCTATTAGTCCAATTTTAGCCAACATAACCTTGCAAGAATTAGAGATAAATTGTTTAGATAAATTAAAAAGTAGTAATGCCTTAAATAATTTTCGAAACCATTTTTATAACCCAATAAAAAATTGTGATAATGATATAATTTTATACAAAAGATTCGTAGATGACACATTAATATTAGTAAAAAAAGGAGAAATAGATAATTTATTTAAGACGTTTAATGATTATAATAGTTCGGTACAATTTACAATGGAAAGAGAAACTAATAATTCAATTAACTTTTTAGATTTAAAAATTATAAGGGAAAAAAAAAAAAAAAAAAAAAAAAAAAAAAAAAAAAAAAAAAAAAAAAAAAATGAAAGAGCAAAAACGGATTGGTTTAGAAAAGAAACATACAGTGGTAGATTAGTAAATTTTTTAAGTCACTCACCAATTGCCCAAAAAATAGCCATAGTGTATAATTTAATAGATAAATGCATTTTATTGTCAGATAAGAAATTTCAAGAAAAAAACATCACATTGGCAAAAAATTACTTAAAAATGAATAATTATCCCTCAAAATTTATAAATAAATATGTCAAAAAAAGACTTTGCCATCATTTTAATAAAACTAATAGCAACATAGGTCAGACTGGAAATCAAAATCGAAATAATTTAAATAATTATAATAATGAGATAAAAAGAATAAGTTTGCCTTATTACAAGTATGCTACCCCTTCTCTAAATAAACATATAAAAAAAGTTAAATATATTCCGATTAATACGGCAAAAAGTAAATTAAAAAAGTTCGTAAAATTAGGTAAAGATAAAATAAACAAAAATGAAAATTCAGGTGTAGTCTATCAGATAAATTGTAAATCATGCGATCATAGGTATATAGGTCAAACATCTCGGAAATTGGGTATCAGGATTGGAGAACATGAAAAAGATGTTGAAAAAAATTGTAGTCGTAACGTCTTAAACACGCATAGTAAATTCTTTAAACATAAAATCGACTTTGAGAATATCATCATTTTAGACAGGGAAAAAAATTATAGAAAACGATTACATTCGGAGATGATGTTTATAGAATATAACGATAATACCATGAATAGAATAGAAGACACCTGTTTTTTAAAAGGTCACTTTAAAAACACGATACGTTTGATTAAAAAGAGCAAAAAGATTAAAAAACGAATTTTTTGTTATAAAAATAGACTGGGGTTAAACAGAAGGAGTAGAATAATAAGAAAACGGAAATAATAAAAATTAAATAAAACATTTTTTAAACCTAAAGCACTTGAACATTTAGATATATGTTAAAAATCATATAGGAGAGTTTAGGGACCGACAAATAAATTATTTTGAAAATTTATAGATTCAGAGTATTTAATAATGAGTAATAAGTTTCATATTAAAAAATAGTCATAAAAATGTACGTTAGAGTTACAAACTTTATATTTTGTTTATATTATGTTCCTTCGTATAAAAAATCTAGCACTTGTAAAATTTTTTAAAAGCTCAAAGATTAGTATAAGATCGTTACTCAGTGAAGAATATTGTATATTCTTTACTTTAAAATATTTAATAAGGTAATGTTTAATTTTTAAATTTGGAATTATGTAAAAAAAGTTTTTATAAAATTGTAAAATATTGTAAATTTTTAGCCTTGATAATGAAGACTGAAGGTCTTCGAAACGTGGGCAATTTATTGAAAAAATAAAGCAAATTGTTAGCTCAGAAATCAAATATTTTTATTTAATAATAAATTATTTAATTCTATAAATTGTTTGATTCTTTAAAAAATGCCAATATAACTTTTAAATCTTAATTTTAAAATGCAAACATAACCATTTTATATTTTTAGGCTGTTTATTATTGTTTATAATTTCATGAAGCTGCATACATAAATAAACATAGCAACGAGCAAAATAATCCAAGGAAGTCAAAAAGAGGCAAGATTTCCATCACTCCTTCTTGTATGTTATAATTTATATCAAAATAAAAAAAAAAATTGTGATCGGATACAAAAAATTACTATAAACTAAATATCTAAAACTTGTACACTCATTAAAGTAAATTAGATATGCCCAAAACGAAAAATAAATTTGGTGTTTTATGTATTTTTTTGTGATGAAGATTTTGGAGAAAAAAATGTTCAAAAAATTAATTATCAGATTCAAGATATCGATTAAAAATCATAATTTCAAATATAAGTAATTTCATGGAAATGAATGAAGTATTACATCGAAGTTAAAAAAAAAAAAGTATTTTGAGATTTTTTTTATAAACAAATTTTTGGAAAAAAAAGTTAGTTATTCATTCGATAATTGTTTTGAAATATCACTAGTTACAATATTTTAAAATATTTGTACTTTCATAGAATTAAATGAGGTATTACACCAAAAAAAAAAAAAAATATTGCAGTTTTTTTTATTTTTCTTTTTTTTTAATCTTGAGAAAAAAATTTAGAAAAACTAAGTATCCGATCCAAAAAATTACTATAAACGAGGTTCTTAAAACTAGTACTTCCATGGAAATAAATTAGGCACTACGTCCAAAAAGAAAAAAAAGTTTCGTATTTTTTGTATTTTTTTGTGAAAAAAATTTTAGGAAAATAATTTTCAAAAAATTAAGTATCAGATTCTAGATATCGAGTAAACACCATACTTTCAAATATAAGTACTTTCGTGTAAATAAATGAGGTATTACCTCCAAATTAAAAAAAAAGGGGGGGGGGTTTGAGATTTTTTGATAAAAAAATGTTTGAAAAAAAATTAGGTCTTAATTTGATAATGGTTTTGAAATATCACTAGTTACAATATTTTCAGATATTAGTACTTTCATAGAATTAAATGAGGTATTACACCAAAAAAAAAAAAAATATTGCATTTTTTTTTATTTTTCTATTTTTTTAATTTTGACAAAAAAAAATTTGAAAAAATTAAGTATCAGATCCATAAAATAACAATAAACAAGGTTCTTAAAACTAGTACTTCCATGGAAATAAATTAGGTACTACGTCCAAAAAGAAAAAAAAATTAGTATTTTTTGTATTTTTTTGTGAAAAAAATTTTAGAAAAAAAAATTTCAGAAAATTAAGTATCCGATTCGAGATATCATGTAAAAACCATACTTTCAAATATAAGTACTTTCGTGGAAATAAATGAGGTATTACATCCAAATCAAAAAAAAAAAGTACCTCAAGCTTTTTTGGTGAAAAAATTTTTGAAAAAAAAGTTAGGTCTTAACTCCATAATCTTTGTGAAATATCACCAATTACATACATACACACACACATACACACACACACACACACACATACACACACACATACATACTTTTTTTAAAAACAGGTTTTTTAGCTTCCTGGGGTCCCAAAACGTGCTTATATGCCAAAAAATAGAAAATCAAATTTTGACCTAACACAATGGTTCCTCTTTGAGGAACCAAAATTTCAATGCTATCATTGCATGAAAATATTTGGAATTACAAATTTTTTATAAAACAGGAGACTATTAGAAAAAAATTTTAAATGGCGTATAGTTTCTGCTAAAGTCAATAAAAATATTTCAATGCAATCATTGCACAAAAATATTTTAAGTTGCAACTTTTATATAAAACAGGAAACTAATCCAAAAAAATATAAATGGCGTATAGTTTCTGCTAAAGTCAATAAAAATATGCCAATGCAATCATTGCACAATAATATTTCAAGTTGCAACTTTTATATAAAACAGGAAACTAATCCAAAAAAATATAAATGGCGTACAGTTTCTGCTAAAGTCAATAAAAATATGCCAATGCAATCATTGCACAAAAATATTTTAAATTCCAACTTTTATATAAAACAGGACGACTAATCGAAAAAAATTTAGAATGACGTATAGTTTCTGTCAAAGTGAATAAAAATATTTTAATATTAACATTGCATAAAAATATTTGAAATACCAGTTTTTATATATAACAAACCATTATTCAAAAAAATTTAGAATGGTGTACAGTTTCTGCCAAAATCAATAAAAATATTTCAATGTTAACATTGCATAAAAATATTTGAAATTCCAGCATTTGTATAAAGCATGACACTATTATAAATAAATGTAAAATTACGTATAGTTTCTGCTAAAGTTAATAAAAATATTTGAAATTCCAACTTTCACTTAAAAAAGGACAGTAATCGAAAAAAATATAGAATAGCGTATAGTGTCTGCTAAAGTCAATAAAAATTTTTCAATGCAATCATTGCATAAAAATATTTGAAATTCCAACTTTCATTTAAAAGAGGACACTATTCGAAAAAAATATAGAATAGCGTATAGTTTCTGCTATGATACACCCGACAATATATATTAAAATTTTTAAAGGTTTTTTAAATTGTGGACTATCAATTTAACTTTATCTATAAATTATAAATTTTTGAAATTTCAAAAACATTTAAGTTGGGTATATTTTGATAAATTCAATACTATAATATATCAATACTATTATTGCATAAAAACGATTGAAAATACAACATTTCTATAAAAAAGGACACTTTTCGAAATAAAACTAAAGTGAGGTATAGTTTTTGCTAAATTAATTACTAATATTTCAATGCAATTGAAATTACAACTGTTCTAAAAAACAGGCTATTATTCGAAAAAATTGAAAGCGGGGTATATTTTTCTAAATTTAATACATAAATTAAATGCTATCATTGCATAAAAATATTTGAAATTACAAGATTTCTATTTATTTTTAATGAATACATTAAATAAAATACAAAAAAAAAGCGGCTTTAGAAATGCGTTTAATCGTTTAATAAAAACAAAGCATTTTGGTTTTTATATTTTAATACAAACCATTTTAAGATATTAAGTGATGAAAATGACCAATTTTTGAGTTTTTAAATTTTGTACTTCTTAGCTTTAAACAGTTGTAACTCTGTGCCGTGAGCTAAAATTAAAAAAAAAGCGTCAACTATATAGCATTTTTTCCAAGGAGTAATTTGCACCGGAGCTCTTTTGTTTTATATATGAAATGACTCAAAAATTTGAATATGAAATAATATAGACATCGGCAGTCCTAAGAATAATAGAAAAAAACAAAAATTTTAAGAATTTAACTGTATAGTAAAATTCATATTGTCGGCTTACAATATGAAAAAACTACAAAAATTTCAATCTATTTTGTCGGCTATTTGATATATTAAAAAACTCAAAAAATGAAATAAGATAGTTATCGGCAGTCTTAAGAATGAAAAAAAAAAAATAAAAAAAAATTTTTTTAAAACACGCTTTTATTTATGCGTTATCTAGTATACTTAGCGCACTAAAACGTAAAAAATAAATTTATAATGAGAGTATTTTTGATTTTTAATAACGTTTTCTGATAATTAAAAATTTACCAAAAATTTATTACTTTTGCTGAAATATGAAAAATTTTATAGTGTGTGATAATGAAAAAAATTAAAAGTGTGGGTACCAGTTTTTAATTTTCTTTCTGCATGCTTGGCACCCACGCTTTTAATTTTTTTCATTATCACACACGTATGTACTATAAAATTTTTCATATTTGAGCAAAAGTAATAAATTTTTGGTAAATTTTTAATTATCAGAAAACTTTATTAAAAATCAAAAATACTCTCATTATTTTATTTTTTACGTTTTAGTGCGCTAAAAGTATACTAGATAACGCATAAGTAAAAGCGTGTTTTAAAAAAAATTTTTTTTATTATTTTTTTTATTTTTTACTTTTTAGTCTTCTTTTTCTATTATAATTATTATTATTATAATTATTATAGGATTAGTGGAAATTATTTAAGGTGAAAAAGAAAAAAACTAAAAAGAATCTACAATCAAAAAACAAAAAAAGTCACTTTTCTTGATGCAAAAATATATCAAAGTAAATTTATGTAAAACGTTTATATAAAAAATATGAGTTTATCACAAAATATTTATTTCTATTCAATATTTTTTTTTTCTTATAATATACAAAAATTTTAAAGGACATTAAAATTTAATTCACACCTTTTTTATTTTATAGATATACCTAGTATTATTTTTTTCTTTCTTCTTTTATTAATCTCCTTCGCATAATTATTATTATGAAGTGTATACATATTATGAAAATACTATATGAAAAAAAAGTAAATAGTAAAAGCAATGTATAGGAATTACAGGTCAAATAAATAAATAACACTTTGTTTAATAATTAATTATACCCATTTATTGATGCGTAAGCATCAAGGAGATCACAGTACTCTAAGATATTACATATAGAACTAAGGGCGCGTAAGATATATTTTACTCTATGATGCAGTGAAAGTGTACCTCCCCTAATATAATTAATATTCATAACGGTACATTTTTACTTACAAGAAAAGAATATAGTATACTATCAAAATATATTGACTCTAAAATAAGATAGAAAAATAGATTTCATTTTGGATATTTCAACACTCCCTCTCAAAATGAAATCCATTTTTATTATTAATTACTCAATTCAACCTTTAATGAAAATTTAAAATACTTGTACATGTGACCTCCTTGTGCTACCTCTGGGAAACTTACATATGGTCCAACATTTGTTGCGAGAGCACGGGGAAACCCAGTAAAACCCGTCCAGACCATTTATAAATTATATGAAACATTTATTATACATTTTAGTATTAACCAATCATATACATAATTAAATTTTTTACCTTATTATTAGAACCAATTTTAATATTTTATAAAAATAAACCTTTTATATTATACATTATTTTTATATATTTGTTTCATCTGATTTTATATCAGGATTACTAATTTTATTTCAACCAATCAAATAGGATCTGATATTCCTAATCAGGATAACTAATTAAAATATATCATCTGATACTCATCAGGATAACCAATAAAAATAATTTTTCATCTGATATACTTATCAGGATAACCAACTAAAATATTTCATCTGATACTCATCAGGATAACCAATAAAAATAATTTTTCATCTGATATACTTATCAGGATAACCAACTAAAATATTTCATCTGATACTCATCAGGATAACCAATAAAAATAATTTTTCATCTGATACACTTATCAGGATAACCAACTAAAATATTTCATCTGATACTCATCAGGATAACCAATAAAAATAATTTTTCATCTGATACACTTATCAGGATAACCAACTAAAATATTTTATCTGATACTCATCAGGATAACCAATAAAAATAATTTTTCATCTGATATACTTATCAGGATAACCAACAAAAAAATATTTCATCTGATACTCATCAGGATAACCAATAAAAATAATTTTTCATCTGATACACTTATTAGGATAACCAACTAAAATATTTCATCTGATACTCATCAGGATAACCAATAAAAATAATTTTTCATCTGATACACTTATCAGGATAACCAACTAAAATATTTCATCTGATACTCATCAGGATAACCAATAAAAATAATTTTTCATCTGATATACTTATCAGGATAACCAACTAAAATATTTCATCTGATACTCATCAGGATAACCAATAAAAATAATTTTTCATCTGATACACTTATCAGGATAACCAATAAGAATAATTTTTCATCCGATACACTTATCAGGATAACCAATGAAAATAATTTTTAATCTGATATACTTATCAGGATAACTAATAAAAATAATTTTTCATCTGATATACCTATCAGGATAACCAATAAATATAATTTTCCATGGTTTCAATAGCTGACAGAAGTCCATCATAACTTTTGGTAACGAAGCTAACAAATAGGTCACTTTATTAATTTCCTGAACAGTCCCACCAGATGAAATTGATTCAGAAATCAGGCCATTGAAAATTTCAAAACGTTTTGCCATGGAAATATCGGCTTGTAATTTTAAGTTTATTAACTTCTTCCGAAATAAAATTTTATAATTCACTTTTATTTTAAGTATTTAACTGTAGCATATACATTATTATTTATTAAAAAACAGAAATAAGAAATCGAGCGCAGTGTATATTCAAAAAATTTTTCTTTTATCTTTATACTTCTTCTTCTTTCTAAGCCTGCATGCCCCACTCTTTACTTTCTAATCTTACACTGTACTGTCTTGAGATGCGTTAGAAAAAAAAATGAAATAATTTATTCAAAAAAATATAACGTATAATTTTTGTCAATGTTCACTTTATATTAACCATTTTTAATAATTAAAAAAATTTTTATTTAACAATACTATAATTATATAAAAAATTTATTGTTTATTAAAAATATGATTTCACTATTTCACGATAATTTTTATATTTAAATTTTAATTTTGAAATGCCACGTGTTATTTAATTTATATACTTTAATTTATTGTTTATAATAAATGCACTAATTAATTAATTATTTAATCACGTGACCTGGGCCCATAACCTATAGGAATTACAGGTCAAATAAATAAATAACACTTTGTTTAATAATTAATTATACCCATTTATTGATGCGTAAGCATCAAGGAGATCACAGTACTCTAAGATATTACATATAGAACTAAGGGCGCGTAAGATATATTTTACTCTATGATGCAGTGAAAGTGTACCTCCCCTAATATAATTAATATTCATAACGGTACATTTTTACTTACAAGAAAAGAATATAGTATACTATCAAAATATATTGACTCTAAAATAAGATAGAAAAATAGATTTCATTTTGGATATTTCAACACAATGCGTTAGAGAGAGATGAAAATATATAAAATTGTTATAAACAAATTTTTTTTTTTTTATTATAAAATTGTCATCAGAAACAAAAATGAATCTGCAATCAGAAAACAAAAAAGTTTACCGGAAGTGTCCCAAAAATTAATTTATATTTATTAACGCGACAGACAAGTCAAGTTAAATAAAAGCGTGTAAAAAATAAAAATTTTTTTAATTTAGCTGTATATAAAAATTTAGCTGTATAGTAAAATTCATATTAGCTGTTTACAATATAAAAAAACTACAAAAACTTCAATCTATATTTCTGGCTGTTTTATATCGGTAGTTCTTAGCTATTTTTACCCAAGTCTGAGGTCGATGTCTTGGATTTAAAAAATACCAATTGCACTGTATTTGGTATGTAAAAATATGGTTACTGGCCAATTTTTAAGGCTCTAGGTGGCTTAGTTGCGATTTAGCAGCTGTTTTTCCAAATTTGATTTTTTTCGAATTCTCAGCCACCCGTTTACTTTTTATTTTCTGGACGCCCTAAATAAGCCTAAAAAATATTTTCTATATAAAAGTGGGTAGTAAAAATTCCCGCCCAATCCGAATCTGACCATATTTTTTCGGAAAAACCTCAGGGAAACCCGGAAAATCGGAAAAACTAAAGGAAGCTGGAAAATACAAATTTCTCAAAAAGCGTCACTTTTTTTTTTTTTTTTTAATTTTTTTTACATGTGTTTTTCCATACTTTTCATGCTGGTAACCTCCTTTTTTGACCCATTTGCCTTTTAAGTACTTAAAAATCAATTTTAGGCTCAAAAAAATGATTTTAAAAATTGTTCATTTTCTGAATTTTCCGATTTTCTCGCTTTTCCTGATAGAAAATGAAAAATCTGACTTGATTTTCGGATTCCTCGGGAAATTTTACATTGAAAACCTTCTTGGGTAAAATTTTAGAGGCCTTTGTAACGCTGTAAAAAAAAGAAAAACAAAATAACCTGCTAAAATCAAAAAAATAAACAGAATAAAAAAATAGCAAAATTTAATTATGTTTAATTATTTTTGATTTTAGCAGGTTATTTTGTTTTTCTTTTTTTTACAGCGTCACAAAGGCCTCTAAAATTTTACCCAAGAAAGTTTTCAATGTAAAATTTCCCGAGGAATCCGAAAATCAAGTCAGATTTTTCATTTTCTATCAGGAAAAGCGAGAAAATTGGAAAATTCAGAAAATGAACAATTTTTAAAATCATTTTTTTGAGCCTAAAATTGATTTTTAAGTACTTAAAAGGCAAATGGGTCAAAAAAGGAGGTTACCAGCATGAAAAGTATGGAAAAACACATGTAAAAAAAATTAAAAAAAAAAAAAAAAGTGACGCTTTTTGAGAAATTTGTGTTTTCCAGCTTTCTTTAGTTTTTCCGATTTTCCGGGTTTCCCTGAGGTTTTTCCGAAAATATATGGTCAGATTCGGATTGGGCGGGAATTTTTAAAAAATTAATTTTTACCCACCTTTATAAAGAAAATATTTTTTAGGCTTATTTAGGGCGTCCAGAAAATAAAAAGTAAACGGGTGGCTGAGAATTCGAAAAAAATCAAAATTGGAAAAAAAGCTGCCAAATCGCAACCAAGCCACCTAGAGCCTTAAAAATTGGCCAGTAACCATATTTTTACATACCAAACACAATGCAATTGGTATTTTTTAAATCCAAGACATCGACCTCAGACTTGGGTAAAAATAGCTAAGAACTACCGATATATGAAAAATTAAGAATGAAAAAAAAATTAGAAATATTTAACTATATAGTAAAATTCATATTGGCGGTTTACAATATGAAAAAACGAAAAAATTTACCATCTATTATTTTGGTTATTTATATATGAAAAAACTCAAAAATTTCATTATGAAATAAGATAGATGTCGGCAGTCCTAAGAATAAAAAAAACAAAAATTTAAAAAATTTAATTGTATAGTAAAGTTCATATTGGCTGTTTACAATATGAAAATACTACAAAAATTTACTTGCATGGAAAAAAATGAGGTATTATATCCGAATTAAAAAAAAAAAATCGCAAAGAATTATAAAAAAGCTAAGGCTTTTTTATTTCAGGCACGATCAAATTTATTGAGTATTTTCTCTTTAATAACATTGATGGGATCCATATTCTCATAAATTGAAAACTATTATTTATTATTTACAGTATTCATAAATAAATAATTATTTAATTAAAAGTTTTTATCTGCATTAATAAAAATAATAGGGTTTAGATTATTTTAATTTCTTTTTCACCATAGCAAGATCGTTTGCTAAAGATTCTTATATAATAATTTACTAAAGTATGCCGAGAAAATATAAAATTTAAGTTTCTAAATTTGATTAAAATATCTGAATCTTCAAATATATATTAATCTTTCTTAATTCTGAAAAAAATCAAAGTATAATTTTAATTTCCCATATTCTTTAAAAAGAATATATTAATATTTTTTTAATTACCTAAATCAAATTCTACCTGCGTGCCTTAATATATTAATTTTTATCTGAGAAAAGATAATAACAAATTTGTTAACAGCAATGTATGCTTATTGTAAGGTAATTAAAAGTCAATACTGCTGAAAAACAAGTATTAGTTTAAATTTGAGTACTTAATTTAATAGAACTTACTGTATCATCTTTTTAAAAATTTTACATAAAAATAATAATTAAAAATAATATAAATTTACAAATTTATATAAGATTATTTATTATTTTTATCCACGTTTTTAAAAAAAATAGTAAAAAAAGTTTAAAAAGTAGTTTTAAATTACGCGCTTAAATTTAAACTAGAAGACTTTAAGTAGTATAGTTAGGTTAGTCTAGGGTTAGTCTGCTAGTCGACTGCGCTAGGTTAATGGCTATGTGTTTATAAATTTGTTATTATTCTTTTCAGATATGTTTTTAATTCTTTGGGTTGATATAGTTAAATAAACAAAAGTTTAATTCAGATAAGTATAAAAAGTTTTAATATTTTTTTTTAATTTATGTAAAGAACGTAATTTCTTATCTACAAGTGATGATTAAAATGATGTTTCCAAATACATTTGTTAAGTTATCCTTTCAAGTAATATTTTAAGTGTGTATATGTACTAAATTTTATTTTTATTTCTCTAGTTATTACTGATATTTGCTTTTTTTTTAGGGTTTTTAAGTTCATTTTTTGGCACCAGGAATCAGTATTTTTGTGATTAGCTGACAACAACAGAATGAAGCTTAGTTGAATTGAAGAAAGCACAACTAGATGCTGTAAAACAAGCTTTGAACCAAGCTTCTTTTTTATTCAACGAGTTGTTCTAGAAAATTACCTAGTTTAGTTAATTTTTAGGTATTATCGGAAATCAGTTTTTTGGACATTTATCTGCAAGGACTTGATGAAATCACTTGAAATTGAAATCCATGAAACTAGATCTGATTTAAAAAAATTTGTTCTAAGGGATTTTTTATTCATCGAGTTGTTCCAGAAGTTTACTATTTTTAGGTCATTTTTAGGTAACGGAAATCAGTTTTTTGGACATTTCTCTGCAAGGACTCGATGAAATCACTTGAAATTGGAAACCATGAAACTAGATCTGATTTAAAAAAATTTGGTCTAAGGGATTTTTTATTTATCGAGTTGTTCCAGAAGTTTACTATTTTTAGGTCATTTTTAGGTAACGGAAATCAGTTTTTTGGACATTTCTCTGCAAGGACTCGATGAAATCACTTGAAATTGGAAACCATGAAACTAGATCTGATTTAAAAAAATTTGGTCTAAGGGATTTTTTATTCATCGAGTTGTTCCAAAAATCTACTATTTTTAATTCATTTTTAGGTATTTTAAACCAGTATTTTGAACATTTCTCTGCAAGGACTTGATGAAATCACTTGAAATTGAAAACCCTACAACTAGATCTTATTTCAAAAAATGTGGTCTAAGGGATTTTTGATTCATCGAGTAGGTTCTGAGATCTTGAGGATACACTTTCTCGAACATACATCCCTACACACACCAAGGCAATATAAGCATTTAGAGGCATCGGAATGACCTGGGGACCAAATTTCTCCACGAATTAGACAATTTAGAAACTTTTCCGTTTTTTGACCTGACAAACTTATAAGGCACGATTTCATCTATGTATTGCATACATAGGGTGATCGTGCCTAAAAAGTACCTGGAGATTTTTTGGTGAAAAAAATTTTATAAAAAAAATAGGTCTTAATGTCATACAGGTTGGGAAATATCACCGGTGACAGTTCTACATACAGACATAAATACACTCACACACATTCATACACACTTTTTTTAAAAACTGGTTTATTAACATCCTGAGGTTTCAAAACGTGCGTATATGTCAAAAAATCAGAAATAAAAATTTTACCTAAAACAATGGGTCCTCTATGAAGAACCAAAATCATAAATATTTCACTCTAGAGTAAAATTAATATTGATTCTCTGCAATATAAAAAAACAGCAAAAATTTCAATCTATAATTTTAGTTGTTTTATATATGAAAAAACTCAAAAATTTAACCATATAAAGAGTATAATGGATATCGGCTGTCCTATTTATGAAAACATTATAAAAATTATAAAAGTTTATAAAAAATATTATAAAAGTTTCACTCAATAGTAAAATTTACATTGATTGTCTACAATATGAAAAAACTGAAAAAATTTCAATCTATATTCTTGACGGTTTTATATATGAAAAAACCCAAAAAATTTCACTATAGAGTAAAATGGATATCTTCTGTCCTATTTATGAAAAAAAAAATAATAAATATTTCACTTCAGAGTAAAATTCATATTGATTGTCTAAAATATAAAAAAAAAGCAAAAATTTCAATCTATATTGTTTTTTTTTTTTTTATATATGGAAAATCCCAAAAATTTCACCATAGAGTAAAATGGATATCGGCTGTGCTATTAATTGAAAAATAAAAAATTATAAAAATTCACTCTATAGTAAAATTTATATTGGCTGTCTACATTATGAAAAAAATTCAAAATTTTCAATCTAGATTGCTGGCTGTTTTATTTATGAAAAAGCTAAGAAAATTTCACCATATAGTGAAATGGATATCGCTGGTCCTATTTATGAGCAATAAAAAATTATGAAAATTTCATTCTATAGTCATATTTATGTTGATTGTCTACAATATCAGTTGTGATTTATATATGAAAATTGAAAATATTCAAATATTGATTGTCTACAGTATGAAAAAAACTGAAAATTTTGTTAAAAAAAACTGCACATTACTATATTTTATTTTCAATTATTATTTATTATCAATAATTATTTATGTTATAAAATATACCTCATTAGTTATAAATATTTATAAATAATCATGTAACTTTTTCTTAATATGAATTATAAAATTTTTTTGTTAGTAAATTTGGAGGTATAAAATTAATTCTGTTCTCATTCATTTTTAAATAAAATTAAATTGCATTTTAATCACGTATGATTAAATTTATTATAATTAACTACATATGATTAAAATATAAAAAAATTAATGCACAAGAGTTTTTATTTGGTTAAGCCGAGCATCGCGAGGCCAATCAGCTAGTAAATTATTAAAATTATTAACAATTTATAGAGTTATGAAGAATCAATATGACTTTTGCAATAAAATATTTTTTTGGAAAATTTTTGTTATTTCTAAATTTCTATCATTTTTTTTAATGATATTTTCATAGATAATATTGTTACGTATGGTAGGTCAAAATTGATACGCCTAACATTTGATATATGAGTCCGTCGCTGCAATAACCACCTATAAACTTTTAAAGGAGAGGGGGATTGCATGTATATTTTAGATATGGTCCCCCTCTTTTTTAAAAGTTTATAGGTGGTTATTGCAGCGACTGATTCATATATAAATAGTAAACCCTATATCCGATAGCTGTATTAATATTACAGATGACATAGGAACCCGCAGGTGCATTTCCGCTGTTGCTGATCTAGCACAATAGCGTGGGACCAAAAGTCAGCTATGGCATAAATTAGGAGGGATTTAGGCGTTATAAACTGCATAAATCCCACCTCGCGATTCTCGGTAATAATTAGGGACGCCTTCGCTAATTGGACGTGACGAGACCGACGCTTTTTTGTATTGGACGTCTCCCTCAAAATCTCGGAATATGGGCAGATTCATATTAGATTATATATTGCCCTTCAGGCGCCCAAACCAGTCATTAGAATACTATCTTTCGTTTAGAGTCTTACCACTCTATTACAGTTCTACCTTTAATTACTTGACTTAAAGACTTAGACAGTTTTATTATATTTACTTATAATCAATAAAGTGAAAGTTATATATCAAATCAGTTATCAGTTATTATTGTAACAATTCTTTCTGTAATTAAGAACTTAACCTCAGGTTAGGTTCATCCAGCTTAGATCGAACCCGAACTCATTTACAAATACATAAACTATAAACCAACCAAAATATAAGCATCCAACTTATATAAAATACCTGGGGCAGTCAATATCCCCAGGATAAACTTATATTTCATATATTCATAATTATTTATATTTACGTATCCCTTGGATAAAACCTCAGGATACGTAACATAAATTGGCTCCCTAAAAGGAAAGCTGGTAAGAAGGAACAAAAGCATATTTCCTATCAAGATAATGTTTACAGTATATGGCAAAGAAAGGCCAACGCTATTATACCTGCAAAAATCCTAATTGCCAAAATTGTAAAGGAAAAGTAAAAAAAAAATTAATAACTTCAAAACACGAAATACTATCAACAAACAAGTCACATAGTAAAGTAATAGTGACTGTAATTATACTATCGAACTCAACGAAGAAATCAACTCTAATCAATCAAAATCTCAAGATCTTTAAAATTATTTAAAGCCGTTATACCACACAATACCATCTAAAGAAATTTATCTACATCTTCGTAAGCAGTTTCTGAAAAATTATTTTTGCCAAGCTGTAGCCAAGCTGTATATTGCCAAGCTGTAGCCAAGCTGTATATTGCCAAGCCGTAGCCAAGCTGTTCATTTTTTTTATTATCATTGCCAAGCAGTTTTAGGACCTATCCAACAAATCATTGGAAAATATAATGGAATTCAGGACCATTGCTATAACTACAATCTTAATGTAAGTACCTTAAAAATATTTTTTTATCTTTTACTTAAATCTCCGAGACATTTCAAAATTTTTTCAAAAAAAAAAAATAATAAACAATCCCGTAAAAATTTTTTTTTCTTCTCGTAAAACTATTATGCCAAATAATTCTTGGCGACAACCGCGAGATACATTTTCCGATACTGAATCAATTAATAGTGAAGTAAACCGAACCATGGACGGCCCTCAAATTAACCCGCCCAATAATATAGATGTAGCCAATTTAGCCCAAGAATTTGAACGCCTCAATTTAGAAATGCTACGACAACGCGAACAAATGACAAATATAATTAACTCTGAAAGATCACTAAATATAGAAGTAATCAACGAAATTTTGAACGAAATGGAAAATATTGAACAAAATCGTAACAATGCAATACAAAATGTACCAAACAACGCTAATAATAGACCCAGATTAAATAGTCTTGTGCCACTTATAACTGCTATTGCAAATATACCCGATTTTTCTGGTCAGCCACAAATCCTACAAGCTTTTTCTAAAGTTTTGAAAGATATTGTTAAAACATATAGACCAGGTTGCGAACAATTTTTGTTAAAATCAATCCCTCGCCGCCTTAAAGGCCGAGCATATGACGCATACGCAGGAATTGCCCCTAATTACACCAGTCTAGAAAATTTTTTACAAGACTTAAAACTAAGTTTTGGCGGTATCACTGACGCAGATACTATTAAATTAGATATGACACAAACCGAAAAAAACCCTTGCGAACCAGTAGCCGATTATGCCCTACGCGTACAAAATTTAGAACAAGCTTTACATGCAATTTATGATTCATCGGTTAGTTTAACCGCAAACGAAAAAGATGGAAAAAACAATGGAAAAAACGAACTAGTATTGAAGCCCTTGAATGCTTTCTTTTTGGATTGAGAAACCCTCCGGAATATAGAGTAGCCTCAAAACAACCAAAAACTTTGCGAGAAGCTGCTAATATTGCAGTTAACCTTGAAGGTAGACGTCGCTCGGTACAAAGACATGAATTCTGTACATTAAAACACGCACCAGTTGTTCCAGCTGAACCAAACAATTTTGCGATGGACGACACATCTAGTGTCAGCACAGCCTCAACTTCAGAAATTTTTCAATTAATAAACCAATTTTTAGAAATACAAAGATTACGTAATAACGTGATGAATACAACAGGCCATGATATAACAGGTATACGCACTGTTGCCGCCGAACCTCCAAAAAAGCAATGTATTTTCTGTAAAAGTAATAGTCATGATATATCCCAATGTAAAGAATTATTTAAATCTGTTGAACAAGGAAAAATTAAACACCCTACTGAAATCCAAGAACCTGATACATCAAATACACCTTTAACTCCTGTTTTTGAAAATTACCCCCAAAATTACCCACCACCTTGGTGGCAACCAAATAGAGGAAATAACTATAACCGTTACAATCAGGGTTATAATAGAGGAGGCCGAAACAATAATAATAATCGATATAACCAAAATTTTAATCAATACCCAAACAATCAACAAAATTTTAATTCTTATCAAAATTTTAATAGATACCCCAATGTTGGAGATTGTACATATTGTAAATATTTGTATGTGTGTGTGTGTGTGAGTGTGGCCCCACTCTACAATAAGACACCGGTGTCCAGTGCTCCTATAGCTCCCGCCGACTATAGATCGCTGGCTCTCTCTGGCTTTAAATAAAAGAAACAGTTGTCAATTATTTATTATTGTCATTTTATTCAAAACCACCATTTCCTCAATTACATCCACTAATTATCCAACATTCTGGCATCCCGTTGTAAAAGATTTGTGTTCATCGTGCAGAAGAAAAAGAAACATCAAAATTATTAAAAAGTGTATCTTGACCGCATGTGAACATCACGTGCACGGAAAACTAAGTTGTCGTTTAAAAGGAAATTTTTAGTGGATTGTGATTTTTTTAAGGAGATAATTTTTTTTCTGTGGAATTTGGTGAAAATTTTTACTTCAGTACATATATAACAAATAAATAAAGGAAAAACGAGCATCATATTTTAATGTCATTTAGCGGCATTAATGCTTTATAAACTCCAAAATTTTACAATCAAGAAAGAGAGAGTGACCTTTTTTAATTTTTTGTGTTTCAATTATAAAAAAAAGGGGAACAAAATTTTTCTATTTATGTGCATTAAACAATTTTTGAAGTAATGGTGCATCATAAACTTTGTTTATTTTTTAACAACATTTTTTTTTGCATTACTATATTACTATATAAATTACTATATGTTACTATAAAAATGGCGGGAGTGAGCGCATGGTAAAGAATTTTTGTCTATAAATCAAAGAAAAAGGAAGTTAGAACGAGATACAATTCATCCGGCGCCAACTCAACATTGTATTTTATATAACGAAGTCTGTGATTGGTCCAAAATAAGTACATCGCTCTCATTGGTGAGATGTTCAAAAGGATGGTAGAATACAGACGTCATGCTTTTTTCCTGGTGAAAATTAAGGGTGCGGATGAACTTTATGGAATTTTTTTTAAGTTAAGTAAAATTAACAATTAAAAAAAAAAAGAAGAATATTTTTAAATATTTTTCTCGCTCACTTTACCTTCTTTTTTTGTTGTTGGTATTTTGTTCATGTAGTATATTATAACAAAATAAAATAAATTAATAAATTTTTGAAAGTTCGCTTAAAATTATAATAGAAGATAATAAATTGATATGTATAGCAGAAGACGAGAGAGTGATGTTTATATTCGCTTTCTCTCGTGGTCGTAATTAGTAAATAAACTTACATTTTTTTTTATCTTCTCTTTGGTACATAAATTAATTAAATGTTTAAAATTTTGTTATATAATTAAAAATTCTTAAAATAATCTTTCTTAAATTATCTTATTTGTAGTAAATATGCATTTTTTTGAAGCTTAATTTTTTTTTTGTATTTTTAAAATTATTATTTAAAAAATAAAATTAATATTAATTAAATCAAATTAAAAAATTTTAATAAATCAAATTAAAAATTTTTTTTATAATTGAAAGAAGTAGAGGCCGTACATGTGAGTAGAAAAGTGATATGTATATGGGTGTTTCCATTTTTTTTTTGTGTTTTAATTTAAATTCTTTTATGAATTAAACTAAAAGGAATAGCTTTGATCTAAAATTGTATATATTATTTGAAATAAATCAAATGAAATAAAAAAATTAAATTAAAATTTTGATATTAGTGTATGATATTAATTAAATTTGATAAAAGTGAATGATTTTTTAATCCAATTTTTTATAATTAAAAGACTTAAAAAAAAAAAAGAATAATTTATCATAAAATTTTTTTTTTTTTTGTTTGTTTAATGTTCAAATACTAAAATTTGTAAAATTTCCTTAAGGTACTAATTTGGACTTTATGCTGCTGGCTTGGTTTTCTGGTGGTGACAACTACACGCTGGACCTGTTTGGACCTTGGTGGACCTTAATCATTGTTGCAGTACCTAGCGTATTTTTTTTTGGAAGGATTGTGGTCAATTGAAGGAGCGTTGGCGATTCAGCGATTGGTAGTGCAGCGTCAACACTGGTAGCCAATTGATTTAATTAAAGTTGTAATGGCTAATTTCAATATTTTTATTGTTTGGGGATTAGCAAGGTCGGTGGTATCTTTACCACATCCACAAATTGGTAATTATTTAGATTAAAAATTTATTGAACTTCGTAGAAGGATGGAAACGTGACTTTGGTAGTCATGTTTTTATAATATGATGAATATTGACGCAGTATGATGGATTGGTAACAAATTTTTTGACTCATCTGTCTCTCAACTTTTTTAATTTATAATTAATTTTTTTTTTAAGTCTATTTAAATTTTATATTGGAGTTTAGTTAAATCAGGTACTTAGCACTTGAATATGAAATTTAAATTTTAGTTGGTATTTTTTAGTTGTTGGAATTTTAATATAAATACCTTTTTTTTTGGTGGGGGAGAGATGGGTTGAATATTTGGTTGAATATAATGGCATTGTATTGTGTTAATAATTATTTTTAAATTGAATTAAATTTAATTAGTATATTTATTACCTCAGTAATAAATTTGGCAAATGACTGATACAGTTTGTTTCAGTCATATCTTAATACTAATCTTGGAATTTAATAATATATATTAATATATATATATATTTATTAGTATATTTATTAGTGTTTCTAATAAATTTGGCACATGACTGAGACAGTTGGTTTCAGTCATATCTTAATACTAATTTTTTGGAGCTTTTTTAGATTATCATTCTTGCTAAAGTTTAGAACCTTTAGTTTGAATTAAGTCGTAGTTTCTATTTTTCTTTGGAGTTTAATAAAATACATGAAAAGTAGAAAATAGATATAAGTGTTGGCGATGTGATGCTGATCTCTGATGAGACCATGCATCCATCAAAATGGCCTTTGACTAGCTTAGTTGAGGTCTTTCATGGTCTGATGGGTTGGTGCATGTGGTTGACCTCAAGACTGGGTCAACACAGCTTAAAACACTAATTCATAAATTTATAAAATTAAATATTTTGAATAATGAGAAATCATAATGTTTGGTATTTAGTAATTTGTGTATTCATGTAAATTCATTTAAAATTATTAAATTAAAAATAAAATTACAGAGTTATATCATTGTATAAAAAATTGTATAATTAAATGAATTTTTATTATATTATAACTAATTTTTAAATATTGATTTTAATTTGAAATTTAAAAAAATGTTTAAATTGATGAAAATAATATTTAGATGTTTTATATATTTTATATAAAATTGCAAGCAAGATTTGCATTCACCACATACTTTTTATTGTTAATTGGTTTTTGTTAATTGGTAAACATTTTAATTTTATTAAAACGTGGTGGGTGGAAATGTTGGAGATTGTACATTTAAAAAAATGAAATTTAAAAAAATGTTTAAATTGATGAAAATAATATTTGGATGTTTTATATATTTTATATAAAATTGTAAGCAAGATTTGCATTCACCACATACTTTTTATTGTTAATTGGTTTTTGTTAATTGGTAAACATTTTAATTTTATTAAAATGTGGTGGGTGGAAATGTTGGAGATTGTACATATTGTAAATATTTGTATGTGTGTGTGTGAGTGTGGCCCCACTCTACAATAAGACACCGGAGTCCAGTGCTCCTATAGCTCCCGCCCACTATAGATCGCTGGCTCTCTCCGGCTTTAAATAAAAGCAACAGTTGTCAATTATTTAATATTGTCATTTTATTCAAAACCACCATTTCCTCAATTACATCCAATAATTATCCAACACCCAACAATCAGAATTTTAACCCAAATAATCGCCAAAACTATAATAATAATCGCGGACAATATCGCGGTAATAATAGAAATCGTAATTTTTTAAATCCTAATAACTTTTATCCAAATTATTCAAATCAAAATATGATGGAATACCAAAATTTCCCATCCCAAAATCAAAATTACTCTAACCAAACCCAAAATTTCGACCAAAGCCAAAATTTTGCTCAAAATTATCCTCAAAATGAAAATAATCAGAATTTCCCTCCCAATTTCTCTAATGCCCCCCCTCTTATGAATATCAATCCTACCCAACAACCAAATAACCCTTCCAACAACACAAAAAACCCCCAAAGTGCTGAAAATAAATCAGAAAAGCATTTAAACTAGTTAGTTGCCCATCCACGAGTGAGTTTGGGCCAAAATTAAACCATGATTTTGACACCTTTTATACAAATGCAATTTCGAAAACCTTTTACAATAATTCTTTACCTTCAATTTTAAGCCTTAATAGCGATGAAATACACATTTCAAATATAAAACCCTTTGAAATCCCAATTAATATAGAAAATCTCACCCCTTTTTCAAACATTCCAGAAAAAGATTTTACTACAAATAATGAAAAATTAACCCCTGAACCAGAAATAAATTTTAAATTTGAAAAACCGAAATCAACCCTTAAACCAAAAATAAATCCTACAAGCTCTGAAAAATTAAAAATAATCACTCAGACCGAATCTCATTTAGACTTATTTATTGAAAAACCTAAGGAAATACTTGATTCCCCAAAGATTAATAAAACCCCTAGCTTAACCATCGAAAAATCTAAATTAACTTTTAAATTAGAAGATTCTTTCCCTTTTTCAACAAATGATAAAAATTTAGAATTAAAACCTTATACAGAAAAACAAAAAGTTGAACCAGAAAATACTTCAAATCTTGAAACTAAAGTTAAACAAACAATAATTGCTAAAGGACTAAACCTTATATATGTATCACAACCTGAAGAAATTAAACAGTACCGTCAACCTTTGTATTACCAGTTAAAACTGAATTTCCTTCTGCTCACATAAGATACGCAACTATAAAAAAAATACCACCTGTTGTGCAATTCCACAGCCCAGATTTAGTCGAAAATGGCTCAAATCTCTTAATAGATACGGGCGCGGACGTTTCATTAATTAAAGAATCAGCACTACGCTCATCTGTTTTTGTAAACACTGGCGTTATTTTAAGATTAATCGGATTTTCAGGCGTAGCCGAATGTACAAAAGGCGCAGTAATAATAACACTAAATAAATTACAAGGTCTTTTTCATGTTGTAAAGGACGATTATTGTGCTAGTTATGATGGAATTTTAGGCTTAGATATGATGCAAAAATATGAAGGATTAATTGACTTAGCAAAAATGAACTTATACTTAGGACCACTCGTTATCCCGTTTAGAAATAAAGAAAAATTTGTTATTGAACCAAATTCTGAACAAGGAATATATGTTCATGTATCCAATCCCGTAAAAGAAGGATATATGCCTGAAATAAATTTACATCCAAAACTTTACATTGGAGACGTATTAGCGACAAATAGAAACGGTTTAGCATATGTTATGTGTGTAAACCTCAATGATAAAAAAATCGAAATTGAAGCCCCAACTGTCGAATTAGAACCATATGAATTAGTTGAAAACATTGAAGAAAATCACATTCCTGAAACAATTTATGAAACTTCTGAAATAAAAAATGATTTTGATGAAGAAAATTTTGATAGAGATGAATTATCTGCCAAAGTTATAAAAGATATTGACTTAAATGGCCTAGATAATGAAGAAAGAAAAAGTATAGAAACCTTAGTTTATGAATTTGCCGAAGTATTTTATGTTAAGGGTAGAAAATTTACTTGCACCCCTTTAATTTAACATAAAATTGAAGTTTCCTCTAATGTACCTATCAGATGTAAAACCTTTAGACATCCTCCTGAAGCTCAGAAAGCTCTGGATAAAATTCTGAAAGAACATTTTGATTTAGGAATTATAAAACCTGGATATTCTGAGTATTGTTCTCCAATTTATGTCATCCCTAAGAAACAATGCGGTGAAAATGGGGAAAAACAATATAGGGCGATTTTAGATTTTAGAAAAATAAATGAAATAATTATAGGAGATGCTTTTCCCATGCCAAACATAACCGAAATACTTGATAAATTAAGCAATTGCCGCTACTTAAGCTCTCTTGATGCAAAAATGGCTTTCCATCAAATTAAGATAACTGAAGATTCTCAAAAATACACTGCATTTGCAGCCAATAACAATCTGTGGTTGTATGAGAGTTCACCTATGGGTTTAAAATCAAGCCCATTAGTGCTCTGCAGGCTAATGCAGAAGATTCTGGAGACTCTAGGACCCGACTGGGTCTTCGCATACCTGGATGATCTAATTATAATCGCAAAATCACTTGAACAACACTCAATCAGACTCAGAAAGCTTCTACAACGATTAAAAAAAACAAAACTTCTTATAGATCCAAAAAAATGCTTTTTCCTGCGAAGCCATATCAAAATTTTGGAACATATAGTTGGGGACAACAAAATTACTCCATCCCCTGATAAAATCGAAGCCGTTGAAAATTTCCCTGTTCCAAATACTGTCAAAAAAGTAAGACAATTTCTTGGCCTATCTGGCTTCTACAGAAAATTCATAAAAGACTATGCAACTATAGCTAAACCACTTACAAACTTGTTAAGAAAAGATGAACCATTTATTTGGGGTACTGAACAAGAAACTGCTTTTAACACCTTAAAGCAAAAATTGTGTGAACATCCAATTCTAGTACTTCCAGATTTTTCAAAATTTTTTTACGTAGTCTGCGATGTTAGCGATATAGCCGTGAGCGCCATCTTGTAACAGCTAGATGATTATGGAAACGAGCATGTAATTGCATATAGTTCAAGACTACTTACTAATACAGAGACGTTTTACAGCGTTTATCACCGTGAAATTTTATCTACCGTGTTTGCTACTGAACAATACAGAAGTTATATTTATGGAAAGAAATTTTATATTATTTGTGACCACCTCCCACTAAAATCACAACATAATTCTTCTAAAGTTGACCAAAGAGCTTAAGAGCTAAAATTATGAATTATGATTTTGAAGTAATCTACAGACCTGGACCAAAAAATTCTGCTGCTGATGCATTGTCAAGAAATCCGGTTCCTAAAGATGGTATACCGAGTGAAGAAATGCCTAGAACTGAGTTATACAATTTAGCAGAAAATAAAATGCTTGCAGACACATCAGATTCTGACTCATCATTCTGCACATTTCTTTAGGATTGAATCAAACAAAAAATTTTTTATACAAGACACTTTTTCAAACTATTCTTCAGAATCTGACTCATATATACAAAAGAAAAAGGTTACATTTAAACTTAGCAGCAATTCTGACTCTGAAGATTCAGAAAATTACTCAGCATCTCATATATTTATGGCTAAACGAAAAAGAGAAAGGAGAAATAAAAATGTATCTTTTGAGAAAAATTTCGAAAGTAGTTCTGAATCCAATGTTGAAAAGAAAAAACCAAAAAAAAATCCTGAAAAACCCAAACCAATCATAAAAAAAGTTGAAATTGTGACAGAAGAACGCCACCCTCTAATAACTAAAGCAATAAAAAGAAACAAAGGTATACCTAGAAAAGATGTTGAACCTTACCCTCAACCCTCCGACATCCCTAAAAGAGGTAGAGGCAGACCAAAAAAAGATAAACCTAAAATTCCTCCATTTACCCCAAAATACCCTGGCATGCACTATAAGCCACCTCCAATGTCCCCTTGCGTTTCAAAAGCCTCATCATTTAAAATACCAAGAACTTCCAGTTCTGATACCCCTGATTTAGAAATACCAAATTCTGCAACAACTTCTGAAAACGAAATAATTATGCAAGATATATCAAAACACAAAATGGATAGATTAGATCATGCAGAAAATAATATTTTAAACAAAAATAAAGTAAAATCAATTGATTCAGAGAAATGCAAATCAACATTAAATAAAACAAAAATACAAGATAAAATTTTATTTGAAGGATCATTAGATGTCAAAGTAATAGATAAAAATTCAGAAGTTACGATATTTACTAAAAATTTAAGCAAAAATAATTTAAAAAATAACCCAATAAATAATAAATTAGAAAATAATAACATAGAAAATATGGAAATTGAAAATATCAATAAAAATGAAAATATTGAAGAAATAGAAAATGAAGCTGATAATGCAATAATATGTGCTCCCAACAGTAATAAAAAAATTGAATATAAAAAAATAATTGATGACCCAAATGAATTTAATCGTTATAACCCTATAGAAAAATGTGCTGAACCCAATGAAAAACTCACTAGGTATTTAAAAGTAGCTAATGACGGTGATTGTTTATTTCACAGCCTCGTAATTTTATTAAAAACTAATTTAAGTTTTGAAAAATAAATTAAAAAATAGTAATTATTTAAAATACTGTGAAAATACTGATAGCACATTCCATATTTTAAACAAAGACAAAGAATGGGGGGATAGCGACTGTGTATATTTATTTGCAAAAGAATTTAAGAAAAATATATGTGTACATTACTGCGATAATGAACTAAATCAATTCAATTATTATTATGCAGGTGAAAAATTTTAAACTTTTCATTTACATTTAGCTTCAAATCATTATACCCCTTTAATTAAAAACACAAATATTGAAAATATTCCAGAAAATTCTATAAAAATCCCAATGGAAATTGAAAATCTTGTATCACATAACGAAAATAATTCAAAAAAATCAAATGAGTTGGCTGAGACAGGAAAAGAAAAACCCATAGATAAAACCACTCATGAACCATCCCCTAGAAAACCACCATGGGTCTACAAGAAAAATATTAAGTATACAAATTTAAACCCTTTAAAATGTGTTGTTATATCCGGAGACCACCCATACCACGGTTTCCAAAATTTAGTTTTTTGCATCACTGAAGATGTACACCAAACTGAAGTATTAAGCACATTGATTGAAAAAAATTTATTAAGACTTACTGATATTACTCGTAACTATCCAAAAATGCACGAAGTAATCGTAATACCATTATTAGATAAAAATTTAATCGCTTTAGTTATCAAACCTTTTATAGACTCTAAGTTTATGAGAACTGACTTAGAAAAAACATTAAAAAATCTTGCAGCATTAATCGACAGGTTTGATTTTAAATCAATTTCAATCATAAAAGATTTAGATATTCTTAACGCAAATAAAGTATTAAACTTTATTAGTAGATTAAATCATTATTTAGGAAGTAAAAAGATCTTAGCAACTTTTTACCATGACAATTTACAAGTACCTCCTCCCGAAGAAAGACAAAGAATTATTAGACAATATCACGAACCTCCTACGAGCGGGCATAGAGGATATCACAAATGTTTAGCGAAACTCGCAGAAAAGCATTACTGGCGTCACATGCGCGATGAAGTACTGTTATTTATACGCAGTTGTCCAACATGTCAACGAGTCAAATCTACCAGAGACAAAACTAAATTACCCATGGCTATTTCAGACTCTCCAGTTCGTCCCTTTGACCACATTAGTATCGATTTACACGGACCCTTACCAAAATTTCAAAAGTATTGTTGGATACTCACCGTATTTGACATAATGTAAAAATTTTTTATAGCTGCTCCTTTACATGGCACCCCAGCCACGGAAGTTGCAGAAGCATTAGTTAATAATGTCATAACAAAGCACGGTCCTCCTAAAATTCTGACCTCGGATCAAGGGACACATTTCTGCAACAAGGTCATCCAAGGTCTCGCAAGGATTTTCAAAATACGGAAGTACAAAAGTAGCGCGTTCCATCCGATGATTCAAGGATGCATTGAAAGACTTCACTCACCACTTATTAATTACCTTAAAATATATATGTCTGAATGTAATGATTGGCCAAAATGGTTGCCATTAGCCTGTTTTTCATTCAACATTACAAAACATGAAAGCACAGGATACCCTCCATTTACTCTGATTTATGGATACAAAGCTAGAATACCTTCAGAATTCCCACCTAGAGAACAAATACTTTTATATGATAATTACCTTGCTGATATGACCACCAAACTGTCAGAAATGCGTATTAATGCAATTTTTATGGAAAGACAAAGAAAATATAAAAGTAAGGAATATTATGACAGGTCAACAAACTTAATACATTTTAAAACCGGTGACATAATTTACCTAATAAATAACAGAAGTGGCGAAAAACATTCCAAACCATCATTTTTAGGATTTTTTGAAATCACGTGCATAGATTACGATAAACATAACGCCGAAATAAAATGTGGAAAAATAAAAAAAGTTGTCCACATGAATTTATTAAAACCGGCTAGAGAAGCCACAGAACCCGGTAATATCTGCGAATCACCTACAGAAGAAAATACTGACTGGTTAGATGATGCTCCTAGTAGCGACACAGATGTATAAAAAAAAAAATAAAACAAACAATAAAATAAATAAACAAAAAAATAAACAAAAAAAAATACATAAATATATTAATTAAAAATTTACAAAAAAAAAATACAAAAAAAAAACAAAACAAAACAAAACAAAACAAAAAAAAAAAGTTTTCTAAAATAATATCTACAATAGTAATTTAAATTGAAAATTTTATTTTTAAAGATTTTTTAAGACTATAGTAACCTTATTATAAAATCAATAATATATAATTAAATTCCATATTATAAAATATTAAATACATAGAACATATTTTTACCCATATATATGTTACGCCCGAAACGAGGTAACGGCCGGTTCCGCGTAATCGGACAGTAAACCGGCCGGTTCCACGGAATGGGGCATCAAACCGGCCGGTTCCGCGGAACGGGGCATCAAATTAAATAAATTAATACATTGAAAATAAGAAACATTTCTAAGAAAAAAAATTTTTGTTTAATTTCTTTTACATTTAAAATACATTTTTAAATGATACTGATTAATTATAAGATAAAAAATTTGTTTGACTTAGCAAATTTTATTCATAATTTCATTAAACCGGCTGATGACTGCCCCGTTCCGCGGAACCGGTCGTTACCTCGTTTCGGGCGTAACATATATATCACCTATAACCGAATATTTAGCATAATATAGTAACACTTCAATTATTATTTAAAAATACTAATCCTTTTAATTATTAGTTAGAATATTATTATAAAATAAGATATTTTAAGTTTAACAAAAATTACCCAAGTAATAAAAACATATATTACTACGTTGTGCTTTTTAGAAAAATTATCTTAGAAAAATAGAATTTTTATAAAATTATTAATAAAACCCTGCTTGATTTAGAAAACACAATTAACATAACTAATTTAAAACTCACCTATTTTTACATTTCTGAAAACAAAAACAACACAAAAACAACACAAAAATAATAACAAAAAAATATGCACTTTTATATTTAAACTCAGAAACCATTTAATTTAAAAGAACTTTACAAAATAAATTTCATTTACTTTTAAAAATTTTTATCCACAAATCAATTAAATGTCTTTATTCGGTGAATCAGGTGAAAAATCTTGTGAATAACAAAATGGCAAAACCCCGGGATTTTCAGAAGCTTCGCCTTGCCCTTCCTTATTTGAAGAATAACCAGGTATAGATCACTTTCCTCTCCCACAGAAGATTCATTTTGCCCCTCCTCATTTGAGGAATAATCTGGTTCAGGATCTCCTTCTTCTCCAATTTTACAGATTTTCCTTGTACTTTCCCCTCAGCAACACCCAAATTTTCAAATTTCGTACGTATATCTTTAATTTCATCCTTGAACCAATTTCTAGTATTCTCACGTTGCTTTTCTAACAATGAAACTACACAATTTACAACTTCAGAGAAAAACTTCATTCTATTTTCCACAAAACTTTTAAAATTTTCCAATCTTGCATCAAAATTTTTTTCCTCATCAGTCATTGTTCTCTTCAGATACTCCAATTTTCTAATCATTAATTCCAACTTTACACTTTCAAAAGTATCCATTGTATAAAAAAAATAGCAAAAAAAAATACATATATCACCTTTTACTAAATACTTTATGAGCAAATACTATAGAATAAGATTTCAGTACAAAAAAAAATTTTTTTTTCATCAGTAATAAATCCCCTCTTCAAATTTTTTATTTTTTCTCTTTCTAACATATATATTAAAATCATTTACCAAGCAAATCTTATCAAAATTCCACGTAATACAATTCCAAAAACCCTTATGCATATAAATGTTTTCAATCTAAATTATAAAAGTGCACTATCCTACACACATATACACTTTTACACATAGTCTTTTTCATCATACGTGCCTTTTTCTTAATAGGTGAAAAAAAAAGTTAACTTCAGAACTATAAGATTTAAAGAAAGATAAGATAAAAACTTTTCCAAACGACAAGGAAACCAAAAGAAAAACTAGACAATTTATAAAATTTTTATCAAGAAATAAAATGTAAAAACTCCCTATTGTATATTTAGATATCGAAACAACTGGATTCAATCAAAAACAAGACGAAATTATCCAAATTGCCGCAAAATACTATGATCAGGAATTTAACGTATACATACTACCAAACAATAAACGTATGCACCCAAAATCCATACAAACCACAGTAATTACTATTCACAATAATAGAATGTTTGTACGTAATCAAGAAGTTTTTACTATTTCAATTCATGAAGCTATCAACCAATTTATACATTTTATTAACAATTTAAGTAATTTAAAAATCATACTAGTAGCTCATAACGGTTTTGCCTTTGATTTTAAATTTATTATTAGAGATGCATATAGATATAATTTTGATATTGCCTTATAAACTAACATTTTCGGTTTCATAGACTCATTAAATTTAATCAAAGATAAAATCAAAAAACCTTCATACAGTCTAGAAAATTTATCAAAACAACTTATTCCAAATTATAATTTAAACACCGCTCATAATGCAATTCATGATGTTAGATGTTTAAGAAAAGTACTTCAGAATTTAGGATTTAATCAAACTGATTTAATCAAAAATACCATAGAATTTTCTGCTTATTAAATAAAAGCAAACATTTTAAATATTTTAAACTACAACTAATATAAAAGTAATAATAATAATAATAAATAAATAAATTATTAATAAAAGTAATAATAATAATAATGTATAATAATACCACACAAAATAAATTTCTAGGACCGATATAAATACCAAAATTTATAATAACATACTCATACAAGTTTAAAAATTTCATTTTACTAAATTTTATTTCTTTCATATAAAAGCATTTACAATACTTAAACTCATTTACGTGACTAAGTATATAATTTCAATAATTAAATTTTTTTTTTCTTTTTCAAAAATAAATCTTATAACAATTATTGCAATTATTATGGCAATTATTCCCGCCTGTCACGCGGGCGACCCGGGTTCGACTCCCGGTCGGGGAGCCAATTTATGTTACGTATCCTGAGGTTTTATCCAAGGGATACGTAAATATAAATAATTATGAATATACTAGCTGCCTTCGGCTCACTTCGCTCGCCCCGGCAGCCGCCAAGGGGGCTGCGCCCCCCTGGACCCCTGCAACTTTATTTTTCCAAAAATATGTTGTTTTATGTTACTCAATATTTTGTAAAATAACCTTTTTTTACCTAAAGTACTATCTAAAATTTACTGAATCATAAAAATTACGGGCATACGAACCAAGAATTATAATTAGTGATCAGCAATACAAAGCTTCGCTACCCTTCCATAGGATCCACAAGCAGTCGTTGTTCCCTCAGCTATCAATTCTAGAGCCTGATGATAATAGCTGTTCAAGTTTCTTTTAGTTACTATATTCAGTTACTACATCAGTGACTGATAAAAATTAGAAATATATATAATATTAGTCCTAACCTTTTATAATTTTCGAAAAATTATTGTATCTTTTGACAGATCGAACCGAACGCCTTGAAAATTTAGGTGGATACGTAAAAAATATACCCGAATCGGATGAATTTCTTTTTGATAGTAAAATTTTTCCTCGGTTTTTTGTTTTTTTGGTTTTTTTTTTTAAATTTGATAAAAAATTTTTTCTTGAAAATTCAGTTTTTTCAACATATAAAATTTTTGTCGTTATCAATCGAAACGAAACCTAGCCTACGTTTTGACTCGTAATTTTTGCCGTATTTTGCCGTAAACCCCGCGTCTCTAACTTATATCGCGTTCAAGTTTATCCATTTCGGACAAACAAACAAACCAACAAACAAACAAACAAACATACAAAATTAAAGATTTATATATATATACTAGCAAAAGTTGGAGGGGGGGCTCCGCCCCCCCTGTGTTGCATTTACTTTTGTTTATGTTGCTTAAGAAAATCATGTTTCACTGCACATTTATAATTATGCAAACACATTAAAAGTTTTCAGAAGAGCCTAGTTCTATCCCCAGTAAAGTTAAAATTATTAATTAAGGAAAAATATTTGAAAAGGTATTGGAGAGGCTATTTCTAATCCCGAAGATAATTTATTTCTTATGGAATCCAACAGAATCTAGCATTTTAGTATTAGTATATCGTGTACTATTTTGGTATTCTATATACTTAGAGACTTCAAGACCTATTATGAATCATGTTAGCCGGCTAGTGATTTCATAATTTAAACTTCGTGTTATTAACTGGATATGCAATTTTTTCGATATTTTTTGATCTAGAGAATTTAAGGTCTCATAATAAAAATTTATCAAATAATTTTCAGAGGGGCCTCTTTATAGTCCTAACAGTTTGCAGCGTAAACAAATATAAATTGCAAATAATACAGTAATTTTTAAATAAAAAATCGTACATTTGATTCTTGGATATGCAAAATCTAGTTTTTCAGAGGGCCCAATTATTGGTTAATGATAATCTCGATAAACTAAATGTAAAAAAATTAATTTATGATACAACAATCATGTTTTTGTTTTCTGAATAGTAAAGAATCTATAAAATTTCTTGAATTTTTCTCTTTTTTTTTTATTTTACTGCAAATTATCGAAAATTTTTTTTGAAAAATCTAAGAAATTTTACACATTTTTAAAGAAGCGTCCGTTTTTTATGCAAATTTATCTGAATACATATAAATTAGTGCCGAATCGAGTAATACCAAAAATTTTATCATATTTAGAAGTTATTTCACTTTTTAAGCAAATTTTCAAAAAATTTTATTTTTTCCAAAAATAGTAAAAATTGAATATCTCCAAAAGTACGGTAACTGAGTTTCAAAACTATGGCCTATGTCACCCGCTGACTTTTTTTCTATATTTTGATACTTCATTTTGACATTGATTCGACCCTGATGATGAAACACATACACACACAGACTCACAAATAGATGATTATAAATACCACAAAAAGTAAAAAAATTTTTAAAAATTTTCGGACCAGCTTCAAAAATATTTTATAAAATTTTAAAGATACCTCCGTTTTGAATAAAAATTTAGGAGAATACGCAAGAATTGGTGCCAAATCGAATACTACAAAGTGTGACAGTAAAATTTTTCGATTGTCTCAAGATATTTTATTTTTTGTTAAAAATTTTAAAAAATTTTATCAAGTTCAAGAACACTAAAAATTGAATATCTCCAAAAGTACGATACCTGAGTCGCAAAACTATAGCCTATGTCACCCGCGGACTTTTTTTCTTTAATTTGACACCGGTTTTATTAAAAAACAATCACTGGTTTGACCCTGATGATAATACACACACACACACAGACACACAAATAAATTTTCAAATATATATAGTAGTAAGATAGGATGAAATATAAGTTTATCCTGGGGATATTGACTGCCCCAGGTATTTTATATAAGTTGGATGGTTATATTTTGGTTGGTTTATAGTTGATGTATTTGTAGATGAGTTCGGGTTCGATCTAAGCTAGATGAACCTAACCTGAGGTTAAGTCCTTAATTACAGAAGGAATTGCCACTAATAACTGATAACTGATTTGATATATAACTTTCACTTTATTGATTATAAGTAAATATGATAAAACTGTCTAAGTATTTAAGTCAAGTAATTAAAGGTAGAACTGTAATAGAGTGGTAAGACTCTAAACGAAAGATAGTATTCTAATGACTGGTTTGGGCGCCTGAAGGGCAATATATAATCTAATATGAATCTGCCCATATTCGGAGATTTTGAGGGAGACGTCCAATACAAAAAAGCGTCGGTCTCGTCACGTCCAATTAGCGAAGGCGTCCCTAATTATTACCGAGAATCGCGAGGTGGGATTTATGCAGTTTATAACGCCTAAATCCCTCCTAATTTATGCCATAGCTGACTTTTGGTCCCACGCTATTGTGGTAGATCAGCAACAGCGGAAATGCACCTGCGGGTTCCTATGTCGTCTGTACACTCTTAAAATGAAATCCCCAAATTTCCCTCATTAATATACCATTATGCACATGTGGCGCTTTACAAAACACAAAACACGACATCAGCGCTTTCAAATGTCGAATTTTTAACTTCGGAGTCTTGTAAATCACCATTTTGCTTATCCTGGTTTTAAAATACCACCTGAGATTTTCAGAACCACCGTTCGTACATTATGGTGCTTTATAAAATACCAAATTAAGTTTTAGCACTTTTTAATATTGTTGTGTAAATGTATGTATTATAATGTAATTATTTTAATTTCTTTTATTAGTGATGGAAGGTGAACAAAAAAATAGATAAATTTGCGTAATTTTTAAAAATACACAACGAACACGCATCGTTTTCTCAAAAAATTATGTTTTTTCTGCCAGTGAAAAATCTGAATATTTGATTTTAAAAAATTTATAAAAAAAAGAAAAATCATCGTCGTCATCGCAGAATTGGCGCGTAAATTCTACCGCCCCTTCAATTTAATCAAAAAGAAGACGCCATTGCGCGCGCAGCAAATCAACAAATATTTTCAAGAATACATGACAACACTTTTACAACGAGAAAGACAAAGAAAAAAAAGCAGGCCCTACCACCGCGCATCAAAAAGCGGCGCAAGAAATTATACTCAGTGATAGCGGTTTCTCTAATGGTAACAACAGAAGAAATTTAGAATACATGCAAATCAAGGGGCCCTGTTACTACGCATCAAATTCCTGCGCGAATCAACTCATCATTAAAGCCGCACAGCAGACAACTTTTTTACATAAAAGATTAGTTGATAATTTTGTATAAATATAGAAAAATATAGACATTTTTTATTTTTATTTATTAGAAATTATATTTTTCAAGTGTATAAATTTACATTTTACACTTGAAAATGTAACACTTACAAAATTATACATTAACGTTTAAAATTCATTGAGAATATTTTTAAAATTAAAAATATTATATAAGGGAGTGTAAAGCTGTGTTCAACTTGCTGAAATTAAGTGGAACTACTTTGCTAGACTAGTTGGTGTCATGGGATTCACACTTGGATGTCTTATCACTTATCCTGCTTGCTGTTTTACTCATAAATTCAAGATCATCCTGGGATCCTACTGCACTTCAATATTGTTATTCATTACAAAATGCTATTCTCTTATTAGCATATTATTTAATTTAGTAAGAATTCAATCAATTCTAGCATATTGATATATGGCTCTAATTGTTTAACTCAAACTAAATTACTTTGATACAATAAATTACGATTTTTTTTGTATTGTTAAGTACTGCATAATTTTCTTACGAGCCATAATGGTGTTAATCTCTTATAAGTGTCTTACAAATTCTCATAAATTAAATTCGTGCTATTTAAATAATCATTTTTTGGCATTATTATTATCATTGCTATATAAAATATTGTAAATTTTTCTAATGCTTGAATTGTTAGTTGAATTTAATAACATGCTAAGATACACCTCTTCTCTACAATCTGCAATTGTAGAAATTTTGCAGATTACAGTCTTTTAAATTAATTTTTGTATGTTAACTTGCCTATATTTTTTGCGGGGAAGAGGGTGTATATTTGTATTTTGAAAATTAATTTTTTTTAAAAGTTTGTATTATTTTCAACTAATATATTTAAATTAGATTATTATCTGTTTTATTAATTCATTAGAGTGGATTTAGCAAGGTGGGTGGCAATTGTGATTACTACTAATTAATTATTTTGTTAATATGGCACCTGCTTTGTTAAACTATTAAATGTGTAAAATTTGTGCAAAATCCTTGCTGATTTATGATATAATCTCACTTTCAATATATTTTCTGTGTATGAAAAATTGTATATCATCTCTACTTGCAGAAATGATATAAAGTTGTTAAGTTATTGTACTCTCTTATTACTTGTTTGAAAAATTGCATAAAACAATATTATGATCTCATTGTAGACATAATAAAGGAAGAATTAAATCAGCAGGATTCTCATTAAGTTATTATTTAACTGCTTATTAAACTCAAAAAACATAAACTACAGTCATTTGATTCTATTTTTCAATTATAATTTATGTTTTGAATTCATTATTGCTGGTGCAGTAGTGATATCAGTGATAGAATTATTACTATTAGAATTATTATTAATCTTGAATCTACAGATATCCTGCTGGTCTAGTCAGGATAGTAAAACTTGAAATTAGGCAATCAGTCTATGTTAAACTCGCATCAATTCATTATTTATTGTATTTGTACGCGTCTTGTCAAATGTTGTACTGTAGAATGATATAATCTTATGATTAAGTATAATCAAGAACTCTTGAAGTTCAATTAATTAAAATTAATTAAGATAATTTATTTATATTTAATTGGCTATCATTTTATAACTTGTAACTTTTTTTTATTTTTCCATTTCTGGTTTTATTTTTTTAAATTCACTTGATTTAAAACCTTATGGGATTCGGGTTTCGGCGGAATTGGCTGAATTTTTGGTATGTTGTACATTTCGTCATCCTGAGCAAAAGTCTCAATGGGCACGAAGCTCCAAAATGCTTTCTTTGGCTCCCACAAAGCTCCAAAGCTCCACAGATCCAACATTATTTACTACTGGAAAAGGTCATATTTTATTTTTTTAATGCATCTTTTGATAAATAAAAGTACATAGTCTTACGTTTTTGAGGTCGCTAAATTCAAATCTGATGTCAGAAAAATGATATTGACAGTTGACAGCTGTCAACTAGCTGTCAAACGGTAATATATAATCGGGATTTATGAAAATAGCACATATATATATGTTTTTTCTGTCGCTGAATTTAAATCTAATGTCAGAAAAATGATATTGACAGTTGACAGCTGTCAACTAGCTGTCAAACGGTAATTTATAATCGGAATTTATGAAAATAGCACATATATACATGTTCTTGTTGTCGCTGAATTTAATTCTGATGTCAGAAAAATGATAATTACAGTTGACAGCTGTCAACTAGCTGTCAAATGATAATTTATAATCGGGATTTATGAAAATAGCATATATATATATATGTTTTTGTTGTCGTTGAATTCAAATCTGATGTCAGAAAAATGATATTGACAGTTGACAGCTGTCAAACAGCTGTCAAATGGTAATTTATAATCAGGATTATGAAAGCAGCACACATATATGTTTTTGTTGTCGCTGAATTCAAATCTGATGTCAGAAAAATGATATTGACAGCTGTCAACTTTAAATGTCAATTTTTTGTCAGCAGATTTGAATTCAGTGACGAAAAAAGCATATGAATATGTGCTGATTTTTTAAATCCCGATTACCTTCTGCCATTTGACAGCTAGTTGACAGCTGTCAATATCATTTTCCTGACATCAGATTTGAATTCAGCAACTACAAAAACATATATATGTGTGTTGGTTTCATAAATCCCAATTATAAATTACCATTTGACAGCTAGTTGACAGCTGTCAACTGTCAATATCATTTTTCTGACATCAGATTTGAATTCAGCGACAACAAAAACGTAAGACTATTTACTTGTATTTATCAAAGGATGCATTAAAACAATAAAATATGACCTTTTCCAGTAATAAATAATGTTGGATCTTGGAGCTTTGGAGCTTTGTGGGAGCCGAAGAAAGCATTTTGGAGCTTCATGCCCACTGAGACTTTTGTTCAGGATGACGAAATGTACAACATACCAAAAATTCAGCCAATTCCGCCGAAACCCGAATTCCATAAGGTTTGTGCGGGGTCCTTTATGTAAACCGGTATATAAATATTTGTATGCATGCATGATAAGATAGTATGAGTGTGGCCACCGTAAACTTTGTATAATATTTTTATAATTTTGAACAATTAGAACTTATTAATTTAAAATATATAATGATCATTTAAATTAAATTATTAATTCGTCTTATAAAAATTTATTTATTAATCCTTTTTCCAATGCATGCTGCCAGGCGTATGTGTGCGTATTTTTGTATACCACACTATTGTAAAACAGGTAAAATCCCTCTTCTCTTAAAAGTAACATTGCATTTTAGCAATATGAAATATTATTAAATTAATTATCATTATTATTATTTATTTATTATTGCTAAAATAAAGTGTTACAAGTGAGTTCATTCAATATTTAAATATCTAAACGAGTCTCAAACGTAAGTTACAAATTACTTATCAGGAGTCGATAAAGTCGGGAAATTTTACTGTAGCTCTTTAGGTGTTTTAAAAATACGAAAGACCCTGTTTTGTATTTTGTAAACGTCATTGATCTCATTTTTTTTTTTTTAAATACCAACAAGGCTATTTAGTATTTTAGAAAGTACGAAAGAGCGCATTTTATACATTAGTCAGGACAATTCGATATATTCATGTTGGCAGGGTAGCTTCGACTCTCTCTTGGATATTAATAACTGAACGTTTGTATACGACGGTAGTAGCCTCGACTCTCTAAAAGATTTTAAAAACTGATCGCGGGTATACGGCGGGAGCAAATAAAAATTAACTATGTTTATGAAATTGTCAAAATCAGGACTTAGGAAATTTATAGGATCGCATATGATTTTTGTAAATAAATAATAGATGTTGGCTGTCCCAGGTATGGAGTGAAAATCTGGAATTTAACGAAAAGGTTGTAGAAACTGCAACTCCCTTTAAGATATTAATAACAGATTGCGGGTATTCCGCGGGAGTAGCTTCGACTCTCCTATGGAAATAAATAACTTAACGTTGGTATACAGCGGGAGTAGCTTCAAATCTCCATAAGATTTAAAAAAATGATAGCGGGTAAACGGCGGGAGTAACCATGACTATCCCAAGGATATTGTCAGCTGATCACGGGTATATAGCGGGAGTAACTTTGACTATCCCAAGGAAATTGTCAACTGATCACGGGTAAATGGCGGGTGCGACTTTGACTCTCTTATGGATGATAATAAAAATTAACTATGTTTATTGAATTATCAAAATCAGTACTTAGGAAATATATAGGAGCGCATATGTTATTAGTAAATAAATAATACATGTCGGGTGTCCCAGGTATGGAGTGAAAATGTGAAATCCATCGAAAATGTTGTAGAAATTGCAACTCTCATTAAGATATTAATAACAGATCGCGGATATACCGCGGGAGTACCTTCGACTCTCCATAGGATTTTAAAAACTGTTCGCGGGTAAACGGCGGGAGTAAGCATGAGTCTCCCAAGAAAATTGTAATATGATCGCGGGTCTACGGCGGGAGTTACTCCGACTCCCCTAAGGATAATAAAAACTGATGTCGGTTACATCGGCGGGAGTAAGTTCGACTCTACTTGAGAAATTAATAAATAATCGCAGGTTTACCGCGGGAGTAACTTCAACTCTCCATAAGGATTTTATAAAATGATCGCGGATAAACGGCGGGAATAAACATGAGTCTCACAAGGAAATTGTAACATTATCGCGGGTCTACGGCGGGAGTAACCCCGACTCTCCTAAGGATAATAAAAACTGATGACGGTTACATCGGCGGGAGTAAGTTCGACTCTATTTGAGAAATTAGTAACTGATCGCGGGTGTACCGCGGGAGTAGTTTCGACTCTCTTGTGAATACCAATAAAACATGACTATCTTTATGGAATTGTCAAAATTAGCACTTAGGAAATTGATAGGATCGCATATTTTATTCGTAATTAAATAATAGTTGTCGGCTGTCCCAGGACATCTATTATTTATTTACGAATAAATGAAAAAAAAATTATTCAAAAAACTCAACTTCCGTCATTCCTGGTAGTAATTCCGCCATCTACCCGTAACGTTCGCTTGTTCCGGGTTTCTCACGTTCCGGACGAGTTAGTTCGATTCTACTTGAGATAGTAATGACTTATCGGGGTTGTACCGCGGGAGTAGCTTCGACTCTCTTGTGGATACTAATAAAGCGTCACTATCTTTATGGAAATGTCTAAATTAGCATTTCGGAAATTGATAGGAGCGCTTATTTTATTCGTAAATAATAAATAGATGTCGGCGGTCCCAGGTATGGAGTAAAAATTTAGAAAAGAATAAATAGTTGCTTATTTCACGGTTGTGGTATAGGATTGCAGAATACTATACGATTTTTAAAAATGACCTGCTAGTAAACGGCGGGAGTATCTATGACTCTTCATAGGGTATTAGTAAAAGCAGCGAGGGTAAACGGCGAGAGTAACCGAGGCTCTCCCGAGGAAAATAAAATCTGATCGCGGGTATACGTCGGGAGTAAATTCGACTTTCCTAAGGATATTAATAAAAATTAACTATGTTTATAGAATTGTCAAAATCAGGACATAGGATTACGATAAACGGAGGGAGTAAGCATGAGTCTCCCAAGAAAAATGTAATATGATCGCGGGTCTACGGCGGGAGTAACTTCGACTCTCCTAAGGATAATAAAAACTGATGACGGTTACATCGGCGGAAGTAATTTCGTCTCTACTTGAGAAAAAAATAACTTATCGCAGGTTTACCGCGGGAATGGCTTCGACTCTCCATAGCATTATATAAACTGATCGCTGGTAAACGGCGCGTAGAGAGAATGGTATTATAAAATATAGTATAGAGAAACCGGTATTTAAACTCAAATAAAGATAAAAATAAGACTGAAGGTTAAAAATAATCAGTTAATAATTAAAAAAAATCGATTGAGGAATATTAATATTTTATTAATAAAATATTATAAAAATGTTTAATTTGTTTATTTAAAGTTTGTTTATAAATAATTTATATTCATTTAAAAGAATTCGTAAAAATTAAAAAAAAATTTTTTTTTTTAAATTTGCAAAATATATGAAAAAAACTTATGACCGGTTTGTGTAACTACACAACCAACGAGCATGGAACATGTTCACTAATAACTAACACTGATAATAAAGTATCTATTCTGTTCATAATATCAATATTTATATCCAAGTATTTCTGCACTAAAGTTCTTTAGAGACTTCTGCACCAATGGTCCCTAGGTACTTCTGCACCAAAGGTCTTTAGGGACTTCTGCACCATAGGTTCCTAGGTACTTCTGCACCAATGCTCCCTAAGTACTTCTGCACCAAAGGTCTTTAGAGACTTCTGCACCAATGGTCCCTAGGTACTTCTGCACCAAAGGTCTTTAGGGACTTCTGCACCATAGGTCCCTAGGTACTTCTACACCAATGCTTCCTAAGTACTTCTGCACCATAGGTTCGTAGGTACTTCTGCACCAAAGGTCTTTAGGGACTTCTGCACCATAGATCCCTAGGTACTTCTGCACCAATGCTCCATAAGTACTTCTGCACCAAAGGTCTTTAGAAACTTCTGCACCAATGGTCCCTAGGTACTTCTGCACCAAAGGTCTTTAGGGACTTCTGCACCATAGGTCCCTAGGTACTTCTACACCAAAGGTCTTTAGGGACTTCTGCACCAATGCTCCCTAAGTACTTCTGCACCAAAGGTCTTTAGAGACTTCTGCACCGTAGGTCCCTAGGTACTTCTGTACCAAAGGTCTTTAGGGGCTTCTGCACCATAGGTCCCTAGGTACTTCTGCACCAATGCTCCCTAGGTACTTCTGCACCAATGCTCCCTAAGTACTTCTGCACCAAAGGTCCCTAAATCGAAAATATTCTAAGTCCCATTTGACCCCCCCCCCTTAAAAAGGACAAATTTGACCCCCCCCTTAAAAAGGACATATTTGACCCCCCCCCCCTTAAAAAGGATATATTTGACCCCCCCCCTTAAAAAGAACAAATTTGACCCCCCCCCCCCCTTAATTTTCCAGTTCTGAAGTACCCCCTCCCTATAAACATGTTCCATGTTAAAATTTTCTAAAAATGCATAGGGGAAAGCTTGGAAAAACCTTGAAATTTGATCCTATCCCCTTAACACACTACTTATTTCTGCACAAATTTGACAATGTTCATACAATATTTCAATAAAGGATTGAAATTTCTGGAGTTAATGGAGATACTAACGAGGTAAACATCCTTCGTGAAGAACTAAATCTCTAGCTATGGGTCCATCGCCGGCAATATTTCCCAAATCCCAAACAGATTATTCTGCTACATTTGCAGCTGGAAATTTTAAAAATTCCACAAATTTTAGAATAGCTCCATGCTGAATAACAACCTGTGTTTGTTGGTACTAGAATTTTAATTGTTGCTCTGCAATAAATTAGATGATGGTTTTATTATATAATGCTTTTACCTAATAAATTTGTTCTTCAACTGTAAGTCTGGTTTCCCAATGAAGTTTAATTAATTTATACAGAAATACAGAAATGAAACCAAAAATTGTAAAGAATTTAGTATTTATTTATTAATTTTTTAATAAATATATATATAATTTATATTTTTATAAAATAAAAGCAAATTTTGGAGGTTAAATTTTACTTTACTTTACTTTATGTTTATATATATATATGTCGCAGCCCTATAGACGAATCCGCTTTATAGCCTATAAGGCGGCTTATAGACGAATGAGTCTCGAGCGCGGTGCTCGAGCTATAGGGCTAAACCGCGTCAGCTTTATAGGCTATCGGGCGCCTTATAGCCTATAAAGCTGATTCGTTTTAGCCCTATAGCTTGAGCCCCGCGCTCGAGACTCTAACAGTTGTTCAAATAGCCGTAAAATGTTTTAATTCATATTAATTATCAATAAATAATTATTATTATTAATTCTTTATATTATTTATATTTTTGTTATTATTTAATAGTAACATTTATTTACATATTAAAATTTTATAAAGATATTTTATATCATATTTAATAATAGCATAAAAAAATAATTTACATTAATTTTATCGTCAAAAATTTTTTTGGTTTTTATTTATTTTTGCACGTGAGGCTCGAATGGCATCTTGAACTGCATAGCCTTTCAGCTCTAAAGCATGCACATCTTCTTGTTTGACATTGCTTTTCTGCTGGCTTACATTTGCACTTCATAACACCCTGTCCACCTGATAATGATTGCAATTGCAATTTATTGACCACAATTTTTTCATATTTCTCTTTATAATGATAATGAGAAGTATTATTTTTAACATTAGGATCATCAAATTCGTTAAGATAATTAAGTACCAATTGTTCCTGAGATTTGGTCCAAACCGATTTATTATTTCTCTTAGGGTATAATTCAAAAAGTTTCTCGTAGAAATTATTTTTATCCACGAAATCAAAATCTTCAGAAACTTGATCAATAACTGAATTTTCACCATTTTCTGTCATTTTAAAAACTTTTGATTAAATACGCGTTTTGATTTGAAATACACGTTAGCGATTAAGAACCAATGACTATACTAAAATAATATTTAAAAATGGTATATGACCATCCGATAAATTTAAATACAAATTTTCTTATCTTTATAAATCAAAAATAATGTTGACGAAGTTTGTTATCATTTACTTATAAATTGTATTCAATTCACTATAAATGTAAATAAAATTTATTAAATAATAATTATAATAAAAATATATCACAAAATAAATATTAAAAATTATCATGCTATTATTAAATATGATATAAAATATCTTTATAAAATTAATAATAATAATTATTTATTGATAATTAATATGAATTAAAACATTTTACGGCTATTTGAACAACTGTTAGAGTCTCGAGCGCGGGGCTCAAGCTATAGGGCTAAAACGAATCAGCTTTATAGGCTATAAGGCGCCCGATAGCCTATAAAGCTGACGCGGTTTAGCCCTATAGCTCGAGCACCGCGCTCGAGACTCATTCGTCTATAAGCCGCCTTATAGGCTATAAAGCGGATTCGTCTATAGGGCTGCGACATATATATATATAATATAAATTATTTATTTTCACCACTTACCAAAATCTTGAACGCTTATAATTTTTTCTTGTTCCATCTGTTTTTCTTTTTTAATTTTTTATTTTAATTAAATATTTAATTTTTTTTATTAATTGAAAAAGAATTATGCATAAAAAATGTATTAGAAAAAATGTATTTGTGTTATTTGTGTTATACATAAATCTGAATATATTGAAGTCAAATGCGCGTATTTTTGCTCGAATCCCGACTTTCGAATATTTTCGCTCGAATTCCGACTTTCGAGTATTGTCACTCGAATTGCGATTTTTAAAGAGAGAGAAAGAGTATTTTTGCGTATATTAGTGTGTTTCTAAGACTTAACTTAGAAACGGTGCCATAAATGGCGCAGTAATACCTATTTGAAAACTTATTTGTCTGTCTGTCTGTACTCAGTTAAGGGGGATCGAATTGGATTTTTCAAAAACTCAAAATTTAAAAAAATTTTTTTCCAACTCTTTATACCTTGAAAAATTCCCTCCTAAAATATTTAGGCCAAATTCTGCTTTATTACGATATTACACGACTCTAAACGTGCGAAATACTTAAGAAAGAATACAAAAAAAAATTTTCAAATGCGGTTATCTCGAAACTACGTTTTTTCAACTGGCCAGGAGTTAATTGGCTGGGCTGATTTTTAAATACTTAAGTGCGTTATATTTATTAAAGTATATTGCTGGGCAATTTACCATAAAATTATAAAAAAATTAATTTAAATATTAAAGATAAATAGAATTAAATATAAATAGAAAATCAATCAAAACTAATAATTTTTCATTACTGTTTTACCAACGTTGCTCTAATCACTACGCAATAGTTTGAATGGATTTGCATAATTATAAATTTGCAGTGAAAAATGATTCTTTGAAGCAACAGAAAGAGAAATAATACCAAGCGTATTAGGACAAAAAAACGTCCATTTTTATAAATTTTTTTTCCAGCTTCCCCATTTTTTTATTTTTTGTTTTTTTTTTCAATTTTAGGTAAATTGCCCTGTAATATACTTTAATAAAGATAACGCACTTAAGTTTTGATTTGAACATTTATTTGTTTGTCTGTCTGTACCCTAATGACTCAATAACCGCGGAACCAATTGACATGAAACCGGTGTCATAATAAGAAATAAAATTATGTGGATAACATAGGCTATAGTTTTGCGACTCAGCTTTCGTACTTTTGTAGATATTCAATTTTTACTATTTTTGGAATAAGTAAAATTTTTTGAAAAGTTTGCTTAAAAAGTGAAATATCTGAAAAATATGATCCAATCTTACTGTCGCAATTGGTATTACTTGATTTATAAGCACAAATTTATACGCACTCAGTTAATTTTTTTTACTTTCTCTGTTATAACTAGAGAATCAATCAGAACCTATAATTTTTCATGTTTCACCTACGCTGCTCTGAATAGTTTGAACGTGTTTGCATAATTATAAATTTGTAGTTAAACATGATTTTTTTAAGCAACAGAAAAATATTGAAGTAAATGTGAACAGGAAGAACTGAGCCTCATCTGAAAAATCTGAATGTGTTTAGAATTAGTTTAGAATTAATATATTTTAAATTTAATGTCATTTAATAGACATAATACCACTCTTTTGTTTGAGAATAATTTTTTAAATACATCTATATAGAACATTAATTAACATTTAATGCAGAAAAGCGCTATAATTCTCTATTACAATTAGAAAATCAATCAAAACTAATAATTTTTCATTACTGTTTTACCAACGTTGCTCTAATCACTACGCAATAGTTTGAATGGATTTGCATAATTATAAATTTGCAGTGAAAAATGATTCTTTGAAGCAACAGAAAGAGAAATAAACGCGACAAAGGGGCGGCGGAGCCCACCCTATCACCTATGCTAGTATATATCTTAATCTTAATACTATATATATCTGAAAATTTATTTGTCTGTTTGTTTGTTTGTTTGTTTGTTTGTTTGTTTGTTTGTACCCTAATGACTCAAGAACCACCGAACCGATTGGCATGAAACCGGCGTCAAAATGAAGAAAAAAAATGCGGGTGACATAGTCCCTATATTTTCTGATTAGCTATCGTAGTTTTTGAGATATTTAATTTTTAGTATTTTTGAACTTGATAACATTTTTTAAAAATTTTAACAAATATTGAAATATCTCGAGACTATCGAAAAATTTTGCCATAGCACTTCATAGTATTCGATTCAGCACTAATTTTTACGTATTCACTGAAATTTTTATTCAAAACGGAGGTATCTTTAAAATTCTATAAAATATTTTTAAAGCTGGTAAAAAAATTTATTTCATTTTTTTATTTTTTATGGTATTTATAATCATTTATTTGTGGGTCTGTGTATATTATAATGCAATTTATATTCTATATTAAAATATAATTTATGCGTACTTAGTTAAATTAATTTAATTTTTTTTAAAAAACATACCTTTTTTTAAAATTAAAAAAAAAAAAAAATTAATGGAGTTAAAATAGTTATTGGTTTTTAAAAATAATTATAATAAAAAATATGACAAATTCAAGAAATTAATGATATAATATAATTTTTTTCGTTAAAAAAATAAATTATTTAATATTAGTTTTAGTTACATTTTCTACGATATTTAAAATTTTTTTAAAAATTAAAATATAGGAAATACGCTGCCAAATAATTGGCACTACAGTTCTTTAAGCAATGCAAATATTCATATCTTAATACTATATATATTTGAAAATTTATTTGTTTGTTTGTCTGTTTGTCTGTTTGTCTGTACCCTAATGACTCAAGAACCACCGAACCGATTGGCATGAAACCGGCGTCAAAATGAAGAAAAAAAAAATGCGGGTGACATAGGCCCTATATTTTCTGATTAGCTATCGTAGTTTTTGAGATATTTAATTTTTAGTATTTTTGAACTTGATAACATTTTTTAAAAATTTTATCAAAAATTGAAATATCTCGATACTATCGAAAAATTTTGCTATAGCACTTCATAGTATTCAATTCAGCACTAATTTTTACGTATTCTCTGAAATTTTTATTCAAAACGGAGGTATCTTTAAAATGTTATCATTTTTTTTTTAATTTTTTACTATATCTTAATCTTAATACTATATATATTTGAAAATTTATTTGTTTGTTTGTCTGTTTGTCTGTACCCTAATGACTCAAGATTCACCGAACCGATTGGCATGAAACCGGTGTCAAAATGAAGAAAAAAAAAATGCGGGTGACATAGTCCCTATATTTTTTGACTAGCTATCGTAGTTTTTTAGATATTTAATTTTTAGTATTTTTGAACTTGATAACATTTTTTAAAAATTTTATCAAAAATTAAAATATCTCGATACTATCGAAAAATTTTGCTATAGCACTTCATAGTATTCAATTCAGCACTAATTTTTACGTATTCTCTGAAATTTTTATTCAAAACGGAGGTATCTTTAAAATGTTATCATTTTTTTTTTAAATTTTTTACTATATCTTAATACTATATATATTTGAAAATTTATTTGTTTGTTTGTCTGTTTGTCTGTTTGTTTGTACCCTAATGACTCAAGAACCACCGAACCGATTGGCATGAAACCGGCGTCAAAATGAAGAAAAAAAAAATGCGGGTGACATAGGCCCTATATTTTCTGATTAGCAATCGTAGTTTTTGAGATATTTAATTTTTAGTATTTTTGAACTTGATAACATTTTTTAAAAATTTTATCAAAAATTGAAATATCTCGATACTATCGAAAAATTTTGGTATCGCACTTTATAGTATTCAATTCAGCACTAATTTTTACGTATTCTCTGAAATTTTTATTCAAAACGGAGGTATCTTTAAAATTTTATAAAATATTTTAAAAGTTTTTTACTATATCTTAATACTATATATATTTGAAAATTTATTTGTTTGTTTGTCTGTTTGTCTGTTTGTTTGTACCCTAATGACTCAAGAACCACCGAACCGATTGGCATGAAACCGGCGTCAAAATGAAGAAAAAAAAAATGCGGGTGACATAGGCCCTATATTTTCTGATTAGCAATCGTAGTTTTTGAGATATTTAATTTTTAGTATTTTTGAACTTGATAACATTTTTTAAAAATTTTATCAAAAATTGAAATATCTCGATACTATCAAAAAATTTTGGTATCGCACTTTATAGTATTCAATTCAGCACTAATTTTTACGTATTCTCTGAAATTTTTATTCAAAACGGAGGTATCTTTAAAATTTTATAAAATATTTTAAAAATTTTTTACTATATCTTAATACTATATATATTTGAAAATTTATTTGTTTGTTTGTCTGTTTGTCTGTTTGTTTGTACCCTAATGACTCAAGAACCACCGAACCGATTGGCATGAAACCGGCGTCAAAATGAAGAAAAAAAAAATGCGGGTGACATAGGCCCTATATTTTCTGATTAGCAATCGTAGTTTTTGAGATATTTAATTTTTAGTATTTTTGAACTTGATAACATTTTTTAAAAATTTTATCAAAAATTGAAATATCTCGATACTATCGAAAAATTTTGGTATCGCACTTTATAGTATTCAATTCAGCACTAATTTTTACGTATTCTCTGAAATTTTTATTCAAAACGGAGGTATCTTTAAAATTTTATAAAATATTTTAAAAATTTTTTACTATATCTTAATACTATATATATTTGAAAATTTATTTGTTTGTTTGTCTGTTTGTCTGTTTGTTTGTACCCTAATGACTCAAGAACCACCGAACCGATTGGCATGAAACCGGCGTCAAAATGAAGAAAAAAAAAATGCGGGTGACATAGGCCCTATATTTTCTGATTAGCAATCGTAGTTTTTGAGATATTTAATTTTTAGTATTTTTGAACTTGATAACATTTTTTAAAAATTTTATCAAAAATTGAAATATCTCGATACTATCGAAAAATTTTGGTATCGCACTTTATAGTATTCAATTCAGCACTAATTTTTACGTATTCTCTGAAATTTTTATTCAAAACGGAGGTATCTTTAAAATTTTATAAAATATTTTAAAAATTTTTTACTATATATTATATATATTCCACTCAAATTTTAGGGTATAGTATATTATATTATTGTATATTATATATTTGTTTGTTTGTTTGTCTGTTTGTCTGTTTGTCTGTACCCTAATGACTCAAGAACCGCCGAACCACTTGATATGAAACCAGTGTCATAATAAAGAATAAAAGTATTCGGATAACATAGGCTATAGTTTTCTGACTCAGCTTTCTTACTTTTGGAGATATTCAATTTTTACTATTTTTAGGATATATAAAATTTTTTGTAAATTTGCTTAAAAATTGAAATACCTAAAAAATATTATTAAATTTTACTGTCAGAATTGGTATTACTTAATTTGGCACTAATTTATACGTACTAAGTTAAATTTTTTTATTTTCTCTATTATAACTAGAGAATCAATCAGAACCTATAATTTTTCATTAATGTTTCACCTACGCTGCTCTGAATAGTTTGAATGTGTTTGCATAATTATAAATTTGCAATGAAAAATGATTTTTTGAAGCAAAACAAACAGAAGGAAATGTGACACAGGGGGGGGCGGAGCCCCCCCCTCCAACTTTTGCTAGTATTATATATATTCAACTCAAATTTTAGGGTATAGTTTGGGGTGATAAAAAAGTCCCTCAGCTAAAGTTTTACTCCTCTAGCACCTCATGGGCCCGAAATATGTCTGTTTAAAGGTCCAAAAATAGTCTGATTTGGCTCATTCTCAAAATTACACCATTCCTTTGAATTTACTACAAATTTTATCTTATTGGTCACATTTGAACTGGTAAAAGGTCTACATTAAGAAAAAAATTTTAGCTTATTTCAAGGCGTTAATTTTTTTTTGGCATTGATATATATTTTGGACAACATGATAATAATAAAAAATCAATAACAACAACACCGGGAATAGATCAGGGGGGGCGGAGCCCCCCCTCTCACCTATGCTAGTACTATATATATTCATATGAGTTAAAATTTTTTACTATATCTTAATACTATATATATTCATATGAGTTAAAATTTTTTACTATATCTTAATACTATATATATTTGAAAATTTATTTGTTTGTTTGTCTGTTTGTCTGTTTGTTTGTACCCTAATGACTCAAGAACCACCGAACCGATTGGCATGAAACCGGCGTCAAAATGAAGAAAAAAAAAATGCGGGTGACATAGGCCCTATATTTTCTGATTAGCAATCGTAGTTTTTGAGATATTTAATTTTTAGTATTTTTGAACTTGATAACATTTTTTAAAAATTTTATCAAAAATTGAAATATCTCGATACTATCGAAAAATTTTGGTATCGCACTTTATAGTATTCAATTCAGCACTAATTTTTACGTATTCTCTGAAATTTTTATTCAAAACGGAGGTATCTTTAAAATTTTATAAAATATTTTAAAAATTTTTTACTATATATTATATATATTCCACTCAAATTTTAGGGTATAGTATATTATATTATTGTATATTATATATTTGTTTGTTTGTTTGTCTGTTTGTCTGTTTGTCTGTACCCTAATGACTCAAGAACCGCCGAACCACTTGATATGAAACCAGTGTCATAATAAAGAATAAAAGTATTCGGATAACATAGGCTATAGTTTTCTGACTCAGCTTTCTTACTTTTGGAGATATTCAATTTTTACTATTTTTAGGATATATAAAATTTTTTGTAAATTTGCTTAAAAATTGAAATACCTAAAAAATATTATTAAATTTTACTGTCAGAATTGGTATTACTTAATTTGGCACTAATTTATACGTACTAAGTTAAATTTTTTTATTTTCTCTATTATAACTAGAGAATCAATCAGAACCTATAATTTTTCATTAATGTTTCACCTACGCTGCTCTGAATAGTTTGAATGTGTTTGCATAATTATAAATTTGCAATGAAAAATGATTTTTTGAAGCAAAACAAACAGAAGGAAATGTGACACAGGGGGGGGCGGAGCCCCCCCCTCCAACTTTTGCTAGTATTATATAAATTTAACTCAAATTTTAGGGTATAGTTTGAGGTGATAAAAAAGTCCCTCAGCCAAAGTTTTAGTCCTCTAGCACCTCATGGGCCCGAAATATGTCTGTTTAAAGGTCCAAAAATAGCCTGATTTAGCCCATTTTCAAAATTACGCCATTCCTTTGAATTTACTACAAATTTTATCTTATTGGTCACATTTGAACTGGTAAAAGGTCTACATTAAGAAATAAATTTTAGCTTATTTCAAGGCGTTAATTTTTTTTGGCATTGATATATATTTTGGAGAATAACAACATGATAATAATAAAAAATCAATAACAACAACACCGGGAATAGATCAGGGGGGCAGCGATTGTTAGTTAAATGGCCATTCCGCACCATAAAGGGGCATGGCAGAGCCCCCCCTCTCACCTATGCTAGTATATATATATATATATATATGAGTGATTCATAGCGAATTCAGTAAAAGTTTCCAGGTCAAGTCGCTAAAACCTGCTAAAAATTTTTTTTTGCTAATTACCTATCCAAAATGTCCCAAAAGGACCCCGCACTTTGCCCTTTAGAAATACTGTTAGGATTTTCAGATCGTCGTCAAGTAATTTTTCCACCCGAAAAGTTTTTATCTTGAGTTCTTTACATTGTTCACAAGGATCTTACAAGAAAAAGATCTAAAAAGGGCAATACAGCCCTTTGAGAACTCTTCATAAAACATTTGGGTTTAGTAACGACTGTGACGGGGTCACTTTTTTATTATATATAAATTTATATATTAAATTTTTAATTGTAATTTCCAAAAAAAAATATAAGAGAGAGTACTCGAGCGAGAAACCAAAAGAGAGAGATCGAGAGGTGAAGAAAGGCGCGCGCACACTAAGAATTTCCGGCATCTTCGGGCCCGACGGGCGAAGAGACGCCGACCGGCATTGCATAGCCGGCATCTTTACGAGCAGGCTGCACGTATTGTGCTCCGGTTATTAAATCATTCTATTTTTAATAACACGGTAATCATTCTAACTTATTGTTGTGAAATTGAAGTATTGTGGTGACGCTTCATAAATTAATAACAATTAACTTGCGGTTAGCGAATTAATTCGCTATCCTATTTTCTTTTTATTTGTTTCACACCTCGTGCGTGCACGCTTTTGATATACCGACGCCATTACGCGTTCGGTCGTGAAAACTGTTAGTGATTATTGTGTATTATATACACATGGATTATGATAATTAGTTATTTTCTAAATTTGGCAGTGAAGTGATAATTATGAATAATAATTAACACGATTATTAAAATATAAAATATATAATAAAATATCGTGATAGTTATCGTTATTTCGATAAATCACATAGTGAACATTGAAGCGGTCGTCGGCGTTCACAACACGAACATTGAGAAGGTTCTTAGGTGAATTTGTTTCAACACCGATTTGACATAACCATTCCAGCTAATTATTAATATTAAATTATTGGCATCCATCTTGCCGATTCCAAGAAGTCAATAAGAAGGGGAGGTAACAAGAAGACGACAACATCATCGTGCGCGACCATACTTCTCTCTCTCTCTCTCTCTCTTCCATTAGTCTTGTACGCTTTTATTGTAAGTTATTTTGTATTATTAAGTTTATTTTATAGTTAGTATTTGGCAGATTTTTAGGCAATTTTGTAAATATTATATCGCGGAAAGACGACCCGAGTTGTCTCATGACTTTTATTTACGGGCAAATTTAAATGGATAAATACGGGTTTCAACTTAAGTAATTTTATTATTTTTGGCAATTTTTAGAATAAATTGCCTGGCGCTCGTTATACGGCATTTTGTACATATTTAGTTTTATGATTCGTTAATAAATTTATTATTGTTATTGTTAAATAAATTTGTGTAATAATTCATTTCATGGAAACCCCCACCATCACACGACCATAATAGTTTGAGTCATGATGTAAGCATTTATGATTTTTAATTAGAGACCCTTGAAAGGGTCATTTTTGCCCTTAAGGGCTTACACATAAGTATGGGTTTTTAGGACAATCATTATTGGAATCAGTGACCCATAAAAGATATTGAAACCCAATCTTGATTCATACGGTAATCTCTACAAGCAAAATCTTTTACTTACGTCTTCTGTATCAGCAAAATAATTTCTATGAAATTCTATGTTTAAGGGTAGTTACAGGGGGGGATTTTCGGTTTATTAAAAGTACTTACATTTTTACATCATAAAAGTAACCCCATTTGTTTAATAAAATAAAAAACTAAAAACTTTTTTTCTTCGCAGGATTAAATATATTTATTATGATATTGTATGATTAGAGGCAGTTGTTAAGGGCAATTAAAGAGTTTAGATGAATAATTCATAAACTAAAAGTTTACTGTAAGATTTTTCAGAACATTTAAAGAATTGTATGGATTATTTTGTACATGTAAATAAGCCTTAAAATTTTAAAGGTAGTTTCTGAGGTACTTTGGGTTTTTTTTCTTGGTCTTTAAATTGATGAAAAATCAATTTTTAATGCTTATAAAACTTATAAAAGTGATTTGCAACTAATTTAAAAAAAAAATGAATGTTATAAAAAAACTCTTTTCTTAGGCGAAGTTTTTAATTGCATAAAGGGTTAATCTTAAAATATTTAGAAATTTTTGTCATATTTTTCAGTAAATGCACGTTTTTAGGAACCGAATGCTAAAAACCACATCAAATTTCATAGAAACCTCGCTTGAAGCTAATTCTTTTTTGCTTTTTTTTCTGAAACAGTGTGCACTGGCATAAGAAGAATTAAATGCGAACACAAGTTTATTTATTAGAAGCTTTTTAAATAGCTATCGGCTCCTCTAGGTCTGTAAAAAAAAGATGCATCAATTTGGGCAACCTCGGGCGAACTCGCGCTTTGTTAAAAGCTAATGAATTTATCTTATTGAATTAGGTACAAATACAATGATCTATCGACATAAGACCAATTAAATGCAAAAAAAGTTTATGCATGATTGCAATATTTCTAAATAGTTATAGGGTCCCTTAATTAAAAAAGGCGTATAAACGTGGGCATGGTTATAAAATAATGAATAATACTTATAAGGTTATGTTCAATTGTAATATCCCATCGGCGTAAGAAAATTTAAATTTAAATTCAAGTCTATTTGTGTTTAGAACGCTTTAAATAGCTACAGGCTCCGTTAGGACCGTAAAAAAAGACGGCTACACTCGGTAAAAGATAATGGAAAATATTTTTTTGATTAGGTTCAAATACAATTTACTATGAATACAAGACAAATAAAATGCATGCAAAAGTTTATTTATGATGACAAGATTTATAAATAGTTAAAGGTACCCTTAGGCCTGTAAAATATAAGCAGAGCAAACACGGACAAACTCATGTAAAGTTAAAAAAATAATTTTAAATATTTTTCAGAATAGATTTAAATACGATTTACCGACGTAATTAGTAAAATTAAATGCCAACAAAAGATTATATATGATTAGAAAGTTTCTTAATAGCTACAGGCTCCTTTAAGCATTTGAAAAATAAGACGCTTAAACTCAGATAAACTGGAGTAAATTAACGTACAGCTAAGAAATAATAGAAAGTACTTATCAGATTAACCCAAGGCAGATTTATGCTCTATATCTTATAATCTTTGCACTTATTATGAAATCAGCATTAAGAAAAAATAAAATTATTGCTGTGTTTATTGCCTAAGCAGTTTTAAATGTTCCATATGCAATATCTATTAAATTAATAATTATCCGAAAAAAAGTAAGCGTTATGAATTTATGTACAAAATTTTTAAGCATTGAATTTTAATAATATCTTTATATCAAGTAAATAAAAATAAATGCAAACTAATAGTAGCCCCATAAGTTTAGGCACCGAAAGATTTATTTAACTATATTTTAAAGAATTCGCGCTTTTCGTCAAATTAAATTTAGGGCAAACTGAAATTAGCCCTCATAGTCACAGTTATTTCCGCGATATGCTTTTCAAGTGGCGCAAGGTGATATCTCCGGAATGCTTGCATTACCCGGGCGAGCTGGATACCGCTGAGCACACCTTTTTTGGGTGTCCTCGCTTCACTGAAGGGCGACCACCCTTCGATGAATGGAGGCCGGAAGGAGTCGTTCCGGAAATGCTGCGCAGTACCGCTAACTGGTACAGTGTGGCAGAGTACGTACGGGCGACACTGATTAAAAAAAAGGAGGAAGGTTTCCTCTCATAGGAAAATCTCCTCCTTTATTGACAGGGTATTGTAGGGTACAGAAACGGGGTACATCCGTGTATGAAGGGTAAAATGAGAAAATCAAATATAAATCGATAAAACCGAGCCCGCTAAATATAAATTATTCATATTTACCGGTTGATTAAAATCTTGTACAAGTAGTTCAGAGGTCGCCACCTCTCGGACTTACAATTTAAATTATTAGAAAAACGTTAAACATAAAATAGAAATGCAAGGATGCATAATCCGGAATATGCATCGATGCCAAATGAATCTATTCAATAATGATAAGATTCCATTTCAATGTAAATATTGTATATAGTAAAGATAATAGTAGAATTAAGCAAAATAGTAATTTAAGAACATTCTAGATTAAGTATCAACTCATAATTAAATAATTATTAATTAATTATAAAAATATAAAAGCATTAAAAACAATGTAAAACATAAAAACAAACTGTAATAGAATAATTAAAATGCATTGTAACATAAAATAATGTAAATATGCAAATTAATATCATTTTAATCGTTCTAAGAAACATCACGAATTTTCTAGAAGCAAATACGTCACAGTGTGCAAAATCCGCCTCTCGGGTATAAATATGAGGACGCATTTCGCCACAAGCTGAGACGCTCTTTGACTTTCTAGTATTTCGCTACTTGTAAAGCATTTATGAAATAATAAAAACCAGTTGTTTAACAATTGTGTTAATTATTCATGTCTCAATAATTATATTATTTTCTATAAGTTCAACAGCTAACAAATATTGCTGCCATTGATCAACACTGGTTGTTGTTTCTCTGGCTTTAAGGGTGTTCGGCGTAAGAACCGAACACTGTGATAGACAGGAAAATCATAATATAAATTATTCTTTCCGTTGCGATCAACTGGCGATCATGCCTAGTTCTTTTATTGTAAAAAATTTTTTTTTTCTTTTCCTTTGACTGCAATTTTTACAAATCAGAAGAATAATGAGTAGGTCTGATTATAAAAAAATAAATAAAAAATTAAATATTATAGAAAGTCAACAAAACAATTTAGTTGAATCTATCGAAATTCTGCAACATCTTGAAAACGAACAATGGCATACATTAAGTCGAGCCATTGATGATATCAGGTTTTTAATATCAAAGTCTTTGGTACTCAAAGTGTAAATCAATTAGAAATTGAGAATATTTACTTAAAAAATAAAGTTCATGAACTCTTAAAAGTCATACGCTCACAAAAAATAAATTAAAAAATTTTGAATCTAAAATCAGTCAAAAGGAAGTACAATAAAAGAATTGAATCATGTAACAATCCACTGATATTTTATGTAATGATTCATACAATAATCAAAAAATTTTCCTTTTTAAGTACTGAAAAATAACAGTACAATGTATTCATTTTTATATAAGCATTCAAATAAATGCAGAAAATTTTCTTTTTTTTGTTGTTTGTTAAAGCATTAAAATAAATGCAAGTAAAGAAGCATTAGAATAAATGCAAATTATATTTTTTTTTTTAGTTTTTCAAAAAAGAATTTAATGCTAGAATTTTTATTTTCATTTTTCTCTAGCATTAAGAAAGCGCGATAAGAACATATAAGTCACATAAAGTTTCTCCTATTCAAATTTCAATTTATAATCATATGATAAAAATTTTTTTTTTGGTTCTGCGCAACAAACAAAAATGAAATTTCTTACTTTTTTTTTAATAACTAAACGATAATTAAATTTTTATCTTTTGATATAAAGTAAGAAATATATTTAAAATAAATAATAAACAAATGTACACCAATTTTTGCTAATAATAAAGGTCGATGATGATATGGATTTTCTCTATATATGTGTGCTCTCACTCATTTCTTTGTTTGTAATTATAAAAATCCGTAAAGATTAAATATTTTTTTTTTTTTTATTTTTCCTCTCATCTTGCATATGACATTGAGTATATACGCCAAAAAATTCACTTTGGATTTTTAATATTATTATTATCATTATTTCCATTTAAAGTATGGTTTATATTTTCAAATATTATAGTATACTTTTATAGAAATAAATTAGGTGATACGTTCAAAACGAAAAAAAATATTTCTGTTTTTTTTATTTTTGTGTTTGAAAAATTGAAAAATTTTCAAAAACATAAGTTTCAGATCCAAAATATTGACTATAAAGTATATTTCTAAAACGAGTACTCCCACAGAAAAAAATGAGGTTCTACTTTCAAAAAGCAAAAAAACATTGCTGTTTTTTTAATTTTTTTATGCAAAAAGTTTTGAGAAAAAAAAAAAGCTCATCTGAATTTGAAGATTTTGAGTCCAGAAAATAAGGTTTTTACGATTAAAATTTATTGGATTTCCTTACAATATTCCTAATGGATCTACTTTTTATATATAATTCAACTTTCGGCCCATAAATGTTATGAGATGAAATTTTATGGCCTAAGCTAAGTAAAAATTTAATTTAAGCAAAAGTATAAATTCCTAATAAATATATTATAACTTTTGGGCCACTAATGTTGTGAGATGAAATTATACGGCCTAAGCTAATTAAAAATAATTTAAGCAAATGTATATTTCAAAATACTGATACTGATTAAATTAATAATGTTTTAAAACTTTAATAAATTAAAGTATAATTAAAACTAAGTTAAGTCTTGTTGTTTCCTAATCACAAGCTAATCTGAATTTGAAGTTTTTGAGTCCAGAAAATAAGGTTTTTACGATTAAAATTTATTTGATTTCCTTACAATATTCCTAATGGATCAACTTTTTATATATAATTCAAATTTCGGCCGATAAATGTTGTGAGATGAAATTTTATGGCCTAAGCTAAGTAAAATTTTATTTCAGCAAAAATATTAATTCTTAATAAATATATTATAACTTTTGGGCCATAAATGTTGTGAGATGAAATTATATGGCCTAAGCTAAGTAAATTTTTATTTCAGCAAAAGTTTACAGTAAATAGATAATTTTTCTTATACAGTGCTGTACTTTAAATATAATCAGCTTATATTATAACAATTTATTATCTTCAGAAACTGCTTAACTTGCCAGGCCCCTAAATAACCAGTAAACGGCGTGATTGCAAATTGTATCAATAATTATCTATTATAAAAAAGTTTATGGGCTTTTGGAGATCGCCATCTTGTGTCAACAGTTTATTAGCCAATCAAATTGCTTGTTTTAATTTTTGGATTTTTCTATTTTCTTGATAGGTTATCATGGGTTATAGCCTATATTTATTGTAAACATCTATCTTTGATATTTCTTTAATGAAGCTAATGGGAAATGATAATGATATAGTCTAGTTTTAATTTAGTGTAAAAAGAATTAAAATTTTATTTTATAAAGACATTAAATAAATTAGAAATTATTTTAAAATATTGTAAGGATATATTAAAAACATTAACTTAAACGTAGTTACTATGACCATTAACTTAAAAGTAGTTACCCCCATAATAGGTTTATCCAAATAATAATTATTTTGCATACATCTAAATCAAGCATAAATCTATAAAAAAGATTTTCTTCCTAGCGGGTCGAAAACACTTTTTTTGCCCATGGGATTTGTCCATGGGAACAAAAAAAGAATACCCCAGATCGCAGTTTACCATCCTAGGCTTCGCCTCAGATGCTAATTAACGTGCGATCTGGGCCATTCTTTTTTTTTGCTCCCTTGGTTAAAAATGTACTATTCTTTAATTTTATTTTAATTTTTCACCGATATAAAATGGTTATTTAGGGGCCTGGCAAGTTAAGCAGTTTCTGAAGATAATAAATTGTTATAATATAAGCTGATTATATTTAAAGTACAGCACTGTATAAGAAAAATTATCTATTTACTGTAAACTTTTGCTGAAATAAAAATTTACTTAGCTTAGGCCATATAATTTCATCTCACAACATTTATGGCCCAAAAGTTATAATATATTTATTAAGAATTAATATTTTTGCTGAAATAAAATTTTACTTAGCTTAGGCCATAAAATTTCATCTCACAACATTTATCGGCCGAAATTTGAATTATATATAAAAAGTTGATCCATTAGGAATATTGTAAGGAAATCAAATAAATTTTAATCGTAAAAACCTTATTTTCTGGACTCAAAAACTTCAAATTCAGATTAGCTTGTGATTAGGAAACAACAAGACTTAACTTAGTTTTAATTATACTTTAATTTATTAAAGTTTTAAAACATTATTAATTTAATCAGTATCAGTATTTTGAAATATACATTTGCTTAAATTATTTTTAATTAGCTTAGGCCGTATAATTTCATCTCACAACATTAGTGGCCCAAAAGTTATAATATATTTATTAGGAATTTATACTTTTGCTTAAATTAAATTTTTACTTAGCTTAGGCCATAAAATTTCATCTCATAACATTTATGGGCCGAAAGTTGAATTATATATAAAAAGTAGATCCATTAGGAATATTGTAAGGAAATCCAATAAATTTTAATCGTAAAAACCTTATTTTCTGGACTCAAAATCTTCAAATTCAGATGAGCTTTTTTTTTTCTCAAAATTTTTTGCATAAAAAAATTAAAAAAACAGCAATGTTTTTTTGCTTTTTGAAAGTAGAACCTCATTTTTTTCTGTGGGAGTACTCGTTTTAGAAATATACTTTATAGTCAATATTTTGGATCTGAAACTTATGTTTTTGAAAATTTTTCAATTTTTCAAACACAAAAATAAAAAAAACAGAAATATTTTTTTTCGTTTTGAACGTATCACCTAATTTATTTCTATAAAAGTATACTATAATATTTGAAAATATCGTTTTCATTCGATATCTCAAATCTAATACTCAATTTTTTAAAAATTTTCTCAAAATTTTTTGCATAAAAAAATTAAAGAAACCGCAATATTTTTTTTCTTTTTGGACTTAGTACCTAATATTTTCCTATGAAAGTACTTATATCTAGAATTATCGTTTTTCCTCGATATCTCCAATTGATACTTAATTTTTTGAAAACTTTTTTCTCAAAATTTTTTACATAAAAAAAAAAATAGCAATATTTTTTTTCTTTTGGGACGTAGTATTTAATTTTTTTCCATGAAAGTACTAATATCTAGAGTTATCGTTTTTACTAGGTAAAATAGACCATTCAGAACATTTTGTTATTGTTAATGAGGAACCATAGTGCCAATTACTTGGCAGCGTTTTTTTCTTTTTGGACGTTGTACCTAATTTATTTCTATTAGAGTACTAGTTTTAGAAAGTTCGTTTATAGTAATTTTTTGGATCTGATACTGAATTTTTTCAAAATTTTTTTCTCAAAATTAAAAAAACAAAAAAATTAAAATAGCTGCAATATTTTTTTTTTGTGTAATACCTCATTTAATTCCATGAAAGTAATAATATCTGAAAATATTGTAACCGGTAACATTTCACAACTATTATGGAATTAAGAGAGAAATGTATGCATGATTGCATGGTTGTAATCGGTGATGTCAGTGGCATATTAATGTATTAAGCTCATTGTTTGAGGAACCTTAGTGCCAGCTAGTTGGCAGGGTATTTTCATATATTTTTCTTTTAAAGCAGACAAACATACATAAAAAAAATAAATAAATAAATGAACAATTTTTTTCTTTTAAGTTTTTAGCTTTTAACTAAGGGATTCAAAAATATAATTCAGTCCGGCTTTATGTTTATAGTCTCATATATTACTTAAGTATCATGAAATCCATTTGTGGAGCAGTGTTTATTCTTACGATTAATGTTTTGCAGTTGAAAAACTCATTAATTGTAGAAATTAAGTAATCAGTATCTACGGCTGACAAGACTCATATATCGTGTAATAGCTAATTTCTTTTGAACTCCAGAACATTGATCGTAAGAACAAACAAAACACGAGTCATGGATTTCTTGATACTTAAGTAATACTTTTAGACTGCAAATATATAAAGCTGAGCTGAATTATATTTTTGAAGGCCTTAATTATAAACTAAAAACTTAAAAGAAAAAAATTCTTAATTTATTTATTTATTTTTTTTAAATCATGAAATAACTATCTCTTTTTTTATGCTATAGCGGGTTTCTAAAATGGTTAGACAGAGAAAAGAAGAACTTTTGAGAGAAAGATAGAATAAAATTTTGTTCGAAAAAGAACTTATAAAATATAATTTACAATTATTGCATTACTTAATTAGCTATTTGGGCCGTTCATGAATTAAAATCTGCAATTCTCTTTCAGATAAATTTTTAGGTTGTCCTTTTCTCAAAATCTCTTCTTGTCTCTTTTTAAATTGTTCATCAGAACATGGAACTATAAAGATAGATATTATTTTACAGCTGAGAATATTAGCAAATAATTGCACATGTATAATAATAAATAAAAAGGTGCAAACAAACAAAAATTTCTTATAATATGTTAGTTGCTGTTCGTGAGTAAATACTTGTAATAAGTAAATAATAGGTAAAGGCGATGCAAACTATGAAACTCATTGTTCTGCTGATGTCAATGAAAAGAAATGAGATGGTATGGTTTTAGGTCTTCAAAAGTTTCCAATTCGCTAAATTTGTTGCAACGTTATCTTCCTTTTTATAATCTGTATTGGAGCTGGTGAAGATTTTAATGCAGATAATTGCATATTATATTTATGATGTCAGGATTAGCTACATATTTTGCTCCCATTTTCAGCTCTTTTGAACGAATTTCATCTCTCTGAGGATTCACATAATCACTAAGAGCAAAATGTGTACATTTATTTTTATGATTATCAGGATTAGCTACATATTTTGCTCCCATTTTCAGCTCTTTTGAACGAATTTCATCTCTCTGAGGATTCACATAACCACTAAGAGCAAAAAATATCCTCAAATAGTTTATTGAAAGGTATTTTTTGTATTTTAATTTTTTTTTTGTTTTAGAAGAAATAGGATCAAATAATTGAAATTCTTTTAATAACGTGCAAGCTTGGCATAGTTGATCCAAAAGGTTTTGTTTCACAAATGCTGCAACGAGCTTTTTTACTTTCATCAACTATGGAATCTTTTGAATCTATATTTTCAACAAAGGTCGTTTTTTAATAGCTGTATTTTTTTTGCTATACTACTGTATGGTTTTTTGACTTTTGGACTTGGTATTACGTCCCCAAATAATGTTCTGTTCACTGCAGGAAGTGGTGTTTGATTAAAAAAATCCTAAAAAAATTTTAATCATAAAAAACATTAAAATCGACTAAGACATAAATAATAAAAAATTAATTTACTAGTTTTATCAGAATCTGTTTTCGAATCCGTTAGTACCTTTTCAAGATGAAGTTTTTTTTTGTGCGCTCTTTCTTCTTCTTGTTTTTTTGAATAGTTATATTTAAACCATTAGTATTTTCTTTTAACTCATCTGTATAGATTTTATATACATTCTTAAAAAGTTTAATATACTTTTCTTTAAAATCATCAATATTTGATTCATCTTTGATTTATCTTTTAATTTAAAGCGTCCAAAAATATCTAAGTCCAGGTTGACTGTCACCTTAGTTCTCAAATTTATAAATTGTAAACCAAATAATTCCCTTGGATTAGCAGACTGCATGTATGTTACTTTTACTCTATAAATAATTTTAATATTTTGTGGATTTAGTTCTTTTTTGGTAAATAATTGTACTTGATCTCTAAATTTTTTATTATTAACAGCTTCATGAGTCATAAATTGATGATTAATTACTGGAATCCATTTGCCTGGCTCTTCTGAAGTAGAAACTTCAACAATAACAATACAACTATGATAATATCCCAAATCAACCCCCGTTATACATGCAGGTTTAGCAAATTCAAAAATTACTGTTGCTATAAGTTAATTGGTTTAGCGCATCGCCATGAGTTTTTATATATTTATAATAAAATATAAATAAACTGTGTCAATCAACAAACATACTATTACTGAACTTTGCTGATTCACAGTTTTTTGTGAATCACCATCAGAAACATTGTTATTTAAATGCATAATAGAAAGGAGCCTCACTACTATTTGTATTATTGTCAAAAGATGGATTTTTTTCACTTAATTCTTTGATTTGATGTACCATGCTGGTAAAATTAATATTAATTTTCATAAACTTAAAAATTACAATACAATTTTTTTAGATTTTATTTATTAAGTCACAAAATCTGCTATACAATCACAAAACGTATTTACTACATATAAACTGTTAAGACGTGCTATTATTACTGAACTTTGTCTGCTGCTCTCGCTTTGCGTTTGCAATTTGATGATTACAAAACTTTATTTTAATTTATTTAATAATATTATTAAAAATTATTATATAAAACTTGATCTATTTTTTTTTATTATCAGGTTATATTATTTTTTTTTTTTTTATAATAGACAAAAAAATCGAAATTCGATCAAATTCGATAAAAACATCGAAATTCGACACAAATTCGATAAAAACATCGAAATTCGACATATTTTCGACATATTCGATAAATATTCGATGTCAAATTAGAGAGAGAAAGCTAAAATAGAGAAAGAAACTTAAAATTCCTGTATATTAGTGCTTCTAAGTTGGACTTAACTTAGTCGCGCGTCCTATCGGACGCCGTAATAATTTTATTTTAATGTAAATAAAGCATATTTTATACATTCGTAATTAAAGTAAATAAAAACAAACATTTAATACATTAAACTAAACGAAAAGTTATTTAAGATTAAATGCGTTATATTCGAAAATGAATTCATATGCAAGCGTGCAATTTATTATATGCAATTAATAGATGCACTTTTATGCATTTGTATGCAATTTTATGCATTTTTGTAAAAATTAATAGAAATTTAAGTAAATACAAAAAATCAAATTAAAAAAAAATTTTTTTGTTTAATTCCAAGAAAAAAGCTTAATTTAAAAATTTTTTTTTTCCATTTAAGGAAACGGCTCAATAATTTAAAAGTATTTGTTGTAAAACTAAAACAAAATGTCAAAAAAGAAAGTCATTGCTGATCTTATGCTCACTTTACGAGAAAATTCAGGCTACATGTTAAGGGAATTCAAGAAACAAAATCCCGCTCTAAATATAGGAAGTAATAATCCGAATGAGAAAGAAATAATCGTAAAAATGATTGCCAATATGAGCAACACAATAGGGAAAATGTTTGAATTTTTTGATGAGAAAGAAACCAAATATGAAAAAGATCTTAGTGAAAAAACAAGATTAATAAATAGCCAAGAAGACAGAATTCAACAACTAGTCAATGAAAAAGAAAATTATAACACTCAACTAGAAGCTATGGAAAATCGTATAAAATCAGTCACAGAAGAAAACAACATCATAGAAAAAGAATTAGAAGCAATAAAAAATAGAGCCAAAGACATTGACAAACTAGAAGAGATGTTCAGTCAAATTGATGTAAGCAGAAATAACAGCAGCTGTGTTACCGCCGCAACAAGAAATAATACTCTAGGAGTAAAAATGAAGGCTCCTATCTTCAGAGGTGACCATGATGAAAAACCTCTAAAATTTTTAATAGATTTACAAAAATATATAGAAAATTACTCTGATAATAAGGGTGAAAATACAAAAATATTAATTAGCCAGTGTTTACAAAAAGGAGCAAAAAATTGGTTCTATCTGGTAGAAAAAGACATAAATAATTATGATAATTTCGTAGATCAATTCAAAAAACGATTTTGGAATACAACTATAAAAGATGGTTTAAGAAGAATTTTCAATTCTGGTTCATATGATGAAAATGGTAAACAAACTAGAGTAGAGTATGCACTTACATTATTCAACATCGCTGAAGACTTGGAAATATCCAATGATCAAGAAGAAATAATTAACCAGATCATTCCACATTTTGACCCAAACACTAGAAGAATAATAAGAGCACTAAGAACAAAAACAAGAGATGAATTTCTGGATATTCTTGAGCAAGAGGATAATGATGACCGATCAAGTATAAATATTCAAGATACAAATTGGCAAAATGAAAAATCATATAGTAAAAATAACTCATACAGAAACAATGCTAGTTACAATTATAATAATCAATTTAACAATGAAAAAGAACAGTCATGGAAAAGCCAAGACAGGCAAGTTGGTCAAAATCTAAACAATTATCAAAGAAGAGGAAATTATACTGAAGTTCGAGATAACAGACAAGATCTAAGCTATAGAAATTCAGAAAGTGCTAATGATGAAAATAATCATCAAGGGCGACAGCAAAATATTACGCAACAACAACGTCAAAATAAAGGGCAAATACATAGGCAAAATCAAAATCAATCATATCAAAACAAGAAACAGGGGCAAAAATCTCAACACGAAATTGATGCCATTCAAGTAATAAGTGAAACTGAAATTGAAAATGAACATTTCGGTTCAGAATAAAATATTAATAAAAAACACAAAAAAAAAAAAAAATTATTAACAAAAATAAAAAATAAAAAATAAATTATGTTTTAATTTTACAAAAAAGCTTATATTTTTTTTTTTAAAGGAAAGAAAAATTAATCTTCCTTAAAAATTAATAATAAACAGAAAAATGTAGAAAAAAAAAATCTGATAAAATTCTAATGTATTGTTTTTTAATAAAAGCCTATTTCCATATGTTGGAAACTCGCATCGAGTTTCCAACCAAACTTTAAATTTAGTTTTATTATGCATATGTTTCCTTGTGTTGGAAACTTACATCGAGTTTCCAACTAAACTAAAAATTTAGTGCTTATTATGTATTTATTTCTTTATGTTGGAAACTCGTATCGAATTTCCAACCAAAGTTAAAATTAATAGAAAAAGGAATACAAAAGTTAAATATAAAAATTAAAATATTGTAAATTAATGAGAGATAAGCACACAAACTTATATAAAAAAAAAAAAAAAAATATAAAATGATCTAAATGATAAAATTTGTAATCAAATTATAAGAAGCAAAGTTTTTAATATGATCTATATGGGTACGATCGTATTAAATATTTCTTTTTATAATTAATTTTTTAAATTATTAAATGTATCGGCAGTTTCAAAACTGTAAAAATACATTTATGGAGACTCTTGGTAAATCTTATATGGGTAAGAAAATACTAAGGGACTTTTATGATTGTATTTATTTTTAAGAGGAATTAATTTAGAAATAAAAACAAATAAAAATAGAAATAATTATAAAATATAAAAATAAAAAATCATTAAGATTATAAAAAATGATAATTGAATAATTAAAGGCATAAAAATTAATTAAACTAACGCCTATTAAATAAAAATAAACATAAAAAATTAAGAAAATAATACGCAAAAATTAAAATGAAATAATAAAAAAGAACCATATTTTTTAAGTAAATTAAAATTGGTTGAAAACTTAATAAAAATTATATTTAATTCATTAAATCTTTAGTTTATAATAATAAATTGAGAAAAAAAATAGATGTTTCTCTAAAAAAAATAAAAATAAAATTTACAAAATAATTGAATAATATTGCATGCAGAATAAAAATTAATAGATTTACAATTCTTATAAGAAATTATGAATTTATGAAATAAAATGAAAATCAAAATCAAAAATTTTTTTTCAAAAACAATATGAATAAATAAAGTAAACAAAAATTATATGATTACGGATGTACCGTTCTCTGCTCTCATTACGTACACACAAACTCTTTATCACGCTCCGTAATAAAAAGTTTGGGGAGGGGTAGTTGTAGGGTACAGAAACGGGGTACATCCGTGTATGAAGGGTAAAATGAGAAAATCAAATATAAATCGATAAACCCGAGCCCGCTAAATATAAATTATTCATATTTACCGGTTGATTAAAATCTTGTACAAGTAGTTCAGAGGTCGCCACCTCTCGGACTTATAATTTAAATTATTAGAAAAACGTTAAACATAAAATAGAAATGCAACGATGCATAATCCGGAATATGCATCGATGCCAAATGAATCTATTCAATAATGATAAGATTCCATTTCAATGTAAATATTGTATATAGTAAAGATAATAGTAGAATTAAGCAAAATAGTAATTTAAGAACATTCTAGATTAAGTATCAACTCATAATTAAATACTTATTAATTAATTATAAAAATATAAAAGTATTAAAAACAATGTAAAACATAAAAACAAACTGTAATAGAATAATTAAAATGCATTGTAACATAAAATAATGCAAATATGCAAATTAATATCATTTTAATCGTTCTAAGAAACATCACGAATTTTCTAGAAGCAAATACGTCACAGTGTGCAAAATCCGCCTCTCGGGTATAAATATGAGGACGCATTTCGCCACAAGCTGAGACGCTCTTTGGCTTTCTAGTAGTTCGCTACTTGTAAAGCATTTATGAAATAATAAAGACCAGTTGTTTAACAATTGTGTTAATTATTCATGTCTCAATAATTATATTATTTTCTATAAGTTCAACAGCTAACAAATATTGCTGCCATTGATCAACACTGGTTGTTGTTTCTCTGGCTTTAAGGGTGTTCGGCGTAAAAACCGAACACTGTGATAGACAGGAAAATCATAATATAAATTATTCTTTCCGTTGCACAGGTCGGGTCCAATCTCGAACCTTTCAGTATGGCGAAGAAATGCCTTGGCTGCATTGTTTCCGGACTGAAGTAATACCTAAACAGGGAGTCCTGGTCCGGATTCTATGATATTGTCATAAATGCAGGAGGGTGGGGAGTTTAGTGGGTATTGTAATTCCTCCTCAGTTATACTGAATATTTGGGCAACGCCAGATACAAATTTGAGGTTGAGTCCCACATAACCATACAGTACGCGGTGTATGGTATGCGTAAATGCATTCTCCTCGTCCTACGAAAAAGGCCCCTTCTTGAAGGGGCCCAAAAAAAAAAAAATTAAATTAATATTATGGCTTATGGCGAACTACAGTAAGAGTACTGTATTTAGCTGCCTGAGATATTGGATAATAAATATTAATAAAAATTATTCTTCTACCTAAATTAAATATAAAAAAACAATTAGTTTTAAATAATTAATTTTTAATAACTGATTTAGAAAAAAAAATATTTTAAAAAGATTTTTATTATTATATAATACAAAATTTTTTAATTAATTTATTAATTATTTACATACAGTTCATTCTTATTAAATCACTAAATTTAGTTTATTCATAAAAATTAAAACATAATATTATTATAAACCTGTAAAAATGTAAAAGTACTTAAATTACCCTGAAAATTCCAGATTCAATTCTAAATATAAACAATTTCTTTCATAAAATTTTTTTAAAAAAGTTTTCCTATATTTAAAATGGAAAATGTTCTTCTTGCGCAGTTTTCACATTCAAACATTTTCTGCTAAACAGCTATTGAATAATCAGATATAACACTATTTTGGTGAACTGGCGGTTTTGTCCATAATGAGCTTTTTAACCCAAGTTTAATTTTTTTTATTGAATCTATTTCATTATCAGAAATATTACTAACGTGGCTCTGAATTCCACCTGTGTAACTAAAATCTGTTTCTGATATAGAATTAGGTAATGTGGTTTGCATCGGTTTTTTTATTGATAATTGCCACCTATAAAAAAAGTTTTAAAATTAAAGTAAAATTTAAATTTTGATATATGCTGTTTGGATAATATTTTTTTGTTAGTATTTTAAAATATGAAGTATAAAATAAATTGAATTTATTTCAAAGAATTTAAAAAGGGGAATGCTAAGATCTCCGTCATCTTATAGGTTATTATAAGTACTTAATGTTATCATTAACAGGAGGGAAATTTATTGCCATAAGTCATACAGGTAGATCATTTGAATGCGAAATAAGAGATTTCTTCTTATCACAGTAAAGGGTACTTATCAACTTTTTTTGTCACTCATAGACACTACTGAAATTTTCTTAAGTTAACAAAAATAATTTAGACCTCTATACCCGGTACGACATAGAGAAAATTCCAGAAAACTCGTCGTTGTATCATTTTTTTACCTCTTTCTTGAAACTATAGCATAGAAAATCTAATACATTCATGTTGAATAATAAAATTTAATGTAGTTTTAATGGTACTTGATTATAAAACAGATTTAAGACAATCAAACCCTTTAGAACCCATATTTCGCAGTTCAATCTCAAATTTTAAGTGTTTTTCTCAAGTAATAAGTTTTTTAAAGAATTTTTTAAAAAGAATACCTCATTTATAAATTTTTTTTAGTTCAATATATTATACTTTTGATCATGTAAATTATTATTTTTTTAGACCCTTAGACCCCGTGATTTGGAATTTTAAAGTTTAAATTTTTAATTTTTTATTTTGTTCGCATCTTTGTGTTCCTGAAAAAATGCAGCAGTCTCGGGTCTGTCCCATGCTTTCTTGATGCATTTTCTGTTGCAACCTTTATGTCCGGAATCTCATACGTAGCTCTTTTGCCTCTATTCTAGAACACTTGCTTGCAATGAGCGGCTATTTTGAGTACCATTCATTCCTTGAGGTTTCACACCGGCGTCCCCCATTTAAAGGCCCTAGCGTTAAAGTCTTCAGCAAGTATAACACTGTCAGTCACCTTACGAATTATTTCTTCAATTTTATTTTTTTTATTGTAGGATGCTTTTTGAAAAAAAATTTACACTTTAATCATTCTATTTTTTTATATAATGAAAATCATTCATAATTCATGGACGTGACAATTTTTAAATTTTAAATTACACAGTTGTAAAATATACATTCAAGATAATTTGCTGGCAGATGTGATCATCGGCTTCGTGCCAGATCCTAACCAGGTTAAAATATGTTAAACCCCTCGCTTAATGTTTAAATCCAAGACTGTCTTTTTGGGTATAACTTCGGTTTGAGACGTGCAGCTTAGGCAATTAGCTGAGTTTACCCTGCCTGAAGATAGAATTGCTTTCTACGACAGATTACCCTCGTTCTGTTTCATCAGCAAGGCGTTTCTCATAATGACCTACGGGGTCTTGGATACACAAGATAGTCACTAAAAGGATTTGTGCTCTTTCCGCAAACGGCGTTATAAACACAGAAGAGATTAGGTGTATAAATGACGGACTTTTTCCTACACACATGGAGAAGTAGGAGGCAAATGACTTAGTTGAAGATTACAAGGCTATTGCTGAATTGAACGAGGAGGAGCTCTTCATAGCGGTGAACTCTCTCATGAATGGTAAGGCAGCAGTACCTGATGAAATACCTACCGAGATACTTAAAATAGCTCATCTTATATATGCACAATACATGTGCACGCACGGGTGTCTTCAGTAAACTCTGAAAAAGAGCCAGACTGGTCTTTATCAGTAAGAGTAAAGGGGACACTAGACTGCCAAACTTTTGGTATCCAATATAACTACAGGACACAGCCAGCAATAATTACGTGAAGATGCTACAGCTAAGGATACTGAGAGCCGCAGAAACTGCAGGAAGATCTTGGGTGCCAAAATACTTAGCAGCTAAAATCATCAGCAGCTACCTGAGCGATCGGAAAATAATCATTGAAACTGCCTAAGGACTAAGAGTGAGAAAAGTAACTGCAGGTGAAGTTCAAGGATTGATTCTTCGACCGGATCTATGGAACATCATGTACGACCAGGTACTTAAGCTTCCAATGCCGGTTGAAAGTTTTACTGTAGGATACGCGGATGACCTGGTTCTAGTCATCACGGTAAAAGATGAAAAAATTACCGAGAAGAAGCTGATGCAGGCAATACATATGGGAACAATTACTGGATGGAAGACCACGTCCTAAAGCTTCCAACGGCGAGAACTTAAGTTGTCCTATTTATCCGTAAACAATTAAGCATATTGATACCATCATCCTAATATGTATTGGCGAGGATAGGATAGAAACGAAGGAACACTTAAAGTATCTGGGAGTGCTGTTGTACACGAAACTGACCTGGCGCAGATTTGCAGAAGTACGGAGAAGGCTGCCAGGCTCACTACTGCGTTAAAAAGACTAATGAGAAACACGCAAGGACGTGCAGACTGGAAACCGCAGGCTTCTTATGTCTGTCACCCACTTCATACTCCTATATGGTGCAGAAGTATGGGCCGACTGTATAAAGAAGGTGACTTATGCGTCCATGCTTACAAGCATCCAGAGGCAAGGAGCCCTGCGACTCTTCTGTGCCTATAGCACAGTATCCTTAGAGGCAGGTTTATTCATCGCCGGGGTAATCCCGATAGATCTGCTGGCTCCTGATAGATAGTATATCTATCTGAACAAAGAGAGTAAAGGCATTGACCGCGCAAAGGCTATTTCGCGCCAGATTAGCCTAAACAAGTGGCAGGACCATTGGACCGACTACTTGGAAAGCAATTGGACCAAAAAGTTGATAAGAGAAATATCACCTTGGATAATTACAGGGTACGGGGGCATTAATTATTTTTTTATTAAGCGTATATAGGCTTTTTTGCTCCTACCTCTTTCGGACCCAAAAGATGAATAGCGCTGAATATATATATTGCAGTAAAAGTATATAAATCAACAATTGTATAGAATAATTTTTTATAATTGCTAGCCTTCTTAGTAAAAGTATAAAATATATTTAAATGTTGAAAGATTATACATTAATACTAGTAAATAGATAGAATTGCTGAAAATTATACAATTGTACTGGTTGCTGCTAGTGTATGTATGAAATACATAGAAATAAAATAAACGTTATAAACATTTAATAGTAACTTTAAATAATTAATGAAGTATATTAAAATACATAGTTATTATGCAAATTAGATGATTATTTGCATTGTCAATTAATAATTTCTCATACATTGAATTTTATAATACAACTTGTGGTTATACATCGATTTTTGTTTATTCTTGTATGTCACAAGGCATACTACTATGACTCCTACAAAATGTGTCATTTTTGCGACAGCTACATTTTTTTACATAAACATTTTAATACATAATCAATAACAATTACAACAACAAGTATAAATTATGATGCTATATATGTTTATTTTGTTTTGACTAAATACTTTTTCATTTTCAGTAATTCTATATAATTGATAATAGCGACTAGCAATTCTATAAAAGTGCTTGTAAATGTATGAAATTAATAAATTTTTATGCTTTTATTGGGCAATATTAGCAATTATATAAAATTACTATTATTTCTTTAGAATTATTGATTATATACTTTTACTGCAATATATATACTGTTCTGGCAAACAAGATACGCCCGGACACACATTCTTCGAATGCGACAGATGAGCCGTTAAAAAGTTTCAATTATAAACTGAGAATGAAGTTAGCCTGATGCCTCGAAATAAAGAATTCATTCTAAAAAAATTATTTAAAAAAAAAAAATATATATTAATACATTGAATAGCATAGGTGTTTTTGTGTATATGTACAATGACGTGCCTCCTACATGAAAACTGCCATATTTCTTATTTTTTCCCTACCTTCTTCTTTTTTTTTTGTCTAATTAAAGTTTTTAAAATCGCTTTTCTTGTATGGCACGGAGGAGCATACAGAATTGGTTTTTCTTCATACGACCACGCCTTGATAGGAATCTTGAGTGAACTCTGTTTTCTTTTATTATTTTAGATCCTTAATAAAGTCATTATACTTATAAAACTTTAGTAATTTTGTCTAAATACATACTTTGTTAAAAATTTGAAAAGTAAAAAAAAAAATTTTTTAATATTTATTTTTATCAGGCGTAGAACAGTGATCTAGAAAAAAAAAGAAGTAGAAATAACTTTTCCTTTGATTGAGTTTCCATCCAATTTTAATGCGGGTTGGCTTGTTTTACTCCTGAAGACCTGTATTTTACGAAAATAACGACAAGAAAATTTTTTTTTTACATGATTTTCACCCTTTTTATAGAAAAACCAACCCTTAAAAAAAAATTTGTATCATAATTATAATTTATCGAAAAATTTTCTAGACCTTGAAAAATTATTTATATAATTGTAAAACAAAGAAATTATGTTTATAAAAAGAATTACTCCTATTCTACCCGTAATTTCTCAAAAAATCCTCAAATTTTATGTATTTAAAAAAAAAAAAAAAATTTTATAAGCCTATTAACTTTAAGGGTAGTTTTTGGGGAATTAGGGGTATAATAGGGGTAATTTTTTTTTTTAACATAATTTCTTTGTTTTCCAATCAAATTTAAGCATATAAATAATTTTTCAAGGCCTAAAAAATTTTTTTCGATAAATTATAATTTTGATACAAATTTTTTTTAAGGGTTGGTTTTTCAAAAAAAGGGGTGAAAATCATGTAAAAAAAAAATTTCTTGTAGTTATGATCGTAAAATGCAGGTCTTCAGGAGTAAAACAAGCCAACCCGCATTAAAATTGGATGTAAACTCGATCAAAGCAAAATTTATTTCCGCTTTTTTTTTCTAGATCACTGTGCGTAGGTCTGTCTAAGCGTGAGACCTGCTCTCCAAAAAAACTGAAAAACAATTATTTTTTTTTAGCTTAAATATTTACGTTTTTATTAATTTATTAATTAAAATTTTTTTAAACCCAGAACTGTCTTTAATTGTTCTGCATTTTTCAAATCTTGATTTCATAAAATAGCAGAGAGTATTACGTTTACTACGTTTTTGAGAATATATGAATATTTTTTTAACTTATAAATTTTTTTTTTTTTAAATTAAATTCTTATCAAAATTTCAGTATATCCTTTAACCCTTCCCGGTCTTCGTATGACATTATCATCTATAGTTCCATCTGAATAACATGCTCCAAAAATAGCGAAGACCGGGCAAGGTTAATATGCTGACACTTTCTTAAAAGAGTATTTTTTTTGAACTGATAAAATTTGCTTTAAAAAAATTTAAATCTTTATCAAAGTCTAATATCCTGTGATATTTTCTTAAAAAGCAATATTTTTTGACAAAATTTTACTTATAATTTAAATATCTAGCGAAATCTCAGCATATCCAACGATATGAGCTTTTAACTTATATATTTCTTAAAAATTTAAATTTCTATCAAAATCCAAGCATATTCTTTGATATACTGACACTTTGTTAAAAAAAATATTTTTTTGTACTCATAAAATTTTCTTTAAAAAAATTCAAATCTTTATCGGTCTCAAAATATATTCTGATATAAATTATAATAAAAGGATTTTATTGATCAAACAAAAATATGAAACATATGAAGCAAAAAACGTTAAATTCATTATGGCTAGAAAATAACAAGAAGAAATTTTTTTATGATTTAAATTGTAATGGTACTTAATTAATTAATGGTAATTAATTAATAAAAGCAATATTTTTTTGAAAATGTGATTTTTGATGATAATATTTATTCAGACGTTGATGATAATCTGAATGTTCCCAATAAAGAAATTGTGTTTTTGAATTTAACAGATAAGTAAATACCAAAAGATGCAGTAGACATAGTATCTTTAGGTGCTAAGTTTAATTTTAAAGTTACTCCTGAACAAAAAAATTATCTGAAATTATTAAGAGCGATTGAGAATCCTTATTATAAGAATATTAATGATACAAAAATCAAAAGAAAAGCCTTATTATTAATAAAAAAATATATAATAAACCTGAAATTAAAAGAAATGACAGAATTTCATAAAATAAAATAAATATTAAAAAAAAATTTATTATTCAAAATAAACATATTTTATTCAGGAATGCAGATAAAGGTAATTTACCAAATGCTAACGGCAATTAAAATTATATAAATAAAGTTGAATTGGACTTAAGCAATGAAACTCGTTATAAAAAGTTATCAGAAGATCATAATAAATTACGACCTTTTAAATTACTAAAAATTGATGTTAAAAAGTTTTTAATCTTATGGGCTGAAATAGTTGCTTTTCAGTGGGATGTTGTCTTTTTCGATGTAAACGTTGAGTGGCTAGAAAATGCGATTTTATCATTAGCTTATGGTTTAATATAAGGTCACAAAGAGGGTTATCCTTTCCAAATTGTTGTATTATTTAAAGGTAGAATTTTATATAATTTTGATAAAGCTGTGTAAAGATTTTTATAAAATATCTTAAAAAGTGTAACGAGGCATTTTTCGTTACAAATATATGTATATATATTACAGCAATGTATATATGTTATTCTTAATACTATATATATTTGAAAATTTATTTGTTTGTCTCGAATATCTCGAGACTATCGAAAAATTTATGTAACGCACTTCATAGTATTCGATTCAGCACTAATTTTTAAGTATTCTCTGAAATTTTTATTCGAAACGGAGGTATCTTTAAAATTTTATAAAATATTTTTAAAGCTGGTAAAAAATTTTTTTCATTTTTTTATTTTTATGGCATTTCTAATTATTTATTTGTGGGTCTGTGTATATTATAATGTAATTTATATTCTAGGAGGTATCTTTAAAATTTTATAAAATATTTTTAAAGCTGGTAAAAAAATTTTTTCATTTTTTTATTTTTATGGTATTTCTAATCATTTATTTGTGGGTCTGGAGCCTGATTCTCTATTTATATCAAGTTGATAAAATAGCGTATCGTAATAAATTTTAGAAATGCGCATGCGCCAGCTTAATGTTTTTAGAAAAGAGAGTACAATTTTTGATAAATTTGGTTTATATCACTGTGAAATCAATTGAAATAAGAATAAGTTTTTGATGTAACTGTAAATGTAAATTTTGCCGTATCGCACAAAAAATTAGTAGTCAATTTGTATCTCATACTAAATTATTATGCGATATAACTTTTAAAAGTTATTGTAATATGGTTTAAGTATTCCAAGTAAAAGAAATAAAACTTATAAAAAACGTGATAATTATTTATTATAAAATATATGCGCTTTTATTTTAAAGTAATTTAATTATAAAAATGTAAACCAAATGAAAAAAATTGATTTTCATTATACGCTGCAAAAAAGATCTACTTTCTTACTTTCGGGCGATCTTTTTTTTGCTTTTAATGAAAAACTATGTGTTGAACACGGGAAAAAATTTAGGAAATTTTACTTTCAATGCTGTCTGCACACGTTCGCTACGCTCACTCGTGCATACAACTGCATTGAAAGCCAAATCCTATTTTTTTTCCCTTGTTGAACAAATAGATATTTTTTGGTTTGATGTAAATTATATATGGAAACATCCAGGATAGAACGACCAGCCGAAAAATAAAAAATTTTAAAAAAATTTGTGTGTGTGTCATATTTTACCTGGGATAAGTGAAATAACCACTCCTATTTTGCACTTCCTGGTGCATAATTTTGAGATACAGCTGTCCAAAGTTTGATTTTTCCAATTTTTTGATTTCAGCTACCCAGTTTAATCCGAAATAACTCAAAACAGACTCTTAGCAGACTAAAATAATGGTTGTGGATGCTCATTTGAATATCCCATATCAAAAATTTTTTTGGGACCAACTGACACATAGGCCAACATTATGGAAAAGTTTGAGAAAAAATAATTATAGTGAACTTGACTTCCGGTCAATTTAAAAAATTCAAACTGTTAAAAATAAAACCGGAAGTGGCTAAAAATAAAAAAAATTTTTTTTATGTAGTCCAGGTTAAAAGAAAATTTTTTCCCGTTATAATATGTATATATGTTAAAAGTTTCATGGTTTTGAGTCATTTCAGTTTGAACTGGTCCTTTTTATAAGCTAAAATTAAAAAATTGAAAAAACCCAACTTTGGAGTAACTGAATCTTAAAATTATGCATCAGGAAAAATGATAAAGAGTATTCGTGTGAAATAGGAGTGGTTTCACAAATATTTAAATATTTTAATATTTTATATTTTCACAAATTTCAGGTAAAAAGTGACACCAAAAAAAATTTATTTATATTTTTTATTTTTTGGCTGTTTGTTCTATCCTGTACGTGCCCATACATAAAATAGCTATTTTTTAAACAAGTAACAAAAAGTAGGTTTCACCTTTTTGCAGTTGTATGCAAACAGCATGCATCGTATCCTGTATTTTCCCTGGTGCAATTTGCACCAGGGTTTTTCCGTTATTTAAAACATGGTTCTACATAAAAAGGGCAAAAAAGGGTACATCAAAATTTAATCTGAAGCTATAGATTGTATGGTTTTCGTCTTAAAAATTTCTCCCATAAAAACACATGTATTCTTTTGAAACTTTAACCTTGTTTTCTTCAAAAATTTGAATGGCTTGAGCCTAAAAATTTGATACCATCGTTTATTGTGAAGCTCAACCTACGAGAATAACTGCTAACTCTTATATAACTACAGTCTTTATGCGAGAGTACCTTAAACAACGGGAAAAAATAAAGGAAATTTTACTTTCAATACTGTCTATATTCATTCGCTACGCTCTCTCGCGTACAACAGCATTGGAAGCCAAATCTTCATTTTTCCCCTCGTTCAAAAAATAACTATTCATATTTTCTAAGCAAATCTTTAACTATCCTATTTATTTAGTCACATATTCACTTAAAACAAACAGAGGCGGATCTAGAAAATTTTTTTGGGGGGTCATTTGAATCAAATTACAAAAAATTTTCTAAAAAAGGTCCTTAAAATGTTTTTGGGGGGGTCAAAATGGTACTTTGCGTTAATTATGTAACGTAAAATTAGCTAAAAAAAGGTAAAATTGACCGCTGAGGGGGAGTCAATTGACCCCTTTGACCCCCCCCCCCCTGTATCCGCCACTGACAAAAGTACTTTATTTAAATTTTCCCTTGATGATCTAGACATATATAAAAGAGCAATAAATAGTAAATAAGTATGTAGAAATTATTATCATCCACTGTTCACTTATGAATCAAAATTTTATATATTTTCAAATAATTTAAAAAGTATTTTTTTTTCAATAGATTTCCTAATAAATATTTATTTAAAATTATCTTTTTTATATTATTACAATTAATGTATTTAAATAAAATTTTAAATTATTCTTTTTTAAATAATAAAAAATAGTATAATAAACTTTTTCAAATAAGGTAGACCAAGAAAACTGTAACTGTACATGCAACGTAAAGAAAATAAATGTTTAATTGACATAAGTTGGCAGCACTACTAAAGGAATATAATGTTTTTTGGAAAGTTAGTAATTTTTGTGCTTTTTCAATTTGATAAAATCCTATCGTTATTTTCGCGCGTTATATTTATCGCAGCGATAGATAGATGTAAATACGGAATCAGGCCCCTGTGTATATTATAATGTAATTTATGCGTACTTAGTTAAATTTTTATTAAAAACGTACGTTGCTTTAAAATTAAAAAAAAAATAAAATAAAATTTTTTACTATATCTTAATCTTAATCCTATCCTATCCTATCCTATATATATATAAATCTTTAATTATGTGTGTCCGAACGCGATAAACTAGAAAACGATAAAAGCTACAAACATAGGCTAGGTTTTAATTCGATTGATAACGACGAAAAATTTTTATGTTGAAAAAACTGAATTTTCAAGAAAAAAATTTTCATCAATTTTTCAAAAAAAACCAAAAAAACGGAAAACCGAGGAAAAATTTTAGTATCAAAAAGAATTTTATTCGATTCGTGCATATTTTTACGTATCCACCTAAATTTTCAAGCTAATTGGCTGGATCTGTCAAAAGTTATAATCATTTTTCAAAAATTATAAAAGTTTAGGACTAATCCTATCCTATCCTATCCTATCCTATCCTATCCTATCCTATCCTATCCTATATATATATAAATCTTTAATTATGTGTGTCCGAACGCGATAAACTAGAAAACGATAAAAGCTACAGACATAGGGTTTACAGAAAAAGACGGCAAAAATTACGGGTCAAAACATAGGCTCGGTTTTAATTCGATTGATAACGACGAAAAATTTTTATGTTGAAAAAACTGAATTTTCAAGAAAAAAATTTTTATCAATTTTTCAAAAAAAACCAAAAAAACGGAAAACCGAGGAAAAATTTTAGTATCAAAAAGAATTTTATTCGATTCGGGCATATTTTTTACGTAACCACCTAAATTTTCAAGCTAATTGGCTGGATCTGTCAAAAGTTATAATCATTTTTCAAAAATTATAAAAGTTTAGGACTAATATTATATATATTCGTAATTCTTACCGGTTACTAATTTAGTACCTCAATAGAGTAATTAAAAGAAACTTGTACAGGTATTATCAGGGAGAATCCTAGAATTGGTAGTTGAGGGAAGCAACTGCCACTTGCGGATCCTAGGGAAGGGTAATCAAGCTTTGTATCGCTGATCACTAATTATCCGCCTAAGTTCTAACGTCCGTAATTTTTGTGATTCAGTAAATTTTAGATAATAATTCGGGTAAAAAAAGTTTGTTATAGAAAATATTGAGTAACCTAAAACAACATATCTTTGGAAAAATCAAGTTGCAGGGGTCCAGGGGGGCGCAGCCCCCTTGGCGGTTGCCGAGGTGAGCGAAGCGAGCCGGAGGCAGCTAGTAATATATATATTTGAAAATTTATTTGTTTGTCTGTCTGTCTGTCTGTCCACTCATCACGCAAGAACCGCCGAACCAATTGGCATGATACCGGTGTCAAAATAAAGATAAAAAGTCTGCGGGTGACATAGGTCCTATATTTTCTGATTAGCTGTCGTAGTTTTTGAGATATTTAATTTTTAGTATTTATGAACTTGATAACATTTTTTAAAAATTTTAACAAAAATTGAAATATCTCGAGACTATCGAAAAATTTAGCTATCGCACTTCATAGTATTCGATTCAGCACTAATTTTTACGTATTCTCTGAAATTTTTATTCAAAACAGAGGTATTTTTAAAATTTTATAAAATATTTTTAAAGCTGGTAAAAAAATTTTTTTCATTTTTTTATTTTTATGGCATTTCTAATCATTTATTTGTGGGTCTGTGTATATTATAATGTAATTTATATTCTAGGAGGTATCTTTAAAATTTTATAAAATATTTTTAATGCTGGTAAAAAAATTTTTTTCATTTTTTTATTTTTATGGTATTTCTAATCATTTATTCGTGGGTCTGTGTATATTATAATGTAATTTATGCGTACTTAGTTAAATTTTTATTAAAAACGTACGTTGCTTTAAAATTAAAAAAAAAATAAAATAAAATTTTTTACTATATATTATATATATTCAACTCAAATTTTAGGGTATAAGTTTGGGTGATAAAAAAGTCCCTCAGCCAAAGTTTTAGTCCTCTAGCACCTCATGGGCCCGAAATATGTCTGTTCAAAGGTCCAAAAATAGCCTGATCTGGCCCATTTTCAAAATTACACCATTCCTTTGAATTTACAACAAATTTTATCTTATTGGTCACATTTGAACTGGTAAAAGGTCTACATTAAGAAAAAAATTTTAGCTTATTTCAAAGCGTTAATTTTTTTTGACATTAATATATATTTTGGACAATAACAACATGATAATAATAAAAAATCAATAACAACAACACCGGGAATAGATCAGGGGGGCAGAGCCCCCCCTCACACCTATGCTAGTATATATATATATGTAAGTACGAATAAGCTGTCCGTACACACACACACATGCACGCAACAGCCAACAACAAGTGCGTATTCAAATTCTTATCTACCGCCGCCAAGCACAGAGGGCAGTAGCCAGCAGGCAGCAGAATGAAAATAAGAGTAAAGCGAGCACGTTACGGTAGCGAAAAGAGAAAAAAGAGAGAGGGGACAAGAACTTCCTCAGAATGCGTTCAGTTAGCAATAGGCGTTGACGCACGTAAAAAAGAAAGTTTTTTTTAGTGACTCCGGATTATTTTAATTTATTAATTTTTTTAACAAAAGTCACTTTAAGCCCTTCCGGGCCCTTTTTTAAAATAAAAATAATTAACAATGTCGCGAATTAAATAATAATTAAGAAGTGTCAATTATAAGACAAGATATATAAGAAAAGGCCATTTAAAGTTAACCGACGCCGGTTCTCAGTGAAAAGCTAACAGCAGCCAGTATTCGAGGTATAGAGTGCAACTACCTCAGAAATTAATACAATAAAAGTGCGGATTTATGCACTTAGTATTTAGCAGCCTGCAGTTTGGATTATTCAGCAAGAAGCCGTGCGTTATTACATCGCCGCCGCCACCGTCGTCTCCAAGAGCTAGAGCATCGAGGAAAAAGAACGACAAGCTGGTAAATAAATTCTACAATTGCTTCAGGGTTCTATGTGTGTGTGCGCGGATCGGTTTCTTTAATAGTGTATATAAATATTGTAAAAAGTTTATTAATAAAATATTAAGCCTAAAGGCTATTTTTTTTATATTAAATTAAATAAAATTATTCACACCTAGCTTGAACGAGCGAAAAGTCGAAAAAGAATGACGACAATATCTATTACTACAAAGTTTTCGGGAATAGTTTGTTATTTTCATATTTCCATAGCAGTAAGTTGGAGCTGCTCGTCTAAAAAATTTTTAGTCAATTTTGTGGGTGACTGAGACATCAATATCCGAAAATTTGATTTTTAACAATAAATCTTTATTAAATTTAAAGAAATAGATAAAAAATTTGGATTGCCAGGGAAAACCCACTCCAGAAGAAAAAAAAACAAGTTATCCTCAATTTAAGTTTTTGCCCAAATTCGTCTTAAAAAAGATTGAAATTTTATTGAAAAAAGTCTGTTTCTGAACTTTAAACATGCATTGCTCGCTTGATTTTTATTGTAAAATAATAATTTTTTTTTTTAAATTGATTAATTTTTCCCTGGCAATTTATTTCTTTAAGAAAAAAATCATTATTATTGACCAAATTTCAATTTTTAGGTCAAAAGCCTTTGAAAAAAGTAAGTAGCAGGATTTACTTAACACAGTTAAGTAATAATTTCTCAAAGCATTTTTTTTTGTATTTTTATAACTACTCAAGACTTATAAAATTTTTTTTATTTCAAGAGCACTCAAGACTTATAAAATTTTCAAGAAAATTCTTTTTTTTTTAAGAAAATCAGTCTCTTGCGCCGCGTTTTCAATAAGAAAAAGACAGTAATTTATGCAAAAGATTATCCCTACACGAAGTTAGCGGAAAAAATCTAAAAAAAAAAAATATTTTGACCTGCTCCGTATTTTTCATTGAAATTTTTAATTTTAAAATTCAACCCATTTATTTTACTGTCACTTTTTCTCTAAGGGAAGGGCGAACATTTTAGGAACTCAAAAATATAATAAATTTTTTTTTTAGATTTTTATTTTTTTTTGATTATACAAAATGAATAATAAACGTAATAATCAAATACAGCCGGCCCGTAAGTCCAGAAGAAGGCAAACTTATGAGCAAAGGCCCGAAGTACAAACATTATTGAATACCATAGACGATATGGAATTCATAGACGTAATTAAAAAGTTAGATGAATATGGCTGTCATATAGCGGTAGTATGGATAAAATAAAAGACAAGCTTTTCCGATATCAAATTAAAATAATGGACGAAAGAGCCCCGTACAACTGGAGCCATAGTGAAGACAAAAGGCCGAGCGATTTCATGCCACCGACTCTGCAACACGCCTTGGATATGCCCTCAATGGACGAGCAAGTCAGGAGTTCGACGTTGAACAGCGAAGTCAACAGACACGTCTCTGAATTAAATAACCTCATACTTAGGAATCCAGCTTATAGCGCGCCAGTTATCACTACAGCCCAGAATTCACGAGCACAGTTAACTTACGTCCAAGCCTTAGCACAAAATGGAAACGCTAACCAAGCAGTTCATACGACTTCTGCGGCAGCCTCGGTCGTTAACGTAACCGACCCAATTACGTCAACGACGGCTAGCTGTAATCACGTAATGAGCGCTGGTTACGTAGTACTAACAAACCATAATAACCATAGCCATTAAACGCAGGCGAATCACAGCAAAAATCAGACTGAATTACAACCGAATGATAAAATACCAAGGTCGCATCAGTCATTTCCAGTAACAAGATTTGCTATAACTGGCACACGTAATAACAATACATTACGTCACAACCGACCAAAGAGTAACAGGCAGCAGTGGTTACATACGCCCTACAGCGAAACCAACAGTCTGAAATGGGATAATTATGTGGACGGATTCGATTCACAAAGTAATGTATTACCTAAGACGCCAGTAGCTAGTACTAAAGGACCTCTGCGCCAGAAAAATCAAGAACCGAACTTGGCAACTGGGCAAAGACCAGTACAAGAAAGTGATAGCGGCAGCTTAGCTAGTGCAGAAGAAAATGAATACAGCAGTTCGGAAATTTCCTTACCAAAAGCCCAATCAGCTGCTAAAAAAAAATTAGCCTTTTTGAAAAAGCAAAGAGAAGCTTTACGAAAAAAGGTAGCGCTGGCCAAAAAAGTTATGGAGGAGCTCCATAAATATAGAACCATAAGCCAACGAGGCAACTCAGCGAGCTCTCTCAAATCACGTACGTCAGTTTCCAGTAAAAGCTCCCGAGAACGGGAACACACAAAAGCTGAAAATGAAAAGCAGCGGAAATAACAAGATTTTATTGAAAAACAAAGGTTAGAAATACAAAAATACAATAACCTTAAGCAGCAAGAAATCAAAAAGAAAAGTAGTAAATCAAGTAAAAATGGCAGCATAAAAGCAAAATCTCACAAAACCAATGAAAATGAAAAACGTGAGAAAAACATTTTTATGAATTCAGCCTTAGAAGATACGGAAGAATCTGAAATTGTCCAGTACGAAAAAGTCCTTAAACTTAAGCTTACACAAACGCACGGAAGCAGGAAAAGTACTCAAGATGTGGAACTTAAAATTCAATGGCGACACCAAAAAAGCTGAAGAATTTTTGTTTAAGCTTAAGGATTGCTACGAAACTTCGGGCCTATCCTTCATTCAAATGAAATACGGCCTAACGTCGATGTTCAAAGAGCACGCCATATTATGGTACAGAACAGATAGAGATAGCCTCGATACCTGGGATGATTTTGAGACGGCCTTCCGTAATCGTTTCGTTCCGTATATGGAGGACGAGGATTATCTCGAAGAGCTTCGAACACGAACGCAAGGCAAGGGCGAGAATATGGCCACATTTTTATGTGCTTTTAGGGCAATAGCCGATAAGCTATCGCGACGCCCGAGTGAAAAAAAATTGGTGTCAATGGCTCTTAGGGTACTACATCCGGAATATCAACGGAGCCTAGAAGCCTATAGGCTAACCAGCGATATAATAACCTTCAACAAATTGCTAGACTCAGGCCGAAAACACGAAAAATTGGCCGAAGTAAGAAATAAATATTCAGCTCCGAAAGACAAAAAGAATTTGAAAGTACCTGATTTAGCCTACGATGACAAATTAGTAAAGGCTAAAATAGCAGCTGTTATTAAGTCAGTTCGCGAAGTACCGGGAAATACGCCTAACAAAGGGAAACGCAAGCCCAGAGGGCGCGGTAAATAAGTAAAAACGAAAGAGCTGGCAGCATTAACTACCTCTGGGGACAATAATCAACAGCCCCAGCGGAGGCAGCAACAACGATCTCAGCAGCAGCGTCAGACACAGCAACAGCGCGTGGGTCAACAGCAGCAGCCTAGATCACAGCCTCAATGGCAAACTCAGCCTGTAATGCAGCCTATGGCTCCCCGCCATACCCCTGGTTTCCTCATACGTTTGCGGACCCAAGTTATTTTGCTCAAATGATGCCACAATGGAATCAAGGTTCAATTCCAAGCATGCTGTTCGCAAGGTCGCTAAATAATAATAATAATACAAGTAATTCACAAAATTCACAAAATAATAGGCGAAGACCCAAATTTAAGAAGCCACGATTTCCTGCCCATTGCGTTCTGTGTCAAGACACAAATCACAGAACTCTGCAACGACCTCAGCTAAATAAACGGGAAATTTGTTTGCTATGTCGCAGACTCAGCGTCAGGTACACCAACTGTACCTGCCCAGTAGCTACTCAATATAGAGCGGGAAACACTCAGCTGGAGTCAGGACAGGCTCCAACGACCTCCAGCTAAATAGTGGAGTCGCAAGCGTAACTACGCAAACAATAATAAATGACAAGAGCGAAACGTTAGCAGAAACCATCGACGGAAAAAAGGTAAGCCTTGCCCAAGGACGTGAACCTGCCTAGGCGTCTGCTACAAGCGACTTAAAAAGCAACAAAAACGATAAAAATGATAACTTAAACGAAAATCAAAAAAATTCACAAGAAATTTCTCAATTAACCGATCATATATTAGAAAACACGAAAAATTGCGACGCTTCTCACGTCGATAACCGATTTTTCTTCTACATAAATATAGCCGGCATAAATATGAAAGCTCTTTGTGATTCAGGTTCTAAGGCTTCCAACTTAGGTCCTAAATACGCAGAAAAATTCAAAGACAGTTTCAAGCCCATTGAGTCAGCCTTAATTGACGCCACGGGAAATATCTCCCCAGTGAATCAAGTATTGAAAGTTTGGTTCGACGCAGATGGACAGTCAGAACCTATAAAGGTGAAAATTTCTGAAAACGTACAATACGACATGGTATTGGGCGTAGATTTTGAAAAAGCTTTTGGCCTAGAAATTTGTTCAAGTGCAGGCAAATGGAGGCGAAGACACGGCAGCGAACAATGGCATAAATTTAATGCGCATAAAAGTAAAAATGATCCACAGCTCTACGGAGAGTGCGCGGGAATCGAAGAAATTTCGGCGTCACAAAAGGACATAATTATGCAAGTGGTAAAAGAATGCCTGCCCCCACAGCCACAGCCCCATGGAAGAACACATCTAATTAAGCACACAATAAGGATCAGACCAAATGCCACACCAGTAAGACATAAATTAAGAAGAATGTCGCCAAAAGTCTTGAATCTCGCCATAGAAGAAGCTAAGAATTTGCATAAATTAGGGATAATTGAGTATTCGAAAAGCTCGTGGTGTAGCGCTCCAGTTATGGTGCCACGCAACGACACCTGTCGTTTATGCGTGGACTATCGTGACGTCAACAAAGTCACTGACAAAGACGCCCCCTAATCTCGATTCGGCCTTAGATAAGCTTAGAAGAGCGAAATATTTATCAAAAATAAACCTTAGTAAAGCCTTTTTACAAGTCCCGTTAGAAGACGATTCTAAGCCGTACACGGCGTTCGCACTACCAGGACTTGGCCTAATGCAATTTACAAGAATACATTTTGGAGTCACAGATGGGCCAAAAACCTTTCTAAGGCTGATGGATAAGATAATAACGCCGGATCTCGAGCCCTTCGTCTTAACGTACCAAGACGATATAATAATAGCCACTAAAGACTTTCAAGATCATCTAAAATATTTAAGAATATTCTTCAAAAAGCTAATTGACGCAGGCTTATCAATAAATCCAGATAAATGTAATTTCGGATGCTCAGAAGTCGTATAATTATAATTATCAGACCCATTTAGGATTCATTCTAGACGCCGACGGTTTGCGCCCTGATAAAGAGAAAATCAGGCCCGTTTTAGAGTATCCTGCGCCTAACAACATAAAAGAATTACGACGATTTTTAGGCATGGTAGGATAGTACTCGCGTTTTATTAATAATGTAGCCGAGTTAAAAATTCCGCTGGTTAAACTTCTGCACATAGACATAAAGTGGTCTTGGGGAGCAGATTAGACAGAGGCATTTGAAAAACTCAAATTAGCCTTAGTCAGTACGCCTGTCTTAGCCAGACCAGACTTTAGTCTCCCGTTTACGGTTCAAACTGACACCAGTAACATGGCGTTCGGAGCCGTTTTAACTCAAATGCACGAGGACGGAGAGCATCCTGTAGTTTATATCAGCCGAGTTTTAACAGCCCAAGAGCAAAACTACAGCGCCACATAACTCGAATGTTTGGCTCTATTATGGGCAATAAAACGACTGAGACCATACCTAGAAGGTTACAAGTTTACTGCCATCACGGACCACTCCAGCCTTAAATGGCTGAGTAATTTAAAAGAGCCAACCGGCAGGTTAGCCCGCTGGGCTCTGGAACTGCAACAGTGGGACTTCGATGTTGTATATAGGAAAGGCAGCTTAAACCATGTTCCAGACGCATTATCTAGAATTTCTTACAAAGATCTCGCCCAAAACGACGAAGACGAGGAAATGGATTATATATCGGCCTTAGAAGAATTATCAGACCCATGGTATACATATATTAATATATATTTTAAAGATCTAAAGGACTTCTCAGCGAGTGGCCATCAATATATCTCTTTTGAGGTGCATTACAAACGGCGACAGATACGAAGAGACGAAGCGCGGAAATGTTAAGAGAGGAGAGACTGCTATCCTGGGGAAAGCAATAAGGCCAGGAAATATTGACGACGCAGAGATATTAGTCAAGGAAATCATGACTGTTGGAAAAGGCATGTAACAAAGCCATGCCCAAAAAGGAACCCGTGAAGATAGATCACTAGCCTACTGGTAGAATACTGAAATAGCCCGTCTAAGAAGTGCGAGCTTAACGACAAGAAGGAGAGCCACACGTGCTAGGACCAGAACGGACGCTTCTGAGCTTATGGCAGAGCATAAGCAGGTTAAGAAAAGCCTGAGACTGGCTGTTAGGAGAAGCAAGAGAGCATACGAGAAAGCTTTGTGTAATGAGGTGGACAATGACCCATGGGATCTTGGTTACAAAATAATCACCAAGAGAATTGGGGCTCTTTCCGCAAATGGCATTATGGACGAAGAAGAGGTTGGCCGTATAGTTGACAAACTTCCCTAACCACACTGAGAGGAAGAAAGAGGACGACTTAGAGGAGGATGACGAGGAGAATATCCCCGAATTCACCATGAAGGAGCTTGTAACAGCAGTAGACTCCCTTAAAAATGGAAAGGCATCTAGGCCTGATGGAATACCCACTGAGAATCTGAAGATAGCCGTACACGCGTGTCCACAGCTTATTCTGTGTATTTACAATACCTGTGCACGAGTAAGCGTCTTCAGCAAACTCAGGAAAAGAGCCAGACTAGTGCTTATCGAGGAAGCAAGGGTAATGGGGACCCTAGGCTGCCAAACTGTTGGCATCCTCTAGGATTACTGGACACAACCAGATAAAATATGAAAAGATGCTGCAACCACGGATACTGAGGGCTGTAGAAACTGCAGGAGACCTTCCTCCCCGCCAATATGGGTTCCGCCGAGGGAATTCAACTATCGATGCCATAAGCAGTATCACCCGTGTCATTAAGAATGAACGTACAGACAATCACTACCCTAGAAAAATCAAGCTACTAGTGATCCTAGATGTGAAGAATGCCTTTAATTCAGCAAGATGGAGCGATTTTATGGAGGGGCTAAGGAACTTCCAGGTGCCAACCCATCTGCGAAGAATCATCAGCAGTTACCTGAGCGATCGAATCAACTACTGGATGGAAGACCACGGTCTAAAATTTGCAACAGCAAAAACTGAGATTGTCCTACTCACCCGTTAAAATATTAGGACCATGATACCAATATGTATTGGCGAGCATAGGATAGAAATGAAGTATTACTTAAAGTACTTGGGAGTGCTATTGGACAGGAAGCTGACCTTTAAGGCGCAAATTCTGAGAAGGCTAACAGGCTCACTGCTGCGTTAAGCAGGCTCATGAGAAATACATGCGGACCTAAGACTAGAAAGCGCTAGCTTCTTATGTCGGTTACCCACTCTATACTTCTGTATTGTGCAGAAGTATGGTCTGGTTGCATAAAGAAGGTCATTTATGCGTTTAAGCTTACGAGCGTCTAGAGGCAAGGAGCACTGCGAATCTCCTGTGCCTATCGCACAGTGTCCTTGAAAGCAGCTCTAGTTATCGCCGGAGTAATCCCTATAGATCTGCTGGCTCTTGAGAGACAGTATATCTATCTGAACAAAGAGAGGAAAGGAATTGACCGTGCAAATGCTACTTCGCGCCAGATCAGTCTAATCAATTGGCAGAAACATTGGACCGACTAATCGGAGAGCAAATTAACCAAGAGATTGATAGGAGAGATATTACCTTAGATAAATAGAGGGGACGGAGACATTAATTTTTTTTGGACCCAATTTTAAACGGACATGGACTTTTTTGCGCCTACCTCTTTCGGATCCAGAAGATGAATAGCGCTGAATGTATATACTTTCCTGGCAAAGCAGACAAGCCAGAACACATATTCTTCAAATGCGATAGATGGGCTGTTAAAAAGTTTCAAATAAAATCTGACATTGGTCAAATCACACCTAAGAATTTAGTTGGCCTGATGTTCCGAAATGAAGAAGTATGGTCCGTTCGAAATCAGCCAGTATGTAGAGTACATACTCCGCACCAAAAAACTTGAAGTCCAAGGTATAAGCTAATATTGAGATGTACTGCGGTTATCCAGATGAATGCAGGTATTGCACTAAAATACAACCATTCCTGCACTTAGTCTTAATACCGCAATCATTTGAAGATGGTAAGATAATAATTATTTATTTATTTATTTATTTATCTATTTATCTATTTAGGAAATAACTTTTATTTCAGCTAACATATATTTTATTGAAGATGACAGCACAAAATACGGAATTTGAATCAGATTGAACGACGGAGTCCTTAATCAGACTGGCAAGTCATTGGACGCAAGTCAAAAGTTGGAGTTCACGACTAGAACTAAATAGCCTTGAACCTGTCCAGAAGTAATGTGAAAACGGTCCCGGGATAGGCTCGCATAAGGTTGGAAGGTAGGGAGGTAGGGAGTTGAGTTTTAGTGGGCAAAGGCAAGCTAAGTCGAGTCCCACATAAATATCAGTGTTGATACTAAACAGTATGCATAACGCATTTTTTTACTTCATACGCAAAAAATAAAAATTAATATAAATATATATTAAAAAAAAAATTTTTTTTTTACACGTTTAATTAAACTTGGCTTTATTCATAAAAAAAAAAAATAAGTGTAATGAACACGTTTTAAACCCAGATAGATAGTGGGGGTAAAAAAACAGAATAATTGAAAGTTTAAATACAAGATGAATTTAAATGGTTCGTTTTTTCACAACTAGCTCTTTTTTTAATAGCTAACTGTGAAAAAAAGTAAAAATGATAGTGAAAGTACTTTCTGTTAGACACGCCTTTTGGGCACATCTTAAAAAATATTTCTTAGGTGGGAAGTCGGTTGGAGAGGAAATAAAATCAAAGATTTACAAAATTTTTTTTATCTATATTTTTTATAAACATGAAAAAATGTTTGTATTTTTAAATCTAATTCTTGGTATCAAAAATCAAGCTTTCTATTATCGCAAGTAATTAAAAATAGTAGTAATTTTTTATTGTTATTCAAAAGAACTGTAAAATACAAATTCTTTCTCCGCAAATAATTTCTAATTCTTTCATTTAAGACTCGTATTTAAAAGATCTTTGTATACTCTTGATATATAAATAACCATTATATCTAATTATTAAAAGAATTGCTTGAAAATATAGTAGAATTTTATATAGAAATATAAAAATTATAAAATAATCAAATAACATTCATTTCACAGAATAATTTTCTTTGCTTGAAGTTATTATCGCGGACGAAAGCACAAACTTGTTACGTGCAAGATCTTTTTAATTACACAGCTCCACAAATAAAAGTTCTGCTCCTGTAACTACACCTACCTACAGGTCAGTTTTTCGATGTCCTAAAACTGAAGCTGAAGTCAGAATTTAGCCTACACCCTCAGATTTTGCCCCAGCTATCCCCAACCACCCTCTAAACTGTCCCAGAGGGTGAATATTTTATTTTTTACCAAAGTTAAAAATAAAAGTACCTTAGTTACGTATTTTGATGTTCTAAAAACGAGTTTGAAGTCAGAACTTACCTATCACCTTTAGATTTAGCCCCAGCTACCATAATCACCCTCAAAACTGTCCCAGAGGGTGAATATTTTGCATTGTGCAAAAATTATATATAAAAGTATCTTAGTTATGTTTTTTGATGTTATGAAAACGAATTTTAAGTCAGAATTTATCCATCATCCTTAGTTTTTGTTCAGCTAGCCTAGTTACCCTCTAAAACCCACCAGAGGAAGGTTAATTTATCGCTTTAAAGTATATCAGGATGGTTCTAAGAATTTTAGTTGGAAACAGTTAGCAGCTACGAGTATATATGATTATATATGTTTCGTTACTTGAAATCAAGGATGTTTCTTTTGGTATCTAGATTTCCTGTCCTCAAAAGATCTTCATACACGCTTTCTTTTATAGATATTGTCTGTCTCTTTCTTCATTGACCAACAGTAGTCTGCCATATATGAATATCCCATCTGACTTGGTATCGGTTTTCTATTTCTGCAACATCTTGGTGAAACATCTCACCCTGTTCTTCACTGTAATCACCTAAATTTTCTGGAAAAGAATCAAGATGCGAATCCAGAAAATGTATTTTTAAACTTATGTTGCAGCCCAAAATTTAAAAATTTTTACCAGATTAGCAACTATCTGTTTATAATTTTTATATTTATTATTACCCAGAAACTTTTTTACTACCTCCTTAAAACATTAACAAGCGTTTTCTTCTTTTCTATTCATTTTGTCTATAAAAAAATTGTCTTTCATCAGTTTTCTTATATCAGGGCCATTAAAAATTCCTTCCTTAATTTCTCAAAGCTTGGGTAATTTTACATCAAATTACTTAAACTATTTGCCTTCCTTGTTAAGAGCCTTTACAAATTGCCCCATTTTTTTCGAATATTTTGGTCATAAAAAACCCCCAGCTCCAAGGATTTTGATTTTCAATTTTTTTAACCCGTGCCACTTGCACTTGAAGTTTCCTATTTAAATAACATGGGAATTTTGAGTTTTTAGCTATACAAATTTTTAAAAAAGCCAAAAAGCATTTAAAAAAGCTAATTTTTACTGAAAACATACTTTTATATGTTGTTAAGACATGCAAAAAGCCCTGCATTCATTCCAAAGGGAATTTTGGGGCTAGAAACGCAAATTTACATATTGGCTCAATCTTATAAAATAGGGTTTTTCGGTAACTTTCAATAAAGCGCTACAACCTCAAAAATTAACCAAAACACTTCTATTTGTTCTACTTTTTTTGGTGTAAGTGTCACCTTTCAAACGACGTAAACCGTGTATTTTTATGACTGGTTCTCTCATCGCTATAGTCAATTAACTTATTGGTAATTTTTGACCCGAAAAGTCCAATTTTTAAATTTGTTTAAATTGCTGCCAAAATTGTGATTTTCGAAAAAATTGAGTTTTATAGGCCTGAGAAGTTTTCTACAAGTTTCAAGTTTTCAAAAATTTTTTACTTGTCTCTTTCCTTTAAATAATTTTAAAGTTATCGTTTTTCAAAGATAATGAAAAAAATTGATTTTTCTTTTAACCCTGAAATTGGGACTATGACTTTAAATTATCATCTCTGGTTAATAATTTATTGAAAAGCAGTGAGTAAAAAATTTTTGGAAATTTGAAGCTTGTAGAAAATTTTTAAGACCTATAAAGCTCAATTTCAAATCAGTTTAAAAAAATTCAAAAATTGGTTATTTTTAGTCAAAAATTATCAGTAGGTTAATTGAATATAGCGGTGAGAGAATCAGTGATAAAAAGACACACGGTTTACTGTTTGAAAGGTGAAATTTACACACAAAAAAGTAGACTAACCAGAAGTATTTTGGTTCATTTTTGAGGTTGTAGCGTTTTATCGAAAATTACCAAAAAAACCTGCTTTACAAGATTGAGCCAACATGTAAATTTGCGTTTCTGGCCCCAAAATACCCTTTGGAATAAATTCAGCGCTTTTTGCATGTCTTTTCAACATATAAAAGTATGTTTTCAGTAAAAATTAGCTTTTTAAAACGCTTTTTGGATTTTGTAAACATTTGTATAGCTAAAAACCCAAAATTCCCATGTTGTTTAAATGGAAAACTTCAAATGCTCGATGGCACGGGTTAAAAAAATCGAAAATCAAAATCCTTGGAGCTGGAGCTTTTTTATGACCTAAATATTCGAAAAAAATGGGGGGAGCCAAAAAATATCGAAAAAAAAAAATTAGACAAACTCTAATATCCTATATATATTAAAATGAAATAATCGAAAAAATTGATTATTTTTAATATTATTCAGAACTAATTTATGAAGAGATGTATGGACAATAATACATAAAAGTTGTTTTAAATTAATCTTTAAAGAAATATCCCCAGCTAATTTTCTTATTTTTAAAAAATATTCCAAAGATTTTGAGATATCAATCTCAGAAGTTAGTGGTCGAAAACATAAAAAAATTTAATTATTTTAACTAAAACTGATTTTTCTCAGAATCTAAGGGGTTTTTCGAAATAAGCTTTAGTGCAAATTATTCCTTGGAGAAAATGCTATCGATTTGATATTTTTTTTTTTTTTTAATTTGAGCTCTCGGTTCAGAGTTACAACTGTTTGAAGCTAAGAAGTTTTAAATTTAAAAACTCAAAAAGTTGTCATTTTCGCCACTTTATAAATTAAAATTGTTTATATCAAAATGTAAAAACCAAATTGCTTTGCATTTATTAAGCACTTTTCTAAAACCACTTTTTTTGGTTTTTTATTTAATGCATTCATTAAAGAGAAATATTTTATTATTATTATTATTATTATTATATGATTTATTTGCTCACACAAAATACAGTGACACTCCAGTTGTACATAGTAAATATAAATAATTTCTTTTTTTTTTTAAATAAAATAAAGATTAAATATAAGTAAAATTTTGTAAAATTTATTAATAAAATTTTAAAATTAATTTAAAATTAGTCAACAAAAGTAAATATAAGTAAATATAAGTAAATATGAGTTAATATAAGTAAATATGAGTTTGTTTGGCAACAAATGGGATGCCCATTGAGTTTTGATGATCACTCCTATGAGAAGATATCATCAAGGCTCAATATTTATACTATTGAATCCTACCATCAAGTTTGTGACTTATTGTTTGCCTACTCTGCTATTTGTTCTTCTGGTACAAATGATAACCAGTTTCATTTTGATATGAGAATTCAAGCATATGATCTGAGATATTCGAGACCATTTCGCGAGTCTCAGTCAAGATCAAACTTTCTTTTCTACTCACCATTGAATCGTATACGTAGAAGTTGGAATTTAGACCCGGAACTCCAAATTTCCTTAACTAGTCTGGACCAAACCCAATTCAGGAATTTTGTGAGGTCTAAATACCTTAAAAACTATTAATAGCTCTCTTTCATTTCATTCTTATTATACTTATTTCATTAGGTTTTATTTTATTTGCTATGTTTAATTAATTTCATTTAACCTGCTGAACCTCTTTGTTTAGTAAAATAAATATTTTTTATTATAAAATGTAATTTTATATATTTAAATGATTGTTATGTTACTAGTCATATTTTATTATATATATATCAAATAATTTTTTTATTAGTTAACATAAATAATTTGTAAATTTACTGTATCAAGGGTAGAAATACCTGTTAATTTTGAAATAAAAGCATGAGTAAATATAGTTAATATTTTTGTTGTTTTTTATATATAATAGTGATAATAATACTGATTTAGTAAAATTTTAAAACTATTAAAATTTAATGACTAGGCATATACAGCATGAATGTTTGATACTATGTATCCTGCTTAGAGAAGTATAATTTGATGCTTCTCTTAAATTGGGAAAATGATGGTAAGTCACGATAGCAGGGAGGTAGAGAATTCCATAAGTTGGCATATTTTATTTGGAAGGAATTCTTTCCCAATCGTTGCATAAAAGTATTTAAAATACCAACTTTTCTATAAAACAGGACACTATTAGAAAAAAATATAGAATGACGTATAGTTTCTACTAAAGCCAATAAAAGTATTTCAATGCAATTTGTTCCGTGAACGGATAGATATTTTGGAGTTGGTTATAAATAAGAACGGCGGCCATTGAATATAAACAGTAGCTTTATTAAAGAGCGTGCGCTCATAGCGGCACCTCGGAGCGAACTGCCTTTCGCTTGAGAAATATACATTTAAAAAGCGCTCATGCGCAATACAACATATGTACAAACTGACGCGTATAATAATATAACGTATACCGAGACATCCCACCCACCCATTCTATGAAGTAGAATGTCGGAGCAGAGGGAGCAACTTTCAAAAAGGAAAATTTAAACAATTCAGAAAAAAAAGAAATTTATAAAAAATAAAAATGTACAATAAATAGTTTGAATTTAAATAATTTGAATTTAAATACATCACATGCTTAATTAATCATTAATAAATAAATTAATAAATAAATTTCAATTTTTGAATAAAAATACATAAATACATTCTTTTCTTTTTTAAACATGTATTACACAATTAATTAATAAAATATAATAATATAATTATAAATGGAGACTATATTTACAAATCAATTATTGTTAGTCTCGAGTAAGACTAACTTATGTATTGGCCTCTTGAGCTCAGACGTACTCGTACTCAACCATCCCTACCCTGATATGTTTTGATAACTCTGGCTAAAGGCCACTTCGATGGAGGCATTGTCTCATCTGATATCAAAACAATATCATCCACTTGTATATTACGCATCTCTTGGTTCCTTTTGTGTCTTTCCTGTAGTGTGTGTAAATACTCTAAAGACCAAGTTTTCCACCAATCCTGTACCATGTTCTGTACTTGTTTGTAACGTTGCGTAGATAGTATTTTGTCGTTATTGTAGTCAGGTTCAGGTAGTATGTAAGCATTTGATTGGTGTAAAATCATTGAGGGACAAAGTATTTGTCTATCAGTGGGATCATCAGTTAAGGGTATTAAGGGGCGCGAATTAAGACACGCTTCTACCTGCTTAATTAAAGTGTATAGTTCCTCAAAAGTTAATTTATGATCACCTAGTACCCTTCTTAAATGATGTTTCACTGATTTAATAGCGGCTTCCCATAAACCACCAAAGTGAGGAGAGCCGGGAGGGTTGAATACCCAAGAAGTACCTTCTTCAACTAATAAATTCTCTAGTTCATGCATATGAGTAGAAGACTCCATATACATTTCTTTTAGAATTTTATCAGCGCCTACAAAATTTGTGCCCTTATCACTTACTAAAATAGAACATTGCCCCCTAGTGGATGTAAATCTACGGAAGGCTGAAATGAAATCCTGAATAGTATATCCTGTTACTAATTCTAAATGAACAGCACGAGAAGCCATACAAATGAAAACTGCAAGATAAGTTTTATAAGTTTTAGAACCTCTACCACGAAACCTTAAAACATCAATAGGACCAGCATAATCAACACCCGTTACTCTGAAAGGCTTATCAGGTCTTTCTATTCTAAAAGAGGGAAGGAATCCCATTTTTTGATTAGAACGACTTGCATTGTATCTTATGCAATTATGACAGCTATGGATAGTTTTCTTAACTAACGACCTTTCACAATCCATGCCTCTTGCCTAACTGAAGATAGTGTTAAATTAACGCCACCATGAAGAGTTTTATTATGATGAAATCTTACTAACAGTGTCGAAAAGGTATCTTTATAAGGTAATATACAAGGAAATTTTTGATCGTAATTCATTAACGAGCTATTAAAACGACCTCCTAATCTTAATAAATTTTGATCAAAAAAAGGGTTCAATCGAGCGATGGATGAATGTTTCAAGTTGCCATTGTGTTCAATAATTTTAAACTCTTTATCAAAATATGCATGTTGTACTAAATAGATCCATGTAAGTTTGGCTCTATGTTTTTCCATTACCGTAACAATAGGAAAAGTTTTTTCTACTTCAACTGAGTTAAACCAAAGGTTGGAAAATAATTTTGAATTTTTTAAAATCTTTAATTTTTTAGATTTCTGAATAATTTTAAATATGAATCTTAAAATAATTGACCTTATTCTTAAAAGTGTTCCAAGATTTGAATATCTATTAATTAAGTCCCAAATTTTAATATTTTTGTTATTTACAGTATTGGAATTTGTACTTAAACAAGTACAATGGCAATTTGAGCTGCATATATTTTTTGTTTGAAACGTATCCTTTTTATCAAACAAATGAGGATTTTTAATTAAATGACTCCCTTCCCACCACAACGAAAAAGAAAGCAGCTCTTCTGGAGTAATCCCTCTAGAGATACAATCTGCTGGATTATCACCTGAACGGACATGATTCCAAAAGGCTTCAGGAAGGAGACTATGAATTTGAGAACATCTGTTGGCGACAAATTGATTCCATTTCGAAGGATGATCTTTCAACCAATATAAAACGTCAGTTGAGTCAGTGAACAAATACGTATTAACAAATTCCAATTTTAGAGTTTTTTCCACTTTTTTGACTAATTTTGCCAACAATAGGGCTGCGTTCAACTCTAATTTTGGAATTGTCAACAGTGGTTTTAAGGGAGCTACCTTTGATTTTGCTTGAATCAACCTAACTTCTGTTTTATCTAAGCTAATAATTTTTATGTACACGCAAGCTGCGTAAGCTGTTTTAGAAGCATCAGCAAAGCCGTAAATTTAAATTTTGGCATTTGGAAAATAGCCTAACCAACGATTGACTTTAATACTATTTAATAAAGGAATTTGATTGTACCAATCTAAAAATTCAGTCTCCAAAATTTGAGGTAATTTGTCTTCCCAGTCAATCTTCGCCAACCATAACTTTTGGATAAAAGCTTTAGCTGTGATTATGACAGGGGCTAACCATCCTAAAGGGTCATACAATTTTGCAATACTTAAAACCACTCTCCTTTTGGTGACTGATTTCCCAAATTGGTCAATTTCAAGTTTAAAAAAGAAAGAATCATCTGTTGGATTCCATTTTAGACCTAGCAAACTGAAGTAGGAATGAGAAGAATCCGATTCCGCCTGAAGGTCATCCGAAAATTGACTTAGTAATTTTTTGTGATTGGCCATCCATTTATGTAACTCAAAGCAACCCACCTTGCAAATATTAATTAAATCCGCCTGTTTTTTTGAAGCTTCCTCTAAGGTATGACCACCCGACAAAGTGTCATCCATGTAAGTTTCTTCACTAAGAATTTTTGCTCCTAAAGGATATTTATGACCTTCGTCAACTGCTAAGTGCTTGGTAACTCTAATTGCTAAATAAGGACTACTGACCATGCCAAAAGTTACAGTTTGAAGTGACCAGGCCTTGATTTTATCATTTGGATCGAAACGCTATAAAATCTGCTGGTACTTTTGATCGGTTTTATGCACTAAGATCTGTCTAAACATCTGTTGGATGTCTGACACAAAAACGAAACGATACTTCATCCAGCTAATTAATAGTTCTGCTAAGTCTGGAAGTAAATTTGCTCCTGCGTGAAGCACATCATTTATTGAAATATTATTATTATCTTTAGCAGAACCATTAAAGACTGTACGAAGTTTAGGATTTAGACTATGTTTTTTTAAAACTTCATGATGGGGGGTGAAGTAATGCGAATCAAGGTCTATTATGTGACAAGACATCATCATGTGTTTAGTGAGTTGATAATCTTTCATGAAATTAATGTAAAGAGATCTAAATTGAGGGTTTTTGCGAAAACGTTCTTCCATTTTAAGTAACATACGCTTTGCATTGAGAAAAGAACCTGGAAATTTTAATTCCGACAAATTTTAACTTTAAAAGGAAGGCGAACGACATATCTACCATCTGGTGTCCTATAATGAGTTTTGACAAAAAATTCCTCGCATTCCTGCTCTTCAGGAGTTAGCAAACCAGAGGGAGAGTCAGAGATCTCCTCTTGTCGCCAAAATCTTTCTAAATCAAAGATGAAATTCGATTCATCAGTATTTAATAGCAATGTGTTACAAAAATTTTTACGACTAATACCGCCACCAGAAATCAACCAGCCTAAAAATGAATTTGTTGCAATTGGCTGACCTGGGACACCTTTTTTAATACCTTCAATGACCAACGAACTATAATCAGCGGCACTAATAAGGAGATCAATTTTGCTACATTTGAAAAAATGAGGATCAGCTAAATTCAAAGAAGTTATATGACTAAGATACTGAACATCCTTTTCTACATTTGGAGAGTAAGATGATACTTTTGGAAGAACATAAGCATCAACTTCCATGCTAAAATCTGAATAAAACCAAGGTTTTATAATTAAATTGACCCATTTTTTGCAAACGAAACTAGTTTTACCCAAGACACCCGAAATTGGCAGCTTGGCAGTTTGAGGAGAGGTATGAAGTCTTTTATAAAGGGATTCGCTAATAAAAGAGGCTTGAGAACAATTATCTATTAGTGCTCTAGCTGAAACTACATGACCAGTGTCATCTACAATTTTTACAAGTGCAGTTGCTAGCAAAACTGAATTAGGAGAATCGCACAAATTGACCGAAGCTTCTGCATCCATAAATGATTCCTGGCTGCTATTGATTTCAGTATCAACAGCATTTGTAAGGTTCACACTACTTTTGACCTGATTAGAATTATTAGTTTGATTTGAATTTTGAATATGTAAAGTAGTATGGTGCATTTTTTTGCAAGTTTTTCATCTTCTATTAGATTTACACTTATCCATGAAATGATTGCCAAGACAATTTAAACATTTTTTCTTTTCATGGACAAATGCTTTTCTTTGCTCTTGAGTTTTTGACAAATATGTACTACATTGAGAAAAGTGATGATCTTTTTTACAAATGATACACTCTAATTTAAATTTATTTGAACTATTATTAACTGCTTGTGTATTAAAAACTTTGGCAGGCACCGTATTGACATTAGAATTTCTATAAGTATTTGAAGTACTAGGAAAAGAATTTAAAGCAGAAGCATCACTTTCCTCTAATGATTCCATTATGCTAATTTGCAATTCTAAAAATTCTATTAATTTAGCAAAAGTAGGTGGTTCAGAATTAGGTTTGGATGCAGTAGCTTGTGCTTGCTGTGTTACAGGTGTAGAAGCATTAACTAAATCACCAATAGGATAATTATTATTTGGGTTATTGTAAAATAATTCCCATTGCCTTTCTGTTTCTACGTCCAATAGAGAAACGATATGATAAACTAATAAATCATCCCAGAATTCGACAGGGCGTTTCAGAACTTTTAGAGCTGAGATTGGGGTATTAATTCCATCTAAAATGCGTTTAAGTTCCTTGGCTGAAGGCCTACTAATACGTTTAAGTAAAAAAATTGAAGAGACATGAGCAAAAACTAAACGTTTTTATACTTCATATCTTTCTTTTAATTTGCCCCAGACTATATCAAAATTTTGCTCTGTGAGAGAGTAGCTCTGGACTAAATTTGCTGCGTCACCTTTTAAGCATTTACGAAGGTGTCGAAGCTTGGTTACTTTTGACATTTTTTCTTTGTTAATAACCGGAGAGACAAAAATGTCGCGGAAAGACTCCCAGTTCTGAAACATTCCGTCAAACTCAGGGAGATCCATTCTAGGAAGACGATCAAAATCTTCCTCAACATAATGTGTCGATACATTGTGGTTAGAGCTATTATGGACTGTATGATTAGGGGCTATTGAGTGTGTGTCTATGTATAAACGAAATTTGCCTAAGATTTGTAAATACTGAAACTACAGTTTCAAAAAATTTATCTGTAAAATAAGGTTGATCTTTTACATCATTATAATTTACGCTAGTATATAAATCATCATTGTTAGCTTCAAATTTTGACCAAGTTTCTTTCAAAGTTTCTAAGCGGGCTTTACAAGAGCTTACATTCATATTGTCACCCTCTGATTCAAAATTTGTATAAGCATTTAGAAGTCTAGGCTTTAACTGCAATTGGCGCAATATTATATCAGTCATGTTTACTATTATATTATTTACAATAGTTAGTAAAGAAAAAATTTGATTAAAAGTGAATTTAAACAAGATTATAATATAATAATAATAAATAAAGACAAAAAGTCAAAATAATTAAAAATTATTTACAATACAACTGCAAAAACGGCTGATATAATAAGTGGAATTAACGCAAGATGCAAAATAATACAAAATGGATGACAATGTTTTAAATTTAACGCAAAATCTAACAAATTAGCAAAAAAGGAAAGAAATTCAGAAAGTTATACAGTTGAGTATAATACAATTGACAATTATTTGCAATATAAAATAAATTTGAAAAAATTTTTTAAAATTAAAAAAGTTTAAAAAATAACTTGACTATACATTGGAAATTTAAAAGTCATATTGACTTTTGCAATAAAATAATTTTTTTGAAAATTTTTATTATTTCCTAATTAAAACAAAAGAATGAAATTTTAAGATATTTTCATAAAATTTTTGACAATCAATATATGACTTTTACAATAAAATATTTTTTTAGACAATTTTTATTATTTCATAATTAAAACGAACGATTGAAATTTTATGAAATTAAATTTATGCTATATATTTATGCTATATTGTTTATGCTATGCTATCATTGCATAAAAATATTTTACATGACAAAATTTCTATAAAAGAGGTCAATATTTGAAAAAATTTAAGTGGGGTATATTTTGCTAAATTCATTACTAATAAGTCAATGTTATAAAACAGGACAGTATTCGAAAACATTTAAGTGGGGCAAATTTGCTAAATTCAATACTAAAATTTCAATGCTATCAATGCTTAAAAACATGGAAATTACAAGTTTACTATAAAACAGGGGAAAAAATTTAAAGTGGTGTTTATTTTGCTAAATTCAATACTAATATTTCAATGCTATCATTGCATAAAAATATATGCAATTAAAAAATTTCTATAAAAGAGGTCAATATTTGAAAACATTTAAGTGGGGAATATTCTGCTAAATTCAATACTAATATTTCAATGCTATTATTGCATAAAAGCAATTGAAATTACAACATTTCTATAAAAAAGGACAGTATTCGAGAACATTTAAGTGGGGAATAATCTGCTATTGCATAAAAATAATTGAAATTACAACATTTCATGTCTACAACATGAAAATATTTCAAATATTTCAATCTATATTGTTGGGTGTTTTATATATGAAAAAATTCGAAAAATTTCAACGAATAAGAAATTGGATATCGGCTGCCTTAAACATGATAAACCCAAAAATTCAAAAAATTTGACTTTAAGTCGTTTTTTTGCTATTTCTCTTTAATGAATGCATTAAATAAAAAACAAAAAAAAGTGGTTTTAGAAAAATACTTAATAAATACAAAGCAATTTGGTTTTTACATTTTGATACAAACCATTTTAAGTTATCAAGTGGCAAAAATGACAACTGTTTGAGTTTTTAAAAAACTTCTTAGCTTCAAACAGTTGTAACTTTGAACCGAGAGCTCAAATTAAAAAAAAAACAAACGAAAATTGATAGCATTTTTTCCAAGGTTTAATCTGAACTTAAGTTTGTCTCAAAAGACCTCTTAGATCTTGAGAAAAATCAGTTTTAGTAAAAAAAAATGAAATTTTTTTATGTTTTCGACCACTAACTTCTGAGATTGATATCTCAAAAATTTTTGAATATTTTTTAAAAATTAAAAAAACTGCTGGGGATATTTCTTTAAAAATTAATTTAAAACAACTTTCATGTATTTTCGTCTATACAGCTCTTCATAAATTAGTGCTGAATAGTATTAAAAATAATCAATTTTTTCGATTATTTCATTTTAATATAGGATAGGATTTTATGATTAAAATATTTTTTTAAACAATTTTTAAATGAAAAACAAAAATTATTTTAATTTCGCGCAGCAATATTTTTTATTTTTAGACGTCAACGGATTGTTCGATAGTTAAATGTTCAAAATTACTGTCACATTCTGCCGAGTGTAGCGAGGCCAATCAGCTAGTATTTATAATTACAACATCTACTTAACTAAAACTCATGATCTCACTATTTATTCGTGTTGTGATTGGACGTCACTGCGACTCTGTATATATGCGCAATGGCGTCGGTATACGCAACAAATACATATACATTATATGATTGCATCGTATAATAATACTGTTTTCTAAATTGATACCTATCTTATGTTTTATAAATAAGATATCAATTTATTAATTAATAATATATTATTTTAAAAATTCATTGATTGTGAATGTGATTTAAATAAAGTGTGCCACACAAAATTTTTTGCAATTGAAGTCTTTAGATGCTCCAAAAAAATTGTTAAAAAAATTTAGGATTATTGCATCATCTTGGTGAGTAAATATTTATTTTTCAACTAAAGCATAAAGTTATTTAAATTTTTTAGATTTTTTATTTATCTGAGAGACTAAAATATTATTTTTTGTTTAAAAGGTACAAAATTATGTTACAAAAATTTTTAATTTCCTGGGCACATTTTTCAATTTTTAGCAGTATTATATAAGTTTCTTTAAATATTTTATAATACACAGAATTTATAGAAAAAAAATAGTATGCAGGATGAAGGAATATTTATTTATACTGAAACTCAAAGCCCAGAGTGCGGTTGAAATGCCTGCATTGCCTATCACTCATCTCATTATGCTCCGGTTTGAAATATATTTTTTTTACTTTAAAATAACAATGGAGATTTAGATTAAAAATATTGTACTTACTCTGTACCAATTAAAGAAATACTTGATCTCTGCAATAGAATATATAAATGAATTATAAAACAAGTGTTTCTTTCATTGGTACACAATACGCACAATATTCTTTAAATTAACAGAAATCTCCATTGTTATTTTAAAGAAAGAATATACTTCAATTCTGGAGCATAATGAAATGAGTATAAGGCAATGCAGGCATTTCAACCGTACTCTGGGCTTCGAGTTTAGAAGGAACATTTATTTTTACTAAAACAAATACTGAGACTCAAAGCCCAGAGTACGGTTGAAATGCTTGCTTTGCCTTATACTCATTTCATTATGCTCCAGAAATGAAATATATTCTTTTTTTAAAATAATAATGGAGATTTAGATAAAGAATATTGTACTTACTCTGAACCAATTAAATAAATACTTGATTATAATTCATTTACATATTATATTGAAGGTATCAATAAGTATTTCTTTAATTGGTACAGAGTAAGTACAATATTCTTTATCTAAATCTCCATTGTTATTTTAAAGATAACTAATATATTTCAAATCTGGAGCATAAAGAGATGAGTGAAAGGCAATACAGACATTTCAACCGTACTCTGGGCTTCGAGTCACAGTATTTGTTTTAGTAAAAATAAATGTTCCTTCTAAACTCGAAGCCCAGAGTACGGTTGAAATGCTTGCTTTGCTTTATACTCATTTCATTATGCTCCAGAAATGAAATATATTCTTTTTTTAAAATAACAATGGAGATTTAGATAAAGAATATTGTACTTACTCTGAACCAATTAAATAAATACTTGATTATAATTCATTTACATATTATATTGAAGGTATCAATAAGTATTTCTTTAATTGGTACAGAGTAAGTACAATATTCTTTATCTAAATCTCCATTGTTATTTTAAAGAACTAATATATTTCAAATCTGGAGCATAAAGAGATGAGTGAAAGGCAATACAGACATTTCAACCGTACTCTGGGCTTCGAGTCACAGTATTTGTTTTATTGAACGTATCAATAAGTATATCTTTAATTGGTACAGAGTAAGTACAATATTCTTTATCTAAAACTCCATTGTTATTTTAAAGAAAGAATATAATTCATTTCTAGAGCATTTCGAGTTTGTGGTTTTGCATTTTACTGTTTGTGGCCGCTACCAGATTTGATTTAATATTGCTTTTTTGGGAAGCTGCACACAAAAATCAGGGTCTCTTCTACGAAAAATTGGGGCTTGACCCTTAAATTAGCCAAAACTACCGCTACTTTCGCTCTAGCCCTCCAAGATTTGGTCTAATATGGTTTTCTGGCTCGCTGATCACAAAAATCGATTTCTTTTCAATTAAAACATAACTCATCACCTTTAAATTGGCCTAAACTACCCCTAAAAGGGGTGTTTTCGCTACCTTCGCTCTAGCCACCCAAGATTTGGTCTATTATGGTTTTTTGGGTCACTGACCACAAAAATCGATGTCTTTTCATTTAAAACTTAACTCATCACCCTTAAATTAGCCAAAACTACCCCTAAAAAGGGTGTCTTCGCTACCTTCGCTCTAGCCATCCAAAATTTGGTCTAATATGGGTTTTTTGGGTCACTGATCACAAAAATCGATGTATTTTCAATTAAAACTTAACTCATCACCCTTAAATTGGCCTAAACTACCCCTAAAAGGGGTGTTTTCCCTACCTTCGCTATAGCCATCCAAGATTTGGTCTAATATGGTTTTTTGGGTCACTGACCACAAAAATCGATGTCTTTTCAATTAAAACTTAACTCATCACCCTTAAATTGGCCTAAACTACTTCTAAAAGGGGTACTTTCGCTATATTCGTTCTAGCCTTTTTAAAATTTGGTCTTATAGGGTTTTCTATGGGTGTTATTTTTTACAATCACAGTTTTTCCGGATATGACCAAAAACAAAAATAGAGGGTACTGCTGAAAATCGAAAATAGGCTGAGCGGAGTAAAATTCTTGAAAAAACCAATTTTTAGTTACATTTGCAACCAATATCCACGTAACTTTAATTAAAGTTAAGCTATTTCACCTTTTTTGTTACTTATATTCAAACATAAAACTAAAACTAAATTTTTTATCAAATAACTGCCGAACATAACAAAATGTCAAAAATTTTATTTCAAATTTTCATTTCTTATTACAGATTAAAGAAAAAGTTTAAGAAAAAGATCTTTTGGAAGGTGACTTAACTACAATTTAATGAAACTTATGTAAGTATTCATATTTTGTACAAAAAAGTAAATAAATAAAACTAATTTTTAATTTAAATATATTTCAGATGCAATTTAATATTAAATTGGAAGAATATTAGAAGTGATAAGGATCACTACTGTTACCTACAATTTGGTTAACATTTAATAATTCTGATGACGTTGATGGTGATGAGGTTGATTTGAATGAAATTTATGATAAAAAAACCAAAACTTTAATAAATAATTTATGCATATACACATTTGAAACAGAACAAAAAACGAATAAAACCTCAAATTTTACTGATGAATAGATGCTTTGGAGTTTTTGATATTTTATTTTTTGATATTTGTACCCACTTTATTAAAAATAAATTATTTTCTATAATTGATTTATAAGTTTGTGTTAAATTTTTTTAAACAAAATACACTTAAACCTTATAAATAATTTTTTATACTTCAGTAATTTTATTTATTCCTCATCAAGTATTATCGATGGAATCCTCTTCACATGAGTGAAAATTAAATAATAAAATTTTTGATCTTATATAAATAATTCTTATTTGTTTTTTTTAACGGCAGGTTCGACTCGGTAAATCGAACATAACCTCTAAAACTAATTTGAGCAGAATATTTGCTCAAAAAATGATTTTAACGAAATTTTATGAGAAGCTCGGAGAAGAGACACCTCAATAATAAAAAAATGAATTAACTTACAAAATCTCAAGCTGCAAAATGCTTTATTTTTCGAAAAAGTTGCTTTTTTCATAAATTTACGAAAAAAGTGACTTTCTCGGAAAATATAGCATTTTGTAGCTTGTGATTTTGCAAATTAATTCATTTTTTTATTATTGAGGTGCCTCTTCTCATAAAATTTAATTAAAATCATTTTTTGAGCAAATATACTACTCAAATTAGTTTTAGGGGTTATGTTCGATTTACCGAGCGAACATGTCCTTATAAAAAAATATATTCCAATCAAAGAAATAATTTTTGTTAAAAGATAAATGAGAATAAATATATTTTGCGTATCAAAGTAGATATTCATTTTTACACTTAAATAACATCAGAAAATATAGCTTTTGAAAAATAAGTTATTATTTTATTTTATTATTACAAATTTTTTGATAATATTTATCCTAATTTAATTTATACTTATTTTTTAATTTAAAGTGTATGTGTAATATAATTTAAAAACATCAGTTTAAATTGATGAAAGGATTTATTGTCATAATAAGGACCTAATATTTACAAGTTTTCTTAATTTAATCCATATTCATATTTGCTAAATTTTTAGATCAAATAATATAATTTACATCACATAATAATTAAAATATAAAATCCGTTACGGAAAAAAATTTTAACTAGAATTTCCAAAATAAAAATATAGCTTAATTGTAAGGAGTCAACAGATTTTCTTTTTATATGAACTTTGCATTTAAACGCCAACTTTAAAATATCATTTTTTTTTGTTATTCTATGTTATTTATTTCATAAAGTACTTTATGTCGCCAGCTTAACTTAATAAGAGTTAAAAGGAAATTGATTCACAAAATGTTTTTTTTTCAATTATTTTAAATGATGAATGAATTTGAATGACTAATGACCTGAGGGGGTTGGCGCGCTTCAGCGCGCAGGGGGCTAGCCCCCTAGTTTATATAAAAAATTTAACTATTATAATAAAACATATATTTCATATACATATATACTATAATATAATTTACAATAAATCAGAATGCCAAGAGGTAATAATAAACATTATGTTGTTAATTCCACACAACTCTGGAGGTAAACAACTAGTGCGTTTTTTTTAAAGTGGTATCCCCAGTAAGTTAATTAAAGTATAGTTTTTGCTAAATTAAAAAAAAGAGGATCTAATCTCCCATAGAAATTATTTTAAATGAAAAAATATCCTCTTGAATAAAAATTGCCTGGTTAGAAAATTTTTCACTAGTAGGCATTTTATCTTAACAATTTCTCGATCATGCGCTACTCAAAAAATTTTTTTCACCCCGGAATTGGATAACCAGGGAAATTTCGTATCTTGATCTAATAGGAATAAATTTTTCATTTTAATGTTAAAAATGGCTGCCAAAAATCCAAATTTCGCTATGGGAAGCTAAAAATAGGGTTGATGACTTATTTTTGAATGAACTTTCAGAAAAAAAACACTTTGGGGCAATTTAATTCTTAATTAACGTATTCAATACATAACTTTTACCAGTACCTCCTAGACCATCTATAAAGACTAATTGATTACCTACATTATGAAATATTGATTAATGTAAATAATCATATACAGTTATTTGCTCAATAGGAATCTTCATTAAAGAATTGATCTTGATTGGTTTCAACAAAATTATTAGCATTCTTTATTTTTATACCAAATTTTTGTAAATTTAATCCATGTGTTATTAAATCTGAATTTATTGTTTCTATGGCACGTTCTTTAGCACACGGTGACCTGGAAGCGTTTTATTATTCGATCAAAATGACAAAAAAAACCGTATGGTGGGGTGTTTTCTACACTAAAAAATGTCTACCAATTTCCTATCCGGACCTTCTATCCAGCTACTTTAAGCGTTTGCTGTCAATATTTTCATATTTTCAATATTGTCTTGATTTTTATAATAGATTTCCTTAAAATTATGACCTTGAAAAACGACAAAATTCGATTTTTGACGTGGTCGAATTCCCGGGAAAAAAATACACAAGATCTTCTGGTAAATAATATTCAGAAAAACATATTTTGAAAACTGATAACCTTTTATAATGGATTTTCTCAAAATTGGGACCTTGAAACACGACAAAAATCGATTTTTCTCATATAAGAGATAATCAAAAGCCAAAATAAATGGTTTCATCGGATTCCTGGGGAAAAAATACATAAGTATCTTTAGTAAATAATATATAGAAAATTTTATTTTTTTATCTAATAAACTTTTTTGATTGTTTTCCTTAAAATTGGGACCCTAAAACACGAAAAAAATCGATTTTTCTCATATAAGAGGTAGTTAAAAGCTAAAATAAATGATTTCATCGGATTTCTGGGGAAAAAATACATAAGTATCTTTAGTAAATAATATTCAGAAAAATTTATTTTGTAAAATATTATTCTTTTATGATTGATTTCCTTAAAATTGGGACCCCAAAACACGACAAAAGTCGATTTTTCTCATATAAGAAGTGGTCAAAAGCTTAAATAAATGGTTTCATCGGATTCCTGAGGAAAAAGTATACAAGACCTTCTTTTAAATAATAATCAGAAAAACTTATTTTGAAAACAGCTAACTTTTTATAATAGATTTCCTTAAAATTGGGACCCTAAAAACCAATAAAATCGATTTTACTCCTATAAAACGTGGTCAAAATCTAAAATAAATTGTTTCATCGAATTCTTAGGAAAAAAATAGACAAGTCCATCTTGTTAATAATATACAGAAAAATTTATTCAGAAAACTACAAAATTTTTAAAATTGGTCCCCATGAAATTTGGACCCTAAAAGGTAACGAAAATCGATTTTTCTCCTATAAAACGTAGTCAAAAACTAAAATAAATGGTTTCATCGGATTCCTGGGGAAAAAATACTAAAGTATATCAATTGGAACATAATTTTGAACATAATTTTAAGCCACTGGAAAAACTGAAAGTTTTAAAAAAATCCCAATTTTAAGGAGGCCAAAAAAAAACTTTCGAGAGCTATCGTGGGCTTAAAAATCGATGTTTTGGTCTAAATCCAACGAGAAACTTATTTTTTTTACTTAGATTTTCGAGTTCTGAGGCGCATTAGGAATCCCGGATACTTCGAAAAAAAAAGCCAGTCTTATAAAAAAATTCAAATCATCATTATTCACAATATGAAAATATTGACAGCAAACGCTTAAAGTAGCTGGATAGAAGGTCTGGATAGAAAATTCGTAGACATTTTTTAGTGTAGAAAAGACCATAGTATTCAGTTTTTTTGTCATTTTTATCGCATAATAATATTTTTCATAAATAAAACACCCAACAATATAAATTGAAACTTTTTCAGTATTTTCATGATTTAAACAATCAATATAACGTTTTCTATAAAATGAAATTTAAAAAAATTTTTATTTTTCCATGCTTAAGACCGCCGATAGTCAAATTTTTGAAATTTTGGGTTTTTCATGTTTGGGACAGCCAATATACGTTTTCTTATTTTTAAAAATTTTTTGAGTTTTTTCATATATAAAACACCCGACAATATAGATTGAAATATTTGAAATACTTTCTTGTTGTAGACATGAAATGTTGTAATTTTAATTATTTTTACGCAATAATAGCATTGAATTATTAGTATTGAATTTAGCACAATATTCCCCACTTAAATGTTTTCGAATACTGTCCTTTTTTATAAAAGTGTTGTAATTTTAATTGTTTTTATGCAATAATAGCATTGAAATATTAGTATTGAATTTAGTAAAATATACCCCACTTAAATGTTTTCAAATACAAATATGTTATTTTCAAATATGTTTCTATACTTTTTTATAGAAATTTTATAATTTAAAACATTTTTATGTTTTCGAATACTGTCCTGTTTTATATAAGTGTTGTAATATTAATTGTTTTTATGAAATGATAGCATTGAAATATTAGTATTGAATTTAGCAGTATATGCCCCACTTAAATTTTTCCAAATATTGTCCTGTTTTATAGAAAAGTTGTAATCTCATTTATTTTTATGGAATGATTTTTTTGAAGTATTTTTGAGCTTTGTGGCCATTGAGAAAATTGATCAGCATGATGAACCCTACAACATATCAAAAATTCAGCAAATTTGACCGGGACCCAATTTCCATAAGATTTGTGCGGGGTCCTTTTTTGAATTTTTGGGTTTTTCATGTTTAAGACAGCCGATAACCAATTTCTTATTCGATGAAATTTTTTCAGTTTTTTTAATATATAAAATACCTGTAAATATAGATTGAAATTTTTGCAGTATTTTCATGATGTAAACAATCAATATAACCTTTTTTTATAAAATGAAATTTTTAAACATTTTTATTTTTCCATGCTGAAGACCGCCGATAGTCAAATTTTTTGAATTTTTGGGTTTTTTATTTTTGGGACAGCCAATAACTGTTTTCTTATTTCATGAAATTTTTTGAGTTTTTTCATATATAAAACACCCGACAGTATAATATAATTGAAATATTTGAAGTATATTGTGTTTTTTGTTAATTTATTAATATTATAATTTATAACTAATTTTTTAAATACAAACTGTTTTTATAGTCCAAAATAAATAAATATTCAATATCTCGGTCAAAATTAAATGAATTTTCGTGAAAATAGGTACCGGGGGGTTTTTGGGGTAACTGATTATGATTTTAATGTTAGAAGTTTATGAAACACCCTGTAATAAGTAAAAACTACCCTTTTTTAAGGGTTTTTTTTAAATGTTTTGGAAATAAAGCTAAGATTATCAAAAAATGACATTTTTTCAGAAAAATGAATGAAGATTTTTTTTTTTTAATTATGCACCGAAATTGAAATATAAAGTTTAATAATAGGAGGGTTATAAAACTACCCCTATAATAAGAATAAATACAAAAAGCATGACTATAGATTATTGTTTTTGTATTTCAAGCAATTTTTTTAAAATATTGTTTCGTATATTTACTATTATGAAACTAATCAACCCCTACCCCTCCCCGGGGGTGAAAACTACCCCTAGATTTAAAAAAATGAAAAAAAGGTTTTTAAATTTTTTTGCTGCCACTTTTCGTTTTACAGCCGTAACAATATTTGCAACCACGAGGGTAAAAACTACCCCAAAATGTAAAAAAATTTTAAAAAATTATTTTCAAAATTTTTTTTTAACAATAGCGAGATCCAACTCACGAACAACGAACATGGAACATGTTTAAATTTATATTTTAAATCTTGGAGCCCTTATATATTTAAGTCGTTAATACTGGAAACAATACTGGATAATTAAATACTGGATACAACTTTTAAATTGCAAAAGGATAGGCCAGTGCAACACTCGGATGATATCTTAGTTTTTCACATTCTCTCGTTGTTAGATAGTAAAACTAGGGAGCAATGGGAAGTTTATTTAAGTCATTCATATAGTAATCATAGTCATCCGTGGACTAGTAATTCAAGTAATATAGTTGCTCCAGAACCAACTGATTCTGATCCTCCTACTCTTGAAAAACAATTAGAATTTTTAGATAAAAAATCATTAATTTTAGAATCAATTCAAGAAACTAGAGTGAGATTTAAACAAAATGTAGATGTAAAAATATAAATCAAAATATTTCAATAGCTTCTGCTGCAGCTCATTACACAAAAGTTGAACAAAGTGGTAATAAAAGTAATCAAACTGTTTTATTTAAATGTATAATTTGTAACAAAAGCCATTTGTTTCAATTTTGTCCCAAATTTAAAAATAAAAATTTAGAGCAAAGAAGGGAATTTTTAAGCAAAAATGAAAGATGCTATAATTGTTTTGGTGTAAAGCATTTAGCTAAAAAATGCTTTTCAAAAAAACGTTGAATAGTTTGCAGTGCTAAACACCATACAATGTTGCACAATAACAATATTAATAAAAATAAATGTAAAGCTCAATCGCAAGAATCTAATAATAAAAATATTCCTAAAGTTTCTCAGAATAAAGAGAATTCTTAAAGTTCAGTTGGCGCAGCTACAACTACTTCATTGAGTATTTCCTGACAATCACAGAATCAAGTTTTGCTGGAAACAGCCAAGATAAGGCTTTTTGGAAATAATGACTGTAATGGCGGGGAATGGTAGGATAGGAAAGTGAGAAAAATAATGTAAATATTAACACTTGAATACTTTGGTTAAGAATCGCAAAAAATATGATCCATTATTTATTGTTTAATTTATACACTAATCTGAATTATTTTAAATTACTTAATTATAACTATGAATTTGTGGGGTTTGTTATTAAAACGATTTGACGTTGACTATATTATGGGGTGGACGATGCCTGAATGGCGGTTTAATGCAATTTAAGTAAATTTGTTATGGGTGGAAGTCAGGGGCTAAGCGGTGCCAACATGAATGCTTTAGGAGGACAGGCTGCGCGTCTGTGCACTCCACCTTGGTTAAGCTGGGACTTAGAGCTGATGTGTTCTGACCGAAATATAGCCGATAACTAACTATTCTTAACTGCAACACGAGTACAGAAAAGGTGATTAAGAAATACTTATAAAAAGTCACGTAGACTTTAGCAATTTCCAAAAAATAGATAAGAAATAGATATTATACGGGTTTATACTGGAATGGGATGAGGAAACATATGTATTAAATATAATGACTTGGAATTTCTTAATCTTGTGACCTACTTAATATAATAAGATAGAGATTTTTGGAGGTGATTAAATTCATAAATAAGAAAACCATAGGTGAATTTAAAATTGAGAAAGCGGAAAACTACTATGCAAAATTTTGTAATAATACCGGCCGTAACATGACTTTGTGTCATTAATTAGAACTTTAGTTAACCAGGGTTCGCAGGCTTCTTTTATTAAAAAGTCTTTAGTTTGTAAATTGAATCTTACCGTGGAGTCAGTAAAGCTTCCCATATCTGGCGTTGGTGGTGAGATAAATTACAGTTGCAGCAAAATGGCATTAATTAAAATAAAACCCCATTTTTTTCTGATTATGAATTATAATTGGAAGCATTTATACTTCCAAAAATTACAAATTATGCAGCCACTAATAAAAAAGAAATTAATGAGCAATTGCATTTACAAAATTTGGTTGCTGATCCTGAATTTGATAAACAGGGCCAAATAGAAATATTGTTAGAAGCCTCTGTTCATGCCTCAATTTTTAAAGAAGGAGTAAATAGAGGAGGCCCTTTAGATCCTATTGCTATGAAGCCCAAATTAGGTTGGATTGTATCTGGGAATTCTGGTGTAGGATCAATTTGTCGGTTATCAGTTTTTACTGATTTGGCTGAATCTTATCTCTCATTTGACTTGGAGAAATTTTGAGACAGGAGAAGATTTTAGATAAATCCACATTACTGTTAACTCTTGAAGAACAGGAATGTGATGATTTTTTCGTGAATACGCACTCTAGAGATGATAATGGTCAGAATAAATATCACGGTGCCCCTGAAACAATTTAAATAAAAATTGAAATTACCCCCGAGATTCCAATGAAAATTTAGTTTTTAGTTGTTTAGAGTCACAAAAATATGAAAATTTAAAAAATCCGTCTGGCGCTTTTTTTTTTAGCTAAAAACTGTTTCATTTCGACATTTTAAAAAAATAATAAATTTTTATTATTAAGTTGCTTACAGTTGTTTTAAGTTATTAAAATTAATTTTTAATGTACAAAATCTTTTAGTACATTAAATTTACTAATAAAAAACAATTCTATAAAAAAAAAGACTTATAAACAATATGTAGCTCAGGGAAGCCCAGGGAATCTCAAAATCGTAATTTTAAGAAAATTTATAATTTTAATGTAAAAATTTGATAGTTTAGCCATTTGAAGAACAATTTTTTTTAATTTAACACAATTACCACAATTCTAATTTAACAAAATCTAGGTGTACAAAATCTAATTTTGACTAAGCACTTTATATATATTAATACAAAAAAATATTTTATATATTTAAATAAAAGTAACTGGTATTTTTTTTAACATATAATTATTTGGCGTATTAAATAAAACAAGAGTAAAAGAAAAAAAATCTTATAGTTCATGCCAAAGTAAAATCGATTATTTTTAGAAATTTATTTGAATTTTAGAGTTAAAGAACCAAAAAAAAACTAAAGTAAAAAAAATTAATTTCAATAAGATTTTGCAAAATAAACTGCATAATTTTATATAAAAAGAATGTAAAAAATTTGTAATTTATAAGTGAAGAATATTATAAACACAAACTGTACGTAATAATCTTTCTGCGTATTCAGGATAATTGGAACTTTAAAGTTTTTCCAATTTTCCTTAAAAGCATGATGTATTGATTAAACAGCTTGTTCAGTAAAGTAACCCAAACCCTTTTCTTTTTCTTTACAGAAGTCTCGAACATGAAAAAATATGCTATGAATTTTAGGTGTTACTGGAATTTTTAGATCCATATAGCTTTGCTTAAATTCACTAATATATACATCAAAATTTGGATCCAAATCATTTGAAAAACAAGCATCCACTACCATTTTTAATTTTTCGAATGCCTTCATATATTTTAAACAATTAAAGCAATACTAATTTGTCAAACTTCGTAAGACATAAACTTTTTTAAGTAATTAATTGCATGAATTGCCTTCAAAGCTTGGACAGCCATTTACTATTTTTTTCTCGACTTTACAATTTTTTGCACAAATTAAGCTGATTTGATTAAATTCTTTTTTCATATTTTTAAATAATGTATTTACACCACCTAAAAATAAATAAAGTTGGGGAGGCGGTATTAAATCTAAGATTCTAAAAAAATGGTAAAAATTGGTTCAGCGATACAATTTTTAAATAATTTAGCTTCATTTTTTTCAAGACCAGAAGAAACCCACTCACTGTAGTTCGTTTTTATGTCTTCTAAGGTCCTATAGTTTCCACAATGAAATTTGGTTTTCAAAGCATCACACCATGTGCATGGATGTTGGCTTGCGTGTGCCATTAATCCACAAATATTATTAGCTAATTTTAAGTCTGCAGTTATTGCGGTGTCATACATATCTAAAACATTATTTATTTTTAAGCGAGACCATATCATAGAAAGGTTTTCATAATTTTCTTGTACGAATGGAGCTACACCTAGCAAGAAAAATTTTTTAACTCCAGAAAATTTAAAGTCTTTATTGTAGTTTGGCTTTCTTTTTTTAATACCTGTAATATTTACAACCATTTCTTCATAACTCTCTTGCAAAATTATACAAATCTTTAAAAATCCGCCACCTCCATCAAGCCCGAATTTTATATGAAACGTCATATTAGGCAGATCTCGTTTTTTTGCAATATGAGTAACAACACCTTCAAGATCACTACACATAACAAACTGTGATTTGCATAAGGTTGCTTTATTTTTTTTACTGCTACAAAATTTAATTCTTCACATTTAAAAAATTCATCAAAGGAATGGCTAAGCTCCAAAATTTTTTCTCGTGCGTGAGGTTCAATTATTTTTCTATTGTTAGTAGATTCGCGGATAAATTGTGAAACTCCATTAACCTGCCTGTCGCTTAAATTTAAATTAGTTTTTAACTTGCACAAATCATCAACACGTATAAGAGTTTTTTTGGGTTCACAAGGATTCAGAGATATTTTCACTGGCTTTCCATGAAGCTGAGACAATTTAAGATCTGTTTCCTGTTGCACCTTATTATTCTCAGAACTCTTCTGAGTGGCAGTTTTCAAAAGCGTGGAAGCTAATTGAACCTTTTTTTTTTATCTAGTTCGGAAGCTTTATTTATAACATTTGTAATTAAATTAGTAAAATTACATTTGTGTTTTATGCCACGTCCAATTATATTAAAGCAATCAGGACAGCGTTTCTCAAATTTTTCCTTTTTAACTTTTATGTTGCTATTTTTTTTTACTACTTTCATATTTTTGTTAAAAAAATTATATTTGCTAATTCCACTTGTGAGTTTGCATAAAAAACACTTACAAATAATGCTATCTGAATTCCGAGTACTTTGCTTTAAGAATGAAAATTTATTTAAATTTGTTAATTTTAAAGAAAAATCATTTTCTTTTGCACATTTATATACCTTCACTTTGCAGACGTTGCAAACTACTTTTGGATATTTTATGTCATCTAAGTTATAATTTTCAATTTTTATAATAAAAGATATAATTTTTTCATTTATTAAGCACATTTTTTTAGATTTTTAAAGGCATATCAAACAAATTTTTAATCTATTTTCTTCGTGATTACCTCTTTTTTTATAATTTGGGTAAATCATTTTAGCGAAAATGAATTTAAAAATTTAAATAGAGTAAAAAAAATAAAATTAATGAACGGCAATTACAACTTTGATTAATTTAAAAAAAAAATAGTTATTATTATTTGTACTAACAATAAGTATAATTTAATAATAGTATTAAATTTATTTACTTTAATTAATTAATTATATATTTGGTAATAATAGCTCATAAATTATATTTTCTCTAGCAGGTAAGCGAAAGAAGGGCGAACTACAAAACTTAACGAAAAATGTTTTATGTAATAAACAGAGGAATATGTAAACAAACCTTTTTGTTTATATTTTTTTATTTAAAACTCCCTTTAATAGTATAATACTGAAAAGAGAATTGTTACGTATTATAATTGATAATTTGAGCCATTACATCCGCATTCTTTAATATTTATATATTTAACTTATTCCTGCTTACGTTAGCTCGTAAATCGAGCTAACATACCTGCATTTCCTCAATATTACAATAACCAATTTATATCTGACAATTCCATACATTCTTTAATATAACATTGCACCAATTCAGATCCGGTTCCTTATAAATTGACAGAAATACAAAATCGAAGGTCAGTAATGACGCATTTTAGGCAACAAAGAGTTGCATAAATCTCCTCACGATTTCTCCCAAAATAATCACCGACGCTTTCGTTAATTCGACGTGACGAGATCGACGCTTCCGCGTATTGGACAATCCCACCTAAATTCAAGTACCTGGGCAGTTACTAATTAGTTTGAATAATATACCCACAACTGCCCTAAATCCAGTTCTCCAGTCTATTCCTCTCAGTTACTCTTACATACTCCCATGATAACTGGCCTACTAACATCAGGTCTAGTTTAGGAGACTTATATTTGATTAGAACGAACTTCCGAGTATAATCATCTTACAGTTTAATTATCCATTCAGACTTATTGACTTAGACGCTTTTTCATATTAATTTATAATAAAGTTAGTGAACTAAACTAAAGTACTCAGTGTGTTTATTTAATTGTGATAACTTCCTTCTATAATCAAGAACTGAACGCAGTTAATTTCAACCAGCTTTAATACCCGAGGTCATCAACATATCTACAACATTTATCAACACATATCAACTTCTAATTTCATATATAAGTATTAAAATACCTGGGGCACTCAATATCCCCAGGATAAAACTTATTTATATTTATTTATATATTACTTATCCCGAATTAAACCTCAGGATACGTAACAGAAAATGGCTCCCCAAGTGGAAAGCTGGTAGGAAGGAACATTAGCATATTCCTATCAAGATAAATTTTTTTAAATTTATATGGCAAATAAAGGACATCTTTACTATAATTGCATATATCCAAACTGTCAAAATTGCCAAAAAGATAAAAAAGTAGAAAACTTCAAAATTTCTAATCACGAAATATTATCAATAAATAAAGTAAGCAATAATTTATCTATAACAGTAAAATACACCATCGAGCTCAAAGAAGAAGCTCAGTTCTAATCAATCAAATATCGAACACCACCAAGACAATTTAAGCCGTTATACCACAGCATTACCATCAGAGGAAAAACTATACAACCAAGCTATTTATTGAAGCCGTAAACCAAGCTGTTTATTGAAGCCGCAAGCCAAGCTGTCAAGCGAATATAATGAATATCTGGAACATCGCAGCATTTTTATCCATATGTAAACCAAGCTGTAAGCCAGTGACCTACATATTGTTTCTCAGTCTTTTTTTATAGAATTTTTTTTTTTTAGTAAATTTAATGTACTAAAAGATTTTTTACATTAAAAATTAATTTTAATAACTTAAAACAACTTTTATAAAAATTTATTTATTATTTTTTTAAAATGTCGAAATGAAACAGTTTTTAGCTAAAAAAAAAGCGCCAGACGGATTTTTTAAATTTTCATATTTTTTTGACTCTGAACAACTAAAAAACAAATTTTCATTGGAATATCGGAGGTAATTTCAATTTTTATTTAAACCGTACGTCTTCCATTTAAAAATTTAAATAAAAATTTAACGTTTAGAGGGTCTTTCGCTGTTGCTGAAAAAATGCTGCACCGTATTCAAGATCGCTTTAATAGGGGTACAGAGTTTTTAAAAAATTATCATACATTTTTTTCTCACCTTGGACATGTGGAAGAGGTTAGAAATTTATTGTCAATCAATTTTTGCTATTATTTGCCTCATCATGGATTTCTTTATGCGGGTAAATTTAGTTCAGTTTTTAGTGCTACGGCTAAGGATTATAATAAAATTTCAATAAATGATTTGTTGCACTGTGGTACAAATTTATTGCCTGATTTAGCCGAGCTATTAAGTACCTGGATGAAATATAAATATGTTTTCGTTTCAGATATTAAGCACATGTTTAGGCAGATACTAGTACATAAATATGACAGAAAATTTCAACAATTATTATGGCAATTTAATGCAAACGAAAAAGTTAAGTCTTGGTAGTTTAACACAGTAACATATGAAATAATCAGTAGCCCATTTTCGGCTATTCAAGTTGCTAGGCAATTAGCTTAGGCAGAGGGTAGAAAGTTCCCTTTAGCTGTAGAAATTTTAAATAAGGAAACGTATACGGATGATACGCTTTCCGGAGGACACTCTCTTGATGAAGGTTTTGAAAAACAACAGCAATTAATTGAAATTTGCAAGGTGGGTGGTTTTGAACTGTATAAGTGGAAATAATATATCTTTATTAAATTTTTCAAAAGCAGATTCGGCTGCAACAAATGCAACTAATTCATATTTGTATGTATTAGGTATTCAGTGGTCATTTGAAATTTTAGTTTAAATTAATTCAAAGTTAAGATAATAAAAAGAAATGTTCTATCGAGTATAACTAATTTTTTGACTATTGAGGGTGGTTCGCCCCTGTAATTATTAAAAATTTTTATAAAGAAAATATGTTTGGCGAAATTAAGTTGGGATGAACCACTGTCTCAAGAGTTAAAAAATAAATTTTTGAATTGGTATTCAAAATTGATGTTCTGTTTTAAGAAACATAAAAATATCTAGATGGTTGAACTTTTCACAACCATTATGGAATTAAGACCTAATTTTTTTTCAGAAATTTTATTCAACTAAAAATCGCAAACAACTTTTTTTTTTAATTTGGATGTAACACCTCATTTATTTCCATGAAAGTACTTATATTTGAAAGTACGATTTTTACTCGATATGTCGAATCTGATAATTAATTTTTTGAAAATTTTTTTCCCAAAATTAATGTCACAAAAAAATACAAAAAACACCAATCTTTTTTTTCTTCTTGGACGTAGTACCTAATTTATTTCTATGAGAGTACTAGTTTTATAAATTTGTTTTATAGTAATTTTATGGATCTGATATCGAATTTTTTCAAAATTTTTTCTCAAAATCAAAAACACAAATAAATTAAAAAAACAGCCATATTTTTTTTTTTTTTGGTGCAATACTTCATTTAGTTCCATAAAAGTACTTATATTTGAAAATATGATTTTTACTCGATATCTCGAATCTGATTATTAATTTTTTGAAAATTAGTTCCAAAATTTTTGAACAATAAAAAAATACTTTTAAAAGTTAATAGAAATGTATGTATGATTACTTTTATTTATTTTATATATTATAATCGGTGATAACAGTGGCATATTAATGTATCATTAAGATCATTGTTTGAGGAACCTTAGTGCCAGCTAGTTGGCAGGATATTTTAGTAGTTTGTAGACATTTCAATTTGAGTATATGTGTGTGTGAGTGTCCACCTCACTTAAAATAATATTCATGGACGCAGCGGCAGTGCTTATGTATCTCCCGCCTGACCAAGACGCTTGCTATAAGCCATTAATAAATAAAAGTCATATAAATAACCCCCCCCCCCCTTTCTGCTGAATCTATTTTAGCTTTTAATTTTTTTATGCCGTTTTAATAACATTAAGATATATTCAGCATTGTAAAGAAGGTTATTTTATTATTATCTACTTGTAATGTTTTGAAAACCAGTCGAACCTCAAAAAGGTAGTGCTTAAGTATTTTTTCAAACGATTTACTGCAATAATAAGGGATCTCTTATTTCGTAAACTTAGGTATATATTTTGTCAGGATAGAGGGATCATTTGATTTTATAATCGATTAAAACTGATAAAAAAATATGAATTACTTTATAAATATTACCAAGTTATGCAAATTTTTTACGTCTTCTTCAACGATGTAAAAGAAAAAAATAACCTGTCCTGGTTTTAGCCTCGTCAGAATCTCGTACAGGTTGTCTCCGGACACGGGAGCTTCAAAGAGTATCTTAAAAAGCGAAAAATCATCTCCCAAACTGATGAATGTGAGTGCGGGGAAGGGTCAGATAACCCTCAACACCTCGAATTTAAATGTCTAAGATGGAATGCCATCAGAGAATCTCTCATAGGTATAGTCGGAGAGATCGCATCGGCAGAGATGGAACAAATACCAGATCTTCTAGTGTCCAAATCTAAGGAAACATGCGAGGTGTTCTCCGACTTTTGTGACGAAGTAATGTATATAAAATTTTGTGAAGAATGCTTCTCTGAAAGCAACTAGTCCCGGGATCATAACTTGAAGTGCCCGAGACTAGACCCCAAATTGAAAATAGCTTCATGTGGTTGCTCGGGATGTGGGTTGTAGGATCCGTGGCAGGCTCCCGCAATATGCATCTTTACAAGGAGTCCTGCCAGAGCAATCAGGGAAGTTTGCTAATATTTTCTTCTTTTCGTAAACATACTAATCAAACATTTTTCTTTCAGCAAAAAGTCTTTAACTAGAGCGGGTCTAGCAGAAGTGGTGTCCCTCCGCACAGGTCACTAAGGATCGCCAAGGATTTACGGGTTTTTATGGCTTAGTTACCTGAGGCCCGGTATAGCGAAATAGTCGATAGGGCACAGCAGGGTCTAGGTCTTGGGACCTAGATTTGGTATATGCACCGATGTGCTGCGACATGCCCGCTTAAAACAATAGTTGTCCTTCAACGGATGCGACTCAGTTTGACAACTATTATTAATTCAAACAAATTACTAAAATTAAGTAAAAATGAAAATTAATAAATCGATATTCTTTTGATTTTTTTACATTTTTAACCCTTACCAGGCATTTTAATAAGAAACAATCTCTAAATTTAAAAAAATGATTTATGTTTCATTGAAAATAAAGATAATCTTTAAAACACTAAACATGTAAAAAAAGCCCACTTGATTAATTTTTCTTTTTATTAAAAGTATTCTTCATGCGCGTATCGCATGTTTACAATTTCAACGAGTTGTTAAAAATATCATAATTTAAATATTTTTGTCTACATACCTAGATTTTCCTCGTAAGTTTTGCTCCGAAATTGGTGATATATCTGAAGACGTACTAGATGCTCCATGGTACATAAAGTCAGAAACTAAATTGAATTATCATAATAAGTTTATGTTTATGTAATATTATATGTATTATATGTATTAGTAATAAGACTTGTATAAGGTATGATGAGGGGTGAGTTTAGTCGGTAAACATGGGGCAATGCATTCTCTGCAGAGTGCTCTTCAGAACGTTCGTGCGTAACGCATTCTCACCTCTCTGCCAGTGTGCAAAAAAAAAAAAAAAATTAGTAATAATATATGTTTAAGTTTATGTAATATTAATAAAATTTAATTCTAACATAATTATTATTAAATCTTATTAAATAAAAACCCACGTAAAAAAGTGACCATTTCGTAACAAACTTTGTACAGACTTAAGCTTGTACAAAGTTTGTTACGAATTTGTTTATTGACACTTGAGACTTTGTAAAATTTTAATTAACTGAGAATTAAGTTGTTACAAACTTAATCATAGCTTTTTGCATTGTTTTTTTTTAACTGGCTGTTAATATACTCAAAGTTAGACATAAAGTTTCAAGTTGGAATCAAGAATTTGACAAGTTTGTATTAACTTGGCATAATCCAAGGTATATAATCTGCAGCCGTCCTTTATTTTTAAATCTTTTTGTTACAAAATCTGTACAAAGTTTTTTGAAAATTAATAAAAACTTTGTATAATCGATTTTAAAATGACAACATTTCAAAAAAACTTACACAAAATTATCCGCAAGTATGTCAAAACTTGGTATCAATTTCGTATCAGACGTTTCTTATATCTTTAGTTTAAAATCGATTGTACTCAGCTTTTACAAAGTTTTCCTAACTTACAAATTTTAAGCCAAAAAATTTGTGCTAACTTAATTGTACCCAATTAGCACAAAGATGATGAAAAGTTATTTAAAATTTCAAAATTATTTATGTGTATATGTATATGTATTTCAAAAAATACATAATTATTTGTATCCGAAAAGTATTATAAAAACTAGCCGATCGCCGTTGGAATTAGCTTTCTAGCCCATATTAGGCGCCCTTAAACCTTAAAAAAATTTTAAGTGGGTAATTAAATCGAACTTTAAATTCTAAAATTTTAAAATTTTAAAAGAAATTTTAAAAAATTTTAAAATATTTACTTAATAGCAGAATTAAACGAGGATTAACCAAATTGTCGTGTAAATACACCTTAATGGAATAAATAATTGTATAGTTTTTATGTTATTACATCCATTCGCATCCACTCCAATTATCCACTTATAAACCTCAATTATATGATTTTACAGAACACAAATAAACCAAACTAGATATCAATTTAACTCAACACTAATCATTTGAAGAATTGTCTGTTTTTGATTTCTTATAGAATAACCATTGTTTTATGTAAAATTTTGATTTTTGATTTTTTGATATATAAGTACGTTTTGAGACCTCAGAAATCTAAAAATCCGGTTTTAAAAAAAGTCTTTGTGTGCCTTTTTGTTTATGTAGCATTGAAACCGGTGATATTTCACAACCAGTTTAACATTAAGACCTTATTTTTTTTCACCAAAAAATACAAAAAAAAACCAAACTTTTTTTTCTTTTCGGATGTTCTAATTATTTTCTATGAGAGTACTAGTTTTAGAAATATAGTTTATAGTCAATTTTTGGATCTGATACGTAATTTTTTTCTCAAAATTTTTGCCGCCTAAAAATACAAAAAATGATAATTTTTTTTTTTTAGGATGTAGTACTTAATTTCTATCTATACAAGTATGAATATCTAGAATTATCGTTTGTAAAATTTAATTTCTCTATCAGATGCATAATTTAAAAAAATTTTTTTTCTTCATATATTCCACATAAAAAAACTAAAAAAACACTATAATTTTTTTTTTTGGACGTATTACCTAATTTTTTTCTGGGAAATTTGTTACGTATCCTGAGGTTTTTCTAGGATACGCGAATATAAATATAAGTTATATAAGTATATCCTGGGGATAAGAGTGCCCCAAGTATTTTAATATTATAGTTAGGTTGATATAAGTTGATCCTGGGTTCTTAGCTGGATGAGCGTAACCTGAGGCTAAGATCGTAATTACAGAAGGATTGTCACTTACTTGAAATAACTGATAACTAATATGATTTATTATAACTTCACTTTATTGATTACAATTATAAAAGTATAAGTCCATAAGTCAAGTAATTAATAAAAGATAGTTCTATAATAGAATCGTACTATTCAAACAAAATTATTCAAAACAAAAGATAGTTCTATAAGTGGTGGTACTCTAAACAAAAGATAGTTCTCTAAATAGTTGTGCTACTTTAATGAGCATTTTGGGTGCCTGAAGGGAAATTTATAATATAATTTGAATCTGCGCATATTGCGGGATTTTGGGGGAGACGTTCAATACAAAAAAGCATCAGTCTCGTTACGTCCAATTAGCGGAGGCGTTCTTACTTATTTATGAAAATCGCAAGGTGGGATCTATCTAATTTAAGTTGCATAAATCTCTCCTATGTCGTCTGTGACGTTAATACGAATATCGGATGTATAGTTTATTCATACATATCAAATATTAGGGATATCAATTTTAGCCTATCATACGTAACAAAGTACTAATATCTAGTATTATCGTTTTTAATCATTATCTCCAATTCGATACCTTATTTTTAGAAAAATTTTCTTTTATTTAGCCGTTAGTCATAAGAAATAAATATAAAATTAAATTACGATATCTAACTTATTTTTTATGCTTGTCATTTAAGCAAATAATTTGTCTATCATTTTTTGTAATAATACTAGTTCATACTAGTTATCATGATATATCTTTATTACTTTGTTTTTTTGGGTTTTTACCACGTCTAGTTTTTAGTCACGTACACCTGATAAAACCATAAGTTTTTTATCTAATATAAAACGTAAAAATCTACTTTTTAGTCAGTTATATTCTAGCAGTCAAAATAGTTATTAGAGTCCACTATAAAAATTGTAATCTCTAGTATATTGTTAAATAAAAATTCTACATATTCAAAAAAGAAAAAATACTGAAGCAATCAATTTATTAATTTATTAATAAAATAAAAGAAACCTATACACGTTTAAATCCAGTGAAGTTTTTATTCAAACATTTTCCAATAATCTTTCTAATTATTGGTATACGCCATTTCATGGTCAGTGTCGAGCCGAATAAATAAACAGTGAAAAGTGAAAATTCATCAAGAAAACTCTTGAATTATAAAATTCTAAAGCAGCGATAACAGTAGCACATAAATTCACAAGAGGTATTTAGTACAAGTAGAAAGCGCAAAGCAGTGTATACACTCACAGCCAACCCTACTTCAACGTATACGTGTCCTGATAACCAAGCCTTCTCCTAGGATTTGTACTTCAAGCATATCTGTATATCTGGTAAGCACATTTCAAGTGCTTTATTATAAGGTAATAATTTATGCTATCACCTTACAAATCGCTTTAAATTCAACTTAAAAATATGAACAAAGTCAACGAAATAATTGCCAATCCGGTCAAATTATACAAAAAGATAAGAGAATACTATGATAATTTCTTAACAAATTACTCAGAAGCCACCTTACGTTCTGGGGATGTAGACGCTAGAATGTCAACGTTGCAAACTGCTTAGAGCAAGTACCAAGCAAACACGGAAACTTTGCAAGAATGTAAGGATGAAACGAATGAAGGTAAGACATACTATACAAACCCAGATTATTCATTAGATGCAGTAGAAGAACACTTTACCATTTCATACGGGAATTTTTTATGCCTAAAAAATCGTCTTCTTACAAAAGAAAATAATGTTACAGGTAACCGTTAGCAGATACCACAAGTGGTCACGCAAAACTATTCGACATTGCCAAAAATTGCTATCTCACATTCAGGGAGAGGCTGCAAGACGTCTTGCAGGTATGGAATTAACGGAAGCAAATTTCGAAGTTTCATGGAATCGCCTGAAACGCCGCTATGATAAAAAAAAAGTGAGCTATCTACTCATTTGTCAAGGATAATCTCAATCCCTGCCATCTCAGGCATAGCCAGCAATGGCATCAATCAACTTATGAATACTGTCGAAGCAAGTATCCGAGCCCTTAATGCATTGGACCGACCAGCGGATCACTAAGATGAATGGTTTGTCTACTTGATTGTCTCAAAGTTAGATCCTAGCACACACACACTGATTGGGAGAAATCAAGAAAAAACGAGGACGCCTTTAGCACGTACGAGCAGTTCACTACTTTTCTGGAAAACCGTGCCCGTACACTGAACTCCTCTCTCACCTTGAATCATCAGGCATCAAGTTCAAGCAAAGATCAGGGTGCTAACAACCCTAAACGTTCCAATGTGTCTACCCATGTCTTAAGTGCTGGGTCAGCACGGAAATTGCCAGAATGGAAATTCTGTCCAAGTGAATCACATTCACTTACACATTTACTTACTGTACCTCAGCGACGCTCATCAGTACCGTTTTCCTGCCGCTATAACTATTTAGCCACTGGACACTGGACACTGGACACCGGGTGGACAAATGCAATTCCAAATTGAGCTGCAAAACTTGTGACAGCAGACATCATACAATGCTCCACGTAGATAAGGTTACAGCAAATGCTACCAACGTGACTGCTCCAGATGACGACAATTCAAGACGTGACTGTCTGTACTACTTCAGTTGGGGGCCGGGTGCTGATGGAGACCGCCTTGATCAAGCTGAAGTCAGAAACAAATGAGCTGATTGTTAGAGCACTCCTGGATCCAGCATCCGATGAATCTTTTGTGACGGAACACGTGGCTCAGGCCCCCCGTTTAAAATGGAATCCAGTATCAACAAGGGTAAGAGGGGGCTCAACCGCCTCCTCCCCTAATTCATTAATAACATGCATCATAAATTCTCCAAAAATTTCACCATGAATGTTTATGCTCTAGTTTTGCGTAAATTAACTGACCTTCTTCCAAATGTACAGGTCTATCAGAAATGGTCACATATTGAGAGTCTTGACTTAGCGGACCCCAAATATTACCAACCCGGACGTATCGTTTACTTGCTAGGTGTATGCTATAGCCATTCGCAAGGTTCTTTGTCAAGGAACATACCCGTCTCCGATAGCACAAATCACAGTTTTTGGATGGGTACTAACCGGCCCATTCAAATCCTTGGCCTGCCCGGGCAATCAGGTGACTTGCCACGTTACTTAAGCTGAAGACTCAATTCAACAACAGTTATAAAAGTTCTGGGAAATTGAGGAGCTTTCACAAAGCACCCACCTAACTTCTGAAGAAGAGAGGTACGAGTCTCACTTTCAACAAACTCACTGCAGGGATGCTGAGGGACGCTTTACCCTAAGGCTGCCATTCAAACAGATTCCAGTGCTCCCTAGAATTTACGAAATAGCCAAGGCTCGCTTCCTTTTATGTGAACGACGCTTACATGCAAATCTACAGCTACTCTGCTTGTATAGTAAGTTCATGTAGGAGTACGTGGACCTTCAACAAATGGAACTTGTACCACATAACAAGCTTCAACGTGACAACGCGTCTTATATACCTCATCATGGAGTTCTGAAGGCTGATGGCTCCGGAAAACTTCGGGTAGTGTTTAATGCCTCGCAACGTGCTATGATTGGTAAGTCGATAAACGATCATCTGCATGTAGGCCCAAAACCCGATCGGAACTGTTTGGAGTCCTGACCCGATGGAGGTTCTTTCAATATGCAATCACGGCTGACATAGTTAAGATGTTTCGAAAATTCAAAATCCATCCTGAGAATCGGGACTGGCTACGCATAATGTGGAGACCTTCAAAACATCAGCCCATTCAAACTTATCGTCTGCGGACCGTCACTTATGGTACTGGTCCATCTCCCTACCAAGAAATTAGATGCCTTAAGCAATTGGCAACTGATCAAGCGGATTAATTCCCGCTGGGGGCAGCTATACTAAAAAATAACAGTTACGTTTATGACAACTTAGGTAGTGCTCACAGTCTCGAAACTGCGATTCAGGTTTGTGACGAAATCATCGATTTTTTGGCCACCACTGGCATGGAGTTAGATAAATGGTCAGCCAATGATCCACAAATCATCAGTGAAGTAAGAAAAATATCCAACCAGGACCATGCCTTCGAAGAAACTATATCTACGCTGGGGCTAATCTGGAATCCACGCAGCGACTGCTTCCAGTTTAAGGTAAAGAAAACCTTTAACAATTTAGTATTAAAAAAGCGAACTATAGTTTCAGAAATAGTTTTGCTGTTTGACCCGTTAGGCTGGTTAGCCCCGGTCATAATTGTAGCCAAAGTCTACATCCAGGAGCTATGGATACGACAATTAGGCTGGGACCAACCAGTTGATGCAGACCTTCGAGATGCCTGGTTAAACTTCAAGTCTCAATTACCTGATATTTAGTAAATCCAGATTCCCCGATGGATACACTCCACTAATACGAAAACCTAGGAGCTGCATGGATTCGCTGATGCTAGAGAGGGAGCTTATACCGCTGCAGTGAGTAGCATCAGTCAAAAAATTATCCATTCCCACACTGGAACTTTGTTGGGCTCAACTTCTTGCAAGACTTCTTTATGCTACAGTCAAACAGTTGCATCAAAGGCCTTCAAAGATTCATTGTTTGTCAGACTCACAAACAACATTAGCTTGGTTACGAGGTCATCCATCCAAGTGGCACACTTTTGTGGCCAACCGAGTAAGTGAAGTCCATAGTCTCGTCAGCGATGCAGTGTGGGTTCATGTTTCTTCAGCACAGAATCCAGCCGACTTGGCCACTCGGGGAGCTTCTCCAAGTCAACTAAATGACGCTGTCATCTGGTGGACTGGACTGGAGTGCCTCATGCAAGGTCCTACGTTCTGGCCCAAAACTCAATCACAACGTGACAACCACTAGAATTTTCAGGACTTCTGTAGAAGCTGCTTGCTTACTTGATTGGATGCCAAGGTATTCCAGTTTAAATAAGTTATTAAATCGCTTATCCTTTTTGTTCAGGTAGATAGTTAAATCCAAAACAATTAAGGAGGCTACACCAGTCGATGCTCATGCTGTCGCCAAGTCAGCCATCGTCAGAGTATTTCAAGAACACTTTTTTATAAAGAAATTCAGTCGCTGCAAGCTGCAAGCTGCAAGCTGCAACCAATAAAGAAGTCCAGTTGCCTTCGCAGTCTTGTTTCCTTCCTGTCTACCAATGGTATTCTATGAGTCGGCGGTCGTCTTCAAAATGATCCCATTTCAGAGTACGAGAAACATCCAGCCATAATACCAAAGAAATGACACCTATCTAGCTTACTTATTCGGGATGATCACAAATGCACTCTACACGGTGGCTCCTTACTAGTGCGGTCCACGCTGCGTCAAGAATATTGGATTATCTACGATCGCAGCCAGATCCGCCAGGCCATTAAAGCTTGCGCCCGATGTTTACGCTTTCAAGGGTCTTGTCCACGTCAAATTATGGCACCGTTACCTAAGGTCCGCCTTCAGCCTTCTCGCCCTTTTGCATATACTGGGATGGATTACGCAGGCCCTTTCAATACGAGGGCTTCCAAAGGCAGAGGGCACACTTCATTCAAGAGTTATGTGGCCGTATTTGTATGCATAGTCACAAGAGCTGTACAGCTTGAATTAGTTTCAGATTACTCATCGAAAGCATTCATCGCCGCTTACAGGATCTCCAGTCGTCGAGGCTTAACCAAAATCATGTACAGTGATCATGGTACAACATTCCAGGGAGCTGTATCGGAAATTCGTAAGCTATTCAAAGACCATTCCAATTTCATGAAGAAATCTGCTATGCTTGAAACCGATGGAGTAGAATGGACCTTTATCCCGCCTAAAGGAGCACAATTTGGAGGGCTGTGGGAATCATTATTTGAATCGAGTTGCTGCCAACTCAACACTTACTTTCAAGGAATTTACTACTTTACTCGCGCAAAGAGAAGCTTGTTGAAATTCTAAACCAATGAGTTCTTAACCAGTGACTCTAGCGATCCAAATGCATTAACTCTAGGCCATTTTTTAAAAGGTGGACCTATTCTCTTACTTCCAGGTACTTATTCTGCTATCGAGTCTTCAAGGAACCCTGTCGAACGCTGGAATATGGTCCAAAAAACGTTGGGGGATTTCTGGCAAAGATGGCGTAATGAGGTACTATACGATTTGCAACAACGATCTAAGTGGTTAGAGCCCTAACGCAACTTACAAATTGATGACATTGTCATCATACGGGGTGAATTAAGCCCACCAGGAAGCTGGCAAATCGGGCGAGTCATCAGTTGTCACTCAGGACCTGCTGGTCAAGTAGGGTTAGTCACCCTCAAAATTGTGTCAACTACCCTGGTGCGCCCCATAGTAAAACTCATTCTCCTGTCTAGCCACACAGAAAGCAAGGTCAAGCAGAAATCAAGGTCAACTAAAATGATACTTGATGGTGGGCGGAGTTCCAACACTAATCAATATTGTAATTAAGTTTAAGCTCGCGACTTGGTCACGTTTTCTAATCTACATTCTTTCTAAAAGATGTTAATTAATCGATAAATGTCATTTAATCGAGGTGGGCGGTAAGTCAAGGCCTTTAGTCATAAAAAATAAATATAAAATTAAATTACGATATCTAACTTATTTTTTATACTTGTCATTTAAGCAAATAATTTGTCTATCATTTTTTTGTAATAATACTAGTTTATACTAATTATCATGATATCTCTTTATTACTTTGTTTTTTCAGGTTTTTATCATGTCTAGTTTTTAGTCACGCACACTTGATTGTTCCAATAAATGATGGATTATGGCGGAACTAGGTGTAATAAAAAGACGGCCATTTAACATAAACCAGAGCATTTATTGAGAACGGGTGTGCTCGTGGCAACACCTGAGAGCGAACTGGCTTTCGCCGTGGTAACATAAAAGTGGCGCTCATGCGCAGTATAAATAAGATACATTGTATACATATAAGAGCGCGTACAATACAATAACGTATATTGCGTATACCAAGACATCCCACCCACCCATTCTACGGAGTAGAATGTTAATACAAAAGCTTATAATAATAAGTTTATAAAAAGTTAATAAAAAGTTTATGTTAAAAAAAAGATTTAGATTTTAAAATTAATTAACAATAAAATATAATCTAGCTTTTAATAATAGTAAACATACAATAATTTTGATTCTAAAATGATAATAAAATGAATAATTTTGACAATATAAAAAAATATAATCTTTTGACAATAAAATACAATTTTGACAATAATATACAATCTTTGACAATGAGTTACAATCTTTTGACAATAAAGTACAATCTTCAGCACCAGCCACCAGATCAGCGGATCTGACAATCTATTGAGACATCTAATCAAAATTATAATAATTGAAAAAAAAATCAAACAGAGACATTGATTCGCCTAGATCAACACATGTGAAACATAAAATTTAAGAATTAATAAGTTGATTAATATATTGATTGATTAATTGAGAGAATAAGTAATAAAAAATAAATAAATAATTAATTTAAGACAATAAAGTATATGAATTTATATAAATAAATAGAGAAAAATATATAAAGTAAACATAACTTAAGATATATCAGCTAACGCCAGACGACTAATTTCATGACAGACGAACTAGAAGAATTTTTGACACAGCTGATGACCATGTGGACATTTGTTTACTTTGGACAGCAGACGAAGAAAAAACCATGCAATGGACTGTACGCAGTGTTGACTACGAGGAGCAGCGAAGATAGTCGAATATAATCGAAGCACTATGACGATGAAGATTGAAAATAAAAGGCGTAAATATGGCTGACCAATGATCTTTTTTTTTTTATGCCGTCCTTCCAAAATGACAATTTGAATTTTCTTTGAAGAATACTAGTTTTGAGGACGACAGACGACGAAAAAAGGAAATTTTGCCATGTTAAAATTTTCAATACTAGTTTTGACCTTGTATGACACTTTTTTTTTTTATAACACGTGCAAAAAATATATGGACTTGATGTCGTTTTGACTAGGTAGAAAAACGAACAAAAATTTTGATGTTTGTTTTAAAAAGAAAAACAAACACCTTTTTTTTTTTAAAACTCACTGATGCACTGAACGACGAAAAGAGTAATTTTTTGTTGTTTTACTAATGTTTGTTCGCTCAACAAAAAAAAAGCACTTTTCAAAAACAACTTTTTTTTGTTTTTTATTTAACGCATTCATTAAAGAGAAATAGCAAAAAAACGACTTAAATTCTTTTTTGAATTTTTGGGTTTTTCATGTTTAAGACAGCCGATAACCAATTTCTTATTCGATGAAATTTTTTGAGTTTTTTTAATATATAAAATACCCGTCAATATAGATTGAAATTTTTGCAGTATTTTCATGATGTAAACAATCGATATAACGTTTTCTATAAAATGAAATTTTAAAAAATTTTTATTTTCTCATGCTTAAGACCGCCGATAGTCAAATTTTTGAATTTTTGGGTTTTTCATGTTTGGGACAGCCAATATACGTTTTCTTATTTCGTAAAATTTTTTGAATTTTTTCATATATAAAACACCCGACAATATAGATTAAAATATTTGAAATATTTTCTTTTTGTAGACATGAAATGTTGTAATTTTAATTGTTTTTATGCAATAATAGCATTGAAATATTAGTATTGAATTTATTAGTATATTCCCCACTTAAATTTTTTCAAATATTGTCCTGTTGTATAGAAAAGTTGTAATCTCATTTATTTTTATGCAATGATACCATTAAATATTAGTATTGAATTTAGCAAAATAAACACAACTTAAATGTTTTCGAATATTGTCCTCTTTTATAGAAATTTTGTAATTTTAATTTTTTTTATGCAATAATAGCATTGAATTATTAGTATTCAATTTAGCAAAATATAACTCACTTTAAATTTTTGCCCCTGTTTTATAGAAAAGTTGTAATTTCAATTTTTTTAAGCAATGAAAGCATTGAAATATTAATATTAAAATAATATAGGATTTTTACGTCTGTGTTATGAATTTAATTCTAAATTTTTTTTCAACATAATTATTTAGAATTAATATTAAATTTAGTAGAATATGCCCCACTTAAATGTTTTCAAATATTGACCTCTTTTATAGAAATTTTGTAATTTAAAATTTTTTTATGTAATGATAGCATTGAAATATTATTATTGAATTAAGCAAAATAAACACAACTTTAAATTTCAATGTTATTAAGCAATGATAACATTGAAATTTTAGTATTGAATTTATCAAATTTGCCCCACTTAAATGTTTTCAAATTTTGTTCTATTTTATAGAAAAGTTGTAATTTCAGTTATTTTTATGCAATAATAGCATTGAAATATTAGTATTGAATTTAGCAAAATTTTCCCCACTAAAATGTTTTCGAATACTGTCTTGTTTTATAGAAATTTTGTAATTTCAATTGTTTTTATTCATATTGATTTTTCACTACTTTAAAAATTGCCAATTTACATTTTATTTCGTTTTTTCTATGAAAATCTCATAAAATTTCATTTCTCTGTCTTAAATATGAAATAATAAATATTTTCAAAAAAAATATTTCATTGCAAAAGTCATATTGATTGTTCACAAGTTGATAAAAGTCGAAAATTTTCAATATATATTTTTTGTAATATAAAATAATATAATTATAGAGCGAAAGAGCGAAGCTCTACCTTAATGGATGCAAAAATTGACACCTTGTGGGCACGATATCTCAACAACGATTCATTGGATTTCTTTCACTTTTTATAACTGTATTTTTTTTATCGAGTTGATGGAACCTATAGTTTTTGGGCCCAATCTGCTATTTTTAAAAGCATGTTTATTCTTGTATTTTTGCTTCACAGAGGTAAAAAACCGTATAAATGTCAACTGCGCAATAAATTTCATAGCTTTTATATAAAATTTGCATCGATCAAATATCATACAAATGCAAAATAACACAAGATACTTTACTTTTAGGCATGATTACCCTATGTATGCAATAAATAGATGAAATCGTGCATTATAAGTTTGTCAGGTCAAAAAACGGAAGTTTCTAAATTGTCCGATTTGTGGAGAAATTTGGTTTCCAAGTCATTATGATGCCTGCATATGCTTTTACTGACTTGGTGTGTATAGGGATGTATGTTCGAGAAAGTCTATCCTCAAAATCTTAGAACCTACTCGATGAATCAAAAATCCCTAAGACCAAATTTTTTGAAATCTTATCAAGTTCCTGGGTTTTCAATTTCAAGTGATTTTATTAAGTCCTTGCAGAGAAATGTCCTGGCTTTCACCCAGGCGGCCCGGGTTCGATTCCCGGTATTGGAACCAATTTTTGGGACCAAGATTGGTCAAAAGTAATATGTGCTTTGCGAGGTTGCTATAGGAACGTCTATTGGGGGACTATTATAATAGATCTGTAGTGTGCTCTTTAGTTTATAGAAGGGTGATAGGGTCTTTTCAATAGAATTCCTAAGTGTATGGCAGACAGTCTATTCTTTTAATGAATTTCTCAATTGTATGACTCTTTACTGGTAGGGTGGTTTTCTATAGATTGGAAAGGTAGTTTTCTATAGACTGAAATTAAATACATAGACTCCTTTTGATGAAATGGATGGGTGGTTTTCTATATACTGAAATAGATTTCTTTTGATGAATTGGAAGGGTGGTTTTCTATAGGTTGAGATTAAATAAATAGACTCCTTTTGATGAATTCCTATAGTAATTGGAAGCGTGGTTTTCTATAGGCTGAGATTAAATACATAGACCCCTTTTGATAACTTTCTATAGTGATTGGCTGAGATTAAATATATAGACTCCTTTTGGTAACTTTCTATGGTAATTGGAAGGGTGGTTTTCTATAGGCTGAGATTTAATACATAGACTCCTTTTGAAAAATTTCTATAGTAATTGGAAGGGTGGTTTTCTATAGGCTGAGATTTAATACATAGACTCCTTTTGATAAATTTCTATAGTAATTAGAAGGGTGGTTTTCTATAGGCTGTGATTAAATACATAGACTTTATTCTATGGTTTGGAAGTCGAAAAATTATATGTACTAACTATATTCGCCGCCACATGGTAGAAGTTAATATTATTAAGGCAAAAATATTGAAATCTTAGAAAGATATCAAAAAATATTATAAAAAAATGATAAAGATGGTGAAAAGTGAATTGGTTTTGAATTTAATACATCCAAAATATGGTTAATACCTACAATTACTAAATTAATTAAAATTTATTTTTTAGGCACGATCACCCTATGTTTGCAATATGTTGATGAGTAGCTTAGTGGACTGTATTTTTACATAATATTAATTAAATAACTGAAACTGGTAATGTAAAAAAATAATAAAACTGAATTTAGTAGCATAAAAGTATATAATTTATTTAAACAGGTGTGACTACTATAACAGTTGTCCTAAGATTGGGCACTGTGCGCCGCTTCTCAAGACACGCGCTTACACTCTATGCAGACACGCACGTATAATACAAATACACGCATACTACTAAACTTATATAATTATTATATTATTAATATTTAATATAGTGCATTATTTAACATTCTCCCCCCTTTTAATTTATTTGTATAGAAAATAAATTAACATGAAAAATATTAGTTTTCATGTACATATTAAAATAATTTAAAAAGTTAATTAAAATAAAATTTAAAATTTTAACCCTTAATTTTTTACAGAAAAATAAATAGATCACAATACTCTTTATTTTTTATTATACACAGTTTTTTTACGTAAATTTATATTAAAAATTTCACACATGCATTCATTCATTCCAAACAAAATTATTTACAATTTTTACAAAAATATTTACAATTTTAATACAAAAAATTATACCTTTGCTATTTCTTCCATATTTTTTTAAAGCAGAATTAGCTTGTTTATTGGTCTAGTTAATTCAGTTGTAGCGGATTTTAATTTAACAACTCTTACTAAACCGTCATTCCTTGGGCAAATTTTCAGAATCTAGGCATAAGGCCATTTACCCAGAGGTAAGCTATCATCAGGAATTAGAAAAAAGACGATTTTCATCATCACTATTAATAAATTTTAAATTTTCTTCTACATTCTTATTATCAGTAGACAAATATATATTTTTAATTAAATTAGAGTCAAAATTTTGACTGATGTTATAATCATCTGACTGATTAGAAAAATGCAATGTAAAATGATGATTGTTTTGACAAAACTTACATCTTTTTTCCGATTTACATTCAGGCAGCATATGCAATCCTAAACAATTGAAACATCTATGTTTACTAGCAAACGAATTCTTCTCTTTCAAGTAGAGTTTAGTTCAAAAAAATATCGCTAAAGGAAAAGAAATGATCTTTGTTACAAATAATACACTTGATTTGTTTATCTTTGTTATTTTTTGAGTCATTATTTGTAACATTTATTGATGATTTATTAAAAAATAAATTAAAAACAATAAATTTTTTATTAAAAATAAAAATTTTATTTTTTCCGTCTTATAGTGACAAGTCAATTATTGTAAACTGACGCGTTTCGAGATATGTAATCTCATTTTCAAAGATTTATGAAATTTTTTTTATTTTTGTGTCATCTCTTTGATATAACGAAGTATACTGAAGATAAATTTATTATATTATTACATTTAAAATTTTAAAATTTTATCGTTTACATATACAAACATAGAATATTTATTATTTATTTACATTTTATATTGAACTATTATTATTATTATTAAGATTTATTGTGAAAGGTAAAATTGACCAAATTCAGACAAATTTTTGATTTATATAGTTGTTTATTTCCTATATTTCGAACAATATGTGTTCCTCTTCAGGGAATTTTTTCTGTGTTAGAAAAGGTTTTATTTTAACAAATTTTTACATTATGATTATTAATTATTAAGTAATAAGTAAATATGAAAAAATATATGAATTTGGTCAATTTTACCTTTCACGAGAATTCTCTTTCATCAGACGTAAAAACTTAAAATATTAAGATTTAAATATTTTATTGCTGTATCGTATAAATAATTTGAATTAAAATTTAATTGATCATTTAATAACAGATGTTGATTTTTTTGATATTCTACATATATAAAAAACTCTTCTACAGCATTCATATATTTACCTTTTTTACAATAATATAAAGCTTCTAAATTTTTATTGATATTAGTGTAATTATGATTATTGTCTGTAATATGTTTTGCATAATTAGATTTTATTTTTTTGTTTTTATCATTATTGTTGTTGTTATTATTATTATTATTCATGATTTCTATAAGATTTTTTTTTGTTGGTAGATGTTCATATTGAAAAACGATCTTTGAATGGTCTACCTGTTTGACCTATGTAAAACATATTACAGTCATTAAAATTTATTTTATATATGCCTGTACAAATATCTATATTAATTTTATTTTTATTTTTTAATAAGTTTAATATATTATTATTGGTTTTAAATCCAATGCATATATTTAATTTATTTAACTCTGTTTTTAACATGTTTGGTAATTTTGTGAATTTAGAACTTGTATATATTATGTTATTATTTTGTGTAGAAATTATTGAACTATTATTATTATCTTTATTTTTATTTTTATGTTTTCTTATTAATTTATCAATTAATTTATATTTATATCCGATTGCATGTGCTATTTGTTTAATAATTCTAATTTCTTTATTAAAATTTTCGGTATTTAATGGTACATTTAATGCTCTATGTATTAGACTATTGTATGCTGCTAATTTTTGTGTATATGGGTGATATGAATTAATATTTATTGTTGAATCTGTAGTAATGTTTTTTCTGTAAATATCATAATTAAGTTTATTATTTTCTTTTATTAGTTTTAAATCTAAAAAATTTAAACTATTATCTTTTTTAAATTCAACTGTAAATTTTATGTTTTTATGTATACTATTTATATAATTTAAAAAATTGTTAATTTATCTATTAGTACCATTAAATATTTAAAATGTATCATCCACATATCTACTATAATGTATAATGTTTTTTAAAAATTTATTTTGATTTGTAAATATGAATTTATTTTCAAAATTATTTATATATATGTCACTTAATAAACCTAAAAGTGGTGAACCCATTGCTAAACCTTCTTTTTGAGAAAATATTTCTTTATTAAATTCAAAATAATTTTGTTGTAAAATAACTAATTAATAACTAACTAATAACTAACTAATTCCTAAAACTGAATAACTGATACAGATTTTCTCATCCAAAAAGAGAAAAATAAAAAATAACTGAAAAAAACTTTAGAAAACTGTATAATAACTGAAACTAAAATATTTCTCTTCTTTTTTGTTGAAAGAATTCTGCAAAACTGAAAAACTAAATTTTTACTACTAAAGTAATAAACTGATCATCACAAAGGATAATAAAAACTTGCCCAGGATATTTTTTATTAAAAAACACCCAATAAAAAAAATCAATAAACTTTGAAAAAAATAGTACATTTAATATTTTTGATTAAAAATTCAAAAAGACCATAAACAAACTAACTAATAACTTTTTAACATCCATAATAACTTATTATTTTCAATAAATAAAAAATATTTTAATAATATAAATATAATTTCAAAAGAAATCTTAAGTTATAAAAGTAAAAAAAGTATTATATAAATAATGTGAATTAATGTTTTAAATATTTAAAAAGGTATAATAAAGTTTAAAATAATAATATGTATAATAAAGAGGGAACTGGAATGTTGCGCGCGCAGTACCTCTTGAACTTGAAATTATTTAAAGCTCACACACAAACTCATGGGCACGAGCAAAAAAGCATACGAGCACGAGCAATATTGAAAAAAGTGGGATTAATATTTTTAATTTCTCCTCTTTAGCCCCTTCATTCTAACTTCCACTATAAACTACTTTTGCTCGTGCTCGCTTTTTTTTCGTGCCCATGTGTTTGTGTGTGAGCCTTTAAACACATGTAAACATGTGATTTCTTGACTGCGCAGGCCCTTACGGTAATTTCTTGTATTTCTTCTTCTTGTCGACGTCACAATCTCACTGAATAATGGAGTCCCTCTTTTTTTTATGATTTTTTTTGAACTTTTTTTTTGATTATTTATTAAAAATTTTTCACTATCTATGATTAACTGATTTTTTAATTAACTCTATTTTTTAATAACTTGTTGATGGCTTGTTGCGCGTCCACCTCCCGGAAGGAGTTTCCCTGATCGGGTACGCCGACGACGTGGCCTTCACCATAACTGGCAGGGACATGGAAGTGACCCAGGAGAGGTTGAATCTAGTCATGAGACGGATCAACCTCTAGATGGACGATCACGGGCTCCAGCTTGCGATCCCAAAAACGGAGATCGTACTGCTGACCCGTCGAAGGGTTCATACCGACTTCGATGTAATTATCGACGACGGCGGAAACCCTCACACGATCCGAACCAGAACATCGGTGAAATACCTGGGAGTTCAGCTTGATAACAAGCTGACCTTCTATGAGCAATTTCAGAGGTCGTGTGAAAAGGCAGCGTCGGCCGCATCCTCCCTGTCAAGGCTCATGGCCAACATTGGGGGACCCAAACCAGGGAAGCGGAGGCTCCTGATGTCAGTCGTCAACTCTGTCCTGCTCTACGGATCAGAAGTCTGGGCGAAGACCACAGAAACTGCCAAGTACAGACGAAAAATATCGTCGGTACAGAGGCAGGCGGCAGTAAGGATCGCCTGTGGATACCACACGGTATCTCTAGAGGCGATCCAGGTTGTTGCTTCGGTGATACCCATTGACCTGCTAGCGTTGGAGCGGAAATTCATCTACGAGAGCGTAGAAGAGCGCGAAGTGGCTTCCACTCGCGCCCGCTTCAACTCTATGAAAGCATGGAAGAAACGATGGAAAAAGAACCAAGAGAAAAATGCCCTGTGGACGCGCAGACTGATCTCAGACCTGCAGGCATGGATGGGACGACAGCATGGGGAGGTGGATTTCTACCTTACCCAGTTCTTAACTGGACACGGGTACTTCCGTGTCATGTTGAAGCATTGGCATAAGGTGGCAACAAAGGAGTGCTTGCACTGTCCGGGCGTGGATGATACAGTAGAGCACACATTTTTCGAATGTGTTTGCTACTCGGAGGGGCGCCCGCCCTTCCTGATTTGGAGGCCGGAGACGGTGGTCCCGGAAATGCTACGGAGTTCCGAAAATTGGAACAAAGTAGCAGAGTACGTAAGGACCACCTTGTTGGAGAAGAAGGAGGAGGGCTTTCTATCGTAGAGAGCTCTCCTGCCCCTAGGCAGGGGGGAAGGCAGCGGCCAGCTGCCTAGGCTGCGCGTCCCAAACTGAAGTTATACCTGAAAAGGGAGTTTCGGTTTGGGACAAACAAGCGCGGGAGGTTTAAAGTGTGTTTATCCAGTAAGAATCTGGGGCGTAGCCGGCGACCGCGTTCGCCGGTGGTCTCCCGGTTGTACACTTTGTACAACTGGGCGGTCATGGAAATTTGCGGGCCTTTAAGGCCCGCAAACACTTCATGGCTGATGTAAGATTCACATATTTCCCTTAAAAAAAAAAAAAAAAAAAAAAAAAAAAAAAAAAAAAAAAAACTATTTTTTAACTAACTTTTATTTTTTTATAACTTTAATTTTTTATTAAGAAAAATATTTAATAACTTTTGTGTCTTGGACATTTTTAAAACTGTACATCACCAAAAATGAATGACAAACTAATAATTAATTTTTTTTTTTAGCAAAAAATTTTCACTGAAAAACTTGTAATGGCGGCCGTAAATCATGATGCCGGTAAAACCGCGCACATGTTTTTATTAGAGATTTCACCAACTTGATTTTTAACTTAAAAAAATTTTTGTCATTTTTTTACTTTTTTCTTCATTTATTTAATTTTTTGAACTTGTTAATCAGAAAAACGTTAAAATATCATGGTTGACGAAATAGAACTCCTCTAATAAAATATATTATGCCGCCATGCGGTCGATGATTATTTATTATAGTCACTGAAATTTCTTTATTTTTATAGTACTCTAAACGGCGATAATGGACCAGAATGTGGATGAGTAGCTTAGTGGACTGTATTTTTATATAATATTAATTAAATAACTGAAATTGGTGATGTAAAAAAATAATAAAACTGAATTTAGTAGCACAAAAATATATAATTTATTTAAACTGGTGTGACTACTATAATAGTTGTCCTAAGACTGGGCACTGTGCGCCGCTTCTCAAGGCACGCGCTTACAATCTGTGCACACACGCACGTATACTACATATACACGCATACTACTAAATTTATATAATTATTATATTATTAATATTTAATATAATGCATTATTTAACACAATATATAAATAAAATCGTGCGTTAAATGATCATGAGATTAGAAGACTAAAATGTTTTTAAATTTTCCAATTTAAGGAGGAATTTGGTAAAATAAAAAAAGTGAAGTCGGTTTGACTCCACGTATTAAAAATGTGAGTTTTTCGAATCTAAGGATATGTTTGTTCATCAAGGTCATATCAAATAATAAAAAAAAATTACCAAAAACAAGTTGCATTAGATTATTTATTTTTAGGCATATTTTTTGGAATTTAACATAAGTATTGGTTTTAAAATTAATTTAGTATTCAAAAAGATATCGACACGTAAAATTTAAAACATTAATATTTGATATATTTTTTTGAACTAAACCTATAGGTGTAACTATACAGTTCAAAGAATATGTTAACTCCATCCATATGCATTCGATGTATAATTCCATTATCCTTGAATTTTTTTATTTTTATGCATTGTTCAGTTTCAAAAATTGATTAGAAACTAATAAGTAATGTTTTTAATTTTTCTGAAGGTTACTTCTTTGAAAAAAAACCGGTTGTTAAAAACTGATTTTTTTAAATAGTTATTTTATTTTTTTAAATTTATTTTATTTTTGTTTCCTCATAGAGGAACCTTTATGATAGGTGAAATTTTGATTTTCGATATTTTGGCATATAAGCACGTTTTGAGACCTCAGGAAGCTAAAAAACCGGTTTTTAAAAAAAGTCTGTGTGTGTGTGTGTGTGTGTGTGTGTGTATTTATGTATGTATGTATGTATGTCGCACTGTAACCGGTGATATTTCACAGCCAACACGACATTAAGACCTAATTTTTTTTTCAAAATTTTTTTTACCAAAAAACCTCGAGGTACTTTTTTTTTTTTTTAATTTGGATGTAATACCTCATTTATTTCCACGAAAGTACTTATATTAGAAAGTATGGTTTTTACTCGATATCTCGAATCTGATACTTAATTTTTTTTAAAATTTTTTTCCCAAAATTTTTTTCATAAAAAAATACAAAAAACACCAATTTTTTTTTTTCTTTGAACGTAGTACATAATTTGCTTCCATGGAAGTACTAGTTCAAAGAACCTCTATAAAAGTAATTTTTTGGACCTGATACTTAATTTTTTGAAAATTTTTTTCTCATAATTTTTGCCGCCAAAAAATATAAAAAATGCCAATTTTTTTTTTTTTTTAGGATGTGGTACTTAATTTATTTCTATGAAAGTACTAATATCTAGAATTATTGTTTTTAAAGGATTTTTTCCATCTTATATGTAATTTTTCGAAATTTTTTGTATAAAAAGATTAAAAAAACACAATAATTTTTTTTCTTTTTGGACGTAGTACTTAATTTATTTCTATGATAGTACGAATATTCAGAATTATGGTTTTAAAAGATTTCTCAATCTGATATGTAATTTTTTTTTAATTTTTTTTTTCAAAATTTTTTGTATAAAAAAATTTAAGAAACATAATTTTTTTTCTTTTTGGACTTAGTACTTAATTTATTTCTATGAAAGAACTAATATCTAGAATCATCGTTTTTAAAGTAATTCTCCATCTGATACGTAATTTTTGTAAATTTTTTTTCTTCAAAATTTTTTGTCTAAAGAAATTAAAAAAACAATAATTTTTTTTCTTTTTGGATGTAGTACTTAATTTATTTCTATGAAAGTAATAATATCTAGAATTATTGTTTTTAAAGGATTTTTTCCATCTGATACGTAATTTTTGTAAATTTTTTTTTTCAAAATTTTTTGTATAAAGGAATTAAAAATAATTTTTTTTTTAACATATAATAATTTTTTACAATAATTTTTTTCTTTTTGGATTTAGTACTTAATTTATTTCTATGAAAGTTGTTACGTATGGTAGGTCAAAATTTATATGCCTAACATTTGATATATATATATAAATAGTAAACCCCTTTATCCGATAGCTGTATTAATATTACAGACGACATAGGAACCCGCAGGTGCATTTCCGCTGATGCTGATCTAGCACAATAGCGTGGGACCAAAAGTCAGCTATAGCATAAATTAGGAGGGATTTAGGCGTTATAAACTGCATAAATCCCACCTCGCGATTCTTAGTAATAATTAGGGACGCCTACGTTGTTTATTGCTATATTTTTAATACTTGTAATTTTAGACGTGATTGGTTAACTAATAAACAAACAATGCATCCACTCTGGATCGCCCTGTATTTTACCCCTCCCCGCTTAAAAACGTCACTTTTTTACCCACCCCCTGCCGAGCTGGACTTTTTCAATAACCCATCCAATGTACATGATTCATGTTAAATATGTATTACATTTTATTTTTCAGAAGTTTCACAACTTCTGCGGTATGAAAACTGGCTTTTATTAACATATTTATTTAGTAAATAAAAAAACGGAGGATTAATATAGTAGTGGGGACAATTTTTTTTTTAAATCCTGAAAATAACATATGCACGGTCTTTGGGTGTTATTTTTAAAGTCAAATGACAAAAAAAAATCAAACGGTTGGCATTATCACAATCTAACACTATTATATAGTAGTATAAAAGAACCAACGAGTTATAGACATATGTCTATATATATGTACATATATGTCTATAACTCGTTGAAAAGAACGCAATATACGGAGATGTCCCATTGATACCAACTTATGAATTTAATTTTGTCATATAACTTTAAAACTACCATGCCAAGCACCGGAAGACGATGTAATAACAAAGCTTTTGCAAGAAAAAAGAGGGCAGATTTTTCGATGTCCTTGCTTCCGCAAACAAGTGACCGCTACCTTTAGGAAATCAAATTACAAATTAATTTCATTAGTATATTGAAAAAAAACCCGATAAAATTCATTTATTCCAAAGAGCGTTCTAGGCATAGAAATACTGTGCACAAGTCTTTTAAATAGAGTTTTTTGGAAATATTGCTTTTTAGTTAGTTAGTTAACAAAAATACTTCTTGTTGTTCACAATTTTTTGTTATTAAAGTCATTTGTCAAGCCTCGGATACCGCACTTTTTTATTGCTGACTTTTCAATGTTATACCCAATTAACCAAATGGCCACAAATGATTAATTTTTAAATTAAATTACCTCAAAATATAGACGAAAATGGGTTTTATAGGCCTAAAAATTTTTTAAAAGCTTTTTTATAAAATTCTTTATTTGTCCTTCAGAATTATTTGTTTGCAAAATATTTTACCTTTTTAATTTATAAGTTTAAATTCTCTTCCTTCCAGTCAGTAAAACGAAAGCCCATTTTTAGCCCATTATGATCAATTTTCAATTTGCTGCAAAAATCGTAGTTTTAACATTCAACATGTTTATAATCAAATGTGTCTGATTTAAGGGGGGGGAGGTCCAATGGTACTTGGACAAATTTCGGTTAAGGCATTTAGAATAATCCGGGGTTAGGGACGTAAAATAATATCTACTTAGGGACTTAGAATAATTTACTTTTAGAGGCTTAGAAAAATTCTACTTTAGGGACTTAAAATAACCCGGGCTTAGTGACTTGTAATAATTCAAGTTGATGAACTTAGAATAACTTAGATTTAAGGACTTAGAATAATACAGGTTTACAGAATCAGAATAATTTTGGTTTAGAATCTTAACATCTAGTAGAGGTGATAATTACAAATTATAAGAATAGCGATTGTATTGTAATGTTGCTTAGCATGTAATATAATACATGTTATTTAATGTAACTAGCCCTTTTTCGAGGTTTAGTTTTCATATCCTATAATTAATCTTATATCCCAATTAGAGCTTTATTGAATTCCAATTCCATTTTTCTGACCCTTTCTTCAAAAAAGGCAGTTAATTAGATAATTTTAGCTCTGCTTTCAAAATATTTCAAAAAAACTTTTACAATGGGGTAGTTTGTTGATTTCATGTCCTCTACTTTGTACCCCAGATTGCGTATTTCAGAATCAAAGCATACCTACTTTTGTATTCTAATTTTTTTGGTCGCGTGCTTTTGAAGAAGTTAACCAATTTTTGAAAAAAAAAGTCAAACTATGACACCCCGGAATAGATTAGATTTTTACATTAGCCCAAAACATGCTTAATTTATATTTTAATTTTTTAGTATTTTGGCTCTGGAAAGGCATGTCGGGCTATTGAAGACCCGCCGTTTACTCGCACTCTTAGTTTATAGTATACATGATTTTGAGCTCGGATAAACGTCTTCAATGGCCCGACATGCCTTTCCAGAATTAAAATACCGAAAAATGTTAAATTTAAACTTATAATGTTTTGGCCTTAGTTAAAAACCTAGGCTATCGCGGGGTTTCATAATTTTAGTTTTTTTTCAAAAATTGGCTATTTTTGTGGATTCATAACTTTTTCCAGAATACGCGGCTGAAAAAATTAGGATACGAAAGTGTATGAATTTAGGTCTTGAACATCTCTGTGCCTAAATTTAGTTGTTATACTCACACGCACTTATTACCATACCCATATCATTACCAGGTTCCTAAACTCTTTTTGATTTAATAAAATTACGCTTTAATATACTTTTATAAAATAGCTATTTAAAAAACGCTGCCAAGTGATTGGCACTAAAATTCCTCATCAGCAATAGCAAAATATTTATAATGGTCTATTTTATCTAATAAACATGATAATTTGAGATTTCAGTATTTCATTAAAAAAAGTTAAGTACCGTATTCCAAAAGAAAAAAAATGTTGCTGTGATTTAATGTTTAAATAATTATGAATATATGAAATATAAGTTTATCCTGGGGATATTGACTGCCCCAGGTTATTTATATAAAGTTGGCATAAACAACGTTTCCAATAAATTCTTGTTATTTTTTTTTTTTTTTTTTTTTTTTTTTTTTTTTTTTCTTTAAATCCGTCAAAAAAAGGATCGTTGCCATTAACTTCAAACACTCCTCGAACTACACGATTGTCGTTTACCTAAATCAAGAAAATTCAAAAGTCAAAAATTAATTTAAAATTGTGAACATAATTTTTGTTTACACATTAAACCCACTACCTGAAAAATAAAATACGGATAAAATATAAATCAAACCCACTACCTGAAAAATAAAATACGGATAAAATATAAATAAACCCACTACCTGAAAAATAAAATACAAACCCACTACCTGAAAAATAAATTACAAACCCACTACCTGAAAAATAAAATACGGATAAAATATAAATCAAACCCACTACCTGAAAAATAAAATACAAACCCACTACCTGAAAAATAAAATACAAACCCACTACCTGAAAAATAAAAAACGGATAAAATTTAAATCAAACCCACTACCTGAAAAATAAAATACGGATAAAATATAAATCAAACCCACTACCTGAAAAATACGAATAAAATCCTTCTACAACATATACACCAAACCCACTACCTGAATAATAAAATACAAACAAAAATTCTCTACAACATATACATTCCCAACCTTTACACACTAACACAAATAAAATCAAACATAACAAAAACATAACCTAACTATCGCTCCGACACAAAATAATTATAAATTTTTATATTAAAACAATAAATTGAACTGAAAATAATTGATAAAAATAAAATAATAACAAAATCTTACCTGTTTTTCCATAATTTATAATTAAAACACTTTAATAACTTAAATATAACACGCAAATCAACCTTTAACCATTTAAATTATAATTATTCATTCAAAAATCATAAAATTTGCTGAAATTGTATGATTTTTTTTCCAATAAATTCAATAAATTCTTGTTTTTTAAATTAAATTACACTAAAATTTTATTAAATTTATCATTTTTAACCCTTTAAATTAGAATAATTTATTCAAAAATCATAAAATTTACCGAAATTGTATGATTTTTTTCCAATATTTTCAATAAATTCTTGTTTTATAAATTAAATTATATCGATATATCAAAATTTTATAAAATTTATCATTTTTAACCCTTTAAATTATTATAACTCATCCAAAAATCATAAAATTTACCGAAATTGTATGATTTTTTCCAATATTTTCAATAAATTCTTGTTTTAGAAATTAAATTATATCGATATATACAAAATTTTATAAAATTTATCACTTTTAACCCTTTAAATTATAATTATTCATTCAAAAATCATAAAATTTAACAAAATTGTATTATTTCTTTCAATATTTTCGATAAATTCTTGCTTTATAAAATAAATTACATAAAAACTTTATACAATTTATTATTTTTAACCCTTTGAATTATAATAAATTATTCAAAAATCATAAAATTTGCGAAAATTGTATGATTTTTTTTCAATATTTTTGATAAATTCTCGTTCTTTAAATTAAATTACATCAAAATTTTATAATATTTATTATTTTTAACCCTTTAAATTATAATATTTTATTCAAAAATCATAAAATTTGCTGAAATTGTATGATTTTAAAAATCAATTCAAAATTTTCTCATTAATTAATAAATTCATATTTTATAAACTATATTACACCAAAATTTCAAAAAAAAATTTTGTCATTTTTAACCCTATAAGTTATAAAATTTGCTGAATTTTTATAATTTAAAAATTAATTTCTTCTTTTTTTCCTATCAACTGATAATTTCATTATATGAAAGCTATATTAAACCAATAACCCAAAAATATTGTTAGTCTTTTACTCTATTTAAATTTTACGAAAATTGACCATTTAAAGACAAAATTCTAGGCCAAAAATCTAGAAATTATGTAGTTTTAAAATTTCAAATTCCAATCGTTTTTTTTTGTATAATGAAAAGCAAACCAATATTAATTTCTACATTTTTTAAACCAAAACTAACCTTATAAAAGCAAAATTTTAACCAAAAAATCACAAAAAATTTTTAAATCTTAAATTTTTTATTATATACTATTTCGAATATCACCACCTATCCCTATGTATTCGAAGTTTTGGGTATATAATGTCTGGGGGGTTTTAAAACTAATTTCTCTAGATTGATTTCAGATAACTCCAACTTAGAAAAATCCAGCACCAATATAAACAACTTGATAATCAAAGAAGATAAGAAGTAACTAACTGGCACCTTCCATAAGATTTCGTTTTGAAGAATCCAAAAACTTATTATATTAGTTATCATATATTTTAACTAATAATTTCTTAATATTTTATATAGATCTAAAAATTTAAAAAATTTTTTTTATATACTTATAATTTTTTTAGTTTACTAAACATTTTTACAATTTATATATTATGTATAATCATAAAACTTATATCTTAAAATTATATAAAATAATTATTATAATCAAAAAATTTTAATTTTATGTAAAACATATATCTTAATATTATATAGAATCACTATTATAATCAAAAAAATTTTTTATTTTATGTACTTATATTATATAATTATGTATTGACATTCTAATATTTGCCACCCCCTTTGCAACCCTGCCGTTAACCCCATCTCCCCGACCTAAACCAATTGGGACGATTGGAATGAGGGGAGGGAGATGTTACGTATGGTAGGTCAAAATTTATATGCCTAACATTTGATATATATATATAAATAGTAAACCCTATATCCGATAGCTGTATTAATATTACAGACGACATAGGAACCCACAGGTGCATTTCCGCTGATGCTGATCTAGCACAAAAGCGTGGGACCAAAAGTCAGCTATAGCATAAATTAGGAGGGATTTAGGCGTTATAAACTGCATAAATCCCACCTCGCGATTCTTAGTAATAATTAGGGACGCCTTCGCTAATTGGGCGTGACGAGACCGACGCTTTATTGTATTGGACGTCTCCCCCAAAATCTCGCAGTATGGGCAGATTCACATTAGATTATATATTGCCCTTCAGGCGCCCAAAATACTCATTAGAGTACCACCACTTATTAGAATACTATCTTCCGTTTAGAGTCTTACTACTCTATTATAGTACTACCTTGACTTAAAGACTTAGACAGTTTTATTATATTTACTTATAATCAATAAAGTGAAAGTTATATATCAAATCAGTTATCAGTTATTATTGTGACAATTCCTTCTGTAATTAAGAACTTAGCCTCAGGTTAGGTTCATCCAGCTTAGATCGAACCCGAAATCACCTACAAATACATCAACTATAAACCAACCAAAATATAACCATCCAACTTTATATAAATAACCTGGGGCAGTCAATATCCCCAGGATAAACTTATATTTCATATATTCATAATTATTTAAACATTAAATCACAGCAACATTTTTTTTCTTTTGGAATACGGTACTTAACTTTTTTTAATGAAATACTGATATCTCAAATTATCATTTTTATTAGATAAAATAGACCATTATAAATATTTTGCTATTGTTGATGAGGAATTTTAGTGCCAATCACTTGGCAGCGTTTTTTAAATAGCTATTTTATAAAAGCATATTAAAGCGTAGTTTTATTAAATCAAAAAGAGTTTAGGAACCTGGTAATGATATGGGTATGGTAATAAGTGCGTGTGAGTATGACAACTAAATTTAGGCACAGAGATGTTGAAGACCTAAATTCATACACTTTCGTATCCTAATTTTTTCAGCCGCGTATTCTGGAAAAAGTTATGAATCCACAAAAATAGCCAATTTTTGAAAAAAAACTAAAATTATGAAACCCTGCGATAGCCTAGGTTTTTAACTAAGGCCAAAACATAATAAGTTTAAATTTAACATTTTTCGGTATTTTAATTCTGGAAAGGCATGTCGGCCCATTGAAGACGTTTATCTGAGCTCAAAATCATGTATACTATAAACTAAGAGTGCGAGTAAACGGCGGGTCTTCAATAGCCCGACATGCCTTTCCAGAGCCAAAATACTAAAAAATTAAAATATAAATTAAGCATGTTTTGGGCTAATGTAAAAATCTAATCTATTCCGGGGTGTCATAGTTTGACTTTTTTTTTCAAAAATTGGTTAACTTCTTCAAGAGCACGCGACCAAAAAAATTAGAATACAAAAGTAGGTATGCTTTGATTCTGAAATACGCAATCTGGGGTACAAAGTAGAGGACATGAAATCAACAAACTACCCCATTGTAAGAGTTTTTTTGAAATATTTTGAAAGCAGAGCTAAAATTATCTAATTAACTGCCTTTTTTGAAGAAAGGGTCAGAAAAATGGAAATGGAATTCAATAAAGCTCTAATTGGGATATAAGATTAATTATAGGATATGAAAACTAAACCTCGAAAAAGGGCTAGTTAAATTAAATTACATGTATTATATTACATGCTAAGCAACATTACAATAAAATCGCTATTCTTATAATTTGTAATTATCACCTCTACTAGATGTTAAGATTCTAAACCAAAATTATTCTGATTCTGTAAACCGTAAATATTTTCGATTTAGGGACTTAGAACAATTTGGAGTGGGAGTCAGCGCCTGATCAGGCCCTGATAAGAACAAAAACTTAGAATACTTTAGGTTTATGGACTTTATAATTTATATTTCGGGATGTATTTTAATTTCGATCTTAGGACTTAATAATAATTAGGGAATATACGTTAAAACTGTTATAAGTGAACATGTTCAATGATCGTTGGTTGTGTGAAAACACAAACCAGTTATAAGTTTTTTTCATTTTCTGTTAAATAATACAGGGGTAGTTTTATCTATTTTCGCTCCCGTACAGGAGTCAGTAAATTAAATAAAAGTTAAAATAAGACAAAACTTTTTCAAATGCCAGATTAAAAGAAAAATAAAGAAAAAAACTCACATTGTATTAAAACTCTTAAAACGTGGCACTTATTAATTTGATCATTAGTTCCTAAATATTGTAAAAAAACCTATAAGATGGAAAGTTTCTGCTGCATTTTTCTATTTTCTTACCCAGTAGGAGCCCAAATTCAGATTCAGCGATATACAAAACCTACAGAAGAGTTTTTCTAATTCTGGTTGTCGAATTCATAAACCCTTACACCGCATTCCGACTTGAGTTTAATATTAATTTGGTAGTGAATTGACGGGTATTAGAGTTCAAAGAAAGTTTTTTTTTAACAAATAACAAGGTTAAAAAATAAGGAGCGGATTTTTGGTGTCCTTTTTTGCCAATACTTAAAAATTCTAACTATTCTTAACATTTTTATTTAAAGATTATTATTGAACTCAATCAAATCAAAACTTTTAAAATCCCAAAATTAAAAAATTACTGAAACTCTTTTCTTGTTTTTTTTTTAACATGATCAGCTTCGCTCTACCCGTCATTGACGATATCTAGTATATATATATTTTGTTTCAGATATTAAAATAATTTTTTAAATGGTAAATTTTTTTGTAATTTAACGTTAAGTGGTTTTCTTGAGATTTCTCTTTAAGGGTTAAATTAAAAACCAAAAAAACTTGTTTTAGATAAGGCTTTAAGAAATACATAGCACTTTAGTTTGATCGTTTTGGTGATATAGGTTTTGAGTTACGAAGTGATTAGAGTGACAACTTTTTTAGTTTTTAAATTTTGTTTATTTTGGCTTCAAACAGTTGTAACTCTGAATCATGAGGTCGTATTAAGAAAAAAAACGTCAAATCGATAGCATTTTTTCCAAGGAAAAATTTACACTAAAGCACGTCTTAAAAGACCTCTTAGATCCTCAGAAAAATCAGTTTTAGTGAAAAAATAAAAAATTTTTTTACGTTTTCTACCACTAACTTCTGAGACTGATCTCTCAAAATCATTTAATTATTTTTTAAAAATAAAAAAATCGACTGGGAGTATTTCTTTAAGGATTAATTTAAAACCACTTTTATGGATTTTCATTCATTCAATACTTCATAATGTGATCTGTAATAAAATCAAAAATTTTCAATTTTTTGCAATCTTTCATTTTAATATATATAGGATAGGATTTTTGACTGGAACAATCAGGACAAATTTAATAGCGCATTATATTTTTAAGAAATTAATAGACAATTTTATAATAGAGCTGCTTTGATATTATATTATTTAAAAAACGCAATTTATTATAAAATAAATAATGATTCTATAAAACAGAGCTGCTAAAAAAATTTTAAATATATTTCATTTAAGTATAATTTAAAATTTATAAAAAGTTATGCATGTCTAAATTTAATATATATATATATTCTTGTCCGCGTTAAAGCCACATTTAATTGACCGTAGCTAATTACTGGATTAGACAAATAAATCCCTACTTTTTTGAATGTTTGACCTTGAACTTTGTTTATAGTCATAGCACAATCTAATCGAATAGGAAATTGTCTACTTGTCATGTTGATAGGGATTTCTTCTAAATTTGGTTTTAAATCTATTCTTGGTAACAAGATAATTTCATTCCGCCTGTTACCAGATAAAATTCTACCTTCAATAACATAATTACGCATACTGAGGATTTGCAAACGGGTTTCATTACATAAACCATTTTTCACATTTAAATTACGTAATAATATGGTACCAATTTTCAAATCCTATTTATGTAATGGCAATCTATTTGGGATTAATGAATTTAAAAACTCAATTATTAACTCATGGTATATACTAAAAATTTTCGGAATTATCATTTTCATCTATCGTGTCAACACTAAAATATATATGTTTTTTACTAGATATTTTATCCAAATTTTCTGAAATAATTTTAATGATATCTTCATAAGTTAAAGCTAAAATAATATTACTACTGAATTCAGGATCGAAATAATTTACTTTTTCTCCAAATATTTCATTGATTAGATTACCATTAGAAAGATTATTTTCAGGAATATGTGTTAGATTATTATTTTCAGAAAAATTATTATCATATACACCATTACCTACATTCATACACAAGTTATTGAAAGTTTCATTTGTATCAAGTAATCTTAGACTTTTTGTTAATTTGAATTGTTTAAATTTTGGCCATAACTTACTACTATTAACACAAGCTTTAATAATATCATTTCGATTACCATGCTTAATAATAGGTAATGTTTGTAAAAAATCACCTGCAAGTACAACGTATTTATTAACAAATATATAATCATTATTACAAATATCTTTTAAACAAAGATTCACATATTCAAAAGCATCTTTTGGTACCATTGATATTTAATCCCAAATAATAACATCAACATTTCTTAAATATTCTGCATATGCAGAATTTGCTTTAATGTTACATACTGTTTCACGTGTAATAGTTAACGGTAATTTAAAACATATATGAGCTGTTTCTCTGAAAGGCAATAAATTTGCAGCAATACCAGTCCAAGCAATACATACTAATCTAATACCATGTTTTTGTAAATTTTTAATGAATGTTTTCAATACATAACTTTTACCAGTACCTCCAGGACCATCTATAAATACCAATTTACTACCAATTTTCTTAAACATAGAAAAGTTTAAATATTCATAAACATTTTTTTGTTCCACAGATAAATTATTCACCATATTTTTGAATGATTTTTCATCGATTTCTTGAGCATTAACTTTATTATTAAATGTGTTATCGTATTCTGAATTAATTCCAAATTTTTCTAGGTTTAAACCATGTTTTAATAGAATAGAATTTATAGTTTCTAGAGCAGGTTGTTTAGCAACTTTTGGATCTAAACATGGTGTCATAAAATACTCTTTATATTTATCATATAAACCTGATGCATTTATTGGTAAATAAAATACTAATATGTACGCAAATAATTCGCACAAAGAATGTGGAAATTTATGTTACACAGCTTCAGCAAAACGTTTATCCCATTCATCATCAAGTGACACAATATTTAATATTCGTACTGTTTCTAAATATGAATCATAAATTATAATATTTACAGTTCTCAGGACAACAAAGGATGTAGAATTATTTATTTTTATTAAATAAAATAATTTACAGTATTTATTTAAAACAATTCATTTTTGAAGTTTGTTCGTAAATCAAATATAATTTTTTTGAATTTATATTTACATTTTTATAATATTATAGAAATTATTAAAACTTTTTGTATTATATTATTGTTTGTTGTTACTAATTAATTCGGTTCAAGAATTTATAATTTGATTATAAAATAATTATTTAATATTATATATAACTCATTTTATAATTTAAAATTTATTTGATTCAACGCGCTATATTCAAAAAAGTGATTTTTCAAAAATTCAAAAAAATAATTGCTCTATTTTATCACTTTGAAATTTTAAAAATGGCCTCAGACTAAAAAATGTATAAGAACTTGGTCTTTTTCAAAGATAAGTATATTTTATATAATATTACATAATTGTAATATTACATAATTGTATATTTTTAAACCCATTTATTAACCCATTTACGCCCAAGCGGTCGTAATCGGAAAATCATTAAAAAAAAATAGGTTCCCTTATAGATAGAGGCTTTTTGACTAATTGCCTTTACCGAATCTGAAGTCAGATTTTACTTACAACCTTTTAAGTGCCCCGAAAATAGGGGTAATGAGGGCAAAAAAGGGGCTAAAATAAAAATGACGGAAAAATCAATAAAAAAATAAAAAAATGATACCAAACAACATTTAAATTTACTTTTTTATGCAAAAAACTTTTAGGTATATGGAAAATTTAATTGAATTTCAACCTTTATATTGCAAGTAGGCGTAGTTTTCCAAATATTTCAAATAATGTTTGTTGTAGCTCCAAATCGGTTCTAATAGGTAAATTTTACTCCTTATTCTATATTTTGAAATTATTTTAAGCTATGAGCATTAAAATAGGGGTAATCGGGGCTAAATAGAATAAATTGCTTTGATTATTTATCGTGGATAGCTTTTATGCCCTTAAAAATTACCGTTCAAAGGTAAATAGGGGTGGTTTTTAAAAAATACAATTATATCTATTTTTTCCTTTCAAAGGACCCCGCACAAATCTTATGGAAATCGGATACCGGTCAAATTGACTGAAATTTTGATAGGTTATTCCTTGAGTCATTCTGAGTAAAAGTTCTCATGGGCACATTGCCCAAAAACGAATATTTTCGGAGTTATTGGCCCATATCATTTTCGAATTGGCTTAGAGCCCCGTTTCGAAAACATCTTTGTACCGATAGTTTAAAGGGATTTCGCAAAAGTTATATAGGTTTTTTGGGTCGGTAAGCTCAAATATGGTGTCCATTTTTACCAAAAGTTGTCCAGCTGCCCACAATAGGCAACTTTTGGCTATTTTTTGGGCGTTTTCCGTTGTTCTTATCTGATATGCATCACTTTAGGGCCGTTGAGCACAAATATGATTTTTTTACAGAAAGTAATCTAACTGCCCACAATAGGCAACTTCCGGTTATTTTTAATGATTTTCCGTGATTTTTTTCGGATGTCTATGATTTGAGGGTCGCTGGACATCAACCTGATCCCCGTTTATACCGAAATTGGCCCAGTTGCCCACAATAGACAAGTTCCTATTATTTTTTAGGGTTTTTTCAAGTTAACTACATTGTTCTTTCACCTAATAGATTAAGAAAAAGTTTTATTATCACGCACGCTACACGTCTCGGGCCTATAATCCGTCTCATTTACCAAAATAAACATTTCTTAGACCCACTTAAGAATGTACTATCATACGTTAATTAAGGACTGTAATAATAAAAAAAGTAGGCCTTTTTAAATATAGTTTCAATGGGTTTTAAACTAGAAATGCCAAAAATCTACAGAATGTAATGCTTCGGAATTATGGAGCTAACAGCATAAGGTAATAATTAATACTTTTTTGTAGGTAAATTATTTTAATAATATGGCTGAATTCTATTAAATGTGCTTTGATCTTTTGCATGTAGATAAAGTAGAATGGAGTTTTTCTAATTTTAAAAGAGATTTCCAACAAAAATAAAACAGTCAATAATATTTCGTCACATAAGTTCCTAAGATTTCATTATGGTAGCATAAGGATCAGTAATAATAGAAAAAATTAGGATTTTTAAAACATGGGTCAGAAATGTTATGAATTCGATAGATCTAAAGCGATGCATATATGACCATTGAAAGCGTAGAGACTTTTACTTTAAATGACTTAAAGAACAACTTATTTTTCATAATGCTATTTAATTTTTATAATATGCTTTTTTTTTATAATTCTATGATATTTTTTATGTAATTCGGAGCAAGAGTTTTTATGGGCACAATACCCGGAAGTGAATAGTTTTATAGTTATCAACCTCAAATTATGGTATAACTGTAAGAAATAACTAAAACTTGCCTATTGTGGGCAGTTAGATTACTTTCTGTAAAAAAATCATATTTGTGCTCAGCGGCCCTAAAGTGATGCATATCAGATAAGAACAACGGAAAACGCCCAAAAAATAGCCAAAAGTTGCCTATTGTGGGCAGCTGGACAACTTTTGGTAAAAATGGACACCATATTTGAGCTTACCGACCCAAAAAACGTATATAACTTTTGCGAAATCCCTTTAAACTATCGGTACAAAGATGTTTTCGAAACGGGGCTCTAAGCCAATTCGAAAATGATATGGGCCAATAACTCCGAAAATATTCGTTTTTGGGCAATGTGCCCATGAGAACTTTTACTCAGAATGACTCAAGGAATAACATATCAAAATTTCAGTCAATTTGACCGGGATCCGATTTCCATAAGATTTGTGCGGGGTCCTTTGTCCATATAGGAACATTTTATTGCTGAATTCAAAGCTTATGATAGTATCAATTAAAAACCTTTTGTTAGCATATCAATAGAGGTGAAGGGGGTGAAATGGGACACATAAAGTGTATATTATAAGCACAAAATGATACAAAGCTTAAAAATTCTTAAGAACCTTATTATATACTATTATAAATAGTTTTACATGCATAATTACTACTTTATCAAAACTATATATACGCCTGAATAGAACAATCCTATGTAATTTTTGTATACATAGAATAAAATAAGGTTCATAAGAATTTTTAAGCTTTGTATCATATTGTGCTTATTATAATATACACTTTATGTGCCCAATTTCGCCCCCTTTACCTCAATTGATATGCTAACAAAAGAGTTTTCGCTTGATACTATCATCAGCTTTGAATTCAGTTAGGTGGATTGATTGATTGATTCCATATGGACCAATTTGAAAGAAAAAAATAGGTATACTTGTACTTTTTAAAAACCATCCCTATTTACCTTTTAACGGTAATTTTTAAGGTCATAAAAGTTTTTTACCTTTTTTACCTATTTACCTTTTAAGGGTAATTTTTAAGGCCATAAAAGTTACCTAAAGTATATAAAGTAAGAAAGTTTACCTAAAAGAATAATATGATAAATACTCTAAGCAATTCACAATTTTTGTTTCCTATATATAAGAATTATAAATTCTATATGTTCCATTTAGTCCCAGTTACCCCTATTTTAATGCTCACAGAAGCGTTTTAGCTTAAAACAAATTCAAAATATAGAATCAGGAGTAAAATTTACCTATTAGAACCGATTTGGAGCTAAAACAAACATTATTTGAAATATTTGGGAAAAACTACGCTTACTTGATATATAAGGGTTGAAATTCAATTAAATTTTCCATATACCTAAAAGTTTTTTGCATAAAAAAGTAAATTTAAATGTCTTTTGGTATCATTTTTTGTGTATGTGTGTATGTGTGTGTGTGTGTGTGTGTGTGTGTGTGTGTGTGTGTGTGTGTGTATGTATGTAATTGGTGATATTTCACAAACATTATGGAGTTAAGACCTAATTTTTTTTTCAAAAATTTTTTCACCAAAAAAGCTCGAGGTACTTTTTTTTTTTTTTAATTTGGATGTAATACCTCATTTATTTCCACGAAAGTACTTATATTTGAAAGTATGGTTTTTACTCTATATCACGAATCTGATACTTAATTTTTTTTAAATTTTTTTACCAAAATTTTTTTCACGAAAAAATACAAAAAAAACTAATTTTTTTTTATTTTTGGAGGTAGTACCTAATTTATTTCTATGAAAGTACTAGTTTTAGAAAGTTTGTTTATAGTCATTTTTTGGATTTAAAACCGAATTTTTTTAAAACTTTTTTCTCAAAATTAAAAAAACAAAAAAATTAAAAAACCTGCAATATTTTTTTTTTTTCGGTGTAATACCTAATTTTATTTCATGAAAGTATTAATATCTGAAAATATTACGACCGGCGATATTTTACAACTGTTATGAAATTAAGACCTAATTTTTTTTTCCAAAAATTTTTTTATTAAAAAAATCTCAAAATACTTTTTTTTTTTTAATTTGGATGTAATACCTCATTCATTTCCATGAAATTACTTATATTTGAAATTATGATTTTTACTCGATATCTTGAATCTGATCTTTTGAAAATTTTTTTCTCCAAAATCTTCGTCACAAAAAAATACACAAAACACCTAATTTATTTTTCGTTTTGGACATATCTAATTTATTTTAATGAGAGTACAAGTTTTAGAAATTTAGTTTATAGTAATTTTTTGTATCCAATCACAATTTTTTTTTTTATTTTGATATAAATTATAACACACAAGAAAGAGTGATGGAAATCTTGCCTTTTTTTGACTTCCTTGGATCATTTTGCTCGTTGCTATGTTTATTTATGTATGCAGCTTAATGAAATTATAAACAATAATAAACAGCCTAAAAATATTAAATGGTTATGTTTGCATTTTAAAATTAAGATTTAAAAGTTATATTGGCATTTTTTAAAGAATCAAACAATTTATAGAATTAAATAATTTATTATTTTGTGATTAATAGAAATAATATAAATAATGTTAAAATCTTGAAGCAATTAATGTGGTTATTTTTTTTATTACAAAATATTATTATTATTATTATTATCATTGTTGTGGAAGATTGATCAAATGCAAAAAGTACACTGAGAAAATAAATTATAAGAAATTATTATAAATTCTGGTAAAAACTCCTATCCTTTTATAATAATTGAGCGAATATTTGTAATTTTCGCATCGTTACCAACCATTTCTTTGACAAAACAAAAAAATCATGTTACCCAATTTTTAATTATTAAGGGATAATTATATATTCTAATAAAATAAAATTTTATAAAAAAAAATAAAATTAGCTTTTTTTATATTTGTCTCTTTTTAATTATGCAAAAATGATTTAAAATCCATTAACGCCGGCGCGACCAATCCATGGACGCTAGAATTTTCACGTTAATAACAAAATGATCTTAATAATCTACTTTACCAGCTACTAAAAACGAAAAATGTATGTATAATTGCATGGTTGTAATCAATAATATTTGTTGTAAATTAAGATTACAGCCCATTGTTTGAGGAACCTCAGTGCCAGCTAGTTGGCAGGGTATTTTTTATAAATGATAAGAATAATAATAATATAATAATTTTAATTAACATAGAATTTTGGATTCAATTAATTAAATAAATAAAAAAAAATATAAATAAAATTTTTTCAGCACGCTTTTAATAAAAATTTTTATAAAGATTCATGAATTTTATATTGACTGGCGGCATTAGGACAACAATTAAACATTTTTAATAGTATTAGTCAATAAAATTTAAATGTTTGCTGAAATATAAAAACCATAGACTTTTTCTTTAGTTCGTTTAAAGTTTTCTATAAGAAAAGCATAAACGGTTACTTTTGGAATGCGAAATTATAAAAGAAATTAAAGAGTATCGGGTAATTTGTCAAAATTAAAAGATATCTTTATCTTTATTACTATGCATTCGTTGAAAAATAAGGTTTTTTTCTTACATACCCTTTTTCATGTCCTTTCACTTTATCTTAGTTTATTTGAAAAACGTATATCACCATACATTATAATGGCTATGTATTTAAGTAAATGACGAGGTATTGAAATTGATATAGATATCGATTTAAACCAAGTCATAGAATTTTTTTAAATACACAGCATTGTTTATTCTAGTATAGCAATTTATGGTTTTTATTTAAGTATTTTATTTAACATTCTATTCAAGTCTGCCCTATTTATATACATATACAAAAAATAATAAAAATTTCAATTTATGGTAAAAATCATGTTTAAGTTACTTTCACAGGTGGAGTTCCTTGAGAAAAAATAATGAACGCTTTTAAGTCTCTCCGCTTGCAAGTGGAGGCATATAAGACATATTGAGTATATAAATGTATATGTCGTGTATATGTGAGCAATACCTACAATATATATTCCTTGGTAAAAATCATGTTAATTATCTAATATATGAAAAAATAGCAAAGATATGGTTGTAAATAAATAAAAAATATGGTGGCACAAAATTAAAATAATTATTATTTTTTATTAAAAAATTGCTAAAAATAATATTTTAACCATGAGATACATAATAAAATGTAAAATCAGTGCAAAACAATTAATCTGACGAAATTTTAACAAAAATTTTGGTATATTAACAAATATTTTGAAATAATAACCTAAAAATAAATAACTTGTTATGGTATCAAAATGTGCATTAATATACAAATTCGTATTGAAATTTAGTAGAGTTATTATATTAGACTGATTTTACATTTTATTTATTTATTTTATGATTAATAATTTGTTAATTGTAAATTTGTTGTGTATAAGGATAAAATAATTAAACTTTGTTTATTATTAACAAAATTATTTAATAAAATCTATAACTAAATCAATACATAATAATAATATTAGTCGATATCGTATTATACGCGTCAAGGACTTTTTGAGTATACTTATACGACTGACTGGGGATAGTATACTATAAGAAAAGGAGAAAAGGGAATAGACGAGAATGACTTGCGCATCTATTAATAATGCCAAAATGTAAAAACAATTGAAGGGATTCTCATACATAACATTTCCTCCCTTGCATAAAAGTTAAAAAAATACAATTTTTTTTTTTCAATTACACATAGTAAAAGATGATTAGAGATTAATAGTAGGTCTTTTTTTTTTTTTTTTTTTTTGAACTGACATATACCGACGTAGGGTATCCCAAGGAGGCTTAAGCCTGTGCTGGGGCAGTTGCGGAGCAGCCGACTTTAAGATGTTAACTGAACTTGTATTCACCCGAACATTTTCAATGATTAACCAATTATTCATTAGCTATTCATTGACAATATCCGTGACATAGGAAAACTGCAGAAAACCTATGCCAAGAACAGGTCTTCCTTCTTGGATTGGCATTTAGCCTTTTTGGATAACGACGTTGCCTTGTTGAGCGACAAACGACTTGTTCTTCTGGCTCGACTATTAGATGATTATCATTTTGTTCGTTTATTTGTATATTTTGTTCATCTGCTTGATGTGTTATTGGCTCCATTTGGTTTTCTGGTGGATTATTATTTTCTGGACATTAAGGAGTGGCTTCAAAGAAGCGAAATTTCCTCCTTACGTTGTTTATGGATGGAGTTGACTCAGTTTCTGGTTCGGAGCAGGTTTTTGATTTTTCTTTTGGTTCAAAAGCTCGTATCTGGTCTACGTGTCTTTTGTATCGTTTTCCATTCCAGTCGATCTCATAATGGAGATCCTCCAGTTTTGTGACGATTTTATATTGAACCCATTTGTCCATGCGGACATTAACAGACATGAAATAGACAGTCTGTAGAGCTTCGAATTCTCTAAACGTTGGTTCAAATGAGGCACTTTGTTTTTGTACCATTTTGGTGTGTAAGTCACTTGGTCGTACAAGGTCGAGGCGTGTCCAAATATTACGACCCAAGAATAGATGCGCAGGACTTTGTTCTGTCGTTGAGTGTGGCACTTCTCTATAATGCTGTAGGTACATGTTTAGTTTGCTGCTGATATCGCTAGATGAGCACGACAAAGTCATTAATGCATCCTTGACGGACCCCACACTTCTTTCAGCTTGCCCATTTCTAAATGGGTGGTACAGTGTTGTTAGCCTATGATATCTGACTCCTGAAGATTTGAGAAAATCTTTAAATTCTACAGAAACAAACTGTCTTCCATTGTCTGAGACGACTGTTAATAAAACTCCGTACCTTGAAAATAAGTTGTCGAGTATCTCGATCGTAGCCTTGGAAGTTGTTGACTTTGTGATAGCCATCTCGAGCCATTTGCTGTATGCATCTACGACGATTATGAGCATTGATCCAGCGACAGGTCCAGCGTAGTCTATGTGGATACGTTCCCATGGAGCCTTTGGATACTCCCAAAGATGAGTTCTAAACTGCGGTGGAGCATGTGCGTTTTTGGCACAATTTGTGCAAAATCTGGCTGCGGCTTCGATATCATTGTCTATACCTGGCCAGTAAACAAAAGAACGGGCGATACCTTTCACTTTTACCATGCCAAGATGCGCTGCATGGAGTTCATCTAAGACTTGCTTGCGAAATAGTTTTGGTATAACTACTCTGTATTCAAATAGGAGACAACCCGCAGATAGCGTGTATTTAGTCTCTGGTGACTTGTAACCATGACGTTCCAAGGATTGACCAGATTCAAGAAGTTTTATAAGTTTACCTAGATCTGCGTATTTTCTTGTTTCAGCAACGATTTCTTCGGCATTTAGAGATAGCTGTTGGATTTGATGAAGAGTAAAAATTTCGAACTGATTTCGATCCATTACTTCCTCCTCTTTGTGGACAGATAGCCTGTGTATACTGGTTGTTGATTTGTTTAACAAAGGTAGGCGAGACAGGTAATCTGCATTTATAATTTCTTTTGACTTTTTAAACTGGACGTCAAAATTAATGTTGGACATAAAGTCTGCGTAATTTGCCATTCTGCTAATACATAAAGTTGGCAACGATTTTTTTGGATGAAATATTTGTGAAAAAGGCTTGTTATCAGTAATTAACGTAAAATGACGTGCGTACAAGTAGTAGAAAAATTTTTGAATGCCCCAGACGCTAGATAAAGCTTCCTTGTCAATTTGTGGGTATTTTTGTTCGGTAGCTGTGAAAATACGACTTGCATAAGCAATTACTTTTTCAGTTTCATCACTAAGTTTGTGAGAAAGAACAGCTCCTATACCTTGCTTGCATCAGTTGCTAATAAGACTGGCAAAACTAGATGATATGGCATCAAGACTTGAGGTGAGATTAGCATATCGCTTATTTTTAACATGGAACATGTTTATAGGGAGGGGGGTACTTCGGAATTTGAAAATTAAGGGGGGGGGGGGGTCAAATTTGTCCCATTTAAGGTGGGGGGTCAAATATGTCCCATTTAAGGGGGGTAGTCAAATTTGTCCCATTTAAGGGGGGGGGGGTCAAATTTGTCCCATTTAAGGGGGGGGTTAAATATGTCCCATTTAAGGGGGGTAGTCAAATATGTCCCATTTAAGGGGGGTAGTCAAATTTGTCCCATTTAAGGGGGGGTCAAATTTGTCCCATTTAAGAGGGGGGGTAAAATATGTCCCATTTAAGGGGGGGGTCAAATTGGACTTGGAATAATTTCAATTTTGGGACTTAGAATAATTAGGGTTTAGGGACTTAGAATAATACGCGTTTAGGAAATCATAATAGTTTGGGTTTAGAATCTTAACATTTAGTAAAGGTGATAATTACAAATTATAAAAATAGGAAATTGTATTTTTTTTTGTGTGTCTATGCTGTAAGATTACAAATGTAAATGTAAGTAAATATGTTCCATGCATTTTGGTTGTGTGTACACAAACCGGTTATAAGTTTTTTTGTAAGCTTTATCGGCATCCTCTGCCCATGTAAGTTGCATCTTTTTATCTTTGTTGCCATTAGTTACCATATCTCTTAGTGGACAATCTATGGTAGAAAGATTAGGTATAAAAGCATTATAGTTGACAGCTTTACCTAGAAAAATTTCTTATACTGTTGACAGCCTGGGTGCGTTTTTGACAGCTTCTATGTGCTTATCTGACTTCTGAATGCCGTTTGCATCGATTCTGTGGCCTAAAAATTCTATGGAGTTCGCGACAAAAGTAATCTTGTTTCTATTCAGTCGAATGCCACGAGATTTAAGTTTTTCAACAAATTAGTAAGTACGATAAGTAGTTCCTCAAAATTTTCAGAAAATACAATAATATCGTCAAAAAATATTCTAATACCTTTTATTCTATGCAACACTTCTTCAATGCGGCGTTGCCAGATGGCTGGAATATTAGCTGCTGGAATATTAGCTGCACCATATACAGCTCGTTTTCAAAGTATAAGTCCATGAGATATGACTAAATTCTTCATCTATTGGCAGATGAGTGTAAGCATCAGTCTGGTCCAAGTGACAAAAAAGTTTGGCCCCTTTCATGTCACTAAATATATGCTCCGATTTGGGTATCGGGTGCTCGTCGATAATCATTTGATGATTTACTTTTGGCTTATAGTTACCTGTGATTCTTAATTTGCCATTGGTTTTAAACACTACATGAGTAGGGGAAGCCCATTCAGATGCTTCAACCCTTTTGTAGAAACCTGACGCTATTTTTCGATCTATTTCTTTTTTGTAGGTTTCTCGTAGCGCAAAGGGTACGTCGTGAGCCTTTGCAAAGATAGGCCTGGCGTCTGCCTTGAGATGTACCTTGGCTGGTGGACCTGATAATTTACCAGCTGTATCTGAAAATATAACATTATATCTAGAAAGTAATTTACCTAGACTCTTACTTTGGTCGGCTGAGAGTGCGGAAGATCTTGTAGAAAGGGCACGAATTGCCTCAGAAGATGACCCAGAGAATAGTTTTACAAAATCGATTTCATGGACAAACTGTTCTGTCCAGCTTCGGCCAAAAAGAGAGTCGTAATTGCCATCTACGACATATAGGTTTAGTCTGCGCGTTTTTGAACCTAAGGTGATATTTACAGGTACTCGGCCCATAAAGTATACCAGATGACCTGAATAATCCGAAAATGGACGGTCTGTTGGCAAAAGACGGACGTTCTTCTTAATTGCCCGCATTGTCTGGAGACTAACGATTCCAGTTGGGGCAGCTGAGTCTAGTTCCATTTCTATGTTGACGCCATCTATTTTAACAGACAGCATGTGTCTCTTGGCAAACTAAGTCTCCGCTATATCATTAGTACTATGAGTTTTATGGATAACATCAATACGACTTACCGGTTCGTTTCGTAGATTTTATTTGGCGATAAAACATGTTAGATGAATGAAACGAAAAAAAACAGGAATTTCAAATTGGTGCCAAATCTGGAAATCTTTATATAACTACTTTCGGTTAGTTGCAAAATTTCGTACTACTCAAGACCTTTCGAATGCGACCTACAAAATTAAAAACGGCTTATTTTATCCGGAGTTATGCGTATTTTAGTTTGGTTGTTTTTCGGAAATTTTGATTTTTTTGATCATAACCAAAATGGCCAAAAATTTCAGAGAATATTCTTCAAACATTAATAAATAATCTCTGAAATTTTGGTGGATGATATTGGCTTCTATCCGATTTTATACATTCCCAAAAAAGCCTTCTTCTTCACGTATTTTGTGTATTAAAGTGGACCTATTTTTGGTCTTTGTGGAAAAACTTTGCTCCCCGGGTTTTTTTGTGAAGTTTTGGTCATAAAAAGTTCCCAGTTCCAAGGATTTTGCTTTTGCGTTACAAAAACACGTGCTTGTAAGCACCTCAATTTTCCCATTTAAATAACATAGGAATTTTGACTTTTCAGCTTTCTAATTTTTTACAAAGCTTGCAGAATGTTTTGAAAAGCTACTAATCGATGGAAAGTACTATTTATATATATAAAAAATGATACCCAACCTCAAGTAGCCAAAAAAAATATTTTTAAAACGATTTTACCGGTAATAAACGAAAGAAAAGTACTCCATTTAAATTACATGAAGCCATAATAAAAAATATTTTTAAAACGATTTTACCGGTAATAAACGAAAGAAAAGTACTCCATTTAAATTACATGAAGCCATGGAGTACTTTTATTTTCGTTTATTACCGGTAAAATCGTTTTAAAAATATTTTTTTTGGCTACTTAAGGTTGGGTATCATTTTTTATATATTTAAATAGTACTTTCCAACGATTAGTAGCTTTTCAAAACATTCTGCAAGCTTTGTAAAAAATTAGAAAGCTGAAAAGTCAAAATTCCTATGTTATTTAAATGGGAAAATTGAGGTGCTTACAAGCACGTGTTTTTGCAACGCAAAAGCAAAATCCTTGGAACGGGGAACTTTTTATGACCAAAACTTCACAAAAAAACCCGGGGAGCAAAGTTTTTCCACAAAGTCCAAAAATAGGTCCACTTTAATACACAAAATACGTGAAGAATAAGGCTTTTTTGGGAATGTATAAAAACAGATAGAAGCCAATATCATCCACCAAAATTTCAGAGATTATTTATTAATGTTTGAAAAATATTCTCTAAAATTTTTGGCCATTTTGGTTATGATAGAAAAAAGTTTTAGTAATTTGAAAACGCAAAAAATAAAAATTTCAGAAAAACAACCAAACTAAAATACGCATAACTCCGGATAAAATAAGCCGTTTTTAATTTTGTAGGTCGTATTCGAAAGGTCTTGAGTAGTACAAAATTCTGCAACTAACCGGAAGTAGTTATATATAGATTTCCAGATTTGGCACCAATTTAAAATTCCTGTTTTTTTTCGTTTCACTCATCTAACATTTTTTATCGCCAAATAAAATCTACGTGATAAAAGTGTCTATAAATTTTTTTGGTAAATTCTGAAGCTTATACCAAAAAAATGCGACCAACCGGAAGTAATTTGACTGAAAAATAAGGGAATGGCGAAATTTTGAAAATAGGCTAGAATAGGTCATTTTTTGGACCATTTGAAGGTCATAACTTGGCCCCATTATTGTTCTAGAGGGCTAAAAATTTGGCTAGGTGAGTTTTTTTTTACCCCAAACATTATCTAAAAATTTGAGCCCAATCGGTGACATGCGTGCGCCCACTTTTGTATGAAAAGTAATGGATACACCCATATATATATAATATACATTGCGATACTAATTGCGATACTATATTTTTAATCACTTGCAAGGCGTACGTTATTCTTTTTGAAACAACTGATTCTTGACAGTAGTTGTAGATTTGGTATCGTAATACAACTTTATAATAATTGGCCCAAAAGGACCACATTGGCCCAAAAGGATCACTTTGGCCCAAAAGGACCACTTTGGCCCAAAAGGACCACTTTGGCCCAAAAGGACCACATTGGCCCAAAAGAACCATTTTGTCCCAAAAGGGCCACAATGGCCCAAAAGGACCAGATTGGCCCAAAAGGACCACATTGGCCCAAAAGGACCACTTTGGCTCAAAAGGACCACATTGGCCCAAAAGGACCACTTTGGTCCAAAAGGACCACATTGGCCCAAAAGGTCCATTTGGCCCAAAGGGCTCAGGCGACAGCGGTGTCATCAGCGGCAGCGTTTATAACTTTATAATATATAGAGATATCTCTATATATTATAACTAGCTGATTGGCCTCGCTACGCTCGGCAGAATGTAATATTAAACATTTAACTATCACACTATCCGTTGATGTCTAAAAATAAAATATATTGCTGCGCGAAATTAAAATAATTTTTGTTTTTCATTTAAAAATTGTTTAAAAAAATATTTTAATCATAAAATCCTATCCTATCCTATATATATAATAAAATGAAATAATCGAAAAAATTGATTATTTTTAATATTATTCAGCACTAATTTATGAAGAGCTGTATGGACGAAAATACATGAAAGTTGTTTTAAATTAATTTTTAAAGAAATATCCCCAGCCGTTTTTATAATTTTTAAAAAATATTCAAAAGATTTTGAGATATCAAACTCAGAAGTTAGTGGTCGAAAACATAAAAAAAGTTCATTTTTTTTCACTAAAACTGATTTTTCTCAAGATCTAAGAGGTCTTTTGAGACGAACTTAAGTTCAGATTAATTCTAGGAAAAAATTCTATCAATGTCCGTTTGTTTTTTTTAATTTGAGCTCTCGGTTAAGAGTTTTAACTGTTTGAAGCTAAGAAAATTAAATTTAAAAACTCAAAAAGTTGTCATTTTTGCCACTTGATAACCTAAAATGGTTTGTATCAAAATGTAAAAACCAAATTGCTTTATATTTATTAAGCACTTTTCTATTTCCATTTTTTTTTGTTTTTTATTTAATGCACTCATTAAAGAGAAATAGCAAAAAAACAACTTAAAGTCAAATATTTTGAATTTTTGGGTTTTTAGTGTTTAAGACAGCCGATATCCAATTTCTTATTCCATGAAATTTTTCGAATTTTTTCATATATAAAACACCCGATAATATAGATTAAAATATTTGAAATATTTTCATGTTGTAGACATGAAATGTTGTAATTTCAATTATTTTTATGCAATAATAGCATTGAATTATTAATATTGAATTTATCAAAATATACCCCAGTTAAATCTTTTCGAAAACTGTCCTCTTTTATAGAAATGTTTTGATTTAATATATTTTTATGGGATGATAGCATTGAAATTTTAGTATTGTATTTAGCAAATTTGCCCCACTTAAATGTTTTCAAATATTGTCCTGTTTTATAGAAAAGTTGTAATTTAAATTATTTTTATGCAATGATAGGATTGAAATATTAGCATTGAATTTAGCAGAATATTCCCCACTTAAATGTTCTCGAATACTATCCTTTTTTATAGAAATGTTGTAATTTCAAGTGTTTTTATGCAATAATGGCATTGAATTATTAGTATTGAATTCAGTAAAATATACCCCACTTAAATGTTTTCAAATATTGACTTATTTTATAGAAATTTTTTAATTTAATATATTTTTATGAAATAATAGCATTGAAATATTAGTATTGAATTTAGCAAAATAAACACCATTTTAAATTTTTTCCCCTGTTTTATAGTAAACTTGTAATTTCAATGTTTTTAAGCATTGATAGCATTGAATTGTTAGTATTGAATTTAGCAAAATATACCACACTTAAATGTTTTCTAATACTGTCCTGTTTTATAGAAATGTTGTAATTTCAATTATTTTTATGCATTGATAGCATTGATTTATTAGTACTGAAATTAGTAAAATATAACCCACTTAAATGTTTTCAAATATTGACCTCTTTTATAGAAATGTTTTGATTTAATATATTTTTATGCAATGATAGCATTGAAATATTAGTATTGAATTTAGCACAATATGCCCAGTTAAATGTTTTCGAATACTGTCCTGTTTTATAGAAATGTTGTAATTTTAATGGTTTTTATGCATTGATAGCATTAAATTATTAGTATTATAAATGTTTTCGAATACGGTCCTCTTTTATAGAAATTTTGTAATTTCAAATATTTTTATGCAATCGTAGCATTGAAATATTAGTATTCAATTTAGCAGTATTATTCCCCACTTAAACCTTCTCGAATACTGTCCTTTTTTATAGAATTTTTGTAATTTCAATTGTTTTTATGCAATAATAGCATTAAATCATTAGTATTGAATTTAGTAAAATATACCCCACTTAAAGGTTTTCAAATATTGACCTCTTTTATAGAAATGTTTTGATTTAATATATTTTTATGCAATGATAGAATTGAAATATTAGTATTGAATTTAGCAAAATAAACAACACTTTAAATTTTTTCCCCTGTTTTATAGTAAACTTGTAATTTCAATGTTTTTAAGCATTGATGGCATTGAAATTTTAGTATTGAATTTAGCAAAATAAACACCATTTTAAATTTTTTTCCCTGTTTTATAGAAAAGTTTTTATGCAATAATAGCATTGAATCATTAGTATTAAATTTAGTAAAATATACCCCACTTAAATGTTTTCAAATATTGACCTCTTTTATAGAAATTTTTTGATTTAATATATTTTTATGCAATGATAGCATTGAAATATTAGTATTGAATTTAGCAAAATAAACACCATTTTAAATGTTTTCCCCTGTTTTATAGTAAACTTGTAATTTCAATGTTTTTAAGCATTGATAGCATTGAATTGTTAGTATTGAATTTAGCAAAATATACCACACTTAAATGTTTTCTAATACTGTCCTGTTTTATAGAAATGTTCTAATTTCAATTATTTTTATGCATTGATAGCATTGATTTACTAGTACTGAAATTAGTAAAATATAACCCACTTAAATGTTTTCAAATATTGACCTCTTTTATAGAAATGTTTTGATTTAATATATTTTTATGCAATGATAGCATTGAAATATTAGTATTGAATTTAGCACAATATGCCCAGTAAAATGTTTTCGAATACTGTCCTGTTTTATAGAAATGTTATAATTTTAATGGTTTTTATGCATTGATAGCATTGAATTATTAGTATTATAAATGTTTTCGAATACGGTCCTCTTTTATAGAAATTTTGTAATTTCAAATGTTTTTATGCAATAATAGCATTAAATCATTAGTATTGAATTTAGTAAAATATAGCCCACTTAAATGTTTTCAAATATTGACCTCTTTTATAGAAATGTTTTGATTTAATATATTTTTATGCAATGATAGAATTGAAATATTAGTATTGAATTTAGCAAAATAAACAACACTTTAAATTTATTCCCTTGTTTTATAGTAAACTTGTAATTTCAATGTTTTTAAGCATTGATGGCATTGAAATTTTAGTATTGAATTTAGCAAAATAAACACCATTTTAAATTTTTTTCCCTGTTTTATAGAAAAGTTTTTATGCAATAATAGCATTGAATCATTAGTATTAAATTTAGTAAAATATACCCCACTTAAATGTTTTCAAATATTGACCTCTTTTACAGAAATTTTTTGATTTAATATATTTTTATGCAATGATAGCATTGAAATATTAGTATTGAATTTAGTAAAATAAACAACACTTTAAATTTTTTTCCCTGTTTTATAGTAAACTTGTAATTTCAATGATTTTAAGCATTGATAGCATTGAAATTTTAGTATTGAATTTAGCAAATATGCCCTTCTTAAATGTATTTGGATGTATTATGTATTCAATTTAGCAGAATATGCCCCACTTAAATGTTTTCGAATACTGTCCTGTTTTATAGAAATGTTGTAATTTTAATGGTTTTTAAGCAATAATAGAATTGAATTATTAGTATTCAATTTAGCAGAATATGCCCCACTTAAATATTTTCGAAAACTGTCCTCTTTTATAGAAATGTTTTGATTTAATATATTTTTATGCAATGATAGCATTGAAATATTAGTATTGAATTTAGCACAATATGCCCAGTTAAATGTTTTCGAATACTGTCCTGTTTTATAGAAATGTTGTAATTTTAATGGTTTTTATGCATTGATAGCATTAAATTATTAGTATTATAAATGTTTTCGAATACGGTCCTCTTTTATAGAAATTTTGTAATTTCAAATATTTTTATGCAATCGTAGCATTGAAATATTAGTATTCAATTTAGCAGTAATATTCCCCACTTAAATCTTCTCGAATACTGTCCTTTTTTATAGAATTTTTGTAATTTCAATTGTTTTTATGCAATAATAGCATTAAATCATTAGTATTGAATTTAGTAAAATATACCCCACTTAAATGTTTTCAAATATTGACCTCTTTTATAGAAATGTTTTGATTTAATATATTTTTATGCAATGATAGAATTGAAATATTAGTATTGAATTTAGCAAAATAAACAACACTTTAAATTTTTTCCCCTGTTTTATAGTAAACTTGTAATTTCAATGTTTTTAAGCATTGATGGCATTGAAATTTTAGTATTGAATTTAGCAAAATAAACACCATTTTAAATTTTTTTCCCTGTTTTATAGAAAAGTTTTTATGCAATAATAGCATTGAATCATTAGTATTAAATTTAGTAAAATATACCCCACTTAAATGTTTTCAAATATTGACCTCTTTTATAGAAATTTTTTGATTTAATATATTTTTATGCAATGATAGCATTGAAATATTAGTATTGAATTTAGCAAAATAAACACCATTTTAAATTTTTTCCCCTGTTTTATAGTAAACTTGTAATTTCAATGTTTTTAAGCATTGATAGCATTGAATTGTTAGTATTGAATTTAGCAAAATATACCACACTTAAATGTTTTCTAATACTGTCCTGTTTTATAGAAATATTCTAATTTCAATTATTTTTATGCATTGATAGCATTGATTTACTAGTACTGAAATTAGTAAAATATAACCCACTTAAATGTTTTCAAATATTGACCTCTTTTATAGAAATGTTTTGATTTAATATATTTTTATGCAATGATAGCATTGAAATATTAGTATTGAATTTAGCACAATATGCCCAGTAAAATGTTTTCGAATACTGTCCTGTTTTATAGAAATGTTATAATTTTAATGGTTTTTATGCATTGATAGCATTGAATTATTAGTATTATAAATGTTTTCGAATACGGTCCTCTTTTATAGAAATTTTGTAATTTCAAATGTTTTTATGCAATAATAGCATTAAATCATTAGTATTGAATTTAGTAAAATATACCCCACTTAAATGTTTTCAAATATTGACCTCTTTTATAGAAATGTTTTGATTTAATATATTTTTATGCAATGATAGAATTGAAATATTAGTATTGAATTTAGCAAAATAAACAACACTTTAAATTTATTCCCCTGTTTTATAGTAAACTTGTAATTTCAATGTTTTTAAGCATTGATGGCATTGAAATTTTAGTATTGAATTTAGCAAAATAAACACCATTTTAAATTTTTTTCCCTGTTTTATAGAAAAGTTTTTATGCAATAATAGCATTGAATCATTAGTATTAAATTTAGTAAAATATACCCCACTTAAATGTTTTCAAATATTGACCTCTTTTACAGAAATTTTTTGATTTAATATATTTTTATGCAATGATAGCATTGAAATATTAGTATTGAATTTAGTAAAATAAACAACACTTTAAATTTTTTTCCCTGTTTTATAGTAAACTTGTAATTTCAATGATTTTAAGCATTGATAGCATTGAAATTTTAGTATTGAATTTAGCAAATATGCCCTTCTTAAATGTATTTGGATGTATTATGTATTCAATTTAGCAGAATATGCCCCACTTAAATATTTTCGAATACTGTACTGTTTTATAGAAATGTTGTAATTTTAATGGTTTTTAAGCAATAATAGCATTGAATTATTAATATTGAATTTATCAAAATATACCCCACTTAATTGTTTTCGAAAACTGTCCTCTTTTATAGAAATGTTTTGATTTAATATATTTTTATGCAATGATAGCATTGAAATATTAGTATTGAATTTAGTAAAATAAACAACACTTTAAATTTTTTTCCCTGTTTTATAGTAAACTTGTAATTTCAATGATTTTAAGCATTGATAGCATTGAAATTTTATTATTGAATTTAGCAAATATGCCCTTCTTAAATGTATTTGGATGTATTATGTATTCAATTTAGCAGAATATGCCCCACTTAAATGTTTTCGAATACTGTCCTGTTTTATAGAAATGTTGTAATTTTAATGGTTTTTAAGCAATAATAGCATTGAATTATTAGTATTCAATTTAGCAGAATATGCCCCACTTAAATATTTTCGAAAACTGTCCTCTTTTATAGAAATGTTTTGATTTAATATATTTTTATGCAATGATAGCATTGAAATATTAGTATTGAATTTAGCACAATATGCCCAGTTAAATGTTTTCGAATACTGTCCTGTTTTATAGAAATGTTGTAATTTTAATGGTTTTTATGCATTGATAGCATTAAATTATTAGTATTATAAATGTTTTCGAATACGGTCCTCTTTTATAGAAATTTTGTAATTTCAAATATTTTTATGCAATCGTAGCATTGAAATATTAGTATTCAATTTAGCAGTAATATTCCCCACTTAAATCTTCTCGAATACTGTCCTTTTTTATAGAATTTTTGTAATTTCAATTGTTTTTATGCAATAATAGCATTAAATCATTAGTATTGAATTTAGTAAAATATACCCCACTTAAATGTTTTCAAATATTGACCTCTTTTATAGAAATGTTTTGATTTAATATATTTTTATGCAATGATAGAATTGAAATATTAGTATTGAATTTAGCAAAATAAACAACACTTTAAATTTTTTCCCCTGTTTTATAGTAAACTTGTAATTTCAATGTTTTTAAGCATTGATGGCATTGAAATTTTAGTATTGAATTTAGCAAAATAAACACCATTTTAAATTTTTTTCCCTGTTTTATAGAAAAGTTTTTATGCAATAATAGCATTGAATCATTAGTATTAAATTTAGTAAAATATACCCCACTTAAATGTTTTCAAATATTGACCTCTTTTATAGAAATTTTTTGATTTAATATATTTTTATGCAATGATAGCATTGAAATATTAGTATTGAATTTAGCAAAATAAACACCATTTTAAATTTTTTCCCCTGTTTTATAGTAAACTTGTAATTTCAATGTTTTTAAGCATTGATAGCATTGAATTGTTAGTATTGAATTTAGCAAAATATACCACACTTAAATGTTTTCTAATACTGTCCTGTTTTATAGAAATATTCTAATTTCAATTATTTTTATGCATTGATAGCATTGATTTACTAGTACTGAAATTAGTAAAATATAACCCACTTAAATGTTTTCAAATATTGACCTCTTTTATAGAAATGTTTTGATTTAATATATTTTTATGCAATGATAGCATTGAAATATTAGTATTGAATTTAGCACAATATGCCCAGTAAAATGTTTTCGAATACTGTCCTGTTTTATAGAAATGTTATAATTTTAATGGTTTTTATGCATTGATAGCATTGAATTATTAGTATTATAAATGTTTTCGAATACGGTCCTCTTTTATAGAAATTTTGTAATTTCAAATGTTTTTATGCAATAATAGCATTAAATCATTAGTATTGAATTTAGTAAAATATACCCCACTTAAATGTTTTCAAATATTGACCTCTTTTATAGAAATGTTTTGATTTAATATATTTTTATGCAATGATAGAATTGAAATATTAGTATTGAATTTAGCAAAATAAACAACACTTTAAATTTATTCCCCTGTTTTATAGTAAACTTGTAATTTCAATGTTTTTAAGCATTGATGGCATTGAAATTTTAGTATTGAATTTAGCAAAATAAACACCATTTTAAATTTTTTTCCCTGTTTTATAGAAAAGTTTTTATGCAATAATAGCATTGAATCATTAGTATTAAATTTAGTAAAATATACCCCACTTAAATGTTTTCAAATATTGACCTCTTTTACAGAAATTTTTTGATTTAATATATTTTTATGCAATGATAGCATTGAAATATTAGTATTGAATTTAGTAAAATAAACAACACTTTAAATTTTTTTCCCTGTTTTATAGTAAACTTGTAATTTCAATGATTTTAAGCATTGATAGCATTGAAATTTTAGTATTGAATTTAGCAAATATGCCCTTCTTAAATGTATTTGGATGTATTATGTATTCAATTTAGCAGAATATGCCCCACTTAAATGTTTTCGAATACTGTCCTGTTTTATAGAAATGTTGTAATTTTAATGGTTTTTAAGCAATAATAGCATTGAATTATTAGTATTCAATTTAGCAGAATATGCCCCACTTAAATATTTTCGAATACTGTACTGTTTTATAGAAATGTTGTAATTTTAATGGTTTTTAAGCAATAATAGCATTGAATTATTAATATTGAATTTATCAAAATATACCCCACTTAATTGTTTTCGAAAACTGTCCTCTTTTATAGAAATGTTTTGATTTAATATATTTTTATGCAATGATAGCATTGAAATATTAGTATTGAATTTAGCAAAATAAACAACACTTTAAATTTTTTTCCCTGTTTTATAGTAAACTTGTAATTTCAATGTTTTTAAGCATTGATAGCATTGAAATTTTAGTATTGAATTTAGCAAATATGCCCTTCTTAAATGTTTTTGGATGTATTATGTATTCAATTTAGCAGAATATGTCCCGCTTAAATGTTTTCGAATACTGTCCTCTTTTATAGAAATTTTGTAATTTCAAATATTTTTATGCAATCGTAGCATTGAAATATTATTATTCAATTTAGCAGTAATATTTCCCACTTAAATCTTCTCGAATACTGTCCTTTTTTATAGAAATTTTGTAATTTCAATTGTTTTTATGCAATAATAGCATTAAATCATTAGTATTGAATTTAGTAAAATATACCCCACTTAAATGTTTTCAAATATTGACCTCTTTTATAGAAATGTTTTGATTTAATATATTTTTATGCAATGATAGAATTGAAATATTAGTATTGAATTTAGCAAAATAAACAACACTTTAAATTTATTCCCCTGTTTTATAGTAAACTTGTAATTTCAATGTTTTTAAGCATTGATGGCATTGAAATTTTAGTATTGAATTTAGCAAAATAAACACCATTTTAAATTTTTTTCCCTGTTTTATAGAAAAGTTTTTATGCAATAATAGCATTGAATCATTAGTATTAAATTTAGTAAAATATACCCCACTTAAATGTTTTCAAATATTGACCTCTTTTACAGAAATTTTTTGATTTAATATATTTTTATGCAATGATAGCATTGAAATATTAGTATTGAATTTAGTAAAATAAACAACACTTTAAATTTTTTTCCCTGTTTTATAGTAAACTTGTAATTTCAATGATTTTAAGCATTGATAGCATTGAAATTTTAGTATTGAATTTAGCAAATATGCCCTTCTTAAATGTATTTGGATGTATTATGTATTCAATTTAGCAGAATATGCCCCACTTAAATGTTTTCGAATACTGTCCTGTTTTATAGAAATGTTGTAATTTTAATGGTTTTTAAGCAATAATAGCATTGAATTATTAGTATTCAATTTAGCAGAATATGCCCCACTTAAATATTTTCGAATACTGTACTGTTTTATAGAAATGTTGTAATTTTAATGGTTTTTAAGCAATAATAGCATTGAATTATTAATATTGAATTTATCAAAATATACCCCACTTAATTGTTTTCGAAAACTGTCCTCTTTTATAGAAATGTTTTGATTTAATATATTTTTATGCAATGATAGCATTGAAATATTAGTATTGAATTTAGCAAAATAAACAACACTTTAAATTTTTTTCCCTGTTTTATAGTAAACTTGTAATTTCAATGTTTTTAAGCATTGATAGCATTGAAATTTTAGTATTGAATTTAGCAAATATGCCCTTCTTAAATGTTTTTGGATGTATTATGTATTCAATTTAGCAGAATATGTCCCGCTTAAATGTTTTCGAATACTGTCCTCTTTTATAGAAATTTTGTAATTTCAAATATTTTTATGCAATCGTAGCATTGAAATATTATTATTCAATTTAGCAGTAATATTTCCCACTTAAATCTTCTCGAATACTGTCCTTTTTTATAGAAATTTTGTAATTTCAATTGTTTTTATGCAATAATAGCATTAAATCATTAGTATTGAATTTAGTAAAATATACCCCACTTAAATGTTTTCAAATATTGACCTCTTTTATAGAAATGTTTTGATTTAATATATGTTTATGCAATGATAGAATTGAAATATTCGTATTGAATTTAGCAAATATGCCCTTCTTAAATGTTTTTGGATGTATTATGTATTAAATTTAGCAGAATATGCCCCACTTAAATGTTTTCGAATACTGTCCTGTTTTATAGAAATGTTGTAATTTAAATGGTTTTTAAGCAATAATAGCATTGAATTATTAGTATTCAATTTAGCAGAATATGCCCCACTTAAATGTTTTCGAATACTGTCCTGTTTTATAGAAATGTTGTAATTTTAATGGTTTTTATGCCATAATAGCATTGAATTATTAGTATTGAATTTATTAAAATATATCACACTTAAATCTGCCCTACAGATTAAAAACCTCAATATAGGAATTTTTATGAAAAATGAAATTTTTATATGGGCGTAATCGTTATCAAATTCTCTAACCGATGGTGCAAAAATTATTTTCTTATCTCTTATCATTAGCGATATACGATGGCACATAGGAAGGGTTCTAGGTATTGAAAAAAAATTTGTATGGATAAAAAAAAAAACACAGGAGAAAATGGCACATAAGCATGTTTTTGTCTATATTGAGGTTTTTCTTATGTATTAACATCGCGCGCTGCCTCGTCAATACCTGAGAAATGGCATATGTGCCGTTTTTTTAAAGTAATGCATCGCGTTTTTTGAGATTTAATTCTTATAAAATGGCACATGAATAATATATTCTTATGAAAAAAATATTAATTAATTAAATATATTAATAAACTTAAAGGTTTTTTTTTAATGTTAATTAGTAGTAGCCTAACTATTATCTATTTTCATAATCAGATTCATTCAGAATCTGTTGCAAGCGATTAATTGCTTTTGTATCATTATAAATTTTATAATAGTATTAATAAAATAAAATATAAAAAATTTTCAATAAAAATATTTTTTGCAAAAGTTATATTGATTGTCCGAAACTTTATAAATATCCTAAAATTTCATTTGTGTGTTTTAAAATCGAAGTAAAGAAATTTTCAATAAAAATATTTTTTGCAAAAGTTATATTGATTGTCCGAAACTTTATAAATATCCTAAAATTTCATTTGTGTGTTTTAAAATCGAAGTAAAGAAATTTTCAATAAAAATATTTTATTGAAAAAGTTATTTTGATTGTCCAAAACTTTATAAATTTTATAAAATTTCATTAGTGTGTTTTAAACACGAAATAAATAAATTTCTTAAAAAAATATTTTATTGCAAAAGTTATATTGATTGTCCGAAAATTTATAAATTTCATAATATTTCATTTCTGTGTTTTAAACACGAAATATAGAAATTTATTAAAAAAATATTTTATTGCAAAAGTCATATTGTTTGTCCTAAACTTTATAAATTTCCTAAAATTTCATTTGTGTGTTTTAAAACCGAAATAAATAAATTTCTTATAAAAATATTTTATTGCAAAAGTCATATGGATTGTCCAAAATTTTATAAATTTTATAAAATTTTATTTGTGTGTTTTAAAACCGAAATAAAGAAATTTCTTTAAAAAATATTTTATTGAAAAAGTTATATTGATTGTCCAAAACTTTATAAATTTCCTAAAATTTCATTTCTGTGTTTTAAAACCGAAATAAAGAAATTTTCAATAAAAATAATTTATTGCAAAAGTGATATGGATTGTCCAAAATTTTATAAATTTCATAATATTTCATTAGTGTGTTTTAAACACGAAATAAATAAATTTCTTAAAAAAATATTTTATTGCAAAAGTCATATTGATTGTCCAAAACTTTATAAATTTCATAATATTTCATTTCTCTGTTTTAAACACGAAATAAATAAATTTCTTAAAAAAATATTTTATTGCAAAAGTCATATGGATTGTCCAAAACTTTATAAATTTCATAATATTTCATATTTCAAATAATAAAAATTTTCAATAAAAATATTTTATTGCAAAAGTCATATGGATTGTCCAAAACTTTATAAGTTTCATAATATTTCATAATATTTCAAATAATAAAAATTTTCAATAAAAATATTTTATTGCAAAAGTCATATGGATTGTCCAAAATTTTATTAATTTTATAAAATTTCATTGGTGTGTTTAAAACTCGAAATAATAAAAATTTTCAAAAAAAATATTTTATTGCAAAAGTTATATGGATTGTAAAAAATTAAAAAATTAAAAAATTAAAAAATTAAAAAATTTAAGAATTAAAAAATTTCATAAAATTTCATTCGTTTGTCTTAAACATGAAAAAATAAAAATTTCAAAAAAAAATCTTTTATTGAAAAATTCATATTGATTCTTCACAGCTTGATAAAAGTAGAAATTTTTTAATATATATTTTTGTTATATAAAATAATATAATAATATATATATTTTGTCTCAGATATTAATTTTTTAAAAGATAAATTTTTTTGTAATTTAACGTAAATTGGTTTTCTAGAGATTTCTCTTTAATTAAAGGGTTAAATTAAAAACCAAAAAAACTTGTTTTAGATAACGCACTAACAAATACATAGCACCTTAGTTTGATCGTTTTGGTGATACAGATTTTGAGTTATACACTGATTAGGGTGACAACTTTTTTAAATTATTTCATTTTAATATATATAGGAAGTTATAAACGCTGCCGCTGTCGAATGACACCTTTAGGTCATACTGACACTTTTGGGCCATTATGACACTTTTGGGGCACGCAATATGGTACCTTTTGGCCAGTCTGACACTTTTGGGTCACTCTAACACTTTTGGGCTACTCAAAAATTCTGACACTTTTGGGCCAATCTGACACTTTTGGGCCATTATGACACTTTTGGGGCACGCAATATGGTACTTTTGGACCATTCTGACACTTTTGGACCACTCTAACACTTTTGGGCCACTCTGACATTCTGACACTTTTGGGCCATTATGACACTTTTGGGGCACGCAATATGTTACTTTTGGGCTATTCTGACACTTTTGGTGCAATGTGGTACTTTTGGGCCATTCTGACACTTTTGGGCCAATCTGACACTTTTGGGCCACTCTGACACTCTTGGGCCAATTTGACACTTTTGGAACAATGCAATTGGGTGAATGTTTTTCCTTTGTTGGATTAATTTGATACTTTTGGGCCAATCTGAAACTCTTACGAAAATGTGGTACTTTGATAGTAATTTGATTCATTTGGGCCACTATGGTACTATTGGACAAGATAGAACCTTATAGATCTAAGTGAACAGAAAGAGGTATACATTAAATGAATAAATTTTTTGTTTATTTATTAAATTTTTTTGATGTTAATTTTATTTTATATTATATTATAAAACCAAAATATTATTTACAAGGTGATACCATATTTATTTATTTTTTTGTACTTATATGAACAAGAATATAGAAATAATATCTAATAATAATTTAATAAAATATACACCAAACCTTGAAATACTAAAAATTAATAAATGTAATTGCATTAATAAAAACATATATGAAATTATACACGATAATACAAGAATCATTAGAAAAAATATTAAATATTGAATAAAAAATTTTAAATATTGAAGTTAAATCTTTCTTAATAACCATGGACAATCCAGTAGGAAGGGAGTAGAGTTTTAGTGGGTAAAGGCAAACTAAGTTGTAACGATTTATTTATTATTAACTAATCAAAATTATTAAAATAAACTGTAATTATTAAATAAATTGTTACATAAAAAAATATTTTAATATTGTATACGGGGGAATTACCTGTTTATGGATATGTGTGTGTACATTAACTCACATATATACGAGGGCCACATGCAAATAGATGAGGGACTTTAAATAATTTAGAATTTATTTATATAAATGAAAATATAAATTTATTAATAAAAAAAAAGAAAATTATTTGTATATAATAATATAAGATGGTTATATGTATATGAATATATATCTATATATACGTGAGTATATATACATATATAGCATATACATATAATATTGGATATCACGGTGTCGACTCCCGTGTATACTCACATACATGCACTCACACCAATCTAAATTTAACGTTATTTTACTTTTACACAATTTTAATAAAAGAATATTGTCGCGATGAGCTCATATGAAATTTGTGTGCACAATACCTTTTTATAGTAAAGAGAAGTGAAGAAACTTCATAAAATCCTTAATTAAAATTATGACTATCTCACTATCTCACTATCTCCTTTGTGGGTTATGATTACTTCAGTAAATTTTGGAGTCAAATAGAAACACTAGTATTAACTGACACTAGTTAATTATATTTTATTACACCTTTTTAAATAATATTAAAATTGAAATTCTCAAAACTTAGTGAGATTTTTTATAAAAATATATAATTTGAATAAAAATAAAAAAATCTAATTTTGGAGCAGTAACTTTTCATGCTCTCGCTAGCAGCAGAAGGAATAATCCCTCCAAATTCCTGTCCGCCCGTACCGTTGTTTCTTCTTTTATTGACGAGTCATTACTCGTATTTGGACGGTACGTAGCGGGGAATTTAAAAGATAAAAAAAATCAATAAGAAAATAATTGAAAATAATGATAAATTTTCTTTGTTTTAACATGCGAAAATACCGCATTACAAAGTCGAGTAATGCATTTCTCCACTTCCTACGCAAAAAAAATAAAAAGAAAAAACCAAGGACAATCCAAATACTATATTTAATGATAATATAAAATATAAAACAATAGAGTTGAATGGGGATTATAAGTTATAAAAATCCACATTAAAAAATAATAAATATTTATTTTCATTTTATATTATTGTTTTTTTGGTTTTTTAATTATTCATGTAAAACAAAATCGTTATAAAATTGTATAAGAAATTTAATATAATTAAATAAAAAAGAAAATTTATATAAATAATTCTTTGACTATAAATAATTAATCACTGATAAAATAAAAAAAAAAATTTTACAAGTAAATTTTATCAAAGATATTTTGCATTGTTCTGCGGGGGTTGGCGCGCGAAGCGCACAGGGGCTGGAGCCCTCTAGTATATATCTTAATCTTAATACTATATATATTTGAAAATTTATTTGTTTGTCTGTCTGTCTGTCTGTCTGTCCCCTCATCACGCAAGAACCGCCGAACCAATTGGCATAAAACCGGTTTCAAAATGAAGTAAAAAAGTCCGCGGGTGACATAGGCTATAGATTTTCTGCTCAGCTATCGTAGTTTTTGAGATATGTAATTTTTAGTATTTTTGAAATTAATAAAATTTTTAAAAATTTTGAAAAAAATTAAAATATCTCGAGACTATCGACAAATTTTACTGTCACAAGTTTGTACCAATTTTTGTACCAATTCGGCACCAATTTTTACGTATGCTCCTAAGTTTTTATCCAAAACGGAGGTATCTTTAAAATTTTATAAAATATTTTTGAAGCTGGTAAAAAAATTTTAAAAAATTTTTTTATTTTTTATGGTATTTTGAATAATTTATTTGTGTGCCTGCGTGTCTGTCTGTAACCTAACGACTCAAGAAACACAAATCCAATTGACATGAAATCAGTGTCAAAGTATAGAAAAAAAGTCTGCGATTGACATAGGCCACAGATTTTCTACTCAGCTATCGTAGTTTTTGCAATATTTAATTTTTAGTATTTTTAAACTTAATAAAATTTTTTTAAATTTAAAAAAAAATTGAAATATCTGGAGACTATCGACAAATTTTAGTGTCACAAGTTTGAAGTATTCAATACTTAGAGTTTAAAAAGAATTTAAAAAACAAAAAAGAATATTTTGTTTTTTAATATATTTTATTTCGTGCAATATAAGCAACGATTTTTATTAACAAAATAATTTTTATTTATTTTTTTATTTTGCATTAAGTTGGTGAAGTTTAGGTAAAAAAAAAATAATTTTAAAAACCTGAAGTCGGAATGAAAATTGAAATAGCAAAAAATAATAAGTTGTGGATCTTTATGAATATCATTGCTAGCATTTAAGCAATAAATTATAATTGATATGAAAACACGTTTTTTATATACCTATTTTAAAACACCTATTTTATATTGGTTATAAATAAATTAATTTCTAAATTATTTTATTTCAATTTTAATTTAGACTCCCTTTTTGAATATATTTTTGTACAAAAAAAAAAGTAGTATATACTTAAAAAGTAGTATATACTATTCTATAAACAATGATTTATATTTACAAAAATACAAAGAATATAATTTATATTAAAAAATGATAATAGAAATTAGTAAGGTAATGTAAGAAAGATTGATCGGTTTTGTTATGCTTTTTTTTTATCTGAGACTTTGGATTGTTTTCTTAAGACAGCAGATAGACTCACTCCTTTTTTGTTAGCTAATCTTACAAATTGCATTATTCGAGTCATTCTGTTGCATGGAAAGGCAATAAGATTGCTATCATTAATTACTATTTCCAATATAGTATCAAATATTGACTCTGTTTCATTAATGTTGTCTTCGAAAATTATTAGGTTTGTGGGTTATTTAAATAAAAACACTTATTTATGATTTAATATAACACTCAATGTTTATTCACGTCTAAATCTTAATCTTAATAATCACGTCTTAATTACACTGAAATATATTTAATAATTAATTATTATAAAATGTTAAACAAGCCGATATACAGAGAAATATACAGAGAACGATGTCGACAAGACGGTTGCTATACAAGCACTGAGCAGTTGGCGTCCCTTCCTTCTTTAACTTTATTATATAGAGGATGTGGTAGAGAGCGCCACACTCCAACACTCCCTCCCGATCTCGAGCACATCTCACTGCTTAGAATCTGAAAAAAAATAATCAAATATTTATGCAAATAAATTCTCATCTTAATTTATAAATCTCAATCTAAAACTCATCTAACTCTGCAAGTTTAATATCATATTAGTCAATTTATTATGTAAAAGAAAAGGTAATGGTTTTGTAAATATATCTGCCATTTGCTCTTTAGATGGTACCCATCGAGATTTGATGAAACCGTGTTTAAGACAGTCCTTAAAATAACCTATTTGAGTATCTACCATATGTCTTAATCTATTGTTACCTGTCTTTTCTGTACATTTATCTGCAGCCGAATTATCTTACCAAAGAGTCAACGGCATCAATGAATTGATTAAAATTAATATTATTGAGTTATGTACTGCTATCATTTCTCGACAAGCATAACTCATTGCTACATATTCGGCCTCATAAGTAGATATTGCCACATACGTTTGTTTAGTAGTTTCGTAAGATATAGTATCCCTGAATAGTCTAATTACATACCCACACGTCGTAATAGAGTCTTTGCAATCAGATAAACTAGAATCTGAATATCCTTCTAATTCATCACCAAAACCTAAAAACCTTAAACCTACGGTTTTGGTTCCATTCAGATAACGAAAAACACGAATAACCATGTTTCATTCATTTTCTGTAGGATTGATTTGATGTCTACTCAAAACATTTACGGCATACAATATATCCAGCCTAGTAACATTCGCTAAATAGAATAAAGAACCAACAGCTTCTCTGAATTTAAAGTTAACCTGTGAAGCTGTTTTCTTAAGTTTCTCTTCATCATCAGGTTCTTCACGATCTCGTCTTTCTCGATTTGCTACTTGATTCGTAACCATTGGAGTTCTTTGAGGATGCATTTTACTAAAACCACATCTATTTAACATCTTTTCGATGTACGCTTCTTGTGTTTTAACACGTATTATTAATTTATTAATAATTTTATTTGCTCTATCACGATCTATGTTTATACCTAGGAAGCTTTTTGGCTCACCTAAATCTGTCATTTCAAATTCTTCCTTCAAGCTCGATTTTACTGACTCTAATTTAGTTTTATGATTGCTTGCAATTAACATGTCATCCACGTAAAGTAATAATATCAAGAATTTGTCTCCATTACGCCAAGTAAACAGACAAGGTTCATCGTTGTGTGTAGTAAGTCCTATTTTTAAAGCCACTCCAGCAAAACGTTCATTCCATCTTTTAGGACTTATTTTTAAACCATATAATGCTTTCTTAATTTTACATACATTATCTCTTCTAAACTGTTCAGATACTTGAACACCTTCCGGTATTTCCATATAAATCTCGTCATCTATTTAACCAATCAAAAATGCTGTTTTTACATCCATCTGACACACATCTAAATCATATTTGTTTATAATCGCGAGAACTGCTCTTATCAATGCAAGTCTTGAAACGGGTGCATATGTTTCTTTCAAATCATAATTATTTTTGTCCTTGAACCTTCTTATTACTAATCTTGCTTTATGTTTAATTTTGCCATCTGGCTCTATCTTTTTCTTTAGAACCCATCTTGAATCAATTATGTTTGGTTTATACCCGTTTTTATTACAAGTTGGCCTTTTTACAAACTTCAAAACTTTATTTTTATTGATTGAATATAACTCATCTTCTGTTGCTTTTTCCCATGCTTTGTACTTGCTTGATCGCATGGCTTCACGATAAGAAACTGGATCTTTATTCACTCTAGCTAACAATGCGTGATATGATTATTCTTCGATAATGAATTCATCATTCTTTTCATCCAATACTAAATTTATTTTTCTTTGTCTGCCGCTTTTTCTCTTCACTTCTCCCTCCGTTTCTTGAATTTCATTAGAATTTTCTTTTAAGTTCTCATGAAATTCAATAAACCACTTTTCTTTATTTATCTCATCAAAAACGGTTTCCCAAAATTTAATATTATTTTTCTTGTATTTGTCTCCAAATACTAATTTTTCATTGAACCTTACATCACGGCTTTCATAAAATTTCTCTTCTTCAGTTTTAAGAAAAATATATCCATCGGATTTATACCCTACTAGTACAGCTCTCATGGCTATACGTCGAAATTTGGGACCTACTTTTCTTTGTATTTTTATGTACGAAATACAACCAAAACGTTTTAATTGACTTAAATTCGGTTTGAATCTAGGGTTCAATTTACATAACGGTATTTCCATTTCTATTGATTTATGTGGAGATTGATTATAAGTATAGACAGACGCACTTTATGCTAAATCCCACATATTTTCAGGCAGTTTCGTATCGTACTTTAGAGATCTAACTTTCTTTTGTATTGTTTGATTAAATCTTTCTGACACACCATTATGCTGGGGAGTATCTGGACAGGCAAGCTGAAGTTCAGCACCTAATTTGTCCGATACTTCTATTGTTTTTCTACCAGTGAATTTTGTACCTTGATCGGTCCTGAGATAACAAACTTTCGCATCTCTCCCTAACATATTTCTAGCAGCTTTGATAAATAATTCTAAGCACTTTGCTGTCTCATCTTTAGTTTTCATAGGAAACGCCATTGCTACTCTAGAATAATCATCAATAAAAACGCAAATATATCGATATCTTTTTGGAAAAGTAGTTGGACTTATTGGACCCATTATATCTGAATGAATTAATTGTAAAGATTCGCTGGCTCTTAATCGCTCGGTTTTAAAAGGCAGTCTGTTTAATTTAGCAATCATACATATTTCACAATCTCAAATTTCGTTATCGAATTTTACACTATTAAGATTTATTGGGAAAAAGTTTCTGAAGTCTCTTCAAATATGCTAAAGATGCATGGCCCATTCTCACATGCCAAAGCATCGCTTTATTACTTTTGATAAATTGATTATAGTTTTTATCAAAATTTAATTTTAATTCTTTTTTAAGATTATTTTCTTCAAAATTTGGATCTTCTGGATCCTGTAAATTTCTGTCATTTATACTTGTACCAAAAATTGAATTATTTATTTCGGGCTCATTATCGAAATGGTTTTCAATTGCCTCATCTATATTCTCTTCATGATTATTAGGAAATTTATTTGTTAAATAAGCTATGATTTTATTATAAAGAGGTTTATTATAAGGCTTTATATTCTCGTCTATTTTATTTATTTCAAATTCTATTTTCCAATAAGGTTTTTCATACATACCAGAAATAAAGGACTCTTTTGAAATAGGGTCAAAAATATCTATCTTCTCAAAGATAATAAGTTTTCAGATAACCCTTCCGCACAAATAACATTATCTAATAAAAATTTATTATTATTATTTATTGTTTCCATGGTACCTACTCCCTCATTTGCGCATTTAATAATGTTATTTTGGCTCTCGTCTAAAGTTTTGAAAATTAATTTGGAATTACTTAAATGTTCTGTTGCTAAAAATTATTAAATTAAAAAAATTAAATTTATTAAGCTAAAAATTCTGCAAGCAACTTATTTTAACTTAATTTGTTTGGATTTTCCCTAATGATATTATCGCATCTAAATGGGCCAATGTTATAAATATTAAGAGTATTAAGGTTATCTTTATTATCTGGTTTCTGCTTCTTTTCTTGATCGTTCAACTTTTGTTTACCGCCTCTGCCTCTACCTCTAAAACTACATCTACCTCTATTACTGTTATTATTACTTTTATCAAACTTGGGTCTTGTTGAGTTAGAATTGTTTATGCTATTATCATTTCGCCACTTATTATTATTATTACCACCATCAGAACTTTTATTACCCCGTCTAAAAGAATTTTCATACCTTCTGGAACAACCAGGTCTTGAATGATCATCGCGTCTAAATGCTGGACAATTCGCAGCTACATGATCAGTCACAAATCTGTGGCATTTATAGTATCTTCTGCCAGGCAAATTGAATCTTCCACAGTCTTTTGCAATATGCCCCAAGTCATCGCAATGATAACATCGAGTTTCTGCGTGTGGATTTACAGCCATAGCTTGGGCTCCTGGAGTTCTTTGAGCTACTGCAGGAAGAGCTTGACGACTATCAGTTCTTCTAGCAGCTTCTTGCTGCATGAGAAAACGTTTTAAGTCTTCATATGACAGACTTGCTTTGGTTAAACTTTGATTTACAAATTCTAATTGATGGACCTGTGGTACATGTTTTTCAATGGCTTGGTAAAAGGAATCTTGAATTTCTTGCTGTGTTAAAGGAAGAGCACTTGGGAGAGTATTATAGACTCTAATAATCTCCTCAAATTTATCCCAAAATTTGGTAGCTTTTTCTTTAAATGGTTGATATTGTATACTATACAACTGTTTTCTAAGGTCAACAGAGGTCAAGTTATTTTTGCATCTTTTAATTTCTTTAATTTTATCTAACATTTTAACTGGGTCTATAATTTATTATAGAGTAGTTTATTATAGAGTTTAAGTCTATAATTTTATTATGATAATTTTGATCAATTCTGTTAATAAAAATATCGCGTACCTTAAATTTATGTTTTTCAAGAGTTTTCTCATCAAAATTTTCATTTACTTTAATCGAGGGGTCAATAACATAAAATAAATCTTTAGCTCTTAATTCAGATGTAAAATAATCCATAAAATGTTCAAATCTTAATTTACTTGTTAATTTATAGTCGCATCTAGAACCTGAATCATGGGGTAAAAAGCTACTTTTAAACAAGTCTTTTAATTCTTTAACAAGCGACTCGTATTTATTTGAATCATCTTTACTTGAATTAATTTTGCTTAAGTCTAATTTCTTAACCTCGTATGCAATAATTTGTTTGATATCATTCATGGTTGGAATACATGTACCATCAGGGATCATTGTTGAATTAAAAAGATTCACATTATCAGGAGTTAAAGCATTGTTTTCATTACTTACCTGGTTGGATCGCGACACATCGTTATTTGACCCATCTAAAATGTTTATTGCAGCTTGTAGAGTTCCTGCTAACCCATCTAAATTTTTCAATTTTTCAAGAGACTTTTCTATATTCTCCATTCGTTTTTCTAGTCTCTTTTCTACAGCATCAATTTTACTTTTAGCATGTTCTGCTATTAAATCATTTTTATTAGCATAAACGGCTAAATTATGCTTATGCTGTTCTTTGGGCTGCTCAATATACTGTTCATATTTTGCTGTTATCTCATCAATAGCTCTTTTATCTGGAAAAATATGCATATTAAATTTTGTTCGGAAACTGTGACTACTTTTAAAGTTCAAGTCACATTTTACAACACTTTTAATTTTAGGTTTATTACCATTAAAGTAAGGTGGGGTCTGTGTTTCCTCGTCTGATACAATCGCGTCTACATCATCTTTATTCGCCTCTTCAATTCTCATCTTCTTTTCTAAATTCTCATCGTTTTCTATTTCATAAATTTTACTTTCTAACTCCTCATTTAAATTTTTCTTTTCTAAAATCTCATCAATTTTCAATTCATTTGCCCCATTTACTTGATGCTGGATTTTTATAGGGACAGTTAATTTTCCCCCTTCTGATTCTCTATTTTCTACAGCAGCCTGGACAAGATCCCATTCTTCTTGAGTGATGCTACTTGCTGCTAAAATAAAAATTTAAAAACTAGCAACCGCCGTGTCGACATCGTTCTCTGTATATTTCTCTGTATATCGGCATTTAACATTTTATAATAATTAATTATTAAATATATTTTAGTGCAATTAAGACGTGATTATTAAGATTAAGATTTAGACGTGAATAATATTAAATATAATATAAATCATAAGTAAGTGTTTTTATTTAAATAACCCACAAACCTAATAGGTTCTGGGCCGCAGCAAAACACACTTTCAACGCGGACGCGCGAGTGTAAATAGCTCTCTTTTCTTTTATATACTAAAGAAAATTTTGGTTTGTGGTGTTATTTTTTAAATAAATAAAAGATCATTTATTTAAATTTTTCTGGTGTTTGTGTGTATAAAAATTTTAATTTTCTTTTTTTTATAATAAAGAAGAGAAGTAAAAATGGCTGTAGGAGGAGAAGGTAAGACCTCTTTTATTTCATGACGTGGAAGTTGAAAAGTGTGTGTGCATGATCGATCATTTTTTTAGTAGAAGAGAAAATTAATTTTTTTTTAGAAAATATTTTCAGATATAAATTTTATTGAAAATTTTAATACGAAATTTAAAAATTTTTTGACGCACAGAGGGAAATAAAAGCTCAAAAGGGAACAAAAATCGGCTTCAGCACAAATTTTAATGAAAAATAAAACTAAAACATGGAATTATAAGATATTCGTATGCTTGAAACGATGCGATAACGGTTTAAAAAAAAAAAATCGTAAACAATTTTTTTAAGTAGCTAAAGTCAGAAGAAAAAAATTTTTTTTTTTTTAAAATTGACTTTAAAATATTTAACAGTTTAAATGTCAAATTGATGTAAAAAACATTTGTTAGTGCCTTTTATGCATAAAAATATAATAAAAAACCGTAATTAATTCTAAAATTTTATTATACATGCATACGTGGGCTATTTAATGTGTGTTAGTGAATGCATGTAAAATTTCAAACAAAATTAAAAAAAAACAGAAGTAAACTAATTTTTATGCTTGTATAACTTTTTTAAAGTACTTAAATAAAGTATTTAAGGGGTACTTGAATACATATTGGTCTTGCAATATATGACCGATGTAAAATTGTCTGCCAAGTAAAATTGTCCGCCAGCCAAATATGGCAACACGGTAAGCATTTCAAAGCGTATTACCGTCTGCTATTGAAGTTATATATTTTACTATAGCAAATAAAAGCACATGAGTGCATTTTGATTAATAAAATTAATTATGCATTTATTAAATGAAATTAATTAAATAATTTAAAAAAATTAATGTACTTAAGAAAATAAGTTATTTTTATTTACAAAATCTGTGATTCTAATTAGTGTTTGTGTATAATTGATTTGTCGTGTAGTAAAATATATGATTGTGTTTTTTTGGAGTTGGAGAAATTTTTTAAATGTCTGCAGTAAGTATTGGTATTGGTATTGGTATTTGTTTAACCTCCATCTTAAACTTCCATACAGATGTTGTGACAGAGGTCACCAACAACTGCCCATGCTATCACACCCTGCACTATTTTAATTTTTCTATTTATCTATTTTAATGGGTTGAGGATGTGAAAGCGCCTTTTGACAATTGTTAGTGAAGTGTTATTGTATAATTATTTGAGTGTCAGTGTAGCTGGTATGAGCGTTGAACCTATGGTCAAGGAGGTACGCGACCTCTCCTGAACCCCACGCCGGCTTATAGTGCCCTGGAAGCACTTCGGACCGCGTTATCCACATAATGTTAATTTTTTTTTTTTTAAACATTAGGTGGATGCCTCGATCCTAGAACCCACGGTAGAAGAATATCAAGAATTTTTCGCAAAGAAAAACACTTGATGTTGATATAGCCGGGAATCGAACCGCGAACCTTCAGGTCCGAAGCCCAACGCCCTAACCACAGAGCTACCGAGGCTCTTTTGTCTGCAGTAAGTATAATAAGGTAAATAATCGCATAATTTATATGGAATAAAGGTTTTGCATTAAAATATATAAATTTATTATTAATTATCTCCCAGAGAAAGAACATTTGGCTATCTCGATACATAAGCTGGAGTTGAAAACACTTACTGGGTATACAAATAGATCTTTTGTATTGTTTGCATTAATTAAGGTACTTTAATGCATAATTTATTTGGAATTTATTTTTTTAATTATCTCCCAGCGGAAGAACATTTGGACATGTTGATGAAGGAGCTGAAGCTGAAATAAGATTTTCTGGGTACATATGAATCTATTATATTGTCTGCAGTAAGTGGCCATCTCGATACAACAGCTGGAAATAAAATAATACTTTCTGGTTACTTATATATATATATCTTTTGCATTTTATGCAGTAATTAAAGTAATTGGTTGCATAATTTATTACGAATTTAGGTTTTTCAACAAAATAAAAAAGTCAAAAATATTAAATTTTTTCAATTATTTCATTTTAATATATATAGGATAGGATGTAACACAAAATATACGAGGAGAATAGTTTCATACCAATAATTGTATTAGGAAAGTATAAGTCATAAATGTTTTTTTTTAAGAGAATAAATTTTATATTAAAAACCGTAATCAATTATTTCTCTCTCTCTCTCTCTCTCTCTATTTCTCTCTCTCTCTGCCTCTCAGAGCACACATGGCCCGTAATGATGTCATATTATTAACATGATATAATAAAATACCAATATAATTTATAAGTATTAGTATAATAATGATTATTATACATATCACACTTTTTTAAAAACTTTTAAATGGTGTTTTTTTTATTTCTCAATGTGAAAAATTATGAGATAAAAATTTTGAAAATATTACGCATTAGATTCGAGAAATCGAGTAATAACGATATTTCTAAAACTCGTACTTGCAAAAAAACTAGTACCTAAAAAAAATGGGGTACAAAATTAAGTATTACATCCGCAAAAAAATCCTGTAATAAAAAATTTTATTATTTTTGAACGAAAAAAATAATCATACAAAAATATTTAATTTACTATTGTATAGTATTTAAGGTTGTTCTATCGGCCACTGAGTGTTTTTTGCGCAGCATATTTGTAACTGAAATATTTTCGCTATATATTTATTTATAATAATTTTTTAATGAAAGAATCAATGCTTTCCAGTATTTATAACAAGAATATAAAAAAAAAAAATTGATAATGTTTAATTGTTTAAACAAATACGACCTGTTAAAAATTTTTAATTATTGGGTTATAAAAGCCTGAGATTCTAGATCTAATAGGCTATAAATTTTAGAGCATTTTTAATTTTTTTTTTTTCTAAACAATTAGCTGTAATTCATTACTGAAGAGGTTTAGCGAAAAATATCCCACGATACCTCCCTCTAGAATTAAATGATTTTCAATATGAGCCAACCAGAATTTTGATCCAAGTTGTTCACATCTGGAATCTCAGTCCTTTATGGCCAAAAAATTACAAAAATTTAACAGGTCGTATTTGTTTAAACAAATAAATATTATTAATTTTTTTTTTTATATTCTTGTACCCGATATTGTACAGTATTGATTCTTTCATTAAAAAATTATTATAAATAATTATAAAGCTAAAACATTTCAGTTACAAATATGCTGCGCTTCGTGGAGAAATAGTTTTACCAAAAACTCTATTAGGAAAGTATATGTTTTTTAAAGAGAATTAAGAAACAGAATAAGTTATTTCTCTTTTTGCCTCTCAGAGCGCACATGACTTATTATAATTATGGCAATATAATAGTATTAGAATTAGTAATAATGATTGTAGGCTTATTTCTTAAAAAAGAAGAGAGAGAAAAAAGAAAATACTTTTTAAATTTTAGCTTTATTCTAGAATAATAGCTTTGATATGGTATATAAGAGATTTTTTAGCTTTTTCTAATATTGTTATTTTTTATTATATTTTATTTTACTGTACTATACTGAATTATTTTATGCGCCAGCAAAATGCGTAATTATAACAGAGGCGGATCTAGAAAATTTTTGGGGGGGTCATTTGAATCAAATTAAAAAAAATTTGATAAAACTAGGTTCTTTAAATTTTTTTGGGGGGGTCAAACTGGTACTATGTTAATTATGTAAGGTAAAATGAGCTAAAAAAGGTACAACTGATCGCGTGGTCAATTGACTGTATCCTCCAAGGTATAGTTAAAAAAAATAAATTTATAAATTTCCCATTGTATTTAGGCAACATCATCATATCTGAAGCCCAGGATAAAACTCGTACTTAAGGAAACCTTAGGAAATTTATTTTCTTCAGTTATAATTAGGTATTTTGCTGGTGCTTTTAGATTCCTAAATACTTTTAAAAAAAATAAATAAATTTGTCTAGTATCCAGTTATAGTAAAGATAATATCTGGATAATATACAATTGTTTAAAAAATTAACTTTTTTTATAAATTTAGGGTATTGTTACGTATCCTGAGGTTTTATCCAAGGGATACGTAAATATAAATAATTATGAATATATGAAATATAAGTTTATCCTGGGGATATTGACTGCCCCAGGTATTTTTATTTAAGTTGGATGGTTATTATTTGGTTGGTTTATAGTTGATGTATTTGTAGATGAGTTCGAGTTCGATCTAAGCTGGATGAACCTAACCTGAGGCTAAGTTCTTAATTACAGAAGGAATTGTCACTTACACAATAATAACTGATAACTGATTTGATATAAAACTTTCACTTTATTGATTATAAGTAAATATAATAAAACTGTCTAAGTCTTAAAGTCAAGTAATTAAAGGTAGAACTGTAATAGAGTGGTAAGACTCTAAACGAAAGATAGTATTCTAATAAGTGGTGGTCTATTAAGTGGTGGTCTATTAAGTGGTGGTACTCTAATGAGTATTTTGGGCGCCTGAAGGGCAATATATAATCTAATGTGAATCTGTCCATACTGCGAGATTTTGGGGGAGACGTCCAATACAAAAAAGCGTCGGTCTCGTCACGTCCAATTAGCGAAGGCGTCCCTAATTATTACTAAGAATCGCGAGGTGGGATTTATGCAGTTTATAACGCCTATAAATCCCTCCTAATTTATGTCATAGCTGACTTTTGGTCCCACGCTATTGTGCTAGATCAGTATCAGCGGAAATGCACCTGCGGGTTCCTATGTCGTCTGTAATATTAATACAGGTATCGGATATAGGGTTTACTATTTATATATATATATCAGATGTTAGGCATATCAATTTTGACCTACCATACGTAACAGTAAAATTAATTTTTTATGGATAAAATATATTATAAATTTCTAAAATATATTATAAAATCTCTTATGTACCATTACCTGTTTAGTTATAAATATAGCTTTCATTCTATGGCCACTTTTAAGATGATGATATTATTATTAGAAAGCAATTTACCTTATGAGATTTTTGACATATCTCCCCCTCCCCCCTCCATTTACTTTAGAAAAAGTATACTGTATGAAATACGTACATTAATGCTTTATGATATATTTTTTAAATTTCTTGTCTTGTGATACATACTTCCAATTCAACCTACGATTGAAATGATATCCAATAATTTTCAGTATGAAATAGTTAGGTTTTTTTCATTAATAGTTATTTTCAAAATTTATCATTTAATCTTTTTCATATTTTCCTTAGCTGTTGGCTATTCCTGATGGGCCCTTTAAAAAATAATCTCAAAATAAACAATTGAATCACAGACTTATAGCTAATTAGGGATTTTATTGGGAGAAATGGGTAAGTTAGCTAACAGCGAATAGCTTAAGACCCATTTAATTTGACAAATATTTTAGAATACTTACGTAAAAGAGGTGTTTGTCCTTATGATCGTGGTAACTTAATAATATTGGTAAGGGATGGTATAAAATTGCTCAATGTAAGTTCATAATACGAATAATATAAATTTTTTTCGAAAAAGAAAACATTTTTATGCTTTTATTTTAACAGAAAAGAGAAAAAAACATAAATATTTGCTAAATATTCAATAAAATAACTTTTTTGGTATTGACAAAATTATTGACAAAATCACTTCTTCATAATTTATGTTAAAAATTAATTAATTAAATGATATTTTTTACATTGAAACTTTTAATAATATAAACAAAACAAAAAAGGTTTTTCAACTAACATGTTTCAATGATTTTTTAAAAGGCCCATCAAGAATAGCCAACAGCTAAAGAAAATATAAAAAAGATTAAATGATAAAATTTTTAAAAAAACTATTAATGAAAAAAACCTAACTATTTCATACTGAAAATAATTGGATATCATCTCAATCGTAGGTTGAAATTGAAGTATGAATCACAAGACAATAAATTTAAAAAATATATGGGTAGATTTAAATGAAGTGAGGGCGTTTTGTATGGTCGGGTCTTCAAAACTGCCCCAAAGTATTTTTTTCTGAAAGTACTACCAAAAATAAGTCACCAGCACAATTTTTAGCCTCCCAGAGCGAAATCTCGATTTTTGGCAGCCATTTTAGTGTTTTTGACTGTGGTAAAAAATGTAAGAAAAATGAGTCATAATTTTTTTTATTATTGCTGTAAAAAACTCACATTAGCAAAAAATATTTTCCTTTTAGGTCCGGATAGGAAATTTTCCTGGCTATCCGATTCAAGGGTCAAAAAATTTTTTTGAGTAGCGCATGCACGAGGAATCGCTAAGATAGGCTGTTTTTTTCAAAAGTCAATTTCTCAAATTCCTATTAGTGAAAAATCTTCTAACCAGGCTTAAAATTTTTCTTAAACCTTATATTTTTTGACAAAAAAAAAATTTTGATGGGACACTCCTTTTTGGGAGCTCTAGATTAAAAAATAAAAGCTTTTAAAAGGTCAAAAAAATCAATCCTCTCACATATTTAATTTTAAAAGATCAGTTTTTACAAATTTCGAATTTCCTACCAAGTCACGTGACCAATCAAAAATCTGACCAAAAATTTGGATTCCGCGGGAAATTTTACATAAGGATATATCTTTTTATGTTTTTAAGAGCTTTCATGTTAAAATAGTGAAATAATAAAGAATTTTCTGATTAATTTTGAATAATTTGGTATAATTTAAAAAATAAAAAAATTCGCTAAAAAAAAAATGAGATATTTTAAACTTTTAATTTAACATAAACGCTCTTAAAAACATGAAAAGATATACCTTTATGTAAGTAAAATTTCCCGCGGAATCCAAATTTTTGGTCAGATTTTTGATTGGTCACGTGACTTAGCGGGAAATTTGAAATTTGTAAAAAATGATGTTTTGAAAGCTTCTATTTTTTTATCTAGAGCTCCCAAAAAGCAGTGTCCCATCAAATTTTTTTTCGCCAAAAAATATAAGGTTTAAGGAAAATTTTAAGCCTGGTTACAAGATTTTTCACTTATAGGCATTTGATAAATCAACTTTTGAAAAAAAACAGCCTATCTTAGCGATTCCTCGCGCATGCGCTACTCAAAATAATTTTGACTCCGGAATCGGATAGCTAGGGAAATCCGGACCTAAAGAGAAAAAATTTGTCATGCTAATGTGAGTTTTTTAGAGCAATAATAAAAAAAAATTATGACTCATTTTTCGTAAATTTTTTCCGACAGTCAAAAACACTAAAATGGCTGCCAAAAATCGAGATTTCGCTCTGGGAGGCTAAAAATTGGGCTGGTTACTTATTTTTAGTAGTACTTTCAGAAAAAAACACTTTGGGGCAGTTTTAAAGACCCGACCATACAATTGGCCCTCACTTCATTTAAATCTACCCATATAAGAAAGCATTAATGTACCTATTCCATACAGTATACTTTTCTAAAGTAAATGGAGAAGGGAGTTAAATATACCTAGTATTAAGATATAGTATTAAGATATACCACATATTGACTGAATCAAGTAATATCAATTGTGACATGAAAATTTTATGTATAAAATTTTTAATAATATATTAAATTATTTCTTTTTATGAGTACTAAAATGTCTTGAATTTTTGTGATTCTTTCAATTTCTTGATTCTTATTTTTATCGCAAATCATCTAATAAAATTATTTATATTATTTATAAAATTTAAAATTTAATTATTTATAAAATTATTTTTAAAAATCAAACATTATAACTAAATCAAAAAAATTTTTTTTTAATTTTGAAGAAACGTCCGTTTTTAATAAAAATTTAACTAATGTAAGTACGTATAAATTAGTGCCAAATCAAGTAATACAAATTGTGACACTAAAGTTATATCATATTTTTCAAATATTTCACTTTTTAACCAAATTTTCAAAAAATTTAATTTTTCCGAAAAATAGTAAAACTTTTTTTATTTTAACTTTATTTTGTTACTGGTTTTAATGTAATTTCATTCAACTTGATTCGTGCCTCACTATAAAACACATAGCACACAAATAAATTATTAAAAATACCATAAAAAATAAAAAAATAAAAAAAATTGTTTTTACCAGCTTCTAAAATATCTAATAAAATTTTAAAGATACCTCTTATTTAAATAGAATTTTTAAAATACGTAAAAATTAGTGCCGAATCGAATACTACAAAGTGCGATAAAAAATTTTTCAATAGACTTGAGATATTTCAATTTTTGTTAAAAATTTAAAAAAATTTTATCAAGTTCAAAAATAATAAAATTTAAATATCTCAAGAACTACGATAGCTGAGCAAAAAATCTATAACCTATGTCACCCAAAAACTTTTTTGCTTCATTTTGACACCGGTTTCATGTTAAACGTTTCGGCGGTTTTTAAGTCATTAGGGTACAGACAGACAAATAAACAAACAAACAAATAAATTTTCAAATATATTTAGTATTAAGGTTAAGATATAATTTTCAAATTTGACTTTTCAAAAAAAGAAATTTTAATAAGTACCCGAAATATTGTTTGTGTTAGTTTTAAGGTTATTTAGGCTTTTTAAATTATCATTTAGAAATTCTAACTGAGAAAATCTAAATGGTTGGTTTTCACAGGAACGGTATACATAGTTTGCCCTTCATTTATATCCGAAACGAAAGCTATTTTGCTTAAATCTTTTTCTTTTAATAAGTTCATAAATAATATTTTTTCAAAGACACAACCTACTATGCATATATTGATAAGTTAACAAAAATACCCTGCCAACTAGCCGGCATTAAGGTTCTTCAAACAATGAGAAAAAACTTTTTCAATTTTGAGAAATAAATTTTGGAAAAATTCGGTATCAAATCCAAAAAATTACTATAAATGAACTGTCTAAAACTAGTACTCTCATAGAAATAAATTAGGTACTACATCCAAAAAAAAAAAAAATTTGGTGTTTTTTGTATTTTTTTGTGAAAAAAAATTTAGGAAAAAAATTAAAAAAAAATTAAGTATCAGATTCGAGATATCGAGTAAAAACTATACTTTCAAATATAAGTACTTTCGTAGAAATAAATGAGGTATTACATACAAATTAATAAAAAAAAAAAAGTACCTAGAGCTTTTTTGGTGAAAAAATTTTTGAAAAAAAAATTAGCTCTTAATTTCATAATGGTTGTGAAATATCGCCGGTTGCAGTATTTTCAGATATTAGTACTTTCATGGAATTAAATGAGGTATTACACCCCAAAAAAAAAAATATTGCAGGTTTTTTAATTTTTTTGTTTTTTTAATTTTAAGAAAAAATTTTTTGAAAAATTCGGTATCAGATCCAAAAAATGACTATAAACAAACTTTCTAAAACTAGTACTTTCATAGAAATAAATTGGGTACTACGTCCAAAAAGAAAAAAAAAATTGTTGTTTTTTGTATTTTTTCGTGAAAAAAATTTTGGGAAAAAAATTTTCCAAAAATTAAGTATCAGTTTCGAGATATAGAGTAAAAACCATACTTTCAAATATAAGTACTTTCGTGGAAATAAATGAGGTATTACATCCAAATTAAAAAAAAAAAGTACCTCGAGCTTTTTTGATAAAAAAATTTTTGAAAAAAAAATTAGGTCTTAACTCCATAATGTTTGTGAAATATCACCAATTACATACATACACACACATGTACACACACACACACATACATACTTTTTTTAAAAACCGGTTTTTTAGCTTCCTGGGGTCTCAAAACGTGCTTATATGCCAAAAAATCAAAAATCGAAATTTGACCTATCACAATGGTTCCTCTTTGAGGAACCAAAATTTTCTAGAGCATATGTGTTCAAAATGTCACCACTGTCCGCTGTCCTTTTGTTTAACTGTAAACTTTGAATATTAACAAGTTCAATTTTTCTGTCGGATGCATATGACGTATTTAGGTCCCAAAAACTCTTTTTCAACGAGACAAATTTTCATACAATCCTCTTAACTTATCGTCACATATAAGTCTGTCCCTCGATTTTAGCTCTTTTTAAGCTTTTCACCTTTTATGGATGCGCACTCTTTATTTATGAGATTGATCTCACTTTTGTATTTTTTTTCTTACTTAACTACTCATATAAGAACTGCCGAAAACTTAACATTTTAAATATAAAAGCTTTAACTGCGAAAACTAAAACTATTAGATTATTAAAACGGCTTTAGAAAAATAATGTCGCCACCGTCCATGTAGTTTTACCAAGTTTATGTCATATATTACTTAACATATCTTGTTTAGTTATGTGTTTTGATGAAAAATTAAGATACCCAGAGTTTGAGAAAATTTGATGGCTTCAATACAATGTTATTTCAATAATACATTCAAAATGTCGTCACCGTCCATGTCGCCACCGTCTGCATAAATAAAAAAATCCCATAAGAATAACACGTAGAATTTTTTTTTACATTTGTAGCAGTACCAATTGAAAATTTTAGGTATGTGGACCTTGAAAAACATATAAATACAAAAAAATTAAGAAAAAATGATAATAAGTATTGTGCCGTAAACAATAAAAAAATATACAGTTCACGTGAAAAGCACCCAAATATTTTTTCAAAATTTGTCTTTTCAAAAAAAAAAACTTAAAAGTAACAGAATCATGCGATTTTCAAAGTAAAATTCGGGAATTAAACTATTAAAATTTAATCGAATTCCTTAAAAATTACATATCCTACTGTGGTACTCAAAAAACTAACTTTCAGATGGCCGCAGAAACACGTTTTTTTTTGTCTGAAGTAAATATATGTATGTATGGAAGTATGTGTTTGTTAGAAGCTCTAGCTCCCGCTATAGATATTGACCATTGGTCTAATCTAACAAATACTCATTTCTACCAATTTAAATATCATACTCTTTCTCAAAACCATTATTTTTTTTCCCTTTCATAAACACATGTATTTTGATTTTATTTTTCTGAAAAATTACACTTTTAGCTTTGTATAAATAGAACTTTAGTTTCTTATTATTTTGCTTTTGGCATATTTGTTATCTTACCTGTGTATACCGGCGCGTTCATTCATTATAAAAGCTTGAATAAGAAGAGGGAGTAAAATGCGGACTTTATTCGAGTAACATCGCATACATACAAATGAATTATTCATAGTTCTGAGAATAGTTAAATATAAAATAAACTAACAAGTCTTTAAAACCTTAAATGAAAAAAAAAACCTATTGTATAAAAGCCTTGAAACGAAAACCTTTATGATGACAAGAGCTTTTTGTAATTTATTTTAATTTGTATAGAAATGAGGAATCTTCTCATTGCAAGGTGTCTTAGTGGTTATAATAATCTGATGCGCTCTAGCGAAAGCTATTTCTCGTAACAAGTCTTTATACATATTTTTAATAGTATTACATTAAATTCTTTGCTTAAAATTTTCTTTTAAAACATGCTTTGGTTCTTTTTTGATCCACAAATAAAAAAGAAATATACATAAACAGCTTCTGAACTTAACAATATTATTTTACGAATAGTTTACAATTTAAAAAATAATTTATTTTAAAATAAATCTAAATTATATAAATAATTAATACTCACTATTCTTAAGTTTTTCTGCATCTAATTGATCAGATAACCCTTCCCTTGATCTTGTTACTATATCAGTGTCGTATTCACTTTCATCACTGAAAATTTCTTGACTCCTTATGTGCAAAAAATTATTTTTTTTTTTTTTCCAACGTTTCTGGTTAGTAGTATACTTTAATACCTATAAAAATGATTTATAAATTTATGAAGGAAGAAGATTTATTATTTTAATTCATGAACAATTTTTGATTCATAAACAAGGAAGTTTTTTTATTATAACAGTTTTGGTATTAGAATTTTTTATATACAAGTATCTTCTTTGAACCTCAGAAGCTAGAAAACCAATTTGGAGCCTTTGTGTTTCATTGAAAAAGTATTCTTTTTGTACAGAGAAATCGAATTGCTTGTAAATGATAATAAGATGAAAATAGCTTTCTTAAAGTTTTTATTAAATTTGTTATAAAAATAACAAATTATTCTTGATTTCTGTTTAAATACTTTTTTTTTGCTATAACATTTATAATAGTTAATATTATACGTATTTAAAAAAATGATGGATGAATATAATCCTTAGATTATATTAGAATAAATAACACACAATAACAACACTTTATTTATATTTCTAAATATTTGTTTATTGATAATCTGAGTGAATCTGAGTTTTATTTATAATAATTGATCTGAGTTTTATATATAATATTTGATCTGAGTTATATAATACAGCGATATTGAGCGATATGCATATTGATATACGTGCTTCTATATGTCCCAAAGACATACAGACCCATCTAACATAAAAAGAGGGACGAAGTATCGTTCCCACCAATGCATGTATAAGCTCAGATGGCATCATCAATCAATATTGTAGAATATTCTCCAACAAAAATAAACAGTTTTGAGTATTTATAAACAGACATAAGTATTTATAAATTAAGTAGTTATAAATAAAAGTATCTCAGTAACATTTTTGGATGTTATAAAAATAAATTTCAAGTCAGTATTTACCCATTACCCTTAGTTTTTGTACCAGCTACACCAGTAACCATCTAAACAGCCCCTGAGGCAAGTTAATAAATCGCTTTAAAGTATTACAGCAGTTGCAGGATGGTACTAAGAACTTTTGTTGGAAACAGTAAGCACCTACGAAAATATTTGATTAAGTATCTTATTACGATACTTGATTGCGTGCCTTGCTCAAGGTTAAAAAAAGTAGAGTTATGTGTGAAATTGTCGCATGGTTCGACACGGCAGGAACTTATACAACTATTTTTCAACGGTTAGAGACGGCTCAGGAAATAATTTCTACTTTACTAGGGTTAGAAACGGCAGAGCAACTATTATTTACTAGATCATTGCTAACAATGATAGACCGTACGAAGCATAATAATACACTGTATTTTTTTTTTTTAATATAGTTTTTTATTATAGTTTTTTTTTTAATAAAGTTGACAATTACTTTTGCAAGAATGAAAAATTTTTTTAAAACCAATTAGATTTATTGAAATATTTAATTACTTGTAAAAATAATTATTAATTTATTTGAAATTTCATTAATAAATACATTTGACATCTGTTGATAACTAGCTTAGTGGACTGTATTTTTATATAATATTAATTAAATAACTGAAACTGGTGGTGTAAAAAAGAATAATAAAACTGAATTTAGTAGCACAAAAATATATAATTTATTTAAACAGGTGTGACTAATATAATAGATGTCCTAAGACTTGGCACTATGCGCCGTTTCTCAAGGCACGCGCTTACACTCTGTGCAAACACGCACGTATACTACAAATACACGCATACTAATAAACTTATATAATTATTATTATATTATTAATATTTAATAAAGTGCATTATTTAACATTCTCCCCCCTTTTAATTTATTTGCATAAAAAATAAATTAACATGAAAAATTTTATTTGTTTTTATGTACATATTAAAATAATTTAAAAGATTAATTAAAATAAAATCTAAAATTTTAACCCTTAATTTTTTACAGAAAAATAAATAAATTACATTACACTTTATTTTTTATTATACACATTTTTTTTTTCGTAAATTTATATTAAAAATTTCACACATGCATTCATTCATTCCGAAAAAAATTACATTATTTTCAATTTTTACAAAAATATTTACAATTTTAATACAAAAAAATGATACCTTTGCTATTTATTCCATATTTTGAAAGAGAAATTAATTTGTTTATTGGTGTAGTTAATTCACTTACAGCGGTTTTTAATTTAACAACTCTTACTAAACCGTCATTCCCTGGACAAATGTTAAGAATCTAGGCATAAAGCCATTTACCCAGAAGTAAACTACCGTCAGGAATTAGAAAAAGGACGATTTTCATCATCACTATTAATAAATTTTTAATTTTCGTCTGCATTCTTATTAACAGTAGACAAGATTATATTTTTAATTAAATTAGAGACAAAATTTTGACTGATATTATAATCATCTGACTGATTAGAAAAATGCAATGTAAAATGATGATTTTTTTGACAAAACTTACATCTTTTTTCCGATTTACATTCAGGCAGCATATGCAATCCTAAACAATTGAAACATCTATGTTTACTAGCCACGAATTCTTTTCTTTCAAGTAGAGTTTTGTTCAAAAAAATATCGCTAAAGGAAAAGAAATGATCTTTGTTACAAATAATAAGTTTAATAATAAGTTTATTATAGTAAGTTTATTATAATAAGTTTATTATTAGTAAGTTTATTTAATAAGTTTTTTTACAATAATAAGTTTATTAACTTGATTTGTTTATCTTTGTTATTTTTTGAGTCATTATTTGTAACATTTATTGATGATTTATTAAAATTATTTACTGTGTTTTCTTTGATTGACTCTAAAACAACAACATGATTTTCTATAAATCTAAGTAAATCTAAAAATAAGGGAGGTTCTTTTGAATTTTTTAAATTTCCAACATATTTTTCCCACTGTTTACGCGTATCCAAATCAACAAGGGAAATGGAATGAAATACTATAATATCGTCCCAATACTTGGTATTTCTTTTTAATGCTTCTAATACTTGTATAGGAGCTGCAATCCCATTCAAAATTCGGTTTAATTTTGAAGAAGATTCTTTTTTCATAGATTTTATACTAAAGAATGCAGTTAAATGTGAATTTACTAACTGCCTCGTATTTTCAAATTTGTCGACTAACTTTTCCCAAACAAAAACAAAGTTATTATTTGTAATACTATATGAATTAACTAATTGAAGGGCTTCACCCTGTATATTTAAAATTTCATGATGATTTTCCTCAAAATGAAACCACATGTCATTCAAATTTTCCAAAAGGTAAGGAGCATTGTATATGCTTTCATTCCCATCCTCAAGAAAATTGGTACACGAATTTTTAATACGTTGCGAAATAGAATTTTGCTCTAAAGTTAAACTTTTTGCCATTTTAACTAACGTATATTAATATGCAAAAATAACTGAGGAAAAGACAAGAAAAACTTTTTATTAAGTAACTATGCAATATTTCAAAGAAAAAAAATCAATAAAAAATGTTGCACAAACTGAACTAGTCATCTTTTCCCGGAATTATTAAAAAAATTTGTGCTACATTTCAATGTGCAAAAGTTCCCATGAGAACAATCCCAAAAAAAGATTTTCTCATCGAGTCCCTTCTGAAAAGAAATTAAAAAAGAGTAAACTAACTATAATTAACTAAAAAAAAGAAAACATGTAAATAACTTTTTCTTCAGAAAGGAAGCTCAATGGGACCTCCAAATTTATGCAACAAATCTCACCAATTTTTAATTTCTTATAAAGGTAAAATTTAAATTGCATAAATTAAAACTTGTATTTAAATAAATTATTAATAATTCCTAAAACTTTTAATTAAGAAATAACTAGTAAGTAACTAAAAAATGGCAAACTAACAATTAACTAACTAACTGATTATTTAAAGGATAATATAAACTTGTCCAGGTTATTTTTCATTAATAAATATCCAATAAAAATATCATTAAATTCTGAAAGAAATATTAAGTATAATGCTACTAAATAAAGAACCAAAATAACTATAAACAAGCCATACACCACTTACTGTATGGTTATGTGGGACCCAACCTCCAATTTCCCTGTTTAGGTATTACTTCGATCCGAAAACAATGCAGCCTAGGCACTTCTTCGCCATACCCTGTCAATAAAGGAGGAGAGTTTCCTACGAGAGGAAAACTTCCTCCTTTTTTTTAATCAGTGTCGCCCCTACGTACTATGCCACACTCTACCAGTTCACGGTACTGCGCAGCAGTTCCTGGACGACTCCTTCTGGCTTCCCTTCATCAAAGGGTGGTTGCCCCTCAGCGATGCGAGGACACCCAAAAAGGTGGGATCAGCGGTATCCGGCTCGCCTGGGCAATGCAAGCATTCCGGAGATGTCACCTAGCGCCACTTGAAAAGCATATCGCGGAAATAACCGTGACCAGTTAGGAACCGTCACAAATTTCTCTTAAAATCTTAAAATTTAAATTTAAATTTAACAATATTTAGTGTACAATCGGCATTACAACGTTGCGCACCTCGCAAACAAAATGTAATGTAATAAAAATAAGTGACATTGTTAATAATTACATCAAATAAAAATAGTGCACAAATATAATTTTATTAATTTTGTCAACATCCTAATAATATTTTCAACAATTTGGAAACCTGATGATGGAACATAAGTTCCGAAACATGTCGTAAATGACAAATAACGAAGTCGCTAGACGGAAAATAGGTATAATTTCAATTTAAATTTAAATTAATTTCCCTTTTTTTAAAGAATTTTTAAAGTGACTTGGGTATACCACAAAATTAATTTTAGTTTTAATTAAAGTTAAAATTAATTAATTAATTATGAATTTCAATATTGAAGACGATCAAGCCTCTTTGGTATACAAATTCCAAAATATAGAAAAAAATTATATAAAGTTAAAGCAAACATCAAATTTAATAAAGAAGGTTTAAAATACAAAATAGTTCCAAGATATGCAGAAATAAAAATTAAAAACAAATCCAGAACAGCATTGAAAATTAAAAAACAAAGTGAAATAAATTGGATAAAATATGAAATCAGTAATCTATATGCAAAAAAGACTTCATTAAATTACAAACTATATAAAAAACATCAAGAATTATTAAATAAAATTAATCCGATTCTATTACCTAAAATATTAGAAAAAGTAAATAATTACATAAATTATATTATAATAAAAGTTCAATCAACTCATCAAAAGAAAATAGATAAATTGGTAAACAAACAACTAAATAAACCTGTTAAAATCCAACATAAATTTTATCCACTTGTTGAAAATTTAACAAATATTAATTTCAACAACAATAAAATGAATATTTTAAGTAAACGTCTAAATTATAATATACCTAAATCTACAAATAATGCAACAATAGAAAAAGAAATAGTTTAAGTTGAAGCAGTGATAAAACATATAGACAATTATAATGATCAACAACGTGCTAGAGTTTTAATTAATGATAGAATTAAAAAATATATCAATAAAAACACAATTAATAATAATAATAATAATATTAATATTATAAACAATAATAATACAAGTTATAACTCTGCTGTACCGGTCCCAAACCCGGAGCCTCATAAGGCTGAGGAAGGAGGAGGGTGGTTCAGGTCGCCTTTTTTCAAGGTTGAACTAGAATCAAGGATATAGGATATAGCTCTCTGGAACAACTGAGGCTGCCCTATAAATCGGGTCTCATGCCTTGCATTTCTCAGGGGACATGCTCTATGCTGTACCCCATGCGTCCATGTTAAGAATGCCGCAGACAGCTCATAGTTATGCTATAAGCGGTTCTGGAATAACTGAGGCTGCCCTATAGACCAGGTTTTATGCCTTATCTTTCCCTCGAGCATTCTTGACAAGCACGCAGCTGCAGACTGCTATCCTAAAACTATCCTTCAGGAAGAGGCACATTAAAGGGGCTCCAAGGTTTTCTCCAATCTAAGTGCGATTCAAGCCACGGTTGCCTTAGACCTGACGTACTGGCTCTTAGCATGTGAGAATTCCACCTTGAGCACAGCGACGCGACGTAGCCGATTAAAGGTAAACGCGAGTCCCGCTAAATCATGACTGCAGGTTGTTTTTTCTGGTTTAGTAATGTGTGAAGGTACGGCCAGAATACTCCGCAACACTAGACAAGCTCTCTGAGAACATCTAGGCCGCCCTTATAAACAGGGCTCTGTGCCTTCGTTTCTTAATTAGGTACTTGTTCCATCGTACACTCAAGAAAGTGCCGCAGAAAGCCGTCATGTGTTCCCGAGGATTTTGGCTGGGAGCATTATTCTGGAATGAACTTATGGGGGATCTTTGGATCCTTCAGACGCGACTTCCAGATTAGTTCTCCCCCTGTCTCACGACGGGCTAGAATATCGCGAGATGATAAGCAACCATAGTGGTAAAAACCCACGACATTGTCACCCGGCCCACACGACGGGTCAAGAATGACCGTGTGATGCTAGACAGACATGGAGCGAAGGTGAATATCCTCCCATCTACAGGACTGACATTGATCAACCCCCCGGGACCGGTACCCAGGGTGATTTTTTTCTTTTAAATTCTACTAACAGGTACACCAACAATAGTTCTTTTTACAGGCTAAAAAAACCAAGCGGCGTGATAGTGCCGATCATCTTGGCTCGCGGTGGTCGGCCCTCCGGATTGAGATGGCAACCTCCGTAGAGGGTACAGTTCAAAAACTGGGAACTGCACCTCCTGGCCGCCGGATAGTACAGGAGCCCGGAGCTGTCTAGCTAACTGGTCTTGCTGCTCTATCAGCCGGCGAATAATCTCGTTTTCCGTAGTAGTGCCATGTAGCGCCCAGGCAGGGCCCTGCTGCGGGGAGCGGGGGGCTTTACACAAGGCCACTACGCTAGGGGACACCTGGTTCGGGAGGCCGATCATTGCGAGACCACCGCGATGACTGGCTGCATCATGTCCCGCATTCAACTACACAAGACAGAACAGGTTAGAAGGAGAAAATATTTTATTTAAAAACAAATTATGATGAAGCAGAATAATAATGATCAGGTTCAAAGCATGCAGGAACCGATACAGAACACTGAACAGGGCTCCCAAGCCCTACTAAATTCAAATGCAGCTGGCCAAGCAGATCAAATGAGGCTGGATAGGCTAAAAGTGACGCCTAGATGGAGCACTCGCCTGTCCAGGTTAATGAAACACGATGACATGGAAGATGTACTTGCAAGATATGGGGATGTCCAACAGACCTTTAAAGGAACCCAGGCAGGTAAAGGTCTGGAGGCTATAAAAGAAGGATTTTATGCTGAAAAAAGATATAACGGCAAACTTCTGGAGGCCATAACTGACATGGAGTATCGGAGGAATTATTATATTGGAGGAATTAGAAGAGCAAAGGAGGAAGAAAAAATTGCTTCAGGAAGACGGAAACAGAAAGAGGCTGCAAGATCAACGCGAAGCGAAGTATTTGCGTGAAAAACGCCTACTGGAAGCAGGGAAAAATCAGGAAGGGCCCAAGGAGCCGAAGCCAAATGAAACGGCTTTCAACCGGTCTCTTACGGATCATCAAGACCCAGAGAAACTGGCAAATAACCCTAAGGTAGTCGAGTCTCCTACAGAGACTAAAGTTTCAGAAGATGGAAAAATCTATCAAAGTGAGCAAAATAATGCAAATGGTCCCAAAAGGATCAGCAAGACCGAGAGTAAAAAATAGGAAGAAGCAAAAAAGACTGCAGTTTCAACAAATGGTCCCAAAAGGATCAGCAAGACCGAGAGTAAAAAAGAGGAAGAAGCAAAAAAGGCTGCAGTTTCAACAGGGAAACCAGGTACCTAAAATTCCGGGCCAGTTGCAAAAACAGGTCCAGGTAGAAAAAATACCAAACAAAGTGGATGCCTGGAAAAAACCCAAAAAGAAGCAGAAAGCTAAGAGAAAGAATACTCTGCAGCCATAAAGGCCTGCTGAAACGGGCAGTACCAAGCCTAGTAGGCGTAGGTATAAAAAGAGGATGGAGGCCCTACTTATAAAACCAGCAGCAGGCCATACGTACGAGGAGACTCTTCTCAACATCAAGAAGAACGTCATGCTCGAAGATTCTGGGGCTAAAGTTCACCGAATCCGTAAGACGCAAGGCGGCAGCCTCCTGATCGAGCTGGAATCGATAAAGGATTCCGGGAAACTATAGGAAGCAGTTCAAGCGGTAACATGTCCTGATTCGAACGTCCGGGATATGATCCCCATGCTGAAATTTGAAATCCGAGATCTGTATGGGGTCACGAACGAACGGGAGATCAGGGAAGCCGTTGCCAAAGAAATAGGAATGGAACGTGGAGATCTACTACCCCCAGTCTCCATTTTAAAAACTAATTGAATTCAAATTGGCTGGGCTTCTAACAGAGTGCGCCTTTGAGCGAATGCAAGGCGCTGTTTTAGGTGTCTGGGCTATGGACATAACCAGTATGTCTGCAAAGGCCCAGACCGAAGGAAAGCGTGCTTCAAATGTGGCGTTGACGGCCATAAAAGAAGCGAATGCCAGAAGGAAACGCCCGAGTGTTTCCTCTGCAAGAATAGGGACGACAAGTGCTCTACGGAGCACTATGCCGGAGAAGGAAACTGCCCCAGCTACTGGGAGGCTCCGGCTGCGGCAAGGAATAACTGTCATCGGAAATAATCAATGTTCTACAAGGGAACATGAATCAAGCCCGGGAAGCTGGTGCTTTGTTGGAACAGATTACCCGTGAAGCGAGCAATCATACAACATGAACCACAAGTACTGGGTAACCGATGACACTGGCTCTTGCACCATATGGCTCCGGGGTAGAACCCAAACGTCCTTGACCAGAAAAGGGAAAGGCAATTGCCACGTTTGGGTCACGTGCGGGGAGGCAACTTATATAAGTTGCTACCTCATCCCAAACGATAGCTCGGAAGTGCTGGCTACAAAGCTGGCCAGCATCGAGAACACGGTTCGGACGGTAACTGGAAGCGTTATCCTTGCTGGAGACTTTAACGCTAGGGACTTAGAACGGAGCATGCCGACGAGCAATCCTAGGGGACAGCAGGTACTAGAAATGGCCACTAGGCCTACCTACGAGAGGGCAGGTTGGGGTGCCTCTATTCCAGACATAACCTTTGCAACAGAAGGTGCGTCTGGGAGAATTGGCGAATGGACGGTGATGGATGGTTACAATGGTAGCGACCATCATTACACCACCTTCCGGGTGCTTAAGAGAACCTCCCAACGGCCTCCGTACAAAACGCGTCCCTTGGGTTGGAATGTACCAAAGATGGACGAGGACAAGTTCGAAGAGTATTTTTGAATGGAGTCGGCGTCCGTCCCCGCTTGGCATAGAGGGGTTACAGTTCCCCACGAGGTTGAAATCTTAGTCAAGAAAGTAACGTCTTTATTGCGAGGGGCGTGTGACGCCTCTATGCCTCGTCGAAGGCCCTGGAAAGGGAGAAAGCCAGTTTACTGGTGGACTTCAGAAATAGCGGAGCTCCACAAGGAGCCCCACAGGACGCGACGAAGGGCGCAGAGAGCACGGACAGGCCCGAGTATGCTGCACTTTCCCAGGAACACAAAGATGCTAAACACCGGCTGGCCAAAGCTATCTGTCAAAGCAAGGCTCGATACCTGCATTCATTAAGCGTGTATGTAAACAAAGACCCCTGGGGTCTTGGTTACAAAGTTGGAGTGTTAAGTTTTAGTTTTATAATATTCCTTGACATACAAAGTTGTAATGGATGCGGTTCGGACGCGGTGTCGACCGAACGAATTTTCGGCGCTCTCTTCCCTGAGCGGCCCGTTCGGAAATACCCGGTAGAGGCAATACCCAGGGAGGAAGTACCGTTATTCAGCGAGGACGAGATGGTGAAGGCCATAAAGGCCATGAAAAATGACAAGGCACCGGGGCCGGACGGGATACCAGCGGAAGAGCTCAAACGAGCGGTCAAAATAATCCCCGGTTTTCTGTTAAGCATGTTTAATGCATACTTGGTGACGGGAGTGTTTCCAAGGCAGTGGAAGGTGGTACGTCTCGTGCTCTTGAACAAGGGTAAAGGTGGAGCCCCGGACTCTCCATCATCTTACAGACCCTTGTGCATGTTAAATACCATCGGAAATAAAATACCATGGAGAGCATGCTCCGGGCAAGGCTGAGAAGAGCCATAGAGCAGGGCGGTAGCCTTTTCGAGGGGCAGTATGGATTTCGTGAGGGGTATACGCCATCCGGCATATTGTGGATACCGTAGAGGCTGAGAGAGAAAAGCGGCCTGCAATTCGCAAAGACGTCTTTCTTGTAACGCTGGACGTCAAAAACGCTTTCAATTCGGCCAGGTGGGATGACGTGATCCGGTCTCTCGAGTATGATTTCCGGATACCCAGGTATCTGGGTAACGTACTAAAGGACTACCTACGGGACCGGAGACTGCTCTACGACACGCTCGATGGCAGGCGACAGAGGATTCTGAGTGTGGGCATTGCCCAAGGTTCTGTTCTTGGACCGGACCTGTGGAATGCCTTTTACGATGGTCTGTTATGCGTTCACCTCCTGAAAGGAGCATCGCTGATCGGGTACGCAGACGACGTGGCCCTGACCATCACCGGCAGGGACATGCAGGTGACCCAGGAGAGGTTGAATCTAGTAATGAGACAGTTCAACCTCTGGATGGGCGAGCACGGGCTCCAGCTCGCGATCCCAAAAACGGAGATTGTACTGCTGACCCATCGAACAACAATTTCCACGGACATCGATGTAAATGTCGATGATGGTGGAAACCCTCAGACGACCCAAGCCAAGACATCGGTTAAGTACCTGGGAATTCTACTTGATAATAAGCTGAACTTCTGGGAACAATTTCAGAGGTCGAGTGTGAAGGCCGCGTCGGTCGCATCCTCCTTGTCAAGGCTCATGGCCAACATAGGAGGGCCCGAACCCGGGAAGCGAAGATTGTTGATTTCCGTTGTCAACTCTGTCCTGCTTTACGGATCTGAGATCTGGGCGGATATCACCAATTTGCCAAGCACAGACATAAAATATCGTCTGTGCAGCGGCAAGCGGCCCTGAGGATCGCCTGCGCGTACCGTACGGTATCGCTCGAGGCGATCCAGGTAGTAGCATCGGTCATACCCATCGACCTGCTAGCGTTGGAGCGGAAATACATTTACGATAGTGTAGAGGACCGCGAAGTGGTATCCAGTCGCGCCCGCTCCAGCTCTATGGAAACAATGCAGAAACTGTGGAAAAAGGACGAAGAGGAAAATGCCCGATGGACGCGCAGACTGATTTCAGATCTGCTGGCATGGACTGGAAGACAACATGGGGAGGTAGATTTTTACCTCACCCACTATTTAACAGGACACGGGTACTTCCGTGCAATGTTGAAGCATTGGCATAAGGTGGCAACAGAGGAGTGCTTGCACTGCTTAGGCGAGAAGGATACAGTGGAGCACATTGTCTTCGGGTGTGTGCGCTACGTGGAAGGGCGCCCACCCTTCCCGATTTGGAGGCCAGAGTCGGTGGTTCCGGAAATGCTACGGAGTTCTGAAAATTGGAAAAAAGTAGCAGAGTACGTAAGGGCTATCTTGTTGAAGAAAAAGGAGAAGGGCTTTCTATAGTAGATTGCTCTCCTGTGACTAGGCTGGGGGAAGGCAGCGGCCAGTTGCCTAGGCTGCGCGTACCAAACTGAAGTTATACCTGAAAAGGGAGTTCCGATTTGTGGCAAACAAGAACACACCCATATAACAAAATTAATTTCAAACCATCCTATCATATTTATACAAAATTGATAACTATTTTTAGACTTCCCGTACAAAGCCACTGTATACAGTCGTGTATACAGTAACTGTATAAAACCCTATATACAGCCCTGTATACAGCCCTGTATACAGTCCTGTATACAGCCCTGCATACAGTTTTTCAAGGAATACAAACACTGTATACAGAATTTTTTTTGTTTTTTTTTTTTAACAAAACACTAATTCGCGCCTTAGAAATGGGCCCTAGGGATGCATAACATGGTCAGGAGAATTATTCGCTACTCAGAGGAACAAAATAACCCTTAGGGGCCTATTGGGCCCAATCGGAAAAAAGTAAAATGCTGATGTATAAATAGAACCCCAGGGATGAAAATGAACTAGAGGGGTAAAAAATTAGTCTAGCATGATAGAATAAATATGAACGGATAAATTCGGCTCTACAGGGGCCCATTGGGCCCAATCGGTGAAAAAAAAATTCTGATGTATAAATCGAACCCCAGGGATGAAAATGAACTACAGGGGTAAAAAATGAGTCCAGCATGATAGAATAAACGGATAAAATCAGACGTCCAGGGGCCCATTGGGCCCAACCGGGTAAAAATAAAATCCTGATTTATAAATTGATTCCTAGGGACGAAAATGGACTGCTGTGGTAATAAATGGGTCTACAATGATAATATAAATACCAACGGATAGAATCAGCAGTTCCGGGGCCCAGTGGGCCCAATCGGGAAAAAATGAGTTACTGATGTACAAATTGATCTCCAAGAATTAAAATGGACTGTAGTTGTAAAAAATGGATCCAGTATGATAAAATAAATACCAACGGATAGAATTAGTCATCCAAAGGCTCTATTGGGCCCAATCGGGTAAAAATGAAATCCTGATTTATAAATTGATCCCTAGGTACGAAAATCGACTATTTTATCATATTGGAGCAATTTTTTACCTCTATAGTCGATTTTTGTACCTGGGTATCAATTTATAAATCAGGATTTTATTTTTACCCGATTGGGCCCAATAGGCCCCTAGATAGCCGATTTTATCAGTTGGTATTTATTTTATCATATTGGAGCGATTTTTAACCTCTATAGTCGATTTTTGTACCTGGGGATCAATTTATAAATCAGGATTTCCTTTTTACCCGATTGGGCCCAATAGGCCCCTAAATAGCCGATTTTATCAGTTGGTATTTAGTTTATCATATTGGAACGATTTTTCACCTCCCCTTAGCTCAAAAAATGCATGTTTTTTGTTTTTAATTTTGTTTTTTTATAAAAATTTCATGAGAAAACATACAAAATTTTGCTTAACCGCCCCCCCCCCCCTCCATCTCAACCCTGAGACACTTTTCTAGATATGCCAATAGTTAAAATATGATCGCATTAACTATTATTATAATTAATTAAATCATTTATTTGTGCCTTCTATGATTTTTGAAAAATTTTTTTAGAGTTTTTGATTTTTTTCAAAATGAATATTACTTGAAATATGGATTTTAATGATCCACGAAGTATGGCCTACAACTACAAAATTTTATTTAATAACGCTGTTATTTCATAATAATTAAATAAATTAGGCAAAAAAATTTCTTGAGGCTTGAGAAAAAATATGTGGGTAGATTTAAATGATGTTAATGCGATTTGTAAGGTCGGGTGTTCAAAACTGCCTCAAAGTAGTTTTTTCTGCTCAATTTTTAGCCTTCCAGAGCGAAATCTCGATTTTTGGCAACCATTTTAGTGTTTTTGACTGTCGTAAAAAATGTACGAAAAATGAGTCATAATTTTTTTTTATTATTGCTGTAAAAAACTCACCTTAGAATGAAAAATATTTTCCTTTAAAGTCCGGATAGGAAATTTCCCTGGCTATCCGATTCCAGGGTCAAAAATTTTTTTTTAGTAGCGCATGCGCGAGGTATCGCTAAGATGGCTGTTTTTTTTCAAAAGTCGATTTCTCAAATGCCTATTAGTGAAAAATCTTCTAACCAGACTTAAAATTTTCCTTAAACCTTATATTTTTTGGCAAAAAAAAAATTTTGATGGACACTGCTTTTTGGGAGCTCTAAATTAAAAAATAGAAGCTTTTAAAAGATCAGTTTTTACAAATTTCAAATTTCTCGCCAAGTTACGTGACCAATTAAAAATCTGAACAAAAATTTGGATTTCGCGGGAAATTTTACATAAGGATATATCTTTTTATGTTTTTAAGAGTTTTCATGTTAAAACAGTGAAATAATAAAGCATTTTCTGATTAATTTTGAATAATTTGGTATGATTTAAAAAATAAAAAAATTTACTTTAAAAAAAAAAAATGAGATATTTTAAACTTTTAATTTAAAATTTCGCTGCTTTAACGCTCTTAAAAACATGAAAAGATATGAAATAATTAAAAACAAATGTTATTTCAGTTTTTTAAGTATTTGACCATGTTGCCCCAAATATTTTTGAGCGCGGATGGTCACAAATGAAATTTGTTATATTTTTCATTAGTTAAAAAAAAAAAAATAGAATGGGCATATCTCTTTTTTTTTTTAAATCGCTGCCAAAGTTGAAATTTAAGAAGAAAAAAAATTTATTTTGGACATTTTATGGTCTACCAATCAAAAATATTTTATATTGATTTTATTTTGCATTTCTTTTAAAATACTATTAATTTTAAAAATTGTAAATTGTTAATATGTATAGAGTAGGGCTTAGGAATGACCGGGTAGGATCAATGTACCATATTTATGCAAGAATGATTCATTAAATCTTTAGTTCCTTAGAAGTGGAAGACTTTGCTGCGCTAACTCTACTTTAAGCGGGGAGCTATTAAAACGAGGCATTTTTGCCCGTTACAAGCAAATATTAAATATAAAATTATTTAATATTTACAAACGCACATACACACATATTCGCGCGCCTCGAGTCTTCAAGACAGAATATTTCCGCCTAGCAACAATCATATTTCAAAGATATTATTTCTAGTTTAAAAATATTCTAATAGAAGATTAATAAAAAGCAGCACCGACCACGGCCACGGTCGCCATAGTGAAAATATTCTAATATTAAATAAAAACTCAATCGTAGGCTTTTAAACTGAAATATAAAATGCAATTATAATATTAAATACTAAAATAAGAAACCCGCGTGGCTTTACATATAATATTCGCGATCCGCGCGCAATCACACATACACACACTTTACGATATCGCGCTGATGTAATATCTGCTGCTTGAATCGTCTACTTTTGGATGATGTCTTCGTTGCGTCTGCCGAGATGCTGCTTTATTATGTAGGCTTGTGGATGCTGGTTAAGGATTAAATCGTCTGCTGCCAGCTGTCTCACTTCACACGAGTTTTTGATTCGAGTTTTTAATTAATATTTTTAATAAAATCGCTATGCAATTTAATGGCGACCGTAGTCGGCTAATTTAATATAACTTATAAATTCGTATAAATTAGGGTTTCACTATTAACGATAATTATGACTTTATACATGATTATTTAATTTATTTATAAATGGCTCCAAGGCAACACGCGTATCTTTACCAGTATTTTGGCACTTGGAGATACGAAACCGTGAACTGCTCTATGGACATCGCACGTGACTTCGCTTCACTTAAAAAATAACTGATATGCTTTCTAAGTTTGGTTTCAGATTTTGGTTCCATTTAAGGAAGATAATTATTCTTTTGAATTAAAAAAAAAAAAAATTTCAAAAGAAAAATTGAAATTTTATAAAACCCAGTGGTTTTAAGACTTAGTCTGGAAAATCACCACTGGGTTTTATATTTCAATTTTTCTACTGGAATTTTTTTTTTTTTAATTCAAAAGAATAATTATCTTCCTTAAATGGAACCAAAATCTGAAACCAAACTTATAAAGCATATCAGTTGTTTTTTAAGGTTCGGCATATATAAATTTTTTTGAAACCCCTCTTTTTAATTTTTAAAGTGTTTTTTTTAGCCGATATCAGTTATTTTTTAATATTCATAGAAATTATTTTTTTTTACACTAAATTTATTAATCCGGCAAAAAAGTCAAAAAATCCTAACTGAGAAAGTATAGCTTGATCTTAAATGACTCCACTATAATAAAATAAAATTGTTTTTGAAAATTTCATTTTGCAATTATTTATTTAATAAAATTTATTAGTTTTTGCAAACTTTTCAAATACAAAATTTTAACTTTGAAGTAATAAATTATTAAATTTTCAAATTGAATATTTTTTTCATTTTCTTAATTTTAGAAATTTAATTGCAAAACTAAAATTTTTCATACATTTTATTAATTAATTAATAAAATTTTAAAAATCAATAGCTTTTGGAAATTTTTCAATTACAAAAACTTAATAACTTTGAAGTAATAAATTATTAAATTTTCAAATTGAAAATTTTTATAATTTTTTATTTTAAAATATCTTATTTTAAAAATAAATCTTTTAAATAATTTAAGAATATCTATATTTATAAATATTTATCAAATATTTATTATTTCTTGATTTTTTTTTCACTCAATATTAACATTCTGTTTATCTTTTTAATTAATCAAGTTCTATTGATCCTATTCTAATTATAAAAAAATTGTTGAAATTAATAACTGTATATCTTATCTCTCTTATAAAAAATGGTATATATTTTCATTTTTAATAGAAACGAATTTTAAAATAAAAGAAAAACAATATAATCAATATTTTTAATTTTAAAGTAATTTTAAAGTAATTATAAAAATTGTATTTAAAATTTTACATTTGTTGTTCTCATGAATAACCCACTTTTTCAATCACTCTACCTAGTATATATACAGTAGTTCCTCGACTAACGAACTTTTTGGGACCGAAAATTGGTTCGTAAGTCGAAAAATGAAAAAAAAAAGGGATTCTGGGGTCGGTAGTATGTACATAGTTGATACTATTATAGACATAAAACTAACTACTGGCGCCAACTGATATTCAATGTCTGAAAATAAATACTTATAGATAAGCTTATTATAAAAATCCTTTGTTTTGAATTTAAAATAAATTATAAGCAATAAAATAAAAATTTAAGCCTCGTGGAAAAATATAAAGCAATAGTTTAAAAATTCCAGAATCATAAAATCAAATAAGAAAAGAATCATAAATAAAATAAATTTTAATCAGCTTATTTATCAATTGTAAACAATTAATAGGGTTTTACCAAAAATATTATTTCTCATCCCATTTCACACAGACTTTGAACTGTTTATATCATTGATATAAGTATGGTTAAAAATATATTTTTGGGTTTACCCTATTTTGGCCCTTAAAAGGGCCGATCGTTAGTTAATATTTTAAGATAAGAAAAAAAGAAGGCCTACTTAGGTGTAAAAAATTCTTTTATGCTTGTTTGTACTTTTAATTTTTTTTTTCTTCTAGAATATTTTTATAACACATTGCCGAATTTTTCATGAGTATAGAAACATTACGAAATCTTTCTTCATCGGAATCTTGAATCTCAAAGCAATCCAGAGCTTGCTGTAACAAACTAAAACCCTCTTCTAACTTTTTGATATTAAACTGTTTTGTGGCTTGCTCAGAATTTTCTGAAACCTTTATTTGCTCCTCTTCATTTTCATTAAGTTATTCTTAGTGATAAGTTATAGATATAAGTATAGATTATAGATCTTCATTACTTAATTCTTGGGAATGGCTGGCTACATGCTCATGAATGTCGATTTCATTCAATGCCAAATCTAATTTTTCTCCTAAAGATACAATATTTTGAATAACTTCTTGTTCATCATTAACAATCTCCTCTTAGTTAGATGCTGAAGTCGGATCAACATTTTCTGTATTTTCAACGAAAAATTGTGGACATAATTTTTTCCAACATTTATTCAGAGTTTTTTTTTCCACGTTTTTCCATGCTGAGTTTACATTTTCAATAGCATTATAAATCGAAAATTTGGACCAAAAATCTTTTAAAGTTGTTTTTTTTGTTAAATCTAAATCTATTACGCTGATAGCTTTGCGTAATGTTTCTCGTAAATAAATTCTTTTAAAAGCTACTATCACAACCTGATCCATTGGCTGAATCAAAGGAGTGGTATTGGGTGGCAAAAAAACAACTTTTACATTTGGATCATAATCACTCAAATCAGTTGGATGCCCTGGAGCATTGTCAATTAAAAGTAAAATCTTGTAAGGGATATTATTTTTAACACAATAAGTTTTAACTTCAGGAATAAAATATTTTTCAAACCAATCTTCAAAAACCACCAAAGTCACCCAAGCTTTTTTATTCCATTTATAAATTACAGGTAAGGTGTCTTTTGGATGAGGTTTTAATGCTCTAGGATTTTCAGAACGGTGTATAAAAAGCGGTTTCAATTTACAATTACCTGAAGCATTTCCTCCTAACAATAATGTTACTCTTTCCTTTGCAGCTTTGTATTCTGGCAAAGATTTTTCTTCTTTCGCAAGATATGTGCGATCAGGCATCTTCTTCCAGTACAAGCCAGTCTCGTCGACGTTGAATATCTGATCCTCACTATAACCACTATTCATTAATGATTTTTGGTAGATGCTCCTTAACAAATTCATCAGCACCAACTTTATCACAACTTGCTGCTTCTCCACTCACTTTCATATGGTGAAGTCCAGATCTTTTTTTGAAATTTTCAAACCAACCATTACTGGCTTTAAAATTGTCTATTCCACTTATATCAACACTTTTTTTTTTAATATCCTCATACAAACTTTTAGCTTTAATTTTTATCAGGTTTAGGTTCACAGGGATTTTTCTTAGGTTTAGATCTTCTATCCAAACTTGTAGCAATTTTTCTGTTTATTCTAAATTCGCATCTCTGCTTTTGGTAATTATTTTTGAATTCAAGGAAATTCCACTGTTCACGCTATCGAAAATTCGTTCTTTTTCTTTTTTTATTGTCGCAATCGTAGATTTATTTACACCATAAAAACTCGCAATATTAACTAATGACTCTTCACTATCAATACGTTTTAGTATTTTATATTTTTCCTCCAAAGTAAAGACTTTTCTTTTTTTAACGACAGTAGCCTTCTTTTTTTCTCGAATTACACCCATTATGGAAGTTTTCTTTTAAATTTAAATTTTAAAATTTTAAAAGATTACATACAACTAGTTCAAACCGTAGATAATAGAAAAATAATTTCAAACGCGTTAAAGAAAAGAATAAGTAGGGATTATAACTAAGGTGCCACGCCCACGGCGAAGTATAAATAGCTCTTTGTACTATAATAGTACTTAAAATAAATGTAAGCATTTTTTGAAAAAGAACAAAAAAAAGATTTTTTATAATAAATATTTTAAAATTTTATATGTCCTAAAAAAAAGTTCGTAAGTCCGAATGTTCGTAAGTCGAGGGTTCGTAAGTCGAGGAACTACTGTATATATATAGCTTGATGATAGGTGATAGGGGGGCCCCCTATCACCTTTCACTAGGAGCTTGAAAAAGAATACTATCATCTTCATCTCTAATTACTTCAGAGAGAGATTCTTGAGAATTTTCTGTCGTAATATCTAAACGGCTCTTTTTAGAATTTCTTTCAGAAGTATTAATACAACGCTTCATTATTATTTTAAATCTTAAAAACACGTTACAGTAATTTATTGCAGATAATAGCTTTTTCTTCAAATGTATACAATTTTATTCAATAACAATAGTTTACAAAAGAATAACTGCATGATAAAAATTTTAAAGTTATTTTATCAGCTCAGAGGGCGCTTAAGTGTAGCGGGAATTTATAAATTTGTAATTGTATATAAATAGTTAACAAATTTATTTTTATAATTTTTCTGAAGAAAAACTTAAATTTTTTCGAGACTTTCTCGAAAACGAGACGAGATCGAGACGAGACCGAGACGAGACCGAGACGAGACTGCAAAATTTCGAAAATTTCGATACCGAGACGAGACAAGCTTAAAGTCTCGGTATCGTCTCGTATCGTCCACCTCTAGCCCCGCCCCCCCTGTGTCGCTTTTACTTCTGTTTGTGTTGCTTAAAAAAATCGGAAAGTGATCTGACCAACACTTATTCGACAAATCAATAATTCTACACAAAAAAGTTTTGCAGAATCATTAAATACCAAAAATCGTTGTGCCGAAAAGTTCAACACAAATTTTTTTTGTCAAAGTATTTAACACACCATTTTAAATATTAAATAACTAATTTCTTTCACATAAAAGCATAAACAAATATCACTTTAGATAGTGTGTTGAATATTTCAATTAGAAAAAGTTTGTGTTGATCTTTTTAGCACAACGATAGACATTAAAATTTAATCATTCAACAAAAATAGTAAAAATTTTCTATTTTAATTTTATTTTAACATCGGTTTTATGTACTTTCGTTCATTAAACACAGGCACACAAATAAATTATTAAAAATACCATAAAAAATAAAAAAATTTTAAAGATACCTCCCTTTTAAATAAAAATTTAGGAGAATACGTAAAAATTGGTGCCGAATCGAACTGTACAAACTTGTGACACTAAAATTTGTCGATAGTCTTGAGATATTTTAATTATTTTCAAAATTTTTAAAAATTTTATCAATTTCAAAAATACTAAAAATTAAATATCTCAAAAACTACGATAGCTGAGCAGAAAATCTATAACCTATGTCACCCGCGAACTTTTTTTCTTCATTTTGAAACCGGTTTTATGCTAATTGGTTCGGCGGTTCTTGCGTGATGAGGGGACAGACATACAGACAGACAAACAAACAAATAAATTTTCAAATGAAAAATTTTCTTACCGTACTTTGTAGTATTCGATTCAGCACCAATTTTTACGTATTCTCTGAAATTTTTATTCAAAACGGAGGTATCTATATCTTAATACTATATACTATACTAGCAAAAGTTGGAGGGGGGGGGCTCCGCTCCGCCCCCCCAGTGTCGAATTTACATCTGTTTCTGTTACTTGAGAAAATCATTTTTCACTGCAAATTTACCTATAATTATGCAAACACATTCAGAGTTTTCAGAGAAGTCTAGTTCTGTCTCCAGCGAAGTCTCCAGTAAATTTATAATTATGGATTACAGAGCCATATTTAAAAATATATTGGAGAGGCTATGCCCAATCCCGAAAGACAAATTTTTACATATATATAGTATATAGTATTAAGATATATAAAAAATGTTGTTAATTTTTAAAGATACCTCCATTTTGAACAAAATATAACTGAGTACGTATAAATTAATGTCGAATCAATTAATACCAAATCTTATAGTAAATTTTTTTCACGTTTTTTTGAAATTTCACTTTATAACGAAATTTTCAAAAAATTTTAATTTCTCTATATGAGTCATTCTGGATACCGTGTCATGGCCTTGCCAGGTCAGGTCTCCCGATTGGGCTGATTTTTTCACCACTTTTTTATGTATACAAAATATATTTCCTGTGAAATTTTCAGCCCTCTAGGCGCTCAGGAACCCGAGTTATACCCAAAAGAAGCTTTTTAGATTTCTCCGAATTTTCAAAAAAAAATTTTTTTTTTTTTTTTTTTAATTTTTAAAATCGACTAGATGATTAAAAAAATAGTACCCAGACATAAAAAAATGTAAAATTTCCCGCTGAATCCGAATTTGAGGTCAGTTTTTTGAAATTTTGCCCCTGGGCGGCTCAAACTGCTTTTTTCGGCTTAGAGCGGGAGATTTTGAACTGCCCAAATTCAACAACTTTTATCAGGCTCAAACCTGGATAGAATTGGTCTAAATACTATATACTTTGATGTGGTAAATGTCGCTGGGTGGTTATATGCCCTTTAAAAAGCGCCAGAAGCATAATAATGGCTTTTTTAAATCAAATTTTAACGTTAAAATCACATTTTTTAAGCGCCTTATAGTATTTTTTAATTATATTTGTACTTAAATGACTTTTTTATGCTTTCTATACATAAACTTGATATTTTTCAAAGATTTTCAGTCCATTAATTCACGCGTCTCCAATAAAATGCGTATCTATGCGTAAAATATAAAATAGGGTTTTTTGGCAATTTTCAATGAAACGCTTAAACCTCACAAGTTAACCAAAACACTTCTGGTTCGTCTCATTTTTTGGGTGTAAGTATTCCCTTTCAAACGCCGCAAGCCGCAATTTTTTATCACTAATTTTCTCATCATTGTAGCCAAGTAATCAAATTTCCATTTTTGGTTAAAAATGACCAATTTTTAAATTGCTGCCAAATTCGTAATTTTTGACAAAAAAGGGTTTTATATGTCTCAAAAATTTTCTTCAAGCTTCCGATTTCCAAAAATTTTTTTTTTGTCTCATTTTCTTGAGTCGGTTTTAAGAAATGGCTCTTCAAAGTTAACATTAAAAATGAGCTTTTTTGAAAAATCATAAAATTGGAGCCTCGACTTCAAATAATCATATCTGATTAACAAATAATTAAAAATGGTAGAGTAAAGAATTTTTGGAAATTTGAAGCTTGTGGGAATATTTTGAGACAAATAAAACCCTTTTTCGTCAACAATTACGAATTTGGCATCAATTTAAAAATTGGTCATTTTTAACCAAAAATGGAAATTTGATTAATTGGCTACATTGATAAGAAAATTAGTGATAAAAAATTTCGGCTTACGGCGTTTGAAAGGGGATACTTACACCAAAAAAATGAGACAAACCAGAAGTGTTTTGGTTAACTTGTGAGGTTTAAGCGTTTCATTGAAAATTGCCAAAAAACCCTATTTTATATTTTACGCATAGATACGCATTTTATTGGAGACGCGTGAATTAATGGACTGAAAATCTTTGAAAAATATCAAGTTTATGTATAGAAAGCATAAAAAAGTCATTTAAGTACAAATATAATTAAAAAATACTATAAGGCGCTTAAAAAATGTGATTTTAACGTTAAAATTTGATTTAAAAAAGCCATTATTATGCTTCTGGCGCTTTTTAAAGGGCATATAACCACCCAGCGACATTTACCACATCAAAGTATATAGTATTTAGACCAATTCTATCCAGGTTTGAGCCTGATAAAAGTTGTTGAATTTGGGCAGTTCAAAATCTCCCGCTCTAAGCCGAAAAAAGCAGTTTGAGCCGCCCAGGGGCAAAATTTCAAAAAACTGACCTCAAATTCGGATTCAGCGGGAAATTTTACATTTTTTTATGTCTGGGTACTATTTTTTTAATCATCTAGTCGATTTTAAAAATTAAAAAAAAAAAAAAAAAAATTTTTTTTTGAAAATTCGGAGAAATCTAAAAAGCTTCTTTTGGGTATAACTCGGGTTCCTGAGCGCCTAGAGGGCTGAAAATTTCACAGGAAACATATTTTGTATACATAAAAAAGTGGTGAAAAAATCAGCCCAATCGGGAGACCTGACCTGGCAAGGCCATGACACGGTATCCAGAATGACTCATATATAGTATAAATTAAATATCTCAAAAACTACGATAGCAGAGCAGAAAATCTATGGCCTATGTCGCCCGCAGACTTCTTTTTCTATATTTTGACACCGATTTCATGTCAATTAGTTTGGTGGTTCTTGAGCCATTAGGGTACAGACAAATTATTAAAAATATCATAAAAAATAAAAAAATTAAGAAAAAATTTTTTACCAGCTTCAAAAATATTTTATAAAATTTTAAAGATACCTCCGTTTTGAATAAAAATTTTAGAGAATACGTATAAATTGGTGTTGAATCGAATACCACCAAGTGCGATCTGAAAATTTTTCGATTGTCTCGAGATTTTTCAAATTTTGTTTAAAAGTTTAAAAAATTTTATTAAGTTAAAAATCACTGAAAATTAGATATCTCAAAAACTATGATAGGTTAACAGAAAATCTATGGCCTATGTTACCCGCAGACTTTTTTTCTTCATTTTGACACTGGTTTTATGCCAATTAGTTCGGCGGTTCTTGCGTGATCAGGGGACAGAAGTCAGACAGACAAACAAACAAATAAATTTTTAAATATATATAGTACTAGCTACCTCCATCTCGCTTCGCTAGCCCCGGCAGCCACCAAGGGGGCTGCGCCCCCCTAGACCCCCGCGATTTTAATATGTTGTTTTATATTTTGTTTTATACTTTGTTTTATTTTTTGTTTTATATTCAATATTTTGTAAAATAACCTTTTTTTACCCGAATGTTGTTTTATATTTTGTTTTATACTTTGTTTTATTTTTTGTTTTATATTCAATATTTTGTAAAATAACCTTTTTTTACCCAAAGTATTATCTAAAATTTACTGAATCATAAAAATTACGGGCATATGAACCCAGACTAATAATTAGTGATCAGATATACAAAGCTTCGCTACCCTTCCATAGGATCCACAAGCAGTCGTTGTTACCCTCGACTACCCATTTTAGGATTCTGCCTGATAATAGCCTTTCAAGTTTCTTTTAGTTACTATATTCAGTTATCACATCAGTGACTAATAAAAATTAGAAATTTATATAATATTAGTCCTAAACTTTTATAATTTTCGAAAAATTATTGTAACTTTTGACAGATCCAGCCGATCTCCTTGAAAATTTAGGTGGATACGTAAAAAATATACCCCAATCGAATAAAATTCTTTTTGATAAAAAAATTTTTCCTCGGTTTTCAGTTTTTTAGGTTTTTTTTTAAAATTTGATAAAAATTTTATCCTTGGAAATCCAGTTATTTCAACATAAAAAATTTTTGTCGTAATCAATCAAAACAAAACCTAGCCTATGTTTTGACCGGTAATTTTTGCCATCTTTTGCTATAAACCTTGCGTCTCTAACTTTTATCGCTTTCTAGTTTATCCATTTCGGACAAACAAACAAACAAACAAACAAACAAACATACAAAATTAAAGATTTATATATATAGGATAGGATTAGTCCTAAACTTTTATAATTTTCGAAAAATGATTGTAACTTTTGACAGATAGAACCGATTAACTTGAAAATTTAGGTGGATACGTAAAAAATATGCCTGAATCGAATGAATTTCATTTTGATAAAAAAATTTTTCCTCGTTTTTCAGTTTTTTTGATTTTTTTTTGAAAATTTAATAAAAATTTTTTTCTTGGAAATTCAGTTTTTTCAACATAAAAATTTTTCATCGTTATCAATCAAAATAAAACCTAGCCTATATTTTGACCCGTTATTTTTGCCGTCTTTTGCCGTAAACCCTATGTCTGTAGCTTTTATCGTTTTCTAGTTTATCGCGTTCGGACACACACACACAATTAAAAATTTATATATATACTAGCTGCATCCGGCTCGCTTCGCTCGCCCCGGAAGCCGCCGAGGGGGCTGCGCCCCCCTGGACCCCTGCGACTTTATTTTTCCAAAAAAATGTTGTTTTATGTTACTCAATATTTTGTAAAATAACCTTTTTTTACCCGAAGTACTATCTAAAATTTACTGAATCATAAAAATTACGGGCATACGAACCCAGACTAATAATTAGTGATCAGCAATACAAAGCGTCGCTACCCTTCCATAGGATCCACAAGCAGTCGTTGTTTCCCTCGACTATCCATTCTAGGGCCTGATGATAATAGCTGTTCAAGTTTCTTTTAGTTACTTTATTCAGTTACTACATCAGTGACTGATAAAAATTAGAAATATATATAATATTAGTCCTAAACTTTGACAGATCGAACCGATCGCTTTGAAAATTTAGGTGGATACGTAAAAAATATATCTGAATCGAATGAAATTCTTTTTTATAGTAAAATTTTTCCTCAGTTTTATGTTTTTTTGGTTTTTTTTTTAAATCTGATAAAAATTTTTTTCCTGAAAATTCAGTTTTTTTAACATAAAGAATTTTTGTCGTTATCAATCGAAACGGAACCTAGCCTATGTTTTGACCCGTAATATTTGCCGTCTTTTGCCGTAAATTCCGTGTCTCTAACTTATATCGCGTTCAAGTTTATCCATTTTGGACAAACAAACAGACAAACAAACATACAAAATTAAGATTTATCCGGCTCGCTTCGCTCACCTCGGCAACCACAAAGGGGGCTGCGCCCCCCTGTACCCCTGCAACTTAATTTTTCCAAAGATATGTTGTTTTAGGTTACTCAATATTTTGTATAATAACCTTTTTTTACCCGAATTATTAGCTAAAATTTACTATATCATAAAAATTACGGACGTTGGAACTCAGGCGGATAATTAGTGATCAGCGATACAAAGCTTGATTACCCTTCACTAGGATCTGCAAGTGGCAGTTGCTTCCCTCAACTACTAATTCTAGGATTCTCCCTGATAAGACCTGTACAAGTTTTTTTTAGTTACTCTATTGAGCTACTAAATTAGTAACTGGTAAGAGTTACAAATATATATAATATTAGTCATAAACTTTTATAATTTTCGAAAAATGATTGTAACTTTTGACAGATCAAGCCGATTAACTTGAAAATTTAGGTTGATACGTAAAATATATGCCCGAATCGAATGAAATTCTTTTTGATAAAAAAATTTTTCCTCGGTTTTCAGTTTTTTTGGTTTTTTTTTTAAATTTGATAAAAATTTTTTTCTTGGAAATTCAATTTTTTCAACATAAAAATTTTTTGTCGTTATCAATCGAAATAAAACCTAGCCTATGTTTTGACCCGTAATTTTTGCCGTCTTTTGCCGTAAACCCTATGTCTGTAGCTTTTATCGTTTTCTAGTTTATCGCGTTCGGAAACACACACACACACACACACATAATTAAAGATTTATATATATATAGGATAGGATAGGATAGGATTAAGATATATGTATAAATTTGTCTGTCGGGATTGGGCATAGCCTCTTCAATATCTTTTCAATATGGTTCTGTTATCCATAATTATAAGTTTACTGGAGACTTCGCTGGAGACAGAACTAGGCTTCTCTAAAAACTCTGAATTTGTTTGCATAATTATAGGTAAATTTGCAGTGAAAAATGATTTTTTCAAGTAACAGAAACAGAAGTAAATTCGAGATCGGGGCGGAGCCCCCCCTCCAACTTTTGCTAGTCTTATATATATATATATATATTTTAAAATGAAAAAATTGATTATTTTTGATTATATTCAGTACTAATTTATGAAGAACTGTATGGACGAAAATACCTGAAAGTTTTTTAAATTAATTTTTAAAGAAATATCCCCAAGTGTTTATATTATTTTTAAAAAATATTTAAATTATTTCCAGAAATCAATCTCAGAAGTTAAAGGTAAAAAATATTTTTATATGTTATTAATAAAAACTAATATTTGACATGGGTTTATACCTAAATGTGACAAAAATTATAATATGTGCAGCAAATTTTGATTTTTTGATTTATTAATATGTGATTTTAAAATAATTTTTTTAAACAAAAATAAACCGTTTTTACAGTTTGGTTACGCTCAACTTTCCACATCTTCTCAAAACATTCATTAATTCATTTTTTCTTATGAGTGATTCCACTGGCAAACAAAAAAAAAAGTGATGTGGCAGAAGGTCGACCCCATGGAATGGGGGTTTTTGGTGGTGCTAAAACCGAATATGGCCATAGAAATGCAATTTAACTAGCCAATTTGTCCCAGCGCCCCCATATGCCCCCCCCCCCAAAAAGTGAAAAAAAAATTTTTTTTTAATAAATGAAATTAAACTATATACTCATTTTTTTTGGGATGCTAATACCAAAAATGTATACAAAAAATGTTTTTAACCAACGTTTGGCCCTGTAGATGACCCCAGTGCCCCCATTCATACCCCCCCCCCTAAACGGGTAAAAATATGTTTATTACAAATATTAAAACTTAATATGAATTCTTATATTTTTTGGGACGGTGAAACCAAAAATGAATATAAAAAATGTTTTTCTACCAATGTTTGGCCCTGTAAACAACCCCAGTGGCTCCATTTACCCCCCCCCCCAATACAAGATGTAAAAATTTTTATTACAAAAACTGTTATGTTTTCTGAGGCGCTGAAACCAAAGATGAATATAAAAAATGTGTTTGACCAATGCTTGATCCTCTAGGCCACCCCAGTGCCCCCATTCAACCCCCCGAACGAGTTAAAAATATTTTTGTTAGGAAAATTCAAACTCAATGTTTATTCTTATGTTTTTTGAGACGCTAAGACTAAAGATGAATATTAAAAATGTTTTTAAACAATGCTTGGCCCTTTATACCACCCCAATTCCCCCTTTCACCCCCCTACCCCAAACGAGTTGAGAATATTTTAATTACAAAAATTAAAACTCAAGGTGTATTCTTATTTTTTTTGGACACTGAAACCATTAAAAAAAAGTTTAACCTGCCAAAAAATTAATGCATATATAAAGAGACTCGTCATGCAAAGAAGATTAAGTCAACCAAAAATGAATGTATAAAAAAAAATTTCCGTATTTTTATACTATTTGTACTGATTTCCTTTGGGGTGGTCTAACGGGCTAAGCATTGTTTAAAAACAGTTTTAATATTCATCTTTGGTTACAGCGTCTCAAAAAACATAAGAATACACATTGAGTTTTAATTTTCCTAATAAAAATATTTTTAACTCGTTTGGGGCGGGTGCATGGGGCCACTGGGGTGGTTTACAGTGACAAAAATTAGTAGAAAACATTTTTTATATTCATTTTTGGTTTCACCGTCCCAGAAAATATAAGAATTCATATTAAGTTTTAATTTTTGTAATAAACATATTTTTACCCGTTTGGGGGAGGAGGCGTATGAATGGGGGCACTAGGGTCGTCTACAGGGCCAAACGTTGTTTAGAAAGATTTTTTGTATAAATTTTTGATATAAGCATCCCAAAAAACATGAGCATATAGTTCAATTTTCATTTTTCGAAAAAAAATTTTTTTTAACATTTTGGGGGGCTATTTGGGGGCGCTGAGGGCAAATTGGCTAGTTAAATTGCATTTCTATGACCATATTCGGTTTTAGCACCACCAAAAACCCCCAATTCATGGGGTCTACCTTCGGGCACATGACTTTTTTTTTTGTGTGCCTGTGTTCTTAATGAATTCAGTAAAAGTTTCTAGGTCCGGTCGGGTCGCTGAAACCGGCTAAAAACTTTTTTTGTCAATTACCTATCAAAAATGGACTATGTTTCTTTAAACTAAGCGCAGGGCGAATTTTTGAGGGAAAAAACACGTTTTCATCTTTCTTCAGCCTTTCATTCTTCTTTTATATGCAATTCCTTCTGGAAATGTTTAAAAATAATGATAAAAGAGCTACTATAGTAAAATTTCCTCAGAAATAGAGTCCTCCCTTTAGTTTTGGAAAATTCCTACACGGGGAGCCGAAAAATCTATAAAATCACAGGGTATTTCACGGAAGCTACAGAAAAATTGTGTATCCGATTTTTTTATTCAGCTTCTCAGAAAAAGGGTGTTTTTATATACAATTAGGATGCCATATCAACTTAGTTGCGCTCGAACTTCCTAAACTCTAAAATAATCGAAAAATCATAACTTTTCCTCAATTTTCCTCATTTTTTTCAGTTTTTTGAATTTCCCCGCTCTAAATGGCTCTAAATTTTTTAATAAGGCGAGCTTTGGATTCCCAGCAAAATTTTACATACTTTCTTTATTTAAATAATTTTTAGGCTTTAAAGTAAACGAGCTCAAACCAAATGCCTTAAATAGTAAAGTCAGATTTGCATCATTTTCAGGAGTTTTTCTGAATTTTCCCGCACTAAATGACCTCGCACGAGTCAAATAAATTCAGATTTGGATTCTCCAGGAAATTTCATATAACTTCTATACTATGAAAATGTTTAGGCTTTAGTATAAACCAGTTTATTTATTGTTTTTTTTCCTTATTTTTTTACATTTTTTTGTAATTATGCGATTACTCTAACAAACATAACCATGTATTAATATAACATAACCACTATTCTATGGCTCAGATAGTTATAAGTCACTTATTCAAGGAACTTTCTACATTACCTGGGGGTTTTCAAAGTTGAGAAAATCATTTTTATGAATGAAAATTTTAATTTTTTTGCCCTAGCATTTTTTCCAATTTTTCAAGATAGCAAACTATAAAACATGTCATAATAAGTTTTTTATATTGCCTGGAGGTTTTTGAGGTTGACAAGACGTTTTTATTAATGAAATTTTTCATTATTTAACCCAGCATATTTCCCTATTTTCCAATATGGCGGAAAGAAAAACAAGAAGAGAAACTTTCTTTATTTCCTAGGGATTCCCGAGCTTAAGAAAAACGTTTTGAATTATGAAAATATTTTTACCCTAGCATATTGCATTCATAAAAACGTTTTTCTCGGCCTCGAAAACCCCTAGGTAATATAAATATTTCTACTTTTCATGTTTTTTGTTCCATAATATTATAAAATAAGAAAATATACTAGGGTGAAACAATAAAAGTTTTCATCAATGAAAACATTTTTCTCATCCTCAAAAACCCCCAGGCAATGTAAAAAGCTTATTCTAAAATGTTTTTTGGTCGGCCATCTTGAAAAACCAGAAAATATGCAACGGCGAAAAAATTAAAATTTTTATGAATGAAAACGTTTTTCTCAACTTTAAAAACCCCCAGGTGATCGTAAAATTTTTGATTTTTCGTTTATTATAGCGTCTAGGAAGTTCGATCGCATCTAGATTGATATGGAATCCTAATTATATATAAAAACACGCTTTTTCTGAGAAGCTTAATAAAAAAATTGGTTATACAATTTTTCTGTAGCTTCTTAATACCCTGTGAATTTATCTATTTTCCGGCATCACGTGTAGGAATTTTCCAAAACTAAAAGCAGGACTGTATTTCTGAGGAAATTTTATTATAGTACCTGTTTTTTAATATTTATTAATCGTTTCCAGAAGGAATGACATATAAAAGATTAATAGTGGCTAAGGAAAGATGAAAAGATGTTTTTTATCTTCAAAAATTTGCCCTGAGCTTTCAATATTAAGGGCTAAAATTTGGGGTAATAGTCCATTTTGGATAGGTAATTGGCAAAAAAAAAAATTTTAGCCGATTTCAGCGACCCGACCTAGAAACTTTTGCTGAACTCACTAAGAATCACTCTTTTGTAAGTTTAAAAAAACTTTATTTTACCCCCTTTTCTTGTACAACAATTTAAGCCATATAAAAGAGACAGGCCACCTCGTGGACCTCGTAGGATCTCGTGGAATTGGGGTTTGCACTCTTTTCAAGTCAAATATGCCAAATTCTGGAACATGATTTTACCGTGCATACGTGATCTCCCCTCATTCAAACAGTTCAAAAAAAGTATTAAATCATATTTATTTAGTTCAGATAATACATGACCACTGATTAACTGTATTTAATTAATTTACTTGATTTTACTTTATTAATTTATTAATTTATTGACTATATATTATTTACTATTAATTTAAATATTATAATTGACTTGTTATTGATTTACTTATAATTTTATTGACGTTATAATATATGAAATTTATTTATTAATCTTTATTATTTATTACTGACAGATTGTTGCTGATTTTTAATTTGTTTCAATATAAATTATTGTATTGTAAAGTTATTTTTTTCTTTTTATTTAAAATGTAAACATTTTTTAATTTTTTATTCTGTTATTACTAGCCGAAAATTATTAGATATTAGGCTGCTGATGATGCATACTTAAAATTTAATATGCCAACTGAATAGTAAAAAAATAAAGAATTGTTCTGTTAAGAGAAAGGCAAAAATTTTCGAAGAGACCATGATATTTGAAAGTACTGCTATGAACTTTCCTAAAACGAATAAAATTGAATCAACAGGACAGTACTTTGGCTTTATTGAGTTTATTGATAAACTGATTAAATTTTCTGATAAATTTCTCTCAATAGATTTTTTTTCTGTTAATAATAGCCGAAAATTATTAGATATTATGCTGCTGAAGAAGCATACTTAAAATTTAATAGGCCAATTGCAAAATAAAAAAATGAAAACATATTCTGTTACGAGTATGTCAATAATTTTCGAAAAGAAAATCTATTGAGGGAAATTCATCGGAAATTTTAATAATTTTATCAAAAAAACTGAATAAAGTCAATGTACTCTCATGTTGATTCAATTTTGTTCGATTTAGGAAATTTCAGAGCAGTACTTTCAAATGTCACGGTCTGTTCGAAAATTATTGACTTAGTCTTAACAGGATTAATCGTTATTTTTTTATTATTCAGTTGGCATATTAAATTTTAAGTATGCATCATCAGCAGCATAATATCTAATAATTTTCGGCTAGTAATAACAGAATAAAAATCTATTCAGGAAAATTCGTCAGAAATTTTAATAAGGTTATCTAGAAACTGAATATGGTCAAAGTACTGTCATGTTGGTTCAAATTTATTCGTTTTAGGAAAGTTCATAGCAGTACTTTTAAATATCATGGTCTCTTGGAAAACTGTTGACTTATTCGTAACAAAATATGTCGTTATTTTTTTATTTTGCAATCGGCCTATTAAATGTTAAGCATGCTTTATCAGCAGCATATTATCTAATAATTTTCGGCTATTAATACCAGAATAAAAATCTATAGAGGGAAATTCATCAGGAATTTTAATCAGTTTATCAAGAAACTGAATAAAGCCAAAGTACTGTCATGTTGATTCAATTTTATTCGTTTTAGAAAAGTTCAAATCAGTACTTTCAAATGTCAGTGTATGTTCGAATATTTATTGACTTAGTCTTAACAGAATCAGGCGTTATTTTTTAATTATGCAGTTGGCATATTAAATTTTATGTATGTTTCATCAGCAGCATATTATCTAATAATTTTTGGCTATTCATAACAGAATAAAAATCTATTGAGGGAAATTCATCTGAAATTTTAATCAATTTATCAAGAAACTGAATAAAGTCAAAGTAGTCTCATGTTGATTCAATTTTATTCGTATTAGGAAAGTTCATTGCAGTACTTTCAAATATTATGGTCTCTTCGAAAATTGTTGCCTTACTCTTAATAGAATAATTCGTTATTTTTTTATTATGCAGTTGGTTTATTAAAATTTAAGTATGCTTCATCAGCAGCATAATGTCTAATAATTTGCGGCTATTTATAACAGAATAAAAATTTATTGAGGGAAATTCATCAGAAATTTTAATAATTTTATCAAGAAACTTAATAAAGTCAAAGTACTCTCATGTTGATTTAATTTTGTTCGTTTTAGAAAAGTTCATAGCAGTACTTTCAAATATCATGTTCTCTTCGAAAATTGTTGACTTACTCTTAACAGGATAAGTCGATATTTTCTTATTATTCAGTTGGCATATTAAATTTTAAGTATGCATCATCAGCAGCATGATATCTAATAATTTTCGGCTAGTAATAACAGAATAAAAATCTATTCAGGAAAATTCGGCAGAAATTTTAATAATTTTATCAGGAAACTGAATAAAGTCAAAGTACTGTCATGTTGATTCAATTTTATTCGTTTTAGAAAAGTTCATAGCAGTACTTTCAAATGTCAGGGTTTGTTCGAATAATTATTGACTTAGTCTTAACAGAACAGGCGTTATTTTTTAATTATGCAGTTGGCATATTAAATTTTAAGTATGTTTCATCAGCAGCATATTATCTAATAATTTTCGGCTATTCATAAAAGAATAAAAATCTATTGAGGGAAATTCATCAGAAATTTTAATCAGTTTATGAAGAAACTGAATAAAGTCAAAGTATTCTCATGTTGATTCAATTTTATTCGTTTTAGGAAAGTTCATAGCAGTACTTTCAAATATTATGGTCTCTTCGAAAATTGTTGCCTTACTCTTAATAGAATAATTCGTTATTTTTTTATTATGCAGTTGGCTTATTAAAATTTAAGTATGCTTCATCAGCAGCATAATGTCTAATAATTTGCGGCTATTTATAACAGAATAAAAATTTATTGAGGGAAATTCATCAGAAATTTTAATAATTTTATCAAGAAACTTAATAAAGTCAAAGTATTCTCATGTTGATTCAATTTTATTCGTTTTAGGAAAGTTCATAGCAGTACTTTCAAATATTATGGTCTCTTCGAAAATTGTTGCCTTACTCTTAATAGAATAATTCGTTATTTTTTTATTATGCAGTTGGCTTATTAAAATTTAAGTATGCTTCATCAGCAGCATAATGTCTAATAATTTGCGGCTATTTATAACAGAATAAAAATTTATTGAGGGAAATTCATCAGAAATTTTAATAATTTTATCAAGAAACTTAATAAAGTCAAAGTACTCTCATGTTGATTTAATTTTGTTCGTTTTAGAAAAGTTCATAGCAGTACTTTCAAAGATCATGGTCTCTTCGAAAATTGTTGAGTTACTCTTAACAGGATAAGTCGTTATTTTTTTATTATTCAGTTGGAATATTAAATTTTAAGTATGCATCATCAGCAGCATAATATCTAATAATTTTCGGCTAGTAATAACAGAATAAAAATCTATTCAGGAAAATTCGTCAGAAATTTTAATAAGTTTATCTAGAAACTGAATAAAGTAAAAGTACTGTTATGTTGATTCAATTTTGTTCGTTTTAGTAAAGTTCATAGCAGTACTTTCAAATGTCACAGTCTGATCGAAAATTATTGACTTAATCTTAACAGAGTTAGTCGTTATTTTTTTATTATTCAGTTGGCTTATTAAATTTTAAGTATGCTTCATCAGCAGCATAATATCTAATAATTTGCGGCTTTTTATAACAGAATAAAAATCTATTGAGGGAAATTCATCAGAAATTTTAATAATTTTATCAAGAAACTTAATAAAGTCAAAGTACTCTCATGTTGATTCAACTTTGTTCGTTTTAGAAAAGTTCATAGCAGTACTTTCAAATATCATGTTCTCTTCGAAAATTGTTGACTTACTCTTAACAGGATAAGTCGATATTTTCTTATTATTCAGTTGGCATATTAAATTTTAAGTATGCATCATCAGCAGCATGATATCTAATAATTTTCGGCTAGTAATAACAGAATAAAAATCTATTCAGGAAAATTCATCAGTAATTTAAATAAGTTTATCAAGAAACTGAATAAAAACAAAGTACTGTCATGTTGATTCAATTTTACTCGTTTTAGGAAAGTTCATAGCAGTACTTTTAAATGTCACGGTCTGTTAAAAAATTATTGACTTAGTCTTAACAGAATAAGACGTTATTTTTTGATTATGCAGTTCGCATATTTGTTTAATGAAATAGCTGTTACATATATAAAATAAAAATAAAAATATATTTTAAAAATCTTTTATTAATGCAATAAAAACTATAATGGTTTCACAATACAAAATTTTGAGAATGTTTTTATATTGCAAGGTGTCGAAAGACTGAATGACTAAAAAATTCAAAAATACTTTTTACAATACGATATTACGCGTAAGAAAAATAACACTGAAAAACAAATGTATCATATGAATTATTTGATTATATTATTTTTTATTTTTCTTCAGCGTCCGGTGACATCTGAGACAAAATTTTAAGGAGCTGACTTATTAATCTAAAGATTACTAAAAAAAGCAAATTATTATAAATTTTAATAAAGTAAAAATAACCCTTTTATATATAAAGAAAAATTATTATAATAAGCACAAAATCTTCCGTTCCTACGGAACATAATTAAATTTTAAGTATGTTGTCAAGCTTGTTGATCATTTTGTTGATGAAGTTTGATCATCAAGTTTGATAATCAAGTTTGATGATCAAGGTTGCTGATAAAGTTTGGTGACCAAGTTTGTTGATCAAGGTTTTTGATCAAGTTTGATGATCAAGGTTGATGATCAAATTTGATGATCAAGGCTGCTGATCAAGTTTGATGATCAAGGTTGTTGATCAAGTTTAATGTTTCAAGCTTGTTGCTCAAGTTTGATGATCAAGGTTGCTGATCAAGTTTGATGATCAAGTTTGATGATCATGGTTGCTGATCAAGGTTGTTGATCAAGTTTTTTTTTGTCAAGCCAGAAAAAATAAAAAATGGCCCAAATCGCACGTAAATTACCTACGGAGGCGAATCCGAGGATGGTAAACTGCGAGTTTGGTCATTCCTTGTTTATGGCCGAGGATTGTCCAAAATTTTTCTGTAACTGTGGCGGGAAAATCTGTCTTTGCCGGACAATGCTGGAAACGCGTACTTTCGGATCGCAGTACAGAAAAAGAAAATTAAAGTTTTTTGAAACTGCTTAAGTAACTGCGACTGAGAAGCATCAAATTACAACCGCAAGCGTAGTCGCAACGCAAAAAGCACAACGTGATTTTAGGTCTTTGTGCCTTGCATTGAGGCTGCGCCTACGGTTGCGACCCCCCATTAACGTCGTTTGTAAAACCAGCATAAGGCAATCTTCTTCAATTTTGCAAAAAGAAAAGATCTCAATTTTCATGATACACGCGACTCTTCGCGTGCGAAGTGTAAAGTCTCAATCATAGCATAAACAAATAATTGGAGAAAAAATACTCATAAATATTCTGTCCTTGTTTCACTTTCACTTTAAATATTTCATAGTTTTTCTGTTTTTTTCGCTCTTGCAAAGAACTTTACTTTTTCTATAATAATATGAAACACATTAAAAAATTTACATCGGGTGTTTAAATAAATTATATTATTCATTCAAAATATAAATAGCAAAAATTAAAAAATTTTAAATATTTCCTTTTTCATTTTAACCTGTTTAAAAAAAATTTCAAATGATGCTACTTTTAATTTTTATCTTAAAATAATTTAGAAATAAAGTTTAAATAAAAAATAAACTGCACAAATTAATTTGAACAACAAAAAATATTATGACATAACCAACTTTGATGTTATTAGTTTTGTCTGCTTTTATTTTGACTAGTTGCGTAAAATCAGCTGTTTGCGAACCGGAAACAGCAGAAACTATAGAAAATATCAAAACAATAATTTAACAACGCTGCATAAGTAAATTGAATTTTTTTTTTGTAAATGCATAAAAGAAATTAAGATTTCTCAACAACCAATAAATTTTTTTCTTTCAACAACCACTGTTTTATCAAGTAAAATTTTATTATCTTTTTGTTAAAATTATTTACAAACAATTTTATCACATTTTCTATTTTTTTTTTACTAACAACTCCACTTTTCTTTATCCCAAAATTATTTTTTATCCATAAATTTCCATCTTATTTGTTAATTTTACACTAATTTATCCATCTCAATTGGTTTTACTAACTTTCTTTCATTTTTAACCAATTTATACCAAAAATAAAAAAAGTGTTCCTTCCCAATGAATAACCCTGTATATGTCGTAGCCCCATAGGATAATCGGTTTTATAGGCTATACGCCAGCCCATAGAGTAATAATGCTCGAACAAACCTATTTCGCTATGAAGCCGTGCGCTCCAGTTTTATAGCCTATAGGCCGGCTTTTAGCGTATAAAGCTGAAAGAGGCCAGCTTCATAGACAAATATCAAAGTTTCGAGACTCTTAATTTTAAATAATATAAATTTACCAATATTACTATATCGTGAATTATTTATATTTATCTTATAGTTTTATTTACATTATTAAATTTTTTTGAAATAATAATTTCTATCAATGAATAATAAAAAATTTTTATAATTTTCTATTTGACAAAATAAAATAATGTTGTAAATATTTTTAGTTCATCTTTATTTTGTTCAATATGATAAAACATTCTGTCACGACCTCTGCTCCGTGTCGAGTTTTTTGAATTCTTCGTAACATTCTTTAATTGGCGAAAATATTATATTTTGATCTTTTGGATCATTCCCAAAGATCAAATTCCCTTAAACATTGAATGACAGTACTTTCTTGTACTTAAGTTCACACTGACTTATTACCACGGTGAGTAGAGTAAAATTCATTAATTTTATTATAAAATATATGTCGATCAACACTAACTTCTTGTATTTCACTATTTACTTTATCTATATTAATAATAAAAAAATTGATTTAAAATTTTATAATTATATGATATTAAACAACAAATTTATTATTATTCATTGATATTACTATTATTTAAAATAAATTTAATAATGTAAATAAAACTATAAGATAAATATAAATAATTCACGATATAGTAATATTGGTAAATTTATATTATTTAAAATTAAGAGTCTCGAAACTTTGATATTTGTCTATGAAGCTGACCTCTTTCAGTTTTATACGTTAAAAGCCGGCCTATAGGCTATAAAACTGGAGCACGCAGCTTCATAACGAAATATGTCTCGAGCATTTTTACTCTATGGGCCGGGTTATAGCCTATAAAACCGATTATCCTATGGGGCTACGACATATATAAATTGTAAAAGAGTGTACTAATTTTGTCTTGTCAAATAAACTGAATAATAATAATAAAAATTATGTATGCGTTTGTAATTTTATTAAATTTTTGTAGATCCTAAAGAAGGGGGTACAAACCCCTAAAACGTTGATAAGATAAAAAAATTTAAATAAAATTGTTCCTCTTGATCATTATTACCGTATAGGAGCCGGTTTTCGATCAGAAGTCACTTTCTTATACCTAGCTGTATCTTTATTTGTTGAAAAATATACTTTAAAATTAATAATTCGAGTTAAATATTGTTGCATTTGATCAGGGGAATCCTATATTTTATTATCCCAATTAAAAAAATATCAAATTTATTGATGGTTAATTAATAATTTAAATTTATTACAAGTGTGCATGGTAAGGTAATTTAGATAATGCAAATTCTATTTTTGATAATCGTATCATTTTGATCGAATTAATTTTCGATAATTTGAAAATCGCTAAAACTAAGTTAAAATCGTGCGCGTTTTAATAGAATTCTTATAGGTATAACTATACCTATTTCTTAACTCCCTCTTTACTTCTTTTTTCTTGTTTTTTTAATACTAGATTACCCGGGACGAGTATAAGACTGAGCGAAGCTATAGAAAATTTTTTGATTTATTTTATAATTTTTTTTAAATCATTATATTATTATTTCTTATTTAAAAATATTCCAAGTTAAAAATTAATAGTTTCGTATTTAATCATCTGTATTATTTTATCGTATATATAGTTTATTTGGTCTAGAAGTAATTGTATTGTTTTTTAAAATAAATTTAGGCATATAAATGAAAAAAAATATAATTTATTGAATTATTAATGCATGAAATTGAATATAATTTTTTTAAATTATTTTTATATTTTAGTGGATATCGTTTTTCAATTTGTGTAAAAACATTTGTTTGTCTTTAAAAGAAGCACATAGTCGAATAGAGTCGTATCTATATTTGTAGTAATCTTTTATTAGAATTAAATCGTTTATTGATTTAATTCTACTTAATCCTACGTAAGTGGTACCTAATTGCCTTTCACTGTCTCCAATATGGAGAAACATTTTATGAATAGTTTGGCCTTGGGATTTATGTATGGTTATTGAATATGATGACATAAGTGGTATTTGTATTCGGCTGCATTGTATTTTATTTGGTGTCCATGTACGGTTTAGAGGTATTATTGGAAATAGATTTTTATATAAATAGGATCCTTTATAATTATCAAATTCTACCATGATTGCTTCTGGTAATTGCGGTGGTGAATTATTTTCAGCATAAATTATTTCTCTCACATATCCTAAAGTACCATTTATTAAACCTCCTTCAGTTCATAAGTTTGCCCGTAACGACACGACAATTTTTAGATAAGTATAAAACATTTTGTAACCCTGATGCTTTTTCATCTGAACAACAAATGGGTACATTAGGTGCATTTGTGGCTACAATTCGAGCTACTGGGTTTCCTGTGTTTTTCAAATGTTTTTCGTTATGTGCATCTACTTGTATGCATTTCGGGTAAAAATGTATTGCACTTTCAAACATATCCAATTCGTTTTTAGGTATTATAGATTCTCGTCTATTATGCAGTGCTTCGTAATTTTCCTGCGACAATTCTGCATTTGCTATTTCATCTAATAATTTTGAATATGGGGTTTGATTTCCTTCGGTGTGCATTTTGTAAACAGAAATATTTCTGAAATTGTTTAAAAACAAGTTCTCCTTGCGATTGCATTTTGTCAGTAAATTTTTTTGGACTATATATTGCCGTATCTCCTACCGGCGTTAATTGGTTATAATCTCCGAATAAGTATATTATTATTCCACCAAAAGGTTCATCAATTTCGTTAGCAAAAATTTCTCTACACCGTGATTCTATTTGATATAAAGTACGTAAACCTATTAATGACATTTCGTCAATAAACAGAAATATCAAATTTTTTAATTCAGTTTGTAGTTTTTTGGCATTTTGATTTTCTAATGAACCAAATTGTTTATAAATTAATTGAAATACTCTCCTTGTCATCGAGCGATACAATAAATTTTGAATATTAATTAATATTCATTATTAGTTATTCAAATTGTTTATAATTTAAAGGTAATCGTAGTAATGAGTGATATGTTTTTCCATATACATTTACAGCAGCCATGCCAGTACGTGCTCCGATTTTGACTGCATCTTCCTCGAAAGCAGATGTTATCATTTTTACCATTTCTTTTATTACTGTGTTTTTTCCTGATCCTGCTTTTCCTTGTACTATTACTCTTTTGATCATATTGGATGTTAATGTATTATTTTTAATCGCTTCTATTTGTCCTTTTAAACAGTTTAAAACTTCTTGTTGATCTTCTGTAAATTGTATATTTTTTTCTCGTCATCTGAATTTTGTTTGTTTGAATTATCTGATTTATAATTTTTTTTAAAATTTTCAATATCATCTTTAGATTGTATATTTTTGTCTGTTATATTCCAATCGTAGCATATATCAATTTGTCATTTTCCTAATTCAATGTTATCAATATTTTCACAGTATCCAGATAAATATTAAAATGGATTTCTAACCATGTCATCATTTAAGGATTCAGGAATTTCATCTGTTTCTTCATATTCATGTAAATTTATTTCATTTTCTTCACTAATGTTTAAAGAATTATATAGTTCCTTCCATGAATCATGATTTACATTATTAATTAAAATATCATTCTTATTATTTCTAAATGATACATTTAAAATACAATGTAACTTATAATATTTTTCATCTTCTGTTTCATTGTCAACAAGGTTTATTTTCGGAAATATTCTTACAATGCATTCTTTTCGTCTTTTTATAAATTTATTGTTGTAAACTCTGTAGTGTTTACAAAAATTTATCAAATTTAAATCCTCAAGTTCAGGTGGTCTTATTTTATATGTCTCAAATAATGTTGAATCATTTGCTTCCAAAATTTCTTTAGTTTCGTTGCATATTTAAAATGAACAAAATTTTAAAATAATTTCTTTTAACAATTAATATATTGAATTAATACCTTAACTGATTTCCATTCTTCATCTTGTATAACTAATGTAACATATGTTCGTGAACTGTGGTATTACCTTTTATTACTTTAATAAAGAGGCCAACTCATGAGTAAATGTATTACTTCATGTGCACTGTAATCGCGTTCATTTAAAGTAGAAATAAATAATTTTTAAATTGCTGTTTTTGCGTGTAAATTATCTGACATCGATTGGCAAATTTCGTTCAAACATTCCTGCAAATTTTTTGAAATTTTTTCACCCTTTGATGCGTAGTTGGCGATGTAATAATATACAGCTTGTTCAGAGACAATCGGTGAGAAATCTGTATTTGCTCGCCAAATCGATGCTATTATTGTATTATATCGTTGTATTAATGGATTATTTCGTTTTGGATGATATCTGAAATACCCTTCTGAATTGTCTATGCAACTTTTTGTTTTTAGAGGTTGCGGAAAATTGAAACGACTTTGATAACGTAAGCAATGTTTGCCATGTATTGTATGTCTTTGCAATCGATTTGATAAATGTATTAAATCGTTTGTCAATTGATCCTTTTTTATATCTGAAAAATTCTCTTTAGATGGATGAGAAACGCCTATATCATGTCTTGGGTTAATAGCTAAACAGTTAGTTTAATTACTTCTAAGAGTGCGTTAAGTGTATCACAATTATTTTTTGTGATAGTAGCGGCTTCTAATAGGATATTTTAGGAACCATTTTATTTTTATATTTATTTATTCAGCGAGTGAGATAATCGATATTTTTTTTTAATAAAATGTTTTTAAATTTTCTTGAATATTCCTAGATAATAAGAAAATTTTTTTTTTTTTCGTAAACATCGAAATGTTCCATATGAGTCTTTCTTTGCCAAAACAACAATGGTGGGCAGGTCGGGTCATCGGATCGGCCTCAAATTTTTCCCATGTTTTTATAACATAAAGATAGGAAAATCCTGAAATTTTTAGCCTACTAGATCTTAAACAGCCCGAGTTATGGCCAATCAAACTCATTAGGCGGCTCTCGACCAGCGTTAGTGCTTTTCGGGAAACTGGTTAAAAATCATAAATATAAGCTTGAAAAAAAATTCTGAAAGAGAATATATGTTGGGAAACCTTCAGTAAATCCATTTCTGTCATTAGTTTTTCGGAAAAACCCCGGGAAATTCCGGAAAATGGGAAAATGCGTTTTAAGAAAAATCGCAATATATCTCATTTGCCGCCATTTTAGTATGGAAAGAAGCTGAGAAAACTATGAATAAATATTTGGCACTTGTGAATAGTTGGTATTATGTCAATAAACTATCTGTCAATACTAAAAAAACAGTTTATATAACATTCGCTAATAGAGTTAAATCATTACCTAACAATATATATATAGTAATAAATAATGAATCATTAAAGCGAGTCACAAGTGTAAAATATTTAGGAGTAATATACGACCAACATCTAAAATGGAAAGATCACATACTGAATACATTCAAAAAAACAAGGTATCTGATTTATATAATTGCTAGGCTAAATAATATCTTGAGTTACAATAACCTAATTTCAGTATATTACGCCTTTTTTCATAGTATAGCCTCATATGGAATTTTAGCATGAGGAAGCGCCTATGGTAACTCAATTGATTTACTACATAAATTACAAAGTAAAATTGTAAACGTAATTATTAATAATAAAGAATATAAAAGTAATAAAACTTTAAAGATTCCTATTAATATCCAACAAACTTACTTATTAAAATCACTAATACAGGATTATCAAATTTTATTATATACTGATTCCTCCTATGTACAGGTTATTACCTACTGTAGGCCTATAATATGTAACATTATTGTATATATTATTTGCATTGGAAATAAATTATTATTATTATTATTTTTTTTTTTTTTTTGAAAATTTTTTTTAACCGAAATCCCATTGATCTGTACGAAAAAAAATTTTGATTTCGGCCATTAAGGTCGATTTTAGCCTGTTTTAGAAAAATTTTACATTTTCAATACTTCTTTATTTAATTTTCCGTAAGGGATTAAAATAATTGACTTTTTTGCTTTCAGAATCGTATAGCCAGGGAAAAAGTAGTCCTAAATAAAAAAAAAAATTACTATTTTCGATGTAAATTAACCAAGTTATGGACAAGTAAAGATACTGTCAAAAACTACCATTTTTGTACTAATTCCAATTTTAGGCTCTAAACCACATTATAACTTGAAAATTACATAACTCGCTTAAATTTTATCGTAAAAAGAAAAGTTTTGGATTATTCTCGAGTGTTATTTCCTTGGCTATTCTTTTATGCAAGAAAAAAATTAGTTTAGTCGATAAAAAGTTTTTTTTTGGTCAAAAACTAATGTAACATGTTTAAAACTGTTTTTAATTATTATCATTTTTGAACAAAAAAAATAAATTTCTGTCAATAAAATTAATTTTTTTATTGGATAAACGAATAGTCAAGGAAAAAACACTCGATAATAATCCAAAACTTTTCTTTTTACGATAAAATTTAAGCGAGTTATGTATTTTTCAAGTTATAATGTGGTTTAGAGCCTAAAATTGGAATTAGTACAAAAATGGTAGTTTTTGACAGTATCTTTACTTGTCCATAACTTGGTTAATTTTCATCGAAAATAGTAATTTTTTTTTTTTATTTAGGAATACTTTTTCCCTGGCTATTCGATTCTGAAAGCAAAAATGTCAATTATTTTAACCCCTTACGGAAAATTAAATAAAGAAGTATTGAAAATGTGAAATTTTTCAAAAACAGGCTAAAATCGACCTTAATGGCCGAAATCAAAATTTTTTTTTGTACAGATCGATGGGATTTCGGTTGAAAAAAATTTTCAAAAAAAAAATGGCGGCAAATGAGATATTGCGATTTTTCTTAAAACGCTTTTTCCAATTTTACGAAATTTCCCGGGGTTTTTCCGAAAAACTAATGGCAGAAATGGATTTACTGAAGGTTTCCCAACATATATACTCTTTCAGAATTTATATTCAAGCTTATATTTATGATTTTTAACCAGTTTCCCGAAAAGCACTAACGCTGGTCGAGAGCGGGCTGTTTAAGACCTAGAAGGCTTAAAATTTCAGGATTTTCCTATCTTTATGTTATAAAAACATGGGAAAAATTTGAGGCCGATCCAATGACCCGACCTGCCCACCATTGCTGTTTTGGCAAAGAAAGACTCATATAAAATTTAAAAAAATGCTATTTTTTAAGTGGAGTTTATTTTTATATTTATTTATTCAGCGAGTGAGATAATCGATATTTTTTTTTTATTAAAATGTTTTTAAATTTTCTTAAATATCCCTAGATAGTGTGAAAATTTTTTTTTTTTCGTAAAAATCGAAATTTTCCATATAAAATTTAAAAAAATGTTATTTTTTATGTGGAGTTTATTTTTACTAGCTGATTGGCCTCGCGATGCTCGGCTTAACCAAATAAAACATCTTGTGCATTAATTTATTTATATTTTGATCATATATGTTTAGTTATAATAAATTTAATCATAGGTGATTAAAAAGCAATTAATTTTTATTTACAAATGAATGAGAACAGAATTAATTTTATACCTCTAAATTTATTAACAAAGAAATTTTATAATAAGTATTAAGAAAAGATTACATGATTATTTATAAATATTTACAACTAATGAGGTATATTTTATAACATTAATAATTATTAATAATAAATAATAATTGAAAATAGAATATAGTAATATTCAGATTTTTTAACAAAATTTGCAGTTTTTTTCATACTGTAGACAATGTATATTTGAATATTTTCAATTTTCATATGCATCACAACTGATATTGTAGACAATCAATATGAATTTTACTATATAATGAAATTTTCATAATTTTTGTTTGTTGATATAAAAAGGACAGAAAATATCCATTTTACTCCATATTGAAATTTTTTGTGTTTTTTTATATATAATTTCATATATATTTTTTTCATAAAATATACGATAATATAAATTTTTTTCTAACAGTCTCCTGTTTTATAGAAAAGTTGAAATTTCAAATATTTGTATGCAATAATTGCATTGAGAAAATTTTTATGCAATGATTGCATTAAAATTTTTTTTGTATTTGTCTTGTTTTATAAGAAAATTGTATTTTTTTATTGACTTTACCAGAAACAATACGCCATTATAAATTTTTTTTAACAGTCTCCTATTTTATAGAAAAGTTAGAATTTCAAACATTTTTATATTATTTTTGTCTTGTTTTATATGAAAATTGTATCTTTAAATTTTTTTATGCAATGATAGCACTGAAATTTTTTTAATGACTTTAGCCGAAATTATACGCCATTATAAATTTTTTTCTAATAGTCTCCTGTTTTATACAAAAGTTGTAATTTTAAATATTTTTATGCAACGATAGCATTGAAATTTTTTTATTGACTTTACCAGAAACTATACGCCATTATAAATTTTTTTCTAATAGTCTCTTGTTTTATAGAAAAGTTGTAATTTCAAATATTTTTATACAATGATTGCATTGAAATATTTTTGTAATTTAAAAAATTTTAATGCAATGATTGCATTTAAATTTTTTTTTGTATTTGTCTTGTTTTGTATGAAAATTGTATTCTTAAATTTTTTTATGCAATGATAACTTTGAAATTTTTTTATTGACTTTAGCAGAAACTATACGCCATTATAAATTTTTTTCTAATAGTCTCCTGTTTTATAGAAAAGTTGGAATTTCATACATTTTTATGCAATGATTGCATTGAAATATTTTTGTAATTTCAAAAATTTTTATGCAATGCTTGCATTAAAAATTTTTTTTTTGTATTTCTCTTGTTTTATATGAAAATTGTAATTTTAAATTTTTTTATGCAATGATAACATTGAAATTTTTTTATTGATTTTACCAGAAACAATACACCATTATAAATTTTTTTTAACAGTCTCCTGTTTTATAGAAAAGTTGGAATTTCAAATATTTGTATGCAATAATTGTATTGAGAAAATTTTTATGCAATGATTGGATTAAAATATTTTTTTAATTTCAAAAATTTTTATGCAATGATTGCATTAAAATTTTTTTTGTATTTGTCTTGTTTTATAAGAAAATTGTACTTTTTTATTGACTTTACTAGAAACTATACGCCATTATAAATTTTTTTCTAACAGTCTCCTGTTTTATAGAAAAGTTGAAAAATTTCAAATATTTTTATACAATGATTGCATTTAAATAATTTTTTAATTTTATATATTTTTATGCAATGGTAGCATTTAAATTTTTAAATTTAAATATATAAAATCATATAAAAAATGGATATGAGCTGTCCTAAATATGAAAAAATAAAAAATTCAAAAAATTAGACTCTAAGTCGTTTCTTTGATATTTCTTTTTAATGAATGAATGAAATTAAAAAAAAAAAAAAGTGGCATTAGAAAAGTGTTTAATAAATACAAAGAAACTTGGTTTTTACATTTTGATACAATCCATTCCGAGATCTGAAGTGATGAAAATGTCCACTTTATGATTTATTTAATTTTCTTAGCTTCAAACAGTTGTAACTCTGAACCATGAGCTCAAATTAAAAAAAAAAAAACGTCAAATCGATAGCATTTTTTCCAAGGAATAATTTGCACTAAACCTCGTCTCAAAAAACCTCTTAGATCCTGAGAAAAATCAGTTTTAGTGAAAAAAAATCAAATTATTTTGCGTTTTCGACCACTAACTTCTGATATTGATTTCTCGAAATCATTTAAATATTTTTTAAAAATTAAAAAAAAGTCTGGAGATATTTCTTTAAAGATTACTTTAAAACCACTTTCATGTATTTTCGTCCGTACAATTCTTCATACATGCGTGTCCAATAAAATCAAAAATAGTCAATTTTTTCAATTATTTCATTTTAATATATATAAGATATTTATTTATTCAGCGAGTGATATAATCGATATTTTTTTTTTTTAATGTTTTTAAATTTTTTTGAATATCCCCCTTTTCATAATGTGAAATTTTTTTTTTTTTTTCGTAAACATCGAAATTTGCGATATAAAATTTAAAAAAATGCTATTTTTTATGTGGAGTTAGTTTTTTCTCTATTATTTTTTATCTTGTGTACCAAATGGGTTAGAAATTTAATCAGTTTGTCTTTGTCTCATTTGAGATCATCTGTGAAATTTTGAAGTCAATCGGCAATATTGTTTAAGAATTTTCGTTTAGAAAAATTTTTAAAAATGTAATTTTTTGATTAGCATTCAGTCTTTTTGGTATCATTCCGAAACGTGCATACCCAATGAGCCACAAATTTAATCAGATCCTCTTTATCTCAATTGAGGTCATCTCTGAAATTTTGAAGTCAATTGGCAATGTCGTTAAAGAGTTATCGTGGTTACAAACTCGACATTATTTCGAGGGAATAGACTGAGCTCAGCTCAGAGCTTCGCTCTGAGCTTCGCTCAGTCTAATAAAATACCTATAATAAGAATAAAATATGGTAAACAATAGATGAACTACACACTTGTATAATCATGTATTTTAAACATTTATTTATTAAAATTTGCTTTTTAATTTTAATTAACGAAAGAATAGTTGATATAATGTTTTTAAAACTCAAGGAAACAAAATAGGCGCCTTATGTAAGCAACCCGCTGTATATGTTCAGTTTGCGCGCGACTTTATTAGGGGTCGTTTACCTGTTTAATTATTTCTGTATTTAAAAGTAAAAACGACATAAATTTTATGAAAAAAGTGTTGGAATATAGTTTTTATATATTTTTAATATTAAAATAAAGGTTTTTTTTCATTTCAAAGCGTGTATACGTAATTTTTATTAAAATCAAAGCATTTACGAGCATTTATTGTGTTATAAACAAAGTGATACATAAGTATATAAGTACTTTAAATTGTGTTTATGTGTGTTAGTTTATTAAATATTCTATTAATTATTATAAAATATAGTATAAATAATGTAATTATGACAAATTTAGTGTATTATTATTAAATAAATATCGTTTAAATTAAAAAAAGTGTAATTAAATTGAAAATATCGAAAATACCCATACGTGTAAAAAAGTTCGGATTCGATTATCGATATACCTATTTAAAATAAATTTGCAATAAATAAGTGAATATAACCCTTTCCCTTCATTTATTAAAGCATCAGACCGTAATTAAAAGCATTTTTAGTATTCGGCTTAGAATAGGTATCCCTAAAACTCGATTTTAATAACACACGAGATTTGGTGAAAACGATGAGAAAAATCTCCTAAGGTTGTTCAAGAGAGGATTTTTCTTATTTTTTTTATTAATCTAAGTTGTTTTTTAATATCGGTAACGTAGAAATTAGTTCCTTAGGGTTTGTAGTTTCATAAGAAAATTCGGTTTTAGATAAATGATGCATACTTTTTTATATAAAAGCTAATTTGTGTGTATTTGATCGAAAGCCAATACGTTCGAAAACTGGCTCCTATACGGTATTATTTATAATATTAACTTTAAACATCTTGGTATGGCTTAAGTGTAGGAAACGTGAAGTGGGATTCTGGACAATTACTTTCTAGCGTTTTACATGCAATAATTTGTAATAATTTACTGACATAAGTTTTTTATTCTTGTATTATATATTCTTTGAAAGAGTACCATAAAAACTTAAGTGCGTACAAACTTTCCCAATTTCTTTACCACTGAAAAGTTTTTCACCATTATGAATTTTTTGACAAAACGTAAGTTAACTTAATTTAAAAAATTTTTTTTTCACAATCGCACTTTCACAAATTTAAATATTTTATCATTCTTTATTTTTTATAGTAACACAACCTAAAATGTTAACATTTTTTATTGATAACGTTTTTTTGATGACGTAACTGCTCACATTTTACAGCGGTAATGCTTTTCTACCCAATAAATTATATTATGAGTTATCAAATGACAAAATTGGTTAAAAGATTTTTGACACTCTTTGCATTTCAGAGCTGGGCAGCTCGGACCGGTCCCCACTCTTATAATATGTAAATACTAAACTTGAAATTTTTGAGTATAATATTTACATGTTATAAGAGTGGGGACCGGTCTGAGCTGCCCAGCTCTGTTGCATTTATATGGCTTCTCAGCTGTGTTTACACATAAGGTTCCTTATTCAAAACATCTAAAAATCCTGATTCAATTGCAGTCTTTTTGCAGAGTTAGTATTATTGTTGCAATTTCTGTTTAAAATCTTCGGCAAATTTTTGAATAGCTTATCAATCCAGTAGTATCAAAAGTTGCATTTTGTTTAGTCTTGCAGTATGTTAATATCAGTTTATTATATAAGATTAAAATATCTTATTTTTTAAGGAATTTCTTTATTTTTTAAATTATACTAAGGTAGAAAAATTTATTTAAATTGTCTAAATCCAGACTAAATTTATAATTTATTTATTCTTTATTTATTAATTTATAATTTATTTATTAATATACTATAGTTCGAATGCTATATTATTCTTCTTCAGTGATTTGTATATTAAAACATTATAAAAATATTTATTATGAATTCACGTATAAAATTTATATATAAAGTTTAACGAATTTATTAATTTTAAATTACCTGAATATGTACGTCTCCTTATACTTTAAAACGGTTTAAATTTCAATTTCTTCACAGACAAACGATTTAAAATGCTAATATTTCTTAAGGAAAAAGATATCTTTAAAATAATTATAAATATTATGTGTATTAAAATATTACTTTAATTATTAATTTTCGTATGCATACATTATTTTGTAATTTAAAAGTATGAAAAAATAAAAAAATTTTCTATTTTATCCCAAGGTAATTTGGTAATTTTCATTTTATATAAATATTGTGTAAAGTGTATCTGTGGAAATGTGTGTTAGCACCTTAAGAAAGTTGGAATACATAGGCGTGCGATTGATAGTGCAGTTTCGACTCCCGCTTGATTGGGACTTATAATGAACGTCACATATCAGTAATTTGTGACTTATTATTTAAATCCTATTATGATAATTATCAGGTTTATTTAAAAATGATTCAAAAAATTTTACTTTTTTAAACGGCGATGAAATTTCTGAACCTATAGAATTCTCATGATACATAAAACTATGCAGCAACGTAGTATCTCTATTAAAAGAATTGGACGATGAATTTCTTAAGTTTTTACCTCCACTTATACCAGTTTCTGTATTATCTGAAAGTTGAAACGTTGCATATGGAGATATATCTTCAGCTGTTTCTGAAAATGAGTATATTTTTGTTAAAATTTAAAACTATATTGAAATTTATATTAAAACTATAATTTAAATTTATATTCTTACTAAAGATTAAATTTTTCCTAATGTGTTACAAAAAACATGGTAAAAAACTAAAACTTTTTTAGCATTTAAATCTATTAAAATTTTCTTTTCGTTATGTATTTATGATTCGATTTCATTTTTAAGTTGCGTGTTTTTTTTGCTAGACATTTTTGTAAACATAAAACAATTGGAGTCTCGATTTTTTAGCAACTTGAAATACTACGTTTCAGTTTGTAACACCCCATATATATGCAGCTCATAAAAAAACGTATTTCATATAGCTGCGTTGCACTATTTGAAGTATAACTCTATGCACGCATACGTAGGCGCCTGTATGCGTGCAACAGGGTTTGCCAAATGGGTAGTTTTTCGCTGCTCCTTCCTCTCTTTACAAAATTTATATAATTTATAGATGAAGTGAGGGCAGCACTATCCAGTGATGTAATTAACTGATTTATTTGAATTTCTATTTTTTACTAATTAATTAATTAATTAAATATCAGTTAATTGCATCAAATAATAATTATATATGAATGTAAATATTGTAAATAACAGTTAACTAGTTTTAAGTAGATATTAAGTAAAAAATATAAATATATAAATAAATTATTTGTATTTATAATTAATTAATAATTAATTACAAATTATCTAAATGTTAATAAGTTAATATAATTTAATTTGATCATCTACAATCGTTCGATATCAAAATTATCATACATATGAATAATTATTACGTAATAAAGTTTAACGGTTTTTAAATATAAATAATTGATTAAAAAACAAATAATTTATTAATAGAAACATATAAATTTATAATAAATAATCATAACAAAATGTAAGAAATAAGAATAGAAAAGAAAATCTAATTTTCATGTAAAATATAAAAAGTTAATGTAATAGAATGTTCTATGAGAAAAAGAAAAAGATCATCGAACATTCTAGAAGCTTCTGGAAAGAAATTCGCATGTAAAATCTTTTTACAAGTGTGCGTGAGTGGGGAATCGTATATAAGGGAGACGATTCCAGCCTCAAGCAACACTTGGCTAAGAGATTTCTTGCGAACTACTTACTCATGTATATAGTTCGTTTGCAATCAATAAATTATAATTAAATTTAAATTAATTTGGTTATCATTTAAATTGCCCTGATTCTCTACAGCCAGCCTATGATTAAATCATAGGTGTTCACCATTAGACCATCTATTATTTCCCTGCTGGGAAAGTTTAGAACCTTGACGTGTAAGGACTCTGCGGATCCTTTACACCGACAGGGAACTAGGCGGGCAGGCTTATTATAAATAATTAGTGAAAAATCATACATTCTGGTGACACCCCCTAAACGGGGTGTTACAAGTTTTTATTTTTTCCGGATCCTTAAACTACTAAATCCTATTTATAATTATTATCTGATTATAAATAATAGTATATTTAAATAAAGGGCGTAAAAAATTTGATACTAAAGAGGGAAGTAGCCTGATAACTCAGCAAAACCGGGCATAATTACTAAATGTTCACGCTATTGTTTAAATTTTTGTGCCCTGAATACTTTATACACTAATTTCTTCGGAGAATGCTGCAAAATGCTGATGCAAAATACTACGGAGTCCTGAAACCTGGAACAAAGTAGCGGAGTACGTAAGGGCCACTCAGTTTGGGTCAGGAAACGCAGGGGGGTTAAAAGTGTATTTAGTGGATAAAAACTTGGTTAAAACGTTTACTTGGCACCAGAAAAGTCTCCTTGTTGTTCTTCATAAGTCCCGCAAACGCCTTATTATTAATGCAAGATTCACATATATCCTCCATAAACAAAAAAAAAACAATAATAATTTAATTAATATCTAATTTTTTATCGTTCGTTTGTATTTTGATAATTAATTAAATGAAATTGGTCTTTTTACGAACACATGATGTTAATAATTTTTACTACTAAGCTACGACGTTAGTTGGCTAAAGCGATTTCACTAGATATGAAATAATCGTGGGTTCGAGTCCCACCGGCTCTGGCATTTTTTTTCGATTTGAGGAATATTTATTAATACCACTTTTTTTCAATTTATTTGTGTTTATAATATCATTACACAATATTTAGATGCAAAAAATTATTGGAAATTTGATAAAAATTTTTCAATAATTTTCTACAAAATGTTTGATATTTACTACGTTGAGTATTTGAATAAAATACCATGTTTAGTAGTAAAAATTATTAACATCATGTGTTCGTAAAAAATTTGTATTCGCAGCGGAGGCCCGTTCACTGCAGCGAGTAATTGTGTTACTCTGTATAGGACAGCCGATAAGTATTTTAATCCATAATGAAATTGTGAGGCTTTTTCATATATAAAACACCATAAAATACAGATTAATATTTTTACAGTTTCTTCATATTGAACTAATATGAATTTTATTTTAGAGTGAAATTTTTTGAATTTTTTGTTCTTTTATATCTAGGACAGTCGATATGTATTTTACTCCATAGTGAAATTTGAGAGGATTATTCATATATAAAACAGCCGAAAATATTGCAAAATTTTAAATCCATATTTTCATCTGTTTTATTTCTGGAAAAACCCAAAAAATTTCACTCTGTAATAAAATTGATCTCAGCTGTCTTGTATATAAAAAAATAAAAATTCATAAACTTTCACTCTTAAGTAAAATTCATATTGACTATTTTGTGCTAAATTCCAACTAATATTTCAATGCTGCCATTGCATAAAAATAATTGAAATTACAATAGTTATATAAAACAGGACGCTTTTTGACAAATTTTATATTGGTGTATATTCTACTACATTGAATACTAATATTTAATGTTTTCTAAGAGACGAGACGCTAATAAAAAAAAATTTAAACTGGGGTACACTCTGCTAATTTCAATACAAATTTTTCAATACTGTATACAAACAATTGAAATTACAACAGTTATATAAAACTGGACATTATTTGAAGAAAATTTATATATGTGTCTTTTCTGCTACATTTAATACTAATATCTGGACGCTATTATTGCATAAAAATAATTGAAAAGTTTTCAATAAAACAGTACACTACTAGAAAAAAAAATTAAAGTGAAGTATAATCTGCTAAATTCTAAACTAATATTTCAATGCTATTATTGTATAAAAATAATTGAAATTATAATATTTATATTAAATAGGATACTTTTTGAAGAAAATTTAAATTTGTGTATATTCGGCTACCGTAAATACTAATATCTGAATACTAATCCGAATACTATCATTGCATAAAGTTTAATTGAAATTACAACATCTACATAAAAAGGGACAGTATTCGAAGTAAATTTTTTATTGAGGTATATGAAAATAATTTAATACATCTTTCACATGCAGGACTTTTAAATATTTAATAGCTTTACATGACTCCTAAAAAATATCCTTTATTTAACATCGATACTGCTGGTCAGTGGACTTTTTTATTTATGTTGCATTTTTTCAAACATAAAAAGCAATTTTTATATAATAATAAGAATAATTTTTATTTTTATGCAAAAGGATTATACAATTAAATATATATTGGATTTAACCTACTTTAAGAAAAAATCAAAAAATCAAAATGCTTTTTAGATAATTTAACTAACCAATAAGCTCATATAGCAATTTTTTTTTTATTTTGATTATTTCTATGTTGACAATTTTAACGCCATCCTAAACCCCTATGTTTTTAACATTGAGTTGGTAAGGCAGAGTTCATTTTGAAAAAGGTCGCCAATCCATTTATAATAAAATTTGTGGCTTCATATTGATTCATTCACTAAAAAAAATCATTTTTTATAGCTTAAAATATTTTTTTTGTTTTTTCTACAGCTTGAAAAAGAAAGCCGACATTTAAGAAATTTTTACCGACACATTTGGGTTTAGGATGGCGTTAAAGAAAAAAATGTCGTGTAGTTCGATTTTTTTTTAAATTGATTCACTGGAGATTTTTACAATAATTATTTCTTTTTGTTGTCGACTTAAATGTTATAAGCACTATATAATTTTTTATGAAAATTAAAGCATATTAAAGTCACTTTTTTTTTAAAAATAAGGTTATAAACTATTACTAGCAGATTGGCCACTCTACGCTCGGCAGAATGTAAAAGTAATTTTGAATATTTAAATACCACACTATCCGTTGATGTCTAAAAATAAAAAATATTGCTGCACGAAATTAAAATAATTTTTGTTTTTCATTTAAAAATTGTTTTAAAAAACATTTTAATAATAAAATAAATAAATAATACGTTAAATCAGTCTAATATAATAAATCTACTAAATTTCAATATGAATTTCTATGATACTGTATATTTTGATACCATAACAAGTTATTTATTTTTAGATATTATTTCAAAATATTTGTTAATATACCAAAATTTTTATTGAAATTTCGTCAGATTAATTGTTTTTCCCTAGTTTTACATTTTATTATTTACTTCATGGTTAAAATATTATTATTAGCAATTTATTAATAAAAAATTGTAATTATTTTTATCTTGCACCATAATATTTTTTATTTATTTACATCCATGTCTTTGCTATTTTTTCATATATTAGATAATTAACATGAGTTTTACCAAGGTATATATATTGTGTTTATTCATCACATATACACGACATATATATTTACATACTCAATATGTCTTATATGCCTCCACTTGCGCGCGGAGAGACTTAAAAGCGTTCATTATTTTTTCTCAAGTAATTCCGTCTGTGAAAGTTACTTTATCCTGATTTTCACCATAAATTATTATTTTTTGTATATGTATATATATAGGGCAGACTTGAATAGAATGTAAAATAAAAACCATAAATTGCTATAATAGAATAAACCTGCGGTTACATCAACCCTCATATCTGAGCGAATCTTTTACTAAGTACATTCCTAAAGAGAATGCAAGGGGTACTCTGCGTTCAAAAGAAATCACCATACCGAATATCAAAAATTGTGGGACAAACACCTTTCGGTACAAAGGCACTAGACTTTGGAACTCCTTACCTGCAGAAATTCGGTTTCTACCTTCACTCAACTCATTTAAAACTGCTATCTCCTTACACTTGATCCCTAGCAAGGGTGTTTTCATAAACATAACATCCCACCCTTTTGTTACAAGACAATTACTTATTACTCATTATTTTATTATTTTATTTTAATATATTTCACTTAATTTAATAATTTATTTAGAATTAATTTTACCATGTACATGCAACTAACTAATTGACTGTGATACCTATGGCAAATTATTAAATTTAAACTATTTAGACTATAAGTATTTATTAACTACTTTATTTCATTTTACTATAAAAATTTAATAATGTTATCACTAATATTTCAAATTTATTATATTTTATCAATGTTAATTATCAATTATTCACTATGATGTATATTTTATTTGATTACTGTATTTTTGTTCAATTGCAAATAAAGAATATTTACATTTACATTTACATTTTTTTTTTTGTTTGAAAGATCTATTTTTAAAACTTATAACAACCCTCTCACCACAAAATAAAGAATGTGAAAATATGAAATTACAAAATGTCAAATTAGGGTGTTTAATAATAATTAAAAATACAATATTACCACACTTAATGATTTAAATAAATGTAGCTGCAATACTAATATAAAGACCAACTAACACTAACAATGAAACCAAGAACAGCAAATGATGAAATAAGTCCCCAGGTTTGAAAATTGAAGCTGCTTAACTTGAGGATAACTTGTGATGAAATTTGGATTTGGATTGAAGTTGAAGATTGACAAAGCAGCTTCACCATAGAATTAAATCCAAAGTACCTTGGAAACACACCAATAAATTAATATGTGGCTTATTAATTTGGCCCAACATCAAATAATAAACAAAACATTTAATTATAAATATGATACATTGCAATAAAATTTAGAATTGAAAATTTTGATAAGAAATGAAAAAAAAAAGAAAAATAATATGTACATAAATATTTGTTTTTTTTTTTTTATTGCAATGTTAACATTGAAACACACAACGCACTCAGCTTTGTTAAAAATGATGTTACACAAAATATGATAAGATAATAATACAAAAAGCTTTTTATATAGTATTATTTGTGTAATAAATAAAAAAAAAATTTAGTTATAAAAAACTAGTCTGTCAAAAAATATTACTACATAAAATTTAAAAATAAACACATAAATTAATGCTTATTGTTTTGATGATCTAGAGTGCCGCATCAAAAACATATGGAGATTATTGATTCTTGGTGTTTCGCCTTTCCCTCTATGAGTCTTATATCCAAGTAATGGTATATCTTGATTTGTACTGATATGTATTGAACGCGTCCTAAACAATATAATTTTGATTGAAAGTCAGCTGCTGCGCAGTAGGTAAATTTTCAACGTATTGCGCCAAAAAGAAGCATTTTGATTTGATGAGCAAAATGTGACATGTTTGCCATGTTGAATATGTAATGTTCGCCAACCCGCCAAAAAAATGATGAAAATTATTTCAAAATTTTGCAACAATAAAACACACATATATGAGGTTTCTATTTTTTTTTTTTTTTTTAATTTATGTTTACATTTTCAACATTGATATGAATTCTTGAGAAAATGTCTATTTTACAATAAATTTGAAAACTGCATGTCCATGTGCTCGAAAAGAAAAACGTTAACTTGAAAATAACTATGTTGATGATATTTATGATGATAAAGATGCCGGTTTTGTTTGGACAAATTCCCTAACAAAAGATAAAATTGCGTATTTAGAGCGAGCACATGGAGCCGTCCAATGAATTTTATATAACACTTGTTGCTTTTTTTGTAAAAAAAAGACACTACTTTTATGCACTTTATAAAACGAAATAAATTTTATTCACCTTGTTTTGCCAAATTTCTATTTTACAAGGGATGCCAAATGTTTAATATTTAGGGTTTTAATTAAATAAACTATAAAAATACATATTGATTAAAATATATTTATTGAAATATATCTCCCGCCAATATGCTGCATGGCGGGTGCGGCGGCGAAATGACTAGAGCGCCGGTTAGCTGAGGTAGCGCTGCGTATCATACAGTACAAACATACATTCGTATATTTATACACACAAACTATCTAATTTACAAGAATATATTAACTTCATTTCCTATATAAAGAATAGATGGCTGAAGCAATTTGAGTCATCCTCACAAGTACTAAAATCGCCATTTTTTAACTATATAAGAAAAATAAGGACGTGTTTACATCAGCGTCTGTGGCACATGCACTAACACACACAGCCATACTGATGAGATCTATGTGTAAGTGTTGATCGAAACGCTAGGTATCTTCTGTACCGACATTTAAATCCGCGAAAATTTAAATTTTTTAAATAAATTTTTAAAATTTATCTAATGTCACCGCTTTGTATGCTTTAATAAAAAAAGAGATGGCAATTAGCTTCTGCATATGAAAAGTGGGGGTGATGAATTTTTAAATTTATTTGATATCATTTAGTCAAAAAAAGGTCGATAAAGGTTTAATTGTTTTAAAAAATACTGTTGAGTATCAAAAATTATTATTAACTTATTCATAATATATTAAATAATAGTAGTAATTTAATTAAGTTTAATGAAAAAGTATATGTTAGTTTACCTCACCATTTATTGTAAAAATAAATATTCACATTCAATCTAACGAAAATATTTTAAACAATATATAAATAATCATTTCCATTTTAATTTATAAAATGAGGTATATATAATATTTAATAATTATTTTAAAATCAAATTATAAATTCTTGAATCAAATTAATTAGTAACAACAAGCAATAAAATAATACAAAAAGTTTTAATTTTTTTTTTTTTTTTTTTTTTGGGCCCCTTCAAGAAGGGGCCTTTTTCCTAGGACGAGGAGAATGCATTTACGCATAACATACACCGCGTACTGTATGGTTATGTGGGACTCAACCTCAAATTTGTATCTGGGGTTGCCCAGACATACATAATTGAGGAGAAATTACAATACCCACTAAACTCCCCACCCTCCTGCATTTATGACAATATCATAGAATCCGGACCGAGACTCCCTGTTTAGGTATTACTTTGGTCCAGAAACAATGCAGCCAAGGCATTTCTTCGCCATACCCTGTCAATAAAGGAGGAGATTTTCCTATGAGAGGAAACCTTCCTCCTTTTTTTTAATCAGTGTCGCCCGTACATACTCTGCCACACTGTACCAGTTAACGGTACTGCGCAGCATTTCCGGGACGACTCCTTCCGGCCTCCATTCATCGAAGGGCGGTCGCCCTTCAGCGAAGCGATGACACCCAAAAAAGATGTTCTTAGCGGTATCCAGCTAGCCCGGGCAATGCAAGCATTCCGGAGATATCACCTTGCGCCATTTGAAAAGCATATCGCGGAAATAACCGTGACCAGTAAGGAACTGTGTGAGGTAGAAGTCTACCTCCCCCTGATCACGGTTCATCCAGCTTTCCAAATGGATGATAAGGCGGTGTGTCCAACGTCCCCTCGGGTCACCATTCCACATATACCGCCAGCATTCCATTGTGTGGGAGCGAGCGCGAACGGAAGCTACGTCGCGCTCTTCTTTCTCAAGGTTATAGATCGCCTGCCTTTCCAAGTCCAGCAGATCGATGGGAATCACCCGAGCCACCACCTGGATCGCTGGCTCTGATACTGTCTTGTACGAGCAAGCGATTCGAAGTGCCCCTGCCTCTGTACTGCCTTTAGTTTCTTGCAGTACTTTTTTATGCGGACATTGTCCGCCCACACCTCTGCACCGTAGAGCAAGATCGAGTTGACTGTCGTCATCAACAGCCTCCTCTTTTCTGATCTGGAACCGCTGATGTTCGTCATCAGCCACGAGAGGGACTTTGTCACCCGGCCAGCCTTTTCACAGGCCTGCTGGAATTGTCTATTGTAGGTCAACTTGTTATCCAAGAAGACCCCCCAATATTTGACCGATGGTTTGGTCTGGATCATAAGGGGATTACCTCCATCATCAAAGCTGACGCCGAATATGGTATCAACCCTTCTCCGGGTCAGAAGGACAATCTCCGTTTTCGGAACTGCCAGTCTTAGTCCTTTGTCCGACATCCAGCTATTGATAAGGCGCATGGCCTCATCCAAGGTATTCTGCTGGTCCTCTGTCTGTCTAGCTGTTATGGTTAGAGCAACATCATCCGCGTATCCAATCATGGAGCATCCATCCGGAAGCTCAATCTTTAGCAAGCCGTCGTAAAAGGCATTCCACAGATCAGGGCCCAGAACTGAACCCTGCGCTATACCTGTGCTTAATACTTTACCTCTTATGCCAACGAGCGTGTCCCAGCGCAAGTATCGGTCCCGGAGGTAATCTCTGAGTATATTTCTCAGATAATCCGGAACTCTGAATACCTGCTCGAGGGAGTGCAACATATCGTCCCACTTAGCCGAGTTGAATGCGTTTTTCACATCCAACTTGACAAGCAGGACGTCCGGTTTAATATCCGGCCGCACTTGTCTGGCCCTTATAACCACCTTCACGACCTGCTCGATGGCACCGATCGTGGAACGCCCCTCACGAAAGCCGTGATGGTCGTCGCTAAGGTCACCCACTTGCCTAATTGCCTGCCGCAATCATCCTCTGACCATGCTCTCCATCACCTTGCAAATGGTATTTAACATACACTATGGTCTATAAGATGATGGAGATCCCGATTCACCCTTTCCCTTGCTTTTTAGAGCCAGACGGGCCACTTTCCAGTCCCTTGGAATGGCGCCTGCCACGAGGCACGCGTTAAACATGCCAAGCAGGAGACCAGAGATTACCTTTGCAGCCGCCTTAAGGGCTTCCGTGGGTATTCCGTCTGGTTCTGGCGCTTTCCCATTTTTCATTGACCTAATTGCCTGAAGCATCTCCGCCTCGATAAATAGCGGAACTTGCTCCCTTGGGACATCCAAAGCAGGGTTTTGTTGGTTCGGATGATCCAGGAAGAGAGCGTCCACTATTTTTTTGGTCGCTGCTTCATCCATCGTGTTGTCACATCCGGACTTAAGTTTGCCCATGACAACCTTATATCCCAGGCCCCACGGGTCACTGTTGACATTATCTCTTAGGGACCAAAGACAGCGCGCCTTGCTGAGGCGGATAGCTTTCGCCAGCCTATGCTTGGGTTCCTTGTACTCTTCAGAGCGCGTAGCCAGCTCTCGGCGGCCATGTGCTCTTTGCTGTCTTCTGCGTGCACCGTGACATACCCGTCTAAGCTCCGCAATTTCTTCATTCCACCAGTACACGCTTCTATTACCCTTCCAGGGCCGTTTACGCAGCATAGAGGCATCGCAAGCTCCCCTCAGAAGAGCAGTTACCCTCTTGACAAGAGTCTCTGCCTCTCGCGGGGTGGTCGGTCCTCCGTGCCAGGCTGGGATAGACGAGAACTGTTCGCGAAGATAATCCACAAATCTGTCCTCGTCCATCTTTGACACATTCCAGCCTAGTGGGCGCTTTTGGTACGATGGCCGATTAACGACCCTATCACGCACTTTGAAGGTGATGTAATTATAGTCGCTGCCATTGGCTCCATCCATTACACTCCAACCGCCCACATTTCCTGCCAGCCCGGCCGAGGCAAAAGTGACATCAGGGATCGATTCGCCAAAGCCTGGCCTTAATTAGGTTGGATTGTTCCCAGAGTTCATGATCACCAGATCAGTTCTAGCGGCCATCTCTAGGATCAAGGTTCCCCTACGGTTCGTGGTTGGCATTCCCCATTCCACGGCCCTGGCATTTAAGTCCCCAGCAAATATGATATTGCCAGAGACTTCCCTTATCGTTTCCTCCAATGAGGCCAGCTTTGCGGTGAACACCCCAATAGTGTCATTCGGTGACAAATAACAACTAATGAAAGTTGTATCACCGCACTTTGCCCAGACGTGGCAGTTGCCTTTTCCATTTCGGGACATAGACGTCTGAGCACAACCTCGTAACAAAAGGTTTTAATCATTTATATAATATTATACCAATTTAAACTTAAATTTAAAAAAATTATATCCGATTTATGTTCAAACTTCAAAAAATTAATTGTTTTAAATAAATACTTAAAATTATTTTATTTATAGATTTTAAATAATTATATTATGAAAAACAAATTATTGTTTAATATATATTATAAAATTAAATTTGTAATTATTTTTTTTGAATTTTAACATTATTAATAATCTTTAATTGAAATAAAATCATTTTACTAAACAATAAATGAATTTCTATTAATACTATAAATGAATAAATCTTATTAAACAGTATTCCAAATTTATAAATTATATTTTTTTCTTAGCCTATAAATAAAAGATAAATGAAATTAGTATACAATATATATAATAATAAATATTACTTACTCTTCTGCTGCTTTCGTGTTATACTTTCTTATAAAATATTAAGTCGGAGTTACTAACAGAGACGTGTGATCTTTATAAATTGTTGTTTTTCGATTAGACAAAAAAAATAATTTCCCCTGCTTTACAGTATATTTCCCTATATTTATTTTGACCAAAAGCAGTTATATTTAGCTATAACAAATATATAATATTAATTACAATTTAATAATTTTATTCCAAAAAAATTTTTACCGCTATATGTTTGTGTGTATCGTAAATGAATATGTCTCTCTTAACATCTTCTTTATTAGTCTTTGGATTCTTAAGCTTTTCTACACCAGTTATATTTTGAATTATACCCATACTATCTAAAATAATACAATAATTTAACTTAATAAAAATTTATTATATTATTAAAAACTAATATACGTTTTAATACATACCATATTCTTTATTTGCAGTTTTAATATTTAATACATCGCTTATATTTGTAATTGGGAATTTTGGCAATTCAATATCATTTAGTTTAGTTTCTATAACGTATGATTTGTCTGTTGCTGTTAATTCATATCTTTTTTTATCCGGATCATAATCTGGATGTATATTTCTAATAATAAACCCGACAAATATGTAAATTTTATTTAACTGTAAAAATATGATTCATTATTGAATAAGTAATGTTTATTATTATTATAAATTAAAATTACTTTTAAGGGTACATTCTCCCAGTTTTGAAATTGAAAATCGATTTTTTTTTTTTAATTGATTTGTGTTCAAAAAGTATTCAAGAATATGGAAAAAAAATTTTAATTGAATCCCGCAAATAATAAAGAAACGACGGCGCCTAAAAGTTAAATTATTAGTATGCAAGAATACAAGATCCGAAACTTTAAACGCGTTTTTCTCAAAACGAACTCTTTGAAAACGGCCCACACGATAACAAAAAAACTATTGGTCCGATTTCAATTTTTTTTTTTTAATCGATTTATTATGAAATTCTAAAGGCGTTCCTCTAGGATAAACCTGATCGGAAGATTATTTTGGACTGCAGGCTCCGTTTTCAGGCTAAAAATACGGTCAAATTTTGACTTTTTTCTATTTACCTTAATAAATATTTTAATTTTCAATATTTTTCATATATCCTAGAGGAGTGCCACCAAAAACTCATGTACTTTATGGTGTTTTATTTTTTTTTATTATAGACGATTCTAAACCGAGTTATGATGTGGGCCAATTTGGAACTTTTTTTTAGACACCAACTTCAGCGCCATCTAATAATATGTAAAAAAAGAATAAAATAAAAAATAAATTTTTTTTGTGTTCATTATGAGTGTATAAAATAGCTGTAAAAAAATCTTTTTATTATGCAATATAGTTTTTGAGAAAATTCATTAAAAAAATTACGTTATTTTTACTCAAAACTGGGAGAATGTACCCTTAAATTATCAAAGAATCTTCTATATTCATTGTCCCATTACGTGATATTAATAATTTCTCCATCCGAATCTATCAATTTAACCATTCCGTATTGACCATTAACATAAACTGGATTAGACTTTGTAAATACTTTCATCTTGTATATTGAACTATACATAGACTTTTATTAATATATTACAAATCTGCATTTTAAAATAAAAATAATTAACAAAAATACCTTTTAACATTTTCAACTGTATTTTTAAATGCTGTAATACTAAATGCTCCTAAAAATTCATTTAAACATGATGTTGAACCTTTAGAATTTTCTCCCTTCATATTTAAATTTTCTTTTTCTAAAGTTTTTGTATTCTTTTTCAAATTATTTTTATTATTAATAATCTTTTTTTCTGTAATAAATTATATACAGTTTAACAAAAGTAGTTTCACAAAATAAAAAATGTATAGTAGCTTACTTAATTGTTTATGACAACGTGGTTCTTGTTTTATTTTTTTACCACTTACTTTTGATGTTGCTCCACTTTTTAATTTATTTGTAGCTTTAGGCAATTAATGTTAAATTAAAAATTTAAACCCGAAAGTTTAAAAAAAAAAAATTATATTTAAAATATAAATATATCTTTAATCTCTAATGATCTTACTCCTCCAATAACACGTGGTGAAAGAATGAAAATCTGTATTTGAGTTTCAAATCTAACTTAATATGTATAATTTAATAATATCAACTTTAGGCTTTTAAAACAATAAATTTAATTGATACGAGAGTTGATTATATTTATTGGCATGATTTAACTTATACCAAGTTCATCTATCGTATTTTATACCTTGCTTGATATATAAATTATTTATGAAGATATAATATTCATTGTATTACTTATATACAAAATTTTTATTCATAATGATTGTAATTAGGTTAAATAAAAGAACAGAGAAATATTTTATTTTGTTTTGTCTATGAAAATATCATTAAAAAAAATATTTTATTGCAAAAGTTCTATTGATCGTTCATAACTTTATAAATTGTCAATGTATATTTTATTTGATTTTGTATATGAAAATTTGATAAAACCTCTTTCGTTTGCCTTAAATCTGAAAAAATAAAAATTTCCAAAAAAAATATTTTATTGCAAGAGTCATATTGATTGTTCACAACTTTATAATTTGCCAATGTATATTTTATTTTGTTTCTTCTATAAAAATATTATTTAAACAAAATATTTTATTGCAAAAGTCATTTTGATTGTTCGTGACTCTATAAATTGTCAATGTATATTATATTTCGTTTTGTATATGAAAATATTATATTTCATTCGTCTGTCTGAAACATGAAGAAATAAAAATTTCAAAAAAAAATATATTTCAAAAGTCATACTGATTGTTTTCCACTTTTGAAATTTGCACTATCTATTTTATTTCATTTTATATATAAAAATATTTTAAAATATCATTCTGTCTTAAACTTGAAACAATAAAAATTTCCAAAAAAAATATTTTATTGCAAAAGTCATATTGATTTTCCCTAACTTTAGAAATTTCATATATTAACGATTATTTCTCAACCCGGCCACTCCCCTCTGTCCAAAAATGGTGGCAACTTAAAAATATTTTGGTTTTCTCAAATTGACTGGAAAAGGGTCTAGTTATTTATTCTTATTGGCCTTTTCATCTATGTAAATCTACTGTGCCCATTTTTTTTGAAATTTTTTACTCTTAAAAGTTGTTATTTATTAAAACTAAGAACATGAGACCACTTGCGTGGTAATTGGTTGATTTTTTAAAAAGTTTTGTGGGTGCTATGTAGTTTTTAAAAATGGGTTAAAAACGGCTACTTTGATTGATGATATGTCTGAACCTACATATCCAAAATAAAAAAAGTTTTAGTGCAAAATGGTAGTCTTTTGATACATAATAAGTGTGTCAAATATCAGAGGATTTGATCGAGTAGTTTTGGATTTAACAATTTTAAGGGTGATTCTGAAACAAATTTTGACTCAATTTTTTAAGAGAATTAATACCCAAAAATTGCTAAATCAGAAACTACTTAATCAAATCGGAAACTACTTAATCAAATATTTGGAAAACTTATTATGTATCAAAATACTACCATTTCGCACTAAAACTTTTTTATTTTGGATATGTAGGTTCAGAGATATCATCAATCAAAGTAGCCGTTTTTTACCCATTTTTAAAAACTACATATCAACCAGAAAACTTTTTAAAAAATCAACTAATTACCACGCAAGTGGTCTCATTTTTTTTTTGGTTTAATAAATAACAACTTTTAAGTGAAAAAAATTTCGAAAAACTTACTGTTATTACATATATTCTGTTTTTAAAATGTCTACCTAATGCCGCTCAGTGCCTAAAATTGGCAAAGTAGATTTACAGAGTTGAAAAGGCCAATGAGAATAAAAAACTATACCCTTTTCTAGTCAATTTGAGAAAACCAAAATCTATTTAAGTTGCCACCATTTTTAGACAGAGGGGGGTGGCCGGGTTGAGAAATAATCGCCCATATATATTATATTTTGTTTTATTTATGAAAATTTGATAAAACCTCTTTCGTTTGCCTTAAATCTGAAAAAATGATAGTTTCCAAAAAAAAACTCTTTTCTGCAAAAGTTATATTGATTGTTCATAACTTTATAAATGTTGAATATACCTTATTTCGTTTTATATATGTTAATTACAAAAAATTTCATTCATCTGTCTTAAATATTTTATTGCAAATCATATATTGATTGTTTTCAACTTATAAATTTTCAATTTATATTTTATTTCGTTTTTTCTATGAAAATATCATAAAATATCATTCCTCTGATCTAAACATGAAAAAATGAAAATTCAAAAAAAATATATTTTGTTCCAAAAGTCATATTGACCGATCATAACTTCAAATTAATATTAAAATTTATCTTCTTATATAATTACAATGTATATTTTATTTCGTTTTGTCTATGAAAATACCATAAAACAAAATATTTTATTGCAAAAGTAATATTGATTCATCATAACTTTATAAATTATCACAGGCCCACAAAAAAAAAAGTCAAAACCCAGAAGGTAGACCTAACTAACTTCACGTTTTTTGGTGTTCTAAATCCAAATTTTCCATCCAAAATTCGATTTGATTGCCCAGTTTCCCCCAAGCACCCCCCAGTACCCCCCTGGGGGAATAAAAATAAGTTTTTTATAAAAATTTAAAATCAGTGCAGATTCTTAGATATTTTGGTGTAAAATTACTAAAAATATTTATTCAAACTGTTTTCGAACTCCATATTAGCCCCTAAAGCACCCCTAGCATCAAAAACTAGACCCCCTAGGGGTCAAAAACTGATTTTAGTAAAAAATGAAAACTAATGTAAATTCTTTGGTCTTTTTTGTAGGAAAACTAAAAATATTTATGCAATTATTTGTCAACTCCCGGTGAACCCTGAAATGCCCCTAGTATCGGTTACCATACCCCCCCAAGGGTCAAAAACTGATTTTTAGTAAAAAATTAAAATTAGTGCATATTCTTTGGTGTTTTGGTGTAGGAAAATTTCAATCATTTATGCAAACTTATTTTAAACCTCATATGAGTCCTAAGACCTCGCCCACTTGATGATAGTCACCACAACTCTAGGGGTTAAATACTAGTTATTTGTAAGATTTCAATTTTAATGCATATTTCTAGCTATTTTGGAGTATGTAATGAAAAAATGTTTATGAGAACTCTTTTAAATACTCATTTCAGGCACAAATTCAATTCTAGCTCATATGTTAGGTGGTCAAAAATTCGTTCTTTATAAAAATTTAATATAAATTGCAAAATATTGGGAAATTTGCTATACGAAAAAATTTAATGATGAGTACTCTTTTACTTTTAAAAGACCTTCTAAGTTTACAAGATGCTTTTCTTTACAATTTTATTACGCTTTTTACATTCTCTTCTTCCTCGCTGTCTTCTGATAAATCTTTTGTCCCACCTACATTGATATCGCTTTTCCATTACCTTAATGTCCTGTTAGAATCTTTTACCCTGTTCCTCACTGTAGACACCTAAATTGCTCGGGATTAATCTATATGTGATTCAAGATAGTGCAGTTTTACATTCATTAGGCAACCAAGCTCTTTATAATTTTCAAGCAATTTTTTTATTTCCTCTTTGAAATCGTCACTTTTGTCTCTAATTAAAAAATGTTAAACTACATGGTTAAAACTTTCCCAAGCATTTTTCTCTATATTTTCCATGCATTTTATGAATTCAGTGTCTGGAAGAAGTTTAAAGTAAATTTTTATGGATAAAGTTTACTGTTCCTAGAGTTAAGGAACTTCTAATGATTCAGGCAATCGCGACTGTTCTACATACGCAATAAGCATGCATACTTTGTAAATCCTGATTCCTGCCCTAACAAGACAGATATTATTTTTAAATCCTAGCAATTTTTCAATTCTGGTCCTTATACTTTATTTTTTCAAGAATAAATTTTGTTGTTTCAATATCTTCCGATGCATTTACATAATGGGATATTAGTATTGAACCTGGTACGTTCGTAAAATTTAAGAGGATAATAAGAGCCTTTAGACTTCGTTAACAAGAGTCAATAAAAAATCTTCATTTTTCACTTATGTAAAAATCGGGCTCAAAGCTGTTAATAAGATCTTTAACATCTGTGCAATATACAAGAGACTCTTCTTTTTTAAAAATGTAGAAACTCTTTGCTTCGAACGGGATAGTATGATCTTGATGTATCTTTTGTCGTTAGTCCATCCATGTTTCATTTTTGAAGCAGATATTCTGCAGAATCTTTACGTTATCCTTATTTTCTGATCATTGCATTTATTTTTGCTTAATTCCATGATCTTATACGTCTCTCTTTTTTACTATTTGTATATTCTTCCTCACTTTCAGAATCACTTTGCTTACTACATGAATCTTCAGAATTGTTATTAACATCCATGTCACGCTTTGACTCTTGTGCATCCATTTCCCTTTCATCCAAACCTAAACCATGATTGCATTTGAATATCCAATATTACTTGAAAATGTAACATCATTATTATAATGGTGGGGTAAATGATATGGCATTTGAAAATTAAACATGCTATCATACCATTATATGTAGTCATTTTAATATAGCATTCTTCATTAGTTCTGGGCTCATTCCACATAGCCGGCGTTTTCATAAATACTTTTTTTTGGATTTTTGACGATACAACGTAGTCCCACATGGATAACAAATGCTGTTTTGAACCCAATTGTTTCTTATCCCAGTTATTAATCTGCAAATTAAAATAAGATTTATATTTTCCTCATAGAAAGAAATAATTCTGCGATTCTTATTTGTTTCAAACTTACCACATACTGATTAAAACAATTTCATACTTACCACATTTTATGTTCGTCATAAGTAGATACTAAAATTTATTTTATTTTTCTAAAATAGAATTTATTACATATTTACTTTTGCGACTAGGACACCTCCCCATGGTGAAGGCGGATAACGGTTTAACCGGCTAAGCTCCTAGGTTAAACTGATGCCTTCATGGCAAAAGTAGAAAGAAAAAAGTTTACGATGCAGGGGGGATTTGCAGCGCTAAGAACCTCAGTATCGGTGGCTGGTCAGGGTGCAAAAGCGGGCCCGCAGTCGTAGTTATCCGGCGACCGCAGTTCTAAGATAGTGGGTAACTTGGCTACCTTAGAGTTTAATGCATCAAGAAAAAAACCACCTACTATAAAAAATCTAAGCATCGTTTTAAATCGATGCGATGAACGACCACAGCTGCTTTTAGGCAGAAGAAACACTTTGGCAGACCGTGAGAATTGTGCAGGGATAGATGGAATTTCCATTCATAACTGCAACAAAGACGTTTCTATGTTTTATTTCGTATGCGGTAAGTTTGAAACAATTAAGAATCGCAGAAATTTTTCTTTATATGAAGAAAAATATAAATCCTATTTAATTTGCAGGTTTTAACTGGTATTGGAAACGCTTAGGTTCCAAACAGCATTTGTAATTCATGCAGGACAATGTTGTATCGTCAAACATCGAAAACCAAAACAAAGTGTTCAATGGAAACGCCGGCTATGTGGAATGAGCCCAAAGCTGAAGAAGAATGCTATATTTACATGACACCATTTACTGGTATGATAAGCTCTAAGCATGAGTAATATTCAAATGCCATATCATTTACCCCACCAACTTTCAATAATGATGTTATTATTTCAGGTAATATTGAACATTCAAATACAAGCATGGTAATGGAAAAGCGATATCAAGGTAGGTGGGATGAAGGAATGTTGACTATTGTTGGAGTTTAAAGAGAGATTTATCAGAAGACAGCGACGAAGAAGAAAATGTAAAACAGGAAAAAAAATTGAAAAGAAAAGCCCCTTGTAAACTTAGAAGATCATTTAAAAGTAAGAGACTACGTCATCATAAAAATTTGTCGTAAATAAATACCAAATGTCCAAATATTTTGCAATTTATATAAAATTTTTATAAAGCACGAATATTTCACCATCTTACAAATGAGCTAGAATTGGATTTGTGCCTGAAATGAGTATTTAAAATATTTCTCATAAATATTTTTTTATTACATACTCCGAAATAGCTAGAAATATGCATTAAAATTGAAATCTACAAAAAACCAGTATTTGACCCCTAGAAGAGGGGTGACCAACATCGATTGGGTGAGGTCTATGGGCTCATACGACGTTTGCATAAATGATTTAAATTTTTCGACACCAAAACACCAAAGAATATGCACTAATTTTAATTTTTTACTAAAAATCAGTTTCTGACCCCTTGGGGGTATGGTAACCGACACTAGGGGTATTTCAGGGGTTCACCGGGAGTTCACAAATAATTGCATAGTAATTTTACACCAAAATATCTAAGAATATGCACTAATTTTAAATTTTTATAAAAAACGTATTTTAAACCCCCCAGAGGGGTGCTGGGGGAAAACTGGACAATCAAATCAAATTTTGGATGGAAAATTTGGATTTAGAATACCAAAAAACGTAAAGTTAGTCAGGTCTACCTTCTGGGTTTTGACTTTTTTTTTGTGGGGCTGTGATAATTATCAATGTATATTTTGTTTCGTTTTTTATATGAAAATATCATAAAATTTCATTGCCTGAAGATATTTATTTAAATATTACTTTAAAGCCACTTTCATGTAATTTCGTCCATTCAAAACTTTACAAATTGACTTGTAGTTAAATCAAATTATTGACATTTTTTAATTATTTCATTTTAATATATATAGGATTGTCGGTGTCACTGCGACTTCAATCGGGGTCACCATTTGTAGGAATCTGGTATTTCTACTTTTAAAAAAAATTACTCCGACGCAATAGTTTATAGTTTCAAATATTTTATTCGCAATGATTGAATATATCACATTTTATGATAAATATAATTAAATGATATAACGAATTATTAACTTATTATTTTTAAATATATTTTTTAAATAATTAATTTTATAATTTAGCTTAAAGCAGAAATGTGAATAAATCAAATGCAGAAAATATGAAAAATTCAAAATTTAAAGTAAATCTTATAATATTAATATTAATTATCATTGTCGTTTCATTTTTCATATTTTTATTCTACATATTTTTCGTTTATTTGAAGCCGAATTTTATGTACGTATTAAACTTGCTGTGTTAAAAAAAAAGTATTTTATAAAATAAAAAAGTAAACATTTGTTAGCTATCTCTCGGGCTAGAAAATGAAAGTATTAATTTTTTCATTTTTCGATAAATGTAAAATATAGCTATTAACGGAATAACACAACAAAATAAAATAATTACATAAACAAAAATTTGAGAATAACTTATTACTAGATGATTGGCCTCGCGATGCTCGGTTTAACCAAATGTGTGTTTAGTTATAATAAAATTAATTATACGTGATTAAAAAACAATTAATTTTTATTTAAAAATGAATGCAAAAAAAATTAATTATATAACTCTATTCCTATTTATACCTCTAAATTTATTAACAAAAAATTTTTATAATACATATTAAGAAAAAGTTACATTATTATTTTTAAATGTTTATAACTAATGAGGTATATTTTATAACATTAATAATTATTAATAATATATAATAATTCAAAATTGAATCCATTTTACATTATATTAATTTTACTATTGAGTGAAATAGAAAAAAAATTTGGGAGAAAAAACTTATGCCGACAATATAGGTTAAAATTTTTGTATTTTTTTCATATTGTATGAAAATAAATATACATGAAAAAATATACAAGATATAAGTGAAAAATTCAAAAAATTTAACTTTTATAATGCCGATATTGCTATTAAATTAATTAAAAAAAGGCTCTAAATGACTTGAAAATAAAATATAACTAGCCTAACATTTAACTGGTTTTTCTTTACTATAGCACATACCGCACATTCATAACGTTTTCTCTTGTATAATTTCACCGATTAATTAACTTTAAAAAAATTTATATTGCGTAATTAATTTACCTGTTATTATTATTAAATATTCAAAATATAAAAATTTAGTAAGCTTTTATCAAAAATATAAACCAGACTTAATTATTCTCTTACTTACCCTTATGTAATTTACCTATCGCTCCATCATGCCGGCTACAGAGTTTATGTTCGTTTATTTCCGAAAAAGGGGGGGAGGAAGGGGAGCTAAGTCAATAATAAGCCTTTCGGTTAATAAAATAATAATTGACTTTAATGAAAAATAAGTGGAATTTTATAATTATTTACAAAAAACTTATAGCTAGATTAGGCCATTAAATAAAATAAAAGAAATAATTCTGTGGCCTCGTGGGCATGGGTATCGAGTATACTCGCGTATATAAAATAGAAAACGAAATATAATAATGAAAATTATGAAAATTATAAAAAATGTGAACATGAAAATACCACGAATATTCTCGTCACACGCGCACATATATAAATGATTTTCCACACATACGTGTCAACACACTCTTACTTATCTAGTTTATAAAATTATAAAATTAAAATAATTATTTTTAGTGCACTTTTATTTAAATAATATTCAAAGGTACCTTATTTGTTTTCTGGAAGTACAATAATTTAGGCTTCGAAACGAGCTAGTTTACTCAAAATAGCCTATAAATATATTCACGTATATCTTTAACACAATGAACTGAAACTGATTTTATGACAATTTGTCGATATTAAAATAAATTATTTATCAACTAAATTTTAGTCACTTATTAATAATATATAAATTTAGTCATTTATTAATAATATTTAGTCAATTATTAATAATAAACTGTTTATAAAAAACTGGACTGTTACAAAAATTAAAACTAAAAATGTTATAAAACTGACTTAATACAAAACTTTTATGAAAAACTGTGCCCATGCGGCATATATGAAACTGGCTTGTACAAGGTCAGTACAAGAGTGGCACGAGCACATGGAACTCTCTTGTTCTTCTTTTCGGCTGTGTCCAGCCGTTGTTGATCGCGCGTTGCCAAATTTCTCTTGCGCAAGTTATGATAATTTAAATATCTTTAATGCGGACATAAATGTCTGCGTTATACCTCACCCTCCAAAGGTTTTTTAGCTTGTTTATCTAATTGTAAGGCAGGTCTGAACATTTTTTTAGTGGAACGATCCTGAAGTAACGCCTTGCGTTCTCCGGCATATCGTTCACTATTGATGTATACCCTTTATAAACATCTCGTTTCTCTTGTTCCAATGGTCTTATGTCCTCGGCATTGATCCTCCACTTCTCCTTTTTGCCTTGCGATGTGTATCGACTGTATTTTTTTTCTCGTTCGTCCAGTCATCTATTTTCTTATTTATTTTCTGGTAGTTTTCCATAGAGCTCCCTGAGATGTTCTTGGCCCATTCTCTTATGATCCTCTTTACTATATTTTGGCTTAGAAACAGCTGCTTTAGGCTTGATTGGTTCTTGTTTGGTTGTTGTTTCCGCTGTAGAGGCCTGGATATTTTCTATTGCCCGTGGTTTTCTTAGCGGTTTTTGTAGATTCTGGTGTTTGATAGGGTTACATAAGGCTATTAATTTTAATACTACCGTTTCGTACGACCCTCCCATCGCCAAATTTAGTACTCTGAGCATAAGCTCCGTTGTTACCTTGCCTTCTTGTATACTGTTGATAATTGTCCTTGGTATTTTTTGCGGAGGAGGTAGTATTGTTGGGTAGCCTACTTGGTCATTGGTCTGGTTTGAGCGTAGTATATCTGGTTCTGTAATTCTGGTGTGTGTTTCTTCATCATCAGTATTGTTTATAAAGGCAAACTTAATTAGCAGTTTCCAACTACGGTCTACATCTCTGAATTTTCTTGTAGTTATGGAAAATTCTTGCTGATCGGCGTTCTCACCAAGGTTTAAAATCCACTCGTACTCGGTGGTGTTCATCTGTAACAGATTTAGTTTTCTGTTACGTTACGTTTCGACGATTTAATAGTGTTTTAATTATAATAATATTTAGTGTTTTTTGTATATATAACTATTGCTAATCCTTAAAACTAATATATTTTATTTTACAATATTTACAGAGTACGACTTCTGTCGCAGTTATTTAAGACGCGCGCGATAAAGTTAGAACCGATATAGGCGCTGTTCACGTAGCTGGTATTTTGAGGTTCACCCCCTACCCCCACATGAGCTTTGCGCGGTCGGCCGCGCTGTCTTTTTATAACTTTATCTTCGGGCCTCTTGACGTCCTTTTTACTTCTTTCTTCTTGTCTCTTGATGACCGATTTTTCTTCTTTATCTTCTGTTCTCTTGTTGACCTCTTCTGAAGTTTTGCTTCGAGTTAAGTTTCTGTGACACGGCTTATATTGGTTATCTGAGTTTTCTTTATATTTATTAGTTACTGGATTTTCATTAAGTTTTTGAGGTGCTAGTGTTGTTTTCCTGGCCTTACCACGTTTTTTCTTTTTAGACGTTCTTTCTTTCTTTTTCTTTCCTGGTTTAACTGATTTATTTTTTTTGAGCTCGTCTCTTCAGTTACTTTGCTATCTTTTGTATCTTGATTTACAGAATTTTCTTTTATTTTTGGCGGCTTTAGATGAGATTGAAAATTTTTCATTTACGTGTTTCAGGTCTTTTACGTGATATGTGTTTTCTACAACACCGTCTTCGCCTGTTAATTCGAACAGGTTGTCTGTAACTTGTCTGGTCAGTATGTATTCTCCTCTATTTTTCGGAGCTAGACCACCTGCTTTATTTTCTGACGTATTTGAGAGAACTATGTTTTTGATCCAAACTCTGTCTCCGACATTGAAGTTATGAGAGGATCTACGAAGATCATAATTTCTTGCTTGTCGTTCAGTTGACTCTTTCTTGTTATCTTATGCTATTTTCCATATATGTATCATTTCTTCGTTTCGTTCGGCCCAATTTATGGTTGCTTTGTGTTCTTCAGATCTTTTCAATGTCGGTGATAAAGATGGATTGCGGCCGTAGCAGAGATAGAAAGGTGAATAACCTATTGTTTCATGAACCGATGTGTTGTAATTAAAGACTTTTTCCATAAGTTCTGAGTCCCATGTTCTGTGTTCTGGCGTTATGTATGCTCTGATCATGGATTTGAGTGTCCGGTTGAGTCTTTCAACTGGGTCGCTTTGTGGATGCCCTGGAGGTACTAGCGCATGTTTAATGTCGTGTTTTTCTAGCAGGCTGGACATTTCTTTGTTTTTGTATTCTGTTCCATTATCAGAAATTAACTGTTCTGGAGTGCCATGCCTATAAATGACGTATTGCTTGAAGTTTTTTACTATTGTCTGGCCATCCTTCTTTTTGATTGGTATGACCTCTGCATAATTTGTGAATAAATCTTCAAATATTACGATGAAGTTATAGCCATTCTTGGATCTTCGAAAAGGTCCCATACAGTCTGAAGCAACATGTGTCCATAATTTTCGGTTTTGGATAATCGACTATTGGCTAAATTTTTTTAGATCTGGTTGCGTACCCTCTTCGTTTATTAAGAAGCCCAAGTAACGCACTATCGCTTTTCTAAAATAACTCTTGTTTCTGTTAATGGTGAACCCGGCTTCTGTAACCTTCTTGATCACCAGTTCTAGCCACTTTAGATGACTTGACCACGTTGTTGTGGCTATTATTATGTCGTCTGTGTAAGCCATAACATATGGCGACATGTCGGGCGTTATTATTTTGCTCCTAGCTCGCATAAATGTCGTTGGCGCCCCTTTTAAACCGAACGGCATTCTGACGTACTCAAAGATACTTTTGCCTTGAACAACAAATGCCGTTAGATAGCGACAGTGTTCTGCTACGTGGACCTGGTGGTACGCCATTGAAAGGTCCAAAGTACTAATGAAGCCTGCTTCCTGTTGAGCATTTGGTCCATTTCTAGTATTGGAAATGCGCCCCTTTTTGACACCCGATTCAATTTTCTGTAGTCAATACACATCCTGTATTTGAACTCTGGTTTGTTCATTTTTCCGATGACTTCACGCTTTACCATTACTACAGGTGATGCCCATTCACTTTTTGATGGAACTATTACGCCTTTTTCTGGTAAGTCGTCAATTTGGCCATGCATTTCTTCTTCTATAGGCTTTGAGACTGGAAAGCACTTCTGTTTTATCGGCTGGGCGTCCCCAACGTCAATAACGTGTTCTACTAGATCAGTAAATCCTAGTGCATCTTCGTCTAAAGGTAATTGATTGTCTAGTAATTCGTTTAACTGGTCTATTTGTTCCTTAGTAGGTAAAGCAAGACCTTGTGACTCAGGTGTTACGTCAACTGATGCTATATCTACTGAAATTTTTGACTGTAGCCCTTTAGCCTTAATTTGAGCATCTTTTTCGTGTAGTATAACGTCGAATAACCGCATAAAGTCTGCGCCTAAGATGCAATCGGTGGTCATATTTGGCATGATTAATACTTCAATTTGATTTTGAGCTGTACCTAACTTGAAATTAAAGTCTACCGCATTAAATATAGGCGAGAAATGTCTGTTCGCAACTGGTACACCTCCACCTATGTAGTTTTTAAGCGTAAGACCTTGTTTTTCTGCGAGCTCGAGAGCTACTGGTCCCATTATAATTCTGGCTGACCCAGAGTCAAGAAGAGAGCTTGTTTTCTTATTTTCTATTTCTACGTTTAGCCACCATCTTGGAGAGACTGTTAAAATTGTGTCACTGCATTCTGGATGGAATTTTTCTGAGCATTTGGCTCTGTTTATTTTGATTAGCTCTTCTATCTTTTCTCTGTATCGCTGGGCTCTTTTCTTTTTCTGGCAGGGAGGCCGCTGGCCCTTTAGGCGTCCCTCCGCCTGTTTAAATTTTGTGGGCAAATATATTTAAGATGATCTGATAACCCACATATATAACAATTAAAGACGAGTGGCTTTGGGCAATCGTTTCTACGGTGGCCTATTTCACCACAGTTTGGGCATTTTGGTACCATTTCTTCTTGTCCAATTGCTTGTTGCTGGTTTGAATTGTCAGCTTTATTTGCCTGTCCTATACTTGGATTTTTTTGCTTTATTTGTGTTCTATTAACTGTTCTTGTACCAGTATTTTGCTTTTAGCTTTGCTGTGTTTGATTACTGTAGGATTGGCTATAAACTGGCATCCCTGAATTAGAATAATAACAAAAAAACTATATAATTAAAATTTTTTTACAAATAGAAAATAAAATTAGCATTTTTTTTTTACAAACAGGAATAAAAAATTTTAAAATTTTTTTTTGCCTTTCCGGGCGTAAAACTCGTGTGTAAAGAATTTTCTGAACTCGTTCTACGCCTAGGTGGGCAAAAAATAGTAAGCACCATGGGCCAAATACTTTAGACACTAGCGTGAACACATATCACTCGTGCCCGGCTTCGCCGGGGCGACACTTTTACGCCCTTAATACTTAATATACTATTTAAATAATCATTATCATAATCATTAATTATTGTTATTGTTCTAATAGAACCCAAGACCTATTGACATACTAGTTCATAATTAGGTGACAAGTTACAATTAACTTAGGTTAAATTAGAAATTAAAAGTTTTAAATTGAAATTTTAGATTATACTTTAGTAAAGTACAGTAAATTTTGTCAAATATTTTTTGAGCAAAACAGATAGAAAATAAAACAAAATAAATTTTTTTTATTTTGTAACATTAAAGTAAATGTGGTGGCATCCAAAATTGTAACTTAGGCACCTACAGCTAAGTCAATGATACAAGTCCCATAATTATTTAAAATATTTATAGAATTAAGATAGTTTTAAAAAATAATTAATTTATACAAATTGATTTACAAACAGTAAATCCAATTAAGATAATATTTGCCTAAAAATCAATTTTATATGGTGTTCCGTATTGTAAATTATTGTAAATATACCTTTATTGTAATATAATATGTAAACACGCCTTAATTTATGCATAGAAAGAGATAGGTAATATCAAGCGTTACCTGTCTGTGTACAGTACGCACTCAGCCGTACAGCAGTACACACGTTTAATAAATGATATCATCTATTTAATCACAGTTTCTATATTATTACATCCACTCGCATCCACTCCAATATTCCACCAATTAACCTCTAATTTATGGCAATTCCGTTCATTTGGTCCTTCGATCCTTAATTGGCTAATAGTTTTTTAATTTAATCTATAAATTAGTTAAAAAACTCAGAAATCAGTACCACGAGGTTTTTTAAAATTTTTTCTTCAAGTGAATATTGGATATTTAATGTGTGTTTTAAAGTGGATAATCATAAATATTAAATTAATTAATGCTCATCGATACAATTGTTCTTGTGATTAAATATATCAACTGTTTTCTCAAAAATTTAAAAGTGATTTACACGTGCTGTACTTAAACTTTCAAAAAAATATATTTGCAAAAAGTTTAATATTTTCAAGCAGAAAATAAATAATGAGTGCCGAAAAACTTGTCAAAAAATAAATTATTTAAAAATTTATAAAAAATTAAAAAAAAACAAGAAGTGTATTACAAAAAAGAAAATCATCATAAATGAAGAAGAGGGGAAATAATATATTAACATAAAGGTTTTTCTCTCGCTCACACATCCTCGGCATATAAGCGTCATGCGCACGCATTTTATCAAGAAGACGACAGCAAACATCAGTTGCCGCCATATTCTTTTTCATTGGGGAAGTAGAAGCACCTATTCAAGTTTTCTCCCACTCCTTCTTCGCTCTCACACACTTAAATCAACGACGGCATGAAGCAGTAACTGGTATCACGTCATCATATCTTTTCATCGGGGCATCTACACCACGACTACAAGTACATACGCGACGGCGCACTGGGCACGAAGCGTCTGCTCCAATCATATTCATTATCTGCAACGTGGCTAATTTGTCTACTGCTGGTGTCTCTTTAAAACTTAAGTTACGTTTTCTTTTTTATTTATTTACTTATTTTTAATTATTTTTTTTTTTATAATAATAATAAATACAAAAATAATTAAGCTCTTTTTCTGTACATTTTTTGTGATAATTTATTATTTTAATTTTTTAAACTTTTTCTAACAAATAAATTCAAAATTTATTTTATAATAATCAATATGAAGTTAAACTTAAAATCAAAATTTTAATTAATTATAATTTATATTTCGGTCATATTACTAATTAACTTGATGTTACCTAGGTCTCTAAATTAAATGCTGGACATCAAGAGGTCTATCATAAGCTGTAGCTGTTCGGGCTGTGTTATCAATCAATGGGAGTACCTGGACATCATTTGCAGATCTCATCAATCAAGATATATTTTTTCTTTATCGTGAGGACTATGTTTTAAAATTATATTAGATTTTTATAACTTACTATTTTACTTTTTTACAAATGTATTACTCATAATGTTTAATTTAAAAATCTATAACGTATATCATTGTTCTCGGGAAGCAAGGTTTAACTTTCTTAGCTTAAATTTTGACATTTATTATATAGTTAAACATTCTTAAATTTTCTATAAATATTGTAAAAAAAACTTAGTAAATTTTGTCATAAAAAAATTATCTAATTCTTAAATTTAAATGATAATTCATTACGATAATTTTGTCTTATAATTACATGTACTGGTTTTGACATTTCATACAAATCTCATTAATCCGTATTCTGTTCAAGATAGGAGAGTGGTAGACGTCAAAACTTGTAAATTTTTATATTTTTTCTCAACATTTTGCGAATAAACTCAATAATCCGTATTCTAATAGGAGAGTAGCAAATGTTAATCTTGTAAATTCTTAAAAAACTCACCGACATTTATCGACCAAAAACTCATTAATCCGTAATCTGTTAATAGATAGGAGAGTGGGGGATGTCAAGCAAAAATGCATTTAATTCTATGTACTACTGAACACGACAAAATTTACTTTCTTAATTAAAAATCACATAATCTTAAATCTTAAAGTTAATTCTTATGTAATTTTCATACTAAAGCTTTGTTCAATAATTCATGCTATAATTTTTTATACTATAATTTTATAATTTTATAATTTTATCTCAATCTTTAATTTAATAATTTTTCACCTGTGATGTAAAATTAAGTGGGGAGGAATACTGAACCACATTTTATAATCACTAAGATGAGATAAAATTGTAAAATTAATTTCAAATTAAATTCAAATCATTAAATGAGGTAACTTACTTTTAATTCCGGTTTAAGAAGGTTAGACTGAGTTTCCCAAAAACAATTAAAATTATATTAGCGGATCAGTTATAAACCATAATTCTTAAACTTAGTCCTCAAATGATTTCTTAAATCTATACTTGTATTGTTAATCACATATGATAGTCCTAATTACTCTTATTGATTGCTAGGATCGTTTTGATTAGCAATAGTTATTGATAATCATCTTGATGTAAATCAATATTATGTTCATTGTTATTATTGTATTCATTTTCATTGTATATATAAACTCATTTTCTAAAAATATCTAAATATCTTCATAATTAGTATTATATTCTTTTATATTAATTGTTAAAATACAAATCTATAATTGTTTATATAAATCAAGAGACTTTTTAAAAAAAACACATAATAATGTTTTTCAAAAAATTTTGTTTGTAAATAGTATTTGAATTCTTAAATTCTTTTTTATAGTAAAATCATAATTTTTTACCTTGATAAAAAATTAAGCCGGGAGAATGTTCCGTAATGTAAATTATTGTAAATATACCTTTATTGTAATATAATATGTAAACACGCCTTAATTTATGCATAGAAAGAGATAAGTAATATCAAGCGTTACCTGTCTGTGTACAGTACGCACTCAGCCGTACAGCAGTACAACATGAATCCTGACCAGCAAGCCTCTGATACCAACAAAGAATCAAAAGATTCGTCAGAAATCTTACTAGAGGAAACTGAGCAGATAAATGACAGTCAAGTTACAATAGATGCAACAACTGAAGTTAATAAAATGCCAGCAATTCAAGCTCGAGTATCAGCATGGGTTTACATGCAGGATACAGAAGCTATAAGCAAAGTATTGGATGAATTACACATGATAATTCTAGATGATGTTTTCGAAAACCAGAGACGATTCCAAATAACCTTATAGGCTTATATAACCCTGACGACTTCAACCTTGAGGCAGAAATTGATGCAGCAGATATAGATAATGTTAGGCAAACAAGATTAAAATCAAAGGTCAACGCAATAGCGTCAGAGTCACTGGAAAAAAGCCTAGAAAGAACAAAACGAGAGATAGAACTAGACAAACTCAAAGATGAAGAATGGGTAGCTATCGATGCAGCAAGAAAACAACTACATGATCTACAAGAAGCAATCTTGCAGAGAGAGAGAGGGCTTTACAGAATACAGAAATAGAAAATATGAGAGCCCGATACCAGGAAATAATGGGTAACACCATAGCAAGAAATAATAGAAGATCAGTAACTATTGCAGGCACAAATCAAAACATAAATACAGAACAATATGCTCCAACATCAAGCTCACCATTACATGAGCCTCACCGTAACAATTTATACCAAAACCAGAAAACTTTGTCCAATCAAACACAAGTAACCAGCTCATTTTATAGTAGGCCCCAAGATATCGGAGAAACCATAAGAAGATGGAATATTAAATTCTCAGCAGATGGCATAAAAAGTATTCAGAAATTTTTAGAAGACATAGACAGAAGAGCATCATTATTAAGTGTCACCTCTGAAGAAATATTACTAGCTCTTCCAGACATGCTTGAAGGTAAAGCAAAAATATGGTATTCTGCTATGTACAGACTCTGGAACAGCTGGGAAGAGTTTAAAAGAGTCGCTATAAGCCATTATGGGGCAGGCAAAGAATATCAACAAAAGATAGAAACAGAGTTCATGTCAAGAACTCAAGGTAAAGACGAAGATTTAAGAACGTACATGTTCAGTTTGCTAGCCATTGCCAAAGAATTTCGCCCACGCATCTCTGATGAAAGAAAATTAGAAATGCTATACAGAAATATAAAGCCAGAAATAAAAAAGTTATTATTTAGCAAAGAAATAAAAAGTATAGACGCATTTATAACAAAGGCAATCAGAGTAGAGGAACTCTTAAAGAGTGGTAACTTACTTCCCCCACCACCCAGAGAAGCATGCCTCTTTCCAGAAGCCTCATATACACCATCAAAGAAAGATAGGCCTAAAAATACATTAAATCAAGTCAGCGCAGTTTTGGCCGCAGATGTCAAAGAAATAGTTAGCGCCAAGCTAGCAGCTATAATACAAGGCACAAAATTCAGTATGAGAGAATTACGCATTGGCAAAGACTGCTATTGGGCTAACGGTTCAGACTCAGATGAGTATGATGAAGAGCCAAGAAGACATCAAAGGAAAACCACACCAAAACAGCAAAAAGGTACTCAAACCAAAATTACAGCCAAAACAACAATAATAGAAATTATCCAAACAATAATTACTTAAATAACAACTATACGCCTAGAAATAACCAACAGCCTTATAGAAACTATAACAATCAAACATCTACTCAACAAAATAGAAACTACAACAACCAGCAACAATAAATTCAGCCAAATAAATCTTATAACAACCAGCAAAATTATCAAAAATATGTAGAAAATAATACTCAAAATACACAAAATTACCAAAAACCGAGCCAATCCTACAGTAATCAAACACAGCTATAAACTGGCGCCCCCGATATCAAAATTTAAAAATTTAGTAAGCTTTTATCAAAAATATAAACCAAACTTAATTATTCTCTTACTTACCCTTGTGTAACTTACCTGGCGCTCCGTCATGCCGGTTACAGAATTGGTTTATTTCTGAAAAAGGGGGGAGGAAGGGGATAAGTCAATAATAAGCCTTTCGTTAATAAAATAATAAATGACTTTAATTAAAAATAAGTGGAATTTTATAATTATTTACAAAAAACTTATAGCTAGATTTGGCCATTATATAAAATAAAAGAAATAATTCTGAGGCCTCCTGGGCCTTGATTAAATATATTGATGGACGCCATCTTTTATAATCACGTGTGGGTGTGCACGGGTGTCGAGTATACTCGCGTATATAAGATAGAAAACGAAACATAATAATGAAAATTATGAAAATTATAAAAAATGTGAACATGAGAATACCACGAATATTCTCGTCACACGCGCACACATATAAACGATTGTTGCGGCCAATAGCTATAAAATCATATTTTTATTTATATTTTTCAAATATTCGCGCATTTACTCTAACTTCTTTGATATCGTAATTATTTGATTTATCGGCCCCCCGTTTTAGGGCCCCTTCTCTCACGTTAAACTTTCACCGGTTCTATAAAACCGATTCATGCGCATCAATCGTCCTCATTCTGTGGTCTGCGGTCGCGCTCGTAAGTCAATTCAAATCATACACTGCCCGGTGTGTCAAATTAAAAGAAACTTAAATTCAGTTACTTTTCTCAAACGCCAGTTTATTAATTAACATTCTTTTTTATACAGTCCGCTACTCTAAAAGTTATTTATTTATATGTAATTTACTCAAACCAGTGATCTTAATAATTAATTATATTTTAATTAAACAAGTGATTCAATTATTAATTTTCACCAAACCCAATCTCCCTATAATTTTCCTCAATATTTCCTTCAAAATATTACATGGTCAGTGTCTCGCCGGATAAAAAGAACAATAATCGCGAAAAAACGTGCGAATTCGAGCAAGGATTGTGCGTAAAAAAACGGATACAAAGAAGTGCTCAACACGTGATAATCATTAACATAATCAAGTGCCATATATATAAAAAAAAAATCAAAGTGAAAAAGTTTTCATAATTCAGTGTTGTGCAAAAAATACAATATCAAATTTACTAAGTGCCAAAAAAAAGGGTTAAGTGCACTACAGGACCTAGTGCACCGCATCTTTTATCAAGAAACAACCACGTGGGCAAGCCCTGTGTATCAGGAGCTCATAAATCGGCAGAAGCCGCCATCATCATTTTCAAGAAGAGAGAAGGGCGAGTAAGGAGGCTCCCCTCTCAATACAAAAATCAGCGCACGCTACCACAGACGACGTCATCATCTCTCCTACCACAGACAGCAATTTCTCTCCCCACCAAGTCAACTACAAGCAAGCCAACTTTACTTTCACTGCCAGCCACAGACGCATGTACGGTTGCTGCTTTTCAGGCACCTCAAATTTTTTAACATTGGGTAAAGTTAAACCCACTTTCAAGGTAAAATCTTTTTTCTTAATTTACAACTAAGATGGAAGATGCCGAATCTCTTTTAATAGATCAAGTTACTGACGGGAACTTGATCCTCGATTTTCTCGTTAATTCAGATCTAAAGGGGGGAGAGAAAAAACCACTAGCAGTTTTAATGTGCAGAAAAGAACTGCTAAAAGAATACTGGCAAAGTTTTCGTGATCGGCATCGAAAACTACGACATTATAAGGAAGAACTAAAAGATAGATCGTATTTTAAAAAAAATCATTTTACAGATGTCGAAGAACGCTACATCGAGGCTCTCAGTCAACTCAACGACGCTATCTCCAAGGAAACAACGCCAACAACACCATCACCGGCAGCGCACAGCATCGTTCACACATCGCTGCCTAAAATACCACTGCCAACCTTCGACGGGACTCAGTACAACTGGGACTCCTTCAAGGAAATTTTCAGAGCCAGGATAGTCGACGATGACAACATTGCACCAGCTGTCAAGCTTCAACATCTCTTGGCCTCTCTTCAGGGTGACGCTGCCAGGCGATACAGCAATCTTCAGCTCACCAGCGCCAACTTTCAAGTAGCATGGGACACACTCACACGTCGATACGACAACAAACGTATCAGGCTCAGCACGCACCTGTCACGTGTGATTTCAGCTCCTGCCGTCAATGCCAAGGTCACCGGAGACATCACACGACTCCTAGACACCTTCGAGGAAAGCATCAGGGCTCTTCGTGGTCTAAACCAGCCAGTCGATCAATGGGATGCCTGGTTCGTACAACTGACGGTCTCCAAGCTCGACTACGTTACACGCAGCGACTGGGAGAAATTCAGGGAAGCAGACGACATCTTCTCGACGCACAAGCAGCTGACTGACTTCCTGGAGAACCGTGCCAGAACTCATGATGCTGCCCAAGCCTCCAGCGGTTCAACCAGCCACACTCAGGGCTCTTCAAATTCCAACAACAGGTCGAACGCCTCAGCCCACACCACGAGTCACCAGCGATCTACGCCAAGTTGTCCACTCTGCAGCGGGGAATCCCACTACTTATCCAAGTGCTCCAAATTCCTGCAGATGGATGTACAACAACGACGTAAGCTGATGACATCTTATCCAGGTACCTGTTACAACTGCTTGGGGCCTGGACACCAGCCAAACAAATGCCCCTCCAAGCGAACCTGTTTCTCATGCGGTGAGCAACATCATACTCTGCTCCACCAGTAACAACTTAGCAGCTCCAACAGCAGCAATCTCAGCAGCTCCAATAGCGGCAACCTCAGCAGCTCCAATAGCAGCAACTTCAGCGGCTCCAATAGCGGCAACTTCAGCAGCTTCAATAGCAGCAAACTCAGCAGCTCCAATAGCGGCAACTTCAGCAGCTCCAATAGCAGCAACCTCATCAGCTCCAACAGCAACCATCTCAGAAACCTGTCCATCCAACGTGGCGTTCCAGACGTGGGTCAGTTCACGGCGGGCGGTCCAGTTTCAACAGCATGAAGAATTTAAATTAATCTTGTAAAAAATTAATTAAGTTTTTTCTTTTTCTTTTTCAACTTTTAATTAAATTTACAACTTAATTAATTTTGAATAAGTAATGTAAAACCAAATCCAAATTTGCATTGTATAGAATCACGCGTTAAATTCAGTTCAAATTTCAATTAATGTATCGAGTCATTTTTCATTTTCCACAAACTTATTTTGTTAAATAAGATTTAACAAGGCGGGCGGTATGTTGCGGCCAATAGCTATAAAATCATATTTTTATTTATATTTTTCAAATATTCGCGCATTTACTCTAACTTCTTTGATATCGTAATTATTTGATTTATCGGCCCCCCGTTTTAGGGCCCCTTCTCTCACGTTAAACTTTCACCGGTTCTATAAAACCGATTCATGCGCATCAATCGTCCTCATTCTGTGGTCTGCAGTCGCGCTCGTAAGTCAATTCAAATCATACACTGCCCGGTGTGTCAAATTAAAAGAAACTTAAATTCAGTTACTTTTCTCAAACGCCAGTTTATTAATTAACATTCTTTTTTATACAGTCCGCTACTCTAAAAGTTATTTATTTATATGTAATTTACTCAAACCAGTGATCTTAATAATTAATTATATTTTAATTAAACAAGTGATTCAATTATTAATTTTCACCAAACCCAATCTCCCTATAATTTTCCTCAATATTTCCTTCAAAATATTACAACGATTTTCCACACATACCACATACGCGTCAACGCACTCTCACTTATTTAGTTTACAAAATTATAAAATTAAAATAATAATTTTTAGTGCACTTTTATTTAAATATTATTCAAAGGTACCTTATTTATTTGCTGGAAGTACAATAATTTATGCTTCGAAACGAGCTAGTTTACTCAAAATAGCCTTTAAATATATTCACGTATATCTTTAACACAATGAACTGAAACTGATTTTATGATAATTTGTCGATATTTATATGAATTATTTATCAACTAAATGTTAGTCCCTTATAATAATAAACTGTTTATAAAAAACTGGACTGTTTCAAAAATTAAAACTAAAAATGTTATAAAACTGACTCAATACAAATCTTTTATGAAAAACTGTGCCCATGCAGCATATATGAAACTGGCTTGTATAAGGTCAGTTCAAGAGTGGCACGAGCAGATGGAACTCTCTTGTTCTTCTTTTCGGCTGTGTCCAGCCGTCGTTGATCGCGCGTTGCCAAATTTCTCTTTCGCGAGTTATGATAATTTAAATATCTTTAATGCGGACATAAATGTCTGCATTATACTTTATAGAAAAAATCACATTGTCTTTCTGCAACATGAAAAAACTGCAAAAATTTCATTCTATATGATCGGGTGTTTTATATATAAAAAAGCTCAGAAAATTTTATTAAATAGAAAAATGTATATCGGCTGTCCTATACATAAAAAAATAAAAAATTCCAAATAATTAACTAAATGGTATTATTTAGTTTTCTCTTTAATGAAAGGATTGAATCAAAATACATACTTTTATAGAAATGTTGTAATTTCAAATGTTTTTATGCAATGATAGCATTCAAATATTTTTATAAAATTAAGCAGAATATACCCCACTTAAGTGTTTTTGAATATTGTCCTGTTTATACAAATGTTGTTTTTAAATATTGTCCTGTTTTATAGAAATTTCAAATGTTTTTATGCAATGACAGCATTAAAATATTTTTATTGAATTAATTCTAAATTTTTATTCTAACAGTCTCCTGTTTTATACAAAAGTTGTGATTTTAAATATTTTTTTGCAATGATAGCATTTAAATTTTTTTATTGACTTCAGCAGAAACTATACATCATTTAAAATTTTTTTTTCTAATAGTGTCCTGTTTTCTATGAAAGTTGTATTTTCAAATGTTTTTATGCAATGATAGCATTGAAAAATTAGTATTGAATTTAGCAGAAACTATACCATATTTTAATTTTTTTTCGTATAGTGTCCCGTTTCTTAGAAAATTTGAAATAATAGTATTGAATGTAGCAGAATATACAATTCTCAAAATTGCAATTTTATTGTTTTTTAAGCAATGATAATATTAATTAATCAGTATTGAATTTAGCAGAATATACCCCACTTACGTGTTTTTGAATAAAGTCCTGTTTTATAGAAATGTTGTGATTTTAATGTTTCCATACAATGATAGCATTTAAATATATGTATATAATTTAGCAAAATATACCGCACATAAATGTTTTCGAATTCCGTCTTGTTTTATAGAAATGTTGTAATTTTAACTATTTTTATGCAATGATAGTATTGAGTTATTAGTATTGAATTTAGCAGAGTATACACTGCAAAAATATTTTCGAATAGTATCCTCTTTTATAAAAATTTTGTTATTTTAATTTTTTTTTTGCAATGATAGCATTGAAATATATTTATTGAATTTAGCAGAATATACCCCACTTACGTGTTTTTGAATATTGTCCTGCTGTAAAGAAATGTTGTAATTTCAAATGTTTTTATGCAATGATGTTATTGAAATATTTGTATTGACTTTAGCAAAATATACCCCACTTAAATGTTTTCAAATTCCGTCTTATTTTATAGAAATGCTGTAATTTCAACTATTTTTAAGCAATTGATAGCATTGAAATATTAGTATTTAATTTAGCAAAAACTATACCTCAATTCAATTTTTTTTTCGTATAGTGTCCCGTTTCTTTGAAAATTTGAAATAATAGTATTGAATGTAGCAAAAATTATATCCCACTTTAATTTTTTGTTTCTTATAGGGTCTCGTTTTTTAGGAAAGTTGATATGCGTATTAAGTATTGAATGCATATATATAAATATATACTATTATAAATATATTTATACTATTACATATATATATATATAAGTATATACTATTCTCAAAAAATCATCAAATAAGAAATTTGATATCGGCTGTCCTAAACATGAAAAAATAAAAATTTCAAAAATTTTATTTTATAGAAAAAGTCATCTAGGATCCTGAGAAAAATCAATTTTAGTGAAAAAAAATTAAAATTTTTTGCCTTCTCAACCACTAACTTCTGAGATTGATTTCTGAAAATCATTTAAATATTTTTTAAAAATAAGAAAATTGGCTGGGGGTATTTCTTTAAGGATTAATTTAAAACAACTTTCATATATTTTTGTACATACAGCTCTTCATAAATTAGTATAGAATCAAAAATAAATTGAAAATAAAAAATAATCAATTTTTAATATTATTTTATTTTAATACATATAGGACAATTATTTTTTTTCATTTTCCATGATTTCTATGTTGATTAAACTGGGGATTTCTTCTAAATCAGACAAATTTTCAGCACAAAATCCAACATACTCTTGAAATGGTGAAATACATTTACAAACTTTTACAGCTGAACATATAGAATGTTCCAGAGCAGCAGTACATTGAATGTCATAAGCACAGTTGACAACTTAAAAAAAAAATAAATAAATAAATAAAATAAAAGTAAAACCAAAAATAATATCACTATTCAATATAGCTATGAAATAGGAAAGCCGCGTACTATCATGGAGAATTAGAGAGAGGGTGAGTAAATAGTCGAGAGTCTTGTTGAGAGACTTGTTAGGCGAGTTGTTGGGCGAGTTGTAATACATTAAAAAATGAATTTTCTCCGTTACCAGAAGGTTTTTGAGGTCATAAAAAATGAATTTCAAAGAGAATGGAATGGAGAAATGGCGGACATTCAAAAAATATTAAAATGAGCATTCTACTTTATCGCGTTTTTGAGGTCGAGAAAAACGAATTTAAGGCAGAAAATTTTCAATTTTACACTGAGAAATATTTCCCGATTTTCAAGATGGCGTACATAAAAAAATATGAAACTGAAAATTGAACGTTACCAATGGGTTTTTTATGTTGTAAAAACGAATTTCAAAAGGAAAATTTTCCGCCATCTTGAAAACTTGGAAAATATTTTAGGTTGAAAATTTGAAAATTTTTCCTCTAAAATTTATTTTAATATTTTTTATTACCGACATCTTGAAAAATTTCATAGAAAATATTTTAGGGTGAAAAATTGAAAATATTCTTTCTAAAATTCGTTTTTCTCGACCTCAAAAACCCCACGATAAAATAGAACGTTCATTTTAATATTTTTTTATGTCCGCCATCTTGAAAACTCGGAAAATATTTAAGGGTGAAAAATTGAAAATTATCTCCTTGAAACTCATTTTCCTTAACCTCAAAAACCTCCCGGTAAAGAAGAAAGTTCATTTACTAATGCATCCCAACTCGAACATCAACTCACCCGACAACTCGCCCAACAAGTCTCTCAACAAGTCTCTCGACTATTTACCCACCCTCTCTTTAATTCTTCATGATACTATGCGGCTTCCGTAATAAAACTTACATATTTTCATTGCTTTATCCAGACATTCATTATTCACTTAAACTTCATAAAAATAGCACTTTCGAGCACTTATATTAAAAATAAATAAAGTTAAATAAACAAATATTAACTATAACATTTTATACAACTTATATTTAAAAAAAATATATATAAACAGTTAGGATGCATTTCTTTTCAATGCTGAAAATTCTAATTAAGTAACACAGCAGGCAAAATTTGAGTAAACAATTAAGTAATTGATTTTCATCCACTATAAAAAAGAAATATTTTATCTTGCAAGTATAATTTTTCTTAAAATTGACTGCTTTATACAACAAAATTTAGTCACATAATCAAAATACTTACTTTTGCGCCTTTTTTCATGAATTTCAAAAAAACGAATATGTAAAATTTTATATCTCTTAATCAAGTCAATAATTTCTTTGAAATTTAAAAAATCTATTTTCGTTACAAACTCGCAAGTTCCACAAAATTATCATATAAAATAATTCAAGTTTTATATTAGAAACAAAATAAGTTTCTTTTTTGAAAAAAAGAGAATCATTGATAGTATTCATATTTAACATATGAGTAAATTGAATAAAATGTCTTGATACAATTTCTTGATGACTATGAATTTCATTTACTTTTAAACATTTACACTGAATATTTTTTTTTCAGCAAGATAAACTCAAGACTGAGAGTTACGACCAAAATTCAACAACAAGCATATTTTTTACATCTCTTTAAAAGGTCTTCACCTCTTTCTCTTAACACATGCAATTTCTATATGTATCTATACTTTTAATTGCGAGAATCTTTTTTTTCTTCGAAAAATTCATGAGCAGCTATTTTTCCCTAGGCAAGATCAACCATAAAACATCAGAATATAAATGCGGGATCAGCAATAGCATTAACATTTTTGAATCCCTCTTAACAAGCAACTTTACAGCTATAGATTTATACAGATGCGGATACAGCTATTTTATTTATATATTAGTTTATTATTTTTATATTTTTATTCAAATTTTCACTGAAACATTATCTTGAAAAGTGCTTATACTCGACAAATATAACATTCAAACCATCTAATTATAGAGCAAAGCTCTACCTTAATAGATGCAAAAATTGACACCTTGTGGGCACGATATCTCAACAACGATTCATCGGATTACTTTTACTTTTTATAAATGTATTTCTTTTATCGAGTTGATGGAACCTATAGTTTTTGGGCCCAATCTGCTATTTTTAAAAGCATGTTTATTCTTGTATTTTCGCTTCACAGAGGTGAAAAACCTTATAAATGTCAACTGCGCAATAAATTTCATAGCTTTTGTATAAAATTTGCAACGATCAAATATCATACAAATGCAAAACACAAGATATTTTACTTTTAGGCACGATTTCATACGGAAGTTTTTTTTTAATTCAAATGTGTTTTTCCTATCAAAAAACTTTTTTTTAAAACTAATTTAGTCGTTTGGGATGATTTCCCGATGAAAAAAAGCTATTTTAGTGGGGGGGGGGAGCACAAACGAAATAGAGCCCAAAATTGTGCTTTAAATGATCATGAGGTTAGAAGACAAAAAAGTCTTTAAATTTTCCAATTTATGGAGGAATTTGGTCCCCAGGTCATTCCGATGCCTCGACATGCTTATATTGTCTTGATGTGTGATAATAAATAATAGTTTTCAATTTATGAGAGTGTGGATCCCATCAACGTAATTAAAGAGAAAATACTCAATAAATATGTGATTGGGCCTGAAATAAAAAAACCTTAGCTTTTTTATAATTCTTTGCGATTTATATTATTTATTAAATAATCCGAATTTATTGAGTTAAACATTTAACGCCCAAGAGGCTATCTACGAGTTCTTAATTAATTTTAAAACCAAAATTCATTTTTCTTAAAATGTAATGTAAATGTAATGTAAATATGATTTATTTGTCCAGAACAAAATATGATACAGAAATATAACAGTATATGTATAAAGTTTATAAAAATATAGATGTAACTATGCAATAAATTATTAATAACATTATATAACATAATTATATCAAATGAAACAATTTTAGTAACATCATGGCAACAATGAGTAAAACAGACAATAGTAACAGGAAATAAGGAAATACTAAATTTCTAATAACATCAATGCTTTTAGTCTTGATAAAACATTATTAAAAGACTGAGTCTTTGTATGTATGACTAGAACTTTTTAAGTACTTTAATAAACCTGCCTTAAAAGAGTTAGGTGAAGGGAGGAATCGTATTGATGAAGGGAGGGAATTCCAGCATTTTGTACCTTGTACTTGGAATGAGCAATCACCATGCCATTTTTCACGTTCAGGGGTTTCTAATTCACGTGTTATTAACTCACCTCTGGCTGTCTCTTTGGGGACGTACTTTTTGAAAATGTGAGTTAAGTATTCAGGCTGATGCAAACGAAGTATTTTATATATAATGATGGACGTAAAATATAACCTACGATTGTTTGTGGTTAACCACCCTAATTTGTCTCTGTAAGGAGTAATATGTGTGTCCCTGCCGATTCCATAAATGTATCTTAAACATGTATTACTCAGTCTTTGTATTCTGTCTTTCAGATTTATCGAGCAGTCTAGGTATACAACAGAGCAATAGTCTAAGTGGGGTACCACTAATGCTTGTATAAGCTTGATTCTTAAATCTTCGTTTGTACATTGCCTAATAAATCGCAGTGTGTAAAGTACTCTGTTGACTTTTTTACTCACAAGTGAAATATAATGTGCCCCTAAGTGAAAAAGGCTCAATTATCAGAATTTGATGTCAAACTTACTATAAAATTAACCGAAAACTAATTATTTAGTGTAAAAGTTGAAAACTAAAAAAAATCGATACGTTGCTTATCAGTATTGTAAATAACATAAGAAAAAGGTACCTGAATTGAATCTGAAGTATGGGCTGATCTGGCCCAGAAATTTCCCAGATATGGCCCTGATCTGTGCCAGATCAGCCCATACTTCAGATTCTATTCGGGTATATTTAATAAAGAATAATAAAGATTTCATTTTTTGTGTGTTTTAGGACACATTTTTTTGCATGATTTTTTTTATGTCAAAATGGCGGATGGAGAATTACAAAAAAAATTACTAAAAACAAGTTGCATTAGATTATTTGTTTTTAGGCATATTTTTTGGAATTTAACATAAATATTGGTTTTAAAATTAATTTAGTATTCAAAAAGATATCGACACGTAAAATTTTAAATATTAATATTTGATGTATTTTTTTTAACTAAACCTATAGGTTTAACTATACAGTTCAAAGAATATGTTAACTCCATCCATATGCATTCGATGTATAACTCCATTATCGTTAAATTTTTTTATTTTTATGCATTGATCAGTTTGAAAAATTGATTAGAAACTAATAACTAATAAGTTTTTAAGTCTTCTGAAGATTACTTCATTGAAAAAAAACGGGTTGTTTAAAAACCGATTTTTTTAAATAGTTATTTTATTTTTTTAAATTTATTTTATTTTTTTAAATAGCTATTTTATAAAAGTATATTAAAGCGTAATTATATTAAATCAAAAAGAGTTTAGTAACCTGGTAATGATAATGGTATGGTAATAAGTGCATGTGAGTATGACAACTAAAATTAGGCACAGAGATGTTCAAGACCTAAATACATACACTTTCGTATCCTAATTTTTTCAGCCGCGTATTCTGGAAAAAGTTATAAGCACACAAAAATAGCCAATTTTTGAAAAAAAACTAAAAGTATGAAACCCTGGGATAGCCTAGGTTTTTAACTAAGGCCAATACATAATAAGTTTAAATTTAACATTTTTCGGTATTTTAATTCTGGAAAGGCATGTCGGGCCATTGAAGACGTTTATCCGATCTCAAAATCATGTATACTATAAACTAAGAGTGCGAGTAAACGGTAGGTCTTCAATAGCCCGCCATGCCTTTCCAGAGCCAAAACACCAAAAAATCAAAATATAAATTAAGCATGTTTTGGGCTAATGTAAAAATCTTAACTATTCCGGGGTGTCATAGTTTGAGTTTTTTTTTTCAAAATTTGGTTAACTTCTTCTAGAGCACGCGACCAAAAAAATTAGAATACAAAAGTAGGTATACTTTGATTCTGAAATACGCAATCTGGGGTACAAAGTAGAGGACTTTAAATCAAAAAGAACTACCCCATTGTAAAAGTTTTTTTGAAATATTTTGAAAGCAGAGCTAAAATTATCTAATTAACTGCCTTTTTTGAAGAAAGGGTCAGAAAATTGGAACTGGAATTCAATAAAGCTCTAATTGGGCTATAAGACTAATTATAGGATGTGAAAACTAAACCTCTAAAAAAGGGCTAGTTATATTACATAAATGCTAAGCAACATTACAATACAATCGCTATTCTTATAATTTGTAATTATCACCTCTACTAGATGTTAAGATTCTAAACCCAAATTATTCTGATTCTGTAAACCTGTATTATTCTAAGTCCTTAAATCCAAATTATTCTAAGTTATTCAAGTCGAATTATAACAAGTCACTAAGCTCGGGTTATTTTAAGTGCCTAAAGTAGAAGTTTTCTAAGCCTCTAAAAGTCCCTAAGTAGATATTATTTTAAGTCCCTAACCCCGGATTATTCTAAATGCCTAAACTGAAATTTGTCCAAGTACCATTGGACCTTCCCCCCTTAAATTAGAAACATTTGACCCCCTTTTGGATTTTTAGATTCACGAGTCACACCTCCTTATAAACATGTTTAATGTTAAAACTACGATTTTTGAAGCAAATTGAAAATTGATCATTTTGGGCTAAAAATATGCATTCGTTTTACTGACTGGAAGGAAGATGTTCCGCATTGTATATATGTATTGTAAATAGTATAAGTGTATATATGTAAGAGGGGAGAGAGAAGACGCCGGCACGCACCTTCAGTGCTCGCACGGCTGCCTTTAGCATTACATGCTTTAATAATAAATCCTTTACAATTAGTAATTAAAAGTGCAGTCATTTTATTAATTAATTATAACCTTTCACCACTTCCAACCACTAGTGAATCATAAACATTTGTTCATTCGAGCTGTTAATATTTTTCAAAAAATATAGTGCAATTATTATTTGAACGAGATCACGCGACTCCAAGCACGAGGTCGTTCAGACGTCAAGAAGAAATACATTTCTACAACTTTTTTAATTTGTTTCAGTTAAAATTCAATATTTTTTTTTTGGAGTGCTTATTTGGTGATTTTCAAAGTTTAAATAATTTCAATATAAGTGGTGAAAATGTTTAATAATCTCAAAGTGCGGCACAAATATTTTGATACAGTCCACGTACAAAAGAATAATTAGAATAAAAATTCAACTAGGCGAATTTTTCAAAAGAAAAAAGATAAATAAACTCGGCCAGATTAAATTTTCATCTAAAAAAAAAATTCAACATGGCGGACAGTCTTTTTTAAAAAAAATTTAAATAGAATTCAACCTGGTCAATTTCAAAATTGTCAAAGTTCAACCTGGCGAATTTCAAACGTTTTAAAATTCAACCTGGCGAATTTCAAACTTTTTAAAATTCAACCTGGCGAATTTTGTGTTGCTATAGCAGTTCAGTCAGCGGCCATATTTTTGAATTTTAAATGGATTTTTTCGGCTACCACGATGCATCGACTTATTGATTCTTCACTTTTTACTACTCTTAAAATAGAAGATACGTAAATATTTATATACTAATTATTATTAAATTATTTAAAATCAAAATACAAATACTGCTAGTAATTATAATATTTAATTAGTAGTATTATTATTATTATTAATATTTTTATCAATGTAATTATTCATTATGCAAAAAATTACATATAATTTGCACAAAAATAATTAAACTTGTATTCATAATTTAAATATCATATTTTTTTTTCTCTTATATAAATATGCTCTCTCTCTCTCACTCATGTGTTTCTTATTAAATTTTAAATTCGTTTAACAAAAGATATAATATAAGTGTTAAAATAAAAAAAAAGAAAGAGATAAAAATGTTCGAATAACAGAGATAGAGATATTCGAATTTTTTTTTATGTATGCTAAAAATCAGTCGAGAAATAAAGTTCATAGTCTTGCTCGTGCATTATTTTTAAAAGTAATCGATGCACTTTTACACTTTATTCTTCTCAATTATTAAATAATAATTGTTCTTTTTTAAATTAATTTATAAAATACAATGAAATAAAATTTGATAATCACATTGTTTAAAAAAAAAAAAAAAAAAAAAGAGAATAAGGAAAATTTGTGTATCATAAAAAGAAAGGATGCCTGTCACTGTCTCTTAAACATTTCTTTAAAATTTCTTTAAGTAAATTTTTATGCTAATTAGTTATTTTTTTTAAATAAAATTCTAATCCAATTGATGTTACTTAGGTACTAAAACTTGGATTTGGCTTCTTGGTGGATTCAAACTCTTGTCAGTTCAAGGATTACCACCCGCATAAACAATACCACTTCAATTCTTGAAATTTCTTCTTTTGGTCTTTTTAACCGCTCAGCTGCTCTTGGTCTTTTGAATTGGTGAACTCCTTCGGGCCTGGACTTGTCATCGAACCGTAGATTTATATTTTAATTCTTTATTATAATATTTGTATATATATGCTATTGATTTTGTCCACGAGCATTAATTGAGCTGCTATTTTTAGATTACTTAGTCGTTAAACTTTTTAAATTATTTTTGAATTTAAAATTATAATAAATTAAATATACTCAGCTCTTATCAGTTTTAATTTGTTTCAAATACTCTTTAATTAGCAATTCAACTGGTGCTCTTTTGGCTCTCTTTTAAGCTATTATTATTTGCATTTTTAAGTTCAATAATATTTTTTATACGATATTTTGAAATTTGATAATATTTTTCTTGTAACGATAGGTTATTTGCAATTTCTGTATAACTTTAATTATAACTTTAATTAAAGTTTTAATTTAATTTAATTTAATTTTATTTAATTTCTTATTTTTTATAAAATACTAGTAAAAACTAGTACAATTGCTCGTACTAAATTGCAAATACCCTGTTCGTAGTAATACTACCTTTTTGGGGTTAGTCCGGGACCAAGACTTCCATAATTCTGCAACAAGTTAAATTAATTACTAGAATTAAAAATGCTTATGCTCACTTCGAAGAGGAAGGTGATAACATGAGTGTGTCATCGTGTAAAGTTAGGATGGAAACATTAAAAAATAATTGGATTAAATTTGAATCTCAAAATGCTCTTTTAAAGGATCATCCTGATTACGATTCATAAGTTTCAGAGCAACCTTATTTCAAAGATTCTCTCTTTGATGCTACTGAATCCACTTGCTTAAAAAATTTAGGCCTCTTCCAACTTTATTTAGATTCTCACCTTCATTCTTCCCTTCATTCAACAGTGATTAATAATAATGTTTTTAATTTTAGAAATACAAATAATGATGATAGTGAGAGACTCCCTCGAATAAATTTACCTGAATTTTCTGGTGAATATAAAGACTGGGAATCCTTTCGGGACGTCTTTCAATCTTTGGTCATTGATAAACACAATGTTCCTGACCTCACCAAATTCAGACATCTTAGGACATGTCTCAAGGGTGACGCCGAGAAACTTGTCAAGTCATACCCGATAACTAGTAAAAATTTTGCTATAGTATGGAAAAAATTAGTAGATAAATATGAAAACAAAAAGAGGTTGGTTCATTCGCATATGTCGTCATTATTTTCAATAAAGCCTATGATCAAATCCAGTTCATCTGAGTTGAAAAAAATTTTAGTAAGTCTGAACACTCCTTTGTCAGCTCTTAAAATTTTAGAAAGACCTGTCGATAAATAGGACGATTGGCTTGTTTTTCATGTAGTTTCCCTCTTAGACTCTGAAATGAAAAAGCAGTGGGAAAACTACTTTAATAATTTATCGCTAACTTCCCAGACAGCCGCAAATGCTGCAATGGTAGATCCCCCAAGTTTTATCCAATTAATTTCTTATGTGGATTCTCAAGTCAGTATCCTAGAATCTTTAGAAGAAAACAATACTAAAATAAATCTAAATGAAAAATTAAACAATAATTCTAATAATAATGGACTCAAAAACTCAAATGTAAATACAATTCCTGCAAAGGTATTTCATAATCATATTGATTCTTCTAAATTACAATGCCCTTTATGTAAGAGTGAGCACTTAATTTTTAATTGCAGTGATTACAAAAAAATATCAGTTGAAAAAAGGTATGATTGCATAAAGCAATTGAAAAGATGCACTAATTGCCTTGGCAGACATACCTTTTTTAAATGCCCTTCAAAAAAACCGTGTAATGCTTGTAAAGGCAAACACCATACAACTTTACACAATGAAAAATTAATTAAGAATAAAGCTAAGGATTCTAAAACTGATACGGGATCCACAAGCAAAAATAATGATTCAAGTTCGTCTAATGTTAGAGTTTCACAATCTCTTAATTTATGTAACCGTTCTGTTGATTTATATCAAAATCCTTGTGACGTTTTATTGTCCATTGCAATCGTTATAGTTGTTAACGAAGATGGTTTTGAATTCCTCGCAAGGGCACTCATTGATAATTGCTCTCAAGCATCCTTTATCAGCAAATCGTTCTTCAGGAGATTAAAGTTAAACTTTTTGCCTCTTAATATGCCAATATTAGGTATAGGTGGCGCTAAAATTATACTTGTAAAAATTGGTTAAACTCCATATTAAATCTCACTTTGTTTCGGACATTTCAATTGAAGTTTTAGCCTTCGTTATTTCAAAGGTATCTTCGTACTCACCAACAGCCAGTAAAGGATGTAAAGAATTAGATCATATTTCGGGCCTGTTATTAGCTGATCCAAATTTCGACAAGAGAGGTCAAATCGAAATTTTACTTAGTGCCTCTACCCACGCTTCTATTATTGAAGAAGGGATTAGAAGAGGTGCTCTGAATGATCCGATAGCTATGAATACTAAATTAGGCTGGGTCATTTCAGGTAATGCAGGCATCGGGTCTGCTTCTAACATATCAGTGATTTCAGACGCCAAATCTACTCTTTCCTTCGATTTAGAGCGTTTTTGGAGACAAGAGGAAATCTTCGATGAGCCCTCAAAATTGCTTAATCCGGAGGAGCAAGAGTGCAAAGACCATTTTCTCAGAACTTATTCTAGAAACCCCGAAGGTAGATATATGGTACGTTTGCCTTTTAAACGTGATCCTGAAAATATGAAATTTCCAGGCTCCTTTTCTATTGCTGAAAAGATGCTTTTTCTTGCTGATCCGATTTTAAAAAATTTGTACATTGAATTCATGAAGGATTATGAGGACACGGGTCATATGGGAAAAACAGGTCATAATGTTGATTTTATTTTATATTATTTTCTTCCCCATCATGGCATTCTCAAAAAAAATTCTTTAAAACCTAAACTTCGAACAGTGTTCAATGGTTCAGCCAATGATTACGATGGTATATTATTAAATAGCCTCTTGCATACAGGGCCAAATTTATTGCCCGACTTGGCTGAAATATTGATACACTGGATGAAGTACCAATATGTTTTTGTCACTGATATCAAGCAGATGTATCGTCAAATCCTCATTCACCCAGAGGATCGTAAATATCAACAGATTCTTTGGCGTGAAAATAGCAGTGATAAGATACAGGCCTACTCACTAAATATTGTTACTTATGGAGTTGTTAGTAGTCCTTATCATGCCATTAGAGTCACTAGGCAGTTAGCTATTGATGAAGGCGAAAAATATCCCCTTGGCTCAGAAAAACTAACTTCTGAAACTTACATGGATGATACCCTTTCGGGAGGCTATTCTTTACCAGAAGCTATTGAAAAAAAGAAACAACTAATCAATATTTGTAAATGTGGGGGCTTTGAGCTTCACAAATGGATGTCTAATAATGATGTCTTGTTAAATTTTCCTGAAGATTTTAAAGCTGGTGTAAATGCATCAAACTCTTATTTTTCCTTGTTAGGACTTAATTGGGATCCTAAGGGAGATTACTTGACTTTTAATATCCAACTTGACCAATTCAAGAACGACATTACTAAGAGAGATGTGTTATCTAGCATTTCTCAATTGTATGACCCATTGGGGTACTTGTCTCCGGTTTTAATAACAGGTAAGGCTTTTATGCAAAAGCTTTGGATTAAAAAAATGGGATGACAAATTAACAATCTCTCTTAGTGCTGAATTTTTGAGTTGGTATCAAGGGCTTACCTCACTTAATGCTACTCGCATTCCTCGTTGGCTGGGCTTCATACCTAATATGAAATTATTGGCTTCTGTGATGCTTCTCAAATGGCATATGCATACTGTGTTTATTTAAAAACAACTCTTAATAATAAAACTGTAATTCGCCTACTTCAAGCTAAATCTAAAGTATCTCCAACAAAGCCTATACACTCAATCCCTAAATTGGAACTTTGCTCAGCTTTATTGTTAAGTAGATTGACTGTAAAATTATTAAGAGCTTTGGATTTGCCTTCATTTGAAATTTTCTTATTCACCGATTCGCAGGATGTTCTCTACTGGTTAAAAGAACATCCTTCTAAATGGTCGTCGGTTTTCATTAGGAATCGTTGCTCGAAAATCCACGATAAAGTTCCTGAAGCTTTTTGGAGCCACGTCAGGACTCATGAAAATCCTGCAGACTGTGCTTTAAGAGGAATATCCCCAGATCTGTTGCAAAATTTTTCTTGGTGGTGGTAGGGTAACGATCGGATGAACAAAGATTTAAAAGACAAAAATGCCTTTCAGAGCAAGTCAAATAGAAAAATCAAAAATTGATAAAATTTGGTGTCTAAGTATTCAGACCTTCTTTGTTTATTAAAAGTAACTGCTCTTGTTTTACGTTTTGTTTCAAAGTTGTTGTTTAAACTAAAATCAAATAATTTAAGTAATTCTGAAGAAATTATCTTAAAATTCCCTATTTTTCAATGTTCTTGGTTTAACTTTTCTGAACCAATTAATAAAAAATTTGTCACCGCTTTTGAAATTAAAAGAGCTAAACTCTTTTGGGTTTATACTACTCAACTAGCTCACTTTAAAAATGAAATTGTCGCTTTAAAAAATAATTCAAATTTAAACAAATAGTCAGAAATTTTAAAACTAGATCCTTATCTTGAAGTTGATTTTTAAGGGTAGGGGGTCGCATTCAGAATGCTCTGTTAACTCATGAACAAAAACACCCTTTGATTATCCCAAAAAATTGTCTTCTTGCCAAATTGTTAATCAGATACTTTCATCAAAAAACCTTGCATGGTGGTATTACCCTCACGTTAGCTACTCTTAGACAAGAATTCTGGCTTATAAATGGCAGAAATCTAGTTAGGAGTTATATTTTTAAATGTCATGAGTTATACGATACAAAACTAGTCTTGTCAAGCAGAAAATGGGTATCCTACCCCCAAGTAGAGTACAGCGTCCTGATACACCTTTTCTCAATACAGGTGTAGATTATGCTGGTCCATACAAAATTTTAAGGTATAGAGGTCGTGGATCAGCTACTTATAAAGGTTATATCGAGATCTTTATATGTATGGCTACAAAGGCTGTACATTTAGAATTGATCACAGGGTATGCTAGTGATGATTTCATAGCGGCCTTCCGAAGATTTACTTCAACTCGTGGTCCATGTACTGGTCTATTTAACGATCAAGGAACGACCTTCATAGGGGCTGACAAAGCTTTGAAGGAACTGTATATGGCCTCTATAAGCTATATGCAGGAACTTCAGGCTAAGTTAGCCTGCGAAGGTACAAACTGGTCGTTCAATCCGCCAGGGGCTCCGAATTTTGGGGGTCTTTGGGAAGCTGCTGTGAAATCGGTTAAACACCACCTTTGTAGAGTTCTGGGAGATCACACTCTGACCTTTGAAGAATTCTATACTCTAAAATTCCACCTATGGCTAGGTTCAAACGAATCCAAAAAATTTTTCAAGAGTGGTGGGAGTCATGGTCGAGAGAGTATCTCCAAAGTTTACAAAAGAGACACAAGTGGAGAAAAATTAGTAAAAATCTACTCGTTGATGATATAGTCTTGGTTTCGAACCTTGCCTCCTTCAAAATGGCCATTAGGTCGTGTAATAAAAATTTATGAGGGTTCTGATGAATTGACAAGGGCTGTTGAAATCAAGACAGCTGGTTCAATTTTAAAGCGTCCAGTGCATAAATTAGTTTTGCTTGAAAAGGCAGATAATACTATTACTTAATTAAATGCATTGTTTTTTATTGTATATAAATGTTTTTTAATCAATGTCAAGAATTTATATGTAAATAGCTTATTTAATCATGTATATATAGATTTTAAAAAAAATAATACAAAAAAATTTTTTTTTATACAATTACCTGTAAATAGTTCTGTTTCAATTAACTTTTATATTTTCAAATTTTTTTTTTTTTTTTTTTTTTTTTTTTTTTTTTTCTCTTTATATTTCTTTTTCAATTTTTTATTTGGATAAAAAATTAAGCCAGGAGAATGCTCCGCATTGTAAATAGTATAAGTGTATATATGTAAGAGGGGAGAGAGAAGACGCCGGCACGCACCTTCAGTGCTCGCACGGCTGCCTTTATCATAACATGCTTTAATAATAAATCCTTTACAATTAGTAATTAAAAGTGCAGTCATTTTATTAATTAATTATAACCTTTCACCACTTCCAACCACCAGTGAATCATAAACAGAAGAGAATTTAAACTAATAAATTAAAAAGGTAAAATATTTTTCAAACAAATAATTCTGAAGGACAAATAAAGAATATTATAAAAAAGCTTTTAAACATTTTTTAGGCCTATAAAACCCATATTCGTCTAAATTTTGAGGTAATATAATTTAAAAATTAATCATTTTTTGCCATTTGGTTAACTGGCTATAACATTGAAAAGTCAGAAAAAAAAATGCGGTATCCGAGGCTTGACAAATGATTTTTGCACAGTATTTTTATGCCTAGAAGGCTCGTTGGAATAAACGGAGGTTACCGGGTTTTTTTTTTCAATATATTAATGAAATTAATTTTTAATTTGATTTCCTAAAGGTAACGGTCTCTTGTTAGCGAAAGCAAAGTAAAGACATCGAAAAATCTGCCCTCTTTTTTCTTGCAAAATCTTTGTTATTACATGGTCTTTCGGTGCTTGGCATGGTAGTTTTAAAGTCATTTGACAAAATTAAATTCATAAGTTGGTATCAATGGGACATCTCCGTATGTTGCGTTCTTTTCAACAAGTTATAAACATATATGTACATATATATAGACATATGTCTATAATTCGTTGGATCATTTATCTTATCTTCCTACTATATATATTTAAAAATTTATTTTTGTGGCTGTGCGTGTGTGTGTATGTATTATCACCAGAGCCAAACCAGTAAACGAAATTACATAAAACCGGTTTCAAATTAAAGAAAAAATGTCCGCGAGTGACATAGGCCATAGTTCTGCGATTCAGCTATCTTACTTTTGGAGATATTCAATTTTTAATGTTTTTGAACTTGATAAAATTTTTAAAAATTTTTAACAAAAAATAAAATTTCTTGAGACAATCGAAAAAATTTACTGTCAGACTTTGTAGTATTCGATTTGGCACATTCAATATTTACTATTTTTGGAAAAAATAAAATTTTTTTGAAAATTTGCTTAAAAAGTGAAATAACTTCTAAATATGATAAAATTTTACTGTAGAAATTGGTATTAATCGATTCGGCATTTCGATACGTATTTAGATAAAGGCTATTGCTGGATAAATACAGTGATTTGGCCCCCCTCCCCAATCTCAAAAATATTATTTGTATCCGAAAAGTATTATAAAAACTAGCCGATCGCCGTTGGAATAAGCTACCTAGCCCATATTAGGCGCCCTTAAACCTTAAAAAACCTTAAAAATCGTGTTTTTAGCGTTTTTTTTTTGTTTCTCTGCACTGTGTTGTGCTATTAATCTGAAAATTACGTAGAAAAAAAGGGCACAGAGTTTATTTTCAATCTTAATTGGTTTTAGACCCTTAAGACCATTTTAAGACCCCGAAAATTTATTTTTAATTTTCGAAAAATCGGTTTTTTGAGCATAAAAAAAATAACTAGCGTTAAATTTCCTCAAACTGACCTAAAAAGTTGAAAAAAAGTATATTTTACTGATATCAGTCTTGTCCTGGAGGGGGAGCTCATCTCTACACCTTCAAAACTCAAAAAATGCGTTTTTTTGTCTCTACAAGATTAACATGCAATAGAATTGCGAAAATTGGTTTAGGAACCTCCCTTGATCTTTTTGAGCATCTATTTTTACGTTTTAACTAAAATATATTTCATTAATTATTGTTTTTAGACCCTTATGACCACTTAAGACCACCTTAAGAGCCCAAAAATTGATTTTACATTTTTGAAAAATCAGTTTTTTTGAAATTAAAAAAATATACCTGCCATTAATTTTTTCATATTGGACTAAAAAAGCAAAAAAAATTATTTTTTAACGATATCAGTCTTGTCCTGGAGGGGGAGCTCATCCCCACCCCTTCAAAACTCAAAAAACGCGTTTCTTTGCCCCTACACGATTAACCCATTAATTCCTAAGAAGAAACTGCATTTGACAGAGCTGTAAATCCTATTCTATTTAGAGCATTTGGCTCAAATTAGTAAAGTAAATCAAAAAAAAAATTTAAAATTCAAAAAAAAAAATATCCTGAACACTGATTCCACTGTATATATTTATACGACCACTTGTTAAAAGCTTCGGCTGAATCGGATGACCCCATCCACAAGTCAATGAACGATTCTCATACAATCAGCCTTGATTCAAAATATTCAAGCTAAATAGAGAGTTAATTACTGTGTTATTATTTTATTTGATTTCAACAAAAACTAAATCTTATGAGAAAAATTTACTTTAATAAAATTTTACAAAATTTAATTACCAGGAATTTTATCTATAACTCCACCTGAACTTTGCAGTGAGACTTTATGAATAGTAGCGTAAAATCGTTCTCTTTGTGTTTCTGCATTTTGTTGATTTTCTTGTGTTTCTTTTACTGGCCTTTGAATCCTTGCACTTCCGGTAGCTAAAATTTTTAAACATATCTTTAATGTTAATAGATTAAATGCTAATCCTATATTGAGATTCAGAGATGATATCGAGATTTTTCTCAATCTCATTTCGATCTCAAAATTGTGAATCTTTTCTCAATCTCGTCTCGAAATTCAAACAAGAGCGATATGTTAAAAGAATAATATCGATACAATTAGAGCTTATAAAAAATTATTAAGACCTATAAAATTCAATTAAATCTGAAACTTTAATTTTTGTAGCAACTTAAATATTTTTAATTTTAATTTTGCTAAAAATGGTGATTTATGTTATTAGCTATAAGAGTAAGATAATTATTAAATTAAATTCCGGCTTACGGAGAATATAATTCGTCTTTTAAATGGAAATAAAAGACTGCGCAGAAGTATAACGCTACAGCAATATTTTGAATGAAGTCTAAAAACCCAATTTCATAACACAAAGTCTTATGTATCTAATAGCAGAAGGTCTATTAGCATAAATGAAAAGTTTTCGTTATTTTTTTTCAACAGAAATTGATCCATAACCAATTAGTGTGATTTTTCATTCAAGATGCATTGAAATTCCCTTGTGAGCCAGCATTGAAAACTAATATTTTAAAATATTTTTTTTCTATTTTAGAGACAAAAAAAAAACTCAAAAATTTTGTTTTATCTCGTTTTGAATATCGATATTTTTTTCGAGAGAAGGAAATCTCAATATCTGTTGCATTTTTAATCTTACGCACAAATAATTTATGAAGTATATTATACTAAAAATTAAAGATTTTGCATTAAATTAGATTTGGAATGATCATTTGATTTTGAAACTTGAATTTGTAACATTGCCATACTTTTTTTTACTTGAAACTATCTTTAATCAAAACGAAAATGTATACCACAGTTATATTATGTGTAAATTATACGTAAACTGTGTTAACACATAACTAACACATAATTTGCAATTATTTTAACACATTTATCTGATAAATTACGTACTGTTTCCTAGTTCAAGCTCACAATAGATGCTAATATTGATTTTATTCAACCTTTTTAGTGAAAATTATAATAAAGATAGTTAAGGACACTTTCTCCAGTACTGGGTATTTTCCCACAGCACAGTTTGATATCGAAATTTTTTAATCATATATTTGTTTATAATAATTTTTAAAATATTCAAAACTTTAGTATATTTTATACTATAAATTTAAAGAATAAAAATATAACAAGTCGTAATTCGAAAATTTTTAGTAAACTAGGAAATAATCATCTAGATTTGGAAATTACCCTTAATTTATCCTATCCTATCTTATATATATATAAATCTTTAATTTTGTATGTTTGTTTGTCCGAAATGAGTAAACTAGAACGCAATAAAAGTTAGAGACGCGGGGTTTATGGCAAAAGATGGCAAAAATTGCGGGTCAAAACATAGGCTAGGTTTTGTTTCGATTGATAACGACAAAAATTTTTTATGTTAAAAAAACTGAATGTTCAAGAAAACATTTTTTATCAAATTTAAAAAAAAAAACCAAAAAAACAAAAAACCGAGGAAAAATTTTAGTATCAAAAAGAATTTCATTCGATTTGGATATATTTTTCACGTATCCTCCTAAATTTTCAAGTTAATCGGCTCGATCTGTCAAAAGTTACAATCATTTTTCGAAAATTATAAAAGTTTAGGACTAGTATTATATATATTTCTAATTTTTATCAGTCACTGATGTAGTAACTGAATATAGTAACTAAAAGAAACTTGAACAGCTATTGGCTGATTCCATGTGAAACGTACGTTGACCTCCAGATGGGGTCTTCCGATTGGGCTGTAACTTTGCACAGGTGATTATACATATAAAATGTCCTCACTCCCCAATTTTTACGTCTTTAAATCGTTTCTAGCCGTCTCTGTGAATTTTTGAAAATTGGCACCGATTTTAAAGCTCTCAGTCACCAACTTTTGCTTCGTAATATAAAAGCATGAAAAAATGTTAAAAAAATTATTAGAAAAACGGTTTCGATCGGAAATTTCCCTGGCTATCCGAATTTCTAAACCGTATTTTAAAATTTTCACGTGGAAAGCCGGAAAATTGGAAAATGTGAGCCGTACCGGCTGTAGCTCATAGCTCAAAACCCGTCACTTCAAATAACTTCAAACTGGGGGTGGAGACAGAGTTTTGCATATACTTTCACCTGGTATTAATACGGGTATGGGTATTTTCACATACGGAAAAGTTATAACGATAAAAAGTGAAATTTTCCGATTTCGGAAATGCAATTTTAGCCAAAAATACTATTTTTACATGCAAATTTAAGCAAAACCGATTTCATATGTAAAATTTATTATAAAATAAATTATTTTTTAATGCCTTTAAAACTTTTCTATTGATATATATATAGTCAATTCTACGAAATTAGACTTTTTATAAGAAGCTATTCAAGTAATTCTTAGTGAAAATGACCTAATAGGAAAACGAATGTCAGGAATTTTGAAAAATCAAATTCGACTGGATTTAGTATGTTAAAATATGACACCTTACCAATTTTTATGGTTCTGGATTAAAAATTTTTGAAATAGCAGCTGTTTTTTGAATTAAAAATATTTTCCAGTTTTTAAAGAAAATCTAAGTAAATTTTGTATTTTAATTTTTTTACACTCTGAACAGAGCTCAAATACTATTTTCAATCATAGTAAATAGCTGAAACTTCTTACTGCGAGTAATTTCGGCTGTCAGTTTTTGGAAAAACATCGAGAAAGCTGAATAAAACTAAAATTCGAAAGAAATTTTTTTTTTTTAATGTGGATTTTTCAAACACTGGGAAATTCTTTTCTTTTTTGTTGCACTTAAAATTACTGTTTTTCAAATAGAAAATTTTAATTCTTTTTTGAAGAACTTAAAAAACAAATAATTATAAAATATAATAATTAAAAATCCATATTAAAAAAAAAAATTTCCTTTAGAATTTTAGTTTTATTCAGCTTTCTCGATGTTTTTCCAAAAACTGACAGCCGAAATTACTCGCAGTAAGAAGTTTCAGCTATTTACTATGATTGAAAATAGTATTTGAGCTCTGTTCAGAGTGTAAAAAAATTAAAATACAAAATGTACTTAGATTTTCTTTAAAAACTGGAAAATATTTTTAATTCAAAAAACAGCTGCTATTTCAAAAATTTTTAATCCAGAACCATAAAAATTGGTAAGGTGTCATATTTTAACATACTAAATCCAGCCGAATTTGATTTTTCAAAATTCCTGACATTCGTTTTCCTATTAGGTCATTTTCACTAAGAATCACTTGAATAGCTTCTTATAAAAAGTCTAATTCCGTAGAATTGACTATATATATATCAATAGAAAAGTTTTAAAGGCATTAAAAAATAATTTATTTTATAATAAATTTTACATATGAAATCGGTTTTGCTTAATTTTGCATGTAAAAATAGTATTTTTGGCTAAAATTGCATTTCCGAAATCGGAAAATTTCACTTTTTATCGTTATAACTTTTCCGTATGTAAAAATACCCATACCCGTATTAATACCAGGTGAAAGTATATGCAAAACTCTGTCTCCACCCCCAGTTTGAAGTTATTTGAAGTGACGGGTTTTGAGCTATGAGCTACAGCCGGTACGGCTCACATTTTCCAATTTTCCGGCTTTCACGTGAAAATTTTAAAAAACGGTTTAGAAATTCGGATAGCCAGGGAAATTTCCGATCGAAACCGTTTTTCTAATAATTTTTTTAACATTTTTTCATGCTTTTATATTACGAAGCAAAAGTTGGTGACTGACAGCTTTAAAATCGGTCCCAATTTTCAAAAATTCACAGAGACGGCTAGAAACGATTTGAAGACGTAAAAACTGGGGAGTGAGGACATTTTATATGTATAATCACCTGTGCAAAGTTACAGCCCAATCGGAAGACCCCATCTGGAAGTCAACGTACGTTTCACATGGAATTAGCCTATTATCATCAGGCAGAACCCTAGTATGGATCGACTATCCAGTCGAGGGAAATAACGACTGCTTGTGGATCCTATGGAAGGGTAGCGAAGCTTTGTATTGCTGATCACTAATTATTAGTCTGGGTTCGTATGCCCGTAATTTTTATGATGCAGTAAATTTTAGATAATACTTCGGGTAAAAAAAGGTTATTTTACAAAATATTGAGTAACATAAAACAACATATTTTTGGAAAAATAAAGTCGCGGGGGTCCAGGGGGCGCAGCCCCTTTGGTGGCTGCCGGGGCGAGCGAAGCGAGCCGGAGGCAGCTAGTTATTAATATATTTATATCTTTCTTTATTATAAATAAATTAAATATTATTTAAAAATCTTTTATCCTTTTGCATTTTATCCTCATATATATGTGAGTTAAAGTACACACACATATTTTAGAAAGGTAACTCCCAGCGCTATCATATTTTATTTAACTCATTTATGTATTTTTTTATTTGTTTTATTTTTATATTATTTTTATTAATGTTAATTAATTAATAATAAATAAATTATTACAATATGGAAAATTATGTATTCAAGAAATTCTACATGTTTCTCAGTCATTATAGTAATTTAGGTTTTCGTAAAAATATTGTTTCTTTTTAGAGAAATCGTTATACTTCTGGACTCTTGAGTTTATAATTTTAGAGCTTCTCTCCTTAAAACAAGTATCAATTAAAACCGTAAGCTCAGATTGGTCCAAGGAAGATTTTACGCCAAACCTTGTCTCAAAAAATGATTAAGTAGTGAAAAAATTTATTATGCAAAATAAAAGGTATTAGGAAACAAATACATAGATTTGTTAAAAATTGATCAGCAGGATTTATTAAATTAAATAATTATATAATGATTTATCATGAAATAGAATTTTAATAGAAAGTGCATTTCCTACAGGAAAAATTATTTTTTATACAGAAATGTTATAATACTTCCTATCCCAAATCAAAAAAGTATGTACAATAGCATGGTTAAGCATAGCCACGTAAGCATATTTCACTGCTATTTGGTATTAAAAGACATAAAGTTTATAAGACGCTGTTTATTTCAACAAATTATATGAATTCAAATTTAAATATGAATCTTAAAAACTAATATTTAGAGATTTTGATGTTTTTTTATTGGGAAGAAGAATCAATGATTAATGTAAAAGAATTTGAATATTCTGATAAGCTAACAAGAAATTTATGTGATAATAACCAAGTTCTGTTTGCAGGAAAATTAATTATTTGCATAAGGAATTCTTCTTCATGGAACAATATTGAAATTCGAAGTTAGATAAAATTTGTTGGACTCAAGCAGTTCTACTCCCGCAAAAAAACCATGATGGTTTACCATCTGATTAACCATCTGATTTTTCAGATAATTTACAAGATGGTTAAACAGTTTGTTTACCAGATGGTTAACCACCAGGTATTTTAAGAAAATAATAAGACCTTAAGGATAAATTTTTATTTTTAACATTAAGAATTTATGATAATAAAAATGAAAATAATAATATTTAATCTCAAAATGATGAATCTGATAATAATAATAATGGGTTAAGAAGGAGTAATAGGTAAAAAACAAAAGAGCTTCGTTTTTATAAAGAAAGTAAAATAACAGTTGCAGATTTTATTTTAAGTGCAAATGTTTTGTAAAATTTGTGTATTTAATATATAGTACTTTAAATAATTTTTTAGTTAGATTTTATTATAATATAGATTTAATTTTTGAGGGGGCTTGTTAGAAATCAAAAAGTGAGTTCTGCATTATCATACAAGCGTTGTTAGATTTAAGATATATAGATGGAGGCACCTTATAATGTTAAGGTACGATCCGCTGTGCACTTATTTAAGTAAAGTTAGTCGTTGCATGAAAATTGTTTTCTTCTCGAATAAATTAAATAAAAATATTAGTTTCAGTAAATAATGATATTAATTTATTTATTTAATTATTCAGAGAGATCAGACCAGCGCGTGAATTTAAAATTGTGTACAATTATACTATAGCACTATAGAGGAACGCGCGGAAACTATCATATATTTAGATTTTTATTTATTTCTACTATATTAAAAGGTAAGGAAAAATTAAAGAAAAATGGGACATAATATTTTATAATAATAATTTTAAATGTTTTTACAAATAATTAAGCCCCCTCTATAATGCTTCAATATTAATATATATCTTTTTAAGTAAAGTTAAAATTCAAAGTAACCATACTGTAAAGAATAAGATAAAATTTATAAAAGTAAAGTTTAGAACTTAAGGAAAGAATATTATAAAAAATAAATTTGAACGTTTTTAAATTTGACTAACACATTTGAAATTATGCTTAGAAAATGTAAAGAATGTTAGTATGTTGTTATAAATTTAGTTAACAATTTTACTAGAAACGGTGTCACATACATTTTTGGAAAAAGCTTGCTAATGAAATATGGTAGTTTCGTCTTACGAAAATAAGTAAAAAAGTTTTAAAATTTCTGAAATTTAGAAAATTTAAATAAAATAGTTTGCAAAATAAAATTTAATTTAAAGTCAATCCTACTTATAAATAAAAAAAATGGTTTTTGCATTGTAAACTTTGTGGTAGCCTAACCTATAGTAGCTTCTTTTACAAAAATAAAAGTTTATTACCTTTTAATTGTTATTTAAATAAAATTTTGAATTTTTATATTTAATGCCTCTAATCATCTCCAAAGAAATCAATAGTGCATTGATTTTTGATATACCAAATAGGAAAAAAATTTGATTTCTATCTAAATTTTTCAAAGCTTGTTTTTAATTTTAGTTTCTGGTAAGTTATTGAACTGAAATTTGAAATTATTACTGAAATTTAAACTAGAAGACTTTTAGTAGTATAGTTAGATGAGTCTGCTAGTCGACTTCTAGGTTAATGGCTGTGTTTATAAGTTTGTTATTATTTTTTTATATATTTTTTATTATTTTTTTCAGGTTTATTTTAAATTCTTTAGTAGATATAGTTAAATAAACAAAAGTTTGATTCAGATAAGTATAAGAATTAACGATAATTCCTATGACATATTCGGTGTTGCAGAAACTAGATTGGGCCCAGTAGTGGATAATAACATTATTCAAATACCCGGCTATAGCACAGTACGCCAAGATCGTAATATAAGGGGTGGGGGGGGGTTCTATTATACATTAAAGAACACCTAAAGGCCAAGTTACTGTATACATCAAAAATTGAACATCAAAACAAGCCCCTTAAGCCAGAATATATGTTTTGTTCTGTCTGGGAGGGAACATCTACTCCTACACTAATTGTTCTAGTTTATCGTCCACCAGATGTATATATTAGGTCAGATAGACAACTAATTGAATTACTGCGATCCTCATCCTCAAATTTCAGTCATAAAGCTGTAATTGGTGACTGGAATGTAGACATACTTATTCCAGACGAATCTGACACACGTTTTCTTACTGACATCATGACTGAGATATCAATGAAACTTATAAATACTGGCCCATCTCACCAAACCACTAAGCGCACAAAAATAAACAATAGTGTACAAACTAATACAGATGAGTTAACTTGTACTCAACTGACTTATAATGATTTATCATTGAATTATATGGAATTACCTACTAATGACGAACAGTTTGATAAAACAAAAGATACTTGGATAGACTCAATCTTTGTTGATGAATGTGACTCGATAATTAGTCATAATCGGTTACAACCACCTTTTCCGAATAGACATGACATCATAACGGCTACCATAGACATTTTTTATCTATTAACATCAGTTGAAAGCCACACCTATAAAAGTATCAATAAAGTCACATCTAAAGATCTAAATTCATACCTCTGTGAACAAGACTGGTCTATTTTTTCTACTGGAAAATATAATGCTGAACAAGGACTTACACAACTGACAGAAAATCTACAGAAAGCTATAAACACCCTTGCCCCAGATAAAACAATAAATCCAAAAAAATCACTTTATCCATGGATTGATACAGACATCAAGTTACTCATCTCAAAAAGGGACTCATATAAAAGGACAGGCTCAAGACAACTATATGATGAATATGTTAGCTTGGCCAACTTGGTAGAGAAAACATCTGAGATTGCTCGATGTGCTTATATGCACAATCGTATATGTAACTCCTTAGACACGAATAAAAATTTCTGGAGTGAAATGAGAAAATTGGGACTACTCCCGAAACCAAGCGATGTCCTTCATGGGTTCCTACCTGAAGAACGTAACACTTATTTCTCGGGAATTTCCTTTTCTTCTTCAGAAGACCCAACAATATCTCTCAATCAAATCTCTTCAGCTTCTCCAGATGGCTTCTCGTTTAAGCAAGTTACTGAAAACGATGTCATCTTAGCAGTCTCTCATTTTCAATCTCAAGCGAAGGGCGAAGATGGGATCCCACAAAGTATAGTTGCAAAAGCGCTTCCCACAATTGCCAAGTACTTAACCATCCTGTTTAATGAATCACTAAAAACTGGTAACTTTCCTGAAGCTTGGAAAATTTCCCGTATTTTAGCCCTGAAAAAAGTATCTATTCCATCATCCCCTTTGGATTTTAGACCTGTTGCTCTGCTATGCTTTTTATCCAAAGTCTTGGAGAAGTTAGCTCATGATCAGGTAGTCAGCTTTTTAACAAAGTCAAAAATCCTTGACATATTTCAAGCAGGTTTTAGAAAACATCATTCTACACAGACAGCCCTGTTAAAACTAACAGATGACATTCGTCTAGCTAAAGAAAATAAGCTGGCTACCTTTTTGTTGCAGTTTGATTTCTCCAAGGCCTTATAATGTATCTCCATCCAGACTACTAACAAAACTTCAAGCTATTGGTTTCTCAAGATCTGCTCTTATGTGGTTCTGGTCATATCTTAATGGTCGCTCATTGTGCGTTGCTTCCAAACAATCTAAATCCGCTCCTCGTGACATAAACATAGGTGTCCCTCAGGGCTCTGTGCTTGGGCCACTTTTATTCTGCATTTATATGAATGATCTAAGTCTAATATTATGTGACAACACCTTCAGAATATTATATGCGGATGACCTACAAATCTGCCACTGGAGCAAATTCATGAAGGTATTAATCTTCTCTCAAATTCTGCACTCAAAGTGTCGGCATGGGCCGAACTCAATGTACTTTCCTTGAATGTCAAAAAAACTAAAGATATTGTATTCGGTACACCTCATGTGGTAGGGCTCTTCAAAAAGCTAAACATCAATAACATAGCAATTAACAGGAAAGGCGATACGATTCCATTCGTAGATGAGGTCCTTAGTCTTGGAGTAATCTTAGATAATACACTATCATGGAAACAACATGTTAACCATATCTCAAAAAAGGTGAACAGAGTCCTCTATGGGTTAAGATTTATCAAATCCTGTACGTCTTAGCCACTGAGGCGTAGGTTAGTTGAGTCCTTAGTTATCCCTCATCTAGACTACTGTACAGTAGTCTATGCTGATATTTCACTAGAACTACGTACAAAACTTCAAAAACTGGCCAATCTACGTATTCGGTACAAATTTGGACTACGACGTGACGAGCACCTGACACCATACAGAAAAAAGCTCAAGTGGCTTAGTAATGACACCCGACGAGACTTTTTCGCTTCACTAATTATGTATAGGATATGGAGGATAAAGGAACCCCAACTGCTACTACCATTATTTGAGCCCTATATAGTGACAAACCCACTAGAGGACCCCGCATAGATCTTGAAATTACCACTATGATTACTGACTCGGGAAAGAATTCCTTCCAAATAAAATATGCTAACTTATGGAATTCTCTACCTCCCTGCTATCGTGACTAACCATCATTTTCCCAATTTAAGAGAAGCATCAAATTATACTTCTCTAAGCAGGATACATAGTATCAATCATTGATGCTGTATATGCCTAGTCATTAAATTTTAATAATTTTAAAATTTTACTAAATCAGTATTATTATCACTATTATATATAAAAAACAACAAAAATATTAACTATATTTACTTATATTTACTTTTGTTGACTAATTTTAAATTAATTTTAAAATTTTATGAATAAATTTTACAAAATTTTACTTATATTTAATCTTTATTTTATTTAAAAAAAAAAAAGAAATTATTTATATTTAATATGTACAACTGGAGTGTCACTGTATTTTGTGTGAGCAAATAAATCAAAATAATAATAATAATAATAATATTATATATAAGTTGTAATATGGCAAAATTTCGGGTAAATAATATTTATTAATAAATTCTTTAATACTATTTCCTAATCATCAATATGAATATTTTATTTAAATAAATTGTATTTTCGTGCGATAAATAGATGTGTGCTTGTATGAGTGAAGTCGCGTTTAAGAGAGGCGCATGCTTACATTACGATCACCAAATCATATTGCGCGAGTATCGATAAATGAGAGAGAGATCAATTCAAGAGAATTATTGTATTTCCTTTTTTTCTCTACTTCCTTTCTTTAACTTCCCCCAAAAAGATAGATACCGGCAGAGCGTCGATGATTGTGCTTGAGTGAACATCATCACGCGTGGTTTTAAATTTATTAATTGAAGTTATTTTGGAGTTTGATATTTTATTGAATTATTTGTATTGAGTTATTGGCGATAATTTTTGGATATAATTTGGAGTGGTGACATTATTGAATTATAAATTATTGACTACATCGAACTTTGGAGTAATTTGGCGAATTATGTATTGGATTTTATATGGTTTGACGTCTTGGAGTTTTATCGACCACGAGGCAGCGCCTATTGTCATTTTGGACATTATAATTAAATACAATTGAAGATTAGCCATTTCGTATTATTCGATTTTAATTCCAAGCTTGGTATCAATATTCTATTATATTCTACAGTGACGTCACGAAGAAGAAGGATTAAGGTATCAATTGAAGTAATAATTCAAACCATCAAAGTTATTGCGCATTTATTCCTTATCCTGCCTTCCCTTATTTTTATTATATGCATATTATTAAAATTTAAATTAGATTACTTATATTGTATTAAATTGATTAGAAATTGCCTTAGCGAATCTTAATATTATCTCTCTCTCTATCGCATTATACTTAATACGTCATAAATTAATTGAAATTAATAACGTATTGAACATTAATAAAATCGCCTTGCTTCGCGTATTTTCACGTGTATTTTATAATAATTTTAGGCTAAGATTTTTCTTTAGATAAATTTATATTCGATTATTATTAAAATTCAATAACGTTAATAAACTATTCAAGTTATATTTAATTATTATTTTTGTTGTTTTATTTTCTAATTCTAGCACCTTAATGTATATGGGTAAGTCTATGTAAATTGAGTCTTAATTTTTATTAAATACTTGTAATAAATTGCATTGATCAGAAGCCTCCTGATTTCCCGTCATAGTTGTAATATTAAATATTTGCGCTATAAGTATTATAACGGATCCCCTCTGAACCCGCAGAATAAGAAACGGCAGTTCAATATAATTATTATTAAACCAAGCCTTTCTTATACCGCGAGTCTCATTTCTAAAAATTTTGTTTGTAATATGACAGAGGTAATCTTTGTCCTTTAATTAATTAAATAAAATTATTATTATTATTATTTTATCATAAATTTGTCATATTACAAAGTGATGATTAAAATTATGACTCCAAATACATTTGTTAAGTTATCCATTCAAGTAATATTTTAAGTGTGTACATGTACTAAATTTAATTTTTATTTCTCTAGTTGTTACTGATATTCGCTTTTTTTTAGGGTTTTTAAGTTCATTTTTTGGCACCAGGAATCAGTGTTTTTGTGATTATCTGATAACATCAGAATGAAGCTTAGCTGAGTTGGAGAAGGCACAACTAGATGCTGTAAATCAAGCTTTAAACCAAGCTTCTTTTTTATTCATCGAGTTGTTCTAGAAAATTACTAATTTTAGTTAATTTTTATGTATTATCTGAAATCAGTTTTTTGGACATTTCTCTGCAAGGACTTGATGAAATCACTTGAAATTGAAATCCATGAAACTAGATCTGATTTAAAAAAATTTGGTCTAAGGGATTTTTAATTCATCCAGTTATTCCAAAAATTTACTATTTTCAGTTCATTTTTAGATTTTAAATTCATATATGTATATATAATGTTTCTATATTTTGAGTAGTGTATTTTAATAATAACGACCTTTGTGTTGCTCTAAAGAGAGATTTATTATTTAACAATTAATTAATTTAATATTTTACATTGAATAATTATTGTACATTACCTAAAGAGAGAAACGACAATTAGGTCTGTTTCTCTACATGTTGAAATTACTACTAAAGACTTATCTCTAAGAAACTATACATTACATTACATTACTTTATCTTTACAATACGTGTCTACTTTTATTTAGCTATCTTAAACTGAAGGTCACACTAATAACTAAAGAGGCTATTACAGGTAGGCTCGTTACATCTCCCCTCCTCGGTCAAGAAATTGGTCACAATTTCTAGGATATTATACAGACCGACACTTAATCCCATTTTCATAATATTTTATTACTGTGTTTATATAATATTTGTATTTTCAAAAATTGATTTATACATATTAACAACTTTCTTCATTTTAATTACTTTGATTTTATTTTTATAATTTTATTTATTTTCTTTATTTTAATAAATTTAACGTTTATTTAAATGTTATATTGGAATCTGTAAATTAATTTTATCTATGTTTTAAATCTTATCTTCTGCAATCTTGATTTTTCTGATTCCTTAAGAAATCGGCAAATCTTCTACAACTATAATATTTCTGATTCCTTAAGAAATTGTATATTATATGTGGCAAATCTTCTACAATCTTAATTTATTTATATTTTAACATGGAACATGTTTATAGGGAGGGGGTACTTCAGAACTTGAAAATTAAGGTGGGGGGTCAAATTTGTCCTTTTTAAGGGGGGGGTCAAATTTGTCCTATTTAAGGGGGGGGGGTCAAATTTGTCCTATTTAAGGGGGGGGGGGTCAAATTTGTCCTTTTTAAGGGGGGGGGTCAAATTTGTCCTTTTTAAGGGGGGGGGGGTCAAATTTGTCCTATTTAAGGGGGGGGGTCAAATAAGACTTAGAATAATTAGGGAAGTATATATAAATAAATAAAATACTTTTAAAAGACTGAAAAATCTGGGCTTAAGGACTTAGGATAATATAGGTTTATGGACTTAGAATAATATCGATTTAGGGACTTGGAATAATTCAGGTTCAGGATCATATAATAATTCAGGCTTAGGGAATCAAAATAGTTTGGCTTTAGAATCTTAACAACTAGTAAGGTGATAATTACAAATTACAACAATAGAAAATTGTATTGTAATGTTGAGTAACATTTGTATTATATCTAGTCCTCATTTGGAAGTAAACATGTTCCATGCATTTAGGTTGTGTTTACACAAACCGGTTATAAGTTTTTTTTTGTAGCTCGTATCTTCTACAATTTTGTAAATATTTGACTTAACTCGTTCTGAGTTCAGCGGTCTATTTCCAAAGTAGGCTTAACTCAATGAGTTCAGAGGCCATAAAAATTATTTGACTTAACTCGTTTTGAGTTCAGAGGTCAATTTTCAATGAGGCTTAACTAAAGTTAGTTCAGAGGCCATAAAAATTATTTGACTTAACTCGTTCTGAGTTCAGAGGTCAATTTTCAATGAGGCTTAACTAAAATTAGTTCAGAGGCCATAAAAAATTTCTAATTTCTTAAAAAACCATATTTATTTAATTAATATTAATCAAAATTATTTAAAATTTTGAAAAATTTTTTTTTTTGATGAAATTTCTATTGATATTATTATCTTAATTTTTTCTTTTCATTTAATTTTATTAGATTTGTAATATTTTTTTATTTATTTAATAATTTTAAATTAATTATTTATATCAAAGCGTTTAACATTTTCTTCACAAAATTTGTATTTATTTTTTTCTATTTTTATTATTTAATTTTTCTTTTATTTTTGAAGTTATACAATTTTTATAGTTTCTATTATCTTTCTTTTTTTTTTTTTATCAAATTTCTATTATTATACCATTATTTCTATATTGTATGTATTTTTTTGAATTTATCATATTTTTTTATTAATTCTATTTGAAAAAAAAAATTTTTCTAATGTTTTTGAAACTATATTAAATTTTATTTAGATTTTCAGTTTTCATATTTTTTTTAATAGCTTGTATTTTTATTCATTAACTCTTTTTTTTTTTTTTAAATATTTGAATCTATTAAATTTTTATTAATTCTATTTTTAATTTTTTTAAATTTTATTTAATCTATTATAAAATTTTTATTAATTCTATCTTCAATTCTTATGATTATTTGTTTTTTCAATCACGTAAATCTAGATTAATCTATTCTGAACTTATTTCACGATATTGATTGTTTCAAATTTCTTTTAATCTATTTATTTTATTTATTTATTTATTTTTTTTTATTGTTTTTGATTTTATAAAACTTTTATTGTTTCTATTTTTTTTTAAATGTTTATATTTAACGTATACCATTATCTAGCTTGTCTTAAAAATGATAACATTCTCTTTACCAAATATGTATATTATTTCTGTTTTGAACATCTAATTTTTTTTTATTTATCAAATTTTTATTGTTTCTAGATTTAATTTTTTTCACTCAAAATTTACATTCTTTTTATCTTTTTAATTAACTAAGTTCTATTTATTCTATTCTGATTATTGTTAAACATTTTTGAATTTATCAAAGTTCCATTAATTCTATTATAAAATTTTCTTTCTCGTTTTTTAATAATTTTTTTTTTGAAATTTATAACTCTATATCTTATCTGTCTTATAAAAAATGGTATATATTCATTTTATGAAATTTTTAATGTTTCAATTTTTGAAGTTAATGACTGAATTTCTTATCTGTATTATCTCAAATAAAGACTATAACGTCATCTATACTATACAAAATTTGCATTTTTTTCTATTTTTTTAATTTTTGTTATCAACCTTGAAGTATTTAAATTTGTATTACATTTTAATTTTATATATTTATTTTTCTATTTCTAGTTTATAAAACTTTTATAAATTCTAATTTTAATATATAAAATTTGTGGATTTATACTGATTTATTATTATTAAAATTTGTTTATTTTTTTATTTTATTCATTTATATATTTATATTTATAAATATATATTTCTTTTTATGCTATTGAATTTTTGAATTTATTAAAAAATTTTATTGACTCTAATTTTTTTTGTATTAAGCAAATTCTATTACATTTATTAACTTTAATTTTATATATTTTTAATTTTATTATATCTTATCTATCTCTTTACAAAATTTTTATTATTTCTTTTTTTTTATTCCTGTATATTTTTTATCTTTCTTATCTTATAAGTATACAACTTATTTTAAAAAATTTAAATTCAACTTTCATGTTTTTTTTTTTCTTTTTTTGTAGTTTATATTATTTCTCTTTTGTAATTTCAAACATTTTGGAATTCATCAAATTTCTATTATTTTAATTCATTTTTACAAGTACTTTTGAATCTATAATATTTTTATTTGTATTTTCAATTTTTTATATTTTTTTTTTTTTGTTAATCAAATTTATATTATTATATATATATATTAATTTTTTTTAAATAAATGTATTTATTTAAGCATTTTTAGATCTGTCAAAATTTTACTTTATTAATTCTATTTTTAATTTTTTAATATATTATTTTTTTTCTATTCTGTATTTACCAAAGAAAAATTGGAGTTTCATAATATCTTTGAATTTCACTGAAGCTGCGAAAGGACTGATGATTGTTTCAATTTCTTCTTTATTTTCTGATAAGCATTTGTATGGTCTTCCATCTTTCTTTTTTTTTTTTTTTGCTGACAAAATTGTCGTTTTATAATGTTTCTATATTTTGAGTAGTGTATTTTAATAATAACGACCTTTGTGTTGCTCTAAAGAGAGATTTAATATTTTACATTGAATAATTATTGTACATTACCTAAAGAGAGAAACGACAATTAGGTCTGTTTCTCTACATGTTGAAATTACTACTAAAGACTTATCTCTAAGAAACTATACATTACATTACATTACTTTATCTTTACAATACGTGTCTACTTTTATTTAGCTATCTTAAACTGAAGGTCACACTAATAACTAAAGAGGCTATTACAGGTAGGCTCGTTACATATATATATATATTTATAAGTTATTATATACAATATGGAGGAATTCCAATTGAACACATATTTTCCATTGTCAATAAAAGCTTACTTAGCATCGGGAAAGATTGATAAATTACATTATGGGTTATTAAATATTATATGGAAAAATCACAATTCATTGAAGTATAGTCAGTAAAATCTTATAACTGGTTTTTGTAAACTAAATTTAAATGAATAGAGTATGTTTACTTACAGCTGAGGGCTAGGTATAATTAGAATACTATTCGTTATTTTTATAACTATTATTCTAAACGTCAGCTATATTCTAATTCCTTAAACCCTGATTATTATAAGTTTCTTAATCAAAATTATTCTAAGACACTTTGACCACCCATTGAGTTTCAGATTTCCAGGATACCCCTTCCCCATAAACAGGTTTAATTTTTCAATTTTCTCATTTTCGACTTGTTAGTTATTTTGCTAATTTCCCACTTAGTCACGTGACCAAATGAAAATCTGACAAAAAAATTGAATTCTGCAGGAAATTTTACAAGGGTATAGTAATTTTGGTAGCTTTAGAATGATACATCTCAATTTGACAAAATAATTAAAATTAATTATAAGAATTTAATAAAAATAAATATTTTTAAAATGGGATTTTCTTGATTTTTTTAGTCTAAAAATCATGAAAAATCTAAAAATAAAAGTACTTCTTTTGGGGAAACAAAAATTAGTTTTACTAATAATGAAAAATAAGTTTTTTTTAAAGTTTAGAGTTTATTTTTCATCGAAATGTCTATAAATGATTAAAAAAGTACACAAAAATCAATAAAATCACATTTTTCAATTTTCATTTTTTCTATATTTTTAAAATCAATTTTATTTATTTTGTCAAATTGAGATGTATCATTCTAAGGCTACCAAAATTACTATACCCTTGTAAAATTTCCTGCAGAATTCAATTTTTTTTGACAGATTTTCATTTGGTCACGTGACTAAGCGGGAAATTAGCAAAATAACTAACAAGTCGAAAATGAGAAAATTGAAAAATTTACTAAAATCAGCATTACTCTCTTATATCAAAAATTACCCTCAGGAAAATTTTTTCTATGATATATATGAACTTTTCGAAAAATTTCAGAAGAAAAAATTTTTTTTTTAGTGGGAAGCCTTTCGGCTATTTTCATTTAAAGTTGTAAAATTTAGGGCAGAAATTTGAATTTTTCCGCGAATGGGCACAGCATGGGGAAAATCTGACTGAAAATTTGAATTCCTCATCAAATTTTACATCGAAAACCTTTTTTTTTTTATTTTTTAACGTTTTTCAGAGCTTTTTTACGGAACTTTCAAAAATAGTGGCTGAGGAGAGCAATTTTACCAAAAAACTTTAGAACAGCATTATTTATGTTTTTACTTATTTATATAAATAATTTACTAATACACATTAAAAATTTATTAAAATAATTTTTCAGATAATTACTAAATAATGTTTTTTTATTTATTAATTAACATCTTTTTTAAACAATTAATGTGGAAAAATGAGAAATAATTATAATAATAATAATAGTAATAATAATTCAAATGAAATTTTAATAAATCTCTTCTAAAAAACTATTTCAGAGTATTATAAAAAGGTTATTTTACAAAATATTGTGTAACCTAAAACATATTTTTAGAGAGATAATGTGGCAGGGGTCCAGGGGGGCGCAGCCCCCATTGCGGCTGCCGGGGCGAGCGAAGCGAGCCGGAGGCAGCTAGTATATATATATGCCGATAGAGGATTTTTTTGGTTTGATAGGATTGACTAGACGATAATAGCTAGAGAGACGCGGTTTGTGGCAAAAAACGCGGAAAAATTGCAGAAGTGACATAGGCTATACAGGATTTCGATTGATGCGAAAGAAAATTTTTGTCGTCAAAAAAACGTTTTTTCAAAAAAGTCATAATTTTTGATGTTTTCGTAAACTTTCAAAAAAATCGTAATTAACTTAAAAAATTGGAATTTTTTTGTAATCAGAAAAGTTTTTATATGATTTAGAATTGTTTTTGACGTGTCCACCTAAATTTTCAAGCAAATCGGTTAGATGTTTCCAGGGTAACATATACTTTTTAGCATAAAATTTGGATTTTAAATTCATATATTTATATATACTAGCTGCCTACGGCTCGCTTCGCTCGCCCCGGCACCCACCATGGGGGCTGCGCCCCCCTGGACCCCTTCGGCTATATTTTTCCACAAATATGTTCTTTTAGGTTACTCAATATTTTGTAAAATAACCTTTTTTTACCCGAAGTATTATCTAAAATTTACTGAATCATAAAAATTACGGGCTTATGAACCCAGACAGATAATTAGTGATCAGCAATACAAAGCTTAGCTACCCTTTCATAGGATCCACAAGTAGTCGTTGTTTCCCTTGAATTCTAGGGTTCTGTATGATAATAGCTGTTCAAGCTTTTTTTAGTTACTATATTTAGTTACTACATCAGTGGCTGATAAAAATTAGAAATATATATAATATAAGTCCTAAACTTTTATAATTATCGAAATACTATTGTAACTTTTGAAAGATCGAACAAATTATCTTGAAAATTTAGGTGGATACGTAAAAAATATACCTGAATCGAATGAAATTCTTTTTGAAAAAAAATTTTTTTCTCGTTTTTCAGTTTTTTTGGTTTTTTTTTTAAATTTGATAAAAATTTTTTTCTTGGAAATCTAGTTTTTTCAACATAAAATTTTTTTGCCGTTATCAATAGAAATAAAACCTAGCCTATGTTTTGACCCGTAATTTTTGCCGTCTTTTGCCGTAAACCCGATGTCTGTAGATTTTATTGTGTTCTCGTTTATCACGTTCGGACATACAAACATACATAAGTAAAGATTTACATATGTTACGGGTAGAGTCCGATCTCTGGATAGTCCTAGGTCTATCCGGATAAACCTAGGACTATCCAAGCGGAGTTGGATAAAGTCCGATTCTTGAATTTTTTCATCTTTTTTGTTCAACTTTATCCGGCACCGCTTGGATAGTCCTAGGATTATCCAAGAGGCTTGGATAAAGTCCGATTCGTAAAAAATGTGAAAAAAAAAAAAATTTATTTTGCCATATTATTTTTTTATTTTATTTGTCATAATTTTATACTCAAATAATTTTTTGATTTAGTCAAATTAAATAATTCTATAAAGCAACTTTATTTTGAAGAAACTCAATTTCAGAAAAATGAACTTCAAACGCTCCAGCCTATGAACGTGAAATCCAAATTTTATGCTAAAAAATATATGTAACTCTGGAAACATCAAACCGATTTGCTTGAAAATTTAGGTGGACACGTAAAAAACAATTCTAAATCATATAAAAACTTTTCTGATTACAAAAAAATTCCATGTTTTTAAGTTAATTACGTTTTTTTTGAAAATTTACGAAAACATAAAATATGATCACTTTTTTGAAAAAACGTTTTTTTGGTGACAAAAATTTTCTTTCGCATCAATCCAAATCCTGTATAGCCTATAACACTCCTGCAACTTTTCCGCGTTTTTTTCCGCAAACCGCGTCTCTCTAGCTACTGTCGTCTAGGCGTGATTATCAATTATCCTGGACCCCTGCAACTTGATTTTTCCAAAGATTTGTTGTTTTAGCTTACTCAATATTTTGTATAACAACCTTTTTTTACCCGAATTATTATCTAAAATTTACTGAATCATAAAAATTACGGACGTTGGAACTCAGGCGGATAATTAGTGATCAGCGATTCAAAGCTTGATTACCCTTCCCTAGGATCCGCAAGTGGCCGTTGCTTCCCTCAACTACCAATTCTAGGATTCACCCTGATAATACCTGTACAAGTTTCTTTTGGTTACTCTATTGAGCTACTAAATTAGTAACCGGTAAGATTTACGAATATATATAATATTAGTCCTAAACTTTTATAATTTTTGAAAAATGATTGTAACTTTTGACAGATCGAGCCGATTAGCTTGAAAATTTAGGGGGATACGTAAAAAATATGCCCGAATCGAATAAAATTCTTTTTGATAGTAAAATTTTTCTTCAGTTCTCCGTTTTTTTGGTTTTTTTTAAAAATTTGATAAAAATTTTTTTCTTGGAATTTCAGTTTTTTCAACATAAAATTTTTTTGTCGTTATCAATCGAAATAAAACCTAGCCTATGTTTTGACCCGTAATTTTTGCCGTCTTTTGCCGTAAACCCCATGTCTGTAGCTTTTATCGTGTTCTCGTTTATCGCGTTCGGACACACACACACACACACACACACACACACACACACATAATTAAAGATTTATATATATATAGGACATACATATAGCACATTTTTTGTTTATTTATTTTTGGTCTATATGTTAAAAACATAAAAATTAAAAATTTGTAAACAAAACCAATCTATTATTTCATTCATTAATATCGAAATAAATAAAATAATGTATGCCCCAGTATTACTCGTATATTAATAGATATTTAAGAATGAATTTTTAATTTATAAAATATAATAGTATTAAAATAGTATTAGATTCATTAAAAAAAAATAAAACCTCTTGAAAACTTTGAAAACGTAAAATTTTAATTTTTTTTAATTTTGGCCATTTTTACTTTTTTTAGTTTTAGCGCGCTAACGATACATACATAGTGTAATTTAATTATTAATTTTTGAAATTGAAAACCCTGCAACTAGATCTGATTTCAAAAAATGTGGTCTAAGGGATTTTTGATTCATTGAGTAGGTTCTGAGATCTTGAAGATACACTTTCTCGAACATACATCCCTACACACACCAAGGCAATATAAGCACTTAGAGGCATTGGAATGACCTGGGGACCAAACTTCTCCACAAATTAGACGATTTAGAAACTTTCCCGTTTTTTGAGCTGACAAACTTATAAGGCATGATTTCATCTATATATTGTATACATAGGGTGATCGTGCTTAAAAATACTGCCACAGATACTATCTTAAAAAGGCAATATTTTGTGATTTTGCTATTACTTATGAAAAATAATTTGTGTTAAGAAGATAATAATTTGCTAATCTGTGTGTATTTTAAAAACAGAAAAATAACTTTTATTCAATTTTGTTTGTAATATATAATAATATATAATATATAATAATTTGTCAATAATATGTCTATAATATATAATAATTTGTCAAATTATATGTGCTATCAAGTGAACAATAAGATTAATAAGTGCATCTAGTCATTGTAGGGTATTTCTTAATTTATGCACTCAAGAATAAGACGTACTGTAGTCTCATCACACACACAGTCAACATATAGACGTTGAAACTTTTTTCATCAAAAGCAATATATATACAAACTTAAAATTTCATCTCGACCTAAACATCTGCTGCCGCCGCTCTAGTGTCATCATAACAGCATACGGTAAAATATTCATATATACAACGCATTAATGCATTTTACTAAAAAATATATTCTTTGCACAAGTGTTCTACATATGGTAAATATCTACATAGGAAATGTGCTATACCGACACCTGGCAGTCAATCACTAAACTGTGCAAAGTGTTTAACTACTGGTAACAGTAATAATAAAAAGGAAAAGAGGGATAGTACATTCAAGAAGGAAAAGAATATAGGCGTAAACTCCGCCCAAAAAGAGAGGGCTCATACCAACAATAAAGACAAGCCTTCTACCAGTAGCAGCTCTTTAAAAGCTCGACTATCCTACTCCGTCAAATTAAAATCCTGACGCTCGGACTTAAAATCAATGTCTGAGAGAAAATCAGACTCTACAAATGATGTAAATATATGCTCTCTTCCATCTCATGCGAATTTTCAACAATAGATTGACACTATTACTAAATCGCTTCAAGAACTACAACTGAAATGTAGTAGTGAAATGTTCCTCAAACAAGAAAATCAACAAGTAAAACATTTTATTTTATGTGTCCGTTCACTATATAATTTAAAATAAATTAAAGACAATAAAAATTTTTTTTTTATAATAAAAGAAAATTTATTTTTTCCGTCTAATAGTGACAAGTCAATTATAAACTGACGCGTTTCGAGATATGTAATCTCATTTTCAAAGATTTTAAAAACAGAACTAAATAAATTAAATATTTGTATTGGATTTAAGACAAACAATAATACATTTAACTTATTAAAAAATAAAAATAAAATTAATATTGATAATTGTACAGGAATTTATAAAATAAATTGTAATGACTGTAATATGTTTTACATAGGTCAAACAGGTAGACCATTTAAAGATCGTTTTATTGAACATCTACCAACAAGAAAGAATCTATTAAAAATAATGAACAATAATGATAAGAATAACAATAATAACGATAAAAATCAAAAAATAAAATCTAATTATGCAAAACATATTACAGACAATAATCATAATTATACTGATATCAATACAAATTTAGAAGCATTATATTACTGTAAAAAAGGTAAATACATGAATGCTGTTGAAGAATTTTTTATATATATAGAATATCAAAAAAATCCACATTTGTTATTAAATGACCAAATAATTTTTAATTCTAATTATTTATATGACACAGCAATAAAATATTTAAATCACAATAATAATCAAAATAATTCATAACAATAATAATAATTGTAAATAATAATAATAATATATGTTGATACAAATAAAATTTAAAATTTAAAATTGAAAAATATAAATATAACAAAATTTATATTCAGTATACTTCGTTGTATCAAAGAGATGACACGAAAATAAAAAATTTTCTTAAATCTTTGAAAATGAGATTACATATCTCGAAACGCGTCAGTTTATAATTGACTTGTCACTATTAGACGGAAAAAATAAATTTTCTTTTATTATAAAAAAAAAATTTTTATTGTCTTTAATTTATTTTAGAAAATCAACGTTTGAATGACCTTGTACATTTCATGCAGAACTCATTCAGTTTTTCTACATTCACAGCAGAATTACCAACAACAAATATCAAGAAGAAGCCAGACAAAAATTATAACTCTCAAAGTAACACTCTTTTTATAATTATAATAATAAAGAAACTATTAATTTTAATTTGAATAATAATAGCTTAGAAAATAATATTAATTTATCTAATTTAGAATCTAATTTTATTTCAAATAATTTTTATTTTAACAACAATCTTGACGTAGTAAATAATCGTAATATAAATAATAGTAGAAATAACTGTGATAATAATAATAGTCATTCTAGTCCTGTTAATAATTCTAGTAACACATACTGCAATTAGTACAAAAATTTACCTGTCTTTCAGACAATTACACCTTCTGCCCCATTATCTGTCAATGATAAACAGATGTCAATGATGTTTCGATTGAGAGAAGGGAGCTTTTCATTCCGGGTTTTATGAAAATAAATAATGATAATAATTTACAATGTATAGCCTTTTCAGTCTTAAAAATGGTACTTCCTCATCTCAATCGATCAGACATAACTAGGGTACGATTCCCCTCTTTCATTATAACTTTGAAAAATCCTGAACTGGTTCAATTAGTGATGCGTACAAAGCAAACTCTTAACTATCTTACAACAAAAGACATTGACTTATCCACCTTAAACTCAGAGGTTGCTACTGCCTTGCCAGATAAAAAAATTTTTATTAACGAAGTATTAACATCGACTGCACGAAATCAATATATATTTATTAAGGAAACTGCTCAGAGATTAGGTTTCAAATTTGTCTGGCATAGCAGTGGTGACTTCCTGGTTATATGGAGAAATAGAACGCGGGCCTATACAGTAAAGTCAGTTTCTGATCTGAATGCTATCTTTACACTTATTTCCCCTAACAGAAGAAATACTCCTAGTCCATTTCGTAACCAACATATTAATAGGGTGAACACATCTATAACACATAATTCAGCATGACTTGAAAAAAAGATTCTGCATCCAATAGTCCTTCATTAAAAGTTGGATTTTTGAATGCATCTTCACTAAAGAAGCATGTATGGCAGATTCGTGATTTTTTGACTAATAATGATTCATATCATGTATTTGGTATTGCTGAAACCAGACTTGGATCAGATGTCAGTGACAGTGTCATAAATATACCAGGTTATAGTACATTAAGGCAAGATCACAATACTTATAGTGGTGGAATTCTCTTATATATTAAAGAGAAGAATTTTAAGGCCAAGATATTGTGCACTTCGAAAACTGAACAAACTGGTAAACCTCTGAGACCTGAATTTCTGCTATGCTCTATATGGCAGGGTAATTCTATACCAATATTAATAGCTCTTGTATATCGTCCCCCTGATGTAAATATTAGGTCAGATCGTATATTCATTGACTCGTTACGCCTACACATTTCAGACTACAGCCATAAGGTCGTAATTGGTGACTGGAATGTTGGTATACTTAACACTAATGACTCTGTCATGCGTTTTTTAGATAATCTCATGAGTGACTTATCAGTTAAATTAATAAATACTGGTCCATCACATCATACAGATAATAAAGATACTTGAATAGACAGTATTTTTGTTGACAAATGTGATACTGTATTAAGCTCTGATCGCTATCTTCCTAATTTTCCAAGTAGACATGATATTATATCAGTCACCATTGAAATATTCTATCCTGAGCCTCCTAATGTACCAATTAAATACAAGGCTATTAATACAATAACAGCTCATAATTTGAACAATTACCTGACCAAACTTAACTGGAGAGCTTTCTCTCTTGAGACAAAATACTTTGACATTGAGCAGGGTCTCTCGACATTGACAAATAATATACATAGTGCTATTGACGTACTTGCCCTAGATAAAACCTTAAGACCTGAAAAAACTAGATTGCCTTGGCTCAACTCAGAACTTTGCTTATTAAAATCAAAGCGTGACGCCACTAGTAGAAGGTATCATAGAACAGTCTCTAAAAAATTTTTAAATGAGTTTTTATTGCTTGCTAACGAATACGAAGAGCAGTCTGAGAATGCTCGTTGCTCCTATATGCATAATCGCATATGTGGCACTCTTGATGCTTACAAAGATTTCTGGAAAGAGATGAAGAGTCATGGACTCATTTCAAAAGTAAATGATGCCCTTCACGGGTTTTCACCGGAGGAACTCAATTTGTTTCTTTCAAACATCTCCATCTCTTCTACTGAGGATTCCTCCTTACCGTTAAATATCATCAACAGTTCTTCACCAGAGGGCTTTGTTTTCAAAGAAGTGTCCATAAATGATGTTATCCTGTCTGTGTCTCATTTTAGTTCGCAGGCGAAAGGTGATGATGAAATTCCTCAAAGTATCATAGCTAAGTCACTTCCAACAATAGCTGTGAATCTCACCAAACTATTTAATGCCTCGCTTTCTAAGGGTATTTTCCCATCGGAATGGAAAAAGTCCAGAATTCTGGCAATCAAAAATGTCCCTATACCATCGACTCCTTCTGATTTTCGCTTTTTATCTCTCTTATGCTTCTTGTCGAAAGTCTTGGAAAAGCTTGTTCATGATTAGGTGGTGGGCTTCTTGACCAAAAGAAAAGTTTTAGATATATACCAGACTGGCTTTCGAAAAAAAAAAAAAACACTACAGTACTCAGTCTGCTTTAATTAAATTAACTGATGATATACGCCTGGGCAAGGAAAAGAAGCTAGCCACTCTATTATTACAGTTTGTCTTTTCTAAGGCATTTGTTTCACCATATAAGCTTCTTCAAAAACTTCAGGTGATTAGCTTTTCAAGATCATCATTAACCTGGTTCTGGTCATACTTGAGCGGACCTTTCATGTGTGTTGCTTCCAAAGTATCCTCTTCGTCTTATCGTGATACAAACATAGGAGTGCCTCAAGGCTCAGTACTTGGTCCGCTCCTGTTTTGTATATAAATGAATGATCTAAAGGATCACTTGGATGAGCATATTACTTTCAGGCTCCTGTATGCGGATGATCTTCACATATATGTCCAAACCCCAACGCATCTAATTGAGCAGGGCATACAACAATTATCTAAGTCAGCAAAAATAGTGGTGTCATGGGCAGAAACAAATGGCTTATCATTAAATATAAAAAAGACCAAGACTATCGTTTTTGGTTCCTGTAAAACCATAAAAACATTCAAAAATCTAGATATACCAAAAATAAACATCAATAAGAATGGTGATTGTATTCCGTTTGTGGAGCAAGTTACCTGCCTTGGCGTTATACTTGATAATACCCTCTTCTGGCGTTCTCAAATTCAAGAAGTCACCAAAAAAGTGAATAGAGTACTATATGGTCTTCGGATCATTAGACCCTGCACCTCTCAATCTCTCCGTAAACGTCTAGTTGAGTCATTAGTAATGCCACAATTGGATTATTGTAGTTTCATCTACTCTGATATCTCTAAACAATTGGGTGACCAGCTTCAGAGGCTATCTGATTCGAGGATTAGGTATATCTTTGGTTTAAAACGAAAGGAACACATCACACCTTACAGAAGACGACTTAAATGGATGCAAATAACTACGCGTATGAACTATTTTGCATCGTTGACTTTGTATAAAATAATACGTATGAAATAACCCCCTTTTCTTTTACCACTATTTAAGCCATATAAAAGTGTCTCTTCTATCTCATGGCCTGTCTGGCCATCTCGTGGACCCCGTAAAGATCTGGAATACCCTCTGTTATTTATAATTGGGGTTTGCACTCTTTTCAAGTCAAATATCCCAAATTTTGGAATATGATTCCACCATGCATACGTGATCTCCCCTCATTCACACAGTTCAAAAAAAGACGAATAATACTAATAATAATAATTAATTAATAATACAAATAATAATAATAATTAATTTCTAATCATATTTATTTAGTTTGGACAAAAAATGACCATTCACTTACTTTATTTAATTAATTTACTTAATTTTACCTTATTAATTTATTAATTTATTGACTATATATTATTTACTATTAAATTAAATATTACTATTGACTTGTTATTTATTAACTTATAATTTTATTGACGTTATAGCAATCGTTATATATATTTTAAATTTATTTATTAATTTTAACTATTTATTACTGACAGATTGTGTTGTGTTTGGATGTGAATAAACACAGATAAATGAGGATGTTCTTATTCGGGTTTAGCCTGTTGGCTAAACTCATTTACTGGTGACAGGAATTCAAATAACTAAGTCCTTTTGTTATTAAAATGCTGATTTATTGACTTATAAAGTGGCTGGCCGTGCTTAGATCTCTTAATAGCGGTAGAGAGATAACCTGAGTACAAGTTAGTTAGTTCAGTCAGTTCTGTATTTCAGTTCGTTCTGTTCGTCAGGAGCTTTTGTGAGAGCTTTTAAAGGGTTTATGCAATGGGAGTTGAGGAGGAGATCGATGCGCGTAATTGGCTTAACGCGGAAAATTTAGTGTCCTTAGTAACAGTGTCTTCAATCATTGGTAATTAGTCTGTCAAAGCGCATGATGGGGGTGGCTTTATTCCCACCTTCAGTACTTTGTGTGAGGTCTTATTATGCACTTTCTTGCACGTGCGGTTTCTCGGAATGATGATGCTGACGAAGCATTTTTAATTATAATATCATATTATTCTAATAAATCTGTCTAGACGTAATTCTTGGTATTTTATATTTAATCAATTTGTACCTAACGGTACACCTCCCCCTCTGGGATACATCTCTCCTGGGATGGCTACTATCCAAAACTGTCATGTTTTAGTAAGAAAAATGGTTCTAAAATGTCTACCTATTAAGAGATCTAGTTACGTTTTAAAGTTACATTTGTTTTTACAGAAGAAGAAAATCATATTTACATTCATATAAAGATTAAAATTATGTGTATTACAGTTTTCCAAAGAAGGTAATTATGTTCAAATCTATATTTATAGTTAACAAAAAAATTCAGTTTAAGTTTGATCTTTGTTGAAGTATTGGTTCTTTTATAAATTGAAAACTTAAGAATATAGCTATTTGTATATAACATTTTATGCTTGATTCTTATAATAAAATATTTTAGAGATTGTATATTGTATATTGTTCTACCGACTTTTACGTATACATGAGGATAGTCCACATGCATCCCACAGGAGGCTTACGCCTGTGCATGGGCGGTGTGTGTTGTGTCAGTGTAAGTGTCTGTGTTGTGTCTGTGTGTCAGTGTTATGATGAGAAGATTATTATTATTTTACTGCTGTTTTTTTTTAGAAGACAATGTATTTCTACAAATGTTATACTAAAATTAATAATTAAAATTCTTATTTTATTTTACACATTTTTTTTGATTATATATTTTTTTGCACTTAGAATTATTAAAATTACTTGTGATTACATAATTATTGAAAGAAAAAGAAAAAATATTAAGATAGTGTAAGACATATTTTAGAATTAACGTTACTTGTGATTACCTAGTTATCTTAAACTTATTGCTATTATTTATTTTTTTTATACATTAAAATTCTTAAAATTATTTGTGATTACATAGTTGTCTTATAGTTATTGATATTATTATTTTTATACATATTTTTTTTTTGTTATTATTTTTTTTGATTTAAAATTATTAAAATTATTTGTAATTACATAGTTGTCTTAAAGTTATTGATATTATTATTTTTATACATATTTTTTGTTATTATTTTCTTTTTTGATTTAAAATTATTAAAATTATTTGTGATTACATAGTTGTCTTAAGGGGGGGGTATGGTCAAAAAATCGAAATTTTTTTTATTATTTCATTCGATTGTATAATATTTCAAGAGTGTCCCTACAAAATTTCATATTGATCGGAATAAAATTAACGAAGTTATGGGCATAGACTTTTACAAAAATGTTACAAAACTATTTACAAAAAAAAACTTTAAACGTGTTTTCTGAGGAATTTTTTTTTTCAAGTCGGTGAGACAAGTTACTCGAAAACTACTTTATAAATCCTTAAGAAAATTTGCACACTTTTTCTTCAGACAATTTACAAGGTATTGACGTCGAGATATTTTTTTTTTTTCAATTTTTTTTTTATTTATAGAATTTTTTAAGATTGAAAACAGGAATTCCAAAAAAAAAAAAATTCATTTTTTCCGTTTTTTTGAGTTTAAACTCGCACCAAAAATTGAATAATTGAAATAAATAAAAAAACTCGACGTCACTACCTCAAGGAACATATTAACTAACAAACTATTTTTGGTTTTTTGGTTTTAGATGATGCAGCTATTAGTTACGTGTCTCACCGCAAATTTATTTTTTACAAAAACGTCAACTTTAAATTAACGACCAAATGGCCAATTTTCAATATTTTTTAATAAAAATTTTTTTGTATACTCTTAAATAGTTGTTCTTTAGTATAGACCTTCACCCGTTTATCTTACTTTTACCAAATCGATAAAAAAAAATCTTAAAAATTAGTCCGAAAAATGCAATTCTGACCATACCCCCCCCTTAAACTTATTGCTAGATATTAAAGGAAAAAGTTATAATCTATCAGAAGTTAATTATAAATTTATTCTCTATTTTGATTTTTTTTTTTTTATTATTTATTGTTTTTATTATTTTTTTTGCTTATATAATTCTTATTATCTTATTAATTAGTTTAAACGTAAATAAACTGAATAGAAAAAAAATTTATGGAAGATGCCATGTTGGGGTTGGTAGGTCTGATTTTTTGCTGGTGCCTGCTGTTGGATTTTGTTTCACAAAGGTGACTCTATTATCTCTTGGGAAAATCAGAATTTCTTTCGTTGTTGTGAAGGTTTCATTTGGGTTGCATGGCGCTTCTTGTGGTTGGTTGCGTGTTAGCGTGTTTGGCCTTACGATGTCCCTGACTGCTGCTGGGATTTGTACTAAATCTGGTTGCCTGGCTGTATTCTCTGCATCTGTAACTTGTCTAAAACGATTAGTACCCCTACATTCGAGACAATACGCGGACAATATGCTCCATATTAGGATAGTAATGAAAATTGTGGTAGTGATTATTAAGAGTTTATTGTCTGTGTGTATAATGGTTCTTTTTTGGATATAGTCGTATTCCGATAGCTTTTTTGCTCTTTGAATTATATACTTTAAATCTACCCCACTCTCTAGTGATTCAGTTCCCGAGTTATTATTTATACTTGTAGTTTCGTTAATTAGACCGTAAATTTTATCGTATACATTTGCTTGCGTTTGGTCTATCATTTTATTAAGGTTTATATATGATTTTGTAAAGACTTCTATTTTTGTTTCGAATTTGACTTCTTTGGCTGCTTTAAGGACCGCGTTTGAAGTTTTACCAATGCAACCGTCGTCTAGTTTCAAAATTCCTGTGTCTGATAATCGAAAGGATATTGGTGAGTCTTGTTCGCAGCTTACATAAATTGATTCATTTTTGTTTGTTGAAAAACCCCAAGCATTTTCTTGAACTAGTTTTATCCAGTGGGTTTGTTCCAGTTTTCTTATTTTAATATTACAATTTCGTAAATCTGTTTCACCTTGGGTGATTATTCTAATTTCACAGGCTGTTGATGAGCTTATTTCCATAATTGGATTCAAGTTTTTACAGATGTATATATCTCTGACGTGTTTGCAGCTGTTTAGATTTTCATAATCTAGGGATATGTATGATTGGTTATTTTTGTCTATCGCTATATATTTGAATTCTGGGTAAATATATGCGAAAACTTCTAAGTTGCCTATTTTCTGTTTGATGGGTAGCGGGTAAAGTTTATACAAATATAAGTGGTAATATTCGAGCAGTGGGACGAATAGTGCGTAGATTAATTGGCTGTTTGATATGTAAACCATTGTTTTTGAGATTATTGCGATTTCGTCAAGTGAAAATTCGTGGTTTTGTAGGGGAAATTCTGCCCCTATTCTTGCGTTTTGTATAAGTTCCATTGAATTTTCCAGTTGTTGAAATGGCATAAATTTGGCGTGTATTTCTCCGGTGTGCGCCCAGAGTGTCGCCTCAAGAAGGGTGTTTACTTCGCTTTCGAATTCCATTACAGCTGTCCATATTTTTGTGATAATGTTAGTCATACGTTGTTGATATTCTACTCTATCCAATCTGGCATCTAGGTCGCTTATCTGGTCGGTTATATTTTCTAGATTCTTCTGAATGTCACTAAAGTTTATGTCTATGATTTGTGTGAGATTAAGTACAAGCTCAGCTGTTTGTTGTGAGGTGTTATACGCTTTTTCGGCAATTTCTTGTAACAATATTCCGTCTTCTTCGTCTAGAGTTCCGAAAAGGATTTTCTGAATTTTCCCCATGAAAGGTAAAACTGCTTCCCGTTTTCCTTTTGTGACGTTATTTTTCCCGAAAGATTTTAGTATTTGGTATAATTCACCGGCTATGTTTTCCAGTTTTCCATATAATTCGGTAAACTCTGGTTGATAGGCACATGGGTCTTTGCAGAAAGATTCAGTGACATTTATTGCGTGTCTTAGAGCTGGTGCTGTTTCTTTTAACGGTTGTAAATTTATTCTATTGAATATTTTCCAGTTAGTAGCTGAGATTCTGAGTTGGGCTATATTTTCATATATTAGTCCCGGATTTTGCGGTAACGGCTGTATTTCGATTCCATTGAATGCGTATGTACTTGTTAATTCCCTAAAATTTATAATTTTCATGTATAATTCTTTTTATTATTTTTTTCTTGAGAGTATTTGACGTCTGTTCATATACTGTTTGTTTGTCTAGATTAAATGGATTTGAGATGTTTGTAATATGAGAAGATTGCATTTGTTTATCTTGTTTTTAGGGTTTGGGAATTTGAAAATTTTCGTTGGTCGTTATGTTTCCAATGGAAAAATTATTTAAAAAAATCTTTTGGTAAGTTCTACTTTGGTGACTTGTCGTGACAATTTTGCTTTATGATATATATATTTGTAAGAAATTAAGGTAAGTTGTATTATTCTATATTTGAAATTTTGCCTTGCTATATTTTGTGATATAGTTTTGATTCGTAATTTCTATAATTAGTATAGATTATAGGGTATTTTATATTAGGAGTGAGCTAGTTTATTATTTTAGTTATGTTTCTTTGTTTGTGATAATGCTTAACTCATTTATGTTAATTTTTACAGGGGTGGGAAAAATTTATTATGCGATTTTACTATATGTATCTGTAAAATGCAATTTACTTATATTAGGATTAAAATTTTAATATTTTCATTGCATAAATGATAATTTTAAAATTTGAGATTTTATATCTAGAGTGTTTTGTATTGTTAAAATGAGAGAAAGAAAAAGGGAAAAAAAAACCTTTTGTATAAGTTCTAATTTATAATTTGTATAAAAATGTATACCAATTTATAAATTTAAATGCTCATCATAATATGCGCATCATCATAATGCTTCTATCCAACAAAAAATTCGTTTTCCGATTGGTCTGATTAAAATCGATTTTTTTTAATTATATTTAAATTTGTTATAAACATTGGGATTTATTATCAATTTTGTTTAAAAAAAATCTAATTTTATCCTATAGTACATGTGAAAAGACTTTCAGGATAAATTATTACAAAAAACTTTCAAGAATTCTTTTAATTCAAGGAAACGCTTGATATTTAATTTTTTATCCAATGCAAACAAAAAAACAAAACAAAAAAATCCCGTGCTAAAATCATAAGACTCTACTTAAAACACTTTAATTCATTCAAATCATTATATTTTATTCGTTCAAGAAAAATTTAGTTTTTAGATTGCATAAACTAGGTTTTAGTATTGCACTATTTTCCAGAACTGCACTTGTGTGTAGAACTGCACGTTAAAAAAATTCACTATAGACAGTTAATTTACATACAGATTTCCCTTTTTTTTTTAAAATTTTATTAAAGATACTTATATAAATAAAAGACCCTAATTTTTGCGGTGACATTCAATTATTATTCCATAATTTCATTTAGTAAAAGTATAAAATTGGTTAATTTTTTGACTTGAAAATTTGATTTTAATCCATAGTATCAATAACTTGGTTTTAATGACTGTTTTTTAAAGTGCCCTATAAATAAATATAGGTACCTAATTAAAAATTTTATTTTTTATGAACTCTATTTTATTTAGAAGAATCTGATCTTAATTACCTGCACATTTTTGTATAAAGTTTTATTATTAAAAAAATCAACAATTATTTTTTTGCATTTATTCTACGTCTAAAATTTTGAGGTTTTAGATTTAAAATTTGTCTTTATCATAATATTCATGCTATAACCTAGCTTCATAAAATTATATAAATAATTTTTTAAATTTAAAATAAAATATCTGAGCAAATCATTTTTATTAACCAATCAGGAGTGGTTTTTAGCTATAACCATGTACATAGTTACTGCATCGAAGACATGTATTTTTTTTTTGGATAGGTTTAAATATTTTTTTTTTTTTAAATTTACATCCAAGGCTCGTTTTTTGTAAGGATCATTCAAAAAATAAATTATTGTTGTTTCATATATTCAGGTCGTATTTAACGATTATGGTTTTTAATGGTTTTAAGTTGTTTTTACCTTAATTATCAAAACCCAAAAAAAAATGTAATAAATTGATGTAAAAGGTTCGTTATGGTGATTTTTATTCAATATTGGCTAATTATTGGTAAGATCTAAAGCCTTGTTTGGGAAAAAATCTTTTTATTTTTTGTTTTGTAAGCTATTTCTTCAAAAAAAAAAAATACCCTGCCAACTAGCTGGCACTGAGGTTTCTCAAACAATGGGCTGTAATCTTAATTTACAACAAATATTATTGATTATAATCATGCAATTTTAGAAGATTTTTAAGATCATTTTGTTATTAAAGTGAAAATTCTAGCGTCTATGGATTGGTCGCGCCGGCGTTAATGGTTTTTAAGTCATTTTTGCATAATTAAAAGAGACAAATATAAAGCTAATTTTATATATTTATTTTATTAGAATATATAATTAGCTCTTAATAATTAAAATATTGGGTAACATGATTTTTGTTTTGTCAAAGAAATGGTTGTTAACGATGCGAAAATTACAAATATTCGCTCAATTATTATAAAAGATAGGAGTTTTTACCAGAATTTATAATAATTTCTTATAATTTATTTTCTCAGTGTACTTCTTGCATTTGACCAATCTTCCGCAACAATGATAATAATAACAATAATAATATTTTGTAATAAATAAAAAAATTAATTGCTTCAAGATTTTAACATTATTTATATTATTTCCATTAATCACAAAGTAATAAATTATTTAATTCTATAAATTGTTTGATTCTTTAAAAAAAAATGCCAATATAACTTTTAAATCTTAATTTTATAATGCAAAGATAACCATTTAATATTTTTAGGCTGTTTATTATTATTTATAATTTCATTAAGCTGCATACATAAAGAAACACAGCAACGAGCAAAATAATCCCACAAAGTCAAAGAGGCAAGGTTTCCCTTACTCTTTCTTGTGTGTTATAATTTATATCAAAGTAAAAATTGTGATCGGATACAAAAAATTACTATAAACTAAATTCCTAAAACTTGTACTCTCATTAAAATAAATTAGATATGTCTAAAACGAAAAATAAATTTGATGTTTTATGTATTTTAAAAATTCAAAAAAAAATTAATTTTACACCAAGAAAATCTTGTATTTAGTTATTTTTAATGTTGAGGAAAAAAATTGATCAACATTTAGCATTAGATCCCGAAGTTACTATAAACAACTTTCTAAAATCATATAAATAAATTAGGTACTACCTCCAAGAAAATTTTGGAGTTTTGAAATTTTGTGAGAAGAAAAAAAAATATTGGATTCGAGATATCGAGTAAAATCCATACTTTCAAGTATAAGTACTTTCATGCAAATGAATGAGGTTTTACATCAAAATTAAAATTTTTACTTTGAGATTTTTCCCTTTTTATAAACAAATTTTTTGGAAAAAGTTAGGTATTCATTCGATAGTTGTTTTGAAATATCACTATGGTTACAATATTTTAAAATATTAGTACTTTCATAGAATTAAAAAGAGGTATCACGCCAAAAAATATTGCAATTTCTTTTATTTTTCTTTTTTTTTTTATTTAGAGAATAAAATTTTGAAAAAAGTTAAGTATCATTTCCAAAAAATTACTGTAAACGGGGTTCATAAAACTAGTACTTCCCTGGAAATAAATTAGGTACTACGTCCAAAAGAAAAAATTGGTATTTTTTGTATTTTTTGTGAGAAAAAAATTTAGAAAGGAAAACAAAATTTCATTTTTTCTTACAAACCACACTTCTTATTTTTGAAACTGGTTATTTTGCCGGTTTGTGACCATGTGACAGATAGTAGTCTTTTTTCTCTCTCACTCTTTCTTAAGCTTTTAGAAGGCGCCACGGTACGTCGTGTTGTATGGGCCTTCAAAATTTGTGTTTGTTTTTCTCTTCTTTTTTTTTTTCAAAAATAATTAGTTATTTCTTCCATTTTTGAAAGGAAAAAAATTAAGAAAAAATTAACATTTCTATCCAGACTCTTTAAGTATTTTGCTTGTGGTCCGGATGAGATTAATTCCCGGACCCTACCCGTATGGATTAGATTCCGGACCTTCTCAATACCTGTTGATCGTATATCGGAGTCTTACCGTTTTTGCTCGTGTGTTTGTTGTTGTTACATGTGGAGGATTTAATAAGTTTATGTTAGGCTAGTTGATTAAAAGGAGAAATTAAAATTAATTACTGTGATATGCGTTAATGATTAATTAATGTATTAATGTGAATTAGATTGAATTGATAAGTAGTCTCTCTTTTTGTTTCTGGTATATAAAAATCAAAGAGAAAAAAAAATGGAGTTTGGAAAAAAAAAAGGTTAAATTTTACTTGTTGTTAAGTTTCTTTTCTGAAATCTCAATATTTTTGAAAGGTAAGATTGTTCTTAAAAAAAAACTCAAACCTTTTCTCCAATTTTGGTTTATAGGTCTTACTTGGTTTTGGAGAAACTTAAGCTGTTTTTTAAAAAAAAATAATGCTTTTGTTTGGCTTGTGTTGCAACATCGCTTGATTTGGGGGATTCATTGGGTAAGTTTTTTACTTGAGTAATAATGTTTGTGTAACCTTGTGCTTTTTAAATTTTAGGTGGAGTTAGATTGGTTGGCATTATGGATTCTGTCCTATTTTTTTTTGTTTATGACATCTTGTTACTTAGGACTTTGTTTGTTTTCTGAACGTTATGTTACAGATTACCATACCACCCAAAATCTAGAGATAAACGGATGGTTGATTTCTTGTCTAGGTGGATTTACTTTTATCAGGGTAACAATATTTGTTTGTTTGGTTTGTTAGTAAGAAAAAAAATGTATTGTTTTTTTTTTATTTTTTTAGATGGTAGTTTGGACTTTTGTTCTGGTTTATCCGAACTTCGAGGTTGGTCATGGCTTGTGATGTATGTGCCAATTTAACTATAAATAGACTTTGAACTACTTATAGACCAGTTGTTTCTCTTTTTTTTTATTTATTTGATGGTTCCGGAGTAGCCAGATTGTTTTTCTTCTGCAATATTACGTCGAACTGAGTCATTTTGCGAGCCATACTTTTTTCCAGTTTCCTAGGACTCTTGTTATATTTATTGCTACTTATTTTTCCACTATACATTAAAGTATATAAAATAGACTTATAGTTTTGACGTCATATTTAAAACTTAACTTTTCTTAAATCTGGTAGAATGGCAACAACTAGCTAGGTGTAAGCTTTAGATTTTAATATTTATAAAAAAAAAATTCTTTTAGATAATCAATTTGACGGTTCAAAAGAAAAAGAAATACCAGAATCAAAGGTAACTAAACTCACGCAATAGAACGCGACAAAGAAAAATTCTAGGTTGAGCATGATGCAGGATTTTCCCCAATGTTTGGAAGGAAAAATCTTACGGTGTTTATGGCAAAATAGTTTATTGAGGTACAAACTAAATCATTTAATTTTCTATTGCAAGTGATTATACTTATGTATTATTGGAAAAAATAGATTATTAATTATTTATATATTTTTTTCTTTAGGAAATGACTTTAATGAGAGAAAAAAGAAGAATTAACATGTTTCCTACTCGAGGTTTCTGGGATTTGTTGTTCTTTGTTATAGGTAATATTTGTCAATGTATCATAAGTAATGAGCAAAAAAACTTGTCAGTACGTACATGCTTATACTACAGATCCTTTGGTGATGAGTTATTTTTTTGAAAAGATATCGATTAGGACTTATGTCAGAGCCTCATAAATGTTTTTAGTGAAGTTGTAGAAAAAAAAAACGTTCCAAGACTTCTGCTATGAATTAAATGTTGTGTTTGTACTCCACCACTGGATCCGTTGTCTAGGTTGTATCAGTTTAGTTGAAATTCAGAAAAATATTAGGGTTTAACACATATATTTTTTTTCCTATTTGCTGATGAGAGAAAATTAACGAGAGAAAAGGTAGAAAAAACTTTTTGAAATCAGCTTGGGTATAGATAAAGGTTTAGTTTATGGGTTTTTTTTGAAAATTTTTTTTATTTTGTTCGGTTTGAAAAAATGTTTATGGGATTTTGTCTTATCAAGAAAAAAAAACTTTACATAATAACAATCACATATTATATATATATATTTTAATTGGAGTTCTGCAATATACTGCCCTCTGTATATTTTGTAGAGTGTTACTATAGTTAGGTTGGGTTGATTGTTATTATTGTATGAGGCGAAAAAATTAGATGCATTTTTATTTATCAAAATTTATTATTTATTGATTAATATTTATTGGATTTACTTGTGTATGAATAATTTGTGAAGTTTTTTGTGGTTCAATGGTTCGTTTTATATTAAATTAAAATGGGGGTTTTAATGTTAAAAAAAAAACTTGTACATGTATAAATTCTAAATATTTTCTGTTTACAGGGTCTGATTGAGGAAAAAAAATAAAATATATGTTGTATATTGCATTCTAAAAAGGAGTCTCATCCTTACAGCGAGGTCACGATTCTGTCATCTACTTTGGGTACTTGATTTATAATATAAAAATTTTGCATGCTAATTTATAGTTATATTGTAAATATTATATGTTTTATAAGTTTTATCTTATTATTGTTTTGTAGGTCTGTTTATTGATGGCACAACTGGATAAAATGTGGCCTAATTTTTGATTAACGCCGGTAGTTTTTATGGTGAGGGCGGCAGAATTTTTGTTAGTGTAAGTGGCTTTATTGGAATATGTCGCATTTGTTCATGACTGATTGTGTTATCTTTTTAGGATAAGGTTACTGAAGTTTTGCTCTATAGGTTTGGTAGTGTATTGCAGCTGTAAGTTTTGGTCGTTTTATTAATGTAGTTAGTAGACAAAATCAAAGTAAAAACTCGGTTGTTGTTTTTTTTATTAAATTCACTTTATTTTGTTTTAAATTTAAGTAGGAAAGAGAAACTAAAAGGGGTGATGTATGCTTATTTTATACTTATTGTGAATATATATTTTTTTATCTTTGTACACTGAAGGGAAAACTATGTAGCTATTTTGTTAGATTTTTATTAAATTTAAACTAGTTGTGTGTTTATGGTAGAATTATTGAATTTAGTGTAAACAAAATTTAAATTAATAACGATATCCTATTTTCTTTTATTTTATATTTGTCAAGTGGCTCTGTGGTTACTGATCGGTACAATGGATGGTTATCATGGTGGAGTGAAAAAACTGTCGGCACCCTACACTGGTATGTTGTTTTGGTTTCAGTATTTATTTATTTTTTTACTCAATAATTTTATTATATTTATATTTTTTCTCTTTTTAAGGGAAAACCTGATGGATTATTCGTTTTTCCTGTCTTATCATCTGCTCGCTGAAGTTTTAACCCACTTTGTCGATAATTTTTTTTGAATTTGTTGTCGTTAAGAAAAGTTTACAAAAGAAATTAAAGGAAGACTTTTTTTTCAACTTTCTTTTTTATCGAAGTGTTAATGGCTTTATATTTAAAGTATATACCATGTAAAAAAAAAATTGTAGATAGTGTAAAATAAAATGTAAATATTTTATCCCTCTTTCTTTTTTTCTTTTAAAAAAAACGTTTTATTGTATATCCATACATATAAATTATGTAGATTAAAATGTAAATTATAGCTAATAAACATTATTTTTATTGTGGGTAGCGTGGGCAGAGTTTTTTTCTTTAACTTTGTTCGTTAAGGTGTAAGGGGAAAAACTGATTGCTTGTATATAAAAGGTTGGTAGAGAGAGAAAAGTCTTTAGAATACTCTATTGTCTTGTTAACAGTAACAAATATATTATTACATGGGTTAACGTATTACATGTAAGAGGTTTTTTGCCTGTGTTATTCGATTTTTTTTTTACCATGTATAGGAGTACATGTAATTTTTTGAACTTAATAATTTTTGTAATATATCTATATATATATATATACCGAGAGAGAATTTTTTTAGTTTGATAGGATAGACTAGACGATAATAGCTAGAGAGACGCGGTTTGCGGCAAAAAACGCGGAAAAATTGCAGAAGTGACATAGGCTATACAGGATTTCGATTGATGCCAAAGAAAATTTTTGTCGCCAAAAAAACGATTGTTCAAAAAAATGATCATTTTTTATGTTTTCTGGGCCAAAACACCATTATGTATGTATGCCCGAACGCGATAAACTAGACCACAATAAAAGCTAGAAATATCGGGTTTACGGCAAAAGACGGCAAAAATTACCGGTCAAAACATAGGCTTGGTTTCATTTCAATTAATTGGAACAAAAATTTTTTATGTTGAAAAAACTGAATTTCCAAGAAAAAAATTTTTATGCAATTTAAAAAAAAAAAACCTAAAAATCTGAGAACCAAGGAAAAATTTTACTGTGGCAAAGTCTTTCATTCCATTTGGGAATATTTTTTACGATTGCACCTAAATTTTGGAGTGAATCGGTTGGATCTGTAAAAATTTACAATAATTTTTCAAAAATTTAAAAAGTTTTGGACTAATCCTACTAATAGCGTTAGAGAATTTTTTAAGTTTGATGATCACGCCTAGACGAAGTTAGCTAGAAAGACGCGGTTTGCAGCAAAAAACGAGAAAATATTTCAGGAGTGTCATAGGTTTTATAGCATTTAGATTGATGCGAAAGAAAATTTTTGTCGCCAAAAAAACGTTTTTTCAATGATCATTTTTGATGTTTTCGTAAATTTTCAAAAAATCGTAATTAACTTAAAAAATTGAAATTTTTTTGTAATCAGAAAAGTTTTTATATGATTTAGAATTGTTATTTACGTGTCCACCTAAATTTTCAAGCAAATCGGTTTGATATTTCCAGAGTTACATATATTTTTTAGCATAAAATTTGGATTTCAAATTCATATACTTATATATATTTATAAGTTATTATGTATACACTTGTGGATCCTATGGAAGGGTAGCTAAGCTTTGTATTGCTGATTACTAATTATCTGTCTGGGTTCATATGCCCGTAATTTTTATGATTTAGTAAATTTTAGATAATACTTTGGGTAAAAAAAGATTATTTTACAAAATATAGAGTAACCTAAAACAACATATTTTTTGAAAAATAAAGCCGCAGGGGTCCAGGGGGGCGCAGCCCCCATGGTGGCTGCCGGGGCGAGCGAAGCGAGCCGGAGGCAGCTAGTATATATATATGCACTGAGATTTCGTTTGATTTTCTAGGCTTATTATTGCAAATTCTTTTGCTATTTATTAACGATTTTTTTTTGGGGGGGGTACATAAATAGTTAGCGTTTGGTGGTGTCCATTCATGGGTAGGTTAGGTAGGATAAACATTGTTTATTTGAGTGCTAGGCATAGTGTGTTGTTGGAAAATAATTTGGAGTCTAAGTGAAAAATGAAAAAAAATATATTCTCAGTTATTATTTTATTTTTATTCTTAGGTGAATATTTTATTCTGCTGTTTGCATGTGCATGGATGTGTCTATGTGTTTTTTGGTAAATTTTTTTGGAGTTTTTTTTTTCCTGTTTATGTTTGGTAATGTATTTTTGTTTGGGTTATTGTTAATTATTTTTATAGTGTTGTTGAGTTTTTTTTTTTTATTTGTTTGCATGTGCATGGGTTTTTGTTAATTTTTTATGCAGTTTTATTTTATTTATGTTTGATGATGTATTTTTGTTAGTGTATTTTATTATTAGTTTAGTTAATTATAAATTTTTTGTTTTCTGTGTTTTGTGTTTATGGAATGTTGTAAGGGTTATTGGGCAATTATAGTTTGACGAAAGGTATTGTTTCTTGGTGTTCAATTTGTAATGTGTAGGCTTGGAGTTTTATTGTTCTTATGGGCTGTTTTTAGTTTGGCGCATGAAAAATTTTCTATTGTTAAAATCAGTAAATGGCTGAAAGATAATTAATATATGTATAGGGCTTAGCGAGGGGTTTTGATTAAGTTATATTTAATGAGAGATTTTACTTATAATTTATTACTAATTATTATTGTTCCTAGGGTTTATTGAAGGATTTTGTCCTACTCATGAGGTCTACGAGAAGGGTAGATGCTATGAAGGTAATTTTTCTCTATAATATTCATATGAAAATTTTAATGTTTATACATTATTATTTTTGTTTTTAGCTATAGTGGTTGGTTGAACATGTGGTACCAATAGCCGCTGTGTGACCAGGTCCACTAGTTGTGTGTCTGGTATCTGTTCTTGCCAGGATGGGTTCATAAATAGGGGAATGCTATGTGTTGCTGAGCCTGGTAAGTAATAATTTTAATAAAAGGGAAAAAAATTAATTAAAATCAGAAAGATTTAGTGCTAATAAGAAAAAAATTTTTTCAGCGGATGAAACAGTTCCATGTGTTGGGTCTTGCAGTGAGGGTTACACCCAAACAGAAACTTCAGGTAAAATATTTGTATATATAAAATATAAATTTTGTTTGCTAATAATCAGCTATTAATTTTTATATTTTTATTTTAGGTCAACAAAATGTATATGCCCTATATGTTGCCTTTGGGGTAGTTTTAATTTTGCTAGCTGGTGTCGCAGTCATCTATATTAGAAATATTTACCGTCGTAGGCTTATTAGACGCCAGGCATTAGATATTTTCTACAATAAGGATGGCTCGACTTCCACCAGCATATTTTCTTAAATAAATATACACCTTAAAAAATTATTATGTAAAAGGAGTCACCTCTGCTTTAATAATAATAAAAAAAACTTGTATAATATTATATTAAAAAAAACTTAACCAAATTTCAAAAAACTATTTTCTTTTAATTCTCAACATCTATAACCTCCTCATTTTCATCCTCTATTTCGACCCATTCATCCTCATCTTCCTCATTGTTCCACCTGTATCCTATTTCTTCTCCTGGGCCTCTTTGGACCCAGCCCATTTGATTTCTTTCTACCCTAATATTTTCTATCTCCACTCTCTGGTTATCTCTGTGTTCTATTTGTCCTGGGAGCTCTGCTGCTAGTCCTGTTGCCCTTATTGCCATTGTGCGGAAAAACCTAATGGTTCTTCGATATTGAATTCCTGGGACTACTAGGTTGTCAGCCCGGAGCATTAATTCCATGTTTCCAAAAACCTGAGCCAACAGAGTGTCTACTCCTACCGTCATTGTTTCTTTGCAGGTACCTGCAGAGTACTTGTCCTGTTTGGTAAAGATTTCTATTATTTTCGTTATTTGGATTCATTTTTTCTTTACTTCTTTTTATAAGAATTATTAATAGTACTGAGTTGAAATGTTAACGTGATCTGTATAGTCTAGCATGTTTTCGGTTTTCTAAATTCTTCCGGCAAGATAAGGGACCATCTGGTTTTTTTCATTCTTGGTGACCTTATACTGTATTGTAATTTTTTTCTTTTCATATTATACTGCCGTATCTTATAGAAAAATACGATATTTTTAGTTAGATACTTTGGCTAGGTATAGTTTGAGCAAAGAGAGAAAAAAAAGAAAAAAAAATTATAATTTGATTTTTTTTTGCAAACACGAACGTTTTTGCTTGAGAAGAAAATTTTAAACATTTTTATTTATATTTATAGTATTTTAGACCTGTTAAAATCTTAATTTCATCCTTTAAAAATTTGCTTGAATTTTCAAGCAAACACTAATATTTTTCCTTGAAAACTTCTTAATATACTCTCAATTTATGTTTAGGATACTTTAAAACTATTCAAAAACCTTAATTCGCATTTTTAAAATTTGCTTGAATTTTCAAGCAAACATTAATATTTTTCCTTGAAAATTTCTTAATATACTCTTAATTTATGTTTAAAATACCTTAAGACTATTTAAAACCTTAATTCATATTTTTAAAATTTGCTTGAATTTTCAAGCAAACACTAACATTTTTTCTTGAAAAAATTACTTTAATTTACAAAAAAAATTACTTGATTTCATTATATTTTATTTAGAATGTTTCATATTTTACCGGTCTAGTTATAGTTACTTGCATAGTTACTCCCTCTAGTTATTTTATAGTTACTTTACCAACACGGTTTTAACGTATGTCGTCTGCCATGCTTTTTTTTTTTGTACACAACTTCACAACCCGGTCTATGTTTTTTTATTATTTAATATTAATTTATTTAATTATTTCTAACTTGAATTATTGTATTTAAAAGTAACACACATTATTTAGCTGGACTAATGTTGGTAAGTCACTTTTTTATTTATTTGCTTTATATTCATACTCCAAATATGCATGATGTATTTTTCTCCTATTTATTTCTTGTCATTATTTTTTTTACAGATTTTCTTTGATTAATTCTTCTTTTGAATATAAAATGTGTTTCATCTTATTGACTTAATTCTACTGGTAAGTTATTATAACCTTTTTATTATATCTCTTTATTTTACTCATTTTATTCTTATTTCAGGTTGACGTCAAAATGCTATTTTCCTAAATCTCTAATTTTAAAACTCCATAATGGTTTTAACCAGTGTTTTATCTTATTTCTCAACTTTAATAGTCCTGGATTAACTTTCAAAATAAGTTGCTGCATATATTTTTATATTTTACATTTATTTTATTATGTTATTTCTACATTTTAGGTTGCGGTACCAGTATGTACTCTTCTACCAAGTGCACGCATCTTTGGAACTTCTTCCTGGTATAGCTGAGAAACATTATCCTTCATTTCTGGACCTGATTTTTAATTTTTTACGGTAACTAGATAACTCTTTTTATCTTTTTTTTTTTATTCCTATTTTCATATGTTACTTTTGTTTTTGGTTAGCGGAAAACAGATTGACCCTTCTACCAAAGGCTCGCATACTTGGAACTTCTTACTGGTATAGCTAAAAAACATTTTCCATCACTTCTGGACCTGGTTCTTAATTTTTATGGTAAGTTTGTAGCTATTTATATCTATTTTGACTCTATTTTCAAAAAAAAAATTGTTTTAGATTGACGTAACCAGTGATTCCATTTGACCATGTTCATCGAATATCTTTAATGGGTCCTGAAGTATATTATGGATTAGTATACATAGTATTTTTATATTTGCATCTCCAGGAGTTCTTTAAAGTGGTTTTATTCACCCGGAGTGCTGTGTTTTTTTTATTCACACCAGTCACATTTATATAGTTTCTATATGCTCTTTTTGTTATTTTAACTTTTATTAGTTGAATTTTATATAAAAAGTTGTTTTATTCATATAATTTTAGTTTCTTATTACTTTGTTAATTTTTGTACTCTCTTTTTCTGTAACATCACTCACATTTGTAAGGTTTTTGTAAAAAATTTTATTTTCAGGTTTTAACTTTGTACTTTCTTTGTAATAATAAAAATAAATTATTATCCATTTATCCATCCTTTCCTATATTTCCAAGGTATAGTTCAATAAAAATTATTTTATTACTCAATTTGTTGTTATTCTATATTTGTCGCGCAAAACAAAAAAAATTTTCAAATTTTCGTCGCGCGCCACTCGTTATTTACACAATTACGTCTTGGCCAAGTTTTTTATATACACAATCTTGGCAAGGTTTTTTTTATATACACCCACGCAGTTCTTGGCAAAGTTTTTTATATACACACATGCAATCTTAGCAAAGTTTTTTATATACCCCCACGCAATTCTTGGCAAAGTTTTTTATATACCCCCACGCAATTCTTGGCAAAGTTTTTTATATACACACATGCAATCTTAGCAAAGTTTTTTATATACACACATGCAATCTTAGCAAAGTTTTTTATATACCCCCACGCAATTCTTGGCAAAGTTTCATTCATAAGATTTTGTCTTCTCCCTTGTGCTTATTAGTACATGTGCTTTTTATATTTTTACTCAACCAATATATCTTCGCTCCTAACATTATCTTTTTATATTATATTACTTAAAACATAATTAAAATTTGGTAAGTACCCTAGTGTTTATTATGTATTTTTTTGCTTCCTAATTAATAATATTACTTTCATAGAATATATATTTATTATCATTGTTATTTTACTTTAATAAACCCCATGTATAGTCTTCTTTTTTTTTCAAGTACAAGCCCGAATTTATACTGGTTAAAACTCAATAAATTTTTATTATTACTTCAACTTGCCAAACTATGCTAAAAAAAATTTTGGTTGAAATTTCAAAGTTTTCTTTTTAAGCATATACCCCAAATTTTGTTTAAGTATCCAAAAATTTACTCAAATTTTTATTTAAACTGGGTAACCGTTTAATTTTATAGTTTTTACGTTTGAATATACTGCAAATGACTAAATCCTGTTAAAATTTTTTCCAACCGCTCAAGTAGTAAAGAATTAAATTATTCCCGTGGTTTAACTCTTTTCTTTTTTTTATACTTTAATTAAAAGGATTTTACTTTAACTAAAATTTATAGTTAAGAGACAGTGCGAAAATTTATAATCTTATAACAATTTAAGCAAGAAATAACTATCCCTATCACTAAATTATTCAATTTTTTCTTAATTCCTTCAACACTTCAAATCCCTACTTGAAATTTCAAGCAAACTATAAACTGCTGAACTTTTTTTGTCTGTAACTCTCTAAATTATTCGTCCGGATTTTCACTTAAAGCCAAAATTTACTGAATTCATTTACTTATTTCTATTTTTAATATGATTAATAAAAAAATCTCCAAATAATATTTTTAATCTCCCTTAGAAAAAATGCTTGAACTTTCAGGCAAACAAAAAAAATTGCTGTCATCATTTTAAATCTTCTAAAATTACTGAAATTATTTTTCTTAAACATGGCTTAAAAAAAGTCTCAAAATGACATTATTAGTTTCCTTAAAAAAAAAATTGCTTGAATTTTCAGGCAAACAGAAAAAATGATGTCATTATTTTAAATCTTTAACTTTTGCTCGAACTTTTAAGTAAACATAACTTCTTCTACAAAAATTTACTCTATTTAGAAAAATATTACTTGATATTACATCCTTCAAATTTTGCTTGAAACTTCAGACAAACATAACTTTTATTATATTATCAAATTTATTCAATTATTTAATTGTTTTTTATCTTAACTTGATTTAAAATGTCTTAAAATGACATTTTTAAATCCTAACAAAAAAAAAATTGCTTGAAATTTTAGGCAAACACAAAATTGTTTACCTTATTTCTCTTATTTCTAACAAAAGGGTCTAAAAAACTCTCTAAGCTTCCTGTTTGAAAAAAAAAATTTCTCAAAACTAAAATTACTGCCATTATTTAATCATTTTTATCTTAGCATGATTTAAAATGTCTCAAAATGACGTGTTTTTTTTTTTTTTAAACCTAAAAAAAAAATGCTTGAAATTTCAGGCAACCATAAAATTCACTAATAATCTTCTGAGAAAAAAAAATTTACTTTACTTCACAATTGATTTGAAATGTCTTAAGGTAATATTTTTATCCTTAAGCTTTACTTGAAATTTAAACCTAAACTTTACTTGAATTATTTTTAAAACCATTGCTCTATTTAAAAAATACGGCTTGCAATGATATTTTTGCTTGAAATTTCCAGGTAAACATATACTTTACTTAACTTATTCTGAAAAAAAATTACTCTCTTTAGAAAAATATTATTGCGCTGGCTTTTTGAATCTCTAAAATTTTTCTTGAAATTTTAGGTAAACATAACTTTCGCTGAACTTATTTTACGGAAAAAAAATTATTCTATTTTTTTTAAAAAAAAATATGATTTGAAATAACATTTTTTTTGAAAATTTGCTTAAAATTTCCAGCGTACATTCTAACGTTCTTAATATTTTATTCGATATCTAGTATCCCGAAAAAAAAACTATACTTCGAACTCTCTTTTTTTTCAACCTTTCTTATATTTTGTAATTATCTTAACTGTTTTATGGAAATTATATCTTGCTTAAGTCAAAGAATAAAATATTTAAATGGCTATTTTGTTTAACTGTCTTAAATATCATTCTTTTGTTTGAGAACGTTCGCGTACCGTTTAACATTCTCCACTATATTATTTACTGTTTGATACCTCAAATTTTTTTATTTTCATGCCATTTTGATTTTTCTCCATTCCTATCATAACCCATACGGTTCACTATCCTTTTCTCTGCATATTCTTAAGTCCTATTTCAAACTATAAAATTCCCTATATTGATTGAATTTATTATTTCTTATTATTTTCTTCGCAAAAAAAAATGCACGGTATATATCATACTTAGAGTTTTTTACTATTAAGACTTCTTATATTTAAAAATATTATTTTTATTTTTTTTATTTTTAGATTTTTATCATGAGTTTTGACGAAGATCTTGATAATGCCAATATTTTTATCGAAAATAGGTTAGTAAAATACCTTTCTAATGTTAAATTAGAGGATTTGCCTAGCTTTATTGATAAGCAACTCCAAGGCCATCTTGATAATCATGTGGCTGTGGTTGTACGTATTTTAGTTTGTTATTTTTTAATCTTTAGCCACTTTTAAAAAATTTTACTAATTATTCTCATTTTTTCTTTTTAGCTCCGAGGTTGTTATACTCCTGACCCCAATATTAATTTAACTGATTGGGTTTCAAAATTGCCTCCCAAATATTTTAGACAGGAGCAGTTTGCTACTGATATTTTCCCTAATCCTGCGACCGCTCCTTTTCAGGTACTGGAGGTTCCCATTCATGATGACGAATCTGATATTATAAAGGACGCCTTTATCGCAAGCTTACAAGATAATCCGACCACTACGCCCACGTTATCTGAGATTTCTGGGATATTAGATAGATTTGTTCAGAGTGGCAAGATTTGGAGAAATATTCGAGATCATCACGACTCTTTTACTGCACATCACTGTTTAAAACTCGCTTCTGCTTCTATTAACCCCAATATAATCGAAACTTACTTAAACGACTCTCCAGGTATTATTTTTATTCTTATCTTTTCTCTCTTTTTTTTTATTAATAAAAAAATTTCTTTTAGGTTTAACCAAACCCATGGTTTATGTAAGCCCACATGCATCAATCACTTCGTGTCATTTAGAATTCGCACAGCTTCACTCAGCCAATTTGGTAATTTTTGGTAAAAAACTCTGGATGGTATTTCCTGTATGACCGGGGTCATATGAGACCAATAAATTAATTTAGAATATTTAGATCCGAAAATAAATAAATATCATCAATACGATTCTGTGCAACAACAGCCATATTGGACCTACCTTTTATCGTTGTTGTTGCCAGAAGACCCTGAAAATAAAGTATTTGGAGGGGAGGTATAAATAATATTTATGTAGACAAAATTTAATAACTAAACAAAGATAATTAATATTTATTTATTAGAAATTAATATTTACAAAAAAATAAAGTTGAGCGCCACCGGTTTAATAAAACCGGAAATTATAATCAAACAAATCGAAAAGGGTTGATTTTAATGCCAACAGGGTTAATGATCTAAATATTAAAAATTAAAAGGAGAGCAAGAGATGATTTCGGGTCGTTACTTCCGTATAACAATTAATATAACCTAATTAAATATAAAATTAACCTAAAATTACCAAATACAAAATATAAATACTATGTACCTAAAATCTACACCGCAAGAGCACATTCGCACGCGTTATCTAGAAGATGTTTTACCTTTATACTTCCTGATGTCGTCTTTAGCCAATGATGCACCACGTTGTTTTAACAAAATTCGAAAACAAGTTTTGAATACGGCAAATAACAATAAGTTATATTCGCCGTATGAATTCTAAGACCAAAATATATATATCTGTCACAAAATGCCGGAGTTAAACGTCTGCGTGTTTAAACTCCGAACCAATAGATCACTATATATTATAAATTTCGGTGAATTAATCAATTCGTTTATTCCCGAAATATTCACAAAAATCGCGATCAGACAAAATTATATTTTTGATTAATATTCACACTAAAAATAGTGAATAAAAACGATTTATTTAATAAAAACACAGAGAGCTCTTAACAAAAGCATGTATTGCGGCTCGCGGCCGAGCACGCACTGATCTGGTTCGATTTCAGTTCCTCCCTTACGGAAGTCCAAAATCGCAAACGTTCCAAAGGAACTAGCGTGATATCAGCTCGAAAAAGCGCTTAAAAATCTAAAATTTAAAAATTAATTTTAATTTAAATTTTTATTAATGTGACAGAAATCCTTCCTGTCACACCTGATACTGCCAATAGACCTTTTACACATGCCATTAACGATTATAAGCTCTCTTACCCAGGCTGTAAATTTCGTAAGGTTACCTGTAGTTCCTCTTGTTCCAATCCTTATTGTAATATTACTAAAAAGTCTCCCGATCCTACTTCAACCAAGGTTCCTAAAAAGAAACCCCTTAAAAAAATTGCTTCCAAAAAAGTTTCCCTTGTTTCTAAAAAATCCTCCCCTAAAAAACTTCCTTCGACCTCTAATGGGCAGGCATGTAAGAAGGCTTCCAGGGTTTCTACAAGAATCCGGAAGATTCCAGACCTATTCCAACCAAGGACTTCCATGAGAAAGGCTGTTTCCAAAAAACTGCCAGCTAAGAAAATTCCTGACCTTGCTTCCTGCAAAAACAAACCTGTTTTTTGCAAACGTGGTACCCCATGTGATGGTTGCCGTTGTAAATTTGCTCCTTTCCATGAATCCTATATCTTTCCAACGCAAGCATTTCTGGATGAGCATAAGATACCTCGAGCTTTTATTCATCAACAAGCTGGTGACCTTGTTATTATTAATAGTTCCTGTGCCCATCTTGTTTTTAACTGGACAGCGTGTGCCGCAGGCAAGAATTTTATATATTTAAAAAATTTATTATTATTATTATTTTTTTTTTTTTAGAGGCCGTTAATTTCTTTCCTAGCTACTATAAAGGTCAATTAAGGCAGGAATATACTTGTGCCTGTCCTGTCACCGATCGTCATCAACTTGATACAACGGCATACGATAGGTCTCAGCCTGGTCTTGTTTGTCCCGACCCTGATTGTGGTCATTTCCCATCTTTTGCTACTCCAGAAGATTTTAAATATCATCTTCATCGGCATAAAAAACATGCTACAGGTTCTCCCTCTACTTCCTCCGCGCCTTCTTCTCCCATTTCAGACAATGGCATAAATATTGAGATTCCTTCTGATACCTCTTCTCTACCTCATTTACCCTCTCCTAGTTCTACCATTGTTTCCGCTTCCGATGATGATCTTTCTGATTCACCTCTTACTTTAGCTTCCTTGCCTCTTTCTTCTAATGTTTCTTTAAATATTTCTCCTACTTCTGACTTATTTCCTATTCCCTCGCCTACAAGTTCACCTAATATATCTCCTTTGGGTTTTGCCCGATTTCCACTAAATGTTGATACTACCTTTCGACCAATTACCCCTTTATTTGACCTACTTTCTACTTATGCCCATTATTTCATTCAAACTCCGTTACGTATCTTACCCCTTCCAGTTTTTAGTCCTATCCCCGAAATTCCTTTTTATTTAAATTTAATTCCTGATACTCCTTCTACCTCACGTTCTCCTTCACCTCCTGTTTTCCGAAGACCTAACAAACGCCATTTTTATAATCCTCCTAAAACTTGTCCTCTCTGTGGGATGACTTTTAGCCGTGATCCGGATGTTACCCGACATTTACAAAATACCCATGGTATGTTAAGTTACTATATGTTAGGGAAAAAAAAATCCTATCTTTAAATTATTATAAAATTTATAATTTTTGTAAAATACCTATAAGTCGTACAAGGAAATGATTCCGCATGAATCATTTTTTCTTTTTAAATTAACTGGCGAGAAAAAAAAATGATTTTAAAAAGAAAATGAACTAATTTAAAATTCTTGTATATAATATGTTCTGTGGGTTATTCTGTCTAAGTGGTAATAATAATGGAAATCCGAATCTTTGATGCCCCTTTTTTTTTTGGTTGTGTTTTTTTTTTTATATTTGATCTAAATATTTTATTTCAGGTTTCAAGGAAATACTTTCTGTTTGATTTATGTTTTGTAAAATTTTGCTGTTTTAGCCCCCTACGCCCTTTTTTTTTTAACCAATGTGATTTCAAACCATGTAGATTTTTATTAAATTTTCTCGAAATTTATTTTAAAAAAAAATCTTAGATTCTCGTGTCAAGTATTGGATATGGGTTTATGTGAACTTAAGCTCTAAAAATTTAATAATTTTGCTTTTGTAAAAAAAAAACAAAACAACAAAAAAAAACTGGCCTCGGAGTGCTGTTTTTTTTACACGAGGGTAAAAAAAAATCTTTTGCCTCTACAATGTTTGTATGTTTTTTGTTTGAAGGTGTTTCGGTAGCTTTTGTTTAATTGCTTCCGCATTCGATAAGATAACCCTAGATTTATAATTCACGGTTTATTAGCATACGTTTATTAATATTCTTTCGCAAAAGAAAAAATGAGAGAAAGTTAAAAAAAAAATGTTAACGACATTTAAGATTCTTTTAAATATATATATATTCCTGCGTTATATTATTACCCAGTTATGGATTTAGAATTATTATTTAGTAGTATGGATCCCTCTTTTGTTTAACGAAATTTTGGCCAAGTTTTGTTATGAAGTTATTTCAAATTATATCTTCGATGTTTACTATACTCTAAATGTATTCAATTTTTGTAAAGAAAGCATTTTTCGAGGTTCTGTTTAATACTATTGTTGGTTGCGTAAAAGGGGCTTAATGTTTAAACTATTGAACTTATAACTGTTTTTTTTTTTTTCACAAACTCTGAATATGTTTTTATAATAAAGAGAAAAAAAACTTTTCGTGACACTTGAGTAATTTTGAGCAGGGGGGGGGTTTCCTTTGACTTGCTAGTGTTATAACCAGTTGCGGGTAGTTTATGCTACTTAACTTGCTAATCGTTAGGTTAACTTATGATTATTATAAATTAATTATATATTTTTTTTGTGTTGTAAAATATTAAATGAAATATCATAACTAAAAAAAAAATGATAGAGTTACAAACTTCAGAAACAAAAGAGATTTATTATTTTATACGGTTGTCACAATGTTTTATACAAATATTCTTACTTAATTATATTATTAAGATTCTTAATGTCTTATATTTTTATAAATATTCATTTGCTCAAAAGTAAACTGTCTTCTTACTTCTTTTTCTTCACGGACACTGCATAGTACATACCCTTTTACAGTTCTGTTGTTTGTTGGCTGCTCCTATTCCAGCCAAATTTGAACTTCCTAATATTTGTCTCTTTTTCCTCTCTAAATTTTCTAACTCCTGGCCTCTTTTTTCGTGATAGTTTTTATGTTCTACCACACACTCTTCCAGTCTTTTTTCTACTATTCCTAGACTGGCTTTTACATCTTGTAAGGTTTCCCGCAGCTCTTGTTGCTCCGAGCCCTCCATTATTCTTATCTGGGCCCTAATTCCTTTTAATATAACAGGGATTTCTTGCTCTTTTCTGTCTATTGATCTTTGGTGGCTTTGGTATAAGCACCTTATTTTTTCCTTCGTAATCATTTCCTCTATTCTTATTTTTTCCTGTCTCTGTTTTTCATCTTTGAATTCTCTTCTATAGTCTTTAATTCTCCTAATTGTGCTTTTTGAGAACATTTTTTTTTTTATTATTATTTTTTTTTTATTATTTTTGTATATGTTAATTCTGACGAGGTTGATTTTACTCTGGCTAAATTTTTTCGAGATCTTTGCTTATATAATTTTTTCCCTTTTCTTAAATAGTTTTTTTTTATGGGACTTTATGTTTCTGTTGCTTACATGTGTTTCTTTTTTTTGTATTTTGTATAGTCAGTGTAAAAAAAATTATTTATATTTTTTTTTATTTGTTAATAAATTAAGAAAAAACAACAAAAACAAAAAAAAATGTCTTCCGTCATCTCAGATCTAATAAACATATTGGGGTGGTTTCAATAGTCTGTTGTTCCCAGGTTTATAGCGTCTTTAAATCATCATTGCCGTCCTGGAGCTTCTGCGTTTATTGTAAAAATCTTATCATTGCAGAATTTACGTATGTTTTACTTATTCTTATTTATTTCACAACTACGTACTGTGGACAACCTCATATGAAGATTTTTTTACTTGGCTTAAAATTTGCCCGTGGTATTCCATATATTCGAAAAAAAAAATCAATTTATTATAATTTTATTCTTATTATTATTTTTAAGTTGTTCCAAAAATAAAAAAAAAACGACAAAACGGCAAACCGCAACCAAAAAAAAAGGATTATTCCATGGTTTGACAATAAAGAAAAAAAAACTTGTTTCAGTATGAAAAGAAAAATTATTTACCTTTATTTTCCTCCCAGTTCAATCTCTTATACATTTTTTACAAAATTCGAATTTTTTCTTTTAATTATTTTCTTTTTACAATTTATATTTATTTCAATTGTACTGCATATTATATTTTTGTTAATAAGTCAAGTGAGATTGACAAAGAAAAAATTTGTGTTTATAAATTTACATACAATAACAAATTTCGTCTTTACAGTTTTGTGTTGTTTTTATTACATTATTCGAGTACATATTATCTTATAGTTAAATTTATTCACTATCATTATTTGTTGTCAGAGTGGAGTATGATGAAATTACAGTTAGAATATGAACAGTTTTTTATTCTTATTTCTCTTTCAACCAATTTTTTGTTAGATTTACATATCTATATATTTTTGCTAGGAAGAGAAAAAAGATTACATTCTTTTACAATATTTCTATTATGTACTTATATTTTTATTTGGAGTCTTCTGACATTGCAATATATAAAAAAAATAATATACTTTGTACTGCTGTTTTTACAATTTTTTTGTTATCAATTTTTTCTTTACAGTTGCTTACATTTTACAATATATATTTTTTTTACTTCGAGAGAGATATTTGTTTAGCATTTTGGTTATATTCTATTTCAATTTATTAGTGAAATATTGCTTCCTGGTAATTCTAATTTGTTTCGGAAGTATATTTTTTGAATGAAAAACAAAAAAAGTAAAATGTATTGGAATGACGAAAAATTAAATGTGGGGGAAATTCTGAAAGGTACTGAGTTTGTCATTAGTTTTGAAAAGTGAAACTTGTTGGATTGTTTCTAATCTTTGTTTTTTTTCCTAGGACTGGAACCAGAAACAAGCTCTATCTGTTATTCCGAAAAAAAGCAATAAAGTTAAAGTTTCTAAAGTTTATTTCTGTTTCGGGATAGATAACATTTCTAGAGTCCCTTGATTTTTGTAATCGAGTAAACTACGAAAAATTATTGTAAGAGATATAATGATTCTTTAATAATATCGTTCCTTATTTAAAGTTTTCCTTATTTTACGTAAGACATGGATCACCTATTCAGAAAAGAAAAATTATGAGATATTTTAGAGCCGTGTTAGATTTTCCGAATTTTTTTTGTCTCACGTTTAATGCGACGTGCAGTCGTTAATATGTTTTTTTTTTTTTATTTTTACAACTCAACATTAGTACAAATGGATTAAAAAAATCTAATCCATTACCTCCAATACAATTTTTCAAAATCATCAGTATATAATTGCTAAAGTGAAAAAAGAAAAAGAGGACAATATTCTAGAAAAAGGCATATCAAAATAAAAAGACCAAGACAAAAGAAAAACTACGGTTCTGGGAAAATAACATCCATTGTATTCTTTGTTATTTTGTTCAGTGAGTTTGAATAATATCCAACTCTTTCCGAGTATGAAACTTATATTCTACCAACTTATTCATTAAAATCAGATGACTTTAAAAAACAATTTTTCAGGATCGAAATATTTCAGATGTACAATAATAGTTACTAATAATTAGCAATTTAAAAAAAATTGCCGTCGGGAATCGCTATTTTAAACATTATCTTTATATTTCTTCCCGACGTGTGTTAAAAGTTTTCCATTTTTCATTCATTACCCGTGACTTTGGGAGTAATTTATCTACTTAATTTATTATTTATTCTAACTTTCTAAAACTATTGGATGTTACTTTCCTAGGATCGTTCTTATATGATATCTTACACCACAAACTTGATTATTAAGGTTTTTTCCTTTGAAAGCCTAGAAGTTATTTTCAAAAATTTATCCATCAGGAAAAAAATTAAAAATAAACAACTAAATAATTTCTTATCCGTTCTGGTTGGAGTCACCTATTGATTTCAAATTTGGTTGCAATTTGAAAGTTTTATAACACTGGATATAGAACTTGTATATATGTAGAAGAAGAAAAGGAAATATTATTCAGATTTGGGGGGTAATGATGTTAGATATAGTTCTATTTCGTCAGTAGTACAAGGGTATGGGTATTTTTACTCAAAACATGTATTTTTAGTTATTTTGCTTTGAGGTTGGGGGGGGTAGTAAATTTAGAGAATTCTTGGCTTCTCTCAAAAGGGGTTTTCTTCTGGAGGTTTTAGATGAAAAAAGAAATAAAATTAAAACTAAATAAGTGTCCCAGTGAATGGGTAATACAAAAAAGGTTAACTATCAATATATTCAACAAATTGGTTGGTTCTTATTAAAAAATAACAATCATCAAAATTCACCTTATGCATAGAATTGCAAGAATTTCCCGAATTTGAAACTGCTCATTGGGTTTCTGCTGTATTGTTAAAGGTTCACCGTATTTTGTTACCGAAAGGTAATTTAATATTTTTAAACTTCTATTCGTATACGAACTAAAAAAAATTATTAAGTATTATATTTTATACTAATGTGATTTTTATTCCTTGTTAGAAGAAGATTTTATTGGTAAAAGGAATAAAGAGAAAATATTTAGGAAAATGGTGGTTTCTGGACCCACCACGGAGAAATTTATTTGCTTGAACAAGATAGTGGTTATTTTTATACTATTTCCTTTGACAATATGATAGATTTTAATATACCCATGAAAAAAATAATACGACTTAAGATTTGTCCGGCCAGGTCGTTTTAAACTAAAGTAAACTTAAAACTCTAAGTTATTTTAATATTGTTTATTATATTTGTATATTTTTTTTTACTAAATTTACCCTTAATAGCAGTTAACTTAAAGTCCATACGAATTATTTTATAATTAAACTTATGATTATTTATAACTAGAAGTTTTCCTCTATCTTAGAATTAAATTATATATAAAACTATTTGTACTCTTATTTTCTTTTTACTGTCTAAGTCTTTATCTCCTACCGCTTAATATTAAAATTGGTGATTATTATACGGAAAAGAAAATCTATAAAAGGAAAAATGGTCGTATATTAATAAGCGTCAATATTTCCCCAAATATACTTATTTAGTACGAAAAGATATTAGAGTATCTTCAAAACGGGGGTAAAGAGAATTTATGTTATGTGCTCGTAGAGGAGCAGGACATCAAAAGACATTTTACTTTAATTTGATACTGATATCACAGATATTTACGTTTTTTCCCGAATCTTGAAGATTCTGAGGATTTTGCTATTCTAGATTTATGGACTTAATTTTAACGTTCTACTTATATAAAAAACTATCATTCTTTAATGTAGACTCGCGGTGAGGTTACTGAAAAAGAACAATAATTTATCTACTAGAAAATTATTTTCTAACGTATATCTATTCTGGAGGAAATTTAAGGAATATAGCATCTAAAAGGCGTAATATTGTCTTATTTGTTAGGAGAGCAGAATGTGGGAAAAATATTCTAGGGAAAAAATAGAAATATACCTTTAGTTTATATTCTAATGATAATTTGGGATTTATCCGTTGTTCACGGATTTCTCGATACATTATTTTTCCTACCTTTACTATACCATTCAAAAGAGAAGGATCAGTTCAAAAGACCGAAATCATAGTCAGATCGTTCCCTTTTGTGTCGTAATAGCAAAAACGAATCCCCTTTTTTTTCTAAAATCGGGATACTATTTCAAAATAATCAAAAACTTGAAATTTAATAACTAAAACATTTTTTAAGGTTCAGAGGGATATTATACAACCTTGTGTTCCTAATGCATCATTCCCAGAAAAATGGTTTTTCAAACACAGGCATCAACTAAATTATTGTTATAATTAATATTATTATTAGTTAGCCTAAAGAAAAAATCTACGCTTAAGAATGATTTAGATGGTAAAATATGGGTTGAAAATTTGATTTTCTGATTTTTTTATTCTTATTCTCTAGGTTTCGATTTTTCAAATTGGAGATCTATTTATTACTAAATAGATATTTATAAGTAATGGTGGCTTTTTAATTTCCTGAACAATTAATCTTATCGGTAATCCATGTCTATTACAAGTTAATCTAGAAGAAAGAGTATTGGTTTCATTAGATTTTCTAAGGGTCTAAAAAAAAACAAAGAATAGAAAAATCTTTACTTCCGTCGAGGATTGATTGGAAAAATCATTCAAAGAAGAAGGGTTTATGTTATAGTTTTTTTTACTTTTTGTATTCTTTTTTTTTTTGCATACGCCGATTTTTTCCTTGCGTACAGCACAGTTAACGAGATTCTTATTTTCAACCTGATATAGATAGCATCATTTTGGAAAACCATTTTGCAGTAAGGTTTTGATTCGCATATTATCTACATCTTTTTCAAGATACTTGATCTATTTGCTGGATTCTATCGCGGCCTACTATCAGAAGTTATGTTTGCGTAGGGTAAAATTTTTTGAATTTTCTTTTTATGATTTTCATGAAAGAAAAAAAATTCTTATTCATTAAAGAAGGGAAAAATTACATTAAACCCATAGTCAAGGGTGATATTAAATCTATTCTAATTAAAGGAGAAATTAAAGATAAAATAATAATGAAAATAAAATAATAAATAAAAATAAAATAATAAATAAAAAAAACGGGATAAATATGAAGAGATAATATATAATTTAAATTATATAATAATTTTCGTTATTAAGTTTGTACCTGATTAATACGAACTATACATTGAGTTCTTCGTAAATCCAATTTCACTTTATAGTTTTCCTTTCTTTTTTATATTTTATTAGAAAAAATAAAGGAGAAAATATCGAGTCGGGGAGTATTGAAATAAGCCAAAAGAAAAAATAAAGAAGTTATTTATGACAAGTCAAACCTGCCCTAAATTATGCCGATCCCGACTGAAACTTTTCGTGATTTAGTAATCACTATCAAGTTACTTGTTTAAAGGGAAAAAGGGCGAGTTATTGTTTAATATCTACGGATTTGTAGATTCAATACAAACAAACGAAAAAAAACTTGTATAGAAGATGAAAAAATTGAAAAAACTCAATTCCACCAATAAATCAAAGTTTGTTACAATTTGTTAGCCGTAAGTAAGTTTACACGATACTTTAGAGTAGAAGAATTTTGTTTTCTTCTCAAAGCCCAAATCTCAAAGGGTAGTTATATTTCATATCTCTCTCGCCGTAATTACATTTGAAAAAATTAATTGGTTTTTAGATTCTATTCATTTTTCTTATTATTCTTAATCCTTTTTCAAGCATAGAATGATTAGTTTTCCTTAATTATGAAATATTATTTTTATAGATTTTATACCCCCAAAAATCTGTTCCCCTTTACAGGAGCAAAAAATTCTATGCTTTAAAAAAAATGACTTATTGTTTTTATTATTGCATCGTCTTAATTACTTATTTTTTTCTCTTTTTCTTATTTATATTATTAAAGAAAATTACTTGTGAAAAGAATTAACGATGCCATGTTAGTAGATCTTGTTTTTTATCTTGGTTCCTTGTTTTGGGTTGATGATATGTTATTGTCCATCCTGTTTTGAGTTTAGTTGTATGGCCATTTTTTTCTTATGGTTGTTCCATATTGCCTCTGTAGCGTCAATTGTCCTTGTGGTCTGTTAATAACTTGGCCGATTATTGTTCTGCTTTTGATAATTAGACATGGTCCTAATTCACTGCCTACTTCAACCAAAAAATGAGAAGGTGATTTATGGAATTTGTTGGATACGGAATAGATACAATTTTTTTGTAATATTTACTTTTTTTTTTTACCTTTTAATTTTTGTTGTGCTCTTTTATTTTATTATTCCTGCATTCGGAGTTTTTGTTCATTGCAGCGAGTTTTGTTATCGTTCACTTTTTCCTATTATACTTTGAAAAAAGAGCGAAAGAAAAAAATGATAATAGATTTCCGAGAGGAAAAAAAAACTTCTCCGATCCCTTTTTCTCTCAAGTGTTGAGAAAAAGGGTTTAGTTTAGACACTCATTTTTGCAGGAATACTGAGGATCTTTCAGTTTTTTCTTTGGGTTTTATAGGTAAAATTCGTTAGCTAATTCATTGTGCGAGTGGGAGTGTTATCCCCCTCTTCGCATATTGGGACCGTTGCATTCTTCTATATTATGCACAGTTGGACTTCCCTATTATTCTTATTGGTTGACTATATATATAGTGGGAGTTCATATCGATTGGTAATATGGGCCTTTGTATTCTTTATTCCCTCTTTGTGATTTATGCAGATTAACTTGATTTTGAGTGTGGGTGGGGTTTTCTCCCTCTTTTTTGTTTCAATAAAAAATTATGATTTATTATTTAGCCATTTTGTTGGTTATTATTTTATAAGATTAATATTTGTTTATTATTGTATATTCTCTTTTTTCTATTTTTCTATATATTTTGAAAGAGAAAAAATAATTATTCAAAGTAAAATATTGTATGTACCAAACTTTTATTGCTATGGTTGTATGGGGATAAAAGAAAGTTATACTTTTTGTAAGAAAAAAAATTTATTAATAATCCAAGAATGTTGAACATGATTTACAATGATTGATTTTTGCATTCATTTATATACTTGCAAAAAAAAATTAGAAAAAAAAATGAATATGAAAGAAAAATTATGTTCGATTATTTCATAAATGTGTTTTCTTTGCTACTCTTGATTTCCTTTCTAGTAGATATTTCGGGTCTGCTACGTTGGGTCTTTTGCACCACATGCAATTGCCGGTTTCTCTCCTACTTTTCCTGTGGCAATGTATTAGTTCACAGTGTATTTGCAACATGTCATAGGCCTCTTGTGAATTTTCTTTTAGTCTTTGTATGATTACCGCTTGATTCCTTATTTCTTGTCTTAGGCCTTCTATCTCTCTTGCCATTTTATGATCTCTTGGTATTATTCCGGCTTCTTGTTGCGCAATTTCTTCAATGTCTCCATTCACCCATCTGTTTGACCATGGGAAAATTTCATGGTTTTCTCCAAATCCTGGCTTTCCTTTATTTGGTAGGTAATTTATAGTATTTCCAGGGCATTGCCATATTCCCGTTTGGCTTGTTTCATTTATGGATTGTTTTTTATTGTCAGTGCTTTGCCATGATGTACTTGGAGTGCTTACTGCCCCATTGCTTGTGGGTATGTAGGTATTTGTTGCTTGAGCGTTGTATCTGCTCTGTATCCATTGTATTGCTTCATTGCCAGTTAATGTTAAATCATTTTCAGGGCTTTCTCTCCTATTTTGCGTTGGTATCTCTGGGATTGTATCTCCGAATATTATCTTATTGTGTCTTACGCTGTTCATTTCAATTTCTTGTTGATCTTCGCTAACGACTATTATAACTGGATCTTCTTCACCTGGGTTTTGCATTATTTTTCCAAATATTTCCGGTGTTCCTGGTTCAGTTGATTCCTGAATACCAAACAATTTTTTGAAATTTTCCCTTTCTTCTAAAGTTAGAAAAGGTGAATCATCCCCTCCTTGTATGTTGGATAGATTTCCCGCTGATTTTAAATATTTCCTTGGTTTAGAACTAGTTTCTATTTCTGCCTTTGCTTTTTCTTTCGTTTTTCGAGTTAGTAATTCTCGTAGTAAATTTTTAGGCTTCCGGTTATTCCCTGGTTTCTTTACTGTTTTTACTTTCCAATTTCCCTTGATGTCGCTGATAATAATTGGAATTCTGGATTTTTCTATTATTCTCATAACTTTATTTCCTGACTTTGGATAAAAAAAAATTGCGATACACACTAGCTGTTGTGTTTTTTAATTCTGTTGCCTTGATAATATTTATTTTTGTGTATGGTGTCTTGCTTTATTTGTTTTACTTGGTCTTGTGGTGAGGGCAAGAGAAAAAATTGTTCGTTTTTTTTTATAGGTTTTTATTGTATCGTCTATGTTATTATTATTATTTGTTTCTTTTTACATCCATCCTTTTCTCATATCGGTGTCATACGTATCTTTTAATATTTTTTCTTTTTCTTGTTTCTCCCAGGATTTTTGAATTTTAACAATTTTCTTTTCAATTTTTATTATAAAAATTGGGTTTTCTTTTTTCTTTTGTAGGCACCATTTACATTTTCGATTTCCAAAAATTTCACGTTTTTTATGACAGGGTTTATTAATTATTTTTCTTTTATTCCAGATTTCAAATAATTTGTCGGTATTGTCTAGTATTTCTTTATATTCAACTATTTTTCTTGCCTTTTCGTTTGCTGGGTCCATTTTATCGCTTTATTTAGTATTCTGATTGCTTGCTGGAACATTCGATATATATAACTTTTAATCGTGATGTCAAATATTATATTATTATTTTATTATTTTTGTTTTGTCTGGTTTAAATAAGTATTACATCCGGTTAAATTCTTATTGTTATTATTTAGAAAAAACAGAGAGAAAAAAAAATATGGGTATTGAATTATTGAATGTTATTGAGTCTAAGTGGTCTGATAACAGAAAGAAGGTGTTTATGTTTTAATATTGTTTAATAATGGCATTTTGTGATTGGGGTGGGTATAAAAAATTTGTCGTATCTTGAAGTATTTTATTAATTGTATAGAGGTGGAAGATTCATTTTTTGCTCTCATTTCATTCTGATTGTTAGTCGAGAAAAAATTGTATAATTTACTTTATGGTGATACGTGCCCGTTTTTTTTTCTCTTTTTTTTTGGTTAGTATTTATTTATATTCCTGGTTGTAAAAAAAATTATTCAGCGTTTTTTTTTTTTTTTTTTAGTAATGGAAAGGTTGGATTTTGATTGCTTTTCTCAAATTTGGAAGCGGTTGGAAATTCCTGATCAGATGTCTTTGGCGTGCGTTAGTGCTTATTGTAATATTATGTCAGAAACTGCTTGGCAGCGTACAGTTAAATTAGAAGTCTGTTACGGAGGTCAATATACCACTAATGAGGGTAATTATCTTTTAGACATTGAGCTTATTCCCTTAGAATCTGTTAATAATCTTTTCCGGCACATGTCTGGCATGAAAAACGTATATTTAAATGTCATGCTCCCTGAAGACTTTGCTGTTCAGCAGCATTTGTGTAAGCTGTTAAGCATTACTCTCAAAAATTTTCCACGCTTGATTGACTTATCTTGTACGAATATTATTTTAAATCGCGATCATATAGGTCTTTTCCACTCACATGTCTTAAATTTATATCATTTTTCTTTTAACCGAATGTCTCCTTGGTTCTACAGGCATTTTCCCGCATTGATTTCTACTTTTTATAATTTGCGTGAGCTAAGGTCGTTTAATCTTCAGTTAAATACTGAAGGCGTAGAAACACCTGCTCCATTAAAATTACCAGCTATGCCTGTAACCTTTTCGAACCTGCTTGTTTATGGCACTATTGCTACCCCTTTTCCGCGGTGTATTGTTTATCCTGAACGCATGGATGAGCTTGGCTATTTATCTATGGGACCTGATTTTAATTGCCTAATTTGTTGCAATAATCCCAAGGATAATAATCTAGCTCATATTTTACTTATGACCAACTTAACTGTACTTCGTATCCCTTATAGTGATATTGATGATGCTGGGCTTCAAAAGATCTGCTTGAACTTACCTAAAATTGCGCGACTTGACATAAGTGCATAAAAAAAAATTGAACAATATGACGTGGTGTAGCCATTTTCTTTTCATATACAACGTGTCCTATATGGGGACGTAAAGGCGTGGCTTGGGAAATATCAAAACAGGGATAAATTAACGTTGTGTGGGGGTATTTTTGTTTGTAGAAACGGAGGGGAACTTCAAGTCGACTAATCCCGAGCTCCAACGACCGCATAAAAACAACACGCGTTTTATAATGCAACCTAAAAAATTAAATTTTTTTTGCTATTCATTAAATTGCGAATTAAATTGCTATTAATAATTAAAAAATAAAAATTAGTGCTAATAAATAAATTATGAAGCAAACTATTGCCAAAAGCTTCAAAAATCAAGTAGCATCAGTGGTGCATTCAAGAGGTACTTTTGCTTCTTTTTGGCTATTTAAAAGAAATACTTTCTAAAAGTATTTTTCAGCTTTCTGGTAACTTGGAAGTAGTAGCTTCGATGAAGCTATTCAGTGATACAGGTCAAAAATACGTTAGCTCTTAATAAAGCAAGCATATTTCTTTTTTTCAAAGTTCTTGATAGATCGATCTTAAGAAACAAAGTACCAAGAATCATTCTGTGATATTTATTTTAAAACTTAAACAGACTAAAAAGTTTTTTTTTAACTAATAAGTAAACAAGCAAACTCGTGTGTATGTGGATAATTCAAGTTTTAAGCATGTCTAAGTGATCCTCAGTATAAAACCTTCCAGCTGCCAATCATAAACTCAGATCCAGCTATACTAGAATACAAATCAATGATTATTCCAACTTCAAAAGTGATGTTTGGAAATAATTATTGTAATGGCATGAATTATAATAATAATTACATGGACAATTCAACAGATTGTGGCAAAGCTTCTTTAACATACAATGACTGTTCAGGTGCACAAAGTTCACCTCATAATGGTACCTCAAGTTTTCCCATTGGTACATTCACTGGGCTTGAGGGAGGAACCAACTACACCGGAGAGACGCTAACAAATAGCTCCTATCAAGATCAGTCGACTTATGAAGGGACCCGAGAAACTGGTAGCATAGAAAAACTACTGCATTCCTATGGCTTCATTCAATGTTTCGAAAGACAGGCAAGATTATTTTTTCACTTTAGCCAATTCAGTGGAAATATTGAACATTTAAAAATTGGAGATCCTGTGGAATTTGAAACGACTTATGACCGTAGAACTGGTAAACTTATTGCAAGCATTGTCATCAAAATAGCTCCTGAAGTGGTTTTAAGCGAAGAAAGAGTAACAGGTAATGTTACCACAGAGCTAGTTGTCAACAGTGATTCTCAGGGTCGAATAAGCTATGAAAACCGAGGTGAAAGCTTTCTATTACCATATACCAGAGATGATGTTGAAGGGAATGTCACTTTACGAAATGGAGATAAAGTTTCTTTTCAAATTGCAACAAATGATCGGTAAGTTAGAGATACATTTTAGAAGCTCCAGAAGGTTTATTTTACTTGCTTTTTTAGTGAAAACTTAGGAGCTTGTCATGTTAGATTCGAAAATCCAGTTCATCCAGTTCGTTATCGTGGACTTATTTGTTCTATAAAAGGGATGTTGTTAAGGAATTATTTTTTCATTGAAGCTAAAACAATGAAAGATGAGTTGAAACTTGGAGATGATGTTGAATTTATTATTTAAACCAGAAACGTAAGTAAAGTTTATTAACCAATATACTATAGCAGCATCTTCTTAATTAATCTGAATTTAATATAGGGCAAAAAAGTTGTGTGTAACATAACCAAGCTACCACCAGGATCAATTTTTTTTTAAGAAATCAGTGATACAATAATAAAAGGACAGGTTTTAAAACCACTGGAAAGAGGTAACCTGATTAGACATCAAAATGATCCTTTGTCTGGCTGAATTCGTTATAGAGCACCTGATCATTCTGAAGTTGAAGTACCTTTTGGAGATAAGGATCAAAAAGATTGGACATTTCTTTCTGTACATTTCTTTCTGTTGTCCGAAAAAGAGAGATGTAAGATATGATTCTCGGCTTCAAGTCGAGTTTGATAAATAAGGATTGTAATATCTTGCATCTTACTAATCGGAACAATAGGTACTTTTGCATCAAATGCTTCAGTTGATAGATATTAAACTAAAAATTGCAATTAATTAAATACTTAGCATTATTTAACTTAGTTTACTCATGTCAATGCACGTGTACCTGTTGCCCGAAAAAGAGAGATGCAAGATATGATTCTCGACTTCAAGTCGAGTTTGATAAATAAGGATTGTAATATCTTGCATCTTACTAATCGGAACAATAGGTACTTTTGCATCAAATGCTTCAGTTGATAGATATTAAACTAAAAATTGCAATTAATTAAATACTTAGCATTATTTAACTTAGTTTACTCATGTCAAGGCACTTGTACCTGTTGCCCGAAAAAGAGAGATGCAAGATATGATTCTCGGCTTGGACTCGTGTTTGATAAAAAATTCTTAATCTGTCATTTAAATTTCAAGATTTTTGTAGTCTAACGTCATTTTATTGTAAAAAGCTTTTGTTAATAGTTTTTTTATTAATTATTTGTAAGCCTAAAATTGTTTTTGAAAAACATGCATTTAAAAAATAAAAAAAAAGTTTATTGTTTAATTTTTATTCTTTTTTTATTTACTGATCCTGCCTTTATTGCCAGGTTGTACTTTGAGCAATAGGTACACTTGCATCAAATGCAACAGTTGATAAACAGCATTAAATGTAAGTTTGCAACACATTTAATACTTAGTATTTTTTAGCTTAGGTTCGTCATTAAATTAATGCACTTTGCACCTGTTGTCTCAAAAAGGGATTCAAGAGATGATTCTCGACTTCAATCGCTGGGGGAGAGAGCTAACTCCCTGAAATTTCTGCCATCTACTGGAATACATTGGGCATGAAAATGAACCGTCCAAGGGAAAAATGATATCCTGGAGGCGTATTTTTTAATTTTTCATTCAAAACGATTTTCTGATTTTCCAATATGGCGGACCAAATAACATGTCAGAATAAGCTTTTTACATTAACTGGGGATTTTCAAGGTTGGGAAAAACGTTTTTAAAGATGAAAATTTTCATTTTTTCAACCTTGTATATTTTCCAATTTTCCAAAATGGCGGGACAAAAAACGTGAAAAAAGTAAACTTTCTACATTACCTTGGGGTTTTCGAGGTCGAGAAAAACATTTTTAAAGATGAAAATTTTCATTTTTTCAACCTAGCATATTTTCCAAAATGGCGGGACAAAAAACGTAAAAATAGGAACTTCGTACATTACCTTGGGGCTTTCGAAAATGAAAAAAACATTTTTAAAAATGAAAATTTTCGTTTTTTAACCCTAGCATATTTATGATAATGGCGGGGCAAACGACGTGAAAAAAGGAACTCTCTACATTACCTTGGGGTTTTCGAGATTGAGGAAAACGTTTTCGTTGATACGAATTTTTATTTTTTGGCCCCAACATATTTTCCGGTTTTCCAAGATGGTGGACAAAAAAAAATTTTTTAGAATAAGCTTTTCACATTGACTGAGAGTTTTCGAAGTTGAGAAAAACTTTTTAATTGATGAAAACTTTAATTTTTTAACACTAGCATATTTACCGATTTCTTATTGAATTGTGCATGAAAAACGTGTGAAATAAATTTAAAAATATTTATGGTGTGTTCATTTTTATTATATGACCTCCATACTTAATATTTATATTATTTTTTCATCTTCAAATACATGAGATTCACAAATACTTTGTAATAAAAGAAAAAAAATTTCTTTTATTGTTTTATAATGCTTAATGTTTAAGTAGCGGATATTTATTTCATAAATATTACATTAACAAACTTAAATTAAAATAAGTTACGTAAAACACGGCACATAAGGTTTCTATTTATTCTTAAGTTTAAAATAAAAGTATATTAATAGTTCGAAAAAGTTTAAAAAAATTTCTTGTAATACTTTTTTATGCATTTTGAGGCCTTTCTTGTTGATTTATTTGGTCTTGTATCATTAATTGTTCATCGCGTGCTTGGACCTGTAAGCGTCTAATCTCCACAATCCTCTCTTCATTAAAAATAGGGTTCAAGAACGCCAAATTATCTTTTAAATAATACGTGGGTACGCCTAAATTTTGTTGGTAATTTTGCTTGTAGTATGATTTTATTCTGGTCCAGCAGTAAGAAATATCATACCCTAAAAAATCCATAAATAATATTATTATTTTCAATATAAAAAGAATAAATAAATCAAGAATAAAATTTCGAATTTTTTTTTATTTACAATCAAAATTCGCATGTTAATATCTTTCATTAATAACATTTGCGATTATTCCACATTCTAGTTTTCTTTCAAATCTACTCAAATTTCTTTGATTCTCTGCTTCCTCCCAAAATTGAGGTCTCTGTGATATTTCATTACAATGAATGATTTTTTGGTCCTGGTTTAAAACTTTTACTCTTTTATTAGCCATTTTTGTTATTAAAATAACGTTAAGTGTTAAAACACAACAAATATTATCACTGTTCGCGCTTAAAATTTTAATAATGATTAAATTTCAGCACATTTAGGTTTATCATTTGTCATTAAAATAACACTACTTATTATTTTAATTCAATGTATTAATATTTAAATTAAAGTCTTAAAATATTATGTTTAACTTCATTTACAAACTTTTTTTTATTTTAAAAATGTAATTGTATAACTAATTTCAATAACATCACCACATGGAATAACAGAGTTTGTACATCAACGCATCCTTGTATCGTGCTTCAATTTTTTAACTCACAGATTCATATGAATGTAAACACATAGACGCAATGACGGCGCGCTAATACAATCAAATTTGCAATACGTAATACCTTAAACTGTTTTATTTCGAATTTTACTTTCGAGTATTTTCAGTTAACTTAAGAAACATAAAATTGCTTATTACAAATTTTTTTACAAAGTAGTGTAAATTATGACAGCATTTCTTAACCATATTCATTAAAAAATATGCATAATTTCAAATGAGTAAATGACAATTTATGAAATTCTCACTCGCGCGCATCCTTTTACATTCGTTGCCGCGCGGGGGCATTTAATTGTGTGAGTTTTTAAATTTTAATATGTATGATACTTATTGATACACTTAATAACTTATTATTTTTACGTTAAATTTTAAATAAAACTGTTGTAGTTAATGTGGAGCGATCATAAACACATAAAATAAAAGATACTATAGCATATAAACTTAAAAGCTTGCGGTTGCTTTATTAAATTGTTTTAAAAGGTATCTGTAAAAAAATTTTTTTTAAATTCATTTTTACATTTTTTTTGTATAATCGATCAAAGTTATCAGTATATTCGTTAAAATATGGGTGATAATCAAGTTCACAATGATGCTCGTCGCCAGTACACAAACCCTGAATACATTAATATGTATAAATGTTTCATCAGGGAAGATGAGAATGTGCAAAGAGCTGCTTTGGCATACGCAAGACTTTACCCGAATCTTAGACATCCAGATTATAGGGTTATTAGAAATGTTGTGGCTTCTATGAATGAAACAGGATGTATTAATCCTCAATGCTCGAGAAAGACAGGTAGCAGACAATACTCCAGCTGAACTGATTCGTCTTATACTTGCAGCTTTTGAAGAGGATGCGAATTTAAATCTAAGAATCTGTGCCTTAAGGCTTGAAGTTCCTCATACTTTAATCCATAGAATTTTAATTAAAAATCACTGGTATCCTTATCATTACCGTAAAGTGCAAGTTTTACATGGTCAAAATGATCGTGAAGCGAGGTTGATTTTCTGCAGATCATTCATAGCAAACATTATAAGAAATCCAGTTATTTTTATGTACATACTTTGGTCAGATGAGTGTACTTTCACTCGAAATGGAATATTCAACAGCAAAAATTTTGTCCATTGGTCTGACCGAGGAAACCCCTATGCAACCAGGGAAACAAATGCTCAACATAGGTGGAGTATTAATGTTTGGGCTGGCATGATTGCAAATCAATTGGTAAGTGAATCTATCTTAAAAGATTATACATTTTTTAAAATACTTTTAAATATTTAATAAGAAAATAACAACACAAATTCATGAAAACAGTTGTGTAACTAAAAAAAAATTTTTTAATTATTTTTTAGATTGGTCCTATTGTAATACCTCCAAGAATGAATGGCTTTTTGTACTTACAGAATGTCTTACAGCAGCTACATGAATGGACCCAAAATTTAAATTTGCCAGAACATATTAATATCCTTGTTTAAACAAGGCGTTATATTTATGCAAGACGGGTCACCAGTTCATTTCCGACGCGAAGTTGTCCAATGGCTTAATACAAATTATGCAAATAGGTGGATTGGCAGAAACGGACCTATACGTTGGCCAGCAAGAAGCCCAGATATGAATCCATGTGATTACTTTCTTTGGGGCCGAATCAAAGAATTAGTTTATAAGACACCAGTTGAAAATCGAGATGAAGCTTTAATTCGAATTCAACAAGCATTTCAGAGTTTGGGCCATCAGGAAATTTTAGATGCTACTCATGGAATTGTTCGGAGAACCATGGCCTGCTTTAATGCACATGGAGGGCATTTTGAGCAACTTCCTCATTAGCTATTTTGGTAATTAAATGTTAATTTTTTTATAATATTATATTTCCTATAAATTAAATAAGTATTAAAATTTGTTAAATTGTATTCTCTTTACATATTAATTAAAAAATGGAATTTTCTTTTTGAATACTTAATGCAAGAAATAGAAGTAACCAACTTTTTATAAATAGAAAATAAGAAGTAAAATTATAGGAATATATACATAAAATGTTAATTTCATGCAATATAATTACATTACATACTGACTTTATTCTTATTATTTATTATAACTGTATTACAATTTTAAAAAATAATACATATTAAGTAAGAAAGTCATGTAATAAAAATGAATCCCACAAAATATTTTTAAATTTATTTCAAACATTTTTTTTATTCACAATTTAATAAGAAAACGGAAAATACGAAAACGTTTTCCTCAATCTCGAAAACCCCAAGGTAATGTAGAGAGTTCCTTTTTTCACGTCGTTTGCCCCGCCATTATCATAAATATGCTAGGGTTAAAAAACGAAAATTTTCATTTTTAAAAATGTTTTTTTCGTTTTCGAAAGCCCCAAGGTAATGTACGAAGTTCCTATTTTTACGTTTTTTGTCCCGCCATTTTGGAAAATATGCTAGGTTGAAAAAATGAAAATTTTCATCTTTAAAAATGTTTTTCTCGACCTCGAAAACCCCAAGGTAATGTAGAAAGTTTACTTTTTTCACGTTTTTTGTCCCGCCATTTTGGAAAATTGGAAAATATACAAGGTTGAAAAAATGAAAATTTTCATCTTTAAAAACGTTTTTCCCAACCTTGAAAATCCCCAGTTAATGTAAAAAGCTTATTCTGACATGTTATTTGGTCCGCCATATTGGAAAATCAGAAAATCGTTTTGAATGAAAAATTAAAAAATACGCCTCCAGGATATCATTTTTCCCTTGGACGGTTCATTTTCATGCCCAATGTATTCCAGTAGATGGCAGAAATTTCAGGGAGTTAGCTCTCTCCCCCAGCGATTGAAGTCGAGAATCATCTCTTGAATCCCTTTTTGAGACAACAGGTGCAAAGTGCATTAATTTAATGACGAACCTAAGCTAAAAAATACTAAGTATTAAATGTGTTGCAAACTTACATTTAATGCTGTTTATCAACTGTTGCATTTGATGCAAGTGTACCTATTGCTCAAAGTACAACCTGGCAATAAAGGCAGGATCAGTAAATAAAAAAAGAATAAAAATTAAACAATAAACTTTTTTTTTATTTTTTAAATGCATGTTTTTCAAAAACAATTTTAGGCTTACAAATAATTAATAAAAAAACTATTAACAAAAGCTTTTTACAATAAAATGACGTTAGACTACAAAAATCTTGAAATTTAAATGACAGATTAAGAATTTTTTATCAAACACGAGTCCAAGCCGAGAATCATATCTTGCATCTCTCTTTTTCGGGCAACAGGTACAAGTGCCTTGACATGAGTAAACTAAGTTAAATAATGCTAAGTATTTAATTAATTGCAATTTTTAGTTTAATATCTATCAACTGAAGCATTTGATGCAAAAGTACCTATTGTTCCGATTAGTAAGATGCAAGATATTACAATCCTTATTTATCAAACTCGACTTGAAGTCGAGAATCATATCTTGCATCTCTCTTTTTCGGGCAACAGGTACACGTGCATTGACATGAGTAAACTAAGTTAAATAATGCTAAGTATTTAATTAATTGCAATTTTTAGTTTAATATCTATCAACTGAAGCATTTGATGCAAAAGTACCTATTGTTCCGATTAGTAAGATGCAAGATATTACAATCCTTATTTATCAAACTCGACTTGAAGCCGAGAATCATATCTTACATCTCTCTTTTTCGGACAACAGAAAGAAATGTACAGAAAGAAATGTCCAATCTTTTTGATCCTTATCTCCAAAAGGTACTTCAACTTCAGAATGATCAGGTGCTCTATAACGAATTCAGCCAGACAAAGGATCATTTTGATGTCTAATCAGGTTACCTCTTTCCAGTGGTTTTAAAACCTGTCCTTTTATTATTGTATCACTGATTTCTTAAAAAAAAATTGATCCTGGTGGTAGCTTGGTTATGTTACACACAACTTTTTTGCCCTATATTAAATTCAGATTAATTAAGAAGATGCTGCTATAGTATATTGGTTAATAAACTTTACTTACGTTTCTGGTTTAAATAATAAATTCAACATCATCTCCAAGTTTCAACTCATCTTTCATTGTTTTAGCTTCAATGAAAAAATAATTCCTTAACAACATCCCTTTTATAGAACAAATAAGTCCACGATAACGAACTGGATGAACTGGATTTTCGAATCTAACATGACAAGCTCCTAAGTTTTCACTAAAAAAGCAAGTAAAATAAACCTTCTGGAGCTTCTAAAATGTATCTCTAACTTACCGATCATTTGTTGCAATTTGAAAAGAAACTTTATCTCCATTTCGTAAAGTGACATTCCCTTCAACATCATCTCTGGTATATGGTAATAGAAAGCTTTCACCTCGGTTTTCATAGCTTATTCGACCCTGAGAATCACTGTTGACAACTAGCTCTGTGGTAACATTACCTGTTACTCTTTCTTCGCTTAAAACCACTTCAGGAGCTATTTTGATGACAATGCTTGCAATAAGTTTACCAGTTCTACGGTCATAAGTCGTTTCAAATTCCACAGGATCTCCAATTTTTAAATGTTCAATATTTCCACTGAATTGGCTAAAGTGAAAAAATAATCTTGCCTGTCTTTCGAAACATTGAATGAAGCCATAGGAATGCAGTAGTTTTTCTATGCTACCAGTTTCTCGGGTCCCTTCATAAGTCGACTGATCTTGATAGGAGCTATTTGTTAGCGTCTCTCCGGTGTAGTTGGTTCCTCCCTCAAGCCCAGTGAATGTACCAATGGGAAAACTTGAGGTACCATTATGAGGTGAACTTTGTGCACCTGAACAGTCATTGTATGTTAAAGAAGCTTTGCCACAATCTGTTGAATTGTCCATGTAATTATTATTATAATTCATGCCATTACAATAATTATTTCCAAACATCACTTTTGAAGTTGGAATAATCATTGATTTGTATTCTAGTATAGCTGGATCTGAGTTTATGATTGGCAGCTGGAAGGTTTTATACTGAGGATCACTTAGACATGCTTAAAACTTGAATTATCCACATACACACGAGTTTGCTTGTTTACTTATTAGTTAAAAAAAAACTTTTTAGTCTGTTTAAGTTTTAAAATAAATATCACAGAATGATTCTTGGTACTTTGTTTCTTAAGATCGATCTATCAAGAACTTTGAAAAAAAGAAATATGCTTGCTTTATTAAGAGCTAACGTATTTTTGACCTGTATCACTGAATAGCTTCATCGAAGCTACTACTTCCAAGTTACCAGAAAGCTGAAAAATACTTTTAGAAAGTATTTCTTTTAAATAGCCAAAAAGAAGCAAAAGTACCTCTTGAATGCACCACTGATGCTACTTGATTTTTGAAGCTTTTGGCAATAGTTTGCTTCATAATTTGTTTATTAGCACTAATTTTTATTTTTTAATTATTAATAGCAATTTAACTCGCAATTTAATGAATAGCAAAAAAAATTTAATTTTTTAGGTTGCATTATCAAACGCGTGTTGTTTTTATGCGGTCGTTGGAGCTCGGGATTAGTCGACTCGAAGTTCCCCTCCGTTTCTACAAACAAAAATACCCCCACACAACGTTAATTTATCCCTGTTTTGATATTTCCCAAGCCACGCCTTTACGTCCCCATATAGGACACGTTGTATATCTATGGATTATATTTGTGTTTCTTTCTTTTAAAGAGAAGAAAAAAAAGAAAAGAAAAAAAAATTTATTATTATTACTATTACCTCTCCTCTCATTTTCCCAAATCAACAGCCTATTATTTTTATATATTATTATTATTCTCTTTTTTTAAAAAAAACCACTGTATGCTGTCTCTTTGAGCATTTTAGATTGTTTTTATATCATACATGGATTATATTATTATTTTCTTACATGTATGTATAGGAACTATACTATACGTGTATAAAAACCTTTGCGTTGCCTTATCTTACCTCTTCCTCTCTATTCCCTCCTATTTCCCTCCTTTGTTTATCCTATGTTAAAAGGTATTAGCCATTTTTATGCTGCAGAATATCCTTATTTTGACTTCCTTCCGCTTTGTTTATCTTTTTCCTTTTGTAACCTTTTTATGCTGTAGTGAAGGTACTTGAAGAAGGAGTCAATGATTATGCATAGGTAAGTATTTATTGTGTTTTTCCTATGGTATTAACTAATTTCCCAAGTTTTTTCTTGGTTTCTTTTTATTATTATTTTTTTTATATATTTTTTTTTATCTGGATATTCTTCTCTCTCTTTTTTCTACTGTACCTGCTGGTCCCTTTGTAATGTTTTGTAACTCTTATCAGAACCCAGCGGTTCAACATTTTCTTGTTTTATTATTTTTTTTTATAATTTATTTCTATGTACACAAAATTTTCTTAGAAATATGTTTTCGGTTTTTCTTTTATGTCCTTGACGTATTTATTCTATTTATCTGTAATTATGGCTCTGTGTTTTTCCTATTTGGGTAAACTTTTAAAAGAGAAAGAGAAGTTTGGAAAAATTGAGGAAAAAGTAAAACTGAAAACTCAAAGGCTTTCAACAGTCTCTTTTATGTTTGATTAGCATAAGTTAGCCTTTTTTGTTTCTTTGTACGTATTCTTTGTACATATTATTTTTTATTATATTTTTTTGAAAAAAATGCCATCGCTTCGGGAACATAAGGGGGGAGTTTAGATTACCGATAAATTCTTTTACTTATTATTTTTACTTTTTATTGCTATTTACTAAAAAAAAATAATTACTCCACCATATCGTAATATGTTGAGAAAAATTTTCTCACAGTTTTATAAAAGATTTTTATAAACTAGCTTCGTCCACTTCATTCTTTTTCAATATTTTATGAGAAATTTCGTAATTTTCAATCTACTTTGGGGGGGTAAATACCTCCCCCTCTGGGAAAAATAATTATAAATTAGTTATTTCTAATATTCAAGATCATTCTTGTCATTGTTTTTTGAAAAAAAAAAACTTAAATTCTGATTTGAATATTACTTCTCCGCCATGTATCCTTGACTTTACCATTCATTGCAAAAAACTCATTTTTTTGTTAATATATTTTATTGATATTCTGTAATTTTATTCTTTTTGCCAGTGCTTGTTTTTTTTTCATAAAAAAAAGGTGCTGTATTTAGTCTATTAAATCATTTCATGTTCCTTGTATTTTATACATCTTGTTATCCCGGGTTTCTGTTTTCAGTTGAGCGTTAAAAAAAGGTTAATAAGTTATTTCTATTAGTCTGGTCATCTAGTTAACGATCGTCTTGAGAGAAGAAAAAAGAAATTCATTGTAAATGTTTTTATTATTCTTACCATATAAGTTTTTATGTATATATTTTTTATTGATGGTTTGGCGCCTATTAGTCATCTTAAGATACAGTGTATTATTTTGTATATATATTTTTTTTATTCATTTTTTGTATTATATTTCTTACTATATTTAATGTAATCTTTCTTAGACTAAACATTTTATTTTCTTCAGATTTCTTCGTTTTCATTTGAAACCATTTTTTATTTTATTACTTCTCGGATTTCTTGGAAGACCATGTTGCTTTACCCATTCTCACGATTTAGATATTTTTATTTATTTTATATTATTATTTTTTGCAATCGGTTACAAAATATTTTTGAATTTGTATTATTACTTTTTTTTACAAAATTATTTATATTTTGTCTGCATTTTTTTGAAGGGGTTTATTGGTTACGTTTTTATGGTTTAAACTACCTTGGGAGGGGTTTCTATTATTGTTTTATTAATAATTTTTTTTGGAACAAAGGTTAAAATTCTCTCCTTTTTTTTTTTTAACAATAAAGCTTCTTTCAAGGGCCTATAATCACTATAAGGGGAAATAATGCAACTTGCATTTTAATTTTTTTTCTTTTGTGCTTTGCACCTTTAGGTGTTGCTGGAGGAGAAAAAATTTGTGTTATCGGTTCATTATTCTAATTTTTTCTTCAGTTGACTCTTGATTTTGTTAGGCGTTTTTGTGATTACGCAAAAAAATTTCTGTGACATTATTAGTTAGTTATTAGTTGTGAAATCATTTCTCCTATTTTTTTTAAAACTTTTGCGTCTACAGTTATCTATTTATTACAAATTCCTGTGAATTCTTAAGGTGCGTAAAAATACTGATTGAAAAACCCTTATTGTTATTATTTATATTTTTTTTTTGGTATATTTATTTTTATTCTCAGTATGGATTCGCTTGTTACTGCTGCTTTAACCATTGCTGATTTAGGTTTCGATGAATTCTATTGTATTTGGCGATACTTATCTCTTCGTGATAAATTTGCTCTGGCTCAAGTAAATGTTCATTTAAATCGTATGAGTTCCGAGTGTTTTTCCATAAATCGTTGTTTGGAATTAATTTATAGGCGTGGTCGTACTCATTTACCTGGCTATACGTGTTTATGTATAAATCGGGTTCCAGACTCTGATGTTGAAAATTTATTCCGGTATTTGTGTAATATTGAAAATTACACATTAGTCATTAAGATTTATTTACGATTCTGATTTTGCTACCCAACAACATTATTCAAAAATTCTTATTCATGCCCTAAAACATTGTTCCAGTCTTACCACCTTGTTATGTGATAACGTAACATTAAATCGTGATCACATCCCTTTGTTGCGCTATCGTGCATCCCTTATTACGGAAGTGTATTTCAGTCGTATGACTCAATATTTTCAAGAGAATTTTTTCAGCTTATTACGATTTTTTCTAAATCTCCGTTCTTTTACTCTTGATAGTTTAAGTTCACAGGTGCATGATCTCCGTTTTTATCCATCGATTATTATTCTTCCCCCATTTCCTAAAAGTTTAGAGAAATTCCATGTAACGGGCTTATTACAGTCAACCCTCGATTATCTCTTTGTTAATGCTCAGAATATGACTTCATTTACTTATTTTCATATTTTTGCTTCTCCATATGCCCTTTTACCTTCGGAACTTCGTGTCCTACATAACATGATTAATCTGGTGACTCTAAAAATTCCTCATAGTACCATTAGTGACACGGACCTTTTAATAATATGTGATCGAATGACCCATCTCACAACTCTAAACATTAGTGCGTGTTTTCAACTATCACCTCTTGGTTTTGACACACTCGTGAAGTTACGACACTTGCGGCATTTATCCGTCGCTTTTTTGAAAATTCGTTATAAACATTTAATATCTTTGTCCCTTGAGACCCTTGATGTATCTCATTGTCATAATCATTTTCTTCAGATCTTTGGGCTCATTTTAGAGATGCCTACTCTTCAATCTATGATGTTTGAAAGTTCCGATTATCATTGCAGAGAATGTACTCGTTATAATCGATTATGTTTGGAAAGTTTGATTCCTGCTTTTTGTAAAGAATGGGAACGTTTAGACAGAGAGCTTTTGTTCTATATACCACGAGACAATTTTCATATTGTGGCATATGACTCTCCTTTATTTACTTTAAAGGGTTTTTCGGTATGTCATCCTAATCATTTTGATTCACCAAGCGACTTTGTTACTCTTTCTAATTATTATTGTACTCTACCATTTACTTATCCCGCTTCCGATTCTTCTGATTTGGATTAACTTGCGGTTTTTATACTAAGGTATGTTAAACTAATTTGTTAATTATTATTTAAAAAAAATGAAAAGAGGAAAAGAAAAAAAACAATTATCACTTTTATTTGTTTAGACATTTGCTGTACTTCAGACAGGCTATACTCTTCGTTTCTTATAATATGTAATTCAAGGATTTTATTTACTATTTTATTGTTTATTGAAATGAATCTATATATGTAATTAAGTTAATTTATATTATAGTGTATTGTATACATATTTATATTTTATAAGATTATTTTTTGTATACATAAAACTCGAATTGTATTTATTTTATTATTCATTTGTAATTACTGGAAGAGAAAAAAAAGAAAAAAATCAAATCCCTATCCCCTTTTCCGTCATTTCGTTGTTTTACTCTCAAAGTAAAAAGAAAGAGAGGAAAAAAAAATTTTGACACCTTGGATCCATTTCTCCCTTCTCCCACTCTTCAAAGTATAACTAATGTGTTTAGTATTAAAATTTCTTAATTTTATCTCTTTCTAATAAGAGAAAAAAAAAATAAACTAGAAAAGGAAAAAAAAATAAAAAACTTATTAATTTTTATTAAAGAATTTGATTCTTATTCAATTGAGAGAGAAAAAAAAATCTTTGGTTACATGCATATAGTAATCATACGGGGAATCAAAGATATACATATCAATTTAGTTATTTTGTATCAGCAGTTTTTATTCTTGGTAATTATACATAATTCGTTTTTTATATATTATTATTTTTTTATGCGATAAAGAAAGTCTAGACGATACGAAAATTCTTTGTCGAAATTGATATTTGATATTTGATATTTTATTTATGCATTTAATTATTTGATATCCGCTAGATTAATATACTTTGTTCAAATTCCTGTAACTTAATTAAATTGCTTATTTAGCGTTTTATATTATTTTTCTTATCGCTAGCTTTATATTTATTCCTTAATCATAAATGATATATAATAATTATTATTTATGCGTAAAAAAAAAAATATTTCTTATCTTAATTCGTAATATTAGTAATTTTATATTTATTCTTAATATTATAATCGTTAATTTAAATATTTTATTTTATACCCAAAAGATTTACTCTTCTAATCCTATTTTTTCATAATGAAGAAAAAAAAACTTAGATAAGAGAACTGCTTTATTTACGGATTTTTGTATAAATTCTTAACTTTCTTTTTGGTAAAAAAAAATTAAATTGTGAAAAAAAACTAATCCAGTTTCCACACTAAAATTATTTCTCCAGATTACTTCCGTTCTCTACAAACTAATACATATTTAGGTAAGAGTCGTAAAAGATAACGGTAAAGTATACTGAGTAATTACATCTATAGAAAGAATATACCTAACATATAAAATATGTATAAAAATATGCCATATGGTTATATGTCCGAAAAAACCCTGTTGCCTTTCGGTTAAACTTGGTTTTTTAATATTTTATTCGCTTTTTCTTTTTTTTTTTACAACTGGAGCCGTTATTTATTTATTTGATCGCAAAAAAAAAATTCCTATAAATAATGTCATAATTACATATATTTTTTTTACTTTTTTTTTTTACAAAATTTATCGTATATACATTCATATTGTTATTTCTTTCCCCCGCGCCCTCTATTTAATTTGTATTAATACTATGTTCATTGTTTGTCTTGGTAATATTGTCAGAAAAAAAAAATTTATTTGATAATTAAAATCTCTTTGTAAAAAAACTGTCCAGTAGAATTTAATATAGAATTTAATATTGAATACTAATATTTAATAATAATATTTAGTATAGAATTCGAATATTTATCGTTTTATTATTTTCGCATTTTCCCGGACATTTTCGCGAATCCTAAGTTTAGTTTCCTTTTTGAAGATGGCAATACAAAAAAAATAAATCTTAAGGTATAAGGTCTCTTACGTTTCGTTATTGTGCATAAAGAAAACTAAAAAAAAAAACCGTTGTGCCTATCTGGGCATACCACACTTTTTGGGATAATTACTTAATGAATCTATTCTATACCATTTCGCAGTTCTAAAAATGTATATTTGAGATTTTCCATCCGTTTTAGTTTTCCTGAAAATCGATTTTAAAGTTATCGTAATATTGAATTTTTCCTAAAAGACCTCCTCATAGAATAAGATGTTTTACGGTATTTTTTGAACCAAATGTGTACTTGATCTAATCTTTACCATTTCGAAGCTCTAAAAATGTCCTTTTGAACCCGAATTTTCCTTTTGGTTTTACAGAAAATTGATTTTTAGTTTAAGGAATTCGTTGTAGAATAACTCTATTATGGAGCGTAAGTACAAATATTATGTTATATGCTCGAGTTATTATTTATGCGAAGGCAGGTATTTTTGATTTTCTTTCGTTCTAAATTTTTTCAGTACATTTTCGCAGTCTCAAATAAATGTAAATAGAAACTTAAAATCTTGTAGGATCCTTGTTATTTCCATTTCTAGATTCCTATTTATAGTCTAATTTTATTAAAGGCCTGCTCTTGATTTGAGGGTACTGTATATTTAGAACGTTTAAATTCGTTATCGAGTTTTTCTATATATTTTCGCAGTCCTAAAAATGTAGGTTTCCGCTTCGAAAGTGCTTAGGCTTTCCCAAAATTATCATTATAAATAAATTACAGAAAATCAACAAGTTGTAAGCAAAACTTTACTCATGCGTTGGATTGAATTCGTCAAGGTATTTTGTTTATTCATTAAAAAAAATAATGTTACTTGTAATATAAACAATGTCTTTAATTATTTATTTGTTTATTCACTTTTTTTTTTTTAATTATTATTATTATTATTTTTTTTATTGTCACTTTGCTTTATCTTTCTTTTTTTTTTTAAATAAACGACATTGTTTATTGCAATTTATTGCATATTTTAAATAACACCTACTTTAATAGAGGTATTGTTCTTTTTTTTTATATTTTGCCTTGTCGGTAAGATAAAAGTTTAGTCGCGTGCGCGTTTGTTTTTTTTTTTTCTCGCATCTTACTCTCTTCTTCCTTCTTTCTTTCTTTTATCCGCGCGGATTTAATACTATATTAATATAAGTAGGGAGTTTATAAATGTCAATTCTTGCTTTTTGATGAAATCCGTCGTTTCTTGTTTTCTTCATTATGTATATTTTTCGTTTCTTTAACTTGAGACGTATATATTTCTGTCTCTCTTTTGCACACAAGATCGTCCGCGAACATATAATTATCATAGTTTTTTGTATCGGCAACGTAGCATATCTTTTTCCCACTTGGCAACTCCTTAAAGTTATTCATATTAGAATTCATCTTATGCTTTATTTTTATATCGTCATCTGAAATATATACGAATTCCTACTTGTATTATTCTACTTTATTGTACTAGGGTCAATGTATTTTATATTTTAGTCTTAATATATATGTAATTTATTTTTTTTGTTTATTTATTATTTTTTGCATAATTTATCAATAAGTTTATTAACAAAATTAAGGCTAATTATTTTATATTATTATTATTTTCTTATTTTTTTTTTTTAACTTTTTTTTAATACCAGTTTAATTTTGTTGGTTTTTCTATTATATTACCCGGCATCCTTGCAAAATGTGGGCGTTTTATTAGGTCCATATGCACTACCTTTGCTAGTTCTTCAAAGCAAATTTCGACGTTATGACGGTCGTAATCTACCCTTGTTATCTCGCAAGTACCTAGGAAGGCTAATTTAACATTTTTTGATTCATTACGGTTATTTATTAGGTATACATACTCCCCTTCCCTGAAGTGGTCTGTATTAATTTTTTTATTGTAGTAATCGCGGCTTTTAATTTTTCTTTGGATCGTATTTAATCCCGCTAAGATTTGTAGATGTTGTATATTGTCTACCACTTCCGCTAGGTAGTCATCATAGACTCTAACGGTTTCTCGTGGGGGATATTTACTTGGTGTTCTTGCTTTATATCCAAATACCAGCTCAAAACTTGTATATCCGGTAGTCTCTGACCTTGAAGTGTTAAAACAATGTGCAGCGAGACGAATCCAGTTTGGCCAATCGTTTTTCTCAAGGGCATAGGTCTTCAAATATTCAAGAAGTGGCTTATGCACACGTTCAATTACGCCATTTGAGGCCGGGTGAAACGCTGTTGTGCGGAATTTCTCTATTTTGAATAATCGGGCAAAACCCTCTAGAATTTTGCTTTGGAAACATGCTCCCTGATCGGTCAAAATGGCTAATGGTGGGCCGAAGGGCACTATTAAGTAGTCTACTAGTCCTTGGGCCACCGCTAGTGCTCCTGAATCTTTCAGGGGTACGGCTATAAAATATTTGGTCAACGTACATATAATTGTTAGTATCCAGAGATAACCCGAACTTGAATTCATCTGGCCATGTAGGTCCATACTGACTAAATCGAAGGCCCTGCTAGGTGTGTTGGTCAATACCATCCCGAGACGGGTCTTGGGTCACGAAAATTTCACTTCCTGACATTCAGGACACGATTTTACTACTTGTAAAACTTCATTTCTTATCCCTCGCCAATAATGGTTTGCGAGTAATTTTTGTAGTGTTTTTTGGAAGCCACGATGGCCTGATAATGCGCCTGCGTGATGTTCTCTTATCAAAGTATACCTTTTTTCTACTTGCGGTACCGATAAACTGTCGTGATAGAAAGTTGCTATTATTCTTTTATCCGCTAAATAATGGTTAAGTCTTTCTATATAATAGAGATTTTGACTCTCGTTAAATAAATCACGATCTCTAGCTATCGATAAATTTTTTAATTTTAATCTATCTATTAACTTTGAGAACACTTTTAATGTTGTGTTTAGTTCTGCTCGTAATAGCTTTGCGTCTACGTATTGTTTAATAATTAAAACTAGAATTGCTTTCACTTTATTTTTTAATACTATTACTTCTCCTACTTTCGCTTTATTTGCTATTAATTCGGTTTTCTCAAAGAATTGTTTTTCTAATAAAATCGACAGTGTTTCTGTTGGATAAAAATCTTCTGTCGCGCATATTACTAGATTTTTAAAATTTAAGAACGGATGGCTTTTTGAAATTTTCATACATTTCATGGGTTCTAAATTTTTCTTATCAGGAATTACTTCTTTAGGTCCCCATGGGGGTTTACGTTTTGGTCGTAGATGACTTTCTTTATCTATTGACTTTTCTTTTTTTATTTCTTGAGATTTTCGGTAATTATCGATTTCTTTTCGGTCCAAATTAATTACAAGTTCTTTCTTTTGTACTGTTTTACGTTGGTTTTGATATTTTTCGACCTTATTCTTGTCTAATTTAATTGGTAGCTCTTTATCAATTTTTTGTTTCAATTTTGCCCTTTTTACAATTTTTAATAGAGTAGTATAATGACTTTCACTTAAGTGTAAATGTATAAAATCTGAACTATCATTGCCCTTATAATGTATATATGTAATTCTTGTAGCCCTATTTTTATCTTTATTTGAATCGTACATATGTACACATACGTTAACTTTATATTCTTGTGAAAAAATAAATAAAGTATCCGCGTTCCCCCACGCGTTCTCCATGTTTAATACGTTATACGCTTCCTTTGGATTTTCGCACAACTGTATATACTTACTATATTTTAAAGAATCTCTCAATTCACGAAAGTTCAAATCACTTTCCATTAATACTAGTAAGCTGTGAAATAAACATTCGCCATTATCATTAATTTTTAAATCTCTTATAAAAGTTTCTTCAGGTTCAGCGCACACGTCAGTATGTAAATATCTCACGTGATCGCTGTTAAAACTCGGCACGCGACTGTTTCCGTCTTTATTATTTATTTCTCTCTCTTCGAGAGGTATTTCTACTGTATTCTCTGATTCGTTTGAGCCCTCACTAGAACATATATTTTTGTACGTTGCTAAATCGGCTTCGTTTTGTTTATTATTATTATTTTCACACTTCATTGTATTATTTTTATTATATACTTTTAATTCATCATTTTTATTATTTTCTGTTTCTTGTTTTTCATTTATTTCTTTAATATATAATTTGGTTTCGATATCTTTATTGGTTATTTTACCTTCAATTTTCACATTAAATTCTCCTTTAAAGTTTTCGATATTATTATTTCTTAAATTACTGTTATAAAATATTTTTTCCATTATACTTTGTGGGCTTATGTTTTTTCTTTCGTTATTAATCTTTATATCCTCTATAATTTTAATTTTGGGCTTTTCTCTTTTTTGTAGTTCTTGTTGAAAAAACACTGCAGGGGATGTTTTTTCTTTATTAATGGAACTTATGCTATCTGAGATTTCCATTTTTGAGTCTTCTTGATTTTGCATTTTTAATTCTAGTAATTGTCTATTATCCATTGGGTCATCTGAGCTATTTGTGACTGAATTTGGTCTCCTTTCGTCTTCTTGATTTAACATTCTCGGGAGGGAGGGGGATCTTGTGTCTTGTATGACTCTTGGGGACATTTGTGGGTAAACATAATCCATTCCTCTCCTTCTAGGCGGTAGGGGTGGAATTTCAGGTCGTATTTTTCTTGGCCTACCGACGGTTCTTTTTAATGGTTGCGCCTCATTTAATATATTTTCGACAAGCTTACGTTTTGCTACTGCTTTTGGCTGTATTAATCTTTTGCTTCTTGTAACGACTGTTTTCTTTTTACTCGTCATTTTGGCTTTTTTCGGAATTACATAATCTGAGTCAGAATCTGATTCTTGTGTAAATTTAACTTTTTTCTTATTGATTAGTTTTCTTTTTGCCATTGTGATTTTAAATAAACGTATGTAATTATCCGATTCAGATTCCGAGGTATTTTCGAATTCGCCTTTGTCAGCCATTTCAAATAGTTTGACTCTTGGTTGATCTGGATCTATTTGACTTTCTTTAATAATTGGGTTTCTTGAAAGTGCATCCGCCACTAAATTCTCTTTTCCTGGTCGATATATTATTTCAAATTCGTAATTCATCAATTTTGATCTTAAATTGCACGATCGGAAATCTGTTTGTTTTGATTGATGCAAGAATTTTAGGGAGTGGGAATCTGTTATGACATAAAATTTCCTACCATACAAATATGGTCTAAATTGTTGTGTAGCAAAAATAATCGCTGCCAATTCTTTATGATAACTATCGCATTTGATTTGTGAATTTTTTAGTAATCTTGAGGCGTAGGCTACTGTTCTTTTCCTTCGTCGTCTTTTTGTTCCAAAACGGCCCCCAGGGCGTAATCGCTAGCGTCCGTTACGACCCAGAATTCGCGGTTAAAATTTGGGGATACTAATATTGGCTCTTCTAATAGTTTTTGCTTTAAAATATCGAAAGCTTTTTGTTGTGCATCGCCCCAAATAAACGGTTCGTTTTTTCTCAGTAAATCTGTCAGTGGTTTTGCTATCTTAGAGAAACTTTTGACAAATTTTCTATAAAAACTGCATAATCCTATGAAAGATTTAACTTTCTTTGGAGTCGTTGGGACGGGAAAATCTCTTACAGCTTTAATTTTTTCCTCACTTGGCTTTAGTTGTTTATTTCCCACAATATGTCCTAAAAAATTAACTTCCCTTCTTAAAAACTTACATTTTTTCGGATCTAGCAGTAATTTTGCTTCTCTGAGCCTTTCTAGTAGGCGCCGGCACTTTCGCTCATGATCTTGTAAATCGCTTGCGTAAACTATTATATCGTCTAGGTATGCAAAGACTCCTTGTAGGCCTGCTATCACCTTGTCGATTAGTCGGCTAAAACAAGATGGAGCCGAGGGAATTCCCATCGGCACTTTTCGATACTGGAAGCTCCCGGCAGAGCAGGAAAATGCCGTATATTTTTTGCTCTCTTCCGTTAGTTCCACTTGATGGTACGCAAGAACCAAATCTAAAGATGAAAGATAGTACGGATCTCCCAATTGGTCCAAGATTCCGTTCAAATCTGCAATTGGGTATGTGTCGCCCTCTAGGATAGAATTTAATTTTCTAAAATCTACTACACATCTCCATTTTACTGGCCCATCGGCCGTTTTCTTTCGAGGAACAACCCAGACGGGATTAGAATAAGGGCTCCTAGCTGGTTCAATAATGCCCATTTTCAAATGTTCTTGAATTATTTCGTCTAGCGCTTTTTTCGCTTCCGGCGGCTGCCTATACATTTTACTTTTTATCGGGACATCGCTTGTAAGTTTTATTTCAAGTTTTTGTAACGGTGTGCTTGTAAATTTTCTTCCCTTTAAATAAAATCGATCCGCAAAATCGTAAACTAAATGGTCTACTTGATCTTTTTCTTCTTTACTGAGTCCTTCTACGTTTACTTCTCTCATTATATTGGATGATAACATGTCTATATCTACTTCCATTTCTGAGTCCCAGTAATCTTCTTCTGGATCTTGTCGGATTTCATAGTCTAAAAGATCGACAATTGGAGCCTCTAACTCAATAACTTCATTTGAAATATTTGTGCATCTCACGTATGCTTGTCCGTTGATATTTGTCGCGAGAGCGTTTCCGATGATTAAATGTGGATCTAAATCTAATTGGAGTATGTATCCCTCCCTTATATCTAAGTTTTTTACGCATAAGTAAATGTTCTGGCAAGAGTTGGGTTGAATTAAAAATTTTTCTCTTTGTAAGAATGGTAAAATAAATTCACCAAAATGTAGTCGCATCCTGCCCAAGTCGATTTTCCCCTCGTATCTTTGTAAATTATCTAGTCCTAATAATGCATCCGCTTCTAATAAAAAATTATCGTCTATTACGTGAAATAGGCAGGGTAGATTATTTAATTGTAACATAACGGATCCCTTTGTAAGCGCTTCTTTCTGTGTGATGCCTAAAATTCTTACTTGAACTCGTGTATTAACGTATTCTGAATATCGTAGGGCAGATTCTTTGACTAGGCTAACATCAGCTCCGCTATCAATAAAAAAGGTTCCTTTTCCCCCAATAAGATTTTCACTGTTTAATTCGACTACAGGTGGGATTTTCTTTGCACTTGTGAACATAACTTTTGCGGTTGTAGGGATGTTTTGAAAAATATTTAGCTCGACACCACTCGGCGTCGAGCGGCATTCGAGTTTAAATTCTGTTGATCATTAGTATTTTCGTTTCTCATGTTGGTATTATTATTCCGATTCCCGTTGTTTATATTTCTCTCTTGGTTAGTATTGTTATATCTTAGCTGATTATTTCTCGGAAAATTATTTGCATTAGTAAAATTACCATTATTGTTGCTACGCAGCATGCTATTTCTGTTAAAATTGTCGCTGTTATTATAATTTGGTCTATTTTCATTGCTTTGAAAATTATTATTGTTATTTCGATTAAAATTATTTGTGTTTCTTTCGCGGAAACCGTTTTGATTTGAACCTGAGTTTTGATTTTGATTATTAAAACGATTAAAATTTTGTCTGTTGAAATCGGGGTTCCTATTATTTGTAAAATTATTACCTCGAAAATTATTATTCCTTTGCCCGCCAAAATTTCCGAATCTACTATTAAAATTTGCTTGGTTATTAAAATTTCTATTATAATTGAAACCTGAAAAACGATTTTGCGGATTATAGTTATTTCGCGGCCCCATATATCCTTGGTTCGTGTTGTTTTGATAACTTGACCAAAATGGGTACGGGTAAGGTCGATAATTTTGATTTGTTTGTCTTTGTTCTTGATTTTTCATTTCTTGCATTTTTTCTTCCGTTGGAATGTCTCCTGATTCGATCGCTTTAAATAGTTTTTGACAATTTTGAACTTGATGACTCCCTTTGCAGAAAACGCATTCTATTTTTGCTGCCTTTGCGGTCTTAACGTTTGCCGTCGCTGAGGCTAAAAGAGCCCAAAGATTTCCTAAATCGGTGTTTTGAAAATTATTCGAATCTGAATCAAAATTATTATTTCTCGTTTGTGGATCAACAGTGTGTAGAGTTGCAATATTTTTATTAGGTTTTGCCGCACAATTTTCGTGTCTTTGGAGTACCTTACTCCTGCCTTCCAAATTCACTGCAATATTTGCGGCTTCCCTCAGTGTGGTCGGTTTTTTGGCCGATACCCTATATTCTGGTGGGTCCCTTAATCCGTATAGAAAACATTCTAACGATTCTTGTTTTGTTCTTGTTTTTTGGTATTCTTTTTCCCCTTGTCTCATACTAACCGAGGAGTCGTATAGGGACAAAAGTATTTGTTCTAACGTTTGAACTCGTAGTGCATAGTCGGCTACGGGTTCATCTTCCTCTTGTTCAACCCTTCTAAGTTCTAACCTGATAGTATCTGCATCTTGAATACCTCCGAACGTTAATTTAAGATCTTGCAATAACTGTTCAATAGAGTCATATCCTGGTGCCGTACCTCCATAAGCTAGTTGGGCTCGTCCCTTTAGTTTTGTGGAAATCGTGTTTAAGATCCACTTTTCACTGTTTGGTCCGTAAGTAGTTAAAATATCCCGTATAACTTTCGCAAATGCGCTTAAGGTTTCTGGACGGCCATCATAATTTGGGATTGTTGTTAGGGCTGCATTTAGCGGTATGTTTCCATATGGGATTCCCGATCCTTGGGTATACATAACCCTTCGTTCGCGTGGTTCTCTGTGGTTATTCATTTGTATATTTTCGGTGGGAAAACGTCTTATTTCAACCATAGGTTCATTATTGATAAAAAATTGCGGCTCGTCTTGTTCCTCAATTTCATCTAATACCGGTTCCCTTAACAGTCTTCTTCTTACAGGCGGTCTAATAAACGGCACGCGATATCTAACGTTATTTTGTATATCTGCTTCCTCAGGTGATTCTGTCCGGTATTCGGGGTTTTCTGTATTGTTTAAATCGTTAGGTAAAACTGGACGAGGTAGCAAAACGTCATTCTGACCAAGTTGTGCCCTATATCTTTCTAACTCGCTAACCAGGATATCGTTTTGTTCCTGCATTCTATGTACCTCACTAAGGGTTATTGTCCTGTTAGGATTTTGTGTACTATTTTCCCCGGCTGACATTCTTCTAAATTGTTCTGTTATATGTTCTATGTTACTGTTATTAGTGCCGCTTATATTTGGAATATTTCTTTGTGTAACTTGTTCGTTTTCGTCTCCCATATCACCTAAATCCGAGATATTATTTCTTCCGATTCTTAAATTTTTTGCGATACTTTTAAATTTTCTAAATTTTTCTTTAATTTTTATTTTATGTTTGGGTGGAATTTTGTAATATTTATATTTATGATTTTGGATTTAGAACAAGATATTAACGCAAGGTTAAGAAAAAAATTTTTTTTTTTTAATGGTTTTCGATAGTTTATTTAAAAAAAAATTATCAGTTAAAAAAAAGAGAAAAACGTGAAAGTTCTATTTTATAGACTGCCCTATATATATGTTGCTAAATGTAAATTCGTTTAATGCTAAATACTTTTTGCGCGTGCGTAGTTAGTTTGGTAAGATTTTGCAAAATTCAAGCTCTCTTTGCACAAAATCTAAGCTGCTTGCTTGCTGTCTATATCCAAGGGGTTATGGAATATGTGAATGTTTGCCTAATATTAGGTGTTAATATGTTAAATTTTTTTTTATTATTTATTATATATTTTTCTTTTTTTTTTGGAATTAACCCTTGTTAAAATAAGATTATTATGAATTATCAAAATAAATTACTGCCCGCAAGTCACGTATTGCTAGGTTTAATCAATTTAGTAAAGGTATTACTAAGATATTTTGTGTAATTTCAAAGGCAAATGTATTACGTGTGGATCAGAAGTTTTTTGTAGATGTATATATTAGAAGTATTTTTCGTAATTAAGTATATAAGTGTATTGATAGTAAAATATTCTGATTTGTAAGTTACGTCGAAATGTTTATTGTCTCGAATGTTTATTTAAAAAATTTTAACTAAAATGTACTCACAGTACTGCAACGATGAAAATCCAGTTTCCTGACATTTTCTGTCGTTTGGATGACTTCGGTACTGCTTGGCTCTCTCGATCTCTGGATACCGCTGGTCCTGTTGACTGAACTCCAATGATATTGATTTTGCGTCTTGATCCCTTTTTGTTCTTGTAGAATAATTTCCCGTAGAGTGGTAAAGTCCTTGTTTGGGCGCCTGAACGTATACGATGTTCTTTCCTTCTATGTAAGATTTTGGTATTTATCTGGATGTCCTTTTTTTGAAAAATTATTGATTTTTCTCAAAATCTCTTTGCTGCTTGCAAAAAAAAAATTTCCAATTTTTTTTTTATGTTGATTATCTATTCCTGACACCTCCGAATATCCCACCGGAGCGTCCAATTTGTTGTGTTTGGATGTGAATAAACACAGATAAATGAGGATGTTCTTATTCGGGTTTAGCCTGTTTGCTAAACTCATTTACTGGTGACAGGAATTCAAATAACTAAGTCCTTTTGTTATTAAAATGCTGATTTATTGACTTATAAAGTGGCTGGCCGTGCTTAGATCTCTTAATAGCGGTAGAGAGATAACCTGAGTACAAGTTAGTTAGTTCAGTCAGTTCTGTATTTCAGTACGTTCTGTTCGTCAGGAGCTTTTGTGAGAGCTTTTAAAGGGTTTATGCAATGGGAGTTGAGGAGGAGATCGATGCGCGTAATTGGCTTAACGCGGAAAATTTAGTGTCCTTAGTAACAGTGTCTTCAATCATTGGTAATTAGTCTGTCAAAGCGCATGATGGGGGTGGCTTTATTCCCACCTTCAGTACTTCGTGTGAGGTCTTATTATGCACTTTCTTGCACGTGCGGTTTCTCGGAATGATGATGCTGATGAAGCATTTTTAATTATAATATCATATTATTTTATTTCTAATAAATCTGTCTAGACGTAATTCTTGGTATTTTATATTTAATCAATTTGTACCTAACGGTACAATTGTTGTTGACTTTTAATTTATTTCAATTTTTATTATATTGTTCTAACTTATAAAACAATTGTAAAAGAGTGTACTAATTTTGTCATGGCAAATAAACTGAATAATAATAATAATAATTTAATTTTTAAATAGTACCTAATATTTTTTCCACTTATTTCCTTTAAAGGCCAAATGTTTAGAATGCAATGGTGGTTTTTTATTAATTAAAGTGATGGAAGGTCTTATAATGAATTTAAAGACTGCACTTTTAACATATATAAAGAGATGTATGCTCAAGGCAGCCGTGCAAGCTCTGAGGTACTAAAACGGTGTCTTCTCTCTTCACTTTTATAAAATACACTAACACTGTTTAGAAAAATATATACAATTTTTCAATGCAAAACAATAATTGTCAAGATTAAATAAGATAATTAAATTTTCTACTATTCGAAAAGAAAAAATATAGGTCAATATTTGTAAATGAATGATATGTGACCAGCTTTTAATGACGGGAAAATAATAGCCAAAAGATGCTTACCTTGAATTTTATTTATAAGGAAAAAGGGAGAAATTGTAAATAATTAATTATAGATTTATATTTATTAATTATAATTTTTAATTAAATAAAATGCTCGTTGAGCTCCACGATATTTTAGAGCAAATATAGAAACTATACCAATATATATAAAGAAAACGTTATTTACAGAAAATACTTAAATTCTAAGAAAAGCCGGAATACAAATATTAAGGGGAAAATTATAAGAGCATGGGAAATCTAGGGCGTCTTTCCGCATAAGCAATTATATTTACTAAATACAATATACAATACATACAATCAAACTGTAATTAAATAAATAGAAATACGAAAATTAACCTAACTAGAAAGCAGAGAGCACACATACACAAGCAAATATCTTGGAGTATTTACCTTTAAGATGTTCTTGACGATGTGCTCAATAATTAAATAAAAATTAATTCTTCTTTATAAAGTCCAATTATCAAATTATTAATGTCCAGAATTTTATATCCAGATTTCACATAAATATGTTTATTGGTATAAAGAAAAGGAAGCGACTGCGTGCTTTCCTTACTATAACTGGTGTGATAATTACCATATAAATATAAAAATAATCAATATTTTTAATATTAATTTTTCTTAACACAAATCACTGAATTTAGGTAAAACAATTTGAATTAAGCAAATTTACCAAAACAAACCAAACAATTTGTCTAAGATTTAATTAAGAATTTATTAAAAAATTTAATACAAAAGAGATGCACGTTTGCACTCTGTGATGGCTACCATCAGTCTGCCTCGGCGAGCTAGCGCTTCTCTTTTGCCCCGTTCAAGTATGGATCTCGGATTGGTTTGAGATCACAGTTAAATCGGGGCAGAGCGGAAAAAATTTAAATATAAATAATTAAAAAATTTTTATATAAAAATATCACGGGTTTTCATCCTGTTACAGTATGTAAAGATAATTTTTAGTTAATATTATATTAATAAATGTAATTTGTGGTAATTAGCAGATAAGACATTTTTAAAAAATACCTGATACGATAGGATGATATGGGATTCTGGACCTATGGAATGGCTGAAGTTACAGATTGACACAAAGCTGCATAATACACAGACCACCAGTTTGGTCCATTAGTATTGATAACTCTAGATGGGATTGAACAGCCTTCTCATGGCTATCCTATTGACTGCACATTAGTGCATTCAAATGTTTACCCACTGACAAGTTTTAATGTTTGCACACATCATACCTGTGTGTCACTTAACCAATGGGTTTTCGCTGCTGCCTCAATAGCCCAAGATGTTGATAGTTTTGTTCCACCTCACTTAGCTTTCATTGGGATGTGATATGGGATGACTCCTTGCTGATTGACGCCGAACTCACTGCGAGGGATGCATCATTTTTTTGTGCCGGCATCTATGAACCGGGCCCATAACCCTTCTCTCTTTCAGATGTCTCAAATGGCAGTTTTAATAAATTTTAAATTTTTTAATTTAATTAATAAGAATTAATGAATACTATAATGACGTATTCTGCTAGCATCCCTCTGGAGTAGGGTTCCATGTCAGTAGTGTCCTAAAAATAGGACTTTATTTCTGCTGGTTCTTTTGTGTCCGAGTAGCTTGCTCAATGTCTGCTAGGGAGATTCAGAAAAAGCCTTAGGATGGCTAAAAAGTTCGTCGAGATTGGCTGTCTGTGTTTCCGCCTTAACAAAAAACTACTTAATTTAAATAGGACTTATATCCGATAACTTAGGACGTAAAACTTAACTTGGTGGTTATCAGATAAACCCTGGTAGTAGTGGGTGACCAGCTTAGACCTGACTGAGCCGAAAATCCTCGCTTATTTGAGGAGTCTTCAATTGTTCACTCTTGATGGCTTATGTCACTGAGACCCTAAGTCTTACTTTTGATCAAAACTTCCTTGACTGATATTAAGCCAGATTTAAGTAAACTAAATTTAACTTCAACATAAACCATGGGAGCATATGTCTGGGGGAATATTACTTATTCCTTTTTGCAATGTAAACTGAAACTGCAACGGCCGCAGTTGTCTTAACTGGCAAACTATAATAAAACTTATAAAATACTTTCCATGTGAACCGTTTGGATCATCATCATCTGCTGAAATTGATCCTGTTTATATAACTGCTAAAATATCTAATAATTTCAGCAGATACCAAGGCTTCACTTCTTCAATCTGCAGAACTAGAAAGAAGCTGTCTCAGAAGCACGAAAAACAGAGGCAGCAACAGGAAAAAGAGAGGCAGAATAAAGAAAAACTGGCCCTGGAACAGGAGAAAAAAGAGTGACGAAAGAACGAAAAACTGTTCCAGAAAAAAGACACAAGAGCAGAAAAAAGGGAAATATCTGTCTAAAAAAAAGCAGCTTGTGATAGACGAAAAGTCAATATGAAAGATCAACAGGATCCTTAGGAATCGAAGATTAACACCCAGGCAGATGACCGATAGGAGGCCGTCCAAGAGAAAAAAGACGCCCCTAGGCATAAGTTTAAGAAAAAGAAAAAGCTGTTAAAGAAACAAAATAAGCTGCAGGTTTATTAGAAAAATCCTACACCTAAAAAGACGGACCAGCGGCAGGTGACAAGCCAAGTGGATAATGGAACGAAGCAACAAAAGCAGGTGCAATATTCATGTTATTTCAAGAGTTACATTGAAAGCTGCGTGAAACTTGAAGACGTTTTAAAAAGTAATTAAAAATATATAGATAGGTGTATTTATATATTATTTGTATATGCATTAAATTCCATTTGATAAAAATATTAATAATTTAAAATTACTTTGGCATTTTCCTTTATTTTTTTTATTATTTTTTTGTGAATTTACAATTGGAATTAAAAAAAAACATTGTATATTTTTAATCTTCATGCAGGAATCCCTCGTTATCCACGTTTAACCGTATCCAGGGTAGGACCAAAATATCCAATCTCTTGTTTTCCGCGGGAAAATTCTTGTTATCCGCGGTTTTAATTTAAAAAAAAACGTCAAGAAGTCAACTTCAAGAATTATTTTATTTTACTGTGACAATATTCAGATTTTGAGAATATTTATAATTTTTTTCTAATCTTTATTTATTTTTTTTTTTTTTTCATTTTTATTTTTAAGTTTATAAAATAACATTGTATTTTGTAATTATAATGGCTCCTCAATCAAGGAAAACGCCCAAATGATCTAAGAAAATAGTATCTTGTGCAAGGAGCGTCATGAATATTGCGAAAATACTCAAAATTTTGGATTTGATTGATAATGGTGAAAAAGTACCCCTAACCGAACCAAATGTTTCCCTCAACGAAAAAACCATTTTACAAATCATAAATTCTTTACTAACTGTCATTGATTTGGCAATAAATTATGATCGCATGATGAGAAGAAGTTTGAGTCTTAAGCAAAGTTGTGAAAAAGCAGTAGAAATTTATGAATAGTTATATAAGGATGTTTTAAGAAGAGAAAAACACTCGTGGATTTTCAGGAAAATTGATCCTGAACTTACTTTCATTAAAATTTCGTATGTTTTGAAATAAATTTACGTACTTTTAGTGGATCATTTTTAAAAGAAAGAAAAATTAATTTTTATATCATTTGATTAGTAAGATCAGTAAATATAATATTTTTAAATATTGTTATGTATATGATCAGAATAAGCACATGTTTGTTTTATTAAATTATATCTCTGTTGTACTAAGATTTAATAATCTTAAAATAAATGTAGTTTTTATATAAAGGTCAATGTGCTAGAATTATGTATTAATTATATTTGTATTCTATAGCTGTTTACACTGATTAAAGAATTCATTGTCATTTTGCAAGTTAACCTTAATTAAGACATCACCAGGATTGTGGACTTTAACTCCAAGATTATTTTTCATTCTTTGCAATCACCATCACTGTAGAATCATCATTTGTTAATGGTCATCTTAAAGAAAAGATTCTCATTGAGAAAAGGAGTTTTGGCCACCTCCGTTCTTCAAGTAGTATGAATTGTTGCTTCGAAGAAGAGTTAGTATTGATGAATGATGTCTTGGTCCAAAGAACAATTAAGTTGAGTATTAATTATTAAGGTTATAGCATAAAGAAGCTCTTTTATATTAAAAATAAAAAAATTAGATAAGATGAGATTCATGAATGCATTGTGAGATCTAAGATAGCAATACTTTTGTCAATTAAGTGTTCGCTGTACAGATTCACAAAAAATAAAGAAAAATTATAACTAAGTGTAAAGATATTGATTAAAACAGTAGAATAAAATAAGAAAAGACTTTGTAGTGAATAAATTAGTTCATATAATATCAATTGAGTGTATGTGTGTATCTGAATTGGGTGAGGTATTATCTTGACAACATATAACTTGTGTTGCTCTTTTATCTTTCTAGAAAGGATAGTTATTAATCTATTAATTGACGTAATTGATCGGGCGATTTGTTCACCATAGGTTACTTTTTCTTATGTGTAAATAATAAATAATAAAAATATAAAAAGACTTGTATGTTTTTATGTATATTAGGGGAGATTAAAAAATAGTATTAATATTTAATTTTTTATTGACTAGTCAGCTGATTAGATTAAATTTCTATTATATTTTATATATATTATAGGGGGGATTAAAATGATGTTCTTTTATTATTATTTGTTTTATCATACAATATATCATAATAACAAGAAAAGAGAGTAAAGACGAATAAAAATTTAAATTACTTTTCAACAGATAATTTTGTGTGTTTTTGTTATTATTAAAAGTATTTTCATGACTTTATACATACATTGAGCCTATTTGATTTAAAATTTTTTTTATGGAATATAAATTTTTAGTTATCTTATTCAATAAGTTTTAAAAAACAAAAAATTTAAATTCATTGTTTAACTTCTATGCAAGATTTCACGACCCAGGATAAAGAAAAAATCTTTAGATCTTCTTTACCATCAAATTGACCGGGAAATTTAAAAATTTAAAATCGATCATTACAAATCGAATATTATGAAGAAAACAGAAACTGATATGAAAGGATCTTCTGATAGAGAGGATACATGGCCTTAAGTCAACCTGATGTAATGTGTTAAACGGTTCCGGGTTGACTTGCATAAGGCATTAAGGGGGGTGAGTTTAGTCGGCAAACATGCGGCAAACATGTCGGTAAGCATGGAGTCCGACATAATCTAGGGCCCGGCTCTAGATATGCGTAACGCATTCTCACCTAGACGCATGTAAAAAATTACATGTGTCAACCCTGCTCGTAGAGCAAAAAAAAATATTTTATAATTATTATACTCTGTTATTTATTATTGTGTTATTCTGTATCCGTATTCTGTATATTTTACAAATAAAGAGACTATTTACATTTATTTTTCAGTCTTAACATAAATTATCTAGAATTTATAACAGTACTGCTGGTAAAAAAGTATATTAGATTAATTATACAACACATAAAGTGACTTCTAAAATTTAAAGTTCTATGTTCTAAAATCATTAATTTTTTGGTAATAAAATTTAAAAAATACTGCTTGGGATTGCCTAAAAATTAATGATTTTCGAAGCGAGATAGCCGTAGTTTAAATTTTAATTCTCTTCGTCTTTCGAATAAGTAATTCAATATACTTCTTAAATAGACTTTTTATTCTAGTAATATCAGGCTAGTTATAAACTTAAGAGAATTTAGAGCGTTAAAATTTTACCTTTGAACTAAAGAACTAAAAATTATGCATTATGCCTTGCAAATTTCATGTTACACCTTGTAAGAATTATGAAGTTTTAAAATAGTTTGCTTGGGCGTATCGGTAGGAAATGTATTTACTATTATTAACGGCTCTCATTTTCTCTATAATATTTCTTGACTCTAATTTTCAGGTATTTTCAGGTCTTTCTCTAATAAAGGTGTCTTAGTTACGTGCATACTAAAGTATTGACAACCCACTATTGGTGACAAAGCTTCCCTCACTTTTTTAACACGTTGGCTGCAGCAGGTCACGTGAATCAATTTAAAATACATGGGCGTATTTCGCCCATGCCGCAGCTAACGTGTTAATTACTTGATAATGTGACTAATTCCCTAAAGCACAAAATAACCATATTATGCATAATTTAACTATGTAGTCACATGTAGCTATGTAGCCACATAATACATAACTTTTAATTTTATCTGTTTGATTAAAATTAGCCTTTAAGGTTTTTGAAAAAACTAAAAAATAAACTTATAAGAGGTTTTGAAAATTAAATTTTTCTGAAAAAAAAATTAGAACAATAAATTTAGAGAGCAATGATAGTTCAGTGCATGTTTTCAAGATTTATATATAGCATGTGATTTTAGCATGCTTAAATAAAATCATTTAAAATTGAAAGTTAGTTTGGACTTACCGTTTCTCCAATAAAATCTTGCTATTATAATAAATGCAAATAAGGCTACAAGACTTATGAAAGCAGGAAAAATAGTTTTGAATTTTTCAATTATATTACTTAAGTTGTTTGTTTCTTGTTTTGATAGAACTATGGATGGTTGATCTGAAAAATTATTAATTTATAAAATTCTCTTAGGTAAAAAAGGTACTAAATACATACCACCTTCATTACTTAGAGTTATAAACGTGAATTCTGCTTGATTAAAGCCAGCATCATTGTATGCTTCTACCTTCAACTGATACACTGATTTTTCTGAAAGGTTTGGAATCACATATCTCTGTTGTGGTTTTACTTTATTAGAAACCAAAGTCCAATGATAATCATTAATAAGTCGAAATTGTATGTTAAAATTTCTAATTGAACAACCATTATCTGGCCAAACATTTAATCTTAATATTAAAAAGGTGGAATTAGGCCTTAAAAATGAAGCAGCTGTAGGTATTCCTGGAACTTGACCTTGGGTTCTTACAGTAATTTTTGAAGACGGTTGGCTACCTCCTATCTTGTTATAAGCTATAAGATGTAATTGGTATAACGTACCACATAAGAGACCCTGTAAGTATATTTTATTTTCAAAAATCCAGTAAACCATATTAATTCAATATTAATTTCTTTGTCATTTTCAAAATTTTGAATTAAAAATATCTTCAGTAACTAATGAACCAAAAATCAACAACTTTTATCAACTTATCAGAAATTTTTATTAATGCGATATCTTTGTCAGTTAAATTACTGACCTTTTCAAGCTTAAATTTAAAATATTACTGCGCTCGTCATGGCGCGTGAATTAGTGCAGTCCCTAAACTTAGAAGCACTAATATACAGAAAATTCAGGTTTCTGTCTCTATTTTTGACAAATCTTCCAAGCAAGAATATCGAAGATGTTGAATTTTAATTACTTGATCGAATTTCAATTCTTATGTCGAAGATCGGCGTGTTTACGTATAATTTTTTTATTTATAAATCTTTGATCATAGCATTATAATCCTATATATATATTAAAATGAAATAATTGAAAAAATCCAATATTTTTGATTTTATTACAAGTCAATTTGTAAAGTTTTGTATTGACGAAAACACATGAAAGTGGTTTTTAAGTAATCTTTAAATAAATATCTCTCTGCTTTTTTTTTATTTTTAAAAAATATTTAATAGATTCCGAAATATTAATCTCAGAAGTTAATGGTTGAAAACATAAAAAAATTTTTTATTTTTCACTAAAATTGATTTTTCTCATGACCTAAGAGGTCTTTGATTTGACGTTTTTTTTTTTAATCCGAGCTCATAATTCAGAATTACAACTGTTTGAAGCCAAAAAATCAAAATTTAAAAACTAAAAAAGTTGTCACTTTAATCCTAATCACTTCGTAACTCAAAATCTATATCACCAAAACGTTGATCGTTTTGATACTAAATTATTAATATTGATATTTAGTATGATATTTAGTATATTATATTTGTATATATTGATATTTAGTTTGATACTAAAGTGCTATGTATTTGTTAAAGCGTTATCTAAAACAAGTTTTTTGATTTTTAATGTAACCCTTTCATTAAAGAGAAATCTCAAGAAAACCACTTTACGTTAAATTACAAAAAAATTTATCATTTAAAAAATTTTTTTCATATCTGAAACAAAATATATATATTATTATATTATTTTATATTACAGAAAATATATATTGAAAATTTTTTTGACTTTTTATTAAGGGTCGTTTTACCTAAATATGTCGATATTTTAGCTGATTTTCAAGGTAGGATTGTGAAATAACGGATAGATATTTGAATAAATTTTTTTTATTGTTTAGAAATATATTAATAATTAAAAAAAAAAATTTTTTTTGTTTTTTGTGACGTCATTTTTGCGTAAGAGGGGTGTATTTGCGTCTCTGAAAAAAAATAATCCAAAGTTATGTACAGGATATCTTGACTTAGGATAATCTAAAAACTACAAAAAAAAAAATTGGTAAGACTTAAAACCCGTAATTTCGGGATGGAATTTTTTCAAAAAAATTAATTAGGAACAAAATGGAGGCTACACAAAGTTAAAATGAAAAAAAAGCCTATAATTTTTGGGCAAAAGCAGCTGTAAAAATTTTTTGAGAACATAAAAAAAAAACTCGACGTCATCCCGAAATTAGTGCATTTATTAAGTTGCTTAGTAAATTTAAAGTAAATCGGTGCAGAAGTTATCGCGCAATCATGTACATGGTTTTCAAAGACGTTGTTGCGAGTAAAACGACTTTGAAGTTTTGGAATAATTTTTTCGGTACTTTTAGTTATTAAATTATTAATTTTTTTTTTTTTTATTACGTAAAGGAACTTACAAAAAACACCAAAAAAATTAAAATTAGTTGAGTAGTTTTAGAGAAATCTTAATTAGAAGGTGTAAAAACATAGTTTTCAAAATAAGAATAAAAATTTTTTTTTCGTAGAAATTTAACAAAACATTTTTTTTTTTGTATATTTAAGTATACTTATAAGTTATTAGTGATTTTGGAGCCATAAAGTTATCCTTCCGGTGTTCATACTGAACCTGTAGCTGATTTTACCCCTACTGCTGGGCCGATTTGCTATTTTTTACCATTTTGGCACGGCTAAATTTGGCGTCATAAACAATCGCGAATATTAGCTAAATTTGTTCATAATTTCTATCAGTGACCGGTTCCGACATAATTTCTAACTATTTAACAATAGTTAGAAGATATGTAAGATAATAATAGAGCCATACCGTTAAATTTTATCAAAAGTACGTTTGACGGTGCGCGCAAAACAGGCCAAAAAATATACTTAGGGGGGAGGATTTAAAAATAAATTTTTTTTACATACTCTTGAGACATATTGTTACGTATCCTGAGGTTTAATCGGGATACGTAATATAATAAATAAATATAAATAAGTTTATCCTGGGGATATATGATGATAACTATTGATGAATATGTTGTAGACCTCGGGTATTGAAGCTGGCTGAACTTAACTGCGTTAAGTTATGGTTATATGAAGGAATTGTGTCACTTATTAAACTTTTATTAAATAAATACACTGAGTAATTTAGTTTAAGTTAAATGACTTTATTATAATTTGATATAAAAAACTGTCTAAGTCTGAATCGGTAATTAAACTGTTAGATAAGTATACTCAAGAAGTTTGTTCTAATCGAATGTAAATCTCCTAAACTAGACCTGATGTTAGTAGGCCAGTTGTCATGGGAGTATGTAAGAGTAACTGAGAGTAACTGTTCTAATTAAGAGTCGAACTGACTTTAGGGCAGTTGCGGGTATATTATATAAACTAATTAGTAACTGCCCAGGTACTTGAATTTAGGTGGGATTGTCCAATACGCGGAAGCGTCGGTCTCGTCACGTCCAATTAACGAAAGCGTCGTTGATTATTTCGGGGGAAATCGTGAGGGGATTTATGCAACTCTTCATTTCCTAAAATGCGTCATTAATGACCTTCGATTCTATATTTCTGTCAATTTATAAGGAGCCGGATCTGAATTGGTGAAATAGGATATTAAAGAATGTATGAAAGTGTCTAATATAAATTGGCTATTGTAATATTGAGGAAATGCAGGTATGTTAGCTCGATTTACGAGCTAACATAAGCAGGAATAAGTTAAATATATAAATATAAAAGAATGCGGATATGATGGCTCGAATTATAACCTATCATACGTAACAATTTTTTTTTTTTTTTTAGTTTCACTTAAAATAATTTAAGAAAATACAATATTATTCAAAATGTTTTAAAATAATTGATATGGAAATAGTACTTGTATATGATATAATATATAATAAAACTGAATGTAATAAAAGTAAAATAATTAATATTAGAACATTAGTTGTATAATAAAATTTATATATTTATTTTATAAATCTAGTTAGAAAATTTGAGAGTGAATATATAAAAAAGTTGTATAATAAATAAATTTTTATATTAAATTATTTTATAAAATTAAAATCTTTAAGAAGACTTGTTACTGTGTTTTTCCTTTGTTGTAGAAATTTGTTCATATTGGATGATGCTGGTTTTATCTGAAATCAATCTATATACATTAGTTTTGAAAACCCCCGAGACAATATATATCCAAAACTTGGAGTACGTAGGGATAAGTGGTGAGGTTTTAAAATTTTCAAATTGTATGAGTTTTGGATGGAAAAAGGGTTAAAATTGATAAATTTTATAAATTTTTACGTAATTTGATTTATAAAATAGTAATTTATTGATTTTGTTGGAAAAATCGTTCAATCGTTCAATCGTTCAATCGTTCAATCGTTTTACAAATATTATGGTTTAAAGGTTTTAAAATTTATAAATTTTATATAGTTTTTGTATAATTTGACTTATTTTTTGAAAAAAAATTCTTTAATTTTTGCAATTATTATGGATTAAAGGGTTTAAAATTTATAAATTTTATATGATTTTTATTTAATTTTATTTATAGGATAGTAAATTATTGAAAATATTGAAAAAAAATCATTTAATTTTTGTAAATATTAAGGGTTAAAAGGATTTAAAATTGATAAAATTTATAAAACTTTTATGTAATTTAATTTGTAAAATAGTGATTTATTGAAAATATTTGAAAAATCATTCAGCTTTTCCAATTATTATAGGTTAAATGGTTTAAAATTGGTGAATTTTATAAGATTTTTATGTATTTTAGTTTATAAAAGTGGTAATTTTTCAAAAATATTTGAAAAATCATTCAGTTTTTACAGATATTATGGGTTAAATGATTTAAAATTGATAAATTTTATAAGATTTTTATGTATTTTAGTTTATTAAGGTGGTAATTTTTCAAAAATATTGGGAGGATCATTTAATTTTTATAGATATTATGGGTTAAATGGTTTAAAATTAATAAATTTTATGAGATTTTTATATATTTTAGTTTATAAACGCGGTAGTTTTTCAGAAATATTTAGTGAATCATTCAATTTTTATAAGGTTTTTGTATTTTGGTTTATAGGAACGTTAGTTTTTCAAAAATATTGGGTAAATCTTTCAGTTTTTATAAATATTATAGTTTAAATCGTTTAAAATTAGTAATTTTTATAGGATTTTTATGTATTTTCGTTCTAAAAATTGTAATTTTTCAAAAAATATTCGGTGAATCATTCACTTTTTTAATAGATATTTTAGTTTAAATAGTTTAAAATTAGTAGATTTTATAAGATTCTTATTTATTTTGTTCATAAGAATTGTAATTTTTCAAAAATATTGGGTAATTCGTTCACTTTTTTCTAGATATTTTAGTTTAACTACTTTAAAATTAGTAAATTTTATAAGCTTTTTATTTATTTTGTTCATAGAAATTGTAATTTTTCAAAAATATTGGGTAATTCGTTCACTTTTTTCTAGATATTTTAGTTTAACTACTTTAAAATTAGTAAATTTTATAAGCTTTTTATTTATTTTGTTCATAGAAATTGTAATTTTTCAAAAATATTGGGTAATTCGTTCACTTTTTTCTAGATATTTTAGTTTAACTACTTTAAAATTAGTAAATTTTATAAAATTTTTATTTATTTTGTTCATAAAAATGGTAAGTTTTAAAAAATATTGGGTAAATCATTCAATTTTTTATAGATATTATAGTTTAAATAGTTTAAAATTAGTAAATTTTTATAAGATTTTTATGTATTTTGTTCATAAAAATTGTAATTTTTCAAAAATATTGGGTAAGATGTATATGTTACAGTGAGATTTTTATTTTATAATTTGCTGGGTATGCAGTTTTAGTGAGATGGGTGTGCAGTTTTTATGGGTGTGCAATTTATTAAGTTGGGTGTGCAGTTTTTATGGGTGTGCAGTTTATTAAGGTGGGTGTGCAGTTTTTATGGGTGTGCAGTTAAGTAAGATGGGTGTGCAGTTTTAGTGAGATGGGTGTGTAGTTTTTAGTTTAGTAAAATGGGTGTGCAGTTTAGTAAGATATGTGTGCAGTTTTTTATTAGTTTGCAGTTTAATAAGGTGGGTGTGCATTTTTAGTGAGATGGGTGTGCAGTTTTTAGTTTAGTAAAGTGGGTGTGCAGTTTTAGTGAGATAAGTGTGCAGTTTTAAATTTAGTAAAGTGGGTGTGCAGTTTTAGTGAGATGGGTGTGCAGTTTTTAGTTTAGTAAAATGGGTGTGCAGTTTAGTAAGATGGGTGTGCAGTTTTTTATTAGTTTGCAGTTTAATAAGGTGGGTGTGCATTTTTAGTGAGATGGGTGTGCAGTTTTTAGTTTAGTAAAGTGGGTGTGCAGTTTTAGTGAGATGGGTGTGCAGTTTTAAATTTAGTAAAGTGGGTGTGCAGTTTTTAGTTTAGTAAAATAGGTGTGCAGTTTTAGTGGATGTGCAGTTTTAGTGAGATGGGTGTGCAGTTTTTAGTTTAGTAAAGTGGGTGTGCAGAAGGTTTTTTATAAATTTTGTAAAATGATAATTTTTAGTGAGTTAGCGGGACGGGAGGCTTTTTATAAATTTTGGTATGTTAGCGGGACGGAAGGTTTTTTATAAATTTTGTAAAATGATGAAATTTTGGTAAGTTAGCGGGACGGAAGGCTTTTTATAAATTTTGGTATGTTAGCGGGACGGAAGGTTTTTTATAAATTTTGTAAAATGATAAAATTTTGGTAAGTTAGCGGGACGGAAGGGATATATATGGGGCGTTCTTTGTCAGATCAGCCACCCCCCCCCTCTACAGTAAAATATTAAAGATAAAAAGATAAGAGTAGGCTCAAAATTTTCGTTGGAGATTCTAGTTTTTAATGCCGTGTGGTGTTTTTTTCAAAATTGATCACTTGCGGGTGTTTTGGTCAGCGTTTTGGCCAGTGTCCAAAAAAAAAAAATAAGAATCTTCAATAAAATGTTTGTTTTATTTATTTTTTTTAATTTTAGGGTGGTATCTGGTCAATTGGCTAATAATAAAGATTTTTTTTGTCTTGTAAAAATTTCTAAAAACTTAACCCTGTTCAGCAAAAATGGGTCAAAAAAATTGTAAATATTGGAACTTTAATAATTTTTTAAAGACAAAAAGAGCATGCTAAGAAATATATTTATGGGACAAAAAATGCTTGGAATTAACTTAATAATAAGTAAAAATTTTTTCAAAAAAATTTTTGGACATTTTCGGATTTCTGGATTTTTCCATTTTTGGCCAAAATTCGGAAATTTTCAAAAAGTTTTGAGAACATATATCCATATTATTTAGCTAATTCTAAGAACTTTTTGTTCTGTAATATATTTGTCTAAAATTAACCCTTTTCGAGTGATAACAGCATAAAATATCATCATATGATTCGCTAATTACTCATTACTCGAAAAGAGTTAATTTTAGACAAATATATTACAGAACAAAAAGTGCTTAGAATTAGCTAAATAATATGAATATATGTTTTCAAAACTTTTTGAAAATTTTCGAATTTTGGCCAAAAATGGGAAAATCCAGAAATCCGAAAATGTCCAAAAATTTTTTTGAAAAAATTTTCACGTATTATTAAGTTAATTCCAAGCATTTTTTGTCCCATAAATATACTTCTTAGCATGCTCTTTTTGTCTTTAAAAAATTATTAAAGTTCCAATATTTGCAATTTTTTTGACCCATTTTTGCTGAACAGGGTTAAGTTTTTAGAAATTTTTACAAGACAAAAAAAATCTTTATTATTAGCCAATTGACCAGATACCACCCTAAAATTAAAAAAAAAATAAAACACAAACATTTTATTGAGGATTCTTATTTTTTTTTTTTGGACACTGGCCAAAACGCTGACCAAAACACCCACAAGTGATCAATTTTGAAAAAAACACCACACGGCATTAAAAACTAGAATCTTCAACAAAAATTTTAAGCCCACTCTTATCTTTTTATCTTTAATATTTTACTGTAGAGGGGGGGTGGCTGCGTTGACAAAGAACGCCCCATATATTTATCGAAAACTTAAGTTTATAGAAAATTTAAAATACTTATCGGTCGGGTTTTTGCCAATTACTTTTACTGAATTGGAATCAGTAGGTACTTTAGAATTTTTAGGTATATCACGGTGTGTGATTTTTAAAATAGATTTATTACGGTTAATTTTGCGTTTAGATAGTTTAAAACGGTTAATTATAGTTGGTACGGTTTCTTACCGTATAATAAATTCTAAAGTTAAAGCTTATTTTGAGAATGAATTGCCTAAATTTACACGCGATTTTCCGGGATTGGGGCGGGAGGTAGAAAAGAAAATTTTCAGCGTCAATTGAGTGATAGTCAAGAAATGGAAATAATTAAGTTTTTAGAGAATATTATACTTATATACTTTATATATTTGTTTGTTTATATGTTATATTTTTATGTGTTTTGATTTTTGAATATTTTAATGAGGTTTTTAATTTTTGGTGAGTGTTATTGGATATAATTTCTTCTGGGATTGGTTTTTTTTTTTTTTTTTTACTTTTTGTTTAAAGAATAATAATAAATACTATTGTTATAATATATATTTAAACTGTGTCTGATTATTTATTTATAAAATTTACTATTTCAGGTATAATATTTAACATTTTTGAGATTACTTCATTATTAGAGTTTGCTATTTAAATTTTTATGGATGATTAAATTGAAATTATGAGTTTTACTAATATTTGATTCAAATTTTTATTCAATTGGTTTTATTTTTATAATTTTAATTTGTATTTTTATTTAATAATTTTATGAATTTTTAATAAAAAACTCCATCTTCAGCAAAAAGTTTAAAAGAAAGAAAAGAAAAATAAAAAATATAATGATAGATTAAGTTATTTAAATCGTTGTTATTCTCGACAATACACACGTGCATACATATGTGTGGACGTTAAAACATGGATCTTTGCATATGTGTGATGTATATATGTATATACACGTAGTAAGCATGCCGGACTGAATGCGGAGTATAATTTACAGCGTTGCCGTCTATTGATATAATGAAAAGGAAAAATTTTGCAGATTTTATCGTCGTTTGTTTTTATAGCGAGCTTTTATATTATAGGTAAGTATGTCTTAGTAGTTGACAATTATGCTCGTGAGTATACATATATCTATGCTTATTCAGTCCTTACTCTTGATTTTCTTTTCATTTTTGTCTTTATGACTTACTTGCGTTTATCGAGAAACCAAGGTTATTGTTTGATTAATTTATACTTTATATATGAGAGTATGCCCGACACCCAAATGACACTAGTAAAATTTATAGATTTTGTAAATTTGCGTAACATCTGCAAATCATTGAGGTCAGAGGGGGTCAAAATTATTTTGTATAAATCTTATAATTTTCTGCACTATACAAATACCTAATGTAAACGTTGTCCTGTTTTGTTAACCAAAAGGTTAATTGTAATATGTGTATATTGTAAAGCGTGAGATGTTGTTTTGCTTTGTTTATGGTAATTCTCAAAGAAAATTTTAAAATTTTCCTTTAGTTGTTAAATTGACATTTGGATTAAGGCTATAGTTAGTTTAGATTTAGGTTATTCGTTAGTACTGTTCTCGTCTGTTTATAAGCTCTCAGAACTATTTTTTTTTTGTTAGGTTTATTCTGGAATGCCAATTTTTAGAAATTTTTATTTATCCGCTTGTTGGATAATGTTTACCATAGGTGAAAAAATATTTAGCACCTGATATTTAGTTTTATATGCGAATATCCGCATATATTTTATTACACATATTTTGGCGATGTTCTCGATCTGAACTCTTAAAGAACTTAGATGTTTTGTTAGGTATTGTATGAATGTGCGATGATTAGGATTGATGTTGTCCTAAAAAGTGTATAAATTTATATAATTTGTGCCTTTACTCGTCCCGTATTATTTTACAGAGTCACTGTTGTTTAAGTGTTTGTAATTAGCTTTGTGAAAAGTCGTGTCATTGTGGTCTCAAAGGCACAACCGCATATTTGCCAAAAAAAAAATTTTTCTTTTGTATGTTAGTTGGAAGTAATAATTGAACTTATGATTTTTATTATTGTTTTTCTCCCAGGTTATTCGAAAAATGGAAGTTGTGTTTTATAATATAAAATTATGGAGAAAGGGAAAAAACTTGCACGCATATACGTATGTATATATTTCCCAATGAGTTAATAGTAGTTTATGATATCTTTTATATTTGATTTATCCACATATTCAGAGAATTCCAGGCAGCTTTTTGCAAAATCCTTATTTAAAAAAAAAACTCTGTAAAATATTTATTTAGAACAATTTGGTTGTCAAAGGTAGTCTTTTTGTAAATTTCTACAAGGGAACAATAAAAGATTACATATTAGTTAAGTTTAGAGTGATTTATATTAAGATATATTTAGATTATGTTTATGATTAGATGCTTAAGTGATAACCGTAAACTAATAATAGTTATTTATTAGGTATCTATATAATGAATTTATGGTAAATATGCATATATATATGGTTAGTATAAGAAATTTCAATTATATATATATATATATGGGAAAGAATAATTTTAAAAGATCATAATCTGATTATAGTTTTGAACCTAAAATTGTGTAAATATTAAAAGATTTTTATAGAACTTACATGTGAAAAAAAAATTATTTAAATCTGTAAGTTGGGTGTAGGCTAAATTCTGACTTCAGATTCGGTTTTAGGACATCGAAAAACTTACCTGTAGGTAGGTCAAGTTAAAGGATCAGAACTTTTTTTTTTTTGTGCAGCTGTGTTATTTATAAAAATACAGTCCAAAATACAGTCGAAAATCAAAATTTGTGAATTGCTGGTGTTAATGTGTTAATCCACCGTTTTTTGTTTGCAATTTTTATGCAAATCATTGTTCAATATCGTGTTTTATTTTTTATAAAATTTGCTATCAAAAAAATAAAACTGCTATTATTATATATGTATTTCAAACAAATTTTATTTCCAAAAATTATAAAAATACAAAATTATAACCTACAAATTCAAGAGCAAACCTTCAGCTTAGTTATATTGACGTTAAGTAAAAATTTTTCATCTTCTTTGGTACATATTATGGATCCAGATATTGATAAACCCTACAAGTGTACAGTGTGTGATGCAAGATTTAAACGAATACCATATTTAGAAACTCATAAGAGGACACACACAGGTGAAAAACCATTTGAATGTGATTTATACTCGAAAAGATTTACACAAAAATCTAGTTTAAATACTTACAAGAGATCACACACTGGAGAACGTCCATTTGCTTGTAATTAGACTGTGCGAAGCACAGTCTATACCCGCGACAAAATGTCGCTCTTGTGCGCACTCGTTAAGGTCACAGTGATCTCCGATTAGGTTCAAAATTTATATATAAGTTAGATACAAGACCAACATGAACTGTATTGATTTTGAGCCAAATCGAAAATATAGTACCGAAATTATTATCAATTTACTGGAATAACAGCGTTAAAAACACGAAATGTCGATTATAAGACATAAAACATGATAAAATAAGCACTTTTTGGATGAAAATAATCATTCCCGGTTGTAGCGGATACCCTGGAGGTATAATTTTTCATTTTCCGCACAAATATATTTTCCGATTTTCCAAGATGGCGGCCCAATAAATTTGAAAAGATGAACTTTTAATTTTACAAGGGGGTTTTTAGGGCAAAAAAAAACGATTATTCGGTGGAAAATATTCAGTTTTTTAACCTAAAAAATTATCCGATTTTTCAAGATGGTGGACCAAAAAACTTGAAAAAATGAATTTTTGACATAAAACATGATAAAATAAGGACTTTTAAGATAAAAATAATCATTCCAGGTAGAAGAGGACACCCTGGAGGTATAATTTTTCATTTTCCACACGAATATATTTTCCAATTTTCCAAGGTGGCGACCCGATAAATTTGAAAAAATGAACTTTTAACTTTATAAGGGGGTTTTTAGGGCAAAAAAACGAATATTCGGTGGAAAATATTCAGTTTTTTAATCTAAAAAATTTTCCGATTTCCCAAGATGGCGGACCAAAAAACTTCAAAAAATGAACTTTTAACTTTAGAGAGGTGTTTTTTAAAGCAAGAAAAAAAAATATCCGGTGGAAAATATCGAGTGTTTTAGCCTAAAAAATTTTCTGATTTTTCAATATTACGAACCGAAACGTCATACGATGCATGGTAAACACTGTATGAGATACAAATATAAAAGCACAATTTTAACATGCCGTTTTAATTTCCCTCAACGAGGAAGAAAAGAAAGCATTATTGATGATTCAGACGGATATTTACGATATCATCCTAAACGGAATGATCCACTCATACAAAGATACAATCCAATCATAACATCTATTTGGAGGGCAAATGCTGATTTTTCTCCGATTGCATCAGAAGAATCTATTTAATTTTATATTGCTAAATATGCATCTAAAAGTGAAAAAATCTCAAATGATTTACAACAGTGTTTACAGGATATTTAAGGATCCATGTCAGATTCACTATTAGCAAAATCAGCAATTCAAAAATTATTCATTTCTACATTACATGAAAGAGACTACAGTGCTCAAGAAATAGTACATTTGTCAATGAGTTGGCCTCTATATCACAGTTCACGGAGTTACATCAATTTAGTAATTCAAGATGACGATTGGATACAAATAAAGGTGAATATATAATTCCTTACCAATAATATAAATAACAATTTTACTAATTAGTTAAACATCTTTAAAATAAAATGAACCTACGTAATTTAACAATACTTATTTGATGGAACTGTAACTCTTATAATTATATTTTAAATTTAGACATAATAAATTCATTTTAATTAATGTAAATAACTTATATACAGTAATTTAACGATTTACAAGTCATCGACTCATGTAACTTCAAAGTTGAAAACTTGAATTTAGAACATTTTTTTATAATCTCTTCTTTTTTATTTATTTTAAATAATATCTTACTACTATATATATTTGAAAATTTATTTGTGTGTCTGTGTGTGTGTGTGTATTATCATCAGGGTCAAACCAGTGAACGAAATTTAATAAAACCGGTGTCAAATTAAAGAAAAAAAGTCCGCGGGTGACATAGGCTATAGTTTTGCGACTCAGGTATCGTACTTTTGGAGATATTCAATTTTTAGTGTTCTTGAACTTGATAAAATTTTTTAAAATTTTTAACAAAAAATAAAATATCTTGAGACAATCGAAAAATTTTACTGTCACACTTTGTAGTATTCGATTTGGCACCAATTCTTGCGTATTCTCCTAAATTTTTATTCAAAACGGAGGTATCTTTAAAATTTTATAAAATATTTTTGAAGCTGGTCCGAAAATTTTTAAAAATTTTTTTACTTTTTGTGGTATTTATAATCATCTATTTGTGAGTCTGTGTGTGTATGTGTTTCATCATCAGGGTCGAATCAATGTCAAAATGAAGTATCAAAATATAGATTCGGCACTAATTTATATGTATTCAGATAAATTTGCATAAAAAACGGACGCTTCTTTAAAAATGTGTAAAATTTCTTAGATTTTTCAAAAAAAATTTTCGATAATTTGCAGTAAAATAAAAAAAAAAGAGAAAAATTCAAGAAATTTTATAGATTCTTTACTATTCAGAAAACAAAAACATGATTGTTGTATCATAAATTAATTTTTTTACATTTAGTTTATCGAGATTATCATTAACCAATAATTGGGCCCTCTGAAAAACTAGATTTTGCATATCCAAGAATCAAATGTACGATTTTTTATTTAAAAATTACTGTATTATTTGCAATTTATACTTGTTTACGCTACAAACTGTTAGGACTATAAAGAGGCCCCTCTGAAAATTATTTGATAAATTTTTATTATGAGACCTTAAATTCTCTAGATCAAAAAATATCGAAAAAATTGCATATCCAGTTAATAACACGAAGTTTAAATTATGAAATCACTAGCCGGCTAACATGATTCATAATAGGTCTTGAAGTCTCTAAGTATATAGAATACCAAAATAGTACACGATATACTAATACTAAAATGCTAGATTCTGTTGGATTCCATAAGAAATAAATTATCTTCGGGATTAGAAATAGCCTCTCCAATACCTTTTCAAATATTTTTCCTTAATTAATAATTTTAACTTTACTGGGGATAGAACTAGGCTCTTCTGAAAACTTTTAATGTGTTTGCATAATTATAAATGTGCAGTGAAACATGATTTTCTTAAGCAACATAAACAAAAGTAAATGCAACACAGGGGGGGCGGAGCCCCCCCTCCAACTTTTGCTAGTTTTCAATAAGACAAAGCTATTTATACTATACAACTTATTCTTAATCTCAACTAATGTATGTATGAAATGAAATGAAAAATAATATTTTTTTAAATTAATATTATTTGTTTAAATTTAATAAGTAAATTTATTAAAATCAATTAAACTTATAAATCTTTACTTTTCTATATGGATAAATTTAAATAAAGTGAGTGCGATTTGTAAGGTCGGGTTTTCACAACTGACCCAAAGTATTTTTAACTTTCGTAAAAAATATAAGAAAAATGAGTCATAATTTTTTTTATTATTGCTGTAAAAAACTTACATTAGCATGAAAAATTTAAAGGATATATCTTTTCATGTTTTTAAGAGCGTTTATGTTAAAACAGCGAAAAACAATGAAATAATAAAGAATTTTCTGATCAATTTTTAATAATTTGCATAATTTAGAAATAAAAAAATTCATTAAAAAATGTTATATTTTAATCTTTCAATTTAAAATTTTGCTGCTTTAACATAAACGCTCTTAAAAACATGAAAAGATATATCCTTATGTAAAATTTCCCGCAGAATCCAAATTTTTGGTCAGATTTTTAATTGCTAACGTGACTTGACGGGAAATTTAAAAATTTGTAAAAAAGGATCTTTTGATAGCTGCTATTTTTTTATCTAGAGCTCCCAAAAAGTAGTGTCCCATCGAAATTTTTTTTTTGCCAAAAAATATAAAGTTTAAGAAAAATTTTAAACATGGTTATAAGAATTTTCACTAACAGGCATTTGAGAAATCTTAGCGATTCCTTCCGCATGTTGACCCCAGAATCGGATAGCTAGGGAAATTTCCTATGCGGACCTAAAATGAAAAAATATTTCATGCTAATGTGAGTTTTTTACAGCAATAATAAAAAAAATTATGACTCATTTTTCTTACATTTTTTACAACAATCAAAAACACTAAAATAGCTGCCAAAAATCGAGATTTTGCTCTAAAAGGTTAAAAATTGGTCTGGTAACTTATTTTTGGTAGTACTTTCAGAAAAAAACACTTTGGGGCAGTTTTAAAAACACGAACATACAAATCGCACTCACTACATTTAAATTTACTCATATATATATGACTTTATATTTTTACTCTAGGCTTAATTTTTTATTTAATTATTTTTTATTTTTATTTTAATGCAATACAAAGGAATTTTATAACAAATTTAAATTCAATTAGTACCATAATATTTAATTTTACTTATAATATCAATAATGTACATATAACTCAACTAGAATTTTCGATTCCAAATAATTCGTAAATCGAGAAACAATTTTACGCACTTTTCAACAGACTATTAAACAATATATAAATAAATAATTTTTTGAATTCAGACAAATGAATCAAGGATGAAAATATTGATACAAAAACTTGTAATTTAATAGAAAAATATAAGATCAGATCAAAAGAACTAAATAACTTAACATTATTAAATTTCGCTAAAAATTATACAATTGTCAAGAACAAATTTACAAAACGACGGAAAGAAAACATTGTTAGAATTTTTCCGAAATTTAAAATAACTAATAATAAAATTGAAGATGAAAATTTTATAAACAACAATGTATTTTAAACATACCATTTAAAAATGATTATAATGATATTCTTCAATCATATGAAAATATAAATAAATGGAAGCAAATTTACGAAACATTAAATATAAATAACAATGAAAACATAGATTTAAATGCATTCACTGAAAATGATGAAATTCCAGAAGAAATAAATGATGATAACATAAAAAATGCATTTGAGTTTCTATCAGGATTCCAAAATGACAATTTAGAAAGAGATTTAGGAAAAAGTGCGATAGATTTATGTTATAACTGGAATATGCCTATTGAAAACAAACCAACTAAATTAGAAATACATTCTTTTCTGAATACCTACAAATCTCAATAAGAAAAGAAAATATATAAACAAAATATAGAATCTAAAATATCGTTTACAGATGACCAGCAACAAATATTAAACTTATTAGATACTCAAATAACCAGTATACAAAACGGTACTATGATAGCAAATAGTAAAAAAAGAGTTATAATACAAGGCAAAGCTGGTTCTGGTAAAAGCACAATAATCAAAGAAATGGTTAAGAGGATTACATCAATTTTCGGAGAAGATTCGGTTAAAGTAGCGGCATCAACAGGTATGGCATCAGTTATCATATATGGACTAACATTACATTATTTGCTACGATAACCTTTAAATTACAAGTTATTTTCTAAATTAGAAAATCAAAATGCAAAAAAATTTCAAACGGATTTGGAAGATTTGAAATTTTTAATAATAGATGAAATGTCTTTGATCGGTTTAAGAACGTTATTTCAGATAGAATCACGATGTCGAGAAATACATGATAATGAAATTGACGAGCCTTTTGGCGGAATCAAAATTTACTTACTTGGAGAGTACAATTAATTGACACCGGTTGGAGATACAGCAGTATTTAGTGATAAAAAAATTACAGACAATTTACAAACACAAGGAAGAATAATTTTTAAACAATTCCAAAAGTATTATTGTCTCTAAAACGCACACAGACAAAAGGGTAATCATACCCCTTACTCACAATTGCTAGATGAAATAGCAAATGCAGAAGTGTCTCAACAAAATTATAACTTATTATATAACCGAAGAGAAACCGTTATCCCCAAAGAAGAATTAAACAATTTTAAAAACGCAATTTCTTTATATCCAACGTGTGCACAAATTAAAACACATTATGAAACATTTTTGAAAAATACGGGACATCCAGTTGCACGAATAGTTTTAATAAACACACCCAATATTGCCATGCGTTGCTCGGACAAAAAAGCAACAGGATTACAAAGTATATTATACTTGTCAAAAGACTGTAGAATAATGTTACGTACAAATTTATGGGTAGCAGGTGGATTAACAAATGGAAGCTTAGGATACATACGGGAAATAATAATAATGAATCACCACCACAATTACCTCAAGTATTAATGGTTGAATTTGATAATTACAAAGGACCATTTTTGTATAAAAATTATTTCCCAATTTTTCCCGTAGAAAGAACTTGGAAACATAATAATATTTTATGCAGTCGCACGCAATTTCCAGTAATGTTGTCATATGCTCTAACCATCTACAAGTCTCAAGGTCAGTTGTTAGATAAAATTTTCTTACACATAGGAGACACGGAAAGACAATTGGGAATTACATACGTCGGTTTGAGTCGAGTTAAATCAATTAATGATATAATTTTAATAAAATGTTACAACAAATATCGTTTTGACTCAATACGACTTTCAACATCTTTGTAAATAAACACGCTAATACTGTAAATGTACACATACAATATTTTGTACATTAAATATTTATTGTTTATAACAAAATGAGTTTGATTATTTACTTCACCTAATATACCCAATAATAATATTTCAAATAATAAAAATCGTCTGTATTTAGAAATAAATTTAGTGGGTTGTTATGCTTCGCACAGTCTAAAATTGTTAGCAATTATCTAGTATATGTAATAAAAGTTTTGTTGTTAAAAGTTATTTGAAAGCTAATCGTAAAACACACCAAGCAGAAAAGTTATTTATTTGTAAATAATGTTCTTCGCTATTCGCGTCAAAAGATGAGTTTTCAGACCATGTACAGACTCATCTTGCTATATCAAAAAGATACAGTTGTTATATTTGTACGCGTAGTTTTTTACATGAAAGCTATTTGATAATACATCAGAACAGTAAATATGCATCAAATACTGAAGCCAACTTAAATCACGATGAAGAAAATACACCTTAAAGTTCAAACGCAGCTACACCAGAAGCTGGATTTGGATTTCCAGTTCGTAAAATTCGGATTGGAAATCCACCATTGGATGATTTAGGTCAACCTAAATTATCAATTATTGCGCAAGCAATAGCTAAGCTCAACTTGCCAAAGCCATAGCCGTAGATAAAAGAGCCTAAAATAATTGTCAAAAATCAGCAAAATCATTATCTCCTGTCATCTACATGGCCAGTAACCAGATAAAGGTTACTTGGAACCAATACAACTTTACTCAACAAATGATAAAATAAAAATTTAGTAATTTAATTTTTAATGGAAGTGAAATAACATGTATAGTCAGAATTTCTTTTAAGCTAAATTTTGTAAAACAAATTTGTTGTATTAAAGTAATTTTATTATTACATGAAATATAAAAACATTTTATTAATAGTTTATTTATTATTTGAATTTTTTTGCTATAGAAACAGCAATATTAAAAAAAGAATAACAAGAAAATATAAGACAAACTTTAACCTTCTACAAAAAGCTGTTTATGTACTTTTATTTAAGAATGCTAAAATTTATTTGTTTAATATTCTTAACGCAATTTTTTTTACATTTGCCAATTTTTAAAATTAAAGGAAGTAAAAAAAGTTTTTTTAAATTTTTATAAATTTTTTTTGTATTGTAAAAAGATGAAAATTGCTGTTACCATGGGACAAATTTTTATTTGTAACTTAATTTGATAAGATTAAAATGCATTCACTCAGGTTTATTGTTTTGATGATGAAAAAAATGTATACTTTCAGGAGCATCATTAATTAACTTTTATTTAATATTGCTAAAAAATTATCATTTAAATACTGAAATAGACGAGTAGAATCGGTGAATATGTACGTACATCAGTGCTATCCTGGTGTTTATCATAAAAAATTAATAAAAATTTTAGCGTATCTCATATCTAGATACAGAAGATTGATATGGACCTTGTTCGGATTGGTCATCATTTAAAATATATAAATTTAAAATATATAATGACTAATAATTCATTCTTGTCTCATATTTTAATGTTTTAAATGTTGATTTAGTAAGTTTCGAGTAAAAATTTTGCACCCAAGTATATCAACGCAGGAGCCCAAATGTTTATAAATAAAACACATTTATTTTAAAAAAAATTTATTTTTTATTATTTATCTCATAATTTTCTTTTACATATTGCTTATATTTAAAGTAAAAATTGTTTTATCAAATTCGAATTTTTCAAAATCTAGAAATTTATACGTCATAAGCATATCTACAAAATTTATTTATAATATCATAAAATAATTTAATAAGTTTTCAGTAATGAAACATAGAATCTTTTCAAATTGAAAATCATTCTTATCAATATTTAACTAGAAGCATAAATTATTATGATATGATGAATAAATTTTGTAAATATGCTTATTTATTTTGGATTAAATATCTACAATAATTATTTTATATAATAGTATATTAAGTATCAAGAGCGTAAAAGTTCCGGCACTAGCGTGAGCACTAGCACGAGTGCTCGGCGAAGCCGGGCACGAGTGATATGTGTTCACGCTCGTGTCTAAAGTATTTCGCCTATGGTGCTTACACTATTTTTTGCCCATCTAGGCGTAGAACGAGTTCAGAAAATTCTTTACACACGAGTTTTACGCCCGGGAGGATAAAGAGAACTCATAAGCTATAGCTTTACATGTAAGAGGTTTTCACCATTACGAGTTCTCTTTTGAGTAGTTAACAAGTTCAATTGATTTGAAAAAATTTATTTCACATTTTCAAGTTTTTATTCCTTGGAGTATTTTTTGGTGTTAAGCTGATTCCTTAACCCTCCGTGGGGTGACTGTAACGTCATCCAAGGAATTACACCTTCTTCGTATCTCAGACATGCACAATGGTTGGCAGTTTGTAACCCCTCATAAAAAAACTTGACACCATTATATGAACATCTGCCAAGCCGCGTCAGTATCGATTTAGCCGTTTAGTCGTAGCGTCAGTACAAAGTTGGACCGTTGACGATATCGTGACAGTGACCCCAAGACGTGATTTTTTTTTGCTACATTTGGTAAGTAAAAAATTTTTTCATTTTTGCTCTAAATAAAGTTATTTGTTAAAATACTTAACTTATTTTCGCGTACAAATTAATTATACATGATAACCACGTGTTTTTTACCAAAAAAGTGCCCAAAATTCTTGTTTTTCTGAAATAAAAAATTTTTTTACCTGCAGATTACGTTCTGAGGGAACTATTTTGTGACCAGAGTCAGTAAAAGGTGGCCATTGAGACTATGTTATGGAATGCTAGATCAGGCTGGAGTCAATTCAAACATAATTTTAAATTTTAAATAAGAACTTGAACTGCCAAGAAAAGATTTCCTAATGAAACTTGGTTTAGATCTTATAAAACCTCATTTATCGACTCCTTTGGAAATTTCGACCTTATTCAACTCTCGAGATGATTCGGAACATCTTAAATAAGCCTCAAGAACACGAGAGTAAGTTGATTTAATTCGAAGATGGTAAAAGACATTTTATTTAATTTATTTTTATTGTGTTCCTGCTGTCCTCCTACTCAGTTCCGGATTCACCATGTAGGCACTGTAGGCACGGCCTACGGGCCCCCACAAATTGAGCCATTAGAAAGGGCCATCACAAAATTTTGTTAAAATTGGGTGCCTACAGGCCCCCACAAGCCTAAATCCGGCACTGCTCCTACTGATAAGAAGAGAACAATTTTTTGCTGTTCTAACTGTGGAAGAGCAGCGTGCGATGAGCATCGTATCAATATTTGTTATAAATGTAGAACATAAAATTTTTAAATTTTGTACTTAATTTTTTGTATTTTTTATAATATAGCGTTTAAAATAAAAAAAAAATAATAAAAATAGTGATAACATATTTTTTTTTAATTTTTCCTAAAAAAAACATCATTTTTTTTCTGATTATTACAGCTTATCCGGTTGTTGCGGCCAACACCTTAATTTTTTTGGGCATTTTTTTTTTTATTGATTCATATAAATGATGAAGTTCATCTACAAATATTTTTTTCGACATTTAATTCCCCCGGGGTGTTGTTTAACCCATAAAACCTTCAATTTTTTGAAATTTTTGAAATCGAAAAAACACCATTTTTCAGATTGCAAAATAAATATGGTTTTTGCATTTTGGGCTTTTTTTTTGAAGATATATATCTGAAGATTCAATCCCTAGAATATTTCTCCTTAATATCAATTAGGGCCGGAGATATAAATTTTGGACCGAAAGTTAAAAAAATCCTCGTTTTCCGCCATTCCGGAATTTTTTGCCCAAAACTGAGCGGACATTTTGGCCTAAAACCTTTTTTATACTTTAATTGAAATATTTATATAAAACCTTAAAAAAAAAATTTGGCCAAAAATTATTTTTAAAGGAGCCAAAAATTGGCATTGTCGATATCGTTACAGTGACCCCAAACGCGAGGGTAAAAATATAGTGATCCCACGGAGGGTTAAAAACTTTTTAACATTCATGAGGTTTTTAGGATTTTTTTTTTATTATTGAACCTGCAAAAATATAATAACATTAAAAGCAAATGTATTGATCGGCATTTGATTAGAAAAATAAATATCTTTAAATTTATCTAGCATTTGGTAACGTTTATAAATTTGAAGTCTAAGCGAGCGATGAAATTCAATGAAAGATTTTTGCCTTTTGATTTTGTTTAGGTTAATTATTAATGTGTGTGCATTCCAGTTTTCTTCTAGGCCATGTCAATGTTATTATAAAAACTGCAACTATTTGAAAATGAATTTAAAATAAAGTTATCTAATTTTTTTTGGTATAGGTAAAAATTTATTTACCTCTAAAGAATTAAGTTTATTTCAAACTCTGGACCACCTCTTATTTTCTTTAGAAAGCTTTAGCTATTCTTTAAGAAATACTATATTGCTGTTGGAAAGATGTTTTGAGAATGGCCGAGACATAATCTGGATCACTCGTCTGCATCTAGATCATTCAATTTTTAAAAAATATATTACATTTTCGTTAATTACTTTATTCTGCAATTATTCATTTATATATTATGCAGTACTACTTTTCTACCATTCTGATTATTCTGTTTTGCAAGGTCCCTCTGCTCTCTTGCAAATTTGACCAAGAAGTGGATATAACTTATAGTATTTCATTGCCCATTAACTTATTCCGGACTAACTAAATTTTTACCAATAGTCATGTTTTGGAGATTATTTTATTAATATCTAGAATAATTAAGATATTCTTCAATTGTTAATGACTCTACTGATTAATTTAAACATAAAAAAACAAAACTATGAACTATTGGAGAAATACTTACAAGCTTTCAGAAGCTAAATCAACTATTATCTGGACTTCAAAAATTTATACTGCGTATTTAAGTAAGTAAGTTGAGTAATTTAAAAAAATTTATGTGATTCTTTTTATGTTAAGAATATTATATGAATTTTTTGGTTTTAAAAATAAACTAAACACCAATGCAAAAGAGTGCAATGAACACTTCTTTACATTGTAACGAGACGCAGAGGCACGTGGCAAGGGCGGCATGGTTATCGAAATAAAATTAAAAATGACATTACCATAGTGTCGGTAAAAGCGGAATTTTTGTCATATCAATTTTTAGAACTTACCTTCTCTGTACTATATAGTGATATATATATAAAAAAAAAAGTTTTTTGCTTGCTATACATTTACAAATACCCGGGCAAACTTGAATAGAATGTAAAATAAAATACTTACATAAAAACCATAAATTGCTATAATAGAATAAACATTGTCGTGTATTTAAAAAAATTCTATGTCTTGGTTTAAATCGTTATCTCTATTAATTTTAATACCTCGTCATTTACTTATATACATAACCATTATAATGTATGGTAGGACATGAAAAAGGGTATTTAAGAAGTAAACCTTATTTTTCAACCAATGCATTGTAATAAAGATAAAGGTATCTTTTAATTTTGACAAGGTACCCGATACTCTTTAATTGCTTTTATAATTTCGCATTCCAAAAATAACTGTTTATGCTTTTCTTATAAAAAACTTTAAACGCACTAAAGAAAAAGTCTATGGTTTATATATTTAAGCAAATATTTGAATGGGAAAAAGTCTATGGTTTATATATTTAAGCAAATATTTGAATGGTATTCAATAATATTTATTGAAAATGTTTAATTGTTGTCCTAATGCAACCAGCCAATATAAAATTTATAAAACTTTATAAAAATTTTTATTAAAAGCGTGTTGAAAAAAGTTTATTTATATTTTTTTTTTTCATTTATTTAATTAATTGAATCCAAAATTGTACGTTAATTAAAATTATTATATTATTATTATTCTCATCATTTATAAAAAAATATTATTCATAATATATTTAATAATAGTAGTAATTTAACCCATTAAGTCCGAATTTAATTTTGGAAAATGAAAATATATTTTTTATTCGCATCCAGAGTCCATATAAATGTATCTTATACTTACATACTCGTATATTATTGTTAATTTTAGCATTATTAACTTTTTCCAACAAATTTTCCTTAAAATTTTCCGACCGTCATTTTGGATATTTTTTCTCGCGTTGAAAATATAAGTTCTAAGCATCAAATAAATAAAAATGTAGCGGTTTTAAGTAAAATTACAGCGTTTGGTAACATAATAATCAGAGCTTTTACGAAACGTTTATTTTTATAATTTTGGCCAACTTTGACACGGTTTACTGATTTTGCAGAAGTCTAAATCGAAAATCAGACCTCGGATTCTTAAGAAGCAACTCTTTTTACTTAAGTGACTATCATTTTATTTATAATTTCTAGTATATAATATATTTTTTGAAACGGTTTACAAATCGAAACGTAAAAACGGCCTTCGGACTTAATGGGTTAAATAGGTTAATAAAATTAAAAAAAAAATTATTTTATTGCAAAAGTCATATTGATTGTTCACAACTTTATAAATTTACAATCTATATTTTATTTCGTTTTGCATATGAAAATATCATAAAATTTAATTCGTCTGTCTTAAACATGAATAAGTGAAAATTTCAACAAAAAATATTTTGTTGCAAAAGTCATACTGATTGTTTGCCACTTTTGAAATTGTCAATATGTATTTTATTTCATTTCATATATAAAAATATCTTAAAATATTATTCATCTGTCTTAAACTTGAAACAATAAAAATTTCTAAAAAAAATATTTTCTTGCAAAAGTCATTTTGATTTTCCCTAACTTTAGAAATTTCATATATATATTCTATTTTGTTTTATTTATGAAAATTTGATAAAACCTCTTCCGTTTTTCTTAAATCTGAAAAAATGAAAATTTCCAAAAAAAATCTCTTCTGCAAAAGTCATATTGATTGTTCATAACTTTGCACGTAAAAAAAATATCAGACAAACTAAACGTATTACGTTACTGAAATATGATTAGTTTGTAAGTTGTTGATTGGAAAGATTAAACGTTGAATTATCAAATAAAAACATTAGACCAACAAATACTTTGTTGATTCAAGCAAAATTAAAATCGTTAAGTTAACCACTTAAATCTTTGTTGAATCAACATAGTGTTAGATAAACCAACAACCTACAACATTAATATGATTAATTTTAATAGTTAGGTCAATGCTTTTTCTTTTATATTAAAATATTTATTCATTCTTTCTCTTTCTATCCTTTTATGTATTTAACACCGCGGCCGGCGACAAGTCGAAACATGTTCTTCAGCAGCGGCTTTTGTTTATATTATTATTCATTATTATTATAATAAAGAAATGGAATTTCCTAAAAAGTATTTATGATAGTTTTATCTATTATTTTTAAATATGCATTTCGCTGGGTATGCATAATTTACTCTGCATATAATTTCGAAATTTATTATCTGTAACATATAGTACTTAAAATTTTTTTATTAAATCGAAGTGTCCTGTTAGCAGAATGGATAATCTCGTTGTCTCGGAAGCCGCAGAACTCGGTTCGGTCCCAGTAGCAGTCAAAATTTTTCTTTGGTTTTTTTTAACAGATTTTAAATTAATAAATATATAAGTACATAAATAAATATAAAAAAAATAATTATCAAAAATAAATAATCAATAAAAAAAAAATAAAAAAAAATAATTTTTTTTAAACAAAATTTTCACTCTGTTTGAATCAACTAAGTAACTATGACAATTCAACAAATACTTTGTTGGCATATTTCAACAAAGTTATTTGTCAATACAACTTAGAATTTCTTTCCGTGTACAAATGTCAAAATATCTAGTTTCTTTTTATATATGTTCATTTCACAAAATTTCATACATCTATCTTAAATATGAAAAAAAAATTTTATAAAAAAATTATTTTCTTGCAAATCTTATACTGATTGTTTTCAACTTATAAATTTTTAATATATATTTTATTTCGTTTTTTCTATGAAAATATCATTAAAAAAAATATTTTATTGCAAAAGTCCTATTGATTGTTCATAACTTTATAAATCGTCAATGTATATTTTATTTCGTTTTTTCTATGAAAATATTATTGAATATCATTCCTCTGACCTAAACATGAAAAAATGAAAATTTTAATAAAATAAGTTTTATAGGCCAGCCGTGGCCGAGTGGATTAAGGCGCGCGACCTATAGTGTATATACTATATTATAAGTATATTCATGTGGGTCGTGGGTTCGAATCCCACTCGATGACTTTCAGTTTTTATTTTTCAATTAATTTAAAAATTAATTTTCAAGTAAAAACTTTTAAGTTATATTGCGACTTATGGCCCAGGAACTTGTTTCCAGCATAGTATTTAAAAGAAAAATCGAATACTATGAAGAAAACAAGGCTCCGCGCTATGCTAACAGAGGTTTTCTGCAGTTTCCTCTGAGCCAGACGAATGTCAGCATAGTTCCCATAAGATCTGAAGACGGCTGCGGACGCATTTATCCCCTCATTAAAATAGAAATAAGCTCGCAACCATTAATCGCGTAACTACTTCCTCCTGCAAAAACCCATATTAAAATAGATTAAAAAAAAAAAAACAGTTTTCTGAAAGGAACGATCAGTATATTGTAACATAGACGATATACCGGCTTCCCTAAGAAATAAAAACATTAAAACAGTGCAGAAGGTTGTGGATGCATGGTGTGGTTGTTGTGAGTCTCTGCAAGACAATCCAAAAAGGGATTAAAGTGCGGAGGATAAACAATAATAAAAAAAAAAAAAAAAAAAAAAAAAAAATAAAATAAGTTTTATTCCAAAAGTCATATTGATCGTTCACAACTTCAAATTAATATTAAAATTTATCTTCTTATAAATTTACAATGTATATTTTATTTCGGTTTGTCTATGAAAATATCATTAAAAAAAAATATTTTATTGAAAAAGTCATATTGATTGTTAATAACTCTATAAATTGTCATTGTATATTATATTTCGTTTTGTATATGAAAATATTATAAAATTTCATTCGTCTGTCTTAAGCATGAAAAAATAAAATTTACAAAAAAAAAAATATTTTTTTTCAAAATTCATATTGATTGTCCAAAACTTTATAAATTTTCAATGTGTATTTTATTTCGTTCTATCTATGAAAAGTTCATAAAATTTCTTTCGTTTGTCTTAAACATGAAAAAATAAAAATTTCCAAAAAAAATCTTTTATTGCAAAAGTCATATTGATTGTTCACAACTTAAGGGTCGTTTTACCTAAACTTTTTTTTAATAATCGAATTTTTTTTTTTCTGTTAATTACTTTATATATTGTTACGTATGATAGGTTATAATTCGAGCCATCATATCCGCATTCTTTTATATTTATATATTTAACTTATTCCTGCTTATGTTAGCTCGTAAATCGAGCTATCATACCTGCATTTCCTCAATATTACAATAGCCAATTTATATTAGACACTTTCATACATTCTTTAATATCCTATTTCACCAATTCAGATCCGGCTCCTTATAAATTGACAGAAATATAGAATCGAAGGTCATTAATGACGCATTTTAGGCAATGAGTTGCATAAATCCCCCCACGATTTCCCCCGAAATAATCAACGACGCTTTCGTTAATTGGACGTGACGAGACCGACGCTTCCGCGTATTGGACAATCCCACCTAAATTCAAGTACCTGGGCAGTTACTAATTAGTTTATATAATATACCCGCAACTGCCCTAAAGTCAGTTCGACTCTTAATTAGAACAGTTACTCTCAGTTACTCTTACATACTCCCATGACAACTGGCCTACTAACATCAGGTCTAGTTTAGGAGATTTACATTCGATTAGAACAAACTTCTTGAGTATACTTATCTTACAGTTTAATTACCGATTCAGACTTAGACAGTTTTTTATATCAAATTATAATAAAGTCATTTAACTTAAACTAAATTACTCAGTGTATTTATTTAATAATAATTTAATAAGTGACACAATTCCTCCATATAACCAAGAACTTAACGCAGTTAAGTTCAGCCAGCTTCAATACCCGAGGTCTACAACATATTCATCAATAGTTATCATCATATATCAACTTCTAATATTCCATATATAAGTATTTAAAATACCTGGGGCACTCAATATCCCCAGGATAAACTTATTTATATTTATTTATTATATTACGTATCCCGATTAAACCTCAGGATACGTAACAGAAATTGGCTCCCCAAGTGGAAAGCTGGTTTGAAGGAATAGTAGGATCAAATATCAAGTAATTATCTAAATTTTATGAAAAGCAGAGAACGACATCACTTTCCTTGCGAAAAGTGCAAAGGAGAAATAAAAGAAGAAACAAAAGTAAAAAAAAAAAAAAAACATTTTTTTTTAAATTTCCAAACACGAAATATTATCAACAAACAAGTCAAATAGTGAATTAACTATAACAGTAAAATACACCAGCGAACTCAAAAAAAGAAACCATCTAGTTCTAATCAATCAAATACCGAAGACAATCAACGACAATTTAAGCCGTTATACCACAACATTAACATCAGAGGAAACCAATAAGCCAAGCTGTTAAGCCAAGCCGTAAGCCAAGCTGATAAACCAAGCTGATAAGCCAAGCTGATAAGCCAAGCTGATAAGCCAAGCTGATAAGCCAAACCGTAAGCTAAGCTGTAAAGCCAAGCCGTAAGCCAAGCTGTAAAGCCAAGCCTTCATAATGGATATCAGGATCCAGTTTGATGTGACCATATTTCTTACCAGTCAAGCTGTTTTAAACAGGTCACCAACTAATTTGGACACCGATGGATGGATCGATTTTCCTCATTGTGTCTCCGATATGGTAAGTACTCTTTTCATTAAAAATTTTTAACAAACTTCCGTGACAAATATATATATTTTATCCTTGTTGATTAACATTTAAACAAATTTTATAATGACTCCTTTAACACAGTTTCCCGACAAAACAATTTCCGAGTTTGCATCTCGCGTTCGTTTTTTTGGAGATCATTTATTAAAACAACCGGACCCCCCCTGGAGTCTTAGTTATTGGAAACAATTAGCAGAGCCAAGGGTGGTTACCTGGTTCATGGAAGGCCTTGACAAGCCAGAAAAGTACGTAGCTTCAACCTTTCCAACTCCCACTAATTGGACGGAAGTTATGACGCTAGTCAGTAAGATCGAGAAATTGTGAGGTGTTCATGTTGATTCACCGGATATAAAGTATACCGAAGTACCTTTACCTTCCATAAGCCCTGTAATAAAAGAATACACTACAAATATCAATAAAATTATCGACATCAAAAATACCGAGATAACCACCCATCATAAAAAAACGAACCTACCTAAGCCAAAAAGTATAAAAACAACCTTAATAGCTAGGAAAGCTGATCCTCCTCCCGTAACAAACAGAGGATGCACTATCGAAAGATTTATTAAATCACAGGAATATATTAAATCACTTTTGCCTGAAATTATGACAGCTCCACTCATTATCCAACAAACAATCCACGAAACTGCCATGCTTCCTTGTAAGAAAACTGATAATAAAGTTACGTTTACCATTTACCTTGCTTTTTGGATACTTTATATATTAGTATATTTTATAACATATACAAAAATCAGTTTTTATATTACCAGCTTTAGGTTAATCCCCGAAATTTACCTCAGATATTGGCCATTGCCCAACATAAATTTATTTAATTCGTTTAGACCCCCTTTGCGGCCACCTAGGGCCCCACCTTGGTCAAAAATTTAATAGGATCGACCCATTTTACTATCTACTGGAAAAAGTAGCAAATTAATAACACTTCTTAATAGATTTAATTCATTTAATAATCTTATTAGTTATAATCCTTTTTAAAACTTTTATAAAAAAAAAAAAAAACAAACAAAAAAAAAACAAAAAAAAATATGTACATAAATCTAGCTATATTTTTTACCTAATACTTCAAATTATTAATCAATCCTCCTGATTTGAACCTAATTGGATTAGAAAAACCGTACATCCCAAAAGTCATTTCTTTCTATATTTTAACCCCACATCCGAAAAACTGCACATCCAAAAATTATATCCAATATTCATTTTTTTAATACATAAAAGAAAAAAACTGTACATCCGAAAAACTGCACATCCAAAAAACCACACATCCCAAAATTCATTTTTTTTCATATTTCAAAACTTTTCTCGCGATAATTAAATCTACTATACCTGTAAATCCAGGCAAAATAAACTATATTATATCCAAATTATTTAAATTTTATGATCCGAAAATTGACTTAAATTTTCCATACAAATTGATAAATCCATGTTATACAAGATATATTACACCCAAATTTAAATTTTTTTATCATTTTTAACCCTTTAAATTATAAATTATTAATTAAAAACTATAAAAATTGATGAATTTTTACGATTCAAAAATTAACCTAATTTTTTCATATTAATCAACAAATTCATGTAAAATAAGCCGTATTATATTCATATTTTGAAAATACTATCAATTTTAATCCTTTAAATTATAAATTATTACTTAAAAATCATACAAATTGACAAATCATACAAATAAATAATAATATTATAGCAAAATACAAAAATAGAATCTAATTTACTTACAATGGACCTACAAACCTCATAATTAACCGAAAAAAAAAAAACCTTATTTACACCCTAAGTCAAATCTAAAATATAACTACTAAGTATTTTTTTTCTCTATTGGAGCATACATAAACAACACACACATATTTAAGTTGTCTTTTATTTTTTTTTTGTACAGTCTTAATCATAATTTTTCATATATTCAAAATTAATATTTTTTTACTTTATCTTATACTCCTTTTTTGATATAAATGGTAATAAAGTTACGTTAAATTCAAATTCATTGAGAAGTCTTTATATAGTTTTCGCTGTAATAATAACTATACCCATGTTGTTTACAATAATAATAATAATAATGATGAAATAATAAGTAATAAATAACACAGCTGCACAAAAAAAAAAAAGTTCTGATCCTTTAACTTGACCTACCTACAGGTAAGTTTTTCGATGTCCTAAAACCGAATCTGAAGTCAGAATTTAGCCTACACCCTCAGATTTTGCCCCAGCTACCCCAGCCACCCTCTAAACCGCCCCAAAAATCAAATATTTTAATATGTCCAAAAGTTAAAAATAAAAGTACTTTATTTACGTATTTTGATGTCCTAAAACCGAATCTGAAGTCAGAGTTTAGCCTACACCCTCAGATTTTGCCCCAGCTACCCCCAGCACCCTCTAAACCGCCCCAAAAATCAAATATTTTACTATGTCCAAAAGTTAAAAATAAAAGTACCTTATTTACGTATTTTGATGTTCTAAAAACGAATTTAGTTCTTGTCCCAGCTACCCTAGTTACCCTCTAAAACCTGCCAGAGAAAAGTTAATTAATCCCTTTAAAGTATTACAGCGATATCAGGATGATACTAAGAACTTTTGTTGGAAACAGTAAACACCTACGAGCATATATGATTATTTGATTTTTGGGGTGGTTTAGAGGTTGGCTGGGGGTAGCTGGGGCAAAATCTGAGGGTGTAGGTTAAACTCTGACTTCAGATTCGGTTTTAGGATATCAAAATACGTAAATAAAGTACTTTTATTTTTAACTTTTGGACATATTAAAATATTTGATTTTTGGGGCGGTTTAGAGGGTGGCTGGGGTAGCTGGGGCAAAATCTGAGGGTGTAGGCTAAACTCTGACTTCAGATTCGGTTTTAGGACATCAAAATACGTAAATAAAGTACTTTTATTTTTAACTTTTGGACTTATTAAAATATTTGATTTTTGGGGCGGTTTAGAGGGTGGCTGGGGTAGCTGGGGCAAAATCTGAGGGTGTAGGCTAAACTCTGACATCAGATTCGGTTTTAGGACATCAAAATACGTAAATAAAGTACTTTTATTTTTAACTTTTGGACATAGTAAAATATTTGATTTTTGGGGCGGTTTAGAGGGTGGCTGGGGTAGCTGGGGCAGAATCTGAGGGTGTAGGCTAAATTCTGACTTCAGATTCGGTTTTAGGACATCGAAAAACTTACCTGTAGGTAGGTCAAGTTAAAGGATCAGAACTTCTTTTTTTTTTTGTGCAGCTGTGTAATTAATTAAATAACTGAAACTGGTGATGTAAAAAAAATAATAAAAACTAATAATTAGTAGCACAAAAATATATAATTTATTTAATGAGGTGTGACTACTATAATAGTTGTTCTAAGACTGCCGCTTGACAAGGCACGCGCTTATACACTCTATGTATGAGTCGCAGGTAACCGGCAAGATTAAATTTCGCTCCAATATTTTATTGTGTATATAATTATAAAGTGCATTGAAAATTGTCTATTTGGTGAAAATAACTAATAAGTGATTGCAAATCATACGATATAATTGTTTTTTTGTTTTTAATTTCTGCAATCAAGCTAAAATTGCACGTATCATCTAAGTGCTTATGAATAGATCTATACACACACACATGCATAGAAATATAAAGGATTGTATTATATTGTTGCCTGCCTGCCATAATAATATAGCTAAACTTAGTGAATTAAGTGTGTTACTCAATAATATTTATTATTAAATTTTGCAAGTGCATGATATGCATATGCAATAACAAGTTTTAAATAATACATGGACATATATACATATATACATAGGTGAGTTGGTATTAACGCTAGCACAAAAATATAAGTTATGGCGGCAATTGATCATAAAAATGATATCTGTGTAATTTGTTGCAAACCAGGTATAAGAAGTTACCCGCTGAAAAAATGTGGTAAATGTGATAGTCTGCTTCATTGACGCTGCATGCAAAAACCTGTTGTTCAAACTTTACTATGTAATAACTGCTTATTATCAAAAGCAAAAACAAAAAGAAAGAGTGGGATAGTTGATACCCCACCGTTTAACATACATAAAGCTGGTTCCTCTTCAAATAGACTAGTATATAGTAAAGTCGCGCCTTCTACCAATACAAATACGATGCGTATTTCACTAGACAATGCCTCTAACAAAAACTCACTCGTTCAAAATAATAACACGCATAAAACAACTCGGCTATCGACGCATAATACTGTCAGTAAATCGTGCAAATGTACAGAAAACATAGACAGCTTATTAGATAAATGGGAAAAAATTCTTTAAAAAAAATTAGATATACAATTAGATATTATCCAGAAAAAGATCATTGATATGTGATAGTCTACTTCATATCAGAAGTGAAATTACATCTTTATACAGCATTTTCAAACAAAACAACCAGAATGAAGTATGTTTGCCTCCTACATCATTGCAGACAGCTGATGAATTTAAAATGGGACCTGAATATACAAAAGAAGCAGCAACACTTAATAGTAACCACCTTTTAGCTAATAAAAATAATAATAATAGTCGTTTTTCTTCTAATTTTTATACCAATAACAATTTAAATACTGATTTTTTATCTCAAAAAAATAATGATTTAAATATTAATAACAATAAAATTTGCTCAATTTCTTCTAATCAAAATACTTTAAAGTCAAGCTTTTTAATAAATGATATCTTAAATATTAATCCATCAATTTCAAATATAAATTTGAGACCTAATATTTTACATAATGATCTTACTAATCATAATATTTACACAACAAATTCTAAATTAAGCTCATTATTTACAGTAAATACTGATTTTTGTAATAGCAGCATAAAAAACAGTGACTGGGGCAGTGGTAATAGCAACAGTAATAATATTAATTTAAATTTAAATTTAAGTCCTGATTTACATAATTCTAGTCAGTCGCTGGTGCCTAATACTTTTATAGGTACTAGAACAACTCGTGCACAGTCTTTTAATAATTTTAATAATAATCTAATAGAAAACAGTTTAAGGCTGCAACCTCCTAGTACTAATAATTTTTCCATTAAAAAGTAAAATTATTATAGTTGCAATAATAATAATATTTTTTACAGTAATAATAATTACAACAATAATAATAATAACAATTTCTCCATTCCTAACTTCACAACCCCTCTTCTGACTCAGACTCCCTACATTAACTCTAATAAGTCTCGTATTGAAGATCAGGAGATTTATATAAGTGGGTTTATGAAGCTTTCTTCTGACCATGATCTCAAAATCATTTCTCTTGCGATTATTCGTGGCATCATTCCGCCATTTAATACAGATGACATTATTAGTGTTAGATTAGTTTATACACGAGGTAACAATGCATCTCCAGTATCAAAATTTCCTTCACTAATACCTCGATTAAACTCATCTAGTTTAGTTAAAAAAATATTGCTACTCCAGCGTAGCAAAACTATTTTAGCACTAACGATATAGATCATTCACTATTAAGTGATATGAACATCTCTGGTATACCTTCTACGAAAATTATCCTTAACAGTGTCCTAAGCCCTCAAGAATATAAACACTACTCTGCCTTAAAAGACCTTGCTCGCAATTTAGGATTTAAGTACATCTGGCATAGAGAGGGAAAGTTTTTAGTAAAGTGCAAGACTGGTGACAGATCGCACTATTTTACTTCTGCGGTAGAACTTAGGGCAATTTGGGCGTGTTACTCAGATAAAAACGAAAATACTGCTACGGTGTCAGGAAAAGCAAAAAATGACAGCAAAAATACTGACACAGACAGGGCATGACTAGGAGAATCTCAATCTGACTCTTTCAAAGCAGGTTTTGTAAATTCTGCGTCGCTAAAATAACACTTTAAGCAATTTAGGCAATTAATTGAAGATGATTCATCGTATCATATTATGGGTGTTGCTGAATCACGCTTTGGTGACGTTGTAGATGATGGTATAATATCAGTTAAGCTTGATTAGGCAAGATCGCAATACTCAAGGTGGCGGGGTTGTACTATTCATCAAAAACAATCTTCGAGCCACAGTTCTAACACGTTCTGACACAACCAAAAGTGGTAAGCCTAATAGCATTGAATACCTCATGGGTCGCATCACAGGTGATATAATTCCTCCAATTTTTGTTTGTTTAATTTATCGTCCATCTTATGTACCCTTTGAAGCAGATTCTTAATTTTTGACAAATTTACGCGACTTTTGCTCAAATTAGAGTCACAAGGTTGTTATGGGAGATCTGAACACTGACTTACTCATTGACAGCAACAGCACACTTCTAGCAAAAGACGTACTTAATGAGCTATCATTGCAGGTAATAAACCACTGTGCAACGCGACGTCCACCAGGCTCTAGTATCTGCAAAACCTGGATTGATATTATATGTATAGACAGTAATGACGTAGTTCGTAATTACTCTAACAAAATCCCTCCTTTACTGAGTGATCATAACCTGATGCAGAAATAGAGATATTTATGCCTAAGCCTCCTAAGGAGACGTTTTCTTATCGTAAATTTAGAGAAATAACACCTGAAGCTATCAATGAGGTTCTGACTTGGTCGGAATGGTCGAATTTTACTACACCTAATATTGATTTGGACAATGCAGTCTCTAGTTTCAGACAAAACTTACAGGCTGCAATTGACACACTAGCACCTCTTAAGACAGTCAATCCTAGTAAAAAAAAACAACCTTGGATAAACGATAACCTACAATTTCTAAAAAACAAACGGAAAACTATTGAGTGACGCTACCTTAACTCAAAAAACACCTCTCTTTTAGATGAATTACTTCGGATCACTGAAGAAATAGAGACTCTTTCGGATTCAGGCTATAATGAATTTATACGCAGTAAACTTGACGAAGCAATTGAAAGCAACTGTGACATATGGCGCGAAATGAGAAACTTGGGACTAATACCAACACCTCGCAGTGATCTTCATGGTTTTTCTCTAGACACTCTAAATGCATACTTTGCGGGTGTTTCAACATCACAAACAGAGAATCTTGACATGACAAATGAAATGATTGACTCAGCATCTCATAATTGCTTCAATTTTAAAGAGGTTAGCTTGAATGATGTCATCTTAGCGGTGGCTCACTTTTCATCACAGGCCATTGGTACTGATGGGATACCTCACCGAGTCATTGCAAAATCACTTCCCACAATTGGTCCTTATCTAGTCAAGCTTTTCAATAAATCATTGATAGGTGGAGCTTTTCCCACAACGTGGTAAAGATCATTATTAGTGGCCATTAAAAAGACATCTGCTCCATCCTCACCATCAGATTTTTGGCCAGTAGCCTTGCTATAATATCTAGCAAAAGTATTTGAAAAACTGGCTCATGACCAAATTACTAGTTACCTACAGGAAAACAAACTGCTTGACCCACTACAGACTGGTTTTAGACCTTACAGTAGTTGTGAGACGGCTTTAATAAATCTTACAGAGAACATACGATCTGGTAGAAATAAAAGGCTTATGACACTACTTCTGCAATTTGACTTCAGTATGGCTTTTGATTCCATATCTCCTTCTAAGTTGATTGGAAAATTAATATCAATGGGTTTTTTGAAAAATGGCTTTTTCAAAAAAGCCCTTTTCAAAAAAGCCCTATCTCAGACGCAGGGGTCTGTTTTAAGACCTCTCCTGTTTTGTATTTACGTTAATGACGTTAAACAATATCTCCATGATGACATTTATCATCTACTATACGCAGCTACTATATACACTATTACAAATATACATACAAACGTCACCTGAGAATATAAATGAAGCTATTAATAAACTATCATTAGCAGCCTACAACATCAATGACTGGGCAAAAACTGTATCTTTGAGACTTAACCCTGATAAAACAAAGGCAATCTATTTTGGTACAAGCTACTTTGTAGACCAAATAGAAAAACTGAAGCTTCCTGGTGTTAAAATAAGTGAAGGAATTACGGTTCCTTTTGTTAAGGAAGTAAAAAGCCTGGGAGTCATACTTGATAACAAATTAAATTGGAAAGCGCATATAACATCAATAGGTAAGAAAGTTAATAGGGTCCTCTACACACTCAGGTTTATCAGGCAATGTACAACGGAAGCTCTACGTATCAAACTTGTACAGGCCTTTTGTTCTGTTGTATACCTTGACTGTTCGACAAACTTACATGACAGAATTCAGAGGCTTAGTAACTCTTGTTTAAGATATATTTTTGGGATTCGTAGGGACAATCATATCACTCCATATAGAGAAAGGCTAGGGTGGTTAACTTGTTACATGCGTAGAATGTATTTTACATTGATAATAATGTACAAAATTCTTCCCTTACATAGACCTGAATATTTGACTCATATTTTTTTTAAATACGTCCTGAAAGAAACAGCCAGAGGTGATCTAATAACTCGTGAATTGGATATGCCTGATCTTGAAAAATGGCATGGAAATTCCTCCTTTCAAGAACAAGGTACAAAAAGCTGGAATTCACTCCCTTCTAAAAGAAGGTTCGTTCCTTCCTTAAACTCCTTCAAGACAGCCTTAATTGCTCATTTGAAAACCTGAAGTCATACATATGATGGCTTGGTCTTTAAGTGCAGTTAACATATAGAATTGTGATATAGGCTAGAATTATGCTATTGATGACGTTATCTTAAATGTTATATATCTTTGAGTTGATGTATATTAATATGCTATGTTATTTATTTATTACTTGCTATTATTGACTGAATTCTAATTATTGAATGCTATCGCTTGTACTACTCTACTTACTACTGCTATTATTATGCTGTTAACTTTTATATCATTATTGCAAATACAAAATTATTTTTATACTGTTGTATCTATATTGAGCTATAATGTTACATTGTTATAATTGTGTATCAAATTTTTTTTTTTGACAAATAAAATAACATTTACTCTGTGCACACACGCACGCATACTTATTAACTTATATTAATATGTGTATTATTATACAGTGTAATATTTAACATTCTCCCCCATTTTAATTTATTTGCAGAGAAAATAAATTAATAATTAAAAATTTACTAGTTTATGTACATATTTAAAAAATTATCCCATTTTTTTTTTTAAACAGTTTTTACGTAAAATATTTTTTTCACACATACATTCATTTAATTTTTTACACATAGTTTTTATTAATTGCATTTTAACAAAATAGAAATATTTATAAATTTGTTTCATCTATTTTTTTTTTAAAAGTAAAATCAGTTTGTTTATGGGTCTAGTTAATTCAGTTGTAGCGGTTTTTAATTTAACAACTCTTACCAAACCATCACTCCCTGGGCAAATTTCCATAACCTAAGCGATAGGCCATTTAGCCGGTGGGAGATTGTTGTTAAACATCAGTACAATGTCTCCTGTTTTTAAATTATTTTGAGCAAAATTCCATTTATTACTAGTTTGCAAGAACTGCAAATATTCATGTAACCACTTATTCCACCATTGTTGTAAAAAATATTTAATTTTACTCCAAATTAATAATGGACATTTAGAATTTAAGTGATTAGGTTCAGGTAAAACATGAGCTGGTTTTTTTGATATTGCAATCAATTGAAAAGGAGACAATATTTTACGTTTTTGGGGGTTAGGCCAATTTGTAAGCAAATGGTATGATGATTTTCTTGATGTTGGTTGGCTTTCACTTTTCGGCGTCTTGATTCGGCTGGACCGTGATTTGGTATATTTTTGGAAGGAAGTTTGCGGAAGTTAGGTTGTAAAATAATTCTACACTCGCGCTTTAAAAGTTAATTGAGTACTTTTATTTAGTTCAAAATATGCGTACCAAGAAAGTCTTTACAATTGCACTAAAGGGTGGAATTTAGTGAAAATGCGCAACGATATTGTTGACCCGAAGTATGAGTGACGTGACGGTGAGTACGCGGTATTACTCAGTCTCTGATACGATAGTTAGTCGTTCATAGACTCCCTCGAAGTGCGCTCCCCTTGTGAAAACTTGGTTTATATATTCGCGTGCTTGGGCGGTGCTAAAAAGGGGTATGTACGGATCAAGTTCAACTTTCCCCTCGTTTAATATTTTGATAGGTTAATGTTAGGGTGTTTCCATGATGGCCGACTAAAATAAAACGTTCATTGGTTATTCTTACTTTGGGGTCTATATGTTGATTGGAAGGCTTCGCGTCCATAGTTTTTTATCCGACCAGTGTCTTTTAAGCCACGTATTGATTTTTAGGGGAATGTTTATCGTTGCTATGTCTAGGGTAAATTATTATGTGTCTGGCGTTTTTTATTATGATTGGAAAAGTAAAGACTATATATATTAGGGTGGCCAACAATTCTAAACAAATATTTATAAATCACTAATATCGTCATTCAAAGGCAGAAGCGGACGCGAATTTAAGCAAGCTTCTACCTGTTTTAATAAGGTGTAAAAATGACTAAAAGTAAGTAATTGTTCTCCTAATACCTTTTTTAAATGAAGTTTAGCCTATTTAATGGCAGCTTCCCAAATGCCACCAAAATTTGGAGCAGATGGCGGAATGAAATGCCATTTTACATTTTCAAACTTGAAGCATCAATTATTTCGTTTAAATGTTCTGAACCTTTAAGAAATAGATCAGAAATTTCTTTAGAAGCTCCAACGAAAGTTTTATCGCTATCGCTGTCAATTTCTCGGCATTCAACCCTAACTGAGATAAATCGTCTAAAAGCGGCTAAAAAGTCTGAATTATTATATTTTTCTACTAATTCTATATGTACAGCCTTGGTAACTGGACATACAAATATAGCTATATAAGCTTTAAATAATTTTATACCTCTAAATTTTGAAGCTTTGATGTTAAAAGGTCTTGCATAATCAATCCCTGAATAAGTAAAAGCATCAGTGCTTTTATTAAATCTAACAGCTGGTAAATTACCCATTTTTTGATACATAGTACTTCCTCTATATCTGATGCATGTTGTACAATTTCTTATAACTTTTTTATTTTTCGTAATCTTCCTTATTTTAGGGGTAGTTTTTACCCCCTAAAATTGGTCCTTATTTCCTAATTTTAGTCTAATATCTAATAACCACGATATTTATTTAATTACTCTTGAAAAATTACAATCATTTATTTATCTTAGCTTTAGTCCCAAAGTATTGCAAAAAAACCCGTAAAAAGGGGTAGTTTTTTCCCATTTAAGGGTGTTCCCTGTTTTTTTGCCAGATTTGGACCCCGGATTTGGATTCAGCGAATTTATATTAAAAATTTCATAAATGCATTCATTCATTCCAAAAAAATTATACCTTTTCTATTTCTTTTATATTTTGAAAGCAAAATTAGCTTGTTGTTAATTAATAAAAAAGTTGTTTATTTACAATTTTATTTTATTGCAATTATGTCAAAAAACTGTCGTTTGATAAAGATAAAAATAATTTTAACTTAATTTTTTAGTAGTTATGTATAATAAACATTTTTTTTAATTAATGTAAAGTAATAAATTATTATAATTATATTTATCAGATTTTGTTTCAGACAATTTACTTTAGTATACGTACAAAACATTTTATAAGCATTAACTTAACATACATTTGGAAAAAATTTTTTTCTTTATCTACTTTTTTGGATATCAAGCTTTGATTCAATAAAATGCATAGAAAAAATTAAAATCTAATTTTTGGAAATGAAACATTTTTTAATACTTTTTGAAAAACTTAGCATTACAGCTGTTCAAAATGCATTCCATTGTTTTTGGATGCAGAGACGGCTTCTTTCATAAACATTTTGCGTCTCTCTTCTGATTTCATCGGGTGTAAGACTTGCAAAAGCCTGTTGGATCCCTAGCCAAGTCAACTCTCGGGTCGACGTATCTCCCTGATAAACAATATTTTTTATTCTACCCCATAAGTAAAAATCACAAGAATTTAGATCTGGAGAACGCGGTGCCCAAGGAATGGTACTACCAATTCTAATTCAGCGTCTAGGGTATTGCTGATTTAAAACATGCCTTACTCGAAGATCAGTATGAGCTGGAGCTCCATCATGCATATCGATAAGATTATTCACTGTCTCATCAGATAAACCAGCTAAAATTAAAATTAAAATGCTAAAATTAAACCTGGTAATTGCTCTCCCAGAAACTGTAAATACGAATTCCCGTTAAAGCATTCTGGAAATTGTATTGGTCTGATCTGAAATTTTTAATGAGTATTAATTAAAATTTCGTACGTAACTTTTCTTTCGAATAATAAAAAAAAATTACTTACTACAGCAGCTTATACATTAATAGAAAATCTGTTTTGAAAATTTCCTTGTTGTATTAATCTGTAAAAGTTAGTAAGTAAACATATTTTTTGCACAAAAATTTTTTTAAAATAGTAACATATTTACTGTGGGTTATGATCATCCCAATAAACATTATTACTTTGGTTGGACATTCCATTATTAGTGAAAGTACTTTCGTCCGTATAAAAAACAATGAGGCCATATAATATCAGCAATTTTAATTATTATAAAATATTTGAATAAAAAAATATATCGATTGGTAATTAATCATAATGGAATTAAATAATCGACAATTAGATCTCGATATTAATTATCATATTTACGTGATTCAAGCTGTTGAAGAAGAACCACGTATCTGGCGAGAGGTGTTGAAACACGAAATAAAACAGCATATTTTAACCAGATTGCCAGAAATACGAATTTCGAGTTTAATACCAACCAATTTAAAAGTGGTGAGAATTTTTCCATTGAATATATCTATTGGATAATTTTTTGCAAATATTTATTAGACCCTCATGTTAACTAGTTTTTTGTTTCTTACAGTTTTATTTATTTATCACTATTTACTTCTTGCAAAAAAAAATAAAAAATATTTTCAAATTTCTTATTGGTGTCAACATAACTGCATCAGAATAAATTTCAATTATTATAGGCAAAGACTACATATAAAGCGTCTTACAAAAACAACAGGTTCCATCCAACCTACAAGTAAAACAATTTATTAGGCTTTTTACATCAGCAGCTGCTACAAGATGATGGAGAATTCATCATAAATATGCAAATAGGTGAAAATATTCATCAAAACGTGGATAATGATAATAATTAGTTGATAATAAAAAATAAAATTCCTATATTCCTAGTTTATGCATGAAAATATTGAGTAATGAAGTTTACCAGAAATTTAAAAAAATATTTGATAATAAATTAGTTTGAATTATGGCATACATAATATCTTGTAATTGAGTTAAATATTTTTAATACTATATATTTATCAATTTCAAAAAAGCATAAGAAATAGTAACTCATGAAAATAAAAATTGTAAAAAAAATAAAGTAAAAATAGTTTTTTCAAAAAGCGAATTTGTTCAAAATCTGTAAATTTATACGTTATAATATCCACAAAATTTATTCATAATATCATAAAATAATTTAATAAGTTTTTCAGTAATGAAATATAGAATCTTTTCAAAATTAAAATCATTCCTATCAATATTTAATCCACAATCATTATTATATAAGCTTCTCCTAATGCATTGCAGTAATCGTACTGAAGAATCGTTGAAACTAAGTTGCATGGATTGTGTAAAGAATGTAACTCGTAATGGTTTTTAATTTGGCAAGATTCTTTTTTTAATTACTTTAATGAATAAAATATTCCAATTCTAAGAATTTCCTTACTGAATTTGCTGTATAAATGTTACGTTGGTGTTTTGAGGAAAAATTAGTTGCTTAAAAATTGAATATATATATCATAAAAAATTCTAGTTGATAAATTTATAACATTATAATAATGTATGCTTTACAGTAATAAAAGAAACTATCTATTATTAGAAGTTATGTTTTTCTTACAATTTAAATTACAAGGTAGCAACGCTCCAACAGTACGCCATCTCCAAAGCATTAAAAATGGCTTATAGTAGTAATTTTGGTTAAGTATTAATAAGAAAGAATTTCAATCAGGCAACATTCTTTATGTTCAGTATTGCAAACTATAATTTCTTTTTATTCATAATTTCTTTAGTAAATTAATTTATTTTTGATATTTTTGAATCTACATTGGATTTAATCAAAATATGAAAAATTATATATTTTAAGCATATTCACAACATTTTTTCTTAATATGAACAAAATTAAGGCTTTCTAGTACTCAAATATAGAACATTTTTACAACTAAAAAATCATCCTATATATATTAAAATGAAATAATTTAAAAAATTGACTATTTTTGATTTTATTGGACACGCATTTATGAAGAATTGTACGGACGAAAATACATAAAAGTGGTTTTAAAGTAATCTTTAAAGAAATATCTCCAGACCTTTTTCTAATTTTTAAAAAATATTTAAATCATTTCGAGAAATCAATATCAGAAGTTAGTGGTCGAAAACGCAAAATAATTTCATTTTTTTCTATAAAACTGATTTTTCTCAGGATCTAAGAGGTTTTTTAAGACAAGATTTAGTGCAAATTATTACTTGGAAAAAATGCTATCGATTTGACGTTTTTATTTTTTTTAATTTGAGATCACGGATCAGAGTTACAACTGTTTGAAGCTAAGAACTGCAAAATTAAAAAAATCAAAAAGTGGACATTTTCATCACTTCAGATCTCGGAATGGATTGTGTCAAAATGTAAAAACCAAGTTTCTTTGTATTTATTAAACACTTTTCTAATGCCACTTTTATTTTTTTTTAATTTCATTCATTAGTTAAAGAGAAATATCAAAAAAACGACTTAGAGTCTAATTTTTTGAAATTTTTTATTTTTTTATATTTAGGACAGCTGATATCCATTTTTTATATTATTTTAGATATTTTATATTTTATTTTCTTAAAAAAAATCTAAATGCTACCATTGCATAAAAATATATAAAATTTAAAAAATATTTAAATGCAATCATTGTATAAAAGCTTCTGTAGCGAAGGTTATGTCCGGGATAGAGACACCCCAACCCGGCCTCTCGTAGGTGGGTCTGTTGCCTCTGTTCTGGACCACTAGTTTGCACCTAGTGGCCATTTCGAGTACCATTCGTTCCCTGGGGTTAGTCGTTGGCATCCCAAGTGCATTAGCTTGGGGCACTGCATTAGCTAAGGGCACTAAGGCGGATATGGCAGTAGTAGACCTACCAGAAGCCGCCGTACTAAAATTGACCAAAAAAAGCCGGCTAAATAATGGCTGGTTTAATTGGCAAGTGCGCTTAAGAGCTAAGGTTACACGGTGCTTTAAGTGTCTTGGTTTTGGCCACAGCCAGTGGTCATGTAAGAGCATGGACTGAAAATTTGCGTTTTTTAAATGTGGAGTTCGAGGCTACCACTCAGAAAAATGTCCTGTCGAAAAAGCAGAATGCTTCCTCTGCAGGGAAAGAGCTGACAAGTCCAAGACCGACCACCTTCAAAGATGCGGAGCGTGTTATCGGGAGGCACTCACGGCAAGGAAGATAAAGTGTCATCGGTAATGTTCGGAGTCCTACAAGGGAATATGAACAAAACCATTCTTGCTGACCTTTTGCTCGATCAGCTCGCGAGCGAGACAGACTCTAGGTTTCGTCTTGCTATCCGAGCCGCTTTGCAAAAGGAACCAGCAATTCTGGTTAACCGATGACACAGGCCAGTGCGCTATTTGGTTACGAAGTCGTGCTCAGACATCTATGTCCCGACATGGAAAAGGCAACTGCCACGTCTGGGCAAAGTGCAGTGATACAACTTTCATTAGTTGTTATTTGTCACCGAATGACAATATTGGAGTGTTCACCGCAAAGCTGGCTTCATTTGAGGAAATGATAAAGGAAGTCTCTGGCAATATCATATTTGCTGGGGACTTAAATGCCAGGGCCGTGGAATGGGGAATGCCAACCACGAACCGTAGGGGAACGTTGATCCTAGAAATGGCCGCTAGAACTGATCTGGTGGTCATGAACTCTGGGAACAATCCGACCTACGTACTCGCTTAGCCAACGGCCAGGCGTTGGCGAATCGATCCCTCATGTCACTTTTGCCTTGGCCGGGCTGTCAGGAAGAGTGGGCGGTTGGAGGGTGATGGATGGAGCTAATGGCAGCGACCATAATTACATCACCTTCAAAGTGCGTGATAGGGTCGTTAATCGGCCCCCGTACAAAAAGCGCCCACTAGGCTAGAATGTGTCAAAGATGGATGAGGACAGATTTGTGGATTATCTTCGCGAAGAGTTCTCGTGTATCCCAGCCTGGCATGGAGGATCGACCACCCCGCGAGAGGCAGAGACTCTTGTCAAGAGGGTAACTGCTCTTCTGAGGGGAGCTTGCAATGCCTCCGTGCCGCGTAAACGGCCTTAGAAGGGTAAAAGAAGCGTGTACTGGTGGAATGAAGAAATTGCGGAGCTTAGACGGGTCTGTCACGGTGCAGGCAGAAGACGGCAAAGAGCCCATGGCCGCCAAGCATAGGCTGGCGAAAACTATCCGCCCCAGCAGGGCGCGCTGTCTTCGGTCCCTAAGAGATGATGGCAACAGCGACCCGTATGGCCTGGGATATAAGGTTGTCATGAGCAAACTTAAATCCGGATGTCACAACACGATGGATGAAGCAGCGACCAAAAGAATAGTGGACGCTCTCTTCCCGGATCATCCAAATCAACAATACCCTGCTTTGGATGTCCTGAGGGAGCAAGTTCCGCTATTTATCGAGGCGGAGATGCTTCAGGCAATTAGGTCAATGAAAAATTGGAAAGCGATAGGACCAGACGGAATACCCGCGGAAGCCCTTAAGGCGGCTGCAAAGGTAATCCCGGGTTTCCTGCTTGACATGTTTAATGCGTGCCTCGTAGCAGGCGCCTTTCCAAGGGACTGGAAAGTGGCCCGCCTGACTCTGATAAGCAAGGGAAAGGGTGAACCAGGATCTCCATCATCTTACAGACCATTGTGTATGTTACATACCATTGACAAGGTGATGGAGAGCATGGTCAGAGGAAGATTACGGCAGGCAATTAGAGAAGCGGGTGACCTTAGCGACGACCAACACGGTTTTCGTGAGGGGCGTTACACGATCGGTGCCATCGAGCAGGTCGTGAAGGTGGTTATGAGGGCCAGCTAAGTGCGGCCGGATATTAAACCGGATGTCCTGCTTGTCACGTTGGATGTGAAAAACGCATTCAACTCGGCTAAGTGGTACGATATATTGCACTCCCACGAGCAGGTATTTAGAGTTCCGGATTATCTAAGAAATATACTAAGAGATTATCTCCGGGAACGATACCTGCGCTGGGACACGCCCGATGGCACAAACGGTAAAGTATTAAGCGCAGGCATGGCGCAGAGTTCAGTTCAGAGCCCTGATTAATGGAATGCCTTTTACGACGGCTTGCTAAAGATTGAGCTTCCGGATGGATACTCCATGATCGGATACGCAGATGATGTTGCTCTAACCATAACAGCTCGAGAGACAGAGGACCAGCAGAATACCTTGGATGAGGCCATGCGCCTTATCAATAGCTGGATGTCGGATCACGGACTATGACTGGCAATTCCTAAACGGTGATTTTCCTTCTGACCCGGGGAAGGGTTGATATTCGGCGTCAGCTTTGATGACGGAGGTAATCCCCTTATGATCCAGACTAAACCATCGGTCAAATATTTGGGGGTCTTCTTGGATAGCAAGTTGACCTACAATAGACAATTCCAGCAGGCCTGTGAAAAGGCTGGCCAGGTGACAAAGTCCCTCGCGTGGCTGATGACGAACATCGGCGGTCCCAGATCACAGAAGAGGAGGCTGTTGATGACGACAGTCAACTCTATCTTGCTCTACGGTGCAGAGGTGTGGGCGGACAATGTCCGCATAAAAAAGTACTGCAAGAAACTAAAGGCAGTACAGAGGCAGGGGGCACTTCGAATCGCTTGCTCGTACAAGACAGTATCAGAGCCAGCGATCCAGGTGGTGGCTCGGGTGATTCCCATCGATCTGCTTGCCTTGGAAAGGCAGGCGATCTATAACCGTCAGGAAGAATAGCGCGACGTAGTTTCCGTTCGCGCTCGCTCCCACACAATGGAATGCTAGCAGTATAGCTGGAATGGTGACCCGAGGGGACGTTGGACGCCTTATCATTGATTTGGAAAGCTGGATGAACCGTGATCATGGGGAGGTAGACTTCTACCTCACACAGTTCCTAACTGGTCACGTTTATTTCCGCGATATGCTTTTCAAGTGGCGCAATGTGACATCTCCGGAATTCTTGCCTTGCCCGGGCGAGCTGGATACCGCTGAGCACACCTTTTTTGGGTGTCCTCGCTTCGCTGAAGGTCGACCGCCCTTCGATAAATTGAGGCCGGAAGGAGTCGTCCCGGAAATGCTGCGTAGTACCGCTAACTGGTACTGTGTGGCAGAGTACGTACGGGCGACACTGATTAAAAATTTAAGACCGGAAAGATAAAGTTCGGCTGCGCACTTTTTGCGAAATGCGTTTTAAAATATTGTGAGCGGCCGTTTTAGAGTTTTCATTTCATAAATATCTCAGGAAGTATGAAACTTAAAATAACTTTTAAGTACTATTTTTACAACCCAAATTTCCTTGGCAACTCAAATTTGCTATTGTTTTTTAGAAAATTAAATTTTCGCGAAAATTACTAAAAATTAAAAAAAATTTGCAAAATCTCAAAAAATCTTTTATTACTGTTTTTAATACTCAAATTTCCCTTGTTTTTTAAATATGCCATTTTTTTTTATTTTTGAAATTTGAGATTTTGCAAATTTTTCTTGATTTTTAGTAATTTTCGCGAAAATTAAAATTTTCTAAAAAATAATAGCAAATTTGAGTTGCCTAGGAAATTTTGGTTGTAAAATAGTATTTAAAAGTTATTTTAAGTTTTATACTTCCAGAGATATTATGGAAACAAAACTCAAAAACGTCGTTCGCAATATTTCAAAACGCATTTACGCAAAAAGTGCCCAGCCGAATTTTTTCTTTCTGGTCTTAAATTACTAACAAAAACTGGGCCAAAAATATTCCGTGATTTTTTTCCGAGTGCTATAACATTCGATTTTGCTTTATTCAAAACATGTTAAAGAGACCCGTGATATATATACTATCTAATCTTGTACATACATATATTTACTATAAATAAATGAACTATCTTTACTACTTGATTATTGAATTGATCGCCCATTTTGATTTTCTGAATTAATTTTAGTAATTAATCGACCTTTTTGGGCTTATTCATTTACTATATTTACTAAAAAATTATATATTTTTTTTTTTTTTAATTATTGTATATACTGAAATATATTTACTGATGTTGACTAGTTTTAATTTATTAAAATATTTTATTTTATTTATATTATTTACATTTAATTAATTAATTTACTTGGTAAAACAAGAGTGCACTATTTTGTATATTTAACAAATAAATCAAATAATAATAATAATTGTAATTCACATTTGGAAGAATCGACTAAAAGTCACTTCGCTCTTGATGCAATGACTAAAGTATTTTTTTTACTGTTAATAATTAATTTTTTTCTGAACTTGAAACTTGGGATGCCAAAATTACTAAAAATCAAGAAAAATTTGCAAAATCTCAAATTTCAAAAATAAAAAAAAATGGCATATTAAAAAAACAAGGGAAATTTGAGTATTAAAAACAGTAATAAAAGATTTTTTGAGATTTTGCAAATTTTTTTTAATTTTTAGTAATTTTCGCGAAAATTTAATTTTCTAAAAAACAATAGCAAATTTGAGTTGCCAAGGAAATTTGGGTTGTAAAAATAGCACTTAAAAGTTATTTTAAGTTTCATACTTCCTGAGATATTTATGAAATGAAAACTCTAAAACGGCCGCTCACAATATTTCAAAACGCATTTCGCAAAAAGTGCGCAGCTGAACTTTATCTTTCCGGTCTTAAATTTTTAATCAGTGTCGCCCGTACGTACTCTGCCACACAGTACCAGTTAGCGGTACTACGCAGCATTTCCGGGACGACTCCTTCTGGCCTCCATTCATCGAAGGGCGGTCGACCTTCAGCGAAGCGAGGACACCCAAAAAAGGTGTGCTCAGCGGTATCCAGCTCGCCCGGGCAAGGCAAGAATTCCGGAGATGTCACATTGCGCCACTTGAAAAGCATATCGCGGAAATAAACGTGACCAGTTAGGAACTGTGTGAGGTAGAAGTCTACCTCCCCATGATCACGGTTTATCCAGCTTTCCAAATCAATGATAAGGCGTCCAACGTCCCCTCGGGTCACCATCCCAGCTATACTGCTAGCATGTCATCAACAGCCTCCTCTTCTGTGATCTGGGACCGCCGCACAGTGGGCTAGAAAAAGTCAAAAAGGAACAAAATTCGGCTTCAGCGTAATTTTGACTGAAAATAAAATTTAAAAAATGGAATTTATAGGTTGTCATATATATTAAACGATAGGATACCGCTTTTTTTGAAAAAAAAATATTGGAAAATTTTTTTATGCGTGGGAAATCAGCAAAAATTTTTTTAAATTTGGCACTAAAAATGGGATAAAATGTCAAATTTATAAAAAAAAGTTTTTTGATGATACATATACATAAAAATATGCTGAAAAAACCATAATTAACCTAAAAATTTTATCTCAGCTGTGTGTGTGTCTACTATTGTAAGTGTGTTAGTGGAATATTCGAAAAAACTTAAAAATTAAAAAAAAATCAGAGTTTTATTAATTTTTAGTGTTTTTTACTTCCTAAAACGCACAAATAAAGTATATATGGGTTTTTTGCATCTACCTTGGTCTTATTCTACATCTGTGTATTTTTGTGTCTTTATGTGAGCGTGTGTAAAATTGAATTTTCGCATTTTTAGTAGATTATTTAAAATTTAATCATAAAGATATTAAATAATGAAATGGTTAACTTGTTTATAGGTGACAAAACTTGAATGTATGTGTGTATTGATATAAAATGTGTGCAGTTTTGTCTATGGGAGTATGGTTGTATGTGGACGTGTGTATGTGTTTGTGAGTTAAATCGCATTTTTGTATTTTCAGTTGGTTTTTTTTAAATTAATCATAATGATATTGAATTATAAAGTGGTTATTTTTTGTTTTACACACGCTCACATACAGACATAAAAATACACAGATGTAGGATAAGACCAAGGTAGATGCAAAAAACCCATATATACTTTATTTGTGCGTTTTAGGAAGTAAAAAACACTAAAAATTAATAAAACTCTGATTTTTTTTTAATTTTTAAGTTTTTTCGAATATTCCACTAACACACTTACAATCGTAGACACACACACAGCTGAGATAAAATTTTTAGGTTAATTATGGTTTTTTCAGCATATTTTTATGTATATGTATCATCAAAAAACTTTTTTTTATAAATTTGACATTTTATCCCATTTTTAGTGCCAAATTTAAAAAAATTTTTGCTGATTTCCCACGCATAAAAAAATTTTCCAATATTTTTTTTTCAAAAAAAGCGGTATCCTATCGTTTAATATATATGACAACCTATAAATTCCATTTTTTAAATTTTATTTTCAGTCAAAATTACGCTGAAGCCGAATTTTGTTCCTTTTTGACTTTTTCTAGCCCACTGTGCGCCGATGTTCGTCATCAGCCACGCGAGGGACTTTGTCACCTGGCCAGCCTTTTCACAGGCCTGCTGGAATTGTCTATTGTAGGTCAACTTGCTATCCAAGAAGACCCCCAAATATTTGACCGATGGTTTAGTCTGGATCATAAGGGGATTACCTCCGTCATCAAAGCTGACGCCGAATATCAACCCTTCCCCGGGTCAGAAGGAAAATCACCGTTTAGGAATTGCCAGTCATAGTCCGTGATCCGACATCCAGCTATTGATAAGGCGCATGGCCTCATCCAAGGTATTCTGCTGGTCCTCTGTCTCTCGAGCTGTTATGGTTAGAGCAACATCATCTGCGTATCCGATCATGGAGTATCCATCCGGAAGCTCAATCTTTAGCAAGCCGTCGTAAAAGGCATTCCATTAATCAGGGCTCTGAACTGAACTCTGCGCCATGCCTGCGCTTAATACTTTACCGTTTGTGCCATCGGGCGTGTCCCAGCGCAGGTATCGTTCCCGGAGATAATCTCTTAGTATATTTCTTAGATAATCCGGAACTCTAAATACCTGCTCGTGGGAGTGCAATATATCGTACCACTTAGCCGAGTTGAATGCGTTTTTCACATCCAACGTGACAAGCAGGACATCCGGTTTAATATCCGGCCGCACTTAGCTGGCCCTCATAACCACCTTCACGACCTGCTCGATGGCACCGATCGTGTAACGCCCCTCACGAAAACCGTGTTGGTCGTCGCTAAGGTCACCCGCTTCTCTAATTGCCTGCCGTAATCTTCCTCTGACCATGCTCTCCATCACCTTGTCAATGGTATGTAACATACACAATGGTCTGTAAGATGATGGAGATCCTGGTTCACCCTTTCCCTTGCTTATCAGAGTCAGGCGGGCCACTTTCCAGTCCCTTGGAAAGGCGCCTGCTACGAGGCACGCATTAAACATGTCAAGCAGGAAACCCGGGATTACCTTTGCAGCCGCCTTAAGGGCTTCCGCGGGTATTCCGTCTGGTCCTATCGCTTTCCAATTTTTCATTGACCTAATTGCCTGAAGCATCTCCGCCTCGATAAATAGCGGAACTTGCTCCCTCAGGACATCCAAAGCAGGGTATTGTTGATTTGGATGATCCGGGAAGAGAGCGTCCACTATTCTTTTGGTCGCTGCTTCATCCATCGTGTTGTGACATCCGGATTTAAGTTTGCTCATGACAACCTTATATCCCAGGCCATACGGGTCGCTGTTGACATCATCTCTTAGGGACCGAAGACAGCGCGCCCTGCTGGGGCGGATAGTTTTCGCCAGCCTATGCTTGGCGGCCATGGGCTCTTTGCCGTCTTCTGCCTGCACCGTGACAGACCCGTCTAAGCTCCGCAATTTCTTCATTCCACCAGTACACGCTTCTTTTACCCTTCTAAGGCCGTTTACGCGGCACGGAGGCATTGCAAGCTCCCCTCAGAAGAGCAGTTACCCTCTTGACAAGAGTCTCTGCCTCTCGCGGGGTGGTCGATCCTCCATGCCAGGCTGGGATACACGAGAACTCTTCGCGAAGATAATCCACAAATCTGTCCTCATCCATCTTTGACACATTCTAGCCTAGTGGGCGCTTTTTGTACGGGGGCCGATTAACGACCCTATCACGCACTTTGAAGGTGATGTAATTATGGTCGCTGCCATTAGCTCCATCCATCACCCTCCAACCGCCCACTCTTCCTGACAGCCCGGCCAAGGCAAAAGTGACATGAGGGATCGATTCGCCAACGCCTGGCCGTTGGCTAAGCGAGTACGTAGGTCGGATTGTTCCCAGAGTTCATGACCACCAGATCAGTTCTAGCGGCCATTTCTAGGATCAACGTTCCCCTACGGTTCGTGGTTGGCATTCCCCATTCCACGGCCCTGGCATTTAAGTCCCCAGCAAATATGATATTGCCAGAGACTTCCTTTATCATTTCCTCAAATGAAGCCAGCTTTGCGGTGAACACTCCAATATTGTCATTCGGTGACAAATAACAACTAATGAAAGTTGTATCACTGCACTTTGCCCAGACGTGGCAGTTGCCTTTTCCATGTCGGGACATAGATGTCTGAGCACGACTTCGTAACCAAATAGCGCACTGGCCTGTGTCATCGGTTAACCAGAATTGCTGGTTCCTTTTGCAAAGCGGCTCGGATAGCAAGACGAAACCTAGAGTCTGTCTCGCTCGCGAGCTGATCGAGCAAAAGGTCAGCAAGAATGGTTTTGTTCATATTCCCTTGTAGGACTCCGAACATTACCGATGACACTTTATCTTCCTTGCCGTGAGTGCCTCCCGATAACACGCTCCGCATCTTTGAAGGTGGTCGGTCTTGGACTTGTCAGCTCTTTCCCTGCAGAGGAAGCATTCTGCTTTTTCGACAGGACATTTTTCTGAGTGGTAGCCTCGAACTCCACATTTAAAACACGCAAATTTTCAGTCCATGCTCTTACATGACCACTGGCTGTGGCCAAAACCAAGACACTTAAAGCACCGTGTAACCTTAGCTCTTAAGCGCACTTGCCAATTAAACCAGCCATTATTTAGCCGGCTTTTTTTGGTCAATTTTAGTACGGCGGCTTCTGGTAGGTCTACGACCGCCATATCCGCCTTAGTGCCCTTAGCCTTGAAGATAGCGACATTTATGTCGTCATCGTTCTGCAGCTTCGTTGCCTCCTTTATCACCGGCCTCCTTTCGTCGCTACCAGTTGTACCATCTAGGCTTCTGATTTCCACGGTTAGGTGGGGAATCAGTTCCTTGACTGAACTTTCTGGGCCTGTGACCTTCTTGACAGCATCTATTAGTTTTTGCCGGTCTTTCGACGAGATCAGCTCTATTAGGACGCTACCATCCTGGGTTTTCTGGATTTGGTGAACCTCAATCCCCGAATCCTTTAGTTGGACACCTCTTTTGATCTCCAGCAGGGCTGTTGCATAAGACTTCCCTTCAGGAGGCTTTATTATTAGAGCCTCCTTACGCTTAGAGATCCTTATGCGCCGGTTCTGGCGCTTCATTCTCCTGCCTTTTTCTGTCGCCTTGGAAGGAGGAGATTTACCATCTCCTTCCTTCTTCTGCGGCTTTTTCTTTTTTCTTCTTTTATTCTCTGCCCCCTGCCGCAGGTTTGCTGCCGCTGCAGTTATATTTGGCTGCTGTTTCTCCTGCTGCTTCTTCTGTTCCTGCTCTTGGTTTTTACGAGCCTCTGCCTTCTTTCTTTCAAACTCTTTTTTCTTTTTCCTCTTTTCCTTTTTTCTTTGACTTTTGCTTTTAACAGCGACGAAATCATCCTCGTCTGGAGGGGAGGTATCTATAGCTACATCCTTTGGCTGCGTTTGCTGGCCAGAAGCTAACTGATTCACCTCCCGAACCATATCTTTCGGAGGAGACATCACTGCATTAGCGAAGGTCTTCCTTAGAGGGAGTTTCGGGGACGTTTTCTGCGCCGGTCTCTTTTTTGTATTCTCCTTTCCGGGTGGGCTTCGGGACGCAGTCTGAGCCCTCTTTTATTCTTTTCTAATCATAGTCCCTGATGTTTCCTGTATAGGAATATCGGGTTTTTGTTTCCCATTTAATACCTCCTGCTGCAGTTCAAAAATTGTCTTTAGCCTGGCTAAATATTTTGCAAACTGAGCTATGCCTTTTTTGACAGTCATATTACAGTTCTTCTGTACTTTGACTGACTCTCTCATCTGAGTAATATCTCTCTCCATTTTTGCGTGGATTTCAATGCACGCGCTGTTATATTGCTTTGACTCTCCGAGATATCTTTCCATATTTTCTTCCCTCTTGCCTTCGTCATCAAGCCCAACTTCACTAACATTAGGCAACGAATGTCAACAAATTTCAGAATAGAAGGCCGTATCAAGCTATTGCTTGAACCTTTTTGGGCACCACATTTTGCGCTTATATCACCTTCCATTGAGAATTTGCGAGAGGAATCCTCGACCTCTAGCCTAGTTAAGACTACCTTTGCCGTCTTTTTTTCAGCAGTAATTAGAGCTAGATGTTGTTGCTCTGTGGGCGTGGTGTTCTTCCCTTGCTGCTGAGAAATGCTAAATTGGAGACCTCCAGAATCCGTGTCTCCGGCTCTGACCATCAAGGCTTTCACTTGATCGGAATCAGACGTTGAATTATCTTCTATGAGAGGGGTATCAAACTGGGGTAATTCATTGTATTTATTTAGCATTGTTCATAAAATAAGCCTGTGTCCCTGGACTAAGGGCCCTTAGTTGGGTAAGAGTACCCTTCAGAGTATTATTGAAGGATTTACGTTAGTCGCTGACATAGAGTGTCTATCAGCTTCCAGCATCGACCAAGTAATAATAGTCCTACAGATCGGGGGATTTTCACCACCATGTCTGATGACATCACATACGATTATTAATCCGGCATGTAACAGACTTCGATTGAGAGTGCCTTAACTAAAAGATGCCTTTGGTATAAGACCTACTGCTCCTAAAGAGTCTATAACAGCTGTTAAGTCAGATACAGTTTTTATTTGATGAGACCTCGACTCATTACTCCATCGCACAAGAATTTTCCCAGCGCAATGCCAGACATATTTGAAACCTAAATGTATTGTTTTACAGTTTCTCTTATAGCTAAGTAATGTGATTGATCAGTAGTTAACAGCACTTCATTCACAAAAATTCTACTGTCTAGCAGTGCGCTGACAAATTCAGGATTAAGTAAATTTAAGTCAATATTTTTTGTTGTGAAGTAGTTGTTGCTGTATGCCTTTTTTGCACTTATAATACTATGTGAATAATGATGGATGAGTCCTACTATATGATGAAGTGCTTTGACTGAAAGTGAAAGCTGTATTTATATTTTTATAATTAATTTTTGGTAAATCACAATCAGTTTTACAGAGATTATTAGGACTAAATGTATTAAAATTAATATTATTATCACAATAATATTATCACAATGATTTACCTTCGGATGATGATTTCTGTTGTGCTTCTGATGGTAATAAAATAAAAATAATTTTGTAAATATAAAAATTCCCTCCAAAATGACTAAGTATCCAAAATGAATAACAATGCTTTATGGCGATGAAAAATCGCAAAAAAGGCACCTTTATCCAGATGCACCTTATTATTAAATTGCACTAACGAAAACGATAATAATAATATACACAATCTTTTGTAAAACAGATAATGTTTGGGCGTGGGGCAGATGGTAAAGTTTCTGTAGGAGCAGGTAAGCAGTAAATCGATCACAAATTAATTAATATATTTTGCTAATTGCACTTCACTAAATATATATTTATTGCACTTTTGTTGCCTAAGATGTTGTTAATGAATATTATTAGTTTATGTAATTTAGTTATTTTTTTAATATATATTTTTATTAATATATACGGAGTGCACTTGTATACACCTTACCTGCTCCGCCGCGCACGCGCTTTTTCTTTTTTTCTTTTTCTTTTTATAACTTCTTGAGCTTCTGTTAAGTTGGCTAAAATATTATGAACTTGACCTATGCTTGAATCTTCTATTTCACCCATAGCATTTAATACAGCAGGTATTAGAACTGGTAAAGATGGTTTTAAAAAAAACCAGCTAAATTCACTAATTGTGAAACAGTTTGAAGAGATAACACTCGAATAACAGAAACTGTATGGTTATTTTCTAATAAATAGGTAATATTTTTAGTATGAATTCTTCGCTTGATTTACCTGATATTGTAGAATTCAATCCTAAATGAGCACGCACTCCATTTTTATATGGTCAAAAACCAAATACAAGTAACTTGTCTTGAATTTGGATTTGTTTTACTAATAAGCGATTACAATTTATCAAGAATATAATCTAATCGCTTTTATTATTGATATTATTAAAATATTCAGGAGTCAGTACTTTTCAAGAATCTCTAACCTCGGGACAACCTGGAACTCGAATACAATAAACTAATGCTTCTCCAATACATAAATGCATATTTAAATCTTTTGTTTCTTTAGCATAATCAATTAATTTTTCTGCTATCATTTTAGAATAAGGAAAATCTCCTATGCAAAGTAAATCTGATGATAGTGCAAATTTTTTTTTTATCTATTAACAAATGATAAATGTAGTTTAGTTAATTTAAGAATAAATTAATTTACAATTTAACCTATTAATTAATTACCTTACTGCTATTTTTTACATTTGCAAAGATAGTTATTAATTTATCAACAATAAATTTTTTGCTTATTTCACCTTCTTTGTCGTTATCAAATGGTAAAGAATGATGTTTTTTCAATCAAACAAATTCCATCGGTAGCAGTAGATAATTGATAAGACATGTGATTTTTTTATGTTAAGAATATTACGTGATATTTTTCTTTTTTCAAAATAAACTAAACACCAATGCAAAAAAGTGCAATGAACACTAGCCTCTGTGAGCACGTCTTTACATTGTAACGAGACGCAGAGGCACGCGGCTAGGGCGGCATGATTACCGAAATAAAATTAAAAATGACATTACCATATTGTCGGTAATAGCGGTATTTTTATCTTATCAATTTTGAGAAGTTACCTTCTCTGTACTATAGAGTGCTATTTATAAAAAAAAAAGTTTTTTGCTTGCTACCTATTTACAAATACCCTGTATATATGGGTTAGTATTTCTCAACTGTATATAAAGTGTACGGGTGGGTTGGCGTATCTACCATACCCCAAACCAATTTCAAATTGTTTTGTAAATTTCAAAATTTACAAATTAATAATAAAATTTCAAGAAAATGCATGTTTATATAATATAATAATAATTTAACGATATTCCATTATTTTATTCTCATTTTATTCTAAAGTTTTCAATTTTTACTAATTTTAAGTCGCGGCGCGCTATTTTAGTTAAAATAGCAACAAATTTTACTTATATTTTATTTTAAGCCGCTGGGGTTAATTTTGAGGCTAATTTAACGATAAACCAAGTTTTCAGCCACTAGGGGTCGCCTAAAGCTGATCTGGACAAAATTAATCATGAATTGTAATTTTTATTTCGTTTTGTGACAATAATCGCCATTACCTTACTGAACTTAACGATATTCCATCTGAGGATCTAAATAATAATGGTTAAACCAAAATCCCGCAGACATCCTCTGGTCCGCGCGGCAAGCCAAAATCAGGACTTATTAACTCATACCTAGCATAAATTTCAATTTTGAGTCCTATTTCTAACTTAAATATTGAGACCTAAACCGGAATGGGCATATACGGTACACGCTGTGTTGGCTGGGTTTTTACTTAATTTCTAAACTTGCATTGTGACTCGCAATCACAATTTTATTATGGGGACTATAATCCCGGAATTGTGATTGCTGTAATAACAGCCCCACATGATAACATGTATTCAATTATTTATTTGATTTTTAAATAAATAATTGAATAAAATCCCCCTTTTATTAATTTAATGCAAAAATTTGTTAATTTTCCCAATTGAGTAGTGTGAATTCCTGTGTGTTAATTTTGTGTTTTGTGTAATTTATGTGTTAAAAGTGCTAATGTTCATGTTAAGTTTTTGTTTTGTGGGAAAGAATTTATAAGATTTTTTGTTAATAATTAATTAAGTTACAAATTCTTTCCCTTTATATGTTTTACGTTTGTCTTGAGTGTGAAAATTTAATAATTTTATTTAAATCTTGAAGCCCTAAAAGTTCTACTTAGCCCTAATTTCTAAAATTTTGATGCGTTATTTCAGGTTTGCAGAGTAGTTCTAAGTCTTACAGAATAAGTTACATATTAATACTCAGCAAGACTTGGAGAAGTTTCATGTATTTCAGCCAGCAGCGGAGCTCCAGGATAAGCTATTTTCCAAGTCTAGGATCATCGCAAGAGCTAAAATTTGTAGTTTCCCACCTATAAGCCAACTGAATTGCTTTTATTGTTTCTAACTTCCTAATAAAGTTCCTAAACCCAAGTTAAAGAAGCTTTTAAGTTATAATATCTAAAATTTGCCTTATTTTAAAATTTCACTAAAATATTTTGTACTTTAAATACTGGAGTTTTGTTCCGCATGTTTAAAGGCTAATTTAAACTTGTTTGTAGTATTTTACTTATTAGATAATTTTAGAATCTTAATAGAGAGTAGCTTTTAACATGTTTTATTCTTGATATTTAGTATTTTAAAATTTTACTCAAAATTTCTGAACGGGCAAAAGTTTTAAGTTCCAACATTAAATCTTCATAAGTAAATTTATTGTTCAATTTTAGCGAGTTCTGCTAGATTATGATTAAAATAACTTAATTTAGTAAATTTTAACCTTTTATTTAGTTTAAACTGGATAAAGTAATTTTTTATACGCACAAAATGTTTTACACGAACTTCGATTTTTATACTTTTAATTCAAATTTTGGACTATTTTAAGCTAGTAAAACTATTTTAAATTAATTAAAGCTTCGAATTAAGGAAGAGTTTAGTCCTAATTACTCCAAACTTCATCGAATTCAAAATTTCACAAAAATTTTTAAAACGAGTAAAAGTTACCAATTTTAACATTTGATTTTTTTAAGCATAATTTTGGGTCAAATTTAATAAAATTAGCTGCATTGGGATGAAATTAGTCTAATTTATCATAAATTTAACTGCTTAGGTTCCAAAAACGTCTAATAGCAAAGTCCAAAACTTTCACGTTTTTGTGGGATTTATAAGTAATTTTTTTTTTTAATTTTAACGAGAAACCACATCTTTTATTAGTTTAACGAGAGACCAAATATTATTTTGTGTTTCAGAGAGCTTTAACTTAGGTTTTAGACTAATTTTAACGGTAAAACCACATTTTGATATTTAAACCCATCTCCTTGGAAAGTCAATTTTATTTTATCTAAAGCGTAACGATAAGCCTAGCAGACTAATTTTACTTAATTCTAATTTCGACAAGCCATTAGTCTACCCTACGATATTCCGGTAGTGTGTTAGTGCGATAAGCCATGGTGGAAATCCAAATGATCCCCAGTTCGATAACCCTTATTAAATTAATAAGCTTTTCTCAAATGGAGCTTAATTGCTATTTTCAGTTAATGCTCCACTTGGGAAAATGGACCTATATAATTGACTGTTATTGATAGAAACGAGAAACCTTTTTTTTTATTAATTTTTTTATAATTAATTTTCCTGATAAAAGGAATCTATAAAGGGACCTAATATGTTATGGTAATTTTCCAAGGATTTTTCTTCAAATTCCTCGGAGTTAGTTAAAAGGTTTTTACGATAGTTTTCCATGTGATATCGAAATTCCCTCCTTAATCATCTGAGGCAGATGTCTTTATCAGCCTCAGAAGTATTAAGGTTAAGAAAATACTTGGTTACTGCCTTTTTAGAAGCATTCACCAAGTCCTGGTGGGCTTTAGCGTCTTCGCGCACGCGCTTAGCCATATACTCCATTGATTTATTATGAATATTTTTTTTTTTTTTTTTTTTTTTTTTTTAATAATTAAAACTTACCACGCTGCAAAATTTTTACCACAAAATTTTTATATAAAAATTAATCCTACTGCCACTGAACAAATAAAAAAAATTGAACTGAATTAAAAATTATGAACTGAATTTAAGCAATAAAATTGAACTGAATTTAAGCAATAAAATTTTGAACTGAATTTAACTAAAAAAAATTTAACTGAATTAAAATTATGAACTGAATTTAAGCAAAAAATTGAACTAAATTAAATTTATGAACTGAATTTAACTCAAATTTGTACTGAATTAAAATTTAAATTATACCAAATTTTATTTTATTACCGGCTTATGTCTGCTTGCTGTCAATAATTTCCAAAATGGAACTGAACTGGGAGACCCGCGTGTCTCTCGAGTTCACCTCCGTTTTACCCCACTACGTATAAATTTTATAAAACCCCCTCCCGATAAATAATCTCTGTTCAAAGGTGCTATACCCCCCGCGAAATGCTCCAACTTTGTAAATGTAAAAACGAATATTATTACGCTTGCGCCGTTTCACACTAGGGGCGCTAGTGCATAGTCGTAATTTAACACTACTGAGTCAAATTGTAGCACGGGGAATTTTCACCGTGTTACATGCTCTAACCATAACAGCTCGAGAGCCAGAGGACCAGCAGAATACCTTGGATGAGGCCATGCGCCTTATCAATAGCTGGATGTCGGATCACGGACAAAGACTGGCAGTTCCGAAAACGGAGATTGTCCTTCTGACCCGGGGAAGGGTTGATGTTCGGCGTCAGCTTTGATGACGGAGGTAATCCCCTTATGATCCAGATCAAACTATCGGTCAAATATTTGGGGGTCTTCTTGGATAACAAGTTGACCTACAATAGACAATTCCAGCAGGCCTGTGAAAAGGCTGGCCGGGTGACAAAGTCCCTCTCGTGGCTGATGACGAACATAGGCGGTCCCAGATCAGAGAAAAGGAGGCTTTTGATAACGACAGTCAACTCTATCTTGCTCTACGGTGCAGAGGTGTGGGCGGACAATGTCCGCATAAAAAAGTACTGCAAGAAACTAAAGGCAGTACAGAGGCAGGGGGCACTTCGAATCGCTTGCTCGTACAAGACAGTATCAGAGCCAGCGATCCAGGTGGTGGCTCGGGTGATTCCCATCGATCTGCTTGCCTTGGAAAGGCAGGCGATCTATAACCGTGAGGAAGAAGAGCGCGATGTAGCTTCCGTTCGCGCTCGCTCCCACACAATGGAATGCTGGCAGTATAGGTGGAATGGTGACCCGAGGAGACGTTGAACGCACCGCCTTATCATCGCTTTGGAAAGCTGGATGAACCGTGATCATGGAGAGGAGAGGTAGACTTCTACCTCACACAGTTCCTAACTGGTAACGGTTATTTCCGCGATATGCAATTCAAGTGGAGCAAGGTGACATCTCCGGAATGCTTGCATTGCCCGGGCGAGCGGGATACCGCTGAGCACACCTTTTTTGGCTGTCCTCGCTTCGCTGAAGGGCGACCGCCCTTCGATGAATGGAGGCCGGAAGGAGTCGTCCCGGAAATGCTGCGCAGTGCCGCTAACTGGAACAGTGTGGCAGAGAACGTACGGGCGACATTGATTGGAAAAAAGGAGGAAGGTTTCCTCTCGTAGGAAAATCTCCTTTATCGACAGGGTATGGCGAAGAAATGCCTTGGCTGCATTGTTTCTGGACCGAAGTGATACCTAAACAGGGAGTCCCGGTCCGGATTCTTTGATATTGTCATAAATGCAGGAGGGTGGGGAGTTTAGTGGGTATTGTAATTCCTCAATTGTGTATATCTGGGCAACCCCAGATACAAATTTGAGGTTGAGTCCCACAGAACCATACAGTACGCGGTGTATGGTATGCGTAAATGCATTCTCCTCGTCCTACGAAAAAGGCCCCTTCTTGAAGGGGCAAAAAAAAAAAAAAAAAAAAAAAATCACTTGCTAAACAATAAGGTAAGAACTGTTTATGTACTAGAATTTTTAAAAAGTAAGTGTGCATAATTAATTATATTTATACTTTTATTCCAAAACGTTCAAAAGATTGGATTTCATCAAGATCATGGGGCTGTTGATAAGTAGCAGCAATATAAATTTCTGCTGTAGAAGATTCCTGTAAAATTTGTTCTTCTATTTGTTTTCATACTAGAGCTCAACTTGCATTATTTAAACACGCTCGTCAGTTAATGCTGCCAATATTAGGTTCTCAAGATAAAAAATTTGTTAAACACTTAAAGTTAATGACAAGAAATCGATTATTTTCTCAAAATCAAGATTAGTATCCATTGAAATGAAGACTGAACATTCAACATTTTCTTCGGAACATAGGGGTGAACTTGTTCTTTATACTATGATGATGGAGCATACTAATAGAAAAGATAACTCTGGATTACTCTTGTATTAAAGATATTTCTGATTGGATATAATATTCAGAAATATTTTAACTATTTTAAATATTTTCTACTTTTTATTAATTTGATTTTTCATAAATATTTTGAAGATAAATTTTAAGTAATAAAAATAATATTTATTATATATCAGTGCCAATAATAGAATATAGATGTCTCATTAATTTAAAAAAAATCTTTCTCAATAAATACGTTCAATTATTTACTGGTATTACTTTAAATTTTGTTTGTGGTGGGTAGCCACCCAGAGGATGACGAAGATGAAGATGAGTATGAATCAAAAGCAGATCTAGAATCTGGAGCAAATGATGAAACAGTTTCAACATATAAACCAAGTACAACACCTATTAGCGTTGTAGTAGCTGTATTATTAAACCTGACTTTAAATATTGAAATCTTAGGACTTTTTTTGGATATTTACTCTAATTATTATTCTGCTCTGGTTAGCTTCAAAACATCTAATATTACAAATAAATAGTCTTCACATAACTCGTATAAAACTATATAGTAATATAAATATAGTAATATAAAACTATCAGTAGTAATAATTCTGAACCAGATATAGGCAAAAATTATTTCTTTGCAGATTCTAATTAATTAATAGAATTACATAAAAGCAAAACAATTAATTTAAATGTTGCAGTTCTTTTTTTGCCTCTGAATAATTTTTTCTTGAAATTTTAGTTATTATTGATAACCGAAAAAAGGTGTTACATTTATTATCAGTTCTGTATCAAACTGTAACTTAAAAGTCTTGAAATTTTTTTCTGGTTCAGAATAATAATTCTAATTTAAAAACTTTATGCCAATATTATTTTTTCTAATATTTATTTTATTAATATTTATTTTATTCTCAAATAATTTTTAACTTAAATGTAATTTTTTGGCTTCAGTGCCATTATTTAATACAAAACATAATTTACTTCAGATTTGAAATAAACCAAAACTTAAAAAGATTGTAGAAAAAGCATTAGGTGTTAAAAGCGAAATAAATAAATAAATTAACTTCTCAAATTAAAAAAACTGTTTATTATTTTTTTACTTTAGAGTATTTTTAAATTCCAAACTCACATAAATTTTTAAATTTTAAAAGATGTAACAATAAGAAGTAAAGTTATTTAGGCCTCATAAGTTCATTATGAACCAGGTTGCAATATCCATGGTCTACCGAATTAACTGAAAGCTTTATCAAGAAATAAAAAAAAATGCTATAAAGGCTATTGCCGGATAAATATAGTGATTTGGCCCCCCTCCCTAATCTCAAAAAAATTATTTGCATCCGAAAAGTATTATAAAAACTAACCGATCGCCGTTGGAATTAGCTTCCTAGCCCATATTAGGCGCCCTTAAACCTTAAAAAACCTTAAAAATCGTGTTTTTGCGTTTTTTTATGTTTCTCCGCAGTGTGTTGAGCTATTAATCTGAAAGTTGCGTAGAAAAAAAGGGCACAGAGTGTATTTTCAATCTTCATTGGTTTTAGACCTTTGAGACCATTTTAAGACCCCGAAAATTTATTTTTTATTTTCGAAAAATTGGTTTTTTGAGCATAAAAAAAATAACCAGCGTTAAATTTCTTCAAACTGACCTTAAAAGTTGAAAAAAAGTATATTTTACTGATATCAGTCTTGTCCTAGAGGGGGAGCTCATCTCCACACCTTCAAAACTCAAAAAACGCGTTTTTTTGCCTCTACACGATTAAAATGCAATAGAATTGGAAAAATTCGTTTTGGAACCTCCCTAAATCTTTTTGAGCATCTATTTATACATTTTAACTAAAATATATTTCATTAATTATTGTTTTTAGACCCTTATGACCACTCAAGACAACCTTAAGAGCCCAAAAATTGATTTTACATTTTCGAAAAATCAGTTTTTTGAAATTAAAAAATTATACCTGCCTTTAATTCTTTCAAATTGGACTAAAAAGGCAAAGAAAATTATTTTTTAACGATATCAGTCCTGTCCTGGAGTGGGAGCTCATCCCCACCCCTTGAAAACTCAAAAAACGCGTTTCTTTGCCCCTACACGATTAACCCATTAATTCCTAAGAAGAAACTGCATTTGACAGAGCTGTAAAATCTATTCCATTTAGAGCATTAGACTCAAATTAGTAAAATAAAACACAAAAAAAATTTCAAAATGGCGGACATTTATAAATAGCGGACTAATATTGTTGCGGCCAATAGCTATAAAATTATATTTTTCTATTTTTTCATGTTGAATATTCGCGGTAAATAATGTTTTACGTGATATTGTAATTATTTGATTTATCGGCCCCCCGTTTAAGGGCCCCTTCTCTCACGTTAAACTTTCACCGGTTCTATAAAACCGATTCATGCTCTAATTCTGTGGTCGCCTCGGCGGTCGCGCTCGTAAGACAATTTTAGTCATGCACCGCCCAGCGTATTAAACATAAAGTTATCATAGAACTAAAAACAGTGCTTAAATTTAATTTAATTAATTCAAATCAATTCATTTTTCTTTAACGCCAGCGATCAATAAGGCTGATTCCAGACGGAGCGCTGTTAAACGTGCGGTTAGCTCAAATCTGTAGTTATACCTGTGGTTAGATTTTGTTGCCAACCAATGCGTCAGACCTACGCGAGATAGCTTCCTTATCGACGAGAAGTTTATTTAATTATTTTCTGCTCCTAAAAATACGTAAATAAAACTTTAGAAATAAAGAATAAGAAAAAAAAATAATAAGTTAAATTATTTTGTATTTTTATGTAGTGTATAAAAATAATTTTAATATTATTATGAATAATATTATAATAATAAAGGTATAATTAACTTTTTTTTCATATAAATAAAAAAGAGTAAATATAACTTTTTCAGTTTTATTTACGTATTTTTAGGAGTAGAAAATAAATTAAATAAACTTTTCGTCGATAAAGAAGCTATCTCGCGTAGGTCTGACGTTTAGGTTGGCAACAAAATCTAACGGCAGGTATAACTACAGATTTGAGGTAACCGCACGTTTAACAGCGCTCCGTCTGGAATCAGCCTAACTATATTTATACAGTCCACTAATCTAACATTTAATTATTTGTATATAATACATTCAATAAGTGCGTTTTAATAATTATTTTATTATTTTAATCACGTGTGAATTTATTTATAAACCCAAACCAATTTTCCTACAATTTCCCCAAATATTTCCTCCAAAATATTACAAATATGGTGGTCAGAAAAAATTAAATTTTGATATTTTTTGATAAAAATTTGTGTGAATGGTATTTTTTTGGGTGCTAATTACGAATATATAGTTATTTATCAAAAATTTTTAAATGGCGGAACCAATATGGCAGTTGCAAAACTCAAAATTTCGAGATTTTTGACGATTTTAAGCCTGAGCAGAAACTGTAAGTTATATAACCATAAAACCGGTTTCAGTTAGGGCATTTAAACATTTTATGCGGAAAATATAAATTTTTTTCGAAAAAAATTCAAAATGGTAGATAAAGATAGCGGACACGAAAAACTAAATTTCGTTATTTTTTGGTCAAAATTTGTGTAAAGGTTATTTTTTGGATGCTCATTACGAAGGTCTATCTATTTTTCAAAAACTCAAAATGGCGGATCTAATGTGGCTACTGAAAAATGCGAAATTTCGAGATTTTTGACGATTTTGAGCCTGAGAAGAAACTGTAAATAGTATAAGCGTAAAACCGGTTTTATTTAGGGCATTTAAACATGTTATATGAAAAAATGAAAATTACTTATTAAAATTCAAAATGGCCGATCAATATAGTGGACACAGAAGAAACTTACAGTTTCTTCTTAGCCTCGCCATTTTGAGTTTTTGAAAAATAGATAGATAAATAAATATTTTTTCACATTACATATTTAGATGCCCTAAATGAAACCGGTTTTATGGTTATATAACTTACAGTTTCTGCTCAGGCTCAAAATCGTCAAAAATCTCGAAATATCGAGTTTTTCAACGAACATATTGGTTCCGCCATTTAAAAATTTTTGATAAATAACTATATATTCGTAATTAGCACCAAAAAAATACCATTCACACAAATTTTTATCAAAAAATATCAAAATTTAATTTTTTCTGACCACCATATTAGTCCGCCATTTATAAATGTCCGCCATTTTGAAATTTTTTTTGTGTTTTATTTTACTAATTTGAGTCAAATGCTCTAAATGGAATAGGTTTTACAGCTCTGTCAAATGCAGTTTCTTCTTAGGAATCAATGGGTTAATCGTGTAGGGGCAAAGAAACGCATTTTTTGAGTTTTGAAGGGGTGGGGATGAGCTTCCCCTCCAGGACAAGACTGATATCGTTAAAAAATAATTTTCTTTGCCTTTTTAGTCCAATTTGAAAGAATTAAAGGCAGGTATAATTTTTTAATTTCAAAAAAACTGATTTTTCGAAAATGTAAAATCAATTTTTGGGTTCTTAAGGTGGTCTTGAGTGGTCATAAGGGTCTAAAAACAATAATTAATGAAATATATTTTAGTTAAAACGTATAAATAGATGCTCAAAAAGATTTAGGGAGGTTCCAAAACGAATTTTTCCAATTCTATTGCATTTTAATCGTGTAGAGGCAAAAAAACGCGTTTTTTGAGTTTTGAAGGTGTGGAGATGAGCTCCCCCTCTAGGACAAGACTGATATGAGTAAAATATACTTTTTTTCAACTTTTTAGGTCAGTTTGAAGAAATTTAACGCTGGTTATTTTTTTTTATGCTCAAAAAACCAATTTTTCGAAAATTAAAAATAAATTTTCGGGGTCTTAAAATGGTCTCAAAGGTCTAAAACCAATGAAGATTGAAAATACACTCTGTGCCCTTTTTTTCTACGCAACTTTCAGATTAATAGCTCGACACAGTGCGGAGAAACAAAAAAAAAACGCAAAAAACACGATTTTTAAGGTTTTTTAAGGTTTAAGGGCGCCTAATATGGGCTAGGAAGCTAATTCCAACGGCGATCGGTTAGTTTTTATAATATTTTTCGGATGCAAATAATTTTTTTGATATTTGGGAGGGGGGCCAAATCACTATATTTATCCGGAAATAGCCTTTATCGCCACTTGAAATAAGAAGTCAAGGTAAAAAATAAATAAAAATTATGCCAGTTGTTCACTTACTTCGATTAATTAAAAAGAATGTTTTTAAGATATCAAGTTTTATGTAAAGGATAATAGGCGGTCACGCTCGTAAGTCAATTCAAATAATAAACCGCCCGGCGTGTCAAATTAATCAAAACATAATTAAATTCAGTTATTTTTCTTAAACGCCAGTTTTTTAATTAACATTCTCTTTATACAGTCCGCTACTCTAATATTTATTTATTTATATGTAATTTATTCAAACCAGTGATTTTAATAATTAACTACTATATATTGATTAAACAAGTGATTCAATTATTAATTTTCACCAAACCCAATCTCCCTATAATTTTCTTCAATATTTCCTTAAAAATATTACATGGTAATATTACAAGAATTGCTCTTACACACACCTAGCTTAAACGAGCGAAAAGTGAAAAAAAATGACAACAAAATCTGACTCTACAAACTTTTTGGAAATAATTTGTTATTTTGGAAATTTTATAGCAGTAAGTTGGATCTGCTCATCTAAAAAATTTCGTGGCTGACTGAGAGATCAAAATAAGAAAATTTGAATGTTTACCAATTAATAAAATTTCTTTGTAAAATTTAAAGAAATAGATGAAAAATTTGGGGTGCCAGGGAAAAACTACTACTCAAGAAAAAAAAATTTGTCTTTTTACAATAAAGTTTAGCCAAGTTATTGTCAATTTAAGATTTTGATCAAATTCGTCTTAACAAATATTGAAATTTTATTGAAAAAGCCTATTTCTGAACTTAAAATGTGTAATATTTTTATCGTAAATAATATATTTTGTTTTAAATCGATTAATTTTTCCTTTGTATTCATATCTTCAAGAAACAAATCATTTTCATCTCTTAAATTTCAAATTATACGTCAAAAACCAATAAATACTGCCTCAAATAAATCCTGATATCTGAATCTATAAATATTTTTGACTTGTAAAGTAAATTTTAGTTCATGAAAATAGTTTTCTTTCTTTAAAAAATAAATTTCCAGGAATAAAATTAGTTCATTATAAAAAAAAATTATTATTTTACAATGATAATTAAGCAAATAATGCATATTTTAAGTTCAAAAGCAGGATTTTTTCAATAGAATTTCAATCATTTTAAAACCATTTTGAATTTAGAAAATGCAAAACTGGGTTGAATTTCATCGCAAAATAATAATTTTATTTTGAATCAATTAAATTTTCCATGGTGATTTACTTTTTCAAGAAAAAAAACCATTTTCATGGACTAAAATTTACTTTTCAAGTCAAAAACTATTTATTGTTGTTATTGTTCAAAAACGTATTTATGATGATAATGAATTTCTGATCTAAATATTTTAAATTAATTTATTGGTCTCATATGACGCCGGTTATAAGACGTAACTATCTTATTTTCACTCTATAATCCTTAATATATCATTTTTTTTAACTTTTTTTTAAATTTTCTTCGATCCAAGAAAGTATTTTGGGCTGCTAAAACGGAATCTGAGGTCAAAAATTATTCTTCATATCTAGGGCAAAAGAATGCTATTCTTAGCTTTAGAAGGATTCCTTTTTCGCCCATTAAACTATTTTTTTAAACATGGGTCGTAATTTGAAATTAGACTTTTGCATGCTATAATGGGTTTATTTCCGCCCAATTTAATAAATTAAATTTAATTGATTTCATTAAATAATATAAACAATAATATTTTAGCTATAAAACAAAATAATTAATGAACTTTATTAAAAATTATTAAAATAATTCATTATATACATCTAAAGTCTTTTAGATAAATTTTATAAAATGTATTTTTCACTGAATATATGTAATATTTTAAACGTAGCGACATACACACTGAATTTCACTTATTTAAGAGTTAACGACCTACCTTCATCACTAATATTTTCGATTATGCCATTTTTCTTCATTTTAGACATAATCAATCAATAATAGTCTTTTTTTCTTTTTTAAAATTAAAATGTGTAATATTATCAAACACGTTTTCTTGAATATTAAAAATTATCTTTCGACGACAATTGTAAAACTTGACACCACGTGTCTATGTATATACATATATGTATTAAAATGTGCACGAGAGAAAAAACCGATCGATTTTATCTTATATACTTTATATAAATTCTATTCAAAATTCCATTTAACTCTCTCGGCATAAAAAAAATAAACTTTAATCTTTTAACTTTTCAATTAAAGGCTGTTACGTCTAATTTTGTTTATGTAACCTTGTAAAGAATAATACTTATGCAATTATGTTTCCTTTTAGTCTTGCGTCTTTGCGACACTAAGCGGCGGGAAAGGTCTTGGTTCAATTTAGAAACTACACAAATTACTTTAAATATTTTATTTATTAAAAGACTCTAGTAAATGTTGATTAGTTAAATAAAGTACAATTATAACTTACAATACTTAAATCCTTGGTTCAACCTGGAAGTCAACACGTGAATATTCCAAACCGTAACAGATATATCTAGCTGAAATCAGAGACGGAACAACAAGAAGACCGAACCTTAGGATCTCACCTCTATATATAGATCTAAGAAAAGGTGTCTTGTCACCAAATTTGTTACTAATTAAAAAATTAAATTACGGGGGAAGTTTTGCGTCAAGGTCTCGCATACGTGGGCCGACGCCCGATATGCTGATAAGTTCTCAAATATATTTGCTCAGGTGTCGAATTTGTTACGCTTGGTGTATTTTCAAGTCATGCTTTTTTATTAAGTAGTTCTAAACTTTAATTATTTATTTCTATTTTAGCCCTTTTATTTAGGACTATTTGCACCTGACGTTAGACTTCTCTCCTTAATGGAAAAAAATTTATAAAACTAATTTTTGTTTAGATTCTATAGTAGGCAAGATCCGAAGCATAATTTATCAAATTTAATACGAATTTAATTTATTAATAAAATCTAAACGTTTAATTAATTTAACTTCTAAGTTGCACTTTAAATTTAATTTAGATGAAAAATTTAAATTGGCTCAGTTCTAGGGATTAACTGAATATTTTTCATCTAAAAAGTAAAATTTTCCTAATTTTTCCTACTATCTCTCCTTTCCTAAAATCTAAAGCACTTGGTGCTTTTACAATGTATAGTAAAAATTTTAACAATATAAAATAATTTTAACCAAACATAGTAAATATTTATAATGTTTAAAACTATTTAAAGATAATACAAAAATTTAACTTAGAAAACAAAAATTTTTTTTTTTATAAAAAACGCCGTATACTCGTGTGTATAAGGCAAATTTCTTAGTTAAAAAAAAAATAAATTTTGATCTTAGAAAAATAACATCATTATTTTTTAACTTAACTTAGAAAAAAAATTTTTTATCAAAAACGCCGTATTTTCTTGTATATTCGGCGAATTTCTTAGTTAAAAAATAATTTTTTTGATTTAGAAAAATAAGATTATTTTTTAACTTAACTTATAAAAAAAAAATTGTATCAAAAACACCGTATATCTGTGAGTTTACGGTGAATTTCTTAGTAAAAAATTAATTTTTTTGAACTTAGAAAAAAAAGATTATTTTTTAACTTAACTTAGAAAAAAAATTTTATCAAAAATGCCGTATATTCGTGCGTATACGGCGAATTTCTTAGTTAAAAATTAATTTTTTTGAACTTAGAAAAATAAGATTATTTTTTAACTTAACTTAGAAAAAAAAATTGTATCAAAAACACCGTATATCCGTGAGTTTATGGAACAAAAAAATTTTAATACTACGTACTTCTTTATGAAAACACGTGGTCCTAAAAATGGGACTTTTCGAAAAAATTTTTCGAAAAACCAAAAAAAATATTTTTAACAAAAACGCCGTATATTGTACTTTATACGGCGGTTTTCTTATAACAAAAAAAAAAAACTTTAAACTAAAAAATATTTTTTTTTTTTTTTTTTTTTTTTTAACTAAGAGACAAGTTGAAATGAGTTTATTAATTGAAATTAGTTTAACAAGAACGTCGGTTTGCTTCATATGGCGATTTTCTTAGAAGAAAAACTTGGATTTAAAAAAAAAATTATTTTTGTTTTGAAATCAGACTTCAACTAAAATATTTTAACAAAAACGCCGTATATTACACTTCATACGGCGATTTTCTTAAAAAAACAAAAATGAACTTGAGAAAAATTTGTTGCTCCACCTATAAGGATTATATTCAGGGGTCCAGCAAGGACTCGCATCGAATTGAGGAAAAACACCTTGTTAAATGCTCTTTTCCAGTCTTTTGTCTCATCTAGCCAATTTTCCTGTTTCCAAAGTAATTGATCGAAAAATTTTGTCTAAAGTATTGGGTATGTGAGTATTATTAGTCTTCGAGTGGAGATAAATCTCCTAGGTTCAGCTGCTGCCTGATTTATTTATTTATAATTTATAATAATTTACTAAATTAAACTTATTTCGTTTTTACTAATATCGCTTTTTTTGAATTTTTATTATTATCATTTACCGTTATTTTGTCTAAATAAAATTAATTGTGGAGAACAAAAATATTATTTTTAGTCTCAAGCAATTTTGTAGATTTAGAGAATATTAATCTAGTTATTTAGCGGGAATTGTGGTTTTAGGTACGACTTCCTCACTCTATTTGAACGTATTATTTTGAATTTATTTTTACCTAATTTCAGTTATACATTACCATTAAAATTTTCTGTAATTTAACTAATGTTAACTTTATATTGTCATTGGCTCTAGACATAGAAACTGCTACACCTGAAGCTACAGGTAATAAGATATGCTATTTATTACTAACTGTAATTACATACGGTTCGCATAAGTCTAATGGTAGGTTCCTTGGTAGATTGTTTACTGCATCAATCTCTAGAGCTCCAACGCCCAAAGGCTCGCCTGAAGTAGTCACAAAATACGCTACATTATCGTTGCGCATGTGAAGTTTGTCTCTGCACGTTACGAAATTTCCTGCAGACATCCTCTTCCTATGAGCTCTTAGCTCCGTTGCATCGAGGTCAACGTCAAAAAAAGCAAGGTGTTCCTGGATAATTTCTGCGACATTAGGTACTTCTTGATTGACTACTCCTTCGGGTAATGATTGATTAACCGTTTTCTTTTTGTTTTTAGGTTGCAGTACACTTATGGCATCCAGATATTTCTGACTTGGATTTCTGGTCCTGGTATTTGGTCTGGACACAACTTGTGATGTTGGTTCAACAGATTTACTTTGGTCCTGCTCCTCCAATATACTACCTAATACAAGTTTTTTATTATTCATAGGAACTACTTCTAAAATTAGCACTGGATTTTGACTTAACGCATCTGCGTTGACTGTAGTTATACAAGACTTGAATACAAGTTCATACTCATACTCATCCAACTTTAACCTCCATCGTGTTACTCTTGCATTCGGGTCTCTTATTTTTCATAAAAATTAGAGCTTTATGGTCAATTACCACTTTGAATTTTCGTCATTATTACTGTAATTTCTTTCTGCGTCAGTTAAAGTTCTAGAATAGTATGTCACTGGACGGTCTTGGCCAATTTCTCCTTGAGATAGAATTGAGCCCATCGCGAAACTAGATGAGTCTGTTGTTAAAAAGAATCCTATAAACCAATCTGGATGCTTATACCAATTACATTTATACCAATACTTTGGTAATACCTATCTTCTGATTTATTCTATCGAAATTATTTACTATTTTTGCTATTAATTCTAACACCGGAGAGCAAATATGATTACCTACTTCTAAATATGTCATTAGCTTGTCCAAAAGTTTCAAAGTTTCTCTTGATTCTATTGGGGTTAAAGATGTTTTTTCCAACAAAAACCTTTTAGCCATGGCAATTAATGCTCTAGAATCATCAAGTGCCATTGTTATTAAGCCCTTGCTTTTTGCAAAAAACCTCAACAAGACTTGTAGCGTTTTGAATTCGTCAAAACCTTGAACGTTTGCTTCAGCAATCCTTAGTACCTTATACACAGGTCTTACCAGCGAATTTTCCTTAAACCCTGATTTATGCAAAGAATCTTTTGTATTAAGATGAAGTATGTGCATTGTAAAGCAACTCGATGTTTTTAAATCAGAGCATGAAGGACCTGCTGTCTGATTAAAAGGAATTACTGGATCTGCTGTAGAGCCAGAACTAATTTTTAATTGATTAAAGAAGGTTTTGTTACTGCTTTTAGAATTGACTTCAGGAATTTTGTTGATGCTCTCTAGTAGATCTGCGGCGATTCTGCTGAGGTTTTGTTGAGGTTCTGAATTTTTAACTAACTTAGGGGTCGAATTTTGTGCTAATATTTGACTGATTTTGTACTAAATCAAACGTCGAAGTTTGTGCCAATTTATTTGTCGAGGTTTGAGCTAACTTATTTAAAGAGATTTGTGCCAATTTAGAGGTCGAGGTTTGTACTAAATTGGGAATCGAGGTTTGCACTCAATTATTTAAAGAAGTTTGTGCCAATTTTGGAGTCAAGGTTTGTACTAAATTATTTAACGACATTTGAGCCAACGTAGGGATCGAGGTTTGTGCTAAATTGGGAATCGAGGTTTGTACTAAATTATTTAACGAAGTTTGTGCCAACTTAGGGTTCAAGGTTTGTGCTAAATTGAGAATTGATGATTGTACTAAATTTAATTTTGCTAAGTTATCTTTTATAGGTTCTAAAAAAAAACAATTTTCTTCTGCTGGCTGAGTAAATGGAAATGGAACTTTTCTGATTTCCAAACATTTACTGCTGAAAGGCTATGCCCGGATCTATATAGTGAATCGGCCCACGAAAGATACTTAAAAACTAATTGCAAAAGGTCAAAATACACCTAAAATAAATAGGATCCTGAAGTTTTGAGACCCCCAGATGCCTTCAGCTCTTATTGGCAGCCTATTAAAAAGTAAATTAAAAGTAAATAGTAAATTTTTAACGAAAAGTAAATTGTTTTTTTTTAGTCGTCTTTCTGATACTCCCGTGGTAAAAAGATGGTCAAAATGATCTTGCGACCTGTCATCTTTTGAATGAGCTAAGCTTTTGAGTTAGACGATATACTTTTAGATAAAATTACTTTTGAAAGTGATTTTAGTGCATCCTTTTGATTAGTAGACCATAAACCGTCCAAAATAAATTTTTTTTCTTCTTAAATTTCAACTTTGGCAGCGATTAAAAAAAAAATCAGAGATATGCCCATTCTATTTTATTTTAACTAATAAAAAATAAAACAAATTTTCATTTACAACCATCCGCGCTCAAAAATATTTGGGATAACATAGTCAAATACCTAAAAAACTGAAATAACTTTTGTTGTTAATTTATTTTTAAAGAGAGTAGACCCCCTGGAATTGGGGTTTTTGGTGGTGCTCAAACCGAATATAGCTGAAAAAATGCAACAAAATTAGCCGATTTGCCCCACGCGCCCTCATAAACCCCCCAAAGAAGTGAAAAAAATTTTTTTCTCGAAATATGAAAATTGAACTATATATTCATGTTTTTTGGGATGTTTATTCCAAAAATGTATGCAACAAATGTTATTCACCAACGTTCGGCCCTGTAGTCGACAACAGTGCCCCCAATCATACCCCCCCCCCTCAAACGGGTAAAAAAATTTTTATTACAAAAATTAAAACTTAATATGAATTCTTATATTTTTTGGGACGGTGAAACAAAAAATAAATATTAAAAATGTTTCCTACCAATGTTTGGCCCTGTAAATCACCCCAGTGGCTACATGCGCCCCCCCCCCAAACGAGTTAAAAATATTTTTATTAGGAAAATTAAAACTCAATGTGTATTCTTATGTTTTTTGAAACGACCTAACCAAAGATGAATATAAAAAATGTTTTTAACCAATGGTTCGCTCTCTATACCAATCCCCCCTCCCGAACGGTTTAAAAATAATCTTATTAGGGAAATTCAAACTCAATGTGTATTCTTATGTTTTTTGAGACTATGTAACCAATGATGAATATAAAAAATGTTCTTTACTTAGTTAGAACGTCTCAAAAAACATAAGATTATATATTGAGTTTTAATGTTCCTAATAAAAATAGTATTAAGTAGTTTAGGGGGGGTGTATGGGGGCACTGGGGTGGACTAGAGGACCAAGCATTGGTTAAACACATTTTGGTTCCTCATAGAGGAACCTTTGTGATAGATGAAATTTTGATTTTCGATATTTTGGCATATAAGCACGTTTTGAGACCTAAAGCTAAAAAACCGGTTTTTAAAAAAATTCTGTGTGTGTGTGTGTGTGTGTGTGTGTATGTATGTATGTATGTATGTCGTACTGTAACCGGTGATATTTCACAGCCAACATAACATTAGGACCTAATTTTTTTTTCAAAATTTTTTTCACCAAAAAAGCTCGAGGTACTTTTTTTTTTAATTTGGATGTAATACCTCATTTATTTCCACGAAAGTACTTATATTTGAAAGTATGGTTTTTACTCGATATCTCGAATCTGATACTTAATTTTTTGAAAATTTTTTTTCCAAAATTTTTTTCATAAAAAAATACAAAAAACACCTATTTTTTTTTTTTCTTTGAACGTAGTACATAATTTGCTTCCAAGGAAGTACTAGTTTTAAGAACCTCTATAAAAGTAATTTTTTGGACCTGATGCTTAATTTTTTGAAAATTTTTTTCTCAAAATTTTTGCCGCCAAAAAATATAAAAAAAGTCAATTCTTTTTTTTTTAGGTTGTAGTATTTAATGTTTTTCTACGAAAGTACGAATATTTAGAATTATCGTTTTTAAATGATTATTTCATGTGATACGTAATTTTTCGAAATTTTTTTTTTTCAAAATTTTTTTAATAAAAAAATTTAAAAAATACAATAATTTCTTTTCTTTTTGGACGTAATACCTAATTTATTTCTAGGAAAGTTCTAATATCCGGAATAATCGTTTTTAAAAGATTTATCCATTTGATAAGTAATTTTTCGAAATTTTTTTTTTAAATTTTCTGTATAAAAAGATTAAAAATACACAATAATTTTTTTTCTTTTAGGACGTAGTACTTATTTTATTTCTATTAAAGTACTAATATTCAGAATTATGGTTTTAAAGGATTTCTCCATCTTATATGTAATTTTTAGAAATTTTTTTTTCAAAATTTTTTGTATAAAAAAATTAAAAAAACACAATAATTTTTTTTCTTTTAAAAGAAGTAAAAATAATTAAATGTTTTAGTTCAATCACGAATGCATTTTTAAAAGCTATGCAAAAGAAAATGTTTTGAAAATACACTCATTACAATTATTTCTTCATTTTTTTGATAATAATGATATTACAAATTTGTGCTTAGGATTAAAAAATTTAAAATTAAACGTATACATTTTTGAGGAAAAAATTTTGCTAAGTTTATTAAAATGTCCATTGAAATTTTTTAGTTTAAATTTTTATAATTATAACGTTAATGAAAATTCTTTACAATATTTACATAAATTAGAAGAACTAAATACTTTTGAAATTTTTTGTAGTATTAATGATAAAATTTTAAATTCTATTTCTTGTTGCCAAAATTTAAAAATATTAAGTAAAAATAAAAATTATGAAGAAAATAATGAATTAACTTTAAGCGCTATATTAAATTTAAAAAGGTTAATGGATTTGGAAGAATTATATTTCAACTTTTTTAATGATTTTTTACACCTCACTTTATCCATTTTGTCTAAAAATTTAAATATTTTAACTTTGGATAATTGTCAAAATATTTGTGATTTAGATTTAGTAAATATTTTCAAAATTAAAAAATTAAAAAAAATAACCATTATATACTTACAAAATATTACAGATAAGATTTTTGAAAATTTAGATTTTTTGGAAACATTTGAATGCATAAATTGCATAAATAGCATTCAAATAACTGATGAAGGCATTGAAAAATTATAAAAGAAATGTTGTTTACTAAAATATATAAAAATTATAGATTGTAATAAAATCACAAAAAAAATATTTAATATTTAAACAGAGACAATTTTGAATCGGGGTAAAAAAAATATTTTATATGCACAAATACAAAACAATAACATTTCAAGTTTAGATTAAAAAAAAATAAGTTGTGCTAATATTAAAATAATTGAATAATAACTTTTACAACAATACTTTAAATAAATATATGTTTGATTATTGTTTTCATTACTATATTTTATAAGATATAATTTTTTATTTAATTTTATAATTAAAATAATTATTTATTATAATAAAATTTATTCACTTTATAAAATGACTTATTAAAATATAATTAATTATTAAGATACTTATGTATAATTTTTATATTGGCAATATATTTTTTATAACTGAAACTTAGTTTATTGAAAATTTTTTTCTAAAAATTTGTTCAATAAAAAACATTAAATCACAGCAACATTTTTTTTCTTTTGGAATACGGTACTTAACTTTTTTTCATGAAATACTGATATCTCAAATTATCATTTTTATTAGATAAAATAGACCATTATAAATATTTTGCTATTGTTGATGAGGAACCATAGTGCCAATCACTTGGCAGCGTATTTTATATATATCTTTGGTTTCAGCGTCTCAAAAAACATAACATCCCACATTGAGTTTTAGTTTTTGTAATAAAAATTTTTTTATCTCGTTTTGGTGGGGGGGGGGGGGCGCATTGGGACACTGGCTTGGTTTAAAGGGCCAAACATTGGTCGAAAACATTTTTAATATTCATTTTTGGTTTCAACGTCCCAAAAAATATAAGAATTCATAGTAAGTTTTAATTTTTGTATTAAAAGATTTTTACCCGTTTTGGGGGGGGGGGGTGGGCAAAAGTTAGTGAAAAACATTTTTCGTATACTTTTTTGGAATAAGCGTCCCAAAAAACACGATTATATGCAGGCGCGTTAGGAATCCTGGATACTTCGAAAAAAAAACCAGTCTTATAAAAAAATTCAAATCATCATTATTCAAATTATGAAAATATTGACAGCAAACGCTTAAAGTAGCCGGATAGAAGGTCCGGATAGAAAATTCGTAGACATTTTTTAGTGTAGAAAAGACCCTAAGATACAGTTTTTTTTGACATTTTAATCGCATAATAAAACGCTTCCATGTCACCGTGACTAAATTAATTTAATTAATTAAATTAATAATTTAATTATTTAATTTAATTTAGCAACTTTACACCCGCCTGACGATCCTGAGACATTTTCCAAAAATTGAAAATGCTTTGGCGCTGTTCAAGGATTCAATGTCTTTAGATGCGGTTTACGTAGAACTGCTTTTTCATAAAATGATACCCAAGAACGTATGAGCACCTTTATTGGCAGTCTACTGAATCATCTTCAATTGTAGTATGCGTGACTATATCACGTGTTAGTATTTTCCATGGGTTGTATCATTTATATCCCTCTTTCTTAAGCGACTACCACTCTGTGCATTAGTAATTTATTTAGTTTATCCATAAAGAAATGTCTTATATTTAAACTTTTTAACTTATTTGTTTACTCACCTTCAATTCATAATTTGATATATATTTTTCAATAATTTTTTCTTTTAAAGTACCATGGATTGATCGATAATTTAGAATAAATCTTTCTATTGGAAAACCTCCATTATAAGAAATTTTCCATTGTAAAAAAATACTTGAAAAAGAAGTGCTTTGAACAATTAGCTGTGGAGCATCAGGGGGCACTTGAACAAGTAAAGAGTAATATATTCTATCGCTTCCTTGAGAATTTTCTACTTGGCATGTATAATTTCCAGAATTTTGCAATGTCAAGCTATGAAATATTAACTCACCAGTTTCAAGTACTTGGATGCTTTTATTCAAATCAGTTTTAAGTTTTTCAGCACTAGGATTATACCAGTACTGTTGAGTAGGGTTTCCAATACTTTTACACTGTAAAGTTAAGGAAGATTTGATAGGTTTTAGTATTTGCCTCCCAAAAGATATTATTCTGGCTGGAATTCGGTTAGCTAAGACTTGAGAAACAATTTTTGAATTGGTACCTTCACCCAAACGAGTATTTGCTGTTACCCAAAATTGATACTCTACGTGTTGCTGAAGACCAGTTGCTTCAAAGTAAGTATCAGTTGCAGGCAATGTTCTTTTGCCATGATTTAGCTCCTCTCGGCCATCAATAACTCTGCAAAAATTTTTAACTAAGATTTTCTATTCTAATAATATTGTTCATTTTTATAAAATTATTAGCAGACCTTGTGTATAAATTATATTTTGTAATAATTCCATTAGAAGAGTTTGGAGGATCCCAAGATATCAGCAATGATTGAGTTGAACTTACAACTACCTTTATGTCAGCAGGCTTTCCGGGAACTTAAAAAAATATTATAATTTTAATATTTAAGAAGTCAATCAGAATTTTTTTGAAATAGTAAATGAAGAAATTTTAAGTGTAACCAGAATTGAATTATAAACTAATATTTATTTGTTACTTATATTATATTAATACAAAATAAAGGCAAGACTCTCTATAGAATTTTAAAAGAATCGTATTTTTAATTTTTTTTAAGTTTTAAGAGATTTTTAAGTACACTCCCAGACCAAAAGAATTTTTTTTTTAACCAAAAAAGATTTTTGGAGATTTTTTGATTATTTAAAATAAATTTTTTAGATACAAAATTCTTTTGACAAAATATTGTTAATGAAAATAATTTTTTAATGATATAATTCTTTTTAAGGGAGGGGTATGGTCTGTAGTGCATTTTTCGGACTAATTTTTAAGATTTTTTTTTATCGATCTGGTAAAAGTAAGCACCACTATCCTTAGAAGGACCGCTTTCACTGAAACAATAACCGATGTGTCCTTTACAACTGAAGGTCGAGGCTGGACCTCATTGTGTTTAACGTAGTTAGCACCACTACCTTTAGAAGGACCGCTTTGCAACTGAAGTTCTCACAAGGATAAAGAGTTGCACAGTGATCTAGAAAAAAAATAAGTGGAAATAACTTTTGCTTTGATCGAGTTTCCATCCAATTTTAATGCGGGTTGGCTTGTTTTACTCCTGAAGACCTGTATTTTACTAAAATAACGATAAGAAAATTTTGTTCCACATGATTTTTACCCCTTTTTTAGAAAAACCAACCCCTAAAAAAAAATTTGTATCAAAATTATAATTTATCGAAAAAAATTTTCTAGAAATTGAAAAATTATTTATATGCTTAAATTTGATTGGAAAATATGTAAAAAAAAAATTATGTAAAAAAAAAAATTACCTGTATTCTACCCCAATTCCCCAAAAAAATCCCCAAATATAAATTTTATGTAATATTTAAAAAAAAAACAAATTTTATAAGCCTTTTAACATTAAGGGTAGTTTTTGGGGTGGAACAGGGGTAATTTTTTTTTTAAACATAATTTCTTTGTTTTCCAATCAAATTTAAAAATATATATAATTTTTAAAGGCCTAGATAATTTTTTTCGATAAATTATAATTTTCATACTGATTTTTTTTTAGGGTTGTGTTACGTATCCTGAGGTTTAATCGGGATACGTAATTATAAATATTAAATAAAAATAAGTTTATCTTGGGGATATGAGAGCCTCAGGTTTATTATGTTAGGTGATGGTTAAAGTTGGTACTTAATCTAGTTATAGTTGTAGATGAGTTAGACTTAGCTGGATGAACTTAACCTGAAGCTAAGTTTGCAATTACAGAAGGAGAATGTCACTTATTTTAAAATAACTGATAACTCGTATGATTTCGTTATATAAATTCCACTTTATTGATTATAAGAATAGATAATAAAAACTGTCTAAGTCCTTAAGTCAAGCGAATTATAAAAGATAGTACTATTCAAACGAAAGTTGGTGTGACTCTAATGAGTAGTGGTACTCTAATAAGTGGAGGTACTCTAATAATGCAATTTGGGCCCCTGAAGGGCAATATATAATCTAATGTGAATCTGCCCATATTGCGAGATTTTCGGGGAGACGTCCAATACAAAAAAGCGTCAGTCTCGTCACGTCCAATTAGCGAAAGCGTTCTTAATTATTATTAAGAATCGCGAGGTGGGATTCATGAAATTATCTTGAATAATTCTCTACTAACCCGCGTCATAGCTGAGTTTTGGTCTCACGCTATTGTGCCAGGTCAGCGAAATGCACCTGAGGGTTCTTGTGTTGTCGGATGTATAATATAATATGATAATATCGGATGTACGGTTTATTATTCATATTTATCAAATACTAGGGATATCAATTTTGACCTACCATACATAAAATCTCCCTCCCCCCATTCCAATCGTTCCGATTTGTTTAGGTCGGGGAGATGGGGTTGACGGCAGGGTTGCAAAGAGGATGGCAAATATAATTTTAAAATTTTCCTGTCCATTGTCTGTGTCAATACATAAGATTCTACAATATAAGTACATAAAAAAATTGGGTTTGATTATTATTAGTGATTCTATATAATTTTAAGATATATGTTTTTAAATTATATATGTGGCTGCGCGGAGAAATCCCACAAGTCACATATTTATGTTTTTGAGATAAATGCATTTAAAGATTTTTTTTTTCCTTTAAACTTAATAGTTTTACATTTTTTTATTTTTAATTTTAAGACCTAAATTTTTGATTTAAGGGCTAAAAACTGAATTCATATGAAGGATATGACCTTAAAAAATATGAAAATAAAAAAAAATTAATTTTTCAAAATTTGTGACTTGTGGGTTTTTTCCTCGCGGCCACAGATATATACTATGGTTATATATTATGATTAAACATAATTGAAGAAAAAAAATTGTAAGTCTATAATGAAAAATAAAAAGTTTAAAAATTATTCTCATTTGTATAAGATATTTAAAGATTATTAGTTAAAATTTCAGATAAGTAATCTAATCGGTGCCTGTGGACTGATTTCAGTGATAATTGGACTTTGGCTTATATTGTCACGTTGATTTCTTGTACCTGGAATCAGTCTAGAAAGATCAGTTCTTAAACCCCTGAGACAATATATTCCCAATATACCGATACTAAGTAGAACTATTGTTACAATGATTATTATTATTAAAATTAAAAAAATATTAGATGAATTTGAATCAAATTTCAGTTCAAGTACTCAGTCAGTTTCTTTGCTTTTTCAATTACATCTCTTAGATCAAAACCTGATTGTAAGGAGGTACTTTTAACGTTTGAAAAATTTATGGATTCGTTTATGGTTTCATAATCATTTGGTAAATATTTCTCATCTGTTTTATTTAAGATTGAAATTAAATTTGGATCAAGGGTGTTGAATAAAGTTGTATTAGTTTGTTTAACAATTTCTTGTAATGTCCGTAATGTAGCATACATGGATTTTCCCAAACAACCACTGTTAAGTTTTATAATACCAAGTTTCGGTAAGGGGGTGGTAACAGGAGCCAATCGGTCAGAAGTTATAAAAATGCTGTCATTTTCAGTAGCGGAAAATGCCCAAGCATTTTCCTGAGATAAACATATCCAATGACTTTTAGATAATTTTCTGATTTTTATATTGCATTCATTCAAATCAATTTTTTGACCAGTTAGAATTTTAATTTCACACTCACTATTGTGGTCGATTGTTTGGGTGGGAGCGAAATTTTTGCAAATATAGTTATTTTTTTACAGTTTTGTAGGTTTTCATATGTGATGGTTATGTACGTTAATTTATTTGAATCTAAAGCTACATACTCAAAACTACACTGAAAAAAAAAATCCGTTTGCCGCAAGTGGATTCCTCTTACGGCAAGAGGATTCCTCTTGTGGCTAGAGGATGGTTTTTTTATTGTAACTATCATAAAAACCGATAAAGAGTTAAAATTGAATAAAAATTTAAACAATATTAATATAATTTAAACAATATTAATATAATTAATGCAAGTAACATGAATTTTTATTACAAACTAATTCACAATTACCTACTTTACAATAACTTTTACATTTATTTTAAATAAAAAAACGTTAAAGGAATTCTTCTCGTAAATCCTCCATTTTTATTTTCAAAGAAAAAACAATCAATATTTTAATTGCATATATTTCATAGAATCAAAAAATGATTTTATACTATACAATTGAGTACAATCACATTTAACAACATAGTAATTTTTTTAAAAATATTTTTCGTCTGTATCTACAGAAACTTGACAGCAACCCCGCATGAAATGCAACAAAACCGTGAGGCACCAAAAGTTACTTTAGAGCCCCCTACAATATAGTGTTAAGGATCTATTGATATATAAAATATATCATCTTACATTCATGGTGGCTTTCAGTGAATATTTTATTTTTTTACTTTTTTTGTTCTTTGATTATAATTATACAAAATTTTAGATTATAAAAAAAATATTAAATATATTTTCTGTAATGTGAAACAAATTTTAATTAATATTTTTCAATGAGTGGTATTAATGTTTTTTATGTTAAATTTTGGAGTAAAGCAGTGAATTTTACATGTTGAATGGTTATATAGGCATATGAATAAATGGTTATACGTGAATTTTTGAAAATTATTTTTATTTTTCTGTGGTTTTGAACATAAAATTTAAAAATGTTTTCTTGTTTTAAATGCTCATATGAGTCGTATAAGCTAAATTTATACATTAAACATTTGAAAGATGAACATGATTACACAGACTATAATTATTATTTTTGTGGAAGGAGTAATTGCAGGAAAAAATGGCAACTGTGATAAAATTATATGAACATGAGGAAGTACATAATATTAATACTGCAGATACCAATAAAAGAGAGGAGCTTTTTTCTGATCATACTGAATTTGTAAACGATATAAAAAAAAATTTAAAAGACGAGACAGATAATATAATATCAGAATTATATCAAAATAAAGCAGCCCCACGATCCACTGTTATTAATACTATTCAAAAAGTATCAAAACTGATAACAGGAATTGCTTTTTCAAAAGCATTTGATAGAATTTTATCTTTAGTTGAGAAAGATAATTCAGCCACGTTCTCCAAAGTAAAAGAAATTATTAGTGTACTTTCACACCCTTTGGAAAACTTGAATAATGAATATAAAATGGTAAAAAATTTGAAAATGACCAATAATTATATACCTCCAGAATCAGTTTCAGTTTCTGAAGAAATGCGAATAAAAAAAATTAGACAAAAAGAAAAATCCAAGGGTTTGCAAGTTTTGAAAAAAAAAACAATCCTTACTCATAAATCTATTACTGGGCAATACATTTCAGTGAAGGCTGTACTAAAAAACTTTTTAGAGAAGCTTGGAGTGTTAAATCAAGTTAAAGACTTTATTGTTGAACTTAACCCTCCGCCTGTCCTCTAGGTCGATATCGTCTATCGACTTTTTATGACATAACTGTAATTCAGACATGCACAATGGGCGATGGTTGGTTACCCCTCCTAAAAAAACTTGGGCACATATTATGAACACACGCCAAGCCGCGTTAGTTTTGGTTTAGCTGTTTACCCTTACCGTGGGTGCAAAGTTGGACCGTGGACGATATCGACCTAGAGGACAGGCGGAGGGAGTTTTTTTGCTATTTCTTGGAAGTAAAAATTTTTGTCATTTTTGCTCCAAATGAAGTAATTTCTTCATTATTATACTTTTTTCATGTACAAATGAATGTAACATAAAAAAATACGTGTTTTTGACCCGTTTTCACTAAAAAAATCCATTTTTTTACTTTTCCAAAATTTAATTGTATTTCGACCAAAAAACTTTTTTAAAAAATTTTTTTTTCTTTACTTATACAAAGGGTGAAGTATATTTTTAAATAACTTTTTTGAACATTTAATGCCCCTAAGTGGGTTTTTATTCCATTTTTTAAAATTTTTTTACTCGAAAAAAGGCCCATTTTCAGGTTGCGAAATAATTATGGTTTTTTCAGCGGAGCCAAATCTGGGAAGGTTTTTTTTGAAGGTATATATCTGAAGCTTAAAACCCTAGAGTATTTTTCCTTAATACCCATTAGGGCCGGAGTTATGAATTTTTAACCAAAAATCGAAAAAATGCTCGTTTTCCGCTGCTCCGGAATTTTTTCCGCAAAACTGAGCGGAATTTTAGCCAAAAACCTTTTTTAATCTTTAATTGGGATGTTTATCTAAAACCTCAAAAAAAAATTTTGGCCAAAAATTGTTTTTAAAGGTGTTAAAAGATGACGTGGACGATATCGATCTAGAGGACAGGCCGAGGAGGTAAAAATATAGAGGACAGGTGGAGGGTTAAGGAGTCAGATAAAACAAGAATTTAGCATTTGATGCAAGGTAGTTTATGGATCGATATTAAGAAAGCATTTCAAGGAAAAAATGTTTTGCCGATTGCAGCATATTATGATGATTTCAATATTGGTAATGGCATTGGTCCCCATAAAAAAAATAACAAATTGGGAGCAGTTTATTACACTTTGCCTTGCTTCCCACCAGAAATACAAATGTTACCCGAGTTAAATTTGACTGCCATGATATTTCAATCTAAAATTAGAGAAGACTACTCAAGCAAACAGACATTTTTACCATTTGTTGAAGAACTTTTAGATCTGGAAACTAAAGGCATTAATATTGAAGTTGAGGGAACAAATGAAACTATATATTTTGTCTTAATACTTTTTCTCGGCGATAATCTGGGTGTTCATGCTGTGCATGGTTTTACTGAGGGTTTCACCGCAAATCCTTTAATTTATACTCAAGATATTATTAAAAATGATGTATCAAGTACTGGGATTAAGGAAGAAAGTTCATATAATCAATTAAAATATTTTAATCCAATAGTTAACTCAAATGAAGATGTATCGCACAACTGGTATTTGGGAATAGATAGGTATGATATGCCTATATTTATAAACTACTGGATATCTAAAAGAATGATAGATTTAAATTTTTTAAATTTAAGAATTTTGAATTTTGATTATGGAGAGGAAGAGCGGGATAAAACACCTGAAATTACTAAAAAAGCCTTAAAAAGACCTTAAATGTCTATTCTTCTCAAATGAAGACACTAATTAAGTTTTTGCCTCTTTTAATTGGTGAAAAAATCCCAGAAGAATATAAAGTTTAGGAACTTTTCCTTGTTAGAAGACTTTTGTTTGATATACTTTCTTCAAAAGATTTATCTAGAAATATTAAATTTTAATTTCCTGACTTAAGCTACACATATTTTAGTTTAAGGGCAAAACTTTTCCCGAAAAGAAAAATGGTTATAAAAGATCATTTAAGCAGTCACTCCTCTGAATTATTAAATAAAGTAGGCCCACCAGCAAACTTAACTACAATGCTACTTGAAAGAAAGCATCAAGATAATATTGCATATGCGAGAAATCGTAAGAGCAGTCGAAATATAGCTGTATCAGTTGCGAAACAAATCCAATTAAATCAAGCATTTATTTTAAAAATTTTAAAAGTTTGGACTTGGATTTAAAACACAGTCCAATTCTTGAAAAAAAGTAAATATTGAGGAACTAGGATATAATTTACGTAAAATTGTTAGAAAATTTTTATTTAATTTTTCATCTTTAAAACTTGTTAATTGGATTAAATATGGTGCATTTAAATAGCAAAAAAACTGTTTTATAGTTGATTATTATGAACATGGGTTTCCAATTTTTTTAGAAATAATCTTAATAATACCAGACTCTAATGGTGAATTTATAGTATTATTTAAAAAGTGGTTTTGCATAGGATACAGTAAACATTTGCATAGTTGGTGTGTTGAACCAAGTGATAAATATGTTTAAAAAAAATTAAATGAATTCAAAAATTCAATCCTATCTGTAATATATAAGTCATTAAAAGATAAGCTTAATTACATAGTTTTTAATGATTTGTAACTATATATTTAATAATATTAAAATCATTTAATTTGAATTAAAGTTATTTTTTGTAATTTGCATATAAATTCAATGCAAATGCGTGCCCAAGTTCTTGTTAAATCAGGTATAATATGTTGAATGGAAAAATATAGGTAAATAAACTTTTACGTGTAGATAGATATGCAAAGATGCCTGTTATGGAAATTTTGTAAACAATCCATAAAAAACTTTAAGTTAATAAGGACGAATAATATATAAAGTAAAAACATAAAAAGAACTATATTATACACAATTCATAATATTATACATTTAACTATAAATTAAAATTATATAGTGTTTTATATTTAAAAAAAAAACAATGTATGCACTAAAAGCATATACTATGTAGTTCTGAGCATATACTATAGTCACGACTCCAAAATATATAATGTGCGTGAAGTGCTTCTGATGTGAGTGCATTAACTATTAAAGAAATTTAAATAACAATAAAATTACAAGATTATTTAGTATTATTTTGTATTAAAAGTAAATATTTTATTAAAATCTTTTAAAAATGTTAAAAAGTATTTTGCAAAAGTGTAATGTTAATAAGGATTTAATCAAGCAAATAATAAGTAATAAACAAATGTATAAATTCTTGGTAATACAATAATGGTTTACATTTCTATATTAAATTTGTAGTGTATAATCTTGCAAATCATTCAAAAGTTTTATATTTAATTAAAATTATTCATTTCTTTGTAGATGCTAAACTAACATTTAATTCAATATTAAATTTTACGTCAGATGACTATAAGTCCACAAATATTGAATGTAGTCCTGCATTGGCTATTTATCTATCAAATTGTATAAAAGAAGAAATAAATAATAAAGATGGTGTCGAGTCAATGGACATTGTAAGTAAAAAAAAATAGTTAATTTAGTAGATTAAATAGAATGTTTTATAAATAATTTTTCTGTTTGGTTTTTTGTAAATATCCGGATTATGAAGATGCTAGTTCAGAAGCTAATAATAGTAGCAGATCAAAAAGGCCAGTGAGTGATGAATTTAATTCTAAAAGTAAAAGGTCCAAACAAACTCCTGCCCAAGGCTCAGCTGAAAATACATTACCTGATTTCCCCATGTTTGATAATAACCTATTTCAAATAAATGATAGTAATGTTTCTGCAGATGTAAGTTTTTTTTTAAACCTAAGCTTACTTTAAATTTTATAAACATTTAAACTTAAATTCTTTTTTTTTTAAATCAAAATTATATAGTCAAATAAAAGGCCTTTTCATTTTTTGTGTAATTTTAATGAATTTTAATCATGTATCTTTCAGTTATTTTATTATACAAAAATTTCAATTTTTTTTAACATGGAACATGTTCATTGGATGGGGTATTTGAAAGTTTGGCTCGGCAGGGGGGGGGTGAAAAATTGACGCTTTTAGGAGGGGGGGGGGTCAAAAATTGACTTTTTTAGGGGGGGTGAAAAATTGACGCTTTTAGGGGGTTAATTAAAATTCCAAAATGATTTTCCAATTTTCCAATATGGTGGACCGAAAAACATGAAAATAGAAATTTTCTACATTACCTAGGGGTTTTCGAGGTCGAGAAAAACGTTTCTATTAATGAAAATTTTAATTTTTTTGCCCTAGCATATTTTCTAATTTTCCAAGATGGCGGACCAAAAAACATGATAATAAAAACTTTCTATATTACCTGGGGGTTTTTGAAGTCGAGAAAAACGTTTCTATTAATGAAAATTTTAATTTTTGAAATGGTGGTCTTAAGTAACAAAATTTTATTATTTGTAGGTGGTTAAGAAAGTGCTAAGAGAAACATATGAAGGCCAAAGTCTTATTGGAGCATACGAAACAAATAAATCTTTAAAACCTGGCGAAAGAGATAATATTGTACATATTCTTATTAATAGATCAGCTTTTTTACACAGGTAATCTATAAGTATTTAATCATACAATACTAATTTTTTTGAATCCTCTAATTTTAGTAACCATATTTTTTTATTTTTAGTGATGATTATCTAGCTAAATTAGCAGATGCTTTGGTAGAAGTATTTCCAGGAGAAAAGAAGGTAATTTAATTTTTTATTTGTTATAAGTATATCAAATAGAAATAAAAATTTTATTTGGTTTTGATATAATTTTTAATTGCACAGAATATTTACTTCCTACCTTCGAAAATGAAAAACAAAAATAGTTCCGGGAAATTAGCTAATAAATGGTGGAATACTCTTTATCGGTTAAGGAAAAATAAAGTTATAAGTAATAAATATTTATCAAGACTAAATGATGACACATTATCAGAATCTGAAACCTCTGAAACGGAAGTGTTGGAATATGAACAATTAGGTAAATAATAATCTTATTTAAATTAATTAATATTTTAACGTTCGACGTTTTTCCAAATAATTATATTAGAAACGGTCACTTCGAACTAAACAATATTTATCTTATATTACAAAGATATATACAGTATTTCCATACCGTATAATTTTTATTTAAAATTTTTCAATTTTTAAATAATTATTAAGATGATTTAATTGATGTTAAACAATTTTTCAAGTTAAATTAATTAATAATTTAACTTAAAAAAGTGGTATTGAATGAATAAAAAATGTCCATCAGTTTGTCTCGAGCGGGATTCGATCCCACGACCTTTGGTTTGCCGGACCAACGCTCTACCAACTGAGCTATCGAGGGTGGGCAACCAACAATAATCTTATTTATTGTCAATTATAAGATAAAATTAAAAAATTTTAATCAAATTGTATTTTAGATGATAACGTTAAAAAGGGTATCCAATGGTTAAAGGTACATCGTCAAACTTACTCTGAAGTAATGAAACATTGGAAAAAAGTAAGAGAATACAGATATTCTACTTACATAAATAATGATTATGCTGAAATTTTTCAAAAGCTGTGGCCTATTTTAAGATCTGAAATAGGTCCTAAATTGGTAATTGAATTTTTATCATTAAATTCCATTTTCTTATTCAGTCCAAAATTCTAAAATTTATAGCTACATTTGTAATTTAATAGTTAGCTGATGATTTTCAAAAAAAATACAGTTCTTCTTCTCTTGATATAGAAAATTGATTTTCATCTTTTTTTGCCTATGTCTTCAAGTATCGAAAATCATCGATTAGAGATAAGAATGCTAAATCTTATGTAAAGTATATAGAAGAAAATTCTTTAAACTTAATGGATGATCATGACGGTTTTTACTTAATGTTGCTTCCTCATTTATTTCCAATTAATCATAGAATAAAAATAAATAACAAACTTCAAAAAGTTAGTGTTAATGACATCCAGAAAGCATTGCTTATATGGAGTAAGGTATGTTTTTCTAAACAAGGAATCTAAATAAATATATTAATAACAGCTATACTTTTTAATTATCTTAGCATAGTACAGAAACTGCCAAAGAAGTAGAAGCTCGATCTGAATATTATAAGAAAATGAATAAGCCAGCTCAGCCTCGTATAATTTTAAAAGGTGAATATTTATATGATGTTAACTATATGGTCAGTTTCAATGAATATTTATGGCCTTTTTAACATTTGTTCAAAGCTTTAAGTTTCATTTTTCAATTATTCATGATCCTAAACATTTCTTACCCTCAAGAAGCTAATCATATATGGCTAATGCTACAAATTTATGTATTTAAAATTAAATTACCATCTAAAAATTTGCTTGATTCTAGCATTATACAAATAAACGATTATCTTTTTTTTTTACATATGACATATTTTTTTTTCGTTTTATAAATTTTCAACAAGGAAAGTTAATTTTTTTTTTAATACGTTGGATAATATAGTAAATAAAAAATCTTTATGTACAAAATTAAAAAAAAAAAAATAAATGTAATATAAACAGATTTGTTATAAACGAAATCATTTAAATATATTATTATTTTTTTGAATAAATATAAATATAAATATACATTTAAGTTTTTTTTTTTAAATTAAAGATTATATGTTATTATATGTATGCTCTTTTATTAACCATAGGTTATATTTGTTGACCTCTTAGAACTTTTTCGTTATACGGAGGTCACCAAACAATTTGCACAAGCGGTCCAAACTGCATTTTTTGCTTTTATTCCCTCGGAAGTCGATATATATATTGAAATATATACCGCTTTTTCCTTTAATGGAAATAATTAGATAGGTTTGGAGACGTATGTGGACAAATTGTGTGGGAAGTGTAGCAACGACTATACTTTTCAATATTTAAACTTTGCACTCAATGAACATTACTCAGTGTAGTCGCTGCCATCTGTAGGAGAAGAAGGGAATTAAGGATGGAATATATGTAGGAAGGTCTGCCTTGCCGACAACCAGTGAGTGTTTTTACACACTCCCTGATTTGCCCCATTTTTTAAGGGTATGGGTTGTCCCTTGGTTAAGGACCGGTATTTTTTGAGGAATCATGCGACTAATTCCGGTTGACGATGGCGCGAAAAACCATATAGGAGAAAAAACGTCCATCTGCATGATATACGGTGACGCCATGTAGAACCCTCTACATCAACACGCCACCTAGAGTTCAGTAGCGCGCAACGACAATTTTCATTTATATAAGAATTTTTTTTATTTTTATATAAATAAAAGTTTGCCGGGACTGGGACTCGAACCCGCAATCTTTATGTTAAGAAGCGGGCGCGTTACCTCTGAGCTACTGACGCTCCTATATGTTATTATAAATATTTATATTTATTGTTTAAAATTTAAAAAAATTGTTTTTTTCTATAAATTTAATAATAATAAAAAAAGATTATTCTTTTTTTATATAATGTTTAAAAAAAATAAAAATCAAATTGTATTATCAAATTTTATTTGTATTTAAATTATTTAATTACTTATTTAATTATAATTATAAAAATTTAAATGTGTTATTTTATATTTTAAAAAATATAAAATTATTGTTTTTTTATAAGGTTTATAAAAATAAAATATTTAATTAAAAAATAATTTTTATTTAAAAAAATAAATAAATAAATTTTAACTTTATCAGTTTTTACGATAGTTAAAATAAAAAAAAAACATCCTTTAGCCACAAGAGGAATCCTCTTGCCGGAAGAGGAATCCGCTTGCGGAAAACGGATTTTTTTCAGTGTAGGCAAAATATATAGTAGATAATATATAATAGATTTTTTTCAGTGTAGAGATCGAATCTGAAATAATTTAATAAAGGTATTTGTAGAGAGTAAATAAGCTGACCATGGGTGTACATAACAGTTAATTTTGACATGTGAATTATGTCGTTTACTGAATAAATACTGTTTTCAATTATTTTTATGCAATAATGGCAGTGAATTATAAGTATTGAATTTAGCAAAATATACCCCTCTTAAATGTTTTCGAATACTGTCTTGTTTTATAGAAATGTTGTACATTCAATTGTTTTTATGCAATAATGGCAGTGAAGTATTAGTATTGAATTTAGCAGAATATACCCCTCTTAAATGTTTTCGAATACTGTCCTGTTTTATAGAAATGTTGTAATATAAATTTTTTTATGCAATAATAGCATCTAAGTATTTGTAATTGAATTTTAGTAATTGAATTCAGCAGAATATGCCCCCTTCAATGTTTTTGAATACGGTCTTGTTTTATAGAAATAATTTAATTTTAATTGTTTTTATGCAATAATAGCATTGAATTATTAGTATGGAATTTAGTAAAATATACACCCCACTTAAATGTTTTCGAATATGGTCCACTTTTATAGAAATTTTATAATTTCAAATATTTTTATGCAATAATAGCATTGAAATATTAGTACTGAATTAAGCAGAATATTACCAACTTAAATATTCTCGAATACTGTCCTGTTTTATAGAAATTTTGTAATTTCAATTGTTTTTATGCAATAATATCATTGAATTATTACTATTGAATATAGCAAAATAAACTCACTTAAATTTTTTTTCCCTGTTTTATAGTAAAGTTGTAAATTCAATGTTTTTAAGCAATGATAGCATTGAAATTTTAGTATTCAATTGAATTTAGCAAATTTGCTCCTCTTAAATTTTTTTAAATTTTGTCCTATTTTATAGAAAAATTTTAATTTCAATTATTTTTATGCAATGATAGTATTGATATATTAGTATTGAATTGAGCAGAATGTTACCCACTTAAATGTTTTTGAAGACTGTCTTGTTTTATAGAAATGTTGTAATTTCAATTATTTTTATTCATATTGATTTTTTAGAACTTTATAAATTGCCAATGCTCCCACTAAACCATATAGTATACGATTTCAGGCTGAATAGTATAATCAACGTATATTTTCTGCTTTAGAAAGAGTAATCAAGCGTCTTCTCTACTTTAAAAAGTGTGGCGGAAGATTTTTCAACTATTAATAGTAGAAATAACGCTTATTTTTCTTTTGACTTGTGTAATATAGTCATTTTTTTACTTTTATAAGTATAAAAAAGCTCTATTACACTGTCAAAAGTAAAAGTTAAGATTATTATTTATACTATTAAAGGAGAAAATAAACTTGCTTCTACTTTTAAAAGTATAAATAAGAGTCTTATATACTAAATTATAGAATTGTATAAAAAGACACCGCGGCCACGCGTTCGAAAAAATATCATTAGTGCGCATCAGACTCCATAAGGCTTTTGAGACTCTATTCCGGAATAGGGTATAATTTCCGGCCCTAACATAAATTTCAAATTTTTTTCAAATTAATTTGATGGATTATGATAAAAAATAAGATCCTAATGGTCCGCACACCATAATAATAAATGTCTAAATCAATATATTACTGGTTCACACATAAATAGTATATTAATAAATAAATATACAAATATTATTGTTAAGCCTCATGGAGTCTGATGCGCCATCGATATTTTTACGAATGCGCGCGGCCGCGGTGTTTTTTTATATAATTATATAATTTAGTATACAAAACTCTTATTTATACTTTTAAAAGTAGAAGCAAATTTATTTTCTCTTTTAAAAGTGAAATAGAGCTTTTTTATACTTATAAAAGTAAACACATGACTATATTACACTAGTCAAAAGAAAAATAAGCGTTATTTCTACTTTTAATAGTTGAAAAAAATTCCGCTTCACCTTTTAAAGTAGAGAGACCCGGTTTCCGAAATATAGGTAATTTTATTACGTAAAAATATCACATAATAAATTACATAATAAAATCACGTAATTTTGTCAGAAAAAGTTACCTATTTTTAATGTTTTCAAAAACTAAATAAAAATACGTAATAAAAATACATAATTTTAATGTTTTCAAAAACTAAACAAAAATACATAATAAAAATACATAAAAATTTACGTATTGACAATAAATCATTAGGTACCAAAAATACCTAAAAAATTAAGTAATTGTAGCATTTATTAAGTAATGAAATCACGTAATAAAAACTAATGCGAAATTACGTAGTAACTAAAAATTATTTAATGAATGAGAAATCGCGTAAATAATAGCTATTTATTAAACAAGGGATGAAATATTGGTTTTGGCTTAGCATCTAGTTGTATGCACGCGCGTGCGTAGCGAGCGAGTTCCGACAGCATGCAAAAGTCGAACCCCATATTTTTTCCCGTGTTCTAAAACATAGTTTTACATATAATGGACAAAAAAGCCGTCTCTCTAGGGCAGAAAATAGGCTTTTTTTGCCCTAGATATGTAAAATAATTTATGAGTATTTTCTTATATGAAATCTATAATAAAATACGTAGTGAAGGTACTCAAAATATTTTTATTTTTTCTATAGATCAATTTGAATATATTTTAATATAATTTATATTTTACCCTTTAAGGATGGAATATGGAAATAATGGCTGAACTGATGTAAGGATGAATTTTCTAGGCTTGAATTTTCTAAGTTAAAATTCTATTACAAAAAGTCTGTTTCTGAACTTAAAATATCCCAATATTCGCTTTATTTTTATCTAAAATATTAATTTTATTTTTTTAACTCTCTCATGGGAATAAAACTCCTCGAATTGGACGCGTGTTAGTAGTAAGCGCTGCGTATTTTAGTATGCGCTATGTATGTACGTTCTGTATATGTGACTAAAGGTAGTGGGGAGGTATTCACATGAGAGGGTTAAGTCGATTAATTTTTCCCTGTATATTCATTTCTTTAAGAAAAATAGTATATTAATATTAAGTATCAAGGGCATAAAAGTTTCGGCACTAGCGTGAGCACTACCGCGAGTGCTCGGCGAAGCCGGGAACGAGTGATATGTGTTCACGCTTGTGTCTAAAGTATTTCGCCCAAGGTACTTACACTATTTTTTGCCCTCCTAGGCGTAGAACGAGTTCAGAAAATTCTTTACACACGAGTCTTACGCCCGGGAGGGCAAAAAATAGTTTTTATTGACCAAATTTCAATTTTTAGGTCAAAAACCAATTAATAAATAAATATTGTTACTTATAATTTCTAAAGGTTTTTGACATAAAAATTGAAACTTATTCATTAAAAATTATTCTTTTACGATTAAAATCAAGTGAATAATGAATATTTTAAGATTAGAAACAGGCTTTTTCAGTAAAATGCCTATCTTTTTTAAGACACATTTCAACAAAATCTTAAATTCATGATAACTTGGTTAAATTTCATCGTAAAAATAAGTTTTTTTCTCCAGAAGTGATGTTTCCATCGCATTCTAAACTTTTGATCTATTTTTTAAAATTTTACTCGCCAAAAAAGATATTTTAAAACTTTTTTGTAGCTCAGATATGAAAAACGCGGTTATTGACACAAAAGTGGAAAAATCCCAAAAATATATTTATATGCCAAAAACATCCATCGTCGATTTCGTGTTCAAATTATTTTTTTGCATTCTATACAGTTTAAGTTGCCAGAAAATCATAGAGGTAGGTGCGGCCCCGTCAAAAATTTTTTTTTATTTTCGGTTCGTCTAAAACGAACTTTCTGGTAGAAATGCAAATGGTAATGAAATATTATTTCAAATAAAAAAGATTTTTAATTTGTCTCAACAAGTACAGGGGCTCGATTCAGTAATTTTATCGACAAATAAAGCGATACGAGATAATCGCGATAAATTCGATAGGTAGATGATATCTATAAAAATACTAACTTTCCTAAAAACATTTTATTTTTTGTCAGTGCTGACAACTAAAGGCACGAAATTTATTATTTTTAATTATTCAGTTGGTTTTTTTTTTAAATTTAAATTTATTGTATTTTTAGCAATGTATACAATATATTTATACGATGTATATTATTAATTTCTCTTCTGTATTCCAAAATCTAATAAACAAATTAAATTAAATTATAAAAAATTTAAATTAAAAACTTTTCAAAGTAGGTATTATTATAATAATACACTATAGTGTAAAAATAACTATTTATTAAACAAGGGATACAACAACTTTACTAGTACGAGCATTTAAGATAGCAATTGTTTTGTAAAACTTTTCTAATGTATTATTCACAATTATATCATCAGATATTTAAAAAATATTAATTGTTGAATCGTTGGAAATAGTTTTGCATTGGTGACATTTCCTGATCAAAGACAGGTATATAAAAGGGGGTTTATTAAAATTTGTATCCAAAACTCCAACTCTTCCTTCATTAGTTCCAAAAGCTAAAAGATTTTGTTTTTCTGGATGCCATGTTAACTGAAAGTGTCACTTTAGTTAAAATTTTGTAAGACAGAAAAATTTAAATAAATGATTACTCACTGAACGAATTTGTTCTTTAATATTTTCCCACAAAATATTTAAAAAAATTTTAAGTTAAATAATCATGATAAGTCATGAGTGCAATAGCTTCATTTTTGGCTTCAAGTCTATATCGGTTTCTATTATAAATTGCTTTGATTGCTTCTTGCAAATCTTTTAATATTCTTTTACATAGTACCCATTTATAATACGGTGAAAAAAATTATTTATGAATGCCTCGAACTACTTTATGACTCTTCTTCGATTTAAACATTTTTGACTAAAAAGAAAATTCATTTAAATTCATAATGTTTTTATTTATTTAATTTTGATTTAACTAATTAAATTACCACTAATGAATGGCAAGTTTCAATTGGCCAATTTTCTTTACAAACTTGACAATTGTAAGTAAAGTCATACTTGTTCAAAAAGTAATTTTGTCTTTCAGATGTTTCATAAGTTATGTGAACACCGTAATTAACAAAAATCTGAAAAAATATTTTTTGATGAAAGCAAAGTATTTAAACTTATATTTACCTGCTCACTTTTTTTAATTGGGTGGCAAGAAATAAGCATAACTTTTCCATCTCCAGTAACTCTAAATTAAGTATTTAATAAACAGCTGTGATTAACTAAACCAGGACATGGAGCTATAAAAAGAACACTGAGAGTGTTGCATTTATGGATTTCATCTAATAAAATCAAAACTTAATATTAATTTAATTATTAATTTTATTATTTTATGCGTGACTTACAGTGATAACATTTATCATGCCTTTATATGCTAATAGAATCATAATGGCTTTAAATTTTTTGATTATCTCATTCAAATCATTTTTGGATTTTCTCCTTCGTAAATCAGTAAATAAATTAGTTTTCATTTGAAGAAGGCGAACAACTTTTGAAGCTATAAGGTCTTCATTATCTGTTACTTTTTTAGAGTTTCTAACCACCAAAGACTTTAAGGCAAAGTAACTTCTAAATTTATCACAGTACATTTTTCGAGACATTTTTCCATCATCAGAAAATCCCTTCCTCTTTGCATCTGCAAATAATAAAATCAACTATTTAAATAAAAAAATTATAAAAATTATATTTCAAATAAAATACCTTGTTTATTAACTTCTTTGGCATCCTTGATAATATACTTAATACCTTTTTCAGGACTCTGGCTCAATTGCAGTAATGCCACGCATATATATATATATATATTGTTTGTATCATAAATTTCTTTATAAACAACCCTGAGAGCTTTTGAGCAACGTGGTCAATCACACCCGAGAGAACAGTTTGTCGTAGTAACTTGGCTTGTGAATCTGTTGGTGGTTTCATACTAAAAGTTTTTAAAATACTTTTCTATTAAACTATGTTTTCAAGCTTGTTGACAATGTGACAATAAAGCTTACTTACCTAAGATTAATTGTTAACTGTAGGCGTAGCTTTCATACTTCTATTACAGCTTTTTTTCTCAATCCATTTTTAATTCAAAATTTTTCAAGTTTCCCTTTGAATAAGAAAACTCTACTGTGGCAGCCGAATAAATTAATATTAATGAATCACCTGCATTATTAAAAGCATTAATAAAATGAAAGTAGAAAAGTATCATTAAAAACATCTTTTACCCAGAAAAAGCTTGTTTCCAATACCAGCCAGTTTTCGACTTATTTCAGTAAAATTAATGTTTCTATCATTATTTGTATCAAGAGATTGTATTAAAAGTTCTTGAACTGACACAGCTGCAACCAAGGATACTGTGTACGGCATTAAATTATTTTACTGTGAAAGGGCTAACATTTTTTCAAATCATGTGGCTTGAATACCTATGAAACACAAAAAACGAACTAAGCCTTTAGTTTTAATAGTTATAGCTAGCTTTTTTACCTTTGCTTGTTTTACGCTGGATAGCAAGAAATACAAAGGCAATACAAGAGCTGGAAACTTGATACTCCTTTCGTATCTATTGGTTCATCATCTTTATCAAATAAATTATCTTCTTAAACACCTATTAAATCATCTTGAGAATCATCTGGTACCACCGAATACCTTTGTTTGCTATTCATAAAATCTTTATTAAATGTTCATTACAATCGTTATTATTATTATTTGCCTCCTTAATATAATCTTCTGGAGTTTTTTTATTAAAGTGAATATTAACAGGAAATTGTCTGCATTCAATGTTAAGAACCGGAGGCTTTGTCTTAAATAAACCAGGATTCTTAATAAAATCTTTTTAATAAAAAATCTTAAACAATTATTGGTTATTAGAGATTGTCTTTAAACTATCAAAAGAACAACACAGTAGCAATCGATGCTTCTTTGTAATTAGTTAGCAATCAAGCTTTTTAATTTATGCACCTGATCCACTTTTACCGCTTATTATGAATACAGAATTATCATTAATAGTTTCTACAACTTGTCGCTCTTCAGTTAAAATTTGTAGCTTAAGCATAGCTGCTTGAATCTCAGAAGTTCGGTTTAGATTGATAAAAATAGCTGGTTTTTTATTATCAGATGAGATCAAGTTTTCATCTTTTTTCTGCTTGATTATATAGCTTCATTTTTGAGATGTTTAATAATACTAATTTCTGATTTTTCTTAATTTGCTAGCTTGTATTTCCTCTTTGTCCATTTGACTAGTTTCACATTCACTTAAACTAGACTCCTAAATGAAAAATTAAGCTTAAATTGCATGAATTGTTTTTAACAAAAAATCTGAAGATGATTAGTTTTGACCCTTTTAATGAACTGTCATTTTTTTTATTCATAATCATTTCTTGCTTGTGCCTTTTTAATTCTTTTGTTTGTAATGCTGCCAACGATACATACTGTTTTAATTCACTTTCGGGAACATTGCTTTGTGTTAATGCATTTATTAAATCAGCTCTCTATTAATTAAAGATAAGCAAATAAAGTTCAGCTTAGCTAATTAAATGCATTTAGTAACAAACTTACATGTTTTTTTTTATTTTTATTTTCTATAACCTTTTCCAACTGTTTTCTTTTTTTTTTTTTCAGCAAACGTTTAACTTGAATAGATGCTTCTTTTTTTTAAATTTTTTTCTTACTGTTTGGTAATACCAAGGCATTACATTCATCAAAAGCATCTTCTCCATGCTTTACGTCAAAGAAAATCTAAAATTTAAAATAAGCTTTGTTTAAGTTAGGTATCTTTTTAGAACTGAATAAAAATATTATTACTTAAGAATTATCTTTACCTTCATAGAAACTTTTGGAAATAAAAAGTAATCTAAACAATTTAACATATTTAACATATGAATCTTTTTTTCCAAAATACAATTTTTCCACTGTCATTTTTAACATAAGCATATTGACCTTCAGAGATGCAACATAACAATTTTGAAGTATTTATTACTGTTCAATACTCCTTATACCAATACAAATCTTTATGAATTAATGCGACAAGAGCATCTGGACCTCCAACTCCTCCAAGTCTTATTTTTATTTGTGAGAATAGATATATGCCAAGCAGTAAAATATTCAAGCAATAAAATATTCACCTGGCTCTTATATATACTTCACAAAAAATTAAAAAGATTATTCTTAACATTTTGTAAAAAAATAATTTTAATAATTTAAATAGTAATTACCAAAAATATGATTCTTTCCAATACTCTGTTCCAGTAAAAAATCCATGCACCTTGATAGTAAAATAAAAACTCAATCAATAAACTTATGTTAAATTAATAACAAATTAGTATTGTATTTCAGATTTGAACTTTAATATTTTTGTAAAATTTTCTTTTGTGAATCAGATCACAAACACAAATAGATGAGTTTGTCTCCAACACATGGCACGGCGAGCAGAAGTTTTTTGATTAAATAACCTGGTGCGCGCGCACCCGTAGGTCTTTAAGTTCAAAACATTATTATGCTATATTTAAGATTATAGCAAAAAAAACTTTTCTATTTTTTTCGTTAGTTAATAAATTTTGCAATAAATTAATTATCATCGAATGCTAAAAATACAAATGAATTAAAAACAAAAAGGTACCTATCTCGTTAAAAATAATTAAAAAGATTTTCAGAAATTTAAAATTTAATTTTTCGGGGTCTACCTGTAAAATACTTGTTGCGTTTAGAGGGTGCTGCCAGCGCTAATGTTTGTAATGTTTCTGATGTTTATGTACTCCAAACTTTACTCTAAACTTTATGTACTCCAAAATATTATAAAACTTATTAAGTTTCAAGTGGATTGTTAAATATTATTGATTTTTATTGATATTAATATTTTATATCTATTATAAAAGCACACAACTTTAATAGCAAATATTTTGAAGAGAAATATAGGTATGCATATTATGCAGATATTCTACTTTGTTTACAAACCAATTAACAAATATTTTTCTAAAATTTTTTTAGGTACCATTATTTTTATTTAATTTTTCTGAGTTCAATCTCTTGAATTTTTTAATCGTCTAATGTAAAATATAGAAATTTTGGAAAATGGCTTTGCAAATATTGGGAATACTTGCTCTAGATGAAGAAGAAGAATTTGAAAGACAGCTAGTCATTCGTCAAATGAGAATAGACCGCAGAATGTTAAGGGATTTAAGAAACCCATTTTTAATAGACAATGAATACTTTAGAAGGACGTACAGGTAATATTGCGATTATTATGATAACATGCACTTTGCAAATACTTTTCGTACTTGGGCTAAATCATCTAATTTCTCGAACTCAATTTTTATTTCAGAGTACCACCTTACTTGGCTTTACAGCTTACTGATTTAGTTTATTATCACCTAAGTGGATCAAGAGGAACAAAAATCCCTCCTCACTTACAAGTGCTTATAGCCATTCGATTTATGTCTTCTGGAGCTTATCAATGGGACTTAGCTCAATACATGGAACACCCAACCAGCCAGGCTAGTGTCAGCAGATGTATTAATAGAGTTATTAAAGCTATAGCAAGTCTTAAGCGGTATTTTATTCAATTCCCAACAAGTTTTGAAGAACGCCAGAATTTAAGTTTAAGGTACTAAAAATAATAGTATTAATTAAGTTTTTAAAAAGACATTTTTTTTATAAATGTAACTAATTTTTTACTTGTGTATCAAAAAGTTCTCTAAAAAAAAAAAGTTTTAATTTACAATATCACTGTTGAATTGTATTATATTAATGGGTGGCCTTTGCGAGGTAAAAATTTAAGGATATTCCATATTATCCTTTATTCTTATTTTTTTTTTTAATAAAAAGAATCTTGTTAAAAAAAAAAGAGATTTTTCAAATAAAAATTATTCATAATATAAATATATATATATATAATATAGGTATATATATATATATTATATACATATTTTACAACTTTCAAAATAAGTATATATTAATTATGTATTATTCACAATTTTTTAGTTTTCAAAATACTATACGCATACCAGGTATCATTGGACTAATCGATTGCTTTGTGGTAAAAATGAAGAGACCTAAGATTAACGAAGAAAATTTTTATCATCATACCCACAAACATTCAGTTAATGTTCAAGTAGTGAGTAAATAATATATTACATTCAGTAGTAAATTATAATTAACTTAAATATTATACATGCAAATTTTTTAAATAAATGTTTTATCTTTTCTTTATTAGATTTCTGACGATAAATTCATCATCAGAAATTTGAGGATATGCCCAGGTTCAAACACAGATAAATTTGTTTGGAATTATAGTGCTGCCAAAGATTACATGAATTTTTTAAGAGATAATGAAAATAATTTGCAACAATATGGAGAAGGAAGATGGTATCTCATAGGTAATAAATTTTAATATTTAAATAATACTAGCTGTTATATAAAATATATAAAATGTTTTTAAGTTTCATTTTTAAATACTTCTAATTTATAAAAACTATTAATGAATTCAGGAGATAGTGGATATAATGCTGAACCTATTTTGCTCACTCCAGTCACTGATGCTGCCATTAATTCCGCCGAATACTTGTATACGCAAGAAATAGTTCAAACACGTTGTAAAGTCGAGAGATTGTTCGGAATTTTATCAAACGTTTGTAGAAGTATTTCTAGAAGCCGACCGTTATCTTATTCACCTAAAAAAGTTGGCTTAATAATTGAAGCAGCATGCGTTTTTCACAACTTTAGAAAACTAAATGGGTATAATTAGATTTTGTTGCTTTTTATTGATATTTTTGATGAGTCTAATAAAAATATTTATAAATGTGCTTAGGGAACCTGATGGAAACTATGAACATATACTGTTTCCTCAAAATTGTAACCCAGCTGAAGTTGAACATATTGAAATAGGCTTAGGAACAGCGGAAAGGGAAAGACTCTTAGATAGATATTATCGGAGAAGACAACCAAGACAGCCAAACGCTGTAATAATTTAAAAGTTATAATTATGGTTTTATTTTTATGATGATTATATATTCAACTTTTTTTTAAAAGTAAAATATAATATTTTAGAATTATTCAATAATTATACAATAAAGAATCTTTTCCTGTAAATAAGTCTCTTATTTATTTTCTTTCAATTAGATTATTAATCGATTAACAAAAATTATGTTTTTTTTTCTGTATAATTTTTTATTTACTTTTAATTTTAAATAATTTCTTATTTTGGTTTTGAAATCTTAACGTCATGAAATTTAATGAGAAGTATATATATATCTTATCTAATGAATTTGTAACGGTGCGAAAATTCAAATTTAAATAAACCTGAAAATGTAAAAATAGAAAAATTAAATAAATTTTAAAATAAATTATTGTTAAAATAAATAAAAAATAAACAAATATTACTCCAGTCAAAATAAGGTTTTGGTTGTATTTTTTCACTGGCGAACAGGAGATTTGCTCTACTATAGGTTTTTTGGGTCACTGAACACGAAAATCGGGGTCATTTCGTAAAGAAATGGGGGCTTCACCCTTAAATTTGCAAAAATTACCCCCAAAAAGGGGTTTTTTTTACATATTCGCACTTTGAGCACTTTTTTTTCATAAATAATTAAAATTTTACCCGTAAATTGGCTAAAACTACCTCCCAAAAGGGGGTATTTTTCATATTTTCGTACTTTTAGCATCCAGGACATGCCCATATAGGTTTTTTGGGTCAGTAATTAAGAATTTGGACTCCTTTTTTGTGGTGAAATATTAATTAATTATGAAAAAGAATTCGAAATTCTTGATTAGCGACCCAAAAAACCTATAGTAGAGCAAATCTCGTGTTCGCCAGTGAAAATACAACCCCCCCCCCCCCTGTATTTTGACTGGAGTATGTATATTATTTAAGAAACAATAATAATTATTTAAGAATTTAATTGATATCGGTAATTTTAGATTTTTAGGTTTATTCAAAATTTGAATTTACGCACCGTTAATACAAATTCATTTTACATCAAATTCATTTGCCTGTGTGAAGCAGCCTCGGCAATAATTTTGTATGCTTTTTTTTATCAATGTATCGTATTTAATGCGCTTTCAATCTCGATTTTTGGTTAAAGCATTTGTTGTTTTGCCTACATTTTCATTGCAGATTTTTTTATGGATCGTTTTATGCTTAAAAAGGTGTTTTAGTTAATGCAAAAATCATAACAAAAAGTAGGTACAAGAAATTAATAAAGAATCGAAATATATTTTTGCTAGGATTTTTGGGTGGTAGTGTTTGTTTGCAGTTAATTTTTGAGTGTACATTATATTAAATTGTATTAAATAATTCTTAGTTTGTCATTTCATATTACATATTTATAAAAAATGAATAATAATAGAAGAAGTACAAAAGTTCAGGTAGGAGAATTGATTTCGTACATGGAAGATCATGTATTGTTTTGTAGAAGACAAATAACAAAATTAGGTCCTAAAGGCAAAGAAAAATATAATTATATGTGGAGAAAGTTAGCAAGATATTTAAATAATTTGGGGCCAGCAATTAAAACTGTTACTCAATGGAAAAATGTAATTCTTTTTTATCAAAGAAATATTTTGCTCTATTCAAAATTTTATATATATTAATTAATTTTAGGCTTGGACAAGACTAAGATTAAAATCCAAAACAAATAAAGCGAATTATGTTAAAGAGTTAAACAGAACAGGTAATATATTGCCTAAAAAAAAATTAAGCAGTTTTCACGAAAGAATATCCAGTATATCTGGGAATTCTGGATATGGGTTACCAGTTGTACCAGAATCTGGATTTGCACATGTTCGAGATGAAAAATATGATACAGATTATGCAATATGCATGTAAGTAAAAATCTTTGATTTTCTACGTGTTAATAGTTTTTTTAAAACATTTTCTTTAAAAAAAAAATTCTTTACAATATTTATTAATACTGAACAACAAAACGCGGTATTTCCCCACTGAGAAATAAAAATTGCATATTTTATCCGAGTTTATAAGAAAAGAGCCTCAGATCGCAGTTTCCCATCCTCGGCTTAGTTTTAAGTTTTTTATTTTAAAAATAGTAATATATAATTTATTTGAAAATCAGATTGAAAAATTAAAAAAAAAATATGAGTCTATTATTAAGTGATTGATTTTAATTTTTGTTTATTTATATAATTTTGCTTTTTGAAATATTAATTTGAAAAATGATTGTTTAATAATTTGATCAGAGGGAGCTATTGTAAGCATACCCCCACTTTTTTTATGTGAGACGTTAGTCGTAGATTGTAGAATCGTTGCCGAACTCACGCGCGATTTATTCATCATTCTCGTTTCATCTTCCTGTTAAGTTGAATTGTAGTCAAATATTAAATAAGAAAAATGGCAGAGTGAGTAAAGAAATTTCGTTTATTATTAAAAGTTTATTAAATAAATATTTATTTTTTTCTATTTATTAATTATTTTTCATTAAATTAAAATATCAAATGCAAGTAAATTAGATTTTCTAAACGTCACTAATAATTTTGTCTTTGTGTCTTAAATTTCGTGAAATGAAGTAAAATTACTGTAACTATTTTTAGAAATTTTCCACATACAAAATTTATATTAATTATTTAGTAAAAAATTGAAATTATTATAAGTACGCCATTTTTCAATCTTCGTACAATAGTTAATTCATTGCTAGTTCCAAGAAATGTTGACAAAATATTAAAGGCTTGCGAATATTAAAATAAAATATCAAATTTTTCATAAAAACATCTTAAGCAAATGTAAATTTAATAAGAAAAATAATTATAATAATTTTCTTTCTAATAGTCAAATATTAAAAAAGAAAAATGGCCGATTGAGTAAAGATCGAAATTTCGTTTATTAAAAATTTATTAAATAAATATTCATTTTTGAGTATTTTTTAATTAATATTTTTCATTCAATTAAAATATAAAATGCAAGTAAATTACATTTTCTAAACGTCACTAATAATTTTGTCTTTGTGTATTAAATTTCGTGAAATGAAGTAAAATTACTGTAACTATTTCTAAAAATTTTCCACATAAAAAATTTATATTCATTATTTTGTAAAAAATTTAAATTATTATAAGTGCGCCATTTTTCAATCTTCCTACAATAGTAAATAATATCAAATTTTTCATAAAAACATCTTAAGCAAATGTAAATTTAATAAGAAAAATAATTGTAATAATTTTCATGCGAAGTTATAAATTTTTGTTATTTTACAAGTAATTTTGTCGTAAAATGCAAAAATTTGACTATATTTAGATAAATATATATATATATATATACCTAATAATTATTACTAGTCAAATTTTTCAATTACAAATTTTCCAAATATTTTTTATTTCTAAAAATTTCAAGTCTGATCAGGTCTATGTTCCGAGAAATCTGGAAATTTCTACGTTTACCAACAAAAATTTTTTAATTACGCAATACGCAGCAACAGATTTTTACGATACGTGATACGCGATACATCAAATCATATACGACATAACCTAAAAAATTTATTTTTTTTTTTTAGCGATGGAGAAATTGCTAAAGGACGATTGCGCCCTAAGAAAACGCAGCTTTTGCAGTTAGTCTCATACATGAAAAAACATAAGGATCTAGCCAGGAATAAGATTTCTGTCTCTAGAGCAATTTTGCTGTGGGAAGAAATCAGTGGCATACTCAACACCATGCCAGGAGTTAGTAAAAGTACTGAAAAATGGAAAAATGTAAATATTTATTAATTGGTTTTTTTTTATTTACATTTTATTTTTGTATTTTTATTTTGTTTTTAATTTTAGTCGTGGAGAGATCTAATTTCTAATGCTGAAGCTAGGCGAGATCTTTTTATTTCGGGGAATAGGCAAATTAAATTGCCCAAAATGGATTATACAGTATTGGAAATAATGGATCCATTAAGCAATGAATTAAATGAAGCACCTGATGAATTACCAGTTGACCAGAATGAAGATTTTGATGACGAAGAAGAAGAGTCTTTGGATTATCTAAAAGACGATAGTAATGTCTATAAAGAAGAAAGCATGGATGCATCATGTAGCTTTGATCAATCGTCATCGAGAGCAAGTCTTGACCAGAAAACTCCAACACCCAAAACTTTAGGTATCCATACTGGTACCATACCTAAAAAAATAAATTCTACACAGCATCGTTTAGTTTCTACATGTCCATCAGATCTCAAGTATAAAAACAAGATTAAAAAGGCTGTGAATCCTGTAATTCGAAAACCTATTTTGAATCTTCAAACCCCAGCCTCGACATCAAGCATGAGAAGTAGTAATACTGGTAGTATTACTAGAACTCCAAAAGTAGTAGTAGACAGCGAATGTTATGAGCTGTCTTCTGACGATGGAAATTCAAGTCACTTATTAAAAGAAGCTACAAAATCTAGATTCAGTTTAAATACTGAAAGATTCAAAGAAACAAAAAGACAAGGTATTTATTATTTGAATGGTTAAATATTAGCAAATAGTATTGATACATATTGATGATTTTCAAGTATTGAAGTTATCCATGTATTTAACTTACAATATTTAAAAATCAGATGTTTTTAATCGTCATTTGATTCAATGAGAACTAATTTTTTTTATTATACATTTGTAGTTTCAGAAATTATTAGCCTTACGAGGGAGAAAAAGGAGTTTATGGAGACAATGGTAACCTGCTTAGTAAGCAGTATCGATGGATTAAGGATTGCCATGGAAGATCGATTAGATAAGCTCATACATCAACTAGTCCTCAGTAATAGCAAGGAACAGGTTAAATGTTTGAAGGTTGAAGTTAAAAAAGAAGCAGAGGAAGAGAAACTTCCAAATTTGGAAAATGATGATGATTTGATGGATTGTGGTGATTTCTTCTTAGATAAGGTATTTCTAATATAATTGTAAATTTAAAATATTTAAATATTTAACAACAAATTCTTTTTTAGCATGGAAATATAATAAACAAAAAACAAGAAGAAAAAGATGAAGATTACGATAGTGATGAAACAGATTAATCACTATTAACTTTATATTTTTAATATTTTTCGCTTTTTGACAGTAATTTTTTAATTTTCTTATAATATCAATTTTTTTCTTAAGGCTTTATAGCTTATAAAGTCAATTATATTTTATTTCCTTAAAAACTTACTTAATGACTTTTTTTATTCAGTTTTTAAAAAAAAGGCATATTATAGTGAATATTACGATAGCGATAAGACTGATTAATTATTACAGCAAGCCTTCTTAATCTTAAATCACTAATTTTATATATTTTTTTATATTTAGAAGTAAGTTTTCTTTAATCTTTTGTTTAAAAATAATGTTAACATTATTAGAAACTTTTTTTTTTATTTTATGTCAATTTTTTGTTTAAGGCTTTAGAGCTAAATGTATTTCTTCATTTATAATTTCTGGATGATTATTTTAATTTTTTAAAGTTGGTAATATTTATTATTAAATTTTACTAAAATTTTTTCTTATCTTATCTTATAATTTACTTATTCCTGAAGTTATGTTAATTTTGCACATGTAATCTTATTCTTAAAAAATAAGATATTTTTGTAAAAAATAAAGTATTTTTTTAAATATACTACCTATGTAGTCTTTTGTTTTATTTTTGTAATTCTTGATTGCAGTACATTAAGTAATGAAAAAAGAACTAAAATTTATTTAAAATTATAAGGCAAAATATTTTTTAGCAATGGCTATACACATGTATAACACTTTAAAAAAACCAAAAATTCAAAAAATGGCAATTGACTATATAATATGATGTAATTTCATTGAAACTAAAAAAATATTATTTTATACATTTTAATTTGATTTTATCTTACATTTAATAATACTAACTGATTATTTAGTATATTTTGAGAAACAAAAAACAGAATTACATTCATATTTTTAAATTTACCGTATTCTTTAAGTACGTTTTATTTGTTAAAATAACTTTATCTGACTCGATCAAGCAAATTTTAATTATAATATAATCAGTAATTAAGACTGAACATCATGAAATTATCGATATAATGAAAAGTTTTGTGCCAGTATAACAGCGCTGTTTTAAAAAAAAAATAATGCAAATAATGCATCCTACAAGAAAAGAATCTTTTTATAAGAATTATTATTATATTTTTTAAGTTTCAATAATACAAAAATGATATTGATCATAAATATGTATATCTTATAATTGAGAGTACAAATATATTTTTTTATATCGATAAAATTTGGGCAAAGCCAGTTATTATGTTTTTTAAATTTTAAATGAATTGAGGAAAAATATGATGTTATGAGGCATTATTTTTTTAAATCAAAACTATTTTTATTTCACCATAATACATTATTTAAATTAAATTTATGTACATACAATTTAAAAGTATTAAAAAATTATTAAATTAAAGGATAATTTTAAAAAAGAGTTGAAAAAATTTTACAAAGCACATAAGTATATGCTATAAGCTATTTCGTAGATTATACGAAATAGAAAACTTAATAAATGCTTTTAATAATTGCTGAGTAAGATTTAGTTTTTCATTTTCTACTGAAACTTGACAAGCTTGACAATAACCTTCTAAATGTTCTTTTTCTATTTTACAATATTTTAATTCTTTACCATTATTAGTCTTTAGATCATTAATTTTATTCAGCAATTCAAGCTTTTCTTTACTATTTTCATAAGCCAACTTAAAATTAAATAACAATTCATAGAAGGCAGCTTATAAACAACTTCATTATCTAAAACTTGTGCACCAATGATTTATTTAAGCTTAGAATACAACACTTCCTTCAAACCATGTTCACGAACTTTTTGAATATTATCACAAACATTTATATGAAACCCTGATTTTGTAAACAAATTTTAAGATGTTTATCTTGTTTACTTAGCAACACTTTCACTTCCTGCTTAGTTAAATTTTTATAATCTGTAGCATCATATGGTTTTCTTTGGCAATAAGTTTCTCAATTAAAAGCGTTTGTTGCATTAATTTGTTATTGATTTACAAACAATAATTCTTTAATTTTTAACTGTAAACACATTTGGTTCTTAGGTGTAACCAAAAGAATATCATTATCAGATTGACAAAAAGTTATATTTTCTATGACTTGATGATATACTTGTTGAACCTTCAAATCGACGAAGATTTTTTTTCTGTTCCCACTGAAATATTTTAGCATAAATTTAAAAATTTATTCACTATTTATTTTTTTATTTACTTACATTATTAACATTCACACTATCTTGAAAATATTGATACAAACTTATAGCTTTTGCACCGCCCAACTTTTTTTGAGCTTCTCCTTCAACCAAAGAAGTTTTAACAGTATTTTTGTTTTGTTTTTTTTAAGGTGTACGTTTAGGTAAAAATTGTGGTTCCTATTCTATAAGAATTTTGTCCTTGTTACGACTTTTATGATTAGAAAATGAACTACTGGAAAAAGAATTTGATAATGATTCAAAACCACTCATAAGATAATAAAGATCCATATCTAAATCCCTTAATTTAGGCTCTGATGCAGTAACAATTTTTGAAGAATTTTCCTGAGTTATAGTATTCATATAGTATTCAGCAGCACTAAAATCAAAATTTTTATGAATGCTTTTGTGTATTATTTTACTTTAAATAAATCAAACCTTTTGCTATTAAAGCCCATTACTAAATGTTGTTCTTGATTGGCTTTTTTAGGATTCATCTTTTGTGTTCTTTCTTCAATTTTTTTTACCTGTTCCATTAAAATTTTATCTGCTTATTTCTTCCTTGGCGTCTTCTTTATTCTCATGCAATATATCTTCATTATTATGTGCTAGATGCTTTTGCTGCCCTTTTTTCCTTTCATTTATACCTTGATTAGGACAAAGAGCACAGTCGACAGCGAATTAGGGACTCCTACACAACCATTGGCATTCTAGAATGTATGGTACTCCATAACGATCTTAATGTATAGCTAAATGGCACAATCACAGAAAATAATGGCATTACTGTTTTGACACTCTCCATCCATACAAATGCAACAAACTACATCTTCATCAGCTGTGACAAGAGCGCCTGGACCTCCAACTCCATTTGTTTCTTGTTTAAAAATTTTATAAAAATTTTTTTATAAATCAAAAATAAAATGAATAATTGAAATAATAATTACCAATTATTAAAGTCTCCATAAAACTTGGCAAAGGTTCTGCCTCACTAATATTCTATTTCTTTAGCTACAGTAACAGGCAAATTAACTGTTTTATCGTCTTTATCTGTACGAGTAAAATTCAAAGCAAATTTGGTAGTACTATTTTTTTCATCCGTATCATATTCTTCTTGGGACATTACAGCAATACTTTCTCTAAAATTAATCTTTAACGGTTTGTTTATTTGTTCTTTGGATGTAAGCTGAAAATGAATTTTCAAGTATAAAAATTTTTTTAAATTTTTCGAGTAAATAATTTTACACCAATGAATATTATTTAAAGTCAATTTTGAGATTGGTGACAATTATTTTCAAGTTAAATACACCGCAATTTGTTCTCTACTTATTACCATTACAAATTTTGCACTCTTGAATAGGTGAATTTTCTTGGCTCCCTGAAGATAATTCAAGCTGTTTACTCACTCGATTTTACCCTTTTTTTTATTTGAATGAGGAGTACTCACATTCCTCATTTTTTTTACTTGCAGCCTTCTTATTGCACAAAATATTTTATCACTTTTTTAATTCAATAAACTTAAATTATTTAACGGCTGGGAACATGCATGCACAAATAAAAGGTTAAGTCATGGGTAATGTTTAATTTTTAATTTTTCATAACAATAATTCAGCCTGCGCTTATACACGGAGCAAAGTTTTTCTAAAACTCCAATTTTAGGTCCACTCTAATATAGATGCACCCAAAATAATTTGTTTGATTTATTTTTTTTTTTTAAACATTAATCTCATAAATAAATGATAAACATTAAAAAATACATAATTTAGGTTGCACAAATAATTCTCTCCTAATTTTTGGAGATTTATCAGTCTATTTACCCTTATATGCTCATATCCTAGTATATAAAAAAAAAGAAATTTTATTTATCAATTTTATTTACAAAAATTACTACCTTTTCAAAAAATATTCGGCTGCGCATGCTCAGTTTGATAAATTTTATATGATATAAGCATATATTGACGTATAAAAAATGATAAAATTACAGAATCGACCCCCAGTTTTTTGTTTAAATAAAAGGAACTCTTAAAAATTATAAGATTTATTATATATATAAATAAATGTGTGTATATCAACCATTAAACTGCTTATAGGACATTATAGTAAAGAAAAAACAATTACCCATTAATTTTAATTGTTAATTTACTAATTTTGATTTATTTTTATAATTTGTTGTTGTTGTACATTATAAAATGTATATTTTTCATTTATCTGTATTTTATTTTGTTTGATATAATATCAGATGAATAAATATATAAATTTTGTTCTCTCAGGTTTAAAATTCGCACGTAAAATGAGAACAGAAAATTTCGTGACAAGTTTTACGTAGGAGTTTTACGCCATTGATACTGAATATATAATTTGTTAATGAACAGAAAAAATACAATTTGGCGTTACTTCATACATTTAAAAATATACTTATTTACTTAATTTAAAAAATTTTGCAAATAAAATAATTTAGATAACATGAACAGTTTAGAATTGATATTTTAATTTGATTTCTGATTATTAAATTTTTAGTATTTTTAATTATACTGTTTATTTATTTATAGTCATTATTTGAAAGTATGATTATTATTAATTTCTTAGAAGAACAATAAATTCGGAAGAGGATATATAAATTGTTTATTTTGCACTTTGATATTTACACAAATTCTTTCTAATTTAACCGTTTCGATACTTAGAAATGACTGATTTTCTCTAAGTATTTCGTAATATACAATCATATTATTTAATTCATCAATAATGGGCCTGACATAAAGTTTTTTGAAAACTGTTTCTTCACGTTGAGTTATTTCATCATGTATGAATTCGTATATATGTATGAAATCTCCTTCAGATGTCAAAGCATAAGAATTATCAGATCGTTTTAATACGTTTTTTGATGATTTGTATAAGCATTTATTTTTTACAATACTATTATAGGAATGTGAATTTGCAGATAGTTGGAATCTTCTAACGAATTCTTCTCTTCTTTTTATGGGGTCTCCAAAATATCTAGCTTCTCTGTATTTTACAGAATTACCAACATTATTTTTTTCTAAATACAAATAAAACGAGTTTATATAAACTATTTATTATTTTATTTATTTACAAGAATAGACTTTTCCATTAAATATAACCCTTTTTCCATGGTTAAATCTCTACAGATCTGTTTAAGAACTCCTTTTGCTGCATGACATTTTTTTTTATTTTTCCAATATTATTCTCAAATGGGTAGCAAGAATGCGCCCACAATGGACCCCAATTTCTAACAGATTGAGCAATATGTTGCAGTGAATGAATATTTGAAGTCATTGCACTTTTACCGTAAAATATCTCTGTAAATTTAATCAATTCTGTTAGGTAATTTTCAGCAGAATCTACTTCATCAGGTGCTATTGAATCTTTTAATAAAATATGCAATGCTTTCACAAACAATGACCAATGCCTTAAATAACATCTGAAACGATTAATGTGATTCAATACAGGTAAACTGTAATATAAAATCCAGTTTTCCAATTCACGAGATTTCCAATGTTTTCGATTATCCAGAGACCTTGATAACCTTGTGACATGAGTTGGGACCTTGATGTTATCAAGTAATACATTAATTTCGTTTTGTTCTGCTTTTGTAATGGTATAATTTTTGTCTGTAATGTTAAACCAGTATGATACAAATTTTTTAGCTACTCCCAAGCACGTAGCGTGCATGTAATCTGGAACGAATCCCTCTATAAAATTAAAATGTTCTAGCCCTAATAAAGCGCTTGGATATTTTAACCCATATTTTGATCTATTTCTTCGGCAAGCTATTCGAAGATGATGCAAAGTTTCATGCTCTGTCCTCGCAGTGGGGCCTGAATTAAATCAGCAATAGGAAATTTTACACTGCCACCATTTCCTGAAGCTATATAATTACCTTTTATCAAGCACCAAATACATGAATAATAACCAGAATGATAAGCTAATCCTTGCATACCAGCGCATGCTGGCTTATCAGCACAAGCTGTTATAGCAAATATTTTAATTCGCTTTGTTATATCATTTATTTTACATTTTATACCCGTCGTTGACAAATAATTCATATAAGAAACAAAAGAATCCAAAAAAGGGACATATCTGGACTTGAGTTACCAAACCACAATCCACATGTAATAACCTTTTTTAATCTTTCTTCGGCAGGAATTTCATTTATTTGTAATTGAATAGGCCAGATAGAAAATTTTTGCTCTTAAATGCCGGGGTACCATCACCATTAAAAATTGCAGTTCAATAATTTTCCCGATCTTCATCGTTTAAAGTTTGAACGAAATCTTTATATAATATACCATCATAAATATCTGAAAAATTCTCTGACATACGCCTATTAGTCATAAGATTCTGATAGTATTCAAGATTTTTTTCGAGTAATTTAGAAATATCGTTGTTTATATGTAAAATATGGTTTGTTTCTGGTAATATAGGAGATTGAAAAAAACCATTAAACATTTTTAATATACCAATTAAATTAAACTGAGGGCTATAGTTCGATAAAGCATATTTTATAATTGATGCAAGCATTTCATTTCTACTAGCTGTAACAGGAATAGTAACGGGTGTTTGATTTTCTTCATCGTCAATGAATTTCTGCAATTTTACAAACTCAACACCATTGTTCTCATCATCTGAAAAATTTTGCTGTTCTTCATACTTATCCTCGAATTCACTTTCACTACTTTCGTAAACAGAATCATTTAAGTCCTGTAATATAAAGTGATAATATTAATGTTTTTATGTATAAAAAATAAAAAATTTTTTTAACTCTCTCGTGAAAAACCGTTCTTACTTTAAATAAACCTCTTTTATATTTTTCAACGATATTTGTATTATTTTTATTGTTTTATTTATTTATTAAAAAAGATAAGAATAAGCTTATAAACTTTTAAATGATGTAAAGAAATCAATATAAACGATACTGACTGTATTTGCTATGTTGACAAATACATAAAGCAGTAGCTCACATGCATACTTTTTTTCTACTTTTTTCAAAGTTTATAAACTTCTTTTTTCATAGGAGAGTTAATTACTAGTTAAAACTGCTGTTTTTAATTCATAAAAAATCATCAATTCCAAGATATTTCTAAAAAATGTTTTTTTTGAATTTCAAAAAATTTCTAACGAGTTTTTAGCATATGCATTAGAGTGTATCTTATTTTTTTTTTCGATATTTTTTGACTCCCCCCATTTTTTTCGAATATTTTGGTCATAAAAAACCTTCAGCTCCAAGGATTTAGATTTTCAATTTATTTAACCCCAGCACATGAAGTTTGCCATTTAAATAACATAGGAATTTTGAGTTTTTAGCTATAAAAATTTTTACAAAAGCCAAAAAGCGTTTAAAAAAGCTAATTTTTACTGAAAACATACTTTTATATGTTGGAAAGACATTCAAACAGCCCTGAATTTATTCCAAAGGGATTTTTGGGGCTAGAAACGCAAATTTACATGTTGGCTCAATCTGATAAAATAGGGTCTTTCGGTAATTTTCAATAAAACTCTGGAACCTCAAAAATTAACCAAAACACTTTTGGTTATTCTACTTTTTTTTGTGTAAGTGTCACCTTTCAAATGACGTAAACCGTGTATTTTTATCACTGATTCTCTCACCGCTATAGTCAATTAACCTATTGATAATTTTTGACCCGAAAGGCCCAATTTTTAAATTTGTTTAAATTGCTGCCAAAATTGTAATTTTTGACAAAATTGAATTTTACAGGCCTTAAAAGTTTTCTGCAAGCTTCAAGTTTCCAAAAAATTTTTACTCGTCTCTTTTCTTGTTGGACTGTGGCGCCTCCGCGCACTTCCTTTTTATACTATGTGGTGAAGAAGGAGGAGAAGCTAACAGTTCAGTTCCATGCTGATCGTCGCTCAGTACATATCGCAGACGCGTATTGATTGCTTATAATAAAATCACTTATTAATTATTGTTAATTAAACGTGTAAATAACGAGTTATAAATAAAGATTAGAGAAGACGAGTATTATTAAATAAACTGTGCTGATTAATAAAAAGAAGAGTGTTTATTTTATTTGCTTTAATCACATAACCCAATAGGTTATCGGCCCGCCATCGCTTCCACGGCGCGTGTGCCTTTTTTTTTTTCGTGTGTTGATTAAAATAAAAAGCAAATAATTTTTGGTGAGAGAAATTCTTTTAAGAAGTGTGTATAAAAATTAATTAAATTTTGGTGAGAGAAATTAAAGAAGTGTGTGGAAAATTATTTTTTAAAAAAATAAAATTAATTATTTTTGTGTGTTTCCATTTATATATTTATATATATGGGCATATCCATTACTTTTCATACAAAAGTGTGCGCACCCATGACTCCGATCGGGCTCAAATTTTCAGGGGTGGTTTGAAGTAATAAAAAACTCAGCCAGCCAAAATTTCAGCCGAGGGTTGCCGAGATACAAGCTCTAAAAGGTCCAAAAATAGCTGTTTTTAGCCAATTTTCAAAAATTTACTGGGCTTCAAGGATTAGTCCAAAAAACATCCGGCTGTTCTCATTTTTTTCCTTGAACTTTCAACTTTTACCAAAAAAATTTTCAAAAAGTTTCATGGAGTTGATTTTGACTGGCATTCATTAACGTAAGATTTACTTTATCGAAAAATGCTGATTTTTGAACTTGAATTATGACTCAGCATCATTAGTGAAAGACTTCCGGTCGGTCTCATTAAAAGCGTCTACCAAAGACCTTTCAAATGAGACCTTAAACGTTAAAAAAGCTCATCAGGGACCGGAGATATAAGCAATTAAAAGTTTGCTGTTTACGAAAATATCGATTTTTTAACAACTTTAAACGTCTGCAAAATTTTTCTCTGAGCACTTTAAGGGCTGAAAATTTCAGGGAAGCTTCTTTTAATATTAAAAAAAATTCCCTAAAAATTTGGGCGATGGTATTGGCTTCTGTTCGTAGATATAAGACTATGAAAATGTGTAATAATTGGACCAATATTGGCCAATAAGTGGTTAAGGGGTCAATCAAAAAATTTTTCTTCTTAAATATTCGAATAGCCAGGGAAAAATGAGCTGATTTTAAAAAAAAAATTTTTATTTTTGACCGAAAAATAAGCAAGTTATCATCATTTTAAGATTTTTAAAAAAATTTTCCAAAAATCCCAATTTTAGGGTCATTATACAGTATTCTAACTTGAAATAATGATAACTCGCTTATTTTTCGGTCTAAAATAAAGATTTTTTTTTTTAAATTGACGAGTTTTTTCCTGGCTATTCGAATATTTACAAAAAAGAAACTTCTTATATGCAAAAATTATTTTTTTTTGGCAAATGACTTTAGAACTTACTTTATTTTGTCAATGTAATTGGGTAGTTTTTGGCCCAAAAAAATAATTTTTGAATATAAACAGTATCTTTTTAGTAAATATTCGAACAGCCAGGAAAAAATTCGAATATTTAAAAAAAAAAATTTTTTTTTTAGACCGAAAAATAAGTGAGTTATCATTATTTCAAGTTAGAATACTGTATAATGACCCTAAAATTGGGATTTTTGGAAAATTTTTTTAAAAATCTTAAAATGATGATAACTTGCTTATTTTTCGGTCAAAAATAAAAATTTTTTTTTTAAAATCAGCTCATTTTTCCCTGGCTATTCGAATATTTAAGAAGAAAAATTTTTTGATTGACCCCTTAACCACTTATTGGCCAATATTGGTCCAATTATTACACATTTTCAGAGTCTTATATCTACGAACAGAAGCCAATACCATCGCCCAAATTTTTAGGGAATTTTTTTTAATAGTAAAAGAAGCTTCCCTGAAATTTTCAGCCCTTAAAGTGCTCAGAGAAAAATTTTGCAGACGTTTAAAGTTGTTAAAAAATCGATATTTTCGTAAACAGCAAACTTTTAATTGCTTATATCTCCGGTCCCTGATGAGCTTTTTTAACGTTTAAGGTCTCATTTGAAAGGTCTTTGGTAGACGCTTTTAATGAGACCAACCGGAAGTCTTTCACTAATGATGCTGAGTCATAATTCAAGTTCAAAAATCAGCATTTTTCGATAAAGTAAATCTTACGTTAATGAATGCCAGTCAAAATCAACTCCATGAAACTTTTTGAAAATTTTTTTGGTAAAAGTTGAAAGTTCAAGGAAAAAAATGAGAACAGCCGGATGTTTTTTGGACTAATCCTTGAAGCCCAGTAAATTTTTGAAAATTGGCTAAAAACAGCTATTTTTGGACCTTTTAGAGCTTGTATCTCGGCAACCCGTCCTGCAAAATGGCTGAAATTTTGGCTGGCTGAGTTTTTTATTACTTCAAACCACCCCTGAAAATTTGAGCCCGATCAGAGTCATGGGTGCGCACACTTTTGTATGAAAAGTAATGGATATGCCCATATATATATAGAAGAGAAAATGGAGACCGAGCAGAAAGTAAATAGTAGGATTTTTTTTATTATTGGTGTGAAATGGATGAGAGAGAAAAATTACCGGTAATTAATTAATTAAATTGAATTTTTTTTTATTGCTAAATTAATTATTGAAAAGTGGATGAGTAAAGGAATTAAAAATTAAATTTTTATTTGACGTGTATGTGTATGTGTGTGTTTTACACAAAATGGCCGAAACCGACGCCAAGTTTTTCTCGATGGTGATGTACACGCCGGGCAGAAATTGTGTTTTACAAAGATGGCGCTCGAAATTTTTTTTATTGTTAAAATAAAAACGATCGATGACGAGAGAAATAATTTTTAATTTTCTTTCTTTTCAATAATTAAATATAAAAAGAAAAGTGAATAGATTTTGTTCGTACGAAAATGAAATTAATTAGATGCGCATAAATAAGACGTGAAATTTTTATTATTATTATTTTAGCGGGAAATTAAATTCGTGTGTGTGTTTTTGCGCGTGTATGTGTCCTGCACCCGGAAATATACGCACGAACATAACCTTTTTTAAGAAATGAAGAAAATAAAATGAATTTTTTTTAAAGTTATGTGTATGTGTCTTTGCATGTATGTGTTCTACGTGTAAGATTACATGAATTTTAACCTTTTTTTTTAAAAATTATAAGAGAACGAAACGAAAAGTTGTAGATGTGAATTTATTATATGCATATAAAATAAAGATGTGAATTTTTATTAAATTTTTTAAATAATTCTTTTTAGAATAAGACTTAAATTTAAGCAATATATTTCTTTTAGAAAATAAAGATCTATACATCAGTCTCATGACAATGTATGAAGCAAATGGGATGAGAGAGAAATATGGAGGTGAAAACGTTGTAGTCAGGTTAGATGAGAACGTGATTCGACTTGTAACCGAAAGTGGCTCAACTGTTTATATAGGTGTGTAATTTTTTTTAGAAAAGATAAAATTTTTAAATAAATTTTTTTTGACGTCAAATTAATAAAATTAGGTACCTAAAATTAAAACTAAAATTTAAAAATTCATGAATTTTAAAATAAATAAATTTTTTTCAACATTAGCTGGTTTGTGAATAGTATAAATTATTATTGTGTTCATAATATGTTAAATATTTACAAGGGTGATCTTGAATAATATCTTGTGTTCGGATATGTGAAAGGTCATTCACTTTGTAGTTTTTCGTGCTTGTGTTCAGTCGATAAATTACGGAGTTAAATTCTTACCCTTTTATTACTTGTGCATGATTAGACTAAGTTAAAATCTTTTCAGATAAAAATACCATCGAAGAAAAGGAGTGGGATTTGATATCTGAAGCTGTAAAAAGGGAAGAATCATTGGGAAATAAGCTGCTCATTCCCATAGAAATCCAGCAAACAGAACTTAATGAAGGGGGTTTTGAGTTTGTAGATACGCGAAATGATGAGTCTGAAAATGAAAAGAAAAATGACGAGAAAAATGAATTAGATGATGTGAATAGAGGAGGCCATGGCATGAATGATGAGGATGATGTGATCGTGACTGATGCGTCTACTCAGGACCCACCTTTTGGTAAGAAACAAAAGCCATTGATTAAAAATGTTGAAAAATGTAACCTAAATCTGCAGAAGGGTTACAGCAAAAATCAAAATGTAAGTTTTGAAACTAAATTAAATGATTCTGAAGTTTTAGATGGGCAGAATTTTTATGATGAGATGCAGAGAAAATTTGATGCGTACTTGAAAGAAGTGAAGGAACAGCACAAAAAGAATTTAGATGTGATGGCAGCTAAAAATGATATTATTGCCAAGCATACTCAAGGTGTGATGAATGAAGTGGAAAGTAGGCTAGATAGGAGAGTGACAAGAATAGAAAATACTCTTTCTGGAGTTAAAAATTTAGATGAGATTGCTGGCACTTTGAAGAGAGCCTTAGATAGGGTAGATGGGACAAATAATGACGAGATACAAAATAGAGAGGTAAGAGACCATAATAATTCTAATTTATTTAATTCTACGATGGTGCCTGAAAGTATAAATATTTCTAATAAAAATGATATCACATTAATAATTCGAGACGAGATTAAAAAGTTAGGAATTAGTACGTTTTCGAATAAAAATTATTCAAATAAAGACGAGTCGATTGTAAATGAATTGAAAGATGTATTAAAGACCGGTTTATCATCTCGAGATACAGGTTCTAGAAGAGATTACAAGTTAACTAATAAAATGCGTTTTGAACATTTTATGGACTTTTTTACGTCTGAATTAAGAACAAAGGATTTTTTATATGTTATTGATACAAAAATTAAAGTAAATGATAATTTAGATGAGCGTACTATAGAAAGTAATAAATTTAGAGTCCGTGATATATTGATAAATAGAATAGATCAAAATTATCATAATAAAATTTTAGATGAGTCAAATCCTATTAAAATGTTAGAAAAGATACAAGAAATAAAAAGATGTGAAAATAATTTAACTTCCGTGGATCTTAGAAAACGGTTGTATAATATACAATATAATCCTAACAAAGAAAAGGCAGCAGAATTTTGGGATAGATTTGACGAGTTGACGAGAAATTACAATAACATCCCAAATGCTCCTGCCCTTTCTGAACAAGAAATTAGAGACGCGTTTTATCAAGCAATAGAAAAGAATATACCTCAGGTACACTATCTAGAATTTGTAAATGTAAATTTGACGGGTAAAAGTCTCTCTTACGAGGACTTAAAACGTTTTATCATACAGCATGAAGCAAGTAGACGAGGTGGTCAAGGTGGTTCTGGCACTTCACAAAGTGTACAAGCTATGGTCACATGGCCTTCTGGAAGCCAACAGCGGTGTTTTCACTGTGATGGCTTAGGGCATATTGGTAGAAATTGCCCTCGTAAAAATTTGGAAGGAAAGCTATGCTATTCCTGTAAGGAATACACTACTGACCATATAGCAGCAAATTGTCCTTTAAATAGAGGATCAAATCGACGAGATAGAAGGTATGATAATAACAATAGACGCGATTATAAAAACAATGGTGGTGGTCGTGGTTTTAAAAGAAAGATAGAAAGTAATAATGACGAGTCTAACTCAAAAAGAACCAAGTTTAATAATAGGGGTAGAGGAAATTATAAAAACAGGGGTCGAGGCGGAAAACAGCAAAACAATGGGCAGCAAGAAAAGAAGAGCTCTGACAGTAAAGGTAACCTTGATTGTTTAAATATTTTTAATACTGATTTAAATAGACGAGATAATATAACTCAAGTTAGCTTTACCGGATTAAACAATAATAAATTACTAGCCGAATTTTTGGCCGATTCCGGAGCTACAGAGCATCTTACAAATTCTAAATTAATATTTAAGACGTTAGATGAGAATTATAATAATATTATAAAATGCGCAAATAAAGATGAGTCAGCGAATTTTAAATCGGAGGGAGTAGGAGTTGTAGATTTGATAAATTCGGATAATAATATTTCTTTAAGAAATGTAATTTGCGCTGAAGGCTTATCGGAAAACTTGCTTTCCCTGAGAAAATTTGCTGATAAAGGTTTAGCTATTTATTTAGATAATGAAAAAATTAATATTTTTGACCCTGTTTCTAAGAAATCATTTATCTCTGGTATATATGATAAACCTTACTGGAAAATAGAATTTGAAGTGAATAATTTAGATGAGAACATAAACTCAGAACAAAGTCCTTTAAATAATAAAATTATTGCATACTTAACGACGAGAAGTAACCGAAATTATGAATTAAAAGATAAATCTGATAAAAATAGTAAAAGTCATTTAGATGAGAAATTAGATGTGATTATTGAAAATTTCTGTGACAATAATTTATTTGATAATGAGACTGTAGTAGAAGTTGATTTAAATGATGCGATTTTTGAAAATAGCTTAAGAGACAGAATTTTAAATAATCCCGATGAATCGCTTTTTACTGATGATGAATTTGAAGAGAAAAACGAATTAAATTTTGATAAACACAACAATGTGTTTGTTAAAAATAACAGAGAAATGTTATGGCATGTCAGAATGGGCCATGCGTCGTTGGGATATTTAAAAAGGCTTCAAAAATTATATCCAGAAATAAAAGATTTAAAAGATGCGAAATTTGATGAGAAAATTTTAGATTGTGAAATATGCTTGATTTCTAAACTAAATAAATTGATGTTCAATAATGTAAGATTTAGAGCAAATGAACCGTTACAAATAATTCACTCCGATATAATGGGTCCTATTAAACCTATGACTTACCCAAAAAGGTATAGATACATTTCTGTATTCATAGATGACTATTCTAGGGCGGCAATGGCTTTTGGCATGAAAACAAAAGATGAGACTGGAACATGCCTTGAACTGTTTGTTAAAAGCACTAGAAACTTTATTGGACGAGATGCTAAAGTTTGTTACCTAAGAACTGACCAAGGTACTGAATTTACTGGTGGGAAAACTAAAGAAGTATTGGAGAAATTAGGAGCTGAGTTAGAACTCGCAACTCCTGATACTCCAGAACATAATGGTGTTTCGGAGAGATTTAATCAAACCATTCAAAAGAAAATCCGTTCTTTAATGTATGATGCGAAACTTCCTGAAAATATGTGGGACTTAGCTTTAGGTGCAGGTGCGGCTGTCTATGCGTATAATCGCACACCACATAAGTCTGTAGACATGAATATACCGTTATGCAAACTAAATCCCAGATTTGAACCAAAATTAAGCCAATTAAAACGTTTTGGTTGTTTGTCATATATTAAAATACATAGAAGGATAGGTCCTAAATTTAGGAGAATAGCGATGAGAGTTGTATTAGTAGGATATAAATCAACTGGCTTTATTTTTCTTAAACCTGAAGAAGGAAAATTTTATGAAAGCCGAAATGTTAGATTTAACGAAAAATTGGTTTTTGGTGACAAATATAGAAAGAATAGCATAACAGATTGGGAAAATGTCTTTGATGAGATAGACAAAGAAAATTGGTTTGTTAAATTTGAAGAGAAACCAAAAGAAAATGTTGATAACATACAAAGAACGGAGGGAGCGTTAAAAAGAAAAAGAGGTAGACCCAGTAAAAATATTCTAGTAAACTCTATTAATGTACCTTTAGAAGAGTCTGAAGAAGAGACTGAAATTTTAGATGATGAATATTATCATGCATTGCTCACTAAAATTAATAAAGATCCAGGTTCTTATAAAGAAGCCATGAAATCAGACGAGAAAAATAAGTGGGATCTTGCAGTAAAAGACGAGCTAAATTCAATGAATAAAAATAAAGTATGGAATTTTGTTAAAAGACCTCTTGTAGATGAATATGGTACTAAACCAAATATAATTGATTCTCGATGGGTTTTAAAGAAAAAGATTGAGCCTAATGGCAAAATCAAACATAAGGCGAGATTAGTAATAAGAGGGTTTAAAGACAAAAATACATACGATCTGAAAGACACTTATGCTCCTGTTTCTAGACTTGTATTAATTAGAGCAGTACTTGCAATCATAAATAAATATGACTTAGATGTGTGTCAAATGGACGTGAAAACTGCCTTCCTAAATGGTAAAATCGAAGACGAGATATACATGGAAATACCAGAAGGGGTGAATGTCTCAGAAAAATTTAGACGAGAAAATGTTTGCAAAATAGAAAGAGCATTATATGGTTTAAAAATTAGCCCTAAAAGATGGAATGAACGTTTTAGTGAAGTAGCTTCAAAAATTGGGTTAACTTCACATTATGATGAACCATGTCTATTTACTTGGAGAGATGGGGATAAATTTCTCATATTATTACTATACGTAGACGATATGTTAATCGCTAGTAATGATTTAGTCAAATTGGAGCAAATAAAACTGAAGTTGAAAGATGAGTTTGAAATGACAGATCTAGGAGAGCCTAAAAGTTTTCTTGGGATTAACTTAGAACGAAATCGATCGGAGAGAATTTTAAGTTTATCACAAGAAGATTATATAGAAAAAATGTTAGAAAGATTTGGTTTTAAAGAAAAACATCCTCAAAGAACGCCTATGGTAACGCATCAGGTGGCAAATCGAAAAAGAAAAGAACGAGAAGAGTCTGATGATGATGAGAAATTGAATAAAAATTTACTTAAGGCTGATACACCTTATAGGGAAGCTGTTGGTTCTTTAGCATATTTGGCAAACGTTACTAGACCTGATATTGCATATACCGTAAATATATTGAGTAGACATCAGGTTGAACCGACTGAAAATGAGTGGTCTATGATTGAAAGGGTATTTCGATATCTTAAAGGAACCATAGATTTGAAATTGACATACACGGGTCTAAATAATAAACTAGAAGGCTATTCTGACTCTAGTTATTCTGATTGTAAGAAATCATTAACAACTAGTGGATATGTTGTTCGATTGTTTGGCGATTCAATAGCCTGGAAGACACATAAACTGTCTTACGTAAATTTGTCTACTTGTGAGGCTGAATACGTTGCGATGAGTAATGCGACCCAAGAAATGATTTCAATCTTTAATTCACTGAAATTAATGTTGAACATTCCTTTAATGCCCTTGACCCTTTGGTGTGATAATTCAGCTGCGGATAAGAATACTAAGACGAGAGGTAGTAATAGATTAAGACACATAATAGATTCTAAGGTTGACTATTTTAAAGAGTGTCTCAAAAAGAGTTATATCGAAGTTAGATGGGTACCTTCTAAAGAACAAATAGCCGATATTTTTACTAAACCGTTGGCTTTTGATTTGCACAGACAATTGACTAATTCAATCTTGAACTTGGAGAGTTAGACGAGTTAAATTGTATATGATGTGTATTCGATGAGATGAACTAATAATTGATTTGATTTGTTTCAGATAAATAGAAAGTGCTTGAGACGGGAGGGAGTGTTGGACTGTGGCGCCTCCGCGCACTTCCTTTTTATACTATGTGGTGAAGAAGGAGGAGAAGCTAACAGTTCAGTTCCATGCTGATCGTCGCTCAGTACATATCGCAGACGCGTATTGATTGCTTATAATAAAATCACTTATTAATTATTGTTAATTAAACGTGTAAATGACGAGTTATAAATAAAGATTAGAGAAGACGAGTATTATTAAATAAACTGTGCTGATTAATAAAAAGAAGAGTGTTTATTTTATTTGCTTTAATCACATAACCCAATATTTCTTTAAATAGTTTTTAAGATATCGTTTTTCAAAGTAAATGATAAAAATTTATTTTTTTTAAACCCTGAAAATGGGACTATGACTTTAAATTATCATCTCTGGTTAATTATTTATTGAAAAGCAGTGAGTAAAAAATTTTTGGAAACTTGAAACTTTTAGAAAAATTTTTTAAGACCTATAAAGCTCAATTTCGTCAAAAATTACATTTTTGACAGCAGTTTAAAAAAATTCAAAAATTGGTTATTTTTAGTCGAAAATTACCATTATGTTAATTGACTATAGCGCAGAGAGAATCAGTGATAAAAAAACGCAGTTTACGGCATTTGAAAGGTGACATTTACACACAAAAAAAAGTAGAATAACCAGAAGTTTTTTGTTTCATTTTTGAGGTTGTAGCGTTTTATCGAAGGAGATCAGGAAGTTGAAGAAAACTAAACATTTTTAGTTCATTGGGTGAAATTCATCAAAATGATAAACATTTAGCTTTTGTAATTTAATTATATGTATGTAAGCTGTGAAATTCGATATTTATTCATTTTAAATCATTCCACTGATTTATTTCTGATTTATAATTAAAATGTTAACACGTAACTATAAAATTAATTTATTAACTTAAAAAGTAAAAAATATTTTCTATGTCAGTACTCTTTAATATTAATTGACTAATTTCAATTTTTGAAATTTTTATTTTCAAAGTCACAAAATAAAAATATGCATTTTAAAAAAATTTTAATACATTCTCGTACTAATGATATTCTTGAAGAATATCTTTTTTATAATAACGCAATAAATTATTAAAACAGAAAAAACACATTGTTTCATTTTTGAGGTTGTAGCGTTTTATCGAAAATTACCAAAAAACCCTGTTTTATAAGGTTGAGCCAACATGTAAATTTGTGTTTCTAGCCCCAAAATTCCCTTTGGAATGAATGCAGGACTTTTTGCATGTCTTTACAACATATAAAAGTGTATTTTCAGTAAAAATTAGCTTTTTAAAACGCTTTTTGGATTTTGTAAAAATTTGTATAGCTAAAAACCCAAAATTCCCATGTAATTTAAATGGGAAACTTCAAGTGCTCGGTGGCATGGGTTAAAAAATCTAAAATCAAAATCCTTAGAGCTGGAGGCTTTTTAAGACCTAAATATTCGAAAAAAATGGGGGGAGCCAAAAAATATCGAAAAAAAAAATAAGACACACTCTAATATGCATGTTTGATTCATAGATATTATTCATAGTACGCATTTAATTAATTACAAGATGTATGGAAAAACTGTCACAAATTAGTTAACATCGTAAAAAAGCAACAAATTTTAATTAAAAAAATATCTTTTTAAGGTGGGACTAGTGTATAAGAATAATAATCCCAGATCCCGTTATTCTCGATAAGTTTATAATTGACTAACTTTTCTCTGGTAATTTATTTTTTTAAGAAAAAAAATAATTTTATTTATTTAATTTTAATTTTTAGGTATTTAGTGTAATTAAAGATTTAAAAATAAGTTTTTAGGTGTAATTGTAAGTATTAAAATTTATTTTTTGTCCTCCCAGACGTAAAACTTGTGCGTAAAGAATTCCCTGCATTCACTTTACGCCTAGGTAGGTAAAAAATATTGCAAACACCTTGATACTTAATATATTATAAGACAATTTTTGATTGGTTTTTAAAATAAAAATAAAAATTTGTCAATAAAAATGTTTTTTTTTTTCTTGAAGAATTGAATACCCACGGAAAAATAAATTAATTTAAAAAAAAATTATTTTAAGATGAAAATAATGCATGTTTTAAGTTTAGAAACAGGCTTCTTTCAATATTGAAATATTTTTTAAGATAAATTTGAGAAAAATCTGAACTTACGATAACTTGGCTAAATTGAATCGAAAAACAAAATTTTATTTTCTTCAGGAGTGGTTTTTACTGGCAATTAAAAAATTTTATTTATTTTTTTAAATTTTATTTTCGTGCAAAATTTGCCTAGCGCCCTTTATCCAAAATCCCCAGGTCTCTTAATTTGAATTTTTATTACCCAAAAATTACATGTCCTATAATTATAGAAATTTAAAATGCATTTGTTTAAGCAAATAAAAATTTTCAATTTTCTTTTTCATTATCTAGTATGAAATACCGAAAAGCTTTGATTCTTTTCTAAATTTATTAAAAATAAATATATGGATATCTCAGTCTCAGTCATATTAATGAAGGAAAAAACTACGAGTTTATTACTGATTTTTCAAAATTTCTGGAATAATATCTAAAATCGTTGATTTTAGCTGATAAACCCCCCCCCCCCCTTTTCTACAGAAGGGGTTTCTGAAAAAAAAAAATTAAACAATAAAAGATTCAGATTCCTAGTAAAAAAATGATTTTAAATTTAAAAAAGCAACTTTTTCCGAAAAAATTATAAACGCACAAAAATGTCAAAACTTAAAAAAATACGCAAACCAGTCTAATTTCATTTTTAAAAAAATTTTAAATTCTGTAGTAGTTTTTCTTTAGCTACTCCAAGGAGATTGCTAAATAACCAATTTTCTTTAGCAACTTTTCAATAAAAAGAATTAAATTATTAAATTTTAAGAGAAAGATTTTCTAAACAAGAAAAAAGTAATAATATTTTTTTTTTAGTGTAAAAAAAGGTATATAAAATTGAAAGATGTATAAGAAAATCATTTTTATATAACTAAATTCAGTTTTTACGTCAAAAACCTTTAATAACCTTTTAACAACTATCAATGCAAAAATTTATTTAAGACTATTTTTGACGTAAAAGTTGGATTTTGAAGAAAAAAATAGAAAAGAAAATTAATCAATTTAAAAAAATAGTATATTTACGGATCGTGTCGAGAAAAGTAAATAATGGCCCAAATTGCCCATAGTAGTTAAGTATATACTATGAACCTATTTTTTTTTTTTTTTTGCTGCTGATTCAGCAGTTTTATAGTGTCACCAAGAGCTTGTATTTTTTATGTACAAAATGATATGCTATATATATATTGTTTATACATACGATAAAGGTATCAAGTTTCATTTGTTATATCTAGTAATCGATTATTTTTTATGCTTTATAATTTTTTGACAATAATTTATAAATTTTGTTAAATTTGAAATAATGATTTGATTTTTGATTGGTTACATGTATAAATATTTTTATATTCTTGTACTTAGTTAAAATTTTTTTATCAACCTACCGAAGATATTGAATTTTAATTGATCAATCGTAAATTGCTGGAAATTTATTTGACATAAATTCATTAAACCTGTTGGAAATCGTTAAAATTTTAGGTATCTAAATGTCCAAATTATTTAAAATAATCTAAAATTCAGAGGAAAGTCGACAGGTCAAATTTTTGGGCTATACTATAACCTACCGAAGACCTTAAATTTTAATGGATCGATCGGAAATTACTGGAAATTTATATGAGCTGAATCCTTTTAACCTATCGGAAATTGTTGTAATTGTAGGTAGTTAAGTGATCGAATTATTTTCAGTAACCCAAAATTAACAGGTAAAATTTTCGGGGTTTTGAAAATTTTTGAAATTGAAAAAAAAATTTTTTTTTAAGATCAAATTATTTTAATTGAACCGAAATTTAGAGTAAAATTACCAGGTAAAATTTTCGGAGTTTTAAAAATTTTTTGAAAATTAAAAAATTTTTTCCGTAAATTTGGTTCTTTTTTTTCGTCGGCAGAGGTCGTTTGCCTTTTTTTTGAAAAATTCGGTGGCTTTTTTAGGGTTTCTGAATCGATGCTTGGTCATTCTTGCATAAGCTCTGAAGTTAATGACATCTGTTAAATTGTTATTTTATTTGAAAAAGAAGAAATATGGGTAATAAGCCAACGAATTGTAGTGTAAACTATAGTCGTTTTGAAGATGCTGGGGAAGACGGGGAAAGAAATTACGGACCTTTTTGGAGGAGAGTTACCAGCGATAAATGGAGCTTCTCGAAGGACGTGTTTAACGGATTCTCTAGTTTTAAAGGAAAAGCAGATTCATTTCAAGATGAAAAAAAACCTTTACTGGAAAAAACTGAAAAAAAAATGAAAAAAAAATGACTATTTTTTTGTATTTAAGTTTTCAATAAAATTTATTATATTTTGTAAAAACAATGTGTTTTTTTTTTTCATTTGACATTATTTTTGTAAGATGAAAAAATGTACTTTTTTTTTTAAATATATTTTTCTGTTTTTGTCGAGTTGAGCTTTAACAAAAAAAAAAAAGTAAAAAAATTAACAGTATGCATAAAGTTGTTTTATTATGACACATATTTTTGGTATCGTCTTATCTTTAAATGACTTTTATGCTCCTTCCTTGTTGTAAGAAATTTTTGCATTTTTTCTATTTTTTGATGAGTTGAACTTTTATAGGAGAGACGTTATACATGAAGCAATTTTATTATAACACATATGTTTAGTATCGTTTTATCTTTATTAGGTGACTTTTGAAATTTTTTCTTGAAACAAAAGAAGTAAAAAAAATTTTTTTAAAAATGGTTTTATCCAGGAAGCTCAATTTATTAATAATTGTAAAATTGTTGATGAAAATCGCTTATGGGCGCGAGCCAAGTGTGCGTAAAATTTGTGATTTCAAGTGGAGATCACAATTAGAAGTCTGCTCGATAAAGGTGATTTTGAAAAAAATCAAATTAATTTTTAGTTTGTGCGCGCTTCCAACGTTGCGTGTTATTGCAAAAAACTTGTTATTAAACGAGTGTGACGAAAATGATGTTATTCTAATTTTTGGTGACATTTTGAGGAGAAGAGGCCAAGCAAGGCTTCCGTGTTTTGATTTGTTCATGAATAAATACAACACTATTAAATGTAAGTTTTTTTTTGTTTTTAAATGCTGTATGTTAAATTTTTATACATGGTTTTTCTCTTTGCAATTAGATTTTGAAGATGGTCTTGACAGTGAATTTTTAGATGTAATTTTACCGTCTGACGAAAATTTGCAAGGTAATACTGAATTTTTATTTGATATATTATTTGAATAAAAATTTTTCTCGAACTCTTCCCCCCTAAACCCAGAATAAAAACAAAAATTTTACTCGACATCTCACCCTGGCTATATATTAAAAATATTAAATTAAACTTGTTTTCACTTTTTATATACTGTCGTACAAATCATAAATCCGACATCGATACCACTAACGAAAACCCTGACATCTCCTTTTCATTTTGAGCAGGGATGTCGGAGTCTTCGTTAGTGGTATCGATGTAGATGTGGGATTTGTGATTTGCGCTGCAGTTTACCTCACACGCATTGAAGTTAATAATGATTTTTTTTTTTTTTGCAGATAATAATGTAATAGGGAAAAAAGATTCGAGTATTGTAGGTAAATTTTTCATGTTGTTAAATATTATGATGTTTTGAGAATAAATTGGTATTTTTTTTCACGTTTATTCGTTTTTTTTTTTTTTATAGACCAGCTTAAATTAAAATACTGGTAAGGTACTGTTTTTGAAAACCCCACTCCTGGATGCAGTAGCAAAGATTTTGTCGATGTTAATCGGCGCTTAAACGCGAGTAAGCAAGTTAAAACGTCTGGCAAAAAAATTGTGAATGAAAGAAATTTAAAGGTTGCAGGTAAATTTGCAAATTTTTTGACGTTATTCTGATTTTTTTTTTGACTGTGAAATGTTATTTTTGTAATTATTTTCTATTTTTTTTTGTTACTAATTAACTTAATTTGAAATATAAAGATACTGTACACGTGAATCCGACTCCTGGGTGTAGTGCAGATGATATGCATGCTGACGATGTCGAGTCGACTGCGCCTGTGGTTATGGAAATTGTGAAAAGAAAAAATTCGAGCGAAGCAGGTAAATTTCTAAGATTTATTATTTTGATTTGTTTTTTTTTTTTGCAAGTAGGATGCTTATTTTTTTATTTTTTTTATTACAGACCAGCTTAAATCGAAAAAAAATAAAAAAGAAAAAATAGAAATAGGTACAACGCATGAAAACCCGGTCCCTGATTGTGATATTGATGTTTTCGAGCATCTGGATGGTTGTGATATAGAGAGTGTTCCTATAGAAATTTTCGACGATTATCCATTTTTGAGGGCTTTTTTAGTGAACCCTTCTGGTCAGGATGAAAACGGGCTTACCTTGGAAGGTAATGTGGATATTTTCTGTTCTGTACATAAATATGCGTGTGATTTTCTTGCAATAAAATAATATGCATTTTTTCATTTTTTTTTTTTTTAGCACAGATTGGTCTTGGTTATGGAAGCAGTAAGCCTGATAGCCCGGAGTCAAGTATCAGCAGCAGTGATAATAATAATAGTGATGCTGTTGATGATAATGAGACTGTTGATAGTAATTTTAATTCTAATCATTTAATTATTTTAAGTAAAAAAACTCGTAGATATAGTAGATTTAGGGTGACTGGTAGTGAGATTTGCGTGAAGTTTAAACAGCCGACCGAGACGGACAATATTCACGCACAAGCCTGGGTTGAAAATTGTATTGAGGAATTGACGGATTTATTGTTGGAATCCGCGTTGCCAAGTGATTACATTGGTTTTGAATTGCGTTCTGTAAAATTTGACAAGCCTCTTTGGCTGAGTTTTAGACCGGTGGAAAAATTTGATCATAAAGACGTTTTGGCATTGATTGCACGCGCGGCTCAGAGCGGTGCCGTTTTTGACGTTTGCGATGATTCACTTGAAGCCGTGTCCTCGATTGTTCGGGTTCCTGCTGGCAGGGGGCGCGTATCTTTGACATCGTTGAGTCTATTCGATGTATACAAAAGATCGATTTTGAAAATTACGCGAGACAATTTGTGTCTGGCACGATCCCTCTGTGTCGCACATGTGCACGCTAAAAGGGGTCAATTGCGAAGCGGAATTTTGCATCAAGACTGGCGCAAAATAAGGAAAAAGAGAAAGCAACTTTTAGCAGCAAAACAACTGGTGCGTGATGCTGGCGTATGGATCCCGCAGTTTGGGTGCGGAATAAACGAGATTCATCAATTTCAAACATATTACGCTAATTTGGGAGTGTCCATAGTGGTGTATGATGACGAAAATTTCGGTAGAGGTGATGCCCCGATGTTTGACGGTTCTAGATACGTGGTAAATACCGGTAACGAAATTCGCTACACACTGAGAATAATGTATTTTGTGCGCACTAACCATTACAGCCCGATTTTAAATCTGAATGCAGCTTCAGGGTCTAGAGGCTACTGCATACCGTGTAACAAAAAATATTCGAACGACAGGTATCACAGATGTTCGAGTAGATGTTACAAATGTTTCCAAATTCCACGCTGTGATCAGTTGATCGTGGGGTTTCAGCAGTTTGTGTTTTGCGATTTATGTCAGAGATATTTTCTGAATGACAGCTGTTTTGAAAAACACAGAGCACACGGGTCTTATAAAAATGTTGCCTCGGTTTGCCTTGGTGTAAGACACTGTACTTCGTGTCTTAAAATGATAAAGATTGACGATATCGTGAAACACAAGTGCAACGAAATTTTTTGCAACACGTGCCTAAAACGCGTGAACGTGAATCATTTATGTTTTATGCAGCCCCTGTCTCAAAGAGATAATGAGTCAAAAGTAATTTTTATATTTTTCGACTTTGAAACCACGCAATGTGAAACTTTAGTCGGTGATTGTGCGGTTAAGTTGCACAAGCCGAACTTATGCGTTGCGCAACAAGTTTGTACTTTTTGTTTGCGAGACGAGGACTTGCAATTCTGTGCGAAATGCGGGCGTCGAGAATACATTTTCCGCGAAGAACCTGTGAAAAATTTTTTGATATTAGCGCTAATGCCGAAAAAGGATTTTTCAAAAGTCATATGTATATCTCATAACGGCCAAAGTTTTGACAATCAATTTTTATTAAAGCACATGGTCGAGGAAATGCGTCTGAAACCAAAGCTGATATTGAACGGGTCGAAAATTGTATTGATGACTGTTGAAAAAAAAGTTAAATTCATAGACAGTCTGAATTATTTTCACATGGCTCTGAGCGCTTTGCCTAAAGCTTTTGGTTTGCCGGATATGATTAAGGGGGATTTTCCACACCTCTTTAACACACCTGAAAACCAGAATTACATTGGTCCATTACCGGATATCGAGTTTTATTGCGTCGACAGTATGTCGCGCGATAAAAGAGAAAAATTTTTGACCTGGTACAGGGAGAGAAAAAATTCCGGACGTTTGTTTGATTTTCAAGTCGAGATTGAGTCGTATTGCAAAAATGACGTAGATGTGTTGAGGAAAGCTTGTTTGAAATTTAGGGAATCTTTTTTGGAGATCGGTAGAATTTGTCCCTTCACGGAAGCTACGACGATTGCCAGTGCTTGTATGAAGGTTTTTAGGAAAAATTTTTTAAAACCAAACACAGTAGGTATCTTACCGGCCAGGGGTTATAGATTTAGCGACAACCAGTCTGTGATAGCCGTCCAGTGGTTAGTTTGGATGGAAAGGGAATTGAATCGGGAAATTCAGCACGCTGGACGTTGTCGTGAAATCAGGCTTCCTATAAACGTTAAGGTAGATGGATTTATTCCTCCGAGCCAAACCGATGCGCATAACGGTATATGTCTTCAGATGATGGGTTGTTATTGGCACGGTTGCATTCGTTGCTTCAAGAGAAACAGAGATAAACCGCTAAGCGAGTACAATCTCGAAACGCTCGAAGATCGTTATAGCAGAACTTTGGCCATTAGCAGAAGAATCAGAGCCAATAACTACGAACTTATTGTGAAATGGGAATGCGAATTCAGAATGGAACTTGAACAAAATCCCGAAATAAGCAATTATCTCGACCAGCACGATTTGACCAGAAATCCGCCATTAAATCCGAGAGAAGCTTTTTACGGCGGCAGAACTGAAAATTTCATAAAGTCGTATCTAGTCAGGGCTGGCGAAAAAATGAATTACGTTGATGTGACGTCGCTTTATCCATACATTTGCAAGCGTGGTAAATTTCCGCTTGCTCACCCTAAATTATACGTCGGCGAACCGGAATGTCGTGAATTCGCTGGTCAAAATTACGAAAATTTTGTGGACAGGGTCGAGGGACTAGTTTACTGCAAAATTCTACCACCGAGGAATCTCACGCATCCGGTTTTACCCGTAAAAATGCACGGTAAGCTCTTGTTTGGCCTGTGTCGTACTTGTTGCGAGGAAATGAGACAAGAGGCGTGTCGTCACGAGGACGAAAATTTAAGAGTCTTTGTGGGTACGTGGGTTTCGCTGGAATTGAAAAAAGCAGTCGAACGGGGTTACGTAATTAAGGAGATATACGAAATTTGGCAGTACGAGATGACGGAATTCGATCCAGTGACGAAAAAGGGTGGATTATTTGCGGAATACATAGACACTTTTTTCAAATTAAAGACGCAAGCTAGCGGTTTACCCGAACAGTATTCTACCGTTGATGAATACGTTTTAGATATTTCACGCAACGAGGGTATAGAGTTAGACCGTGAGAAGATTGAAAGTAATCCGTCGTTCAGGGGATTGGCAAAATTATGTTTGAATTCGTTGTGGGGTTTCTTTGGCCAGCAGGAAAATAAAATAAAGACTTATGTGGTAAACGACCCAGCCGAGCTGCACGCGACTTTAACCTGCCCGATGACCGAGGTGACAGGTTTGCTACCCGTTGACGACAATGTTTTATATTTGAGTACGCGCTTCAAAGAATGCAATCCGGAACCTCTGAATACCGCGAATGTCGTGATCGCGGCTTTTGTGACGGCTCAAGCTCGACTCAAATTGTACAATTATCTTGAACATTTAGGTAGCGCTGCTTACTATGTGGACACAGATTCGGTAATATACTTATCTAACCCTAATTCGGGGATCCCAGACCTGCCAACAGGACCCTTACTCGGAGACCTCACCAACGAATTGACTGCATACGGTGAAAACGCGTATATAACATCATTTGTATCCGCTGGACCAAAATTTTACACTTACAAGGTGTTGACAGACGATGGTACTATTGTGGAAATTTGCAAGGTCAAGGGTATTAGGTTAAATTTCAAAAATAGTCAGATAATCAATTTTGACACGGTTGAATCACTGGTACTGTGCGAACAAAATGATCCAATTACTGTACGTGACAATATTGCTATTAGACGCACGCAATTTCACGATGTCGTTACCCGGACTGAAACGAAAATTTGTAGACCAGTTTTTAGCAAACGAAGATTCGTAGGTTTAATTAAAAGTTTTCCATATGGTTTTTATATGTAGATAAAAAATTTAAAAAAAAAAAACATGTATGATACTGCATTATTATAAAAAAAATAAATAAAAAGAAAAAATTTTTGATAAAAAAAAGAAAAAAATAATAATTATTTGTGTACTTTTTATTTTTATTATAATCTGATTCCTATTTAATTTTTTTCCTTGCCAAAAATTCCACGTACAGTCGTACGTACGAATGGTACATCGATTTCACGCATTGTTTGTATCAATAAATAATATCAATAAAAAAAAAGAAAAAACGCAAGATTAGTCTAATTGTTTGCGAGTTTTTCGTGCTCGCGCACGCGCCGCACCCTTCGGGAGAGCGGGGAGGGGCGGCGGCGGCGGCGGCGGCGTCCGCTGCTGCGCAAGCAGCTTTTGTCGGCTGCGCGAGCTCGTATTTGCTCACGCAGCGAAACTACGTAAGTTAAAAAATTACATTTAAATAAAAAAAAAAATAAAAAAAAATGGATCCATATCGAGCATGGAAGCATCCATGGACATGTATGATCAGCGGTCCAACAGGTAATTTGTCAATTTACCGTAAAAATTTTTGCTTTTGCTTTGGACAAAAAAAAATTAAATAATATAATAACTTTTTTTTTTCCTTTCATTTTATTACTCTTTGATGTTGTTGTTGTTGTTGGTGTTCATGATGATTGGTGTACCGAAAAAAAAAGGAGCCGGTAAGACAGTTTTTATAAAAAATTTTCTCGAACATGTAGATCGCATGAACGACTGTCGCTTTGATCGCATTTTACTTTATTACTCAATGTGGCAGGAAACCTACAGAGGATTGGTTGAAAACATCGAATTTCACGAAGGTTTACCCGATTCCACGGACTATACGAGTGATTTACAAAAGACAAAACTTTTGATTCTCGATGATCTCCTAATGGAATCTTCGGATTCCGATGATATTTTAAATTTATTCACGAAAGGCAGTCATCACGGTAATTCAAGTGTATTTTTTACGACGCAGAATTTATTTCACAAGGGAAAAAATCACCGTGACATATCTTTAAATTCAAATTATCTGGTACTACTCAAAAATCCCAGAGACAAATCCCAAATAAGACATTTAGCTCATCAGCTCTCACCCGAACAACCGCTTTTTGTCCAGCAAGCTTACCGCGACGCCACGGCTAAACCACACGGTTATCTTCTGGTAGATCTCAAGCAATCCACACCGGAGAATTTACGTTATCGTACAGACATTTTCCCACACGAGGCATTGCATCAAACAGTTTACGTACCCATAAATAATAATAATAATAGGGGTAAAAGAAAAAAGACGTCAATGAAAAACTCAAGCGCTCAACCAACAGTGATTTATTTGTAATGGCGGCAAAAGGACGACGCTGCGAAGGTGGGAGAAAAAAGTGCCCGATTTCGAAAAAACACGCAAACATATTGAGAGCGTTAAGTCAACTAGAGGGTAAACAGAGAGCAGTTTTACTCGGCAGCGCCGATAAAAATCTCGTAAAGTGTTTATGCGAATGTGCGCTTAATATATTGAGAGGCAATGTACCGCTTAAACCGGGTGAAAAAAATCGATTAAAAAAACACGCAAAGTTGCTGAGATTATTGAGCGTCAAACGAAAAAACGATAAATTCACAGGCAAAAAAAAGTTACTTCTACAGCACGGCGGCGGTATTGGCGGGTTTCTGCCGGCTCTTTTAGCACCTATAATAACCGCCGTTGTTGATAAGTTTTTTTTTAAATAAAAAAAAAAAAAAAATGGATCACGCTAGAAAAATGATTCTCGTACCTGCCGAAAACGAAGCGACTGTTAATCAACAGCAACAGCAGCAGCAGCAGCAGCAGCAGCAGCAACATTTACTATCCATGGATATGGAAAAAACTGTTCAAACTCCGGGCACACCCATTAGCAGACTTGATGCTCTAATGCGGGATATTTTGCAATCCGATGAATTTCCGGACCTGAACGCAAAGAGCAACGCTTATCAACAAGCTCTGCAACGCTTTTTAACTGCAAAAGCGAGTTCACGCGCTAATCAAAATTTGGAAACAGAAAAATTGCAACACGAAGTCGACGAGCAAGAGGCATCGCGTAATTTCGACGACGAAATTATAAACACCGTACCGGCAGAATATCGCGAAAAAGCCAGAAGTTTTTTGATGTTTGCGCGGAAAGTAAACAGCGTATCTTGGGACGATGCCGGAAGAGTACGCGTGCGTGGACTTCTCCTACCTGACTCGAGCATTGTGGACTTAGTGAACGACGCCATGCGATCGAGAAAAAGAATCAGAGCAAAGGGAAGAAGTCAGTTTTGTTCTGCTCTCCGAGCCGCTGGTTTGCCTGAGAATTTTGTCGGAAACAAAGACTTTTGGAAAGACGGCGTAGTTGTTGCGCCTCACAACTCTCTGCTTTCCATTCTCGCATCTTCAACACCACCACCACCACCACCACCACTAGAAAGGAACATAAATAATAATAATAATAGAAGCAAATCGTTTGCGTCGATAAACGAATCCACGTATAAAGACGCACTAGCTGAAGAAGAAGAAGAAGAAGGAGAAGAAGAAGAAGGAGAAAATTACTCGGACGTCACACCGAAATTAAACAGAAAAAAAAATAAACATAAGAGGCTACGAAAAAACGATTGTATATCCGCGTTCAGTCCTGAAGCAAATTCATCGCTAAGAACATGGAATCACCTATGATAGAAGCGTTTGATATTAATCTTGTATCTGAAGAGATTAATGTAGAACCTGAATCAGAAGCATTTAAAATGCTCAACGGTGAAGAAGAAGAAGACGATGCAAAAAAAAGGAAGAAGAAAATAGCGTATTAGATGCGCTAATTGATTTGTTACCTTTTGAATTAAATTTTCCGGGAGGCTACGAATTTTGCGGAGCTGGTACTCACTTGGATCAGCGTTTACAGCAAGGTGAGCAAGGTATAAATCCCTTAGATAAAGCTTGCTTACAACATGACTTAGCTTACAACTCTGACAAGGACAGACGCAAAGCCGACCGAATATTAGCCGATAAAGCATTTACGAGGATGTTATCTTTTGACGCCGAACCTGGTGAACGAACCGCTGCTCTCGTAACAGCCTGCTGCATGGTTTCGAAAATTACGTTCGAAAAATTTTTTGATCGCATACAGAAACTCATTGGTATCAATAAAAAGAAAAATAAAAACGTTAAAATTGAAGAAAAAAAGAAAAAAAATAAAATAAGCAAACAGAAAAGCAAGAAGCTACAGAGTAATGAAAAAAAACAAAACAAAACAAAAAAACAGAAGGTAACACCAGTGCAGAAAAAAAATAAAAAAAATAATGGAAAGCAAACTGAGCAAATTGTATTACGAGCCTGAGCAAACTTCGGCTTTCGCCGGAGCCTATCATTTATTCCGAAACACAAAAAGCAAATTCCATAAAACAAAAGTTAAAGATTGGCTAATCGAACAAGACGCCTATAATCAGCATAAATTGGTTAGAAAAAAGTTTCCACGACGGACGTACGATGTATCCAATATATACGACTGTTTCGAGGCTGATTTGGCCGATTTCCGTTCGATCAAATCATTCAACGATAATTACACTTACGTACTCTTTGTTATTGACTGTTTAAGTAAATTTTTGTGGGTCGAACCTCTCAAAGACAAATCAGGCATTTCTGTGGCTACAGCTCTACGCAAAATATTTTCCAACAACAGGGATAAATTACCGATTCTTTACCAAACGGACCGTGGCCGTGAATTCACGGCTAAGGTCGTACAGGATGTCTTCAAGGATTATAATATTGAATTTCGATTGATTCGAAACCCAGACGCAAAAGCTGCAATCGCCGAGCGCGCGATTCAGACAATCAAGCATCGCTTATGGCGTTTCTTCACGTACAAAAATACACGGAGATATATTGACGTACTACCGTCTATAGTCCACTCGTACAACAATACGATACATTCAGGCACAAAAATGACTCCAGCGAGTGTAAATTTAAATAACGCAGATACAGCACGCTTCAATTTGAGAAAAAGATACTCGCTAAAGAGAAAATTACATAAAATACCAAAATATAACGTTGGAACGCTGGTTCGGGTCAGCCGTGCTCCAGAAACTTTCCGGAAGGGTTACGAGAGTGGTTGGACTCTTGAAATTTTCAGAATCGCGCGTGTCTCTTGTGCGAGACAACCGCCGGTCTACACGTTGGAGGATCTGGATAGCGAAGCCATAGACGGTATATACTACGAGGAAGAGCTGTGTCCGGTAAAAAAAAACCTCACCGATGCTGTTTTCGAAATTGATCAAATTCTGCAAACTAAAGGTCGCGGAAAGGCAAAGAAACATTTTGTCAGCTGGCGTGGATATCCGGCAAAGTTCAATTCTTAGATTCTCGCTTCTGAATTGGTTCCAATTTAAGTAAATGCTAAAAATATTTAAAAAAAAAAAAAAATGAAGAAAAATCAATTCTCCATAGTGCTGCCTAGCAACAGCAGCATGAATGTATATCCTGACAATATGACGACGCATTTTAGCACGTACCTGCCGCAACAGATTGATTTAGATGGAGAGTGGAGTAAAGGCTTTGACCGAAATTCAAATACCAATGACTATGCATCACGTCAAGGACAATTCGATCGATAGAACACTTACTTCTCGGTTGTTGCATTTTACTGGAAAAGAAAAAGAGACACCAAAAACTGGAGTCTCTACAGCAGAGTCAAAAATTGAATCCCACATAAGTCCAGGCATTTACGACGATATAGAATCGTTTCTGGTGGAATTAAATGCACAGGAATCAGTAAAGAAGCATTTCGCATACGAACGCAAACGTGGAGGCTTCGTTTCCCTCAAACTGACTTGCGATAAAAACTGCAGGAGCAACTCACTACACACACTGAAAGTCTCCGAAGTCATCAGAAGCATATTAGGTTTCACGGATTCAACTTACGAGCTACGAGCCCCAGAAAAAGAGCAAGTAACCGCTGAAAGACAACCGAATCTCACGGCAAACATACCCAACATGATAATGATATATTCGGATATTCTTGAACCAAGGATCACGGGTGATGTGCATACCCCGCTATTAAGGAGCATCTCTCTCGATACCGAAAAGTTTGTTTATGGATCAGTTAGGGTTAAAAGTTTCTCACCCCCTTCTTACGTACCCTTATTACACAAGTCTTTCAGATCCATTGAAATTGACTTGCGCGACCAATACGGTTCAGCAGTGCCATTTGATGCCGGTACGTTGACGGTGACGTTGCATTTCAAGCGCACGGATTAGTCAAAAAAAAAAAAAACAAAAAAAAACAAAATGGCCCACTACATTGATTACTACAACAGTCAAATTGGGAGCGGTGGAAGTGCATTTAGTACAGGTATAAATCGCGTTTACATTGGAACACCACATCAACGGGGAAGCGGCATTGGCTCATTTCTTGGCGGACTGTTTCGCAGCATCCTACCTTTATTTACAAGAGGGGCTAAGGTAGTCGGTAAAGAAGCTTGGCGGACCGGTATAAATGTACTGTCAGATGTCGCGTTGAACAAAAAACCAGCCAAAGAGTCTCTGCGCATCCATGCACGCGAGTCTGTCGGTAATTTAAAGAGAAAAGCAGAGGATCAGCTAGATAAGTATCTAATGGAGGGATCTGGTTATAAATTGAAACATCCGGCTCTAAGCAGTCACTTGCTAAATACACTCGGCACTCTGCGTACAACTGGGCAAGAAACAAAACGAAGAAAAAAGAAAAAAAAGGAGACAACAAATAAAAGGAAAACAACGTCAAAAAAAACGGCATAAAAAAGAAAAAAAGAAAAAACAAAAGAAAAAAGATTCAGAAAAAGCAAAAAAACGACAAAAAACGGTCAAGTAAGAATACGTTTGCCGACATTTTTTCTTAAAATATAAGATACTCAAAATGGCTTTTCTGCATACACATTCATGCGAATCGATAAAAAGCGAGTTAGAATTATTTACCGTACCTTCCACACAAGTTACCATCGAATCGAGTCATTGGGTTAACTACAAACCGATCGCGAGCTTAACAGATGATTGCCCGATAGAATTCAATATTCCGGGAAACGCCGAAGAATACCTAGACCTGGCCCATACCATGCTAAGCATAAAAGTTACAATCAAAACGGACGAGGACTTAGCCGAAGCTGACGCTCCAACTTTGCTGAAAATAAAAAACATTGGACCGGTAAATAATTTTATGCATTCGCTTTTCAGTCAAGTGGAAGTCTCCTTTAATCAAAAAATCGTAACTCCGCCGGGCAACGGTTATGGTTACCGAGCATACATTGAAAATTTGCTCAACTATGGATACGATTCGAAAAATTCGCATCTACAATGTGTCGGCTGGTACGACGACACGGCGGGAAAGATGGATGACTTAAAAGACGGTAATATTGGCCTAGAAGGACGTCGCATGATGTTAAATGCTAACAAAAGCATAGATATGATTGGTCACTTACACAGTGACGTCTTCAACCAAAACAAGTTCCTGCTGAACGGTGTCGATTTGAAAGTAAGACTAATAAAAGCCCGACCAGCTTTTGCACTAATGGACGAGACGGGTACGCATTACGTACATTTTGACGAAGCTACATTACACATACGAAGAGTAAAAATTTCACCGGGTGTTCTCATCGCACATGCAAATACATTGTCAAAAACCACGGCAAAGTACGACTTAACCAGAGTCGACGTTAAATCAGTCGTTATTTCGCAGGGGATATTGAATCACACGATAGATTCAGTTATTATAGGTCAGATACCGAAACGCATCATCTTAGGATTTGTATCGAATAAAGCTTTCAACGGGGACCGAAAACTCAACCCATTTAATTTCCAGCATTTTAATCTAAACTATCTGTCGATGTACGTAGATGGTGTCCAGGTACCGTCCTCCTCACCACTACAACCCGTTTACACCGGCAACAATGCGGCTTACGTCGAGGCTTACCATACATTATTCAGCGGGACTGGAATTCATTTCCTTAATCAAGGTAACAGAATCGACAGGTTTTCCTATCCAGCAGGATTCTGCCTCTACGTATTTGACTTGACACCCGACCTATCAGCCAGCGAAGGCCACTGGAATCTCGTAAAGCACGGTAGCGTGCGCATAGAAATTCGCTTCGCAGAAGCTCTGAAAGAAATTGTCAACTGCGTCATTTATTCCGAGTATAACTCGATATGCGAAATAGATGCTGCTCGACAGTGCTTTATCGACTTTAGTGGTTAATCAACTTTTTAAACAAACAGTCAGATCGGCTAGCCGTATTTTTCATACCGAGAATGGATGTCGTTGTGGATATACAGTTTTTTAAGGGTATCGAAGACAAGACTTTACCGAAAGAAGTCGCAATAATAGCACTAAACAGCGAATCTCAATCACACTGGATAACAAAACCTCCATACAATTCAACAAAAATATCATACGACTCCCAAAGACAAAACAATTGGTTAACCCACAACCATCACGGATTAGATTGGTATGAGGGAGACATAACCGGTAAAATTTTGACGAGAAATTTACAGCTAATATCAAAAAAAGCAGGAAAAGTTTACGTACGTGGTCGCGACAAGGTAATATTTCTACACAAAATCATAGCAAACGAAGTTATAAATTTAGAGTTGGAAATCGATTGTCCATCTTTCCAAAATTTACCTCAGAAAAATTTGTATTGCATACAACATGCAATAAAATTCAATCACGTGAAATACAGCTGTGCACTTAACAATGCTCAACAACTAAAGGCTTGGTTAAATCAAAATTTTAAAAATCTATCTCAAGGGGAAGACACAGTAGACGCATAAAAATGAACAGCTTAGAAATTTTGGGGTTTCTATCTAAGATACCCTCCCACACGGTTGGGGTATTTCCAGCCGACAAGATACCTCGACTCTGGACTAAGCCTGTTGCTTTTGTATTCAACACCCAAGGCAATTCACTACCTGGCCAGCATTGGGTAGCGGTATATGTAAATCGCAATGGACAAGGTTTGTTTTTCGACAGTTACGGATTGCCTCCTTACGTTATCAATCACGTCAGACGCATAAGAAAAAACTGCAAACAGTTTACATGGAATACGAGGCCATTACAAAGCGATACATCCAACGTCTGTGGACAATTTTGCATAATGTTCTTAAATTACATGTCACGAGGCAATAAAATGAAAGATTTCATAAATATATTCACGACCGACTTAAGACGCAATGACAAAATAGCAAAGAGTTACGTCGAAAGACTCAAACGTAAATCGAATAATAAAAAAAAAAAACGCAGAGACACGAGCATCAGTCAGTCAGAGGCAGTCTTTGGTAACGGATTAAACGACCAACTAAGATTGCAAAATTGCAATTGCAAAACTTTATTATTATAAAATGGCAGATACAGATGCGCAGAGTTTCAACAACGTCAACGGGCTCCATCACCTACTGCTGTCAAGTTTTTATGGTCTAAATAGATCCTTTAGTAAAAAAGTTTTTACCGGATTCGATTTGAATGTTTCAACAGCTGAGCTTGAATTCGTTTTCCGATTATGCGGAAACAACGTCAACTCCGCGTACTTGGCTCTCGACTACGAAGGATGGAAAAATCTACAAACGTATTTTACAAAAATAGATAAATACTTCCATGGAAAAGAATCAAGCAGCGAGCAAACTTTCCAAGACAAATATTTCACAATCAAATTAACCCGTAGCTATTATGAAAAAGCAATAGAAATATCAGGAGAAGAAATCAAATCCGAAAATAAAAAGTTTAAAGTAAGTCTGGTGTTAAAAAAAATTAGCTTTGACTCACTAAAAAATTTATCAAGTTCGATTGATATGAAATTTGAAAATTTATACGTTAAAAGAAGTTACTTAAATGCGTTGAAAGATAAATTTATAAATTACATTACTCAATGCTTGAACCAAAACAAAAAAAATTTAATTTCCCAAGTAAATGTCAAAGACGTAAAATTGATAGGCGAACAATTTGATGAAAAAGTCACCGAAGAATTAAGAAAACAGCTACAGCAAGAGATGCCCGAAAAAGAAGCCACAAGTCTATTTGATTCACACCTATTCTTAAAAGAGTTATTTGCATTAAATTTAGACTACCTTTTAAGTTGTGTAAGTAAGGAATTAGATTTATAATATCTTAAAAAATAATATTGTTTCACATAATATATAACTTATGAATCACTACCTATAAATTTTATTATGATAAAATTATATATTAATTAGCATTATATTAATTAGCATTAAAATTTCGCATCTTTTCTTAAAAGAACTTTATGCATTGAATTTTGATTATTTGATCAGTACCATATGTAATAAGCTAGATTTGTAATACCTTATTTGATTGTATTTTTGTAATTTTTTTCTTTTTTAATCAATTGATACGCATCATTTTATAATAATATAAATATTTACTATAATATAATATTTACTTTAATATAATATTTACCTATGTATCTAAAAATATATTATTTGCATCAATAAATAACCAAAAATTAAAAATTAAGCTTATTTCTTTCAGAAACCTAGCACAAATCACCAATAAATTCCTGATTCATTGTCATAATTAAAATTCTATTATTAGATTCTTTTTATAAATTAGTTTATAAACATCAGAATAACAAATTCTTTCACATACAAAAAAGTAAGCAAAAAAAAAACAAAAAAAAACAATTGTCAGCAAAAAGCAACGCAGAAACTATGAACCACATTTCTTACCTCGAGCAATGAGTCACATATATACATAAAATTCGCTTCATACTGCTAAAATTATAAAGCATAAAAAATAACCGATAACTACATATAACAAATGAAACTTGATACCTTTATCGTATGTATAAACAATATATATATAGCATATCATTTTGTACATAAAAAATACAAGCTCTTGGTGACACTATAAAACTGCTGAATCAGCAGCAAAAAAAAAAAAAAAAATAGGTTCATAGTATATACTTAACTACTGCCCATACATTGTAAACTGCAATTTGGTGCAATATTTATTTATGGACAAGGGTCGTGTAAAATTTTTCTGCTGCAGTTAGCGAGAAAATTCGTACTTTCGTGGCTACTAAACAGAAAAACTTATTATTTTACGATGGAGTTCAAGCGAATAGTATATATATATTAAGTTAAAAAAGTAGCTTTTTTCAAGATGATTCGGCTAATTTTTATCATAAAATGAAAAATTTATTTTTTCCGAAGTTGTTTTTCCCTGGAAATCCGAATCTATTTTTTAAATATTATTTGGAAAATATGAATATCTTAGATATGAAAAACACGGTTTTCGGCATAAAAAGAGAAAAATCTTTTTGAAATCCATAACCGATTTCTTGTTAACAATTTTGCTTTACTTTAAAACAAGAGCCATTTCGATGTGTCTTAAGAAATTTTTTTTCGATTTTAAGCGCATGTAAAGTTGCAATTTCAAAATAAATCGATATATATGTTACATATATTATAAAATATATTATGGCAGAGATTAATTCATTTTCTTTTTTATGTGAAAAAAATTTTTCCAGCGTTTTAAAAAATTACATATCAATCTCAGAGAAATATATAGCCGTAAATAATCTAAATATATAGAAATTTCAAATTGTTATTATAGAAATAACTTAAACAAGATTTTATAAACTTTTTTTTTCAAAAAAATTTCATAAAAAAAATTAAACATTACTACAAATGTTTTTTTTGAAGGAAATCGGGTTACTTTTTACTTAACCGTTATTCATTACTCAGGTATGATTTTATTTAAAAAAAAAAAAAAAAGTTTTCCAATAAATAGAGATTTCATAGGTTGCCTACAGACTACCTGCAGTGATGCTTGGAATTCAAATAAAACTTGATAAATGTTATTAGGTCATTGTTTTAGAAACTAAGATGTAAAAATTTTTTATTATTTATTTTTGACAGAAACGTAAAAAAAAAATTTCTTTGTTTTCCTTGAAATAATATTTGTAATAAAAAAATAATATTTGTTGAAAAAAAATATTTGTATGTCCGTTTAAAGAATTCTTTATTCACAAAATTTTTTTTTATATAAATAAAGAAATTATTTCAAAATAATTAATTTTTTTTTTTTTTAATGCAGCAATCTTAATTTCATCAATAAAAAATATCACCTTTTGCTTATTTCCGTCGAGACCAAAATAGACGTGTATTCTCGCCACAGACGAAGAAAATCGTATACGACCCTTGTCTATAAATAAAGAATGCCCCAAATAGCAGTTTACCATGCAATTTACGTGCGATTTGGCCCATTTTTTTTAGTTTTCTGTACACAGGCTCGTAATATACTATTGTGCAAAATTGGTGCAAAATATATTGAAATTCATCCTCACTCATAATCGATAATTTTTTAGTCTTTTTTTGTAGTAAAATTAAATTTTATATTTTTTTTGTTCGAAATATTATAAATATAAATTATTTATTAAAATAAACAAACTAAAAAAAATGTGGTTATTGAAATTCCAGAGTAACAAGAAGAAGAATAAGGATGGGAGAGAGCAAAGATAAAATAACATTTCTGCTCAGCGGTCAGAAAGCACGTATTTCCAGGCCACCGCGCAAATTAGTATATTTTTACCCATGGCCACAAAAGTAAAAAATGGCTAGGCTTCGCCTCGGACGGTAATTTACGTGCGATTTGGGGCATCCCTTTTTTGTGGCCAAGGACAAAACATAATTTTTCTTGCTCAGTGTCGAGAAAATGCGTTTTTTCGAATAGCGCAAAGGCCAGAAAACACGCACTTTCTGGACACTAACAAGAAAAATATATTTTTTTGCTTGTCATTTTTGCACTTGCCTCGGAATAAGAATTAATAACTTGAATTTCTATGGCTTTAATACTCCGTTATTAATTTTTAAAAATTTAATTCTCGCAAAACCGATTAATGTCATAAATGAATAGTAAATAGTAATAATAGCAAAGGAAATTTGAGTAAAAAAATTTGTTCATAAAAGAATCTTTAAATATTCTAAGCCTGCCAATTTTAAAAATTAAAATTGTAAATTAGATGTACACTGAATACATGTTATTTTTGGACCTTTTGTTTTATAAATTTTTAAAACCAGGCTAGATATTCGAAGATTCTTTTATATTTTTTGGACTAATATATATTAAAAATCAATCAAATAATAAAGCGTTTTGCTTATTTAAAAATAATTTATAGAAAAAAAGATACAATTTATTTCTTTCTTTATTTTGGCTATTATCATAAAATAAATTTCTACTCTTGAATATTTTTTTTTTTTTTCGAAAAAACATTCTTAAAAATTTTTTTTATGAATTTTAATAAAAAGTATAAAAAAGCAGGGTGTAATGATACTTATTTTTATGGGATATCTAATAAAATATCTAAAAGTCTATATTATTGAAAATGACAATATAAAAAAATCATTCATATTCCAAGATTATTACATAAAAAAGCCTCATTGTATTATAAAATATAAAAATTTATAACTAACCGACATGCCCCTTCAGAACCAAAATACCAAAAAATGCCAAATATAAACTTGGTATGTTTTAGACTTATTTTTATTTTTAGACTTATCTAAAAATCTAGGCTATTCCTGGTTTTCATACAGTGTAAAAAATAATGAACACAATATTACTACCGTGTAGTAATTTTACTACGGTTTAGTAATATTATTACAGAAATAGTAATTTTACTACAATTTGTAGTAGTATTACTACTACAATATTACTACAAATTGTAGTAATACTACTACGAAATAGTAAAATTACTAAAATTTGTAGTAAAAAAAATTTATTTTTTTTCCAGCCAGATACGACTAAATATAGTTTTAGGAGGTCATTAACATTTGTAATACACAATATTAACTCTTATTTTTCGTATTTAATATTATAAGCATACTTAATATTTTTTTTAAGTTGAAATTAATCTGCTGTGATTTACTAGTTCTTCTCATTGATTTTTTTGTTATTTTAAGCATTTATCAACAAACAAAAAATTTTTCTTTACAAATTATTTTTAAAACTTTTGTTAATTAACTTTTATCATGATTTTTTTGTTCAAAAAGGTCATTGTCAGTTGCATAGCAGGATAAGGTGGCAAAAAAATTAGAAAATTCAGCCGGTTTAAATTTTTGCTTAATTTCTTATTTTTTTTAAGGGGATAGTGCGATAATGCGACTTTCAATACTTTTCTATTCGCAAAATTTTGCGTTATGCGGTAGATTGACTATCCCCTATCACAAAATAAATCGATGAATATTGAATATATGCAAATTATCGCTTTTAGGAAAATTATCGGACATCCCCATGTAATCTATATGCCCATCCTTGATAAAATTTAAAATTATGGATATTATTATATATATATGTTACGGTTAGAGTCCGATCTCTGGATAAAGCTAAGACTATCCGGTCAAAGCTAGCTTTAGCCAAGCCGTGTTGGATAAAGTCCGATTCTCGACATTTTTTATTTTTTTGTTCAACATTAACCGGTATCGCTTGGATAAAGCTAACATTATCCAAGCGAGCTGGATAAAGCCCGATTCGTATAAAATTTAATGCAATATAATAACAAACCATCAAACATCTAGTTTAATCTAACTTTTTTTATTATACCGCTATCATACTTTTGTATTTAATTAAATTTTTTAATATACAATTAGTCAATTAACTGTAATTTTATTTATTTTACATTAAAATATAATTTAATAAATTATATAAAATTTTTAAATAAAATTTATATGGTTAGCTTATAATATAAATTATTTGTTTTTATTTGCAAAAATTTGTAAATAAATATTTGCATTTGAATAAATTTTTTAATTTACAAGTCAATAAAAAAAAAACAATTAATTAATATGAATTGAAAAAAATAAAAATAGTATTTATTTGCACATGAAAAGCTACTGGGAAATTTTGAGTTACATTTAAGCCCACTTGTCTTGCGCGCTTGCAATTATTATTTTTGCAACCTTGTTTGCAGTTGTATCTTTGAAAACCTTGAAAACCAAATTTAAATGCCATTATTGCAAGCTGGCGTAATGTTTTCTTTTCAGCTGATATTTTTGAAATATCAATATTTGTTGTATTTGTGGGTGTAAACTGATTTCGAGAAAACTTTTCTTCGATTATCCCGTGTGTAATGCTGTCCATATATTACACTCCCAACATATATATATATATACATATGCTCTTATAACTATAATATATAACTATAAGTTTGGTATTAATATTATACATTGACGGATGCTGTAATATCCATCGATGTGTATAATTAATTAATACGCATGCCTAGTCACGGGCCGCTAAGAAAAGGAGAGGAAGAAAGGCTTGGGACTGATTGACGTTGACAGCTTCTTTCTTCTTCTTCCGGATCTTGATTTGAGCAGGTCCCGAAGAGTGGCAATAGTAAAAAGTATAACAGTTATTTTACAAGTTAAAACAAGTTTACCAGTCTTATAATATTATATTATTACCAAGTTTTTATGTTTATATTATCACCAGTTAAATAATATTTGTTAAAGTTATTATTTATCAAGTGTACACGTTAAGGACATTAAGTGAACATTAAGTTAAATATTATTAGTGAACATTAAGTTAAAAATTATTAGTGAACTCTAAGTTAAAAGAATTAAATGTAAGTTAAGTTTAAGGAAAGGATCGTTTGTAAGTTTTTTAATAAATCATAATTAAGTAATTTATATTATAATATTATATCATTTTATTATTATTAAACCTATTATTACCTAAACTCAAGGTCCCAGTTATAAAATATACCCATATAGCAATTCCTTTATACGTGATAATAATCCTTTTTCATCTTTTTCTATTATCACCATTAGAATATTTCTAAAGTCTCCACGTCCTCTATTCACATTAATTAATTCATATTAATTAAATGTTTCTTTTTTTTTATTGACTTGTAAATTAAAAAATTTATTCAAATGCAAATATTTATTTAAAAATTTTATAAAATTTATTAAATTATATTTTAATGTAAAATAAATAAAATTACAGTTAATTGACTAATTGTATATTAAAAAATTTAATTAAATACAAAAGTATGATAGTAATAATAAAATTTTTTTAAAAAAAGTTACTAGATGTTTGTTGGTTTGTTACTATATTGTATTAAATTTTATATGAATCGGACTTTATCCAGCTCGCTTAGATAATGTTAGCTTTATCCAAGCGATACCGGTTAATGTTGAACAAAAAAATAAAAAATGTCGAGAATCGGACTTTATCCAACACGGCTTGGCTAAAGCTAGCTTTAACCGGATAGTCTTAGCTTTATCCAGAGATCGGACTCTAACCGTAACATATATATGTAGAGAATAAATTTTTTAACGGAAATGAGGAAAAGGTGAATAACACTGCATTAAAAAAACAAAAAGAAATTTTAATTATTTTTAAATAATTTCGTTATTTCTATAAAAAAAATGTTTGTGAGTAATAACTTTCACTGGACCTACAACTATTTATTTCCTTAAATATTATTAAAATATTTCAGTAAAAAAAAAAAAAATTTTTTAGTTATTTCTGCTGAATATAAATAAAAAAAAAATTTTTACGTAAAATAAACCTTAGATTTCTAAAACAATGACCTAATAACATTTTTCAAGTTTTATTATAGTTCCAAGCATCACTACAGGTGGTCCATAAGCCACCTAACAAGTCTCTATTATTTTTTTTTTTAACTGAAATTTGTTTCCTATTTGTCATAATATTTACTTTCACCTTAAATATTCAGAAAATAACAGGATTGATAAGATAAAAACAACAAAAAAAATTAAATAAACTAACGCCATGGGCAGCCTACATATACTTATTCATAATAATTTTAATTAACATCAATATTTGTTAAAAAATTATGATTGTTTTTTTTTTTCTAAAATTCAGAACCACAAATATATAATTAAATTTTTTTAATTAATATAACAAAATTAATTTAATAATTTTGCATCCAGGACATATAAATAAATAATAGAAAGAACCGAAAACAATTATATTACTGGAGCCAGGATTTAATAATATTGATAAATTTATGTTATATAAATAAAATGAATTAAGAAACAGCAATCTTATGTGAAAATTAAAAAAAAAATTACTGTAAAAATGTAATTATTTCTGAACTTACATTGCTTCCCCCTTCTTCTGCAGACGAATCTGACAAATAGCCTCCTTTACTGTCATCATCACATTCATTTTCAGCTAACTATAAGCAATAAAAATATATTTTTAAAAAATAATATAAAAATGATAAAACAAACAAAAATCAGTTTCATCTTTATACCTGATAATTTATATTTTCAAGATTTGCATCAGAATCTTCTGAGGCTGAGTCACTATTTACCTGCTATAAGAAAATTTTAACAAATGTATTAAACAATTTTTCCAAAAATAAAAAAAAAAGTATATACTGTACGTACCATCATTTGTTGATCACAGATTCCTTCCTAAAAAAAATTATAACAATATATTAATATTTTAAAAAAATAATATACGAATGATTTCATCTCGCGTAAACTTAAATATAAATAGGCACTGATTTTTTATATCAGAATTACTAATATTTATAGACACTAAAAAGTATTAAAATTATTAGACTTTTAAAAATAATTCAAAATACAATTATTCCTACAATTAAAATCCAATATAAAAGACATCTGTGTAGTAAATATCATAGAAAAATGCATTAGACTCACATCTTCCTCTGAAGAACTCGATGATACAGATGCATAGTTATCAGGATAATTTCTTTTTCTAGAATGCAGTGTTTGTCGGGGAATGTTACTGTTTGTCCGATAATATGTTTTATACTTCTTTCCTGTTCTTGAATTATTGTTCTGATTAATATTTTTATTTCTTATTTCTGAATTATCGCTGTCTGATGTATTTACTTCCGCATTTTCAACATATTCCATTGTTAAATAATGAAGTAAAAACAAAGTTAAAATATGAATGATAAAAAGTATTTTCAAAATCACCAAACTAAAATTTTTAATAATAAGTAATTTTACGTTTATAATTTTTAAAACTACTTTTAAAATGCATTACAGAGAAAGCTCAGCAGCAACTAAAAAAAAGTTAGAGGGGGATTTTGAGTTTAAGAAAATACTTACACTTTTGGGCGTGTCAATCCATTGTTTTAGTTTTTGAACTTTTAGATAGTAACTTTCAGTTTTTTTTTTATAATAAACGTTGCATGAATAATGTTTCTTATTGGTTCAATATTTTATGTAAGAGATAAAGGATTATTTAAAATCACTTGTAGAAATAATTTCGGAAGAAATATTTAAGGAAGTGGGGATAAGATGCACCAGGAAAGAACATCAAAAAGACCCGAGTATTTTTTAGTTGCTTAACGGCTAGATAAGTAATATCAAAGAGTACGTATACTAATAATTCCATATCGTAGTTTACTGTTCTTAATTTTACTCAAATAACTAGTTATCTTTTCCGATAATATTAAATTTGAGTGTCTCTAAATTACGCTCTAAAATTTTTCTTAATTTAATTCAGGATTTCCATAATTTGTTATGAAAATAGTTTGTTACTAAGTGATTTAAACTGATTATAAAAAATATATTCATTTGAAATTAAACATATTTTCTGAATTTTGAAATATCATACATAAATTTTGAGTTTGAAAATTTTTAATTTTTATCAGTGTATTTAATCAGTGAATATTCTTTTTAAGTGATAATCTTATTATAGTGAAGGTAAAAATGAACAAATGACATTTAATATTTTTTTTTTTTTTTATAATGCATGCTCAAGAAATATTGAATACTTATGAAAAATAAGTCGAAATTCTTGATTAGCGACCCAAAAAACCTATATGAACATATCTTGGTTGCTCAAAGTGCGAAAGTAGCGGAAACACCCTTTTTTGGGGTAGTTTTAGCTATTTTAAGGGTAAAATATTGAATATTTATGAAAAATGAGTCGAAATTCTTGATTATCGACCGCAAAAACCTATATGAACATATCCTGGATGCTCAAAGTGCCCAAATAGCAAAAACACCCCTTTTAGGGGTAGTTTTAGCTAATTAAAGGGTGAAATATTGAATATTTATGAAAAATAAGTCGAAATTCTTGATTAGTGACCCAAAAAACCTATATGGTCATATCCTGGTTGCTCAAAGTGCCCAAATGGCAAAAACACCCTCTTTTTGGGGGTAATGTTAGCCAATTTAGGGGTGAAATTTTAATTATTTTTGAAAAATAAGTCGAAATTCTTAATCAGTGACCCAAAAAACCGATATTGACATATCTTGGTTACTTAAAGTGCCGAAATAGCAAAAACACCCCCTTTTCGGGGGTAATTTTAACCAATTTAGGGGTGAAATTTTAATTATTTACGAAAAAGAAGTCGAAATTCTTGATCAGCGACCCAAAAAACCCGTATGGTGTGAATCTGAGCGCTCAAAGTGTAACTATGTAAAAAACATCCCATTTTGGGGTAGTTTTTTGCAAATTTAGGGGTGAAGCCCCCATTTCTTTACGAAATGACCCCGATTTTCGTGTTCAGCGACCCAAAAAACATATAGTAAAGCAAATCTCATGTTCGCCAGTAAAAATACAACCAAACCCATATTTTGACTGGAGTATTGGTAATTATTTAATATTTAAAGAAATTTCTAATAAAAAATTCAATTCAGTTTTATGTGAAAAAATTTCTGTCAAAGTCCCTATGTAAAAAACTTGGTCATGATTATAAATTGCATACATCATTGTATACACAAAAAAGGATACAAAAAATTTTAAATACAATTGTATACAATAAAAAAAAAATTCCTGTTGCAACAACCGTAATCTCAAGTTTCAGCAACTGGAATTGTAGTTTTGAAAAATGAATTTCTTCTTACGTCAAAGACTTAATATAAAACAATTTTATCTGTAAAAATAGATGTTTTAAGAAAAATAATTTAAATTTTTAATACTTTCTAAAAGTTGTGTAAATTTCTATTACTTATTACGCATTATTTATTTAAACTATTATTTGACTAAAACATTTTAAAAATTACAATAGTGTTGTACATTATAATTTATTTATTTATTTATTTATTTAATTAATACATTTACAGCCTCTATAGGCCAATACATAAATAACAAAATATAAATATCAATTTTTTTAGAATATAAAAATATATTATTTTAATAATTAATTAAATTATTTTGACTAGATAATAATTAAAAAAAATTTTCCAATTACAATAAGTAACAAATAAGTTTGCAAAATAAGAGTAACAAAATAAACTAACTATAATATTTTAGAAGTAATGATTTGATTTTAAATTTAAAAGTATAAGGATTCGTGATTGATTGGATATTGATGGGAATAGTATTCCAAAGTCTTTTACAGCGGTTAATAACAGAGAAGTAAGTATAGTCATTGCGAGAAAGGTGTTCAACCAAGCTTCTAGATTCGCGAAATGAATAGGGAATACTTCGAAAACTAAATTTGCCTCTAAGTAGTGGACATTTGATTAAACCATGCAATATCTTGTGAGTAAATAATAATTATTATTATTATAAAATTTATTTTATCTGAGCAAAAATGTAGTTTTTACTCTTGTTTTATTTACTATGTAAAACATAGTCAATTAATTTATTTAATATGTAAAATAAAAATAAAATAAAATCATTTAATAAATAAAAATTAGTCAAAATATTATCCACATATTTCTGAGATACTGTAAGTAAAGTAATAAATTGCTTAAAATAGCTAAAATAAACTCCGAAAGAAGGACAATTCTTGGGAAAATCGGACGATCTATAAAGTTTTCAATGTAATAATCTTCCATTCTATCATATTTTCTTAAAACTTACAAAATAAATTTCAGTATGATTAATAAACATTTCAATCAATTTTTACATTTTTTACATCAAATATTATCAATCGTATAAAATAGCTTTTAAGGATCCCAAAATAACTATTTTTTTCCTGAATAATATATTTTAGTGTGTCTTAAAACTTAAACATAAAATATTAAACTTATATAGAAAAAAATGATTTAACAAGAAGAGACCGGAACCTTTGGGTCGCCAAATTACAATCTATAGTTATGGATGACTTTAATATGTGCCCAGAAGGCGCGTAGGAATAAACGGAGGGTATCTTGGATATTTTTTCAACATATTAGAGTCATCCATAACTATAGATTGGTGACCCAAAGGTTCCAGTCTCCCTTTGTAAGTTAAAAATCCCATGAAAATGGAGAGGACCATCGTATAAGTTAAATTACGAAATTTCTGATGTTCTTAAGGTGGATTAAGTAAGATAAATATCTTACTTAATCCACCAATATTTACCTATACAATATTTGATACCAATCAGAATTAAATAAAAATAGTCAAATATTAATTGAAACAAATAATTCGTTAAAAATAATATTAACATTAATAATTAATTATTAACTTTTAAAAATTATAAAAAATTTAAATTATTCTTCTTAAAACATCTATTTTTATAACCGAAGATTGTTTTATTTAACGTTTTTGACGTTAAAAAAATCCATTTTTCAAAGCTGGAATTTCGGTTGCCGCTACCGGAATTTTTTTTCAGTGTACAACCTAATGAGATTTGCCAAAACAGAAAGAGAGAACTCAGAAAAACAGAAAAAGAAAATAAAAGCTGGCTATTTTCTACTCCTGCTCCAGGTTTGTTGCCTTACGACTTCAGGAGTATGGTACAAAACAATGTTAAAAAAAAATTAGTTCACTGCACCGCTAATTAAAATTTTTTAACTTATAATTTTCGCAATTTTTATTTTTTTATAATGATTTTTTTAAAGTTTGATACGCTATTGACCGTTGTGAATTATATATTTTATTAAGAAATAAAAATTTATTTCTAAACCTATTACTCCAGTAAAGGAAGTAAATTTTTTAGTAAAATGAAGGACTAATTAGAAGCAACTCAGATCAACTTAAAATTTTTTGGAATTTGTCAAGAAAGGTGCCCAGTACCCCAGTAAAAAAAAATAACGTAACCAATCGATAAATTATCATTTTTTAACATAAAAACATTCATTGCAATTTTTCATAAAAATTCTCCCCTTTCGAGTATTAGCGCAAGAAAAAGTGTGATTTTTGCAAAAAAAAATTTTTAATTTAAAAAAATTTTTTTAAATTTACTGAAAATCTGTTAGTATTGCAAAAAAAATTATATATTACTTATATAAAGTATTTTAGTTGTCAAATAAAGTGGATTTTTTTTTTATTTTTGTACGATTAATATTAAAGGAGATATGACATGGTAAAAATGGTTGGTAAACGAAAAATGGAGAAACCGAATCAAAAACGGCCAAATTTGCTTACAGATGAAAAATTATAACAAAAAATTGAAATACAAATATCCTGGAATAAATGCTAAAAAATTTGGCTGTTTAAAATAAAAAATGTTCACGCTACTGGCCAAAAACTGAAAATGCCTTACAAAATATACGATTTTACCCAACTTTATCAGGCCAAAACATAAACAATAATTACCCGATAGGGCCAAAAATGGCTGGACATATTTAGGAACAAGTGATCTGACTTTTCATTAAAGGATTTTTTTTTCAAGCACCTCAGCCCAGATGGCACTAAAAAATTTGCTTGAAAAAAATTGGATAAAAGTTTACTTTGCCCATAACTTTTTTTCTGCTTATTTTAAACGATTCTGGTTGGTCTCAAAATTTTCCCGATTTTGTCATCTTACAAAATGATAACAAAACATTTTTTTTGTAACATTAATATGTTTCGAGATATTTACGCCAGAACGATCCGGTTTCTTCATTTTTCGTTCAGCAACCATTTTTGTTATGTCATATCTCCTTTAATATTAATCGAACAAAAATAAAAAAAAAACACTTTATTTGTCAACTAAAATACTTTATATAAGTAATATATAATTTTTTTTGTAATACTAACAGGTTTTCAGTAAATTTAAAAAATTGAAAATTTTTTTTTCAAAAATCATACTTTTCCTTGCGCTAATACTCGAAAGGGTGGAATTTTTATGAAAAATTGCAATCAATTTTTTTATGTTAAAAAATGATAATTTATCGATTGGTTACGTTATTTTTTTTTAACCCCTCTTGCAAAGAGTTCCACCCCCACCCCCCGCGCTTTTTCCCAGTAACGGAATTTGTTTTCTCGGGTACTTGGCACCTTTCTTAACAAAATTCAAGTGACTTCAAGTATCTGCAATTTGCCTCTAATTAGTCCTTCCAGATTTTACGTCCCTTACTGGAGTATATATAAGATAGAAAATTTTATGTTTATGAAATTACAATTAAAATAAAAGCAGAAAAAATAAACACAAATTTTAAATGGAAAAATAATCAGTAAGCAAAATACATAGTTGTATGCGCAAATCAAGACTTGGAAGAATTTTATAATAAGTGTTTCAAAATCAATTTTTGAAAAATAAATGATCTATAAAAGAAACTTTTGTAAAAAAAAAATTTATGAAAATGGAATGCTCTTGTAAAAAAAAAGAAAATCATTCAAGAAATAAAAAAAAAATAAGACGGAGAAGATTATGAACTTTGAATAAAATGTCTGGAAAAATTCGAAAATATGGATGTGTTTTTTTAATTTTAGGTTTTTAAGAATCTTGTAAGGCAAGTAAAGTAATAGTCGTAGGCCAATGAACCTGGTGTAGGGGCAGAAAATAGCTGTATTTTATTTTCTTTCTCTGTTATATACTGAATTCTCTCTTACTATTTTGACATATCTCATTAGATTGTATATAATTTTATTTACAATTAAATTTTATAGAATCATTTTTGTATACAATTTTTTTGCATACAATGCTGTATACAATTTGTATACAATCCTGACCAAGTTCTTTACATATGAGGTCATTAGGGCTGCTAAAATTATTCCTCTTCACTCTTATCTAAATTTACTTATACAGAAGTTATAATTGGTCTGAAATTAATAGTTTTATGTAATATAAATAACAGTAAGTTAGGAAAATTAAAAAATAGTTTTAGAATTCACAGCCTTGATTCCTAAAACATTTAAAAATTATTGGATTTTGTAAGTATCCTTTCTTCAAGAATGTATTTATCAAATCTTAATTATTAGGTCAAGAACCAATCAAAAACTATCTTAAAAAATGTTTATCTACAGTTTTCAAATGTTTGTAACGTAAAAGTTGTTACGTAAAAATGTATAATTGGTGATTTCTAAAACAAGATGTGTTAAACAACATTTGTATCGTATAATTTTTTAAAATGAACTACTATGCAAAAGGTCCATTTTTGAGAGAAAATGTTATAAACAATTTCTGAAATATTTTCGCACGAGCTATTTTAGGCTATGAAAATTAATTTACTTTTCCTATTAATAAGAAATTACGCAAATGATTCTAGGGTTAATTAAACATACCATGAATATTTTTTTGTTTTAAAAAATTAAATATATTTTTTTGTAATTTTGTTTGCTTAGAACAACAAGCATGGAACATGTTTAAATTTATACTTTAAATCACCGCTAGTATTTTTTAACCATTAGGTAAATAGTATTCTATGATGATGATTATATTTTAAGTAAATTTAAGATCCTAAAATTCTTATTCTAGAACTCTTTATCGAACTTATTCTAAGTCCCTAAATCGAAATTATTCCAAGTCCATTCCCAAATATGGCACATTTGAACACCCCCCCCCCAAAAATGACATGCTTGAAGTATCCCCCCTCTGTCTATGAAAATGTTCCATGTTAAAATGTTTATTTACAGTTTTCAAAGGTTTTTCACGTATAAGTTGAATTCCAGTATATAAAAATGATTTTTTTCTTTATAAGAAATGAATAGTCCAGGAAAAATTAATTTATTTTAAAAAAAATTATTATTTTACGATAAAATCCAAACGAGTTATGCATTTTTTAAGTTCAGATAAACATACTATTTTCAATAGAATTTTAAATGTTTTCAAGAAAAATTTTAGCTAAATATTGAATTGACGATAACTTGGTAAAAAGAAAAGTTTTTTTCTCTAGTGTTAGTTTTTCCTTGTCAAATCAAATTCAATCTATTTTTTAAAATTTTACTAAAAAAAAAAATTAGTTTAGAAATTTTGGTTATCTCAGACATTAAAAACTTGGTTTTTTACATAGAAGTGGAAAAGGTTTTTTGGCACCTATGACAGAATTCTTGTTCTAGATTTTATTCGATTTTCTGAAGGTTCAAATTATCTTAAAACAATAGTCATATTGTGCCTTAACAATAAAATTTTTTTGCCCTCCCGGGCGTAAAACTCGTGTGTAAAGAATTTTCTGAACTTGTTTTACGCCTAGGTGGGCAAAATATAGTGTAAGCATCATGGGCGAAATACTTTAGACATGAGCGTGAACACATGTCACTCGTGCCCGGCTTCGCCGAGCACTCGTGCTAGTGCTCACGCTAGTTGCGAAACTTTTACGCCCTTGATAATTAATATACTATTAAGTATCAAGGGCGTAAAGGTTTCGGCACTAGCGTGAGCACTAGCACGAGTGCTCGGCGAAGCCGGGAGGGCAAAAAATACTATTTCTTCCTAGCGGGCCAAAAACACTTTTTTCGTCCCGCAACGAGATCGAAAAAAACGCGTTTTCACCCCACTTAGAAAGAAAAATTTCTTTTTGTCCATGGGAACAAAAAAAAATACCCCAGATCGCAGTTTACCATCCTCGGCTTCGCCTCGGATGCTAATTAACATGCGCTCTGGGCCATTCTTTTTTTTGCTCCCTTGGTTAAAAATGTACTATTTCGATTTCGTGAACGAATTAGGTATGAATTATTCGCTTCATATACATAATAATTATGGTCATTCGATATTTAACCCTTTTTCACGTATTTACCCCTTCGAACTCTTATAAGAATGGTATACAATAAATAAAAAAAAAGTTTACATATAAAATAAAGTTTGACCGGCGTATATTTTTTACTGTGATTTTTCCCATTGGTACAGTTTTTAGATCTGAAAACCTTTACGGAAGTTTTCAATATCTAAAAAATACTAAATCAATTTTATCTGTAATTGATCCAGCTTACAATCAATAATATTTATTCTATGAGGAACCAAAAAGTTACTAATAACAATTTTCATCAGATTTTTATATATAGGGGTACATTTTTATTTATTGTCCAAATTTATTGTTCAAAAGCAAATCGACACATTCAAGATATATATTCAAGACATGGGTTCCCAAAAGTTGACAAAAATAGATTAAATTATCATATTTGCTACGCAAATAATGTAAAAGAGACAAATGGCAAATTAACATTTTTTGAAAATTTAGAGCTGCGAAAAGCTTTCTTTGTGACATAGAAAACTTATTTTTATTGAAAATTATGATTTTTGCAGCAACTTATAATTGTAAACTTTATAGATTATAACGGCAAAAAAATTGGTCTTGAAAAATTTGCGGGTAACGGACTTGAAATAAAAATTTACATTAATAAAAGAGATCAACGAAAATTTGATAGGATAAAAAACTAGGCAAAAAAATTGTCCCCCACCCCTATTAAGCCTCTATTTATCAAATTTACCAAAGAATTTGTTAGTGTTAACTATGTTGAACATATTTTTACATCTTATTTACAAATTTATATTGAACACAATCTAAAAAAAACGTTTAAAATTCAAAAATTAAAAAATAACTAAAACTTTTTTCTAACATAATTAGCTTTGCTCTACCAGTCTTTGACGGTATGTAGTATTTATTCTTATATTTTACACCCAGTGCAGAACTTTAAAACGTTAAAAAAAGTATTAAGTTTAAATGCATTGCTGAATTTATTTTGTGCTCTATGTAAATTATTTTTTATTGAATCATCATTATTCAGTATATTCCTGGTATCAATTTGACATGGCATATTTTAGCCAGAAAAATGACAAATAGCAGAAATTCTGTCATTTTTAAAAAAATTTCTTTAGTTTGGATGTTTAATCTAATGTTACATTTTTGATAAGAGCATTAACGTACAAAAACGTCTAAATAATATTGAAAAAAATATTTTAACACCAGATTTATGAAAAGATCATTACTATATCTTTAATTAGAAGTCATCAATGAGTACATATTACTCAATAAAGTACAAATTTGTTTTAAAACTTTTTAGTCTACAAATATTAAATAAAACTGTATTGTTTGAATTAGTATTTTTCTTTTTAAATGTGTCTCAAAGAATAATAATAAATCTAAGAAAAAAGTATTTATTTTTAAACATTCCTATATTATTTAAAATGTCAAATCAAAACGTTAAAAAATTTTTGCAGTAAACTGACCCTCGGACATAAAATTAAAATAATTTCTCGGGTTTGATAACAAATTTTTAATTTTGAACCCAATATATAAATTTAGGACATATGCAGTTACTAAAGAGTCAGCTTATTAAATAATCGCTGTAGAAATAAAATAAAATTTTTCTTACAGAACTTGCAGAATTAAAGAAAGTGAGACGCTACTCTTCAAAAAAACTAAAACCAGATTGCTTAGATGGAATATTTGATATTTCGAAAGATTTGAGTATTTAAAAAAAGGTAAATATTATGCAGTAATTTTAGAGTAATTTTTCTTTGATATGAAGAAAAAATTAAAAATTTGAAGTCAAATCCCTATCATATTTGTTTTTTATGATTCTCCAACATGTGTAAATAAATGCGAGGAAAATGAATAAATCCTTAATCAAAATGATTACACTTAAATTAAAAAAACGCCAAAAATGAACGCCAACTGATAATAGTTTACATCTAAATAAACTCAGCCTTATTATTTAGTTAGGAAAAACCAATTTTAGAAATTCTAATTTTATTCTAAAAAGACATTTCAATCATTTCTCACGATTTTTTCAATTTTCATTCAAAATGTTGTGGAATATCAGCCAAGTCTGAAATATTAATTATTGTTACTAATTAAAATAATTAACATAACCTCTTGCAGGCTTACTTTAAATATAAAGTTTATTCGAAACTTCTAAGGAAAACATATTTTTCATTATACTTGAGCTAAAAGTATAAACTCAGTTAAACTTTTGAAAGTAATTTTGGATTAGTAGGTTTTACCAAAATATGACCAACTTCAGTTTTATTTCTAGTTTATAATTAAAATATTATAATGCATTATATATTAAGTATAAAAAGAAAGAAATAATTATTTATTTATTAATTGTATATAATTAAAATTATTTTTCTAACGCGCGCATTTAAACGGCCCCTTATGACACTAAAATTAAAAGCATAATAAGGCCTTTTACAGACAGATTGAAAAAAAGTAGAAACCCGTTCGTAAAATATTAACAAATGCATAAAAAATAAACACATGAAATAAGTAATTAAAGCTAAATCCTATTTTTTCCCTTGCTTATCAAATATCTTCACTGTAAACATCCTTGCCCGTGTATTTACATTCAGGATAGTTAATTTATTTAATTTCATTACTTTATTTTTTCATAAATTAATTAATGTTACAACTTGGTATTAAGATAAATCCTGTAAATATATTATAAGTTCCTCATGTTAATAGCAATTGTATTGTATAATAAATATAATAGTTGCTATTATATGTTTTAATACTGATATTTTATTAGAAAAAAGCTGAAGAAATAAAAGCTGAAAAATTAAAAATTTACCAACAACGCATCAAGGATAAAAGCCAGATAATAAATCCAATCGCTCAACCAATCATCGAAAAAAAATTTGACTGCACAAAAATTAAAAAGGAAAATAAAATTTTAGAAGAAAAAATAAAAGATTTAAATGATTCAGCTGAAAAGAATAGCATAGTGCTCAATAAGGCAGGAGATTTAATACAATCTTTTCCTAAAATACAGAAGAAGATAGTCGAATTAGAAAATGAAAATGATAAATTAAAAAAAATAAACGGAGATTTGAACAAAAAATCAGATGAATGTAAAAACCTCGAACAAAAATTCATCCATGCAAATAATCAACTAACATCGCTAAGACTACAACTAAAAAGAAAAATCACTGAATTCGAAGACATGAAAGAAAAAATGACAATTTTGAAAGCAGATAATGATAGCTTAAAAGAAGCCCTATATGGATACGATAATGAAATTGAAAATATGGGAGATGATGACGAAGTGTTAGAAATATCAGATGATGCAGAAATTGAACGCTACGAAGAAAAAAAAGAACATGATAAATTAAATGATAAAAGTAATAATGAATATCAAGGTAAATTATAAAAACATTTGAGTACTATATTTTATATTTTTATCGTCATAAAAAATTAATTTTTTACAAATTTATAGCTTCAGTATCAGGTAAGCTTCTGGAAATACAAAATTTCGATTTGAAATCACTGGAAAAATTACTAAAAGAGACGTCAAGAAACGACACAAAAAAAAAAGATCCAGGGAAAAAGAGATCAATGCTGAATCGGATTTGACAAATTCATCAAAAAAAATGAATTTTGGTTATTATCAAAATAATATACCAAATGATAATTCAAGTGATAACCCAGTAGAAAAAGAAATGATTAAAGCTGATGACCAACAATCGAATATTTTGAATACGAAAGATCTAGAGCCAGATAAAAAACTCGACATAAATTCTTCAGTAGCAAATGAAGAAAATTTATTTAATGAGGAAAAAATATATTATGAAGAAATAGCAGGAAAAAAGGTAGTCTTATTTGTGTTAGTTGGTATTAATTTTAACATGTTTTATAATTATGCGTAAATACATTTTAATTTTTAGTTTAAAGCATATTTTCTAAAATACAAAGACGAAAAGAAAAAATTATTTATTACCAAAAAAAATTTTGATGATATGCTTAAACAAACGTCATTATCGAAGTTCATAAAGACAATGGCGCGATGTTTATATAAAGATGACGAAACTATCGCCAAATTGGCCATCAAAACAGAAAAATGTTTTGGAAAAAACAGGGAATCAATACCTGATGCAGATTTTAAAATATTTAAAGGTAATTGTTATTTAATTTAAATACTAAGAATTTTTGTTAGTGGCAATTTATTGTAGCATAATCATTTCTCTGGCAAATATTTTTTTGAGAAGAAATAAATATTAAAATAACTATTTTGTTATATAATGTGGAAATTTTCCTCTTTCAGCTTATATAAATAAAATTTAGAGTTTGAGACTTGTCAAGAAAAAGGGGTATATTTCTTCAATATAAAATAACCTAAGACTCCTTTTTCTCGACTGAGTCCAGAGGGGGTCCGTATACTATAAGTATAGCACAAATATACTTATATTATACTATAACGGGTATCAGGAGGTTCTGATAATTAGTAATAAGTATAATTAATAATAAATATGATACAATAATATTAAAGTAAAATTCGTACCGACTTAGCCATATATAAGTAGAATAAGGGTTACTATTTAATAAATGAATTCAAACAATAATTAATAATTAACTAATAAGTATTTATTTAATATGCGTAATTAACGCCAATGAAAATTGAATATAATCTAAACTTATAACTTAATATACAACTTAATTAATGATTATTAGCATATTTGTAAAGCAAACAAAATACGACGCAAAGCGATTTTTTTTTTTTATTATTTAATAAGATATAAATGATAGAATTTTAACTATTTAATTTATGCTAGAAACACTGGCCACGTGTTCTAATAGAAATTTAATAAGATATATATATATATATGATTTTAACGAGAGAGAGAGAGAATACGCCGAGGGCAATTAACAATATAATAATTTCAATAATACAAAAGCTAGCAATTAATTAGTTGAAGGATTATGCAAAGGAATTTAGGAAAAAATATCTAATCTTATTACGCCAAAAATCGAGCCAATCCAAAATACTCGAAAATGCTATTAATTAAAATGGTACCTTAAATACTCAGTGATGATACTTTATATTATAATCGATCCAAATCCAATCAAAAACAATCCAATTCCAATAAAATAATCCAATCAATCAAACTTTAATTAATAAAATATTGGCGGCAGACACAATCACTGATTAATAATAATGATTGGCTTTTTCTTGAAACAAAACGTGATTATAGCCGTCACATGAAAATACTAAAACCACCTGCTTGTTGAAACTTTTGTCGCCAAATAATACATATAATAATCGTTGTCACTCCAAAATTTATATTAATATGAATTTAATAATTAATTGACTTATTAATTCACTTATGGAAATTAATTAATTATAAAAGATTGATACATAAAAGAAAGATATTAGAAAAGACTACAGCCTTATACATGTGATAAGCTACCAGCCATGTTGGCTTCTGCAGACGATGCGCATGACATAACTAAGAGAAAAAAGAAACAGGAAGAGAAAGAAAGACGGGAATACATCGGACTACTCTCTCTCTCTTTGCGTACTGATAACTACTGCCCTCTAACTTTCGCGATTATTCACACACACAACGTTCGTCCTGCGCCCAGTCACTCATATATGTGTAATTTAATATTTAAAAATATAACTATAAAATTTACCACGGTACAGTTAAAATGTGGTTCAGATTATGTATTATTTTTTAATTATATGTTATTTTTTTCTATATTTGAATCATAGAGACAATATACATGTATTATAAGCCTATGATATGAATAATATACAATAAAAATAAGCCCAAATACAAAATTTCATGTAAAATATTTTGCATGCAATATTAATAATTATTTGTTTTAGATGGTACGGTAAAATATCTCGAGAAAAGAAAGGAAATACATAATTTGCAAGATGAATGCAAGAAAATAACATCATATTTATCCCAATTAATAAATTACGCAAATACTAAAGTTAGAAATAAAGTAAATAATATTATATAACAATTTTTGTCGGTTAAATGTTTTTTATAAATAAAATTTTTGAATGTGATGAATAATAATTTGAACGTTTTCAAGATTTATACTTTATGGCGAAATTATTTGAGAAAAGGTTTTTTATGTATAAAATTTTCAATAAATAAATAAATAAATTTATAAAATTAAAATAGTATTTCACGATATTTTCTTGGTACCTAAGAAATAATTTTTGAAGTTAGTTGATGGAATTGTTATGAAATAAATTTTAAATCAGTTTATTTAAATTATAATTAATTTAAAAAAAATTTTTTTGCATTTTAGTTCATTTATAAAATATTATGTAAAGATTTTAAATACATTTTAGAGTGCTTTTTTTATTATTTATTACTGCTCCTTGTAATAAAGTATTTTAAATGCTTGGAAAATATTTTGTATTTTTTTTTAAATTAAAATATTTGATACAATTTATTAAAATTTTTGATACAATTTAATTTATATATATTAGTAATGAAAATTTTACTTTAGTTTCATTTAAGGTGTAGCAAAATTAAAATCGAAAAATTAGCTCCGTTATTCCTATCAAATATAAAAAAATTTGAAAATGGAAAAACAGTTGACATTTTGAAGCAATTTATACCCTAAAACCTTTAAACTTGACGTGATATCATATTTTTACATAATTGACCTAGTTCAATAAGTATTTCTGAATCCCCAGACTTTCACTGTCATGTATGCCAGTTTTACAAAGAATTTTTTTAAGACCACTGTCTCATTTTTGTGACTTTCAAAGGACTTTCAACATTTTTTTTCTCAGCTGTTTTATTATAAAAGTTTACAAATTTTTTTAAAAATAATTAAAAAACTATTCTAGATGATATAAAAAAATTTTTGTTTCATTTGCTTTTTTTTACAGTTTGTAGATGGCGTGAAAGTGGAGGCTCGAAAAAAAATTGAAAAACGGTTCCCATCGAAACAAAAAAATAAAAAGGCATATTAATTTCTATAGTGTCCTCTTGTATGTGGACCAATATTTAGCAAGAAATACAAAAAATTAACCATTTGGTTAACCAAAAACAAAAAATGCAGTTTTTGACGTTAAAAAATGCGCCTATAACGGACAATAAAAATTTTTCTGATGCATAAATAGCTGATATTGTTGGTTCACATACTAGGTATTGCAATAACAAAAAAAAATGAAACAAGATTTATGTCGATAGCTCAATTAGTTTTTGAGCTAGCGTGGGAACCGATTTCAAAAAAGAAGTTTTGAGAAAAACGCGTATAAAGTTGTTAAATGCTTACACGGTGACCTGGAAGCGTTTTATTATTCGATCAAATTGACAAAAAAAACCGTATGGTGGGGTATTTTCTACACTAAAAAATGTCTACGAATTTCCTATCCGGACCTTCTATCCAGCTACTTTAAGCGTTTGCTGTCAATATTTTCATATTTTCAATATTTTCTTGATTTTTATAATAAATTTCCTTAAAATTATGACCTTGAAAAACGACAAAATTCGATTTTTGACGTGGTCGAATTTCCGGGAAAAAAATACACAAGATCCTCTTGTAAATAATATTCAAAAAAACATATTTTGAAAACTGATAACCTTTTATAATGGATTTTCTCAAAATTGGGACCTTGAAACACGACAAAAATCAATTTTTCTCATATAAGAGATGATCAAAAGTGAAAATCAATGGTTTCATCGGATTTCTGGGGAAAAAATACATAAGTATCTTTAGTAAATAATATTTAGGAAATTTTATTTTTTTATCTAATAAACTTTTTTGATTGTTTTCCTTAAAACTGGGACCCTAAAACACGAAAAAAAATCGATTTTTCTCATATAAGATTAAGTCAAAAGCTAAAATAAATGATTTCATCGGATTTCTGGGGAAAAAATACATAAGTATCTTTAGTAAATAATATTCAGAAAAATTTATTTTGTAAACTATTTTACTTTTATGATTGATTTACTTAAAATTGGGACCCCAAAACACGACAAAAGTCGATTTTTCTCATATAAGAAGTGGTCAAAGGCTTAAATAAATGGTTTCATCGGATTCCTGGGGAAAAAGTATACAAGACATTGTTTTAAATAATAATCAGAAAAACTTATTTTGAAAACTGCTAACTTTTTATAATAGATTTCCTTAAAATTGGTACCCTAAAAACCAATAAAATCGATTTTACTCCCATAAAACGTGGTCAAAAGCTAAAATAAATGGTTTCATCAAATTCTTAGGGAAAAAATAGACAAGTCCCTCTTATTAATAATATACAGAAAAATTTATTCAGAAAGCTACAAAACTTTTAAAATTGGTCCCCTTGAAATTTGGACCCTAAAAGGCAACGAAAATCGATTTTTCTCCTATAAAATGTGGTCAAAAACTAAAATAAATGGTTTCATCGGATTCCTGGGGAAAAATACTAAAGTATATCAATTGGAACATAATTTTAAACATAATTTTAATCCACTGGAAAAACTGAAAGTTTTAAGAAAATCCCAATTTTAAGGAGGCCAAAAAAAAACTTTCGAGAGCTATCGTGGGCTCAAAAATCGATGTTCTGGTCTAAATCCAACGAGAAACTTATTTTTTTTACTTATATTTTCGAGTTCTGCAGGCGCGTTAGGAATCCCGGATACTTCGAAAAAAAAGCCAGTCTTATAAAAAAATTCAAATCATCATTATTCAAATTATGAAAATATTGACAGCAAACGCTTAAAGTAGCTGGATAGAAGGTCCGGATAGAAAATTCGTAGACATTTTTTAGTGTAGAAAAGACCCTAGTATACAGTTTTTTTTGTCATTTTGATCGCATAATAAAACGCTTCCAGGTCGACGTGCTTATGTTTTCATATGACTTTGACCCATTAAAATCAAAATATCTAAAAAACATATTTTTTTTTTGCTTGAAATTTGTTTTTTAAATTCTTGAAATGTTTTAACATAAGATAATGAAATAAAAAAAAATGTAAAACAAAATCCCAAAAAAGAGACAGTGGCCTTAAATGTTTGCTTTTTAAAAATTAAAAAATTAAAAAAAAAGCGGTTTTGATTCAATAAAAATTTAATAAAAGTCAATAAAAATTGAAGATTTATTTTTTACGAAAACTCATGAAAAGTTTAATAAAGTGAAAAATAAGTAGATTTTCTCTCTATATTATAAAATTCTAAACGCTGCCGCCGCCGCCGCCGCCGACATGGGTCATTTGGACACCCCCATTTGGGCACCCCCATTTGGGCACCCCCATTTGGACACCCCCATTTGGACACCCCCATTTGGGCACCCTCATTTGGGCACCCTCATTTTAACACCTCCATTTGGGCATAGTACATGTGGACACAATACTGTCAGGCGCTTCTAAATTTTTTATTATATTAATCATTAACTGTATTTGATTTATTTATTCATTAAGACAGACTACAATGGCAGCGGTCTGATTGTCAGTTAAATAGAGTTAATAGATTTCATACGTTACACAATAATACATCAAATCTATAGTTTAGAATTTTATAATATAGAGAGATTATATTTTTATTTACATGGTTCCAAAATATGGTACCAATATAAATCTATATATTTAAATTATTAACTGAAGATGGAGTGATTACTCCGAAACGTCTTTAAAAAACTATTTTCTAATAAAGATCTTCACTTGAATTCATTTATAAAAAAATTTTATTTATCCTTTATAGTAAGAAATAATTAGTTAAATTTAACAATGGATTTCATATTTTTGCAATTCAAACAAATATTTGTGAAAGAAAAATTAAATTATTTAAATTAAAAAAAAAAATTATTGGCAAATAAGTTTAAAGTTTTATTCTTTCTAATTAATTGTCTTTTAATTTCTAATTCTAAACATGGGCCTTTTCACCACGCTCGACGTTTTACGGGGCGGAGCCCCCTAGTTAATTATATATTTGCTATTAAATATTTGTGATTTTAATAAGTAAATGACAAGTTTTTTTTCAGTTTACAGAATTTTCGCATAAAAATACTCTTTTTGTATATGTATAGAAATTCAAAAATGAATATTGGTTGATAACTCAATAAGCAATGTGTGAGTACAGCATTTTTGGCATATACTATTAAAAGTAGTAATTTTTCATGATAATATAATCATTACGCAATTTTTTACTGATGTTAATAAAATAAAAAAAAATAATATTTTGTAGTACCTTCACTACGTATTTTATTATAGATTTCATATAAGAAAATACTCATAAATTATTTTACATATCTAGGGCAAAAAAAACTATTTTCTGTCCTAGAGAGACGGCTTTTTTGCCCATTATATGAAAAAATACGGGTTTCGACTTTTGCATGCTGTCGGAACTCGCTCGCTACGCACGCGCGTGTATACAACTAGATGCTAAGCAAAAACCAATATTTCATCCCTTGTTTAATAAATAGCTATTATTTACGCGATTTCTCATTCATTAAATAATTTTTAGTTACTACGTAATTTCGCATTAGTTTTTATTACGTAATTTCATTACTTAATAAATGCTACAATTGCTTAATTTTTTAGGTATTTTTGGTACCTAATGATTTATTGTCAATACGTAAATTTTTATGTATTTTTATGTATTTTTATTGTATATTTATTGAAAAGTAAAAGGAATAGGAAAAAGAAAAAAATTTTTATTTATTACGATAAAGAAAATGAGCTACGTACAATAAGGTTGAAATACATCGTTTAAGGGAAAAGGTGGAGGAGTTGCAACTGTCCAACCTAGAATACAAGAAGAAGTATTGCTTGGAAAAGGTTGAATAGGAGAGGTTGGAGAAATGGGCCATGGAGAAAATGGCCAGGGATAGGGAACCTACTAAACAGAACCAGTGGATTAATGATGCTGTCAAGAAAGTGAGTTTGGAATTCCTAGTGAAAGGTGATCATAAATAGGGGAAAAGAAAAATTTCTGATGTTTTGAAAAGTATCAGAGAAAAAAATGTATAAAAGTAAATGTGAAAAATTGACTATTTATGGAAAAGCCGTATAACGCTTTTGTCGTCATGCTATAAATGTTTATTATAATTTTTGTATGAATAAAACATTTTTGATGTTTGATTTAATGCTAAAAAAAATGTGTCTTTTGTTGTTATTGTTCTTTGATTTTTGAGTTTTAATTTGCAGGTTTTTATGTATTGAAGTGAGCTTAGTATAAAATATTTTCTTTACTTGCACCGTTCCGGGATTAAGTATTTGAAAGTTATTATTTATTAGAGTTCCGCGAGATTTCGATATTATATCATTTTCGAGACGATATCGAGACGATATCGAAACGATATTTTTATTTTCCAACCGAGACGATATCGATACTAAAAAAGACGATATCTCGAAAAATATCGGTAATATCCATCTCGAAAAAAAAAATTAAAAAATAAAAATAATTACATGTTCTAAATATAAAATATATTTATTTTTTGGTTCCTCAAAGAGGAACCATTGTGTTAGGTCAAAATTTGATTTTCTATTTTTTAGCATATAAACACGTTTTGGGTCCCCAGGAAGCTAAAAAACCGGTTTTTAAAAAAAGTCTGTATGTGTGTGTGTGTGTGTGTGTACGTACGTATGTATGTAATCGGTGATATTTCAGAAACATTATGGAATTAAGAGCTAATTTTTTTTTCAAAAATTTTTTCACCAAAAAAGCTCGAGGTACTTTTTTTTTTTTTTGATTTGGATTAATACCTCATTTATTTCCATGAAATTACTTATATTTGAAAGTATGGTTTTTACATGATATCTCGAATCGGATACTTAATTATCTGAAAATTTTTTTTCTAAAATTTTTTTCACAAAAAAATACAAAAATACTAATTTTTTTTTTCTTTTTGGACGTAGTACCTAATTTATTTCCATGGAAGTACTAGTTTTAAGAACCTTGTTTATTGTTATTTTTTGGATCTGATATTTAATTTAAAAAAATTTTTTTTGTCATAATTAAAAAAATAGAAAAATAAAAAAAATTCAATATTTTTTTTTTTTTGGGTGTAATACCTCATTTAATTCTATGAAAGTACTAATATCTGAAAATATTGTAACTAGTGATATTTCAAAACCATTATCGAATTAAGACCCAATTTTTTTTTCAAACATTTTTTTATCAAAAAATCTCCAATCCCCCTTTTTTTTTTTTAATTTGGATGTAATACCTTATTTATTTCCATGAAAGTACTTGTATTTGAAAGTATGGTTTTTACATGATATCTCGAATCGGATACTTAATTTTCTGAAAATTTTTTTTCTAAAATTTTTTTCACAAAAAAATACAAAAAATACCATTTTTTTTTTCTTTTTGGACTTAGTACCTAATTTATTTTCATGGAAGTACTAGTTTTAAGAACCTTATTTATTGTAATTTTTTGTATCTGATACTTAATTTTTTCAAAATTTTTTTTGTCAAAATTAAAAAAAAAAAAAAAATAAAAAAAACTGCAATATTTTTTTTTTTTGTGTAATACCTCATTTAATTCCATGAAAGTTCTAATATCTGAAAATATTGTAACTAGTGATATTTCAAAACCATTATCGAATTAAGACCTAATTTTTTTTCCAAACATTTTTTAATCAAAAAATCTCAAACCCCCCCTTTTTTTTTATTTTGAATGTAATACCTCATTTATTTGCATGAAAGTACTTATAATTGAAAATATGGTTTTTACTTGATATCTCCAATCTGATACTTAATTTTTTGAAAATGTTTTTCCTAAAATTTTTTTCACAAAAAAATACAAAAAATACCATTTTTTTTTTCTTTTTGGACTTAGTACCTAATTTATTTTCATGGAAGTACTAGTTTTAAGAACCTTGTTTAATGTAATTTTTAGGATCTGATACTTAATTTTTTCAAAATTTTTTTTGTCAAAATTAAAAAAAAAGAAAAATAAAAAAAACTGCAATATTTTTTTTTTGTGTAATACCTCATTTAATTCCATGAAAGTTCTAATATCTGAAAATATTGTAACTAGTGATATTTCAAAACCATTATCGAATTAAGACCTAATTTTTTTTCCAAACATTTTTTAATCAAAAAATCTCAAAACCCCCCTTTTTTTTATTTTGGATGTAATACCTCATTTATTTCCATGAAAGTACTTATAATTGAAAATATGGTTTTTACTTGATATCTCCAATCTGATACTTAATTTTTTGAAAATGTTTATCCTAAAATTTTTTTCACAAAAAGATACATAAAACACCAAATTTATTTTTCGTTTTGGACATATCTAATTTATTTTAATGAGAGTACAAGTTTTAGAAATTTAGTTTATAGTAATTTTTTGTATCCGACCAGAATTTTTTTTTTATTTCGATATAAATTATAACACACAAGAAAGAGTGATGGAAATCTTGCCTCTTTTTGACTTCCTTGGATTATTTTGCTCGTTGCTATGTTTATTAAATTTATGTATGCAGCTTAATGAAATTATAAACAATAATAAACAGCCTAAAAATATTAAATGGTTATGTTTCCATTTTAAAATTAAGATTTAAAAGTTATATTGGCATTTTTTAAAGAATCAAACAATTTATAGAATTAAATAATTTATTATTTTATGATTAATAGAAATAATATAAATAATGTTAAAATCTTGAAGCAATTAATGTGGTTATTTTTTTTATTACAAAATATTATTATTATTATTATTATCATTGTTGCGGAAGATTGGTCAAATGCAAGAAGTACACTGAGAAAATAAATTATAAGAAATTATTATAAATTCTGGTAAAAGCTCCTATTTTTTTATAATAATTGAGCGAATATTTGTAATTTTCGCATCGTTACCAACCATTTCTTTGACAAAACAAAAAAATCATGTTACCCAATATTTTAATTATTAAGGGATAATTATATATTCTAATAAAATAAAATTTTATAAAAAAAAATAAAATTAGCTTTTTTTATATTTGTCTCTTTTTAATTATGCAAAAATGATTTAAAATCCATTAACACCGGCGCGACCAATCCATGGACGCTAAAATTTTCACTTTAATAAAAAAATGATATTAATAATCTACTTTACCAGCTACTAAATACGAAAAATGTATGTATAATTGCCTGGTTGTAATCAATAATATTTGTTGTAAAGTAAGATTACAGCCCATTGTTGGAGGAACCTCAGTGCCAGCTAGTTGGCAGGGTATTTTTTTAATTTGGATGTAATACCTCATTCATTTCCATGAAAGTACTTATACTTGAAAGTATGGTTTTTACTCGATATCTTGAATCTGATAATTAATTTATTGAAAATTTTTTTCTCCAAAATCTTTGTCACAAAAAAATACATAAAACACCAAATTTATTTTTCGTTTTGGACATATCTAATTTCTTTTAATGAGAGTACAAGTTTTAAAAATTTAGTTTATAGTAATTTTTTGTATCCGATCACAATTTTGGTTCCTCAAAGAGGAACCATTGTGATAGGTCAAATTTCGATTTTTGATTTTTTGGCATATAAGCACGTTTTGAGACCACATAAAGCTAAAAAACCGGTTTTTAAAATAAGTATGTATGTGTGTGTGTATGTGTGTGTGTGTGTGTGTGTGTGTGTGTGTGTGTGTGTGTGTGTGTGTGTACGTATGTAATTGGTGATATTTCACAAACATTATGGAGTTAAGACCTAATTTTTTTTTCAAAAATTTTTTCACCAAAAAAGCTCGAGGTACTTTTTTTTTTTTAATTTGGATGTAATACCTCATTTATTTCCACAAAAGTACTTATATTTGAAAGTATGGTTTTTACTCTATATCACGAATCTGATACTTAATTTTTTGAAAATTTTTTTCCCAAATTTTTTTTCACGAAAAAATACAAAAAAAAATAATATTTTTTTTTTTCTTTTTGGACGTAGTACCTAATTTATTTCTATGAGAGTACTAGTTTTAGAAAGTTAGTATATAGTAATTTTTTGGATCTGATACTGAATATTTTCAAAATTTTTTTCTCATAATTAAAAAAACAAAAAAATTTTAATAACTGCAATTTTTTGTTTTGTTTCTGGATGTAATACTTCATTCAGTTCCATGAAAGTACTTATATTTGAAAATATGGTTTTTACTCGATATCTCGAATCTGATAACTAATTTTTTGAAAATTTGTTCCAAAATTTTTAATCAATAAAACAAACTTTTAAAAGTTAATAGAAATGTATCTGTGATAGCAGGCTTGTAATCGGTGATACCTGTGGCATATTGAAGTATTAAGCTCATTGTTTGAGGAACCTTAGTGCCAGCTAGTTGGCAGGGTATTTTATATTAAATTTCACATATTTCCGAGCAAATTTCTTCACATAATTGAGATTTAGACCAAGAATTAATACACATAAGTGATCTTAACGACTCATCTTTTAATCTTGAGCGTTTATTTGTCATGGTTAACGATCCTACTGAAAAAAATCGCTCAATTGGGACAGATGAAGCTAGTATACTCAGTACATCTCTGGACATTTTAGTTAACGATGGATACGTTGGCATGTTTTCGCCACCATTCAAGAATATTTGTATCTCTTGGTGCTCTTGAAGCTTTTAGATATTCATCTAGTTCTTTACCCCACCCTTCAGCAAATGAACCTTTTTCGTCAACATAAATAGAATTAATATCTAAAAAATATTCAGAATCTAGTCTTTGCTTTTTAAAAGGCATTTCAGCATCTTCTTCCTTTTCTTCTTTCACGTAATATTTACTACCGTATATTTCTTTAAAAATTTTAATTGCTTTATCTTTCATCTCTTTTCCTCAAGTACTATTTTCTTGTACCTTGGATCTAAAATCAATGAAATACAGTATATCCAGTTACACCGGTTATGGTTTTTGAGGATTTTATTTTTACCCGCTTGAATCGCTAAAAGCAGTATTTCGTCATTTTTTGTTCAATCAATTTTCTCATCTAAATCAAAACAGCACTTTTCAATTTTATCGATTAGTAAATTAAACATCAAGACAACTTCCGGCAAAGTACACGAGTTCTCTGATGATAATATTTTCGATACATATTTAAAATGAAATAAAAATTTGTGAATTTCTCCTAGCAAGGACCATTCATCTTCTTCTAACTTAAACGACTTTATATCTTCATTTATATCAAGCATAACTAAAAATGCTTTTTTTAAGGGAGGTTTGTGGTAAATATGTACAGTTTTTGAAGTGAGGATTGATGAAGAAACAGTTAGAGATTTTCGAGTAAACGTTTTTTTATTATATTACTTAAGTATTAAAATTAACAAAAAAAAAATTTTAATTTTATTTTTGTGACGTCACTTCCGCGTCATACGTGCGTAAAGAAGGCAGTATACGAAATTGGCGGGCAGGATAACTCCAGTTTGGCTTATCTGATTTAAAAAAAAAAAAATTTGGTAAGAGTTTAAACCTTTTGTGAGGGGCTGACTTCGAGTTTTTTCGAAAAAATTAATTACAAAATAAATGGCGGCTGCACAAAGTTAAAATACAGAAAATGCCTAAATTTTTAGGACTAAAGTAGCTATAAAAACTTTTTGAGGACATTTAAAAAAAAAAACTCGAAGTCAGCCCCTCAAACATATGTTTTTTTAACTACTTAGCAAATATGAAGTAAATCTGTAGAATAGTTATTGCGTAATCTTGCCCGCCATTTGTAAAAAACCTGTTTCGAGAAAAGCGGGTTTAAAGTTTCAAAACCAGTTTTTCAATACTTTTAATAAAATTTTTTTTTGGTTTTTGTTTTTTTCGTTTAGAGGAACTCACAGCAAAAAAATCTAGACCATAAACATTAAAATCGATTTTGTATTTTTGCAGAGAAGTTAATTAAAAGGTTTAAAAACGTGGTTTTTTTAAAAAAGGAATTTTTTTAGAAGGTTAATTTTTTTTTTAAATTAATTTTTTTCAGTCACTAGTGATTCTAGACTAATAAAATAACCTATCTGTCTCCTTATCTTTGACTTGAAGATGATTATTTTCCTCTTCCTGGTCACATTCCCCATTTTTGGCAATTTTGGTACTGCGAAGTTTGGCTTTGTAAGCAACCGCGAAAATTTGCAAAATTTGCTGCATAATTTACATCGAAAAGTAGCTCTAACATAATTTCTAACTATTCAAGAATAGTTAAAAGTATAATGAGAAAAAAATGGATCCATTTTCTTAGAATAATAAAGCAATTTGTTTAATTTCTTAAAAATGTAAGTTTGAAAGCGCGCGCGAAACAGGCCAAAAAGTATACTTAGAGAGGGGATTTAAATTCTTTTTTTTTTTTACATAATCTTGAGACATATATGAAGTAATTTATACAAAAAAAAAAATTTCGATATCAGAAAAAATATTTACCACAAACCTCCCTTAATTGAAGAAAAATATTGAACATGTCAAAAGTACTATTCCATCTCGTTCTTACGTCGAGAATTACTTTTTTAAAATCAATGTTAGCTGCTGCACAGCAGAGTCTTAAATGATTATTTAGCTTTTCTGAGTAATGCAGTTTCTTACATATTGAACGTACTTTTGTCAAGCTTTGTATTAAGCTTTTGTCTTTTTCAGCTATATATTCGCTGTACCCTTCACATTCATCTTTATCTTCATCTTCATCCTGTACAGTAAGTTGTGCGTTCTCATCTATACCTACTTTGATTAATTCTAAAAGGTCTTGGACACCTAAATTTAGTATATGAGCAAAGCACCGAAAGTGCTGGTTATCTGTATTGAAGTCTATACCCTCGTGCTTTAAAATTTTTTCAAGTTCATTAATAAATTTTGTGTTTGCGGAAACGTTGTCTAATGTTATACCTTGGATTTTTTTTTCAAAATCGTAATTTTTAATTGCTTTGTAAAATAAATTTGCAATATCAATGCCTGCGTGTTTACCATATGATGGTAATAAATCTAAAGCAAGAGATTGTAAATCCAAATTTTAATCTATAAAATGAATAGTGATGCCGTAATAAGATCGACCATTTGCCGCTGTCCAACCATCTACCGCAAAAGAAAATTTAGATTCGTTCTTTTTTAGAATCTTTATTAAGATATCTTGCATTTTTGCAAATTCAATTTTTAATTTTTCTGATGTCGACTTATTAATAGGCATTTTTACACCTGAATTCAATAAATTAAAAAATTTTCTTGTTAAGCCGTCATCGAAAAAGTTCAGTGGAAGATTTTTTTTACATAGCCATACAATATTCAGTCTGTCCCATTCAACACTAGTATTCTTCTCTACTTTTTTCTGAAATAAATTAAAAATTAATAAACATATAGATAAACATATAAACATATAAACTACACACAAATATTTGCAAAGACTGCTAAAATAATATACTCATGTCGGTGGTTAAGTTTAAGATTTTGTATCAAACCAGATGTATTCCCTGATGTCATTTTTATAAATTTTTTAATATTTTTTTCTTGACATAGTAAGCATATTCCAATTTTTTGATTTTTTTCATCTGTTGAATACTTAAAGTAAGTTTTGTACGTTATTTTTCTAATATTTTCACTATCAGACATTATTACACAAGAATTTTGATAACCTAATTTTCATAAAGTTTTAATTTGAAAGGTTAATAAACAATAAAAAAAGAATGGCTGCAACTTCAAACTAAATAATTTTAAACTAATTTTTTTTCTCGATATTTTCGATATTTTTGATATCGAGACGATACTAAACTGACGATATTCTCCGATACCGATATCGATATCATCCAAAATATCGTATCGTCTCGATCTCGCGGAACACTATTATTTATTTAGAAAACTTATTTTATTTGAATAGGTAAAAGGAAGAAAGATAATGGTAAAAAATGTGTATTAAAAAAACTCCATCTCAAATTAAGTTAAATAGCCAGACTAAATCTGTTATCATTATAATTATTAGTTTGAAATTTTATGGTAGCGATAATAATCATTTATGAATGGAAGGAGAAAAAAATTTTTTTTTATATGAACGATTTAATGCACACATACGCAAACATGTCTTTCTATTAAACATACATATAATATATATGTCTTCTAAGCATTCTGGATCGAGTATTAGGTGCAATTTACAGTGTTGTCGATTATATGCTAAAAAAAAATATGAAAAATAGAACTTTGCTTGAATTTAAAAATATAAAAGTTGTGTTTTTATATATTTTTTTTTTCAATTTTGATTTAGTTCATATAAGTAAAAAAAAAATGTGAAATTTTCAATTTAACAAATACATGACATTTATCAAATAATTTACAATTAATTTTAAAATTTCACATAATTATTATTGCTTCTTTTTTGTTACAATTTAGTAATAAATTGTGGTGGGTGGAAATGTTGTGTATATTTGTATATAATGTGTGTGTGTGTTGGTGAGCTCCCCTCCTAGTTTTAATGTATATTCTCTCCGAGCCTCAGTGCTTGCCAGTTACGCAAGCTATAAAGAGCTGTAAATAAATGCGTTGTTATTACTACAAAAGCTTGTGCTATTATTAGATTGACACAACACCAATTAATTATCTAAAATCCTCATCCATCATCATAAAGTTCATCTCTTTCATAACAAACTGATATGCTTTATAAGTTTGGTTTCGGATTTTGGTCCCATTTAAGGAAGATAATTATTCTTTTGAATTTAAAAAAAAAATTTCCAGTAGAAATTTGATTTTTTTTAAAACCCAGTGGATTTAAAAGTTAGTTTAGAAAATCACTACTGGGTTTTACAAAATTTCAATTTTTTTGCTGGAAATTTTTTTTTAAAATCAAAAGAATAATTATCTTAAATTATCCTTAAAAAGAACCAAAATCTGAAACCAAACTTATAAAGCATAGCAGTTGTTTTTTAAGGTTCGATTACATATATAAATTTTTTTGAAACCCCTCTTTTTACTTTTCAAAGTGTTTTTTTAGCCGATATCAGTTATTTTTTAATATTCTTAGAAATTATTTTTTTTACACTAAATTTATTAACCCGGCAAAAAAGTCAAAAAATCCCAACTAAGAAAGTATGGCTTGATCTTAAATGACTCCACTATAATAAAAAAAAATTCTTTTTGAAAATTTCATTTTGCAATTATTTATTTAATAAAATTTAATAAATTTTGCAAACTTTTCAAATACGAAATTTTAACTTTGAAGTGATAAATTATCAAATTTTCAAATTTAATATGTTTTACATTTTCTTATTTTTAGAAATTTAATTGCAAAACTAAAATTTTTAATTCATTTTATTAATTAATCAATAAAATTTTTAATATCAATACGAAAGTAATATCAGTACGAAAAAAAACGGCAAGCGGCACTGAGGATCGCTTAAATATACCATATTTTTAATATCAGTACGAAAAAAATAATAAAGAATTTTTATTAATAAAGTTTAGCAAAATACAGCTATGGATACAGCACAGTAAATCATAAAACAATTTTTTTTTGTATTTTGATGATATTCAAAATTTCTCTTAAGGTGACTTTTAAACATTTATAACAAAAAAATTTGACAATTTTTGTGTAAAAAAATACTTGCAGTATACTTACAGTATTTTTTTCAGTAGCCTAAAAGGAATAAGGAGATTTAAAATAGGAACTATTTTACTAAAAAAATCAAAAAATTTTTAATAAGTTTTACATCTCCTCCCACATTATTTTTTTACTTTCAATATTATTTAATATTTATTTCAATAATGGAGAGCAGAGCTACTTCTCGAGCCGCACGGGACAAGATGAAATGGAAAGTGCCATTTACCTGCCTCATGAAATGCAGGTGACCCAATAGATATTGAATCCAGTCATAAGACATATCAACCTCTGGATTGATGTGCTTGGGCTCAAACTTGCGATCCCGAAAACAGGGATCAAAGGGTTTCCACCGACATCGATGTAAATATAAATCCTCACACGATCTGGGCAAAAACATCGGTTAAGTACCTAGCAGTTCTTCTTTAAACAAGCTGAGCTTCTAGGAACAATATCAGAAGTCGTGTGAAAGGGCTGCCTCGGTCGCATCCACCTTGTCAAGACTGAAGATTGTATTATTAAATTACCCCCCCCCCCCCCATAGGAGGGCCCAAACCAGGGAAGCAAAGACTTTTAATATCTGTGGTGAACTCTGTTCTGCTATACAGATCTTAAATCTGGGCGAATATCACTAAGTACAGACAGAAAATATCGTCTGAACAACGGCAAGCGGCACTGAGGATCGCTTAAATATACCATATAGCATCCCTTCAGCTGGTAGCATCTGTCATACCTATCGACCTGCTAGCGCTGGAAATGTATCTACGCAAGCGTAGAGAAGCGTGAAATGGCTTCCACTCGCGCCTGCTCCAGCTCTATGAGCAAGTGGCAGGAACGATGGAATAGTGAACAAAAGGCCCGATGGACGAGTAGCGACAGCATGGGGAGGTACACTTATACCTCATTCAGTTTCTAACAGACACGGGTACTTTCGTTTCCTACTAGAAAAGTTGGAAAAGGTGGCAAGAAAGTAGTGTCTACTCTGCCCATGCGAGTATGACACAGCAGAGCACAAATGCTTAGGATTTACTCCCTATCTAAAGGCCAGAGAGAGCTGTCCCGGAAATGCTAAGGAGCTCCGAAAATCGGAAAAAGTAGTAGAGTACCTAAAGGTTTAAAATATGTTTAGCCAGTAAGAATCTGGCACGAAGCCTATGACCGCATTCGTCAGCAAGTTTCCTGGTTTTTTTTGTACAACTGGGCCGTCATGAAAATTTGCGGATCCTTAAAACCCGCAAACACTCTATGGATGATGCATGATTATGAATAAATAGTTCTAAAGACCGTTGTTCAAATAAACCGTGTCTGTGACAGCGCCTTAGAGTCTTATAATAATAAGAGATATTTACATAATATTTATTTTTATAAAAGCCAAAGGAATTATTCACTTAAAATATTATTTTGAAATCTTTAAAAACTCTAGTTACTTAAACTATACTTAGTTTTGGCTTGAAGTATACGTAACTATAAGTAAATAACAATTAAATTATTATCCTAAGAATATGTTGTGCCACAGATATTACTTAATTCTTTGTCCGACTATGCAACTCAATTGCTTAGCTCAAGGCAGAATTTCTTACTAACTGTTTAATAAGGCAATTTAAATAAAACATTAAAATGATTTATTTTATACTTTAGTTAATAAATTAGAACATCGCTACCATGGGTTACTTATCATAAATTTAACATTTTTTTTGTAAAAAGATATAGGTTTATTATATTATAAAATTAATGTACATTTTTTGGGCTCTTTATTAAAAGTAATTTTGAATTAAAAAAGAAATACAAATTACCATCTTCCTCTGTATGACAATAAATTGCAGTCGATGGTATACTGTCTCCAACTCTATTATGTGCAGTTATTTGAATACTATAATTTGTATATTTTAGTAGATTCGTAATAACTAATGTCAAAGCAGTCGTTTTTCTTACCTTAAAAATAAAATAAAAAATTTATGGTATTCTAAATAATATTCGTAATTAAATTGTGGGTAAAATTTATAAGTAAGATTGTTATAAACAATTTATATCAAAGCTACATTTATGAATGGCAATATTATTTTATGCCAAACAACTTGCTTTTTCTGAATATGGAGGCAACATTATAGATTTTGACTGCCTTACACTTGGATTATCAGTCTGCTATATATTTATACTTCTCGACAAACTTGAAAGACTATATTTTACATAAATTATCCTGAATAAAATTTTTTGCTTACGCCAACCTGAATTTTTAACGTCAATATTTGAAAAAAAAAATTTAAAGCCGTTATACCATATCATACCACTTTTGGAATTTAATCTTGCAAAGCAGTTCAACTATTTTTTGGAATTTAATATTGCAAAGTTATTATCTTTGGAATCTACTCTTGTCAAACAGTTTAATTATTTTTGGAACCTAATCTTTTTAAGCTGTTTATTTTTTAAATCTACCATTGTCAAACAGTTTTTGGGACTTATCTTGCCAAGCAGCATTTGAAAACTACAAGGAACTCTAGGATTTTCGTCAAAACTATATTTTCAATGTAAGTACACAGAGAAACACAAATACGGTGGTGAACGGGCCTCCACCGCGAACATAGATTTAGACGCCGCTGCGATGAATTATTTTTGATAGCTGCTTTCACACTTTGTAAGCGATGCTATTGTAATTTACAACTGCTACCGAGAATAATTTTAACGCGCCTTTAGTGAAAACGTTTTTCTCGATCTCTAGAACACCCAGGTAACGTAGAAAGTTTTTTTCGTGTTTTCTGATGCATCATCTTGGAAAATTGGAAAATATTTTGGGGTGAAAAAGAGAAAATTTTCATTCTTAAAAACGTTTTTTTCAACCTCCAAAACCCCCAGGTAACGTAGAAAGTTCTTTTGTTAAAAAAAAAATAAATGGGATGATTGATTGGTCTAAAAATTCATTGCAGCGAAGAATAATTTTGTGAATACTGCAGTAACAAAACCGGGAGCGCTGTTGTCAAAAACTGGAAAGAGCGCTTCCACGGACGGCCGTTCACCGCAGTGATTAATTATTTGTGTTTCACTCTGAACCTTAAAAAATTCTTATATATAAGTCTCCGAGAGATTTCTAATTTTTTCGAACAAATTTAACCTTTCTTATATAAAAATAAAATTTTTCATACCTAAAAAAAAAAAATTTATGTTTTTATTCAAAATATTATGTCAAATAGTTCTTGGCTACAACCGAGAGAAACATTTTCTGACTCTGAAATAAATAACGCTGTATCAATTCGAACTATGAACGGTTTCAGTAATCAAATCAACCCAACTATTTCTCTTAATTTAAACAATTTAAATCTTGAAAGTATAATTATAATTAATCAATTAATAAATACTGTTTAATTCATCTTGATGAAAAATTTAATAAGATTGACCCATTTTACTACCCACTGGACAAAGTAGTAAATTATGATAAAATAATATACGTACTAATATTTGATACCTACTAATTTTCTAATTTTTTTATTTAACCTTAATTAAATTTATTTTATTTTACTTTAATTGTAAATATAGTTTACCACTTGTAACCACTTTTGTAAATCTACCCAATTTTTTTGTCCGAGCCTAACTCTTGAAGGTAGGCGACAGTCTGTATAAAGACATGAATCTTATACATTTTAGAAATTTCTTTTTTAATGGCTTATAGAACTGTATAAATTATCTTTTTATAGTAAGTTATAGTGAAATAAGTTTAAAATGCTTTAAACGAAAAACTTTAACATGCTTTAAAATACTGAAACTTTTGTGGTCAACTTTCTCGTGTAAAAAAAATACGTGTAAGGTTTTATTTTATTTTTTTTTTGTAATCAGTTTCGTGGTCAAATTTCATGTTTAAGACTTTCACATGTTTAAAAAAATTTGAATTCCAGTTTTATGGAAACATTTAAATGTAAATATCTTCGCTGAGATAGTTATTTCATGGAGTATATACTATATCTTCCTCCTATTTGATACCCTTGACTTAAATTTTAGACAAAACTAATGTAAAATATCTACCAACTATTTACAAAAAAATAACCGAATTAATTAACTTTTCTAACGTTAAAAACACCTCCCTACAATCAAGATTTGATCTAAGAAATATTCTCAAAAAAGTAAAGAAACTTACTGAATATAAGGATTTCGAATTAACCCGCGCACTTTTGAACTGTGCCGGCCAAGTATGGGCCGAAGTTCGGGCGACGTTCGGCAAAACGCTCTGCCGACGTGTGGCGCACGTATAGCATACGTCCTTTGGTACACATCTCAGCGACGTATGGCACATACTTCGGCCCACGTATGGCAGAAGATTTTTATTTTTTTTTTAGTAAAAAAAAAAAAAAATTTACTTGGTTCAGGAATTGAACCAGGGACCCTCTTTAAAATTTTAAGAGGGTCGAGGATTATACGAGCGCGGCCAACACTCGTATTTGAAAGTTATTGCATAAATGCGACTGTAAAATGTTGTATCTTATTGTATTTAAATTAAATTGATATCAGATTTTTCAAGTTCATTTAGAAAGTACTTCGTACAGAAAATGATTGTTTTTCACAACTGGAATATTTTCCAGTTTTTCCAAGATGGCGAAGTACATATTAAAATACTGATCTAAGATCCGTAAAATAAGGGCAGGCGCAACGATATAAAATTTAGTTCAAAAATTTTTTTGGTTTTTCCAATATGGTGGACCATAAAATTTATTTAAAAACTTCTATAAATTATAAATATTTTTTTCAAATTAATTCGATAATTGATACATTATTTTAAGAAGGGTAATAAAAGAGAGCGTATTAAGTAGCGGGTATATAACATAATTAGGATTAAATATCTCGCTACAGATTTTTTTGTTTTGAGGTCCGATTTAAAATTGTATTGTACTTGTTTTCTTATAATATCCTAATTTGAATATTTATCTGACTTAATTTAAATTGGGCCTCTAAACAAAAAGATTTGTCGCGAGACACTTAATCCTAATTATGCTACACGCCCACCTCTAGATTTATTCTCTTAATACTCCATCTTTTTTTATCTATGCACATTCGAATTAATTTGAAAAAAATATTTATAATTTATAGAAGTTTTTAAATAAATTTTATGGTCCAACATATTGGAAAAACCAAAAAAATTTTGAAACTAAATTTTATATCGTTGCGCCGGATCTTAGATCAGTATTTTAATATATACTTCGCCATCTTGGAAAAACTGGAAAATATTCCAGTTGTGAAAAACAATCATTTTCTGTACGAAGTACTTTCTAAATGAACTTGAAAAATCTGATATCAATTTAATTTAAATACAATAAGATACAACATTTTACAGTCGCATTTATGCAATAACTTTCAAATACGAGTGTTGGCCGCGCTCGTATAATCCTCGACCCTCTTAAAATTTTAAAGAGGGTCCCTGGTTCAATTCCTAAACCAAGTAAATTTTTTTTTTTTTTACTAAAAAAAAATAAAAATCTTCTGCCATACGTGGGCCGAAGTATGTGCCATACCTCGCTGAGATGTGTACCAAAGGACGTATGCTATACGTGCGCTACACGTCAGCTGAGCGTTTTGCCGAACGTCGCCCGAACTTCGGCCCATGCTTGGCCGGCACAGTTCAAAAGTGCGCGGGAAAATTTGACTATAAGTAATTATCCTGACTATTAAAATGGAACATGTTTATAGGGAGGGGATACTTCAGAACTTGAAAATTAAGGGGGGGGGGGTAAAATTTGTCCTATTTAAGGGGGGGGGGGAGTCAAATGAGACTTCGAATAATAAGGTAAGTATATATAAATAAATAAAATACTTTTAAAAGACTTTGAAAAATCTGGGCTTAAGGTAGTAGATCTAATTAGAAATAAAAAAAACATGACTTTTTGTGGATAGGTTTTCGGGTAGAAATAATTGAGATAATTTTTTCAAAATTGGCACTTTATTAGATTATGAGTTGCTAAAAATTTTTCTTTAATTTTTTTATTTTTCCAAAATGGCGTTCAGAACAGGTGCTGAAAGTTAGGCCTCACTTTTCATAGCGTACACGATTGCAGTCTTCAACTTGTTCTGAAACGTTCCAAACAAAATGTTTTATGTTTGTGAAACAACTTTCTTCTAGATTGATGGATTCAAGTTTCGGAAAATGGAAAATTGTGAAAATTATTAAATTTTTTTTCAAAAATTGCAATTTTAGGTACATGTTTTTTGCTAAAAAAAAGGGGCACATTTTTTTGAAAATCCATTCCATCAATCTAGAAGATGATTATATTTTAAAAATGTAGCCAAAAAATTAGGAATATATCTTAATTATTTTTTGAGTTATCGTGCACGCCAATTTGAAAAACGTTGTTTATCAAAGTTTCGGTGAATCGTATAACTTCTATAGCGTGGTTTCGCTTACACAGGTGGCCTGACTGACCAGTTGAGGAGGTCCAAAATGGTGATAAAAAATGATATTACCCCCTTAAAATATATATTTTTTAGGTGCAGAAAATATCCGGGAAATCGTCGGAACTGCTGCGCTTTCATAATAAATTAAGATTATTAATAAATTCAAAAATTTAAGAATTATTATTTTTTATTTAAATTAAATAATTAAAAAAAAAATAAAATTCATTTATTTATTAAAGTTTCTTGTATTCAAAAATACATTACAACACATATTTTACTGCTTCTATATCCGAATACTAAGATTTTAAATAGTATAATCACATTTTATTATGTCTATAGGCTGATTCCATGTGAAACGTACGTTGACTTGCAGATTGTGTCTTTCGATTGAGCTGTAACTTTGTACAGAAATGATTATACAAATAAAATGTCCTCAATCTCCAAATTTTATGTCGCAAAATTGCCTCCAAACATCTCTATGAATTTTAAAAATGTTTGACCAATTTAAAGCCCTCAGCCACCAAATTTGGCTTCATTATATAAAAGCATGAAGAAATGTTAAAAAAATGATTTAGAAACCGATTTCGACTGGAAATTTCCCTAGCTATCTGAATTTCTAAACCGTTTTTTATAATTTTCATGTGGAAAGCCGGAAAATTGGAAAATGTGAGCGGTTCCGGCTATAGCTCATAACTCAAAACACATCACTTCAAATAACTTCAAACTGGGGGTTGAGATAGAGAATTCCATATACTTTCACGTGGGATTAATATGGGTTTGAATATTTTTACACAGGAAAAAGTTATACCCATAATTAGTGAAATTTTCCAAATTTGAAAATGCAAATTTAGCAGAAAAAGCTATATTTTTATGCAAATTTAGGCAGAACTGATTTCATATGTAAAATTTATCATAAAATAAAATTTTTTTTAATTCCCTTTTATATTCATATATATAGTCACTTCTACAAAATTAGACTATTTATAAGAAACTATTCAAGTAATTCTTAGTGAAAATGACATAAACGGAAAACGGATGTCTAGAATTTTGAAAAATCAAATTTACCTGGATTAAGTATGTTAATATATGACACATCACAAATTTTTATGGTTCTGGGTTAAAAACTTCTGAAATAGCACCCGATTTTTGAATTAAAAATATTTTCAAATTTTTATAGAAAATCTGAGTAAATTTTCTATTTTAATTTTTTGACACTCTACTCCAGTCAAATCACGGTTTTGGTAGTATTGTTTGTGGCCGCTACCAGATTTGGACTACTATAGGTTTTTTGGGTAGCTGAACACGAAAATCGGGGTTATTTCTATGAGAAATTGGGGCTTGACCCTTAAATTAGCCAAATCTACCCCTAAAAGGGGTGTTTTTGCAACTTTTGCTCTAGCCCTCCAAAATTTCGTCTGATAAGGGTTTTTGGGGTCGCTGATCACGAATATTGAAGTTATAACTATGAAAAATTACCCCTTCACCCTTAAAGTGGCCAAAACTACCCCTCAAAGGGGTGTTTTCGCTACTTTCGCTCTAGCCCTCCAAGACTCGATCTAATAGGGTCGAGTTTTTATTTTTTGGGTCGCTGATCACAAAAATTGATGTCTTATCAATTAAAACTTAACTCTTCACCCTTAAAGTGGCCAAACTACCCCCAAAAGGGGTATTTCGCTACTTTTACTCTAGCCCTCCAAGATTCGATCTAATAGGGTTTTTTGGGTCGCTGATCACAAAAATTGATGTCTTTTTAATTAAAACTTAACTCTTCACCATTAAAGTGGCCAAACTACCCCTAAAATGGGTGTTTTCGCTACTTTCGGGGTACTCTAGCCCTTCAAGATTCGATCTAATAGGGTTTATTGGGTCGCTGATAACAAAAATTGATGTTCTTTCAATTAAAATTTAACTTTTCAACCTTAAATTATCCAAAACTAATCCTAAAAGGGGCACTTTCGCATTATTCGTTCTAGCCTTCTAAAATTTGGTCTAATAGGGTTTTTAGGTCGCTGATCTAAATAAATAAGGATTACTAATTTTTAATTGAAAAACCCGTGATTTTCGTGATCAGCGACCTAAAAAACCCTTGTAGACCAAATCTTGGAGGGCTAGAGCGAAAGTAGATAAAACGCCACTTTTAGGGGTAGTTTTGGCTAATTTAAGGGTGAAGAGTTACGTTTTAATTGAAAATATATCGATTTATTTGATCAGCGACCCAATAAACCCTATTAGATCGAATCTTGAAGGGCTAGAGTACCCCGAAAGTAGCAAAAACACCCCTTTTAGGGGTAGTTTGGCCACTTTAAGGGTGAACAGTTAAGTTTTAATTAAAAATACATCAATTTTTGTGATCAGCGACCCAAAAAACCCTGTCTTGGAGGGCTAGAGCGAAAGTAGCGAAATCACCCCTTTTAGGGGTAGTTTTGGCTAATTTAAGGGTCAAGCCCCAATTTTTCATAGAAATAACCCCGATTTTCGTGTTCAGCGACCCAAAAAACCTATAGTAGACCAAATCTGGTGGCGGCCACAAACAATACCACCCCCCCCCCCCCCGTGATTTGACTGGAGTACTCATAAAGAAGTACAAAACTATTATCAACCATACGAAATAGCTGAAACTTCTTACTGAGAGTCATTTCGGCTGTCAATTTTTGGAAAAACATCGAGGAAATTTGAAAAAACTAAAATTCTAAAGGAATTTTTTTTTTTTTCTGATTTTTAAACATTATGAAATTTCATTATATTTTGTTGAATTTTAAATTACTGTTTTCCTAAAAGCAAATTTTAATTCTTTTATTTTAAATTTTTATTTCTGGGTATTGTTGCGTAGGCATAGTATGAGAAGAATGTTAATATGTTTTTGTAATATTATATTTAATATGTTTAATTTCGTGGAAGATGCTTAGTAAAAGAGATCACTAATAGAAAAATAATAAAAAAAGCTATATGTGGGAATGGTATTTACGAGATGAAAGCCAATATGAAAGCAACATCTCTGACGTCAAAGAGCAACCTTTGAATTTGGTATGGAAAACGCCTACGATAACATAAAAATTCTTCTCATACAGTAGCAACATTCTTTTCACACGGTTTAACGCATATAAGCTACTGTCCAGGGATGTCGAGAGACACTTGATTAGAATACTTGTTTGGGAGCACTCTAACTTTCGTTTGATCGCATTGCATATTATTGGGATTTCGATACTAGCATCTTGTAGTTATACTTATGGAACTTAGAGTATTTCAATAAACGAATATATTCAACTACTTTGGTTAATTTATTTTCCTCTACAATAATCCAGCCTTAAAATAACTTTAAGCTCCGTATAAAAAGAATTCTCGCATCACCTAAGAATAAAATTAAAAAATCCAGCAAATACGCTACAGATTATTTGGAGGCTTAGGTGGAATATTCGGTAGTGGAGGAAAATCGGAAAATTTTTTTTCCCAACCAACAAAAAAAAAATAAAAAATTTTTTTTTTTAGTACAAATTGAAAAATATATGGATGGAGGATTCATAAGAAGATTTATCAGGAAAATATTTCAAGGAAAATTATTTAACAATAAAAGAAAATCAACTTCAAGGAGAAGATTGCATAACGATATATTACTACACAATACGGAGCAACGGCTAATTATACAACAGCGAGGACAAATTAACAACTGTATATTGCTAAAATCTTTCAACAAAGGAGCAGCGAGGAAAGTTCTTTGTCGACGGATGTACAGCAAATCGATTGCAGTTCCATGTATTGATCGAAGAGTCATTGGGCATCTTATTACGGAAGTATTTGCACAGCTGTTGGAGGATTTGAGTCAATAGGTCACGAGGAAGTAAGATGGAGATGGAAAAAGTAGGAGTGATTTTTATTGCAGCTTCGTAAGCTAAGTATATTTTACATATTATATTTTTTTTCGCATGACGTTTAAGACAATACTCGATTACGGCGTTAAATAAAATTTTTTTTTAAATGAGGATTTGAAATTAATGATGAAGTTCTTAAACTTAAAAATATTTAAAAATAATTTGTTGAAATTATTTTTTTTCTCATTAATTTAGTAAAATAAAATAAAATTAATTGTTATACGCTAAGAAATATTAGAAATATTTTTGAAGTACTTGTGAAAAGAATTATTGAAAATATTTGAATTTTTTTTTGAATAAACAAGTAGCAATTATTATCAAGAAAATAGACAGGTTATTGTCCAAACATGTAGTATATTATGAAATAATTTTTAAAAAATTTATTAAATAAATTCATAAATAAATTTGTAAGATGTTTGAGTATCGGGATCCACAGGTGAGTGATTTTTCAGACGCTGAAGATGAAAGTTTTTCTTCAAAATTCGGTAAAATAAATAGAACAAATAGCGAATATAATTTATTCACTGCAATAGAAAATAAACAAAATAGAGAATCAGTTACATTAGAAGTTGGTAAAGCAGATAATTTAAGTAATTATGCAAATATTTATACAAGTCCAAGTATTTCAAAATCAATTATAACAGATACTAATGTATCTGTTATAATTGATTAGGGAATTAATTAGTAGGTTAGGGTAGAGGATTTATTAGAAGTCCTGTATTAAACACATTTAAGGGAAAAAATAAAGTTAAAGGCTATTTCCGGATAAATATAGTGATTTGGCCCCCCTCCCCAATATCAAAAAAATTATTTGCATCCGAAAAATATTATAAAAACTAACCGATCGCCGTTGGAATTAGCTTCCTAGCCCATATTAGGCGCCCTTAAACCTTAAAAAACCTTAAAAATCGTGTTTTTTGCGTTTTTTTTTTTGTTTCTCCGCACTGTGTCGAGCTATTAATCTGAAAGTTGCGTAGAAAAAAAGGGCACAGAGTGTATTTTCAATCTTCATTGGTTTTAGACCTTTAAGACCATTTTAAGACCCCGAAAATTTATTTTTAATTTTCGAAAAATTGGTTTTTTGAGCATAAAAAAAATAACCAGCGTTAAATTTCTTCAAACTGACCTAAAAAGTTGAAAAAAAGTATATTTTACTGATGTCAGTCTTGTCCTAGAGGGGGAGCTCATCTCCACACCTTCAAAACTCAAAAAACGCGTTTTTTGCCTCTACACGATCAAAATGCAATAGAATTGGAAAAATTCGTTTTGGAACCTCCCTAAATCTTTTTGAGCATCTATTTATACGTTTTAACTAAAATATATTTCATTAATTATTGTTTTTAGACCCTTATGACCACTCAAGACCACCTTAAGAACCCAAAAATTGATTTTACATTTTCGAAAAATCAGTTTTTTTGAAATTAAAAAATTATACCTGCCTTTAATTCTTTCAAATTGGACTAAAAAGGCAAAGAAAATTATTTTTTAACGATATCAGTCTTATCCTGGAGGGGAAGCTCATCCCCACCCCTTCAAAACTCAAAAAATGCGTTTCTTTGCCCCTACACGATTAACCCATTGATTCCTAAGAAGAAACTGCATTTGACAGAGCTGTAAAACCTATTCCATTTAGAGCATTTGACTCAAATTAGTAAAATAAAACACAAAAAAAATTTCAAAATGGCGGACATTTATAAATGGCGGACTAATATGGTGGTCAGAAAAAATTAAATTTTGATATTTTTTGATAAAAATTTGTGTGAATGGTATTTTTTTGGTGCTAATTACGAATATATAGTTATTTATCAAAAATTTTTAAATGGCGGAACCAATATGTTCGTTGAAAAACTCGATATTTCGAGATTTTTGACGATTTTGAGCCTGAGCAGAAACTGTAAGTTATATAACCATAAAACCGGTTTCATTTAGGGCATCTAAACATGTAATGTGAAAAAATATTTATTTATCTATCTATTTTTCAAAAACTCAAAATGGCGAGACTAAGAAGAAACTGTAAGTTTCTTCTGTGTCCACTATATTGATCGGCCATTTTGAATTTTAATAAATAATTTTCATTTTTTCATATAACATGTTTAAATGCCCTAAATAAAACCGGTTTTACGCTTATACTATTTACAGTTTCTTCTCAGGCTCAAAATCGTCAAAAATCTCGAAATTTCGCATTTTTCAGTAGCCACATTAAATCCGCCATTTTGAGTTTTTGAAAAATAGATAGACCTTCGTAATGAGCATCCAAAAAATAACCTTTACACAAATTTTGACCAAAAAATAACGAAATTTAGTTTTTCGTGTCCGCTATCTTTATCTACCATTTTGAATTTTTTTCGAAAAAAATTTATATTTTCCGCATAAAATGTTTAAATGCCCTAACTGAAACCGGTTTTATGGTTATATAACTTACAGTTTCTGCTCAGGCTTAAAATCGTCAAAAATCTCGAAATTTTGAGTTTTGCAACTGCCATATTGGTTCCGCCATTTAAAAATTTTTGATAAATAACTATATATTCGTAATTAGCACCCAAAAAAATACCATTCACACAAATTTTTATCAAAAAATATCAAAATTTAATTTTTTCTGACCACCATATTTGTAATATTTTGGAGGAAATATTTGGGGAAATAGTAGGAAAATTGGTTTGGGTTTATAAATAAATTCACACGTGATTAAAATAATAAAATAATTATTAAAACGCACTTATTGAATGTATTATATACAAATAATTAAATGTTAGATTAGTGGACTGTATAAATATAGTTAGGCTGATTCCAGACGGAGCGCTGTTAAACGTGCGGTTACCTCAAATCTGTAGTTATACCTGCGGTTAGATTTTGTTGCCAACCTAAACGTCAGACCTACGCGAGATAGCTTCTTTATCGACGAAAAGTTTATTTAATTTATTTTCTACTCCTAAAAATACGTAAATAAAACTGAAAAAGTTATATTTACTCTTTTTTATTTATATGAAAAAAAAGTTAATTATACCTTTATTATTATAATATTATTCATAATAATATTAAAATTATTTTTATACACTACATAAAAATACAAAATAATTTAACTTATTATTTTTTTTTCTTATTCTTTATTTCTAAAGTTTTATTTACGTATTTTTAGGAGCAGAAAATAATTAAATAAACTTCTCGTCGATAAGGAAGCTATCTCGCGTAGGTCTGACGCATTGGTTGGCAACAAAATCTAACCACAGGTATAACTACAGATTTGAGCTAACCGCACGTTTAACAGCGCTCCGTCTGGAATCAGCCTTATTGATCGCTGGCGTTAAAGAAAAATGAATTGATTTGAATTAATTAAATTAAATTTAAGCACTGTTTTTAGTTCTATGATAACTTTATGTTTAATACGCTGGGCGGTGCATGACTAAAATTGTCTTACGAGCGCGACCGCCGACGCGACCACAGAATTAGAGCATAAATCGGTTTTATAGAACCGGTGAAAGTTTAACGTGAGAGAAGGGGCCTTAAAATGGGGGGCCGATAAATCAAATAATTACAATATCACGTAAAACATTATTTACCGCGAATATTCAACATGAAAAAATAGAAAAATATAATTTTATAGCTATTGGCCGCAACAATATTAGTCCGCTATTTATAAATGTCCGCCATTTTGAAATTTTTTTTGTGTTTTATTTTACTAATTTGAGTCTAATGCTCTAAATGGAATAGATTTTACAGCTCTACCAAATGCAGTTTCTTCTTAGGAATTAATGGGTTAATCGTGTAGGGGCAAAGAAACGCGTTTTTTGAGTTTTCAAGGGGTGGGGATGAGCTCCCACTCCAGGACAGGACTGATATCGTTAAAAAATAATTTTCTTTGCCTTTTTAGTCCAATTTGAAAGAATTAAAGGCAGGTATAATTTTTTAATTTCAAAAAAACTGATTTTTCAAAAATGTAAAATCAATTTTTGGGCTCTTAAGGTTGTCTTGAGTGGTCATAAGGGTCTAAAAACAATAATTAATGAAATATATTTTAGTTAAAATGTATAAATAGATGCTCAAAAAGATTTAGGGAGGTTCCAAAACGAATTTTTCCAATTCTATTGCATTTTAATCCTGTAGAGGCAAAAAAACGCGTTTTTTGAGTTTTGAAGGTGTGGAGATTAGCTCCCCCTCTAGGACAAGACTGATATCAGTAAAATATACTTTTTTTCAACTTTTAAGGTCAGTTTGAAGAAATTTAACGCTGGTTATTTTTTTTATGCTCAAAAAACCAATTTTTCGAAAATAAAAAATAAATTTTCGGGGTCTTAAAATGGTCTCAAAGGTCTAAAACGAATGAAGATTGAAAATACACTCTGTGCCCTTTTTTTCTACGCAACTTTCAGATTAATAGCTCAACACACTGCGGAGAAACATAAAAAAACGCAAAAAACACGATTTTTAAGGTTTTTTAAGGTTTAAGGGCGCCTAATATGGGCTAGGAAGCTAATTCCAACGGCGATCGGTTAGTTTTTATAATACTTTTCGGATGCAAATAATTTTTTTGAGATTAGGGAGGGGGGCCAAATCACTATATTTATCCGGCAATAGCCTTTAAGAATCCAAATCCAAATTACTTATTACAAATAAATAATTATCAACAGAAATCAACGTTAATTGATAGGCCTATTTATTATTTAGAAGAACCTAGGTTAGGTATTGGTAATATTCCATTAAATGCAGCGTTGACTACGATTTCTAGCTATGATGGACGCCCTGAAATACTTTAAGCATTTGAAAAAGTTATTAGGGATATATTAGCTACGTATGGCAAGCAAAGTGAGAAATGGATTTTAAATACTATTGGGAAAAAACTTAAAGTTAGAGCAAAATTAGCATATGGGGGTATTGCACCAGCATTTAATTGGGTAGAACTATTACTGCAAGACTTAAAATTAACCTTTGGCGGAATACAAGATGCAGATACAATTCGATTATAATTACGTCGTATAGAGCAAGATTTTGATGAACTAGTGTGATATTATGCATTAAGAGTTCAAAATCTAGAACAAAAATTACTCTCACTTTATGATTTAACAGTAAGTATGACTGTAAAAGAAAGAGAATATCAGAAGAAAAGCACAAAGCTGGAGTCATTAGAATGTTTTTTATATGGCCTAAAAAACCCTCCAGAGTATAGAGTATCAGATAAAAAACCAGAAAGTTTACGAGAAGCAGCAAATATAGCAGTAAACCTTGAGGGAAGGTCTAAAGTCTTGGAAAGACATAAAAATTGCGCTACAAGATCAAATAAATATTATGCAAATACACAATCTTCAATACCTCAAAGAGATTCAAATTACTTTGAAGAGCATGAATCCGACTCATCAAATGATTTAAATAAATTATGGGCATTATTAGCCCCGTTAGCGGCAAAAGTAAATGTTACATGTACAGTAAGAGCAGAGTGTCCTTATTATAAATGCCCTCATGAATTAAAATCGTGTTTACAATTTTTTAAAGCAGTAGAATCAGGGGGAGTATCAATCGAAAGTAATATTTTGCAAACGGATAGACCTCAAGAACAATTTAAATTTAATCAATTTAATCCATATTTTCCTTTTCCATTCTGGACAAATTCCCAAAATAATATAAAACCAATGATAGATTCAATCTCTGATAATATAAAACAAAATCAAAATCCTTATTACAATAACTCAATGCATAATTTTAATTATAATAGAAATTTCAAAAAGTCTAATAATTTTAACAATAATTATAGAAATGATTACAGAAGAAATAGAAATTACAGATATAATAATGATTTTGATAACAGATTAGATCTTAATAATCGTTTTCAAAATAAAAACCATTTTCAAAATAACTTTGGAGAAAGAAATAATAGTACCTTTAATATGTATGCACAAAATTCTGACAGCTCACCATTTTGTAATGTAGATACTAATGATAATTTTAATAGTTGTTATGCCTTTAAAAAATATAATAATAATAATAATGAAAATGATAATGGAGATGAATCTTTTTTTCAAGTATTGACAGAAAAAATGATACAAATTTTAATATTAATAATAAGAAACCTCTCTCAAAAAGAGATGAAAATATATCAAAAGAAGCTCAAAATTTAAACTAGTTGATAGCTCGGTTTTAGAACTTAGCGAAAGGGAAACAGAGCATAATGATAAGCGTTCTCATATAAAAAATATCCCAGATGATTCAAAATTTATAGCTACGGTAAAAATAAATGATGCAATTTTTGAAAAAATACCTCCCATAGTAGAATCACAATTTAAACAACTGATTTCAGGATCAGGAACCTTCTATGTGGATTCTGGAGCTCAAGTTAGTTTAATTAAGGAGTCCGCATTACGGGAACAAGAAATTGTTAATACAAGTACAATTAAATTATTAAATTTCTAGGGGTTACAAGTCAAGAAAGTTTGACTCAGGGTACAATAACTTTGAATTTAATTGGTTGAAAATGTTTATTTCACGTTGTAGTAGATGATTTTTATCTAGAATCTGATGGACTTTCAGGAATTGATGCATTACAGCGTTATGAAGGACAAATTGACATGGGAAGAATGAGATTACAATTTGGTCCTTATATATTTTCATTTTTGCGTGGAAAAAGAATTTTTATTCAAACAAAATCAACAAAAAATATTTATGTAAATAAAGCAAAGATAAAATACGTTAATACATTAAAGGAAGCAGTTGGTTTTCAAAACGATAAAACGCGAGAAAACGAAATTGATAAAATTTTATACATAACCACAAAATTTAGTAACGAAAAGGTAGTGGAAAAAATTTGTAAAATATCATTAAATCATCATAAAAATATATCGAGGAAGAAAATATAGAATTTAATCAATCCGAACTAAAATTAAACATAAATGTAATTAGGGAACAACTAGGAGAAAACTTCAATTCCAAATTAGAATCGAACGTAATGTTATTTAATAAAAATAGAGAAAAGAAAAAGAAAAAAGCTAAAAAGAGGCTAAGATGTAAAGAAAAATTTGAAGATTCAGATTCTGAATATAGCACCAAAAAGCAACAACAAAACAAAAATATCAAAGCCTTTAACTTGAAAAACAACGATGCAAATATCATTAAATCTAAAACAAGTTTTAAAATATATTACTAATGAAAAAATACCCTTAAAAATAGAAAATTGTAGACCTTTCATTTTACCTTTAAAATTTTATTAAGAAATATAAATAATAAATTGAAGAAATAGATAAAATAAATAAAGAAATATATAATGAAATATAAGATTATTTCAATGCAACTAATATAAAATACAATAATAATAAAGAAACTCTATCACAATAAAGTGTAGAGTCAATTCATGGAAATGTTGTAATAGGTTTGCAAGAAAATGAAAATAATAATGAAAATATTAAAATATTAGAGGACCCTAAAGGGTGTATAAAGCATATTTCTGTTAGTGAATGTGCAGAGGTATATAAAAATTTCAGAACAATATTAAAAGTTAAGAATATAGAAAACTGTTTATTTCACAGTTTGTTATTATATATGGGAAGTAAAATGACTTTTAAGGAACTCAAAAATAAGTTAAAGAGAATTAAATACTTAGAACACTGTGAAAATACGAATAGGAGATATAGATGTACTATTATTATTTATAAAAGAATTTAAAAAAAATATAGAATTAGAATTAGAATAGCAGTTTATTTGTCTAGAAACAAAATTGTGAATATACATATGAGATATAGCAGTCTTTTACATAGTATTTTAAGTAAGTATATAAAATTTAAAATATTATCACATAATCATATAAAGTTATAACAAATAAAAAAATTTCAACAAAATATAATTTTTTAACAGTTAAAGTCTAGTATATACATTAATTTACATTTTTAGAGAAAGCACATAAATTAGCATGTTTCTGATAGTTTTGGTGTAGTGCATGTAATGGATTACTCTGGATCGAGTGAGAGTAGATGTTTGCGTAGTGCCGTTTTAAAGGAGTTTAAGCTAGGCAAGAATCTGATGTCAGAAGGTATTGAGTTCCAGAAAATTGCCCCCTGCAGTTGGAAAGAGGAAGACCCACAATCCTTTATTGCAGGGAGGGATAGCTCTTTAGTGCGCGAACTTCCTCTGGCATTGTCTTTAGGCACGAATTTAATAAAAAGATTAGTTAAATCAGGCGGCTGTTGTAAGCGCAAAATTTTATAAATGAGTATACTAGTGAAGTAGAGCCGCCGTGATTCTATACAAAGCCAGCTGAGCTTTTTCCTGTAGGGTGTGATATGTTTATCCCTTCTGACACCATATATATATCTTAGTCCAGAGTTACTTAAGCGTTGAAGTTTGGTTTTTAATGTCATACTCGCATCCAGATATACTGTATTACAGTAATCCAGATGCGGGATGATTAGGGCCTGAACGAGTTTTATTCGTAAGTCAAAAATTATACAAAACGGTTTAGAAATTCGGATATTTAGGGAAATTTCCGGTCGAAATCATTTAATCATTTTTTTAACCTTTCTTCATGCTTTAATATAATGAAGCCAAAGTTGGTGGCTGAGAGCTTTGTCAAAAAAATAAATTTGTCAAAAATTTTAAAAATTCATAGAGATAGTTAGAAGCAATTTTACGACGTAAAATTTGGGGAATGAGGACATTTTATACGTATAATCATTTCTGTACAAAGTTACAGCTCAATTGAATGACCCCATCTGAAAGTCAACGTACGTTTCACATGGAATCAGCCTATAGACATAATAAAATGTGATTATACTATTTAAAATCTTAGAATACGAATAGAGAAGCAGTAAAATATGTGTTGTAATGTATTTTTAAATACAATAAACTTTAATAAACAAATGAGTTTTAGTTTTGTTAAAATTATTTAATTTAAATAAAAAATAATAATTCTTAAATTTTTCAGCAGTTCCGACGATTTCCCGGGTATTTTCTGCACCTAAAAAATTATTGGGTTATGTGATTAAAGTAAATAAAATAAACACTCTTCTTTTTTATTAATCAGCACAGTTTATTTAATAATACTCGTCGTTACTAATCTTTATTTGTAACTCGTCATTTACACGTTTAATTAACAATAATTAATAAGTGATTTTAATATAAGCAATCGATATGCGTCTGCGATATGTACTGAGCGACGATCAGCATGGAACTGAACTGTTAACTTCTCCTCCTTCTTCACCACATAGTATAAAAAGGAAGTGCGCGGAGGCGCCACAGTCCAACACTCCCTCTCGTCTCAAGCACTTTCTATTTATCTGAAACAAATCAAATCAATTATTAGTTCATCTCATCGAATACACATCATATACAATTTAACTCGTCTAACTCTCCAAGTTTAAGATTGAATTAGTCAATTGTCTGTGCAAATCAAAAGCCAACGGTTTAGTAAAAATATCGGCTATTTATTGAAGGTACCCATCTAACTTCGATATAACCCTTTTTGAGACATTCTTTAAAATAGTCAACCTTAGAATCTATTACGTGTCTTAATCTATTACTGCATCTCATCTTAGTATTCTTATCCGCAGCTGAATTATCACACCAAAGGGTCAAGGGCATTAAAGGAATGTTCAACATTAATTTCAGTGAATTAAAGATTGAAATCATTTCTTGGGTCGCATTACTCATCGCAACGTATTCAGCCTCACAAGTAGACAAATTTACGTAAGACAGTTTACGTGTCTTCCAGGCTATTGAATCGCCAAACAATCTAACAACATATCCACTAGTTGTTAATGATTTCTTACAATCAGAATAACTAGAGTCAGAATAGCCTTCTAGTTTATTATTTAGACCCGTGTATGTCAATTTCAAATCTATGGTTCCTTTAAGATATCGAAATACCCTTTCAATCATATACCACTCATTTTCAGTCGGTTCAACCTGATATCTACTCAATATATTTACGGTATATGCAATATCAGGTCTAGTAACGTTTGCCAAATATGCTAAAGAACCAACAGCTTCCCTATAATGTGTATCAGCCTTAAGTAAATTTTTATTCAATTTCTCATCATCATCAGACTCTTCTCGTTCTTTTCTTTTTCGATTTTCCACCTGATGCGTTACCATAGGCGTTCTTTGAGGATGCTTTTCTTTAAAACCAAATCTTTCTAACATTTTTTCTATATAATCTTCTTGTGATAAACTTAAAATTCTCTCCGATCGATTTCGTTCTAAGTTAATCCGAAGAAAACTTTTAGGCTCTCCTAGATCTGCATTTCAAACTCATCTTTCAACTTCAGTTTTATTTGCTCCAATTTGACTAAATCATTACTAGCGATTAACATATCGTCTACGTATAGTAATAATATGAGAAATTTATCCCCATCTCTCCAAGTAAATAGACATGATTCATCATAATGTGAAGTTAACCCAATTTTTGAAGCTACTTCAGTAAAACGTTCATTCCATCTTTTAGGGCTAATTTTTAAACCATATAATGCTCTTTCTATTTTGCAAACATTTTCTCGTCTAAATTTTTCTGAGACATTCACCCCTTCTGGTATTTCCATGTATATCTCGTCTTCGATTTTACCATTTATGAAGGCAGTTTTCACGTCCATTTGATACACATCTAAGTCATATTTATTTATGATTGCAAGTACTGCTCTAATTAATACAAGTCTAGAAACAGGAGCATAAGTGTCTTTCAGATCGTATGTATCTTTGTTTTTAAACCCTCTTATTACTAATCTCGCCTTATGTTTGATTTTGCCATTAGGCTCAATCTTTTTCTTTAAAACCCATCGAGAATCAATTATATTTGGTTTAGTACCATATTCATCTACAAGAGGTCTTTTAACAAAATTCCATACTTTATTTTTATTCATTGAATTTAGCTCGTCTTTTACTGCAAGATCCCACTTATTTTTCTCGTCTGATTTCATGGCTTCTTTATAAGAACCTGGATCTTTATTAATTTTAGTGAGCAATGCATGATAATATTCATCATCTAAAATTTCAGTCTCTTCTTCAGACTCTTCTAAAGGTACATTAATAGAGTTTACTAGAATATTTTTACTGGGTCTACCTCTTTTTCTTTTTAACGCTCCCTCCGTTCTTTGTATGTTATCAACATTTTCTTTTGGTTTCTCTTCAAATTTAACAAACCAATTTTCTTTGTCTACCTCATCAAAGACATTTTCCCAATCTGTTATGCTATTATTTCTATATTTGTCACCAAAAACCAATTTTTCGTTAAATCTAACATTTCGGCTTTCATAAAATTTTCCTTCTTCAGGTTTAAGAAAAATAAAGCCAGTTGATTTATATCCTACTAATACAACTCTCATCGCTATTCTCCTAAATTAAGGACCTATCCCTCTATGTATTTTAATATATGACAAACAACCAAAACGTTTTAATTGGCTTAATTTTGGTTCAAATCTGGGATTTAGTTTGCATAACGGTATATTCATGTCTACAGACTTATGTGGTGTGCGATTATACGCATAGACAGCCGCACCTAAAGCTAAGTCCCACATATTTTCAGGAAGTTTCGCATCATACATTAAAGAACGGATTTTCTTTTGAATGGTTTGATTAAATCTTTAAAAAACACCATTATGTTCTGGAGTATCAGGAGTTGCGAGTTCTAACTCAGCTCCTAATTTCTCCAATACTTCTTTAGTTTTCCCACCAGTAAATTCAGTACCTTGGTCAGTTCTTAGGTAACTAACTTTAGCATCTCGTCCAATAAAGTTTCTAGTGCTTTTAACAAACAGTTCAAGGCATGTTCCAGTCTCATCTTTTGTTTTCATGCCAAAAGCCATTGCCGCCCTAGAATAGTCATCTATGAATACAGAAATGTATCTATACCTTTTTGGGTGAGTCATAGGACTAATAGGACCCATTATATCAGAGTGAATTATTTGTAACGGTTCATTTGCTATAAATCTTACATTATTGAACGGCAATTTATTTAGTTTAGAAATCAAGCATATTTCACAATCTAAAATTTTCTCATCAAATTTTGCATCTTTTAAATCTTTTATTTCTGGATATAATTTTTGAAGCCTTTTTAAATATCCCAACGACGCATGGCCCATTCTGACATGCCATAACATTTCTCTGTTATTTTTAACAAACACATTGTTGTGTTTATCAAAATTGAATTCGTTTTTCTCTTCGAATTCATCATCAGTAAAAAGCGATTCATCGGGATTATTTAAAATTCTGTCTCTTAAGCTATTTTCAAAAATCGCATCATTTAAATCAACTTCTACTACAGTCTCATTATCAAATAAATTATTGTCACAGAAATTTTCATTAATCACATCTAATTTCTCATCTAAATGACTTTTACTATTTTTATCAGATTTATCTTTTAATTCATAATTTCGGTTACTTCTCGTCGTTAAGTATGCTATAATTTTATTATTTGAAGGACTGTGTTCTGAGTTCATGTTCTCATCTAAATTATTCACTTCAAATTCTATTTTTCAGTAAGGTTTATCATATATACCAGAGATAAATGATTTCTTAGAAACAGGGTCAAAAATATTAATTTTTTCATTATCTAAATAAACAGCTAAACCTTTATCAGCAAATTTTCTCAGGGAAAGCAAGTTTTCCGATAAGCCTTTTTCCGATAAACATTTCTTAAAGAAATATTATCCGAATTTAGTAAATCTACAACTCCTACTCCCTCCGATTTAAAATTCGCTGACTCATCTTTATTTGCGCATTTTATAATATTATTATAATTCTCATCTAACGTCTTAAATATTAATTTAGAATTTGTAAGATGCTCTGTGGCTCCGGAATCGGCCAAAAATTCGGCTAGTAATTTATTATTGTTTAATCCGGTAAAGCTAACTTGAGTTATATTATCTCGTCTATTTTAATCAGTATTAAAAATATTTAAACAATCAAGGTTACCTTTACTGTCAGAGCTCTTCTTTTCTTGCTGCCCATTGTTTTGCTGTTTTCCGCCTCGACCCCTGTTTTTATAATTTCCTCTACCCCTATTATTAAACTTGGTTCTTTTTGAGTTAGACTCGTCATTATTACTTTCTATCTTTCTTTTAAAACCACGACCACCACCATTGTTTTTATAATCGCGTCTATTGTTATTATCATACCTTCTATCTCGTCGATTTGATCCTCTATTTAAAGGACAATTTGCTGCTATATGGTCAGTAGTGTATTCCTTACAGGAATAGCATAGCTTTCTTTCCAAATTTTTACGAGGGCAATTTCTACCAATATGCCCTAAGCCATCACAGTGAAAACACCGCTGTTGGCTTCCAGAAGGCCATGCGGCCATAGCTTGTACACTTTGTGAAGTGCCAGAACCACCTTGACCACCTCGTCTACTTGCTTCATGCTGTATGATAAAACGTTTTAAGTCCTCGTAAGAGAGACTTTTACCCGTCAAATTTACATTTACAAATTCTAGATGGTGTACCTGAGGTATATTCTTCTCTATTGCTTGATAAAAGGCGTCTCGAATTTCTTGTTCAGAAAGGCCAGTAGCATTTGGGATGTTACTGGAATTTCTCGTCAACTCGTCAAATCTATCCCAAAATTCTGCTGCCTTTTCTTTGTTAGGATTATATTGTATATTATACAACCGTTTTCTAAGATCCACGGAAGTTAAATTATTCTCACATCTTTTGATTTCTTTTATCTTTTCTAGCATTTTAATAGGATTTGACTCATCTAAAATTTTATTATGATAATTTTGATCTATTCTATTTATCAATATATCACGAACTCTAAATTTATTATTTTCTATAGTACTCTCATCTAATTTATCATTTATTTTAATTTTTGTATCTATAACATATAATAAATCTTTTGTTCTTAATTCTGACGTAAAAAAGTCCATAAAATGTTCAAAACGCATTTTATTAGTTGTAATCTCTTCTAGAACCTGTATCTCGAGATGATAAACCGGTCTTTAATACATCTTTCAATTCATTTACAATCGACTCGTCTTTATTTGAATCATTTTTATTCGAAAACGTACTAATTCCTAACTTTTTAATCTCGTCTCGAATTACTAATGTGATATCATTTTTATTAGAAATTTTTATACTTTCAGGCACCATCGTAGAATTAAATAAATTAGAATTATTATGGTCTCTTACCTCTCTATTTTGTATCTCGTCATTATTTGTCCCATCTACCCTATCTAAGGCTCTCTTCAAAGTGCCAGCAATCTCGTCTAAATTTTTAACTCCAGAAAGAGTATTTTCTAATCTTGTCACTCTCCTATCTAGCCTACTTTCCACTTCATTCATCACACCTTGAGTATGCTTGGCAATAATATCATTTTTAGCTGCCATCACATTCAAATCTTTTTTGTGCTGCTCTTTCACTTCTTTTAAGTACGCATCGAACTTTCTTTGCATCTCATCATAAAAATTCTGCCCATCTCAAATTTCAGAATCATTTAATTTAGCTTTAAAACTTACAGTTTTATTTTTATTGTAACCCTTCTACAGATTTAGGTTACAATTTTCAACATTTTTAATTAAAGGTTTTTGTTTCTCACCGAAAGGTGGGGTCTGAGTAGACACATCAGTCACAATCACATCATCCTCATCATTCATGCCATGGCCTCCTCTATTCTCATCTACTTTTTTCTTTTCATTACTTTTCAAATCATTTTCAGACTCATCAATTTGCGCATCTACAAACTCAAAACCCCCTTCTTTAAGTTCTGTTTGCTGGATTTCTATGGGAATGAGCAGCTTATTTCCCAATGATTCTTCCCTTTTTACGGCTTCAGATATCAAATCCCACTCCTTTTCTTCGATGGTATTTTTATCTGAAAAGATTTTAACTTAGTCTAATCATGCACAAGTAATAAAAGGGTAAGAATTTAACTCCGTAATTTATCGACTGAACACAAGCACGAAAAACTACAAAGTGAATGACCTTTTACATATCCGAGCACAAGATAATATTCAAGATCACCCTTGTAAATATTTAAAATATTATGAACACAATAATAATTTATAATATTCACAAACCAGCTAATGTTGAAAAAAAATTTATTTATTTTAAAATTCATGAATTTTTAAATTTTAGTTTTAATTTTAGGTACCTAATTTTATTAATTTGACGTCAAAAAAAATTTATTTATAAATTTTATCTTTTCTAAAAAAAAATTACACACCTATATAAACAGTTGAGCCACTTTCGGTTACAAGGCGAATCACGTTCTCATCTAACCTGACTACAACCTTTTCACCTCCATATTTCTCTCTCATCCCATTTGCTTCATACATTGTCATGAGACTGATGTATAGATCTTTATTTTCTAAAAGAAATATATTGCTTAAATTTAAGTCTTATTCTAAAAAGAATTATTTTAAAAAAAATTTAATAAAAATTCACATCTTTATTTTATATGCATATAATAAATTCACATCTACAACTTTTCGTTTCGTTCTCTTATAATTTTAAAAAAAAGGTTAAAATTCATGTAATCTTACACGTAGAACACATACATGCAAAGACACATACACATAACCTCAAAAAAAATTCATTTTATTTTCTTCATTTCTTAAAAAAAACGGTTATGTTCGTGCGTGTATTTCCGGTTTCAGGACATATACACGCGCAAAAACACACACACGAATTTCATTTCCCGCTAAAATAATAATAAAAATTTCACGTCTTATTTATGCGTATCTAATTAATTTCATTTTCATACGAACAAAATCTATTCACTTTTCTTTTTATATTTAATTATTGAAAAGAAAGAAAATTAAAAATTATTTCTCTCGTCATCGGTCGTTTTTATTTTAACTATTAAAAAAATTCCCGAGCGCCATCTTTGTAAAACGCAATTTCTGCCCGGCGTGTACATCACCATCGAGAAAAACTTGGCGTCGGTTTGGGCCATTTTGTGTAAAACACACACATACACATACACGTCAAATAAAAATTTAATTTTTAATTCCTTTACTCATCCACTTTTCAATAATTAATTTAGCAATAAAAAAAATGATTTAATTTAATTAATTAATTACAGGTAATTTTTCTTTCTCATCTATTTCACACCAATAATAAAAAATCCTACCTTTTACTTTCTGCTCGGTCTCCATTTTCTCTTCTATATATATATATATAAATATATAAATGGAAACACACAAAAATAATTAATTTTATTTTTTAAAAAATAATTTTCCACACACTTCTTTAATTTATCTCACCAAAATTTAATTAATTTTTATACACACACTTCTTAAAATAATTTCTCTCACCAAAAATTATTTGCTTTTTATTTTAATCAACACACGAAAAAAAAAGCCACACGCGCCGTGGAAGCGATGGCGGGCCGATAACCTATTGGGTTATGTGATTAAAGTAAATAAAATAAAAACTCTTCTTTTTTATTAATCAGCACAGTTTATTTAATAATACTCGTCGTTACTAATCTTTATTTGTAACTCGTCATTTACACGTTTAATTAACAATAATTAATAAGTGATTTTAATATAAGCAATCAATACGCGTCTGCGATATGTACTGAGCGACGATCAGCATGAAACTGAACTGTTAGCTTCTCCTCTTCTTCACCACATAGTATAAAAAGGAAGTGCGCGGAGGCGCCACAGTCCAACATAAATATATATTCTAAGGGGTTAATATCAGTTTTTATCACAATTTTGGACCTCCTCAACTGGTCATTCAGTCTGTGCTTATGCCACCTTAATCTTCTATAACTTCCTTATTATTCAAGATATTATAAACTTTTTTTTCCATATTCTTAAGATGTTTTTGAACCCAAAAAAAAATCGATTTTGAAAAAGTTCCAATCAGATCTACCACCTTAAGATTGATTGCTCTGTATTTTGATCACGATAAATATCAACATAATTTTTATAGGGGCTTCATATTATAATAAAACACATAAAAAAAATTTTAAGAAAATTGTAGTTTTCATTTAGGAGATATAAAGCTCCAAAGTTGAGTCCTTATACATTGCAAGCATAAGAGCTGAGTCAAAAATCAGGGGTTTGAGATTTTTATGTTATGTCAATATCAAAACTAAACGATAGTTTAAAAACAAAAAATAGCACCACGTAAATTAATTATAGAAGAAACTAGTATTCGATTATTTAAATAAATTGTGGATTTCATAGAAAAAATAAAAAACAGATAAAAATTTTAAGGCGACAACGTCGCTCTTTAAAATACAAGCATAATATTATAATAATAATTCCTCGAATATTTCTGGCGCGAAGGTTCACCGCATCAGGAAAACTCAAAACTGCAGCGTCCTTATTGAGTTGGAGGCCATCGAGGACCGACAAAAACTTAAAGAAGCGGTGAAGTCGGTCACGGGCCCTGAGTCGAATGTTCGTGACTTGATCCCGACACTAAAACTCGAAATTCGAGATTTGGATGGGGTCACGAAAGAACAGGAGATTCAGGCAGCTGTTGCCAAGGCCATAGGTTTCGAAAATGGAGACCTATTCCAGGTGTCCATTTTCAAAACCAAAGGCACAACAAGCCAGATGGCCGTGGTGGACCTTCTTAAGGCCAACGCTCTACGCCTGGCCAAAAAGGGCAAAATCCAGATTGGCTGGGCATCGAGTAGAGTGCGCCTCCGTGCAGACGTGAGGCGCTGCTACAAATGTCTGGGCTATGGACATAGCCAATATGTCTGCAAAGGCCCAGACAGAAGTAAGGGGTGCTTAAAGTGTGGCGAAGATGGCCATAAGAGGACAGAGTGCAGCAAGGATAAGCCTGAGTGCTTCCTCTGCAAGACCAGAAAGGATAAGTGCTCCACGGAGCACTATCCTGGAGAGGGAAACTGCCCCAGTTACCGGGAGGCTCTAGCTCTGGCAAAAAGCAGGTGTCATCGGAAATGATCAAGGTTCTCCAAGGGAACATGCGACACGCACGGGAAGCTGGTGCATTGTTGGATCAAATTGCTCGCGAAGAGGATGCAAATATCCTCTTACTAAGCGAGCAATATTACAACATGAACCACAAGTACTGGCTTTCCGATGACACTGGCTGCTGCGCCATATGACTTCGAGGCAGAGCCCAAACGTCTCTTACCCAACAAGGGAAAGGGAGTTGCCACGTCTGGGCCAAGTGCGGGGAGACAACTTACATAAGTTGTTATCTCTCCCCAAACGACAACTCGGCAGAGCTGGCTACAAAGCTGGCCAGCATCGAGAGCACGGTCCGGACAGCGACTGGTGGCGTCATCCTTGGTGGAGACTTCAACGCCAGGGCTCTGAAATGGGGGATGCCAACGACTAACCCCAGGGGACGAATGGTGCTCGAAATGGCCACTAGGTGCAAACTAGTGGTCCAGAATAGAGGCAATAGGCCCACCTACGAGAGGCCGGGTTGGGGTGCCTCTATCCCGGACATAACCTTCGCTACAGAAGCTGCGTCCAGGAGAATTGGCGACTGGAGGGTGATGGATGATCAATACAATGGTAGTGATCATCATTACATCGCCTTCCGGGTATTGGAAGGGACCTCACAACGACCTCCGTACAGGAGGCGCCCCTTGGGTTGGAACGTCCCAAAAATGGACGAAGACAGATTCGAAGAGTATCTTTGAATCGAGTCAGCGTCCATCCCCGCTTGGCATGGAGGGGCCACAAGTCCCCATGAGGCTGAAATCTTAGTTAAGAAAGTAACGTCTCTATTATGCGGGGCTTGTGATGCCTCAATGCCTCGCCGCAGGCCCTGGAAAGGGAGAAAGCCAGTGTACTGGTGGACTCCCGAAATAGCTGAGCTCCGGAAGGAATGCCACAGGACACGACGAAAGGCGCAAAGAGCAAACGACAGACCTGAGGCCGCCGTTCTTTCTCAGGATCATAAGGACGCCAAACACCGGCTGGCCAAGGCCATCCGTCAAAGCAAGGCTCAATGTCTGCGTTCATTACGCGAAGATGTAAACAAGGACCCCTGGGGCCTAGGTTACAAAGTCGTAATGGGCAAGTTGAACCAAGGGTCCGACAACATGATGGACGCGGCGTCGACTGAACGGATCGTCGGTGCTCTCTTCCCTGAAAGGCCCATCCGGGAAAACCCGGCTGAGGTGATACCCAGGGAGGAAGTGCCACTGTTCAGCGAAGGCGAGATGGTCAAGGCCATAAAGGCCATGAAAAATGGCAAGGCGCCGGGGCCAGACGGGATACCGGCGGAAGTGCTCAAAAGAGCGGTTAAAGTAATCCCTGGTATCCTGTTAAGCATGTTCAATGCGTGTTTGGTGGCTGGAGTGTTCCCAAAGCAGTGGAAGGTGGCACGTCTCGTGCTCTTGAACAAGGGCAAGGGGGGAGCCCCGGACTCTCCATCATCTTACAGACCTTTGTGTATGTTAAATACCATTGGTAAGGTGATGGAGAGCTTGCTCCGGGCAAGGCTCAGAAAGGCAATCGAGGAGGGCGGTGGTCTCTCTGAGGAGCAGCATGGTTTTCGTGAAGGGCATTCCACGATAGATGCCATTCGGCGTGTCGTGGATACCGTAGAGGCTGAGAGGGAAAAGCGGCCTGCAATTCGCAAGGACGTCCTTCTGGTAACGCTGGACGTCAAAAACGCTTTCAACTCGGCCAGGTGGGATGACATGATCCGGTCCCTCGAGTACGATTTCCGGATACCCAGGTATCTGGATAACGTACTAAAGGATTACCTGCGGGACCGGAGACTGCTCTACGACACGCTCGACGGAAGGCGTGAAAGGGTTTTGAGTGCTGGCATCGCGCAAGGTTCGGTTCTTGAACCTGATCTGTGGAATGCCTTTTACGATGGCTTGTTGCGCGTCCATCTCCTGGAAGGAGTTTCCTTGATCGGGTACGCCGACGACGTGGCCCTGACCATAACTGGCAGGGACATGGAAGTGACCCAGGAGAGGTTGAATCTAGTCATGAGACGGATCAACCTCTGGATGGGCGATCACGGGCTCCAGCTTGCGATCCCAAAAACGGAGATCGTACTGCTGACTCGTCGAAGGGTTCCCACCGACTTCGATGTAATTATCGACGACGGCGGAAACCCTCACACGATCCGAACCAGAACATCGGTGAAATACCTGGGAGTTCAGCTTGATAACAAGCTGACCTTCTGGGAGCAATTTCAGAGGTCGTGTGAAAAGGCAGCGTCGGCCGCATCCTCCCTGTCAAGGCTCATGGCCAACATTGGGGGACCCAAACCAGGGAAGCGAAGGCTCCTGATGTCAGTCGTCAACTCTGTCCTGCTCTACGGATCAGAAGTCTTGGCGAAGACCACAGAAACTGCCAAGTTCAGACGAAAAATATCGTCGGTACAGAGGCAAGCGGCAGTGAGGATCGCCTGCGGATACCACACGGTATCTCTAGAGGCGATCCAGGTTGTTGCTTCGGTGATACCCATTGACATGCTAGCGTTGGAGCGGAAATTCATCTACGAGAGCGTAGATGAGCGCGAAGTGGCTTCCACTCGCGCCCGCTTCAACTCCATGAAAGCATGGAAGAAACGATGGAAAAAGAACCAAGAAAAAAATGCCCTATGGACGCGCAGACTGATCTCAGACCTGCAGGCATGGATGGGACGACAGCATGGGGGGTGGATTTCCACCTTACCCAGTTGTTAACTGGGCACGGGTACTTCCGTGTCATGTTGAAGCATTGGCTTAAGGTGGCAACAAAGGAGTGCTTGCACTGTCCGGGCGTGAATGATACAGTAGAGCACACATTCTTCGAATGTGTTCGCTACTCGGAGGGGCGCCCGCCCTTCCCGATTTGGAGGCCGGAGACGGTGGTCCTGGAAATGCTACGGAGTTTCGAAAACTGGAACAAAGTAGCAGAGTACGTAAGGACCACCTTGTTGGAGAAGAAGGAGGAGGGCTTTCTATCGTAGAGAGCTCTCCTGCCCCTAGGCAGGGGGGAAGGCAGCGGCCAGCTGCCTAAGCTGCGCGTCCCAAACTGAAGTTATACCTGAAAAGGGAGTTCCGGATTGGGACAATAAAGCGCGGGGGGTTTAAAGTGTGTGTATCCAGTAAGAATCTGGGGCGTAGCCGGCGTTCGCCGGTAGTCTCCCAGTTGTACACTTTGTACAGCTGGGCGGTCATGGAAATTTTGCGGGTCTTTAAGGCCCGCAACCACTCCATGGCAGATGCAAGATTCACATATTTCCCTTATAAAAAAAAAAAAAAAAAAAAAAAAAAAAAAAAAAAAATTTCTCAAATATTAAGTGTGAATTTCGTACTGATGAAGCTTGGTCAAACTTAAGAAAGCTAAAATAACCCATTTTTGCTTAATTTTTTCGTAATTTTTACAATTTCAATTTTTATTTTTTTAATTTTTTTTTATTTTTTCCATTTTTTCTAAATTTTAAAATCATAGTTTCAATAAAAAATTCATAAATAGCAAACTACTGGGTATGTTAATTAAAAGAGATATAGATTATATCCACGTATCAAAAAAACGAGTTTATATTTATAAATCAAAAAGATTTGTTATTATTGGTCCAGCAAGGTCAAAAAAATATTTATTATAAATTTTATAATTGAACGTAACAAATATTAAAATAAAAAATAATAATCATGTAAATAAGAAACGTGCACCTACGAACATTATGCGACGTTGTCGCTATTTTTTTTTATTTTATCTTTAACGAAAAATAACCGGCCGTATACCGTCAAATTTCATGACGATTAATCAACTTTAAGGATTTAGGATATTACAGGTTTAATGACTAGTATCGATTTCGGGACTTGGAATAATTCAGATTTAGGGACTTGGAATCATTCAGGTTCAGGGAGTTGGAATAATTCAGGTTGGGGACTTGGAATAATATCGATTAAAGGATTTAGAATATTTGAGTTTAAGGAAATCAAAATAGTTTGGGTTTAGAATCCTAACAGCTAGTGAGGTGATAATTCGATATTATAAAAGTAGAAAATTGTATTGTAATGTTGAGTAATATTTGTATTATACCTAGTCCTCATCGGAAAGTAAACATGTTCCATGCATTAAGGTTGTGTTTACACAAACCAGTTACAAGTTTTTTTACTTAGTATTGGTATTCTGGAAATATATTGTCTCGATTGCTTAAGAACTAATCTTTCTAGACTAATTCCAGGTAAAAACCAAACTCCAATGATTTCTGAGATCATATTACTGACATCGATTAGACAGCTTATTCATAATAATAGTATAACCACTATTCATGTACGAGCTACGGGGAGGAAATTTTTGTATTATTGAAATATTTCTGCAATGAAGCCAACAATTTTTTTTTAAAACTCTGGTTACCCAATGTTTTCAACAAAACACAGCTCTGAACAAGATGTATTGAATATTGTTGGTATTTTTTGGTATTTTAAAAATTTAATAATTGTAATTTTCATAGATCATTCACCCTACAGAAATTTAAATTCAAATTTTAAGCTAATAATTAATATCGTAAGTTTGGTAAGGTCGCCGGCAGAGTTATTCTCGGTGGAAATTTTCACACTTGGGTCCGAATATGAGTCCGAACGGGGGGGAGGTTCCTCCATCCCCGATATAACCTTCGAAACAGAAGGAGCGTCTAGGAGGATCGATGAGGGGAAAGTGGCCATAAATGTATCACCTTTGGAGTGTTGAAGGGAACGTCCCAACGACTTCCATACAAAAGACGTTTCCTAGGTTGGAATGTGCAAAAGATGGACGAGGACAGATTCAAAGAATATCTTTTAATCGAGTTAGCGTCTATCTCCGCTTGACGCGGAGGACTCACAAGTCCCTGCAAGGCTCAAATCTTAGTAAAGAAAGTAACCTCGCTACTACGCGTGCTTGTGATGCCTGCATGCCTCCATGCGTCGATGATAACGGGAATCCTCACTCGATTACAACCAGAACTTTAGTTAATTACCTGGGAGCTCTGCTTGATAACAAACTGACAAACTTATGGGAACAATTTTAGAAGACGAGTGAAAAAGCCTAGTCGGTCACATCCTCCATGTCAAGGCTTACGGCCAACATAGGGGGACAAACCAGGGAAGCAAAGATTCCTGATGCCCCTGGTAAACTCTGTTCTGCTTTACGGATCGGAAGTTTGGGCAGACGCCGACCGAATTAAGAAGTACAGGCATAAGATCTGCTCTGTAAAGAGGCAAGCGGCACTCACGATCGCCAGCGCATACTTCACGTTATCGCTATCGGCGATCCAGGTAGTAGCTGCTAGCATTGGAGTGGAAACCCATCTACGAATACCACGTTTTATTATTATATTAATTAAATATATTGTTATTTTAGATTATAATTATTTTGGTTTCATAATTAGTATACATTTTTCTTATTACTTAAATTAATAACAACTCTTTTTTATTTAATATTTATTAAAATATTCAATTTTTAATAAATTGAAAAAGGTTAGATTCTTCTAAATATACAATTTTTATTTTTTTATTAATTAAAGATGACTAATAATTAAGACTTTTCAACTAGGCGTGTAGTAGCAGTGCTGACTGGTACTCGGAAATTGACAAGCTTAGTTAACGCCTAACTGACCTTTCTTGGACACTTGCATTTTTCGTTAATAAGAACTGCATATTTTAGGCTTAAAAACTCACCCAGTTGGTAATTAGGGTCAGTCTTGTGATTTCCGGAACCTACTTCTTGCTACAATCCCTGCGAAATGAGATATCAACCCCCTAAAGTGGGTTAAATTTTCAAATTATTCTTAAAAAAACAAAGTTCTTCTCTAATGCAAAAAAAAATTTTATTCGCCATAAAAAATTATTACTAGGACTTCCAAGAAAAAGTTAAAAGTCAAATACAGATGTATTAGTCATTTAAACCCTCCCTGGGGGTGTCTTTGGTAAACAAAGGGTTGAGTCTTATAAATCAATGAAAGATTGAAATGAAAGAGTTACCCAGATTATCAACAGGTGCGATTTTTGGCCCAGAATATTCAATTTCTTATTTATTATAAAAAACATAGAAATATGTATCTTTTGCAACAACACAGAGAAAAATAACTGTTAAACATAGAAATTATTGTTTACGTTTAAATTAGAAAATTTTTTTATTTAAATAAATTTTGTGAATATAACCATGCTAACCTCATATTTGTAAAATTTACAAGATTTTTTAGTACTTATAAAGGAAGATTTAAATGAAGCGTGTACGACTTATATAGTTCGTTCCTCAAAACTCTTTTTTTTTTTAAATACTACGATAAATAAGTCACCCCAATTTTTAGCCTCCCAGAGCGAAATCTTGATTTTTCGCAAATATTTTTGTGCTTTGGACTTTTATAAAAAAGGTAAGAAAAATGAGAAATAAGTTTTTATATTTTTTCTGTTATAATGTGTCCTCTTTTAACTCATATAAATGAATTTTTAGAATATGAGGCTTGTCAAGGAAAAAGTCAATTGATTCACTAAAAATAATTTAAGATTCCTTTTTTTCCAAAAGTTTCAGAGGGGGTCCGTATAAGGGAATATAACGCAAATATATTCCACTTATACTATACGGTTGTCAGGAGGTTTTGATATTAACGCAAAAATTAAAGAAAATACTAAAATATGAGCACTAAATTATAAAAAACTTACCTATATATAATATTAAGTAATCCAAAGTAAGGTAGACTATTAATTATAAAAATGAAAATACAATAATTAATTACGTTTCGCTCACCTACATAAAATTTAATAATAAAAATATTGAATTTAATGTGAGGACTAATATTTAAACAAACCTATATTTACAATCTTAATAATTGCAAGTATACACGGCGCTTAAACGACTTTGATTTAATATAATTAACAAATTATAATAATAATTAGTAAAACACTGGCCAAGTGATTTACGGTAAATTACAAATTAATTTAATGAGAGAGAGAGAGAGAGAGAGAACGATGGGCAAAATAATATATTTATAACTATTTTTATACAAATGCAGCTAGTAAAAATACGTAAAAATTAAAGGATTTTCTCTAGGAAAAAGGAAAGAATTATATATTAATACACAAGAGATGAAACGCACCTTATTATTCCGGCTTGTAAACAAGCCTTTATAAATAAGCGTAGAATAATGAGGTGCGTTCTATCTCGTGTGTATTACTATTTTTTATCCACTTTATCCATGGATAGTAGTGCAATGTAAATTTGCAGGTGCAGGAATGTAAATGCACCTGCTTGCCAGAATGTGCTGAAATTTAAAAGAACTTTTGAATAATTGACAAAAAGCAAAAAGGCCTTTATTTATCTTTCTTTCAGTATTGTAATTAATTATGTAATAATTTAATTAATTTATAAATTATTCAAGGAATTAAAAAAAAATTAATTTTTATTAACATGGAACATGTTTATAGGGAGGGGGTACTTCAGAACTGGAAAATTAAGGGGGGGGGGGGGTCAAATATGTCCTTTTTAAGGGGGGGGGGGGGGTCAAATTTGTCCTTTTTAAGGGGGGGTCAAATATGTACTTTTTAAGGGGGGGGGGGGTCAAATTTGTCCTTTTTAAGGGGGAGGGGGGGTCAAATGGGACTTAGAATATTTTGGATTTAGAGACCTTTGGTGCAGAAGTACCTAGGGACCTATAGTGCAGGAGCCCCTAAAGACCTTTGGTGCAGAAGTACTTAGGGAGCATTGGTGCAGAAGTCCCTAAAGACCTTTGGTGCAGAAGTACCTAGGGACCTATGGTGCAGAAGTCCCTAAAGACCTTTGGTGCAGAAGTACTTAGGGAGCATTGGTGCAGAAGTCTTTAAAGACCTTTGGTGCAGAAGTACCTAGGGACCTATAGTGCAGAAGTACTTAGGAAGCATTGGTGTAGAAGTACCTAGGGACCTATGGTGCAGAAGTCCCTAAAGACCTTTGGTGCAGAAGTACCTAGGGACAATTTGTGCAGAAGTCTCTAAAGACCTTTGGTGCAGAAGTACCTAGGGAGCATTGGTGCAGAAGTACCTAGGGACCTATGGTGCAGAAGTCCCTAAAGACCTTTGGTGCAGAAGTACCTAGGGACCATTGGTGCAGAAGTCTCTAAAGAACTTTAGTGCAGAAATACTTGGATATAAATATTGATATTATGAACAGAATAGATACTTTATTATGAGTGTTAGTTAATAATTAGTGAACATGTTCTATGCTCGTTGATTGTGTAGTTACACAAACCGGTCATAAGTTTTTATTTATATATTATTAGAATAATATTTTTATCGTCCGATGATAATTGAAATATAAATGATAAATAGTATTAATCGGTCTTTACGGACTAATATTATTATTCACCAATACAAATTAATGTAATTGATGAATAATATTTAAACTGCTTTATTGTTAATGAGTCGCCCATAGCGTGTATCGCATTAACAGCAGTTCAATAAATTTTTTCGAAATTAAAAATAAATTTTTAATTTAATTTTTGATTTTATTTCTTTGATGTTAAGAAAAAATCTTCGAGAAAAAATAAATGCCTCATCATTGTCAACGAGAATCGAACTCGTGATCTTCTACTTGCCGGGTAGACGCTTTAGCCAACTAAGCTACGGCACGAGCCGACACTCGATGACACCAATGAAACACTTATTCTCTCTCAAAGAAGGCAATATTATCATCCGATGATAATTAAAATATAAATGATAAATAGTATTTATCGGTCTTTACGGACTAATATTATTATTCACCAATACAAATTAATGTAATTGATGAATAATATTTAAAATGCTTTATTGTTAGTGAGTCACCCATAGCGTGTATCGCATTAACAGTACTTTTCTTAACATCAAAGAAATAAAATCAAAAATTAGATTAAAAATTTATTTTTAATTTAGAAAAAATTTATTGAACTGCTGTTAATGCGATACACGCTATGGGCGACTCATTAACAATAAAGCAGTTTAAATATTATTCATCAATTACATTAATTTGTATTGATGAATAATAATATTAGTCCGTAAAGACCGATAAATACTATTTATCATTTATATTTCAATTATCATTGGACGATAAAAATATTATTCTAATAATATATAATTCTAGCACTTGGTAGAATAGTTGCCTTCTTTGAGAGAGAATAAGTCTCTCATTGGTGTCATCGAGTGTCGTTTCGTGCTGTAGCTTAGTTGGCTAAAGCGTCTACCCAGCAAGTAGAAGATCACGAGTTCGATTCTCGTTGGCACTGATGAGGCATTTATTTTTTCTCAAAGATTTTTTCTTAACATCAAAGAAATAAAATGATAAATTAAATTAAAAATTTATTTTTAAAAATAGTATAATATTATATAGCATTCATTTATGTTAAGCCAAATGTGATGTTCGTTAGTGTACAGTTGTTAAATTCGAAGGTTCTGTGTTTTTGGTTTGCTCTTCTTTTTTCATGCTAGTATTGATATTAATAGTATTTGGTGTGTTTTTATTTCTTGTGTCAAAGTTGTGATTATTATTTAAACTTAAACCTAGATCATATTTAAAAATATCTAATTGGTCTTGTTCTAGCTTTTGTTTTTTTCCTGTTTTTTCATTTTCACGGTTTATTTTTTCTTCATCTGGTTTTTCAGTTTCATTTACATCTTTTGATATAATTGTACATGCGATGTTTCTTTTAATTTTTGGTTTCACTGATACAGAGTATTTTTGTAAACATTCAGATAATTTACTTAAAGCTTTTTTTTATTAGCTTACTTTTTATCAATATATCGTTCTGCTGAGGTTGAAGATGCCCAATCACTATAGTTTTTGACTTCTTGTACAGTGACACCACTATCAGAATAAATAGTTGTTCCAGATCTTCTCATACTGTGACCAGTATATGTACTTGGGTTTTATAAACCAAAAAATTCAGGTATCTTTTTTGGGAAACTAGCTATAGTGTTTGTACCAATTACTTGATTCATGCATTTACCTTTAGAATATCTAATTAGAAAATGATCAGTTTCAATCTTTTCTGGCCTTAATTTAATATATTTGTTTATAACGTCATAGTATTTATTTTCAATTATAAATGATTTTGCTATGTAAGTTTGGTAGTAGGTATTATTATTTTTATTAATCTAGCTGACTTAATATTTGTTATCATACTCATTTTGACGTCATGAATTTCACTTCCTCGACAACCTCCAAGTGCTTGCTTGGCTTCGATAGACATAACATGTCAACTAAATCAAATTATTATTCCTTAATTAAAAGTGTGGTTATTTCATAACGCTTATAAAAGTGAAGGTTACCTTCATCCTTATCACCATCCTGCCAGTGCAACTATAAAAATTTGGCATGTACAAAATTAAGCCGCGAGAATGTTCCGTATCGATGTATATATGTAAATATGTTAGTGTATATTGTAAGAAGGGAGAGAGTAGCTGCCGGCCGGCACCTTCAGTGCCTGCTTGGCTTTAATAGACATAACATGTCAAATAAATCACATTATTATTCCTTAATTAAAAATGTGGTTATTTCATAACCTTTATCAAAGTAACCTTCACCCTTATCACCATCCTGCCAGTGCAACTATAAACACTTGGTCCAAAGAACCGTTAGAAATGTTTTTTCACGATAATAAAAGTAAAAACGGTAGTTATCTTTTTTTTTATATAACGAGCACGCATGCTTTTATCAAGGTCGTTCGCGTGCCAAATTTTTTTAATTTATTGTATACATTAATTCAAAAGTAATTTAAGAAATAGAAAAGCAGAAGAGTCATTTTTCTAAAAATTCATTAAAACATAAACATGGAGAAGGGAGAACAATTTTTAATGGCGAATATTCAGCTATGAAGTAGTCACGTGTTTCTTCTCCAAAAATTTACGGCGAAGTTCAATTTTAACAAGACGAAGTCACGTGTTTCTTCTCCAAAAATTCACGGCGCAGTTCCGGTAATCAATTTTAACAAGACGAAGTCACGTTGTTCCAACTCGTCTACTATATTATCATCGTGATCACCTAGCAGCTTGGTCAGCGGCCATATGCAAAGTTATTTTTCTTCTAATCATTTTCGTCTGCTGCTGTACATGTATGGGTCTTGCTTCATCCGTCAATATGAATTTCTTCCCATCTTCTACTTTTTTATTAAAAAGATGCGTAACTATTGTTTTTTAATCATTAATACTATCATATGCTATTAATATATAACATAATATTATTATTAACATCATTATTAGAATTAGAAATATTATTATTACTATAAATATTCTTAATTTATAAATATTATAAATATTATACAAATTTTATAAAATAAGCTCTCTCTTTCACTCGTATATAAAAATTGTTTTTGTTAAATACATTTAAAAAATCTTTCAATTTTAAAATAAAAATTATTAATTAAAAATAATATTTTAAAAATAATAATTTATGCGATAAAATTTATTAAACTGTAATGTCATTTAAATATTTAAACTCTTAAAAGTGCAACTTAAAAGTGATCGTAATAATATAAATGTACTGTAATGTTCTGTCATAGGTTAAAAAGAGATAGAGATATTCGAATTTCTGTTTAAAAAGAGATAGAGATATTCAAATTTCTCTTCTACGCTAACTTTATAAAACATTAATTTTTTGATATTCTTGATTTTTCTCAAATAAAGTTCTAATCATTTCGAAATAGAATGATAAAAAATATCTTTCTATGTTACAATTCATTCGAGGAAATAAAGTTCGTAGTACTGCTTGTGCCTAAAAAAGCAATCAATGCACTTCTGCACTTGATTTCCTTCGGTAATTTTGACATCATATTTTTTTTCTTTCTTTTATTTTTTTTTTTTTAATTAATTTAATTTTAATTGATTTTTGTTAATTAATTTAGATTAAAATAAAGTTAATTGTATATCACAAAAATTGATGTATTATAAAAAAAGAAAAGAAAAATTTTGTAATACCAGTGTCCATATCTCTGTCTCTTGACTTGTACTTAGAATCATTAAAAAAAAATTTTTTTTCTTTTTTATCTAAAGCACTTTTCATCTTGATAGCTTTTCTTAATAATGATACAAAATTCTAACTCAATTGATGTTACCGAGGTCGATCATAAGCTGTAGCTTTTAGGAATCTCTTGTCAATCAGTGGGAGTATCTGGACATCATTTGCAGATCTCATCAATCAAGATATAATTTTCTTTGTCATGAGGACTACGTTTAAGATTATATTAGATTTTTATAATTTACTATTTTACTTTTTTACAAATATATTAATCATAATGTTCAATTTAAAAATCTATAACCTATATCATTATTCTCGGGAAGCAAGGTTTAACTTTCTTAGCTTAAATTTTGACATTATATAATTAAATATTTTTAAATTTTTATCAAAACTTGGTAAATTTTGTTATAAAAAAAATAATCTAAAGAAGCTTACTTATTTCAATTCATGTTTCAAGCAAATATGTTTACTTTGCTTTTTGATATTTCTCAACCTAACTCAGTGAACCGTATTCTTCTGAATATAGGTGAGTGGTGGATATCAATTGAACCGCTTAATTCCTTTTTTGACATTTCTCAACCTTAACTCTAAAAGCCTTATTCTTCGTAAGATTGGTAAGTGGTGAATGTCAATATAAATTTAGCTTATTCCAATTAACATTATGAACTCCGCTGTACCGGTCCCAAGCCCGGAGCCTCATAAGGCTGAGGAAGGAGGAGGGTGGTTCAGGCCGCCTTTTTTCAAGGTTGAACTAGAATCAAGGATATAGGATATAGCTCTCTGGAACAACTGAGGCTGCCCTATAAATCGGGTCTCATGCCTTGCATTTCTCCGGGGACATGTTCTATGTTTTACCCCATGTGTCCATGTTAGAAATGCCGCATAGTTAGTCTATAAGCGGTTCTGGAATAACTGAGGCTGCCCTATAAACCGGGTAATATGCCTTGCCTTTCCCTCGACCATTCTTGATAAGCATGCAGCCGCAGACTGCTATCCTAAAACTATCCTTGAGGAAGAGGCATATTAAAGGGGCTCCAAGGTTTTCTCCAACCTAAGTGCGATAGAATCCACATACAGGGTTGCCTTAGACCTGACGTATTGGCTCTTAGCATGGGAGAATTCTATCTCGAGCACAGCGACGTAGCCGATTAAAGGTAGTCGCGAGTCCCACTAAATCATGACTGCAGGTTGTATTTTCTGGTTTAGTAATGTGTGAAGGTGATGGGTTATTGGGTTATTGGGAAGTGGAATTGTCATTAGGCAAGGAGGAGCAATCCTCCATTCTGTAGGGGATCTATCTCTGGAATCAATGCCATCTGGTTCCAGAGTAAAATCTGACACCAGCCCTCATGATTCCACTGGTAGATGCCTGAACTGTTCCATGACAGGTATAAAACATTGTGGAAAGGTAGCAAACATGTAGGTATAAACACTTCACCTGTTAGATTGAGTATTGGTTTTCCCTCGCGTCACCGCCTCTCAATCGAAGTCTGTTACATGCCGGATTAATAATCGTATGTGATGTCATCAGACATGGTGGTGAAAACCCCCCGATCTGTAGGACTATTATTACTGGATGGACGCTGGAAGCTGTTAGATACTCTCTGTCAGTGACTAACGTAAATCCTTCAATAATACTCTGAAGGGTACTCTTACCCAACTAAGGGCCCTTTGTCCAGGGACACAGGCTTATTTTATGAACAATGCTAAATAAATACAGTGAATTACCCCAGGTTGATACCCCTCTTATAGAGGATAATTCAACCTCTGAATCCGATCAAGTGAAAGCCTTGATGGTCAGAGCTGGAGACACGGATTCTTGGGGTCTCCAATTTAGCATTTCCCAGCAGCAAGGGCAGAACACCACGCCCACAGAGCAACAACATCTAGCTCTAATTACTGCTGAAAAAAATACGTCAAAGGTAGTCTTAAATAGGCTAGAGGTCGAGGATTCCCCCCGCAAATCCTCAATGGAAGGTGACATATGCGCAAAATGTGGCGCCTAAAAAGGCTCAAGCAATAGCTTGATACGGCCTTCTATTCTGAAGGACCAGAGGTCATATTCGTTGCCTAATGTTAGCGAAGTTAAGCTTGATGACGAAGGCAAGAAAGAAGAAAATATAAAGATATCTCCGAGAATCAAAAGACTATAACAAGGCGTGCATTGAAATCCACGCAAACATGGAGAGAGATATTACTCAGATGAGAGACTCAGTCAAAGTACAAAAGAACTGTAATATGACTGTCAAAAAAGGCATAGCTGAGTTTTAAAAATATTTAGCCAGGCTTAAGACAATTTTTGAACTGCAGCAGGAGCTTTTAAATGGAAAACCAAAAACCCGATATTCCTATAGAGGAAGCATCAAGGGCCTAGAACTGGAAAAGGAAAGAAGAGGGCTCGGACTGCGTTCCAAAGCCCAAATGGAAAGGAGAATACAAAAAAGAGACAGGCGCAGAAAACGTCTCCGACATTCCCTCTAAAAAGACCTTTGCTAACGCAGTGACGTCTCCTCCGAAAGATAAGGATCAGGAGAGGGCTAAGATAGCTTGTGGCCAGCAAACGCAGCCAAAGGATGTAGCTACAGACTCCCCTCTTCAGATGAGGCTGATTTTGTTGCCATTAAAAGCAAAGGTCAAAGAAAAAAGGAAAAGAAGAAAAAGAAAAAAGAGTTTGAAACAAAGGAGGCAGAGGCTCGTAAAAACCAAGAGCAGGAACAGAAGAAGCAGCAGGATAAGCAGCAGCCAAAAATAACTGCAGCGGAAGCAAACCTGCGGCAGGGGGCAGAGAATAAAAGAAGAAAAAAGAAAAAGCCGCAGAAGAAGCTCTAATAAAGCCTCCTGAAGGGAACTCTTATGCAACAGCCCTGCTGGAGATCAAAAGAGGTGTCCAACTAAAGGATTCGGGGACTGAGGTTCATCGAATCCAGAAAACCCAGGATGGCAGCGTCCTAATAGAGCTGAGCTCGTCGAAAGAGCGGCAAAAACTATTAGACCGTAAAATTATTATTTTAGTAATATCATTTTTTATTGAAGTTATAGTTTTCTGCAGAAAACATGTTTAAAATTTTGTTTTATTTATAAATTTTGGAATATATTTTTAAAATCACGTCCAATTTGATCGCACTTTTAGATTTAGCTCTATTTGAATTTTCAAGCATTTTTGCTTTAAAATTCAATTGGAACAATCCAAAAGCATTTTAGAAATTTTGTGATTTATGAAAAATGAGAAATATGAATGAATTTAATAAAATAATTTTTGGAAGTTACATAGCCCTGTAATATTTATAATTTTAAAAATTAATTTTTTAAGTTTAATTGTAATATATTATGTAAAATATACTAACAATTATAATTATATCTAATAATCTAAACTATTTAATCTATGACTATACAAATAATATGTATAGCTGCGAATTAAAAAGATAATTAAAATAAAAAATATCATGCCTTTCATTAATTAATTAACTAAATAATATATATTTCAACAAAATTAATATCAAAATTCAAAATTTCAATTCACAAATTCGAAGTCCGTATATATTAATTTAAGTAATATTTCTTTTATTATGAAATTGATCTCTAAGGATTTTGATTTATTTTAGTTATCTAATCATTATTAATAAATTGTAAATGTTATTACAGTCGGGCATAGGTATGTACGGCCCTGCGTAGTTTGAAAGTGAGTATAATTAAGCACGGAAATAGTTTCTTGAAATGGAAAAACTTGCTCCGTAATTTTCATTTTAATTGTTTGTGGAATATTTTTGGTTCGTTGCATAAGCATAGCTTAATATATTTTTCATTAATTTTAAAGAATTTTTTAAGTTTTTATTTTCAAAAACGTCTATAATTTAAATGACAATCTCCTAAAAAAAATTTTAATTATCCGGATAACTCTCTCCTTGTAAATATTTAAATATCCTCTGAAAAATTACTGGAAAATTTTTTTTTTAAATAGCTTAAGAGAAATAATATTTAAAAATCCTCCCCAACATCTTAAAAAATGCTGAAAAATGCTTTAAAAGATTAAAAATACTTTATAACAAGGGCTGAAAATAAAACATATTAAACAGAATGCTTGAACTTACAAGCAAACACTCTTTAATTTTCTAACACGCCTTAAAACCTATTGAAAATGCCAAAAAATTCTTAAAATATGCTTAAAAACTTAAAATATATTTTTCAAAAAAGCTTGCAAATTCTAGCATACATCTTAAAATGGCCCGAAGTTCTTCAATATATTTTACGAAATGCTAGAATATAGCGACGAATTCTGAACAAATTTATTGAATTTAAACAACTTCTTGTATGTGGAAGCTATAATATAGTCTCCCCTTTTTTATTATAACGTAACAGAGTGAGATAAATTATTTTAATAAATTAATTAATTTTTTTCAAATTTTTAAATTATCTAAAATTCATTTTTTTAAAACGTAAACGTGTTAATTCGGATATTTTTTAAGTTTATCAAGACTTTTTATCTAGTTGAATATAAAATAAATATTCATCGTTTAATTAAATGTCTTTAAAAAAATTTTTATTTTGTATATGGTTATAATATTATATTAAAATACAAAAACTTAAAAAATAAAAATGAAATTATAGCAAATTATAATAATAGAGTCAACTGATTAAAACTCTTTATTATATGCATACAAGTGTTTTGCATTGGTATTTTTTTTACATAGATAGGTAAATAAAAATCAATTATTCAATCTAATATTAATTACATTTTCTTAAGTATATTAAAGAGACTTTATTTTAAGTAGGTAAAAAAAATTTATTTGATACTTACTTCCACTCTCTCAGTTGGGGGCCAATGTTCTGTTAACATAGGTTCATAAATTACTTTATACCCTTGTATTATACCATTACTATAAAAAATTTGAGGTGGCTGCCATGATATTTGCAAAGAATTAGATGATAAAGCTGTACATCTTACATCATCAGGTGAAATTTCTGGAACTATTTAGGAAATTATTAAAAATAGATAATTCTATGCAGGTTACATCTTAACTTACTACTATATATGCATGAAAATTTATTTTTGTATGTGTGTGTATTCCATTATCAAGTTTGAAAAAATGAAAGAAATTACATAAAACTGGTGTCCAAATAAAGAAAAAACGTCTGCGGATAACATAGGCTATAGTTTTGTGTCCCAGCTATCGTACTATCGTACTTAGCCATCGTTTCATTACGCCTAAATCACAAAAAGACTATGGCTATTTATTTCAGCTCACCGACTTTTGTTGAGCGCCTTAATACATTGAATCTTGAAATTGATCTAAGCAATGACACAAAAATTCCATTCTCTGACAATGTCAAAAGCTTAGGCGTAATTATCGATAGCAAACTGTAATGGAATTTTCAAATAAAATCCATTGAAAATAAAGTAAATAGGATTCTATATTCTCTCCGATTCATAAGACATTGCACCACTGAGGACTTACGCGTAAAACTTGTACAGGCACTCATTACCCCACATCTGATTTACTGTAACGCAGTTTATCTAGATGTGAGCATGACACTGAAACTTAGACTACAACGCCTAAGTAATTTTGGGCTAAGGTATATATTAGGTGTTAGAAGGGATGAGCATATTACTCCGTATCGGAAAAAACTCAAATGGCTCTGTGTTGAATCGCACAGACTTTATTTTACTGGCATAATTATCTACAAAATTTTATGTTTACAACAGCCTCCTTATTTAAGAAATCTCTTTATTAAACATCTGCCTAAAGATAATGCCAGGAGTGCTACACATAATAAAGAACTATCTCTCCCTGCAATCAAGGATTGTGGGTCTACATTGATATTAGTCAATTTTGCACTAATAATTTATAATCAGTTAAATTTTTATTAAAAATGGACTTTTTTTTAAAAATTTGTTAAATTTTTTTGGATTCAGAAAAATTTTTTGATTATGAAATCACTAACCGAATAACATGATTTATAATAAGTTTTGAAGTCTCTAAGTCTATAGCACTAAAATAGTATACGAAATACTAATACTAAAATGCTAGATTCTGTTAGTGTAGGAGACGTACGTCGACTCCATAAGAAACAAATTTGGAATTGGACATCCCCAGCCTCTCCAATACCTTTTTAAATACGTTTCTGTAATTAATAATTATAACTTTACTGCTGACAGAACTAGGCTCCTCTGATGACTCTGAATACATTTGCATCATTTTAAAGAACCCCGCAATAATCTTATGGAAATTGGGTTTCGTTCAAAATGTCTGGATTTTTGATATGTTCTAGATACCGGTTTTCTAAGCAAAAGTCCTAATGGGCACAAAGCTCAGAATTCAATTCTTTGGCCGCTACGAAGCTTTTAAGTTTTAAAGCTCTATCACAGATTAACTTATTCGCAAAGTCTTTAGAGAATTTTAAATGGCTTACATTGTTATTTTTAATGACTGAATTTATGTTTTCAAGGTCGCTGAATTTAAATCCGAAGTTAGATTTTAAAAATTGACAGTTGACAGCTGTCAAATAGCTGTCACAAATCGATAAAATTCTAAATATCTTACTTTTATCTTCATACATTATGTTTTTGAGGTCGCTGAATTCAAATCCGATATCAGATTTTTAAATGATTTTTAAAATCTTACTTTTATCTTATTGCTTTATGTTTTCGAGGTCGCTCAATACAAACCCGATGTCGGATTTTAAAATTGACAGTTTAAAACTATCAAATAGTTGTCAAAAGTCGATAAGAAACTAAAAATCTTAACTTTTATCTTATTACTCTATTTTTTGGAGGTTACTGAATTCAAATGTAAAGTTTTCTATTAAAATTGACAGTTCACAGCTGTCAAAAATCGATAAAGAACAAAAATCATACTTTTATCTTATTACTTTACTTTTTGGAGGTAGCTTAATTCAAATATAATGTTATATTTTTAAAATTGACAGTTTACAGCTGGCAAATAGCTGTCAAAAATCGATAAAAAACAAAAAACTTACTTTTATCTTATAACTTGTTTTTGAGGTTGCCGAATTTAGTTAATAAGTCGAATTTAGATAAAAATTGACAATTTATAACTGTTAACTAGCTGACGTAAAATAACAAAGTAAGTATTCTAATATATTTTTATTACTCTATGTTTTTTTGGTTATTTACATTATAATTAAAAAAAAAATTCGTGCCCAAGTTACCTGTATCGCTCCTATCCTTACTAGTAGAGAGTTTTGTTTATTTATTTCATAGCGCTTAGTTATCATTTAGCTGTCAAAGTTTTGTAGTTTATTAGAATGGCTCAGATTGCATTTATGTTTGGAATATTGTTTTTTTTCCTTGGGTATTATATAATTATTTATAGTCAGCAGCAAAGAAATGCGAATCTTCTGGCCATACAGAGGCCAAAAAATACTTGTATTCTGGCTGCTGTTAAGAAAATAATATTTTTAAAATTATATATAGAAAAGAGCACTTATGAAGTATTATTTTGTGGAGAAAAGAACTCTTTGCACATGGTCGCGGTGGGGCAATCAAAATAATGTGGAAAAAAATGCTCATCTTTCGCTTATTTATAAGTATGAGAGAGATAAAATTCTTTGGTCACTATTAATTAGTGAAGATAGAGAGAGGAGAAGCAATTTGTTATCTCACGATAATAGTAAAATACCCCCACTGTTTCATATGTAATAATCTTCTATAAAAAATAATTATAATAGGCATTTGGATAATATCAAATATAATAACTGAAAATAGTATTGAATGAAAGTAAAGTCACTTAGTATTGAATGAAATAAAAAAAAAAACAATATTATTTTTAATTATTAGGTATCACTGTATGTAAAGTACCTTTGGGTCATCGTTTAAAAGTGATCTTTTCTATCATACAATGTAAAAAAAATCATTTTTAAACACGTGTAGAAAAAGTTCAAGATAGCAAACTCGAAGATGGCATGAAAACTGTTTTCTGTCTTCCCCTCGTGTACTATCTTGGATTTTCTTCACTTATTTTAAAAAGATCTATTCTGCTTTTAAGAACAAGCATTATATTACTTATATTAAAACTTTAATAGTTTATTTTTACGAGATTCTTATAATTTTAAACTTTAATAGTATATTTTTACTAGATTCTTATAATTTTAAACTATAATAGTTTATTTTCACAATGTTCATATAATTTTAAACTTTAATAGTTTATTTTTACAAGATTCTTATAATTTTAAACTTTGATAGTTTATTTTTACTAGATTCTTATAATTTTAAACTTTGATAGTTTATTTTCACAATGTTTTTATATTTTCACAAGATTCTTATAGTTTTAAACTTTAATAGTTTATTTTTACAAGATTCTTATAATTTTAAACTTTAATAGTTTATTTTTACAAGATTCTTATAATTTTAAACTTGAATAGTTTATTTTTACGAGATTCTTATAATTTTAAACTTTGATAGTTTATTTTCACAAGATTCTTATAATTATAAACTTTAATAGTTTATTTTTACAAGATTCTTATAATTTTAAACATTAATAGTTTATTTTCACAAGATTCTTATAGTTTTAAACTTTAATAGTTTATTTTCACAAGATTCTTATAATTATAAACTTTAATAGTTTATTTTTACAAGATTCTTATAATTTTAAACCTCTTCTATCGTAAATGAAATTGAAAGATTAGAGCAAGATCCAGATTGTTTGCGCTTAAACCTTCTAACGTAAACTTCTTCCCACACTTGTTTTATACATGACTGCAACAACAATAATAATTTACAAAGACTTAGAGTTGGTTGCCAAGTAAACATTTATTTAAAGAGAGATATATACGTATCTGAAAATACTAAGACTTGTCCTGAACATTTAGATGCTGAAGGAAATCTTTTGCAACCATTACTTGAAACGTTAAGGTTTGTCAACAGGCCTTACTGTTTAAAAGGGACGCAATTAAAAAACTTTTTACAAGAGCTTCGAAATGTTGCAAATAACATTTCATTTTCTAAGTTTGATAATGTGTAACGGGGTATTTTCGGTTAAATAAATAATTTTTAATAATACACATACATATCTATTTATTAATATATTTATACTTAAAGAGCACCTTTCAATAAATATATATATATATGTATAATAATTTGTTAATAATAATGATAATAAAATAGGGGGAAATTACCTCTGTTATTCGGCTAGCTGCTGCATGAGGCTTACCTCTTTATTTAGTAGAGGGGGTTCACTAGGTCAAGAATATGTGTATTTAATGTATAAAAAGTGGGGGCGGTGAACATGCACATGGATAAAAATTAATGAAAACTACACACTTAATTTTAGCTATTAATAACTAATTTACCTTTTATTTAATAATTTTTTTTACAACATAATGCCTCTTGGGCTATTAATAATTATTATAAACATAACTTTAATATATATAACTTTGAACTTTATTTCTTTTAATATCACGCGCACACACACATAAGCAAGAGGATTTTTGAAGCACGCTTTCATATATTTATATATAATTTACCAGTGGCTGGATTTCCTCTTGGATGACTTGTAGGCGGCGAACTTGGAGTCGGCCTCTTGATGCTAGCCTCAATGCTTGGTTGAAAGTCTTTCCACACGAATCTCTTCACTTTTGATCAAGTTTTTATTAACACGGTTATGCTCCGTGAACGGCGGTTATGTTATAACGTGTTCGCTCGACGCCAAGCTTTTATTACTTTTGCCCATGGGCTTTCACTTATTTTATTTGTAATAATATTTCTATTTAATCGACGAAATAATTACTTTGCACTAATAAGCTTTAGATTTATTGAACCGGAATGTTTTAATGTGGCTTTTGTTGCAGAAACCCGGAGTCACATGTGGTTTCTATATAAGTCAAAAACCACCTGTAATTCTTTTCTGCTAGCGGAAATCTTCTCCGCTCGTTTCTCTCTTTTCTGTCTTTTCTTATTCGCTGCCCGCGGCGCTCGTTGACTACGCGGTGCTGCTACTCACGCCTGGCGGCTGTATTATACTTTTCAAAAAACTATATACTGGCTGATACTGAAGCTATGTGTGTGTGTGTGTGCATGTAAATTTAAACGTTTATAAAATAATATAATAATACTATTTGTAACGCGAATTTGCCTCGTTACAATAGCTCCCACGTTAGAGTGGACGTAGTGGAACAAGTCCTTGCACTTCTAGGAGCTATTGCCGTGCTTCATTACTCTTAATATCAAACCTTGCGGAACATAAATCCTACCCGTGCATACTCAAGGCCTACTCTAAAATTATTTACAATATGTACAATTTATTGAACAATGACTAGAAATTCTTAGAGATCTCGTTCATAAAAAAAAAATATATATATAATTTATTCGGTTATATACAACTTACTTCCGGCTTACAAGAGTGTAATAGCTGAATAGAATTCATGTAATTTACGCGAAGAAACAAAAAAAAATATTCAATTAACAGATATAGAAACGAAATAATACCTAAAAATTTTATTACTTAATTTAATCTTCTACTGCTCCAATTATTTTCCGTGAATGGGTTTTAGGAGTCAGGAATTAGGTTAAGGCAAATTTTTAAATAATCAGGCAATAATAACAAGAAAAAAAATATATATATATGAGTCATTCTGGATATCGTGTCATGGCCTTGCCAGGTCAGGTCTCCCGATCGGGCTGATTTTTTCACCACTTTTTTATGTATACAAAATATGTTTCCTGTGAAATTTTCAGCCCTCTAGGCGCTCAGGAACCCGAGTTATACCCAAAAGAAGCTTTTTAGATTTCTCCGATTTTTTCAAAAAAAAAATTTTTTTTTTTTTTTTTAATTTTTAAAATCGACTAGATGATTAAAAAAAATAGTACCCAGACATAAAAAAATGTAAAATTTCCCGCTGAATCCGAATTTGAGGTCAGTTTTTTGAAATTTTGCCCCTGGGCGGCTCAAACTGCTTTTTTCGGCTTAGAGCGGGAGATTTTGAACTGCCCAAATTCAACAACTTTTATCAGGCTCAAACCTGGATAGAATTGGTCTAAATACTATATACTTTGATGTGGTAAATGTTGCTGGGTGGTTATATACCCTTTAAAAAGCGCCAGAAGCATAATAATGGCTTTTTTAAATCAAATTTTAACGTTAAAATCACATTTTTTAAGCGCCTTATAGTATTTTTTAATTATATTTGTACTTAAATGACTTTTTTATGCTTTCTATACATAAACTTGATATTTTTCAAAGATTTTCAGTCCATTAATTCACGCGTCTCCAATAAAATGCGTATCTATGCGTAAAATATAAAATAGGGTTTTTTGGCAATTTTCAATGAAACGCTTAAACCTCACAAGTTAACCAAAACACTTCTGGTTGGTCTCATTTTTTTGGTGTAAGTATCCCCTTTCAAACACCGTAAACCGCAATTTTTTATCACTAATTTTCTTATCAATGTAGCCAATTAATCAAATTTCCATTTTTGGTTAAAAATGACCAATTTTTAAATTGATGCCAAATTCGTAATTGTTGACAAAAAAGGGTTTTATTTGTCTCAAAATATTCCCACAAGCTTCAAATTTCCAAAAATTCTTTACTCTACCATTTTTAATTATTTGTTAATCAGATATGATAATTTGAAGTCGAGGCCCAAATTTCATGATTTTTCAAAAAAGCTCATTTTTAATGTTAACTTTGAAGAGCCATTTCTTAAAAACGACTCAAGAAAATGAGACAAACAAAAAATTTTTGGAAATCGGAAGCTTGAAGAAAATTTTTGAAACATATAAAACCTTTTTTTGTCAAAAATTACGAATTTGGCAGCAATTTAAAGATTGGTCATTTTTAACCAAAAATGAAAATTTGATTAATTGGCTACAATGATGAGAAAATTAGTGATAAAAAATTGCTGTTTACGGCGTTTAAAAAGGGATACTTACACCAAAAAAATGAGACCAACCAGAAGTGTTTTGGTTAACTTGTGAGGTTTAAGCGTTTCATTGAAAATTGCCAAAAAACCCTATTTTATATTTTACGCATAGATACGCATTTTATTGGAGACGCGTGAATTAATGGACTGAAAATCTTTGAAAAATATCAAGTTTATGTATAGAAAGCATAAAAAAGTCATTTAAGTACAAATATAATTAAAAAATACTATAAGGCGCTTAAAAAATGTGATTTTAACGTTAAAATTTGATTTAAAAAAGCCATTATTATGCTTCTGGCGCTTTTTAAAGGGTATATAACCACCCAGCGACATTTACCACATCAAAGTATATAGTATTTAGACCAATTCTATCCAGGTTTGAGCCTGATAGAAGTTGTTGAATTTGGGCAGTTCAAAATCTCCCGCTCTAAGCCGAAAAAAGCAGTTTGAGCCGCCCAGGGGCAAAATTTCAAAAAACTGACCTCAAATTCGGATTCAGCGGGAAATTTTACATTTTTTTATGTCTGGGTACTATTTTTTTAAATCATCTAGTCGATTTTAAAAATTAAAAAAAAAAAAAAAAAATTTTTTTTTTGAAAAAATCGGAGAAATCTAAAAAGCTTCTTTTGGGTATAACTCGGGTTCCTAAGCGCCTAGAAGGCTGAAAATTTCACAGGAAACATATTTTGTATACATAAAAAAGTGGTGAAAAAATCAGCCCGATCGGGAGACCTGACCTGGCAAGGCCATGACACGGTATCCAGAATGACTCATATGGGAAGTACGTAAAAAGAATATATTTTATTTGTCTAGTATTTGACTAGTCGAGAGTCATTTTCTCTCTTTTGATTAACAAGTAAAAAAAATAAAAAATTAACATATGTATTTTAACAAAAAAATGAGATATTTAATACAAAAAATATATTAATAATATTTTAGCCTTACAGGCAATCTAATTAACAATATTAAGCCTTAAGGGTGGATAGAAAAAAAAATAAGAAGAAAAAAAACATAAGTTTAATTAATAGTCTTCGAGCCTTTTGGGCGAAGGATGAATAAAAAAATATATATAATGATGTATGTTCAAGCCTTCTGGGCGATCAAAAAAAAATATATTTGAGTGATTCTACAATCATAGAGCCTTATAGGCGAGTTGAATGTTTAGCTATCAAGCCTTGTGGGCGATAAGAATAAAAAAAAAACATATATATATATATATATATACTATAATAACGTTTATATGTGGAAAAAAGAAAAAATATAACTAAAAAAAAGTATAACTAAAAAAATTTAGAAAAATTGCTAAAATAACCGGGGGACCTTATAGCATACCAATTGCATCTGGATATGCGAGGATAAGTCTTAAAGCTATAGAGGAGCTTCCAGCTTCTCTTGCGGCGTTTAGTATCTCTTTTGGTATTTGTTCTAAAACGTCTCGTGGCCAATTGTAACGAGGGTAATCGAAGGGATTTTCGACCGCTGGGGCGGAGAAGTATTCAGGAAATCTTTCCCATAACTCCAAGGGTCTCTTGCCTTCCTGTGACTCTTTGGCAAGCTTCTTTGTGCAAGTACCGCATGTGTGCCCTCTTGCACCGAGGGCACTCAATAATTTTAACTCCTCGTCTGCCACAATTGGCACATACGGGTACTAATTGGGATTTGCTTTTACAAGTCCACTGGGTGTGTCTCCAGCTGTGGCATTGAAAACATCTGCCTGGGGGCAGGTCGACGCTTGCGTCAAATTCCACGGGCTCTAGTACCTGATACCTGATAGTTTTGTATCTAAAAGGGAAGAGCGGGAAGTCGCTTTCCCTTCGCAGAGCTAGTGCCATTGCACGGTATGGAACTGGTTTAGGATCTGATTCTGCGTTTTTTCCGTCCGTAGGCTTAACTTCCTCTGGGCGTGAAATGGCTTGGGCCATCAAGGGCATAGGTGGAGCTATTGTATTAGGCGGGGAGTTTACTACGCTATCTCTTGGGGCGTCGTCCGGGATTGGGGCTGCGCGATTTAAGGTAGACCTCTCTTTGCGTATAGCACCAGTCGATGAGGGCGGTTTCGCGGATAGGGTTGGAGCGTATACTCCGTTAACGTATACAATTCCACTAGCGACAGGGGCAGAGGTTGTATCGTGTACTTCCGTCGTCGTCGTTCTTTCTGGTATCTGCGCTTGGGGCTGGTTGAGCCTTCTTTCGGGGTCTCCCCCGTCTTCAGCCTCTTGTGTGTTTTCTTGTCTCCGCCATTTCGTGTTGAGTAGGCGTTTGCCTCTCCAATTCCCTCTGGCGTTGCTCATTCCTGGAACATGCGTTCATTTGTAAATTTTGTGACTCAGTTGCTTTGGAATTAGGATTAGGTGAGGATGTTTTCAGTCTTATTAAGTTAACCGCGTGTACTTTGGGTATTCTTCCCGGAGAGTTTTTCAATTCATACACTGTAGGTGATAAAACTTTAGCTATCGTATCCGATTCCTCGCTTTTTGGCGCTAGTTTTGCTGAAAAATCTTTTTCTGCTGACGATTGCGGCTGAGTCTTTCTAAGGACTATATCCCCCTCCTTAAAGGAGACGTCCAGTCGACCCTTATCATAGCGCTTTTTTTGCTTGTCCCGTTCGTCGTCTATATGTTTAGCTACTAAGTCTCGTAGTACGTCAAGTCTTTTTGGTCTGTCTTTCCAAACTTCTTGGTCAATTTCTTGTATTGGCTGTTCAATTTGTCGCCTTAGGCTTTTTACCATTTTAGGCTGACGGCCATAATTCATGTACGCGGGTGATGTTTTTAGCGTTTGCTGTATTGCTGTGTTTTTTGCGTGCTGGAATTCGTGCAGATGTTTATCCCAGTCTCTGTGGTCGTTTCCGACGAACATTCTAATCATTTGTTTTAGGCTACGGTTCGAACATTCAGTAGCGTTGCTTTGAGCGTGATAAGAGGGAGTAGAGATTACTCGCACCCCATATTCGCTCATTATCTTCCGGATGTGATCGTTGTCGAATTTCGAGCCATTGTCGGTCAAAAAATAGCTTGGAGTTTCCCAGCGAAAGAGTATGAGCTCTTCGAAAGCATTAGAAACGGTTTTCCTGTTAGCTTTCCTCAAGGGCTTCAATTCGATCATTCGTGTGAATAAATCTTGGAAAACGATTAAGTATTTGAATCCGTTCTTACTTCGCGGGAACTCCATACAATCGCCTGCGACTACAGTCCATGATTGTTCTACTATGCGTTTTCCCATTAAGCCTTGTGGGGCTGTTTGGACTGCTTTATGCCTTTTGCATTCTAGGCACGTCGTGACGTATTTTTCCGTGTCGTGGTACATTCCGTGCCAGTAATAATCCGTAGCTAAGCGCTGGTATGTTTTTGCTACTCCGAAATGTCCTGACCACGGCATATTATGCACTTCTTGAAGTGCTGTTAATCTTTGCCCCTCGGGCAGTAGTAATCGACAATTGTGTTTATCGCCACTTATTGGGTTTAATAATTGATCTCTATAATGAATATATAATCTGTTTTCTTCCACTTTCCAGTTAGGCAGTTTCCACGGCGTTTGTATGACATCTTGCATTCTTATAAATACCATGGGTCCGTAATTTCTTCTAAGGCAGATATGTAATCCATGTCGCTTTCGTCGTCATTTTCTGCCAATTCTTTGTAAGATATTCTTGATAATGCGTCTGGAAAATGGTTTAAACTACCTTTTCTGTATACGACGTCAAAGTCCCACTGTTGTAACTCGAGGGCCCAGCGGGGTAACCTGCCGTTCGGTTCCTTTAAGTTGCTTAGCCATTTGAGGCTGGAGTGATCAGTGATCGCAGTAAATTTGTAACCTTCTAGGTATGGTCTCAATCGTTTTATTGCCCATAAAAGAGCTAAACATTCGCGTTCTGTGGCGCTGTAATTTTGCTCTTGGGCTGTTAAAACTCGGCTGATATAAACTACTGGGTGCTCACCATCTTCGTGCATCTGTTTTAAGACGGCACCGATCGCCATATTACTGGCGTCCGTTTGGACCTTGAACGGGAGATTAAAGTCTGGTCTGGCTAGGACTGGTGTACTGACTAAGGCTAATTTGAGTTTTTCAAACGCCTCTGCCTGTTCATCTCCCCCATTTTATATCTTTGTGTAGTAGTTTAACCAGCGGAATTTTTAATTCAGCGACGTTATTTATAAAACGTGAATACCATCCTACCATGCCTAAAAATTGGCGTAATTCTTTTACGTAAGTTGGCGCAGGATATTCTAAAACGGGCTTGATTTTTTCTTTATCAGGGCGTAACCCGTTGGCATCTAAAATAAATCCAAGATAAACTACTTCTGAGCAACCGAAATTACATTTGTCTGGATTTATCGATAAGCCTGCGTCGATTAACTTTTTGAAAACTATTCTTAAATACTTAAGATGTTCTTGAAAGTCTTCTGTGGCTATTATTATATTGTCTTGATAACTAAGCACGTAGGGCTCGAGATCGGGCGTTATAATTTTGTCCAATAACCTTTGAAAAGTTTTTGGCCCATCTGTGACTCCAAAAGGCAGTCTTGTGAATTGCAGAAGGCCTAGTCCTGGTAGAGCGAATGCCGGGTACGGCTTAGAATCGTTTTCTAGTGGGAATTGTAAAAAAGCTTTATTAAGGTCTATTTTTGACAAGTATTTTGCCCTTCTCAGCTTGTCTAAGGCGGAATCAAGATTAGGGAGTGGGTAGGCGTCCTTTTCGTTCACCCGATTTAAGTCACGAAAATCCACGCACATCCAATAATTGTCGTTGCGTGGTACCATAACAGGAGCGCTACACCACGAGCTATTCGAAAGTTCGAATATCCCTAATTGAAGCCACTTTTTAGCTTCTTCTATGGCAAGATTTAAGACTTTCGGTGACATTCTTCTTAACTTGTGTCTTACTGGTGTGGCATCAGGTTTGACCCTTATTTTGTGCTTAATGAGATGTGTTCTTCCATGGGGCTGTGGCTGTAGGGGCAGACATTCTTTTACTTCTCGCATAATTATATCCTTTTGTGACGCTGAAATTTCTTCGAATCCCGCGCACTCTTCGTAGAGCTGTGGATCATTTTTACTTTTATGCGCGTTAAATTTATGCCATTGTCCGCTGCCATGTCTTCGCCTCCATTCGCCTGCACTTGCACAAATTTCTAGGCCAAAAACTTTTTCAAAGTCTACGCCCAATAACATGTCATATTGTAGGCTTTCGGAAATTTTCAGGTCTATAGGTTCCGCTTGTCCGTCTACGTCAAACCAAACCTTCAGTACTTGAAAATATTTCCCGTGGCGTCAATTAATGCTGACCCTATGAACCAATTAATGCTGAGCCTATCTTTGAACTTTTTTGCGTCCTTGGGCAAAGTTGACCTTATTTTCGTTTCTGTTCATTTCTGTTTGTGTAGTTATTTTTATTTAGCTGGAGGTCGTTGGAGCCTGTCCCGTCCCCAGCTGAGCGTTTTCCGCTTTATATTGCGTAGCCACAGGGCAGGAGCAGTTGGTATACCTAACTCCTAATTTTCCACATAGAAAACAAATGTCCCGCTTATTTAACTGTGGGCATTGCAGAGTTCTGTTGTTTGTGTCTTGGCACAGAACGCAATGGGCGAGGAATCGCGGTTTATTAATTTTGGGCCGGCGTGCGTTATTTTGTGAATTTTGTGGGTTATTCACATTATTATTATTATTTTGCGATCTTAAGAACTGCATGCTTGGAATTGAACCATGATTCCATTGTTGCATCATTTGTGCAAAATTATTTGGGTCCGCAAATGTGTGGGGAAACCAGGGATCAGGTGGTGAAGCCATATGCTGCATTACAGGCTGCAATTGCTGTTGAGGCAGTGATCTAGGCTGCTGTTGACACGCGCGCTGTTGCTGGGTCTGACGCTGCTGTTGAGCACCTTGTTGCTGCCTTTGCTGAGTTTGATGATTATTATCACCAGGAGTCGTTAATGCAGCCAGTTCATCCGTCTGTACCTGTTTACCACGCCCTTTGGGCTTGCGTTTCCCTTTGTTAGTTGTATTTTCTGGTATGTCTTCGGTTTGAGGCGTCTTCACTGAAGCATTGACAGTTTCGGTGACGGCCGATATTTTAGCTTTCACGGCTTTGTCGTCATAAGCTAAATCTGGTACCTTTGACTTCTCTTTGCTTTTCGGGGTGAATACTTGTTTCTAACTTCGGATAGCTTTTCGTGCTTCTGGCCCAAGTCCAATAATTTGCCAAAACTTGTGATAGTGTTGGTTAGCCTATATGCTTCTAGACTTCGTTGGTATTCTGGGTGAATTAACCTGAGAGCCATTTCCACCAACTTTTTCTCACTAGGGCGTTGCGACAATTTATCAGCTATTGCCCTGAAAGCACATAAAAATGTGGCCATGATTTCGCCCTTTCCTTGAGTCCTAGTTCGATGTTCCTCGAGATAATCCTCGTCTATACGGGACGAAGCGGTTACGGAAGGCTAGTTCAAAATCTTCCCACGTATAGAGGCTATCTCGATCCGTTCGGTACCATAAGATGGCGTGGTCTTCGAACATTGACGTTAGGCCGTATTTCATTTGTATAAACGAGAGGCCTGATGTTTTGTAGCAGTCCTTAAGCTTGAACAAAAATTCTTCGGATTTCTTGGCGTCGCCATTGAATTTTAGGTTCCACATCTTGAGCACTTTTCCGGCTTCTATGCGCTTGGATAGGCTCAAATTAAAGGACTTCTTTGTGCTGGACATAACCTCGATTCCGGATCCTTCCGTATCTTCTAAGGCTGAATTCATAAAAATGTTTTTCTCACGTTTCTCGTTTTTTGCAGTTTTGTGAGATATTGTTTTTATGCTGCCATTTTTGCTTGTTTTACTTTTCTTTTTGTTTTCTTTTTGCTTGAGGTTATTATATTTTTCAATTTCTATTCTTTGTTGTTCTATGAACTCTTGTTCTTTTTGCAGCTTTTCATTTTCTGCTTTTGTGTGTTCCCTTTCATCGGGAGCTTTTGCTGGAAATTGACGCACGTGATTTCAAAGAGCCCGCTGAGCTGCCCCGTTGGCTTATGGTTTTCTCTTTACGGAGTTCTTTCATTACCTCCTTCGCTAACGATACTTCTTTTCGTAAGACTGCTCTTTGCTTCCGCAAAAGGGCTAGCTCTCGCTGGGCGGCTGACGGAGTTTCAGCTAACGGAATTTCCGAGCTGCTATATGCGTTCTCTTCAATATCAGGCAAGTCACCGTTGTCGTCGTCGATTCCCGAATTCTGTACGTGTTGTTTATTTTCTGAATTTATTATTTGGTTTTGCTTATTCAGAGACCTTCTTGCGCTTCCTGGAGCTGGAGGTTGAGCCAAAACGTTACTGTGTGCTCGAAAATCAATCGGGTAATTATCCCACATTAGACTCTCCGTCTTGCCTTGCGGAGTCTGCAGCCACTGCTGCCTGTTGTTTCCAGGCTTGCCGCGTTCATAATTACTACGCGCGCTGGATTTCGCGAACCTAGTAATTGGCAGCGACGAGCGAGTCCTTGGCGTTATACTGCTTGGTAGTAACTTTTCTTGACTTCTACAGCCGTTTTGAGGCGTTTCAGAAATAAGATCGTTCGAGTTTGTTTGCCTCCCGTAACCAGTATTCATTACGAGGCCACAGCTAGCCGTAGTTGAGGTAATTGGGTTGCTTACGCCCGGGGCTGCCGTTGCTGCCGTAAGAACTGCTTGGTCACTGCTCGCATTGCGAGTTAAGGCTTTGGCATAAGTCGGTCGATTTTGTATGTAATGAGCTGTCGTAACTACGGGCGCGCTATAGGCTGGATTCTTAAGCCTTACACCTGTTAACTCCGAAACATGTCTATTGACGTCGCTGTTTAATGTTGAACTTCTAACTTGTTCATCCATTGATGGAATGTCTAGAGCATGTTGTAGAGTCGGTGGAATAAAATCGCTTGGCCTTTTGTCTTCACTATGGCTCCAGTTGTACGGGGCTGTTTCGTCCATGATTTTAATCTGGTACCTGAAAAGCCTGTCTTTTATTTGGTCCACATTAACACTATACGACAGCCAATACTGGTCTAATTTTCTTATTATATCAGTAAATTCCGTATGGTGGTGTTTAGTAATTCTTGAACTTCCGGCCTCTTTTCGTATGTTTGTCTTCTACTTGACATACGGGGCGGCGGTAGTGTTTTATTTTTATTTTTATTACCCATTTAATTTAATTTAAAAGGAAAAAAAAATTATTATATTTTAGGGTTCCTAAAATGCTCGCCCTCCCCTTGGAGAAAAATCGACAGCGATATAAAAGAGTTTAAGATTAAAATTAATTAAAGGGACCTGTGCAGAATTAAAAAGAAAAAAAAAAATTTATTAAAGAGAATGTATATTTTCTCCCCGTGTATATATGAGAAGAAAAAGAAAGAAAGAAAATAAAAAAAAATTTTATAAGAAAAATTCGAAGCACGTCAAAATATTTTGTTTATTTCTCCCGCTGACTTCGCGAAGGTTCACTCTTTTGTATATTTTACTGCGGATTTTCTATCGAAAACGCGGCGCAAGGGACAATTTTCCTTAAAAAGAAAATTCTTGAAAATTTTATAAAGGTCTTGATTAGTCTTGAAATCAAAAATGTGTCTTGGGAATTTTTAAATTTGTTGTTGATTAAAAAAAATCTTGATTTATTCTTGATTAATGCCTTACATGAAATTTCCTTGATATAATCTTGCTTATAAAAAAGGGTTGATTTTATTTGAATGGGTGTATGTATCTTTTTTTTATTGGCGTAGAAATTCCTTGGAAAAAGGAATTTACAGTTTAAAGCGAGATCGTAAGTCAGTTTGTCGGCACAAAGCTTTTGGGTTAAAGCTTGAGACGGTATGGGTGAAATTGTGAAATATTGTAGCAGGAAATAGGATTTTGGAAAATAATTGGAGTATTTTTTTGAAATAATAATAATTTTTAAATAAATAATTATAATATGTATAATAATAATAAAAAAATGATAATATTTGTAATATTTTGAAAGAAAATAAATTTTATGCGTTTCGCTGAAATTCAGATTTTTACGCACTTGTAAGGTAAGGAACTATTTTTTTTTTAAAGTGTAAAATTATGTTATTTTTGTTTTGTCGCGTTAAAAAAATGATCTCTGAGAATATACATAAATTTTTGTAATAATTATTAATTGAAATTAATTATAAACGGCGGTTATGTTATAACGTGTTCGCTCGACGTCAAGCTTTTATTACTTTTGCCCGTGGGCTTTCACTAATTTTATTTGTAATAATATTTCTATTTAATCGACGAAATAATTACTGTGCACTAATAAGCTTTAGATTTATTGAACCGGAATGTTCTAATGTGGCTTTTGTTGCAGAAACCCGGAGCCACATGTGGTTTCTATATACGTCAAAAACCACCTGTATTTCTTTTCTGCTAGCGGAAATCTTCTCCGCTCGTTTCTCTCTTTTCTCTCTTTTCTTATTCGCTGCCCGCGGCGCTCGTTGACTACGCGGTGCTGCTACTCGCGCCTGGCAGCTGTATTATACTTTACAAAAAACTATATTCTGGCTTATACTGAAGCTATGTGTGTGTGTGTGCGTGTAAATTTAAACGTTTATAAAATAAAATAATAATACTATTTGTAACGCGAATTTGCCTCGTTACAAATGAGAGTAATTTTTCTGATACTGAATTTTCGTCCATGAGTCCAATAACAAAAGAGCAGTTTCGAGAACTTTTTACCTTTTGTGATCCAGTTGTGCAAACAAACGGGTTCCTGTAGAGAAACATCTTCTTACATTCTTATGCAAGATGCGTCAAGGTTTATCTGATGATTTCTTGACAACGATGTTTGGATATAAGTCTAGACAAAATACTAGCTCTGTTATTAGTACAGTGCGAAAAAGTTTGTGTCAGAGATTCGTACCAAATAATATTGGTGCTATCACTCGAGATCAATGTATAGAAAGACACGTAACTGATTTTTCAAATCAGCTCTATAATCTTAAACCAAATATACCTAGAGCCATAGCTTTTGTTGACGGTACGTACTTAGAAATTGAAAAAAGTAGTAACTTTGAGGCTCAGAGGCTCTCCTACAGCATGCATATAAATTACAATTTATTAAAGCCAGTAATAACCGTAGCCCCAGATGGTTATATACTTGAAATCCATGGACCATACTTTTCTGACCATCATCATAATGATTCTGCTATGCTCAATCACCAACTACAAAGAGATGGGGAAGAATTTCGAAGATGGTTTCAAGAAAATTATATTCTTATCTTAGATATAGGATATAGAGATTCTGCTCCACTCTTAGAACAACTAGGTATTACTATGAAATCACCACCGTGCTTGCAGCGTAATCAAAGACAGTTAACGACGGAACAAGTTAATGAAGCTAGATTGATAACTAAGAGCCGATGGATTGTGGAAGTTATAAATGGACATATTAAATCGATATTTAAGTTCTTTGAGACTATCGAAAAATTTTTTCATCGCACTTAGGAGTATTCGACTTGGCACCAATTTTTACGTATTTCATTAAAAACGGAGGTATCTTTAAAATTTTATCAAATATTTTTGAAGATTGTATCAAAATTTTCTTCATTTTCTTATTTTTTTTGGTATTTTTTAATAATTTGAAATAAAAAAAAATTAATAAAAAAAAATTATTTTACAGTCATAATTAAGTGTCAAAATATACAAGAAAAGTCTGCGGGTGACATAGGTCCTAGTTTTGCGACTCAGCTATCGTACTTTTGGAGATATTAAAATATTTTCTAAATATGATAAAATTTTAATGTCGCAATTGGTATTATTCGATTTTGCACTAATTTATACGTACTCAGTTAAATTTTTATTAAAAATGGACCTTTTTAACATGGAACATGTTTATAGGGAGGGGGTACTTCGGAATTTGAAATTTAAGGGGGGGGGGTCAAATTTGTCCCAATTTTTTTTGGCCTTTTATTTAATTTACAAGGTCCAATTTCGTGCCCAAAAAACGTTTTTTTTTTCATTTCACTGGCATTTTTTTTTTTTTTTAATTTTTTTTGTCGGTGTACACCCTTGGCAAACCAATTCTAAAAACAACCTAATTTGGTTTTTTTGTTTTTGGCAAACTGGAGTCGAGATATCGTGCAAGCCGCAAAAAACTACCTCAACTTTAGAACGCGATATATCCATACTGATAAATGCAAAAAAAATACCCTGCCAACTAGCTGGCACTAAGGTTCCTCAAACAATGAAAAAAAACTTTTCCAATTTTGAGAAATAAATTTTGGAAAAATTCGTTATCAAATCCAAAAAATTACTATAAATGAACTGTCTAAAACTAGTACTCTCATAGAAATAAATTAGGTACTATACATCCAAAAAGAAAAAAAAAATTTGGTGTTTTTTGTATTTTTTTGTGAAAAAAAATTTAGGAAAAAAATTTAAAAAAAATTAAGTATCAGATTCGAGATATCGAGCAAAAACTATAATTTCAAATATAAGTACTTTCGTAGAAATAAATGAGGTATTACATCCAAATTAATAAAAAAAAAAAAGTACCTAGAGCTTTTTTGGTAAAAAAATTTTTGAAAAAAAAATTAGGTCTTAATTTCATAACGGTTGTGAAAGATCGCCGGTCGCAATATTTTCAGATATTAGTACTTTCATGAAATTAAATAAGGTATTACACTCAAAAAAAAAATATTGCAGGTTTTTTAATTTGTTTGTTTTTTTAATTTTGAGAAAAAATTTTTTAAAAAATTCGGTATCAGATCCAAAAAATGACTATAAACAAACTTTCTAAAATTAGTACTTTCGTAGAAATAAATGAGGTACTACATCCAAAAAGAAAAAAAAAATTGTTGTATTTGTATTTTTTCGTGAAAAAAAATTTGGGAAAAAAATTTTCAATAAATTAAGTATCAGTTTCGAGATATAGAGTAAAAACCATACTTTCAAATATGAGTACTTTCGTGGAAATAAATGAGGTATTAAAAATTATTAATGAGGTATGTAATATCCAAATTAAAAAAAAAAAAGTACCTCGAGCTTTTTTGATAAAAAAATTTTTGAAAAAAAAATCCTATATATATTAAAATGAAATAATTTAAAAAATTGACTATTTTTGATTTTATTGGACACGCATTTATGAAGAATTGTACGGACGAAAATACATAAAAGTGGTTTTAAAGTAATCTTTAAAGAAATATCTCCAGACCTTTTTCTAATTTTTAAAAAATATTTAAATGATTTCGAGAAATCAATATCAGAAGTTAGTGGTCGAAAACGCAAAATAATTTCATTTTTTTCACTTAAACTGATTTTTCTCAGGATCTAAGAGGTTTTTTGAGACAAGATTTAGTGCAAATTATTCCTTGGAAAAAATGCTATCGATTTGACGTTTTTATTTTTTTTAATTTGAGATCACGGTTCAGAGTTACAACTGTTTGAAGCTAAGAACTTCAAAATTAAAAAAATCAAAAAGTGGACATTTTCATCACTTCAGATCTCGGAATCGATTGTGTCAAAATGTAAAAACCAAGTTTCTTTGTATTTATTAAACACTTTTCTAATTCCACTTTTATTTTTTTTTAATTTCATTCATTAGTTAAAGAGAAATATCAAAAAAACGACTTAGAGTCTAATTTTTTGAAATTTTTTATTTTTTTATATTTAGGACAGCTGATATCCATTTTTTATATGATTTTATATATTTTATATTTTATTTTCTTTAAAAAAATCTAAATGCTACCATTGCATAAAAATATATAAAATTAAAAAAATATTTAAAAGCAATCATTGTATAAAAATATTTGAAATTCCAACTTTTCTATTAAACAAGAGACAGTTAGGAAAAAATTTATAATGGCGTATAGTTTCTGGTAAAGTCAATAAAAAAATACAATTTTCTTATAAAACAAGACAAATACAAAAAAAATTTTAATGCAATCATTGCTAAAAAATTTTTTTGAAATTAAGAAAATATTTCAATGCAATCATTGCTAAAAATTTTTTGAAATTAAAAAAATATTTCAATGCAATCATTGCATAAAAATTTTTGAAATTAAAAAAATATTTCAATGCAATCATTGCATAAAAATTTTTAAAATTAAAAAAATATTTCAATGCAATCATTGCTAAAAATTTTTTGAAATTAAAAAAATATTTCAATGCAATCATTTGTTACGTATGGTAGGTCAAAATTGATATGCCTAACATTTGATATACATATAAATAGTAAACCTTATATCCGATAGCTGTATTAATATTACAGACGACATAGGAACCCGCAGGTGCATTTCCGCTGTTGCTGATCTAGCACAATAGCGTGGGACCAAAAGTCAGCTATGACATAAATTAGTAGGGATTTATAGGCGTTATAAACTGCATAAATTCCACCTCGCGATTCTTAGTAATAATTAGGGACGCCTTCGCTAATTGGACGTGACGAGACCGACGCTTTTTTGTATTGGACTTTTCCCCAAAAATCTCGCAATATGGGCAGATTCATTTTAGATTATATATTGCCCTTCAGGCGCCCAAATTGCATTCTTTAGAATCATAACCATCGTTAATTAGAGTACTAACTCCCGTTATTAAGTATCTTTTATAATTCGTTTGACTTAAGGACTTATACAGTTTTATTATATATACTTATAATCAATAAAGTGAAAGTTATATATCAAATCAGTTATCAGTTATTATTGTGACAATTCCTTCTGTAATTAAGAACTTAGCCTCAGGTTAGGTTCATCCAGCTTAGATCGAACTCAAATTCATCTACAAATACATCAACTATAAACCATCCAAAATAATAACCATACTAACTATATAAAATACCTGGGGCAGTCAATATCCCCAGGATAAACTTATATTTCATATATTCATAATTATTTATATTTACGTATCCCTTGGATAAAACCTCAGGATACGTAACATAAATTGGCTCCCTAAAAGGAAAGCTGGTAAGAAGGAACAAAGCATATTTCCTATCAAGATAACATTTACAGTATATGGCAAAGAAAGGCCAACGCTATTATACTTGCAAATATCCAAACTGCCAAAATTGTAAGGGAAAAGTAAAAGAAAAATTTTAAATTTCAAAACACGAAATACTATCAACAAACAAGTCAAATAGTAAAGTAATAGTGACTGTAAATTATACAATCGAACTCAACGAAGAAATCAACTCTAATCAATCAAAATCGAAAGATCTTTAAAATTATTTAAAACCGTTATACCACACAATACCATCTAAAGAAATTTATCTACATCTTCGTAAGCAGTCTCTGAAAAATTATTTTTGCCAAGCTGTAGCCAAGCTGTATATTGCCAAGCTGTAGCCAAGCTGTATCTTGCCAAGCTGTAGCCAAGCTGTATATTGCCAAGCCGTAGCCAAGCTGTTCATTTTTTTATTATCATTGCCAAGCAGTTTTAGGACCTATCCAACAAATCATTGGAAAATATAATGGAATTCAGGACCATTGCTATAACTACAATCTTAATGTAAGTACCTTAAAAATATTTTTTTTATCTTTTACTTAAATCTCCGAGACATTTCAAAATTTTTTTTTTTAAAAAAAAATAATAAACAATGCCGTAAAAATTTTTTTTTCTTCTCGTAAAACTATTATGCCAAATAATTCTTAGCGACAACCGCGAGATACATTCTCCGATACTGAATCAATTAATAGTGAAGTAAACCGAACCATGGACGGCCCTCAAACTAACCCGCCCAATAATATAGAGGTAGCCAATTTAGCCCAAGAACTTGAACGCCTCAATTTAGAAATGCTACGACAACGCGAACAAATGACAAATATAATAAACTCTGAAAGATCACTAAATATAGAAGTAGCCTACGAAATTTTGAACGAAATGGAAAATGATGAACAAAATCGTAACAATGGAATACAAAATGTACCAAACAACGCTAATAATAGACCCAGATTAAATAATCTTGTGCCACTTATAACTGCTATTGCAAATATACCCGATTTTTCTGGTCAGCCACAAACCCCACAAGCTTTTTCTAAAGTTTTGAAAGATATTGTTAAAACATATGGACCAGGTTACTAACAATTTTTGTTAAACTCAATCCCTCGCCGCCTTAAAGGCCGAGCATATGACGCATACGCAGGAACGCCCCTAATTACACCAGTCTAGAAAATTTTTTACAAAACTTAAAACTAAGTTTTGGCGGTATCACTGACGCAGATACTATTAAATTAGATATGAGACAAGCCGAACATAACCCTGGCGAACCAGTAGCCGATTATGCCCTACGCGTACAAAATTTAGAACAAGCTTGACATGCAATTTATGATTCATCAGTTAGCTTAACCGAAAAAGAACAATGGAAAAAGCGAACTAGTATTGAAGCCCTTGAATATTTTCTTTTTGGATTGAGAAATCCTCCGGAATATAGAGTAGCCTCAAAACAACCAAAAACTTTGCGAGAAGCTGCTAATATTGCAGTAAACCTTGAAGGTAGACGTCGCTCGGTACAAAGACATGAATTTTGTACATTAAAACACGCACCAGTTACCCCAGCTGAACCAAACAACTTTGCGATGGACGACACATCTAGTGTCAGCACAGCCTCAACTTCAGAAATTTTTAATTTAATAAACCAATTTCTAGTAATACAAAGATTACGTAATAACGTGATGAATACAACAGGACACGATATAACTGGTATACGCACTGTTGCCGCGGAACCTCCAAAAAAGCAATGTATTTTCTGTAAAAGTAATAGTCATGATATATCACAATGTAAAGAGTTATTTAAATCTGTTGAACAAGGAAAAATTAAACATCCTACCGAAATCCAAGAACCTGATACTTCAATTACAACCTTAACTCCTGCTTTTGAAAATTACCTTCAAAATTACCCACCACCTTGGTGGCAACCAAATAGAGGAAATAACTATAACCGTTACAATCAGGGTTATAATAGAGGAGGTCGAAACAATAATAATAACCGATATAACCAAAATTATAATCAATACCCAAACAATCAACAAAATTTTAATTCTTATCAAAATTTTAATAGATACCCCAACAATCAGAATGTTAACCCAAATAATCGCCAAAACTATAATAATAATCGTGGACAATATCGCGGTAATAATAGAAATCGTAATTTTTCAAATCCTAATAACTTTTATCCAAATTACTCAAATCAAAATATGATGGAATACCAAAATTTCCCATCCCAAAATCAAAATTATTCTAGCCAAACCCAAAATTTCGACCAAAGCCAAAATTTTGCTCAAAATTATCCTCAAAATGAAAATAATCAAAATTTCCCTCCCTTTCTCTAATATCCCCCCTCTTATGAATAATAATCTAACCTAACAACCAAATAACTCTTCCAACAATACAAAAAATTCCCAAAGTGTTGAAAATAAATCAGAAAAGCATTTAAAATAGTTACTTGCCCATCCTCGAGTGAGTTTGGGCCAAAATTAAACCATGATTTTGACACTTTTTATACAAATGCAATTTCAAAAACCTTTTACAATAACTCTTTACCTTCAATTTTAAGCCTTAATAACGATGAAATATACATTTCAAACACAATACCTTTTGAAATCCCAATTAATATAGAAAACCTCACCCCTTTTTCAAACATTCCAGAAAAAGATTTTACTTCAAATAATGAAAAATTAACTCCTGAACCAGAAATAAATTTTAAATTTGAAAAACCGAAATCAATTCTTAAACCAAAAATAAATTCTACAAGCTCTGAAAAATTAAAAATAATCACTCAAACCGAACCTGATTTAGACTTAATTATTGAAAAACCTAAGGAAATACTTGATTCCCCAAAGATAAATAAAACATCTAGCTTAAATATCGAAAAATCTAAATCAACTTTTAAATTAGAAGATTCTTACCCTTTTTCAACAAATGATAAAAATTCAGAATTAAAACCTAATACAGAAAAACAAAAAGTTGAACCAGAAAAAACTTCAAATCTTGAAACTAAAGTTAAACAAACAAAAATTGATAAACGATTAAACCTTATATATGTATCACAACCTGAAGAAATTAAACAAAAACCGTTAACCTTTGTATTACCAATTAAAACTGAATTTCCTTCTGCTCACATAAGATACGCAACTATAAAAAAAATACCACCTGTTGTCCAATTCCACAGCCCAGATTTAGTCGAAAATGGCTCAAATCTCTTAATAGATACGGGCGCGGACGTTTCATTAATTAAAGAATCAGCACTACGATCATCTGTTTTTGTAAACACTTGCGTTATTTTAAGATTAATCGGATTTTCAGGCGTAGCTGAATGTACCAAAGGCGCAGTAATAATATCACTAAATAAATTACAATGTCTTTTTCATGTTGTAAAGGACGATTATTGTACTGGTTATGATGGAATTTTAGGCTTAGATATGATGCAAAAATATGAAGGATTAATTGACCTAGCAAAAATGAACTTATACTTAGGACCACTCGTTATTCCGTTTAGAAATAAAGAAAAATTTGTTATTGAACCAAATTCTAAACAAGGAATATATGTTCATGTATCCAACCCCGTAAAAGATGGATATATGCCTGAAATAAATTTACATCCAAAACTTTACATTGGAGACGTATTAGCGACAAATAGAAACGGTTTAGCATATGTTATGTGTGTAAACCTCAGTGATGAAAAAATCGAAATTGAAGCGCTAACTGTCGAATTAGAACCATATGAAATATGTAGTTGAAAATATTGAAGAAAATTACATTCCTGAAACAATTAATGAAATTTCTGAAATAAAAAATAGAATATATGAAGAAAATTTTGATAGAGATGAATTGTATGCCAAAGTTATAAAAGATATTGACTTAAATGGTCTAGACAACGAAGAAAGAAAAAGTATAGAAACCTTAGTTTATGAATTTGCCGAAGTATTTTATGTTAAGGGTAGAAAATTTACTTGCACCCCTTTAATTGAACATAAAATTGAAGTTTCCTCTAATGTACCTATCAGATGTAAAACCTTTAGACATCCTCCTGAAGCTCAAAAAGCTCTGGATAAAATTCTGAAAGAACATTTAGATTTAGGAATTATAAAACCTGGATATTCTGAGTATTGTTCTCCAATTTATGTCATCCCTAAGAAACAATGTGGTGAAAATGGGGAAAAACAATATAGGGCGATTTTAGATTTTAGAAAAAATAAATGAAATAATTATAGGAGATGCTTTTCCCATGCCAAATATAACCGAAATACTTGATAAATTAAGCAATTGCCGCTACTTAAGTTCTCTTGATGCAAAAATGGCTTTCCATCAAATTAAGCTAACTGAAGATTCTCAAAAATACACTGCATTTGCAGCCAATAACAATCTGTGGTTGTATGAGCGTTCACCTATGGGTTTAATATCGAGCCCATTAGTGTTCTGCAGACTAATGCAGAAGAAGATTATGGAGACTCTAGGACCCGACTGGGTCTTCGCATACCTGGATGATCTAATTATGATCGCAAAATCACTTGAACAACACTGAATCAGACTCAGACAGCTTCTACAACGATTAAAAGAAACAAAACTTCTTATAGATCCAAAAAAATGCTTTTTCCTGCGACGCCATATCAAAATTTTGGGACATATAGTTGGGGACAACCAAATTACTCCATCCCCTGATAAAATCGAAGCCGTTGAAAAATTCCCTGTTCCAAATACTGTCAAAAAAGTAAGACAATTTCTTGGCCTATCTGGCTTCTACAGAAAATTCATAAAAGACTATGCAACTATAGCTAAACCACTTACAAACTTGTTAAGAAAAGATGTACCATTTATTTGGGGTACCGAACAAGAAACTGCTTTTAACACCTTAAAGCAAAAATTGTGTGAACATCCAATTCTAGTACTTCCAGATTTTTCAAAATTTTTTTACGTAGTCTGCGATGCTAGCGATATAGCCGTGAGTGCCATCTTGGAACAGCTAGATGATGATGGAAACGAGCATGTAATTGCATATAGTTCAAGACTACTTACTAATACAGAGACGTTTTACAGCGTATATCACCGTGAACTCTTATCTACCGTGTTTGCTACTGAACAATACAGAAGTTATATTAATGGAAAGAAATTTTATATTATTAGTGACCACCTCCCACTAAAATGACAACATAATTCTTCTAAAGTTGACCAAAGAGCTTGCAACTTAAGAGCTAAAATTATGAATTATGATGATTTTAAACATTAAATAAAGCAAAAATACAAGATAAAATTTTATTTGAAGGATCATTAGATGTCAAAGTAATAGATAAAAATTCAAAAATTACGATATTTAATAAAAATTTAAGCAAAAATAATTTAAAAAATAACCCAATAAATAATAAATTAGAAAATAATAACATAGAAAATATGGAAATTTAAAATATTATTAAAAATGGAAATATTGAAGAAATAGAAAATGAAGCTGATAATGCAATAATATGTGCTCCCAACAGATATAAAAAAATCGAATATAAAAAAATAATTGATGACCCAAATGAATTTAATCGTTATAACCCTATAGAAAAATGTGCTGAACCCAATGAAAAATTCACTAGGTATTTAAAAGTAGCTAATGATGGTGATTGTTTATTTCACAGCCTCGTAATTTTATTAAAAACTAATTTAAGTATAAAAGAATCGAAAAATAAATTAAAAACTAGTAATTATTTAAAATACTGTGAAAATACTGATAGCACATTCCATATTTTAAACAAAGACAAAGAATGGGGAGATAGCGACTGTATATATTTATTTGCAAAAGAATTTAAGAAAAATATATGTGTACATTATTGCAATAATGAACTAAATCAATTCAATTATTATTATGCAGGTGAAAAATTTGAAATTTTTCATTTACATTTAGCTTCAAATCATTATACCCCTTTAATTAAAAACACAAATATTGAAAATATTCCAGAAAATTCTATAAAAATTCCAATGGAAATTGAAAATCTTGAATCACATAACGAAAATAATTCAAAAAAATCAAATGAGTTGGCTGAGACAGGAAAAGAAAAACCCATAGATAAAACCCCTCATGAACCATCCCCTAGAAAACCACCATGGGTCTACAAGAAAAATATTACGTATACAAATTTAAACCCTTTAAAATGTGTTGATATATCCGGAGACCAGTCATACCACGGTTTCCAAAATTTAGTTTTTTGCATCACTGAAGATGTACACCAAACTGAAGTATTAAGTACATTGATTGAAAAAAATTTATTAAGACTTACTGATATTACTCGTAACTATCCAAAAATGCACGAAGTAATCATAATGCCATTATTATATAAAAATTTAATTGCTTTAGTTATCAAACCTTTTATAGACTCTAAGTTTATGAGAACTGACTTAGACAAAACATTAAAAAATCTTGCAGCATTAATCGACAGGTTTGATTTTAAATCAATTTCAATCATAAAAGATCTAGATATTCTTAACGCAAATCAAGTATTAAACTTTATTAGTAGATTAAATCATTATTTAGGAAGTAAAAAGATATTAGCAACTTTTTACCATGACAATTTACAAGTACCTCCTCCCGAAGAAAGACAAAGAATTATTAGACAATATCACGAAACTCCTACGAGCGGACATAGAGGATATCACAAATCTTTAGCTAAACTCGCAGAAAAGCATTACTGGCGTCACATGCGCGATGAAGTACTGTTATTTATACGCAGTTGTCCAACATGTCAACGAGTCAAATCTACCAGAGTCAAAACTAAATTATCCATGGCTATTTCAGACTCTCCAGTTCATCCCTTTGACCACATTAGCATCGATTGACACGGACCCTTACCAAAATTTCAAAATTATTGTTGGATACTCACCGTAGTTGACATAATGTCTAAATTTTTTATAGCTGCTCCTTTACATGGCACCTCAGCCACGGAAGTTGCAGAAGCATTAGTTAATAATGTCATAACAAAGCACGGTCCTCCTAAAATTCTGACCTCGGATCAAGGGACACATTTCTGCAACAAGGTCATCCAAGGTCTCTCAAGGATTTTCAAAATACGGAAGTACAAAAGTAGCGCGTTCCATCCGATGAGTCAAGGATGCATTGAAAGACTTCACTCACCACTTATTAATTACCTTAAAATATATATGTCTGAATGTAATGATTGGCCAAAATGGTTAACATTAGCCTGTTTTTCATTCAACATTACAAAACATGAAAGCACAGGATACCCTCCATTTACTCTGATTTATGGATACAAAGCTAGAATACCTTTAGAATTCCCACCTAGAGAACAAATACTTTTATATGATAATTACCTTGCTGATATGACCACCAAACTGTCAGAAATGCGTATTAATGCAATTTTTATGGAAAGACAAAGAAAATATAAAAGTAAGGAATATTATGACAGGTCAACAAACTTAATACATTTTAAAACCGGTGACATAATTTACCTAATAAATAACAGAAGTGGCGAAAAACACTCAAAACCATCTTTTTTAGGATTTTTGTGAAATCACGTGCATAGATTACGATAAACATAACGCCGAAATAAAATGTGGAAAAATGAATTTATTAAAACCGGCTAGAGAAGCCGCAGAACCCGGTAATATCTGCGAATCACCTACAGAAGAAAATACTGACTGGTTAGATGATGCTACTAGTAGCGATACAGATGTATAAAAAAATAAAACAAACAATAAATAAACAAAAAAAAAATAAACAAAAAAAAAATACATAAATACATTAATTAAAAATTTACAAAAAAAAAAATACAAAAAAAAAACAAAAAAAAAAGTTTTCTAAAATAATACTACCTACAATAGTAATTTAAATTTAAAATTTTACCCTTATTACTTACTTATTTATAGATATAAGTTCAAATAATCCATGTAATTAATGTAAGACTATAGTAACCTTATTATAAAATCAATAATATATAATTAAACTCCATATTATAAAATATTAAATACATAGAACATATTTTTACCCATATATATATCACGTATATCCGAATATTTAGCATAATATAGTAACACTTCAATTATTATTTAAAAATACTAATCCTTTTAATTATTAGTTAGAATATTATTATAAAATAAGATATTTTAAGTTTAACAAAAATTACTCAAGTAATAAAAACATATATTACTACGTTGTGCTTTTTAGAAAAATTATCTTAGAAAAATAGAATTTTTATAAAATTATTAATAAAACCCTGCTTGATTTAGAAAACACGATTAACATAACTAATTTAAAACTCACCTATTTTTACGATTCTGAAAACAAAAACAACACAAAAACAACACAAAAATAATAACAAAAAAATATGCACTTTTATATTTAAACTCAGAAACCATTTATTTTAAAAGAACTTTACAAAATAAATTTCATTTTGATTTTAAACAAACTAAACAAACTAATAAAAAGAGGAAAAGATAAAATTAACAAATTTAACAAAAGGTTTGTTATCTATAAAATCAAATGTGATCAATGTGAATTTGCTTGTGTAGGTCAAACCTCCAGAAAATTATATAAACGCATTAATGAACATCATAAAGATTATCAAAATAAAAAAGCAAATTCCGTATTCTATATGCATCATTTAAAATGCAATCGTACATTTGATTTTAAGAAAACTAAAATTATTGCTACTGAAAAAAATTACAAAAAAAGATTATTTTCTGAAATGCTCCGTATACACGATGTAGAAAACTCTTTAAACAGACAATTTGATACAAAAAAATTACAATATTTTTATAAAAATACGATCGACGCGCTTAACAAAATATTTTAAAATAAATCATTATGATTATCATTATTTTTCTTTAAACATTCCCTTTCTTAATTTTTCTCAGTAGCATTATTTACAGTCAAGTACTTTAAACTAAACAACACAACAATAATTATTTCTTTACTTTTTGTTTAACCTTTTTAAATAAATTAAATAAATTAAAAAAACATATATATTTTTGACAATGGGTCATAGCCCAATTATTGACCAGAATGAAAGAAAAAACACAGTGAGTTTTGCAAAAAATTAAGTTTTAAGAAATTTTTTAAATCTAAATTTAATTTAAAATTTTTAGTTCAACCTTTCATCTTAAAAATAATTCTAAACAAAATCAATAAAATTATATCCAATGTAATTAAGATCTATGTAAGTGTTAAAATTTTAATTAATTGTAAAAATTGATGTACGTATTTATAGTTTATAATTTTTACAGAAAAAATAAATGTTTGAAAAGGATGTGGCACACATCGAAACGTCACAAATTTAACAACTAATAAAAATTTGTATTTTCTTCTTGTTCCTACTGATCCTTTTTATAATTGCTTTTAATTAAGCAATTATATTTTCATAAAAATATTTTTAAGAAATATTGGGAACGTCATAGATAATAGCTGTTTTTCAGTTATTTTTAATAATTTTTCATGTTATATTTAAAATCAAATCTAAGTTATTTAATCCAAATTTGACCGCATAAGACAGAAAACCTGGGCAAAAATCGGAAAATTTATGTAAAAATGAAAAAACAAAAACTAACGCAATTTTCACTATAAAAATAGCTTCCCGACAAAGAAATACACTAAATAAAATCAAATCTAAGTTATTTAATCCAAATTTGACTACATAAGACAGAAAACCTGGACGAAAATTGAAAAATTACATAAAAATAAAAAAAACAAACAAAAACTAACGCAATTTTCAACATAAAAATAGTTTCCCGACAAAAAAACACAATAAATAAAATCAAATCTAAAATAATTAATCCAAATTTGACCACATAAAACAGAAAATCTAGACACGAAAATTGAAAAATTTACATAAAAATGAAAAACCAAAAACCAACGCAATTTTCAGCATAAAAATAGTCTCCCGACATAAAAATGAACCAATTTAGAAAAAACCTAAAACTATTTATCCATAATTAATTTATTAATAATAAAGTAATACTGCTTATTAATAATAATCTTAAGTTACAAGAATTAATGTAAAATGGATACACCCTATTAATATTTTGACGGTTAAAAGGATATTAAATAAAATAAACAAAAAGTAAATACAAAAATTATTTATTAAAGTTTACATTTCATTATTTTCTGAAAAAAACTGTAAATAAATTAATGTAAGGTTCTGAAACCTGGTTGTTAAGATTTGCACGAATACACCTCCTCCAGAAAAACCAACCAACAAACACCATTATTAGTAAAAACAACAAAACAGCACAAACTGCAATTGGGAAATAATCTATTTTCTCTTCTGAAACAAAAAATATATATACGTAAATAAACTAACAAATAATAATAAAATCACTTATATAAAAAATTTTAATATAAATAAAAATATTACCTGGGCGACATTCCCCAGAAATATATTGTAAACCATGAGGACATAGAGCCTGGACAACGCCAACTACTCCTATAACAAAATAAATATAAATAAGTTAAATAAATAAACTTAAAGTAATAAATAATAATAAATAATTGACACAATGTACTCACCAGAAAAAAACACAGTTATCATATCCATTTTTTTATAATAGAACTTTAATAAAAGTTTAATAAAACTTATTCTGCTTTATGTACACAAAACCTCGTGCAAGAATGAAAAGAATAACAGCTGTAATAATAATAATAACAGCTGTACACTGTCTCCCCCAAACGACATAAAATATTACTTACGTAAATACCCATTGAAAATTCACATAAAATTCCGATAGATGACGACAAAATGCAGTTTTTTTTCTCCTATTTTTATACGTTCACGCAAAATTCAAAATTTTCTCATAAAGTGATAAAATCATAAACTTAAAATTAAAGTATAGTAAAATTTATAAAAATTATCAATTTTGCCCCTTTTGAATTTTAGAAATAATTCAAAAATCATAAAATTTACAGAAATTAGATGATTTTTTCCAATAATTTAAATAAATTCTTAAATTATAAGTTAAATTATACTAAAATTTATAAAAATTATCAATTTCATCCCTTTTGAATTTTATAAATAATTCAAAAATCATAAAATTTACAGAAATTACATGATTTTTTCCAATAATTTAAATAAATTCTTAATTTATAAGTTAAATTATACTAAAATTTATAAAAATTATCAATTTTACCCCCTTTGAATTTTATAAATAATTCAAAAATCATAAAATCTACAGAAATTATATGATTTTTTCCAATAATTTAAATAAACTCTTAATTTATAAATTAAATTATACTAAAATTTTATAAAATTTGTCAATTTTAACCCTTTAAACTATTATAAATCAGTCAAAAATCATAAAGTTTACCGAAATTGTATGATTTTTTTTTCCCAATATTTTTTTTAACAAATTATTTTATAAAATTTTTTAAAACAAATTAAGTGACCATAAAAATTCCACTGAGATTATATGATTTTAAATACTAATTCAATAGTTAAAGTTTTATCTTCTTAAGTTATTCCAACTCATCAAAAATAAAAAGTACATTACTTATCATCTCATGCAAAATTCTAAGAGATGAAAATCACTTCTTTAAAAATTTGAAACCTATACTCATTCAAATAAATAAAATTTTTTTTTCTCTTTCTTTAATACTTTATCTACCACTTCAGTACGTAACCAACGTTTATTAAATATTGACCAGTTGAATAGAATAAGACAATGGAAATGAAAAGTTCTATACATAAAATAGTGATAAATAAAAGTGCATTAGGTTCTTTTGACAACCCAATCGGAAAAAAACAAGTCGGAAGACCGAAAAAAAAAAAATAAAATCCATTAAAGTAGTTGATAACACTTGGGAAACTACCGAAACTAAAACTAATGAAGATTTTGAAAAAACAACTAACGCAACTGAAAATTGGGAAAACGAAATGGAATTTAAAACAGAACCAGTGTATTTCGAAGATAGTCTAAACGAAAATAATACTCTGGCCTCTGAAATAATAAAAATCGAGGATAAACATACGATTCCTGAAGAACAAATTAATCCTACAGTCTTAGCAAACAATCAGATTTCAAGATTCACAGAAATATTACAAGGTAGAAACCATAAACTTATAGATCAGGAACAAATTCCCTTTAATTACAGTGTATCATTAACCGAAGACATCCAAAAGAAAAGGCTGGAAATTAGAGAACTCCAAGAAGAAAATAAGAGACTAGAATCACGACGAGCTTTCCTAGTTAACCTTACTCGGAGAATTGAAATTACAAAAGAATGTCACCGCAAAAATAAAAGACCAAATTCTAAATATAACTGGTGAAAACAACCTACCAACACAATGCCGTCACTAACCATTAAGCATATATCATATGTATGTGGAAAGATAAACAAAGAAAAACAGTAAAAACTTATTCTAAAATAAACATGCAAGTAATATTAATCATTATATATGTAAGAACCATAAAATTAAATAAAATTAAAATTAAATAAAATTAAAAATAAAATTAATTAAAATCATAAAATTCATACACAAATAAGAACAAACTCCAAATTTATGTCTTTCATTAAAATTCTTTCAAAATTCTTTTCTAACACACTATTAATCGAAAAAAGATCACCCCCGTTTCCCTCCCCCTCCAATCCTGGGTAGGGAGATATTATATATATATAGTAAAATATAAAAATACAACATTCCCCTTCCAAACAAATATAAAAATACCCTTCAGTTCATATAAATAGCTTGGTTTTCAGATAGATAGAAATGCAGCAATGTTATAGATACTCATTATATTATATTGACAGCTTAGTTGAGTAAAATTTCTTTAACCCGAACTTGCTGCCAATACTTTATCAAAAGACAGTCAATAAATTCTAAAATTTTTTTTTCTCATGAAATCTTAAACCTGTTCTAAAAATTGAAATAAAAAGAATATCTCTAAAACTCAGATAAAAACATAAAATCGCATCCTTTCGCATAAAATATGACCCCTTTACTGTTATAAAATATCTAGATTAAAAACTTTTTCTCCTCATTAACCATTTTTTATCATATTTTGTCATCATCATTTTACACACCTTCAGTATGATTCAAGATTTAAAATGAGTAACATCACGGTAGAACCAATTAAACTAAAAATAAAATACGCACATAAAAAGAAAACCAAATACGAAAACGAACCAGATGGATCATTTGAAAATCCAATTTCATTAAGACGCCCTGGCAGACCAAGAAATTATGGAAATCCAAATAAGGTCAGAAAAACAACACACTTGAAACAAAAATAAATGAAAACCAAAAAGTTTCGCAAATAACAACCGCTGAAAATGAAGAACAGCAGTGGACACAATTAGAAAATAACATATGTAAAAAAATAGAATTGATTGATTTTGGTAGAGAAAGCAATACTAGTAACGAATCATTGAACTTAATTATAAATGAAGGACGAAACATTCAACACACAGAAAATTTTTCAAATTCTTTTTAAAGTTTTATTGATAATGATATTGATACATTAGCTGAAAACAATCAACCTACTTTAATACAAGATACAATAATTGGAAACGCATTCAATTTTATACAACCATCAAATGCTACAAATATATACCAAAACTATTCATATAATTCCAATGAACCAGCTTTTTCCCCGCTCAATAATCAAAATTTTCATCAAGCAACTATGGATCAACAACTTCGAGAAAAAGACGCCTATATACATCAATTACAATTATTAAATGAACAAGCCAAAAGTGAAATACATCATTACAAAATACAATGCAAAAAAATTGACGAAATTAACGAGTGTCACTGCAAAAACCCTTATGGAAAAAGCATATACAAATGGTGTAACTTGGATACGAAGGATTATCCAATTTTAAATATTAGAACCATTGCATATGTACATGGTTTTAACAAGAATTTCAAAAACTAAATAAGGATTAAAATCAAAAACAAAAATGGTCAGCCACTTTAATTTAAAATTTTTTTTATTATTCTTCTCTTTTTTCCTTTTTTATAATATAATATAAAAATTTCTATAGAAATTATCACAAACCATATAAAATAAATAAGTTACACATACTTACGTATACACTCACATATACACAAATCAAATCACGAGACTTATTAGTTCAAACGTAAAGAAAATTCTTTTTTGCTTAAAACACCAACTTATATAAATGCACAAGCGTAGAATATATGTTTTCCCACCATATAAACGATCCCCTTAAGATTATTAATTAATTATTAATTAACCATTATACTTAAATATTTCATAAAAAATTAGCAAGTTATAAGGAATAAACAATAAAAATAATAAAATTTTCTATCGAAGAGCAAGTTTTTAACAAAGAATTTACCCATATTTTCCAAATCAATAAGAATATTTTTGAAACACTAAAATATTTAGGAAATTCCGAATATTTTCGGACTCTTCGAAATTACACAGATAATATAATTATTTTCACATTAACAAAAAAAAAATATAATATTGGAACAAAGCAACCTTCGAGTAGAAAAATCATGACAAAACACACTTTTAATAAGATTTAATTTCAAAAGAAACATCCTATAAAACAAAATATTATTCGTAGGATAATCAAGACCTCAGAATCTTTTGAAGGCGCCTCAATTGAACCTATTCAACAAAATGTTGGACTACTGTTGGAAAGAACCAATGGACTCAGAATTTCAGACATCTCATGGAAGCTTCTTAATAAAATCGACCTTACTCCTTTATTGACAGCGAACACGATGTTAAACCTTTGGATAAATCAAACCATTCCATACTGTTTTTCACCTTGTTTTGCAAATGAAGATATCACAGGAATGCGTAAAAGAATTACAGCTACAGAAAGCGAAATTCAAAACATTTTAAAAACAGTATATCAAAAACCCTCACCTAGAACAAAAAGAGATGCTCCCTTACAATTCATTGGCCAGATTTCAAGAATACTATTTGGAACCGTTGATCAAGAACAAGGCAAACAATTATTGGACATAGCAACCAGGGCTTATAATAAATCAATAGATATAGCAAAATTACTTTTAGATCAAACTCAGGTCATATCTTCGAAACTATCAGAATTTGAAAATCATTTCAATGAATTCAGTAAACAATTAGACTCCATTAAACACGAGACTTCGAGAGTAAAACATTATTTGTTGGTAATGAACACATTAAATGTTATTAGAGACGCGATTATAGATTATGAACTTCAGGCCCAAACCTTGACTGAAGCAGTAATAAGCGCACAATCAGGTTCTATACACCCACAATTCCTGAACCCAGAGCAATTATAACACACCATGCTATTAGTAAAGGAATCAGCACTAAATGCTGAATTTCCATTGGAAAATAACATTTATTCAGTAAATGACATAGTCCACATGTCCAAATTAACTGTTATTTATACTCACGGTCAGTTTATTTATTCTTTACAAATACCCTTATTAAATTATGTTAGATTCGATCTCTATAGACTAAATCCCTTCCCCATTAGACAAAATTTACAAGACCAAACTTTATGTACTTACATTTTACCTAGTTTCGAATATGTAGCTCTAGAATCAAACAAGTTAACTTACATAACCATTACATATGAAAATCTACAACACTGTAAAAAAATAAGAAACAATTATATTTGCATAAACTTTGCTCCCACCCAAATAATTGATCATAATAGTGAATGTGAAATTAAAATTTTAACAGGTCAAAAATTTGATTTAAATGAATGTAACATAAAGATAAAAAAACTGGCCAAAAGTCATTGGATCCGTCTATCTCTGGAAAATTCTTGGGCATTTTCTGCCACTGAAAACGACAATATTTTTATAACTTGTGACCGATTAGCTCCTGTTACAATGCCCTTACCAAAACTTGGCATAATACAACTTAACAGTGGTTGTTTAGGCAAATCTATGTATGCTACATTAAGAACATCGCAAGAGTTTGTTGAACAAACTAATACAACTCTATTCAATACCCTTGATTTAAATTTAGCTTCAATCCTAAATAAAACTGATGAAAAATATTTACCAAATGTTTACAAAACTATAAATGAATCTATTAATTTTTCAAACGTTAAAAGTACCTCTTTACAGTTAGGATTTGACCTAAGGGATATTATTGAAAAGGCAAAAAAGTTGACTGAGTATAAGGAACTTGAAATGAAATTTGATTCAAACTCATCAAATATTTTTTTAATTTTAATAATAATCATCGTAATCATAGTTCTACTTAGCGTCTGTAAATTGGGAATATATTGTCTCGGGGGTTTAAAAACTAATATTTCTAGACTGATTCCAGGTACAAGAAATCAACAGGACAACATAAGCCAAAGTCCAATAATCACCGAAATCAGTCCACAGACACCAATTAGCCAACCAATCCAAGTGCCAAGAAACCCAATTATTATTATGCCTGCTGAACAATTAGTACAGTACAGTAGAGGTCAAAGAGCAATAAATGAACTAAGTTGGCACCTTCCATAAGATTCTGCGTCGATAAATCCAAAAACATCACTTATTTTTTATAAATTTCTTTTTCATATCTTATAAAATAGTTTTTTTAATACTTAACTTTTTTTTCAATATTTTACTATTTTTATAAAAATCTAGTTTTAATACCTTATAAATTTTTTTATTATATAAGTTTTTTTTACTATTTTACTATTTTTATATTTTCATACAAAAATCTTGTAATTTTTTATAAAAACTAAGTTTTTTTTAATATTTAAGTTTTTAATATTTTACTACTCGTATAAAATTTTTAATATTATATGGAATCATTATTATAACCACATTTTTATGTACTTATATTACATAATTATGTATTGACAAAGACAATGGACAGAAAATTTTAAAATTATAAATACCATCCCCTTGTAACCCTGCCTTTAGCTCCATCTCCCCCACCTGACCCAATCGGGACGATTGGAATGAGGGGAGGGAGATGTTACGTATTGTAGGTCAAAATTGATATGCCTAACATTTGATATATATATATAAATAGTAAACCCTATATCCGATAGCTGTATTAATATTACAGACGACATAGGAACCCGCAGGTGCATTTCCGCTGTTGCTGATCTAGCACAATAGCGTGGGACCAAAAGTCAGCTATGACATAAATTAGTAGGGATTTATAGGCGTTATAAACTGCATAAATCCCACCTCGCGATTCTTAGTAATAATTAGGGACGCCTCACAATGTGGCAAAATGGACAAAAATCGCTCTTGGACTGAGTTTTTGAGCCATCGACTTGAAACCTGTTTTAAATGACTTTAAAATAAGTCTGCTTTCGTGTCTCACTGCGGATTTTTCATATTTCTTTATTTATAATTAGCCTATTTACTAAAAATGAATTTTATGCGAGATTCTAAAATATGCAAAAATTATGATTTCATATTTTTTTACTTAAAAATGTTTTTTAATTTTTATGTATATAATGCTGGATTAACAAAAAAAAATTTCCCGTTTGTTTTAGAGTACAAAAAAATGTAGGAAGTGAAAATTTCGATAAATGAATAGGTTGAGTTCGTGTAAATAGGCTAATTAAAAATAAAAAAATATGAAAAATTCGCAGTGAGAGACGAAAGCAGGCTTATTTTAAAGTCATTCAAAACAAGTTTCAAGTCGATAGCTCAAAAACTCAGTCGAAGAGCGATTTTTGTCCATTTTGCCACACTGTGCGCCTTCGCTAATTGGACGTGACGAGACCGACGCTTTTTTGTATTGGACGTTTCCCCAAAAATCTCGCAATATGGGCAGATTCATTTTAGATTATATATTGCCCTTCAGGCGCCCAAATTGCATTCTTTAGAATCAAAACCATCGTTAATTAGAGTACTAACTCCCGTTATTAAGTATCTTTTATAATTCGTTTGACTTAAGGACTTATACAGTTTTATTATATATACTTATAATCAATAAAGTGAAAGTTATATATCAAATCAGTTATCAGTTATTATTGTGACAATTCCTTCTGTAATTAAGAACTTAGCCTCAGGTTAGGTTCATACAGCTTACTCGAACTCATCTACAAATACATCAACTATAAACCATCCAAAATAATAACCATACCAACTATATAAAATACCTGGGGCAGTCAATATCCCCAGGATAAACTTATATTTCATATATTCATAATTATTTATATTTACGTATCCCTTGGATAAAACCTCAGGATACGTAACACATTGGATAAAAATTTTTGAAATTAAAAAAATATTTCTATGCAATCATTGCTAAAAAATTTTTTTGAAATTAAGAAAATATTTCAATGCAATCATAGCTAAAAATTTTTTGAAACTAAAAAAATATTTCAATGCAATCATTGCATAAAAATTTTTGAAATTAAAAAAATATTTCAATGCAATCATTGCATAAAAATTTTTGAAATTAAAAAAATATTTCAATACAATCATTGCATAAAAATTTTTGAAATTAAAAAAAAATTTTAATGCAATCATTGCATACAAATTTTATCAATGCAATTATTGCATACAAATATTTGAAATTCCAACTTTTATATAAAACAGGAGAATGTTAGAAAAAAATTTATTTATAAGTTATATAAATTTATAATAGCATATAGTTTCTGCTAAAGTAAATAAAAAAATTTTAATGCAATCATTGTATAAAAATTTTTTAAATTAAAAAAATATTTCAATGCAATCATTGCATAAAAATTTTTGAAATAACAAAAATATTTTAATGCAATAATTGCATAAAAATTTTTGAAATTAAAAAAATATTCTTATGCAATCATTGCATAAAAATTTTCTCAATTTATATTAAAAATAATATCTAAAATTAACCTGTTTTAGGCGCATTTTACAATAAGTCACGATATATTTGAAAAAATATTTGAAATTCACAAAAATATTTGAAATTCCAACTTTTCTATAAAATAGGAGACTCACAGTGTAGTAAAAAAAAAAGTGGCCAAAAAACGGCTTCAACGCAATTTCTTATGAAAATAATTCTGCTGAATGGAAAACCGTTGACCGTTTTTGTGTATACTAAATGATAGAACATTTGCAATTTAGTCAAAAAATTAAAAGAAAAATAAAAAATTTGATTTTTCTATTTTTACTTATATTTTGAATTTAAATAATGTATAAAAAATATAAATTATATAAAAACTTTAAAAAAATACTTTATTTAAGTTTAAAATATAAGTAAAAATAGAAAAATCAAATTTTTCATTTTTTTTTAAATATTTTGACTAACTTGCAAAGTTGACTAACACATCTTTATACTGCATACAACCATGTATAATTATACTAATTCACTTTTTTTAGGTTTATTTATCATTTATGTACATATTTTAATACAGAACTGTACCTAAAAAAAATTTTTTTTTCATTTTAAAACTATGAATATTTTACCTTTTTATGGTAAAAAATAGATTTTTTTTTTCATTCAGCAGCTAAAAAAATTAAAAAAAAAAAAAAAAAATTTGATCTCGGTAGCCTATCATTTAGTATATACAAAAACGGTCATTTTCCATTCAGCAGAATTTTTTTTCACAAGAAATTGCGTTAAAGTCGATTTTTGGCCACTTTTTTTTTTTACTACACTGAACTTTAATTTAAAATTTAAAGGGGAGTGTATGGATGCAGAATCTCTCATCGGCATGCCAGAGCTTGAAAATGCTGAATTTAAGACGGATAATTTTGAAAAAGAAACTCACAGTGATATGCTTCAAATAATATTTTTTTGCCTTATTATTGTCTTGGGATTGTTGAATAGAAAAACTAATCCTATACATATACAAAAAAATTAAATTACTCATTCAAAGTTTTTATAACAGTAGGAATAATGATTTGGCTATGTTTAGTCTTTAGTAAACTTTATTATATCAATTTCTAACGTATACGAAATTAGGTTTTAAATATAAAAATAAAAAATATGAAACAAGACAAATTAATACTAAACATAAAAATATAAGTCGATATAAGTGTATACAGTAAATAAACTATTTTTTCTTGACTACAATTTTGTACTTTAATCTCATTCTTTGAAGCCTTATTTTGAATTTTCTCTAAAAAATTTAGAAAAAATTAATTTAAAAAAAATATTTTTTTATAATATCTTACTTGAGTTTTTTAAAACGCAAACTCCGAATTTATTCATATAAGATTTAGAACAGACGCATTTATTCGATTCCCAAATAGCAAAATCTATATATTGACAACTTTCATTGAATTCGCAAAAGCTATCCAAGGTTAAAGACTCTAAAAAAAAAAGATTTTATAAATTTTTTTTAAAATAAGGTTAAAAACATACTCACTTTCAACGCATCTATTCATGTGAAAAAATTTATCGAAGGGACATATTGGATATGCGTATAATAATACCGCTATAAAATAAAAATATTTTAAAAGCATTTAAAAAAATCTTATTCAATATAAAACTCACTGAAATATAATAATAGAATAGAAATTCCTTTGACACACATCTTGATTATTATTATTATTATGGTTACTATGGAATTTAATAAACAGGTGTAGAGAAGATGTGTATAATATTATTATTATTGATGTCGCTTAAAAAAATTATTTAGGAAAATATTTTTTAAAATTTTTAATTTTGTCGGGAAATTCAATATTTTTGGAAAAACATCATTCTTTTCGTCTTAGATACTTTAAAAAAAAATTTTTTTTTAATTTTTCGAGCGATCTTGATCGCTTTTTTTTTACATGCTTTTTAAATATATGGGGGCACCTTGAAAATTGAAATTTTTTACTGCCCAGAATAGGCTCCCCCCATAACACATCTACTTCCAGGATTTTAGAAAGAGCCATTACGATAAATGAATTTCCAATAAACCTGTTCAAGTGATTACTGCTTTTTCTACTTCTTTATTAGTGAATACCAAATTGCATATTAATTTAAAACCAGCTTCTAAAGAGGGTCTAACTTATGTAAACATAAAAAAAAAGTTTATTGGGAATTCAACGATATGGTTTATTACCAAGTTCTGGATGTTTCTACGAGTAAGAATCATAAGCCTTGAATTCACCCTGTTTGCATAATTGAAAATTATTTGATAAATACAATCCAAACTAGAATGTATAATCAAATTTGGACCTTAAAAAATATAAAATCCATGTAATTAGTATTTTACAAGTACATATAGTTTCATTGATGCGTTCTCAAAAAGCTTTGGAAAGCTATTACTGAATTTTATATACAGTTTGGGTCCAAATTTGATAGCATTTTAATTTAAATCTACTTTGTTAAGTAGTTTTCATTTATTTGAGCAGGCTTAATTCATTGCTTCTGATTCTTACACATAAAAACATCCAGGATTTTAGAAAGAGCCATTACGATAAATGAATTCCCAATAAACCTGTTCAAGTGATTACTGCTTTTTTCTACTTCTTTATTAATAAATACCAAATTGCATATTAATTTAAAACCAGCTTCTAAAGAGGGTCTAACTTATGTAAACATAAAAGTTTATTGGTAATTCAACGATATGGTTTATTACCAAGTTCTGGATGTTTGTACGAGTAAGAATCATAAGCCTTGAATTCACCCTGTTTGCATAATTAAAAATTATTTGATAAATAAAACCAAACTAGAATGTATAATCAAATTTGGACCTAAAAAATATAAAATCTATTTAATAAGTATTTTACAAGTAGTTTCATTGATGTGTTCTCAAAAAGTTAAGCAGTTTCTGAAGATAATAAATTGTTGTAATATAAGCTAATTATATTTAAAGTACAGCCTGTGAGCCCAATGTGAAAAAGCTGTATAAGAAAAATTATCTGTTTACTGTAAACTTGCTAAAATAAAAATTTACTTAGCTTAGGCCGTATAATTTCATCTCAAAACATTTATAGCCCAAAAGTTATAATATATTTATTAGGAATTTATACTTTTGCTGAAATAAAAATTTACTTAGCTTAGGCCATGGAATTTCATCTCACAACATTTTTGGCCCAAAACTTATAATATAACTTGTGATAAGGAAACAACAAGACTTAACTTAGTTTTAATTATACAGGGATTTACTCAATACGTGGTATTTTGTTATATCGTAAACAAAAACAAATAGGCCATTTAAATTTTTTAAGGCAAATCCTCAAAGTATATGGTAGCGAGTTCTTCAAATTTCTCTGTTACCGACAAGGATAATTTTTTGTTAGAAAAAAATCTAGGGAATTTTAATGAACACGCCTTCTTGCATTGCCGGGTTTAGTTAGTTTTGGGAGAAAATTTTTTTGCCAGAAACTTTTTTATAAATTATTGAAATTTTAATAAATCATAGGTACTTAAAAAAAGAAATAATTTTATAAAAAAAGGTTGAACCCTTCAAAAAGTAATTCAATAATCTATCAAACCGCAATGACATCAACAGTTTGCTCCAGTTTATGCTGAAGTTGCTATATAGTCATCATCGACTCCAATTTTCTTGGCAATTATATTTTTCAGTTCAAACAATCAAAAGATAATTGGTGCATAAATTTTCTCCTTCTAAATATTAGCTTTAGTTGGGTCCAGATGATGAAGTTATGATAAAAGTAACTTGGCTTTCTAAAAGTATCATGGTGCTATTGTACTTTGTTGGTAAGTAGGAAACAATTTAGGACTTGTTCCAGAATAACTTGTTTTAAGTTACATGACTGCATTTTTTAGTCTTCTCCAATGCAGAACTAATAAAGGACTCAAGTGACTACCAAAAAGTTCAACCACTATGGTGTAACGTCAACCAATTATTCAACTATGCAGAACTAATAAAGGACTCAAGTGACTACTAAAAAGTTTAACCACTATGGTGTAACGTCTACCAATTATTCAACTATGCAGAGCTAATAAAGGACTCAAGTGACTACTGAAAAGTTCAACCACTATGGTATATTTGTTAAATACCTATTCAACTACGTATTCATGTGGTAATCCAGGACTAACAAAAAAGGCCATTTTTTTGTCAGAAAATCATAGCTATTTTTAAAACATCCTGCTGATCCTCTCGTATCGGATAAAAGAGTGTACTGGCATTGAATACGTTAGCTAAATATGAGGATTACACATGTTTAATTGTATTTTTGTAATGGAAACATTATATTTTTCTTTTGTATTTCGTTAATTTAAAAACAAAAAGCTAGTGCGCTCTCTGTTCTGATAAGAGGGATGCAGGATAAGTTTGTCAATTTCAAGATTTTTTTAATGATTACTTTTTTTAGCTACTAAAGCAAAAAAGCGAAAAACTTTTTATTCATAAAGCTTTATGTAGTTATAACTAGGAATAAGCTTTTTCGAAATCTTGTTCACAAATTGTAAAACCATATAGGTTATCTAAATCTTTTAATCGACTAGCATATCCAGCATTTCTCTTATCGGAGCAAAGAGTGCACTCGCATTAAATATTTTAGCTGAATATGAGGATGATACTTTATTGTTTGTTGATTTGTAACAGGAAATTTAAACTCTTTTTTGCATTTTGTTAGTTTTAAAAAAAAGCTAGTGCACTCTCTGTTCTGATAACAGGGATGCAGGATAAGTTTGTCGATTTCAAGATTTTATTATTGATTACTTTTTTTTATCTACCAATTATATCTGAGAATAAGCTTTTTAGAAACCATGTTCACTAATTGTTAAACCATAAGCTATCGAAATGTTTGAATCGAGTAGCATATCCAGCATTTCTCTTATCGGAGCAAAGAGTGCACTCGCATTAAATATTTTAGCTGAATATGAGGTTGATACTTTATTGTTTGTTGATTTGTAACAGGAAATTTAAACTCTTTTTTGCATTTTGTTAGTTTAAAAGAAAAGCTAGTGCACTCTCTGTTCTGATAAGAGGGATGCAGGATAAGTTTGTCGATTTCAAGATTTTTTTATTGATTACTTTTTTTTATCTACTAATTATAACTGAGAATAAGCTTTTTAGAGACCATGTTCACTAATTGTTAAACCATATAGGTTATCTAAATCTTTTAATTGACTAGCATATCCAGCATTTCTCTTATCGGAGCAAAGAGTGCACTCGCATTAAATATTTTAGCTGAATATGAGGATGATACTTTATTGTTTGTGGATTTGTAACAGGAAATTTAAACTCTTTTTTGCATTTTGTTAGTTTAAAAAAAATAGCTAGTGCACTCTCTGTTCTGATAAGAGGGATACGGGATAAGTTTGTCGATTTCAAGATTTTTTTATTGATTACTTTTTTTTATCTACTAATTATAACTGAGAATAAGCTTTTTAGAAACCATGTTCACTAATTGTTAAACCATAAACTATCTAAATGTTTGAATCGAGTAGCATATATCCTGCTTTTCTTTTATCGGATCAAAGAGTGCCCTCACATTAAATATTTTAGCTGAGTACGATGATGATACTTTTTTATTTCTTATCTTGCAATAGGAACTTAAAATATTAAAGGATGAATTAATTTGTATTTAAATAAATTATTTTGAATATATTATTTTACATTATTTATTGTAATTAATTTATTAATATAAAAAAAAAAGCTACTGCACTCTCTGTTCTGATAAAAGTGATGCAGAATAAATTTGTCGATTTAAAGATTTTTTTATCAAAGAATTATATTTAGAATTATTAAAGGATGAATAATTTTCTATTCAAATAAATGATTTCTATAATTTTTATTAACATTATTATAACAAATTTTTTAACTTTTTTGCTTAATCAAATTTTTTGTAGTCATAATTTTTTTTCAATAATTTGATATTAAAACGCTTATTTTTATAATGACAATTTTATAATAAAAATACATTTTTTCATCATTTTTAAAATATTTCTTTTAAACTGAGAAATCAGAATAAATCAAAGAACTTTAAAGTGAGCAGTAATTATTATTTGAAATTAATTTATTAGAAATCTTATGCAATTACAATTTGAAAAAATATGCTAGAGAAGGATTTTTAAATTAAAATTTTTTCAGTATTAAAAACAAATTTGAACTTTTTAAAAAATTTTTAAATTTAAATCTTGATTAGAATAAAACAGTTAAAATTAATATCCATTACTAAACTGATTTAATTTCAAAATGAGAAACAGTAAAACCTCTTTTTTATGGGTATTTTTTATAATTGCATATTTTTTTGTATTTTATTAATTTTTGATTATAATATTTTTTTTTAAATGCATCTTATAGGTGCTCAAAGTGCCTTCCTTGATTATTAAGACACTTTCCAGCCCTTTCGTAAAGATCCTGGGTGGATCTTTGAATTTCTTCTGGGTTTAGACTGGCAAATGCGTCTTTTATTCTTTGCCAAGTCATTTCGCGAGTGGTTGTATCTCCTTGATAAACAAGGTTTTTTATTCGACCCCACAAATAATAATCTAAACAATTTAAGTCTGGGCTCCTGGCTGGCCAAGGTATGGGTCCTCGTCGTCCAATCCAACGTCCAGGATAACTTGTATTCAAGTGTGCTGTTACTATATTAGCAAAGTGGGACGATGCCCCATCGTGCAAAAATATTAAATTATTTATTGTATCTGGAGGCAATCCAGCTCTTGCGATAAGACCTGGCAATTGATCTCTAAGGAATTCGAGATAATTGTTCCCGTTTAAACGTGGTGGTAATTCTATTGGTCCTATCTATAAGAATTATTAAACGTTACATTGTTTTGTCAAATTTATTATAAATTTTTATGCTTCTATATCTACACTGAGAAAAAATTTTCGTTCGCCGTTATAAAATGACTTGAAATGTTAAGAAAATTTAAGAAAAATATTTTTCCGGCTCAGTTGGAATATGTATGTATTGGTATGATGACACTTGAGAAATTTTTTTACAAATAAAAATAAACTTTTTAAAAATTTTTTTTATGTTTTACTTTATTGGTGAATGATTCAGAAAAAGAAAAAGTTCCGCTAGCTACAAGCGAAATTTTTTTTCAGTGTATATAATATAATTTAGAAAATATTTTTAAATTTAAAAAAAGAAATACCCATACCACGGTATTATTTATGATGCCAGCCCAAACATTTATTGACCATCTGTTTTGGAAATTACCTTGTCGCATCAGACTGAAATATGGCAAATTGTTATTATTAATAAGACATTTTAAAGACTCTTTTCTACGTATGAAATTTAATTTACTGTGGATTATAATCTGCCCAACTCACATAGTTTCGCTGATTATGCATCCCATTGTTGGTAAAGGTACACTCGTCAGTAAAGAGTATCAACGATGCTATATCCCAACCAAGTCTTCTTATTCCTAGTATAGTTAAGCAAAATTGTCTCCGAGCTACAAAATCGTTTGGTCCCATTAGGGCTTGGACTTTTTGATACCTATAAGGTTTCATCCCATGAAACTTTAAAATTCTGTAAACCATTACGTGATCGGTACCTAATCTAAGAGCACATACTTTCGTGCTCAAATTACTGTTTTCTCTAAATGCTTTCAAAACTAAATTTTCTAACTCTAAATCAACTCTTGCGTATCGGCCACCATACTGGTGATTAGGGACTAAACAACCACATCTGTTCATGCGATTATGCAATCTTACAAAAACCCGATAATCCGGGTATCTATTAAGACCTGGATACATGTATTGATAGAGACGTTCAACAAATTTAAAATGATACTGGGCTAAAACAAGTGCGTGTTGCATTCCCTGATATTCCTTTAAAGAGTATTCCCGGTGGGCCATATTTTCTCGTAATAAGTGGTATTGAACATTGTTATTTAAATTCACAATGTTATTTGCATCCATGTCAAGGAATTATAATTATTTGTAGCACTCACTAATTTATAATTAATTCGAACAATCCATATAATGTTTTTTTGCAACTTTATTCTTATTTTTTTTTGTTAGACTATATCCGTTAAAGCTTTAAATATAAGTACACCGAAATTTTATGAAATACAAGTATACCTGTCACTTTTAAGTAAATAATAATGTTTGAAAAAACATTAGATGTGTCGCGCAACATAGGACTGTTTCGCAACTGTTTTTCTACAAAATTTTGACAAAATGTTTCTGCGTGGTTTTCTGTCTTTTTCTGGAACTATCTCGTTCAGCGTGAAAGACAAAGAGAAAAAAGCGCGCACATACACGAAACTCTCGTAAAAGATATCTCTTTATTTCTTATGTGATGTTCGCCCTTTTGAATTTCAGGTTCCAAAATCTGAAATATTTTTTTTTTCTGTCATTAGAAATTTAGATTTTTTTTTCCATATTTTTTAAGAGTAAAAATCAATAATGTAAAAATAGACGAAATTATTAAAGAAAATCTATTTTAAATAAATTTATAAAAATTAGTAATTAATATTTATTATTAAAATTTTTAGAATTTGTTTTCAACAAATAAAAGAATTTGACGCCATTTGCGAAAATTCAGTAACTCAAAAATTTTTATGGAATTGTGCAAAAAACTTTTTAAATTTGTTTAGTCTTCAACTACTATAATACAAGGCGTCTTAATTACTATACTCAGATTTAAGTAGTGATTGTCATTTGCTGTTAAAATCAAAGGATCAACCACATATCAACAAGTATGTAAGAAATAGTTATCACATAAATTTATCCTAAAAATAATATAATTTTAAAATCATTTTAAATAAAGAATTAAAAATCAGTTTAATTAATGTAATTTAATAATCAGCCTATTCATTAAAATTGTAATAAAAAATTATAGAATGGAGCATTATGATCATATCCCATCTCTTCGTCATATTTATTTGATTCTACAAGTTGAACAGCATACAGCGATTTGGGATAGTATTAACGATGCAATCAATTACAGAAATCAGAATGCTGAAAGAGCAGCATTTGATGCTATTAGCCGATATATGAATGCATTTTTTCCAAGAGAGCATTTCAATGGTAATTAATTTACAAATCTTTAAATGTTTTGAAATAAGTATTTTTTTTCTTTTATTAAATTTTATTTGACCAAAATTAAACATTTAAGATTTATTGGTTTTTTACGGTAAAATGGAAAAATATCAGATGCTAAGTTCTTATATCAATATCTCCTGAGAAGAAAGAAAAATTCACGTTCATAGTGAGTATCAGTGACCGTTTAAACGATCAACTGATGTTATGAGAAAATTTTTATGTGGGCCGATTAATTATTTATTCGTATCTTTAGACTGGGTCATGATATGAATTCATGGATGTCCGAGGAAACTACAGGTCTAACTGGCTTAAATAACCCAATGCACTTTTAGTACCCTTGATTCTACTATTAGTCGATTGATCTACAGGTCAATTAAACTCACTATATGAACATGCCTTTTATAAACTGGAGTTATCGTAAAATTTCTAAATTTAATTACGTACTATTCTACTAATTAACTAGCACTGAAAAATGACTCGCTTGTTGACATTATTTAGGGGTAAAAACCGTTTTTTTTAACATCAGGAGTTAACTAATTTATTGAATCAAACACGAATAATCTGTTCTTTTGCAAATTAACTTTAAAAAGATGAATATTTTTTATTTAAACATTTATACTTTTCATTAATCAACTTTATTAATTCATGTTCTTAAAAAAAAAATTCTTTTAGTTCCTTATGCATTCCCATAATAAGGGTACCTCCAAAAAATATACAAGTCAAATTTTAGAGTAAAATACTGAAACAAAAGCCAAAAATCTTAGGTGATTCATTTTTCAGTGTTGGTGGGTAGATAGACATTACCATAATATCAGTAATTTTTTTGGTTCCTCAAAGAGGAACCATTGTTTCAAATTTCGATTTTTGATTTTTTGGCATATAAGCACGTTTTGAGACCCAAGGAAACTAAAAAACCGGTTTTTAAAAAAAGTATGTATGTGTGTGTGTATGTGTGTGTGTATGTGTGTGTGTGCGTATGTGTGTGTGTGTGTATGTATGTAATTGGTGATATTTCACAAACATTATGGAGTTAAGACCTAATTTTTTTTTCAAAAATTTTTTTATCAAAAAAGCTCGAGGTACTTTTTTTTTTTTTAATTTGGATGTAACACCTCATTTATTTCCACGAAAGTACTTAAATTTGAAAGTATGGTTTTTACTCTATATCTCGAAACTGATACTTAATTTTTTGAAAATTTTTTTCCCAAAATTTTTTTCACGAAAAAATACAAAAAACAACAATTTTTTTTTTCTTTTTGGACTTAGTACCTTATTTATTTCTATGAAAGTACTAGTTTTAGAAAGTTTGTTTATAGTCATTTTTTGGATCTGATACCGAATTTTTTAAAAAATTTTTTCTCAAAATTAAAAAAACAAAAAAATTAAAAAACCTGCAATATTTTTTTTTTTTGGGTGTAATACCTCATTTAATTCCATGAAAGTACTAATATCTGAAAATACTGCAACCGGCGATATTTCACAACCGTTATGAAATTAAGACCTAATTTTTTTTTCAAAAATTTTTTTACCAAAAAAACTCTAGGTACTTTTTTTTTTTATTAATTTGGATGTAATACCTCATTTATTTCCACGAAAGTACATATATTTGAAAGTATAGTTTTTACTCGATATCTCGAATCTGATACTTAATTTTTTGAAAATTTTTTTCCCAAAATTTTTTTCACGAAAAAATACAAAAAACAACAATTTTTTTTTTCTTTTTGGACTTAGTACCTTATTTATTTCTATGAAAGTACTAGTTTTAGAAAGTTTGTTTATAGTCATTTTTTGGATCTGATACCGAATTTTTTTAAAAATTTTTTCTCAAAATTAAAAAAACAAAACAATTAAAAAACCTGCAATATTTTTTTTTTGTGGTGTAATACCTCATTTAATTCCATGAAAGTACTAATATCTGAAAATACTGCAACCGGCGATATTTCACAACTGGTATGAAATTAAGACCTAATTTTTTTTTCAAAAATTTTTTTACCAAAAAAACTCTAGGTACTTTTTTTTTTTATTAATTTGGATGTAATACCTCATTTATTTCCACGAAAGTACATTTTTCTCATTGTTTGAGGAACCTTAGTGCCAGCTAGTTGGCAGGGTATTTATTACACTACAAAAATTATTGAAATTTCAAATCTAAAATTTTATAAATTTTAGGTTTAAAGGTAAAAAGTATGTGGAGAACAATTACGACTGCTTATACAAGATCTTACAGAAAGCATCATGGTCAACCTAACTACATATTTAATAATTATCTCTTATTATTTTTATTATCTCCATTTACGAGCAGTTGACCAGCGTAGAGCTTTTCTAAACAATGTAAATAATATCATCAATAATGTTATTAATAATCATAACTAAAGATTGTATTTCGGTCATCTAAATGGTCTTATTTAATGTTTGAAAATTTATAAGAGTATTAATAAATTAATTACAATAAATAATGTAAAATAATATATTCAAAATAAATTATTTAAATACAAATTAATACATCCTTTAATATTTTAAGTTCCTATTGCAAGATAAGAAATAAAAAAGTATCATCATCGTACTCAGCTAAAATATTTAATGTGAGTGCACTCTTTGATCCGATAAAAGAAAAGCAGGTTATATGCTACTCGATTCAAACATTTAGATAGCTTATGGTTTAACAATTAGTGAACATTGTTTCTAAAAAGCTTATTCTCAGTTATAATTAGTAGATAAAAAAAAGTAATCAATAAAAAAATCTTGAAATCGACAAACTTATCCTGCATCCCTCTTATCAGAACAGAGAAAGCACAAGCTTTTTTTTTAAACTAACAAAATGCAAAAAAGAGTTTAAATTTCCTGTTAAAAATCAACAAACAATAAAGTATCATCCTCATATTCAGCTAAAATATTTAATGCGAGTGCACTCTTTGCTCCGATAAGAGAAATGCTGGATATGCTAGTTGATTAAAAGATTTAGATAACCTATATAAAAAGTAATCAATAGAAAAATCTTGAAATTGACAAACTTATCCTGCATCCCTCTTATCAGAACAGAGAGTACACTAGCTTTTGTTTTTTAAATTAACGAAATACAAAAGAAAAATATAATGTTTGCATTACAAAAATACAATTAAACATGTGTTATCCTCACATTTAGCTAACGTATTCAATGCCAGTACACTCTTTGATCCGATACAAGAGTATCAGCAGGATGTTTTAAAAATAGCTATGATTTTCTGACAAAAAAATGGCTTTTTTTTCGTTAGTCCTGGATTACCACATGAATACGTAGTTGAATAGGTAGTTAACAAATACACCATAGTGGTTGAACTTTTCAGTAGTCACTTGAGTCCTTTATTTGCTCTGCATAGTTGAATAATTGGTTGACGTTACACCATAGTGGTTAAACTTTTTAGTAGTCACTTGAGTCCTTTATTAGTTCTGCATAGTTGAATAATTGGTTGACGTTACACCATAGTGGTTGAACTTTTTAGTAGTCACTTGAGTCCTTTATTAGTTCTGTATTGGAGAAGACTAAAAAATGCAGTCATGTAACTTAAATCAAGTGATTCTGGAACAAGTCCTAAATTGTTTTCTACTTACCACCAAAGTACAATAGCACCATGATACTTTTAGAAAGCCAAGTTACTTTTATCATAACTTCATCATCTGGACCCAACTAAAACTAATATTTCGAAGGAGAAAATTTATGTACCAATTATCTTTTGATTGTTTGAACTGAGTCGATGATGACTATCTAGCAAGTTCAGCAAAAACTGGAGCAAACTGTTGATGTCATTGCGGTTCGACAGATTATTGAATTACTTTTTGAAGGGTTCAACATTTGTTTATAAAATTATTTCTTTTTTTAAGTACCTATGATTTATTAAAATTTCAATAATTTATAAAAAAGTTTCTGGCAAAAAAATTTTCTCCCAAAACTAACTAAACCCGGCAATGCAAGAAGGCGTGTTCATTAAAATTCCCTAGATTTTTTTCTAACAAAAAATTATCCTTGTCGGTAACAGAGAAATTTGAAGAACTTCGTTACCATATACTTTGAGAATTTGCCTTAAAAAATTTAAATGGCCCATTTGTTTTTGTTTACGATATAACAAAATACCACGTATTGAGTAAATCCCTGTACTTTAGTTTATTAAAGTTTTAAAAACATAAATTTAATCAGTATCAGTATTTTAAAATTTACTTTCACACTGAAATTAAATTTTTACTTAGCTTAGGCCATAAAATTTCATCTCACAATATTTATGGCCCAAAAGTTATAACCTATTAATTAGGAATTTATACTTCTGCTGAAATAATTAAATTTTACTTAGCTTAGGCCATAAAATTTTATCTCACTTCATTTACGGCCCAAAAGTTATAATATATTTATTTTGTATACCATAAAATTGATTTTTTAAAAATTTTTTTCTAAAACTTTGTTACAAAAATAATTAAAGAAACATCAATATTTTAATTTTTTAATAGGTAAAATAGAACATTTACAACATTTTGATATCGCTAATGAGGAACCACAGTGCTAATTATTTGGCAGCGTTTTATTTTTATGAAAGTAAAGAATTGTCCAAATCGCACGTAAAATACCTTCCAAAGAAAAGCCGAGGTTGGTATACTGCAATTTGTGGCACTTTTTATTTATGGACAAGAGTCGTATAAGTAGCGAGTAAGGAATTAGCGAGAAAGTTCGATTTGCTTGGCCACAGAAATTGGCCACAAAAAAAGAATTTTTCTGGTCAGCGGCCAGAAAGCACGTATTTCTCGGCCGCTGCGCAACCGGAAAAGACGCGTTTTCTCGCCACTGATGCAGAAAAATCGTATACGACCCTGGGCCATTCTTTATTTTTCTGGCCATGGGTCGTAATATACTATTTATTTCTCAGCGATAATACAAAGCCTATTTAAACGATCTCGCCGCAAAGCAAAGAACTCGATTTTGACCGTTATGATGAAAACTTTCGTTAGTAGAAAAAATTAAAATTTGAAAAAATCGCAAGAATGAGCAAGATTGCACGTTAAATAAAATTCGACGCAATGTCGCGAAAGGTTAACTTACTAAAGGTTAGTGATCGGGCATTGGTTTTTTGCTCTCATGCAATTTTTCTTTCTCATTGGGGAGAAATAGCATATTTTTCTAGTGCGCTGTGGGGCAATATAGAAAGAGTGACCTATAGTACGCGGTAATTTCAATTCGAGGATAAGTAAAATGCGGTCTATGATTTCAGGATCACCTGGGATATTCGAGAAAACTAAAAGGTAGGCATTTTAAAAACAGTGAAAAATGTCAAGCTTTTTAATATGAAACATATTCATACTTTATAGAAAACTCGTCAGCGAGTAGATCTGAGGATTCTGAGGATTAAGAAGAAAGCAATGATGTAAATCAAAGAAGTCAATTTTAATTTTCGATGATTCTGAGGTAGAAGAAACTCAGGCAAATAAAAAGAATTTTAACTATAAAGGTGAATGAATGAATTAAATTAAATTACTTAGATTCGTTTAGCCTAATGTTTTTATCCAATATTTCTAGATCCTGTTTCAAGTGATGCAAAACAAAAATCAAGATAGAAAGACAAGCATTTTTTCCCTGAGGTAAATTTTTAAAATAAAATATACACTCACCGACCGAGACCATTGTATGTAGATTTTTGCAAAACGAAAGATTGATGAAAATATTGATGATATCCTTACGGGTAGCATTAGATTTTCATATTAAAAAATGGGACCCCATTATTGAACTCAAACCTTCGGAAAAAGCTGGCCTCCATGGGCACGATAGAACCCTTTGGGGCAAAAATGAAATCTCGATGCTAATAATAATTTTTAGGAATAAAATTAGTTTTTAGGGTTGGAAAATGAGTCCTAAATAGTAAATTTAGCCCTCTTGGTACAAGTTGGACTCCTAGGGCAGATTAGGGCCCTTTGGGGCAAAAATGAAATCCCGATGCTAAAAATAATTAATTGGAGCAAAATTAGTTTTTAGGGTTAGGAAATGAGTCTCTAGTAGTAAAGTTAGCCCTCTTGGTACAAGTTGGTCTCCAAGGGCAGATTAGGGCCCCAATAACAACTTTTTTGACAAATCTTTTTTATAATTATTTTTAGGAATCAAAAGGCCGTTCACACAGCCAGCTTACCAAAGTAAATAAGGCCCCACTTCCTGACTTATTGAATCCAAAGGCAACGGTAAAATGACTGTTTATATTTTTTCATTTTAATGAAACTCAAATTTGTTTTTCGCGTTTCTCGCTGAGACTCACAAAAAGTTCTGATCCTGTATCTATACCTACCTACAGGTAAGTTTTTCGATGTCCTAAAACCAAATCTGAAGTCAGAATTTAGTCTACACCCTCAGATTTTGCCCCAACTACCCCCAGGCACCCTCTTAACCGCCCAAAAAGCAAATATTTTACTTTGTCCAAAAGTTAAAAATAAAAGTACTTTCGTTACGTATTTTGATGTCCTAAAACCGAATCTGAAAAATTCTAAAAACAAATTTCAAGTCAAAATTTACCTACCACCCTTAGTTTTTGCTCCAGCTATCCCAATCACCCTCTAAACTGCCCCAGAGGGTGAATATTTTACTTTGTGCAAAAGTTATAAATTAAAATACCTTGGTTACGTATTTTGATGTTCTAAAAACGAATTTCAAGTCAGAATTTATCTATAACCCTTAGTTTTTGTCCCAGCCTCCCTAGTTACCCTCTAAAACCTACCAGAGAAAGGTTAAGTAACGAAGCATACGTAATCATATATGCTCGTAGGTGCTTACTGTTTCCAATAAAAGTTCTTAGCACCATCCTGATATCGCTGTAATATTCTAAAGCGATTAATTAACCTTCCTCTGGTGGACTTTAGAGGGTAACTAGGCTAGCTGGGACAAAAACTATGGATGATGGATAAATTCTGACTTAAAATTCATTTTTAGAACATCAAAAAACGTAACTAAGATACTTTAATTTATAACTTTTGCACCAAGTAAAATATTTACCTTCTGGGGCGGTTTAGAGGGTAAATGTGGGTATCTGGGTCAAAATCTGATGGTGTAGGCTAAATTCTGACTTCAGATTCGGTTTTAGAACATCAAAAAACTTACCCGTAGGTAGGTCTAGTTAAGGGATCAGAACTTTTTTTTTTGTGCAGCTGTGTTATTCGTAACTTTCTTGTTTTATTTTTCATTAGCATTTTTTTTCCTAATTCTTTTTCAACTATTTTCTGCCCTTGACTAAAATATTCAGACGTAATAATTTTTTTAAATTTTATTATAACCTCCAAAAGATATTAAGAATTCTTGAAATTTAATTTACAAATTTTAATTGCATTATACTTTTAGATAAAAGTCATCAAGGGATGTGATAAAGACGTGATTCATATTGCCATTTTTAGAATAGCCAGAAACGTTCGTAAAAAGAAAAGTTCGACAAATTTACAAACTAATATTTTCAATAGAAGAGTTAAGCTAAATAAATGCAACAGGAAAAGGTCGTCCTCCACCTCCACAGGATATATGCGATGCAGTATTAAATAATTTAGATTCATTCTTTCTTACTTAATAAGAACTGGCTCTTTTTTATCACTAAGATTTTTGATCTTTCTTTTTTTAGTTTTTGGCTAAGACAATATATCAAGTAGTTCCAAATTTGATCATGACTCCTACAAGGCAACTTTAATAACGATGTTTGCCACTAGACGTACCAAATTAAAAAAACAAAAAGAGGAGAAGGAGTTTTTCAAGAATAGGCACGACAAAGATAACGAAGAGGCAGCGAAAATTTATAATCAAATACAAGAAATGCAAAAGCCATATGAGAAATCATTAAAACAGAGAGCAAAAACAGGAGAAAAAATATGAGCGTTGATGATTCAGAAAATAAAAAATTGATGAAACAAAGAGAAATGGAAAAGATAAGAGATGAAACAATGAAAAAAAAAAAAGAAGAAGAAATGCAAAAAGAAATTGAAAATAATAAGCGACAGGAAGAGGAAAAATCAAAACTTAAAAAACAAAATGAAATGGAGAAAAGAAGACATGATGAAAAACAAAAAAATGCTGCAGAGCTTCAGCGAGAAATTAAACAAAAAAGACGGGAAAAGCAGGAACAATGTAAACTTAAAAAGCAGAGAGAAATTGAAAAAAGAAGGCTCGAGGAAGAGGAAAATAAAATTAAAAAGAAAAGACTTGAAAAACAGGTTACAGAAAAAATTAAATATAGCAGTAAGGAAAACCAAAAAAAAGGTGCAAAATATGAAGATAAAAAGGGTCCCAAAAAAGGGGGAGATAAGTCAAGTTATACTGCTGATGATAAATATAACAATGAAGAAAAAAAACAAAAGCTACAGTTCTAACTCAGCTGGATAATAATTAAGAGAGCAAAAGGCGTAGATATAATTCAAAAAAGCAGACGGAAAAAATTTCAAAACGGCAAAGGAACCACGAAAGCAGAGTGAAATAGTAATGGAAAGAAAAAAGATGGACGTTGAAAAAAGGTAAGCTGAACAACGTCAAAAGGTGAAAAAGAAGTTACAGAAAAAACTTAAAGAATCGTTAAAAGAAAATAAGAAAAATAAAGAAAAACGCTAATTAATTCTAGTTTACAGTTTTTAAATTCTCCGTGTATGAGATTAATAAATTAATTTTAACACCAATCGTCATTATTTTGGGCCTTCATGGAGAGTAAATGAAGTTGAGACAGTCTTTCGCTACAAGTTTCTTATTTTCAAATTACACAGGTACAAAAAAATGTAAGGTGATGACCACAATCCCAATTTTCTTATAGCCTAGAAATTTTACCCTTCGGGGGCATTCTAGAGGCTGATGAAAAAACTTACCAAAAAACTTACCAGTAGGTACTTTTTTTTGCATAAACTGAATCTTTTTTTTGTTTGCCTGTGTTATCATTATCATTAGTTATTCAGCTAAATTAATTTTGTAGGGATTTAGTAAAAATAAGATACAGAATTTATCTACTTTGTTACATATTTCAAAGTTTAGGATAAGCTTGTGCAAGATTTCCTTAACGTTAAAAATAATCCATAATCCTGCAATAAAAAAAAGTTATCACCATCACAGTACAAACTAGGTACATAAGAAGTATATTCTAAATTTTTAACCTATAGATAACTTTGTATAAAGATTTTTAAAGCCTGAAAAAGCCATCAATCAAACGCGAATTAGGCGAAAACTTTGTAAATTGGTTAATAAACTTTTTCACTTAGAAATAACTTTTCAAAAAGTTTGATTATCGTTATATTCAAGCATGCAGCTAAATTGATTTTGTAGGAATTGAGTAAAAATTAGGTAGAAACTTCATCTATATTGTTCTATATTTTAAAATTTAGGAAATACTTGTAGAAAGTTCCGTGTACGTTAATAAAAAGCATGCAAATAAAAGAAGTTGTCACCGTCAAAGTATAAACTAAGTGCATACTTTAAGAAGTATATATTTAATTGTTAACCTCAAAATAACTTTGTATAAAGGTATTACCATCATGTTTGCATTTTAATTCATTTACAAAGTGAGCGCAAACTAAGAGCAAACTTTACACACTTCTTTTTAAATGATAAAATTAGAATTCATTTGTACAAAACTGCTTTAACGCTAATACCAAACCTAAGATTAAAATAATTTTTTACAATTACAGTACAAACTAGCGACAAAATTTCTTGATTTTTTTATTTTATCGATGATTCCGTACAAAGTTCGTGAATCATTATCTACGAATTTAAAAATTTAGCTTACCTGTAGCTACTGAACCATGAATAAGTACAAACTTTGTATGCTTTATTTTTGACTTTTTAGTTTTAACTACGTTTGTACAAAGTTTTCTTATCCTTAGTGCCATTTTTTTTATTTAGAAGCTGGTATCAAGTTTATACTAACTTTGTATGAAATTTGTATAATGCTTTGAAAAGTATTAAATTGTCTTAATAGACAAATTCGTAACAAACCTTGTACAAACTTAATTTTGTACCAAGTTTGTTACGAATTTGTCACATTTCTACGCGGGTATTAATTAATAAAAATTGTTTATAATAATTTATTTGAAAATAACCTCCCACAACAAGCCATATCCTTATTTAATTTAATTTTAAGGTGTTATTAAAAAACTTTATGGGTTAATACACTGCAGAGGTAAGTGCTTCAAGGTGTATAATTTTTTGAGTAATTATTGTTTGGATAATTTCTGTTTTGACTGTTATTCTGGCTGTAGTTTTGGTTTGAGTAACCTTTTTGATGTTTTTGTTTACTTTTTCATTAATCACTAGCCCCATAGCAGTCTTTTCTAATCCGTAATTCTCGCATACTAAATTGCGTGTCTTATATGCTGCTAGCTTAACGTTAACTATTTCTTTGACATGTGCAGCAGAAACTGCACTGACTTGACATACTGTATTATTAAGTCTTTCTTTTCTACTTTGTGTGTACAAGGCTTCTGGAAATAGGCATACTTCTCTTGATTTTGAGGGAGGTAAGATTCCACTTTTTAAAAGTTCCTCTACCCCGATCGCCTCTGTTATAAATGTGTCTATAATTTTAATATCATTGCTAAATAACAATTTTTTTATTTTTGGCAATATATTTCTTTAAAGCAAGTCCAACTTTCTTTCATCAGAAATGCGTGAAGGAAATTCTTCAGCGATGACTAGCAAACTGAATATTTATGTTCTTACATCTTCGTCTTTGCCTTGAGTTCTTGACATGAATGCTGTTTCTAGTTGGTATTCTATGCCTGACCCATAGGGACTTATTAAGTCTTTTTTGAAATAATATAGTAATTATTTAACGGATATTATTATCGTATATTTATCATTATAAGTCTAGCAGATAAATTATTATTTTCTAGAATAATTTAGGACCGGTAAGTATTTATATTAACTTAATTCCACAGAGGTAAATGAAGTAACTCCTTTGAGAATTAATTATGCTAACTTTATTTTAAAAACAATTTAAAATACAATATAACTGATCAAATGCGTTGTCTTGAGTATTCTTATGACAATAAAAAATTGGTTTTATACAGTATTCAAGAATTTCAAATATTTAGATCAACTGACAATTTATGCAATCAATTTCTTAATATTATTTATTAATTTGACTATTTTTTGATGACTCTATATGAGTTCAACGACTTTAAATTTTGCTTATTTCTTGAATTATTTTTAAAGTTTGACATAAATATTGTTATAAATTCTATATAACAATGTACATAGCGTATGATAGAGTGGGAGATGTGTAACGCACGCGCGTCCTTACAGCACACAAGAATCGACGACTAGTGTTTCTCGCCACGCCGATAAAAAGGCATCGCAATATATAAAAAAAAATATATACTTCTAACAAAATCATAAATGTGTGCTTTTATTATTTATTTAATTGCCAATCAAATAATTCGTCTATATTTAGCCATAAATGGCATCCCTTGTGAAATAAAACATTGTGAGTAATAAAAAAAAAAAAGCAAAAGTGAACACAAAAATTTCTCTTTATGTTGTAAACTAACTACTATATGTTGTAAAAAAAAAAAAAAAAAATATAGAAGACCTTGTGCGCACCAAATGAATAATAGGGAGCAAGTTCCGCTATTTATCGAGGCGAAGATGCTTCAGGCAATTAGGTCAATGAAAAATGGGAAAGCGCCAGGACCAGACGGAATACCCGCGGAAGCCCTTAAGGCGGCTGCAAAGGTAATCCCTGGTCTCCTGCTTGGCATGTTTAATGCGTGCCTCGTGGCAGGCTCCTATCCAAGGGACTGGAAAGTGGCCCGTCTGGCTCTGATAAGCAAGGGAAAGGGTGAACCAGGATCTCCATCATCTTACAGACTATTGTGTATGTTAAATACCATTGGCAAGGTGATGGAGAGCATGGTCAGAGGAAGATTGCGGCAGGCAATTAGGGAAGCGGGTGACCATAGCGACGACCAACACGGCTTTCATAAGGGGCGTTCCACGATCGGTGCCATCGAGCAGGTCGTGAAGGTGGTTATGAGGGCCAGACAAGTGCGGCCGGATATTAAACCGGACGTCCTGCTTGTCACGTTGGATGTGAAAAACGCATTCAACTCGGCTAAGTGGGACGATATGTTGCACTCCCTTGAGCAGGTATTCAGAGTTCCGGATTATCTGAGAAATATACTCAGAGATTAACTCCGGGACCGATACCTGCGCTGGGACACGCTCGATGGCACAAGAGGTAAAGTATTAAGCGCAGGCATAGCGCAGGGTTCAGTTCTGGGTCCTGATCTGTGGAATGCCTTTTACGACGGCTTGCTAAAGATTGAGCTTCCGGATGGATGCTCCATGATCGGATACGTGGATGACGTTGCTTTAACCATAAAAAGGACCAGCAGAATACCTTGGATGAGGCCATGCGCCTTATCAATAGCTGGATGTCGGATCACGGACTAAGACTGGCAGTTCCGAAAACGGAGATTGTCCTTCTGACCCGGAGAAGGGTTGATACCATATTCGGCGTCAGCTTTGATGACGGAGGTAATCCCCTTATGATCCAGACCAAACCATCGGTCAAATATTTGGGGGTCTTCTTGGATAATAAGTTGACCTACAATATACAATTCCAGCAGGCCTGTGAAAAGGCTGGCTGGGTGACAAAGTCCCTCTCGTGGCTGATGACAAACATCGGCGGTCCCAGATCAGAGAAGAGGAGGCTGTTGATGACGACAGTCAACTTCATCTTGCTCTCTGGCGCAGAGGTGTGGGCGGACAATGTCCGCATAAAAAAATATTGCAAGAAACTAAAGGCAGTACAGAGACAGGGGGCACTTCGAATCGCTTGCTCGTTCAAGACAGTATCAGAGCCAGCGATCCAGGTGGTGGCTAAGGTGATTCCCATTGATCTGCTTGCCTTGGAAAGGCAGGCGATCTATAACCGTGAGGAAGAAGAGCGCGAGGTAGCTTCCGTTCGCGCTCGCTCCCACACAATAGAATGCTGGCAGTATAGGTGGAATGGTGACCCGAGGGGACGTTGGACGCACCACCTTATCATCGATTTGGAAAGCTGGATGAACCGTGATCATGGAGAGGTAGACTTCTACCTCACACAGTTCCTAACTGGTCACGGTTATTTCCGCGATATGCTTTTCAAGTGGCGCAAGGTGACATCTCCGGAATGCTTGCATTGCCCGGGCAAGCTGGATACCGCTGAGCACACCTTTTTTGGGTGTCCTCGCTTCGCTGAAGGGCAACCGCCCTTCGATGAATGGAGGCCAAAAGGAGTCGTCCCGGAAATGCTGCGCAGTACCGCTAACTGGTATAGTGTGGCAGAGTACGTACGGGCGACACTGATTAAAAAAAAGGAGGAAGGTTTCCTCTCGTAGGAAAATCTCCTCCTTTATTGACAGGGTATGGCGAAGAAATGCCTTGGCTGCATTGTTTCCGGACCAAAGTAATACCTAAACAGGGAGTCCCGGTCCGGATTCTATGATATTGTCATAAATGCAGGAGGGTGGGGAGTTTAGTGGGTATTGTAATTCCTCAATTGTGTATATCTGGGCAACCCCAGATACAAATTTGAGGTTGAGTCCCACATAACCATACAGTACGCGGTGTATGGTATGCGTAAATGCATTCTCCTCGTCCTACGAAAAAGGCCCCTTCTTGAAGGGGCCCAAAAAAAAAAAAAAACTAAATGAATAATAAATAACTAATAATGAATATTAATTAATATTCAAAATTTATTGTATCGCTCGATGAGTATTTAAATTAATTGAAATAATAACATTGAAATAATAACATTGCTCGTAAAGGTTGTTATTATTTCAATTAATTTAAATGAATAATAATTTTAACTATTTTTTTTTTTCGACATCAAAAATTATAAAAATTAAAGTGTTAAATTAAGGAAAATTGTTGCACTTCACTCAACGGTAAACTCCAAAATTTACAGAAATAACTTTCAACATCACGTGCATGCGGCAGCCATTGTCTGTGTCTCTTAAGTTAACGTATTCGCCGGCTGTTAAATTTTATTTTAAAGGAATTTTTTTAGAGTAATTTTATAATTTTAAAAATATTTAAAAATTGTTAAAAAAAAAGTAAAAGTGATGAGTCTTATAAAAAAAAAAAAAAACATTAGGGTTAAGGATAGGGTTTTGAACACTTTAAGGAAACTCGTGACTTTACAAACGAATAAACACAAAAAATATAGTATTTTTTAACGTAATAACTCTTTAAATAGCAATAATGAACATAATTCTTGAGAAATAAATGGTTATTTGCCAGATACAGTCAATATTTTAATTTTAAATAGAGCTCTAGTAGAGAAAACCTAGAATACCAGGGTTTTGGACACTAAGTATACGGTTTTGGACATGAAATTTATGGGGTTTTAGACACTATTCTTAAAATTAACTAGATAATACATTTTTTTAAATTAATTTTTAGATAAGAATATAACTATTTAAATAAATATTTTGAAATTACCAATTTTTAATCTATTGTAAAAGTTCATGTTACAAATGACTTGTCGAGTATAGGTGTGAATAAGAAAATATTTTATTTTAAAATTTTTTATTTATTCTAATTATTTGTAAATAAAAAGAAAAGAGAACAAGAGATAAAGAAACATAGTTGGCGTAGTGAGAGTTCTTTTCGTTAACCGGCACCACTGCATTACCAATTTGGCATACAGCGGCAATAAATTTTTAATTTTTCTAAATTAGATTTTATGTAATACTTTTTAATTTCAGCTTTTGGATTTAACAACATTTAACATATAGACACTGTTAAGAATAGAAATTTTATCTTTATTTTTAACAAAATAATCAAATGAAATTCCAATAAAATACATGTAAAAAACCACATTTTTAAGTATATTTAAGATGGATTCTTAGACATCTTAATTAAACGCATAAAAAAGGAGGAAAATAATTTTTTTTGTTATAAGTTTAATCTTTGATGATTAATTAATCAAATAAATGCAAAAAAGTTGGTATTTTAAAAAAAATATAAACAAAATAGTGATTTTAATATCTCGTATCCTTAGTATTTTTATTAAAAAATGATATTATATCAAGTAGTATATTTTTCTTCAAGGTTTTATTATTATAAATTCGTAGCTGAAGGGCCTCACGATGCTCGGCAAAATATAACAATAATTCTGTTTTTGTAATTATTTTGTTAATTAATATTTATAAATTAATATTTTATTTTTATATATTATGTATTGAAAATTATTTTTTTTGAATATTTCAAAAATTCTCTACATTATATTATTTATTAATCATTTTTTTTTTTACATCCTTTCCATTTTTCTAAAAATTGAATAACTGAATACTATGTCGTAAAAATAATTGATTTAGATGTACGTCATTTCATTTACTTTTAATCAATTTTCAAATAGCATGCTTAGGATTATTTCACCTAATTTCTTTTCTCTCAATTTTTTGCAATAACTAAACTTTTAAGTTCTAATCTATTACTTTCGAATTGAGACCTATTATAAATAATTAATTTCTAAAAAATTTAATTGATCATGTTATAGTGAACTAGTTTCAATATTGTTACCACCGGTATAGGAATTGAAAGTTGACAAGCTTCTGATTTTGAAATACTGTGTTGCAAATTAAATTGCAAATTTTATGTAAAATATCTTCAAATCTTTAGTACAAATTAAAAAAAAAATCATTTCGTCGTTAAATATATTTTAGCAGTCTGTAATATGAAAAAATTAATAATTTTTATCTTAGATTCTCGATGGTTTTATATATGTAAAAAATTCACTTCATAGTAAAAACCGGTTAGGTCGGCTGTCCAAAATATGAACAAGTATAAAACTTGGTTGGTTAGTCTCAAGTATGATACAGTATAAAATCCAGTTAGGTCGGCTGTCCCAAGTATGAAAAAGTACAAAATCCGGTTAGGTACGCTGTCCGAAGTATGAAAAAGTAAAAAATTCGGTTAAGTCGTCTGTCCTAAGTATGAAAAACTATAAAATCTGATTATTTCGGCTGACCCAAGTATGAAAGAGTATAAAGTCCGGTAAAGTCGGCTGTCCCAAGTATTAAAAATTATGAAATTCGGTTAGGTAGGCTGTCTCAAGTATGAGAAAGTACAAAATTAAAAAAATTTTATTCCGTCGTTAAATATATTTTTGCAGTCTGTAATATGAAAAAAATAATAATTTTCATCGTAGATTCACGATGGTTTTATATGCATAAAAAATACACTTTTTAGTGAAATCCACTTAGGTCGGCTGCCCCAAGTACGAAAAAGTATAAAATCCGTTTAGGTCGACTGTCCCAAGTATGAAAAAGTATAAAACTCGTTTAGGTCGGCTGTCCCAAGTATGAAAAACTATAAAATCTGATTAGGTCGGCTGACGCAAGTATGAAAAAGTATAAAGTCCGGTAAGGTCGGCTGTCCCAAGTAAGAGAAACTACAAATTAAAAAAAATTTCATTCCTTTGTTTAATATATTTATGCAGTCTGTAATATGAAAAATATTATAATTTTCATCGTAGCTTCTCGATGGTTTCATACATGTAAAAAATTCGCTTCATAGTAAAATCTGATTAGATCGGCTATCCCAAGTATGAAAAAGTATAAAATCCATTTAGGTCGGCTGTCCCAAGTATGAAAAACTATTAAATCTGATTAGGTCGGATGTCCCAAGTATGAAAAACTATAAAATCTGATTATTTCGGCTGACCCAAGTATGAAAGAGTATAAAGTCCGGTAAGGTCGGCGTCCCAAGTATGAAAAATTATAAAATCCGGTAAGGTCGGCTGTCCCAAGTAAGAGAAAGTACCAATTATGTATGCAAAAAATTAGGTCGGCGATCTCAAGTATGAGAAGGTACAAAATTAAAAAAATTTAATTTCCTTGTTTAATATATTTATTAGACTGGTTTTTTTTTTCGAAGTATCCAAGATTCCTAACGCGCCGGCAGAATTCGAAAATAAAAGTAAAAAAATAAGTTTCTCGTTAGATTTAGATCAAAACATTGATTTTTGAGCCCACGATAGCTCTTTTTAACGATTTTCGTTTCCTTTTAGGGTCCGAATTTCAAGGGGACCTATTTTAAAAGTTTTATAGTTTTCTGAATAAATTTTTCTGTATATTATTACCAAGAGGAACTTTTCTATTTTTTCCCTAAGAATCCGGTGAAACCATTTATTTTAGCTTTTAATTATTCTTATATGAGAAAAATCGACTTTTGTCGTGTTTCAGGGTCCCAATTTTAAGGGAATTCATCATTTAAGTTTAATAATTTACAAAACAAAAATTTTCTGAATATTATTTACTAAAGGTACTTATGTATTTTTTCCCCAGAAATCCGATGAAACCATTTATTTTTGCTTTTGACCTCGTTTTATACGAGAAAAATCGATTTTTGTAGTTTTTCAGAGTCATAATTTTAAGGAAACGAATTATAAGAGTTTTTTACTTTTCAGAATATATTTTTCTGAATATTATTTACTAATGATACTTGCGTATTTTTTCCTGAGGAATTCTATGAAACAAATTAATTTTATATCTGTAGTTCAAAAAACTTTTTGTTTTTTTATCTGTAATTCATTAGTAATTCAAAAAGCATAATGTAAATAAAATATGGAAAAATCTGTCAATTTAAAAAAAATGGATTTTCTCGCAAAAGAAATGCCCAGATAAAAAATTAAATTCTTCCATCAAATTCCTCAGGAAAAAATATTCAAGTATCATAAGTAAATGATATTCAGAAAAAATTTTTATATAAGCTATTAAACTTTAATGATTGATTCCCTTAAAATTGGGACCTTGAAAAAAGACGAAAATCGATTTTCTCGTATAAGACAAGGTCAAAAGCAAAAATAAATAGTTTAATCGGATTTCTGGGGAAAAAATACATAAGTTTCTTTAGTAAATAACATTCAGAAAAATTTATTTTGTAAACTGTTATACTTTTATGATTGATTTCCTTAAAATTGGGACCCCAAAACATGACAAAAGTCAATTTTTCTCATATAAGAAGTTGTCAAAAGCTAAAATAAATGGTTTCATCGGATTCCTGGGGGAAAAGTATAAAAGACTTTCTTTTAAATAATAATCAGAAAAACTTATTTTGAAAACTGCTAACTTTTATAATAGATTTCCTAAAATTGGAACCCTAACAACAATGGTTTCAATAAAATCGGTCAAAAGCTAAAATAAATGGTTTCATCGGATATCTGGGGAAAAAAACATAAGTTTTTTTAGTAAATAATATTCAGAAAAATTTATTTTGTAAACTGTTATGCTTTTATGATTGATTCCCTTAAAATTTGGACCCCAAAACACGACAAAAGTCGATTTTTCTCATATAAAAAGTGGTCAAAAGCTAAAATAAATGGTTTCATCGGATTCCTGGGGAAAAAGTATAAAAGAATTTCGTTTAATTAATAATCAGAAAAACTTATTTTGAAAAGTACTAACTTTTTATAATAGATTTCCGTAAAATTGGGACCCTAAAAACGAATAAAATCGATTTTTCTCCTATAAAACGTGGTCAAAAACTAAAATAAATGGCTTCGTCGGATTCCTGGGGAAAAAACAGACAAGTTCCTCTTGTTAATAATATACAGAAAAATTTATTCAGAAAACTACAAAACTTTTAAAATAGGTCCCCTTGAAATTCGGACCCTAAAAGGAAACGAAAATCGATTTTTCTCCTATGAAACGTGGTCAAAAACTAAAATAAATGGTTCCATCGGATTCCTGGGGAAAAAATACTAAGGAATTTTAATTGGAACATAATCTTAAACGCGATTTGAGTCCACTAGAATAACAGAAAGTTTTAAGATAATCCCAATTTTAAGGAGGCCAAAAAAAAACTTTTGGGAGCTATCGTGGGCTCAAAAATCGATGTTTTGATTTAAATCCAACGAGAAACATATTTTTTTTACTTATATTTTCGATTTCTGCCGGCGCGTTAGGAATCCCGGATACTTCGAAAAAAAAAAACTAGTCTAATATTTATGCTGTCTGTAATATGAAAAAAATATTAATATTTATCGTAGATTCTCGATGGTTTTATATATGTAAAAAATTCACTTTGTTCAAAAATTAGGTTAGGTCGGCTGTCACAAGTATGAAAAAGTATAAAATCTGGTTAGGTCAGCTGTCCCAAGTATGAAAAAGTATAAAATCCGGTTAGGTCGGCTGTCCCAAGTATGAATAAATATAAAATCCTGTCAGGTCGGCTGTCCCAATTATGAAAAAGTATAAAATCCGCTTAGGTCAGCTGCCTCAAGTATGAAAAACTATAAAATCTGATTAGGTCGGCTATCCCAAGTATGAAAAAGTATAAAATCTGGTTAGGTCAGCTGTCCCAAGTATGAGAAAGTACAAATAAAAAAAAATTTCATTCCGTCGTTAAATATATTTTTGCAGACTGTAATATAAAAAACATAATAATATTTATCGTAGATTCTTGATGGTTTCATATATGTAAAAAATTCACTTCATAGTAAAATCCGGTTTGGTAGACTGTCCCAAGTATGAAAAAGTATATATTCCGGTTAGGTCGGCTGTCTCAAGTATGAGAAAGTACAAAATTTAATCAAAAATTAAAATAATTTAATTTTGTCGTTAAATATATTTTTGCAGTTTGGAGTATGAAAAAAATAATAATTTTATCGTAGATTCAGGTAGGATAGAATATATATGGGCATATCTCACCAAGTGGTTATATTGCATATATGAGGGTTTTAATGAAAATCCAGCTTTCTGTTTCAAAAAAAAATTACTGAAATTTATTTATATATGGGCATATCTCACCAAGTGGTTATATTTCTAATTTTATAAAATAAATTTTATTTTTGAGAGCACAATAATGACATTTGGACAGAAGTTTAATAAAACAATAAAAATTAAGATTTTCTTTGCGTAACTTAATTTTAAGCTACGGCGTTTGATAAATGAACTTCTTAAATTAAAAAATATATTTAGGTATAATTAGGTTTTTAGGTTATAAATACTAAATGATGAAATTAGTTCTCAAAAATACTGGAAAATATAGAGGTATATAACAATAAATTTTATTTCTCTCCAAAAACCAATAATAAGAATTTTCAATTTTTTTATAAACAAAAAATTAAATGTTCTACAGACTGCGCTATAGGCATAGTTAGGCTAAGCTCCCTGAATCTTTAACTCATTGCTCCTCGCTTTGCTCACATAAAGCCTAAAATATATAGTTAACGTTAAAGTTACTGCTAAAATGGGCGGATCAAAAGGGGGGTTGTAAGGGTAATTGCCTCCCCTGAGCTCCAAAAAATGCATGTTTTTTGTTCATAATTTTGTTTTTTTATACAAATTTCATAAGAAAACACACAAAATTTTGCTTAAGCGCCCCACCCCCTTAGGCCCTTTTCTGAATCCGCCACTGGTTAAAATATGATCGCATTATCTTATTATAATTTATTAAATCATTTAATGCGCCTTCTATGATTTTTGAAACATTTTTTTAGAGTTTTTGATTTTTTTCAAAATGTATCTTTCTTGAAATATAGATTTTAATGATCCACTAAGTATGACCTACAACTACATAATTTTTTTACTACAACTACATATTTTTTTCACGCTCTTTGGGCTAATCATTTTCTAATTTTATTTATTTTTTTAAAGCACTAAATTCAAATCAAAAACATCTTTTTTGAACTAAGAATGAAATATAGGTAGTTCTTACACGTTTGTTATTTTTAGGTTATTGGTAAACAACGCTTCTAAATTATACGATTATTTTATATAAAACTGAGGTTTATACATACAACGCATTGAATCAAGCAATGCCGTTTTTTTAACTGAAATCTTATAACATTTTACATAAATCACAAAAGATTTTGCGAAGATTTTTTGAAAATTGAACGAGTGCCATTAAAAAATGTGATTTTAGTATCAAAATTACGCATCGACAACAAATTCTTTTGGTGTCGATATCTACTAAATTATTGGAGGCACCAGTTTTTCTTTCAACTTTCTTTCTTTTCAACTTTCACAATAGTTAGAAATAAAAATTGTTCACGGCATTCATTTGTGGCTTAAAAAACTTTCTTTGATCGTATTTATTTGAAACAATGTTTCGGCTGGCAGAATTTTTTTTAGAAAGGGAGCACACTGTTTTAATTATGTGAAGAAATTAAATATATTATTAATTTATCAAAATCTATTTATAAAAAGGCAAATGGTTTTACGGCATTCCCACTGTAATGTTAAGAATTTAAAAAACTTAACAAGGTTACCAACAAAATATTAGGGTTTCGAATCATTCCAAGGTTGTTATTTCATAATAATTAACGAAATAAGGCAAAAAAATTTCTTGAGGCTTGAGAAGAAATATATGGGCATATCTCACCAAGTGGTTATATTGCATATATGAGGGTTTTAATGAAAATCCAGCTTTCTGTTTCAAAAAAAAATTACTGAAATTTATTTATATGGGCATATCTCACCAAGTGGTTATATTGCATATATGAGGGTTTTAATGAAAATCCAGCTTTCTGTTTCAAAAAAAAATTACTGAAATTTATTTATATATATTTCTTCTCAAGCCTCAAGAAATTTTTTTGCCTTATTTCGTTAATTATTATGAAATAACAACCTTGGAATGATTCGAAACCCTAATATTTTGTTGGTAACCTTGTTAAGTTTTTTAAATTCTTAACATTACAGTGGGAATGCCGTAAAACCATTTGCCTTTTTATAAATAGATTTTGATAAATTAATAATATATTTAATTTCTTCACATAATTAAAACAGTGTGCTCCCTTTTTAAAAAAAATTCTGCCAGCCGAAACATTGGTAACCACGTTTTCAAATAAATACGATCAAAGAAAGTTTTTTAAGCCACAAATGAATGCCGTGAACAATTTTTATTTCTAACTATTGTGAAAGTTCTCTACAATGTTTCACAATTTGAAAGTGATTTGAGAAAAACTGGTGCCTCCAATAATTTAGTAGATATCGACACCAAAAGAATTTGTTGTCGATGCGTAATTTTGATACTAAAATCACATTTTTTAATGGCACTCGTTCAATTTTCAAAAAATCTTCGCAAAATCTTTTGTGATTTATGTAAAATGTTATAAGATTTCAGTTAAAAAAAACGGCATTGCTTGATTCAATGCGTTGTATGTATAAACCTCAGTTTTATATAAAATAATCGTATAATTTAGAAGCGTTGTTTACCAATAACCTAAAAATAACAAACGTGTAAGAACTACCTATATTTCATTCTTAGTTCAAAAAAGATGTTTTTGATTTGAATTTAGTGCTTTAAAAAAATAAATAAAATTAGAAAATGATTAGCCCAAAGAGCGTGAAAAAAATATGTAGTTGTAGTAAAAAAATTATGTAGTTGTAGGTCATACTTAGTGGATCATTAAAATCTATATTTCAAGAAAGATACATTTTGAAAAAAATCAAAAACTCTAAAAAAATGTTTCAAAAATCATAGAAGGCGCATTAAATGATTTAATAAATTATAATAAGATAATGCGATCATATTTTAACCAGTGGCGGATTCAGAAAAGGGCCTAAGGGGGTGGGGCGCTTAAGCAAAATTTTGTGTGTTTTCTTATGAAATTTGTATAAAAAAACAAAATTATGAACAAAAAACATGCATTTTTTGGAGCTCAGGGGAGGCAATTACCCTTACAACCCCCCTTTTGATCCGCCCATTTTAGCAGTAACTTTAACGTTAACTATATATTTTAGGCTTTATGTGAGCAAAGCGAGGAGCAATGAGTTAAAGATTCAGGGAGCTTAGCCTAACTATGCCTATAGCGCAGTCTGTAGAACATTTAATTTTTTGTTTATAAAAAAATTGAAAATTCTTATTATTGGTTTTTGGAGAGAAATAAAATTTATTGTTATATACCTCTATATTTTCCAGTATTTTTGAGAACTAATTTCATCATTTAGTATTTATAACCTAAAAACCTAATTATACCTAAATATATTTTTTAATTTAAGAAGTTCATTTATCAAACGCCGTAGCTTAAAATTAAGTTACGCAAAGAAAATCTTAATTTTTATTGTTTTATTAAACTTCTGTCCAAATGTCATTATTGTGCTCTCAAAAATAAAATTTATTTTATAAAATTAGAAATATAACCACTTGGTGAGATATGCCCATATATATAAAATATAAAATAATATATAAAATACTGAATGTGGATAGGTCGGCTGTCCCAAGTATGAAAAAGTTAAAAATTGAAAAAATTTTACCAAGTAATATTTCTAAGATTTCTCTTGAATAAAAAGATTAAACTTAAAACCAATGAAACTTGTTTTAGATAACTGTTTAACAAATCGGTTATAACTATTTTTATTTATCAAGTGATGAGTTTGACAACTTTTTCAGGTTTTAAGTTTGAATCTTCTTGGCTATAAAGAGTTATAGCTCTGAACCATGAGCTCGAATTTAAAAACTCGAAGTTGAAAATTTGGAGCTTTTTGTCCATGGAGACTTTTTTCAGGATAATAAAATCTGAAACATACAAAAAATTCACCTAATTTAAGAGAACGGCCATTTCCTATTCATTTGTGCGTGGTCCATTTTCGAAAAATCGCAAAATTAAAAACAAAAGTCATTTCAGTTTTTTAAGTATTTGACCATGTTGCCACAAATATTTTTGAGCGCAGATGGTTGCAAATGAAAATTTGTTTTTTTTCCATTAGTTAAAAAAAAAATAGAATGGGCATATCTCTCAATTTTTTTTAAATCGCTGCCAAAGTTGAAATTAAAGAAGAAAAAAAATTTATTTTGAACGGTTTATGGTCAACCAATCAAAAGGATGCACTAAAATAACTTGCAAAAGTAATTTTATCTCAAAGTATATCGTCTAACCTTTTGAATAAGAGGTTGCAAGACCATTTTGACAGAATCGTTTTACCACGGGAGTATCAGAAAGTCGACTAAAAAGTTGCTAAAAATTTACTTTTTTTTTCATTAATAGGCCGCCAATCAGAGTTGAAGGCATCTGGAGGTCTGAAAACTTCAGAATCCTATTTTTTTAGGTGTACTTTGAGCTAATACAATTAGTTTTTAAATATCTTTCGCGGGCCGATTCACTATATAGATCCGGGCATAGCCTTTATTTTCTTCCAAAATTCATATTGATCGTTGACAACTTCAAATTAATATTATCTTCTTATAAATTTATAATGTATATTGATAAAAAAGAAGAAAACGATTTTTTGCGAGTGAATGTATTTATTATTTTTCAAAATTTAGACGTTTCGAAGCACATAGCTTCCTTTTCAATACTAAAAATAATAGTGTCATATAGCAACATATGTATACAAAAAGTATAAAATAAGTAATTGCAAACTTAAAATTAATACTTACAAAATAATTAATGTTTGATACATAAAAATACAAAAAATGTATTAGTCAAAGAACATGTAATATAACCTAAAAATTTAAATTATATAAATAAATTAAAAATATATGATAACAATTTTAAAACATAATAATTTTTTAACATACGAATAAATTACTATTTATAAAAATAATATCCATTGGGAAAAAATAGTAAAAAATTTAGAAAAAACTATGAAAAAAAACTATGAAAAAAATATATATGTGTTTATACATGTTGAAATTATTGTTATTTGTGTAAACAACAGCAGAAGTGAAAACGCTCTGATTTGAAAAAATGTAAATTTATGTAAATTAGATACTATTTATGCCCTCTGTTAATGAAATGTATATAATCTAAAAGATTACATATTAACATGCAATCTAATTCTATAAATAAACAGGAGGATTCTCATAAACTATTTAAACCCTATCTGTTTACTTTACATAAAATGAAAAAATATATGTGATAATTTATCATGCATTAATGTTAAAATTCATTCTTTTAAAATAATGTATCAGTGTTTATGTTTTTGTTTATTTACATACCATAGTGACAGTTATCTGTTTTATCTACATAAATTAAAATTTAGATTATATACATTTCATTAACAGAGGGCATAAATAGTATCTAATTTACATAAATTTACATTTTTTCAAATCAGAGCGTTTTCACTTCTGCTGTTGTTTACACAAATAACAATAATTTCAACATGTATAAACACATATATATTTTTTTCATAGTTTTTTTTCATAGTTTTTTCTAAATTTTTTACTATTTTTTCCCAATGGATATTATTTTTATAAATAGTAATTTATTCGTATGTTAAAAAATTATTATGTTTTAAAATTGTTATCATATATTTTTAATTTATTTATATAATTTAAATTTTTAGGTTATATTACATGTTCTTTGACTAATACATTTTTTGTATTTTTATGTATCAAACTTTAATTATTTTGTAAGTATTAATTTTAAGTTTGCAATTACTTATTTTATACTTTTTGTATACATATGTTGCTATATGACACTATTATTTTTAGTATTGAAAAGGAAGCTATGTGCTTCGAAACGTCTAAATTTTGAAAAATAATAAATACATTCACTCGCAAAAAATCGTTTTCTTCTTTTTTATCAATTATATTTTTATCGAGTGTATAAACAAACAATATTTATAATGTATATTTTAATTCGATTTGTTTATAAAAATATCATAAAACAAAATATTTTATTGCAAAAGTCATATTGATTGTTCATAACTTTATAAATTGTAAATGTATATTTTATTTAGTTTTTTCTATGAAAATATCATAGAATTTCATTCGTTTGTCTTAAATATGAAATAATAAAAATTAAAAAAAAAAATATTTTATTGCAAAACTCATATTGATTCTTCATCATAACTCTATCAATTGTTAATAATTTTAATAATTTATATTTATAAATTGCCAATGTATCTTTTATTTTTTTTCGTCTATGAAAATACGATTGAAAAAAAATATTTTATTGCAAAATTCATATTCATTGTCCAAAACTTTATGAAAATTTCATAAAATTTCATCTGTCTGTTTTAAACATTAAATAAAGAAATTTCCTAAAAAAATATTTTATTGCAAAAGTCATATTGATTGTTCATAACTTTATAAATTGTAAATGTATTTTTTATTTAGTTTTTTCTATGAAAATATCATAAAATTTCATTCGTTTATTTTAAATATGAAATAATAAATATTTTTCAAAATAGTATATTAAGTATCAAGGGCGTAAAAGTTTCGGCACTAGCGTGAGCACTAGCACGAGTGCTCGGCGAAGCCGGGCACGAGTGATTTGTGTTCACGCTCGTGTCTAAAGTATTTCGCCCATGATGCTTACACTATTTTTTGCCCCCCTAGGCGTAGAACGAGTTCAGAAAATTCTTTACGCACGAGTTTTACGCCCGGGAGGGCAAAAAAATAATTTATTGCAAAATTCATATTGATTGTTCATAACTCTATAAATTGTTAATAATTTTAATAATTGTTCACTACTTTATAAATTGCCAATGTATATTTTATTTTTTTTCGTCTATGAAAATATCATCAAAAAAAAATATTTTATTGCAAAAGTTATATTGATTGTCCAAAAATTTATGAAAATTTCATAAAATTTCATCTGTCTGTTTTAAACACGAAATAAAGAAATTTCCTGAAAAAATATTTTATTGCAAAAGTCATATTGATTGTTCATAACTTTATAAATTGTAAATGTTTATTTTATTTAGTTTTTTCTATGAAAATATGATAAAATTTCATTCGTTTGTTTTAAATATGAAATAATAAAAATTTTCAAAAAAAATATTTTATTGCAAAAGTCATATTGATTGTTCACAAGTTGATAAAAGTTGAAAATTTTTAACATATATTTTTTGTAATATAAAATAATATAATAATATATATATGTTAAACCCCATCCGTGTAATTGACCAATTCATGAAATGGTCAACTTTTTGACCAATTCATGAAATGGTCAAGCCCCTTGCCCAATTTATGAATTGGTCAAAAAATAGTAAAAAATTTGACCAATTCATGAACTGGTCAGAAATATTCAATTTTTTTACACTAGTTGGTCAATATTTAAAATTGAATAATTATAATATTTTAGCATGCATATAAATTATAGGTATAACATAAAACATTTTAAATGTAAATTATTTATCAGTTTATAATTTTTATTTTACTCTCTAAACACTATTCTGTAAATATATGTCCAAAATTACAGAATAACAGTCTATGGTCGGTAATACTTATTTTTTACAGTCTATGCTATGTAAATTTCTGAATTACAGAATAGACGATATATTTTTATATCGAGGGGTAGTTAACTTTTAGTACAATTTACTATTTTTTAAAAAAGTAAAAAATTATTTTTAGATATAATTACGGAGGTTTTTGGGTACGCTGAGCTCAAATTCGGTTACAAAATTCAAAAATTCCGAATAATGGACCCCGAAACTGCAAAATTTAGTAAAAAAAATATTTATTTTAAAACTTAATAAATTATTCTTGACTGCAACACTTGGGGTTTAAAGACACGCTGATCCCGAATTCTTTAAATTTTATTCCAAATAATGGACCCAAATACCGCAAAATTCGGTAACAAATAATGTTTTTTCATGTTTTAAATGAATTTTTGATCTTTCTTTATAATGTTATTTAGCCAATAAAAACAGTTGACTATTAGAAAAAATTATTGCTAGAAATTTTAAAAACCTCAGAAAATAAAAGAAAAATATTGTTAACTGTTTTACCCCATGGGGGGGGGGCACATTATGGGAGCGTGGGGGATGTACTTTTTAGGTACTTAAATAAATTAAAATTTTTACCTAAAAATGTTATCTAGTAGGTATTTTAGGCTGCTCTTTCCGAATCTGAAGTCTATTTTCATGTACCACCCCTCGGGATTACGATATCAACCACTCAAATGGGTAAATTGTAAATATACTGTTAAATATTTTTTAACTATTCAACACTTGGAAAAGTGGTTGCTCTTTAAAAAAAAATAATTAAACGAACTGTAAAAAATGTCAAAAAATTACGTGCATATCTTCTATATCCCTTAGAGGGGTGGTGATAGGGTGAACTTTATAAATAAACGAAATTATGATTTTTAGGCCTAAAAATGGTGTCTAGTTGGTACTTTTGGCTGCTTTTTCCGAATCTGAAGTCCATTTTCACATAAAATCCCTCGGGGGCGCGATATCAACCCCTAAATTGGGGTAAATTATAAATATGCTCGCAAAAATATTTAAACGATTCAAAACTTGAAACAATGGTTATTCTTTAGAAAAAATAACTAGACAAAATCAGTAAAAAATTTCAAAAAATCACGTGCGTATATAATTATTCAACACCTAGCAAGCTATTTTTTTGCGTAATTTTAATAATTTTAAAACATTAAACGTAAATTTACAATTTACCCCATTATAGGAGTTGATATCGCACCCCCGAGGGGTGGTACGTGAAAACGGACTTCAGATTCGGAAAGAGCAGCCCTAAATACCTACTAGATACCATTTCTAGGTAAAAATTTCAATTTATTCAAGTACCTAAAAAGTCCATCCCCCACACCCCCATAATTTGCCCCCCAATGGGGTGAAACAGGTAAAAATATTTTTCTTTTATTTTTTGAGGTTTTTAAAGGTTCTAGCAATAATTTTTTATAATAATCAACTGTTTTTATTAGCTAAATAACATTATAAAGAAAGTTCAAAAATTCATTTAAAACATACCCCACTTTGGGGGTTAATATCGCATCCCCGAGGGGTGACACTGATAAGGGTGACAACTTTTTTAAATTATTTCATTTTAATATATATAGGATAATAATATAAACAAAAGCCGCTGCTGAAGAACATGTTTCGTCTTGTCGCCGGCCGCGGTGTTAAATACATAAAAGGATAGAAAGAGAAAGAATGAATAAATATTTTAATATAAAAGAAAAAGCATTGACCTAACTATTAAAATTAATCATATTAATGTTGTAGGTTGTTGGTTTATCTAACACTATGTTGATTCAACAAAGATTTGAGTGGTTAACTTAACGATTTTAATTTTGCTTGAATAAACAAAGTATTTGTTGGTCTAATGTTTTTATTTGACAATTCAACGTTTAATCTTTCCATTCAACAACTTACAATACTAATCATATTTCAATAACGTAATACGTTTAGTTTATCTTATATTTTTTTACGTGTATAAAACAGAAGACTGTTAGAAAAAAATTTATTTATAATTTACATAAATTTATATTAGCATATAGTTTCTGCTAAAGTCAATAAAAAAATTTCAATGTTATCATTGCATAAAAAAATTTTAAAATACAATTTTCATATAAAACAAGACACTATTATAAAAAAATTTTAAATGAAATATAGTTTCTGCTAAAGTCAATAAAAAAATTTCAATGCTTTCATTGCATAAAAATATTTAAAATTACAACTTTTGTATAAAACAGGAGACTACACTGAAAAACCGCAACCATTGAAGCAATGACTTAGAAGCGATTGAAATATGCCAATAGAATATACCATTGATTTGATGGCGCGGCTATTAAACGAATAGCTTCTCGCTATTAATATGGCAGTCATTGTTTTAATGTAAATTTTCGTCAAAATAAAAAAGAATATAAGATTGAATTAATAGAGAGCATACAATCAAAATAATTGTTTTTAATATTTTGATTTAACGTTTAAAAACATTCAATCAATAGAAATTGATTTTAGTTCAATAATATTATTAATAACAAAAAAAAGTACATATTATGCATATGTATAGGTACTATTCTTTCTCTTTCTATCCTTCTGCGTATTTATACCGATTACTCAGACTATATATTATGGCTTTTAATGGCGCGCGCCTGGATGTGTTTTTGTTTATATTATTGTTACTCATTATATTATTACTATTATATAAAGAAATGGAATTTCCTGAAAATAATTTATGATCAGATTTAATTAATATTTTTAAATATGCATTTTGCTAGATATACTTAAATTATTCTGAGTATTAAAAAAAGGAGTGGGAAAATTATTATCTGTAACATATAGTCTTCAAAATTTTTTTATTATATCAAAGTGTCCTGCTGGTGTAATGGATAAAGTCGCTGCCTACTGATCAACACGGTTCACAACGTTTCTCGGTTCGATTCCCGGATGATGTCGCAGTTTTTTTAATTGATAATAAATTTACAAAAAATAAATTAATTCCAAAAATGTAATTAAAAATGTATAATAATTAATTAAAAAAAAATAAATAAAAAAAAAAAAAAAAAAAATTAATAAATATAACAACACCCTACTGTATGTGAGAAAAAAACAATCAAGCAGGGGGGGGGGGGAATCCATTAAAATAAAGTAAATATAAAAATAAAAAAAAAAAAAAATTTTTAATTATTTTCTATTTATTATACATTGAAGTGATGTATATTATAATCACTTCAATAGCCTTTAAATATTTGAAATAATTTCAATCTCGCCATTGAATTTATGATATCCGTCATTGGCATATATCAATTGCTTTAAAGTCATTGATTCAATGGTACCGGTTTTTCAGTGTATTCGAAAAAAATTTAGAGTGGCGTATAATTTCTGCTAAAGTCAATAAAATAATTTCAATGCTATCATTGCATAAAAATTGTTGAAACTACAAAAATATTTCAATGCAATCATTGCATAAAAATATTTGAAATTCCAACTTTTAAATAAAAGAGGATACTATTCGAAAAAAATTTTAAATGATGTACAGTTTCAACTAAAATTAAAAAAAAATTTAAATGCTATCATTGCAAAAAATATTTGAAATTACAAAAATATTTCAATGCAATCATTGCATGAAAATTTATGACTATTAAAAAAAAATTTAGAATGGCGTATAGTTTCTGCTAAACTGAATGAAAAAATTTCAATGCTATCATTGCATGAAAATATTTGGAATTACAAATTTTCTATAAAACAGGAGACTATTAGAAAAAAATTTTAAATGGCGTATAGTTTCTGCTAAAGTCAATAAAAATATTTCAATGCAATCATTGCACAAAAATATTTTAAGTTGCAACTTTTATATAAAACAGGAAACTAATCCAAAAAAATATAAATGGCATATAGTTTCTGCTAAAGTCAATAAAAATATGCCAATACAATCATTGCACAAAAATATTTCAAGTTGCAACTTGTTTGTAGAAGTTGTAGAAGTACAACTCTGCGCTTTAAAGACGGAATTGTCAGCATGGCTCCTATAAAAAGTTGGACCTTGGACCGCAATTGGCCTTCCCAAATCCTAACAAAAGGTTAAAGATAGTTGAGTTTGAGAAACGGTTGTTAAAGTTCCACCAACCCTTTATACTCCTTCTAATCCTACAGTTTCACTAACAATTTATCCACATACGTCTTCAAACCAAAAAATTATTTCCATTAAAGGAAAAAGCGGTATATATCTCAATATATATATCGACTTCCGAGGAAATAAAAGCCAAAAATGCGGTTTGGACCGCTTGTGCAAATTGTTGGTGACCTCCGTTATAACGTAAGGTTCAAAGAGGTTAAACATAAGCACACATATATATATATATATGGGCGATTATTTCTCAACCCGGCCACCCCCCTCTGTCCAAAAATGGTGGCAATTTAAAAAGATTTTGGTTTTCTCAAATTGACTGGAAAAGGGTCTAGTTTTTTATTCTCATTGGCCTTTTCAACTCTGTAAATCTACTGTGCCCATTTTAGGCACTGAGCGGCGGCAGGTCGACATTTTAAAAACAGAAAAATTGAAATAAAAGTAGATTAACGGTAAGTTTTTTGAAATTTTTTTCTCTTAAAAGTTCTTATTTATTAAAACAAAGAAAATTAGACCACTTGCGTGAAAATTGGTTGATTTCTTAAAAAGTTTTGTGGGTGCTATGTAGTTTTTAAAAATGGGTAAAAAACGGCTACTTTGACTGACAATATCTCTGAACCCACATATCCAAAAGAAAAAAGTTTTAGTGCAAAATGGTAGTCATTTGATACATAATAAGTGTGCCAAATGTCAAGGGATTTGATTTAGTAGTTTCGGATTTAGCAATTTTCGGGTATTAATTCTCTTAAAAAAATGGGTCAAAATTTGTCTCAGAATTACCCTTAAAATTGCTAAATCCGAAACTGCTCAATCAAATCCCTTGATATTTGGCACACTTATGATGTATCAAAAGACTACCATTTTGCACTAAAACTTTTTTCTTTTGGATATGTAGGTTCAAAGATATCGTCGAGAGTCGAGAAATAATCGCCCATATATATATTTTGTCTCAGATATTGGTTTTCTAGAGATTTCTCTTTAATGAAAGGGTTAAATTAAAAACCAAAAAAACTTGTTTTAGATAACGCATTAACAAATACATAGCATTTTAGTTTGATCGTTTTGGTGATATGGATTTTGAGTTACGAAGTGATTAGAGTGACAACTTTTTTTAGTGTTTAAATTTTGATTTTTTTGGCTTCAAACAGTTGTAATTCTGAATCATGAGCTCGGATTAAAAAAAAAAAACGTCAAATCGATAGCATTTTTTTCAAGGAAAAATTTGAACTATTGCACGTCTCAAAAGACCTCTTAAATCCTGAGAAAAATCAGTTTTTGTGAAAAAATAAAAAATTTTTTTACGTTTTCAACCACAAACTTCGGAGCTTAATATTTCGGAATCTATTGAATATTTTTTAGAAATAAAAAAAGAATCCTGGAGATATTTATTTAAAGATTACTTTAAAACCACTTTCAGGTGTTTTCGTCTATTCAAAACTTTAGAAATTGACTTGTAATAAAATCAAAAATATTAAATTTTTCCAATTATTTCATTTTAATATATATAGGAGGATTAGTAATTTCCAAACAAACTAGATAGCAAAGAAAGTAACCGTTTAAAGAATATTTAAAAATAATATATCTTTTTACTTATTTCTATCTTAGTTATTTGGTAAAATAACGCTGGGTGTTCAAAACCACATCGATGTACATCATGCCCATCCTTGACCCTAATTTGTTTTGACATTTGTGTGCTGTTAAAATTGTTCAAAAGTTTGTTGTTGAAAACTCAATTATTTTCTTGTGTCAAAAAGAAAATTAAAAATGGACGCTTTCATCCCGACATTCATCGTCATTATATAAAACAGGGGGAAGAAGCGGAAGAAGATTTTCAATACAAAGTCAAGAAGAAGCAAGACCACGTGATTTCGAAAACACTTTCTTTTTTTCTGTTAAAAAAGGGGATATCTTATTCCAATTTATCATCATCTATCATCATCACGACATATTTGTTGCCTCTTCGAGAGGGGGCCAGCGCTCTACAGCAGAAAACTAATTTTAAGTTAAGTAATATTTGTCATGGTGAAATGAATCTATATATTTTTCTGTTTTATTAATATTTAAAATTTTTCTTTTTTTTACTATAAAATTAAGACTAAAATTAAAATTTTATTTGTGTGTAAATTTATTAATATTTTCACACATTTATTATTATATTTAAAAGTATGATTTTTACTCGATATCTCGAATCTGATAATTAATTTATCATTACTCGTTTGATTTTCACCCTTTAGAACCTGTTGAATGTAATTTCTGACATAATTTTTGAGATCAGCGCCCAAAAATACTTACTAGACCCTTTGAAAATAAAAAGTTTTTTTGGCAAAATGAGTTTTTGATTGGTATCTGGGGGTGAAAAAAGGCCAAATTTACCTCTTGGAACCTGGTAAATGCTACATTTCTATATTGGGGGGAAAAGGGATGAAAAATGTGTGTGAAAATTACCCCATGACATCCGCTACAAATTTCTGATTGAAAGCTTTGTAGGCATTATTTTTCTGAAGCGAGTGCAAAAGGTTGCAACTCGATTCATCTTCTTTCATAGGCAGTTAGAGGTGAAAAACATTATTCCCCTGACTTTTCGGTCGAAAATTCTTTACCACTCCCCCCTCAAGTCAGATTAAGTATTTTTACAAACAGATTTCGAATTAGCTTCTGGGGGGTGTATTTAAGGATATGCTAAATTTTTATCCGGTTATAAAATTATCACCTGGGTGATTTTTAAATAATCAGACTAGGCAAATTAGGAATACCAAGGCTCTTACTCAGGCTCTTAACATATAACTCACAAGGGGAGTTCAAATACTTGGAACACAAAATTATACCAAATGGTATGGATGAGTTTATTATGTTAAAAAAAACATGCCGACTACCCTCCGTTCATTCCAATGGGCCTTCTGCAGTGTTCAATGTTATAAAATAGGGTTTTGTGGTTGTTTTCCATGAAACGCTAAAACCTCGAGAGTGAACCAAACTCTTTTGGTAGGTCTCATTTGTTTTGGTGTAAGTAAAGTGGAACCTCAATAATTCGAAGTTTTCGTTTAAATTTTACTTAAATTTTTTTTTTTAAATTCCTTTTAAATGAAAAAATTCAATCGTTCACATATAAAAAGATTATAAGAAGATTATTATAATATTTTACAATTATAATAAATATTTTAATTTATTGATTATCGTTTGAACTGTTGAAGACAAAGGAGCTATATATTTTTTTAAATAAATTATTTTTAATATTTATCATGACTTCCGCGCAATACAAAATGCTTACTTTTGAAGACAAAAAAAATTTATTCTAGAAGTGCTTGAAAATAAGCGTAAAAAAAGTAAAATAGCCCAAGAGTTTGGAATTCCGCTTAACACCTTGTCTACATATTTGAAAAATAAAGAAAATGTTTTCAGGTCAGCTTTAAAATACAATAAGAATAGAAAAAGAGACAAAGGTGCTAAAAATCCTAAAAATGAGAAATGTGTTATGAATTGGTTTACTCAAGCTCGTGATCAAAATATTCCCATAAGTGGATCTATTTTTAAAGCCAAAGCTGAATATTTTGGTGGAAAATTTTTTTGTTTGTATTTTTGTTTGTTTTTCAAAATCTTCTATAAATCGAAGTTCTTTATAATTCGAAGTTTTAGCTCGCCTTGTGAGTTTCGATTTATCGAGGTTCCACTATAATACTAACATGTTTAAAATTTGAAATTTTGTTCATTTATTAAATTTATTATTTAAACTCAATCACATTTAATTTTTAAAATTGAAATCTATTTATTTAAAATAATTAAATTTCTAATTTGATTTATCATCTGATTTAATTTCTTATTTTTTTTTCTTTTTTATTAAATTTTAAATTACTTTATCAGCAAAAATTAACATACATCTTTGTATAATTAAATAAAATATTAATTATCTTGATGTTACATAGTTTCATCATAACCTTGCAGTACTGGTCTTTGGGAAAGCGGTCTTGTCACTTGTCAGTAAGTAGCAGCCATTCAAAAACATATGCAGTCCAATTCATTTTCATCGCACAAGCTGTTGTTTTTTGCTGCTATCACTGCCTCATTAAAAGTTGCTTATTTCATTCTAATTGAGGATAATATTGCACCTTTTTTGCAATATTTAATCTTGTAATTTTTTAATAGGAAAATTTTATTTTGTTTTAATTTAAAGTAAACTTATTTGATTCTTAAATTATATTTTCAAGCTTGTGCAATATTTTCTTAATTACTTTTTATTATAATACATTATTGTAAACTTATAGTATAAATTATTGTTTTGCTAATTACCATGACGGATATTATTCTGCAATAACTAGCCTTAATCCCCAGGATTAAAAATGCCTATGATCACTTTATAAAAGAAGGTAATAGCATGTCATCCTCTTTTTGGTTAGGTTATTAACACTCCAAGACAACTTTATGAAATTTGAATCAAACCATTCATTATTACTTAGCAGCCCTGATTATGAATCGCTTAGAAATCAACCATATTTCATTGACTTTGTCTTTGATAACACTGAGGAGACTTATATTCAAGTCTCAAGTCAATTTCAAAAATATTTGGATGACTATCCACCCCCACCTGCCGATGTATTGATTAATTCAACTTACTTTAATTATACTGTTTATCATAATATCAGTTCAAGTAATGATAACTATGACTGTGAACGCTTGCCCAGAATTTTCTTACCTGAATTGGATGGAAATTTTAATAACTGGGAAGCATTAAGGGACATATTTGAAACAACAGTTGTCAATAGACCTTGGCTTTCTGATGTGTATAAGTTAAAATATTTAAGATCACATGTCAAGGGTGATGCATGGAATTCGGTCAACTCATTTTCTCTAACTGAGAAAAATTTTCCTGTGGTATGGGAAAAATAGAAGGATAGGTACGAAAATAAAAAACGATTAGTAACTGCACATATCTCTTCAATTTTTTCCACCAAACCAATGAGTGATTATAATTCTAAAGAACTCAAAATAATCTTAGACTCTTGAAATACCCCTTTGTCTGCACTGAAAGTCTTAAAGCACCCAGTTAATACATGGGATGATATGTTAGTTTTTCATGGTGTTTTATTATTGAATGACGATGCTAAGATGCATTTTAAAGAATTTTTGAATGATATTAATCTTAGGTTAAATACAATTGACCCTGCACCTACTATATCTAGCAGCCCCTCAGGGCCAGGCCACAATGAAACAGCTATTAAGCGAGATTCTGAACCAGCTAAATTTAGTTGCTTTATCCAGTTTCTTGAAAATCAAGTAAACATGCTAGAACTGATTGAAAATCATCGTACTGGTTCAGGCCCAATAAAATTCACAAATTCTGCTCAATATAAAAATTTAAATGTCTCCACTCAGTAAGCTAAAGTTTTCCATGTCCTATCAAATCAAAAGTCAAATACTAACAAAAATGAATGTATAATTTGAAAAAATAATCATCACTTCGCTCACTGTTCTAATTTTAAATCTAAGTCAATCCCTCAAAGAATAGAATTTGTAAAAACAGCAAAGCGATGTTATAATTGTTTGGGCAATCATTTCTCAGGCAAATGTACTTCAGAAAAAAGATGTTTAGTCAATAAAAAACATAATACATCTTTACATACAGTAAATTACAAAAAACCCCCAAATAAACCTCAAAATTCTCAAACTAATACTAGCACACATGTACAAAATAATGATTTGGTTCAGCAATTTTGTTTAACAGAATCACATGGTAAAAACAATTCTTGACAACCAAATACTGTCTTGCTAGCAACAGCATTGATCAATTTAACTTCAGAAAACGTATACTAATTTCCAGTTAAGGCATTAATTAATCAATGTTCTCAAGCTTCGTTTGTTAGTGAGTTCGTTTTCAAAAAATTGGTTGCTTTTAGCTTACCAATAAAAATTCCAGTTAATGGTGTTGGTGGTAAAAATAATTTTATCTGCAAAAAACAATCTCTATTAATGTAAAACTTCATTTTTATTCAGATTTCAGTATTACTTCAAGCGATAAAGCCAAAAATGACCTTAAAATCACAAGTATTTCTAGTGTCTGGTAGTAATGGTTGAAAATGAAACTTAGTAGGGAGTACTTTTAGGTCAACAAATGTTCGGCTGGCCACCTTTCTTGAAAGTGCAAAAAATCAAGGGCAAAAAAATTTTTTTTTTGTTTTTCGTTAATATCTCGAAAACGGTTCAAGATATTAAAATATTAAAGGTATAAGAAAATGAAGCTGAGAAAATTTTACAAAAAAAATCTTCTGAAACATTTTTTCGTAAAAATTATATTTTCCATGAAAAATGAAAATTAAGATGGCGCGCAATACCGCACTTTTATAATATTTTGATTTTCACTGTTTCGGATAGCTGAAAATAAGCACATTTATGTTTTTTGAGTCACAAAAAACGAATTTGGACATTATTTTGAAAAATATTTACCTACTTTTTTATTATTAACAAATTAACGTCAGTAGAGTAAAAATTACTTTGAAAAATATAAAATGTTAAAAAATATTAATATTTTGATCCTTGAAAATTTTTTTTTATTTGATTGGAGTTGTAAAATTTAAATTTTATTTTAAAATATCATTTATTGTTTAAATAATATTAAATTAATTAAAAATTATTTAAACAAATTATGGCCTGAAATTAAGTGTGGCAGCATTTATCATATATTTTTTAGCACAGTAAATGCATTTTTTTGAACCAAAACAACATTTATTTTATATTAATAAAAAAGAATTGAAATATTTTTTTAACAATAAATGATCGAAATGTATTATATTATTTTTGGTTTAAGTAAGCAAAAAATTTTTGAAAATTCTTAAAATGTATCATTTTATTTATTTTTTTTATCAAAAATTAATTATACAAAATATTATGAACATTATATTATTCATCATCTGAATCATTTTCATCATCTGAATCACTTTCACCCTCGGCTTCAGGAGAGGTCTCAGGTACTGCATAAACTTATTTTAGTCACCAGATTATTTCGTATTATTCTTTTCATATACTATTATTTTAAAATTATTTATTTATTTTTTTATTAATAAAATAATTTTTTTAAATAAAATATTAAAAATTATTAATTTATTATAAATAATAATTGAAAAACTTTATTATTTATAAATTAACTCCAATTTTATATGAGCACATAACAAAATAAAAGACGCTTCTGCTGTGTATAATATACAATTCGAAAGGTTTTTTTTATATACGCAGGCGCACAGCTGTCTTATACTGTGTATTTCAAAAAATATCGGAGCCTTTAAAAAGGAACACACAAACCGTGCTAATCATGCGTGAACAAAAACGTGTTTTTTCGTGGGCCAACAAAGCATATTAAAATTCCGACCACAACAATGGAATCTAGAGCTATTCTATATGTAAAGCCCGTTAAAAAAATTTTAAAAATCGATATCATCTTAGCACACTATTAAATAAAAAAAAAGTACTTTTACGATTTTTTAAGTTTTCTGTCCTCGATTATTGGCCAAAAACAGACAAACTAAAAAAAAAATGTAAAAAATAATATTTACCCCTAAAAGTAGGATACTTTAGCTTTAAAATAAGATGTACCACATTTTTCAAGCTTAATTATAAATTTATTTATCACCTCGTAAACTTGTAAAAAGCCTTTTTTTTCTTTTTTAGGAAGTTTTGGGAGATATTAAAAGTGAAACTCATTTTGGGCAAGCAAAATTTTTTTTTTTTTTTTTTTTTTTAAATTATGTCCTAAAGTGATGCTAATTATGAAACATTAATAGTTTTAAAATAAAAAATTTTTATTCACCCATTTTTATTAGACTGAAAAAAAAACAATGGTTTTACCCCCGTGTAGCCAAATGGTAAAAAAATTTTTTTTTTTTTTTAAATGAATTAATACAAGTGAATACAAGTTCAGTTAACATCTTAAAGTCGGCTGCTCCGCAACTGCCCCAGCACAGGCTTAAGCCTCCATGGGATACCCTACGTCGGTATATGTCAGTTCCAAAAAAAAAAAAAAAATAATGTTTTTTTATTTTATAAACTAATAATCTATAGGTAAGTACACTTTTTTTTTGTTGCGAAAAGTTAAATAGTCAAAATAACTATTTATTACGGCGGTGAGACGCGTTTTTATAGATTCGAGCATATTCTACTTAGCGCGCATACGAGAATTTCAGTTAAACTTTAAATGAAAATTTTGCATAAAATATTAGTTTTACGAAAAAATGTTTCAGAACATTTTTTTCGTAAAATTTTCTCAGCTTCATTTTCTTATACCTTAAATATTTTAATATCTTCAACCGTTTTCGAGATATTCTCGAAAAACAAAAAAAAAAATTTTTTGCCCTTGATTTTTTGCACTTTCAAGAAAGGTGGCCAGCCGAAAATTTGTTGACCTAAAAGTACTCCCTACTAAGTTTCATTTTAAAACATTACTATATAATACTTGGCACTTAAATCCTTTATCTCTTGAACTATATAGATGTTATTGCTTATGCCATAACAAAAATTACATCCAATATAATAGTTGAAAAATCGATATAAACAAAAGTTATTTAAGTATTTGACCTTGGCTGACCCTCATTTCAATTCAAATGAAAAAATTGAGGTTCTCTTAGGCTCTTCAGTCCATACTTCCATAATTGATGAAGGGATTAGAAGAGATGAATCTCATGAACCTGTTGCCATGCATACTAAATTAGGTTGGGTTTTATCAGGCAATTCTGGCACAGGTTCGACCTGTTGTTCAATAAAAATTGATTCTGACGCTTCTGATCTCTTATTCAATTTCGAAAAGTTCTGGAGTATTAAAGTAAAAACTTTCATCCGGATGCTCAATTTAAGGTACTTGGTTTTGCTGATGCTTCAAAAATTGCTTATGGAGCTTATGTTTACTTAAAAATTACGTATAATGACAAAATTTCAATTAATCTAGTTCAGGCTAAATCAAAAGTGGCTCATATTAAGCCTCTATTGACAATACCAAAATTGGAACTCTGTGCTGCTGCCTTATTAGCAAGGTTGACAGTTAAGGTTTTGCGTGCTCTAAAACTGCCTCCTAATAATTTGTTTTTATTCACTGATTCAATGGATGTTCTACACTGGCTAAGTGATCACCCGTAAAAGTGACCACCTTTCATTGCAAATAAATACTCGAACATTCATTTTCTAGTTCCTCAGGCGTTTTGGAACCATGTAAGATCCCAAAATAACCCTGCTAATTGTGTTTCCCGTGGGATTCCTCCCTCTGAATTAATAAACCACCCTTTGTGGTGGAAGGGGAATAAATTAATTTTAGATCCTAACTTAATAATGAGCAATAAAAAAGCTCTACAAATAAAAGGTGTCCCAACCCTATGCTCTAGTTTAAATGTTTCATTCAAAAATAAAAAAAAAAAAAAATAAAAATTTGGGATTTATTGGAAAAGTATTCAGATTTATCTAAATTATTAAGAATATCTGCTTACGTCATAAGGTTTATTCATAAAATACTCTTAAAATCAAAAAAAGTTACCAACAAATCTAAATTATTTTCCAGTAAACGGTTCAACTTGGAGAATGATTTTTCAATTTTCTATTCTCCCTCGGTCCAAGAAATCAAAAGATCTAAATTAACATGGGTTTATTTAATTCAGAGAGCCTACTTCAAACCAGAAATTAAATTTCTAAAAAATTCTTCAAAAATATACAAACAATCTTCTTTAAGCTCTTTCAACTCGTTTTCGCAAGATTTATTGAGAGAAGGTGGTAGGATTCAAAATTCAGACTTGTCAGAAGAAGAAAAGCACCCTCTTATTTTGCCTTATGATTCTATATTTTCAAAATTAATTGGAGAATTTTATCACTTAAAATCTAAACATGGAACCATAAAGCAAACTTTATCAGTTGTAGGTTCTTTATTCAAAATCATAAAATCTAAATATTTAGTGAAGGCTTATATAAATAAGTGTTTTTCTTGTATACGTTACAATTCTTCACGTGAGGTTCAAAATATGGGAAATTTACCATTTTATAGGGTCACAAAACCTGATAAACCCTTTAGAATTAGCGGTGTGGACTATGCGGGTCCTTTCAATATTTTAACTTATAAAGCAAGAGAGACCTACAAGGGTTATACCGTTGCCTTCGTTTGTATGGCTACAAAAGCCGTAAATCTCGAATTGATTTCAAGTTATGCTAGTCAGAATTTCATCGCCGCATTCCGTAGATTCACGTCTACTCGTGGAGCTTGTACCTGTTTGGTGAGTGACCGTGGTACTAGCTTCGTTGGTGCAGACAGAATCTTCAAGGAAATGTATGTAGAGTATTCATCCTACATGCAAAAACTTGTTGGACTCTTAACCGACAATGGTACTACTTGGAAATTTAACCATCCAGGTGCACCACATTTTGGCGGAGGCTGCGGTGAAATCTGTGAATTACAATATTAACAGAGTTCCAGGACATAAGAAATAATGAAAATTTTGTAATATGAAATTATAAAATTATAAGTTTAATGATATTGTGAAATTATGAAATTTAACTTTTAGTAAAAATAGTTAATAATAATTATGAACTAGGTTCATAACATCTCCGCCCCGAGATTGAGAAAAACATAATATTTTTTGAATTTAAATAATTAAATTTTTAATGTAGAAAATTATTTTTTTATTATTTTCTTATTTATGAAAATAAGAATGTTAAATAAAAATATAACGATCAGAATGGAACAAATTTTTTTGATGAAATGTTATCTTTATTTCATTGACGTTTCGAAAGACTAGCATTCCTTGTCAAAATCTGAAAAATACATTTGAGTTATATAAAAAATTTTTTTTAAAGTAAATTGTATACTTTTTTATAATATTAGAAAAACTTACATTTAAAAGACAAAATTTATTTAAAATTTTAACTTTTTATTTTTATTCTTAACATTAATGAGTCTGCTGATAAACTAAATGTTATTTTTGATTTTAAATTTAATAAGTATAGAAAAAGAGTTTTTATATAAAAAGGGGGAAAAAAGGAAAAAACTGCTTATTACACTTGTAAATTATGAACTACCACTTATAAATTATACTATTTTTTTATGTGTTACGTTATATATATGTATACATTTACAAAATATCTGTTCTATGTTATATGACATTAAATTTGATTTTAATGTAATTTCTTTGAAATTAGCCGAGTAATACAAAAAATTTTTTTATAAAAATAAATATTTATGTATAGATATGGGCGATTATTTCTCAACCCGGCCACCCCCCTCTGTCTAAAAATGGTGGCAACTTAAAAAGATTTTGGTTTTCTCAAATTGATTGGAAAAGGGTCTAGTTTTTTATTCTCATTGGCCTTTTCAACTCTGTAAATCTACTGTGCCCATTTTAGGCACTGAGCGGAGCCAGGTCGACATTTTAAAAACAGAAAAATTGAAATAAAAGTAGATTAACGGTGTTATGTTCATATTGAAGATAAATAATTTATTAAATATTTTTAATGAATGAATATAGTATTACTACTTTAAAAATGTATCGCAAGCATATTTATTATTGTACTGAGGTTAATGATTTATATAAGATTGCTGAATAAGCAATTATTTTATAGAATGAATTATATGTACTTACTCATACTGGATACAAAGAGGCCTTGAAATAAATACACACACAGAATTTAGATAAAACTTAAATTTATTATGTATGTGTATGTGCTTTATGTTTAACCTCTTGAACCTTACGTTATGTCGGAGGTCACCAACAATTAACACAAGCAGCTACCGAACCGCATATTTTGCTTTTATTTCCTCGGAAGTCGATATATACATAGAGATATATACCGCTTTTTCCTTTATTGGAAAATAACTCTAGGTTCTGGAAGCATGTGGATAAATTGTCAGTGAAACTGCAGGATTAGAAGGTGAATTAAAGGATTGATGAAGGGATTGAGGGATTTTTAGGGTTTGGGAGGCCAATTGCGGTCTAAGGTCCGACTTTTTGTAGGAGCCATGCTGACAATTCCGTCTTTAAAACACAGAGTTGCATTTCTACAACTCTATGCTTTAAAAGAGGCGCGAAAAACCTTAGAAAAACGCCCTCTATGCATGACATACGGAGGCAAGTAAATGGCACTTTCCATTTCATCTTGCCCCCTGCGACTCGGCAGCTAGCTCTACTCTCCCTTCTTAAAATAAATATTTAATTTTATTAAATATTCATTTCCAGAAAAAAAAGTTGTCACTGCTCTGTATGCGAACCCACTTCATAATATTTTGCAATATTACAAAGCGAGCGCGTTACCTCTGTGCTACCGAGCCGGTAACTTAAATTTATTATAAAATCGATTTAAGGTGTACGTCCCGAGATTTATCTTAACTGACTGCCCGTCTTACTATTTTTATGTTCTTATATACTAATGATTCCTTATTTAAGTTATTTTAAATATTCAAAATATAAATATTATTATTTGTTAATTACTTAATTATTACTTAATTTTATGTTATAGTTTACGTAATAGTAAACTATATTTTCCTAATTTATATTATTATTTCCTAATTTTATGTTATTGTTTCTTAATCTAAAACATTTCCTATTTGATTAATAAGCTTAAATATTATTTACATATTTTATTTATAAATATTATCTTAGGTAATTGTTTATTATTTATTATTAATTGTTTATAAATTATTATTAATTATTTATTATTTTTTTGTTAGTTATTGCATAACATCTCCACCCCTAGTTTCTAAATAAAAATGTTAGTTTTTATTTTGAATCTGGTTCGGTAACCAGATATAATATTTACTTATGCTATTCAGTATTAAGAGTTACAAATTTGTCTTATTTGCTAATTTAATTTATTATGTGATTTTTACATTTATTAGAGTGCATTGAACTGTAAGTTTATCTTGCGTTGCAAAATTACAATGTTTTTTTTTTTACAAGGATTTATTTTATGTATTGTTAGTAACTTATGTATTCTTATGATTTTTGGCAAATTTTTCGGTTTTTTTTTTTGTTTTAAATTTTTATAACAAAGTTTAATATTTAATATTTTTTTTTTTTTTTTTTTTTTTTTTTTTTTTTGGGCCCCTTCAAGAAGGGGCCTTTTTCGTAGGACGAGGAGAATGCATTTACGCATTAAAATTTAATATTTTAATAATAATATAATTTGATATTTAAATTTAATATAATTTAATAACTATTTACAAAAAGTTTTATTATTTTGTTGTATTAATTCAAATTGTGTAAGGTTCCCTTCCTAAGGTACCCTTACTCAGGAATTCCTCCCCGCTTAAGTTTTGGGAGTTTTATAATAAAGTATTTTAAAACTGACAAAAGGTTTGATTTTGGAAAATCAAAATTAGAGAAATGGAAAAAAAAATTGATATGTTGAAATAATAATGTGATTAGTGTTTATTATAAAATTTAAAGTTTTTGTCGAAGGAATGATATGATTTGGGTTCAATGTAAAGGGCTTCGGTAGGTACTGGAGGGGGGTTGAAGACTGGATTGTTATGATTGTTTTGTTCCATGTTAATTTTTACTTCGTCGTTTTTAGCTTGGTATTCTATGCTAGGATTCGTGTTGATTTCTGAATGATTATTTTTATTTTCGTAATTTGAAAGTTGTATTAGAAAATTTGTGACAGATGTAAAAATTGCTCCTAATAAGTAGAATGAGAAACCATATATTCGATGTAATTGGAAAAAATTTAGAATTGCTGATAACACTGATTTTATTACGTAGAATATGGAAAGTATTCCTAATATTCCGGCTGATGTCAGGCTGAAATCCCAAAAATCTTTTTTTACTGTGTCGAAAAAGTGATCTAGAATTGTGTATATGGAGTTTTGTGTTAGTAGATTTTTGAATAAGTCTTGATGTATTGAGGTTTCGCCATTCAAGGATCTCGCTATGCTATTTAAAAGCGATTCTCGTTCCATTGGGAACAAAATACTTTTTTGTAGGTTTTCTAATTCTTTTTCGGAATAAATTCCGCTTGTTGCCAGGTTCTTTATCGGCTCATATTTCCAAGAAATCTTGGTGTCTGGCTTCAAAATAACTGGCTCTTGTGCTGGTAAAGGGTTTGGTAAAAATTTTAGCCAAACGTCATTGATTTTGAAAATTGGTGGTAAAATCGTTGAACAGCTTACCTCCGTTGGTTGGTTAATTAAAATTCTTGTTATTGGGGTTAAAAATTTTAATGTTTTATTATTTTTTAAAACTGGTAACTCGTTATAACAACGTTCAGTTTCAACCATTTTTACCCTGACCAGTGTACAACGTATTATGTAAACCACTTCTGCGACTACTTTTGATGATCTGGGGATAATGTGGCTAGGATTTGGTTATTTTGGAGTATGGATTTTTCTAATTCACATTCTTTTCTCAACATATGTAAATATAATTTATCTGCTTGTAAATTTATATGGTGTTCTGTAAAAACAAATTTTTGATTTACGTATGTAAAAAGATCTAAATCTTGTACGCCCGTATTTCCGATAGGGATGTGTTGCAGAATTTGATTTAATACAACTTTTTTATTATCTAAGATTAGTTTACGTGGGTGGAGTGTTCTTAATGCTGGTATTTGACAAATAGAAGTTTCTTCTATTATTTTAAAAGCAAAGGTTGTGTGTTGCGAGTTCAATATATATGTTGTAATATTATTTTTAATATCCGTAAAATCAGTTACTTTTTCGGCAAATCCGTAATATAAGATAGTATAATGGTCTGAGATACAGCCTTTACCTTCTAAATTGTTCCAGAAAGTATGGCCATATTGTATATCCATACAATGATATTTATTGAACTCACAAGACACACCTGAATTTAAACGTACTATGTTAGAATGTAAGTCTAATGATGCATACTGCTGTGATAATGTTATTTTAATGTGACCTTGGACGAACACATGTCCGAATGTCCCGAATTGATCACTATAAAATCCACCTGTACATTCATTATTTTCGGCTGAACCGGGAAAAAATGATTGGTACTGTTTTTATTTCATTTATATTTAAATTAGTAATTACATGACTATTGTCATATTTATAAATTCTCGTTTCGTGGATATTTTTACACGTTTCTGAACTGACCTCTATGATGAAAGTTTCTTCCACTCTTTCAATGGGTTTCACATAGTTGAAGTACCCGTTGCATGATTGCACTACTCGATGAATTTCTATTAAGCATTGATAAACTTTGAGTTTTTCGTATTCTTTGAGTTGTAGCAGCGCTATATATTCATTAGTCGTTTCGACTTTTGGTTTTTGTATATTACAGCTAGGTATATTTGTTAAAGAAATTGTAGTTACGTTGCTAGTAGCGCTGCTACAGTCAAATCCTATTAGAAACTCAGAGTTTATGATTCTAAAACATAAAATGATGAGCACACATTTCTGCATAATGGTATCTAAACAAATAAATGATATATTAATAGTTAGAATAAGATTAATTATGAGCTAAAAGAAAAAAAAAATTATAGTAAAATAAAAACTTAGTTTTTATGAAAATGAGTCGTATATATTATATTTTATTTATGCTATATCTATATTTTTTATTTTTATGTACTATGTATATATTTCATTTTAATTTATTTTATTTTATGTACAAGAAAGAGATTTTATTTAGAGTTTAGCTTTTAAGGTTGGTCGTTTTAATCTTTCTTGAATAAGTTTTCGTTTGCAATTTGTCGTATGCCAATCAGTCGTGAGACTAAATCTATTAAATAATTTTAATAGGTTGGTAATTTTTCAGATTCTTTTATTTTAGCTTCTAAAGGCATGCGAGCTAGTAAACCGAATACGATTTCATGTGGACAGTAACCAATTGAACTGTGTACAGTATTATTATAGCAAAAACTGGCTAAATTTATATACATATGCCAATCTTTGTATTTATTTGTGTAATTCCTAAGGTATTCTGTAATCACGTGATTTGACCGTTCTACCATTCCGTTTGAGCTTGGGGAATAGCTAGTAGTCGTGATTCTCTTTATTTTGAACCGTTTAGCTACTGCTTTCATTAGGTTACTTATGAATTGAGAACCTCTGTCCAAAAGTAGTATTTTTGGAGATCCGAAATAACATACAAAATTGTTAATAAATGCTGTGGCTACCGTAGATGTGTCGACATTTTTAAGAGGAACAGCTACTAAAAATTTAGACAATTGACATTGTATCATTAAAATATATTTGTAGCCATCAGCTGATACGTTTTCTATGGGACCCATAATATCAATTGATACTCTTTCAAATACCGCCCCTGGACATTGGGTCAATTTCATCGGTAGTTTGACTCTACGGCGTGAAATTTTCCGTAATTGGTAATTTAAACATAAGCTAATTTTTGTCTGTACATATTCTTTTAAATTTTCCCAGTAGTAAGACTGGCGAATTCTATGTATAGTAGCTTTTTGACCTCTATGTCCTGCAGTAAGCAGTTCATGAAATTCCTTAAAAATAGCTTCTCTGTCTTTTTCTTGTACATAAATTAAGGTTTGCTTACAAACTATTATTTTAAACTTATTGTCAGCAATTTTATGTAGTAATGTTAGTATATCTATAAAAGAAACGTTAGCTATAAATATGCTTTCTGCAATACTTAGATTATTTTTATTACTAAAATTGTTAAGGTAAGTGATTATTTGTAAAAATAATTTTTCTATATTATTTAAAATTACTTTAATTGATTCTTTAGAATTGATGCATAGGCCGAAATAAATTTTATTTCTATGTTTTTGAATATTTAAAGTGTTAATTTTATTATCAGAAGAGATTTGTATTTTTCCTGCTTTTATTAAATTAATAGCTCCTTTGCATAAGGCTTTTCCATTTTCGTCTATAAAATAAATAATATTATCTTTTCTAAATTCTAATAAATCCTTTATGTAAACTAAGTTATTTAAATTTAAATCAGTATTATATTGTAAATTAATGTTGTCATTGTTTATTATGTCCTTGTTATCTGAGCTTTCAGATGAACTTTCGTCACTGCTGGAATCAGATTCTGTTACTGATTTTTTGTCTGTATTATTTTTGGTAATATTTTTCGGTGGTCTGCCTCTTTTCTTAGGTGCTTTTTGTTTATTTTTACATTTTTGTGAAATTTTTTGTATTTTTGATTTTTGTTGCGTTTAAACAGTTTTATTTGTAGGATTTTTATTATTTGTTGTAGATGGATTCTCTTGTTTTGCTTTTTGAGCTTGAGTTATAACATTAGATTCTTGTGGCATTTCTATTTGCCTACTTAGGCAATCCGCCACTACATTAGCTTTACCTTTAAGGTATATTATTGTAAAATCTAAGTCGGAAAGTTGATGTCGCAATTTTAAAACTCGTTTATTTTTTTCTGATTTTTCGCAAAAAGATAATGGTCTATGGTCACAATAAACTGTAAAATGTTTATATAAATATCCTCTTAGGTGGTCAATCGACCAGTAAATAGAAAAGAATTCTCGTTCCTAAGTCGAGTATTTCCGTTCATTGGTCGTTAAAGTTCGTGAAATGTAGCTTACGGGATTTTCTTTACCCTTGGGTCCTTGACATAGGCAAAAACCTATCCCATAACCGGAACTATCGGTATATAATACGAATTCGGATTCTAAGTCCGGAAATATTAAGACTGGTGCTGTACATAATTTTTCTTTTAATAAATCAAAAGCTCTTTGTGTTTCTTCCGTCCATTTAAACGGTGTATCCTTTTTTAGTAAGTTTGGTAAAGGACGAGCTATATTTGCATAGTTTTTAATAAATTTTCTGTAGTAGTTTGTCATTCCATTAAAAATTCTGACTTGTTTTAAAGTTTTTGGTATGGGTATTTTCGAAATTGCTTCGACCTTTTTTGGATCAGTCTGTATTCCTTTTTCCGAAATTTTGAATCCTAAATAGATTAGTTCTCGTTTTAGGAATGTACATTTATTTATTTGTATTTTTAGGTTAGCTTCCCTTAATTTTTGGATTACTCGTTCTAAAGCTATGAAATGTGTTTTTAAATCAGTAGAAAATATAAGAATATCATCGATATATACTCGTACGTTTGGAATATTTTTTAGAACACTTGCTATAAGGCGGACAAATTCCTTTGGGCTGCTCCTTAAACCAAAAGGAAGCCTTTTGTGGGCATAATGTGCAGAATGTGTTGAGAATGCTAATTTTTCACGGTCTTCAGGAGCTATCAGAAGTTGGAAGAACCCGGAATAAAGATCTAATGATGTAAAGTAAATTGCGTCTTTCAGGTCGTCTAGAATTTCTTGTACTCTTGGAATTGGGAATTCTGGTTCAATAATTTCTTTGTTTAATTTTCTGAAGTCTGAAATTAGGCGGTATGTAACGTTGCCTTTATTATCTGGTTTTTTTGGAATCAAAAATAATGGAGCGTTATATGGTGAGTTTGAAGGTTCAATTAAATCTTGTTCTAGTAATTCATTTATTTGACGATCTATTTCGGCTCTTTGTCCGTAAGGTATAAAATATTGTTTAACATAGACAGGGTCTGAGGTCTTAGTTCGAATTTTTACAGTAATATTATTTGCATGGCTTAATTTTTCGTCTTTTAGTTGAAAAACGTCATGATTTTCTTCAATAAGATTTTTCATAGTTTCGTATTTTTTAAATGATCTAATTCTGCTAAATCTAAAACTTTTTGTGCTCTGGGTTTTTCTGTTATTGAGTTATTTTGTATTGTAAAAATTTCGTTATCAGTTTTTGAACTTCTATTGTCTTTTTGCTGAATATGGTCTAAATATGTCAATGGGAAGGCTTCTTGGCTCATAATTGTTTGTATGTATTCAGGGGAGTGATCTTCTGGTTCATTTTCTTTTAAGTAACTTAAAAATTGCTCGTATTTTTCTTCAGAAAAATTATAATTTATAAAATCAGAAAAATTTAGTTTTTTATTTTTAATTTCGTAATTATTAATTTCATTATCGATGTTTATTTTAATTTCATTATTTATAAGTGTGGATTCATCAAATATTTCAATGTCTTCTTGTTTTAAATTTGTTTTATATATTTTGGCAATATTTTCATTTATTATATCATCATTATTTATTAATTCTGCAGTATTTTGTAATAAGTTTATATCATAAGATTTATTAAGATTTGTTTGCATTTTTGTATCATTTTGTAATATATCATTTATTAAAATATTATTTATTTCGTTAAAATTGACATTTTTAATTGCATAATTCAATGTATTTGTATTCAAGATATCTTGTTCATCATTTTTAATATTATTTAACATATTATGTAATTCTTTTTCGTATATTAAAGTAGCTACTTCATCAGTATGACAAAATGAGCTTACATCAGCATTTTGGATGGTATTGCTAGCTTTTTACTGATAAGCGCATTCTGACATACTTAAAATTTTGTTTACATTAGTATCAAAGGAAATTATGTCATTTTCCTTGACCTTAGAATAATTAATTTTTCGGGATCTATTTTTCTTAAAACTAGGGCTTCTTGATAGAGAAATGTTTGCATCTACTAGTTCTACATTAGTTTTAATTTCTTCTGCGGTTGGCCAAACTGCAGCTTTAATTTCTGCGAATGTAGAATTTCCAATGCTGGCATTTTTTACGTGCACATTTCCCTGTATATTTGAAGTATTTGATGAATTTGAATCTAAAATTTCTTGTTCTATATCATTTTTATAAAAGAAAGGCATCTCTTTATTTTTCATAGTTATAGTTTTCTTTTCATAATCAATTTTTACTTTGTTTTCGTCCAGAAAATCACTTCCTAAAATTCCGTGTACTGATTTTACGGCGAAGTCGTTTAGTACAATGTGAAATTTACATGGTAATTCATATAGGGAGATATTGTAAGTTCCAATGGTCTTTATTGTTTTGTCTGAAATTCCTGTTATTATTACTATTTCATTTTTATTTATATATGGTATATTTAATGTAGGGATGCAAGATTCATGTATCACAGACAAACTAGCGCCTGTGTCCAAAAGTAGGTATCTTAAATTGCTCTTTTGATCGAAAAATTTTAAAACTGGAATTTTGTTAATTGAGTTAAATGTTAGAATATTGTAGGTTGTTATTGAGTCAGGTTGAAATTGATTGGTAATGCTTGTTGTTGCTGTCCTTGAGTCGAAAATTGTTGCGGGGTTTGTGTATGACCAGTTCCCTGTAACCCCATAAAGGCTGGCCAGCGGTTTCCCTGGTTTATTTGTAAAAGTTGATGTTGGGCACAGTTATTTATAGAGTTATGTGGGTTACCACAAAATGTACAGCCTCTTTGATAATTTTGTCCATTATATCTCGGTCTATAACCATTATTTCTACCTTGATAATTATTTTGACCGTTATTTTGATTATAATTTTGACGATTATTATTGTTATATGAGCGATTTTGGTTATAATTTTGGTTATTATTATTATTTCTATTATTATTATTATTATTATTATTATTATTATTATAACGCCTATTTTGTGTATTACGTGAATTATTAAAATTTCTTTGATTATTTTGATTCGAGTTACCTCTGAAATTGTTTCCTCTACATTGGTCTGTATTATGATTTTTCAAGTTTGGATGATTTATGCAGTGATATTTAGGTTCTTCAGTTTTGGTTCCTTGTTTTTGGGTATTTTTGTCTTGGAAAAATAGAACTGTCTTTTCTATTGTTGAACATAGAGTTTCTACTTGTTGCTGTAAATTATTAACTTTTTCTTGAACGGTTTTTGGGCAATTTTCGAATTTGTGGTCGGTAGAAAAACATTTTTCGCATTTTTCTAGATCAATTGTGTTAATTAAGTTTAGTTTTAGTTTCATTTTTAAGTATAGGTTGGACTTCATGTCTCGTTTCTTTGTATTTTTCTAGGTAGTCTTCAATTGTTGCTGCTTTTTTAGCGATTTCACCTATTGTAAGTAATTCTGTTTCTAAGCCTAATCTACATTCTATTTCCTGTACAAGACCTCTTTTAAATCTATTTTTCGCTATTTGGGTAATTTGTGCATTAAATGTTTCTATTAAAACGTCGGCGTTGGGGGCATTTCCTATATTTGCCTCGTAGGCTTTCTTTGTTTTACTGAGTAATTCCTCTAATCTTAGTTGGTAACTTAAGACAGTTTCACCCTTAAATTGATATATATTTCCAATTTTATTTGACAAATCGAGATAGTCTATATTTTTACTGAATAATCTTTCGAAGTGATGTGTAAATTCAGAAATGGACTCAAAATTTATACCTAAAATTGTATCATAAGCACTTCCGGTAACTTTATAATGTAATAATCTTAGAAGCATTGGCCATGATTCTCGTGGGGTTGTATTTTTGGCCCTTTCTATTTGTTTAAGCCAAGTGAATACGTCAGGAGTCTGTCCATCGAAATTTTGAATACTGTCTAATGCTATTTTTAATTCAAAGTTTGTGGTTGGTTGTTCCATATTTGTATTTTGTTTATTAAAATTGTTAATATTGTATTCTATTAAACTGTTTAAATTGGCTAGATTTTGTTCTGCTAGGTTGTAAAGATCTTGTCTTACTTGTATTTCTCTAGTATTTAATAATTCGCTTTCGAAAGTGGGTTCACTGTTTGAACTTTTTTGTGGTAGTATAGGGGTTGTAGTGTCTAAAATTGGGCTGTCTATAATTGAAGTTTTATTTGTTGGAGAAGAGGTTATAAAATTGCTATTATTTTCAAAAATATTTGGATTTTGTTCTTGTAATTTAATATTATTTGAGAATGTATTATTTATCGGTAGGGATATTTGAGATTTGTCAATTTTTGAAGTTTCAGATTTTTCTGTTATTGTTGTATTCTTAGTTTTAGAGGTTAATAATCCTTCAACAAAATCTTTTGTTGATTGTATACTTTTGTTTAATTTAGAACCAGAAGGTTGGGTATTATCTGTTAAATTTTGATTTGTGGCTAATTGTTGAGATTTTGATCTAGTTATAGGACCTTGTGAATTCGGTTTCGACATAACAATTTCATTTTAAAATAATAGTTAAATAGTAAAAGAAAATTATAAAATTATTTTTATATATATGAATATGTATATTTGATATATATGTATAATAAATGCATTAAAAAAAAATGTCATCCAAAAAAAAATTGATGCGTGGGGTAGCCTACTTAATTTTGTATAAATTGACCGCGAAAAAAAAAGTTAATTATCAGTTGTTTTATTAAAAGTTTTATTAAAAGATAAAAAGAGAAGAAAAAAGAATGTGTAGATCAAAAGAATTAAAAAAGCTTGGCTACTGTGGTTTCATAAACCACCCAGACCACGATTACATCGTTCAACACATTAATCTGTTTTTGCCTAAAGTAAGTAAAAAAGTTAATTTGCATTTGCTTTTTTATAATAATTGATTTTACTTTATATATTAATTAATTTTCTTTTCTTATTATTTTTCTAAAATTTTTCAGATTTATGCTGCTCTGGAAAGTAGCTGTGGGGATGACGAGAGTAATCATCCGTTTTGGAACTTATCGAGGGACGCCCGGAGGATTGTAAGTTCAAAATTATTATTTATTATTTTTTTTATTATCTAAAAAAAAATTTTTTTTATTTTTTTTTAATTTCTATTATTCGTCTACAGATAGAGTTTTAATATTTAATAAAAAAAAATTAATTCGTTTTGTTTCAGTGTCAGCTTATTGTTAATGAAATCAGCTGGAAGAGGATTCACCAACAGTCGGCCGACCTAGTTTCGGCTCCTGGTGAAGCTGGTGCGAAGCGTAGGAAGCTGTCGGGGCGTCGATTACATTTAAGTCACCTTTTTGGGGATGAGAGCTATCCTCAAGACTGGTTATCCCGGAGACTTTTCTTGGGGAGGCTCTTTTACGAGCCGGAACCAGGCCTGGTCAGATTTCTGGGGCCAGTGGAAGATTGGTCTCCTCCAGCGAAGAGGCGTCGTTTGGAATAGGAGGGGGGGGGGAAGAAATATAAATTTAATTTATTGTTGTTTTTTTTTGTGTTCTTGTATTTTAAGAGTTTTTGTATGTGTAAATATGGGGAAAAAAAAGAAATTGAGGGTTTATAGAATATATTATTTTTATATAAAAAAAAATTGTTGATTATAATTTTTTTATTTTCCTTATGTTCATTTCCTTTCCACTCAAAAGAGGTCAAAAAAAAGAAGAACAGAAAAAAAAATATTTATTGATGAATTTACATTAAATTTAAATTTACAAAACTGCAAATTAAATATTTAATAAAGAAATAAAAGAAAAATAATTTTGTTAATATAATATGTAAATAATTGATATAATAAAAAAAATAATATTAAATTAAATAATAAAATAATTATTTATATGTAATATTTAAAAAAGAATGCTAAATTTGTAAAAAAAATTATATGTAAACTTTTATATGAATGTAGGGGAGATTTTTTTTTAATTGGGGGTAATATAATATATTTGTTATAATGAAATGAATTAATGTTTATTTATTTTGTCTTGTCTCTTGTTGTTTTATTCCTTTTCCTTAGATAAAAAAACAGGTGAATTGAAAGAAAGTAAAATTTGCTGAGTAAGTAGTTTTTATTAAAAGAATTTACTATGTGTTAATAATTTTTTGTATTATAAAATAAAATTACCCGTATAAAAAAAGAAATAAAATAATAATTTTTAAATGAATATGTAGAGTAAATATATTTTAATTAGAGTTAGTTTGGCAATATTTTTCATCTGCCATTTTATTTCTAGCAATTGTTTTTTTGATATTTTAAACATTTAATTATTTTGATTGATCAGTAATAGGCTAAAGTAAAATTTGTTTCTAAAAAAAAAATTAGGATTTTTATTTAATAAGAAAAGTTGTATATACACAAAAGAATTGAGACGAATTAAAATAATAAATGCAGGATATGTGTTGTGTGGTTATGCATTATAGTTTTTTTTTTATAGATAAGAAAAGGTTGTGAAATATTTATCTTTAGAAAAAAAAATTTTGATTTCTGGCTGTTATTAAAAAAAAATTTTAGTTCGATTCAAATTTTCTAGTATAGAATATAGAAAATCGGTATAGGAACCATTGTTATGTTCATATTGAACATAAATAATTTATTAAATATTTTTAATGAATGAATATAGTATTACTACTTTAAAAATGTATCGCAAGCATATTTATTATTGTACTGAGGTTAATGATTTATATAAGATTGCTGAATAAGCATTTATTTTATAGAATGAAGTATATGTACTTACTCATACTGGATACAAGAAGGCCTTGAAATATGCCCATCTTACAATTTTTATGTTCTTATATACTAATGATTCCTTATTTAAGTTATTTTAAATATTCAAAATATAAAGATTATTATTTGTTAATTACTTAATTATTACTTAATTTTATGTTATAGTTTACGTAATAGTAAACTATATTTTCCTAATTTATTTTATTATTTCCTAATTTTATGTTATTATTTCTTAATCTAAAACATTTCCTATTTGATTAATAAGCTTAAATATTATTTACATATTTTATTTATAAATATTATCTTAGGTAATTGTTTATTATTTATTATTAATTGTTTATAAATTATTATTAATTATTTATTATTTTTTTGTTAGTTATTGCATAACAACGGTAAGTTTTTTGAAATTTTTTTCTCTTAAAAGTTGTTATTTATAAAAACAATTATTTTCCAAAATAATTATTTTCAAATTTAAAAATTTTTTTTTCAATATAAAGATTTTCAATAAATTTCAGTTCAAACATGTCAATAAAAATAAAAATTAAAAAATAAAAAAGTTTTTTAACGTCAACAGTTAAAAAATTCTATAATTTTTAAAAAAATTCCCCCTTAAAAAATTGTCATAAAATCTAGTCCTTCATATATCTATACATAAATATTTATTTTTATAAAAAAATTTTTTGTATTACTCGGCCAATTTCAAAGAAATTACATTTAAATCAAAATTACGTATTTATTCACAAAAGCATAAAAATACTTTTTATACCTCAAGAAATAATCGGTTAATAGCACAATAATAAAAATTTTTTAATTTTACTTAGTTTTTATGACAATAACAAGTTGTTCCTTTGATAAAAAAACCTTTTACTTTTTGTTTTCTAAAAATTACAGCACTAAAACAAGATTTTTGTATTATTTTTTTTAAATCTATTTTTGCAAAAAAAATGAAAATGAGCCATATATGTGTATATATACTAGTATTATTATAGATATATAATACTCTAATGATGATTTAGACAAAAAAAAAGAGGAAACGGAGAGAGAGGATGCGAATTATATATTATATCCATGTGATAATGAATAAAACTATTTCTCATAATAATAATACACTAAAAAAATAGAGAAAGCATGAATGAGAGATAGAAAGAGACAGAGAGAAACATTTACAACGATTACAAGGTTTATTAGAATATAATTATCGTAAACCATGCCACAATCGCTACCAGTTAATGATAAAAAATTTTTTTTTAAATCCTGATTTATCAGATTATCTGGAAAACAAATATATTTATTTATTTAATTTTTTGTAAAAATAGAAAAAAATTAATTTAAACGAATTTAAAAATTTTTTAAATAAATATTTGAAACTCAAAAAAAGTTTAAAACAAAAATAAATAAAAAGTATTAAAATTTTTTTTCTTAATAAATTCTTTTTTTCATCTATTTTCATATGATATAATTACAAGCTGTATAAATAAAGGAATAAAACTACCTTTGTGGCAAAAAAAATTAAAAAAGCTAGCTACATATTAAAACTTTTAAAAAATAATTGATATCGCACAAAAAAAAAGACTTTAAAAAGTAAAAAATCGCGGTCTATTTCTAATTTGCTAAAAAAAAGGAACTGATATCAAATTTAAAAAAGGGGTTCTATTCCACCAGGATTCTATGCTAGTCTTTTAATTACTGACTAATTCTTTATCATTAAAAATGTTGTCATTGATAAAAAAAATTATTCAGCTGTATGATTCAATGATATTCAATTTATCATTATGAATAAAAGATTAAATTTAAATAGGCTAGCGGTGATAATTTTTCATCCATACTTCAGAAACCGCTGGCTCTATTTAAATTTAATCTTTTATCCATAACGATAAATTGAATATTATTGAATCATAGGGCTGTATAATTTTTTTATCAATGACAACATTGTTAAAAGGGTAAAGAATTAGTCAGTAATTAAAAGACAGCATAGATTCCTGATGGAATAGAATCCCTTTTTTAAATTTGATATCATTTCCTTTTTTTAAGCATATTAGAAATAGACCGCGATTTTTTACTTTTTAAAGTATTCTTTTACTATATAATAGTAGCCGAGCCCATAAGGTGTAGGGTGATTTTTCGACTAACCAAACATAATTGCAAATGGACCGAACTACTTATGTAAGGATGCTCACTGACACGGGGAGTTGAATACATTTGGAACACCAAATTACACCAAATGGTTACAGGTGGGTTTATTATGTTGAATAAACATGCCAGCTACCGTCCGTTAACTCCAATGGGCCTTCTACGCCTAGAAACGCAGGGTTCAATGTTATAAAATAGGGATTTTTGGTAATTTTCAATGAAACGCCAAAACCTCACAAATTAACCAAAATACTCCTGACTGATTTCATTTTTTGTGTGTAAATGTCACCTTTCAAACACCCTAAATCGCAATTTATTATCACTAATTTTCTTATAAATATAGCCAATTAACCAAATAGCCATTTTTGGCTAAAAATGACCATTATTTAAATTGCTGCCAAATTTGTAATTTTTGACAAAGAAGGGTTTTATATGTCTCAAAAAATTTCTAAAAGCTTCAATTTTCCAAAATTTTTTTATTCTTTTCATTTCCTTAATTTTTGCATAAAATGGCGCTAATTTCAAAATTGCTCAATTTTTGCGGAAAAATTTGATTTTTGGCAAAAAAAAAAAAAAAATTTTTCACAAAAATTTAACCTCATGGTCCCGTCATTAAAATACATATTTCCTGAGATTTTCATAAAAATCTGATTATTTTTGCCCAAGTTATTAAAAAAAAATAAAAAATTGGACAAAATTGGATTTTTGGAGGTTAGGATATATTTTAATAGTAACCTCAACCAATTAGTTCCATTCTCTGTCTAATTACAAAAATTTTCCATTTTTTTTTTTATGACCATTTTAACCAGAGATATGACAAAATCCGATAGCAAACTTCTTAAAATTTAGCAAAAAAGTAGTTTTTGCCATATGTCTGGCAAAGTTACCCTCCGGAACACATAAGAAATCAGATTCCTTCTTACATATGTATATTAAACAAGAAAAAAAAAAAAAATTGCACTTCCCTTTTACATCACTATTCAATGCTAATTTGCTTTCACTATAAGTCGTTTTTAAGAAATGGGCTATTAATGCAAAATATATAAGAGTGGACAAAACCAGTAAAAACAGAAACATAAGATTTTAAGGCTAAGGAAACCCCCATATGAAAAAACTAGTTGTTTCATCGAATTCCTGAGGAAAAAATTGCAAATATTATTCAGAAAATTTTTTCTTGAAGACTGCGAAACTTTCAAAAATTGGTCCCTTCATAATTGGTACCCTAAAAAACTAAAAAAATGAATTTTTCTCCTGTAAATTGTAGTAAAATGTTAAAATAAATAGTGAGTTCGAATTTTACGGGAAAAATTACTAAGTAATATACGTCTTTTAGTCCAGTTTATAACATCATTTGAATCTGCTAGAAAAATCCCAATTTTATGAATTTTTAAAAAACCCAATATTTAACATTTGAACTGGTCTAAGACGTTGAAAATTAAAAGAAAAATTATTTTCAACAGAAATATAACATTTCAAAATATGTAAAGTTAATGTAAATAATAAAAAAACCTGTAAAAAAATTAGTAATAAAGAAAATCATTAAAAACAAGACTGATTTTATTATTTTAAAAATGATCCAAAATTGGTTAATTTAGCTTCGGAGTTGTTTTCAGCTGTTTTAGGTGATTTCTAAAGCTCATAATTGATGAATTTTATTTTATTTAACTTTTTATTATTACCTTTTAATAATAATTCCACTTAATAAAGTTTTAAAAGCTAAATAAGCAATCTTTAGTTTTAAAAACGTTTTTTATAACTTTTGAGCCCCCCTAAGATGCTAATAATTAAAAATTTGTATCCTTTTTTTAGAAAAATGCTTTTTTTTAGTAATTTCACGGTGACCTGGAAGTGTTTTATTATGCGATCAAAATGACAAAAAAAACTGTATATTAGGGTCTTTTCTACTTTAAAAAATGTCTACGAATTTTCTATCCGGACCTTCTATCCAGCTACTTTAAGCATTTGCTGTCAATATTTTCATAATTTGAATAATGATGATTTGAATTTTTTATAAGACTGGCTTTTTTTTTCGAAATATTCGGGTTTTCTAACGCGCCTGCAGAACTCAAAAATATAAGTAAAAAAAATAAGTCTCTCGTTGGATTTAGACCAAAACATCGATTTTTGAGCCCAAGATAGCTCTCGAAAGTTTTTTTTTTGGCCTCCTTAAAATTGGGATTTTCTTAAAACTTTCAGTTTTTCCAGTGGATTAAAATTACGTTTAAAATTATGTTCTAATTGATATACTTTAGTATTTTTTCCCCAAGAATCCGATGAAACCATTTATTTTATTTTTTGACCACGTTTTATAGGAGAAAATCGATTTTCGTTGCCTTTTAGGGTCCAAATTTCAAGGGGACCAATTTTAAAAGTCTTGTAGTTTTCTGAATAAATTTTTCTGTATATTATTAATAAGAGGGACTGGTCTATTTTTTCCCTAAGAATTCGATGGAACCATTTATTTTAGCTTTTGACCACGTTTTATAGGAGTAAAATCGATTTTATTGGTTTTTAGGGTCCCAATTTTAAGGAAATCTATTATAAAAAGTTAGCAGTTTTCAAAATAAGTTTTTCTGATTATTATTTAAAAGAAGGTTTTGTATAATTTTTCCTCAGGAATCCGATGAAACCATTTATTTTAGCTTTTGACCACTTCTTATATGAGAAAAATCGACTTTTGTCGTGTTTTGTGGTCCCAATTTTAAGGAAATCAATCATAAAAGTATAATAGTTTACAAAATAAATTTTTCTGAATATTATTTACTAAAGGAACTTATATATTTTTTCCCCAGAAATCCGATGAAATCATTTATTTTAACTTTTGAATACCTCTTATATGAGAAAAATCGATTTTTTTTCGTGTTTTAGGGTCCCAATTTTAAGGAAAACAATCAAAAAAGTTTATTAGTTTAAAAAATAAAATTTCCTAAATATTATTTACTTAAGATACTTATGTATTTTTTCCCCAGGAATCCGATGAAACCATTTATTTTCGCTTTTTATCACCTCTTATATGAGAAAAATCGATATTTGTCGTTTTTCAGGGTCCCAATTTTGAGAAAATCCATTATAAAAGGTTATCAATTTTTAAAATATGTTTTTCTGAATATTATTTACAAGAGGATCTTGTATATTTTTTCCCCGGAAATTCGACCACGTCTTATATGAGAAAAATCGAATTTTGTCGTTTTTCAGGGTCATAATTTTAAGGAAATCCATTATAAAAATCAAGACAATTTTGAAAATATGAAAATATTGACAACAAACGCTTAAAGTAGCTGGATAGAAGGTCCGGATAGGAAATTCGTAGACATTTTTTAGTGTAGAAAACACCCCAGCATACGGTTTTTTTTGTCATTTTGATCGAATAATAAAACGCTTCCAGGTCACCGTGATTTATGAGTACAATACAATTGAAAAAACATAAATTTATCGTTTATAATGATTTTAATTGCTTAAAAAAAACTTTCGAAAATTGATTTTTTTCAAATATCAAAAAAACGTGATTTTAAGCCTTCTAACTGAAAAAAAACTATTGTACACGCAACATTTTATCTGTTCATCGCTTTTTCGTGACTATATATTATGATCTAAAGAATACAAAAAAACATATTAGCAAGGTGTGCGTGAAAAATTTTTTTTTCAAAAGGTTGAACACTTAAGGGCAATCTTTTGGTGGATTTTCTCAAATACTTTTATGGAAATAAATGAGGTATTAAATCCAAATTAAAAAAAAAAAAGTAGTTTGAGATTTTTTGATGAAAAAATTAAAAAAAAAAAATATTAGGTCTTCATTCCATAATAAAATTTATTAGAAGTTATTGATCGTTGTTAAATATCACCGGTTACAATATTTTCAGATATTAGTACTTTCATAGATTAAATAAGGTATTACACCCAATAAAAAAAAATATTACAGTTTTTTTAATTTTTTGGTTTTTTTAATTTTGAGAAAAAATTTGGAAAAAATTCATTATCAGAACCAAAAAATTACTATAAACGAACCTTTCTAAAACTAGTACTCTCATAGAAATAAATAAGGTACTGCGTCCAAAAAGAAAAAAAAAATTGGTGTTTTTTGTATTTTTTTGTGATGAAAATTTTGGGGAAAAAATTTTTTAAATAATTAATTATCAGGTTTGAGATATCGAGTAAAAATCATACTTTCAAATATAAGTACTTTCATGGAAATAAATGAGGTATCACGGCTAGCTTGAAAGATCGGATTATAAAAAAGTCGGGCACTTCGGATTTTATAGCGAAAAAAAAAATAATTGTTCAACCTATAAGAAAATGGTATTTTTTTGGATTTAAATGTAAAATTTATATTTTAGCGAGTTATTTGATAAAACGTGTCTCTTGGGGGAGGTGAAAATGAGCAAAAATTTGCCCTGCTAGGATCAGTCTGAAAAAATCTTGTATAAAGTTGAAAAAATAACGTTCTTTAAAAATTCCGTTTATTAAATTATTTATATGTATAGAATTTATTTAAAATGAATGGTAAAAAAAAATTTCTCATTGGTTTGGTGATTACTCAAACTAAAATTGTGAAGCTAAATCAGAATAACCGCTACAAAATGGGTTTTCCCATGTATTTTAAATGGGAGCCCGTATAGGGCCAATTTGTGCCCTTAAGGCTGACACTTATCCACGGAGTTGCTATTAGCCCCATAAAACCATTATCATATTACAATGCAGCACAGAAATAATTTTTTTTTGTTGATTGGACAGATTTGCTCATGTTTTGCCCTTAGGAATGAAAATTACCTGTGTAGTTTCCGTTATCCAGGAATGACAGTTACCTATGTAGTAATTAATAATTATAACGTTACTGGGGACAGAAATAGGCTCCTCTGAAAATTTTGAATATGTTTGCATAATTGTAAAGGCTATGCACGGATTTATATTGTGAATCGGCCCACGAAAGATACTTAAAAACTGATTGTATTAGGTCAAAGTACACCTAAAAAAAATAGGATCCTGAAATTTTCAAACCACCAGATGCCTTCATCTCTGATTGGCAGCCTATTAATGACAAAAAAAAAGTAAATTTTTAGCGTTTTTTTAGTCGACTTTCTGATACTCCCGTGGTAAAACGATTCTGTCAAAATGATCTTGCGACCTCTCATTCAAAAGGTTAGACAATATACTTTGAGATAAAATTACTTTTGAAAGTGATTTTAGTGCATCCTTTTAAGGATTTAGACCATAAACCGTCCAAAATAAATTTTTTTTCTTCTTAAATTTCAACTTTGGCAGCGATTTAAAAAAAATTTAGAGCCCATTCTATTTTTTTTTGGGACGGTGAAACCAAAAATGAATATAATAAATGTATTATATTATTAAAAACTTACCGTCAATCTACTTTTATTTCAATTTTTCTGTTTTTAAAATTTCGACTTGCCGCCGCTCAGTGCCTAAAATGGGCACAGTAGATTTAAAGTGTTGATAAGGCCAATGAGAATAAAAAAATAGAACATTTTACAGTCAATTTGAAAAAACCAAAATCTTTTTAAGTTGCCACCATTTTTAGGCAGAGGGGAGTGCGGCCGGGTGGAGAAATAATCGCCCATATACTATTTAAATATGTGTACACTCCCAGCAATACGTAATAAAAAATATAATTTTATTATTAGTTTATATATCTAATTTACTTATTTTTCAAATACATGATAAAAAGACAAAACAAGTAATTGAATATTGAATATTGAATATTGAATACATAGTATTTTTCGTTAACCCTTTGTCTAAGCAAATTCACAAGAAATTTTTCTGCGGATTAGGATTGTGGAATATGCTTATTATACATTTTATATTGATACCTAAAAAAATTATTTTACAAAATCAAAATAAAATAGTTTTTGAATGTTTATATGATAGCTTATACTATAAGCCAAAATTAATTTATTTAGTTTTTTATACAAAAATGAAAAATTTTTTCTAGGTTAAAGGCTATTTTTTTTGCCTCTATTCTACGCGTTTTCGACAATGTTGAACATGGTCTTGTTCTAAAAATAATTTTTTGTCTGTTTTCTAAACGTATTAAATTAATTTCGATTTAATACTGACGCGTAGTTTTCCTGTACACTGTTAATCTAATCATTGTATCTTCCTATTGTGTTTGATTTTATTTTGCTTTACTAAGCGAGATTGAATGTATCCTAATTTTTATTGTTTATATAAACATCATTAAACGATATTTTTTAAATATCATTAATAAATAAATTATTCTTTTTTAACTTGGAACATGTTTATTGGAAGGGGTGTTTTTGAAAAAGTACAGCTCAGCAGAGAGGAGGGGGATTTGATATTCAATTCGACATTAGAAATCTGAAAATGTAGTTAAGAAAATGATTATAATTAAATTATATTATTTTACCATCCTCTAAAGTTTGAATACTGATTGGTTCAGATACTGGGCCAGAACCTATTCTATTATAAGCCTGAACAACTACGGTGTATTTTGTAAATGGACGCAAACCAGTGATTACGTATTCTAATTGTTCTTCTCCATCTCCATTAATTGATGTAAAATTATAGTCTAACATGCTGGAGCTGAAATGTAAATACAAGTAATCTATAGATTTTACAATAAAAATTAAATGTTATTATAAATAATTCTTAAAGTAAAAACAAAAAGGCAAACAGCCCTTTTCGAATCAGTTAAGGCAGCAATGGAAGATAACGTGAATGTAACATGCCTGTAACCATGGCGAACTCTTCAGATAAGAGTCAGGGGCTGTCTTACTTCAGCAAAGGGAATAGGAGCAGCCTTGAAAGCCCTTTTGAAAGAAACGGACTCTATCAAAATAAAACTATCCCAACCTAATCTTCGGCCAAAAATCAGCCGTGATAGAGATTGACAAGAAGGTTGTCCTTAAACTAATTAAGAAACGTATCATTAATCTGGGCTTGGCTAACTATAAAGTAAGGTTACAGACAACTCCGCTTGAATGTTATAGATATTTAAGATATGGTGAAGTAGCAAGTATAATTTAAGTTAACAGAATCTCAAATTTTAGACTCTGCCGTGTACTCTTAATCTCTTTAATATCTGATACACTTTATTATAATCAGGATATTTAGGAAACGAATGCCAATCTTATTCAACAATATTTTAGTAATAGCAAAGGAGCCTCTGAAGGTTACTTACTTTGTCATTTTTTAAATGGCAAACTAACTACTTAACGACGTGTCACATCTGTATAAAGAATTTTAATAAAATAATCATCGCATGCAGAGATGAATACAGAGATTGCGCTTTTCTATACCTACAACGTGTAGATCGCCACGGTATTCAGCTGGATTCAATATTTACGAAAAAACGAGTTTATATTGAGTTTATTTCTTCGATGTCAAATGGCGCCATAGCTCAGTCGGTTAACGCGTTTGTTCGATGTAAATTTTTGCCCAGTTTGAACCCTGTTATATTTTTTTTATTTTTCTTTTTAGCATTGTCATATAAATAATTAATTTAAATTTTTACATATTTAATTATTTAAAATTAATATTTTTTTATTTATTATTAGAATTAACTATTTTCTTTTTAATTTGAATATTTACTATATTTTTATTCAAAATTAATCTTTTTGGTTCCTCAATGAGGAAATTTTTGACCAAAAAAGCTCTAGGTACTTTTTTTTTTTTAATTTGGATATAATACCTCATTTATTTCCACGAAAGTATATTTGAAATATGGATTTACTTGATATCTTGAATATGATACTTAATTTTTTGAAAATTTTTTTCCCAAAATTTTTTTCACGAAAAAATACAAAAAACACCAATTTCTTTTTTTCTTTTTGGACATAGTACCTAATTTATTTCTATGAAAGTACTAGTTTTAGAAAGTTTGTTTATAGTCATTTTTTGGTTCTCATACCAAATTTTTTCAAAAATTCTTTCTCAATATTAAAAAAACAAAAAAATTAAGAAACCTGAATTATTTTTTTTTTTTTTTTGGTGTAATACCTCATTTATTTCCACGAAAGTACTTATATTTGAAAGTATGGTTTTTACTCTATATCTCTAACCTGATACTTAATTTTTTTTTAATTTTTTTCCCAAGTTTTTTTCACGAAAAAATACAAAAAACAACTTTTTTTTTATTTTTGGACATAGTACCTAATTTATTTCTATGAACGTACTAATTTTAGAAAGTTTGTTTATAGTCGTTTTTTGGTTCTGATACCAAATTTTTTCTATAATTCTTTCTGTATATTAAAAAAACAAAAAAATTAAAAAACCTGAAATATTTTTTTTTTTACTAATATCTGAAAATATTGCAACCGGTGATGTTTCACTACCGTTATGAAATTAAGACCTAATTTTTTTTTCAAAAATTTTTGACCAAAAAAGCTCTAGGTACTTTTTTTTTTTTAATTTGGATATAATACCTCATTTATTTCCACGAAAGTATATTTGAAATATGGATTTACTTGATATCTTGAATATGATACTTAATTTTTAAAAAATTTTTTTCACAAACTTCGTCACAAAAAAATAAAAAAAATACCAAATTATTTTTTCTCTTTGGACGTATTACTTAATTTATTTCTATGAAAGTACTATTTTTAGAAAGTTCGTTTATAGTAACTTTTTGGATCTGGACCGAATTTTTTCAAATTTTTTTTCTTTAAATTAAAAAAAAATAAATTTTTTAAATTGCAATATATATTTTTTTTTAGTGCAATACCTCATATAATTTCATGAAAGTACTAATATCTAAAAATATTGTAACCGGTGATATTTCACAACTATTACGGAATTAAGAGAGAAATGTGTGTTCTATTGCATGGTGGTAATCGGGGATATCAGTGGCATATTAATGTATTAAGTTCATTGTTTGAGGAACCTTAGTGCCAGCTAGTTGGCAGGGTATTTAAATTGCACACATTTGTAAATGTAATGAATATTATAGGTCCAATAAAAAAAACGCTGCCAAGTGATTGGCACTATGGTTCCTCATTAACAATAGCAAAATATTTATAATGGTCTAATTTATCTAATAAAAATTATAATTTGAGATATCAGTATTTCATAAAAAAAAAGTTAAATACCGTATTTTATAAGAAAAAAAATGTTGCTGTGATTTAATGTTTTTTATTTAACAAATTTTTAGAAAAAACTTTTCAATAAACTAGGTATTACACTTAAAAAAAAAACAATATTACAGATTTTTTAATTTTTATGTTTTATTAATATTGAGAAAAAAATTTTGAAAAAATTCGGTATCAGATCCAAAAAATTACTATGAATAAGTTTTCTAAAACTATTACTCTCATAGAAATTAATTAGGTACTACGTCCGAACAAAAAAAAAATTTGGTATTCTTTGTATTTTTTTGTGAAAAAAATTTTGGGAAAAAAATTTTCAAAAAATTAATTATCAGATTTGAGATATCGAGTAAAAACCATACTTTCAAATATAAGTACTTTTATGGAAATAAATGAGATATTACACCTAAATTAAAAAAAAAAAAAAGTATTTTGAAATCTCTTGATGAAAAAATTTTTGAAAAAAAAATTAGATCTTAATTCCATAATGGTTGTTAAATACCACCGATTGCAAAATTTTCAAATATTAGTACTTTCATGGAATTAAAGGAAGTATTACACTAAAAAAAAAAAAAAATATTACAGATTTTTTAATTTTTTTGATTTTTTAATTTTGAGAAAAAAATTTTGTAAAAAATTAAGTTTAAGGTCCAAAAAATTACTATAAACGATATTTCTAAAACTAGTACTCTCATAGAAATCAATTAGGTACTACATCCAAAAATAAAAAAAAATTAAGTTTTTTTTGTATTTTTTTGTGAAAAAAATTTTGAGAAAAAAATTTTCAAAAAATTAGTTATCAGATTCGAGATATCGAGTAAAAATCGTACTTTCAAATATAAGTACTTTCATGGAAATAAATGAGGTATTACATCCAAATTAAAAAAAAAAAAAAAATAGTTTGAGATTTTTTGATGAAAAAATTTTGGAAAAAAAAATTAGGTCTTAATTCCATAATGGTTGTGAAATATCACCGGTTACAATATTTTCAGATATTCGTACTTTCATAGAAAAAAATTAAGTATTACGTCCTAAAAAAAAAAAAATTTTGGCATTTTTTGTATTTTTTGGCAACAAAAATTTTGAGAAAAAAATTAAAAAAAAATTAAGTATCAGATCCAAAAAAATGCTATAAACGATATTTCTAAAACTAGTACTTCCACAGAAATAAATTAAGTACTGCGTCCGTAAAGAAAAAAAAAATTGGTATTTTTTGTATTTTTTTATGAAAAAAATTTTGGGAAAAAAATTTTCAAAAAATTAGTTATCAGATTCGAGATATCGAGTAAAAATCGTACTTTCAAATATAGGTACTTTCGTGGAAATAAATGAGGTATTACATCCAAATTAAAAAAAAAAAAAAGTAGTTTGAGATTTTTTGATGAAAAAATTTTTGAAAAAAAAATTAGGTCTTAATTCCATAATGGTTGTGAAATTTCACCGGTTACATACATACACACACACACACACACACACACACACACACACACACACACACACACACATACATACTTTTTTTAAAAACCGGTTTTTTAGCTTCCTGAGGTCCCAAAACGTGCTTATATGCCAAAAAATCAAAAATCAAAATTTCATCTATCACAAAGGTTCCTCTATGAGGAACCAAAATTTTTTGTGGTGTTACAAAAAAATATTCTAAAATAAAATATTTCATGCATTCACCTTTTTTTCATTTTTAATTTAAAAAGCTCTTGCTCAATTAACCGATAACCTACAAGGTGCAATTAATTTACTGGCTCCTGAAAAAACATTAAATAATAAGAAAATTGCACGCTCCAGGATTAATACCGAGCTAAGACTTTTCATGTCAAAACGTAATTCCACTAGCAAACGTTATTATAGGACAGGGTCGCGGCATCTTCTTAATGAATATCTAGGAAAATCTGAAATCTGAAAAATGACTCTGTGGTTGCTCGAAGTGTGTTGATTCAAAGCATCAACCTCTGCCCCGCGTGAAATAAGTATAGGCGTAACACGGGGTTCGGTTTTGGGGCCCCTCTGATTTTGCATCTATATGAATGACCTGAAACTCTACTTGAATTATAACCACACAATCAGAATTCTCTATGCTAATGACCTACAAATATACATTCAGGAACCTGCTAATCAAATTCGACATGGCCTGCAGCTACTATCAGACTCAGCTAATAAAGTATCAGAATGGCCGAAACTAACTTACTGTCCCTCAATATAAAAAAAACTTCAGCTATTGTTTTTGGAACTTCACATATGATAAGACTTTTTAAGAAACTTAATGTTTCTAGCATAGTAATTAATAAAAATGGTGATTCAGTCCCTTTCGTAGATGAAGTACTTATATTTACTGATGAAGTAAATTGTACTTTTTTAAAAAGATAAATATCTATAAATGAAAGAGGATACACTTTATTTGTTAATATAATGTACCCATAGCACTTTATTTGCGAGAAGTTTGTCAATATTTAAAATATTTTTCTATGTGCAAAAGTTTTTGTATATCAAATGAAGATAATTTTTAATATTTTTAGTTTGTAAGTCCTTCTTGCTTAAAAAAATATTTCAGATAAATTATTTATTTTAATTTAATTATACATATGTATATGTTAAGAAAAATATATGTTAAGAAAAAAAATCAGGAAAATATCAATTACAGGAATCCCTCGTTATCCGCGGGAGTGACGTTCCTGAAAAGTGCTACGGATAATAAGACCTTACTCTTATGGAAAAATAGGGGTTACGTTCGTATGAATTCAAATGATATAAAAATTAATTTTTTTTTTTCTTATAAAAATGATTTTTTGACTGAAAATACGTAAATTTATTTCAAAAAATACAAAATTTCAATGAAAGTAAGTTCAGGATCAGTTTTTCTGTTAAAAAACTCATTCGCGATAGTTTTGCTCGTCTTAAAACATATTTCTTATATAACTCTTCATAAATATCTATTGCTTTTTCACAACTATATTTAAAGATATCAACTTTTCACAACTATACTTAAAACTTAAACTCCTTGTCATTATCGGATCATAATTCATTGCCAAATCAATGGCAGTTAGTAAGGAATTTATGATTTTTAAAATGATTTTTCTGTTGAGAGAAACTTTAACATTTGGTTCGGTTACTCGCACTTTTTTTCTCCATTATCAATCAAATCCAAATTTTTGAGTTTATCCGCGATATTCATGATGCTCCTTGCGCGAGATGGTATTTTCTGAGATGATTGGAGTATTTTCCTTGATTGAGGAGCCATTATAATTACGAAATACTATTTCATTTTATAAACTTGAAAATAAAAATGAAAAAAAAATGAATGTCGATTAGGAAAAAATTATAAATATTCTTGAAATCTAAACATTGTCACACTGAAACAAAATACTTCTTGCCGTTTTTTTTAATGAAAACCGCGGATAACAAGAATTTTCCCGCTACGGTGAACCGCGGATAATAAAACCGCAGATAACGAGGGATTCCTGTAATAAATTTTATTATTCTTTCAAAAATTATTACATTTTTTTGCACAAGATTTATTAAATACTTAATTTAAAAAAAATAAAATTAAGTTGTTTTTGTTATTTCTTAATTAAAATATTTAATAAGGGATTACAGTACTTTTTAAATACACATTTATTTATTAAAAAAATTCGATAAAATGCATGATATTTAAAAGCAGTAATTTTTTTCTTAAATTCTTGCAGCTGAAAATTTAAAAATTTTCATGTACTATGTACAGCATTTTCTTTATGCATTAAAATTTTAAATTGAAAATATGTTTTCAAAAACATTTTATTTTATTTTCATTGTAACTTAAAAAAAAATAGAGTCAGAACATGAAACAGTATAAATAAGCATTTGATTTTTTATTGACGCCAAGATAAATACCAAACAAATTCTTCAATTGCTCATTCAATTTAACAAGGAATCATAATGCTCTCTGATTCTGGTAAGATCGTAGCATCATGGGCAGACACAAATGGCTTGGCATTAAACACCAAAAAAACCCAAGCAATAGTCTTCGGCTCCTCTCACACCTTAAAATTATTTAAGAACTTAAATATCCCTACGATCTCGGTCAACTCTGATGGTGATACTGTTCCTTTTGTTGATCAAGTTTCCAATTTGGGAGTCATTCTGGATAGTATGCTTTCTTGGTCTCCTCATATTAATCAAATAACCAAAAGGGTAAATAGAATACTTTATGGTCTCAAAATCATCAAGCCCTGTACCTCACAATTATTACGTAAGCGCCTAATTGAGTCTCATGTGGTTCCTCATCTAGACTATTGCAACGTTGTCAATACTGATGCCTCCAATGGTCTACGTGCGCAATTGCAGAGACTTTCAAATGTAAGCATACGGTACATATTTGGCCTACGCAAGAAGGAGCATATCACGCCTTTCAGAAGAAGATTAAATTGGATGCATTATGACACTCGCACAGACTATTTTGTATCCTTAGTGATGTATAGACTCGTCCGCATGAAGGAGCCGCCTTTCGTTTTGTCACTATTTGAGCCCTACAAATCGGACAAGCCTCAACTAGGTCCTCGTAAGGATTTAAAGATCCCCTCTAATATAATAACTGACTGGGGTCTTGATTCATTCCAAATCAAATATGCCCACTTCTGGAATAACATCCCTCCCTGCATACGTGACATTCATTCATATTCAGGGTTCAAGAGAAGTATAAGGCAGTATTTATATAGGACTGATGATATTTAACATAAACCATCCTATTTTATATTATTTTATTGACAGAATATTCTGACTTATTAAATTTATTATTTAAATTTATTATTTAAAGTTCAGTGGTTTGTGCCATTGATATATTTACCAAATACTTTATGTTTTATAAATTATAAATTATATATTTATTTATTGTGTATTGTATATATTATATTTTAATTAATTTACTACATATATGTAAAAGAGTGTACCATATTTTGCCAGGCAAATAAAGAGAATAATAATAATAATAATAAACAAATACATAAATAATTAATAATAATTATTATAAATATTACACTAAATCACAAAAATTTTATAAGGTATATTTATATGTTAGGAATAAAAGACAATACTACTGTTAAAACATACCGTACTACCTATACTTAAAACATACCACACTACTGTTAAAATATACCATATTCTTTAACATAAAACCTAAAGTTTTTAAACCGTAAAAATTATTTTAAAAAAATGATTTTTTCAAGTTTTACTAGGGGTAGAAACGTCATAAATAAATAAATTAAATTGTACTCGATAAAAGGTCAAAATATTTTTATTTTTCTATTTTAAAAAAAATTCTCTACAGAAACAATAAATTTATTATAAAATAACCAATATATAATTTTGTATATAAAAACTTGTTTTGCTATTTGTTTAAACTTAAAAAAAAAAAACTATCATATCTAAAATGCAACATGCACTTGGAATGTATGATTATAATGAATATAATGGTATGAATATATGAATATAATATAATATATTAATATATATCATATATGAATCTAATGGTTACTTGTACAATTTTTCATCTGAGTGTACACTCCAGCAACAGTTGCTCAACCAACACAAAAACAAATATTGACAACAAGCAACACATTTGTGCCACATGCAAGTTAAAGCGTAAATTGCTCTCAGTCCTCACTATTCCAAGCACAGGTAGACGAAGTGGCCTATCAAATAATCTCAGTAGTGGGCCTCCTCTCAATACTATACATGCTACTAGGCGGACTCTTGGAAGTGGCGGCTCTCCTTCCACAGTTATGCCAAAACATATATGCTCTATTTCATCAAACAATGACTTCCAAAAGCAAATCGACAAAATTGTTAGCTCACTAGATGAGCTTAAGATAATATGCACCAACAACAGCAGAACTATAAATCATCTTAAACAAGAAAATTTACGCCTGAAAAATCTTAAACACAAGATGCAAAATTCATCACCAAATGCTGCAGTTTCAATACAATCATCTCTTCCTTCAACCAGCAGCACATCAACAAGACAGTCAAACAATAATAGTTTGAAGGCCTTTGCCAATGTTTCTCCATCTAAGCTACCCAGAAAGCTACGAAATGCTGGTTTCACTAAGTCATCCCTTAACTGGTTCTGGTAATATCTCTGTAATCGCTCGGTTTTTGTAACATCTAAAACTTCTACTTCGGATTATCGTGAAACAAATATTGGAGTGCCCGAAGATTTCGTCCTGGGCCCCCTCTTATTCTGCATATACATGAACGATATAAAAGATTGTTTGGATGTAAATACGTACAGGTTATTATGTGCCATGACCTGCAGATATATGTCCAGGTACCAGCCCACCAAATTTCGCAGCGAATAACTGAGCTTTCTGAATCAGCTAAAGTGGTAGCTTCGTTAGCAGAACTAAACTGTTTGTCCCTGAACACTAAAAAGACAAAGGCATTTGTCTTTGGCTCCCCTAACACCATAAAGGAATTCAAAGAAATTCAAGTGCCAATGATTATATTCAACACCAACGGTGACAATGTGCCATTTGTTGATGAAGTAGTTAGTCTTGGAGTTATCCTTGACAATACACTTAGCTGGCAACCCCAAGTCCAACAAATTACCAAAAAAGTTAATAGAGTTCTTTATGGCCTACGCATAATAAAATCCTGTACAACGCAATCCCTACGTAAACGCCTGGTTGAATCACTTGTAGCTCCGCACTTGGATTATTGTAATGTTGTATATTCAGATTTATCTAGTCAACTAAGTGCGCAGCTGCAGAGGCTCTTAAACTCAGGCATACGTTATATATTCGGCTTAAGAAGGCAAGAACACATAACACCATTCAGGAGAAAGTTAAATTGGATGTGTAATACAACTCGAACTAATTCTTTTGCAGCTCTGACGATGTACAGATTGATACGCATGAAGGAGTCTCCACTCCTCTGATCTCTGTTTGAACCCTGTAAATCAGATAAACCCTCTCGTGGCCCCCGTAAGGATCTAAAGATCCCCTCGTCTATAAAGGCTGATTGGGGTCTTAACTCATTTCAGGTCAAATACGCCCATTTTTGGAGCAATATGCCTCCATGTATTCGTGACATCCATTCATATTCACTATTTAAAAAACGAATACGTCAGTACTTATATTGGTCAGATAATTTATAAGTATCTATAATTTACTCTATTGAGTAACTGAGTTACAGCAAGATTGTTGTTGTATTGTATTTTATTTCATGTATTTTATTTCATTTATTTTAGAGTTTATTTTATTTTATGTATTTCAGAGTTTACTTTCAAATCTGTATTATATTCGTTTTTATCTTATTTTATTTTATTACCAATAATGTAAATACTAAATGTTAAATATTTCTATTTAATTATTTTATGTATCTAAGAGTTAAAATTGTATATAAAGAGTGTAAAATTTTTGTTTGACAAAATAAAGAATAATAATGATAATAATATGAATAAAATTAAACATTGCTAACAATATCATATTTTCTATCTTTATTTTTTGATATGTTTGAATTTGCTTTTGAATTTGCTTTTAATTGAATATTGTGCTTTCTACAAGTTGCGAAAATCTTTACTGTGTACAAAAATATTACAGCTTCTACCCTATGTTGAAAACAAAAAACTAATTTGTAAAATGTTCATTTGTTACTTCAATGGCCTTGACAATCAATTTGGCTGATAGTTCACGTTCATGCCATAAATCAGGAGCATAGTTAAAAAAGTTTTGCATCTGTATATAAATGACTCTTAAGAACAAGATTGAAGGTCTACATAAATAGCCCAAATCAGATAATTCTCGATCATCATGATCAAATTCTTTTTCTCGAATATAAATTTCATGTTCTTCAAAATTCTCCATTGGTGTTTTAAAAATGTTTCTCTGCATTTTTTGCACTTAGATTCAACCCAAACGATAAGTAACATGACCATAAAAGTAGCCTATGGAATTCAATTCAAAATTACCGACCTTAAACATTTTAGATATAACACCCAAATCCTGTAGTGCATCTAGAGCTTCTTCAATTTTATTTGAATAAGGATTTTCGTATTTTTACACTTCATTGATAAAATATGCCGAAAAATTAATCAGTATTGTCTTGGAGTCGGATTAAAATTAAAACCTCTTTTTCCTCGAATAGTATTGTGAATGTGTTCAACGCTGTCTTGTTTACATAGTCCTGTCGCTAATTTAAAATTAGGATAAGCTTTTTTAGTTTCCTGGTAAATATTTATAAGACAATTAATGGTAATAAGTAATCCGTCCAAACAAGGTGGACATTTTCCAACGGTTTCACCTTTATAGATTGTGTATTGAACGTACCAATCGCTTTTCCAGATATTTTAGCGTGTCTAACACCGGAACACCGGATTCCAGTCAGACAGAGGGCGCTTAAATTTTTTGACAGATAATTTGTAATATGAGTTACATGAATCAATGATTTTTTTTAACTTCTTACAAAAGTGTGCAAATTCTTTCCAGGTATCTGATGTTTCCTGTCAAGCCCGCAGTAGTGATACCAGAGGCCATCGTTTGGCTAAATAATTTAAACACCCCTTGGTTACTTATAGCTTGAAATGGGTTTGGAAAAAAGTATGAGTTGTCCAATTTATAAACGCTAGAAAAATTACTTTGTTGATCAAGCCTCCATGTATTTAATAAATCATTGAAATTAACGATGATTTTACCTTACTTGTAAAAATAAGTGTAGGTTCTCAAATTATAAACGAATCGTTTTATTATATGAGAGAAATCAAAGATAGTAATGTATTTAATGTTGTTTAGATAAAAATAAGGGACTTTTTCTGAAGCTCCAAGCAAAAAAAATGAATTAATATTTATTCTGCACTGATCGCACTTTACACCTTTAACGTCTGCTCCTGCGTCTTTCAGATGGGGAAGCATAATTGTAAATATGTTTGATATGTCCAAACCTTGACCTGAACCATCGCCAATAAAAACATAAGCTTTAGGTTGTCTCCAAGAGTTTTCATGGTTGATACTATCTAATGTAAACAATAAGGCTTCGTTAGATATTACTGTAGTTCTTCCAAATTGACCTAGGTCAACTAAGTCTTGTATCAGATCATTTCTTCTTCGAATATTCTTCCTTTTTTTTAAACCAATGCCATTAAGTTTTACAACAGATAAACAATTTTTTATTGTGGAAAATTTAGCTGTCCATATACCAATAATTTTTGGAGACTCTTGAGGTTCAATACTATAAGGAATAACGCATCTACGTACAATTTGGCCAAAATTACCCTTAAAAAGGGCACTTTTGCTCTGTTCAATCTATAAGCCTTTGAAATTTGGTATACGGAGATTTTTGGGTGGCTGGTCATAATATAAGGTATTTTTTTATGAAAAATTAGACCTTTACTCTTAAATTAGCCAAAACTACCCCCAAGATAGGTTTTTTTTCAATATTTTTAAAGTTTTGTTTCACCTAAACTATATAATATCCTGTAATGTTTTAATAAGAATAAAAAATCTTTTTAGATAAAAATAAATGAATTATTTATTTACAATATTAATACTCTAATAATAATTTTTAAGCTTTTCAGGGGAAGTTTTGGCTAATTTAGGGGTAAAAGAAAAATTTTTTATAGATGAGACCTTAATATTCCTGATCACCGACTCAAAAAACCCCCATATACCGTAATTCAAAGAGTTAGAGTGAATAGAGGGAAAATGCTCTCTTAAGGGGTAGTTTTGGCCAATTTAAGAGTAAAGGTCTAATTTTTTATAAAAAATACCTCAAAATTCTTGATCAGCAACCCAATCAAACCGATCAGCAACCCGAAAAACCCCCCTATACCAAATTTCATAGGCTGAGTATGAATATAGCGAAAAAGCCATTTTAAGGGGTAGTCTAGGCCAATTTAAAGGTGGGGCCCCATTTTCTCATAGAAAAGACCCCGATTTTCGTGATCAATGACCCAAAAAACCTATACTATATAGGTTTCGGTAATGATTAAAAATGGTTCTGTTCGGTTTTCTGTCTTTTTCTTAATCTATCTTTTTAAAGGCGAAAGACAAAGAAAAAAAACCGATATGCATAAACGAAAGCTCTTTTAAAATCTTATGTTATTGTCACGTATTTGGCTGATGGGAAATGTGACTTTTGATTTCTGTAGTTGTTGTGCGCTTTCACCCTTTTGATTATAGCGATTCGGTAGATTACTGGGCCCGTTGTGGCGTTTTTTGGGTAGGTAGGATTATTTTAGACTAACTTAGTACTCGAGCTTTTATTATTATACTTTGACTTTATTTATACTTATATCAAGAAAGACTTTCTTAACATATGCTAAAAGGTGTAAGTTAAAGAAAGATTCAAGTAAGATGTCTTAGAAAGCTTGAACTATTATTCCTGTAAAGTAAATAGTAGTCTCGCTTCCGCCCGGATAACTGAGCTTTTCCAAGAAAAGCTCGGAATATATAAGGTGCTGCATTTGCGTAAAAGAAATCGATTGGTTGCTAGGTGGAGAAAGAGCTTTCTTAGGAGGAGCTTTCATTTCTGAGGAGGCGGTTTTTCAAAATTTACATAATAGAGATGGAAAATGTGAATTGATAGTTTGGTAGTTTTCTATATGGGGTAGTCTTTTATGGCGAAGCTTGCAAAAAATTGTTTATAACTATGGTAGCGCCCTCTATAACACGTTAATCTGGTTAGTAAAAACCCAGTTCTCCCGAACTGCTTAAATTAGGGGGAAGAAACAGGAGGTTAACAATTTTTGGGTTTCCTAAGTCTTTCTTGATGAAATTACAAATGAGTAAATGTTACATATTTTTGATAGGAATACATTGTGATATATTGATAAGGTTTACATTGTTAGTTATTGATTATATAATAAAATTGATTATGATTATTTTTGAGAATACATTATAAGAGAATTTAGTTGAATTATATATTTTTTTATATAATTGGGAATAGGTATAAGGTTTATATTTTTATTTGGTAATTACATATAATTTTGTAAGATTGGTTATATAAGTTATTGTAGTTGTGTGTATTAAAATTTTTCAGTGCAAGTAGTAAATTATAATGTTTTGGATAATATATATTATATTTTGCAGTGGATTAGTATATATGACATTGATTTGAGGAAAAGATATATAATTTTACATATAAATATGATTAGTATGTTTCTTATAGCCTTGATTATTTGTTAAACGTTGCTTGCTTGAATTTGGAGTCGTTTGGCTCGATGTATTGGATTTTGTATGATACTTGAAGTAGCGTGTTGGGCTTGAGATGCTGGATAAATTAAGATTGGTCTAGTTTTGACTTCTGGCATGTCCCAAGTATCTGTTGTTTCTGCAGGGGTATAAGAGACTTTACCTTCCTCTTTTTTGTTCCAATTTTTTATTAAATCAAAAACTTTTTTATCTCTGAAAATGTAGAATTTTATTGCTGAAATGAGAAATATTATTAATAATATCAAAAATATTATTATTATAAAGTATATGAAGAAACTAGATTGTGTTGGAATTTGGTTTCTTAATTTTTTATATTCCCCTAATATTTTTGCTTTTTCAATGATTACTTGTAGGTCTTTCCCGTTTTGTAGATTGCCTGATTCAAAACGACCTTTGTTCTTTATTATTTCATCTGATAGAATCTCTGTTAAATCTGTTTCAGAATTTTTAAATGCTTCATTCAGAATTCCTGATATATTCATTGGTGAGTTAGAAAAGAATTTTGTTTCTAAGGTAGTTTCTAAAGTTTGGTGTGCTCTAAATTTTGCAAAACTAGAGGTTGCTTTGCATCCTTTTTCGAGTGAGAAAATACCCATTTGTGGTAGTTCTACGATGGTCTCTGGTAGTAGATCGCAATCAATTGATAATTGTTCACTTCTAGGGCAAGTGAATAACCAAGAATTCGGTCTGAATAGGGGGGTAAAAGTAGATTCTCGTAGATATTGTAGTTTAATTATACATTCGTTAGGATTATATTGTAGTCCAACTAAAATTTTGATTTCACATCTAGAGTTGTTGGTTATTTTTAAGAGCGGTGGGAAATTTTTGCAAATTTTCGTATTTCCTAATTCTTTACATTTTTGGACTTGTTCATCTGAGGGAGCGATATATGTTTTATTATCTTGGCTAATAGCTAGGTATGTGGTTTGGGGAATAAAATATGCTACAATTGAGTTGTTATTAAAAGAATTTATGATTGGGTGTGGTGTGATTTTGTATAATCGTAACGAGTTAAAATCAGTAAGTGGTAGATGTATTATATAAATTAGATTGTTATTTTCAATAATTATTTTTATATCTGCAATTCTTATAATGTTGTTTAAAGAAAAATCTTGTTGATCTAATGGGAATCTTGCATTCATTTTTATTAGTTGATAATTATCTATTGCATCTGTCCATTGTTTACTTTCAAATAATGGTGGATAAAGAATACCTAAATTTGCGAGGGCCACGGCTTGGTAGAGGGTGTTACACTCAATATGATATTCTGTCACAGCTTCTCTTAAATTCGAAATTAAAGTTTGTAGGTTAAGGTCTCGTTCCATTTTCTTTGTAGCTTGTTTAATGTTCTCGAATTCACGATTCATTAATATTTCATGTTTTGTCATGTTGGATATTTCTGAATGTAATATTTGGGTTGTATTTTGAAGTAATCTTGCTACAGAAAAACTATGGTTAATTGCTTGCTGGCTCATTCCTTCTAAGATGGCTCTATCGTCTGTAGTCAAAAAACCAAAGAGTGCGCGAAATATTTTTCCTACATATGGGATTGGCGGATCTTCCCTTTTATTTCTGCTTGCTTTATTAATTTGTTTTAAAGTGTTTCGTAAATTTCTGTTAATATTAATTAGTCGTCCATTTTCATGATCGATTTCCACACGAATGCTACATGGATCGTAGCATATTTCATCTATTTTTGTTATCCAATTTTGTATTTGATCTCCTGTATTTAAGAGTTGTGTTAAATCAATTTTGTTTATTAATTTCCAGGTTGAGGTTTCGGTGAATAAATATGAGACTTGTTCAGCAACTATGCCTGAAGAATTGTTAATTTCTTGTATATGAAAGCCTTTTTGAGCATCGATGAGGTTGAATAAACTTCTGGAAATTTATTTAATTTATTAGTTAAAGAACTTCATTTTGATTTTTCATAAAGAAAACAACATGCTTAGTAATGAGTTTTTTTTTTTGTATATAAAAATATGGTGTATGTGTATATAATTTATTTTGTTTCGTAAAAAAAAATAATATAATAATTTTTTTATTATAGCGTAGTTGGAAATTTGTCGATGAATCATGATAATTGCTATATGGTTTTATTTTAGTTATTATTTTTTTTTATTTCATTAGTTATATTATTAGGATTTGTTTATATATCAATACATATGTGGGTATTGTATGGTGTTGTTTTTATTATAATATTTAATAGGAAATTATTTATTGTTCTATTGTAATGTTTTCATCATATAGACGTTCCTGTCTTATGAAGAAATTTAAGAATTTTACTCTGATGATTTCTATTGAAAAATTTTCACTGTCGTCATTTTCAAAGAATTGTGCAAATTTTTCTTCACTCCAGTTTTCTTGTGCAAATGTAATATGTTTATTGTTGGCTCCATTGATTTTGGGATCATATTCAATAACGATTAATTCTTCTAATTGTGGATCTTTCTTTTCAATGAAAAGTTTCAAGAATTTATCATTTTTGGGCAAGTGTATATTAAAACAGTCGAAAAATATGTTGTTAAAGTTCTTAGAGGTATAAATATGAACTGTTATGTATTTGTGTTGATCTTGTACCCAATTAAATGGAAAGAAAGATATTTCTTCATTAGTTTCAATGATTTTTCTGTTTTTGGGGTCGTGGAAAGTTCTGTTTACTAAGTTATTATAATTTATGTTGACGTACACCATTTGTTTTTTTGGAAAATAGACGGCTATAGTCATTTTGGTTTTGTTTCAAATGTAGTCCTTAGTTTCGTTAAAACAGCCCTTGAAAATCGTGAAGAAAAAAAAATTTTATTTATTTATTATTATTCTTATTAATGTATGGTTTTGTGTTTTATTTATTTGTGCAAAGTGTGACATTGGGGTATATGTATTTTATTTATGAGTTTTAAGTGTAATTATATTTTTTTTTTTATTTAGAAAAAATTTGTGATATACTTATTTAGTTGAATATTAGTTTAGGGTTATTATTATATTATATTACATTTAGTCATTTATTCAAAATAACGTGAGTTAATTTATTTTAGGAATATCTTAATAAGTTTACAGAGTTTGAATTATTTTGTTAGAAATTAGAATTATAATTTTCTTAATTCTACTTGCTTTCAGTAAATTGTAAATATTATCATTTTTGTATTTAAATTATTTAAATTATTTAAATTTTGTTTAGTTACCAATTGTCGAAAATTTATGTAAAAATTATGATTTAAAGTAAAATTTGATTTGGCTCAAAATCATTGAAAATTTCCATGAAGATTTGATATTTAATTAAAATAATAGATTTGATTTAATTTGGCTCAAAATTTGCCAAAATTTTCAATAAATTTGATTTAGTTTAGCTCAAAATTTGCCAAAAAAAAAGTTTTAATTTTTTATCAAAATGATAAATTTAATTTAATTTGGCTCAAAATTTGCCAAAAATTTTCATAAAGTTTTGACTTTTAGTTAAAATAATAGATTTGATTTTATTTGGCTCAAAATTTGCCAAAAGTTCACATAAAAATTCAATTTTTAATTAAAATAATAAATTTGATTTAATTCGGTTTAAAATTTGACAGAGATTTTCATAAAGTTTTGACTTTTGGTTAAAATAATAGATTTGATTTTATTTGGCTCAAAATTTGCCAAAAGTTCACATAAAAATTCAATTTTTAATTAAAATAATAAATTTGATTTAATTTGATTCAAAATTTGCCAAAAGTTCACATAAAAATTCAATTTTTAATTAAAATAATAAATTTGATTTAATTTAATCCAAAATTTGCCAAAAGTTCACATAGAAATTCAATTTTTAATTAAAATAATAAATTTGATTTAATTTGGCTCAAAATTTTGTCAAAAATTCATATAAAAATTTAATTTTTAATCAAAATAATAAATTTGATTTAATTTGGCTCAAAATTCTGCCAAGAGTTCACATAAAAATTCAATTTTTAATGAAAATAATAAATTTGATTTAATTTGGCTCTAAATTAGCCAAAATTCTCATAAAAATTCAATTTTTAATTAAAATAATAAATTTGATTTAATTTGGCTCAAAATTCTGCCAAGAGTTCACATAAAAATTCAATTTTTAATGAAAATGATAAATTTGATTTAATTTGGCTCTAAATTAGCCAAAATTCTCATAAAATTCAATTTTTAATTAAAATAATAAATTTGATTTAATTTGGCTCAAAATTCTGCCAAGAGTTCACATAAAAATTCAATTTTTAATGAAAATGATAAATTTGATTTAATTTGGCTCTAAATTAGCCAAAATTCTCATAAAATTCAATTTTTAATTAAAATAATAAATTTGATTTAATTTGGCTCTAAATTTTGTCAAAAATTCACATAAAAATTCAATTTTTAATTAAAATGATAAATTTGATTTAATTTGGCTCAAAATTTTGTCAAAAGTTTACATAAAAATTCGATTTTTAATGAAAATAATAAATTTGATTTAATTTGGCTCTAAATTAGCCAAAATTCTCATAACAATTCAATTTTTAATTAAAATGATGAATTTGATTTAATTTGGCTCAAAATTAGCCAAAAATTTATAAAATTATGCAAATACCTCAGTTTATATTTAATTTGGGTTAAAATTGTATAACTGGCTTGAAAATTTTGTTTTTATTGAATGGGTCAAAATCAAAAAAAAATCTTGCCTAGGTGTTAGAATTAAAATTTTTAGTTAAAATTTTTGAGATATGGCTGAATGAGTCAAAATTCATAATAATATTTTAGTTTTTATTAAAAGGTTCAAAGTTTAAGAAGCTTTGGCCTAAATTTTAAAGTTTAAGTTATTTTTAGGTAAAATGTTGATAAGGTAGAGTTTATAGATAGTTGAAACAGCCTCTTAAGAGAAAAATACGATTATCTCGAGTTCCGCATGCGCAGTGTGTTTTATTGATTTTTGTTTAGTTAAGTGAATGTGCACAGTTTCTGCTGGGTTGGATAAACACATAGATTATTAATGACAAAAGTATGTATAAATTAATTATTCAATTTATTATTAATTAATATGTATTAATATTTTATTAAAGTTAATCCACAAGAAAAATTTGTTGGGAATATGGGATATGATATTTATGTTATATGGAGCTGTGTTGAAAATGATTTTTGGTTATTGTTGCAAAGAAATTTGTAAGTATATAAATTATTTGGTATTTTTAATCTGGTTATTTTATATATGTATTTTGTTTATATTTTTAGATTATTTATTTGGATTATAGATTTTGGAGTTTAATTGGGAGTATGCGGGTACTTTTTATGCTGAAATAGGTTGTATAGGTGAGATTTTTATTTCAAGTTTTTGTAATAATAATTAATAACTTGTTTTTTTTTTTTTATTAGTGGTAGATTTCAATTTGCTGAAATTATTGAACAAGTTTATGATGAGATTTTAATATGTTATGAAATAGATTTGTTGTGTACTGGACTCGCTAAATATGTATGTACCTAATCTGTAAGTAATTTGGTTTTTATTTTATTTGATAAGTATTTTGAGTGTTAAATAAAAGTATTTTCTAGGTATGTACTGTGATTCTGGTGAATAAATAGGCTATAACGGTGGAATTTTTACTGGGTTAGATGCGAGACATTGGTTGCTGTGCTATGGATGTTCTTCGTTCATAAGGGAAAATTAAGTGCAAATGTATTTTGTCGCTAATATTGTTCATGGATTAGGATTTATATTATTATACATAAGTTTGCTTAGATTAATAGGTTGACAAAAAAAAAATTTGTTAATAGATTGAAACTTGGGATTTTTATTTTATATAAAATTTAATTAAAAGTGTTTAAAAATATGTGTATTGTTCCGGGTTAAAATATAGTGAATTTTTTTAGATTTTAGAAGGAATGAAAAACTGTAATTAATTTTAGCGAGGTGTAGAGAAGGAGTTTATTTATGGTTGGAAGTAAATTTTTATATTGTAAAGTATATGGAAAAAGATGTGTTTATTTTTGTTAATATAAATAGTGAAGTTTTTATGCGTATTAGAATTTTTGTATTATAGAAAGAAAAAATAGAAGTTTGTAATTTAGTATGTGATTTTCTTTATTGGGTAGTATAATGTAGTTTGTTGTTATGTGAAAAGAGAAAAAAATTTGTACTTCTTCGTTGTAAGAATTAAATACTTTTCAAATAGTGTGAAAAATTTTGTTAATAACACATTAGATGAGTAAAATTACTTTATTATTTTCTTGTGATTTTGTTATAAATAGTGAGATGTTAGTTATAAGAAAAAGTTGTGTAAAATAGTGTTGTAGTAAGAGATTAATTTTTTTATATTCTGGTCTATGTACTTTTATTATTTGTATCGAGTAATTTATAAGTATTTAGTGTATATCAAATTGTATTTAAATAAAGATTTTAAGAGAGATGTTTATTTCATTTTTAATTATTATTAGATGTTTGTTCATTAATAAATTAAAAAAAATTAAAGGTAAAAAAAATTTCATATATGTTATTTTTTGTAGGTGGCACTAGTAAAATATTTGTGTAAGTATTGGTGTTTCCAATTTTTTTTATAAAACTCCAAAATTTTTGTCTGCTAGATTCATATAATATTTATATCTGCTGGGGTTTTTAATAGATTGAATTTTCTTTAAAATTTTATTTATTAAGTTTTCATACTTTAATTTAAGATACTTTTCTTTTTTTTTTTTTTTAATTAATTGGGGATAATTAGTCTTAGGAAGAGTTTGAAATTACATATTTTTCACTGTATATAATATTTTATGTGAGTTTTTATCTATATTTTTCTAAAAGTAGTTTTTGTTTTATTTGTACCTAGTATTTTTATTAAGATCTTCATAATGAAATTAATATAATTATATTTTTAGCTACTTTTGTACCAACCAATGGAGATTTTGATATTGGACTTAATATGAAATGGTGAAATATTGGGAGTTGTATAGTTATTATTTGGATTTTATATAATTATTTTATTACTAAAAGGAAATTAATAAATAAAGTGTAATTTTTATAGGTTTTATAGTTAAGATTGATCCATTGTTTACATGTGAGTTAGGTCTCGCTATAGGAAACTTTGGGTAGATTAGGAAAGAAAGATATTATCCGCATTGAAATTTATGGATTCTTAAGTGATTGTGTTTCTGGATAAAATTAATAACTGTGATGTTTATAATAATTTAGTAATATTAAAATATTTTTGTAATAGAATAGTGTACATGGTTGTAAATGAATGGTATTGTATGTATTTAAGTATCATAAGTTAATTTGATTAAGTGTAGTTAATTTTTATTATGAGATTTATTTTATTGGGAGAAAGATAATGTTTTCGCTAGCATCAAAATCATGGATGGAAAAATGTCAGAACACTGGGTGAAAATACAATAGTTCAGTGACATTAAAATATTTTGTAATAAAATTGTAACGGTGGATGGTGTTTTAAATAAATAAGTGATTGAATATTATTGTAAGACCCTTTTACAAGGGAAAGCTAAAACCAAGATTAAAGTTAGATTAATAATGATTTTTATTAAATTGTCTAGGTATAAAATACATTGTACATATGTTATTTTTCATATGTTGTAAGTAAAAAAAAATTATAAACTGTATTTAATTTTATACAATATTTTGTTTTTTTTTTTTTTTTTTTTTTTTTTTTACAAAAATAAAAAAAAATATAATTATTTAGTATCTTAGTCTGAAATAGCGTAGGGTTCTATGAATGAAGTAGAGTTTGTGGTGATTAAGTTTTCAAAGGGGTATAAACCTTGAGATATATGTTCTTGTCTACTTTTGTATCTCTTGAAAAAATAGATGATTCCCATTATGATAGTTATGGCAAGAAACATAATAAAAATATATAAGGCATATGTCCAAAATTCTGTGCTATTTCCTTCAGTGGTATTAATTCTTTCACAGACACCATCTGATTCCAAAAAATTCTCTTTGCAGGTACATTTAAAATCTCTTTTGTCACAAAATGAAAAAGAGTTCATACAATGTCCAATTTTGCAGTCTTCGCCAAGCTTCAAAATTTTAATACATTCTCTGTGCCTTAGAAAATACCCATGCGGGCATGCACAAATAACTGGGTATAAAATTTTTATTTATAGTATAAGTAAAAAAATTATATTGGAAAAAGAAAAAAAAATATTATTATTTTACCTGTCAAGTGAAATAAAATTATGGCGAGGATTCTTTGCTTCATTGTAAAAGTGTTTTTTTTTTTGTTTATTTACTTCTGTATGTTAACACCTTGAGTGCAACCGGTAGAATGATTAAAGTATAGTATTGAGAGAAAAAATGGTGTTATTGGTATTCAAAATATTTTGGTAATTAACTAGATGTAGTTATTTATGAGTTAAATTTTTTTTTTTTTAACTATTGGTATTTGTTCTAGTAAAAGAGAAATTTTATTAACATAATTTCTATTATTATGGATTATTCAATTCAAAAGAAAAAAATTTATAGAGTTTATTAAATATTATTCAATTCAAAAGAAAAAAAATTTTATAGGTGTGAAATTATAATTATTTTAATTAGAATTTTATTATGTTTAAGGGATTGTGAGAAAAAAATTTCTGCGTTATTGATAGTATAAAGGAAATTGGTATATATTTATTTTTAATTCATATATGTTCTTACTTATAAGCGTTAAATTTTTCGCGCGAGGGGATAGATTTTTTTATTTGTGAGGGAGAATATTTATGTGCTATTAGATTTTGTATAAAAAAAAGGATCGATTTGCATACAGTTAAATTATCTTTATTTTTATTTTATTTAAATTTTACAGTGATATATTTTAGTTATTCTAATTGTAAAATATAATATAATTGTTTTAATTTTAAATTTTAGTAATTTTTAATAAATTGTACCTTATTTTATTCTTACATAATTTTAATTTTATATTTTTGCAAATTTTTAAGTATTAGTAGTACTTGAGAAATTGTAACTTATTTTTATTCTTACATGATTTTAAATTTATATTTTTGCAAATTTTTAAGTATTAGTAGTACTTGAGAAATTGTAACTTATTTTTATTCTTACATGATTTTAAATTTATATTTTTGCAAATTTTTAAGTATTAGTAGTACTTGAGAAATTGTAACTTATTTTTATTCTTACATGATTTTAAATTTATATTTTTGCAAATTTTTAAGTATTAGTAGTACTTGAGAAATTGTAACTTATTTTTTTATTCTTACATGATTTTAAATTTATATTTTGGAAATTTTAAATATTTTACTTGTTATTCAGTTTGTAGTCATCCTTTGTTTCTCATTTAAAATTTCTGCTGCAATAGGATGCAGATTCTAAGTCATAAACAGGTGCAGCACTCATGTCTAATCTCTCGTGTTTAACAATTAGTAGCACAAGTAAAAGTATAAAAATGAATATTAGGTACGCTAACATTTCAAAGTTTTGATTCTTAGATGTTAATTCTTGTGTTGTTGGTTTAACATTTGTTTTATTAAATTCTGATGAAACTTCCTGTTCACTATTATTTGGTACCACGCAAATACCGTCTTCTTGAATAAATCCTCGGATGCAGACACAAAATTTTGTACAGATTGAATGTCTTTGAGTACAAAAATCTGTAGATGGGTTGCATGTCTCATTTAATCTTTTAATTTTTAAACAAATTTTGCTTTTATATATATATCCTTGTAAACAATGAGCATAGGCTTGAGCTATGAATGTTAATATCAAAATTATCCAAATAGTTTTCATTATTATGCTTTTTAATAGAACGGGTATATAATATTTTTGAACGATGCTTAAACCAAGCTTGTTACATATATAACTGAATTGTTTAAGAAAAGAAACAATGGGAAGAAAAAAAAATGTACCATAAGGTTTCATATTTAAAATCTTGGTTCTTAAAATTTGAACGGGAGAAATGTTTGGCTTATATAAATATGCTTACGTGTGTTATATTTTTATATCACGTATATTATGAAATGAGATTTTATGCGTTTCTCGTTAATTAAATATCAGGCGCGACATAGTAATTTGTTGACTAAAATTCTTGTTAAGATAGAATTCAGTATAATTTATTTATCCTTATTATTTTATGCGTCTCTTCAAATTAAATTTATAGACTGGGAATGTTGTTATATTTTATATATTTTTTTTTTATGATCCATCTGTCTGAATATAAAATTAGTATATTTGAAATTTTCATTCATAAATTTTTGTTATTTAAAAGAATAATACAATGTTTCACGATGTTTTTAAAGCTCTCTCTTTTTTTTTTTTACACCGGGAATTTATTTAAAGAAAAACAACACAGGGTTGTTTATATGTATATAGTTGTGCATGAGTTGATTTATATTGCATATTTTATAATACTTTTTTTTTTTTACAAATGATTAATTTTTGATAGTCTGTTTTGAAAGATTAGTAGTCATATTTAGGTTTATTTTAGAAGGAAAGAAAAATGCATTTACATTTAATTATTCATGTAGGCATTTATTGCGGGAAATATTAATAGTGGAAGTCTATTATTGAGCTTGAGTTTTTTTTATAGAATAGATATAGTTTAAAATATCCAAAGGCTTTAATATATTCTTTGGCGGGTACTTTTTTTTTATTGAAAAGTTTTTTGATTGAGTTTATAACGTATTGTTCACAAGTTAAAGGTTATTATTATTTTTTTTTTTTTTTTTTTTTTAATAGAGCGCGAAATTTAGTCTGTTGTTGGGTTGCTTTTTGAATTTAAATTTTCTCATATATGTATTTTTATGTATATGTAGTATAATAATTATTCTATTTTTGATCGCCCTTGAAAAATTTTTTTTTTTTATTATTGTTTAACATATATATTTTGTAAAAGTACTATAAAAGTTATAAGTATTTTCATATTTTGTATTTAAAATATGAGTTTTAATAGGGAAAAAAGATTTTATGTTTACTTTATTTTAAGATGTTGATTATTTGGAACAAAATTATGGAAAGTAAGTCTAATTGATTGTTGTGCTAATTACATCAGGAATGTTGTTTAGATATATTTATATGATGTTTTATTTGAAAATATATGCTATTATTGCTTAGTTGCTGGTATCTGGTATCAAATAATTTACAATACCTGCAATTATCTTGCAAATTTGTTGCAGATCTATTAATTCTATATATATTCTTTAATAAAATGTAATTTTTATTTGATTTTAATTAGTATTATTTTTTTATAGTGAAGTTTCTATACGTTTTGATTTATTCTTATTTTTTTATTTTTTAATTACCTTTTTGACTCAAAATTGTTCAAAATTAATAAATAAAATAAAAAAAAATATATGTATAAGTATATTCGTTTAATTTTTCTTTTTGTTCCATGAACTTATTCTTACTTGGGGATGTAAGCTATTTTTTGATTATTAAATATTGAATACAATGACATTATGCATAAACTGTTAAGATTTTATCTTTATTCTTAGATATACGTTTATCCTGCGGTTTGCGAGGATAATTTCCACGGGTGTTTTTTTTTTTTTTTTTTTTTTTTTTTGGGGGGTGGCTTTTCAATTTTTATATTTGGCGGGGTAGTTGTAGTTTGTATTTTTGAATTTAGCTTATTATAAAATTGTCTTTCAAAGTATACATTTGTATTTTTGTCAAAAGCGTTACTTAAATTATTATTTTAAAGAAAAACAGAAAAAATATATTAAAATAATTGTTTGCAATAATATTTTAAATTTTCTAGTGATTTTTAATATAAATCATTTTTGAAATAATCTAGAAATTGATTTTATGAGTAATAATTTATTTATCAAGTTATTGGAAAAAAAATTTGTATAGTAAGTTTTGAATTTACTAGTGTTTTCATATAGTAACAGCGGGAAAATAAATTTGTGAGAAAACGACTAAAAAAAAAATTTTAGGTATGTAAATGCTAAAATTTATTAATTAACTTTCTGTAATTGAAAAACAGTGTTTAAATTCAAAAAAAAATTTATTTATAGTTGCCAGGAAAAATTAGGATTTTATCTTTGATTTTGAGGAAAATTTTCAATAAAGGAAATTAATTATACTAACTATACTTAAAGGATTTTTGAGAATACTATTGACTTTCAATACTCATATTTCAATTAAATATTGATTTTTACGTGGACGATAAAAAAATATAAGGTAAGATTTCTATATTATTTCTCATGTAGAAAATTTTGTAAAAATGCATACAGTATTATAACTTTATAATGATTATTAGTATATATATATGATATTAAGTTTGAATTTTTTTTTTATTGGTTTTATTAGAAAAACTATTCTTTTAGTACTTATATTATAGAACGTTATGGGTTTTGATTTTATTTTATTAAATTAAATTTAAGTGTATATAGTTGTATGCGTCAAGATTTTTGGTTTGTTGTATTAGTTTTATGACCTGATTGAGTGTTGGAAAAAAAATTAAATAAATTATAAATATTTAGATAATTGATTACTTGATTGTTTTTACATTAAAGAAAAAAAAATTCTAATGGTTAATTTTATTCGATTATTAGATTAAATATGCTGATCGCCTAAACGAGAGTAGTTTTAATTATTTAAATAAATAAATAAATGTTGGGGTTAAATTTTTATAGTAGGTTTATAAAAGAGTTTATTTTCATTTTGTAGCTAATTGTAATTGACAAAAAGGGAAAATTACTCGATTATTTAATTTAAAATTTTTTTTGAAGTTAGATAAAAAAAATTTATGATGTATAAACCATGCTATTTATTTTAATTCATGGTTAAATTTTTTTTTATAAAATTAATCCGGGTTAAAATATAATTTGAATTTAATTAATTAATAAATAAATTGGGTGAGAAAAGAAATTCTAAAGTGGACTGAATGTAAAATTTACTTCATATTAGATAATTATTGATGTTAATATTAAGTATGACGGAAGTAAATATAATTGTTTCACTTAATTAATTGTTTAGAGAAAAAAAATTCTTTTATTTTGTTAATAAGTTTTAAATTTGATAACAAGTTGATAATATTTTAACAATAAAAAAAAAGGCGAGTGTTTTACATTTATAAGCGTCACTTAATTATCGATTTTTTTTTTTTTTAAAAGTATATATTCAGGCGTTAAAGCTTTAGGATATATGGGTATTTAAAAGTAATTTTTGTATCTTTAGTAAAGTTAAAAAAAATTTTTTTTTTGTGAAGTTATTAATTATATTTTTTTATAATGAAATTAATAATTTATATGAAATTAAATAGTAAAATAGTTGAAAATTGATGAAAGTTTTAAATAGAAGGTTTAATCAAATCATAAAATTAATGTAATAGTCGGTAGTCTGTGTTTAAGCTTGTCGTTTTAAGTCGGGAAAATGGGTTAAAATCTGTTGGGTAGATAAAATTTATGTGAAGAAAAATTATAGATGTTAATGTTTTCGAAATTTTACAAAAAAATAATTTATAGGAGTTTGATTGGAATATCTGAATATAAAATTATTGTAGTTGTGAAATTTTTATTGAATGGGGTTTTGGAAATATTTTTTTTTTTTATTTCTATTTCTATTAAATTACTGTTTTTCTGACAGTTAGTGTTTGAAATTTTATAGTAGAGAAAGAAAAATATTTTGATTATTTTATTAAGTTTAAGACTTTAATTCTTTTATTTATGTACATGAATTAAATAAAATGTATTATGGCATTTTGTGCTTATTATACATCACTGAATTATTTGTATAATTCAAGAGTACTGAACAGCGCCCTAACTGAATTTTGTCTTGGATTATTATTAATTTTCATCAATAATATTTCAGACCAATTAAGTTTTTAATGTTTATTATTTTTTTTTTTTTTTTTTTTTTTTTTTTTAATATTAACTTTAAAAATTTTGATTTAGAGATTATTATAGATAGGTAAAAAAATGAAATAAAATATTGATTTTAATATGCTATTTAGTATAGCGACAAAATTTTCTTAAAAAAAAGGAAAACTAATTTTCTTGTTGGCTGATATTAAGGGGTGGAAAAAGTTGATTTTGCCTTTTTCCTTTGTTTCTTTTATTCTTTTCATATGGGGAAAAATTAGATAATTGAATTTCTGAGATTAAAATGCTACCTTTTTTGCTGTAAACTTTTGTACATTAATAAGATTTTGTATATTTCTTTAAGTCAAGAAAGAAAAATTTAGTTAAAATAAAATATCATTTTTGTAGATTCAATTTTCCAAATTATTCGAAAGCTTATTTAAGGTGTTTGTTTTTAGATTTTTCTTTTTATTTTTTTATGTTTCTGTTAAAGTTTGACTGAAAATTTATTATTTTTCTACCCTTTTTTTTAAAAAATTTATGGATATGGTGTGAAATTACGCCCTTTTCCTATTTTTTTTTTTAATGGTATGCAAAGTTAGATATAATTACAGTTATTTTTATAATCATATTTTTGTTTTTGAAAATAATAAAAAAAAATAAAATTTTAAGCACGGAGTGAATTTTGTTCCGAGTTTTTTTTTTTTGATTGAAACAGCGTAATTTTTTTGTTTGCTGAAAAAAAAAATTGTATGGGTGTGAAAGTAAAATTATGAATTTTTAAACTTAGTGAAATTTATTAATTTGTGTGTTTTGTGAAGTTATAATTATGTTTTAAAAGAAAAACTTAGGAATCGGGTATTTGTTTTTATTTGTTTACAGAGTATGATTGTGGCGTGGTTCTATGTGTTCCATGAATTAACTCGAATGTTTTGGAAATGTAAAAGTAGATCAAGACCTGTTCGTCGTTGTATAGCTATTGAGCTTACTGGGAAGCGATGTGATCAAACTACACCAAAATTATACTTTCAATATTGTGAAAGACACTATGATTTCTATAGATTTGGCTGTGGGGCTTACCATATGTTTGATAGGGCTTTACGCTATTCGTATAATGATCTGAAATCTTATTTGGATTCAGATTATGCAACTTTCTTGGATCACGTGGCGGCTCTACGTACCACGTTGGAACTTAAGTATATTTCGTTAAAAGAAGAGTGCTTGCGTGAAGATTATCGAGAAAAATTAAACATTGAAATGAATTATAGACATAGTAATTTTAATTATAATCTATATGGTTTTGGTGGTGATCTTTTTGGTATGTACAAAGATCCAGAAACGGGTATACGTAGGGTTGTGTGTCATGATGAGATTGAAAATCTTTTCGCGTATTTGATACGATTCTATGTGCGTACTCATTTACAAAAGGGAGTAGTTACTCAAGTTATGCATTGCGTATATGTTCCACCAAAAAATATTTCTCTATGCTCAGAAATTAGCGATCCTACTGTTGCTTCAGAGAAAGAAGTTATAAAAGTTGATTGGGATGATTTAAAAATTTCTGAACAAAATATGTTTGAAACAAATAATTTGAGTAAAGATGGGGAGAATTTGACTGAATTTTCTACAATAGACGAAAATTTGGATAATTCTTTAGATGGTAATCGTGATAGTATGGCTGAAAAAAATAATTTGAGTGATTGGGTTGAATCTGATATGATGGATGAAAAATTGGAAAATTTCGATGGTAATGAACAGAGTGTTTTTGGAAAAGATGATTTTGATGAAAATTGGGATACTTCCTCAGATAGTGATCGTAAAAGCATGGTTGAAAAAAATAATTTGAATGATTGGGTTGAATCTGATGTGATTGATGAAAATTTAGAGAGTTCTGATAGTAATGAACAGAGTGTGTCTGAAAAAGGTAATTTGGATGAGAATTTGGATGTTTTACAGGCTGCGTGGGTTATTGAGAAAGATTTTGATGAGAATTTAGATGCGGGAACTGAGGGGAAAATAGAAAAACCAAATAGGTTAGAAATTGATGAGTTATTGGATATTTTCGGGGGAAAAAGTGGAATTAAAGATAACGTATTGTGTGTTGAAAGTAATTTGGGAATTGGTAATGTGTTTGAGCAGGTTGGCTTAGAAATTGAGTTAGGTGAGAAAATATTGGAAGGGGAGGAAAAAAAATTAATTTTAAACTAACTGTAATTTTTATGTATTATTTTTCTGTAAATCATGTATCTAAATTAAATTTCTGAGAAAGAAAAATTTTCTGTACCTTGAGCGAAACATAAAAATAAGTAATATATATACTCGTAATTGTATGTTCGTAAATTTTTTATATTGGTGTATAATGACATATATGTAAGTAGAATTTCTGTATGAGTTTTCTTATTCTGTATTTTATATAATAATAAATACTGAAAATTATGAATTTAAAAAAATTGTTTCTTGAAGAAAATTAATTAAGTTTATCCTTGGTTTTTTTTTTTTTTTTTTTTTATGTTTTTCTATTTTTTTTTTGAAAATTACTAATTTATTATTTTTATCATTTGATTAATTTGAAAATACATCTAATATAAATGTTACATATATTTATTGGCTTGGTACTAAAAAAATTTGACGTTCAAGTGCAATTTTCAAGAGATATTTTTTTTTTAAATGTGTTAAAATCCACATTCAAAATTTAATATATACTGCGTATTTTATATTTGCCTCAGAAGTATTTGTTATTATTGACAAAATTTTATTAATAATTAATAAGTATTGAACCCTCTAAACCGGGGTTTTTTTTTTATATTAGAAAACTGATTTACCAGTAACGACAAAACAATTATCTACTATTATATTTCGAATATATAGTTGATTACTTTATTCCCACTAAATATTAATGTTCATAAATTTGGTTATGGTAAAATTTATAAATTAGGTTACATTTTTTTGGTAAGTATGCTTAATTAATAAAAGAGATTGGTATATGATGTTATTCATTCTTTTTTTTTTATTGGAACTATAATGATTAAATACATGGGATTAAATATAAATTTTTTTTTTAACATTTAAAAGAGAGAAAAATGTATACTATTATTATATACAATTGACTGTTCACTAAATATCTTATGCTGTTAGTTGGTTGATTAGAGACTAAAATTAGACTTATTTACTATTGTTATTTATATAGGACTATATTGGTATGGTTATATGTATATTTTAAGCTGAGTATATTTTTATATTTCTAATATTTAATATTCTTATCTAATTATTACTTGATGTTCAGTAATTATGCTATATTTGTGCTAAAAAAAAAATACAATCATAAGTTTTTTGTTTACCGTTCTTTTGGTTTATCAGATATTTTAAAATATTTGTAAATATTAAAGACCAATCCTTACATACTAAATACATAATACTGATATATATATAGTAAATATGACTAATAATTGAATATATAGTTTAAAATGTATAGTAATTTACCTAAGTTTGCCGTATTTTTTAGATAAAATTTGGTATAGCGCTGTTAATTTTTGTCTGCGAAAAAGAATTCGTTGACGGTATTCATATTATTGATTAATATGAGGTTTTATTACATGAAATATTTGTTATTTCTGTGATATTTTTATTAGGATAGCTAGATTTTAAAGCTTATTTTGTGACAATATGTTTGATTATATAATTAAGAGATGAACTTTCATAGTTTTTTGCTTTCTTTATTTCTTTTTTTTTTGATTTTATTTTTTTTTTGATTAAAATTTAAAATGCTTGGAAAATGTTATAAGTGAATAAAGATCTACTTTACTAAGATTATTTTTTTGATTAAATATTCTTATTTTCTAATTTTTATGTTCTAATGTTTCTCATTCATTCAGAAATATAATCGCATTATTAAAATAATTGGCTAATTAAATAATATAAAAAAAATTTCACGGGTGGAAATTTAACTTTATTTGTTGTCTAGAATGGGCTGAACATTTTGGTGAGTTTTTTGGTGCTTTTTTTTTTTTTTAGATGTAATAATGTTGACGTTTTTCACTTTGTTAAAATTCTTAAATATTTAGTTATAATAGGATTACGTTATACTAATATTATAATGAGCCTATACTTAATGTTAAGATTTACTGCCATTGCCATTATTAGTAGGTGGGTTATATGTATTATTTTAAAACATATTGGATTATTCTATAAATATTGTTATTATTATTATTTTTTTTTTTATTTACTACATAAAAGGTTATATAAAGTTTCTAATATCTATGATTATAGGTGATTAATATATAGTTACATAATTGATTTTATTTGTAAATATTTGAACAATTAAAGTATTTATGATGCGTGCAATTATAGAAAATCTGTATTATAAAAATTTTATTTTATTTTTTTAAGACTATGTAGAATTATTGATTAATATTTAGGATTACATATAGCTATATTGTTTTTTTAGTTTATATATGATTTAAATTTTATAGTTACGAAAACTTGTAGAAAAAAAAATTTTTTTACTTGAGGAGATTTAAAAAAAAATAATTTTCATCATTTAATTAATTTTATTTATTTTTATTTTTTTTTGTATTTTTATATATTTTTTTTTTTGGTTATATGTAAGAGTTTCCTATAGAGATCCTACTACTACACAGATAAATAACTATATTTTTATTTTTTGCTATAGATTAACATTATATTGGATAGATTATTTGTTAAAATTTTCCTTCTTTTTTTGTTTTATTCGAGAGTTTATATATCGTAATAGATTTATGGATTGAAAATTTAATTAATATTTTATTAATACTAAATCTAAAATATTTATTTTACCAAAAGATTATATTTTAAATATGTTGTATTCTATAGAGTAGTTTATTACTTAAACTATTTTTGTTCACTAAATCGAACTCAAAATTTATTATATGTATATTTTTTAATTTTTTCCATGTATTTTTATCATTTTTCGTATTTAAAGCGATGTTAAAGTAATTTCAAGGTTTTCTTTTTCTTAATACTTATATAAGCGATGTTAATATTTGCCTAAAAAAAAATTTTGGCAATTGTTATATGGAGATTTAAAGCGATGTTATTTAATTAAATGTACAATTTGTTATTTTCGTATATTTTTCTTTTCTTTTTTTTTTTTATGTAATTCCAGAAAAAAAAATCCATCATAGTTATTGTTATTTATTTTTTTTTATTATTATTACGCGATGTTATTTCTTGCAATGGTTGCAGAATAAAGTTTTTAAATTTTTATACTAATTTAGAAAACCTTTGTTTTATTTTTTTTTTTATTAAAATAGCGTGTTATATATTTTTTATAAAGCGCTGTTATTTGGAATTACAGGTGTGTAGTTATTGATTTACATAATTTTATTCTGACATATAATTAGCGATGTAAGTTTTGGTTCCTCTAAGAGAAATTCGTTAGTGAATTTGAATCTTTTTTTTACCTAAAATCCTATTATAAGGATTCTGTATATATATTTTAAAACATCGATATTTCTATTATATTTTATTTTTCTAATATTTTGTTTTAAGCCGATTATGTAAAGTGTTTATAAAATGTAATATTAGAGAGGCTTGCTTTGAGATTCACATTTATGTTTTTAAAAAAAAATAAGTGTGATTATAGGTGTTAATTATTTTATGATTAAAAGGTTTCTATTTATATGTAACATCTATGATTATAGTATATTTTTATGAATTTTGGTGAAATTTGATTTCCAAGGATGTAATACAGATACTTAAGTAATTTAATTAATATTTCATAGATAAATTTAAAAAAATTTTTTTTTTTTTTTTACTATTATTAGGGTAATTTGTTTTGTAGAGAAATGACATAAAATCAATAAATAAATACCGAAAAAGTTTTAATTATTCAATTTGAGATTAATTATTAATTTATAAGCTAGAATTTTTATATTTTAGTGATGACTTATATTTTTGGATAGTGTGATTTTTGGGTATGTAGGTTATATATTTTTTTAAAAATAAAAAAAAATAATTCGGTCTTGAAAAACGAGAGTAATTATTCTCTAGTGTATATCTTGATTAATTGATTTCTCAATTTTTAAATTTTTATTTCGACACTCAAAATAAGGTTATGCATGTTAAAATCAGATTACAGTTTTTTTTTTATATTTGAAAATTTTGTGTGTATATTTTTGTTTGGGTTTACTTTTAATTTTTTTTATTTAGTTGTGGGTACATTGTGAAATGTTTATGTTGTAGGGTGCAGAAAATGTATGGACTTTATCCCTTATATTATGCAGATCCAGAGGGCAAAATATTGGCGGAATTGGATATATTTTCATTTGATCCTATTATTCGTGAATCATATAATACAATTTTACGTATTCACTGTAATCTGGATCATCCCGATAAGCCTAATATGTTTCCTTTTAACAGATATTTTGAGTATATACGGGGTATTATTATTGCAGATACTTTGACTCAAAATAAACATCATTCACATGATGTTTCGTTTCATGAATTTATTGACAAAATTGCTGATTTTCCGATTCCTGAAGTGGTTTGGTTATTCAAAGAAAATATTTATTTATATGATCACATTGTATTTACTATACGGTCTGGTGAAAATGGGTGGCCGGAGAATCTATGGTCGATAAAATTAAGGTGTCCTTTTGAGGACATCCAATACGTTTTAGAATGGTATTCAGAGCATGGATTGTTGCGTGTGTCACGTGGTATATAGTTTATGTCAACCAAATTAATAATAAAAAAAAATAAAATGTATCATTTTTCTTTTTTTTTTTAAACGTATAATTTCAAAATAATATGAAAAAAAATTTAATGTATTTTTTTATTTAGTATTAATAAAATTTTTAGAATATTTTTTTTTGTATATTAGTGGATTATAAATTTTTATTGTTTTATACTGTATGTATTTCAAGATTTACTACATGAATAAATGGGAAAAATCGATTATTTACTAGTTTTTTAATTATTGATTTATTATTTATAGATGAATCAAAGTCATCCTTTTTTTATACGTGAAAACGGGGGTAGTATTTATACATCTGTCCCTCAATCTAGCGACTATTGGACTCGTATAATATCAGTGCGATTTACGGAGGGACATATGAATATTTTGTGTTTGGATAATCAAGAAGTGACTTTGTCCGGAAAATTGCTGAAACTGCAGGAGCTTCAGTATTACTTAGAATTGATGGAATCAATATGTTATGTTACTTTTGATATCGATTATGACAATTTAGAATGGCGAACTTTATTTATGTATTTAGTAGCAAAATATCGTTTTACTAAGATAGATTTTGGCCGACTTGTTTTTCGTGGTCCTTATGCCTCATTTTTGGTATCATCAGGGGTAGCGTTAGATATATTGGTAATACATTGTGTCGATAATGAATATCAAAGTTGGTTATCTGATTTTTTTAATAACATAATTGTAAAGAAATTAGTAATGGATCGTTTTTCTGTAGAGACTGAATCTGGTGTAGAAGAACGGGAATATATTCTTAGTAATTTTAATTTTGAAAAGATTGCAATTCGTGGCATGATTTCGCCTAGTTTATATGATTTAAGAAATAGCAATGTACAAGAATTACGTTTACATCCTTCTCCCAATCATCCATTTTTATTTCATGCATTTATTTATCCAAATTTAGAATATTTTTGTCATTTGACAGCCCTTAGTGTGTCATATTCAAATATAATAAATACCGGTCTTTCATATATTTGTGCCACGATGAAAAACTTAGAAGAACTGGATATAAGTGGGTGTGTTAACCTAAGTTCTGAGGGTCTTAGTAAATTGAAATTTTTGCCAAAATTACGGAGTTTATCAGCTGCTTATGTGAACCTAAGATATGAGTGTGTAATTGATTTAAAAAATTTAGAGTCTCTTGATGTTTGCTTTGTAAACATCAAAAATCTTGATTTACTAGGATTAATACAGTCCTTGAATAAGTTAAAAACCATTTGCTGCTTCTCAGCGCCTCCTTTGGATATTACAATTTTAGATGGATATTTAAGAATGTCATCATCTATGCTATTATTGCGTACGGTTGAGGCTCCAGTAACATTATTTTGTGATCCCCATATAGCAAATACTTTACTTGCTTTAAAATTAAATCGCATAAATATAAATAATATATTGCATCCGAATAGTCCTGTTTACTCAATAATTGGTACTCATTTTGGACACATACGTTTTTATAACTGTGATAATAATGGTTTATGGAGTCGAGAATTTACTACAGTTCCTATGCCATGCGTTGTTTTATCTTAAATGCATGTAATGGGAAAAGAAATTGCTTTAAATTAATAATCGTATTTAAACTATGTGTAGCGATGATATAATCTTAAATTGATGTAGTGCTTATAATGTGTTTTTTTTTTTTTTTTTTTTTAAATTTTCTCCCATAAATAAATTTTGTGAGACTAATAAATAAATTTTGTAAAAGTAATATTGTATAAGCTGAAAATGTAACTGCAATTACATAATAAATTGATATATGTATTTTGATGAATAATAAAATTTTGTATCTTCTATAACAGTACAGTGTAATTTTTTTGCTTGATAGAGATTTTTGAAAATATTCTTATATTTATTTTTTTTATAAAACCCAAGTTAACAGAGTTATTATTTTTATAACTATTATTTATTAATAGCTTATATCGTTATGTAGTTAGTTTTCAATGTTATTATGTGTACATAGAAAGTTGAGGTAAATAACTCAATCTTTATACCGGTTATTATTTTAGGTATTAATATACTGGAAAACAACGACTAGTTCTAATCGGCATGGAAACTACAAGTACAAATTATATTAATAAAAACAGCTGGGAAAATTATGATACCTTGGTTCTTAATGATGGTAATACTGCTATTCATTTTGAAGGACGGTCAATACATGTATCACATGAATATCTTAAAATTTATTCATTATCCACCTGTTTTAATTTATCATTTTTCCCACGTATTGAATTTGAAATTGAAAAGGATTCTTCAGATTGGTCCGATGTTTTGTTAGAAATTTTAATTTTTAGTCCAAAGATTACCGCAATAAATTTAGGGAAACTTATTTTTAGAGAAAGACATGTAACTGATTTTTTTCGTCATAAATTGACTCTGAAAATTTTCTTTTTTCAAAATGTAGATAGTAATTATGAGTGTTGGCTACCCATATTTTTTGAATCTATGGATATCAAATATCTTCGAATTAATCGATTCTTAGTACATTATCCCAATAAATTAATGTTAGAAGAATCTTTTAAATTTACCTCTTACAATTTTGAGAGAATATATGTTTCTGGTATAATTGATACTTCTCTATTTGATATACGACATGAGAAATTAGAAGTATTATGTATATATCCACCTCTAAGTAAACCATATCAGTTTTGTTTTAATTCTTCTTTGAATATACAATTTATGACAAATCTTACGGTATTGGTTATTCCAGATTCTACTATAGGTGATCTAACTTTACTTGAAATATGTCGCAATTATTCTTCTCTTGTGGAGCTTGATTTGAGTGCGTGTTTAAACTTAACTCATCAGGGTTTACTAGGTTTAAATAAATTGGTTACATTGAAGATTTTATCAGTGTCCTTTTTGGATGTTCGCTATGACTGTATTGAGAGTTTAAAATTATTGGAATTTTTGGATGCTTCTTTTGTGAGTGTAGAGCGGTTGCATTTATTAAAGTTACTTTCTCGCTTGCCTAATTTGGATACAGTTTTAAATTGTGATAATTATATAGGTCATATGCTTTCTCACGCAACAAGAAAATATTTAAGAGAAAATAGTTATCTAATGCGAAAAAGGGTTGCTAAACACGTATTATATTGGTATTGTGATCATCAAATTGTACTTAAGAAACCAAACATTGCTAGGAGAGGTTTAGTATTGAAAACATATAAAATTTCAACAAGTTCAAGTTTGATATCTCGAATAATGAAATTACAAATTTCACGTAAGATGAAATTATTCAAGAAAGATGATTTACGCTGGGTCCGAAGAGAATATTATTTTCAATAATTTAAATTTTGTATATTTATTGATATAAAATCTAGTTTTTGAGTGTTAAGTAACAATATTTATTATTAGAAAGATAAAAAAAAATAGTTTCATTTACTTTAGATAATTGAATATAACTATTATTATTTATTGATATATTATAAAAATTTTTACTTCCAATACTTTTACAATAATCATTAATGCAATTTTTACTATATACCTTAGTACTCCTATTAATAATATTAAAATTAAATTATATTATTTATGTATTTTTATAAAAAGGTGATTAAAACGAGCGATTTTTTTTTTTACAAAAACCTTGTTCGTAACTAGTAGATGTTATTTCCTTTATTATGTGTATATATAGAATATTAAAATAGATACATCCTTATTGAAAGAAAAACAGGACAGAATGAATATTATTTTTAAAATAATTTCAGGTTGGTATTGATCAAAAATAGAAATTTTATTTTATTTATAATTATACCATGTTAATTTAGTTATTAATATCAAAGGATTTATAAAGAAACCTGCTTATTCATATAAGATTATGTGCGTTATCTGGTTAGTAAAAAAAAATTAATTAATTAATTATTTAAATAATTAATTAATTAATTTTATGTAAGTTTGTAACCTACATTTCTATTATTAGCAGTAAATATGTAAGAATGTGTAAGTATGTAATTTTTATTAATCTATGTAGTTATTATTAAAATTATTTATAGATATATTGAGCTTTAATTTTAATTTTCGATATTTATAAGGGTAAAATTGTTATTTTATTATTAATTATTTATAAATATATTGAGCTTTAGTTTTTTTTTTTTTTTAATTATTTTTATGTGCGGATTTATTAAATTATTATATTATATATATATTTTTTTTATATTATAGTTATCAATAGTTCAACAAATTTCCATTCTATGCATATTATGTATTTAATTTAACGCGATTAACCACCATATCTTTATTATTCATAAACTCGTGAGCACGTCGAATTTCATTCATGTGTAACATCTTTTTTTTGTTTCCAATTTGTAGTTGAACATTGTGGCTTTCCGGAAAAACTTGTAGAATTTCAAAACAACCAAGGAATGAGGTCTTTCTGTGCTTGTTTAATTTGCGATGATTTATGATATATACTAGCTCCCCTTCGCGGAAATGTTCACAATTACGCCGTTTATCGTAGTAAAATTTACTTTTATATTTACTTTGTATTAGATTGAGTCCTGCTAAAGTTTGTGCTTCAATTAAATTTTCCGCAAGGTCGACAAAATAATGACCGTATGTCTGTAGTTTTTCCCTGGGTTCAAAACTGGAGGGCATTCTTGCTTTGTATCCATATACTAACTCGTGGGGTGTAAAAGAAGTCCCTGAATGGGTCGATGTGTTATATGCAAAACATGCCAGTCTCAAATAATCGCTCCAATTTGCCTTTTGACCGAGATAAATTTTGATAAAATCCAGAAGCGAAGCATGCGATCTTTCAATTGAGCCGGAACTCGCTGGGTGCCAAGCAGTAGTTTTAAATTTCTCAATTTGGAACATATCAGCAAATGCCTGCATTACTTTAGATTGAAATTGAGCTCCTAAATCACTTAGAATGGCCCTAGGGGGACCATACTGTGTAATTACATTTTCAACTAGTGCTTTGGCCACTTCTTCTGCTTTGGCTGATTTTAGAGGTATAGCTATAAAATATTTTGTTAATAAATCAATTACCGTCAATATCCAAACGAAATCGTATGAGGGAAGTAATTTTCCGTGAAGATCTAAACTAATTTTATCGAAAGCTCTTGCTGGCGTATCCGTTATAACCATACTTTGGTGAATTTTAGATCTACTAATTTTTGTCTTTTGACAAATTGGGCAACATTTTATAAAATGATTAATTTCAGCTCGCATAAATTTCCAGTAATATTCTTTGATTATTCTATGATAAGTTTTAGTCATGCCATAATGTGCACCAATGGTACTAGTATGAAATTGTTTAATTAGTCTATATCTCTCGTGAACTGGTGGTATTTTCTGATTGTCATTATAAAATGTAGCTTTGATTTCTTTCCCTTCGAAAATCTCATTTAGGGATTCAATAAATCTAAAAACTTGTAATTGTGTCATTAAATCTAAGTCTCTTATTATTCCGACTTCCTTAAGTTGTAATTTGTCTATAATTTTTCCTAGGGTTTTGAGACATTTATCTAAATCTTTTTTTAAATTATTTGTGTCTACGTAAGGTTTTATAGTTAAAGCTATTAATTTTTTATTTTTATAATCTAGGATTATTACCTCACCAACTTGTGGTTTTTGTCTTTTTAAATCGTTAATACTTAAATACTGTCTCTCAATTAGGTTTTTTAATACTTCAGTAGGATATAAATCTTGTGTAATACAAAATATTAAGTTTTTGGAATCTAAATAAGGGTGGTCGTTTGATATTTTCATTGCTCATAGAGTTTCAATATTTTTAGGCCAGGGTGGTTTTCTTCGGGGTCGTTTTTGATTCTCAATTTGATTAGATGGTATTTCATTAATTTCAGTGTTCTTAGACAATTTATTTGCTCTTAAATCGCAAATAGCTTGTATAATATCAGAATCTATATCATAAGCTTCTATTTCTTCTATTTTTAATAAAGGCGTAAAATGATTTTCTTTAAGATGTAAATGGATGTAATCATCGCTATCATTTATTTTAAAATGAGTGTATGTAATATTAATATTGCCTTGGGCATTCTTTTTGCTATCATATATGTGTACGCATACATTTTGATTTAATTCTTCAGAAAATATATATATAACATCCTTATTTCCCCATTCTGAATCATTATCAAGTATAGAGTAAGTTTTTTCTGGATTTTCACATAATTGTAATGTTGGGCTATTTTTTAAATAATCACGTAGTTCTTTAATATTTAAATTCAAACCTGTTAGAATTATTAAACTATCAAATAAACAATTGCCGGTATTATTTACCTTGGTATATTTTACTAGATTTGTACTTTCAGCACATTTATCAGATTGTGTATACCATGGAAAATAAAAGTCATCCACGTGTTTTTTAGATGAGATGTCATCAATATCCATATTTTCATTTTCATCAATTATGATTTCTTCATATTCATCATTACTAGTATTGTTTTCATTAATAATATCCTCATTAATATTTTCATTAAATACGACATGTTTTTTATTTTTATTATTAGAGGCTTCATTTATATTATATTCATATATTTCATCATTTTTATTAATATTTATATAATTTGATTCATTATTTTTATTTTTCGTATTATATATCATATTTTGAGGAGTATTTTTAATATTTAACATACCATTATTTTTATTATTAGTTTTTAATTCTATCATAATTGTTTCAATTGCATTATTTTTTTCACCTTTAATTGTTACGTCATATGTACCTTGATGTAGTAATTTATTGTCATTGGGGAAAAGTATTTGATAGCTAGGTGTCTTAAAATCATTAGTTTTTGTTCTGTTATCAAGACTGATTTTTCTTTTATTATTTATAACTTTCTTGTTAACATTGTTTATTTTATTTTTAATAATTTTCTTAGGTTCATTTGAAGATTTCTGTATATTATCTAGATTTAACCGTTCTAAAATTACTTTGGGTTCCTTTAAATTATATTGTTTCTTTGGGGTATTATTTTTATATTCAATAATTTTTTTAGGTTTATTACGCGATTCTTGTATTGCATCTAAATTTAATCGTTCTAAAACTACTCTTGGTTCCTTTAAATTGTGAAAATTCTTAGGGGTTTCAATTGATGTACTTTTTGGCGATTGTTTTTGCGTCACATAAGGTTTTGTATCTTCAATAATTTCTGTTAAAATAGCACGTTTTTTAGGACTATTCTGTAAATCATTATCGGGTAACCTTTTTGAGCTTATTCCTGGTTCTTTCAAATTATCAAAATTATCAGTAATAATAGCACGTTTTTTAGGATTATTTTCTAAATCTTCATCGGGTAATCGTTTTGAGCTTATACCTGGTTCTTTCAAATTATTAAAATTGTTAGTAACTATAGCACGTTTTTTAGGAATATTTTCTAATTCTTCATCGGGTAATCTTTTAAAATTTATACCAGGTTGTTTTAAGTTGCTATGTAGTTCTGTATTATCCATGGGTTCTTTATGGAATATTTGATTTTTGTCAGGTATGCGTTTTAGAACTATTCTAGGCTCTTTTTGGTTGATGATATCATCTAATTCTATTACGTAATTATCTGTAGTATTAGTTAAAATTTTGTCTGCTGAGCTTTGAATAATTTTATTGGGAGTTTTCTTCTCAGAATAATATGTTTCATTTATAGTGGGTTGATTAGATTTTCTGTTTGTAATTATGATATTTTCTATTAAAGGGTTGTTTTTCTGCATACTTCTAGTAATTCTTCTTTTTTCATCAGTATTAGGTATTTTGACTCTCTGTTTAAGTGGAATGTAATCTTCATCATCCGAATTGTCGCTATCTGAGTGGATTATTTTTTTCTGGCCCTTCTTTTTAACGGCCCTAAGTTTCCGTATATGAAAATCAGTACTTTCTGAAGATTCTGAATCTTCTACGTCAGATCTCAGAGATTCTTTTAGTAGTTCTAACTTAGACATATCAGGTGTTTTCTGGTTTTCATTGGTAGGGATATTTCTTGATAAAGCATCAGCGACAACATTTGTTCTACCCGGTTTATATTTTATATCGAAGTTATATCCAGTTAATTTTGATGCTAAATTACAGGCTGTTAATTGAGTGTGACGTTGCGTCTTAAGGTGAATTAGGGGATGATGGTCTGAGTAAACTATAAAGTATTTACCGAAAATATAATGTCTAAACTGTGATATAGCCCATACGACAGCAGATAATTCTTGAAGATATGTTGACATTTTTAATTCCGAACGTTTCAATAATCTAGAGGCATATGCAATAACTCGTGGCTTATTGTTATCATCCATTTGCTCCAAAACGGCCCCTAAACCGTAGCTAGACGCGTCGGTCGTAATATAAAATAATTTTTCATAGTCTGGCGTTGCTAAAACTGGTTCAGAACATAGTTTTTCCTTTAGAGTTTCAAAGGCTTTTTGTTGGTCTTCACCCCATATGAACTTTTGATCTTTTTTTAGGAGGTCAGAGAGAGGTTTCGCAATTACTGAGAAGTTTTTAATAAATCGGCGATAATATGACGTCATGCCGATTAGCGAACGAACTTTCTTTAGTGTATTAGGGACGGGATAATTCTTAATTGCAGCAATTTTCTCTGGATTTGGTTTTATTTGATTTGAGCCGACCACATGACCGAGAATAGTAGCTTCCCGTCTAAGAAACAAGCATTTCTTAGGATCAAGAAGTAGATTTGCATTTTTCAGACGTTCAAATACTTCTGTACATAATTCGTAATGTTCTTGTAAATTTTTCGCATAAATTATAATGTCATCTAAATATACAAAAACTCCTCGGCCTAGTAGACCATTGAAGACTATATCCATCAATCTACACCATGTTTGACTTGAATTTGAGTGACCCATGGGCATTTTAGTCCAGTTGTATAAACCGCCTGGTGCCATAAAAGCAGTATATTTTCTGCTAGATGGCGCTAGTGGAATCTGTAGAAAAGCCAAAGCCAAATCTAGGCTAGAAATGTAAAAAGCAGACGTCGCAGAGTCTAAAATATCATATGGTTGTATTAAGGGGTAACTTTCGTCCAAGGTAATCTTATTTAGCTCCCTAAAATCCGCTACTATACGCCATCTTTGTTCTCCATCTTTGGTAGACTTACGTGGAATTGCCCATATAGGTGAACTCCAGGGGCTAACTGATCTTTCAATAATCCCTAAGTCCAAATATTTCTTGATATTCTTTTCTAAAGCTTCTTTGGCTGCTTGCGGCTGCCTATACTGCCTAGCCTTGAAAGGAACCTCAGATGATACTTTAATTTCATGTTCAATAAGATGTGTACTAGTAAAAGGTCTACCTTCGATATAGAATATTTCTGCATATTTTTCTATAAGATCATATATTTGATCAACCTCTTTTTCTTCTAGATCCTTTTTGTAGAGCATATCAAATATTTTTTTAACGAATTCTTCTCTTTCTGCATTTTCCCGTAGTTTATCATTTATTTCATTTGCTTCCTTTTGATTGATTTCCATTTGATCAAATTCGTCTAATTCTACGATAGGTGCATCAATTTTAATAATTTGATCAGAAGTATTTACGCACATTACTAGCGCTCTTCCATTTTGGTTTGTTACTAAAGCTTCACCTAAAAGTAGGTCAGGATGAATATTTATTTCAGGTAGAAAACCTTCTTTAATATCTGGGTTAGAAATTTCGGCATATATTATTTGCTTCGAATGTGGGTGAATTAAAAATTTTTCTCTTTCTCGAAAAGGAATTGAAAGTGGTCCTAGTTGCATCTGCATCTTTGCTATATTGATATTACCATTATATTTTTCTAAGATATCTAGACCTATCAATCCAGGAGTATCCATACAAAAACCTTCATCAATAATATGTAAATTGCAAGGTAGATTCTCAAGAGAAATAGTCACTTTACCTTTAGTAAATTCATAATCATTAGTAATGCTACAGATTCTTATAATAGAATTTTTATCGATATAAGTTGAGCTTTTTAATGCAGAGCTTTTTATTAAGCTCACCTGAGAACCTGTATCTATAAAAAAATCAGCTTTTTCTGATATTAAATCTGGACTTCTAAGAGTAACAATAGGTGGAATTCTTTTTGTATTAGCAAGCATAACTTTTTTTGTAATAATATTATTATTTTGAAATTCAAGCTCGCGATTATTGTTTTTATTTAAAGTATCAAATTGTAAAATTTCTGTGTGATCCTGCGCAGTTTGAAATTTATTGATTTCTTTAGTTTTTAAATTTCTAGAAAGAGCGCATTGCGCCTGGTCTAATATATCGATTTGAGCTTTAGTATCCGGAGTGTCTGTATTTTCAGAAAAGTGAGCTTTTTGAAGTGGGTGTACCTTACAGGTTGTTATTGATTTTACAATATTTATTTTATTTTCAGACTGTAGTTTATCTTTTGAGCTTAAATGATTTGTTGTAATTGTATTTTTATTAGTTTCATTAAGATTATAATTATTTAATTTTTCATTTTTTATATTACACATAATTTGTGTATTTTTTAATTTTGAAATATTATTATCATTATTTTTACTCACGTTAATTATCTCTTGCTGTATTTGCCTGGGACCACCTGGAACCAGGCATCCATTTAGTTTAAATTTTTTGTATCCTTTTGTGGGTTTTGTACACGCACGTCATCTGAAATTCTTTGCTCGTTCATATTTTGTTCAAAGTTCCGATTTTCATATCGATTATTGCCATATTGATTTTGGTAATTTCTGTTTGATTGTTGATATTGGTAATTTCTGTTAGGTGATTGACCTTGGTAGTTTCTATTCATTGATTGATTGGAGTTATTATTTATTGGGAAATTTCGATAATTTCTATTTGGTGCAGAATTTTGGTAATTTCTGTTTGGCGAAAAATTTCTCGGATAATTATTATAAGAGTTATTAAAGTTTCGTTGCTCATATCTTATGGGTCTAAAATTATCGTTGCGCCCATTATAATTGCGATTATAATTATTGTCGTAATTATTGCGCATGAAGTTTGTGTTAACTCTGGGTCTATAGTTTCTATTATTATTTTGTTGAACAAAATTACGGTTAGGGTTATATCCTCTAAAATTATTAAATCTGATAGAATCATTATAAAAATTTTGATTATTTGGTTTATTATACCGGTCACTGTCTGAAAAATTTTGACCTAAGCCTAAATATCTCGCTTGTAAATATTGATTAAAATCAGTTTTGTAATTACTTAATTTGAGATTAGGTTCATGGCTAATAAATCGTAATGCTTCGATGACTTGAGGTAAAAGATGGCATTTTCTAGGATCATGAGTTGTAGAGTCACATATTGTGCATGGTACAATACCAGGTATTCTGGTAGCTTGCGCTGTTCTGACCGTATATTCTCTAATTTCATTATCTGATAGTTCTGAGTCATAATTGTCGTTTCCGTTATTTATTAGTGATCTTTTTGCTCTATTCATGCTTACTTTATCTTGATATCTAGCTGCCTCGTCACGACCTTCTAATTTTATTGCATGATTAATAGCTTCGATTAGAGTTTGTGGATTTTTAGCTAATACTCTATGTTCTGGTGGGTCTATTAGTCCAAAGATAAAACATTCAAGTGCCTCTTGTCTTGCTCTTTCTTTATTTCTTTTCTTTTCGTGATTGTCTAATTCTGTTGATGCTTCATAAATAACCATCAATTTTTGTTCAAGCATTTGAACTCTTAATGCATATTCTTCTACTGGTTCATTCTTATATTGTGTAATATTTCTTAGTTTCATTCTTACCGTGTCAGCGTCTTGCATAGCCCCAAATTGTAATTTTAGAGCTTTTATAAAATCCGCTAGAGAGTCGTAGCTAAGTACTGAACCGCCAAAAACTTGTCCAGCCTTACCTTTTAATTTTCTAGGAAGCATTTGTAAAATATATTGTTCGCATTCCGGACCATAAGATAAGAGTAGGTTTTCTAGGGATTTGCAAAACGAAAAAAGATTATAATGCTGCCCATCATATTCTGATATTAAATTTATGGCATCCTTAAATGACAAGAGATTGTTTCGAGTTCTAAGATTTCGTCTAGCTGGTGGTGTTCTTAGTTCATTATCAGTCAATTCCGTAGCATTGAGATAGTCTTCCCAACCTTTTTTTAATTTAGCAAAACCACATTCTTCCTTTTTGGTATGCTCTTCTATTCTTTTAGATAATTCCTCCATTTCATTATCCCAATCTCTATTATTTGGTTGAAATTTAGGTTTTTTAATATAATTAGTTTTTTGTTTAGTACCATTTGTTGCATTCTGACTAAGTTCTAAAAATGTTTTATCGGGTACAATTATACGATCCGCTTCTGTAAAATCGGGGTTAATTAAACCTCTCGCGGCTGAAATTATATCTTCTGGGCTTGAGTTATCGGTAAAGACATCTTGGTTATCTCTCCATTCTTGATTTGTCGCCATCTTACTTATATGATTCTTATCTTTCGTATAATTAAATTTTTTAACCATATGTATTTTTTTATAAATCGAATAATTTATTTTTTGTATAGAAATATTTATTTTGGTAAGTACTATTTCTATTTATATAAGAAAATTTTTATTAAAATTGATAAATTTCTTAGTTCAGTATTTATTCATTAATAGTATTATTCGCTTTTTATTTTTTTTTTTTTATTATTATTATTTTTTTCAGAAAAATACTTTATATATGATTTTTATTATATTATAGTGATGTGTATCATGTGTATGTAAAGCAGTGTAAAGAAATAAAATATAAAAATTTATACTTATCTCTTACACAGTGAATACTATGATACTCCACATTGTCCTTAAAAGCTTGGGTTGTCCTTGGTGTCCAAAAATTAATCCAATAGTCCTATCTATCAACCAGCTCCCGAAAACGGTAGTAGAAATGCTGAAATTCCTCCCCGAATTCGTACCGGAACCACTTGTCACGTATTTGGCTGATGGGAAATGTGACTTTTGATTTCTGTAGTTGTTGTGCGCTTTCACCCTTTTGATTATAGCGATTCGGTAGATTACTGGGCCCGTTGTGGCGTTTTTTGGGTAGGTAGGATTATTTTAGACTAACTTAGTACTCGAGCTTTTATTATTATACTTTGACTTTATTTATACTTATATCAAGAAAGACTTTCTTAACATATGCTAAAAGGTGTAAGTTAAAGAAAGATTCAAGTAAGATGTCTTAGAAAGCTTGAACTATTATTCCTGTAAAGTAAATAGTAGTCTCGCTTCCGCCCGGATAACTGAGCTTTTCCAAGAAAAGCTCGGAATATATAAGGTGCTGCATTTGCGTAAAAGAAATCGATTGGTTGCTAGGTGGAGAAAGAGCTTTCTTAGGAGGAGCTTTCATTTCTGAGGAGGCGGTTTTTCAAAATTTACATAATAGAGATGGAAAATGTGAATTGATAGTTTGGTAGTTTTCTATATGGGGTAGTCTTTTATGGCGAAGCTTGCAAAAAATTGTTTATAACTATGGTAGCGCCCTCTATAACATTATGCTCGCCCTTTTAATTTTTCCTCATAAATTATGTGAATCATGCATAAAAGGAAAACAATGTAGATTAAAGTTTAATAAAAGTAAAAACAAAGACCATATAAAACGACTATTATTTATTATTGATTCAGATGTAGGTGGACCAATCACTCCTTCTGGAATTTGAAATAAAAATTATTATGTTGTTTTTATGGATGCATTTACTTATTATCACGCAACTTATTTAATGTCTAAAAAGTCCGAAGTTTTCACAGATTTTTGTTGAAAAAAGTCACGCAAAATTTAATTTAAACATAGCTTATTTATATATTGATAACGGACGTGAATATTTATCAAATGAGATGAAAGCTTATTGTGTACAAAAAGTCATAACTTTGCATTTAACTGTTCATTATACCCCTCAATTAAATGGGATTGCTGAAAGATTAAATAGATCTATTACAGAAAAGGCTCGAAGAATTTTAATTGATGCACAATTAAGTACTGTTTTATGGGGTGAAGCAGTCCTAACTGCTACATATTTAATAAATTTAACACCTTGTAGAAGCCTAAAAGATCATAAAACTCCTTTTGAGTTATGGCATGGTAAAAAACCAACTCTAGAATATCTTAAAGTTTTTGGGTCGACAGTTTACGCAGTTGACAAAAATAAAGGGGATAAATTTAACAGTAATTCATGGACAGGGATTCTAGTTGGTTATGTGCCAAATGGCTACAAGGTGTGGCACCCAGAAAGGGAAGAATTTATAAATGTAAAACATGCAATTTTTGATGAAATAACATTTTTAAATACCAGACCTAAATTAAGTTTTGAAAGTATTGATAGTGAGGCCCATATGAAAATCTTTTAAGGTCAGTAGGCGAAATACCTGATAATGATAAATCAGATGATGTAATAAATAAAGTACCTGATAATAATAAATCTGATGATGTAATAAATAAAGTACCTGATAATAATAAATCAGATTATGTAATAAATAATGTACCTGATAATAATAAATCAGATGATATAATGAATAAAATACCTGATAAGAATAAATCAGATGAAATAAGAAATAGAAAGAGAAATAAAAATGATCGTAATGAAATTAGAAATAAGCAAATTCCCTATAAAAGAGCTAGAATTAATAATAAATCTGTATCAGAAACAGATAAAGAAGTACACAATAAGGAATCTCATATTGCTAAAAATAAAGTAATAGAAAATCAAAGTTTAAGAAGGAGTGATAGGATAAAAAATATTGGGTCCACGGATTATAATGAAAATAATACAATACTAGACCATGTTTTGTATAAGGCACAAATAGTTGCTAGAAGCTCACCGCAGAAACAACACTTGGACTTTTGTGCCAAGACCAAGAAATAAAAATATATTAAATTCTAAATGGGTATTAACAATAAAAACAGATGAGTTTGGCAATCTCGTAAGGCGAAAAGCTAGACTAGTAATTTGTGGTTTTAATCAGGAATATTTTATAGACTATAATGAAACTTTTGCTCCCGTGGCGAGAATTGCAAGTCATAGACGATTATTAGCTTTCGCGAATCAATGGAATTTGTTGATACATCATATGGATGTAAAAACTGCATTTTTGAACGGAGTCCTGAAGGAAGACGTCTTTATTAATATTCCGGAAGCACTTAAAAATTACAGAAATAAAAATTTAGTATGTGAATTAAATAAAGCGATATATGACTTAAAACAAGCAGCACGATGCTGGTTTGAAGTTTTTGATAAAACGTTAAAAGAAAAGGGATTTCAAAACTCATCTACTGAAACTTGTGTTTATATACTTGATAAAGGAAATATACTTAAAAATATATATTTATTGTTATATGTAGATGATATACTTATAATTACGAAAGATAATTTAGCAATGAATAGATTTAAAAATTATTTGACTCAAAAATTTAGTATGAAAGACTTAGGTGATATAAAGCTATTTTTAGGAATTAGAATAATTAGAGATGAAAATAAAATTATTTTATATCAAAGTTTATATATAAGGAATATTTTAAATAAATTTGATATGATTGATTATAGTAAAACCACGACGACGCCTATGGATTATAAAGTAGATTATGTAGGCTTAATTTCAGATGAAAAACACAATGACCTATGCCAGAGTTAACTAGGCTGTTTAATGTATCTAATGGTTTATACTAGACCCGCTATTAGTGATTCGGTAAATATTGTAAGTAGATATGCAAGCAAAAGTAATAAATTATTATGGGAGTATTTAAAAAGAATTTTAAAGTATATTAAATGCACAATTAATTTAAAATTAACTTACGTAAGAAATAAAAATTTTTCGGAATTTAGAACAGGTTATGTAGACTCTGACTGGGGTGGTTATTTGATTGATAGAAAAAGTACAACTGGGTATGTATTCCTAATGTGTGATAAATGCGTCATTGATTGGCGTACTAGAAAACAAGAACTGACCGGGGGGTCGTCTTGTGAATCAGAATATATGGCATTATACGATGCTATTATAAATGCCGTATGGTTTACATGGGACTAAAATGGTATAAAAATATAATTAAAAAATGGTATTTTAATTTATGAGGATAACTAGGGTTGTATTGATGTTGCAAATCACAAATGCTCTCACAGAAAAATGAAGGCAATAGATATAAAGTATCATAGAGTCCAAGATGAGGTAAAACGAAACTATGTAAGAATATCATAATTCCAACTGCAAATCAAATTGCAGATATTTTAATAAAACCTCTATCAAATGTTAAATTTTTATATTTTAGAGCAAAACTTGGTCTTGTATGAAATGATATAAAATTATTGATTTTAAGATATAATAAAAATAATAAAATTTATTTATGTATGTTTTAGAAATGGTCTGGTCGGGTTTTACCTGGGTTTCCCCGTACCTATACAACAAATGTTGGATCATGTAAGTTCCCAGCAAATAAGCGCAAGAGAGAGATTTTATAAGATTTTATAAATTATATTCTAATGAATATAATCTCTCTCGCATGCTATAATTAATAAAGTTCATCAAGCAAATTAATTATTATTGTTAATTATTTAACTTATAATTTCTGTATAAAGTAAATTATTTTTCTTGCCAGTAGCCAGAAAGCACGTATTTTCCGGCCGTAGCGCGATTTCAAAATACGCGTTTTCTAGCCACTGACAAAGAAAAATTATGTTTTGTCCTCGGCCGCAAAAAAAGAATTTACGTGCGATCTGGGACATTCTTTGTTTTTGCGGCCTAGGGTAAAAATATACTATTTTTTCAGGAAACAAAGTACACAATATATGGGAAAAAAATTAAAACAGCATATACAAGATCTTATAAGAAACATAATGGTCAACCTAATTATATTTTTAATAATTACCTTAACTTTTACTATCACCATTTGCGAGCAGTTGATCAGCAACGAGCCATGCAAAACCATATTAATAACATCATCAATGATGTTGTTCGTAATAATCAAGTAAAAAATTTCAATCAGAGATTAAAGGAAATATAATCTGGATAGATGTGGTCAAAAAATGATCATAATAGTTAAAATATATTAAAATATTAATCATACTCTAAAAGATTATTTATTGTATAAAAAATAGTTATTTAAATAACATAAAATATTCGAAGTTATATTTACAAAATACATTAATAATAAATTAAAGTAATTTAAAATAGAATTTTCTATCAAAAAAAAAAAAATATAGGTCTAAAACATAAAAATTTTCCATAAAAATAAATATACAGCATCGAAATCTAGAAAACGACATAGATAATTTGATCATAATCACATTGTTAGAACAGAAACAGCACACATTTTTAGTTTCAATAGCAATATAATTAATATACTCGTTACAGTTTAAACAATGAGTAATTTAAGTGATTAGTGTACAGATTTCACTGATAACACAGAGAGTATGCATTAGTGATTCATAATTAAAAGTGCTCCTACTGCTCCGATAAGAGATATGCAAGATAAGTAGGCCAATTACAAGTTTTTGAAGCTTAAATTCTACTTTATAAATATTGCATATCACTTGTTGGAGCAGATGGTGCACTTTTTCTAACACATTTCTCATATCAGTACAATGAACTAAATTTCTCGATAAGCAGCTGAAGTATTTAAGACTAGTTTACTTTTTATCCTGATAACACAAAGCATATGCACGAAAAACGTTTTAGTAAAAATTCACTTAAATAAAAATGCAATTAAATATGATAAATAAATTGTCAAAGATTATATTTCTAATTTATTTTATCTAAGTTACCATATTCAATCATTAATTATTCAGTAAAAACCAAGTTTTAGCAAGTACCATAACCTAAAATAACAATGTTTTTTCATAATTTATAAAATTTAAATAATTTTTTTTGCAATAATATTACATAATAAACACATTTTTTAATATTTTTAAGACTAATTTTATTTTAAACTGCAAATTATTAAAAAAAAAAAAATAGCGTCGATAATGTGGATATTTGTTTTTTTTCCGATTGGGGTCATAAGTCCTTAAATATTTTTCTGATAAATCTTTTTATGAATCCGCCTTATGAATATATTTTTTTAAAAATTATAAACAAAAAATAGCATCGATAATGTGGATATTTGTTTTTTTTTCCGATTGGGGTCATAAGTCCTTAAATATTTTTCTGATAAATCTTCTTATGAATCCGCCTTATGAATATATTTTTTTACCTTTAATTTTATTTTTGGTTTAGAAAAATTTCCAATTTTCCTCTATTACAAAATATCCCTTGTGAGTCTCTAGAAAATCTGTAGCAGAAATGCCAGATTATCAAGTTTTATTCTCAGATGATACGATAATTCTTTATATTTGAACCTTAAACGTTTATTCTAAGGCTGGTTTGTTGTAGAGGAAAATAAATTAACAAAGAAGTTGAATTTAACTTGTTTGTTTATTGAAGTATTTTAAGTCCAAGAAAGAAAATTATATAAAAAGTTATTGTTATTATTACTTGGATCCCCGTAAGTTCAAGAAAAGAACTTTCTACATTACCTGGAGAATTATAAGGTTGAGAAAAACGTTTTTCTGAATGAATATTTTTATGTTTTCTATTCAGCATATATTGCAATTTTCCAAGATTTCGGATGAATATAATGTATGGAACATAATATATGCTTATAAAAATGCAATCACATCCCTGATTTTGAATAGATAAAAATAATAGTTTTAAGAAGGAATTCATTATATATCTGTATATATAGCGGTTCTTTTGCAAAATAAATTAAAACAGAGCGGTGGTTTGGCTGCAGTTCTAAATTTTGGTGACCTCTATCAACAGTTCCCATATGCGGCTTTAATCATAGAGATAATGTATACAATATCTATGTGGCCTTAATAGAGAATAAACAAATACAATAATAATAATAATAATAATAATATATGCTTATAAAGAGCAAGCGATGGCTCAGTGGTAAAGACTTTGGGCTTCCAAGCGGAGGACCGAGGTTCGATCCCCGGCAGATACCTCTGATTTTTTTTTTCTGAGGAAAATTAAATTATATGTTTATATCGCTTGCGAGTGGTTAGGATGCCACGTTAAAAGGAGATCCAGTCGAGGGAGAGGCGAAATCCTGAGACTATAGGTTAACACGCATTACACGCACACTAACACTCACACACGTCACAAACACTTTACACTGACATTAGTGGACGGATTCAAAGGCGATGTTCTCTATAACATTCGCCACGACTCTTTCCACCCATATCACCTGCGACACCGAGGGTACTAGTGTTTACCATAGCTAGGAATTAACCCCATAACGGAATATGTTGCATATACATCCATATAGCTACCAATAGTTCATGGCGTGGACCTCTCTATACGGGTCTCAAAGGGTTCATGTATGCTTCCAGCATGAACCTGGGTGTGAACCGGTGGAGTGGGGATAACTTGAGGGTAGTGGATGTGAAAAATTAACACCAATCCAAAAACAGCTTCCTGTCTACACGGGACCGAGCCTTCGTAGGATACCGGTGGGTTGGGTGCTGTTTGAGGAAAGGTGGAGAGAGATCTGCTTGCAGAGGCGCGCTGGGGGCTTTTAAGTTAAGTCGGGTGCGCTGAAGGTTACCTTCTGTCTCTCAAAAAGGCTTAAAAAAAAAAAATATATGCTTATAAAATAATTTAGAAAATATATGTATCAATATTATATTAATATATGAAAAATAGTTTCGAAAACTTTATTAATTTGAAATGATACAAAAACATAATGCTTTTGAATGCATAGTAATTACTTTATAAAAATAATTACTTGTATTATAGTAACTAATAAGACAAAGATAAAAAAAAGATAGATGAATTTTTAAATTATTTTTTTCTTTAAATTTTCAGAAAATATGTAATAAAAAATGGAAATTTTTATCTGTAAAAACATTTTTCTCGGCCTCAAAAACCCCAGGTTATGTGAAAAGTTCCTTTCTTGATATTTTTTGGTTCGCTATCTTGCAAAATCGGAAAATAAATTTGGATAAAAAAATGAAAATTTTCATCAATAAAACGTTTTTCTTAACCTCGAAAACCCCTAGGAAATTTTAGAAATTCCCTTTCTTGATGTTTTTGTGTCCAGTATTTTTGAAAATCGAAAAATATATTGGGGTAGAAGTTTTAGAACTATCACAATAAAAACCTTTTCTTCAAAGCCAAAAACCCCCAGGTAATATAGAAATTTCCTTATAACGAAAACTTTACGTAGTTTTTATTTTTTATTTTTTAAAAGGCCACTTAATGTAAGTTACTGACCCAACCAGCTTGAAAAAACTTATCAGTAAATTATAAGTTTCCCTGATCTGCGAATAATAATAATAAAGTCCGTATTCCTTATTAAATCTTTCCTGGGAAGTTATAACTTTAATATATAATTTTAACGGGTTTTAATTTTAAAAAAATTTTAATTTTTAAATTTGTGCTATTTAAATGCAGAAAATATGTCAAATGAAACTTAAAATAATTTTTTTTTAATTCCTGATTCTAAAACACATTGACCCAAATTGTAACATTTGTAAAAAAATTTACGCAATTTACTCATATTTCTGAATTTAATATTGAGATTCTAGATTTTTCCCTCATATGTATATATTTTAATTATTTAATTTAATTGTTTACTTAAAACTTGTAACAATATATATTTTTAAAACATACCTTGATTCTCTAAATCCAATGTTAAACCCTAAAATTTCTCCATTCCGAAGATTGATTATTGGTGGAAACCATGATAATAAAATTTCACTTGATGAAATTGCTCTAGCAAATAAATTTGTTGGAGGACCACTTGGACGTTCAGGTTCAGTTCTAACAATTAGTTCTTTTGATGGCAAAGATCTACCTGCTGATCCTTCAGCAATTATTTGTATAATGTATTTTGTTGCAGGTTTTAAATCTTCTAATAAAGCTGTATAAGGAGGAGAAGGACTGGTTAGTTCATAATTTTTTGATGCACCGTTTGCTTCCTCGTATTTAATATCAAATTTTATAATTTCAGCTCCCCCATGAAATTTATGCTTCCATTTAAGATTTATGCTTCGACTTGATAACATGATAGCTTCTACTTCATATGGTGAAGAAGGTGGTTCTTTTAAGAAATAAAAAGTAATTCTTTAATAAATAATTTTTATATAGTAAATGTAATAAATTTAATCATGTGTATTGTATCAAATTGAGTTACGCCCCAATGCTTGTATATATATATATATATATATACTATACTAGGGGGCTCCGCCCCCTGCGCGCTTCACACGCCAACCCCCGTAGAGTGATTGAAAAAGTGGGTTAGTCATGAAAACAACAAATGTAAAACAATTGAAATACAATTTTAATAATTACTTTCAATTAAAAATATTGATTATATTGTTATTCTTTTATTAAAATTAACGAATTTTAAAATAGAGGAAGTAGTAGGTAGGTAGCTTTTTATAATAAAGGTTTATAATTAATTGATTTATCGGCTTAAAAATAAAAAAAAATAAAATCACTTAGACCAACAAGGGCCGGTTTCGCCCAGTAGAATCTTATTAGCCCAAAAGTATCAAATTAGCCAAAAGTGGATGTGTCTAAAAGTGTCAATAACTAAGAAAATGGAAAATTTTATTATACCCCATAAGGTTCACTTACACCCACAAGGTCCGGTTTTGCCCAATAGTACCATATTGTAGTCAGAATGGCCAAAAAGTGTCAGAATGGCCCAAAGGTGTCATTCGACAGCGGTGGCAGCGGTTATAACTTTAAAATATATAGAGACACTTGCTTCCTAACATTATCGGCATTAACGACGACGTTAAAGACGTTTATAATACTGTATGAACACCGTTTCTTACACCGTTGTTAAAACTGTCTGATATTGGCCCCAATAGCACGGTTTTTAAATCCATAGTAAACCCCAGAAAAAACTTAATTTTAAAAAATTAAAAATTATATTATATTCTAATTTATTTTTTCATTAAAAAATAAAATATTGGTTTTTGTAAGGTTCAATAATTAGAATAAATAAAAATATTTTATTAGTATCAATAATTAAACGATCTTTACGAACAAATAATAATCTTATATTTCAAAGATACATAAGGCATTTTCATGCCATTAATTTTATTTAAAATTTTTTACAATTTTAAATAAATTATTAAAAATTTTTTATTGATGTTAAATAATTTTTTTGCCCTCCCGGGCGTAAAACTCGTGTTTAAAGAATTTTCTGAACTCGTTCTACGCCTAGGTGGGCAAAAAATAGTGAAAGCATCATGGGCGAAATACTTTAGACACGAGCGTGAACACTTATCACTCGTGCCCGGCTTCGCCGAGCACTCGTGCTAGTGCTCACGCTAGTGCCGAAACCTTTACGCCCTTGATACTTAAAATACTATTTAAGTTAAATTAATTAATAATTTAACTTAAAAAAAGGTTTTTGAATGAAAAATAAAATGTCCATCAACTTGCCTCGAGCGGGATGCGACCCCACGACCTTCGGTTTGCCGGACCGACGCTCTACCAACTGAGCTATCGAGGGCGGACAACCACAAGAGACAATCAGCAACATTTTCTTTTTCATTCAAGGGGCAGCTTTTTAGATCTAGTGCCAAATTTATATTAATTAATAAGTTTAACGTTCGTCATATTTTTTCAAATATTAGTATCAATAATTAAACGATCTTTACGAACAAATAATAATCTTATATTTCAAAGATACATAAGGCATTTTCATGCCATTAATTTTATTTAAAATTTTTTACAATTTTAAATAAATTATTAAAAATTTTTTATTGATGTTAAATAATTTTTTAAGTTAAATTAATTAATAATTTAACTTAAAAAAAGGTTTTTGAATGAAAAATAAACTGTCCATCAACTTGTCCATAAAATGTCCAGCATCCCGCTCGAGGCAAGTTGATGGACATTTTATTTTTCATTCAAAAACCTTTTTTTAAGTTAAATTATTAATTAATTTAACTTAAAAAATTATTTAACATCAATAAAAAATTTTTAATAATTTATTTAAAATTGTAAAAAATTTTAAATAAAATTAATGGCATGAAAATGCCTTATGTATCTTTGAAATATAAGATTATTATTTGTTCGTAAAGATCGTTTAATTATTGATACTAATATTTGAAAAAATATGACGAACGTTAAACTTATTAATTAATAAAAATATTTTATCATAAATTTATTGCATAAAAATAAAAATATACAGTTTGTTTGAAAAAAAATTATTTTTTATAAGCGTAATATTATAAGATTACATTTATAACTCATACAAAATAAAATTTTATTTGTAAGTAATGTTTTTTACCATATAACACAATCTTTTACAAATATTTCATATTAGCAACAATAAATTGAACTAAATTTCAATTTAGCTCCGCCCCCTGCGCGCTCCGCGCGCCAACCCCCACAAAGCGTTAAGCGTGGTTAAAAGGCCCATGTTTAGAATTAGAAATTAAAAGACAATTGATTGATTGATTGATTATAAGATTTATGTATACAAAATTGTACAAAAATGAGAATTACAAATTGTTTACAGAAAAGATGCGTGCCCGCACTGTTTAAAACTAGTAAATAGATATATTGAATGATTTATAATAATGTATTAATTTTATAAAAATTGAATAAAAAATGCATAGTATACAGAATTAGCTAGAAAAATAAATGAGTTTCATAAGACAATAAGGGAGAGGGGCAGGGACAGGGGTTGGTGTTCTTACGGGTGTAAAAAGATTAATAGAGAAGGGTGGGGGATAAAGAGGGAGGTAAGAGTAGCCGATTATTGTCTTATGAAATTGACAAATTTTTCTATTAATAAATAGTTTTGTTCCAAGATGGGATGGATTTGAGGTTTGAATTAAATATGTATTGTGGCAGCCATTATTGTTAATGTAGTATATATTTGCAGTGTGTGTTCATGGTGGTGTCGGAGAGCGAACTGAGCTCTCGACCGCATTTATACAATAGAGGCGCTGTCATGCGCAATATAATAAGATACATAATGCAAAGAGACGTATAATACATATAATACATATATATACTGGAACATCCCACCCACCCATTCTGCGGAGTAGAATGTTAATACAAAAGCTTATAAAAAATAAAGATTTAGTTTTAAAAATTAATTAACAATAAAATATAATTTAGTTTATAATAATAGTATATATACAATAATTTTGATTCTAAAATGATTCTAAAATAAGTTATTTTGACAATATAAAAAATAGAATCTTTGACAATAAAATGCAATTTTGACAATAATATACAATTTTGACAATGAGTTACAATCTTTTGACAATAAAGTACAATCTTCAGCACCAGCCACCAGATCAGCGGATCTGACAATCTATTGAAACCTCCAATCAAAATCATGATATAATTAAAAAATCAAACAGAAACATTGATTCGCCTAGATCAACACATGTGAAACATACAATTTAAGAATTAATAAGTAATTAAACAATGCTCCCGCGATTCTAAGCAAAACAAAATAACCCTTAAAGAAAATAGTCTCAAAAATGTAAATGAAAAATGTAAAAAGGTACTGAAGAATAATTGAGTTATAAGACTAAAATATTGTTGCATTGTTAAATAAAGAATACATTATTCTATGTTTCTCCCCCGACAAAAAAAAGAAAACCGAAAAGACTGGTACTAAAATCAATTACGCCACCCACCTTATTTGATTACTATGAGAAAGTATTCCACCCACCATGTTAAATTTGATAAAACTAAAATTAGAGAAAATGAATGAAATACAAATAGAGGTGAAGCCCAAATAAAAGAATGAGAGAAATAGAAAAATGTACAGTTAGAGGTTATAATATTCATAAATTTTAAAGTTTACTAAAAGACTAATTTTGACTAGTTTTGTTTTGAAGCTAACAATGAGAATTAAACATGTAAATATTTAATTTGTAAAGGAACGAAAATTGTCTATATAAGTCATATTTGTAAATAACCTAGATTCGTGAGAGCAGTGATATACCTTAAATACTGAAAATTTACAAGACATGTTTAAGTATTTGAAGTTACAATCAACTTTGACAGAAGTTAATGTATAACAAAAAAAAATAAAAATTTATTCTAAATTCAAATACTAAAAACTATAATTGTTGACCCAAACGAAGCAAGGCATCCACTTTAATATAAAATAAAATCCAAAATACGACATTGAAGTTGACTTGAAACGTCTTCTTTTGATGACAAAAAATAATATTGAATGATTGCAGTTCCCAACAGAATGACAGAAGACTTCACTGGTAAACAGGATACTTGAAGACTGCAGCAATTATCAACCAGTTGCTTTAGATTTAAGCCAGTATATAACCTACAAACGACGCAACATATAATTAGTATGACAATTTATGACAATTAGAAAAAAAAAATACAATTTTATGATTTAAAATTTATTAATTGATCAATAGAAAATTTTGATAAGATTAGATAATTAATAATTTATTTGAAAGTTTGATCAATTGAAAAATGTACTAAAGTTAGATAATTAAATTAAATAATTTAATTGTAGACATAAAAAACAAAGTATTTATTTATAAACAAAGATTTGATTAAATTATTTATTTATATTATTTGACAAATGACAAAATGCTAAGCTTAAATAATCAAAATTCAGACTCAATTATTTAAGGTATTGATCAATTGAAAATTTGCTAAGTTAAATAATTAAAATTTAGACCTAATTATTTAAAAGTATTGATCAATTTAGAGAAAAAGGCTAAGTTTAAAATTGTTAAAGTATTGATCAATGAAAAATATGCCAGGTTTAAATAATTAAAAATGAGACTTAATTATTTGAAGGATTGATCAATTGAGAGAGTAAGTAATAAAAAATAAATAATTAATTAATTTATGACAATAAAACTATATGAGTTGTTTATAAATAAATAGAGAAAAATAAATAAAGTAAACATAACTTAAGGTACATCAGCTGACGGCAGACGACGAATTTCACGACAGACGAAAGAATACTATTGTTGACACAGCTGATGAACATGTTGACTTTGTTTACTTTGGACAGCAGACGAAGAAAACCATGCAGTGGACTGTATAATACGTAATGTTGACGACGAACAGCGAGGAGCAGCGAAGAGCAGCGAAGAGTAGCGATGAAAGTTGATTGCGATCGAAGCACTATGACGTTGAAAATAAAAAGCGTAAATATGGCTGACCAATGAAAATGCTTCTTCTATAACTGCCACTCTTTAAAAATTCTTGATTTTTTGCAAAATTTTGATTTTTTGGCGATGAAATGATGAGTTTTTTGAATAAGAAGTAAAAATTTTGCCAAGTTAAAATTTTTTGGAGACGAAAAAAAAAAAAAAAAAAAAAAAAATTTGCAAAATGACATCAGACATGTGCACGAAAAAATAGTTTTGAATATATATTTTTTTTTTTTAATATTTTATAACACTTTGAAATAATTTTTGATTTGTCACGTGCACGAAACTATAAAATGTTGGTTGTTCGCTCCGAAAATATTTTTTGTCTTGATGAAAAAAAATACAAAAGTTTGCACATGCACAACATGTAAAAAACACGCACTTTTTTTTTTTTAAACGTTGTTTGCAAAAAATATATAAACAATATTATGCGTTGAGACATGTGCCGCACTTTGAGTATAAAAAATCTACTCGATGATTCTAGATGGTCCAGGATGTAATGGATTTTTTGATACGCACAAATCTTGAAATTTCACAAACTAAAAAAGAGACTTGCACTTGCACGAAAATATAGAACACACTTTTTTGAAAACGTTTTGTTGCAAAAAATATATAAAAAATACTATTTATGAAAACCTGTGCCGCACAAAAAATGCTATGATTCGGCTCGATTGGACCAGATGTTCCGTGAACGGATAGATATTTTGGAGTTGGTTATAAATAAGAACGGCGGCCATTTAATATAAACAGAAGCTTTATTAAAGAGCGTGCGCTCATAGCGGCACCTCGGAGCGAACTGAGCTCTCGACCGCATTTATACAATAGAGGCGCTGTCATGCGCAATATAATAAGATACATAATACAAAGAGACGTATAATACATATAATACATATATATACTGGAACATCCCACCCACCGGGGATGTAGATATATTGAAATATAAAAAGAGAATGAAAATATTTAAATTATTATGAAATTTCTGAAATCTTGTTCATTTCTTGGTTTGTCGTTGTGATGAGAACATTTGAATTGATCACCTATACAGTAAACAGAAGTAAATAAACACCTTGCTGTGTTTACCATTTTATCTTCTTCGTCAGACTTGATATGAAATTATGCGTGTAAAAAGAATTGATGTATACACGTATAAATAAGTTTTGTTTTGAGTGAATTCTATAGAAACCCATGCTGATAATGTAGAAATTTCTTGGAGTTTTACATGATAATAAGAAAAGGTGTTTAATTCTTCACAAAATTGTTTGCTATTGATATTAAAAACTTTCCACTTTTCACTTAAACTCCTTATATACGACAGAGTATTTGATTATATTTTAACTGTGGCTATAGTTATCAAAGGAATTAAAGTACACAATAATTCCATAATGTAAATAGTAAATGCGCCAAAATTAACGTTGAAAAAAGTAAGGTTATATTTTTATGAGTTTATTGACAAAAAATTTGCTATGTGCACAATTTATTTATAAAAAACTTATTGTTTCACTTGATCCACAGTTTATTTCTGTACTTAACAATGACACGAGAAATACAAAATTTTTGAATTTACATTGTAGTATTAATTAAAAAAGAAAAGAGCGATAACAAAATTGACTTCTTACTATTTTAGCACACGCGCATCTCTTTTAATTAGAATCTTCTCAATTAATTAAAATGAATAAAACTTTAAGTTTATTTGCTAATAATTTTTTTTTTTTTTTAAATAATTTAATTTTTCTTTCACAAAAATTGATTTTAAATGCAATAATATGAAATCCATTATTAAATTTTAAAATTTTACTGATTATTTCTTATCATCTATAAACAATAAATAAAATTATTTATTTATAAGTAATTAATTTTATTTTTTCATTTTCAAAAATTATCTATACATGCATCTCTTAATAGTTCTTGGCCTTCCATTAATTCTTCATAAAATAGTAATTCGTCAGATATAATGCGTATTAATTTGTTATCAATGTTAAATATATTGTTCCGTCTGCTGGGGTTTGGACGTGAACGTTGTTATTATTTGAGTGTTCTTACCCGGTCCTAAGATTAATTGGTTTAATCTTAAGAACTGTTTACCGGTGATGAAATAAATATAAACCTTTTAATTAAATGTACTGGTTGTTTATTAATTGTTATGATCGTACTACAAAGGTTCCGTGAGATCTCTAGTGCATGGGCGATTTACCTCTGTATTTAAAGCTTTTCTCCCCCGCGATCAGGAGTGGAGGTGTCTTTACTAATTGGCTAAGATGCAAATTTTTAGGTATGGTCAACGAGTACTACGCCAATCAAGATTCATTAGGCTCATCCCACTTTACTGTCATTCTAAAACTAATCTTTCTCACGCTTTTAGTTCTCACGCGCTTACGTCTGGCCATCTCTAATTATTGCTGACTTAGCTCTTACTCCAATTAACGATCTTATATCTTTAACTTAATATTTTATTTATTCGAATTTCCCCGGTCACAGATGATACTCCTGTGACACGCCCTCTTGTTGCGAAGCTCGTCCTCGAGCTTAATATTTTAATACTTAACTACCTTATTTGAAATTAAAACCCCTACACCTCTAATCCTGACTGTAAGGTAAGATTTCGCGTAAAAAAGATTTTATTTTATGCCCTTCTTCTAGAGATCTCATTTACATCATTTTTTTTTTGAAAACACAATTACATATTATATTTTTTGAATTTTTTTATAACTTTTTAATTTAACATTTTTCTCTTTTTTTTTTATTAATTATGTTATTTTAACATTTTAGTTCAACTTAAATATTACATATGAATTTTTTTTTTATATTATACTTATTCAACTCTAAAATCTTACAATACTTAATTTTAAAAAATTCTTCAAAAATCTAGATTTAATTATAATATTATATTTATATTGATTACAAAATTATTTGCTTCAAGCATTACTTTATATTAAACTAAGTAAAAATTGTTTATTTATTATATCAAAAATTTTATTATTATTTTTTTTTATTATTTTTTTTTTTGTATAAAGTCTTTTTATTAAGGTATATGCCAATCCATCTCTTGTACATCTCTGCTGGTACTAGGTAGGGCTAATTTTCCAGCGGGATAATATTGTATCATTCGCTCTCTCGGAACCATTACAATTTCACGAATTATTGGCGTCTCCTCACGATAATTATGGATTTCTTCTGTATCTATTTGAAGTTCTGGTAATGACATAGTTTTTACTGGTATTTGCTGCATTCTTTCAGGTTGCCTATTTGAACTTTGTTGTAACCTATCTGAAACTTTTCTAAAACGATTAGTAGAAATAAAATACCATTTGAGAGCACTTAACCCGAATATCATTAAAATAACCGTTATTACAATTGTTATAAAAATTATTAACCATTTGTTATCTGAATAAACTACTAATTGATTCTCTAAATTCTCGTATTTTGCTAATTTTCGCGCTCTTCTTATTATATCCTTAAAATTTACCCCCGATCTAAGCGATCTTTCTGAATTATCTTCGTCTATATCTATCGTACTTTCTTTTATAACATTATGAATTGTCCCTTTTATATCCGTATTTGCCCTATCAATTATTTTATTTAGATCCATTTCTATATTTTTAAATACCTGTAAGTCTGTACTACTTTCTATTTCTTGTACTGACTTTAATATTGCTTTATTTGCTTTAGCCATACACCCTGCTTCTAATTTTAACCACCCCATTTTTGGTAACTGCACCGATTTTGGTGGGTTTTTATCACACGTTACGTATACTGTATCGTTATTTATTGCAGAAAATAACCATACGTTATCCTGTTTCACGCTAGTAAAATAAGATTCTTGTAATTTTTTAATTTTAATATCGCAACTTTTAACGTCTAATTTTGCTTTTGTTAAAATTTTAATCTCGCACGATGAGGACGACCCTACTTCCATAATAGGATTATTGTTCTTACATATATACGTATCTTTTACATGTTTGCAACTTTGTAATTCCTCAAAATTTAACGTCATATATACTTGGTCCCCTTTTTCTATTGCTACATATTCAAAATTAGGATAAATATATGCTGCGATTTCCAATTCTCCCATCTTTTGTTGTATTGGTAGCGGATACAATTTATACAACTGCATATGATAATATTCTAATAGGGGTACAAAAAGTGCATAAATTAATTTATCATTGGCTATATATGCTATTATTCTCGACATTTTTACAATATCCATTTCTGTAAATTCATGATTTTCTAATGGAAATTCTCCCGGAATTTTTGCTTTTTTAATCATCTCTGCAGTCTGTTTTAATTGTTTCATTTGCAGAAATCTTGGATGTATTGCGGCTTCATTGGATGCAAATAGTATTGCATCTGTCAATACCGTAACCTGATTTTCAAATTCTAACAACATGGCTGTTAATTTCGTAATTACATTAACCATTTGTATGTTATACTCATTTTGACTTAATTTTCTTTGAAATTTATTCATATTCTCTTCCATACTCTGCATATCTTCATGAATATTACTAAAGCTTGTATCAATTAGTTCTGTCAAATTTCCCACTAATTCTGCTAAATCGGTCGATTTATTATATGATTTCATGGCTATATTATGAAGCCATATCCCAGACTCTTCATCTAACGTCCCTATGAGTAATTTTTGAATTTTTCCTAAAATTGGTAGAAGTGATTCTCTTTTTTCTCTTGTATTATCTATAGATTTAGTTATTTGGTATAGTTCATTTGCCGATTTTTGTGTTCTTCTTAAAATATCTTCCAGTTCTTGCTTATAAAAACAAGGTTCTCTGCAATGAGTTTCTATATTATCTGTTGCATTTTTTAACAAAGGTCCAGTTGCTAAAAGTGGTTTTAAATCAATTCTATTAACAATTTTGTATGAGATAGCTGAAGTTCTTAATTTAGCAACATTTTCGTACACTAGGCCTGGATTATCTAAAATTTGCTCAATTTGAATTCCTTCAAATGCTAATGCAATTTGTACCCTGAAATATTATACATTTATGTATTTTTCTATGTATATATGTATATTTTGTATGATTTTACACATTTAATAATAATTTTTTTTTATAATTTTAACTCAATCTATTTATCTGTACATTACTATATTTTACCCGCCTGCATCATACTATCCTATATACTTGCACCGCGCTTCCGCTCAACTTTAGTTTTTGTGCCCTTACAATAACATTAACTACTTTCTTTTATCTCGCTACCGCGTACGCGTGTTCTATTGTTTTGGTATACTCATCAATTAATTATGGCTTTTTGGAGTAAGAATTTTCTATTTTTCACAGTTTTTGGTAAGTACACAATTTTATTAACTTTTTTTTTTTTATATTTTTTTTTTGTTCCATCACCAACGGGCAATCCACCGGAGCCTCCAGATGTTCCGTCTGCTGGGGTTTGGACGTGAACGTTGTTATTATTTGAGTGTTCTTACCCGGTCCTAAGATTAATTGGTTTAATCTTAAGAACTTTTTACCGGTGATGAAATAAATATAAACCTTTTAATTAAATGTACTGGTTGTTTATTAATTGTTATGATCGTACTACAAAGGTTCCGTGAGATCTCTAGTGCATGGGCGATTTACCTCTGTATTTAAAGCTTTTCTCCCCCGCGATCAGGAGTGGAGGTGTCTTTACTAATTGGCTAAGATGCAAATTTTTAGGTATGGTCAACGAGTACTACGCCAATCAAGATTCATTAGGCTCATCCCACTTTACTGTCATTCTAAAACTAATCTTTCTCACGCTTTTAGTTCTCACGCGCTTACGTCTGGCCATCTCTAATTATTGCTGACTTAGCTCTTACTCCAATTAACGATCTTATATCTTTAACTTAATATTTTATTTATTCGAATTTCCCCGGTCACAGATGATACTCCTGTGACAATATTCTACGTTTTTATTTATTTATTAATTGTATTAAGATAATAATTTTTTATGCTTTTTAATAATTTTATTTTTTCCTGTTTTCCTTAATTCATCTATTATTTTTAAATGTGTACTTTCATCATAATTTATATCTGATGCATTATTAGTGTATACATACATTTTATATCTTTTGTCAGTTATTGAAGAGTATAATAAATTTTTATTTTCATTAATTGGGACAAATTTGTTAATTAAATATTATTTTATTTCTATGTCTAATAGAGTTACATAGATTTAATAGATTATATACGTTACACTATAATATATCAATTCTATAGACTGTCTCAATGAAGAAATAAATCAAATACAGTTATAGTGATATAATAGTGAAAATTTTAGAAGTGCCTGACAGTATTGTGTCCACATGTGCCATATCAAAATGGGGGTTGCCCAAATGAGGGTTGCCCAAATGGGGGTGCCCAAATGACCCACGTTGGCGGCGGCAGCGTTTAGAATTTTATAATATAGATATATATCTTAATCTTAATACTATATATATTTGAAAATTTATTTGTTTGTTTGTCTGTTTGTCTGTTTGTCTGTGCCCTAATGACTCAAGAACCACCGAACCGATTGGCATGAAACCGGCGCCAAAATGAAGAAAAAAAAATGCGGGTGACATAGGCCCTATATTTTCTGACTGGCTATCGTAGTTTTTGAGATATTTAATTTTTAGTATTTTTGAACTTGATAACATTTTTTAAAAATTTTATCAAAAATTGAAATATCTCGATACTATCGAAAAAATTTGCTATTGCACTTCATACTATTCAATTCGGCACTAATTTTTATGTATTTTCTGAAATTTTTATTCAAAACGGAGGTATCTTTAAAATTTTATAAAATATTTTTAAAATTTTTTACTATATATTATATGTATTCAACTCAAATTTGAGGGTATAGTTTTGGGTGATAAAAAAGTCCCTCAGCTAAAGTTTTAGTCCTTTAGCACCTCATGGGCCCAAAATATGACTGTTTAAAGGTCCAAATATAGCCTGATTTGGCCCATTTTCAAAATTACGCCATTCCTTTGAATTTATTACAAAATCTTATTGGTCACATTTGAACTGGTAAAAGGTCTACATTAAGAAAAAAATTTTAGTTTATTTCAAGGCGTTAATTTTTTTTGGGATTTATATATATTTTGGACAATAACAACATGTTAATAATAAAAAATCAATAACAACAACACCGGGAATAGATCAGGGGGGCGGAGCCCCCCCTCTCACCTATGCTAGTACTATATATATTTGAAAATTTATTTGTTTGTCTGTCTGTCTGTCCACTCATCACGCAAGAACCGCCAAACCAATTGGCATGAAACCGGTGTCAAAATAAAGATATAAAAAAGGTTGAGGGTGACATAGGCCATAGATTTTCTGTTCAGCTATCGTAGTTTTTGAGATATCTAATTTTCAGTGATTTTAAACTTGATAAAATTTTTAAAAATTAAAAAAAATTGAAATATCTCGAGACTATTGACAAATTTTAGTGTCACAAGTTGGTAATATTCGATTTGGCACACATTTTTACGTATTCTCCTAAATTTTTATTCAAAACGGAGGTATCTTTAAAAATTTATAAAATATTTTTGAAGCTGGTAAAAAAAATTTTTTCATTTTCTTATTTTTATTATATTTTTAATAATTTATTTGTGTGTCTGTGTGTACTTTAAAATGTAATAAATGTTATTGATTTGGCAATAATTGTAACGGGGTATTTTCGGTTATATAAATAATTTTTATTAATACACGTACATATACATTCATTAATATCTTTATACTTAAAGAGCGCCTTTTAACAAATATATATGTGTGCATAATTATTCATTAATAATAATGATAATAAAATAGGGGGAAATTACCTCTGTTATTCGGCTAGCTGCTGCATGAGGCTTACCTCCTTATTTAGTAGAGGGGGTTCACTAGGTCAAGAATATGTAAATTTAATGTGTACGAAAAAGTGGGGTGAACATGCACGTGAATTTTTATAAAAAATATACACTTAATTTCAATAATTAATAATATTTTTACCTTTATTTTTATACAATCTAATGCCCCTTGGGGCTATCAATAACCATTATATATTTAAATTTATTAATTTTTAATTATTGTAATATCGCGCACACACACACACACGAAAAACTCTGAAGCACGCTTTTGTATATACGTGTATGTATTTTACCGTCGGCTGATTATTTCTCGTAGATGAGTTGTAGGCGATAAACTTGGAGTCGGCTTCTTGATGCTGTAGTTGAATCCTCGCTAGGAAGTCTTTCCGTATGAAGTCCGTTAGCAATTTGATCAAGATTATTTAATAATAATTGTGCTCCGCGAATGGCGGTTGCTACACAATGTATTTGCTCGATGTCGAGATTCTACTTAATTTGTGCCCGTAGGCTATCACTGATTTTATTAATAATAATAGTTAATTTTAATTATATCTAACTTTATTTGTGCACTATGAGCTTTAAATTTCAAAACCGGAACGTTTTAATGTGGCTTTTGTTGCAAAACCCGGAGCCACATGTAGTTTCTGTAAAAGTCAAAAACCACTTGTATTTCTTTACTGCTAGCGGAAATCTTCTCCGCCCGTTTCTCTCTTTTATCTCTTTTCTTATTCGCTGCCCGCGGCGCTCGTTGACTACGCGGTGCTGCTACTCGCGCCTGGCGGCTGTATTATACTTTTCAAAAAAAACCATATACTGGCTGATACTGAAGCTATGTGTGTGTGTGTTTGTGCATGTAAATTTAAATGTTTATAAAATAAAATAATAATACTATTTGTAACGCGAATTTGCCTCGTTACATAATTTATACGTAAATAGTTAAATTTGATTAAAAAAGAAAATTTCTTCAAAATTAAAAAAAAAAAAAAATTTGGCTTTCCAGTTTCCTGTAATTTACATTGTCAAATTTTGAATACGGTTTTTAATTTTACGTTGAAGAGCATAGAGTCTTTCTTTATTTAAAGTATAGTTATATACATCAAAAACACTTCCCGAGGCTTTCCAGTTCCCTGTTATTAATAGAATAATTATAATAGAACCACCTATATATACGTCTTAATACTATATACTACTATATACTATACTAGCAACCCCCCCCCCTGTGTCCAATTTGCAAATTTATTTGCCTGTCTGTCTGTCTGTACCCTAATGACTCAAGAACCGCCGAACCACTTGACATGAAACCAGTGTCATAATAAAGAATAAAAGTATTCGGATAACATAGGCTATAATTTTGTAACTCATCTTTCTTAATTTTGGAGATATCCAATTTTTACTATTTTTAGGATATATAAAATTTTTTGAAAATTTGCTTGAAAAGTGAAATACCTAAAAAATATGATTAAATTTTACTGTCACAATTGGTATTACTTGATTTGGCACTAATTTATACGTACTCAGTTAAATTTTTTTATTTTCTCTACTATAACTAGAGAATCAATCAGTAACTATAATTTTTCATTAATTTTTCACCTACGCTGCTCTGAATAGTTTGAATGTGTTTGCATAATTATAAATTTGCAATGAAAAATGATTTTTTGAAACAACACAAACAGAAGTAAATGTGACTCAAACTTTTGCTAGTATATATATGTCGTAGCCCCATAGGATAATCGGTTTTATAGGCTATAAGCCGGCCCATAGAGTAAAAATGCTCGAGCAAAATGCTCGAGACATATTTCGCTATGTAGCTGCGCGCTCCAGTTTTATAGCCTATAGGCCGGCTTTTAGCGTATAAAGCTGAAAGATGTCAGCTTCATAGACAAATATCAAAGTTTCGAGACTCTTAAGTTTAAATAATATAAATTTACCAATATTATGTCATGAATTGTTTATACTTATCTTATAGCTTTATTTACATTATTAAATTCTATCAATAATTATAATAAATATAATAAAAATAATAAATTTTTATAATTTTATATTTGACAAAATATAATAATATTTTAAATATTTTTATTTTATCGCTTTTCCTTGAACGTAAATGTTGTTTAATATCATATAATTCTAAATTTTTTTTAATAAACTTTTTTTATTATTAATATGGAGAAAATAAATAGCGTGTTATTCAGCGTAGAAATGATCCAAAAGATCAAATTATAATATTTTTAGCTATTGAAGAATGTTACGATGAATTACTTAAGGCTCACCAACAAACTGTAAATAAAGCTATAAGATAAATATAAATAATTCATGACATAACATTGGTAAATTTATATTATTTGAAACTAAGAGTCTCGAAACTTTGATATTTGTCTATGAAGCTGACATGCTTACGCTAAAAGCCGGCCTATAGGCTATAAAACTGGAGCGCCCCGCTTCATAGCGAAATAGGCTTGCTCGAGCATTATTACTCTATGGGCCGGCTTATAGCCTATAAAACCGATTATCCTATGGGGCTACGACATATATATATATATTAGAGTGGACCTAAAATTAGAGTTTTGAGAAAAACTTTGCTACCCGGGTTTTTTTGTGAAGTTTTGGTCATAAAAAGTCCCCAGCTCCAAGGATTTTGATTTTGCTTTGCAAAAACACGTGCCTGTAAGCACCTCAAATTTCCATTTGTTTTTTATTTATAATGTATTCATAATGAGAAAATTGCGATTTTTAAAAATTTTATTTTGATAAAACAAAGTGTTCTGGGTCTTCTACAACTTTAGGGATCAGTTTTTATATGTCTAAACATCATTTTCTATCTGTTTGGTAGTGTTTAAAAAAATTTTTTCAGAACGTTAAAAAATTAGAAAGCTGAAAAGTCAAAATTCCCATGTTATTTAAATGGGAAAATTGAAGTGCTTACAGGCACGTGTTTTTGTAAAGCAAAATCAAAATCCTTGGAGCTGGGGAGTTTTTATGACCAAAACTTCACAAAAAAACCCGGGGACCAAAGTTTTTCTCAAAACTCTAATTTTAGGTCCACTCTAATATATATACTATATAGATATACTATGATAAGTAAAAGGGGGGGCTCCGCCCTTCCTGATCTGTTCCCGGTGTTGTTGTTATCGATATTTTATTATTAATTTTTATTATTATCATGTTGTTATTGTCCAAAATATATCTTAATCTTAATACTATATATATTTAAAAATTTATTTGTTTGTTTGTTTGTTTGTGTGTTTGTTTGTTTGTACCCTTATGACGCAAGAACCGCCGAACCGATTGGTATCAAATCGGTGTCAAAATAAAGAAAAAAAGTCTGCGGGTGACAGAGGCCATATATTCTCTGCTCAGCTATCGTAGTTTTTGAGATATTTAATTTTTTAGTATTTTTGAACTTGATAACATTTTTTAAAATTTTTAACAAAAATTGAAATATCTTGAGACTATTGAAAAATTTTAAAATGGAACTTTGTAGTATCTAATTCGCACCAATTTTTACGTATTCTCTGAAATTTTTATTCAAAACGAAGGTATCTTTAAAATTTTCTCAAATATTTTTGAAGCTGGTAAAAGATTTTATATATATATATTTTTTGGAAAATAACAACATGATGGCGGAGCCCCCCACCCCCTGATTTGGTCGTGGTGTTGGTGTTATTGATTTTATATTATTAATTTTTCTTGTTATCATGTTGTTATTGTCCAAAATCTTAATATCTTAATACTATATATATTTGAAAATTTATCTGTCTGTCTAAATTTTTTTATCGCACTTTGTAGTGTTCGATTCAGCACTAATTTTTATGTATTCGCTGAAATTTTTATTCAAAACAGAGGTATTTTTAAAATTTTATTAAATAACTCCCCTCTTATGTTAAAATAATTTTGACTAGCTGATTGGCCTCGCTATGCTCGGCAGAATGTGACAGTAATATTGAACATTTAACTATCACACTATCCGTTGATGTCTAAAAATAAAAAATATTGCTGTGCGAAATTAAAATAATTTTTGTTTTTCTTTTAAAAATTGTTTTAAAAAATATTTTAATCATAAAATCCTATCCTATATATATTAAAATGAAATAATCGAAAAAATTGATTATTTTTAATATATTTCAGCACTAATTTATGAAGAGCTGTATGGACGAAAATACATGAAAGTTGTTTTAAATTAATTTTTAAAGAAATATCCCCAGCCGTTTTTTTAATTTTTAAAAAATATTCAAAAGATTTTGAGATATCAAACTCAGAAGTTAGTGGTCGAAAACATAAAAAAATTTCATTTTTTTTCACTAAAACTGATTTTTCTCAAGATCTAAGAGGTCTTAAGCCTTGGAAAAAATTCTATCAATGTCTGTTTGTTTTTTTTTAATTTGAGCTCTCGGTTTAGAGTTACAACTGTTTAAAGCTAAGAAGTTTAAATTTAAAAACTCAAAAAGTTGTCATTTTTGCCACTTGATAACTTAAAATGGTTTGTATCAAAATGTAAAAACCAAATCGCTTTGTAATTTATTAAGCACTTCTCTAAAACAATTTTTTTTTGTTTTTTATTTAATGCATTCATTAAAGAGAAATATCAAAAAAAAGACTTAAAGTCAAATTTTTTGAATTTTTGGGTTTTTAATGTTTAAGACAGCCGATGTCCAATTTCTTATTCCATGAAATTTTTCGAATTTTTTCATATATAAAACACCCGACAATATAGATTGAAATATTTGAAATATTTTTATGATGTAGACATGAAATGTTGTTTCAATTATTTTTATGCAATAATAGCATTGAAATATTAGTATTTCAGATTATTCCCCACTTAAATGTTCTCGAATACTGAACTGTTTTATAGAAATGTTGTAATTTCAATTGTTTTTATGCAGTAATAGCATTGAATTATTAATATTGAATTTATCAAAATATACCCCACTTAAATGTTTTCGAATACTGTCCTGTTTTATAGAAAAGTTGTAATTTCAATTATTTTTATGCATTGATAGCATTAAAATATTAGCATTGAATGTAGCAGAATATTCCCCACTTAAATGTTCTCGAATACTATCCTTTTTTATAGAAATGTTGTAATTTCAAGTGTTTTTATGCAATAATAGCATTGAATTATTAGTATTGAATTCAGTAAAATATACCCTACTTAAATGTATTCAAATACGGGCCTCTTTTATAGAAATTTTGTAATTTCAAATAATTTTATGCAATCGTAGCATTGAAATATTAGTACCCAATTTAGCAAAATATTCCCCACTTAAATGTTTTCGAATACTTTCCTGTTTTATAGAAAAGTTGTAATTTCAATTATTTTTATGCAATCATAGCATTGAAATATTAGTATTGAATTTAGCAGAATATTCCCCACTTAAATGTTCTCGAATACTGTCCTTTTTTATAGAAATGTTGTAATTTCAATAATTTTTAGGCAATAATAGCATTGAATCATTAGTATTGAATTTAGTAAAATATACCCCACTTAAATGATTTCAAATATGACCTATTTTATAGAAATTTTTTAATTTAATATATTTTTATGCAATGATAGCATTGAAATATTAGTATTGAATTTAGCAAAATAAACACCATTTTAAATTTTTTCCCCTGTTTTATAGTAAACTTGTAATTTCAATGTTTTTAAGCATTGATAGCATTGAAATTTTAGTATTGAATTCAGCAAATTTGCCCAACTTAAATGTTTTCGAAAACTGTCCTACTGTTTTATAACATTGAATTATTAGTATTGAATTTAGCAAAATATACCCCACTTAAATGTTTTCAAATATTGTCCTGTGTTATAGAAAAGTTGTAATTTCAATTATTTTTATTCAATGATAGCATTGAAATATTAGCATTGAATTTAGCAGAATATTCCCCACTTAAATGTTCTCGAATACTATCCTTTTTTATAGTAATGTTGTAATTTCAAGTGTTTTTATGCAATAATATCATTGAATTATTACTATTGAATTTAGCAAAATATACTCACTTAAATATTTTTGAATATTGGTCTCTTTTATATAAATGTTGTAATTTCAATTGTTTTTATGAAATAATAGCATTGAATTATTAGTATTCAATTTAGCAGAATATGCCCCACTTAAATGTTTTCGAATACTGTCATGTTTTATAGAAATGTTGTAATTTTAATGGTTTTTATGCAATAATAGCATTGAATTATAGTATTGAATTTATTAAAATATACCCCACTTAAATGTTTTCAAATATTGACCTCTTTTATAGAAATTTTGTAATGTAAAATATTTTTATGCAATGATAGCATTGAAATATTAGTATTGAATTTAGCAAATTTGCCCCACTTAAATGTTTTCGAAAATTGTCCTACTGTTTTATAACATTGAATTATTAGTATTAAATTTAGCAAAATATACCCCACTTAAATGTTTTCAAATATTGTCCTGTTTTATAGAAAAGTTGTAATTTCAATTATTTTTATGCAATCATAGCATTGAAATATTAGTATTGAATTTAGCAGAATATTCCCTACTTAAATGTTCTCGAATACTTTCCTGTTTTATAGAAAAGTTGTAATTTCAATTACTTTTATGCAATAATAGCATTGAAATATTAGTATTGAATTTAGCAGAATATTACCCACTTAAATGTTCTCGAATACTGACCTTTTTATAGAAATAATGTAATTTCAATTATTTTTATGCAATAATGGCATTGAATCGTTAGTTTTGAATTTAGTAAAATATATCCCACTTAAATGTTTTCAAATATTGACCTATTTTATAGAAATTTTTTAATTTAATATATTTTTATGCAATGATAGCATTGAAATATTAGTATTGAATTTAGCAAAATAAACACCATTTTAAATTTATTCCCCTGTTTTATAGTAAACTTGTAATTTCAATGTTTTTAAGCATTGATAGCATTGAAATTTTAGTATTGAATTTAGCAAATTTGACCCACTTAAATGTTTTCGAAAACTGTCCTACTGTTTTATAACATTGAATTATTAGTATTGAATTTAGCAAAATATACCCCACTTAAATGTTTTCAAATATTGTCCTGTTTTATAGAAAAGTTGTAATTTCAATTATTTTTATTCAATGATAGCATTGAAATATTAGCATTGAATTTAGCAGAATATTCCCTACTTAAATGTTCTCGAATACTATCCTTTTTTATAGAAATGTTGTAATTTCAAGTGTTTTTATGCAATAATATCATTGAATTATTACTATTGAATTTAGCAAAATATATTCACTTAAATGTTTTTGAATATTGGTCTCTTTTATATAAATGTTGTAATTTCAATTGTTTTTATGAAATAATAGCATTGAATTATTAGTATTCAATTTAGCAGAATATGCCCCACTTAAATGTTTTCGAATACTGTCCTGTTTTATAGAAATGTTGTAATTTTAATGGTTTTTATGCAATAATAGCATTGAATTATTAGTATTGAATTTATTAAAATATACCCCACTTAAATCTTTTCAAATATTGACTTCTTTTATAGAAATTTTGTAATGTAAAATATTTTTATGCAATGATAGCATTGAAATATTAGTATTGAATTTAGCAAAATATACCCCACTTAGTTTTTTTCAACTATTGACCTCTTTTATAGAAATTTTGTAATGTAAAATATTTCATGCAATGATAGCATGAAATATTAGTATTGAATTAAGCAAAATAAACACCACTTTAAGAGTACCACTTAAAAAAAAATATTTTATTGCAAAAGTCATATTGATTGTCCAAAACTTATAAAAGTTTTATATATTGTAACGTACCAAATGCCTAGACCCCTAAGATATGCAAATATTTATTAATAATGAATGCAAATAACAGTTTAATTCTACTCACTTATACGTGTGTTGCATCATACACACGCATAAGTGTATAAAATAATGAAATCGCGATTTATATCAATATATGTATCGATACAATTATAAACTCCCAAATTTAGATTATTTAATGATAAACAAATATTACTCAAATGGCAGCACTATCCAGCATGTATTTAATTATGCCGGCAGCCTCTTAAATGTAAATATGTAAATATGTAAATATTAGTAAAATATTAGTTTTTAAGTAAATTAGAATTATTTAATTTAATTATAAAATATTATAATTAAATACACCTTTATTATTAATAAAAAATATAATAATTATTAATAATACATTCAATATATTTAATAAATTAATTAAACATAAATGATAGATCTAGTAACGGTCAAAATAGATTTTATTGAAAAAAAGGAGTATTTATTAATCTAAGTTGTAAATAGAAATTAATTATAAATAAAAAAATAATCAATGTAATAAACATAATATATAAAAATGATAAACAATAATTAAAACAACTAAAAAACTAAAAAGAAGAAATTCGCGCCAAACGCAAATTTCCTTCCAGAAACTTCTAGAACTCTCTTTATGTATAAAAATTCCAAACATGTGTGCGTGAGTTGCGAAAAGTATATAAGAAAGAGATTTCGCACATCACGACACACTTGTCTTGGGATCTCTGGCAGAGCGAGTTCATAAAACGACCTTTGTTAAATTCACACTCAATAAACATTTACATTGAATTAATATTTAATGTTTTTATTTATGTAAGAGATTATAAGTCAGCATCAGCTTCATAGGCGCAGAAGTGCGTCGAAACCTACGCAGAGGCACAGCCTCGATTATAAACGTAACCCCTTTGATTTCCAAGGGCTGATCCCCTTGGTTTGATAAGGTTCTAGTCGGGTAGGAAAAAGTGTCGAACGTAGGAAAAATCATAATAATTGTCAACCCTCCCTCTGAGGGGTTACAATATGAAAATTTCATAAAATTTCATCGGTCTTTTTTAAACACGAAATAAATAAATTTCCTAAAAATATTTTATTGACAAAGTCATATGGATTGCCCAAATCTTTATAAATTTCCAATTTATATTTTATTTCGTCTTATATATGAAAAGTTCATATAATTCAAACTTTATAAATTGTCAATTTATCTTATTGCAAAAGTTATATTGATTGTCCAAAACTTAATAAATTTCCAATGTATATTTTACTTCATTTTATATATGAAAAGTTCGTAAAATTTCATTCGTTTGTTTTAAATATGAAATAATAAAAATTTTCAAAAAAAATATTTTATTGCAAAAGTCATATTGATTGTCAAAAATTTTATGAAAATATCTTAAATTATATATATATTAGTTGTTTATTTATTGACCTGTACTGGGCATAACTGTTAAATGAATCATATTAATTAAATTGCCCTATCTTGATATGTGTATGTATATATTACATCCCTTTTTTTATTAAGACATATAAAGTGGCAACATTTTATAATTTTTTTTTTAAATTCATTTAAAAATTATTTAAAATTACGCGGTTGTTAATACAGGTACAGAAGGTACCTGCAGCGTTTCGATCGACACCAACACATAGATCTCCTCAGTATGGCTGTGTGTGTTGGTGTGTGCCATAGACGCTAGAATATCTCGTCTTTATTTTTCTTATATAGTAACCGAACGTCTATTTTATCAATTGCGAGATACTATAAACATTCGATCAGTATACAAGAATACATGATGGTATGGCCGATTGCGGGTCTTCGGCCTTTCTAAATATTTTTATGTTTATGTTTATTTTATTTATCACCCAAATATTTTTCAAATTATATATATATTAGTTGTTTATTTATTGACCTGTACTGGGCATAACTGTTAAATGAATCATATTAATTAAATTGCCCTATCTTGATATGTGTATGTATATATTACATCCCTTTTTTTATTAAGACATATCAAGTGGCAAAATTTTATAATTTTTTTTTAAATTCATTTAAAAATTATTTAAAATTACGCGGTTGTTAATACAGGTACAGAAGGTACCTGCAGCGTTTCGATCGACACCAACACATAGATCTCCTCAGTATGGCTGTGTGTGTTGGTGTGTGCCATAGACGCTAGAATATCTCGTCTTTATTTTTCTTATATGGGTCAATATTTGTGAAGTGTATACAGTTTGGATTTTCAAGTCTCAGAATATACTCCAAAGTATTTTTGGTCGAAAGCATATATAAAAATAATAATTTTCCCCAATTTTTAGCATTTTAGATCCAATCCTCTATTTTTTACAGCGATTTTTGTTTTTTTCAATTTTTTGAAATTTTTAATTTTTGAGAAATTTATGTTCATTAATTTTTTTCGCAAACGCGCACTTTACAATAAAATTTTTTTTCCTTATACTACCCCATAGGAAATTTCCCGTAGAATTCGATTCTGGGGTCCAAATTTTTTTTTGAACTGCGCATGCGCGAGAAAATCAACTTTCTTACTTTGCCTTTTCATCCTGATGGTCTCAAATTGTATGTTTTTTTATATACTTTCAGCATATGGAATCATTTTTTTGGGTAAATTTATTTTAAAAGCACTAAAATTGAAAAATAGCGATTTTTAAAAAATCATTTTTCACAAATTTTGAATTTCCCGCCAAGTCACGTGACCAAATGAAAATCTGACCAAAAATTCAGATTCATCGGAAAATTTTACATAAGGATACCAATTTTCGTCTTATTTCATTAAATAGTTTCTAAGATATCCCATTTTAAAGATAAAGATTAAAATTGACTTTTTTTAAAAAACCCTAAAAATGGGACTCTGACTTTAATTATCATATCTGCTAAACAAATAATTATAAAAAGACGATTAAAAATTTTTTTAAAACTAAGGGCTTGTAAAAAATTTTTGAGGACTATAGAACTCGTTTCTTTTAAAAACTAGAATTTTGGCAGCAATTTCAAAATTGGTCATTTTGGGGTAAGAATAGGCATTTGGTTTATTGACTATCGGCATGAGAGATTTAGCGACAAATAATTGCAGTGTACAGTAACTGAATGGTGAAACTTATACCAAAAAAATGAGACCAATTGGAAGTATTTTGGTTAACTGGAAAGTTTGCAGCTTTGTATTAAAGATTATGAAAAAAATCCTATTTGATAACATTGTGGTATTTTGTAGTTATTTAGTATTTTGCTATTTCTTTTATTTCTATAGCGTTACGGAAAAATCCAAAACTTTTCCGAAAAGGGGGTCTTTTCTAAAATTTCTCGAGGAATCAGAAAATTTCGTCAAAATTTTCATTAGGTGACTAGAAAATTCGGAAAATTGAAAATAAGATAGAATAGCTACAAAATACAACAATGTTATAAAATAGGATTTTTTTCATAATCTTTAATACAAAGCTGCAAACTTGCCAGTTAACCAAAATACTTCCAATTGGTCTCATTTTTTTGGTATAAGTGTCACCATTCAGTTACCATACACTTCAATTATTTGTCGCTAAATCTCTCATGCCGATAGTCAATAAACCAAATGCCTATTCTTACCCCAAAATGACCAATTTTGAAATTGCTGCCAAAATTCTAATTTTTAAAAGAAACGAGTTCTATAGTCCTCAAAAATTTTTTACAAGCCCTTAGTTTCCAAAAAATTTTTACTGGTCTTTTTATGATTATTTGTTTAGCAGATATGATAATTAAAGTCAGAGTCCCATTTTTAGGGTTTTTAAAAAAAGTCAATTTTAATCTTTATCTTTAAAATGGGATATCTTAGAAACTATTTAATGAAATAAGACGAAAATTGGTATCCTTATGTAAAATTTTTCGCTGAATCTGAATTTTTGGTCAGATTTTCATTTGGTCACGTAACTTGGCGGGAAATTCAAAATTTGTGAAAAATGATTTTTTAAAAATCGCTATTTTTCAATTTTAGTGCTTTTAAAATAAATTTACCCAAAAAAATGATTCCATATGCTGAAAGTATATGAAAAAACATACAATTTGAGTCGATCAGGATGAAAATTGAGCTGTCTGCAGCTGAGGCATATTAGCTAGAAAAGGCAGAGCAAGAAAATTGATTTTCTCGCGCATGCGCAGTTCAAAAAAAAATTTGGACCCCAGAATCGAATTCTACGGGAAATTTCCTATGGAGTACTATAAGGAAAAAAAATTTTATTGTAAAGTGCGCGTTTGCGAGAAAAATTAATGAACATAAATTTCTCAAAAATTAAAAATTTTTAAAAATTGAAAAAAACTAAAATCGCTGTAAAAAATAGAGGATTGGATCTAAAAAGCTAAAAATTGGGGAAAATTATTTTTTTTATATATACTTTCGACCAAAAATACTTTGGAGTACATTTTGAGACCCGACCATGCAAAGTCATATACAGTTCACAAATATTAACCCATATAGTAACCGAATAAAATAAATAAATTAAACATAAACATAAAAAATAAAATAAACATAAACATAAAAATATTTAGAAAGGCCGAAGACCCGCTATCGGCCATACCATCATGTATTCTTGTATACTGATCGAATGTTTATAGTATCTCGCAATTGATAAAATAGACGTTCGGTTACTATATAAGAAAAATAAAGACGAGATATTCTAGCGTCTATGGCACACACCAACACACACAGCCATACTGAGGAGATCTATGTGTTGTTGTCGATCGAAACGCTGCAGGTACCTTCTGTACCTGTATTAACAACCGCGTAATTTTAAATAATTTTTAAATGAATTTAAAAAAAAATTATAAAATGTTGCCACTTGATATGTCTTAATAAAAAAAGGGATGTAATATATACATACACATATCAAGATAGGGCAATTTAATTAATATGATTCATTTAACAGTTATGCCCAGTACAGGTCAATAAATAAACAACTAATATATATATAATTTGAAAAATATTTGGGCGATAAATAAAATAAACATAAACATAAAAATATTTAGAAAGGCCGAAGACCCGCAATCGGCCATACCATCATGTATTCTTGTATACTGATCGAATGTTTATAGTATCTCACAATTTATAAAATAGACGTTCGGTTACTATATAAGAAAAATAAAGACGAGATATTCTAGCGTCTATGGCACACACCAACACACACAGCCATACTGAGGAGATCTATGTTTTGGTGTCGATCGAAACGCTGCAGGTACCTTCTGTACCTGTATTAACAACCGCGTAATTTTAAATAATTTTTAAATGAGTTTAAAAAAAAATTATAAAATTTTGCCACTTGATATGTCTTAATAAAAAAAGGGATGTAATATATACATACACATATCAAGATAGGGCAATTTAATTAATATGATTCATTTAACAGTTATGCCCAGTACAGGTCAATAAATAAACAACTAATATATATATAATTTGAAAAATATTTGGGCGATAAATAAAATAAACATAAACATAAAAATATTTAGAAAGGCCGAAGACCCGCAATCGGCCATACCATCATGTATTCTTGTATTTTTTTTTTTTTTTTTTTTTTTTTTTTTTTTTTGGGCCCCTTCATGAAGGGGCCTTTTTCGTAGGACGAGGAGAATGCATTTACGCATACCATACACGCGTACTGTATGGTTATGTGGGACTCAACCTCAAATTTGTATCTGGGGTTGCCAGGATATACACAATTGAGGAATTACAATACCCACTAAACTCCCCACCCTCCTGCATTTATGACAATATCATAGAATCCGGACCGGGACTCCCTGTTTAGGTATTACTTCGGTCCGGAAACAATGCAGCCCAGGCATTTCTTCGCCATACCCTGTCAATAAAGGAGGAGATTTTCCTACGAGAGGAAACCTTCCTCCTTTTTTCCAATCAGTGTCGCCCGTACGTACTCTGCCACACTGTACCAGTTAGCGGCACTGCGCAGCATTTCCGGGACGACTACTTCCGGCCTCCATTCATCGAAGGGCGGTCGCCCTTCAGCGAAGCGAGGACACCCAAAAAAGGTGTGCTCAGCGGTATCCAGCTCGCCCGGGCAATGCAAGCATTCCGGAGATGTCACCTTGCTCCACTTGAAAAGCATATCGTGGAAATAACCGTGACCAGTTAGGAACTGTGTGAGTTAGAAGTCTACCTCTCCATGATCACGGTTCATCCAGCTTTCCAAATCGATGATAAGGCGGTGCGTCCAACGTCCCCTCGGGTCACCATTCCACCTATACTGCCAACATTCCATTGTGCGGGAGCGAGCGCGAACGGAAGCTACGTCGCGCTCTTCTTCCCCACGGTTATAGATCGCCTGCCTTTCCAAGGCAAGCAGGTCGATGGGAATCACCCGAGCCACCACCTGGATCGCTGGCTCTGATACTGTCTTGTACGAGCAAGCGATTCGAAGTGCCCCCTGCCTCTGTACTGCCTTTAGTTTCTTGCAGTACTTTTTTATGCGGACATTGTCCGCCCACACCTCTGCACCGTAGAGCAAGATGGAGTTAACTGTCGTCATCAACAGCCTCCTCTTCTCAGATCTGGGACCGCCGATGTTCGTCATTAGCCACGAGAGGGACTTTGTCACCCGGCTAGCCTTTTCACAGGCCTGCTGGAATTGTCTATTGTAGGTCAACTTGTTATCCAAGAAGACCCCCAAATATTTGACCGATGGTTTGGTCTGGATCATAAGGGGATTACCTCCGTCATCAAAGCTGATGCCGAATATGGTATCAACCCTTCTCCGGGTCAGAAGGACAATCTCCGTTTTCGGGACTGCCAGTCTTAGTCCGTGATCCGACATCCAGCTATTGATAAGGCGCATGGCCTCATCCAAGGTATTCTGCTGGTCCTCTGGCTCTCGAGCTGTTATGGTTAGAGCAATGTCATCCGCGTATCCGATCATGGAGCATCCATCCGGAAGCTCAATCTTTAGCAAGCCGTCGTAAAAGGCATTCCACAGATCAGGACCCAGAACTGAACCCTGCGCTATGCCTGCGCTTAATACTTTACCTCTTGTGCCATCGAGCGTGTCCCAGCGCAGGTATCGGTCCCGGAGGTAATCTCTGAGTATATTTCTCAGATAATCCGGAACTCTGAATACCTGCTCGAGGGAGTGCAACATATCGTCCCACTTAGCCGAGTTGAATGCGTTTTTCACATCCAACGTGACAAGCAGGACGTCCGGTTTAATATCCGGCCGCACTTGTCTGGCCCTCATAACCACCTTCACGACCTGCTCGATGGCACCGATCGTGGAACGCCCCTCACGAAAGCCGTGTTGGTCGTCGCTAAGGTCACCCGCTTCCCTAATTGCTTGCCGCAATCTTCCTCTGACCATGCTCTCCATCACCTTGCCAATGGTATTTAACATACACAATGGTCTGTAAGATGATGGAGATCCTGGTTCACCCTTTCCCTTGCTTATCAGAGCCAGACGGGCCACTTTCCAGTCCCTTGGAAAGGCGCCTGCCACGAGGCACGCGTTAAACATGCCAAGCAGGAGACCAGGGATTACCTTTGCAGCCGCCTTAAGGGCTTCCGCGGGTATTCCGTCTGGTCCTGGCGCTTTCCCATTTTTCATTGACCTAATTGCATGAAGCATCTCCGCCTCGATAAATAGCGGAACTTGCTCCCTCGGGACATCCAAAGCAGGGTGTTGTTGGTTTGGATGATCCGGGAAGAGAGCGTCCACTATTCTTTTGGTCGTTGCTTCATCCATCGTGTTGTCACATCCGGACTTAAGTTTGCCCATGACAACCTTATATCCCAGGCCCCACGGGTCGCTGTTGACATCATCTCTTAGGGACCGAAGACAGCGCGCCTTGCTGAGGCGGATAGCTTTCGCCAGTCTATGCTTGGCTCCCTTGTACTCTTCAGAGCGCGTAGCCAGCTCTGGGCGGCCATACGCTCTTTGCCGTCTTCTGCGTGCGCCGTGACAGACCCGTCTTAGCTCCGCAATTTCTTCATTCCACCAGTACACGCTTCTTTTACCCTTCCAGGGCCGTTTACGCGGCATAGAGGCATCGCAGGCTCCCCTCAGAAGAGCAGTTACCCTCTTGACAAGGGTCTCTGCCTCTCGCGGGGTGGTCGGTCCTCCATGCCAGGCTGGGATAGACGAGAACTCTTCGCGAAGATAATCCACAAATCTGTCCTCGTCCATCTTTGACACATTCCAGCCTAGTGGGCGCTTTTTGTACGGGGGCCGATTAGCAACCCTATCACGCACTTTGAAGGTGATGTAATTATGATCGCTGCCATTGGCTCCATCCATCACCCTCCAGCCACCCACTCTTCCTGCCAGCCCGGCCGAGGCAAAAGTGACATCAGGGATCGATTCGCCAAAGCCTGGCCTTACGTAGGTTGGATTGTTCCCAGAGTTCATGACCACCAGATCAGTTCTAGCAGCCATCTCTAGGATCAACGTTCCCCTACGGTTCGTGGTTGGCATTCCCCATTCCACGGCCCTGGCATTTAAGTCCCCAGCAAATATGATATTGCCAGAGACTTCCCTTATCGTTTCCTCCAATGAGGCCAGCTTTGCTGTGAACACCCCAATAGTGTCATTCGGTGACAAATAACTACTAATGAAAGTTGTATCACCGCACTTTGCCCAGACGTGGCAATTGCCTTTTCCATGTCGTGACATAGACGTCTGAGCACGACCTCGTAGCCATATAGCGCACCGGCCTGTGTCATCGGTTAACCAGAATTGCTGGTTCCTATTGCGAAGCGGCTCGGATAGCAAGACGACGCTAGAGTCTGTCTCGCCTGCGAGCTGATCGAGCAAAAGGTCAGCAAGAATGGTTTTGTTCATATTCCCTTGCAGGACTCCGAACATTACCGATGACACTTTATCTTCCTTGCAGTAAGTGCCTCCCGATAACACTTACATGCTCCGCATCCTGGAAGGTGGTCGGTCTTGGCCTTGTCAGCTCTTTCCCTGCAGAGGAAGCATTCTGATTTTTCCACAGGACAATTTTCTGACTTGTGGCCTTGAACGCCACATTTAAAACACGCAAATTTTCGGTCCATGCCCTTACATGACCACTGGTTGTGGCCGAAACCAAGACACTTAAAGCACCGTGTAACCTCGGCTCTTAAGCGCACTTGCCAATTAGACCAGCCATTATTTAGCCGGCCTTTTTTGGTCAATTTTAGTGCGGCGGCTTCTGGTAGGTCTACGACCGCCATATCCGACTTAGTACCCTTAGCCTTGAAGATGGCGACTTTTATGTCGTCATCGTTCTGCAGCTTGGTTGCCTCCTTTATCACCTGCCTCACTTCGTCGCTACCAGTAGTACCATCTAGGCTTCTGATCTCCACGGTTAGGTGGGGAATCAGTTCCTTGACTGTACTTTCTGGGCCTGCAACCGTCTTGACAGCGTCTAATAGTTTTTGCCGGTCTTTCGACGAGCTCAGCTCTATTAGGACGCTCCCATCCTGGGTTTTCTGGATTCGGTGAACCGCAGTCCCTGAATCTTTTAGTTGGACACCTCTTTTGATCTCCAGCAGGGCTGTTGCATAAGACTTCCCTTCAGGAGGCTTTATTATTAGAGCCTCCTTACGCTTAGAGATCCTTATGCGCCGGTTCTGGCGCTTCTTTCTCCTGCCTTTTTCTGTCGCCTCGGAAGGAGGAGATACGCCATCTCCTTCCTTCTTCTGCGGCTTTTTCTTTTTGCTTCTTTTATTTTCTGCCCCCTGCCGCAGGTTTGCTGCCGCTGTAGTTATTTTTGGCTGTTCCTTCTCCTGCTGCTTCTTCTGTTCCTGCTCTTGGTTTTTACGAGCCTCTGCCTCCTTTCTTTCAAACTCTTTTTTCTTTTTCTTCTTTTCCTTTTTTCTTTGACCTTTGCTTTTATTAGCGACGAAATCATCCTCGTCTGGAGGGGAGGTATCTGTAGCTACATCTTTTGGCTGCGTTTGCTGGCCAGAAGCTAACTGATTTACCTCCTGAACCATATCTTTCGGAGGAGACATCACTGCATTAGCGAAGGTCTTCCTTAGAGGGAGTTCCGGGGACGTTTTCTGCGCCGGTCTCTTTTTTGTATTCTCCTTTCCGGGTGGGCTTCGGGACGCAGTCCGAGCCCTCTTCTTTCCTTTTCTAGTCATAACCTCTGATGCTTCCTCTATAGGAATATCGGGTTTTTGTTTTCCACTTAAAAGCTCCTGCTGCAGTTTGAAAATTGTCTTAAGCCTGGCTAAATATTTTTCAAACTCAGCTATGCCTTTTTTGACTGTCATATTACAGTTCTTCTGTACTTTGACTGAGTCTCTCATCTGAGTAATATCTCTCTCCATGTTTGAGTGGATTTCAATGCACGCCTTGTTATAGTCCTTTGATATTAGGAGATATCTTTCTATATTTTCTTACCTCTTGCCTTCGTCATCAGGCCCAACTTCGCTAACATTAGGCAACGAATATGACCTCTGGTCCTTCAGAATAGAAGGCCGTATCAAGCTGTTGCTTGAACCTTTTTGGGCGCCACATTTTGCGCATATATCACCTTCCATTGAGGATTTGCGGGAGGAATCCTCGACCTCTAGCCTACTTAGGACTACCTTTGCCGTCTTTTTTTCAGCATTAATTAGAGCTAGATGTTGTTGCTCTGTGGGCGTGGTGTTCTGCCCTTGCTGCTGAGAAATGCTAAATTGGAGACCCCCAGAATCCGTGTCTCCAGCTCTGACCATCAAGGCTTTCACTTGATCGGAATCAGAGGTTGAATTATCCTCTGTAAGAGGGGTATCAACCTGGGGTAATTCACTGTATTTATTTAGCATTGTACATAAAATAAGCCTGTGTCCCTGGACAAAGGGCCCTTAGTTGGGTAAGAGTACCCTTCAGAGTATTATTAAAGGATTTATGTTAGTCGCTGACAGAGAGTATCTATCAGCTTCCAGCGTCCATCCAGTAATAATAGTCCTACAGATCGGGGGGTTTTCACCACCATGTCTGATGACATCACATACGATTATTAATCCGGCATGTAACAGACTTCGATTGAGAGGCGGTGACGCGAGGGAACACCAATCCTCAATCTAACAGGCGAAGTGTTTCCACCTCTATGTTTGCTACCATTCCACAATGTTTTATACCTGTCATGGAACAGGTCAGGCATCTACCAGTGGAGTCATGAGGGCTGATGTCAGATTTTACTCTGGAACCAGGCGGCATTGATTCCATAGATAGATCCCCTACAGAATGGAGGATTGCTCCTCCTTGTCTGATGACAATTCCACTTCCCAATAGCCCAATAACCCATCACCTTCACACATTACTAAACCAGAAAATACAACCTGCAGTCATGATTTAGCGGGACTCGCGACTACCTTTAATCGGCTACGTCGCTGTGCTCGAGGTAGAATTCTCCCATGCTAAGAGCCAATACGTCAGGTCTAAGGCAACCCTGTATGTGGCTTATATCGCACTTAGGTTGGAGAAAACCTTGGAGCCCCTTTAATATGCCTCTTCCTCAAGGATAGTTTAGGATAGCAGTCTGCGGCTGCATGCTTGTCAAGAATGCTCGAGGGAAAGACAAGGCATAAGACCCGGTTTATAGGGCAGCCTCAGTTATTCCAGAACCACTTATAGACTAACTATGAGCAGTCTGCGGCATTCCTAACATGCACACATGGGATAAAGCATAGAGCATGTCCCCGGAGAAATGCAAGGCATGAGACCCGATTTATAGGGCAGCCTCAGTTGTTCCAGAGAGCTATATCCTATATCCTTGATTCTAGTTCAACCTTGAAAAAAGGCGGCCTGAACCACCCTCCTCCTTCCTCAGCCTTATGAGGCTCCGGGCTTGGGACCGGTACAGCGGAGTGAAATCATGTATTCTTGTATACTGATCGAATGTTTATAGTATCTCGCAATTGATAAAATAGACGTTCGGTTACTATATAAGAAAAATAAAGACGAGATATTCTAGCGTCTATGGCACACACCAACACACACAGCCATACTGAGGAGATCTATGTGTTGGTGTCGATCGAAACGCTGCAAGTACCTTCTGTACCTGTATTAACAACCGCGTAATTTTAAATAATTTTTAAATGAATTTAAAAAAAAATTATCAGATTCGGAACATCGATTGCCTTACTACAAGAGAGGAAGTAGAGGTAGTCTTGAAAGACGTTCTAAAGGAAACCGGCCCGATCATGGTGAAGCTATCTCAACCTAATATTCGGGAACAGAGATCAGCCACGGTCGAGCTGGACCAGAAGGCGGCATTCAAGCTGATAAAGAAAGGCAGCATTAATTTAGGCTTAGGCAGTTGTAGAGTAAGACTACAGGCAACTCCGCTTAGATGCTTCAGATGTTTAGCGTATGGCCACATAGCAGGTAATTGCAAAGGACGCGATCGAAGCAAACTATGCTTTAAATGTGGGATGGGAAACCACAAGGTAGTAGATTGTACAGGAAAGCTGCAATGCTTCCTGTGCAAAGCTGCCAAATTAAAGGAAAAAGAGCTCAAACACTTCCCAGGTTCCAGGAAGTGCTCTGAGTTCCAAAAAGCGATCAGAAAATGATCAAGGTGGTCCTAGGAAACATGCACAGAAGCTGGACTGCAAACCAGCTTATGTATCAAACTCAGGGGAAGATCAAGGCAGACCTTTGGATCATCAGCGAGCAGTACCGAGGGGGTAATCCAAATTCAGCTACCTAGTTCGGCGACGAACTCGAAACAGCAGCTATTTGGATCGCTAATCAAGAAAAAGTACCAGTAGAAGCATCAGGAAAAGATAGGGGCTTTGTGTTGGTTAGAAGTAAAACTATAACTTACGTGAGCTGCTACCTTACGCCGACCGGACCTAGACAGGAGTATTATATGAAATTGTTAGGCATAGAAGACTTTGCGAGAGATGCGGGTAGAAACATAATTGTTGCAGGCGATTTTAACGCCAAGGCTGTTGACTGGGGTATGCCCTACACTGACTCAAAAGGGGCGGCGACCCTTGAAATGGTATCCAGGCTGGGACTCGTTGTCTTGAACGTGGGTAACACCACTATCTTTATAAGGGCCGGCTATAACGAGATGATAATTGACGTGTCTTTCGCATCTGAAGGCCTGAGCACAAGAGTGAATAACTGGCACGTCATGGAAGATTTTACAGCGAGCGACCACCAGTATATTTCGTTTAAAATCCAGCACGAACGACAGCCCCCCGGCGAGGCATATAGGCCGAAACCAAGAGGTTGGAACCTCAATAAGCTGAATAAAGAACGATTCATACAAGTTTTATTGATGGGACAAGGGGCAATTCTAGCGAATCCCCGCAGAGTAGGAAGTAAGGAAGACGCGGAGAAACTAGTATCCGAAGTAATGACGCTGATTAAGAAAGCCTGTGATGCTGCCATGCCTCGAAAAAGGTTCAATGGAAAGAACACACCTGTGTACTGGTGGAACCCAGAAATTGCAGAGCTCCGCAGACAAAGCCACAAGACGCGAAGAAAAGCGACTAGAGCAAAGTCCCGCGGAAAAGCAAGGGAACTCATGAACGTTCACAAGGAAGTTAAGCGATCCTTAAGGCAGGCGATCAACGCCAGCAAAATTCGCTGTGAAAGGAAGCTATGTATTGAAGTTGACAACGACCCCTGGGGACTTGGCTTCAAAATATTTACGAAGAAGCTGAGGGGCTTCGCGGCCAGCTCGCTAATGGACGAAGAGGAGGCAAAAACAGTCGTTGATGCCCTATTCCCGACGCACCCGACAAGAGTGGATCAAGAGGATAACACCAATGTGGAGGATATCCCGGACTTTACGCAAGAAGAGCTGTTCGCTGCCGTAGACTCCCTTAGAAATAAGAAAGCTTCCGGCCCAGACGGTATACCAGCCGAGATTATAAGATTAGCTGCACATGAGTGTCCATCAGTGATGCTAAGGATGTACAACACATGCATCCGAACAGGAGTCTTTAGCAGGCGATGGAAAAAGGCAATACTGGTACTTATCAGCAAAGGAAAGGGTGATCCTACACTCCCATCCTACTGGCGACCACTAGGACTTTTGGATACAGCGGGAAAAAGTTTCGAAAAGATGCTTCAACCTCGTATCTTAAACGCTGTAGAAGCAGCAGGAGACTTATCTCCACGACAATACGGCTTTAGACGGGGGCGGTCCACCATTGGGGCAGTGAAGGAGGCCGTTGACGCGATAGCGAGGGCCCAAACGCGTAATCATTAGTCTCGTAAAATTACTCTTTTGGTTACCCTTGATGTCAAGAATGCATTTAACTCGGCAAAGTGGACAGACTTCCTGCAAGGACTGAGTGACTTCGCAGTACCCAAATATTTGATGCGGGTAATGAAGAGCTACCTAAGTGACCGAGTACTCTTGTACGAGACTCTACAAGGTAAAAGGAGTAGGAAAGTGACAGCTGGCGCGGCTCAGGGTTCGGTACTGGGACCTGACTTATGGAACATTTCTTATGATGGTATGCTAAGGCTGGAGCTAGCGGATGGCTGCTTCATGATTCGGTTATGCGGATGATATTGCTCACGTAATCATAGCAAGAAACGTACAACAGTCTCAGAACAGCTTGAACGTTTGCATGGTAAATACAAACATATGGATGGAAGAGCATGGATTAAGTCTTGCAGCTGCTAAGACAGAGATCGTAATGTTTACGGGGAAGCAAATTCAAACTGTCATTCCCATACGAATCGACGGGGATACTGTCATCGAGACGAAAAGGTTCGTTAAATATCTAGGTATAACTCCGGACACGAAGCTGACTTATTGGGAGCACATCTCCCAAAGGGTCAAGAAGGCAGGTACCACGACGCAAGCCCTGAGCAGGCTGATGTCAAATATGAACGGCCCGAAGTCCAGCAAGAGGAAGCTACTAATGTCTGTAACTCACTCCATCCTATTGTACGGAGCAGAAATTTCGGCGAAGGCGTTAGACAAAGATATGTATGCGAAATGCATAATAAAAGTTCAGAGGCAAGGTGCTCTGAGGGTTTCTTATGCGTACAGGACTGTCTCGGAAGCGGCAGTCCTTGTGATCGTAGGCATTATTCCAATTAAGCTCCTCGCCAAAGAGCGTAAACTTATTTACGATAGAAAAAATGAAGGCGACGTCGACCGTATCAAAGCGGAAGTTAGGAGGGATGTGATGCTGGAGTGGGAGACGCTCTGGAAGGATCGTACAGACAGCGCATGGACCAGGCATCTCATAAAAGACGTCGCTCCATGGATCCAGAGAGAACATGGGGAAGTGAATTACTTCTTGACCCAGTTTCTCAGTGGACACGGGCTTTTTCAGTCTTATCTCTTCAGGATGAGCAAAGTTGGAAGCTCCGAATGTGTGTTCTGTCCTGGCAAACGCGATGATGCGTATCACACGTTCTTTCGTTGCGATCGGTGGGTTATCAAAAGGAGGGAATTGGAGGCGGAAATAGGTGACATTACGCTTGACAATGTCGTTGAAAGAATGCTTCAAAATGAAGAAGGATGGAGTGCTGTTGCAAGGCTCGTGGAGGATATTCTGAGAACTAAAAAGCTATTGACGACACCCTAACTAGGAGCCGTGTGTAGGAGCGACCAAGATGGTCAGTTTTTGCACGCGGCACCAAAGAGGGGACAATGTAGGACGTACAAGGATATCTATTTATTTATTTATTTATATACTTATTTATTTATAAACTTACTTATTTATATAGTTGACGACACGGTGAAATAACAAGAAGGAGAAAGAAAGGATTAATGAATGGAAGGATCTTCAAACAAAGAAGATACATGGCCTTAAGTCAACCCGATGTAATGTGATAAACGGTTCCGGGCTGACTTGTATAAGGTATGATGAGGGGTGAGTTTAGTCGGTAAACATGGGGCAATGCATTCTTTGCAGAGTGCCTTGCCATCGTGGAGTCCGACACTGTTCAGAACACCGGGTTCTGTTCGTGCGTAACGCATTCTCACCTCTCAATGTGCAAAAAAAAAAAAAAAAAAAATATCCACGTCTAAAATTATTATTATCATACCTTCTAAAATTACCGTTTCCACGGTTATTATCTCATCTATAATTTGAATGACCACGAGGACAATCCCTTGCTATATGATTCGTAAACTGTTTGCAATTATAGCAAATTTTGTCTTCATTTGGACAATGTACTCCAATATGGCCCATAGCATCACACTGATAGCACCTTTTATCTTCGTAACCAGTACTTGCAGCAAGTGCCTGTGCTCCTTGACTAGAAGCTTGTCTTTGTTGAGTATGTCGATTTGCAGCCTCACTCTGAATTATAAAACGTTTTAATTCTTCATACGTTAAATATTTACCAGTCATATTAAAATTTAAGTAATTCGCTTCTTGGACCTTTTCAACGTTCTTATCTATAGCTTGATAAAACGCATCTCGTATTTCTTGATCTGATAATGGGGGGGCTGAAGGAATGTTATTATAATTTCTAACTATTTCTTCAAACCTATCCCAAAATTCTATAGCTTTTTCTTTATTCGGAAGGAATTTTATATTATATAATTGTTTTCTTAAGTCTACAGATGTTAGATTATTTTCGCATCTCTTGATTTCTTTTATTTTAATTAATATTTCTATTGGATGAGTCACATCTATAATTTTAATATGATATTGATAATTAATTCTATTAATTAAAATATCCCCGACTTTATATTTATGTTTTTCAATAATATTTTCATCAAAATTTTCATTAGTTTTAATTCAGTATTGAATTCAACCATGCAGTAGTTGAAATTAAAAAAATTAAATTTTCTCATCATTTTAATATTGTAAGTACTTACACACACATGCGCATTCACGCACTTAAATCTAACCTTAAAATCATCACATCTACTAAAAAAAATTTCCTTTTTAATTTCATTAAAAAAAATTATCTCATCAATTCATCTTTTTTTTTATTATTAAAAGGATCATAACAAAATATTGTTTGTTTTCTTTTTAAAAAAAAATTAAAAAAAATTAACTTATAATGTCTCATCAACTCAATTTTTAATTAAAGTTTTATTAATCAAAAAAAAAAGATCACGTCTAAATGTTAAATTTTGTTTTTAAAAAAAATTCAAAAAAAAATAACCTAAAAAAAATGACTCATCGAAATAATATTTTATTATTATGATTATTATTATTTTTCTTTATACTTCTTTTTTTTTTTTATTTATTTAATTTATAATAAAATTAACCATAAAATCTTATCAAAAAAATTGCATGCATGGCCATTTTGTTTAAAAAAAAAATATTTTTATTATTATTATTTTTTTTTATTTAAAAAAAATACGTCTACAACGATTGTCTTTCATGATAAAATCGGCCATTTTTGTAATAACTCATCGAAATAAAAATTTTATTTATCATAAAAAATATCACATCAAAAAAATTTAAAGAGCGGCCTTTATTCTCATATTTTATTTTTTCACTTTTATAATTTTCTCATCTCAGAAATTCTACCTTTCTTTTCTGTGCCGCTATCCATTTTTAGATTTTGTGTTGTTCACCAAAAAAATATTAAACCATACTTCACGTCCAAGTTTTTCTTATAAATTTCTTTTTTTTTTAAGCACAAAATCACACTTTTTTTTAAATTCACTAACACTTTTTTTTAAATAAAAGCACGCAGCATAAAAATTCAAGCATGTATGGCTGGGCACATAACCTATCGGAATTATTTCATGAAATAAAGTATTTACACTAATTTATTATTAATATATGATCATTTATTTAAATACACATCTATTTTATTCTTAATAAACATCTAATATTTTATTTTAATATAATATCCATCGAAATACAACGCGTCAATAAAAAATCAACAACATAAGAAGTGCACTGCACAATGTCTGACGAACGACTGACTTCGTTAGTGCTCCCTCTTCTTTTTCATATAGTAATAAATAATTGACAATAGAGAGCGCCAATAATTACGTAGAGGTTTGGCCTGTTTTTGACAGATTCACCTGGACTAAATTGATCGTTTTTGTTATATTGTGTCCACAAGGTGTAATATTACGTAAAATAAATAATCTTGCATACTACTAACCCAAGAGTTAATTTTATTTATTATATGATTTTAAAGTTTAAATTCATAATTTTTTAAACAATTTATTAACAATTAAATATTTTTTAAACAATTAATCATACGACCTTATAACTTAGAAATTTGGATTCAGTGAGTCAAAATATGTATAATAAAATCAGGAACTTATCAAATTTTTGAATTGTTTTAGCTACAGGATATTTAACATTTAGATTGTTATAAAATTTTGCAATAAATTGTTAATAACAAATAATTGACCACGAATTTTGCAAAACGGGCCTCGGATTCGTGTTTAGGGGGTCAAAAAACATAAATTCCAGCCATTTTTTCCCATGGAGCTTTTATGGCATTAAATAGCATGCCTGACGACAGGACCCAAAAAAACTTTATTTTTGAGGTTAGGCCAAATTTCAAGAAAAATATTATGGCTAAATAAAAGTAAAAGTTAAATTTTGTATAAAATACGTAAGAAACAGCACAAAAAATTCCGCAAATTGCACCAAATACGGCAAAAATTTAAAAAATTTAAAAATTAATAGGGAATTTTTCATTCTTGCTCCTAAAATGGGCATTTTAATTGAGCTAATGAATACTTACGCGTACTAAAGTTAAAGTACATAAAAAAGGCAACTTTAAAAAAAAAAAAATTTACCCTAGCATGTTTTTGCATAAAATGGCGCTAATTTCAAAATTGCTCAATTTTTGCGGAAAAATTTGATTTTTGGCAAAAAAAAAAAAATTTTTCACAAAAATTTAACCTCATGGTCCCGTCATTAAAATACATATTTCCTGAGATTTTTATAAAAATCTGATTATTTTTGCCCAAGTTATTAAAAAAAAATAAAAAATTGGACAAAATTGGATTTTTGGAGGTTAGGATATATTTTAATAGTAACCTCACCCCATTAGTTCCATTCTTTGTCTAATTACAAAAATTTCCATTTTTTTTTTTTTTTTTTATGACCATTTTAACGATAGCAAAATACGATAGCAAACTTCTTAAAATTTAGCAAAAAATTAGTTTTTGCCATATATCTGGCAAAGTTACCCTCCGGGACACATAAGAAATCAAATTCCTTCTTACATATGTATATTAAACACGAAAAAAAAAAAAATTGCACTTCCCTTTTACATCACTATTCAATACTAATTTGCTTCCACTATATATTTTGCTAAATTCAATACATATATTTCAATGCTATTATTGCATAAGAATATTTGAAATTACAACCATTCTATAAAACAGGACAATATTTGAAAACATTTAAGTGCGGCATTTTCTGCTAAATTCAATACTAATAAATCAATACTATTATTGCATAAAAATAATTGAAATTAGAACTTTTTGAAAAAACAGGACAGTTTTAGAAAAAAAAAATTAAAGTGAAGTATAGTTTCTGCTAAATTCAATACTATTATTTCAATTAATAAACCCAATAATTCAATAAATCGGACTCTAAGTTTTTTTTTGCTATTTCTTTTTAATGAATAAATTAAATAAAAAACAAAAAAAAAAGCGGCTTTAGAAAAGCGTTTAATAAATACAAAGCATTTTGGTTTTTATATTTTGATAAAAACCATTTTCTGATATGAAGTGGTGAAAATGACCAATTTCTGAGTTTTTAAATTTTTTACTTCTTAGCTTTAAACAGTTGTAACTCTGTGCCGTGAGTTAAATTAAAAAAAAAAGCGTCAACTCGATAGCATTTTTTCCGAGGAGTAATTTTAAAAACTAGGTGTGGTAAAAGTCCACCTCCTTACGGTGCGGTGTACCCTGTCCTTGCCTGCAGGCCTGATAAAGATATGCACGTCCATCGAGCTTTTTGATTGCTAATAGTCAAAAGCATCCTTGTTTCATAGAAGACAAGATAGGCAGGATGATACACCATATGACTTTTAAGCAGCAAAACATAGTTGTTGTTGTTAAGAAAGGTGTAAGTGAAGGATAAAGATACTAATCTCAAAGCTAGTGGAGATCAGCAAATTTAGGCAAAGAATGGAATTGAGCGCCTAATTAAAAAAAAAGGCTCTAAAAAAAGAAAGGTGCTAAAAAAAGAAAGCTAAGCGAAAATGCCGAGACTGATTAGGAAAGGAACATGCTAAGAGAATTGCTGACGGAAAATCTCACGAAAAGATAATGGTAGACCCAGAGACTAAGAAGATTTATGTCCATAGTTAGTCTGAGACACATCCTAAAACACAACAGAGCACCTTGGGTAAAAATATTACAACCTATGATACAGGTCGTAATAACAAACCCTTTCAAACGGTTGTAAACAAAAGGAAGGAGAAAAAAAAGGGAAAAAAAGAAGGACAGGACGAAAATAAAAAGCATCCAGCAGCCACGAAAAAAATACAGTCCCAAAATAATGGAAAGAAGCTGTAGTAATAAAACTGCCTATGAATAGAACATATGCTGAGGCCCTGGGAGCAATCAGGTCTCAGTTTCAACCAGAAGAACTTGGTGCCAAAATAAGATCGTTGCAAAAGATAAAGGAGGGTGATGTTCTGGTTGAGCTGAAGGAACTTGTAACAAAATACGTTTTTTCTATCTAGAAGTAACAAAAGTACTCGGTGAACAGGCAAAAATTAGGCATCTTGCTGCTAAAAGAGTTATTTAAATACTCAATTTGGATTGCCTCACCAAGCTAATAGTCGTTGTAAATACAACAAAAAGCAAAGTAGAAGACGCAAAAATAACTAGGGTGACTATATTTAAGAGCAACGCAAGATAACAGAGATCTGATTACGTTGACCTTAATGAAAGATCCGCCTTTAAACTGGTCCGTATAAAATGTATCAAAATGGGTTAGATGATCTACATCGCAAAGTAACTTCATGAATCCGCTGCTATAAATGCCTACTTTATGGCCATATAGCCAAAAAATGCAACGGACTGGAAAGGAGAGCGAAATGCTACAAATGTATCATGTTACAAAACGCTGTAATTTTACTAAAAACCGCTACATTTTCATTTATTTAATGTTTAGAACTTATATTTTCACTACAAGAAAAAAATTTAATTTTGGAAAATGAAAATATACAGCACAGAAATGCTGCTGATGAAACATCAAGCGGCTAAACCGCGACATATTTGGAAGACACTTAGGAGAGAAGAGACTGCTATCCTAGGGAAAGCAATAAGACAAAGAAATATTGACGACGTAGAGATATTAGTCAAGGAAATCATGACTCTGCCCATCTAAAGAGTGCGAGCCTAGTGACGAAAAGGAGAGCCACGTGTTTAAGGACTAGAACGGACGCTGTTGAGCTGATAGCAGAGCATAAGCAGATCAAGAAAAGACTGATACTTGCTGTTAAAAGGTGCAAGAGATTATGCGTGATGGCTTTGTGTGACGAGGTGGACAATGATCCATGGGGTCTAGGATTTAATATAGTCACCAAGAGGGTTGGTACTCTTTCCGGAAGTGGCATTATGAACGAAGAGGAGGCTAGATGTATAATTGACGGACTTTTCCCTACTCATAAGGAGGTGGAGAATGAAACTGACTTAGAAGGAGATGACGAGAAGGTTATCTCTGAATTCACTAATGAGGAGCCTCGAACTGTAGTACTATAGTTAAATAATCGAAAGGCTCCAGGGCCTGTTGGAATACTCACTGTGATACTGAAGATATCTGAGTCTGAGAGTCCACTACTCATCCTGTGCGTGTACAATACTTTTGCACAAGTGGAAGTCTTCAGCAAACTCTGGAAGAGTCATATTGGTCCTTATCAGTCTTAGACTACCAAATTTTTGACTTCCTTTTGAATTGCTGTATACAGCTGGAGAAAACTACGAGAAGATGTTGCAACCAAGAATATTGAAAGTCGTAGAAATTGTAGGAAATTTTTCTTCCCTACAATACAGGTTTTACCAAGGGAAATTAACTATTGATGCCATAAGCAATATCGTCTTGGTCATCGAGAACACACACGCGGGCAATCACTACTAGAGAATAATCACGTTATTAGTGACCCTTGACGTAGAGAATGCCTTTACCTCAGCAAGATAGTAAGATTTCATGGAGGATCTAAGCTTCCAGGTGCCAAATTACAGGTATATGGAAGATTTCAAAAAAACACTATTTTATAACATTGAGCCCTGCGTTTCTAAGCCCAGAAGGTGCGTTGAAATAAACAGAGGGTATTTTGGGTATTTTTCAACATATGAAAGTCATGCATATTAATAGTCATCATGTTAATAATATAAAATCAATTCATTTAGTAGGGATATTTGCTGCTACTGAAGACCTTTTAAATAAAATCTGGCGAGTTAAAAAAGATTAATTTAAAACAGAAATAGTTTGAATTTTAATTTAGTTGTTTTGTGGAATTTTTAAATTTCTATAGCTTTTTTTTGCTATGGTCAAAATGGCTCTTAATTATAGAGAATTTTTCCCAAACACTAAATAGTAATTTTTAAAATATTTTCGTTTATAGTTTTTCCTTTCATCGTTTTTTATGTATCCTTAATATAATATAATGTACAATGTTTAACTTGTGCAAAAACAAAAAATTTGTTTATGAAGTCATTATGCATATAGTGTTTAGTGTTAAAATAATACCTTAGTAATAAAACCACTATACAAGTTTCAAAACTCATTAAAGTTACCAGATTGATTATGGAGGTAAAACACATTCTTTTATTATCAGGCCTTAAATTTTGGAAATTAAAAAATAATGAAAATATGTGATAGAAAGTTTTAATTATACAATTATTAGCCAAATATTTTGATTCATCTAAATCCTTGAAGTTTCTACAGTAATAAAATAGTACAATAAAATACTAATAGTAAAATTGATAGATTCTGTTTGTGCGAGAGACATACGTCAACTATTAAGATATAAATAATATGAAATTAAAAATAACCTCTACAGTACCATATTAACTAAGTTTCTGTAATTAATAATTATAAATTTATTTGGGACAGAAATAGGTTTCTCTGATAAATAATCTGTATGTTTTTTTATGATTATAATTGTGCATTGAAATATGCTTCTTGAAACACCAGAAATATAAGTAAATCAGAACAGGGGGGGGACTGTGCAACTTTTCTCTTTAATTTTTCTGTTTAATTATATGTACCTTAGGAGTTTTGTTATCCTACAAATCCCTATAAGCAAAAGTTATTTTCTTTTCATTTCTCCTACTTCTAAGAAAAATTAAATTATTTTTAATTGTCATTGAAAATTAAAATTTTGTTAGCTTTTAATTCCTGGAGTAATATTTATAAAGTTTACTTAATCATTTTTTATTATAATAGTATAATACCTTTTACAATCATCTGGATTAATAGTTGATCACTTCCGTACAAATTACTTGCTTGACAAAAGTAGGCACCGCTATCAGAAGTTTCTACAGGCGATATTTGAATTTGAGATATTATACCTGAAGAAGTCACTTTTTGCTTTGCATTTATTCTGAAAGTATTTATTTACAGAATTTTAATAATTAATCAACTTAAAAGTGGCTTAATGTTTTTATGGTTAATAATTATTGAGTATTGAATAAATTGTTATAAAAATTTCTCACACCCAAGTTTTTATTGAATTCGCCTCATAAAAGTAATTATATATTCTACAAGCCACCATCTTGCAGATGAATTAAGAAGGATTTTTTTGCAAAAATTCGCAAGACGCAGTTGCGTGGGTAAAAAAAATAGAAAAATAAACGTACCTATCCTGGAAAATCAAAATAAACTAAAAAAAATAACTTATCAAAGATTTTTTTGTTTAATTATAAATAATTATATTCCATGACTTTACTAATTAATAATAATAACAATAAAAATAGTCTCTTTTCTTTTTATAAATTGAATCATGATAGTTTATGATGCATATGATTTTTGCTTACTATTTAAACAAATTTTTTTAAATGTTTTTTCGTCTAAAAACATCTAAACTCACTCAACGGATAATGTTTGCTAGAAAATCCTATAAAGACACTTATTTTTCTACCAAAGATCTTAATTTAAATTCCTGAAATTAATTATAAATAAATTATCTGATAGTAGAATCTTTTTTAAGGTGCAGGTTTTTATTTGTAGAAAAAAAGTGTCTTTTTCTGGATAGGTTTTGATGATAAATGAGATAATGAATAAAAAAATGAGATAATTTTTTTTAAAATTGGCACTTTATTAGATTATAAATTGCTAAACTTTTTTTTCCAAAATAGCGTCGAGTACAGGTGCTCAATATTAGGCCTCACTTTTCATTGAGGGTAAACAAAATGTTCATTATCATTTGCACGATAATTTAAAAAATAATAAAGATATCTTCCTAATTTTTTGACTACAATTTCAAAATACGATTATCTTTTGGATTGACTGCCTGTTAGGGTACTGCTCACTTATGAGCCACAGGTCTACCATAACCTCTCTCTGTATTTGGTACAGGATCTGATTTGCCAGCTTTTCCCCTGAGCAACCTTGATCATATCGATGTCGCTTTTCTGAGCTCAGGGTACTTTCTAGAGCCCAGGAAGTGGTTTAGTTCCTTGCCTTTCTGTTGAACGGACATGCAGAGAAAGCATTGTAACTTATCTCTGCAATCATCCGCTTCGTGGTTTTCCATTTCACACTTAAAGCATAATTTGCTTCGGTCTGGTCCTTCGCATTTAAAGGCTATGTGACCATATCTCATACATCTGAAACATCTGAGTGGGGTTGCCTGTAACCGTACTCTACAGTTACCAAGGCCCAGCTTTATGATACCTTTCTTAACCAGCTTGAAAGCGGCCTTTCCTCCATTTCAACTGCGGCTGTCCTTTGCCCCCGAAGATTAGGTCGGGATAGTCTAAAGTTGATAGGACCAGGATCTTTTAGATTTTTCCACGCCTATGTATTGCTTAAATTCAGTCTCTATGGTAAGCGCTTCTCTCGTCTGTTTGCCTTTGATGACTTTTAACTTGTTCATATTATTCTTGAACAGCTTCAGGCCTTCATGTCCTACCATTGACATGTTAGGCTGTTTCTTAAATTGCTCTTCCATTTTAACAATTTTTGTCAACGTACCATCATACAATTTTTCGTTGGTAGCATGGCATCGCTTCAGCTCTATGATCTTCTTGCCAACCGAAGTACTGAAGAAAGTCTTTTCTATCTGATCCTCTTTTATAGTAGCACCAGAAACAAGTGCTGAGGCTTTTAAATCCTCTGTCTCGGTCTCGCAATCTATATTTTGGACATTTTTCCTGTTCTTCTCAAATTCAGTAACGCTTTTATATATATTTAAATTCGTCATTTTGAATCATGTAAAATTTCGTCGCTCCGTATGCAACGACCTTCTTCGACCCCCTACATTTCGGGCAGTTGACATGCAGACTGGTTGCATCACAGAGGATATAGCTGACGGCATGCACTTGCACTACCTTGCTCCTCTCATTCCTCAACGAATAAAAGCATAATTCGCTTCGGAAATTTAACTCTTTCTTGCGAAATCTCCCTAAATCGTTCTCTGTGTGACTTACATTAGTATGCGTGTATGGAGTAGTACTACAGATATGTAGTAACGTTTAAAATTATTTTTATTCATTAAATATAAAAATATTAGTTATTTGCAAGTGATTTATCAAGTATTTTATTTTAAATAAATTAATATATTAAATAAATAAAGTAAAATAAACTGCGTAAAGCGCGTATCACGTGACTTGTGGTGGGGGCAATTCCTCAAGAAAGAGTTAAAGTCCTCCAGCAGCTTGGGAACATACTGGCAAAATCGCCGAACCGGTAATTGATGGTCTTGCGTCAGCAGAGGCCAAAAATAGTTCAGGTTGTTCAGCACGCGGCCAGACAGCTCGCTTCCGCATCCAGGATCATCTTTTGGTTTTTACGGGTCACGCCGCATGGCATATTGTCCATACTGTGCATGTGTGTAGACACACACATTTGACTTGTGTATGTAAACACACATGTCCCGCATGGGCAGGCCACGGCGGAGGATTTTAGAGTTCTCTCAAATACGGCTAGGGTTCTTTGGGTTTGCCACACCCATCCCAGCCGAAGTCTCCTGGCCCCGAGGTTTACCTTCAAACATTACTAATACCAGAAAATAATAACCTTGAGTCATAGTTTAGTGAAACTTGCAACTAACCATTTATCGGCTGAGTAGCTGTGCTCGAGGTGGAAATCTCCCAAGCTAAAAGCCAATACGTAAAGCCTAAGGCCATCCCGTATGTGACTTAAATCGAACTTAAATTTGGAGCTCCTTTTGATGTGCCATTTTCTCAGAGATATTTATGAATAGCGGTTTGCGACACATTCATTAAGGATGCACGAAAGAATTCAAAGCATAAACCTGATTTATAGGGCAACGTCAGTTATTAGTTATTCCAGAGAGCTTTAAGCTGTCTACTCAATGAAAATGAATATTGTTAGCAATATGCGTGTTCAATAGAGAAATGCAAGGCAAAAAACCCATTTATAGGGCAGGCTCAGTTGTTCCAGAAAGATATATCCAGTATTTCTGGTTCTAATTCAACCTGAATAGGATGGTCTGAACTACCTTCCTCCTTACGCAGCCTTATGACGCTACGGGATTAGGACCGATATAGTGGAGTTAGATCGAGGTGATATTGTTTTAATAGTATACAATCTCTTTTTTCAGAAAGACATGAAATCATTACAGCCACTAAAGATACCTTCTATCCCATTAATGTAAATAGCAACTATATACATAGAGGTTAAATAAAATTCACATTTTTGCGGGTTGAAGGTGAGACCAACAACTGCAGCCGCTATTACGACTATATTACGACAGTATAAATACTAATTCTACATTGCATAAAAATAATTAAAATTACAGCTTTTCTATAAAACAGAGCACTAGGCAAAGAAAATTTATAGTGAAGTATATTCTTCTTAATTGGATTCAAAACAGGAAACTATTTGCAAAAAATTCATAATTGGGTATATTTTACTAAATTCAATACTAAGATTTCAATAATATTGATTAAGTTAATGCTTTTTTATAAAACACGAGACAATGCATAGAAAATATATATTACGATGTATTATGCTATTTTAGTACTATTTATTATGTAAAATGGAAAACAATTCGAAGAAAGTTAATATTCGATTATTTTCTGATATATTTGTGGATGAGATTATCAGTCTTTGTGTTACCTTAGACTCTTGTATGTATTGGCGTCCACAAGTACTAAAGGTGACCACAGGAAGCGTCATTTTTGTATGCTTAACATGACCAGAACTGAATACCTCGCATCCATTGTTATGTGTAGACTTGTACGTACGAGAGAACCTCCTTTATTACGTACATTATTTGAACCATAATAATCAGACAAACCTACTAGAAGTCCCCGTAAAGATCTTAAAATTTCCCTACTACCCACTGACTGGGGTCTATACTCCTTTCAAGGAAAGTATGCAAAACTATGGAATTTGATTTATCCCTGTATCAGGGATTTACCAACCTGCTCTCGCTTAAAAAGGAGTATAAGAATTTACTTTCATAAATCAGCGGATGCACAACAGTGTTGGTGGCATTTATACGAACACCTTTGTAATTGACTGCTTACTATTGCTTTTTACTATTTACTTCTTAACAGTTAACTTTTGACTAGCCTTTTAGTATTATTTAATAAATTATTGTAAATTTTCCTTTTATTTAATTTTAATTTTTATGTACATATTATATTTTTGAATTTATTTATATACATTATATTTCTTCAAATTATATTTACATCTATTGATTTTTTTTATTATATAATAATAAATCGAATAAAACGCTGTTCAAAGTATGGATTCGTTTACTTTTAAGCAAGTATTATTATGTAAAAGTAAAAAATACCCTGCCAACTAGCTGGCACTAGGGTTCTTCAAACAATGAGCTAAATACTTCAATATGCCACAGATATCACCGATTACAACCATGCAAGCATACATTCATTTCTATTAACTTTTAAAAGTTAAAAGAAAAATTATTTATTGAATTAAACTAAATATATTTTTTTCAAAATAAACTCTAACGTTATTCATTGGATAATAATTAATCAAGATAGTACTTCCATGGAATTAAATGAAGTATTACACCAAAAAAAAAAATATTGCATTTTTTTTTTGTTTTATTAATTATGAGAAAAAAATTTTGTAAAAATTCGGTATCAAATACAAAAAATTACTATAAGCAAACTGTCGAAGACTAGTACTCTCATAGAAATAAATTAGGCACTACGTCCAAAAAGAAAAAAAAATTTGGTGTTTTTTGTATTTTTTTATGACGAAATTTTTGGGAAAAAAATTTTCAAAAAATTAAGTATCAGATTCGAGATATAGAGTAAAAACCATACTTTCAAATATAAGTACTTTCGTATTCTTTCGCCAAAAAATCAAAAATCCAAACCAACAACACCCGGATTTAGAGGTTCCGAGGGAGCAAGATCCGCTATTTAGTGAGGCGGAGATGTTTGAGGCAATTAGGTCAATGAAAAATGGGAAAGCGCCAGGACCAGACGGAATACCCGCGGAATCTCTTAAGGTGACCGAAAAGTTAATCGCTTTATGACCCAGACCAAACCATCGGTTAAATATTTGGGGGTCTTATAACAAGTTGACCTACAATAGACAATCCCAGTAAGCCTGTGAAAAGACTGGCCGGGTGACAAAGTCCCTCTCGTGGCTGATAATGAACATCGGCGGCCACAGATCAGGGAAGAGGAGGCTGTTGATGACAGCAGTCAACTCCATCTTGCTCTACGGTGCAGAGGTGCACCGGGAGAAAAGATCCACGCTGCGCATGGATTTCAGTCACGTAAGCCTTGACTCGAAAATGTTACGTTAGACTTTGTAAAAAAGTCACGTGATGACACCAAATATACAAATTAGCGTCTGCTATAGTTCAGTTTTCTATTAAAATAATGTTATGCTGTTATTTAGTTTTTTATATATTAAATTAAAATAATTATTATTTTCTCTTTATTTAATAATATCTTTTAATAAATATAATGTATTTAAATATTTCAGCGTGGGTAATATTATTATTTTAAGATGTGTAATTATTTTAGAATTTAGAGAAGTTTTTCGTTATTTACATCTGTCTCTCATAAATTTATTTCTTTTTAATTACAAAAGTAACTTTTAGTTATGCATGTTTCATTCCTTAATTTTTTTTTTGAATTCTAATAAAAATATATTTTATTAAATATCACATATATTTTTTTTTAGATTTATCAATTTATAATGATCTGTATTCCATAATTTATTCTCGTTATTATAATAACAAAAAACTTTATTTAAATTCTAAAATTTACACATCTTAAAATAATATCATTACCCACGCTGAAATTTTTAAATACATTATATTTATTAATATTATTAAATAAAGAGAAAATAATAATTATTTTAATTTAATATATAAAAAACTGAATAACAGCAGCACACTATTTTAATAGAAAACTGAACTATAGCAGACGCTAATTTGTATATTTGGTGTCATCACGTGACTTTTTTACAAAGTCTAACGTAACATTTTCGAGTCAAGGCTTGCGTGACCGAAATCTATGCGCAGCGTGGATTTTTTCTTCCGGTGTGTGGGCGGACAATGTCCACATAAAAAAGTACTGCAAGAAACTAAAGGCAGTGCAGAGGCAGGGGGTACTTCAAATCGCTTGCTCGTACAACACTGTATCAGAGCCAGTGATCCAGGTAGTGGCTCGGGTAATTCCTATCGATCTGCTTGCCCTAGAAAGGCAGGCGATATATAACCGTGAGGAAGAAGAGCGCGACGTAGCTTTCATTCACGCTCGCTCCCGCACAATGGAATGTTGGCAGTATAGGTGGAATGTTGACCTGAGCGGACGTTGGACGCACCGCTTTATCATCGACTTAATATAATAAACTTAATCATAATAAAATTTAACATGCTGACTTGACTACTTTGGGGAGAGCCATGGCCCCCATGGCCCCCCCTTGAATCCACGCCTGAATGAATGGGGCCGGAAGGAGTCGTCCCGGAAATGCTGCGTAGTACCGTGAACGGGTACAGTGTGGCAGAGTACGTACAGGTAACACTGATTAAAGAAAAAGGAGGAAAGTCTTCTCTCGTAAGAAACTCTCCTCTTTTGTTGACAGGGTATGGCGAGGAAATGCCTAGGCTGCAGTTTTTTCTGACCGAAGTAATACCTAAACAGGGAGTCCCGGTCAGGATTTTATGATATTATCATAAATGCAAGAGGGTGTGGAGTTTGGTGGGTACCACCGCATAGTAAATAATTAATATTTACTATTGTTGACTAATTTTTAATGAAATTTATTGTATATTTATATTCATTTACTTTAATTATTATAATTTGACTATAAATGTAAGAAAAAGAGTGCACTATATTTAATTCTGAAATAAATTTAATAATAATAATAATAATAATTTTTGTAATAAATTATTTATATCTTTTTTTAATAATTTGAAAAATTAAAAAGAAAAGATTTTTCTTTATAATAAATACTATTTTTACTGGAAATTTTCAATATTTTTGTATTTAATTACATTAGAGTTAATTTAACGAAATAAACACTTTCTGTTTTTCATGGAATTCTCTATATCAACTGTTTACAAATAGACAATTTACGTAATTTTAAAACTAAAACTATCAATCCTTCGGTTGGTGGATTTAAAGGAATTTTTCCCATCGAAAATTTTTCTGAGTTATAAGCAGCTTTTTCATCATCTGTAAGATTTTCTTCAAGTTTGAATGCTGTTTCATCTATAAAAACTTTATTGGCAACATTAAAAGATGTTTTTATTAAGTTCTAACTCTGAACTCCAAAAGAATTAGGAATTTCTGTTTTTGTATTTGTATTTTGTAGAAATAGGCTATTTGATAAAGATGTTACTGAAGTTGATGTTGTTTGGTTATTACTTTTTTCAAAGCTCAGATATTTTCCAAAGCAATTGTTTGTATCTTGAGAATCTTGAGTAGAAAATTTTAATGCATTTGAGAATGCACTTGTTCCACTAAAAGTGTTACCAGTTGATTCAAAAAGTGAACTGATGTTATTAGTTGACATACTAATATCTAAAGGAAAATTTTGTATAGCTCCAAAAGAGCGGGAGGGAAAGACGACTTCTCGTTGAATTGCGGAGATGGCGTCACCGATCGGGTACGCCAAAGAAATATAGATAATTGTAATCAAAATAACATGAATTCTAATAATTACAATTGATCATAGTATAATTTCTTTAATTTTCGCATTTTATTTTAATATTCGTGTCGATTTTTATTAACAACAAATTTGCATTTTATCCAACTAAAAATTTAAAATATAAAAATAAGTCCCTAGTATAGTAAATTATTTTCGGCCAATAAGCGCGCGCGTGGAAAGAAATAGAGAGATAGCGTCTCTTATGCTTTGCCGCTGGCGGGAACGGGCGGGAGCCTCATTCCTCCATCAGAGATCTTGCTTGACGCATCGTCTATTTGTATTGATCTGCGAACTAGAAATTTCCTTGCTGTTGAAGCCGCTGTTCAGGACTCAGTTATCAAATTTTCGTGGTTTGCGTTTATGCCTGGTGTTATTAGGATTTGCATTGGATACCTTGGGAAGAACTGATAATTTGTACTTGTCCAAGGGACAACAACTTACCTTCTGCGTGCAGTAAAAGCGGACCAGCATGGCTGTAGCTGGACGTTGTCCAGTTAGTGTTTTTTTTTGTACTTCTAGCTCCAGGTATTTTTTTATTGTATTTGTGTTATTGAGTGTGTGAATGTGTTATTTTTTAATTGATCTCTGAGTAACGTAAACAAACCTCATACGTCCTGCCCTTTTCAGGTCGGGCACAAATAAATTCTACGTTAGAACGTCTGCTCAGAAAACATCAATTCAAGTCTTTTCTTTTAATAAAGTTTTTAATTTAATAAAATAACCTAACTTCCTCTTTCTTTTCCTTCCACTTTTTTTTATATATAAATATTGGTGGTTCCAGTACTTTTCGTACATATTAGAGAAGATTGACAAGAGTAAGATTCACAACATTCACAAGATTCCCTTGACAAAAAAAAAAGAAGTCGACATTTTAAATTAAATTGATTTTTATTTTCTGCTAACCAACAGAACTTGTGAGCTTTGTTTTAATTCTGCTTGAAAAACTTTGGTTAGAATTAAAAATTTGTAAATTAAAAGTGTGCTTTAGAAATTTTAGAGTAATCCACTAAAAATTAAAACTGAAATTAAATAGATTTTAATTTGCTGCAAACAAAGAGATAATTTATTTCATAAAAGAAAAATTTAATGAATTGCGTATCACTTTTAATAAACATTTTTAATGAAGTTCAGCAAACACCAACAGTACTTTTGAGTTTAGCCCTTTCCTTAAATTCTATTAAAAGAATTTTATTTGTAATAAAAAATTTTTTTTATTCTAATGTGAGAATGGAAAATTAATAATTTTAAATTCAGCTCTAAAAATTTTAGACTAAGACATGCAAAAACTAAATCATGAATGAGATAGATTTTTATTTTATAGAAACAATTTTATTTTATAAAAAGAGTTTATTAATTTAATGGAGAAAACATTTAAAGTCACTGTATCATTCTGAATATAGATTTGTAAGTACATATTTTCAAAAAATTTTAAGTAAGCTCCAACAGTACTTTCAAGAGCTTTAGAACTTTTAGATCATACAAGTCAACATTTTAAATTAAATTAGATTGATTTTTCTTATAATATATATTAGCGATTGTGATTTTGAGGTTAAGGTTAACACAAAGTAATAACACATATATCCTTCTCTTAGTAGTGAACAATCCACACTGCTTTATTATAGCTAGCGCCACATACTTTTCACATATACATACATATATTTAATTGCTAATACTATAACAGCCTCCCGAAGAATTCCACGTATAAATAGCATAAAATGTTGGTCAAGGTCTTAAAAATAAAAATTTTTTTTTTTTTCGTTAAAACATGTTAAAATTAGATTATTCCCCAAATCTGAAGGTTTTTTATAGATTTTTAAGGGTTGTATGCCAGTTCAAAGTTTTTTGGTAAATATTAACCTCTCAGCCACCGTTTTTCAAAGTTCGTTATAAAATCATTAAAAAACGTTAAAAAAAAAAACAAAAAAAGGTTTTCGATGTAAAATTTTATGACAAACTCGAATTTTCAGTCGGATTTTGACTACAGGGCGTCATTTCGCGGAAAAATTCAAATTAGTAATTTTCAACCCTAAACTTTAAATGGGCATACCCAAAAAGCTTGCAACTTTAAAAAAAAATTTTTTCTCTCAAAATTTTCCAAAATCGCATATATTTCACTGAAAAAAATTTCCCGAGGGTAATTTGTGTTTTAAGCGCGTAATCCCGATTTTCGTGAATTCTATTTTTTTACATTTTTATGCTTATGTGTGAAAATATTTAAAAAAAACATATTTATATGTACATGGGAAGTTATCTGTCTTTCAATTTACTTTACATCTTTAGATAATTACTTAGGTGTATTTAAATTGCGCGCCTTATTAACGTTCATAATGTAGGTTGCTAGTTATACATCAGGTAACTATGTAGTAACATTCCATAGAAAAATTTTGGAGCTGTATATTATTGTTTTGTTTTATTAAAGAAAAAAATAATTTTCTGTTTTTTGTCAGTTTTATTGGACTTTATATTGTTAATTATAATAAGTGATAAATTACTAGTAATTTTATTTAAATGATTCATTAGTATATTGATTAACCTTTTTGATGTTATTTAAAGTTATAAATTCAATAGCATTATAAAATACAAGAAGAATTGATATTTTTTTATTTTTATGTTATTATTAATCTTTCCAGTTTTTGTAATTTCTTTGTACTTGTAAAATATAAAATAAAATGCAGTTATAAATTGTATCTTAATTAGACAAAGCTAATTTTTTTATATATTTGCTTATTTATAAAAGTTCGAGTGTTTTTTTATTCAATAGACACAAACAATCTTTATCAATAATCACAATGAAAGACGGCAGTAAGTTAAAAACTAATAATTTTTTCTAGTTTATGATAAAAAATTAATTAAATAATTTATATTTCAGATGATAAAACTTGTACATTTGGCAAACAATTAGAAAATAACTCTTTATCTTGTTGTGAAAATATTTTAAGATTAGAAACTCTTAATGAATATGAAAAAATTCTCCTACAATGGAGAAGCAATTTAGAGGATAATATGGATAATGTTGGGACAATATGTAAAAAGCATAAAAAAAAATTTTTAGATAACTTTGAAAATGCACAAAGAAATTGTAAAAATCCTTTTGAATTGCATGCTCAAAAAAGAGGCAAAGCTTTAACCACTTTAGATCTACAGAAAGCTTTAGATTATAAAAAATTTTGTACGAATCCGAAAAATATACCTCCTGGAACTAAATTATGTGTCGAGTGTAAATTAAAAATTCAAGACTATATAACGGTTAGTATATTTATTTTACGTAAGTTATTATTTTAGAACAAGATTTAAATTTTCATGTAAAATATTGTATATATTTATAGGATGGTCAAGAATTTAAATTAACTCCTGAAAATGCATCTAAACAATCTTGCAGCCAAGCATCTAAATTTTCTGAGCATTCAAATATTAGTACTCCTCCAGAAAATGGAAAAGATGAAGTAAATGCATTGTTTGCTTCATTAAATTTGCCACCTATTAGCATTCCAGCAACTTTAGAATCAGTAAAAAACAATTATGGTAGAAAAAGAATGGGGGAATTAATTTCAGCAGTGGCTCCGAAAATAAGAAAAATTTTAGATGTTGATGAAAAATACGAAAAATTGTTTGATACTAAAAAAAAAATAAATTATTTTGATTTTTTTATAAGCCAATTGCAAATAAAAATAAAAAATACTGTAAATAAAAAAGAAAAAATTTCACTTTTGACAGCGACACCTGAGTCTTGGAGCTTAGATAAAGCTGCCAATTTCTTTAATGTTACTCGTGCTCAAATAAGACATGATAGATCTGTTAAAGCAGAAAAAGGAATATTTGGAATACCTGATTTAAGACCTTCAGTAGAATTTTCTCCAGAAATTACTAAGTTGGTCCAAGATTTTTATTATACTAATTCTCGTGTATTACCCGATAAAAAAGATTACATAAGCGTTGATCGTATACACAAACAAAAGCAACTGATTCTAGTAACCTTACGGGAACTTTACGCTCTATTTAAAGAAGTTCACCCAGATTTGAAAATAGGTTTTTCTAATTTTTGTACTTTGCATCCCAAGGAATGTATAGGAGCTGGAGCATCTGGTACTCATTCTATATGTGTTTGCATCACTCATCAAAATTTTAATATATTATTATGGAATTTCGATAAGTCATTAAAATGCAAGGATATTGTGTCTGAAGTTGCCTGTGATACTCAAAATTTTGACTGTATGATGAGATTGTGCAAAAAATGTTGGGATAAAAAATACGTAGAGGAAAAAATATTTAATATATTAAAAAAAAATGAATATGAAATAGACAAAGATACTATTATAGAAGATTGTAAAAGTGAATCTATAGAATATAAGCAATGGACAAATCAAGATAGATCACAACTTGAAACAAAAGTTGATAACAGATATGAAATATTTTTAAATATAATTAATGACTCTGACAAACTATTCCAGCACCATTATATAGCTAAACAACAATCTCGACATTTAAAGGAAAGAAAAGATTCTCTCGAAACAAACTCAGCGCTGATCCTTGTAGATTTCAGCGAAAATTTTAGTTTTATTATTCAAGATGAAATTCAAAGTGCCTTCTGGTCCAAAAAATATTGTAGTATACACCCTGTTGTTATTTATTTAATAGAAAATGGTAAGATGGTGGCTAAAAGTTTTTGCGTTATTAATGAAGACTTAACACACGATACTTGTTTAGTCGAAGTAATAATCGAAAAAATTATATCTTTTATAAAAGAAAATTTCCCAAATATAACAAATGTTGAATATTTCAGTGACGGATGCGCTGCTCAGTATAAAAATTGCAATATTTTCTCATTTTTATGTAAACATAAAAAAAAGTTTGGAATTTCAGCTTCGTGGTCTTTTTTTGCTTCTTGTCATGGTAAATCACCATGTGATGGAATAGGTGGCACAATTAAAAGAGAAGCTTCAAAAGAAAACTTACGAAGGCCGGCAGATAACCCGATAGAAAATGTACAAGATTTGTATGATTACTGTATTAGTGCGAAATTTTTAATAAAGCCAATATTAATAAGTGCAGAAAATATAAATTTATATAGAACCAATGCAGTAAAAGGCAATGCAAGAACTTTACCCGGAACAAGGTCCCTGCATTATTTTGAACCACTTACAGAAACAATTGTTAAATGTAAGATTACAAGTAAGGATGAAAATTTCACCCTTAAATTTGATCTACAAAAAAGCATTAAGTCAACAGAAGCATTGTCGTATTCTCCTATGATGTACGTTTCATTCGTAGCCAATGGAAACTGGTTTATAGGGCAAATAATTTCTGTTAACGAAGCAGAAGAAACAGCGAAAATATTAATAATGGTTAAAATGTCCGATGAAGAACTTTTGAACATATCGCGAGCAAAAAATTATGAATATTTCAAGTGGTCGGAAAATCCTGCCACTCTTAACATATTATACTGTAACATATTATGTTCCATAAATAATAATCTTATTCGAGGGAAGAACTTTTATAAATTGAATTGCAAGGATATTTTGGTTAAATGGAGTATTTACTTGATTAATTATAATTAAATATAAATGTTTGAATATAATAAGGTAAGATTAAATAAACTTAAAAATTTTAAATTAACGATCATATTTGTTGAAAATCTAATCTAAATATAAGTAAAAGAATTTAGCTAAATTAAAAATTAGCTAATTAAATATTTATTTTAAAATAATATTATCATAAACTGTGTGTATTATTTTTGAGTATGAATAAATATGATAAATTTAATTGTACTGTTTATTATGAGTAATTTTTTTACCTTATTGGCAATTTACTTAATACAATATTTCGGTATTCTAGATCTATTTTTCAAATCTATTGCGCATAAAACCATGTTTTGTCTTTGTCAAAGTGTCAACAGATTATAAATTAGTTGAAAATTCCTTATTTTATAAATAAAATAATTCATATCTATGACGAATCTGATTATTTTTACGTTTTTAGCCAATTAGCGGCAGGGTAAAATCTTGAGTTTTATGGTTGTAGTGAGGTAAATGTTAATCGAGAAATTATTTTATGGAAAAAAATTTAGTATTTTTGAACTACTGAAAGACAGGTAACGGCCTATGTACATATAATTATTTTTTTTTTTAATATTTTTCACGCATAAGCATAAAAATGTAAAAAAATCAAAATTTAAAAAAATAGAATTCACGAAAATCGGGATTACGCGCTTAAAACAAAAATTACCCTCGGAAAATTTTTTCAGTGAAATATATGCGATTTTTGAAAATTTTGAGAGGAAAAATTTTTTTTTAAAGTTGCAAGCTTTTCGGGTATGCCCATGTAAAGTTTAGGGATGAAAATTTCCCGCGAAATGACGCCCTGTAGTCAAAATCCGACTGAAAATTCGAGTTTGTCATAAAATTTTACATCGAAAAACTTTTTTTGTTTTTTTTTTTAACGTTTTTTAATGATTTTATAACGAACTTTGAAAAACGGTGGCTGAGAGGTTAATATTTACCAAAACTTACTTTGAACTGGCATACAACCCTTAAAAATCTATAAAAAACCTTCAGATTTGGGGAATAATCTAATTTTAACATGTTTTAACGAAAAAAAAAAAAAATTTTTATTTTTAAGACCTTGACCAACATTTTGTGCTATTTATCCGTGGAATTCCTCTCCCATAATTGTAAATCTAAATGTAAATGTAAATATTATTTATTTGTCCAGAACAAAATATGATACATAATTGTAACAATATATTTATAAAGTTTATAAAAATATAAATGTAACTCTACAATAATTTATTAATAATATAGTATAACATAATTATATCAAATAAAGCGAAATAATTTTAGTAATATTATGGCAACAATGAGTAAAACAGACAATAGTAACAGGAAAATAAGGAAATATTAAATTTCTAATAACATTAATGCATTTAGTCTTGATAAAAAATTATTAAAAGACTGAGGCTTTGTATGTATGACTAGAACTTTTTAAGTACTTTAATAAACCTGCCTTAAAAGAATTAGGTGAAGGGATGAATCGTATTGATGAAGGGAGGGAATTCCAGCTTTTTGTGCCTTGCACTTGGAATGAGCAGTCACCATGCCATTTTTCAAGTTCAGGGGTTTCTAATTTACGTGTTATTAATCTTTTTAATAGCTGTCAACAGTGATTTTTTCCAAGCTGTAGGGAAGTTCTCTTCTGTTAGAGATGCAATAAAGAGCTTGACCAATAGTGGGCCAATAACAGGAAGTGAATTTGCAATTATCTTATGAGGTAAAAATTACTCTGTAAAATTAAACCCATCATTAGATGCTGAACTAATCAGCTCGTTAGTTTCATCAATATTTTCTGTTGTTGAAGTTGAAACTCCAGCAAAGTAAATATTGAGATCATCCGGAGAAATTCCATGGAGAACACTGCGTCGACTAGGTAACAGTCCTAAGTGTCTCATTTCCCGCCAAATGTCACGATTGTTGTCAATTGCTTCGTCAAGTCTTGTACGTAAAAATGTGTTATGCGCGACTTCAGAGAGGGACTCAATTTCTACAGTAAGTTGAAGTATGTCTGTTAGTAAAGAAGCATTTTTGGAATTTAAATATCGGCGTTCGATGGATTTACGTTTTAGTATTAGAAAGTTCAGCTTATCATCAATCCACGGATGTTTATGTTTTTTAGGGTTAATAGTTTTAAGTGGGGCCAGGTTTAGTTTTCTGTAAGAGAAACTCTCCTTAGGTATTTTGGGAATGAAAATTTTGATCTCTACATCAATGAGATTATGGTCACTTAAAAAAGGTGGAATTTTATTGTGGTAGTTGAGGATGTATCATTTTTATCCACGCACATAACATCAATCCAGGTATTGCAGATGCTAGAGCCTGGTGGGTGACGAGTTTTTTGATGATTTATTAAGCGGAGTGATAACTCACTAAAAAGATTTTTAACAGAAGCAGTATTGCTGCTATTAGTAAGCATGTCAATATTTAGATCACCCATGATTATTTTACGAGTGTAGTTGGAACTTAGGTCCCTTAAGTTAGATAAAAACTGAAGATCTTCATCAAAGGGAACATAATATGGACGGTATATTACGCAGACAAAGATAGGTGGAGTTTTCTTGCTTGAAATGCGACACATAATGTATTCAAAGCAAGTGGGTTTGCCTTTTTGTGTTGTATTGGATCGTGCTAAAACCTTGGCTCTTAAGTTGTTTTTAATGTATAAAACGACCCCACCACCTTGGGTGTTATGGTCTTGCCTGATCAATCTGTATCCCTTAATTCTTACGATATTGTCATCAACAGCATCACCAAAACGAGATTCAGCAACTTCTATCACATGTCATCCTCAAGTAATTCACAAAATTGCTTGAAATGGCGTTTAAGTGACGCTCAATTGACAAATCCAGTCTTAAATGTGTCGTTGCATGAGTCCTTTAGTCAGTCATTGTGCGTTGCTGTGGTGTTTTTGTCTTTGTCAGTGCTATTCACTTTAGTATTTTGGTTAGTTAGCGAATTTATTACTGTACTGCTTTTGTCTGTGTAGCATTCCCATATGGCTCTTAATTCTGTGGCTGAGAGAAAATAGTGCGCACGGTCAGCGCTCGTTTTCTTTACCAAAAATCTTCCCTCTTTGTGCCAGACATATTTAAAACCTATGTTACGATCAATACCTTTTAGAGAAGAGAAATGTTTATATTCAATTGATGATAAGACAGTATTTATTATTATTTTGGTTGGAGGTAAATTTGAAAAAACAGTATTTATTAATACAGTGTGGTCTATGTCACTGGTGCTGAAGTAACTTTTGCTACGCTTTAATGTATTTGCTGGACTAGGTTCATTGATTTAAGAAAAAAATTTTCACGAAAGTTTTATATATAAAAAAAAAAATATGTCTGTGTCTTTGTTGTTTGTGAATTACTTAAATAATCAAGGATTAACATATCGTCTAATTCATCAACATCTTGGAAAAGTTATATTGGAAAATTTCATGAAAAAATCGTCTTAAGTATTCGTTTTTGGTTAGAGTAGGAGTTGTCAAATATCTCGCATAAAAATCCTCTACAAAAAGACAGTCAATAACCAGGTATTTTTGTCATTTTGTCATTTTGGAGGGGTGGCATAGCGAAGCTATATTGGTCAGCCATTTTCATTTCTCTACCTATCACTAACGCCATCCAGCTTCGACCGCAGTCGGCAATCCACGCTGTCCTTCGTCATCATCGAATTTTTTTATTATTAGCAGACAACATCTCAACAATCAGGGGAGGTTATGTTTTATGTTTTTAAGATATTTAATATTAATTTAAATTCAAGCTATTTTCTAATAATTAAACCAATAGTTTTTTATTATTTTCTTTTGTGTAATCTTCAATTACATTTAAATTTATCTACTATTTAAATTTAAATACAATTTAATTTAACAATAATTAGATTGTTTTTATTTACTACTTTAAGAAAAAATCATTATACTTTAATCAAATCATATTTTGTACTAAATAATTAAAGTTTTTGATTGCTAAATTTATTAGTTCTGGTTGAATCAAGTATTATACAAATAAAATTTTTATACTTTTATTTTTTATTAAATAATTATCAATTTTGAATAATGAAAAAATTACATGTTTGCTATTTATTAGTACTCATATAAACTATTATTAAAAAATTTAATTATCATATTTTTTACTAAATAATTATTCTTATTGATTGCTACTTCAATTGAAAAAATTACAGCAGAAAATTATTAGCAGACAACATCTCAACATGTCTTTTTCAATAGTCTCAACATGTCTCAACATGTCTTTTTTCTAAAATTAATAATACTAATAGAATACATAAAAATATATCAAATAACCTTACTTTTCTTTACAGAAATACAATCTCTTTTTTTTTCTAAATTGAGTTAAAAACTTTTTTCTAATTATCCATTGTGTCGCTTGTAGGCACTGATGTGAAAGCGCTTTTTGACAATTGTTAGTGACGTATTATTGTATAATTGTTTGTGTAAGTGTAGCTGGTATGAGCGTTGAACCTATCGTCCAGAAGGCACACGACCTCTCTCAAACCCAGCGCCGGCTTATAGTGCCCTGGAAGTACTGCGGACTGCGTTATCCACATAATGTTAATTTTTTTTTTTTTTGTAACATTAGGTGGATGACTCAATCATAGCACCCATACGTTAGAAGAACGTCAAGCATTCTAGAAAGCTCATATTTCTATCCAACAGACAGCGAATGTCTTATACTGGCATAACGCAACACAATGATGCATATCTCAAATCACGGTCCTAAGACCGAGAGTCTATAGAGCCCTATCCACTATTCCACTACACCGGGACTCAGGTAACCAAGCCGGGAAAAAACGTCAATCTGCTGGAAATCCCTAGTGACCTTTGCACCATGATTTTTACCTCATTAATGTAAGGATACGTAGGGTTATGCGGAGGGACACCACTTCTGCTAGACCTACTCCCATGAGCGGCAGCAGAGTGGCAGTCTACTTGCAGGGCATCTCTCGGTGGCCTGGGTCCACAGACGCGCCTCGTCTGTTTTATTGAAGACTTTTAGCTGAAAGATAAATGTTTTAATAGTAAGAAAAAATGAAGAAGAGAAAGTTTTAGAAAATGTTCTGGCTGGTCATTTCGCAAAGATGCATATTGCGAGAGCCAGCCAGGTGACGGATGTGACAATCCTCACCCCGAGCAACCTTATGTAGCTATTTTCAATTTGGGGTCTTGTCTCGGGCACTCTTACTTATAATTCCGAGACTAGTTGCTTTTAGAGAAGCATTCTTCACACAATTTTATATACATGACTTCATCACAATAGTCAGAGAACATCTCGCATGTTTCCTTAGATTTGGACACTAGAAGACTTGGTATTTGTTCCATCTCTGTCCATGCGGTCTCTCCAACTGTACCTACGAGAGACTCTCTGATGGCATTCCTTCTTAGATATTTAAATATGAGGTAATTTGGTTTATCTTGCCCTTTCCTGCACTCACACTCATCAGTTTGGGTGGTTAAATTTCGCTTTATAAGATACTCTTTGAAATTTCCGTGTCCGGAGAAGACCTGCACAGGATTGTGATGGGGCTGAAACCAAGACAGTTTACTTCTTTCTTTTACATCGTTGAAAAAAAAGTAGGTATCTCTTCTCTTTGAGGAGGCTTTCTATCTCTTTTGCCATTCCTCAAACGCTATGAACTTTAACTCTGTGATCTGGTCCCAATATCAGAGTCTAAGTTCCTTCCGTAAAAGTTAACTTTACCCGTTTTCCTATACTGGTATCTCGCGTATACTTCCATATCACCCAGTAATTCTCTTGCAATTATTTGCAGGGCATCATTTGATGAGGAGTAGGCCCTAGTGATAGCTAGTAGTGCGCCCCGTTGCTCACTTATTATTTTTCTCCTTTCCCTGCAGCGAGCATAGATCCCACCAACTTGAAGCGGTATAGGTAATCGTAAGGAAGAAGGCACCTTTATAGATTATCTTTGCCGCTGGGAATTTTATTCCCCAATATGTATGAGTATGCGTCCTTTGAGATTGGCGCAATGTGTATTTATTCCTTGGCCTGTGTTAGAATAATCACCTAGGTATTTGTATTTTTTTGAAGACAATGTTTTTACCGTATTTTTGTCCACACACTAGTCTAGCATATGATCGAGGACTCGTAGCCACATTGGTTCCCAGAGTACCTGCAAACTTTTTAACAGTACCATAAGTGGTAAAGTAAAAGTAAAAAATTAGATGTCGATAATGTGGTGCTAATTGGGGATGAGACACTAGTAGTAATAAAAAAAAATTTTTTTTATTTTTTATTTTTCATTGTTTATTTTCTGGATGGTTGTTCTATCCTGTATGTTCCCAAATGAACAATAATTTTTTTTATATTAAACAAACCACTCAAAAAAAAAAGAAATTGTATTAAAAAATCTAAGAGTTTGAGAAAATTTTTTGTATATATACTTTTGATTAAAAATATTTACAGTTGGATATGGCGCTCTATCCAACCTATTTACACTTTATAAATATATAATTTTAAGAACAGTTAGTTTTTGAGCAAATATATAATTTTTTTTACGTACCTAATATTTTCTAATTGACCAATTCCTTTCTTGCCATCTTTGTACCAGGAAACTGTAACAGGATCGTCACCATGTACTTCACAAGTAAGATTCACTGATTCACCTTTTTTTACAGTTAATATTTTTGAAGATGTAACAAAAAATGGAGGAGCTAAAAAATAATTTTATATTAAAAAAGATTTTTTTTGCTACAATATATGTTTTCAAGATATGCTAAAACAGCGAAAATGTAAATTGAATGAGCAAAATATTAATTTAATTATACTGAATTCAACAATATTAATCATGAAATTCTTTTAAATTTCGCGGTTTTAACTTAAAACTCTTAAAAAGCTGCTATTTTTTGATCTAGAACTCCCAAAAAGCAATGTATCATCGAATTTATAAATTCAAACCTTGTAACTTTATAAGAAACTTTTGGGTAAGCAAATTTGCTAGTAAATTTTGGGAATGCAATTGCTAATGAAACGGCCCTGTCCACTCTATTTTCGAATTTTACGGGTAATACTAATCGGATTTCGGCCGCATAAGTTTTTATGTCTTGACTAAAAGGGGTTTCTTAAATTCTTGTCGCGAATTAAGTCGTGACTGGCACCTTGGGTAAATTTTAATTTTGCAGAAAAGTCTGTAAAAAAACACCATCTAGGAATATTGGACAATAGTTTTATTTGAAAAGACAATTATTTTGTTAATGAAAACATTTTTCTAAGACCCCTGGGTAATGTAAAAAATTACTTTTTTCTGTTTTTTAATTCTCTGTTTCGGAATATATGCCGGGGTAAAAAATATAAACCTTGAAAACCCTTAAGTAATGTAAAAAATTATTTTTTATTTGTAATTATTGAAACTTTCAATATCAAAATTTAAAAAAATGTAATTTTTTGATAAGTAGTGTTTTTTCGATATTAATCTTAAATGAGCGTACCAAACGAGCTACAAAGAGTATCCCAGAATAAGAATGGATTTTGGCCTCGACAAGAAATCAAAAAAATCTTTTTACACTTGAAAGTACTCATAAAAAATACATTTTTCCCGTTGAAATGTTCATACGAGCTCCCCTCTGTTGGGCAACGGGGGCAAAAGAATTTTAAAAAATTTTTTAATTTTCAAAAATTCACATCTCTGATCCTGAAAACAAAAAGTGGTCTACAAGGCCTCAAAAATTGGATTTTCAATGCACTTTAATTTTATATATTTAAATAAAATTTTTGACACACATAAACCACCTTAAAATATAAAAAAACGGAAAATTTAAGTAAAAACTTTAACTTTGAAGATCATTTTCTCTGCCCTAAAGATTTACTCATCCCTTAAAAATGTATATGTATTTTGTCACTCTTGAAATTGCAGAATGAAACCAGTTTCAACGAGAAAAAGCCGAAAAACTGATGGTTTTTTCATTTTTTTACTAATTTTCTGGATTTTTAAGCACGAATTTATATTTGACTCTAAAATTTTATGAATATAAATAATATATATAAACAATATTATATATATACAGGGTTATTCATTGGGAAGGAACACTTTTTTTATTTTTGGTATAAATTGGTTAAAAATGAAAGAAAGTTGGTAAAACCAATTGAGATGGATAAATTGGTGAAAAATTAACAAATTGGATGGAAATTTATGGATAAAAAATAATTTTGGGATAAAGAAAAGTGGAGTTGAAAGTAAAAAAAAAATAGAAAATGTGATAAAATTGTTTGTAAATAATTTCAACAAAAAGATAATAAAATTTTACTTGAAAAAACAGTGGTTGTTGAAAGAAAAAAATTTATTGGTTGTTGAGAAATCTTAATTTCTTTTATGCATTTAAAAAAAAAAATTCAATTTACTTATGCAGCGTTGTTAAATTATTCTTTTAATATTTTCTAAAGTTTCTGCTGTTTCCGGCGCGCAAAACAGCTGATTTTACGCAACTAGTCAAAATAAAAGCAGACATAAATAATAACATCAAAGTTGGTTATGTCATAATATTTTTTGTTGTACAAATTAATTTGTGCAGTTTATTTTTTATTTAAACTTTATTTCTAAATTATTTTAAGATAAAAATTAAAAGTAGCATCATTTGAAAATTTTTTTAAACCGGTTAAAATTAAAAAGGAAATATTTAAAATTTTTTAATTTTTGCTATTTATATTTTGAATGAATAATATAATTAATTTAAACACCCGATGTAAATTTTTCAATGTGTTTCATATTATTATCGAAAAAGTAAAGTTCTTTGCAAGAGCGAAAAAAACAGAAAAACTATGAAATATTTAAAGTGAAAGTGAAACAAGGACAGAATATTTATGAGTATTTTTTCTCCAATTATATGTTTATGCTATGATTGAGACTTTACACTTCGCAAGCGAAGAGTCGCGTGTATCATGAAAATTTAGATCTTTTTTTTTTGCGAAATGCCCTTGCAAGAGAAGATTGCCTTATGCTGGTTATACAAACGAAGTTAATGGGGGGTCGCAACCGTAGGCGCAGCCTCAATGCAAGGCACAAAGACCTAAAACCACGTTGTGCTTTTTGCTTTGCGACTACGCTTGCGGTTGTAATTTGATGCTTCTCAGTCGCAGTTACTTAAGCAGTTTCAAAAAATTTTAATTTTCTTTTTCTGTACTGCGACCCGAATATACGCATTTCCCGCATTGTCCGGCAAAGACGGATTTTCCCGCCACAGTTGCAGACAAATTTTTGACAATCCTCGGCCATAAACAAGGAATGACCAAAATCGCAGTTAACCATCCTCGGATTCGGCCTAACAAAAAAAAACTTGATCAACAACCTTGATCAGCAACCATGATCATCAAACTTGATCATCAAACTTGATCAACAACCTTGATCAACAAACTTGATCATCAAACATGATAAACAAACTTGATCAGCAACATTCATCATCAAAATTGATCAACAAACCTAATCAGCAAATTTGATCTGCAAGCTTGATCATCAAACTTGATCATCAAACTTGAGCTACAAGCTTGATCATAAAACTTGATCATCAAACTTGATCAACAATCTTGATCATCAAACTAGATCATCAAACTTAATCAACAAACTTGATCAACAACCTTGATCATCAACCTTGATCATCAAACAAACTTGATAATCAAACTAGATAATCAAACTTGATCAACAAACTTGATCAGCAACCTTGATCATCAAACTTGATCAACAAACTTGATCATCAAACTTGATCAACAACCTTGATCAACAAACTTGATCAGCAACCTTGATCATCGAACTTGATCAACAAACTTGAGCTACAAGCTTGATCATCAAACTTGATCATCAAACTTGATCAGCAACCTTGATCATCAAACTTGATCAACAAACTTGATCATCAAACTTGATCAACAACCTTGATCAACAAACTTGATCACCAAACTTGATCAGCAACCTTGATCATCAAACTTGATCATCAACCTTGAGCAACAAGCTTGAAACATAAAAACTTAATCAACAACCTTGATCATCAAACTTGATCATCAAGATTTTTATTCTGTTATTACTAACCGAAAATTATTAGATATTATGCTGCTGATGATCCATACTTAAACTTTAAAAGGCCAACTGCATAATAAAAAAATAGCGACTTATTCTGTTAAGAGTAAGTCAACAAATTTCGAAGAGACCATGATATTTGAAAGTACTGCTATGAACTTTCCTAAAACGAATAAAATTGAATCAACATGACAGTACTTTGGCTTTATTCAGTTTCTTGATAAACTGATTAAAATTCCTGATGAATTTCACTCAATAGATTTTTATTCTGGTATTAATAGCCAAAAATTATCAGATATTATGCTGCTGATGATGCATACTTAAAATTTAATATGCCAACTGAATAATAAAAAAATAGCGACTTATTCTGTTAAGAGTAAGTCAACAAATTTCAAAGAGACCATGATATTTGAAAGTACTGCTATGAACTTTCCTAAAACGAATAAAATTGAATCAACATGACAGTACTTTGGCTTTATTCAGTTTCTTGATAAACTGATTAAAATTCCTGATGAATTTGCCTCAATAGATTTTTATTCTGGTATTAATAGCCAAAAATTATTAGATATTATGCTGCTGATGAAGCATACTTAGAATTTAATATGCCAACTGCATAATAAAAAAATAACGAATTATTCTGTTAAGAGTAAGGCAGCAATTTTCGAAGAGACCATGATATTTGAAAGTACTGCTATGAAGTTTCCTAAAACGAATAAAATTGAATAAACATGACAGTACTTTGGCTTTATTCAGTTTCTTGATAAACTGATTAAAATTTCTGATGAATTTCCCTCAATAAATTTTTATTCTGTTATTAATAGCCGAAAATTATTAGATAATATGCTGCTGATGAAACATACTTAAAATTTAATACGCCAACTGCATAATTAAAAAATAACGCCTGATTCTGTTAAGACTAAGTCAATAAATATTCGAACATACCCTGACATTTGAAAGTACTGCTATGAACTTTCCTAAAACGAATAAATTTGAACCAACATGACAGTACTTTGACTTTATTCAGTTTCTAGATAAACTTATTAAAATTTCTGACGAATTTTCCTTTATAGATTTTTATTCTGTTCTTACTAGCAGAAAATTATTAGATATTATGCTGCTGATGATGCATACTTAAAATTTAATATGCCAACTGAATAATAAAAAAATAACGATTTATCCTGTTAAGAGTAAGTCAACAATTTTCGAAGAGACCATGATATTTGAAAGTACTGCTATGAACTTTTCTAAAACGAATAAAATTGAATAAAAATGACAGTACTTTGGCTTTATTCAGTTTCTTGATAAACTGATTAAAATTTCTGATGAATTTTCCTCAATAAATTTTTATTCTGTTATGAATAGCCGAAAATTATTAGATATTATGCTGCTGATGAAGCATACTTAGAATTTAATATGCCAACTGCATAATAAAAAAATAACGAATTATTCTGTTAAGAGTAAGGCAGCAATTTTCGAAGAGACCATGATATTTGAAAGAACTGCTATGAACTTTCCTAAAACGAATAAAATTGAATCAACATGACAGTACTTTGGCTATATTCAGTTTCTTGATAAACTGATTAAAATTCCTGATGAATTTCCCTCAATAGATTTTTATTCTGGTATTAATAGCCGAAAATTATTAGATATTATGCTGCTGATGATGCATACTTAAAATTTAATATGCCAACTGCATAATAAAAAAATAACGAATTATTCTGTTAAGAGTAAGGCAGCAATTTTCGAAGAGACCATGATATTTGAAAGTACTGCTATGAACATTCCTAAAACGAATAAAATTGAATAAACATGACAGTACTTTGGCATTATTCAGTTTCTTGATAAACTGATTAAAATTTCTGATGAATTTCCCTCAATAGATTTTTATTCTGTTATTAATAGCCGAAAATTATTAGATAATATGCTGCTGATGAAACATACTTAAAATTTAAAACGCCAACTGCATAATTAAAAAATAACGCCTGATTCCGTTAAGACTAAGTCAATAAATATTCGAACATACCCTGACATTTGAAAGTACTGCTATGAACTTTCCTAAAACGAATAAATTTGAACCAAAATGACAGTACTTTGACTTTATTCAGTTTCTAGATAAACTTATTAAAATTTCTGACGAATTTTCCTTAATAGATTTTTATTCTGTTCTTACTAGCCGAAAATTATTAGATATTATGCTGCTGATGATGCATACTTAAAATTTAATATGCCAACTGAATAATAAAAAAATAACGATTTATCCTGTTAAGAGTAAGTCAATAATTTTCGAAGAGACCATGATATTTGAAAGTACTGCTATGAACTTTTCTAAAACGAATAAAATTGAATAAAAATGACAGTACTTTGGCTTTATTCAGTTTCTTGATAAACTGATTAAAATTTCTGATGAATTTCCCTCAATAGATTTTTTATTCTGTTATGAATAGCCGAAAATTATTAGATATTATGCTGCTGATGAAGCATACTTAGAATTTAATATGCCAACTGCATGATAAAAAAATAACGAATTATTCTGTTAAGAGTAAGGCAGCAATTATCGAAGAGACCATGATATTTGAAAGAAATGCTATGAACTTTCCTAAAACGAATAAAATTGAATAAACATGACAATACTTTGACTTTATTCAGTTTCTTGATAAAATTATTAAAATTTCTGATGAATTTCCCTCAATAGATTTTTATTCTATTAATAATAGCCGAAAATTATTAGATATTATGCTGCCGATGAAGCACACTTAAAATTTAATATGCCAACTGCATAGTAAAAAAATAAAGAATTATTCTGTTAAGAGAAAGGCAACATTTTTGGAAGAGACCAAGATATTTGAATGTACTGCTACGAACTTTCCTGAAACGAATAAAATTGAATCAACATGACAGTACTTTGGCTTTATTGAGTTTATTGATAAACTGATTAAAATTCCTGATAAATTTCTCTCAATAGATTTTTATTCTGTTAATAATAGCCGAAAATTATTAGATATTATGCTGCTGAAGAAGCATACTTAAAATTCAATAGGCCAATTGCAAAATAAAAAAATGAAAGCATATTCTGTTACGAGTAAGTCAATAATTTTCGAAGAGAAAATCTATTGAGGGAAATTTATCAGAAATTTTAATAATTTTATCAAGAAACTGAATAAAGTCAATGTACTGTCATGTTGATTCAATTTTTTTCATTTTAGGAAAGTTCATAGCAGCAGTACTTTCAAATCTCACGGTCTATTCGAAAATTATTGACTTAGTCTTAACAGGATAAATCGTTATTTTTTTATTATTCAGTTGGCATATTAAATTTTAAGTATGCATCACCAGCAGCATAATATCTAATAATTTGCGGCTATTTATAACAGAATAAAAATCTACTGAGGGAAATTCATCAGAAATTTTAATAATTTTATCAAGAAACTGAATAAAGTCAAAGTACTCTCATGTTGATTCAATTTTGTTCGTTTTAGAAAAGTTCATAGCAGTACTTTCAAATATCATGGTCTCTTCGAAAATTGTTGACTTACTCTTAACAGGATAAATCGTTATTTTTTTATTATTCAGTTGGCATATTAAATTTTAAGTATGCATCATCAGCAGCATAATATCTAATAATTTTCGGCTAGTAAGAACAGAATAAAAATATATTAGGGAAAATTCGTCAGAAATTTTAATAAGTTTATCTAGAAACTGAATAAAGTAAAAGTACTGTCATGTTGATTCAATTTGGTTCGTTTTAGGAAAGTTCATAGCAGTACTTTCAAATGTCACAGTCTGTTCGAAAATTATTGACTTAGTCTTAACATAATAAGTCGTTATTTTTTTATTATTCAGTTGGCTTATCAAATTTTAAGTATGCTTCATCAGTAGCATAATATCTAATAATTTGCGGCTATTTATAACAGAATAAAAATCTATTGAGGGAAATTCATCAGAAATTTTAATAATTTTATCAAGAAACTGAATAAAGTCAAAGTACTCTCATGTTGATTTAATATTGTTCGTTTTAGGAAAATTCATAGCAGTACTTTCAAATGTCACGGTCTGGTCGAAAATTATTGACTTAGTCTTAACAGAATAAGTCGTTATTTTTTTATTATTCAGTTGGCTTATTAAATTTTAAGTATGCTTCATCAGCAGCATAATATCTAATAATTTGCGGCTATTTATAACAAAATAAAAATCTATTGAGGGAAACTCATCAGAAATTTTAATAATTTTATCAAGAAACTGAATAAACTCAAAGTATTCTCATGTTGATTCAATTTTGTTCGTTTTAGAAAAGTTCATAGCAGTACTTTTAAATATCATGGTCTCTTCGAAAATTGTTGACTTAGTCTAAACAGGATAAATCGTTATTTTTTTATTATTCAGTTGGCATATTAAATTTTAAGTATGCATCATCAGCAGCATAATATCTAATAATTTGCGGCTATTTATAACAGAATAAAAATATAGTAGGAAAAATTCTTCAGAAATTTTAATAAGTTTATCAAGAAACTGAATAAATTCAAAGTACTGTCATGTTGATTCAATTTTATTCGTCTTAGGAATGTTCATAGCAGTTCATACAAATGTCACGGTCTGTTCGAAAATTATTGACTTAGTCTTCACAGAATAATTCGTTTTTTTTTTATTATTCAGTTGGCTTATTAAATTTTAAGTATGCTTCATCAGCAGCATAATATCTAATAATTTGCGGCTATTTATTACAAAATAAAAATCTATTGAGGGAAATTCATCAGAAATTTTATTAATTTTATCAAGAAACTGAATAAAGTCAAAGTACTCTCATGTTTATTCAATTTTGTTCGTTTTAGAAAAGTTCATAGCAGTACTTTTAAATATCATGGCCTCTTCGAAAATTGTTGACTCACTCTTAACAGAATAAGTCGTTATTTTTTTATTATTCAGTTGGCATATTAAATTTTAAGTATGAATCATCAGCAGCATAATATCTAATAATTTTCGGCTATTAATAACAGAATAAAAATCTATTCAGGAAAATTCATCAGTAATTTAAATAACTTTATCAAGAAACTGAATAAAATCAAAGTACTGTCATGTTGATTCAATTTTACTCGTTTTAGGAAAATTCATATCAGTACTTTCAAATGTCACGGTCTGTTCAAAAATTGACTTAGTCTTAACAGAATAAGACGTTATTTTTTGATTATGCAGTTGGCATATTTGTTTAATGAAATAGCTGTTACATATATAAAATAAAAATAAAAATGAATTTTAATGTTCTTTTATTAATGCAATAAAAACTATAATGGTTTTACAATACAAAATTTTGACAATGTTTTTATATTGCAAGGTGTCGAAAGACTGAATGACTAAAAAATTTAAAAATACTTTTTATAATACGATATTACGCGTAAAAAAAATAACACTGAAAAACAAATGTATCATATGAATTATTTGATTATATTATTTTTTATTTTTCTTCAGCGTCCGGTGACATCTGAGACAAAATTTTAGGACCTGACTTATTTATCTAAAGATTACTAAAAAAAGCAAATTATTATAAATTTTAATAAAGTAAAAATAACCCTTTTATATATAAAGAAATATTAATATAATAAGCACCAAATCTTCCGTTCCTACGGAACAATATTAAATTTTAAGTATGTTGTCAAGCTTGTTGATCATTTTGTTGATGAAGTTTGATGATCAAGTTTGATGATCAAGGTTGCTGATCAAGTTTGGTGACCAAGTTTGTTGATCAAGGTTTTTGATCAAGTTTGATGATCAAGGTTGATGATCAAGTTTGATGATCAAGGCTGCTGATCAAGTTTGATGATAAAGGTTGTTAATCAAGTTTGATGTTTCAAGCTTGTTGCTCAAGTTTGATGATCAAGTTTGATGATCAAGGTTGCTGATCAAGTTTGTTGATCAAGGTTGTTGATCAAGTTTGATGATCAAGTTTGTTGATCAAGTTTGATGATCAAGGTTGCTGATCAAGTTTGATGATCAATTTTTTTGATCAAGGTTGTTGATCAAGTTTGATGATCAAGTTTGTTGATCAAGTTTGATGATCAAGGATGCTGATCAAGTTTGATGATCAAGTTTGTTGATCAAGTTTGATTATTAAGTCTGATTATCAAATTTGTTTGATGATCAAGGTTGTTGATCAAGTTTGTTGATCAAGTTTGATGATCTAGTTTGATGATCAAGGTTTTTGATCAAGTTTGGTGATCAAGTTTGATGATCAAGGTTGCTGATCAAGTTTGATGATCAAGCTTTCTGATCAAGTTTAATGATTAAGCTTACAGATCAAATTTGCTGATCAAGTTTGATGATGAAGGTTGCTGATCAAGTTTGTTTATCAAGTTTGATGATCAAGATTGTTGATCAAGTTTGATGATCATGGTTGTTGATCAAGGTTGCTGATCAAGTTTCATGATCAAGTTTGATGATCATGGTTGCTGATCAAGGTTGTTGATCAAGTTTTTTTTTGTTAGGCCAGAAAAAATTAAAAATGGCCCAAATCACACGTAAATTACCTTCGGAGTCGATTCTGAGGATGGTAAACTGCGAATTTGGTCATTCCTTGTTTATGGCCGAGGATTGTCCAAAATTTTTCTGTAACTGTGGCGGGAAAATCCGTCTTTGCCGGACAATGCGGGAAATGCGTACTTTCGGGTCGCAGTACAGAAAAAGAAAATTAAAATTTGTTGAAACTGCTTAAGTAACTGCGACTGAGAAGCAGCTAATTATAACCGCAAGCGTAGTCGCAACGCAAAAAGCACAACGTGATTTTAGGTCTTTGTGCCTTGCATTGAGGCTGCGCCTACGGTTGCGACCCCCCATTAACTTCGTTTGTATAAGGGTGATTCTACAGACCTCCGTAAACGCAAACTGCAGCCGCAACGCAATGCGCACAACACAACACGCATGTGCACAACACGATTTTAGGTTGTGCGCATTGCGTTGCGGCTGCGGTTTTGCGTTTACGGGGGTCTGTAGAATCACCCTAACCAGCATAAGGCAATCTTCTCTTGCGAGGGCATTTCGCAAAAAAAAAAGATCTCAATTTTCATGATACACGCGACTCTTCGCGTGCGAAGTGTAAAGTCTCAATCATAGCATAAACATATAATTGGAGAAAAAATACTCATAAATATTCTGTCCTTGTTTCACTTTCACTTTAAATATTTCATAGTTTTTCTGTTTTTGTCGATCTTGCAAAGAACTTTACTTTTTCGATAATAATATGAAACACATTGAAAAATTTACATATATTATTCATTCAAAATATAAATAGAAAAAATTAAAAAATTTTAAATATTTCCTTTTTCATTTTAACCTGTTTAAAAAAAATTTCAAATGATGCTACTTTTAATTTTTATCTTAAAATAATTTAGAAATAAAGTTTAAATAAAAAATAAACTGCACAAATTAATTTGAACAACAAAAAATATTATGACATAACCAACTTTGATGTTATTATTTTTGTCTGCTTTTATTTTGACTAGTTGCGTTAAATCAGCTGTTTTGCGCGCCGGAAAAAGCAGAAACTATAGAAAATATTAAAACAATAATTTGACAACGCTGCATAAGTAAATTGAATTTTTTTTTTTTAAATGCATAAAAGAAATTAAGATTTCTCAACAACCAATAAATTTCTTTCTTTCAACAACCACTGCTTTTTCAAGTAAAATTTTATTATCTTTTTTTAAAATTATTTATAAACAATTTTATCACATTTTCTATTTTTTTTTTACTTTCAACTCCACTTTTCTTTATCCCAAAATTATTTTTTATCCATAAATTTCCATCCAATTTGTTAATTTTTCACCAATTTATCCATCTCAATTGGTTTTACCAACTTTCTTTCATTTTTAACCAATTTATACCAAAACTAAAAAAAGTGTTCCTTCCCAATGAATAACCCTGTATTAAATATAATATATATAAACAAACTCTAAAATCTTATGAATATAAATAATATAGAAACTTAAAATTTTCTATACGCACTGGTTTCAACAAGACCCCAACATATCAGAACTTAAAAATACAGATAAACTATTGATTTGTAACATTTTTTGGCAGATGAGCAGAGTTTCTAAGAACAAACAACTTTCTTTATATAATGGGGACTTATATGTAAAAATTTTATATATTGATTCTATATAAAAATCAAAAATCTTTCAATTGAAACCGGTTTTAACAAGTTTTCTGCGTAGAAATCAATAAAAGATATAAAAAAACGCTAATTTTGTTACCTTTTTTTGCTAATATTTTTGAGGTTTCTTAATAAGAATAAGGGTTTTCATTCAAGCATATACTCATACTTCACACTATAACCTTTCTGTTGGACTATTAAAATATTACGCATACCGATGTAAAATACTCTGTAACGAATATTTTATCTGGTTACCGAACCAGATGAAAAATAAAAACTAAAATTTTTATTTTAAAAACTAGGGGTGGAGATGTTATGCAATAACTAACAAAAAATAATAAATAATAATCAACAATAATTTATAAATAATTAATAATAAATAATAAACAATTACCTAAGACAATATTTATAAATAAAATATGTAAATACTATTTAAGCTTGTTATTCAAATAAGAAATGTTTTAGATTTAGAAATAATAACATAATATTAAGAAATTATAACATAAATTAGGAAAGCATAGTTTATTATTACGCAATCTATAACATAAGATTATGTAATAAATAAATAGTTTAGGAAATAATAATATTTATATTTATGAATACTTTCAATAATTTTTTGGCCTCCCGGGCGTAAAACTCGTGTTTCATGAATTTTCTGAACTCGTTCTAGTGGGCAAAAATAGTGTAAATAGTGTAAGCATCATGGGCGAAATACTTTAGACCCGATCGTGAACACCTATTACTCGTGCCCGGCTTCGCCGAGCACTCGTGCTAGTGCTCACGCTAGTGCCGAAACCTTTACGCCCTTGATACTTAAAATACTATAAATTAACACCATTAGTATATAAGAGAATAAAAATTGTAATAAGATAACAGTCATTCAAGATAAATCTCGCGACGACTAATTTTAATCGTTATTTTAATAAACTCAGTTATTATAAAATCTGTGTTTATTTATTTCAAGGTCTCCTCGTATCCAGTATGAATAAGTACATATATTTCATTCTATAAAATAAACAAAAAAATCTCCAGATGAAGCAACAAAATTGTTGATACAACTAGCTGAAGAAATAGGATTAAAGGTCAAAATAAAAAAATATGGCATTTATAGTAAACAACTAATAGAAGAAGAAGAAATAAAAGACCATGATTTATCTTTTTTACCAATAATTAGAGTAAATATCTTGGCTTATATCAAAGAGAAAGTGATACCATTATAAATACTCAAAATATCCAAACAGTAGTAAAAAAAGCACAAGAAATAATGTCTTCTCAGCTATCACCTGACCAAAAAATTATGCTATATGATAGTACTGTAATACCAGCAGCAGTATATGTTACGGGTAATTTATTTCCTGATGAATCCAGACCATCAACATTAAAGAGATGTTCCGATATGGATAAATTAGTAAGAAAAACACTTATAGAAATAGCATAATAGGAAAATCAAACTCAAGAGTAATGGCTTATATTCCAACTAAACATGGCGGATTAAGAATAAAATCCATAAGATATTACACTGAAATCAATTTATCAGAAAATATCTTTACCTAATAAACCATCAAGAACTAGAAAAGGTGAAAAAAAAGGTAACAGAAACTAGAAAAAAAAAGGCTGGAGAAACCCGATAACTGATGGTACAAGTATTCTACATTTATATGCTATTGATGTAAGCGAAATTGGACCAAATAAAAACTTGACTGATTACATTATTTAACACATTTTTATGTTCTGGGACTATGATTTTTGAAACCAGCAACAAAAAAAAACGTATCCCTAGGGATATTTAAAGCCTTTTAAAAAATTTTTGTGGATCCACTGTGAGCTGCCCTCGTTTTTCATTTTTGAAAAAGCTTCTAGAGGCTTGCGCAACCTCTAAAACGTCACCAAATGGGCTCAAATTTATCATGGTATCTTGTTATCACGTGTACAATAACATACTCCATGAAGAGCTAATTTCAAGCACTTTTATTTTTTTTTGAATCACCCTAATATCTATATATGCATAACGTACACATGTATATATGTGCATATAAATACAAATCAAGCCGCCCGCGTATAACACACACACACACCCGACCAGGACTTATATTTTTTTTAATTCAAATAATAACTTATCACCGACAAGCGCAGAGGGCAGTAGCCGGCGGATGAAAAGAAAAATAAGAATATTGAAGAGAGAAAATAAGAATGAGAAGGAGAGAAAAAGAAGGGCAGACAATGCTTTCCGCTAGCAACAATTTTTCACGTTTTTTTGATATATCTTGAAAATAATTAGAATCTGTGACTCCGGATTATTTAGCAATTAATTATAAATATTATTTTTTTTAATTGAAAACAAAAGTCACAATAAGCTCCTCCGGTTAAAATTCTAAATTAAGTGTCGACCAAAAATCTAAATAATAAAATTTAAGTGTACACGCGCGAAGCATTAGCAAAAAGCTTCGCGAGAATAAGCCAACGCCGGTTTCTCAAGACTAGCTAAGAAGCAGCCACCAAGAAGTACAAAAAGCTATGTAAACGACTTCGTGGATTCAGCTATCCTAAGAGAAGCCATTTAACTCACGAACACCAGTAGCCACCGACGACGACTCCAAGTCAAGGGACATCTACTAGAAGATCGCCGAACGGTAATTTAAATAAGTGCTACGGGGTTCAATGTGTATGTGTGCGCGGATCGGTTTTTACATACATGTATATATAAATAGTGTTAAAATTTTATAATTAAATAAGCCTAAGTACAATATAATAAATTAATAAATTATACAATAGCATATTTTTTTTTATTGAATTTAAAGTGTGTCTTTTATTTTAATTTAACATAGAGCATGTTCATGTTTCGCATGTTGCCATTAAAACCCTTTATTTAGAACTCCCCCTACTTTCCGAGGAGGTGATTTTCATGCGAGAGCTAGCCAAATAACAGGTAAGAAAAGGTTATTTCCCCGCATCATTATTATTATTATAGCAAATTTTACCGGCGCGTGTTTAAAGCTAAAAGGCGCTCTTTAAGAAATATATTAGCCATTATCCGCGCAGTTACAATATTTGCATTAATTAATTAAATTAACCCCAAAATACCAGTGTTATAAGTGGCGCCTTAACGTTTTTAGGCAAATAAAGAATTTTTTTTTTTACTTTTCTTAAAATAAAATAGAAACAAAAATATCGCAAACGACCATTTTTTTAAAAAAAACAGCCATTTTGTTTTAATTATCAAAATTTCCCTTCTTTTTGCGTTCCCACAAATTTTTCTTGTCGGCGCGTGCGCAATAAATTTTAGCAAAATAAATATAAAATAAATTAATATCTAATTAATTAAAATTTAATACTTATTTAATAATTAAAAGTAGTTTAAAATAATTATTAATTATAAATAAAATTAATTTTTTCTTGCATATACAAAATTTTTTTCCACAGAGACATATAAGAAAAAAAAAGAAGAAGTGCGCGCGTGAACACATCTTTCTTTTTTATCTCAACTCTCTTACAGAGACATATAAAAAAAAAGAAGAAAGGGAAGTGCACACTTGAACATATATTTTTTTTCTTCTGTACTCTCTTACAAATTTTGTATAAGTGAACTCAAAGTCCTTTTTTTTTATAAATAGACTCTCTTACAAAATTTTTTTATATAAAATTTTTTTTTGCAAGCTTTTTATAGTAATTTAAAAATTATTAAATAAATTCAAATATTTCCTTTTTTATTACGGCACCCAGACCCGACATAATAAAAAAAAATTACATGAACATAGCACACAAAAAAAAAAATTTTTTAAATCAAATTATAGTTAATTAAATTGAATAATAAAAAAATTATTAATTTAAATATCGCCAAATTAATATATATAAAACAAACGAAATTCGAGAGTGAATGTTGTATGTCGTGTGAGAGGATTATTTTCAGGAAACATAACATTTTTTTTATGATATAAAAGAAAATAAATTAAAAATTTTTTTTTTAATTCTTTCTTTTTTACCTTTAAATAATTTAATTAACAATAATTTAAGAGATCACCTTTATTTTAGACGCGTTAAAAAATTTTTTTTCTTTTTTTTCTTGCGTTTTAACAATAGTTATTTATGTTACAAGGGCATAAAAGATCGAGTTGTGCGAAACGCATAAAAAAAATGTATTTCATTTTGAATATTGCCATATATTGTTATCTTTTTATTTATGATATATAAATATATATAACAATTCTTTCATTATTAATTATTATTATTAGAAAATAAATAAAATCATTTTTTACTCGAAAAAAGGTCAAATTATTTCATATTTTATTTTTCTTACACTCGAGTAATAACTCTAATCAAAATTATTATTATTATTTTTAAAAATTATCTTCAATTTATTTCCAAAAATCCTGATTCCTGTCCAATTCTCACCCATACCGCCTCAAAGCTTTCACCCAAAAACTTTTTGCCTACAACTGACAAACAATTTTAATTGCTTAATACGGTAAATTCCTTTTGCCAAGGAATTACCACGCCAATAATTAATAACAATACCCAGTTACATAAAATCAACCCTAAATAATCAAGAAAAGCGTATCAAGGAAATCTCGTCAAGAAATTTTATACAAGACTGTAATCAAGAATAAGTCAAGACTATTTTTTTTTTAGAAAACAAATTTAAAAATTTTTTTCAAGACATTTCCAGAATACTTGCTTCGAATTTTTTTATTCATAAAATTTTCCTTTTTCTCACATGTACACGGGGAGAAAGTACAATTTTTTTTTTCTGAAACAATCCATTTTTTTTCTCTTCGCGTTTAGCAAGTTATTTTAATTAATTTTAAAATCAACTCTTTTGTGTTGCTGTCGCTTTTTCTCTAAGGGAAGGGCGAGCATTTTAGGGATTCTAAAAGAAAATAAATATTTTTTTTATAAAAAATGTATGTCAAAAGGAAGGCAAACTTACGAGCACAGGCCGGAAGTCCAGGAGCTATTAAACACAATAGACCGTATGCAATTTACTGACTTACTTAAAAAGTTAGATGAATATGAACTGTCTTTAAATGGGGATGCAGACCAAATAGATGATAGGCTTTTTAGGTACCAGATTAAAATCAGGGACGAAAAAGCCCCGTACAATTGGAGCTACAGCGAAGACAAAAGGCCTAGGCCTTGATTGCTAGCAATTACATGCCTCCGACTTTGCAGCATGCACTTAACATTCCATCAATGGATGAACAAGTCCGGAGTTCAACGCTGAACAGCGAAGTCCTCCAACTAACTTATGTACAAGTTTTAGCCCAAAATGCGAATGTTAGCCAAATAGCTCTTGCGTCTTCAGTGGCCGCCGCTGACGACAACGACAGCCAGCTGCGATCCCGTGATGAGCACTGGTTACCTAGGGCAAACAAATAATAATAACCATAGCCAGGAAATGCCAGCCAATCAGAATAATAATTTGACTGAGTCACGACCAAGCGATAAAACGCAAAATCGCTCGTCGCTGCCAATTACTAGGTTCGCGAAATCTAGAGCGCGCAATAATTATGAACAGCGACGCGGCCAGCCAAGTAATAATACGCAGCAATGGTTGCGAACTCCTCTAGGTGCTGAGGGGAGCCCACAATGGGATAATTACCCGTTTGGTTTTCATCCGCACAGCAATGTTTTAGCTCGGGTCCCAACAGCTAAAAGTTCAAGTGGATCTGAAAATGAGCGAAAACAAGCTAAAAACTCACAGAATAAGCAGCGCGTTCAAAACGCAAAGAACGACCATGACGAGGCTGACTTAGCTGACACGGAGGAACATGAATGCAGTAGTTCGGAAATTTCCTTACCGGAAGCCCCAACAGCTGCTCAAAAAGAATTAGCCCTTTTGAAAAAGCAAAGAGAAGCTTTACAAAAAGAAGTAGCGTTAGCAAAGGAGGTAATGGAAGAACTCCGTAAAGAAAGGACCATAAGCCAACGAGGCAGCTCATCGAGCTCTCTTAAATCACGTACGTCAGTTTCCAGCAAAAGCTCCCGAGAACGGGAACACACAAAAGCAGAAAAAGAAAATCTGCTAAAAGAACAAGAGTTTATAGAAAAACAAATATTAGAAATTGGAAAATACAATAACTTTAAGCAGCAAAAAATCAAAAAGAAAAGTAGTAGAACAAGCGAAAATGGCAGCATAAAAGCAAAATCTCACAAAACCATGAAAAACGATAAACGTGAGAAAAACATTTTTATGAATTCAGCCTTAGAAGATACAGAAGAATCCGAAATTGATGTTATGTCCAGCACAAAAAACTCCTTCAATTTGAGCCTATCCAAACGCACAGAAGCCGGAAAAGTACTCAAGATATGCAACTTAAAATTCAATGGCGACACCAAGAAAGCTGAAGAATTTTTGTTTAAGCTTAAGGATTGCTACAAAACTTCGGGCCTATACTTCATTCAAATGAAATGCGGCCTAACGTCGATGTTCGAAAAACACGCCATATTATGGTACAGAACAGATAGAGCCTCGATACCTGGGATGATTTCGAGACGGCCTTCCGTAATCGTTTCGTTCCGTATATGGAGGACGAGGATTATCTCGAAGAGCTTCGAACACAAACGCAAGGCAAGGTCGTGAATATGGCCACATTTTTATGTGCTTTTAGAGCAATAGTCGTTAAGCTGTCGCGACGCCCGAGTGAAAAAAAGTTGGTGTCAATGACTGTTAGGGTACTGCATCCGGAATATCAACGGAGCCTAGAAGCATACAGGCTAGCCAGCTATATAACAACCTTTAACAAATTGCTAGACTTAGGTCAAAAATACGAAAAATTGGCCGAAGTAAGAAATAAATATTCAGCCCCGAAAGACAAAAAGAATTTGAATGTATCGGATTTGCCTTAGATGACAAAATAGTAAAGGCTAAAATATCAGCTGTTACTGAGTCAATTAACGTCGCCGTAAACGTGCCTGAAACCGGCGCGGGCGAAGCACCGGGAAATACGCCTAACAAAGGGAAACGCAAGCCCATAGGGCGCGGTAAACAGATAAAAACGGAAGAGCTGGCAGCATTAATTACCTATGGGGACAACAATCAACAGCCCTAGCAGAGGCAGCAACAAAGATCTCAGCAGCAGCGTCAGACACAGCAACAACGCGTGGGTCAACAGCAGCAGCCTAGATCGCAGCCTCAACAGCATACTCAGCCTATGATGCAGCCTATGGCTTCTCCGCCTTAGACCTGATTTCCACAAACGTTCACAGACCCTAATTATTTTGCGCAGATGATGTCTCAATGGAATCAAGTTCAATTCAAAGCATGCAATTTTCAAGGACGCAATATAATACAAATAATTCACAAAATTCACAAAATAATACGCGACGACCCAAATTTATTAAGCTACGATTTCCTGCCCATTGCGTTCTATTTCAAGACACAAAGACACTGCAATGCCCTCAGCTAAATAAGCGGAAAATTTGTTTGCTATGTATCAAACTCGGCGTCAGGTACACCAACTGTACCTGCCCAGTAGCTACTCAATATAGAGCAGGAAATGCTCAGCTGGAGATGAGACAGGCTAAAACGACCTCCATCTAAATAGTGGAGTCGCAAGCGTAACTACGCAAACAATAATAAATGACAAGAGCAAAACGTTAGCAGAAACCATCGACGAAAAAAAGGTTTGCCTTGCCCAAGGACGCGAACCTGCCGAGGCGTCTGCTACAAGCGACTCAAAAAGCAACAAAAACAATAAAAACGAAAACTTAAACAAAAATCAAAAAAATTCACAAGAAATTTCTCAATTAGCCGAAAATATATTAGAAAACACGGAAAATTGTGACGCTTCTCACGTCGATAACCGACTTTTCTTCGACATAAGTATAGCCGGCATAAATATGAAAGCTCTTTGTGATTCAGGTTCTGTGACAGGTTAAAGCCCATTGGGTCAGCCTTAATTGACGCCACGGGAAATATCTCCCCAGTGAATCAAGTATTGAAAGTTTGGTTCGACGTAGATGGACAGTCGGAACCTATAAATCTGAAAATTTCTGAAAACATACAATACGACATAGATTTTGAAAAAGCTTTTGGCCTAGAAATTTGTGCAAGTGCAGGCGAATGGAGGCGAAGGCACGGCAGCGAACAATGGCATAAATTTAACGCGCATAAAAGTAAAAATGATTCACAGCTCTAAGGAGAGTGCGCGGAAATCGAAGAAATTTCGGCGTCACAAAAGGACATAATTATGCAAGTGGTAAAAGAATGCCTGCCCCCACAGCCACAGCCACATGGAAGAACACATCTAATTAAGCACAAAATAAGTGTCAAACCAGATGCCACACCAGTAAAACATAAATTAAGAAGAATGTCGCCAAAAGTCTTGAATCTCGCCATAGAAGAAGCTAAAAAGTGGCTTAAATTAGGGATAATTGAGTATTCGAAAAGCTCGTGGTGTAGCGCTCCAGTTACGGTTCCACGCAACGACACCTATCGCTTATTCGTGGACTATCGTGACGTCAACAAAGTCACTGAAAAACACGCCTACCCCCTCCCTAATCTCGATTCGGCTTTAGATAAGCTCAGAAGAGCGAAATATTTATCAAAAATCGACCTTAGTAAAGCCTTTTTACAATTCCCGTTAGAAGATGATTCTAAGCCGTACACGGCGTTTGCACTACCAGGACTTGGCCTAATGCAATTTACAAGAATACCTTTTGGAGTCACAGATGGGCCGAAAACCTTTCAAAGGCTGATGGATAAAATAATAACGCCGGATCTCGAGCCCTTCGTCTTAACGTACCAAGACGATATAATAATAGCCACTGAAGACTTTCAAGATCATCTTAAATATTTAAGAATAGTCTTCAAAAAGCTAATCGACGCAGGCTTATCAATAAATCTAGATAAATGTGATTTTGGATGCTCAGAAGTCGTATATTTAGGATTCATTCTAGACGCCGACGGCTTGCGCCATGATAAAGAGAAAATCAGGCCCGTCTTAGAGTATCCTGCACCGACTAATATAAAAGAATTACGCAGATTCTTAGGCATGGCAGGATGGTACTCACGTTTTATTAATAATGTAGACGAATTAAAAATTCCGCTAGTTAAACTTCTGCACAAAGGTATAAAGTGGTCATGGGAAGCCGAAATAGATGAGGCATTAGAAAAACTCAAATTAGCCTTAGTCAGTACGCCTGTTTTAGCCAGACCAGACTTTAGTCACCTGTTCACGGTCCAAACGGACGCCAGTAACATGGCTGTCGGAGCCGTTTTAATACAAATGCACGAGGACGAAGAGCATCCTGTAGTTTATATCTTCCGAGTTTTAACAGCCCAAGAGCAAAACTACAGCGCCACAGAACGCGAATGTTTGGCTCTATTATGGGCAATAAAACGACTGAGACCATACCTAGAAGGTTACAAGTTTACTGCTATCCACTCCAGCCTTAAATGGCTAAGTAATTTAAAAGAGCCAACCGGCAGGCTAGCCCGCTGGGCTCTGGAACTACATCAGTGGGACTTCGATGTTGTATATAGAAAAGGCAGTTTAAACCATGTTCCAGACGCCCTGTCTAGAATATCTTACAAAGATCTGGCAGAAAACGACGAAGACGAGGAAATGGATTATATATCGGCCTTAGAAGAATTATCAGACCCATGGTATACAAGAAGAATGCATGATGTCACTCAAACCCCATGGAAACTGCCAAATTACAAAATTGAAGAAAATAGATTATATATACACAAAAAGGACCAGTTATTAGATCCTATAAGCGGCAACAAGCATTATTGGTGTTTAGTACTGCCCCAAGGGCAAAGATTACAAGCATTTCAAGAAATGCATAATACGCCGTGGTTAGGACATTTCGGAGTAGCAAAAACGTACCAGCGCTTAGCTATTGATTATTATTGGCCAGGAATGTACCATGACACGGAAAAATACGTCACTACATGCTTAGATTGCCAAAGGCATAAAGCAGTCCAAACAGCCCCGCAAGGCTTAATGGGAAAACGCATAGTCAAACAACCGTGGACTGTAGTTGCAGGCGATTGTATGGAACTCCCGCGAAGTAAAAACGGTTTTAAGTACTTAATGATTTTTTAAGATTTGTTCACACGAATCATCAAATTAAAGCCCTTGAGAGAAGCCAACGAAAAACCGTCGCTAACGCCTTCGAAGAGCTCATACTCTTCCGCTGGGAAACTCCAAATTATTTTTTGACTGACAACGGCTCGGAATTCGACAATGAACACATTCGCAAGGTTATGAGCGAGTATGGAGTGAGGGTATCACTACCCCCCCCCCTTACCACCCAAAAGCGAATGCTACGGAGCGCTCGAATCGGAGCCTCAAACAGATGATCAGAATGTTCGTTGGAGAAGACCAAAGGGACTGGGATAAGCATCTGCACAAATTCCGGCATGCGGCAAACACAGCCATACAACAAACGCTAAAAACATCGTCAGCATACATGAATTATGGTCGTCAGCCAAAAATGGTAAAAAGCCTCAGACGACAATTCGAACAGCCCACAGAAGACGAAAGCACACCTGAAAACTCCTGCTTATAATCCCACCTTCCAACCAAATAACACAGGAAACTCACAAATAAATATTTTTTCCAGCAACAACGAAAATGAGGCGAAGCTTCAGAGGCCGCAGGCAGATCAGCCTAAAATTATTAAAAAGAGAGGGCGACTAAGAAGAAAGCCCGGAAGCCCAAGCCGAAGAGGCGGCAGTAACGCCAGTAACGCCAGCAACACCATTAACGACGACAGACGAGGTCCCTACAACCTCCGTAGTCGAAAGTAGGAAAATAACGTACATCAACGGGGTGTACGCTCCAGCTCCAGCCGATGGACCACCGCCATCGACCGGAGCAACGAGAAAATCGGTAGCGGCCCAAAACGCGACTCCAGCAGCCAATGTGGCCCCATTACTACCAAGCCACGTCGTCCCAGTCGCCCCCTCGCCTGATCCTCCTTCGCTTATGGCCCAAATAATTGAAGCGCCCGTAACGACAAAACCGCCCACGGACGTGAGACTCCTAGAACCCTACGTCGAGTATAGGGTAATAAAATTGGCTTCGAGACAATGGGAAGGTTTCCCATTGTACTCTTTTAGCTATAAAACAACCGGGGTCAGGTATAGCAAGTTGGAACCAGTTGAATTTGACCCGCGCGTTGACGCACCCCAAGGCAAATGCTTTAATTGCCGACGAGGAGTGCATTCACGATGAAATTGCAAGGCAGAGTCAGTCAGCTCCAGTATGTGATAACTGCGGTAGAAAAAACGTGCACATTTTAGAATGTCCTAGGTGCAAAAAGGCCCACTTTAGGTTCCTACACCGGCAAGCTTCATTTAAAGAACAGAAAGAAGCTCAATGGCGGGAAATTACCTCGCAATTTTACGCCCTCCTCTAACCAATCCATCTATGGGAGCGCTATCCTGCCGCCTTCACAGCCCCGGTTACAGAGAACGACCTATGGGTCCCGCGAACCTTTTGGCCAAGAGAATAAATCGAGCCGCTGCCAGAAGAAATAATCAGCGCGATTAGAGAAGCGAATTCGCTAGAAAAAATCATAAGATTCCTTCTAGCATATTTCGGTCTTATCGAGAAATCATATTAAATTACTAACGCCAAAAGGCAGCCATGCTATTAGCATAAAAAAATATTTTTTTTTTATCACTATAATCTAGTTTATAAGTTCACTAAGCCGCAAGGCTAGAAAGTAGCAATCAGCTATCCTTTACTTTTTTTTGTTGTTTAAACATCACCCAAAAGGCTTGATAATTTGTTTTTTTTTTTTTTGATTCGCCCAAAAGGCCCGAAAAATGCTACATTTTTATATTTTATTATTATATATTCCCATTTCTGTTTTTGTTCATTATTAGCCCTTGTGGCTTAGATAATTAATGATTATATTTTTATTTTCACATATTATTATTATATCTTATTTACCAATGTAACTATTATACTTTTTTTTTATGTAAAATTATATTTTTTTTTTGTATTAATCAAAGAGATCACTCTCATCTAGTCAAATAGACTACTGTGATTTAATAATATCAATAATAATAATAAGTACTTAAATTATTGCCTAAAGATTTAAATTCTACCACGATCTCCAATTCCTAATTCCCAATACCTATACCTGGAAATTAATTGGAGCAGTCACATGAAGTAAGTAATAATTGTTGGTAGTATTCGGTAGAGTTAAAAACCATATTTATATTATTTTTTTTTTTATTATTATTAATTACATTTTTTTTTACGCGTTTAGCACATAAACTCTATTCAACTGTTATTCCCTAGTAAGCCGAAAGTTAGTGTATATGCTGCTGAATTCAGCTATCCTAAGAGAAGCCATTTAACTCACGAACACCAGTAGCCACCGACGACGACTCCAAGTAAAGGGACATCTACGAGAAGATCGCCAAACGGTAATTTAAATAAGTGCTACGGGGTTCAATGTGTGTGAGTGTGCGCGGCTCGGTTCTTACATACATGTATATTAGACTCTGTCTTATTTTTTATTTTTCGATATTTTTTGGCTCCCCCCATTTTTTTCTAATATTTTGGTCATAAAAAATCCCCAGCTCCAAGGATTTTGATTTTCGATTTTTTTAACCCGTGCCGCCGAGCACTTGAAGTTTCCCATTTAAATAACATGGGAATTTTGGGTTTTTAGCTATACAAATTTTTACAAAATCCAAAAAGCTTTTTAAAAGCTAATTTTTACTGAAAACATACTTTATATGTTGTAAAGACATGCAAAAAGCCGTGCATTCATTCGAAAGGGAATTTTGGGACTAGAAACGCAAATTTACATGTTGGCTCAATCTTATAAAACAGGGTTTTTTGGTAATTTTCGATAAAATGCTACGACCTCAAAATGAACCAAAATACTTCTGGTTAGTCTACTTTTTTTGATGTAAATGTCACCTTTCAAACGACGTAAACCGTGTATTTTTATCACTGATTCTCTCACCTGTAGTCAATTAACCTATTGGTAATTTTTGACCCGAAAGGTCCAATTTTTAAATTTGTTTAAATTGCTGCCAAAATTGTAATTTTCGACAAAATTGAGTTTTATAGGCCTTAATAGTTTTCTGCAAGCTTCAAGTTACCAAAAAATTTTTTACTCGTCTCTTTTCTTTAATAAGTTTTTAAGATATCGTTTTTCAATGTAAATGATAAAAATTGATTTTTTTTTACACCCTGAAATTGGGACTATGACTTTAAATTATCATCTCTGGTTAATAATTTATTAAAAAGCAGTGAGTAAAAAATTTTTGGAAAATTGAAGCTTGTAGAAAATTTTTAAGACCTATAAAGCTCAATTTCGTAAAAAATTACATTTTTGACAGCAGTTTAAAAAAATTCAAAAATTGGTTATTTTTAGTCGAAAATTACCAGTAGGTTAATTGACTATAGCGCTGAGAGAATCAGTGATAAAAAAAAGCAAATAACGGCATTTGAAAGGTGACACTTACACCAAACATAGTAGACTAACCAGAAGTATTTTGGTTCATTTTTGAGGTTATAGCGTTTTATCGAAAATTACCAAAAAACCCTGTTTTATAAGATTGAGCCAACATGTAAATTTGCGTTTCTAGTCCCAAAATTCCCTTTGGAATGAATGCAGGGTTCTTTGCATGTGTTTACAACATATAAAAGTATGTTTTCAGTAAAAATTAGCTTTTAAAAAAGCTTTTTGGATTTTGTAAAAATTTGTATAGCTAAAAACCCAAAATTCCCATGTTATTTAAATGGGAAACTTCAAGTGCTCAGCGGCACGGATTAAAAAAATCGAAAATCAAAATCCTTGGAGCTGGGGGTTTTTTATGACCAAAATATTCGAAAAAAATGGGGGGAGCCAAAAAATATCGAAAAATAAAAAATAAGACAGTCTAATGTATATATAAATAGTTTTAAAATTTTATAATTAAATAAGCCTAAGGACAATATAATAAATTAATAAATTATACAATAGCATATTTTTTTTTATTGAATTTAAAGTGTGTCTTTTTTTATTATTTAACATAGAGCATGTTCATGTTTCGCAAGTTGCCATTATTAAACCCCTTTATTTAGAACTCCCCCTACTTTCCGAGGAGGTGATTTTCATGCGAGAGCTAGCCGAATAACAGGTAAGAAAAGGTTATTCCCCCGCATCATTATTATTATTATAGCAAATTTAACCGGCGCGTGTTTAAAGCTAAAAGGCGCTCTTTAAGAAATATATTAGCCATTATCCGCGCGGTCACAATATTTGCATTAAATAATTAAATTAACTCCAAAATCCCAGTGTTATAACAATTAGTTTTACAGGTTCGAGAAAATTTATTAGTTTCTTGAGAAAAAATTTTTTTAAATTTGTGCGATTTTCAGCTTTTTACAACCCAACGGGTGGAAAACCCCAAAAAAATTTTGAAAATGAAGATTATTCTATTTTTTTTCGAAAGTTTTTATGACTGACTAAAAATGATACTGGTTAAGCAATTTTACTCATGTTTGTAGCCCAAAATTTTCTAAAAGATTTTCTAGGATTTTCCAAAATAACGAACATACAAGCTAAAAAAATCTTTGAAATTACGAAAACTACAATTACATTTCAGGCCAAAAAATATTGGATCAAAACTTATCAAATAAATTGAAACAAGCATTATGACTCTAAAATGTCAGGTTTCTGATTATGCTTCAAAACTTTTAATATTGAAAATAACTGATCTCTCAATAACTCGTACAAAGCTTTTCAGAATAAATTTATGTATCAGGATTTTAAATTTTGTACCATAAATTCCATAATAATTTCTTGGATTTCAATAGATTCAATGAATTAAGAGTAAGCGAACTTAATCAAAACCAACCTTATGATTCTAAAAGTAGCAGCTCTTGTTTTGGATTTGAAATATTTGATCTTATAGCTTTATTTACAAACAAGATGCAATTTTAAATTCAAAAATATTTGTGCTTAATTGGAAATCTGCATAATATATCCTGAGTCTTAAAACTTATTTCTTTCAGTTAAATTAACCAAAGAAACCTATAGGAAAAAACAAATTCCCACACCAAATATCTTAAGTACTCAATTCAGTACAAAAATATTTTAAATTAAATTTTGCATCTGATTTCGCTTTTCGATAATAATTCAAATTTTAAGAAAAAAACTTTTAGAACCAAAAAAATGGCAACATTTATGATAATTGAATTGGTTTTTCTTAATTTTTTTTATCTGTTACAACCTGCTAATAAATAATCTTGGTATTTATCTGGTTCAAAACTTAGAATTGTATATCAAAAGCCTCATACGAATTATTGGAATATTAACCATTTCAATATTAAATTATTTTTTACTCAATCTGAAACCTTACATGCTGGAGTCTTAAAATTTGTTTTTCCTAGTTATATTTTTTTCAAAACTAAAATAAACAAACTTCTTGACTCCAGAGTCAGGTTTCTGAATGATGGTTCAAATTCTGCAAAATAAAAAGACAAGCATTTGCACTTTATATGAAAGTAAAAATTAGTGATAGCATTGCAAGAAAATTCAAATTCTATTATTTTGGTAACTTCAAATTATTATACATATCATCTGGCTTGTAATAAAAAAAGTCATACTTCTATTGTAAATGCAATTTTTCAACATCTTTTCAACATCTTCTAGCTTTTTCGTATGTAGGACAATTTAAACCAGAATTAAACCTATTTGATGATTTAAACTTTTAGGATTGGTTAAAATATAAAGAGAGTTTTAGGTAAAATGGTTTGCTATTGATATTATAAGGCCTGTAATAAAAAGACTATCAAAAATCTTAATTATCAAAATTTTTATTCTAAATTTTTACCTTCATTCATTTATAGGTTGAGGCAGTTAAGTATTCGATATTTTTGAATCAAATTTTATATTATTATAAGTTGAAGAATTAAAAAATATTAATATAAAATAAAATAATAATAATTAAAGCAAATGTACAAATATAACCAAAAACCAAATTTTTAATTACATATTGTATCTAATTCAATAAAATATTTTTTAAATATATTTATACATTTGCATAAAAACTGAACCGAGTATTATTTTCATTAAATCAAAGCCTTTTATTAAATAAATAATATAAGTTTTAATAAATAATCTTTATTTTTTCATCTCAAACACAAAATATAAACTGTTAATCTCGCGGCGTGGCGTGCACAAACACAAACTTCGGATTAATAACATGCAGACGTGTAATGTGGAATGATAAATTAAAAATTAATCTCATAATTAAAATTGAAAGTATTTATTAAATTAAAAGCTTTGGTTTTATGATAATAATACGCGTGTATTGATAAAAGTATATCATTTTTCATAATCAGTATGGCGAATTCTGCTCGAGTCGAGCTCGGATCCGATAAGAATTAAAATATTGTCTCATTTTCGGATACGTCTCGAATTAAAATAAACCAATGTGTACTGTTTGGAAAATATCCTTGTACGTCCTCCATTTCCCTCCATTGGTGCTGCGTGCAAGAACCGTCTATTTTGACCGCTCCTACACACGGCTCCTAGTTAGGGTGCCGTCAATAACTTTTTTGTACGCAGAATCTCCTCCACATACCTTGCCACGACGCTTCATGATTCCTCATTCTGGAGCATTTTTTCAACTATGTTATCGGGTGTGACTTCCTCCATCTCCATCTCTGCCTCCAGCGTCCTCCTTCTAGTTATCCAGCGGTCACACTCGAAAAAAGTGCGACGCGTGTCGTCTCGTTTGTCGGGACAAAATACACATTCAGGGCTCACGACCTTTCCTATTTTGAAAAGATAAGACTGGAAAAGCCCATGGCCACTGAGGAACTATGTCAAAAAGTAGTTTACCCCTCCGTGCCCCCTCTGAGTCCAGGATGGGGCATCTTTTATGAGGCGCCTGATTCATGCACTGTCCGCGCGGTCCACCCAGAGCGTTTGCCACTCCAACATTGTAGCTCTCCTAACATCCGCTTTAATATATTCTAGGTCTTCCTCATTTTTTCTTTCGTATATAAGCTTGCGCTCTTTGGCAAGAAGCTGAATTGGAATAATTCCGGCAATAACAAGAACTGCCGCTTCTGAGACAGTCTTGTATGCGCAAGAAACCCTCAGAGTACCCTGCCTCTGAACTATTATCATGCCTTTTGCATAGATATCCTTTTCCAGTGCCTTACCCAAATCTCCGCTCCGTACAATAAGATGGAGTGAGTTACGGACATTAGCAGCTTTCTTTTGCTGGGCTTAGGGCCATTCATATTTGAAATCAGCCTGCTCAAGGCCATAATAATAATAATAATAATAATAATAATAATAAGATCAAGCGATGGCTCAGTGGTAAAGACTTTGGGCTTCCAAGCGGAGGACCGAGGTTCGATCCCCGGCAGATACCTCTGATTTTTTTTTTCTGAGGAAAATTAAATTATGTGTTTATATCGCTTGCGAGTGGTTAGGATGCCACGTTAAATTGAGATCCAGTCGAGGGAGAGGCGAAATCCTGAGACTATAGGTTAACACGCATTACACGCACACTAACACTCGCACACGTCACAAACACTTTACACTGACATTACACTGGTGGACGGATTCAAAGGCGATGTTTTCTATAACATTCGCCACGACTCTTTCCACCCATATCACCTGCGACACCGAGAGTACTAGTGTTTAACCTAGCTAGGAATTAAGCCCATAACGGAATATGTTGCATATACATCCATATAGCTACCAATAGTTCATGGCGTGGACCTCTGTATACGGGTCTCAAAGGGTTCATGTATGCTTCCAACATGAACCTGGGTGTGAACCGGTGGAGTGGGGACTACTTGAGGGTAGTGGATGTGAAAAAATTAACACCAATCCAAAAATAGCTTCCTGTCTACACGGGACCGAGTCTTCGTAGGATACCGGTGGGTTGGGTGCTGTTTGAGGAAAGGTGGAGAGAGATCTGCTTGCAGAGGCGCGCTGGGGGCTTTTAAGTTAAGTCGGGTGCGCTGAAGGTTACCTTCTATATCTCAAAAAGGCTTAAAAAAAAAAATAATAATAATAATAATAGAAATAATAACAACCAAAATTATGATAAAAATCGCTCATACAACAATAATAATAATCGTAAAAATAATAGTCACCAAAATAGCGGTCAAAATAATTATCAAGGTAGAAGTAACAGCTATAGATCAAAGAGAAAGAAGCACCAGAACCGGCGCATAAGGATCCCTAAGCGTAAGGGGGCTCTAATAATAAAGCCTCCTGAAGGGAAGTCTCATGCGACAGCCCTGCTGGAGATCAAAAGAGTTGTTCAACTAAAGGATTCAGGGACTGAGGTTCACCGAATCCAGAAAATCCAGGATTGCAGCGTCCTAATAGAGCTGAGCTCGTCAAACGACCGGCAAAAACTATTAGACGCTGTCAAGACGATCGCAGGCCCAGAAAGTACAGTCAAGGAACTAATTCCCCACTTAACCGTGGAGATCAGACGCCTAGATGGTACTACTGGCAGCGACGAAGTGAGGCAGGTGGTAAAGGAGGCAACTAAGTTGCTACTGCAGAACGATGACGACATAAAAGTCGCCATCTTTAAGGCTAAGGGCACTATGGCGGATATGGCGGTCGTAGAGCTACCAGAGGCCGCCGGACTAAAATTGACCAATAAAGGCCGGCTAAATAATGGCTGTGCTAATTGGCAAGTGCGCTTAAGAGCGGAGGTTATAGGGTGCTTTAAGTGTCTTGGTTTCGGCCACAACCAGTGGTCATGTAAGAGCACGGACCGAAAGTTTGTGTATTTTAAATGTGGCGTTCAAGGCCACAAGTCAGAAAAATGTCCTGTGGGGAAAGCAGAATGCTTCCTCTGCAGGGAAAGAACTGACAAGGCCAAGACCGACCACCTTCCAGGATGCGGAGCATGTAAGTGTTATCGGGAGGCACTTACGGCAAGGAAGATAAAGTGTCATCCATAACGTTCGGAGTCCTGCAAGGGAATATGAATAATACCATTCTAGCTGACCATTTGCTCGATCAGCTCGTGGGTGAGACAGACTCTAGCGTCCTCTTGCTATCCGAGCCACTTCGCAATAGGAATCAGCAATTCTGGTTCACCGATGACACAAGCCGGTGCGCTATATGGCTACGAGTTCGCGCTCAGACATCTATGTCCCGACATGGAAAAGGCAACTGCCACGTCTGGGCAAAGTGCAGTGATACAACTTTCATTAGTTGTTATTTGTCACCGAATGACACTATTGGGGTGTTCACCGCAAAGCTGGCCTCATTTAAGGAAACGATAAGGGAAGTCTCTGGTAATATCATATTTGCCGGGGACTTAAATGCCAGGGCCGTGGAATGGGGAATGCCAACCACGAACCGTAGGGGAACGTTGATCCTAAAGATGGCCGCTAGAACTGATCTGGTGGTCATGAACTCTGGGAACAATGCAACCTACGTAAGGCCAGACTTTGGTGAATCGATCCCTGACGTCACTTTTGCCTCGGCCGGGTTGGCAGGAAGAGTGGGTGGTTGGAGGGTGATGGATGGAGCCAAAGGCAGCGAGCATAATTACATCACCTTCGAAGTGCGTGACAGGGCCGTTAATCGGCCCCTGTTCCAAGAGCACCCACTAGGCTGGAATGTATCAAAGATGGACGAGGACAGATCTGTGGAATATCTTCGTGAAGAGTCCTCGTCTATCCTAGCCTGGCATGGAGGACCGACCACCCCGGGAGAGGCAGAGACTCTCGTCAAGAGGGTAACTGCTCTTCTGAGGGGAGCTTGCGATGCCTCTCTGCCGCGTAAACGGCCCTGGAAGCGCGTAAAAGAAGCGTGTACTGATGGAATAAAGAAATTGCGGAGCTTAGGCGGGTCTGTCATGGGGCACGCAGAAGACGACAAAGAGCGCATAGCCGCCCAGATCTGGCTATGCGCTCTGAAGAGTACAAAGAAGCCAAGCATAGTCTGACGCAAGCCATTCGCCTCGGCAAGGCGCGCTGTCTTCAGTCGCTAAGAGATAATATCAACAGCGATCCGTGGGGCCTGGGATATAAGGTTGTCATGGACAAACTTAAGTCCGGGAACGACAACACGATGGATGAAGCAGAGACCAAAAGAATAGTGGACGCTCTCTTTCCGGATCATCCAAACCAACAACACCCGGCTTTGGATGTCCCGAGGGAGCAAGTTCCGCTATTTAGAGAGGCGAAGATGCTTCAGGCAATTAGAGCAATGAAAAATGGAAAATTGCTAGGACCAGACAGAATACCTGCGGAAGCTCTTAAGGCGGCTGCAAAGGTAATCCCTGGTCTCCCCCTTGGCATGTTTAATGCGTGCCTCGTTGCAGGCATCTTTCGAAGGGACTGGCAGCTGGCTCTGATAAGCAAGGGAAAGGGTGAACCAGGATCTCCATCATCTTACAGATCATTGTGTAGGTTAAATACCACTGGCAAGGTGATAGAGAGATTGAGTCTCTTTTAATTAATGAAAAATAAACAAATTTAATAATAAAAAAAGGATTATTATTTTATAATTATTTACAAAGACTTAAAACTAAATTTGGCCATTAAATGGAATAAAAGAAATAATTTGCGGCCTCGTGGGCTTTGATTAAATTTTTTTATACGACCGTATGTGTGCGCTCGGTCGCCGATATACTCGTGTATATAAAAATAATGTAAAATAAAAATTAATAAAATTACAGCGAATATTCTCGACACGCGTGCTTACATATAGATGATTTTTTACACACTTATACACATAAATTTCACTCATACATACGTGTAACTGCATGAAAGTAATTTTAATAAATGAAAATCAATAATTAAATAAAACGAAATAATAAAAACGCGAGGTACCTTTTTTGAAACTCTTTTTCTGGTCAGGTCTGGCTTCTTTCCTGGGCTTCTGGTTACTTGGAATGGTTACTAGTACTTGTTACTAAATATTAACTTCCTGGTTTGGCTGGAGCTTCTAATATTTTTATCTGTATTTGTAGCCATGCTTGCTGGTACATAAACATACACTAAATTACACTGAGGGGAGAGCCCATGCTCTCTCCCTCTCTTAGAGAGCACTTTCTGATAATAGCTGTTTACTATTCAGCGGCCGAGACGAGAGTATCGCACTCCCGCTTCTGCATACTTTTTCTGTGTTCCCGGCGTCTAGCTCAGTTAAAATTTGCTGTTTCTTAATTAGAAAAGACGCACGAAATCACAAAATATTTAAATATCAAATTGTCATAATATTTACTTTTATAATGCAAATTATTGCATTACAATATAATAAATGAAAATATTTCCAAAATATATAAATTAAACTTAAAACAAAAAGGCATTGAAATATCTGATGAATCAACAAATTATAATAATCAAATTAATATAAATATAGCAAATAATATTGAAAATTACGAAATTAAGCATAAAAAACTAAATTTCACTGATTTTATAAATTACAACTTTTCCGAAGAAAAATACGAACAATTTCTAAATTACTTAAAATAAAGCCAACCAGAAAATTACTCTCCTGAATATATACAGACAATTATGAGCCAAGAAACCTTCCCATTGACATATTTAGACCACATTGAACAGAAAGGCAGTAAAAGTTCAAAAACTACAACTGAAATTTTCACAATAGAAAATAACTCAATAACAGAAAAACCAAGATACCAAAAAGTTTTAGATTTAGCAGAATTAGAACTTTTAAAAAACACAAACGAATACAATATTATTAAAAATTTAATTATAGAAAACAATGACATTTTTCAACTAAAAGGAGAAAAACTTACAAATGCAAAAGACATAACTTTAAAAATTAGAACTAAAACTTCAGACCCTATTTACGTTAAACAATATTTTATCTCATATGGACAAAAGGCTGAAATAGAACGTCAAATAAAAAATATGTTAGAACAGGGAATAATTAAACACTCAGACTCATCTTACAATTTTCCTATATTTTTGATTCCAAAACAACCAGACAGTTTAGGAAAAATCGAATATCGATTTATTTTTTTTTTTTTTTTTTTTTTTTTTTTTTTTTTTTTTTTTTTGGGCCCCTTTTCGTAGGACGAGGAGAATGCATTTACGCATACCATACACGCGTACTGTATGGTTATGTAGGACTCAACCTCAAATTTGTATCTGAGGTTGCCCAGATATACACAATTGAGGAATTATAATACCCACTAAACTCCCCACCCTCCTGCATTTATGACAATATCATAGAATCCGGACCGGGACTCCCTGTTTAGGTATTACTTCGGTCCGGAAACAATGCAGCCCAGGCATTTCTTCGCCATACCCTGTCAATAAAGGAGGAGATTTTCCTACGAGAGGAAACCTTCCTCCTTTTTTCCAATCAGTGTCGCCCGTACGTACTCTGCCACACTGTACCAGTTAGCGGCACTGCGCAGCATTTCCGGGACGACTACTTCCGGCCTCCATTCATCGAAGGGCGGTCGCCCTTCAGCGAAGCGAGGACACCCAAAAAAGGTGTGCTCAGCGGTATCCAGCTCGCCCGGGCAATGCAAGCATTCCGGAGATGTCACCTTGCTCCACTTGAAAAGCATATCGCGGAAATAACCGTGACCAGTTAGGAACTGTGTGAGGTAGAAGTCTACCTCTCCATGATCACGGTTCATCCAGCTTTCCAAATCGATGATAAGGCGGTGCGTCCAACGTCCCCTCGGGTCACCATTCCACCTATACTGCCAAGATTCCATTGTGCGGGAGCGAGCGCGAACGGAAGCTACGTCGCGCTCTTCTTCCCCACGGTTATAGATCGCCTGCCTTTCCAAGGCAAGCAGGTCGATGGGAATCACCCGAGCCACCACCTGGATCGCTGGCTCTGATACTGTCTTGTACGAGCAAGCGATTCGAAGTGCCCCCTGCCTCTGTAAATCGATTTATTACAGACCTAAGAAAATTAAACAAGGAAATTCTGGACCAAGAATTTCCCATTCACAGAATAAGTGAAATAATAGATTCTCTTAAGGAAGCAAAGTACTTTTGAACCCTAGATATGTATTCGGGATTTACGCAACTGCTTTTAGACCCAGCTGACTGAGAAAAAATAGCCTTTTCAACCCATAATGGTCATTTTAATTTCACGAGAAGTTGTTGGAGTTAAAAATGCCTCGAAATGTTTCCAAGCAATGGTAGCAAAATTATTAAATGGTATACCTAACCTAAAAATATATATAGATGATATCCTCATATACACAAAAGATATAAAAACGCAAATACATACTTTTCAACTGTTATTCCAAAAACTAAGAGAAGCAAATCTAAAACTTAAAATAAAAAAATGCACATTTTTAAAACGGGAACTAGTATTTCTAGGATTAAAAATTTCAGACAAAGGATTTTATACGGATCCTAGGAAAATTTCAGCTATAATAAATATGCCACCGCCTAAATCTATAAAGCAAATCAAAATTTTAAATGGAATGACAAAATATTACAGATGATTTATTAAAAACTATGCAAATATAGCTCGTCCTCTGGCAAACCTATTAAAAAAGCACACACCATTTAAATGGACTGAAGAAACTCAAAGAGCATTCGATTTATTAAAAGAAAAATTATGTAAAGCACCAATTTTAATATTCCTAGACCTAGAAACCGAATTAACACTTAATACGGATAGAAGTGGGTATGCAATAGAATGTTGTCTATGTCAAGGGCCTAAGGGTAAAGAAAATCCCGTAAGCTACATTTCAGGAACCTTAACGGCCAGTGAACGGTAATTCTCAACTTATGAAAAAGAGTTTTTTCTATTTATCGTCAATTAACCATCTGAGAGGATACTTATATAAACATTTTACAGTTTATAGTGACCATAGACCATTATCATTTTGTGAGAAATGAGAAAAAAATAAACGAGTTCTAAAATGGCGACATGAGTTTTCTGACTTCGATTTTACGATAATATATCTTAAGGGTAAGACAAATGTAGTAGCGGACTGTCTAAGTCGACAAATAGAGATGCCAAAAGAAGCTAACGTCTTAACTCGTGCACAAAAAAAATAAACAAGAAAACTCAAATATTAGTAATAAAAATCCTGAAGATAAACAAACTAAAAACAATACCAGTACACAGAAAAAAGCTCAAAAGCAGAAAAAGTGTAAAAAACAAAAAATAACAGACAAACGTTCATTACCTAAAATAAAAGAGGCAGGCCTCCTAAAGCGAAAAGCAAAAATATTCAAAATACAGACAACGAATTGTCTACAGAATCTGAGTTTAGTGATGATGAAACATCCGAAATGTCAGATAATGATAACATTAATAATAATGACAGTATAAAATTACAATACAATAATAATTTAAATTTAAGTAATTTAATATATTTAAAAGATTTATTACAATTTAGAAAAGATAATATAATTTATTTTATAGATAAAAACGGGAAAGCTTTGTGTAAAGATGCAATTAATTTAATAAAAGCAGGAAAAATACAAAGTAATATATATTACTTCCTCCAAAAATAAAATTAACACTTTAAATATTCAAAAACATAGAAATAAAATTTATTTTGATTTATGCATTAATCCTAAAGAATCAATTAAGTTAGTTTTAAATAATAAAGAAAATTTAAAGTAATTAATTATCTTAACAATTTTAATAATAAAAATAATTTAAGTATTGCAGAAAGCATATTTATAGCTAACGTACCTTTTACAAATATACTAAAATTAATAGATAAAATTGCTGAAAATAAGTTTAAAATAATAGTTTGTAAGAAAACCTTAATCTATGTACAAGAAAAAGATAGAGAAACCATTTTTAAAGAATTTCATGAACTGCCTACTGCAGGACATAGAGGTCAAAAAGCTACTATTCAAAAAATTTGCCAGTCCTATTACTGGGAAAATTTAAAAGAATATGTACAGAAAAAAATTAGCTTATGTTTAAATTCCCAATCACGAAAAATTTCACGCCGCAGAGTCAAATTACCTATGAAATTAACCCAATGTCTAGGGGCGGTATTTGAAAGAGTATCAATTGATATATGGGTCCTATAGAAAATGTATCAGTGGATGGCTACAAATATATATTAATGATACAATGTCAATTAAATGGTTTAAAATAAAAAGAATTACGACTACTAGCTATTCGCCAACCTCAAACAGAATGGTAGAACGCTAAATCATGTAATTACAGAATATCTTAGGAACTACACAAATAAATACAAAGATTGGCAAATGTATATAAATTTAGCCAGTTTTTCGGTTTATTAGCTCGCATGCCTTCAGAAGATTAAATAAAAGAATCTGAAAACTTACCAACTTATAAAAATTACTTAATAGATTTAGTCTCATGACTGATAGGCATACGAAAAATTGCAAATGAAAACTTATATAACGCAAAATTAATATCAAAACAATATTAGGATAGAAATTTAAATACCACTAAATTTGAAATAGGAGATATAGTCTTCTTAGCAAAAGGGGGCAAATCGTCAAAATCAGACGATCCGTATACAGGACCATTTGAAATTGTACAAAAATTTTCCGATTATATCATCAAAATTCAAAAACTCGGAACAAACTCGATACAAATAGTTCACGTTTAAAGGCTAAAAGACCTACAATAAAAGCTAAACTTTAAATATGAGTTCTTTACAAAATACTCTCTTTTCTTGTACATAAAAATAAAATATATAATATATATATTACTTATTTACATAAAAAGTAAGTTATTTTAATTTTTTTTTTTTTTAAGCTTATATTTAAATATATTCCAATTACTAATATATTATTAATGAGTTTAGATACCATAATGCAGAATTGTGTGCTAATCATTTTAGGTTTTAGAACTATAAACTCAGAGTTTCTAATAGGATTTGACTCTGGCAGCGCTACTAGCAATGTAACTACGATTTCTTTACCAAATATACCTAATTGTAATGTAGAAAAACCAAAAGTCAAATCGACTAACGAATATATTGTGCAGCTACAACTTAAAGAATACGAAAAACTCAAAGTTTATCGATGTTTAATAGAAATTCATCGAGTAGTTCAATCATGTAACAGATTTTTCAACGATGTCAAATTAATAGAACGAGCAGAAGAATATTTCATTTTAGAGATTAGCGCAGAGACATGCAAAAATATTCACGAAACTAAAATTTATAAATACGATAATAGCCATGTAATTACAAATTTAAATATAAATGAAACAAAAACAGACCCAATCGTATTTCGCGGTTCGGCTGAAAATAATGAATGTATTGGTGGATTTTATTCAGATGCTTATGGAACATTTTTGCATGTCTTTGTACAAGCCTACATAAAAATCACCTTATCACAACAATTGGCAACAGTAGACTTAAATTCTGACCTAGTACGTTTAAATTCAGATGTATCATGTGAGTTCAATAAATGTCACTGTATCGCTGTACAATTTGGCCATATTTTCTGGAATAGTTTGGAAGGTAAAGGCTGTATTTCGGATCATTATACTATTTTATATTAAGGGTTTGCCGAAAAGGTAATAGATTTTACAAATATCAAAAATAATATTATAACATATATATTGAACTCACAACATACAACCTTTGCATTTAAAATAATAGAAGAAACTTCAATTTGTCAAATACCAGCTTTAAGAACACTCCACCCTCGCATACTAATCTTAGAAAATAAAAAAGTTGTATTAAATCAAATTTTGCAAAATATCCCAATTGGAAATACAGGTTTTCAAGACTTAGATCTATTTACCTATATAAATCAAAAATTTGTTTTTACTGAACACATATTAATTTACAAGCAGATAAATTATATTTACATATGTAGAGAAAAGAGTGTGAATTTGAAAAATTCATACTATAGAATAACCAAATCCTAGTCACATTATCCCCTGACCATTTTGCACACTCGGGAATTGGCCACTACGCCAAAGTAGTTGCAGAAATGGTTTACGTAATACGTTATACATCGATCAGAATACAAATGGTACAAACTGACCGCTGTTATAACGAATTACCAGTCCTAAAACATAATAGAACATTAAAATTTCTAACCCCAATAACAAGAGTACTCGTAAATCAAGCAACTGAAGTAAGCTGCTCAACGATTTTACCACCAACTTTTAAAATCAACGATGTTTGGCTAAAATTTTTACCAAACCCATTACCAGTAAATTAGCCAGTTATTTTGAAGCCAGATACCAAGATTTCTTGGAAGTATGAGCCGATAAAGAACCTGGCAACGAGCGAAATTTATTCCGAGTCAGAAATAAAAAATTAACAAAAAAATATTTTATTCCCAATAGAACGAGAATCACTATTAAATAGTTTAGAAATATCATTGAACGGCGACACCTCAATACATCAAGACCTATACATAAAGCTACTCACACAAAGCTCAATAAACACAATCATCGACAACTTCTATGAAACAGTAAAAAGAGACTTTTGGGACTTTAGCTTGATATCAGCAGGAATATTAGGAATACCTTCCATATTATACTTCATTAATTCAATTCTATCAGCAATGCTAAATTTTTTCCAATTACAACGAATATATGGATTTTCATTTTATTTATTAGGAGCAATTTTTACATGTGTTACTAATTTCCTGATACAACTTTCAAATCACGAAAACAAAAATACAAATAATCATTCAGAAATGAAAATAGATCCAACCATAGAATATGAAACTAATAACGATAAAGTCAAATTTAATATGATGCAAAATGTTCATAAACCCCTCCCCCTCCACTACCTACTAAAGTCCCATCCATTGAACCTACATCATACCATTCATTCGATAAAAACTTTAAATTTGATCAGAAACATTAACCAAGTAAACCTCTTTTTCTCAACATATCTTAAATATTATTATTACCTTTTTTCTTTGATTTTCCGAAATCAAACTATTTGACAATTTAAAATTAAATTTAAAACTCCCAAAAGCTAAGTAAGGAGGAATACCTGAAGTAACTGAAGTAAGGGAACCTTACACCACTTGAATTAATACAACAAAATAATAAAATTTTTTGTAAATAGTTATTAAAAATTAAAAATTATATAAAAATTATAAAAAAATTGCAACAAATGTATAACAATTAATTTATAAATTAAAAAAAGGATATCAGTATCAGTAATTAACGATCTCTACGAACAAATAATAATCTTATATTTCAAAGATACATAAGACATTTTCATGCCATTAATTTTATTTAAAATTTTTTACGATTTTAAATAAATTAGAAAAATTTTTTAATTGATGTTAAATAATTTTTTAAGATAAATTAATAAATAATTTAACTTAAAAAAGTGGTTTTGAATGAAAAAAAATTGTCAAAAAAATTTTTTTTTTTTATTCAAAACCACTTTTTTAATTTAAATTATTTACTAATTTATCTTAAAAAATTATTTAACATCAATTAAAAAATTTTTCTAATTTATTTAAAATCGTAAAAAATTTTAAATAAAATTAATGGCATGAAAATGTCTTATGTATCTTTGAAACATAAGATTATTATTTGTTCGTAGAGATCGTTAACTACTGATACTGATATTGAAAAATATGACGAACGTTAAATTAATTAATTAATATTAAAAAAAGGATTTTTATGGAAAGTAAGACGATTTAAAATAATTAAAAAACGAAATAATAAAAATAATTAACATGATTATTATTATTATCTATATAATTCATTTGAAAATTAACAATTTATGAATTTTATTTTGGTTCATTAGTTTTTAACATTTATAATAAATTAAATAATACTCTTTTCGTTTACAATTCTCAAAATAAAATTTCAAAACAATAATTATTTTGCCAGATAAATTTTTAATGAATAATTTTAATTAACTTAACGATAAATAATTTTTATACTTCACCTTGCATATAATTAGTGTATAACTCTTGCGCGAGCAGGTGGCAATATACATATTTATTTTGTATTTACGCGATCGTACGCTCATAACTGTTCTAGGAGAAATAAAGTTGAATAAGCATGATTTAGTATGCTTTTTTGTAAAACGAAGAGCAACGATATAATTTTGAACTCAACAGTTATAAGGAACGCATGCGCAAAGCTAAAAATGATGTGTCGTGATTAAAAATAAGTACTAACCTTTTCTGAGATATCGAAGCTGATCAAAGTTATATTCAAGTCATAGCGAAAAAATATTTAAGATGTTAATGATATAATTATGATTTTATTATAAATATTTTTTTAATTAAAGTACCAGACACTAATTATTTAACAAGGTGAAGTATAAAATAACGTAAAAGACTCGGTGGAAATTACGTATATAAAGTTGTTTTAGTTCTAGTTGTTTAATATTATATAATTAACTTAACGATATTCAGAAACATTTAATTTCATTGCATATATTACACATTTAAGCTGGCAAATGCCTAAAGTAACCAAAAAATCTACAAAATAACCTAATATTACAAGTCAAAAATTTATGCAATAGAAGAGATTAAGGTCCCCCTATCATGATTTGGTTAATTTTAATGAATTTCAAATATGTTTTTTTAGCTATTTTATTATACAAGAACTTTAAATTTTTTTTTAAATTGTTACAAAACTATCAAAGAATAAATAAAAATAATTATTTTAATTTTCCACATTTTTAACATTTTGTAGAAGGTGTCGAAGTAGACGCTGAAAAAAAAAGTAAAAAACGGTTCCAGACGTAGGCATTATTGGCATCTGAATAAAAAAATAAAAGAGCATTTTATTTAGTTTTCAAGTGCTGGAACTAAAAATTAGGAAAAATTCCAAAACTTTTACCATTTAGTGCGCCAAAATAGAAAAATGTAGATTTTTAAGTACAAAAAGACACCCAATATGGTTAATAAAAAATTTTCGAATTGACTTTTTTCTGATCTTCTAGGTCAATAGCTTAATAGGTTCTTAAGTTACAACTGAAACCAACTTCAAAAAGTAATTTTGAGAAAAACGCGTTTAAAGTTTTTAAATGTTTATGGTTTCATATGACTTCATCGGATAAAAATTAAAATATCTCAAAACCATATATTTCTTTTTGCTTGAAAATTTTTTACATAGTCTTGAAATGTTTTTAAGCAAGAAAATGAAATTGAAAAAAAGTGCATTACAAATTTTAATTTTTAAAAAGGGGGCCAATGAAACCAAAAATGAAACCAAAAAAGATAATATTCCGAATAACCAAGATACTTCATCAAACTGCTTCGAATTACGAGATATATTCACGTATAATACATCAAAGCTAAAATTTATTTGACAAAGAATATCAAAATATTTTCACACAAGAATGCATTTTATGTAACAGATCATTTTATGACATTCATATAGATCAAGATAACATTTGCACCAATTCCAAAAAATCAAACAAATTTACTGCTTATATCAATATGGATCCAGGAGTGTTACCAGATGAATGACGAAATTTATGTCAAATAGAGCAAATGTTAATAACTAGAATTTATCCGATAATTACAATTTATAGAATTGAAGGAAATTAATATTTTTACTCTGAAAATATAATTAACTTTTGACAAAATATTGATGAGTATATAAACAAATTACCTATTCATCCAAATAAGTTACCATCTACATTAATTGTTCATTAAAATACACGAAGTGTGGATTTAGTGATTTCAAAGTGCATTCTGAAAAAATAAAAAATGCACTTGGGTGACTCAAATTCAATAATTATAGAGCGAAGCTCTACCTTAATGAATCCAAAAATTGACACCTTGTGGGCACAATATCTCAACAACGATTCATCGGATTACTTTCATTTTTTATAACTGTATTTCTTTTATCGAGTTGATGGAACCTATATTTTTTGGACCCAATCTGCTATTTTTAAAAGCATGTTTATTCTTGTATTTTCGCTTCACAGATGTGAAAAACCTTATAAATGTCAACTGCGCAATAAATTTTATAGCTTTTGTATAAAATTTGCATCGATCAAATATCATACAAATGCAAAATAACACAAGATACTTTACTTTTAGGCACGATCACGATCTATGTATGCAATAAATAGATGAAATCGTGCTTTATAAGTTTGTCAGGTCAAAAAACGAAAGTTTCTAAATTGTCCAATTCGTGGAGAAATTTGGTTTCCAAGTCATTCCGATGCCTGCACATGCTTTTACTGACTTGGTGTGTGTAGGGATGTATGTTCGAGAAAGTGTATCCTCAAAATCTTAGATCCTACTCGATGAATCAAAAATCCCTTAGACCAAATTTTTTGAAATCGTATCTAGTTCCAGGGTTTTCAATTTCAAGTGATTTTATTAAGTTCTTGCAGAGAAATGTCCAAAAAACTGATTGCAGATATCAAAAAAAATTATGAAAAAAATGATAAAGATGGTGAAAAGTGAATTGTTTTTTATTTTAATACATCCAAAATATGGTTAAAGACCTACAATAACTAAATTAATTATAATTTATTTTTTAGGCACCATCAACCTATGTATGCAATATATAAATAAAATCGTGCTTTAAATGATCATTAGGTTATAAAAAAGTCTTTAAATTTTCCAATTTATGGAGGAATTTGGTCCCAAGGTCATTCCGATGCCTCGACATGCCTATATTGCCTTGATGTGTGATAATAAATAATAGTTTTCAATTTATGAGAGTGTGGATCCCATCAACGTTATTAAAGAGAAAATACTCAATAAATATGTGATTGTGCCTGAAATAAAAAAACCTTAGCTTTTTTATAATTCTTTGCGATTTTTATTATTTATTAAATAATCCGAATTTATTGAGTTAAACATTTAACGCCCAAGAGCCTATCTACGAGTTCTAAATTAATCTTAAAACCAAAATTTATTTTTCTTAAAATGTGCCCCTATGTGAAAAAGTCAATTATAAGTCAATTATCATCAATTATCAGAATTTGATGTCAAACTTACTATAAAATTAACCGGAAACTAATTATTTAGTGTAAAAGTTGGAAACTAAAAAAAATCAATACGTTGCTTATCAGTATTGGAAATAAAATAAGAAAAAGGTATATTTAATAAAGAATAATAAAATTTTCATTTTTTATGTCTTTTAGGACATATTTTTTGCATGATTTTTTTATGTCAAAATGGCGAATGGAGAATTGCAAAAAAAATTATTAAAAACAAGTTGCATTAGATTATTTGTTTTTAGGCATATTTTTTGGAATTTAACATAAATATTGGTTTTAAAATTAATTTAGTATTCAGAAAGATATTGACACGTAAAATTATAAGTATTAATATTTGATATATTTTTTTGAACTAAAACTATAGGTTTAACTATATAGTTCAAAGAATATGTTAATTCCATCCATATGCATTCGATGTATAATTTCATTATCGTTGAATTTTTTTATTTTTATGCATTGATCAGTTTGAAAAATTGATTAGAAACTAATAACTAATAAGTTTTTAATTCTTCTGAAGGTTACTTAATTGAAAAAAACCGGTTATTTAAAAAACGATTTTTTTAAATAGTTATTTTATTTTTTTAAATTTATTTTATTTTTTTAAATAGCTATTTTATAAAAGTATTTTAAAGCGTAATTTTATTAAATCAAAAAGAGTTTAGGAACCTGGTAATGAAAATGCTATGGTAATAAGTGCGTGTGAGTATGACAACTGAATTTAGGCACAGAGATGTTTAAGACCTAAATATATACACTTTCGTATTCTAATTTTTTCAACTGCGTATTCTCGAAAAAGTTATGAATCCACGAAAATAGCCAATTTTTGAAAAAAAACTAAAATTATGAAACCCCGCGATAGCCTAGGTTTTTAACTAAGGCCAAAACATAATAAGTTTAAATTTAACATTTTTCGGTATTTTAATTCTGGAAAGGCATGTCGGGCCATTGAAGACGTTTATCCGATCTCAAAATCATGTATACTATTAACTAAGAGTGCGAGTAAACGGCGGGTCTTCAATAGCCCGATATGCCTTTCCAGAGCCAAAATAGCAAAAAATTAAAATATAAATTAAGCATGTTTTGGGCTAATGTAAAAATCTAATCTATTCCGGGGTGTCATAGTTTGAGTTTTTTTTTTTAACTTCTTCTAGAGCTAGCGACCAACAAAATTAGAATACAAAAGTATGTATGCTTTGATTCTGAAACACGCAATCAAGGGTACAAAGTATAGGACATGAAATCAACAAGAACTACCCCATTGTAAATGTTTTTTTGAAATATTTTGAAAGCAGAGCCAAAATTATCTAATTAACTGCCTTTTTTGAAGAAAGGATCAGAAAATTGGAATTGGAATTCAATAAAGCTCTAATTGGGCTATAAGACTAATTATAGGATGTGAAAACTTTACCTCTAAAAAGGGCTAGTTATATTACATAAATGCTAAGCAACGTTACAATACAATCGCTATTCTTATAATTTGTAATTATCACCTCTACTAGATGTTAAGATTCTAAACCCAAATTATTCTGATTCTGTAAACCTGTATTATTCTAATTTCTTAAATCGAAATTATTCTAAGTTCTTCAACTCGAATTATTACAAGTCACTAAGCCCGGGTTATTTTAAGTCCCTAAAGTTGAATTTTTCTAAGCCTCTAAATAGTATATTTTTACCCATGGCCACAAAAGTAAAGAATGGCCCAAATCGCACGTAAATTACCGTCCGCGGCGAAGCCGAGGATGGTAAACTGCGATTTGGAGCATCCTTTTTTTGTGGCCAAGGACAAAACATAATTTTTCTTGCTCAGTGTCGAGAAAATGCGTTTTTTCGAACTGCGCAGCGGCCAGAAAACACGCACTTTCTGGACACTAACAAGAAAAGTAAATTATTCTAAGTAGATATTAATTTAAGTCCCTAACCCCGGATTATTCTAAATGCCTAAACCGAAATTTGTCCAAGTACCATTAGACCTTCCCCCCTGAAATCAGACACATTTGATCCCCTTTTGGATTTTTTGATTCACGAGTTATCCCTCCTTATTAACGAGTTCTTTTCAATGTGTTATAAACATATATGTACACTAGCTGCCTCCGGCTCGCTTTGCTCTCCCCGGCAACCACCATGGGGGCTGCGCCCCCCTGGACCCCTGCAACTTGATTTTTCCAAAAATATTTTGTTTTAGGTTACTCAATATTTTGTAAAATAACCTTTTTTTACCCGAAGTATTATCGAAAATTTACTGAATCATAAAAATTACGGTCTTATGAACCCAGACGGATAATTAGTGATCAGCAATACAAAGCTTCGCCACCCTTCCATAGGATCCACAAGCAGTCGTTATTTCCCTCAACTACTCATTCTAGGATTCTGCCTGATAATAGCTGTTCAAGCTTTAGTTGCTATATTTAGTTACTGAATTAGTGATTGATAAAAATTAGAAATATGTATAATATTAGTTGAGGATTATAGATGGGCACGAAAGCGCATAGTCACGTTATAAAATAGCTCAGTGAAAAATAGTTATTATTTACACGTATTTACAGAAAAAGTTTAAAAAATACCAGAAAAATCGGTCAAAAGTGTCAAAATAAATCTTATTAAATAAATGAAAATAAAAGAAAAACTCCAGAATAAAAATTAAATCAAGATTAAGAGTTCTGCTTGGACGCCATTTTATTTTTCAAATTTTTTATTTCTTTTTCGTTTTTTTATTAAATTAGAAATTTTTTTTGCATCTTATCAGAGTTGTCCCACATTCTTTATTCAATTTAGAAAAGTTTGGCATAAACAATTTTTTAATTTAATCAAAAATAAGGACATGATTTGGTGAGAAAAATTTTGAGTAAACTTTTTTCGACAATAAATTTTTCTCACCAAATCATGTCCTTATTTTTGATTAAATTAAAAAAGTGTTTATGCCAAACTTTTCTAAATTGAATAAAAAATGCGGGACAACTCTGATAAGATGCAAAAAAATTTTCTAATTTAATAAAAAAACGCAAAAGAAATAAAAAATTTGAAAAATAAAATGGCGTCCAAGCAGAACTCTTAAAAGAAAGAAAAAAGTTGAAAAAAAGTTAGGTTATAAATGTGGCTTGTATAGATCAAATATAGTATTTATAACACAATAGTTTAAAATATACAAACAATTGATATAAAAATAGGTAATGAAAACAGTAATAAAAATAGTCTTGAAGAAAATGCCGTTTTTTGCTTAAAATATATTGAATAGTGAAGAAAAAAAAATAGGGAGAAATCATAAAAATTTATTTTAAATAGTAAAGGCGAAAATGGCAATTTTCATTAAGAAGAAATGAAAACAGAGTAAGTAACTTTTAAATTTCTCATCACATCATTTACAATGAAAAGAAGTAAATTTGTAAGTGAACAGCAATTTAAAACAGTAATATAAATACACAACAATATAAAAAGATATATCATGAAAACAACACAAGGCTGTCACATCCTCAACCCATTAATAAAATAGAAAAAGGGATTTCTTAATAGGAATTCCTTGAGAAATAAATTAAAATAGTGCAGTGATGTGCCAGCATATGTAATTGTTAGTGATCTTTGTCAACAGATTTTGAAAAGAGAAAAATTAAAAAAGCAAAGAAATCCAAAATACATAATAGAAATTTGAAGAAAATAGGAGAAATAGATCTGAAGAATTTTTTCTAATTTTAATTCATATATAATTTTACTTTAAAATCAAAACATGTTCTTTAAATAATTTCTATGATTATACTTTAAATTTTGTATTAAATTATTTCAATCTTGTAACAATTATGTATATAATTAGATAAAATTACTACTACTATACTATAATATTAGTCCTAAACTTTTATAATTTTCGAAAAATTATTGTAACTTTTGACAGATCGAGCCGATCACCTTGAAAATTTAGGTGGATACGTAAAAAATATACCCGAATCGAATGAAATTCTTTTTGATAAAAAAATTTTTCCTCGGGTTTCAGTTTTTTTGGTTTTTTTTTTTTAAATTTAATAAAAATTTTTTTTTTGGAAATTCAGTTTTTTCAACATAAAAATTTTTAGTCGTTATCAATCGAAATAAAACCTACCCTATGTTTTGACCCGTAATTTTTGCCTTCTTTTGCCGTAAACCCCGCGTCTCTAACTTTTATCACATTCTAGTTTATCCATTTCGGACATACACACATAATTAAAGATTTATATATATATAGGATAGGATTAGACTGTGTCTTATTTTTTTTTTCGATATTTTTTGGCTCCCCCCATTTTTTTCGAATATTTTGGTCATAAAAAATACCCAGCTCCAAGGATTTCGATTTTTGATTTTTTTAACCCGTGCCGCCGGGCAGTTGAAGTTTCCCATTTAAATAACATGGGAAATTCGAGGTTTTAGCTTTATAAATTTTTACAGAGGCCGCAATATGTTTTAAGAAGCTAGTTATTGCTGGATACATACTTTCATATGTTGTAAAGACATGAAAACCACCCTCCATTCATTCCAATGTGACTTCTGGGCCTAAATCGCATATTAACATGTTGGCTAAATCTTATAGAACAGGGTTTTTCGGTAATTTTTAGTTTTTAGTTTTTCGATAATTTTTTGGTAATTTTCGATAAAACGCTGTAACCTCAAAAATTGTCCAAAACACTTTTGGTAGGGCTCCTTTTTTTTCTCTAAGTATCACCTTTCAAACGTCGTGTATTTTTATCACTGATTTTCTCAGCACTATAGTCAATTAACCTACTGGTAATTTTTGACCCTAAATGACCAATTTTTAAATTTGTTTAAACTGCTGCCAAAATTGTAATTTTTGACAAAATTAAGTTTCACAGGCCTAAAAAATTTTCTACAAGCTTCAAGTTTCCAAAAATTCTTTACTCGTCTGTTTTCTTGAAATAGTTTTTAAGATATCGCTTTTCAAAGATAATTATAAAAATTGACTTTTTCTTTAAACCCTAAAAATTAGGACTCTGACTTTAAATTATCATCTCTGGTAATAGATTAACAACTTATTGAAAAGCAGTGAGTAAAAAATTTTTGGAAATTTGAAACTTGCAGACAATTTTGAAGACCTATAAAGCTCAATTTTGTAAAAATTACAATTTTGACAGCAATTTAAAAAAATTAAAAAATTGGTCATTTTTAGTCGAAAATTACCGTCAGGTTAATAGGCTATAGTGCTGAGAGAATCAATTTTAAAAGAACGTGATTTGCGGCGTTTAAAAGGTGACACTTGCACCAAAAAAATGAAACCAACCAGAAGTGTTTTGGTCAATTTTTGAGGTTGCAGCGTTGTATCGAAAAGTACCGGAAAACCCTGTTTTATAAGATTTAGCCAACATGTAAATTTGCGATTTAGGCCCAAAATTCCCATTTGAATGTATGCAGGGACTTTAAAAATAACACCCAAAGACCGTGCATATGTTTTTTTCAGGATTAAACAAAAAAATTGTCCCCACTACTATATTAATCCTCCGTTTTTTTTTTACTAAATAAATAAATTAATACAAGCCTTTTTTCATACCGCAGAAGTTATGAAACTTCTGAAAAATAAAATGTAATCTAAGATTACAAGTATCAACAAATAGCGATGCACCTAATTAAATAAAATTCACGTCTCGCTCAGTATCACCGTCTGTTGACGTTTTAAGGGCGGGGGTTGAAATATTGACTACGTTTTTAGGGGCGGGGGGTGAAATGGACTTAGAATATTTTCGATTTAGGGACTTAGAACAATTTGAAGTGGGAGTCAGCGCCTGATCAGGCCCTGATAAGAACAAGAACTTAGAATACTTTAGGTTTATGGACTTAGGATAATTTATATTTTGGGATGTATTTTAATTTCGATCTTAGGACTTATAATAATTCGGGAATATACGTTAAAACTGATCTAAGTGAACATGTTCCATGATCTTTGGTTGTGTGAAAACACAAACCAGTTATAAGTTTTTTTCATTTTCTGTTAAATAATACAGAGGCAGTTTTATCCATTTTCGCCCCCGTACAGGAGTCAGTAAATTATATAAAAGTTAAAATAAGATAAAACTTTTTCAAATGCAAGATTAAAAGAAAAATAAAGAAAAAAACTCACATTGTATTAAATTTCTTAAAACGTGGCACTTATTAATTTGATCACTAGTTTCTAAATATTGTAAAAAAACCCATAAGATGGAAAGTTTCTGCTGCATTTTCCTATTTTCTTACCCAGTGGGACCCCAAATTCAGATTCAGCGATATACAAAACCTACAGAAGAGTTTTCCTAATTCTGGTTATCGAATTCTTAAACCCTTACACCGCATTCTGACTTGAGTTTAATATTAATTTGGTAGTGAATTGAGGGGTATTAGAATTCAAAGAAATTTTTCATTTAATTCTTTTCAGCGAACAAATATCGGTATGTAGTATTTATTACAAACGTCTAGTGTAACGAAGCATTTTCGCTACAAATGCACATGTATATATTGCATTAATATGTATATATATATATATGTGCATAAGAATAAAATAAACCGCCGCATACACACAATCACACAATAGACGACGGGTAAGAAAAAGAACTTTCCTACGGCGCAACTATCTTGCGCCGGAAGAAGAAGAGAAGAGAAGAAGAAGAATCAGAATGCGTGCAGCTAGCAACAGGTGCACACGCATACGAAAAGTTATCGGTGACTCCGGATTTATTTTAATCAATATATTTTTGTAAAATTGGACCAAAAGTCACGTTAAGCAATTCCGGTTAACGATATTTAATGAAGTCGCGACTCTAAAAACTAAAGGTGTTAATTAAAACATATAAATAAGTTACTTAAAGTACGACCGACAACGGTCTTTTTAAAAGTTATTATAGCAGCCATCAATCGAGGTATCGAGTATAACTCCCTCGTGTACAGCTTGCTACAAAAATCTAATTCTACGAGAAGCCATCTACATTGCCAATAAGTCGCCGCCGTCTTCGAGAGCAAAAGCATCATCGAGGAAGATCAACGAGCCGGTAATTCAAAATACTTGTGCTTCGGGGCTCTGTGTGTGTGTGCGCGTTCGGTACATGTGTTGGTTTATATTATATATTATGTACACAAGTTCAAGCCTAATGGCTACTTTTATAAAAATTCTGAATAAATAAAATTTAATTATTAGTCAGTAATAAATTAAATTACATAGTTCATATTATTAGTGCATGTTCATGTGTCACCCGTTAAGTAGTTAACCCTTTTATTTAGAACTCCCCCTACTTTCCGAGGAGATAAATCTTATGCTAGAGCTAGCTGAATAACAGAGGTAAGAAGGTCAATCACCCGCATCACTATTATTAGAATTAAACTATTAATAGCATTTCCGGCGCGTGTCAGTTAAAAGGCGCTCTTTAAAAATTTATTAACGAATACCCGCGCGCCAAAAGTAACGTCTGCTAGAATAATTTAAATTAACCCTAAATACCCACGTTATAAGTGGCGCCTCAACGTTTTTAGGCAATAAAATTTTTTTTTATTATTAAAATAAAATAAAAATATTAAAAATTTAAAAAAAAAAATTTTTCGCAAACGACCATTTTTAAAAAAAAAAAATCAGCCATTTTTTTTTATTATCAAAATTTGCTTTATTTTTGCGTTCCCTCAAATTTTTCTTGTCGCCGCGTGTGCAATATATTTTAGCAAAATATAACATTAAATAAATTAAAAATTTAGTAATTAAAATTTAATACCTAATTAATAATTAAAAGTAGTATAAAATACTTATTAATTAAAAATAAAATTAATTCTTTTTTTGCATATACAAAATTTTTCTCCACAGAGACATATAAAGGAAGAAAAGAAAAAGTGCGCGTGTGAACACATATTTCTTTTTCTTTCAACTCTCTTACAGAGACACAAATATAAAAAAAGAAGAAGGAGCAGTGCACGCGCAAACACATGTTTTTTTTTTCTTATGTAGTCTCTTACAAAATTTTTTTATATAAAATTTTTTTTTTATTTTTTGTGAATTTTTTATAATATAATTTAAAAAAAAAATTATTAAATAAATTCAAAAATTTCTTTTTTTTTATTATGGCACCCAGACCCGATTTATAAAAAAAATTTACATGAACATAGCACACTGGAAAATATTGACGTTACTGGTTTGGATAATTGGCGTGTTCAGGAATTGGGCGACAATTAAAATGACACTTTGACACAGTTTGTTTAAATATAAAATGTATGGTTTATTGACACTAAATAAATGTTTCTTGACGCTACCTCTCTCACATGATTTCATAAAATAACGACACACGATTAATTTGACATATAATCACTGACTTTGACTTAGCAAAATAATGCATAAAATGCTCACTAGTTAATTGAGAGAAACACGTTAATTTACTGACTTGACGAATAATTAATGACAATTACAAATATTGATGAAATAACATAAAAAGACTTGTAAAACTAATAAATTGACAGGCACGTGATAAGAGCGATGTTAGACGTGCTTCTCGTGTCGCAAGACTGATGCTGGTCAGCGAAGGGGCGGTAAAAGACGCCGATTTAGGCGCGCGATAAATTACATAAATTGTCAAAATAGTGATTACCGCTTCGCTTGACCACTGTCGATTTTGCAACATGAGAACCGCGAGAAATAAGTAATTCAATTTCTAACACACACAAAAATTTTCTTTTAATGAAGTATAGTTAATTAAATTAAATAAATAATAAAAAATTATTAATTTGTATAACGCCAAATTAATATTTATATAATACACAAGCGAAATTCGAGAGTGCATGTTGTATGCCGTGTGAGAGAGAATTATTTTCAGGAAATATAATATTTTTTTTTTTAAATATAAAAGAAAATAAATTGAAAATTTTTTTATTATTAACCTTAAAATAAGTAAATTTACAATATTGTTAACATCTTTGTAAAATCTTAAGAGATTGCCTTTATTTTAACGCTTTACAAAATTTGTTCTTTTCTCTTGCGTTTTTAAAAAAAAATGTACCTTACTTTACAAGGGCGTAAAAGTTGAAATGTGCGAAACGCATTAAAAAAAAAAAATTTATTTTCTTTTAGAATATTACCAATTTTAATTTTTCATTATTAATTACATATAAAACTATTATTTATTTAAATTTATTATTATTTTTACAATATTTTTATATATATGCTCTCCAATTTATTTCTAAATCCTTATTCCTCTTATACCAGTATTTAATATACAGCCTCAAAGCTTTAACCCAAAGCTTTGTGCCTACAAACTGACAAATTCTCGCTTAATACGGTAAATTCCTTTTGCCAAGGAATTTCCACGCCAATAATAAAATACATATACCCATTAAAGTAAAATCAACCCTTTATAATCAAGATTATATCAAAAGAATTTTATTCAAGACTATTCAAGAATAAGTCAAGATTTTTTTTATCAGGACATATAAATTTCTCAAGGCATTTTTTTTTATAGCTACTCAAGATTTTTTTTATTATTCAAGATTACTCAAGAATTATAAAATTTTCAAGATCACTTACAACTTATAAAATTTTCAAGAAAATTATTTTTTTTTAGGAAAATTAGTCCCTTGCGCCGCGTTTTCAATAAGAAAAAGTAATTTATACAAAAGATCATCCTTACGCGAAGTTAGCGGGAAAAATATTAAAAAAAAAAATATTTTGACCTGCTCCGTATTTTTTATTGAAATTTTTAATTTTAAAATTCAACCCATTTATTTTACTGTCGCTTTTTCTCTAAGGGAAGGGCGAGCATTTTAGGAACCCTAAAATATAATAAATTTTTTTTTGATTTTTATTTTTTTTTGAGTATTTAAAATGAATAATAAACGTAATAATCAAGTACAGCCTGCCCGTAAGTCCAGAAGAAGGCAAACTTATGAGCAAAGGCCCGAAGTACAAACATTATTGAATACCATAGATGATATGGAATTCATAGACGTAATTAAAAAGTTAGATGAATATGGGCTGTCATATAGCGGTAGTATGGATACAATAAAAGACAGGCTTTTCCGATATCAAATTAAAATAATGGACGAAAGAGCCCCGTACAACTGGGGCCATAGTGAAGACAAAAGGCCAAGCGATTTCATGCCAAAGACTCTGCAACACGCCTTAGATATGCCATCAATGGATGAGCAAGTCAGGAGTTCGACGTTGAACAGCGAAATCAATAGACATGTTTCTGAATTAAATAACGTCAGACTTAAGAATCCAGCTTATAGCGCGCCAGTTATCACTACAGCCCAGAATTCGCGAGCTCAGTTAACTTAGGTCCAAGCCTTAGCGCAAAATGCCAATGTTAGCCAAGTAGCTCTTACGTCTTCAGCGGCGGCCGCGGGCGTTAACGTAAGCAACCCACTTACGACAACGACAGCCAGCTGCGATCCCGTGATGAGCACTGGTTACCTAGGGCAAACAAATAATAATAACAATAGCCAGGAAATTCCAGCTAATCAGGATAATAATTTGACTGAGTCACGACCGAGCGATAAAACGCAAAATCGCACGTCGCTGCCAATTACTAGGTTCGCGAAATCTAGCACGCGCAATAACTATGAACAGCGACACGGCCAGCCAAGAAATAATACGCAACAATGGTTGAGAACTCCTCTAGGTGCTCAAGGGAGCCCACAATGGGATAATTACCCGTTCGGTTTCCACCCACGTAGCAGCGTTTTACCACGGGTCCCAACAGCTAAACGTTCAAGTGAATCTGAAAATGAGCAAAAACAAGCCAAAAACGCACAAAATAAGCAGCGCGTTCAAAACAACCATGACGACGCTGACTTAGCTGATACGGAAGAAAACGCGTACAGCAGCTCTGAAATTTCATTAGCTGAGACTCGAACGACTGCCCAGCGAGAGTTAGCCGTTTTGTAGAAGCAAAGAACAGCTTTACGAAAAGAGGTAGCGTTAGCACAAGAGGTAATGGAAGAACTCCGTAAAGAAAGAACCATAAGCCAACGAGGCAGCTCAGCGAGCTCTCTCAAATCACGCACGTCAACACACAAAAACTGAAAATAAAAAGCTGCGAAAAGAACAAGAGTTTATTGAAAAACAACGACTAGAACTAGAAAAATATAATAAACTCAAGCTACAAGAAAATAAAAAGAAAAGTAGCAAGAGTATAGAGGGCAGCCTTAAGTCAAAAACTAATAAGACGAAAAATATTTTTATGAATTCGGGCATAGAAAATTCCGAAGAATCTGAAATTGAAGTTATGTCCAGTACTAAGAAGTTCTTCAACTTAAGCCTGTCTAAGCGTACAGAAGCCGGGAAGGTACTCAAAATGTGGAACCTGAAGTTTAACGGCGATACCAAAAAAGCCGAAGAATTTTTATTTAAACTTAAGGATTGCTACGAGACTTCAGGACTCTCTTTCATACAAATGAAATACGGCCTAACGTCGATGTTTGAAGAGCACGCCATATTATGGTACAGAACAGATAGAGATAGCCTCGATACCTGGGATGATTTCGAGACGGCCTTCCGTAATCGTTTCGTTCCGTATATGGAGGACGAGGATTATCTTGAAGAGCTTCGAACTCGAACGCAAGGCAAGGGCGAGAATATAGCCACATATTTGGACGCTTTCAGGGCAATAGCTGATAAATTGTCACAACGCCCTAGTGAGAAAAAGTTGGTGGAAATGGCTCTCAGGGTACTTCATCCAGAATACCAACGAATTCTAGAAGCTTATAGGCTAACCAACACAATCACAAGCTTCAATAAATTATTGGACTTAGGCCAAAAACACGAGAAATTGGCTGAGGTAAGAAATAAATATTCAGCCCCGAAAGACAAAAAGAATTCGAAGGTACCAGATTTAGCTTATGACGACAAAAGCGTGAAAGCTAAAATAGCGGCTGTTACAGAAACAGTAAACGCTTCAGTAAACGTGCCTGAAACCGGCGCGGGCGAAGCAACAGAAAATACACCAGCCAAAGGGAAACGCAAGCCCAAAGGGCGCGGTAAACAAGTAAAAACGGAAGAGCTGGCAGCATTAACTACCTCTGGGGACAATAATCAACAGCCACAGTTGAGGCAGCAACAAGGATCTCAGCAGCAGCGTCAGACACAGCAACAGCTCATGGGTCAACAGCAGCAGCCTAGATCACAGCCTCCACGGCAAGCTCAGCCAGTGATGCAGCCTATGGCTCCTTCGCCCTACCCATGGTTTCCTCATACGTTTGCGGACCCAAGTTATTTTGCACAAATGATGCCTCAATGGAATCAAGGTTCAATTCCAAGCATGCAATTCTCAAGATCGCAAAATAACAATAATAATGTGAATAATTCACAAAATTCACAAAATAATACGCGACGACCAAAATTTAATAAGCCGCGATTCCCTGCTCATTGCGTTATGTGCCAAGACCCGAACCACAGAACTCTGCAATGTCCACAGTTAAATAAACGGGATATTTGCTTGCTCTGTGGCAAACTCGGTGTCAGGTATACCAACTGTACCTGCCCAGTAGATACTCAATATAGAGCGGAAAACGCTCAGCTGGAGACGGGACCGGCTCCAACGACCTCCAGCTAAATAGTGGAGTCGCAAGTGTAACTACTCAAACAATAATAAATGACAAGAGCGAAACGTTAGCAGAAACCATCGATGAAAAAAAGGTCAGCCTTGCCCAAGGACGCGAACCTGCCAAGGCGTCTGCTGCAAGCGACTCAAGAAGCAATAAAGACAATAAAAATGAAAACTTAAACGAAAATCAAAAAAATTCACAAGAAATTTCTCAATTAGCCGAAAATTTAAAAGAAGAACCGGAAAATTGCGACGCTTCTCACGTCGATAACCGACTTCTCTTCGACATAAATATAGCCGGCATAAACATGAAAGCTCTTTGTGATTCAGGTTCTATGGCTTCCTACTTAGGTCCTAAATACGCAGAAAAATTCAAAGACAGGTTAAAGCCCATTGGGTCAGCATTAATTGACGCCACGGGAAATATCTCCCCGGTTAACCAAGTCTTAAAAGTTTGGTTCGACGTAGATGGACAAGCGGAACCTATAAACCTGAAAGTTTCTGAAAACATACAATACGACATGTTATTGGGCGTAGATTTTGAGAAAGCTTTCGGCCTGGAAATATGTGCAAGTGCAGGCGAATGGAGGCGAAGGCATGGCAGCGAACAATGGCATAAATTTAACGCGCATAAAAGTAAAAATGATCCACAGCTCTACGGAGAGTGCGCGGGAATCGAAGAAATTTCGGCGTCACAAAAGGACATAATTATGCGAGTGGTAAAAGAATGCCTGCCCCCACAGCCACAGCCCCATGGAAGAACACATCTAATTAAGCTCAAAATCAGGGTCAGACCAGATGCCACTCCAGTAAGACATAAATTAAGAAGAATGTCGCCAAAAGTCTTGAATCTTGCCATAGAATAAGCTAAAAAGTGGCTTAAGTTAGGGATAATTGAGTATTCAAAAAGCTCGTGGTGTAGCGCTCCAGTTATGGTGCCACGCAACGACACCTATCGTTTATGCGTGGACTATCGTGACGTCAACAATGTCACTGAAAAAGACGCCTACCCCCTCCCTAATCTTGACTCGGCCTTAGATAAGCTCAGAAGAGCGAAATATTTATCAAAAATCGACCTTAGTAAAGCTTTTTTACAAGTCCCGTTAGAAGATGATTCTAAGCCGTACACGGCGTTTGCACTACCAGGACTTGGCCTAATGCAATTTACAAGAATACCTTTTGGAGTTACAGATGGGCCAAAAACCTTTCAAAGGCTGATGGATATAATAATAACACCAGATCTCGAGCCCTTCGTCTTAACGTATCAAGACGTTATAATAATAGCCACTGAAGATTTTCAAGATCATCTAAAATATTTAAGAATAGTCTTCAAAAAGCTAATCGACGCAGGCTTATCAATAAATCCAGATAAATGTGATTTCGGATGCTCAGAAGTCGTATATTTAGGATTTATTCTAGACGCCGAGGATTTGCGCCCGGATAAAGAGAAAATCAGGCCGGTTTTAGAGTATCCTGCGCCGACTAACATAAAAGAATTACGCCGATTCTTAGGCATGGTAGGATGGTACTCACGTTTTATTAATAATGTAGCCGAATTAAAAATTCCGCTGGTTAAACTTCTGCACAAAGACATAAAGTGGTCATGGGGAGCAGAGCAGACAGAGGCATTTAAAAAACTCAAATTAGCCTTAGTCAGTACGCCTGTGTTAGCCAGACCAGACTTTAGTCTCCCGTTTACGGTCCAAACGGACGCCAGCAATATGGCGATAGGGGCCGTTCTGACTCAAATGCACAAGGACGGAGAAAATCCAGTAGTTTATATCAGCCGAGTTTTAACAGCCCAAGAGCAAAACTACAGCGCTACGGAACGAGAATGTTTGGCTTTATTATGGGCAATATAACGACTGAGACCATACTTACAAGTATGAAGGTTACAAGTTTACTGCCATCACGGACCACTCCAGCCTTAAATGGCTAAGTAATTTAAAAGAGCCAACCGGCAGGCTAGCCCGCTGGGCTCTAGAACTGCAGCAGTGGGACTTCGATGTTGTATATAGAAAAGGCAGTTTAAACCATGTTCCAGACGCCCTGTCTAGAATTTCTTACAAAGACCTCGCAGAAACCGACGAAGACGAGGAAATGGATTATCTATCGGCTTTAGAAGAATTATCAGACCCATGGTATACAAGAAGAATGCATGATGTCACTCAAACCCCATGGAAACTGCCAAATTACAAAATAGAAGAAAATAGACTATATATACATAAAAAGGACCAGTTATTAGATCCTATAAGCGGCAACCAGCATAATTGGCGTTTAGTACTGCCCCAAGGGCAAAGATTACAAGCACTTTAAGAAATGCATAATACGTCGTGGTCAGGACATTTTGGAGTAGCAAAAACGTACCAACGCCTAGCTACGGATTATTATTGGCCAGGAATGTACAATGACACGGAAAAATACGTCACTACATGCTTAGATTGCCAAAGACATAAAGCAGTTCAAACAGCCCCTCAAGGCTTGATGGGAAAACGCATAGTCGAACAACCGTGGACTGTAGTTGCAGGCGATTGTATGAAATTCCTGCTAAGTAAAAACGGTTTTAAGTACTTAATCGTTTATCAAGATTTGTTCACTCGAATGATTGAGCTAAAGCCTTTGAGGAAAGCCAACGGAAAAACCGTCGTTAACGCCTTTGAAGAGCTCATACTCTTCCGCTGGGAAACTCCAAATTATTTTTTGACTGACAACGGTTCGGAATTCGACAATGAACACATTCGCAAGGTTATGAGCGAGTATGGAGTGAGGGTAATCACTACCCCCCCCCCATACCACCCAAAAGCGAACGCTACGGAACGCTCGAATCGTAACCTCAAACAGATGATCAGAAAGTTCATTGGAGAAGACCACAGGGACTGGGATAAACATCTGCACGAATTTCGGCACGCGGCAAATACAGCCATACAACAAACGCTAAAATATCGCCAGCATATATGAATTATGGTCGTCAGCCAAAAATGGTAAAAAGCCTAAGACGACAACTCGAACAGCCCACAGAAGGTGAAATCACTCCTGTGCAAGAAATAGACCCAGAAGTTTTGAAAGACAGACTCAAAAGACTCGACGTACTACGTGACTTAGTAGCAAAGCACATAGACGATGAACGAGACAAACAGAAGCAGCGCTATGATAAGGGTCGACTTGACGTCTCCTTTAAGGAGGGGGATAGGGTCCTCAGAAGGACTCAGCCTCAATCGTCAGCCGAAAAACACTTTTCTGCAAAGCTCGCGCCCAAGCGAGAAGAACCCGATATTATAGCCAAAGTCCTATCGCCAACAGTGTATTTACTAAAAAATTCTCCGGGAAGAATACCCAAAGTACACGCGGAAGACTTAATAAGACTGAAAACTCTCCCTTCTAATGATCCCACTTTCCAACCCAATAACACAGAAAACTCACAAATTAATATTTTTTTCAGCAAAAACGACAATGAGGGGAAGCTTCCGAGGCCACCGGCAAATCAGCTTTCAACTATTAAAAAAAGAGGGCGACCGAGAAGAAAGCCAGGAAGCCCAAGCCGAAGAGGCGGCAGTAATGCCAATGACTCCAGCAATACCAATGACGACAGAAGAGGCCCCTGAAACCTCCGCCGTCGAAAGTAGGACAATTAGGTACATCAACGGGATGTATGTTCCAGCTCCAGCTGAAGGACCACCGCCATCGACCGGAGCCACGAGAAAATCGGTAGCGGCCCAAAACGCGACACCTGCACCCAAGATTGCCCCATTACTACCAAGACAAGTAGAGCCCCTTCGTCGTCCAGCAGTCCCAATCGCCCCCTCGCTTGGTCTTCCTTCGCTTATGGCCCAAATAGTCGAAGCGCCCGTAGCGACAAAATCGCCCGTGGACGTGAAACCCCGAAAACCCTACGTCCCGTATAGGGTTACGGAATTGGCTTCGAGGCAATGGGAAGGTTTCCCATTGCACTCCTTCAAATACAAGACGACCGGGGTCAGATATAATCAATTGGAACCGGTGGAATTCGACCCAAGCGTAGATGCACCCCCGGGCCAATGCTTCAACTGCCAACGCATAGGGCACTCGCGAAGTAATTGCAAGGCAAAGCCGCAGTCAGCACTAGTATGTGCTAACTGCGGCAGGAAGGGCGTTCACATCTCGGAATGTCCGAGGTGCCGAAAGGCCCATTGTAGGTTCCTACACCGACAAGCCTCTTTGAAAGAGCAAAAGGATGAGGAATGGCTTGAAATGACCTCGCAAGTTCACGCCCCTCACCATCCAATCCAATTATGGGAGCGGTATCCAGCCTTCTTCTCAGCCCCGGTTACGGAAAATGACCTATGGGTCCCGCGCACCTTTTGGCCTAGAGAGGAAATTGAGCCGCTGCCAGAAGACATAATCAGCGCGATTAGAGAAGCTCAGTCGCTAGTAAAGATGAATCAAGATAAAATCATACGATTCCTTATCGCTTACTTTGATTTAATCGAGAAGTTGTATTAAAGCGATAATGCCGAAAGGCAGCCATGCGGTTAGCATAAAATTATATTTTTTTTTTATCACTATACTCTAGTTTTTTTATGAATACTCTTAATTTTTTTTTGTTGTTTAAACATCGCCCAGAAGGCTTAATTGTTTTTTTTTCATGATTTGCCCAAAAGGCTTGATGATATTTACTCCTTTGGTTTTCGCCCATAAGGCTTGATGAGAATAACCAAAAATTAAATTCTTATTTTTTTTTATTACTAGTTAATCGCCCAAAAGGCTTGAAAAATACTATATTCCTATATTTTATTATTATATATATTTTCATTTATATTTTTTTTTTGTTCATTATTAGCCCTGGTGGCCTAGATAATTAATGATATTTTTAATTTCAAATATTATTATTATTACCAATGAAACTGTATTATATTTTTAGTTTATGTAAACATTATATATTTTTTGTTGTTGTTATAATCACCAAAGAGAGAAAATCACCCTCGGCTAGTCAAATAGACTATAATAATTTAATAAAATTAATAATAATAATTACTCAAAATATTAGAGCGTCAGTAGCTCAGAGGTAACGCGCCCGCTTCTTAACATAAAGATTGCGGGTTCGAGACCCAGTCCCGGCAAACTTTTATTTATATAAAAATTAAAAAAATTCTTATATAAATGAAAATTGTCGTTGCGCGCTACTGAACTCTAGGTGGCGTGTTGATGTAGAGGGTTCTACATGGCGCCACCGTATATCATGCAGATGGGCGTTTTTTCTCCTATATGGTTTTTCGCGCCATCGTCAACCGGAATTGGTTGCATGATTCCTCAAAAAATACCGGTCCTTAACCAAGGGACAACCCATACCCTTAAAAAATGGGGCAAGTCAGTGAGTGTGTAAAAACACTCACTGGTGATGACGGCAAGGCAGACCTTCCTACATATATTCCATCCTTAATTCCCTTCTTCTCCTACAGATGGCAGCGACTACACTAAGTAATGTTCATTGAGTGTAAAGTTTTAATATTGAAAAGTATAGTCGTTGCTACACTTCCCACACAATTTGTCCACATACGTCTCCAAACCTATCTAATTATTTCCATTAAAGGAAAAAGCGGTATATATCTCAATATATATATCGACTTCCGAGGGAATAAAAGCAAAAAATGCGGTTTGGACCGCTTGTGCAAATTGTTTGGTGACCTCCGTATAACGAAAAAGTTCTAAGAGGTCAACAAATATAACCTATGGTTAATAAAAGAGCATACTCAAAATATTGCCTAACGATTAAATTCTACCTTGACCCAATTCCTAATTCCTAATACCTATACTTAAAAAAATAAATTGGAGCAGTCACAGGAAGTAAGTAATGGTTGTGGTAATATTCAGTAGAGTTAAAACTCACATTTTTTTTTTATTATTATTATGAATTACATGTTTTTTTTATACGTGAAGCACATAAATTCTACTCAACTGTTATTCCCTAGTAAGCCGGAAGTAAGTGTAAATATACTTAATCAATTAATACTTTTGTATTACTAGCCAGATCTCTTAGGATTTCATTTTTTTTTTATCTAGTCATTGTTCATTAATTGTAAATTTTTGTAAATATGTAAATAATATAGAGTAGGGCTTAGGAATGACCGGGTAGGTTTTTATGTTCACGAGTATGACAGACTGGAATAGAACCCAACAGTGGCTCCTCAGTAGTGGACTGGCATTGCTCCCCAATGTCTCCTCTACTGGGGGGGCTATTGTAACGAAGCATTTTCGCTACAAATGCACATGTATATATTGCATTAATATGTATATATATATATATATATGTGCATTAGAATAAAATAAACCGCCGCATACACACACACACACAATAGACGACGGGTAAGAAAAAGAACTTTCCTACGGCGCAACTATCTTGCTCCGGAAGAAGAAGAGAAGAGAAGAAGAAGAATCAGAATGCGTGCAGCTAGCAACAGGTGCACACGCATACGAAAAGTTATCGGTGACTCCGGATTTATTTTAATCAATATATTTTTGTAAAATTGGACCAAAAGTCACGTTAAGCAATTCCGGTTAACGGATATTTAATGAAGTCGCGACTTTAAAAACTAACGGTGTTAATTAAAACATATAAATAAGTTACTTAAAGTACGACCGACAACGGTCTTTTTAAAAGTTATTATAGCAGCCATCAATCGAGGTATCGAGTATAACTCCCTCGTGTACAGCTTGCTACAAAAATCTAATTCTACAAGAAGCCATCTACATTGCCAATAAGCCGCCGCCGTCTTCGAGAGCAAAAGCATCATCGAGGAAGTTCAACGAGCCGGTAATTCAAAATACTTGTGCTTCGGGGCTCTGTGTGTGTGTGCGCGTTCGGTACATGTGTTGGTTTATATTATACTAGCATAGGTGTGAGGGGGGGCTCCGCCCCCCCTGATCTATTCCCGGTGTTGTTGTTATTGATTTTTTATTATTATCATGTTGTTATTGTCCAAAATATATATCAATGTCAATAAAAATTAACGCCTTGAAATAAGCTAAAATTTTTTTCTTAATGTAGACCTTTTACCAGTTCAAATGTGACCAATAAGATAAAATTTGTAGTAAATTCAAAGGAATGGTGTAATTTTGAAAATGGGCCAGATCAGGCTATTTTTGGACCTTTGAACAGACATATTTCGGGCCCATGAGGTGCTAGAGAACTAAAACTTTGGCTGAGGGACTTTTTTATCACCCCAAACTATACCCTAAAATTTGAGTTGATATATATAATATATAGTAAAAAATTTTATTATTTTTTTTTTTTTAATTTTAAAGCAACGTACGTTTTTAATAAAAATTTAACTAAGTACGCATAAATTACATTTTAATATAGAATATAAATTACATTATAATATACACAGACCCACAAATAAATGATTAGAAATACCATAAAAATAAAAAAATGAAAAAAATTTTTTTACCAGCTTTAAAAATATTTTATAAAATTTTAAAGATACCTCCGTTTTGAATAAAAATTTCAGAGAATACGTAAAAATTAGTACTGAATCGAATACTATGAAGTGCGATCGATAAATTTTTCTTTAGTCTCGAGATATTTCAATTTTTGTTAAAATTTTTAAAAAATGTTATCAAGTACAAAAATACTAAAAATTAAATATCTCAAAAACTACGACAGCTAATCAGAAAATATAGGGCCTATGTCACCCGCAGACTTTTTATCTTTATTTTGACACCGGTTTCATGCCAATTGGTTCGGCGGTTCTTGCGTGATGAGTGGACAGACAGACAGACAGACAGACAGACAGACAAACAAATAAATTTTCAAATATATATAGTATTAAGATATTATGTATACAAGTTCAAGCCTAATGGCTTTTTTTATAAAAATTCTGAATAAATAAAATTTAATTATAAGTCAGTAATAAATTAAATTACATAGTTCATATTATTAGTGCATGTTCATGTGTCACCCGTTAATTAGTTAACTTTTTTATTTAGAACTCCCCCTACTTTCCGAGGAGATAAATCTTATAAATCTTATGCTAGAGCTAGCTGAATAACAGAGGTAAGAAGGTCAATCACCCGCATCACTATTATTATTATGCAATAGCATTACCGGCGCGTGTCAGTTAAAAGGCGCTCTTTAAAAATTTATTAACGAATACCCGCGCGCCAAAAGTAACATCTGCTAGAATAATTTAAATTAACCCTAAATACCCACGTTATACTAGAAATCGATGAAAATATTTTTAAGCAGTTATTAATTAAGGCGCGCCTCTGAAAAATTTAAAAAAATTTTTGATATTTTTTTTAATTTTTTTTTGGGTGTAAAAATATTTCAAGAATATGAGAAAAAAATTTTGTACAAAAATTCGTTACCGTTAAAAAGATATTAAGGTTGTTGTAAGCAGGAAACCAGGTTTGTGAATGGGAAAAAAAAACTTTAAACGCGTTTTTCTCGAAACCAACTTTTTTAAATCGGTCACCAGGATTGCTCTAAAAATACTGGTTGGATTGACCATTGGATTTTTTTTGATTTTTTTTATAAACTAAATACCCAGTGCGGAAACCAACAAAAATATATAAAATTGCCTTTTTTGTACTTTTTTTTTAACGTACAAGGTCCAATTTCGTGCGCGAAAATTTTTTTTTTTCTCTTTTACGGTCCAATTTTTTATTTTTTTAAAATTTCAAAATTTTGTTGGTTTCCGCACTAGGTATAACGGTTCTAAAAACAACCTCGTCGAATTTTTTTTTTTCAGGATACCTGGAGTGGAGATTTCCTGGTGACCGCAAAAAAACAGCCTTCAAATTTCCAGTCCATATTTACAAGATGGGACAATAAAAAAAAATACCCTGCCAACTAGCTGGCACTTAGGTTCCTCAAATAATGGGCTTTAAACTTTAATCTGCCACAGATATCATTGATTACAACCATGCAATAATTTTTAAAAGTTAAAAAAAAATTTCGTGTAAACCTAATTAAATCTTTTTTTTTCAAATTAAAATATAATGTATTCATTGGATAATAATTATTCAACATATTATTGATAAAACAATTATTTAAAACAATACTTTCAAATATAAGTACTTTCATGGAATCAAATTAGGTATTACATCTAAAAAGAAAAAAAAAAATTTAGATATTTTTTAATAAGATATTATTAATTTAGATATTTTTTATACACAAATTTTAATAATAAAATGTTTGAAAAAAAAAAATTAGGTCTTAATTCGATAATGGTTTTGAAATATCACTGGTTACAATATTTTCAGATATTACCCTATTTTAGATAAATATTTATTTATTTATTTTAGGCATTTCTAGTCACTAGAAATAATAAATATATATAAATTTTGTAAACCATGACTATACTTATATATGTGTGTAGGTATATATGCAAATATATTTTTAAAATATGAGATTAATAAAAATCCTAAAAGATAGAGAGAAGCAATATGTAAAATGACCAATATTAATTATAAACTTTATATGTCTATGTACTATTTTCAATTCACTAAATTAATTTATATAAATAATTAAAATTATATTGAAAAGAGTAATTTTCAACAGGATATAAGTATCAAAATCCGTTTAACTTATATAATATACAGGCTGCTACCCAATAGGTATTATCTAAAAAAGTTTCTCGAATAGCTATAGCTGATATAGCCGCTATTCTTAATGTACTTTCACTATAGTAAAAATCAGCCAAAATTAGCTCGAAATCAGTCAAAAATATCGTATAAATTAATTTTTAATATTTTTTGGGAAATTTTACCGATAATTAATTATATTGATACAGATTTTAAGTGGATTGAAAGAAAAAAACAAATTTCGCTACCTGCTTTAGCTGATTTTGGCTGATTTTGGCAGACTAAAATAATGATTATGGGCGCATCACATGTCTAAAATTTTTTTGGGATAAACTGAAACCTAGGCCAAAATTCTGAAAAATTTGAGCAAAAATAATTATGGCTAACTTGACTTTCGGTCAATTTGAAAAATTCAAACCATTAAAATTAAAACCGGAAGTGGCCTAAAATAAAAAAAATTTATTGAGTGATCTTTTGCTTTATTGATAATTTTATATAAACAATGACTTACAGAAGTTTTTCAAAAAAATATATATAAGGATAAATAAAATCAATTTTTAAATATCATTAATATTTTTTTTATTTTCTCTTTATTTAAAGCATGTGAAATACAAAAAAAATTTTGAAAAAATTAAGTATCAGTTCAAAAAAATTACTATAAAAAAAGTTCTTAAAACTAGTACTTCCATAGAAATAAATTAGGTACTACGTCCAAAAAGAAAAAAAAAATTGGTATTTTTTGTATTATTTTGTGAAAAAAATTTTAGGAAAAAAATTTTCAAAAAATTAAGTATCCGATTTGAGATATCATGTGAAAACCATACTTTCAAATACAAGTACTTTCATGTAAATAAATGAGGTATTACATCCAAATTAAAAAAAAAAAAAAAAAAGTTTGAAATTTTTTGATAAAAAAATGTTTGAAAAAAAAAATTAGGTCTTAATTCGATAATTTGAAATTTAACTAGTTACAATATTTTCAGATATTAGTACTTTCATAGAATTAAATAATGTATTACGCTAAAAAAAAAAAAATATTGCAATTTTTTTTATTTTTCTTTTTTTTTAATTTTGACAAAAAGAATTTTGAAAAAATTAAGTATCAGATCCAAAAAATTACAATAAACAATATTTCTAAAACTAGTACTTCCGTGGAAATAAATTAGGTACTACGTCCAAAAAGAAAAACAAAATTGGTATTTTTTGTATTTTTTTGTGAAAAAAATTTTAGGAAAAAAATTTTCAGAAAATTAAGTATCCGATTTGAGATATCATGTGAAAACCATACTTTCAAATATAAGTAATTTCATGGAAATAAATGAGGTATTACATCCAAATTAAAAAAAAAAAAAGGAATTTGAGATTTTTTAATAAAAAAATGTTTGGAAAAAAAAATTAGGTCTTAATTCGATAATGGTTTTGAAATATCACTAGTTACAATATTTTCAGATATTAGTACTTTCATAGAATTAAATAATGTATTACGCTAAAAAAAAAAATATTGCAATTTTTTTTATTTTTCTTTTTTTTTAATTTTGTCAAAAAGAATTTTGAAAAAATTAAGTATCAGATCCAAAAAATTACAATAAACAATATTTCTAAAACTAGTACTTCCGTGGAAATAAATTAGGTACTACGTCCAAAAAGAAAAACAAAATTGGTATTTTTTGTATTTTTTTGTGAAAAAAATTTTAGGAAAAAAATTTTCAGAAAATTAAGTATCCGATTTGAGATATCATGTGAAAACCATACTTTCAAATATAAGTAATTTCATGGAAATAAATGAGGTATTACATCCAAATTAAAAAAAAAAAAAGGAATTTGAGATTTTTTAATAAAAAAATGTTTGGAAAAAAAAATTAGGTCTTAATTCGATAATGGTTTTGAAATATCACTAGTTACAATATTTTCAGATATTAGTACTTTCATAGAATTAAATAATGTATTACGCTAAAAAAAAAAAATATTGCAATTTTTTTTATTTTTCTTTTTTTTTAATTTTGTCAAAAAGAATTTTGAAAAAATTAAGTATCAGATCCAGAAATTACAATAAACAATATTTCTAAAACTAGTACTTCCGTGGAAATAAATTAGGTACTACGTCCAAAAAGAAAAACAAAATTGGTATTTTCTGTATTTTTTTGTGAAAAAAATTTTAGGAAAAAAATTTTCAGAAAATTAAGTATCCGATTTGAGATATCATGTGAAAACCATACTTTCAAATATAAGTACTTTCATGGAAATAAATGAGGTATTACATCCAAATTAAAAAAAAAAAAAGGAATTTGAGATTTTTTAATAAAAAAATGTTTGGAAAAAAAAATTAGGTCTTTATTCGATAATGGTTTTGAAATATCACTAGTTACAATATTTTCAGATATTAGTACTTTCATAGAATTAAATAATGTATTACGCTAAAAAAAAAAAATGCAATTTTTTTTATTTTTCTTTTTTTTTAATTTTGACAAAAAGAATTTTGAAAAATTAAGTATCAGATCCAAAAAATTACAATAAACAATATTTCTAAAACTAGTACTTCCGTGGAAATAAATTAGGTACTACGTCCAAAAAGAAAAACAATTGGTATTTTTTGTATTTTTTTGTGAAAAAAATTTTAGGAAAAAAATTTTCAGAAAATTAAGTATCCGATTTGAGATATCATGTGAAAACCATACTTTCAAATATAAGTACTTTCATGGAAATAAATGAGGTATTACATCCAAATTAAAAAAAAAAAAAAGAAATTTGAGATTTTTTAATAAAAAAATGTTTGGAAAAAAAAATTAGGTCTTAATTCGATAATGGTTTTGAAATATCACTAGTTACAATATTTTCAGATATTAGTACCTTCATAGAATTAAATGAGGTATTACACCAAAAAAAAAAAAAATATTACAGTTTTTTTTATTTTTTTTTTTTTTAATTTTGAGAAAAAAAATTTTGAAAAAATTAAGTATCAGATCCAAAAAATTACAATAAACAAGGTTCTTAAAACTAGTACTTCCATGGAAATAAATTAGGTAATACGTCCAAAAAGAAAAAAAAATTGGTATTTTTTGTATTTTTTTGTGAAAAAAATTTTAGAAAAAAAATTTTCAGAAAATTAAGTATCCGATTCAAGATATCATGTGAAAACCATACTTTCAAATATAAGTACTTTCATGGAAATAAATGAGGTATTACATCCAAATTAAAATAAAAAAAAAGTACCTCGAGCTTTTTTGGAGAAAAAATTTTTGAAAAAAAAATTAGGTCTTAATTCCATAATGTTTGTGAAATATCAGCGATTACATACGTACGTACGTACACACACACATACACACATGCAGACTTTTTCTAAAAACCGGTTTTTTAGCTTCCTGAGGTCTCAAAACGTGCTTATATACCAAAAAATCAAAAAAAAAAATTTTGACCGAACACAATGGTTCCTCTATGAGGAACCAAAATTAATAAAATACCCTGCCAACTAGCTGGCACTGAGGTTCCTCAAACAATGGGCTGTAATCTTAATTTACAAAAAATATTATTGATTACAACCATGCAATTATACATACATTTTTCGTTTTTAGTAGCTGGTAAAGTAGATTATTAAGATCATTTTGTTATTAAAGTGAAAATTCTAGCGTCCATGGATTGGTCGCGCCGGCGTTAATGGATTTTAAATCATTTTTGCATAATTAAAAAGAGAGAAATATAAAAAAAGCTAATTTTATTTTTTTTTATAAAAGAAATGGTTGGTAACGATGCGAAAATTACAAATATTCGCTCAATTATTATAAAAAGATAGGAGTTTTTACCAGGATTTATAATAATTTCTTATCATTTATTTTCTCAGTGTACTTCTTGCATTTGACCAATCTTATGATAATAATAATAATAATAATATTTTGTAATAAAAAAAATAGCCACATTAATTGCTTCAAGATTTTAACATTATTTATATTATTTCTATTAATCACAAAATAATAAATTATTTAATTCTATAAATTGTTTGATTCTTTAAAAAATGCCAATATAACTTTTAAATCTTAATTTTAAAATGCAAACATAACCATTTAATATTTTTAGGCTGTTTATTATTGTTTATAATTTAATTAAGCTGCATACATAAATAAACATAGCAACGAACAAAATAATCCGAGGAAGTCAAAAAGAGGCAAGATTTCCATCATTTTTCCTTGTGTGTTATAATTTATATCAAAATAAAAAAAAAAATTGTGATCGGATACAAAAAATTACTATAAACTAAATTTCTAAAACTTGTACTCTCATTAAAATAAATTAGATATGTCAAATACGAAAAATAAATTTGATGTTTTATGTATTTTTTTGTAACGAAGATTTTGGAGAAAAAAATTTTCAAAAAATTAATTATCAGATTCAAGATATCGAGTAAAAACCATACTTTCAAGTATAAGTACTTTCATGGAAATAAATGAGGTATTGCATCCAAATTAAAAAAAAAAAAAGTATTTTGAGATTTTTTTAATAAAAAAATTTTTGGAAAAAAAAGTTAGGTATTCGTTCGATAATAAATTGTTTTGGAATATCACTGGTTACAATATTTTAAAATATTAGTACTTTCATAGAAGTAAAAGAGGTATTATTATTATTATTATTATTACACCAAAAAAATATTGCAATTTTTTTTATTTTTCTTTTTTTTTAATTTAGATAATAAAAATTTTGAAAAAATTAAGTATCAATTCCAAAAAATTACTGTAAACGAGGTTCTTAAAACTAGTACTTCCATGGAAATAAATTAGGTACTACGTCCAAAAAGAAAAAAAAGTTTCGTATTTTTTGTATTTTTTTGTGAAAAAAATTTTAGAAACAAAAATTTCAGAAAATTAAGTATCAGATTCGAGATATAGTGTAAAAACCATACTTTCAAATATAAGTACTTTCATGGAAATAAATGAGGTATTACATCCAAATTAAAAAAAAAAAGGGGGGGGTTTGAGAATTTTTGATAAAAAAATGTTTGAAAAAAAAATTAGGTCTTAATTCGATAATGGTTTTGAAATATCACTAGTTATAATATTTTCAGATATTAGTACTTTCATAGAATTAAATGAGGTATTACACCCAAAAAAAAAAAAATATTGCATTTTTTTTTATTTTTCTATTTTTTTCATTTTGACAAAAAAAATTTTGAAAAAATTAAGTATCAGATCAAAAAAATAACAATAAACAAGGTTCTTAAAACTAGTACTTCCATGGAAATAAATTATGTACTACGTCCAAAAAGAAAAAAAAAATTTGTATTTTTTGTATTTTTTTGTGAAAAAAATTTTAGAAAAAAAATTTTCAGAAAATTAAGTATCCGATTCGAGATATCATGTAAAAACCATACTTTCAAATATAAGTACTTTCATGGAAATAAATGAGGTATTACATCCAAATCAAAAAAAAAAAAAGTACCTCGAGATTTTTTGGTGAAAAAATTTTTGAAAAAAAAATTAGGTCTTAATTCCATAATATTTGTGAAATATCACCGATTACATACATACGTACACACACACACACACACACACACACACACACACACACACACACACACACACACACACACACACATACAGACTTTTTTTAAAAACAGGTTTTTTAGCTTCCTGGGGTCCTAAAACGTGCTTATATGCCAAAAAATAGAAAATCAAATTTTGACCTAACACAATGGTTCCTCTTTGAGGAACCAAAAAATATGTATATTATGACTTATATATTCATTAAAAAAAAATATTTTTTAATTAAATATTTAAATAAAAAAGTTATTACAAATTTCAAAGTGCGTTTTTTTTACTTAAAAAATCAGAGGCGCGCCTTAATGGAAACATATCTAACGAATTAAAATCTTTAGACATTGATATAATAGAAAGTATAGAAAATTACTCTAGCAAATCAAAGTATTCATCTGAAATTTGCGATAACACACTAACTGAATCCAATATACTAGAAGCACGAAAAAATGGAGAGGCTACACTTTTTTAAAACTCTTTCAACTTCACTCTCCATATGATAAATTTAGGGGCCATTCGTGTTCTCATACTTAAAGCTGTTTTCTGAGAGGGACTATTTTCACACGTCTTCCTATCCTAACAATGTAGAAGAATTGAACTTTGCAGTTTAATAACTCGTAAACTAAATGGTGAATTATCTTAATTTTAGTACTAGTTTTAGGAACCTCATTTATAGTAATTTTTTGGCTCTATTGTTTGCCCCCTAAAATGGCTTTTTTCATCGAAAAATCATTCCAAACAACTAAAGTAGTTAAAAAAAAAACGTTTTTAGATGGGAAAAATAGATTTAAATAAAAAAAAAATTTTCTGTTGTTGAAAATTTAATTTTTTTTTTTTATTAATAATATAATTAATTTTTATTTAAAGGTTGAAATGATTTAATATCATCTATTATCATTAATTAAATTTAATTACACTTACTTTAATGTTTGTTATTGTTTGTAAAGGTTTATCTATAAATTTGCATATATTCCTGGTAATATTATTTAAATATTTTAAATAACGCGGATATTTTAAATTGTGATATATACTTTTGAAACGATAAATGTCTGCTTTCAAAATATGCTTCTAAAATATAACCTACCCCTAAATGCTATACTCGCACCTACCTCTAGAGTAAGTTGAAAGTCTATATTTTCCTTCAACTCGAAAATTTTAAAATTTGACTACATATAATGTATATTATAACTACATTTAAAAGAGAAACTCTTTTTCTTTGTAAAATATTTTTTAAAAGAAAATTCAATTGGCTATTTAAGTTTGTTTGAAAAGTAATGATTTAAAACTTAAGTAAGGTGATTGTACCAGCTAGTCACCAAAGTTCAAAAAGAGCAACTTTAAATGTAAATAAATAAACATTCTTAATGAATAATTTGTATTTTATTTTTATTTTTGCAAATTTGGTAGTAGATTAAGTAGAAAAACGCTATTATATTGTAAAAAATTAAGTAACATTTAATTTTATTTGAAATTAAAACAAAAAATTCTCATTTCACTAATTACCCACCACAAACCCCAATCAATGACCATATGAATTACCAATTAGTGACCACTATTTTATTTATAAATATTGCAATAAAAACTTTCATATTTTTTCAAAATTAGTTAAAACATAAAATTAAATTAAATTAATAAGTAAATTTTAATTATTACAAGTAAAATTTAAAAAAAAAAAATTACAAAAAAAGTAACAAATAACCTAGAGATATTATTTAAAAAAAACTCATACTAACCCAATAAACACCTGTTTGCTCGCGGCAAATGTAAAAGCATTACTTTCCAGCTTTGTCCTAGCTTTGTGCTTACCACTATTGGGCGCGCTACTCCATATAAAGATTTGCTGACAATCTACGAGCAAATGCTGGCAAGAATTGCTTGCAAGTTATTCAGCACTATGCTAGTATTTTGTGAACTTAAAAACCAAAACTTTATGATAACTATATTATCGACTCGGTAATTACAGTTTTCATACAATTTTAAAAACACCATCTCGCTTTCTTATCATTTGAAACTTAGAAAAATTATTGATTTAAAATATTTTTACTTTTTTTCAAAAATCATATAATATATTCTGGTATAATTTTGTTCTAATTATAAATTTTTGGTATGATTTTTACCTATGATATAAAATAACTTAAAACAAAATAAAGATACTCTGATTTATGAATAAACTTTGGCCTTTTATAATAACTTTAATAATAGTTTAATAATTAATAACTTTGAATCTTTTAAATCTAATATCAATTTTAATAATTATCAATTTTCTGTGTCAAGACTTTTGACACGAACTTTTTTTATGTCTGTGCTCGCAAAGGCCTTGCGCGAGAATGAGAATTTTAGGCGTCTTTTTCTTGTTTCTGCGGTCCAGCCGTTCCGCCTGTTGGTTCGGCCGTCGCGTTTCTTTTATCGATATTTATCTTTTGTTTTAGGCCGCGGTAATTTAAACTATTTAATAATGAAAGATAAACTGTCATTACATAAGAAATATTGCTTTAAAAAAATTAAAAAAAAAAAATGTCCCCAATATTACTACTGATTAGAAATCTTATTAAGAATTATTAATATTAATCCACTGTTAATAAAAATACTATTAGTAATAAAATAATAAATTTTAGTAAATTTACTAAATTTTTAGTTATATTGTTAATTTGTTGTAAAATAAATAAGCTGCAGTAACAGAGTGCATTGATATTTTTAGTTTTTTGAGTTAAAAAAACTTTTTAAAAAAGGATCCTGATTTTTTTATTTGTTGTTAAAATATACGCTTTAAAATATATTAACATGGAACATGTTTATAGGGAGGGGGTACTTCAGAACTTGAAATTTAAGGGTGGGTCAAATTTGTCCTATTTAAGAGGGGGGGGGGTCAAATAAGACTTAGAAAAATTAGGTAAGTATATATAAATAAATAAAGTACTTTTAAAAGACTTTGAAAAATCTGGGCTTGAGGACTTAAGATAATACAGATTTATGGACTTAGAATAATATCGATTTAGGGACTTGGAATAATTTAGGTTCAGGGATTTGAAATGATTCAGGTTTAGGGACTTAAAATAATATCGATTAAGGGACTTAGAATAATTCAGCTTTAGGGAATCAAAATAGTTTGGGTTTAGAATCTTAACAGCTAGTGAGGTGATAATTACAAATTATAAAAATAGTAAATTGTATTATAATGTTGAGTAATATTTGTATTATACCTAGTCCTCATCTGGTAGTAAACATGTTCCATGCATTTAGGTTGTGTTTACACAAACCGGTTATAAGTTTGCACACACTATAAAATTAATACTCAAAATATACTTAAATATCTTATACTTTAATATCAATTTTTAATATTATATATGGGCGATTATTTCTCAACCCGGCCACCACCCTCTGTCCAAAAATGGTGGCAACTTAAATAGATTTTGGTTTTCTCAAATTGACTGGAAAAGGGTCTAGTTTTTTATTCTCATTGGCCTTTTCAACTCTGTAAATCTGCTGTGCCCATTTTAGGCAATGAGCGGCGCCAGGTCGACATTTTAAGAACAGAAAAATTGAAATAAAAGTAGATTAACGGTAAGTTTTTTGAAATTTTTTTCTTTTAAAAGTTGTTATTTATTAAAACAAAGAAAATGAGACCATTTGCATGGTGATTGATTCATTTCTTAAAAAGTTTTGTGGGTGCTATGTAGTTTTTAAAAATGGGTAAAAAAGGGCTAATTTGACTGCTGATATCTCTGAACCTACATATCCAAAATAAAAATGTTTTAGTGCTAAGTGTTAGTTTTTTGATACATAATAAGTGTGCCAAATATCAGGGGATTTGATAAAGTAGTTTCGGATTTAGCAATTTTAAGGGTAATTATTAAGGGTAATTCTGAAACAAATTTTGACCCATTTTTTTAAGAGAATTAATATTAAAATTATTTCTTGAATCGTTCTTTTTTTATTTAAAAAATTAAGTTAAAAATTATTTCTATGTTGGTCGATAAAGAACAAAATACGTTGTTTATTTACAATTTTATTTTATTGCAATTATGTCAAACGACAGTTTCGGTAGTTTGATTACTACCCTTATCAAGCTAAAAATATATAAAATAATATAACAATTATAAATATATAAAAAATTTTTTTGTACAGTATTGTTTATATGTATACAATGAAATTAAAAATTACCTATTTTATAAATTATAACATATCACAAAAAAGTTATAATCTTGTCTCATCATAATATCTAATTAAAATTATGAAGTCATTTATAATTACACAAAAACTTTTAATTAATATAATAATAAAATACTTTGATATTCTAGCCATTCTTAACAATTTTTTCCAAGAATCATGGCTTCTGAGTAACCAGCTGATTTTAAATACATTCACATACACATACATATATTATAAACTTACTACAAAAACCAATTTAGAAACTATGTATTTAAAAATACTACTATAATCAAAATAGAAATTTTTTACACCAATATCAAAAATAAAAACAAAAATAAAAGATAAAAATAAAAATAAAAGATAGTTAATTCTTAGTTTAAGTTTTGAAATTCAGAAAAAGCTTGATAATACAATTAATAGATTTTTTATCAATAACAAAACTATATAAAATTTTTTTAAAACATTACCTTCACATAGAAGTGAAAAACCATTTAAATGTCACCAAGCATTCACATTAGTGAAAAACCACCTAAATGTTAAGCACACCCATCAGTTTTTCTAGAATCAATCTTTTGATAAAAATTATATGAAATTTTCACTTTTTGGTAAAAAAATTTTTTCTATAATTTTTCTTTCCTTTTTTACTTCTCATTTTCTTAATTAAATCAATTGAATTTTTGTAAACAATCTTTAAATTATTTGTATCTTGAGCTCTATTAATAGTATTATCATAAAACTGTATATTAGCCATTTCATGGAAAAATCTCTTATTTTTATTTTTTTCATAACCTAGTACTTGGACATTACTTAGATCAAAATTATGATAAGTGTCATTACAATGTTCAACTAATGCTGATTTCCAATTATTATTTTTTACATCATTAATGTGTTCATTCAGCCTATTTTTTAATTTTCTACCACTTTGCCCAATATAACATGATTCACAATCTATACAGTTTATTTTATAAATAATACCTGAGTTTTCTTTTACATTAACATTATCTTTACCTAATTTAATCATGCTACTAAATTTATTATTAATTTTATTAATTGGTATAAAGTCTAGTTCTTTGGCTAATTTATTTATTTTTGGTGTAATGTATTTATAAAAAGGAGTCAAAACTATTTTCTTTTTTCTCATATCAGGTTTAATGATATTATTGATAAAAGATCTGTTTTTCTTAATCTTATTCAATCTTCTACCTATTTGCAATTCAATAAAATCAATTGGATAATCATTAGCTAATAAAAATTTTTTTATTAAATTCAAATTGTCAGTATGAAATTTATCATCAGAAAGTTTAATGCACTTATCAACTAAATTAAATACTATTGCTTTTTTATGTTCAATAGGATGATGTGACTTATAATTTAAAAATCTTGCCGAATATGTCTTTTTTCTGAACCAATTTACTGAACAGTAATCATTTTCATTTCTTTTAATTTCAATATCAAGAAAACTAATCTTATTATCAATTTCTTTCTCAACTGTAAAACTCAATGAATCATTAAAAGCATTAAAATTTTCAGTAACTTTTTCAATGTGATCCTTATTAACAACCAAAAATAAATCATCTACATACCGCTTGTAAAAAATAACTTTATCAGAATTAAATACAGGAGGATTTGAGAAATAATTAAAATCCTTATTAAGAAAATAATTGTAACAGTATTGTGGAGGTATACAAATTTTTAAAATTAAAATATGGTGTTGAAATAAAAAATAGTTTTATAAGATTAAAAAAAAAAAAAAAAAAAAAAAAAAAAAAAAAAAAAATACTTTGAAAAAATTGAGAAACATAGGAGTCAGTTGATTTTTCTAATAAGATGCAGAAGATGTGATGTAATACCAAATCATATTAATCATTCAAACAAATATTTTTCTAGTTTTAGTTTTCAAAGTAGATTGGTTAACAGAAAATATTATCATTTTCATGCAGAAATAAAAAGACGGTTACTTAACTTTGTTATCAATGATTTGAATATTAGTTTAAAGTATTTTACAAAAAAGTTAGAAACAGATAAACAGCAATTAATTGATAATGTTGGTATTGAAGTTGTAAATAATTTTATAGATTTTATTAAAATTAGATTAGAATTCTATATTAATAAACAAAAAAATATGCATATAAAAAAATTTAACAATTTGCTAATTTCAAAGAATGAGAATAAGTGCAAGTATCTTAATAGTATTTATGAAAAAAGTAAGGTTTCAAATTATGAACATCAAGTACATGATAATAATAACCAATTAAATGATAATAATAATAATAATTATAACCAACTAAATAATAATAATAATAATAATTATAACCAATTAAATAATAATAATAATAATAATTATAACCAACTAAATGATAAGAATAATAATGATAAGCATTGTACCACTGAGGAAGTTTTGAATATCAGGGAAAATTGGCTTGTAAATTTATCAGATACAATAATTCCTAGTCATGTTAAAGAAGTTTTAAGTTTAGGTGAAGGTTTTAATTTTAAGACTGATATTGATCATAAAGATTTTTTTGAAATTTTTAAGAATATGGAACACTCTGTTTGGTCAGATAATGAAAATAATAATAAGTTAAGAAGACGTGTTCTAGGTATAGTTAATAAACATTTACACAATAAGGTTCATATTTCGTATGAGGATAGGTTACTTGAAAGTAAAATAAATAGTACAAAAAAATTCTTGAAAAATAATGATCATTTAATGGTAACTAGGGCAGATAAAGGTTCAATTACAGTCATAGAGAAAAAATCTGTTTATTATGATAAAGTTAATAAAGAACTAGAGAATAGGGATAGATATATTAAGTTGGATAAAAATCCATTTGTTGGCCTTAAGAATTCTTCAAAAAACTTTTTGTTTACATGGAAAAGTATGGGTGTGTTTGGTGATGACTTTGATTATAATGTTGAAATCACCTTATTACCAAGAATGTATGCTTTGATTAAGGTTCATAAAGATGGATATCCGATAAGAATAGTTGTTTCGATTGTAAATAGTCCACTTTATAGTTTTGATAAATGGTTATCAAGTTTGCTATCTGATTGTATAAAAAAACCGGTAGCATCAGTAAAAAATAGCTTAGAAGTAAAAACTCTTTTAAGTAATAATATAATTCCTGAGAATTATGTTTGTATGTCTTTGGATGTGGTAGGACTATTTCCAAACTTACCTCATAATTTAATAAAAGAGTGTTTAAGTAAAAAGTGGAAACACATCAAAAATAATGTTCCTTTAACAAAGTATGAGTTTATGAATGGAATTGAATTCTTTCTAAATTCTACCTATTTTCAATTTCAAGGTAAATTTTATAAACAAATATTTGGTTCACCGATAGGCTCATGTTCTAGTCCTATTTTTGCTGAAATTGTAATGGAACAGCTTGAAATAAATGCTTTGAATAAGTTAAAAAGCAGTGATTGTCTTAATAAGGATTTTAATTATTTCTCAAATCCTCCTGTATTTAATTCTGATAAAGTTATTTTTTACAAGCGGTATGTAGATGATTTATTTTTGGTTGTTAATAAGGATCACATTGAAAAAGTTACTGAAAATTTTAATGCTTTTAATGATTCATTGAGTTTTACAGTTGAGAAAGAAATTGATAATAAGATTAGTTTTCTTGATATTGAAATTAAAAGAAATGAAAATGATTACTGTTCAGTAAATTGGTTCAGAAAAAAGACATATTCGGCAAGATTTTTAAATTATAAGTCACATCATCCTATTGAACATAAAAAAGCAATAGTATTTAATTTAGTTGATAAGTGCATTAAACTTTCTGATGATAAATTTCATACTGACAATTTGAATTTAATAAAAAAATTTTTATTAGCTAATGATTATCCAATTGATTTTATTGAATTGCAAATAGGTAGAAGATTGAATAAGATTAAGAAAAACAGATCTTTTATCAATAATATCATTAAACCTGATATGAGAAAAAAGAAAATAGTTTTGACTCCTTTTTATAAATACATTACACCAAAAATAAATAAATTAGCCAAAGAACTAGACTTTATACCAATTAATAAAATTAATAATAAATTTAGTAGCATGATTAAATTAGGTAAAGATAATGTTAATGTAAAAGAAAACTCAGGTATTATTTATAAAATAAACTGTATAGATTGTGAATCATGTTATATTGGGCAAAGTGGTAGAAAATTAAAAAATAGGCTGAATGAACACATTAATGATGTAAAAAATAATAATTGGAAATCAGCATTAGTTGAACATTGTAATGACACTTATCATAATTTTGATCTAAGTAATGTCCAAGTACTAGGTTATGAAAAAAATAAAAATAAGAGATTTTTCCATGAAATGGCTAATATACAGTTTTATGATAATACTATTAATAGAGCTCAAGATACAAATAATTTAAAGATTGTTTACAAAAATTCAATTGATTTAATTAAGAAAATGAGAAGTAAAAAAGGAAAGAAAAATTATAGAAAAAATTTTTTTACCAAAAAGTGAAAATTTCATATAATTTTTATCAAAAGATTGATTCTAGAAAAACTGATGGGTGTGCTTAACATTTAGGTGGTTTTTCACTAATGTGAATGCTTGGTGACATTTAAATGGTTTTTCACTTCTATGTGAAGGTAATGTTTTAAAAAAATTTTATATAGTTTTGTTATTGATAAAAAATCTATTAATTGTATTATCAAGCTTTTTCTGAATTTCAAAACTTAAACTAAGAATTAACTATCTTTTATTTTTATTTTTATCTTTTATTTTTGTTTTTATTTTTGATATTGGTGTAAAAAATTTCTATTTTGATTATAGTAGTATTTTTAAATACATAGTTTCTAAATTGGTTTTTGTAGTAAGTTTATAATATATGTATGTGTATGTGAATGTATTTAAAATCAGCTGGTTACTCAGAAGCCATGATTCTTGGAAAAAATTGTTAAGAATGGCTAGAATATCAAAGTATTTTATTATTATATTAATTAAAAGTTTTTGTGTAATTATAAATGACTTCATAATTTTAATTAGATATTATGATGAGACAAGATTATAACTTTTTTGTGATATGTTATAATTTATAAAATAGGTAATTTTTAATTTCATTGTATACATATAAACAATACTGTACAAAAAAATTTTTTATATATTTATAATTGTTATATTATTTTATATATTTTTAGCTTGATAAGGGTAGTAATCAAACTACCGAAACTGTCGTTTGACATAATTGCAATAAAATAAAATTGTAAATAAACAACGTATTTTGTTCTTTATCGACCAACATAGAAATAATTTTTAACTTAAGAGAATTAATACCCGAAAATTGCTAAATCCGAAACTACTTGATCAAATCCCCTGATATTTGGCACACTTATTATTTATCAAAAAACTAACACTTTGCACTAAAACATTTTTATTTTGGATATGTAGGTTCAGAGATATCAGCAGTCAAAGTAGCCCTTTTTTACCCATTTTTAAAAACTACATAGCACCCATAAAACTTTTTAAGAAATAAATCAATTACCATGCAAATGGTCTCATTTTCTTTGTTTTAATAAATAACAACTTTTAAAAGAAAAAAATTTCAAAAAACTTACCGTTAATCTACTTTTTTTTCAATGTTTCTTTTTTTAAAATGTCGACCTGGCGCCGCTCAGTGCCTAAAATGGGCACAGTAGATTTACAGAGTTGAAAAGGCCAATGAGAATAAAAAACTAGACCCTTTTCCAGTCAATTTGAGAAAACCAAAATCTATTTAAGTTGCCACCATTTTTGGACAGAGGGGGGTGGCTGGGTTGAGAAATAATCGCCCATATATTAAATAAAAATATTTCTATCTCTTCGATATTTTTTCATTAAAATTCTAATTGCGCGCGTGGTCTTGAGGATCTTTCTGAAGCTGGCATCCCAAACATCGAAGGTTCAAAACTCGTCGAGCCCCTCCGGTGTTAAAAAAAAAATACAAATTTAATTTCAATAAAAATTGATTAAATAAATTAGAATCACAGATTATTAGAATGACTTACAGAAAAATATGTGTGTTAAAATAAATTAATTTTTTTTTTTATTTATTAACAAATAATTTTATTTAACATTTAAATTTATTAATAATCACAGCTGCACAAAAAAAAAGTTCTGATCCAGTAACTAGACCTACCTACAGGTAAGTATTTTGATGTCCTAAAACCGAATTTGAAGTCAGAATTTAGCCTACACCCTCAGATTTTGCCCCAGCTACCCCCAGCCACCCTCTAAACCGTCCAATAAGCAAATATTTTACTATTTCCAAAAGTTAAAAATAAAAGTACTTTAGTTATGTATTTTGATGTCCTAAAACCGAATCTGAGGACAGAATTTAGCCTACACCCTCAGATCTTGCCCCAGCTACCCCCAGCCACCCTCTAAACCACCCCAAAAATCAACTATTTTTCTATGTCCAAAACATAAAAATAAAAGTACTTTAGTTACGTATTTTGGTGTCCTAAAACCGAATCTGAAGTCAGAATTTAGCCTACACCCTCAGATTTCGCCCCAGCTACCCCAAGCCACCCTCTAAACCACCCCAAAAAGCAACTATTTTACTATGTCCAAAAGTTAAAAATAAAAGTACTTTATTTATGTATTTTTATGTCTTGAAACCGAAGCTGAAGTCAGAATTTATACTACACCCTCAGATTTTGCCACCCTCTAAACAACCCCAAAAATCAAATATTTTAATATGTCCAAAAGTTAAAAATAAAAGTACCTTAGTAACGTATTTTGATGTTTTAAAACCGAATCTGATGTGAGAAATCAGCCGACACCCACAGATTTTACCCTCAGCTACCCCCAGCCTCCCTCTAAAGCGCCCCAAAAAGCAAATATTTTTCTATGTTCAAAAGTTAAAAATAATAGTACCTTATTTACGTATTTTGATGTTCTAAAAACGAATTTCAAGTCAAAACTTACCTGTCACCCTTAGTTTTTGCCCCAGGTACCCCAATCACCCTCTAAACTGCCCCAGAGGGTGAATATTTTACTTTGTGCAAAAGTTATAAATTAAAATACCTTGGTTACGTATTTTGATGTTCTAAAAACGAATTTCAAGTTAGAATTTACCTATAACCTTTAGTTTTTGTCCCAGCCACCCTAGTTACCCTCTAAAACCCACCAGAGAAAAGTTAAGTTTCGTAAACATACGTAATCATATATGTTTCGTAGGTGCTTAATATTTTAACAAAAGTTCTTAGCACCATCCTGATATCGCTGTAATATTCTGAAGCAATTAACTAACCTTCTTCTAGTGGACTTTAGAGGGTAACTAGCTGGGACAAAAACTATGGATGACGGATAAATTCTGACTTAAAATTCGTTTTTAGAACATCAAAAAACGTAAATAAGATACTTTAATTTATAACTTTTGCACAAAGTAAAATATTCACCCTCTGGGGCGGTTTAGAGGGTGACTGAGGCTATTTGGGGAAAAATCTGATGGTATAGGCTAAATTCTGACTTCATATTCGGTTTCAGGACATCAAAATACGTAACTGAAGTTCTTTTATTTTTAACTTTTGGACATAAAAAAATATATGATTTTTGGGGCGGTTTAGAGGGTGACTGGGGCTATCTGGAGAAAAATCTGATGGTGTAGTCTAAATTCTGATTTCAGATTCGGTTTTAGGACATCAAAATACGTAACTAAAGTAATTTTATTTTTAATTTTTGGACATAGTAAAATATTTGCTTTTTGGGCGGTTTAGAGGGTGGCTGGGGGTAGCTGGGGCAAAATCTGAGGGTGCAGGCTAAATTGTGACTTCAGATTCGGTTTTAGGACATCAAAAGACTTACCTATAGGTAGGTCTAGTTACAGGATCAGTACTTTTTTTTTTTGTGCACTGTGTAATTATTCCTTAAAATAAAACATAATGTAGTAGGGTATTTTTAATGAATCGATAATATAGTTTTCATATTATTAAAAAATACAAAATTACCGTCAAGTTAAATAATATACTGTACCGTGAGGCAAATATAGCGAGCAATTATTGCTTGCATATGCTTGCATTTGGTATTAGCATAGCATGCTACCTACTTGCTTGCAAATGCAGAATCAAAAGCATCATATATGCTGACATCATATAGCGAGACGGAAAAGTTATGCCTGCAATAATTAGTCTGTGCTAGCATAATGTTTATTGGGAAGTTATATTTTTCACTTTATTATAAGAAACTAAGAACCAAAAAGTCTAATTCTTTTCACTTTATTATGTGAGTCATTTTATGTTGCTTTTTTTAAATTTAAAAGTCCAATTTTTGCAAAGAAACAGTCAACTTTATTAATTGTCCTTTTTTTTGCACTGGCATAATTTTTTATTGTTTTATGAGAATTTTGGAACTTACAGAAGACATATTATATATGGACTGTTACAACTTATCCAGCATCAAAGCACCTTATGTTTGACAAGTTAACATGTTCTTCATTTCAGGCTTTTCGCTTATTGAAAACCTTCGCTTCGCTTAGTAAAAATAATAATAATATGAACAATAATTCTTACAATAGTAAAATGGAAAATAGTAGATATCAAAGTACTGTGTACAATAGAATTGTGGCATCTGCTGTCACACCGTCTGCAGCACCTATACTGTCTCCTTTACTTAGTCAAACTTCAGATGCTGGGCCTGTTTAGAAAAGGGAACTATTTATACCAGGATTTATGGAAATCAACAATGAAATTAAATTACGCTGTATTTCTTATTCCATTTTAAAAGCACTACTCCCTTCACTCAACCAGTCAGACATTTGTGGAGTCTGTTTCACCAGTATTAGCAATATAACTAAGCAACCTCCTGCTATCAAATACCCATCCTTCATTATCACTCTGGCAAAACCAGAATTAGTTCAGTTAATTATGAGGGCAAAGAAAATTTACAATTATTTTTCTACCAGGGACTTGGATATATCAATTTTAAACTCTGAAATTGCTACCTTGTTACCTGATAGAAAGATATTTGTGAATGAAACACTATCTCCAATTGAACGATTAAAGTATATAACTGTTAAAGAAACAGCATCTTCCTTAGGTTTTAAATTTATTTTGTATAGTTCTGTCAGATTCTTAGTGAGATGGAGGGAATGGATGAGAGCGCATGAGGTTCGCTCTGAAACTGACTTACATGATCTAATAAAACATCACAATATTAGACATATTTCTCATTATAATGACAATCAATTACGAGATAAAAATTGACAACCATACTCAGGATCTGTGTCCAACTCAAAACCTTCTGGCCTCAAAGTTGGCTTCTTGAATGCCACTTCATTAAAAAAGCACATGTGTGAATTTAGAAATTTTTTATCATCTGATAACTCCTATGACGTTATGTGTATTGCCTATGATGTTATGTGTATTGCTGAAACTCGTTTTGGTCCTCAAATTAATAACCACATTATTAATATTTCCCGTTACAGTGTTTTGAGACAGGACTGCAACACACAAGGTGGTGGTTTAGCAATTTACATAAGAGAAAATTTTAAGGCAAAGGTTTTGTGTTCATCAAAAACTGAACAGTATGGTAAACCCAAGAAACCAGAATACTTGTTATGTTCTGTTTGGGAAGGTAACTCTACCTCCACTCTAATTGCATTAGTTTATGGTCCCTCTGACGTTTCTATTACATCTGAAATTCAACTCTTTCAATATTTACGTACTTACTGTTCAGACTTTAGGTTTCAGACTTTTAATTTAAGTGATACAAAGGACTCAGATGCTACGTTCTTGAAGGATCTCATGAATGAATTATCACTTAAATTGGTAGACACAGGTCCCTCGCATCATGTTGGTAAAGTTGACACTTGGATTGACTCAATTTTTGTTGATAATTTTGACTATATTCTGGACTATGACCTTAATTTACCTACTTATCCAAGTAAACATGAATTAATATCGGTTACTATTGACATTTTCTATCCTACTCCCCCTAAGGGTATTTACACCTAAAAATGCTTCAGTAAGGTCACCTCGCATGACCTTATTAACATTTAAATAAATTAGACTGGTCTCCTTATTTAATAAATGATGATCAGTTTTACGTTGAACTAGGTCTGAACAAACTCACAAACAACATTCAGTCTACAATTGACATTCTTGCTCCGGACAAAACTATTGACCAACAAAAATCCACGTATCCCTGGATACATTCTGAACTTCGATTGCTAAAATCAAAACGTGAATCAACTAACAGACGTTATAAAAGAACAGAGTCTAGGACTTTGCTTAATGAAATTCTTAGACTGGCGGAATTGTATGAGGAACAGTCGGAAACAGCAGGTTGTGCATACATGCACAATCGTATTTGCAGCACCTTGGACGAGAATAAAAACTTTTGGAAGGAGATGCGTAATTTGGGACTACTACCTAAGCCAAATAATGCTCTACATGGCTTCCTGCCGGAAGAGCTCAATGCTTATCTCTCTAACATCATTATCTTGGTTCTGGTCATACCTCTGTGGAAGATCAATGTGTGTGTCTTTAAAATCTATAACATCAACTTTCCGCGATACAAATATTGGAGTGCCCCAGGGATCCGTTCTTGGGTCACTACTCTTTTGTATTTATATGAACGATCCAAAAGACCATTTAAGTGATGACATAACTTTTAGACTATTATATGCGGATGATCTATAGATATATGTCAAGGTTCCTACTGACCAGATTGAACAAGGTATTGCATACCTTTCGGAACGAGCCATAAAAGTGGCAACATGGGCTGATGCAAATAACTTATCTATAAACACTAGAGTTGTTCACTAAAAAAAAAAGTGCGCCAAAAATGTTCTTCCTGAAGTATGTTGAAGTTTAGGTGACAAGATGATCCCATACAAATTTTCAGCTCATTTGAGAACGATTTAGGGGTCGCACAAATCCAGGGTAGCTCTCAAGTGGTTGGCTAATAGCACCAATTAGTGCGAACGACAAAAATTTTTTTCAAAATACGTTTTCTATGCTTCCTAATATGTTTTCGGTGTCGCTCAACTCGAAAATTAGTTCCTCAGAGTCCGAAAATACCTTAATCACCCTTAAACACCGAAAACACCCCTTTTTGTACCAAAAATTTTTGGATTTTATAGCGAAAATCGTGTATATTCGAAACATCTGGATTATAAATTACAATTGATGACTTAAAAATGTTTAAAGAGTACCTTCTTCCGTTTATTCTAACGCGCCTTATTGGCCGAGAAACGCAGGGCTCAATTCTATAACAACGTTATAAGATATGTTTTTTAGGCAATTTACCAAATAACGCTGTCATATTGCCATTCTACCAAAATACCACCGTTTGATCTCATTTTTTTCGTATAAGTTCTACCTTTCAAACGCCGTAAACCGCAATTTTTCATCACCGATTCTCTTCTCGCTATAGTTAGAAAATCAAATGTCTATTTTTTGCCAAAAATGACCAAATTTAAAATTGCTGTTAAAATTTTAATTTTTGATGAAGATGACTCTTAAAGGTCTCAAAATTTTCAATTAAGCTCTAAGTTTTGAAAAAATTTTTACCCATTCCTTTTCAATTGTTTGTTTAGCAGATATGATAATTTAAAAAAAAAGTCTTAATTTAAGGTTTTTTTAAAAAAAATCATATTTTATCACTATCTTTGTCGAGTCATATCTCGAAAAGGTATACAGCAAAATGGACGAGTGAAAAATTTTTGGAAACTTGATACTAGTGCAAAATGTTGGAGACCTATAAGACTTATTTTCTTCAAAAATTATAATTTTAGCAGCAATTTTAAATTTAGTCATTTTTGGCAAAAAATGGAAATTTGATCTACTAACTATAGCGATGAGAAAATTGGTGATGAAAAATTGCGGTTTACGGCGTTTGAAAGGTAGAACTTATACGAAAAAAATGAAACCAAACGGTAGTATTTTGGTAGAATTGCAATATGACAGCGTTATTTGGAAAATTGCCTAAATACCCTATCTTATAATATTGTTATAGAATTAAGCCCTGCGTTTCTCGGCCAAGAAGGCGCGTTGGAATAAACGGAAGGAGTTTTCGGTATTTTTTCAACATTTTTAAGTCATCAATTGTAATTTATAATCCACATTACACCATACAGAAAGCGTCTTGGTTGGATGCTTAACGTGACCAGAACTGACTATTTTGCATCCCTTATCATGTATAGACTTGTGCGTATGAGATAACCACCTTTATTACGCACTTTATTTGAACTATACAAATCAGATAAACCTACCAGAGGCCCCTGTAAAGACTTTAAGGTTCCCACAGTACCCACTGACTGGGGTCTATACTCTTTCCAAATAAAGTATGCGAATCTATGGATTTCTATTCCCTCCTGTATAAGAAATTTACCATCCTATTCTAATGATTGGGCCATATGAGGCCCATTTGGTGCTTTACGACCAGAAACTTTCTTTTGCCATTATGTATTCTGTATCATAACATGCATGAAATAAAAAAATTAGTAACATATTGAAACATCTTTCTTTTTGTACCAGGACCTAAAAAATCATTACTGGGCCCTGACAGGGGCCTTATGTTATTTTTTGCCTAAATTTGTATGCAAAATTAAATTGTTCCAGATCAATCAAATTTAAATGAAAACAGTTGTCTTATCTGTTTCAAATTTTAAAATTGGACCTTGTGAGGCCCATTTGGTGCTTTCGAAACCAGAAATTTTCTTTTGTCGTCATATTTCCTCTATCATAACATGCACAGATTAAAAAAATTAGGAACATCTCAAAACATCGTATTTATTCGTACTAGGACCTGCAAAATCATTTTTGGGCCCTGACAGGGGCCTTATGTTTTTATTTTAGCCAAAATTTTGTGCATAATTAATTTTTTCTTCATCATTAAAATTAAAAAAAAAAAAGTTATTTAATCTGTTTTCAATTTTAAAATTGGGCCCTATGAGGTCCTTTTGATTATTTAGGGCCCAAAATCTGCTTTTATCATCAGATATCTCCCACTGTAACGTTGTTACAATTTTAATATTATTCAAATTTAATAATAATTCATTGTACCGCCAAAGATTATAAATTTTATATTACATTTAGGAAGATAAGAAAATATAGGTACACATAAGAACACACACACGCGACGACTCTGAGGGAAGAAGAGAAGGAGAGGGAAAAAGGAAGACGACCGGCACGCGACACTTGACGACCGGCTTATATACATATAGGTCACGCATATAATTTATCGAGAGATTATTAAGTTATTTTCGTCAACCATTTTTGAGAGTTTTATAAAAATAAAATCACCGCTTACTTTTGCAATACTAATTACGGACGTCCGAGAAAAATATCTTTTTGTTACTTGTGATAAATTCAACCGAGATCCTTAATAAAAGTGATTGTAAATTATTATATTTTTCATCGAACATTTTTCAAGAAATTGCGTGCACGTGATAAAATAAAAATCTACAGTTTTAATCACGAGGCAGTTATTAATTTCAAGAGATTATCGACGAAGATCAAATTAATAATTTCTAACTTTATTTCGTTATAAATCATGGATCAGGAAGAAATTCATCAACAGGCAAACGACGAAGGTAAGCTTTCGACTCCGTGTGTTGATTAAGAAAAAGTGTGTGTGTTCGGTTAATATTTAGTTAATTAAAAAGACAGTGAAATTTATTGATTAGTGAAAAGACAGTGAATATTATTATTAATTTTGTGGAAAATTTAGTTTTAGTTATAAGTGCAAAAAGTTGTAATAATTATTAATAAAAGTTAATTTTGTCTTATTTTTAATAATAAAAAAGGAGTTATTTAATTATTAATATAATAGAATCATAAAAATATATATATCATCATTCTTTCGTTTCCTTATATTCCTCGACCTTGATATTTTTAAGTATATACGTCTCTCTCTAACCTATAGAGAAAAGGTAAGTTCCATGTATAATAGATTGACCACGCGACTAGCAATATTTAATTTAACGACGATTTAATTAATGATATTATTTCCGGTTCTTAGAAATAACCACATTACAAAATGGCGCCCAACTAATTTCGGTAATTATAGGGAATTGACATGATGATATATATTTTTTTTTTAATTAAAATTTTTTTTTCCGAAAATTAAATTAAAAATTTTTTTTTAAGAAAATAATATAACTTCTTTGTAAGATAAATATTCGAGAGTGAAATTGTATGTGTGTGTATTAGCTCAGGTAAAATCATTACCAACCCCATAAATTTACGCGCTTAAATTCTCGCGAGTGCACATCTTTGTACTCGAATAAATCAAAACGTGTTTTATGCGCGCACGATATATTGCCTTTCTCGCGATCGTTTACACTTTTACTATAAAATAAAATTTTTTTTGAATTTTGCTAAAAATTTTTTTTTAACAATTAGAAATATTTTAAATTTAATTTAATAAAAAGCAAATTCACATAGTTTATTCAAGATAAAGATATCAAAAATTTTATTAAGTCATAATTATCACGTTAAATTATTAAAAATTTCTTCCCATATAGATAACACGACCAACGACTGTATGCTTTTAGTATAATAAGATATAAATCAAGTTGATTTTTTTTCTCAAATATATAATTAATTATTTTTATTTTTATTACATATAAAATTTATTTTTTATTTACAATTTATTATTTTTATATATTATTTTATTTCTCATTTTCTAACATACCTAGACAAGTTTTGCGAGTAGTAAAACTTGTCATCCATCCTAAAATAACGACGTAGCGACTTAGCGACAAATTGGCTTTCTAAATGCCCTCAAATCTGACCCTAAAATTTATTTTGCCTAATTTTAAGGGATAATTTTTGCTTGCGCAAAAATTCTTTTTGAAGGGGGGGAGAAAAACAGTAAACTGCTAATACTACAAGTTACTTGGATATAAAAACGGTAAAAATTTGAAATTGAAAAACAAAATTCATATAAATTAAGGTTGATAACGAGAAAATAAACTATTAATAAAAATTTTTTTTTTGCTTATAATTAATGATGTACTAGGAAACCGCTAAGGTAACATAAATTTAAATTTTTTCGGGAATCTCAATAAAAAAATAAAAATTTTTTTTATTAATCAGGCTACCTTAATAAATTTAAATTATCCCTAGTAACACTTAAAGCGACAAAACTTTTATTTTTTTTATGTAAATAAATTTAAAATTTCTTGTTTTTTTTTATAAATATTATAAAATAATTATAAAATTTAATAGAACCCAAATTAAGCGCATAATAATCAGAAAATGGCACCTACTAATACAGAACGAAAAAAATATTTAGAACAACGCAATATCCGAAATTTAAAAAACCAAATTAATAAGCTAGAGGGGTGGGTCGTTTACCAGCGACTAGACTCATTGAATCTCTCACATAGAGGTACCTTTGAGGAAGTTAGAAATAGGTTGTTTAGATATGACATCCTGAGCGTAGACCCCAATGCCCCTATCGATTGGGACTCAGCAATAGATCAAAAAGAACCAGGTGAAATGCCCTTTACTGTAAGACAAGCCTTTAATGATGTCTCTTATGACCATGACCTTAATATCGATAACCTTAACCCACAAAGGGAACAGGGACAAGATAATATCCCGAACCCACAAGGGGAACTGGGACAAACGGATAATTCGAATTTAATCGAAAATCTAGCTCATAATAGCAGCCGAGTAATTTCAGAATTACATAATGTCATATTAAGCTCTCAAATTACTACTGCTGCTAATACTTCAACAATAACGCAAAATATGGCAGCTACTAGTAATATCACGAACACTACTAGCACAATTACGTTAAGTACAAGCACGAATCGGCCGTATTTACAAACGAAAACTATTATGTCGACAAGGGTCGCGGGCCCCTCTACGTTTATTAATGAGGAACCCGAACGACAGAACACAAATTTTGCAGCATATGAGTTATTTACCTATTACAATCAACTATTAGGCACTAATTTGCAAAATTCGCGGCCTCCAACGCTACAAGCGAGTGGACCGTTAGCAAGTAGCCATAATAATATGATTCCGTATAACGACGATTCGTATCTTTGGGACTATGGGGACATGAATAGACCAAGGGTCGAAAATGCCCCCACTAGCGTAAACAATGCCTCGAGGGGCTACGCAGTCGGTAGCAGACTGCCACCCCCAGGTTTTAACGATAACATAACTACAAATGAAAATGATAGACAAACGCCAAGCCCTTTTAACGACGACGAAATGAATGATAGGGAACGTTCACAAATTGAACAAGCCAACCAATTTTCTCAAAAAGGATGTATAAGGGAACGTTCACAAAAGGAACAAACCGAAAAATCTCTCAAATTGAAAATTCAAGGGCACTTTCACAAAATGAAATTACTAAAATTTTAGAAGCGGAACGAGAAAGGGTACGTTCACAAATTCCCGAAGAATGGGAATTATTACAAAACGAAAGAGCCAAAGTTCAACAAGAAGCAGAAAAATTAGCTCAAGAAGCTGAAAAACAGCGACTTAATCAATTACAAAAGGATAAAAACATAAGAAAACATAAAGATAACGATGAATTTAGTTCAAAAGTAAGATCACGGAAAAACAAAACAGAAACCGAAGATGATTATTCAGATAGCAGTAGTTTAGAATCTATAGAAACTTCTAGCCATATAAAGACAAAGAAAAAAGAATTAACTGACAACGAAAAGAAAACGGCAGTGAGAACACTTAAGGATTGGAATTTAAAATTCGAAGGTGATAACGAAAAAGCTGCAGATTTCCTAGAAAAATTAAGAGATTGCCACGATAGCTCAGGATTAACCTATTCTCAATTGAAATATGCCGTGTCAGCTATCCTAGATAAACAGGCTGGTTTATGGTACAGAACTGAAAAACGCAGCCTGAACTCTTTCGACGATTTCGAACAGGCTTTCACTGATAGGTTTATTCCCTCTCGTGACGACGAGGATTATATCGACGAATTAAAATCCAGAACCCAAGGTAAAGGTGAAAACATGGCGACTTTTGTCTCAAAATTTAAGGCCATAGCCGATAAATTGCAAGAGCCGTTATCTGAATTACGCCTAGTAAAAATGGCCCTCAGAGTTTTACACCCTGACTACCAAAGGTACATGGAAACGTATATGCAAACGCATCAAATAACTAATTTTAAAACCTTAATCAATTTAGGTAAAAAGCATGAAAGAGCGACTGATATAAGGTTAAGATACGTAGCCCCAAAGAGTAAAGATAAAATGATAATGCCAGAAGTAGCCTGCGAAGAAAAACCGACTAAGACAAAGGTAGCAGCTATGCAGACGTTGACTGAAGAGCAGACGACACCGCTAGCTGGTACTACAGACGATAAGACGAAAAGTAATAATAAAAAGGGCAAGAAAGGGAAGCAAAAGAAACAAGATAACCAAACGGAGGACGTGGCCGCTATTATTATCACAAATACTGGTTATACTAATGTTAATCAACAGAAACAGCCGCAGGCACAGGGTCAGCCCAACCTACAGCAACAGCAAAACCAGCAAGCAAATACCCTTCAACAAGGTGCATTTCAACAGCAACCACGACCCCGTAGGTCTAATAACGCTCAAGGCGGGTTCCAGCAACAGGTCACCATGCCATTCTACCCTAGAATGCCCGGTGTACCTAATACAGCACAATACCCGCCTCAGCAAAATTTTAATCAATTTAACCCATATCATACGACCCAGAATCAATGGCAAAATACAAGACCACCTCAACAATACCAAAACGTTCGACAAAATTTTTCACAAGCTTATATAAGAGCCCCCTTTAGTGGCCTCTGTACACTATGTTCTCAAATGGGACATAAAGCCAGAGCTTGCCCACAACTGGGAGATAGGTTAGTTTGTTTTGGTTGCGGAACGCTGGATGTATCTTTTCCAAATTGCACAAAGTGTTTAGCCAAAAAGAACCAAGCTATGGGAAACTGGCAAATGGAGGCCGCTCAGACCCCAGCGACCTCCAAAGTACAATAAAAGGGGTAACTAACGACGAGAAAATTCAAAAAGCAAATAAATGTAAAGAAACTGAAAATTTATATGATAAACAGAAAATATTAGAGAATTGGAATAATGATTTAGATTTTTTTGTAGAAAATAACGACGATGATTATGAAATCGACCCAAATTTTTCCCTCATAAGTATAGAAGATAAAGATAAATTAGAAGAAGAAACTAGAAAAGTTAAAATAGAAAACGGTAATAGCAAAAAAGTATTAACGGATGAACAAGAAAATAAAGTATTAAAATATGAACAAGAAAATAATTTAAAAATTGAACCAGAAAATAAAATAATAAGTAAGGAACAAGAAAATATTAAAAGTAAAATAGATCAAGAAAATTTAAAGGGCCCCTTCACAAAATACCAATGGCCAAATTTTGTAGAAGAACCCCAAAAATCCGAACTTAGAATATTAGATACAGTTAAATTAATTAAGGAAACATTGCCCCAAGATATGCAAACCCTTCCTAACCAATTCGAAAATACGTCTCGACAAAAAGTAACTGAGAAGACTCCAGCTCAAATCAGTGAAATTCTAGCCGATTTAAAAAGGTTAGATATTGCCGCCATGACGATGGATAATAGACTATTTTTCGACATTGTAATTGGGGATGCTCATATTAAAGCATTATGCGATACAGGATCCAATGGATCATATCTAGGCCCAAAGTTTTATGAAAAATTTAAACATAGACTTAAGCCCATAGATAATACTGCTATGGTAAATGCTACGGGACAGATTTCTCCCATAACTGAAAAACTAAGACTAAGCTTACATGTAGATGGATCAGACGGGAATATTGACTTAAAAGTAGCGAAAAATATAAAATATGAAATGGTATTGGGAATGGATTTCGCAATTTTATTTAAGATTGAAGTTTATGCTGCAGGCCATGAATTGAGAGTAAGGAATTATGGTAAAAAATGGCATAAATTCGGTAATAACGACAATGACAAAAAAGTACAATTATACGGAGAATGTGCAGGTATAGAAGAAATAAACCTAGACCAAAAGAAAGAAATAGACAAAGTTTTAAAGGAATGCTTACCTCCTAACCCAATGCCCTTAGGTAAAACTCACCTAATTAAGCATAAAATTAGAGTGAAACCCGATGCCGTCCCCGTAAGACACAAAGTCAGACGTATGTCGCCAAAATTATTGGATTTGGCTATCGAGGAAGCTAAAAAGTGGATCAAGTTAGGTGTGGTCGAGCATTCCAACAGTTCTTGGTGCAGTGCACCATTGATGGTTCCCAGTAAGCCCACAGGAACCTGGAGGATGTGTGTGGACTACCGCGACCTGAACAAGGTGACAGAAAAAGACTCATACCCACTACCGAACCTGGACGCTTCCCTGGATAAGCTCAGAAAAGCTCGATTTCTGTCCAAAATCGATTTGAGCAAAGCCTTTCATCAATGTCCCCTCGAAGAGACGTCAAAAATGTACACAGCTTTTGCACTCCCAGGGCTAGGGCTGCTACAATTCACCAGAATACCTTTTGGCGTCACCGATGGCCCGAAAACTTTCCAAAGATTAATGGATAAGATTATCACACCAGATCTTGAACCCTTCGTTATAACTTATCAAGACGATATAGTAATAGCGACTGAGACTTTCGACGAACACCTACGATACTTAAAAATAGTTTTATCGAAGTTGGTAGAGGCAGGACTCTCAATAAATCCCGAAAAGTGTGAATTTGGTTGTAAGGAGATTCTATATTTAGGATTTGTGTTAGATGCAAACGGCCTTAGACCAGATAAAGAAAAAATTAAACCAGTCTTGGAATATCCAGCCCCTACTAACCTAAAAGAACTCAGGCGATTTTTAGGTATGGTAGGGTGGTATTCCCGATTTATAGACAAAGTTGCTGAATTGAAATTACCACTAGTTAAATTGTTACATAAAGACGTTAAATGGACTTGGGGTCAAGATCAACAGGAATCCTTCGAAAAATTGAAAATGGCCTTAGTCAGTACCCCGGTACTCGCTAGGCCCGATTTTTCAAAGAGATTTACGGTACAGACCGATGCTAGCGACGAATCCTTGGGTGCAGTCCTGACTCAACAACATGAGGACGGAGAACACCCAATCGTTTATATTAGTTGATTACTAAATGATGCGGAAAAGAATTATAGCGCCACAGAGCGTGAATGTTTGGCCTTAATATGGGCCATAAAAAAGTTCAGACCGTATCTCGAAGGTTATAATTTTACAGCCATTACAGACCACTCTAGTTTAAAATGGTTGAATAATTTAAAAGAACCTACGGGACGTCTTGCACGATGGGCCCTAGAGCTGCAACAATGGGATTTTGACATACAATATAGAAAAGGTTGTCTAAATTATGTATGTTCCTGATGCCTTATCCCGCATACCCTATAAAGACTTAAAAAATTTAGACAAAGACACCGAACAAGACTACTTAGCAGTCTTAGAAGAAATTCACGACGAATGGTATTTACGACGAATGAAAGAAATAGAAATATGGCCTTGGAAATTCCCCGATTGGCAAGTTTACGACAATAGAATATATATTCATAGGAAAGATTATTTACTAGATCCCATTATTGGCGAAGACAGTTATTGGAAACTAGTTTTGCCATTAGAATGGCGAATGAAAGCATTGCAAGAAGTACATCATGAACCCTTTTCAGGTCATTTTGGAATAGCAAAAACATATGATAGACTCGCTAGAACATATTTCTGGCCTGGAATGTATCATGATACCTTAGAATATGTAACAGGATGTTTAGAATGTCAAAGACACAAATCTGTCCAAACGGGCCCACAAGGTCTTATAGGCAAACGTATCGTCGAAACCCCATGGACAGTAGTCGCGGCCGACTGTATGGAATTTCCACGCAGTAAAAGCGGTTTTAAATATCTAGTGGTCTTCCAAGACCTTTTTACAAAAATGATCGAGTTGAAGCCGCTCAGAAAACAAGACGGCAAAAATATAGCACAAGCTTTCGAAGAGTTGATACTGTTTAGATGGGAAACCCCGGAATATTTTTTAGCCGATAACGGTAAAGAATTTGATAACGAGTTAGTAAAAAAGCGTTTAAAAGAATATGGCGTTAGATTTATAACCACCCCCCCATATTTCCCCCAAGCAAACGCCGTAGAAAGACAAAATCGTAACCTGAAAACGATGATTAGGATATTTATAGGCTCGGACCATAGAAACTGGGATTTACATTTGCACGAGTTTCGCCATGCAGTAAATACCGCTAAGCAATCCTCTACCAAAGTATCCCCAGCCTTCTTGAATTATGGGCGAGAACCTAAACCAGTTAAATCATTAAGACGAGAAATAGAAATAGCGAAGGAATCAGACACTATTCTAGTTAATAAAATAGACCCCGAAGCTTGGAAAAATAGATTAAAAAGGTTAAAAATTCTCCAAGATTTAGTAGCCAAGTATATCGACGACGCAAGAGAAAAACAGAAAATGTATTACGATAAAAATAGGAAGGATGTGGTATTTAGGGAAGGGGAGATGGTTCTTAGAAAGACCCAATGTATATCTTCGGCAGATAAACATTTTTCTGCAAAGCTCGCGCCCAGAACGGAAGAACCAGCTAAAATCACGAAAATATTATCACCCAATACTTACGAGATCGACTCCCCGAATAGATTACCTAAAGCTCATGTGTCGCAGCTACGTCGTTTGAAACCACCCTTCCATATTATCGACCATAACCCAAAAATAAATAATCAAATACCAATTATTAATTTTGATTTCAGAGGAGCTGAGTTTGAACCTAACGGAGGAGGAGGAGACATGGTGGAGCCTCAACTAGTCATCCGCAAACGAGGAAGACCTGTTAAACTCACCAACAACCTCACTTCACCCGATCATACCCCAAACCCCTCAAACCCCAACTATAGCGCCCCAGGAGCCGAAACAGTCCCCTATCCAGTTAGGAGACCAGGCCTCCGCCCCCGCACCAGCAAACCCAATTACCAATAACGACGATAATAAAGGTACGAAACGGAAAGTTTTGCCCCACAAGAAGACGAGAAAACCCTCGTCTTCTGAATCTGAAATTGACGAAGAAAAAGTTAAAAACAGAGTAGCGTACCGTAAAGAGGTCGAAAAAAGGAGAGCCCGAGCGGTTACCCTTCAAGAGCAAAGCGCTCCGAGCAATCAACCAACCCCTTCAAAAGAATTTAAAAGCCTATTAAATTTGATAAAAAGACCACCTAGGATACCTAAGCTCCCCGAAGATGAAAAGAAAGAACCCCTAAAAAAATTTATACCCTCATTGATGAGCTTAGCTATACCAGTCCCAGAAGAGTTAAGAGAAAGAAGGCTAACCGAGAGAATCGATGTACAAGAAAATAATGATCAAAATGAAGACGAAGAAAAAGACGACGAAAAGAAATGTAAGAAAGAAATATTCATAAGAAATCGACTCGAAAGAGGCCCCTATTCCTTCCCATTTTATAGAATCCCTGATTCTTATATGAGTACCGGAGTGCTATTTTCCGATTTAGATCCAGTGCCTTATGATAGGATTCTTGATGCCCCATACTATTCGTGCTTTAACTGCAGAGAAGAAGGGCATAGCCGGAGGAATTGCCCCCAAGAAGAAAAGAAAAATCTATGCCATAATTGTGGAAGATGGGGCGTAACGGTGAAAACGTGCCCTCGATGTAAAAGAACAAGCGCTCGCATGCGATATACGCAATATTGCGAGCAAATGGGCGAAAAAGCTAAACTTATTTGGATTTTATATCCCCACCTTTTTGCTGCCCCGCCCTACGGCGATTCATGGCAAGATGACCCCCAAGCCAAAGTTACCCCACCTCGAGAAAATGACGATAACGACGACGGTGAAGACGACCCCGCCATAAATGAATCATCCCTATACCCGGGTGAAGTAGAATACCAAAGACTTAGATCTTTATTATTACGCTTATTCGATTTAGATTTGAACGATATCCCCAAATGGTTGAGAATCTATACCCATTTATTGTCCTTGCCCGAAGTTGTAGCCATGGCACGAAGACATAAGAAGAAGAAAATTTAATCCTTCAATAATCTGTCTATATTATAAATCATTTTTTTATAATTATATTTTTTTATTAGATGTATTAGATCAAGATACTAACTTTTTTTTTTTGAAAAAATTTTTATTTTTTTTTACTCGTTTTTTATTTTTATCATTAAGCAAAAATCTCCTTACTAAAGGATAGTAAAAATTAATACTACCCTTAAAAGTCATTAATTATAGATCAAAATTGTCACGACGTGAATTTAAGCCCTTCTACCCTGTAAAACCTAAACCCGATTAGAAAATGAGAAAACGCCATCAAAAGATGTAGATAAATTATTTTTTTTTGTTTATATTAAAGATTAAATGTATTTAGATTAGGCACAGGTATGTTACGGGTAGGTACTTTGTAATTCGAAGTATGCAAGAATTTCAATGAAAGGAGTCGAGGGCTTTCATAAATTAAAGCCCGGCTTGAGGGAGGGTTATTGTAACGTTGTTACAATTTTAAAATTATTCAAATTTAATAATAATTCATTGTACCGCCAAAGATTATAAATTTTATATTAGATTTAGGAAGATAAGAAAATATAGGTACACATAAGAACACACACACGCGACGACTGTGAAGGAAGAAGAGAAGGAGAGGGAAAAAGGAAGACGACCGGCACGCGACACTTGACGACCGGCTTATATACATATAGGTCACGCATATAATTTATCGAGAGATTATTAAGTTATTGCTGTCAACCATTTTTGAGAGTTTTATAAAAATAAAATCACCGCTTACTTTTGCAATACTAATTACGGACGTCCGAGAAAAATATCTTTTTGTTACTTGTGATAAATTCAACCGAGATCCTTAATAAAAGTGATTGTAAATTATTATATTTTTCATCGAACATTTTTCAAGAAATTGCGTGCACGTGATAAAATAAAAATCTACAGTTTTAATCACGAGGCAGTTATTAATTTCAAGAGATTATCGACGAAGATCAAATTAATAATTTCTAACTTTATTTCGTTATAAATCATGGATCAGGAAGAAATTCATCAACAGGCAAACGACGAAGGTAAGCTTTCGACTCCGTGTGTTGATTAAGAAAAAGTGTGTGTGTTCGGTTAATATTTAATTAATTAAAAAGACAGTGAAATTTATTAATTTATTAATATTATTAATTTTGTGGAAAATTTAGTTTTAGTTATAAGTGCAAAAAGTTGTAATAATTATTAATAAAAGTTAATTTTGTGTTATTTTTAATAATAAAAAAGGAGTTATTTAATTATTAATATAATAGAATCATAAAAATATATATATCATCATTCTTTCGTTTCCTTATATTCCTCGACCTTGATATTTTTAAGTATATACGTCTCTCTCTAACCTATAGAGAAAAGGTAAGTTCCATGTATAATAGATTGACCACGCGACTAGCAATATTTAATTTAACGACGATTTAATTAATGATATTATTTCCGGTTCTTAGAAATAACCACATTACACCACCAAAACTTACATGCATTAAGAAGAATAGGAAAAATTTTGAAAATCTTTTTCATCATAAAAAACCTTAGAAAATCGATTTTTGGGCCTAAATACAAAAGGGCCTTATGTTTTTTTTTTGGCCCAAAACATATTTGAACGCCAAATTTCCTGCGGAATCCGAATTTAAAATAAAAAAATATACTTCCCATTTAAAATTTTAAAGTTGGTACCAGTGGGCCTTTTTTGGGCCTTAGGACCCAATATTTAATAACGCCATCGGATGTCCCACTCAAAACCCTGAAACTTTTGTTCCAAACATTTTTTTCGATTTAACTTAGTTTTCAAGATATTTAGGTGTATCTTTTAAGATGACTCACCCTGTATAATTGACAATTGAGTGTGTTGAATGATATGTATTTTGTACTTGGAAAATTCAGATGAGCTAAGATAATTTTTACTTTATAAACCACTTTTTGTACAGCTTAAAATAACTAACCATGGCATTTCAGTACTCGATGACAATCAGATGAACTTTATTTAAAACTGATTAATATAAAAAGAACTAAAATTTTATTATACTTATTACACTATAAATATACAAATACACAATGCAATAACTTTTCACTTTAATAATTTTTCTACTATTTCTATATTTGGTACTATTGTATTTTATAAAACAATGATTTATCTGTGAAAATAAATATTTTTAAATAATTAATAAAGCTTTTAAAACTGAATTTTAATAATAAAAATTAAACACGTTTTTAAAAGTTTCACATTGTTAACATTGTTGTAGTTAAAAATAACAATACGTATAACCTCAAAATACGTTAAAATATAGTGGTCACTAACTGGTGAATACTTATTTTCCTAGATACAAAATCCTGGCCACCTAATTAAATGAAAAATTTATAAATAATTAAGGTAATATGCACTTAAGTTTCTTAATACAGATTATAAATTAACTTTTTTAATAAAAATATGAATATTTTAAAATTTAAGTTTTTATTAAAACCACTTTTAACGAGTACTACGGTTACCGCGGCAGACCTCTTTTGTAAGATTTTTACTATCTTTTCATCAAACTCTATAAAGAAATGATTTTTTTTTCAAAGTATAATTTTTTTCAAAAAAAAGTTTTTTCTTAGGAAAATGAATAGTTATATTTTTTGATTTTTTTATGCAAAGGACAATTTCTATTAAATCTACTAAAATTATTAAAAATGCTACAGTATTCCTTCTTTGGTCACTAATTGGGGGGTGGTCACTAATTGGTGCAATGTATCTGAAATTTTTAAAATTTGCTCTATTTATCCGAAGCGACAGTGAAACGTGAAGAATACTTTGATTAAGTCATTAGAAAGGTAAATGAATATATTTCTGCGATCATTTAATCTCTATAATCTGTTGAATTGTTTTTTACAATGCTGATTTTTTATCTAAATAAAGCAATTTAAACCCAAAAGGATTATATTTGGATACTAAGTTAATGTAAATAAAGAAAAAATATTTTCAATCCATAGTAAAATATAATTAAAATTATTAGAAAAGAAAATTACTAGAATAAAAAACTTTTCTATATGACCTGATAAGAACTATTTTATTTATTTAAAAATTTTATATATATTACATCAACGTTTCGAGAGTTGTACTCTCTTTATCAAAATTTGAAAAAACAATTATAATATTTAGATGGAAAACAACAATTATAAAGTAAATCAAAAGTAATTTTTACCTTATTAATTAAAATATATAAAATATTACAAGTTAATGTAAAAAATTGTCTAAGAAGAGTCTTAGAAGTGCGAGCTAAACGACAAGAAGAGCCACACGTGCTAGGAATAGATTTGATGCTGCTGAGCCAATGACAGAGCATAAGCAGGTAAAGAAAACCCTGAGACTATCTGTTAAGAGAAGCAAGAGAGCATGCGAGATGGTTTTGTGTAATGCGATGGACAATGCCCTATAGGGTCTTGGTTACAAAAAAGTCACCAAGATAATTGGTTTTCCGCAAGTAGTATTATGAACGAAGAGGAGGTTGGCCGTATAGTTGACTTTTCCCTACCCACCTTGAGAGGAAGAATGAAATGACTTAGGAGAAGATGACGATGAGGAACACCCCGAATTCACCTCGGAGGAGCTTGAAACAACATTAGACTCGCTCAAAAATGGAAAGGAATCGGGACTTGATGGTGTACTGAAATTCTGAAGATAGCCGCACACGAGTGTCCACAGCTTATCCTCTTTGTGCTCAATATTTGTGCAAGAGCGGGCGTCATCAGCAAACTCTGGAAAAGAGCCAGACTAGTCCTTATCAGTAAGGGTAAAGGGGATCCTTGGCTGCCAAACTATTGGCATCCTCTAGGATTACTGGACACAGCCGGAAAAAATTATGAAAAGTTGCTGCAACCATGGATACTGAGGGCAATACGGTTGTACCGAGGGAAGTCAAATATCGATGCCATAAGCAGCATCCCCCGTGTCTTTAAGAATGAACATAAAAGCAATCAATACTTTAGAAAAATCACGCTACTAGTGACCCTAGATATGAAGAATGCCTTTAACTCAGCAAGATGGAGAGATTTCATGGAGAAGATAAGGAATTTCCAGGTGCCAAAATATCTGCGGAGAATCATTAGCAGTTAACTAAGCGATCGAGAATTAATAATTGGGACTGTGCAAGAACAAGATTGAGGAGAGTAACTGCAAAAGCAGTTCAAGGATCGGTCTTTGGTCTAGATCTATGGAACATCATGTACGATCAGGTACTTAGGCTTTCAATGCCGGAGTATTTCTTCACCGTCGGATATGCTGACGATATGGTCCTAGTCATCCAGGCAAAAGACATACAAATTGCCGAGGAGAAACTGAACCAGGCAATTCATGGAGTCAGCTACTGGATGGAAGATCATGGTCTAAAGCTTGCGACGTCGAAAACTCAGATTGCCTATTCACCCGTAAACATATTGAGACTATCATCCTAATATGAATTGGGGAGGATAGGATAGAAACGAAGGATTACTTAAAGTACTTGGGAGTGTTGTTGGACACGAAACTAACTTTTAAGGCGCAGACTCTGAGAAGCATAGAGAAGGCTTCCAGGCTTACTCTTGCGTCAAGCAGGCTCATGAAAAACACATGTGGACCTAAGACTGGAAAGCGCAGGCTTCGTATGTCGGTCACCCACCCCATACTCCTGTATGGTGCAGAAGTATGGGCTGGATGTATAAACAAGGTCACTTATGCGTCTAAGCTTACGAGCTTCCAGAGGCAAGGAGCCCTGTGAATCTTCTGTGCCTATCACACAGTGTTCTTGGAGGCATCTGTAGTCATCGCCGGGGTAATCCCGATCGATCTAGTGGCTCTTCAGAGACAGTATATCTATCTGAACAAAGAGAGGAAAGGCATCGACCACGCAAAGGCTACTTCGCGCCGGATGAGCCTAAGCGAGTGACAGGACCGTTGGACCGACTACTCGGAGAGCATATGGATCAAGAGGTTGATAGGAGAGATATCACCTTGGATAAATAGAGGCCAAGGGGATATTAATTATTTTTTGACCCAATTCTTAAGTCTACATGGGCTTTTTTAGCCTACCTCTTTCGGATCCAGAATATGAATAGCGGAACACACATTCTTCAAATGCGACAGATGGGCTGTAAAAAAGTTTCAATTAAAAAATAACATCGGCCAAATCACACTTGAGAATGTAGTTGGCCTGATGCTTTAAAATGAAGAAATATGGTCCGAAATCAGCAAATATATGGAGTACATACTCCGCAACAAAAAACCTGAAGTCCAAAGTATAGGCTAATATTGAGACGTACTGCGATTATCCAGATGACTGCAGGTATTGCACTAACATACAATCATTCCTGCACTTACTCCTGATACCGCAACATGGTAATAATTTTTTCTCATCTTCCCAAACAGAATGTAAACCACCTGTTATTTTTTATAAACGTTATGTTGATGAAATTTTTTTAATTTGTAATAAAAAAGATATTACAAAAAATACTGATACTTTCAATAACTATAATAATTATTGTTAAATAAATAAATTTAAAAAATTTTTTTAATTTTTTCTTACAGGCGTTTAATTACCTAATTAAAAAGTTATACAATTTTTTACATTAACTTGTAATATTTTATGTATTTTAATTAATAAGGTAAACATAACTTTTAATTTATTTATAATTGTTGTTCTCCATCTAAATTTTATAATTGTTTTTTCAGATCTTGATAAAGAGAGTAAAACTTTCGAAACGTTGATGTAAAATAAATAACATTTTTAAATAAATAAAATAGTCCCTATCAGATCGTATAGAAAAGTTTTTAATTCTAATAATTGTCTTTTCTTATAATTTTTAATTAGTTTAAATAATTTAGGAAAATAAAAAGTATGAACTAAAAATATAACCATTGTGATGGGTCAAATTTCGGTTTTTGATTTTTTGGTATATAAGCACGTTTTGAGACCTTAGGAAGCTAAAAAACCGGTTTTTAAAAAAATTCTGTATATGTGTGTGTGGTTGTATGTATGTAATCGCTGATATTTCACAAACATTATGGAATTAAGACTTAATTTTTTTTTCAAAAATATTTTCACCAAAAAAGCTCGAGGTAGGGTCAAGGATGGGGTGGTGGACATCGATGCGGTTTTGAACACCCAGCGTTATTTTACTAAATAACTAAGATAGAAACAAGTTAAAACATATATTATTTTAAAAAAAATATTTTTTAAACGCTTACTTTCTTCTCTATCTAGTTTGTTTGGAAATTATTAATTATTTATAATTAGACTGAGCGAAGCTCAGAGCGAAGCTCTGAGCTGAGCTCAGTCTATTCCCTCGAAATAATGTCGAGTTTGTAACCACGATAACTCTTAAACAATATTGCCGATTGACTTCAAAATTTCACAGATGATCTCAAATGAGACAAAGACGAACTGATTAAATTTCTAACCCATTTGGTACACACGATAAAAAATAATAGAGAAAAAACTAACTCCACATAAAAAATAGCATTTTTTTAAATTTTATATGGAAAATTTCGATGTTTACGAAAAAAAAAAAATTTTCACATTATCTAGGGATATTCAAGAAAATTTAAAAACATTAAAAAAAAAAATATCGATTATATCACTCGCTGAATAAATAAATATCTTATATATATTAAAATGAAATAATTGAAAAAATTGACTATTTTTGATTTTATTGGACACGCATGTATGAAGAATTGTACGGACGAAAATACATGAAAGTGGTTTTAAAGTAATCTTTAAAGAAATATCTCCAGACTTTTTTTTAATTTTTAAAAAATATTTAAACGATTTCGAGAAATCAATATCAGAAGTTAGTGGTCGAAAACGAAAAATAATTTCATTTTTTTTCACTAAAACTAATTTTTCTCAGGATCTAAGAGGTTTTTTGAGACGAGGTTTAGTGCAAATTATTCCTTGGAAAAAATGCTATCAACTTGACGTTTTTTTTTTTTTTTTAATTTGAGCTCACGGTTCAGAGTTACAACTGTTTGAAGCTAAGAACTTCATAATTAAAAAAATCAAAAAGTGGACAATTTCATCACTTCAGATCTCGGAATGGATTGTATCAAAATGTAAAAACCAAGTTTCTTTGTATTTATTAAACACTTTTCTAATGCCACTTTTTTTTTTTTTAATTTCATTCAATCATTAAAGAGAAATATCAAAAAAACGACTTAGAGTCTAATTTTTTGAATTTTTTATTTTTTCATATTTAGGACAGCTCATATCCATTTTTTATATGATTTTATATATTTAAATTTAAAAATTTGAATGCTACCATTGCATAAAAATAGATAAAATTAAAAAAATATTTAAATGCAATCATTGTATAAAAATATTTGAAATTACAACTTTTCTATAAAACAGGAGACTGTTAGAAAAAAATTTATAATTGCGTATAGTTTCTAGTAAAGTCAATAAAAAAATTTCAATGTTATGATTGCATAAAAAAATTTAAAATTACAATTTACATATAAAACAAGACAAATACAAAAAAAATTTTTAATGCAATCATTGCATAAAAATTTTTGAAATTACAAAAATATTTCAATGCAATCATTGCATAAAAGTATTTGAAATTACAAAAATATTTCAATGCCATCATTGCATAAAAATTTATGAAATTCCAACTTTTCTATAAAACAGGAGACTATTAGAGAAAAATTTATAATGGCTTATAGTTTCTGCTAAAGTCAATAAAAAAATTTCAATGTTATCATTGCATAAAAAAATTTAAGAATACAATTTTCATACAAAACAAGACAAATACAAAAAAAAATTTTAATGCAATCATTGCATAAAAATTTTTGAAATTACAAAAATATTTCAATGCAATCATTGCATAAAAGTATTTGAAATGACAAAAATATTTCAATGCAATCATTGCATAAAAATGTATGAAATTCCAACTTTTCTATAAAACAGGAGACTATTAGAGAAAAATTTATAATGGCTTATAGTTTCTGCTAAAGTCAATAAAAAAATTTCAATGTTATCATTGCATAAAAAAATTTAAGAATACAATTTTCATACAAAACAAGACAAATACAAAAAAAAATTTAAATGCAATCATTGCATTAAAATTTTTAAAATTACAAAAATATTTCAATGCTATAATGCATAAAAATATTTAAAATTCCAACTTTTCTATAAAACAGGAGACTGTTAAAAAAAAATTTATAATGGCGTATAGTTTATGAAAAAAATATATATGAAATTATGTATAAAAAAACACAAAAAATTTCACTATGGAGTAAAATGGATATTTTCTGTCCTTTTTATATCAACAAACAAAAATTATGAAAATTTCATTATATAGTAAAATTCATATTGATTGTCTACAATATCAATTGTGATGTATATGAAAATTGAAAATATTCAAATATTCATTATCTACAGTATGAAAAAAACTGCAAATTTTGTTAAAAAAACTGAATATTACTATATTCTTATTTCAATTATTATTTATTATTAATAATTATTAATGTTATAAAATATACCTCATTAGTTGTAAATATTTATAAATAATCATGTAACTTTTTCTTAATATTTATTATAAAATTTCTTTGTTAATAAATTTAGAGGTATAAAATTAATTCTGTTCTCATTCATTTGTAAATAAAAATTAATTGCTTTTTAATCACCTATGATTAAATTTATTATAACTAAACATATATGATCAAAATATAAATAAATTAATGGAAAAGATGTCTTATTTGGTTAAGCCGAGCATCGCGAGGCCAATCAGCTAGTAAAAATAAACTCCACATAAAAAATAACATTTTTTTAAATTTTATATGGAAAATTTCGATGTTTACGAAGAAAAAAAAAAATTTTCACACTATCTAGGGATATTTAAGAAAATTTAAAAACATTTTAATAAAAAAAAATATCGATTATCTCACCTGCTGAATAAATAAATATAAAAATAAACTCCACATAAAAAATAGCATTTTTTTAAATTTTATATGGAACATTTCAATGTTTACGAAAAAAAAAAAAATTTTCACATTATCTAGGAATATTCAAGAAAATTTAAAAACATTTTAATAAAAAAAAATATCGATCATCTCACTCGCTGAATAAATAAATATAAAAATAAAATGGTTCCTAAAATATCCTATTAGAAGCCGCTACCATCGCAAAAAATAATTGTGATACGCTTAACGCACCCTTAGAAATAATTAAACTAACTGTTTAGCTATTAACCCAAGACATGATATAGTTGTTTCTCATCCATCTAAAGAGAATTTTTCAGATATAAAAAAGGATCAATTGACAAACGATTTAATACATTTATTAAATCGATTGCAAAGACATACAATACATGGCAAACATTGCTTACGTTACAAATACAAATCAAATAAACTTACATGTCGTTTCAATTTTCCGCAACCTCTAAAAACAAAAAGTTGCATAGACAATTCAGATGGGTATTTCAGATATCATCCAAAACGAAATGATCCATTAATACAACGATATAATACAATAATAACATCGATTTGGCGAGCAAATACAGATTTCTCACCGATTGTCTCTGAACATGCAGTATATTATTACATCGCCAACTACGCATCAAAGGGTGAAAAAATTTCAAAAAATTTACAGGAATGTTTGAACGAAATTTGCCAATCAATGTCAGATAATTTATACGCAAAAACAGCAACTCAAAAATTATTTATTTCTAATTTAAATGAATGTGATTACAGTGCACAAGAAGTAATACATTTACTTATGAGTTGGCCTCTTTACAACAGTTCACGAACATATCTTACATTAGTTATACAACATGAAGAATGGAAATCAGTTAAGGTATTAATTCAATATATATCTATTTAAAATGTATAAATATTAATTGTTAAAATAAATTATTTTAAAATTTTATTCATTTTAGATATGCAACGAAACTAAAGAAATTATGGAAGCAAATGATTCAACATTAATTGAGATATATAAAATAAGACCACCTGAACTTGAGGATTTAAATTTGATAAATTTTTGTAAACACTACAGAGTTTACAACAATAAATTTATAAAAAGACGAAAAGAATGCATTGTAAGAATATTTCCGAAAATAAACCTTGTTGACAATGAAACAGAAGATGAAAAATATTATAAATTACATTGTATTTTAAATGTATCATTTAGAAATAATAACTAATTAATAATGTAAATCATGATTCATGGAAGGAACTATATAATTCTTTAAACATTAGTGAAGAAAATGAAATAAATTTACATGAATATGAAGAAACAGATGAAATTCCTGAATCCTTAAATGATGACATGGTTAGAAGCACAGTAATAAAAGAAATGGTAAAAATGATAACATCTGCTTTCGGGGAAGATGCAGTCAAAATCGGAGCACGTACTGGCATGGCTGCTGTAAATGTATATGGAAAAACATATCACTCATTACTACGATTACCTTTAAATTATAAACAATTTGGTTCATTAGAAAATAAAAAAGCCAAAAAACTACAAACTGAATTAAAAAATTTGAAATTACTGTTTATTGACGAAATGTTATTAATAGGTTTACGTACTTTATATCAAATAGAATCACGGTGTAGAGAAATTTTTGCTAACGAAATTGATGAACCTTTTGGTGGAATAATAATATACTTATTCGGAGATTATAACCAATTAACGCCGGTAGGACATACGGCAATATTTAGTTATTAAAAATCTACTGACAAAATGCAATCGCAAGGAGAACTTGTTTTTAAACAATTTCAGAAATATTTCTGTTTACAAAATGCACACCGAAGGAAATCAAACACCATATTCAAAATTATTAGATGAAATAGCAAATGCAGAATTGTCGCAGGAAAATTACGAAGCACTGCATAATATACGAGAATCTATAATACCTAAAAACGAATTGAATATGTTTGAAAATGCAATACATTTATACCCGAAATGCATACAAGTAGATGCACAAAACGAAAAACATTTAAAAACACAGGAAACCCAGTAGCTCGAATTGTAGCCACAAATGCACCTAATGTAGCCATTCGTTGTTCAGATGATCAGGGTTACAAAATGTTTTATACTTATCTAAAAATTGTCGTGTCGTTACGGGCAAACTTATGGACTGAAGGAGGTTTAATAAATGGTACTTTAGGATATGTGAGAGAAATAATTTATGCTGAAAATAATTCACCACCTCAATTACCAGAAGCTATCATGGTAGAATTTGATAATTATAAAGGACCCATTATATTATTTTTTATTATATAAAAATCTATTTCCAATAATACCTCTAAACCGTACATGGACACATACTAAAATACAATGTAGCCGAATACAAATACCACTTATGTCATCATATTCAATAACCATACATAAATCCCAAGGCCAAACTATTCATAAAATGTTTCTCCATATAGAAGACAGTGAAAAGCAGTTAGGTACCACTTAGGTAGGATTAAGTAGAGTTAAATCAATAAACGATTTAATTCTAATAAAAGATTACTACAAATATAGATACGACTATATTCGACTATGTGCTTCTTTTAAAGACAAACAAAAGTTTTTACACAAATTGAAAAACGATATTCACTAAAATATAAAAATAAAATAAAAAAAATTATATTCAATTTCATACATTAATAATTCAATAAATTATATTTTTTTTCATTTATATGCCTAAATTTATTTTAAAAAACAAAACAATTACTCCTAGACCAAATAAACTATATACTCCAGTAAAATCACGGTTTTGGTGGTATTGTTTGTGGCCGCTACCAGATTTGGTCTACTATAGGTTTTTTGGGTCGCTGAATCCGAAAATCGGGGTCTTTTCTGTGCGCAATTGGGGCTTGACCCTTAAATCGGGCAAAACTGCCCTTTAAAAGGGCATTTTTGCTGTATTCATTGTAGGCCTTTGAAATTTAGTATACAGGGGTTTTTTGGGTCGCTGATAACGAATATTGCAGTTTTAATGATGAAAAATTACCCCTTGACCCTTAAATCGGGCAAAACTGCCCTTTAAAAGGGCATTTTTGCTGTATTCATTGTAAGCCTTTGAAATTTGGTATACAGGGGTTTTTTGAGTCGCTAATAACGAATATTGCAGTTTTAATTATGAAAAATTACCGGTAAAGATAATATTTTAGAGCCTGTTTTTACTATTTACCGTATTTGAAATTTGGTATACAGGGGTTTTTTGGGTCACTGATAACGAATATTGCAGTTTTAATTATGAAAAATTACCCCTTGACCCTTAAATCGGGCAAAACTGCCCTTTAAAAGGGCATTTTTGGGACGCCATTCACTGGTCATAATTGTCGTTGTCCATCCGGGGCAGTTTTCCGAATCCCGAAAATTAAGTATACAAACTTTCTAATGCAGAATAATAAAAACTAGAAAGGTTGTAAGGCAGATCAATCAAAATTCCTAAAAATCAGTGCACATTTGATAAAATATCAGAAGTTATTATTTGTAAAAAGCAAAAATTTACCATGAAATATAAGGTTTCATAAAAAGAATTTCGGAATTTATCCTGTTCTTTGTATGGATGCATTCTGATTTTACGAATTCGGAAATGAATTTTTCTGCGAAATTCATTTATGGGTCTGTTTTCGAAAAATCTAGATTTCAAGGTTCTGAGAAATGATCCGGATGGACAACGACAGCTATGACCATTGAATGGCGGCCCATTTTTGCTCTATTCATTCTAAGCCTTTGAAATTTGGTATACAGGGGTTTTTTGGGTCGCTGATAACGAATATTGCAGTTTTAATGATGAAAAATTACCGGTAAAGATAATATTTTAGAGCCTGTTTTTACTGCATGTCCACTTATACCAGACAAATTTTTAAAGAAATTTAGTTGCGGTTGTAAAAAAGGTTGCCTAAAAAAATGTGGATGTCGCAAACTGGGTCTAAAATGCAGCATATTCTGCAAAACGTGCAGTGGTCAGAGCTGCGAAAATTGTGAACATAACTCTGACATAAATTCAGAAAACACATGTGAGGATAATTCCATTTTAGAGCCAAACGTCACCATATACGAAAACGATGACAGTCTTCTGGAGAGAACGTATGAAGATTTCGATTGTTCAATTTTTGAACCAAATATTAGTGTTGACTGCATTTATAACGATAGCTACACTGAAAAAAAATTACTGGCCACGCGCCTAGATTGCTAGTACAGGCGTAGTGCCTGTTTAGCGAGACCGGCGAGGGCCTCGAACGAACTGGCGTTTCACGCGTTTGGAGAGGGGGCCCCAGCATTTTCTCTTTGTATCTTTTATATGCCACGTGATCTAAACGTGTGAAACGCAAGTTTGTTCGAGGCCCGGAGCCCGTTCTCGTTGAACACGCTCTGCGCCTATAAAATTCTAGGCGCGTGGCCAGTAATTTTTTTTCAGTGTATGATAATATTGAGGATACAACTCAAGTACACTCGGTCCAGAGTATGGAGTATGATTAATTGTATATAATATTTGCAAAATGTCTCAAAAATTATTTGTTTTCGTACTTTTTTGTACTTTTTTTAGAACAATATGTTATGTTTAAATAATAATAAAAAATCTTATTACTTAAAAATGTATGATTCAATTTAAAAAAACGCGATTTTCGTGAACAGCAACCTAAAAAACCCCTGTATACCAAATTTCAAAGGCTTAGAATGAATACAGCAAAAATGCCCTTTTAAAGGGCAGTTTTGCCCGATTTAAGGGTCAAGGGGTAATTTTTCATCATTAAAACTGCAATATTCGTTATCAGCGACTCAAAAAACCCCTGTATACCAAATTTCAAAGGCTTAGAATGAATACAGCAAAAATGCCCTTTTTAAGGGCAGTTTTGCCCAATTTAAGGGTCAAGGGGTAATTTTTCATAATTAAAACTGCAATATTCGTTATCAGCGACCCAAAAAACCCCTATATAGCAAATTTCAAAGGCCTACAATGAATACAGCAAAAATGCTCTTTTAAAGGGCAGTTTTGCCCGATTTAAGGGTCAAGCCCCAATTGCGCTCAGAAAAGACCCCGATTTTCGGATTCAGCGACCCAAAAAACCTATAGTAGACCAAATCTGGTGGCGGCCACAAACAATACCACCCCCCCCCGTGATTTGACTGGAGTAATATATACGATAAAATAATACTTATACAGATGATTAAATACGAAACTATTAATTTTTAACTTGGATTATTTTTAAATAAGAAATAATAATATAATGATTTTAAAAAAATTATAAAATAAATCAAAAAATTTTCTATAGCTTCGCTCAGTCTTATACTCGTCCCGGGTAATCTAGTAATAAAACCTTGAATCAAAATAGACAACTTGATATGGTATCGTTCTTTAACAAAAATACTAAGGATACGAGATACATTAAATTACTATTTTTTTTATATTTTTTTTACAATAACAACTTTTTGGCAATTTATTTGATTAAGTAATCATCAAACATTAAATTTATAACAAAAAAAATTATTTTCTTCATTTTTTAAGCGTTTAATTAAGGTGTCTAGGAACCCATCTTAAATATACTTAAAAATGTGGTTTTGGACATGCATTTTATACGAATGTCCAAAACAGCATACAATTTTTTTTTTGGTGTAATACTTCATTTAAATTCATGAAAGTACTTTCTTGAATAATTATTATCCAATGAATTACGTTAGATTTTATTTTGAAAAAAATAGATTTAGTTTAATTCAATACATAAATTTTCTTTTAACTTTAAAAAATTAATAGAAAAACTTATAACCGGTTTGTGTATGATGTTATTCTAATGATGTTATTCTAAAAGTCCATAAACCTGTACTATCCTAAGTCCTTAAGCCCAGATTTTTCAAAGTCTTTTAAAAGTATTTTATTTATTTATATATACTTACCTAATTATTCTAAGTCTTATTTGACCCCCCCCCTTAAATAGGACAAATTTGACCCCCCCCTTAAAACGGACAAATTTGACCCCCCCCCCTTAAATAGGACAAATTTGACCCCCCCCTTAATTTTCAAGTTCTGAAGTACCCCCTCCCTATAAACATGTTCCATGTTAATAAATGTATGATTGCATGGTTGCAATCAATGATATCTGTGGCATATTGAAGTATTATGCTCATTGTTTGAGGAACATTAGTGCCAGCTAGTTGGCAGGGTATTTTTTTATCTGCCTAATACACATATATACGAATTGTATTGAGGCCGCGTAGTATGAAAATCGTTGAATAATAAAACACATATAAATAAGTATATAAATATAATATGATTTAAACAACCGTTCAAAGTCCCAAAATAAAGGAATTACAATTTAATATGAATTTATAATTAAAATTAACAGTTTGACTTTAAGCTACTTAAAAAAAAAATTTTTATTTATTAAACTCGTTTATATAATAATTTCATTTCTAGCAGCAATATAAAAACCGGAATTTAGACCGAAAGTGAAAATTTGATATTAAGACTGTCGTGAAGAAATGTTAAATGATAAAAAATATAAATAAGAGAAGGTAGCATTGTTATTTTACTGATAAAATTAATCTTTAACTATCAATTCATAAAATTATGCTTGGTATTCTAGCCCCAAAAGGCTTTCTGGCAGATTTTTTTTTTACTTTAATGAATAGTTTTATTACTATATAATTTAATTAATTCTTTTGTAATAAAACTTACTAGTTATTGTTTTATATGTTGTACTTACAAAGAACTTTTAGGTGAACAGCTTTGGCAATACCATTTCCAATTCCGTTTTTTGCCTCACACATATAAAATCCTTCTTTATCTTTTTGCACATGTTGAAATAATAATGTGCCATTGTTTAAAAATTTCGTGAAAGGAAGTTCCTTTATTTCTATATATTCATTATTTTTTTCAGCTTAAAAAAAATACATTTAATAAAATATAATTATACTGTAATTAGTATTTATTTTTAATATTATTAAAGTTTACCATTAGATTTTTTCCAAATAATGTTTGGAGAAGGAACACCTTTTGCCTGACAATGAAGAGCAACGTTTTTGTTTCGTTCAATACTTGTATCCTTTGGTTCAACAATCCATTGTGGTGGAACTACAATTATAAGGAATATTGATCTTCTTAAATTCAAACTAATATAAGAAATAAAGATGAAGGGGCTAGTAGTTATAAATAATTAATTGCTTAAAAAGTCATAGAATTAACATTTTTTTAATGGTTATATATAAAAAATCTGTTTCTAAAAACAGCAGGTCTTAAACCATTTTTTTATATTGAGAAAGTAATATAGAATTTTACAGAGTAAATTTTCATGTGACTTATTATGTTTCCCTTATTATTACGTATTTTCAGATCTTGTTTTTCATCTCATTTTTCAAGAAATAAAAAACTATTTTTGTAAAGCGTTAGCAAATAAAAAAAATTATTTTTTTGTATTTATTATTAATTTTATGATCTAAGACCTAATATTATTAGGTATTACTATTTATTAAGCGATTTGAAATTTTTATAGAAAAATTTTTAAACATTGATTAGTCTTTTAAGTCTTTCGTTTTTTATTTTTTTAATGTTTTACTCCTTTTTTTAATTTGATATTCTATTAATTATTAAAAAATTACTAACAATAAATTTTTTTATCCTTTTGATGAATTTTAATTTGATTTTGTTTCAATTTTGTAAGAAATTATAAAAAAATTTCAGAATCTTTTGATACAATTCAGTTTTTATTAACAGAAAGGATTATAAAAAGCACCTTATTTATTTTTTTATAAATTGGAAAAATTCATATTATAATTTTACTTTATTTAAAGTATTTAAATCTTTTTATTATAATATTTTATTTTAATTTAAAATAAATATGATAAATTTCATAAGTAATAAGCTTCAATATAAAAAAATAATAATGACTTTTTAAACAATAATTAATTATTTACTGTAAAATTCTAGCTCCTTTGCAATTTTACCTCAATTATCGCTTTTCATTTATTTATGCTCTTTTTATAATACTTATTATAATACACGATTAGAATCAAACTAAAGAGTTTTATAATTGTGATTCAAAACCTAATGGGTCAGCGTTTCGGAAGGCTAGCTTAGCTTGACTTGATTAATAAAAAATATATTTGCTAATAAGTGATATATGATATTCTAGTTTAAAAAAAGATTTTTTTTCCCTCCCGGGCGTAAAACTCGTGTGTAAAGAATTTTCGGAACTCGTTTTACGCCTCGGTGGGCAAAAAATAGTGTAAGCATCATGGGCGAAATACTTTAGACACGAGCGTGAACACATGTTACTCGTGCATGGCTTCGCCGAGCACTCGTGCTAGTGCTCACTCTAGTGCCGAAACTTTTACGCCAATTTTAGTGCCGATACTTAATATACTATTCTGAAAAAATTTGCAAAAGTTAAATATTATATGATACATAATATTGAAATAATAACATTTTCAGCTTACTATTTATTTTTCATTCTTTAAACTATTATTAAATTCATTATAATTCATTATTAAAGGTGAATAAAATTCTAGAAATTGTATATATAAATAATTTTAAAGGGTAAATTCTGATATTTGTTTTAAAGAAAAAATTTCTTAGTATTTAGACTTTCATAAGTAGCATAAAATTTAAATTTTACCTAAGCATAAAGCATGCTTATCAGAAAAAAAAACAAATATGCAATAATTGAGGTATTATTACAATTTCATACAATAAAATTAAAAATTTGTATGTACAAATTATATTAAAAGTATTATAAAAATTAAGTACTTATATAAGTTTGTTTGAATGTTATTAGTTTTAATTAGGCAATGCATTATGTATACAATGACGTTATTTTTATGTCTGAATAAAAAAATAAGTAATTGTATGTTTAACTTATTTGTATATGCGATTTTTAGAAAAAAACTAGATTTTAGTAAAAAGTGCGATTTTTAATATTAACATGAAGACTGAACGACATAAAAAGATTTGTTAAAATTAATTTACTATTTATATACAATGACTGTAATAAGAAATGCTATTTTTAAAATTAACATGAAGATTAAACGACATAAGCAGATTTCTTAAAATTAATTTACAATTTATTTTTTCAAAAATTTGTAAAATTATATTAAATAATTAAAATAAATGCATTCATTCTTACGAAGCTTTAAATTAAGACTTATTCAAATAATATATACATTTACAGTTCTAGATAAATTTATGCAAAGATATTGTACAAAAGTACAAAAAAAATATACATAAAGGAACAATATTTACAAAAATAATTTTTCCTAAAACTCTTAAGAATATCATTTTCCTGAATTAGAAAAATAAATCAAACATTAGTTTTTAATTTTTTATAGAAAAAAGTTTTTCCAAGGTTTAATGTAATAAAAATAAAATTAATTTGTAAAAAAATAAACCATATATTTTGTGCAAAAAAAAATATTTAAATTTTTTCAATAAGCACTACTAGTAAAGACTGTATCATCCTTTATTTTATATTAAATATTTTAATTATAAAGTAAAAAATAAAAGCACTAAATTAAATTTAAACTGGAAGCATTAAATAAAACATGCTTGTTAATTATTTTGTATAATAAACTATATAGACAATATAAAAAATAAATAACGATAAGTATAAAAAAATTTATTTAATATTATTTATTGAATAAATAAATCTTAAAAATATTGCTAAAAATATTGTTGCATTAAAAACAAGATAACCATTTAAGAACATGAAAAAATTTAGTATAACTAAGATAAGGTAACAAAACTTTGAAATTCGTTTTTTATAAAAAAGAATGTTAAATTATTTTTATTTTGAAAGTACGGCACGTGCATATTTTATGAAAATACTATTAAAAAAGCTTAAAATCGGGGATTTGCATGGATCGAAATTTTGATAATTTGTTTACATAGTCTAAAACTTCACAAGTTAGGAACTTATTTTTTATTTTTTAAATTATAAATCTACTGAGTTTTTAAAAATTAAAAAATCTGAAATTCACCAGAGATATGAAGACACAATGATTTTGTATGTGGTGAGCATGGCGTCATCACTTTTTTAATTTTCATTTTTATGGTTAATTTTTTTTTTTTATTTATTAAACGAATTAACGGGACTCGCCGTGTAAAACTAAAAATAAATTAATAAAAATAAATAAAAATTAATACAAATTAATAAAATAATTAATAAAAATTTTAATAAAAATAATAAAAATAAAATAATATAAATAAAAATAATTAATAAACATAATAATAAATAAAATTTAAAATATTAATAATATTAATTTGTTTAATAAAAAATTTTTAAATTGCTTTAAAAAATGATTAAATTACTACCGATTAAATTATGATTAAATTACTACCCCCTTTTCAACCCCTGAAAGAAATGGGAAAGAATATTCTTGATAAAGAGTATTATTGATTTATGTATTGACAAGTAGGAATTTTATTTTACACATGTATAAAACCTATACCGCACAATGTATATAACAACAGTGTAAATAACACACAATAGATCATGCATACTTTCATAGTTGCATACAATATTTAATTATTTGATATGTAAACATCTAATTTTTAGACTATGTGGTAAATATTGGGTAAATATTTTTTATATATATTAGTAACTAATGTATTTTATTATTTTTAGTCCTGCTGATGAAGTGAAAAATCTCCGAAATATTGACAAATTTATATTTTTATTTTTCAAATAAAAATTTTTTTGCTGGAAGACATCGAATTTTTTTTATGTATTTTTCAAATTATGTCCAGCGTAAACTATTCAACTTATAATTTTATTTTGGTTCATAAGCATTTATTTAAACAATTCCTATTCAATTTTTTTTTTTATAAATCTAGTTTTCAAATTTTCTATTCATTGATTTTATTAAGTTCAGAGGATAATTAAATTCTAATACATTAAAAAAATAGTTCAAAATATTGAATTATATTCATCTAGTAACATAAAACTAAATGCAAAATTAAACAACGTCCGTGATGTATAAAACATTTGTAGAACAAATTACGAAAAAATAAAAACATATTTTGTAATAATAGACAAATTTTAAAATTAGTACATCATAAATACTTTAATAAAATAGTTTTTTTCATTTAAAAACAAAATAATTTAATATTTTTTACTTTAATACAATGATTTACAGTAAACACGTTAATAATAAGATAAAAATTTCTATTCTGTATAAGATTTTAAGATTCCTTGCTTGAAAAAAAATGTTGCTACTAATAAGAAGAAACAGATAATATATTTTATAACATGCTTTTAAAAAGAAAAAATATCTGGTTGTATATAAAATTAAACAAACAAAGGTGTTCATTCTCTTTATTCAACATAAAATCAAATTAAAACTTACCGACATAAATAAAATTTTATGAACACTTTTATTAAACTTATGATACTTTTTTCAAATCTTAAAATTAACATTTTTAATTATTTTTTGGTTTGATTTCGAATAAATAGTCATTTTACAAAAAAAAAACTAAGTCACTAAATTATTTTTAGGCATTATGGACAAGGGTCGTATGGCCGGAAAATACTTGCTTTCTGGACGCTAAGAAGAAAATATTATTTTCTACTAACCTTCAGAAGCGTAATCCATTCTATTAATTTAAATCTGATACTTTTTGCAGTTACTCAGCTATTATAATAATAAGCTATATTTTGATAGTATATACGCATTCTAAACAATTCTAAACATTCTAGCAAATTTTCGTTTGGGCATAGATTAACAACGGGACTGTTATAGCAGTAAAAACGTTACATTTGGGGCCCCTTTTACCACCCGGGGGCAAATATTCCGAATTCATTACAATCCAATAATATTAAATTCTATTAAATTTTATTAAATTATATGGAATTGAATTTAAAAATTCACCAAATTCAATTTAATTCAATTTTCTGTACTGCGGCCCGAAATTACGTATTTCCCGGACGTTGCGCGTCCGGCAAAGACTTATTCTCTCGACACTGTTGCAAAAAAATGTTGTACAATCCTTGGTCATAAACAAAGAATGACCCAAATCGCAGTTTACCAATTCGCAATTTACGTGCGATTTGGGCCATTCTTTATTTTTCTGGCCTTCAGGACTGTAATATACTATCAATTAAATTTATTTGAAATAACTAACATCTAAAAAATGCTTTAAGCAAAGCATGGAAGCCGCATGGAGAATTAGAGAGAGGGTGGGTAAAAACTCGAGAGACTTGTTGGGAGAGTTGTTGGGCGAATTGTCGGGTGAATTGGTGGTCAAGTTGTAATACATTAGAAAATGAACTTTCTACGTTACCGGGAGGTTTTTGAGGTCAAGGAAAACGAATTTTAGAATGAAAATTTTTACCCTAAAATATTTTCCGAGTTTTCAAAATGGCGGACATAAAAAAATATTGAAATGAACATTCTACTTTATCGTGGGGTTTTTGAGGTCAATGGAAACAAATTTAAGGGAGAAAATTTAAATTTTTCACAAAACTAAAATAAATGGTTTCATCGGATTCCTGGGGAAAAAATACTAAAGTATATCAATTGGAATTATTTTAAACGTAATTTTAATCTACTGGAAAAACTGAAAGTTTTAAGAAAATCCCTATTTTAAGGAGGCCAAAAAAAAAACTTTCGAGAGCAATCGTGGACTCAAAAATCGATGTTATGGTCTAAATCCAACGAGAAACTTATTTTTATTACTTATAATTTTGAGTTCTGCAGGCGCATTAGGAATCCCGGATACTTCGAAAAAAAAGCCAGTCTTATAAAAAAATTCAAATCATCATTATTCAAATTATGAAAATATTAACAGCAAACGCTGAATGTAGCTGGATAGAAGGTCCGGATGGAAAATTCGTAGACATTTTTTAGTGTAGAAAAGACCCTAACATACAGTTTTTTTTGTCATTTTGATCGCATAATAAAACGCTTCCAGGTCACCGCGTGAAAACTTGGAAAATATTTCAGGGTGAAAATTTGAAAATTTTTCTTCTAAAATTTTCCTTTTTTCAACCTCAAAAACTGCTCAGTATTGAAAAATTTTCAGTTTAACATTTTTATGTCCGCCATCTTGAAAAATCGGAAAAATATTTTAAAATTTAAAATAAATAATTTAAAATAATTTAAAATCGGTAAAAAATTTAAAATTTCTCCCTTAAATTTGTTTTCATCGACCTCAAAAACCCGGCGATAAAATAGAATTTAATTTTAATGTGATATTTTTATTAATTTAACCAATAAATTGGTTAATTTTCAACTAATAGTCACGTAACAGTGTTCCGCTACAGTGTATTAGGTTGGATCGTCAGTAATTTTTTACTTCCGCCATCTTGAAAACTCGGAAACTATTTTAGGGTAAAAATTTTCCTTCCAGAATTCGTTTTCCTTGACCTCAAAAACCTCCCAGTAACGTAAAAAGTTCATTTTCTAATGTTTTACAACTCGACAATCAAGTTAACCGACAAGTCGCCCAACAACTCACCCAACAAGTCTCTCGACTATTTACCCACCCTCTCTTTAATTCTCCCATGATACTATGCGACTTCTATAGTAAACAGCTTCCAAATATGAAAATTAATAAAAGTTATCTTATACCTCATTTTTTCAAATCAAAAAATTTATTATTGAAAATTAGAAAAATTTTTTAAAAATTACAAAATTGATACATAAAAATTTAAATCACTGAATTTAAATTTCAAGAAAATATTATATTAATTATTAGAAAAAAATAGAAAAAATAGAAATTTACATCAATTTTCCATTTTTTTTAAATTTTTGGTGGGTTTCACTACTATCACCCTCTAGAATGGGGAGGTCTAAATTTCTCTATTAAAAATGTAGTAAGTTTTTTGGTTATTAGACGAATAGTTTGAAAAAGAATATTTTTTAACATTTTTTTTATTTATTTTAATTTTAGGGGTATTTTTTTTCCTTTGTGAGTTGGAAGATAATTACGTATACTAAAAATGTAGTTAACTTTCCGGTTGTAACACGATAAGTTTTTTTCCTTGTTTTAAAATTTAGTGGTAGTTATTACCCTGTATATTTAGCCGTTGTATCTCAATTTTGGTACATAATCAGAAAATCTCAATATAATCTTAATTAATCTTAAAAAATTGGAATTAATTAGATAATTTCAGCTTTGCTTCTAAAATAATTTTTATTATAGTTCTCTTAATTTTGAATTATTTTGATTGTGAAAATAAAAAAAGGCTAGCTTAAATATATAATTAGTATTTTTTACTTCAACAGATACTGTGATCGTGTGTTCTAAGTATCGAGTCTAGTATGTGAATCGTCCTGGGTTCGAAACCCGAACATTTATTTTGTTTTAATTTTTTTTATTAACTTAATAGAATTTAATATAATTTAATTAATTTTAATTCGGGATTTTCCCTCCCGGTTACCTAACAACCAAATTTTTAAATAAAAATTTTCAGTTTTAGGTAATTAAATATTTTAATAAAAAAATGATATATTCCAGCTAATAATTATTATTTATTCTATGATATTGTCATTAATGCAGGAGGGTGGGGAGTTTAGTGGGTATTACCCTAAATTTGAGGTTGAGTCCCACATAACCATACAGTACGCGGTGTATGGCATGCGTAAAAGCATTCTCCTCAACCTGCGAAAAAGGCCCCTTCTCTGAAGGGGCCCAAAAAAGAAAAAAAAAATAATTATTTATTAGATTATTTTCAAATAATTTAATAAATAAATATTTTTAGCTGGAATCTATCATTTATTAATTAAAATATTGTGATTTTAGGGTTTTCGCCAGCTTAATTGGAGTGTTTGCCCCAATTTGCACTATGTTTAAACAATATATAATCTACGCATGTATAACCATAATTTTTTTTTTATATTTTAACAATACTATCAATTAATTGAATATAACAAAAAAAAATTTGTTTTTTAATTTTTATATTAACAAAAAACCAGTTTCAGAAACGTTTTCTAAACTTTTGAACAAATGAAACGTCAAAAATACTACTGCAGAATAAGCACCCATACTCGTTAGAAAATACGGAACTAAAAAATTTTTAACACATGTTTTTGAGCAGATTTCATTCGTGTTTTATAGTTCTAAACAAAATAAAGTTGGTAAAAGCGTGTGCGTCTAAGTTTGAAGAGAAAAATTAAACGAAATTTTTTTTCATTTAAGAAATGTGAACGAATTTATTTTTTCAATTTGCAGTTGGGTTCTTGCGCACCTTCTCTTTTTTCAACCGTCAATAAAATATCAGAAACAAAATTAACAGTTTTGTCATTGCTCTAAAAATACGAATAAATATTTATAATAAATAAAAATTCTATTGATAAATTCAAATACAGAATCATATAAAAATAGTTTTATACATTTTATTATTAAAGTGATTTATTTTTTGCCTTGTAAATTAAATATAACACATTTAATTGAGAAAAAGTTTTTATGTAAGCAGTAAGAATGTTTTATTTTTTTGTTAGGTTAATTAATTAAATTGAATTATGCACAATTATGATAACCTAATTTATTCACAATTTTTTTCATATTTATATTTTCTGTTAAAATATTCTTGCTGTTTTGCAGCATAGCGGCTATTTTTTAAACTAAGAAAATATATCCATATAAAACACATTTTAATTTGATTTATATATTTCGTATATGTAATAGTTATTTAATTTGAAATTTATTTTATATTCATATTTATTTTTTATGTTTTTAATTATTCCTATTATTATTCCTTTTATGTGTATTAATTTATCTAATACGTGAATTAATTATAGAGCGAAGCTCTACCTTAATGGATGCAAAAATCGACACCTTGTCGGCACGATACAACAAAAACAATCAATTTGATTGCTTTAATTTTTTAAAACTAAGTATTTTTTATCGAATTAATGATACCCATAGCTTTTTGACCCAATTCAGTATTTCTAAAGAGGTGTATATTTTTGTATTTTTGCTTCACGCAGGTGAAAAACCTTATAAATGTCTACGTGTCGTTTTGCTTTAGAACAATAAATTAATTTTAAAACCAATATTTATAATTCAAAAATTTATCCCAGTGTAAAAAAGTCTTAATTATCAGAATCTGAGGTCAAACTTAAGATAAAATCAACCGGAAACTTAATATTCTAAGTAATTTTAGGTATTACTCGATTGTAGAAAAATAGAAATGATAAAAGAATTTGACCTTTTTTCGAGTTTAAATTTTAGATTTTATTTGTTATTGACGTTTCCACCCCTAATTCGGGGTCCTTTTCAAAATAATTATAGTAATGATTACATAGATATTAGGATGTAAAGGGTCCAGTCATATAGTAAAATTTTGATATTTCTAATTAAGAAATGAGCGCATGTGTCGTGTTGGTATGGTAACAATATGGTAAAATCTAAAATTTAAACTCGAAAAAAGGTCAAATTACAAATTTTATCATTTCTATTAATATTCTAAGCTTTTTCTTTAATCTTCATTTGAGTATAAGATATACTATATGAAGGCCGCTAACATTTTGCACATTGCAGCCCCATGGCACGTATTTTGCAATATTCCGTGGAAGTCGAAATAACATGTGACAATTATTTGGTGCAACAAAAATTTATTTTTTTTTAAATTTTGAAATTGAAGATAGTTTTCTGATTTTCTTATGCATAATTAAAATGATTAGGTAATATGCGAAAAAATATCGCATTGTTAATTTTTGGCACACTGTATACATTTCAATATATACCGCTTTTTCCGTTTTAAATTTTATCTGGAGGGGAAAAATGATTAAATGTTAGCGAGGAGGGAAGATTTACTCATGTTTTTTTTAATGTTTTTCTAATGAGAAATTTTTTGGGGAATCGGTGGGAGGGTATGCGCGCTGGTAGAGCGTTTTTGATGTCAAAGTTGTGCTGGCATTTGCCGGTACTGAAGAAAACTACCAAAACTTCTGATGGCACAGCAGATCACGTAGTATTCAAATTCTGCTTTACTTTTATGAAGAATAAATATTTAATAAATTAAATAATTATTTTTAAGAAAAATAGAAACAGAATGGGTGCTATGAGTTTCGAACTTAAAATTTTAAAGAATTTTTGAAACTTGTAAAAAAATTTTTTTTAATTCATTTATTTTTTATGGTGTTTTTAATAATTTATTTGTGTGCCTGTGTGTTTATGTGTTAAAATAAAGTTAAAATAAAAAAGTTTTTACTATTTTTGGGAAAGGTTAAATTTTTTGAAAATTTTGTTAAAAAATTAAATATCTGAAAAATATAATAAAATTTTAATGTCGCAATTGGTATTACTTGATTCAGTCAATTCTAGAACCATCTATATATACATATCTGAATACTATCTTACTACTATATATATTTGAAAATTTATTTGTCTGTCTCTCTGTCTGTCTGTCTGTCTGTACCCTAATGACTCAAGAACAGCCAAACCAATTGACATGAAACCGGTGTCAGAATAAAGAATAAAAGTTTGCGGATAACATTGGCTATAGTTTTGCGACTCAGCTTTCGTACTTTTGAGGATATTCAATTTTTACTATTTTTGGGATAAATAATATTTTTTGAAATTTTGTTTAAAAAGTGAAATACCTGAAAAATATGATCAAATTTTAATGTCGCAATTGGTATTATTTGATTTGACACTAATTTATACGTACTCAGTTAAATTTTTTTGTTTTCTCTATCACAACTAGAGAATCAATCAGAACCTAGAATTTTTCAGTAATGTTTCATCTACGCTGCTCTGAATAGTTTGAATGTGTTTGGATAATTATAAATTTGTAGTGAAACATGATTTTTTTAAGCAACAGAAAAATTTTGAAGTAAATGTGAACAGGAGCTACTGAGCCTCATCTGAAAAATCTGAATGTATTTGCATAATTATACATTTGCAGTGAAAAATGATTTTTTGAGCAACACAAACAGAAATAAATGAGACACAAGGGGGGCGGAGCCCCCCCTCCAACTTTTGCTTGTTTTTAATATAAAAGATGGATTAGTTCTATAGTGAAACCACATATATATAGAAAACTAAATTAATAAATTATAGAAATAGCGGACTACGGTCACTATAATATCACACAGCGATTACATTTAAAATATAAAATAGAAACTCGATTGTGTGAAGTGAGACAGCTGACAGCAGACGATTTAATCATGTACGAGCGTCCACAAGCCTACATAATAAAGAAGCATCTGGGCAGAAGGCAACGAAGACATCACCCACAAGCAGACGACTCCAGCAGCAGATATTACATCAGCGCGGTATCGTAAAGTATGTGTATGTGTGAATGCGCGTGGATCGCAAATATTTTATGTAAAGCCACAGGGGTTTATTATTTTGTATTATATTTTCTATTTTGTTCAAAAGCCCACCAGGAAATATAAAATTATTATTAATATAGTTTTAGTTAAAAATCATATAATAAATAAATAAGTGTTTAATTCATTAGTGTAAGTGCATGTTCACATATAATCATAAATCCCCGCATAAATACCTAAAAAAAAAATTTTTTTGTGTTCAATTTACTTGGATAAGCCTTCTGGATCTTGAAACTAAACCCCCAATCTGGGTTCTATGCTATAAAATACAGTTCGCTGTTACCTTGTAAGTCAACCAATTACCTTCAAGTTGCTCTCATTTTTTTCGTGTAAGTATTACTTTCTAATCCCCGTAAACAGCATTTTTTATCAGTAATTTTCCTACCATTATAGTCAGTAAAACAAATGGCCATATTTGGCCAAAAAGACTAGTTTTTAAACGGCTGCAGACATTGAAATTAAAATCAGTTAAAACTATAATGGGTATAAGTCTCATAATTTACTCGTTCCTTTCATGTGCTTCAGTTATTTTCGTGATATGACTCTTTAAAGATGGTACTTAAAATTAGCGCGTATTAAAAAATTTTGAAGCAGGACTCTGACTTTAAATTAAAAAGAATTTTTGAAAATTATGAGCTTGTAAAAAATTTTTTAAACCTGTAAAATCTATTTTAGTCAAAAATTACAACTTTGGCAGCAATTCGAAAACTATTCATTCTTGACTAAATGTGGTCATTTGATTTACTGACTATAAGTGTAAGAGAATCACTAATTAAAAAATGCGGTTTATGAGGATTAAAAGCTGACACAGAAAAAAAATAAGGCCAACTGGAAAGTATTTAGTTGAGTGAAAAGGTAGCAGCGTCATTTAGAAGATAGTCTAAAAAATCCTATCTTATAGCATATTGGGCCTAGGCCCATTAAGAAATATTGAGAATATTTAGAACGCGCGCTTCCCAGTTTTTCCTTACTTCTAACGGCGATCGCTGTAACCTTATACCCAAACGGCTTAAGTCTGAAAATTAGTATAAATTAAAATAGCATTTTAAAAATAATTTTTTACTTTAATTTGCTTAAATTAATTTATTAATAAAAGATTAATTTGAAATATTTTAAAAATTTATTTTTATTAAAATAATTAGATTATTTTTTTTTTTTGATTTTTTAAACTCTTCGCGCCAAGATATAAAAATACAGCGACCGCCGCTAGAAGTATGAAAAAAGGGGGAGGCGCGCGTTCTCAATAGGAGATATTTTTTGCAACTACCACAACTTGTCCTGAAAGTTACAAGCCAATTGGGTGCCCAAACATTTGACACTCCCCTGGTTAAAATTCTAACTATTCTTAACATATTTTTACATCTTATATTTACACATTAAGATTAAACTTAATCTAATCAAAACTTGCAAAATCCCAAAATTAAAAAATTAATGAAACTTTTTTATACCATGATAGCTTTGCTCTACCCGTCATTGACGGTATCAAGTATATATTTAAGATATTTCATGTCTTTTCTGCAAAATTAAAATAAAGAGAGAGTGCATTAAGAGACGTTGGCGCAATAAAAGAATAAATTCGTTTATATTTATTAAACGAAAAAAAAATTTGATTTAATTTTTCTCTACACAGTTAAACGCACTCGCTTTTACCAACTTCATTTTGTTTTGAACTGAAAAACACGAAAGAAGTCAGCGTGTGCTCCGAAAACTTGTATGAATTAATTTTTAGTTCCGTATTTTCGTACGAGTAGCGTCTGAGTGAGTTTCCGGCTCCAGCATATTTTTTTACATTTTTTTGACTGAATTAAATGAATTACGATAAAAAATAAGATTCTATAGGTTGGCACCCCCCCCCCTACCTTCCCTGTGTTCATCGGGGGACGTTCAAACGTATTTTTATTCCAAAGTTAATATCTCTGGATTTAATAATCTGATTGAGTCGTGGTTGGCGTCAAAATTTTTGTTTTGAAAAAATATACAAAAAAAATTTTTTTTTTATTTTTCATTTTTGTGTTTAGATAGTACAATACAATATATTTACTTATATTTATGTATAGTTAAGATGAACATAAACTAATTTCTCTTGAAAGAGAAGTGATATGTTAAAGATATTTAAACGCGTATCATGAAAAGTTTAAAATCTTGGTTTATCTAAAGAAGAATAGTAGTATAATTTACTGACGATGGCACTTACTACTATACAGAGCCAAAATAGACAATTTAAAATATTATTAAATATTTTAAGTTAGTAAAAGACTGACAAAGAATTCCATCAATTTTTATATAAAAAAATAATTATATTGTATTTTCATGTTGTTCCATATTGACCAATATAATATCTTTTAATTTAAATTTATGAAAGGTACGAATAAGAAAAATCCTATAATTTTATTTTTTGGCATTGTCAAAAAAACTTTTAAATCTCCCCCGGTGAACGAAAGGAGGGGTGGGGGCTGCCAACCCTTGGAATCTTATTTTTTATCTTATATCATCTAATTGAGTCAAAAAAATGTGTAAAATATGCTGCGACCGGAAACTACTTCCTATTAGTACAGTAGTATTTATAAATATATCTAAAATTTTTCTTCGCATAGGTGTGAGTAGGCTTAAAACTTGTTTGTATTGGTTTGTCTATCAAAAATTACTTCAATTTTCACAACAGGGAATTTTTAAGCACGATTGATTTTGATATTTTTTAATAAATTTCTAATTTCACCCACTCCTCTTCAAAATATATTTAACCCTTATGTACCCGGTGGAGTAACTGGGTACTATTTGGCCGAATTGCCGAATTGTCGTATTTCTCGGATTTGACTTAAAATTTTGATATGAACTTTTAAACTAGCTTGAAACAACTGATTTCTATTAGAGTTTTCCATACTGCGCATAAAAAAAATTGTTTAAACATAAAAAATAAAATCGTTGAAAAAATGTACACTCCTGACCCGGTGGAGTACCTGGGTACTACATTGCGTTTATTTGTTTAATTAATATTTTTTAAGTTAAAGTATTTTATTTTTATAGTAATCAATTGAATGTACATTTTATTATTGCCTTCCTAAAATATAGTTTAATAATTTTACCTTAAAATTTTAAGAATAAGGAGGGGAAACCTAACATGAAAATAGACGCGTAATTTTGGCGTGCGTGCATTTTTTCATTATAATAAAAAAACAGTTGTAAAAATATAAAATATAAAAATTAATAACAATTAAAATTATATTCAGCTAGTCTGCTTCTAAATTTTATGTGAATACATATATATAGTTCAAAAGTTATAAGCATTTTTGCAAGCGTGCATGCGTAGGAATTAAACTACGTATATGTGCTTTTTTAATGTATTACGCTTGGAATGGTTAAATTAATCATTTCTAGGGGTTCATAAGATTAAAAAAATTGTAGCCAAGAATTATGTCAGATATGGAAGATATTAGCCTCAGACGGAAGCTATAATGCATGCCCGTGAAATATTTAGCGGACAAAAGTAATCATGTAAATTCTCAAATTCGGAAAGAGCTGCAGCAATTAGCCTAAGTAGGCATAATTTTTGGACATTTTAGCAAAAAGTTTTTTCGGAAATAGGAGATATTAGCTTCCGATCGAAGCAATAATGCACGCGTGTATATATATAGAGGGCAAAAGTAATCATATACATTCTCGCATTTGAAAAGATGTGCCGCAATGAGCCTAAGTAGACAACATTGTCGTACATTCATAAGTATTTTAAAAAAATTTTAGCCAAAAAATATGTCGGAGATAAGAGATATTAGTCTTAGTCCATTTTAAAAATACGCATGTATGCTTCACCAAAATGCTTATATCTTCCAAACCATATTAATGTATGTACATGAAATTTGGAAAAGCAGAATATATTTGTAACCATTATTAATTCTTCTACTTTATGTATTTGCAGCTCTTCTTTTATTACGAATGTCCAACAATGATGTCTACTTAAGCTCATTGCTGCAACTCTTACCAAATTTGAGAATTTAAATGACTACTTTTAACCACTAAATATTTTCCGGACATACATTATGGCTTCGGCCTGAGTCTAATATCTCCCATATCAGACAAAATTCTTGGCTAAACATTTTTATTTTTAATCTTATAAACCCCTAATAATGATTAATTTAACCATTCTAAGCGTAATACATTAAAAAAGCATATCTACGTAGTTTAATTCCTACGCATGCACGCTTGCAAAAGCATATTATGCATTTACATAAAATTTGGAAGGAGACTAGCTGAATATAATTTTAATTATTATTAATTCTCATATTTTTTATTTTTACAGCTGTTTTTTTATTATAATGAAAAAATGCGCGCACGCCAAAATTACGCGTCTATTTTCATGTTACGTTTCCCCTTCTTAATCTTAAAATTTCAAGGTAAAATTATTAAACTCTATTTTAGAAAGACAATAATTACATATAAATTCAATTTCTTTCCATAAAAATAAAATATTTTAACATACAAGACATTTATTGTAGAGCGTCAGTAGCTCAGAGGTAACGCGCCCGCTTCTTAACATAAAGATTGCGGGTTCGAAACCCAGTCCCGGCAAACTTTTATTTATATAAAAATAAATAAATTCTTATATAAATAAAAATTGTCGTTGCGCGCTACTGAACTCTAGGTGGCGTGTTGATGTAGAGGGTTCTACATGGCGCCACCGTATGTCATGCATAGAGGGCGTTTTTCTAAGGTTTTCGCGCCTCTTTTAAAGCATAGAGTTGTAGAAATACAACTCTGCGCTTTAAAGACGGAATTGTCAGCATGGCTCCTATAAAAAGTCGGACCTTGGACCGCAATTGGCCTTTTCAAATCCTAAGTTAAGAGTTAAGATAAGAGTTTGAGAAACGGTTGTTAAAAGTTCCACCAATCCTGTATATTCCTTCTAATCCTACAGATACACTAACAATTTATCCGCATACGTCTTCAAACCTAAAAATTATTTCCATTAAAGGAAAAAGCGGTATATATCTCAATATGTATATCGACTTCCGAGGAAATAAAAGCAAAAAATGCGGTTTGGACCGCTTGTGCGAATTGTTGGTGACCTCCGTATAACGAATTGTTCTAAGAGGTTAAACAAACGCATATATACAAGACATTTATTAAACAAATAAACGCAGCGTAGTACCTGGGTGCTCCACCGGGTAGTAGTGTAAGAAAATTCCACCAGGGACATAAGGGTTAAGATTGTCTTTATATGAATTAATTTTTAATTTTAAACTAATAAGTATTTTCTTTTTGTATGCTCCTTTCCTCTTCCTATCATACGTTTTTTATTTATAACTTTATTTTTAGTTGTTTTTCTTATACATTATAATATTTGAAGGTACACACCAAAACGTAAAGATTGTTTTTAATACTACTTTTTATTAAATTTTGATTTTAATATTTTTAAAATATTAAATTTAAAAATAAATCTTTTAAAATTATTTAATTTCATTTTTAATCTTTTTGTTTTTGTTTTGTAGGCAAAAGATTTATTTCCAAAAAAAAAATTTGGAAATGAGGTTATAAGTATATACTTGTTTATTTTTAACTCAAGTTTGTTTATCAAAGGCTATGCCCGGATCTATATAGTGAATCGGCCCATGAAAGATATTTAAAAAATAATTGTATTAGTTCAAAGTACACCTAAAAAAATAGTATCCTGAAGTTTTCAGACCTCCAGATGCCTTCAGCTCTGATTGGCAGCCTATTAATGACAAAAAAAAAGTAAATTTTTAGTGACTTTTTAGTCAAATTTCTGATATGCCCGTAGTAAAACAATTATGTCAAAATGAAATCGCGTCCTGTCATTCGAAACGTTAGACAATATACTTTAAGGTAAAATTACTTTTGGAAGTGATTTTAGTGCATCCTTTTGATTGGTAGACCATAAACCGTCCAAAATAATTTTTTTTTTCTTAAATTTCAACTTTAGCAGCGATTTAAAAAAAATTGAGAGATATGCCCTTTCTATTTTTTTTTTTAACAAATGAAAAATAAAACATATTTTCATTTGCGACCATCCACGCTCAAAAATATTTGGGGCAACATGGTCAAATACTTAAAAAACTGAAATAACTTTTGTTTTTAATTTTGCGATTTTTCGAAAAAGGGCCCCCCACAAATGAATAGGAAATGGCCGTTCGATAAAATTAGATGAAATTTTGTATGTTTTAGATTTTATTATGCTGAAAAAAAGCTTCCATTGACACAAAGCTCCAAAGTCTCAACTTTGGCTGCTACGGAGCTTGAAAGCTCCATAGCTCTATTACACAGGCACAAAAAACAAAAATCATGTACCAGAGGGTAGACCCCCTGGTATGGGGGTTTTTGGTGGTGCTAAAACCGAATATGGCCATAGAAATGCAATAAAACTAGCCAATTTGTTCCCAGCGCCCCCATAAGCCCCCCAGGAAGTGAAAAAATTTTTTTTTTATGAAAAATGAAAATTGAACTATATACTCATGTTTTTTGTGACGCTTATACCAAAAATGTATACAAAAAATGTTTTTCACCAACGTTTAGCCTTGTAGACGACCCCAGTGCCCCCATTCATACGCCCCCCCCCCCCAATGTTGAAACCAAAAATGAATATAAAAAAGGTTTTCTACTAATGCTTGGCCCTGTAAACCGCCCCAGTGGCCCCATGCAACGAGAAACCCCCCCCCTTCGAAAACGATATACAAAAATGTTTATTAAAAACTAAAACTCAATGTATATTGTTATGTTTTTTGAGGCGCTGTAATACTCCAGTCAAAATACGGGTTTAGTTGTATTTTTACTGGCGAACGTGAAATTGGCTTTACTATATGTTTTTTGGGTCGCTGAATACGAAAATCGGAGTCATTTCGTAAAGAAATGGGGGCTTCACCCCTAAATTTGCAAAAAACTACCCCAAAATGGGGTGTTTTTTATATAGTTGCACTTTGAGTGCTCAGATTCGCACCATACGGGTTTTTTGGGTCGCTGATCAAGAATCTCGACTTCTTTTTCTTAAATAATTAAAATTTAACACCTAAATTGGCTAAAATTACCCCCGAAAAGGGGGTGTTTTTGCTAAATTCGCACTTTGAGCAGCCAGGATATGTCCATATAGGTTTTTTAGGTCGCTAATCAAGAATTTCGACTTATTTTTCATAAATATTCAATATTTCACCCTTACAGTAGCTAAAACTACCCCTAATAGGGGTGTTTTTGCTATTTGTTCACTTTGAGAATCCAGGATATGTCCATGTAGGTTTTTTGCGTCGCTAATCAAGAATTTCGACTTATTTTTCATAAGTATTCAATATTTCTTGAGCATGCATTATAAAAAAAAAAAATATATATATATTAAGTTTCATTTATTCATTTTTACCTTCACTATAATAATTTATTTTTCAGGTAACTATTAATTTTTTATTAAAAAATAACAAATTTTTATTGATCAGCGGCCCAGGGACCTGAATGGACATAATCGGGATGCTCAAAGTGTGAAAATAGCAATAACAGAACTTTAAGGAGTAGGTTTTATGAGTGAAATATTGAATATTTATGAAAAAGGAGTCGAAATTCTTGATTAAAGATTCACAAAACCTATATATACATATCCTAGGTGCACAAAGTGCGAAAATAGCAAAAACACCTTTAATACCCCTTTTAAGGGGTATTTTTAGCTAATTTAAGGGTTAAATATTGAATATTTATGAAAAATAAGTCAAAATTCTTGATTAGCGACCCAAAAAACCTATATGGACATATCCTGGATGCTCAAAGTGAACAAATAGCAAAAACATTAGGGGTAGTTTTAGCTACCCCTATTAGGGGTAGTTTTAGCTAGTGTAAGGGTGAAATATTGAATATTTATGAAAAATAAGTTGAAATTCTTAATTAGCGACCTGAGAAATCTATATGGACATATCTTGTTTGCTCAAAGTGCCCAAATAGCAAAAGCACCCCCTTTTAGGAGGTAATTTTAGCCCTTTTAGGGGTGAAATTTTAATTGTTTATGAAAAATAAGTCGAAATTCTTAATCAGCGACCCAAAAAACCCATATGATGCAAATATGAGCGCTCAAAGTGCAACTATGTAAAAAACACTCCATTTTGGGGTAGTTTTTTGCAAATTTAGGGGTGAAGCCCCCATTTCCTTACAAAATGACCCCGATTTTCGTGTTCAGCGACCCAAAAAACATATAGTAAAGCAAATCTCATGTTCACCAGTAAAAATACAACCCCCCCCCCCCCGTATTTTGACTGGAGTATAAGCAAAGATGAATATAAAAAATGTTTTTAACCAATGCTTGGCCCTGTAGACCACCCCCCCCCGAACTGGTTAAAAATATTTTTTTTAGGAAAATTCAAACTCAATGTGTATCTTATGTTTCTTGAGACTCTGTAATAAAAGATGAATATAAAAAATGTTTTTAACTTAGTTAAAAAACTTCCTTGGCCTTCTACACTACCCCATTGCCCCCTCCTCCCAACGAGCTAGAATATTTTAATTACAAAAATTAAAACTCAAGGTTTATTCTTATTTTTTTAAACACTGAATCGTTCATGTAAAGAGCCAATAATTGGTTAAAAACATTTTTTATATTCATCTTTGATTACAGAGTCTCAAAAAACATAAGAATACACATTGAGTTTTAATTTTCCAAATAAAATTATTTTTAACTCGTTTGGGGGGATGCATGGAGACACTGGGGAGGCCTAGAGGACCAAGCATTGGTTAAACACATTTTTTATATTCATCTTTGGTTTCAGCGCCTCAAAAAACATAACAATATACATTGAGTTTTAGTTTTTAATAAACATTTATGTATCTCGTTTTCGGGGTGGGGGGGGGTTCTCGTTGCATGGGGCCACTGGGGCGGTTTACAGGGCCAAACATTAGTAGAAAACATTTTTTATATTCATTTTTGGTTTCAACATTGGGGGGGGGGGCGTATGAATGGGGCGCTGGGGTCGTCTACAAGGCTAAACGTTGGTGAAAAACATTTTTTGTATACATTTTTGGTATAAGCGTCGCAAAAAACATGAGTATATAGTTCAATTTTCATTTTTAATAAAAAAAAAATTTTTTCACTTCTTGGGGGGCTTATGGGGGCGCTGGAAACAAATTGGCTAGTTTTATTGCATTTCTATGGCCATATTCGGTTTTAGCACCACCAAAAACCCCCATACCAGGGGGTCTACCCTCTAGTACATGATTTTTGTTTTTTGTGCCTGTGTAATAGAGCTATGGAGCTTTCAAGCTCCGTAGCAGCCAAAGTTGAGACTTTAGGCTTTGTGTCAATGGAGACTTTTTTTATTTATTTGTACGGCCATTTTCTATTTATTTGTGCGGGACCCTTTTTCGAAAAATCGCAAAATTAAAAACAAAAGGTTTTTCAGTTTTTTAAGTATTTGACCATGTTGCCCCAAATATTTTTGAGCGCGGATGGTTGCAAATGAAAATTTGTTTTATTTTTCATTAGTTAAAAAAAAAAATAGAATGGGTATATCTCTCAATTATTTTTAAATCGCTGACGAAGTTCATATTTAAGAAGAAAACAAATTTATTTTGGACGGTTTATGGTCTACCAATCAAAAGGATGCTGTTTGAAATAGGAAAAATTAACGAAAAGTTTAATATGAAAAAAAATAACGTCTATTCAATGAATTTTTATATTTACTAAAAAATTGCAATGTTTAAATTATTTGAGTTGAAATAATTATAGAGAAGGTTATTGCTATTGGAAAATATGTTTGATGAATAAATAACACTTTGATTTTTTCTTTTACTGTGCATAGTTTATTATAAAAAATCTTCTTTTTTCTCACACATACATTTATAAAAAGTGACACTTGAGTAACGTAAAAAACGCATAAATTAATTGAATTTAAATAACACTGCCGAAATATTGAAAAGAAGTAAATTAAATAAATTTTGAATAAAATACTTTAAATTTTCTAAATAGAGTTAAATGAATAATGCAAAATGTCTATAATAAAGATGTCTATCTCTGCAAAACGTGTAGCTCATACCGCGTGCAGAGGACGACTGAAAAGGCTGGAAAGAAGAGAAGAGAAATTCGAGAGAAGGGGCATGCTTGTTCTTCTTTACTCGTTCACTTACACACATTTCATACCACACACATACATTATTTACAAATTTGAATAATATTTTCATAAAATTTTATATAAATCAAGCTTGTTTTTTAGTAAAGTTAATTAATTAAAAATAATAAATTGAAAAATTAATAAATAAATTATAATTAAAAAATATGTACAATTTAATTTATAATAATAAGTATATAAAAAAATACGTGAAAATACAGAGAAACGAAAACGCGGCAAAAAATACTATTTTACTTTTATCTTAGATCGAACAATGTACTAAAATCACTTCCAAAAGTAATTTTACCTGAAAGTATATCGTCTCACCTTTCGAATGACAGGTTGCAAGATCATTTTGATAGAATCGTTTTACTACGGGAGTATCAGAAATTTGACTAAAAAGTCGCTAAGAATTAATTTTTTGTCATTAATAGGCCGCCAATCAGACCTGAAGGCATCTGGAGATCTGAACATTTCAGGATCCTATTTTTTTTAGGTGTACTTTGACCTAATATAATTAGTTTTTAAATATCTTTCGTGGGCCGATTCACTATATAGATCTGGGCATAGCCTTTGCGTGGTTATTAAAATGTAATTTAATTTTTTATAAATTAGCGTTATTTATGATTAAAAATAATTTAATTTCTTTTACTTAAAATAAATAAAGGTTATTATTTTCAGTTAAATAAATAAGCGTAATGTTATTTTTCATATTTTTTTCAATTTTAATATCAAATGGTTGCAAATTCCGAAGAAGATGAACTTCGATTATTATTAAATATTTTATAATTATATATAGCTTCAATATTTTAAAAATTTAACTTTTATTTTGTATTTATAATTTTTGGTATTACTTTTGTTAAATAAATACATTAATATTTAATAAAGATCTGATTTCTTAATAATTAAAAAAGTTTTCTAAAATTATTTTTAATAATATAATTTAAAAAAATTTATTTTTCCGCAATTGCAAAACTCGAAAAAAAACAAGTATGCACACTCATAACCTTAATAATTTGTAATTAAATGAAGGTTGACTTATTTCAAAATATTTTTTTTGGAAAAAAATCTTATGCTCACAAAAACAAAAACAAAAAGATTAAAAATGAAGTTAAATAGTTTGAAAAGATTTATTTTTAAATTTGATAATTATTAAATATAAAAATTAAAATTTAATAAATAGTAGTATTAAAAACAATCTTTAAGTTTAGGTGTGTATAATTAAAAAAAAAAAATTAAAATTACAATAGCTCTACTTAAACCAAATCGGGATAAGATTTATGGCCAACCTTAGGTTTACAAATCGTTTCCAAAGTATTTTTTCCTGAAATTATTACAATAAATAAGCCTCAGCGTCATTTTTTAGCTTATTAAGTTCAGTCCTTAATTTTTTACGGCCATTTATGTGTTTTGTACTCTTATAAAAATAGGTAGAAAAATGAGAGTAAATTTTTTTTTATTTTAAAAAACTGAAATTAACATGAAAAATTTTTTCTTCTGATACCTGAACAGGAAATTTCCCGCAAAATCCGATTTTTGGGTCATATTTTTTTCTAATAGCGCATGCATGAAAACTTAAACAAATATGTCGTTTTTTACAAAAGTTGATTTCTTAAAAGTTTATTGATGAAAAATAAACTAATAGGACTCAAAATACTTCTGAAACTTCAAATTTTTTGATGAAACTATTAAAATGATGGGTTATTGCGTTTTTAGAGCTCTTAAAAAAAAATAGAATTTCATTTTTTACAAATTTCAAATTACCAATTAAAAATCTAAGAAGAAATTTAAAATCCAAAAGTTTTACATGAGGATATATATTTTTATTTTTTTAAGAGTTTTTATGCCAAAGTATCGAATTATAAAAGAATTTCCTGATTAATTACGATTAAGTTACTACAATTTAAAAAATAAAAAAATCTATTAAAAAGAAGAGATGTATGAAAGATAAAAATTTATTTCTAAAAATATATAAACCTTATATAATATTTCCCGTGGAATCCAAATTTTTGGTCAGATTTTTAATTGGTCACGTGAATTGTTGGGAAATTTAAAATTTGTAAAAAATTAAATCATATTCCATAACTCAGAATTTTCTCTTTTTCTTCAAAAAATTTGAATTGTCAGAAGTATTTGCTAGAGAATTTTTCATTTATTTACTTTTAAAAAATAGGCCATTGAAAAATGACGTAGTTGATTGATTTTTCACACATGCACAACTCGAGAAAAAATTTTGACCCCAGAATCGTAATTTGTGAGAAATTTCTTATTTGGACCTCATAAACAACAATTTCATGTGAATTTGAGTTTTTTTCAAAAAAAATAAAAAGCATTTTCTTTCATTTTCTTCCTTTTTTGATAAGAGTCCAAAACACAAAAATTTCCGCCAAAATGCATGCAAAAGACATATTTTTAGAAGTACTTTCAGGAAAAAATACTTCGGAATTTATTTTAAAACCCGACCATGCATTTTATCCCGGTTTGGTTCAAATTGAACCATATATTACTAAAAAATTTCACCTAAGTTTGCAAAGAAAATTCAAATACTCGTTTAGTTTTTGTGTATATGTTTTTGTGATTTAATTTCTTTGTGTTAGTAAAAATAAAATGGATATAACAGAAAATTATTTACCTTTAACAATCAGCTTGGCTGTGTACCGAACTTCAGCGGCAGGGTTTGAGGCAACACATGTATAATAACCAGATAATTCAGATTTTAAATCGGAAATACTTAAAAGGCTTGTATACGAGTCAAGTAAGGATATATTTACAACTGAAGACAATTTTGGAGACATGAAAATGGGATTATGGCCATCTTTTAGCCAGGAAATAGTCAAAGGTGGATCACCTGCCGCAACCCCACACACTGTTCTAGTCCTCATTCCTTCTGAAAGTCCGTCTTGAAAGTTAAATGGCTCAATAATAGGGGGTACTAGAAAATAATATTAAGAAAAAGAATAAACATTTATAAAAATTTTAGCACTTAATATAATTTTTAAAATATTATATTCTAATGTATGCAAAGCTAAAAAACTAATTGCACACATTTAATCTTTAAAAAAAATATTTATTTACATTAATATTTACATATAATTCGTAAAGATAGAACATTCAATAAAAAATAATAAATCGAAAATAATCTCATCAAATGATGAATTTTCTAGAATTTTTGCACTTTATAAACGAAATATATTATTTTATTAAGGTTAAAATCTTCAAACGGTTTTGGGTAAAAATTTATTTATGTTAACTTAAACTTTAATTTAAATTTTAAACTTAAAGGACCCCGCACAGTTTATATAGAAAACGGTTTTCCGGTGAAATTCGCTAAAAATTTGGGAAATTGTTCGTTTTGTACCCCTGATCAAAAGTTTAAATGGAGTCAAAGCTCAAAATGCCCATCTTTAGGCTCTATGGTAATTTTTAGTGGACAAAAATGGAAAAAATTCATTTTTTTTAAAATTATGTTTTATGCTGGGAAATCGTTCGTTTGGTACCCCTGATCAAAATTCTCAATGGGGTCGAAGCTCAAAATGCCTATCTTTACGCTCTATACAACAATTTTTAGTGGAAAAAATGAATTTTTGCGTTTTCGTCCACTAAAAGTTGCCGTAGAGTCTAAAGATGGGCATTTTTAGCTATGACTACATTGAGACTTTTGATCAGGGGTAAAAACAAACAATTTCTCAAATTTTTAGCGAATTTCACCGGAAGACCGTTTTCCATTTATTTATGAAAAATAAATATTTATGATTTTTTTTAAAATTATTCTGGTGTGTTATTGCATTATTGTTTATTCGAAAAAATTATATCTTTCTTAACACTAATATCAAAGTATAAATATAAATATATTTATAAAGTAATAGTTCTCAAAAAAATAACACGGGAAAGCAAGTTCAGAGGAAGGATACCGAGCAAGGCTGATGTCATTTGCAGAACTCATTGTTGCAGGAGTTTATAATAATAATAATAGTAATAATAAGAATAAATTTATTTCTAAAAAAGTGTTTTTACATTAAACAATGTACCATTGTATATTATATTTTAAATAATTTGGTTAAATTCTATATAAAATTGGAACTGGTTTCGGTAACGCAAGTGGTAATATTCTTGCTTTGTAATTAAGTAATATGCTATAAAGCGAGTTCACTGCTCGCAAAGCAAGATGGTTTTATTTTTCCGAAATAAATATTTAATAAAATTAAATATAATCATAAAAATATAATAATAAAAATTAAATATAATAATAAAAATAATAAATATTTATTAAAATTAAATAATTATTTTAAGAAGAAATAACGGAGTTGGTTTCCGAGCCCCATGGGGTAAAATGAAATGGAAAGTGCTATTTATTTGCCGCTGTAGGTTTTTTGCACCACTTTTAAAACATAGAGTTGTTAATATACATGGTTTCTACAAAAATTCAGATCTAGGACCACAAACAGCCTCTCAATAGCCTCTCAAATCTTTAAAAATCTTACAATCACTTCATCAATCCTAACTTCAATCCTAACATAAGGTTCTAGAAGTTACTGATAAGCTGTATACACAACATGAAATTGGTAACAAATACAGGCGTCCCTCCTTATACGCGGTTAATGCGTTCCAGGAAAGTGCTGCGTATAAGGAAACCGCGTATACGGAGACCAAGGTCTTATGGGAATAAAAGGGTTAGGTTCCAGACACTCCAACCTTCCAGGGTTTAGAAAAATTTTTGGTTATTTTTATACTTTTAATTTATTTTTGTGTAATTTTTTTTTTAATGAAATATTGAGTGATACATGTTTGTTTAATTATTCTTATATAATCTTTATATAAATATTCATAAATTGTAAGTGCCAAATTACAACCATGCTTGAATTCCATACTTCAAGTCTTGGCCTATAGCCTCATAAATTGCACTTTGAACGAAATTAATAATTTTTAAAACAGAGTTGATATGAAAGTTTCTCTCCATTTCACTTTCTTCATTTTGCGAAATTCGAATTGACTCTCGACTCTTTAGCTGCAACATTTCTTCGGCATCGTCGTCATTCCGGAATTTTGGTTGTGACATAACAAGATCAAAAATTTCTGCTTCCTCGAGATCGTGAAATCCTTCGTTTTCTAAATTTCTAGCAAGAGCGACAAGTTCTTAAAACCCTGACTGTTGAGGTGCAGCTCGATTCTTATCCAGCAGAGATTTCTGTCGCATATCGAACTCAGGGAGCAGTTTCGACCAACTTGTGTTAAGAGTTGAGACTGAAATCTCTTCCCAGGCTTCTTTCACGTAATCAATTTTTGCTTCGAATTTCCAATAGAACCCGCGTATACGGAGGGAAATACCGCGTATAAGGAGGGATGGAAAAAATAGAGGAACCGCGTATATGGGACCACGTATAAGGAGGGACGCCTGTATGTAAATAAACTTAAAAATACAACAATAATTTTATTTTATAAATTGTTTATAGCTTGAAAAGGACAAAAATTAAATTCCCAGTAAGAAAAATGAACTCGCAAGAATTTTTCAATTTAATTCTGATTTAATCATTATTTGATCATGAAATTTCGGTTAAATGAATGACTAGCGACCAAAATAAGAACAGTTGCGTGAAAAAAGTTGTCCAAAATATATCTTGTTATTTTGTATGTATATATTTGAGTTGAAGACGGAAGGGACGCCAAGTGAATAAAGGCGTTTAAAAGAGCTCCACAATGATTTAATGTTTTTAAGTGAAATTGAAAAAGTTATTGGAAAATTTTTTTGAAAATCAATATTAAAAATTTTTAAGAACGAGTGGAAAAAAAGCAAAGCTCCAGGTCTAAAATTAAAAAATAAATTAGGAAATAAAATATTGATAGAAAATAGGGGTTATGATCGTTCTAACGCATGGTGAGTTATTTTAATATATATCTAAATATATAATTTAAGTTTTACTTTGATAAAAAATATTTCAACTAATTAATTATAATAATATTCGTTTTGCATTATAAAATTATTGCATCCTTATTATTTATATTTTAATATAAATGAGTACTCTCAATGAGTACTCTATAAGGACATTTTTCTCACTGGGTTATCAAAACTCTCACATATTTTAGACAAATGTAACAAAAAGAATTTTACATAAAAATATTAGGTTGTTCCAGATAGACCAAAACAAAAAATTATCCTTCTAGGTTATTACAAAATTATACAAAATATTTTAGAAAAACTAAGAACGTCTTTATTACAAATAGGAGAATAGAAATAAATAGATATATATAAATAAATAAATACTTCCTGATATGTAAATAATTTCCTGACTATGTAAAAATATAAATTAGTAGATTATTATTATTGAAAAAAAAATTAAATAATATTTTGAATGTTTTGATTTGAATAATGCTTGTCGTTTATTTTATTTTATTAATAAAAATTTTATGTACATGACAAAATGTATATGCATTTTTGTAACAAAAAAAAATTATTTTATATATTTATATATTTTATACAAAAATTATATCGTGAAGAGTTTAGCTTTATTAAACCTAATGTTATGATTGACAGAAAATTTTTTGGTCATTGTCAATAACCATAACAAAAAAATTCTATAATCGCAAATTATGTTATCAGTTACTTTCACTAACAATCAAACAAAATTTCTCTTACTTATAAATAATTTTTCGGGGTAGAGAAATGTTTGCATCTACTTTTTTTTAATTAGTTTCAACTATATCTTCTGCGCTTGGCCAAACTGCAGCTTCAATTGTTTCGGCTAATATTGAATTTTCAATGCTGGCATTTTTTACGTGCACATTTCTCTGTGTATTTGAGAGTGGGAGAAAAGCTATTTTTTTAAGCTTCTATTTCATAAAAATTCATTTCATAATAATTCATTTTATAGTAATTCATTTCATAGTAATTCATTTCATAATAATTCATATCATAATATATCTGATATACCGGGGAAGTATAGTAGTTTGGACTTATATTTATTTGAATTAACATTCACTTGAAGTTAGATAATGAAGACTAAAAAACTTCAGAAATTTTTCCATTTAACTACTTAATATATATTTTATGTAAAATTCATGCCGGTATTAAGTATGCGCGTCTTTAATGTAATAAATCATCAACAATTATTTTATTTATCATATTAAAAATTATCTGTATTTAGACGTCTATATAGGCGTATTAGCCAAAAAAAAACACCTTGTAAATATTCTTATGTGATCAATCTAAGGCCTGTAGAAAATGCTAATTATTCTACGATTCACGATATTATTTAGAACATTAAAAAAAATTTATTTAGTACTGTAATTAACTTATGGATTTTTCTTTAATACAACACTTTAAATGCATATAAAAATTAACGTAAATTTAATGATTTTTTTTTTGCTTACGATGATAAAAGTATGTGCTTTAGTAATACTTGAAAAGAAAAAAAAAATAAGTTCATATGTTTATTTTTTATTTCATAAGCTAATATTAATAAAATTAAAAGTAAATAAAGAAATTATTTTTTTATTTTAAATTTGAAGATAGACAAATTATATTTGGAAATTATTATTATAGTCTTTATTTAGCCAAGCAAAAATGATATAATACATCAATATACAATATATACATAAAAAAAAATGAATAAAATTTAATAAAATAAAATAAAATAAAATTTAATACAATAAAATATAATACAATAAAATACTTATAAAATGCTATATACAATTATTCTATTAAGATATAAATCCAGTAATATATAATCAAAATACATGACTAGTAAAAGTGATTTTGGTCAAATCTTTGGATTAATAATCAAATGCATAACACATTGGAGTGTACGTCAAGTCGGTAATTAGTAAAAAGAAAAAGAAAGATTTTTTTTAATACGTGGCTTAGGATAATTTAATTCAAAATTTATAATGATTTATAAATCACTACTGTATAAATACTGTCTAATGCTCTTTTTGAAACGCGTAAACGAGTGTAGGTCACGTATACATGGTGGAATTTTATTCCAGAAATGAGCATATTTGACTTGAAAAGAGTTTATTCCCCAGTCAGTTGTTATAGAAGATGGTATTTCCAAGTCTTTACGAACTCCGCGTGATGGTTTATCGGATTTGTAAGGTTCAAATAAAGATAGAAGAAAAGGAGGTTCCTTCATGCGTATTAGTCTATACAAGGTTAAGGCTGCAAAGTAATTGGTACGGGTTTTTATACTCATCCAATTAAGTTTTCGCTTAAAAGGTGTGATGTGGTCTTGTCGTCTTAGGCCAAAAATATAACGTACACAGGAGTTTGACAGTCTTTGCAGTTGGTCAGTCAGTTGATTGTTGATGTCAGAGTACACTACATTACAATAGTCTAGATGGGGAACTACTAATGTTTCTACCAAACGCTTACGTAAGGCTTGGGATGTGCACGGTTTAATGATTCTAAGCCCGTATAGTGCTCTGTTAACTTTGTTGGTTATGTTTTTGATTTGATACTGCCAAGAAAGTGTCCTGTCAAGAATTACTCCGAGACTTTTGACTTCATTAACAAACGAAACACAATCACCGTTTTGACTTACTATTATTTTCTCAATGTTTAGCCCATCAAAGAGCTTTATTGTATTGGGTGAGCCAAAAATGATTGCCTGTGTCTTGCTAGTATTCAACTTCAGGCGATTTGATTCCGCCCATACTGCTATAGCTTTAGCTGACTCAAAGAGCCTAAGGATACCCTGTTGTATTTGATTGGTCGGAACCTGGACATAAATCTGCAGATCATCTGCATATAATAGTCTGAATGTACTTACATCCAGGAAATCCTGGATATCAGTCATATAAATGCAAAAAAAGCAAAGGTCCAAGTACTGAACCTTGCGGCACACCAATGTTTATATCACGAAAGTCCGAGACTGATTGCCAGATGCTACACATACAGATCGTCCACAGAGATATGACCAGAACCAACTCAGGGCTAATTTTGAAAAGCCTGCATTCCGGAGCTTTCCAAGCAGTATTGATGGAGATACATTGTCGAAGGCTTTCGAGAAATCAAATTGCAAGAGTATGGTGGCTAGCTGCCTTTCATTACCCATGCGTATGTCATCTGTTAATTTAATTAAGGCAGATTGGGTACTGTGATGTTTCCTAAAGCCAGTTTGAAATTTATCTAATATACTTGATTTCGTAAGATAGTTAACCAGCTGGTCATGAACCAACTTCTCGAGAACCTTCGAAAAAAAACTAAGCAATGCCACAGGTCGAAAATCAGAAGGCGATGATGGGATCGAGCATTTTTTAATAGCCAATATACGTGATTTCTTCCACTCAGTGGGAAAAATACCTTTTTTTAAAGAAACATTAAATAATTTGGTAAGATGGTTAATAAGTTATTATTTAATTATTAATTATTTATTTTGTTAGTTATTTCATAACAACTCTCTCGCATCTTTGTTTTATGCGGTTATTTTACATATATCCTTTCTTTTCTATTTCTCCGCTTTTCTAGAAAAGAAAGGATATATTGTAAAAATAAACGTATAAAAGAAAGATGCGAGACAAAGACCACGTGTCAGCTTTGGCGATATAGAATAAAACGGGGAAAAAATTTAACACGGGGATGGCAATCTCTTTAAACTCATCTCTGTTCAAATTCGGCGATTAATTTTATATACCTTCTACAATTAAAAATTATTTTTTAGCTGTATGTAGCACAGAAAAATTAAAGTCGAAGTACTAGTTCTTGTTTCTTCAGGAAACTTGAACAAGTTTTAAAACAGTTGTCATTTCGATACCATTAAATTTAGAACTATAGCAGGGTAGCATATTTTTAAATACTTAATTTAGTCCAAACTAGTTTTTACAGACTTTTACTTATTGCAAAGCTCAGTTTCACTAAGATTACTTTTAAAATTTGAATTACATTAGGTTTTTCTAAATAACTCTCTTTCTTCCTAGGAAAACTCAAGGCACGGTATTATAGGAAGATTTTTTGGTCTGTTATTTATCGTAAAAAGTTTTATAAACAATAAAAAAAAAGAATAAAGTTTATAGTAAAATTTATTATATTTTTTGCTGCTTTTTTTTATCAGAATCTTCCAGATGTGATAAAACAGTGCTTAAAATGGTGAAACACATTTATTTCTGACCTTTTAAAAGTCTAAACATTTAAAAAAATCATAAATGCGCTTCTCCAAAAAATTAAAAGAAAAATGAACCAGCTAAGATACATAAATTCTGTAGAAATAATAACATGTACATATTTTTGAAAAGGTCTGAATTTGATCTGAATCTGGCAAACTTGTAAAATAAACAAAATATATATATATATATAAATTTTTTTTTTTTGAGTATTTTAAATGTCTGTTATTTATATATTATTAGAATAATATTTTTATCGTCCGATGATAATTGAAATATATATGATAAATAGTATTTATCGGTTTTTACGGACTAATATTATTATTCACCAATAAAAACTAATGTAATTTTAATGAATAATATTTAAACGGCTTTATTGTTAATGATTGCCCATGGCGTGTATCCATTAACAGATTATTCATTAAAATTACATTAATTTGTATTGGTGAATAATAATATTAGTCCGTAAAGACCGAAAAATACTATTTATCATATATATGTCTGTTATTTATATTTTTTTTTGTGTTGGATAAAATGATTTTTCAGAGCTCTTTTCAAAAGCTGCAATTTATCAAATAAAATTATCAATTTTGTTTTAACGATATAAATTATTATGTTACAGTACCTGGTTAATTAGACTGTGCGAAGCACAGTCTATACCCGCGACAAAATGTCGCTTTGGTTTGCGATCGATAAGGTCACTGCAATCTCCAAAAAGATTTAAAATTTATATATAAAATAATACCAACTCAAAGATCAACTGATTAGATTTTGGGTCAAATCGGAAATATGCTACTAAAATTATAGCCGATATACTGAAATAACAGCGTTAAAAGCACAAAATATAAAACATAAGATAATGATAAAATAAGATATGTTATTTTTTAATTTTTTTAAATATATAAAAATTTTTAAATTTATGTAGGGTCAAGAATGGGGTGGTAGACATAGATGCGGTTTTGAACACCCAGCGTTATTTTACCAAATAACTAAGATAGAAATAAGTTAAGACATATATTATTTTAAAAAAAATATTCTTTAAACGGTTACTTTCTTTGCTATCTAGTTTATTTGGAAATCACTAAATATTTTTAATAATAAAACCCTGAATAAAAAGTAGACTACTTGATATGGTATCATTTTTTAACAAAAATACTAAGGATACGAGATAAATAAAATCACTATTTTGTTTATATTTTTTTAACAATATCAACTTTTTTACATTTATTTCATTAAGTAATAATTAAACACTAAATTTAAAACAAAAAAAAATTATTTTTTTCCTTTTTTATGCTTTTAATTAATTTACTTAAAAGTTTGGTTTTCGACATGTATTTTATTTGAATGTCCAAAACAGCATACACGGATTTTAGCTTTGGACATTTGATTATTTTTTTAAAGATAAAGGTAAAATTTCTATTCTTAACAGAGTCTATTTGTTAAATGTCGTTGAATCCAAAAGCAAAAGTTAAAAAAAGTATTACATAAAATCTAACTTAGAAAAATTAAAAATTTATTGCCACTGTATGCCAAGTGGTAATGCAGTGATACCAGTTAACAAGAAGAACTCTCACTACTCCAAACAGTTTTCTTTAACTCTTATTTTCTTTTTTTTTTATTTACAATTAATTAATAATAAATAAAAAATTTTAATTAAAATATTTTTTTAAATAATAAATGAAAAAACTCGATGTCTTCCAGCAAAAAAATTTTTATTTGAAAAATAAAAATATAAATTTGTCAATATTTCAGAGATTTTTCACTCCATCATCAGGACTATAAATAATAAAATACATTAATTACTAATATATATAAAAAATTATTTACACAATATTTACCACATAGTCTAAAAAATTAGATGTTTACATATTAAATAATTAAATATTGTATGCAACTATAAAAGTATGCATGGACTATTGTACGTTATTTACACTGTTGTTATATACATTGCGCGGTGTATGTTTTATACATGTGTAAGATAAAATTCTTACTTGTCAATACATAAATCAATAATACTCAATATTATCATAGACATCTATGATTAATTCTAAATACTAATATAACATATACCTTAAAATTATATAGAACATCTACCTTATCATATCATGTTATTGTTTTGTAATAAATAGATAAGTTTACAATAAGCTGGATTTACATTATTTGATTCTTCTTGTTTATTTAAACCGTTCTTTTGACTTTTTATATGAAAAGATTCTGAAAAGATCCGTTTATGATAATGTTGTTCTGTATCTAAAACCTTTACCCCTTTCCAATTAAACATATGACCTAATTTTCTATGTTCTGTGACTACATTGTGTTTATCAGAATCTAGTTTCCAATTATCAAAATGTTCACTAATTCTGACACCTAATTCTCTTTTTGTTTCTCCAACATAAGTAGCATCGCAATCTTTGCATTCTATTTGATAAACTTTATGTGTTTGTTGGAACTTATTTAATTGGTCTTTGCCTCTTATGATTAAATTGCTTAACATATAATTAGGTTTAGGTATTACATTAACGTTATAAGGTTTAACTGTTCTTTTTATTCTATAAAATAAATTGTTGTTGATCTGAGGAATACATAAATTCATTTTATTATTATTTATATTATTAAGATCAATATTGGCTACATCATTGTAGTTCTCTTCACTATAATGTAAAGAGTCAAGTCTTTTTTGAATATAATAATCAATGAATTTATGAGGATATGAATTGCTTAGTAAAAAAGATTTAATTTTACTCAAGTTTTCATTATGAAATCTTTTATCAGATAGTTTATAGACTTTGTCAACTAATGTAAAGACCATAGCTATTTTTTGAGCTTTTGTATGGCAGGAATTGAAGTTTAAAAATCTATTGGAAGAAGTATTTTTTCTATACCAATTGTATAAAATTTGGCTATTGTTATTAATTGTTATTAATTGTTATTAATTATTGTTATTAATATTAATATTGAGTATTATTGATTTATGTATTGACAAGTAAGAATTTTATCTTACACATGTATAAAACATACACCGCGCAATGTATATAACAACAGTGTAAATAACGTACAATAGTCCATGCATACTTTTATAGTTGCATACAATATTTAATTATTTAATATGTAAACATCTAATTTTTTAGACTATGTGGTAAATATTGTGTAAATAATTTTTTATATATATTAGTAATTAATGTATTTTATTATTTATAGTCCTGATGATGGAGTGAAAAATCTCCGAAATATTGACAAATTTATATTTTTATTTTTCAAATAAAAATTTTTTTGCTGAAAGACATCGAGTTTTTTCATTTATTATTTAAAATATGTCCAGCGTAAACTATTCAATAAAATATTTTTTTATTCACACCTATACTCGACAAGTCGTTTGTAACATGAACTTTTAAAATTGATTAAAAATTGATAATTGCAAACTTTTTATTTATATAGTTATAGGCTGATTCCACGTGAAACGTACGTTGACCTCCGTACGTTGACATGAACTTTTAAAATTAATTAAAAATTGATAATTGCAAAATTTTTATTTAAATAGTTATATATTCTTATCTAAAAATTCTTTAAAAATTAATTAAATGCCATTATATCGTAGCATTTAGTTTGAGATAAATATTCTAAGTATTTGTAAATAAAAATATTTATAAACATTTCTAAAGAAATTATATATTATTTTTCAAAATGGATTTAATTGTAAATTTCTAAAATATTATTAAAATATTATTTTAGTCTCCATTTATACCTCGTGTATAAAATTTCTTTATTCATGAATCGCGACATTATTCAAGCTGTTGTAAATTCTACACGCCAAACCTAAAAGAATTTTTTGTTACCCAAAAAAGAATTAATGTTTATTTATTTCTTTAGGGAGGAATTATTTTTAGGTTAAATCTTTTAAACAAAATTATTTTCAATTCAATTCCTTGTAAACAGAATTAAAACAAAAATAATTTTATTTAAAAGAATTAAATTCAAAATAATTCCTCCCCAAAGAATTAAATAAACATTCATTCTTTTCTGGGTAACAAAAAATTCTTTTAGGTTTAGTGTGTAGACGTGGAAAAATTTGTATTTTTGTTAATGATTACAAGTACAGTAAAAAAAATATGCTCAAACTATATACACGAATTGTCTAAAACTATACACGCAAATTGTCTCAAACTATATCACTGTTTTGTCTCAAACTATACACCTTTTTTAGAGATTGGTTCAAACTATATGCTACCCATTATATACCCATTTGTTATAATTTTTCTGATTATTATTTAAAAAAAATAAATTGTGTAGTTAGTTTTAAGAACTGTGTCCAAAACCGCATTCATTTCATGTTCAAAACCCTATACTTAGTGTCCAAAACTCTAGTATTCGAGCTTTTCTCTGCTAGAGCTCTATTTAAAATTATCGTATCTAGCAAATAAACATTTATTCCTCAAGAATTATGTTCATTTTTAATATTTAAAAAGTTATTACGTTAAAAAATACTACATTTTTTATTTTTATTCCTTAGTAGAGTCACGAATTTCCTGAAAGTGTTCAGAACCCTATCCTTGACCCTATTTTATTTAAAAAAAAAAAAAAGGACAGTTTTTACCCGCGAAAAAATGTCACTTTTGTTTGCGCTCGATAAGGTTCAATTTTTGATAAGATTCAAAATTTATATATAAGTTAGGTCCGAGTCAAAGATGAATAATTCATCTTTAATTAAATTAAATATTAATTTAATTTTGAACCAAATCGGATATATGCTGTCGGAATTATTACTCCAGTCAAATCACGGGGGGGGGGGGTTGTATTGTTTGTGGCCAGCAACAGACTGGGTCTACTATAGGTTTTTGGGGTCACTGAACACGAAAATCGGGATTTTTTCTATGAGAAATTGGGGCTTGACCCTTAAGTTTGCCAAATTACCCCTAAAAAGGTCATTTTTGCTGTATTCACTCTAAGCATTTGAAATTTGGTCTAATAGGAGTTTTTGGGTCGCTGATCACAAAAACCGATTTCTTTTAAATTAAAAATTATGTCTTTACCCTTAAATTAGCCTACCCTCGTCAAAAAAGCACCTTAGATTTTGGTGTTAATACCGGAAACCGGGCGTTAATACCAAATTTTTAGTGTTTATTAGAAACTGTAAGGTGTTTTTTTTTAAGGTTCTGGTATTAATACCCAAAAATTCAGCATTTACACCAAAAATTTTATAAAAACACTAAAACAATCGGTGTTAGATTGAATTATTAGTTTTTACACTGAATTGTTTGGTGTTTGATAAAATTTTCGGTGCTTACACCAGAATTTTGATATTAATTGAAACCAAATTCATTGGGATTGGTTTAGTGTATATTTTTTATATTACTCTCTTTAGTTTTTATTTCGAAGCAAGAAACGTTGGATGTATTTAGCTTAGAGTTCGGGGCAAAAAGTGAAAAACGTTTTAGTTTATTTATAATTATAAAATTTGTTTATAACTATTAGTAAAGTGTTTAATCAGATTTTAAGAGTTTTTAATTAAATTATATAAAATTAATATTAAGTTAAAAGTTTTTTGGCACGTGGCACGGGCCAGCGGAATATTCCAGAATCGAGCTATTGTTGCATATCTTGTAAGTAATAAAAAATTTATTAGACAAAAAATAGAATTTGATATTGAAATATAATATAATTATTTTTAATTGTTAAATACTATTCAAAAAAATCTGGTTGCGGGTAACGGGAAAATTGTAGCTGCCGCAACCGGAAAAATTTGGTTACTAAAAAGGGGTTTTTTTTCTTCGTTTAAGCAGCTGCAAATGACAAATAACTTCATAAAATTAAAAAAAAAATTATTATTTATAAAAATTTTTCTTAAACTTCAAAGTACCGCGTAACGCCCAAGAACCAATTAAAAAAAATTTTTTTATTAACTTTTTTTTATGATGTAAGGTATTAAAAAAAATTATTGATAATTAAAAATATTATTTTAATAAAAATTTATTTCTCAAAAATGTTAATGTTGCACCGTTGAGGCAAATTTAGTTAGCCATATTATAAAAATAAAAAAAACTGTTATAAGGTGTTCAAAATCATTTGTATGATAAATAAAAAATATAAAGCAGATACAATTTTATATCTTTCTTACTCTCGCCCCACTTTTACGATTTCGATAGCACCCCTACTTCTTTTACAGATCTTTTACACCTAAATTTTAGTGTTTTTATTTAAGTGTTATTTTTGGTATTTTTTTTTTGTGTTTTTATACGGATTCCGAAATTACGCCGATATTTTTCGGTGCTAATTTCGGCATTTTTTCTGGTGTTTTCTTCAGTGTTTTTTCGATGAGGGTACTCTACCCTTAAAAGGGGTTTTTTGCAACTTTTGTTCTATCCTTCCAAGATTTGGTCTAGTAAGGGTTTTCGGGGTCGCAGATCACGAATATTGAAGTTACAACTATGAAAAATTACCCCTTTATCCTTAAATCGATGTCAAAAAATCCTATTAGATCAAATCTTGGAGGGCTAGAGTGAAAGTAGTGAAAACACCCCTTTTAGGGATAGTTTTGGCCAATTTAAGGGTGAAGCCCCAATTTCTCATACAAAAAATCGACTTTAGGTATGAACATGGACTGTAAGGGTAAAAAATTGGTCCAGCAGGATACAATGAATACCAACGGATAAAATCGGTCCACCTGGTGCCTAATGGGCCCAATCGGGAAAAAATAAAATTCTGATGTATAAATTGACTTCCAGAAATTGACTACATGGGAAAAATGGATCTTGCATGATAAAATAAATAATATCTGGTAAATTTAGCCACCAAGAGATCTATTGGGCCCAATCCGGATAAAGTAAAATCCTGGTGCCAAAGTTAGTGTTTATTCGTGAAAATGATTGACAGGGGGTTAAACATACGATAACTATGATAATACCACCAAATAAAATCATCCACAGAGTTATCTATTGGATTTAATCGGGCTAAGAGAAAAGCAGCTCAAAAAAATACATTTTAGGCGTAAAAATGGATTCCGGGATTAAATAAATGGATTCGCACGTTTAAATTAATAAAAAAATTAATATCCGAAACCAATAAAGGTCATAATGGGCCCGCCTGGCATAAAATAATATCCTGGTAAAAAACTTGATCTCTTATAGTAAAAATAGCTTTCTGAAGGTGTAAAATGGTTCTCGCATAATATTATTAATATCATCGAATATTATTAGTCATCCAGAGACTTACTGGGCTGCAGTAAAATCAGAATAAAATCCCCTTTCAAAAGTTGATTTTAAGGTGCTTAATTTTATTCTTTGTGTACTAAATAAATCATAAATAGTAAAACGAACGACATTTGGTTAAATCTGCCTATAATCGTAAAATAAAGCTTTTGGACTAAAATAAAACTTTGATTCTAATATTAAATTTTTAGTTATTTCTATTAATCGCCCAAATATTTTCTAAGTAAATATATATATATTATTGTCATAAATGCAGGAGGGTGGGGAGTTTAGTGGGTATTACCCTAAATTTGAGGTTGAGTCCCACAGAACCATACAGTACGTGGTGTATGGCATGCGTAAAAACATTCTCCTCGTCCTACGAATAAGGCCCCTTCTCAATTTAATTTTGGGACAGATGGGCCCAATTGTCCCCCATGGGTTATTTTTTTCTTCTTCCAATAATGCCCCTGACTATGTCCGATGCCTTACGTGCTAGCTGGTGTTATATTAAAAAAAAAAAAAAAAAAAAAAGTTCTGTATAAAGAGCCTGTATTTAGTGTGATGTGAGCCAAAAAGCATCTAAGATATTTCTAAATAAACCAAAACTCAAAATAATACATCCGTAGTTCCTAGCTATTTTGACCCAAGTCTGAGGTTGATGTCTCGAATTTAAAAAAATACCGATTGTACTGTGTTTGGTACGTAAAAATATATTTACTGGCCAATTTTTAAAGCTCTAGGTGGCTTGGTTGCGATTTGGCAGCTGTTATTCCAGTTTTGATTTTTTTCGAATTCTCGGCCACCCGTTTGCTTTTTATTTTCTGGACGCCTATATTTAAATAGGCAGTAAAATTTCACGCGAAATCCGAATCTGACCATATTTTTTCGGAAAAACCTCAGGAAAAGCTGGAAAGTTGGAAAAACTAAAGAAATCTTTCAAATACAAATTTCTCAAAAAGTGTAACTTTTTTTTTTAATGTGTTCTCCCATACATTTAATGGTGGTTGACTCCTTTTTTATCCCATTTACCTTTTAAGTACTTAAAACCCCATTTCAAGCTCAAAGATAGAATTTGAAATTTTGCATTTTCTGAATTTTTCGATTTCTTCAGTTTTCCTGACTGAAAATAAAATATCTGACTTGATTTTTGGATTTCCCGGAAAATTTTATCTTGATAACCCTTTTGGGTAAAATTTAAGAGGCCTCTGACTCTTTAAAAAAATGAAAATCAAAGTAAAATGCTAAAAACAAATCAAATGAATAAATAGGATAAATAATAGCATAATTTATTTAGTTTTTTATTTTATCTTAAATTTTATGGAAATAAAACTTATGGATTTTGTAATTTTCTTAACTAATTATTTCCAGAGAATAGATATTGTAAGGAATTGTAAGGAATTAAAAATGAAAATAAAACATAAAAAAAATTTTTTTATTAAAATTAACTTATTAACTTATTAAGTTTTAATTAAAACTTTTTTTTGAGATGTACTTTTTATATCACTTTCGGTCAGGAAAATCGAGAAAATTGGAAAATTCAGAAAATGCAAAATTTTCAAATTCCATTTTTTGAAATTAAAATGGGTTTTCATGTACTTAAAAGGCAAATGGGACAAAAATGGAGTTTACCATCATGAAAACTATGGGAGAACACATTAAAAAAAAAAAAGTGACCCTTTTTAAAATTTTGTATTTAAGAGTTTTCTTTATTTTGTCCAATTTTCCGGGTTCCCCTAAGGTTTTTCCGAAAAAATATGGTCAGGTTTGGAATGGGCGCGAAATTTTACAACCTACCTTGATATCTAAATATTTTTTAGGCTTATTTAGGGCGTCCAGAAAATAAAAAGCAAACGGCTGGCTGAGAATTCAAAAAAAATCAAAATTGGAAAAACAGCTGCCAAATCGCAATCAAGCCACCTAGAGCCTTAAAAATTTTCCAGGAACCGTATTTTTACGTACAAAATACAGTGAAAACGGTATTTTTAAATTCAAAACATCGACCTCAGACTTGGGTAAAAATAGCAAGAAACTACCGACATATCATTTTATTGTATTAAATTTTATTTATTTTTTTTTATGCATATATTGTATATTTATGTATTCTATCATTTTTGCTTGGCTAAATAAAGACTATGATAATAATAATACTAATAATAATAATAATATCATGGAATAAATAATTCTAAATACATTAACAGAAGTGTATTCAAAATATTTCTGAATTAGAATTAACTTTACCCATAAGTAAAAATATATAATATCAATAATACTATATTTTTAGAAAATAAATTAAAAACAACAAATATTATATATGTCAAATGTATTTATTAATGAAATTTCAAATAATAAAAGCTGATTTACTAATCAAACTCTTAATATAAAATTAATTATGCTTAAAACATTGGTAGCAGGGGAAAAGTGTTTCTTTAATTCAAGCCACTTTTTTTTGAGTAAAGTTTTACCAAGTGATATTTTTTTTTTATGTTAAAAACTTTTTTATGTTCTAAAGAATAGTACAATTTTTGATAAATTCAAGTAAAAAGACAGTGAAATTTTTGTAATTTTATCTGAAAAAACTGTATTTACCACATATTAAAAAAAAGCCATTGTATTTTTATATTTTTCGTGAAAGAATTTTACAATCTTACAAAATAACAGTAAAATTATAGATATATATTAGAGTGATTCAAAAAAAAAAAAGTGCTTGAAATTAGCTCTTCATGGAGTTTGTTGTTGTATACATGATACCAAGATCCCATGCCAATTTTTAGCCCATTTGGTGACGTTTTAGAGGTCGCGCAAGTCTCTAGAAGCTTTTTCAAAATTGAAAAACGAGGGCAGCTCATAGCGGGTTCAGAAAATTTTTTTAAAAGGCTTTAAATATGCCTAGGGGTACGTTTTTTTGGTTGCTGGTTTCAAAAATCATGGTCCCAGAACATAAAAATTTGTTAAAAACTCCTAAATTGGTTAAATTCACCCTTATTTAAGGGTAATTTTCCCAATTTTACGCTAAAAATTCATAAAAAACCAATGGGAAATTGTTATCTTTGTTAGTTATCTAAATATATAATTTACTAATTACATATTATATGCAAATAAAGTATTTTCTTCCATTTAACCCCTATATTAAGGATTCAATTAGCTCAAAATAAGGGTTGAACTACCCCAAATATCAACAAAAATAGTATAATTTGTTAAATTTGATGTTTAACAAAGTTATTGCTTATATTTGATGAAAAATATGATTAATTTACAAAAAAATCAAAACTTACAACCCCAAGGAATGAAAACCACCCCCTTATTTTATTTCAACCCTTAAATTTAATATTAATTTAATAAAGAAATAATTGTATTTTTGTGTATTATTGAATTATGATCAAGGAAAAAATACTTTTGCCGGCATAGTGGAAGTAAAGTATTATACATGTGAGTAAGTACACGTAATATGGTCACTTTTCAAGTCAGTTTTTGTTTTAGGAAAAAGCTTCGTAACACTGGTTTTGGTTTTCAGTAAAAGCTTAATAAAATAATTTATTAGCTTCTTCCCGTTTTAATATTAATAATATTTAGACTAATACATTCCAGTAAACTATAAGTACGTGTTGGTGAAAAACCTTTTAAATGTTTGAGTACTGTGAAAGCACACAGGTGAAAAACCATATAAATGTAAAATTAATTTTTTATAATTTTATCTCAAATTTTTTTAGCCCTTTTAAATAAATTAATTATAGTAGAATCTCTGTTATAAATAGTAAATATCGCACTATTAACTTTAGGAAATCGTCATCATCCCTCTAAATTTAATATTTTTTATACTCCTTCGTGGATGCTACCATCCAAACATTTATGTGTTAGAGGTAACTCTTATAACAAGTGAAGTAAGGTACCCATTTGTTATTAACAAAATGTAAACAATAAACAAATCTCTTTATTTTGTTTAGTGTCATTTAGGCTTTTGTTAAGTGTGTATGTATTTACAAATGTTAAATCTTAAAAAAAATTCTTAAAATTAAATTATTTTTAAAATTATTTTTAAAAAATTACATAAAATAATATTAATATATTTTTAAATATTTTTTTATTAAAAAGATATTTCTCTTGAAAAAAATGTCACAGTTGTGGCTTCTTGAGTATTTTCTCCTGTGTTTGAAGAAAGTACTTTACCTTCATTAGGATCAGTTCTTCACAAGTTTATGGATTTTCATTTAAAAGATAAAAAATTAATTCAGGATAGCGCCAACTCAACTGCCAATGAAGTTCTAAATATTTGGATTAAACATGAAAAAAAAACTATGAGTGATTTTAATGTTGCTAGAAAAATTTTGAAATTTCATAATGAATGGTTAAATTTAAAAAAAAGTATTAATAGAAAATCTGAGAAAGAAATAGAAAAAAGGCACAATTTTATAGATAATTTAAGTGCTGTTTTTGATATAACTTCTCAAGAACAAACAGTAAAAGTCAAAACAAGCAAAGTGTCAAAAATTAAATTATATGAGGATTAGATGATTGTAAGTGATATTGATGAGTATATGGAAAATGATAACAGCAACATTGAAAGTGATGAAGAATAATGCCCACTTCCTATGAAGAAAAAAAAAAGTTCACATAAATTAAATTTTTAATTTTGCGGATCTTTAGATCGCACAAAAACGACAAATAGGCAAGCTTTTCATTTAATAGCTCCTGTAATGCAAGATCCTCCATCATATAGTACAATCGGACGAAAACGTAAAATATTTCGTGATGAAGCAGTAAAGAAGATCTCAGCCAATTTTAATAGAAATGATTATTTTATTGTTCATTGGGATGGAAAAGGATTAAAGGAATCGAATAATAATATTGCCAAACACGTTGAAAATATATCAATTTCAGTAACATCTGGAGAAAAAGAAAAACTTTTAGAAATACCTGTAACACTTGATTCAACTGTTTTATCACAAGCAAATGCTGTTTTTGCTACTCTTACAAAGTGGGAAATATCTGAAAATGTTATTGGCATGTGCTTTGACACCACAGCTAGTAACACTGGCGTGAATAAGGGAGCAGCGAATATTTTAGGAAAAAAAATTCAGAGGAAACTTCTATGGCTGGCTTGTAGGTAATAAAATTTTTAAAATCCTTTTTTAATAGTAACACTTAATGGTATAATTTACAAAACTACTCATTTAGTATTTAATGAAATTCTGATTAATGAAGACGTTGTTTTTTTGATAAAATTTAATTCTACAAATATTTTTAAAATATTTTAGGCATCATATCTACGAATTACCAGTTACTGCTGTTTATGATAGTTTATTTGAAAAATCAAATGGCCCAATATCCAAATGTTTTCAAGATTTAAAACTTCTTGGGATTCAATTGATAAAAGTAAATGGGATTCGGCTGAAAATGATCCTGTTATTGGTGGTGAAATTAAGAAAATAAAGCAGGATATAATCGACTTCGCAAAGTATCAGTTACAGAAATTTCAACCAAGAGATGATTATAAGGAAGTATTAACTTTAGCAGTAAAAATTGTAGGTGGTAGCTTAGACAAGGAGTACAAAATTCAGGCTTCTGGGGCATGTCATCGGGCTCGGTGGATGGGTAAAGTTATTTATTGTTTTAAGATATTTTTATATCGTAATCAATTATCAATTTCATCATTGGAATTGTTATGTTTGCAAAAATTTGTTTTATTCGTTTTAAAAGTTTTTATAAAAAAATGGTTTCAATGCCCTTCTCCAATTAAAGCTACATTTAACGATATAGAATTTTTAAAAGAAATCGTACTTTACGAATCAATTGATGAAAATGTTTCAAATGTGGCTTTTAAAAGTTTTTCTAACCATACCTGGTATCTCAGCGAAAGCCTATGTGGATTAGCATTCTTTGATAATAGAATAGCAGCTAAAGAAAAAAAAAAGAATGGTAAAAAATTTGTCAAAACGAGGTGTTGCTAACCCTTCTTACAGGCCTTTTTTTACCAGACAAAAAATATTAAATCTCAAAATTTCAGATCTTATCACAGCAAATTCCAAAAAAATATTCTGTTCATATGATTTAGCAACCGATTTTTTAAAAACAAACTCAAAATATTGGGAAAATGCTGAATCATATAAAATTGCTAAGCCAATTTTAAATAAAATTAAAGTTGTAAATGATACTGCTGAAAGAGGCGTCGCATTAGCCCAATTTTTAAATAATTCGTTAGCTAAAGATGACGGCGAAAAACAAAAAATTTATCAGGTAGTTGAGTATCATAGAAAAATGCACCCAAAACCTTGTCAAAAGCATTATAGTGTTTAATTTTTTTTCATGATAAATTAAAAAATTTATTTTATATAATTTATATTTAAGTGCTAATAGCTTTAAATATACTGTATTAAATTTATTACTTTTTTTTTTTTATCAAATGAACGTTTTATTACGTAGATGTAAAAAATATTCATAAATTAAATAAGTTAAATTTTATTTTTTGTTTGTACAGAAATATATGTTAAATATATCTAACTAACTACCAAAAAATGTTATCTACCCTAGTCAAAATACCTAGTTTAAGAAAAAAAAATCTTGAATTAATTAATTTTTTTATGTTAATTTATTATTTTATTTAAATTGTGTGTATCTATGTTTATTATGTATCTAGGTTATAAAATACTTTCATGTAATTGTTAATAGTTGTCAATTGAACATGTCGAGATTATTTATTTTCAACAAAAAAAATTAATGATAATTTTTGATGATTATTTAAAATATACTCAAAAATACTTTTTATCTATCAGACTATTTTAAAAAGAAAAATCAATCATTTTTATTTCTAATTATCACATATTCTACACTTTTAAAAGGTTTCCAAATGTAAAGTATTAATCAAAATATTATCAATAAAAAATATTCAAAAATATCCAGAGTTTATTTATTTATGCATGATTTTAAATATAAGAAATGTAAAAAAAAAATAAAATAAAAAATATTAAATTTTTGAATTAGGGATGATGACGATTTCCTAATTAATGTTAAGAATGCGATATTTACTATTTATAACAGAGTTTCTACTATAATTAATTTATTTAAAAGCGCTAAAAAAATTTGAGATAAAATTATAAAAAATTAATTTTACATTTATATGGTTTTTCACCTGTGTGCTTTCACAGTACTCAAACATTTAAAAGGTTTTAATACTTTACTTCCACTATGCCGGCAAAAGTATTTTTTCCTTGATCATAATTCAATAATACACAAAAATACAATTATTTCTTTATTAAATTAATATTAAATTTAAGGGTTGAAATAAAATAAGGGGGTGGTTTTTATTCCTTGGGGTTGTAAGTTTTGATTTTTTTGTAAATTAATCATATTTTTCATCAAATATAAGCAATAACTTTGTTAAACATCAAATTTAACAAATTATACTATTTTTGTTGATATTTGGGGTAGTTCAACCCTTATTTTGAGCTAATTGAATCCTTAATATAGGGGTTAAATGGAAGAAAATACTTTATTTGCATATAATATGTAATTAGTAAATTATATATTTAGATAACTAACAAATATAACAATTTCCCATTGGTTTTTTATGAATTTTTAGCGTAAAATTGGGAAAAATACCCTTAAATAAGGGTGATTATCGCCAATTTAGGGATTTTTAACAAATTTTTATGTTCTGGGACCATAATTTTTGAAACCAGCAACCAAAAAAACGTACCCCTAGGTATATTTAAAGCCTTTAAAAAAAATTTTCTGAACCCGCTATGAGCTGCCCTCGTTTTTCAATTTTGAAAAAGCTTCTAGAGACTTGCGCGACCTCTAAAACGTCACCAAATGGGCTAAAAATTGGCATGGGATCTTTGTATCATGTATACAACAACATACTCCATGAAGAGCTAATTTCAAGCACTTTTTTTTTTTTTTGAATCACCCTAATCCTATCCTATATATATATAAATCTTTAATTATGTGTGTGTGTGTGTGTGTGTCCGAACGTGATAAATTAGAAAACGATAAAAGCTACAGACATAGGGTTTACGGCAAAAGACGGCAAAAATTACGGGTCAAAACATAGGCTACGTTTTATTTCGATTGATAACGACAAAAAAATTTTATGTTGAAAAAACTGAAATTCCAAGAAAAAAATTTTTATCAAATTTTCAAAAAAAACCAAAAAAACGGAAAACTGAGGAAAAATTTTACTATCAAAGAGAACTTCATTCGATTCGGGCATATTTTTTACGTATCCACCTAAATTTTCAAGTTAATTGGCTCGATCTGTCAAAAGTTACTATCATTTTTCAAAAATTATAAAAGTTTATGACTAATATTATATATATTTGTAATTCTTACCGGTTACTAATTTAGTAGCTCAATAGAGTAACTAAAAGAAACTTGTACAGGTATTATCAGGGAGAATCCTAGAATTGGTAGTTGAGGGAAGCAACTCCCACTTGCGGATCCTAGGGAAGGGTAATCAAGCTTTGTATCGCTGATCACTAATTATCCACGTGAGTTCCAACGTCCGTAATTTTTATGATTCAGTACATTTTAGATAATAATTCGGGTAAAAAAGGTTGTTATACAAAATATTGAGTAAGCTAAAACAACATATCTTTGGAAAAATCAAGTTGCAGGGGTCCAGGGGGGCGCAGCCCCCTTGGCGGTTGCCGAGGTGAGCGAAGCGAGCTGGAGGCAGCTATCCTATATATATATAAATCTTTAATTTTGTATGTTTGTCCGAAATGGATAAACTAGAAAACGATAAAAGGTAGAGCCGCGGGGTTTACGGCAAAAGATGGCAAAAATTACGGGTCAAAACATAGGCTAGGTTTCGTTTCGATTGATAACGACAAAAATTTTTTATGTTGAAAAAACTGAATTTTTAAGAAAAAAATTTTTATCAAATTTAAAAAAAAAACCAAAAAAACAAAAAACCAAGGAAAAATTTTAGTATCAAAAAGAATTTCATTCGATTCGGGTATATTTTTTACGTATCCACCTAAATTTTCAAGGCGATCGGTTCGATCTGTCAAAAGATACAATAATTTTTCGAAAATTATAAAAGTTTAGGACTAATCCTATCCTATCCTATCCTATCCTATATATATATAAATCTTTAATTATGTGTGTGTGTGTGTCCGAACGCGATAAACGAGAACACGATAAAAGCTACAGACATAGGGTTTACGGCAAAAGACGGCAAAAATTACGGGTCAAAACATAGGCTAGGTTTCATTTCGATTGATAACGACAAAAAATTTTTATGTTGAAAAAACTGAATTTCCAAGAAAAAATTTTTTTTCAAATTTTCAAAAAAAACCAAAATAACGGAAAACCATGGAAAAATTTATTATAAAAAAGAATTTTATTCGATTTGGGCATATTTTTTACGTATCTACCTAAATTTTCAAGCTAATCGGCTCGATCTGTCAAAAGTTACAATCATTTTTCAAAAATTATAAAAGTTTAGGAATAATATATATTATTATTTTGATTTCATTGACCTGTACTGGGCATAATTGTTAAATGAATTAAATATAAATTGTCCTATCTTGATATGTGTATGTTTTCAAATAACATCCCTTTTTTTATTAAGACATATCAAGCGGCAATATTATATAATTTTTAAATTCATTTAAAAATTATTTTTCAAAAATACGCGGTTTTTAATGTAGGTACAGAAGGTACCTGCAGCGTTTCGATCAGATCATAATTCATTTAACAATTATGCCCAGTACAGGTCAATGAAATCAAAATAATAATATATATTAGAAAATATGGGCGATTAATAGAAATAACTAATAATTCAATATTTAGGAATAATATTATATATATTCGTAATTCTTACCGGTTACTAATTTAGTAGATCAATAGAGTAATTAAAAGAAACTTGTACAGGTATTTTCAGGGTATTTATTATTATTATTTATTATTTATTATTTATTTATCAATTGTTAGTTGAGGGAAGCAACTGCCACTAGCGGATCCTAGGAAAGGGTACTCAAGCTTTGTATCGCTGATCACTAATTATCCGCCTTAGTTCCAACGTCCGTAATTTTTATGATTTAGTAAATTTTAGATAATAAGTCGGGTAAAAAAGGTTGTTATACAAACTATTGAGTAAGCTAAAACAACATATCTTTGGAAAAATGAAGTTGCAGGGGTCCAGGGGGGCGCAGCCCCCTTGGCGGTTGCCGAGGTGAGCGAAGCGAGCCGGAGGCAGCTAGTATATATATATACATCTAAAAAACTTATTTGACTTAATTTTTTGTCTAATTTATTCTTGTTCTGATTGGTTGCTCTAATTCTTTCATGCGCGTAATTTGCATTTTTTATTGGGTGCTAGCGATGTAATTTACACAAAAACTTCTTCATCATTTACGCTCGCTTATTAGTAACTATTTATTATCTTATAAAATACTGAATTATTAATAAAATGTTGGGTATTTTCAATTATTATTAAATATATTAAAAAATATGGAAATAAGAAATATAATAATTTTCTCAGTAGAGTATTTGATCATCCGTTTGTGAAATTTCGCCGTCCAGGACGAAAGAAAAATTTACGGAAATGGACAGTAATCAGTGTTTGCATTCAGATGCGTTAATAAATATTTTAATATAAAAAAAATAATAGATTTTATATATGAATTAAGTCACAGTTTTAATGTGATTAAATATGCAATATGATTTTACAGGGTTGGCGCAGTTCAGTGTGTAGGAAGCATGCTTTCTAGTGGTAATAGAAAAATAAAAAACTAAAATAGTCCATTGGTAAAAAAAAATATTGAAACAAAATCAATAAAAATCATAGTAATAAAAATCCATGTACTGTTATATATCTAACTCTTTCTGTTAAACGATGCTGTGTACTTTCATCCCTGTATTCGATGTTGATGGCGATTCAAGATACTCCTGGATCCCGTTGGATGTTTTTTGGAAAGGTTTAAGAAGCAGTTCAGTTAAATAACACTGTATTCACTTATATACTTTTATTTAGTCAAAATTTAAAATAAGATTTTATTACACACTAGTGCATCACGATACGATACGATATCGATATTTTAAAATTATCGATATCGTCTCGACAGAACTACTATAAATATCGTATCGTATCGATATCGTCTCGATATTCGATAAAATATCGACATACAAAATAAAAAGCAATTTTTTTTAATTAAAAAATAATGTGACCGACCGTCTTTTGTTATTTTTTTTTTTTTAAACATACAAAAATATAATGCGCCAAAATATATATATAAGGGTTCTTTCTATTTAATTTATATGAAAACCAAGTATTATAATTGGACAATTTAAAGACTTCCGTTTTTTGACATGACAAACTTATAAGGCACAATTTCATCTATGTATTGCATACATAGGGTGATCGTGCCTAAAAATATTTTTAAACAATAGAAAACCGGTATAAGGGTATAATACTTGATATAATACGCATACTTATATTTTTTCAAATAATATGTATAGCTAGTTAAATAAATAAATTAATAAATTCACAAAAAACCGATATCGATAATTTCCGATATTCTCGGCTTTGAATATCGGCGATACGAGAATATCGGCGATATTGCTAAAACATAATATCGTATCGTTATCGATAAATTTAGCAAAGTCTCGTATCGATATCGTATCGATATCGTATCGGATTTCGATACGATATCGATATTAATATCGTATATCGTGATGCACTATTACACACTATATAGATGGATTTTATGAATGAATAGATAAACAGACTTGCCCGCACGCCCGTGTGTGTTGGTATCAAACCCCTGAACTGTCTCATCTGCCCTCAGGCAGCGCTTTATATAGTCTTTCTCGGAGGAGGGTTTAAACCAAGTTGGTTTAATACATCCGTTTTGATTGGTGTTGTTAGGGATGTTTTGGTATGTTGCTAGGGGTGCATCCATAATGACGGATAAAATAAGAAATTCTTATTGGTATTGACTTCAGAGAGGAGTTGACATTATCATATGCAAAGAAAGCGTCTATACGTCATGTAACGGGAAACGTGATAGTATCATCGTTTATGTGTCTAGACTTTCTTATCAACGTAAAACGTGATAATATCTTTTAAAATAAGGTTGGGAAAATATCTTTATTTGTGTGTCTAGATTAGTAATAATAATAAACTGGTGGGTTAATAAAAATATGTGTCTAGACTTTTTATGTGGTAGAATTTATTTAATATGATTTCATCAATGCAAAACGTGATAATATCTTTTATAAAAAGATTTAGATACTAGCTAAGTAATATGAAACATGTTAATATCTTTATTTACATGTGTAAACTTTGTTTAATAATAATAAACTGGTGGGTTAACCAAAATATTAGTCCAGACGTAGTTATCATAAAAGGTAATGTTTGTGAAGATATTGTTGTATACATTTGGCAAAAAATAAGCTGTATATTAAGTCCTTAATTAATAGTACACGACGCTTTTTTTTTAAGGAAAGAAGGAGAAAATTTTGTATAAAGATTATTCTTCTTAGCTATTACGTCATCACAGGTGCACACACAAATTTTTCTCCTGGCCTTTGTTCATATTAAATATCGCGGTATTTAATGGTATTTTTATCAGCATGTGGTGATGTATGAACAAATTCAGAATAAGTAACCAAAAATCGCATAGTAAACCATATTTTGTTATTTTTCCGAAATTTTACGAAAATAAACTTTTTTGAGAGTGTGTTTGTTATTTTGAAGGTTTAACAAGAAGGTTTAAGAAAAACCTTAGAACTTAAAAACTTGTAATCAGTAACCAAAAAACCTATATTGAAGAGCCCATAGAAGTTAAGGTTTACTTTTGAATTACCAAATATGACTGTAAATGAATAATACATTTACTTTCAGCGAACTCACTGAGTACTGAATGAAAATCTAAATTACTAGCCTAGAACTTTACATTCACCATTGCTTTTGACGTAAGACTCAATGAGAATCTTTAAATCATTAGTTGTACTATTTTATTCCGTATTTACTTCATTTAAAACTCGGGTGGGGGGGGGGGGTGTATAATCTCCTACTGACATGAGATTTGCTCCACTATATGTTTTTTGGGTCGTTGATCTCGAAAATCGAGGTTATTTCCGGGAGATATTTTCGGAACACCTTTAAATTTGCAAAAACTTCCCCCAAAAAGGGGTTTTTTTGATATATTAGCAAAGTAAGTTTATAGATTTAGCCAAAAATTGGTCTTAGGGGGTTTTTTGGGACCTTGAACAATAATTTTAGGTAGTTTTTAATAAATAATTAATATTTCACATTTAAATGTATTTTATTCAATCTTTTACCCATTTACAAAAACTACTCAGGAAACCCTCTGTAATTGCGGTTTATCGTATTCGCGGATTTAAATATACGCGATTCTTCAAAATATACCGAGTTTCTTTTTCGGCGGATTTGAATTTGGTTTTACGTGGTTTTGTAGCAATGTTCACATTTATTAATTTTTTTTTCACAAATTTTTGGTTATAAACATTATAAATTTTTTTTTTGGCTAATTAAAATAAATTAAAAAGATATATTAAATTTTTTCCAACAAGATTTTTGGTTATAAACAATATAAAAATTTCTTTTTTGGCTAATTCAAATAAATTAATAATCATGGCTTCTAAAAAAACTAATGAAAAAGAGTGCGAAAAACAGAAAAGAAAAAAAGAAGTAATGGACTTGGCTCAAAAATTTAAAATTTTGGATCTTTTAAGACAAGGTGAAAAAGTAGCTGCTCTTGCAAAACGATACATTGTGAATGAATCAACTATAAGATCAATTCGTGTTAGTGAAGAAAAAATACGGAAAAGTTTTTCAAATTTGGGCGATAATACAAAGGTTTCCAGGAATTGAATGAGCTTGAGATTCTTGAACTCATTCAGCCGCATCAAGATCAATTAACTGCAGAAGAAATCGATGAAATATTAACAAATCCCCAACAAGATGAGAAAGAATCTTTGTTAATTGATACATCAACTCTTGGCATAGTTACAAGAGCGTTGACTTCTATTCAAAAAGTTAACGATGATATAATCAACAATGATCCAAATAATATGATTAAGATATGTAAAATATGATTGATTTGAAAATATCAATCACTTTTTTATTGAAAATTTCATGCATCCTAAGAAATTATACCGTTAACAAGGCAAGGTATAATACGGACCATAAAAAAAATAAAATTTTAAAATTATATATTAATTTTTGATTACTGAGCTAACAATTTTTTTTTAATTGAATTATTTTTACAATCCTTTAGGTCCCTTGAACCTGGTGAAAGAGATATTTCATATTTTTCATTCGTCATATTTCATATCATAAAATATGACGAGAAGTCTAAAATTTAAACAAGATTGCGAAAAACCAGTGCATGCATACGAAGAATTAAATAGAGTTATGATCCGTACAGCTAAACAGAAGATCCTTACAGATTATTTTTTTTGTCAACAAAATAATTTTCATTCTCAAAATTTTTTGATTTACTTTATGTACTTTAGGCTAACTTATGTATTTTAGGGTAAAATTAATTTTTATTACAAATAAGGATATAAGGGGTTGCTTTTGCTAAATTATGGGTGAAATATTGATTATTCACAAAAAATTCTGGATGAGCGACCCCAAAAAGCCAAAAGGACCTAATTTGGTCGCTCAAAGTGCAAAAATAGCAAAAACACCCTTTTTAGGGGTAATTTTTGCTAATTTGAGGTGAAATATTTATTATTTATCAAAAATTCGCACAAATTCTTGATCAGCGATCCAAAAAACTCGTAAGGACATAAACTGGTTTCTCAAAGTGCAAAAATAACAAAAACTTCCCCTTTTAGTGGTAATTTTTGCTAATTTAAGGGTGAATTATTAATTATTCCTTAAAAACTACCTAAAATTCTTATTCTGCGACCCAAAAAACCTCTTTAAACCAATTCTTGGCTAAATCTATAAGCTCAGTTTGCTAATATATAAAAAAAAACCCTTTTGGAGGTAGTTATTACAAATTAAGGGTGTTCCGAAAATATCTCCCGGAAAAGACCCCGATTTTCATGATTAGCGATCCAAAAAATATATTGTAGAGCAAGTATTATGTCAGTAAGAGAAAATACACCCTAAACCGTGTTTTGACTGGAGTAATTCGCGTTTCTCGAAAATATTTACCATGGTATTCTGTATTTAGATTGGTTGAGAGAGCACGAGGATTTTTACCAAATTTTATCAAAAATAACCAGAGATAATCTGTCAATCATGGCCACGTGAGTTCCCGTGAACGCTTATTTTCAAATGTTTCTTTGATTGATCAGCCTAAGAGACGATTATTAATAGAAAATCCTCTAACGGCATTACTATAACGGCATTTTAATTGTTTTTTGTTTTAGCAACCTCGGGCGAGGGTCTCGGCCGAGACCGAGGCAATGATTTTTTGACATCGGTCTTGGTCATTTATATCAAACCTTGCCTCACCTCGGGCTCGATTAAAGTCTATTAATAGTTCTCATTATCAATCTCTCAATATAGTCTCCCATCTCTAAACTTGAATTAAAGTCATTATCAACGGTTCTACTCGAGATTCAAATAGTATAATATTAAATGATACTATTTATTAATTTCCAACATTACAAATCGTCATAAAATTTATCTTAATGTGATGGTATTGGTTTAAATAAACTTATAAGGTTAACATTCAAAAGTTGTATCAACAAATTTTGATTCACTCGGACGATCTTAATTTCAATGTATAATTTGGGATGAAAATTCTAAAAAATTTTCTTCACATTTTTATTCAGTAAAAATCTGGTTACGATGGTAGTAGTTAAAACCATACCCAAACATCAAACTTGGATCTATGGTCTTGATCAGATTTGATAATTTTTCTACAGCACAATGGCTGCTGGGACGTGTAATACTACTTTATACATTAGTAACATAGAATAATATCATTATTCATACACAACTACACGTGGAAAAGATCAAATACTAATAGTACAATTTAAATTCTACAATAAGCGTTCGCATTCGCATATAATATTTTGTTATTCAATTTTCTCATTCTTCCAAGGCTTTGAAACAAAAAAAAAGGTACAAAAAACACGCTTATTCAAAAGTTAAGGATGGGTATTATCGAATTTTCTATGCATAATTTTTATATTTAGGAGAGGGGATTGAACGTATATTATATACAATGGTAAAATGGGGTTAGCGTTTTTTTTGTCAGAATTCAAAAGTCCTATAGAAATATGATCTTGTTACACGTGTACCTGTATAAATAATGATAAATTTTTTATCACTAATGTATAAAAAACATACTTAGACGTGGTAAAGAATATTTACTCATCCTCCAGGCATGTAAATGTAAATGTTTTTATGTTGGCGGCGCTAGCCGGAGAATGAGTAATATTCTTTACCATGTCTAAGTATCTTCTATTATGCAGGGTCAGATAAAGTCATCAGAGTTGTAAGAGTAAAGACTTCTTAAAGTCTTTTTAATAGAATAAATACTAGTATTTTATAAATAGTTCTATAAAATAGTAAAGTTGGCCTTATTGTCAATCAAAACTTCATGTCAGTAAAACCAAGTTGGACAAAATTTGTGCAATTGAAACAGTATAAAGTTTTAATAACATAAAATTTTCCTTGCTTTTAAAGCAATATAAGACCAAAAGCATCTTTTTAATATATTGAATATAATATTTAACCTATAAAACTTGTTAGATATTTATTTAAAATAAACTCATTCTTCATGATTTATATATTTAATTAATATTATTTATATGAATAATTGGCTTTATCGTTCTCCGTATTTCAAAAATTCAAATTAAAAAATGGGTTTTATTAATCAATATAAAAACAAATTTTTTCAAAAATGAATAAATAATTTTTATTTTTCTGGACGTTTCAATAGTTTAATTACTATCCTTTTCAACAGAATCTAAAAATAGAAATATTAACAATTTATTAATTAACAAAAATTATAATATATAAATCAGTATAATTACAAACATATCAATAAAAGTTGTTTTACATTATTTAAAAAAAAATTTATTTACGTCTGTCTTTAGTATTACTTTAAAATTTTTAAAGTTTGTCATGTTTTTGATATTACATAAGACACATAACACATCAAAAGCCATATTATTACTAACAAATTTTCAAAAAAAATTTTAGTTACAAGTAGGGATACCATAAAACTAAATACAGTACTGAAAACTTATTAACAAAAGATAACTTTATTTAAATACCAACCTTCACAACTTATAAATTTCTTTATTAATTCAATGGTATTTATGTAAATATATTTTAAATTTTTTAAATCTTCTGTTCAATAGCTAAGTAGTGGACTGTATGATGTGTGATAAACTAGGATTTTGGTGATGATGAAATAAAATAACTTAGTAAAAAATATATTAATTTAAGTAGCAAAATAATTATGAAACTTTATTATACAAAAATGTGTGTGTTGCTACTTGAACTATTGTCCTAAGACAGCCGGCACTGTGCGCCGTTTCTAAAGGCACGCGCTTACACTCTGTGCTCTCTCTGTGCACACACGCACGCATACTTATAAACTTATATTAATATTTGTATTATTATACAGTGTAATATTTAACATTCTCCCCCCTTTTAATTTATTTGCAGAAAAAATAAATTAATAATTAAAAATTTACTAGTTTATGTACATATTTAAAAAAAAAATTATCCCATATTTTTTTACAGAAAAATAAATAAATTACAATACATTTTATTTTTTATTTTACACAGTTTTTACGTAATTTTATATTAAAAATTTCACACATGCATTCATTCATTCCAAACAAAATTTTCCGTCTTGAATCAGCCTAAACCAATTTGTTTTAACTTTATGGTCTAAATCACTTCTTATTAATTCCATAATTCCTCCCGGGCGTAAAACTCGTGCTTAAAGAATTTTCTGAACTCTTTCTACGCCTAGGGGGGCAAAAAATAGTGTAAGCACCATGAGCGAAATACTTTAGACACGAGCGTGAACACAAATCACTCGTGCCCGGCTTCGCTGAGCACTCGTGCTAGTGCTCACGCTAGTGCCGAAACTTTTACGCCCTTGATACTTAATATACTATTATGCCACCTAGAAATTTGTTTTTAGTTAATGGAAACATTTTAGTACACAAATAATCCCATTTCCTATCCACTGAGGCAAATTAGGAAATAATGCAATTACATCTAATGATACAAATTCATAATCCTCAGGCCTATTTATATGCTTCATAAAATTAATGATTTCTAAACTATTTTTTATTGTTAATCTTGGCTTTTTAAGATATTTTGTAAAAAATTTAGATAAAGCTTTATCAAAATTATATAAAAAACTCCCTTTACATGATACAACAATTCGAATTGGATAACCCTCTTTGTGACTTTTTATTAATCCATAAGCTAATGATAACATCGCTTTTTCTAGCCACTCAATATTTACATCAGAAAAGGCATCACCCCACTGAAAAACACCTTTTTCAGCCCATAAAGTTAAAAGCCTTTTAACATCATTTTTTAGTATTTTAGTAGGATCTTCTGATAATTTTTTATAACGATTTTCATTACTTAAGTCCAATTCAACTTTATTAATATAATTATCATTACCAATAGCAATAGTGAAATTACCTTTATCTGCATTCATAAATAAAATATCTTTATTCTGTCTTATGAATTTTTTTGTAATAAATATTTTATTTTGTAAAATTCTGTCATTTATTTTAATGTGGGATTTATTATGAATTTCTTTATTAATAAAACATAAGGCTTATCTTTTAATTTTTGTATCATTAATATTCTTATAATAAGGATTCTCAATCGCTTTTAGTAATTCAAAATAATCTTTTTGATCAGGAGTTACTTTAAATTTAAATTTAGCACCTAAAGATACAATATTTACTACATCTTTTGGTATTTGCTTATCTGGTAAATTTATGAACCAATTTTCATTATTGGGAATATGGCGATTATCATCAACATTTGAATCATTATTATCATCAACCATCAAATTTTCAAAAAAATTATTGTTTGTATTACTATTACAATTTACAGCCTCAAAAAAATTTTTGTTATTATTTTCAAGCCTTAATGAATTTAACTTTTTCCGTTTGGTATGTTTAACTAAACTTCAGGATATTGGCTTCTCAAAATCTGCTCTTATGTGGTTCTGGTCATATCTCAATGGTCGCTCCCTCTGTGTTACCTCCAAGCAATCTACGTCAGCACCCCGTAACATAAACATAGGTGTCCCTCAGGGCTCTGTACTTGGACCACTCTTATTCTGTATTTACATGAATGATTTAAGCCAAGTATTAAATGACACTACCTTAAGAATGCTATATGCGGACGACTTACAAATTTATGTACAGGTGCCACTAGAGCAGATTCATGAAGGCATTCATCTTCTCTCAAATGCAGCTCTTAAAGTGTCAGACGGGGCTGAACATAATATACTTTCCATGAACGTCAAAAAGACTAAAGCTATTGTATTTGGTACACCTCATGCGGTAGGGCGCTTCAAAAAGCTAAACATCAGTAATATAGCAATTAATAGGAAAGGCGATAAGGTTCCGTTTGTAGATGAGGTTCTTAGTCTTGGGGTAATCTTAGATGATACATTAGCATGGAAACAACATGTTAACTATATTTCCAAAAAAGTTAACAGAGTCCTCTATGGGTTAAGATTCATTAAAAACTGCACATCCCAGTTACTAAGGCGTAGGCTGGTTGAGTCCTTAGTTATCCCTCATCTAGATTACTGCACAGTAGTCTATGCTGACATCTCCCTTGAACTACGTGAACAACTCCAAAGGCTAGCTAATCTAGGTATTTGGTACATATTTGGACTAAGACGTGACGAGCACATAAACCCTATAAAAGTGATAAACCCACCAGAGGACCCCGCATAGATCCAAAAATCACTACAATGGTCACTGACTCTGGAAAGAATTCCTTCCAAATAAAATATGCCAACCTATGGAACTCTTTACCACCCTGCTATCGCGATTTACCATCATTTTCCCAATTTAAGAGAAGCATAAAAATATACCTCTCTAAACAGGATGCATTGAATTAGCACAGACGCTGTGTATTATTAATGTATGTGTTTTTGAAGGATTTATGGTAAAAGTGAGGAATTAATAAAGAATAAAACACTGTTCTGAATTTAACATAACTCGCGTTTTTATTGTAAAACATTTGCTTTAGATAGTAAATTCATATACATTCAATTAAAGAGCGTTACCGGCACGTCCGTTCGGTATGAGAGCTCGAACGGGAAGAAGGAGAAAAATGCGGACTTTTGCCGAGTAGTAACGCATACATACGAGTAGCAACGCATACATACAGATATATTTATTCTTATAAAATACAAGTAGCGACAAATACGCGGTTTTATTCACAATTTTAAATAGATTTAATAAGAAATTTAAATATAAATTATTAAAGATTAATTCAGTATAAAATCAAACGAAAATGTTAGTTTTAACACTAACATACTCGGAGCTTTTAAAAAGAAAAGATTACATTTAATAATATAAAAATACGCGTGTCGCTAATTATGAAAATTTATAAATTTAAGCTACTTTTAGTATTAAGATTGATTAAAATGATCAAACTTTACATTCGAACATTCATTTCATACATCATACTTTTTTAAACAATAATTTGACATTAAACATTCAGCAAGTTTTAACGTTTAACAAGTTTTGACTAGAGATTCTAAATGCTTAGTAGTAGTTACATTTCATTTCTTATAATTTTTAATTTCCAATATTTTACATTTTTATTTACAGATTAAAATTTTAAATTCTATACAGTATTTTATCTTATAGTTTTAGATTTTTAAGTTTTTTAGCTTTTATAAATTTTAAGTTCAAATTAAAACATTTAGATTTGATTTACTAAGTCAAACAATTTACAATAAAAAATAAATTAACTATAGATTAACATTCAGTTACAGTACATAAGTTGTTTATGCATAAGCTTCTACAATTTTTTAATAATTTAGCAAAGTAGTCTTAGTTAATTAGATGGAGATGTAAAGAAAAGCACCAAGTTCCGATGAGACTGCAGCGTAGACAATTAAGCTTTGGACTTGAACCAGTATCTTCCATCTGTGGCGACTAATTTGTTGTTGAACCTTTTTGATTATAGTATATTGAGCTAAGCATAAATAAAATAGAAATATTAGACGTATTCATTAATTAGAAGCAACCTTACTTATGGAAGTCCTCCAGAGACAACAAAAATGTTAAGATTTTTGTCGTAATAAAGCTTTCAGAGTATTAAGATTTTTCAAGTTTTTCAGGTTTTAATTTTTTTTTTAACGATAAGATTACAAATCTTGAGAACTTTAACTTATTAGAAAGTGTAACCAAAGTTCAAGCTTGATTTGGAATAACATAGAAATTAATTCATTAGATGAATTAATAAGAAGTAAACTTTCAAGGTTTTTTCAATCCTATTGTTAGAAATAGAATTGTTATGAAAGCGAGTTTAAAATTTAAGAAAATCTTTCGAAGTTTTTTCAATTCAGTTTAAGACACAGAATTGTTACGAAAGGTCAAATTTTAGTTATAAGCGTTAAGGTTTTTAAAATACAGAATATTTTAAGTAAGGCTTTTCAAGTCACAAGATTAGACTATATACAATTAGACAAAACAATAAAAGTGAATCTTTACTTAGTGGAGTTTTAATTAGAATAAAAGAGAGGAGCTTGTTCTACACTTTTCAAAATTAATTTGGTTAAAAAACCAAATTAAAAATCAGAATTTAATTAAAATAGTAAAGAATTTGAAGAATTTGGATTTACAGATATTTTGTAATAGATTTGATTCATAAAAAGTAATATAAAAGTTTTTACATTACCTCTGGATGAAGATCATACCGTAATTGATAGAAAATGAAAGATTACTTCTGAATAGCAGTCCAAAAATAAGCGTAAAAATCAGAATTATACCAAATGTTCAGATAGTCCAGGAGGAAAGTTAAATCCAACGTGTCCAGTAAATTTAGAAAAATGTAGATAGAAGCAAACTACACTTACAGCATCAAGTTTTCTCATGAAAATATGAAAAGAAAATTAGTAAAGATTCATTATAACAAGATAAATTAAAGCTATAATTTATAGACATGTTACAATACACACAGTTTACTATAAATATTTTTATTTTTTTTTTATAATACACAAGTTTCTTTTTTTTTATAATACAACTCCTTTTTTTTTATAATAAAAGAATTTCAATTTTGTTTTTTAAAGTTTTAATTTTAACAAATATTTATGAATAAATCAAAAAGGTTTTGATTTTAAATGTCATAAATTTTAAAAGCGCCGGTACGCATAAGAAATGAATTTTTTGACGATGAAAGGTTAGCGTAGAAAAGTAAAAATTTGAATATATCTTTCTCTCTCTTACAAAAAATTCGAATACATCTATCTCTCTTTAACCTATAGTATGTTTGTATATGTAGTAATAGTGAATATGGAACGATACAGTATATTACCACACTGGTACTGCTAATCCAACCTTCCTGATTCAAGTGACTTCCTTCTCAATTTTTATGCAAAAAGAAATGCTTTAGTTGAACCGGAAAATGGCGACTCCAAATTATTTGCACACTTTTTTTTTTAAATGAATTTTTTAGGCCCTGCGATGCGACAGAACGTCCATAAATTTGAATTAAAATTTTCCAAATTTCAACCGTTAACAATAACCTTAAAATTTTATGTCTTGTCGCGACCAACCAAAATTCATAATAATAAAAAAAAGGAGCACATGGGGTCACTGCACTAGATTTTTTAAACAGCACCAAGATACAGAAAAATTACACAAAATACACGACACTTTTTCTTTTGTTATTTTTTATTTATTTTTTTTTTTTTTTTTTTTTTTTTAGTACAATATTATATGTAAGTATTAATCTTCACCTTTAAACAATTTAAAGTCCTTCAAACTTTTTATTAAAATAAAGAAATGTCCTCGTTCAACTGATTTTAAACCGGAGTTTCGGCACCATGTTTTTGAAGGATTTATGGTAAAAGTGAGGAATTAATAAAGAATAAAACACTGTTCTGAATTTAACATAACTCGCGTTTTTATTGTAAAACATTTGCTTTAGATAGTAAATTCATATACATTCAATTAAAGAGCGTTACCGGCACGTCCGTTCGGTATGAGAGCTCGAACGGGAAGAAGGAGAAAAGCGCGGACTTTTGCCGAGTAGTAACGCATACATACGAGTAGCAACGCATACATACAGATATATTTATTCTTATAAAATACAAGTAGCGACAAATACGCGGTTTTATTCACAATTTTAAATAGATTTAATAAGAAATTTAAATATAAATTATTAAAGATTAATTCAGTATAAAATCAAACGAAAATGTTAGTTTTAACACTAACATATGGTGCCGAAACCCGGGATGGGAATCAAACGAAAATGTTAGTTTTAACACTAACATAGTATTTTGAGCTAAGCATAAATAAAATAGAAATGTTAGACGTATTCATTAATTAGAAGCAACCTTACTTATGGAAGTCCTTCAGAGACAACAAAAATGTTAAGATTTTTGTCGTAATAAAGCTTTCAGAGTATTAAGATTTTCCAAGTTTTTCAGGTTTTAATTTTTTTAACGATAAGATTACAAATCTTGAGAACTTTAACTTATTAGAAAGTGTAACCAAAGTTCAAGCTTGATTTGGAATAACATAGAAATTAATTCATTAGATGAATTAATAAGAAGTAAACTTTCAAGGTTTTTTCAATCCTATTGTTAGAAATAGAATTGTTATGAAAGCGAGTTTAAAATTTAAGAAAATCTTTCGAAGTTTTTTCAATTGAGTTTAAGACACAGAATTGTTACGAAAGGTCAAATTTTAGTTATAAGCTTTAAGGTTTTTAAAATACAGAATATTTTAAGTAAGGCTTTTCAAGTCACAAGATTAGACTATATACAATTAGACAATACAATAAAAGTGAATCTTTACTTAGTGGAGTTTTAATTAGAATAAAAGAGAGGAGCTTGTTCTACACTTTTCAAAGTTAATTTGGTTAAAAAAACAAATTAAAAATCAGAATTTAATTAAAATAGTAAAGAATTTAAAGAATTTGGATTTACAGATATTTTGTAATAGATTTGATTCATAAAAAGTAATATAAAAGTTTTTACATTACCTCTGGATGAAGATCATACCGTAATTGATAGAAAATGAAAGATTACTTCTGGATAGCAGTCCAAAAATTAGCGTAAAAATCAGAATTATACCAAATGTTCAGATAGTCCAGGAGGAAAGTTAAATCCAACGTGTCCAGTAAATTTAGAAAAATGTAGATAGAAGCAAACTCCACTTACAGCATCAAGTTTTCTCATGAAAATATGAAAAGAAAATTAGTAAAGATTCATTATAACAAGATAAATTAAAGCTATAATTTATAGACATGTTACAATACACACAGTTTACTATAAATATTTTTATTTTTTTTTTATAATACACAAGTTTCTTTTTTTTTATAATACAACTCCTTTTTTTTATAATAAAAGAATTTCAATTTTGTTTTTTAAAGTTTTAATTTTAACAAATATTTATGAATAAATCAAAAAGGTTTTGATTTTAAATGTCATAAATTTTAAAAGCGCCGGTACGCATAAGAAATGAATTTTTTGACGATGAAAGGTTAGCGTAGAAAAGTAAAAATTTGAATATATCTTTCTCTTTCTTACAAAAAATTCGAATACATCTTTCTCTCTTTAACCTATAGTATGTTTGTATATGTAGTAATAGTGAATATGGAACGATACAATATATTACCACACTGGTGCTGCTAATCCAAACTTCCTGATTCACGTGACTTCCTTCTTCTTAATTTTTATGCAAAAAGAAATGCTTTAGTTGAACCGGAAAATGGCGACTCCAAATTATTTGCACACTTTTTTTTTTTTTTTCAATTGAATTTTTTAGGCCCTGCGATGCGACAGAACGTCCATAAATTTGAATTAAAATTTTCCAAATTTCAACCGTTAACAATAACCTTAAAATTTTATGTCTTGTCGCGACCAACAAAAATTCATAATAATAAAAAAAAAGGAGCACATGGCGTCACTGCACTAGATTTTTTAAACAGCACCAAGATACAGAAAAATTACACAAAATACACGACACTTTTCCTTTTGTTATTTTTTATTTATTTTTTTTTTTTTAGTACAATATTATATGTAAGTATTAATCTTTACCTTTAAACAATTTAAAGTCCTTCAAACTTTTTATTAAAATAAAGAAATGTCCTCGTTCAACTGATTTTAGACCGGAGTTTCGGCACCATGTTTTTGAAGGATTTAATTGTAAAAGTGAGGAATTAATAAAGAATAAAACACTGTTCTGAATTTAACATAACTCGCGTTTTTATTGTAAAACATTTGCTTTAGATAGTAAATTCATATACATTCAATTAAAGAGCGTTACCGGCACGTCCGTTCGGTATGAGAGCTCGAACGGGAAGAAGGAGAAAAATGCGGACTTTTGCCGAGTAGTAACGCATACATACGAGTAGCAACGCATACATACAGATATATTTATTCTTATAAAATACAAGTAGCGACAAATACGCGGTTTTATTCACAATTTTAAATAGATTTAATAAGAAATTTAAATATAAATTATTAAAGATTAATTCAGTATAAAATCGAACGAAAATGTTAGTTTTAACACTAACAGTATGTCATTAAACTTAGTCATTAAAAAAAAAAAAAAAAAAAAGAAAAAGAAAAATTTATTAATCAGTATTATTATCACTGTTATTATATTTAAAAGATTTTAACTTATATTTACTATATTAACTATATATTTACTTATTTGTTGACTAATTTTAAATTCAGTTTTAAAATTTTATAATTTAAATTGACTAATATTTACTTATAATTTACTTACATTTACATTTATATAGATTCTTTATTTTATTTTATTTAATAAAAATCAATTATATTATATTAACATATATTTACAACAATGTAATTACTGATATTAACTATGTAAAAATGCAGACGTATAGTGGGAGTAACCTTGGGTCTAAGACCGAAATTAGTAAAGTGGATTTACGACGCGGTTATGATCCCTAGGCTCACATATGGATCAGTAGTATGGTGGCACAGATCTAACCTCATCACTGAGGGGAAGAACCTGGACCGTCTACAAGCAATGATGCTTAGAAGCATGGTTGGAGCGCCAAAGAACACGCCGTGTGCTTGTCGGTGTTCCTCCGTTCCACATTGTTATCAAAGAATCAGCAGCCAGAACCGCGGCTAGACTACGGGCTCTGGGCGAATGGGTTCCTGGTAGGGGCAAGCACGCTGCGATAGCGGAAGTGCCCTGCATGGAACTACTAAACAATGGTCTAGAGAGAACTGCTGGGGAGATTACCTTTGAAAAGAGGTTCTCCATTAGGATAACCAGCAGGAATGAATGGGCAGACGGCACTCACCCGGACCTGGCTCATACAAGAGTCTGGTATACGGATGGGTCAAGACAGGATGGAAATACTGGTTCGGCTGCATGGGGTCCTAAAGAAAGAGCCCTCATTGGCTCTGCAGGACCCCTAGCCTCGGTAATTCAATCGGAAATACTGGCTATAAAGATGTGTGCGGAGAAGATGCTTCGTCAGGGGACAGAGGGAATGAGAATTAGCATGTGCTCAGATAGCGTGGCTGCTCTCAACGCTCTGGACTCGGTAACAGCTTTCTCGAAGCTGGTACGCGAATGCAAAACTTCGTTAAACACTCTAGGTAGTCGGAACAAAATCACGCTTTACTGGGTACCCGCTCATGTGGGCATACCAGGCAACGAGAAAGCTGACTCTTTAGCCAAGAAAGGAACTAAGATAGCAGCCCCAACAGCCGTCATCGGAACCCCCTGGTGCGAGGTCGTATCGGCTATCTCTGACTTAATGGGTAGGGAGAACGCAACGGAGTGGACGGAATCAAGAGGAGCCAGGCAGTCCAAAAGGGCCCTGGGTACCTCTCCGATCTACGAGTGGCGTGACGAACTACTGAATATGAATAGAATCTACACTGGTGTTGTGGTGGGCTGGATAACGGGTCACTCCGTATTGAACCATCACAGATGGGGGAACATTAACGATATTCGGAACTGCAGATTCTGCGATGAATCGACAGAAACAACCGAACATTTGATCTGGGCTTGCCCAGCGCTGGAGGAACGACGCAGAAGGTACCTCGAGTTTTCACTAACGAACACAGAAGATGTTGGACCATTGAAACCTCAGAACTTAGTGAACTTCATAAGGTCACTCGGTCTTGAGGACTTCATAGGAGGGCGGAGACTATCTGAGGGGGAAGCCTAAGGCGAGCCTGCAACAGGTATACCCGAACTGTGGTAAGATCTCGGTGACATATGTCTATGGGCTTTGCCTATATACATATGTCCATGGGGGGACCTGGAGTTGGCTTACTGCTAGAAGGACCTGATGGGGGTTATTCTGACCTCTTCTCCGCATCTTCGGAACACTAACACACAAGGTAGCAGCCATGCAGCTATTCGGACCCCCGAAGGAAGGGTGACTCTGGGATCATGCTTGCATGGAACCAGGTCTGGACTTCCCAACAGAGGCAAGATCTCTGCAGGTTGTGACTTCTGTGACACTAACACACAAGGGAGCAATTAAGCAGTTATTCGAACCCTCAAAGGAAGGGTGATTCTGGGAACATGCTCGCATGGAACCAGGTCTGGACTTCCCTACAGAGGCAAGGTACCTGCGGGTTGTCACTTTTGATACACTAACCGCGAACACCATTCAAGGGAAACAAACACTACACAACACCGGGACATCCAGGGCCTTTACCTAAAGGGACCAGGATGGACCAACGGGGACTGTAACAGGTGGAGCGCTAGGGGCTTTTAAATAAAGTAGGGTGCTCTGGAGCTTGTCTCCCCCCACCCAGGCAAAAAAAAAAAAAAAAAAAAAAACTACGTAAAACTGGAGTGTTACTGTATTTTGATATTTTTCAAATAAATTCAATAATAATAATAATAATAATAATAATAATAATAATAATAAAATAAAAAGCCACGAAAAGAGCTGAAAAGTTCGCTGGGATTGGCTGTATGTGTTTCTGTCTAAACAAAAAACTGTTTACTTTAAATGTGATACATATGTGTTGCAGCCAATAACTTTGGGACGTAAGGCTCGAAGTGGTGATTATCAGATAAACCCTGACAACTGTAGGTGCTGGGCATGGACATGACTGATCCTAGGATCCCTGTTTTGGTGAGCCCTGGGGCGCTTGCTTCATGACTAGTCAAAGATGCTTTTTTTTTTTTTTTTTTTTTTTTTTTTTTTTTTTTTTTTTTTTGTTCAGAGCTTCTTTGACTAGCCTAATAAAATTTAATCGAATTTTGTAGGTGTGTAGGCCTCGGGAGCAGATGTCTGGGTGGATGTCGCATTCTTTCTTGCAATGCAAATCGAATGCTGAAACGGCACGAGCTGTTTTTTACCTGGTGATCCATTGTAGAGGTAACTTATTGCCTTTCTTTTATGTGCATCGCTGGGATCTTAGCCAATTGCTAAAAATGGCCTATGAGGACCCTGTTAATACGACGGGTAAAATATCGTATTATGTCAGCAGACATCTAATCTGCAGGACTTGCAACGATCACACCCCTGTGTCTTGCACTCAGGGTGAAGATTGCTGTGGGTCTGAATCCCCGGTCCTATTATCTCACCACTTTTTCCCATTTCATTACAGGTACACTAATTACAATAGTTCTTTACAGGTTTTTTCTTTTTTCCAGGTTATCACATCGCACAGAGGGTACCCTTACCCGCATTCATCCAAGGGCGCTTAGTCCAGCGACACAGGCTATTTTAACAATAAATATGCAAAATGATAAAACATGTATACCTCAGGTTGATAACTCACTTCAAGGAGTGATGAATTCAACTGTCGGTTCCGATCGGGTGAAAGCCCCGGTGGCCGGCACCGGTCCCATGGATTCTGAGGGGGGCCAAAAATTTTGCATGGAGACGGATTTAACACCATTTTCCGTCCAGGGGGGACTTCAGGGGGAAGTCCAAGACATCGTTATGCTTGAACATATTCAGCATCCACTAACTGCGCTAGGTGCAGGGAATACTGAAGAACCAAGTTATGCGGACAACCTCAAATATCTGCAGAACTTAGCATATGGCACTGGTAGTCTTGACACAGACCAGGCCTTTGATCAAGCAGTGGTCGAAAAACCCAATGCCTTCCTTCACCACATCTCTGTTTTGAAGGACGCTATACAGGCTTTGGAAAAACACCACAAGGATATGAAGGAAGCCCATGACAGCATGTCACAACACTGTACAACAAAACAGAAAAATTGCGGCATGCCAATTAAGAATGGAGTAAGCCTCTTCGGTAATGTGCTCGCCCAACTTGAGCTAATAACGAAGAGACTCAATGCAGAAACGCATGATATGGAGTCTGCTCTTAAAAAAGCAGCAAATAAGCAGCAGGCAAAGAGGGTCCGATCGCCTTCCTCTGGAGATAATTCCCCAGAGTCAAACCAAGCGAGGAAAAGAATTCCTTTAAACCTTAGCAACTCTAGCAATACAGCTAAATCTGAGGAGGAGCAGCAGAACAGCGCTCAGCTCCAGGAAGAGGAAAGAAGGAAAATGCTGCTTCAAGAAAACCAAAAGAAGGAGCAAGAGCAGAGGAAGAAGGAGAAAGCGCGCCTGGAACAGGAGGAAAAAGAGCGGCGACAAAAAGAGAAACTGTTTCAGAAACAAAAGAAGAAAGAAAGTCTGCTACAACTACTTCAAAAGCAGAAGCCGAAGCAGAATAAAGTGAAGCAGCCACCAAAAGAGAATCAACCTGCGGGGGGAGAACCTCCCAATAAGGAAGATGACTCAAAGGTGGTACCTAGCAACAGCAAGGTGGACGGCCCACAGGATAGCTCCGGGATCTCCTCCAACAGCAATGGAGATAGGGGCGCCCCTAGGCATAGATCCACAAAGGAAAAGAAGCAGCAGAAGAAACTTAAAAGGCTGCAGCTTAAGCAGGGAAATAACCCTCCCGAAAAGACGGATCAGCCAACTAAGCTAACGCAAGTGGCTGACGGAAAAGAGCAACAAAGGCAGTCGCAACCCCCGAAGCTACCAGAAAACTGGCAGACAATGGGGAAAGGGAAGAATAAACCCAGAGCCAAGAAGACCCAACAGGCAAAGGAACCTGACAATAAGGATAAAGTTCCTTCCAAGATGGGAAGGCGCAGGTTTAGAAAAAGGAAGGAAGCCTTCCAGATTACCCCAGCGGCGGGTAAAACTTACGAGGAAACGCTTCTCGATTTAAAGAGAAACGTTAACCTCAAAGAATCTGGCACGAAGGTCCACCGCATCAGAAAAACTCAAAATGGCAGTGTCCTCATTGAGTTGGAGGCCATTGAGGACCGCCAAAAGCTGAGAGATGCAGTGGAGTCGGTAACGGGCCCTGAATCGAATGTTCGTGATCTGATTCCAATGCTCAAGCTTGAAGTTCGAGACTTGGATGGAGTCACGAAGGAGCAGGAGATACAGGAGGCCGTTGCCAAGGCTATTGGCATGGAAAATGGTGACCTACTTGAAGTCATCATTTTCAAAACGAAAGGGACAACCAGCCATATGGCCGTTGTTGACCTCCTGGAAGCAGACGCTCTACGCCTGGCTAAAAAGGGCAAAATCCAGATTGGCTGGGTGTCGAGTAGAGTGCGCCTTCGTGCAGACGTAAGGCGTTGCTACAAATGTCTGGGCTATGGCCATAGCCAGTATGTCTGCAAAGGCCTAGACAGAAGTAAGGCGTGTCTCAAGTGTGGCGAAGATGGCCATAAGAGAACAGAGTGCAGCAAGGAAAAGCCCGAGTGCTTCCTCTGCAAGACCAGAAAGGATAAGTGCTCCACGGAGCACTATCCTGGACAGGGAAACTGCCCCAGTTACCGGGAGGCTCTGACTGTGGCGAGAAACAGGTGTCATCGGAAATGATTCAGGTTCTCCAAGGAAACATGAGACACGCTCGGGAAGCTGGTGCATTGTTGGATCAGATTGCTCGCGAAGAGGATTCAAACATCCTCTTACTAAGCGAGCAATCTTACAACATGAACCACAAGTACTGGCTTTCCGATGACACCGACTGCTGCGCCATATGGCTTCGAGGTAGAGCCCAAACGTCCCTTACCCAAAAAGGGAAAGGAAATTGCCACGTTTGGGCCAAGTGTGGGGAGATAACTTATATAAGTTGTTATCTGTCGCCAAACGACAGCTCGCAAGAGCTGGCTACAAAGTTGGCCAGCATCGAGAGCACGATCCGAACGGCGACTGGTGGCGTCATCCTTGGTGGAGACTTCAACGCCAGGGCCTTGGAATGGGGCATGCCAACGACCAACCCCAGGGGACGAATGGTGCTCGAAATGGCCACTAGATGCAAACTAGTGGTCCAGAATAGAGGCAACAAGCCCACCTACGAGAGGGCAGGGTGGGGTGCCTCTATACCGGACATAACCTTCTCTACAGAAGCTGCGTCTGGGAAAATAGGCGACTGGAGGGTGATGGATGATCAATACAATGGTAGTGATCACCATTACATCGCCTTCCGGGTATTGGAAGGGGCCTCACAACGTCCTCCGTACAGGAGGCGTCCTCTGGGCTGGAACGTCTCAAAGATGGACGAAGACAGATTCGAGGAGTATCTTCGAATCGAGTCAGCGTCCATCCCCGCTTGGCATGGAGGGGCTACAAGTCCCCACGAGGCTGAAATCTTAGTTAAGAAAGTAACGTCTCTATTACGTGGGGCTTGTGATGCCTCGATGCCTCGCCGTAGGCCCTGGAAAGGGAGAAAGCCAGTGTACTGGTGGAATCCCGAAATAGCTGAGCTCCGAAAGGAATGCCATAGGACGCGACGAAGGGCGCAAAGAGCACGGGACAGACCTGAGGCTGCTTTGCTTTCGCAGGAACACAAGGACGCCAAACACCGGCTGGCCAAGGCCATCCGCCAAAGCAAGGCTGGATGTCTGCGCTCATTACGCGAAGAAGTAAACAAGGACCCCTGGGGCCTAGGTTACAAAGTCGTAATGGGCAAATTGAACCGGGGGTCCGACAACATGATGGACGCGGCGTCGACTGAACGGATCGTCGGTGCTCTCTTCCCTGAAAGGCCCATCCGGGAAAACCCGGTTGAGGTGATACCCAGGGAGGAAGTGCCGCTGTTCAGCGAAGGCGAGATGGTCAAGGCCATAAAGGCCATGAAAAATGGCAAGGCGCCGGGGCCGGACGGGATACCGGCGGAAGTGCTCAAAAGAGCGGTCAAAGTAATCCCTGGTATCCTGCTAAGCATGTTCAATGCTTGTTTGGTGGCTGGAGTGTTTCCAAAGCAGTGGAAGGTGGCACGTCTCGTGCTCTTGAACAAGGGCAAGGGGGGAGCCCCGGACTCTCCATCATCTTACAGACCTTTGTGTATGTTAAATACCATTGGTAAGGTGATGGAGAGCTTGCTCCGGGCAAGGCTCAGAAGGGCAATCGAGGAGGGCGGTGGTCTCTCTGAGGAGCAGCATGGTTTTCGTGAAGGGCATTCCACGATAGACGCCATTCGGCGTGTCGTGGATACCGTAGAGGCTGAGAGGGAAAAGCGGCCTGCAATTCGCAGGGACGTCCTTCTGGTAACGCTGGACGTCAAAAACGCTTTCAACTCGGCCAGGTGGGATGACATGATCCGGTCCCTCGAGTACGATTTCCGGATACCCAGGTATCTGGGTAACGTACTAAAGGATTACCTGCGGGACCGGAGACTGCTCTACGACACGCTCGACGGAAGGCGTGAAAGGGTTCTGAGTGCAGGCATCGCGCAAGGTTCGGTTCTCGGACCTGATCTGTGGAATGCCTTTTACGATGGCTTGTTGCGCGTCCACCTCCCGGAAGGAGTTTCCCTGATCGGGTACGCCGACGACGTGGCCCTAACCATAACTGGCAGGGACATGGAAGAGACCCAGGAGAGGTTAAATCTAGTCATGAGACGGATCAACCTCTGGATGGGCGATCACGGGCTCCAGCTTGCGATCCCAAAAACGGAGATCGTACTGCTGACTCGTCGAAGGGTTCCCACCGACTTCGATGTAATTATCGACGACGGCGGAAACCCTCACACGATCCGAACCAGAACATCGGTGAAATACCTGGGAGTTCAGCTTGATAACAAGCTGACCTTCTGGGAGCAATTTCAGAGGTCGTGTGAAAAGGCAGCGTCGGCCGCATCCTCCCTGTCAAGGCTCATGGCCAACATTGGGGGACCCAAACCAGGGAAACGAAGGCTCCTGATGTCAGTCGTCAACTCTGTCCTGCTCTACGGATCAGAAGTCTGGGCGAAGACCACAGAAACTGCCAAGTACAGGCGAAAAATATCGTCTGTACAGAGGCAAGCGGCAGTGAGGATCGCCTGCGGATACCACACGGTATCTCTAGAGGCGATCCAGGTTGTTGCTTCGGTGATACCCATCGACCTGCTAGCGTTGGAGCGGAAATTCATCTACGAGAGCGTAGATGAGCGCGAAGTGGCTTCCACTCGCGCCCGCTTCAACTCTATGAAAGCATGGAATAAACGATGGAAAAAGAACCAAGAGAAAAATGCCCTATGGACGCGCAGACTGATCTCAGACCTGCAGGCATGGATGGGACGACAGCATGGGGAGGTGGATTTCTACCTTACCCAGTTCTTAACCGGACACGGGTATTTCCGTGTCATGTTGAAGCATTGGCATAAGGTGGCAACAAAGGAGTGCTTGCACTGTCCGGGCGTGGATGATACAGTAGAGCACACATTCTTCGAATGTGTTCGCTACTCGGAGGGGCGCCCGCCCTTCCCGATTTGGAGGCCGGAGACGGTGGTCCCGGAAATGCTACGGAGTTCCGAAAACTGGAACAAAGTAGCAGAGTACGTAAGGACCACCTTGTTGGAGAAGAAGGAAGAGGGCTTTCTATCGTAGAGAGCTCTCCTGTCCCTAGGCAGGGGGAAGGCAGCGGCCAGCTGCCTAGGCTGCGCGTCCCAAACTGAAGTTATACCTGAAAAGGGAGTTCCGGTTTGGGACAAACAAGCGCAGGGGGTTTAAAGTGTGTTTATCCAGTAAGAATCTGGGGCGTAGCCGGCGACTGCGTTCGTCGGTGGTCTCCCAGTTGTGCACTTTGTGCAACTGGGCGGTCATGGAAATTTGCGGGTCTTTAAGGCCCGCAAACACTCCATGGCTGATGTAAGATTCACATATTTCCCATAAAAAAAAAAAAAAAAAAAAAAAAAAAAATAATAATAATAATAATAATAATAATAATAATAATAATAATAATAATAATAATAATAATAATGTTTCATATTTTTAAGCTTATTTTCTAAATATACGTCCAATAACTTTAGAAAATACACAAAATCATTCTCTTTTAAAAGCTCTTTCACTATATTTTTTAACAAGGTTTCATTTTTTTGTAAAAATTTAATATGTATATTTAAATCTTTGATTTCTAAATTTAACATTTTTTTCTTTATGTAATGTAGAACTAAACCACTTGTTACTAAAATTTTTTTGAAAATTTGTTAGTAATAATATGGCTTTTGATGTTTTAGGTGTCTTATGTAATATGAAAAACATGACAAACTTTAAAAATTTTAAATTAATACTAAAGAAAGACGTAAATAAATTTTTATTGGTATGTTTGTAATTTTACTGATTTATATATTATAATTTTTGTTAATTAATAAATTGTTAATATTTATATTTTTAGATTCTATAATATTAAAAAACGACCTTTCCGAGCATTTAATATTATAAAATTTTTAATATTATAAAACTTTTTAATATTATAAAATTTATTACTCTCCTTATTATCGAGCGATAACAAATATTGAATTTTCTTAAAATTCATTATACAATTTTTAGATTCTGTTGAAAAGGATAGTAATTAAACTATTGAAACGTCCAGAAAAATAAAAAACATTTTATTTATTTTTGAAAAAATTTGTTCTTATATTGATCAATAAAACCCATTTTTTAATTTAATTAATATTATTTTTATCTATATTATATTTTTTGTGTGAGTTGACTGTTTTATTGTCCAAAGTAATTAAAACAATAAAATAATAATTAGTATCGATTATTCTGATTAATTTAGACATAATAAAACAGAAAACCATGGATCCATTCGACTTTTAGAGAGATAGAACTGTCAGAAATTCAATCAAGGGCTATCTATACTTCACAAATTTATACTGTGAATAATCGGAATGGGTGATTTAAAAAGATTTGTATGATTTTTTTATGTTGAAAATATGTAAATTATTTTATGTTTTCAAAATAAACGAAAAACCAAAGCAAAAAAGAGCAATACTCACAGTTTCATTGTGACTAGTGCCACACGGTTGCTGAAATAAAATTAAAAATAATATTATCAATTCGGGTAAAAGCGGTTTTTTTTCATACATTGATTAGCAAATTTATCTTTGCTTTGCTATACACTGCTACTTATATAAAATAGTAGTCTTCTTCATAAATGCTCAATATTACGATTAGGCGATTTATTGGTCTTGTACACGAATAAAGAAATATACTTTTTTTAATGACGCCGTCATAGTTTAATCCTTTGAAAATCATAATTTATGAAATAACTGGATTTAAATAATACAAAAAAACAAATTTTTTTAAAAAAAAGTAGACGTTTCTTAGAATGCTAAGAAAATAACTCATATATATTGTATTGTATTCGTTTATTCTCTATACTAGATCCACATAGTGGCTATTGATAGAGGTCACTAACAATTACAATTGATGCACCATCGCGGCACTATTTTCAATTTATTTCTGAAGGTCCCGCTATACAGCAATTATTTATGAATGAAGATGTTTATTATTTTGAAACTCTTGTATGTTTTTAAATATTCAAAATGGGTTTTTTTCAGGTATGTCATTGCACTTTCTGCTATCGATGGAGAGCTCTAGGATTAATACGGGCGGGATTATTTGTGTATAGATTTTGGAAAAGATGTTTTAGCAACCAAATTTAAGGAAAAAAGGAAAAACATCTCTTACAAGAAGAATCATAATGATTTCTAATATGATAAACCATATTGTTAACCATAAGGATTATTGTTAACACAAAAAGGTTATACAAAAAGCATTAAAAAAAATCTAATTTCTACATTATCTGGGCTTTTGAGGTTGCAAAAAACGCTTTTACGGATTAAAATTTATTTTTTCACCCAATTTCTTTTACAATTTTCCAAAAAAAATATAATACAATGAACTTTTTGTATCACCCTGAAGATGAGAGAAATATTTTCATGAAGAAAATTTTTATTTCTTTACCTGAATATTTTTTCCGGTTTTCCAAGATTGTAGACCAAAAAATATAAAAAGAGAACTTCCTTCATTACCTGGGGGTTTTGAAGGTTCAGAAAAACAAAATGTTCCCTTTTTATTTTTTTAGTCCTCCATCTCGGAAAATACAAAAATTTCGAGGTGAAAAAATGAACATTTTTATCAATAAAAACATTTTTCTGAATTTAAAATGTTGCATTTTTAAGATATTTGTTCTGCTATCTTAGAAAATCGGGAAATATTTAAATAACCTTTTTGTGTCAACAATAAAGATTATGGTTAACAATATGTGCTAGATTATTTTTCTTTTTTCCTCCCCTATCACCTATCCCATCACTGCCTAGTCAAACAAGTTCCTCCACCATCATCTCCTTCCTTTCCCTCTCTTTAGCAGTATACCTTTCGGCTTTCATACTATTCTTTTAAGATTTTCAGAGAATGATGGCTTCTGAGACACAATTACTAACCCTAATCCCTACACCACTCCCCGAACGACTATTTCCCCGAATTACTTTTTCCCCGAAGAGATTTTTTCCCGAATGCGATGCCCACGAAAAACAAAATTTCTTATTCACAAAATCAGTTTTTGGTTTTATTTTGTCTTACGTATCATTTTTATACAAATTTTTTAATAACTCACTTCATATAACAATATAATAACTAATTTCTAGCAGATACTCAGTTACTAAATTCCATACGTGTCATAAGATTGTACGATGTCATGAATTGTTTTCTGCGAATCTATCTTCTATTTCTTAGGACCGTATTTAATTTTTCGACCAAGTGACTGTTCAACAACTTATCGCTGTAACATCTTGTTCTTTTTGGAAATCTTTCAGTGCACGATATAAATCAGTATGATTCTTTCCTACAATAAGGCAAAATCTGCTGTGCCATCCTTCACTTACGTTGTTCGTCCTTCTCTTCTCCTCACAATGTGGCGTTGTATACGTCACCTTCTTCCTCGTCTTGGTTTTCTTAAAACATAATTTTCCTGAAAATACTTAAACTTTTCTGCCATTTATTGAGGCGCTATATCTTTAAGACGGTTAAAGTCCTGAATTACATCAGGAACAGTTAGAAAGGCTAATGCTGCCAACATAAACGTATGATCTTTAACTCTACGATTATCAGGACCATGATAAATTACCAGCAACCCAGCTGCTTGAACATTTCCATAGATTGATTGACTCAGATGGAAACAAGTTGATATACGCGTATCAGCGAAAACCTCCTTACATGCATTTAATATACCTTATTCAAAATCAGACATTATTGCATCTGGTTTAATGTTATGGATACCATACTATTCAGCTTCAAAAATTACTGCATAAAGAACAAATGTACTGTTGGTTTGATGAGAAAAGTGTATATACATGCGGCAAAGCAACAATATCTGTACTTCCTTGTCTATTAACAGCACCCAAAATGAAAATTGTTGTCAAAAATTTTTAATGAAATAAAATAATTTTTACTGTAAGAAATTTTTTTTTAATTTTGACACAACAAAAAAGAATTTTGTCGATTTTAAAATATTGACTACAAAAATTTGTTAAAAATCAAAATATTGATGTAAATAAAATGAATAGAGTTATATTCAGGGAACTGTCCATTGGGGAAAAAATTTTTGGGGAAACTGCATTCAGGGAAAAAGTAATTCGGCGAAATAGTCGTTCAGGGAGTGGTATTCGGGGAAATGGTAGGTAACCCTGAGAAACCAGTAGATTATGAATGAAGCATAAACACAGATAGTATAATCTTATTGCAAGAAACAAAATAATACTTTCAATATGGAAAATGTTTATTTAAAAACATTATTTTAATCAAAATAAATTACTTAAAAAGGTGTCCGCCCGTCTTAAAATTAAAACAAAGTAGCAGGGAGGGGGGCCACCCTGCTAATGAACAAAAAAGAAAGGGCTTGATAACGTATAGACCTTCTGCAAGAAAGAGGATTTATATCAAGACTGTCCTCCCCAAACGTTATAAATAGTTTTTATAAATCGAAGTTATATTTAAAATGACAGTCCTGGTTTATGGTATTACGAACAGGAACCACGTTTGTGATATAGTCTCTGGAGCATACGCAAATGTATAACGTTTAATTCTCATGCTATACACTCATGCAGCAAAAAGTGGATTTTGGGCTTTGCAGAACTATAAAGTTTGTAATTATACGTAATTTGAAGTACAAAACCCGTAAAGATATCATGGTTTAGCAAGATTTTGAATAAATTTTTGAGGGAGTAAGCTATAATAATTTTTTTAATTGAAAATCATTTGACAATAATATTTTAAATTTGAAGGCAACACCTTCACTTATATAATGCAAATAAAATTTTTTTGAAGAATTTAAACATATTTACATATAAGTACATTCGGTTTTTAGTTATTAGCATTTTACAAAAAAGTAGAAGTTAACAACAAATAATAATTTAGTTATAAATTTAATGAAGTGTTTGTGTTTTAAGTACTTTTGCTTTCATAAAGTCAGTGTTTATATACAATAAATATGTTCCATGCTCTATACTTATGTTAATACAAACCTCTGTTTCAATTTTTTGAATGTTCTTTGTATTATAATTACATAAGATGAACTAATAATCATAAAATTTTTTTCTCGAAGATGTATTTTACTGTAGAAGCTAATAATTAATCAATTGATATTTTACAACATCATACATAAAGAAGAAAGAAATAGTTACCATGCTTTTTTTAATTTAGTAAAAATAAATAGTTAAGGTAATCTTGAAAGAATTATATTGCACTTTTCTGACAGGACCTGTAAACTATCAACGTGCTATTATTTCGATAAGAAGATTACCGTGAACCAAAAGATGCTGTGTATGTGACACCTCTGCTGCAAAATTACGCGCTATACACGAGTAGTTTCCATTGTGATCAGGAGATAAGCTATCAATCATTAATATACTATTGTACTGATCAACATTGGTAATAGTGACTCGCTCTGAAGAGCTCATTGTTCTACCATCTTTCATCCAAAAAATAGTCAGTGGAAGATCACCTCGTGTAACCGAGCATGTTAATGTCGTCCTTTCTGATAAATGCAAATCACGATCTGCTGTGAACGGACTTATTTTAGGAGGAACTGTAATTTTACATACATAAAAATAATTTTTTTTGTTGAAAAATTAGTAAATTATTATTAAGATACCTTCATTATGTAAAAATTAAAAATTTTTATCCTTAAAAAATATAAGGAACTTGGATGTAAGTAATAAATTAGGCCAAAAATATATATATCCACAAAATGCATGTAAAAAAATCAAAACAGAAATTATGCATCTTATTTTTCATATTGATTTCTTTGACAATTATAACTATTTTTTTATGCTTAGAATATATTGATTTCAGGAATATACATTTAATCCAAAAAAAATTTAACTTTACCTAATTAATTCCATATGAAATGTTCATAGGTTCCCAGGGTCTTTGAATCGTGATCTAGATTTTCACAGCAATTTATACTCATGAAATATTTTTTTTTCTTGTCAGCGGCCAGAAAGCACGTATTTCCCAGGCACTGCGCAACCGGAAAAGACGTGTTTTCTCGCCACTGACGAAGAAAAGTGGTATACGACCCTTATACGTAAATAAAGAATGACCCAAATCGCGCGTAAATTACCATCCGAGGCGAAGCCATTCTTTACTTTTCTGAACACGGGCTCAGAATATACTATTCTTGCAAGTCTTAATAAACTTTCTAGATATCACTGTAATTTTTTAAAATTCTGGCCATTTTCAGACCCTAAGATGACCAATTTTTGTTTTGTTTATAAAATCAATATAAAAAACATCCGAACAAGTAATCGATTGCAAAATTTCTCTGCCCACATGATGGTAAAACCCGTTTTCCAAAATTTTTACGAGAAAACCCAAAAAATGAAAAAATCTGAATGCCTAAATAATTAGGAAAGTTAAATCATAATTATTCTCATGCTAAAAACATTAACTTAAGAGCATTCGGCTAAAAAAAAAACATAGTTTTATGCTAAATTTCATCAAAACTTCTGCTTCAATACAATAACCTCATTAACTATTAACATGTTTAAGCCCATTTTAAAAAAATAAACTATTGCATCGGAAAACTATTTTTTTCATCGAAAGCTTCTTAGGAGTTTTAAAATAAAAATAAAGCATGCAAAATGATTTTCTTTCGCATATTTCGAATGAAATATATCGCTTGGTAAAATTTAAAATGAAGTTTTCAGGAATATCAATTTATCAAAGTAAAGATGTAGTTTTATTAAATTTTGATTGAAGTTCATCGGTTCATGATGCGTGGCCTTAACAAAACTACAATAATAATTATTATAATAAATAATTATAATTTTTGATAACCTGAAAAATATATATTATTATACCTATTAATTATTTATTAAGTATTGAAACAATAGTTGCAAATTGTAACTTCTTATAAAAATAAAAATGAACAGATAATTATCAAGATTTAAAAAATTTTATAAGAGAAGATAAATTATTATCTTTTTTGCCCTCCCGGGCGTAAAACTCGTACGTCAAGAATTTTCGGCACTCGTTCTACGCCTAGGTAGGCAAAAAAAAATGTAAGCACCATGGGCGAAATACTTTAGACACTAGCGTGAACACATATCACTCGTGCCCGGCTCCACCAAGCACTCGTGCTAGTGCTCACGCTAGTGCCAAAACTTTTACGCCCTTGATACTTAATATACTACATCATTAATCTTTATGATGTTTGCAATTTCATTTATACAAGTGTCATTATAAACATTAAAGCCTTTAGATCTTGTTATCATATATAGTTAAATAAAATATTCTGAGCTTTTACGGTTTTATCAATTTAGAAAAGACGCTCGTATAACACCGTACAGACGAAAACTTGGTTGGCTTTGTAATGACAGGCTCAGACTTTATTTTGAGGCCTTAATGGTATGCAAAATCTTACGCCTAGGTCAATACGTAACAGAATTGTTCACAAAATAGACTTCTAAGAGTAATGATTGTGGTCAACTAAAAATCAGAGAATTTATGTTACCTAAATTGAAAAACTGTGGTGCGCAATCTTTCCAATATCATTGCACTATTCTTTGGAATTCAATTCCATCTAATATAAGATATCTATCTCTTAACAATTTCAAGACAGAAGTATATAAGTATTTCTTATCCTTAGACTCGTAAATGATAATTTATTTATTTGTAACTGAATTGAGACATTTTATACACTTATTGTAACCAATACATATATCACATATAAATGTACTATTTTACTTAAATGTTTACTATTGTATGCTACTCATTACTTTACTTTATTCTATTTACTATGAATTACACAGCTGCACAAAAAAAAAAAGTTCTGATACTTTAACTAGACCTACCTACAGGTAAGTTTTTCGATGTCCTAAAACCGAATCTGAAGACAGAATTTAGCCTGCACCCTCATATTTTGCCCCAGCTACCCCCAGCCACCCTCTAAACCGCCCAAAAAGCAAATATTTTACTATTTACAAAAGTTAAAAATAAAAGGACTTTAGTTATGTATTTTTATGTCTTAAAACCGAATCTGAAGTCAGAATTTAGACTACACCCTCAGATTTTGCCCTAGCTACCCCCAGCCACCCTCTAAACAACCCCAAAAATAAAATATTTTACTATGTCCATAAGTTAAAAATAAAAGTACCTTAGTAACGTATTTTGATGTTTTAAAACCGAATCTGAAGTCAGAATTTAGCCTACACCCTCAGATTTTGCCCAGCTACCCCCAACCACCCTCTAAACCGCCCAAAATACAAATATTTTACTATGTCCAAAAGTTAAAAATAAAAGTACTTAAGCTATATATTTTGATGTCCTAAAACCGAATCTGAGGTCAAAATTTAGCCTACACCCTCAGATTTTGCCCCAGGTTCCCCAATCACCCTCTAAACTGCCCCAGAGGGTGAATATTTTACTTTGTGCAAAAGTTATAAATTAAAATACCTTGGTTACGTATTTTGATGTTCTAAAAACGAATTTCAAGTTAGGATTTACCTATAACCTTTAGTTTTTGTCCCAGCTACCCTAGTTACCCTCTAAAACCCACCAGAGAAAAGTTAAGTAACGTAAACATACGTAATCATATATGCTCGTAGGTGCTTAATGTTTCCAACAAAAGTTCTTAGCACCATCCTGATATCGCTGTAATATTCTAAAGCAATTAACTAACCTTCTTCTAGTGGACTTTATAGGGTAACTAGCTGGAACAAAAACTATGGATGACGGATAAATTCTGACTTAAAATTCGTTTTTAAGACATCAAAAAACGGAAATAAGATACTTTAATTTATAACTTTTGCACAAAGTAAAATATTCACCCTCTGGGGCGGTTTAGAGGGTGACTGAGGCTATCTGGGGCAAAATCTGATGGTATAGGCTAAATTCTGACTTCTGATTCGGTTTTAGGACATCAAAATACGTAACTGAAGTTCTTTTATTTTTAACTATTGGACATATTAAAATATTTGATTTTTGGGGCGGTTTAGAGGGTGGTTGGAAGTAGCTGGGGCAAAATCTGAGGGTGTAGGCTAAATTCTGACTTCAGATTCGGTTTTAGGACATCAAAATACGTAACTAAAGTTCTTTTATTTTTAACTTTTGCACATAGTAAAATATTAGATTTTTGGGGCGGTTTAGAGGGTGACTGGGGCTACCTGGGGCAAAATCTGATGGTGCCGGCTAAATTCTGACTTCAGATTCGGTTTTAGGACTTAAAAATACGTAACTAAAGTTCTTTTATTTTTAACTTTTGGACATAGTAAAATATTTGATTTTTGGGGCGGTTTAGAGGGTGGTTGGGGGTAGCTGGGGCAAAATCTGAGGATGTAGTCTAAATTCTGAGTTCATATTCGGTTTAAGGACACCAAAACACGTAACTTAAGTACTTTTATTTTTAACTTCTGGACATAGTAAAATATTTGCTTTTTGGGCGGTTTAGAGGGTGGCTGGGGGTAGCTAGGGCAAAATCTGAGGGTGTAGGCTAAATTCTGACTTCAGATTCGGTTTTAGGACATCGAAAAACTTACCTGTAGGTAGGTCTAGTTACAGGATCAGAACTTTTTTTTTTTGTGCAGCTGTGTTATTAGTTCATTGGCTGAACTTTAATGAATATTATTTACTCAAAAGACTATGATAAACCTTTTATCCAAAGATAAGATAATATTCACTAAATGTACAAAAGACTTAAATATATTTATACATATATATACTTCGATACCAGTAGGTAGCAAAATGAAATAGGGGTGGGGGGGCAAGTCATACAGTCGCTAGACCTTTGCTGCCAACCGGCTCGTCTTTTTTTTTCCTTCTCGCACAACAAGCGTTTTTCATAAGGAATTATTTCTCTCTTTTTTTTTACTTCTCTTTAAAAATTATAGGAAATATCTTCAATCTAAATGTATCGAATTAATTCGATATATTTCGATCTAAAAAAAGTTTTTAAATCACCAACAGCACAAACAGGAAATAATAACTTCTCAGGAGGTGTCTTTAAAAAGGGATATCTTGAAAACTGTTTAATGAAAAAAGACGAAAATTGGGATTCTTATGTAAAATTTTCCGCTAAATCCGAATTTTTAGTCAGATTTTTATTTGGTTACGTGACATGGTAAGAAATTTAAAATTTGTGAAAAATAATTTTTTCAAAATCGTTATTTTTCAATTTTAGTGCTTTTAAAATAAATTTACTCAAAAAAATGATTTTATATACTGAAAGTATATTCGCCCTGAGGGTAATGGCGGATTCTAGTAAGTCACGTGGTTTCCCCTTTTTTATAGGGAAAACTTTACACGTAAAGCATAGGAAAAATCATGAAAATTGGAGATTAAACAATTATAAACTGTATTTTGGATAAAATTTTTTTAACATAGCAATTGTAATAATAAAATGTTTCTTTATTTTATAAAATAAAAAGAATATATAATGGTAACTTTTATAAAAGTTCATTTTATTTATGTTAAGAGGGTTATGTAGGGTATTCAATGCAAATGTATTAAATTAGTTTTAGTGTTACAATTTGATTTAATTTGATAAATTATTGATAAACACTGTTAATAATTGTTATTGCTAAGAAAATGCAAGCAATAATGATATTTTTTTTCTAAGAGAAAAATAATATCAATACTTTTGTGTCATCAAACAGAAGATTGTAATGTTTTTATTGTTATTTTACAAAGACAAAATACATCTTTGTGTTGGGAATGTAAGAATGATATGAATGTATTTTATGTTAATTAATATTGTTTAACAAAAAATCTGCAAAAAATTCAATTATTTCACCCAAAAACAATAAAATATACACAAAAAACATATGTTCATTGGTAAGAGCAGAGATGAGGTTTACAGAGATAGATCATCCAATGTTAAATAAAAAGTCGACATCGCTCTAGCTATCACGTGGTTAATTTCTAGTCTCTTTGTTTGTCACTTTATTTTTTACATAAGTCTCTTCTTGTTTTTTTCTTCGCCAGGCTCCTTACACACCAATTAATTAAAAAACATTTTGTGTATAAAATCTATATACTTGCATACATAATGAGCAATTATTTTAAAAGTGATACTTAATTCGAGCCTGGAATCGTAAATTTTTTTTTTGAGGGCACATCGATATGACCCGTGTTTTCAGATAGTTTGAATCTTCAGAAAACCGAAAAAAATCGTGAACAAGAAATCGGCGATAGGTGCCAAAAAGATTTTTTCACTTTTATGTCAAAAAACGTGTTTTTCGTATCTGAGCTACCCTAAATTTTTAAAATAACTTTTTAGTTAATAAAACTTTTTTAAAATAGATAAGAAAATCTGTTTGCCAGGGAAAAACCACTCCAGAAGAAAAAAAAACTTATCTTTTTACGATGAAATTTAGCCAAGTTATCGTCAATTTGAAATTTTGCTCAAATTCGTCTTAAAAAAGATTGAAATTTTATTGAAAAAAGCCTGTTTTCATTCGCTTGATTTTCATCGTAAAATAATAATTTTTTTTTTTAAATCGATTAATTTTTTCCTGGCAATTCATTTCTTTAAGAAAAAAATTATTTTTATTGACAAAATTTTAATTTTTAGATCAAAAACTGTGTTAAGTAAATCTTGCTACTTACAGTTTTCAAAGGCTTTTGACCTAAAAATTGAAATTTGGTCAATAAAAATGATTTTTTTTATTAAAGAAATGAATTGCCAGGAAAAAATTAATCGATTTTTAAAAAAAAATTATTATTTTACGATGAAAATCAAGCGAATAATGCATGTTTAAGGTTCAGAAACAGGCTTTTTTCAATAAAATTTCAATCTTTTTTAAGACGAATTTGAGCAAAATCTTAAATTGACGATAACTTGGCTAAATTTCATCGTAAAAATATTATTTTTTTTTTCTTCTGGAGTAGTTTTTCCCTGGCAATCAGATTTTCTTATCTATTTTTTTAAATTTTATTTACCTAAAAAGTTATTTTAAAAATTTAGGGTAGCTCAGATACGAAAAACACGTTTTTTGACGTAAAAGTGAAAAAATCTTTTTGGCACCTATCCCCGATTTCTTGTTCACGATTTTTTTCGGTTTTCTGAAGGTTCAAACTATCTGAAAACACGGGTCATATCGATGTACCCTCAAAAAAAAAATTTACGATTCCAGGCTCGAATTAAGTATCACTTTTAAAATAATTGCTCATATATTTCCCAACACGGACTAATATTTACGTCACCGCGCGCGCGTCGATCGAATTTTTAATATCCCTTCTACCATTCCCCTCAGGGCGAATACTAAAAGTATATGAAAAAACATAAAATTTGAGACCAACAGGATGAAAAGTGAGCTGTAAGCAGCTGAGATATATAAGCTATAAGGGCAAAGGAAGAAAGTTGATTTTTTCGCGCATAAGCAGTTCAAAAAAAAATTTGGACCGCAGAATTGAATTCTTTGGGAAATTTCCTATCAGTTACTATAAGGAAAAAAAATTTTACTGTAAAGTACGTGTTTGCAAGAAGAATTAATGAACACAAATTTCTCAAAAATTAAAAATTTCAAAAAAATTGAGAAAAACAAAATCACTGTAAAAAATAGAGGATTGGCTCTAAAAAGCTAAAAATTGGGGAAAATTATTTTTTTTATTTATACTTTCGACCAAACATATCACAGTATATGTAAGGAAGTATATGAACACGGGGATTTCAGATGTCCATATTATATGCCGATTAAAAAACAAACGCTGAGAGGCGCTGATGTTTCTAACCCAGCGCGATATATGAAATATATAAAATTAAAAAATATGCTTGTATGTATATTAACTTTCGAACGCACTGACAATTATTAAATATAATTGTTTTTAATAAAGCGTAAAATAATAATAATAAAAAATTAAAAGCAATATATGAAAAATAATTAAATAGAATAAAAAAAATATTAATAAGAAAACGTCAAAATATTTATTTTATCTAAATATAAATATAAATATCGCAAAGTCTATTTACCTAGAAATTTTTTCCGTAAAATGCACTCATACATTTACAAAAAAAAATATTTTGAAACTCAACTTGAGGTTTGTTTTGTTTGCTTTTCTGCACTCTGCACTGAATATTAAAATTTAATTATTATGTGTGAAATTTTGGAAAAAAAATTTCTGAAATTTCAAGGTTATCTATTCAGAATTTCTGGGTAAATAGACGCAGCCTATAAATATACACTGTAAATACTTACTTCCTTATATTAACAACAAAAATTAAAGCATTTTCGAAAAATTAGTAAATTTTCAAAAAAATTTGTAAATATTTGAAAAAAATTGTAAATTTACTAAATTTAGTATATTAAATCGAGTATTCTCGATTATTTTTTGTGAATTTGCAAGAAAAATTGATAACTTACAATTTTTTTTTTTTAAATTTACAAAAAATAGTTGTAAATTTCCGAAAAATAGTTGTGAATTTACAACTTTTTTTTGTAAAATCACAAAAAAAAATCGAGAATTCTCGAACTTTTCGATAATATACTAAATTTAGTAATTTTACGATTTTTATCGAATATTTACAAAATTTTTTGAAAATTCACTAATTTTTCGAAAAAATTCTATTTTTTTGTAAATCTAAGAAAGTTAATTTTTACAGTGTATAGATTAGTACGTCTTCTTTTTTTTGTATCGAGATATTTTTGCTCCCCCATCTGGTTCGTATATTTTGGTCATAAAACCTCCCAGCTTGAAGGATTTTGGTTTTAGGTTTTAAAAAGTAAAACCATAAAAAATGACGGTCGATTGTAAATTTTAAGGTCTCTTTTTATTTATCAGGACTTTATTTATCAACTCATTAAAAAAAATATCTAAGTTTTGTATTTTAAATGCTGTTTTTTCATTTTTTAAAATTCCCCATAAGAGCCTGTGTTAATTTATTTTTTATTTATTTATTTTCTAAAAACTGTTCGGTTAATTATAAAAAAAAAATACGTGTAAAATTAAATTATATTTACTTTACTTTCTCCAAGTTTCAACTTTTTTTTTGCATTTGAATTCTACCGCTCTTAAGACCTTAATAGATTTTTATACTTTAAAATAGTATTAAATAAATAAAAAATATTAAAAATTGATAACAAAACCAAACGGACATAGAATGAAATTGGATTTTATGCAAATTTATTAAATAAATATGTATATACACAAAATATATAGAAATACATATAATATATTAATTTACAAAATATTAAAATTATTTTCTATTTTTTATCAGAAACTTTTGCTTGCTTTCTTAACACAGCCGATAAACTTACTCCTTTCCTATTGGCTAATCTGACAAATTGTTTCATGCGTGTCATTATGTAATAATGGATGCAAGAAGCAAGCATAGCTGCACGGTGAGTTTTGCAAGGAAATGCAAAAAGCTTTCTATCATTCATTATTTTTTCTAATAAAGTATCAAATATTGACTCTGTTTCATCAATATTCTCCTCAAAAATTTTTTCCATCGTTAGAAAAAGGTTAAATATATATGGGCTTGGATATATAAGTTTTCCGCGATTTCGATTATTTATTAAATCTGCTACTGGAAAAATTGATAGTTCATCGTACGATTTAAAGGCATCCTTACATTCCGAACATTTTGCACCCGCTTGCATTTTTTTGCAAATAAATCCGCAAAGATAATAAATTATGATCGAATTCATTTCTTCAGACATTAGATCATCTATTTCTATTAAATTGCTAATGTCTATATCATCTGCATCGATATATTTTTCTAACTTTTCTTCTATTTCTTCTCTTATACGATGGCTATGCGATTTTTGGTTCCTTTGTTTAAATATTGTCTTAAATTCTTCAAAGGTTATTTTAGGAATTTCTTTATTAGCAGAATCATTAGCAGAACAATTACCGTACCTCGGTGATTTCATACTTTTGTAAATCGATAATAGTTTATAGAGTTGAAGAAACGTTGGCATTGTTGGATGATCATTTTGACCACCAGCTGCTCTAATTATTCCAAAAAACTTCTAAAAATTAAAAAAAACGTCTATTATACAGTATATTATTTAAAAAATATAATAAAATTTAAAATTTAATACGCGAAGCTTATGAAATAAATTTTCAACTTACTTCCAAACTATCCTGATTTAACTTTCTTGTTAAAATAAATTTAAAGCTACATTCATTTAATAAATGTTTAGATAATTGAATAATTGAATGCAGTGTTACTCGAAGACCATCGCCAGTACTCTCGCTTAGAAATAAATCCTTTTTTTCCCTTATTTTACAAGAATAAAAGTCCTTTATTTTTTTTATTCTTTCAGTGTCTTCTTCTGTTTTCTTAGTATTTCTTTCCGATATATTCTTATCTACTTCGTCAAGTTCTAATTTTTTTTTACCTTCAAGTTCCTTAACTTTACTCATAATTTCATTCTCCCAATTATCTAACCATTCGATTGTTTCCTCTAAGTACTAGAAAAATTCAACAAAAAAAATTATAAGCGTAAAAAATGACGTGTCAAAGATGTTTATTAAGAATTAGATTACCTTGAAAGAAGCATTATCAGAAAGTTTAAGGGCTGTTGAAGGTGTTGAACTATTTAATATATCAAATAGTTTATTCATTTTTTCAGTAAATCTAATTGTTGGTTCACAGCCTTTAAATTTATGTCCGATAAGTTTGTTTTCAAAACAAGTTTTCATAGCAGTTGAGACTCTGTTACTAAAAAGCTAGAAAAATAATTATTTTACTTGAAAAATATTTAATTTATTAGGAAAGTATTTGAAAAAATATTTCAAGAAATTTCAATCTTACTTGTGTTGCTAAAAATACACGCATTTTTAACATGTAAACAGGATGTATATGGGCCTCTGTTAATTTTGTCATCCTACTGAAAGGTTTTTCATCTTCTATTTTAAATAACTCAACATAATATTGCCAAAAGACGTCTTCCTTGTTGATCTATAATATTTTTATCATTTTTAAAATATTTTATCGTTTATGTATTTGAAATTAAATATTAAGTTCATACGTACAGTAAGTTTTTTTCTGTTAAATAAATTATTTCTTATGCATTTGAAAAGATGCGGTACATCAGAGATAACGTAAATTTGTCGATCTGCAACTGGATTATCAAAAGAACATACAATTGTTTCATTTACTTTTCCATTTATACCAAACTCGGACCAAACTCCGCGGTTTGTTTGTGCTCCATCACAGACCATACCCATAACCATGCCACCAGCATTTTCAATTGACGTAATAGCTGCTAAAATCAATTTTGCAAGCTGCAAGGAATTAGTGCTGTTATGCAAAGCAAAGACTCCTATTGGCTGATTGAATTTTGCTTTCAAAGATGAAAACATGAAAACAAGTGCATGGTCAGCTTGCTTTTCCTCTAAGTTTTGTATTTTTGGTGGTAGGCTTCGCATTTGTAGGTTTTTTTGATTTATTTAATTTTCTTCGTTTTGCAGGGTTACATACATTTATTTCTAATTTTCCGAAATCTACTAACCCGGCAAACGAGCAACTTTCAACGTTGACATTTAACGCCTTTCTAACTGTCATTTCGTCAAATGATAATATTCCATAAACGTTTAGAGGATCTTCTAGTTTCAGTTTTTCTAACTGTTTCTTGAATATTTCAAAATGTTCACTATCAAAACCTATGCCAGCTTTAGCAGTTTCCAGATGGTACTTTAATCTGGCGACGGTAAAATTTTATTTTCTCGCAAGTGGTTATAGGTAATGGGACTTTTTATGTGCAAAAGCATACTAACTAATAGCCAATCGTGACTGTATCTGATACCTTTAGGTGATTTTGATAAGCTTAAATTTATTATTTCTTCGACGACAGTCACATAATTAAAAAATTGTAATTATAGAAATCCGTAAAAGTATTCTACAGTTTAATATTCAATAAAATATGATATATAGATTGGTTATATACTATTAATAATATGAAGTTGAATATTAGTAAATATGATGCACGTACAACTAGAAATGAATAAAAACAAGCAAGCATTGGCTGAAAATATTATAAAATGATTATTACCTTCTTTATTTTTCTTGGTTTATTTACTCGTACATGAATGATTTTCTGATAATGAAAGCATAATATTATATGATGATTAATGATTAATGATTATGTTAATGATTTATGGATATGATATGAGACTAATGAAGCTTTTAAAATGAATTATATGAATTTGTAAAAAATACTATAATTTTTGTTAGTCATGATTTTTGAATAAAATTTATTTTAAGGAAAATTCTGTTTTTACCTGATTATCTGAAACATTGGTATTTTTTTTCAAATCTTCCAATACTTCGTCTGTATTCTTTTTCTCTACTGCTTTTTTAAATGCCTCTAAATCTTTTTTCATTTTCAAGTACTTACGTAGCTGATTGGTTAAGCGACGTTTATTCTGATTATTTTTGGTTTTATGTAGTGAAGCTGATTTTTTACCCCTTGGAGTGAGACAGGTGGTTCTGAGCTTTTTCTTTTGTTTTGTGCTTCTAGACTTTTCTAATTCGAAATTTCTGTACAATTTATGGCAGTGTAAACAAACTCCTTCTTTTTCAATTACCAGGGGGCACTTTTTATGCCTGTAAACATCTTTATCTTTAAAAGAAACTTCAGAAATAAAATCCGGATAAAGTCTGATAAATGGTCCACCTGGACAGACAACACATTCATTGACGGTTACCAAAATAGCCTCTAATTCTTCACTTGAACGGGGTTTGTCAAAAAACGAAAATTTTACACTCTTCTCTCTAATCACAAACACTTTTTCATCTTGTAATGCTACCTATATAAAACATAATCAATATGAAATGATGGATTTAATAAAAGTATAAATTTTATAAAAAACTTACTATTTTCGTTGCTAAAGGTGCTTGTTTATCACTGTTACTTTTTGCAGGGCTGTAAAAATTGTAAAGAACAGTGTTGCTTTCAGTATTATAGTAGGGTGAACAATAAGAACTTGGTAATTGAATATTCCAAATTTTATTCAAGATATTGCTTTTTAAATTTAAATATTCTTTGATTTCCTCACTATAGTTATTTGGTAATTGTTGCTTTTTAAAATTATTTAAAACAGAATATTGATGATCATTAAAAATATTCTGTACAGCCTGTTCGTTTCTACGCTTCCTCGGAGTTACAGTTAATTTTGGAGACTGGTTCTCATTAGTAAAACTCAATCTATTACAGTTTTTATTTTGTATATTTCTGCGTAACCTAGGGGTAACATATAATTCTGGAGACGGAACTTCAATAGTAGAACTCAATCCAATACGTTTTTTTCTTGAATGCGGCTACTTTTCCTTGGGGTTACTATAATTTCTGGAGATAGAACCTCATTAGCAGAACTCAATCCATTGGAGCTTTGTTCTTGAATGCTTTTACGCTTTGTTGGAGTTATACGTAATTTTGGAGACGGATCCTCATTGATAGAGCTAAACTGACTTTTTTCTTGTACAACAGTATTTGCTTCTTTTGGAGACATACGCGCAACAATAGATTCTAATTCATTTGAATTTTCTTTTTGTACAACACTATTAGCTAATTTTGGAAATCGGATTTTAATAGTAGAATCCAATTCATTTGAATTTTTATCTTGTAAAACAGAATTATTTAATTTTGGAGAGCGAACCTTGGGAAAAGGAGCAGATCCATTAGAATTTTCTACTTCTTCAGTAATTTCCTAGAATACATGAAAATGGTAGTGCTGGTAAGGTACAAAAAAAATTCAAAGCAAAAAAAAATCATTAGAAATAGATTTTTAAGATTACTTGTGTATCATTGTTAACAGCAATTTTTGGAACTGCAATGATAATGTTTTGAATCTCTTTCTCATTATGTTTAATAAAATTAGCATTCAAATTTGGCAGTACTCCTTTTTTCAATGACTTTTTAAGACGTTTGCTCTGAAATAATCAATTTTTAATCATAATAGATAAATAAATTGTATATTGAAACGTGACTGTCCGATAAAAAACTTTTTTTTTGGTAAAAAGCTATTGCAAAAAAAAAAAATTTTCATTCCTGTATTTGCATATTTTATCAGCTTTTTAAAAATTTTTGTTTAATTGCACTGTAAAAAGTAACTTCCTTAGATTAACAATAAAATAGAATGTTTTCGAAAAATTATTAAATTTTCAAAAAAAATTGTAAGTATATGACACATTATTTTTTTTTTTACTACTTGACTTGGACAAAAAACTGAAAAAAAAAAATTTCAAAGGACATCGATATGACCCGTGTTTTCTGGTAGTTTGAACCTTATCATAAAATATATTTTTTCAAGCAAATGAAACTCCATTAATGATTATATGACCAAATATTGGTTCCTCAAAGAGGAACCATTGTGTTAGGTCAAAATTTGATTTTCTATTTTTTGGCATATAAGCACGTTTTGGGACCCCAGGAAGCTAAAAAACCTGTTTTTAAAAAAAGTCTGTATGTGTGTGTGTGTGTGTGTGTGTGTGTGTGTGTGTGTGTGTGTGTATGTGTGTGTGTGTGTGCGTGTACGTATGTATGTAATCGGTGATATTTCACAAATATTATGGAATTAAGACCTAATTTTTTTTTCAAAAATTTTTTTACCAAAAAATCTCGAGGTACTTTTTTTTTTTTTTTATTTGGATGTAATACCTCATTCATTTCCATGAAAGTACTTATATTTGAAAGTATGGTTTTTACATGATATCTCGAATCGGATACTTAATTTTCTGAAAAATTTTTTTCTTAAATTTTTTTCACAAAAAAATACAAAAAATACAAATTTTTTTTTTCTTTTTGGACGTAGTACCTAATTTATTTCCATGGAAGTACTAGTTTTAAGAACCTTGTTTATTGTTATTTTTTGGATCTGATACTTAATTTTTTCAAAATTTTTTTTGTCAAAATTAAAAAAATAGAAAAATTAAAAAAAATGCAATATTTTTTTTTTTTTGGGTGTAATACCTCATTTAATTCTATGAAAGTACTAATATCTGAAAATATTATAACAAGTGATATTTCAAAACCATTATCGAATTAAGACCTAATTTTTTTTTCAAACATTTTTTTATCAAAAAATCTCATCCCCTTTTTTTTTTTTAATTTGGATGTAATACCTCATTTATTTCCATGAAAGTACTTATATTTGAAAGTATGGTTTTTACACTGTATTTCGAATCTGATACTAAATTTTCTGAAAATTTTTTTTCTAAAATTTTTTTCACAAAAAAATACAAAAAATACCAATTTTTTTTTTCTTTTTGGACTTAGTACCTAATTTATTTTCATGGAAGTACTACTTTTAAGAACCTTGTTTATTGTAATTTTTTGGATCTGATACTTAATTTTTTCAAATTTTTTTTTGTCAAAATTAAGAAAAAATAAAAATAAAAAAAACTGCAAGATTTTTTTTTTTTTTTTGGTGTAATACCTCATTTAATTCTATGAAAGTACAATTATCTGAAAATATTGTAACTAGTGATATTTTAAAACCATTATCGAATTAAGACCTAATTTTTTTTCCAAACATTTTTTTATCAAAAAATCTCAAACCCCCCCTTTTTTTTTTATTTTGGATGTAATACCTCATTTATTTCTATGAAAGTACTTTTACTTGAAAGTATGGTTTTTACTTGATATCTCCAATCTGATACTTAATTTTTTGAAAATTTTTTTCCTAAAATTTTTTTCACAAAAAAATACAAAAAATACGAAACTTTTTTTTCTTTTTGGACGTAGTACCTAATTTATTTCCATGGAAGTACTAGTTTTAAGAACCTCGTTTACAGTAATTTTTTGGAATTGATACTTAATTTTTTTCAAAATTTTTATTATCTAAATTAAAAAAAAAGAAAAATAAAAAAAATTGCAATGTTTTTTTGGTGTAATACCTCTTTTAATTCTATGAAAGTACTAATATTTTAAAATATTGTAACCAGTGATATTCCAAAACAATTTATTATCGAATGAATACCTAACTTTTTTTTCCAAAAATTTTTTTATTAAAAAAATCTCAAAATACTTTTTTTTTTTTTAATTTGGATGCAATACCTCATTTATTTCCATGAAAGTACTTATACTTGAAAGTATGGTTTTTACTCGATATCTTGAATCTGATAATTAATTTTTTGAAAATTTTTTTCTCCAAAATCTTCGTTACAAAAAAATACATAAAACATCAAATTTATTTTTCGCATTTGACATATCTAATTTATTTTAATGAGAGTACAAGTTTTAGAAATTTAGTTTATAGTAATTTTTTGTATCCGATCACAATTTTTTTTTTTATTTTGATATAAATTATAACACACAAGAAAAAATGATGGAAATCTTGCCTCTTTTTGACTTCCTCGGATTATTTTGTTCGTTGCTATGTTTATTTATGCATGCAGCTTAATGAAATTATAAACAATAATAAACAGCCTAAAAATATTAAATGGTTATGTTTGCATTTTAAAATTAAGATTTAAAAGTTATATTGGCATTTTTTAAAGAATCAAACAATTTATAGAATTAAATAATTTATTATTTTGTGATTAATAGAAATAATATAAATAATGTTAAAATCTTGAAGCAATTAATGTGGCTATTTTTTTTATTACAAAATATTATTATTATTATTACTATCATTGTTGCGGAAGATTGGTCAAATGCAAGAAGTACACTGAGAAAATAAATTATAAGAAATTATTATAAATTCTGGTAAAAACTCCTATCTTTTTATAATAATTGAGCGAATATTTGTAATTTTCGCATCGTTACCAACCATTTCTTTTATAAAAAAAAATAAAATTAGCTTTTTTTACATTTGTTTCTTTTTAATTATGCAAAAATGATTTAAAATCCATTAACGCCGGTGCGACCAATCCATGGACGCTAGAATTTTCACTTTAATAACAAAATGATCTTAATAATCTACTTTACCAGCTACTAAAAACGAAAAATGTATGTATAATTGCATGTTTGTAATCAATAATATTTTTTGTAAATTAAGATTACAGCCCATTGTTTGAGGAACCTCAGTGCCAGCTAGTTGGCAGGGTATTTTTTATTTCTACACGTTTATTTGTCAAAAATTACCAATCTTTTCAATTTTATGCAATATCTAATTTTTTGACTTGTTATACATTAATAGTAAAGTCTAATTGATAGTGAAAGTCTAATAGGTACATTTTTAATAAATCAAGAAAATATTGAAGAAATTAAAAATAAATTGCCAATACTGCAAGCTCTTCCTATGACTAAAGAAGTCCACTAACTAGTTTGGTCTAAAACCCAAGAAAAAGAAATATCTACACGTTACGCTAGCTGTACGAACTGCAATTTTAATGAATGCACTCATTTTGGTTTAAATAATAAAACAATATTTGTTTTGGACATACCAATAGTAAATTTAAATCAACAAGAGAATATTTTCGAAACACCAGAAATTACTTTTAATGTAAAAGATTGGATAGTAATTTATGTAGGTGTTTGGTATCCTGGTAAAATTATAAACATTAAAGATAATAATTTAGTAACAAACAAAAAAAATTTTTTTGGCCAAAAACACCTGATGTTCAAGAGGTATTCCCTTCTCAAGTCCTTTTAAAAATTAGCGAACTTCAAATAATTAATTCAAAAAGTAAGAAGTTAGATTACAAATTTTCAAATAATATTTACGATATGATAGACGAATCAGCGAAGAACGCTGTTATATATGAATAAATATTTAATTTTTATCCGATGAGATATTTATTATTTGTATTATTTTTTATTTATTTAGGTATTTATATCATAATAAAATTAAATTATTATTTTATTTTATTTAAATTTGTATAAAAATTATTTTTTATTGTCCAAATTTAAAATTGCATAAATTCAACATAAATAATATAATTTAGTAATAATTTAAAAATCTAGCATCATAAAATAAGCTATTTTATTTATAAAAATGTTATTTTTTTTTTGTTAACTATTTTAAGTTATTTATTTTAATTATAAAAAGTTGCATAATCAATTTTCTTTTAATTTTTGAATAAATTATCCAATTACAAAACAACCAAATTTTTATTTTCATAAAAATATTAACATAATAACTAATTTTATCAATATTTTTCATTCTACAGCTTGAAAATATGTATAATAAGTCAAAAATTACGTATTGTATAAAATTGAAAAAATTTGTAATTTTTGACAAATAAACGTGTAAAAATAAAAAATATTTGGTCATATAATCATTAATGGAGTTTCATTTGCTTGAAAAAATATATTTTATGAGATAAAAATAAAACACACAAAATATTGAAGATGGAAATTTCTAATTACTTCATTTTAACAAAAATTAAAAAATTGGGACTCTAGGGGTTCTTTAATTGTAGCGCATTAAAATAATTATTTTCGGGCATCTGAATGGTATGTATTATGTAACAATCAATTAGGACTAAAAATTATCAATATTTACCATTTTAACTCTTACATAGATTAAAAACAGCCTAAGATGCAAGAAAAAGTAATAAAACCAAATTTGAAAAAAAGCAGAAAATAAAAACAGGTTTTCTAGCTTATAAATGTCAAAATATTGCTAAAAACCGATGCTAAATACTTTTTTCTATTAGTTTTGAACTTGTTTCAACTTGTCAAAAACAAAAATCCTGAAAAATACCGTGAAAACCCCTAAAATAAAAATTTTCGAAAATCGGGTAGCTTTAAAAATCTCTTTGGCACCTACTGCCGATTTCTTGTTCACGATTTTTTTCGGTTTTCTGAAGGTTCAAACTACCAGAAAACACGGGTCATATCGATGTCCTTTGAAATTTTTTTTCAGTTTTTTGTCCAAGTTAAGTAGTAAAAAAAAATAATGCGTCATATTCGATAAAAATTGTCAATTTACTAAATTTAGTACATTAACGAAAAACTCGAGAATTCTCGATTTTTTTTTGTGAATTTACAAAAAAAGTTTAAATTATCAAATAGTTGTAAATTAACAACTTTTTTCGTAAATTCACAAGAAAAATCGAGAATTCTCGAATTTTTCTTTAATATACTAAATTTAGTAAATTTACAATTTTTTTCAAATATTTACAAATTTTTTCGAAAATTTACTAATTTTTCGAAAATGTTTTAATTTTTTTATTAATATAAGGAAGTTACTTTTTACATTGTGCGAATATGGGTTTTTTTCAAAAAAATATAAATCGGGTTTTTTGGTCCCCTGATCAGAAGTTTCGGGAAATGAAATTCAATTGAGTTATGCATTTTCTAAGTTCAAACTGGTTTAAAAGTGATTGAAATTCTATTGAAAAAATCCTGTTTTTGAACTTAAAATTACAATTCATACTTAAAATATACATTATTCACTTAATTTTCATTGCAAAGTTTTTTTTGTTACTTTTAGGGTCTGCAACCCTCTGAAATTAACCCTCGTTTTCGAACTGTATTAAAAATAAAGGAAATTTTTTATATACTTTTAATAGACAACTTAAGGGTACCTATGCTAATTTTTCATAAAAAGATTCAGAAATTTACAATTAGCGACCCGAAAATCCATATGAACCAAATCTAGATACTAGATAACACGAGAATTTTTTTATAAAATGGTCTTATACTATAATTGATTATTTTTATAATAATGAATTAACTTTCAGAAATCACATAAATAAGTAATTTAATTATTAAAAATTAATATTAATAAAAATGGTACTTACACTAGCAATTATTTCACCGTCAAGCAATACATACATGATCACCTTTATTAATGTCTTTTTCGTCAAAATGATTTTCACAAATGCGATCTACTTTAGGATTTACTTCAATTAAATCAAGCGATATTATTTTACACCATTTCCTACGATTTCTCTCATCTTTTGGAAAAGAAAATCCGGTCAATTTATAAGGATTTTTTCTTTCCGAAACGCTACATCCAGATATTATACATTTCCACACCATGATTACCAGCTCTTTTAAAAAATATATATAGATGAAAACTTTTATTTTTTTTTCTAAATATTTAAAATTTATGACAATATTAAAAAATTTTAATATTATATTTAATTGATTAATTTTAATATTATATTTAATTGATGAAAAATACTACTAAATAATTAATTATTACTATTAATACTACTACGACGTATATTTTACACACTCTACGTAATTCAAAAATTTAAATAACGGGACATTTATGTAAATGTAAATAATAGAATTATAGAACGCATGCCAGTCACTTACACACTAATAAAAATGCCCATGTGACTCACACAGACGTGGGTTAGGATGAGTAGAGACCTCTGGTGCTTAGAACTGAGTTAGCATATAATATATACATCATTAAAATATAGCAGTGGGATAGGAGTTCATATACTTCCTTACATATACTGTGAAACATACTTTGAGTCATAATTTTTTTTATTATTGCTGTAAAAAACTTTCATTAGCATAAAAAATTTTTCCATTTATGTCCGGATAGGAAATTTCCCTGGCTATCCGCTTCCGGTGTCAAAAAATTTTTTGAGTAGCGCATGTGGGAAGAATCGCCAAGATAGGTTGTTTTTTTTTTAAAAGTCGTTTTCTCAAATGCCTATTAGTGAAAAATCTTCTAACCAGGTTTAAAATTTTCCTTAAACCTTATATTTTTTGGAGAAAAAAAATTTTTGCTGGGACACTGCTTTTTGGGAGCTCTAGATAAAAAAATAGCAGCTTTCAAAAGATAATTTTTTAAAAATTTAAAATTTCCCGCCAAGTCACGTGACCAATCAAAAATCTGACCAAAAATTTGGATTCCAAGGGAAATTTTACATAAGGATACATCTTTTCATGTTTTTAAGAAAGTTTATGTTAAAGCAGCAAAATTTTACATTGAAAGATTATTTTAATTAAAAGGAATTTTTTTATTTTTTAAATAATACTAAATTATTCTAAATTAATCAGAAAATTCTTTATCATTTTGCTGTTTTAATATAAAGGTCTTGAAAACATGAAAATATATATCCTTATGTAAAATTTCCCGCGGAATCCAAATTTTTGGTCAGATTTTTGATTGGTCACGTGACTTGGCGGGATATTTGAAATTTGTAAAATATTATCTTTTGAAAACTGAAAACTTTTTTATCTAGAGCTGCCAAAAAACAGTGACCCAGCAAAATTTTTTTTTCCCAAAAAATGTAAGGTTTAAAGAAAATTTTAAGCCTGGTTATAAGATTTTTCACTAATAGGCAGACAGAAATCGACTTTTGAAAAAAAACAGCCTATCTTGGCGATTCCTCGCGCATGCGGTACTCAAAAAAAATTTTTTGACCCAGGAATCGGATAGCCAAGGAAATTTCCTATTCGGACTTAAAAGGAAAAAATTTTTCATGCTAATGTAAGTTTTTTACAGCAATAATAAAAAAAATTCTTTCTGGGAAGCGAAAAATTTGGCTGGTGACTTATTTTTGGTAGTACTTTCAAAGAAAAACTCTTTCGGGCAGGTTTGAAGACCCGACTATACAAGTCGTGTAGGCTTCATTTAAATCTACACATGTAAGTAATATAAAATTCATAGTTTTGAGTTATTACAGTTTGAACTTTGCAGCTAAAATCAAATAATTTTAAAAATCTTACTTTGGAGCAGTTCTATCTAAATATTATGCACCAAGAAGTGTTAAATAGGACAAATCCCAGCTAAAATGTGACACAACAAACAATTTTTTTTATTTTTCAGCTGGGCATTCTATCCTGAATAACTAACTTTTTATGAGTCAAGATATTCCAAAACTATAGTAAAGTAATTCACACTTCGTAAAAACTTTGCAACCTTATAAAAATTTATGATATATTTTAATACATAAGAGACAAAAAAAAGGTTGACCTCAAATCTTGAATCGGTCACCATTTGCCAGGTTAACCTCTTAAGATTTATTCGCGGGTTTACGGGGAGGTATACACTTCTTAAATATAAACTTTCAGTAATTTCAGCTCTGTAGAACTTAACCAACCCTATTTATGCCAAACCTTCTCAGTTTTTCTAAATTTTTTTTTGTCATTTTTAAAGAAATTTTTTGGAAATATACATAGAAACTTTGTAGAGTAAAATGTTAAATAATTTTATATCTTTAATTATAATTGTATATATTATTTTATATATTCAGATTTAATATTCGTATTAGATAGCCAAAATGTCAGATTCTTGTTTACCACTACTCGATCAGCAACAATTTAAGGTTGCAGATCGGATCTCAAAAAAAGACAAAAATGGAATAAAAAAATTTTTTTTTTAAATTCCTTATACCTTTAAAAATCACCTATTAAAATATTTTAATGAAATTCGAACATTTTAAAGGTAAAAACGAATTTTACCGAGCGCGCCTTGTATGTGTAATGTAGCAAAAAAAACTTTAAATGCCTTTTCCGCAAAGCCACTTTTTTTAAATGGCTTGTAGATGTTCTCAGGATTGGCTTGTCCAATCTCAAAAAAAGTTGGTGGGGTTTATTTGTTTAGATATATTTTGTAAAAATCAACCACTTTTTCATTTAAAAAATTATTTTTAAAAGTTTTAGGGGATTTTGAAGGGTAAAAAATAGGCTCTATTTTCGTACTTTGTTTAAGGCACTCCCATTTTTTTATTTTGTCATATTTTTTTCTAAAGGTGTTTGATTCTCACGTAAAAGACCTTTCTTTTTAAGAATCTTTTTGGTTTTTTTTTCAGAATGCCGTTTCCGAGATCATCTCGCGGCCATGTTTTTCAGACCTCTACTTTGCTACCCTCTATAAATTGTACTAATCATGATACTAAATTTTTGTTTTGTTTTTTTTAAAGTTTAATTATTAATAATTAAATAAAAAAGTTTTAAAGACATTCATAATAAAACAGCTGAAAAATGAAATAAAACAAAAGTCTATTTTTTTTGTTTTGAGATCCGATCTACAACCTTAAACAAGGTTTCTTTTCCGCTCCATTATTATTTCCTAACAAAAATGTTTACAAAATTCTACTTTTGGCACCAAATACGAACTTCAAAATTTAAGTCTTCTTCAAAGAACTTAAAAAAAATATATTGTAAAAACCATGGGCAAAGAGTAAAAAATTTAGTGGTGATTCCTAAGATTTTTACTTAACAGGCAAAAAATTCAAGAAATGTTATATTGTCAAAGTAGTGTTCATAAAATTAGCTGATTTGAGAAACCCACTCTACCAACCTTATAAGTTTTTATCAAAAACTAATTTTATACAACCTCTACACAGTCTGCAAACCTGCAAAATAAGTAAAAATCTAATAATGCTAATGCAAGAGGTCCAAAATTAACTTGGTTACAATTTGAAAATTCATATTTAATTCATTTTATATTATTTTTTTTAATACATTTTATAAAAACTTATATAAAAATAAAAATAAAACCTATAGAACTAAATTAGCGTATATTTAAAATTTATGCATTTACCTATGCACAATTAGATGGTAAGCTTACCAATAACAGTAATATCACCAGAACGACGAGCCGTATGCCCTTGTTTATTTCTTGCCCAGCATGTGTATATACCACTATCACTATGTTTTTGTATTCCGTTAATAATAAGTCTTCCATCAGGCGAAACATTCTGTCTAATGTCATCTGGTAATTCTCGTCCTCCACGCTCCCATTTTACCTCTTCAATGGGGTAACCAGCTACCGGACATTTCAGACGAAGAGTTTCACCAGCAACTGCGGTAACTTTAGGAATTAAACGTATGTATGGAAGGCCTGTAAGATAAAAAACAAGTTTTCTGGTCTGTGGCTAGAAAGTACGTATTTCGGCAAAGACGTATTTTCTCGCCACAAATATAGAAAAATGTTATACGACCCTTGCCCATAAATAAGGAATGACCCAAATCGCAGTTTAACATCCTCGGCTTCGCCTCGGAAGGTGCGATTTGGGCCATTCTTTACTTTTCTAAACTCGAGCCGTAAATACATTATTTTGTAATTTCAATACTTTTAATAGAATATTGTTACGTTATAAAAAAAGTATATATACTACTACTAGACATTTTATAGTAAAAGTAGGTAGGTAACTAGGTATTGTGAGAGATTTAAGACTTCGCATTATCGCTGCAGTTAATTTTGATCTCTTTCTTAATTAATAACAATTTTTTTACAAAATTTTGACTTATTTTTTATTAGTTTACTTTTTAGTGTGTGCAAGTTAATTTTTTGTTTAGTGATATGTATTATAAGCGATATACCCGCACTTTTTTTTTATTAATAATATTAATATTATGCGAACGCCTCAGTCCTAAATTAATGATCGAAATAATTTTAGAATTTGATATTTTCAGAAAAAATGGAAATTATTTTGTCCGAGTCGGGCCACGCAATTTCAATCAATGCTCTTTTATTTGACAGTGAAAGTATTTATAATATATATCTATTAGTGTGTATATGAGTGTCATAAAATATTAACAGTTTAATGGCTTCAATTTTCAATCCTGAAGATACTGTTTTAACATTGTGCTCTTGAATCATTTTGTTGTTTGATGTATATTCATTTTGTGCTGATTATTCCAGCTACTTTTATTTTAGTCCATACATGAGGTACAATGTATCTAATGGTTTATGTTTGATAAACACTCATTGAAAATTTCGTATTTTCACAATAATTTAATTTTTTTTTATTTGTTGTAAGAGGGTCTAGATATAAAGGTCAAGATATAAGTAGGAATCTTAAATTGTAATTTTTTTTCTTGTAGAAAAACATATTTTGCATATTTAGAGTTTTCTGAAATACAGTGAAAACTCAAATTGATTATTTTTTTGCGTGAAGAAAAATGTATATTTATAAGTTAAATTTTCTTACAATTTAGTTATTAGTTGTTATTTCGTCTCATCAAATCGTGTGTAAGATTAAAAAGCTACAAAGTCTTATATTAGTTTAAAGTTTTATATTATTACTTGGGTCAATATTTGTGAAGTGTATACAGTTTGGATTTTCGAGTCTCAGAATCTACTCCAAAGTATGTTTGGTCGAAAGCATATATAAAAAAAATAATTTTCCCCAATTTTTAGCTTTTTAGATCCAATCCTCTATTTTTTACAGCGATTTTTGTTTTTTTCAATTTTTTGAAATTTTTAATTTTTGAGAAATTTATGTTCATTAATTTTTCTCGCAACCACGCACTTTACAATAAAATTTTTTTTCCTTATAGTACCCCATAGGAAATTTCCCGTAGAATTCGATTCTGGGGTCCAAATTTTTTTTTGAACTGCGCATGCGCGAGAAAATCAACATTCTTGCTTTGCCTTTTCTAGCTTATATGCCTCAGCTGCAGACAGCTCAATTTTCATCCTGTTGGTCTCAAATTGTAGGTTTTTTCATATACTTTCAGAATATGAAATCATTTTTTTGGGTAAATTTATTTTAAAAGGAATAAAATTGAAAAATAGCGATTTTTAAAAAATCATTTTTCACAAATTTTGAATTTTCCGCCAAGTCACGTGACCAAATGAAAATCTGACTAAAAATTCGGATTCAGCGGAAAATTTTACATAAGGATACCAATTTTCGTCTGATTTCATTAAATAGTTTCTAAGATATCCCATTTTAAAGATAAAGATTAAAATTGACTTTTTTTAAAAAACCCTAAAAATGGGACTCTGACTTTAATTATCATATCTGTTAAACAAATAATTATAAAAAGACGAGTAAAAATTTTTTGGAAACTAAGGGCTTGTAAAAAATTTTTGAGGCCTATAGAACTCGTTTCTTTTAAAAATTAGAATTTTGGCAGCAATTTCAAAATTGGTCATTTTGGGGTAAGAATAGGCATTTGGTTTATTGACTATCGGCATGAGAGATTTAGCGACAAATGATTGCAGTGTGCGGTAACTGAATGGTGACACTTATACTAAAAAAATGAGACCAATTGGAAGTATTTTGGTTAACTGGCACGTTTGCAGCTTTGTATTAAAGATTATGAAAAAAATCCTATTTTATAACATTGTTGTATTTTGTAGTTATTCTATCTTATTTTCAATTTTCCGAATTTTGTAGTTACCTAATGAAAATTTTGACAAAATTTTCCGTTTCCTCGAGAATTTTTACAAAAGACCCCCTTTTTGGAAAAGTTTTGGATGTTTCCGTAACGCTATAGAAATAAAAGAAATAGCAAAATACTAAATAACTACAAAATACCACAATGTTATTAAATAGGATTTTTTCTTAATCTTTAATACTAAGCTGCAAACGTGCCAGTTAACCTAAATACTTCCAATTGGTCTCATTTTTTTGGTATAAGTGTCACCAGTCAGTTACCGTACACTGCAATTATTTGTCGCTAAATCTCTCATGCCGATAGTCAATAAACCAAATGCCTATTCTTACCCCAAAATGACCAATTTTGAAATTGCTGCCAAAATTCTAATTTTTAAAAGAAACGAGTTCTATAGGCCTCAAAAATTTTTTACAAGCCCTTAGTTTCCAAAAAATTTTTACTCGTCTTTTTATAATTATTTGTTTAACAGATATGATAATTAAAGTCAGAGTCCCATTTTTAGGGTTTTTTAAAAAAAGTCAATTTTAATCTTTATCTTTAAAATGGGATATCTTAGAAACTATTTAATGAAATCAGACGAAAATTGGTATCCTTATGTAAAATTTTCCGCTGAATCCGAATTTTTAGTCAGATTTTCATTTGGTCACGTGACTTGGCGGAAAATTCAAAATTTGTGAAAAATGATTTTTTAAAAATCGCTATTTTTCAATTTTATTCCTTTTAAAATAAATTTACCCAAAAAAATGATTTCATATTCTGAAAGTATATGAAAAAACCTACAATTTGAGACCAACAGGATGAAAATTGAGCTGTCTGCAGCTGAGGCATATAAGCTAGAAAAGGCAAAGCAAGAATGTTGATTTTCTCGCGCATGCGCAGTTCAAAAAAAATTTGGACCCCAGAATCGAATTCTACGGGAAATTTCCTATGGGGTACTATAAGGAAAAAAAATTTTATTGTAAAGTGCGCAATTGCGAGAAAAATTAATGAACATAAATTTCTCAAAAATTAAAAATTTCAAAAAATTGAAAAAAACAAAAATCGCTGTAAAAAATAGAGGATTGGATCTAAAAATCTAAAAATTGGGAAAAATTATTTTTTTTATATATGCTTTCGACCAAACATACTTTGGAGTAGATTTCGAGACCCACCCATGCAAAGTCATATACAGTTCACAAATATTGACCCACTTATGAATTTTAATAATTGTATTTAATTTATATATGGGCATTTCAATTTTAGCCAGCAATCCCAGTCTCTCCAAAAAAGTAGGCAACTTTAAAAAATATATGTTTGGTTTTCTTAAATTGACAAGAAAAGGGTCTTTTGTGTTATTACCCTTTCTAACTCTAAGTTGGATATTTTAGGTGCTAAACAGCGGCAGGTCAAAATTTAAACTTTGGCTGTTGATACCTCTGAAGCTAAGTCCAAAATAAAAAAAAATTTGATATTAAAATGGTCTTATTATACATTTCAAGTATGCCAAATGGTAGGAAATTTCATTCAGTAATTTAATCTTACTTCACTTTCATCGAGTTGTTTTTATTTACTTCACCGCGACTTTTAAAATACTCAGCGGTGGAAAAAAATAAAAAAAATAACTTTTTTATTTATGCATGAAAACAAAAATATTTTTATAACTTTGTCTGGATCCAGAGAATAATTTATTATTTTTTATTTATAATTTAATACAATGAGCATTATAGTAATCTTAAATTCTCATGATATTAAACAAAAACAAAATTCATGAAGTTCTTAACCCTTTCAACAAGTTCGATCCTAAAAGAGCTTGGCCGTATAAGATAAGTGAATTTGCACTCAGCCTGTATAGCTAATTTCGATTAAACATGTGTTTGGGAATCGAAAAAGTAAATTTTTCGCTTTAGTTTTAGACCTCTAGAATCTTTCTGTTGCGCGCTACCTAAGAAAACGTCTAAAAATCAATTTTTTTCACATATTTTCATATATTTTCATAATAACATAAATCTTCGTCATATTAACCTTTTTGGAGCTTTTACCTGAGCTCCTACCTGAGCTTTTTTGACGGCGAATCTAACGTACTTTTTGCGAATATTTTTTTCAATATTTTTTTAGGATTTTTTTTAGGATTTTTGAATGGGTCAAATATTTTCTTATTCTTTTTCGCTTCCTTTCGACAGTTAAATGAATTTTTAAATATTCATTAACATATATTTCTTAATTAAACATAAATTTGAACTTATTGATATTTAATAAAAAACTTATTTCCACTAATTATTTTTTAATAATTATTAATATATGCAATTTTATTAAAATATAATTAATTAGAAAATAATTACCATGTTTTATTATTTGAAAATTTTTTTTCATTAATATTTAAAAGAATTTGTAATAATTGAATACAAACTTTATAAAATTTTAAGTAATTTTCATAATTACAGATTAAATTTAATTTTTTGTATTTATTGTAACTTCACTTTCAAAATATCTTGTTTATCGTTGTTGATTTGACCAATATTATTTTGTTTATCAGAATCATTAATCTTTTTTAATATTTCTTTAGAAATAACATCGCAAATTTTTTTTTATTATTGATAGAATCGTCGATGTAGTCCTCAGCTGTGGTATTTGATTTCCAACCACCGTGTCTCTTTAAAGTGGTAAAATCAGCTAATGCATTTGAAAGAACTGTAGTGGATGAACGGCGAAAGCAATGGCTAGTATATCTTCCAGGATTTTATAATTTTAAAAAAGTAGCAATGCTTTTAGGTGTGGATTCAATTTTGTTTATGCCGATAACTTGTTTTGTGCATTTTCATAATTCAAAAAGACTTTATTGGTATTAGCTTTAATTGGTCTAAGAGCTGAATATTTCTTATAAATATCATAAAATTCGTCGGTAACTGCAAACGATCGAGGCTTTTTTGTTTTTGTATCTCGGAGTTTTACTAACATCACATCATTCTTTTCTTCAATATCAGTTGTTTTTAAATTATAAGTTTTTCACGTCTACAAGCTCCACATAAACCAAATACAAGCATTACCTTTATTGCTAAGTATACAGAATCAGGTGCATCCCCAAGAAACTTCTCAATATCTTCTTCTGTTAATGGTTTCGCTTCTTTAAATGCATATAGACATCTAGAGATGATTTTCGTTTTAAAAATGTTATCAATTGCGAAAAATTTGCAATGTTTACATGATACTTCACAAGTATTGTCCTTCTTAAGATAGAATAAATTATCCAAAAGTTAGATGCTTTCCGTACAGAAGTAATATGCATGAAGTATGCTAGAAAAGAATTTACCGTTTTTTTCCCGACACAATTAAAGTTGTTTCTCCAATTTGTAAACTTATCAGACTCTTTTATGTAAAGGTGCCCTGATTTCGCTGGTAATAATTCATTGCAAGCAGCTTCAGCTGCTTCAGTAACTTCCATTGGCTCACTCATTTTCAAACTTCAAACTTTTGATTTTATAAAAGTACAAACAAAAAAAAGTGTTCAAGTTATTCGAAAAAGAATAGACGACTGAAAATCAAAAACACAAAGGAACAACTGGTATCAAAATCTTATCCATTTCTAATTTTTTTTTTTATTAAGCGTAAAGAGAAAAGCGTCACAGTTCAAAATTTTATTATTTAACGAATTATTGCCTCATAGAAAAAGAATTTACAAAAAAAAAAAAAAAAGAATTAGAAATTATTTACGGAGAAAGAATTTGTATTTTACAGTTCTTTTGAAAAACAATAAAAAAATAATACTATTTTTAATTACTTGCGATAGTAGAAAGCTTGATTTTTGATACCTAGAATTAGATTTAGATTTTTCATGTTTATAAAAAATATAGATAAAAAAAATTTTGTAATTCATTGATTTTATTTCCTCTCCAACCGACTCCCCACTTAAGAAATATTTTTTAAGAGGTGTCCAAAAGGCGTGTCTAACAGAAAGTACTTTCACTATCATTTTTACTTTTTTTAACAGCTAGTTATTAAAAAAAGAGCTAGCTGTGAAAAAAAGAACATTTTAAATACATCTTGGATTTAAACTTTCAATTATTTTTTTTTTACCCCCACTATCTATCTGGTTTTTAAACGTGTTCTTTAAACTTATTTTTATTTATGAATAAAGCCAAGTTTAATTAAACGCGTAAAAAAGAGTAATATTTTATTTTTATATATCATATTTTAAAAATTATTTATTTTGAATATTTCAATAACTAGGTAATTTATATTATCTATTATACCGAATAATTTTTAGTGCCATATAAAAATATTACATATAAAAGTACAATTTTTATTGAAAACCTTGTTAAATTAAATAAACTTTAAAGTGTAATCATAAATCAAAGATACATAGATAAATAATTTAAAAGCTTTTGTTTTTTTGCATAACCATGGATCATGTAACATGTTAATTTATAACATTTTTACTTATTCCAATGATTTTGCTATAGTAAAAAATATAATCTTCATATTTTATACTAAATATTATCTATACATTTTTTTTCCTAAAAATTCATAGTATATATACACACAAAAAATCCGGGAATTCTCAGCCTTGAACTAGATGTTTTTTTTTTGGGCCCCTTCAAGAAGGGGCCTTTTTCGTAGGATGAGGAGAATGCATTTACGCATACCATACACCGTGTACTGTATGTTTATGCGGGACTCGACCTCAAATTTATGGTTGCCCAGATACTCAGTATAACTGAGGAGGAATTACAATACCCACTAGACTCCCCACCCTCCTGCATTTATGACAATATCATAGAATCCGGACCGGGACTCCCTGTTTAGGTATTAATTCGGTCCGGAAACAATGCAGCCAAGGCATTTCTTCGCCATACCCTGTCAATAAAGGAGAAGAATTTCCTACGAGAGGAAACCTTTCTCCTTTTTTTAATCAGTGTCGCCCGTACGTACTCTGCTGTACAGTGTGTACCAGTTAGCGGTACTGCGCAGCATTTCCGGGACGACTCCTTCCGGCCTCCATTCATTGAAGAGCGGTCGCCCTTCAGCGAAGCTAGGACAACCAAAAAAGGTGTGCTCAGCGGTATCCAGCTTGCCCGAACAATGCAAGTATTCCGGAGATGTCACTTTGCGCCACTTGAAAAGCATGTCGCGGAAATAACCGTGACCAGTTAGGAACTGTGTGAGGTAGAAGTCTCCCGATCGGAAAAGTTTTCTTGGTGTTAGCAAGTACCTCTGTTGGCGTGCCCCGATAATATTCAAGTTCCTTTATCGATCGGTCACGCGGGGTTTGCTAGTGCCGAGCATGGCGTGCCCCTTTTCCACCACTTTTTATTCACACTGTATATAAAAATCAAAATAAAGATATAGTCATAACCACAAAATTGTGCTCTTTTAATTTTTATCTAAATTATTAAATATTTTTTTATAAAATAAGAATTATAAACTTATTTATTAATTTAAATGATTTAATGTATTATTGCTATAAAAAAAAGTAAATAAAAGTAAGTAAAAAATAATAAAAACTAGTTTTTTTCTCATAATATAAAATGTTTACAAAAATTTTATTATAATTTAAATGTTTTTTATTTTTTATTTTAGATGACAGATAGCTATTATAATATTGTTGAGATATTGGATAATCATCCAAGTTTTGTAAATAATTGGGTATTGGTATCAAGTGAATGGACATTAAAAAATAAAAACAAGATAACGGTTCAATACCCAGCACCTCCTTATTATGATAGGGATATCGAGTTTTTGGATGGAATGCTAATTGCACATGCTGTTACTCCAGAAGCTTGGAAGACATACCCAGTCATTTTAAAAGATTCTTTCAAATCATTTGAAGAAGCCAAAGATAAGCTGGCTGAATTGAATTCAAAAAAAGTCGAAGTTAACGCCTTATTTACAGTAGATAATTTGGGTCCATCTCTACCGCCAATACTTTCAATAACAAATAATATTAGCTCCAAGAATTCAACAGTTATTAGAAAAGATGATTCCCCAGCAGTAGAAAATGTAAACAAAAGGTTAAAATTAGATGTTCCTACTATAAAATCAAGAAGTATTTTAAAACAAATACCTCCAGCAAATATTACTTCAAATAAATATTTAGTAACTACAGAAGATTTACAAAAAGCTAAAGATGAGATTAAAGCTTACATGAAAGAACTTTTAGATGAAAGATTACCTATTAAAGCTCAAGAAGAATTGAATTCTCCTGTACGCAACGAAACTGCTGAAGTTTTAAAAATATCACAAGAAACATCCAAAACTCTTAAGATGATTGAAGATAGTGTTGACATAATTAAAGCGTTAAACAAAAGTAATAAACCATTCGATGAAATCAAAAATATTATAACATTGGGAGCATTTAAAGAACGCCATAAACTTGAAATACCATTCCCATCAAGAGAAAAGTTTTTAAATTTTGATAACGACATAAAGCAAAATAAGAATAACATTACTGCGGACTTATTTAAATATTTGACCATGCTAGAAATAAACAGAGAGAAGGATGTAAGGGATGAATTATTAAAAGTAATGAGAATATTTTTTAGTCGAATATCTTTAGAAATGTATGTTGGATCAAAAAAAGTTGCTGGAAAATTTCTATTCAAAGATACTTCTTTTTATCAAATTTTAGAAGATACTTTTTTAAAAGTTTATAATGATACAAATGAAGAAAAAGAAAATCCTATTCCAGTCAATACATCTAGACCTAAAAAACTCGAAACAAATCAAATTTTGAAAGCAATTGGATCAATTATAACTTACAGTAAGGACTGGGATGGTGGTCGAAAGCTAAGAGAGCAACAAAAATCAGTGGAAGGCAATCAAGATGCAGAACAAAAGTAGCTTTAAATTAAGTATTATGTAATAAAAAATTTTTAAGATTAGCATTTAATTAATTGAATTTAGTTTAAAAACATTTGTTTATTTTAGTAAATGCAATATTACTATTAAATCTAAAAATATTTTTAAAAAATAAAAAAGTTGTTAGTTTGCTTCGACAGCAAATAAGAGTTTTATATAAGCATAATAATTATATCATTAAGCAATTTAATAATAAATGCAAAAATGAAATATTAATTTAAAATAAAAATGCCAATGACTAGAAAATTTAGTATTTATAGTTTAAAAAGTATTTTATGATAATGTAAAATTATTAATAAAACAAGCCAATGACTAGAAAATCTAGTATTTATAGTTTAAAAATAATTTATTATAATTTAAAATAAATTAATAATTAAAAAATTATTTTCTAGCATAATAAATAAAAAAAAAAAAAAAAATTAATTATAAGAAAATTTTTGGTTTGTTTATCAAATCTAATATTTAATTGCATTTTGTACTTTTATTTTAATTTTTTAATAATTTTTGTTTTTTTTCTAAAAATTACATGTTTAATTAAAATAATTTTTTTGATGTGAAAAGTAACCATTTAAAGCTTTTTAACTTCTCTTTAATATTTTAGCCTTAAACCTCGTTAATTTGTATAAGCTCTGAAAATTAAAAATTTTTGTTAAGTAATTGTATGCATCTAATGGCAACAATAAAGAAGAAAAAAAATAAAATTACAATTTTGAGAACTATAATTAAATTTTTATTTTAAAAACAAATATTTTAGGAATTTATATGTTACAATAAATTATTTAAAATAGAAGAGATTTACTCTGTTGCTGTTTCTGATGTTGGATTTGATGATGATGAGTACAAACTTTCTGAATGCAGTAATGGGACTGCATAAACCAATATATTATTTGATGTTGAATCTTTTATAGGTAATAAGACCATTTTGCAATTAATATCTGATAGCAAACACGTTGCAGTAGAATTAGAGCTATTTTTAATTTTAAAAATATTAAAATACAAGGAGCTAATAGGGTATTCATATGCAGCACCTTCTTTTTCAAGTATTTTTCCAGTTATAAATATTTCATTTGAATTAACAACAGGAACCATTTTTTCAACTTGCAGAACATCAAAATTTTTTAATAAAACAACGTTATTAGGGGCTTTTAAACAAATAGTTGAATCTTTGTACATAATTTTTTTAATATTTACAGAATTAGTTTTTTCATCAAATTTACTTTTTAAAATAGAAAAAACAGAAGGCAATTTTGCTTTATGAGATTGATTGCTTTGTAAATCATCTTTCATTTTATGGCATATTTGCTCTAGAGGCTTAAAGCCAGATCTCAATTTCATTTTTAGTTTATACAAGCAATTCTCGAACGGAAAAGCCGATATTTCACTAAGTGAACATTTTAAATACTTGGCATCATCACATACATGAGTTATGTTATGCATATTAATAACTGAACTTTCCAATCCATATAAATTTTTTGAAAGTAATGCAAAACGGTCTAAATATAATTTTGCATGATCTACCAAAGTCTTTTGAAATTTTTCACTAAAGAGAATCCTGCATGAGACATGCAATAGCAAAAAATGATTATATAGATCTGGAGGTAAAATATTTTTTAAAACAAAAGGACCGATATACAGCAAAAAGAAACGATATTCTGTAGCTTTCCAATACGTTAAATCTTGAAGCGTTCTAGTACCTCTTTGAAATTCACAGGGAATTAAATTTGACAAATTTGCCAATCTTTCAGATAGCTGCAAAAGGCAAAATTTACTTATTTTTGGGCTTGTCCACTCAACATCTAGCAATTTTTTTGTCTCCCCTAGAAAAAATAAATGCATACTATCCAGTAAAAAATCATCAATTAAGTTTAATGATCCAATGGAACATAAAGGTGATTTTTCATGTTGGTGTTCATCAATAAATTGTTTAGAATATTCCACATTTCTAAAATCTTTGTCAGTTCTTTTCTTAAAATTTATATCAGTGTATATCGTTCTACCCAAATACCGACCTCCTTTTGTATCACATCGCTCACAAGCCCAATAGCCTGTGTGACCCTTGGTGCACTTTACAAAGGCACGCGCGGATGTGTCGCAGATGAAACAATGTATTTTTACTTCCATCTTTGTACCATCAATAATAATACCATGGAATATTAATGAATTTAATTCTTCTATAAAATTTTCGAGGTACTTTTCAAGATTGTTTGGTTTTCCTTTTCCACAGTATATAGCAATGACAAATGGTTTATATACTGCAGGTTGATGGTGAAAAACTCTGCCTAAAATAGGCCAAAGTTCTATTCTGCTGGATTTATATAATTTTAATCCATCAAAATTAAACTGCAAATGCAAAATCTTACTTACATGTAAACTAGTATTTACATATTTCTGCAATTGCCATTCAATACCAAAATAAACAAATTTTGTTTCTTCATCAAATTTTATAATATCAAATTCAATGGGTGTTTTGAATTTTGGAAATAAGGTCTTGTGGCATTTGGGTAACTCTGATGGATGATAAGGTTTTAGAGTTTTAAGAAGGGAATCAAAATCATTTCTTCCTACACTTTTACTGTTAAGAAACCATTGTTTCAAATCATTTGCAATATTTTTTCTTTGCAAATTATTTCCACCAAAAAATACCTCATTATGGACTTCTACTTCGTTAATTAGCTCCTGTGAGTCTAAATCTTGTTTTTCATTAACTATAATTGGATCATTACTGATAATTTTTTCTGTATTTCTTTCTTCTATTTTTTCTTCAGCATTTATTTTTTCAGTTATATTATCATAAAGTTTAGCTTTTTTTTCAGGTATATTTACTGCACTTTTAATTTTTAAATTTAATCTAGAAGCTCTTTTCCTAATTTTAATTAATTGACTACTTCTTTCAATTTTATCTGTCATTTTTGTAAAAAAAACTTTTAGTTTAGGTTTTAATTTACTTATACAGTATTTATTTTGTTGTGTAAATAAATAAAAATCATATGTTGAGAAAACTATTATGCGCTTGCGCAGAGGGGCACGCCATGCAGGGGACTGGCAATCGCCGCGTGACACATCTTGCTAGGCCCAGTTCAGCGCGCCGAGTAGGGGACTGTATAATTGGCGTGGCGGATCCTTATATTATTCTCATCGGGCTACCTCCCCATGATCACGGCTCATCCAGCTTTCCAAATCGATGATAAGGCGGTGCGCTCAACGTCCCCTCGGGTCACCATTCCACCTATACTGCCAGCATTCCATTGTGTGGGAGCGAGCGCGAACGGAAGCTACGTCGCGCACTTCTTCCTCACGGTTATAGATCGCCTGCCTTTCCAAGGCAAGCAGATCAATGGGAATCACCCTAGCCACCACCTTGATCGCTGGCTCTGATACAGTTTTATACGAGCAAGCGATTCGAAGTGCCCCCTGTTTCTGCACTGCCTTTAGTTTCTTGCAGTACTTTTTTATGCGGACACCCTTTCCCTTGCTTATCAGAGCTAGTCGGGGAACTTTCCAGTCCCTTGGAAAGGCGCCTGCCACGAGGCACGCATTAAACATGCCAAGCAGGAGACCAGGAATTACTTTTGTAGCCGCCTTAAGGGCTTCCGCGGGTATTCCGTCTGGTTCTGGCGCTTTCCCATTTTTCATTGACCTAATTGCCTGAAGCATCTCCGCCTCGATAAATAGCGGAACTTGCTCCCTCGGGACATCCAAAGCAGGCTGTTGTTGAACTGGATGTTACACCTATGGAACTCAATACTTCTCCCCCACTAACGATTTTGGACTGTAGGTCACTTTATTTCATGAAAGGATTGCACAATTTTCGTGCTTTAGGAGCCTGGTAAAAAATTTAATAAATAAAATGGTTACTCGCGCACATTTATATCTGTTTTATTAATAATTTGTAGTAATTAATCGGAATTAATTTCTTTTTAATTAAATTTTAATAATTATTAATCAAAATGTATTATTATTCGTTTCTAAATTATTAGTATTTTAATAAATTCTTGAAAAAAAAATAGTAAATAAAGAGAATAATAAAATATTAATGTCAGTATGGCTTGTTAAATAATATTTATATTGTGAAATTTTCAATTTCTTCCATTCTGATTTCGCCCTGAAATCAAGGCGTCTATGACACATGTGTTTGAACTGATGCTTCACGGAATTTTTTGTGTATATACATCCTAAAAACAAATTTTTTTTTGTATAGATATTTTGAAATTTTCGGAAACTATTATTTAATTGCCTAATAATTGTTATTGTTTCACAGCTGGAAACCTCTCAGTATGAGTCCTTTGATTGAATAGTATTTGTCGCTTCATCTTTCCCTTTGTTAGTTTTAACAGGGAACATGTTTATAGGGACGGGATACTTCAGAAATTGAAAATCAAGGGGGGTTCAAATTTGTCCTATTTAAGGGAGGGGGGGGGTCAAGCGACTTAGAATAATTAGGAGACTTTGAAATACCTGGACTTAAGGACTTATGATAATACAGGTTTTGGGAATTAAAATAGTTTGGGTTTAGAACCTTAACAGCTAGAAAGGTGATAATTACAAATTATAAAATTAGAAAATTGAATTGTCATGTTGAGTAACATTTCTATTATAGCTAGTCCTTAGCTGGAAGTAAACATGTTCCATGCATTTAGGTTGTGTTTATACAAACCGGTTATAAGTTTTTTGTAAATAATTATCTAATTATCAAGATATAATCAATAAATTACAAATAAAAATAGTCCAAAATATAGTTTTATGGACTATTTCAGCATAATCATGTTTTTTATCAAGTAGAGTGTGGGTATAATATCCCCCAAATTAAAATATCCCCGAGTAAGGGTTAGGTTATTTTAAGACGCGAACTTTTCTTGTTTTTACTATGTCGCGTCCGTCGTCTGCAATTGCATACCGAAGGGCGGTTCAGACATTTGATTACATTTTAAAAATTATTAAAGTAAAAAATATTACAGTGAATCATAAAAAAAAAGGGAACGAGGGCCGCAAAATAAAAAATAGAAAATTGAAAGAAAGCTTTTTTAGATATTATATGAAGTTAATAAATATAGTTTGTTTTTAAAATACTAGGATAAACAGGTTAGGTTATATGTATGTTATATTTGTATATAAATAACATTCAAGAAAAAAAATTACTAATTTTTTCAGTTAAGTAAGTTGACTGTTGTAAGTATTCAAAAAAGGAACAAAGAGTATAGCGAAGTTGCTTTTCTCTCATAGTCATCCATCTTTCAGATGATTCTAAATTTATTTCCAGCAGTCTGCCATGAAATTGTTTTTATCTGGCCTTTGATCATTCCATTCCTTGTGGCTAGCAGGATATTATTGTCAGAGTAAATCTGCAGGCATCGTCGAACTATGTATTTTCTTCGGAACACAGACATTAACTGCCATGATGCAGATGTAAAATTTGTTGCTGTTGAATGTTGAGCTATTTCAAATATCAGGAGACTTGTTGGAAGAATTGCTACCTCGTTATTAGTCAATTTTGTTACTTTAAGTAACGGCTTGCTCAACTTTTTCAGTAATGCATCCACATCATCATTCCAAATATAAAGTCATAATTTGTATACCGTTTATCAGTGCGAGTCCTAAGCGACTCTTTGTTAGTGCAAGTTGTAAATAGTTTTGGCAGTTCAGTGAGTAATGTTGTTAAATTTTGGATTTTATCAGGACGGTAATAACGAGGAAGAAGCAGAGACTGTACCAATCACTTATACTAATATACTAGATCATAGCTCCACTAGTACACCTGGTTCATTGGGACCCTTCGTCTAGGACCAAAATATCATCCAACAATAGTGTTGGTCCAAGTACTAACTTATATCGTTTAATTGATATGAAGACAATAACTGATTTTTTCACAAACAAAGCAAGTTACAAAATGATACTGAAGAATTTAGCAGATTTGTACAAACGAATGCTTTTTATAAAACTGTTTCTGAAGTTTAACGATAAAGGCTGTGAAATAAAATGTTAATACAAATTTTGAAAAGATCTTTTCTGTTAAACAAATAATTAAATGATATAAATTCTTATATTAAAAAAAAAAAAAGTTTTAAATTTTTTGATGAAAAAATTTTTGGAAAAAAAAATTAGATCTTAATCCGATAATGATTGTGAAATATCACCGCTTACAATATTTTCAGATATAATTACTTTAATGGAATTAAATTAGGTATTAGAATTAAAAAAAAAAAATACTGTAGTTTTTTTAATTTTGAGATAAAAATTTTGAAAGATTTCAGTATCAGATCCAAAAAATTACTATAAACGAACTTTCTAAAACTAGTACTCTCATAGAAATAAATTAGGTGTACTACGTCCAAAAAGAAAAAAAAAATGGTGTTTTTTGTATCTATTTGTGACGAAAATTTTGGGAAAAAAATTTTCAAAAAATTAGTTATCAGATTCGAGATATTGAGTAAAAATCGTACTTTTAAATATAAGTATTTTCTTGAAAATAAATGAGGTATTACATCCAAATTAAAAAAATAAAAGTAGTTCAAGATTTTTTGATATAAAAATTTTTGAAAAAAAAAATTAGGTCTTAATTCCATAATGGTTGTGAAATTTCATCGGTTACATACACACACACACACACACACACACTAACATATATAATTTTTTTAAAAACAGTTTTTTTAACTTCCTGAGGTCCCAAAACGTGCTTATATGCCAAAAAATCAAAAATCAAAATTTGACCTATCACAAAGGTTCATCATTGAGGAGGAACTTTATAGTTTAAAACATGAATTATATTGGGTACAAAAACGCTATTATAAAATAAGATAAAAAAGAAATCATGTTAATATTTTTATATATAGACCAATTCATGAAATGGTAAAAATTTTGACTACTTCATGAATCGGGCAATTACACGTTTGCGGTGTAACATATATAGGATAATTTTTTGGAGGTAATTATTTTTCATTTTATAATAATATTAACAAACAGAAATTAAAGTTATAATTAATTTAAAAATACATAGTTAAATAATATAAGAGATATATTAATTAAAATTTTTTATTTTTTATCTACGAATTCTTGAAGAGCTTTAGCAAGTAGTTCTTCAGGCACAGTTTGCTGTATTTAGAATTGCTGTGTCTATTTTTAAAAGCAAAATTAATTTAAACATTAAATAAATAGTATATGCATTTTTTGGGTGTAGAGTATGCGTGGTGATGAATAACATTAACTTTTTGAGTATTCTGCAAGCTAAGATTTTCAGATACTTCGTTTGTATTTTCTGAAGTTTTTTCAGTATTATGTATATTTTCTAGGTGTGAATATATGTTTGATTCTACGGTAATAGTATAAAATTGTTTAAAAAAATTTTTTATTTAATTTTTATAAATTTTATACTTGATATTGTTAAATCGTTTACACTTGAGTTAGGATTTTCCTCCACGTGATCAATTACCCTTTTTTGAAATACTATTCCTTTGTCTGGACGACTCAAAAAATCTTGATACTTTATTTTTTTATTTGAAATTATCTTTGGCTTTTTCTTCAATAATTCCACGTCTATAAAGTTAATAGATTTTTCTCAAAAATAAATTAACAAATTTAGAATTTTTAAATTTTATCATCAAATTCTGCTACAGTTTTAAAAAATTACTTCCGCAATATCTACAAATTAATTATTTGACTTCTACATAGCAACTTATCGAAGAAATTCTTATTATAATACTTTTCTTGCAAGTAAAATAAGTTTATTGGATATAATTTTTCTATATGCCGTATATTAGAAGTAATTAATTCTCGGTAAAAGTGACTTAAAGAAAAAGTAAGAATTACTCCAGTCAAAATGCGGGTTTGGGGTCGAAATTTGTTGACAAGATGAGATTTGATCTACTATATGTTTTTTGGGTCGCTGAAATGGAATTCAGTGTCAAATAAGGCTGGAAAATAGGGTAACACCTTTAAGTCAGCAAAGACAACCCCTTTTTAGGGTTTTTTTTGAAAAATTTCGAAAGTAAAGCTAATATGATCAAATATATTTTATTTTATTTTTCTACTAATTACAAAATAATTGTAATTATCTACTAAAATATTTAAGTAAAGAATAAAAAATTTTAAATTACCGTCTTAGCTAGATGTTGGTTAAATCTGCAATAACTAATTTATTTAAGAATCAGCATACGAAATCGAGGAGCAAATTTAAAAAATATAAACTATTATTAACTAATTAAAATAAATTACCTGAAGTTTCTTTAAGACTTAGAGTGTTAGTAGTTTCTCTTCTTAATCTTTTTAAATTTAATCCTTTTTTTTGTCAGTATACTTGCTTTTTGCGTTTCATTTATAAGATAATGATTAATTATTTCTTGGTTTTTATCAATTGATTCCACGTCTGCATAATTTTGTATGCATATTATATATAGGTATATATATTTATATTTTGATATGTACAAGGGTTTTTCTAAATCAAACGTGTCAAAATCTAATGGTTATGGGCTTTATAATTGATACTTTCAAACAGTCCTTCTTCAAAATTATTACTAAACATTTATTTATTTTATCATTAATTTTCTGTCATATAAGGTCAAGATAATTTTTTAGCAGCATTGTTCGTTTTCTTATTTATATGGCCATTCAAAAAAATTGGATTAACTTTTTTTTCATATAAAATATTATTAGGATACAACAATACGGACGCACAAGCATATAATATCTATTAGTTAAAAAAGGAAATAATAATTAATGGCTTTGAATGCAATTTTATAGACAAGTGAGCATAGTGAACAAGTGCAAACGTAATACAAAGTGAAATTTCCTTTTTTTTCCCAACACATATTTTTTCATAATAGATGCAAAAAAAAGATTGTAAAATAAGCGAAAGTAGATTTTTCAGAATATAATAATAAATTGTTTACATATCTAGGGCAAAAACGGCTATTTTCTAATTCGGACAGACGAACTTATTGCCCTTTATATGCATGCATTATTCGAATCTTCCTTTTTTCTTTGTTTAAAAAATAGCTATTACGTTCAAATCTATTACTTATTGACCTTATAGAAAGTTTTTTTCTTTTATTTTAAGATAAAAATTTCGCAATCGATTTGATGAATGAAAGATTAACTTTTGTTACGCCGGATTTATAATATCAAGCCAAAGCGTTAGCTTTGGATTTATGGGATTGAGGGGGGGCGGTCACGCGACCCTCCATCGCAAGCAAAAGCTAGCTTTGCTTATATATATCTCTTTTTTTTCTCTCACTCTAAATTCATTGCTTCTAAGTGAGAGGGACATACATTTACATTTAACTCACGATCGGAGTAGGCTGAGATATCGAATTTTGGTTTGACTTACGTTTTTTTTATCGAATTTTTGCGATTAATCGCATTTTTTCGATTTATATCGAAGTTTTCATTTCAGTTTTTTGATCCAGTAGTTATAAGTAAAGAAGAGGTATCCTTATAATTTTGAATAAAAATATATCATTACATATATATATTTAAATTATAATGAATGGGGATTTTTATTCGATTCTGTTATTAGGTAATAATAACACAAGAGTTAGTATAAAAATATATCGGTACATGAATTCTTTAAAATATTTAAAAGAAATGTATTAGGAGAACATGAATAAAAATAGATATTTAAAAAGAGGCCCATACTGTCATAAAATTAAAAAAAAATCACAGCTGCTTATTGTAGAATATATAATTATAATAAAGACATCAAGCCGTGTACAAGTATATACATTTATTTGATACTTATATAATATATTAATTAACATATTATAGAAATTTAGTTTAGTGCTAAGCTACAACAGAGCTACAATGATAATGTTTTTATTAATATAAAATGGGCGCATAATTTTCTATTAAATTGTAAAAAAAAGTTTATTTATAAATAAAAAATAAATGTAAAAAAAAAATTTGTTACTACTTTCAATTGGAAATATTTTTTTTCCCAAAATTTTTGCCACCAAAAAATACAAAAAACACCAATTTTTTTTTTATTTTCGGAGGTTGTATTTAACTTTTTCTCTGAAAGTATTAATTCTAGGAACTTATCGTTTTTACTTGATTTCTCGGATCTGATACTTAAAATTTTTTAAAATACTGATACATAAAATTTTGTACATAAAAAATAAGATTTTATCACCTTATTTCACATGGTAAAAATGTTCAACTCATTTTGAATATAATATTTTTCATTGCTTGAGGAATAGTATATAGTGGTCATAATTTGGCAGCGTTTTTTATTATTTATTTATAGTTTTATTAGTTACTTCACATTGTTTTTTTTTTTAAACCTTGCGACTGTTATGATATCTTTACTTACTTTACTTACTTTTGAAAAAGTATAATATTTTATGGGATTGACACTATATTTTCCTTGCGAATTTTCTGTTATATTTTTTTAAGGATACTTTTTCAAATTAGGCTAAAGAATTTATTGATATCTAGAATTAGCCTGGGATGTCTATTTTTTTTTTAATATATTTTTTCAAATAAGTCTAAAGAATTTATTGATATCTTGGATTAGCCTTGGATTCCTAAGATTTTTTTATACATTAGACATCTCAAATTTATATTACACCTTTTATTGCTTTTCTTCTATCCCTGCCGGGTCTGTAAGCCAATATTTTCAATAAAAAAAATAATTTTTAAGTTTTAGCATTTTGATAATATTCATTTTGCATAATTTTATTATTGCCTTACGGATCCGGCAGGGATAGAAGAAAAGCAACAAAAGGTGTAATGTAAATTTGAGATGTCTAATGTATAAAAAAATCTTAGGAATCCTAGGCTAATCCAAGATATCAATAAATTCTTTAGACTTATTTGAAAAAATATATTTAAAAAAAAATAGACATCCCAGGCTAATTCTAGATATCAATAAATTCTTTAGCCTAATTTGAAAAAGTATCCTTAAAAAAATATAACAGAAAATTCGCAAGGAAAATATAGTGTCAATCCCATAAAATATTATACTTTTTCAAAAGTAAGTAAAGTAAGTAATCCCTTATATTTTACATAATTATAAACTACATATATTTGTTAAGGCCAGCTTAAATCACAAGTCAAAAATTTTTTGTTTTGTTTTACATGGCTTATTCGAGGTATTGGATTGATATTTTCAAGGGAACTGGGGTCCCTACAAATGAATAAATCGAAAATATTCGCTTCTAAAAGTCCACCCCCCCCCCCTATCGAGTCGGACTTTTTCAAATACTCCATCTAATGAAAATGTCCCGTGTTAATATAATTATTGCTAACTTTATTTCCGTTCAATTTGAAAAATTCAAACCACTAAAAATAAAACCAGAAGCGTCCAAAATAAAAGAAAATTTTTTTGGGTAGTCCAGGTAAACATCTCTGAAATACCAATTTTCGAGCATCATAAATTTTCGGTCAAAATAAATATTTTTTTAAAATTGCCGTGAAAACGTCAATCCAAGACCTAAAATAAGCCATTTAGGACAAAATTAAAAAAATTAATTTTGGTTCACTGAGTTAAGGTGGACCTGAAAATTTATAAATATATATTAAATTATTGAACCTGGTGGTGATGATATTTGAATTAAAAATATTTTCATCGCTTTCTCTGATGTCTTTAAAAATTTGTTCTTGTTTATTTGGGCAATTATCAATAGTTACACCACAATCTTTAAAGTTGGATTAACATAATTATTTTTAAAGATGATTGGATTTTCATGTTCGGCGGCATTTTCATTATTATTCAATTGAGCTCGAATATGATCAATATTTTCAGCATTCTCATGCCTGCAAATTCGTGCTTCTAAATCATTAATCTCACTTTGAATAGTGTGACACATTTCAGCATTGTTTAAATACATTTCAGCAGGATTATATGATTTTAATTTAGAAACTATTGTTTCTAATTTTTCTTTTTGCAGATTTGAATCTTTTAATAATTTTGCATCTTCTTTTGTCAATCCTCCAATTTCATGGAGAGTAAAGTCTAGAAAATTTATTAAGCGTATTTATGTGCTGCATATATGATATTATTAGTGCAACAGAATGATACAATTATTTTTATTACAAAAAATTAACATATATTTATAGGACTTATAGGAATTTGTATGGCATTTACTTTTTGTATTAGGAATTTATACAGGGATCTTATATATATTTTAATAGAATGTATGTACACTTTTTTTTATTTTTATTTTTAATAAGTTAATTAAATAAAAAGGTTCAACCAGGATTTAAAATTAAGAAGGAGAAGGACAAAATATTGAGATGAAAAGGGGTTAACAATAGCATTTAAATTAAAAATTATAGTTAATATATTGTGTAACAATGCAATTTTTTATTTGTTATATATAAATGAGACTTTCATTTTATTTAATATTCACAAAAATGAATAATAAGATTCAAAGAAATAATTATTTGAAAAATTTTTGGGTATTGAAGTTGTTTTTTTTAATTGATGAGCCCGGAAAATGAAATTCGTTGGTATCTGACAACAAATAATAATAACAAAAATTAATTTATTTCAATAACTCTTATAAAATAATTAAAATTTGTATATAGTTATTTTATATAAAAACCTTCATCAAGAATTCCTTGTTCTAAATTTTCTATTTCTTCATCCCCCATTTCCTCTACAATATTATAGTACCACTCTTGGTCAAGGAGATTGGCAAATGCTTTTAAAGATTGTTCTACTGAAAGAGTATTTACATCCTCCCATAATTTATCTAATTTTTTTTTACACTTTTGTTCATTTGACTTTTGTGACCTTTGGTATTTTCGGAAACCATAATTTAACAATAAGTTGTATTCCAGCCTATATTTTTTTTTTGCAAAAATTTTAATTCATCTGAAAAAATGTATCAAAATTATTACTTAATTCAATTTTGTCCTTTCTACTATATGGTATAATCAAAGCACAAGTGTATTAATTTTTATTAAGGATTTATGCATAATTATATATTAATTAACATTATACGGATAGTTTGAATAAGTTATACAATTAAATTTAAAAATGAATGGAATTTTTTTTTTAAATAATTTACAAAGTCGTTATTGGATTGGAATATCATTATCGTTATTATCGTTATCGTTATTGGAACCTTAAATAAAGAATAATGTTATTCTTGTAATTATTTTTCAAACATTTTTCACACGGGTTGCAATTTGGAAGACTCAATTAGGATTCTAGTCTTATTGACATTTCTTATATATTTTTGAAAAATTTAAAGTTTTATATATTATTAGAATAATATTTTTAACAAGTTTTATACTTGTAGAATATGCAATAGCCGTAAAAAATGTTAAATAATAGTTTAAATTTATAAAATCATTTATTGTAATCATGGGAGTTTTATATTGCGCTAACAAAAATAAAGAGTTAGAACTCTATTTATATTTTTATTATACTTCTCATATAACGCAGAAATTGTATTATGCTTAATTATACTAGGAATATAAAACTTAGAAATTTTAGAATTTTGATTCTTAGAAATTTTATATACTTATTAACGTTTAAAAGTTTAATAAATAATAATACTTTACGCATAAATTTCGATGGATGAGGTTTTTTTCCAAACTGTTCTTAACCACTGTGGAAGGATTCACAGTTATTATTGGTCCGGTGTTGTAACTTGTAAACGCAGAATTTGGATATTCCAGTTTTTATCATCCGTTCCCGAATAAAATATATTATAAATAAAACAAAGGTACCATCTGGATATTTTTTCATTGTATAATTTATGAAAATTATTAGAGCTTGAAAAATCTTTGTTGGAGGAAATAGCGTTAAAGCCATAAACTGCAGTAAAATTGAATTTCCTTCTGGATTTTCCTTCTTATTTCTCCTAACTGCACATTTTTTCTTAATAGCGTTCTTTAACATACACTGCAAAATGTTATAAGTATATATATATATTATATTATAATATATAACATAAGTTACAAGTTTGTATTATATGGAAACTGTTATATACATATAAGTCAAATATATTTCCAAGAGTTTGAAGGTGGCTCACGGTTTTAGGTCCGTATATTTTAGGGTGGCATCTGAGGGGGCATAACTAATTAATTAAATATTATTATTTATTTTATAGATATCTGAATATTTAGAAGTTATTATTAATAATAATGCATTTTCTTATATAATGAGTATGGTGTAAATAAAATTTAAAAAATACAAAACATTTTATTGTACGGGGCCCGCGAATAAAATAATGTGTTTATAATTTGATCGGCGACTATTGTATTTTTGTTCTTAGAAAAGTTTTTATTTTTTTTAAATAACACGTGGGTACAATTTTATCTAAAAAGCTTCGTTATTGAATTAGTATATGAAGTTAAACAATATCAACTCCCATAAGAACGCTAGTTAACCTCAAAAATTTTTAGTTGCTTATTTATTTCTTAATTAATCGGGAACCTGGGTATTGTTTGGGATAAATGAATTTGCTTTTTAATTACCTTCATCTCCAGTAAATTTTAGTTCATATGCTTCGTTTTTTATAAACTTCGTGAACCACCTTAATTGAGAATTTAAACAATTTTTTATGATTATAAACTAATTTCAAACAATTTTACAGTTTATAAAAAAAAAAAATATTGTTTTGTTAACATGCTTTGAAAATGACCGTTTTTCTACCACCAAAATGTTTATTTGTATCGCCCTTTATTTGAAATATACGCTGTTTAAAATAATAAACACAATTTTACTACCGTTTAGTAATTTTATTATGATTTAGTAATAATACTACAAAAATAGTAAATTTACTATAATTTTTAATAATTTTTCTACTAGTAGTAATTTAACTATTTTTCGTAGTAATATTACTACACTTGTAGTAACTTTAAAATTTATTGTCATTCCACGCAGACATCCGCGGTAGAGCTGATTTTCAATCAATTGGTTAAATATTAAACCAAAGCAGCTCTACCGTGGGTGCCTGGGTGAAATGTCAATAAATTTTTAATTTTTTAATTTTTAATTTTTAATTTTTAATTTACTAAAAGAGTAGTAAAATTACTACAATTTTAGTAACATAACTGCACTTGTAGTAATATTAATATGAAATATTTACCTTAGAGAAGTGAAAGTAGCAAGATGAAAAAATTATATCAGGCCAAATTTTTTTGATGGCATTTTGCGCTCCTTTTGCGTTATCACTCATTCCCATTTTTGGTTGTAAATCTGGGAATTCTTTTGCAACAGCTTGTAGGGCAACCTCATAATACTCTTGTAACTTTCTGTCAAGTAATATATATGTACACTCGGTTGCATTAATGGCGTCCTCATAAATTTAAAAAAAATTATATGCTTTAATAGGGTCTGACATTTTTTGGGTATTTTTTTTTTATTTTTAAGGTAAAAAAACGTGTTTATTTTCTAATTTTAATTAAATATCATTTTTTAAATTTATTAATAAAAATTAGGCTTGTTTGAAGGAGAAAAATTTGCTCATTCAGTGCAAATTCGATTTTTAAAAAACAATTAATTATATCAGGAGCTATTGACAATTAAAGTTTATCAAAATGAAATTTTTTCTGAATAATAATAATAATCAAAAATAAATTCTATTACTTGAATATATTATTTTCTTTTGTTTTAATTTTCTTTTTTTTGAATAGAATTTATTCAACTTTAATTGTCAATAGCTCCTGATATAATTAATTGTTTTTTAAAAATCGAATTCGCACTGAATCAGCAAATTTTTTTCTTTCAAACAAGCCTAATTTTGATTAATAAATTTAAAAAATGACATTTTATTAAAATTAGAAAATAAACACATGTTTTTACCTTAAGAATAAAAAAAAATACTCAAAAAATGTCAAATCCTATTAAAGCATATAATTTTTTTTTAATTTATGAGGACGCCATTAATGCAACCGACTGTACATGGTATTGCCTGTAATTGTTGCATAATCAAATACAATGTTAACCAGTAGTAAAATATTACCTTTTCTTCATTTATAATTATGAAAAATGTTATTTTAAATTTTAATTATCAGCTGAAGTTTAACAAATGAAATTATAAATTACTTTACAATGAAAAATTCTTGAATTTGCTCTTGAGAAAAAATATTAAAAATTTTTGAAATAGTGATTGTTAATTTTTTGAATAATGTCCATTAGCTTGTGATTGTTATTTACAGGTTGTGGCGATGACGGTGATGCCGGGTACGAAAAGCGCCCATATTGAAAGAATAAAAGTTATGATGATTTTTTGATTTTAGAAGTTGATAATAATGACAATTCTGATTTTAAAATTTTCAATAATAACACAGCTGCACAAAAAAAAAGTTCTGATCCTGTAACTAACCTATCTACAGGTAAGTTTTTCGATGTCTTAAAACCGAATCTGAAGTCAGAATTTAGTCTACACCCTCAGATATTGCCCCAGCTACCCCCAGCCACCCTCTAAACCGACCCAACAAGTAAATGTTTTACTATGTGAAAAAGTTAAAAATAAAAGTAATTTAGTTATGAAATTTGATGTTTTAAAAACGAGTTTGAAGTCTAAACTGCCCGAGAGAGTAAATATTATATATTGTGCAAAAGTTATAAATAAAAGTATAAGTATGGGCAGATCCCCCCCTATCACCTATGCTAGTTTGTATATGTATTTGAGTAAATTAATACTAAATAACACAGGTGTTCAACCTAATATGTAAATTATAATTATATAAATGTAAGAAAAAAATCAATGTTTACTATGTAAAATTGCCATATTTTTTAAATTTGAATTTTTAATTTTTTATATGTATTGTTTTAACTGTTGATTAGGGTACTAACGTACCGAAAAATATAAATAAAAATAATAATAAAAATTATTTTATCACAACAACAGTGTACTCGTGAATGAGTCACTTAATCCTTTTATAATTATTTACTTTATAATAAAATATAATTTAGTGGCTCTATGTATGACAAAATCAAAAATTGTGTATTAAACTCAATACAATAATTACTTTGGGAAATGACAAACTTGGAAAATTTGATAAAAACAATGTTGTTTATAAAATAAAATGCAATGACTGCGATTATACATATGTCGGTCAAACTCGTAGAAAATTAAAAAAACGAGTCGAGGAACATGAAAAAGCATATGATAATAAAGATATAAATTCGGTTTTCTATCAACATTAAAAAAACACTAACCATTCTTTTAATTTTTCAAAAACCTCTATATTAGACAATGAAAGAAATTATCATAGACGAACGTTTAGTGAAATGCTCCATATACAATTTATAGATTGTGTACTGAACCGCATGTACGATACAAAAAATTAAAAATATTTTTATAAAAATAGTATTGTTTACATAAAAAAGAATTCATAAGTTTTTTTTTTTTAAATTTTACTCAATTTTTCAATTGTTAATTTCCAAAAATACCATTATAAATTCTAAAAATCTAGCATACAAATCTCAAAGTTTTCTATCTCTATATTTCCCAGTATCATCCTTACATACTATTATCTTTACATTTGATAATACTCTATCCCTACAAAAATCTTTATCAAATTTTCTAAAATTTATTCATAACTTATTAGTAAAAAACTAATTTTTAAAACAAACTAATAATTTGACATGGGTTTACGCCTAAATATGACTAAAATATATTATGTACAGTGAGTTCTTATTTTTTAATATGTGCTTAAAAATAATTTAAATTTTTATAAAACATAAATAAAACGTTTTTACAGTTTGGTTATGCTCAAATTTCCACATCTTTTTAAAATATTTTTATTTAAATAAATTATTATTTTTATATAAGTTAAAATTTCATATATAAAAATTATATATGTGTTTTTGTAATATTGTTAAAAATTTTGTAGATCCTGAAGAAGGGGGTACAAATCCCTGAAACGTTGATGAAATAATAAAAAAACTTTCTAAACTAAATTGTTCCTTTTGATCATTTTTAATTATTATTTATAATAATAATTTCTATTAAAAAATTGAAAAAATTTTACACTGTGGTAAAATTCTTATAAGCTGTTTGTAATATGAAAAAAATACTAATACTGCAATTAATATTATCGGTTGTTTTATAAATAAAAAACTTTATCTTTTACAAATTTATTATTCTAAAAAATGAAATATTTTTTTTATTTATTATAAAGAATTTTGTAATTTTAATTCGTTAAATGAATTTATGATGTAAATTGAACTATTTAAAAATATAAAATATATATTAGGTCAGCTGCGAAATTTATAGCAAAAATCAGTAATATCATTTTTTTTTGTTATACTTATAATAATAATAGTAATTATTATTATATTTCATTCGTAAAGATACTAAGCTTGCTAAGAGAACTGCTACCGGAAAATCTCCCCAAAAGACCCGTACCTGCTCAATAATGATGGTAGATCTAGCGGCTCATGTGATTAATACCTATAGTCTGTCCCAGACACCAAAAGAAGGATAATTTAAAGTACTTGGGAGTGCTGTTAGACACCAAACTGACCTTTATGGCGCAGATTTAGAGAAGCGTGGAGAACGCTACCAGGCACACTACTGCATTAAGCAGGCTAATAAGAAACACGTGCGGACCTAAGAATGGAAGGCACTGGATTCTTATTTCGGTTACCCACTCCATACTCCTATATAGTGCAGAGGTATGGGCTGACTACATAAAAAAGTTCACTTATGCGTCTAAACTTACAAGCGTCCAGAGACTAGGAACCCTGCATATCTCCTGTGCTTATCACACAGTGTCCTTGGAGGCAGCTCTAATCATTGCCGGGGTAATTTCGAAAGATTATTGAAAGGCATTGACCACGCGAAGGCTACTTCGTGCCAGATCAGCCTAAGCTCGACCGACTACTCAGAGAAAAAATGGACCAAGAAGTTGATAGGAGAGATATCACCTTGGATAAATAGAGGGCATGTGGACATTAATTATTTTCTGAATCAATTGTCAAGCTTTTTTTAATTTAAAAAATTTTTTTAACATTGTGTATTAAAAGAAAGAAGGTATGAAATTTTTGAAAAACTGTATAACTTTGTGCATTACAACATAAGGGAAATTAATTTTGAATCCCTGTAAAAACAGATGTTAAATTTATTTACTAAATTGATTTAAGAATCACGTTGTAACCTTTAGGTAGCTCACAGTGACCTGGAAGCGTTTTATTATGCGATCAAAATGACAAAAAAAACTGTACATTAGGGTCTTTTCTACACTAAAAAATGTCTACGAATTTTCTATCCGGACCTTCTATCCAGCTACTTTAAGCATTTGCTGTCAATATTTTCATAATCTGAATAATGATGATTTGAATTTTTTTATAAGACTGGCTTTTTTTTTCGAAGTATCCGGAATTCCTAACGCGCCTGCAGAACTCAAAAATATAAGTAAAAAAAATAAGTTTCTCGTTGGATTTAGACCAAAACATCGATTTTTGAGCCCACGATAGCTCTCGAAAGTTTTTTTTTTGGCCTCCTTAAAATTGGGATTTTCTTAAAACTTTCAGTTTTTCCAGTGGATTAAAATTACGTTTAAAATTATGTTCTAATTGATATACTTTAGTATTTTTTCCCCAGGAATCCGATGAAACCATTTATTTTATTTTTTGACCACGTTTTATAGGAGAAAAATCGATTTTCGTTGCCTTTTAGGGTCCAAATTTCAAGGGGACCAATTTTAAAAGTTTTGTAGTTTTCTGAATAAATTTTTCTGTATATTATTAATAAGAGGGACTGGTCTATTTTTTTCCTAAGAATTCGATAGAACCATTTATTTTAGCTTTTGACCACGTTTTATAGGAGTAAAATCGATTTTACTGGTTTTTAGGGTCCCAATTTTAAGGAAATCTATTATAAAAAGTTAGCAGTTTTTAAAATAAGTTTTTCTGATTATTATTTAAAAGAAGGTCTTGAATCCTTTTTCCCAGGAATCCGATGAAACCATTTATTTTAGCTTTTGACCACCTCTTATATGAGAAAAATCGACTTTTGTCGTGTTTTGTGGTCCCAATTTTAAGGAAATCAATCATAAAAGTATAATAGTTTACTAAATAAATTTTTCTGAATATTATTTACTAAAGGAACTTATATATTTTTTCCCCAGAAATCCGATGAAATCATTTATTTTAGCTTTTGACTACCTCTTATATGAGAAAAATCGATTTTTTTTCGTGTTTTAGGGTCCCAATTTGAAGGAAAACAATCAAAAAAGTTTATTCGTTTAAAAAATAAAATTTTCTAAATAATATTTACTTAAGATACTTATGTATTTTTTCTACAGGAATCCGATGAAACCATTTATTTTCGCTTTTGATCACCTCTTATATGAGAAAAATCGATATTTGTCGTGTTTCAGGGTCTCAATTTTGAGAAAATCCATTATAAAAGGTTATCAGTTTTCAAAATATGTTTTGCTGAATATTATTTACAAAAGGATCTTGTATATTTTTTCCCCGAAAATTCGACCACGTCTTATATGAGAAAAATCGAATTTTGTCGTTTTTCAAGGTCATAATTTTAAGGAAATCCATTATAAAAATCAAGACATTATTGAAAATATGAAAATATTGACAGCAAACGCTTAAAGCTATAGAAGGTCTGGATAGGAAATTCGTAGACATTTTTTAGTGTAGAAAACACCCCACCATACGGTTTTTTTTGTCATTTTGATCGAATAATAAAACGCTTCCTGGTCACCGTGAGCTTATTACAGTCGCTATTGCTATTTATAGCATTAGGACCCTGTTTTCTAATGTATGCTCTTTCAGCAAAGGCTCGCTTATAAAAGTTTGATTCAGTATGTAATATTTCTACGTTTTCCCAATCAAAATCATGCGTTCTGTTATTTTGTAAAGTCGATTTCTCATTTATTAAACTATTAAATCCATATCAGACGTAAAAGAATCAACAATATATAGCATTATTATATCTGTGGAAAATAGGAACAACGCCATATCTCACATTATGATGTTTTCGAGTAAATCGACTTTAAAGTTGAAAAAAATTATTTTTTTAAATTATCAAAACAAGTTATAATTTTATGATTTTTTTTTTTATTTTTTTAGAAAAATGCTTAAATAATATAACCTGAATTTCGATTTCAAAATTTTATTGTTTATTATTGAATAATACTGATTTTAAAAATTGAAATTAAGTAAAACGGCACTTCTCCAGTGGACATCTGCCGTTTTACTTAAAAATGTAATAAAATTTCTTTCGCACCTTAAATATAGATATAATAAACGTATTAAAATAATATATACCTATGATGCTTAATAATGAAGTAATAAATGAGCAATAAAAATACCGTTGATTTTTTTTTTTTAACAATAATTTTCAAGAGAAATTTCCGACCTTTTAATTAAAATTTTATTATTATATTCAAATAAAATATCAAAATAATAAAAATTTATAGATTATTATAAAAAAAAAATTTACTTTTATGATTCTTATTGAATTTTTTTTAATAAAATCAGTTTCTTATGGAATTTTATACAGTCAACATGGATTTAATTTTAACTTATCTAAGTGATAATAGTTCTAGTTCAATAGATTTAAATAAAAATATTAATAATGAAGTAACGATTAAGAACAATTTACTGACTGAAAATAAAAATTTCGAAAATTCACCCGTTACTAGTACTGTTCAAAGTTTTAAAAATATTACTTCTTGTAATCGACCTTTCAAAGACATTACTCATAAAAGTAATAATAAAAAAAAATATAAATCAAAACACAAAAATAATGAAAATTGTCTTACTCGAAAAATTAAAAGTAATAGTGGTGAAGAATACTTTTTTCCTATAGACAGTTTATAAATATAACTCCCGAAGATATCAATAGGTTTCTGACTAACTGTGACTGGACTCCCTTACAGAATTCTGGATCAAGCACAGAAAACTTACTTGACTGTTTCAATTCCAACTTGCAGCTTGCCATTGATGAGCTGGCACCCTTAAAAACCATCAACCCTAAAAAGAAAAAATTACCATGGGTAAACCCTGAGCTACAAAATCTAATTAACAAACGCAAGGCAACAGAGAAAAAATATATCAGAACCAAAGATAAACAACTTTTGACTGAACTACTACAACTCAACGGACAAGCCGAGTTACTGACTGAAACTTCCAGGAACACTTTTATACATGACCGCATGGATGAAGCACTCACAAATTCACAAGACTTTTGGCGTGAACTTAAACATCTAGGCTTACTACCCAATCCTAAGAGTGATCTACACGGTTTCTCACCAGATGAGATTAATGATCATTTCTCTAAAGTATCTTTCTCTGATACAGAAAATACTGATGCTATAGAAGAGGTAATCATGTCTGCTACAAATGAAGGTTTTAAATTCCGTGAGGTCACACTTAATGATGTTATTTTAGCCGTAGCTCATTTTAAAACGCAAGCAACTGGTACTGACGGCATTCCGCATAATCTGGTCGCTAAATCCTTACCAACTATAGGTCCCTACCTTGTTCACATCTTCAATGATTCCCTGATGAAAGATGCTTTCCCTAAGACCTGGAAAACATTACTGCTTGTTGCTTTAAAGAAAATTCCTATCCCTACCTTACCATCTCACTTGAGGCCTATAGCTTTACTATGCTTTCGTTCTAAGGTCTTGAAAAGACTGGTGCATGAAAAAATCACTCTATTCTTTAAGGATAGATGTTCTCTTGATCCCATGCAAACTGGCTTTAGAAAGTATAGCAGTATTGAAACAGCTGTGCTGAAGTTAAGTGAAGATATTAAGCTGGGAATGAGCAAAAGACTCGTTACCATCTTGCTTCAATTTGACTTCAGTAAAGCATCTGATACAGTCTCCCCGATCAAACTCTTACTGAAGCTTAAGGATTTGGGATTTTCAAAAAGTACACTTAAGTGGATAAAATCCTATCTTGAAGACAGGCAGTTAAAAGTTGTTTCCAAAACTACATCTTCTGATTCTCGTAAAATTAACCTAGGTGTGCCTCAAGGTTCGGTTCTTGGCCTCTTCTGCTTATACATGAATGACTTGAAAGACTTTCTAGATCCTAATATCTTTTGTCTATTGTATGCTGATGACCTACAAGTGTATATTCAGGTAAAGCCTGAAGATATACTTGATTGAATCAATACAATGCATGTAGTTGCTAGAAATGTTACACAATGGACTAAAAAGGTTTCACTTCATCTGAATACTGACAAGACGAAAGCCATATTTTTCGGCTCGGGGTATTTTAATGATCAACTTGATAAACAAAATCTCCCTGGTATTGACATGGGTGATAACGTTATCGTTCCTTTCGTACACGAAGTTAAATGTCTTGGTGTTATACTAGACAGTAAACTTTCCTGGGAACCCCATGTAACATCTGTGGGGAAAAAAGTCAATAAAATACTCAACACCCTGAGATTCATCAGGCATTGTACGTCAGAAAATCTTCGATTACGCCTGATACAAGCTCCAGTCACACTTCACCTAGATTACTGTAGTACTGTTTTTCTTGATTTTAATAATCCTATCCTAAAAAAGACATTGCTTATCGCAACGGTTGCTAGGTGTAATCGCAATAAAGTCATTCTGATTGGTTCTCACGATAACGTAAACAAACATTATATATTATACACACAAAATTTTAAATTCATATTATAATACAAATTGTGAGGTTATTATGGTGAATTAAATGTAGGTGTAAACTTTTTTAGTTTATTATTTAAAATTTTTGCAATTTACCCTAAATTCTAACTGAATAATCATAATTTTTTTGTTTTCATAAATTGCAATATCTGAAATCATTAATCTGTGCGCGAAGCGATGTTGAATCTAGTATATTAAAAGAGAGACTTCACAGGCTTAGTAATATTGGCATCATATTTATCTTTGGTATTAAAAGGGATGTTCATGTAACCCCGTACAGGAAAAAGCTCAATTGGCTAACAACTGATGCGTGAGGATTCTACTTTTGCAATATTATTATATATAAAATTATAATTATAGTCTCTTTATCTGACGCAAACCAAAGTCAACAGCCAGAGGAAAACTCATTACCCAGGAATTTAAGATTCCTAATATTTTTAAAGGTCAAGGTAACAAAAGCTTTCAAGTACTGGGTGCTAAATATTGGAACTCCATATACCATCCACTATCCAATTTTTACCACCCTTTAACAGTTTCAAAGCAGCCCTATTCAAACATCTTAACACAACTGACTGTCTGGCACTGGTTGATCCTTAGTTAATTGTTATTTAAGCCTTTAACTTTTACATGTAAATATAGCTGCCTATATTTTTATATTTCTAATATACATATATATATATATATACATATAAATATTTATAATATACAAATTTATTTCCATTTTATATACTTCATAGACTTTAATATTGTTATTAATATTATTTATACTGTTGACTGTGATAAATTGTCTAATCACATATTGCAAAGATATATATATTTTTTCTTTTCTTATAGTGATTAATTAACTAGTCTAATTGTAATTAACTAGTCCAATGTAATTTTAATTATAATACTGAAATTTTATTTACTGTCTATTTTATTATATATACTTAATTATTTTACTAAATTTCTATTTATTGTATTAATCACTTGAATTTAAGAATTATGAATTTTATGTACATTATTATACGCTATTATTTATACATGAATGTACAAATTTTGTAATTTTGCAAATAAACAATCTAATCTAATCTAATCTAATCTACTTTACTGAAAAATTCAAAATAGTTTCAGCTCATACAATAAGATCTTTAAGTGAATGTAAAAATAAATACTATCAAGCTATAAGTAATAAAGATCGAATTTCTATCTGTGAAGCATATAGGGCAAAAAAAATTATGCAGAAAACACATACACATATCGAGATAGGGCAATTGAATTTAATATGATTCCTTTAAAATTTATGCTCAGTATAAGTCAATAAAAAAAAAAAGAATAATACTTAGAAAATATTTGGGCGATTAATAGAAATAATTAAAATTTTAATACTAAAAAATCAAGATGGTAATTAGTGATTCAAATAAAATATCTACCAACTTTACATAGGTGTTGTGTAATAAAAAAGAGAACGTGTATATTTTATTATTTTTGCTTAAAGCGACACAAATATTTTTCATATTTTTTAAAATTTATGAACATTGTTTCTTTTTAGTTTGTTTTAAATCGACTTATATTATAAAAAATGTGGAGCGTGATAAAAAAATAGTTTATTATATGAACTAAAATAGTGAAAAGGATTAACAAAAAAAAATTAACAGATATGTTATTTAGAAGGCATGAAGTCGTTCCGTTATTTCACTTTCGTCATCAAGATAGAAGGGAGCTGGTAAAAACATTTAGAAGGCTTTTTCCAAATGTTAGCATTCGGCCTTTTTCTACACGCGTTAAAAGTCGGCGCAGCAAAACATAAGCAGCGGGAGATGAGCACAAATGCAGCTATTTATAATAAGATAATGAGTTATTATAAGATAATGATAATAGCCGAATAATGAGTTATTTATGTATTTAAAATTAAACAAAAAAGTTTTTAAAATTTATTTTTTATCAAGTAGTGACTGCTTTAAAATTATATAATTATTTTTTTACTATACTTAGACTATACTATAGTTATATATAAAAAAAAACGTTTAAACGTTAACGTTTAAAATTATAATACCCATACTTTTTCTTCAATTACAACAAATGCATTTTTAATAAGTACAATATTTATTTATTTTTTTACACTATTATTTTTTATTACTTTTACACTTTTTTTATGTTTAAATTTAAAAAAAATTTTTGCTTTTAACATCAGTAAATTTAAACTTTACAAATTATTGTTTTTTTAATTTAATTTATGACTTACGTTTTTTAATGGGTTTTCACTTTTTTTGACGTTTATTTTTTTTTTCATATAAGAAAAGGAAAAGATAATACTATAATAAAAGTTGCTCTTACTTTAAGATATAATGGTCCAATGCCTATTTCAAATGAAAAAAAAAAGATTTAATTGATATGATACCTTTACTGGATCCATCGGTACATAATTTTTATACTGAATTAAAAAGTGATGAAAATATAGATGAAAAAGTTGTTTGCATCGATTCTGATGTAGATTTTGTCGAAAAAACTGATGATGTATTAAAGAATTTAGAAAACTTTAAAGAAAATAATGCAAGTAAACTTGGAAAAAAAGTAAAAAAGTCTAAAATTACAAAAAAAAAAAAAATAATGTTAATAATGAATTAAAGAATGATGAAATGGTGATTTATTCAAATCCTGCTCTAATTTTAACAACTCAACTTGAAGAAAAAATTTTAGAAAACCCAAAAAAACGTAAAAAAGTGCGTTTCAAAGATAGTGATAAAAATATAAAAAAAGGCAAAGTTGAAAATGATTCAAACATCAGTTTTTGTGAATCATTAAAAAATGATAAAACAGCCTTTGGTTCTCATCTCGATGTAGAATTTAAAACTCAAACTGATGCAAATTTTTTAAACAATTTAAAAAAAATAAATGTCAAAAAAAGTGAAAACCCATTAAAAAACGTAAGTCATAAAGTAAATTAAAAAAACAATAATTTGTAAAGTTTAAATTTACTGATGTTAAAAGCAAAAATTTTTTTTAAATTCAAACATAAAAAAAAGTGTGAAAGTAAAAAAAAATAATAGTGTAAAAAAATAAATAAATATTGTACTTATTAAAAATGCATTTGTTGTAATTGAAGAAAAAGTATGGGTATTATAATTTTAAACTTTAAACATAAATAAAATTTTTTACTAAAAAATAAACTTTATTTAAAAACTTTTACTTCCTATTAATCTTAAAATAATTCACTAAAAAAATATTATAGTAGTACAAGACAAATTAATTAATAAGCATCCTTATTAATAAAAAATTACTCATAATGAAAGTTTATAAAAAAATTTTTTAAATCCAAAATTATTTTAATCTTAAAAAATATTGAGAAAAAAATTAAAATTAAAATAGTTTTAAAAAATTCGAGAAAAAATTATTGCTCATAATATTTTTATATAACGCAAAAAAAAAATTTATTTTGTTTTATTCGTAAAATAAATATTATTCTATCCTTTTCCATGTTTATATTCGTTTTTGAATTTACTTTACAGTAAGGAGATGTGTCATTTTACCATTTTTGTTGAAAAATTTAACATTTTTCAAAATTGATTTTCTATCCAAAATTTTTGGAATTTTAGCACACAACTGTGCTCAAATGAAGTATAAAGAATAAGAATAATCAAAAATATAAATTTTCAAAAATATTGACTTATGACGTTTTTCCAATTTGCCACAGATATATAATCTGATTTTAAAAGTATAATTGTTTACTTTTATATTATTATAAATTTAGAGTTACTAATTTATTATTAAAATATTACTATACTATTAAATTACTTTAATATTGACAATTAAAAAAACTTTTCACACACTTATAACCACATAGTTTCGCAATACAAACGGCCACACCATTACACATAGACTTATTTGTTAGAAAAACAACCTGATGATGCCTAGGAATACCATCCCACGTACTAGATATGCAATTTTTTTAGTATTTTTTAATCTAGAGAATTAAAGGCCTCATAAAAAATTAGCAAATAATTTTATCAAATAATTTTTAGAGGGGCCCATTATAATCCTAATAGTTTGTAAAAAATATAAATTGAAAATAATATATTAAATAAACAATTGTACATTTGACTTCTAGATATGCAAAATCAATTTTTTCAGAAGGCCCTAATTTATCGAAAAAATTTTTTAAGAAACATCCGTTTTTAATACAAATTTATCTGAGTACGTATAAATTAGTAACGAATCAAGTAATAATAATTGCAACAGTAAAATTTTATCATATTTAGAATAAATTTCACTTTTTCAAATTTTCAAGATATTTTATTTTTTCCAAAAATAGGAAAAATTGAATATCCCTAAAAGTACGGTAGCTGTTCTATATATAAATTTTCAAATATATATAGCTGTGAAATAAAATAAGATATATAGATAGATTATATATAGATTACTTTGAAGACACAAGCTGTATTCAATTAAGTAAAGAAATCAATTTAATTAAGAAATAAAGAATTTATTTTTTTTTATATATAACTGTAGTATAGTCTAAGAATAGTAAAAAAATAATTATATAATTTTAAAGCAGTCACTACTTGATAAAAAATAAATTTTAAAAACTTTTTTGTTTTATTTTAAATACATAAATAACTCATTATTCGGCTATTATCATTATCTTATAATAACTCATTATCTTATTATAAATAGCCGTATTTGTGCTTGTCTCCCGCTGCTTATGTTTTGCTGCGCCGATTTTTAACGCGTGTAGAAAAAGGCCGAATGCTAACATTTGGAAAAAGCCTTCTAAATGTTTTCACCAGCTCCCTTCTATCTTGATGACGAAAGTGAAATAACAGAACGACTTCATGCCTTCTAAATAACATATCTGTTAATTTTTTTTTTGTTAATCCTTTTCACTATTTTAGTTCATATAATAAACTATTTTTTTATCATGCTCCACATTTTTATAATATAAGTCGATTTAAAACAAACTAAAAAAAACACAATGTTCATAAATTTTAAAAAATATGAAAAATATATGTGTCGCCTTAAGCAAAAGTAATTAAATATAAACGTGCTCTTTTTTATTACACAACACCTATGTAAAGTTGGTAGATATTTTATTTGAATCACTTACCAATCAATTACCATCTTGATTTTTTAGTATTAAAATTTTAATTATTTCTATTAATCGCCCAAATATTTTCTAAGTATATATATTATTATTCTTTTTTTTTTATTGACCTATACTGGGTATAATTTTTAAAGGAATCATATTAAATTAAATTTCCCTATCTCGATATGTGTATGTTTTAAATTACATCTCTTTTTTTATTCAGACATATCAAGCGGCAACATTAAATAATTTTTTTAAAATTAATTTCAAATTTTTTTTTTTTAAATACGCGAGTGTTAATGTAGGTACAGAAGGTAACTGCTGCGTTTCGATCAGCAGCAATACACGGATATCCTAAGTGTGGCTATGTGCGTTGGTGTGTGCGACAGACGCTGGTATATTATGTCTTTAACTTTTCTTATAGAGACAACAAAACTTATACATGAACAAATTTTTTACTTTGAGAAAATTGATTTTTTAGTTTTACGTTTTTGCAGCAATTATTACACATAATAAATTAATTTTTTCTTTGTGTAGATTCGTTCGGGGGTGCTAAATAAATTAAAAGGTTGTTGGATAATAAAAAAAGCACTAACAACCTAAGATATAAAATAACATTTATTTAGCACGTAGTGCTTAGCTTGAGAGCTCGGCACACACTAATGTGCGGAAGTCAGTATTATTTTAATTCGCCTGGGTATACAATGTTTGAAAGAATGTATAAAAAGGGAAAACATACAGCTTCCAAAGTTAGAAGAAATTTTAGCTAAAGTAAAAAATGCTAAATATTTTACAAAATTAGGCTTTTTGGCAAATAGAATTAACGAAAGAATGTTGAGAATTTACAACATTTAACACATGATTTGGTCAATATTGTTTTAATAGACTACCAAAACGGTATTTGTTCTAGTTCATAAATATTTTATAAAATATTAAGCAGAATATTTGAAGATATTGAAAATATAAGCATATATCTGGATGATATGATAATCTAGGGAGAAACAAAAGAAAAATTAATATCAACAATTATTAAAGAACTAGAAAGAGCAAAGCAATACGGTACAAAATTCAATGAGAAATGGAGCCGATTTAGTGTAAACAAAATAAAATATTTAGGCCACATAATGTCAGATAAAGTAACAGAAATAGATCAAGAAAGAATAGAATCAATTAAAAAAATGGAAACACCAAAGAATAAAAAAGAGATAATGACATTCTTAAGCGTAGTAAATTATGTATCAAAGTATACCAAATTGTGCGAATCTAACGCATATTTTAAGACAATTAATAAAAAATGATGTACCCTATGTAAGGGTTGAAGCCCAACAAGAAGCATTTATAGAATTAAATCAAGAATTATAAGCGTTTTTACTTACATTTTTTTATAAATGAGCCGATAAAATTAAGTGTAGATGCATCAAGTTATGGGTTAGGTTTCTTCGAATGCAGGATCAAAGGCCGATAGCATATGAGTCACGAGCTTTAATGGGAATAATTGAACAAATTTATAGCTAAATAGAAAAAGATTTTTTAGCGATAGTGCATGAAATAAATATGTTTGTAAAAAATTTAGACAATATCTAATTGCACAAAAATTTACTATAGAAAATGATCATAGCCCACTAATCAATATATTTAAAAAACACTAAATAAAAGCTTACCTAGACTACAAAAAATGCAAATTACATTACAGGATTATGATTTTGAAATATAATATTTTCCAGTCAAGAATTTAAAAATAAGTGACCACTTAAGCAGATCAAATTTAAAGAAAAATGATGCTATAGAAGAAAAGGAAATTCAAGTTTATGTAGCAGCTGTGGAATAAAATCTTAATATTTCAGATGTAAGACTAGAAAAACTAAAGAATGAAATAAAGAAAGATTTAGAATTAAATAAAACATATAAAAAAAGGCTGGCCAAAAAACGAGTACATATTTCCAGTGAATATAAAGCCATATTATACGTTTAAGGAAAAATTGTCAGAATATAATGGTTTAATATATAAAAATAAATGTATCAGCCAATAAATGTACCAGGAACATTAAGAAAACTAATACTTAAAAAGATATATTATGCACATTTTGGTAAAGAAAAATGTAAAGCTCTAGCCAGAAAATCTTCATTTTGGCCAGGAATATCAAAACAAATAGAAGACATTGATAATAGAAGACAATGATCAAAAAAGAGATTCCTGATGAACCATCGGAAATTTTAGCTTCTGATATTTTTTACTTGTTAGGGAAACATTATGAACTTCTAGTAAATACATACAGTAAATATATTGAAAATAGAGAACTGAAAGACTTTTTTCTATGTTTCTTTTTTTAATTTTATTTGATTTTTAAATTGAATTACTTATTAAAATAGAAATTGTTAAAAAAAGTTACATTTCCAAGAATTTTTACAAAGAAAGAAATAAATATATATATAAATATATATATTTTTTCAAAAATAATAATTTCTTTATAAAAAAAAAACGTTGAATCTATTTAAACTAGAAATTTTTATGCGCATAATAATAACTTTAAAAAAAAAAAACTTAACCTCATGACTTGAGGTTTCTTTTGGTTTGCTTTTCGGTTCTCCGCACTTCAAGATTTGTGTACAATTTTTAAAAAATTGTAGTTTTTATGAGTGCAAACTTTAAAGAAATATTTCTGTATCTTCTTTTTTTTGGTTATTTTTACTGAATTTCTAGGTAAACGGACATTAAAAAAATAATTATGAAGAGGAATTATTTTGCAAATCATGAAGTTTTTACTGTGAAGAAAAAAAATTTCAAATATAGATGTATTTTTTTTTCCTTACTTCCTGGAATTTAATGATTTTGGTGTCAATATGGAACCAAATCTAGAGCAGAGCTTAAAAATAATATAATTTCTACTTTTAGGTTTTTTTTACATTTCTTGTTTCATTATTACATTTAAATCTTCTTTTTAGTTGCTCATTATTAAAAAAATAAAGATAAATAAGATTATTTTAGTTTCAGAAAAACGTACAATAATATGTTAAAATATACTCAAATGTTATTTAATGTTCGAAATCGTGCAAAAAAGTACAAAACTGTTTTTGAATAATTTTCCACTTTTATTATAGACTCTTGCATTATTTTAGTACAATTAGGTCACAGTAGATTTTTCCACCAGTGTACATAGATTAAATATGTGAATGATATGTTTTATTTTAATTTTTATTTTAATTTATTTCATGTATTTTTATACTGCACTTAATTTTATAAATATTATATAGATTAGGAAATTTTCATGTACATTTTTAAAATATTAATATTTTTTAGCTAATGTTTTTGATTTTATCTTGAAACATTAATTTTTATTTTATATAAACAGTTTCTTGGAGTAATTCATGTATTATTCAATAAGATGTTTTTGTTATTATTATTTTTTTAAATTAAATATTGGTCTGAAGTTACAGCACCTAATATTCAATTATAAATGTAATATAGAATTTATGTAATTTATATGTCTATATATTATAAAGTTATAAACGCTGCCGCTGTCGCCTGAGCCCTTTGGGCCAAAATGGACCAATGTCGTCCTTTTAGGCTAAAATGGACCTTTTGAGCCAATGTGGTCCTTTTGGGCCAATGTGGTCCTTTTGGACCAAAATAGACCTTTTGGGCCAATGTGATCCTTTTGGACCAGAATGCACCTTTTGGACCAATGTGGTCCTTTTGGGTCAATGTGGTCCTTTTGGGTCAATGTGGTCCTTTTGGGCCAATTTTGTCCTTTTGGGTCAATGTTGTCCTTTTGGGCCAAAGTGGTCCATTTTGGCCAATGCGGTTTTTTCTATATTTAACCATTTATTATAAAGTTGTATTACGATACCAAATCTATAACCACTGTCAAGAATCAAAAAGAATAAGGTACGCCTTGCAAGTGATTAAAAATATACTATCGCAATACTTCAATCACTCTGCGGGGGTTGGCGCGCGTAGCGCGCAGGGGGCAGAGCCCCCTTGTATATATATAAAAATCTATTATCACCATTTATGACGGGGTTTGGTCCAAAATCCCATTAAAAGGTTAAGAAATGAAGACTACATTAATTTTATATTCATAACATATTTATTATCAATTAACGGTTCTGTATTTAATATATCTACCAGAGTTATGTGCTCCTGTAGGAAGCTTACAAAATACTAGTTTAACGGCCTCCTATCTTTTGTTAGAATTCATTATGCAGATAAGAATATTCTAGTAACGCATTAATATCTATAGAAGCCCATGGAACCGAAATATTATTAGGCATAGTATAGGAATTACAGGTCAAATAAATAAATAATACTTTGTTTATTAATTAATTATATCCATTTATTGATGCGTAAGCATTAAGGAGATTACAGTGTTTACAAGATATTACGGCACCCGGTAGGGTGCGCGACTAAGTTAAGTTACTAAACTTAGAAGCACTAATATACAGGAAATTGAGGTTTCTCTCTCTATTTTTGACAAATCTTCCAAGCAAGATATATCGTAGATGTCGAAAGTCGAATTTCGATTTTTTGATCGAATTTCGATTTTTTTTATTGAAATTTGATTTTTATGTCGAAGATCGGCGGGTTTATTTTTTTTATTATAATTCTTTGATTTGATTTGATTTCATTTGACATATAGCAATAAAATAATTTTTATTTCTACATTGATATTAAAACTATTTTTAATATACGAGTTTATCCATTTATTTATAAAAATTTTTTAATATAGAGTTTATATTTGTCCATTATAAAAAAAGGCTTTTAAAGCTACTTGGCTAAAAAGGAATGGTTTATTATTATAATAAAAGTTTTGTAATCAAATTGCAAACGCAAAGCGAGAGCAGCAGACAAAGTTCAGTGATAGTATTTGTTGTTTGTTGACACAGTTTATAGCAGATTTGTAAGACATAAAATCTAAAAAAAATTGTAAGATTGTAAGTTATATGTGAAAATTACTTATTTTTACCATGGTTTTAGCATAAATTTATAATGGAGTATCCTATTTCGTTCACTAAAATATCATCAGTAACTTATATAATAATTACTTCTGCACTGGTATCGTTATCGTATAAATAAAAAGAAATTCAACTATAAAGGATTCAAAAATATAACCTAAGTATCATGAAAATCCATTGCTGGAGCAGTGTTTATTCCATTGATAATGGTTTATTCTTATGATGAATGTTTAAAAAGTTTAAAAACTCATTAATTGCAGTAAACAAGTAATCAATATCAATAAGGTTAACAAGACTCATATCGTATAATAGCTAATTCCTTTTGAACATTGATCGTAAGAACAAAGACTACTCCAGTAATGGATTTCTTGATAGTTAAGTAATATTTTTATTTTTTAAATGATGAAATAACTATCTCTTTTTTTTTAGGTATATGTCTAGCATGCAAATCAGTCAGCAATAAATAAAAAAAGTAAATAATTAAATGAACAATTTTTTTCTTTTAAGTTTTTAGCTTTTAACTAAGGGTTTCAAAAATATAATTCAGTTCGGCTTTACATTTACAGTCTCATGTGTATCAAAAAATCCATGACTCGTGTTGTGTTTGTTCTTACAATGAATGTTCTGCAGTTTAAAAACTTATTAATTGGAGCAAAACAAGTAATAAGTATCTTAGACAGACAAGAAACATTTGGTGTATAATAGCTAAATAACCATCTCTTTTTTTTATATGTGTCCAGCATGCATCTACTGTCAGTTATAGCAGAAAAAAGCACATAAATAAAATAAAAAAGTAAATGAAAAATTTTTTCTTTTAGGTTAGAGTTTTTAATTCAGGCTTTCAAGCATATAATATAGTTCGGCTTTATATTAACATTCTCATGTATTACTTAAGTTTCAAGAAATCCATTGCTGGAGCAGTGTTCATTCTTACGATGAATGTTCTGCAGTTTAAGAACTCATTAATTGCAGAAAACAAGTAATAAATATCTAAGATTGACAAGAATCATATGGTGTAATAGCTGATTCCTTTTGAAACCAGAACATTGATCGTAAGAACAAAGCGACTACTCCAGTAATGGATTTCTTGATAGTTAAGTAAAACTTGAATAAAAAATATTATCCGCAATCATTCATTTTTTTTTTTAAATAATAAAAAAGCTATCTCTTTTTTTTTCATATGTCTGGCATACATCTTTCTATTAAAGTAGACAACAATACATAAAAAAATAAAATAAATAAATAAACAATTTTTTCTTATAAGTTTTTAAATTACTAATCTCGGTTGTCCTATATTGTATGAAAAAACGAAAAATTTCACTCTATAGTATTTTCATTTTTTTCGGTTTTTTGCACTGAAAAAGGTTTAAAACAGTTAAAAACCTAAATATTTCATTTGGTATAGTTCATTGAGTCAGTGGAATCAAAATAATCTGATTTTAATGGATTTAAGTAGGTTTTCGATTGGATTTTTAGAAATTTTGGCTTTATTCCAAAAAGCCATTTGAATCAGTTAAAATTCTTTATAAACCAAGTTTTCTAACAAAAATAATTTTGATGGACCTTGATTTTCTTAACAATTTTTATTTTTCCAAAAATCGAAAGGGTATATATGGAAAATTGTCAGATTTTTTTTCTTCAAATTTTTCGTTATTTGATACCGAAAAAGGTTTGAAACAGTAAAAAACTTAAATCAATATGGTTTATCAGGTCAGAAGCTCAAAAAACCTAGCATAAATGGATTTAAGTAAGTTTGAAAATTTTTGGAGTTTCAGAAATTTTGGCTTTATTTGCACAAAACAATTTGAATTGGTTAAAATTCATTATAAACCAAGTTTTCTAATAAAAAAAGTATGCTATTGAAATGGGTGAACTGGATTTTTTTGACAATTTTTATTTTGCAAAAATCAAAAGGGGTATATGGAAAAATTTCCGATTTTTTTTTTCTTCAAATTTTCCGTTGTTTGATGCCGAAAAAAGTTTGAAACAATTAAAAACTTAAATCAATATGCTTCACTGTGTCAGAGAGCCCGAAAAACCTGACATAAATGGATTTAATTGAGCTTGAAAATTTTTGGATTTTTAGAAATTTTGGCTTTATTTGCATAAAACAATTTGTATTGGTTAAAATTCATTATAAGTAAACATGATTTTCTTAAGCAACAGAAACAGAAGTAAATGCGATACAAAAATAAATTCTGATTTATACCGTTTTTTGTTTGCAAATCGGCACAGTACAATAAGTTAATATATCTGAAAATTTTTTTTTGAACAATAATTTTATGATTTGAAGAATCATTTTCGATATAGTATTTTTCTCTACAGTTAATTTGGGAAATAAGAAATACCCAAATTTAAATATATCATTTTACCTTCGATACAAATCAATTAATTAGTATATGCAAAATTAATTTTTATGGCCTAAGCTAAGTAAAAATTAAATTCAAGTAAAATTATATTGTGAGATGAAATTTTATGGCCTAAGCTAAGTAAAAATTATATTTAAGTAAAAGTATATTTCAAAATATTGATACTGATTAAATTAATAATTTTTTTAAAACTTTAATAAATTAAAGTAGAATTAAAACTAAGTTAAGTCTTGTTGTTTCCTATTACGCGTTATAATATAACTTTATTTTGGGCCATAAATGTTGTGACATGAAATATATGGCCTAAGCTAAGTAAATTTTTATTTCAGCAAAAGTATAAATTCCTAATAAATATATTTTAACTTTTGGGCCATAAATGTTGTGAGATGAAATTTTATGGCCTAAGCTAAGTAAAAATTATATTTAAGTAAAAGTATATTTCAAAATATTGATACTGATTAAATTAATAATTTTTTTAAAACTTTAATAAATTAAAGTATAATTAAAACTAAGTTAAGTCTTGTTGTTTCCTATCACAAGTTATAATATAACTTTATTTTGGGCCATAAATGTTGTAAGATAAAATTATATGGCCTAAGCTAAGTAAATTTTTATTTCAGCAAAAGTATAAATTCCTAATAAATATATTTTAACTTTTGGGCCATAAATGTTGTGAGATGAATTTTTATGGCCTAAGCTAAGTAAAAATTTAATGTAAGTAAAAGTATATTTCAAAATATTGATATTGATTATATTAATAATTTTTTTTAAACTTTAATAAATTAAAGTATAATTAAAACTAAGTTAAGTCTTGTTGTTTCCTATCACAAGTTATAATATAACTTTATTTTGGGCCATAAATGTTGTAAGATGAAATTATATGGCCTAAGCTAAGTAAATTTTTATTTCAGCAAAAGTATAAATTCCTAATAAATATATTTTAACTTTTGGGCCATAAATGTTGTGAGATGAAATTTTATGGCCTAAGCTAAGTAAAATTTTAATTTAAGCAAAGTATAAATTCCTAATAATAAATATGTTATAACTTTTGGGCCATAAATGTTGTGAGATGAAATTAAATGGCCTAAGCTAAGCGAATTTTTATTTCAGCAAAAGTTTACAGTAAACAGATAATTTTTCTTATTCAGCTTTTTCACGTTGAGCTCACAGGCTGTACTATAAATATAATTAGCTTATATTATAACAATTTATTATCTTCAGAAACTGCTTAACTTGCCAGGCCCCTAAATAACCATTTTATCGGTGGAAAATTAAAATAAAATTAAAGAAATCGTTTTTATAGATTTATGCTTGATTTAGATGTATGCAAAATAATTATTATTTGGATAAAGCTATTATGGGGGTAACTACTTTTAAGTTAATGGTCATAGTAACTACGTTTTGGTTAATTGGTTTAATTTCTTTCTTTCACTCATAATCCTCTTCTAAAAAAAATGTCGATTTAAAAAAAAGCTATTTCGTGGAAGATCACGTTAATGAATATTTTTACTACTCATCTATGACTTAAATTTTGTTTTTAATGCAAACCATTAATTTGTTTATAATCTTTAAAGTCACATTTAAAGAACTTTGTTTTATAATGAAAAATCATTTTCATAGACAAGATTTTTACTTTAGATGATATTCTTACTATATGTTTTTAATATATTCTTACAATTTTTAAAAAATTACCAATTTATTTAATACTTTTATAAAATAAAATTTTAATTCTTTTTACACCAAGTTAAAAGAAGACTATTTCATTAAAATTTCCCATTAGCTTCATTAAAAAAAATATCAAAGATAGATGTTTACAATAAATATAGGCCCATGATAACCTATAAAGAAAATAGAAAAATTCAAATTTGAAAACAAGCAATTTGATGGGTTGACAAACTGTTGACACAAGATGGCGATCTCCATAAAAAGCCCATAAACTTTTTTACAATAGATAATTATTGATACAATGCATTCACGCCGTTTACTGGTTATTTAGGGGCCTGGCAAGTTAAGCAGTTTCTGAAGATAATAAATTGTTATAACATAAGCTAATTATATTTATAGTACAGCCTGTGAGCTCAACGTGAAAAAGCTGAATAAGAAAAATTATCTGTTTACTGTAAACTTTTGCTGAAATAAAAATTCGCTTAGCTTAGGCCATTTAATTTCATCTCACAACATTTATGGCCCAAAAGTTATAACATATTTATTATTAGGAATTTATACTTTGCTTAAATTAAAATTTTACTTAGCTTAGGCCATAAAATTTCATCTCACAACATTTATGGCCCAAAAGTTAAAATATATTTATTAGGAATTTATACTTTTGCTGAAATAAAAATTTACTTAGCTTAGGCCATATAATTTCATCTTACAACATTTATGGCCCAAAATAAAGTTATATTATAACTTGTGATAGGAAACAACAAGACTTAACTTAGTTTTAATTATACTTTAATTTATTAAAGTTTAAAAAAAATTATTAATTTAATCAATATCAATATTTTGAAATATACTTTTACTTAAATTAAATTTTTACTTAGCTTAGGCCATAAAAATTCATCTCACAACATTTATGGCCCAAAAGTTAAAATATATTTATTAGGAATTTATACTTTTGCTTTACATATAGAACTAAGGGCGCGTAAGATATATTTTGACTCTATGATGCAGAGAAAGTGTACCTCCCCTATTATAATTAATATTCATAACGGTACATTTTTACTTACAAGATAGAGAATAATAGTATACTACCTAAATATATTGACTCTAAAATATTATAGAAAAATAGATTTATTTTAGATATTTCATCATATAGTATATTTATAAGAAAAATATAAAGAGTATCGTTACATCATCGAATAAAATTTTTTTTCAATGGTAATATCCCATTTCCATAAGACGAATGCTTCATTATATGCGGATTCAATACACTTGGTATTTTTTGGAATGCATTAAACTGCTTATATCGATTTTTTTCTGTATTATCACTGAATAATTTAGTTATACAGTTTTGAGTTATTATTGTTATTGACTTTTAGTGTAATTAAGTTTTATAATTTTTTTATAAAGGCTATTTCTATATTGTGAAAAAATCTTGGATTTAATTTTTCCTACAAGGCAAATAGAAAATACAGGTATTTAATCTCAAATTGGTTCCAGAATGAGTGGAATTTGGGAGATTTGCAGTAACTGCCTCTCAATATTTTGGCAGTGTACTCTTACATTAATATAGTAATTTTCTTTTATAAAGATTCAGATTTTAAATATTACCGTATATATTCAGCCTTGCCGAATGTGATGTTTTTCCTGACCGATTTTCAGCAATACATGAATATTCACCTCCATCTTCGACTGCAACACGACTGATATTTACGTGAGAAATAACATCTCCGTGTATTGTAACATACTGTCCAATCACAAATCTGCAGAAAAATTATGGCTTTATGATATATACAGTAAAATAAGTACATAAGGAATAGATTTAATAATTTCTTCATAATTAAATATTAATAGCACAGGCATACGAAATTTTCAAAACAGCAATCAGACATGGTTTCCAGAAGGGATGTTTCAATGCTTAACTCAATAGAGTTTTTAGGGTCACTAAAAATAATTAGTAAGTCAAAGTTTCCGTTTGTTAATATTAAAAAAATTTTAAATTTTATATGGTGATTCAATAAACTACAAAGATGAGAATTATTTCTTTTACTGTATCTGAAAATAAAAATTATTTCAAGTAAAATTTTTTTTTTGGCATCGACGAACCCTGGGATTAAGTTGTAAAATTATGCAAAAGATTTATTAAAAATTCAAATTTCTGATTATTCTCGTTTATTAATCTGCCATTTTGAGTTCAAGAAAAATTGTTATGGGATTAAAGAATTAAATTTTTGACTTAAAAATCATTTTTAATGTCATCGAAAACACTCGGGAGTAGAAAAAATGTTAATTGATTAAAGAATGTTAAATTTTAATTTATTTTAATCACCAGCTAAAGATATTATTTTTGGTGAAAAAATATTTGACTATATAAATAGAAATAACCCTAATATATACCTTCTAACTTTCAAATAGTAGATATGACTTGTCTCCACTTTTTTATGTGGAGATCAAAATTTTTTTCACATTCTTAATTAAAATTGGTACTAGCTACTTTATTGCTCATAAGCTCTTACTATAAGTTATGGCTAATTTTGGCAGCCTTAAACAATGATTATAGCGCTCAGTTGAATATCCTATGTCAGAAATTTTTTGGGAAAAACTGACACATAGGCCAACATTCTGGGAAATTTTGAGCAAAAATAATTATGGCGAACTTGACTTTCGGTTAATTTGAAAAATTCAAACCTTTAAAAAGTGAAACCAGAAGTGACCCAAAATAAAAACAAATTTTTTTTCGGGTAGTCCAGGTAAAAAAAAAATTTTTTCCTAATCATATGTATATGTTAATAGTTTCATGGTTTGAGTTCTTTCAGGTTGAACTGGGCAACTGAAATCAAAAACTTAAAAAAATCCAATTTTGGAGCACCAACAAAATTATGCATCAAGAAGTGTAAAATAGGAGTGGTTTTCGCCACCTCATACCCATCCTAGTCGGGTTTTTTGCAAAATTAGATCAGAATGACCATCAGACAAATTATATTATCCCTTTGAAAATAAAGCGATGGTCGGGCCACATCCCAAAATCATCTATCGGCCTAGGAATGTAAAAATAAGGATCAGCTAATTTTATATTAGAAGGTATCTTAACCTTATCTCGAGGTATTTCACAAATCCCAGATAAAATGTGACACAAAAAATTTTTTTTTATTTTTTGGCTGTTTGTTCTATTCTGAACATGCTCAATATATATTGTATTATTTAAAAAAAATTCATATTTTTGAACAAATTTTAATGTTTTTATAAAAAATTTGGTTTTCCTATAATCTAACCCCCAATTTCTCGTAAGAGAAAGGTCTTAATATCCGCGATCGAATATCTGTGGTTTTTTTTTGAATGTATCACCGCAAAGGAATGTTTTTGAATGAATGCTGCTCCTTCCACTACATATCAGGTAGGCCAGGTAAAAAGAAAACTTTTTCTCTATCATAAGTATATGTTAAAAGTTTCATAATTTTGAGTTATTTCAGGTTGAACTGGGCAGCTGAAATCAAAAAATGTAAAAAATCAAACTTTGGAGCAGCTGTATCTCAAAATTATGCACTCCGCTATACCGCTTCCGAACACGGGGCCTCCTAGAATAAGAAAATAGGAAATTAGTTAAGACCACCTTAATATCAAAGGCTGCTCTATAAACGGGCTTATGCTTTACAATTCTTATTGGGAAAGTTGCTGAATCCTATGCACCGAGGTAATTTTCTTTCAACAAGAATGACTCAGAATGTTACCCTTCTGCGACTTCAAGGAATGCGCAATCAATGGTGTCCCGAAGGGTTACCATAATTTAACTTCAACTCAAGCCACTTACGCACAGTGCACAGTGTAGTAAAAAAAAGAAAAGTGGCCAAAAATCGGGTTCAACGCAATTTCTTATAAAAAAAAATTCTCCTGGATGGAAAATGACCGTTTTTGTGTATACTAAATGATAGGCTACCGAGATCAAAAGTAAATTTTTTTTTTTTTAATTTTTTTAGCTGCTGAATGAAAATAAAAAATCTATTTTTTACCATAAAAAGGTAAAAAAATTTATAGTTTTAAAATTAAAAAAAAATTTTTTTAGGTACAGCTCTGTATTAAAATATGTACATAAATGATAAAAAAATCTAAAAAAAGTTTATTAGTATAATTTTACATGGTTGTATGCAGTATAAAGATGTGTTAGTCAAAAAATCAATTTTTCATTTTTTTTTTTAATTTTTTGACTAAATTGCAAATTTTGACTAACACATCTTTATACTGCATACAACCATGCATAATTATACTAATAAACCTTTTTTAGGTTTATTTATCATTTATGTACATATTTTAATACAGAGCTGTACATAAAAAAATTTTTTTTCAATTTTTAAACTATAAATATTTTACCTTTTTATGGAAAAAAATAGATTTTTTATTTTCATTCAGCAGCTAAAAAAATTAAAAAAAAAAAAATTTTTTTTGATCTCGGTAGCCTATCATTTAGTATACACAAAAACGGTCATTTTCCATCTAGCAGAATTTTTTTTCATAAGAAATTGCGTTGAAGCCGATTTTTGGCCACTTTTCTTTTTTTTACTACACTGTGTTACGGGTCCTGCATTAACTGTGGTCCTAAAGCACAGCAGCGTAAATGGACGTTAGCTGCGGGTCCGCTATATCATTTAATTGGGGTGATTTGGTCATAGTATGAAGACGCGGCTAAAGGAATCGGAGATGCTTGATAGAGTCTTATGAGAACATCTTATAAGCAGGGTCTTGTTGCGTCGCGTCGCTTCTACATAAGATACTTTGTACTATTGTGCTGCACAGTAGTGGAGGTGGACGAGACTGCGAGACCAGTATCGGTCTCGTCTCGAAATCGAGACGAGACCGAGACGAGAGCATTTGCTGAAAATTCGGGACGAGACGAGACATTCACATCGAGACTCTCGGGAAGTCTCGTCTCGAAAAAAAAAGTTATTAATATATTTAGTTAATTTAAATTTTTTTTTATTATAGTCAGTTAAATTTAAATTTTTACATATTTTTTATGAGTAAAAAAGCATTAAAATTAATATTCTTATTAGGACTCTATACTTGAAACATAGTTATAATTATAGTTTTAATATAAATAATAATAATATATAATTTTTTTTAATTTAAAAACATTAAATAATAAATACAATTTACAGATAAAATTATATATTTACTTCGCATATTTCTTTTCTCAATGATGATTTCATCCACATATTTGTACATAAAAGAGCTCTTGCTGAATCATCCCCTAAACTTGATCTCTTTTTTGTAAATATAAGTCCGGCTGCAGAAAACATTCTTTCCACTGGTACAGATGTAGCCATAATGGCTAAAATTTCTTTCGCCATTTTTGAGATGCGTGGAAATTGTTTTTCATTATTTTTCCACCAAGCTAAAATATCTGTTGATGCATCGAGTCTTTGGGAACTCAAGTAACTATTCATTTCACATTCCCAGGATTCTTCTTTATTTTTTGAAGTTTTGATATAAAAAGTATCAAAGTCTATAGAAAAATCATCTACTTCTTTATCATCATTTTTGTCTGTTTTTGTATTCTGTCCATTTTCTGGAATTGCACTCTCTAGCTCAGAATATTCATTTTTTAATAATTCTTTGAACTTTTTATTACTTTCGTCTTTTAGCTTCTTACTCCATTCTTTCATATCAAAAGCTTCTAGTTTATGCCTAGGATCTAAAATTGAGGCTACACAGTAAACCCAGTTAGTTTTTTTGTAGTGCATTATAATTTTGTTTCTTCCAGCTTGCATAGCTAAAAGAAGTATCTCATCAGCTTAACTTCTATTTACGCAATTATCTAATTTAAAAATTGATTCAGTTAGAGGCCTTTTCTGAAAAAAAAAAATCCAAAAGTTACTAAGGTTAAAGTAGGAAAAAAAGGGTAAAATAGGAGTCACAAAGGTACCTAAAATGCCAGAAAACAAAATAAATGTTGTCTATTATTATAAATTTACTAACCTCAAAAGATTCAGTTATTTTCTTTTGTTTTGAATCTAACTTTGGGCTTCCAATATTTGGCATTAACTTTGTTTTAATCTCTGTTACAACTACATGACTTGTAATTAAGTGCCTTCTTAGCCCACTTGTATTTGATTGACTCCTTTTAATTTTTATTTTTTTATCTTTTTCTTTGCATAGTTTACAAACTCCATATTTTTGTCCCGTTTCTTCGATGAACTCAAAGTAATTGAAATATTTAATTTTTTCTTTATTTACTTCTAAAGATTTATTACAGCTTTCACTAGGAGCTTGAAAAAGCATACTATCATCTTCATCTCTAATTACTTCAGAGAGAGATTCTTGAGAATTTTCTGTCGTAATATCTAAACGGCTCTTTTTAGAATTTCTTTCAGAAGTATTAATACAACGCTTCATTATTATTTTAAATCTTAAAAACACGTTACAGTAATTTATTGCAGATAATAGCTTTTTCTTCAAATATATACAATTTTATTCAATAACAATAGTTTACAAAAGAATAAATGCTTGATAAAAATTTTAAAGTTATTTTATCAGCTCAGAGGGCGCTTAAGTGTAGCGGGAATTTATAAATTTGTAATTGTATATAAATAGTTAACAAATTTATTTTTATAATTTTTCTGAAGAAAAACTTTAATTTTTTCGAGACTTTCTCGAAATCGAGACGAGATCGAGACGAGACCGAGACGAGACCGAGACGAGACTGCAAAATTTCGAAATTTTCGATACCGAGACGAGACAAGCCTAAAGTCTCGGTATCGTCTCGTATCGTCCACCACAATTTGTGCACTCTCAATGGAGCACCGCAGAAACTTCTCTAAAAATATCTTCAAGGAATAAGACTGGGAGGATCACTTTGGAAGGACTTTAGGATAATCTCTGGATCTTTCTGTTGTAATCCTGATACACTTTTTTAACTTACTTTGTTTCCACATTATGGTGTTATTTGTTTTTTATTAACGTTTCGGTCTCTCGTTGAGACCCTTATCAAAATCTACAAAATTAATAAAAATTTGAATATACATAAAATTAAACTTTAAATTTATAACTAATGTTGATCTTTCTTACTTAAAAAATAATAATTTGGACATATAAATTAGGTGTGTGAAACCTTAAGTCGTAAAAAACTTAAAATCTTGATATTCATGATTAAAAAATCTGTAAAAAATACATACATGAAAATAATTTAACCTAATATGCTTGCAATTTTTTAAATTACAATATTACATACCATAAATCATTATCATATTACTAAAGTCAAATATAAAAAATCTTAGATAATATCTTATCTTACTACTATATATATTTGAAAATTTATTTGTGTGTCTGTGTGTGTATTATCATCAGGGCCAAACCAGTGAACGAAATTATATAAAACCGGTGTCAAATTAAAGAAAAAATGTCCGCGAGTGACATAGGCCATAGTTTTGCGATTCAGCTATCTTACTTTTGGAGATATTCAATTTTTAGTGTTTTTGAACTTGATAAAATTTTTAAAAATTTTTAACAAAAAATAAAATATCTTGAGACAATCGAAAAATTTTACTGTCACACTTTGTAGTATTCGATTTGGCACCAATTCTTGCGTATTCTCCTAAATTTTTATTCAAAACAGAGGTATCTTTAAAATTTTATAAAATATTTTTGAAGCTGGTCCGAAAATTTTAAAAAATTTTTTTACTTTTTGTGGTATTTATAATCATCTATTTGTGAGTCTGTGTGTGTATGTGTTTCATCATCAGGGTCGAATCAATGTCAAAATGAAGTATCAAAATATAGAAAAAAAGTCAGCGGGTGACATAGGCCATAGTTTTGAAACTCAGTTACCGTACTTTTGGAGATATTCAATTTTTACTATTTTTGGAAAAAATAAAATTTTTTGAAAATTTGCTTAAAAAGTGAAATAACTTCTAAATATGATAAAATTTTTGGTATTACTCGATTCGGCACTAATTTATATGTATTCAGATAAATTTGCATAAAAAACGGACGCTTCTTTAAAAATGTGTAAAATTTCTTTGATTTTTCAAAAAAAATTTTCGATAATTTGCAGTAAAATAAAAAAAAAAGAGAAAAATTCAAGAAATTTTATAGATTCTTTACTGTATTATTTGCAATTTATATTTGTTTACGCTACAAACTGTTAGGACTATAAAGAGGCCCCTCTGGAAATTATTTGATAAATTTTTATTATGAGACCTTAAATTCTCTAGATCAAAAAATATTGAAAAAATTGCATATCCAGTTAATAACACGAAGTTTAAATTATGAAATCACTAGCCGGCTAACATGATTCATAATAGGTCTTGAAGTCTCTAAGTCTATAGAATACCAAAATAATACACGAGATACTAATACTAAAATGCTAGATTCTGTTGGATTCCATAAGAAATAAATTATCTTCGGGATTAGAAATAGACTCTCCAATACCTTTTCAAATATTTTTCCTTAATTAATAATTTTAACTTTACTGGGGATAGAACTAGGCTCTTCTGAAAACTCTTAATGTGTTTGCATAATTATAAATGTGCAGTGAAACATGATTTTCTTAAGCAACAGAAACAAAAGCAAATGCAATACAGGGGGGGCGGAGCCCCCCCTCCAACTTTTGCTAGTATATATATATGTTAAAATAGTATCACAGAATGTTTGAAAAATAAGTTAATCACAATAAATAATTGAATAAAATAATTGCAAAAATACAACTGTTATTATAATAATGTAAACAATACAGTTTAAAAATAATGATAATTTAAATATATGTAAAAAAGGTACTTGTAGCGACATCTATTGGTATTTGATTAAAGATATGTGCAGTGATTTTTAATCAATAAAGAAGTATGAAAAGAAGGCTAGGTATGTTGCCATGGTCACGTACGGTTATTCTATGTAAACAATATATTCATGTACTTTTTCATTTTATGGATTACAGATAAATATGGTTTGAATAGGCTTTGTGAATCTTCTTTCAGGTTGATAGGGTTTAATTGTGTGTTGATGTGGAGTACCTCAGAAGTATTACGCTTATGATAAGAAGGTTCTCTGTCTAATATAGAGAAATCATTCCACTTAAAATTATGCTTGGTATCAATGTAGTGTTGTGTGCCAACTTTTTCTTTTTCTTCATTCTTTTTTTTGATATTGTTGATGTTATCATTGTCATTAGGAACTTATATTGTTGGGGTATTTTAATCTTTGTTCATACTTCTAAGGATTCTTGTACATTTAGGTAACTGAATTTTCTCTTTTTCCTCAGCTAATTTCTTTTCTTTTTTGATTATTCTATCTATACCAGCCTTATGTTCACCTATACGTACAGTTGCTTCTCTTTTAGTTTGACCGACATAAGATGCATCACACTGTTCACATTCAATTTTATATATTACATTAGCTTTCCTTCCCTTAGGTGTTCTATCTTTGGCTTTGATGACTAGATTGCTATTGTTATTTATGATGTTAGGTATTGGTACAATGCCATGTTTTTTAAGCATGCCGCATATACTATTATAAAAACCTTCTACATGTGGTATGCTCACTTTAGGTTTTTTGATTAAAATTTTTTTGTTTATGTCAAAATGGGAGTCATTATCAATAGCATTGGTAGTCCTATATTCTAGTGTTTTAACCCTTTTCTTCATGTAACAATCTATAAATTTGGTCGGATAGTTGTTATTTATTAAAAGCTGTTTTACAATGTCCTTCCTCACTAGGCAGATATTTTAACTTTAACTCTGGCCACACAAAACACCAAAAAATCGGCATGATTTACACTCTAGTTGATAAGGCCATCTTACTATCTGAAGAATGTTACCACATTGAAAACCTGGACATAGTTAAACAAGGCCTATTCAAATCATATTTATCTGTAATCCATAAAATGAAAAAGTACATGCATATATTGTTTACATAGAATAACCGTACGTCACCATGGCAACATACATACGTTTTACAACATAAGTTTTTTACGACTTTAGGTTTCACACACTTAATTTATATGTCCAAATTATTATTTTTTAAATAAGATCAACATTAGTTTTAAATTTAAAGTTAAATTTTATGTATATTCAAATTTTTAATAATTTTGTAGATTTTAATAAGGGTCTCAACCAGAGACCGAAACGTTAATAAAAAACAAATAACACCATAATTTACTCGATAAAAGGTCAAAAAACTTATTTCTATTTAATTTCTACACTCGAGTATCAACGATAATAAATTTTAATCAAGAATTTATTAATAATTTTTAATATGTTTGTTGACATTTGGAGAATATTCGAAAATATTAATTGATGCTGCCATCTGATCATATACATACATTGATCGGAATGATACGTCGTCCCGCTCTTTTTATGTCATATCAGTCAGTGTATTTTGGGACTTATAGAAACACGTATATGCATATTAGACCGTGTCTTATTTTTTTTTTTCGATATTTTTTGGCTCCCCCCAATTTTTTCGAATATTTTGGTCATAAAAAACACCCAGCTCCAAGGATTTTGATTTTCGATTTTTTTAACCCGTGACGCCGAGCACTTGAAGTTTTCCATTTCAATAACATGGGAATTTCGAGGTATTAGCTTTGTAAATTTTTATAAATTTTCAAATATGTTTTAAGAAGCTAGTTATTGCTGGAAAACATACTCTCATATGTTGGAAAGACATGCAAACAGCCCTGCATTCATTTCAAAGAGAATTCTGGGCCTAAATCGCAAATTTACATGTTAGCTAAATCTTATAAAACAGGGTTTTTCGGTAATTTTCGATAAAACGCTGCAACCTCAAAAATTGAATAAAACACTTCTGGTTGGTTTCATTTTTTTGGTGTATGTGTCACCTTTTAAACGCCGTAAACCGCGTTCTTTTAAAATTGATTCTCTTATCACTATAGCCAATTAACCTGACGGTAATTTTCGACTAAAAATGACCAATTTTTTAGTTTTTTTAAATTGCTGTCAAAATTGTAATTTTTGACAAAATTGAGCTTTATAGGTCTTAATAATTTTCTGCAAGTTTAAAATTTCCAAAAATTATTTACTCACCGCTTTTCAATAAGCTATTAACCAGAGACGATAATTTAAAGTCAGAGTCCATAATTATCTTTGAAAAGCGATATCTTAAAAACTATTTCAAGAAAACAGACGAGTAAAGGAGTTTTGGAAACTTGAAGCTTCTAAAAAATTTTTTAGGCCTGTGAAACTTAATTTTGTCAAAAATTACAATTTTGGCAGCAGTTTAAACAAATTTAAAAATTGGGCATTTAGGGTCAAAAATTACCAGTAGGTTAATTGACTATAGTGCTGAGAAAATCAGTGATAAAAATACACGGTTTACTACGTTTGAAAGGTGATACTTAGAGAAAAAAAAGTAGCCCTACCAGAAGAGTTTTGGTCAATTTTTGAGGTTGCAGCGTTTTATCGAAAATTACCGAAAAACCCTGTTTTATAAGATTTAGTCAACATGTTTATTTGCGATTTAGGCCCAGAAGTCCCATTGGAATAAATGGAGGGTGGTTTTCATGTATTTACAACATATAAAAGTATGTTTTCCAGCAATAACTAGCTTCTTAAAACATATTGCGGCCTTTGTAAAAATTTATAAAGCTAAAACCTCAAAATTTCCATGTTATTTAAATGGGAAACTTCAACTGCTCGGCGGCACGGGTTAAAAAAATCAAAAATCAAAATCCTTGGAGCTGGGTGTTTTTTATGACCAAAATATTCGAAAAAAATGGGGGGAGCCAAAAATTATCGAAAAAAAAAATAAGACACAGTCTAATGCATATAAATGTACGATAAGACTCAGATTAAATATTATAAATGAAACTCAGATTCTCTCAGATTATTAATAAATAAATATTTAGAAAGTTAAATAAAGTGTTGTTATTTTGTGTTATTAATTCTAATATAATCTAAGGATTATATTAATCCATCAGGTTAGGGCCACCAGACACGCGTTTTATTAACTTAAAAAAATTTTTAAGTAGTCTTTAAATATAAAAGAGAAAAATAGAAATATGTATAATGTATATAATTATATATGTTTAATTTAAATAAATAAACAAAAATAGAAGCATTTTTTATTATTGTGCAGTTCAAATAGATTAGATTTAGATTTTTTATGTACATGACACGGCATTTTTATCTAATACGCAGATGTATAAAATACATAGATTCACACACACATATATATAAGTAGTATATATGTAGTATACGCGTAATACACGTCTTGCATATTATGTACATGACGATATTATGTAATGACGATAGAGAAAGAAACACCCGTCATTGAAATGTTACTCGCTTGACGGAGTTAGTTTAATTTTCCAGTGTGAGTATGTTACTCGAAATAAAATAATAACGAAATTTTTTTTTACTCGTTCTTTTTTTCTGGATTAAATTTTTTTTCTTTTCTTATTTTTCAAAGCAGATTTAAATAACATACATAAATATATTTATACATCGATGTAAATATATACTCAGAATACTCAGAATACTCAGAATAAATACTCAAAATACAAATTATACATAAATTGGTTATGAACTAATTTACATGTATATTAAATATATTTTTATAGATTCAAAGCAGAAAATTTTTAATTATACAACTAATCTAAAATATTTATATCAAAAATTATTATGATATATTTAACATTAATAAATGTTTAGAAGTTATTTAAAATAGACAATGTGATTATAAAAATCATACCATTGACCGTAATTACAGAAATTAAACTGTGGTACAGGTTATATATTTAAAATTACTAGTCCAATAGGCATTAAATATGCATGGACACGGTATCTTGTTGAGGTTATTTTAATGTGATATGTGGGTGCGATCGACTTCTGGAGGGAATCTTCACTGTGTTCGTGTTTTTTTTAACTCCAGAAGGACGCATATATTATTATTGACATGCCCAAAACTTGATACTGATTTTTCAAATAAATTTGTAAATCGAGGTTAGTTTTTCAAAATTATATGGAAATTTTCTCAGCAAAAAGCAGAAAGCTATTGTTTGGTAATCAGATTTTTTAAATTAACTAGAATCGACTTTCTGCTGAGAATGGTCAATTGGGAAGTCGAATCAAAAATTGGTACTTCTCCTTATTTTTTTTCGATTAAATTTTTACATAAAAATAAAAAAAAAATATTGTTTGTTGGTAAATATTTAGAATTAGAATAATCAGACTCAGATGGATCCAAATTTATTTTAATAACTAATATATATAAAGTATTAAAATATAATGTAAACCTAGAGTATAGATTTTAAATCCAAACATTAACAATTTGAATACACAGATTTACAAAATATATACAAACAATATGATAAGATGAACAATATTTAGAGCAAATTTAGAAAAAATTATTAAAAATATCAAAAATCAGATTAAATGACTAATTATTATATCAATAAATAATCAACAGAACTCAAAATTAGAATATAACTCAGAATTTAATGAATAAATAAAATCAAAAACTCAGATATAATAAAAATATAAATACAAAGAAATAATTTCTTTCGCATTTATAAATAACCAAAAATAATAATATTCATTTTCAGAAGAAATGAATTGAAATAAAAATTAAGGAAATTTTCCTTCACAAGAACCACGTAGCAAATTGTAAATCGTCCAGAGCTACGAAATCAACATTTTTTAAATCGTTAGATAAAATACTCACAGATATAATATTAAAACCAATTTATGATATAATTATATGATGATTATTAAAAATTGATCGTAAATAAATTATGATAAATCAGAGTACTATAAAGAATCAAAAGATAAATAAAAATTAAATAAAAATCAACAGAGTTAAGTAAGAGTTAAGTACGAATTAATTTTTTTAGAATAACCCTAGTATTTTTCTCTGAAAATTATAAAATGAAAATACTCTGATATTAAACTCAAAATATTAATATAATTAGGATTTACAAATTATGAAATGTTCAAACATTTAACAACTCTAGATATGAATAAAAGTAAACCAAAATTTTGTGCTAAATTAAAGCATTAAAAATGCATAGTATACAATAGTCAATCAGATATTTAACACAAAATTATCAATATAGCTTTGAATGTATAGATTATTTAATCAGATTATTTTAAATATTAGATTATCAATATGAAATCAATTGAATTTAATTGATATACTTAGAATGCTTAAAAAGCAAAATGCTAAATATTAAAACTAATGTTGTATTAGTAAAAATATTACAATAAATATTTATTACTAATTTAAATTAAAATCTTATAAAATTAAAATAATTATAAAGGAAATTGTTAGAAATCTAACGCTCAGATTTGCAGCCTAATTTGCATTCAAAATAATTAAAAACAATATTTATTCTTAGACATAATTGATTCCAGAAACCATGGAGGGAATATATTTTCACCTCACTTAATATATCTTACTACTATATGTATTTGAAAATTTATTTGTGCGTGCGTGTGTGTGTGTGTGTGTTCCATCATCAGGGTCAAACCACTGAACAAAATCACATAAAACCGGTGTCAAAATAAAGATAAAAAGTCCGCTGGTTACATTGGCTATAGATTTTCTTCTCAGCTATCGTAGTTTTTGAGATATTTAATTTTTAGTGTTTTTAAAATTGATAAAATTTTGAAAAATTTTGAAAAAAACTAAAATATCTTGAGACTAAAAAAATATAAGTCGGAACTTGCTTAAGGATAAGAAAAAAAAATTTGATACCAATAATGAAGTTAAACCAATGCTAATAATTTGCAAAAAATAAATCAATAAATTAAAAAATTCCAAAATACAAATATATGAAAAAAGAATAAGATTGATTTATTATTAAATTTCAAAAAACAAATAACAACAAATTCTTTCTTTTTTTTAATCAAGTTTTGGCTTTTTTTTATAATTTGTTTTTAAATCAAATGAGAAAAAATCAATTCATAATATTATAATAAAAAAATTTTTAAATATTTTAAATTAAATGAATTGTTTGCAATATTTATTGAAAAACCTTACTAAATGGAAAATATTTAAAATTATTGTATAAATAATTTTACTAAATACTTTTTTAAACGCTGACGTGACGTGGTCCAATCCTTGATCAGCCAAAGCACCTCCAAGAACAGCCAAAACAATGATCTCCAAGGTCCAGAAAGATCCCAAAAGCCAGCCACGCAGAAGTGTATTTCAATTACCAAAACACCAAAACTCCAACGCCAGTACCTTAGGAACTTCCAAAATAATTAGTTAAAAATTCTAATTTAAAGAAAGACAACAAACAAATGTTAATGTCCCTTTTTTTAAAAAAACCAAAAAATCTAAGTTAAGAAAATCAATTTTTGTAAATGGGATAAACAATGTATATTACTTTAGTTTTATTAAAACGAAACAGTTTTTTTTTTAAATAAAAAATTTTAATTCTAATTATAAAAAGATTTTATTATTTTTTTAGAAAAAATTCTAAAATGAAATATTGAAGAAAAAATTCTAAAATGAAATATTTATTATATAAAAATAAAAGAATATAAAAAACTAATTTGATTCAATTATAGAAATAATAATAATTTTAAAGCTTTAAATTTATTTGTTGTTTATAATTATTTTAATTATAAACAAATACATACATAATACATTACACATACCACACTGCGCGCACCACCACTTAATTATATCAATTGTTGATTTATTACAAATTTATTTTCATATAAAAAAAAAAAAAATTTAATTTTTGATATATTATATAATACAAAATGAAAAGAAGTGTATATTTTTTTAATTTAATTCAAAATCAAAAATTTAAAATTTAACAAATTATTTAATTTAATTTTACTAATACAATACAAAAAATTACATATATTATAAAGAAAAGAAAGAGAGAGAGAGCAATTAATTATACTGCATCTCTTTTTTTTAAATTCAATTTTATTTTAAAAAAAAGCTTAAGTCCAAAAGACAATGCAAAAAAAAAAGTAGAGAGAGAGAGAGAGAGAGAGAGAAATATTTCCACAAAATATTACCTAAATAGAAGGAAATGTTTATTTATCAAAAAATAAGCGTTTACGATAAAAATTAAGAAAAACATGCGTACTTAAAAATTTAATCTGACTAAAATGAAAAAAGCTTATACAGCTGTCAAAAAGAGAGGATCGGATCTAGAGTGCTAAAAATTTTTGAAATTTACCATTTTTAGTTATATTTTTGAACGAAATTGGTTTGGGATTGATTTGCTGACCCACCCATACACTTTATATACAGTTGAGAAATAATAACCCATATATATAGTAACATTTTAATAATTTTCTTCTGAGTCTTATTTAAAATAGTTATTTTTAATCTATTGAAATGGATGTATTTAATAACATCGGAATCTATCATATAAAATCACTTAATTAATCTAGTTATTATCCTATCCTATCCTATATATATATAAATCTTTAATTTTGTATGTTTGTCCGAAATGGGTAAACTAGAAAGTGATAAGAGTTAGAGATGCGGGGTTTGCGGCAAAAGATGGCAAAAATTACGGGTCAAAACATAGGCTAGGTTTCATTTCAATTGATAGCGACAAAAAATTTTTATGTTGAAAAAACTGAATTTCCAAGAAAAAAATTTTTATCAAATTTTTAAAGAAAACCAAAAAAACTGAAAACCAAGGAAAAATTTTACCATCAAAAAGAATTTTATTCGATTCGGGTATATTTTTTACGTATCCACCTAAATTTTCAAGTTAATCGGCTTGATCTGTCAAAAGTTACAATCATTTTTCGAAAATTATAAAAGTTTAGGACTAATCCTATCCTATCCTATCCTATCCTATATATATATAAATCTTTAATTTTGTATGTTTGTCCAAAATGGGTAAACTAGAAAGTGATAAAAGTTAGAGATGCGGGGTTTGCGGCAAAAGATGGCAAAAATTAAGGGTCAAAACATAGGCTAGGTTTCGTTTCGATTGATAACGATAAAAATTTTTTATGTTGAAAACACTGAATTTACAAGAAAAAAATTTTTATCAAATTTAAAATAAAAACCAAAAAAACAAAAAACCGAGGACAAATTTTAGTATCAAAAAGAATTTCATTCGATTCGGGTGTATTTTTTACGTATCCACCTAAATTTTCAAGGCGATCGGTTCGATCTGTCGAAAGATACAATAATTTTTCGAAAATTATAAAAGTTTAGGACTAATCCTATATATATATAAATCTTTAATTATGTGTGTGTGTCCGAAATGAGTAAACTAGAACGCGATAAAAGCTACAGACATAGGGTTTACGGCAAAAGACGGCAAAAATTACGGGTCAAAACATAGGCTAGGTTTTATTTCGATTGATAACCACAAAAAATTTTTATGTTGAAAAAACTGAATTTCCAAGAAAAAAATTTTTATCAAATTTTCAAAAAAAACCAAAAAAACGGAAAACCGAGGAAAAATTTTATTATCAAAAAGAATTTTATTCGATTCGGGCATATTTTTTACGTATCCACCTAAATTTTCAAGGTAATCGGTTCGATCTGTCGAAAGTTACAATCATTTTTCAAAAATTATAAAAGTTTAGAACTAATCCTATCCTATATATATATAAATCTTTAATTATGTGTGTGTGTCCGAAATGAGTAAACTAGAACGCGATAAAAGCTACAGACATAGGGTTTACGGCAAAAGACGGCAAAAATTACGGGTCAAAACATAGGCTAGGTTTTATTTCGATTGATAACCACAAAAAATTTTTATGTTGAAAAAACTGAATTTCCAAGAAAAAAATTTTTATCAAATTTTCAAAAAAAACCAAAAAAACGGAAAACCGAGGAAAAATTTTATTATCAAAAAGAATTTTATTCGATTCGGGCATATTTTTTACGTATCCACCTAAATTTTCAAGGTAATCGGTTCGATCTGTCGAAAGTTACAATCATTTTTCAAAAATTATAAAAGTTTAGAACTAATATTATATATATTTCTAATTTTTATAAAAAACAGAAAAGTAAGGAAAAATTTTACTGTGGAAAAGAGTTTCATTCGATTTGGGCATATTTTTTACGAATTCACCTAAATTTTCAAGTTAATCGGTTCGTACAATCATTTTTCGAAAATTATAAAAGTTTAGGACTAATCCTATCCTATCCTATCCTATCCTATCCTATCCTATATATATATAAATCTTTAATTATGTGTGTATGTGTGTATGTCCGAACGCGATAAACTAGAAAACGATAAAAGCTACAGATATAGGGTTTACGGCAAAAGATGGCAAAAATTACGGGTCAAAACATAGGCTAGGTTTTATTTCGATTGGTAACAACAAAAAATTTTTATGTTGAAAAAACTGAATTTCCAAGAAAAAAATTTTTATCAAATTTTCAAAAAAAACCAAAAAAACGGAAAACCGAGGAAAAATTTTATTATCAAAAAGAATTTTATTCGATTCGGGCATATTTTTTACGTATCCACCTAAATTTTCAAGGTAATCGGTTCGATCTGTCGAAAGTTACAATCATTTTTCAAAAATTATAAAAGTTTAGAACTAATATTATATATATTTCTAATTTTTATAAAAAACAGAAAAGTAAGGAAAAATTTTACTGTGGAAAAGAGTTTCATTCGATTTGGGCATATTTTTTACGAATTCACCTAAATTTTCAAGTTAATCGGTTCGTACAATCATTTTTCGAAAATTATAAAAGTTTAGGACTAATATTATATATATTTGTAATTCTTACCGGTTACTACTAATTTAGTAGCTCAATAGAGTAACTAAAAGAAACTTGTACAGCTATTATCAGGGAGAATCCTATAATTGGTAGTTGAGGGAAGCAACTGCCACTTCCTGATCAAAGGGAAGGGTAATCAAGCTTTGAATCGCTGATCACTAATTATCCGCCTGAGTTCCAACGTCCGTAATTTTTATAATTTAGTAAATTTTAGATAATAATTCGGGTAAAAAAAGGTTGTTATAAAAAATATTGAGTAACGTAAAACAACATATCTGGAAAAATCATGTTGCAGGGGTCCAGGGGGGCGCAGCCCCCTTGGCGGTTGCCGAGGTGAGCGAAGCGAGCCGGAGGCAGCTAGTATTATATATATTTCTAATTTTTATCAGTCACTGATGTAGTAACTGAATATAATAACTAAAAGAAACTTGAACAGCTATTATCATCAAGCAGAACCCTAGAATGGATAGTCGAGGGAAATAACGACCGCTTCTGGATCCTATGGAAGGGTAGCGAAGCTTTGTATTGCTGATCACTAATTATTAGTCTGGATTCGTATGCTCGTAAGTTTTATGATCCAGTAAATTTTTAGATAATACTTCGGGTAAAAAAAGGTTATTTTACAAAATATTGAGTAACATAAAACAACATATTTTTGGAAAAATTAAGTTGCAGGGGTTGCCGGGGCGAGCGAAGCGAGCCGGAGGCAGCTAGTATATATATAAATCTTTAATTATGTGTTTCCGAATGCGATAAACGAGAACACGATAAAAGCTACAGACATGGGGTTTACGGCAAAAGACGGCAAAAATTATGGGTCAAAACATAGACTAGGTTTTATTTCGATTGATAACGACAAAAAATTTTGATGTTGAAAAAACTGAATTTCCAAGAAAAAAATTTTTATCAAATTTAAAAATAAAACCAAAAAAACGGAAAACCGAGGAAAAATTTAATATCAAAAAGAATTTTATTCGATTCAGGCATATTTTCTACGTATCCACCCAAATTTTCAAGGTGATCGGCTCGATCTGTCAAAAGTTACAATCATTTTTCAAAAATTATAAAAGTTTAGGGCTAATCCTATCCTATCCTATCCTATATATATATAAATCTTTAATTATGTGTGTCCGAACGCGATAAACGAGAACACGATAAAAGCTACAGACATGGGGTTTACGGCAAAAGACGGCAAAAATTATGGGTCAAAACAAAGGCTAGGTTTTATTTCGATTGATAACGACAAAAAATTTTGATGTTGAAAAAACTGAATTTCCAAGAAAAAAAATGTTGCGGCCAATAGCTTAAAATCATATTTTTCCTTATATTTTTCAAATATTCGCGCATTTACTCTAACTTCTTTGATATCGTAATTATTTAATTTATCGGCCCCCCGTTTTAGGGCCCCTTCTCTCACGTTAAACTTTCACCGGTTCTATAAAACCGATTCATGCGCATCAATCGCTCTCATTCTGTGGTCGGCAGTCGCGCTCGTAAGTCAATTCGAATCATACACCGCCCGCAGCGTGTTAAACTTAGTGAAATTAAAATCAAATCAACTATATTCTTAAATGCCAGTTTTTTAGTAATCTTAATTTATACAGTCCGCTAACTATTTATTTATTATTGTAAAATTTATTGAAGTGATTTAAAATAATTAACATTATTTAATTTAAACAAGTGAATTCATTTATTTTACCTCAAAATCAATTTTCCTACAATTTCCCCAAATATTTCCCTCAAAATATTACATGGTCAGTGTCTCGCCGGATAAAAAGAACAATTATCGCGAAAAAACGTGCGAATTCGAGCAATCCTTATTGTGCGTAAAAAAACGGATACAAAAAAAGTGCTCAACACGTGATAATCATTAACATAATCAAGTGCCATATATATAAAAAAAAAAAATCAAAGTGAAAAAGTTTTCATAATTCAGTGTTGTGCAAAAAATACAATATCAAATTTACTAAGTGCCAAAAAAAAGGGTTAAGTGCACTACAGGACCTAGTGCACCGCATTTTTCATACATAAATTACCACGTGGGTAAGCCCTGTGTATCAGGAGCTCATAAATCGGCAGAAGCCGCCATCATCATTTTCAAGAAGAGAGAAGGGCGAGTAACGAGGCTCCCCTCTCAATACAAAAATCAGCGCACGCTACCACAGACGACGTCATCATCTCTCCTACCACAGACAGCAATTTCTCTCCCCACCAAGTCAACTACAAGCAAGCCAACTTTACTTTCACTGCCAGCCACAGACGCATGTATGGTTGCTGCTTTTCAGGCACCTCAAATTTTTAACATTGGGTAAAGTTAAACCCACTTTCAAGGTAAAATCTTTTTTCTTAATTTACAACTAAGATGGAAGATGCAGAATCTCTTTTAATAGATCAAGTTACTGACGGGAACTTGATCCTCGATTTTCTCGTTAATTCAGATCTAAAGGGGGGAGAGAAAAAACCACTAGCAGTTTTAATGTGTAGAAAAGAACTGCTAAAAGAATACTGGCAAAGTTTTCGTGATCGGCATCGAAAACTACGACATTATAAGGAAGAACTAAAAGATAGATCGTATTTTAAAAAAAATCATTTTACAGATGTCGAAGAACGCTACGTCGAGGCTCTCAGTCAAATCAACGACGCTATCTCCAAGGAATCAACGCCAACAACAACACCACCGGCAGCGCACAGCATCGTTCATACATCGCTGCCTAAAATACCACTGCCAACTTTCGACGGGACTCAGCACAACTAGGACTCCTTCAAGGAAATCTTCAGAGCCAGGATAGTCGACGATGACAACCTTGCACCAGCTGTCAAGCTTCAACATCTCTTGGCCTCTCTTCAGGGTGATGCTGCCAGACGATACAGCAATCTTCAGCTCACCAGCGCCAACTTTCAAGTGGCATGGGACACACTCACACGTCGATACGATAACAAGCGCATTAGGCTCAGCACGCATCTGTCACGTTTGATTTCAGCTCCTGCCGTCAATGCCAAGGTCACCGGAGACATCACGCGACTTCTAGACACCTTCGAGGAAAGCATCAGGGCTCTTCGTGGTCTGGAACAGCCAGTCGATCATTGGGATGCCTGGTTTGTGCAGCTGAAGGTTTCCAAGCTAGACTACGTTACACGCAGCGACTGGGAGAAATTCAGGGAAGCAGACGACATCTTCTCCACGCACAAACAGCTGATTGACTTCCTGGAGAACCGTGCCAGAACGCATGATGCTGCCCAAGCCTCCAGTGGTTCAACCAGCCACACTCATGGCTCTTCAAATTCCAACAACAGGTCGAACGCCTCAGCCCACACCACGAGTCACCAGCGATCTACGCCAAGTTGTCCACTCTGCAGCGGGGAATCCCACTACTTATACAAGTGCTCTAAATTCCTGCAGATGGATGTACAACAACGACGTAAGCTGATGACATCTTATCCAGGTACCTGTTACAACTGCTTGGGGCCTGGACACCAGCCAAACAAATGCCCCTCCAAGCGAACCTGTTTCTCATGCGGTGAGCAACATCATACTCTGCTCCACCAGTGACAACTTAGCAGCTCCAACAGCAGCAATCTCAGCGGCTCCAATAGCGGCAACCTCAGCAGCTCCAATAGCAGCAATCTCAGCGGCTCCAATAGCGGCAACCTCAGCAGCTCCAATAGCAGCAATCTCAGCGACTCCAATAGCAGCAACTTCAGCGGCTCCAATAGCGGCAATCTCAGCAGCTCCAATAGCAGCAACTTCAGCAGCTCCAATAGCGGCAATACCAGTAGCTCCAATAGCAACCAATTCAGCAACCTGTTCCAACCAACGTGGCGTTCCAGACGTGGGTCAGTTCACGGCGGGCGGTCCAGTTTCAACATCATACTAAGCTCAAATTAATACTGTAAAAAATTAATTAAGTTTTGTCTCTTTTTTCTTTTCAAATGTTAATTAAATTTACAACTTAATTAATTTTGAATAAGTAATGTAAACCAGATCCAAAATTGCATTGTATAGAATCACGTTAAATTCAACTCAAATTTAATTAATGTATCAACTCATTTCATTTCAACAAACTTATTTTGTTAAATAAGATTTAACAAGGTGGGCGGTATGTTGCGGCCAATAGCTTAAAATCATATTTTTCCTTATATTTTTCAAATATTCGCGCATTTACTCTAACTTCTTTGATATCGTAATTATTTAATTTATCGGCCCCCCGTTTTAGGGCCCCTTCTCTCACGTTAAACTTTCACCGGTTCTATAAAACCGATTCATGCGCATCAATCGCTCTCATTCTGTGGTCGGCGGTCGCGCTCGTAAGTCAATTCGAATCATACACCGCCCAGCGTGTTAAACTTAGTGAAATTAAAATCAAATCAACTATATTCTTAAATGCCAGTTTTTTAGTAATCTTAATTTATACAGTCCGCTAACTATTTATTTATTATTGTAAAATTTATTGAAGTGATTTAAAATAATTAACATTATTTAATTTAAACAAGTGAATTCATTGATTTTACCTCAAAACCAATTTTCCTACAATTTCCCCAAATATTTCCCTCAAAATATTACAAAAATTTTTATCAAATTTAAAAATAAAACCAAAAAAACGGAAAACCGAGGAAAAATTTTAATATCAAAAAGAATTTTATTCGATTCAGGCATATTTTCTACGTATCCACCCAAATTTTCAAGGTGATCGGCTCGATCTGTCAAAAGTTACAATCATTTTTCAAAAATTATAAAAGTTTCGGACTAATATTATATATATTTGTAATTCTTACCGGTTACTAATTTAGTAGCTCAATAGAGTAACTAAAAGAAACTTGTACAGGTATTATCAGGGAGAATCCTAGAATTGGTAGTCGAGGGAAGCAACTGCCACTTGTGGATCCAAGGGAAGGGTAGTAGAGCTTTGTATCGCTGATCACTAATTACCCGCCTGGATACAACTTCCGTTATTTTTATGATTTAGTAAATTTAATTTTAGATAATAATTCGGGTAAAAAAAGGTTGTTATAAAAAATTTTGAGTAACGTAAAACAACATATCTGGAAAAATCATGTTGCAGGGGTCCAGGGGGGCGCAGCCCCTTTGGCGGTTGCCGAGGTGAGCGAAGCAAGCCGGAGGCAGCTAGTAATTTTAATAAATAAAGACAATTCTTATAGATTTTATCATAGTTTTGAAACAAAAAATAGTTTCTATAGTTCAATAATTATAAATATGCAGTGAAAAATTATTTTTTGAAGCAACACAAATAGAAGTAAATGCGACACAGGGGAGGCGGAGCCCCCCCTCCAACTTTTGCTAGTTATACACGGTCACTGAGAAACAGAAGTAGTGAAATCACGCCCACTAAAAAATAATTCAAAAATTTCTATGGGCTAGCATAGAATATTTTTGGCGCTGTTTTAAGAGGGCGTGGTTTCACTACTTCTGTTTCTCAGTGACCTTGTATATATATTAAATACTGATTTAAATGAATTTTAAGAAATGAAACTATTTTTTGTTTCAAAACTATGATAAAATCTATAAGAATTGTCTTTATTTATTAAAATTATATTAACTAGATTAATTAAGTGATTTTATATGATAGATTCCGATGTTATTAAATACATCAATTTCAATAGATTAAAAATAACTATTTTAAATAAGACTCAGAAGAAAATTATTAAAATGTTACTATATATATGGGTTATTATTTTTTAACTGTATATAAAGTGTATGGGTGGGTCGGCAAATCAATCCCAAACCAATTTCGTTCAAAAATATAACTAAAAATGGTAAATTTCAAAAATTTTTAGCCCTCTAGATCCGATCTCTCTTCGATCCTCTCTTTTTGACAGCTGTATAAACTTTTTTCATTTTTGGTCAGATTAAATTTTTAAGTACGCATGTTTTTCTTATTTTTTATCGTAAAGGCTTATTTTTTGAGAAAAAAACATTTCCTTCTTTTTAGGTAATATTTTGTGGAAATATTTTTCTCTCTCTCTCTCTCTCTCTCTCTCTCTACTTTTTTTTTGCATTGTCTTTCGGACTTAAGCTTTTTTTTAAATTAAAATTGAATTTAAAAAAAAGAGAGGCAGAATAATTAATTGCTCTCTATCTTTCTTTTGTTTATAATATATGTATTTTTTGTATTGTATTAGTAAAATTAAATTAAATAATTCGTCCCGTTAATTCGTTTAAAAAAAAAAAAAAAAAAAAAAAAATAATTTTTTAAATTTTTAATTTTTGATTTTGAATTAAATTAAAAAAATATACACTTCTTTTCATTTTGTATTATATAATATATCAAAAATTAAATTTTTTTTTTTTTTATATGAAAATAAATTTGTAATAAATCAACAATTGATATAATTAAGTGGTGGTGCGCACAGTGTGGTATGTTTAATGTATTCTGTATGTATTTGTTTATAATTAAAATAATTATAAACAACAAATAAATTTAAAGCTTTAAAATTATTATTATTTCAATAATTGAATCAAATTAGTTTTTTATATTCTTTTATTTTTCTATAATAAATATTTCATTTTAGAATTTTTTCTAAAAAAATAATAAAATCTTTTTATAATTAGAATTAAAATTTTTTATTTAAAAAAAAAAAAACTGTTTTGTTTTAATAAAACTAAAGTAATATACATTGTTTATCCCATTTTCAAAAATTGATTTTCTTAACTTAGATTTTTTGGTTTTTTTAAAAAAAGGGACATTAACATTTGTTTGTTGTCCTTCTTTAAATTAGAATTTTTAATTAATTATTTTGGAAGTTCCTAAGGTACTGGCGTTGGAGTTCTGGTGTTTTGGTAATTGAAATACACTGCTGCGTGGCTGGCTTTTGGGATCTTTCTGGACCTTGGAGATCATTGTTTTGGCTGTTCTTGGAGGTGCTTTGGCTGATCAAGGATTGGACCACGTCACGTCAGCGTTTAAAAAAGTATTTAGTAAAATTATTTATACAATAATTTTAAATATTTTCCATTTAGTAAGGTTTTTTTATAAATATTGCAAACAATTCATTTAATTTAATATATTTAAGAATTTTCTTATTAGAATATTATAAATTGATTTTTTCTCATTTGATTTAAAAACAAATTATAAAAAAAAGTCAAAACTTGATTAAAAAAAAGAAAGAATTTTTTGTTTTTTATTTTTTGAAATTTAATAATAAATCAATCTTATTCTTTTTTCATATATTTGTATTTTGGAATTTTTTAATTTATTGATTTATTTTTTGCAAATTATTAGCATTGGTTTAACTTCATTATTGGTATCAAATTTTTTTTTCTTATCTTTAAGCAAGTTCTGACTTATATTTTTTTTAATATTATATTTCTGTGACCATATACCACCACAATATCTATCCTATTTTTGGAACAAAATGCCCTGTCAGATAGAATGTTTAAAGCGTTTGAGAGGTTTAATTCCGACCCCAACAAAGCCCCTGCTTTATGTAAGGTAAGGATGGAATCGTTAAGTAGAAATTTTATAAAATTTGAGACAAATCATAATACAATGATATCTCATCCGGATTAGCCCTCAGTGGCTAGTCACATCTATTTTACAGAGAATGTTTTTGATAGAGTTGAAGAAAATTATTTAGTAAATTTAGCTAAGTTTCAGAATTTTTTAGATGCACACCCCTCACCCATCCCTGTTGTACAAACCCAGCCTCCAAGACAAATCATAACTATGGATAACGATAGGCTGCCTCCTCTTTCAATCCCTGATTTCGATGGGGATTATAAACACTGGGAGTCGTTTCGCGACATTTTTACTTTTACAGTAATAAATAGACAAAATACTTCCAGTGTAATTAAGCTTAGACATCTCAAATCCCATGTCAAAGGAGATGCACTGGACTTAATCCAACCCTTTGAAATAACTGAAGCAAATTTCGAGTTAGCTTGGAACAAATTAAAGGATAAGTATGAAATAAAGAAACGATTAGTTAATGCTTATATTTCTGCAATTTATTCGGTTTCTAAAATACAAAAAAGCTCTGCTTCTGGGCTCAAAAGATTAGTAAATAGCATTAATACCCCTTTATCAGCATTGAAAGGGTTAGGCAGCCCTACTTAACATTGGGATGACCTGATGGTTTTTCATGTTTTATCTTTATTAGACTTTAAGAGTAGGGAACAATGGGAAATTTTTTTGAGTAACTCATATCATATTAATCAAACAAATAATTCTGATAATGATCAATCGGTAATTGAAAATAATCTTAATGAGACGAATTCTTTAGCTTCTAATGCTGATCCTCCGACTTTTAGCAAAATGATAATATTTTTAAACAAACAAATAGAAATTCTTGAATCTATTGAAGAGACAAGTAGTATCTCAAAGCAAAATTTTGATAAAATTAAAAATCAAACTAATTCGTCCGCTGTTAAAGTATTTCACAGCCAGATTGAACCAAGTAATAGTAATAATAGTAGTAAATCTAATTTCGTTAAATGTATTATTTGTGGTGAAAATCACTGGCTTTAATCTTGCCCGAAATTAAAAAGTAAATCGGTAGATCAGAGGAAAGAATTTCTAGACAAAAATGATAGATGTTATAATTGCTTAGGAATAAAGCATAAAGCTGAAAATTGTTTTTCTAAAATGCGATGTCAGGAGTGTAATGGCAAACACCATACAACCCTACATATCAATAAAAATAATAATAATAAAAATAATAATAAACATAATAATAATTCTAGTAATGATAATCAAGCTAAAAGTGTAGAGAGAAGCTCTGTAGTTGCAGAACAAACTAATCTACCTAGTGCTTCTTGACAATCAATGTCTGAATCTTTGCTAGCTACTGCCTTGATAAGGGTATCTGGTATCGATGGTCGGGAATTTTTGGTTAGGGCTTTGGTGGACCAATGTTCCCAAGCGTCATTTATTAAGCAATCTCTGGTAAAAAATTAATATCTCCCAGTACATTCGATAAAATTACCCATATCAGGAATTGGCGGTAATATCGCGTATACTTGTAGCAAAGTAGCATCATTTTTCATTAAACCTCATTTTGTATCTGACTTCAAAATGAAAGTTGAAGCTCATGTCCTTCCTAAAATTTCGGGTTATAACCCAAGTTCTTCGGCAAAATTTAAGGAACTTAATCACTTAAAAAATTTGGTATTAGCAGATCCAAACTTTAATGGTCAAGGTAATATTCAAATATTACTTGGTACAACTATCCATGCGGCTATAGCTAATGATGTTCAAAGGGCTGGTCCCTTAGACCCTATAGCCATGCTAACTAAATTAGGTTGGATTGTTTCTGGAAATTATGGCAGTGGGCCAATTTGTAGCTTGGTAGATGATTCTAATTTAAATAATAATAATTTAAATTTGGACTTAGAAAAATTTTGGCGTCAAGAAGAAATTTTTGACAAATCCACCTGTTTTCCAACTCCTGATGAACAGGCTTGTGAAGACCTCTTCATTAAAACTCATTATAGGGATGAAACAGGTCGATATGTAGTTCGCTTACCTTTCAAAAAATATTCAGAAGGCCTATCTTTTAAAGGTTTATTTTCCATTGCTAAAAAATTTTTGAATAGGATTGAATCTTGTTTTCCTAAGGATTCTGAGTATAACAAAGCTTATCATAAATTTTTTGTAGATTACAGAGAATTAGGTTATATGGAAGAATCAAATATTTTAGATTCTGTCGATTTATACTATTTTATACCCCATCATGGTATTTTACACAATGGTAAATTTAGGTCAGTCTTCAATGGTGCAGCTAGAGATTTTAATAAAGTGTCAATAAATGACATCTTGCATTGTGGGGCGAATTTGCTCCCAGATCTAGCTGAACTAGTGATAGGTTGGATGAGGTATAAATTTGTATTCGTATCTGACATTGAACATATGTTTAGACAAATTTTAATCCATAAGGATGATAGGCGTTTCCAACAAATTTTATGGCGAGATAATATCGATGAAAAAATTAAAACGTGGTCTCTTAATACAGTCACTTATGGGATGATTAGCAGCCCATTTTTTGCTATTAAAGTCATGAAACAATTAGCGTTAGATGAGGGAAAAAATTACCCTTTAGCTGTGGAAATATTAGAAAAAGAGACGTATATGGACGATACTCTTTCTGGTGGGCATTCTATAGAAAAAGCATTGGCAAAACAACAAAGTTTGATTAAAATTTGCAAGGTGGGTGGTTTTTCGTTGCATAAATGGAAGGTCAACCACCCTGCATTATTGGATTTCTCAGAATCTATCTGTGCAAAAATTGGTTCCTCAAATTCATATTTTGACCTCTTAGGGTTACATTGGTCGGTAGAAGGTGATGTTTTCTCCTTTGATTTCAAAAAGGATGAACTTAGTGGTAAAATTTCAAAAAGATTAGTTTTGGCTAGTGTAGCGAAATTCTTTGACCCCTTGGGCTGGTTAGCACCAGTAATTATCACTGCTAAAATTTTTATGCAGAGATTATGGCTATATAAATTGGGTTGGGATGATTCGTTGCCTATTGAATTAAAAAATGAATTTCTCACGTGGTATGATAGTACTCCAATTCTTAAAAATATAAAAATTATTAGATGGCTAGAATATATTCCAGGTGCAAAATATGAGCTTTTTGGCTTTGCTGACGCTTCAAAATTGGCATATGCAGCCTGTACTTACCTCAAAGTTACTCATAAAGGTAAGAGTACGGTTCATTTAGTTCAGGCCAAATCAAAAGTGGCCCCCATAAAACCTTTACAAATAATACAAAGGTTAGAGCTCAGTGCTGCCTTTCTTTTGGGAATAGTGGGAATTTTTTTATACACAGAATCCATGGATGTACTTCAGTGGCTTAAAGCACATCCTTCCAAGTGGTCTACATTTGTGGCTCATAGGTGTTCTAAGATACACTCGTATCTCCCTGAAGCCTACTGGAACCACGTCAGCACGTGGGACAACCCTGCTGACTGCGTTTCCAGAGGCAAGTTTCAGAGGGGTAGTGTTATTAGAGCACCTGTGAATCCTACAAATGGTTTTCAATGCAAATCGGTGAATGTTGTGTCTTACAACTTTAATGTTAACTTATAAAAGAATAAGAAAGTACATGTTAAATAAATATTCGGATCTTCAAAAACTCCTAACGTCATATGTGTTACGTTTCATTGACAGGCTTCTAGTAAAAACTAAACTAAAAAGTAAATTAGCTGATAAAAAAGAATTAAAATTATTCAATAATTGTTGGTTCGAAGTAGATTATAGATTAAAATGCTTTATAACTCCTTCTATTCCTGAATTATTTATAGCTAGATTTGTCTGGATCTTTGTTGTACAGCAAGCTCATTTCAAAAATGATATTAAATATCTTGAAAGTGTGTTGTGTATTTGTAGTATGTAAGTTGTATATATGTTGGTGAGCTCCCCCCATCATTCTTATGTATATTCAAGACGAGCGTCAGTGCTCTGCAAGATCGCAAGCTGGCAACAGCTCTTTAAATAAAGTTTTATACATTAACAATTACTGCGATCACCATCATTTATTACCACCTTTCACCATTACCATCAATATCCATCCATTCTCCAACATTTTAGCATCCCAGATATCAGAACCTACAAAAAACGGTATCAAGTCTGTATGAAAAAATTCAAAATTTTATAAAGAAGAAAACATGTGCTTATGATACAAATTCAAGATGGAGGATACAGTTATTTTTTTAAATTTGCTACTAAATTATTAGAAGTGTGGTAATTTTTGGTGTTGTGTTTTTTGAAGTCAGAGCCGAAAATCAACTTTGTTGATAAATGCATTAATCTAAAATTATTATTGCAAAAAATAAGATATAATTTGATAGTGCTGAACTGTGATAATTGTGCTGTTCAAAAAAAAATTTTTTAAATTTTTAAATTTTTATGAAGTGACATTTGTTAAAAACAAATTATCATTCAAGAAAATCATATAAGAAAAATTATTTTGTAAAAAAAGAAAGAAAAATGATGATAGTTTTTATATGTGAACTTCAAAAAAAAAGAGGGGAAATTTCCATGCTGAAAAATAAAATTCATCGTGACGTCATTATTGCAAAAAAGGGAGAAGAAGAATTTTGGCGCGAGACTTCTGCTGCTAGCTTACATTCTTACCAGATCGACGCGCGCAATTCTTGTTGATTCTTTGCCGTCCTATTGATGCCGTTCAGCCGCCATTACGGAGGAAGCATTTTTAAAGTATATAAAGGAGAGAGGGAGAAAACACAGTAAAGAATCATATGGCGTCATCGAGCAACAAGAATAACGACGAAATTTTAAAGAATAGCAGACATCTCGTCCTATAAAATGTGTCGGCTGCTTGCAACTTACAAAAGATGAGTTTTATTTTTATGCTTTGCATTATGTATTTTTTTTATGTTTAGTTAACCTAAAAACGAATGATACTTTAAAAATGTATTATTATTTTGAAGTATCAATACTACAATTATATTAAATTATTATTTTTATATGTTTTTTTTTTTTTATTTGCTATATTTAATATAATCAATATTTAAATTAGATGAATCTTTTTTATGTTTCATATTTAATAAAATAACTTTTTTTTCTTTCTGTAAAAAATTAAATTCTTTTTTTATCTTGCTTAAATTATTGCATTTTAAAAATAATTAAAAATACTATGGAGTAGGGAGCTAATGTGTGTGTGTGAGTATATATATTTTTTTTGTCAAGAGCTTATGATTAAAAAAAAAAAAATTACAAAACCTATAAAATTAAAATTTTTTTTACTTCTGCTATTTATTTAAAATTAAAATTTTTTCTTTCTGCTAATTAACTAAAATTGAAATATTTTTTTGTTTGTTTTTGATAATTTTATAAATAAAAAATATTTTTTTTCAAAAATGAAAAATTAAATTTGAGTAAATGTAAGCTTAATATAAATTTAAAAATTGTTATCTTTTATCTAAATTAAATCTTTAATTTTTGCTGTTATCTTGACAAATATCAAACATTCTTTTGAGTATTGTCTAATTAGTTTGATGTTACCTAGGTCACAACATTTTGGGCGTTTTTTGAACTGGTGATCTGGATTTGGTTGAAGCTACCTGACTGGACCTCAACTCAAGTGGACTCTGCTGAAACTTGACATTCCATTTGCTGCTCAAACACAACATCAGGTCATAGGGAGGCTTTGGAACGTCCGGGGTTGATTTTGCGTCGCCAGTTAAGCACATAAAGTTAACTTTTCTATTGTTGTAACCTTAGTTAATATTATTTTAACATTATATTTAGAATTATTGTATAGAAAGGTTGATTATTGAATGCTCAAATGCACATTATTTTTTCTATTTGAATATATATTCTTGAATTCAATTAAAATTAATTTAAATACTTTGAAAAAAATCAGATAATAGGATTTAACTATTCCTCAAATCTAAAATTGTTTTACAAATTTTTAATATTGTTTTACAAAAACCATACTTTAACATTAACTATATCTCAAGTGTAAATATTGTAATAATTTTCCTTTTGAAATTAGATCATTGATGATTGTAGTTATTTTATTCTTTTGATTTATTAACTCAAACAATTTTTTAAATTAATTTAATAATTGATTTTATTTTTCAATATTTACACTATAATAATTTTTAAAGGGAAGTTGTTATACATACTTAATATTGTAATATTTTATATTTGTATTTTATATAGCTTTAGCTCCACTATATTACTTGGGATTTGGTTATTGTGAGAGAAAAGTCTAAGGATATAAAAAAGAAATTTCTTTTTACTGATTTGTCTATATTTGCCTATTTGTGTCTATGATAAAAAAGGAATTTCTTGGTAATTTGTCTGTCTCTGTCTAATATTGTCTATAATTATAAACAAAAAAAAAAGGATTACTTTTTTGTATATTTGATGATCCGGCTTGATTTTCCTTAAATTTTAATAACACTAATTTTTTCTTTTTATATAAAAGTCGTATTAAATTTACTTGATTTTTTATAATTTTTAATAGCACTAATTTTTTCTTTTTATGAAAAAGAAGAATTGTCTTTGATTTATTTTTCAACAATATAATATTTTGTACTTAATCTTGCTCTAATTAGCAACATTGCTATATTGTCTTCTGTAATTTTTTATTGTTGTTAAATAGATTAAAATGACATCTTTAATATTAGAACAGGCAAAATTATATCCTAGGCTTAAAAATGCCTATAAAAATTTCCAAAATACTAACGTTCTGACAGTATCTAATTGTAAAACAAGGATGAGCCACTTAGAAAAATTGCGGTCAACCTATGAACAAAATAACATGTCCTTAATAGCACATAAAGATTATGAATCACTTCAAGATCAACCCTATTTTAAGGATGATCATTTTTCTTGTGTGGAAGAACATTACATACAAAATTTGTGTAATTTTCAGACCTTTCTAGACTCAAATGTTACCCATGAGAATAATGATCGTCCCATACCTAGACCTCAAATAGTAACTTTAGAAAATGAGAGACTACCCCCATTACAAATACCTCACTTTAGTGGTGAATATACTGCGTGGGAATCCTTCAGGGTTGTTTTCCAGTCCTCAGTTATCAATAGAAAAAATTATTCTAATGTAGCGAAATTGCATCAGCTAATTTCAGTTCTTGAAGGTGATGCAGCTACTATAGCTGCCTCATATCAACCTACTGATGCGAATTTCGAGATAGTTTGGAATAAGCTTAAGGAGAGGTATGAGGTTAAAAAGAGGCTTGTGCATGCCCACATTGCAAATTTATACTCACTTAAGCCTATTCTAAAACCTTCTGCGACTGAGCTTAAGAAAATTTTGTCAGGTGTCAACACCCCTCTTTCAGCATTAAAAGGGTTAGGTAGAGCAGTAGATTCTTGGGATGATCTGATAGTTTTTCATATTTTAAATTTGCTTGATACTGACTCTCGAAAACAATGGGAAATTTACTACAATAACTATTGTAACTCTTTACCACCTCCTGTAAATGATGGAACTAATAATGCTACAGTGAATGTAAAAGCTAGCTCTGAACCTCCTACTTTAGCAAAATTGTTGGAGTTTATTGAAAGTCAAATTAGCATTTTAGAGTCAATAGAAGAAGCTAGTAGTAGTAATACTAACAAACAAGTTATGGACTTCAATAAAAATAAATCTGCAAATAATTACAACAATTCTGCTAAAGTATTCAGTACCTCTGCTAATAATCAAAATAAGTCAAACCAAAGTTTAAACAATAGCTGCATAATTTGTAAAGCCAATCACTTCTTTTTGTTTTGTGCAGATTATAAGAATAAAACCCCAAAGCAAAGAGAGGAGATTGTTTCTAAAGATAAAAGATGCTTTAATTGCTTAGGTGCACACTTTATATCAAATTGTTCCTCTACAAAAAGGTGTACTGTTTGCAAACAAAAACATCATACATCTTTGCATATTAAAGGTTTTTAAAAAAATCCTAAAAATAGTGGTAATGACACAAATCATGCCACTGGTAGCATCAACACAGAGATTGATGCTATTGCTGAAACTAGTGCATTGCTGAAGACTAGTGCTATTGCTGAAACTAGTGCATTATTAACCAGTTCTTGACAATAACTTTCTCAACCCCTTTTGGCGACAGCTGTAGTTAAAGTTTGCTCAAAAAATGGACTGGAAGTATTGGCAAGATCTTTAATTGACCAATGCTCCCAAGCCTCATTTATAACTACTTCTTTATTTAAGAAATTGCGTCTTAAAAAAGAACCTGCTCAACTGCCTGTATCGGGAATTGGTGGTAAAACTGATATTGTTTGCTCAAATATAGTAAATCTTCAGATTAGACCTCACTTTTATTCAGATTATGTACTTAATGTCGATGCTTTTATAATACCAAAAATTTCATCTTATGCACCTAATTCAGGTATTGATCCTAAAAAATTCCCTCATATTAGACATTTGCAATTGGCTGATCCTGGATTTGCTAACAAGGGTCGCATAGATTTGCTACTATGTTCAGGTTGTCACTCCTCTTTAATTATTGGTGCAATTATTAAAGGCCAAGAACATGAACCTATTGCAACAAGCTCAGAGCTTGGCTGGATAATTTCTGGTAATTCGGGTATCGCCTCGAATTCTTGCTTACTGATGACTAATATTCATATAAACTCTGATTTAGCATTTAACTTAGAGCGATTTTGGCAACAAGAGGAGATTTCGATATCTCCACAAGCTTTGCTTACTCCGGATGAGCAGGCTTGTGAAAATTATTTTGTTCAAACTCATTCGCGTGATTCGGAAGGTCGCTATGTTGTGAGATTGCCTTTTAAGGATTTGGACACTGCAGGTCTAAACTTTAATGGCTCCTTTCAACATGCGAAAAAAGTATTTGAAAAAACCGAAGCTCGCTTTAAAACTAATATCGATTTTGCTCAAGCCTACCATAAATTTATGCATGCTTATGAAGATTTAGGTCATATGGAGCGTTCTCGTGCAATATTATCGTTCGTACTTCACTATTTCTTGCCACATCACGGAATTTTAGGTCATAACCGTAAGTTTCGCTCAGTTTTTAATGGTTCAGCCAAGGATTATAATAAAGTTTCCATTAACGAATTATTGCACAGTGGTGCAAATTTGCTTCCTGACTTGGCTGAGCTATTAATTAACTGGATGAAATACCGGTTCGTGTTCGTGTCAGATATAGAGCATATGTTTCGACAAATTTTAGTACATGAAGATGATAGAAAATTTCAGCAAATATTATGGCGGTATAATGAATCAGAAGACTTACAATCTTGGTCATTAAAAACCGTAACTTATGGGATGATAAGCAGCCCATACCTTGCAAATCGTGTTATTAGACAGTTGGCTTTAGACGAGGGTCATCGTTACCCATTAGCTGTAAATATCTTAAATCGCGAAACTTATATGGATGATACTTTATCTGGTGGTCACTCACTTTCAGAAGCTATTAAAAAACAAGCCGATCTAATACAAATTCGCAAGGTGGGTGGTTTCTCATTACATAAGTGGATGGCAAACGATCCTGCGTTGTTGAAATTTCCTGTTGCAATTCGTGCTGAAACAAAGTTGGCTAACTCTTGTTCAAATTTGCATGGATTGAATTGGTGTCCTAACACCGATCATTTTACTTTTGATTTTGAGTTAGACCAACTAAAAACTGATCTTACAAAGAGGCAGGTACTTTCTGCAATAGCTAAATTATTTGACCCACTTGGATGGCTCGCACCAGTGGTTGTTACGGCAAAAATTTTTCTTCAAAAACTATGGAAAGCCAAAAATCCTAAAATTGATTGGGATACGAAATTGCCTGACTCTTTGAAAGATGAGTTTAAGAGTTGGTATGCTAACCTTCCTGCTGTTAAAACCATTAAAATTTCCAGATGGCTAAAATATGTCCCGGGAGCTAAGTATGAGATATATGGATTTGCAGATGCTTCCGATAAAGCATATGGTGCCTGTACATACTTAAAAGTTACGCTACACGGGAAGAGCACTGTGTACTTGCTACAGGCTAAATCTAAGGTTGCCCCTTTAAAGCCAATTTTAACTATACCGAAGTTAGAGTTGAATGCTGCACATTTATTGACAAAATTAACTGTGAAAGTGCTTAGAGCTTTAAAACTGGATGAGGTTAAAATTTATTTGTTTTCTGACTCTACTGACGTATTATGTTGGCTGAAGGAGCATCCTTCTCAATGGGAGAGATTTGTTAAACACAGATGTTCAGATATTCATACTTTGCTCCCTGAGGCATTTTGGTCTCATGTTAGGTCCAATGACAATCCTGCTGATTGCGTGTCCAGAGGTTTACCTCCAGATCAGTTGCAGGCCTTTTCTCTTTGGTGGAAAGGTGGAATAATGGTCAAAAGACCAATAGACTTACAGAATAGTATTTTGAGTAAGTCCGTGAATATCTTAAATGTAGATTGTCATGCTGTGAATCATAAAGAACCTGAAAAAGTCGTTATTTGGGATTTGGTCGATAGGTACTCTTCCTTACCCAAGCTTCTAAGGATTACATCCTATGTAATTAGATTTGTAGATAAATTACTCATTAAAAGTAAAAATAGGTTAAAACAAACTTCTAATATTTTCAATAGTCATTGGTTTAATGTAAAATACTACTTAGGCTTCTGCAAACTTGTTTCAGTCCAAGAACTAGTAAGAGCTAGAATGCTATGGACCTATCTAGTCCAACAAAGCTACTTTAAAAAAGACATAAAATTAATTTCTACTAATAAAAAACCGGATAACTTGAATCTACGTCGTCTAGATCCATTTTTCGACCAGAATTTGCTTCGTTTAGGCGGTCGTATTCATCTGTCCTTACTCGATTATGACCAAAAACACCCCTGGATCTTGCCAAGTAAATGCTCGTTTTCAAAACTTTTGGTTGATTTTATTCACGAAAAAACGTTGCATGGTGGTTTACGCTTGACGCTTTCAGCTTTAAGGCAAGAATTCTGGGTAGTTAAAGGTAGAAATTTAGTAATAAGTAGAATTCACAAATGTAATACTTGTATTAGATACCAGGCTAACACCTTGAGTCAAAAAATGGGCATACTCCCTGCTTGCCGAGTCACTCGCCCTGATAAGCCCTTTAGAGTAAGTGGAGTGGACTATGCAGGTCCTTTTGTTACCCTTAGATTTAAAGGTCGCGGTGCTCACAAGACACTTTATAAGTCTTATATAGCGGTTTTTGTGTGTATGAACACAAAGGCAGTTCACTTAGAGCTAGTCACTGGCTACTCTAGTCAAGACTTTATTGCTGCTTTCCGAAGATTCACGTCAACTAGAGGACAATGTTCTAAGTTGTTGAGTAATCAGGGGACTACTTTTGTAGGAGCCAATAGAATTCTCAAGGAAATGTATGAAGCTTCTTCTGAATACATGAATGACCTTGTGGGTTCTTTGGCAAACGAAGGTACAACCTGGAAATTTAACTCCCCAGGAGCTCCTCATTTTGGCGGAATCTGGGAAGCAGCTGTAAAGTCAGTAAAGCATCACATTCGAAGGGTAGTTGGCGATCGTCAGGTAACCTTCGAAGAATTTTACACTCTGCTTAAACAAGTCAAGGCTTAACGTCCATTGGTCCCTCTGACTGATGATCCATCTGACAGTAATTTTTTATCGCCCTCATTGCTATTAACCCAGTCTGAGTCTTACATTCTGCCGGAACCCAATTATGAAAAAGTAAAAATCCCTCCGGTAGAAAGGTACAAGTTAATTCAGAACATGATGCAAGACTGGTGGCGTTGTTGGTCTGCGGAGTATCTGCAAACCCTCCAAGAACGCCACAATTGGAAACATGATCAGAGAAATGTGCAAACTGGTGACGTAGTGTTGATCTCTGATGAGACAATGCCACCTGCTAAATGGCCATTGGCTAGAGTTATCAGAGTCTATAAGGGCCCTGATGGTTTGGTTAGAGTGGTAGATCTAAAAGCTGGATCGACAGAAATTAAACGTCCGGTACACAAATTGATTAGACTTAATACTCTAGATAATGAAGAAGTTGATAATTGATGAATTATCACTTCAAAAACATTAAAAAAAAAAAAATTTTTTTTCTATGTTTAATGTAATTTGGTATATATTTGTAAATATGTTTGATTTTTTATTCTTAAAATTATTTATTTATTCTGTATCTTTTTTGTTTAATATTAATTTAAAAAGCAAAATTATTATAAATTTATATTACAATGATTAATAATTATTAGATTTTTTGTCAATAAACATTATAAAAATTTTTTGTAAATAAACTTTTATTTTTTGTCAATAAACATTATAAACATTATAATTTATAAAAATGAAAATTATTAATTGTAAATTTCAGCCACTTGGCATTGCTTAAAGTCACTAGATTTTTATTTACTTTGTAATTCTACTCACCACAAACTTCTTAATTTTTTCTTTTGCATTTATATTATTGCCTTTTTTTTAACAATTTAGTAATAAATTGTGGTGGGTGGAAATGTTGTGTATTTGTAGTATGTAAGTTGTATATATGTTGGTGAGCTCCCCCCATTATTCTTATGTATATTCAAGACGAGCGTCAATGCTCTGCAAGATCGCAAGCTGGCAACAGCTCTTTAAATAAAGTTATATACATTAACAATTACTGCGATCACCATCATTTATTACCACCTTTCACCATTACCATCAATATCCATCCATTCTCCAACAAAGTGGTAGGGAAATAGAAAATTCCAATTTGCGAAGTATACATTTTTGTTTAGACAAAAATTTATTAAGAGTTGGTGGTAGGGTACAGGCGTCATTATTAGACCCTGATGAAAAACACCCTTTTATACTTCCGTATAATTGTCAATTTTCAAAGTTACTAATTGGATATATTCGTGAAAAAAGATTACCATAGCTCAAAAATTGATAAACAATATTATTAGGATAAACCTTTTAGGCATACGGGTGTCGATTACGCTGGTCCCGTTGATATTTTACGTTTTAAAGGACGTGATAGTCGCACTTATAAAGCTTATATAGTGGTTTTCTTGAGTATGGCTACAAAGGCGGTGCATCTGGAGTTAGTTACTGGATATTCTAGCGAAGACTTTATAGCAGCCTTCCGTAGATTCACCTCAACACGGGGTCAGTGCTCTGGGTTGTATAGTGACCAGGGTACAACCTTTGTCGGTGCCGACAAGCTCCTACGGTAGATGTACATGGAGTCTTCGGACTACATGCAGAAGCTGGTGGGCTCGTTGGCAGATGAAGGTACCTCTTGGTCATTTAACGCCCCAGGTGCGCCTCATTTTGGTGGAATCTGGGAAGTGGCTGTAAAGTCCGTTAAACATCATATCAGAAGAGTTTTGGGTACCCATAAACTAACGTATGAGGAATTCTCTACCCTTCTTAAGCAGATCGAAGCCTGCTTAAATTCCAGGCCATTGATACCTCTAACTCAGGACCCAACTGATAATTTATTTTTATCACCCTCTGTAATATTAACTCAGGCTCAACTTTATATTCTCCCTGAACCCAACTACTTAAATGAAAAGATACCAGCCCTGCAACGCTATAAGCTAGTTCAGCAGATGTTGCAGGACTGGTGGCGGCAATGGTCACAGGAATACCTCCAAACCTTACAACAATACCAAAAATGGCAAAATAAAAATCAGAATTTAAATATCAATGAGGTGGTCTTAATCGTTGATAAGACAATGCCACCCTCAAAATGGCCTTTGGCAAGGGTCATAAAGGTTTTTAAGGGTCCTGATGGTCTGGTACGAGTAGTCGACCTCAAGACTGGATTATCAGAGCTCAAGCGTCCGGTATACAAATTAGTACCACTAAAAACCTTAAATAATGAGGATGAATTTGATAAAAATAATTAAAAATGTATATTATTTAGAAATTTGTTTATTTATTCTTTAATTGTTTATTGTATTGCGTCATTTTGTAGAATTTATTAAATGAAAATGTTAATTACTAATTTATTTTTGCATGATTACCAAAAAATAAATAAAAAAAAAAAATGTATAAATTGATTAAAAAATTATATAAAAATTTGTAAAAATATCAATTTAAGGTATAATTTTGTACTAGATTTCTTTTAATTGTATAAAATGATATTTTAAAATTACTATATTTAAAAAACAAATAATGATAAATAATTGTAAATATTTTTTTTGTAAATTTACAACATTGCCATCATCCCCATTCATTTTTATTTCTTTTTTTCAACATTTTAATTGCATTAAAATGGGTGGGTGGTAATGTTGTGTTACATATAAATATTGTATATAATTGTATGTATGAATGTGTGTGCGCACCCCATCTCATTCTTACTGATTCGAGTTGCCGACGCACTTCAGTGCCTCGTTAATTCCCTTCAAGTATAGACGCTGGCCTTTGGCCTCCTTTAATGAAGTATTATTCACATCAAGTTAACCTTGATTTTATAGTTTATTTCTTATCATTCTCTCACCCACTCCTTCAGAATAATATGGTAAATACTCTAAGCAATTCACAAATTTTGTTTCCTATATATAAGAATTATAAATTCTATATGTTCCATTTAGTCCCAGTTGCCCCTATTTTAATGCTCACAGATTTAGCTTAAAACAAATTCAAAATATAGAATTAGGAGAAAAATTTACCTATTAGAACCGATTGGAAGCTAAAACAAACATTATTTGAAATATTTGGGAAAAACTACCCCTACTTGCAATATAAGGGTTGAAATTCAATTAAATTTTCCATATACCTAAAAGTTTTTTGCATAAAAAAGTAAATTTAAATGTTGTTTGGTATCAATTTTTTATTTTTTTATTGATTTTTCGGTCATTTTTATTTTAGCCCCTTTTTCACCCTTATTACCGCTATTTTTGGGGCAGTTAAAGGGTTGTAAGTAAAATCTGACTTCAGATTCGGTAAGAGCATGAAATTTTACTAAAGGCAGTTGGTCAAAAAGCCTCTATCTATAAGGGTACCTATTTTTTTATAATGATTTTGCGATTACGACCGCTTGGGCGTAAATGGGTTAATAAATGGGTTTAAAAATATACAATTATGTAAAATATTATCTTAAATATACTTATCATTAAAAAAGACCAAGCTTTTATACATTTTTTAGTCTGAGGCCATTTTTAAAATTTCATAGTGATAAAATAAAGCAATTATTTTTTTAAATTTTTGAAAAATCACTTTTTTGAATATAGCGAAAAGTTAAAATCGCAAAAAAATGTTTTAATGCATCAAAAGTACATAAGAAATGAAGTTTTTTGAGACCAGTTAGGTAGAAAACTTTTTTTCTGCTACGGAGATATTAAAGCCCAAAGTCAAGGTCATCTAAAGCGTAAAGGGGGGGGTGAATATTCGGCGAAATCTGCTCTGGAGAGGAGCGACTTGAGATTCTCAGGAAACGGTGCTTTTTTGGTGACAAAAAACCTCCTGAAGTCGGTTTTTAATTTTGATAACCGGTTTTGACGATATTGGCCACAAATGTGCTCCATTTAAATAACATTGGAAACGTGGTTTTTTGAAAATAGCGCAAAAATTTGGGGGGGTTACACTATTCTAACATATACTAATCGACTCGAATATCAATTATCTTCAATCTCCATATGATAAATTGAGGGGCAATTCGTGTGCTCATACTTTTTAAAGCTGTTTTCTGAGCGGAATTTTTAGTTTTTAATTTTTAAAAATTCATCACGCCAAATAGAAACAACCAATTTGGACGTGTAAGGTCTCAAAAATTTTGTCAAAGGGTCTACTTTTTTGTGGTTTATTTATTTTTGACTCACCTCTGCATAACATAACCTAAAATTGCAAAAAACGACGAAAAACCCTAAAAAATGGCAGTTTTGCCATTAAAATTTTTTTATGGACAGTAGATATAAATTTTTTGAAAAAACAGGAAAAAACTACATGCAAAATCACAATTTTTTAGAAAAAGATTTTCCTATTTTTTGCTAAAAATCACTGCTTTATCAACAGCGCAAAGTAAAAAATCTTCCTTTTTCTAACTTTGGGCTTACGCAGCTAAAAATTTTTAAATGGGACCCCAATTTTTTTTTTCTAGAAGTTACACATTTTTCACGCACTTTCACGTGAAAAAAGTTTTTTTTTGTTTTGTAACATCCTAACCTCCAAAACTTTAATTTTCGTTAAAAATAAATTTTTTTTTTCGAGTTTTACTCCAGCCAAAATACGGGTTTGGTTGTATTTTCACTGGCGAACACGAGATTTGCTCTATTATAGGTTTTTTGGGTCGCTGAAAACCAAAATCGGGGTCATTTCGTAAGCAAAAAAAGGGGGCTTCACCCTTAAATTTGCAAAAACAACCCCCAAAAAGGGGTTTTTTAAAACATATTTGCATTTTGAGCACTCAGATTTTCACCATACGGTTTTGGTGAGTCACTGATCAAGAATTTCGACTTCTTTTTCATAAATAATCAATATTTCACCCTTAAAAGAGCTAAAACTACCCCTAAAATAGCTAAAACCACCTTAAAAAGGGGTGTTTTTCCAATTTCGTACTTTTAGCATCCGGGATAAACCCATATAGGTTTTTCGGGTCGCTAATCAAGAATTATGTATTCTTTTTTATAAATAATTAAGATTTTACCCCTAAACTGGCTAAAACTACCCTAAAAAATGGGACATTTATGCTTTTTTTGTACTTTGAGCGTCCCGGATATGCCCATATAGGTTTTTTGGGTCGCTAATAAAGAATTTTGACTCCTTTTTTATGATTAAATATTGATAATTGATGAAAAAAAAGTCAAAATTCTTGCTTTGTAACCCAAATATCCCATATGGGCATATCGTGGATGCTATAAGTACGAAAATAGGATAAACACCCCTTTTAAAGGTAGTTTTAGCTATTTTAGGGGTAGTTTTAACCACTTCAAGCGTAAAATATTGATTTTTTATGGAAAAGAAGTCGAAATTCTTAATCAGTGACTCAAAAAACCCGTATGGTGCAAATCTGAGCGCACAAAATGCAAATATGTTTAAAAAAACCCCTTTCTGGGGGTAGTTTTTGCAAATTTAAGGGTGAAGCCCCCACTTTGTTTACGAAATGACCCCGATTTTGGTCTTCAGCGACCCAAAAAACCTATAATAGAGCAAATCTCGTGTTCGCCAGTGAAAATACAACCAAACCCGTATTTTGGCTGGAGTAAAACTCGAAAAAAAACATTTATTTTTAACGAAAATTAAAGTTTTAGAGGTTAGGATGTCCCAAATCAAAAAAAAACTTTTTTCACGTGAAAGTACGTGAAAAATGTGTAACTTTTAGAAAGAAAAAATTGGGGGGTCCCATTTAAAAATTTTTAGCTGCGTAAGCCCAAAGTTAGAAAAAGGAAGATTTTTTACTTTACACTGTCGATAAAGCAGTGATTTTTAGCAAAAAATAGGAAAATGTTTTTCTAAAAAATTGTGATTTTGCATGTAGTTTTTTCCTGTTTTTTCAAAAAATTTATATCTACTGTCCATAAAAAAATTTTAATGGCAAAACTGCCATTTTTTAGGGTTTATCGTCGTTTTTTGCAATTTTAGGTTATGTTATGCAGAGGTGAGTCAAAAATAAATAAACCACAAAAAAGTAGACCCTTTAACAAAATTTTTGAGACCTTGCACGTCCAAATCAGTTGTTTCTATTTGGCGTGATGAATTTTTAAAAATTAAAAACTAAAAATTCCGCTCAGAAAACAGCTTTAAAAATTATGAGCACACGAATTGCCCCTCAATTTATCATATGGAGATTGAAGATAATTGATATTCGAGTCGATTAGTATATGTTAGAAAAGTTTAACCCCCCCAAATTTTCGCACTATTTTCAAAAAACCACGTTTCCAATGTTATTTAAATGGAGCACATTTTGGCCAATATCGTCAAAACCGGTTATCAAAATTAAAAACCGAATTCGGGAGGTTTTTTGTCACCAAAAAAGCACCATTTCCTGAGAATCTCAAGTCGCTCCTCTCCAGAGCAGATTTCGCCGAATATTCACCCCCCCCTTTAGATTTTCTCGCGCATGCGCAGTTTAAAAAAAATTTTTGACCCCAGAATCATACGGGAAATTTCCTATGGGGCCCTAGAAGGAAATGTTTTTTTATCAAAAAATAAGCGTTTACGATAAAAAATAAGAAAAACATGCGTAAATAAAAATAATCTAACCAAAAATGAAAAAAGTTTATACAGGTGTCAAAAAAAGAGGATCGGATCTAGAGGGCTAAAAATTTTGGAAATTTGCCATTTTTAGTTATATTTTTGAACGAAATTGGTTTGGAGTTGATTTGCCGACCCACCAATACACTTTATATACAGTTGAGAAATAATAACCCATTTATATTACAACAGATATTAAAATAATTTATTTCCAAAATTAACTTTAGGTTAGAATAAATTAGATTAAAGCAAAGCTTATTTAAATTAACATCAAATTAGATTCAAATGAAAATTGTTAAATTTAATAGCTGCAGAAGATATTGACCACAGTTTCACATCTCTTAGATTTTTTTTCTTGAGTTTTTAAGGGATCAGTTTTTAAAATATATTTTTTTAATACAGAGCTTAATATTTATAAATTAGAATTTTACAAAATTAATTTCATGTTTCATATTATTATCTTGATGAGTTCTTACGACAATTTCAGTCAGATATAGAAGTAATTTCTCATTTTTTCCCTTAGGATAAAACTTCAAATTTAACTTCAGAAGTTTATCCGTCTGAACTTGGGAGGGAATATAGACAAGAACTCAGTCAAGTAATTTTTGACTAAGATTTATTTCTACCTTAAATTTTGATAAAGTAAATTCATATAATACTTCATAGTCATAAATCTAAAAGATTTTACTCACGTCATATAAAAATATTTTAAAATAAAAAAAAAAAAATTCATTTTCGATTTTAAGTACTTTGAAGTAAAATATTGTAATTTATTTTTAGAAATGTATGACTTATTAAAATAAACCAAACTTTTATAAAATGTTAGAAGACATTTAAGAAACATCAGATCATGTTAATTAAAAATATATAAACAATAATTTAGAGTCTTTAGAATTATCTATTCAAAAATAAACATCTAAAAGATTTAAATCTAGTACATGTAATCAAACATAATTATTTTAAACTACTCAAACAAGTTTTTCTAGATAAATCAAATAAATTATTATTATTTTTACGGATAGTTGCTTTAGATATGCAAATATTTACTAATAAGAAAAATAAAATTAGAGTCAAATTGAATTTAATAAAATGGCTTAATATTTGAATTTAAATTCAGATCATTTAACTCTTTATATACTAAAATACAAATTTTCGCAGCAGAATCTTAGGTTTAAAGTTACAGTATAATAGTTTACAAAATTAAATGTTTTTAAAATATCATTTGAAACATTTACTTGAAAATAATCATGATACTAAGTCTTGACTTGAATAAATAGCAAAAGTTAGAATCTATTAACGATATTCATTTTTTTAAGATATATCAGTATTCAGTAGATATCTTTACAAAAATACAAAATATAAACATAGATATAAATATAAATTCAAGACTTCTTATATAAAAGAAAAAGTAAAGACTTATTAGATAAATTTCAAAAACAGTCTTTAAGAAAAGTTAAATTTTAGATTACTGAAAATAAACGATCATAATTAAACTTAGTAACAACGTATTTAAATTTAAAAAAGTAGGTCATTCTTTACTAGATAATAATAAAGTATATATCTAAATTGAGAATAATATCAGATAGCCTATTAGATTTTAATTGAAAATGTTAAAAATAATAATAATACATCATTTATGACTAAATTAGCAATCAGAGATTGTAAGGTCAAAATATTTATATAATTAAAAGAAATACTTACTTTTACATTTAGATTTTTTTTGATCAGGGAAAAGTTAGATTTTTATCACATAGAAATTAAACGTATTTGATATTGTTACCTAATTGTAATAATCTATTTTATTTTATTTACTATGTATATATTCATTAACTTATTGTAAAAGAGTGTTACGATATTTTGTTTTTATACAAATAAATCTCATAATAACAATAATTATTATTATTATTATTATATCTTTATTTGCCATCACAAAAAATTATACAGTGTCAACATACAGTAAGAAAGTAAAATAAAAAAATAGAAAAAATTAACAATATATTAATAGTAATATTAAGAATATAGTATATTAACAATATATTAATAATAACAAAAGCAAATGTTTTAAATATTGTATTATATAAAAATATTATGCAGATATGAAAAACCAAAATGGTTACTTGAGTTCACAGCTAAAATTTAGAACCGTGTATTTTTAGATTTGAATTATTAACAGTATTCTCGTATTCCTAAAATAGCTACAATTGATTAGTTCTTTCAACAATCTCAGAAAGACATACAAGAGCTTTCCTAAACAACTTCAGGGGATAAATTGCTAAATAAAAATTTAGAAAATTTTTCATCTGATATTGGGATGGAATATGAGCCAGAACTCAATCAAAATGTATCAGACTCAGTTTTCCCTTATACTCAGATTTTGATAAAAATAAATCTTAACGGATTACCTAATGATATATTCATAAATTCTAATCTAAATACTTTCGATTTCTAAATAAAGAAAATCTCAGATGATATCTTATAGTATATGAGACTAGATATGAGACTAGGTCATGCTTCTGTAAACTATCTTAAATAAATTCAGAAAAATCATAATGAATTAAAAAAATAATAAATTTGATGAATCTACAAAAGATTGTGCAGTTTGTATAATAGCAAAAATGCCAAAACAAACCTTTTCAGAAACAAGAATCAAAATCAGATAAACTGGAAGCTGCTACAGTCTCAAGTTTTAAAGATTGAAATGATTCAGCTTTTAAAATAATATCTACATATAAAATCTTTCACGAACTTATTTCATTAGATAAATATATAAGAGATATCATTAGAAAATCTTTTTATCCAATAACCATTTGGTGTGACAATACATCAGCAGGTAAAAATACAGTAATGGAAGGAAGCCACAAGTTGAAAGATTTTCAATATCCAGTAGAAGTAACAAAATCTTAGATTCAGAGAGAAAAATGATCTTCTGACAAAACCACTAGTCTGAAGAAGCCACCATAAACTGTCAAAAAGAATTTTAAGCGCAAATACAGTAATACTAGATTGAAATTTACCAATTTATTCTCAGACCTATAGAATTAAAATTATTTATTACGATAACCTTTAATATTATTTTGTTTCTTTGTTCACAGATAAGCAGTAACAGCGGAATTTCTGAAAAGTTAATCAGATAAAAACTATAAAAATAATCTCTTCTAAATTCATTTCTTTTGATACTGTGTATTTTCATAATTATTAATAAAATTAAAATTAAATTTAATAATAAATTTTTTCATCATAACGATAAAATGTCAAAATGGGTTATTTAAGTAAATAGGGACTACTTCCCTCTGCCTACTTTAGTATTTTAATTTATAATTAAATATTTTGTTGGTTAATTTGATTTTAAAAACAATAATGTCGAATGGAGGGAATGTTGGAGAATATTCGACAATATTGATTGATGCTGCCATCTGATCATATATATACATACATTGTTCGGAACGATACGTCGTCCCGCTCTTTTTATGTCATATCAGTTAGTATATTTTGGGACTTATAGAAACACGTATATGCATATAAATGTACGATAAGACTCAGATTAAAAATTATCAATAAAACACAGATTCACTCAGATTATTAATAAACAAATATTTAGAAAGTTAAATAAAGTGTTGTTATTTTGTGTTATTAATTCTAATATAATCTAAGGATTATATTAATCCATCATAGACCAAGAATCAACCGAAAATTCCAAGAAGAGAATCTTTCTGGATTACGAATATTATACCTTCCTGTAGCTCAGTGTTAGAGCGTCAGACTAGCAATCTGAAGGTCGTGGCTTCGAATCCACCAAGAGGGATTTTTTTCTTGAAATTTTTTTCTGCCTTTTTTTAGGCTGAAAATATTATTTCTAACATTTCCAAGTTTTTAAAAAATTAATTTCAATGAAATTGAATTTTTAAAAAATTATTAATAAATTCTTGATTATGTAAAATTTGAAAAAATTTAAAACTGCTTGATACGTTTAAAATAAAAAAAGTGATTGCAAAAGGCATCCACGTATCATGCCGAGTTTAATAAATCATAGATTTATTTAATTAGCTCTCTAGGTCGAAATATTCACCAAAAATAATATTCAGTAATTTTTAATTTTTCTATAAAACTTATTTATAACCCCCCCCCCTCCTCCTATATATAGGGGAGTGTTGAGGAAAAATTGGACAATGAAGTCGAATTTTTTATGGCAAATAATAATTTTAGAATACCAAAAAACGATTAGTCAGTTAGGTATTTTTTGTGGGACTCTGTAGTATGTGCTGCTTATTTTATAAAAATAAATTGAAAAGAAAGTATTTAAATTTATATGGCAAGAATATAAATAAAAATATGTAAATTTAAAATATTTCATAAAGATAAATTTATCAATTGTACGTTGTGTCTTGTAAATTTTGAATTTGATAAAATCGTTTAATATGTATATAGATGTGTGAATTTTCAATTTATAATAACTTGTCTATAATATCAAAAACTAGTTTATCATTCAGAATTTTATCTTTGTCTATTTTTTATATTGATAAATTTGTAATTCTTCTAAAGTGCTCATATATCTACTTTTGTTGCAATAATGAGTTGGTGTTTAAGGTTCATAAATATCTTTGTAATCATGATACTCATTAAACGGGTGTAATACAAAATTTAATCAATTAATTTTATTATTATTATTTAATTAATTATTATTGAATTGAATTCATTTTAATTTATAATAATATTGTACATTAGTTCAGTTTAAATATGCTGCTCTAAGTGTAAACATGTAATCAATGGGTTCCGAATTTAACACTACTGTCACAAATTGTTTTATAACTCCAATCTTTATATAAAGTAGATGCAGAAGAACTTTTTTTATCATTTCTAAATGATATTGAAGAACTTTTGCAGATCATGGACCGAAATATTCTATATCAGGCGATTTTTTGTTTTCATACTGACTTTCATGTTTTTCGGTAATCCCAGGTGCATACAAAGCATGGCTAAAGTCACTTTGTAGTCCTAAAAAATAATTGAAATTTTTAGGTCTCTAAAAATCTGACAGTTATAAATTTTATACTTAAATTTCTAAAGAATAAATTGAAGATAATCATAATTTTAAGACATTTTGCTTAAATAAGCGATTGATATTGATGTCAATACATTAGTCTTGTGTAAATTAATGTAGAAGAGTATAATAAAAGTTACTTCACTTTTGTAAATATTTTGCTTAAGCAATGATAGAATATGGGATTAGCTGTTTACAATAAAAATTCTTTATTTTATTTTAATTTAACTTTTATTATTTATATTTGCGTTAAAAACTTTTATTTGAGAGCACGCAAAATCAACTCAACCGTTGCGTGTATAGGACTGAACATTAAGTAAATTCACTGAGGGATTATATGTGAATGTGGTAGAGAGTGCCATTTTCCAACACTACTTCCCAATTTCGACCACACTTTATAAATTTCTATTTAGTATCTGAAACATTCAAATTTGTACAAGAAAAGACTCGTAATCAAATATAAAAATTAACCAATAGAAATCATTTAACTCTCCAATTTTAATATCAAACTATTCAACTATACAAAAAAAGTCTCGTAATCAAATATAAAAATTAACCAATAGAATTGTTTAACTTTCCAAGTTTAATATCAAATTATTCAATTTACTGTGTAATTAAAAAGCTAATGAATTGTTAAATATATCTATTGTTTGTTATTTAGACGGTACCTATCTAGTTCTGATAAAATCATGCTTAAGACAATCTTCAAAATAGCCAGTTTGAGTATCAATTTTGTGTCTTAATCTGCTATAACCGATATTTTTTGTACTTTTATATGCATCTGAATTATCATATGAAAAGACAAAGGCATCAATATTCTGTCCAAAATTTTATTGAGTTATATACTGTCATCATTTATCGATAAGCATAACTCATTGCAACATATTCGGTCTCACAAGTAAATAATGCTATACGATCGTTTAGCAGTTTAAAATAGTATTCCTAAATAATCTGTTTACATATTCGCAGGTCGTTATAGAATAATTACAGTCAGATAAATTGTTTTAGATTTAAACAACGAAAAACTCGTATAACTATATTCAAATCAATTTCCTAGGGGTTGATTTGATGTCTACAAAAAACATTGATAACAGTTAATATATCTATCCTAGTGACATTTTCTAAGTATAAGAAAGAACCGACAGCATCACTGTATTTGAAGTTAGCCTGTGAAGCTGTTTTTTTAAGTGTCTCATAATCATCAGCTTCTTCAAGATCTCGTCTTTCTCGATTAGCCCATTGATACATAATCAATAAGGTTATTGCATTAAATCCAAATCTATTTAACATCTTTTCGATATAGGCTTTTTGTGTTAAATTAATTACTATATTTGCTCCAGCACGTTCTATATTCAGGCGGCTGTCTCAAAAATGTCTAATTTTTTTTCAATTTTTTTTTGTTTTTCTTGTCAAAAAAGTATTCAAAAATACAGAAAAAAATTTTTAAGAAAAAAAAAACTATGATTTTTGAGTTATTAACATATTACTCTACAAGAACAAATAGGCGTTTATGTAAAAAAAAAACTTTAAACTTGTTTTTTCTCAAAATGACTTCTTCGTTTACGGTGCCCAGCAGAACTTAAAAACTAATAAAGATATGCATCTACAATTTTAGCAGAGTATTTATTAAAGTAAAAGCCAGTGAGCCAACCACGGGCTAGGCATTATTTCCAATAGAAAGATGATTATTGCCTATTTTTGGTGTATTTATGAACCCAAAATTCGTATTTTTTCTTTCAAAGTATACCATCTGGTCAATTTTTTATATTTTTGGTTCATTGTGGTTCACTCACTGAAGAATGTTATAAAGAATAATATATATATATTTTTTTTAGTTCGAATGTTTATTATAGGTGCTATGATGGCACCCGTTTTGCACCTTTCCGAGCCTCTGCTTTAGCGACCTCTGCAAAATGAACGATTTAAGAAAAACAAAAACAAAATTTTATTTATATTATTAAATTTTATTGTCAAACCTGAAAAAAAAAATTTGTATAAATTTGCTATAAATTCATTTAAAAAAAACAGTTTCAAAATCACTTTAAAATCAACTAAAAAATGAGACAGCTGCCTTAATACCTAGGAAACTTTTTGGTTCACCTAAGTATATCATTTTTCATTCTTTTTAAAACAACTTGATTTTACTGATTCTGATATGGTTTTATGGTTAGTTGCAATTAACATATCATCTACATAAAGCAAAAATATGAATAATGTCTCTTCATCACGCTAAGTAAACAGACTTGGTTCAACAATATGTTTAGCAAGTCAAATTTTCAAAGCCACTCCGGCAAAGCGTACTATCTTATAGGACTTATTTTTAAACAACTTAATTCTCTTTCTATTTAACGCATATAATCTCTTCTAAATAGTTCAGATACTTGAAGATAAGATAATATAAGATAAGATACTTGAGCGTCTTTCGGTAATTTAATATAAATCTCGGCATTTATTTGACCGATCAAGAATGCTACTTTTACATCCATTTGGCACACATCTAAATTATATTTGTTTTTGATTGCAAGAACAGCTTTTCTTAATGCAAGTTTTCTAACAGATACATATGTTTCTTTCAAATCATAATTATTTTTATCATAAAAGCCTCTTATTACTAATCTTGCTTTAAGTTAAATATTGCCACTTGGTTCAATTTTCTTCTAAACCCATCTTAAATCGATTATGTTTGGTTTATAACTGTTTTTATCACAAGTTGGCCTTTTTAAAAATTTAGTTGGCAACGCGTGATATGATTCATCTTAGATAATGATTTTATAATTTTCTTTTCAAAATTCATTTTTCTTGGTTTGCCCCTTTTTGTATTCACCACTCCCACCGTTTGTTGAATTTCATTATAATTTTCTTTTGAGTCTTCGTGAAATTTAATAAACCAACTCTCATTGTTTATCGAAACAAAAGTTGTTTCCTATTATTGTTTTTCCTATATTTATTTCCAAATACCAATTTTTCAGTAAACCTTACGATACGAATTTCATAAAATTTATCTATTTCTGGTTTGTGAAAAATACAAATATTTGATTTATATCCTGCTAAAACAACTTTCATCGATATGCTTCTAAATTAAGGACCTGTTTTTCTTCGAATTTTTATGTAAGAAAAGCAAGGGAATCGTTTGAATTGTTAAATTTTATTTTACTTGTTCTTGAATTTAATTTGGATAGTGGTATTTTTATTTATATTGATTATAGGCTTACAGAAACGCAGTGAGTGCCAGATCCCACATATTTTCTGGTAAATTTGTATCGTAGATTAAAAATCTAAATTAACATGGAACATGTTCATTGGATGGGATATTTGAAAAAGTTTGGCTCGGTAGGGGGGGATAAAAAATTGACGTTTTTAGGAGGGGGTCAAAAATTGAGGCTTTTAGGGGGGGTGGTGAAAAATTGACGTTTTAGGGGGGGGGGGGTGAAATGGACTTAGAATATTTTCGATTTAGGGACTTAGAATAATTTGAAGTGGGGGTCAGGCCTTGATAACAACAAAAACTTAGAATACTTTAAGTTTATGGACTTAGCATAATTTATATTTCAGGATTTATTGTAATTTCGGTTTTTGGATTTATTACTGTTATGAGTGAACATGTTCCATGCTCGTTGGTTGTGTAGTTACACAAACCGGTTAAAATTTTTTTTTAAATTGTCTGGTTAAATCTTTCCAAAAAGTCCTTATGCTAAGGAGTATCAGGGTAAGCAAGTTGGAGTTCCATTCCTAATTTTTCTACTATTTCTACAGTTTAATCACCTGAAAACTCAGTACCTTAAAAAAAAGTAAAAAAACTCACACAAGAAGAACCATGATGATTTCATAGATAAACCATATGATTCAATGTAAGGTATATTATTGAACCAAAAGGGCTATTTACATATTTTATAGTTTTCCAAGATAGCCGACCAAGAAGAGTTAATAACGCAACTTTCTACATTACCTAAGGGTTTTTGAGGTTTAGAAATACGTATATATGGATGTAAATTCTCATTTTTTTACCCCAAAATATTTTATAATTTCCCTGAACTTTTTACATTACTGGGGGATTTTTAGGGATGATAGAAACATTTTTATTTTTTTATTCCTACATATTTTCCAATTTTTTAAGAGAACACTTGAACACGCACGATATCATAACTGACTAACTCGTAAATACGTATAAAATAATACTCATCTTCTCTCGCGATATTATTAAATAAAGCCTCATGGTGGCTTCTACAGTAAATGAATTATATAAAAAGTGTACATAATGTAATTACAAAAAAAAAAACGTACGATTACTTTATTATTCAAATTTTTTACCTTATAAGGATTTTGAAGCTTCTAATATTTTAGGCTTGACACCATGGATTTAAAAGGTATAGATAAAATATAGAAAGGTATAAAAACGTTATAAAATAACGATACAAAAAAGCCGAAAAGGTTTTCTGTGGAACTTAGGTATAATAAAAAATATTATTGAGATAATAAAACATTCATAAGTTAGATGTAAGTTTGTATTTCATTGATATTACATTGATACAATATAGAAAGGTATAGAAACTTAATACAATAACGATAAAAATAGCAGAAAAGGTGGGTCAAATTTGTCCTATTTAAGGGGGGGGGGGTTCAAATTTGTCCTTTTTAAGGGGGGGGGGTCAAATAAGACTTACAATAATTAGGTAAGTATTTATAAATAAATAAAATACTTTTAAAAGACTTTGAAAAATCTGGGCTTAAAAACTTAGGATAATACAGGTTTATGGACTTCGAATAATATCGATTTAGGGACTTAGAATCATTCAGGTTTAGGGAATCAAAATAGTTTGGGTTTAGAATCTTAACAACTAGTAAGGTGATAATTAAAAATTACAACAATAGAAAGTTGTATTGTAATGTTGAGTAACATTTGTATTATACCTAGTCCTCATTTGGAAGTAAACATGTTCCATGCATTTAGGTTGTGTTTACACAAACCGGTTATAAGTTGTTTTATTTAATCTTTACAATATAATTATTTATACTCATTTATATTTATATTTAATTATTTATGTTTTTATTTCTTAATTTATTTATATATATTTATAATATTTCAATTATTTTAAATTTTAATCCTTTTAGAGGATTTTATAATTGAAATATAATCATAAAAGTCCCTTAGCAATTTCTTATCCATATAAGATCTACTTAGAGTCCCTATGAAAGTATTTTTAAAGTTTCTAAACTGCTGATACATTTAATAATTTGAAAAATAAATATTGAAAAAGAATTTTCTCTACTATCGTACCCATATAGATCACATTAAAAAATTTTGCTTCTTATAATTTGATTACAATATTTATTTTTAATTCAAATCATTTTTAATTAATTTTTTAATATTAATATTTTTAAATTTTCGTGTTTTTTATTGATATTTTATTCTAAAATTAGAGATTCCTTTTCAGATTCTGTTTCACTTACTACTTGAATGACATTAATTAAATGTTGAGATTTTTACCTGTTTCTTGTTTTGACATGATTGGCTTTGATTTGCCTACTGAATTGCCCTTTATTTGGACATTGTTGTTGCGTACTGTTTTGCTGTCGCCCTTGATAATTATTTTCATTATTCGTATATACTAATTTTCTATAGCTTAATTTTTGTCCATTACCTTGAACTTTATTATAATTTTCTTTTCTCTGATAATGATTTAAATATTGATTTTTCGTCTATTTTTATTTTCCCACTGCTGATCATTTTTATTTCTTAATTCATTATTCTAATTATTACTAGCATTACCGTTACTCATTCTATAAGACATTTTATTGCTATATGGTTGCCAATTTGTATCTTATTTATATCTTATTGATCTATCATCATCGTCTTATTAAAGAATGTCCAGAAATTCATCTCTTGTCATTCATTTCAGAAGGTCGAAGCAATGAACTCATAAAATAAACATATTCAAATTAAAAAAACTTTCAAAAAAAAGGGGGACGGAAGCTGTTTATAAAAAATTTTTTTTAAGTCCAGGCAACATTTTTACAATGAACATTAAATAACTAAAAATTCATCAAGAAACTTTAATAAAAAATGTATACAATAATTTCAGATTACTTTTGACCATAAGAAAAATTGAAAAGCTTTTCCTTTTTAATTTTACGACATATGATTTACGAAAAACCGATGTAAGCGATGAACTTAAAATAATAAGGAAACTAAACAGGCAAGTTAGTGAAGCGATAACTAGGCTCCTCAGGAAATGGGCCTGTGAAGCAATGCATGTATATGGTCTCCATGTACCTGAAAAAGGGTATTCATCCGGAGACCCAGGAGGATTCACCAGCAACAGTGAAATTTCCACGGAAAACGAAGATAATTAGTATAAAGCAAGTAGTAAAACAAGATTTTTTTGTATGAAACTAAAATTCTTTTGTATTATATCTAATATATATTACAAATAACAATCATGTAACAACATTTACATCAAAAATTTTTTCCTATGACTCTTCGTCACACGGTTTCTGGCCAATTCTCAAGGTACTATCTTAGCTCCACACTCACAAATTTGCTGATTTTTTGTCTTGGTAGAATGTATAACCGCATGCCGTGTAAAGTGCTATTTGTTACAAACACGGTATTCACAAAATTCACACCGATCGGTGGAGCCACCATATGTGCATCAAGTGCTTCCGGGGTAAGAAACTGCTTACCACATTTTCCCTTTGAACAGATCAACTCAAGATTCTCTTAAACAAGTACGAGAGATTTCCTCACCGCTAAATCCTTCAAGCCAACAGAGCTTACAGGACATTTACATGTCACATGAGTCATTTTTACCACAGTCAGCACTCAAGGGAAAATATTGGTGGACTCCCAAATATTTACCTGTAAGTTAACTGAGAAATACAGAGTCCATGGACTTATATATATCATATCCCCGGGCTGTTGTAAGAAGTCATAAAAGGCAATCTTATTTTCCTTCAAAAATCTGGAGACAGAAACAGTCCAGGACTATGTAGAGGCACCATATCACAAGAACATATTGGATAAGGAGCTCCATCTCTACAAAAACTAGTCTTCATACGCGTAAATCCAATCCTTTGGCAATAACGAGGCAAGCTCGAGCTCAAAATAACCCTAAAAGCAGCAGAACCATACCTGCTCAAATTGACCAACGGCAGGGCTCCTCTGTCCATAACCATCCCAGTGCTCGAACCTCTCTCACCAACATACCACATACACGAGTAATAACCTAAAGATATAGTTACTGCAAAATAAAGAAAAATCACAAGTATACATTTTTTTCCTGGAGAAGAAGAAAGATGACTATGCAAAACAGCAGTAGCATTATGCTTCGACCGGAAGCTAAGGGCGCACCCACCAAAAGGCTGCTCCAAATCTTGAGCCATCAGCCAAGGATGACCACTGTTGGCCTTCTTATCTAGAGCACTAGTGGCCAATTCTGAGAAGTCCTCCGGGCCAATAACACCTGAATCCTCGGATAAAAACAGTCTCGTAAAGCGGCCAATACGCCCAAAACGTACTATTTCCCGGAAAATTAATTCCTCAGGAATCTGGTCCAAATATATACCAACATCTACACTTCCGTCAACAGGCAAAATACCTGGAAACTAAACCATTTATAAAGAAAATATATATAGAGAAAACAAGGAGACAGAAAAGAAAATCCAAGGAAATGTTGTTTAACCAACTTACCAGCATTGCAGAATTCCACTGCAATCCCGCTTCAAATAAGAGCCAAGATCGTCCAAGAATAATTTCTCCTTCTCCACATATAATGAGGAATGACCAAATAAACCATTTTTAGCCTGAAAATAAATTTTTTTCTAATTTCAAAGCAATCAATAAATTTTTTTTCCGGAAGTATGTAAGCACACCGGAAGTGCCCATTCTGAAGCGAAATTTTTCTTTCTTACTCATACAAATATATTATCACCTATCCTAAAAATTTCAATGAAATCAAATAAATCGTGTATGTAAACAAATAAATCATTACCATAATTATACATAATGGTAGTCTTTTGACACATAATAACTCTGCCAAATATCAGGGGAATTGATTGAGTAGTTTCGAATTTAGCAATTTTAGGGGTGATTCTGAAAGAAATTTTGCCCATTTTTTAAAGAGAATTATTAAAATTGCAAAATCCGAAACTACTCGATCAAATCCCCTGATATTTGGCAGACTTATTATGTATCAAAAGACTACTATTTTGCACTAAAACTTTTTTATTTTGGATATGTAGGTTCACAGACATCATTATCTTTTTAAGAAATTAACCTATTACCACGCAAGTGGTAACATTTTCTTTGCTTTAATAAATAACAACTTTTAAGAGAAAAAAATTTCAAAAAACTTACCGTTAATCTACTTTTATTTGAATTTTTCTGTTTTTAAAATGTCGACCTGCCGTCTTTCAGTTCCTAAAATGGGCACCGTAGATTTACAGAGTTGAAAAGGCCAGTGAGAATAAAAAACAAGATCCTTTTCCAGTCAATTTGAGAAAACCAAAATCTTTTTAAGTTGCAGCCATTTTTGGACAGACATATATATTTGTCTCACATATGCTAATACTATGAACAGCGTAAAGCAGAGAAAGAAAATTCAAAAAAAAAAATATATAATTCTCAGTTTTTAATGAAAAACTCAGCAATTCACCGGAGTACGCCCGACGCACAGTGATCTAGAAAAAAAAAGAGGAAAGAAATAATATTTGAACAAGGTTTCGACCGATTTTCATGCGGTTTGCAACATATTACAACTAAAAGCTTGTATTTTTGGAAAAAAGCGACAAAAGAATTTTTTCATTTTGTTTTCCCCCCCTTAGACCATAAAAACCGCCCCTACTCCAGTCAAAACACGGGTTTTGTTGTATTTTCACTGGCAGACACCAGATTTGCTCTACTACAAGTTTTTTGGGTCGCTGAACACGAAAATGGGGGTCATTTCATAGTGAAATGGGGGCTTCACCCTTAAATTTTAAAAACTACACCCAAAAGGGGGTTTTTCTTACATATTCGCACTTGAGCACTCAAATTTGTACAATACGGATTTTTTTGGTCACAAATCAAGAATTTTGACTTCTTCTTCATAGTTAATTAAAATTTCACCCCTAAATTGGCTAAAACAACCCCCTAAAAGGGGGTATTTTTGTATTTTCGTACATTTAGCATCCAGGATATGCTCATATAGGATTTTTGGATCGCTATTCAAGAATACTGATTCCCTTTTCACAAATAATTACTATTTTACCCTTAAAGTAGATAAAACTACCCCTAGAAGGGAAGTTTTTGCTGTTTTCGCACTTTGAGCATCTATATTAGGTCCATTCAGGTTTCTGGCTCGCTATTTATTTATTATTGAACTAAACATACATACAATTAAATTTATACATATACTAACTATTTATAGATATACTTATTTAAATATTTTTTTATTTATTTTGTTAATTAATTAACCCTTTTTACACCAATACAATCCTTAAAACTACCCTTATTATTTGAGTTTCGAGAAATAAACCACAAATTAGTTTCTAATTAGCAAAACTATCTAGAAATTCGCCGTTTTTTATAAAAAATACAAATAAATAATATAATGATTTGGAAAAGTATCATTTACCACCATTTTCATCTCTTAGAACCATCCTTAAAGCCTAAATTTAAAACTGTTTGAATATTGCATTGAAAAAAGATGTCATTAATTTTACAGACACATTAAAACTTACTTAGATATATTTTTATAGTATACTATTTCTTTTATTTGTGTAATAAATATTCTTTGATAAATATTTTTTCATGATTTTCTTTATCACTGACCCAGAAGAAACCTGAATGGTCCATTTATTAGGTCCTAATATGGATGCTCCAAGTAAGAAAACAGCAAGAACTCCCCTTTTAGGGGTAGTTTTATCTATTTTAAGGGTCAAATTATTTATGTTTGATAACAAAATTAAACATAATAAAATTATTAAGTAATTATTTATGAAAATGGAATCAACAATCTTGAATAGCGACCCAAAAAACCTTTATCGGTATTTCCTGGACCCTCAAAGTCGAAAATAACAAAAATACCCCTTTTAGGGGTTGTTTTAATCATTTTAAGGATGAAATAGTAATTACTTATGAAAAAGGAGTCGAAATTCTTGAATATCGACCCAAAAAACCTATGTGGGTATTTCCTGGACGCTCAAAGTGCGAAAATAACAAAAATACCCCTTTTAGGGGTAGATTTAATTATTTTAAGGGTGAAATAGTAATTATTTATGAAAACGAGTCGATATTCTTGAATAGCGATCCAAAAAACCTATATGGACATACCCTGGATGCTAAATGTACGAAAATACAAAAACACCCCCTTTTCGGGGGTATTTTTAGCCAAATTAGGGATGAAATTTTAATTAAGTATGAAAAGGAAGTCAAAATTCTTGATTTGTTACCAAAAAAACCGTATTGTACAAATCTGAGCGCTCAAAGTGCGAATATGTAAGAAAAACCCCTTTTTGGGTGTAGTTTTGAAAATTTAAGGGTGAAGCCCCCATTTCATATAAAATGACCTCGATTTTTGATTTCAGCGACCCAAAAAACTTAAAGTAGAGCAAATCTGGTGTTCGCCAGTAAAAATTTAACGAAACCCGTATTTTGACTCGAGTAGGGGTGGTTTTTATGGTCTAAAGGGGGAAAAACAAAATGAAAAAATTCTCTGTCGTTTTTTTCCAAAAATACAAGCTTTAATTGTAATATGCCACAAACCGCACGAAAATCGGTCGAAACCTCGATCAAATATTATTTTTTTCCTCTTTTTTTTTCTAGATCGTTGTGCGACGAGTTCCAAATATCTCAATACGAGAATATTATATATGTCGTAGGGAAGTAGAGAAATCTGTGATTTGAAACCGCACGTAATAGACTAATAAAAGTTTCGATCGCCTACTTCCCTAAAAATTTAGTGAAGTAGACGAAAATTATAGCTGTTGTCTACTACACTGATAGCCTTTAGGGAAGTAGACGAATCGTCTGATTAACTGAAATAAACTCAGCGGAGTAAACTAAATTATTATATTTGTCTATTTCACGGATGGCTCTTAGGGAAGTAAAAAACAAAGAGAATTTGGTGTTTATGCCTTGTATATTATATTATATAATAAAAAATAATTGCAAAAAAGATAGTTGCGTTTTTTAATTATTAAACAATGTCATTTACTTTTTTTTTTTTAATTTTATTTCTGTATTATATCGAGAATTGCACGAGATTCCTGACTTAAACAATTTGCAACTATTAGTGCGCATAATTTTTTGGCTGATTTACAGTTGCATTTGCGGAAGCTTTGTCCACCAGTCATAGATTGATGAGTAGTAGCTTCACGTAAAAGAATTAAAATATCTTAAGGCACTTCGGCAATTTGAATTAGCTTTGATTTACATTTAAACAAAACGGTTATCCGATTTTATATAAATCATTCTTTTTGTCCAATACGACACCTCGTATGTTGGAAAAATTTAATGGCCCACAGTCAATTGATGGACTGATACAGTAACTTTATCACCTTTATCTAGAGGAGCAAAAGTCTCAGAGCAAAAATCTTTAATAAGAAATGTTCATATAATATAGTATACAAGGCATAAACACCAAATTCTCTTTGTTCTTTACTTCCCTAAGAGCCATCCGTGAAGTAGACAAATAAAATAAATTAGTTTACTCCACTGAGATTATATCAGTAAAGTAGACGATGCGTCTACTTCACTAAAAATTTTAGGGAAGTAGGCGATCGAAACTTCCATTATTGTACTACGTACGATTTGGCCAAATCACGGATTTCTCTACTTCCCTACGACATATACACTACATCGCAGATAAAAGTAACAAAACTCTTTTTCTCTTCTTAATAAAAATACTTAATATAATTTATATATTATTACTATTAATTTTGTCCGATAAAAAAAAATACCCTGCCAACTATCTGGCACTAAGGTTCCTCAAACAATAAGCTTGATACTTCAATATGCCACAGATATTACAGATAACAAGCATGCAATCATACATACATTTCTATTAACTTTTAAAAGTTTTTTTTTATTGATAAAAATTTTAGAACAAATTTTCAAAAAATTAAATTATCAGATTCGAGATATCGAGTAAAAACCATATTTTCAAATATAAGTACTTTCATAGAACTAAATGAAGTATTACACCCAAAAAAAAAAAAACGCTGCCAAGTAATTGGCACTATGGTTCCTCATTAGCAATAACAAAATGTTGTCAATGTTCTATTTTACCTAATGAAAAATTAAAATATTAGAATAATTATGCTAAATATTCTAAATTTAATAAAGAAAGTGGATAAACTTTCCCCGGATACCCAAAAAAATTTCAAAACTCATAAATCCAGGTATTAATACTTTCAGAGAAATAAAATCGGCACTACATCAATAAAAAGATAATATTTTTTTAAGTTTTTAATGTAAAAAATTTTGAAAAAAAAAATTTCGAAAAATTACGTATCAGATGGAGAGATCCTTTAAAAACGATAATTCTAGATATTCGTATTTTCATGGGAAAAAATTAAGTATTACGTCCTAAAATAAAAAAAATTTTGGCGTTTTTTGTATTTTTTGGCGATGTTATATATACATATATTACTTACAACACATCCATGTATGCGTGTGTGTGTAAAAGGTGTACGGGAGTAGTGTGGGGGAAAAATAGTCGCTGTCTTCGCCTTTGGCGTTCACCGCATTAAGATCGCTAATAAGTTGTATTAATTATTTTTATATGATTTTTATATTAAAACTATTATTTTGATTATATTATTAAAGACTATTTTATCCTAACAAGTGTTTATTCAATTAGTGAACCTTATTACATATTCCTACCCAGTTGATACACAACAGTTGGCGACGAGGACGGTTTTTCTTAAGAATAAACGTATAAAATAGTAAAATGAACACGCGGTGAGGCGGCCATATACATATACAAGGTACATACATTCGATATAGAAAGTTCGAGAGTTCAAGTATTATATTTTCTCTCTAAAGTACATTTCAATAAATTCAAGTTATTTCAATCCTCTAAAATTTTGATTAATTCAAGAAATTGTGAAATAAAAGTGAGTCAAAAGTTAAATTCATAAAAGGTGAAGTGTATAAATTCAAAGTTCAAGTCATATTTAAAATGTGTATATACATGTATATGTCAAATACACATATTCAAGCACACTATAAAAAGTTACAGTACAGTTGTAGTGTTGGTGTTATACATACTTAGTATTACACAAGTTGTGTTACATGCGTATAATAATTTCATAAATTAACCTAAAAATGGGAAACGAAGATCAAATTTTGGCAATTGCGCTACACATTCAAATTGAAATGTTTGACTCAGAAACTATGCAGTGGAAACGCTGGATACAACAATGTGAAGGCGATTTTACGATCCTAAAAGTTAAAGGTGAAGACCGCGTACCTCTGTTATTACATTACATAGGTCATAAAGTTTTCGCAAAGTTGTGTGACCACATGGATGACGTCAATGTTTACAGGCAAAAATACGACGACATCATTAAAAATCTTGAGCAACTTTTTAAACCAAAAGTAATTGAGGTCGCGGAGTGCTATAAATTCCATTGCAGAAAACAATTAAGTGGTGAGTCGGTACAAGATTTTGTAACTAACTTAAAAAAGTTGTCACAAACATGTGGTTTCGGTGATTTTAAAGCGACCGCCATTAGAAATCAATTTGTGTACGGCCTTGAAACTCCAGCAATGCGCCAGCGCCTTTTAGAAACAGAGGGCCTTACATTAGATAAAGCAGTTCAAGTAGCCGTCGCTATGGAATTAAGTAGGAAAGAGAATAAAGAATTGGAGGGGATTGAAAATAGTCAAATACATGCAGTAGAAGAGAGAAAAAATATACGCCGAAATTCAAAGTTTGGCTCTACATACAAATCAAGAAAAGACGGTGGTGGGGCATCAAGAAAGTCGTCTGGTCCTCGGAAGCGCGCCAAGGAAGCGTTTTGTTTTCGATGTGGGGACAACAAACATATTGCAACTGAGTGCAAATTAGATAGAAATATAGCCTGCAGGGAGTGTAATGTCAAAGGCCATATAGCTAAGGTATGTTTTAAGAAAAATAATAATATAGTTAAGGTTATAGACAGCAGAATGGCCTATGATGAGGATACACCATCATCAATTCAAGATATCTGTATGGTAAATGAGGATTACACACATCGCGATCATTTAATTGTTAAATTAAACGTTAATGGTAACCACATAGATTTTGATATGGATACTGGGGCAGGTGTTTCTTTGATGTCCAGCAACCAGGCGAGGAAGCTTTTCAAAGGTGAAAATATATATAATACTAAATTAAAACTAATTTCTTATTGTAAAAGTAATATACAAGTGTTAGGTTTTTTGTCTGTCAAAGTTAATTATAATAATTCAAATTACAACTTAAATTTATATTTAACAAATGTAGACCGTACACCTTTACTAGGTCGTGAGTGGATGCGTAAATTAGGTATGATTGATAATAATAAAATTTGTGTTTCTTTTGTTAATGAAATAAATGTTTGTTCGTCTAATTTTAACCGTGATTGTATAAATAAATTATTTAAAAAGTATTCAAACGTAATTAAAGATGATATGAGTGCAATAAAAAATTTCAAAGCTCATTTGACATTAAAAAAAGATGCAATTCCAATATTTTTTAAAGCACGTAGAGTTCCTTTCAAATTAATTCCGTTAGTTGATGATGAATTACAGATGTTAGAAGATAACAAAGTTATCACTAAAATTGATACTTCTAACTGCGCGACTCCGATTGTACCAATTCTAAAAAATAATAATACAGTTCGAATATGCGGCGATTTTAGTATATCTATAAATCCTCAATTAATTATTGATGATTATAGCCTCCCAACTACTGATGAACTTTTGGCAGACATGGCTGGTTGTAAAGTTTTTGCAAAAATAGATCTGACGCAAGCCTATTTACAAATGGAGCTTGATGAAGAAAGTTCAAAATTCGTGGTTTTAAATACACATCGTGGATTATACAGATGTAACCGTATGTGGTACGGCTTAGCACCAGCTGTGGCAATCTGGCAAAGGTTTATTGAGGGTATATTGGCTGATATTAAGGGGGTTACAGCATTTATAGATGATATTAAAATCGGAGCAGAAAATGAGTTAAAATTATTACAGATAATTGAAAAAGTTTTGGATAGGTTTAATAATTACAATATTAAAATTAACTTAAATAAATCTGAATTTTTTAAAAAGGAAATTGTATACTGTGGTTTCGTTTTGGACGGAAACGGAATTCGGAAAATGCGGGAAAAAATGGATGCTATTGAGAACATGCCACGCCCTACGAATATAAAAGAGTTACAATCTTTTATTGGCATGGTTAACTATTACAATCGTTTTATTCCTAACACTAGTGCAATTTTGAGTCCTTTTTATAAAATGTTACGTGATGATAAGGTTTTTACGTGGAATCTAGAATGTGAACAAATTTTCAAGAAAGTTAAAGATATTTTTCAAAGTGATACGTGTTTATGTTATTTCGATTCAAAATTGCCACTGGTGTTGGCTACGGATGCAAGTCCATCAGGGTGTGGTGCTGTTCTCTCGCATCGTTTTCCCGATCGTTCGGAAAGACCGATTATGTTCATTTCAAGCACTTTCAACCAAACGCAGTGTAAGTGGGCCCAAGTTGATAAGGAGGCTTATGCTGCAGTTTGGGCAATTAAAAGATTACATCAATTTTTATACGGTAGAGAATTCATTTTAGTTACAGATAATCTCAACAAATTTTCTCCTTAGATAAAAGCCTTCCGGTTTTCAGTGCAATGCGAATGCAGCATTATGCAATTTTCCTTCGTGCATTTCGATATAAAATAGAGTTTAAGAAATCAGAGGATAACGCAAACGCAGATTGCCTTTCCCGATTATCACATTCAATTAAAAATTCAGATATTGATGTCGTAGACGCGTATTTCATAGACATAATGTCTGATTTACCAGTTAACGTTAAAGAAATTAAAATTGAATCACAAAAAGACCCCCAGTTACAGAAAGTAATTAATTTATTAAATGAAGGTAAAAAGTTGTGCTCTAAGGATGTTTGGAATTGCATACCAAATGATTTTTATTTAGAATATGACGTATTAATGAAAGGTACTCAAGTAGTGATTCCTACAACTCTTAAAAACAAATTACTTCAAAAATTACATTTAGGTCATTTTGGAGTTGTAAAAATGAAAAATCTAGCCAGAGGGTATTGTTGGTGGCCTCATATAGGTGATGACATAGAAAATTTAGTTAGAAATTGTGAAAAATGTAATCTTTATAAGAATAATCCAGTTCCAGTTAGAAAGCATATATGGGAGCCTCCAACATCGCCTTTTGAGAGAGTACACATAGATTTCGCTGGCCCTTACAGAAATAAAATATTCTTTTTATTAATTGATTCATACACTAAATGGCCAGAAATATTTATAGTTAAAAACATGACTTCTACAACTGTAATAGATATTTGCTGTAAAGTTTTTGCAACTTTCGGATTGCCCAGAATTGTTGTTTCTGATAATGGTACTAGTTTCAAATCAAAAGAATTTACAGAATTTCTAGAGAAAAATGGTATATTTTTAAAACTAACAGCTCCTTATAATCCTTCTACCAATGGGCAAGCCGAAAAGTATGTGCAAACTCTCAAATCTGCACTAAATAAAATGTGTCATGAAAGTAATAAAATTGAATTAGCTTTGTTACAATTACTAAGTCAATATAGATTAATGCCACATACAGGCACAGGTAAAGCTCCTTCAGAGTTAATGTTTAATAGAAAATTAAGGTGCCATTTAGATTTGATTAGGCCTGAAAATGTAAAGACTGGTTCTAATACATTTACATGTAAAAAATATTTTAATATTGGTGATAGAGTTTCTTGTAGAAACTATATTGGTAAACGGAAATGGTTTTTTGGTTTAGTTAAAGAAAGAATAGGTAATTTACACTATATTGTATTATTAGATAATAATTATTCGCGAAAATGTCACGTTAATCAAATGAGAAAGATAGGTAATGCTAAACTAAATGATGATTCTAATTATTATTATTATAGTTCTGATAATGAGCAACCAAAAAATTGTACAAATAATAACCTAAGTAATAATGTAAATAATTTAAATAATACCAATTGTAATAATAATATAAATAATGACCCAGTGTCAGAAAAAAGAGTTTTACGCGATAGAAGTAAGATAAGTTTACCAACTAAATTAAGTAAAGATTATGAAGTACAATTACCAAAGAAAAAATAGTTAGAAAATTGTATAGAATTATAGATTTTATTAAAAAAATTTTTTTTCTAAAAAACCATACATGTAAATGAATTTAAATTACAAAGGGGTGTGTTATATATACATATATTACTTACAACACATCCATGTATGCGTGTGTGTGTAAAAGGTGTACGGGAGTAGTGTGGGGGAAAAATAGTCGCTCTCTTCGCCTTTGGCGTTCACCGCGTTAAGATCGCTAATAAGTTGTATTAATTATTTTTATATGATTTTTATATTAAAACTATTATTTTGATTATATTATTAAAGACTATTTTATCCTAACAAGTGTTTATTCAATTAGTGAACCTTATTACATATTCCTACCCAGTTGATACACAACAGGCGACAAAAATTTTGACAAAAAAATTTAAAAAAAATTAAGTATTAGGTCCAAAAAATTACAATAAATGATATTTCTAAAACTAGTACTTCCATGAAAATAAATTAGGTACTACGTCCAAAAAGAAAAAAATAATTGGTATTTTTTGTATTTTTTTGTGAAAAAAATTTTAGGAAAAAAATTTTCAGAAAATTAAGTATCCGATTTGAGATATCATGTGAAAACCATACTTTCAAATACAAGTACTTTCATGGAAATAAATGAGGTATTACATCCAAATTAAAAAAAAAAAAAAAGGAGTTTGAGATTTTTTGATAAAAAAATGTTTGGAAAAAAAAATTAGGTCTTAATTCAATAATGGTTTTGAAATATCACTAGTTACAATATTTTCAGATATTAGTACTTTCATAGAATTAAATAAGGTATTACACCAAAAAAAAAAAAATATTGCAGTTTTTTTTATTTTTCTTTTTTTTTAATTTTGACCAAAAAAAATTTGAAAAAATTAAGTATCAGATCCAAAAAATTACAATAAACAAGGTTCTTAAAACTAGTACTTCCATGGAAATAAATTAGGTACTACGTCCAAAAAGAAAAAAAAAATGGTATTTTTTGTATTTTTTTGTGAAAAAAATTTTAGAAAAAAAATTTTCAGAAAATTAAGTATCCGATTCGAGATATCGAGTAAAAACCATACTTTCAAATATAAGTACTTTCATAGAAATAAATGAGGTATTACATCCAAATTAAAAAAAAAAAAAGGTCTTAATGTCGTGTTGGCTGTGAAATATCACCGGTTTCAGTGCGACATACATACATACATACATACATACATACATACACACACACACACACACACACAGACTTTTTTTAAAAACCGGTTTTTTAGCTTCCTGAGGTCTCAAAACGTGCTTATATGCCAAAATATCGAAAATCAAAATTTCATCTATCACAAAGGTTCCTCTATGAGGAACCAATATCGCAGTTTTTGAATTTTTTTTGTTTTTTCAATTTTGAGGAAAAAATTTTGAAAAAATTTGGTATAAGATCCAAAAAATTACTATAAACAAACTTTCTAAAACTAGTATTCTCATAGAAATAAATTAGGTACTACGTCAAAAAAAAAAAAAAATATTTGGTGTTTTTTGTATTTTTTTATGACGAAAATTTAGGTAAAAAATTGTCAAAAAATTAATTATCAGATTCGAGATATCGAGTAAAAATCATACTTTCAAATATAAATACTTTCGTGGAAATAAATTAGGTATTACATCCAATTTAAAAAAAAAAAAGTACCCAGAGCTTTTTTGGTGAAAAAATTTTTGAAAACAAAACTAGATCTTAATTTCAAAACGGTTGTGAAACATCACCGGTTGCAATTTTTTCAGATATTAGCACTTTCATGGAATTAAATGAGGTATTACATCAAAAAAAAAAAAATATTTCAGGTTTTTTATTTTTTTGTTTTTTTAATTTTTAGAAAGAATTTTTGAAAAAAATCGGTATCAGATCCAAAAAATGACTATAAACAAAGTTTCTAAAACTAGTACTTTCATAGAAATAAATAAGGTACTACGTCCAAAATAACTTTAACGCTAGGGTCTTAGAATGGGGCATGCCAACGACCAATCCCAGGGGACAGAAGGTACTTGAAATGGCCACTAGTAGTCTAGAATAAAGGAAACCGGCCCACCTACGAGAGGGCATTTTGGGGTGCCTCTATCCAAGACATTACCTATGCAACAGAAGGTGCATCTGGGAGAAATTGCGAATGGACTGTGTTGGATGGCTACAATGGCAGTGACCATCATTAAATCACTTTCCGGGTACTTGAGGGAACCTCGCAACGATCTCCGTACAGGAGGCGTCCCTTGGGTTGGAATGTACCAAAGATGGACGAGGAGAAGTTCGAAGAGTACCTTCTAATGGAGTTTGCGTCCATCCCCGCTTGGCATGGCGGGGCTACAGGTCCCCGCGAGGCTAAAATCTTAGTCAAGAAAGTAACGTCTGTATTGCGTGAGGCGTGTGACGCCTCCATGCCTTGTTGAAGGCCTCGTCAAAAGGGAGAAAGCCAGTTTACTGATGGACTTCAGAAATAGCGGAGCTCCGCAAGGAGTGTCGCACAGTGTGGCAAAATGGACAAAATTCGCTCTTGGGTTGAGTTTTTGAGCTATCAACTTGAAACCTGTTTTGAACGACTTTAAAATAAGCCTGCTTTCGTGTCATACTGCGGATTTTTCATATTTTTTTATTTTTAATTAATCTATTCACTAAAAATGCATTTTATGCGAGATCCAAAAATAGGCAAAAATTATGATTGAATATTTTTTGACTTAAAAATTTTTTTAAATTTTTATGTATATAATGCAGGATGAACACAAAAAAATTTCCCATTTGTTTTAGAGTGCAAAAAATATAGGAAGTGAAAATTTCGATAAATGAATAGGTTGAGGTAGTGTAAATAGGCTAATTAAAAATAAAAAAATTTGAAAATCCGCAGTGATGCACGAAATCCAACTTATTTTAAAGCCGTTCAAAACAGGTTTCAAGTCGATAGCTCAAAAACTCAGTCCAAGAGCGATTTTTGTCCATTTTGCCACACTGTGTGTCGCAGGACGCGACGAAGGGCGCAGAGAGCACGGGACAGGCCCGAGGCTGTTACACTTTCCTGCCGCAAATACTCGAGGCCAACTACAAGAAAGAATAAGACGGATATTGTTTGGAGATCCTTGTTGCCCCTTTGCTAACCAGATCATCTGGAATCATATATATACTGCCCATTCGATTATTCGAGCCATTTCTGAGTAGTACTCTTTATTAGCCTTAGCTATCTAACCTATACACTATACTTTATTGAACTCTATCTTAAAGCTTAACTTGTAATGATTATTGTACACATACTATTTTTATTTTTATTCAATACTTATATATTAATTCTAAACTATATACTCATATACATTAAAGGTATAAGTTATATTTCGTATAACCTATCCTTAAATATTGTCCTCTTATTACAGATTGCCTTATTCCTAAAGATATTAGTTGCAAGTAGTTGAATCCACGTTAAATACACATTAAAATCAGTTTGTAACCGGTAGCAAAAGCTTTAACTTTTACAGTAGCGACTGTAAATACATCACCTTCGGGGTGTTAGAGGAAACCTCCCAACGCCTCCGTACAAAAAGTGTCCCCTACGTTGAAACGTGCCAAAGATGGATGAGATCAAATTTAAAGATTATCTTCGGACCAAATCAGCGTCCATCCCAGATTGGCACGAAGGACTCACAAGTCTCAGAGGCTGAATTCTTAGTAAAGAAATTAACCTTGTTTCTATGCGGGGCTTGCGACACCTCCATGCCTCACCAGCGGCCCTGGAAATGGAGAAAGCCAGTTCACTGGTGGGATATCGAAATAGCGGCCAAAGGGAGTGTCACAGGGCACAACGGAAGGCACAGAGAGCACGAAAACGACCCACTGCCATGGTGCTCTCTCGGAAACACAAAGCTAAGCATCGGGTGTCCAAGACCATTTGCCAAAGCAACACTCTTTGCCTGCGTTCTCCTGAACAAAGTAAAGGGAGAAGCATCTGACTCTCCGTCATCTTACAGGCCACTGTGTATGTTAAATACCATTGGAAATTTGATGGAGAGTATGCTCAGGGATAGACTAAGACTAGCGATCGTGGAGGACGTTGATCTCTCTTAGAAACAGCATGGCTTTCGCGATGGGCATTCCACTGTAGACTCCATCAGGCGTATCGTGGATACCGTATCGGTATAGAGAGAGAGAGAGAGCCGGATGCGTACCGCATGGATGTCTTACTGGTAACGTTGGATGTTAAAAACGCCTTCAATTCGGCCAGGTGGGATGACATCTCTCGAACAGGACTTCCAGATAACCAGATACCTGGACAAAGTCCTAAAGGATTACCTTAATGATTAGAGAAAAGGAAGTGGCCCAGCAGAGGCTAAATCAATTTGACTAAAACATTCGCGTCCCAGTGTTGCTAAAATTCTTACCCTATATAACTCCTTCATAAAATTGAAAAATTATTTTAAACTTTACTCCTTAATATCGAGCGATAAATAAATTTTGAATAATTATTCAAATAAATTATTTGAAAAATTTTAATTTTTTTTTGTAAATCAATTAATTATTTTTTACAATTCTCATTTTTTTTAAAGTTTGATAAAATTTTATATTCTTAATTCTTCTTAAGTGCTACTTTTTTATTGTAAACCTATAAACCTATCCTCAATTCTTCCTAAATAATTAGAAGAGGTGTGAGATCCTGATTGGAGTGGCAATGAAAGTTTTAGTACTTTCACTGACAATAAAAATATCTCTGATAAAAAAAATATCTCTAAAATATCTCTAATAAAAATTCATTAGCTAAAGATGGTTATCTTTCATTATTTTATTATGCAAGAGAGCTAGACATTGTCCCACTTTATAATTTCTTTCTAAGCTATCTTGGTTTCTATGAAAATGATTATTTCTCTGACTGTTATTCATCCTTAAAACATTACTAATATTAAGTATACAATACTTTTAATACAATTAATAAATTTTGCAGATAAAATTTCTGTAACACAAAATAAAATTTTAATAATTTTGAAGTTATTTTATTTATTAGTTAAAGATAGAAAAAAAATATTAAGGTGAATTTTTTACTAAAACATATGAAAATAAATTATTGCAATTTGATGTTTTTAAAAATTCATTTGTGATATTTTGAATTAGTCAACTATTTGATTCCGTAAATATTTCATACCTGCTTATAGCGGGAAGTGGAAATCCATCTAGGCTCCAAGAAATGTCTGGTGTAGGATTACCAGTCACTGAACATTTTAACGATACTGAAGGTCCTGGTTGCATTGTCTGTTCTATAAACGAATACAATAGAGCAGGAGGAGCATCTAAAAAAACACATTTAAATTATTTTGGAGTATCCTACGGATTAACTATTTAGAATTCGTATTCGGAATTTTTAGGCCTACGACTTAACGATATATTTTATAAGTTATGAGAGTTTTAAATAAAGTTGCAACTCCGAAATTTAAGCGTAAAATTTATTTATTAAATATAAACCAAAGTTTTAGTAAAATGTATTTGAAATCAAAGTTTTACAAAAGAAATTGAATATTCAACGTCTAGGTTCCCACGATGTTCTGAGGTCGATTGTTTTATGATCTCCCTTTCTTGGATTTAGTAGTTAGAGCGTATGACAGGAAAGTTTAGAAAAGAATTTAGTCCACGTGTATCCGTTGTCTATTATTTCAAGTCCCGTTATTTGCAAATTGTTCTCGTGGATTGGTCTATTAATCCCCCCACTTGTGGCCGTGCGGAGGAGTGTTGGTATTATTTCTCACTGCTCAAGCTGCTTACGATTGCAACTCTGTAGACCACGTGATCTGTCGGAATTTTTATTTAAATTCTGATTACAATACTTTCTTCGAATCGCATTTAAATTTTAATTTCATTTTTATTTATCTCCATGATATCCCATTTCTAAACCCCGTCATACACTACATTTTTTTGTGTTTCCAGTTTCGTTGGACACAACGCGCGTTTATTCTCTTGCTGTTAGATTCTTGAACGGCAAACTTTGTGTGTTATAAAATCAAATTATTGTTTTTATTCAAAAACGAGCTTTTTAAATCCAATTAATTTCATACATTTCTTTAAGTTAATTCAAATTAATAAAGAATCATTTTAAAGTAGAGTTAACACAATGTTATTTATTATTCTTTCTAATCTCACTTAATTTAAAAACCCTTTAAAATTCATTAAATAATATGTGCCAATGATCCGTTTTAATAAACATTTGTAGTACCAGAAAAGTGATATTTTTGTTAAAGTTTCGTAGAAAATAACAATAAAATGAAAATTAAAAATTAAAAAAAAAGGTATAAATAATGAAAATTCATAAAACAGTGACTTAATATACCTGTGGTGGTGTTTGTTTCTTTTAAAAATAATAAAAACTGTGTTTAAGATTTATTAGCACGTTTGCAACAAATGAATTTCTTCTAGTGATGTTGATTGCATTCTCTGGATATTTTGGAAAAAAATCATATGATTTGCATTTTAGGATCATAATATTAAAAAAAACGTACTTGATCATCATTGCCATTTATTTAACATCTTCCCGATATCAGCCGTTTTGTAGTCTTTTGTAGTGTATTTTACAAAATAAAAAGGAGAAAAAAAGAAGACAATAACACCGTTAGCAAGAAAAAAAAGTCGTGTGGAAGTGGAAAACCAATAGGAATAAAGAATCATGAAAAAAAACCAATGCTAAAGAGAATAAATTATTAGCAAACGAAAGGGTGATCCTACACTCCCATTCTATTAGCGACCACTAGGACTTTTAGATGCATCGAGAAAAAGTTTTGAAAAGATGCTGCAACCCCGTATCTTAAATGCAGTAGAAGCAGCAGGGGATATATCTCCTCGGCAATACGGTTGTAGAAGGGGGCGGTCTACGATAGGGGCAGTGAATGAGGCCGTTGACGCGATAACGAAGGCCCAAATGGGTAATAATTACTCTCGTATAATTACTCTTTTGCTTACCCTTGATGTCAAGAATTTATCTTGGCAAAATGGTCAGACTTCCTGCAAAGACTAACTAACTTTGCAGTAACCAAATATTTGTTGCGGGTAATGAAGAGCTACCTAAGTGACCGAGTAATCTTGTATAAGGCACTTCAAGGAAAAAGGAGTAGGAAAGTGACAGCTGGCGCGGCTCAGGGTTCGGTACTGGGACCTGATTTATTGCTCTCCAGATCGTAGCAAGGAACGCATGTTAAATATAAATGTATGGATGGAAGAGCATGGATTTAGTCTTGCAAATGAAAAGGCAGAGATCGTAATGTTTACGAAGAAGCAAATGCAAACAGCCATCCCAATACGAATCGACGAGGAAACTTTCATAGAGACGAAAAAGTTCGCTAAATATCTAGGGATAACTCTTGACACGAAGCTGATTTATTGGGAGCACATCTCTCAAAGGGTAAAAAAAGCAGGTACCACGACATTAGCCCTGAGCAGGCTGATGTCAAATTTGAACGGCTCGAAGTCCAACAAGAGGAAGGTACTAATTTCCGTAACTCGCTCCATCCTATTGTATGGAGCAGAAATTTAGGGGGCGGCGCTAGACAAGGATATGTATGCGAAAGGCATGATAAGAGTTCAGAGGCAAGGTGCTTTGTGGATTTCTTGCGCGTACAGGGCTGTCTGGGAAGCGGCAGTTCTTCTTATTGCCGGAATAATTCTAATTACGCTCCTTGCCAGAGAAATAAAACTCCTACATGACAAGAAGAACGATAAAGATCTTTATCAGATCAAAGCGAATTTCAGGAGAGCTAGGTTGGTGGAGTGGCAGACAGCGCATGGACCAGGCGCCTCATAAAAGAAGTTGTGCCATGGCTTGATAGAGAACACGGGGAAGTGAATTACTTCCTGACCCAGTTTCTCAGTGTACACGAGCTTTTTCAGTCCTATTTCTTTAGGATGGGTAAGACTGGAAGCCCAGATTGTGTGTTCTGTCCCGGCGAACGCGATAATGCGTACCATACATTTTTCAAATGCGATCGCTGGGCGACCAAAAAGTTGGCGCTTGAAACAATAATAGGCAAAGTCACGCCTGAAAATATTGTTGAAAAAATTATTCAAAGCGACGATTCGTGGACCACTACAACAAAGTATGTGGAAGAAATTCTGCGAAAAAAAGCTACTGACAACACCCTAACTAGGAGCCGAGTGTAGGAGCAGCCACTTATAGGTACAATGGAGGACGCACAAGAATATTTATTTATTTATTTATTTATTTATTTATTTATTTATAGATTATAGATTATTTATGTATTTATTTATTTATTTATTTATTTATAGATTATAGATTATTTATGTATTTATTTATTTATTTATTTATAGATTAATAAACTTATCTAGTTGATGACACAGCAAGTTGGCAAGAGGGAAAAGAGAAGGTATCTCCAGGAGAAAAGGATTATCAAAGAAAGGAAAATTTATAGTTTTAAGAATTATAAAAAAATTAAACGTTTATAATAAAATAAAATTACTAGAATTTTTTTTTCTATCCCTTGATTAATTTTTTGAATTTTCTTATGTTCAAATTTTCAGTAAAAATACAAAAAAAATTTATGATATTTAGTTGTAGACTACATAAATAAAGTATTTGAAAAAATTGATTTTCACCCTTTGTAACCCCTATTTTACCCCTAGATTAAATTATATGGTTTTTTCATTACATATTTCGAATTAGCAATCCTAAGAAATCCCATTTGTAGATTTTGAGCCTAATACACAAATAAGTAACGTTTTGGTAGAAAAATGGTGGATCAAAAGAGCTAGTATTTAAAGATTCTACTCTCTGTAAACTTTTTCTGATAGTTTATTTTTCTATAAATAATTATTATAAGTTTAAAATGGAACATGTTTATAGGGACTGATACCCTGGAAATCCAAAAATCAGAGGGGTTGAAATATGTACGAAGTTAAAGGGAGTGGGTCAAATAAATTAAGAACTTAGAATAATATGTGTTTAGGAAAATGCATTAGACTCAGTCCTTAGGTATAGTAAACACGTCCTATGTATTAAGGTTCGAAAGTCATTTTTTACCCCGCTCGACCCCTCATAGGGGGTAGCTAGGGTGAAATTGTCGATGTTTGGAATTTTTTTAAGATCATATTTGGTTTCAGCACCCCATAAAACATAGAAATCGATATGCATCATCGAAAGTAAATTTTTACCCCACTCCACCCCTCATTGGGGGTAGCTAGGGTGAAATTGTGGATCTTTGTAAATTTTCTAAGATCATATTCGATTTCAGCACCCCATAAAACATTGGAATCGATATGCATATCAATTTTTCATCAAAAGTCAACTTCTACCCCATCCCACTCCTCATAGGGGTTGGTTAAGGGAAATCCTAGATGTTTGGAAATTTTCTTGACTCTACGTTATAGAATTTGCTGATTATTTAATATTTTATATGTCATTGTATGGCCCTGACTTTGAAATTAGATCTACGTAAGAAAAATTTTATTGATAAAAAGGTTTGTTATTTTAAAATTTTGATCCAGATTTTTTGTTTAGGTTCGATTATAAAAATCATTACTGATTTACGGTATTGGAACCAATTGTGATGATATTATTTATCATAATTTAGTTAATTGAATATTTTGGAATAGGATGTATGTATAGGGCTGTATCCTTATAAGTTTAAATTAAATAAAAGTTATTACTTACTCATTTTGTATAGGTGATTAAAGAATAGACACTTAAATTCCGAATTCAAACAAAATAATTTATTTACTAAACTTGACTTTACAGATTAATTTAAAAAGCGAACTGACTTGTTATAAATTTTACGTCTCTTTATATTTGGTTATTGAGGCCAATTTGTTCATAATAATTAACAAATATGTTTTCGAAATTTTGTCAGTTCTTATTAATATGTAAGAAATATTTGCTGATGAACTTAATTCAGGTATTTAACCTTTTATACATAAACTGCTTAGTTGTACAATTAACAGTTTTGAAATCTTATAAAATAATTTAGAGCATATAATTTTGAATTAAATTACGAAATGTTGGGCGTTGGTCGCATAACACATCCGCCCTTATTTTCAAAAAATGGTTTTTTTTTTGGTTCGATTCGGAAATCAGACTTATTTTCTATTATTACATTTTATATTAAGATTGTTTTTAATATTTTTACGTTCAGATTTTGTTATTTCTTAAACTTTAGTGTTAGTATATAGTTCAGTGACTTATAAAAAATTTCTTACACAGCAGATTTTATTAAATGGTTTAGTGAAAATGATATTTACTTATGTCATATGTTAGTAGGTTATTTTATTATTATATTTTTATTTTATAAAAGTTTTTTTTTTGCTTTTGAATATTTTATAAAATTTTTTGTGTTTTGCAATTTTTTTTAATTAATTTAAAGATTTTTGTGTAACTTTGAATTGAAAAATTGAAGGTTACTGAAATTTTCTTCCTGGAGGTTTCCACTCAGTTCATTTCTCCGCCCCAAGTTTTGGGAGTGTAAAATTTATTTGAAACAAGCAAAGATTTTGGTTTAGGAAAACCAAGCAAGGAAAAAAAAAATGCATATATTAAGTTTAAGAGTGTATTTTGTTAAACTTTAGGTTTTTTCTGTAAGATGTATTTATGAATTCTGGATTTTTGAAAGGTAATGGTGGTGGTAATTTTGGTTGAGGTTCTGGAATATCTATTATGACTTCTTCTGCTGATCTATTGTATTCTATCGGTGGTGCTATTTTATTTTTGTTTCTTATTTTATAATTTGCGAGATTTATCAGGAAATTAGTTATTGCTGTGCTTAATGCTGCTAGTAGATGAAAAGAGAAACCGTATAATGTTTTTAATTGGAAAAAATTTACTATTGCTTCTGCTACTGATTTGATGAAAAAGAATATTGCGAGGAATCCGAGGATCCCGCTTGCCGTCATGGAAAATGTCCAAAAATCTTGCTTCACTGTTTCCCAAAAATTTTCGAGTATCTTATATACTGAATTTTTCGTAAGCAAATTTTTGTACAGATCTTGATGTACTGACATTTCACCGTTAAGTGATCTTGCTATTGAAGACAGTAGCGGTTCTCGTTCCATTGGGAAGAGCAGTTCTTTGCGTAGTTGTTGAATTTCGTTTTCGGAATAGATTCCACTTGTGACAAGATTCTTTATGGGCTTATATTTCCATGTAATTTTGTTATCTGGTTTTAGAATTAATGGTTGTGATGCTGGTAATGGATATGGTAGAAATTTGAGCCACTCATTATTAATTTTAAATGTTGGTGGCAGAACCGTTAAACAGGTTATTTCTGTACCTTGTTTCACCAGTATCCTGGTTAGAGGCGTTAAGAACATTTGTGTCTTGTTGTCCTTAAGTACAGGAATTTCATTGTAACAGCGGTCTGTCTGGATGAATTCGACTCTTACTGGAGTGCATTTTACGACGTAAATTACTTCGGCAACGACTTTAGCAAAGTGTCCAACTCCGAATTTTGAAAGTGCAAAATGATCTGGTGAAAGGGATGCTAGGATTTGGTTGTTTTGTAGGATTGATTTTTCTAATTCACATTCTTTCCTTAGCATATGCATATATAATTTGTCCGATTGTAAATTAATATGGTGTTCAGTGAATACGAACTTTTGGTTTACGTAAGTAAATAAATCTAAATTTTGAACCGCGTTTATATTTTGTGTTCCTTCTAAAATTCAATTCAAAGCTGTTATGGTGTTATCCAATATTAATAATCTTGGATGAACTGTTTTTAATGCAGCAATTTCGCAGATTGCTGTTTCTTGTTTAATTCTAAATGCAAATGTTGTTGTTTGAGTATTTACAATATATGTGGTGTAATTAATTTTAGGATCTGAGTAGTCAACTACTTTGTCTGAATATCCATTAAATAATACAGAATAATGGTCTGAAATACATCCTTTTGATTCAAAACTGTCCCAAAAGGTGTGACCGTATTGGATATTCATACAATGGTACTTGTTATACTCACATGAAACTCCTGAGGGGAGTTTTAAAATATTAGAATGGAGGTCTACTGTGGCATACTGCTGTGTAAGTGTTATTTTTATGCTACCTTGTACAAATACATGGGAGAACGTACCTAAGGCATCCGAATAGAAACCGCCGTCGCACCTGTCATTTTGGGCGCTACTGGCGAAAATTATTGGAACGGTTCTTGTTTCATTTATGTTTAAATTACTAATTACATGCGTATTATCATATTTGAAAATTTTTGTTTCGTGTACGTTCTTACATGTTTCTGCACTTACATCGTAAATATAATTATTTTCTGAATTTTCTACTGGTTTTACGTAGTTGTACCATCCGTTGCAGCTCTGGACTACCCTGTGGACCTCAATTAAACATTGAAAAATTTTTATTTTTTCGTATTCTTTTAGTTGTAAGACCCCTATGTATGCGTTTTCAGTGGCAATTTTTGGTTTTTTTATGCTGCAGTCCGGGATTGTTGATAGTGAAATTGTCGTAATATTGTTTAATTGAGTTCCACAGTCGAAACCTAGCAGTAATTCTGAAGTTGATAACTTAAAAATTAGTGAAAGAATGCAAAAATTCCAAAACATTGTTCCTATAACATATAAAATTTAATATTAGTATATACAAGTCTAATATATATTTTAAACCATGTGTATAATTTAAATATGCATATGTTGCAAAAAAAGGAAAAAGGAAAATACATAAAATAAAAAAAAATTGTCGTAGAGTGATAAGGGGTATTAAATGCTTATTGATAGGGTTACGGTTTTTTTAGTCTTCTAGCATGGACTGTTTGTGTTTTATTTGTACCCTCTTGAAAGATTGTGTAATTATGATCTGAATTTTTTTGTATTATTTGATAGGGACCAGTATAAGGACTTTCTGCTTTGCTGGTTTCTTCACCGCGCTTCAGAAATACTGTATCCCCTATCTCAAAATTTACGTTATTTAGTGAATATCATGAAAAAATTTTGATTTTAATTTTGCTTGGTACATATTTTCGTTTGCTACTTTTCTGATGTTAGTAAGTCTTGTCACCAGGTCTACTAAATAATTTTTATAAGTAGGTAGTTTTTCTGACTCTTTGAGGGGTATTTCACTAGGAAGTCTAGCTAGTTTTGCAAAAACGATTTCGTAGGGTGTGTATTTTGTTGTATTATTTATAGTGGTATTGTAACAAAACGTTGCTAATGAAATGTAGCTGGTCCAGTCTTTATATTTGTCTGTATAGTGTCGAAGATACTCACTAATCGTATGATGTTGGCGTTCCACCGTATTTGAGCTTGGGGAATAGCTTGTAGTTGTAATTCGTTTAATTTTAAAACGTTTTGCTAATGCTTGCATAAGTTTACTAACGAAATTAGACCCGCGGTCGCTAATTATTACTTGTGGGCATGAAAATATGGATATAAAATTATTAATTAGTGCCGTAGCCACTGTCTGGGTTTCGGTGTTTTTGATTGGTACAGCTGTTAGAAATTTGCTCAAATGGCATTGTATGGTTAATATATACTTGAATCCATCTTCTGATTCAGGTACTGGTCCGACAATGTCAATTGAACATCTCTCAAACACTGCTCCTGGGCATTCTGTAATAGCTAAAGGGACTTTTGTTCTGTGGCGTGAAGTTTTATTTTATTTATTTGGCAACTTAGGCACAAACTAATTTTTTGTCGTACATATTGTTTCATTTTTTCCCAATACAAGTTTGACCTTATTTTCTGTAGGGTTGCTTTTTGCCCTCTATGGCCTGCTGTTGGTAATTCATGGCATTCTTTAAAAATCTTATCTCTATCATTTATATTTACATAGGTTAGTGTCTGTTTACAAATTATTATCTTAAAATTATTGTTAGTAATTTTATGGAGGGTGTTAATTATGTCAGTCCAAGGTTGGTTACCTATAAAAATGCTCTCGGCTATACTAATGATTTTTTTGTCTGTATCTTTAAGTGTGTTAATTATTTGAGTAAATAATTTTTCTATATTAGGTAAAATTGATTTATTTGATTCGTTAGTGTTAATGCATAGACCAAAATATTTTGTGTCTTTATTTTTTTGTATATTTACAGTGTTAATGTTATTGTCTGAAAATGATTTAATTTTGCCTGCAGAAATTAGGTTAGTAGCCCCTTTACCTAATCCTTTACCTTTTTTATCAATAAAATAAATTATGTTATCTTTTCTAAATTTTAAAAGGTCTTTTGTATATATTACATTGGGTAAGTTTCGGTTCTTGTTATATTGTTGAGTGGTATTTTCATTAGTCTTATCTTCGCAATTTTCGATATCAGAGATTTCAGAGTCACTAGAACTAGAGAAACTATCATTATTATCATTATCAAGGTTTGGATGAGGTATTTTTCTTGGTCTACCTCTTTTTTTGTTGGTTTTTGGCTTTTGGGTCATATTTTTATGTTTTTTGTGTTTATTTTGTGTAGGTTTATTTGTCTGGGTGTCTGAGGTCATGTTGTCTTGTAGTTGTAGGTTTTCTAAGGCTTTTTGTCGTCTCGTAACTGCGTTTATTTCTTGATTTTCCATTGGAAGGTTTCTATTTAGACAATCTGCAACAGTATTCAGTTTTTCCTTGTTGTACACCAGTGTAAATTTTAGGTCCAAGATTTTATTTCTCCAGTTTAGGACTCTTTGATTTCTTTCTGTTTTACTGACGTATGTAGCTGGTTTATGGTCTGAATATACCCAAAAATGATTAAATAGATACCCTCTAAGTGTTGTAATTGCGTAATATATTGCAAGATTCTCTTTTTCATATACTGAATAACTTTTTCTCTCTGTGTCAGAAAGTACTCTGGAGATGTATCTAATGGGTTTTTCTTTACCTTTTTCTCCTTGACATAGGCATGCCCCGATTGCGTACCCGGAACTGTCCACGTAAATTGACATTTCTTCGTTCAGATTTGGAAATATTAAGACTTTAGTCCATTTAAAGGTTGCGTTTTTTTTTAGTAAGGTTGTAATTGGTCTCGCTATTTTGGAAAAGTTTTCTATATGGTGTCTGTAGTAATTTGCCATCCCCAGAAAGCACCTGGTTTGTTTTAACGTTTTGGGGCTAGGCATTTTGTTAATGGCTTCTATTTTCTGTGGGTCTGTTTCGACCCCTTTTTCTGAAATTTTAAAACCCAAGTATATTTGTTCGGGTTTTAAAAATGAGCATTTTTTTATTTGAGCTTTTAGATTTACTCTTCTAAGTGCATCCATGACTTTTTCAAAAGTTTTGATATGAGATTCTAAATCTTGTGAAAGCCAATCTGCAATGTGTTTCTCAATTTCTGGTCTATCCCCATAAGGTATAAAATATTGTTTAGTATAAACAGGTTCTTCGTCTGTGGTTTTAATTTTGTGGACTACGCCTTTTACACTTGTTAGTTTTTCTTCGTATAAGTGAAAAACGTCATGGTTATTAAGTATAGAATTTTTTATAAGCTCGTATTCTGGTCTGTCTTTGAGGTGAGAAATGTTAGCTAATGCTAAGACCTTTTGTGGTCTGGGAATATCTGCTAAATTGTTTTGTTCAAAAGAGTGTATTTCAGCACTTAAGTTAATGTTTTGTTTATTATTAATATGGTCTAGGTATGTAAGTATGTCTGGTTCTTGTTGTATAATAAGATTTATATGTTCAGAAGTATATTTTTCCGAAAATTTGTTTTCTGTGCGGCTTTCTTCAAGATAGGTTAAGAATTGTTCATAGGTATTGGTTAATGGTTCATAATAGTTAGTAAAGGTTTCGTCTTTTTCAAGGCTTTTGTCTTTGAATTCGTTAATGTCTACAATATCACAGGTATTTATTTCTATTTCTGGTTGGTTTTCTGTATTGTCTAAAGAAATGTCGTGTTCTGTAACTAAATTTTCGGGGAATATAGTATCTGTGGTTAAATTTTCGTTTTTAAGGTTTGCTTTAAATAATTTTGCTATATTTTCTTTATAATTATTATTTATCGTTTGTAAATCTTGCATATTTTCTATAACTTTTTCAAAAATAATTGAGTTTATTTCATTAAAATTTTTTGTTTGTATTGCTTTATTTAAAATATTTGTAGTAATTAAATTTATTTCATCGTTTTTAATACTATCGTAAAATTCATTTTTATATTTCGTATATTTTTTATCATCATTAATATTATTTATTCTAACATCACTTTCTATACTGCAACTTCTTGTATTTTCATTTTTTATTACGTTTTGTGTATTGTGTATACTAGTATTAGTGTAAATATTTTTTGCTTTATTTTTAATATTTGTTAATATTTCTTCTTCTTCTAAAATATATTTATTATTTTCTAACTTTTTATTTTTATTTGATAAATTTGTATTTTTATTTGACATACTTTTATTTTCGCAATTCATTAAATCGTTATTATTATTTTCTGCTGTCGTATCATTTTCGAAATTTATTAAGACATCATATTTATTTTTTATAGTAGCTACTGTGCAATTTTCATCGGAATGTAAGTCAGCGATTTCGGTGGTATATTTGCATGCATTTTTCTGAACCTTACATTTCGACATCGCGTTGGAATTTATTTTATTAATTTCTTGTAAATGTAATTTTGTAGTACAAGGGCTTGTAGCGATGTCCATTTCGACTTTGGATGTTTGTCCTTCAGTTGGCAATACTTCAGGATTTGGATTCTCGGTCGGAAGTGGGTTAATCTCTTTACAGGCTATTTGATTTTTTTCTATTTCTAAAGGATTTTCGAAAGGTTTTCTCGTATTTTTAAATTCATCTTCAATTTCGTGTTTAAAATAGAACTCCATTGTAAAATCAGTGCAACTAAATTTTTTTGTATTATAGTCTATGTTGGCTTTAATTTTTGTTAGCAAGTTAAAGCCTAAAATTCCGTCTATATTTTCTACTGAAAAGTCATTTTTTACTACATAAAATATGCACGGTGTATTAAATATGTTAATATTATACGAGCCAATTGAAAAAATTGATGATTGTGATATACCCGTTATTTTGATAATATTATTTTTGTCTATAAAATTTTTGCCGGTTTCTGGGATACAGGTTTCCTTAATAATTGAGCATGTCGCTCCCGAATCTATCATAAGATATCTTTTGTGCCCTAAATCATTTTTAAAAATTAAAATGGGTATATTGTTGACGTGTTTTGTTAGTATATTAAAATGGGAATGTTTGATTACACTTGGGGGTAAATACCGTCAGGTGTGCTTGATGAGTAATCTGGGGTGCTTGTTGCTGTTGGCCAGTCCCTGTTACCCCATTTGTAAGGGCTGGCCATGGGTTTTCCGACTCTGAAAAGGCTTGTGCCCTTGCTGATATGTATTTTGTATCAAATGGGATGGGTCATTGCAGAAATAGCATATTTTTATTCCGTTTGTAGAATTTTGATATCTGTTTTGTCTCTGGTAATAGTTATGGTTTGTGTATTGCTGTTGCATTGGGTTATGGAAATTATGTTTATTAGGGTGAATAAACTGTTTATAATTATTGTACTTATTATTATTATTAGGATATTTATAATTATTGAATTTATTAGGGTTATGTTGTCTTCTATTTTGTTGATTAGAGTTTTGTGAAAAATTTGGGTAATGTGAAGGTTGATTATTTTGATTAAAATTAGGATTTGTGTTTTGTGGGTACCGTTGGTTATTATTTCTGAAGGGGTTTTGATTTGGTTTTGCTTGAGGGTTTTGACCGGTTCTACATTGATCAGGATTATGTGTTACGGAGTTGGGGTGGTTTTGGCAAAAATATTTAGGTGTGTTTGGAGGTTTTGATTGGGTGTTAGCAAGATTTATTTCTTGATTTTCAGGTTTTGGATTATCTATTGTATTCATTAGTTTTTCTATGGTTTTTTCTAATTTAGCCATATTTTTTTTTATTTCTACTGTACAATATTGGGTTTATGTGTATTTGATGCACAAATTTCACAGGTGTCTAAAGCCATATTTACTATTTCTAAAGTTGTGGGCTCTTTTTTTAATGTGGGTTGCAGTCCATGTCGTCTGTTTTCCATGGTTTGTAAGTTTGATTCTATATTTTGTGCCTTTTCATTAATCTCTGCGCGCGTAAGATTTTCGACGTCCCCTAATCTTATTTCAATTTCTGCTAGGTATTCTCTTATTAAACGTTTTTTTGCTATATCATTTATTTGTCTATTAAAAGCTGTGTTGAGGTCACGTGAGTCAGTGTTTTCAGGTAGTGATTCTTGGTACGCTTTTTTTGTTCTTTCGTGCAAATTTTCTACTCTTAGGAAATAGCTGATTGCTGTTTCCTTATCAATTTGATATATATGGTTTAGTTGGTTGCTTATTTCTAGAAAATCTTCTCTTTTACCGAAAAGTCTGTCAAAATGGTATGTAAACTCGGCTATTGTATCAAACGTAATATCATTGATCGTTTCTGCTGCGTCACCCTTTAGTTTGTGATGTAAAAGGTTTAAAAGTCTATTTTTTTTGCCTCATTGAGTCGGCTTGATACTTTTTCTATTATTTTAATCCGGTTTTGTACTGCAGGAATTTTTCCGTCAAATATTGGTATTTCTTCTAAAGCTAGTTTAATGTCATAGTCGGAATGAGTCATGTTATTTTGTTGTATTGGCTGGTTTACAAAGTTTAATAATTGGTTTAAGTTTTGGTCTTCGAGGTTTTGATTTGGATTTTTATTAAAGAGGTCTTGTCTAAAGTGTATGTTTTTGTAAATAGCGTCTGTTTGCTGATTATTTTGGGTATGATTTGTTGAAGTTTTGTTTGCGTTTAATAGTGCCGTGTTGTCGGTTACTGATTGATCCAGGATGGACCGTTGTGTTGATGTTTGAACAGGGGACGATGTTTTGAAATTTTCACGATTTTCTGAAATAGTAATGCCTGAAATTGCTGTAGTGTCGTGTTGTACGGTATTTTTTGTGATTTTTTGTGTTTTATTTATATTCTCTGAAGCTGTTTCTACTATATTTTAAGGATTTGTTGTTAGGGTAGCGGGTACAGGGCCTGAAATTTGTGATTTATCGATTTTAGGTTTTTGACTATTTGTTTTGTTTGTGGGGAAAAGTTTTTTTGGAATTTCTCTAACGAGGTTATTTAAGGGTTTAAAAATATCGTCGTGTGCGTATTCTGAAAAACTTTTATTTGCTGAAGTTGACGGTTTTTTTGCTGTAGATCCTAATGCAGTTTGTCTTTGAGAATTTTTTTGTAAATTAGGTTGTGATTTTTGTTGGGTCGAAAGTTGAGATTTGGACCGTGTTATTCTTGTGTTTGGTTCATTATTGTTGGACATTTTAGTGACATTTTTATTAAAAAAAAAAAAATTGTATGTGAATGTAAGAAGAAAAAAAAAGGAAATAATAATAACTAAAAAATAAGAAAAAAGATTGTATGTTTTATAAAATTATGCCTTATAATCAAAAAAAAATTTTACTGTGTTGCGTTTTGTATAAATTGATTGTACTTTTTTAGTTTTTACTTCAGTATATTGTTGAATTTGTAACAATCATATTGTTTTTTTTTTTTAAATATAAATAGTAAAAAAAAAGAGAAATAATAATAATAATAATGGTTAACTCAAAGCAAATTAATAAACGTATGTCAAAAAAGTTAGGGACCTGTGCGTTCTTAAATTTGTACTCCTAGTTCTTAATCGACGTACCTCATTTTGTTGGTTTGGTAAGTATTGAAGTAAAGTTATTATTAATTTTTTTTTTATTATTAGCCACGAAGGAAATTTTTGAATATAAATAATTATAGTAAAGAAAAGATTAATATATTTTTGCTATAGATTCGTGATGCTGTCAAGTTCAATGGAGGGGATGACGATATAGACCATCCTTTCTATGGAATGAAATGGTCCCGGAAATCTGTTGTAAGTATTATTTTTTTGGTTTGTTTTAATAATTTTAATAACAACAAAAAAAAAATTTTTAAATTGTTACAGTTACAGCCTGCCGTGAGCGAAATAGGTTGGCGAAAATGCCATCAATCCCAGGCAAACTTAGTAGATAACGACCGAACCTTATGGTTGGGTCGTTTGTTTTCTGAAGACAGCCTAGGACTGACACGGTTTAGCGGGCCTATTCGCCAGGACTCCGGTGAACCACCTGCCAAATGGGGTCGAGTAGAAATTTATCTCGATTAAGTTTATAAAAGTGTAATTATATATTATATAATATATAATTTTTCAAATATATGTAAATTTTATTAGAAATAATAAAAAATACCCTGCCAACTAGCTGGCACTGAGGTTCCTCAAACAATGGTCTTTAAACTTCAATATGCAATAAATATTATTGATTACAACCATGCAATTATACATACATTTTTCTTTTTTACTAGGTAAAGTAGACCATTAAGATCATTTTGTTATCAAAGTAAAAATTCTAGCGTCCATGGATTGATCGCGCTGGCGTTAATGGATTTTAAATCATTTTTGCATAATTAAAAAGAGATAAATATAAAAAAAGCTAATTTTATTATTTTTTTGTAAAATTTTATTAGAATATGTAATTATCCCTGAATAAAATTTGCTCGTAAAGGCTGTTATTATTTCAAAAAATTTTATCCCTTAATAATTAAAATAATGAGTAACATGATTTTTTTGTTTTGTCAAAGAAATGGTTGGCAACTTAATTTTAAAATGGTTAGCATCTTAATTTTAAAATGCAAACATAACCATTTAATATTTTTAGGCTGTTTATTATTGTTTATAATTTCATTAAGCTGCATACATAAATAAATATAGCAACGAACAAAATAATCCGAGGAAGTCAAAAAGAGGCAAGATTTCCATCATTCTTTCTTGTGTGATATAATTTATATCAAAATAAAAAAAAAATTGTGATCGGATACAAAAAATTACTATAAAATAAATTTATAAAATTTGTACTCTCATTAAGATAAATTAGATATGTCCAATACGAAAAATAAATTTGATGTTTTATGTATTTTTTTGTAACGAAGATTTTGAAGAAAAAAATTTTCAAAAAATTAATTATCAGATTCAAGATATCGAGTAAAAACCATACTTTCAAGTATAAGTACTTTCATGGAAATGAATGAGGTATTACATCCAAATTAAAAAAAAAAAAGTATTTTGAGATTTTTTTAATAAAAAAATTTTTGGAAAAAAAAGTTAGGTATTCGTTCGATAATTGTTTTGGAATATCACTGGTTACAATATTTTAAAATATTAGCACTAATTTCATAGAATTAAAAGAGGTATTACACCAAAAAAATATTGCAATTTTTTTTATTTTTCTTTTTTTTTAATTTAGAGAATAAAAATTTTGAAAAAATTAAGTATCAATTCCAAAAAATTACTGTAAACGAGGTTCTTAAAACTAGTACTTCCATGGAAATAAATTAGGTACTACGTCCAAAAAGAAAAAAAAGTTTCGTATTTTTTGTATTTTTTTGTGAAAAAAATTTTAGGAAAAAAATTTTCAAAAAATTAAGTATCAGATTCGAGATATCGAGTAAAAACCATACTTTCAAATATAAGTACTTTCGTGGAAATAAATGAGGTATTACATCCAAAATAAAAAAAAAAAGGGGAGGTTTGAAATTTTATGATAAAAAAATGTTTGGAAAAAAAATTAGGTCTTAATTCGATAATGGTTTTGAAATATTTATATTTATTTTTTTTTCTAATAGAAATGGTTGGTAACGATGCGAAAATTACAAATATTCGCTCAATTATTATAAAAAGATAGGAGTTTATACCAGAATTTATAATAATTTCTTATAATTTATTTTCTCAGTGTACTCCTTGCATTTGACTAATCTTCCGCAACAATGATAATAATAATAATAATAATAATATTTTGTAATAAAAAAAATAGCCACATTAATTTCTTCAAGATTTTAACATTATTTATATTATTTCTATTAATCACAAAATAATAAATTATTTAATTCTATAAATTGTTTGATTCTTTAAAAAATGCCAATATAACTTTTAAATCTTAATTTTAAAATGCAAACATAACCATTTAATATTTTTAGGCTGTTTATTATTGTTTATAATTTCATTAAGCTGCATACATAAATAAACATAGCAACGAACAAAATAATCCGAGGAAGTCAAAAAGAGGCAAGATTTCCATCATTTTTTCTTGTGTGTTATAATTTATATCAAAATAAAAAAAAAAATAGTGATCGGATACAAAAAATTACTATAAACTAAATTTCTAAAACTTGTACTCTCATTAAAATAAATTAGATATGTCAAATACGAAAAATAAATTTGATGTTTTATGTATTTTTTTGTAACGAAGATTTTGGAGAAAAAAATTTTCAAAAAATTAATTATCAGATTCAAGATATCGAGTAAAAACCATACTTTCAAGTATAAGTACTTTCATGGAAATAAATGAGGTATTGCATCCAAATTAAAAAAAAAAAAAAGTATTTTGAGATTTTTTTAATAAAAAAATTTTTGGAAAAAAAAGTTAGGTATTCGTTCGATAATAAATTGTTTTGGAATATCACTGGTTACAATATTTTAAAATATTAGTACTTTCATAGAATTAAAAGAGGTATTACACCAAAAAAATATTGCAATTTTTTTTATTTTTCTTTTTTTTTAATTTAGATAATAAAAATTTTGAAAAAATTAAGTATCAATTCCAAAAAATTACTGTAAACGAGGTTCTTAAAACTAGTACTTCCATAGAAATAAATTAGGTACTACGTCCAAAAAGAAAAAAAAGTTTCGTATTTTATGTATTTTTTTGTGAAAAAAATTTTAGGAAAAAAATTTTCAAAAAATTAAGTATCAGATTGGAGATATCAAGTAAAAACCATACTTTCAAATATAAGTACTTTCATGGAAATAAATGAGGTATTACATCCAAATTAAAAAAAAAAAGGGGGGGGGGGTTGAGATTTTTTGATAAAAAAATGTTTGAAAAAAAAATTAGGTCTTAATTCGATAATGGTTTTGAAATATCTCTAGTTATAATATTTTCAGATATTAGTACTTTCATTGAATTAAATGAGGTATTACACCCAAAAAAAAAAAAATATTGCATTTTTTTTAATTTTTCTATTTTTTTAATTTTGCCAAAAAAAATTTTGAAAAAATTAAGTATCAGATCCAAAAAATAACAATAAACAAGGTTCTTAAAACTAGTACTTCCATGGAAATAAATTAGGTACTACGTCCAAAAAGAAAAAAAAAGTTTGTATTTTTTGTATTTTTTTGTGAACAAAATTTTAGAAAAAAAATTTTCAGAAAATTAAGTATCCGATTCGAGATATCATCTAAAAACCATACTTTCAAATATAAGTACTTTCATGGAAATAAATGAGGTATTACATCCAAATCAAAAAAAAAAAAAGTACCTCGAGATTTTTTGGTGAAAAAATTTTTGAGAAAAAAATTAGGTCTTAATTCCATAATATTTGTGAAATATCACCGATTACATACCTACGTACACACACACACACACACACACACATACAGACTTTTTTTAAAAACAGGTATTTTAGCTTCCTGGGGTCCCAAAACGTGCTTATATGCCAAAAAATAGAAAATCAAATTTTGACCTAACACAATGGTTCCTCTTTGAAGAACCAAAAGGTGTAGTGAAAAAGGAAAAATAATGATTGTGTTTTTTTTTTTTTTTTTACTCGAATACTATCTTTTACTATCTTTTGTTGGTAGACTGTATGTATTATTTTTTTCACTGTCACTGACTCTACGTTATAGAATTTGCTGATTATTTAATATTTTATATGTCATTGTATGGCCCTGACTTTGAAGTTAGATCTTCGTAAGAAAAATTTTATTGATAAAAAGGTTTGTTATTTTAAAATTTTGATCCAGATTTTTTCTTTAGGTTCGATTATAAAAATCATTACTGATTTACGGTATTGGAACCAATTGTTATGATATTATTTATCATAATTTAGTTAATTGAATATTTTGGAATAGGATGTATGTATAGGGCTGTATCCTTATAAGTTTAAATTAAATAAAAGTTATTACTTACTCATTTTGTATAGGTGATTAAAGAATAGACACTTAAATTCCGAATTCAAACAAAATAATTTGTTTACTAAACTTGACTTTACAGATTAATTTAAAAAGCGAACTGACTTGTTATAAATTTTACGTCTCTTTATATTTGGTTATTGAGGCCAATTTGTTCATAATAATTAACAAATATGTTTTCGAAATTTTGTCAGTTCTTATTAATATGTAAGAAATATTTGCTGATGAACTTAATTCAGGTATTTAACCTTTTATACATAAACTGCTTAGTTGTACAATTAACAGTTTTGAAATCTTATAAAATAATTTAGAGCATATAATTTTGAATTAAATTACGAAATGTTGGGCGTTGGTCGCACAACACTGATCACAAATATTGAGATAATTTTAAATTTGCACGTTGTATAATATCTATTTGTTCTAACACCGCATTTTTTTTTACTACCCATTTAAGGATAATTTTTGCTGATTTATGGGTGAAGCCGCAATTTTTTATGAACATTATCTAAATATTGGTTATCAGCAACCCAAAAAACCCCTCTAGACAAAATCTGATAAGAACCAGAGCAAAAGTATAAAAAATACCCCTTGTTTGGGGTAGTTTTTGCTCATTGAAAGGTAAAGCCCAATTTTTTATAAAAATTATCTCAATATTCGTGATCAGCGACCCAAAAAACCCCTCTGGACCAAATGCGATAAGAGCCAGAGCAGAATTAGCAAAAATACAGGGGTATTTTTTGCTAATTTAAGGGTGAAAGCCCGACTTCTTAAATAAAGGACCCCAAAATTCGTGATCAGCGACCCAAAAAATCCCTATAGACCAAATCTGATAAGAGCCAGAGCAAAAGTAGCAAAAATACCCCTTTTTGGGGGTAGTTTTTGCTAATTTAAGGATAAACCCCCGATTTCTCAAATAAAGGACCCCAAAATTCGTGATCAGCGACCCTACTAGATGAAATTTGATGACAGCCAGAAAAAATTTAGCAAAAATACCCCTTTTTAGGGGTAGTTTTTGCTGATTCAAGGGTCAAACCCAAATTTTTTATAAAAAATACCTCAATATTCGTGATCAGCGACCCAAAAAACCCTATTAAACCGAATCTTGAAAGGCCTAGTAACAATAAAACCAAACCCGTATATTGACGAGAGCAACTATCATTTTTTGATAAAATGCACTTTTGTGGGACAATTTTTTTGCCCGAAAACGGTAAAATTTTTATTTCTGCAAGTTGTAGGCGAAAAGTTTTTCAGGTCGAAAATTCATGTTTTTTAAAAAGTCTTTAAAAAAAACGTCATTTTTTTTTTTATTTCTTGGAAATCTGCATGAAAAAATTAATTTTTCGAAATTTTTTGGCAGATTTTGAAAGAGCATAGTCAAAAATAGTGGTACACCAGTTTTTATGTTAATTAGAAAAAAATTCAGCGAGATTCGCGTAGCCAAAGTAAAGATGCGGAAAAAGTCGATTTCAGGCGTTAATGGGTTAAGTCATAAAATAATAAAATAATAATTAACAGGATCCTTAATAAATGAATCTGATGATATTAGATATTGTAAAAGGCTGGAAATTATTGAAGAGGTTGAATAATTGAAAATTAAAATATATGACCATGATACAAAGAAGAGTATAAAAATTCTGGAAGTGACAATTATCCGAATTAAATTCGTAAAAATGGTTATTGATGTGACTATTTTTAAATAAATTCTAATAAAAAGATTCTGGATGCGACCATTTTGAAATAAGTCATGATATTAGAACATGTTTATCATGTTGAATGTACAATATTGTACCGCCCAGTAAGTGAAGCAGAATTTTACAAACTTTAAAAATATTCTTTATTTAAATAACTTTGAAAATGAGATATTGACAAGTTAAGAAAATTTTGAAGATAAAACGATAAGTTTAAATAATTAACTATTTAAAGAATATTATTCAAATTTTTCATTGGTTTTATTAGTTAGCAATGTAAATAGTACATAAGTAATTTAAATCACTATAATAATTGGATGAGTTCTGTGTAACCTATATTGTAAACATTTATTTTAATACATGTATATGTCTGTAAACTAAAAAGTAAAATTTGGGTGAGCGAGGCGAGCCTGTATTCTAGTTATAATAAAATTAGATTAATATTTTTATGTGATAGTTTAAGGTTTGATAAAAAAGTTATTCCTAAGATAAAATTTTTTAATAAAGTGGCACTTTAAAAAACTTTATCTTGGTGTAAAATTATATGAAGTAAAATAATTTTGAATCAACAGATAAAAGATTTAAAAAATTTGATGAATTTGATCTAGAATACTTGAATTTTTGAATTTAAATTTCAAAATCAAATTTTCCTTTTATAATTTTATTCAAACTACATTTTAAAGATGAGACTCCTTCATTGAAAACAAAGACTTAAATTTATTGTGTATTTAACTCCTTTTGCCTAAATTATTGGTAAAATAAAGTTAAAAATACTTTTATAACGTATTGAATATTAAACGAGAATGACAATTGAGTACTTTAGATCGGAGGCAGTATTAGATATTAATATTAATATTATATTAATACTAGATTATGAATGATTTAAATGTTTTTTTTGAGGCAATAAAAATAGAATATTTAACTTCAGATCCAATGCATACCTGAGTACCTTATATTTGTGGTTTGATATTAAAACATATAAATGAGTTAACTATGGTAACTGTTATAATGAGAAAATAGATAAGAGTATGAAATAAATAATATAATTTAAAAGCAAATTTTAATAATGAAATCATCTACTCTTATTAATGAAGTGAAGGGACACATTAAAATTATATTATGACATTGGCATTGAATTGAAAATGTTTACAAAAATCATATGAAACGAAATGATCCTTATTAAAGAAAATGTCTAATTATTATATTGCAAGGATTTTAGATGGGTACTGAAAATTTTAATGACAACTAGGCTATTATCAAATAGTTCATTTATTAATTTAAAGAAGTAAATCTGTAGCTTTGAATTATATGTATTTGAGTGTACATTTAAAACTAATTTTGTGCGAATATTATGAATTATGATATACTTAATTTAGAAGCAGGTTTGTATTAAAGTTATTTTTGAGCTGTAATTAATCTGGTAAATTTTTCAAGCACAATATTTTATGATTCGTTATAATAGAAAAGAAAGGTTACAAATACAGTTTCTTTAAACTGACGTCAAAACTAATAATAACGACTGTTTTCCTTGATTCAATGATGATATTACTTAATCTCGTAATTTTATTATGTCTGTGTTAAAGTTGTGTCATAGCAATAAATTTAGGCGCGTGAAAAGGATTGTATTCTAGAGTGTGTTGTAAAAGAGTGTTTTTGATTTAGATGAGCTAATAATATTCATTTGATGATTTTTATTTGACATGTTTTTGATTATTTTGTTTCAGATAAGCTGTTGGATGTGCTCCAGATCGGGAGGGAGTGTTGGAATGTGGCGCTCTCTATCACATCCGCTTTATACTATGTGGCGAAGAAAGGGACGCGAAGTCCTCAGTGCTTGTATAGCAACCATCGTATCGACATCCTAATTACTGTATATGTATCGGCGTGTTTAATATTTTATATTTAATTATTAATTATATCTTAATTGTTATTAATACGTGATTTTTAAGATTTAGGTTTAGATGTGAATAAACAATAAGTGTTCGTTTAATAAAATAAAGTGTATTAATTTTAATAACTAATTATTTTTATTATTAATTGCAGGATATATATACAAATGATGCATCCTTTAAAAAGATGATCTGGGACCGCCGATGTTCGTCATCAGCCACGAGAGGGACTTTGACACCCGGCCAGCCTTTTCACAGGCCTGCTGGAATTGTCTATTGTAGATCAACTTGTTATCCAAGAAGACCCCTAAATATTTGACCGATGGTTTGGTCTGGATCATAAGGGGATTACCTCCTTCATCAAAGCGGACGCAGAATATGGTATGAACCCTTCTCCGGGTCAGAAGGACAATCTCCGTTTTCGGAACTGCCAGTCTGAGTCCGTGATCCGACATCAAGCTATTGATAAGGCGCATGGCCTCATCCAAGGTATTCTGCTGGTCCTCTGTCTCTCGAGCTGTTATGATTAGAGCAACATCATCCGCGTATCCGATCATGGAGCAACCATCCGGAAGCTCAATCTTTAGCAAGTCGTCGTAAAAGTATTTCCACAGTTCAGGGCCCAGAACTGAGCCCTGTGCTATGCCTGCACTTAATACTTGACCTCTTATGCCATCTAGCGTGTCCCAGCGCAGGTATCGGTCCCGGAGATAATCTCTGAGTATATTTTTCAGATAATCTGGAACTCTGAATACCTGCTCGAGGGAGTGCAACATATCGTCCCGCTTAGCCGAGTTGAATGCGTTTTTCACATCCAACGTGACAAGCAGGACGTCTGGTTTAATATCCGGCCGCTCTTGTTTGGCCCTCATAACCACCTTCACGACCTGCTCGATGGCACCGATCGTGGAACGCCCCTCACGAAAGCCGTGTTGGTCATCGCTAAGGTCACTCGCTTCCCTATTTGACTGCCGAAATCTACCTCTGACCAATATTCTATTGAACTATCGAGCAACAGCAGTATGCAAATTTGACACCAACATGAATACGCATTTTATCACGCGCCTAACAAAACAGATTGATTTAGCTGGCGAGTGGAGCGTGGCTTTAACAGAAATTCAAATACCAATGACTATGCATCACGTCAAAAATAATTTAGAAGACACGAGAGTTGCGAACGAAATTAAGCATTTCTCCAGAAACGAAAAACAATTTTCTGAGGATAATTGAATTGTAATTCAACCTCGATTTCCGAAAGCAGATCCAAAAATTGTTTCGCATATTTGTCCCGGTATATTTGCAAAGATTAAGGTACTTTTAGACTAGCTAAACTTTCTCAGATCTGTACGAACGAATTTGGCTTCACGAGTAATGGCGAAGGTTATGTCGTTCTGAAATTTATTTGTAATTGCAAAAGTAACGCTCTGCATAGCTTGGAAATTTCTGAAAAAATTATAAACATTTTAGGTTTTGAGAAAAGTACGTACAAGCTTCGGGCTCCAGGAAAAGTACAAGTTACAGATGAAAGACAGCCTAATTTATTCGCTAATATACCTAACATGCTGATGATATTATCAGATATCCTGGAGCCATGGGTTACAGGAGACGTGTATAGACCTCTCTTTAGGAGCGTTTCTCTTGACTTTGAGACGTATATTTACGGCTCTGTAAGGGTAAAAAATTTTTCACCGCAATCTTATGTACCCTTGTTCTGCAATTTATTTAGGTCAATTGAAATTGGTTAACTTGACCAGTTTAGATCACCTGTGCAATTCGATTCCGGGACGTTGACAGTGATGTTACATTTCAAACGCACAGACTAGAAGATGGCTCATTACATCGATTATTTCAACAGCCAGATAGGCAGCGGCGGAGGCTCTGTACAGACAGGTATAAATCTCATTTATATCGGTACACCGTATCAACGAAGAAGTTGTATAGGCTCTTTTCTTGGCGTTTTATTTCACAGTATTTTACCTATATTTACCAGAGGAGCAAAAGCAGTCGGTAAAGAAGCACGGCGTACAGGAATCAACGTTCTGTCAGATGTCGCTTTAAACGAAGCACCGGTCAAGGAGTCTCTTCGCTTTCATGCACGAGAGTCTGTCGGTAATTTAAAAAGAAAAGCCAAAGATCAGTTGGAGAAGTATTTAATAGAAGTTTCGGGTTATAAGTACAAGCACCCTGTTATCAGCAGTCATTTACTGAACACGCTCGGTATCTTGAGTACTAAACATCGCAAAAAACAAAAAAATATCGCAAAAAGTAAAAAGAAGAACAAAAAAAATTCAAGGCTGAAGTCTAAAGTTTTGAAAAAGAATTCAAAAAAAAAGAAAGCACAGAAAAAAAAGAAGAAAAATCGAGTGAGTAACAAGGTCATTGATATTTTTTCAGGATAACTGAAAAGTTCAAAATGGCGTTTCTAAATATTCACTCCTGCGAGTTTCTCAAGAGCGAGCTGGAATTATTTACAGTACCTTTAACTCAAGTAACGATAGAATCGAGTCACTCGGTTCATTACAAGCCTATATTAAGTTTATCGGATGATTTTCCGGTAGAATTTAACATACACGGGAATACCGAGGAATATATCCACTTGGCTCACACTATGCTCTATTTGAAAGTTTCAATAAAAACCAATAGCAAAACCGAGGAAGCAGATGCTGCACTTCAAGCTCAAATAAGAAATGTGGGACCTGCAAACAATTTCATGCATTCACTTTTCAGTCAAGAAAATATATCGTTTAATCAGAAACTCGTTACGCCGCCGTGTAATGGATACATGTACAGAACCTACATTGAAAATTTGCTAAATTACTCTTCGGATGCAAAAAATTCGCATTTACAGAACATTTGCATTCACAATAGAAAAAAGCCAGGAAAAGCCAGGGATTTCTGGAATAAATTTTAACAAAGTGATCTTCGCACTCTTGCTCATCCGGACTGAGCAATTTTGAAGGCTGATCAAAAATTTCCTTTTGTCTCCAAAAACGCTCTAAATCGAAGGAGAGAGTAGATTCGGTGTCTGAAAGCACTGATAAGCAAGACGCAGACCCAATGCCTGCATTACCTGAAATGATCCAGCCTAATTTTGAATTCATAGCTATCGGACCATTCAGAGCACCTTTTCTAATATCTCCTTCAATAATAGAGGCGTGAATAGGGACATCAAGTAAAATTTCGATTTCATCTCTTTTGTTAAAATTCGGATCAGCTAACAACAATCCAGAGAAAGAAACTAAATCTTTAGATGCTTTATTGGCTGTTGATGAGTACGATGAGACCTTTATGATTACAAAAGCCATTACCTCGGTCGAAAAATCCGAGTCAAAATGAGGTTTAATGTGAAGTTTCACTAATTTTTACAAGTATAATTTTTTATACCACCTATACCTAAAATTGGCATTCCAAGGGGTATGAAGTTTAATTTTAATCTCCTGAAAAGAGATTTTCTAATAAATAATGCTTGTGACCCTTGATCAATAAGAGCCCTAGTGAGAAATTAAAAACCATCCTCATTTAAAACTTTAATGATAGCAATGGACAATAAAACTTCACAAGGGTTTTTACATAAATCAACAGAAAAATTACATAAATTAGTAGAAATTTCTGTTTGACCAGCAGAAGAATTATTTCTATTTGTAGATCCCGAATCAGTTTTGGAATCTTTTGATTTATTTTCAATTAAATTTTCATTATGTAAGGTTGCATGATGCTTTCCTTTGCATACATTAGAACGTTTTTTAGAAGGGCTTTTAAAAAAAGAATAATTGACAAGACAATTAGTGCAGTTTTTAAACTATTTTATCATATCTTTTTCAACTGCCAATTTTTTGTAGTCATTACAATTAAAAATTAAATGCTCACGCTTGCACAGATATGACTTGACAAGATCCTCGGCGTCCCACTTGAGACATGTCCTAAGATGCCTCAATTTGGTGACGTCAGGAACATTGTGTTTCTCAATTACCGACGATTGAAAAACATCACGAAACGATTCTCAATCCTTTTAATCACCGGGAAATTCAGGTAAATTAAATCTAGGTAGTCTCTCATTATCCTCATAACTTGCATTTTTAAAATTAAAAACATGATTATCAATAGCTGTATTAAGGGAGGTATGAGGATGAGAATCTAAATAAAGGCCTAAATTTTTTAAATAATCAGATTCAGTAGCTTCGAAAAGAGCATCCTTAAAATAAGGCTGCTACTAGATTATTATAATCAGCATGATCATTCAATTGAGCGTCTTGGGATTCAAATTTAATCCAATTGTTTTTTAGAGTCTCCATCCTAACCTTACAAGAAGATAAGCTCATATTATCACGCTTATTTTCAAAGTTACTGTAAGCTTTTTTGATTCTAGTAATCAAATTATTCTGTTGCAGAATGATGGAAGTCATGGCCCAGGATTAACTCCAAAAGGGAGTATTGCTACGATGAAGATATCTGCAATTTAGTTCAAGCTATAGAACAAGTTTTTACAAAAGCAAATAGTAAATTAAAATTATGAGAATTAGCTTTAAAAAAATTTTAAAAGATTTTAAAGAAAAAATTTAAGAGTCTCTTTTGTTTTTAACATATATTATGTAATGTTTACATGAGATAAAAGAATTTAAGAATTTATGATTTAGTTGAAAATTAATGACTCATGTTTACAAGAAAAATAAATATGCAAAAGAAAAATTATGTTTACTCTTGAGTGGGTGAGAGAGAGAGAGAGAGCATATCCTATCCTATATATATATAAATCTTTAATTTTGTATCTTTGTTTGTTTGTTTGTCCAAAATGGATAAACTTGAACGCGATATAAGTTAAAGACGCGGGGTTTACGGCAAAAGACGGCAAAAATTACGTGTCAAAACATAGGCTAGGTTTTGTTTCGATTGATAACGACAAAAATTTTTTATGTTGAAAAAACTGAATTTTCAAGAAAAAATTTTTTATCAAATTTTAAAAAAAAACCAAAAAAACAAAAAACTGAGGAATAATTTTTTTATCAAAAAGAATTTCATTCGATTTAGGTATATTTTTTACGTATCCACCTAAATTTTCAAGGCGATCGGTTAGATCTGTCAAAAGATACAATAATTTTTCGAAAATTATAAAAGTTTAGGACTAATATTATATATATTTCTAATTTTTATCAGTCACTGATGTAGTAACTGAATATAGTATTTAAAAGAATCTTGAACAGCTATTAATATCAGGTAGAACCCTAGAATGGATAGTCAAGGGAAACAATGACTGCTTGTGGATCCTATGGAAGGGTATCGAAGCTTTGTATTGCTGATCACTAATTATCAGTCTGGGTTCGTATGCCCGTAATTTTTATGATTCAGTAAATTTTAGATAATACTTCGGATAAAAATATTGACTAACATAAAACAACATATTATTGAAAAAATGAAGTCGCAGGGTTCCAGGGGGGCGCAACCCCCCTGGTGGCTGCCGGGGCTAGCGAAGCAAGCCAGAGGCAGCTAGTATATAATAAGTATATGATATTTATAACTATAAAGAAAAAAATATGAGTTATTAATATATAATTATAACTTTAACAAAAAAAATATATAATTTTATTACTGTGTTAATTTATAATAAATCTGTTTCGTTACTAAGGCCGTCCATTTAGAAGCCGTTTCTGGCTTAGACACTAATCATTATCTTATGGCTTTCAAACGTTTCATCTCAAGAAGAGGCTTATGTTCACATGCTTATTCTGACCAAAGTACAAATTTTGTTGAGGCTAGCAATGAGTTAATGAAATTATTTTCTAATGTTGATATCAATACTACCATCGCTAATAATTTGGCCAACATGCATATTCAGTGGCATTTTAATCCACCTAGTGCTCCACACTTTAGGGGATTATGGGAAGCAGCTGTCAAATCTGCTAAAAGACACTTAGTTCGTATTTTAGGTGAATCTACTTTAACCTTTGAAGAATTGTCAACATTACTATCTTGTATCGAAGCTTAACTCAACTCGCGTCCTCTTATTCAGATGACTAACGGTTCTTATGAACAGCCAATATTGACACCAGCTCATTTTCTAATTGGCAGACCCTTAATAACCTTACCTGAATCAGATTGCTCAAATGAAAAAATTCCATTAATTCAACGATGGAATTTGGTTAATCAAATGAGAGGAAATTTTTGGAAAACTTGGAGGCAAGACTATTTAAATCAATTACAGCAAATGGTTAAATGGTACAAATATGACGCATCAAAATATCAAGGAAGGGGACATTGTCCTAATCAAATCAGAACAAACTCCACCTACTCAATAGCCATTAACACGTGTTTTACGAACACATACATGTGAAGATGATTACGTTCGAGTTGTAACAGTCAAAACGTCGGCATCAACGCTTCGATGTCCGGTTCACAAGTTAATTCTTTTGCCAACAGAGTAAGTTTATTATTTTGACCATAGGTCAAGGTGGCCGTAATGTTCAAAGTCGACAATTATTTCGCGCGCATCATAAGTAAAGATTGTGTTCTTGTGCGCTTCAAGCGCCTCTTTTCTCTTTAAGTTCTCTTTAGGTATTTCGTACAACCGTAATGGCTAAACTCGTGCTCCGTGATTATTGTAACATAAATTCAATATTGTGTATAAATGATGTATATTATTATGTAAATAATGCAATTATGTGTATCAAATGTGAATTAATAATATAAATTTAAAGTGATAATAATTAAACAGTTCTTTATATTAAAATTTAAAAGTACATTTTATTTTTCCATAAAACCACTCCATTAAACGCACGCTTTCACAAACTCAATATTTTCACGATCAAAAGTAATGTTTAAAGTCGACAATTATTTCGCGCGCATCATAAGTAAAGCTTGTGTTCTTGTGCGCTTCAAGCGCCTCTTTTCTCTTTAAGTTCTCTTTAGGTATTTCGTACAACCGTAATGGCTAAACTCATGCTCCGTGATTATTGTAACATAAATTCAATATTGCGTATAAATGATGTATATTATTATGTAAATAATGCAATTATGTGTATCAAATGTGAATTAATAATATAAATTAAAAGTGATAATAATTAAACAGTTCTTTATATTAAAATTTAAAAGTACATTTTATTTTTCCATAAAACCACTCCATTAAACGCACGCTTTCACAAACTCAATATTTTCACGATCAAAACAATATATATATTTGTGTAAATATAATCGATTATTTTAATAAATATTAAATCAAAGTGCACTTAACATAAACTGTTCATTTATTTCAAGAATCCTCTCAAGTCGAAGCATGATTAAATTCAAGTGATATTTTTCTTAGTTGAATTCTTTTTTTTTAAATATAAAAGTGAAATCAACGATTTTTAAATGTGTGTTTAAGTTCGAAATAAAACTAAAAAAAAGAAACAAAGAAAACAGTGATTGGCAGAAGTGAATAGTATTTAAAATTTTTTAATAATCGTCATAATACAAAAAATCATGATAAAGGGAAGTAAAACTTTAAAAAAAAAGAATTAAGATTCCACATGGTCGGCATTTTCATAAGCAAAAAGAAGGCGTCCATTTTGAACGATGTCTTCTACTTCATCGTGACGTCGGTATTTTTCTGTGAATGAAAATAATCTAAATGAAAATAATTTTTAGTTCTAAATCTAAACTAAAATAATTCTAAGTCTCTAAATTGAAATAATTCAAAGTTCATTTGAGGGGGCTCCATAACGTGCTTGAAAAACCCCCTGCCTACAAATTTTTCGTGTAAAAATTTTCCATGAAATTCAATATTTATTTATTAAATATTTATTACCTCTTACTTAAAAATTCAATAATATTGTCCAAAATTTTAAACGCACATTATAAACTACAGACGGTAGAATTAACAAACTTTCCTGAAAATGAACAAGTCCTCGTTAAAAAATGTACTGAAATGTACCCAATCACTAATAATATATTTAAAACATTAAAATAAAGTAAAACCAAGATTTTTCTAGACTTTTTCGAACCATATCAACAGCATAATATCCTATAAACTAATTATGGGCAACACAGATCTTCTTTACATCAATATTAAAATTTACTGGAACAAAGCAGTTTTTGAACCAGAACAAAAATAAAAACACTCTCTCTCTCTTGTTTCTCACTCAAACATTTTAATGAGACTTTCACTAAAATCACCTAACCCTATACAAAATACACATTAGTTCCACATAACAGTAAAATTTTGTTTCTAGAATTAAAATTTTTTTTTTAATACAAAACATTATTAAACTACCAGATAAAATCAAATTATGTTTTTCTCTGCCAATAGCCCTTACGACCTTCGTTATTACAAACTATTCTATATAAAAAATTATAGCATCCACAAAAAGTTTTGAAGGCACTTCAATCGAACCCATTATTCAAAATGTTGGTCTTCTGCTTGAAAAATCAAAAAAATTAAAAATCTCAGATACGTCTTGGAAACTCAACGAAATAGACTTAAGCGCATTATTATCAGATGGAATAGAACTAAACTTATGGATCAACCGCACCATGCCATACTGTTTTTCCCCATGTTTTGCTGAAGAAGAAATAAGTGAAATGCGCAAAAGAATAGCTGCGACTGAATTAGAAATCCAAAATCACTTAAAATGGTAAATCAGAACTCTTCACAAAAATCAAAAAGAGAAGCTCCATTTTAATTCATCGGAAAGATATACAGAATCCTATTCGGAACTCTTGACCAAGAACAAGGACAGAAATTACATGATAGTGTTTAGGACAGAAATTACATCGCGATAAAATCACATAAAATATCTATAGACATCGCAAGACTACTCCTTAACCAAACAGAAATCATTTCATCTCAACTTTCAGACCTAGAGGTTCACTTAAACAAATTTTTACAAACATATAGATTCTATCAAACATATACAATCAAAAATAAAACACGATATCGAGGTCATGAACACTTTTTTAATTATCAAAGATGCCATAATCGATTTTTAATTCGAGGCACAAACTTTAACCGAAGCCAAAATTAATGTTTAATCCGGTCCAATTCACCCTCAATTTATGATTCCTGAACAACTAGAACACTCAATGCAACTAGTCAAAGATTCATCTATTAACGCAGCATTCCGTTTAGAACATATATAGATTACACCTTTTCCCAATAAGGCAAAATTTATTGGAACAAACTATCAGCACATATATACTTCCTAGCATCAAATATGTAGCCTTAAAAATAAATAAACAATCCTATATAACCATCTCTTACAAAAACTTAAAAAAATGTAAGAAACTCAAAAATAATTTCATATGCAAGAACTTTGCCCGCACTTAAACTTTAGATAATAATAGTGAATATAAAAATAAAATTTCAAACGGGTTAAACGTAGATTTAAACAACTGTAACATTAAAATTTGCAAACTTTCAAGAATTATTTAGATTCGTTTATCCCAAAAAATTCTTGGGGTTTCTGCTACAGAAAACGAAAATATTTTCATTACTTGTAAACGCATGTCCCCTATTTCAATTCTCTTACCGAAACTTGGAATAATTAATCTCAAAAGCGGCTACTTAGCTGAATCACAAGCCGCAACTCTACGTAAATCGCAAAAATTCATCGAAAAAACAAACATATCTATATTTGAAACATTTAACCTGAATTTAACTTCCTTTCTAAACAAAACGGATATGAAATACTTACACAACATTTACAAAATTTTAAATGATACAGCTTACGAACCACGCCTTAAATCCTCTTCTCTACAATCAGGTTCCGATTTGAAAGACATCATAGAAAAAGCAAAGAAATTAACCGAATACGAAGAACTCGAAGCGAAATTCGATTATAATTCTAATAACACATAATTAATTTTGATTTTCACAATCTCAATCATATTCATATTAGGCATAGGTTACTTGGGTATATACTGCCTCGGGGGTTTTAAAACTAATATATCTAGATTGATTTAAGATAAGCTGGGCAAGCTACACTGGGCAATCAACTACTTCCATTAATAGACCAATTATCGCAGAGGAAATTTCTATGGAAACACAACCTCTTATACAGAATTTTCAAGTACGCAGAAACCCAATAATAATCATCCCATCTGAACAACTAATCCATTATCATCCAAACTTCTATAAAAGAGGTCCAAGAGCAATCCAAGAAGCTAACTGGCATATAACATAAATAGATTAAAAAGCATTTTTCAAAGATTTTTTTTTAACCTTTATTTTATTCTATTCTGAACTAGATTTATAAGTTATTTACACTCTACATTTTTATAAAATATTTCTATTTGTAAATTTAGTTTTTTAATATACATTAATGTTATATTCAACATAATATTATAAATTATACATTTAATATTCTTATTATCTAAGTAAAATATATAGATTTCTCAAAATATTTTAAGCATTTTATTATCACTATTTTTTATTTTTTAAACTACACTATTTTGTATTTTTTATTGTAATGACACAGGCAGTCGCCTCTATAAAGCTTCAACAGACCCTATATGGGTGTCCCAGCCACCCTTATTTTCCCCCCGTCTCCCGGGCCTACCCCAAATGGGACGTTTGGAATCCTCGGAAGAGAAATGTTGTGTATGTAAGCTCATAATTCGAGATATCCGCAATCTTTTATTATATATATAACTTACAATTGATATTAGAATCCTGTCTTATATTTCACCTATATAATTCCGGCTCATCATTATTTAGGCGAAATATGGTACAGAAGGTAAGCAATAATATATTTCCTAATTATTTAGGAAATAATTAATATTAAATTTTTTTTCCTAATTATTTAGGTTTTCTTATGCAACGAAGTTCCAATATATATCTATCTATTTAAATCATTGTAGGTTAACCATTTATATTGTAAAATTTTTTATTATATCTTAATACTATATATAACTTGATATTTTCTATCCCTCTTCAAGTAATGAAAACCATCTCTACAGGTGCATTAATAAAATCTCACCAAATGACATCAACTTTTTGCTAAGCACTCAAGATTGGACAATTTTCACTGAAAACAAAAATTTTGACGTGAAACAGGGACTGGATAAGCTCACGGAGAATCAAAAAACAGCAATTTAGCACCGGAGAAACAACTTAAACCTAAAAAAGCATTATATCCTTGGGTTGACAATGACCTAAAATTACTGATTTCTAAACGAGACGCAACACGCAGACGTTACGAGAGGATAGGTTCTCGACAGTTATGAGATGAGTATTCAACCCTAGCTGACTTTACTGAGAGGAAATCTGAGATTGCGCAAAATGCATATATGCACAATCGCATTAATAATTCCTTGGACAATAAGAAAATTTTCTGGAGTGATATGCGTAACCTGGGACTTATTCCTAAACCCACCGACACTTTACATGGGTTCCTACCTGATAAGTTCAATAATTATTTTTCTGGCATATCTTTCTCTCACTCAGAGGACACATCAACATTTCATAATTTAATTCTATCTGCCCCTCCAGAAGGCTTTATGTTCAAGGAAGTTACAGTAAATCATGTCAGACTAGCAGTCTCTCATTTCCAGTCCCAGGCAACAGGTGATGATGGTATCCCACAAAGCATAGTTGTGAAAGCTTTTCCATCAATAGCAATCTACTTAACTAAGATATTTAACACATCCTTAAAAAATGGACTCTTTCCAGAATCCTGGAAAAAATCACGTATCTTAGCTCTAAAAAAAGTTTCCACGCCATCTTCAGTTTCAGGCTTCAGGCCTATTGCCTTATTATGTTTTCTGTCAAAAGTCTTGGAAAAGTTAGCTCATGACCAGGTGGTGAGCTATTTATCAAAATCAATGATCCTTGATGAATATCAAACTGGCTTCAGAAAGCATCACCCCACACAGTCAGCTCTATTCGAATTAACTGATGATATTTGCCTAGCCAAGGAAAAGAAACTGGCCACCTTGTTACTTCAGATTTACTTTTTCAAGGCTTTTGACAATGTATCTCCATCCTTATTGCTTTCAAAATTGCAAAACATTGGCTTCTCAAAATCTGCTCTAATGTGGTTCTGGTCATATCTCTGTGGTCGGTCGATGTGTGTTTTCTCACAAATCACATTCATCTCCTCGTAACATAAATATTAGAGTACCTCAAGGATCAGTCATTGGGCCATTACTATTCTGCATTTATATGGAAGATTTTGAGTCATCATGAATTATTTTTACTTTTTTGCCCCCGTTTTAGATGATACGACATTGAGATTACTATACGCGGACGACTTGCAGAGTTATATTCAAGTTCCACCAAACAATATTCGACAAGGTGTCCACCAACTTCCTAATGAAACTCTCAAAATATCAGCTTGGGCTGAAAATAACCATCTATCTATAAATAGCAACAAAACTAAAGCGATTGTCTTCGGTACCTCTCCTTTGGTTAGTCAATTTAAAAAATTAAATATCACTAATGTCACTATTAATAATAACGGCGACACTGTTCCTTTTGTTGACGACGTTCTTAGTCTTGGTATTATTTTAGACTGTACTTTGTCATGGATAAAGCAGGTTAATTTTCTGTCAAAAAAGGTAAATGGGGTATTATATGGGTTGCTTTTTATCAAATCATGCACCTTGCTAGCTCTAAGACATAGACTAGTTGAATCTTTAATTATCCTTCACCTAGACTATTGTGCTGTGGTATATGCAGATATGTCATCCGTACTACGTTCTCAAGTTCAAAGGCTTGCTAACACAAGCATAAGATACATTTACGGAATTAAGCATGATGAGCACATAAACCCGTATCGGAAAAAATTAGGATGGATGAGTACTGACGCCAGACGTGACTTTTTTGCCATACTTACTATGTACAAAATAGTGAGAATGAAAGTACCTCCTCTCCTACTTCCATTTTTCAAGCCATATACCACTGATAAACCTATTAGAGCACCAGGGAAAGATTTAGATATCCCCACCATGCTGACTGACTCAGGAAAGAATTCTTTCCATGTCAAGTATGCAAACTTGTTGAACTCATTCCCTTCCTGCTATCGTTCATTGTCATCATTTTCACAGTTCAAAAAAAAATTAAAACTATACTTCACGAGCATACAATGCTAATATATAGGTTTCAGAATGTGATTCCATAATAACTAACTATTTTGTCAATTTTCTTTATTAGGTATTTTCTACAGATTACAAAACAGTATTATTATCACTAATCAATCAATTAATATAAAATTAATAATTATTATATTTATAAACTAATTTACTTAAAATATTTACTTTTATCAATGTTGACTAATTTTTAATGAAATTTATTGTATATTTATATTTACTTTACTTTAATTATTATAATTTGACTAAAAATGTAAGAACAAGAGAGCACTATATTTTCAATTCTGAAATAAATTTAATAATAATAATAATAATAATATCTGAAAATTTATTTGCCTGTTTGTTTGTTTGTATCCTAATCACTCAAGAACCGCCAAACCAATTGTCATGAACTTGGTGTCAAAAAGAAGAAAAAATATCTGCGGATAACATAGGCCCTCTATTTTCTGATCAGCTATCGTAGTTTTTAAGATATTTAATTTTTAGTGTTTTTAAAATTCATATAATTTTTAACAATTTTGAAAAAAATTAAAATATCTAGAGATTATAGACAAATTTTACTCTCACAAGTTTGTAGTATCCCATTTGGCACCAATTTTTTCGTGTTTTCCTAAATTTTTATTCAAAACGGAGGTATGTTTAAAATTTTATAAAAAATTTTTGAAGCTGGTAAACAAAATTTTTTAAATTTTTTTATTTTTTATGGTATTTATAATAATTTATTTGTGTGTCTGTGTGTGTATGTATTACATCATGAGACTCGAACCAAATTGAACGAATTTACATTAAACCAGTGTCAAAATAAAGTTAAAATAAAAAAACTTTCACTATTTTTAGGAAAGATTAAATTTTTTGAAAATTTGGTTAAAAAGTGAAATATCTAAAAAATATGATTAAATTTTTAATGACGCAATTCGTAAAAGTGATACTAAATCAAGTAGATTTAGTCAATTCTAGAACCATCTATAGATATATATCTTAATACTATATACTATATATATTTGAAAATTTATTTGTCTGTCTGTCTGTACTTAATTAAATTTTTTTATTTTCTCTATTATAATTATAGTATCAATCAGAATCTTTCATTAATGTTTCACCTACGCTGCTCTGAATAGTTTCAATGTATTTGCATAATTGTAAATTTGTAGTAAAACATGATTTTTTTAAGCACAAACAGAAGTAAATGCGACACAGGAGGGGCGGAGCCCCCCCTATCACCTATGCTAATTTTATTATAAAGAATACGATTCTATTATCATAGAGTTGAAGATGGAGTAATTATTCCGAAACGTCTTTAAAAAACTATATTCTAATAAAAATCTTAACTTGAAAAAATCGTACTTATTCATTTTTTATTAATCCATATTAAATTATATATTATTTAAAATATTTTTATTTACCACCAAGCTGTAGTTCAGCTGAAGCTTGTGCACTATCTCCCTCAGGACTCCGTACAATACATTGATACATTCCTTTATCTTCTTTATTAATGTTATTTACATGAAGAAGATTTGACTGTCTTGAAGTGCCAGGCAGTTTTTGACCATCTTTATACCACGTTATAAAATAATTATTTGCTTCATATTGGGAATTTATTTCACATTGAAATTTAGCGTTGTCACCGATTTGAATACTTTGAAATCTTGGATTGATTTCTACACTTAATGGTGCTGTTACGTACAATCTAAAATTAAAAGTTAAAGATTAAATGATAATTATTATTTGATATTTCATTAATGGTAATTCAAGATATTTTTTAGACCATTTGTTTCTTCATCAAGTATTTAATTTAAAAATTAAAATCAGTTTCTCAAAATAAGCGACAAATAGTTAAGTTCACTATTACTAATAATAATTCAATATTATATGAGGAGTTTAGCAAGAGTCATCAGTTCAGATCGCTGAACCAGGCTACAACATTTTTTTTAATACGTACTTAAGATAAGTCATATTTCCAATTTTAGCCCTTAATATTGAAAACTAACCCCAGGTTGAATTTTTGAAAAAAATAGTCATTTTTAGCTTTTCTCTGAGGCCTATCTTCATTATTATCTCACCTTTCTAACAAAATGACGTTCAAAAATTATAAGAAAAGATAAACTTTGGTGAAATTTCTTTCAGAATCCGATCCTGCCATTATTCGAAAAATGGAAAAATTTACTTCACATTTTTAAAGTTCTGTAAGAAAAAAACTCATTTTATTTTTTCTTCTTTTTTTTTTTATAATATTTTTTATTCTATTTCTAATTTAATGTGATCAGCTATCTTTAAAGAGCGTCAAAAATGTGTATTTCCTAAATTTTTCACATTTTCCAGTTTTTTGCTTTTTAAAGCATTTAATGACCTCGTATAGCCATAATAAGGTCAAGTTTATTTTTCCAGGAAAATTTCTTACTAGTTTTATTTTATAAAACAGTATCCGAACATTTTCCCTAATACATTTTTTCTAAACCACAATTCTTAATGTACTACAATACAATGTACTAAACTGGTAATAGTAAAAAAGCAAATTTTGTTATTTTGTGGGTAAATTTAGTTTTAAAAACAACTCATTAAAAAAAATTTTTTTCTTTATATAAGACATCGAATGTACTAGGTGTCATTTTCAGAAATATTTCTTTTTTTAGAGTTTTCTATTAAAAATAAAATACTCATTAAATCTGGATAATAAAAGTATCGTAGGAATGTAATCTATAAGTTTTTTAATATAACCAGATTAAAAAAAAAACAAATAAAATTTGTTTTTGCCAGAATTTTGTTTATTTAATACAATATCCACTTTAATTAGTTTTCATAAAAATAATTCATTAATAATTTTTAATAATTTTTAATATCTATAATTTTAAATAATTTTCCGGTTTTCTAAGATGGCTGGATAAAGATCAATGTTAAAAATTTTTTTTTTGATTTTCCAAGATAGCGGTGGAAGAATTAATAAAACTACGTTTTAAACATTATTGGAGGTTCTCAAGCCCAATAATAACGTATTTTTGAAAAAAAATTATAATTTCCAACCATCGATTTTCCAAGATGTTGGACATAAAATTTGAAAAAACGTTTAGAAAATGAAAATCTTCTTGTAAGTAGGAATTCGGATTTAGTTAAAAATAATTATATTAAAAATAATATCGGAAAAATGATTTGCAATGAAAATTTGTCGGTTCTTCCAAAATTGCGGACATGAAATTCTGAAAACCTTTTTAATTTTTGACATTTAAATTAACTTTATCGGAGTTTTAAGGAAATCACGATTATTTGAAATAAAAAGCAACCAGATTGAAATTCGATCATGTTAGTCATAATTAAATCAAATTTTTTAATGTTAAAATTGATTCCAATTAAATACAATTAAAATTTAATTCGATAAAATTCAATTGAAATTTCTCCATTTATTTTAACATGCAATTTAACATGTTTATAAAGAGGGGTACCCAGGAAATCTGAAAATCAAAAAGGTACGATATAAGGGGGAGGTGTCAAATGGGACTTCAACAATTTCAATTTTATACTTATAACAATCCGGGTTTAGAGACTTAAAATGTTCTCGATTTAGGGACCTATAATAATACACGTTTAGGGAATCATAATATTTTGGGTTTAGAATCTTAAAACCTATCATAGGTGATAATTACAAAAAATAAAAATAGCAAATTGTAAAGTTATGTTGCATAATCTTTATGCATTATACCTAGCCTTCAGCTGTACGAAGAAATGTTCCGTAACCCTGTAAGCAATTTAAAAAAATTTAAAAATTGGTCATTATTAGTCGAAAATTACCGTTAGGTTAATTGGATATAGTGATAAAAGGATCAATGATAAAAGAACGCGTCTGACGGCAATTGAAAGGCGATACTTGCCTTAAAAAAAGTATAACAACCAGAAGTGTTTTGGTTAATTTTTGAGGTTGTAGCGTTTTATCGAAAATTACTGAATAACTCTGTTTTATAAGATTGAGCCAACATTTAAATTTGCATTTTTAGCTCCAGAATTCCCTTGAGAATGAATGCAGGGCTGTTTTCATGTCTTCCTGTCAAGAATGTTTTCTCTGTAAAAATTTGTATAGCTTTAAACTCAAAATTCCCATGTTATATAAATGGGAAACCTCAAGTGCTCGGCGGCACGGTTTAAAAAAATCGAAAATCAAAATCCTTGGAGCTGGGGGTTTTTTATGACCAAAATATTCGCAAAAAATGGGGGGTGCCAAAAAATATCGAAAAATAAAAAATAAGATACTCTAATACATACGTACATACATACATAAATATTGCGCGCGACTAAGTTAAGTCTGTGATGTCCTCAATAAAATATATGGCAAATTCTATTGAGAACGTGCTCTTTTATGATTAGAATATCAATTGGATAAAATAAATAGGATAAACTCCAAATAATAAGATATTTATCAATATTTGACATAACGTGTTTTAATTATCCAACTTATTACAATGACTGCCCAAAAGCGAGAGAGCTTATTTCCAAAACAAAATATGCTGAAGCTACATGGTATATCCCCACCATGAATACTTTAATATACATATATTACATTTACATACATACATCTTAAAACTAGTGAATACTTAGTAACTATGTAGTGCTTTATAGTAGAGTGACCAATGTATTTAATATATTTAAACTCAGCTAAGATTGCCGCTAATATTTACGCGAGCGCGGTCACCAACACCATTACACCTCGCCCCTTAAACCAAAGTTGCGATAATAAAATGAGCAACTTTGTAAATTTTAAAAATTATTTTAAAATTTATATCTTTATACAATATCACAATCAAAATTATTATAAATTATTAAAATATTAAATATTAAATTATTATTAAAATGTGAAATTATTAAAATGCATTACTTATTAAAATATTTTAAAACATAATTAAAGCTTTTTACTATCACATGAATAAATTTTTCATGAAAGGATAAATAATCATTCTCAAAATCTGTTTATTTTTTACTTATTAGTCTCATAAAATTTTAAAATATAGACTTTAATTAAACGTGTACTCTAAAAGACTTTTACAAACTTTAATTTCAAATATTTTGCATATAAGTTTCCAATATAAGTTTAACCTTTTTAATAGCTCTAATAGCAGCCAATCTAGTACTTTATTTTGTAACCAATTAATTTTTTTTTTATACATATAAGCCCTTTTTCATCATCGTTATATATTTTCTTAATTATATTTTATAAAGTCCGTTATTTTCTGATGTAACTCTAAATTTAACCGAAAAGAAAAATTTTCAGAGTTTTTCTTTGATTATTCTTAGTTATTTCAAATAAAATATATTATTACTAAAAAAAATCCAATCATAAGAATAAACGTAACATTAATTATTTATATTTCTCTAAATATTACAGACTCTATTCATAATTTTCACAAAATAGCATTAATGCGTTTGAAAAACTAGTTATTAGAAAAAAAAAACATTTAACTGCGATTTCAAAACGGGCGAAAAATATAGTATCAAATTATTCTTTTCTAAAAAAAAATTCCTGGTATCCAAAAATTTAAATATTTTTGATATAACTGAATTAATCAATATCTGCAATTTATTATTCCTTTAATTATTGTACCAATAAACTTTATCAAATATTTGACTTATTCAATTTCCAGCATTTACAGCTATTTAAAACAAATTTCTCATAAACAAAACTTTTGCTGCAATATTAAAACAAACATAAGAACATAAAATTAACCATATATTTTAACTAAAAAAAATAATATCCCTGAAATATACCATATATATTTATATGCCGAATGGTAACTGAATGTGTCAATGTCAACAATGGTTAATTACCTGTCATTCCTTGAGCCAACATACTTGTATCAAAGCTCAAAGACCTGTTCAGGGTAAAAAACATACTAAGGATTTCAATCTAGCTTCCTGTCATTCCATGAGCGAGTGCACACTTATCAAGACTCATGGACCTGTTCAGGGCAAAAACTCCCTATATGGCAGAGCCTACCTCAAGCCCCGTCATTCCTTGAGTCTATTCACTAGACTCCAAGGACCTGTTCAGGATAACTCAGGCAAAGCCAAAATAGTTTATACAAAACGATACTTACACGGCAAAGCCTACCTAGAGCCCCGTCATTACTTGAGTCCATTCACTAGACTCCAAGGACCTGTTCAGGATAACTCAGGCAAAGCCAGTGTAGTCTATAAAAAAAATTTTCAAAATTTCATTCCAATCCAAAAAAAAATATTTTACTCTTTAAAGGTACGTATATATGCCTTAGAAAAATGAACGGTGTAACTGAGATGATCAATAATTTTTTTTTGCCATTTACTAAAAAATCAAGCTATCCTTTAATATCTTATTATTCCCTGCATGAGCGCTCATATAAACTAACTACCATGCTAAGAATTTCTCTCAAGAACCCTGTCAGTCCTTGAAACCTGCGAGTGCACCAGACTAAAAACCACCAGCCAACGGTAAGATTTGCATCTACTCTTACATGACCGACCCAGCCAACGGTAAAATTTTCATCTGCTCTCACATGACCGCCAAAAACCAAGGACGTCTTCAGGCGTTTAACTACAACACCCTCGAGTCCCTCATCCTTAGCATATACCTAAAATAAACCTCTTCCAAACTTCTCAATAAAAATAAATAAATATTTCAAAGACTACTGCGGAATAAGGTATGGTTTCCGGCCCCAGCATATTTTTCGCATTTTTTTGGCTCAATTTGATGATATATGATAAAAAATAAGATTCCGAGTGTCGGCACCCCCCGCCCCCCCTGCGTTGCCCCTGGGGGGTTGAAACGTGTTTTTCACTAAAAATTAATATCTCCGGGCCAAATAATCCGATTGGGGCGTGGTTGGTATCAAAATTTTTGTTTTGAAAAAATACATGTAAAAAAAAATTTTTTTTTATTTTTGAACCCATTTTGAGGTTCAAAACTTCGAAAAACGTCATTTTTGGCTTTTTTGATGGTCTAAAAATTGAGATATCTCAGGATAGAAAAAAAACTCCTTTTTTTCGCGCTCAGGGGATCTTTGTCTAAGACTACTTTTCAAAATTCCGTCGAAAAAATGGCAACTTTTACGGTACGTCACTCGCAATTGACGATTATGTAAAAGAAATCGTGTTTTACTATTTGCTTATTTTATCATACCAACTAATATTTTATTTGAAATCTAAAATTAGCTTTTTTATGGTCTTTTTTATGTTTTTTTCATAATTTTTTCATATAAAAACGATATTCCACGTATACTCTACCAAAGGACTTCATTTATTTCATGAAATCTTTTTTAATTTTCGCAATAATCAATAGGATGATCATCTTTTTGAAAAAAAAAAAAAAAATTGAAGGCACACCTTACTGATACCTTTCTTTGTGTATCTTAGACCATAATATAAAGTGATAATCAAGCTAGGAATAGCAAAATTTTTGCTCATCGCATAGTTTTTTTTGAGTTGACAGCCTCAGAATCACGTTTTTTCAATATTTAAAAAAACCAATTTTGGAATTTTTTTGTTATAAATTAAAATTGTTTTTTAAATGATGGATTTATGTTTTTTCACTTTTCTTACATTGACAATTTACTAAAAAGAGTATATTTAAGACCAAAGAATATAAATTTTCAATTTTCAACGTCTTGGAGCAGTTTAAATGTTAGATATTTTTATAATTTTCTGAATAATATTTGCAATTTTTACTTATATATTTTTTCCTCAGGAATTCGATGAAAAGTTGATAAAATCATTTGAATTTGCTAGGAAAATGCCAAGAGTATGAATTTTTAAAAACCCCAATATTTACCTTTTGAGCTGCTTCAAGAAGTTGAAAACTGAAAATTTGTGAAAAATTTGTGAGAAAAGGGAGTATACTCTTTTTAAATAAATTGTGAAAGTAAATTCTGAATGCAAAATAAGTGAAAAAACATAAATCCATCATTTAGAATAATTTTAATTTATAAAAATATAATTCAGAAATCGGTTTTTTTTAAACATCGAAAAAACGTGATTTTGAGTCTTCCAACTAAAGAAAAAAAATACAGGGCAAGCAAAATATTTTCTATTTCTCACTTGTTCGTCACTTTCTGTGGTCTCAAATGAACCCAAAGAAATGTAACAGGAAGGTGTGCGTTTAATATTGTTCTTTAAAAAGTTAATCATCCTAAGCGCAATCTTTCTGCGGATTTTCCATATAGTAGTTAAAAATGAGGTTTTACGTTCAAATAATTATATAATTCAATATGTTAATTAATTAAATTTATCGTTATTTTTGAACTAATTTAATACATTTTTAAGAATAAATCACTTTCTTCAAAATAACTATTTATTATAGAGCGAAGCTCTACCTTAATGGATGCAAAAATTGACACCTTGTGGGCACGATGTCTCAACGACGATTCATCGGATTACTTTCGTTTTTTATAACTGTATTTCTTTTATCGAGTTGATGGAACCTATAGTTTTTGGGCCCAATCTGCTATTTTTAAAAGCATGTTTATTCTTGTATTTTCGTTTCACAGAGGTGAAAAACCTTATAAATGTCAACTGCGCAATAAATTTAATAGCTTTTGTATAAAATTTTCATCGATCAAATATCATACAAATGCAAAATAACACAAGATACTTTACTTTTAGGCACGATCACCCTACGTATGCAATAAATAGATGAAATCGGGCTTTATAAGTTTGTCAGGTCAAAAAACGGAAGTTTCTAAATTGTCCAATTCGTGGAGAATTTTGGTTTCCAAGTCATTCCGATGCCTGCACATGCTTTTACTAACTTAGTGTGTGTAGGGATGTATGTTCGAGAAAGTGTATTCTCAAAATCTTAGAACCTACTCGATGAATCAAAAATCCCTTAGACCAAATTTTTTGAAATCTTATCTAGTTCCAGGGATTTCTATTTCAAGTGATTTTATAAAGTCCTTGCAGAGAAATGTCCAAAAAACTGATTGCGGATATCAAAAAAAATTATGAAAAAAATGATAAAGATGGTGAAAAGTGAATTGTTTTTGAATTTAATACATCCAAAATATGGTTAATGACCTACAATAACTAAATTAATTAAAATTTATTTTTTAGGCACGATCACCCTATGTATGCAATATATAAATAAAATCGTGCTTTAAATGATCATGAGGTTAGAAGACAAAAAAGTCTTTAAATTTTCCAAGTTATGGAGGAATTTGGTCCCCAGGTCATTCCGATGCATCGAGACATGCTTATATTGCCTTGATGTGTGATAATAAATAATAGTTTTCAATTTATGAGAGTATGGATCCCATCAACGTTATTAAAGAGAAAATACTCAATAAATATGTGATTGTGCCTGAAATAAAAAAACCTTAGCTTTTTTATAATTCTTTGCGATTTTTATTATTTATTAAATAATCCGAATTTATTGAGTTAAACATTTAATGCTCAAGAGCCTATCTACGAGTTCTAAATTAATTTTAAAACCAAAATTGTTTAACTTCTTCTAGAGCACGCGACCAAAAAAAAATAGAATACAAAAGTAGGTATGCTTTGATTCTGAAACACGCAATCTGGTGTACAAAGTAGAGGACATGAAATTAACAAGAACTTCGCCATTGTAAAAGGTTTTTTGAAATATTTTGAAAGCAGAGTTAAAATTATCTAATTAACTGCCTTTTTTGAAGAAAGGGTCAGAAAATTGGAATTGGAATTCAATAAAGCTCTAATTGGGCTATAAGACTAATTATAGGATGTGAAAATTAAACCTCTAAAAAGGGCTAGTTATATTACATAAATGCTAAGTAACATTACAATACAATCGCTATTCTTATAATTTGTAATTATCACCTCTACTATATGTTAAGATTCTAAACCCAAATTATTCTGATTCTGTAAACCTGTATTATTCTAATTCCTTAAATCGAAATTATTCTAAGTTCTTCAACTCGAATTATTACAAGTCACTAAGTCCGGGTTATTTTAAACCCCTAAAGTTGAATTTTTCTAAGCCTCTAAAAGTAAATTATTCTAAGTCCCTAAGTAGATATTATTTTAAGTCCCTAACCCCGGATTATTCTAAATGCCTAAACCGAAATTTGTCCAAGTACCATTGGACCTCCCCCCCTTAAATCAGATACATTTAACCCCCTTTTGGATTTTTAGATTGACGAGTTACCTCCTTATAAACGAGTTCTTTTCAACGAGTTATAAACATATACGTACATATATATAGACATATGTCTAATGTCTATAACTTTTTGGTTCTTTTATACTACTATATAATAGTGTTAGTGTGTGATAATGTTAACCGTTTGATTTTTTTTTTGTCATTTGACTTGAAAAATAACACCCAAAGACCGTGCATATGTTTTTTTCAGGATTTAACAAAAAAAACTGTCCCCACTACTATATTAATCCTCAATTTTTTTATTTACTAAATGAATATGTTAATAAAAGCCATTTTTCATACTGCAGAAGTCATGAAACTTCTGAAAAATAAAATGTAATCTAAGATTACAAGTATAAACAAATAGCGATGCACCTAATAAAATAAAATTCACGTCTCGCTCGGAATAACCGTGAATTGACGTTTTAAGAGCGGGGGCTGAAATATTGACGATGTTTTTAGGGGCGGGGGGTAAAATGGACTTAGAATATTTTCGATTTAGGGACCTAGAACAATTTGAAGTTGGAGTCAGCGCCTGATCAGGCCCTAATAAGAACAAGAACTTAGAATACTTTAGGTTTATGGACTTAGGATAATTTATATTTCGGGATGTATTTTAATTTCGATGTTAGGATTTATAATAATTAGGGAATATACGTTAAAACTGTTATAAGTGAACATGTTCCATGATCGTTGGTTGTGTGAAAACACAAACCAGTTATAAGTTTTTTTCATTTTCTGTTAAATAATACAGGGGTAGTTTTATCCATTTTCGCCCCCTTACAGGAGTCAGTAAATTAAATAAAAGTTAAAATAAGATAAAACTTTTTTAAATGCAAGATTAAAAGAAAAATCAAGAAAAAAACTCACATTGTATTAAAACTCTTAAAACGTGTCACTTATTAATTTGATCATTAGTTCCTAAATATTGTAAAAAATCCCATAAGATGGAAAGTTTCTGCTGCATTTTCCTATTTTCTTACCCAGTAGGACCCCAAATTACGATTTAGCGTTATACAAAACCTACAGAAGAGTTTTTCTAATTCTGGTTATCGAATTCTTAACCCTTACACTACATTCTGACTTGAGTTTAATATTAATTTGGTAGTGAATTAAGGGGTATTATAGTTCAAAGAAATTTTTTATTCAATTCTTTTCAGCGAACAAATAACAAGGTTAAAAAATAAGGAGCGGATTTTTGGTGTCCTTTTTGGCCAATACTTAAAAATTCTAACTATTCTTAACATTTCTATTTAAACATTATTATTGAACTCAATAAAATCAAAACTTTTAAAATCCCAAAATTAAAAAATTACTGAAACTCTTTTCTTGTTTTTTTTTTAACATGATTAGCTTCGCTCTACCCGTCATTGACGGTATCTAGTAATAAAAGTGTTAGTATTTTAATTATTATTAATAAGGAAAATAGATATTATTTGCGAAAATTAAAAGAGATTTCATGAAATAAATGAAGTCCTCTGGTAGGGTATAGGTGAAATATCGTTTTTTTATGAAAAGATTATAAGAAAAACATAAAAAAGACCATAAAAAAGCTAATTTTAGATTTAAAACAAAATATTAGTTGGTATGATAAAATAAGCAAAAAGTAAAACACGATTTCTTTTACATAATCGTCAATTGCGATTGACGCACCGTAAAAGTTGCCATTTTTTCGACAGAATTTTGAAAAGTAGTCTTAGACAAAGTTCCCCTGAGCGCGAAAAAAAGGAGTTTTTCCTCTAACCTGAGATATCTCAATTTTTAGACCGTCAAAAAAGCGGAAAATGACGTTTTTCGAAGTTTTGAAACTTAAAATGAGTTCAAAAATAAAAAAAAAATTTTTTTTGGTGTATTTTTTCAAAACGAAAATTTTGATACCAACCTCGCCCCAATCGGATGATTCGGCCCAGAGATATTAATTTTTAGTGAAAAACACGTTTCAACCCCCCAGGGGTAAAGCAGGGGATGTGGGGGGGTGCCGACCCTCGGAATCTTATTTTTTATCATATATCATCAAATTGAGCCAAAAAAATATGAAAAATATGCTGGGGCCGGAAACCATACCTTATTCCGCAGTAGTCTTTAAAATTAAAAAAATTTTAAAATCATAAGAAACTTTGCTGTTTCCTAAAAAAAAAAAATTATGCACAATCATCGAATACAGCAGGAATTCAAGTTCTGCGCAGAACAGGATCTCCTTCTGCTCCCGAGAAATTACGTTTTCCTTTTTTTTTCCTATTCTTTACATATAAACTTTATTATAACTCAGTACACTATCCATTTCGAAGTATATACTTATTATTAACATAATATTTCGATCCATTCAACATATCCGTAAAAATTAATATTAATCAATATAATTACCTCTAATGAGATTCATCTGTAGAAAAAGAATCATACGTGTAATTTAATATAAAAAAAAGTTTCATACCGCTCTAGCTAAATAAAAAGAAAAATTTTCCAAAACAAAAGTCTATAAATTAACAGTTTTTTTTTCCTTTAACCGGCACTGACCCTGACACTGTAGTTCTGATGCACTTTTATTCAAACGACTGCTCCAAATTATGTGATGTCCTCAATAAAATATATGGCAAATTCTATTGAGAACGTGCACTTTAATGATTAGGATATCATTTGGATAAAATAAATAGGATAAACTCCAAATAATAAGATATTAATCAATTTGATTCGGTTTTTGACATAACGTGTTTTAATTATCCAACTTATTACAATAACTGCCCAAAAGCGAGAGAGCGTATTTCAAAAACAAAATATGCTGAAGCTACATGGTATATCCCCACCATGAATACTTTATTATACATATATTACATTTACATACATACATCTTAAAACTAGTGAATACTTAGTAACTATGTAGTGCTTTATAGCAGAGTGACCAATGTATTTAATATATTTAAACGCAGCTAAGATTGCCGCTAATATTTACGCGTGCGTGGTTACGAACACCATTACAAGTCCCTAAACTTAGAAGCACTAATATACAGGAAATCGAATAGCTCGAAAAGCTCGAGTTTCGATTATTATAAAAACCCCGATATACGAGTGTCATGTTCTGCACGATTATGAGTATGTTCTCTGCACTGGTATTGTTATTAAATTTATTATGGAGTATATAAGAGTAAAAATAAACGGGAACCGTATATTTCTAACATTTTTTATTTATTTGATTGGATAATAATAAATTCAAGAAAAGTTGTTTGTGCGAAAACAAGAATATTTCTTTTATATCTTAATTTCTCTTTGCAGTATTTTAATATCAAAATTGTGTTTAAGGTACCAAGCCAGTGGTTTTTTTTTTGATATCCAAAATTTTTTTTTTTTTTTAATGGATGTTAAATATATTCAAAAATAACTTGTTAAAATATTATTTCAAAATTCAAAGTCTAAGTGCTATAAATAACAGGATTAAGAAGCGCGTGACCGTACCTCACTGCAGGTATACAAAACTTTAAACTCGATTTACTCGAAACTACTTTTTTTCACACTGCGGACAGATTATCTCGGGATTGGCTCGACCGATTTGGAAAAAAGTGGTTTCGTTTTGTTTATTTACTAGTTGTGTATGCCAATTCACCAGAAAAATAAACAATTTTTTAAAATTTAACTATCTTTTTATGGGAGAAAGGTCAAAAAACGTGGTCCATTTTCACCTCTTTTTTAACAACACTTGTAAAAATTTTTCCTTTTGCATTTTTTTTATTTTTCTGGTGAATTGTCATATAAGACACTTTACTAATAATTGGAGATTTTTTTTTTTTTTTTTTAGATGATCCAATCCGGAGATAATCTGTCCGCAGTGAAACAAGATTTTTTTTTAGGCGCAACTTCAACGCCATCTATATTAAAGCCAAATAGTGGGCATCGAAAAAAAAATTTTTTTTTGTATTCTTTAAACTTTCATTAAATACCATGTAAATTTTGAAAGCTCTAATAAATATACTTGTTGAATAAAATAATTTTTAAAAAATCATTAAAAAATACCACAAACCACTGGCTTGGTACCCTAAATAATTACTGTTTTACTGCAAAGAGAGATAAAGATACGGTCATGTTAGTATGCGTGTATCACATATGCGCTAAAGGACCACGTTTTCTGCACGCACGACGCCGACAGCAGCGAAGTTGCCGGTCTCTTCTTTCTACGTAACGCTCGCTCGCCTTTTTTGCTCTCTAACTCTCGTACAAAAGAGATCGTGTTCTTTGTTAAGACTTTTATTATTTTAGAAAACGTGCTCCTTTTGCATTGTAATTATGAAAAACCGTTTTATTAGTTTAAATCAAATAAATATAAACTTTCAAGTGGAATTCACATAAATCATCTCTTTTTTATTTTATAATTCAGTCTAATACTTTTTCTTTAAAAAAACTATTAAACTCCACTAACAAAAGTATTATAAATTAATTTAATAAACATTTAAAAAATTTTCTAGCATATAAATAAAAGATAACACGTTTTATAACTAATTAAAGTATTTTATTATTATAACCAAAAAAATTTTTTATTTATTTTGATTTTCCTTTTTTTTGTGCTCTTGTATTAAAATTTCTTTTTTTTTACACGTTTAATTAAACTTGGCTTTATTCATCAAAAAAAAATAAGTGTAAAGAACGCGTTTAAAAACCAGATAGATAGTGGGGGTATAAAAACAGAATAATTGAAAGTATAAATCCAACAGGCATTTTAGAGGCACTTTTTTTAACAGCAAGCTGTTAAAAAAAGTGCTACCTGTGAAAAAAAGTAAAAATCATAGTGAAAGTTCTTTCTAATATAGACACGCCTTTCAAATCATCCTAAAAAAATATTCGTTAGGTGGGAGATTGGTTTAAGGGGAATCGTCTTACGTAAGTGCGTGACCCATTTAAAATATAAAAGAATTTCTTTCAAAATACATGCAGTAACAGGTTTAATTTTTGTATTTGTATTTGTATTTATTGTTTACCTCTTTTGCACGTAGGCACACCAAGATTGGCAGAGGCCTTCAACAATTACATATGTTGATTTATTTCTTATAAGGGTTAATGTACACATTTATGCATACATTGATGCACTTAAAGAAAATTGAAGGGGCAAGTGTTAGTAGAAAGAAATAGTATAAAGTAGGGGATTCACATGCAAATGTTGAAGGAGGATGATTAGGAATTGGAAAGGTAATTGCGTTCGTAGAACGTCTTTGATATTGGGAACTGTGCTGGCATTCGCCGGTACTGAAGGAAACTACCAAAACTTCCGAAAGCACAGTTGATCACGCAGTATTCAAATTCTACTTTCACTTTTATTGAAAATAAATATTTAATAAATTAAATATTTAATAAATTAAATATTTATTTATAAGAAAAATAAAAACAGAATGGGTGCTATGAGTCTCGAACTCGACTTGCCCGGACGACAGGCACGAGTACTAGCTCTGAGCTACTGCGCTCATTTTTATGTGTTTTTAATTTTTGTACTTCCTAAATATTTGAAATATTATTTACATTCAATCATCTCATTTTTAAACGTGTTTTTACACTTATTTTTATTTGAAGGATAAAGCCTTAATTAAACTTGTAAAAAAAAGTTGTGTATATAACTCGAATATAAAATGGTCTTTCAAAATATGAGTCTTTGATAAAACGAGAGACAAAGAGAGGCGAAGGTTCTGAATGGAGAAATAAAAACATAGTTAAAGCTGCTGCTTCGCTCTGTTTCCCACTCCTTTCATCAAAAACCCATGTTTAAAATACCTTTTTATATTCTAGATATATAAATAACCATTTACTTATACTGTTGTCTAAATGCCAAAAGTTAAACAATTAAACTAGAAAATAAATCCTTATCTATTAAGCTTTTAAATTTTAATTGATTAATTAATTATTATAATTTTATTCATAATAAAAGGTATAAATCAAAATCTTGAACGATTAGAAAATCTTAGAGATTTGACTCTTTAAAGTGAGCCTGAAGAAAATAACCAAGAAGAGAGTCGAATTACTAGGTAAAATTAAATTTTATTTTTTATATTAGAGCTATTAAAAGATTTGAAAAATTAGTAATTTATATTTTGATTCTAGTAGGTAGTGAGTAATTCAATTTAAAACAAACGTCTTTTTTTTTACTAAATTTTCTACTTTTTTTACAGTGGGGCTTTGAAATTTTTGGATAGTATTTCACGCCTAGCTAGAGAGATCGGATTATGCAAACGTCGGACACTTGGGATTTTATAACGGAAAATGAATGTTCAACCTATAAGGAGATAATATTTTCTTGGATTTAAATGTTTCACCTAGCTTCTTGAGAGTTATTTCATAAAACGTGTCTCTGGGGCCAGCTGAAAATGAGCAAAAAATTTTTTTCTTGGATCGGGCTGAAATTTTTAGGAAAGGTTTCTTTTTTGGTCCCCAGAAACATGTTGAAACCCGTTTTTCAAAATCAGTCATCCTCTTCGAGATATTTATCAATATGTCTCCCATTTAAAATACATGGGAAAACCCATTTTGTAGCGGTTTTTCTGATTTTGCTTCACAATTTTAGTTTGACTAAGCACCAAACCAACGAGAAAAGTTTTTTTTAACATTCATTCACATGCCTGCTTCATTATATAAAGGATTGGCGTTTGGCCAACATGGCCAGACGCCTCTATGTCTGAAAAAATCGCGTTTAAAATTGAAAAAATAACGTTTTTTAAAAATTGCGTATATTAAATTATTTATATTATGTATAATATGTATATATGTATGTATGTGTTTATATCTTAATATCTTAATATCTTATCTTATCTTATCTTATCTTACTACTATACACTCAAAACCTTAGTGTGTCAATTTGAGCAAGAATTTAATCGCTACTCTAATTAAATTCAAATATTTAAAGAAAGTCGCGATTTAAATTAACAATTTACACAAATGTAATAAGTAAGACATAAAAATTACAAACTAATAAACATTAAAGTAAAAGTTTAATCAAAAGTAGTGTGTCAATTGATATATTTAATACGTAATATATATTAAATAAGTTAAATAATAAAATTTAATCAAAAGTAGTAATTAAACTACTGATTTTAAATTATTACCAAAAATAAAGATTTGTTTATAACCTATAATAGGTTATAAGTAAACAATCTTAAATAATATAAATTTGAAATTAAAATAAACTTAGGATTATTAAATTAACATAAAAATTAATAATAAATTAATACACAATAAAAAAAAATAAACTTTTAAAATAAATTTAACTTATTAGCAGAAGTAAATTAGAATAGCTATATATTAAAACCAATAACCTAATATAAACCGGTTGAAAGGATTACTGTTTTTTCTACTTTTTATTGGAGAATACTAAACTGTATTTTAATTTAAAGCCAGCATTTGAAGAGTGTCTAGCTTATGTAAACATAAAAGTTTATTGTGAATTCATCGATATGGTATATTACCAAGTTCTGGATGTTTGTACGAGTAAGAATCATGAGCCATGAATACACCCTGTTTGCATAATTAAAAACTATTTGATAAATCAACTACAAACTAGAATATATAATCAAATTTGGACCTAAAAAAATATAAAATCCATGTAATTAGTATTTGACAAGTACAATTCCATTGATGCGTTCTCAAAAAGCCTTGGAAAGCAATTACTGGATTTGATATTCAGTTTGGGTCCAAATTTTATAAAATTCTAATATAAATCTACTTTATCAAGTAGATTTCATTTATTTAAGCAGGCTTAATGCATTGCTTATGATTCTTACACATAAAAACATCCAGGATTTTAGAAAGAGCCACTACGATGAGTTCCCAAAAAAACTGTACAAGTGATTACTGTTTTTTTTACTTCTTTATTGGTGAATACCAAATTGAATATTCATTTAGAATCAACTTGTAAAGAGGGTCTAACTTATATAAGCATAAAAGTTTATTGGAAATTCATCGATATAGTATATTACCAAGTTCTGGATGTTTGTACGAGTAAGAATCATGAGCCATGAATACCCCCTGTTTGCATAATTAAAAATTATTTGATAAATAAACTAAAAACTAGAATATATAGTCAAATTTAGACCTAAAAAAATATAAAATCCATGTAATTAGTATTTGACAAGTACAGTTCCATTGATGCGTTCTCAAAAAGCCTTGGAAAGCAATTACTGGATTTGATATGCAGTTTGGGTCCAAATTTTATAAAATTCTAATATAAATCTACTTTATCAAGTAGATTTCATTTATTTAAGCTGGCTTAATGCATTGCTTCTGATTCTTACACATAAAAACATCCAGGATTTCAGAAAGAGCCATTACGATGAATACCCAAAAAAACTGTACAAGTGATTACTGTATTTTTTACTTCTTTATTGGCGAGGGGTTGACAACTCAGAAGTTCAACGCACTTCTAGGACTTCTATGCACTTCTACCGAAATTTTTAAAAATAAAAAAAAAGGTTTCAAACATGTATCTAGGGGTTTTTGGATGTGCTGAGTCCGAATCTGGCAACCAAATTCCAATATTCGAAATGGCGGCCTCACAATTGGCCAATTTTGAAAAAAAAATACTAAATTTTAAAATAAAAAAAAAAGATTTTAAATGTATATCTGGGGCTTTTTGGGTGCGCTGAGTCCGAATCTGGCAACCGAATTTCAAAATTCGAAATGGTGGCCTCGAAATCGGCCAATTTTGAAAAAAAATACCAAATTTTAAAATAAAAAAAAAAGATTTTAAATGTATATCTGGGGCTTTTTGGGTGCGCTGAGTCCGAATCTGGCAACCGAATTTCAAAATTCGAAATGGTGGCCTCAAAATTGGCCAATTTAAAAAAAAAATACCAAATTTTAAAATAAAAAAAAAGGTTTTAAACATATAATTGGGGATTTTCAGGTGTGCTGAGTCAGAATATTGCAACCGAATTTTTAAATTCAAAATAACAGCCTCAAAATTAAACAATATTTCAAAACAAATAAACCAAATAAAATTAAGAAAAAACTACAAGATAAAATAGTTATCAAAATTGAACCTATTACAGGGGCGGATCTAGAAATTTTTTTTGGAGGGTCAGTGGAATCAAATTACAAAAAATTTGCTAAAAAAGGTCCTTAAAATTTTTTTGGGGAGATCATAATGGTACTTCTCGTTAATTATATAACTTAAAATTATCTAAAAAAAGGTAAAAATAACCGATGAGGGGGGGTCAATTGACCCCTTTGACCCCCACCCCCCTGTATCCGCCACTATATTAAAATATAAAATCCATTTAATTAGTATTTTAAAAGCATACACACCAAACCTAAAAGAATTTTTTGTTACCCAGAGAAGAATGAATGTTTATTTAATTCTTTAGATTATAAAACTTATTGATTTTTTGTTCCTATTAAAATTTGAAATTCTAATCTGTATTTTTTACTTGGTCAATAAGGAACTATCTGTTGTTTTTTGTAAAGTTCAATTTATTACATTTGTCTAGTGTGCGACAGTTTCGACAATCTTATTATTGTCCTTTTCAAGCTATAAAAAATTACATAAAATTAAATATAAATATTTACACAAGTATTGTTGAATGTATCACTAAGTCTATTTACATACCAATTCATCATAGTATTTAGTCATAATTTTTATTAAAATAGATACATAATTTATATTAAAATTTAATAAAACTAGTAACTGGAAATCAGCTTTAGTTGAACACTCTAGAGACAATCACCATATTTTTGATCTTAGTAATGTTAAAATTTTAGGTGTTGAAAAAAATAAGCATAAAAGACTTTTTAATGAAATGGCTAATATACAATTGTATGATAATACCATAAACAGGGTGGAAGACACCAACAATTTGAAACCTGTTTACAAAAATTCTATAAATTTAATGAAAAAAATGTTAAAAATTGCTGATCTAACATTGCAATATTCTTAGTGTATATTTCACGAGGGTGTATACAACCTATATGATATATACACGTGACGTTGTACATTTTATATGTAAAAATTACATGTGACTATAACAGCAGACAAAATGGTGCAAATAATAACAAAGGAATGATTTACTTTTTGTTGATTAATTTTAAAATTTTATTATGTTATCTGAAGAAACTTTGTTAAAAAGATGTGGTTTATGTATTAAGGATGCACCTCTATGTTATTTTAATAAAAATTATGACTAAATACTATGATGAATTGGTATGTAAATAGACTTAGTGATACATTCAACAATACTTGTGTAAATATTTATATTTAATTTTATGTAATTTTTTATAGCTTGAAAAGGACAATAATAAGATTGTCGAAACTGTCGCACACTAGACAAATGTAATAAATTGAACTTTACAAAAAACAACAGATAGTTCCTTATTGACCAAGTAAAAAATACAGATTAGAATTTTAATTCTTTAGAGCGGAATTATTTTGAGGTTAATTCTTTTGAAAAAAATTATTTTTGTTTTAATTCTGTTCAAAAAGAATTAAAGAATTAAATTGAAAATAATTGTTTTTAACAATATTAACCTCAAAATAATTCCGCTCTAAAGAATTAAATAAACAATCATTCTTCTCTGGGTAACAAAAAATTCTTTTAGGTTTGGTGTGTAGTTTCATTTATGCGTCTTCAAAAAGACTTGGAAAGTAATTACTATATTTTATATACTGTTAAGGTCCAAATTTTATAAAATTCTAATTTGTAAGAAACAATTAATATTTTTTAAAATTTCCTGTAAAAATGTCAATTTAAAAATTAAATCAGACATTAAGAGAAAAATTAAAAAAGAAAAAAATATTTTTAGTAACTCAGAAGTACAGTGAAATTTGGTACTTCTGCGTATTTCTACCAAAAAAAAAAAAAAAATTTAAACTAGAGGTTTTAAGAGTTAATCTGAGGGCTTTAGGGTATGCTAAAACCGAATCTGAAACTCAAATTTTGAAATTCCAAATGGCGGACTCAACATTGGCCAATTTTCGATATTTTTAAAAATAGAAACAAAAGATTTAAAGAGTGTACCCGAGGGTTTTTGGGTGTTCTAAAACTGAATCTGGAACTAAAATTTCGAAATTCATAAAGGCAAACTCATAATTGGCCAATTTCTGAATTCACAACGTTAAACCTACTATAACCATGTTAGAACTAAACCCTAATATAAACTACCTACACGTTAGACGTTAAATCTACTATAACCTACCAACACGTTAGACGTTGAACCGACTATAACCTACCTACACGTTAGACTTTAAACCTACAATAAGCTACCTACATGTTAGACGTTAAGCATACCATAACCTACCTACACGTTAGATTTTGAACCTTCAATAACCTACCTACACGTTAGGCGTTAAACCTACAATAACCTACCTACACGTTAGACGTTAAACCTACTATAACCTACCTACACGTTAGACTTTAAACCTACAATAACCTACCTACACGTTAGACGTTAAACCTACTATAACCTACCTACACGTTAGACGTTAACCCTACTATAACCTACCTACACGTTAGACGTTAAGCCTACAATAGATACCTACACGTTAGACTTTAAACCTGCAATAACCTACCTACACGTTAGACATTAAACCTACAATAACCTACCTACACATTAGACCTTAAACCTACAGTAGCCTACTTACACGTTAGACGTTAAATCTACTCTAACCTACCTACACGTTGTACGTTATTCCTGCAATAATTTACCTACTTGTCACACGTGAAACCTACTATAACCTACCTAGGTTTTCTAACGTGTAGGTAGGTTATTGTAGGTTTAACGAAAGTGTAGGTAGGTTATTTTAGGTCGAAAGTGCAACGTGTAGGTAGGTTATAGTAGGTTTAGCGACTAACGTGTAGGTAGGTTATTGTAGGTTTAACGTCTAACGTGTAGGTAGGTTATAGTAGGTTTAACGTTTAACTTGTAGGTAGGTTATAGTAGGTTTAATGTTTAACGTGTAGGTAGGTTATTGTAGGTTTAAAGTCTAACGTGTAGGTAGGTTATAGTAGGTTTAACGTCGAATGTGTAGGTAGGTTATTGTAGGTTTAAAGTCTAACATGTAGGTAGGTTATAGTAGGTTTAACGACTAACGTATAGGTAGGTTAAAATAGGTTCAACGATTATCCTGTAGCTAGGTTATTTTAGGTGTAAGATCTAACGTGTGTGTAGGTTATTGTAGGTATAACGTCTAACGTGTAGGTAGGTTATTGTAGGTTTAAAGTCTAACATGTAGGTAGGTTATAGTAGGTTTAACGACTAACGTATAGGTAGGTTAAAATAGGTTCAACGATTATCCTGTAGCTAGGTTATTTTAGGTGTAAGATCTAACGTGTGGGTAGGTTATTGTAGGTATAACGTCTAACGTGTAGGTAGGTTATTGTAGGTTTAAAGTCTAACGTGTAGGTAGGTTATAGTAGGTTTAACGTCTAACGTGTAGGTAGGTTATAATAGGTTCAACGACTATCCTGTAGGTAGGTTATTATAGGTTTAAGGTCTAACGTATAGGTAGGTTATAGTAGGTTTAACGTCTAACGTGTAAGTAGGCTATTTTAGGTTTAAAGTCTAACGTGTAGGTAGGTTATAGTAGATTTAACGTCTAACGCGTAAGTAGGCTACTGTAAGTTTAAGGTCTAACGTGTAGGTATGTTATTGTAGGTTTAAGGTCTAACGTATAGGTAGGTTATTAACGTGTAGGTAGATTATAGTAGATTTAACGTCTAACGTGTAAGTAGGCTACTGTAAGTTTAAGGTCTAACGTGTAGGTATGTTATTGTAGGTTTAAGGTCTAACGTATAGGTAGGTTATAGTCGGTCTAACGTCTGACGTGTAGGTAGATTATTGTAGGTTTAAGGTTTAACATGTAGGTAGGTTATTTTAGGGCGAAGGTCTAACGTGTAGGTAGTTTATAGTTGGTTTAACATATGACAAATTGGTAAATTATGGTAGGAATATCGTCCAACGTGTTGGTAGGTTAGAGTAGGTTTAACGTCTAACAAGTAAGTAGGCTACTGTAGGTTCAACGGCTATCCTGTAGGTAGGTTATTATAGATATAAGGTCTAACGTATAGGTAGGTTATAGTCGGTCTAACCTCTGACGTGTAGGTTGGTTATAGCAGGTATAATGCCTAACGTATAGGTAGTTTATTGAAGATTGAAGGTCTATCGTATAGGTAGGTTATTGTAGGGTTAAGATCTAACGTGATGGTAGGTTATAGTAGGGTTAACGTCTAATGCGTAGGTAGGTTTTAGCCGGTATAACGTCTTATGTGTATGTAGGTTATAATAGGTTTAACGTCTAACGTGTTGGTAGGTTATAGTCTAAGGTGTAGGTAGGTTATAGTAGGTTTAACGTTTAACGTGTAGGTAACTCATACATGAAAAAGCATACTTCAAACTGGAAACAATGGCTAAAGATAAGCTGTCACTGCAGGCTACGTCCGGAAAACAATTCAAATTCGTTACGTTATAGTGGTAAAAGAGATGTAATTCCTGACTCTGTGTATGATTTTATTAAAAACAAGGTAAAAATTATGTAAAAAATTTTGTATTCATAGATAATTATATGTACCTATACATAAAATACTCTCTAAACACTATGGTGTAAATATATGTACAAAATTACACAACAACACTTTATGGCATGTAATAATTATTTTTTACACTCTATGTTGTGTAAAAATTTTTGTTATACATCTTATACGCGGTAAAATTTTATAATTACACTATATAAATGGTAAATTTATAAATTACACTATTAGAAATGAAAATCTAATTGTGTAAATTTAAAAATCACAAAATATAAAAACACGCGTGCCGACGTCGAGTATAATATGACTTTGAACACCAAACAATGGTTTCTTTATCCAAAAATTGTATTAATTCTTAGGTATTAAATTTAGCAATAACCTGTATGCAAATATTTTATATCATAAACATGTTCTATATTTTGAGGTTATTGTGAACTTCAACGAATTTTTTTTTAACAGCATTCCAGAACTCTTTGATTACCGATATTTTCTATGGCCTAAATTTGGGCCTATCGGTTCCGGATTTTCTGAAGCCAAAATGCAATTACAAAAATTTCTCCTTTTACAGAAAGTTTTCTTTTTCGTTCCACTACACCAGAATCGTCTTCGATTTTTGATATTTGATAATTTTTTTTAATTAAATAGAAATTAATAATAAAAAACAGTACGCGTCCAATTAAATGGTATCGAATAGATACGAACTTATGAATTATTATTTTTTTAAAAAAACTATCGAATATCAAAAATCAAAGATGATAGCGGTGTAGATGAGGAACTAAAAAAAATTTTCTGTAAGAGGAAAAGTTTTTTAATTGCTTTTTGGCTTCAGAAAATCCGGAACCGATAGGCCCAAATTTACTAAATTCCCCATAGAAAATATCGGTAATCACAGAGTTCTGGAATGCTGTTAAAAAAAAATTCGTTGAAGTTCACAATAACCTCAAAATATAAAATATGTTTATAATATAAAATATTTGCATACAGCTTATTGCTAAATTTAATACCGAAGAATTCATACAATTTTTGGATAAAGAAACCATTGTTTGGTGTTCAAAGTCATATTATACTCGACGTCGGCGCGCGTGTTTTTATATTTTGTGATTTTTAAATTTACACAATTAGATTTTTATTTCTAATAGTGTAATTTATAAATTTAACATTTATATAGTGTAATTATAAAATATTACCGCGTATAAGATGTATAACAAAAATTTTTACACAACATAGAGTGTAAAAAATAATTATTACATGCCATAGAGTGATGTTGTGTAATTTTGTACATATATTTACACCATAGTGTTTAGAGAGTAACATACATAGAAACAGTTTTTTTAATTAAATCTCAGATTTTTTGTTAAATGACTAATCAAAGTCTCTCGCAAAATCTTATAAAGAGTTTGTCTAAACACAACCAGGAAGCATGGAAAAAACCTTCTAAAACTACTACAACCCTAATAGAAAATGCGATTCATTTTATAAAATTAGCGTTATTTTTTCAAAACATAGGCTTATTTAAGCTTGTCATTTTGAATTTCGTAAATTGGCCAGATTTTGACTCAACATACCAGAAAATATACAGAACTCCATTTATAGCCTTTTTTCTTAATTTTATTTGGTATATATATGTTTTGAAATATTGTTTAATTTTGAGGCTGTTATTTTGAATTTAAAAATTCGGTTGCAATATTCTGACTCAGCACGCCTTAAAATCCCCAATTATATGTTTAAAACCTTTTTTTTTATTTTAAAATTTGGTATTTTTTTTTTAAATTGGCCAATTTTGAGGCCATTTCGAATTTTAAAAAATTCGGTTGCCAGATTCGGACTCAGCGCACCCAAAAACCCCCAGATATACATTTAAAACCTTTTTTGTTTATTTTAAAATTTGGTATTTTTTTTCAAAATTGGCCAATTTCGAGGCCACCATTTCGAATTTTGAAATTTGGTTGTCAGGTTCGGACTCAGCGCACCCAAAAACCCCCAGATATACATTTAAAATCTTTTTTTTATTTTAAAATTTGGTATTTTTTTTCAAAATTGGCCAATTTCGAGGCCACCATTTCGAATTTTGAAATTCGGTTGCCAGATTCGGACTCAGCGCACCCAAAAAGCCCCAGATATACATTTAAAATCTTTTTTTTTTATTTTAAAATTTGGTATTTTTTTTTCAAAATTGGCCAATTGTGAGGCCGCCATTTCGAATATTGGAATTTGGTTGCCAGATTCGGACTCAGCACATCCAAAAACCCCTAGATACATGTTTGAAACCTTTTTTTTTATTTTTAATGATTTCGGTAGAAGTGCATAGAAGTCTTAGAAGTGCGGTGAACTTAATAAAGTAGATTTATATTAGAATTTTATAAAATTTGGACCCAAACTGAATATCAAATCCAGTAATTGCTTTCCAAGGCTTTTTGAGAACGCATCAATGGAACTGTACTTGTCAAATACTAATTACATGGATTTTATATTTTTTTAGGTCCAAATTTGATTATATTTTCTAGTTTGTAGTTGATTTATCAAACAATTTGTAATTATGCAGGGTGTATTCATGGCTCATGATTCTTACTCGTACAAACATCCAGAACTTGGTAATATTACATATCGATGAATTCACAATAAACTTTTATGTTTACATAAGCTAGACCCTCTTCAAATGCTGGCTTTAAATTAAAATACAGTTTAGTATTCTCCAATAAAAAGTAGAAAAAACAGTAATCACTTCAACCGGTTTATATTAGGTTATTGGTTTTAATATATAGCTATTCTAATTTACTTCTGCTAATAAGTTAAATTTATTTTAAAAGTTTATTTTGGTTCCTCATAGAGGAACCTTTGTGATAGATGAAATTTTGATCTTTGATTTTTTGGCATATAAGCACGTTTTGGGACCTCAGGAAGCTAAAAAACCGGTTTTTAAAAAAAGTCTGTATGTGTGTGTGTGTGTGTGTGTGTGTGTGTGTATGTGTGTGTGTGTGTATGTATGTAACCGGTGAAATTTCACAACCATTATGGAATTAAGACCGAATTTTTTTTTCAAAAATTTTTTCATCAAAAAATCTCAAACTACTTTTTTTTTTTTTTAATTTGGATGTAATACCTCATTTATTTCCACGAAAGTACCTATATTTGAAAGTACGATTTTTACTCGATATCTCGAATCTGATAAATAATTTTTTTTAAATTTTTTTATCAAAATTTTTTTCACCAAAAAATACAAAAAATACCAAATTATTTTTTCTCTTTAGACGTAGTACCTAATCTATTTCTGTGGAAGTACTAGTTTTAGAAATATCATTTATAGCATTTTTTTGGACCTGATACCTAATTTTTTCAAAATTTTTTTCTCAAAATTAAAAAACCAAAAAAATTAAAAAATCTGTAATATTTTTTTTTTTTTTAGTGTAATACTTCCTTTAATTCCATGACAGTACTAATATTTGAAAATTTTGCAATCGGTGGTATTTAAAAACCATTATGGAATTAAGATCTAATTTTTTTTTTCAAAAATTTTTTTATCAAGACATTTCAAAATACTTTTTTTTTTTTTTTAATTTAGGAGTAATACCTCATTTATTTACATAAAAGTACTTATATTTGAAAGTATGGTTTTTACTCGATATCTCAAATCTGATAATTAATTTTTTGAAAATTTTTTTCCCAAAATTTTTTTCACAAAAAAAATACAAAGAATACCAAATTTTTTTTTTGTTCGGACGTAGTACCTAATTAATTTCTATGAGAGTACTAGTTTTAGAAAGCTTATTCATAGTAATTTTTTGGATCTGATACCAAATTTTTTCAAAATTTTTTTCTCAATATTAATAAAACAAAAAAATTAAAAAATCTGTAATATTGTTTTTTTTTTAGTGTAATACCTAATTTATTGAAAATTTTTTTCTAAAAATTTGTTAAATAAAAAACATTAAATCACAGCAACATTTTTTTTCTTTTAAAATACGGTATTTAACTTTTTTTTATGAAATACTGATATCTCAAATTATAATTTTTATTAGATAAAATAGACCATTATAAATATTTTGCTATTGTTAATGAGGAACCATAGTGCCAATCACTTGGCAGCGTTTTTTTTATTGTGTATTAATTTATTATTAATTTTTATGTTAATTTAATAATCCTAAGTTTATTTTAATTTCAAATTTATATTATTTAAGATTGTTTACTTATAACCTATTATAGGTTATAAACAAATCTTTATTTTTGGTAATAATTTAAAATCAGTAGTTTAATTACTACTTTTGATTAAATTTTATTATTTAACTTATTTAATATATATTACGTATTAAATATATCAATTGACACACTACTTTTGATTAAACTTTCACTTTAATGTTTATTAGTGTGTAATTTTTATGTTTTACTCATTCCTTTTGTGTAACAAATGCGCTTTAATATTTAATGATTAAAAACTTGCTCAAATTGACACACTATGGTTTTGAGTGTATATATTTAAAAATTTATTTGTGTGTCTGTGTCTTCCATCATCACGGTGAACAAAATTACATAAAACCGGTGTCAAAATAAAGATAAAAAGTCCGCGGGTGACATAGGCTATAGATTTTTTGCTCAGCTATCGTAGTTTTTGAGATATTTAATTTTTAAAGTTTTTGAAATTGAGAAAATTTTGAAAAATTTTGAAAAACTAAAATATCTCGAGATTATCGACAAATTTTATTGTCACAAGTTTGTACTGTTCGATTCAGCACCAATTTTTACGTATTCTCCTAAATTTTTATTCAAAACGGTGGTATCTTTTGAAGCTGGTAAAAAAATTTTTTTTTATTTTTTTTATTTTTTATGGTATTTTTCACTTTTCGGTTGATTTCAAGATACGTATTTTAACGATAATTATTATATAATTATTATATAATATATTATTATTATTATTATTATTGGGTGTCCAGTGTCAAGTATCTGGGAGTACAGCTCGATCGTCGGTTAAACTTTAATTAATATTCACTATTACTTTAAGTAATTGATATTCACTTTTGTAAGTGCTTCCATATTAGCTGATACTGCTATTTACTAATTTCATATTTTTTAGTATACGGTTATTAATTGATGATTGTTGCATTAATATAAGTTATTATTATTATTTTTTTTTTTTTTTTTTTTTTTTTTTTTTTGTCAAGGGAATCTTGTGAATCTTACATCAGCCATGGAGTGTTTGCGGGCCTTAAAGGCCCGCAAATTTCCATGACCGCCCAGTTGCACAAAGTGTACAACTGGGAGACCACCGGCGAACACGGTCGCCGGCTACGCCCCAGATTCTTACTGGATAAACACACTATAAACCCCCCTGCGCTTGTTTGCCCCAAACCGGAACTCCCTTTTCAGGTATAACTTCAGTTTGGGACGCGCAGCCTAGGCAGCTGGCCGCTGCCTTCCCCCAGCCTAGTGACAGGAGAGCAATCTACGATAGAAAGCCCTCCTCCTTTTTCTTCAACAAGGTGGCCCTTACGTACTCTGCTACTTTGTTCCAATTTTCAGAACTCCGTAGCATTTCCGGAACCACCTTCTCTGGCCTCCAAATCGGGAAGGGCGGGCGCCCTTCCACGTAGCGCATACATCCGAAGAAAGTATGCTCCACTGTATCCTTCTCGCCTGGGCAGTGCAAGCACTCCTCTGTTGCCACCTTATGCCAATGTTTCAACATTGCACGGAAATACCCGTGTCCAGTCAAGAATTGGGTGAGGTAAAAATCCACCTCCCCATGTTGTCGTCCAGTCCATGCCTGCAGATCTGAAATCAGTCTGCGCGTCCATCGGGCATTTTTCTCTTCCTCCTTTTTCCACCGTTCCTGCCATTTTCCCATAGAGCTGGAGCGGGCGCGAGTGGATGCCACTTCGCGGTCCTCTACACTATCGTAAATGTATTTCCGCTCCAACGCTAGCAGGTCGATGGGTATGACCGATGCTACTACCTGGATCGCTTCGAGCGATACCGTATGGTACGCGCAGGCGATCCTCAGGGCCGCTTGCCGCTGCACAGACGATATTTTATGTCTGTACTTGGCAAATTTGGTGATATCCGCCCAGATCTCAGATCCATAAAGCAGGACAGAGTTGACAACGGACATCAACAATCTTCGCTTCCCGGGTTTGGGCCCTCCTATGTTGGCCATGAGCCTTGACAAGGAGGATGCGATCGACGCGGCCTTCTCACTCGACCTCTGAAATTGTTCCCAGAAGTTCAGCTTGTTATCAAGCAGAACTCCCAGGTACTTAACCGATGTCTTGGCTTGGATCGTGTGAGGGTTTCCACCATCATCGACATTTACATCGATGTCCGTGGAAATTGTTGTTCGACGGGTCAGCAATACGATCTCCGTTTTGGGGATCGCGAGCTGGAGCCCGTGCTCGCCCATCCAGAGGTTGATCTGTCTCATGACTAGATTCAACCTCTCCTGGGTTACCTGCATGTCCCTGCCAGTGATGGTCAGAGCCACGTCGTCCGCGTACCCGATCAGAGAAGCTCCTTCCGGGAGGTGAACGCGCAACAGGCCATCGTAAAAGGCATTCCACAGGTCTGGTCCGAGAACCGAACCTTGGGCAATGCCCGCACTCAGAACCCTCTGTCGCCTGCCATAAATAAATATTATTATTATTATTATTATCATTATTATTAATATTACATTAAAAATATTTTTTATTATTATTGTTATTTTTTTTTTTTTTTTTTTTTTTTTTTTTTTTTTTTTAAGGGAAATATGTGAATCTTGCATCAGCCATGGAGTGTTTGTGGGCCTTAAAGACCCGCAAATTTTCATGACCGCCCAGTTGTACAAAGTGTACAACCGAGAGACCATCGGCGAACGCGGTCGCCGGCTACGCCCCAGAATCTTACTGGATAAATAGACTTTAAACCCTCCGCGCTTGTTTGTCCCAAACCGGAACTCCCTTTTCAGGTATAACTTCAGTTTGGGACGCGCAGGCTAGGCAGCTGACCGCTGCCTTCCTCCCTGCCTAGGGGCAGGAGAGCTCTCTACGATAGAAATCCCTCCTCCTTCTTCTCCAACAAGGTGGTCCTTACGTACTCTGCTACTTTGTTCCAGTTTTGGGAACTCCGTAGCATTTCCGGGACCACCGTCTCCGGCCTCCAAATCGGGAAGGGCGGGCGCCCCTCCGCGTAGTGCACACATTCGAAGAATGTGTGCTCTACTGTATCATACACGCCCGGACAGTGCAAGCACTCCTTTGTTGCCACCTTATGCCAATGCTCCAACATGACACGGAAATACCCGTGTCCAGTTAAGAACTGGGTAAAGTAGAAATCCACCTCCCCATGCTGTCGTCCCATCCATGCCTGCAGGTCTGAGATCAGTCTGCGCGTCCATAGGGCATTTTTCTTTTGGTTCTTTTTCCATCGTTTCTTCCATGCTTTCATAGAGTTGAAGCGGGCGCGAGTGGATGCCACTTCGCGCTCATCTACGCGCTCGTAGATGAATTTCCGCTCCAACGCTAGCAGGTCAATGGGTATCACCGAAGCAACAACCTGGATCGCCTCTAGAGATACCGTGTGGTATCCGCAGGCGAACCTCACTGCCGCTTGACTCTGTACCGACGATATTTTATGTATGTACTTGGCAGTTTCTGTGGTCTTCGCCCAAACTTCTGATCCATAGAGCAGGACAGAGTTGACGACTGACATCAGGAGCCTTCACTTCCCTGGTTTGGGTCCCCTAATGTTGGCCATGAGCCTTGACAGGGAGGATGCGACCGACGCTGCCTTTTCACACGACCTCTGAAATTGCTCCAAGAAGGTCAACTTGTTATAAAGCTGAACTCCCAGGTATTTCACCGATGTTCTGGTTCAGATCGTGTGAGGGTTTCCGCCGTCGTCGATAATTACATCGAAGTCGGTGTGAACCCTTCGACGGGTCAGAAGTACGATCTCCGTTTTTGGGATTGCAAGCTGGAGCCCGTGATCGCCCATCCAGAGGTTGATCCGTCTCATGATTAGATTCAACCTCTCCTAGGTCACTTTCATGTCCCTGCCAGTTATGGTCAGGGCCACGTCGTCTGCGTACCCGATCAGGGAAACTCCTTCCGGGAGGTGGACGCCCAATAAGCCATCATAAAAGGCATTCCACAGGTCCGGTCCGAGAACCGAACCTTGCACGATGCCTGCACTCAAAACTCTTTCACGCCTTCCATCGAGCGTCGTAGAGCAGTCTCCGGTCCCGCAGGTAATCCTTTAGTACGTTACCCAGATACCTGAGTATCCGGAAATCGTACTCGAGGGACGGATCATGTCATCCCACCTGGCCGAGTTGAAAGCGTTTTTGACGTCCAGCGGTACCAGAAGGACGTCCTTGCGAATTGCAGGCCGCTTTTCCCTCTCAGCCTCTACGGTATCCATGACACGCCGGATGGCGTCTATCGTGGAATGCCCTTCACGAAAACCATGCTGCTCCTCAGAGAGACCACCGCCCTCCTCGATTGCCCTTCTGAGCCTTGCCTGGAGCATGCTCTCCATCACCTTACCGATGGTATTTAACATACACAAAGGTCTATAAGATGATGGAGAGTCCGGGGCTCCCCCCTTGCCCTTGTTCAAGAGCACGAGACGTGCCACCTTCCACTGCTTTGGGAACACTCCAGCCACCAAACACGCATTGAAAATGCTTAACAGGATACCAGGGATTACTTTGACCGCTCTTTTGAGCACTTCCGCTGGTATCCCGTCCGGCCCCGGCGCCTTGCCATTTTTCATGGCCTTTATGGCCTTGACCATCTCGCCTTCGCTGAACAGCGGCACTTCCTCCCTGGGTATCACCTCAACCGGGTTTTCCCGGATGGGCCTTTCAGGGAAGAGAGCACCGACGATCCGTTCAGTCGACACCACGTCCATCATGTTGTCGGACCCCCGGTTTAACTTGCCCATTACGACTTTGTAACCTAGGCCCCAGGGGTCCTTGCTTACATCTTCGCGTAATGAACGCAGACATCGAGCCTTGCTTTGACAGATTGCCTTTGCCAGCCGGTGTTGTCCTTATGTTCCTGAGAAAGCACGGCAGCCTCAGATCTGTCCCGTGCTCTTTGCGCCTTTCGTCGTGTCCTGTGGCGTTCCTTCTGGAGCTCAGCTATTTCGGGAGTCCACCAGTACACTGGCTTTCCCCCTTTCCAGGGCCTGCGGCGAGGCATCGAGGGATCAAAAGCCCTGCACAATAGAGACGTTACTTTTTTAACTAAGATTTCAGCCTCATGGGGACTTGTGGCCCCTCTATGCCAAGAGGGGATGGATGCTGACTCGATTCAAAGATACTGTTCGAATCTGTCTTGCTCCATTTTTGGGACGTTCCAACCCAGGGGGCGCCTCCTGTACGGAGGTCGTTATGAGGTTCCTTCCAATAACCGGAAGGTGATGTAATGGTCATCAATACCATTGTATTGATCATCCATCACCCTCCATTCGCCTATTCTCCCGGACGCAGCTTCTTTAGCGAAGGTTATGTCCGGGATAGAGACACCCCAACCCGGCCTCTCGTAGGTGGGCCTGTTGCCTCTATTCTGGACCACTAGTTTGCACCTAGTGGCTATTTCGAGCACCATTCTTCCCCTGGAGTTAGTCGTTGGCATTCCCCATTCCAGAGCCCTGGCGTTGAAGTCTCCACCAAGGATGACGCCACCAGCCACCGTTTGGACCGTGCTCTAGATGCTGGCCAGCTTTGTAGCTAGCTTTGCCGAGTTGTCGTTTGGGGAGGGATAGCAACTTATGTAAGTTGTCTCCCCGCACTTGGCCCAGACGTGGCAATTCCCTTTCCCTTGTTGGGTAAGGGACGTTTGGGCTCTGCCTCGAGGCCATATGGCGCAGCAGCCAGTGTCATCAGGAAGCCAGTACTTGTGGTTCGTGTTGTAATATTGCTCGCTTAGTAAGAGGATATTTGCATCCTCTTCGCGAGCAATTTGATCCAACAATGCACCAGCTTCCCGTACATGTCACGTGTTGCCTTGGAGAACCTTGATCATTTCCGATGACACCTGCTTCTCGCCACAGCCAGAGCCTCCCGGTAACTGGGGCAGTTTCCCTCTCCAGGATAGTGCTCCGTAAAGCACTCATCCTTTCTGGTTTTGCAGAGGAAGCACTCAGGCTTATCCTGGCTGCACTCCGTCCTCTTATGGCCATCTTCGCCACACTTTAAACACGCTTTACTTCTGTCTGGGCCTTTGCAGACATATTGACTATGTCCATAGCCCAGACATTTGTAGCAGAGCCTCACGTCTGCACGGAGGCGCACTCTACTTGATGCCCAGCCGATCTGGATTTTGCCCTTCTTGGCCAGGCGTAGAGCGTCAGCGAATTTTCCTCCTTGTCCAGTGGCTTCTTAGGTACCTGATTTTGCTGCTTCTGTCCGTCAGCTACTTCGCATATCTCTATATGCTGATTAGTACCCTTTCTTGGTTGAAGCTGCAGCTGCTTTTGTTTTTTCAGCAGCTTTCTTTCTTTTTTGGACTTATGCCTAGGGGCGTCCTTATCTCCATCCTTGTTGGGGGAGGTCCTAGGGTTACCCAGTGGGCAGTTCTCCTTGGTGTTGTTAGGAGCAACCTTTGAGTCATCTCCCTTATTGTGGCGATCTCCCCCCGCAAGTTCATTCTCTTTTGGTGGACGTTTCCCTTTTTTCTGTTCCAACTTCTGCTTTTGGTATAATTCTAGCAGACTTGCCTTCTTCTTTTGCTTCTGGATCACTTTATATTTTTTACGCCGCTCTTTTTCCTCCTGTTCAGTCGCACTTTCTCCTTATTCCTCTGCTCTTGCTCCCTCCTCTGGTTTTCTTGAAGCAGCATTTTCCTTCTTTCCTCTTCTTCCTGGAGCTCCGCGTTGTTCTGCTGCTCCACCCTAGAGTTGCTGAGGTTCTTCTTGGGGATCCTTTTCCTATCATGTCTTGACTCTGGAGAATTCTCCTCAGAGGAAGACGATCGGGTTCTCTTTGCCTGCTGTTTATGTTCTGCTTTTTTAAGAGCAGACTCAATATCTTGCGTTTCCACATGCAGTCTCTTCGTTATTAGCTCAAGTTAAATGAGCACATTGCCGCAATTTTTTTGTACTGTAGTACAGTGATGTGACATGCTGCGATTAGCTTCCATCATTTCCTTGTGGTGTTTTTCCAAAGCCTGTACAACGTCCTTCATTACAGAAATGTGGTGAACGAAGGCATTCGGCTTTTCGACCACTGCTTGATCAAAGGCCTGGTCTATGTCAAGACTACCAGTACCATATGCTAAGCTCTGCAGATATTTAAGGCTGTCCGCATAGCTTGGTTTTTCAGTATTCCCTGCACCTGGTGCAGGTAGTGGATGCTGAATATGTTCAAGCAAAACTATGGCTTGAAGTTCCTTACCTTGGAAGATGATGTTAAATCCACCTCCATGCAAAATAGTTGGCCCCCCTCAGAATCCATGGGGCCGGTGCCAGCCGACGCGGCTTTCACCCGATCGGAACCGACAACTGAATTTGACACTTTTTGAGCAAGTAACTTATCAGTCTGAGGTATATCAGTTTTATCATTTTGCATATTTGTCATTTAATTAGCCTGTGTCACTGGACTAAGCGCCCTTAAATGGATTTGGGTAAGGGTACCCTCTGTGCGATGTGATAACCTGGAAAAAAGAAAGAACCTGTAAAGAACTATTGTAATTAGTGTATCTGTAATGAAATGGGAAAAAGTGGTGAGATAATAAAACCGGGGACTCAGACCCGCAGCAATCCTCACCCTGGGTACAAGACACAGGGGGGTGACCGTTGCGAGTCCTACAGATCTGATGTCTGCTGACATAATACGATACATAACCCGTCGTATTAACAGGATCCTCATAGGCCATTCCTAGCGATTGGTCAAGATCCCAATGATTCTTATAAAAGTAAGATTACTTCGACCGTTCGATCATTCGATTTGCACTGCAACAAAAAATGCGACATCCACCCAGACATCTGCTCCTGGGACTTACACACCTGTGTAATTTAAATAAATTTTAGGTTAGTCAGGGAAGCTCTGAACAAAAAAATGCTTCTTGATTAGTCATGGAGCGAACGCCCCAGGGCTCACCAAAATCAGGGATCCTAGGATCAGTCATGTCCGCGCCCAACACCTGCAGCTGCAAGGGTTTATCTGATAATTACCGCTTCAAGCCTTACGTCCCAAAGTTATTGGCTGCAACACATATATCACATTTAAAGTAAACAGTTTTTTGTTTAGACAGAAACACATGCAGCCAATCCCATCGAACGTTTCAGCTCTTTTCGTGGCTTTTTCTGAATCCCCCCAAAAGACAGCAGGTGAAGGGCACGAACATGAATGAACCAACAGCAACGATTACCTTGCTCTATAGGGCAAGGCAAAATTGCTGTGGAGCCCTGCTCTAGAGAAGCCCAGCCATACGTGCCATTCATCATATTAATATACTAATTTCAATAGCATTAGTGTATAGTATAATTAAAAATTAAAGCTGCCATTAGTGACATCTGAATTAGAAGAAATATATGCCCCGTTCGCAGACGCCTTCCTAGACAACGCACCCCTCACAGTGAGTTCGAGGTCATCGAGCAAGAATTGATTCCACCTAGCATCTGAGAGGGAGTAAGGTGGAGTTAATAAGAAATTTTAACTGTCCACTAAGAGAACCATTTAGGATCTCAGCCAAAAGCCGTCGGCTGAGTGACACATCAACAGGGTAGCCACGAGAAGGCAGTTCAATCCCACCTAGAGTTATCGACACTAAAGGACCAAACCAGTGGTCTGTAGCTTATACAGCGTCGTGTCCATAGGTAACTCCTACCAGTCCATTGGGCCAACCCATCTCATTCCAGCATGTCGGGTATTCACCAAAAATGGTTTATTTCCCAACCACCCCATTATTATTGTTATTACTATTATTATTACATTACAAATATTTCAAGACATGATTAATTTTTCATTTAATCTTAAAATTTAAAGTTTTGTTAGAATGTGTTAAATTACGAAAATATAAATCAAGCAGTCATCAATAAAATTATAGTAGCATTCGTTAGAGACTACAGATATTCGTTAATTTTAAAGCATAAAGAATTTATTAGAATAAATTCAAATAAATTAAAATGCCAGCAAGAAAAAAAACAAATTTATCCAAAAAAATAAGAAAACAGTTTAATATTGCAACTAAAAGAGATGAAGAAAATGATATTGAGAGATTGGAAAGTTGAATTATTACTTTTTAAATTAGTAAAATTATTAATATAATCGAAAATATTATTTTTCTAGGAACGTTTGAGAAATAATGCTGAAAGGATGCAGGTCGTTAGATCGAATGAAAATCCGCAGCAGGCTCAAGTAATTATTTTGTTAACTTTTAAAATATATAATACTGTATTACTTAATTAATATAGAAATTTATTAGATGCGGCTGAGAAATGATGCTATAAGACATAGAGTAGTAAGAGAAATGAGAATCCTGAGCGACATAATGTAATTCTTAATTATTTATAAATTCAAAGAAGCATTCGGGTGTTATTATAAAATTAAATATAATTACAGTTTACAGATGCGTCTGCGGGATAATGCAATAAGAAAACGTATTAATAGAGAGAATGAAAATGCTCAAGATGCTCAAGTAAGAATCAAAATTCATAAAACGATATTTCATAAATTATTATAAATCTTCAATTTTCAAATTTTAATAAACGGATTTCACATATTTATGTATGGTATTCATTTACAGAAACGCAGAAACGATCAAGCTGAAAGGCAAGCTCGGATAAGGGATGAAGAGGATGAAGTTTAAAGAAATATTAATATTAATTACGAAGATCACGCATTGCTTGATATTGGCAGAATGAACAAATTATGCAGATTCAGCAGAGCGTTTAAATGGCCAGGTGAAACTCCTGGAATGTGCTGCAGTAGTGGAAAAGTACAGCTGCCTCATTTAGAAGAACCTCCAGCCACTTAATGAACTTTTACGTGGAAATACAGATGATTCACGTCATTTTCTTTCGCACATTAGGAGTTAAAATTCTGCTTTTCAGATGACTTCCTTTGGGGCAGATAAAATTATTCGTAACAATAATTTCTCTACTACTTTCACTGTTCAAGAACAGGTGTATCATAGTATTGGCTCACTTTTACCAGCTGATGGTGATCACTCATTTCTGCAAATATATTTCATAGGGGATGATAAACTGGAACCTGAAAGGAGATGCTTAGTACAACAACAAGTTCATAGAAACATTATTCACAATCTTCAGGAAATGTTTCATCAACATAATATTTTGATTAGGGAATTCAAATATGCCTTATAAAATATTCCCAACGACAATTACAATATTGTTATGCACGCAGACAAAGTACCGATAGGTGAACATGAAAGGTTATACAATCTTACTCATGCAAACGAAGTTGCTATTATAATTAGCGGTGAGGCTGCAAATAGACGAGATATTGTTTTGCACAGACAGGATAATACTTTGAAAAGGGTATATGATTTACATAGGTTTTATGATGCCCTGCAATACCCAATAATTTTCTGGCAAGGACAAGAAGGATATTCGTTTAATATACTCCAAATTAATCCCATTAACCACAGGCCAATTGCAAATAAAAAAGTTTCTGCAATGCAATTTTATGCATATCTATTTATGTTTAGGGAGAATAATGCAAACATTATATTTTATATGCGTGAACTAATACATCAGTTTTCTGTTGACATATACGCCAAAATTGAAGCAGAAAGGCTGTTATATATTTTACTGCATCAACAACTATTAAGGGTAGAAGATTACATACATTTACGTGATGCTATTGGATTGGATGCAAATATTCAGCCTCAAGATGTTGGACAACTAGTTATTTTACCATCGTCTTTCATAAATAGTCCTAGATACTTAGCAGAATATACTCAAGATACATTTTCATATGTTAGAAAACATGGCAAACTAGATTTATTTCTGACTTTTACATGCAACTCTAATTGGGAAGAAATAACTAGAGAATTATTGGCAGGACAACAAGCTCATCGTAGGAGTGACTTAATTGCACGCGTTTTTAGACAAAAAGTTATAAAATTTATGCATGCATTAGTTAAAGGTAAAGATACAATCACATCATTATCATACATTTTCAATTTATAAATTTTAATTAATTACATACTTTATTATGCAAATATTACAGGTAGAATATTCGGAACAATCGTGGCTTACACATATTCCATTGAGTGGCAAAAACGTGGACTTTCACATGCTCATATACTTATATGGTTGGCTAATAAGATTCAACTAAGATTTATTGATAATTTTATATCAGCAGAAATACCTAATATAGATGCTGATCGTCGTTTGCATGAAATTGTTGTAAAATATATGGTTCATGGACCATGTGGAATTCTCAACCCTGGGTCACCATGCATGAAGAATAACGTTTGCACAAAAAAATATCCAAGAAATTTACTGAGCGAGACCATTACTTCTGAAAATGGATACCCTCTATACAGAAGAAGAAATCCAAGAGATGGTGGATTTACGGCAAGAAAAAGGTTAGCAACTGGACAACAATTAGATATAGACAACTCATGGATAGTACAATACTATCCGATTCTTTGTAGAATGTTTCAGTCTCATATCAACATAGAATGCTGTAACTCCGTTAAAGCAATCAAGTACATTTGCAAATACATACACAAAGGTAATTCTTTCTTAAAAATTCAATATACAAGAAATAATGGTATTAATCATCAGAACGATAATAACTAAGTGGAAAATTATAGGAATGGGAAATACATTTCCACAAATGAGGCATTCTGGAGGATATATTCATTCCCTTTGCATGAAAGATTTCCAAATGTTGTTCATTTAACAGTGCATTTAGAAACTGGTGAGCGAATCTACTTCAACAACAATCAAGATTTACGGGATGTTGTAGAGAACAGAAGAAGGACAACTCCAACTGCATATTTCTAATTATGCCAAGAAGACTCATTCGCTAGAGAACTAATATACCCCGAAGTTCCTAAATATTATACTTGGTGTACTTCTAACAAAGAATAGAAAAGACGAAGACAAGGAACACCAGTAAATGGTTGGCAAGGAGTATTTGAAACAGAAACTTTGGGAAGAGTGTATGTCGTACATATTTCTAACTTTGAATGTTATTGTCTCCAGCTTCTACTACATAATATAAGAGGACCAACATCTTTTGAAGATCTGAAGACAGTGAATGGAGTATTATTTGAGACATTTATGCAAACCTGTCAAGCATTACATTTATTGGATAACGATAATCATTGGGTGGGATAATACTATGGTAGACGCTGAATTAACCAGGTAAAGATTATATTCTTTAATTTATTAATTATAATTTCTTATATCTTATTTGTACATATTAGGTCTCCTAAACAGATTCAGGAGTTATTTGCAATATTGATTACTACGTGTGGTGTAAGTAATCCCTTAAACTTATGGGAAAAATAAAAAGATTGTTTAGTGGATGATATTAGAATTGCTAATGCTCTTGATGCCAATTTTACGCAACACATTTATAATCAAGCGCTTTCGATGATTGATAGAGAGGTACTAATTATGTCAGGTAGACATTTACGTGCATTCGATATACCTTTTGATTTACCAGCGAATCAAAATAATTCTGAAATCATTAAAGAAACCAGCTACGATTTAAGAAAACTTGAACTTATGATCAGGGAATGCGTACCTAAATTAACAGCAGAGCAGAGTAATTTTAGAAATATAATTTTTGATTGTTTAAGAAACAATAGAGGCGGTTTATTTTTTCTTGATGTGCCTGGCGGAACAGGAAAGACATTTCTCCTAAATTTACTTTTGGCTGAAATTAGAAATAGTGGTAAAATAACTTTAGCAATGGCAGCATTAGGTATAGCATCAACTTTATTAGAAGGAGGGTATACCGCTCATTATTTGTTAAAGCTGGGATTGAACCTAACAGAGCATGAAACTCCAATATGTAATATAAGTAAAAATAGTAATATAGGAGAACTTTTACAAAGATGTAAGTTAATAATATGGGACGAATGCACAATGGCTCATAGGAAATCCATTGAAGCTTTAAACCTATGTCTTCAAGATCTAAATAGCAATTAAAATATAATGAGTGGTAGAATAGTAATTTTGTCGGGGGATTTCAAACAAATTTTGCCAATTGTTCCACATGGTACACCAGCAGATAAGTTTCAGGCATGTTTTAAATCTTAAAAATAATGGCGTCATACTAACAAATTTAAATTGACGGTTAATATGCAAGCAAGAAATAATGGTGGTGATCCAGCAACTTTTCCACAAGAACTTATAAATGTAGGCGAGGATTTGTTAGAAAGAGATGAAAATAATCAAATAACTTTAAAAAATACGTTATGTACAACGGTAAACAATGTAAAAAATTTAATTGAAAATGTTTTTCCAAACATAAAAGACAATTACCTATCAGACAAATGGTTATGCGAAAGAGCACTTTTGGCTCCTACAAATGACAATATTAACCAACTGAATTCAATTATCTTGGATCGTATACCTGATAATACTAAGATTTTTACATCTCTAAATACTTTGGTAAATATATATATAAATTTTTTTTTAATGACTTTAATTTATTTTAAACAAGAAAAAAAATTATAATTGCATTATAATTTTGTAGGTTAACCAAGAAGAATGAGTAACTTATCCATCTGAATTTTTGAATTCCATTGAAACTTCAGGATTGCCATTTCATCAAATAAAACTCAAAATTGGAGCACCTACTATACTAATGAGAAATCTTAGACCACCAATGTTGTGTAACGATACAAGGTTGCGTATTATAAGTTTCATCGGTAACCATATTATAAAAGCGACTATATTAAGTGGAGCAGGTAAAGGTGAAGAAGTTCTAATACCAAAATTACCTCTTATTCCAAATGATATACAGTTTCAATTCAAACGGTTGCAATTGCCATTAAAATTAGCATTCGCAATCACAATAAATAAGGCTCAGGGACAAACATTAGAGGTTGCTGGTGTTGACTTACGGACAAGCTGTTTTTTACATGGTCAACTCTACGTGGCATGTTCCAGGGTGAGAAGTAATAAAAACTTATACGTTTTGGCTAACGGAACTAAAACAGACAATATTGTATTCCGCATGGCCTTAAAATGATTGATAAATCATACTAATATTATAAATTTTTCTACAATTTTAATGAATGTAATATGAATTGTATAGTAACTTAGATTATTCAATACTTTATCATAAATAAATTAATAATTTATTAAAGGCGTATATCATTATTTATAAGCAAAATGTAAAAACCTTAAAAGTGTATACTCACAGGGGGGGCGGAGCCCCCCTCCAACTTTTGCTAGTACTATATATATCTGAAAATTTATTTGTCTGTTTGTTTGTTTGTTTGTTTAATTGTTTGTTTGCTTGTTTGTACCCTAATGACTCAAGAACCACCGAACCGACTGGCATGAAACCAGCTACAAAATGAAGAAAAAAAAATGTGGGTGACATAGGCCCTATATTTTCTGATTAGCTATCGTAGTTTTTGAGATATTTAATTTTTAGTATTTTTGAACTTGATAACATTTTTTAAAAATTTTAACAAAAATTGAAATATCTCGAGACTATCGAAAAATTTTGCCATAGAACTTCATAGTATTCGATTCAGCACTAATTTTTACGTATTCTCTGAAATTTTTATTCAAAACGGAGGTATCTTTAAAATTCTATAAGATATTTTTAAAGCTGGTAAAAAAATTTATTTCATTTTTTTATTTTTTATGGTATTTTTAATCATTTATTTGTGGGTCTGTGTATATTATAATGTAATTTATATTCTATATTAAAATGTAATTTATGCGTACTTAGTTAAATTTCTATTAAAAAACGTACGTTTCTTTAAAATTAAAAAAAAAAAAAAATTGATGGAGTTAAAATAATTATTGGTTTTTAAAAATAATTATAATAAAAAATAAGACAAATTCAAAAAATTAATGATATAATATAATTTTTTTCGATAAAAAAATAAATTAGTTAATATTAGTTTTAATTATATTTTCTACGATTTTTAAAATTTTTTTAAAAATTAAAATATAGGAAAAACACTGCCAAATTATTGGCACTACAGTTCTTTAAGCAATGCAAATATTCATACGAGTAAAAGTTTTTGACTATATCTTAATACTATATATATTCATATGAGTTAAAATTTTTTACTATACCTTAATACTATATATATTTATATGAGTTAAAATTTTTTACTATATATTATATATATTCAACTCAAATTTTAGGGTATAGTTTGGGGTGATAAAAAAGTCCCTCAGCCAAAGTTTTAGTCCTCTAGCACCTCATGGGCCCGAAATATGTCTGTTTAAAGGTCCAAAAATAGCCTGATTTGGCCCATTTTCAAAATTACGCCATTCCTTTGAATTTACTACAAATTTTATCTTATTGGTCACATTTGAACTGGTAAAAGGTCTACATTAAGAAAAAAATTTTAGCTTATTTCAAGGCGTTAATTTTTTTTGGCATTGATATATATTTTGGACAATAACAACATGATAATAATAAAAAATCAATAAAAACAACACTGGGAATAGATCAGGGGGGGCAGAGCTGGTATGCTAGTCACCTATGCTAGTATGTATACTATCGGTTTGAAAAAGATGTGAACCTCTTGTTTTTTGTTAATATATTGGGTAAAAATAGAGATATTTTAATTAAACAAATTTTTTTTTGAAAATTTGACCATATTTTTACAATTTTACCAAAGGAATATAGTTCAACTTTATTAGTTTCTGTTTTATTGCAAATATAAGTCAAAAAACAAGAATTTTTTAAAATTTTTTTTCACTCCGCTACTTTGGACCTCACAAAAGTGTCAAAAAAATCATTTTTTTCTGGCCAAATTTTTATTACTGATAATATGACTCTTTATATACACGTTGCTGTTTTAAAAATTAGAAAATATTAATTAGAAAATTTTCTGTGACCTTTGAAAGAGGAGACCTCTATCTCAGCAACAAATTGTTCGATTAGCTTCATTTTTTTTTTAATGGATAGGTTTTGATTTGTATATTACAAATTTATAATTGATTAAAATAGCGAATTTCTAGTTTTAGAGCTAAAGCGAAAAGAATCATGGCACAGGTGCAAAACTGTGCATCTATTGTTTCTAAAAAACTTTTCACACCTTCCCGCTGTTTCAAACTCCAAGAGGTAGAAAAAAAATATTTCTATTGTTTCAGAGTTTGATTATAAATTATCATGCTTTTTAAGACATTAGCATCTGTTAAAAATATAGGAAAAAAAAATTTCAATTTTCAGAAAAGTATTCAATTTTTATAAATATTGTAAATGTATTGATTCACCTGATCACAAAGAAATTTGAATCGCATAAATTGGCCAATAATTGGTTTGAATAGAGCATAAAGTAAAAATAGGTAACGATTTTTATTTTGCTTATATCAGGGTTATTTTTTGGCCGATTTTCGCTATTCAAAATGCACGTTAATCAGTTTTTTAAGTATACTAAGTATTAAAGAAAAAAAAAACTTTTTTGAAAAAATTTGCAAAAATTCCGAAGAATTTAGAAATAAAGAAATTTTAATAGACACCATACTGCAAGAGGTGAAAAAGACTGAAAAAAAAAAAATAATAATAAGAATTAATAATTGTACTTTTTTCCGCGGGATGCCTCAAAATTTTCTTTTGTTTATTTGATCTTTAAAATTTTTTTTTAGTTTTTGCAATTTTTTTAAAAGAGATTTTTTTTGCTTTTAAACTTAGTATACTTAAAAAACAGATTAATGTGCAGTTTGAATTGCGAAAATCGGCCAAGAAATAACCCTGATATCAGCGAAATAAAAATTGATACCCATTTTTACTTTGTGCTCTATTGAAGCCAATTATTGGCCGATTTTTGCGATTCAAAGTTCTTTGAGATCAGGTGAATCAATACATTTACAATATTTATAAAAATTGAATACTTTTCTGAAAATTGAAATTTTTTTTCCTATATTTTTACCAGATGCTAATGTCTTAAAAAGCATGATAATTTATATTCACAAAAAAAAAACAGTATAATTACTGTTTTACGTTCGAAATTAATTAAATTAATTTTGATGAAGTTTATTAAAAATAAACAACGATCTATATGGAACAAATAAACATGATAACTTTTTTCATTATCTTTGTCTGTGTGTCTGAGGATTGAGCCTCTCTTTGTCACACAGAATAATTTTTTTGAAGAAAGTTATATGATGTTAATTTTTAGATGGAAAAAATTTTTTTATTAAAAAATGAAAAATCTGAAAGTTCATTTCAGCTCTGCAAGAAAACAGGGCGAGCTTCATCAGTGTGAGACCCTGTTTTCTGCTTTTCACATATGAACAAACAGAAAACTTACAAAAAATAATTTACAAAAAAAAAAAAAATTTTAAAAAGAAAGAAAGAACTTACATTTTTTGACACCCCAGGAAGAGAATTTCAAGTAGAATGAGCATAGAAAGAAAGAAATCTCTCTTTCTACGAACACACACACATAAAGCTCCCACATCTGCGTTCAAATTATGTCGTCAAACTACGAAATATTTAAAACTAAGTATAAAATGTAAAAAATACAAAAAATATAAAAAAAAAAAAATTTTTTATTCAAATAGAATTTTTTCATTTTTTAAAAAATATATATGTATGTCTAGATGGTAGACGACAATTATTATTATTTGAATAAAAAATTTTTTTTTTTATATTTTTTATATTTTTTACATTTTATACTTAGTTTTAAATATTTCGTAGTTTGACGACATAATTTGAACGCAGATGTGGGAGCTGTGTGATGTGTGTTCGTGGGAGATGTGTGTTCGTAGAAGGAGAGATTTCTTTCTTTCTATGCTCATTCTACTTGAAATTCTCTTCCTGGCGTGTTAAAAAATGTAAGTTCTTTCTTTCTTTTTAAAAATCTTTTTTTTTTTTTTTTTTTGTAAATTATTAAGTTTTCTGTTTGTTCATATCTGAAAAGCAGAAAACAGGGTCTCACACTGATGAAGCTCGCCCTTTTTTCTTGCAGAGCTGAAATGAACTTTCAGATTTTTCATTTTTTAATTAAAAAATTTTTTCCATCTAAAAATTAACATCATATAACTTTCTTCAAAAAAATTATTCTGTGTGACAAAGAGAGGCTCAGTCCTCAGACACACAGACAAAGATAATGAAAAAAGTTATCATGTTTATTTGTTCCATATAGATCGTTGTTTATTTTTAATAAACTTCATCAAAATTAACATGATAATTTATATTCAAACTCTGAAACAATAGAAATATTTTTTTTCTACCTCTTGGAGTTTGAAACAGCGGGAAGGTGTGAAAAGTTTTTTAGAAACAATAGATGCACAGTTTTGCACCTGTGCCATGATTCTTTTCGCTTTATCTCTAAAACTAGAAATTCGCTATTTTAATCAGTTATAAATTTGTAATATACAAATCAAAACCTATCCATTAAAAAAAAATGAAGCCAATCGAACAATTTGTTGCTGAGATAGAGGTCTCTTCTTTCAAAGTCACAGAAAATTTGCTAATTAATATTTTCAAAGTTTTAAAACAGCAAAGTGTATATAAAGAGTCATATTATCAGTGGTAAAAATTTGGCCAGAAAAAAAGGATTTTTTTGACACTTTTGTGAGGTCCAAAGTAGCGGAGTGAAAAAAAATTTCAAAAAATTCTTGTTTTTTGACTTATATTTGCAATAAAACAGAAACTAATAAAGTTGAACTATATTCCTTTGGTAAAATTGTAAAAATATGGTCAAATTTTCAAAAAAAAATTTGTTTAATTAAAATATCTATATTTTTACCCAAAATATTAACAAAAAACGAGATGTTCACATCTTTTTCAAACTGATAGTATATATCTAGGCATGTTTCTATATATACGGTCGTCTCAGAGCGTTTTTATATGCATTTTAATAAAAGAATTCGAAAACCGAAAGGGATATATATAAAATTATTAGATTTTTTTTTTTGTTGATATTTTTCGTTTTTTGATATCTTTGATAAATTTTGGGCCATGAATGTTGTGAGATGAAATTTTATGGCCTAAGCTAAGTCAAAATTTATTTCATCCAAAGTATAAATTCTTAATTAATATATTATAACGTACATTTGGGCCATGAATGTTATGAGATGAAATTTTATGGCCTAAGATAAGTCAAAATTTATTTCTGCAAAAGCATAAATTCCTAATAAATATATTAGAACTTTTGGGCCATGAATGTTGTGAGATTCAATTTTATGGCCTAAGCTAAGTCAAAATTTATTTCAGCAAAAGCATAAATTCTTAATAAATATATTATAACTTTTGGGCCATGAATGTTGTGAGATAAAATCTTATGGCCTAAGCTAAGTAACATTTAATTTTAGCAAAATTATATTTTAAAATACTGATGATATTGATTAAATTAACAATATTTTGAAAACTTTAATAAATTAAAGTATCATTAAAACTAAGTTAAGTCTTGTTGTTTCCTAATCACAAGTTATGATATTACTTTTGGGCAATAAATATTGTGAGATGAAATTATATGTCCTAAGCTAAGTAAACTTTTATTTCAGCAAAAATATAATTTCTAATAAATATATAGTAACCTTTGAGCCATAAATGTTGTCATATGAAATTTTATGGCCTAAGCTAAGTAAAAATTAAATTTAAGTAAAAGTATATTTCAAAATATTGATACTGATTAAATTAATAATTTCCCTTGTGGCAAAACCGAACATCGTTTCTGGTTGCCAGCCAGATTCTGGGCAGATTTTCTGTCAAAATTATGGGCTACCAGATAATGGATAGATTTTTTTGGTCACCGAAGATACGTCATTTTTTATGACAAGTTTTATACGTTGTTTGGTTCCAAAGCAGAAAATCTTGCTGGTTTCTGCCCATTTAATGTTTTATTTTGACACTAGGGTAAATAAAGTAAAATGAGGCATTAAAAAAATTTTTTTTTTAAATTTTTCAGTTAAATATTTATTTGGAAAAATTTATTGCTACAAATTATATCTTCTATTTTTAATAAAAACAACAAAACATTTATTTATATAAATTTAATTCAATAATGGTATAACGAAATTTCTATTATTTTCTTCTGCAGAAAAATTTACATTTAGTCGTATCATTTTTGCAAATGTATCTGATAAACTATAAATTACAATTTCTGCTTCTGGTCTGCTTCTCACCTCAAATATATTTAATAAAGTAGAATCTATAGGATTCTTAAATACTGGTTTATCTTTAATAAAACACTTAGTTTTTAAATAAATTTGATTTTTATCATTATATAATATTTCTTCTATTTCAACAATACTTTTATTTTTCAAAAGTACGGTATTATTTAGATGTAAATCACTGAAAATCTAATCTTTGTATTTTAGTTTGTAAATTTTTTTTTCTTCCTTGTCTGAATCAATTATATCTAAGTTTTTGCTGATTTCTGCCTTATTATAGCAATATTTTTCTTTTCCGTAAATTATACGGTAATATTGAGCAACCGGTCTGTAACCCGTTCTTAAACATTTTTTCACATCGCTCCCAAGATACGATTCAAAATCATACGCACTTAATTCACGCAAACTGCATTCGGTATTATCAATATCGTCACAAGTATGCAAAAGATTGTGAATATTGATTGAGGCGAATTCTTCGCATTATCATTCAGTACCTGATTGTACGTAAATATTTAAATAGTGTCTTGCATAATCCGTATATTGATATGCATTCTTATACGACAACGTCCTACACATTACATGCAAATGTCAAAAATGCTTGTATAAATTGTCATCAACAATTTTTTTTAAAACAATAGGTCCGCAAACTTTTTGAAGAAACTCAAATTCAACAGCTTTGAAAAGCTCTATATCTTTTGTTGACCTCATTTTCCTAAGGAAATCATCTGGTACATCTTTGCGTATCATTTGAGTCCTTCGAGCAATCTCCTGCTTAGAAATTGATGATATTTTGCTAAATAAGAAATGCATATTTCTGTTTGTACACCCCAAAAAAAATAAGTGCATTGGGTCTAAAATAAATTGTTTAATCATATCTACTTCAGGATTTTTAATGGCAATTATAGGGGATACGCCCATGTGATAATCGGGTTGCGCAAAGCTTCTAAAAGTATCATCAGTTCGTAACATCGTTTTACCGTCTATTTTAAAGCACATAGCACCATTTACTTTTTTACCTTTAACATCACACCTTTCTCAAGCAATACTGGAAATGTGTGGATTTACATGTTTTAAGTACGACCTCGCGGGTGTATCACATATAAAATATTTAATACTTACATTATAATTCTCATAACCTCATTTTAAGCCTTCGTTTTGTAATACATTAATTTCTATGATAAATTCTCTTAAAAACCCGTTTATATTTTCTGGTTCATCTCGACCAGAATAAAAAGCTGCAGGAAAAGGCTTATAAATGTTTTGAGGATGGTATACTTCACAAAGTATTGGCCATGGAGTCAATTTACTTGATTTAAAAGGTTTTAGTCATCTATATTAACTACTAATTGAATATTATTGGAATCTTTATGATATTCTGGATTTATTTGAGATTGTAATTTTTTTCAGTGCCCAAATATACAAATTCACCACTACTATTATCATTGTCTTTCATTTTTATAATGTTATATTTTGCAGAACTTATTTTTAAAAGAGTTTTAAATCTTTTGGGCAATTTTTTTAAGACTCTTCTTCTTAATATTTGCATTAAGGCGTCCATTTTATAGTTACAAATATTGTAATTGACTGCCCATTTTCGTATATCTGTTATTTCTTGATTAAAGTCAGGATCATTTTCAGGCTCTTTATTTTGATGTAAATGATATTCGGAATTCTTCATCAGAAACAGAACCAGAATCAGTATCTTTTCAAGAATCAGAGTCACTCTCTTCGTTAAAAAAAGTGGAATATTCATTTTGTTCAACGCTCGAATTATTCTCAATTTCCTCAGTAGTTCATAAATTATTTTCATTATTGACATTAGTATTGTCAATTACCGCTACACTAATATCAAAATCTACTTTTTCTTGATTAACATACAAATTATTGATTGATTTCTGGTTCTGTGATTCAATAATACTTATAGATATATTCTGTTGTACTATAGTTGCAAAAGAATTTTTCCATCGATCAAAAATTTTAAAATTTTTCTTTAGTTTTCTATGTTTTTTTACTCTTAATTTACCATGTTCTTTGCTTTCCTTGAACCAATTCATAATTTTTAAATTCAAATTTTTTATAGTTTTTTTAACAACTTTTAACGGCGCAAATTTTATATAAAAGTTTAAAATCAACAAAAAGTTCTATATTTCACTTTTTAAAATGATATAAGTTAGAAGAAATCAATATCAATCTTTTTGATAAGAATAAAATAATAAATTAGCCCGAAATTATACGAAATCTGTCGATTATAACCGGCTTAGCTAATATACGCATGCGTGTAGTTTGTCACAGTCGGCCATACTTTAGTCTGAAAATCAAAAATTTTAAAATTTTTCTTTAGTTTTCTATGTTTTTTTACTCTTAATTTACCATGACTGCTTTTACACCGACCGATGTTTAAGGGCGAGTGTTTATTTATTAACCAAACCTTGCCTTAAGCAAACACTCGTTAAAATATAATAGTTAAAATATTCCAAAGAATCCAAATCTAGTCAGATTTTTATTTGTAACGTAACTTAGCGGGAAATTTGAAAAAATGATAAGCTGTAACTTTGACAGCTGCGAAATGAATTAACCAAACCTTGCCTTGCAAACACTCGTTAAAATATAATAGTTAAAATATTCCAAAGAATCCAAATCTAGTCAGATTTTTATTTGTAACGTAACTTAGCGGGAAATTTGAAAAAATCATAAGCCGTAACTTTGACAGCTGCTAAATGGCGAATCTTTAAAGGCCAAAATAAAAAAATCATAAAAATATATATTTATATTGCGAATTCTTTTATGTAGTTAAAAAAAAACAGATCTATTGGCTAATAATACGGCATTTCCTTTAAAATATTTTTATTATTTAATATAAGTACTTCATAAATCATTATTCTTATGATTAAAAAAAAATTTTTCACCCTAATTTTCCACCCCTAGATGAAGTTTTATGAATTTTTTATGGTCATATTTGAAATCAGCGACCTCGAGAATCCCTGATACAGGTTTTCCAGTAAGAATAAAGACTTTTGTAAAAAAATTTCTATAAAAATTGATTTTTCACCCCTTTTCACCCCAATTTTCTACCCCTAGATGAAATTTTATAATTTTTATGGTCATATTTGGAATTTTAAAAGCAGTCTCGAAAACCCCAAGACATAAATTAGAGCTAATAAAACGAAGAAGTTTCAGAATTGTAACAAAGTGGCACGTTTTGGCCGCAAAATAGGGAAAATAAGGCATGTTTTTGATGTTTCTACCCTTTCTACAGCTTTTCTGAAGGGTTGTTCATCAAAAATGACCACAAAACTGAATAGCCAACAAGATTTTGAAACAGAAACCATTTTTTTTTTTTTACAAAATTTTGACCTGAAAAAATTCAAGTGGCTCGTTTTGGCCGCGCCGGCGGTAATCGGTTAAAAATACTTAATAATTAAAAAATATGTATCTGGAAATCAAAGAAAATGTGCTTCTTAGTGATTTTTCGCTAGGATTTAAATTTTGCATAATCTACAATATTAATCAGAATTACTTAAAAATTTTGTTCAATTAATGTTTTTATAAAAAAATTCGTTAATTTACAAGTTCCATTCGATTTATTGAGAACCAATATAATTTAGGTACACAAACACTCGCCCTTAAAAATCGGTCATTGTAAAGGCAGTCCACGTGCTTTTATTTTATTTTACCTTTGCTTAATTTACGTTTGCTTTCTTTGAAGCAATTCATCATTTTTAAATTCAAATTTTCTATAATTTTTTTAATAACTTTTAACGGTGCAAAATTTATATAAAAGTTTGAAATCAACAAAAAGTTCTATATTTTAAAACTGTTAAAACTATTCACTGTTTAAAATGATATTATTAGGTTTGTGGGTTATTTAAATAAAAACACTTATTTATATTTGATATAACACTCAATGTTTATTCACGTCTAAATCTTAATCTTAATAATCACGTCTTAATTACACTAAAATAAATTTAATAATTAGTTATTATAAAATGTTAAACACGCCGATACAATATACAGAGAACGATGTCGATACGACGGTTGCTATACAAGCACTGAGCATTTGGCGTCCCTTCCTTCTTTAACTTTAGTATATAGAGGATGTGGTAGAGAGCGCCACACTTCAACAGATGTAAGTTAGAAAAAATTAATATCAATCTTTGAAAAGAATAAATTCTAAAGATGCACGAAATTATACGAAATCTGTTGATCATAGCCGGCTGAGCTAATCTGCGCATGCGTATAGTTTGTCACAGTCTGACATACTTTAGTCTCAAATTGGAGTTCATCATATGTGTGCATCAAAAAAATTTTGATAATTTAAAAATAAAATACCTTATTGTTTAAATAAATATTTTTTTAATTGATTAAATATCTAATATCGGTATAATTTACTTAATATATACCTATTGAGTTATACAGAAGTAAAAGTAAGTATATGATAATTAGTAGTGAAAATGTATTATATAAGTGCCCTCATGTTTATTGCCACTTCAGTAATTACTTTTTTTTTTATAGCACGTTTATGCTGATTCATTATTAGTCTGTCAGATAATGATAATTATATTTCATCAGATTTAATATAATATAATAAATTGAAATATAATAATAAGTATAAATATAATAACCTTATAAGACTTATTTTTTTCAAAAATTACAATTTTAGCAGCAATTTTAAATTTGGTCATTTTTGGCAAAAAATGGGCATTAGTTTACTAACTATAGCGATGAGAAACTCGGTGATGAAAAATTGCGGCTTACGGCGTTTGAAAGGTAGAACTTATACGAAAAAAATGAAATCAAACGGTAGTATTTTGGTAGAATTGCAATATGACAGCGTTATTTGGAAAATTGCCTAAAAACTCTATCTTATAACATTGTTATAGAATTGAGCCCTGCGTTTCTCGGCCAAGAAGGCGCGTTGGAATAAATGGTAGGAGTTTTCGGTATTTTTTCAACAATTTTAAGTCATTAATTGTAATACCAGGAAAGCCGATCTCCGATCGGGTTAGTGTCTCATATATAAAAATTTAGTTTTGTTATTAATTGTTTGGTTTTGTTATAAACACAATAATTATCTCCCATTATAAAAATTATTAAAATATATTTGAAAATTTTTTCTTGAAAATTATTTTATTGATCAATTCTAATATTACAATTAAATAGTTTATGTTAATATATAATATCTATTTGTTCAACAAGGGAAAAAAAGTAGGATTTGGCTTTCAATGCAGTTGTATGCACGAGTGAGCGTAGCGAACGAGTTCAGACAGCATTGAAAGTAAAATTTTCTACATTTTTTTCCGTGTTCAACACATAGTTTTTCATTAAAAGCGAAAAAAAGATCGCCCGAAAGTAAGAAAGTAGATCTTTTTTGCAGCGTGTAATGAAAATATATTTTTTTTTTATGTTAAGTCCAAAAAAAAAAAGAAAACTTAAATATATTTTCTTTTGAAATTAAAAATTTTAGAAATCAAAATCTCTTTTAAAAATTTTTTTATTTTGTGAAGTTTAATCTCAAAAGAAGATTAAATTACGGTCCTAGGCCAGAAAAATAAAGAATGGTCCAAATTGCACGCAAATTACCTTTCGAGGCGAAGCCGAGGATGGTAAACTGCGATTTGGGTCATTCTTTGTTTATGGTCGAGGGTCGTATAAAATTTTTCTGCGACTGTGGCGAGAAAACATGTCTTTGCCGGACGCGCAGCGTCCGGGAAATAGGTACTTTCGGGCCGCAGTACAGAAAAAATATTTTAAAATAAATAAATTAATTATTATGTGCTCTTTTAAAATTAATTATTTGTTAGTTAGTTTCCCCATCCGTGGACTTTAAATTTAAATTTTTCTCATATAGTGAACCACTAAAAGTGGTCTGATTTTCGCAAATCAAAATTTGTCTTCTTTTTTAAAAAAAGCATATTAATAACAATAAAAAAAAATTAAATTTATCAATTAATAAATTAAATAATATTTTTAGATTTATGCCTTTATATATATGCCTTTATTCTTTCTTTGATTTGTAAATTAGGTAGTAGATAGCAGAAGAGCGGCATTAGATACGCTTAAAGTAGTAGTGGGCGTGGCTAATGATTCTCCTATACTTTTACCGTACCGTATTTTTGACTTGTGAAAACTAATAGAAAATGAATTTTCTGAAAATTTTGACCAAGTCCATTGGATTCCTGAGGTTAAAAACCCCTTATGTACAAAATACGGAGAAAATTGTTAGAGTCGTTTTGAGATAGTGACTGGAAATAGGTGCATACGTGCATACAATTCCTTGCTCGTTTTATAGTATAAGATTTATAATCCAGATGTTTCGAATATATACGATTTTCGCTATGATATCCAAAAATTTTTGGTAAAAAAAGGGGTGTTTTCGGTGTTTAAGGGTGATTAAGGTATTTTCGAACTCTGAGGACCTCATTTTCGAGTTTAGCGACACCAAAAACATATTAGCAAGCATAGAAAACGCCTTATGAACAAAATTTTTGTCATTCGCACTAAGTGTCAGTATTAGCCAACCACTTGGGAGCTACCCTGGGTTTGTGCGACCCCTAAATCGTTCTTAAATGAGCTGAAAATTGGTATGGGATCATTTTGTCACCTAAACTTCAACATACTTCAGGAAGAACATTTTTGGCGCACTTTTTTTTTAGTGAACAACCCTAATATCTATATACATTGTATACAAACAGATCAAGTTTATTCGTAATTTACATTTTCTATTTAGGTGAATCATCCATTGAATTAGCAGATATACCAATTCTTTACATTGATTACTTAGCGCCAAATTATAACTACGGTAAATCATTATCAATTATATTATTATAATATTTTATTTCAATTCAAATTCCATACAATGCTTAATATTTTCAGATTCAGTCAAAGGGTTTTGTATAAATGTCACAAACCAGTACACTGAAATAAAGGATATGTTGGATAAAATCATAGGTAATCAGACGCTTATTATGCACACATTGTCGATTACCAATGGTTTTGATTTTAATGATAATGTCAAAAATTTAGAAAAACTTGGTTACAAGGTGCCTATTAAGGATGATGAGATATTTACATTGTTTTTAAATGATATAGTAGAGAAAGAAAATGTACGTCTGAATGTTGTAAGTATTTTATTATTTTAATGAGTCATATTTTTATTTATCATGGTAAGAATTCAATTTCAGTAAACTAATTAAGAACATTTTTTTCAGTGTGAATTATTATCCTCGTACTTTGATAAAGATCGTATCACAAGCAAAAGTATAGTCTCCATGTTGAGAGCAATAATGGCAAAAGACATTGCAATAAAATATACAGCAACTAGAGAAGTAAATAATAAAAAGAATTTCTCTGAAACAACATTGCATGATCTAATAAAAGGTTTGTTTTTAAATATTAAAAAAAAATAACTGCATATTTAAAATAAATTAAAACATAAATTTTTTCAGGACTAATTTTTGACCGACGCAAAGTATTAAAACTCTTTCCAATCACTAATAAAGAATTTTTAAATTCATTAAGCCACGTTATGACTAATGTATATAAATGGAAAAAATAAAAAATTTAATATTTTGATATTAAAATTTAATTATTATGACAATTTTTAGTATATATAAAAAGTGAATAAAAACTCTTGGTAAGATTAAAATTTATGTATTTTTGTATTTATTTATGTATTTTACTAGCAATAACAATACCAATAATATCGCAAATATTTCACCTAGAAACCATAACATTTTCTGCCCAGAAATCGGGCAGGAATTAAAAGATATTCTGGGCAGAATCTAAACATATTATGTCCAGATACTGCAACAGATTCTAATTAGAATCCAGAACGTTTTCTGCCCAGAAATTGGGCAGGAATTAAAATATTTTCTGGGCAGAAACTGGACATATTATTACCAGATACTGCAACAGATTCTTAGAATCCAAAACGTTTTCTGTCCAGAAATCGGGTAAAAATTTTAGTCAGAATTTAAACATATTCTAGCCAGAAATTATAATAGATTCTGTCAACAGAAAGTGGCTATACAGCCCGCCTACAGCGTTACACTATTATTCTTTTTCTGGCCATATACTCTGGCCATTTTCTGGTCTCAAAACATACAAATTTTGCTAGTTTCTGCCCACTTTATATTCAGTTTTGCCACAAGGATTTGTTTAAACTTTAATAAATTAAAGTATAATTAAAAATAAGTTAAGTCTTGTTGTTTCCTAATCACAAGTTATAATACAACTTTATTTTGGGCCATAAATGTTGTGAGATGAAATTATATGGCTTAAGCTAAGTAAATTTTTATTTCAGGAAAAGTATGCGAATTCCTAATAAATATTTAAAAATATAATAAGAATATTTTCAAAAGTAAAAATTTTGCCAAGAGTAAAAAAAGTAGTTACCCCCATAATAGCTATATCCAAATAATAAATATTTTGCATACTTCTAAATTAAAGAAGAATCTCTAAAAACGATTTATTTAATTTTATTTTAATTGCCTACCGATAAAATTAAGGGGCCTGGCAAGTTAAGCAGTTTCTGAAGATAATAAATTGTTATAATATGAGCTAATTATATTTTATTATAATTAAAAAATTATTAGAAAAGAAATTTATTTAATAAAAACTTTTGTATCTGATCTGATATGAACTAAAATTATTTATTTAAAAAAATTTTACATCTACGTTTCGAGAGTATGTACTCTCTTTATCAAGATCTAAAAAGAACAATTATAAAGTTTAGATGAAAAACAACAATTGTAAAATTAAAATCTAAAGTTATTTTTACCTTATTAATTAAATTACATAGTATATTAGAAGTTAATGTAAAAAATTGTATATTTTTTTAAACAGGTAATTAAACTTCTGTAAAAAAAATTTAAAAAATTTTGTTAGATTTATTATAGTTTAACAATAAATGAAAATTTATTTATTTTCAAAATTTATTTACTTTTCAATCTAGTTGCTTCTTATTCCAACTAATCGTATTTTCCTTAAAACCCCATTAAAGTTAATTCAACTGTCAAAAATTGAAAAGGTTTTCAGAATTTCATGTCTGCCATTTTGGAAAAACCGACAACTTTTCTTTGCAAATCATTTTTCCAATATTATTTTTAATATAATTATTTTTAACAAAATCCGGATTCCTACTTACAAGAAGATTTTTATTTTCTTAACTTTTTTTCAAATTTTATATTTAAATTGAAGTGTGGAAATTAGAATTTTTTTTTCAAAGATACGTTATTACTGGGATTAAGAACCCCCTATAATGTTTAAAACGTAGTTTTATTAATTCTTCCACCGCTAACTTGGAAAATTGAAAAAAAATATTTTCTTCTCATTGATTTTTAGCCAGCCATCTTGGAAAAACGTAAAATTATATAAGGTTGAAAATTTGAAATTTTCTGACGAAAATTCATTGTTGTTGAGCTTAAGAATTATGCGTAAATCTTATTTAAAAAAAATTTTTTTAAATCGGGATTTTGGAAATTTCAACGAAAATATTTTTTTTCTCGTCCTTAAAACCCCATCAAAGTTAATTTAAATGTCAAAAATTGAAAAGGTTTTCAGAATTTTATGTCCGACATCTTGGTATCAAAACTTATTCTTATTTGTTTATACCGAAATTTTTTTATCATAAATAAGGTTTTAGTATTCTTTGAACGCTCTTTAGATACGCGCTTGGAAGCCGCCATTTAAGAAAACCCGGAAAAATTTTCAGGCAGTATGCGTATGATTTTTCACTCAAAACATACTTCATGAAACCCTTAAAATATGAAGTTTGACGACTTTTAATTTTGCAACCCTTTTTAAATTTATTCCGCCATCTTCGATAAATAAAAAAATATTTTTAAATTTGAAAAATAGCATTTTTCTTCAAAAATACTTATTATTGTTTATCACTAAAACCAAATAATATAAAAAAAACGGCTTTTACTTTGTCGAAATACTTCAATACGATTAAAAATTATTAAAATTATTAAGAACGATTAACCCTCTGCCTGTCCTCTAGGTCGATATCGTCTATCGACTTTTTACGACATAGCTGGTCACCCCTCCTAAAAAAACTTGGGCACATATTATGAACACACGCCAAGCCGCGTTAATTTTAGGAGGGAGTTTTTTTACAAATTTTTGTTATTTATGCTCCAAATTTGTTAATTTTGACATAAATATGTATTTTTTTTATAAAAAAATAATCACAACATAAAAAACACGTGTTACAAAAAAAATACATATATCAGAAAATGGTGTTTTTTTCTAATAAAATTTTTTTTTATGTACGAATAACGTAAGAATATGTAAGAATGCTAAATGAAGAATCGGAACATACTGCCAATATTATACGTTTTGAAGATCAAAAGTGACACTTTTGCAGTTCCTGCCCACCGAAAGATAAAAAGAAAACAATATGGTGCTGCTCTCATTGTCAAAGGGCTGCCTGCGACGAACGTCGTATACATACCTGTTGAACATGTAACTATTGAAATATTTATGTAACTCTTTATGTAAACCTATTTTTTATAATTAAGAACAATATTTTTTATAAAAAAATTAATAAAAACAATTACAAAAAAAAAGAACCGTTTTTTCTAAAAAATTTTATTAAAAAAATCCATTATTTTTTTCTCCCAAATTCAATTCTGACCAAGTATCTGAATTATTTTTTGCAAAATTTTTTTTATTTATTTAAAAAAAGGTTATATTTTATCCCGAAATAACTTTTTTGGCCATTAAATGCCCCTGGAGGGCTGATTTTGCAATAAAATCTTCTAATTTTTAAAATTTTTATAATCGAAAAAAGGCCAATTTTCATATTGCAAAATAATTATGGTTTTTGAAACGGAGCCAAATTTGGGTTGGTTTTTTTCAAAGACATATATATGAAGCTCAAAACCCTAGATTATTTCCCTTTAATATCAATTAGGGTAGGGGATATAAATTTTTAAACGAAAATTGAAAAAATGCCTTTTTACGGATGCTCCGAAATTTTTTGCGAAAAACTGAGTGGAAATTTTGGCCAAAACCTTTTTTAATCTTTAGTTGGGATGTTTATCTAAAACCTCAAAAAAAAAATTTTGGCCAAAAATTGTTTTTAAAGGTGTTGAAAAATGACGTGGACGATATCAACCTAGAGGACAGGCCGAAGAGGTAAAAATATAGAGGACAGGCGGAGGGTTAAAAACGGTTAAATTTAATCGTTTTCAATCGTCAACATTTTGAACTTTTAAATGCGATAACCTTTTTAACCGTTTTGAACCGTATTGCTCCGTGAGAGATGACATTAAATTATTAATATTATTCCGTATAGATATTTTTATTGCTATAGCACTATACACGCATATTTGCTGCGCTTGAATTTTGCTGCAATTGCTTAAAAGTATGAGAATTTTCTGTAATTTTCAAGCAGTTCCAGCAAATGGGCTTCTAGATTTAAGCATATTTTTTTATAAATTTATTATTTTATATTAATTCATTAATAAATTTATCTAAAAATTGAATTATTTTTTTTTTTTTTAATTTAATTTTCCATATACACAAAATCACAATATGTAATCACAATTTCTAACATTCTCCGACTTTACAAAGTGAAAAAACGTATATTTTACAAAGTAAAATTAGAAATTAGTAAAGATTTGAATTTAAATGAAAAAAGAATTAAATTTTACAATGCAAAATTACAAAATACTATATAAAATTGATAACAAAATGATTTGTAGAATTAATTATTGATAATATAAAAAATTTACAAAATTTACAAAAAATGAAATTAATAATAATTTAAATTTAAGTAAAGAAAGTTAGATAAAATGTAATGATAAAGATGAAAAAGAAAATGTTGCTGATTGTCTCTTGTGGTTGTCCGCCCTCGATAGCTCAGTTGGTAGAGCGTCGGTCCGGCAAACCGAAGGTCGTGGGGTAGCATCCCGCTCGAGGCAAGTTGATGGACATTTTATTTTTCATTCAAAAACCTTTTTTTAAGTTAAATTATTAATTAATTTAACTTAAAAAATTATTTAACATCAATAAAAAATTTTTAATAATTTATTTAAAATTGTAAAAAATTTTAAATAAAATTAATGGCATGAAAATGCCTTATGTATCTTTGAAATATAAGATTATTATTTGTTCGTAAAGATCGTTTAATTATTGATACTAATATTCTCCGACTTTACAAAGTGAAAAAACGTATATTTTACAAAGTAAAATTAGAAATTAGTAAAGATTTGAATTTAAATGAAAAAAGAATTAAATTTTACAATGCGAAATTACAAAATACTATATAAAATTGATAACAAAATGATTTGTAGAATTAATTATTGATAATATAAAAAATTTACAAAATTTACAAAAAATGAAATTAATAATAATTTAAATTTAAGTAAAGAAAGTTAGATAAAATGTAATGATATGAAATTGAAAATAATTCTAAATTACAATGCTCTTAAAATTAATAACACTTTGATTTTCTTTCTACACAAATCAATTTACAAAATTAAATTTATAGAATTCAAAAATTATTTATATATAACTATAATTTGTTGATTTTAATTAACAATATAAAATAAAATTTGATAATAACAATTTAGCAATATTTTAGAGATAAAGAGTCTATATACAATTGATAAAAGTACAATCAAAATATGTACAATTTTTAAACATGATCTCTGGATGCACCACCTTGTCAATATCTAGAATTGATGACCAGAAAGCTAAATATGATTATTACTTTAAATTGCCTGACAAACAAGTTCATACCTTCCCCTTAAAGAAAGTGACATTACCACATCATTTGATTTTCAGCAGTCAAAAGTTCATGTGATAACCCCTGCAACAAAATCCAAATGACTACCTGACAATGTTTTGAAATTGAAAATGCATGCAAATAAAAATAAATGAATGCTAAAATGTATGTATTTTAGCCACATCACACATATTTTCTGAGAGGAGGTGAACTTTGAATTTGTCATCAAAACAACAAAGTTATAAACTGTTAAATAAACGAGACTTAAAACAATGATCAATATGAATAAAGTTTAAAGAATTTTACAGTGTTATAATAAGATGGGTTTTTTATTGAATTTTGCATCATGAATGATATGTTATAAGATTCAAAGTTTTTGCTTAGAAGCTTGAATGCAATAAAAGGATAAAAAATAAAAACCTTTAAATGAGTTTTTGAGTTCACTTGAGAGATGTAAAGTCACTCATGATTCATAACTCAATGAAATTACTAAAAGATAAAAAAATTGAAAATTAAATTAGAATTAAAAATGAAATAAATAGTCTATAAAATTGATTAAATATGTTACTTGACAAAAAAATGTAAAAATATCACAGATACCTTGTAAATTAGTTAGTTAAATTTTTATTTGCATGTATACAAAATTGTCTAAATGTTTGCATACAATGAAATGAATACAAATAATATTAGTAAAAAATTCAAAAAACTTTATGATAAGCAGATAAATAAATAATTAAAACATATCTATGAAATGATAACAAATTAGGGACACTAATACACTATTTGAATGTATGAGTTAAAACAATAATAAATGAGTGGCCACATGTGAGTTTAATGAGAATTTGGTTAAGAATTTTTATGAAATTATGAGATTTCTGATCCTTCTTGTCTATTCTATAAAGATTTTGAAATGTATTATATTTGAATGAGATTGCTATTTTATACTGCGAATTCAAGCTGGTAACAACTGACAAGGCTGCTTCACCAAACACCAATATTCCAATATATGTTGTACATAGGTAACATCAACATATTTTAGTATGTATACATGTATACTAAAAAAAATTTACTAAAAAATTAGAAAATGAGGTTTTTTGAAAAACAATTGTGATAAAGTCAATTAAATTAAGTGTAATTACAATACAATAAAAAATGAAATTTTTGACAAAGTAAAGTGTAAATATACTAAAAATTTATGTTAATAATTTTGTAAATATCTTATACAATAATATTTGTGCACAAAAATTTAAGATTAGGGCACAGTTTTAATTGTAAAAAAAATTTTTAAATTTTTAAATAATTAAATTGAAATAAATTAAGGAAAATATATTTACTTTATCAAAAAACAAATAAATAAATATACATAACTTATATTAATTTTTTTTTGTGTTGTTTTGTCTTCTGCAGAAAATTTTTGGAGTTGAATTTGATTTATGAGGAACATGTGTTCACGCCTGCGCTGAAAGCATGCAAAAAAGATGGACGTCACTGAAATACTTTCCCTCTTAAGTTGATTTTGAATATAACGGGAAACACGTGGCGCACCTGCGCAATGACAAAAACAAAAATTTTGATGATGATGAATGCAAAATAGAATTAAGATGAATGCCGTAATTTTTTTTGTTCTTCCCTCTCCAAAAAATTTTTGAAATCTGCTCTTGAGAAAAAAAAATCTTGAAAAAATTTTTTAGATTTTGATTTTAAAATTATTTGAATTTGACCTGCTTCTCCAATTTTAATGATTAATGTCCATGTGCTTTTTGATGTTCAATTCATTTTTTTTATGTTGTGGTGATGACGATGATGCCGGTTTTGAATAGCGTCCATTTTCAATAATAAAATTTATTTTTTTTTATTTTTGATTTTTATTTGTTGATAACTCTATTTTGCACATTTATTGTATAAACTTGAAAAATGTTTTCACGCGTTCACTTTTTGAAAATATGTATTTGAAAATATTGAAATAATATTCTTCTGCTGCAAATGAACAATTAACGAGGAGAAGAAATTAGAACATTTTTCTACACTGAATTTCACAGCATTTGATTTAGCATGCTGGCCATAATGCACGCCGCGTGTTGCTTGTAATTTAACTTCTTAATTTTTCGCAAAAACTTCACTTTATCTTTTTTAAGAAGGGATGCCAGATGTTGACGCAGAGGTTATTATAAACAATTAAATAATTGAACACAATTATTTTGAAATATATTTATTAACATATATCTTGTTTTCATGTCTTGTTAGCATGAAGGTATGCGACGTACTGAAAGGGACGCCGTTATAAAAGTTGGGGGGATCAACGCGTGCGCTAGTAAATTTATAGTATGTACATTGTATATAAAATTAATTTACATGTATTATACCTATCCAATTTATAACACTTCGGCTATCCGATTACATGCATAAAATTTTTTTTGAGCTGAATATGCTTGAGAAATCAAGTAAATACATTCTAGCTTCTAGCATTAATATCTCCCCAGCAGAGAAATCCATTTTTATTTTGAAAAACCAAAAATTTTTGTTATTATGTATATTTTTTATGGTAAAATTTTTGATTTGTTTTTTGGCTTTTTTAAAAAACTAGAGCAAAAAAACTTATTCCAAAATTTTCATTTTTTAAATTTCAAATTTCTCGCCAAGTCATATGACCAATCGAAAATCTGACTAAAAATTTGGGTTCCGCGGAAAATTTTACGAGGGTGAGGCATGGAGGCGTCACAAGCCCCGCTTATTAACGAGGTTACTTTACTAAGATTTTAGCCTCGCAGGGAGTTGTAGATCCTTCGTGCCAATCGGGGGAGCATACTGACTCGATTTGAAGATATTCTTCGAATCTGTCCTTGTCCATCTTTGGCACGTTTTAACGTACGGGAAGCCTCTTGTACGGAGGTCGTTGAGAGGTTTGTTTATAGCGATTCGGTAGATTTACTGGGCCTGTTGTGGAGTTTTTTGGATAGGTAGGGTTGTTTAAGATTAACTTAGTACACGAGCTTTTATTATTATACTTTGACTATATTTATACTTATATCAAGAAAGTCTTTATTTATATATACTAAAAGGTCGAATTTATAGGAGAATTCGCGTAAGATGCCGTAGAAAGCTCATACTATTACTCCTGGAAAAAGTAAGTAGTAGTCTCGCTTTTGCCCGGATAACTGAGCTTTTCCAAGAAAAGCTCGAAATATATAAGATGCGGCATTTGCGTAAAAGAAATAGATTGGTTGCTAGGTGGAGAAAAAGCTTTCTTAGGAGGAGCTTTCATTTCTGAGGAGGTGGTTTTTCAAAATTTACGTAATAGACAGGGAAAATATGAATTGATAGTCTGGCAGTTTTCTGTATGGAGTAGTCCTTTATGGCGAAGCTTGCAAAAAAATTAGTTATAACTATGGTAGTGCCCTCTATAACACGAGCTTTAAATTTTCCTTTAAAAACGAACGTGTTTTAAACTTAAAAATAAAAACTCGTAAAAGAAATGCACGATTGCTTAAACTGTTTTCATGATTTTATTTTACATTCTTCTTTGGCTAATTTTCAGTACCTAAAGGAAAAATCGTTTTTCTCGCAAATGAAATTTTAGGTACATGAATATCAGCCAAAAACCATCAATTTCCATGTTTTTCTCTAAATATTTTCCAAAGCATAATATTTTTTTTAAATTATTCATACACGGGGGAAAATTTAGAGATACTAAACTTAAGCTACACGGAGAAAAATTAAGAGACGGCACATGACGTTACAAAACTAAATAAAGTTTATAAAAATTTTTGAGACATATAAGATCTATTTTTAATCAAAATTTTAAATTTGGCTACAATTTAAAAATTAGTCATTTTCGTCCAAAAATGTAAATTTAAATATACTTTATTTGCAATTGTGAATGTAAATATTCTTTATTTTTAATTGAACAAAAATACAGTAATCAATTAAATTATACGCCATAGTAAATAATTGATAATTAACATCGATAAATTGTAATAAGTTTAAAATATAAGTGATAAAATTATTAAATTTATATAGTAAATTGAAATAAAGTAGTTAATAATTAGTTGCATGAACATGGTAAAGTTAATTCTAAATTAATTATTAAAATAAGTAAAGTATGTTAAATTCAAATAAAATATAACAAAAAGGTGGCATGTCATATTTATGAAAACACCTTTGCTAGGGATCAAGTGCACAGAGATATTTGTGTATAGCAGTAAATGAGTTAAGTGAAGGAAGAAACCTAATTTCTGCAGGTAAGGAGTTCCAAATTCTAGCGCCTCTGTACCGAAAGGTGATGGCCCCACAATTTTTGATATTAGGTATAGTGATTTTCTTTGAACGCAGAGTACCCCTTGCATTCTCTTTAGCAATGTAATTGATTTGCTCAGATATGAGGGTTGATGTAACCGCAAGATTTTGTAAATTATAATGGCATCCCAACGTACGCCTAAAAGGGGTTATATACTCATCTTTGCATATTCCGTAAATATACCTCAGTCCAGAATTTCATAGTCTTTGTAAACTCATTTTTAATTTGTTGTTTGCATTTAAGTAAACAACTGAGCAATAATCAAAATGAGGTATAATTAATGTCTGTACCAGTCGCGTACATAATGCCTCTGTAGTACAGTGTCGGATGAATCTAAGAGTGTATAGAAAATGTTTTACTTTTTTTTTAATTGTTGTAAAGTGACTGTTCCAGTTAAGTCTTCTGTCAAGTATGACACCTAGAATTGTCACCTCATCTACAAAAGGAGTGATGATATTGCCTAAGTCTATTCCCGATAAATTTAAGCTGTTTGAACGATTGACAAAGGTACTTATGCTAAAATATATAGCTTTCGTTTTTCCACGATTGAGCCGAAGGGAAATACCGTCAGCCTAAGCAGAGATAATACGAGCAGTTTCAGATAATAAATCTGTGGCCTACAGCATATTTTCAGGTGGTACTTGACAGTAGACCTGTAAGCCATCTGCGTAATGTATGTGTCGTGCATTAAATGGTAAGTGTAATTTTACATCAATAATATACAGACAAAACAGCAAGGGTCCGAGTACCAAGCTTTTGGGAACCCCAAAATTAATACTAAGTGGATCAGAACTTTTACTTTCTAAGTAGGATTTAATCCATAATAGTGACATCCTGGAGAATCCCTTTTTCATCAACTTCGGCCATCATTTCAAATCTTGGTCATCTATGATTAAGGCTAAACAGTGAACATGCTGATGATGCCTCACACTGGTTAGCCAAGAGGGGAAATGACCTTGGGATTTCCCAAAAAATATTTCGGAATTTCCCAACATTAAAAAAATTTTTAAACATCTTATTGATTTTTCTTAACTTAATATCACACTATCTGATATATTTAGAGTGTAAATATTACACCAGATATCAGCACGAGTATTTAGGAATTTCATCATTGTCTGGAAAGTTCGCATTATTTAATAATCGTAATTTCCTCTCAGACGTAAAATTAAAAAATTTCAAATTGAAACATTGACGGAGTTTTAAATAATTTGACAGCTTGTTTAATATCATCAAAATTTCCCTCAATAAGCAAATGAAAAATTTTATTATTTCTTTTTTTTAAATAATTTTTAGTGGTGATGCCTCACACTGTTTAGCCAAGAGGCGAAATACCTAGGGATTTTCCTAAAAATTTTTCGGATTTTCCCAACATAAAAAAAATTTTTATACAACTTATTGATTTTTCTTAACTTAATACTAAACTATCTGATATATTTAGAGTGTACATATTATACCAGATATCAACATGAGTATTTAAGAATTTTATCATTGTCTGGAAATGTCGTATTATTTAATAATCGTAATTTCATACCAGACGTAAAATTAAAAAATTTAAGATTATAACATTTTCTTACTTAGAATCAAGAAATAAGTAAATTACTAGTTTTGAATAAAGAAATAAGTAAATTTATAGTTTTCAATAAAGAAAAAGTTAATTTATTGTTTTAAATAAAGAAAATTGTTGATTTATAGTTTCTAATCTAAATATTTTGCCTTTTATAGATTATGAGAAAAAAATGTTTAGATTCAGTTTTAGAGGGTACGGGTAAATTTGTGGAATTTCATATAATTATTGTTTTCCAAAAATAGGATGATTCAAAAACAAACCAAAAAGTGGTCTTTTTGAAGTATACCAAAGTTAACAATTATCCCATGCCAATTTTCAGTTAATTTAAGAATGTTTTAGGGTTCAAAGAAACCCAGGGTAGCTTTCAAAAAGCTAGCTAACAGCAATAATTGGTGCGAACAAAGAGAATTATTATCAGAATTTTTTTTTTATTTTGTGGTATTTTTTGGTGTAGTTAAACTCGAAAATAAGGACCCCAGAATCTTAAAAACCGTTAAAAAATACACAAAACTCCTTTTTACGAGGGGAATGTGGAGCTTTAGAGCCAAAATAAATTATATTTCTACTGACATCTTTTTTTATAGATTATATAATGATATTATTATAAGGATGCTTGTGAAATGAATAAGTTATCAATATAAATAATACAATGAACGCACTGACGTTACTGGTAGTTGGGTTTCTATAAAACATACTAAAACTTACCTGTCTGATGCTTATAAGCTAAAATCTCTACTATTCAGATTATAGTCTTTGGTTTTAGAAAAATAATTATTGATGTATTTTGCAAGCATTAGATAACGCTTGGTCATCTTTAATAAAAATACAATATTTTTAAAAACGCACAGGGTTATACTAACTCAGATTGCCCCTGAAGGGTCAATATTGTTTACTTACTTGAATTCCACCGTAACTTCACCAACAATATTTGAGGAAACGCATTTATATATGCCAGCATCTTCAATGGATGCACTTTCTATTGTTATAATTGGACCATTAACTTTTACTCGCTTCCCTGACACAAGTAGTGATGATTCCTCCTTTGTTTGAGTATACCATCTAAATAAAATACAATAAAATTATCAGAATATATATAAAATTATATTAAAAACAAACAAGAGTGCTTTTCATTCTAAATTGTTTTAAAGCTACTTTAGGACTAAAAATTTTATAGTTTAATAAAATTGTAATCATTTATATACTATATTGTTTATTTATTTCTGAACAGAAATGTGTCTTTTCTGCAAAATTCTTTTAGATACTTTAGCTCTCACGATTATCATAATGGAATTCTAAAGTTGTTCGAAATATGAAATTGTTTTTCTCAAATAGCACAAAACGTAGTGAAAATGTCTTGAAACGTAACAAAAAATCTTGTCAAAAGTTGTCAAAAAGTTTTTGAAACGTATTTTACTGTCACGAAAACATTTTGGCAACGTTTTTGATGCCCGTTCAGAAAAGTTTCCAAAACTTTTCTTTAAAATTCTCAGAATTTTTTAAGTTTTAGGTTTTTTTACAAATTCTGTGTAAATAGACGTTAATGATAAGTAGATTAAAATTTTAAAAGCATGATATAATTCCTGAAATAGACATATTTTTATTAACCTAAAAAATAAAAAAATTTTTATTTATAAGAAAACATTAATTTCGGCATATACCATAAAACTTAAAAAATAATTTTTTTTTTAATATAAGTATCAGTATTAACGATCTCTATGAACAAATAAAATAATCTTATATTATTATTATTATTATTATATCTTTATTTGCCATCACAAAAAATTATACAGTATCAACATACAGTAAGAAAGTAAAATAAAAAAATAGAAAAAATTAACAATATATTAATAGTAAACAAGATTCAAAAGTAAATAAAAGTCCATAAGCATAATCAGGACAATCAATATATCAGATTAGCGCTTGCGTGACGGTTAGAACACAAGTATAATTTTTATCTGTTATTATTTTTATCAAAAATTTTTTCTAAGTTAATATTAACAGTGATTACTTCTTATTTTAACGTTCTTTAACAAGTTTTTCATCGATTGTGCAATAAAAAATTAGTGTTAACTCTAGTCAAATTTATTTATTTTATACAAATAAACTGAAGAAATTCTAACCTACAATTGTCGTGCCGTTAAACAACATCAAGTGCTTTACATATAGATATTGCATACTGAACATCTGAATATTTTATTCTCAAATACATTCACGCTGTAATAATGTTTTGCTCGCAGTGACAGTGCATATCAACATCATTAATTCACAAGTGCATTTTCGGTCATAATCATAATAATCACTTCGTCGTGTGTTGTTGCATTTTTGGCGGATTATCATTTAAGCCAATTACCTTCCGAGTAATATTTATAATTATCTTTTATATCACAAGATGGCACCTACCGACAACAACAATGCAAATATTAAGCACACACGCGTTTATAAATTATGCCGAACTTGTAATCTTCAAGGTAAAAAGGGCAATGCACTTGTCATCTGTACCTCATGCACAAAACATGTGCATTCCAATAACAGCTGCTCTTCAAAGTTAAATATCGCTAGCAAAAACAATAATAACAACGATAACAGTGATGTAAAATATGAGTATATATGCAATACTTGCAAAGCTAAGCGCAAGTCAGGTTATACAATGGCTCCCACTACATCTATCACAAGCCGTCGTAGTATCCAATCAACATCTATAACAAGAAGGCGTGACTCCGCCTCTCAAGACACCACACCTTCGCTTGCTTCTAAACATAGCAATAGGCGGACTACTGGGAGTGGCATGCCTCCCACTAAACAGAACTCAAGCTGCAGTACCTGTATATGCAACATTCCAGCTCATTTTGATCTACAACAGCATATTGATAAAATCAATGAGACAATAAGTGAATTAAAGATTAATCTTGCCAACAACAACACTACAATAAATTTTCTAAAGCAAGAAAATCAACGTTTAGCTGGGCATATTCAGGAATTGCAGAACCTTCACTCAAATCAGACAAGCCAAAGCAGTAAATATAATAATATCGTCAATTTTAATAAACATAATAGTCTTAATTATAATCATAGTTTTAGTACTTTAATTAATAATAATAATTCAAATTTTTCTTCTAATAACAATAATAGCTGTAAGGATAATTTAATGTTAGGTCAAATTTCTAGTCAAGATAATAGTCATTTCAACAATATAATTTTAAATTCTAGCCATTGCAATAATAATAATAATAATAATAGTAACAAGATTAATAGAAACAATTTAAAGGAAAACAGTGATTTGGACAATAGAACTAATTGTATTGACATAAACATAGACTCTGAAAAAAAGGCAACTCTGACAAATGATGATCCGGATCATATTTCAGACATCAGACCGAATGGCACTGACCTGGTTGAGAGAAGAGAACTATTTGTGCCAGGCTTTATGTATATTAATAGTGAGATCAATTTACGCTGTATAGCATATTCAATAGTAAAAACATTAGTTCCTTCTCTACACCAGTCAGACATTTGTGCTGTACGCTCCTTTCCATTCAAGTCTTTGCACACTGACAGAGAATCAACACCTAAATGCACATCATTCATTATAACTTTAAAAAGTCCTGAAATAGTCAAATCCATAATGCATGCTAAAAAATCACATAATTATTTTTCTACAAAAGATATCAATAGACAATACTTAAACTCGGAAGTGGCCATTGCATTACCAGACAAGAAAATTCTTATTAACGAAGTCTTATCATCGACTGAACGTACCAACTATACAATAATAAAGAACACTGCCAAAACTCTAGGGTTTCAATTTGTGTGGTATAACAATGGCGACTTCCTTGTAAGATGGCGTAATAAAATGAAAACGCACTCTGTCAGAACAGAATCTGACCTGCACTCTATTATACGGTTCAATAATGATCAAAACCTTAGACAACCTCAACAAGCAAGTTACTCTCAAACAACAAACAGAAATAGACAGGACAACGAAACGGTACCACAGACTAAATGACTAGACATACATACGCAAACTGCTAAAAAACCTAACAATCATCCCCTAAAAGTAGGTTTCTTAAATGCAAACTCATTAAAGAAGCACATATGGAAGATACGTGAGTATCTTACAAATGACAGCTCTTATCATGTGTTTTGCATTTCCGAGACAAGATTAGGGCATGATGTTGGTGACCATGTAATAAACATAAAAGGTTACAGTGCTGTACGCCAAGACCGGAATACACATGGTGGCGGTATTCTAATGTATGTCAAGGACACCTTTAAAGCTAAAATTTTATGCTCTTCAACGACTGAGCAGGCTGGAAAGCCTCTTAAACCAGAATTTCTCTTCTGCTCTGTCTGGGAGGGTAATTCTGTTCCAACACTCATAGCTTTAATCTATCGCCCACCAGATGTTAGCATTAAGTCTGATCAAAATTTTATTGACTTATTAAAAACACATTGTTCGGACTACAGCCATAAGGTTGTCATAGGGGACTTAAATGCTGACTTGCTTGACATACACAAATCTGATACCAAGTACCTAAAATCCATCATGACAGACATGGCACTAAAGTTGGTCGAAACTGGTGACTCCCATCATACCACTAACAAAAGTACCTGGATTGATGTTATCTTTGTTGATAACTGTGACACCATTCTAAGTAAAGACAAATTATCTGCTAACTACCCTAATAGGCATGATATTGTCTCAGTCACCATCAATGTATTTTATCCAGATCCTCCTGACACAGCAATAACTTACAAGGCCATTAATAAAATAACCACACATGACTTAAACACACACTTAAAACAACTAGACTGGACTACATTCACATCGACGGGTGACGATTTTGACATCAATGATGGATTCTTGACCCTCACAAATAATATTCATAGTGTAATAAATGAACTTGCTCCAGATAAATCTCTACGGCCTTTAAAAGCTAAATATCCCTGGATAAACCCAGAACTACGACTATTAAAATCTAAATGTGACGCTACTAGCAGACGTTATCACAGAACTGGATGTAAAAAATACCTTAATGAATACCTGAGTCTTGCTAATGAATATGAGGAACAGTCGGAAGTTGCACGCTGTGCATATATGCATAATAGAATATGCACCACCTTAGATGATGGGAAAAACTTCTGGGCTGAAATGCGTAAGCTTGGCCTTATACCAACAGTCAGTGACGCTCTTCATGGCTTCTCTCCCGAGGAGCTTAACACATTTCTATCTAGCATTTCTATTTCTCCCTTTGAAGACCCCACTATCTCTAACAGCATTATTGATGGTACACCCCTAGAAGGCTTCACTTTCAAGGAGGTAACCAATAATGATGTAATACTGGCTGTCTCTCACTTCAGCTCTCAGGCAAAAGGTGATGATGGCATCCCTCAAAGTATCATTGCTAAGTCCTTACCCTCCATAGTTAATCATCTTACCAAGTTATTTAATGTTTCTATAACAAAAGGTATTTTTCCAACAGAGTGGAAAAAATCGCGTATATTGCCCATTAAAAAATGTTCGATCCCATCATCACCTTCTGACTTTCGACCTGTATCATTGCTTAGCTTTCTGTCGAAGGTTCTCGAGAAACTAGTTCATGACCAGGTGGTTGGCTACCATACTAAATCAAATATTTTAGATAAATTTCAAACTGGCTTTCGGAAACATCATAATACCCAATCAGCCCTAATTAAACTTACAGATGATATACGAATGGGTTATGAAAAGAAGTTAGCCACCATACTCTTGCAATTTGACTTCTCGAAAGCCTTTGACAATGTATCACCATCAATACTGCTCAGAAAGCTCCGGGATGCAGGCTTTTCAAGGTCAACCATGAGTTGGTTCTGGTCATATCTCAGTGGACGATCCATGTGTGTAGCTTCGGGAAAATCAGTCTCTGAATATCGTGATATTAATATCGGTGTACCACAAGGTTCAGTTCTTGGACCTTTGCTCTTTTGCATATACATGAACGATATTCAGAATTTCCTGGACGCAAATACGTTCAGACTATTATATGCAGATGATCTCCAGATTTATGTCCAAGTTCCGACCACTCAAATACAGCAGGGAATCCTTGGGCTTTCTGAATCAGCTAAGGCTATAGCGATGTGGGCGGAATCAAATCGCCTGAAGCTGAACACTGGCAAGACACAGGCAATCATTTTTGGGTCTCCCAACACAATAAAGCTCTTCGACGAGCTTAATATCGAGAATATTACAGTAAATCACAATGGTGACTCCGTTAAGTTTGTCAATGAAGTAAAAAGCCTGGGAATAATTCTTGACAGGACACTTTCACAGCAGCAGCAGACTATTTTGCAGCACTAACCCTGTACAGACTAATACGTATGAAAGAACCTCCTTTTCTTCTATCTTTATTTGAACCGTATAAATCAGATAAACCTCAACGTGGTGTTCGCAAAGACTTGGAAATACCTTCCTCAATAAAAACTGACTGGGGCACAGACTCTTTTCAAGTAAAATATGCACATTTTTGGAATAATATTCCACCGTGCCTACGTGACTTACATTCATTCACACGTTTTAAAAAAGGTATTAGACAATATTTGTATAGCAGAGACTTATAAATTATTCGTAATTATTATTATAAATTATTCATAGTTATGTACAGATTTGACCAAAAATCACTTTTATCTTTTATCATCTGTGTTTTATTTCTTATTCTATCTATTTATTTATTTATTTTATTTTGTATTTTTAATTAGTATCCTTACAGAGAAAATTTATTTGTGTTATATTGTATTAAATTTTATGTTATATTGTATTAAATCTCATTTTCTATTATTTTAATTGTAAATATTGTATATTCATGTATATATTGTATAATAATGTATTAAACTATTTTGCTTTGGTAAATAAAGACGATAATAGTAATAATAATATATCAGTCAATATAATATAAACTAGTAAAATAAATTATTTAATTAAATAAATTAATAAAGTCAAATGGATGACTCGCCCAGCTGCTCGGCAGCTACCTGAAGTCATTTTTGAGCAAGTAAATTTTAATGCTCTTTTTAAAGCGAGAGTAAGTAGGCAAATCACGAATGCAAGGAGGGATGGAATTCCAAAACTAAGCATAGTACGTTTGAAATGAATTAAGGCCTCAATTAGTTGTCGGGGATGGAATAAGTAAGTCCTTTCTAGGACCACGGGTTGGTCTGTCTGTAATGAAAGGATTGAACAATGAAGAGAGGAGTGGGGGTTCTTTCATCCGAACAATCCTGTACATGATTAAGGATGCGAAGTAGTCTACACGGGTTGTATTAGACATCCAATTTAATTTCTTTCTGAATGGAGTTATGCTTTCAGAACGACGAATGCCATATAGGTACCTAATACATGTATTAGACAGCCTTTGGAGCTGTGCATTTAGTTTGTTAGAAACATCAGCATAAACTACATTGCAGTAGTCGAGGTGAGGTAGGACTAATGATTCGATAAGGCGTTTGCGAAGGGATAAAGACGTACAGGGTCTGATGATTTTGAGTCCATATAACGCTCTGTTGACTTTTTTGGTAACCTCTTTTACTTGGGGGCACCATGACAATGTGTTGTCTAATACCACTCCAAGATTGTTAATTTCGTTTAGAAATGGAACACGGTCACCCTTGTTACTGACAATAATGTCAGGTATGTCCAAATCCTTAAATAATTTGAGTGTAAAACGGGATCCAAATATTATGGCCTGGGTTTTCTTTGTGTTCAATGATAGACAATTTTCCTCTGCCCATGCAACCACCTTTTTCGCTGAATCTGAAAGGCAGGAGATATCAAGCTCAATATCCTCGGCCGGTGTCTGGACATAAATTTGTAAATCTTCCGCATATAATAGCCTAAAAATGTTGTGCTCACTAAGATGTTTACTAATATCGTTCATATAAATGCAAAATAGGAGGGGTCCAAGGACAGATCCTTGAGGAACCCCTATATTTATGCTACGATACTCAGAGGAGGATGTTTTAGATGAGACACACAGAGATCTATCGCAAAGATATGACCAGAACCAGTGCAAAGAGGACCTTGAGAATCCACTGCATTTCAGTTTTTGAAGTAGTTTCGAGGGAGAGACATTGTCAAATGCCTTTGAGAAATAGAACGACAATAACAGGGTGGCCAACTTCTTGTCTTTGCCCATACGAATATCGTCAGTAAGCTTAATGAGGGCAGTTTGAGTATTGTGAAACTTACGAAAACCAGTTTGATAACTGTCTAAAATTGTTGACTTAGACAGGAAGAAGACCACTTGATCATGTGCCAACTTCTCAAAGACCTTTGATAGAAAACACAACAATGGTATTGGACGGAAATCAGATGGACTAGAGGGGGCGGAAACTTTTTTGAGCGCAATAATTCGAGCTTTTTTCCAGGCTGAGGGGAAAATGCCTTTTGCAAGTGAGGCATTGAATAATTTCATGAGATATGGAGCTATTGATGGAAGTGCTTTGGCAATGATACTCTGGGGTATACCGTCCTCGCCTTTGGCCTGTGATTTGAAGTGAGAAACAGCTAGTATGACGTCATTGATAGTTACCGGGTTAAAAGAGAAGTCTTCTGGGGAGGAATTATTAATAAGGTCAATGGATACTGAGGGATCTTCAGTACTAGAAAAAGAGATATTGGAGAAGTAAGTACTCATTTCATCAGGAAGAAAACCAAGACCCCTCATGTCTCTCCAGAAGTTTCTATTCGCATCGAGTGAACTACATATGCGATTGTGCATATAGGCTCAACGAGCCATTTCTGACTGTTCCTCATAAGAGCGAGAGAGAGAGTAGTTCATCCAAAAGATGTCCAGAGCCAGTTCTGCAGTATCGTCTGTCAGTAGCGTCTAGTTTGGATTTTAGTAGGCGTAGCTCTGTGTTTATCCACGGATATTTGGTCTTACGAGTGTTAATGGTCTTATCCGGGGCAAGGGTATCAATTGCACTTTGGATGTTGGTAGTTAGGGATGTGAGTCCTGACTCAATGTCAAAGTCGTCGTCAGGGAGTGAAAAATTTGTCCAATCTAATTTGCTTAAATGTTTATTGAGATTATCAGGTAGGATTTTATTGAGGGGTTTATATGTGCAAATATTGCTTGTGGGGACATAATGAAAAATATTAATTGTTGCTGTGACAATTTTGTGCCCATTTGGATAAGGAGAGGGCAGACAATCAGAGGATGTAATGCTGTCGCAATTGTCAACAAAGATGTTATCTATCCACGAGTCACTATGGTTAGTATGATGAGTGGACTTAGTATGGACTAGTTTAAATGACAGGTTATTCATTAAGTTTTTTAAGAATTTTGTCTCAGATTCATTGGGTTTTAGCATGTTTGCATTCCAGTCACCCATTATTATCCTGTGGCTAAAATCAGCACTATGTGAATGGAGTAATTTAAAAAGATTTCTATCAGACCTTATGGGAACGTCAGGGAGGCGATACACCAAAGCTACCAGTGTAGGAGTGGAGTTACCTTCCCATACCGAACAGATGATGTATTCAGGCTTTTTGGGCTTACCTTTTTGTTGAGTTACGGAGGAGCTTAATAATTTGGCCTTTAAATTTTCCTTTATGTATAATAGGACACCACCACCTTGTGAATTACGGTCTTGCCGTAGGATACTGTAGCCAGGAATATCAACAATGAAATCATGCACCTGCATACCCAGCCTAGTTTCTGCGATACCAAATATATGGTATGAGTCATTATCCGTAAGATATTCACGGAGGGCCCAAATATGCTTTTTTAGGGAGTTAGCATTAAAAAAGCCAACCTTTAGACCGGAGGTTTTAATAGAGTGGGCAGTAGATTGAGTACCTAGTCATGAATTATTATGATGTTGGTTGCCTAAGATTTGAGAAGGCAAGTTTATGGTACTAGTATGAGGAAGTACATCTTGCGGAGGATGTACGGTTTTATGGGAGTTGATGATGGTTGTTAGGTCAGAGATGGATTCGACTGCAAATGACCTCGCGCCCTCCCTCCATCTGACCAGAAATTGACCAGAGCAGTACCAGACGAATTTAAATCCGAGACTTTTAGCTGTATCTTTTATCGATATGTACTTAACACGTTCGTTGGTTGAGAGTACCTCATTAACAAATATTTTCCTGTCTGGCAGTGCGCTAGCGACCTCTGAATTCAAGAGTGATAAGTCAATATTTCTAGTTGTGAGATAATTATATGATTTTTTGGCACGCATAATGCTAAGAACTAGATCCTGACTTATCAAAGATATGATGAAGGAAGGGAACCTGGCCTCAGTTGCATGAGGATTATTTGACTTAACTATTCGAACACCAGTGATATCAGTTCGACTGAGAGAGGGGAGTAGCACTTTTAGTATATAAAAAGAAATGCAGTGCAAATTTGATTCATTATTGATATCCATAAAGCCTGGAATAAAAATTTCCCTTCTCTCAATCGGTACTTCATCAGTGGGCTGCTAAATCATGAAAGGTAATTTAATTGGAGCAGGTAATTGATGAACAGCAGACGAGTCATCCTTATGTTCTATGATATGCGAGATACTAGAAAAGGCGGCTCTTTGATTGTCGAGATTTATGCTTTTATTATGTAAAAAATTATATTATTACTAAAATTAAGATTATTATCATAAATATTATTAATGTTAGAATGCATGTTATTTTTATTTTTATTGTTATTTATTTGATGATGATTACTGTGATGGTCTTTTAAAAAGTTATTACATGATAAATTATTGCTAAAATTAGAGTTAAATAAAGAGTTATTGTTGTTGTTATTGATTTTAATAAGATTATTTATACTGGAGTCAGGTCTGTGAATGCTTGAGCTGCAACCTTGATTGATGACCGCACCCAATGGGTGTTGAGATATTTCTGAAGACTGTGCTGGAGAGCAGTGTGAGTTCTGCAAACTGAATTTGCCCAGCTAGACGATGATTTTCTTGCTTTAAAAAATTCACAGTTGTGTTGTTATTAGCAAGAGTAATCCTTAGATCATTTAATATATCATTGATTTTATCAATCTGGCGCTGAAGATCAAGATGTGCTGGAATGTTGCATGTACATGCACTACTGCGTAAGTTGTCTTTGGTAGAGGCGGAGCTACGCCTACTTATTACTGATGTTAGTTGGTTGCTACGACGGCTGGTAGTATGAGTGGTGGGAGCCATTGAATTACCTGACTTGCGCTTTGTTTTACATATGTTGCATATAAACTGTTCTTTTACATCATTGTTGTCGTTGTTGCTATTATGAGTAGTAGTAATCAATTTTGTAGAACAGCTGTTGTTAGAATGCACATTTTTACTGCATGAGGTACAGATGACTAGTGCATTGCCTTTCTTTCCTTGAAGATTGCAAGTTCGGCAGAGTTTATACGTGCGTGTGCGTTTATTAATAACGATATTGTTGTCATCAGGAGCCATCTTGTGATGAGAGAGGGAGTTATCAATGATACTCTGATGGTAAATGACTAGAATAATAAGCCGCCAAAAATTGCAAAACAATGACAAGGAAGGAAAAAGAAAATTACTATTATGATTATGATAGTGCGCTTATATGATCTTGATTAATATTAGTTTTATATGCACTATTATTACAGGCAATGAAAAACCATGACAGTATGTGTATATTTAAGCACATAAATATATAAGATAAAAATGCACTATAATATGTAAAACACTTGATATTGTTAGTACTGCACGACGATTGAGGTTAGAATTTATTCACTGTGTTGTTTGTGTGTAATTAATGCACAAGACTAGAATTGATGTTTGATTTCTATTGCACATTAGTTGAAGAACTTATTAAAATAAAATAATATAAAAATCACTGATAAAAATAAATTTATAAAATAATCTTTGGTAAAAACTTTGTAAGAGACAAAATAATGCTTGTATCCTAATCGTCGCGCACGCGCATTTTAAAGATATATAAGGAATTTTCACGCTATTAATTTTATTTAAAATTTTTTACAATTTATAAATAATTTAACTTAAAAAAGTGGTTTTGAAAGAAAAAAATACTGATAATTATATTGAAAATATGACGAACGTTAAATTAATTAATTAATGTAAATTTAGCACTAGATCTACAAAGCTGCCTTTTGAATGAAAGAAATTGATCCTGATTGTCTCCTGGGGTGTCCGCTCTCGATAGCTCAGATGGTAGAGCGTTGATCCGGAAAACCAAAGGTCGTGGGGTCGAATCCCGCTCGAGACAAATTGATTGACAATTTTTTTCATTCAAAACCACTTTTTTAAGTTAAATTATTTATTAATTTATCTTAAAAAATTATTTAACATCAATTAAAAAATTTTTCTAATTTATTTAAAATTGTAAAAAATTTTAAATAAAATTAATGGCTTGAAATTGCCTTAATAACTTTGAAATATAAGATTATTATATTTGTTCATAGAGATCGTTAATACTGATACTTATATTGAAAAATATGACGAACGTTAAATTAATTAATTAATAATTTTTTTTGTTGAGATAACCGTATCTTTGTAGCGATTAAATTTTTATAAAATATTCTGTAAAAGAGCTTCGCATATAATTTCTTTTTTTTAAATATATTTTTACTTGTAAACTAAATTTTTTATTTTTTTCCTTTAAAGTTAAAAATTTTGGGGTGCGAGCAAGTTTAAATTCATTATCAATATTATTGTGATTACAGCGTTTGTAATAGAGTTATTTTTTGTTTATATAATATTATTTTTTTTAATGTTTTATAAATATTCATATTTACTTCAGATGTTAAAGCAAATTCATTTATCATATTTTGAATTAAGCTTATATGGATATAAGCGCACTACATGCAAGGTAAAGCGTAAGTCTCTTCAGGCCCCCACTATTTCTAATATATGCAGGCAATGTGGTCAATCAACTAATATTCATATTGGGCGTAGCTCCGCCTCTCAATTGACCACACCATCACACAATACTAAACATATTCCTTGGCAGACTCAGGGTAGTGGAAGCTCTCCCTCTACAATTAACAATACATGCTCTATTCAATCACATATCGAATTACAAAAGCAAATCGACAAAATAATTAATTCATTGGATGAGCACAAGATATTATGCACTAACAAAAGAAAAATTTTCTAAAACAAGAAAATTTACTTTTCAACGATCTTATATATAAGATGCAGAACTCAACTACAGCTGCTGCAATTCCAGCCGATTTACCATTCATACAAGACCTCTAATTCACAGCAGCAGCACATCAACAAGACAGCCAGATAACAGTATTATAAATCACTTTATTAATCAAAATAAAATATTTTATGATAACAATAATAAAAGTAGTAGTAAGAATAGTTTAAATTTTAATAATAATTTCAATAGTACTCATTCTAATACACTCAATAATCTAGATACAAATTTTTTAACTCCTAATAATAATAACAAAGATCTTGACAATATAATCAGTCAAGTTAACATTAACTCTGACCATGACAGTATGAATAGCATGCCTTTAACCAACACCAACAACTGAAATGCTAACTTGATTGAGAGAAGATAACTTTTCATTCCAGAGTTCATGAAAATCAATAGTACAAACAATTTGCAATGCGTTACCTTCTCCATTTTAAAAACACTTATTCCTTCTCTCAATCAATCAGACATTTGTAGCGTAAGACTTCGTTACGCCCAAACTCCCGGGATCCCTCATCTGACTATTCCTCTTTTATTTTTACTCTAAAGGACTCTGATATAGTCCAATCGGTGATGCGTGCCAAAAAATATTTCAATTACTTCTCAACAAAAGATATTGATTTAAAGTTTCTGAAATCGGAGGCCGACATTGCTATGCCAGATAGGAAAATATTTATTAATGAAGTTCTGTCTACCACAAATCGTTTGCAGTATATTTCGGTAAAAGAAACCACAAAAAGACTCAGTTACAAATATATCTGGCACAGCATAAATGACTTCCTGGTCAGATGGCAGGATGGGTTGAAATCTCATGCTGTCAGAACGATATCAGAATTATACAATATCTTACAGTTCTCAAGTAATTTTAATTGTCATCACAAAACACCCACTCAAACTTATACCTCCAGTCACCATCAGCAGGAAATACCCAGTGACTCCAAAACTACTAAATGACTAGACAGCTCTGTACAAGTAACGTCGCCTAAGAAACCTGCTCTAAAAGTAGACTTCTTAAATGCATTGTCATTAAAAAAGCATAGGGGCAGGTTCGTGAATACCTTAATAATGATGATTCCTATCATGCATTCTGCATAACTGAAACTAGATTAGGCTACACCGTTAGTGATCATATAGTGACCATTCCGGGCTACAGCGTATTACCGTCAGGACCGTAATACACATGGAGGCGATATCCTAATTTACACCAGGGAAAACTTCAAGACCAAAATATTTTGTTCCTCAAAAAACCGAGCAACTTGGTAAACCTCTAAAACCTGAATACCTATTCTGTTCAGTTTGGGAAGGCAATTCCACCCCTACATTAATTGCAGCAGTATACCGTCCTCCTGATGTAAACATCAGGTCTGATGATGCATTCATTGAATTGCTACGCACCTATAGCTCTGACTTTAGTCATGAGCTCATTATAGCTGACTGGAACGCCAATATGCTTGACTCTGATGGCTCTGATACAAGATTTTTAACCAACGTCATGACGGACCTATCACTCAAACTGGTAAATACCGGAGCATCACACAATTCAAAACATAAAAACACATGCATTGATGTTAATTTGTAGATAACTGTCACACTGTTCTCAGCTTTGACCGATTTCAGCCTATGGGAATAGACATGACATTATTTCCGTGACTACTGACATATTTTACCTAATACCACCTGACTTAACAGTGACTTAAAAAGCCATCAATAGTGTCACAATGCACGACTTAAATCTACACTTACGTCAACTAGACTGGACAGCATTTTCATCTGCTGATGATGACCTTGACATTGAACAAGGTCTCTCAGCTTTGAAAACTAATCTGAAAAACACAATCAACAAATTGGTACGTGATAAAATAATTATGCCTCAGAAAATTTAATTTCCTTGATTAAATCCTGAACTACGACTATTAATATCAAAACGTGATGCAACCAGTAGACACTATCACAGAACTGGCTACAGTAGGCTTTTCAATGAATTCCTATCCCTTGCCAACTCTTATAAGGAACAGTTTGAAACGGCTCGTTGTGCTTAGATGCTTAGATATGCAACACCCTCGATGATGGCAAAAACTTCTGCAATGAAATGCGGAGACTGAGGCTTATCCCAAAAGTAAGTGATGCTTTTCATGGTTTTTTACATGATGACCTTAACTCACATTTCTAAAACATCTCAATCTCTCCTTTATAAGATACATCAGATTCTCTCAAAATTCTTAATAAAGTATTCAGAAATGATGTAGTCCTGGCTGTATCTCATTTCAAATCTCAAGCAAAAGGAGAAGATCTCATCCCTCAAATCATTGTAGCCAAGGCATTACTAACTATTGCTAATTATGTTACTAAACTCTTTAATGCCTCACTAGCAAAAGGTATTTTTCCAATTAAATGGAAAAACTGGCGAATATTAACTCTTAAAAAAGTCTCTAACCCATCTTTTTCTTCTGACTTCAGTCCCATAGCACTGCTATGCTTCTTGTCAAAGGTCCTTGAAAAACTTACTCATGACTTACTTTTAACTAAATCTAAAATATTATACCCATGCTAAACAGGCTTTCGTAAACACCACAATACTGAATCGGCTCTGATGAAGCTTACTGATAATATACGTATGGGTAAAGAAAAAAAGCTAGCCACCTTACTACTACAACTTGATTTTTCAAAGGCTTTTGATAATGTCTCTCCATCGAAGCTATTCAGAAAGCTATATTATATTAAATATTTTTGAAGCTGGTTGAAAAAATTTTTTTAATTTTTTTGTTTTTTATGGTATTTTTTATAATTTATTTGTGTCTGTTTGTGTGTATATCATCATCAGGATCGAACCAATGAACAGTCAAAACGAAGTAGTTACGGGGATAGCTATATTAAACAGCGTGAGTATGACAGCTAAATTTCTTTTCAGAGATAGCCAAGACCAAAACATTAGTTATACCAAAACTAACTTTCGTATTCTGGTTTTTTTGGCCGCGGGTTCTTGAAAAAGTTACAGGTCCACAAAATTGGCCAATTTTTCGGAAAAAATTGTAAGTATGACAGCCCAGAATAGCCTAGATTTTTAGATTAGGCCAAAACATACTCAGTTTATTTATGAGATTTTTCGGTATCTGAGTTCTGGACGAGTATGTCGGGCCATTAAAGTTCCGCCGTCTATCCGTGCTACTTTAAATTGGTTTGAAATAAAAAAATTTACTAGCGATCAATTTTACAGTCAGAATCTCTTAATTATAGCATTTATAATAGCGTTATTATATTTGCGGGTGACATAGGCCATAGTTTTGACACACAGCAATCGTACTTTTGAAGATATTCTATGTTTACTATTTTTTTGAAAAATAAAATTTTTTGAAAATTTGATTAAAAAGTGAAATATTTTCTAAGTATGATAAAATTAAAAAAAAATTATTTTAATATTTATTATAATAATTATAATTATATTGGTTTAGAAATAAAGAAAGTTTGTTGATTTCAGTAATAAAAAGAAAATTGTATTCAAAATAAAGAATAAAATATCGTTGACTCATTTGTGAAATAAATTTTATTTTTTTTTACCATTTCACGAACTGGACAACACATCTCTTAGCTTTGATCAGTTCACGAATTGGTCAGTTTACTTGACCAATTCACGATATGGTCAATGTCACAAATGAGGTGTAATATATATATTGTATAAATAAAACATGTATGTAAAGAGTGTATTATATTTTTGCCTGGAAGAATAAAGAACATAATAATAATAATAATAATAATAATAATATTTTGAATGCATACATTAAGTTTAAATTCAATATAAATTTTCATTAACTAAATATTATAGCAAACAATTTTAAAACTAAAAATTATAAAAAAATTAATTTAAATTTCTTGATTTTAAGTACAATAGAAGAATCAGCAGGTGTCTTCATAATGAAAATTAAATATCTGTAATTTGTAAAAAATATGCGGTCATCTCAAAAAATTTATTCAAAAGTACAATACAAACAAATTTCCAATTTTATAGTATATGCCAAAATCAATGTTTTCTAACAAATAAAAATTTTTTAATTTTTCAGATTCAGCAAAAGATGTCATTTTCGGGGCAGTGAATTATATGATGCTGAAAAAACTCAAATCAGATATTTTTAATACTATGTAACTCAGACGTTATATACCCTGAATATTTCAATTCTACGAGAATCTCTAAACTTAGGCAAAATAGGTCATTGTAGAAACGAAAGCACTGAACCACTTGTTTTCAAGTTTTCTACGTGTGGATCACCATATCATTTAATATACAATTGCCCATAGAATTTAGATGAGTAGAGGGAAGCTTCAAGGGCCAAAATTCTCCCTCCAAGAATGATCATAAAATATCCATCTAGAATGCAGTGCAACATTTTAAACATTTTTTCCAAGATGGTTACGAAGCCCTGAAATAAAAAATAAGAATACAAACTCTATTATTGACTCTGGATAATCCAGGGGCATGATGGAGCTAGTAGATCTTCAGCTTCCAGAAAAACCAGGTCTTACGTAAATATTTGGAGACTATTGACAAATTTTTTGTCGCACTTTGTAGCATTCGATTCGGCACTAATTTTCTTGTATTCTCTGAAATTTTTATTAAAAGCAGAGGTGGTGTGAAAACACACCTTTAGTATTTTAAATAATATATGTAAAAAGAGAGAGAAGATAACGCACGCACGACCGACGGGGACTCTCGTCGAGTAGTGCGCGCTCGGCTTTCATGCTTTATGCATGTATAATAAAATCAATATTCAATCTATTAATTATTGTAATTATTTTACACGCCTACACTCCTTTTACTCCATCATAAACTGTTACGTGTCCATTTTGGTCCTTCAGCCTTTATTAAAAAAAAAATAAAACAATTATCATCAGTAACCGTTTTACTGTGAAAATTTATCAAGATTAAAAAGGAGTGAAAGTGAACGTTGCCATGCGGCCTTTATCATATTAGTGAATGTGTTAAAAATTATTCATCATTACTATAATTATTTTTATTGCTCAAAAGTGGATCAAATTTTATGCACTTTGTGCTCACATATTTTTTGGTGAAATATCTTCGGAGAAATTTTATATTGTTCAATCCAAAAAAAAAAAATCGTGTGTCAAAAATTTAAATCACAATGGCCGCCTATTGAAGAGAGCGCGCACGCCTCAACATTAAAAACTATATAACATACAAAGACTGCATAAGTGCCATGTGCTTTTATTTTCATTACAAAAATTCACGTCAGAAAAATATTCAAGTAAATTTTTTATGTGAAGTTTTCACGTCAAGAAAAAACACTCGAGTGAAAAATAAGTATATTTTTATGTGAAGTTTTCAAAAAAAAAGAAAAATGAAAAGTGAAAAATTTTTTTTTTTTAAAATAAAAAATTAAATAAAACAAGAAGGAAGCCGCCATTAATGACGTCATCTTCATCCTCATTTCTCTCATCATTCATTTGAAAGGGGAGAAGTACGATCCACGATTCGGAGTCCACGGAACAACATGAAGAGGCACGAGTCTAACTTTGAATTTTTTTTCTCTCTTCCAATCGTCGTTCCTGCGCCACTTCAAATCAAAATGTCAGTTCATTCTTCTTACTGGTAATGTCGCCTTCAAAAAGCAAATGGTCAGATAATTCGCTCACGATTAGCCATCTTATTAAAAAAAAGGAGTCATCGATCCTGCGCATCACTTTAGGTCATGATTTTTTCTTTTTTATTTAGAATTTTCTTTTTCTTATAATCACTCTCAAATAACTTACAATCAGTCGATTATCTATAATTAAAATTAAAGTTATCAAATTTATTTTATGAAAATTATCTTTTTTATAATATTTTTTAAATCCACGTACAATCTTCTTAATAAATTGTTCGTTATTAATTTTTATTTAGCAATATCAATTTATGCCTATAGTCTAGATATAGATAGAGTGTCTTCTGCTCTATTATGTCTTTTTTCTTTAATTTAAAAAAAAAGGCAAAAATTATTAAAAATAAAAAACACATGGTATTTGTATGTTATTTTAATATTAAATTCAATTATTTAAAATTAATCTTAAAAAAATGTATAATATTGTCAAAAAATGTATCAATTGTCTTTAAAAAAAAAAAAAAAATTAAAAATCTCTCTCTCTTTTAGTCAGATTCAACTCTTTATCAATTACTTGAACTTCTAATCAGTTTAACTTATTTATTAAATTCAATTTAAAAATAAAAAATAAAAAAAATTTTCAAAAACAAACTAAACTCTTTTTAATTATTATTATCATTGTAATGTTTACTAATTATTTGGACGTTCCTAAGGTACTCTTATCATCTGGAGGCTGCTTCTTTTGGCTTGTATCCTTGTCAGATCCACGTGGGTTCCAGTTCATTGACAACTTATCCTGCTGCATCATCTTCACGTCTTGGAGCATTGATCATTGGATAACCTGTTGGTGTCGTTGGCCTCATGTTTTCACAATAGTATTTATATGTCATAAACTTAGAATTTATTCTATTAGATTTTGTTTATTGAACAATTATTTAAAATTAATATTTTGTTAATTTGGATATAATATTTTGTAAATTTAATATTCTTTTTTTTCTCTTCTTCTAAAGTAACCTTAAGTCAAAAATTGTATAAAATTATCTCAATTGTTCAATCCACAATTTTCTTAACAAACATATAATTATTAATTGTTAAATTTATATCAAATTTTAATATCTGTCACAATTTATAATTTGTTTAAACTAATGTGCAATTTATAATTGTTTTCCATTGTAAATGATTTTTAATTCTAAACTACTTTTTAGTTCTGTAATTTCTTTTACAAATATTTACAATTAATTATTGTCTTTTGTCTATTTTAATTGTGAATTTATACTTTTTCTTTTGCAATTAACTTTAATTGTATTAATAATTGAATTAATCAATTTAAATAATTTTAAGTTGCACATTGATTAACTTTTTAACAATTGAGAGCCATGGCTGCCATCATTTTGGAACAAAACACCCTTATAAATAAAATAAAAAATGCTTATGAAGCATTTGATAAGGACCCCCAAAAAAGCGTAGCCTCTTGTAGAGTGAGGATGACTGGGCTAATTAAAAATTGGCAAAGGTTTGAGAGTAATCACCATCAAATCTTTGCCTCTAAAGACTTAGATTTATTAATGAAAGAACAGCCATATTTTACTAATAAAGTTTTTGATCAATTAGATGAACAACATCTTGTAAATTTAACATTATTTCAAACTTATTTAGACAGTCATACCGCCTCTGAAGATCGTGACCGTGAACAAACCCAAAGCAATATTGTAGTCCATCAACAGTCTGAGGACTTAGAGCGTTTGCCGCGTCTCGATCTTCCTTTGTGGAGATTATAGGGAATGGGAGTCTTTTCGTGATATTTTTCATTCGTCTGTAGTCTCAAAACCTAAAATACCTAACATTACTAAATTGCGTCACCTTAGAGCCCATTTAAAAGGCGATGCTGCTGACTTAGTTAGCAGTTATGCGTTGACTGAGGACAATTTCCTAATTGTCTGGAATAAGTTAACTGATAGATTCGAGAATAAAAAGCGTTTGGTAAATGCTCATGTCGCAGCAATTTTTAATATACAACCTATGACTAAAACTAGTGCAGCAGAATTAAAAAAAATCTTGGCTAGTCTTACTACTCCTCTTTCTGCATTGAAGGTTTTAGGTCGGCCTGTCGATTCGTGGGATGATCTGTTAATCTTCCACATCCTTTCTTTATTTGATAACGAGACTAAAAGACAGTGGGAATTATACTTGTGCAACGTATCCTTGTCTGCACATTCCACTCAGTTAACTAATCTAAATACATCCCTTTCTAATGATAATAATCATAAAAATCGTACTTTATCAAATTTTATTTCTGACCCTCCAAATCTTGACTTATTAATTCAATTCATGGAAGCCCAAATTGGCATGTTAGAATCCATTGAGGAAAATACTAATGTAATAAGTCACGGTAGCAGTGTAAACTCTAATTCAAATAAATTTAAAAACAACAATGTAGCTACACAGCCTCAAATACAAGTTTTCCATACTCAATTAAAGTCTAATAATAACAATAAATTGGAATGTCTTATATGTAAAGCCAATCATAAATTACAAAACTGCAACAGTTACAAGAAGTTAACCCCTGCTAAAAGATATGAGTTCATAAAGTCTTTACAAAGATGTTGTAATTGCCTTGGCAATCATTCCTATTTTAATTGTTCTTCAAAGGAACTTTGCAATATCTGTAAGAAAAAACATCACACATCCTTGAATGATGACAATTATGTGAACAAATTTCAAAAACCTCAAGATTCTGATACTGCCAATCATGATTCCGATGAAAATGTCAATTTAAATTCAAATCGAGTCTCAGATAACGATTCTAGTCAAAGTTTTGAATCAGCGTAGGCCCCTCAGCTGCCTTCAGCTAACTTGTTTTTTTGTTTGTGATGAGCTTAAGTCCTCACTTCCCTCTTAACTGCTTAATCCGGATAAGCAAGAGTGCGAAACCCAGTTGTAGGCTCCCATTCAAAATTAAATTAAATTAAAAAAAAAAAAAAGTCTTAAAAGTCATAATTTAATCACTTATGTAACTTGTCTATTTTTTGATATTTCTTGACCTAAACTTAAAATCCGTATTCTAATATTAGATAGGAGAGTGGTAGATATCAATTTTCTTAATTGTCGTTTCATAAAATTATAATTTTCCATCTACAATGTAAAATTAAGTGGGGAGGGACGCCAAACCGCAGTACATTAAATTTGTCTAATATTGTCAGATGTGATGAAAATTGTAATCCCTTGACCTTAACAACACCATGGCATGGCCTCTTAAATATTATTAACCTTTGCAAGAATGCAATAATTTACAGTTGAACTAATTGAAACATGAGGTTAGTGACATTGTTTTGGCGATCGACGAAACAATGGCTCCAAGTAAATGGCCTTTAGGTCAAAATAATTAAAATATTTAAAGAGCCTGATCTGACAAGGATCGTTAAGGTCAGAATCTGCACTTCTGTGTTAAGAAGTCCTATTCAGGAGTTAGTGTTGTTAAACACAAATTATGAAGTAGCCTGAATAATTCTTTTATTGTGGGCTCCATTATTTGCGTTTGATAGCACTATCCTTTGTCTAGTTTCTTTTGTAAATATTCAATTTATTTTGTATATATGTGTAATTTAGTATATTTTTTGTATATATATTGTTCTTCTTTAAAAAAAATTATGTATAATAATTGTAATAAATCACTTGAAAGGGTAGAATGGTGTGAAAACACACCTTTAGTATTTTAAATAATATATGTAAAAAGAGAGAGAAGATAACGCACGCACGACCGACGGGGACTCTCGTCGAGTAGTGCGCGCTCGGCTTTCATGCTTTATGCATGTATAATAAAATCAATATTCAATCTATTAATTATTTTAATTATTTTACACGCCTACACTCTTTTTACTCCATCATAAACTGTTACGTGTCCAAGAGGTTTCTTTAAGACTGAAATACTTTTGAAGCTGTTTTTTTTTTTATTTTTTATTTTTTATTGTATTTTTTTTTTATTTAATAATTTATTTTCATGCCTATGTGCCTATGTGTTTTATGAAACTATAAAAGAATGTATCTAAAACCGGTGTTAAAGAAAAACAGTAGCCATAGTTTTGTGACTCAGCTATCGTACTTTTGGAGATAAGTTGAAAATCTTTCTATTTTTGGGATAAATAAAATTTTTTAAAATTTAGTTAAAAAGTGAAACATATGAAAAAATATGATAAAATACTACTGTCACCATTGGTATTACTAGATTTGGCTCTAATTAATACGTACGCAGTTAAATTTTTATTAAAAACGGACGTTTCTTTAAAAATTATAAAAACTTTTTTTGAAATTCTTGAAAAAATTCTTTATTTTTAAAAATAATTTTTTATATGATTTGTAGTAAAATTTTAAATAATTTATGGTCTTTATTAATTAATCAATATATTAATTAATTAATTATTTTTTTAATTAAAGTTAATGTTTTAAGATTTTTCAAAATTATTTATTAAAATATAGTTGAGTGTAAATTACAGGTAACTGGAATACATATAAATATTATTTCAATAAAGGAAAACTGGATACTTTTTGACGTAAAATAAAAACTGTATTCAAAACTTGGTAACGTATATTACAGGAAACTAGAAAGCCTCTGGAAGTGGTTTTGAATTATACATTGTGATTGGTTAATATTAGTGATTACTTTTTCTAGGATAATTAAAATTGTCGTATAAATACACCTTTAATAATCTATAACTGCATAACCGCTGTACCGGTTCCAAGCCCGGAGCCTCATAAGCCTGAGGAAGGAGGCGGGTGGTTCAGGCCGCCTTTTTTCAAGGTTGAACTAGAATCAAGGATATAGGATATAGCTCTCTGGAAAAACTGAGGCTGCCCTATAAACCGGGTATTATGCCTTGTCTTTCCCTCTAGCATTCTTGACAAGCATGCAGCCGCAGACTGCTATCCTAAAACTATCCTTGAGGAAGAGGCACATTAATGGGGCTCCAAGGTTTTCTCCAACCTAAGTGCGATTTAAGCCGCATACAGGGTTGCCTTAGACCTGACGTATTGGCTCTTAGCATGGGAGAATTCTACCTTGAGCACAGCGACGTTGCCGATTAAAGTTAGTCCCGAGTCCCGCTAAATCATGACTGCAGGTTATTTTTTTCTGGTTTAGTAATGTGTGAAGGTGATGAGTTATTGGGGTCAAGTGTCATTGTCATCAGACAAGGAGATGATAGATACCTGACCTGTTCAATGACGGGTATAAAACATTGTGGAATGGTAGCAAACATAGAGGTGGAAACATTTCAACTGTTAGATTGAGGATTGGTATTCCCTCGCGTCACCGCCTCTCAATCGAAGTCTGTTATAAGCCGGATTAATAATTGTATGTTATGCCACCAGACATGATGGTGAAACCCCCCCCCCCCCCGATCTGTAGAACTATTATTACTGGGTGGACGCTGGAAGCTGATAGATACTCTCTGTCAGCGACTAACGTAAATCCTTCAATAATTCTCTGAAGCGTACTCTTACCCAACTAAAGGCCCTTTGTCCAGGGACACAGGCTTATTTCATGAACAGTGCTAGATAAATACAATATATTACCCCAGGTTGATACCCCTCTTATAGAGGGTAATTCAACCTCTGATTCCAATCAAGTCAAAGCCTTGGTGGTCAGACCCAGAGACATTCTGGGGGTCTCCAATTTAGCATTTACCAGCAGCAAGGGCAGAACATCACGCCCACAAAGCAACAACATCTAGCTCTAACTGCTGAAGAAAAGACGACAAGGGTAGTCTTAACTAGGCTAGAGGTCGAAGATTCCTCCCGCAAATCCTCAATGGAGGGTGATATAAGCGCAAAATGTGGCGCCTAAAAAGGTTTAAGCAATAGCTTGATACGGCCTTCTATTCTGAAGGACCTGAGGTCATATTCGTTGCCTAATGTTAGCGAATGATGACAAAGGCAAGAAGGAAGAAAATATGGAAAGATATCTCCGGGAGTCAAAGGAATATAACAGGGCGTGCATTGAAATCCACGAAAACATGGAGAGAGATATAACTCAGATGAGAGACCCAGACAAACAACAGAAGAAGTGTAATATGACTGTCAAAAAAGGCATAGCTCAGTTTGAAAAATATTTAGCAATGCTAAAGACAATTTTTGAACTTCAGCAGGAGGTTTTAAATGGAAAACAAAAACTCGATATTCCTATACAGGAAGCATCAGGGACTATTAATGGAAAAGGCAAGAAGAGGGCTCAGACTGCGTCCCAAAGCCCAACTGGAAAGGAGAATACAAAAAAGAGACCGCCGCAGAAAACGTCTCCAAAATTCCCTCTAAAGAATACCTCCGCTAACGCGGTGACGGCTCCTCCAAAAGACAAGGATCAGGAGGGGGAGCTACTAAGGTAGCTTCTGGCCAGCAAACGCAGCCAAAGGATGCAGCTACAGACACCCCCCCTCTAGATGAGGATGATTTCGTCGCCGTTAAAAGCAAAAGTCAAAGAAAAAAGGAAAAGAAGAAAAAGAAAAAAGAGTTTGAAAAAAAGATGGCAGAGGCTCGTAAAAACCAAGAGCAGGAGAAGCAGCAGCAGCAGCCAAAAATAACTATAACAGCATCAGACCACCAGCAGGGGGCAGAGAATAAAAGAAGAAAAAGAAAAAGTCGCAGAAGAAGGAAAGAGATGGTGAATCTCCTCCTTCCGAAGCGACAGAAAAAGGCAGAAGAAAGAAGCGCCAGAACCGGCGCATGAGCATTTCTAAGCGTAAGGAGGCTCTAATAATAAAACCTCCTGAAGGGTAGTCTTATGCGACAGCTCTGCTGGAGATCAAAAGAGGTGTTCAACTAAAGGATTCGTGGACTGAGGTTCACCGAATGCAGAAAACTCAGAATGGCAGCGTCTGAATAGAGCTGAGCTCGTCGAAAGACTGGCATAAACTATTAGACGCTGTCAAGACGGTCGCACGCCCAAAAAGTACAGTCAAGGAACTGATTTCCCACCTAACCGTGGAGATCAGAGGCCTAGATGGTACTACTGGCAGCGACAAAGTGAGGCAGATGGTAAAGGAGGCAACCAAGCTGCAGATCGATGACGAATCAGAAGTCGCAATCTTCAAAGCTAAGGGCACTAAGGCGGATATGGCGGTCGTAGAGCTACCAGAGGCCGCTGAACTAAAATTGACCAATAAAGGCCGACTAAATAATGGTTGGTCTAATTGGCAAGTGCGCTTAAGAGCCGAGGTTATACGGTGCTTTAAAAACTTGGTTTTAGCCACAACCAGTGGTCATGTAAGGGCACGGACCGAAAGTTTGCGTGTTTTAAATGTGGCGTTCAAGGCCACAAGTCAGAAAAATGTCTTGTGGAGATTCTATGACATTGTCATAAATGCAGAAGGGTGGGGAGTTTAGTGGGTATTGTAATTCCTCCTTAGTTATACTGAGTATCTGGGCAACCATAAATTTGAGGTTGAGTCCCACATAACCATACAGTACGTGGTGTATGGCATGCGTAAAAGCATTCTCCTCGTCCTACGAAAAAAAAAATCTATAACTGTATAAACGCCTTAATATTGTGAATGTAAAAAAGAGATACATAATATCAAGCGTTAATGTATGTTGACAGTACGCACTTAGTCGTTTACCAGTACAGACATACAATAAATCAAATGCCTCATATTAACCACAGTGTCAACTATTTTATATCCACTCGCATCCACTCCGTTTATCCAGCAATTCTCTAATTAATGGAAATACATAAAAAAATATCTTTTTTTTAAATAAAATAATAATTTATGTAAATTAAAACACAAATTGTCCCTTGTTAAATGTAAAATTCAGATTATCAATATCCAAACGCAATTTGACCAGCATACAATATCAGAGAACTGTGTCTCCTCATATTTTAAAAGAGATTTTAGCCTTGGCTTCAGAAACTGATGAAAAAACTGAAATGGCTCGTAATGCATATGTGCAGACTAAAATATGTAACTCAATTGAAACAAATAACATCTTCTTATCTGAAATGAGAAAATTTGGCTTACTACCTAAGCCCAGTGATGCTCTTCATGGATTTCTTCCAGAAGAGCTTAGCTCACACTATTCCAACATCTCTTTCTCTCCTTTGGAAGAAAAAGCCTCCTCACTACACATCATCTCGTTAGCCACATCAGAAGGCTTTACTTTTAAAGAGATTAAAGTCAATGATGTTATCTTGGCAGTTTCGCACTTTAGTTCTCAAGCCAAGGGTGAAGATGAAATACCATAAAGTATAGTCGCAAAAGCTTTACCATCAATAGGTTCATACCTCACTATAATTTGTAATACTTCCCTTAAAGATTGGATTTTCCCATCAGATTGGAAGAGATCATAAATATTGTCACCCAAAAATTGTCAATTCTATCTTCTTCCAGTGACTTTCGTCCAATTGCACTTTTATCCAATTGACATATGTCGAATGAATGCAATATATTTTATGATTGCAAATAAAGAACCATAATAATAATAATAATAAGAATCTGAATTAATCTTACTAGTCTTATCTTACTACTACTATATATATTTGAAAATTTATTTGCGTGCCTGTGTGTGTGTGTGTGTGTGTGTGTGTGTGTCTGTGTGTTCAATCATCAGGGTCAAACCACTGAACAAAATTACATCAAACTGGTGTCAAAATAAAGATAAAAAGTCCGCGGGTGACATAGGCTATAGATTTTCTGCTCAGCTATCGTAGTTTTTGAGATATTTAAATTTTAGTGTTTTTGAAATTAATAAAATTTTGAAAAATTTTGAAAAAAACTAAAATATCTCGAGACTATCGACAAATTTTATTATTACAAGTTTGTACTATTCGATTCAACACCAATTTTCACGTATTCTCCTAAATTTTTATTCAAAACAGAGGTATCTTTAAAATTTTATAAAATATTTTTGAAGCTAGTTAAAAATATTTTTTTCATTTTTTTATTTTTTATGGTGTTTTTAATAATTTATTTGTGTGCCTGTTTGTCTATGTATTTCATCATGAGGCTGGAAAAAATGAAACAAATTACATAAAACCGGTGTTAAAATAAAGTTAAAATAAAAAAATGTTTACTATTTTTGGGAAAAAATAAATTTTTTGAAAATTTTGTTAAAAAGACAAATATCAGAAAAATATGATAAAATTTTAATGTCCAATTGGTATTACTTGATTCAGTCAATTTTAGAACCATCTACATATATATATATATCTTAATACTATATACTATATGGGTTAATATTTGTGAACTGTATATGACTTTGCATGGTCGGGTCTCAAAATGTACTCCAAAGTATTTTTGGTCGAAAGTATATATAAAAAAAATAATTTTCCCCAATTTTTAGCTTTTTAGATCCAATCCTCTATTTTTTACAGCGATTTTAGTTTTTTTCAATTTTTTAAAATTTTTAATTTTTGAGAAATTTATGTTCATTAATTTTTCTCGCAAACGCGCACTTTACAATAAAATTTTTTTTCCTTATAGTACCCCATAGGAAATTTCCCGTAGAATTCGATTCTGGGGTCCAAATTTTTTTTTGATCTGCTAAACAAATAATCATAAAAAGACCAGTAAAAATTTTTTGGAAACTAAGGGCTTGTAAAAAATTTTTGAGGACTATAGAACTCGTTTCTTTTAAAAATTAGAATTTTGGCAGCAATTTCAAAATTGGTCATTTTGGGGTAAGAATAGGCATTTGGTTTATTGACTATCGGCATGAGAGATTTAGCGACAAATAATTGAAGTGTATGGTAACTGAATGGTGACACTTATACCAAAAAAATGAGACCAATTGGAAGTATTTTGGTTAACTGGCAAGTTTGCAGCTTTGTATTAAAGATTATGAAAAAAATCCTATTTTATAACATTGTTGTATTTTGTAGCTATTCTATCTTATTTTCAATTTTCCGAATTTTCTAGTCACCTAATGAAAATTTTGACGAAATTTTCTGATTCCTCGAGAAATTTTACAAAAGACCCCCTTTTCGGAAAAGTTTTGGATTTTTCCGTAACGCTATAGAAATAAAAGAAATAGCAAAATACTAAATAACTACAAAAAACCACAATGTTATCAAATAGGATTTTTTTCATAATCTTTAATACAAAGCTGCAAACTTTCCAGTTAACCAAAATACTTCCAATTGGTCTCATTTTTTTGGTATAAGTTTCACCATTCAGTTACTGTACACTGCAATTATTTGTCGCTAAATCTCTCATGCCGATAGTCAATAAACCAAATGCCTATTCTTACCCCAAAATGACCAATTTTGAAATTGCTGCCAAAATTCTAGTTTTTAAAAGAAACGAGTTCTATAGTCCTCAAAAATTTTTTACAAGCCCTTAGTTTTTAAAAAATTTTTAATCGTCTTTTTATAATTATTTGTTTAGCAGATGTGATAATTAAAGTCAGAGTCCCATTTTTAGGGTTTTTTAAAAAAAGTCAATTTTAATCTTTATCTTTAAAATGGGATATCTTAGAAACTATTTAATGAAATAAGACGAAAATTGGTATCCTTATGTAAAATTTTCCGATGAATCTGAATTTTTGGTCAGATTTTCATTTGGTCACGTGACTTGGCGGGAAATTCAAAATTTGTGAAAAATGATTTTTTAAAAATCGCTATTTTTCAATTTTAGTGCTTTTAAAATAAATTTACCCAAAAAAATGATTCCATATGCTGAAAGTATATAAAAAAACATACAATTTGAGACCATCAGGATGAAAATTGAGCTGTCTGCAGCTGAGGCATATTAGCTGGAAAAGGCAAAGTAAGAAAGTTGATTTTCTCGCAAATGCGCAGTTCAAAAAAAAATTTGGACCCCAGAATCGAATTCTACGGGAAATTTCCTATGGGGTAGTATAAGGAAAAAAAATTTTATTGTAAAGTGCGCGTTTGCGAAAAAAATTAATGAACATAAATTTCTCAAAAATTAAAAATTTCAAAAAATTGAAAAAAACAAAAATCGCTGTAAAAAATAGAGGATTGGATCTAAAATGCTAAAAATTGGGGAAAATTATTATTTTTATATATGCTTTCGACCAAAAATACTTTGGAGTATATTCTGAGACTTGAAAATCCAAACTGTATACACTTCACAAATATTGACCCATATACTATATATATTTAAAAATTTATTTGTCTGTCTGTCGGTCTTTACCCTAATGATTCAAGTAGTGCCGAACCAAAACCTATAATTTTTCATTAATGTTTCACCTGCGCTGCTCTGAATAGTTTGAATGTGTTTGAATAATTATAAATTTGCAGTGAAAAATGATTTTTTGAAGCAACACAAATAGAAGTAAATGCAACACAACTCCCTCCAACTCTTGCTAGTACTATATATATTTGAAAATTTATTTGTTTGTCTGTCTGTCTGTACCATCATCACTCAAGAAACGCCAAGCCAATAGGCATGAAACCGGTGTCAAAATGTAGAAAAAAAGTGTGCGGTTAACATAGAATATATATTTTTGGCTCAGATACCATAGTTTTTGAGATGTTTAATTTTCAATCATTTTGAACTAGATAAAATTTTTTAAAATTAAAAAAAAAATTGAAATATCTCGAGACTATCAACAAATTTTACCGTCACAAATTTGTACTATTCGATTCTGCACCAATTTTTATGTATTCCCTTAAATTTTCATTCAAAACGGAGGTATCTTTAAAATTTTATCTCGCGATGCTCGGCTTAACCAAATAAATAAAAAATCTTTTGCATCAATTTTTTTATATTTTCATCATATTTATTTAGTTCATACGTGATTATAAAGCAATTAATTTTTATTTAAAAATGATTGAGAACAGAATTAATTTTATACCTCTAAATTTATTTTTAAAAAAATTTTATAATACATATTAAAAAAAGGTTACGTAATTATTTATAAATATTTATAACAAATTTTCTAACAAAATTTGCAGTTTTTTTCATATTGTAGACAATTTATATTTAAAAATTTTCTATTTTCATATTCATCACAACTGATATTGTAGACAATCAATATGAATTTTACTATTTAATGAAATTTTCATAACACAGCCCCTCAAAAAAAAAAAAATTCTGAACTTTTATTCTGATTAGGTTTTTCTGACGTATTTTGGTGTGCTAAAAACGAATATGAAGTCATGATTTCCGTTTACCCCTCAAAATTTTGCGCTATGGCCAAAAAACCCATCTAAAATGTCAATTTTTCAATATAAACTCAAAAATGCTAAGAAACAAAATAAAATTACTCAAAGATGGTCATATCACGCTCGCAGCATGGATTTTGAGGTGTTCAAATCAAAACTGACAAAAAGAAAGTTTAAATTAGTCCTGCTTAGACTTTAAACACCCCCAAAAACCCCTTAAAGCCTTAAAGTGGGAATATATTCTGCCTTCGATAAAAATTTTAATTTGATGTCTATTCTTAGGTTCTTTGGGTCAGTAAAACTTGAAAATGCTAAGAAATAAATAATATTTTAGTCTTATTTCCCCCAAGTACCCCAAAAACTCCTTATAAACCCCCTATGGGGGCAAATATACTGATTAAATAAAATTTTTAATTTTATGTATATTCGTAGGTTCATTGGGTCACTGAAACTGAAAATGCTATCAGAAAAAAAATAATATCTTACTCTTACTTCCCCAAAATTCTTGGACAGCTTCTTATAAATTCCCCCCATAAGGATAAATGTACTGATTTAATAAAATTTTTAATTTTATAAGTATTCTTATGTTCTTTCTATCACTGAAATTGAAAATGCTTGTAGAAATGAAAATATTTTACTCATACTTTTCTTAAGTGCCCCTTACAAACCCCCCAACAAAAAAAAATGTTTTCCTTTTCTCTCTCTCTCTCTTTCTTCTCTCTTTTGCTTATGTTATTTAGGTTTTTGTATCTGAAAATGTAAGTACATTGTAAGTTGTATGGGTTCATGCAGGGCACTCTCGTGCCTCCTCATTACGATGCATTTTGTAATTGAATTTCCTAAAGGAAAAAAATTCCTATGGAATAAAATCCAATATTATAACAAGAAAAGTACTGTTGACAAAATTTGGGAAAAATTTAATATTGTTTGTCCAATTTAGTTATCGGGTAAAATATTTTATTTTATTCATTTTTTTTATAGTATCTCTTGACCTTGCTCTCAAATGATCTGCGCACAGACTGTCTTTTATAAGAAGTTTTACAATCCCTTTTTATTGACCAGCAGTAATCTGACATCATATGTTCATTCCAAACACCTTGATAACGCTCCTCCATTTCAGACATATCCTGATGAAATCTTTCTCCTTGTTCTTCACTGTAATCCGATAAGTTTTCTGGAAATTTATCAAGGTGTGAATCAAGAAAATGTAATTTTAAAACAAAATGTTCATCCCTAAGTAGAGTTCGTGTTTGGGGACCATTAAAGACTTATTACAAAAAATATTAAATTTTTCCCAAATTTTGTCAACAGTAATTTTCTCATGATATTATTGGAATTTATTCCATAGGAATTTTTTTCCTTTAGGAAATTAATATACAAAACGCAATGAGGAGGCACAAGAGTGCCCTGCATGAGCCCTTTCAACTTACAATGTACTTACATTTTCAGATACAGAAACCTAAATAACATAAGCAAAAAAGAGAAGAATGAGAGAGAGAGAAAAGGAATACTAATTTTTTTTTTTTGGGGGGGGGTTTATAAGGGGCTTTATTATGGCACTTAAGAAATGTTGGAATAAAATATATTTATTTCGACTAGAATTTTGAGTTTCAGTGATCTTAAGAACCTGAGAATAGATATAAAATTAAAGAGAGAAATCGCAATCAAATACAGTGGTCGAAGAAGAAGTAATAAGTGCTGCATTGAGCGAAATCAACTACGAAGGATTTTATCAAGATAAGATAAACCTATTTTAATAAATCAAGAATCCTTAAGTGATTTAATTAGAGACTTAGGATTCGATAAAGATACATCATAGCTGTTGGAATCTCGTTAACAAGGATGAAATCTTTCAAAAAATAAAACACATGTAACTTTTTATAGAAAAAGAGAAGAGTAATTTTTAAAATTAAAAAAAAAAGGATTCCCTAGTTTATTGCTGTGATATAGAAGGTCTAATGAATCATATGAAGCCAAATACTTATAAGAAAGAAGAATGGCGTCTAATTTATAATGATAAAAAAACGATTTCTATTCATTTAGGGCAACAAGCTGGATATACGAAATATTCTTGTTTTCTATGCTTGTGGAATAGTAGGGACAGACATATGGGAGAATACATATCAGAAAAAAATAATATTATACATAAAAATTTAGTTGACCCAAAAAAGATATTAATCCCAACGCTTTTTTTAAAATTAGGACACAAAGCAATTTGTGAAAGCGCTAAATAAAGATGGAAATTGTTTTAACTATTTATTTAAGAAATTCCATAATATTTCCGTAGCAAAATTAAAGAAAGCGTCATTAATGGTCCCCAAGTACGAACTCTATACAAGGATGAACATTTTGTTTTAAGGCACTTAAGGGAAGTTGGAGTTAGATATTTTTTTCTGCTAGCATTTTCAGTTTCAGTGACCCAAAAAACCTACGAATATACATAAAATTAAAAGTTTTATTTAATCAGTATATTTGCCCCCATGGGGGGTTTATAAGGAGTTTTTGGGGTACTTGGGGGAAATAGGACTAAGATATTATTTATTTCTTAGCATTTTCAAGTTTTACTAACCCAAAGAACCTAAGAATAGACATCAAATTAAAATTTTTATCGAAGGCAGAATATATTCTCACTTTAAGGCTTTATGGGGTTTTTGGGGGTGTTTAAGAGGGCTGGATGTCAGCCATTTTTTCAGCTTTAGACCAATCAGAGACTAGGTAAAATATTAATTTTGGCCACCAAAATACGGCTTCAATTTTTAATTAAATTAAAAAAGAAAATTGCCAAATTAATCTACATAAAATGAAAAATGTGGCTCTGCTTTTCCTAGATTTGAGAAAATTTTCCATCTCTTAAAAAAATTAAATGAAATCGCAACCCCAATGTCGTCTGCTTCACTCATTTTTTTGGTTAGAATGCACTGCAACTTTTATTTCATTTTTTAACTGTCAAGGAAAATTTTCTCAAGTCTAGGCAAAGCAGAGCCACATTTTTCATTTTATGTAGAATAATTTGGCAATTTTCTTTTCTAATTTAATTGAAAATTAAAGCCGTATTTTGGTGGCCAAAATTAATATTTTACCACCTCTCTGATTGGTTGAGAGCTAAAAAAATGGCTGACATCCAGCCCTCTTAAAGTCTAAGCAGGACTAATTTAAACTTTCTTTTTGTCAGTTTTGAAACCTCAATGTTTTTGAACACCTCAAAATCCATGCTGCGAGCGTGATATGACCATCTTTGAGTAATTTTATTTTGTTTCTTACCTTTTTTCAGTTTATATTGAAAAATCGACATTTTAGATGTGTTTTTTTTGCCATAGCGCAAAATTTTGAGGGGTAAACGTAAATTCTGACTTCAGATTCGTTTTTAGCATGCCAAAATACGTCAGAAAAACCTAATCAGAATAAAAGTTCAGAACTTTTTTTTTTGTGGGGCTGTGTAATTTATGTTTGTTCATAAAAAGGACAGAAGATATCCATTTTACTCTAAAGTGAAATTTTTGGGTTCTTTCATAATGTACAGCCTATATAATTTTACTATTGAGTGAAATTTTTATAATTTTATCTTTTTACTCTATGGTAAAATTTTTAGGATTTTCTATGTATAAAACAATATAGATTGAAATTTTTGCTGTTTTTATGTATGTAGAGAATCAATGTGAATTTTATTCTAGAGTGAAATATTTATGATTTTTTTTGTTCATAAATAGGACTTTTCATATATAAAACAGACGACAATATAGATTGAAATTTTTGTTGTATCTTCATATTGTATGAAAATAAATATACATGAAAAAATATACAAAATATACATGAAAAATTAAAAAAATTTAACTTTATAGAAAAAATCACATTGTCTGTCTACAGCATGAAAAAACTGCAAAAATATTAATCTATATGATCGGGTGTTTTATATATAAAAGAAATCAAAAAATTTTATTACAAAGAAAAATGGATATCGGCTGTCCTATACATGAAAAAATAAAAAAATCCAAAAATTTTACTGCAAGGATTAAACCAAAAATACATACTTTTATATATACCAAATATGTATATAAAAAATTTTTTTAGCCAACACTTGACCCTGTAGACCACTTGAGTTTCCCCCCCAATTCACCCCCCCCTCAAACGGGTTAAAAATATTTTTCTTTAGAAACCTAGAAGTCAAAGTGTTTTCTTATATTTGCTGAGACGCTGAAACTAAAGATGAATATAAAAAATATGTTTAACCAACGCATGGCCCTCCAGAACACCTCAGTGCTCCCATTCACCCCCCCCCCTCCCAAACGGGTTAAAAATGTTTTTCTTAAGAAAAATAAAATTCAAAGTGTTTTCTTATATTTGTTGAGACGCTGAAACCAAAGGTGAATATAGAAAATGTGTTTAACCAACGCTTAGCCCTCCAGAACACCCCAGTGCTCCCATTCACCTCCCCCCTCCCAAACGGGTTAAAAATTTTTTCTTAAGAAAAATAAAATTCAAAGTGTTTTCTTATATTTGTTGAGACGCTGAAACCAAAGGTGAATATAGAAAATGTGTTTAACCAACGCTTGGCCCTCCAGAACACCCCAGTGCTCCCATTCACCTACCCCCTCCCAAACGGGTTAAAAATTTTTTCTTAAGAAAAATAAAATTCAAAGTGTTTTCTTATATTTGTTGAGACGCTGAAACCAAAGGTGAATATAGAAAATGTGTTTAACCAATGCTTGGCCCTCCAGAACACCCCAGTGCTCCCATTCACCCCCCCCTCCCCCAAATGGTTTAAGAATGTTTTTCTTAAGAAAATTAAAATTCAAAGTGTTTTCTTATATTCGTTGAGACGCTGAAAGCTAAAATGAATGTAAAAAATGTGTTTAACCAATGCTTGACCCTCCAGAACATCCCAGTGCCCTTATTCACCCCCCCCCCCCAACGGGTTAAAAATGTTTTTTTTTAGAAAATTAAAAGTCAAAATGTTTTACCGGGCTAAATGTTTCTACTTAAAGTAGAAATTATTTTTTATATTCTTTTTTGGTTTCAGCGTCTCAACGAATATAAGAAAACACATTGAATTTTAATTTTCTTAAGAAAAACATTTTTAACCCGTTTGGGGAGAGAGGGTGAATGGGGGAATTGGCGTGTTCTGGAGGGCCAAGCATTGGTTAAACACATTTTCTATATTCACCTTTGGTTTCAGCGTCTCAACAAATATAAGAAAACACTTTGACTTTTAGGTTTCTTAAGAAAAATATTTTTAACCCGTTTGGGGGGGGGGGGACTCAAGTGGTCTACAGGGCCAAGTGTTGAAAAACATTTTTTATATACATATTTGGTATCAGCGACCCAAAAAATATAAGTATATAGTACAATTTTCATTTTTCGAAAAGAAAAATTTTTTCACCTCCTTGCGGGGGCACATGGGGGCGCTGGGGGCAAATTGGCTAGTTAAATCGCATTTCTATGGCCATATTCGGTTTTAGCACCACCAAAAACCCCCAGTCCATGGGGTCAACCTTCTGGTACATGACTTTTTTTTTTTGTGTGCCTGTGAATTAATAAATTTCAATTATTTTCTATTTAATAATTATCAATGAGGTACCTCGAACTAAACTGGTGTACACTATCTTTGTCCTTGAATTAATCACTTTATTTGAAGTCACTTGAAACTACTTTTGAATCTTCGGATTTTTCCTCAACTTCTTTTCCTTCATTATCTTAAGGTTCTCTTCCAATTTTTGTTGATAAATTATAATTTATTTCTTGTAGGATATCTATGAGGTGGTATCTATCTATTTTCATCTTGAATATCCTTGTCTGTGATTTTAATTGCGTTATTTACTTATTGTTGGTTAACAGGAATTTTCGGAGCTAAGATTATTTTCCTTATTTTTCCCCATTTTTTATTTCTTGGCCGTCTAGGCTTGGCTTTTTCGTTAGTTTTTCTTGTAATGGTCTTACTTGTGGCTTAATTTCTATGTTTATTTCTTGCTTTTGACATGTTGGCTTTTCTTTTGAAGCTATTGATTCTCTTGGTTCTATGGTAAATCTTTTTCCCACATGTTTCAGAACTTTTGCTTGGTAGGTACCTTCTATTTTACCAATTACGTCAGAGAGCTCAAAAATGTTTTCTGTAATCTGCTTTGTAATTATAAATTCGCCTCTATTTTTAGGAGTTAAGCTACTCGCTTTATTTGCTGAGGCATCTGACATCACAATATTTTTGATCCAGACTTTGTCTCTGACTTTAAAATTGTGAGGAGATCTTCTTAGATCATAATATTTTGCTTGTTTTTCAGTCGATTCTTTTTCGTTATCTTTTGCTATTTGTCTTACGTGCTGAATTTCTTCGTTTCGCTGGGCCCACTTTTTAGCTGCTTTATGTTCTTCTGATCTTTTTAGAGTTGGCGATAGGTCAGGATTTTGTCCATAGCACAGATAAAATAGTGAAAATCCAGTGCTTTCATGTACAGATTTTACCGTTTTATTCAGGCGTTCAACTGGGTCGCTTTGTGGATGTTCTGGAGGAACTAGTGCATGTTCTATGTCGTGTACTTCTAAGAAGCTTGACATATCTTTATATTTGTATTCAGTTCCATTATCCGAAATAAGTTTTTCTGGATCTTAAAGTTTTTCAATAAAGTTAAGCCATCCTTCTTTCTGTTGGTATGACTTCTGCATATTTAGTGAAAAGGTCTTCAAATATTAAAATATAATTATGGCCATTTTTTGAACGTGGGAACGACCCCATGTAATCTGAAGCAAGGTGTGTCCGTAATGATAGTACTTTTCGTTTCCCCTTGAACCCTGCTGGTTTACCATATACTGGTTTAACTTGTTGGCAGATATAACACGCTTTAACATATTTTGCCATGTCGCTGTTAATACCTGGCCAAAAATATAATTCGAAAGCCCTGTAATTTGATTTTTTAATGGCTAAATGGCCACCTTTATCTTTGTGACAATCTTTTAGAACTTTCTTTCTATTTTCTCTTGGTATAACTAATTACCAATTATTTCCTTCGTCTTTGATTGCTGGATCTGATCTGTAGTAGTATAATAAGTTATCAACAATCTTGTAATCTTTAAATTTTTCTGAGTTTGACTGTACTCCTTTGAAGCGCTGGAGATACCATTCGTCTTCTGTATTATCTAAATATTCCATAGATACTACTATTATTTGATCTTCATGAGCTCTGGATAAGGGATCTGGAACAACATGATATGCTCCTTTTCTGTGTTCGACTTCAAAGTTATATCCTTGTATATCTAGAGACCACCTGACCAATCGTCCGTTTGGATTTTTCAGTTAAATTAGCCATTTTAAAGCATCGTGGTCTGTAATAATTTTGAACTTTGTTCCTTCTACAAAGCATCTGAATTTTTTGGTTACTGACCAAAAAATTAAAAAATTTCTAAGCATTCTTTCTCTGTTGTGAGTATTTGATTTCATGTTCTGTTAGGACACGGCTAGCGTAGGCTGTAACTCTTTCTTGCCCATTAATTCTTTGCAGCAGCACCGCTCCTAATCCTGTGTTACTGACAACGGTCTCGATGATAAACATTTTTGAAAAATCTGGCCTACCTAAAATAGGTGCTGAAGCTAACTTAGCCTTAAGTGTCTCAAAAGCTGACTGATAGTCTTCTACCCAAATATATGGCACATTTTTGGTGAGGTAAGTTAATGGCTCTGCTATTGTAGCGTAGGCTGGCATGAACTTTCAATACCATGACGTCATTCCAAGTCGAGTTCGAGACTCATAGCATCCATTCTATTTTTGTTTTTCTTAAAAATAAATATTTAATTTATTAATTATTTATTCTCAATAAAAGTGAAAGTAGAATTTGAATACTGCGTGATCGACTGTGCTCTCGAAAGTTTTGGTAGTTTCCTTCAGTACCGGCGAATGCCAGCACAGTTTCCAATATTAAAGACGTTCTACTAACGCAATTACCTTCCCAATTCCTAATCATCCTCCTTCAACAATTGCATGTGAATCCCCTACTGTTTACTATTTCTTTATACTAAGTGCATCAATGTATGCATAAATATGTACATTGACTCCTTATAAGAAATAAAACAACATATGTAATTATTGAAGGCCTCTGCCAATCTTGGTGTGCCTACGTGCAAAAGAGGTAAACAATACATACATACATACATTCCTAAAAATCTGCGCAGTTATTTTAATTTTTCGGTTTTGGATACTTAACAATTGGTTTGGTCTTTTCTGGGTCTGGTTGCGTACCCTGTTCGTTTATTAAGAACCGCAGGTATTGCACTTGAGATTTTCCAAAATAACTTTTTGATCTGTTTATAGTGAATCCGGCATCTGTTACCTTTTTAATCACCAGTTCTAGCCATTTTAAGTGGCTTTCCCACGTTGGAGTGGCAATTATTATGTCGTCTATATATGCCATGATATATGGCGACATATCAGGTGTTATAATCTTGCTCATAGCTCGTACTGAAAGGATTAACTTGATTAGGAGTTTTAATTTTGTCTTTTTTTTGTGGCATGTATGATACTTCTGGTAATAAGCAATTTTCTCTTGGAGGTAGGGGAGGTAAATTTTCTTACTTTAGTAATTCTTCTACCTTAATTGCTTCAGTTATAAACGAGTTAATTGTTCTTATGTCTTTTCCAAACATGATTCTTTTAATTTCTGCTTTTATATTTCTATATAGCATATCCAATTTTTTTTTATTTGAAATTGCTGGTTCAAATTCCTCAGCGATTGCTAATAAGCTAAATATGTATGTTCTAACATCTTTATCGCCACCCTGAGTTCTGGATATGAACTTTGGTTAAAGTTTTTGCTGGAAGTCTTTTCCTGCACCATAGTGGCTTAAAGCGTCTCTCTTAAAATGATCCCCGCTTGCCCATAATTTATACATGGTTGAGTACCATATTTTTGCCTTCCCTTCTAATATGTCTGGTCAAGCTAGTAATAATTCTTCTGATGTAATGCTAAGTAATAAAGATCTTCTATCAATTTCTTCTAAAGATTTTCGTATACTTTTAGTGCCATTAGCTGAAAATCTTATGTTCCATTTTCTTATTGTTTTACCAATATCCTTAGGCCTTGCATAGAATGATCCTGACATTTGTGATTGGCTATTTGGCATGGTCTAGTTTCTTATTTGTAAGTTATTTGTAGTTTGTTGTTAGTAATGGAGAGCTTGTTGTTTGAATCTGATTTCCATTAATATTTTGCTCTAATTCCGTGAAATTTACAAATCTTCTGCTGCATTGTCCTCTGCCCATTAATTCATTGTATCTTGCTGTCATGTTTCTAGATTCTGCCTCTTGTAAAGCTTTTTCTCTATTCACAATTGCTTCTTTGGCTTCAATAATTTGTTTTCTGTCAATTGCCACCCATTCATGGTCCTTGAGGTTATCAAGTTCATGCGTAATTCTTTTTAAGCTTTTATTTAGGGATTCTGATGCAATTAAGTTGACTTAAGCCTAGTTTGTATTATTTTTTCTAAATCTGCTTCATCTAACTCAGTTTCTGCCTCAAAGTCTTCGGGATTATAATTATTTACGAGATTATCTTGCAAACGCAATTGATTTCCGAAGACATCATCTCGAACAATCATGTGTAATTCTTATAAAATTTCAATAACTTTTTCTGGCTCTTGCATGTAAATCCATGCCGAAACGCAAGCTTGTATTCCTGGCATTTTGTTTATTTCAGTCGTTACATCAACTGTAAATAGGCTAACTTCATTTACCGAAGATGATTCATTATCATCATTAACTGTTTGAGTACTTTCATCTTTTTTATTAGTCATTTTGATGACCCTCCTAGACTTAATTTAAAAAAAAATTTTATTTACTGTATGACATTCATATAAAAAAAAACGCTAGGTTTTATGTGGCAATTTTAACCGTTCAACCGTTATAGAAAATATCGAAGGTTTAAATTTTCCCAGGGCAGTCCCAAAGGATTATTTTATTTGATTATTGTTTGTTGTAAAATAATAAAAGGAATTCTTGGTATTAAAAAAATATTCTTGATATGAATTAGAGTCTAGTTAAATTTTTATTTATCTTGACACTGTAAAATGTTCTTCTATTTTAATTATATCTGTCCTGTTATGGTCAAATAAGGCCTAGGATATTTATATTTACCCAATATATATAAATTAGAATTTCGAAAAACAAAAAAAATTAAAATTTTGTTTAATAGTTTAAAAATCTTGTTAAATTAAGTCTTGATTATTTTTATTCAGATTGTCTTGGTAAATTTTCTTGATATTATTTTGTTTATCTTGAATTTCTTGGCTAATTATTGTAGAAAAAAAAATTTTATACGGTTGAAATTTGAAACGAAAATAAATTACGCTTTATTTTGGCCCAGGCTAGACCCAATATTTCCTTTGAGGAGTAGAAAAGTTTTCCTTATAAACTGGCTTTACAAAATTTTTGCTTACGTGCTTTACTTTCAACGTCAGAATTTGAAAACCACCCAAACTTACATTATTATACAAGTATTTGGAAATATCCCATATATATTTATCAAATTATTTCAAGTTCCTTAATTTTGAGGAAAAAAATTTAACAAAAGCAAAAAAAATATTGAAATTCAATAGAATTATTCATATTCATATGTAATAAATTTTCATTATATAATTATTTATTGTAATGAAAGCCCTATATGATGTAGTTTGAAATTTTATTAGCTATTTTATAATTTTACAAATTTTGATTGTATTTATGGGAATTGCCCATATTTATTCTCAGTTATTATTTCTGCTAATATTTTTTGAAACTGGAGCCAAAATCAGTGGGATGACCCATATATATACTAAAAATAGGTAATTTTATTTAGAGAAACAAAATTTTTGTTTGAAAAATTTTATGAATTTCCCATATATAATTTATTTTTACGATACTTTTTAATTGATTATTTTTATGGTAGACTAATTTTGTACGAAAAGTACTTGCTTTTATTCAAATTATAAATTTATTATGAAAAAAACTAAATTTACTGGAGTTATGCATATATAATTTTTATTCTTAATTTGCAAATAATTTTCTGCAAAAAAAATGAATTTTAGTGTAATACTTCTATATTATTTTACAGATTTTTAATATTAGCACAATAAAATATATTATGTTTATTTTCGGGACTTTTCCATATAAATTTACATTAATTAATAAAATCGGAGCTACAGTTTGTATCTCCGGTACATACTTGTAGCGAATAGGCAAAATTTGAATTACTAAACGAAAATTGAATTTTGCTAATTTTTTATTTTTAAATTATTTGTTTTAATCTTATTTTCTCGAAGGTGTTCACCGTTGTGATATATTTGTAATTTTATCTTAAAAAAAAATAAAAAATCAAATTTTGTCTTTTCTATAAAAAAAAAATTTTCTATTTTCTAATTCCTTTTGAATATAAAGTAATATTTAATGTACTGATTTACTTAACCTATAAATTTTATTTAACTAAACAAAAAATATATTCTAAATTAATTGACGTAGGTAAATGGATTTTTACTTTGGATGCCACCACATTTATTTAAAAGTTTTCCAAAATAAAAAAAATGTAGAAAATTTATTTTAGCTAATTTTTATTTTCTATTTGGTTATCAAAAAAATTTCAATATTAACAGTACTTCTAATTTTAAAGTATTTCTATTTTTAGGTTTCTTTTTAATTAATTAATTTCATATTCATTGAGCTATTTACATGAACTTATGTCCAAAGGTTTGGGTTCGCTTAAATAGCAACAATAAATAAATAATGTTGAATTTTCTGTTTAAAAAAAATTTTAATGTTTAGAATTTCTAAAATATTCATTTTTAAGTTCAGAATAAAAATTAAAGTATTTGAAAAAAATATTAAATTTAAACGTTTATTGCTACTATATAAGAAACAGGAATGCCAGTTTATAAAGCAAGGTCTAATATATAAATTTACTGAATATTTAATTAGATAATAACAAGCTGGCCCCTTGCCTGACTATTTTGATGTCGCTGAAATAAGTTTATAATAATAATTCTGGATAAGGGGGGAGGGTAGCTAAGTCAATAAAATATTTGAATTTTAATTATAAAAATATTTAATGAAAATAATAGAAGATAAGAAAAACTGAAATTACAATAATATATAAATGACTTTAATTGGCCATTGTAAAGAAATAATAAATTTTATGGAATATTAATTTTTATTCCAATGATGGGCACGGCCATCTTGTGATCACTTATTATTCATGTATGTGTATGTATTGGCAATATACTCGCATATTATTATATAAAAATAATTAACATGTAAAAATAAAGAAACTTACCACGAGGATGTTCCCGGCATATACATACATGAATATATAATATACGCTATCTCTCTCATACACACATATCCGCGATTAACTTATATCTACAATTAATTAAACTTTTACTTGAATAAAAAAAAACGAAATAACGATAGTTTATCTAGGATTTAATCAATAATTAATAAATTTCACTTAATAAGTTTCTATTTAATAATTATCGATGAGGTACCTCGAACTAAATTGGTGTACACAATCTTTGTCCTTGAATTAATCACTTTATTTGAATTCACTTGAAATAACTTTTAACTTTGATTTTAAAAATAAAATAAAATTAAACTTTAATTAACAAAACTTTTGGCCTTAAACTAAACTGAAATTACTGGATATTTATTTAATTGCTTTAATAATTTTGTTTCAACGGTCCAGCTGTTCCGCGAACTGCTCAGGCCGTCGTGTGTCTTATTTAATCTTTTATGGCCGCTGTAATTGAAAATCTTGATTAATGAAAGATGAACTTTCATTACGTACAGAAATATTGTAATTTCAACTATTTTTATGCAATGATAGCATTGAAAAATTAGTATTGAATTTAGCAGAAACTATACTTCAATTTAATATTTTTTTCTTATAGTGTCCCGTTTCTTACAAAATTCGAAATAATAGTATTAAATGTAGCAGAATATATTCTATTCTTGAAATTGTAATTTCAATTGTTTTTATATTATCCTGTTTTATAGAAATGTTGTAATATCAAATGTTTTCATGCAATGATAGCATTGAAATATTTATATTGAATATAGCAAAATATACCCTACTTAAATTTTTTCGAATTCCGTCTTGTTTTATAGAAATGTTGGCATTTCAAATATTTTTATCCAATGATAGTATTGAAATATTAGTATTGAATTTAGCAAAATATACACCGCAAAAATATTTTCGAATCGTATCCTGTTTTATAAAAATGTTTTGTTTCAAATGTTTTTATGCAATGATAGCATTGAAATATATTTATTGAATTAAGTAAAATGTACGCCACTTTAAATTTTTTTTTTGAATAGCGGTAACTTGTTTTATAGAAATGCTGTAATTTCAAAGGTTTCTATGCAATGATTCTGTGCACTTTTGAACTGTACCAGCTAAGTACGTGCCGACGTTCCGCAAACCGCTCTGCCGACGTGTGGCGCACATATAGCATAGGTCCTTCGGTATAGGTACAAAATTTACTTTTAAGTAAAATTAGGTTAGGTCGACGGTCCCATGAATGAAAAAGTATAAAATTAGAAAAATTTTATTTTGTCGTTAAATATATTTTGTCCGTCTGTAATATGAAAAAATTAATAATTTTCATCTTAGAATTTCAGTGCTTCTATATTATTCTAATTCATATTGAAAAAAAAAATAATTTAGATTCCATTTCGGGGTTCTCTACACTGTCATAAATGCGTTTCCGCTCCAACTCTAGCAGGTCGATGGGTATGACCGATGCTACTACCTCAATCGCCTCTAGGCATACCGTATGTTACGCGCAGACGATCCTCAGGGCCGCTTGCCGCTGCACAGACGATATTTTTGTCTGTACTTGACAGATTTGGTGATCTCCGCCCAGAACTCAGTTCCGTAAAGCAAGACAGAGTTTACCATTGACATCAACAATCTTCGCTTCCCTGGTTTGGGTCCTCCTATTTCTGTCATGAGCCTTGACAAGGAGGATGCGACCGACGCACGGTGATCTAGGAAAAAAAAAAGAAGAAAAAACGTAAGAAACGGGACACTATCATAAAAGTATGTATTTTTGGTTTAATCCTTTCAATAAAGAGAAAACTAAAGAATATCATTTAGTGAAATTTTTGGAATTTTTTATTTTTTCATGTATAGGACAGCTGATATCCATTTTTCTATTTAATGAAATTTAAAAAAATTTTTTATATATAAAATCCCCGATCATATAGATTGATATTTTTGCAGTTTCATCATGTTGTAGACAGACAATGTGATTTTTTCTATAAAGTTAAATTTTTTGAATTTTTCATGTATATTTTGTATATTTTTTCATGTAAATTTATTTTCATACAACATGAAAAAAAGATAAAAATTTTACTGCATAATAAAATTTATACTTTAGACTGTTTACAGTATAATGATACAGCAAAGATTTCAATCTATACTGTCAGCTATTTTATATATAAAAAGTCTTATTGATGAACAAAAAAAAATCATAAATATTTCACTCTAGAGTAAAATTCATATTGACTGTCTACAATAAAAAAGTACCCTGCCAACTAGCTGACACTAAGGTTCCTCAAGCAATGAGCTAAATACTTCAATATGCCACAAATAACACCGATTACAACCATGCAATCATACATTCATTTCTATTAACTTTTAAAAGTTAAAAGAAAATTTATGTATTGAATTCAACTAAATTCAACTAAAGCCAGCTTCGTAGCGCGGTAGTATAAACTCTATATGTTTGCTTATAAAAGTTAAGCAAAGATGAGTGCGGTTGGTATCCGGATGGGTGACCGTCTCGGATTTTCGTGTAGAATTTGTACTGACGTTATACGCTGTTTGGTCAGGATCGTGTTTTCGACATAGTGTTTAAAAGAAAAATCGAACTATATGTAGAAAACATGTATCCGGCTGTTCTTGGCATAGGTTTTCTGCAGTTTTCCTGTGTCACGGATATTGTTAATGAATAATTAATGAATAATTAATTATTAATTGACGATGTTCGGGTGAATACAAGTTCAGTTTAAGATCTTAAAAGTCGGCTGCTCCGCAACTGCCCCAGCACAGGCTTCTCCTAGAAGCTTCTTGGGATACCCTACGTCGGTATATGTCAGTTAAAAAAAAAAAAAAAAAAAAAAAAAAAAAAAAAAAAAAAAAAAATCTATTTTCTTCAAAATAAAATCTAACGTAATTCATTGGATAATAATTTTTCAAGATAGTAATTTCATGGAATTAAATGAAGTATTACACAAAAAAAAAAATATTACAGTTTTTTTTTCGTTTTTTTAATTTTGAGAAAAAAATTTTGGGAAAATTCGGTATCAGATTCGAGATATCGAGTAAAAACCATACTTTTAAATATAACTACTTTCATGGAAATAAATGAGGTATTAAATCCAAATTAAACAAAAAAAGTATTTTGAGATTTTTTGATGAAAAAATATTTGGAAAAAAAAATTAGGTCTTAACTCGATAATGGTTGTGAAGTATTACCCGTTACAATATTTTCAGATATTAGTGCTATCATGGAATTAAATGAGGTATTACACTAAAAAAAAAAAAATATTAAAGGTTTTTTAATTTTTTTGTTTTTAGAATTTGGAGAAAAAATTTTTGAATAAATTCATAAATTTTGGAGTAAATTACAAAAAATTGAGAAAAATTCAAGAAATTTTACGGATTCTTTACTATTTAGAAAACAAAAACATGATCGTTGTATCATAAACTAATTCTTTTTACAAATTAGTTAATGGAGATTATCATTAACGAAAAATTAGGGCCCTCTGAAAAACTAGATTTTGCATAATTAGAAGTCAAATGTACGATTTTTTATTTAAAAATGACTGTATTATTTTCAATTTATATTGTTTACGCTACAAACTATTAGGACTATAAAGACGCCCCTCTGAAAATTATTTGATAAATTTTTATTATGAGGCCTTAAATTCTCTAGATCAAAAAATACCAAAAAAAATGCATAGCCAGTTAATAACACGAAGTTTAAATGTGAAACATGATTTTCTGAAGCAACAGAAACAGAAGTAAATGCAATATAGGGGGGGCGGAACTTTTGCTAGTACAAATATACATATATATACTAGCATAGGTAATAGGGGGGGCTCCGCCCCCCCTTGTCGCATTTACTTCAGTTTATGTTGCTTGAAAAAATCATATTTCACTAACAATTTATAACTATGCAAATACATTGAAACTATTCAGAGCAGCGTAGGTGAAACATTAATGAAAAATTATAGGTTCTGATTGATTCTATAATTATAATATAGAAAATAAAAAAATTTAACTGAGTACAGACATACAGACAAATAAATTTTCAAATATATATAGTATATAGTATACTTAAGTATCAAGAAATCCATTGCTGGAGTACTTTTCATTCTTACGATGAATGTCCTGCAGTTTAAAAACTCATTAATTTCAGCCAAACAAGTAATAAGTATCAAAGGCAGACAAGAAACATTTGGTGCAATAGCTAATTCCTTTTGAATTCCAGAAATTTTTCTTTATTTATATGCTTCTTTCATTTTTTGCTATTTCAAAAAGATTTTTAAGTTGCAAAACCATATAATTATAATTTATAGGCAGATATTATTTCTGCTATAATAACTAGTTAAAAAAATACTATACTTCTTAATCTTTACAGAATAGCAGCACTTTAAAATCTTAATTTTTCGTTATTTGCAATCGTTTGAACGTGAAAGAAAATTTCAGTATAGACATTTTTCACATTTTTCAATTCCCTAATTATTTTTAGCTTATTACCATAGAATACTTAACCCATGGGTTACATCTTAAATAATTTGTATATAATTATAAATATATAAAAAAAAAATTTGATTTCAAACATGTTTTTCTTGTGTATTTCTGAATGAAAAATTATTTATTTAAAAAAAAGCTCTTATTGTTTATTAAGATTTTTATCATAAAAAATTTCATTTATTTAAAATATAAATTAACTCTCTGGCAAAAATGGTATTGAAAATATTGCATTATAAGATAAAATTTTTATGCTAGAAAGCAGGATGAAATTCGGCGTGAAAATAAATTATAATAAATTTTTTCAATATAACTTTTCCTCTGGAAAAAAAGAAACGACATGCATATTTTTTCTAAATTCTCCCACACGTATTCAAATACATTTTAAAATACGTATTTAAATACTTGAATCAAAGAGGATTATATTAAATTTTAAAACAATATAAAAAAAAGACAAATAATTATTTTCTCAGACAGATATGAGCACCCCTCGTGCGAGTTTATAAGCTCTCAAGAATAAAATTAGGGGAGGGCAAAGGTATTACTATTATGTTTGGATCCAAAATAATGTTTTTAAAACTTTAATAAATTAAAGTATAATTAAAACTAAGTTAAGTCTTGTTGTTTCCTAATCACAAGCTCATCTGAATTTGAAGTTTTTGAGTCCAGAAAATAAGATTTTTAAGATTAAAATTTATTTGATTTCCTTACAATATTCCTAATGGATCTACTTTTTACATATAATTCAACTTTCGGCCCATAAATGTTGTGAGATGAAATTTTATGGCCTAAGCTAAGTAAACATTTAATTTAAGCAAAATTATAAATTCCTAATATATTATAACTTTTGGGCCACTAATGTTGTGAGATGAATTTATATGGCCTAAGCTAAGTAAAAATTTAATTTAAGCAAATGTATATTTCAAAATACTGATACTGATTAAATTAATAATGTTTTTGAAATTTTAATAAATTAAAGTATAATTAAAACTAAGTTAAGTCTTGTTGTTTCCTAATCACAAGCTCATCTGAATTTGAAGATTTTGAGTCCAGAAAATAATAGATAATTTTTCTTATACAGTGCTGTACTTTAAATATAATTAGCTTATATTATAACAATTTATTATCTTCAGAAACTGCTTAACTTGCCAGCACTGTATAAGAAAAATTATCTATTTACTGTAAACTTTTGCTGAAATAAAAATTTACTTAGCTTAGGCCATATAATTTCATCTCACAACATTTATGGCCCAAAAGTTATAATATATTTATTAGGAATTAATATTTTTGCTTAAATAAAATTTTACTTAGCTTAGGCCATAAAATTTCATCTCACAACATTTATGGGCCGAAAGTTGAATTATATGTAAAAAGTAGATCCATTAGGAATATTGTAAGGAAATCCAATAAATTTTAATCGTAAAAACCTTATTTTCTGGACTCAAAATCTTCAAATTCAGATGAGCTTGTGATTAGGAAACAACAAGACTTAACTTAGTTTTAATTATACTTTAATTTATTAAAGTTTTAAAAACATTATTAATTTAATCAGTATCAGTATTTTGAAATATACATTTGATAAAATTAAATTTTTACTTAGCTTAGGCCATATAATTTCATCTCACAACATTAGTGGCCCAAAAGTTATAATATATTAGGAATTTATAATTTTGCTTAAATTAAATGTTTACTTAGCTTAGGCCATAAAATTTCATCTCACAACATTTATGGGCCGAAAGTTGAATTATATGTAAAAAGTAGATCCATTAGGAATATTGTAAGGAAATCAAATAAATTTTAATCTTAAAAAACCTTATTTTCTGGACTCAAAAACTTCAAATTCAGATGAGCTTGTGATTAGGAAACAACAAGACTTAACTTAGTTTTAATTATACTTTAATTTATTAAAGTTTTAAAAACATTATTTTGGATCCAAACATAATAGTAATACCTTTGCCCTCTTCTAATTTTATTCTTGAGAGCTTATAAACTCGCACGAGGGGTGCTCATATCTGTCTGAGAAAATAATTATTTGTCTTTTTTTTATATTGTTTTAAAATTTAATATAATCCTCTTTGATTCAAGTATTTAAATACGTATTTTAAAATGTATTTGAATACGTGTGGGAGAATTTAGAAAAAATATGCATGTCGTTTCTTTTTTTCCAGAGGAAAAGTTATATTGAAAAATTTATTATAATTTATTTTCACGCCGAATTTCATCCTGCTTTCTAGCATAAAAATTTTATCTTATAATGCAATATTTTCAATACCATTTTTGCCAGAGAGTTAATTTATATTTTAAATAAATGAAATTTTTTATGATAAAAATCTTAATAAACAATAAGAGCTTTTTTTTAAATAAATAATTTTTCATTCAGAAATACACAAGAAAAACATGTTTGAAATCAAATTTTTTTTTTATATATTTATAATTATATACAAATTATTTAAGATGTAACCCATGGGTTAAGTATTCTATGGTAATAAGCTAAAAATAATTAGGGAATTGAAAAATGTGAAAAATGTCTATACTGAAATTTTCTTTCACGTTCAAACGATTGCAAATAACGAAAAATTAAGATTTTAAAGTGCTGCTATTCTGTAAAGATTAAGAAGTATAGTATTTTTTTAACTAGTTATTATAGCAGAAATAATATCTGCCTATAAATTATAATTATATGGTTTTGCAACTTAAAAATCTTTTTGAAATAGCAAAAAATGAAAGAAGCATATAAATAAAGAAAAATTTCTGGAATTCAAAAGGAATTAGCTATTGCACCAAATGTTTCTTGTCTGCCTTTGATACTTATTACTTGTTTGGCTGAAATAAATGAGTTTTTAAACTGCTGGACATTCATCGTAAGAATGAACAGTACTCCAGCAATGGATTTCTTAATACTTAAGTAATACATGAGAATGTAAATATAAAGCCGAACTAAATTATATGTTTGAAAGCCTGAATTAAAAACTCAAACCTAAAAGAAAAAATTTTTCATTTATTTATTTATTTTTTTTATGTACTTTTTTCTGCTATAACTGACAGATGCATGCTAGACATATAAAAAAAAGAGATGGTTATTTCATTATATATTTAAAGAAAATAAATAAATAAATTATGAATTTTTGTCTTTTAAGTTTTTAGTTTGTAATTAAAGCATTCAAAAATATAATTCAGTTCAGCTTTATATTTACATTCTCATGTGTTACTTAAGTATCAAGAAGCCCATGACTCGTATAGTATTTGTTCTTCTGATCAATGTTCTGGAGTTCAAAAGGAGTTAGCTATTACACCAAATGTTTCTTGTCTGTCTCGCAGATACTTATTACTTGTTTTGCTGCAATTAATGAGTTTTTAAACTGCAGAACATTCATCGTAATAAAAAAACTGTTCCATCAATGAATTTCTTTGATACTCAAGTAATACATGAGACTATAAATAAAAGCCGAACTGAATTATATGTTTGAAAGCCTGAATTAAAAACTCAAACCTAAAAGAAAAAAATTGTTAATTTATTTTTTTATTTTTTTATGTGCCTTTTTTGCTATAACTGGCAGATGCAAGCTAGACGTATAAAAAAAAAGAGATGGTTCTTTCATTATTTAAAGAAAATAAATAAATAAATTAAGAATTTTTGTCTTTTAAGTTTTTAGTTTGTAATTAAAGCATTCAAAAATATAATTCAGTTCAGCTTTATATTTACATTCTCATGTATTACTTAAGTATCAGGAAGTCCATGACCCATGTAGTGTTTGTTCTTACCATCAATGTTTTGGAGTTCAAAAGAAATTAGCTATTGCACCAAATGTTTCTTGTCTGCCTTAGATACTTATTACTTGTTTGGCTGAAATTAATGAGTTTTTAAACTGCAGAACATTTATCGTAAGAATGAACTTGCTCCAGCAATGGATTGATTTCTTGGTACTTTAGTAAGTAATACTTGAGAATGTAAATATAAAGCCGAACTGAATTATACCTTCGAAACCCTGAATTAAAAACTCAAACCTAAAAGAAAAAAACTTTTCATTTATTTATTTATTTTTTTATGAGCCTTCAGAAGAAATGAGCTATTACACCATATGTTTCTTGTCTGCCTCAGATACTTATTACTTGTTTTGCTGCAATTAATGAGTTTTTAAACTACAGAACATTCATCGTAAGAATAAACACTGCTCCAGCATGGGTAACTTGATACTTATAAGTAATACATGAGTCTATAAATATATAAATATGGTCATCTTGGTATTTTATTAATTTCCATTAATTTTTTTCATGAGCTTTGCAAATATTTATCACTGTTTATTAATTAAATATGAATATTCAACAAGCATGCACAAATTTTATTAATTTCCATTAATTTTCTTTCATGAGCTTTGCAAATATTTATCACTTTTTATTAATTAAATGTGAATATTCAACAAGCATGCACAAATAAACAGTTAGGTAAGTTAGGTTTATTTTTTCATTAATCTTTTATAAAAATTGTTTTTATTAGGTTATATTATAATATTATAATATATAGAGATAAAAATAATATGCGCATTTAATAAATAAATAAAATATATTTATAAATTTATAAAATATCTTGCACCGGGCGAGAGCAGACGCTATATCTCTACAGAGATCTATGTTTATTATACTAAATAAATGGCATAATATACGTTATGCATACTCTTACTCTATACACCTTTGTATACTCCTTTTTTATACATACCAGTGTTGAAAAACACATATAATCGAAGTTCGATAATCGAACTCGATTGACTTGGAGCTCTTGAAGGTCATCAAAATTAGAGAGAGAAACCTAAATTTCGTGTATATTAGTGCTTCTAAGTTTAGTAACTTAACTTAGTCGCGCACCCTATCGGGTGCCGTAATTAAGATATGTATATATTGAGTCTGACCCTTCCCCACTACAAGCTTCAAAAATATTTTATAAAATTTTAAATATACCTCCGTTTTGAATAAAAATTTAGGAAAATACGTAAAATTTTTTTGCCAAATCGAATACCACAAACTTGTGACAGTAAAATTTGTCGATAATCTCGAGATATTTAAATTTTTTTAAAAATTTTTAAAAATTTTATGAAGTTCAAAAGCACTAAAAATTAAATGTCTCAAAAACTACGATAGCTGAGCAGAAAATCTATGGCTAATTTCACCCGCAGACTTTTTTTCTAAATTTTGACACTGGTTTCATGTCAATTGATTTAGTGGTTCTTGAGTCATTAGGGTACAGACAGACACACAGGCACACAAATAAATTATTAAAAATACCATAAAAAATATGAAAATGAAAAAAAATTTTTTTACAAGCTTCAAAAATATTTTATAATGTAATTTATATTCTATATTGAAAATTTAATTTATGCGTACTTAGTTAAATTTTTATTAGAAACGTGCGTTTCTTTAAAATTAAAAAAAAAAAAAATTGATGGAGTTGAAATAATGTTTGGTTTTTAAAAATAATTATAATAAAAAATAAGACAAATTTAAGAAATTAATAATATAATAATTTTTTCGTTAAAAAAGGTAAGAAATTACATAAAACCAGTGTTAAATTGAAAAAATGTTTACTATTTTTGGGAAAAATTGAATTTTTTGAAAATTTTGTTAAAAAGTAAAATATCTGAAAAATATGATAAATTTTAATGTCGCAATTGGTGTTAGTATTATCATTATTACTTATTCAGTCAATTCTAGAACCATATATATATGCACATCTTAATACTATTTACTACTATATCTTAATCCTATCCTATCCTATCCTATCCTATATATATATAAATCTTTAATTATGTGTGTGTGTCCGAACGCGATAAACGTGAATAAGATAAAAACTACAGACATGGGGTTTACGGCAAAAGACGGAAAAAATTACGGGTCAAAACATAGGCTAGGTTTTATTTCGATTGATAACGACAAAAAATTTTTATGTTGAAAAAACTGAATTTCCAAGAAAAAAATTTTATCAAATTTTTAAAAAAAGCAAAAAAACTTAAAACCGAGGAAAAATTTTACCATCAAAAAGAATTTTACAAAATATTGAGTAAGCTAAAAAAACATATCTTTGGAAAAATCAAATTGCAGGGGTCCAGGGGGGCGCAGCGAGTCGGAGGCAGTTAGTACTATATATATCTGAAAATTTATTTGTCTGTTTGTTTGTTTGTTTGTTTGTTTCTACCCTAATGACTCAAGAACCACCAAACCGATTGGTATAAAACCGGTGTTAAAATAAAGAAAAAAAGTCTGCGGGTGACACAGGCCCTATATTTTCTGATTAGCTATTGTAGTTTTTGAGATATTTAATTTTTAGTATGTTTGAAATGATAACATTTTTTAAAAATTTTAACAAAAATTGAAATATCTCGAGACTATCGAAGCTATAGCACTTCATAGTATTCGATTCAGCACTAATTTTTACGTATTATCTGACATTTTAATGCAAAACGGAAGTATTTTTAAAATTTTATCAAATATTTTTGAAGCTGGTAAAAAAAATTTTTATCATTTTGGTTCCTCATAGAGGTGAAATTTTGATTTTCGATATTTTGGCATATAAGGACGTTTTGAGACCTCAGGAAGCTAAAAAACTGGTTTTTAAAAAAAGTCTGTATGTGTGTGTGTGTGTGTGTGTATGTATGTATGTATGTATGTATGTATGTATGTATGTATGTTGGACTGTAACCGGTGATATTTCACAGCCAACATGACATTAATACCTAATTTTTTTTTCAAAATTTTTTTTACCAAAATATCTCGAGGTACTTTTTTTTTTTAAATTGGATGTAATACCTCATTTTTTTCCATGAAAATACAGATATCTAGAAGTATCGTTTTTACTCGTTAAATCGAAACTTATAATTTATTTTTTGAAAATTTTGAGAACAAAATTTTTTTCACCAAAAATACAAAAAATGACAATTTTTTTTTCCTTTTGGACGCAGTACTTGATTTATTTCTGTGGAAGTATTAGTTTTAGAAATATCGTTTATAGTAATTTTTTGGACCTGATAATTAATTTTTTCAAAATTTTTTTCTCAAAATTTTTTTCGCCAAAAAATACAAAAAACGCCAAAATTTTTTTTATTTTAGGACGTAATACTTAATTTTTTCCTATGAAAGTACGAATATCTAAAATTATCGTTTGTAAAGGATTTCTCTATCGGATACGTAATTTTTCGAAATTTTTTTTTTCAAAACTTTTTTCATAAAAAAATTAAAAAAACACTATAATTTTTTTTCTTTTTGGTCGTTTTTTTTCACCTCCCCCCCTTTTATCCCCAGAAACAAAGTTTAGAAAATTTGTTCCAACATAAATTTGGTTACTAAAAATCATTTTCGAATACGCCCCATAATCCTGCGTAGTTACAACCTGGCTTAATAAATATAAATTGATTCATGTTTTAAGTTTCTAACCTATAAATTCAAAAAATGATTATAATTTTTAACTATTATTTATTTTCCAAGTTTCATAAAATTTAAATCTTAAATAAAAAAAAAATAAAAGTTAAAAATATTCTATAACCTTCAAAATATGTAAACATTTCTATCATTATTTTATTATTATCAGTTATTCTTTATATAAATATTTTATTTGATAAAAATTAAATTTAAAATAAACTCTATAATAATTATACTTAATTTATTGTCTCAAAATATACATATATTAAATATACTTTTTCTTTTTTAATAAAAATAAATTAATTTTGAGAATAATTATCACAGAATATTTTAATTAAAACCAACCATTATAATGGATCAAATTAACAAAAAATTAGGAAATTCTAAACATTCAACCAAAAAAAAAATAATTAAGAAAGATAACAGTATTGATAAGTATCAAGAAAATGGTAATTTAATTATAAATTGCTTAATTCTTTTAATTATTATCAAAGACTTGGTATAATTTAAATTTTGAATTTACGCACCGTTACAAATACATTTTTCAAATTCACTTACAAAAGAAAAAATTGCTCCTCGTTTCAAAACTGCAAATTATTAAAAAATAAACGGTTTTGAAGAAAAAAATTATAAAAGTCTATAAAAATATAAATTTATAAAAATCAAAATACCATATTTCTAACGTCAGAAACGACGTTTTAAGTTGCTTTAAACATATTTAGTTGCAAATTATATTTTCTTCCTAGCGGATCGAAAACACTTCTCGCACAAAAAGAAACATACCTAATGATTTATCATCTAATTTACCATATGGTTGGAACAACCATATTTTATAAATATATTTTCATAAATATTTTCATAAAATATATTTTATAAATATATAATTATTTTAATTTTATATATTATTATTCAGATATTAATTTCATAATACCAAAAGAATGCTTAATAATAATTTTCGAATTTTTAACACCAAAAGAAAAAATAATAATAGAACAATTATTGTTGTTTTTATTTATATCGCCCATTATTTTATAATATAAATCTTTGATTCTTGTTTTATAATGACCAGGACTGGGCAGAAAATGAAAAAACTTATTTAGTTTTTAATCACATAAAATATATTTGAATTTAGACGTTTCTCTCATTTATTAATATGAGCCTCTTCAGTAACTAAAAAATATATAGAATAGATGAAAAAAATGAAAAATTATAATAATTATATTAAAAATTATAAATACAGGTTATGTATAACTTGTATACCTTAATATATATTATACATTAAATAGATTTAATTAAAAATCTTGATTTTTACATTCTATTGCATCAACATCCACCTGCATAACCCTACCATCAATATAAAAGAGGACACCAACAACTTGAATGTCTCATACATACACACAATATATACTCTCAAACATCAACGATAAAAACTGATTCTACTGCTTCTCCATCATGCGACCGAATACCGAAGTGATATACATAAACAGACAACAGCTGATCATACATTTTACAGTTTCTTTTTTTCTATAATACGCACTCATATACAAATTTTAAAAACTTATCAAAATAATTGTGGAAACTCATTAGTTATTAAAATTCACTGTCAATGATATTAAAACAATAACAATAAGTGCAATAGAATGTAAAAATCAAGATTTTTAATTAAATCTATTTAATGTATAATATATATTAAGGTATACAAGTTATACATAACCTGTATTTATAATTTTTAATATAATTATTATAATTTTCCATTTTTTTCATCTATTCTATATATTTTTTAGTTACTGAAGAGGCTCATATTAATAAATGAGAGAAACGTCTAAATTCAAATATATTTTATGTGATTAAAAACTAAATAAGTTTTTTCATTTTTTGCCCAGTCCTGGTCATTATAAAACAAGAATCAAAGATTTATATAATAGAACAAGTTTGTAAATTATGGAATTTATTGAGTAAATCATCATGGACAAAAATTCTTGACTGGAACATAGATGAGTTCAGTTTAAATGAAAGTAGAAAAAAAATATACATAAAAGAAATTATTTTAAGATCTGGAAATTATATTAACGACATTAAAATTACAGGAAATTTTATTGAATTTGCTTATATTACTAAATTTTGTATTAATATTGAAAGTCTTTCACTTAATGATCTTACTACCTAAAACTCATGATCCCCTCTCTTTGACATTTCTCACTTTTTATTCATATCGTGATTGGACGCCACTGCGTCTCTGTATATGCGCAATGGCGTCGGCACATAGAAGTATTATTTTTGTTTTGGAAAAAAAATATGTACTAGGTAGAAGGAATATATTTATTTTTACTGAAACAAATACCATTTATTTATAATATTGCAGAGATCAAGTATTTCTTTAATTGGTACAGAGTAAGTACAATATTCTTTAAAATAACAGCAATAAATTTTCCAATTTTAACAATTTGAATATTTATTAGCAATTTATTTAATGAAAAACTCCTTTGCTATTTTGAAGAAAAAATATATTTCAATTCTGGAGTATAATGAAATATGTGGAAGGCAATGCAGGCATTTCAACCGTACTCTGGGCTTTGAGTTTGGAAGGAATATTATTATTTTTACTGGAACCTCGACTGGAACAAATACTGAAACTCGAAGCCCAGAGTATTGTTAAAATGCCTGCATCATCTTTCACTCATCTCATTTTGTTGCAGATTTGAAATATATTTTTCTTTAAAATAACGATGGAGTTTTTCAAAAAAATAAATTGCTAATAAATATTTAAATTGTTAAAATTGGAAAATTTATGGCTGTTATTTTAAAGAATATTGTACTTACTCTGTACCAATTAAAGAAATTCCTGATTTCTGCAATATAATAAGTAAATGAATTTTAATCCAGTATTTCTTTAATTGGTACAGAGTGTGTACGATATTCTATAAAGAATAACAGAAATAAATTGTCCAATTTTAACATTATTTCCAAAATAAATATTTCAATTTTAAATATTTATTAGCAATATATTTTATGAAAATCTCTAATGTTCTTTTAAAGAAAAAATATATGTCAATTTTGGAGCATAATGAAATGAGTGAAAGGCTATGCAGGCATTGCAACCGTACTCTGGGCTTCGAGTTTAGAAGGAATATTTATTTTTACTGACACAAATACTGAAACTCAATGCCCAGAGTATAGTTGAAATGCCTGCATCACCTTTTATTTATCTCATTATGCTCAAGATTTGAAATATTTTTTTCTTTAAAATAACGATGAAGTTTTTCCAAAAAAATAAATTGCTAATAAATATTTAAATTGTTAAGATTGGAAAATTTATGGCTATTATTTTAAAGAATATTGTACTTACTCTGTACTAATTGAAGAAATACTTGATGTTATAATAATAATACAGGGTAAAAAATGAGTGTTGTTAATTTGGGTAAATTAATGGACTGCAAGTCTTTTTTTTTTATTTGACAAAACATTTTGGGCTTTAAAAAAAAAAAAAAGCTTTTGTTTAAAATACTTATTCACATTATTTATTTTTTAGACAAAATCAAAATATTCTTTATTTACATAATTTAGCATATACGCAAGTACAGAATTCACTTGGATTTAACAAATTAAAATAAAATAATTTCAATTGTACAGTTTACACAATATGAAAATAAATAATATCTAAGACAAATAATCATTAAAAAGATGAAAATTTTTTAATCAGCGCCATCAATATCTTATACTTTGCTTACAATTTAATTAATTTTGAAATTAATTAAAAATTTATTTACATATGAACGCTTATTTTGTGATCTGGAACTATGTGTCTAGAATCTAAAGGAATTTCGAATGCAAATTGACTTTTTGGGTGATTCTTTGCCTAATCCAAGATTATATCCATTACTAACCGTTGATTAATTATATCCATAAATTTGTCGAATTCATCCAGGAGGTAAAAAGACACTCCGGTACAGTCCCAAAGGCCAGAATCAACGGTTGAGTAGGAGTTCTTTCCTCCCGTCAAAGATCTTATGTCTTTTGTTGGTGTTTTAGCATCATTTTTTTGAGATACATCCAGATCCAAGCTTTCATTCTTATGATCAATTTTAATTTTACCAGTCATGTAACTTCCTAACTGACTTTCTATTGCTGGAATCCAATTATGGTCTTTTACTTTGAATAAATGCTCCTGTTCCTGTAACGCAAAAGTTATTTGTGCCCATTAAGTTTTATATTGTATTGTTGTTTATTTTATCAAAATAGAACTTACCAATTGGACCTTTTGGTAAATTTTAAAATTTATTTCATTTGGCTTATCTTGAATTCCTCTCAGAAGCATTTGGCATGTTAGTTTATTAATTTTATTTATAGAATTATTTATAAGGTGAAATTAACACGTGCAAAAAAAATTAAAATATATGCACATCAATAAAACTATATTAATATACATCTGAAACCTTTCCATAAAACAACACTCTGATAACCATCTGATAACCGATAAGCATCAGGTAAGGTTATTTCATAAAATGTCCTAGCGGTCACGTATATCATAGAACCAAACATAGAACGTTGCATGGCTCTGGATAGAAATCATCTGCATTTTTGCAGAAATAAAAAATAATAATCTTTAATCTTAATTAACAAAAATAATTTTACTTCATAAATAAACTGAAATTTTTTAGATGCAAAATACACTTTATGAATGCAGAATGAGAAAGATCCGAATATAATTTTTAATATTTTTTATTTGAAAATAGCGGATATAAAATTTAGACCACAGTTCACTAGAGGCGCTGTTGTCGTCACACATACGCGCAACTAGCCAAGCACATATTATATTATAATACATCTATATAATAATATATTGTGGCCGTATAACATATAAATGAGTTGTTTTCTGCTGTGTTTGATAAATAAAAAATAAAAATATTAATTTATATCAATTTTGTTAATATTAATTTATTAATATTTCATCTAAATAAGATTGTGATTGAAATAAAGTGTGCCTCTCAACATTTTTTGCCATTGCAGTCTTTAGATGCACCAAAAAAATTATTGAAAAAATATTGGATTATTGCATCATCCTGGTAAGTAAATATTTATTTTTCGACCAAAGCATTAAATTATTTAAATTTTTTAGCTGTTCTATTTATTTGAGAAATTGAAATACCTTTAATTTTTGTTAAAATCAAAATTATGACATCAACAAAACAAATAAAACAACTTTATGTGACTAAAATTTTTTATTTTCTGGGAACATTTTTCAATTTTTAGCTGTATTTTGCATTCTTTTTTTTGGCATTCAAGAAAAACTTTTTAATTGATTTAATTTAGATATTATTGAAAATTCACTTGCAAAGGACAAATAAATTGTCAAAAAATGTCTTATCCGGAACTGATGTTTACGCATTAAAAATACAACAAATTTCAGTAGATTTAGAGTTAAGTACAATTATACTTTCATGATGCACCAGATAAAAAGCTGTAATATTCAAAACGTAAACATATAACAGAGGATTTGACAGACAAATATAAAACTCAGATAAACTTCACTTGGAGTGTTATATTTGTCTATCAACTCCTCTGTTATACGTTCACTTTTCAAACAATACAGCTTTCTTTGAAATATCAGCAATAAATTTTGTCAAAAACTAAAACAAAGGTATTTTCAAATTTACATATAGCTTATACACATTTCGTTTCGATCCATGTTTTTAAAATATACCTGGGGTTTCTGAGGTTTCACCCAGTATCTCTTCAGCATAATTCAAAACATTTACACAAAGTTTTAGGCTCTCTCTACACCAGCACATAATCATGTTTCGTAATAATGTCTAGCAGACATGATTATCATAAAACATGATTACGTGCTGGTGTAGAGAGAGCCATATAGACATGACATGATATTTTTTGAAAATTGCATTGTTTGCTTTATCATACACTTGAATGCTTAAATAATTTCTAATTTTCTTAATAATATAGCGCATTACTTTTAAATAACAAATGATATTCCAGCATCTAACTATTTCAGTAGAAATGTTTGCAAAACAGGCTAAACAATATATTTATAATTTACATATTAGTTATCTCTGAAATATAGTATCATTATAAACAAGACTGACATCTAAATTTTTGATAAAATTTTTATTTTTTGAAAATTTTATAGTCATAAAATGATTTTTAAAAAATTATACTTTTTTTAAAAATTTAATACCTATTAGTTAAAATTTGCAAATCAACCATTATTTTTGCAAACTTTATATCCAAGCCTTTTCAAATGGCAGGGTCGTGATTTATCAGATTTTTGGGGTTACTAATTACGAATTTAGAGTTTTCAACATCATAAAATTGATTAAACACCCTTAAATTTGCAAATCAACCCTTATTTTTGTAAACTTTGTATCCAAACCTTTTTAAACGGCAGGGAAGTGATTTATTAGGTCTTTGGGGTCGCTAATTACGAATTTAGGGTTTTGAACATCATAAAATTGATTAAACACCCTTAATTGCAAATCAAACCTTATTTTTGCAAACTTTACACCCAAGCCTTTTCAAACGGCAGGGTCGTGATTTGTTAGGTTTTTGGGGTCGCTAATTACGAATTTAGGGTTTCGATCATCATAAAATTGATTAAACACCCTTAAATTTGCAAATCAACCCTTATTTTTGTAAACTTTGTATCCAAACCTTTTTAAACGGCAGGGAAGTGATTTATTAGGTCTTTGGGGTCGCTAATTACGAATTTAGGGTTTTGAACATCATAAAATTGATTAAACACCCTTAATTGCAAATCAAACCTTATTTTTGCAAACTTTACACCCAAGCCTTTTCAAACGGCAGGGTCGTGATTTGTTAGGTTTTTGGGGTCGCTAATTACGAATTTAGGGTTTCGATCATCATAAAATTGATTAAACACCCTTAAATTTACAAATTAACCCTTATTTTTGCAAACATAGCCAACGACCCCAAAAACCTATAAAATCATGATCCTGCCGATTGAAAAGGCTTGGATATAAATTTTGCATTGGAATTATACTCATTTATGTAAGTTTTTATCATAGAGACACAATCAATCAATCAATAAAAATGTAAAGGCTTCAAGCGTATACCTGGGAGTTTTTGGGTGCGCTGAGTCAAAATCTCAGAAGCAAATTTTGAAATTCCAAATATCGGCCTCCAAAATAGCCAAATTTCGGACAAAAAACTTAGAGAATTTAAAAAGAAAAAAAAAAGTTTTGAACGTATACCTGGGGGTTTCAGGTATGTCAAGTCCGAATCCGGTAATGAAATTTTAAAATTTGAAATGACGGCCTTGATATTGACCAATTTTCCAAAAAATGTGCAAAATAAAATTAAGAAAAAAAATTTAATTTGACAAAATATGAAAAAAAAAAATCTTTATAATTCGTGTTGAGCGTTGCCACCCTCTATTTTCTAAACAATTTTGTAAACATTTTTTATGTCGAAAAAACTTTTTTATTTTTTAATGCATATTGTTATTATTATCTACAATTACAAGTTTTCCTGACATCACCAAAACAAAAATAGAATGTACAGCAAAAAATCGAAAAATAGCCCGAGCAAATTAAAAATTCATGGAAAAGCCAATTTTTAGTTACATTTATAACTGATAAACGCGTGCCTTCAATTCATGTTGGTTGTTGGGCTTATTTTGCATTTATGTTATTTCTTTTTAAACATGACAAAAGTTAAATTTTTATTTTTTTATTACAGATTAAAGAAAAAGTTTAAGAAAAAGATCTTTGGGAAAGTGACTGAACTACAATTTAATAAAATTTATGTAAGTTTTGACATTTTGTACCAAAAAGTAAATAAATAAAATTAATTTTTTATTTCAATATTTTAGATTCAACTGAATATTAAATTGGAGGAATATTAGAAGTGACAAGGATTACAGTCACCTACATTTTTTCAAATATTCAATAGTTCTGATGATCTTGATGGTGATGAGGTTGATTTGAATGTAATTTATGATAAAAAACCAAAACTTTGAAAACTAACTTAATACATATATATTTTAAACAGAAAAAACACGAATAAAACCTTAAATACAGTAGCAAATTAAACTTTACAAATTTTACTGATGAACAGATGCTTTGGTGTTTTTAATATTTGTAAAACTATCTCAATTTTATTTAAAATAAATTATTTGATAATTGGTTTATAAGTTTGTGTTAAATTTTTTTCAATAAATATACTTTTTAAACCATAATATATATTATTATATATATATATATAACATATTACCACAATTTTTAATATTTCAGTAATCTTGTGTATTTCTCTTCAAGTATCATTGATAGAACCCGCTTTACATGATTAAAAATTAAGTAACAAATTTCTTTAATCTTGAATAATTCTTATTCATTTCTTGAAATAAAACAATATATATTTAAGTTTTTATTTATTACAAATTATAAATAAAAAAGTTTATTCCAGTCGAAGCAATAATTTTTATTAAAAGATAAATTAGAATATATAATATACTTTCTGTTTCAAAGTAGATATTCATTTTTTTATGCTTAAATAACGTAAAAAATACAGCTTTTGATAAATATAATTTCAATTTTAAAAATCTTATTACATATTTCAATTTACAAAATATACAATTATTTTATTTCATCATATCATTACAAATCTTCGGTAATTTTGATCCTAAATTAATTGTTAATCCTATTTTTTAATGTAACAGAGTATAATTTGAAAGTATCATTTAAAATTTATGAAAGTATTTTTTTTAGATAAAGAAATTCATTTAGTCTGTACCTAAATTTACAAGTTTTCTGAATTTAATCCATAATCATATTTGCTAAAGTTTTCGATCATATAAGATAATTTAGATCACAGAATCATATTATAAAATAATTTATCACATATAAATTAACAAATTGAAATATAAATATAAAATACCGTTTCACCGGAAAAATTATAAAAAAAAACTATAATTTCCAAAATAACAATACAGCTTAATTGCATTTGCAACTAGAAATTTTTTCAATTGTCTCTTTAACACAATAATTAAACTTACGTTTATAAGGTATAATATTTTTAAATTCAATTGTAATTCCAATTATTCAAATATTTTAACTTTGTCTTCATTTCAACTAAAAAAATTTTGACAATGGGTCGACCACGAATTAATAGAACTCCTGAAGAAGAGGAAAAACTTCGAAAAGCACGAAATGCGCTAGCCCAAAAACGTCGGTATGATCGTATACACGCAAACAGAATTATTAATTCCGTGCCGCAAGAAGAAATGCAACGAGGAAATAGTCTGTTGAAAAATAAAAATCAATCTCTCAAAAATTTAACTAACCCACAAAATTTAGAATTGCAATTAAATTTTCCAAACGTTGAAGAAATTGAATTTTCAAAAATAAACCCTACTCAGCATCACCTTGGCTCATTGAATGTCAAATGTATTCACTGTGGAGCATTGCATTTTGAGTCAGAAAAGGTTTCGAATAAAGGATGTTCATTTAATGACTGCTGCTCTCATGGTGCTGTAAAATTAGAACCTATGCCCGAATTTCCCGAATTCCTTAAATCTTTATTTAATGGTTCGCATGAAAAGTCGAACACTTTTTTCCAACGTATTCGAGTATACAATAATTCTCTCGCTTTTGCATCTTTTCAAACTGGAGAAATTTTCAAGGATTCACATAAAACAAGACCGGGTCCTTATTGTTTTAAAATCCAGGGCCAAATATATAACAGAATCAATACAGCTTTGCATCCTGCTGTTAATGAAAATCCCACTTATGGACAACTCTTTATTACGGATCCAAAAGAAGCTCTTACTCAAAGAATAAATCAAAGTAAACAATTAGATATTGAATTAGATCCCGAACTCCTTAAAACTTTAGATGGGTTTATTAGACTCTCAACATTTTTGCCCAGTCTTATGAAATGATTAATCAAGAAATTAAAGAACAACAAAAGCTATTAAACGAAAGCGATGATAATAGTTGTGCACCGGAAGTGCAACTATTATTTACTTTAAAACCAGGAACGGATAAAAGACGTTTTAATTTTCAAAGATGCAATGAAGTTGCTGCAGTTTTTACAACCACAGCTGACGGCGAAATTCCTGAATCTTATGTAACAATCAGAAATATTCGTTCGCGAAAATTGCAGTTTGTCAGCTCAATGGATCCAAACGTTGAACCATGGGTATATCCTTTATTTTATCCATATGGAAATCAAGGTTGGCATCGAAATTTAAAACGATTAAATAGCAACCGCAGGGTTTCTCGATGTGCTTATGTTAAACATAAATTAGCAATAAGATCAAACGTATTTAATCCATTTATCTATGCTCGCAGATTAACTCAACAGTATGTCGTAGATAATTATGTTAAAATAGAGCATGACAAAACTGAATATATCAAAGCTAATCAAAAAAAACTTAGAGCTGATACGTACAAGGGATTAAATGATCATTTAAATAGCAAAGCTTTAAGTTCCAATGGCCATGTTGGAAAAGTTGTTATATTACCATCAACATTTATAGGATCTCCAAGGTATATGACCCAATGTTATCAAGATTCCATGGCTATCGTCCGAAAGTATGGCCGACCGGATATATTTTTAACGATGACATGTAACCCGAATTGGCCGGAAATTCAAGAGAATTTATTACCAGGACAAACCGCTGCAGATCGTCCTGATCTGGTTGCCCGAGTTTTTCACGAAAAAAAAAATGAATTGATCTCTATGATTAAAAAAAAGTATTTTTTTGGTGGGATATTGGCTTATGTGTATGTTATTGAATTTCAAAAACGAGGATTACCGCATATTCACTTATTGATAACCCTGAAACGACAATTTAAACTTACAACTCCTAATATTGTTAATAAATATATTTGCGCCGAAATTCCAACACCTGAAGAGAATTTACGGTTACACAATGCAGTGTTAACTCATATGATTCATGGCCCTTGTGGAGATTGGTGCCAATATAACGGAAAATGTACCAAACGTTATCCAATGGATTTCCAAGATGAAACAATATTAGATGCGAATGGATATCCCATTTATAGGCGACGGAATACTGGACTTACTTATCGGAAACGAAACAATTACATTGTAGATAACAGACATGTTGTGCCATATAATCCAGAATTATTACTGACTTTTGATTGTCATATTAACGTCGTAGCCGTATCAAGCATAAAGTCGGTAAAATACATTCATAAATATATTTACAAAGGGCATGATGCAGCATCTATCACTCTCAGTAATGAGAATTCTGATGAAACCATAATTGAACACGACGAAGTAAAGCAATACATTGAAGCCAGATACGTTGGTCCAACTGAAGCATGCTGGCGTATTTTAAACAAGGCTTTACAGGAAAAAAGTCACAGCATAATTCGATTACCAGTGCATTTACCCAATGAACAAAGCATAATTATTGAAAATGATGGCAACGATGAAGAGCTTCAAAATGCCTTAAATAAAGTAACAATGTTAATGGATTACTTTGCCTTAAACGAAAGAGATCCAGAAGCTAGACAATATTTATACCCTGACATTCCAAATCATTATACCTTTAAAAAAGTTCCAGGTAGCAATAAAATGCGATGGGAAAAACGCCAGCAAAAGTTCGATGTTATCGGAAGAATGTATTCCGTAAGTCCAACTCAAATTGAGCTATTCCATTTGAGAGTATTGTTGTTGCATGTCAGAGGGGCAAAAAATTTCATTGATTTAAGAACTGTTGATGGAGTTATATACCCTACTTTTGTAGCTACCTGCTTGGCATTAGGGCTTATTAAAGATGATGAAGAATGGCGAAAAGCTTTACAAGAAGCAAGTCTTTGGATGATGCCAAAATCCCTGCGACAATTGTTTGTCCGTATTTTAATCCATTGTCAACCTTTGCACCCAGAAGAGCTATGGTCAGAATTTAAAACTTCTATGGCTGAAGACTATGCTAAAAAAGATTCATCTTTGACAGCAGAGAAAAAGGCATATGCAGATATAAGTCATATGTTAATTGCTGAAGGGCGATCATTATCTGATTTTCCGTCAATGGACCAAACAGTTGAAATTATCACTGAAAGTAGTGATGATTTGTCACCTGAAGAGCATAAAAAAAAAGGAGAAGATCAATATAATTTACTTAACAAAGAACAAAAAGAATTTGTTGACATGGTTATAAAATCTGCACTTGAAAAAAATTGTTCCAATCAACCGCGTTATTTTTTTCTTGAAGGTCCAGGAGGATCTGGAAAAACTTTTGTTTATTCGACAATTTATCATTTGTTAAAATCTGAAAAAAAAGCAGTTTGTTCAATGGCTTACACAGGAATTGCAGCTATTCTACTTCCAGGAGGAAAAACTGCTCATAAAACATTCGGTATCCCCGTTCCAACTTATTCAGACTCGACATCAAATATTAAAGCTCAATCAAAAGAAGCTCAGTTACTAAGAGATACAGATGTTTTTATATGGGATGAAGCTCCTATGGCGCCTAGGTATACTTTAGAGATTGTTGACAGAGCTTTAAAAGATTTCATGAATAATGACTTACCTTTCGGTGGAAAAATAATTATTTTAGGTGGAGATTTCAGACAATTGCTGCCTGTAAAAATAGGAGGAACTCGAAGTGAAGTTGTAAATCTTTCAATAAAATATAGTCATTTATGGAAATATTTCAAACACTTTAAGCTAACCAAAAATATGAGAGTTTCACCTGACGAGATAGAATTTTCCAAATATTTATTAAGTGTTGGTGATGGAATAAATAATGACCTTCAGAATAATTTGCAGCTGCCAGAAACATTTATTGCCACTCAAGAAATGGGCATAGAAGAATATGTTTATGGTGACATAATAAAAAATAAAAATTATGAAGAATTATCTCATTGTGCAATATTGTCTGCAAGAAACATAGATGTTGACGAAATTAATAAGAATGTTGTTAATTTACTAGATGAGAGTACAGAGCACATTTACAGCAGCATTGATAGTGTAAAAAATTGTGACGATAATGGTGATATATCTGAAGCTATATTACCAGAATACTTAAACTCTTTATCTCCCATTTGTTTACCACCCTATGAAATCAGACTTCGACAGAACTCTATAGTTATGTTAATTCGAAATATCAGTATCAAAGAAGGTTTGTGTAATGGAACACGTCTCAGAATTCTTGATTTTTCAAATCATTTACTGAAATGTGAAATCTTAACAGGAGATAGAGCTAAAGAAATTATTTTTCTGAATCGTATTACTTTGTACTGCGAAAATGATTATCCTTTCACATTTAAAAGACGCCAGTTTCCCATAAGGTTAGCTTTTGCAATGACAATAAACAAATCACAAGGCCAGACTTTTAAAAAAATTGGTATAGATCTTCGTAAAGACGTTTTTGCACACGGTCAACTTTACGTTGCTTTGTCTAGAGTTAGATCAGAAAAAGGATTAAAAATTTTTTTAAATAAAAGTGACAATCATTCTAACAGAAAAGTAAAAAATTACGTATTTAGAGAAATGTATACATGAAAAACTATTGCAAAGAGTTAACATAAATTTTTCAAGCACTTTCAAGGGTATCAGACTTTCATTTTATGAACTTTGGATTTGAACGCCAAGTTTAAAATGTCATTCTTTTTTATTATTCTTTATGTCTATTTTTTTTTAAATTTAATTTGAAATGATAAATGAATTTGAATGACTAATGATCTGAAAGGGTTGGTGCGCTTGAGGGCAATTATTGGTATTCATTAACGGATCGATTACGATCAATACGAAGAAATATGAATAGGAAAACACAATTTCCTCTTGAAATTGTAATTTAACTGATGTTTAAAATTATAAAATTTAACATGAAATGACCTGAGGGGGTTGGCGCGCTTCAGCGCGCAGGGGGCTTGCCCCCTAGTATTTTAAAATATTCAGATAATAAAATTGAAAATTAATTAAACAATTTTATTTTGAGCAACTTAAAATTGACAATATTAAATTTATGCAACGTTACAATCAGAGGAGATATGTTTTTAAAAATTTCATCGACAATAACTTTAGAAGGAGTTCATATTTATACAGAAGAATACTTTAATCAATTTTTTGATAAAGTCTGTGCATTTAAAAGAAGTAAAAATGATTAAATGTTTTAGTTCAATCACGAATGCATTTTTAAAAGCTGCAAAAGAAAATGTTTTGAAAATACACTCATTACAATTATTTATTCATTTTTTTGATAGTAATAATATTACAAATTTGTGCTTAGGATTAAAAAATTTAAAAAATTTAGAAAATTTAAAATTAAACGGATACATTTTTGAAGAAAAAATTTTTCAAAGTTTATTAAAATGTCCATGGAAATTTTTTAGTATAAATTTTTATAATTATAACGTTAATGAAAATTCTTTACAATATTTACATAAATTAGAAGAACTAAATACTTTTGAAATTTTTTGTAGTATTAATGATAAAATTTTAAATTCTATTTCTTGTTGCCAAAATTTAAAAAAATTAAGTATATATAACAATTATGAAGAAGCTAATAAATTAACTTTAAGCGCTATATTAAATTTAAAAAGGTTCATGGATTTGGAAGAATTATATTTAAACTTTTTTAATGATTTTTTACACCTCACTTTATCCATTATGTCTAAAAATTTAAATATTTTAACTTTGGATAATTGTCAAAATATTTGTGATTTAGATTTAATAAATATTTTTAAAATTAGAAAATTAAAAAAATAACCCTTATATACTTACAAAATATTACAGATAAGATTTTTGAAAATTTAGATTTTTTGGAAACATTTGAATGCATAAATTGCAATAAAATAACTAATCAAGGCATTGAAAAAATGTTGATTACTAAAATATATAAAAATTATAGATTTTAATAAAATAACAAAAGAAATATTTAATATTTTAACAATTTTGAATAGGGGTAAAAAAAATATTTTATATGCACAAATACTAAACAATAAAATTTTAAGTTTGGATTCAAGAAAAATTAGTTGTGCTAATATTAAAATAATTGAATAATATCTTTTACAACAATGCTTTAAATAAATATAAGTTTGATTATTGTTTTCATTACTATATTTTTTTTAATAAGATAAAATTTTTTATTTAATTTTATAATTAAAATAATTATTTATTATAATAAAATTTATTCACTTTATAAAATGACTTATTAAAATATAATTAATTATTAAGATACTTATGTATAATTTTTATATCTTATCTTATCTTATCTTATCTTATCTTACTACTATATATATTTGAAAATTTATTTGTGTGTCTGTGTGTGTGTGTGTGTGTATTATCATCAGGGTCAAACCAGTGAACGAAATTTAATAAAACCGGTGTCAAATTAAAGAAAAAATGTCCGCGGGTGACATAGGCCATAGTTTTGAGACTCAGCTATCGTACTTTTGGAGAAATTCAATTTTTAGTGTTTTTGAACTTGATAAAATTTTTAAAAATTTTTAACAAAAATTGATATATCTTGAGAATGTGGAAAAATTTTACTGTCACACTTTGTAGTATTCGATTCAACACCAATTCTTACGTATTCTCCTAAATTTTTATTCAAAACGGAGGTATCTTTACAATTTTATAAAATATTTTTGAAACTGGTTTAAAAATTTTAAAAAATTTTTTTATTTTTTATGGTATTTTTAATCATCTATTTGAGGGTCTGTGTGTGCATGTGTTTTATCATCAGGGTCTAATCAATGAAAAGTCAAAATGAAGTTTCAAAATGTAGAAAAAAAGTCTGCGTATGACATAGGCCATAGTTTTGCAACTCAGCTACCGTACTTTTGGAGATATTCAATTTTTACTATTTTTGGGAAAAATAAAATTTTTTGAAATTTTGATTAAAAACTGAAATATCTTCAAAATATGATAAAATTTTACTTTCGAAATTGGTATTACTAATCGGCACTAATTTATACGTAATCTGATAAATTTACATAAAAAAAGGTCATTTCTTTAAAAATTTGTAAATCATTTCAGTAATTTGCGGCCTTAAATTCTATAGATTAAAAAATACCGAAAAAATTGGATATCCAGAATAACAAAAAGTTTAAATTATGAAATTACTAGCCGACTAATATGATTCATAATAGGCCTTGAAGTCTCTAAATCTATAGTACCAAAATAGTACACGAGATACTAATACTAAAATGCTAGATTCTGTTCGTGCGGGAGAAACACGTCGATTCTATAAGAAATAAATTATCTTTAGGATTAGACATAGCCTCTGAAAACTCTGAATGTGTTTGCCTAATTATAAGTTTGCAGTGAAACACGGATTTCTTAAGCAACAGAAACAGAAGTAAATGCAATACAAGGGGGGGGGGGGCAGAGCCCCCCTTCTCCAACTTTTGCTAGTTGGTAATATATTTTTTATAACTGATACTTAGTTTATTGAAAATTTTTTTCTAAAAATTTGTTAAATAAAAAACATTAAATCACAGCAACATTTTTTTTCTTTTAAAATACGGTACTTAACTTTTTTTTATGAAATACTGATATCTCAAATTACAATTTTTATTAGATAAAACAGACCATTATAAATATTTTGCTATTGTTGATGAGGAACCATAGTGCCAATCACTTGTCAGCGTTTTTTTATTTTTTATGGTATTTTTAATAATTTATTTGTGTATCTATGTGTCTAAAGAAATTACATAAAAGCATTGTCAAAATAAAGTTAAAATAAAAAAATTTTTACTATTTTAGAAAAAAAAATTAATTTTCTGAAAATTTGGTTAAAAAGTGAAATATCTGAAAAATATGATAAAATTTTAATGTCGCAATTGGTATTATTTGATCCAGTCAATTTTAGAACCATCTATATGTACATATATGAATACTATGTACTATATATATTTGAACATTTAATTGTCTGTCTGTCTGCCTGTAATAATAACGCTGCTCTAATCACTACGCAATAGTATGAATGTGTTGGCATAATTATAAATTTGCAGTGAAAAATGATTTTTTAAAGCAACAGAAACAGAAAGAAATGTGACAAAGGAGGGGGGGGTGAAGCCCCCCCTATCACCTATGCTAGTACTATATATATTGGAAAATTTATTTGTCTGTCTGTCTGTCTGTCTGTACCCTAATGACTTAAGAACCGCCAAACCACTTGGCATGCAACCAGTGTCATAACAAAGAATAAAAGTATTCGGATAACATAGGCTATAGTTTTTTGACTCAGCTTTTTTACTTTTGGAGATATTCAATTTTTACTATTTTTAGGATATATAAAATTTTTTGAAAATTTGTATTTTGAAAAGTGAAACACTTAAAAAATATGATTAAATTTTAATATCACAATTGGTATTACTTGATTCAGCACTAATTTATAAGTACTCAGTTAAATTCTTTTATTTTCTCTATTATAACTAGAGAATCAATCAGAACCTATAATTTTTCATTAATTTTTCACCTACGCTGCTCTGAATAGATTGAATGTGTTTGCATAATTATAAATTTGTAGTGAAAGTTATTTCTTTATATCAACAAAATACACTACTACAGTACTAGCCGAAAAAGTAGAATTTGAATAGAAGAAAAGTATTTTCTATTAGTAGAAAAAGATGTTATTGCAAAGAAAGCATTTAATGTGTTGTGTAAAAACGCAAAAGACTTTATTTTTTTTTTTTTTTTTTTGCGTAGGAAGTGGAGAAATGCATTACGCATACTGATCAGCATCCGAACTGACAGTTATGTGGGACTCGACCTACTTTGCCTATACCCACTAAAACACCACTCCCTTCCTACCTTATGCGAGCCTATCCCGGGACCGTTTTCACATTACTTCAGGACAGGTTCAAGGCCATTTAGTTCTATTCATGAACTCCATCTTTTGACTTGCATCCACTGACTCGCCAGTCTGGTTAAGGACTCCGTCACACAGTGGGGCAAAAAAACAAAAAAGTGGACAAAAAAAATATCAGCTCCAGGTTTTTGGATAAACAAAAAGTGAATTTCGGAATGTGTTCATAAAAGGATTTCATTTTATTGAGATGGTAGACGGAATATTAAAAAAAAATTCTTAAAATAGTTTTCTGATGTAAAAATGTAAAAACAAAAAATAATATTTTTTTACATGTATACTAACACACACACACGTATAAATTTGAATTTTGCATCTATATGAGCAATTTTTATAAAAAAATTTTTTATTTGAGAATATATACTTAACAATTGCTAATATGGGTACAAAATTCAAATTTATGCGTGTGTATGTCTTAGTATACATGTAAAAAATTTAATTTTTTGTTTTTATATGTTTTTATAATCATATGACCCTAAAAAACTTTTTTTTTTTTAATTTTAAAAAAATTTAACTTTTTTGATCGAGAGCAGCCCGATTACGTCAGGAAACTATTTTAAGAAATTTTTTTTAATATTCCGTCTACCATCTGAATAAAATAAAACCCTTTTCTGAACACATTCCGAAAATTTTTTTTTGATTATCCAAAAACCTGGAGCTGATATTTTTTTTGTCCACTTTTTTGTTTTTTTGCCCCACTGTGCGTCATTCCATCTGGTAGAAATTTCGTCTTTATGTACTGTAATCATTAATAAAATATATGTTAGCTAAAAATATACGTTAATTCTCTTTATCATCAAAAAGAAGGTTAATAAATAAATAAATAAATAAATATATATAAATAAATAAATAAAAATTATCCTACCATCTACTATTGCTTGCGGTATCAAGAGTAACTGCAGGGATGATAGTATGTTAGTACAACAGCTGCAGTCATCAGGATAACCGCAATACGTCTTAATATTAGCCTATACCTTGGACTTCAGGTTTTTTGGTGCGGAGGATGTACTCCACATACTAGCCAATTTCGGACCATACTTCTTCATTTCAAAGCATCAGGCCAACCACATTTTCAGGTGTGATTTGACCGATGTTAGCTTCTAATTGAAACTTTTTAGCAGACCACCTATCGCATTTGAAGAATGTGTGTTCCAGCGTGTCGTCTTTGCCAGGACAGTATATACATTCAGCACTATTCATCTTCTGGATCCGAAAGAGGTAGGAGCAAAAAAGTCCATGTCCGCTTAGGAATTGGGTCAAAAAATAATTAATGTCCCCATGCCCTCTATTTATCCAAGGTGATATCTCTCCTATCAACCTCTTGGTCCATTTGCTCTTCGCGTAGTCGGTCCAACGTTCCTGCCAATCGCTTAGGCTGATCTGGCGCGAAGTAGCCTTCGCGCGGTCAATACCTTCCCTCTCTTTGTTCAAATAGATATATTGTCTCTCAAGAGCCAGCAGATCTATCGGGATTACCCCAGCAATGACTAGAGCTGCCTCCAACGACGCTGTTCGATAGGCACAGGAGATTCGCAGGGCTCCTTGGCTCTGCACGCTCGTAAGCTTAGACGCATAAGTGACCTTCTTTATGCAGTCGGCCCATACTTCTGCACCATACAGTAGTATGGAGTGGGTTACCGACATAAGAAGCCTGCGCTATCCGGTCTTAGGTCCGCACGTATTTCTCATGAGCCTGCTTAGCGCAGCAGTTAGCCTGGCAGCCTTTTCCGTGCTTCTCAGAATCTGTGCCTTAAACGTCAGCTTCGTGTCCAGCAGCACTCCCAAATACTTTAAGTGTTCCTTCGTTTCTATCCTATCCTCCCCAATACATATTCGGATAAAAGTCTCAATATGCTTACGGGTGAATAGGACAATCTCAGTCTTCGCCGTTGCAAGCTTTAGGCCGTGGTCTTCCATCCAGTAATTTACCCCATGCATTGCCTGATTCAGTTTCTCCTCGGCGATTTTTTCATTTTTTGCCGTAATTACTAGGACCAGGTCGTCCGCGTAGCCTACAGTAAAAGTGTCAGCTGGCATCGGTAGCCTTAGTACCTGATCGTACGTGATGTTTCATAGATCCGGTCCAAGGACCGATCCTTGAACTGCACCTGCAGTTACTTTCCTCACTCTTGTTCCTTGTGCAGTTTCAAAGATTACTTCCCGATCACTCAGGTAGCTCCTGATTATTCTTCGCAGGTATTTTGGCACCTGGAAGTTCCTGAGTCCCTCCATGAAGTCGCTCCACCTTGCTGAGTTAAAGGCATTTTTTACATCGAGGGTCACTAATAGCGTGATCTTTCTCGAATAGTGATTACCAGTCTGTGCGTTGTCGATGGCCCGAACAATACTGCTTATTGCATCGATTGTTGACTTCCCTCGGCAAAATCCGTATTGTCTAGGAGAGAGATCTCCCGCAGTTTCTACGGCCCTCAGTATCCTTGGCTGTAGCATCTTCTCGTAATTTTTGCCAAGTAAATTGCAAATTGCTCGTAAATTGGCGCCAAGAGTTTGGCAGACTAGGGTCCCCTTTGCCCTTACTGATAAGGACCAGTCTTGCTTTTTTCCAGAGTTTACTGAAGATGCCCGCACGTGCACAAGTATTGTACATACATAAGATGAGTTTTGGGCATTCGTGCGCAGCTATCTTCAGTATCTCGGTAGGTATCCCATCAGGGCCTGGTGCCTTACCGTTGAGAGACTCCACCGCTGTGAAGAGCTCCTCCGTAAATTCAGGGAAAGCCTCATTATCTTCACCTGAGTCATTTTCCTCCTCCCTCTCCGGGTGGGTAGGGAAAAGTCCATCAACTGTAAGCATAACCTCGTCTTCGTTCATAACACCACTTGCGGAAAGAGCACCGATTCTCTTGGTGACTATCTTGTACCCAAGACCCCATGGGTCGTTATCAACCTCGTTACACAAAGCTATCTCGCATGCTCTTTTGCTTCTCCTAACAGCAAGTCTCAGCCTTTTCTTGACCTGCTTATGCTCTGCCATCAGCTCAGCAGCGTCTGTTCTGTTCCTTGCACGTGTTGCTCTCCTTCTTGTAGTTAAGCTTTGACTCCTTAGACGATCTATTTCAGCATTTCACCAATAGGCTGGTGGTTTTCCTTCACGGGTCCGTTTTTTTGGCATGGCTTTGTTACATGCTTTTTCCAGCAGCGTCATGATTCCCTTAACTATATCCTCGGCATCGTCAGTATTTCTTGGTCTAATTGCTTTCCCCAGGATAGCAGTCTCTCCTCTTCTAAGCGTGTTCACCAAAATTTTGCGGTTTAAGCGCTTGATGTTCCATCCGCAGCATTTCTGTGCTTCGTCTCTTCGTGTCAGCCGCCGCTCATCATGCACCTCAAAAGAAATATATTGGTGGTCGCTCGCTGAGAAGTCCTCTAGGACTTGCCAAACAGTAATCCTGGCAGCAAAATTTTCTGTTACAAACGATATATCTGCGATGGTCTGTCGGTAGCCTGGCCTTCTGAAAGTAGTAGTGTTACCTACGTTTAGCACAGCCTCTCTGTTCTCTTGCGTTGCTCTTAGAAATAGTCACCCTTACTATCTCCGTATTTTCTTCTTTGCTTTTAATGGCATTTAGAAAGTCCATTGACTGGGTGAGACAGTCCAAGTCAAGTATTTGTATAACTCGTTTAGGAGCAAGATCCCTAACCCTGGCCTCCTCACCCAATACTCTTCTTTCTTCTTGTGAGAAGGAACCTATTTTATCACTAAGTTCCTTCAGCTCAACCAGGACATCTACCGTCTTCGTCTTTCGCACCGATCTTATTTTTGCGCCAAGTTCTTCAGGTTGCACCTGAGACCTTAAAGTTCCCAAGACGTCAGCATATATTCTACCCGTAGGCAGTTTAATAGCTACAGCTCACTCCCGATTTTTTGGGATTGTCTTCTTTTGCGTAGCTACTGGCCACTTTTTGTTTCCATCCTGACCTCTCTTACCTTCTTTTTTCCCCTTTTTCCTCTCCTTCTTTTTGTTTACAGCCGTTTGAAAGGGTTCGTTATGACGGTCCGTATTATGCGTTGTATTATTTTCACCCGAGGTGCTCTGCTGTGTTGCAGGCTGTGTCTGCAAATGAGTATAGGTATTGTTGTCATGGGTCGCTATATCCACCATCATTACTGAGCAGCTACGAATCTTTTGAGGTGATTTTCCCGCAGCAGTTCTCTTAGCATGTTCGCTTCCTAGCCCTGCAGTCTCAGCGTTTTCGCTTCGCTTTCTTTTCTTTAGCACTGAGCCTGTTATATGTTTTTTAAATAACTGCTCAATTCCATTTTCTCCTTAACTTGCTGATCTCTTATTGCTTTGAGAGCAGTGACTTTGTCCTTCATATCATTTATACCATTCTTTACAACAGCGGCTATGTTTTGCTGCTTGAAAGTCATGTGATGTGTCATCTCGCCTATCTTTTCTTCCATTAGATCAAGGATACTCTTGACAGCATTATGGTTTTCATCCATGCGTTGTATTTTGAATGTAATAAAATTCGTCACTCCATGTGCAATGGCCTCCTTCGACCCCTCACATTCTGGGCAGCTGTAATGCAGACTGGTTGCATCACAGAGGATATAACTGACGGCATGAACTTGCTGGGTGGATAATTAAGCGTCAACAAATGGGTCTAATAACAAAGGGCACACAAGTCATTTTTGCCGATCAAACAATGGGAACTAATCGGGAGGCTCCAAGTACGTCAAACATACTATCCATCTAAGTCGAAATAGCAACGCGCCAACAGTCGTCCTATCTTCTGCCAGTCTAGGTAAAGAAATTGACTATTTCTTGGATTCAGCGCGAGTTCATTGAAGCAAAAAGCAGTGCCTATTAAAGTAAAAATTTGTAAAAATGAAATAGTTAAGCTAATTGGAATTTCAGATTCTGCAGTCAAGTCATTGGGAAGAATATAAAATAAAAATTTGCGGAATTTTAACAAAATTTTATGTAGTAGAGAGTGTAATGCGGTGTTTTCTTAATAAAATATAATTTTATTTTATATTTTTGTATTTTAAATATCCCGCTGCGTTCTGTAGATAAATCTGTTTTATCTATTAAAATAATATAAACACGGAACGAGCGGGAAATCAAGAGAAGAGAACACGCTTCCTTCTTCTGACAGCTGACTTAGCATGGATACCACGAGAAAATTTGCTAGTTAAATTCTCCGTTTTCCATGGTAAACTTTTGTATAATTATAAAAGATTAATTAAATTTTTAAAAAATAAAGTACAGTGGTCACTTAATTCGTAAACTCAGATAGTGTCATTGGATATATTTTCTATAATTAATGAGAAAAGATTTGTGGACAACTAACCATCAATTTAGTCACGTCGGTACCAGAGAAGATCTGTGAAAATAACTCCAGGACCTGGACCACGTAAAATTTAACTTATTTACAAGAAAAAAGCTGAAGGTATTGTTCACTTAAAATATTATGAGCTCATCGCGATATCTTTCAATTATTTTTTATATTATTAGAATCACGTTAGATTTAAGTGTGTGTGAATGTATGCGTGTGGAGTCCAAGGAGGTCGACATCCGTGGCTCATATTAAACCCCAATATATATACATGTCACGCCGGTCCTGAATGAGTTTTAAATAAAATTTTTTGCACACGAAAAAAAGTTGCCGAATATGTTAGGTACATGTCTACTGATTATTTTGAGACCAAAAAAAAAAACCGGTAGAGCAGTTTTTGCAAAAAATCACTTTAAAGTTTTTTTATGCCCTTTTTTTAAATGCGTAATATTTTAGGACTCGTGAGGGCTATAATATTTTTAGGTACTGAATTGCATGCTAAAATATCTCTAACTATTTGACCTTGTTATTGTTTTAAGCAAAAAATTTTATGTATCGCGAAATTTGCAAATTTCCCGAAAAAAAATTGAAAAACCACTTTATTTTAAAATTGAAAAATATTAATATATTCAGGTAGTTAGGAATATTTTATTTCTAAAATTAGAACGTAAAAATTTTCTTTAACCTCAGAAAACCTGAGATATAGCAAAATTAATTGTTTAAACTATAATAAAAAAATATTTTTTTTTCTACTGCCTACTTCGTAATTAAAAATTGTCATATTTATTTATTTTAAATGTACTTAAGGTTGTAATTTAATTTTTGACCTTTTTTTTTAATTTTTATCCCCTTCTCCTTTCTATTAATTGCAATTAATTTATCAATTTATTTTTTTATAATTATTATTATTATTATTATTAACTAATTTAAGTAATTTACAAAATAAGTAAAATAAATAAATGAATCCATAATTATTTTTCTTGGGCAATCTTGGTTTTCCCAGGTACATATAAAATAAATCATTTATTAACAGATATACTAATTAAAAAAACAAATTATTTACTGTTAAAATTGAATAAGATAATAATGCATCAAAATTATTTTTATCTAGTTTTCTTTTTGTTTATTTTTTACGTTTTTCGTTATTATTATATAATTTGGTTTTGGAAAATCCATTCTTTATCTACCTTCTTTAATAATCTTTATTTAAGGTCTTAGATTATAAAGTAAAATAAAATTATTAATTTCCTATACTTTAATCAAATTATGGCATGTTATCTATTGAAAAAAAAAATTATTTTCTTTTGATAACAGAGTTGAATTTCCTTTGATAACAGAGTAACTTGTAGCTGTGAAAAAATGTATCAGAATTATTTTATTCTTTTACGGAGTTGCATTGTTTTTTGTCTGTAGTGCATTTTATACCGTAAATCGTTCTCAATAAATTTCACAAGTTATAAATGGTAAAAAAATTTTTTAAAGTCATGCTTTTACCCATTATTATTATTATTAATCAGTTTATTTTGCCATGACAAAAATTAGTACACTCTTTTACAATTGTTTTATAAGTTAATACAATATAATAAAAATTCTTTAAAATACAATAATTCAAATTGAAATAAATTAAAAGTCAACAACAATCTGTCAGTAGTAAATAGTTAAAATTAATAAACGAATTTAAAATATATATAACAATTACTATAACGTCAATAAAATTATAAGTTAATAAATAACAAGTCAATAGTAATATTTAATTTAATAGTAAATAATATATAGTCAATAAATTAATAAATTAATAAAGTAAAATTAAGTGAATTAATTAAATAAAGTAAATTAATGGTCATTTATTGTCCAAACTAAATAAATATGATTTAATACTTTTTTTGAACTGTGTGAATGAGGGGAGATCACGTATGCATGGTGGTATCATATTCCAAAATTTGGCATATTTGACTTGAAAAGAGTGCAAACGCTAATTATGTATAACAGAGGGTATATCCAGATCTTTACGGGGTCCACGAGATGGCCTGTCATTTTTATATAGTTTAAATAGTGGTAAAAGAAATGGGGGTTATTTCATACGTATTATTTTATACATAGTCAACGATGCAAAATAGTTCGTGCGAGTAGTTATTTGCATCCATTTAAGTCGTCTTCTGTAAGGCGTGATGTGTTCCTGCCATTTTAATCCAAAGATATACCTAATACTTGTATTAGAAAGCCTCTGAAGCTGGTCACCCAATTGTTTAGAGATATCAGAGTAGATGACACTACAATAATCCAATTGTGGCATTACTAATGACTCAACTAGACGTTTACGGAGAGATTGAGAGGTGCAGGGTCTAATGATCCGAAGGCCATAAAGTACCCTATTCACTTTTTTGGTGACTTGTTGAATTTGAGAACGCCAGGAGAGGGTATTATCAAGTATAACACCTAGGCAGGTAACTTGCTCCACAAATGGAATACAATCACCATTCATATTGATGTTTATTTTTGGTATATCTAGCTTGTTAAATGTTTTTAAGGTTTTACAGGAACCAAAAACAATAGCCTTGGTCTTTTTTATATTTAATGATAAGCTATTTGATTCTGCCCATGACACCACTATTTTTGCTGACTTAGATTATTTTGTATGCCCTGCTCAATTAGATGCGTTGGGGTTTGGATCATCGGCATACAGTAGCCTAAAAGTATTATGCTCAACCAAGTGATCCTTTAGATCATTAATGTATATAAAAAACAGGAGCGGACCAAGTACTGAGCCTTGAGGCACTCCTATGTTTGTATCACGATAAGACGAAGAGGATACTTTGGAAGCAACACACATGGAACGTCCGCTCAAGTATGACCAGAACCAGGTTAATGATGATCTTGAAAAGCCAATCACCTGAAGTTTTCGAAGAAGCTTGGATGGTGAAACATTGTCAAATGCCTTAGAAAAGTCAAACTGTAATAACAGAGTGGCTAGCTTCTTTTTCTTGCCCAGGCGTATATCATCAGTTAATTTAATTAAAGCAGACTGAGTGCTGTGGTGTTTACGAAAGCCAGTCTGGTATATGTCTAAAACTTTTCTTTTAGTCAAGAAGCCCACCACCTGATCATGAGCAAGCTTTTCCAAGACCTTCGACAAGAAGCATAAGAGAGATTTAGGGCGAAAATCAGAAGGAGTCGATGGTATAGGGACTTTTTTGATCGCCAGAATTCTGGACTTTTTCCATTCCGATGGGAAAATACCCTTAGAAAGGGAGGCATTAAATAATTTGGTGAGATGCAAAGCTATTGTTGGAAGTGACTTAGCTATGATACTTTGCGCCTGCGAACTAAAATGAGACACAGCCAGGATAACATCATTTATGGACACTTCTTTGAAAACGAAGCCTTCTGGTGAAGAACTGTTGATGATATTTAACGGCAAGGAGGAATCCTCAGTAGGAGAGATGGAGATGTTTGAAAGAAACGAATTGAGTTCCTCCGGTGAAAACCCGTGAAGGGCATCATTTACTTTTGGAATGAGTTCAAGACTCTTCATCTCTTTCCAGAAATCTTTGTTAGCATCAAGAGTGCCACATATGCGATTATGCATATAGGAGCAACGAGCATTCTCAGGCTGCTCTTCATATTCATTAGCAAGCAATAAAAACTCTTTTAAAAATCTTTTAGAGCCTGTTCTGTGATACCTTCTACTAGTGGCGTCACGCTTTGATTTTAATAAGCGAAGTTCTGAGTTGAGCCAAGAAAATCTAGTTTTTTCAGGTCTTAAGGTTTTATCTGGGGCAAGTATGTCAATAGCACTATGTATATTGTTTGTCAATGTCAAGAGACCCTGCTCAATGTCAAAGTCATTTGTCTCAGGAGAGAAAGTTCTCCAGTCAAGTTTGGTCAGGTAATTGTTCAAATTATGAGCTGTTATTGTATTAATAGCCTTGTATTTGATCGGTAAATTAGGAGGCTCAGGATAGAATATTTCAATGGTGACTGAGATAATATCATGTCTACTTGGAAAATTTGGAAGATGGCGATCAAAGCTTAATACAGTATCACATTTGTCAACAAAAATAGTGTCTATCCAGGTATCTTTGTCATCTGTGTGATGTGATGGACCAGTATTTATTAATTTAACTGATAAGTCACTCATGAGAGTATCTAAAAAACGCGTGTCACAGTCATTAGTGTTCAGTATATCAGCATTCCAGTCACCAATTATGACCTTATGGCTGTAGTCTGAAATGTGTAGGCGTAACGAGTCAATGAATGTACGATCTGAACTAATATTTACATCAGGGGGACGATATACAAGAGCTATTAATGTTGGTATAGAATTACCCTGCCAGATAGAGCATAGCAGAAATTCAGGTCTGAGAGGTTTACCAGTTTTCGAAGAACACAATATCTTGGCCTTAAAATTCTCTTTAATATATAAGAGAACTCCACCACCATGAGTATTGCGATCTTGCCTAAATGTACTATAACCTGGTATATTTATGATACTGTCACTGACATCTGACCCAAGTCTGGATTCAGCAATACCAAATACATGATATGAATCATTATTAGTCAAAAAATCACGAATCTGCCATACATGCTTCTTTAGTGAAGATGCATTCAGAAACCCAACTTTTAATGAAGGACTATTGGATGCAGAATCATTGTTTCCTAGTCATGCTGAATTATATGTTATAGAAGTGTTCACCCTATTAATATGTTGGTTACGAAATGGACTAAGAGTATTTCTTATGTTAGGGGAAATATGTGTAAAGATAGCATTCAGGTCAGAAACTGACTTTACTGTATATGCCCGCGTTCTATTTCTCCATCTAACCAGGAAGTCACCACTGCTATGCCAGACTTTGAAACCTAATCTCTGAGCAGTTTCCTTAATAAATATATATTGATTACGGGCAGTCGATGTTAATACTTCATTAATAAAAATTTTTTTTATCTGGCAAGGCAGTAGCAACCTCCGAATTTAAGGTGGATAAGTCAATGTCTTTTGTTGTAAGATAGTTAAGAGTTTTCTTTGTACGCATCACTAATTGAACCAGTTCAGAATTTTTTAAAGTTATGATAAAAGAGGGGAATTCAGTTGTTATTTTTTGGTTGTGTGAAGTGGATGATTTAGGAAGAGCAAATTGTACCCTAGTTATGTCTGATCGATTGAAATAAGGAAGTACCATTTTTAAGACTGAAAAAGCTATACAATGTAAATTATTATCATTATTAATTTTCATAAAACCCGGAATGAAAAGCTCCCTTCTCTCAATCGAAACATCATTTTGTTTATCATTGACAGATAATGGGGCAGAAGGTGTAATTGTCTGAGTGACAGGTAATTTTTGGTACTTATTGCTGTATGTGTTACTAGATTTATTAACAGGACTAGAATGACTATTATTATTATCACAGTTATTTCTACTATTATTTATATCACGATTATTTATTACGTCAAGATTGTTGTTAAAATTAAAATTATTTGAAATAAAATTAGATTCTAAATTAGATAAATTAATATTATTTTCTAAGCTATTATTATTTAATTAAATTTTTTAACGTCTGGTCATGTAAATGGTTTATGATAATGAAAAACGACCTTTTCCAGACAATTATTTTATATTACATATTTTATTTTTCTTTTTTCCTATATTTTGAGCATAATACATTATTATAGATCCCTGAAGAGGAGCAATATATTATGCTCGAAATATAGGAAAAAAGAAAAATAAAATAATATAAAATAATTTTCTGGAAAAGGTCGTTTTTCATTATCATAAACCATTATTATTATTAAAAAGAGTGTTACTTTGAGATTTATAATTGTTGTCTGGCTTCTTCTTGATATTTGTTGTTGGTAATTCTGCTGTGAATGTAGAAAAACTGAATGAATTCTGCATGAAATGTACAAGGTCATTCAAACTTTGATTTTCTTGTTTGAGGAAATTAATCATAGTATTGTTGTTTGTACATTTCAGTTGTAGTTCTTGAAGCGATTTAGTAATTGTGTCAAACTGTTGTTGAAAATTCACATGAGATGGAAGAGAGCATATATTTACATCATTTGAAGTGTCTGATTTTCTCTCAGAAATTGATTTTAAGTCCAAGCGTCTGGATTTTAATGTGGCGGAGTGAGATAGTCGAGCTTTTAAAGAGCTGCTACTGGTAGAAGGCGTGCCTTTATTGTTAGTATAAACCCTCCCTTTTTGGGCGGAGTTTACGCCTATATTCTTCTCCTTCTTGACTGTACTAACCCTCTTTTCCTTTTTATTATTACTGTTACCAGTAGGTATACACTTTGCACAGTTTAGTGATTGACTGCCAGGTGTCGGTATAGCACATTTCCTATGTAGATATTTACCACATGTAGAACACTTGTGCAAAGGGTAACTCTTTATTTTGGGCTGATTGCAGATAATACAGAGTTCTTTTGCTTGCATTGATGTCATAATAATCCCGCCAAAAATAAGAACAACAAAAATGATGTATAAAGATGTATATGTATATGTATATATATATGCGCGAATGTATTCTTTAGTAAAATGCATTAATGCATTGTATATATGAATGTTTTACCGTATGCTATTATGATGACACTAGAGCGGCGGTAGCAGATGTTTAGGTCGAGGTGAAATTTTAAGTTTGTATATATATTATATTGCCTTTGATAAAAAAAAAAGTTTCAACTTCTATATGTTGACTGTGTGTGTAATGAGACTACAGTACGTCGTATTCTTGAGTGCATAAATAAAGGAATATCCTACAATGACTAGATGCACTTATTAATCTTATTGTTCACTTGATAGCACATATAATTTCACAAATTATTATATATTATAGAATAATTAAAAAACACTATCTTATTTGAAAACAGAATTAAATGAGGAGCAGTAATTTTAATCGACCTCTTGCCGCGCGCGCCTTCGATATCCCCCTCAATATACCGCGCATCCTCGGTATACCCATGATGAAAATCGGTATCGAATTTGCTTACTGTGTTCGATGAAGACCAAAGTAATGGTGGAAATTAAGACTGCTTTGAAAAATAAATTAAATAATTTTATTAATATTGATTATGAGAATGCTCGTCTTCCTTGTGTCTTATGTTCGACGTGTAAACGAAAATTATTTCGTTACCAAAAAGTTGAAAAAAATTATAATTTTCAAGTGATTAATTTTAATAAATTTGTTGAGTCTCAGATTAGAACTCAACCCACAGAAACTTGTATGTGTTATTTCTGTGAACTTGCGAGAACGCCAAAGACAGGAAATTTTGCAAAGCGTCAGTTTTTGCCAAAAAAAGTTAAAAAATCAAAAAATGTAAGAACTTGTATAAAATAAAATTCAAAAAAAAAATAAATTTAACTTTAAATCAATCCGAAAAGGAGCAGCTTATCTTAAAAATAATAAAATCTGATTTTAAGAAAACTTCCACTAAATCAGAAATAAGAATACCATTGAAGCAATTACATGGAAATAAATTAAATCTCTTAATTAATAATAAACCATCAAAAAAAAAAACACGTGTAATAACAGCTAATGATATAAGTAAAGTAAGAGCAAAATTTAATTTAAGTCTGAGAAAAACACGCGGTATTCTTAAGTCAGTTCGAGTACTTACAGAAAATAGGAAATTAACTAAACCAGGTTTAACTAACAAATTGATTTCTAATAATCATATTGTTGATAATTATTTTGAAATAAAAAATTTGGATTTTATGAGGGTGAAGTCCAAAGTAGAAAACATTGTTCCTGAAACTGTGATTTTTTGCAAAGATTTATCCGAATTTATAGAATTTATCGTTCAAAAAAGAAATTCATCGAACTATAATCTGAAATTCGGTATTGAAGGAGAAGGAAGTTTTCTAAAAATATGTCTTTGAATTCAATGTGCTGCAGAACTATTAACCTCTTCTAAAAAACGTAAACGTCTAAAATATAAAAATGGGATTGATTTAGAGCCAATTTTCAAAGAATCGGGAGTCAAGAAATTATTTATCATTGCTATCTCTCAGAGCACAAATAACAAATTATGGTGAAAAAATAGATACGTTTAAAGCAATTTATTTAAAATTATATATATCAATAACTCCTAAAGTTCACTCTGTGTTTTTCCATGTTAGATTTTTGTGAAAAGTACAATACTGGCTTAGGCTAGTTTAGTGAGCAGGCAATGGAGTCTGTTCACTACGACTTTAACTCAGTATGGCAAAGACATAAAGTTTTTAAAGATTATCCACAATATGAAAACAGACTAATGCAAGCTATTTGCGAATATAATATTTCTCATAACTAAAAAAAATTTTTTGTGTTTTTTTTGTCAACTTTTGCTATTAAATAAACTAGTTGCATAGAAATATTTTTAATGTTTTTAGATAATAATATCAGATGTTAAACTAAATTATAAATTTGAAAGCAAATACAAGATAATATTTATTTACAATAATTCATTATTTTATAATAAATGGAATTAAAAGTGTACAATGCATATCAAATTAAACTTAAGTTAATCATTTATCTATTGATGATACAGTAGAGCACACATTTTTCGAATGTGTGCGCTACTCGGAGGGGCGCCCGCCCTTCCCGATTTGGAGGCCGGAGACGGTGGTCCCGGAAATGCTACGGAGTTCCGAAAACTGGAACAAAGTAGCAGAGTACGTAAGGACCACCTTGTTGAAGAAGAAGGAGGAGGGCTTTCTATCGTAGAGAGCTCTCCTGCCCCTAGGTAGGGGGGAAGGCAGCGGCCAGCTGCCTAGGCTGCGCGTCCCAAACTGAAGTTATACCTGAAAAGGGAGTTCCGGTTTGGGACAAACAAGCGCGGGGGGTTTAAAGTGTGTTTATCCAGTAAGAATCTGGGGCGTAGCTGGCGACCGCATTCGCCGGTAGTCTCCCAGTTGTACACTTTGTACAACTGGGCGGTCATGGAAATTTGCGGGTCTTTAAGGCCCGCAAACACTCCATGGCTGATGCAAGATTCACATATTTCCCTTAAAAAAAAAAAAAAAAAAAAAAAAAAAAAATCATTTATTTATTTACTTATCTCATATTTACTTTGTAATAAAATAAATATCAAATAAAAATTATTTTGTAAAATAATTAAATTAATTAATAATAATAATAATAATAATAATAATTAAAAATAAATAAATTAATAAATTAATTGTAATTATTTGAAGGGGGAGGGGATAAAAACTAAAAAAGTTAGTCAAAAAATTGAATTACAACCTTAAGTACATTAAAAATAAATAAATATGACAATATTTAATTACTAAGTAGGCAGTAGAAAAAAAAATATTTTTTTATTATAGTTTAAACAATTAATTTTGCTATATCTCATGTTTTCTGAGGTTAAAGAAAATTTTTACGTTCTAATTTTAAAAATAAAATATTACTAACTATCTGAATATATTAATATTTTTTAATTTTAAAATAAAGTAGTTTTGCAATTTTTTTTCGGGAAATTTGCAAATTTCGCGATATATAAAATTTTTTGCTTAAAACAATAACAAGGTCAAATAGTTAGAGATATTTTAGCATGCAATTCAGTACCTAAAAATATTATAGCCCTTACGAGTCCTGAAATATTACGCATTTAAAAAAAGGGCATAAAAAAACTTTAAAGTGATTTTTTACATAAACTGCTCTACGATTTTTTTTTTTGGTCTCAAAATAATCAGTAGACATGTACCTAACATATCCTGCAATTTTTTTTCGTGTGCAAAAAATTTTATTCAAAACTCATTCAGGACCGGCGTGACATTTATACTGTTTCTTTTATATGGAATCATTTTCTTTTTTATTATTAATAAATTTATATTTTCAATTACATAAATAAACTTTATATTATTTAAAAGTCCTTTATCCATCTGCATGTGGCCCTCGTATATATGTGAGTTAATGTACACACACATATTCTAATACATGTAAATCCCCCCGTATTATAATTGTTATTAAACCTTTATTTAACAATTTGTTTATTGATTGCATATTATTTTTATTGATTTTAATTAATTAATAATAAATAAGTTGTTACAAAAATAAATTTCCAATTCAAGAATCAGGGCTGATAGGAAACAAGTTTTTAGAAGGCAACAAGGTAAAACTATATTTTGACGAACGCTGTTTATTGCTTCAAGTACAAAAATACCCCTTCCAGTCAAATAACGAGATATTAAAAATTACATCAGAAGAGGTGATGGTAGAGGCAGGTGAAGACAAGTACGATTGTATAATTCAGTTAGTAATAGTAAGAGAACAGGTTAAAAGAAAAAAATCTCCTACTCTAGTGGTCGATGAAAACGCTACAGAAGCGGTAATAAATAAAATACCTATGTTGGAAAATTTCACTAGCAGAGATCCTGTATTGGTCGACGAAAAAGCTACAGAAGTGGTTACAAATAAAATATCCGTGTTTGAAAATTTTTCCAGCAGGGATCCTGTAGTGGACGATGAATAAACTTCAAAAGTGGTTATAAATCAAGTACCGGGTTGGAAAATTTTTCAAGCAGAGATCCAGTAGTGGTCGATGAAAAAACAACAGAAGTGGCTTTGAATAAAATTCCCGTGTTGGAGAATTTTTCAACCTGGATATCAATAAAAATCCTGTGGTAAAAGATGGAAATACTGCAGAGATTATAGAGTGTATGAATTTTATTGTAATTAATTTTGTAGTAATAGTAAAATTACTCAATTGTATAATGTGGTGGATAATTTTTCTTACTATGTACCAAATAATTAATAGCAAAACTAGTTTAAAAAAAAATTATGTAGTAAATAACGTAAATAATGCAGTTGAAAATAAAAGTGTTGTATATAATAATGCAAAATGTAATGAAATAAAGTTAAAGTTTTATAATAAAAATAATTCTAGGCATAAAAACTGGCACCAAGCAGATCGTTCAGGCAAGCCACAAGGCAGTTTGAGAGCAAGAAGGACAAAAAATGAAAAAAAAAAGCAATAGAGAAAGTATTAATGAAAGAGAAATTAAGAAAGAAGAGGATTTATGTATAGAACATCTTGATATATTAGAGGAGTTAGTAAATGAATCATTGATTACTAAAAAGTAAATTATAAAAATGATTTTATGGTAATTATTAATAATTTAGTAAATGAGATCAATCAGTGTAAGATACATAAATTTATTGAGCCATTTGATAATTTAAATACTGTCATTGAAATGGATAAATTACAAAATAATATGCAATTTTTAGAACTAACCACGGTGGTAATAAATGAAGTTAGAAAAGAGTTAAATAGTAGTGAAAGAATCCTGTACTTGGAGCTAACGCCTGAACAAACAGTCGATAAGGCTAAGGAATTATCAAATCTAGGCCATTTAAATGATGAGGATAAGAAAATCGTTCGGAAAATTCTGGAAGAAAATGCAAACGTATTTCAATCAGAGTAACCTTTATCTTTTGCAAATGTTTTCCAGCATAGAATTTTTACTGTTGATGAGGTACTAATTACTTGTAGATTGTATAAAATTTTACATTTATTAGCAGAAGAGTTAAAAGAGCAGTTAAATAAGCTGTTGGCAGAACATATAATCACACCATCACACTCATCTTACAGCCACCCAATAATGTTGGTAACAAAGAAACCAAACAACCAGGAAATAGTTAAACATAGCTTAGTTTTCGATTTGAGGTGATTCAATGATAAAACTGTTTTTGACCAATATACATTACCAAATTTATTTAATTTTCTGGAGAACATAAATGGGTCAAAGTAAATCTGCTCGCTTGAACTTAGTTTGGTTTCCATCAAATCCTAATATATAAAAAGGAAAGGCATAAAACTGCATTTGCTACTATAAATGGGCTATATGAGTACAATAAGGTACTATTTGGTGCTAAGAATAGTCCTTGTAGTTTTATGCAACTGATCCAAATGCTATTTAGGAACCTAGAAGGAGTAATAGCATATATGATTTCCTGATACATGCTAAGACGCTAGAAAAACTGTTAGAATTGGTAAAAGAAGTAATGAGTTGCTTAAGAAAAGCCAATCTAAAAATGCTGCCAGAAAAATGCTTCTTTTTACAAGCTGAAGTTACTTATTTAGGTATTGTCATTTCCAAGGATGGAGTAAAACCAAATCCAAAGAAACTTGAAGCAGTCGAAATGTTTTCTTTACCAAGTACATCTAAAAATCTTAACCAATTTTTAGAAATTACATCTTATTAGAGGAGGCATATACCACAGTTCGCTAAAATTGCTAAACCACTTATATCTTTACTTAAAAAGGATCAAGATTTTATTTGGTGTGATAAGGCTCAAGAAGCATTTGAAATATTAAAAGAAAATTTTGTGTTCCAATTCTGCAATATCTAGATTATAGCCACGAATTTATCCTTACAACGGATGCTAGCGAAGTGGCTTTAGGTTTCTCAAGGTGAAATAGGTAAAGATTTGCCAATTGCTTATGCTTGAAGGATTCTAAATGATGCAGAGCAGAAATATTCAGTAACTGACCAAGAGGCACTTGCTGTAGTATGGGGTTTTGAAAATTTTAGACCTTATTTATATGGTAAGAAATTTTATTTAGTAAGTGATCATAGAGCATTCAGTTTTATGCAGTCAAAAAATGAACCAAACTCACAAGTGGCTCGATTGAGATTAGGAATAACAGACTACGAATACTAGTTTATTTTTAAAGACGGAGCAAGCAACGTTAACTCAGATGCACTTTCAAGAAATCCAGTGTTGTTTTTCGAAGCTGTGCCGGTAAGTGTATCTTATATATACTTTTCAGGAAGAAGAAATAACGCAACCTAGGAAAAAGCGTTTACTAACACTTAGAACTAGAATGTAAACTAGAGGAGGGGCACAATATTTAAAATATCAAGAGGCAATCCAAGCATTAATGCCTAGCAGAAGAAAGAAACGAGAAATACAAGTAAAAGAAAGAGAAACCCAAGCTGAGAGCAAAAGTGAAAACGGAGCTGGAGGAGAAACAGGTACCAATGAACTTATAAATAATACTTTCGATTTTAATTCTGAAGTAGTAGAAGATGAATTAAATAATCCCGATGTATTGGAAGATTTGCCATTTGCAAATGCTGACTTAAATGCTACGGAATTAAATAATTCTAGAGAGTTGGTGAAAGCGGATAATTTTTGTCTATAACAGCGACAAAATTTTCATACAAAAAGACAACTGGGCCTATTTCGTAACATCTTCCGGTATACCTGTTTGCACTGGTGCTTTAGAGCTTGATGCTTTAAACAAAGTACCAATAAATTTAAATTTAATAGTAGGTGAACCTAAAATTATTAAAATAGGTAGTAGATATCATATTTTAATGCCTATTAGAGAAAGTGATCCTGTTTCCATGACAGAGGTAACTGAGAATTTGACAATATTATTTAATAATTTAAAAACTCCGTTGAAGGAATATGGAATCAAATCATTCAACATAGCAAAGTCAAACAAGATTAATTTCATCGAGTGGTTAGAAATACTTAGAAAATTAAAAGAAAGTCTGCAAGATAATGAAGATACTAAAATCATAATTTATTTTGGAGAGGCTTTGATCGTGCATTTTTGAAAACTATCAAACGTCTCAGAACCAAATGCAGTTGGGAAAATATGAGGGATGAAACTCATGATTATATTGGGCAGTGTTTAACCTGTCAATTAAAAAAATTGGTAAGACGAAAAGTTTAAAATAAAATGCAGACTACAGCCCTTCATCACAAGCAGGACAAAAACTGAGTATTGGTATAGCAGGGCCTTTAAATACAACTATAAAAATTAAATAATTTTATTTTTACTATGCAGGATACGTTCACCAAATACAGTGTTGCAACGCTATTACCGGCTGATGCATTTTTCAAGAGATACATAACAGTGTTTAGAGCTCCTCAGACTGTTTTAGACAGGGGTGCAAACTTTATGTCAAGACTGTTTACTGCAGTAGCCAAGCAGTTCAAAATCAAGCAGATAAGGACGTGTACTTATACACCAAGGTTAAATCCTGTGAAAAGAATGCATCATACTCTTGGTCAATTCTTGAAAGTTTTTGTAAATGACAACGACGACTGGAATGACTATGTAGAGATAGCTACATTTTCCTGCAACTCTATGATGCACGAATCCACTAAAGCGACTCCTTTTGAAATAATGTCTGGTCGATTAGCTAGAACACCTTCTGAAATCCAGGAGCCAATTGAAAATGAAGGCACTGTAAATGCTTATTTAACTAATCAAATGCTGATAAGCGTTTACAGAGAAGTAAACGTTTTTGCGTTTAACGTAGCATAAACGCATCTCAGATATAAAGATGATATACTGAAATGCGTTTACAGGGGAGTAAACGCTTATGGGTTTAAGGCAGTGTGAACGCATGGTAAAAGTAAAAGTAAATTTCAATTATAGATTGCGCGCTTACATTTAAATCGTATTAAAGACAAAAATCTTTTTCTAAAAGGTAAAAATAACTTATGATGCAAGTTTTATAAAAATTTTTTTTTATTATTAAAAACAAAAAATTTTAAAATTTGTTACAAAATATTTAAAATTATAAAAAAAGAAAAGGCTTACAAAATTTTTTTTTATAAAAATAATAAGATCATTTTATTTTGATTTTTTTTTGCTGATTGGAAGCAGGATCAGGTGACTGTGGAGAACTGCAAATGTTGTCAGGAAAGGTAGAAGATGAAGCATTATTAGTAATAGGTATCCATCTTTTAAGTGCTGTTAAAAGTGAGGCATTTAAATGTGACAAGTTGTCTCCTTAGGGGTATAAGGCTTGCCGCAAGGTTCGCAAGGAATTTTTTTTTTGCCTTTCACATGGACGGATATCTGATGAACACAGGTGGCTCCCTCAAACTATTTTTCAAAAAAATCATCAGAAGCGATCGCGTTTAAATAATTAAAAATACATCAAAATGAGTACCAAGAGGCAGTGAATCAGGAAACTGAAATGAAAATTGGAAATTAAGTATAATAGTTTTTTTTTTAAATAATATAATTAAAAACTGTATAAGGGCCAAAAAAAAAGAAAATTACCAAAGAACAAGATTCATGCTGTAACATTGAATTCTTGTGCAAGAAAAAGGAGGGCTGATCAGCCAAGGTTACTCCAGATACCCAACAAACCTTATCGTTGGAAAATGAGTTATTTGAACATTTAAAATGATAAGAAAATCAATTAATTAATTAAAAAAACAAAAAAAACAAAAAAATTGTTACGTAAAACAGTAGTAAAAACTGAAAGTTTACTAAAGTTAAAGGCGTTTAAAGGTATAGTAAACACTTTCAAGTTTACAGGTACAGTAAACGACTCACTATAATAGTATAAGAATGGTGAACATTAAAATAATAAAATTAATAATAATAATGATCACTTATGTGAATATTTTAAGTAAAAGGGCGAAAATAAAATCAACATATTTAAAAAAATAAACTTTCAATGTTAAAAAAAAATAGCATAAAGAGATATTCAATAGGCGTTTAAGGGACCCTTAAACGCAGAGGCGCTTACTCGTGTAAAAAACCTTTTATTTTTAATATTCACATACAATAACCATATAAAACAACTATATTTATGTCTTTTTTTTAAAAAAAGATTAAACTGTGAAATAGAAATCAATAATAAATAAATAATTTTTTTTGAACATTGTTTGTTAAAATTAAAATTTTAAAAATTGTTTATTGTCTATAATTTTAAAGTAATGTTTACTCTAGGAAAATATCAGTACTTCTAAAGAATTACTGAAATTTAATAGGAAATTAAAATAGTTAGAAAAATTCTCTGATTTTTTTTTTCAAGGAAATATCAATACATTATTATATAAAATTAAACTCAAAAGCAGAAAATTGTTAAGCTATCTTGACAAGTAGTTAAATCGGTAATTGAAAATACTAAAAAAAAAAAATAAAAAAAATAATTTAAATCACTCCATTTAAATTACATGAAGCCATGGAGTACTTTTTTTTCGTTTATTACCGGTAAAATCGTTTTAAAAATATTTTTTTTGGCTACTTGAAGTTGGGTATCATTTTTTATTTATTTAAATAGTACTTTTCATCGATTAGTAGCTTTTCAAAACATTCTGCAAGCTTTGTAAAAAATTAGAAAGCTGAAAAGTCAAAATTCCTATGTTATTTAAACGGGAAAATTGAGGTGCTTAAAAGCACGTGTTTTTGCAACGCAAAAGCAAAATCCTTGGAACTGGGAACTTTTTATGACCAAAACTTCACAAAAAAACCCGGGGAGCAAAGTTTTTCCACAAAGTCCAAAAATAGGTCCACTTTAATACACAAAATACGTGAAGAATAAGGCTTTTTTGGGAATGTATAAAAACGGATAGAAGCCAATATCATCCACCAAAATTTTAGAGATTATTTACTAATGTTTGAAGAATATTCTCTGAAATTTTTGGCCATTTTGGTTATGATAGAAAAAAGTTATAGTAATTTGAAAACGCAAAAAAATCAAAATTTCCGAAAAACGACCAAACTAAAATACGCATAACTCCAGATTAAATAAGCCGTTTTTAATTTTGTAGGTCGCATTTGAAAGGTCTTGAGTAGTACAAAATTTTCCGACTAACCGGAAGTAGTTATATATAGATTTTTAGATTTAACACCAATTTGAAATCCCTGTTTTTTTTCGTTTCAGTCATCTAACATTTTTTATCGCCAAACAATATCAACGTAATAAAAGTGTCTATAAATTTTTTTGGTGAATTCTGAAGCTTATAAAAAATAAATGCGACCAACCGGAAGTAATTTGACTGAAAAATAAGGGAATGGCGAAATTTTGAAAATAGGCTAAAATAGGTCATTTTTTGGACCTTTTGGAGGTTATAACTTGGCCCCATATTGTTCTAGAGGGCTAAAAATTTGGCTAGGTGAGTTTTTTATAACCCCAAACATAATCTAAAAATTTTAGCCCAATCGGTGACATGCGTGCGCCCACTTTTGTATGAAAAGTAATGGATACACCCATATATATGTCAATTTTGGCGTCCCCTAGGGCTCTGTGATGTGTTACATCCGAAACGTGTAATTGACCATTTCATGAATTGTTCAAAAATATTCAATTTTTTTACATTAGTTGGTCAATAATTTTGGAGTGAATAAAAATAACGTTTATGTACACAGGAGTCATCATTTTATTTTTTGAATTTAATAATTAATAATTAAAAATGCATATTTTAAAAAAATTATTACATGTCTACATTAATTAATTAGAAAATTTATATTTTTAAGTATATTTACATTTAAAATAAATAACAAAATATTAAAAATTTTTTCAAAATAATTACCGGAATCATACAATCTTTGTCTTTGAGTCAAAATTACGGTCAAAACGATTTAAGTCAAATGTATTTATAAAGACTAAAAAATAGTACTTTAAAGTACCCTAAACAATAACATGCTGTGTTTAAATCATTTTTTTCATCGATTTCATTAAAAAAAAAGATTTAATGATTAAAATTTCTTCATAAGCAGTTTATGATTCTATTGAGATAGTATAATAGAGAAAAAAATCATATTTTTATAGATTTTCATTTGATTAAAAGGCAAGTTTTGATGGTTTAGCTTAGGATAAATACAGCTTCAATTTTTTTTGCATGTATTATGAATAATGTGGGTCTGTTGAAGCTAGAGACCTCAGGACAATTCGTTGGGATTTTTTACTAAATCCAATAAATTATCCATATTTTTTAAAAATCCCCCGTTTTACTTTCCGATTTCTCCACGGAAAAACGTTGGATCTAAATTTCCTCTAACAGGAAATTTTTTTTTTCATTAACCTCGAGCGTGCAACTATTATTTTTTTGGGAAATTGATAATTTATTAATATCAGAAAATAAAGTTAAACTTTTAACTTTCGCGCGTTCTGCAAAAATGCTTGTCAGAATACTTCTTTACTTTATTTTCTAATATTTGCGAAAAATTATTCATTTTCCAAAATTATATACCTTCCAAAAAAATTTTTTTTACCCAAAATAGGTATTTTCAAATTTAAAAAGATTTTTTTTCAATAAAAAGATTTTCAATAATTTTAGTTCAAACATGTCAATAAAAAATAAAAAATAAAAAATAAAAAAGTTTTTTAACGTCAACAGTTAAAAAATTCTATAATTTAAAAAAAAATTCCCCCTTAAAAAATTGTCATAAAAACTAGTCCTTCATATATATATCTATATTACATAAATATTTATTTTTATAAAAAAATTTTTTGTATTACTCGGCCAATTTCAAAGAAATTACATTAAAATCAAAGTTAATGTCATATAACATAGAACAGATATTTTGTAAATATATACATATATATAACGTAACACTTAAAAAAATAGTATAATTTGTAAGTGGTAGTTCATAATTTACATGTGTAATAAGCAGTTTTTTCCTTTTTTCCCCCTTTTTTAATATAAAAACTCTTTTTCTAGACTTATTAAATTTAAAATCAAAAATAACATTTTGTTTAACAGCAGACTCATTAATGTTAAGAACAAAAATAAAAAGTTAAAATTTTAAATAAATTTTGTCTTTTAAATGTAAGTTTTTCTAATATTATAAAAAAGTGTAGAATTGTTTTTTAAAAAATTTTTTATATAACTCAAATGTATTTTTCAGATTTTGACAAGGAAAGCTAGTCTTTCGAAACGTCAATGAAATAAAGATAACATTTCATAAAAAAATTTGGTCCATTCTGATAGTTATATTTTTATTTAACATTCTTATTTTTATAAATAAGAAAATAATAAAAAAATAATTTTCTAGATTAAATTTTAAATTGGAACGTGAAAATAGTATTTAATACTTTTTTCAAATTAAGAAAAATTTCCATTTTTTCTTATAATTTAATAAAAAAAAATAATAGTTGCGCGCCCGAGATTATAGAAAAACAAAACTTCCTCTAAGAGGAAATTTTGATCCTCGTTTTTCCGCTGAGAAATTTTGGAAAGAAAAACAGGGCTTTTTCTTACTAAAACTTACCAGATTATCAACGTATAGTAGAGCACACTGTAACGAAGCATTTTCGCTACAAATGCACATATATATATTGCATTAATATGTATATATATATATGTGCATAAGCACGAAATAAGCCGCCCGTATACACACACAACCGACGGCAACTTATACTTTTTTTTTAAATTGAAATTTATCGCCGCCTGGCCCAGGGGGCAGTAACCGGCGGTTAAGAAAAAGAAGATTCCTACGGCGCAAGTATGTTGCGCCAAAAGAGCGAGGGAAGAAGAGAAAAAAGATCAGAGTGCGTTCAGCTAGCAACAAGTACACGCACGTATATTATATCATTACGAGTGACTCCGGATTAATAAAAATTGCTAAAATTTTGGAACAAAAGTCACGTAAAGCCCTTCCGGTTCGTAATTAATTACATTTAATCAAATTGTTATAAAATAGTCGCGACTTAAAAGCAAAGTGTCATTAAATCATAAAGTGACTTATAAAAATTAGAAAAACACAATCAACGGCAGTCTTTCTTGAAGAAGCTTTTAGCAGCCGCCGAAGAGGTAAAGAGTTGACTCCCTCGAGCGTAACCTGCAAAAATAAATAATTCTACGAAAATCCACAAGTCGTTGTCAAAGCATCAGCTGCAGCCGCCATCTCCGAGAGTTCTCCAAGAGTTCATCGAACCGGTAAAATATTACATGTGCTTCGGGTTCAATGTGTGTGTGTGCGCGGTTCGGTTTCTTTAATAGTGTACAAAAATATTGTAAAAAGTTTATTATAAGAATATTAAGCCTAAAGGCTATTTTCCATATAAATTAAATAAAATTATTAAGTTTTTCATTATATTAAAAATATTGGAGTTTAAGCTTTATTAGTGCATGTTCATGTGTCACCCATTAATTAGTTTAACCCTTTAATTAGAACTCCCCCTACTTTCCGAGGAGATCGTTTCTTATGCAAGAGCTAGCCCAGTAACAAGGTAAGAGGTCAATCCCCCGCATTATCATTGTTATTATACAACAATATTACCGGCGCGTGTCAGTTAAAAGGCGCTCTTATAAAAATTTATTAACTGACACCCGCGTGCCAAAAATAATATATATAACTAAAGTAATTAAAATGACCCTAAAATAACCTCGTTATAAGTGGCGCCCAACGTTTTTAGGCAAATAAAGAATTTTTTTTATTTTACTTTTCTTAAAATAAAATATAAATAAAAATTTCGAAAACGGCCATTTTTTTTTATTATCAAAAATTGCTTCTTTTTGCGTTCCCTCATTTTTGCCAGCGCACGCGCAATATTTCAGCATAAGATTATTTGCAAAATTTTTTAAGTTAAACTCAAATAAATAATAATTAACTAATTAATTAAAAATAATAATTAATTAATAAATTAAAATATTATTATTATTAATAAACAAAATTGAATTTTTAAGAGATATTTCTTATGCAATAAACGTGCACGCGCGCAGGTAATATTGTATTTATAAGTTTTATGGATGCGGAGTATTTATAAATTTTATGGATGCGGAGTATTTATAAATTTTATGGATGCGGAGTATTTATAGATTTTGAAGATGCTACAAAGAGTAAATTTAATTATATACATTTTTATATTGTAATATATATATATATATATGAACATTCCACAACATTTTAAAATTTGATTTTTGGATAAAATAAAAAAAAAAAATTTATTAAATAAATTCAAAAATTTCTTTTTTTTTATTACGGCACCCAGACCCGATTTATAAAAAAAAAAAAAATTTACATGAACATAGCAATATGTATATAATACACAAGCGAAATTCGAGAGTGAATGTTGTATGCCGTGTGAGAGAGAAGAGAAAAAATATTATTTTCAGGAAATATAATATTTTTTTTTTAAATATAAAAGAAAATAAATTGAAAATTCTTTTTATTATTAACCTTAAAACAAGTAAATTTACAATATTGTTAACATCTTTGTAAAATCTTAAGAGATTGCCTTTATTTTAACGCTTTACAAAATTTTTTCTTTTCTCTTGCGTTTAAAAAAAAAAAAGTACCTTAATTTACAAGGGCGTAAATGTTGAATTGTGCGAAACGCATAAAAAAAAAAATTTACTTTCTTTTAGAATATTACCAATTTTAATTTTGCATTATTAATTACATATAAAACTATTATTTATTTAAATTTATTATTATTTTTACATTATTTTTATATATATGCTCTCCAATTTATTTCCAATCCTTATTCCTATTATACCAGTATTTAATATACAGCCTCAAAGCTTTATCCCAAGCTTTGTGCCTACAAACTGACAAATTCTCGCTTAATACGGTAAATTCCTTTTGCCAAGGAATTTCCACGCCATAATAAACATTCATATACCGGTTAAAGTAAAATCAACCCTTTATAATCAAGAGTATATCAAAAGAATTTTATTCAAGACTATTCAAGAATAAGTCAAGATTTTTTTTATCAGGACATATAAATTTCTCAAGGCATTTTTTTTATATAGCTATTCAAGATTTTTTTTTTATTATTCAAGATTACTCAAGAATTATAAAATTTTCAAGATCGCTTACAACTAAAACAAAAAAAATTTTTCAAGAAAATATTTTTTTTTTAGGAAAATAAGTCCCTTGCGCCGCGTTTTCAATAAGAAAAAGACAGTAATTTATGCAGAAGATTATCCCTACGCGAAGTCAGCGGGAAAAATATAAAAAAATATTTTGACCTGCTTCGTATTTTTCATTAAAATTTCTTAATTAATTTTAAATTCAATCCATTTATCTTACTGTCACTTTTTCTCTAAGGGAAGGGCGAGCTTTTTAGGAACCCTAAAATATAATAATTTTTTTTTTGATTTTTATTTTTTTTTTGAGTATTCAAAATGAATAATAAACGTAATAATCAAGTACAGCCGGCCCGTAAGTCCAGAAGAAGGCAAACTTATGAGCAAAGGCCTGAAGTACAAACATTATTGAATACCATAGATGATATGGAATTCATAGACGTAATTAAAAAGTTAGATGAATATGGGCTGTCATATAGCGGTAGTACGGATAAAATAAAAGACAGGCTTTTCCGGTATCAAATTAAAATAATAGACGAAAGAGCCCCGTACAACTGGAGCCATAGTGAAGACAAAAGGCCAAATGATTTCATGCCACCAACTCTGCAACACGCCTTGGATATTCCATCAATGGATGAGCAAGTCAGGAGTTCGACGCTGAACAGCGAAGTCAACAGACACGTCTCGGAATTAAATAACGTCATACTTAGGAATCCAGCTTATAGCGCGCCAGTTATCACTACAGCCCAGAATTCACGAGCTCAGTTAACTTACGTCCAAGCCTTAGCACAAAATGCAAACGCTAGACAAGCAGTTCATACGTCTTCTGCGGCAGCCTCAGGCGTTAACGTAACCGACCCAATTACGTCAACGACGGCTAGCTGCAATCCCGTAATGAGCGCTGGTTACGTAGGACCAACAAACCATAATAACCATAGCCACGAAATGCAGGCGAATCATAGCAAAAATCAGACTGAATTACAACCGAACGATAAAATAACACATATAACTTCATTCCGAAACATGCACTTTTTACTTTTTTAAATTTAATTAAGGTTTTCTTATATTTTGATAAACCAGGACTTGAATTTAATAATTCTGTTTTATTCAACAATTTGTTGCAAGCATTTCCTTTGAAAGCTGCACCATTTTTAGTTATTTCTTTTTGAACGTTACAAGCTGTGATCCATTTTTCAGGTTTATTTGGGATTCTCGCAACAAATTGTTGACTAAATGATTAACAACCCCTAGCATTAAATGTAATTCTGGTGGAGGAATAAGGTCCAAAATTTTTTTTTCTTCGCCTCTTCTTAGAATTGGAACACGCAGTTCTTATAAAGTTTTGCTGTGTTTTTGTCTCTGCCTGCTTTTACCCAATCTTCATAATATTTTCTACAATCATGGGTCGTTCTGTACTCACTAGTGTTTTCTAAATTATTTGATTTTGCAAAACACCACGTAAATGGATAAGTACTAGCATGATTCATTATACCCACTATTACATTGGCGATTTTCAAATCTATGGCTAGCATCCCTTTGAAGTCGTTAAGATTTAATAAATTCCATAAGTCTAAAACGTTTTTATAATTTTCTTGCGTGCTCTGAGAGATAGCAATGATAAATAATTTCTTGACTCCCGATTCTTTGAAAATTGGCTCTAAATCAATCCCATTTTTATATTTTAGACGTTTACGTTTTTTAGAAGAGGTTAATAGTTCTGCAGCACATTGAATTCAAAGACATATTTTTAGAAAACTTCCTTCTCCTTCAATACCGAATTTCAGATTATAGTTCGATGAATTTCTTTTTTGAACGATAAATTCTATAAATTCGGATAAATCTTTGCAAAAAATCACAGTTTCAGGAACAATGTTTTCTACTTTGGACTTCACCCTCATAAAATCCAAATTTTTTATTTCAAAATAATTATCAACAATATGATTATTAGAAATCAATTTGTTAGTTAAACCTGGTTTAGTTAATTTCCTATTTTCTGTAAGTACTCGAACTGACTTAAGAATACCGCGTGTTTTTCTCAGACTTAAATTAAATTTTGCTCTTACTTTACTTATATCATTAGCTGTTATTACACGTGTTTTTTTTTTTGATGGTTTATTATTAATTAAGAGATTTAATTTATTTCCATGTAATTGCTTCAATGGTATTCTTATTTCTGATTTAGTGGAAGTTTTCTTAAAATCAGATTTTATTATTTTTAAGATAAGCTGCTCCTTTTCGGATTGATTTAAAGTTAAATTTATTTTTTTTTTTGAATTTTATTTTATACAAGTTCTTACATTTTTTGATTTTTTAACTTTTTTTGGCAAAAACTGACGCTTTGCAAAATTTCCTGTCTTTGGCGTTCTCGCAAGTTCACAGAAATAACACATACAAGTTTCTGTGGGTTGAGTTCTAATCTGAGACTCAACAAATTTATTAAAATTAATCACTTGAAAATTATAATTTTTTTCAACTTTTTGGTAACGAAATAATTTTCGTTTACACGTCGAACATAAGACACAAGGAAGACGAGCATTCTCATAATCAATATTAATAAAATTATTTAATTTATTTTTCAAAGCAGTCTTAATTTCCACCATTACTTTGGTCTTCATCGAACACAGTAAGCAAATTCGATACCGATTTTCATCATGGGTATACCGAGGATGCGCGGTATATTGAGGGGGATATCGAAGGCGCGCGCGGCAAGAGGTCGATTAAAATTACTGCTCCTCATTTAATTCTGTTTTCAAATAAGATAGTGTTTTTTAATTATTCTATAATATATAATAATTTGTGAAATTATATGTGCTATCAAGTGAACAATAAGATTAATAAGTGCATCTAGTCATTGTAGGATATTCCTTTATTTATGCACTCAAGAATACGACGTACTGTAGTCTCATTACACACACAGTCAACATATAGAAGTTGAAACTTTTTTTTTTATCAAAGGCAATATAATATATATACAAACTTAAAATTTCACCTCGACCTAAACATCTGCTACCGCCGCTCTAGTGTCATCATAATAGCATACGGTAAAACATTCATATATACAATGCATTAATGCATTTTACTAAAGAATACATTCGCGCATATATATATACATATACATATACATCTTTATACATCATTTTTGTTGTTCTTATTTTTGGCGGGATTATTATGACATCAATGCAAGCAAAAGAACTCTGTATTATCTGCAATCAGCCCAAAATAAAGAGTTACCCTTTGCACAAGTGTTCTACATGTGGTAAATATCTACATAGGAAATGTGCTATACCGACACCTGGCAGTCAATCACTAAACTGTGCAAAGTGTATACCTACTGGTAACAGTAATAATAAAAAGGAAAAGAGGGTTAGTACAGTCAAGAAGGAGAAGAATATAGGCGTAAACTCCGCCCAAAAAGGGAGGGTTTATACTAACAATAAAGGCACGCCTTCTACCAGTAGCAGCTCTTTAAAAGCTCGACTATCTCACTCCGCCACATTAAAATCCAGACGCTTGGACTTAAAATCAATTTCTGAGAGAAAATCAGACACTTCAAATGATGTAAATATATGCTCTCTTCCATCTCATGTGAATTTTCAACAACAGTTTGACACAATTACTAAATCGCTTCAAGAACTACAACTGAAATGTACAAACAACAATACTATGATTAATTTCCTCAAACAAGAAAATCAAAGTTTGAATGACCTTGTACATTTCATGCAGAATTCATTCAGTTTTTCTACATTCACAGCAGAATTACCAACAACAAATATCAAGAAGAAGCCAGACAACAATTATAAATCTCAAAGTAACACTCTTTTTAATAATAATAATGGTTTATGATAATGAAAAACGACCTTTTCCAGAAAATTATTTTATATTATTTTATTTTTCTTTTTTCCTATATTTCGAGCATAATATATTGCTCCTCTTCAGGGATCTATAATAATGTATTATGCTCAAAATATAGGAAAAAAGAAAAATAAAATATGTAATATAAAATAATTGTCTGGAAAAGGTCGTTTTTCATTATCATAAACCATTTACATGACCAGACGTTAAAAAATTTAATTAAATAATAATAGCTTAGAAAATAATATTAATTTATCTAATTTAGAATCTAATTTTATTTCAAATAATTTTAATTTTAACAACAATCTTGACGTAATAAATAATCGTGATATAAATAATAGTAGAAATAACTGTGATAATAATAATAGTCATTCTAGTCCTGTTAATAAATCTAGTAACACATACAGCAATAAGTACCAAAAATTACCTGTCACTCAGACAATTACACCTTCTGCCCCATTATCTGTCAATGATAAACAAAATGATGTTTCGATTGAGAGAAGGGAGCTTTTCATTCCGGGTTTTATGAAAATTAATAATGATAATAATTTACATTGTATAGCTTTTTCAGTCTTAAAAATGGTACTTCCTTATTTCAATCGATCAGACATAACTAGGGTACAATTTGCTCTTCCTAAATCATCCACTTCACACAACCAAAAAATAACAACTGAATTCCCCTCTTTTATCATAACTTTAAAAAATTCTGAACTGGTTCAATTAGTGATGCGTACAAAGAAAACTCTTAACTATCTTACAACAAAAGACATTGACTTATCCACCTTAAATTCGGAGGTTGCTACTGCCTTGCCAGATAAAAAAAATTTTTATTAATGAAGTATTAACATCGACTGCCCGTAATCAATATATATTTATTAAGGAAACTGCTCAGAGATTAGGTTTCAAAGTCTGGCATAGCAGTGGTGACTTCCTGGTTAGATGGAGAAATAGAACGCGGGCATATACAGTAAAGTCAGTTTCTGACCTGAATGCTATCTTTACACATATTTCCCCTAACATAAGAAATACTCTTAGTCCATTTCGTAACCAACATATTAATAGGGTGAACACTTCTATAACATATAATTCAGCATGACTAGGAAACAATGATTCTGCATCCAATAGTCCTTCATTAAAAGTTGGGTTTCTGAATGCATCTTCACTAAAGAAGCATGTATGGCAGATTCGTGATTTTTTGACTAATAATGATTCATATCATGTATTTGGTATTGCTGAATCCAGACTTGGGTCAGATGTCAGTGACAGTATCATAAATATACCAGGTTATAGTACATTTAGGCAAGATCGCAATACTCATGGTGGTGGAGTTCTCTTATATATTAAAGAGAATTTTAAGGCCAAGATATTGTGTTCTTCGAAAACTGGTAAACCTCTCAGACCTGAATTTCTGCTATGCTCTATCTGGCAGGGTAATTCTATACCAACATTAATAGCTCTTGTATATCGTCCCCCTGATGTAAATATTAGTTCAGATCGTACATTCATTGACTCGTTACGCCTACACATTTCAGACTACAGCCATAAGGTCATAATTGGTGACTGGAATGCTGATATACTGAACACTAATGACTGTGACACGCGTTTTTTAGATACTCTCATGAGTGACTTATCAGTTAAATTAATAAATACTGGTCCATCACATCACACAGATGACAAAGATACCTGGATAGACACTATTTTTGTTGACAAATGTGATACTGTATTAAGCTTTGATCGCCATCTTCCAAATTTTCCAAGTAGACATGATATTATCTCAGTCACCATTGAAATATTCTATCCTGAGCCTCCTAATTTACCGATCAAATACAAGGCTATTAATACAATAACAGCTCATAATTTGAACAATTACCTGACCAAACTTGACTGGAGAACTTTCTCTCCTGAGACAAATGACTTTGACATTGAGCAGGGTCTCTTGACATTGACAAACAATATACATAGTGCTATTGACATACTTGCCCCAGATAAAACCTTAAGACCTGAAAAAACTAGATTTTCTTGGCTCAACTCAGAACTTCGCTTATTAAAATCAAAGCGTGACGCCACTAGTAGAAGGTATCACAGAACAGGCTCTAAAAGATTTTTAAAAGAGTTTTTATTGCTTGCTAATGAATATGAAGAGCAGCCTGAGAATGCTCGTTGCTCCTATATGCATAATCGCATATGTGGCACTCTTGATGCTAACAAAGATTTCTGGAAAGAGATGAAGAGTCTTGAACTCATTCCAAAAGTAAATGATGCCCTTCACGGGTTTTCACCGGAGGAACTCAATTCGTTTCTTTCAAACATCTCCATCTCTCCTACTGAGGATTCCTCCTTGCCGTTAAATATCATCAACAGTTCTTCACCAGAAGGCTTCGTTTTCAAAGAAGTGTCCATAAATGATGTTATCCTGGCTGTGTCTCATTTTAGTTCGCAGGCGCAAAGTATCATAGCTAAGTCACTTCCAACAATAGCTTTGCATCTCACCAAATTATTTAATGCCTCCCTTTCTAAGGGTATTTTCCCATCGGAATGGAAAAAGTCCAGAATTCTGGCGATCAAAAAAGTCCCTATACCATCGACTCCTTCTGATTTTCGCCCTAAATCTCTCTTATGCTTCTTGTCGAAGGTCTTGGAAAAGCTTGCTCATGATCAGGTGGTGGGCTTCTTGACTAAAAGAAAAGTTTTAGACATATACCAGACTGGCTTTCGTAAACACCACAGCACTCAGTCTGCTTTAATTAAATTAACTGATGATATACGCCTGGGCAAGAAAAAGAAGCTAGCCACTCTGTTATTACAGTTTGACTTTTCTAAGGCATTTGACAATGTTTCACCATCCAAGCTTCTTCGAAAACTTCAGGTGATTGGCTTTTCAAGATCATCATTAACCTGGTTCTGGTCATACTTGAGCGGACGTTCCATGTGTGTTGCTTCCAAAGTATCCTCTTCGTCTTATCGTGATACAAACATAGGAGTGCCTCAAGGCTCAGTACTTGGTCCGCTCCTGTTTTTTATATACATTAATGATCTAAAGGATCACTTGGTTGAGCATAATACTTTTAGGCTACTGTATGCCGATGATCCAAACCCCAACGCATCTAATTGAGCAGGGCATACAAAATAATCTAAGTCAGCAAAAATAGTGGTGTCATGGGCAGAATCAAATAGCTTATCATTAAATATAAAAAAGACCAAGGCTATTGTTTTTGGTTCCTGTAAAACCTTAAAAACATTTAACAAGCTAGATATACCAAAAATAAACATCAATATGAATGGTGATTGTATTCCATTTGTGGAGCAAGTTACCTGCCTAGGTGTTATACTTGATAATACCCTCTCCTGGCGTTCTCAAATTCAACAAGTCACCAAAAAAGTGAATAGGGTACTTTATGGCCTTCGGATCATTAGACCCTGCACCTCTCAATCTCTCCGTAAACGTCTAGTTGAGTCATTAGTAATGCCACAATTGGATTATTGTAGTGTCATCTACTCTGATATCTCTAAACAATTGGGTGACCAGCTTCAGAGGCTTTCTAATACAAGTATTAGGTATATCTTTGGATTAAAATGGCAGGAACACATCACGCCTTACAGAAGACGACTTAAATGGATGCAAATAACTACTCGCACGAACTATTTTGCATCGTTGACTATGTATAAAATAATACGTATGAAATAACCCCCATTTCTTTTACCACTATTTAAACTATATAAAAATGACAGGCCATCTCGTGGACCCCGTAAAGATCTGGATATACCCTCTGTTATACATAATTAGCGTTTGCACTCTTTTCAAGTCAAATATGCCAAATTTTGGAATATGATACCACCATGCATACGTGATCTCCCCTCATTCACACAGTTCAAAAAAAGTATTAAATCATATTTATTTAGTTTGGACAATAAATGACCATTAATTTACTTTATTTAATTAATTCACTTAATTTTACTTTATTAATTTATTAATTTATTGACTATATATTATTTACTATTAAATTAAATATTACTATTGACTTGTTATTTATTAACTTATAATTTTATTGACGTTATAGTAATTGTTATATATATTTTAAATTCGTTTATTAATTTTAACTATTTACTACTGACAGATTGTTGTTGACTTTTAATTTATTTCAATTTGAATTATTGTATTTTAAAGAATTTTTATTATATTGTATTAACTTATAAAACAATTGTAAAAGAGTGTACTAATTTTTGTCATGGCAAAATAAACTGATTAATAATAATAATAATGGGTAAAAGCATGACTTTAAAAAATTTTTTTACCATTTATAACTTGTGAAATTTATTGAGAACGATTTACGGTATAAAATGCACTACAGACAAAAAACAATGCAACTCCGTAAAAGAATAAAATAATTCTGATACATTTTTTCACAGCTACAAGTTACTCTGTTATCAAAGGAAATTCAACTCTGTTATCAAAAGAAAATAATTTTTTTTTTCAATAGATAACATGCCATAATTTGATTAAAGTATAGGAAATTAATAATTTTATTTTACTTTATAATCTAAGACCTTAAATAAAGATTATTAAAGAAGGTAGATAAAGAATGGATTTTCCAAAACCAAATTATATAATAATAACGAAAAACGTAAAAAATAAACAAAAAGAAAACTAGATAAAAATAATTTTGATGCATTATTATCTTATTCAATTTTAACAGTAAATAATTTGTTTTTTTAATTAGTATATCTGTTAATAAATGATTTATTTTATATGTACCTGGGAAAACCAAGATTGCCCAAGAAAAATAATTATGGATTCATTTATTTATTTTACTTATTTTGTAAATTACTTAAATTAGTTAATAATAATAATAATAATAATTATAAAAAAATAAATTGATAAATTAATTGCAATTAATAGAAAGGAGAAGGGGATAAAAATTAAAAAAAAAGGTCAAAAATTAAATTACAACCTTAAGTACATTTAAAATAAATAAATATGACAATTTTTAATTACGAAGTAGGCAGTAGAAAAAAAAATATTTTTTTATTATAGTTTAAACAATTAATTTTGCTATATCTCAGGTTTTCTGAGGTTAAAGAAAATTTTTACGTTCTAATTTTAGAAATAAAATATTCCTAACTACCTGAATATATTAATATTTTTCAATTTTAAAATAAAGTGGTTTTTCAATTTTTTTTCGGGAAATTTGCAAATTTCGCGATACATAAAATTTTTTGCTTAAAACAATAACAAGGTCAAATAGTTAGAGATATTTTAGCATGCAATTCAGTACCTAAAAATATTATAGCCCTCACGAGTCCTAAAATATTACGCATTTAAAAAAAGGGCATAAAAAAACTTTAAAGTGATTTTTTGCAAAAACTGCTCTACCGGTTTTTTTTTTTGGTCTCAAAATAATCAGTAGACATGTACCTAACATATTCGGCAACTTTTTTTCGTGTGCAAAAAATTTTATTTAAAACTCATTCAGGACCGGCGTGACATGTATATATATTGGGGTTTAATATGAGCCACGGATGTCGACCTCCTTGGACTCCACACGCATACATTCACACACACTTAAATCTAACGTGATTCTAATAATATAAAAAATAATTGAAAGATATCGCGATGAGCTCATAATATTTTAAGTGAACAATACCTTCAGCTTTTTTCTTGTAAATAAGTTAAATTTTACGTGGTCCAGGTCCTGGAGTTATTTTCACAGATCTTCTCTGGTACCGACGTGACTAAATTGATGGTTAGTTGTCCACAAATCTTTTCTCATTAATTATAGAAAATATATCCAATGACACTATCTGAGTTTACGAATTAAGTGACCACTGTACTTTATTTTTTAAAAATTTAATTAATCTTTTATAATTATACAAAAGTTTACCATGGAAAACGGAGAATTTAACTAGCAAATTTTCTCGTGGTATCCATGCTAAGTCAGCTGTCAGAAGAAGGAAGCGTGTTCTCTTCTCTTGATTTCCCGCTCGTTCCGTGTTTATATTATTTTAATAGATAAAACAGATTTATCTACAGAACGCAGCGGGATATTTAAAATACAAAAATATAAAATAAAATTATATTTTATTAAGAAAACACCGCATTACACTCTCTACTACATAAAATTTTGTTAAAATTCCGCAAATTTTTATTTTATATTCTTCCCAATGACTTGACTGCAGAATCTGAAATTCCAATTAGCTTAACTATTTCATTTTTACAAATTTTTACTTTAATAGGCACTGCTTTTTGCTTCAATGAACTCGCGCTGAATCCAAGAAATAGTCAATTTCTTTACCTAGACTGGCAGAAGATAGGACGACTGTTGGCGCGTTGCTATTTCGACTTAGATGGATAGTATGTTTGACGTACTTGGAGCCTCCCGATTAGTTCCCATTGTTTGATCGGCAAAAATGACTTGTGTGCCCTTTGTTATTAGACCCATTTGTTGACGCTTAATTATCCACCCAGCAAGTTCATGCCGTCAGTTATATCCTCTGTGATGCAACCAGTCTGCATTACAGCTGCCCAGAATGTGAGGGGTCGAAGGAGGCCATTGCACATGGAGTGACGAATTTTATTACATTCAAAATACAACGCATGGATGAAAACCATAATGCTGTCAAGAGTATCCTTGATCTAATGGAAGAAAAGATAGGCGAGATGACACATCACATGACTTTCAAGCAGCAAAACATAGCCGCTGTTGTAAAGAATGGTATAAATGATATGAAGGACAAAGTCACTGCTCTCAAAGCAATAAGAGATCAGCAAGTTAAGGAGAAAATGGAATTGAGCAGTTATTTAAAAAACATATAACAGGCTCAGTGCTAAAGAAAAGAAAGCGAAGCGAAAACGCTGAGACTGCAGGGCTAGGAAGCGAACATGCTAAGAGAACTGCTGCGGGAAAATCACCTCAAAAGATTCGTAGCTGCTCAGTAATGATGGTGGATATAGCGACCCATGACAACAATACCTATACTCATTTGCAGACACAGCCTGCAACACAGCAGAGCACCTCGGGTGAAAATAATACAACGCATAATACGGACCGTCATAACGAACCCTTTCAAACGGCTGTAAACAAAAAGAAGGAGAGGAAAAAGGGGAAAAAAGAAGGTAAGAGAGGTCAGGATGGAAACAAAAAGTGGCCAGTAGCTACGCAAAAGAAGACAATCCCAAAAAATCGGGAGTGAGCTGTAGCTATTAAACTGCCTACGGGTAGAATATATGCTGACGTCTTGGGAACTTTAAGGTCTCAGGTGCAACCTGAAGAACTTGGCGCAAAAATAAGATCGGTGCGAAAGACGAAGACGGTAGATGTCCTGGTTGAGCTGAAGGAACTTAGTGATAAAATAGGTTCCTTCTCACAAGAAGAAAGAAGAGTATTGGGTGAGGAGGCCAGGGTTAGGGATCTTGCTCCTAAACGAGTTATACAAATACTTGACTTGGACTGTCTCACCCAGTCAATGGACTTTCTAAATGCCATTAAAAGCAAAGAAGAAAATACGGAGATAGTAAGGGTGACTATTTCTAAGAGCAACGCAAGAGAACAGAGAGGCTGTGCTAAACGTAGGTAACACTACTACTTTCAGAAGGCCAGGCTACCGACAGACCATCGCAGATATATCGTTTGTAACAGAAAATTTTGCTGCCAGGATTACTGTTTGGCAAGTCCTAGAGGACTTCTCAGCGAGCGACCACCAATATATTTCTTTTGAGGTGCATGATGAGCGGCGGCTGACACGAAGAGACGAAGCACAGAAATGCTGCGGATGGAACATCAAGCGCTTAAACCGCAAAATTTTGGTGAACACGCTTAGAAGAGGAGAGACTGCTATCCTGGGGAAAGCAATTAGACCAAGAAATACTGACGATGCCGAGGATATAGTTAAGGGAATCATGACGCTGCTGGAAAAAGCATGTAACAAAGCCATGCCAAAAAAACGGACCCGTGAAGGAAAACCACCAGCCTATTGGTGAAATGCTGAAATAGATCGTCTAAGGAGTCAAAGCTTAACTACAAGAAGGAGAGCAACACGTGCAAGGAACAGAACAGACGCTGCTGAGCTGATGGCAGAGCATAAGCAGGTCAAGAAAAGGCTGAGACTTGCTGTTAGGAGAAGCAAAAGAGCATGCGAGATAGCTTTGTGTAACGAGGTTGATAACGACCCATGGGGTCTTGGGTACAAGATAGTCACCAAGAGAATCGGTGCTCTTTCCGCAAGTGGTGTTATGAACGAAGATGAGGTTATGCTTACAGTTGATGGACTTTTCCCTACCCACCCGGAGAGGGAGGAGGAAAATGACTCAGGTGAAGATAATGAGGCTTTCCCCGAATTTACGGAGGAGCTCTTCACAGCGGTGGAGTCTCTCAAGAACGGTAAGGCACCAGGCCCTGATGGGATACCTACCGAGATACTGAAGATAGCTGCGCACGAATGCCCAAAACTCATCTTATGTATGTACAATACTTGTGCACGTGCGGGCATCTTCAGTAAACTCTGGAAAAAAGCAAGACTGGTCCTTATCAGTAAGGGCAAAGGGGACCCTAGTCTGCCAAACTCTTGGCGCCAATTTACGAGCAATTTGCAATTTACTTGGCAAAAATTACGAGAAGATGCTACAGCCAAGGATACTGAGGGCCGTAGAAACTGCGGGAGATCTCTCTCCTAGACAATACGGAATTTGAACGATGCAAAATTTCACATTTTTTACGAACACATGTTTTTAATAATTTTTCTTACTAAACGTGGTATACATATAAATACTCAAAGTAGTAAATATCAAACATTTTTGCAGAAAATTGTTGAAAAATTTTATGCATCTAAATATTGTGTAAAGATATTATAAACACAAATTAATTAGAAAAAAGTGGTATTAATAAATATTTCTTAAATCGAAAAAAATGCCAGAGCCGGTGGGACTCGAACCCACGATTTTTTCATATCTAGTGAAATCGCTTTAGCCAACTAAGCTACGGCGTCCAGGTCAACACACCGACATTATTTTGACATCTTCTTCGATTCGAGAGGGCAACTCTTCGACCTAGTACCTATTTTAATTATAAATCTAATTTTTTATCGTTCGTTTGTATTTTGATAATTAATTAAATGAAATTGGTCTTTTTATGAACACATGATGTTAATAATTTTTATTACTAAACGTGGTATACATTTAAATACTCGACGTAGTAAATATCAAACATTTTTGCAGAAAATTGTTGAAAAATTTTTTTAATAATTTTCCAATAATTTTTTACATCTAAGTATTGTGTCATGATATTATAAACACAAATTAAGAGAAAAAATTGTGTTGGCCCAAACGCCGTAGCTTAGTTGGCTAAAGCGATTTCACTAGATATGACAAAATCATGGGTTCGAGTCCCACCGGCTCTGGCATTTTTTTCGATTTGAGAAATATTTATTAATACCACTTTTTTTCAATTAAATAATTATGTTGGAGAAGTATCGTCTACGTGTGTCTGTCATGAGGCAGTCCATTTTGAGCCTAAATGGTGAGATATGGTCAAGTTTACGTGTACCAAAAATATATCTAATGCCCTTGTTGCTCAATCTCAGAATTCTATTCTTTAAGGATGCTTTAGCATCTAGGAGAACAGTGCTGCAATAGTCTAAATGACGAGTGATCAATTCCTGGACGAGTCTCTTTCGTAGTGTTTCTGAAGTAGAATGTCTTATACATCTTAGGGTGTATAATATTTTATTTACTTTTTTCTCTATATTAATTATTTGGGGTTCCCAGGTCAATTTTTTATCCAGAATTAATCCAAGGCTTTGTACTTTCTGCACAAATGGTACTAAAGTACCTTCGCCTATTTCAACACCGGGTAAATTTTGCTTATTTAAGCGATTAATAAAAGTACTAGAACCAAAGTAAATAGCCTTAGTTTTATCTGGATTAAGATGTAGAGACATTAGTTTAGTCCATTCAGAAACCCTACGGGCTATCATGCTAAGTGTCATTGCTCCCTTAGATATAGATTTAGGAGGGACCTGGACATCTGGACCAAGATATTTCGAAATATCATTCATGTAGATGCAAAATAATAGCAGCACTAACACAGAGCCCTGGGGGACGCTAAAATTGACATATATATATATACATATATATGTTACACCCCAAACGTGTAATTGACCAATTCATGAAATGGTCAACTTTTTGACCAATTCATGAACTGATCAGAAATATTCCATTTTTTTACACTAGTTCGTCAATACTTAAAATTGAATAAATATAATATTTTATCATGGATATAAATTATAGGTATAAAATAAAACATTTTAAATGTAAACTATTTATCAATTTTTAATTTTTATTTTATTTCAAAAACAATAACATCCACAAACTATTTGATTTTATTTTATTATTATTACTATATATCTTATATATTGTTATTATTTATTAAATCCGCGCTGCTTATGTTGTTATTAAGAGCATTCCGTGTTATAACGAGGTTATTTTAGGGTCAGTTTAATTACTTTAGTTATATATATTATTTTTGGCACGCGGGTGTCAGTTAATAAATTTTTATAAGAGCGCCTTTTAACTGACACGCGCCGGTAATATTGTTGTATAATAACAATGATAATGCGGGGGATTGACCTCTTACCTTGTTACTGGGCTAGCTCTTGCATAAGAAACGATCTCCTCGGAAAGTAGGGGGAGTTCTAATTAAAGGGTTAAACTAATTAATGGGTGACACATGAACATGCACTAATAAAGCTTAAACTCCAATATTTTTAATATAATGAAAAACTTAATAATTTTATTTAATTTATATGGAAAATAGCCTTTAGGCTTAATATTCTTATAATAAACTTTTTACAATATTTTTGTACACTATTAAAGAAACCGAACCGCGCACACACACACATTGAACCCGAAGCACATGTAATATTTTACCGGTTCGATGAACTCTTGGAGAACTCTCGGAGATGGCGGCTGCAGCTGATGCTTTGACAACGACTTGTGGATTCTCGTAGAATTATTTATTTTTGCAGGTTACGCTCGAGGGAGTCAACTCTGTACCTCTTCGGCGGCTGCTAAAAGCTTCTTCATATATTTATACCATTTATACTTATTTTATACTTTAAAGTCTATACAAAATTGACTGAACGTGTAATACATGCTTATTTTCTAGTCTAATACAGACCACCAGATGTACACATTTTAATTATCTTTGTTTATTTTTTTTTTTATTAATTACCTACAAATTTATTTAATTCATAATATTATCTGTTTTATATGTAAATTTTTTCAGTATTATTAGAATTAGCAACTGTATTATACCTACATTATTTAATAATTTTACGAAATTTTATTATACATAATACTTATACCTGATTTAGTATACATTATTTTTTATATATTTTATTATATACTACTGTTGTACAATTTTTGTATTTAGTTGTAAATAAAGAATATCTTGTCTTATCTTATCTTATCTTATTTTAAATTTTTATAAATTTACTGGGGGGCTCCGCCCCCTGCGCGCTCTGCGCACCAACCCCCGCAAAGCTTCAAGCGTGGTGAAAAGTCCCTTGTTCAGAATTAGAAATTAAAAGACAATTAATTAGGAAGAATAAAACTTTAAGCTTAATTGCTAATAATTTTTTTTTTGCGAGGATGACTCAAATTGCTTCAGCCATCTGTCCTGTAAACAGGAAATGAAGTTATATATATTTTATTAAATGAGTTGAATGTTATAACTCAGAACGTTATTAGGTCCAAGCTCTATTTGAAAGTTAATAATAATTTTTGATACTCGACAGTATTTTTTTAAAAAATTGAATTTTTGTCGACCTTTTTTCGAGTAAATGATATCAAATAAATTTACAAATTCACCGCCCCCACTTTTCATATGCGGATGCTAATTTTCATCTCTTTTTTTATTAAAGCATACGAGTCGTCCTCACAAGTGCTAAAATCACCATTTGTTAACTATATAAGAAAAATAAGGACGTGTTTACATCAGCGTCTGTGGCACATACACTAACACACACAGCAATACTGATGAGATCTATGTGTTAGTCATAGAATTATATATAGACTAGAACGATAAAGGTACACGTGGGATCATTAACGCAGTGCTAAAGGACATAAGATACGAAAAATATACGCGCAGGGTTTTCTCTCTTTTTCTTCCTTGAGTGTAGTGGGGATAAGGAGTAGAAGAATGGGAGAGAGTATTACACACATACAAATAAACTTTAAAATGTTTGTTAAATTGTTAAATAATTATATTTATTATTAAAAAATACCGGAAAAAATATTAATTAAATGTCGAAAATTATATTAAATATATTAAATAAATAAAATTTGATATTTTATATCTTTAGGAACTTGACTTTATATTAAGTTTTATTAAATATTAACAATACGTGTAATAGCTCATCCAGTAAAGCATTCGTTGCAACAAAAATTGTTTATGGGTTCAAACCACATATATATATATATTTTTTTTTCTACAAAATATTTTTTTTTGTTTTTTTTTTTCACAAAATATTTTTTTTTGTACTAAAAATTTTTCTTTTTGTTTAAAAAAAAAAGTAAAAAAAATTATTTAATTTTGTGTTAGATTTAAAAAAAAAATGCATTTAAAGAAATTAATTAAGTATATTAAAATGAAAATAGGAATGAAATCTAGAAGTAGAATAAAATATAAAATTAATAAAAAATATTAAATTAAAATTTAATTTGTTTAATTGTTTTTCTTTCTTCAAATTGAAGAACTTATAAAAAAAATTTAATCACAGGATCAAAAGCATTAAATAAAGCAAATATTACATTAATATTATTTTTTTCCCTATTTATTAAATTTTTTAACTTGACTTTATTTTCTGTTTTTTTTTCTTTTTTTAAATAAATGAAAAAAATATTTTAAAAAACCAATCAAAAGAAACTTAAATATAAAAAAAAAATTAAATTATTTTACTAAAAATTAAATATAAAAAAAAAAGTTTTTTAATATAAGTGATTATTGTTAGACAATAAATGATTGAATGAAAAAAAAACATTTTGAGATTTAAGTTTCATTTACTAAAAGTAAATAGGAAATAAAACTACTATGATATGCAAAACATATTTATTTATTTACAAAAAAAGTAGACAAAAATACAAGATACGGTCAAAAAATCCAAAAGATAAGTCAATTTTTTGTTGCATCAAAGTACATGTATCGATTTCTCAAAAAATGAAGCCCTTGATAACTGCAGAGGGGGTCAATTTTAAACACAAATGGTAACTGAAGGCGCACCTGAAACTCCTTGTTTTGTATAATATTTTAAACGATTTATCTGTAAGCATGGAATTTTTCAGGTGTCCTAAAATTGGCAGCCGTTTTTCAACAAAAAAAAATTATTTATTTCAATTTAATAGTAAAAAGGAAAATCATGTTATTCTAATATGATTAAATATGTAGATATTCGTCATTCTTTTTACTGGTTTATTATAAAAAAAAAAATTTGTAAAGTTTTAGAATTGCATGTGGTGATATATTTTTGTCAAATTCAAACTAATTTTACCTTTTTCATAAGATTTTTCAAGTAAAAAATACCGGAACTTTTTTACCAAAAAACGGCTGCAAATTTTATGCTGCATGAAAAATTTCATGTACGCTGGTAAATTTTAGTTGAATATAGTATATAAAACTAGAAAATTCGTGTGTAGACCCCTTTTAAGGGCTTTATTTTTTGAGGAATCAACATGTACTTTTTTATAAATAACAAAAATTTGTAGAAAAAAAAATTGTAAAAATTATTTACTTTTTTAAATAAAAAATTACTGTTAGAGTAGAAAAACATACAACATGTCTTAGCAACAGAAGAAGAAAGTGCATTAAAATAAATAAAATAAGCTTCATTAAAGAATTAAGTGCTTAGTAACGAAATAATTTTGATCTTCCTATATACAAACATTCGCATACATTCTTAAAGAAAAGTATTTAAAAACAAGTTATTAACTTTATTATTATTTATTATATTGTATAAATATCCCCCTATTCTTCATTTATTTTTTTTAAGCAGTCCTAAAATTTGTTAAGCAAATGCAATTAAAATCCTGCTATCTATTTTACAGTGTGCAATAAAAGAAATAGAAAAATTATCAGACAGAGAAATAAGCTTCATTTAGATAATCATTTTATATTAGAATAAGCTTTATTCTTGCATATGAGAAAATCCACCAAAAGATTGACCTTAAAAGTTTAAACCAGTTTATTTTTTATAATAAACCAACCCTAAAAAAAAAATTGAAAGCACGCGTTGCTAATACATTTTTTTGTATTCTTCAAATCATATATAGTCACAAAAAAATATTGAACAGAAAAAATGTTGCGTGTACAATTGCTTTTTTGAGTTCGATCTTTCAATTTTTTTTACCAACTAAAAAAAAATTATTGTACACGCAACATTTTTTCTGTTCATCGCTTTTTCGTGATTATATAAGACCTAAAGAACACAAAAAAACGTCTTAGCAAGGTGTGCGTTCAAATTTTTTGTTTTCAAAAACTTGAACTTTTAAGGGCAATATTTTGGTAGATTTTCTCATATACAAAAGTAATTCATAAGAAATATCAATTTGAATGTTGTCATCACCCATGATTTACAGATATTTATAAAAGGATTGAGTTTTTATTGACCAATACTGGGCAAATTCATAAGAAAAATTTTTTAAACTAGACATTAGATGTTATCACTAAAAACAATTTTTCAGATGATAGAATATTTATTTATTCATCTCAGAAAATTGCTGAAATTCAAGTAATGAATGGAACTTTTCATTTAATGGAATAAGTCAAGATTATACTTTGACTTAAAAGAATTATCATAAAGAATCGTGCTTTTAAAAACAGTGCAAATAATACTCCGTAGCTTTAAAAAAAAATGTATACACAGGTTGAAAAAATAATTTTTTGTGCATAGCGTGCATGCGTATTAAGTAAACAAATTACATTTTTTTGTGAAATTTCCCATATTTGAATTGCATATTGGATTTATTAAGTCAAATCACATTTGCCAGATTGTCCTTTTAAAAAAATTTATGACGTAGAATATCAGGTTCAACTCAATTGCGTTTCTTGAAAAAGGAAGGATATTCGAAGATTATTTTTTTCATTATTTAAAACTTATCAAATGAGGTCAAAAGGGTTTTTTTTTAATTTTGAGTCCATTTCCAGAACTGAAAAGGTGCATAACTCACTTGAATTATATCGTAAAATAATAATTTTTTTTTAATAATTGATTAATTTTTGTATATCTATCATGTCTATTTATTTCATTAAGAACTTTTTTAAAACAAATTTCAATTTTTTAGGTCAAAAACCAATCAATGAAATTCAAACGAGTTATGCGTCATTAAAGTTCATAAAAAGGCTTTTTTCAATATAATTTCAATGTTTTTTAAAGCAAGTTTTATCAGCATCAGAAAATGATGATAACTTGGCTGAATATCATCGTAAAAAGTAAACTTTTTTTTTCTTCAGTAAGAGTTTCTTTCTGGCAATACGAATTTTCCATCTATTATCAAAAATTTTATTAACAAAAAAAGTCATTTACAAAATTTTGTTTTCATGAGACATGAAAAACGCGGTTATTGACATAAAAGTGAAAATATATTTTTGGAACCTATCACCGAATCCTTTTTCATGATTTTTTCCGTTTTCTTGAAGGTTCCAAGAACCTGAAAACAATGGTCATACTGATGTGCCTTAAAAAAATATTTTGTTCGATTTTGTTAACGAATAGAGTATGAATGCAATAGAGTATGAAAAAAATGCTATCAAAAATTACCATATTTATACTCAGTTAATTAACTTTTTTAAAATTATAATAACGTTATGGACCTTAAAATTGGAATCAGTATGAATATCAGAATTTTTACTAACTTAAGGCCACTGTCTCATTTTTGTGACGATTTTGAAAAAAATTTTCCATATTTATTTTCTCAAAAGTTTTATTATGAAAGTTAAAAAATTTTTTTTTGTAATAATTAGAAAACTATTCTAGATAACAAAAAAAAAATTTTTTTTTATTTCCTTATTTTTTACATTTTGTAGATGACATGAAAATAGAAGCTCGAAAAAAAAATGAAAAAAGGTTATAAATGTGGAAAATCCTTTCCAAAATCGTCACAAAAAAGAGCCAGTGGGCTTAACCATAATTTGCATACTTTCAACCACCATTGTTAAAAAAACTTAGTCATTTTTTGGCTTATCGGATGACTCGTACTGCCCACCATGGCTGTTTTAACTCAGAAAGAGTCATATGTATTTATTATCATAAATGTATTCTGTTTAATTTTATAAATTAACATTAAGATTCTGATAAAATAATTATCAAATATGTCGTTAATTTATGCCACGAAAATTTGTTATTAATATATTAATAAAATCAAGACACTATTTTTTTAGTTCATTTACACTGACTCTAAAATTTTATGTTCTCAACATGTTAGGAAATAGAAACAAATAACAAATAAAAAGAGTTTTCAAATTAATAATAATTATTTATTCTTATTTTTATTTTTTAATTTGGTTTCGTAAACAACAATTTTGACATATTTTATGTAAAAACATTGAAAAATGATAACTTTCTTCAAAAATAAAAGAATTCAAAATATGTCAATTATTGCATTCTTAAAGAGTGACATAATTATGTGAATTACTGAGGATTTATTGTTTATAATAAATTTGTTTTCAAATAATACGTTTATAAAAAATGTAGATACATAATAAAAAATCAAAATTAACACTTTATTATATTAAACCTTAACTCTGCAAGGATTATACAAAATATGCATAATATATGCTCTGTAAGCTTAAATAAATATAAATGAATCTGTTTATGCCTTGAGGCTTAAAAAAAAGCCATTTTAATGCAAATGAGATGATTAAAATTAATAAAAATAAAATGAAAAAAAAAATCAATTAATTTATGCTTAATTTGGATTATGTAAAATAATTTTTAAATCTAATTCATCTGATTCATTTATATACAATTATAAAGTGAATATCAATTATTGCAGCATGAGCTCTGTAAAATTGGATTGCTTGAATTTGTTGGAAACCTATTAATAGCTTAATAAACTATTGAACAATTTGACAGCTATGAAAAAAAAAGATAAATGCCTTAGGCATTATAAAAAATATAACAAAATAGCAAAAAATAATATTATTTTTTATAACACAGCTTGACGTAGGTGAACCACCGAATAAAAAAAAAAAATTACATTTTAGTTATTAATCAAAATATATGCTTAAATATTCAAGCAATGCAATTGAACAGTGTAGAACTGTTAATAATTGATAAATATTAATAATTGATTAAATTTGTTTATTTACAATTATTCAAATTCAATTAATGTTTAAATTAAATATTAGGAAATGAATTAACGCTTACTTTTAAATCTTCAGCTGCATGTTCAGAAATAAGCCCTTTAGAATGTAAATCAGAAAGCAATTCTTTTAAATTAACAATTTTTTTCTTTAACTGGAATTTTTCTTGACGGCGAATTTTTTTTTATGATCTTCTAAAAATTTTGGTATGACACGATAATCAGTTGGGTCTTTGAAATGCTCAGGACGCAAATTCCCAAGGGATTTAACTGTTAATAATTTACTCTTTGATCTTTTACTTTCGACATCCTCAGCTGGAGGTAACTCACGTTTCCTAAAATTAAAATGTTCATATTGAAATAGAAAATAATTTCTTGTATCATAATGTACGTATAATATATATATTGTTACCTATTGATAGATTCTAAATCAACAAAAGTACCATCACAATAACCTAGTTTATCTTTTATTTCATGAAAATTATCCGTATTTTTTTTAAACGAACCTTCACCTCCTTCAGCTGTTCTTTTCAAACTAAAAAGATGTAAATATTTAATAAATTTTCTCTTTTGCACTGAAATATGTTTATTTAATTAACATACCAATTAAATAAATTAGACACTCGTACATACAAATCTTGAAATTGTTTATGCCATTTTTCGTTTTCATTAATAATGGCTGCAACTTTTTCTATATATTCTATTGCTTGATTAAAAATTTCTCCATTTCCAAATAATTCAGTATCAACACTTTCAATTTCTTCATTACCTGAATTTGACCATTGACCTGAATTCCCTAATTCACTAGAATTTTTGGCAGGATTGAGGATAATACTTTTATCCAATTGCTTATCTATAAAATGTGAGGTATTATGAAGTAACGAGCTCTCAATTATTTCTAGAATGGATACGTCTTGAGTTAAACTATTACTTGATGAATCCTCTAAGCTCTCATCATGAACTTCTGAGGAAGTTGAGGAGGACGTATTTTCTTTAGTTTGACTTACAGCTTTCGCAGATGTTGTTCCCATACTAGCAGCATTCTTTGGTAAATATTTTTTATTATCTTCCCTAATTTGTTTCTCATATGTTGGGATAGATCCAGGTTTTATTGAACGTACAACTACGTCTTCATTAGGATTCAACTTGTTTTTCAGAAATTTATACTGTATTTGATTGTCACTGAAGTGATCGCTACAGACTACACTATATTTTGATTTTACTTCTTTTTTAATAACATCTAGCCATTTTTTTCTAGTATCTTCATTTTTTGGTAACCTGGTTTCATGTTAAAATATTCATTTATTAATATATAATATTAAGCTATTTTTTAAGTATAAAAAAATAATCATGCATAAATACAAATTAAAATTTTTTAATAATTTTATTTTACTTGAAAAAAAAAAAATTCAGGTTATGTGCTTTTGTTTATTATTTTTATAAAATTAAATTTTACTTACAAATGAAACGTTAGATCCTCGTGAAATCCGGTATACGCCTTGCAAATACAACAAGTTTTCATAATTTATTATTACTTTAAACTTTTTGCAATTCAATATTTTATTTTTTAACAATTTTTTATTTTAAAGCATAAACAAACATCATTAAACGAACACATGCAAATATTTCACTCCGACTACACAACAACACGATCCGATCTTATACTCCCACTAAACTTGAGGATGAGAAAGAGAGAAAACCCTGCGCGTATATTTTTCGTATCTTCTGTCCTTTAGCACTGCGTTAATGATCCCACTTGTACCTTTATCGTTCTATTCTATATATAATTCTATGGTGTTAGTGCTGATCGAAACACTAGGTACCATCTGTACCGACATTAAAATCCGCGAAAATTTAAATTTTTAAAGTTAAATAGTAGTTAAATAAAGTGATATAGTAGTGAAAAATTTAGAAGTTCCTGACATTATTGTGTCAGCATTTACTATTGTGTTTACATCTATTGAGGGGTGCCCAAATGAGGGTGCCCAAATAAGGTTGCCCAAATGACTCATGTCGGCGGCGGCGGCAGCAACGTTTAGAATTTTATAATATAGAGACATAAATATACACGTAGGTAGATTTAATTTAAGTGTGTATAAAATGTTTAGGTGGGTCTTTAAAACTGCCCAAAAGTGTATTTTTCTGAAATAGCTACCAAAAATATGTTACCAACCTAACTCCCAGACCAAATACTAAATTTTTAGCAGCCATTTTTGTGGTTTGGTCTTTTTTCTTTTCCTCTTTGTCCCAGATAGGAAATTTCCCTGGCTATACGATTTGAAAGTCAAAAAAGTTTTTTGAGCAGCGCATGCGGTAGAAATCGCTAATATAGTCTATTTTTTTTTTCAAAAGTCAATTTCCCAAAGGCCCATTGGTTGCAAATTTTCTAAGTAAGCTGAAATTTTTTCTTAAAGTTTGTTTTTTCTGGCCAAAAAAAATTTCGATGGGACATTGTTTTTTGAGAGCTCAAGATAAAAAAATAGTAGCTTTTAAATGTTATTTTTTTACAAATTTTAAATTTCTTACTAAGTCACGTGATCAATTAAAAATCTGATCTAAAAATTGGATTCTAAGGCAAATTTCACATAAGGATATATCTTTTTATGTTTTTAAAAACAGCGAAATAATAAAGAATTTTCTGAATAATTTTGATTAATTTTGTATAATTTAAAGAATTAAAAAATTCCTTCAAAAAATGAGATATTTTAATCTTTTCATTTAAAATTTCGCTGCTTTAACATAAAAGCTTTTAAAAATATGAGAAGATATTAATTTATATAATTATATATAAATAAATGATTGACATAAATGAATGACATATCAAAACTTCCTGCGGATAATAACCGACCATACTCTTCATACAAACATCATTTAAATCTACTGTAATAAAGAATATTGGTAATTTAAACCTTATTATTTAAATAAAATTAAAATTCTTATAGTATTCAAACTAAGTAAATAATCTTTATAATTTATACGTCTAAATGCTTTGTAAGTCAAATCAAGACTACTCTAAAGTTGTTTTTACGATGACCTTTGCATAACAGAACGGTCATACCCTACTCTTTCTAAAAAGAATTTAAGCTATTTTCTACTCAGGAAAATGGTGTAAGATGTCTTGAAAGAAGATTTTAGCTACCTCAGATTCAAGAAAACAATGTTCGATACTTTGGTGATTTGTGCTGTTTACTTATAATTTCGCGAAACTGTGTTATATACTTCTTAGCATATTTTCAACTATTTATGTCCTCAAAAAGTATTGTCATATATTTCTGAACATGATAAAAAAAATTTTTTCCTTGTTATTTATATTATGTGTCAAACTATGTAATGTATTCTTTTTCTGTTTTTATGCAATTATTGTTTATAGTTTAATGGAAAAAGAAATGTATATTAGCTCGGTGCAAAAAAAATAAATTTTTTTAATTTTTTATTTTTTTTAGTTACTTATTATGAGCGTTATATTTAAATATTTTTTTTATGGTAAAATATTGTTGTTTTATGGTATAAATCGAAATGATTTTTTTGGATTCACGTTTGATGTAGTTTTTATTTAGTACAATTTTTTATGAAATTTCTGGGATAATATACATAAATAAGCTGACTTTTTTTTTATCGTATGACATTAAATTTTTACATTTTTATCCAGTTATTGCAGCTTTCTGATCAAGTTAAGTCCTAAGTTATTTAGAATAAATGTCTTCGCTAATTAATTTTGATGGCGATGAATTTGATGAATTATTTTGTGAAATTGATTTAGATAATTTACAAAGTATCGTGAGGCGTGTTGATGTACATGATACAGGTAATGTGTTAGAAATATACAAATTAAAAATTTATTTTTTTTTATGCTCTATTAATTAAAACTTGATTTATAAAAATCTTGAAATTAAATTTTTTTATTTGATAGCTGGTGATTCATTGTCTACTGACGATGTTAATCAACAAATTTTGAATACAGATAATGCTGCATCAACGAGTAAAGGTATTTTTTTTTTAATAATAAATGTATGTCTAGAAATTAAAGAAGTTTTTTTTTTAAATTTTAAATTAAAAATTTGTAACTTTTTGCTATGTAAATAAAAGCTAGATTTTTCAAAAATCCTAAAATTAAATTTTTTTTGTTTAACAGATGGAAAAATATCGAGTGCTTGCCGGGTTGATCAGAGACTTTTGAATATGGATAACGTTGCATCAACGAGTAAAGGTATTTTTCTTTTTATTGATTATAGATTTACAAATTAAATTTATTTTTTTTTTTTCGTTTTAGCATGTGAAAATAGTGAACAGGATTTGCGAGGTCTTTTTGAAGAACATCCTTTTTTGCTTGATCTGATGGTTGAACAGGAGCAGGAGGTTGGGAGTGGACCTGGTGTCGGAAATATCGATGTACAAGGTACAAAAAAAAAAAATTTTATTTTCTTTATTTTGAAATTTATTACATTTTTTTCAGGTAACCAATTGCAGATTGGTTGTGGTGGTGGTGGTGGTTACGAAGATATGGAAATTGACAAAGGGGACGAGGAGGAGGTGGGGGAACCAAGCAGAAATAACAACGAAAATGTAAACCATTTAATTGTATTGGACAAAAAATCTCGTAGGTACAAGCGCTTTAATTTAACGGGACGTGAAATTTCTGTAAAAATTCAGCGAAAACCCCCGAATTTAAATATTAATTTAATTGCATGGTTGGATGGATGCATGAAAGAATTGCAAGACTTGTTGCTTGCACCGACATTGCCCAACGATTTTATAGGCATAGAGATTCAAGCCAACGGGCTTTCGAAACCTTTATGGATGTCATTTCGACCTGTAGGTAAATTTAATTATCGCGAAATTTTGACATTAATCGAAAGCGCCTCTCAGAGTTCGAGCAGTTTCGACGTAGCCTCGGAAAATTTGAATGTTTCTGAATGTAGGGGTCGAGTCCCCTTATCGCACGTTACTCGACACGATGTTAAGAAAGATTCTCTTTTGAAAAGAAAAAGAGATAAATTGTGTTTAGCGAGATCTGTATGCGTAAGTTACGTTTATGAACGACGAGGTCAGGTGAGAAGCGGAAAATTGCATGAAAAGTGGAACGAAATTAGACGCCAGTCAGGTCTCAAGCAGAAATCAATGGCACTGAAGCTCGTACGCGATGCAGGTGTAAATGTTCCTGAAATTGGTTGTCGTCCTCAAGAGATCTATCAGTTTCAGATATATTTCGCGAATATGGGTGTATGCGTTATAGTTTACGACAGTCAAACGTTTGGTACTGGTGAAAATTCAATGTATGATGGGACCGAGTTCTTGATCGCCAGCGACATTGATATACTTTACTCTTTAAAAGTAATGTATTTTCCGAGGCTAAATCATTTCAGGCCAATTTTGAATTTGAAAGCTGTATCGGGATCGCGAAATTACTGTATACCGTGCAACAAAAAATATGAATTTTATCATCGTTGTTCCAATCGGTGTTATAGGTGTAAACAGATGCCACCATGTAAACCGGTCCAGCAGGCACTCCTTGTCGATTGTCCCGATTGCAATAGGCAATTTTTTGGTCAAATATGTTTTGATAAACATAAACCGGAAATTTGTGCTTCCATGTGGCAGTGCCGCGATTATCTTAGAACCATCAAGTCGGATGACGAAAGTCAGTATAAATGCTACGAAATTTTTTGTAAAATTTGTCTAAAGCGGGTAAGCATCAATCATTACTGTTTCATGCAACCAATCGTTAAGAGACCAGAGGCAAGGAGACCGAATGTTATATTTTTGTTTTATGACTTTGAAACGCAGCAATCTGAGACAATTGTGGGTGATCGCAGTGTTAAAATACATAGGCCGAATTTGTGCATGGTGCATCAAGTATGCACTTTTTGTATTGATGATTATAAAGGTAAATTATGGTGTCATCAATGCGGTGTTCATGAGTACAAATTTGACAGGCAACCCGTAAAGCAGTTTGTCGTTTTAGCTCTTGATCGTCGAACGCTGTTTTCCAAGGTAATTTGTCTGGCTCATAATAGCCAAGGTTTCGATGCACAATTTATATTGAAGCACATTGTCGAAGTTGAGGGTCGTGAACCGAAGTTAATTTTAAACGTTACGAAAATTGTGCTCATGACGTTGGACAATGTAAAATTTATAGACAGCTTAAACTATTTCCACATGCCACTGAGCGCATTGCCAAAAGCCTTTGGTTTTCCTGACGCATCCAAGGGTACTTTTCCTCACTTGTTTAATAGACCGGAGAATATAAATTACAGAGGGCCCTTACCAGATAAGAAAAATTATTCTCCGGAGAGCATGTCTTGCAATGCAAGAGAAAAATTTTTAAGTTGGCACGACGAAATGACGGCTTCGCGGTATGTTTTTGATTTTGCAGAAGAGATTGTGCGGTACTGCAGAGAAGATGTTAAAATATTAAAATTGGCATGTATAGCTTTTAGAAAATCATTTTTGGAAAACGGCAAAATTTGTCCATTCACAGAGGCAACGAAGATCGCGAGTACTTGTATGCGAGTGTACAGAAAGAATTTTTTGAAGCCAAATACAGTGGGAATTTTACCGAATCGCGGTTACCGGTTTAACGATAATCAGTCAGCAGTAGCACTGAAATGGCTTGTGTGATGGAATACGACCTAAATCGATACATTTACCATGCAGGTAGATGTAGAGAAATTAAATTGCCTATTAATTTGAAAGTTGATGGTTTTTCAGACCCTAGTCCAGGTGAAGCACACAGAGGCGTCTGATTGCAATTTTACGGATGCTACTGGCACAGTTGCTATAAATGTTACAGAAATAACCGAGACGTAGCCGTTAGCAAAAATTGCACAGAAACATTGGAAGATCGATATACTCGTACGTTAGCGATCGCCAATCGTATACGTGCTAATAATTACAAGCTATACGAAATATGGGAGTGTGATTTCAATTGAGAATACAAAGAGAGAGAAGAGATGAGAGAGTACGTTTTGAAACATAGTTTGACGAAATACGAACCTCTGAACGTGAGAGATGCATTTTACGGGGGTAGAACCGAAAATTTCGTTAAACTGTACGAGACGAGAGAGGGTGAAAAAATTAAATACGTAGACGTGACCTCGCTCTACCCGTTTATATGTAAAAGAGGTGAATTTCCGGTTGGGCATCCAAAACTGTACGTGGGCTTGGTAGAGTGCAGGGATTTTGCTGGTGAGAATTATGAAAATTTTTCGGTAAAAGTCAATGGTGTAGTTTATTGTAGTTTATTCCACCTAGAAACTTGTTGCACCCTGTTTTGCCCGTGAAAATGCACAATAAGCTTTTGTTTGCTTTGTGCAGAACCTGTTGCGAGGTGATGAGCCAACAGGCTTGTACTCATGAGGATGAATATTTGCGATGTTTTACAGGGACCTGGGTTTCTCTGGAAATTAAGAAAGCGATTGAAAAGAGTTATGTTATCCGTGAAATTTACGAAATTTGGCATTACAGAAAAATGACAAAGTATAATCAGGCCACAAAGACTGGCGGTCTCTTTGCCGAGTATATCGACACTTTTTACAAGCTTAAAACCGAGGCCAGCGGCTTTCCGTCCGAGTGCATCGACGAGGCAGCGATCGACGCGTACATTGAAAATGTCAAGGTGAGTGAGGGCATTGAGCTTGAGAGAGAGAAAATTCAAAAGAACATGGCTCTCAGGGGTGTAGCGAAGCTTTGCTTAAACTCGCTTTGAGGATTTTTTGGTCAGCAGGAAAACAAATTGCAGACAAAGATAATTCGGGATCCTGCAGAGTTGCAAGCTCTTTTGGCTTGTCCAATGACCGAAGTGTCTGGCGTTTTACCTGTTAACGACGACGTACTGTATTTGAGCATGAGGACCAAAGAAGGATGTTTCGAACCGTTAAATACAGCAAACGTAGTTTTGGCTGCTTACGTAACTGCTCAAGCGAGACTGAAACTTTACATTTATCTCGAATACCTTGGCCCATCCAGCTCGTATTGTGACACAGATTTGGTATTATACGTTACTAACGAACAGGAGAGTTCTCCTGATTTACAGACGGGACCGCTTCTTGGAGATCTCACGAACGAACTCGAGGCGTACGGTCAAAACGCGTACACACCGTGTTTTGTCTCTGGCGGACCGAAATTTTACGCTCTGACGATCAGGAAAGACGACGGTACGTTTGAACAGGTTTGCAAAGTCAAGGGTATTAGGCTAAATTATCAAAACAGTAATAAAATAAATTTTGATAGCGTAAAATCACTCGTGTGCGAGGAAATTGATGCTTTGACAGTGAACGACAACCATGCAATTAGACGCACAAAATTTCACGACGTCGTTACCAAAAAAGAAAGCAAAGTTTTAAAACAGTGTACACGAAACGCGATATGTAAATGATAGTTTTAGTTTACCATTTGGCCATGTTTAAAAATAAAATAAATAAAAAAAATTTTTTTTGTTAAACTAAAACAATTGTTTTTCTTTTTCTTTCTCTTTTAAAATATTCCTAGCCTTTTTTTTCATTACCTTACAGTATTTGCAGAAGCAGCAACTGCAGCAGCAGTTTTCTACGCGTAGCGCATTCAAACCGCTTGCATAATTTTCAGCACTGATTAATGATCCAGCTCGCTTCGGCGTACAACGAGGCTCGCTAAGCGAGCGGACGGCGGCGACGGCGCTGGGGAGTAGCGCGGGGGCCCCCCTCCCCACCAAGGCTGCGCTAGTAGTTTTGGACGCTGCGCGAGCCAAATTGAGCTTGTAGCAGCAGCAGCAGCAGCAACAACAGCCGTTTTGATTGCAAGCGCGTTTACGAAAAGACTTTCGGTGCTTAACACCGAAGATTTTGCACGCTTCCAACTAAAAAATGGATCAATTTTATCGCGCTTGGAAACATCCGTGGACTTGTATGATTAGTGGACCTACAGGTTTGCATTTAAAAATTTTTTTTTTTTTTTTAAATTACAATCTAACTTTGATTTCATTTTTTTTTCTTATTTACGCACGTTTACGTCACGTCGTCCATTAAACTACGTTTATGTGAAAACGAAAAAGGCACTGGATAAACAATTTTCATAAAAAATTTCCTCGACTATGTCGACCAGCTTAACGATCGACCATTCGATCAAATTTTTCTGTACTACTCCATCTGGCAGGATACTTATAAAAAATCAGGCGCAAACATCGAGTTTCGAGAAGGTCTACCCGATTCTGCGGATTACTTGCGCGACAGAGACAAGGCGAAACTTTTGATTCTCGACGATCTTTTGATCGAGTCTTCGGATTGCGATGACATTTTAAATTTATTTACCAAAGGCAGTCATTACGGTAACCTGAGCGTATTTTTCACCACGCAAAACTTGTTTCACAAAGGCAAAAATCATCGAGATATTTCTTTAAACGAATATTTTTCCGCACGAAAGTATCTACCAGACGGTTTACGTACCGATAAATGCATATTCATCCGGGGCAAAGAAAAGGAAAAAAATTCCTCCCATGTCCTCAGTCATTTACGTATGATGGCGACGAAAAGACGCAGTAATAGCAGCAGCACCAGCTGTACCAGTAAAAAGTGCCCCATATCCAAAAAGCACGCAAATATTTTGAGAGCATTGAATCACCTGGAGAGCAGACACAGGATCGTTTTACTCAGTGCTGCAAATCGCGATCTCATCAAGTGTATATGCGAATGCGCGTTAAATATTTTGAGAGGCAACGTACCGCTTAAACCTGCTGAAAAAAATCGCCTCAGAAGACACGCTCGATTACTTCAAAGGTAAAAAACAGTTACTTGTGCAACACGGCGGAGGTGCCTTCTTGCCTGCTCTCTTAACACCAATCATTACAGCTGTACTGGATAAGTTTCTTTTGACTCGACTGAGTAATAAGTAGAAAAAAAAATGGATCACGCTGCTAAAATGATTCTCGTCCCAGCCGGTACGGCTATCGGTGCATCGGCACTGACTGCCGGTAACATTGAAAAATTGTCACCCTGTCGTGACGGTGACATGTTTCAAGAAAATTAAAAAAAAAAACAGTACAGACACCGGGCACGTTTGAAAGCAGGCTTGATGCAGAAATGGCCGATATTTTACAGTCAGACAAGGAGGAATTCGAAAAGAGCATCTTGTACAACCAGGTTTTTCAACGTTTTTTACAACACAGAGCAAGCACGAACGTTGAACAAAATTTAAAAGACGCAAAGTTACAGCACGAGGTCGAAGAAATGGAGGCAGCGCGAAATTTTGACGACAATATCATCGAAACGATACCCAAGAAATTTCAAGAAAAAGCCAAAAGTTTTTTAATGTTTGCACGAAAAGTCTCTTCTGTTGAGTGGGATTCGGAAGGTAAAGTACGCGTGCGCGGAATACCACTCCCTTGCGCAAATATAGTGGATTTGGTAAATGACGCTATGAGATCTAGAAAAAGAATCAGAGCAGCGGGACGGGGTCAGTTTAGCGCTGCACTTCGAGTTGCAGGTCTACCCGAAAATTTTGTTGGAAACAAAGAATTTTGGAGAGAAGGAGTTGTAGTTGCACCTCATTCTGCTTCTTCTTCTACTTCTTCGGCGTCGCATTCGATTTTAGCGTCTCCGTTGCACTCGGCGAGTACACCAGTGCGCAAAAATAAAACGTTTGCATCGGTAAACGATTCGACTTTCAAAGACGCTCTCAACGCAGGAGATTCGTCACCAATAGACTCTGCATCGTCATCAAATACAAGTCCAACAGCAACAACAACAACGCCCAACAAAAGTTTGAAAAGAAAAAAAAAACTTAACCAGAGTGTTCCCGGACGTTCGTCGTCGTCGTTTCGTTCACCAGCTAATTCACCGCTAAAACAATGGAGTCGTATCAAGTAAAAAAAAACCAAGAAGCTGGTGCGCCTCCCGTATTTCAGCAAGAAACGGAAAATCCAATCGAGATTGCAGTTGAACCTATAGGTGTAGGGGAGATTGATTCTTCCGACCAAAATAGCATTCTTGACGGACTTATTGATTTATTGCCGTTTGAAATGCATTTAAACGGGTACGAGTTTTGCGGAAATGGAACGCATCTCGATGAGCGTTTACAACAAAATAATCACGGGATAAATCCACTTGACAAAGCGTGCTTACAACATGACAAGGATTACTCGAAAAACAAAAACTGGCGTAAAGCCGATTGAGTTTTAGCCGAGAAAGCATTTTCCCGCATTTTGTCCTTCGACGCTGAACCAGACGAGAGGACTGCCGTGTTAGTGACAGCCTGCTGTATGCTTTCAAAAATTACTTTTGAGAAATTTTTCGATCGAATTCAAAAAGCTATTGGTTTTAATAAGTAAAAAATAAAAATAAAAATACAAAGAATGAAAAAGTGATAAAAGAGAAAAAGAAGCAGAATAAGAAGAAGAATCAAAAGCTCATTATTAACTAAAAAGCAAAAAAGAAAAATATAACGTCAATTAGTAAAAATAATATTAATAACAAGAAGACGAAAAATAATAATAACAAAGTCAAGAATGGAAGGTTCATTGAATAAATTGTATTACAATCCAGAGCAACCTTCCTCGTTCGCTGGGGCTCACTATTTATTGCAAAAAACAAAAACCAAATTTGGCAAAGATACAAAACAAAAAGTAAAAAATTGGTTGAGTGAACAGGACGCATATACATTGCATAAATCGGTTAGAAAAAATTTTCCTCGACGCACGTACAACGTGTCAAATATTTATGACTATTTTGAAGCTAACTTGGCAGATTTTCGTTCGATAAAATCATTCAACGACAATTACACTTTTGTACTCTTCGTCATTGATGCTTTGAGTAAATTTTTATGGGTAGAACCGCTAAAAGACAAGTCTGGTGTTTCCTTAGCTGGCGCTCTGCGTAAAATTTTCACTAAAAACCCCGATAAACTACCGGTGGTTTTCAATCGGATAAAGGCCGTGAGTTTACAGCTAAAGTGGTTCAAAATGTTTTTAACGAGTTTAATATTGAGTTTTGTTTGAATCGGAATCCCGACGCTAAAAGTGCAATAGCAGAACGCGTCATTCAAACTATAAAACATCGTTTGTGGCGTTATTTTACGCTTAAAAATACACGCAGATACATTGATATTTTACAATCTATCGTGCATTCTTACAACCACACCGTACATTCAGGTACAAAGATGACTCCTGCTAGTGTGAACTTACATAACGCCGACATTGCCCGCTCCAATCTGGCAAAAAGGTATACGCGGTGCAATGAAAAAAAAAAAATCAAGAAAACACCAAAATATAGCGTTGGTTCAGTGGTACGCATCAGTCGTGCTCCAGACATTTTCCGAAAAGGTTACGAAAGTGGGTGGACATTAGAATTATTTAAAATTGCACGCGTTTCCACTGCAAGGCAACCACCAGTGTACACTTTGGAAGATTTGGACGGTGAAATTATAGACGGAATTTACTACGAGGAAGAACTTAGTTCTGTCGGGAAAAACTTGAACGAGGCTGCATTTGAAATTAACGAAATTTTACAAACAAAGGGTCGAGGTAAATCTAAGAAATACCTCGTTAGTTGGCGCGGTTATCCTGCTAAATTTAACTCTTGGATTTGGGCTAGTGATTTGATTGATATCTAAACATGGGGAAGAATCAATTTTGTACTACCGAGCAACAGTAGTATGCAAATTTATACCAACAACATGACAACGCATTTTATCACGTTCCTACCAAAACAGATTGATTTAGCTGGCGAGTGGAGCGTGGCTTTAACAGAAATTCAAATACCAATGACTATGCATCACGTCAAAAATAATTCAGAAGCCACGAGAGTTGCGAACGAAATTAAGCATTTCTCCGGAAACGAAAAACAATTTGCAGAGGATAATGCAATTGTAATTCAACCTTGATTTCCGAAAGCAGACCCGAAAATTTTTTCGCATATTTGTCTCAGTATATTTGCAAATATGCAGGTACTTTTAGACGAGCTAAACTTACTCAGATCTGTACGACCGCATTTTGGCTTCACGAGCAATCGCGGAGGCTATATCGTTCTGAAATTGATTTGTAACGATAGCTGCAAAAGTAACGCTCTGCATAGCTTGGAAATTTCTGAAAAAATTAGAAACATTTTAGGTTTTGAGAAAGGTACGTAAGAGCTTCGGGCTCCAGGAAAAGTACAAGTTACAGCTGAAAGACAGCCTAATTTACTCGCTAATATACCTAAGATGCTGATGATATATTCAGATATCCTGGAGCCATGGGTTACGGGAGACGTGTATACACCTCTCTTGAGAAGCGTTTCACTCGACTTTGAAAAGTACATTTACGGCTCTGTATGGGTAAAAAATTTTTCACCACCATCTTATGTACCCTTGTTGTGCAATTCATTTAGGTCAATTGAAATTGATTTACGTGACCAGTTTGGGTCACCGGTGCCATTCGATTCCGGAACGTTGACAGTGACGCTAAATTTCAAACGCACAGACTAGAAGATGGCTCATTACATCGATTATTTCAACAGCTAAATAGGCAGCGGCGGAAGCCCTGTGCAGACAGGTATAAATCGCGTTTATATCGGTACACCGTATCAACGAGGAAACGGTATAGGCTCTTTTCTTGGCGGTTTATTTCACAGTATTTTACCTATATTTACCAGAGGAGCAAAAGCTGTCGGTAAAGAAGCTTGGCGTACAGGTATCAACGTTCTGTCAGATGTCGCCCTAAACAAAGCACCGGTCAAGGAATCTCTTCGCACTCATGCACGAGAGTCTGTTGGTAATTTAAAAAGAAAAGCCGAAGATCAGCTGGATAAGTATTTAATTGAAGGTTCGGGTTATAAAAACAAGCATCCTGCTCTCAGCAGTCATTTACTGAACACGCTCGGTACCTTGAGCACAAAACATCGTAAAAAACAGAAAAAAAATATCGCAAAAAGTAAAAAAAAGAACAAAAAAAATTCAAAGCTCGAGTATAAAGTTTCGAAAAAGAATCCAAAAAAAAAAGGAAGCACAGAAAAGAAAGAAGAAGAAAAATCGAGTGAGTAACAAGGTCATTGATATTTTTTCAGGATAATTGAAAAGTTCAAAATGGCGTTTCTACATACTCACTCGTGCGAGTCTCTCAAGAGCGAGCTGGAATAATTTACAGTACCTTCAACTCAAGTAACGATAGAATCGAGTCACTGGGTTCATTACAAGCCTATAGCAAGTTTATCAGATGATTGTCCGATAGAATATAACATATCCGGGAATACCGAGGAATATATCAACTTGGCTCACACTATGCTCTATTTGAAAGTTTCAATAAAAACCGATAGCAAAACCGATGGAGCAGATAATGCACTTCAAGCTCAAATAAAAAATGTGGGACCTGTAAACAATTTCATGCATTCACTTTTCAGTCAAGTAGGTGTATCGTTTAATCAGAAACTCGTTACGCCGCCGTGTAACGGTTACGGTTACAGAGCGTACATTGAAAATTTGCTAAATTACTCTTCGGATGCAAAAAATTCGCATTTACAGAGCGTCTGTTGGTACAACGATACTGCTGGCTTTATGGATGATTTAAAAGATGGAAACATTGGTCTAAAAGCCCGGCGTAACATGCTGAATGGAAGCAAGAGCATAGATATGATTGGCCACTTACACTGCGACGTTTTCAATCAAAATAAATTTCTTCTAAACGGCATAGATTTAAAAGTGAGACTCATTAAAGCCCGGCCGGCTTTTACAATAATGGACGAGACGGGTACCTTCTACGTACACTTTGAATAAGCTACTTTACAAATTCGTAGGGTTAAGATAAGTCCCGGTGTGCTAATAGCCCATGCTAATACACTGTCAAAAACAACAGCCAAGTATGATTTAACAAGAGTCGACGTTAAATCAGTCGCTATATCTCAAGGAATTCTCAGTCATTCAATAGACTCTGTCATTATTGGTCAAATACCTAAGCGTATTATTCTAGGATTTGTAACAAACAAAGCTTATAACGAAGATCGACAACTCAATCCCTTCAACTGCCAAAACTTCGACTTAAATTACTTGTCCATGTACGTGGAAGGTCAACAAATACCCTCGGCATTGATGCACAATTTTTCAAGGGAATCGACGGACTTTTACTACCTAAGGAGGTTGCCGTATTTGCACTCAATGACGATTTTTTATGCCACTGGATAATAAAACCTCCATACAATTCTACAAAAATATCATACAACTCCCAACGACAAAATAATTGGTTAACCCACAACCACTACGGATTAAATTGGTTTCACGGAGACATAACTGGCAAAATTTTGACAAGAAATTTACAATCAATATCAAAAAAAAGCAAGAAAAGTTTACGTACGTGGTCGCGACAAGCTAGTATTTCTACACAAAATCATACCAAACGAAGTTATAAATTTAGACTTGGAAATCAATTGTCCATCTTTCCAAAATTTACCACGGAAAAATTTATATTGCATACAGCATTCAATAAAATTCAATTACGAGAAATACAGCTGCGCACTTAACAATGCTCAACGACTAAAGGTTTGGTTAAATCAAAATTTGAAAAATCTATCTCAAGGGGTAGACACAGTAGACGCATAAAAATGAACAGCTTAGAAATTTTGGGATTCGTATCTAAGATACCCTCCCACACGGTTGGAGTATTTCCAGCTGACAAGATACCTCGACTCTGGACAAAGCCTGTTGCTTTTGTGTTCAACACCCAAGGCAATTCACTACCTGGTCAGCATTGGGTAGCCGTTTACGTTAATTGCAGAGGCCATGGTTTATTTTTTGACAGCTATGGATTAGCACCATACGTCATAAATCACGTCAGACTTTTAAGAAAAAACTACAAGCGATTCACCTGGAATACAAGACAACTTCAAAGTGGATCATCAAATGTCTGTGGTAAATTTTGCATCATGTTTTTGCAGTACATGTCTCGCGGATTAAAAATGAAAGATTTTTTAAATAAATTTACAACAGACGTAAAACTAAATGACAGAATAGCTGCGCATTACGTCAACAGACTCAAACGCAATGCAAGATATAAAATAAATCGTAGAAATCACGCCTTCAGTCATTCGAACGAGTACTTCGGTAAATGAATAAGCAGAGGCCTGAGATTACAAAATTGTAACTGCAAAACACTACCATTTTAAATTAAAAAAAAAAATCATCATGGCCTGCTCAAACCAAAATTTGCTGCTTTCATCTTTTTACGGCATCAACAAATCTTTTACGAAAAAAGTTTACATCGGTTTTGGATTGGATAAGTCTGAAACTGAATTTGAATTCGTTTTTCGACTATGCGGCAACAATTTCAATTTTGGGTATTTGGCTCTCGACTATGACGGCTTGCAGTCCTTACGCTCATATTTCCAAAAAATTGACGACTACTTTTGCGGAAAAATATCAGAGGATAACTTAATTGAAGAAAACGATTTCACCATTAAATTTACTCACTGTTATCAAGAAAAAGCAATAGAGATATCTTACGAAGATACCCAATCTGATAATAATAATAAGAAATCAAAAGTGAGTTTAGTTTTGCAAAAAGTCAGTTTTATCGCTTTAAGAAATATAGTAAATTCCATGAATTATAAGTTTCAACTTTTACATTCAAAAACCGATTATCTATCTATGTTACAAAAAAAATTCATCAGTTATTTAATCGATTGTTTGAACGAGAGTGGAAAAAAAATTATTTCACAAATAAACGCTAAAGATGTGAGACAAATCTGCGAACGTTTTGACGAAAAGGTTAGCGAAAATTTACAAAATCAAATGAACGAAGAAAAAAAAGACACAGAATGCAATTTAAGTTTTGAAAATGCTCATCTCTACTTAAAAGAACTTTCTGTTCTTCATTTCAATTACTTGATATCTACACTGAATGCTGCATTTGAATAGTATAATCAAATTTGCATATTAATTCTCTAATAATATTTTTCTTTAATTTTACACTCTTAAAAAAAATTATTTATTATCTTTATATATGTTAACCAATGTATCTAATTTTAAGTACGATTATAAACCTAACTTTTGTAAAATTATTGTAAACCATGATTTACTTTTTTTATAATAAATATAAAAATTATATGATAAAAAAATCTTTAATTCATTTCAAACAAACCTTGCCTTATCTCTTTGAAGAAAAAAAGAAAATTAGTTTCTTGTTACAATTAAATTAAAAAAATATTTTTTAAATTTAAATATATATCTATTATTTTTAAAATTTAATTAAGAATTACCATAAAAAAAAAAAAAAAAAAAAAAATAATTTTAAATTTATAAAGAAAAATTAAAAAAAATTAGAGATTATCTTAAAAATATAAAATAAACAAATTTAAAAAAAATTTTTAAACTTATAGGAAGCAAAAAGCGTCGACGATGCAATTTACAAAAAAAAAGAGATTATTATAATTATAATTATCAAATAAAAAAAGCTGAGGCATCATTTCACCCCCACCGGGACGTCAGAGTTCAGACACTCATAGCAAGGTCAGAGAATACATGACAAATCACCAACACATTCATATATGTCTATTTCGTATTTTGCTGACGTCTGCGGTCTGGCCACAGTGGTACTATTACTACTCACCATGCCTGTTAAATAATACACTATCTTGGAATAATAATAATAATAATAATATATTAATTATATAAATTTATCAGTATGTCTGCGTGTACAGAGTGTGTAAGCGCGTGCCTTGCCAAGTGGCGCACAACGCCCAGTCTTAGGGCAACTGCTATAGTAGCAGCACTTAATTTAATAAAAGTATAGTATTATGGTGCAATTAAAATTAATTAGTTTAAAACAACTATTTATTAATCTACATCACCAAATCCTATTTTTTATATAATTAAATAGAGTCAACTACTCTGATATCCAATATGAGTATAATTTAATTACACAGATATTTCTTACATTTTTATGAAATAAAACTGAAATTTCAAAAAATATTGTCCCATTTAACGCATAACAAACCATAAAAAATTACGTAAATATGTAATATTAGACTACCTGTATTCTGCAGTAGGACAAGCTTGCGTCACACAGATCAATGAAATGGGTTCATCCTTCATTGCATACACAATTTTTGAATGATCCAATACCTTTGGAAGAGAAAAACTTTGATAATCGTGCATTCGTATACTAGCCAATGAACTTAAAAGTACTTGATTTGTTAGACGATGTATTGTTCGACATCGATATCTTTGAATTTGATCATTTATGTCAAGATTATTGATAAAAAGTTCTCCAGTTGGTAGTAAATGAAATTTTCCATCTGTAAAGTTAAAATTTAAAATAATTTATTTCAATAAATGAAACAAAATTTTATAGGTTATAAAACTAGTTTTTGATAAAGACGAGGACATTTATAAAAATTATTTACAGTGCTTTGAATATTTTCTCTAAATAAAATATCTAAAAAAATAAATTTTTTATTTTTATTTGTAAATTTTTGAAGTAAAATTAAAGTACTAATTTTACTATTTAGTTTTTTTATATGGTATTTATCCATATGAAAATGAATTATCACAATTTTAATAATTATCCAAAAATATGTATGTACTTTATAAATTAATTAAATTAGAATTGGTCTTTACGAACAAAGATGTTAATAATACTGAATAATACTACTACTGAATGTGGTATGCATTTAAATACTCGACATAGTAGATATCAGTAACATATGCTTGGAAAATTTATTCGAAAAATTTTTCAATTTTTCAATAATTTTATGCAACTGAAAAATTGTGTAATGTTGTTATTAACACAAATAAATTGAAAAAAAGTGATATTAATAAATAATGAATGTTTCTCAAAAATAAAAAACTTTATGTTTAATAAAAATAAAATACTTTATGTTTAATCTCTTGAATTTTATGTTATTATTTTGTCAGAGGTCACCAACGATTAACACATGCAGCCATTGAACCACATATTTTGCTTTTATTACTTCGAAAGTCGATATATAAATAGAAATATATATACCACTTTTTTCTTTATTAGAAAATAACTCTAGATCCTGGAGGCGTGTAGATAAATTGTTAGTGATAGTGCAGGATTAGAAGGTAAATTAAAGGATTGATGAAGGGGTCAATAGATTTTTGCGGTCTAAAGTCCGACTTTTTGTAGGAGCCATGCTGACAATTCTGTCTTTAAAACAAAGAGTTGCATTTCTACAATTCTATGCTTTAAAAAAGGCGCAAAAAGCCTTAGAAAAACACTCTCTATGAATTTTATATTGTGACGGGCTTTCAAACGACGGGAAAATATTAACTAAAAAAGGCTTAACTTGTAATTTACTCATAAGGAAAAGAGAGAGAAAATTTAAATAAATAAATTATAATTTTAGATTAAATAATTATTAATTTTAATGAAATAAAATGCTCGTTTAGCGCCACGATATTTTAGAGCAAATATCGAAACTATACAAATACATATAAAGAAAACGTTATTTACAAGAAAATACTTAAATTCTACGAAAAGCCGGAATACAAATTAAGGGGAAAATTACAAGAGAGCATGGGAAATCTAGGGCGTCTTTCCGCATAAGCAATTATATTTACTAATTATTACAAAATTAAACCGTACAATAAAACATTAATTAATTAACAGAAAAATACGAAAATTAACCTAACTAAAAAACCGAGAGCACACATACGCAAGTAATCTTGGAGTATTTACCTTGAAGATGTTCTTGACGATGAGCTCCGGAGAATAATTAAATAAAAATTAATTCTTCTTTTTAAAGTCCAAATATCAAATAATTAATGTCCAGAATTTTATATCCGGATTTCACACAAATATGTTTATTGATATAAAGTACGGGAAGCGACTGCGTGCTTTCCTTACGATAACTGGTGTAATAATCACCATATAAATATAAAAATAATCAATATTTTTAATATTAATTTTTCTTAACGCAAATCACTGAATTTAGGTAAAACAATTTGAATTAAACAAAGTTACCAAAACAAACCAAACAAAATGTCTATGATTTAATAAATGAGACGGAAGAGATGCATGTCTGCACTCTGTGACGGCTACCATCAGTCTGCCTCGGCGCGCGAACGCTTCTCTTTTGCTCCGTTCGAGTATCGATCTCTGATTGATCACATTTGAATCGGGGCAGAGCGGCAAAAATTTAAATATAAATAATTCAAAATTTGTATATAAAATTGTCACGGGTTTTTACTCTGTGACAATATATTGATGACTTTAAAAGGATAAGATTGTGTGTAGGAGGAAATCAGAAACTCGTTAAGTTTGCTAGACCTTAAATTCGCTAGTAGGATTAAAGATTATTGCATTTGCTATAGAATTAAATTTGCTCGGTCATGTGTGAATTTCATGTATGGATGATTTTAAAAGGATGAAATTATGTGCATTAAGATATATTAAGGGGGGCGACAGACGTAAATCCGGTCAAAAAATCAGATCCCCTGATCTGTATCCTGTATGGGGAAATTAGGGAGTTTAAAAATAGTTTTGCGCACCTAGGTCCTTCTTGTTATATATATGGGTGGTTCCAGTTCTTTTCGTATATATTAGGGCGCACTCATGTCACCGATTGAGCTCAAATTTTGGGGTATAGTTTGGGGTAATAAAAAAGTCTCTCAGCCAAATTTTTAGCCCTCTAGCACCTCATGGAGCCAAAATATGGCCGTTTAAAGGTCCGAAAATAGCCTGATTTGGCAAATTTGCAAAATTACGCCATTCCTTTGAATTTACTTTAATTTTCAGCTTATTGGTCGCATTTGAACCGGTAAAAGGTCTAAATTATGTGAAAAAATTTTTAGCTGACTTCAATGCGTCAATTTTTTTTGGCATTGATAAAAGTAAAAATTTCGGCCCCATGAGGTGCTAGAGTTGCTTCACACCTTGATAATATCTGTTACTGAATTGAGAGAATTAGAAATATGTATAATATTAGTCCTAAAATTTTATAAATTGTTGAAAAATGATTGTAACTGTTGACAGATCAAACCGATCAACTCGAAAATTTAAGTGGATTCATAAAAATTATTCCCAAATCGAATGAACTTCTCTTTCACTTTACAATTTTTCTTTACTTTTCAGTTTTTTAGGTTTTTTTTAAGAAATTTGATAAAACTTTTTTTCTCGGAAATCCAGTTTTTTCAACATTAAAAATGTTTGTTTCTATCAATCGAAATGATACCTAGCTGATGTTTTTTTCGGTAATTTTGCCGTCTATTGCCATGTAATTGATGTCTTTACCTATCACCAATCGTGACTCGCGTCGGGACACACATACATACATAATTAAAAATTTATATAATATTAGTCCTAAACTTTTATAATTTTTGTAAAATGATTATAACTTTTGAAGGATTTATTTTTTTAATTATTTTTTTATTATATCTATATCTATATCTATATCTATATCTATATCTATATGGGCATATCCATTACTTTTCATACAAAAGTGTGCGCACCCATGACTCCGATCGGGCTCAAATTCTCAGGGGTGGTTTGAAGTAATAAAAGCCATTTTGCAGGACGGGTTGCCGAGATACAAGCTCTAAAAGGTCCAAAAATAGCTGTTTTTAGCCAATTTTCAAAAATTTACTGAGCTTCAAGGATTAGTCCAAAAAACATCCGGCTGGTCTCATTTTTTTCCTTGAACTTTCAACTTTTACCAAAAAAATTTACAAAAAGTTTCAAGGAGTTAATTTTTACTGGCATTGATTAACGTAAGATTCATTTTATCGAAAAATGCTGATATTTGGACTTAAATTGTGACTCAGAATCATTAGATTAAGACTTTAAGTTGGTCTCATTAGAAGCGTCTACCAAAGACCTTTCAAATGAGACCTTAAACGTTAAAAAAGCTCATCAGGGACCGGAGATATTAGCAATTAAAAGTTCGCTGTTTCCGAAAATATCGATTTTTTAACAACTTCAATCGTCTGCAAAATTTTTCTCTGAGCATTTTAAGGGCTGAAAATTTCAGGAAAACTTCTTTTGATATTAGAAAAAATACCCTAAAAATTTGGGCTATGGTATTGGCTTCTGTTCGTAGATATAAGACTCTGAAAATATGTAATAATTGGACCAATATTGGCCAATAAGTGGTTAAGGGGTCAATCAAAAAAATTTTCTTTTTCAATATTCGAATAGCCAGGGAAAAATGAGCTGATTTTAAAAAAAAAATTTTATTTTTGACCGAAAAATAAGCAAGTTATCATCATTTTAAAATTTTTTAAAAAATTTCCCAACAATCCCAGTTTTAGGGTCATTATACAGTATTCTAACTTGAAATAATTATAACTCGCTTATTTTTTGGTCTAAAATAAAAATTTTTTTTTTTAAATTGTCGAATTTTTTCCTGGCTATTTGAATATTTACAACAAAGAAACTTTTAATATGCAAAAATTATTTTTTTTTGGCAAATTACTTTAGAACTTACTTTATTTTGTCAATGTATTAGGGTAGTTTTTGGCTCAATATATCGTATGTTTGTATGTCCGAACGTGACAAACGAGAACACAATAAAAGCTACATACATTGGGTTTACCGCAAAAAACGGCAAAAATTACGGGTCAAAACATAGGCTAGGTTTTATTCCGATTGATAACAGAAAAAAATTTTCATGCTGAAAAAACTAGATTTCCAAGATAAAAATTTTATCAAAATTAAAAAAAAAAACCAAAAAAACTGAAAACCATGGAAAAATTTTTTTATCAAAAAGAATTTCATTCGATTCAGGTATATTTTTTACGTATGCACCTAAAGTTTCAAGATAATCGGTTCCATCTTTCAAAAGTTACAATAGTTTTTCGAAAATTATAAAAGTTTAGGACTAATATTAAATAATCTTATCTTAATACTATATATATTTGAAAATTTATTTGTTTGTCTGTCTGTCTGTCTGTCTGTCTGTCTGTCTGTCTGTCCACTCATCACGCAAGAACCGCCGAATCAATTGGCATGAAACCGGTGTCAAAATAAAGATAAAAAGTCTGCGGGTGACATAGGCCCTATATTTTCTGATTAGCTGTCGTAGTTTTTGAGATATTTAATTTTTAGTATTTTTGAACTTGATAACATTTTTTAAAATTTTTAACAAAAATTGAAATATCTCGAGACTATCGAAAAATTTAGCTATCGCACTTCATAGTATTCGATTCAGCACTAATTTTTACGTATTCTCTGAAATTTTTATTCAAAACGGAGGTATCTTTAAAATTTTATAAAATATTTTTAAAGCTGGTAAAAAAATTTTTTTCATTTTTTTATTTTTATGGTATTTCTAATCATTTATTTGTGGGTCTGTGTATATTATAATGTAATTTATATTCTATATTAAAATGTAATTTATGCGTACTTAGTTAAATTTTTATTAAAAACGTACGTTTCTTTAAAATTAAAAAAAAAAAAAAAAAAAAAATTTTTTTACTATATCTTAATCTTAATACTATATATATTTGAAAATTTATTTGTTTGTCTCTCTGTCTGTCTGTCTGTCTGTCCACTCATCACGCAAGAACCGCCGAATCAATTGGCATGAAACCGGTGTCAAAATAAAGATAAAAAGTCTGCGGGTGACATAGGCCCTATATTTTCTGATTAGCTGTCGTAGTTTTTGAGATATTTAATTTTTAGTATTTTTGAACTTGATAACATTTTTTAAAATTTTTAACAAAAATTGAAATATCTCGAGACTATCGAAAAATTTAGCTATCGCACTTCATAGTATTCGATTCAGCACTAATTTTTACGTATTCTCTGAAATTTTTATTCAAAACGGAGGTATCTTTAAAATTTTATAAAATATTTTTAAAGCTGGTAAAAAAATTTTTTTCATTTTTTTATTTTTATGGTATTTCTAATCATTTATTTGTGGGTCTGTGTATATTATAATGTAATTTATATTCTATATTAAAATGTAATTTATGCGTACTTAGTTAAATTTTTATTAAAAACGTACGTTTCTTTAAAATTAAAAAAAAAAAAAAAATTTTTTTACTATATATTATATATATTCAACTCAAATTTTAGGGTATAGTTTGGGGTGATAAAAAAGTCCCTCAGCCAAAGTTTTAGTCCTCTAGCACCTCATGGGCCCGAAATATGTCTGTTCAAAGGTCCAAAAATAGCCTGATCTGGCCCATTTTCAAAATTACACCATTCCTTTGAATTTACTACAAATTCTATCTTATTGGTCACATTTGAACTGGTAAAAGGTCTACATTAAGAAAAAAATTTTAGCTCATTTCAAGGCGTTAATTTTTTTTGACATTGATATATATTTTGGACAATAACAACATGATAATAATAAAAAATCAATAACAACAACACCGGGAATAGATCAGGGGGGGCGGAGCCCCCCCTCACACCTATGCTAGTAATATATATAATATCACTAATTATCAGTCTGGGTTCGTATGCCCGTAATTTTTATGATTCAGTAAATTTTAGATAATACTTCGGGTAAAAAAAGGTTATTTTAGAAAATATTGAGTAACATTAAACAACATGTTTTTGGAAAAATAAAATCTCAGGGGTCCAGGGGGGCCCATCCCCCTTGGTGGCTGCCAGGGCGAGCGAAGCGAGCCGGAGGCAGCTAGTCCTATATATAAATTTTTAATTTTGTATGTTTGTTTGTTTGTTCGTTTGTCCGAAATAGATAAAATTTAACGCGATATAAGTTAGTGACGCGGGGTTTACGGCAAATGACGGCAAAAATTACGGGTCAAAACATAGGCTAGGTTTCGTTTTGATTGATAACGACAAAAATATTTTCTGTTGAAAAAACTAAATTTTTAAGAAAAAAATTTTTATCAAATTAAAAAAAAAAACAAAAAAAGAAAAAACTGAGGAAAAATTTTTTTATCAAAAAGAATATCATTCGATTCGGGTATATTTTTTACGTATCCACCTAAATTTTTAAAGCGATCGGTTCGACCTGTCAAAATATACAAACATTTTTTGAAAATTATAAAAGTTAAGGACTAATCCTATCCTATCCTATCCTATCCTATCCTATCCTATCCTATCCTATATATGCATAAATCTTTAATTTTGTATGTTTTTTTGTTTGTTTGTTTGTTTCTTTGTTTGTCCAAAATGGATAAACTTGAAAGCGATATAACTTAAAGACGCGGGGTTTACGGCAAAAGACGGCAAAAATTACGTGTCAAAACATAGGCTAGGTTTTGTTTCGATTGATAACGACAAAAATTTTTTATGTTGAAAAAACTGAATTTTCAAGAAAAAAATTTTTATCAAATTTAAAAAAAAAACAGAAAAAACAAAAAACTGAGGAATAATTTTTTTAACAAAAAGAATTTCATTCGATTCGGGTATATTTTTTAACTTATCCACCTAAATTTTCAAGGCGATCGGTTCGATCTGTCAAAAGATAAAAAAATTTTTCGAAAATTATAAAAGTTTAGGACTAATATCTTATCTTACTACTATATATATTTGAAAATTTATTTGTGTGTCTGTGTGTGTGTGTGTATTATCATCAGGGCCAAACCAGTGAATGAAATTATATAAAACCGGTGTCAAATTAAAGAAAAAATGTCCGCGAGTGACTTAGGCCATAGTTTTGCGATTTAGCTATCGTACTTTTGGAGATATTCAATTTTTAGTGTTTTTGAACTTTATAAAATTTTAAAAAATTTTTAACAAAAAATAAAATATCTTGAGACAATCGAAAAAATTTACTGTCACACTTTATAGTATTCGATTTGGCACCAATTCTTGCGTATTCTCCTAAATTTTTATTCAAAACGGAGGTATCTTTAAAATTTTATAAAATATTTTTGAAGCTGTTCGGAAAATTTTTTAAAATTTTTTTACTTTTTGTGGTATTTATAATCATCTATTATTGGGTATGTGTGTGTATGTGTTTCATCATCAGGGTCGATTCAATGTCAAAATGAAGTAGCAAAATATAGAAAAAAAGTCAGTGGGTGACATAGGCCATATTTTTGAAACTCATTCAACGTACTTTTGGAGATATTCAATTTTTACTATTTTTGGAAAAAATAAAATTTTTTGAAAATTTAATTAAAAAGTGAAATAACTTCTAAATGTGATAAAATTTTACTGTCTAAATTGGTATTACTCGATTCAGCACTATTCTATACGTATTCAGATAAATTTGCATAAAAAACGGACGCTTCTTTAAAAATGTGTAAAATTTTTTTGGAGTGAACATTTTTTTGATTTTTCAAAAAAAATTTTCGATAATTTGCAGTAAAATAAAAAAATAGAGAAAAATTCAAGAAATTTTATAGATTCTTTACTATTCAGAAAACAAAAAAAAGATTGTTGTATCATAAATTAATTTTTTTACATTTAGTTTATCGAGATTATCATTAACGAATAATTGGGCCATCTGAAAAACTAGATTTTGCATATCCAGGAGTCAAATGTACGAATTTTTATTTAAAAATGACTGTATTATTTGCAATTTATATTGTTTACGCTACATATTAAGACTATAAAAAGGCCCCTCTGAAAATTATTTGATAAATTTTTATTATGAGGCCTTAAATTCTCTAGATCAAAAAATACCGAAAAAATTGCATATCCAGTTAATAACACGAAGTTTAAATTATGAAATCACTAGCCGGCTAACATGATTCATAATAGGTCTTGAAGTATCTAAGTCTATAGAATACCAAAATAGTACACGAGATACTAATACTAAAATGCTAGATTCTGTTCGATTCCATAAGAAATAAATTATCTTCGGGATTAGAAATAGTCTTTCCAATACCATTTCAAATATTTTTCCTTAATTAATAAATTTATTTTTACTGGGGACAGAACTAGGCTCTTCTGAAAACTCTTAATGTGTTTGCATAATTATAAATGTGCAGTGAAACATAATTTTCTTAAGCAACAGAAACAAAAGAAAATGCAATACAGGGGGGGCGGAGCTCCCCCATCCAACTTTTGCTAGTTATATATATATATTAGGGTGTAGTGAAAAAAAAAAACGTATTTCCGAGACGCTGGTATCTTAAAGTTATTTTTTTGGGTAGAAGATGAACATGTGTGATTTTCATGAAATTCGGTTAATATTTTTCGGTTTAAACCTCGAAATTTACGGTAAAAATCGCGCAATTCAGTGAGTTTAAAAATTTTTTTTTTCTAAAAATAAATATTTTTTAAAAATATTAAGATTCGCTTAGCCAGAATTTCAAAATAATCCTACATAACCTCAAAACTAACGTTTTTGGTATCTAAAATGGCGCAGTTCGGGTACTTTACTAAATTTTTTTTTCTCAAAGTTAATATTTTTAAAAAATATTAAGATTCGCTAAGCCAGAATTTCAAAATAATGATTAACAAAGCGCACATAACCTCAAAACCAACGTTTTTGGTATCCAAAATGGCGCGATTAGGGTACTTTAATAAATTTTTTTTCCTGAAAATTAATATTTTTAAAAAATATTAAGATTTGCTAAGCCAGAATTTCAAAATAATGATTTACGAAGCCTACATAATCTCCAAACTGACGTTTTTGGTATAAAAAATGGCGCTATTCGGGTACTTTACTAAATTTTTTTTTCAAAAGTTAATATTTTGCAAAAATATTAAAATTCCTTCAGCCAGAATTTTAAAATAATGACTTACGAAGCCTACATAATCTCCAAACTAACGTTTTTGGTATACGGCAATATATCCGCTAGTGGCGTTATGAACGAAGAGGATGTTGGCCGTATAGTTAACGGACATTTCCCTACCCACCATGTAAGGGAGAAAGAAAATTACTTTTTTAGAAGATCAAGAAAAGGATATACCCAAATTCACCGTGGATGAGCTTGTAACAGCAGTATTTTCGCTCAAAAATGGAAAGGCAACAGGACCTGATGGAATACCCACTGATATTCTGAAAATAGCCACGCAAGATTTGGCGTTGAGGTAAGATAATTCAAACGCATTGAGGTAAGATAATTCAAAAAGCTCGTCTAGCAACTTTATACTTCATAAAACGGTGTGGGATACTTCGAAAAACGGTGTTGGATACTTTGAAAAACATACTTTGAAAAACGGTCTTAGCTACTTTTGAAATCGTAACTTGAGGTAGGATGCTTCAAAAAGTTCTTCTAGCAACTTCATACTTCGGAAAACGGTGAGATATACTTTGGAAAATGGTGTTAGCTACTCTTTAAATAGAAAATTGAGGTAGTATGCTTAAAAAAGCCCTTCTAGCAACTTCATACTTCGGAAAATGGTGTGGGATCTTCGGAAAACTGTGTTAGCTGCTTTTGAATAAATATTTTGTGGTAGGATGCTTCAAAAAGTACTTCTAGCTCCTTCATACTTCGAAAAACGGTATTAGCTACTTTTGAAATTGGAATTTAAGGTAGGATGCTTCAAAAAGATCTTCTAGCAACTTCATACTTCATAAAACGGTGTGGGATACTTCGAAAAACGGTTTTGGATACTTTGAAAAACATACTTTGAAAAACGGTCTTAGCTACTTTTGAAATCGTAACTTGAGGTAGGATGCTTCAAAAAGTTCTTCTAGCAACTTCATACTTTGGAAAACGGTGTTAGATACTTTGGAATACGGTGTTAGCTGCATTTGAAATTGGTGTTAACTACTTTTGAATATGGAATTTAAGGTAGGATGCTTCAAAAAGTTCTTCTGGCTCCTTCATACTTCGAAAAACGGTATTAGCTACTTTTGAAATCGGAATTTAAGGTAGGATGCTTCAAAAAGATCTTCTAGCAACTTCATACTTCATAAAACGGTGTGCGATACTTCGAAAAACGGTGTTGGATACTTTGAAAAACATACTTTGAAAAACGGTCTTAGCTACTTTTGAAATCGTAACTTGAGGTAGGATGCTTCAAAAAGTTCTTCTAGCAACTTCATACTTCGGAAAACGGTGAGATATAGTTTGGAAAATGGTATTAGCTACTCTTTAAATAGAAAATTGAGGTAGTATGCTTAAAAAAGCCCTTCTAGCAACTTCATACTTCGGAAAATGGTGTGGGATACTTCGAAAAACGGTGTTGGATACTTTGAAAAACATACTTTGAAAAACGGTCTTAGCTACTTTTGAAATCGTAACTTGAGGTAGGATGCTTCAAAAAATACTTCTAGCAACTTCATAATTCGGAAAACGGTGTTAGATACTTTGGAATACGGTGTTAGCTGCATTTGAAATTGGTGTTAACTACTTTTGAATTTGGAATTTAAGGTAGGATGCTTCAAAAAGTTCTTCTGGCTCCTTCATACTTCGAGAAACGGTATTAGCTACTTTTGAATTCGGAATTTCAGGTAGCATGCTTCAAAAAGCTTTTCTTGCTGCTTGATACTTCGGAAAACGGTGTTAGCTACTTTTGAATTAGGATTTTGAGGTAGGATGCTTCAAAAACTACTTCTAGCAATTTTATACTTCGGAAAACGGTGTTGGATACTTTGGAAGACGGTGTTAGATAATTTGGAAAACGGTGTTAGCTAATTTTTAATTCGGAATTTGAGGTAGGATGCTTCAAAAAGTTCTTCTAGCATCTTCATATTTCGGAAAACGGTGTTGGGTACATTGGAAAACGGTGTTAGCTACTTTTGAATTAGGAATTTGAGGTAGGATGCTTCAAAAAAGTTCTTCTAGCAACTTCATACTTCGGAAAGCGGTGTTAGATACTTTAGATTACGGTGTTAGCTGCTTTTGAAATCGGAATTTAAGTTAGGATGCTTTAAAAAGTTCTTCTAGCAACTTCAGACTTCGGAAAACGGTGTTGGGTACATTGGAAAACGGTGTCAGATACTTTGGAAAACGATGTTACCTACTCTTTAAATAGAAAATTGAGGTAGTATGCTTAAAAAAGCCGTTCTAGCAACTTCATACATCGGAAAATGGTGTGGGATCTTTGGAAAACTGTTTTAGCTGCTTTTGAAAAAGGATTTTCTAGTAGGATGCTTCAAAAAGTACTTCTAGCAACTTCATACTTCGGAAAACGGTGTTGGATACTTTGGAAGACGGTGCTAGATAATTTGGAAAACGGTGTTAGCTAATTTTTAATTCGGAATTTGAGGTAGGATGCTTCAAAAAGTTCTTCTAGCAACTTCATACTTCGGAAAACGGTGTTAGCTACTCTTTAAATAGAAAATTGAGGTAGTCTACTTCCAAAAGTACTTCTAGCAACTTCATACTTCGGAAAACGGTGTTACATACTTTGCAATACGGTGTTAGCTGCTTTTGAAATAGGTATTAGCTACTTTTCAATTCGGAATTTAAGTTAGGATGCTTCAAACAGTTCTTTTAGCATCTTCATACTTCGGAAAACGGTGTTGGGTACATTGGAAAACGGTGTTAGCTACTTTTGATTTAGGAATTTGAGGTAGGATGCTTCAAAAAAGTTCTGCTAGCAACTTCATACTTCAGAAAGCGGTGTTAGATACTTTGGATTACGGTGTTAGCTGCTTTTGAAATCGGAATTTAAGTTAGGATGCTTTAAAAAGTTCTTCTAGCAACTTCAGACTTCGGAAAACGGTGTTGGGTACATTGGAAAACGGTGTCAGATACTTTGGAAAACGGTGTTAGCTACTCTTTAAATAGAAAATTGAGGTAGTATGCTTAAAAAAGCCCTTCTAGCAACTTCATACATCGGAAAATTGTGTGGGATCTTTGGAAAACTGTGTTAGCTGCTTTTGAAGAAATATTTTGTGGTAGGATGCTTCAAAAAGTACTTCTGGCTCCTTCATACTTCGAAAAACGGTGTTGGATACTTTGAAAAACATACTTTGAAAAACGGTCTTAGCTACTTTTGAAATCGTAACTTGAGGTAGGATGCTTCAAAAAGTTCTTCTAGCAACTTCATACTTTGGAAAACGGTGTTAGATACTTTGGAATACGGTGTTAGCTGCATTTGAAATTGGTGTTAACTACTTTTGAATTTGGAATTTAAGGTAGGATGCTTCAAAAAGTTCTTCTGGCTCCTTCATACTTCGAAAAACGGTATTAGCTACTTTTGAAATCGGAATTTAAGGTAGGATGCTTCAAAAAGATCTTCTAGCAACTTCATACTTCGGAAAACGGTGAGATATACTTTGGAAAATGGTATTAGCTACTCTTTGCATAGAAAATTGAGGTAGTATGCTTAAAAAAGCCCTTCTAGCAACTTCATACTTCGGAAAATGGTGTGGGATACTTCGAAAAACGGTGTTGGATACTTTGAAAAACATACTTTGAAAAACGGTCTTAGCTACTTTTGAAATCGTAACTTGAGGAGGATGCTACAAAAAATACTTCTAGCAACTTCATACTTCGGAAAACGGTGTTAGATACTTTGGAATACGGTGTTAGCTGCATTTGAAATTGGTGTTAACTACTTTTGAATTTGGAATTTAAGGTAGGATGCTTCAAAAAGTTCTTCTGGCTCCTTCATACTTCGAAAAACGGTATTAGCTACTTTTGAATTCGGAATTTCAGGTAGCATGCTTCAAAAAGCTTTTCTTGCTGCTTGATACTTCGGAAAACGGTGTTAGCTACTTTTGAATTAGGATTTTAAGGTAGGATGCTTCAAAAACTACTTCTAGCAATTTTATACTTCGGAAAACGGTGTTGGATACTTTGGAAGACGGTGTTAGATAATTTGGAAAACGGTGTTAGCTAATTTTTAATTCGGAATTTGAGGTAGGATGCTTCAAAAAGTTCTTCTAGCATCTTCATACTTCGGAAAACGGTGTTGGGTACATTGGAAAACGGTGTTAGCTCTTTTTGAATTAGGAATTTGAGGTAGGATGCTTCAAAAAAGTTCTTCTAGCAACTTCATACTTCGGAAAGCGGTGTTAGATACTTTGGATTACGGTGTTAGCTGCTTTTGAAATCGGAATTTAAGTTAGGATGCTTTGAAAAGTTCTTCTAGCAACTTCAGACTTCGGAAAACGGTGTTGGGTACATTGGAAAACGGTGTCAGATACTTTGGAAAACGGTGTTAGCTACTCTTTAAATAGAAAATTGAGGTAGTATGCTTAAAAAAGCCCTTCTAGCAACTTCATACATCGGAAAATGGTGTGGGATCTTTGGAAAACTGTTTTAGCTGCTTTTGAAAAAGGATTTTGTAGTAGGATGCTTCAAAAAGTACTTCTAGCAACTTCATACTTCGGAAAACGGTGTTGGATACTTTGGAAGACGGTGCTAGATAATTTGGAAAACGGTGTTAGCTAATTTTTAATTCGGAATTTGAGGTAGGATGCTTCAAAAAGTTCTTCTAGCAACTTCATACTTCGGAAAACGGTGTTAGCTACTCTTTAAATAGAAAATTGAGGTAGTCTACTTCCAAAAGTACTTCTAGCAACTTCATACTTCGGAAAACGGTGTTACATACTTTGCAATACGGTGTTAGCTGCTTTTGAAATAGGTATTAGCTACTTTTCAATTCGGAATTTAAGATAGGATGCTTCAAACAGTTCTTTTAGCATCTTCATACTTCGGAAAACGGTGTTGGGTACATTGGAAAACGGTGTTAGCTACTTTTGATTTAGGAATTTGAGGTAGGATGCTTCAAAAAAGTTCTGCTAGCAACTTCATACTTCAGAAAGCGGTGTTAGATACTTTGGATTACGGTGTTAGCTGCTTTTGAAATCGGAATTTAAGTTAGGATGCTTTAAAAAGTTCTTCTAGCAACTTCAGACTTCGGAAAACGGTGTTGGGTACATTGGAAAACGGTGTCAGATACTTTGGAAAACGGTGTTAGCTACTCTTTAAATAGAAAATTGAGGTAGTATGCTTAAAAAAGCCCTTCTAGCAACTTCATACATCGGAAAATTGTGTGGGATCTTTGGAAAACTGTGTTAGCTGCTTTTGAAGAAATATTTTGTGGTAGGATGCTTCAAAAAGTACTTCTAGCAACTTCATACTTTGGAAAACGGTGTTAGATACTTTGGAATACGGTGTTAGCTGCATTTGAAATTGGTGTTAACTACTTTTGAATTTGGAATTTAAGGTAGGATGCTTCAAAAAGTTCTTCTGGCTCCTTCATACTTCGAAAAACGGTATTAGCTACTTTTGAAATCGGAATTTAAGGTAGGATGCTTCAAAAAGATCTTCTAGCAACTTCATACTTCGGAAAACGGTGAGATATACTTTGGAAAATGGTATTAGCTACTCTTTGCATAGAAAATTGAGGTAGTATGCTTAAAAAAGCCCTTCTAGCAACTTCATACTTCGGAAAATGGTGTGGGATACTTCGAAAAACGGTATTGGATACTTTGAAAAACATACTTTGAAAAACGGTCTTAGCTACTTTTGAAATCGTAACTTGAGGAGGATGCTACAAAAAATACTTCTAGCAACTTCATACTTCGGAAAGCGGTGTTAGATACTTTAGATTACGGTGTTAGCTGCTTTTGAAATCGGAATTTAAGTTAGGATGCTTTAAAAAGTTCTTCTAGCAACTTCAGACTTCGGAAAACGGCGTTAGCTACTTTTGAATTAGGATTTTAAGGTAGGATGCTTCAAAAACTACTTCTAGCAATTTTATACTTCGGAAAACGGTGTTGGATACTTTGGAAGACGGAGTTAGATAATTTGGAAAACGGTGTTAGCTAATTTTTAATTCGGAATTTGAGGTAGGATGCTTCAAAAAGTTCTTCTAGCATCTTCATACTTCGGAAAACGGTGTTGGGTACATTGGAAAACGGTGTTAGCTACTTTTGAATTAGGAATTTGAGGTAGGATGCTTCAAAAAAGTTCTTCTAGCAACTTCATACTTCGGAAAGCGGTGTTAGATACTTTGGATTACGGTGTTAGCTGCTTTTGAAATCGGAATTTAAGTTAGGATGCTTTGAAAAGTTCTTCTAGCAACTTCAGACTTCGGAAAACGGTGTTGGGTACATTGGAAAACGGTGTCAGATACTTTGGAAAACGGTGTTAGCTACTCTTTAAATAGAAAATTGAGGTAGTATGCTTAAAAAAGCCCTTCTAGCAACTTCATACATCGGAAAATGGTGTGGGATCTTTGGAAAACGGTTTTAGCTGCTTTTGAAAAAGGATTTTGTAGTAGGATGCTTCAAAAAGTACTTCTAGCAACTTCATACTTCGGAAAACTGTGTTGGATACTTTGGAAGACGGTGTTAGATAATTTGGAAAACGGTGTTAGCTAATTTTTAATTCGGAATTTGAGGTAGGATGCTTCAAAACGTTCTTCTAGCAACTTCAAACTTCGGAAAACGGTGTTACATACTTTGCAATACGGTGTTAGCTACTTTTTAATTCGGAATTTAAGTTAGGATGCTTCAAACAGTTCTTTTAGCATCTTCATACTTCGGAAAACGGTGTTGGGTACATTGGAAAACGGTGTTAGCTACTTTTGAATTAGGAATTTGAGGTAGGATGCTTCAAAAAAGTTCTTCTAGCAACTTCATACTTCGGAAAGCGGTGTTAGATACTTTGGATTACGGTGTTAGCTGCTTTTGAAATCGGAATTTAAGTTAGGATGCTTTAAAAAGTTCTTCTAGTAACTTCAGACTTCGGAAAACGGTGTTGGGTACATTGGAAAACGGTGTCAGATACTTTGGAAAACGGTTTTATCTACTCTTTAAATAGAAAATAGAGGTAGTATGCTTAAAAAATCTCTTCTAGCAACTTCATACATCGGAAAATGGTGTGGGAACTTTGGAAAACTGTTTTAGCTGCTTTTGAAAAAGAATTTTGTAGTAGGATGCTTCAAAAAGTACTTCTAGCAACTTCATACTTCGGAAAACGGTGTTGGGTACATTGGAAAACTGTGTCAGTTACTATGGAAAACGGTGTTAGCTACTCTTTAAATAGAAAATTGAGGTAGTCTACTTCAAAAAGTACTTCTAGCAACTTCATACTTCGGAAAACGGTGTTACATACTTTGCAATACGGTGTTAGCTGCTTTTGAAATCGGTATTAGCTACTTTTCAATTCGGAATTTAAGTTAGGATGCTTCAAACAGTTCTTTTAGCATCTTCATACTTCGGAAAACGGTGTTGGGTACATTGGAAAACGGTGTTAGCTACTTTTGAATTAGGAATTTGAGGTAGGATGCTTCAAAAAAGTTCTTCTAGCAACTTCATACTTCGGAAAGCGGTGTTAGATACTTTGGATTAAGGTGTTAGCTGCTTTTGAAATTGGAATTTAAGTTAGGATGCTTTAAAAAGTTCTTCTAGCAACTTCAGACTTCGGAAAACGGTGTTGGGTACATTGGAAAACGGTGTCAGATACTTTGGAAAACGGTGTTAGCTACTCTTTAAATAGAAAATTGAGGTATTATGCTTAAAAAAGCCCTTCTAGCAACTTCATACATCGGAAAATGGTGTGGGATCTTTGGAAAACTGTTTTAGCTGCTTTTGAAAAAGGATTTTGTAGTAGGATGCTTCAAAAATTACTTCTAGCAACTTCATACTTCGGAAAACGGTGTTGGATACTTTGGAAGACGGTGTTAGATAATTTGGAAAACGGTGTTAGCTAATTTTTAATTCGGAATTTGAGGTAGGATGCTTCAAAAAGTTCTTCTAGCAAATTCATACTTCGGAAAACGGTGTTGGGTACATTGGAAAACGGTGTCAGTTACTATGGAAAACGGTGTTAGCTACTCTTTAAATAGAAAATTGAGGTAGTCTACTTCAAAAAGTACTTCTAGCAACTTCATACTTCGGAAAACGGTGTTACATACTTTGCAATACGGTGTTAGCTGCTTTTGAAATCGGTATTAGCTACTTTTCAATTCGGAATTTAAGTAAGGATGCTTCAAACAGTTCTTTTAGCATCTTCATACTTCGAAAAACGGTGTTGGGTACATTGGAAAACGGTGTTAGCTACTTTTGAATTAGGAATTTGAGGTAGGATGCTTCAAAAAAGTTCTTATAGCAACTTCATACTTCGGAAAGCGGTGTTAGATACTTTGGATTAAGGTGTTAGCTGCTTTTGAAATCGGAATTTAAGTTAGGATGCTTTAAAAAGTTCTTCTAGCAACTTCAGACTTCGGAAAACGGTGTTGGGTACATTGGAAAACGGTGTCAGTTACTATGGAAAACGGTGTTAGCTACTCTTTAAATAGAAAATTGAGGTAGTCTACTTCAAAAAGTACTTCTAGCAACTTCATACTTCGGAAAACGGTGTTACATACTTTGCAATACGGTGTTAGCTGCTTTTGAAATCGGTATTAGCTACTTTTCAACTCGGAATTTAAGTTAGGATGCTTTAAACAGTTCTTTTAGCATCTTCATACTTCGGAAAACGGTGTTGGGTACATTGGAAGACGGTGTTAGCTACTTTTGAATTAGGAATTTGAGGTAGGATGCTTCAAAAAAGTTCTGCTAGCAACTTCATACTTCAGAAAGCGGTGTTAGATACTTTGGATTACGGTGTTAGCTGCTTTTGAAATCGGAATTTAGGTTAGGATGCTTTAAAAAGTTCTTCTAGCAACTTCAGGCTTCGGAAAACGGTGTTGGGTACATTGGAAAACGGTGTCAGATACTTTGGAAAACGGTGTTAGCTACTCTTTAAATAGAAAATTGAGGTAGTATGCTTAAAAAAGCCCTTCTAGCAACTTCATACATCGGAAAATTGTGTGGGATCTTTGAAAAACTGTGTTAGCTGCTTTTGAAAAAGGATTTTGTGGTAGGATGCTTCAAAAAGTACTTCTAGCAACTTCATACTTCGGAAAACGGTGTTACATACTTTGCAATACGGTGTTAGCTGCTTTTGAAATCGGTGTTAACTACTTTTGAATTTGGAATTTGAGGTAGGATATTTCCAAAAGTTCTTCTAGCAACTTCATACTTCGGAAAACGGTGTTAGCTACTTTTGAATTAGGAATTTGAGGTAGGATGCTTAAAAAAAGTTCTTCTAGCAACTTCAGACTTCGGAAAACGGTGTTGGGTACATTGGAAAACGGTGTCAGATACTTTGGAAAACGGTGTTAGCTACTCTTTAAATAGAAAATTGAGGTAGTATGCTTAAAAAAGCCCTTCTAGCAACTTCATACTTCGGAAAATGGTGTGGGATCTTTGGAAAACTGTCTTAGCTGCTTTTGTAAAAGGATTTTGTGGTAGGATGCTTTAAAAAGTTCTTCTAGCAACTTCAGACTTCGGAAAACGGTGTTGGGTACATTGGAAAACGGTGTCAGATACTTTGGAAAACGGTGTTAGCTACTCTTTAAATAGAAAATTGAGGTAGTATGCTTAAAAAAGCCCTTCTAGCAACTTCATACATCGGAAAATTGTGTGGGATCTTTGAAAAACTGTGTTAGCTGCTTTTGAAAAAGGATTTTGTGGTAGGATGCTTCAAAAAGTACTTCTAGCAACTTCATACTTCGGAAAACGGTGTTACATACTTTGCAATACGGTGTTAGCTGCTTTTGAAATCGGTGTTAACTACTTTTGAATTTGGAATTGAGGTAGGATATTTCCAAAAGTTCTTCTAGCAACTTCATACTTCGGAAAACGGTGTTAGCTACTTTTGAATTAGGAATTTGAGGCAGGATGCTTAAAAAAAGTTCTTCTAGCAACTTCAGACTTCGGAAAACGGTGTTGGGTACATTGGAAAACGGTGTCAGATACTTTGGAAAACGGTGTTAGCTACTCTTTAAATAGAAAATTGAGGTAGTATGCTTAAAAAAGCCCTTCTAGCAACTTCATACTTCGGAAAATGGTGTGGGATCTTTGGAAAACTGTCTTAGCTGCTTTTGTAAAAGGATTTTGTGGTAGGATGTTTCAAAAAGTACTTCTAGCAACTTCATACTTCGGAAAACGGTGTTACATACTTTGAAAGACGGTGTTAGCTACTCTAGAAATAGATTATTCAAAAACCACGTCTAGCAACTTCATACTTCGGAAAGCGGTGTTAGATACTTTGGAATACGGTGTTAGCTGCTTTTGAAATCGGAATTTAAGTTAGGATGCTTTAAAAAGTTCTTTTAGCAACTTCAGACTTTAGAAAACGGTGTTGGGTACATTGGAAAACGGTGTCAGATACTTTGAAAAACGGTGTTAGCTACTCTTTAAATAGAAAATTGAGGTAGTATGCTTAAAAAAGCCCTTCAACAACTTCATACTTCGGAAAATGGTGTGGGATCTTTGGAAAACTGTGTTAGCTGCTTTTGAAAAAATATTTTGTGGTAGGATGCTTCAAAAAGTACTTCTCGCAACTTCATACTTCGGAAAACGGTGTTAGATACTTTGGAAAACGGTGTTAGCTACTTTTGAATTCGGAATTTGAGGTAGGGTGCTTCAAAAAGTTCTTTTTGCAATTTCATACTTCGGAAAACGGTGTTGGATACTTTGGAAAACGTTGATAGCAACTTTTGAATTAGGATTTTGAGGGTGGATGCTTCAAAAAGTACTTCTAGCAACTTCATACTTCGGAAAACGGTGTTACATGCTTTGCAATACGGTGTTAGCTGCTTTTGAAATCGGTGTTAACTACTTTTCAATTTGGAATTTAAGGTAGGATGCTTCAAAATGTTCTTATAGCAAATTCATACTTCGGAAAACGGTGTTAGATAATTTGGAAAACGGTGTTAGCTACTTTTCAATTTTTGAAGCATCCCAACATAAAATCCGAATTCATAAGTAGCTAACACCGTATTTCAAAGTATCTAACACCGTTTTACGAATTTTGAGGTAGCAAGAAAAGCTTTTTGAAGCATGCTACCTCAAATTCCGAAATCAAAAGCAGCTAATACCGTTTTCCGAAGTATGAATGAGCTATGGCAGATTTTTTAAGAATCCTACCTCAATTCTCTACTTAAAGAGTAGCTAACACCGTTTTCCAAAGTATGTAACACCATTTTCCGAAGTCTGAAGTAGCTAGAAGAACTTTTTGAAGCATCCTACCTCAAATTCCGAATTCAAAAGTAGCTAACACCGTTTTCCAAATTATCTGACACCGTTTTCCAATGTACCCAACACCGTTTTCCGAAGTCTGAAGTTGCTAGAAGAACTTTTTAAAGCATCCTAACTTAAATTCCGATTTCAAAAGCAGCTAACACCGTAATCCAAAGTATCTAACACCGCTTTCCGAAGTATGATGAAGTTGCTAGAAGAACTTTTTTGAAGCATCCTACCTCAAATTCCTAATTCAAAAGTAGCTAACACCGTTTTCCAATGTACCCAACACCGTTTTCCGAAGTATGAAGATGCTAAAAGAACTGTTTGAAGCATCCTAACTTAAATTCCGAATTGAAAAGTAGCTAATACCGATTTCAAAAGCAGCTAACACCGTATTGCAAAGTATGCAACACCGTTTTCCGAAGTATGAAGTTGCTAGACGAGCTTTTTGAAGCATCCTACCTCATATCCTAATTTAAAAGTAACTAACACCTATTTTCAAAGTATCTAACACGGTTTTCTAAAGTGTCCAACACCGTTTTCCGAAGTATGAACTCGCTAGAAGAACTTTTTGAAGCATCCAGCAAATTTTACGATTTATAAAGTCGCTAACACCGTATTTCAAAGTATCTAACACCGTTTTCCGAATTTTGAAGTAGCAAGAATAGCTTTTTGAAGCATGCTACCGCAAATTGCTAGTTCAAAAGTAGCTAATACCGTTTTCCGAAGTATGAAGGAGCTATAAAAGCCTTTTTAAGCATCCTACCTCAATTTTCTATTTAAAGAGTAGCTAACACCATTTTCCAAAGTATGATGGAGCTATGAAAGCTTTTTTAAGCATCCTACCTCAATTTTCTATTTATAGAGTAGTTAACGCCGTTTTCTAAAGTATGAAGTTGCTAGAAGAACTTTTGGAAATATCCTACCTCAAATTCCAAATTCAAAAGTAGTTAACACCGATTTCAAAAGCAGCTAACACCGTATTGCAAAGTATGTAACACCGTTTTCCGAAGTATGAAGTTGCTAGAAGTACTTTTTGAAACATCCTACCACAAAATCCTTTTACAAAAGCAGCTAAGACAGTTTTCCAAAGATCCCACACCATTTTCCGAAGTATGAAGTTGCTAGAAGGGCTTTTTTAAGCATACTACCTCAATTTTCTATTTAAAGAGTAGCTAACACCGTTTTCCAAAGTATCTGACACCATTTTCCAATGTACCCAACACCGTTTTCCGAAGTCTGAAGTTGCTAGAAGAACTTTTTAAAGCATCCTAACTTAAATTCCGATTTCAAATGCAGCTAACACCGTAATCCAAAGTATCTAACACCGTTTTCCGAAGTATGAAGTTGCTAGAAGATCTTTTTGAAGCATCCTACCTTAAATTCCGATTTCAAAAGTAGCTAACGCCGTTTTTCAAAGTATCCAACACCGTTTTTTGAAGTATCAGGTAACTTCTGATTCTTCTTCATGTTTCTTCATTCCTATTATTGATATTTTGGCACCTGGAAGTTTCTTAGCCCTTCCATGAAATTGCTCCATCTTGTTGAGTTAAAGGCATTCTCCACATCGAGAGTCACTAGTAGGATGATTTTTCCAAAGTAGAGATTGCCTGTCTGTGCATTCTCAACGGACACGGGAGATATTGCTTATGACATCGATAGTTGACTTCTCTCGGTGGAACCCGAATTCTTGGGGAGAAAGGTCTCCTGAAGTTTGAACAGCCCTCAGTATCCGTGGTTTCCGTATCTTTTTATATATTTTACGGGCTGTGTCCAGTATTCCTGGAGGATGCAAATAGTTTTGCAGCCGAGTGTCCTCTTTACCCTTACTGATAAGGACCATTGTGTCTCTTTTCCAGAGTTTGCTGAAGACACCCATTCGTGAACAAGTATTGTACATACGTTGTGGACACTCTTGCGTGGCTATTTTCAGAATCTCAGTGGGTATTCCATCAGGTCCTGTTGCCTTTCCATTTTTGAGCGAGAATACTGCTGTTACAAGCTCTTCCACGGTGAATTTGGGTATATCCTCTTCTTGATCTTCTAAAAAAGTAATTTTCTTCCTCCCTTTCATGGGGGATAGGGAAATGTATGTCAACTAAACGGCCAACCTCCTCTTCGTTCATAACGCCACTAGCGGATATATTGCCATATACCAAAAACATCAGTTTGGAGATTATGTAGGCTTCGTAAGTCATTATTTTAAAATTCTGGCTGAAGGAATTTTAATATTTTTTAAAAATATTAATTTTCAGAAAAAAAATTTATTAAAGTACCCTAATCGCGCCATTTTGGATACCAAAAACGTCAGTTTTGAGGTTATGTACGCTTCGTAAATCATTATTTTGAAATTCTGGCTTAGCGAATCTTAATATTTTTCAAAAATATTAATTTTTAGGAAAAACAATTTATCAAAGTACCCTAATCGCGCAATTTCGGATACCAAAAACGTCAGTTTTGAGGTTATGTGCGCTTCGTAAATCATTATTTTGAAATTCTGTCTTAGCGAATCTTAATATTTTTCAAAAATATTAACTTTGAGAAAAAAAAATTTAGTATAGTACCCGAACTGCGCCATTTTAGATATCAAAAACGTTAGTTTTGAGGTTATGTAGGATTATTTTGAAATTCTGGCTAAGCGAATCTTATTATTTTTAAAAAATATTTATTTTCAGAAAAAAAAATTTTTTAAACTCACTGAATTGCGCGATTTTTTACGGTAAATTTCGGGGTTTAAACCGAAAAATATTAACCGAATTTCATGAAAATCACACATGTTCATCTTCTACCCAAAAAAATAACTTTAAGATACCAGCGTCTCGGAAATACGTTTTTTTTTTTTCACTAAACCCTAATATATATCTAATTTTTATCAGTCACTGATGTAGTAACTGAATATAGTATTTAAAAGAATCTTGAACAGCTATTAGCATCAGGCAGAACCCTAGAATGGATAGTCAAGGGAAACAACGACTGCTTCTGGATCCTATGTAAGGGTATCGAAGCTTTGTATTGCTGATCACTAATTATCAGTCTGGGTTCGTATGCCCGTAATTTTTATGATTCAGTAAATTTTAGATAATACTTCGGATAAAAATATTGACTAACATAAAACAACATATTTTTGGAAAAATGAAGTCGCAGGGGTCCAGGGGGGCACAACCCCCCTGGCGGCTGTCGGGGCGAGCGAAGCGAGCCGGAGGCAGCTAGTACATATATAAATCTTTAATTTTGTATGTTTGTTTGTTTGTTTGTCCGTAATGGATAAACTTGAACGCGATATAATTTAGAGACGCGGGGTTTACGGCAAAAGACGGCAAAAATTACGGGTCAAAACATAGGCTAGGTTTCGTTTCGATGGATAACGACAAAATATTTTTATGTTGAAAAAACTTAATTTTCAAGAAAAAATTTTTTACCAAATTTAAAAAAAAAACCAAAAAAAGAAAAAACTGAGGAAGAATTTTTTTATAAAAAAGAATTTCATTCGATTTGGGTATATTTTTTACGTATCCACCTAAATTTTCAAGGCGATCGGTTTGATCTGTCAAAAGATACAATAATTTTTCGAAAATTATAAAAGTTTAGGACTAATATTATATATATTTCTAATTTTTAATTGAATATTGTAACTAAAAAAAGCTTGAACAGCTATTATCATCAGGCAAAACCCTAGAATGGATAGTCGAGGGAAACAACGACTGCTTGTGGATCCTATGGAAGGGTAGCGAAGCTTTAGTATTTGCCATTGTTGGCTGCCGGAGGCAGCTAGTATATATATAAATCTTTAATTTTGTATGTTTGTTTGTTTGTTTGTTTGTCCGAAATGGATAAACTTGAACGCGATATAAGTTAAATACTTTCGGTTTACGTCAAAAGACGGCAAAAATTATGGGTCAAAACATAGGCTAGGTTTCGTTTCGATTGATAACGACAAAAATTTTTTATGTTTAAAAAACTGAATTTTCAAGAAAAAAATTTTTATAAATTTAAAAAAAAAACCAAAAAAAGAAAAAACTGAGAAAAAATTTTTTTATCAAAAAGAATTTCATTCGATTCGGGTATATTTTTTACGTATCCACCTAAATTTTTAAGGCGATCGGTTTGATCCGTAAAAAGATACAATCATTTTTCGAAAATTATAAAAGTTTAGGACTAATATTATATATATTTCTAATATTTAACTGAATATTGTAACTAAAAGAAACTTTAACAGCTATTATCATCAGGCAGAACCCGAGAATGGATAGTCGAGGGAAACAACGACTGCTTGTGGATCCTATAGTATTTTGGCGCGATCAATTAGATTGTGAATTAGATTCGTGGTTTTATAGTTTGCTTGACTAGCAGGAATCAGCAAAATTGGTTTAGGTTTTACTTCATTAGCGTCCTGGCAAGAGTCAGCATCAGCTGGAACGTAAAAGGCTTTGTCCTCTTGTTTCGTTTTCAAATATTTGAGCCCAGAAACTACAGTCAAGGAACTGATTCATCACCTAACCATTGAGATCAGAGGCCTAGATGGTACTACTATCAGCGGCAGGACCAGCAGAATACTTTGGATGAAGCCATGCGCCTTATCAATAGCTGGATGTCGGATCACGAACTCAGACTGGCAGTCCCAAAAGCGAAGATTTTCCTTCTGACATGGAAAAGGGTTGATACCTTATCGATCTGCTTTCCTAGCAAAGGCAGGCGATTTATAACCGTGAGGAAAAAGAGCGTGACTTATATTTCGTTCGCGGTCGCTCCCACACAATGGAATGACTGCAGTATAGGTGGAATGGTGACCCGAGGGGACGTTGGATGCACCACCTTATCATTGACTGAAAATGCTGGATGAACCATGATCATAGTCAGGTAGACTTCTACTTCACACAGTTCCTAACCTGTCACAGTTATTTCCGCGATATATTTTTCAAGTGGCGCAAGGTGACATCTCCGAGATAGCGCTTAGTACACCTTTTTTGGGTGTCCTCACATCGCTGAGGGGCGACTGCCCTTCGATGAATGGAAGCCGGAAGGAGTCGTTCCGGAAATGCTGCGGAGTACGTACGGGCGACACTGATTCTAAACAAGAAGGAAGGTTTTCTCTCGTAGGAAACTATCCTCCTGTATTGACATGGTATGGCGAAAAAATGCCTGGGCTGCATTTTTTCCTGACCGAATTAATACCTAAACAGGGAGTCCCGGTCCTGATTCTATGATATTATCATAAATGCAGGAGGGTGGGGAGTTTAGTGGGTATTACCCCAAATTTGAGGTTTAATCCCACATAACCATATAGTACGCGGTGTATGGTATACATAAACAGCATTCTCCTCGTCCTACGAAAAAGGTCTCTTCTCTGACGGGTCCGAAACAAAAACTCACTATATAATGCATTTGAAAATGAAATAATTTAAATTGTTCCTGTTTTAGTGGTATTTTTAATGAAATTGTGTAGACAAACTCATACATAAATTTCTTAAACCTTCTCCTCATACATTTTAGTTTTTTTTAAGAATTTTCAAGATCATAATAGATAAAAAAGATTGAAATGAAGATCAATTTTTTTAAATGAATCTTATTTTTATAAGTACAATATTGTAATTAATGGGCATGTTATTCTTATGCAATAATAAATAAATAAAATATTTAAGTTTCTGTTTTTTTAAACTACAAAAAGCATATAGCGCCATCTAGAAAGTAAAAAAAATTTCATATAGTGTTGTTATTTTATGTATAGTAACCTAGATACTCATTTAAAAATTATAGTGTACTAGCAAAAGTTGGAGAGGGGGCTCCGCCCCCCCTGTATTGCATTTACTTTTGTTTCTGTTGCTTAAGAAAATCATGTTTCACTGCACATTTATAATTATGCAAACACATTAAGAGTTTTCAGAAGAGCCTAGTTCTATCCCCAGTAAAGTTAAAATTATTAATTAAGGAAAAATATTTGAAAAGGTATTGGAGAGGCTATTTCTAATCCCGAAGATAATTTATTTCTTATGGAATCCAACAGAATCTAGCATTTTAGTATTAGTATCTCGTGTATTATTTTGGTATTCTATAGACTTAGAGACTTCAAGACCTATTATGAATCATGTTAGCCGGCTAGTGATTTCATAATTTAAACTTCGTGTTATTAACTGGATATGCAATTTTTTCGATATTTTTTGATCTAGAGAATTTAAGGTCTCATAATAAAAATTTATCAAATAATTTCCAGAGGGGCCTCTTTATAGTCCTAACAGTTTGTAGCGTAAACAAATATAAATTGCAAATAATACAGTAAAGAATCTATAAAATTTCTTGAATTTTTCTCTTTTTTTTTTATTTTACTGCAAATTATCGAAAATTTTTTTTTAAAAATCAAAGAAATTTTACACATTTTTAAAGAAGCGTCCGTTTTTTATGCAAATTTATGTGAATACATATAAATTAGTGCCGAATCGAGTAATACCAAAAATTTTATCATATTTAGAAGTTATTTCACTTTTTAAGCAAATTTTCAAAAAATTTTATTTTTTCCAAAAATAGTAAAAATTGAATATCTCCAAAAGTACGGTAACTGAGTTTCAAAACTATGGCCTATGTCACCCGCTGACTTTTTTTCTATATTTTGATACTTCATTTTGACATTGATTCGACCCTGATGATGAAACACATACACACACAGACTCACAAATAGATGATTATAAATACCACAAAAAGTAAAAAAATTTTTAAAAATTTTCGGACCAGCTTCAAAAATATTTTATAAAATTTTAAAGATACCTCCGTTTTGAATAAAAATTTAGGAGAATACGCAAGAATTGGTGCCAAATCGAATACTACAAAGTGTAACAGTAAAATTTTTCGATTGTCTCAAGATATTTTATTTTTTGTTAAAAATTTTTAAAAATTTTATCAAGTTCAAAAACACTAAAAATTGAATATCTCCAAAAGTAAGATAGCTGAATCGCAAAACTATGGCCTATGTCACTCGCGGACATTTTTTCTTTAATTTGACACCGGTTTTATATAATTTCGTTCACTGGTTTGGCCCTGATGATAATACACACACACACACACACACAGACACACAAATAAATTTTCAAATATATATAGTAGTAAGATAAGATATAAAATCCTGAAAAAATCTCTATGATTTCTTTTAGTTTTTTTTATTGTCTCTCTGGAAATTTTAGCGTATACTAGTTTTAAAATTCTTTTTTTTTAATACTTAATCAAATAAGACTTGAATCTGAATTAAAAAAATAATATAAAGAAGAAAGTTAAGAGTTAGTACTATTTGTTTATTAAGTTGTGAGTGAAAAGTTTTCGTTAATAATATAAAAAATATCCTATTTAAAAAAAAAACTTAAATAAAAACAATATTTTTTAAAGTAAATCATATGTTAATGAATATACAAAAGTTGTAATCAAAATACATATATGTAAGTTTACTTCCTTATTTATGTAGTTAAGATATAAGTTTTTCTGTCTGTTGCTTTGATATATTTTTTTGATATATTTTTAATATCAAATAACAAAGAATCAGCAAATATTATTAAACTGTTTAATACTTATAACGAATTATGTATGTTTAATAAATTAAAATTAAAATTAACCGAAAGTAACCTTCAAAAATCAGTTTTGTTACATTGATCGATCATGATTTATAAGTTGCAACCCTGACTCTTTTAAGTTAGATGGCGCCTCCTAGCCCGGTTGTTAGACTCCATAAAAGAAATTTTTGAAGTTTTAATAAAATAACTTTAACTACAGATAAAAATAAAAAAATTCAGTTTCATTTATGCAATATTCAAAAAAAGGTTACAATTTTCTAGAATAAACTTAACTTCATCATATTCAATTATTTATATTTTTTATTATTATTTACCTTTTATAATGTTTGTTTTTTTTTATTAGCGTTTATAATTAAACTGGCAAAATGATGAAAAAATAATAATTCTTTTTTAATAGATTGGAAATGGCATCAGAAGAGGTTCATCACGCTTAAAAAAAACTAAAATTAATTGATGATAGTAAATGTTGTAAGTGTAAAGTTTTTTTTCCGTAAAGGAATTACTAAGAAAAAAGTCTTTATTATTGATAGAGCTGCGGCAGAAGACTTTTATAAAAATTATAGTTTTGGTTCCTCTTTGAGGAACCATTGTGTTAGGTCAAAATTTTATTTTCTATTTTTTGGCATATAAACACGTTTTGGGACCCCAGGAAGCTAAAAAACCGGTTTTTAAAAAAAGTCTGTATGTGTGTGTGTGTGTGTGTGTGTGTCTATACGTACGTACGTATGTAATCGGTGATATTTCACAAACATTATGGAATTAAGACCTAATTTTTTTTCCACAAATTTGTTTATTAAAAAAATCTCAAAATACTTTTTTTTTTTTAATTTGGATGTAACAAGTCATTTATTTCCACGAAAGTACTTTTATTTGAAAGTATGGTTTTCACATGATATTTTGAATCGGATACTTAATTTTTTTTTAATTTTTTTTCTAAAATTTTTTTCACAAAAAAATACAAAAAATACCAATTTTTTTTTTCTTTTTGGACGAATTACCTAATTTATTTCCAGGGAAGTACTAGTTTTAAGAACCTCGTTTATAGTAATTTTTTGGATCTGATACTTAGTTTTTTCAAAATTTTTTTCTCAAGATAAAAAAAAAGGAAAAAAAAACTGCAATATTTTTTTTTTTTTGGTGTAATACCTCATTTAATTCTATGAAAGTACTAGTATCTGAAAATATTGTAACTAGTGATATTTCAAAACCATTATCGAATTAAGACCTAATTTTTTTTCAAAAAATTTTTTTATTAAAAAAATCTCAAACCCCCCTATTTTTTTTTAATTTGGATGTAATACCTCATTCATTTCCATGAAAGTACTTATACTTGAAAGTATGGTTTTTACTTGATATATCCAATCTGATACTTAATTTTTTAAAAATTTATTTACTAAAATTTTTTTCACAAAAAAATACAAAAAATACGAAACTTTTTTCTTTTTGGACGTAGTACCTAATTTATTTCCATGGAAGTACTAGTTTTAAGAAGCTCGTTTACAGTAATTTTTTGGAACTGATACTGAAATACTGAATTTTTTCAAAATTTTTTTCTCAAAATTAAAAAAAATGAAAAATAAAAAAAATTGCAATATTTATTTTTTTTTTTTGGTGTAATACCTCATTTAATTCTATGAAAGTACTAATATTTTAAAATATTGTAACCAGTGATATTTCAAAACAATTATCGAATTAAAACCTCAATTTTTTTTCCAAAAATTTGTTTATTAAAAAAATCTCAAAATACTTTTTTTTTTTTAATTTGGATGCAATACCTCATTTATTTCTATGAAATTACTTATATTTGAAATTATGATTTTTACTCGATATCTTGAATCTGATAATTAATTTTTTGAAAATTTTTTTCTCCAAAATCTTCGTCACAAAAAAATACAAAAAACACCAAATTTATTTTTCGTTTTGGACATATCTAATTTATTTTAATGAGAGTACAAGTTTTAGAAATTTAGTTTATAGTAATTTTTTGTATCCGATCAGAATTTTTTTTTTTATTTTGATATAAATTATAACACACAAGAAAGAGTGATGGAAATCTTGCCTCTTTTTGACTTCCTTGGATTATTTTGCTCGTTGCTATGTTTATTTATGTATGCAGCTTAATGAAATTATAAACAATAATAAACAGCCTAAAAATATTAAATGCTTTTGCTTGCATTTTAAAATTAAGATTTAAAAGTTATATTGGCATTTTTTAAAGAATCAAACAATTTATAGAATTAAATAATTTATTATTTTGTGATTAATAGAAATAATATAAATAATGTTGAATTCTTGAAGCAATTAATGTGGTTATTTTTTTTATTACAAAATATTATTATTATTATTATTATCATTGTTGCGGAAGATTGGTCAAATGCAAGAAGTACACTGAGAAAATAAATTATAAGGAATTTATATAAATTCTGGTAAAATAAATTAAATTTTAGTATAATAAATGGGGTCTAAAAGTCTAAAAAATATTAGATGGTCGATAAAAATGAATAAGTACGATTTTTTAAAGTGAAGATCTTTATTAGAAAATAGTTTTTTAAAGACGTTTCGGATTAATCACTACATCTTCAGTTCTATAATAATAGAATCGTATGATTGAATAATAAAATATAATAAAAAATAATAAACAATTTTACAATATAAATGGTTAATTTACAATAATTTAAATATATAGATTTATATTGGTACCTTTTTTTTATAACAAGATAACAACTATACTTTAGATAAATACATTTTTCATAGGAAATGATGATATTTGCACATTTTAACGTAAAAAATTTTTTAGAAAGTGTGGTTCATGATCCAATATTTTAAATTCATCCCATTTAAAATTATGACTAGTGGTTTTGTAATGTTTTAATATGACTGGGTCTTCATCATTAACCTTTAAAAGATTTTTAATTTCAACAAGATTGTGATTTGAATTTTTATTTGTTTTGACTTGGATATTGTTATCATATTGTAATTGCTACCTTGGTTTAAATTTTTTTGTTTTTTTATCAATCTGTCAATTTCACTATTGTGTTCTGATATTCTCACAATACTCTGTCTCTTTGTCTGACCCACATATGATGAATTGCAATCTTGGCAATCAATTTTATAAACAACTTTAGTATGGTCATTTTTATGGACTTTATCTTTAGCCTTGATAACAATGTTATTTAAGTTGTTTGGAATTTTTGGAATGCAGATGATATTGTATTCTTGTAGCCTTTTTGCATACTATGGAAGAAACCTGGCACATTAGGAATACATATTTTTTGTTTTTTTAACATGATGTTTTTTTCTATGTCAAGGGTGTTGCCTTTTTCAATATCTGTATTTTGCTTCTTGTATTTTAGATAATCAAGTCTTTTTTTAACATAGTAATTTATAAATTTGACTGGGTTACTATTTTTTATTAAAAAATCTTTAACAATATGTATATTCTATTGATGGAATGTGGTGTCTGATAGCAGAATAGCTTTGTCAATTAAGCTATAAATCATTCTAATTTTTTGGTGTTTTGTGTGGCTAGAATTGAAATTTAAGTAGCGACCTAAGCACGTTGGTTTTCTATACCAGTTGTGAATTAGCTTTGTATCCTTTTTTGTTATTCTAACATCTTAGAAGTTTATGGAGTTGTTTACTTCTTGTTCATAAGAAAACTGGAGACGTGGATGGTAGTTGATGAATTTTTTAAGGATCTCACTGATTTTATCTTTTGGAATGATGGTAATAATATCATCTACAAAACGGTAAAAAATTATTGGTTGAAAATCTAATTTACTTAAGCATTCAGTTTCTAAATCTGCAAGTACCAAGTCTGCAAAAACTAAAGAAACAGAAGAGCCCATTGATGACCCATGGATCTGCTTGAAAAATCTATTATTAAGTTGTAGATATGTGTTGTTGTTTAGGAAATCAATTGCTGCTAGCATTTCTTTAACGATATCGTCGTTTAAAGGTAGGAGAGGACGCGAATTCATACAGGCTTCAAATTGTTTTAATAAGGTGTAAGAATGACTAAAGGTAAGAATTTGTTCCCCTAATACTTTTTTTAAATGAAGTTTAGCCGATTTAACGGCAGCTTCCCATATGCCACCAAAATTGGGTGCAGAGGGTGGAATAAAATGCCATTTTACATTTTCAAATTTTAAAGAATAAATAATTTCTTTTAAATGATCAGAATCTTTTGTAAATAGATCAGAAACTTCTTTGGAAGCACCGACAAAAGTTGTACCATTGTCACTATAAATTTCACGACATTCACCTCTAACTGAAATAAATCGTCTAAAAGCAGCCAAAAAATCTGAACAATTGTAACTTTCTACTAATTCTATGTGTACAGCTTTCGTAACGAGACACACAAATACACATATATACGCTTCGTAAGTTTTTATACCTCTAAATTTAGAAGCCTTGATATTAAAAAGTCATGCATAATCGATACCTGTATAAGTAAAAGCATCTGTACTTAAATTAAATCTAACAGATGGTAAATTTTCCATTTTTTGATACAAAGTACTACCCCTATACCTGATACATGTAGTACAATTTCTTATTACTTTTTTTACCAAATTGCGTTAACAATCCAATATTGTTGCCTTATGGTGGAGAGAGTAAGTTTTATACCACCATGAATAGTTTGAATACAGTGAACATAAAGAGTAATTAATAAGGAAAAATTTGATGTTTATGGAAGTATGAATGGATGCATTTCTTCGAAACCTATTAATGCATTGCATAAACGACCACCTACTCTCAAAAGATTGTCTCTAAAAAATGGATCAAGTTTTAAAAGGTTATCACTTCTCTTATATTTGATTCTCTTTTAATTGATTATATTTGCGCAATTGATGTATTGGCTTGAAAAAGTAAAAATGTTGTTCTAAATAAATAAGAGTAAGTTTGGACCTTATTAATTCAAAAATGCTCAAAGATTTAATTTTTATGGAGTTTACAACTCCGCTATACCGGTAACTCCGCTATACCAGTCCTAAGCCCGGAGCCTCATAAAGCTGAGGAAGGAGGAAGGTAGTTCAGGCCGCCTTATCCAGGTTGAACTGGAATCAGAGATACTGGATACAGCTTTCTGGAACAACTGAGGCTGCCCTATAAACGGGTCCTATGCCTTGCTTTTCTCTGTGGGACACGCAAATTGCTGACCCAATGCACTTTCATTGATTATGCCGCAGATAGCTCATAGCTCTCTGGAATAACCGAGGCTGCCCTATAAACCGGGTTTATGTCTTGCTTTTCCTTTGTGCATCCTTAATGAACGCGCTGCAGCTCGCTATCCTTAAGTATCTCTGAGGAATCGACACACCAAAAGGGGCTCCAAGGTCTCCTCCAAGGCCTTATGTATATGGCTCTTAGCATGGGAGATTTCCACCTTGAGCACAGCGACGCAGCCGATTAAAGGTTAGTTGCGGGCTCCGATAAACTATGACTGGAGGTTATTATTTTCTGGTTTAGTAATGTGTGAAGGTAAACGTCGGAGCCAGGAAGACTTCGGCCTTTCTGGATGGGCGTGGCAAACCTAAGGAACTCTAGCTGTGTTTGAGGAAACTCTAAAATCCTCCGCCGTGTATCTACCCATGCGGGACATGTGTGCTTACAAACACAGCTAAATGTGTTTGTCTACACACATGCACGGTATGCGGTGCGGCGCGACCCGTGAGTGCCAAAAGAGGATCCTGGATGGGGAAGCGAGCTGTCTGGTTGCGTGCCGAGCAACCTGAACCATCTTTGGCCTCTGCTGACGCAAGACGGGAGGTGGGGTTCTCTGCAGCTGGAGCCCATCATTAACGGCTTGGCGATGTTGCCGGTATGTACCCAAGCTGCTGGAGGACTCTAAATTTCCGAAGCGAATTATGCTTTTATTCGTGGAGGAATGGGAGGAGCAAGGTAGTGCAAGTACATGCCGTCAGCTATATCCTCTGTGATGCAACCAGTCTGCATGTTAGCTGCCCAGAATGTGAGGGGTCGAAGGAGGCCGTTGCACATGGAGCGATGAATTCTTAATGAAATGAAAATGTCTGAAAAAAACATAAACGAAAGCACGAAGCAAAAGGATAAGAATATCCAAGATCCTTCTACACAGGACATGGACTTTGAAATCGTAGATGGAGACCAAGAAAGCGATATTGTTTAGGCGACTTTTGCCAGTACTTTAATTGGCAAAAACGTCACAAACCTGAACAGATGTCATGCGACCATTGAGAAGTTCTATGATGAGATGCTTACTTGCGTTGAACAGATGGAGGATAAGATTAAAAAGCAGACTAACATTTCGATGGTAATCTAAGATGGTGTTAGGCTGTTCAAGAATAATCTAAGCATGTTAAAGACAATTAAGGGCATGCAAGCCCGAGAAGTCCTCGCCATCGAAACTGAACTTAAGCAGTATATTAGCAAGCAAACTAAAGCCGCTAAACATAAAAAGAAAAGGTTTCGAGAAAACTCGGAAGAGGAAAATGATAGTGGAAAACAGACTCCCTCAAAGAAGTCTGCAGGTGAAAAGAGCTCAAAAAATTGGCACTGAAAGCCAATTCTGCTACATCTGCGGCAAAACAACTCTCAGCTACCAGGGCAACCAATCCGCGAACGCTCCCTAGAGCTACTGTTTCACTTATAAGGCTAACAGATGAAATAGTGGTAGCAGCGGGAAGAAATGGAGATAATATGCTGGGACCCACCCAAACTCCTTCCGCAGACGGAAGGATGAAGAAAGGCAGCATTAAGCTAGGCTTGGGCAGTTGTAGAGTAAGACTACAGGTAACTCCGCTTAGATGCTTCAGATGTTTAGCGTATGGCCACATAGCAGGTAATTGCAAAGGACCCGATCGAAGCAAACTATGCTTTTAATGTGGGATGGGAAAACACAAGGTAGTCGAATATACAGGGAAGCTACAATGCTTCCTGTGCAAAGCTGCCAAATTAAAGGAAAAAGAGCTCAAACACTTCTCAGGTTTCAGGAAGTGCTCTGAGTTCCAAAAAGCGATCAGAAAATGATCAAGGTGGTCCAAGGAAACATGCACAGAAACTGGACTGCAAACCAGCTTATGTATCAAACTCAGAGGGAGATCAAGGCAGACCTTTGGATCATCAGCGAGCAGTACCGAGAGGGTAATCCAAATCCAGCTACCTGGTTCGACGACGAACTCGGAACAGCAGCTATTTGGATCGCTAATCAAGAAAAAGTACCAGTAGAAGCATCAGGAAGAGGTAGGGGCTTTGTGTGGGTTAGAAGTAAAACTATAACTTACGTGTGCTGCTACCTTACGCCGACCGGACCTAGACAGGAGTATTATATGAAATTGTTAGGCATAGAAGACGTTGCGAGAGATGCGGGTAAAAACATAATTGTTGCAGGCGATTTTAACGCCAAAGCTGTTAACTGGGGCATGCCCTACACTGACTCAAAAGGGGCGGCGACCCTTGAAATAGTTTCCAGGCTGGGACTCGTTGTCTTGAACGTGGGTAACACCACTACCTTTAGAAGGGCCGGCTTTAACGAGACGATAATTGTTGTGTCTTTCGCATCTGAAGGCCTGAGTACAAGAGTGAATAACTGGCACGTCATGGAAGATTTTACAGCGAGCGACCACTAGTATATTTCGTTTGAAATCCAGCACGAACGACAGCCTCCCGGCGTAATGACGCTGATTAAGAAAGCCTGTGATGCTTCCATGCCTCGAAAAAGGTTCAATGGAAAGAACCCACCTGTGTACTGGTGGAAACCAGAAATTGCAGAGCTCCGCAGACAAAGCCACAAGACGCGAAGAAGAGCGACTAGAGCAAAGTCTCGCGGAGAAGCAAGGGAACTCATGAACGTTCACAAAGAAGTTAAGCGATCCTTAAGGCAGGCGATCAACGCCAGCAAAATTCGCTGTGAAAGGAAGCTATGTATTGAAGTTGACAACGACCCCTGGGGACTTGGCTTCAAGATAGTTACGAAGCAGCTGAGGGGCTTCGCGGCCAGCTCGCTAATGGACTAAGAGGAGGCAAAAACAGTCGTTGATGCCCTATTCCCGACGCACCCGACAAGAGTGGATGAAGAGGATCACATCAATGTGGAGGATATCCCGGACTTTACGCAAGAAGAGCTGTTCGCTGCCGTGGACTTCCTTAGAAATAAGAAAGCTCCCGGCCCAGATGGTATACCAGCCGAGATTATAAGATTAGCTGCACACGAGTGTCCATCATTGATGCTAAGGATGTACAACACATGCATCCAAACAGGAGTCTTTAGCAGGCGATGGAAAAAGGCAATACTGGTACTTATCAGTAAAGGAAAGGGTGATCCTACACTCCCATTCTACTGGTGACCACTAGGACTTTTGGATACAGCGGGAAAAAGTTAAGAAAAGATGCTTCAACCTCGTATCTTAAACGCTGTAGAAGCAGCAGGAGACTTATCTCCTTGACAATACGGCTTTAGATGGGGGCGGTCCACCATTGGGGCAGTGAAGAAGGCCGTTGACGCGATAGCGAGGGCCCAAACGGGTAATCATTACTCTCGTAAAATTACTCTTTTGGTTACCCTTGGTGTCAAGAATGCATTTAATTCGGCAAAGTGGACAGACTTCCTGCAAGGACTGAGTGACTTCGCAGTACCCAAATATTTGATGCGGGTAATGAAGAGCTACCTAAGTGACCGAATACTCTTGTACGAGACTCTACAAGGTAAAAGGAGTAGGAAAGTGACAGCTGGCGCGGCTCAGGGTTCGGTACTGGGACCTGACTTATGGAGCATTTCTTATGATGGTATCCTGAGGCTGGAGCTAGCGGATGGCTGCTTTATGATAGGTTATGCGGATGATATTGCTCTCGTAATCATAGCAAGAAACGTACAACAGGCTTAGAACAGCTTGAACTTTTGCATGGTAAATACAAACATATGGATGGAAGAGCATGGATTAAGTCTTGCAGCTGCTAAAACAGAGATCGTAATGTTTACGGGGAAGCAAATTCAAACTGTCATCCCGATACGAATCGACGAATATACTTAGAGACGAAAAGGTTCGTTAAATATCTAGGGATAACTCTAGACACGAAGCTGACTTATTGGGAGCACAACTCCCAAAGGGTCAAGAAGACAGGTACCACGACGCAAGCCCTGAGCAGGCTGGTGTCAAATATGAACGGCCCGAAGTCCAGCAAGAGGAAGCTACTAATGTCTGTAACTCATTCCATCCTATTGTATGGAGCACAAATTTGGGGGAAGGCGTTAGACAAGTATATGCATTCGAAAGGCATAGTAAGTGTTCAGAGGCAAGGTGCTCTGAGGATTTCTTGCGCGTACAGGACTGTCTCGGAAGCGGCAGTCCTTGTGATCGCAGGCATTATCCCAATTAAGCTCCTCGCCAAAGAGCGTAAACTTATTTATGATAGAAAAAATTAAGGCGACGTCGACCGTATCAAAGCGGAAGTTAGGAGGGATGTGATGCTGGAGTGGCAGACGCTCTGGAAGGATCGCACAGACAGCGCATGGACCAGGCGTCTCATAAAAGATGTCGCTCGATGGATCCAGAGAGAACATGTGGAAGTGAAATACTTCTTGACCCAGTTTCTCAGTGGACACGGGCTTTTTCAGACCTATCTCTTCAGGATGGGCAAAGTTGGAAGTTCCGAATGTGTGTTCTGTCCCGGTAAACGCGATGATGCGTATCACACGTTCTTTCGTTGCGATCGGTGGGTGATAAAAAGGAGGGAATTGGAGGCGGAAATAGGGAAAATTACGCCTGACAATGTCGTTGAAAGAATGCTTCAAAATGAAGAAGGATGGAGTGCTGTTGCAAGGCTCGTGGAGGATATTCTGAGAACTAAAAAGCTATTGACGACACCCTAACTAGGAGCCGTGTGTAGGAGCGACCGAGATGGACAGTTTTTGCACGCGGCACCAAAGAGGGGACAATGTAGGACGTACAAGGATATCTATTTATTTATTTATTTATATACTTATTTATTTATTTATTTATTTATATATTTATTTATTTATAAACTTACTTATTTATCTAGTTGACGACACGGTGAAATAACAAGAAGGAGAAAGAAAGGATTAATGGATGGAAGGATCTTCAACCAAAGAAGATACATGACCTTAAGTTAACCCGAAGTAATGTGATAAACAGTTCCGGGCTGACTTGTATAAGGTATGATGAGGGGTGAGTGTAGTCGGTAAACATGGGGCAATGCATTCTTTGCAGAGTGCCTTGCCATCATGGAGTCCGTCACTGTTCAGAACACCGGGTTTTGTTCGTGCGTAACGCACCTCTCTGCCAGTGTGCAAGAAAAAAAAAAAAAAAAAAAAAAAAAAAAAAAAAAACTTTAATATAATTATATTCTTCAGTAGGATTAAAATTTTCATGAAACCATGTGTTAGAAAACAATTTTTATTTGTTAAGCAATGGAGATTTGATTTTTATAAATAATTATATATGAACCTTATAACATATCCTGAAACGATAACTAATTTATTTAAACTGGAAAATTTATTAATTAATTCCCATTGATTGAATTTATTGACAATATTAATTTCATGACAATATAAAGTTGATAAAAAAGAACCTATTTCAACATTATTGGGTTCAGATATCATCTGAAAGGCTTCTGAAGATTCTGATAACCATTTTGGACCTTGAAACCACAAATTAAAATTTAAGAAATCATTAGATTTTAATCCACGAGATGCGCAGTATGCGGGATTATCAGCTGATCTAACATGTCTCCATTGGGCTTTTAGAATTAGGTCATGAATTTTTGAACATTGATTGGCAATAAAAGTAGTCCATCTAGAAGAATGTTCCCTAAGCCAATACAAAACGTCTTTTGAATCACTCCATAAATGACAAGTATAATTTGTTAATTTAATTTCGACAACTATTTGATTTATTAGTTTTGATAATAAAACTACTGCCATCAATTCTAACTTGGGTATTGTAAGAATCTTTTTGATTGGTGAGACTAGTTTTTGCTTGAAGTAAGGATATGAAGACTTTTCCATCTTTCACGATTCTTAAATAAACTACTGCAGCGTATGCATATTTAGATTCATCAGCAAAACCATGTATCTCTACTACTTCATCTCCGGGATCAAAATTCAACCATCGATTGAATTTTAAAGTATCGAGGCATTGTAAATTATTATACCATTGTAACCATTCATTTAGAAGATCATTAGAAATAACACAGTCCCATTCTACTTTACGTACCCAGAGTTTCTGTATAAGCATTTTTGCTAAAACTATAACAGGAGATACCCAGCCTAGAGGATCAAAGATTTTTGAGATAGTATTACGCGTTTACCTATGGTTTTTTTGAATTTTGAGAAATCAACAAGATTTATTTTGAAGAAAAAATAGTCATCTTTGGGACACCATTGTATAACTAATACCCCTAAACTAAAATTGTTGTTAAAATCTGATCCTAATTTATCTGCTCTATCACAAATATTACTATCATTTGATAAGAACTTATGTAGTTCGAAACCTCCTAACTTGCAGATTTCCTTTAATTGTTTTAACTTTTCAATACTCTCTTCTAAAGTATAGCCACCTGATATGGTATCATCCATATAAACCTCGTCATCTAAAACGCTAGCACCAAGAGGAAATTTTGAACGTTCGTCTTCCGCCAATTGTTTCAAACAGCGAATTGCTAAGTATGGACTTGAAACTAATCCGTATGTCACGGTTTCTAATAAATAAACTTTAATTGGTTGAGATTTGTCAAAACGCCATAAAATAGCTTGAAAATATTGATCATCTACATGAACTCTAATCTGTCTAAACATTTGCTTAATATCAGAAATAAAAACATATTTGTATTCTCGCCATGATAAAATTAACCCAGATAAATCTGATAGTAAATTTTCACCAGTATGGCAAACATTATTAATGGATAAGCCATTTTCTGCTTCTACTGATCCATTAAAAACTGTTCTGAATTTGGTAGTAAGATGATCTTCTCTTAGTATTCCGAAATGAGCAATAAAATATTTTACTTTACAAAGTTCAAAATGTTTTGCTTCTCTCATGTGACCTTAATTAATATAATCTTGAAAGAATTCTGTATTCATTTCTTTTAATTTTGGGTTTTTTGTAAATTTTCTTTCAAGGTTAAGGAACATGAGTTTGGATTTATCAAAAGAACCAGAAAACTAAGTTTTTCTCTATCAACAAAAATTGGAAGTCTAACTACGAAACGACCTGAAGGAAGTCTAGAATAAGTATTTTTAAAAAATTGTTCATTAGCTAACTCTTCTTTTGTGAGAAATTTCTTTTGATGAAATTCTTCTTGGTTCCAAAAGGATTGTAATAATAAATCAATTTTTTCCTCTTCAGCTATATGAAGAGCTGAAATTTTATGAATAGGATTATGAACTTTAGTATCACCTGATACAATGTAACCAAAAGAAGTATTTTGAGCAATAGCTCATCAATATTGCCTTTAATAGGATCTCCTTGAATAATTTGAGAATATATAGTAGTGCTTAGTAAAATATCTCTTTTTTTGTTTTTATAAAAATAAGGATCAGCTAAATTGAGATTTTTTAGATGCTCATAACTTAATTTATGTTTAATATTGGGAGCATAATTTGAAACTTTAGGCAATATTAAAGCATTAACATCAAAAAACTGTTTATCAAACGTAGAACTGATTTTAAAATTAGCATAACTTTTGCAAGTGTAATTAACTTTTCCACCTACACCAGAAACTGGAACTTCAACTGACTTTCGATCTAAACCTAACTGTTGACAAACATATTCAGATACAAAAGAAGACTGAGAGCACTGATCTATCAACGCATTAACTGTGATAAACTTTTCGTTATTTGCCCAAACTCTTATTTAAGCTGTAGCTAATAAAACCGGGCTGGTAAAGGGAGATACGTGACACGTTGTTGACAAATCAGGTGTGTTAACTAATTTTTCTAATTCAGGAACTTTATTTAATAATGCTGAATTTGAAAAAGAACTTAAACTCGAATATTATGCATAATCTTCATTAGTTTCTACGTTATTAATAATATTTGAGGCACCACTTTCATTTTCAGAAACAGAATCAGTTGTTAAATGAGAATTTTTTGCTTGAAAATTACCAGAATTTTGTTCTTTATTAATTAAATTTTGTTGATTCTGAATGTGAATAGTAAAATCGTGTTTTTCATTGCAAAACTTACAAGTTTTTTCAGATTTGCATTCAGGTAACATGTGTTGACCCAAGCAATTGAAGCACCTGTGTTTACTTACAATGAACTGTTTCCTTTGAACTGGGGATTTATTCAAATAAATAGGGCAGAAAGAGAAGAAATGTTCTTTAATGTAAATTATACACTTTGTTTTATCATTGTTAGAACTTTTACTATTTGAATTAGAATTTATTGAAGATTTATTAAACTTATTAGAAAAACTAAAATTATTATTATTACTTTTTATATTATCTTCAATCGATTCTAATACAACTACTTGACTTTCCATAAATTTTATTAAATCTGAAAATAAGGGGGTTATTTGGAATTTTTTAAGTTTCCTACATATTTTTCCCATTTTTTACGTATATCCAAATCAAAAAGGGAAATTGAATGAAATACTAGCATATCATCCCAATACTTGGTATTTCTTTTTAATGCTTCTAATGCTTGTATTGGTGCTGTAATTCCATTCAAAATTCTCTTTAATTCGGCAGAGGACTCTTTTTTCATAGCTTTTAAATTGAAAAAGGAAGCTAAATGTGAATTAACTAATCTCCTCTTATTTTCAAATTTATCAACTAATTTTTCCCAAACGAATGGAAAATTATTATTCGTAATGCTATATGAATTAACTAACTGAAGGGCTTCACCCTGTAAACTGGATTTCAAATAATATAACTTAAAAGCATCAGAATAACTTTTATCAATAACTAAAGATTTAAACATATCTCGGAAATTTTTCCATTACGTAAAACTACCGTTTAATTTTGGGATAGGGATTCTTTCCAATTTTTTCAAATTATTTTCAGTGGCAAAACCTGAAGATCTATGTGAGTTATCATTTTGAGGGTTATGTGTTGCAATAAATTCATTAAACTGACATTTATTTTTTAAATAATTTTGTTCAACTGAACCAAAAGTATTATTTTTTATATAATTAGATTTATCTGAATTAGCTATCTTTAAAATTTTGTAATGATTTTACTCAAATTGATACCACATGTCATTCAAGTTTTCTAAACGTGTGGAAGCATTGTATATGCTTTCATTGCCATCCTGAAGGAAATTGTTATATGAACTAACAATACGTTGCGAAATGGAATTTTGCTCTGAAATTAAATTTTTTGCCATTTTAACTAAGGTATATTAATATGCAAAAAATAACTGAGGGAAAGAAAAGAAAAAAAACTTTATAATAAGTAACTATGCAATATTTCAAAGAAAAAAAAAATCAATGAAAAAATGTTGCACAAACTGAACTAGTCATCTTTTCTCGGAATTATTAAAAAACTGTGCTACATATCAATGTGCAAAAGTTCCCATGAGAACAATCCCAAAAAAAGATTTTCTCATTGAGTCCCTTATGAAAAGAGTAAACTTACTATAATTAACTAAAAAACGAAAACTAGTAAATAACTTTTTCTTCAGAAAGGAAGCTCAACGGGACCTCCAAATTTATGCAACAAATTTCACCAATTTTTAATTTCTTGTAAAGGTAAAATTTAAATTGTATAAATAAAAAACTTATTTTAAAATAAATTATTAATAATTCCTAAAACTTTTAAACTAATAAATAACTAGTGAATAACTAAATAAAAAAAAAATTGGCAAATTGACAATTAACTAACTAACTGATTATCCAAAGGATAATATAAACCTGCCCAGGTTATTTTTCATTAATAGATATCCAATAAAAATATCATTAAATTCTGAAAAAAGTATTAAGTATAATGCTATTAAATAAAATACCCTGCCAACTAGCTGGCACTGAGGTTCCTCAAACAATGGGCTGTAATCTTAATTTACAACAAATATTATTGATTACAACCATGCAATTTTACATACATTTTTCGTTTTGAGTAGCTGGTATAGTAGATTATTAAGATCATTTTGTTATTAAAGTGAAAATTCTAGCGTCCATGGATTGGTCGCGCTGGCGTTAATGGATTTTAAATCATTTTTGCATAATTAAAAAGAGACAAATATGAAAAAAGCTAATTTTCTTTTTTTTTATAAAATTTTATTTTATTAGAATATATAATTATCCCTTAATAATTAAAATATTGGGTAACATGATTTTTTTTGTTTTGTCTAAGAAATGGTTGGTAACGATGCGAAAATTACAAATATTCGCTCAATTATTATGAAAAGATAGAAGCTTTTACCACAATTTATAATAATTTCTTATAAGTTATTTTCTCAGTGTTATTCTTGCATTTGACCAATCTTCCGCAACAATGATAATAATAATAATAATAATAATATTTTGTAACAAAAAAAAAACCACATTAATTGCTTCAAGATTTTAACATTATTTATATTATTTCTATTAATCACAAAATAATAAATTATTTAATTCTATAAATTGTTTGATTCTTTAAAAAATGCCAATATAACTTTTAAATCTTAATTTTAAAATGCAAACACAACCATTTCATATTTTTAGGCTGTTTATTATTGTTTATAATTTCATTAAGCTGCATACATAAATAAACATAGCAACGAGCAAAACATTCCAAGGAAGTCAAAAAGAGGCAAGATTTCCATCACTCTTTCTTGTGTGTTATAATTTATATCAAAATAACAAAAAAAAATTGTGATCGGATACAAAAAATTACTATAAACTAAATTTCTAAAACTTGTACTCTCAATAAAATAAATTAGATATGTCCAAAACGAAAAATAAATTTGGTGTTTTATGTATTTTTTTGTGAAAAAAATTTAGGAAAAAATTTTCAAAAAATTAAGTATCAGATTGGAGATATCAAGTAAAAACCATACTTTCAAGTATAAGTACTTTCATGGAAATAAATGAGGTATTACATCCAAGATAAAAAAAAAATGGGGGTTTGAGATTTTTTGATTAAAAAATGCTTGGAAAAAAAATTAGGTCTTAACTCGATAATGGTTTTGAAATATCACTAGTTACAATATTTTCAGATATTAGTACTTTCATGGAAATAAATGAGGTATTACACAAAAAAAAAAATCTTGCAGTTTTTTTTAATTTTCTTTTTTTTTAATTTTGACAAAAAAAAATTTGAAAAAATTAAGTATCAGATCCAAAAAATTACAATAAACAAGGTTCTTAAAACTAGTACTTCCATGAAAATAAATTAGGTACTAAGTCCAAAAAGAAAAAAAAAATGGTATTTTTTGTATTTTTTTGTGAAAAAAATTTTAGAAAAAAAATTTTCAGAAAATTAAGTATCCGATTCGAGATATCTTTTGAAAAGTATACTTTCAAATATAAGTACTTTCATGGAAATAAATGAGGTATTACATCCAAATTAAAAAAAAAAAAGGGGGGGTTTGAGATTTTTTGATAAAAAAATGTTTGAAAAAAAAATTAGGTCTTAATTCGATAATGGTTTTAAAATATCACTTGTTACAATATTTTCAGATATTAGTACTTTCATAGAATTAAATGAGGTATTACACCAAAAAAAAAAAAAATATTGCATTTTTTTTTATTTTTCTATTTTTTTAATTTTGACAAAAAAAATTTGAAAAAATTAAGTATCAGATCCAAAAAATAACAATAAACAAGGTTCTTAAAACTAGTACTTCCATGGAAATAAATTAGGTACTACGTCCAAAAAGAAAAAAAAAATTTGTATTTTTTGTATTTTTTTGTGAAAAAAATTAAAAAAAAAAAATTTTTAGAAAATTAAGTATCCGATTCGAGATATCATGCAAAAACCATAATTTCAAATATAAGTACTTTCATGGAAATAAATTAGGTATTACATCCAAATAAAAAAAAAAAAATGTACCTCGAGCTTTTTTGGTGAAAAAATTTTTGAAAAAAAAATTAGGTCTTAATTCCATTATGTTTGTGAAATATCACCGATTACATACATACGTACGTACACACACACACACACACACACATACAGACTTTTTTTAAAAACCGGTTTTCTAGCTTCCTGGGGACCCAAAACGTGCTTATATGCCAAAAAATAGAAAATCAAATTTTGACCTAACACAATGGTTCCTCTTTGAGGAACCAAAACTAAAATAACCATAAACAAGCTAATAACTAACTTTTTTATACACATAATATGTTATCATCGCAATAAAAAATACCCTGCCAACTAGCTGGCACTGAGGTTCCTCAAACAATGGGCTGTAATCTTTATTTACAACAAATATTATTGATTACAACCATGCAATTATACATACATTTTTCGTTTTTAGTAGCTGGTAAAGTAGGTTATTAAGATTATTTTGTTATTAAAGTGAGAATTCTAGCGTCCATGGATTGGTCGCGCCGACGCACAGTGGCGCCTTAAGCAATATTTTTGTTCAAACGACAGTTCCTAGGACTGGTATCGTTGAAAATGATTAATTTTTTTTTTTAAATCATCCTTAGTTAATAGGCTTTTATTTAAGCGGGGCGGAATTTTGAATTTCATAAATCCAAGATGTCAGATTCAATATGTCGGATAAAAAATTGTTATAAAAATCAAAAATTTCCCAAAAAAAGATGTGAAATGAATAGCTAAGGTAATTAATGATGATTTTTAATAAATATTGTTTCTAAAATTTTCAATATTTAATTAAAATTTAAAAATTTTGTAATTCAATATGGCGGAACCTATATGGCAGATGTAATTCATCAAAATAAACATTTAGTAAATAAATTTCTAAGAAAGTTATTTTTATAGGATTTTTGGGTATGCTAATCCCAAATTTGATAGTAATATTTTATTTTTTAAATTCCATTATGGCGGATCCAACATGGCGACAATCAGTTTCGTCCTTGAATAGATAAAAAACATTATTTTCTCTAAAATGGTTTGTTTGAGAGCTAATTAAATTTATTAGAATTTATTTTTGTTAATGAACAAAATTAATTTAAAAACAAGATGGAGGATTCAATATGGCAGATATAAAAATCCAATTGTTCAAAAAATGATAAGTGTTTATTAGCTAAGAGTTTCTTGCTCACTAACTATGTTTATCAAGTATATAGTTGCATAGAATTTAATATAAATTCTGTAATTTATAATACTAGATGGCGAATACAAGGTAACGTATCCTCGTAGGTAATAATTTAAAGATTAAAACTATTCCTATAAACATTAAACCTAACATAACCTGATGGGTCATAGATTAAAGAAAAAATTATACCTAAAAAAATTAAACGTAACATAACAGGTCACAGTTCAAAGAAAAAAGCTATAACTAAAGACATTAAATCTTAACATAACCTCATGGGTCAAAATTAAAATAAAAACAATACATACAAACTTTAAACCTTACATAACCTAATGGGTAATAGTTTAAAGAAAAAAACTATACCTAAAAACATTTAACCTAAAACAACCTCATGGGTCAGAATTAAAATAACAAATGATCGTAATGTTGACAGAAAATTTTTTTCAGAATATAGTAAAGTATCAAGTATTACCAAGATTCGGGAGGATTTTATTAAAAGAATTTATGTAATAATGCAAACAATTACATCTAAAAAATCTATTCGGGTTCAAGAGTTTAAAAAATACTGTGATGATACTGCTAAAATATACGTTGATGAATATAAATGGTTTCCCATGCCCCCCTCATGTCATATGATTCTAATTCATGGATCGGAAATTATTGGTTCATTTTTTATTCCCATTGGCCAGTTATCAGAAGAAGCTCAAGAGGCGAAAAATAAAGATTTTTAAAGAGTTCGAGAATATACATATTTTTTGGCATATAAGCACGTTTTGGGACCCCAGGAAGCTAAAAAACCTGTTTTTAAAAAAAGTCTGTATGTGTGTGTGTGTGTGTGTGTCTGTGTGTAAAAAAATTTTTTAAAAATTCAAAACGGGGGTAGTTCTAGCCAATTTTAGGGTGAAACCCCAATTTCTCTGCCAAATGACCCCGATTTTCGTGTTCAGCGACCAAAAAAACTAATAGTAGAGCAAATCTGGTGTTTGTCAGTGATAATACAACCACACCCGTATTTTGAGTAAAGTAGGGGTGGTTTTTATGGTCTAAGGGGTAAAAAACAAAATGAAAAAATTCTCTTGTCGTTTTTTTCGAAAAATACAAGCCTTAAGCTGTAATATGCCTCAAACCGCATGAAAATCGGTTGAGACATCGATCAAATATTATTTTTTTCCACTTTTTTTTTCTGAATCACTGTGCGACGTGGCCCTAACCATAACTGGCAGGGACATGGCAGAGGTTTGATCTAGTCATGAGACAGATCAAACTCTTAATGGATGAGCACGAGCTCCAGCTTGCGATCCTAAAAACGGAGATCTCATACTGCTGATCCGTCGGAGGGTTTCCCCCGACTTCGATGTAAATGTCAAAGATAATGGATATCCTTACACGATTTAAGCCTGATCATCAGTTGAGTATCTGGAAGCTCTGTTTGACAACAAGCTGAACTTCTGGAAACAATTTCAGAGCTTTTGTGAAAAAGCCACGTAGATTGCATCCTCTTTGTCAAGTCTTATGGCCAAAATAGAGAGCCTAAGCCAGGGAAACGAAGACTCTTGATGTCCGTTGTGAACTCTGTCTTACTTTAGGGTTTAGAAATCTGTGCGGATACGACCAAAACCACCAAGTAGACATTTGAAAAATATGATATAATAGGGCAACAACGCAATTCTGCTCAATCGAGGATGAGGATTCCTTAGATGTGTGCACTACTGGGTAGGGTGTCTGCCTTTCCCGATAAGGAGGTCGAAGAGTTTGGTCCCAAAAATGCTAGAGAGTCCTGAAAATTAAAGCAAAGTAACAGAGTACGCTAGGGTTACCCTGTTGATGAAAAATGGAGGGTTTTCTATCGTAAAGAGCTCCCATATGCCTGGATAGGAGAAAGCGCGCTCAAAATCGAAGTTACGCCTGAAGAGGGAGTCCCGGTTTAAAGCAGAAAACGCAAAGGGGGTTTAAAGTGTGTTTAGTCAGTAGCAATTTGGCACTTGGCACCGGCCAAGTATCCTAGTTGTACAGCTGGGTGGTCATGGAAACCTGGGGGCTTTTTGAACATTCCATAATTTATGCAAGATTTACATATTTCCTTTGTAAAAAAAAATGACAGCTATAAACCAACTAAATCAGAGATAATTTACAATATTTTAGGTCAGTAATCTAAAAATATAATTTTATAACACAAAATTTAAGTTTTCACTTTATTATCAAGTAAAGATAGCTAGTCGATAGCTTCTAATCGTCAAAATAAATGTATTTACATTAGAATTAATTTTAGTAAAAAAAAACATAACATAAAAATAAAAATTGTACTTTGCTATAAACCTTTGATACATATTGGATTGCTATAACCTGTCAATTTTCAGTTTTATGAAAATCCAAAAATATATATTTACCTCCTTGTATAGATGGATAAATTGAAAACGAAGGTTCTTGAATCCATGAAGTAACTTCAATGTAATCTTTTACAAAACTTGGAAACAAGCAACGTAACACTGCAGTACAGCCTATTGTAGCTTCTTCAATAACTTCCACTTCCACTTTGTAAGCTTGTGATACAACTGTTAAACAGAAATATATATATCTTAATACTATATTCGAAAATTTATTTTTTTGTTTGTTTGTTTGTTTATTTGTACCCTAATGACTCAAAAATCGCCCAACTTATTGGCATGAAACTGGTGTCAAAATAAAGAAAAAATATCTGCAAGTGACATGGGCCATAGATTTTTTGCTCAGCTATCGCAGTTTTTGAGATATATAATTTTTAATACTTTTGAATTTTATAAAATTTTTTAAAATTTATAACAAAAATTAAAATATCTCGAGACTATCGAAAAAGTTTTTCATCGCACTTCGTAGTATTCGCTTTGGCACTAAATCTAATGAATTCTCTTAAATTTTTATTCAAAACGGGGGTATCTTCAAAATTTTGTAAAATACTTTTGAAGCTGGTAAAAAAATTTTGTTTAATTTTTTTATTTATTATGGTATTTTTAATAATTTATTTGTGTGCCAGCGTACCTGTGTGTTTCATTATGAGGCTCGAAACAAAGAACGAAATTAATAGTATATAAAAGCGGAGGGTCTGCACCCGCATGGGGTTTTTTTGGTGTCAGGCACGGATTCTGCTCCCGCATAGGGTTTTTTGCGTAGCTGCACTGGCATTTATATAAAGCCATAGCTATCAAGTTGCTGGTTAAGCGGTACGCGTAAATTTTCAGATGCGTCTATATGTTTAGCCTTGTAAGTTTTGCTCCCGCATACGGAAAAATTTCTGCACGTGCACTTTTGTAACATTATGTTTTGGATCAAGAGTTCAATAATCTTTTAGTTGTACCCGCTTTTATATATCAGTTTTGCAAGGTTCATTTTTTGTTCCTGCATTGGCTAAAATTCCTGCACGTGTAGTTTTTCAAACTAACCCCCATTCTTTACCCAATATACTGAACTGGGGAAGAATTGTTATATAAATCGAGACGTCAAACGCTTCTTCTTCATTATTTTTTTGTCCTCAGCTTCTATCGAGTATACAAAAAAATTGTTTAAAGTTTATTTAAAATATTTAAAAAATAAATTATTTTTTTCAAAAGTTTGAATAAAAAATGTAATAAAAAATGAAACCGCTAAGGTAAATATTAAAAAAATTATTTTTAGTTTATTAAAAAATGAAATAAAATTTATTTGTTTATAGACTTTTGGGAAGAGCATACGATGTTAGCTCATCATGTGAGTTGATTGTGGGCATTTTGATATTCGATTAGCCTGCTGTCCAGATCGTGCTTCGAGGTTGTTTTTGATGAAAATGCTTGGACTATTGGAATTATGGACTATTTTTTTGGGACTAATCCAAAATCTGACATTTTAAATTTTGACATACGTATTACATTTATGAAGGTAAAAAAACAATTTGCAATTTCATTTGAAAAGAACGAGCAGAGTGTTTCAATTCTTGGAGCTACGTATTTTAATATTTTATTCGTAAGTGCTGCTGCTAGCATGATATACGAGAGATGCAAGAACCATACCACTGAGATTAAAAATAAATTTAATGAATGTATGAATGTTATTGGTATCAATAATAATAAACATGAAGCTTTTAACAAACTTATTCAATCAGACAAGTATCAGAAAAATAATATTGATTTAGAGGTATCGGCTCTCTGTCTCAATCAAATGCGCGAATACAAAAAAAAAATAAGTAATGTTGAGCAGCCAAATTTTCTACATCCATTATTAGCTGGATTCCATCAAAATAGATCATAAATATATATTTATAATTTTTTTAATGCTTCCCAAAAAAAACTGTAACCTAATATAATAATAATAATAATAATAATAATAAATGAGTTTTCTAAAAAAAAAATAAAATATGTATTACTTTTGTATGCAAAAAAAAATAGGGGATTTACATAAATTGAAAAATATATTAATTTAAAATAATAGTGTTTTTATTACTTTAAAAAAAAAAAATTAAAATACATTATTTTTTTTGTTAAATAAAATACATTTCTTAATGCACATTTTTGTGATTCCATATTTCCATGTTTTAAACACAAAAGTCCTTAATTACAATCATTCTGGATTCTGTATTTTATGTTTAAATCTTCCACATTTATTGCACTGATTCCTCTTTTTGCCAGCCATATTTTTTTATCCAATCCTTTTACATAAATTTTTTTTGCATTTCATAAACTATCGAATAATATAATCGATATATCTTTGTAAGGTATGTAACCTTCTTGCCATGTTAAGCTATGAGAATTATGTTTTAACCAATTCACTTGTTTTCTATCTTTTTTAAATAATTTTGAGATATGAAATGGCGGCTTGAATATAAAATGTTGAATACTTGATTGACCACTCAAAATAGCCAATTCCTTATGAATGAAATCCTGGCCATGCTTGAAAAATTGTAAATCCACGTAGAAAGACATTTTGCAGCTGACTAATTTTATAATTGTTTTTCTATTAAATTACTAATGGATTGTAATGAATAACTCGATCGTATAAAATTAAACAATGAGCCTTGCCTATCAATGTTTTGTTAGGCAAGGCTGCTGCGAACTTAAATTCAACTCTCAAGTCAATGCTTGAAACTTTTATTGTAGGATCTGAATTAGAAGAATTGAAAACTATTAAAGGTAAATCATTTTTGCAGTCATTCATGCTTAATTTTTGTTTTCCACTTTCACCGTAATAGGCCAATTGAAATTCAGTAAACATTTGATTGGCTGTTACATATTTTCCATTATTAAAGTCCAAATCTAAATTTTCACTGGGATCTTGTTGAGAATTTAAAAATAGTCTGCAGTTTCGCAATTTCGCGATAATGATCAAATTTACTGCTGTCAGCATGAATATTTTCATTTCTGTTAGTCTGAAATCCTATAATTACAAATAGTGGTTTATCTATTGGATTAAAATTTCTAATTTGTCAGACTGCTCGATTGCCTACAGTAAGATTTGGATTACTGTAATAATCCTATGTTCTGGAAAAAAGAGGAACTTTACGTCCACTCTCTAATATTTTTAACATTCTTAAATTATACGAATCAATAACTTCGACTTTAGGCAAACGCCATGCCATTTTTATTATTTCTGTATCAAGATCTATAATAGGCGTCTGTCCAGCAGCAATCTGTTGATAAATGCAATTTTTGTCACTTCGACTTCTGACAAAAACCAACTGCATTGGACTAAATATAATTATTTAATCAAAATCTTCAAAAATACTCATCAATTTTTTCATTGGCACGCTTAGATAGATCATATCATTATTCACAACAGTCATTTGACTGGTACCTATTTCACTCAGTTGTGCATTCTCTGCATAGGTTTTTGAAACTACAGATTCCATGGATACTGTGACTCCTGGGTTTTGAATCTCATCAATTGTATGTCCTTTTAATTCAAGTCTAATTTTGCTAAATAAAAATAATAAGAAATTTTTTGACAATGTAACTTCGTTTACGGTTGCTGGAGTTATATCTTTTAATTTTGCATCTATGTATAGGTAATTTTCGTGCGGGTATATGAAATATTACTGAACTTGAACGGTGATTCGTATCTCATCGGATTTCTTGAGTCCTGAATTGGCAAACGGTAAGAAACTATGAACTTGTATTCTTGTTATACTTTCATCATTTTTTATAGGATCAAGTATATTTAAAATGTGCGACATTTTTATTGTTTATCGTTCTTTCTTATTTTATTTTATAAGTATTATTAACAATGTAACCCAAGGAATTTAGAAAAAGTACGTTTTTTTGATATAACGTTTTAATTTTTGCTGGTTTTGAAATTACTGGTGCTGCTGCTGCTGTGGATATGGATGCTCTGTTTTTTACACTGTCGACAAATTAATGACATCATCGTAGCAATTTCTTTGATTATATATTAGTGGCATTTTCGCAGATGTAAAAGAACTACACAATTTTTACCTTTGAAATCAATTAGCGAATCGGCTTGGTCGCAAAGTTGTATTTGAATGTTGTCGATCATTCGAGTGTGAATCGGCAAATAAATTACATTTGTTGGATTTTCGATTATTTTATACCCTGGAAAGACATTGGGAGAAAATTCATACAATGTATGTATGTATGCTTCTCCATTACTAAAATTATTATGAAGTATATTGCATTGAACACGTATAGATTCGACGTTCAATATAATTACGAGATTTTGAGACTCGTATTTTATAAATGCATCCAATTTGACTGGGTCAAAGCCCAAAATACCCACAATAAAAAAAATTCAAAACTTAGAAGGTAGACCTGACTAACTTTACGTTTTTTGGTGTTCTAAATCCAAATTTTCCATCAAAAAATCGATTTGATTGCCAAGTTTCCCGCCAGCACCCCCCTGAGGGGTAAAAAATACTTTTTTTTATAAAAATTTAAAATTAGTGCATATTCTTAGATATTTTTGTGTAAAAAAACTGAATATATTTAGGCGAACTGTTTTTGAACTCCTTATTAGCCCCTAAAGCACCCCTAGTATCGGTAACTAGACCCCCTAGGGGGCATAAACTGATTTTTAATAAAAAATTGAAACTAATGTAAATTCTTTGGTTTTTACTGGTGGAAAAAAAAGAGTACGAAAAAGTTCAAAAAAATTCAAAAGTATAACAATTCGCCGTTTTCGCAATACTTTTATAATTTTTTGAATTGTTTTGAATACTTTGAAATACTTTAAAATAATTTTGAATACTTTAAAAATTTAAAAACTTTTTATTAAACTCGTAGTATTTATTTGTTTTATTTTTTCATTTTTCAATAGAAAAATTTAAAATTCTAATTTAATATTCAATAATCCGGGTTTATACCTACAAGAGCAAAAAATTTGATGTGTGGTAATGTGAATTACATTATTGTCAAGATTTATATATAAGCAGCTTAAAATATATTTTATTAAAGAGATGCAAAGAAAGGCGAGAGGCTACCTACGTTTAAAAAAAATATTTAAAAAATTATTTTTTTTAAATCTTGTAGATGGCACCTTCTATTTTTTTGCATCTCGTTGATAAAATGTATTTTCAACTGCTTATAAGATGATAAATCTTGACAATATTGTAATTCACATTACCACATAAAATTTGTTGCTCTTGTGTGGTTAAACCCGGATTATTGAATATTAAATTAAAATTAATTTTTAATGTTTTTGTCATTTAAAAAATTTTTTAAAATTTTAAATTAAATATCTCCAGACTATCGCCAAATTTTACTGTCACAAGTTTTTAGTATTTGATTCGGCACCAATTTTTACCTATTATCCTTAATTTTTATTCAAAACGGAGGTATCTTTAAAATTTTATAAAATATTTTTGAAGCTGTTACAAAAAATTTTTTCATTTTTTTATTTTTTATGGTATTTTTAATAATTTATTTGTGTGCCTGTGTGTCTATGTGTACTACTTCTGTCTACTACGAGGCTCGAACCAATGAAAGAAATTACATAAAACCAATACCAAAATATAGTTAAAATAATAAAATTTTTACAATTTTTGAAAGAAATTAATTTTTTGGAAAATTAGGTTAAAAAGTGAAATAACTGAAAAATATGATAAAATTTTAATGTCGCAGTTGGTATTACTTGATTCAGTCAATTCTAGAACCATCTATATATGTCGTAGGGAAGTAGAGAAATCCGTGATTTGGCCAAATCCCTAGTGATTTGGCCAAATTGCGCAAAGTAGACAAATGGAAGTTTCGATCGCCTACTTCCCTAAAATTTTTAGTGAAGTAGACGAAAATTATAGCTGTTGTCTACTACACCGATAGCCTTTAGGGAAGTAGACGAATCGTCTACTTCACTGATATAAACTCAGTGGAGTAAACTAATTTATTTTATTTTTCTACTTCACGGATGGCTCTTAGGGAAGTAAAAAACAAAGAGAATTTGGTGTTTATGCTTTTTAAATTTTATTGTATAATAAAAAAATATTGACAAAAAGAGAGTTACAATTTTTAATTAATATAAAAAATTCCTTTTCAAACGTCATTTACATTTTTTTTTTTTAATTTTATTTATTGGTAAGACATGAAAGTCCTGTATGACATCGAGAATTGCACGGAATTCCTGACTTAAAACATTTGCAACTATTCGTGCCGCATAATTTTTTGGCTGATTTACAGTTGCATTTGCGGAAGCCTTGTCCACCAGTCATAGATTGTTGAGTAGTAGCTTCACGCAAAGGAATTAAAACATCCTTAGGCACTTCGGAAACTTGAATTAGCTTTGATTTACATTTATGCAAATCGGTTCTCGGAAAATATCCATTTATGACACCGTTTTTTGTTCCGATTTTATATAAATCATTCTTTTTGTCCAATACGACGCCTCGTATGTTAGGAAAATCTAATGGCCCACGGTCAACTGATGGTACTGTTACAGTAACTTCATCACCTTCATCTAGAGGAGGAAAAGTCTCAGAGCAAAAATTTATCATCTTTTCAGCTGCTTTTTTTTGTCTCTTACAGCAATCCTCTCTTGTCTGATTTAAATTATTTTCTCTTATGCAAATTTGGCACAATGACTCCTTAAACTCCTCAGAATCAAGATGATCTAAATCAAATTCTAAGCCACACTTAAAACATAGAATAGTTTTTGACGAAGATTCCTAAAAAATATAATATATAGTACTTAAAAAAAAAACATTTTTTAATAATACTAACAATGTTTGGAACTTCAGTGCATTGATAATCTATATTCATATTATTGCTCTCTTTTTCATTACTATCTACGTCCATTGCATCACTATTCGAATTATTTACGATTGTATTTTCTTTATTGTTTAAGTTACTAGTGGAAGTATACTCCTAAACAATTTTAGAATTGAAAACTTATTTTAAAAATCTTTTATAATTTTTTAAATATTTTAGCACTTACTATTTGTTCTGAAGCATTATTTAAATTTAAAAAGGCTTGATTTAAATCATCTTCATTTTCTATTTTATTCATTACAGATTCTGGTAAATTATAAGATGCTATTCCACACTGTATTGGACCAAGCGTTGCTTCGTATGGTGTTCTGTTCAAAATTCTGTGCTTTGAAGTATTTTTTTTCCACTAAAAATTTAAATTATAAATTGATTTGATCAATTAAACAAAGTATGAAAGAAAGAGTTACCTGCACAAAATAACACCCAAGGCTCCATTTTGTGCACTGTGTATCAATCATCCATGACCTAATCATATTTTCTACGTCAGCATTAGCTGCGCGTTTTCTATCACAAGTTTTGCAGCATGAAACAAATAATTTACAAGCATTGTGTGGCACCTTATATTTGTTTCTTAAATAATAGAGCATTCTATCACGCCCTCCATGACCTGTTTCTGCATGTGCCTCTAAAAGTATTTCATACATGTCCTCAAGAATTACCATATAAACTAACGGATCACTAGAACTTTTTCTTTTTAAAATAATTTTTTTTTCATCACCAATTTCAATTAATTCATAAGTAGATGAATAATAATAGTGCGAATTGGATTTTTTACCAACATTATGTTTAACTTCAGTCAAGCAGTTAATAACAATTTGTTCTTGAGATTTCGTCCATACTGTATTATTACTACTTTTTTTATTTTCATATAAATTTTTTAATTTTTTTTCAAAATCTTCTCGATCTACCAAAATCTCTTGTATTGGTACCTTTCTATTCATTTAAAAAAAAAAGTAATCAAATATTTACCGTCAAACACTTTGCTAAACCGATACACACTGTAACTTATTGGCAGTAAATTCTATAAGAGTTTTATTTATGTTATATTATCTGTTGTATAAAATAAATAAATAAACCTTGAATATTTTAAATTTCTTTTGGTACTAAATAATAATAAATAAAATTTGAAACAAAAATGTAAATGTCAATGTTAAATAAGAAATGTTTATATAATATAATATATAAGGCATAAACATCAAATTCTCTTTGTTTTTTACTTCCCTAAGAGCCATCCGCGAAGTAGACGAATAAAATAAATTAGTTTACTCCACTGAGTTTATATCAGTGAAGTAGACGATTCGTCTACTTCCTTAAAGGCTATCGGTGTAGTAGACAACAGCTATAATTTTCGCCTACTTCACTAAAAATTTTAGGGAAGTAGGCGATCGAAACTTCCATTTGTCTACTTTGCGCAATTTGGCCAAATCACTAGGGATTTGGCCAAATCACGGATTTCTCTACTTCCCTACGACATATATACATTATACATATCTGAATACTATATCTTAATACTATGTCGACGCCTCCTAAGAGTATCTAACTGATTTTTTCGAAAAAATTAATAACTAAGCAACTTGAAGGTGCTTGAAATTAACTCACCAACTTTCTCTATAAAAATATACAACTAACCAACTCTACGGCAATTGTATATAACTCAGCGAGTTTTCTATTCATTATATAAACTAAGTATATTTTTAAAAATATCTAAATAAATTATCTAAAAGAATTGAAGATATTGAAAGATAATTTTTTTAATCTAAGCGTTTTATTATAGTAAAATATAACCCGGTATAGGTATAAAATATGAATACTATTTTTAAAATAGTTTTATAGTACAAAAATTGTTATCGAAATTTTTAAAAATTATTATTATGATTTATTTAGTGGTTTAAATTTTTTCAAGCAATGGCAAATATTCATAATATGACCTGACAATTTTTACCATTTATTTATCATAAATCCTGAATTTTGACAAATATTAATAGAAATAAGACGGAGCAAAGAAAATATGGTCTTTATAGAGTTTTTTTTTATACTTGTTTTTTATATTAATGTTTTTTATATTATTTATAAAAAATGGTAATCTTAGTAAAGAGTCAAATATTTCCAAATACATTCAAAGCAGACATACTAGTAGGCGCTGCGATTTCGACTGCATCTTCTCCAAAAGCAGTTGTTATCATTTTTACCATTTCTTTTATTGCTGTGCTTTTTCCGGATCCTGTTTTTCTTTGCATTATTATTCTCTTATTATATTAGATTCAATTGAATGTCGAAATATTATTTTTAATGGTGTATATTTGCGTATTTAAACATTTTAAATATCTTGTTGATCTTGTGTAAATTTTATGTTAGTTTTCATGTTATCCGGATTTCGTTTGTTCAAATTTTTAATTTATTATTATTTAAAATGTATCCATATCATTTTTAGTTGGTATATTTTCGTCTCTTGTATTCTAATTGGTCTTTTTCTTAATTTAATTGTTTGAATATTATCAAAGTATTCGGATATATTTTCAAAAGGATTTCTAACCATTTCATCATTAAAGGAATCAGGAATTTCTCCTGTTTCATGATATTTTTGTAAATTTATATTACTTTATTCTGTAATATTTAAAGAATTATAGAGTTCTTTCCATGTATCATGATTAACATTATTAATTAAAATTTCTGTTCCAGTATATATATGTATTATATGTATTATACGTCTCCTTGTATTATGTATCTTATTATATTGCGCATGACAGCGCCTCTATTGTATAAATGCGGTCGAGAGCTCAGTTCGCTCTCCAACACCGCCATGAACACACTGCAAATATATACTACATTAACAATAATAACTGCCGCATTACATACTTATCACAAACCTCAAATCCATTCCATCTTGAAACATCTGGTCCAATCGAGCCGAATCATAGCGTTTTTTGTGCGGCACAGGTTTTCATTAATAGTATTTTGTATATATTTTTTGCAACAAAACGTTTTCAAAAAAGTGTGTTCTATATTTTCGTGCACGTGCAAGTCTCTTTTTTAGTTTGTGAATTTTCAAGATTTGTGCGTATCAAAAAATCCATTACATCCTGGACCATCTGGTATCATCAAGTAGATTTTTTATACTCAAAGTGCGCCACATGTCTCAACGCATAATATTTTTTATATATTTTTTTGCAAACAACGTTTAAAAAAAAAAAAGTGCGTGTTTTTACATGTTGTGCACGTGTAAACTTTTGTATTTTTTTTTTTTTTTCATCAAGACAAAAAATATTTTCGGAGCGAACAACCAACATTTTATAGTTTTGTGCACGTGACAAATCAAAAATTAGTTCAAAGTGTTATAAAATATTTAAAAAAAATATATACTCAAAACTATTTTTTCGTGCACATGTCTGATATCATTTTGCAAATTTTTTTTTCTTCGTCTCCAAAAAATTTTAACTTGGCAAAATTTTTACTTCGTATTCAAAAAACTCATCATTTCATCGCCAAAAAATCAAAATTTTGCAAAAAATCAAGAATTTTTAAAGAGTGGCAGTTATAGAAGAAGCATTTTCATTGGTCAGCCATATTTACGCCTTTTATTTTCAACGTCATAGTGCTTCGATCGCAATCGGCTTTCATCGCTACTCTTCGCTGCTCTTCGCTGCTCCTAGCTGTTCGTCGTCAACATTTCGTATTATACAGTCCACTGCATGATTTTTCGTCTGCTGTCCGAAGTAAACAAAGTCAACATGTTCATCAGCTGTGTCAACAATAGTACTCGTTCGTCTGTCGTGAAATTCGTCGTCTGCAGTCAGCTGATGTATCTTAAGTTATGTTTACTTTATTTATTTTTCTCTATTTATTTATAAAAATTCATATAGTTTTATTGTCTTAAATTAATTATTTATTTATTTTTTATTACTTATTCTCTCAATTGATCAATCCTTTAAATAATTAAGTCTCATTTTTAATTATTTAAACCTGGCATATTTTTCATTGATCAATACTTTAGCAATTTTAAACTTAGCCTTTTTCTCTAAATTGATCAATATTTTTAAATAATTAGGTCTAAATTTTAATTATTTAACTTAGCAAATTTTCAATTGATCAATACCTTAAATAATTGAGTCTGAATTTTGATTATTTATGCTTAGCATTTTGTCATTTGTCAAATAATATAAATAAATAATTTAATCAAATCTTTGTTTATAAATAAATACTTTGTTTTTTTATGTCTACAATTAAATTATTTAATTTAATTATCTAACTTTAGTACATTTTTCAATTGATCAAACTTTCAAATATATTATTAATTATCTAATCTTAGCAAAATTTTCTATTGATCAATTAATAAATTTTAAATCATAAAATTGTATTTTTTTTTCTAATTGTCATAAATTGTCATACTAATTATATATTGCGTCGTTTGTAGGTTATATACTGGCTTAAATATAAAACAACTGGTTGATAATTGCTGCAGTCTTCAAGTATCCTGTTTACCAGTGAAGTCTTCTGCCATTCTGTTGGGAACTGCAATCATTCAATATTATTTTTTGTCATCAACCGAAGACGTTTCAAGTCAACTTCAATGTCGTATTTTGGATTTTATTTTATATTCAAGTGGATACCTTGCTTCGTTTGGGTCAACAATTATAGTTTTTAGTATTTGAATTTCATATAATTTTTATTTTTTTTTTGTTATACATTAGCTTCTGTCAAAGTTAATTGTAACTTCAAATACTTAAACATGTCTTGTAAATTTTCAGTATTTAAGGTATATCACTGCTCTCACGAATCTAGGTTATTTACAAATATGACTTATATAGACAATTTTCGTTCCTTTACAAATTAAATATTTACATGTTTAATTCTCATTGTTAGCTTCAAAACAAAACTAGTCAAAATTAGTCTATTAGTAAACTTTAAAATTTATGAATATTATAACCTCTAACTGTACATTTTTCTATTTCTCTCATTCTTTTATTTGGGCTTCACTTCTATTTGTATTTAATTTATTTTCTCTAATTTTAGTTCCATCAAATTTAACATGGTGGGTGGCATACTTTCTCATAGTAATCAAATAAGGTGGGTGGCGTAAATGATTTTAGTAGCAGTCTTTTCGGTTTTCTTTTCTTTGTCGGGGGAGAAACATAGAATAATGTATTCTTTATTTAACAATGCAACAATATTTTAGTCTTATAACTCAATTATTCTTCAGTACCTTTTTACATTTTTCATTTACATTTTTAAGACTATTTTCTTTAAGGGTTATTTTGTTTTGCTTAGAATTGCGGGGGCATTGTTTAATTACTTATTAATTCTTAAATTGTATGTTTCATATGTGTTGATCTAGGCGAATCAATGTTTCTGTTTGATTTTTTAATTATATCATAATTTTGATTGGAGGTCTCAATAGTTTGTCAGATCCGCTGATCTGGTGGCTGGTGCTGAAGATTGTATTTTATTGTCAAAAGATTGTAACTCATTGTCAAAATTGTATATTATTGTCAAAATTGCATTTTATTGTCAAAAATTCTATTTTTTATATTGTCAAAATTACTTATTTTAGAATCATTTTAGAATCAAAATTATTGTATCTATACTATTATTATAAACTAAATTATATTTTATTGTTAATTAATTTTTAAAAACTAAATCTTTATTTTTTATAAACTTTGTATTAATTTTTTATAAACTTATTTTTATAAGCTTTTGTATTAACATTCTACTCCGCAGAATGGGTGGGTGGGATGTTCCAGTATATATATGTATTATATGTATTATACGTCTCCTTGTATTATGTATCTTATTATATTGCGCATGACAGCGCCTCTATTGTATAAATGCGGTCGAGAGCTCAGTTCGCTCTCCGACACCGCCATGATTACACTGCAAATATATACTACATTAACAATAATGGCTGCCGCATTACATATTTATCACAAACCTCAAATCCATTCCATCTTGGAACAATTTCATTCATATCACTTATAATTAGTACATTTAAAATACTATTTAATTTATTGTATTTTTCATCTTCTGCTTCATTACCAGCAATGCTAAAATTTAGGAAAGATTCTTACAATATATTATTTTTTTCGTTTTATTTTATGTTTAGCAACTCTGTAGTTTTAACAAAAATTTATCAAATTTAATCTGCCTTATTAATTCAATTATTCTTTTGTCAGTTATAGTATTTGGATCTCTTTAACCATGGTTATAAGTTCGTCACACCGTTGATACCAATAACTGCTGGTAGATATTATTTTAGAAGAATAAACCATAATATGTTTTCAGAAGTTTTTATAATTTTCTAATTTGTTTTTTAATTGTTCTATAGTGCATTCTTGTAATTTCATTTAGTTTACGTAAATTCCTGCTTTTTGTAACATTCCATGACGCATAACGGTATTCAAACAAAAAAATCTGAATCTTGGATCTTGTGCGAACCTTTTATCTGTATACTTCATAAGATGTTTGAAATATTGATCTAAAGTCACTTTTATTTCTCTAGTTTATGAAAAGTCGGCTATTTCTTGAGGAAATAAATGCGGGAATGCACAAGCAATGTAACCTCCCGTTGTAAATTCATTAATTTGATCATTTTCTAATGTTGGGTAATTTAGATTGAATTTTTGGTTTACATTATGATCTTGATTAAAAATAGATATATCTTGTATCTTTGATTCAGTTAATGTGTTATCATAAATTTCAGATGAATTGTTTGATTTGTTAGAATTATTTTCTGTAATTTCTATTATATCAATGTCTAAAGATTGTAATTCGTTAGATATGTTTCTATTAATTGTTAATTACTTAAAAATATCTTCATTGATATCTATATGTTTGTAATAAATATTATTCAATTTAAGCCACACAAGTAATTTTTTATTTTTTCAGAACGCACTTTGAAATCACTAAATCCACACTTGGTGTATTTTTATGAAAAATTAATGTAGATGTTAACTTATTTGGACGACTAGATAATTTGTTTATATATTCATTAATATTTTGTCGAAAGTCAATTATATTTCCAGAGTAAGAATATTGATTTCTTTGAATTCTCTGAATTGTATCTATCGGATGAATTCTAGCTAATAACAAAGAATTCTAACTATATGACTTAAATTACGTAATTCATCTGGTACCGCTCCCGGATACATATTGGTATAAGTAGTAAATTTGTTTGATTTTTTTCAATCAGTGCAAATGTTATCTTGATCTGTATGAATGTCATGAAATGATCTGTTACATAGAATGCATTCTTGTGTGAAAATATTTTGATATTATTTGTCAAATAAATTTACAGCTTTGATTGTATTATCCGTGAATATACAACGTGTTCTATACAAGGATGAAAAGGCGTGGTTTAAAAAATATAAAATTCGCATTGCGTGGGGGGTATTCGCAGGAGTGAAGGAGAACGTGTAATCGAATATTTCCGAGCGAGTTGTGTTGATATTTTTTTATCATGACATGACTTTAAATTAACCTAAAAGTTATTGTTAATTTAAATTGTAGTTTGTGGATAAAGGTAATAATTTTTTGCGACATTTAATTTCTATCTAATGCAGAAGTTATGTTGTGCTTATCTTAGCCATTATCCTTAAAAGAAAAAAAAATAACCTTTGACTTGTAGAAAAAAATAGCTAAATTTATACACCATGGTAAGATACTTTAATTTTATCAAACATTTTTTTTTTTTGTATATAAAATGTTTTATCTAAAAGTTTAGGTAAAAAACTAAAAAAAAGCTTAAACTATTAAAGAAATGTATGCAGCGATGAAAATTATTGCATAGGAAATGTAATGAATTTAAATAATAATTCTGCATATTGATTTTGGAAACAAAGATCCATGCTCTTTCAAAGCGGAGATGTCTGTTTCATGTCTGCCTTATCGAAACGGATCTTTTGGACTTACCGCAATGTACTTAGTTGATTTTGCTGATAATTAAATTTTGGTTGTATTCATTTTGGTGATTGGTTGCTTGATAAAATAAGACACGTGTCATCTTTAATATCTAAACTTGTATCATTAATAACAGAAAATCAAAACAGCGCACAGTGATCTAGAAAAAAAAAGCGGACACAATCTTTTTGATTCAATCGAGTTTCCATCCAATTTTAATGAGGGTTGGCTTGTTTTACTCCTGAACACCTGTATTTTACGATAATGACGACAAGAAAACTTTTTTCCACATGATTTTCTTTTTTCAGAAAAACACACCCCAAAAAAAAACATTATAGCAAAATTATAATTTATCTTAAAAATCTTCTTGGCCTTAAAAAATTATGTATATGCTTAAATTTGATTGAATAACAATGAAATTATGTTTAAAAAAAAAAATTACCCCCATTCTACCCCTAATTCCGCAAAAAATTCGATATATAAAGGCTTACAAGAACTGAATTATAATTGAATAATTGAAAAATGATTAAAGAGTTTAGAGAAAAAATATTAAAGACAGATTTTTCAATAAGCGACATTTTCGAAAAGTTAGAACGTCACACAGTGGGGCAAAAACGCCAAAATTCGTTCTTGGACTCAATTTTTGAGCTATTCACTTAAAACCGGCTTTAAACTACTGTCGCTGCGGCTTTTTTGATTTTTTTTTTTTATATTAGATCTCAGCCAAAAGCGCAAATTTAACAATATTTTAAATTTAACGAAAATTCAAAAAAAATTTATATTTTGAATTTAAAATCTTTTACACTTAATTTTTTTACTTTTTGCTCAACCTATATGTAAAGAATAATTGTATTATATATATTTTAAATATATATTCTGTATATATATATCCTATATATATATAAATCTTTAATTTTGTATGTTTGTTTGTTTGTTTGTCCGAAATGAGTAAACTTGAACGCGATATTAGTTATTGACGCGGGGCTTACGGCAAAAGACGGCAAAAATTACGGGTCAAAACATAGGCTAGGTTTTGTTTCGATTGATAAAGACAAAAATTTTTTATGATGAAAAAACTGAATTTTCAAGAAAAAAATTTTTATCAAATTTTTAAAAAAAACCAAAAAAACAAAAAACTGAGGAAAAATTTTAAAATCAAAAAGGATTTTATTCGATTCGGGTATATTTTTTACGTATCCACCTAAATTTTCAAGGCGATCGGTTCGATGTGTCAAAAGATACAATAATTTTTCGAAAATTATAAAAGTTTACGACTAATCCTATCCTATCCTATCTTATCCTATCCTATCCTATCCTATCCTATAAAAATATAAATCTTTAATTATGTGTGTGTGTCCGAACGCGATAAACTAGAAAACGATAAAAGCTACAGACATAGGGTTTACGGCAAAAGACGGCAAAAATAACGGGTCAAAACATAGGCTAGGTTTTATTTTGAAGAAATTCATTCGATTCAGGCATATTTTTTACGTCTCCACCTATATTTTCAAGGTAATCGGTTCGATCTGTCAAAAGTTACAATCATTTTTCAAAAATTATAAAAGTTTAGGACTAATATTCTATATATTTCAAATTTTTATAAAAAACAAAAAAGTAAGGAAAAATTTTAGTGTGGAAAACAGTTTTATTCGATTCGGGCATATTTTTTACGAATTCACCTAAATTTTTAAGTTAATCGGTTCGATCTGTCAAAAGTTACAATCATTTTTCGAAAATTATAAAAGTTTAGGTTAGTCCTAAACTAATCCTATCCTATATATATAAATCTTTAATTTTTTATGTTTGTTTGTTTGTTTGTTTGTTTGTCCAAAATGGATAAACTTGAAAGCGATAAAAGTTAGAGACGCAAGGTTTATAGCAAAAGATGGCAAAATTTACCGGTCAAAACATAGGCTAGGTTTTCTTTTGATTGATTACGACAAAAATTTTTTATGTTGAAATAACTGGATTTCCAAGGATAAAATTTTTATCAAATTTTTAAAAAAAAACCTAAAAAACTGAAAACCGAGGAAAAATTTTTTTATCAAAAAGAATTTTATTCGATTTGGGTATATTTTTTACGTTTCCACCTAAATTTTCAAGGAGGTCAGCTGGATCTGTCAAAGTTACAATAATTTTTCGAAAATTATAAAAGTTTAGGACTAATATTATATGAATTTCTAATTTTTATTAGTCACTGATGTGATAACTGAATATAGTAACTAAAAGAAACTTGAAAGGCTATTATCAGGCAGAATCCTAAAATGAGTAGTCCAGGGTAACAACGACTGCTTGTGGATCCTATGGAAGGGTAGCGAAGCTTTGTATTGCTGATCACTAATTATTAGTCTGGGTTCATATGCCCGTAATTTTTATGATTCACTAAATTTTAGATAATACTTCGCGTAAAAAAAGGTTATTTTACAAAATATTGAGTATAAAACAAAAAATAAAACAAAGTATAAAAAAAAATATAAAACAACATATTTTTGGAAAAATAAAGTCGCGGGGGTCCAGGGGGGCGCAGCCCCCTTGGTGGCTGCCGGGGCAAGCGAAGCGAGCCGGAGGCAGCTAGTATTATATAAATTTCTAATTTTTATTAGTCACTGATGTGATAACTGAATATAGTAACTAAAAGAAACTTGAAAGGCTATTATCAGGCAGAATCCTAAAATGGGTAGTCGAGGGTAACAACGACTGCTTGTGGATCCTATGGAAGGGTAGCGAAGCTTTGCATTGCTGATCACTAATTATTAGTCTGGGTTCGTATGCCCGTAATTTTTATGATTCAGTAAATTTTAGATAATACTTCGGGTAAAAAAAGGTTATTTTACAAAATATTGAGTATAAAACAAAAAATAAAACAAAGTATAAAACAAAATATAAAACAACATATTTTTGAAAAAATAAAGTTGCGGGGGTCCAGGGGGGCGCAGTCCCTTTAGTGGCCGCCGGGGCGAGCGAAGCGAGCCGGAGGCAGCTAGTATATATATATCTTATCTTACTTTATATTTTAAAATTTATTTGTGTGTCTGTGTGTGTGTGTGTGTATTATCATCAGGATCAAACCAGTGAACGAAATTTAATAAAACTGGTGTCAAATTAAAGAAAAAAAGTCGGCGGGTGACATAGGCCATAGTTTTGCGACTCAGCTATCATACTTTTGGAGATATTCAATTTTTAATATTATTGAACTTAGAAAAATTTAAAAAAATTTTTAACAAAAATTGAAATATCTTGAAACTATAGAAAAATTTTACTGTCGCACTTTGTAGTATTCGATTTAACACCAGTTCTTACGTATTCTCTTAAATTTTTATTCAAAACGGAGGTATCTTTAAAATTTTATTAAATATTTTTGAAGATGGTTGAAAAATTTTTTTTAATTTTTTTATTTTTTATGGTATCTTTAATCATATATTTGTGGGTCTGTATGTGTATGTGTTTCACCCTCAGGGTCTAATCAATGAAAAGTCAAAATGAAATGTCAAAATATAGAAAAAAAGTCTGCGTATGACATAGGCCATAGTTTTACAATTCAGCTACCGTACTTTTGGAGATATTCAATTTTTACTGTTTTTGAAAAAAATAAAATTTTGAAATTTTGATTAAAAACTAAAATATCTTCTAAATATGATAAAATTTTACGGCCGCAATTGGTATTACTCGATTCGGCACTAATTTATACGTACTCAGATAAATTTGCATAAAAAAGGACATTTCAATAAAAATTTGTAAATAATTTCAGTGATTGGCGGCCTTAAATTCACTAGATTAAAAAATACCGAAAAAATTGGATATCCAGTTAATAACAAAAAGTTTAAATTATGAAATTACTAGCCGACTAACATGATTCATAACAGGTCTTGAAGTCTCTAAATCTATAGTATACCAAAATAGTACAAGAGATACTAATACTAAAATGCTAGATTCTGTTCGTGCGGGAGAAACACGAAGATTCCATAAGAAATAAATTATCTTTAGGATTAGACATAGCCTCTCCAATACCTTTTAAAATACGTTTCTGTAATTAATAATAATAACTTTACTGGGGACAGAACTAGGCTCCTCTGAAAACTCTGAATGTGTTTGCATAGTTATAAATTTACAATGAAACCTGGTTTTCTTAAGCAACAAAAACAGAAGGAAATGCAATACAGGGGGGGCAGAGCCCCCCCTACAACTTTTGCTAGTATATATATATATACTAGCTGCACTAGGCTGCGCCCCCCTAGACCCCTGCGGCATAATTTTTCCAAAAATATGTTGTTTTAGGTTACTTAATATTTTGTATAACAACCTATTTTACCCGAATTATTATCTAAAATTTACTGAATCATAAAAATTACGGGCATATGAACCCAGACAGATAATTAGTAATCAGCAATACAAAGCTTAGCTACCCTTCCATAGGATCCACAAGTGTTCGTTGTTTCCCTCGAATACCCATTTTAGGGTTCTGTCTGATAATAGCTATTCAAGCTTCTTTTAGTTACTATATTCAGTTACTACATCAGTGGCTGATAAAAATTAGAAATATATATAATATTTATCCTAAACTTGTATAATTTTTGAAAAATTATTGTAACTTTTGATAGATAGAACCGATCGCCTTGAAAATTTAGGTGGAAACATAAAAAATATACCCGAATCTAATGAAATTCTTTTTAATCCAAAAATTTTTCCTCAGTTTTTTGTTTTTTTGGTTTTTTTTTTAAATTTGATAAAAATTTTTTTCTTGAAAATTCATTTTTTTCTCTTAAACCCTATGTCTTTAGCTTTTATCGTTTTCTAGTTTATCGCGTTCGGATACACACGCACACACACATAATTAAAGATTTATATATATAGGATAGGATAGGATAGGATAGGATAGGATAGGATAGGATTCGTCCTAAACTTTTATAATTTTTAAAAAATGATTGTATATTTTGACAGATCGAACTGATTACCTTGAAAATTTAGGTGGATACGTAAAAAATATGCCTGAATCGAATGAAATTCATTTTGATAAAAAAATTTTTCCTCGGTTTTCAGTTTTTTTGATTTTTTTTGAAAATTTGATAAAAATTTTTTTCTTGGAAATTCAGTTTTTTCAACATAAAAATTTTTCGTCGTTATCAATTGAAATAAAACCTAGCCTATGTTTTGACCCGTAATTTTGGCCGTCTTTTGCCGTAAACCCTATATCTGTAGCTTTTATCGTTTTCTAGTTTATCGCGTTCGGACACACACACACACATACACATAATTAAAGATTTATATATATACTAGCTGCCTCCGGCTCGCTTCGCTTGCCCCGGCAGCCACCATTGGGGCTGCGCCCCCCTGGACCCCTGCAACTTTATTTTTCCAAAAATATGTTGTTTTCTGTTACTCAATATTTTGTAAAATAACCCTGTTTTTATCCGAAGTATTATCTAAAATTTACTGGATCATAAAAATTACGGGCATACGAACCCAGACTAATAATTAGTGATCAGCAATACAAAGCTTTGCTACCCTTCCATAGGATCCACAGCAGTCGTTGTGTCCCTCGACTATCCATTCTAGGGTTCTGCTTGATGATAAAAGCTGTTCAAGTTTCTTTTAGTTACTATATTCAGTTACTACATCAGTGACTGATAAAAATTAGAAATATATATAATATTAGTCCTAAACTTTTATAATTTTTGAAAAATTATTGTACCTTTTGACAGATCGAACCATCCGCCTTGAAAATTTAGGTGGATACGTAAAAATATACCCGAATTGAATGAAATTCTTTTCGATAGTAAAATTTTTCCTCGGTTTTTTGTTTTTTTGGTTTTTTTTAAAAATTTGATAACAATTTTTTTCTTGAAAATTCAGTTTTTTCAACAAAAAAAATTTTTGTCATTATCAATCGAAACGAAACCTAGCCTATGTTTTGACCCGTAATTTTCGCCGTCTTTTGCCGTAAACCCCGCATCTCTAACTTATACCGCGTTCAAATTTACCCATTTCGGACAAACATACAAAATTAAAGATTTATATATATATAGGACTAGCTGCCTCCGGCTCGCTACGCTCACCTCGGCAACCGCCAAGGGGGCTGCGCCCCCCGGAACCCCTGCAACATGATTTTTCCAGATATGTTGTTTTACGTTACTCAATATTTTTTATAACAACCTTTTTTTACCCGAATTATTATCTAAAATTTACTAAATCATAAAAATTACGGACGTTTGAACTCAGGCGGATAATTAGTGATCAGCGATTTAAAGCTTGATTACCCCTCCCTTTGATCCGCAAGTGGCAGTTGCTTCCCTCAACTACCAATTCTAGGATTCTCCCTGATAATAGCTGTACAAGTTTCTTTTAGTTACTCTATTGAGCTACTAAATTAGTAACCGGTAAGAATTACAAATATATATAATATTAGTCATAAACTTTTATAATTTTCGAAAAATGATTGTAACTTTTGACAGATTGAACCGATTAACTTGAAAATTTAGGTGAATTCGTAAAAAATATGTCCGAATCGAATGAAACTCTTTTCCATATTGAAATTTTTCCTTACTTTTCTGTTTTTTATAAAAATTAGAAATATATATAATATTAGTCCTAAACTTTTATAATTTTTGAAAAATGATTGTAACTTTTGACAGATCGAACTGATTACCTTGAAAATTTAGGTGGATACGTAAAAAATATGCCTGAATCGAATGAAATTCATTTTGATAAAAAAATTTTCCCTCGGTTTTCAGTTTTTTTAGTTTTTTTTGAAAATTTGATAAAAATTTTTTTCTTGAAAATTCAGTTTTTTTAACATACAAATTTTTTGTCGTTATCAATCGAAATAAAACGTACCCTATGTTTTGACCCGTAATTTTGGCCGTCTTTTGCCGTAAACCCTATGTCTGTAGCTTTTATCGTTTTCTAGTTTATCGCGTTCGGACACACACACACACACACATAATTAAAGATTTATATATATACTAGCTGCCTCTGGCTCGCTTCGCTCACCTCGGCAACCGCCAAGGGGGCTGCGCCCCCCTGAACCCCTGCAACATGATTTTTCCAGATATGTTGTTTTACGTTACTCAATATTTTTTATAACAACCTTTTTTTACCCGAATTATTATCTAAAATTTACTAAATCATAAAAATTACGGACGTTGGAACTCAGGCGGATAATTAGTGATCAGCGATTTAAAGCTTGATTACCCCTCCCTTAGATCCGCAAGTGGCAGTTGCTTCCCTCAACTACCAATTCTAGGATTCTCCCTGATAATAGCTGTAAAAGTTTCTTTTAGTTACTCTATTGAGCTACTAAATTAGTAACCGGTAAGAATTACAAATATATATAATATTAGTCATAAATTTTTATAATTTTCGAAAAATGATTGTAACTTTTGACAGATTGAACCGATTAACTTGAAAATTTAGGTGAATTCGTAAAAAATATGTCCGAATCGAATGAAACTCTTTTCCATATTGAAATTTTTCCTTACTTTTCTGTTTTTTATAAAAATTAGAAATATATATAATATTAGTCCTAAACTTTTATAATTTTTGAAAAATGATTGTAACTTTTGACAGATCGAACTGATTACCTTGAAAATTTAGGTGGATACGTAAAAAATATGCCTGAATCGAATGAAATTCATTTTGATAAAAAAATTTTCCCTCGGTTTTCAGTTTTTTTAGTTTTTTTTGAAAATTTGATAAAAATTTTTTTCTTGAAAATTCAGTTTTTTCAACATACAAATTTTTTGTCCTTATCAATCGAAATAAAACGTACCCTATGTTTCGACCCGTAATTTTTGCCGTCTTTTGCCGTAAACCGTATGTCTGTAGCTTTTATCGTTTTCTAGTTTATCGCGTTCGGACACACACACACACACACACACACACACACACACACACACACACACACACATAATTAAAGATTTATATATATATAGGATAGGATAGGATAGGATAGGATAGGATATAGGATAGGATAGGACTAGCAAAAGTCGGAAGGGGGGCTCCGCCCCCCCTGTATTTCATTTCCTTCTGTTTTTGTTGCTTAAGAAAACCAGGTTTCATTGTAAATTTATAACTATGCAAACACATTTAGAGTTTTCAGAGGAGCCTAGTTCTGTCCCCAGTAAAGTTATTATTATTAATTACAGAAACATATTTTAAAAGGTATTGGAGAGGCTATGTCTAATCCTAAAGATAATTTATTTCTTATGGAATCGGCGTGTTTCTCCCGCACGAACAGAATCTAGCATTTTAGTATTAGTATCTCGTGTACTATTTTGGTATACTATAGATTTAGAGACTTCAAGACCTGTTATAAATCATGTTAGTCGGCTAGTAATTTCATAATTTAAACTTTTTGTTATTAACTGGATATCTAATTTTTTCGGTATTTTTTAATCTAGTGAATTTAAGGCGGCCAATCACTGAAATTATTTACAAATTTTTATTAAAATGTCCTTTTTTGTGCAAATTTATCTGAGTACGTATAAATTAGTGCCAAATCGAGTAATACCAATTGCGGCCGAAAAATTTTATCATATTTAAAAGATATTTTAGTTTTTAATCAAAATTTCAAAATTTTATTTTTTTCAAAAATAGTAAAAATTGAATATCTCCAAAAGTACGGAGCTGAATTGCAAAACTATGGCCTATGTCATACGCAGACTTTTTTTCTATAATTTGACACTTCATTTTGACTTTTCATTGATTAGACCCTGATGATGAAACACATACACAGATAGACCCACAAATATATGATTAAAAATACCATAAAAAATAAAAAAATTTAAAAAAATTTTTTATCCATCTTCAAAAATATTTTATAAAATTTTAAAGATACCTCCGTTTTGAATAAAAATTTAAGAGAATACGTAAGAACTGGTGTTAAATCAAATACTACAAAAGATATTTCAAGATATTTCAATTTTTGTTAAAAATTTTATTAATTTCAATAATACTAAAAATTGAATATCTCCATAAGTATGATAGCTGAGTCGCAAAACTATGGCCTATGTCACCCGCCGACTTTTTTTCTTTAATTTGACACCAGTTTTATTAAATTTCGTTCACTGGTTTGATCCTGATGATAATACACACACACACACATAGACACACAAATAAATTTTCAAATATATATAGTAGTAAGATAAGATAAGATAAGATAAGATAAGATAAGATAAGATAAGATATATATTAACAGAACGCGTGAGTAGAAAAAGTATATAATTAATAACGTCCATAGTCAAATCATTAATAAAAGAAAGTAAAATCAATAATTATTATATATCCATTAAATAAACAAAATTTATAAAACTTATAACTTATAATATCCTAACAAAATTGGGGGCTCGTTTTAGGGAGTTTTTAATTAGTTAAAAAGCAAATAATTCTACAATTTTGAAATTTCTATTTTTTCTATTCTTTCTTAATTAATACTATCAAAAATATATACAATTAGCCTAACAAAAGCATTAAGTGAGAAAATACTAGAAGGCGATACAAACGCTATATAAGCATACGATATATTATGCAAATATGCAAAGGATCATGTGGAAATAAATGATGACACAACAGTAGAAGCAGTCTTGGACTGGTATAGTAAACACTATAAATATACAATAGACAAAGAAGCAACATCAACGAGAGGAGAAAGGGAAGAATTAACAGCACAATTAGAAAGTCGAGTTGATAAGCCAGTATTAAATGATTTATTAAAAGACGCTACTTTGGCGGCTATGTTAAGCGAATTATTGGCAAGTAAAATACACCCAGCCGAAATAATTGACGTTATTACGGGGGTAAAAGCAGAAGATTCTTCTTTAGCGGTATATTTTGATAATAGAATATATAATATATTAAAACAACATTGTAAATTTACAGAATGAAAAGAAAAACCATCTGTTTAGGAAATTTTAAAATGTTTAGCCTACAAGCTGATGGAAACTGTTGCGAGCGCAGTTCTAACAGAAAGCGCAACTGAACTACAAAATTATTTGTCAAAAGAAAATAAAGATGTACTGGACAAGGCGCTAAGAAATAAAGAGACGCTAAAAATTTTAATTGATTTATATAATGCCAATGTAGGTCCTGAATTCTTCTTGGAGGAGCTGTGTGAAGAATATACGATTTGTTTGTTAGACGACAATAGTTTCATAACTCCAATAACTTCAGGGGTAAAAAGTATAAGAAAACCTATTTTTTACCCCGAAGTAACGGAAAATCCTACACATAACGTGGGCGTCACAGCTCATATACAAGAGATAGCCCAACAAACTATTAATAATAATTTTTCAGGCTAGGCAAGCAGTACAAATTATAGACCGGTTCCACAAATGAGTAATCATTATACGCCGTACTCCACGATGTACCATACGGCAGAACAAACAAGGCAGCCAGAGGTATGCAGAAGGTTCGGGACTTACCATAATGGTAATTGTCTTAGAAGAAATACATATGACGCAAATGAACTCACCGGTTCGCAAAAAGAGGTGGAAAATTTCGTTATCGGGTGTGACAGGGCGAAAGGAATGATACCCCCAGAAAACGAAAGCGAGGTAGCACCGTTAATTTTGTTAAGGCTAAAAGGAGAGGCAGCGAAGGCAGCCATTGGACAAAATTTCCGCTCCATACAAGAGGTCATCGACTTTGTAGAATTCTCCTTTGGAAATCCCAAAACGTCGCACGAACTAGGAAGGGATTTAGCGAAGGTACGACAAGGAGAGAAAGAGAAAGTCGTATTATTTGCCAACAAAATAAAAGAGCTGGGAAGAAAAATAAAAAAGACGGCGGTATTGGAGGGGAGACTATTGGAAGACGCCATGTTAGACAGAGACATGCTTAGGTTCTTTTTGAAAGGTATGAGAACGGATATAAGAACAAGGTTAATGCCATATTCTACATTCGCAGATACTCTCAACGAGGCTATAGTGGTAGAGAGGGAATCTTGCTCATATGAAGAAGCGAAAACATCGAAAACAGAAGAAATAAAAGTCGTAAGTACGCATACCACACCAAATAATAAATACTGTTTTTTATGCCTTAGACAAGACCACACGACTCTTTTATGCTCGAAATTGCCAAAATTCGTAGAGGGTAGAAAACAACAAGCTGTTGAATAGGACAATAGAGGGCAATTAAAGTGCAGCCATTGTTCAAAGAATGGTCATGTCAAGGAGAATTGTTGGACCAATCCTGGTAATCCGAACAAACCGGAGTGGATAGTTAAGCGTCAGCAAATGGAATGCCATAACTGTAAGAGGAAAGGACACACAGCTCGTTTTTGCAGATCAAGGCCTGCCAATACAGGAAGGGCAGAGGAAAATAATCAGGGAAACGGCAGCAGCCAACCGATGGGCGCGAATCGGGAGGCTCCAAGTACATCGAACACACAATCTATCTAAGTCGAAATAGCAACGCGCCAACATTCATCTTATCTTCTGCTAGTTTAGGTAAAGAATTTGACTACCTCTTGGATTCAGGAGCCAGCGCGAATTTATTAAAGCAAAAAGCAGTGCCAGATAAGGTAAAAATTCATAAAAATGAAATAGTTAAGTTAATTTGAATTTCAGATCGTTCAGTCAAGTCATTGGGAAGTATAGAAATAAAAATTTGCGGAATTTAAACAAAATTTTATGTTGTAGAAAATAATTTTCCAATTGATGAAACAGGGCTTATAGGAAACAAGTTTTTAGATGGCAACAAGACAAGACTATATTTTGACGAACGCTGTTTAATGCTTCAAGGACAAAAATACACCTTCCAGTCAAAAAACGAGGTATTAAAAATTACATCGAAAGAAGTAGAGGCTGGAGAAGACAAGGATGACTGTATAATTCAGGTAGGAAGGGTGGGAGAACAGGTTACGAAAAATTTTCCTACTCTAAAAGTAAATGTTAATATTATAAGGAATAATAAAAGCTATATTGGAAGCGTTTACAGAGAGGATAAACGCGTTGGCGTTTACAGGCATTGTAAACGCTTTAGCGTTTATAGGTTTAGTAAACGCTTCAAAAATGCTAAGCAAGTAATAAGTAGGAATAGCAGTTTAAAGAAAAAAATTATAGTAGCATTAAAAGGTGCATTTAAATTATTAAGTAAAGCTAGCAAATTGCAAAATAATGAACCCATGAAAGAAAATTTTTCCAAAAAGTCTCCTGTAGTAGAGAAAACTGCGGATGAGTATATGAATAAAGGGCCTTTATTGGAGGAATTTTTAAGCATGGATTCTGCAGAAGCGGAGAAAACTGCAGAAGTGGCATTAAATAGTAAAACTAGGTTAGAAAATTTTTCCAATAAGGCTCCTGTAGTAGAGAAAACTGCAGATGAAGTTAAAAATAAAAAGCCTTGGTTGAAAAATTTTTCAAACTGGGATCCTGTAGTGGTCGATAAAAAAACTACAGATGTGTACAACAATAGTGCAGAAATTTTAGAGTGTATGAATTTTATTGTAATTAATTTTGTAATAATAGATAAATTATTAAATTTTTTAATGTGGTGGATAATTTATTTTACTATGTATCAAGTAAATAATAGTAAAACTGTTTTGAATAAAAATAGTATAGAAAATAATGTAAATAATACAGTTGAAAGTAAAAGTGTTGTAAGCAATAAGACAAAATATCATGAAATACAGTTAAAATTTGATAATAAAAACAATTCTAGGCATGAAAACTGGCAACAAACAAATCGTTCAGGCAATTCACAAAACAGTTTGAGAGCAAGAAGGACAAAAAGTAAAGAAGGACATGATAGTGAAAGTAAAAATGAAAGAGAAACTGAGAAAGAAGAGGAATTATGTACAGAGCATCTCGATATACTAGAAGGGTAAATAAATCACTGTTTACTAAAAAGGTAAAATATAAAAATGATTTTATGGCAATTATTAACAATATAATAAATGAGGTCAACCATTGTAAGCTATATGAATTTATTGAGCCATTTGATAATTTAAATACTACTATTGAAATGGATAATTTATCAAATAATATACAATTTTTAGAGCAGATCAAGGTTTTAATAAATGAAGTTAGAAAAGAATTAAATAATAGTGAAAGGATCCTGTATATGGAGCTAACGCCTGAACAAAGAGTTGATAAGGTTAAGGAATTATAAAATTTAGTCATTTAAATGATGAGGATAAGAAAATTGTTGAGAAAATTCTGGAAGAAAATGCAGACGTTTTTCATATACCAGGAGAACCTTTGTCCTTTACAAATGTTTTTCAGCATAGAATTTTTACTGTTGATGAGGTACCAATTACGTTTTGAATGTATAGAATTTCACCTTTTCTAGCAGAAGAGTTAAAGGAACAATTAAACAAGCTTTTGGCAGAAGGTATAATTACACCATCACACTCATCTTATAGCCACCCAATAATGTTAGTACCAAAGAAACCAAACAGCCAGGGGATAGTAAAAGTTTAGTTTTGGATTTGAGGCGATTAAATGATAAAACTATCTCTGACCAGTATCCTTTACCAAATTTATTGGACTTACTGGATAGCATAAATGGCTCAAAGTACTTCTGCTAGCTCGATTTGAGTTCTGGTTTTCATCAAATCGTAATCCACAAAAAGGACAGGCATAAAACTGCATTTGTCACCATGTATGGACTATATGAGTACACTAAGGTACCATTCGGTGCAAAGAATAGTCCAAGTAGTTTTATGCGGCTGATCCAAATGCTATTTAGAGACCTAGAAGGTGTAATAGCATATATTGATGATTTCCTGATACATGCCAAGACATTAGAAACGCTGTTAGAATTAATAAAAGAAGTAATGAGAAGGTTAGCCAATCTAAAATTGCAGCCAGAAAAATGTTTCTTTTTACAAACTGAAGTAACTTATTTAGGCCATGTCATTTCCAAGGACGGAGTAAAACCAAATCCAAAGAAGCTTGAAGCAGTTGAAAAGTTTTCAGTACCAGCTACCCCTAAAAATGTTAAACAATTTTTAGGAATAACATCTTATTACAGGAGACATATACCACAGTACGCTAAAATTGCTAAACCACTTACATCATTGCTTAAATAGGATCAAGAGTTGGAGTGATAAGGCTCAAGAAGCATTTGAAATATTAAAAGAAAAACAAGTAAAAGAGAGAGAGAACCAAGCTGAAAGCGAAAGTGAAAACAGAGAGGAAGGAGAAGCAGGTACCAGTGAACTTTTAAATAATACTTTCGATTTCAATTCTGAAGTAGTAGGAGAAGAATTATATAATCCCGAAGTATTGGAAGATTTGCCATTTGCAAATGCTGACTTAAATACTACGGAATTAAATAATTTTAGGGAGTTAGTGAAAGCGGATAATTTTGTCCATAACAGGGACAAAATTTTCATGCGAAAAGACAACTGGGCCTACTTCGTAATATCTTTCGGTAAACCTGTTTGTATTGGCGCTTTAGAGCTTGATGCTTTAAATAAAATACCAATAAATTTAAGTTTAATAGTAGGTGAACCAAAAGTTATTAAAATAGGTAGTAGGCATCATATTTTACTGCCTATTAAAGAAAGTGATCCTGTTTCCATGACAGAGGTAAGTGAGAATTTGACAAAATTATTTAATAATTTAAAAACTCTGTTGAAGGAATATAGAATCAAATCGTTCAGCATAGCAAAATCAAACAGGATTAATTTCATCGAGTGGTTGGAAATACTTAGAAAACTAAAGAAAAGTCTGCAAGGTAATGAAGATACCAAAATCATAGTTTGCTTAGGAGAAGTGAAAGTGCCGCATCCGTCAGAAAGAAAGGCTTTGATTAAAGAAGCTCATGATACTTTAGTTTCTGGTCATCGTGCATTTTTGAAAACTTTCAAACGTCTCAGAACCAAATACAGCTGGGAAAATATGAGAGACAAAATTCAAGATTATATTAGGCAGTGTTTAACCTGTCAATTAAAAAAATTGGTAAGACGAAAAGTTAAAAATAAAATGCAGATTACGGATACGCCTACTCAAGCAGGGCAAAAACTGAGTATTGATATAGTAGGACCTTTAACTACAACTAAAAATTTAAATACTGTTATTTTTACTATGCAGGATACGTTGACCAAATACAGTGTTGCAGTGCCATTACCAGATTCGCAAGCCAGTAGAGTAGCTGATGCATTTGTCAAGAGATACACAACATTGTTTGGGGCTCCCCAAATCGTGGTTTCAGACAGGGAGCAAACTTTCTGTCAAAATTGTTTGCTGCAGTAGCCAAGCAATTCAAAATCAAGCAGATAAGGACATGTGCTTATACACCAAGGTCAAATCCTGTGGAAAGAATGCATCATACCCTTGGTCGATTCTTGAAAGTCTTTGTAAATGACAACGAGGATGACTGGGATGACTATGTAGAGCTGGCAACATTTTCCTACAATTTAATGGTGCATGAATCCACTTAAGCAACTCCTTTTGAATTAATGTTTGGACGATTAGCAAGAACACCTTCTAAAATCAAGGAGCCAATGGGAAACGAAGGCACTTTAGATGCTTATTTAACTAACCTAATAACAACATTATATAAGGTACAGAAAATTGCAAAAGAAAATATTATCAAAGCCAAAGAAAAATCGAAAGAACGCTATGATCAAAATGTATTAAAACACATTTTCAAAATTGGCGAAAGTGTTTTCTTATTGCAAGGTGGTAAAATAAGAAAATTAAAGGCTCAATATAAAGGACCATATGCTGTAATAAATAATTATAAAAATGTCAATGTAAAAATAAAAACCGGTAAAAATAAATTTAGTGTAGTAAATGGAAATAGGTTACAGCATTCCTATATCAAACCTAAATTTCCACTAGAACAATAATAAAAGAAAAAATATTTTAATATTAAGTTATCATAGGACGTAAGTTTTATATATAATCTTTTTAGACACTGAAATGCGTTTACAGAGGAGTAAACGCTTTTGCGTTTAAGGTAGTGTAAACGCATCTCAGAGGTAAAAATGATATACTGAAATGCGTTTACAAGAGAGTAAAAGCTAATGCGTTTACAGGAGAGTAAAAGCTAATGCGTTAAGGTAGTGTAAACGCATGTTTAAAGTAAAAGTAAATTTAAAATATAGACTCTGTGCTTACATTTAATTCGAATAAAAGACAACAAAAATTTTTTTTTAAAAGCAAGTTTTATCAAAAATTTTTTTTAAATTAAAACATAAAGTTTACAAATTGGTTACAAAACATTCAAAAAAAAAAAAGAAAAGGCTTACAAATTATTAAGGCTTACAAAAATATCATTTTATTTTGATTTTTTTTGGTGATTTGAAGCAGGCACAGGAAGGTAGAGAACTGCAAGTCTCATCAGGAGTTGTAGAAGTTGAAGCATTATCAGTAATAGACATCCATCTCTTAAGTGCTGCTAAATGTTAGGCATTTTTGGCGGTACGAGTCATCTCCTTAGGTGTATAAGGCTTGCAGCAAGGTTCACAAAGAATTTTTTTTGACTTTCACATGGACGGATATCTGATGAACACGGAAATACCTAAGTGGATCTCCCTCAAAATTTTTTTTTTGTTAAAATCATCAGAAGCAATTGTGCTTAAATAATTGAACATATGATTGAAATGAAAATCAGCAGTCAGAGAAGTCATCGCATCAGGAAACTGAAATGAAAAATGAAAATTTAGGTGTAAAAGTTTAACTATAAAGATAAAATAATTTAAAATTGTTTAAGGGCAAGAAAAAAGTAACTCAAAAAAAAGCAAGATTCATGTTGTAATTTCAAACTCTCATGTAAGAAAAAGGAAGGTAGATCAGCCAAGGTTACTCCAGATAGCCGACAGACATTATCGTTGGAAAATAAGGTATCCGATCCCTAAAAATGATAAGAAAATAAATAAATTAATTAAATTTTTTTTGTTAAAATAATACAGTAGTAAAAACTTATGTTAAAGGCGTTTACAGGCATAGTAAACGCAGTTGCATTTACAGGCACACTACACGCCTCTCTAAAATAGCATAAGAATGGTTAAAACAATAAATATTACGGGTAATTTTAAGCAAAAAAATTGTTTAAACAGTAAAATAATAAAATTAATAATAATAATGATTACTTATGTGAATATTTTAAGTAAAAGGGCAAAAAATAAAATCAACAAGTTCAAACATATAAACTTTCAATAATAAAAACATAGTATATAGAAATATTCAAAAGGCGTCTAAGGGACCCTTAAACGCATAGGCGTTTACTCATGTAGTAAACGCGTTTTGTTGTACACTTATAAAATTTTTTTGTTAATAGAAAAATCATTTTATTTTCAATATTCAAATACAACAAACATAAAAAGACAAGTATAATTACATTTTTTTTGAAAAAGGATTATGCTGTGAAATAGAAATTAATAATAAATGAATAATTTATTTTGAAGTAAATGAATAAGTTAGTTTGTTAAAAGTAAAATGTTAAAAAATTGTTTTTTGTCTATAAGTTCAAATTAATGTTTTTTCTAGGAAAATATCAATACATCTAAAGAATTACTGAAAATTAATAGAAAATTAAAATAGTAAGAAAAATTCTATGATATATTATTATATAAAATTAAACTCAAAAATAGAAAATTATTGTACTTACTTGACAAGTAACTAAATCCATATTTCAATTTGCCATCTTATTGACTAAAATTGACTAATTATAATGTAATAAAGAATTTTTTTTTGTTTTGTGATTAACAATAAGTTAAAAAAATCACTGAACTCAAATAATAGCAGCCGATAATAACACCTACGAGGTGAACATAAAATGGCAAGCAATAGGTTACTATAGTATAGTATTAAAGAGGCACATATATATGTTATAGTAGTATTTGTAAAAGTTACACACTATAGTAAGTAAGCGGGAAAATTTAAAATTCTTTTTTGTGTTTTGTTTGTAAATTTTTTTTTGTTTTAAAGTTTGTTATTGTAATTTATATTATAAGTTAGTAATAAGAAATGTAATAAGAAAAACCTTCAAAAAAAAAAAAAAATTTAATAATAATTTTTTTTATAAGGAGAAGGGATATAAGATAAGGTAAAATTAGGAGAATTTTACTCAAAAGTAAAAGTTTTTTACGAAATATTGTGTTACAATTTAAATTTTTTGTATGATAATGTTTTGGTTATTAAGAAAGATTGGTAAATTAAAATTTAAGATTGGATTGTATAAAATCTGAGCTAACAAGTATAATGCAAGATCTAAGTTCAATATTCGTAAAAGTAATTTTTTTTTAGAATCTTTAAATTTTATTAATAGTAAATTGAGAGAAACGAGTTTTGACTTAAAAACTACAAAATGAAAATAAGCAAAGAAAGTGTTTGTGTACAACAATTTTATTTTTTTTGCGGAAAAACTCTGCTCGAGTTTTTTTTAGAGGAGCGAGGGTGTTAAGATGAGATAAAAGCCAGCTGACACGAAATTTTTATATTAAGGAATTTATTATATTAAGGAATTTTTATAAAAATTTAGAAAGTCAGTAATGACATAAGCAATTACTATGCTAATCAAAGTTACTAATTTGAATATCGAGGACTTCGCAGAAGTAATTATTAGCAAAGGATGCGAAGAGACGCTACAAGAAAGAGCATCCCGGAATATTAGGGGAAAATCTGCACCGGAATGAAATCTAAAAAACCTTTTGCAGATTGTTTATACATAAAAAAAAATAACTTCCCCGTTGGAATTTTGCCCCCAGCTGCCCATCATGGGGCAGGGGGGGCAAAAACGTGCTTTTTTCTCTTATTTTTTCAAAAAACGTTCAAAAATTCATAACTCTGGTTCCTTAGTACCAAAATAGGTCTAAATGGTCTTAACATGTTTGTCTTTGATACCGCTTTCACGTAAAAAAGTCAAAAAATAATTTTGCCCACTTAAGGAACCCTTAAATTCAAAAATACTGAAGACTAACATTAAAAATTTTACTTTAAAATTCAATTATTTTGCTATATCAAAAATAACCTCTCTGGAAAATTTATATGTTTTTTGTCTATCAAATAGCTTTAAAACGAGACCGGTTAGAGCAAATTTAAGTTGCGGAAACCGTCAAAATTTCAAAAAAACCAAACATTTTTATGGGGTTTTTTTGAAGATAACAAGGAGATTGTCAACTGTTTGGGAATACGATTTGCTTCTAACTTTTAAAACAGGTAGTGGTAGTTAAGAAAACATCCTATATACCCTCAGTTTACCTGAATTGGCCTCCTGGTCCTAGAAATTAGACCCTATAGCAAGGTTATATGCTATATAAGATAGGACTTTTTAAGCTATCTTCTAAATGGCACTTCTACCTTGTAATTGAACAAAATATCTTCCGGTTAGTCTAATTTTTTTTGAGTATTTATCACCTTTTTACCCCCGTAAACCGCATTTTTTTATCAGTAATTTTCTTACCGTTATGGTCAGTAAACCAAATGAACATATTTGGCCAAAAATGACCAATTCTTAAATTGCTGCAAAAATTGTAATTTTTGACTTAAATGGATCTTCTAGAACTAAAAATTTTTGTGCGAGCTCCTAGTTTTTAAAAATTCTTCACTCGTTTATTTTCGATCAATTGTTTGCGAGATATAAAATTTTAAAGTCAGAGTTCCGCTTTAAGATATTTTAATAATCGCTAATATTTTAAATACCATCTTTATTGAGCTAAATCACAAAATAAAACTCAAGCAAAAGGAACGAGTAAAAATCTTTTAAAAACTAGGAGCTTGCACAAAAATTTTGAGTTCTATAAGACCCATTTAAGTCAAAAATTGCAATTTTTGCAGCAATTTAAAAATTGGTCATTTTTGGCCAAATATGTTCATTTGGTTTACTGAACATAACGGTAAGAGAATTACTGATAAAAAAATGCGGTTTACGGGGCTCAAAAGGTGATAAATACTCAAAAAAAATGAGTTTAACTGGAAGTTATTTGGTTCAATTACAAGGTAGCAGTGTCATTTAGAAGATGAGAAAAAGTCCTATCTTATATAGCATATAACCCTGCTATAGGGTCTAATTTCTAGGACCAGGAGGCCAATTCAGGTAAACTGAGGGTATATAGGATGTTTTCTTAACTACCACAACCTGTTTTGAAAGTTAGAAGCAAATCGTATTCCCAAACAGTTGACAATCCCCTTGTTATCTTCAAAAAAACCCCATAAAAACTAAATAAATGAATGGAAAATAGAATAAAAAAACTTTGTTAAGAAAATAATGTCGGTATAACATAATTCCAAGTACGTATTATACCGACATTTCTTAACTATATATGTTACTTAACCTTCCTGATGTACCACGTATTCAGAAATACCCTGTATACATATATATATATAATATATATATATATACTAGCAAAAGTTGGAGGGGGGGCTCCGCCCCCCCTGTATTGCATTTACTTTTGTTTCTGTTGCTTAAGAAAATCATGTTTCACTGCACATTTATAATTATGCAAACACATTAAGAGTTTTCAGAAGAGCCTAGTTCTATCCCCAGTAAAGTTAAAATTATTAATTAAGGAAAAATATTTGAAAAGGTATTGGAGAGGCTATTTCTAATCCCGAAGATAATTTATTTCTTATGGAATCCAACAGAATCTAGCATTTTAGTATTAGTATCTCGTGTATTATTTTGGTATTCTATAGACTTAGAGACTTCAAGACCTATTATGAATCATGTTAGCCGGCTAGTGATTTCATAATTTAAACTTCGTGTTATTAACTGGATATGCAATTTCTTCGATATTTTTTGATCTAGAGAATTTAAGGTCTCATAATAAAAATTTATCAAATAATTTCCAGAGGGGCCTCTTTATAGTCCTAACAGTTTGTAGCGTAAACAAATATAAATTGCAAATAATACAGTAAAGAATCTATAAAATTTCTTGAATTTTTCTCTTTTTTTTTTATTTTACTGCAAATTATCGAAAATTTTTTTTGAAAAATCAAAGAAATTTTACACATTTTTAAAGAAGCGTCCGTTTTTTATGCAACTTTATCTGAATACATATAAATTAGTGCCGAATCGAGTAATACCAAAAATTTTATCATATTTAGAAGTTATTTCACTTTTTAAGCAAATTTTCAAAAAATTTTATTTTTTCCAAAAATAGTAAAAATTGAATATCTCCAAAAGTACGGTAACTGAGTTTCAAAACTATGGCCTATGTCACCCGCTGACTTTTTTTCTATATTTTGATACTTCATTTTGACATTGATTCGACCCTGATGATGAAACACATACACACACAGACTCACAAATAGATGATTATAAATACCACAAAAAGTAAAAAAATTTTTAAAAATTTTCGGACCAGCTTCAAAAATATTTTATAAAATTTTAAAGATACCTCCGTTTTGAATAAAAATTTAGGAGAATACGCAAGAATTGGTGCCAAATCGAATACTACAAAGTGTGACAGTAAAATTTTTCGATTGTCTCAAGATATTTTATTTTTTGTTAAAAATTTTTAAAAATTTTATCAAGTTCAAAACCACTAAAAATTGAATATCTCCAAAAGTAAGATAGCTGAATCGCAAAACTATGGCCTATGTCACTCGCGGACATTTTTTCTTTAATTTGACACCGGTTTTATATAATTTCGTTCACTGGTTTGGCCCTGATGATAATACACACACACACACACACACAGACACACAAATAAATTTTCAAATATATATAGTAGTAAGATAAGATAAGATAAGATATATATATTAACAGAACGCGTGAGTAGAAAAAGTATATAATTAATAACGTCCATAGTCAAATCATTAATAAAAGAAAGTGAAATCAATAATTATTATATATTCATTAAATAAACAAAATTTATAAATATTTATAAAAGGGTTGAGTTTTTATTGACCAATACTGGGCATAAATGAAACAATATAGTTGTTTGTCATAAAAAAGTTGTTATTATTAGACGTTTCGCCTATTTAGTTTATAGGCCTTATCAATAATGTCTAAAAAAATATACAAAAATATTAATCAATACATTTGATATATAAAAATAAAAAATGAAAAAATACCTATAATAATTTTATATAAACATGATAATAAAATGAGAAGTCATTCTTATTATTAAAAATTTAAATAAAAAGTTTAAAAAAATGTTTATAACAATAATTTAACACATAACAAAAAACATGAAAATAACTAGAGTTTATGGTGCCAAGAAAATGTATTGAAAAAGTACGATATTGAAACTTTAAATGATGATTTTTGAGTTAAATTTGTTGAAACTATTGTAGAGGGAGTTGTTGATTGAGGGTATTGATGGTATGGATGTAAGATGGGTTTAGGTTATCAGTATCTTCTTTTTTATTTATTGTAGGGTGGGCAAGTTGGATGTGTAGACTTTCTGATACTTTACGTTTACCCCATTATTCCGCAACTCAACAAGGACATGACAAAAATCATCAGAAAAGGCAAGATTAACAGCATACAAAACAAAACTGGTATTGTATACAAACTAACTTGCAACGACTGTGACAGCATATATATAGGTGAATCCAAAAGATCTCTTTATATGAGACTCGACGAACACCAGAGAGTTAAAACATCAGTTATTGCAACTCATTGCAACCTAAATAGACATACTTTTAATTTTGATAAACCACAGGTGCTCGATGAAGAAGCTACATGGGGTAAACGTAAAGTATCAGAAAGTCTACACATCCAACTTGCCCACCCTACAATAAATAAAAAAGAAGATACTGATAACCTAAACCCATCTTACATCCATACCATCAATACCCTCAATCAACAACTCCCTCTACAATAGTTTCAACAAATTTAACTCAAAAATCATCATTTAAAGTTTCAATATCGTACTTTTTCAATACATTTTCTTGGCACCATAAACTCTAGTTATTTTCATGTTTTTTGTTATGTGTTAAATTATTGTTATAAACATTTTTTTAAACTTTTTATTTAAATTTTCAATAATAAGAATGACTTCTCATTTTATTATCATGTTTATATAAAATTATTATAGGTATTTTTTCATTTTTTATTTTTATGTATCAAATGTATTGATTAATTTTTTTGTATATTTTTTTAGACATTATTGATAAGGCCTATAAACTAAATAGGCGAAACGTCTAATAATAACATCTTTTTTATGACAAACAACTAATTTGTTTCATTTATGCCCAGTATTGGTCAATAAAAACTCAATCCTTTTATAAATATTTGTAAATCATGGGCGATGACAATATTCAAAATTTATAAAATTTATAACTTAAAATATCGTAACATTTTGTTAAAATTGAGCTTTATAGGTCTTAAAAATTTTCTACAAGCTTCAAATTTATAAAAATTTTTTACTCACCGCTTTTCAATAAATTAATAACAAGAGATGATAATTTAAAATCAGGGTCCCAATTTCAGGGTTTAAAAAAAAATCAATTTTTATCATTAACTTTGAAAAGCGATATCTTAAAAACTATTTAAAGAAAAGAGACAAGTAAAAAATTTTTGAAAACTTGAAATTTGTAAAAAATTTTTAAGTCCTGACCTGAAAAACTCAATTTCGCCAAAAATTACAATTTCAGCAGCAATTTAAACATATTTAAAAATTGGGCATTTTGGGTCAAAAATTACCGTTAGTTTAATTGGCTACAGTGATGAAAGAATCAATGATAAAAGAACGCGGTTTACGGTATTTGAAAGGTGACTCTTGCAGCAACAAAAGTAGAACAACCAGAAGTGTTTTGGTTAATTTTTGAGGTTGCAGCGTTTTATCGAAAATTACTGAAAAACCCTGTTTTATAAGATTGAGCCAACATGTAAATTTGCGTTTCTAGCCCCAGAATTCCCTTGGAAATGAATACAGGGCTATTTTATGTCTTTAGACATATATAAGAATGTTTTCTAGTTAAAATTTGCTTTTTAAAACGCTTTCTGACCTCTGTCAAAACTTGTATAGTTTAAAACTCAAAATTCCCATGTTATTTAAATGGGAAAATTCAAGTGTTCGGCGGCACGGGTTAAAAAAATCGAGCTGGGAATTTATTATGACCAGATATTCGAAAAAAATGGGGGGAGCCAAAAAATATCGAAAAATAAAAAATAAGACATACTCTAATATATGGGTGGTTTTCACAGGAACGGTATACATAGTGTCCCCTCCATTTATATCTGAAACTAAAGCTCTTTTACACTTTTTTTTCTTTTAATAAGTTCATAAAGACTATTTTTTTAAAGTCACAACCTATACTGCATATATTGGTAAGTTAACAAAAAAATTTTCTGGGCCATATTTGTTCAAAATGTAGCCACATCCGCTGTCCTTCTGCTTAGCTGTAAACTTTGAGTATTATAAAACGGCTTAAAATTGGAACTTACATTTTTCTGTAAGATGCATATGAAGTATTTAGGTCCCAAAAACTCATTTTTTTCAACGAAACAAATTTTCATGCATTCCTCTTAGCTTATCGTCAAATAAGTCTGTCCCTCGATTTTAGCTCTTTTTAAGCTTCCCACCTTTAAGGATGCGCACTCTTTATTTGTGCACTTAAAAGCACTGTTGTATTTTTTTTTACTTAACTACTCATATATGAACCGTGGAAAACTTAAAATTTTATATATGAAATTTTTAACTATGAAAATTAAACCTATTAAATTTTTAAAACGCTTTTACAAAAAAAAATGTTGCCACCGTCCATGTCGTTTTCTCCAAGTGTATGTCATATATTTCTTAAATATTTTATTCAGTTATGTGTTTTGATAAAAAAAATAAGATACCCAGAGTTTGAGAAAATTTCATGGCTTCAATACAAAGTTATTTCAATAATACATTCAAAATGTCGCCACCGTCTGATAAAAGTTTTTTTTTTACATTTGTAGCAGTACTACTGAAAATTTCTTTTGGACCTTGATAAACATTAAAATAAAAACAAAAAAAATATAATTAGTGTTGTGCCGTAAACAATAAAAAAATATTCAGTTCCAGTGAAAACCACCCATACATATATATATATATATATATATATATACCAATAAATGTAAAATTTTAAATACAATTTTTATAATAACTTTCAATTAAAAATATTGATAATATTATTAGTTATTTCCATTAATCGACCATATTTTTTATTATATATATACACTGAGGAAATCTATGTGTTGGTGCTGATCAAAACGCTGCAGGTACCTTCTGTACCTACATTAACAACCGCGTATTTTTGAAAAATAATTTTTAAATTAATTTAAAAAATTATATTATATTGCCGCTTGATATGTCTAAATAAAAAAAGGGATGTTATTTAAAAACATACACATATCAAGATAGGACAATTTAATTTAATATAATTCATTTAACAATTATGCCCAGTACAGGTCAATAAAATCAAAATAATAATATATATATTGATAATATTGTTTTTGTTTTATATAAAGTGTCAGAATAGCCCAAAAGTATCAGAATGGCCCAAAAGTGTCAGAATGGCCCAAACGTTTCAGAATGGCCGAAAAGTGTCACAATGGTCCAAAAATGTCAGATTGGCCCAAAAGTGTCAGATTGGCCAAAAAGTGTCAGAATAGCCCAAAAGTGTCAGAATGGTCTAAAAGTGTCAGATTGGCCCAAAAGTGTCAGAATGGTCTAAAAGTGTCAGATTGGCCCAAAATTTTCAGATTGGCCCAAAAGTATCAGAATAGCCCAAAAGTGTCAGAATGGTCTAAAAGTGTCAGATTGGCCCAAAATTTTCAGATTGGCCCAAAAGTATCAGAATAGCCCAAAAGTGTCAGAATGGTCTAAAAGTGTCAGATTTGCCCAAAATTTTCAGATTGGCCCAAAAGTGTCAGAATAGTCTAAAACTGTCAGATTGGCACAAAATTTTCAGATTGGCCCAAATGCGTCAGAATGGCCAAAAAGTATCAGAATGGCCCAAAAGTGTCAGAGTGGCCCAAAAGTGTCAGATTGGCCAAAAAGTGTCAGAATAGCCCAAAAGTATCAGAATGTCCCAAAAGTGTCAGATAGGCCCAAAGGTGTCAGAGTGGCCAAAAAGTGTCAGATTAACCCAAAAGTGTCAGATTGGCCAAAAAGTTTCAGAATAGCCAACAAGTGTCAGAATGGTCTAAAAGTGTCAGATTGGCCCAAAATTTTAAAGATTAGCCCAAAAGTGTCAGAATGGTCTAAAAGTGTCAGAATGTCCCAAAAGTGTCAGAATGGTCTAAAAGTGTCAGATTGGCTCAAAAGTGTCAGAATGGTTTAAAAGTGTCAGATTGGCCCAAAAGTGTCAGATTGGCCCAAAAGTGTCAGAATGGTCTAAAAGAGTCAGAATGTCCTAAAAGTGTCAGATTGGCCTAAAAGTGTCAGATTGGCCTAAAAGTGTCAGAATGGCCAAAAAGTATCAGAATGGCCCAAAAGTGTCAGAGTGGCCCAAAAGTGTCAGAATGGCCCAAAAGAGTCAGATTGGCCAAAAAGTGTCAGAGTGGCCCAAAATTGTCAGAATAGCCCAAAAGTGTCAGAATGGCCCAAAAGTGTCAGAATGGCCTAAAAGTTTCAGAATGTCCGAAAAGTGTCAGAGTGACCCAATAGTGTCAGATTGGCCTAAAAGCGTCAGAATGGCCAAAAAGTGTCAGAATGGCCAAAAAGTTTAAGAATGTCCGAAAAGTGTCAGAGGGGCCCAATAGTGTCAGATTGGCCCAAAAGCGTCAGAATGGCCAAAAAGTGTCAGTGGCCCAAAAGTGTCAGAGTTGCCCTAAAGTGTCAGAATGTCCCAAAAGTGTCAGATTGGCCTAAAAGTTTCATAATGGCCAAAAAGTATCAGAATGGCCCAAAAGTGTCAGAATTGCCCAAACGTTTCAGAATGGCCAAAAGTATCAGAATGGCCCAAAAGTGTCAGAAAGGCCCAAAAGTGTCAGAGTGGCCAAAAAGTGTCAGAGTGGCCCAAAAGTGTCAGAGTGGCCCAAAAGTGTCAGAATGTCCGAAAAGTGTCAGAGTGGCCCAATAGTGTCAGATTGGCCTAAAAGCGTCAAAATGGCCAAAAAGTATCAGATTTGCCCAAAAGCGTCAGAATGGCCAAAAAGTGTCAGATTGGCCCAAAAGTGTCAGATTGGCCCAAAAGTGTCAGAATGGCCCAAAAGTTTCAGATTGGCCCAAAAGTGTCAGAATGGCCAAAAGTATCAGAGTAGCCCAAAAGTGTCAGAATAGCCCAAAAGTGTCAGAATGGTCTAAAAGTGTCAGTTTGGCCCGAAAGTGTCAGAATGGTCTAAAAGTGTCAGATTGACCCAAAATTGTCAGAATGGCCAAAATGTATCAGAATGGCCCAAAAGTGTTAGATTGGCCCAAATGTTGTCATTCGACAGCGGCGGCAGCGGTTATAACTTTATAATATTTTAGAGATATGTTACACTTTAAACGTGTAATTGACCAATTTATGAAATGGTCAACTTTTTGACTAATTCATGAAATGGTCAAGCCGCTTTCCCATTTCATAAATTGGTCAAAAAATAGTAAACAATCGACCAATTCATGAACTGGTCAGAAATATTCAATTTTATTACACTGGTACTTAAAATTGAATAAATATAATATTTTAGCATTCATATAAGTTATAGGTATAACATAAATCATTTCAAATGTAAAATATTTATCAGTTAATAATTTTTATTTTAATTCAAAAACAATATAACATTAACAAACTTTTTGATTTGGTATTATTATTATTATTATTTATTATGTATAAAATCCGCCCTGATTGGTCTAAAAGTGTCCGATTGGTCCAAAAGCGTCCGAATGGCTAAAAAGTATCAGAATGGCCCAAAACTGTCAGAGTGGCCCAAAAGTGTCAGAATGGCCCAAAAGTGTTAGAATGTTCCAAAAGTGTCCAATTGGCCCAAAAGTGTCAGAATGGCCAAAAGTATCAGAATGGCCCAAAAGTGTCAGAGTGGCCCAAAAGTGTCAGATTGGCCCAAAATTGTCAGAATAGCCCAAAAATGTCAGAGTGGCCCAAAAGTGTCAGAGTGCCCCAAAAGTGTCAGAGTTGCCCTAAAGTGTCAGAATGTCCCAAAAGTGTCAGATTGGCCTAAAAGTTTCATAATGGCCAAAAAGTATCAGAATGGCCCAAAAGTGTCAGAATGGCCCAAACGTTTCAGAATGGCCAAAAGTATCAGAATGGCCCAAAAGTGTCAGAAAGGTCCAAAAGTGTCAGAGTGGCCCAAAAGTGTCAGAGTGGCCCAAAAGTGTCAGAATGTCCGAAAAGTGTCAGAGTGGCCCAATAGTGTCAGATTGGCCTAAAAGCGTCAAAATGGCCAAAAAGTATCAGATTTGCCCAAAAGCGTCAGAATGGCCAAAAAGTGTCAGATTGGCCCAAAAGTGTCAGATTGGCCCAAAAGTGTCAGAATGGCCCAAAAGTGTCAGAATGGCCAAAAGTATCAGAGTAGCCCAAAAGTGTCAGAATAGCCCAAAAGTGTCAGAATGGTCTAAAATTGAATAAATATAATATTTTAGCATTTATATAAGTTATAGGTATAACATAAAACATTTCAAATATAAATTATTTATCAGTTAATAATTTTTATTTTAATTCAAAAACAATATAACATTCACAAACTTTTTGATTTGATTTTATTATTATTATTATTTATTATGTATAAAATTCGCCCTGCTTATGGTGTTATTAAAGAAATAGTACGTGGTAGAGATGCTTTGGGTGAATATTCAACCAAAAACTGCGATATTTAATTAAAACCTGTGAATTTCATCAAATTGGTTGCATTATTGGTTCAATTTTCAACCAAAAGCTAAAATACAAAATAAAAACGATGTTTTTATAGTCAGGGTAAACAATGCTTAGGGAATCTATTAAAAGTGAATTCATTTTATTATATTATTATAATAGTAATTTTAGTAATTTTTTTATATACTATTTCTTTTGGCTATGAAGCTGAGGATTGACTGTTTAAAAAGGTTATCCTACATAGTATAATTTTTTTTAACTTAATTTAGTATGCTTTAACTTCTTGTCGTTTTACCTAAATTTTTTTTATAATAAACAAATTATTTTTTTTTTATTACATACTTTATATATGTCTCAAGAGTATGTAAAAAAAATTTTTTTTAAAATCCTTATTGTTAAATAGTTAGAAATAATTAAGATTTCTCTAAAACTACTTAACCGATTTTAATTTTTTTGTTTGATCTAGAGTTTTTTGTTATAAATTTCTCTAATGAATAAAAAAAAAATTTATAACCGGTTTGTGTAACTACACAACCAACGAGCATGGAAAATGTTCACTCATAACGGTAATAAATCCAAAAACCGAAATTACATACAATCCTGAAATATAAATTATCCTAAGTCCATAAACATAAAGTAATCCTTTAAGATGATAAAAAAATTTGACTAATAATTTATTAATTTTAATAATGAGGGACCGCCCTGTTCGTATTTATCGTGAAGTGTAATGTGAACGTTAATATTAATTGTTTACACAGGTGAAAATTTTAACGTATCTGGATACGTATCTAGATACGTATTTAGATACGTATCCAGATACGTATCCAGATACGTAGCTATTTCGTTTTAGGTTATTTTTTTTTTAACTTTAATTAATCTTACCAAAATGATTAATTAAGCAAGAAATTGAATAATAACCACAAAAAACTTTCCTATAAGTATAAATTTACTCCTAACAAAAGACTTTAAATTTTTTCGGGACTTGTAATTTTTTTTCTTTTTTTTTAAGTTGTAAAATTTTTTTTTTAAATTTTGTATACTTTAAAATTTTGTTTTTAATTTTAAAGGTCTTTCAAAATATTGTAAAATAATTATTTTTATGACTATAAAAGATATTGGGTATGAGGAATCGGGTCAAATAAGGTGTACAATTAAATTAATTAAAAACAATCATTTTTTATTTAAACAAAAAAAATTTAATACAATTTTATGTCTTGATGTGATTACAAATACAGCTTTTATTAATTTTTGTTGAATTAAATAATATATACCTTCAAGAAAGCACATTCATGTGACATCTCAGCTTTGATCATATAGGTGATAGGTTGAGTTTTGTCCAAATTCCTTCAAACCTATATATTACAGAAAATATTTATTCAAGGTTCTACACTGAAAAAAAATTTCGCTTGCCGCAACCGGAGATATTCCGCTTGCGGCATGCGGAATTTTTTTTTCTTCACAAACGATTGCAAATGTCTTTTTGTAAAATTAATAAGAACAATTTTTTCTATACTTTTTTTAAAAATATTTTCATCTCTCATTATACCGATACACACATATACCAAAAAAGTTGAAAAACATTTTTTTTTTAATTTTCTTTACGTTTTAAGTAATTAGTAATCGTTTTACGAGACAAAAAAATCCACTAGTTACAAGCGGAATTTTGTTTGCGGCAACCGGAGTTGAATTAAAAATTCTCTGCTTGTACAAACAAAAAAAGGACTAAGAAATCAAAATAAATAACCTGCAGTTTTTTTTTGCGACTGAGTCGTTTTGGATAAAAATAGATACCGTATTCGAGTTCAGAGACTCAAAATACATAAAGAACGTAACTGATAAAAGATTTTAAACACACGCAAGGGATAACCTGAAAGTTCCTATTGCGGGCAACGAAACCGTTTTGGGTAAAAAAATATTACTTTACGAAAAATTCAGGCCAACACTACATTTTTAACCGAGGGCGTAAAAATAAATAATTTCCCAGGCCCCATATTAACTGTTATCTGGGGATTCAACTTGGGGTTCAACCCATTATCACATAGCTTAAGTCTCAAATCTCAAGCGCGATCGAATAAAACTTTCCCCACTGACAAAGAAATGATTCATTTCTGAAAAAAAAGAATATTTCAGATCGCATGTTAATTATGGTAAACTGCGATTTGGGGCATTTTTTTTACTCTAATGGGACCGAATACTCTATTTGTTAATTAGCAAGATAATTGTTTATATTAATTAGCGCTTCCATTCTAGAACTTTTTTCAACTTGGCAAAATTTAGGTATTTATTGTTTCAATCAAATAAAAAAAAAAAATTTCAAAAATTTAACAGCATGAACCGAATACTCTATTTGTTAATTAACAAGTTAATAAATTGTTTATAACAATTAGCTGGTCAATTCTAAAACTTTTTTCAATTTGCCAAAATTTAAGTATTTATTGTTTCAATCAAATAGAAAAAGAATTTTCCAAAAATTTAATGGCTTGACCTAAAAACTCTATTTGTGAATTAACAAGTTAATTGTTTATAATAATTATGGGCCAAATTTATATTTTTCAGGAACAAATCTTATGCTATTTCATGCTGTTTAATAAGTACGAAGCAAGAAAAGACACTTTAAACCCTGTCAAACTGATGCTGGCCACATCGGTAAGACATTGGGCACATGGTACAACAAATTATAAGGTCTTTAAATTTTTTAAATATTTTATTGTAATGAATGTAAGTTTGTACTTGCCTTATTAGTCGTATAACAAAAAATTAGTCTCCTATATGTAAAAATAAGAATAAAACATAATTGATAAACTTGATTCCAAATGTATCGAGCAAGGACACTTTCATCTAATACACCTTTAAAAAATATAATCTTATAAAATCTAAGTACAGTGCTTAATTATTAATTCAGACTAATTATATTCATTACCTGTAATACTTTTATTTATAAAAACAAACTCCATGGATATGCAGCTAAATAAGCCATTTTAACCTGAAAAAAATTATTTACAAAGAATCAAGTTTTCTATGAAACAAATTGTAATATTTATTAAAATTTTAATCCTTATCTGAATTTGATAGTGATGTATAAATCCTTGCTTTAAAATTCAATACTTCTTATAGAAATTAATTATATTTTAACAAAAAAATAAGCGTTTAGTGTTTTACTGTTTTCTTTCGAGAATTTTTGTCTACATGTGGCTGTACGTATAAATGAAGTACGCACGGACATTTTAACGTTGTTAAAAATTTTTATGCCAAAAAACTTTTCTTTAGAAAACTTAAGAAAATAAAAAAAAAAATATTTTTCAAAGTAGGTAAAAGTATTTTATTTAAATTTTCTTAAATGTGTTCTTAAGTAAAGTTTTTTGGGATAAAAATTTTTAACAACGTTAAAATGTCCGTGCGTACTTCATTTATACGTACAGCCACATGCAGACAAAAATTCTCGAAAGAAAACAGTAAAACACTAAACGCTTATTTTTTTGTTAAAATATAATTAATTTCTATAAGAAGTATTGAATTTTAAAGCAAGGATTTATACATCACTATCAAATTCAGATAAGGATTAAAATTTTAATAAATATTACAATTTGTTTCATAGAAAACTTGATTCTTTGTAAATAATTTTTTTCAGGTTAAAATGGCTTATTTAGCTGCATATCCATGGAGTTTGTTTTTATAAATAAAAGTATTACAGGTAATGAATATAATTAGTCTGAATTAATAATTAAGCACTGTACTTAGATTTTATAAGATTATATTTTTTAAAGGTGTATTAGATGAAAGTGTCCTTGCTCGATACATTTGGAATCAAGTTTATCAATTATGTTTTATTCTTATTTTTACATATAGGAGACTAATTTTTTGTTATACGACTAATAAGGCAAGTACAAACTTACATTCATTACAATAAAATATTTAAAAAATTTAAAGACCTTATAATTTGTTGTACCATGTGCCCAATGTCTTACCGATGTGGCCAGCATCAGTTTGACAGGGTTTAAAGTGTCTTTTCTTGCTTCGTACTTATTAAACAGCATGAAATAGCATAAGATTTGTTCCTGAAAAATATAAATTTGGCCCATAATTATTATAAACAATTAACTTGTTAATTCACAAATAGAGTTTTTAGGTCAAGCCATTAAATTTTTGGAAAATTCTTTTTCTATTTGATTGAAACAATAAATACTTAAATTTTGGCAAATTGAAAAAAGTTTTAGAATTGACCAGCTAATTGTTATAAACAATTTATTAACTTGTTAATTAACAAATAGAGTATTCGGTTCATGCTGTTAAATTTTTGAAATTTTTTTTTTTTATTTGATTGAAACAATAAATACCTAAATTTTGCCAAGTTGAAAAAAGTTCTAGAATGGAAGCGCTAATTAATATAAACAATTATCTTGCTAATTAACAAATAGAGTATTCGGTCCCATTAGAGTAAAAAAAATGCCCCAAATCGCAGTTTACCATAATTAACATGCGATCTGAAATATTCTTTTTTTTCAGAAATGAATCATTTCTTTGTCAGTGGGGAAAGTTTTATTCGATCGCGCTTGAGATTTGAGACTTAAGCTATGTGATAATGGGTTGAACCCCAAGTTGAATCCCCAGATAACAGTTAATATGGGGCCTGGGAAATTATTTATTTTTACGCCCTCGGTTAAAAATGTAGTGTTGGCCTGAATTTTTCGTAAAGTAATATTTTTTTACCCAAAACGGTTTCGTTGCCCGCAATAGGAACTTTCAGGTTATCCCTTGCGTGTGTTTAAAATCTTTTATCAGTTACGTTCTTTATGTATTTTGAGTCTCTGAACTCGAATACGGTATCTATTTTTATCCAAAACGACTCAGTCGCAAAAAAAAACTGCAGGTTATTTATTTTGATTTCTTAGTCCTTTTTTTGTTTGTACAAGCAGAGAATTTTTAATTCAACTCCGGTTGCCGCAAACAAAATTCCGCTTGTAACTAGTGGATTTTTTTGTCTCGTAAAACGATTACTAATTACTTAAAACGTAAAGAAAATTAAAAAAAAAATGTTTTTCAACTTTTTTGGTATATGTGTGTATCGGTATAATGAGAGATGAAAATATTTTTAAAAAAAGTATAGAAAAAATTGTTTTTATTAATTTTACAAAAAGACATTTGCAATCGTTTGTGAAGAAAAAAAAATTCCGCATGCCGCAAGCGGAATATCTCCGGTTGCGGCAAGCGAAATTTTTTTTCAGTGTAGAACCTTGAATAAATATTTTCTGTAATATATAGGTTTGAAGGAATTTGGACAAAACTCAACCTATCACCTATATGATCAAAGCTGAGATGTCACATGAATGTGCTTTCTTGAAGGTATATATTATTTAATTCAACAAAAATTAATAAAAGCTGTATTTGTAATCACATCAAGACATAAAATTGTATTAAATTTTTTTTGTTTAAATAAAAAATGATTGTTTTTAATTAATTTAATTGTACACCTTATTTGACCCGATTCCTCATACCCAATATCTTTTATAGTCATAAAAATAATTATTTTACAATATTTTGAAAGACCTTTAAAATTAAAAACAAAATTTTAAAGTATACAAAATTTAAAAAAAAAATTTTACAACTTAAAAAAAAAGAAAAAAAATTACAAGTCCCGAAAAAATTTAAAGTCTTTTGTTAGGAGTAAATTTATACTTATAGGAAAGTTTTTTGTGGTTATTATTCAATTTCTTGCTTAATTAATCATTTTGGTAAGATTAATTAAAGTTAAAAAAAAAATAACCTAAAACGAAATAGCTACGTATCTGGATACGTATCTGGATACGTATCTAAATACGTATCTAGATACGTATCCAGATACGTATTCGGATACGTATCTAGATACGTATCCGGATACGTTAAAATTTTCACCTGTGTAATCTAAAGTAAAGTCAAAAATTGTATTTTTTGCCGCGTTTTTGCTTTCTTATTTTTCTTGCTCGTATTTATTTATTAATATGTATATAATGTGTCTATATTTTGAGTAGTGTAATTCAATAATAACGACCTTTGTGTTGCTCTAAAGAGAGATTTATTATTTAACAATTAATTAATTTAATATTTTACATTGAATAATTATTGTACATTACCTAAAGAGAGAAACGACAATTAGGTCTGTTTCTCTACATGTTGAAATTACTACTAAAGACTAATCTCTAAGAAACTATACATTACATTAAATTACTTTATCTTTACAATACGTGTCTACTTTTATTTAGCTATCTTAAACTGAAGGTCACACTAATAATTAAAGAGGCTATTACAGGTAGGCTCGTTACATGTATATATGTTTTAAAATAATAAAAAATTCAATATTTTTCATTTTACATTAATCAATTAATTGAACAAATAATTTAAATTATATAATTTTATTTTTTAATCTTTTTGAATTATTGTATATATATGTGTGTATGTAATACGTAAACGAACGAAAAGAAACGCGCATGCTCCTTTTTCAAGGTTTCGTCTCCTTTCTTATGCTCTTTTTTCAGTCGTTTCCTGCATGCGGTATAAGCTACATCGCTTGCAGGTTTAGACATTTTTTATCGGTATTTTTTGATGTTATTTAAAGTAAAAATCAATTCATATTTTGTAATTATTAATTTAAGTGATCTTAGCGAATTTTATTTCTATTTAATTCTGTGAATAATCTAATTAAATTATATTTTTTCAAACTCCGAAAAAGTACATGAGTTTTTCTCGTCGTTCGTTACTTAAATTTTGTATATAATTGTGTGTGTGAGAAAAACAGATCTTTTTGAATAAACTGTGCACAGTGAAATAATGAAAAAAAAGTGTTAATTACTTATTATTCTTTAATCATAAACTCATATCCATAAAAATCAACAGACATCAATTTAAAACAATATTTTAATTATAAAAAGGGAAAAGAATCACAGAATTTTTTTTGTGTGTTCAAGAACCTACTTTTTTCATTTTCTATTTTTTCCTAATTCAACATTAATGTTGATCGTAAATAAATTAGAGCCAAATTAAAAATTTAGTACACACCAAACCTAAAAGAATTTTTTGTTACCCAGAGAAGAATTAATGTTTATTTACCAAGTAAAATTGAAACTAATGAATTTCTCAAGAAATTAACATTTTTTTTTTGTATTTTTGATTTGCCCTGGGGAGTCAATAAAGTTCGTTTTAATGTCATTTTTACTTTTACCTTTGCTTACTTATATGATGATAAAATTTTCCAACTAGTTTTTACATTTTTTGTGTTAATATGAAATCTTTTTGTAATCGATAATTTTGACTATTTTTTTATTTATTTTAAATGTGAATATACTTAAAAATATAAATTTTCTAATCAATTAATTTTCTAACTCACGGTTCTCTTGAAGAAAAAGTAGGGTTTTCAAAAATGACGCAAAAAACTGAGCATAGGGCATATTTTTTGTATACATATATATCTCCAAAATACCAACCGGGAAATCGGATCTGCTCATTTTTTTGAAATACCGCCGTTTTCAAAATTTACTGAAAATCAGTATTTTGCACTATTTTGAAAAATTAAATAAAATTATTTAATTGGTTAAAAAACCATTGCATTAATTTTTTTTTTATCCATAGTGAATGTAAAAATAAACTGTAATTTGATATTTTAAAAGTTTACATGATTGTATATAACTATTTCCACGTTAAATTTGTATTTTTATATAAAAACTAAAAAATAAATTTTTGATTTCTTATTCATTTTTTATTATAATTTCAGCAATATTAAGCCCTTAAATATGTATAAAATAGTTATTCACACGTCAATTTAATTTATGGTTTTGTGCTACTCTTTTACATATATGGCCTTTTCCACGTTAAAGTAAAAACAAAATATTCATTTTTTTAAAATATTCATTAATTTATTAAAAAATAACAATAATCTTTACAGTATATTAGATTATTATATTGGTTGGTTGTGTACAGTTAAACAAACCGGAAATTCCTAAAAAAGCATCAGTTGCTGTAATAATTAAAATTTAGTAATAAATAAAATTATTAAATGGTGAATATTCTACACGCAGAAATATATGAGACGGAAATAGTGGCATTAAATAAAACTAGAAAAAGCGATCGCGCATACTCCACTATTTGTGGATTCTATGCCAGAATTTCAGGCACAAAAACCACGTGACGCTCAACATTTTAAACTGTCACGTGATTTTTATGCCTGAAATTCTGGCATAGAATCCACAAAAAGCGGAGTATGCGCGTCGCTTTTTCTGACTTTATTTAATGCCGCTATTTCTGTCTCATATATTTCTGCGTGTATCCTAAATATGGGTTAGTCATCGATTCGGTAACTATGTCATTGCCATCGCTAAAAGAGTCATTTTGATTGGCTCATACAAATTTCATTTTTAATAGGTTAAAATTAAGTGTTTTATTGTTTAAATTATGTTTTTATTATTTTTGAGGTTAGTTAGTTAGTTGAGCAGTTGATATCAATAAAAAAATTAAATTAAAAATAAATTTCGATATTTAAGAAAATAATTAAGGTTGAAAGTTTTAAATCTTTCTGCACGCGAAGCGCGCCTAATGCCATATAACATTAAAAAATATGATAAGTACTCCTGTGTACACAAATATTATTTTTATCAGTTCCAAAATTATTGATTAACTAGTGTAAAAAAATGGTATATTTTTGATCAATTCATGAATTGGGCAAGGGGTTTGATAATTTCATGAATTGGTCAATTACACGTTTGGGGTGTAACATATATATATACACATAGCACTATGTATACTATCAGCTATTCATATGCTAATGTTTCTTTTATATAATCGTAGATGTCTCTACACGTCTTTTGCTTTTCCCGTAATTTGGGAAAAACTTTTTACCTGCTAGGATAATTTGGGTTGCCGTATCTCTTTAAATAATTATGCTAAAGATATCTTACTAGTCTTAAAAAGTGCCCTTTTTCAAGCTAAAATTATTCCCGCAATTAGTTTTCCGAGGGTACTTTTTCCTTAGCTTGTGAAAAAAATTCAATTTTCCTTATAAAAATAAAAATATTCTCTTTTACAAACGCGCAAACCATTGAGTTAAAGAGCAACATGCTTTTTATTTCACAACGTGTGTATAGAATGTGGCTCGCCATAATAACCTTTGTCTAGTTGACAATGACTATTTTTAGCGGCAATAGAAATATTATTTAAAATATTTTTTATTTTAGAATAAAAATCATAAAAATTGTAAGTATATATTTATTATTATATATATGTATTTGGTGGTAACACGTAAGAGTGACTAAATGAGCTAATTTTGGAAATCTTATTTATTTTGGAAATCTTATTTTTTTGGTAAATAGAAACTAATATCATCTGGTATTTGAAAATCCAAGTGATTTCTTAACCCATTAGTGCCGGGGTGGAAATTTACGGAAACTCAATAAAAACACTAAGATTTTCAGTAGATATACAGAAGGCTAAAAATCGTATACCTTACAGGTAAAATGTAATGGTTTTTTCAAATCTACATGCCCGAAAATAGGGGTGAAAAGGGGTAAAACGAGTATTTTGAGAAAATGACGGATAAGCGTTAAGTCAAAAAATTTAATTAAAAAGATCATGAAATTTCATTTTCAGATGTATGATTCATATTTTGAATGGAAAAATTTTTCTGCATATGTTATGGGGTACGATCTCCACCATTATCTTGTGAATAGGGGTGGTTTTTTCAAAGTCTTTGAAAATACATTTTTTTTGTTTTTAGTGGAGTCCCATTAGTCAAATTCGCTGCTGAATCCGGATTAGTATTGTAATAATAAGTATTTAAACATTTTAATATAGGCTTTGAGATTATACCGATAGGGTAGCCAACAATAATTAATATTTTTTCCTATTTTCAACAATTTTTCCTAGCCGACTAGAACCTTATCAAACCAATGGGATCAGCCCTTGGAAATCAAAGGGGTTACAAATATAAACGAGGCTGTGCCTCTACGTAGGCTTCGACGCACATCTGCATCTATGAAGCTGATGCTGTCTTTAGGATTTCTTTCATAAATAAAAACATTAAGTATTAATTCAATGTAAATTTTTATTGAGTGTGAATTTAACAGAGGTTCTATGAACTCGCTCTGCCAGAGATCCCAAGACAAGTGTGTCGTCATGTGTGAAATCTCTTTCTTATATACTTTTCGCAACTCACGCACACATGTTTGGAATCTTTACATATAAAATTTGTTCTCGAACTTTCTGGAAAGATATTTGCGTTTGGCGCAATTTCTTCTTCTTAGTTTTTTATCTATTTTAATTAATTATTATTTATCATTTTTATATATTATATTTATTACATTGATTATTTTTTTATTTATAATTAATTTTTATTTACAACTTAGATTAGTAAATACTCCTTTTTTATCAATAAATATATTTTAACCGTTACTAGATCTATCATTTATGTTTAATTAATTTATTAAATATATTAAATGTATTATTAATAATTATTATATTTTTTATTAATAATAAAGGTGTATTTAATTATAATGTTTTATAATTAAATTAAATAATTCTAATTTACTGAAAAACTAATATTTTACTCATAATTACAGATTTACATATTTACATTTAAGAGGCTGCCGGCATAATTAAATACATGCTGGATAGTGCTGCCATTTGAGTAATGTTTGATTATCATCAAATAATCTAAATTTAGGAGTTTATAATTGTATCGATACATATATTGATTTAAATCGCGATTTAGCTATTTTACACACTTATGCGTGTGTATGATGCAGCACACGTATAAGCAGAGTTGGGCAAATATGACAGAAATGGAATTTTTTCATATCCATATTCCATATTTTTTTATATTTGGAATCCATATTATGGCAATTTTTTTTCCATATAAATATGAAATCCATATTATGGCACCCATATTAATATGGAAAAAAAAAATGATCATATTTGGATTTCATATTAATATGATATGGATATGAAAAAAATATGGAAAAAAATATGGAAACCAATATGGAAACAATATGGATGCCATATGGACATTATATTAGAGCCATATTAATATGAAAAAAATATGGAAACGACATGGAAACAATATGGATGCCATATGGACATTATATTTTACCTAGGGGCAGGAGAGCTCTCTACGACAGAAAGCCCTCCTCCTTCTTCTCCAACAATGTGGTCCTTACGTAGTCTGCTACTTTGTTCCAGTTTTCGGAATTCTAAGAATGTGTGCACTACTGTATCATCCACGCCCGGACAGTGCAAGCACTCCTTTGTTGCCACCTTATGCCAATGCTTCAACATGACATGGAAATACCCGTGTCCAGTTAAGAATAAGGTAGAAATCCTCCTCCCCATGCTGTCGTCCCATCCATGCCTGCAGGTCTGAGATCAGTCTGCGCGTCCATCGGGCATTTATCTCTTAGTTCTTTTTCCATCGTTTCTTCCATGCTTCCATGAAGTTAAAACGGGTGCGAGTTGAAGCCACTTCGCGCTCATCTACGTTCTCGTAGATGAATTTCCGCTCCAACGCTAGCAGGTCAATGGTTATCACCGAAGCGACAACCTGGATCGCCTCTAGAGATACCGTGTGGTATCCGTAGGCGATCCTCACTGCCGCTTGCCTCTGTACAGACGATATTTTATGTCTGTACTTGGCAATTTCTGTGGTCTTCACCCAGACCTCTGATCCGTAGAGCAGGACAGAGTTGACGACTGACATCAGGAGCCTTCGCTTCCCTGGTTTGGGTCCCCCAATGTTGGCCATGAGCCTTGACAGGGAGGATGCGACCGACGCTGCCTTTTCACACGACCTCTGAATTTGCTCCCAGAAGGTAAGCTAGTTATCAAGCTGAACTCCCAGGTATTTCACCGATGTTCTGGTTCGGATCATGTGAGGGTTTCCGCCGTCGTCGATAATTACATCGAAGTCGGTGGGAACCCTTCGACGGGTCAGCAGTACGATCTTCGTTTTTGTGATCGCAAGCTGGAGCCCATGATCACCCATCCAGAGGTTGATCCATCTCGTGACTATATTCAACCTCTCCTGGGTCACTTCCATGTCCCTGCCAGTTATGGTCAGGGCCACGTCATCGAAGTACCCGATCAGGGAAACTCCTTCCGGGAGGTGGACGCGTAACAAGCCATCGTAAAAGGCATTCCACAGGTCCGGTCCGAGAACTGAACCTTGCGCGATGCCTGCACTCATAACCCTATCATGCCTTCCATCGAGCGTGTCGTAGAGCAGTCTCCGGTCACGCAGGTAATCCTTTAGTACATTACCCAGATAGCTGGGTATCTGGAAATCGTACTCGAGAGACCGGATCATGTCATCCCACCTGGCCGAGTTGAAAGCGTTTTTGACGTCCAGCGTTACCAGAAGGACGTCCTTGCGAATTGCAGGCCGCTTTTTCCTCTCAGCCTCTACGGTATCCACGATCCGCCGGATGGCGTCTATCGTAAAATGCCCTTCACGAAAGCCATGCTGCTCCTCGGAGAGACCACCGCCCTCCTCGATTGCCCTTCTGAGCCTTGCCCAGAGCATGCTCTCCATCAACTTACCAATAGTATTTAACATACACAAAGGTCTGTAAGATGATGGAGAGTCCGGGGCTCCCCCCTTGCCCTTGTTCAAGAGCACGAGACGTGCCACCTTCCACTGCTTTGGGAACACTCCAGCTACCAAACACGCATTAAACATGCTTAACAGGATACCAGGGATTCCTTTGACCGCCCTTTTGAGCACTTCTACTGGTATCCCGTCCGGCTCCGGCACCTTGCCATTTTTCATGGCCTTTATGACCTTGACCATCTCGCCTTCGCTGAACAGCGGCACTTCCTCCCTGGGTATCACCTCAACCGGGTTTTCCCGGATGGGCCTTTCAGGGAAGAGAGCACCGACGATCTGTTCAGACGACGCCGCGTCCATCATGTTGTCGGACCCCCGGTTTAACTTGCCCATTACGACTTTGTAACCTAGGCCCCAGGGGTCCTTGTTTACATCCTTGCGTAATGAACGCAGACATCGAGCCTTGCTTTGACGGATGGCCTTGGCCAGCCGGTGTTTGGCGTCCTTATGTTCCTGAGAAAGCACGGCGGCCTCAGGTCTGTCCCGTGCTCTTTTCGCCTTTCGTCGTGTCCTATGGTATTCCTTCCGGTGCTCAGCTATTTCGGGAGTCCACCAGTACACTGGCTTTCTCTCTTTCCAGGGACTGCGGCGACGCATCGAGGCATCACAAGCCCCGCATAATAGAGACGTTACTTTCTTAACTAAGATTTCAGCCTCATGGGGACTTGTGGCCCCTCCATGCCAAGCGGGGATGGACGCTGACTCACTCTTCGAATCTGTCTTCGTCCATTTTTGGGACGTTCCAACCCAGGGGGCGCCTCCTGTACGAAGGTCGTTGTTAGGTTCCTTCCAATACCCGAAAAACGATGTTATGATGATCACTACCATTGTATTGATCATCCAACACCCTCCAGTCGCCAACCCGGCCTCTCGTAGGTGGGCCTGTTGCCTCTATTCTGGACCACTAGTTTGCACCTAGTGGCCATTTCAAGCACCATTCGTCCCCTTAGGTAAGTCGTTGGCATCGCCCATTCCAGAGCCCTGGCGTTGAAGTCTACACCAAGGATGACGCCACCAGTCACCGTCCAGACCGTGCTCTCGATGCTGGCCAGCTTTGTAGCCAGCTCTGCCGAGTTGTCGTTTGGGGAGAGATAGCAACTTATGTAAGTTGTCTCCCCGCACTTGGCCCAGACGTGGCAATTCCCTTTCCCTTGTAGGCGCAGCAGCCATTGTCATCGGAAAGCCAGTACTTGTGGTTCATGTTGTAATATTGCTCGCTTAGTAAGAGGATATTTGCATCCTCTTCGCGAGCAATTTGATCCAACAATGCACCAGCTTCCCGTGTGTGTCGCATGTTCCCTTGGAGAACCTTGATCATTTCCGATGACACCTGCTTCTTGCCACAGCCAGTCCTCCGTGGAGCACTTATCCTTTCTGGTCTTGCAGAGGAAGCACTCAGGCTTATCCTTGCTGCATTCCGTCCTCTTATGGCCATCTTCGCCACACTTTAAACACGCCTTACTTCTGTCTGGGCCTTTGCAGACATATTGGCTATGTCCATATCCCAGACATTTGTAGCAGCACCTCACTTCTGCACGGAGGCGCATTCTACTCGACGCTCAGCCGATCTGGATTTTGCCCTTTTTGGCCAGGCGTAGAGCGTCAGCCTCAAAAAGGTCCACCACGGCCATCTGGCTTGTTGTGCCTTTGGTTTTGAAAATGGATACCTGGAATAGGTCTCCATTTTCGATACCTATGGCCTTGGCAACAGCTTCCTGAATCTCCTGTTCTTTTGTGACCCCATCTAAATCTCGAATTTCGAGTTTTAGTGTCGGGATCAAGTCACGAACATTCGACTCAGGGCCCGTGACCGACTTCACCGCTTCTTTATGTTTTTGCCGGTTCTTCTTTCCCTTTACCAGCGAATTTTCCTCCTTGTCCAGTGGCTTCTTAGGTACCTGATTTTGCTGCTCCTGTCCGTCAGCTACTTCGCATATCTCCATAAGCTGATTAGTACCCTTTCTTGGTTGAAGCTGCAGCTGCTTTTGTTTCTTCAGCAGCTTTCTTTCTTTTTCGGACTTATACCTAGGGGCGTCCTTATCTCCATCCTTGTTGGGGGAGGTCCCAGAGCTACCCTGTGGGCCGTTCTCCTTGATGTTGTTAGGAGCAACCTTTGAGTCATCTCCCTTATTGTGGCGATCTCACCCCGCAAGTTCATTCCTTTTTGCTGGCCGTTTCCCTTTTTTCTGTTCCAGCTTCTGCTTTTGGTATAATTCTAGCAGACTTGCCGTCTTCTTTTACTCCTGGATCAGTTTATCTTTTTTACGCCGCTCCTTTTCCTCCTGTTCCAGTCGCACTTTCTCCTTATTCCTCTGCTCTTGCTCCTTCCTCTGGTTTTCTTGAAGCAGCATTTTCCTTCTTTCCTCTTCTTCCTGGAGCTCCGCGTTGTTCTGCTGCTCCACCCCAGAGTTGCTGAGGTTCTTCTTGGGGATCCTTTTCCTATCTTGTCTTGACTCTGGAGAGTTCTCCTCAGAGGAAGACGATCGGGTTCGCTTTGCCTGCTGTTTATGTTCTGCTTTTTTTAAGAGCAGACTCAATATCTTGCGTTTCCACATGCAGTCTCTTCGTTATTAGCTCAAGTTGAATGAGCACTTTGCCGAAGAGATTTACTCCATTTTGATTTGGCATGCCGCAATTTTTTTGTACTGATGTACAGTGATGTGACATGCTTCGTTGAGCTTCCATCATTTCCTTGTGGTGTTTGTCGTATTTTTCCAAAGCCTGTACAACGTCCTTCAGAACAGAAATGTGGTGAAGGAAGGCATTGGGCTTTTCGACCACTGCTTGATCAAAGGCCTGGTCTGTGTCAATACTACCAGTACCATATGCTAAGCTCTGCAGATATTTAAGGCTGTCCGCATAGCTTAGTTTTTCAGTATTCCCTGCACCTGGTGCAGGTAGTGGATGCTGAATATGTTCAAGCAAAACTATGGCTTGAAGTTCCTTACTTGTATCCCCCTGGGTTGAAGATGATATTAAATCCACCTCCATGCAAAATTGTTGGCCCCCCTCAGAATCTATGGGGCCATTGACAGCCACCGGGGCTTTCACCCGATCGGAACCGACAACTGAATTCGAAACTTTTTGAGCAAGTTAGTTATCAGCCTGAGGTATATCAGTTTTATCATTTTGCATATTTGTCATTTAAATAGCCTGTATCACTGGACTAAGCGCCCTTAAATGGATTCGGGTAAGGGTACCCTCGGCGCGATGTGATAACCTGAAAAAAAAAGAAAGAACCTGTAAAGAACTATTGTAATTAGTGTACCTGTAATAAAATGGGAAAAAGTGGTGAGATAATAGGACCGGGGATTCAGACCCGCAGCAATCCTCACCCTGGGTACAAGACACAGGGTGGTGACCGTTGCGAGTCCTACAGATCTGATGTCTGCTGACATAATACGATATTTTACCCGTCGTATTAACAGGATCCTCATAGGCCATTCCTAGCGATTGGTCAAGATCCCAACGATTCTTATAAAAGTAAGATTACTTCCACAGATGATCAAATGATCACCAGGTGAAAATAGCTAGTGCCGTTCGATCATTTGATTTGCACTGCAAGAAAAAATGCGACATCCACCCAGACATCTGCCCCTGGGACTTACACACCTGTGCAATTTAATTAAGTTTTAGGTTAGTCAGGGAAGCTCTGAACAAAAAATGCTTCTTGACTAGTCATGGAGCGAACGCCCCAGAGCTCACCAAAATCAGGGATCCTAGGATCAGCCATGTCCGCGCTCAACACCTGCAGCTGCAAGGGTTTATCTGATAATTACCGCTTCAAGCCTCACGTCCCGAAGTTATTGGCTGCAACATATCACATTTAAAGTAAACAGTTTTTTGTTTAGATAAAAACACATGCAGCTAATTCCAGCGAACTTTTCAGCTCTTTTCGTGGCTTTTTCTGAATCCCCCCAACAGACAGCAAGTGAAGGGCAAGAACATGAATGAACCAACAGCAACGATTACCTTGCTCTATAGGACAAGGCAACATTAATGTGGAGCCCTGCTCCAGAGAAGCCCCAGCCATACGTGCTATTCATCATATTAATATACTAATGTCAAGCCATACGTGCCATTCATCATATTAATATACTAATGTCAATAGCATTAGTGTATAGTATAATTAAAAATTAAAGCTGCCTTTAGTGACATCTGAATTAGAGGAAATATATGCCCCGTTCGCAGACGCCTTCCTAGACAACGCACCCCTCACAGTGAGTTCGAGGTCATCGGGCAAAAAGTGATTCCACCTGGCATCTAAGAGGGAGCAAGGTGGAGTTAATAAGAAACTTAACCTGTCCACTAAGAGAACCATTTAGGATCTCAGCCAAAAGCCGTCGGCTGAGTGACGCTTAGGTACGACGTGTGCAGGCCGCAGCCTTGGTGAGTGAGTGAACATTTGTGTGCAATTAAGCACATCAACAGGGTAGCCACGAGAAGGCAGTTCAATCCCACCTAGAGTTATCTACACTAAAGGACCAAACCAGTGGTCTGTAGCTTATGTAGGTAACTCCTACCAGTCCATGGGGCCAACCCATCTCATTTCAGCATGTCGGGTATTCACCAAAATATTTATTTCCCAACCACCCAATGGACATCATATTAGGGCCATATTAATATGATAAAAATATGGAAATGATATCGAAACAATACGGATGTCATATTATGGCCATATTAATATAAAAAAAATATGGAAACCAATATGGAAACAATATGGAAACAATATGGATGCCATATTAATATGAAGAAAATATGGAAACCAATATGGATGCTATATGGATGTCATATTAGGGCCATATTAGGGCCATATTAATATGAAAAAAATATGGAAACAATATGGATGCCATATGGACATTATATTAGGGCCATATTAATATGGAAAAAATATGGAAACAATATGGATGCCATATGGACATTATATTAGGGCCACATTAATATGGAAAAAATATGGAAACAATACGGATGCCATATGGACATTATATTAGGCCCAATTTAATATGGAAAAATATGGAAACGATATGGGTGTCAAATTAGGGCCATACTAATATGAAAAAAATATGGAAACAATATGGATGTTATATTAGTGTCATATTAATATGAAATGAATATGAAAAAAATATGGAAACAATATGGATGCCATATAGACATTATATTAGGGCCATATTGATAAGAAAAGATATGTGAACGATATGGATTTGATATGGACATCATATTAGGGCCATATTAATATGAAAAAAATATAAAACTAATATGACAGTGATAGTGACGTTATATTATAAGGACCATACGGGTATGTATTAGGGTGATTCTTATTTACCAAATTGATCGTAGAGGAAATTACTGGGTCGAATATGATAATTCAGGTAATAAAATTGTATTCAATAAAAAAAAAATTTACCTATAGTTTAATGTAGTGTGCCGATTTGCAAATTTAAATCGGGAAAAGATTAGAAAAAGGTTTTAAAAATGTTTTAGAAAGCTTTTAGATATCTTTCAAAAACTTTTTACTACTGAAATGTTCTAAAAGCTTGTAAGTTAAAAAAATATCTAAAAAAACTGTAAATTAAAGCATTTGTTATGATATTTAAACTTAATTAATAATTTACAGTCTGCAAAGCAAATATCAGCGATAATTGCAATTTGTTTTATTCATTGATTTCTTGAAAAATGAATATTTTTTATTTTAGTGAAGAAGCAATCAAAAAACAGATTTTGTAACTGGTCAATACCTAAAACAATCCTCTCATGTTATAGTTTTTTAAAGATATTTTATTACATAAAAACTTTGAGAACATTTTAATTGTAAAATGTTTTCGAAAAGGTTTCTAAATGCTTTCTAGAACGTTTTTAAAACCTTTTTCCTAATTTTTACCGATTTTCATTTACAAATCGGCACCCTACGTTAATCAATAAAAAAAAAAAAAATAGTGTTTTTTTTATTCTTTAACATAAGAAGTTTTAAGAAAAAGATTTACAAAACATCAAGTATCAGATCCAAGAAATCGAGTAAAGACGATATTTATAAATAGAAAAAAATTAGTTACTATACGTCCAAAAAAAAAAAATTGGTCTTTTTTGTATCTTTTGGTCACAAAAATTTAGGGAGAATAATTTTCAAAAAAAAAATAATAAGATTCAAGATATAAAACAAAACCATATTTTCAGATATTAGCACTTTCATAAAAATGAATGAGGTGGATTTACTAAAATAGATATGACATTACAAGTAATTGAAGAAACGCTTAATCAAATAATTGAAAAATATCAAATAGAAAAAAACAAAATAACTTGGGTTTACATAAATAATCTATTACTTCAAAATTTAGACTTTGGAGTATCTTACACAATGAATATTTTACCAAACTTTTGTGGTAAGGAATCAATAAAAAAAATTAAAACTTTTAAAAATTAATATTAAATTAAAAATATATAAAAAATTAAAAATTAGTATAATTAAAATTTTTCATGTTAATTTACAGAAGACAAAATCTTCAATCAATTAGAACTTGTCGAATTCAGCAAATTCTTGTTCCACAAGAATTTTTTAACAAATTGAGTGTCTCACATGAGATATTTTTTGTGAAGTTATTGACTGATACTTTTAAAAGTCTAATATGCAAGAAAAAAAAAACAAAAAGACTTGATGAAAATCCACAATTCTACAATGTCCATCTTAAATAATTTCTGGGTCAACGAAATAAAACAAAATTTTATAACTTTATCAAATTTTTTAAGCGAACAGAATCCAAAGGACCAGAATTTTGAGGCTATAACATTATTAGATATCAAAAATTACACTAATAACAGTAGTAATATCTTTGGATTCTTCAACTTTTTAAGTTTAATAAATGAATATTATAGCGTATTTAAGGATTTTATAGAACCATCTTCAAACGATTTTGTACTTGATGATGACCAAATGGATTATTTGCAAGAATTTTTAAATTGTATGTTACCAATTATTCAAATCCCTAGATCTTTTCATGATAAATCTCACAATGGATTATTTATGCCACTTTTATTGCAAGTAAGAAATGATTTTCAACATAAAAAAAATGATATGAAAAGATTATCATTTTGTTTTGATGAAATGATTGAAAAAATTGAGGAAAATTTTATAAAATTTATTAATTTTGAAGAAGAGGTTCAAAATTATATAGTAGCAAGCTACCTCCATCCAATAGTTAAAAGTTTTTAAATAAATTTCATCCTTCATTAAATAAAACAACCACTCCACCGGTAAATGAGGTTATGAATACATTATGCATTAATTGTATAAAAAGTTTACCTTTTGCAAATTCAGAAAACAATAATAATAATCATCAACAGAATTCTGAAGACACAGAAATGGTAGAAAGCATTCTAATATTGCATCGCAGCAACTTCCAGAACCTACCTGGTTCTAGTGTAGGGGTAGTTGAAAGCATTAAGACTGAACTTATAAATTATTTGATGGATGATAATAACTTAAAGCCAGAACAATTGCAAAAATATAAGTTTTTAAAAAAAGGATTTATTTACTCTAATACAGGAATGTTGTCTACTGCATGGTTAGATAAAGCATTCCTTAGCTTATCAAATATGTTTTCGAAGTACAATTACATGCATTATTCACTTCTTGAAACATTAATTGTAAATAAATCTATAAAAACTTTAAATATTCATTAAGAAAACTAGTAAAAATTTAAAAACTTTTATGTTAAATTTCATAATTAATTTAAAAAGATGATTAATTTTTGTTTTAAGATGTACAAAAAAGATATTTTTTCTGATCATTATAATAAAAAAGACAAATTTTTCTTCTATTTGTAAATCTTAGAAGTAAACAATAGTAAATAAGAGTAAAACATAATTAATTAAAAAAAAAAAAAAACATAACGCACTAGTGTTAAAAAGTGATAAACTTTGTAGATAATTGTAAGTAAAATTTTTTTATTTTTTTTTTTTAGAATAGCTAAACATATATGTGTATTATGTTATAATTTATGAGCATATTTTTTGAAAATAAATGTTAAAATAGGCTTTATTATAGTTAAAGAATCATTGTAAAATTTTTTAAACTTGTAGAGATTAAAAAAACTTAAAAATAAAACACTTTCTTACTATTTATTTGTTTATTTCGTTATATAGTAGATGCATAATGAATTTATTTATATAAAATGTTTTATATAACCTACAATATATTATAAAATCATCTCTGATAGATTATAGTAGTAAGTAATATCAGGTAAACTCTAATTTATTTAATATTTTACAGATTTTCTGAAACAAACATAAACAAAACAAAACTACCTAATTCCTTTTAAAGAAAACATAATAAAAAAACTGCACCATGAGCAAGCGGCTGCAATTCAGCTTGCTATATTTGACCCAAGTGTGCATGATATTTGCTATATCATAGTGCAGTTTTTTTATTATATACGGTAAAGGTAAAGCTAGGTGCTAACCTCACCTTACCCGTAGCTTATTTCAAAATTTCACTGTAGGTACCTATATCAAATAATTTAAAAAAAAATTTACATATTTCGATAAAAATTAATTAATTTATGGCAATTTATGTGCATTATTCATTCATTTGCTTATAATTTGTAAAGTGAAACAAACAAATTTTAAAGTGTGTATTTGTTACAATACTGATCAGTGTCGCAATATTTACTATTTAGTATGTAAAAGTATAGTCTTATATGGTATATAAGTATATGTATACCTATACATATTTTTTTCGGAAAAAAATTTACAGTAAATATGGATTTATTGCCGGAATATTATGTTTTTAATGATGAAAAATATTTTTCAAAATTAGAAATATCAAATAAAGTTTATGCTGGTTGTGTATTATGTAATACAATAACGGGAAAATTTCTATATCAAACTGATAAAATAAACATTAAAACTTTAAGAGAAAATATAAGGGTACACAGATTTTAATTTTTTGTTTATTATTTTGATTTTTATGCCAATTTTTTTAACATAAACATATTCTTTTCATAACAGTTTAAACATGGATCCGCAATTGCAGAATTTAATAAATTTTTGAAGGAAAATGAAAATAAACCTTCGACGGATATGACAAAGCAAGAAATTATTGACGAGATGATTATTGATATGATTATAAATGGTTCAAAACCATTTGATTTTATCGAAGATGTTGATTTTAAAAATCTCTGTCACAGTAATAGAACTTAATAAATTTTTTTTTTAATTAGTTATATCTATTTGCTTTTCAAGAAATGAAAGAGAATCACATTCAGTGAGTTTATGGGATTGGACACGATGACGCGATTTATAATTAACCAATGAGGGCTCTCGAGACGAAGGCGAGGAGGCCCGAGTATTATTTTTACCGAGAGTCCAATCCTGTCAACGAGTGATATAATTCTTTTATCTCGTTAAGAAGCACATAGTTTTTTTTCTTCATGTGCGTATCCAGCGTGCAGGCTTTATGAACGAAAGATCTCGGTTGTATCCCAACTCAATACCGTTTTTTTTTTTAGTAATAAAAATATTGAATTTAAAATTTAAAAAAAAAATAAAATCCGAATGATATAGTATATTTAAGTCTATATTCTGTTATAACTAAGAGAAAAAAAGATGCGACTTTCAAGCATAGTAAAGAGGGAAGAAAATACACCATATTTACATCGTAAAATTAAAACATTATATTATCTATCAATGACAATTTCTAAATGTTTTTATCCCTTTGAATTTATTAAAAATCTAATTTTTTGTACGAACACTTTAAAGAACTTATAAGTTTGATTAGAATAATGTTTATTCATAATTTATAAAATTAAAATAATTTTTTTTGGAATAATATCACATAAATGAGCAATTATTTTAAAAGTGCTACTTAATTTGAGCCTGAAATCGTAATTTTTAATTTTTGAGGGTACATCGATATGACCCGTGTTTTAAGTTGGTTTGAACTTGAAGAAAACGGAAAAAAATCATGAAGAAGAAATCGGCGATTGGTGCCAAAAAGATTTTTTCACTTTTATGTCAAAAACCGTGTTTTTCGTATCTGAACTACCCCAAATTTTTAAAATAACGTTTTAGGTAAATAAAATTTAAAAAAATAGATAAGAAAATCTGATTGCCAGGGAAAATCCACTCTAGAAGAAAAAAAAAACTTATCTTTTTACGATGAAATTTAGCCAAGTTATCGACAATTTAAGATTTTGTTCAAATTCGTCTTCAAAAAAAGATGTTTCTGAACTTTAAGCATGCATTACTCGCTTGATTTTCATCGTAAAATAATAATTTTTTTTTTAAATCGATTAATTTTTCCCTGGCTACTCATTTCTTAAAAAAAAAATTATTTTTATTGATTAAATTTCAATTTTAAGGTCAAAAGCCTTTGAAAACTGTAAGTAGCAAAATTTACTTAACACAGTTTTAAACCTAAAAATTGAAATTCAGTCAATAAAAATGATTTTTTTCTTAAAGAAATGAATAGCCATGGAAAAATTAAACGATTTAAAAAAAAAATTATTATTTTACGATGTAAATCAAGCGAGTAATGTATGTTTAAAGTTCACAAACATCTTTTTTAAGACGAATTTGAATAAAATCCAAAATTGTCGATAACTTGGCTAAATTTCATCGTAAAAAGATAAGTTTTTTTTCTTCTGGAGTAGATTTTCCCTGGCAATCAGATTTTCTTATTTATTTTTTTAAATTTTATTTACCTAAAAAGTTATTTTAAAACTTTGGGTTAACTCAGATATGAAAAACACGATTTTTGACATAAAAGTGAAAAAATCTTTTTGGCACCTATCGCCGATTTCTTCTTCATGATTTTTTTCCGTTTTCTTCAAGTTCAAACCAACTTAAAACACGGGTCATATCGATGTACCCTCAAAAATTAAAAATTACGATTTCAGGCTCAAATTAAGTAGCACTTTTAAAATAATTGCTCATTTATGTGATATTATTCCAAAAAAAATTATTTTAATTTTATAAATTATGAATAAACATTATTATTTTAGGTTATGGCACTTGTTAAAACTTGGTTTTTACTGAATAATTAATGATTGAATGTGGTAACCTAGATAAAATAAATTGGAAACATAATCTTTGACAATTTATTTATGATATTTAATTAGTTTCATCTCCCTGTGTCATCATTATCATACTTTTTGTAAGCTCCAAACATTAATTTCCATAAGAGCAATATTAATTTGCTTATTTTTAATTTGCAATAAAATGAAAACTAATGTGGTAATAAAGGTAAAACCAAGTTCTATTCAATATTAAAAATGTTTAAATTTAATAATTTTCCAATTTCATTCAGTTCTGTCATCAGTTTTATTTACCCTCATAACTCCTTAATATTAAATTTATTAAATTATAGACATTAACATGGAACACGATTATAGGGAGGGGGTACCTCAGAACTTGAAAATTAACAGTGGGGGGGGGGGTAAAACTTGTCCGGTTTAAGGGGGGAAGGTAAAATGAGACTTAGAATAATTTCAATTTAGGGACTTCAAAAAATCTGGGCTAAGGGACTTAAAATAATACAGGTATAGGGACTCGAAATAATTTTGATTTAGGGACCTAGAATAATACGCTTTTAGGGAATCAGTTTGGGCTAAGAATCTTAACATTTAGTAAGGTGATAATTACAAATTATAAAATTCAATTTTAATGTTGCGTAACATTTGCATTATACCTAGCCCTACCCCTAGAAGTAAACATATTCTATGCATTTAGGTTGTGTTTACACAAACCGGTTATAAGTTTTTAATTATGTTTACATTTATAATTTAGATGCGGAAACTGAAATGGATGAAAGTGAAGATATGGGAAGTGATTATGAAGACGAAAGCTTACAGAGAATGGAAATAGATGAAGACGATATAAGGAGCATTTATGAGGAAAATAGTCAGAGCGATTCTGATTCCTGCAATAGTTTAGATACAAGTGATATAGAAGAAGCTTACAACGATTAAGAAAGCAAAAGTGAAGAAGAATTTCAAGATATAATTTTACCAGATCACGTTTATTGTGGTGCTCATAAATTTAATTTATTGGGTAGCACAGATTTTAAGAAAGCAATGCAGGGAGTAGTTCAAGCAAGACATGAAATTGCTTTTAAAAAATGTCAATTTCTTTTCAAAGCCTTGAAACATCCTAAATCATCTGAAATTCTCAAGAAACATACCCAAGTTACTCTGCTTTATCCAACTCCAACTCGTTGGAACTCTTTATATATTGCCATTGATCGCATACTATCTGTCCCGAATCAAATTTGGAGATTAGTGTTTAATGATCTTAATAGCCTTAAATATAGAAAAAATGTTGAAAACTGCGTTTCATTTACAAATGCCGATTTGGGGCATTTAAGAAATATTCAAAAGATATTACAAAAGATAATAGCACTGGACACTCTACAAGTTGATAATAAATTTTACGGAGAATTGGTACCAACTATATTTAAGACAAAAAATTCTATGGCGGAAATCGCTAGAACTTTAACAAGACCTTATAAGAAAATCGCTAATAATTTAATAGATTGCATTGATGATCGCTTTGCAGATTATATATTTATTACCGATAAGGGTAAAAGTGCAATAATGGCCACCTGTTTTCATCCAAAATACAAAATACAATAAAAAAATATTTTAGCACAGAAGCTGTTACAAAAATTGAGAAAGACTGTATTTCCGAAATAATAGAGGGGCATAAAAAAGAATTAAAAAAGAAACCGGTCATAGATCCAGATTACAATCAGCTTTCCTGGTTCCTGGAATACAGGCATTCATTAATTGATGAGAAACAAATAAAAAATTATGCAGAAACTCAGTTTAACTGTTTTAACCATAAAGTAGATACAATAGAAAATTTAAAAAATAATTATTCTTTTATAAAAAATTGCTTTATAAAATTCAACACACCGTTACCATCGTCGGGAGACGTTGAACGTTTATTTTCAATAGCAAACTATTTTTTAAATCCAAGAAGATCCCTTATGAGGGATGATCTAATAAATATGAGTATGGTATTAAAAGGAAATCAAGAGTATTTAGATTTTACTTTTGACAAAAAAAATATTGCTTTTATGCAAAGAAAAAAAGAAAATATACTAAAAAACAAAGACATTTGTAAAAGCTACTGTAAATATAATCAAAATTAATAATATAAGTAAACTCGAATAATTCAAAAAATAATAAATAAAATAATACTGAGTACTAATAGAAAATCTACTTATAAGACAAGCGCAGTTATTAACCTTAATCTTACATGTCCATATGACTTTCATGTGACATTCTTATTGATTTCATATTTTTTCATATCCATATAACCCCCATACAACATCAAAATTAGTTTCACGTTTCTTCTATATCAATTTGAGCCAAGTATGATTCCCAAATGATTCACTTATGACATAAATATTGTTTTTTATATTTTTTTATATTAATATGGCCCTAATAATGACATCCATATAACATCCATTTCGATTCCATATTTTTTTCATATAAATATGGCCCTAATATGACATCTGTATGGCATCTATATAATTTCCATATTTTTTTCATATTAATATTGTCCTAATATGATGTTGATATGGCATCCATATTGTATTCATATTTTTTCATATAAATAAGGCCCTAATATTGCATCCATATCGTTTCCATATTTTTACCATATTAATATGGCCTAATATGACCCTAATATGACATCCATATGACATCCATATCGTTTCAATATTTTGTCCATATTAATATGGCCCTAATATGACATCCATATGACATCCATTTTGTTTCCATATTTTTTCCATATTAATATGGCACTAATATAACATCCATATTGTTTCCATATTTGTTTCTATATTTTTTTCATATTGATATGGCCCTTATATGACATCCATATAACACCCATATCGATTCCATATTTTTCCATATTAATATGGCCCTAATATAATGTTCATATGGCATCCATATTGTTTCCATATTTCTTCCATATTTTTTTCCATACTTTTTTCATATTAATATGGCCCTAATATGAGACCCATATTGCATCCATATCGTTTCCATATTTTTTTCATATTAATATGGCCCTAATATGACATCCATATTGTTTCCATATTGTTTTCCATATTTTTTTCATATTAATATGGCCCTAATATAATGTCCATATGGCATCCATATTGTTTCCATATTGTTTCCATATTGGTTTCCATATTTTTTTCATATTAATATGGCCCTAATATGACATCCATATTTTTTCCATATTGGTTTCCATATTTTTTTCATATTAATATGACATCCATATTGTTTCCATATTGTTTTCATATTGTTTCCATATTTTTTTCATATCCATATCATATTAATATGGATTTCATATCATATTAATATGAAATCCAAATATGATCATTTTTTTTTCCATATTAATATGGGTGCCATAATATGGATTCCATATTTATATGGAAAAAAAATTGCCATAATATGGATTCCATATATGAAAAAATATGGAATATGGATATGGAAAAAAAATTCATTTCTGTCATATTTGCCCAACTCTGCGTATAAGTAAGTAGAATTAAACTGTCATTTGCATGCATTATTTCTAAATATTTGCAGATCTTAGGAGTCTAGGCATTTGGTACGTTACAAGATCATATCATATTTTAACTAAAAATTTATAACATTTAAAAAAAATTTTAATTTATTATAACTAACTAAAAATGTTTATCTTATTTTTCTACCATAAAGTTTCTATAATTTTTTAAAATTTCTATTTTAATTAAAATCACTAAAGATGTTCAGCTTATTCTTTTCTAATCTAAAATTATAAAATAGAAATCGCAAAACACTTTTAAATAATATTTTTTTTATATACTATACTTGGAGAGGGCGCGGAACTCTAATTTTAGGGTTATAAACAAACTGTAAAATTAAGAATTATCATATGAGTCCTAAAATAGAGTGTAAAAATGCACCTGATTTTCGGGTGCATTTTTATTAACAAAAATACACTCGAATCGTCGCGCTAAGAAATAAAATATTATATTAGTTATGCGTATATATATATATATTTATTTTTTAATTTAATAACAAATAATAAATTATTATTGTTGAATAAGCTGGTTTTTATATCTTGTAAAAGGTAATGTGATATTAAATAAAATGGAGAATACAATTTAAAGATATTAACAATAAGTTTTTATTATGCGTTAAACGTGAAGGCCGAGTAAGCACTGAGCATCGTACCGTGCCTTCTTCTTCTTTCTCCCCCCTACAACATATATACACTAACATTATTTACAAATATACATCGATACGGAACATTCTCCCGGCTTAATTTTTTATCCTAATAAAAAATTGCAAGATTATATAAAAAGTTTAAAAAATTATAAAAATTTAATTAGAATAAAGCTATTTACAGAGATTATAAAAAATGTTATTTTGTATTTTTTTGCAAAACATATATATACAAATAATTTATTTAAAATATTAATAATAAAAAAAAAAAATTAAAAAACATTTATTTACAAAACATGTTGAGCACAAGTACTCGCCTAATTTTCCAATACAAAAAATTAATTAAATTAATTAATAATTTTTTTTAAAAGCATTTTACGAATTATTAGCATTATCTGATTTTTCAAGTAAAATCAATTTATGGACTGGGTGCTTCAAAATTGAACCAGCTGTCTTGATTTCAACAGCCCTTGTCAATTCATCTGAACCTTCGTAAATTTTAATTACGTGGCCTAATGGCCACTTTGAAAGGGGTAAGGTCTGGTTCGAGACCAAAACTATGTCATCGATCAGTAAATTTCTTTTATTTTGTCTTCATTTTTGTCTTTCTTGAAGACTCTGGAGATACTCCCTCGACCATGATTCCCACCATTCCTGCAAAAGTTTGTGAATTTGCTTGTACCTGTTCATGGGAGGAATCTTAGTACTTAAATAATTAGGCTCAGTCACAATAAAGGAATTTGATTGAGTGAGCAAGAAAGGTTGTGATAAAAATTGTCCATCAGTTGGAATGTCTGATAGAGGCAACAATGGGCGGGAGTTCAAACAGGCCTCAATCTGTTTGAGTAGGGTGTAGAATTTCTCAAACGTTAGGGTATGATCCCCTAAAACCCTAAGAAGATGGTGTTTGACCGACTTCACAGCAGCCTCCCAAAGACCCCCAAAATGTGGTGCGCCTGGAGGATTAAAAGACCAAGTTGTACCTTCGCAAATTAACTTAGCCTGAAGTTCCTGCATATGGCTTGAAGAGGCCCTATACAGTTCCTTCAAGGCCTTATCAGCTCCAATGAATGTAGTTCCTTGATCGCTGAATAGACCAGTGCACGGACCACGAGTGGAAGTAAATCTTTGGAAAGCTGCTATGAAATCGTCACTAGAATACCCTGTTATTAATTCCAAATGTACGGCTTTAGTAGCCATACATATGAAAATCCCGATATAAGCTTTATAAGTAGCCGATCCACGACCTCTAAACCTTCAAATTTTGTATGGACCAGCATAATCTATACCTGTATTAAGAAAGGGTTTATCAGGACGCTGTACTCTACTGGGGGGTAGAATACCCATTTTTTGTTTGACAAGATTAGCCTTGTATCTTAAACATTCATGACACTTAAAAATATAACTTCTAACTAAGTTTCTTCCATTAATAAGCCAGAATTCCTGTCTAAGGGTAGCTAACGTAAGAGTAACACCACCATGAAAGGTTTTTTGATGATAGTATCTAATTAGCAATTTTGAAAGAGCACAATTTTTAGAATGATCAGGGGATGTTTTTGTTCATGAGACAATAAGGAATTATGAATTCAACCCCCTACTCTTAAAAAATTATCTTCTAGAAAAGGATCTAATTTTAAGATGTCTGAAGATTTTATTAGATTTAAGGCATTTTTTAAGGTATTCATTTCATTTTTAAAGTGAGCAGACTGAGTAGTGTAAACCCAAAAGAGTTTAGCTCTTTTAATCTCAAAAAAATTAACAAATTTATTACTATTAGATTCAGAAAAATTGAACCAAGAAAATTGAAAAATTGGTAATTTTAATATGATTTTCTCAAATTTGTTTATGTTTTTTGCCTTAACTTTAATTAATAACTTTGACAGAAATTGAAAAACTAAAGTAGTTACTCTCAATAAACGAAGAAGGTCTGAATATTTAGACACTAGGTCCCAAATTTTATCAAATTTAAAATACGAATTGAATTAATAGCAATTAGCGCTTGATACCAACTTAAAAATTCACCACTAAGAGAAATTGTCAGTTTATCATCCCATTTTACTTTTTTAATCCATAATTTTTGCATAAATGCTTTACCTGTTATCAAAACCGGAGACAAATACCCCAATGGGTCAAACAACTTGGTACTGGACAATACATTTCTCTTAGTAATGTCTTTTTCAAATTGGTCGAGCTCGATATTGAACGTTAAATATTCTTCCTTAGGATTCCAATTAATGCCTAATAACGAAAAATAGGAGTTAGATGCATTGACACCAGCTTTAACATTCTCAGGAAAATTTAATAATGCATCATTGTTAGACATCCATTTATGAAGTTCAAATCCAGCACATTTGCAAATATTAATGAGTTGCTGCTGTTTTCAAGAGCTTCTGGCAAAGAATATCCTCCCGAAAGGGTGTCATCCATGTAAGTTTCAGAATTTAGTACTTCTGAGCCAAGAGGATATTTTTCGCCTTCATCAATAGCTAACTGCCTAGTGACTCTAATAGCATGATAAAGACTACTAACAACCCCATAAGTAACAGTATTTAGTGAATAAGCCTGTATCTTATCACTGCTATTTTCACGCCATAGAATCCGTTGATATTTACGATCCTCTGGGTGAATGAGGATTTGCAATACATCTGCTTGATATCACTGACAAAAACATATTGGTACTTCATCCAGTGTATCAATAGTTCAGCCAAGTCGGGCAATAAATTTGGCCCTGTATGCAAGAGGCTATTTAATGATATACCATCGTAATCATTGGCTTAACCATTGAACACTGTTCGAAGTTTAGGTTTTAAAGAATTTTTTTTGTGAATGCCATGATGTGGAAGAAAATAATATAAAATAAAATCAACAATATGACCTGTTTTTCCTATATGACCTGTGTCCTCATAATCCTTCATGAATTCAATGTACAAATTTTTTAAGATCGGATCAGCGAGAAAACGCTTTTACATGCGCAGCAGCATCTTTTCAGCAATAGAAAAGGAGCCTGGGAATTTCATATTTTCAGGATCACTTTTAAAAGGCAAACGTACCATATATCTACCTTCGGGGTTTCTAGAATAAGTTGTGAGAAAATGGTCTTCGCACTCTTGCTCATCCGGATTAAGCAATTTTGAGGGCTCATCAAAGATTTCCTCTTGTCTCCAATAACGCTCTAAATCGAAGGAAAGAGTAGATTCGGCCATTGAAATCACCGATATGTTAGAAGCAGACCCAATGCCTGCATTACCTGAAATGACCCAGTCTAATTTAGTATTCATAGCTATGGGATCATTCAGAGCGCCTCTTCTAATCCCCTCTTCAATAATAGAAGCGTGGATAGAGGCACTAAGTAAAATTTCGATTTGACCTCTCTTGTCGAAATTCGGATCAGCTAATAACAGGCCAGAAATTAATATCTAATTCTTTACATTCTTTACTGGCTGTTGGTGAGTACGAAGATACCTTTGAAATAACGAAGGCTAAAACTTCAATTGAAAAGTCCGAAACAAAGTGAGGTTTAATATGGAGTTTAACCAATTTTTTACAAGTATAATTTTTAACGCCACTTATACCTAATATTGGCATATTAAGAGGCATAAAGTTTAACTTTAATCTTCTGGATAACGATTCACTGATAAAGGATGCTTGAGAGCAATTATCAATGAGTGCCCTTGCGAGGAATTCAAAACCATCTTCGTTAACAACTTTAACGATTGCAGTGGAGAACAGAACTTCACAGGGGTTTTCAGAGAAGTTAACAGAGAGATTACATAAGTTAGTTGATGAAGGTTTCGCAGCTTTAGAGGTATTTAAATTTTTGTTTTTATTTAAGGATCCCAAATCAAGTCTAGAATCATTAGTTTTAGCTTTAACTAGTTTTTCATTATGCAAGGTTGTATGATGTTTTCCCTTGCATACATTACAACGTTTTTTAGAAGGGCATCTAAAAAAAGAGTGATTGCCAAGGCAATTAGTGCAATTTTTAAGCTTTTTTACGCAATCATATCTTTTTTCAACTGCCATTTTTTTATATTCATTACAAGTGAAAATTAAATGCTCACCTTTACACAGAGGGCATTGTTGCTTAGAAGGCTTAACTCGAGTATGAAATATTTTTGCAGGATTTGCATTAACATTTGAGTTTTTAAAAGAATCAAAATTATTAGTATTTGATTTTTCATTTAAGTTTATTTTAGAGCTATTTTCTTCTAAGGATTCTAGAATGCTGATTTGGGATTCTATAAAAGAAATTAATTGAGCAAACGTTGGGGGGTCAGAAGACTTTACGAGCGATGCTTCATTAGCAACTGTTTAGGAAGTTAATGAAAAGTTATTAAAGAAATTTTCCCATTGCTTTTTCATGTCATTTTCTAGCAGAGAAACTGCGTGAAAAACAAGCCAATCATCCCATTTATTGACTGGTCTTTTTAAAGTTTTAAGAGCAGATAAAGGAGTATTTAAACTAACTAATATTCTTTTTAATTTAGAAGAACTAGATTTGGACATTGACTTTATAGAAAATAATGAGGACATATGAGAATTAACAAGCCTTTTTTTATTTTCATATTTATCGACCAATTTTTTCCAAATGACTGTAAAATTTTCCGAGGTTATCGGATATGACTTGACAAGGTCCTCGGCATTACCCTTGAGACATGTTCTAAGATGCCTCAATTTGGTGACGTCAGGAACTCTGTGTTTGTCAATTACCGACGACTGGAATACGTCGCGTAACGACTCCCAATACTTATATTCACCGGAAAATTCAGGTAAGTTAATTCTAGGTAGTCTCTCATTATCTTCATTGCTAGTATTTCTAAAGTTAAAGGCATGAGTTTCAATAGCTGTAGAATTAAGGGAGGTATGAGGGTGTGAATCTAGATAAAGTTTGAAGAGGTCCAAATTTTTTAAGTATTGAGATTCAGTACTATCGAAAAGAGCATCCTTAAAATAAGGTTGTTCCTCTACTAGTTTAAGATAATCAGGCTGATTATATAATTGGGCATCTTGGGATTCGAATTTAACCCAATTTTTTCTTAAGGTCTCCATCCTAAATTTACAAGATGATACGCACATGTTATCACCCTCATTTTCAAAATTGGTATAAGCATTCTTAATTCTAGGTATCAAGTTAACTTGTTGCAAGATGATGGAAGCCATGGCCCAGGACTAACTCCAAAGAGTAATTATAAAATTGAAAGGGTATTTGATTTTGGTTACAAATTTTACACGAAAAGCTAACGTTAAATATAATTAGTATGTTAATCTACTAGTATGTTAGCATATACAGAAGAAGTAAAAAGTTTTTTAAAAAATTAACCAGAAATTTGTAAAGAAACTGCAAATATCCTTTCGATACAAGAATGTTAACATTAAAAATAAAATTTTTTAAATTATGTGAAGCAAAATGCTATTTTAAAAATTAATTTATATTAGCTATGTTTGAAAGACATAAAAGAGCAATATTTGAACTACTAATTCAAGAAAAATATAAAATTAATAAAATATAAAGGTTAAATACTAAAAAGAACAAAGTAGTAATGATTAAGTATCCAAAATTAGTAATTCATAAAAAACAATACTCCTTGATAAAATTTACAATAGATTAATATATGAATATATTATAATAAAAGATTGATATTTAAATACACTGCTCGATGATAAGTCAAAGCCTGAAGGAGTCCACCAATTCAAAGTAGCTGAGACGATGAAAATTCCAGAGGAAAAAATTTCAAAAATTGACCTTGTACTAATTCCTTGAACTGACAAGAGTTTGAATAATCAAGAAGCCAGGTCCAAGTTGAGTACCTAGGTAACATCAATTAAATTAATTCTTTGTAATATAAAAGTCAAGATACAGAGATATAGCCAGTGATAATAAAAAAAATGTTTTCTTTCTTTTTTTTTTTTTTTTTATAATACACTAAAATTTTTCCTTTCTTTTTTTTTTTATAATACACTAAAACTAACTTTATTTTAAGCTTAAATTAATTAACAGAAGTTAATTAAAAATAAATTAATTAAGAAAAAGAAAATAAAAAATAGCAAAATCTCATGTAAAAAAGTCACCGAAGGGAATAAAGTGCAGAAGTGCATCGATTGCTTTTTTAGGCACAAGCAAGACTACGAACTTTATTTCCTCGTATGACCTGTAGATTACAGAGATATTTCTATCATTAGGTTTTTAAATTAATTTTAATTGTACATGAAAGTACATGACAGTACATTTATATTATTAGGATCACTTTTTAGTTACACGAGAGTTTAAATATTTTAATGAAATTGCAGTTTAATTTTTATCGCATAAATTATCATTTTTTAAATATTATTTTTAATGAATAATTTTTATTTTAAAATTTAAAAACTTCTTTTTTAAATGTGTTGGACAATAACAATTTTTACACATGAGTGGGAGAAAGAGCATATATAAGAGAGAGTATATAGTTATAATATTTGTATAATTATTATAATTGCACAACATTTAATTTAATTTTATGCCTTTATTACGCTTGTAGCATTTTTAGCACGCTTGAGTACAAGAAAAAAAAAGATGCTCCTTTTTAATTTTATATTTAGACAAATCACATTGCACTTTTTTTTGTTAAACTTGACAGTACGTTGGACCAAAATGTTGAATAAGCTGGTTTTTATATCTTGTAAAAGGTAATGTGATATTAAGTAAAATGGAGAACACAATTTAAAGATATTAACAATAAGTTTTTATTATGCGTTAAACGTGAAGGCCGAGTAAGCACTGAGCATCGTGCCGTGCCTTCTTCTTCTTTCTCCCCTCTACAATATATATACAGTAACACTATTTACAAATATACATCAATACGGAACAATTATTATTAATATAATAAAAAAAATATAAATATTAACAAGTAAAAAAATTAAATTAATTCATTTAAATATTAATAAGTATTTATAATTTATATATAGAACAGAACAACTTAAAAAAAAATCTTTAAAAAAAAAATATGATGTAGTAAAAAAAAGGTAAACAATATTTCTGCATTCTATTAAAAAATTTGAATAAAATTAAGTTAAACTTATTTTAAAGATTTTAGACAAATATTTTGAGTTTAAAAAAAAAAATAAACTATACAAAATTTGTTTTAAATAATTTATTATTAAAACACTGTAAGTTTAATTTAAATTGCATAAAAAATCGATTCTGTTAGTTATTTTAAATATTTAAATTTTTAATCAATTCATCAAGGGTCCCCTTGCTCATTTATGGTGTTCCTGTAAATATTGATGTATAAAACTTCACTATTGTTCCTCTTGTGGTAATTTGACTCATGAACAAGAATTTTAAACTTTTGCAAAGAAAAATTATGTCTGGTCTTTTTAAAATGTGTTAAAACAACTTTATCTTTACTAGTGTTTTTTTGTTGTTTTTCTTGATCATCATTGTTTTCAGTATAATTTGGGGATTTTTCAATAACAACACGTCTTTGTGGTCTCTTACGGGGTATGTCAGTTTCATTTTGGTTTTTTTCTTTTTCTTTTTTTATCAATGCATCAATGGGTGTTTTATGCTCACCAAGTCTTATGACCACCTCTCTTTTGGTTTCACCAACATAAGTAGCTGGACATTCTGAGCAATCTAATTTATAGACAACGCCAGTTGGTTTTTCTTTAGGAATTTTATCCTTAGCTTTTATTATTATGCTGTTGTCACTTAAATTATTTACAATTTTTGGTATAGCAAGTATATTGTGTCTCATGCAGCATTTGTTCATGTCATCATAGAAACCATCAACAAAGGGGACACATAATTTTGGTTTCTTTATACTAACAGCTTTTTTGGATGTCGATAATGTCATTATTGTTTGCTATATTATTTTCCATCCTGTATTTTATTGTATCTAGCCTTTTCTGAACATAATAGTTAATAAACCTCTCAGGATAGTCATTGTTCAGTAGTATATCCTTAACAATAGCTAGATTCTCTTTATGAAAAATCTCATTTGATAATAGTATAGCTCTATCAATTAGACAATAAATGATACCTATTTTCTGATGTTTTGTATGCCCAGATCTAAAATTTACATACCTCAAAGATGAAATAGGTTTCCTATACCAGTTATGTAAAATTTTGTTGTCTTTTTTTGCTAATTTAACATCTAAGAAACTGATGGAATTGTCATACTCATTTTCATGGGTAAACTGTAGTTTAGGATGATAAGAGTTGAAGATATTTAGCAAATACATTACTTTATCCCTAGGAATGCAAAAAAATAATATCGGCCACATAGCGATTATAAAATATTGGTTTAAAATCAATGACGCTTAAGCAGTGTGTCTCAAGGTCAGACATAACAATATCAGAAAAAAGTGATGATACTGCTGACCCCATCGGGGTGCCACATAACTGTTTGTAAAATTTTTTATTAAATTGAAAAAAGGTGTTGTCGTTTAATAAATCAATGGCCTCGAAAAATTTATCAATGGGAATGATTGTGTGTTTTCTCATTTGTTCATATCTTTTTTCTATACCCAATTTTACTAATTCAGATGGAATATTAGTAAATAAGCTTGTAGCATCCAAGCTAACAAAAACGTGGTCATCAGGAAAAGAGATGTTCTTTATTTTTTCAATGAAATCACTACTATTCTTTATGTAGGATTCAGGTTTCTTAATAAAATTGTTTAAAAGTGTTGGAGTTCCAATAGGGGAAACTACAGGTCTAAATTTACATATAACCTGACCATTAATTACAAATTAATTAATAAAAAAATTACAAACAGTTATGTGGCACCCCGATGGGGTCAGCAGTATCATCACTTTTTTCTGATATTGTTATGTCTGACCTTGAGACACATTGCTTAAGCGTCATTGATTTTAAACCAATATTTTATTATCGCTATGTGGCCGATATTATTTTTTTGCATTCCTAGGGATAAAGTATTGTATTTGCTAAATATCTTCAACTCTTATCATCCTAAACTACAGTTTACCCATGAAAATGAGTATGACAATTCCATCAGTTTCTTAGATGTTAAATTAGCAAAAAAAGACAACAAAATTTTACATAACTGGTATAGGAAACCTATTTCATCTTTGAGGTATGTAAATTTTAGATCTGGACATACAAAACATCAGAAAATAGGTATCATTTACTGACTAATTGATAAAGCTATACTATTATCAAATGAGATTTTTCATAAAGAGAATCTAGCTATTGTTAAGGATATACTACTGAACAATGACTATCCTGAGAGGTTTATTAACTATTATGTTAAGAAAAGGCTAGATACAATAAAATACAGGAAGGAAAATAATATAGCAAACAATAATGACATTATCGACATCCAAAAAGCTGTTAGTATAAAGAAACCAAAATTATGTGTCCCCTTTGTTGATGGTTTCTATGATGACATGAACAAATGCTGCAAGAGACACAATATACTTGCTATACCAAAAATTGTAAATAATTTAAGTGACAACAGCATAATAATAAAAGCTAAGGATAAAATTCCTAAAGAAAAACCAACTGGCGTTGTCTATAAATTAGATTGCTCAGAATGTCCAGCTACTTATGTTGGTGAAACCAAAAGAGAGGTGGGCATAAGACTTGGTGAGCATAAAACACCCATTGATGCATTGATAAAAAAAGAAAAAGAAAAAAACCAAAATGAAACTGACATACCCCGTAAGAGACCACAAAGACGTGTTGTTATTGAAAAATCCCCAAATTATACTGAAAACAATGATGATCAAGAAAAACAACAAAAAAACACTAGTAAAGATAAAGTTGTTTTAACACATTTTAAAAAGACCAGACATAATTTTTCTTTGCAAAAGTTTAAAATTCTTGTTCATGAGTCAAATTACCACAAGAGGAACAATAGTGAAGTTTTATACATCAATATTTACAGGAACACCATAAATGAGCAAGGGGACTCTGGAAAATTTTTTAAACCATATTTGTCTAACATTCATAAAATGAAAAAAAGTTTATGAATATTTGTTTCTATATTGATATTCTACTTTATCATCATTTTGTATTATGATTTTTAATTAACATCCTGAAATGTAGATGTCTACACATATATGTTTTTTGATACATTTTAAATTATCAGCTGATTTTCAGACAACAATAATAGCAGAAAAAATCATCATCAATACATACTAAGATTGATTTAACTTTTTGTTTTTTAATTTGTAATTTATTTAATATTTATGAATATAAAGTGAATTTTTATACAGTATTTTTAATTAAATATAATGTAATGATTAGGATTAAGAAAAGTTTTTATTAATGTCAAAAATTTTCTGATATTTAATTTAACTATTTAACATCATATTGTAAGTGTTTTAATTATTTTTATTTTTAAATTTTCATAGTATTTTATCATAATTGTATATTTTAGCCTTGATAAAGACTTCATGTGAGTCAAAAGCTTGGACCTCAGCAACATCTTAATAAATTAAACCAAGAACTTGCTCGTAAAGGTTGTTATTATTTCAATTATTTTAAACACTCTCCTTATCATCGAGCGATACAAGACATTTTGAAGCAAGCAAAATGCAGACATTTTTACATTAATTTAAGCAAATAATAAAAAGAAAAACCTTACTTTGTTCTTTGAAACTTATTTTTCTCATAGAAATCATGCATTAATTAATTTTTAATAATAAATAATTTAAATTAAACAGATTAAAATATATGAGGTATATCATGAAAATCCAATAAAAATAGTAGGTATTCTCAATATTACTTTTTACATTAAAAGTTTAATATTTGCTACTTACCCTATAAAGTATTCTTTCTTCTTTTTTTAATATTATTAAATATAAACTTATGTTTTTTAGTAATAAAATACAAAATTAAAACGAAAGTCCTGATTTTATTTTCTTATTTATAACCTCAAATAATTGGTACATCTTACTATACATATAAAGAATTCCCGTTTTTTTATTTAATTATTTTTCACTTATATGTACAATTAATGTACACATGTATTTAATAAAAATTATATATTTATTTAATAAAAATAAATTATCTGCAAAATTCTTATACAAACAATTCAATTATAACTCTAAAGTATTATATTATATTACATGCGTGTATACAACTTCATATCGATAATAGCAGTGTATTTTTGTTAATAAAAATGCACCCGAAAATCAGGTGCATTTTTACACTCTATTTTAGGACTCATATGATAACTCTTAATTTTACAGTTTGTTTATAACCCTAAAATTAGAGTGCCGCGCCCTCTCCGTGTAGCAAAAGTGGAAATAAAAAAAAAATGAACATCATCATTTCTTTGAAAAATTTGGAATTCTTATTTACATAAATTTCTAAAAAAACTTAAATGCTTAATTTGCAATATAATATATAATAATAATGATATTCTTAAAATTTTTATGATTTTCAATCTAAAATAAAAAATATTTTAAATAATATTTCTATTGCCGCTAAAAAATAATCATTGTCAACTAGAAAAAGGTTATTAAGACGAGTCACATTTCATAGTCACATTTTATAAACACAGTGTGAAATAAAAAGCATGTGGTTCTTTAACTCAATGGTTTGCGCGTGCGCAAAAGAAAAATCTTTTATTTTTATAAGTAAAATTGAATTTTCTTTACAAACTAAGAAAAAAGTGCCCTCGGAAAACTAATAGCGGTAATAATTTTAGCTTGAAAAAAGGTACTTTTTAAGACCAGTGAGATGTCTTTAGCATAACTATTTAAAGAGATACGGCAACCCAAACTTTCCTAGCAGGTAAAAAAATTTTCCCAAATTACGGGAAAAGGAAAAGACCTAAAACTTTTTTTTTTGCATTTTCTTAAAAGGGCACTTATGTAAAGTTTTTTGACTATAAAATATTTTCCATTTTCAGACTTTTCCTGCTAACTTCGACTTGGTTCCGACAATCCTTTTGTACCGTTACAATAAATATTACATAATAGAAAGTATCTCTGTCTCACTTTATTTAGTTAACAAATTATTATTAAGATTCTGACAACCAGTAATCATATTTTTACGTACCAAACACAGTACAATCAGTATATTTTTAAACTCAAGACATTAACCTCAGACATAGGTAAAAATAGCTAAGAAATTTCGATGCATTATTTTAAATTTTGTTTTTAATTTTGAAATACAATAAATGCCTTTTGGCAAACTTGCGCGTAGAATGATTTAAAACTTTCAGCCTTAATTATTTGTTAAATACCAAAATTTCTTTTTACTTTAATTTTTTTATTGATATCGATATACTCAACATACTAACTAACCTGAAAAATAATAAAAACATAATATAAACAATAAACCAATTAATTTTAACCTAATAAAAATGTAATTCGTATAAGCCAATCAAAATGATTCTTTTAGCGATGATAATGCACATAGTTACCGTATCGATGACTAATTCATTTTTAGGATAGGATATCTCACTGAAAACAGGCACTTTATACAGATTTTTTTTTTAGTATAACGCGAATTAGAATGTAAGGAATGGGCCCTAGGGATTCGTAACATAGTCAGCGGCATCATAGGAAGGTGACAAAAATAACCCCCAGGGGATAATTGGGCTCATCCGTCCTAAAATAAAATACTAATTTAAAAAGTAATTAATGAGGATAAAAATGGACTGTGGATGTAAAAAATGGGTCCTTTAGCAATAGATAGAATTAGCTATAGGGGCTTATTAGGCCCGATTAGAAAAAAATGAGATCTCGCTGAACAAATCGATTCCCAGGGATAAAAATGTTCTATAAAAGTAAAAAATAGGTTTAGTAGCATAAAGTAAATAACAACTGATACAGTCGTCCATATTGGGTTCTATTGGGCCCAATCAGAAAAAAATGAGATCCTGATGTATAAATCGAACCCCAGGAATGAAAATGAACTATAAGGGTACAGAGTTGGTCCAGCAGGATAAATCTAATACCAATGGATCAAATCGGCCATTCATTGGCCTATTGGATCCAATTGGTTTAAGGTTGTTGTTCGGTATAAGTTTCGGTCTCAAACGGATTATTTCGTGAAGTTCAAAAAAATCAAAAATAAGTAAAAATAAGCGCTTCGCGGGACGCCTTATAGAAGTGAAAACTGAAAGACTGAAAATTTTTGTTACTATTTTATTATTAAACGTGATTTCATGCGCAGCATTTCAATTAAAACAAACCACATTTATTTTGTCTTTATCTATCTTTATATAAAGTAAAATTGTTTGTATTTTTTATTATAATATTGAAAGTAAAAGACAGAAGGCTATAAAAAAATATTTTAAAAATAATTTTCAAGTTTTATTGTAATGGAAAAAAAATAAAAATGAAGAAATAAATACAGTAGTAAAAAAATAGTTTTATTGAAATATTAAAATACATATATAGATTTATAATAATAAATAAAAAAAATTTAAGTTACGGGAATATTAATTTTGTTATTAAAATGCCGGCGTATACACAAATGCCTATACTATTTGTCTATAATATATATGTATTAGTAAGAACGTACACGCAAATCTATACATTAGAATCTACAATGTATAAATGTAAAGACACACAAGTATACAGTACGAAAGCGCTGTTATACTAATATTTTCGTAAGAAGAAGAATAAGCATACACAGAACGAAGATATAATAGCGCTTTCTCTTTTCATAACGAACTTCGAACCTAACATCTGCCGTTGCCTTTTTCATAAAATCACTCCTAGTATATTAAAAATTTTTTTCGACAACGATGCTATGGAAGTTTTCACTTCAATAAAAATATTTGTTTATTTCGAATTTTAGGAAAAAATTATGATTATATTGTTTTTATAAAAATTAATAAAAATTTATAAAATCTTATAACTAAATCCTAAAAACTTATATTATATAATATTATAAATTTATAAAAAAATTTTTTTTTTTTAACTTTGGAGTTTAATATTTCTTATACAAAATGGGAAATTTCTTTCAGATTTTAAAATGATACTTCAATACTATTTATTAACTTTAAAATTAATTTTCGTTTGTATCTGACGTCTCGTTTAGAAGTATTTACAAAAATACGTTAGATTTCAATGCATTTTCACGCGTCTTCCTATCCTAATAATGTAAAAGAATTTAACTTTGGAGTTTAATAACTTGTAAACTAAGTAAGGAATTATCTTAATATTTTAACAGTAGATGTATTTTAATGTTATTAATCCCCTGTTAAAATTATATTCAATTCCGATGTCAACGCATTTACCGAACAACAACCTTAAGACAAATTCTACATTAGCCACAAACACAAATATAAGTACATATAAAAAGGCAAATTTTTGTATGGCTAACCAAATTTTAAAAAATCTACCTTACCAGCAGGTAAAAAGTCTACAATAATTAATGTAGAAAAATAGAGGGCGCATTTATCTGAAGATTGGCCATACACAAATTTACCTATTTATATGTACTTCAATATTTGTGTTTGAAACTATTATAGAATGTGCCTAAAATGAAACCCTAATGTATAAACGGATACTAATATAAATTGTTCTTTAGGAATGAAAATTGATTTTATAAAAAAAAATTGGGTCCAGCAAGATAAATAGTTACGGTTAAGATTGATCATACTAGGGCCATTTGAGTCCAATCAGGAAAACATGAAATCTTAATACATGAATCGATCTCCGGGGTGAAAATGATAGAATATTATAGGTTAATTATTTTTCTTAAACGATGTATATTTATATGCACTTTAACCTGAATGAATGTTAGGTTATGCTAGTTAAATATGGATGCGAGACAATAATCTCGAAATTAGAGAGAGGATAAAACTTGAGATAATTTGGTAACACTGAAAAATTGAGTTTAAAAGATATCCGTGGGTGGCACAGTCGTTGCGCGACGGTTTTAAAAATTAAAATAATTTAACACGGCGACATTATCGACACTAAGAAAAAAACAAATTTTTTTTATGCACATTCCTGTGTTGTTCACGTGTGTTCATTATACGTATATAATTATAATTAATGAATTATATTTATAAGTAATAATTAATAATTATTAATCGTAGTAAGTCTTTATAATTTGTATATAAAAATATAATTTTAATTAATTATTTAATAAATTTGTAAATAAAGAGACGGACTAAGAGGTGATTAAGTCAATTTCAACTGATCTTTTATTTAATTTTTATTTCATAAAAATTTTGTTTAATTAAAGAATGTAAATTATTTATTAAAAATAATAACATTTTCTATAAACTTTGCTTTTAGTTTAACTGATATGATATGCTTTTATCTGCTCTAATGACCTTTAAAATTTGTAAGATAAAATTTTGGAGCTGAAGAGATCTGCAACATACTAAAAATTTTAATTTCAATTAAGAGAAAAATAAAATTTAAAGCCTTATCTCGATGAATAAATGGAAAACGTGCATTTCTTGCGTCTCTTAAGATTGAGGACTGGTTAACATCAATTTGGGAAAAAAGCTCTGCTATTGCTACATTACTGATGTAGATTTTGTCTTTTAGCTGTACATGATCTAGAATCCTCGATGCAAGAGAAACGACAAGGATTAAAAATATAGCATCTAAACTCAAAGGTTACAAAGATAAAGAGGAAGAAGATGTAATGGCTGTTGAAGGAAGTAATAGACAATAGTACGTTGTCTCAGATGTAATTCAGTTACCAGATAACCAAGGTGAACAGGTAATTAATAAAACTAAAAATTATTAAACAAATATTTTTAACAGATGACTGTGGTGGCATATGAAGATGGGGATATTGTCATGGAAGATCCTCTTAATCAAGAAGATAGCATTGAACACCAAGATTTTGAAACAGATGAAGTCAGTATGCAAGATGAAAATGGTCACATAACAATGATTCAGATTGCAAATACTAAGCCTTTAAGTCAATCGAAAAATATTAAAATTTAAAAAAATATGGAAACTTGTTTTGGTTTTGATGATGTTTATTTCTGTTCTAAACATTTAAAATTTAATTAGATTCATTAGTTGATTTTTTTATTGCTTTAAACGTAAATGAAAAACTAATTTTTTATAAAATTTTATCTTTCTTGTTTTAAATCTCTTTTAATTAATCTGTAACAACCTCATCTCTGAAAATACTACTTTAGAACAGTATTTGATCTTACAACAACTTGAATTTTGACATTAAAAGCTTTATAAATCAATCAATTTTTATTTTTGAAGTCTGTCTGTAAACTAATTCTCTAGTTGAAAATTTTCTATTTCTATTCTAGTAGCAAACTCAGTCAGTTATTTAAGGTGGGCGGGTCCATTACAGACAAGAAGAAAAAGGGATTTTCGTTTGATTTTTTCGAGTAGAAATAATTAACTTAGGCACAGAAAAGTTGTTGCATATGGAGGATAATTTATTAAAGAATACAATTTTATTAATATTTTTTTTTTAATTATAGATGGCGCTGATGATTTCTATTACCACGTAAGACCTTTTTTTGATTGCGTGCAGTCTAGCGGCTGCCAGGATCATCTTAAACACACGAAACTGAAAAATTTTATTTCTTTAATCATGTATTTTCCATATGAATGGAGCAGAATTATTATTTTTTCAAAATTCAAAAATTTATTCGAATCCAAAAAAAAAATACTGATTTTTCAGTTTTTTTTTCTTTTCTTTTGTTAATAAAAAAATTTTTGAATCCAATATTCAAAATCGCTTTTATTCATATTCTTATAATTTTCGTGATGATTGGTTGAGTAGATTTTGTAATGTTTATTTTTGAACTTATATTATCCTTCACGTAAACAAGAACTCCATCGTTTTGATTGATATCACCCTCGCTGTAGTGGTTGACGTAGCCTTCTATTTTGTATTTAGTTATACTGTGGATTTTTCTAGTTTCAGTGCATATTATTATGTCAGGTTTGTACTTGATTTCTATTATTTTTGTTAAAAGATTTTCATGATTTGCATTTATGCCTCGAATGTTGGTGTGAAAAATATTGAAATTATTGTTGGTTTTTTTTATTTTATTATTATAATCTTCGATGTCTTCACATATGACTTCTGTATTGAAGTTATATGAATTGTATTTTGTGCCATCTTACGTCGGGCTATTTATGTTAGATTTGTATCCTGTGTCGGTAATATAGTTAACTATTGATTGTGGGTATATGTATCAGATTCGTATATACAGGTAATTTACGTGAGGTACTTCAAATTCGCACGAACTTTTGAGTTGCACTATTGATTGACGATCTATCTTCCGAAGTTACTTTGTTACTATTAATGTATACTGTTTATTTGGTTTAATTTTTAAAAGTTTCATCTGTATAAAAGTACGTATATATATACATATGTATACAGTAATATATACATATATATACATATATATAAAAATATACGTTATATAAAATCTTGATATTGAAGAAATGAGTAATCTGATAAATATGTATGGCGGCTGACGCGTAGTTAGAGTTTGAAAATTTTTTTTCAAATTACATTATTTTTTTTATGCTTTTTGTTTGTTTTGTATTGCACTGTAGTTAGTTTTATAATAAATCTATGTTTCTTACTATTTTTGTATTTTTTAAACAATTTATAGTGGTTTTTTTTATTTAAAATTACGGAGCGTGTATTAAATGTGTACTTCAGCCGTCGCGCACGCGCTATGCTGTACCTAATGTATATTAAAAATTAATTATTTAATCTATGTAATAACAATAATTTAAAAAAAAAAGTATCAAGCTGCCGCTTTTTGATAAATTAATTTTTTAAATAATATTTTAACATTTAGTAGATGGTGTATATGTTACCGTTAGAGTCCGCTCTCCCGATAAAGTTAACATTAACCAGTTAAAGTTAACTTTAGCGAAGCGTTTTCGTTAAAGTCCATGAAGACGATTAAAATGAATAAAAATATAACATTAGCGGCATCATGTTCGTTAAAGTTAACTTTAACCAATCCTTGTTAGTTAAAGTCCATGAAAGCGGTTTCATATAAGAGTTCGAGTTTGTATTATATATTATATACGACTCTCGCTATAAGGTACTCTCAGGGCTTAGGTTAGGCTCATAAAGATATTGTGAAACATGTCTATGGTTAGGCTACTCTTTTAAAAATGCATTTCTTAGGATCAGTAACCAATCCTAGTTATAAGACACCCCAAGGGTTAGGTTAGGCTATTTTTTTTTAAAGGCATTGTCACAGTATTGTTTACAAATTTGCACATGGGTTCTTAAGCCCACCTTGCCCTAATTCTAGGGAATGCCTTACTGCGTGAAAATGCTTTTAAAAAAAAAATAGCCTAACCTAACCCTAGGGGCGTGTTATAACTAGGATTGATTACTGGTCCCAAGAAATGCATTTTTAAAAAAGTAGCCTAACCTAAATCCTTGGATGCCTTATAGCCAGAGTCATATATAATATATTATAATACAAATTTTTTTTAGTATGCTAAACCGCTTTCATGGACTCTAACTGACAAGGATTGGTTAAAGTTAACTTTATCGTATACACACCCGTTAATGTTGTATTTTTATTCATTTTAAACGTCTTCGTGGACTTTAACGAAAACGCTTCGCTAAAGTTAACTTTAACTGGTTAATGTTAACATTATCGGGAGAGCGGACCTTAACTGTAACATATATATATAAATATATATAAATATATATAAATATATACAGCGTGTCAGGCAACACGTAGTAAGTAGAAAAAATTGTTCGATAGCTATAGCCACTATATAGTCAGCGCCTTAACTATAGTATAGTATAGCAATATATATTCTTTGAATATAGTTAACGCGCTGTCTATATAGTGGCTATAGCTATCGAACAATTTTTTCTACTTACTACGTGTTGCCTGACACGCTTTATAGATAGTAATTATACATATATATATATATTATATCACTAAATTATTAAATTTAATTGGAATTTGTAAACTTTTACGAATAAGAAATAAATAATAAATAAATAATAAAATTTTATTAATAATATTTAAAATTATTTAATTATGTAATCCAAAAAATATTGTTATATTAAGAAAATATTAATTTGTTTAAAATTCTATAAATCTGGCTTATCTTGAAATTGTAAAACACAGCACAGTTTAAAAAGTTAAATTAAAAAAATTACGCTTATGCTAATTAAAATTTCTATGCTTGTTAGAAGTCAGGATTTCATCAGGCCATAAGACTAAGAGGAACTTTATCTGGATAGAAAATTAAATCGAAGCATTATGAGATTGGCCTGATCTATTCTTTAAAATTTTTTTGTTTTGTTAAAAAGTCGTGGGGTAATATGTTTTTCAGTTTTCAAAAGATTGCAATTTTTTATAATGCTGAAAAAGTTTACTTTGGAAAAACAACGTAATTTTTCGGGAAATCACAGTTCATCAAATAAACTTTTGGACTTGAAATTTTGGCAAAGCAAAATATGTGTTAACGCGAAGAAAAATAATAGTTTAATTTTAACAAATAGTTAATAAATGGCGAATTGGCAAATGTATATGGTGCCTCGTCAGTATCAATGTTACCAATAAAATCTGTTGATATAGCAAATATTCACATTAAAAAAAAAAATTTATTTAAAAAAATCAGCTGTTCCGAAAGGGGGCAGGGGTGAGTTGTATAATCTTAAGGGATAATCTTAGTACTAATTTGCATAAGTCATCACTAATTTTCTTTGAAGTAGGTTAATAAAAGAAATATTTATTAAAATAGAAAATTAATAATGGATAAAAACGAAATGAATCCAAATATTAATTTTGCCAAAGTTATAAAATCTCTTGGGGCTTTTACTGAAAATAATTACAGATACAACCAGGAGAAGAAAGCATCATTTAATACTATTATTGTTTTTTAATCCCAGTCATACATTTGTGTATTTGTGTATTTTGCAAGAAATCGTTGATAAATTTCAAAAAATGAAAAAAATATCAACAGACGGTACTTTTGATTCTATAACAAATCTCAAGGCAGTATACCAATTACTCGTAATCTTAGTTGAATTTGAAGATACAGAAAAGGTATAAATAAAAAAAAATATTTACAGTTTAAAAAAGCTTATTTCAATTAATTCTCTCTACAGAATATTAAAGAGTATGTACCAGTTTTCTGGATAATTATAAAAAACAAAAAGCAGGAAACATATATGTGGCTTTTGAAGTTGCTAAAACTTATATTTCCTAACTTTAGACCAGAAGAAGCTACAGTTGATTTTGAAGATGCAAGCAGGAACTCACTACGTGAAACTTTCCCAGGAATACTTATCACCGGTTGTTAGTTTCACCACAATAAAGTAATGCTAATGTTTTATAAAAATTATTCCAAATATATGAAAAAAATTTTCAAAATCTTGAACTATTGAATTTTAGTAAATTTAAATAATTTTGATTCAATAACAGAAACTATAAGACTCTTTTATGCAACCTAATATAATGGGGGTTCTCAATTTACCAAGGCAACCTAGATAATATTTTTTTTATTATGAAATTTAGAAGATACTACAAATCGTAAATTTTATTACAATATTGTTACGTATGGTAGGTCAAAATTGATATGCCTAGCATTTGATATATACAAATAGTAAACCCTATATCCGATAGCTGTATTAATATTACAGACGACATAGGAACCCGCAGGTGCATTTCCGCTGTTGCTGATCTAGCACAATAGCGTGGGACCAAAAGTCAACTATGACGTAAATTAGGAGGGATTTAGGCGTTATAAACTGCATAAATCCCACCTCGCGATTCTCGGTAATAATTAGGGGCGCCTTCGCTAATTGGACGTGACGAGACCGACGCTTTTCTGTATTGGACGTCTCCCCCAAAATCTCGCAGTATGGGCAGATTCGCATTAGATTATATATTGCCCTTCAGGCGCCCAAAATATTCATTAGAATACTATCTTTCGTTTAGAGTCTTACCACTCTATTACAGTTCTACCTTTAATTACTTGACTTTAAGACTTAGACAGTTTTATTATATTTACTTATAATTAATAAAGTGAAAGTTATATATCAAATCAGTTATCAGTTATTATTGTGACAATTCCTTCTGTAATTAAGAACTTAGCCTCAGGTTAGGTTCATCCAGCTTAGATCGAACCCGAACTCATCTACAAATATATCAACTATAAACCAACCAAAATATAACCATCCAACTTTATAAATAACCTGGGGCAGTCAATATCCCCAGGATAAACTTATATTTCATATATTCATAATTATTTATATTTACGTATCCCTTGGATAAAACCTCAGGATACGTAACAATATACTATACTGTAAAAATGATAAATTAAAATAATCTATTGGGTTTTATGTTTAGTGAAAATAAAATAAAAACTCGTTTGTTATTTATTTATAATAGAGTTTATTAATAATACTCGTGTTACTAATCTTTTATTAAAACTCGTCTATTACACGATTTATTTAATAATAGTGATCAAAGATACATATAAAGATTTAATGCGCGTTAGCGATATGAACTGAACGACGATCAGCGTGGAACTGAACTGTAAGCTTCTCCTCCTTCTTCACTGAGTAGTATATTAAGGAAGTGCGCAGAGGCGCCACAGTCCAACACTCCCTCCCGTCTCAAGCGCTTTCTTATCTATTTATCTGAAACAAATCAAATCAATTATTAGTTTATCTCATCGAATACACATCATGTACAATTTGACTCGTCTAACTCTCCAAGTTTAAGATTGAATTAGTCAGTTGTCTGTACAAATCAAAAGCCAACGGTTTAGTAAAAATATCAGCTATTTGTTCTTCTTCAGCTATTAGTTCTAACTTCAATATAACCCCTTTTGAGACAATCTTTAAAATAATCAATCTTAGTGTCTATTATGTGTCTCAACCGATTGCTGCCTCTCGTCTTAGTATTTTTATCCGCAGCTGAATTATCATACCAAAGGGTCAAGGGCATTAAAGGAATGTTCAACATTAATTTTAATGAATTAAAAATTGAAATCATTTCTTGAGTCGAATTACTCATCGCAACGTATTCCAAAAAACCAGTAGACTTATATCCTACAAGTACAACTCTCATCGCTATTCTCCTAAATTTAGGACCTATCCTTCTATGTATTTTAATATATAATAAGCATCCAAAACGTTTTAATTGGCTTAATTTTGGTTCAAATCTGGGATTTATTTGCATAACGGTATATTCATATCTACAGACTTATGAGGTGTGCGATTATAGGCATAGAAAGCCGCACCCAAAGCTAAATCCCACATATTTTCGGGAAGTTTCACATCATACATTAACGAGCGTATTTTCTTTTGAATAGTTTGGTTAAATCTCTCCGAGACACCATTATGTTCTGGAGTATCAGGAGTAGCAAGTTCTAACTCAGCTCCTAATTTCTCCAATACTTCTTTAGTTTTCCCACCAACAAATTCAGTGCCTTGGTCAGTTCTAAGGTAAAAAACTTTAGCATCTCGTCCAATAAAGTTTCTAGCGCTATTAACAAACAGTTAAAAGCATGTTCCTGTCTCATCTTTTGTTTTCATGCCAAAAGCCATTACCGCCCTAGAGTAGTCATCTATGAATACAGAAATTTATCTATACCTTTTTGGGTAAGTCATAGGACTAATAGGACCCATTATATCAGAGTGAACTATTTTTAATGGTTCATTTGCTCTAAGTCTTACAGTATTGAACGGTAATTTATTTAGTTTCGAAATCAAGCATATTTCACAGTCTAAAATTTTCTCATAGAATTTCGCGTCTTTTAAATCTTTTATTTCTGGATATAATTTTTGAAGTCTTTTTAAATATCCCAAAGACGCATGGCCCATTCTAACATGCCATAGCATTGCTATATTATTTTTAACAAACATATTGTTTTGTTTATCAAAATTTAATTCACTTTTCTCTTCAAATTCATCATCAGCCAAAAGCGATTCATCAGGATTATTTAAAATTCTGTCTCTTAAACTATTTTCAAAAATGGCATCATTTAAGTCAACTTCTACTCCAGTCTCATTTTCAAATAAATTATTGTCACAGAAATTTTCATTAATCGCATCTAATTTCTCATCTGAATGGATTTTATTATTATTATCAGATTTATCTTTTAATTCATGATTTCGGTTACTTCTCGTCGTTAAATATGCAATAATTTTATTATTTAAAGGACTGTGTTCTGAATTTATGTTCGCATCTAAATTATTCACTTCAAATTCTATTTTCCAGTAAGGTTTATCATATATACCAGAGATAAATGATTTTTTAGAAACAGGGTCAAAAATATTAATTTTTTCATTGTCTAAATAGATAGCTAAACCTTTATCAGCAAATTTTCTAAGGGAAAGCAAGTTTTCCGATAAGCCTTCAGCGCAAATTACATTCTTTAAAGAAATATTATTATCATAATTTATCAAATGTACAACTCCTACTCCCTCCGATTTAAAATTCGCAGACTCATCTTTATTTGCACATTTTATAATATTTCTACAATTCTCATCTAAAGTCTTAAATATCAGTTTAGAATTTGTAAGATGCTCTGTAGCTCCGGAATCGGCCAAAAATTCGGCTAGTAATTTATTATTGTTTAAACCGGTAAAGCTAACTTGGGTTATATTATCTCGTCTATTTAAATCAGTATTAAAAATATTTAAACTATCAAAGTTAGCTTTACTTTCAGAGTTCTTCCTTTCTTGCTGCCCATTGTTTTGCTCCTTTCCGCCTCGACCCCGGTTTTTATAATTTCCTCTACCCCTATTATTAATCTTGGATCTTTTTGAGTTAGACTCGTCATTATTACTTTCTATCTTTCTTTTAAAACGACGACCACCACCATTGTTTTTATAATCACGTCTATTGTTATTATCATACCTTCTATCTCGTCGATTTGATCCTCTGTTTCGAGGGCAGTTAGCTGCAATATGGTCTGTGTACTCCTTACAGGAATAACAAAGCTTTCCTTCCAAATCTTTACGAGGACAATTCCTTCCAATATGCCCTAAGCCATCACAGTGGAAACACCGTTGTTGGCTTCCAGAAAGCCCTGCGGCCAAAGCTTGTACACCCTGTGAAGTACCAGAACCACCTTGACCACCTCGTCTACTTGCTTCATGCTGCATGATAAAACGTTTTAAGTCCTCGAAAGAGAGACTTTTACCCGTCAAATTCACGTTTACAAATTCTAGATGGTGTACCTGAGGTATACTCTTCTCTATTGCTTGATAAAACGCGTCTCGAATTTCTTGTTCAGAAAGAGCAGAAGCATTTGGGATGTTATTGTAATTTCTCGTCAACTCGTCAAATCTATCCCAAAATTCTGCTGCATTTTCTTTGTTAGGATTATATTGTATATTATACAACCGTTTTCTAAGATCCACGGAAGTTAAATTATTCTCACGTCTTTTGATTTCTTTTATCTTTTCTAGCATTTTAATAGGATTTGACTCATCTAAAATTTTATTGTGATAATTTTGATCTATTCTATTTATCAATACATCACGAACTCTAAATTTATTATTTTCTATAGTACTCTCATCTAATTTATCATTTATTTTAATTTTTGTATCTATAACATATAATAAATCTTTTGTTCTTAATTCTGACGTAAAAAAGTCCATAAAATGTTCAAAACGCATTTTGTTAGTTAATTTGTAATCTCTTCTGGAACCTGTATCTCGAGATGATAAACCGGTCATTAATACATCTTTCAATTCATTTACAATCGACTTGTCTTTATTTGAATCATTTTCATTCGAAAACGTACTAATTCCTAACTTTTTAATCTCGTCTTGAATTATTAATGTGATATCATTTTTATTAGAAATATTTATACTTTCAGGCACCATCGTAGAATTAAATAAATTAGAATTATTATGGTCTCTTACCTCTCTATTTTGTATCTCGTCATTATTCAACCCATCTATCTTATCCAAAGCTCTCTTCAAAGTGCCAGCAATCCCATCTAAATTTTTAACTCCAGAAATAGTGTTTTCTAATCTAGCAACTCTTCTATCTAATCTACTTTCCACTTCATTCATCACACCTTGAGTGTGTTTGGTAATAATATCATTTTTTGCTGCCATCACATCTAAATTCTTTTTGTGCTGTTCCTTCACTTCTTTCAAGTACGCATCAAATTTTCTCTGCATCTCATCATAAAAATTCTGCCCATCTAAAACTTCAGAATCGTTTAATTTAGTTTCAAAACTTACAGTTTGATTTTTACTGTAACCCTTCTGCAGATTTAGGTTACATTTTTCAACATTTTTAATCAAAGGCTTTTGTTTCTTACCAAAAGGTGGGGTCTGAGTAGACGCATCAGTCACGATCACATCATCCTCATCATTCATGCCATGGCCTCCTCTATTCACATCATCTAATTCATTTTTCTCGTCATATTTCTTTTCATTTTCAGACTCATCATTTCGCGCATCTACAAACTCAAAACACCCTTCATTAAGTTCTGTTTGCTGGATTTCTGTGGGAATTAACAGCTTGTTTCCCAATGATTCTTCCCTTTTTACGGCTTCAGATATCAAATGCCACTCTTTTTCTTCGATGGTATGTTTATCTGAAAAGATTTTAACTTAGTCTAATCATGCACGAGATATAAAAAGGATAATGAATTTAACTCCGTAATTTATCGACTGAACACAAGCAAGAAAAACTACAAAGTGAATGACCTTTCACATATCCGAACACAATATAATATTCAAGGTCACCCTTGTAAATATTTAAACTATTATGAACACAATAATAATCTATAATATTCACAAACCAGCTAATGTTGAAAAAAAAAATTTATTTATAAAATTCATGAATTTTTATTTTTTTATTTTTTATTTTTTTTTAATTTTAGGTATCTAATTTTATTAATTTGACGTCAAAAAATTTTTTTTTTTTTTTTTTTTTTTTTTTTAATAAATTTTATCTTTTCTAAGATAAATTACACACCTATATAAACAGTTGAGCCACTTTCGGTGACTAGTCGAATCATGTCCTCATCTAACCTGACTACAACTTTTTCCTCTCCATATTTTTCTCTCATCTCGTTTGCTTCATATAGTGTCATTAGACTGAGGTATAGTTCTTTATTATCTAAAAGAAATATATTGCTTAAATTTAAGTCTTAGTTCTAAAAAAAATTTATTAAAAAAAAATTTCACATCTTTATTTTATATGCATATAATAATTTCACATCTACAGTTTTTCTTTTCGTTCTATTATAATTTTAAATAGGTTAAAATTCATGTAATCCTACACGTAGAACACATACATGCAAGGATACACACACATAACCAAAAAAATTTTATTTTCTTCACTTCTTAAAAAAAAGTTATGTTCGTGCATGTATTTCCGAGTATAGCACACATACACGCGGAAAAAACACACACGAATTTCATTTCCCGCTAAAATAATAATAAAAATTTCACGTCTTATTTATGCGCGTCTAAATAATTTCATTTTCGTATGAACGAAATTCAAAAAAAATTCAATATCAATTCACTTTTCTTTTTATATTTAATTATTGGAAAAAAATTGTCTTTATCGTCATCGATCATTTTTTTATTTAAAAAAAAATTCACATCATTCCCGAGCGCCATCTTTTAAAAAAAAACAATTTCTGCCCGGCGTGTACATCACCGTTGAGAAAATCTTGGCGTCGGTTTCGGCCATTTTGTGTAAAACATACACACACACATACACGTCAAAAATTTAATTTTTCAATAATTCATTTAACAATAAACAATTAATTTAATTTAATTTTTATTAATTACCGGTAATTTTAACTCTCATCCATTTCACGTCAATATTAAAAAAAATCCTACCTTTCACTTCCTGCTCGGTCTCCATTTTCTCTTCTATGTAAACGGAAACACACAAAAAAAATAATTAATTTTATTTCAAAAAAATATTTATTTTTTTTTTGCACTTCTTTAATTTATCTCACCAAAAAAATAATTAATTTTTATTATGTATATACACACACTTCTTAAATAATTTATCTCACCAAAAATTATTCGTTTTCTATTTAATCAACACAAAACACACACACGCCGTGAAAGCGATGGCGGGCCGATAACCTATTGGGTTTTATGTTTAGTGAAAATAAAATAAAAACTCGTTTGTTATTTATTTATAATAGAGTTTATTAATAATACTCGTCTTACTAATCTTTTATTAAAACTCGTCTATTACACGATTTATTTAATAATAGTGATCAAAGATACATATAAAGATTTAATTCGCGTTAGCGATATGAACTGAACGACGATCAGCGTGGAACTGAACTGTAAGCTTCTCTTTCTTCTTCACCGAGTAGTATATTAAGGAAGTGCGCGGAGGCGCCACAGTCCAACATAATCTCTTATTTAAATGAAGGATTTTATTAATAAGCCCCAGTGAATCTGCAACCTAATAACATGAGTATAGATTTTGGATAAATAGGTGTAAAACGCGCGCATAAAATCAATTAAAAAAATTAAAATAAATTGAAAATTTGTTGTAAATCTTGTTAAAAATAAAATATATAATACTCTAGTTTACGCAAAACAAAGCATGATTTTCGTAATAATCTTTACTTTTTTCATTATCATAAATAGTATCTACTAATTTTTGAATAACCGGTATAAGGTCTTAGAATTAAAAATATGCCACCTTCTAAATCTGGTTTAAATTATATAATATTAACAAATTTAATTAAACCAAAAAAGTGGCAAAATATCAGAAAATTGTCACCAAATACCAGTAGTACTTTTGTGGTTCTCGACGTTAATATTACATTTTTTTACAATAATTATAAATAATGAAACAATTATTAATAAATAATTTTTTTAGAATTATAAACATCTTATACTAATTATTCTCTTGAGATTTATAGGCTGTCATGATGCAAAAAAAGATGAAAATTTGCATAAAAAAATGAATAAAGGTGGATTATACAGAATTCAAATTTGTAAAACAATTATGTGGACTACCACTTTTACCTGAAAACTTAATAGAAAGCACGAGTGATGATATTTATGAAGAATGGTTGTTTGAACACTCTCGCAAGGAAAATGTAGATATTCTCTTGAAAGAAAGTGAAGAAGATTTTAATACAATTGTACAGTCACTAAAAAATCAAAATTATGACGATATTGATACATTTGAGAAAACAAATTACGGGTTTCTAGAATTTTTTGATGATTATTACCAACAGCAATGGTTTAAGAAAGTAAAAGTAAATAATTATGGTGCGTATGGGAAACATCAAAGAACAAACAACGTATATGAGTCTCATAATAGCAAGCTACCTTTCTTTATTCCCAAAAAAGGATCAATGATTGCGTTTATCAGTAAGTTATTTATTTTTAAATCTGTTTTTTGAAAATCCAATTATTTTCTGCTTCCAAAGCATTTTTAAAAATTGCCAAATAACAGAAACTTGTTAGTTATAGACTAATTATAGGCTATAGACTTATCTCTACGATATAAATATTATATATATATTTCTGTATTATTTTTTAAAATTATTTTTTTTTTACTATTTATAAAACAGATATAACGATTTTTCTCAAAAATATATATTTAATAAAATAGGATTAGTTATTTATATTAAGCTGCCTGTCTACCAGCTACAATCCGTTAATTCCAATTAAAAAAATTTACTACCAAAATTTATATGTATCTGTTCAGTTACCTTCGAAAAAAAAATAGATTCTTTTTCATGTAAAAATATAAATTTTGTAGAATTAAATTACTATTTTTAAACAGCCCAAAATTGTAAATTTCAATTACTCCAGTATTTAATTTTATAAGATTTAAAATATTTTAAGTCGAAAAAAATATCCGAGGACACCGCGAATTTTACTAAATGTGTTCTTCAAAGTGATTCTAGAATAAAATTTTAGCACAGATAAAAAATCTTAAACAATAATAATTAATATAAAAATACAAGTTTCTTAAGTTACCAGCTATGTTCATGAGGAGATTTTTTTTTTAATTTTTAGTAAAATTTAGTAAAAATCATGTTCACTTATTTTAATAAACATTTTTTTACTTTATATATATTTTGTTCAAATCCATGCATTTTTTTTTGCAAAATAATTGGTTAATTTTTTTAGGAGGAATAAGCGATATGATAGAAGAGTGTAAAAAAAGATTGAAGCTGTTGGAAAAGGAATTGAGGATAAAGGAAAAGCTAAAAAATCAACAGTTTTAAGAAACTAAATAATTGAAATTGGTACACAAAAAATGAAAGCAGGAGAATGGTCACCAAGAGCTTTTTTAAAAGCTTATGCCAAATTTAACATTCGTACTTGCAATTATGACGAATTAATGGAAGGTACTTGTACTAAAAATAAAAGTACTAATAAAAATAAAATTATTTAATGTTACAGAAGTTTTTTCCTAAAAAATTCAATATGAAACCCTTTCTAGACTAGATAATTATTATTATTATAAAAAAAATCTGCTTTCCGCAAGCGGAATTTTTTTTCAGTGTACAATAAAGAGTGTAGTCAAAGCACATAGGATTAACAAAAAGTTTGCTAGTGTCTAGAAAAGGCTTAACATTTGCTTTTCATTTGTTTGTATTATGAAATATACATTTGTTTTCCTCTCGTTTCGAAAATACTTTTATTATTTCATGGTTTGCTTGAAAAAAGGGCTTTTTTCAACTAAAAAGAAAAAATTATACTTTGATCATGGGAGCAACAAAAGGATGCCCCACGTAGCCATTAACCATCCTTGGGTTCGCTTCGGGTGGTAATTTTACGTGCAATCGGAGTCCATCTTTTTTTCACTCCCAATATACTATTAATTATTTTGTAACAACAAATTTAAATATTTTTAAAGCTGGAGATAAGTACATATACAATGTACCCAATTTTGAAAAATATGACGAATATTTTAACAAATATTCTCGTAAAATCATTAGCAAATGCTTTGATAAAGACGAATATAATGATGAAGATGATGAAGTAGATATATCCTTCTTTGAAGATTTTGTATCAGAAAATAGTAAATCTGATCCTACCGACGATGAAGAGAATAAACTGAAAAATGATAATGCTATTGTAAATGATAAAAAAATTAAAAATGACACAGATAATGAGGAAAGTGATAAAGGAGAATTATCAGATATAGATGTTGATATTGACGAGATGTCTATAAAAGAATATTATAACATTATAATGGGGCTAGAATGCGAATTAGAATCTGGAGATGATTCTTATACATTCAAAAGTAAAAATATTTTTATGTTATTAATTTTGTGAAAATGCAATTTAAATTTGACGCTTTTTAAATCAAGTTTAATGTAATAATTGATATATTATTAATTATAAGTCAATTACACTGAAAAAAAATCCGCTTGCGGCAAGCGGAATTTTTTTTTATCCACATTTTCATAAAATAATATTTCAAAATTTCTCTCAAAAGATCATACGAATCCAATTTTTTCAACGATTATATAATATATTTTTTAGTTATTTATAGAACTTTTTATTATTTTAAAAAGTACATAAGTATTTGTTGATGCTTACAACTGAAAATTTAAATATCTATATAAGTATAACGTCAAAAAAATTATTAAATATTTCTAATTATACTTACATTTCTTTTTAATCATTACAAATTTTGTCTTATTCCACTTTAATAAGAATAAGCCATAAAAATTATGTTATTAATTTTCTTTAACTCTTGAATATTATTTTTCAGATACAGATGATTTTGTAAAATCAGTTGTTCGTTTAGATCATAATTACTTATTTCAAGACTACTAATGTTTTACAAAATTATTATTTATATCAATCAGCATCAGTAGTTGAAATTATTATACATAAATAAAATAGTATATTAAGTAGCAAGGGCGTAAATTTCAGCCAGGTACGAGTGATATGTTCTCACGCTAGTATTTAAAGTATTTCACCCGTGGTGCTTAAAATATTTTTTGCTCTACAGGACTTAAAACGCGAGCTGAAATTACACAATAAAAACTCGTGCGTAAAAGATTTTTTGCACTCGTTTTACGCCTAGATAGGCAAAAAATACTGTTAGCACCATGAGCGAAACACTTTAGACACTAGTGTGAACACATGACTCGAAACCGGCTTCCCGAGCACTCGTGCTAGTGCTCGCGCTAGTGCCAAAGCTTTGATACTTAAGGTATTATGCAGTTTGATTAAAATGATGACAGAGCTTGATGGAATAGGAAAATTATTAAAATTTAAACGTTTTGAAACTTAAATAAACTTTATTTTACCCATCTTATAGCATTAACTTTTTTTTAATTAAAAAATAAAAATCCAAGCTTTAACATTGATCTTATGGGAGCAGTATTTTGGAGCTTTGTAAAAATATAAAAATGATGATACAGGAGATTAAAATTAGCAGGAAATGATAAATAAATGATCAAAGATTAAATTTACAGTTTATTTTCCCCACCTTATAGACTTTAATTTTAACTAAATAAATAAAAACTATGTAAATAACCTGAAATTATACTAAAACATATATGATTTCACATATGTATGTAGCGTCGATAATTTAGAATGCGGTAAAAAAAGTTATTTTTGTTTGTCCAAGCTGCATAAGACCTTAATATACTATTGTATGTTAGCCACTGATTGAGATTCAATATTTATTATTTTTGCATGTTTAATTTTAGTTAAAGTTGACTATTAATAAAAAAAATATATTTCAGTTTTTTATAAATATTAATAAAAATATATCTTATGTTTTAATTATTACGCAACAATAAAAAATAAAAATGTTTATTTGCATACTTGCATGTGCTAAATGTTAAAATATTATTTAAAAATTAATTTATCAAAAAGCGGCTTGATACTTTTTTTTAAAAATTATTGTTATTACATAGATTAAATAATTAATTTTTAATATACATTAGGTACATGTTTGTTTTATTGTTTAAAAAACGTAAAATGCAAAAAAAAGCTAAAACTTAAATTTAATTTAATTTTACACGTATTTTTTTTTTCTATAATTGACCGAACAGTTTTTGAAAAAATAAATAAATTAAAAATAAATTAACACAGGTTCTTATGGGGAATTTTAAAAAATGAAAAAAAAGCATTTAAAATACAAAACTTAGATATTTTTTTTATGAGTTGATAAATAATGTCCTAATAAATAAAAAGAGACCTTAAAATTTACAATCGACCGTCATTTTTTATGGTTTTACTTTAAAAAATGTATAAAAAATTAACGTTTATTCTGCTATTGAGGTAGAGTCATTTATTTTATTTTTTTATTAATTTATTTCCTTTATAAATAATTATAAATAATATTATTTAAATAATAAATAATTTATTTATTGCCGAAATTAAGTTAATAAAATTTATTTTTAAGCTTTGAATAGTAATAATTAAATATTATTGGAAAAAACTTTTTTATTTATTTGAAGTTGCAATCCCTACTTTTATACATGTGTAAGACAAAGATGCCGATAGGTAAAAATCCTGACGTACGTAAGAACTTAATGTCAAAATTCAAGTTGTTGTAAGATCAATTACTGTTCTAAACTCGTGTTTTCAGAGGTGAGGTCGTTACAGATTAATTAAAAGAGATTTAAAACAAGAAAGATAAAATTTTATAAAAAATTAGTTTTTCACTTACTTTTAAAGCAATAAAAAAATCAACTAATGAATCTAATTAAATTTTAAATGTTTAGAACAGAAATAAACCTCATCAAAACCAAAACAAGTTTCTATATCTTTTTGAATTTTGGTATTTTTCGATTGACTTGAAGGCTTAGTATTTGCAATCTGAATCATTGTTATGTGACCTTGCATAATGATTTCATCTGTTTCAAAATCTTGGTGTTCAATGCTGTCTTCTTGATTAAGAGAATCTTCCATGACAATATCCCCATCTTCATTTGCCACCACAGTCATCTGTAAAAAAATTTGTTTAATAATTTTTAGTTTTATTAATTACCTGTTCGCCTTGGTTATCTGGTAACTGAATTACATCTGAGACAACGTACAATGGTCTATTACTTCCTTCAACAGCCATTACATCTTCTTCCTCTTTATCGTTGTAACCTTTGAGTTTAGAAGCTATATTTTTAATCCTTGTTGTTTCTCTTGCATCGAGGATTCAAGATCATGTACAGCTAAGTGACAAAATCTACATCAGTAATGTAGCAATAGCCAAGCTTTATTCCGAAATTGATGTTAACCAGTTCTCAATCTTAAAAGATGCTAGCAATGCATGTTTTCCATTTATTCATCATGATAAGGCTTTAAATTTTATTTTGATCTGAATTGAAATTAAAATTTTTAGTATTTTCCAGATCTCTTCAGCTCCAAAATTTTATCTTACAAATTTTAAAGTTCATTAGAGTAGATAAAAGCATATCATATCAGTTAAACTAAAAGCAAAGTTTATGGAAAATGTTATTATTTTTAATAAATAATTTACATTCCTTAATTAAACACAATTTTTATGAAATAAAATTTAAATAAAAGATCAGTTCAAATTGACTTAATCACCTCTTAGTCCGTCTCTTTATTTTATAAATTTATTAAATAATTAATTAAAATTATATTTTTATATACAAATTATGAAGACTTACTACGATTAATTATTACTAATTATTACTTATAAATATAATTCATTAATTATAATTATATAAGTATAATGAACACACGTGAACAACACAGGAATGTGCATAAAAAAAATTTGTTTTTTTCTTAGTGTAGATAATGTCACCGTGTTAATTTATTTTAATTTTTAAAACCGCCGTGCAACGACTGTGCCACCCACAGATATCTTTTAAACTCGATTTTTCAGTGTTATAAAATTATCTCAATTTTTATCCCCTCTCTAATTTCGGGATTATAGTCTCGAATCCATATTTAACTAGCATAACCTAACATACATTCAAGTTAAAGTACATATAAAAATACATCGTTTAAAAAAAATAATTAACCTATAATATTCTATCATTTTCACCCCAGAGATCGATTCATGTATCAAGATTTCATGTTTTCCTGATTGGACTCAAATGGCCTTAGTTTGATCAATCTCCCAAAAAAACATTTACATGTAAGGTTGCGCAAGTGCCTTTAATTGTTGTCACTGCTTATTTATTTTATCTAGTATTTTATTAGGTAAACATTCTATTATCACTATTATTAAACACTGCGAAAGTTTTGAGATCTAAAACAAAAATTTACGCAAGTTATGTGGACTGATTAATAAAGAAAAAAAATAATATTACTTATTAAGTAATTGATTTATTATAGATATATATATGGAATTTCAAATACCGGATTAAACATTCTATTATCACTAATTTTTAACTTTACGAAAGTTTTGAGATATAAAAAAAAACTTTACGCAAGTTACTTAATAAGGAATATTATTTTTTTTCTTTATTAATCCGTCCACATAACTTGCGTAAAGTTTTGTTTTAGATCTCAAAACTTTCACAGTGTTTAATAATAGTGATAATAGAATGTTTACCTAATAAAATACTAGATAAAATAAATAAGCAGTGACAACACTCAAAGGCACTTGCGTAACTTTACATGTAAATGTTTTTTTGGGAGATCTCATTCATTTCACATAAGTATATTTCAATAAAATAAAAAAAATTTTATTATAATTTTTGAAAAGTTTTTAGCAAAAAATTTTTTAAGAAGATCTTAATTATATCACTTAAGCATATCTAAATTGTTAATTTTAATTGACTCTCAATAAATAAATAAATAAATTTTAAAATCGTAGCTTCCTCTGTCATGGATTTTTTTCATTTTTAATTTTAATTTTAAATAGTAGTGTGTCCGGGCTGTAAAAAAATGTTTAATTTAATTTTGATGTACACATTGAATTATTTAATTTAAATTCAATTTATTAATATTTTCATATATTTTATTTAAAAAATAAAGAAGCCATTAAAAGTTGCATCTGATGTGTGTCTAAATGTTTAATTTAATTTTGATGTACACATTGAATTATTTAATTTAAATTCAATTTATTAATATTTTCATATATTTTATTTAAAAAATAAAGAAGCCATTAAAAGTTGCATCTGATGTGTGTCTTCTAACAACTATGCCTTTTTGTTAATATTTAGTATTGACAAAAATTTATTGTTAAAAACTATTTAAAAAATTTTTTATTTGCTATACTTTACCAAAACAAACAAATATTTTATCTCTAAAATATAGTAAAATAGCCTGAGAAGCAAATATACATTGAATCATGTGAAAAAATTTCATTATCAAAAAATAATGACATTTAATTGAATAAAATATTTTTAACCATAAAATGTATTGTTTCTTTACTATTTTAAGCCTTGTAAAATATTACCTTCTTCTTTTTGTCTTTAAAATTTTTATTTGAATTATTGTTTAAATTTCAATATAACTTAAATTATTACATCCCTTTTACCGGTATGAAAAGTTTATAACGAAGGAAAATTCTTGGAACCTCTAATATTAATAACCAAAGGTTCTAATGATGGCTTACAAGAAGTAAAACTAGTCCACATTTTTTATCTACTCCATTTTAAAATGTTTTTCAGCAAATAATAATGATATAAAAACATTTATTATCTACCGATATAGAGAAAATGAAATCTCTAATATTTTAATAACCAAATGAGATAAAAGCTTGAAATTTTCTCAAAAGATTCTAATGATGATTTGCAAGAAGTAAATCTAGTCCTCATATTTTGTCTGCTCCAATTTATAATTTCACAAGAAAAAAATTCTATTTTAAAAATATTCTTACCTAACGATACAGAGAAAGCCAAAAAAAATGAAATCTAATAATTATAATAACTTAAAGAGATAAAAGCTTGAAAATTTTAGAAGTATTTAACTGTAGCGGGTAGAAAAACAAGGACTTTTTCTTCTTCATTGCCATTATAATATACATTTGAGAAAATTGCAAGCTTTTATTTGATTTGGTTCTTAAAATATTATAGAGTATTCATTTTCTTCAGTCTTATCATATCAGTAGTGTTTTTGAAACAAAATTTTTTTCTACTAAAGTAATAAACTGTAATAAACTGTAGAAGACAAAAAATAAGGACTAGTTTAAGTTCTAGTAACTCATCCTCGAACTCATCATTAGAATCTTTTGTAAAAATTTCAAGCTTTTATCTCATTTTGTTATTAAAATATTTGAGATTTGATTTTCTTCGCTTTCTCTATATCGGTAGATAAAAATATTTTTATATCAACATTATTTTCTGGCAAAAATTTTAAAATGGAGTAGATAGAAAAGGAAGACTATCTTTTGTGAAAGTTTTAAGCTTTTATCTAATTTGGTTATTAATGTTATATACACTTTAATGTTTAAAAACATTTTTTTAAATTAAAATTCAATATTTTTTTACTTTTGTCATGTTTTCATAAAATATTTAAATGTTTTGGTAAAGTGTAGTAAATAAAACAAATTTTTTAAATATATTTTAAAAAATAAATATTTCAAATTTTTTGAAAATCATAGAATACACACATCAGATACATAATCAGATACAACGTTTATAATTTCACTATATATATTTAAACAATATATTTTTACATAACTTTTTTTTTTATTAGGAAATATCAAAATATTAATAAATTTAATTTACACTAATTGTAAATAATCCATAGTAAAAAAATTAAATCAAAAATTGTTTTATTTTTATGAATCATATATTATAAGCATTAAGCACTGGGGTTTCATTAGGTTAGTTTTATTCATTGGTTTTATTGTTCTATTTATCTTATATATTAAGATAAATAGAACAATAAATATAGCTGAGGACATAAATTGTTGGCTGCGAGGTCCAGTCAACTTCCGCAAGCGCATTGAGGTAAAAATTTAGGGTGGTGGAAAAGTTTAACAAAAGAAACTTCCCCACCACCCTAATGTTTACAACAATGCGCATGCGGAACTTGACTGGACCTCGTAGCCACAACACTTTATGACCTCAGCTATATAATACACCGTGAGGGCCCGTGACCGGACGCATAATGAATTTCCATTTCGGAGTTTAGTTTAATTAAATTAAAATACGATAATAAAAAGGAAAAAAAGGTATTGAATTTTATTTTGTATAATAAAGAAAAAGGAAAACATATTTATTATATAACTATATAATAATAATTAAAACGAAACAGTTTATTAAATAAAATCGAACTATCGAAATCGAACTATATTATAATAATATTAGAGAGAGATAGAGGAAAATCGGCGTATATCTAGGGTCACGCGGGAACTTGCGTCCCGAGGCGACCGCCCCTGTAGATCTTAACCGTAGTTATTTGTTTTATCTTGCTGGACCCATTTTTTACTCATAAAATCAATTTTCATTGCTAAAGAACGATTTATATCAGGATCCGTTTATACATTAGGGTTTCATTTTAGGCACATTCTACAATATATACAAACACAAATATTGAAGTACATATAAATAGGCAAATTTGTGTATGGCCAATCTTCAGATAAATGCGCCCTCTATTTTTCTACATTAATTATTGTAGACTTTTTACCTGCTGGTAAGGCAGATTTTTTAAAATTTGGTTGGCCATACAAAAATTTGCCTATCTATATGTACTTATATTTGTGTTTGTGGCTAATGTAGAATTTGTCTTAAGGTTGTTGTTCGGTAAATGCGTTGACATCGGAATTGAATATACGGATATCTTTTAAACTCGACATTTCAGTGTTACCAAATTATCTCAAGTTTTATCCCCTCTCTAATTTCGGGATGATTGTCTCGGATCCTATATGTGCCCATTTTAGGGCATAAATGTAAAAAAAAAATTAAAATTTTCATTTTTTTCACATTCTGCATACACATACCGAATGCTTTTTATGCAATTTTTTAATATTTTATATTTAAAAAAATAAAAATTAGAATAAGCCATCAAAACTAATGAATTTTTTTTAATACAAAAAATTAAATAATTGCATAAAAAGCATACAGTATGCAGCACAATGTGAAAAAAATGAAAAATTTTAATATTTAGGCACATACATTTAATTAGCATAATATTACATACATTCAGGTTAAAATACATATAAAAACCTATCGTTTAAAAAAAAAATTAACCGATTACCGCCGGCGCGGCCAAAACGAGCCACTTTAATATAATTCCGAAACTTCTTATTATTATAAGCTCAAATTTTATATCTGGGGGTTTTTGAGGTTGCTGATTTCAAATATGAACTCAAAAAAATCATAAAATTTCATCTAGGGGTGGAAAATGAAGGTAGAAAGAGGTGAAAAATCAATTTTTGTAAAATACTATATTTTAACTTGAAAAACTGTACCAGGGGTTTTTTGACATTGCTGATTTCAAATTTGACAATTAAAAAATTATAAAACTTTATATAGGGGTGGTAAATAGGGGTGAAAAGAGGTAAAAAATTAATTTTTATAAAAGGCTTTATTTCTACTTGAAAAACTGTACGGAGGGTTTTTGACGTTGCTAGTTTCAAATATGACAATGAAAAAATCATAAACTTCATCCAGGGGTGCAAAATTAGCGTGAAAAGGGGTGAAAAGGTGTTAAAAGGGGTAAAAATTCAATTTTCAGAAAAGGCTTTATTTCTACTTGAAAAACTGTAGTAAGGGGTTTTTGACGTTGTTGATTCCAAATATGATCATCTGAAAAACATAAAACTTCATTTAAGAGTGGAAAATTAGGGTGAAAGGGGGTGAAAAATCAATTTTCATAAAAGGCTTTATTTCTACTTGAAAAACTTCATCGGGGGGTTTTTGACGTTGCTGGTTTCAAATATAACAATGAAAAAATCATAAAACTTCATCTAGGGGTAAAAAATTAGGGTGAAAAGGGGTAAAAAATCAATTTTCATAAAAGGCTTTATTTCTATTTGAAAAACTTTATCGGGGGGTTTTTTACGTTGCTGGTTTCAAATATAAGAATGAAAAAATCATAAATTTTTATCTAGGGGTGGAAAATTAGGGTAAAACAAGAAAAAAAATATAAAAACAAAAACATAGTTTCTCAATATTTTACTAAAAAACAAAGAGTTTTATCTAGTAAAAATAAAGCCTTCTCTGAAAATTGATTTTTTAACCTTTTTACCCAAATTTTCCGACCATAGACAAAATTTTATGATTTTTTTGAGTCCATATTTAAAATCAGCAACGTAAAAATCCCCCGATACATTTTTTCAAGTAAAAATAAAGCCACTTATGAAAATTGATTTTTCACCCCCTTTCACCCTAATTTTCCACTCTTAAATGAAGTTTTATGTTTTTCAGATGATCATATTTGGAATCAACAACGTCAAAAACCCCTTACTACAGTTTTTCAAGTAGAAATAAAGCCTTTTCTGAAAATTGAATTTTTACCCCTTTTAACACCTTTTCACCCCTTTTCACCCTAATTTTCCACCCCTAGATGAAGTTTTATGATTTTTTTATGTTTATATTTGGAATCAGCAATGTCAAAAACCCCCTGATACAGTTTTTCAAGTAAAAATATAGTCTTTTACAAAAATTGATTTTTCACCCCTTTTCACCCTAATTTTCAACCCCTAGATAAAGCTATATGATTTTTTATGGTCATATTTGAAACCAGCGACCTCGAAAACCCCTGACACAGGTTTTCCAGTAAGAATAAAGACTTTTGTAAAAAAATAATAAAAAATTTCTATAAAAATTAATTTTTTATAATGTGGCTATTTCCGCCCTCTTGGAATGACCACGATTATTAATTGAAAAATCAAATATATTTTAATATCTGTTACTATGTAAAAAGGAGTCGAAAAACACAAGCGCACGTTAATATATATATATTAAAACAATAGCACGAGGTTGACTTTATTTCTCAGGGTCACGGGAATTTAACTAAAATGCTGAAAGAGGGGAGGTGAAAGGGGTTTGACCTGAAATAATAAAAACTCACTTTATTTATCAATAAAAATATAATTATATAAATTTTAATTTATTCAAAACTATTAATTTTAATATTTTACAATTTCAATCTTCACTATAAAACTTCACTGTCTATAATTTTAAACCGCTAAATAATCAACTTAATCTTTTCGTAAATAATGTCACTTTTTTACTGCTATTCTTCACGACACACACATTAATAATTTTCATCTTTTTATACCTTTTTATTTCCGCTGACTATTTTCCTGATCCAAAACTTTTATATTTTATTAATAACAACCTTGTTCTGAATATTATATTAAAAATCCATCCATGTATATATGTATATAAATTCTTTGTCTCCAAGTAATAATAAATATGGCCGCAATGAGAATCTTGAATTTTCAATAATAATACATATAATAAATCACTGATTCTTGTCGCGACAATTTATTTATTATTAATATTCAAATATTCTTTAATCAATTAATCATTACAAACTATAATACTTTATTCTAATATTTTATTAATTCGATTTAATTACTTTTATTTTCCAAAATTTAACTTTACAAAAAATGTGCTCTTTATCGATCAAAGTCAAAGCAACAATGCTGCCGTTTTTCTTGTCCTCGCTTCTCTCTCTTCCCTCTTCTCGTTCGTTGCTCTTGCGGTCGGTCAGTATATATGTGTGTCGTGCGTGTGTGTCGCTACTACCTGTTAAAAATCGATATTTTTAAAATTTAATGATCGCGCATAATAATATTTCGCGCACTTATGAAAATCGTTCTTTTTTTGTATTTTATAGCAACGCTATATTTTCACCCCTTTTCACCCCCATTTTCTACCCCTAGATGAAATTTTCTGATTTTTTTATGGTCATATTTGGAATAAGCAGCCTCGAAAACCCCCAGATATAAATTTAGAGCTAATAAAACGAAGAAGTTTCAGAATTTAAACAAAGTGGCACGTTTTGGCCGCAAAATAGGGTAAAAAAGGCATGTTTTTGATTTTTCTACCCTTTGTGCAGTTTTTCTGAAGGGTTGTACATCAAAAATGACCAGAAAACTGAATAGCCAATAAGATTTTTGACCAGAAACCATTTTTTTTTTTCCAAATTTTTGTGTTAAGTGTTAATGCCCTAGAAACATTTTTGTGTTTAAAACGAATAATTTAAAAAGAATTCTTAAGAATTACTAAAAAAGTTTTGGCTAATCCTTAAAAAGTTTTACTAACTTTAATAATGTTTTATTTCATAAATTTTATAAATTAGAAGCTGCTTTACGTCCCATTAGTAATTTTGATCGAAAAAATTCTGACACTACCCATGACAGAAATATTTTATCCCTGTAATCTAAAAGAATTAAAAATTTATCTTCAATACTTAAATCACTTTTTTATAAATATTGGAAAAAACTGATGATATTTAATCACAAGCACAATTGTATCGATGAGCGTTAATTAGTTTAATTTTTATTATTATCCACTTAAAAAAAAAACACATTAATTATCCAATATCCCTTTTTCACTTGATTAAAAATCTTGTAGTCTCGTGGTGCTGATTTATAAATTTTTAACTAATTTGTAGATTAAATTAAAAAAATATTTCGTTAATAAAGCTCAAAGGACCAAATAAACGGAACTACCATAAATTAGAGGTTAATTGGTGGAATATTGGAGTGGATGCAAGTGGATAATGTAATAATAATTGATACTGTGTGATTAATATGTTGCTAATATGATTTATTAAACGTGTGTACTGGTATACTGCTGAGTGCGTACTTTCCAATGACAGGTAGCGCTTGATATTACCTGTCTCATTCTAATATATATATTAAGGCGTGTTTACATATTATATTACAATAAAGGTATATTTACAATAATTTACAGTACGAAACACGTGAAAATAGTTGACTATTTACTTACCAGCTCTAACTTGAACATCGTTGCTAAGTATCTTTCCAATAGAATTACTTGCAATGCACTGGTATGTAGCACTATGTATATCTTGTCTATACATTGCAGCTTGAAAAGGCAATAAATACAAAGTACCATTTTTTAGTATTTGCCTTACACCTTGAATTTCCGCAGCTGGTAAGCCATCACTTGTTAACCAAGTAACAGTTGGCGTTGGATTTCCTACAGCTATACAATTCAACCAGGCTCCAGTTGAGTTCGAAAATTCAATTCGTTGAGAGGGTTCAATTAAAAAACTCGGACCTCGTAAATAAGAGTCAAAACTATTTGCAAACTCCAAAGAATTAAATATTGCTAAAATAAGAAAAATAATATTATTAATAACATAAAATTTAGTAAAATATGAATCTAATAATATCTTTCAAGTATAGGGAAAACAACTGTAATGACTCTTAAATTACATAAATTATTCAAAAATCAATAAATCAATTCTTGCTTTCTGATTTCTAATGTTAAGAAAATAGCTAAATGATTAAATAAATATATGGGCAAATGTTTTTCAAGCCAAATATATTCTCCAACCAAAAATGGAGGCAACTTAAAAAATTTTTGTTTTTTAAATTGACTATTAAAGGGTCTTCCGTATCGAAAAATCCTGTGCAAGCGTTGTGCACAACGTTGCATACAAGATGTACAGAAGTTTGTGCACAAGCTTATGCACAAAACCGCTAAATTATGTGCACAAAATAAAAAAAAATTTAATTTTAATAAATGTGGACGGAAAACCGAAATATAGTCCTCCAGGAGAACAGATAATCCTCAGGAAGGTAATATCAATTAAAAATATCATTTACCGAAAAAGGGATATAAAAGTTTTCCAATATAGCGTATCTAAAAACTCTAAAAATACCCAAAAATCAATTTTCTGCATTAGATTTGGGTTTTCAAGATCAATGAAAAAGAATTTGAGAGTCAAATTTTCATATTATGACCTTGCAAATATATTTCTATTTTCCAATATAGAGTATCCAAAAACTCTAAAAACACCCGAAAATCAATTTTCTGCATTAGATTTGGATTTTCAAGATAAATAATAACAAATTTAAAATGCAAATTTTCATAATATGACTTCGCAAATATTTTTCAGTCTTACAACATGGTGGACCCAAAAACTATTAAGAAACCGAAAATCAATTTTCTGAATAAAATTTTGGTTATCAAAATCAATGAAAACAATTTTTCATAGTTTAACCCTGGAAATTTTTTTTGGTTTTCCAATATGGTGGAACCGAAATTTTGAAAAACACCCGAAAATCAATTCATTTTTAATGAGACTGAAAACCTAAATCTCATGAAGGAAATTGATTTTCGGGTGTTTTTCAACATTTTGGTTCCACCATATTGGAAAACAAAAAAAAATTTGCACGGTTAAACTATGAAAAATTGCATCTTAAATTCGTTTTCATTGACTTTGAAAACCAAAATTTTATTCAGAAAATTGATTTTCGGGTTTCTTAATAGTTTTTGGGTCCACCACATTGTAAGACTGAAAAATATTTGCAAAGTCATATTATGAAAATTTGCATTTTAAATTCGTTATTTATCTTGAAAACCCAAATCTAATGCAAAAAATTGATTTTCGGGTGTTTTTAAAGTTTTTGGATACGCCATATTAGAAAACTCTTATACCCCTTTTTCGGTAAATGATATATTTAATTAATAATACCTTCCTGAGGATTACCTACACTCCAGAAGGACTATATTTTTTTTTGCCGTCCATATTTATTAAAATTAAGTTTTTTTCTATCTTGTGCACAAAATTTCGTGATTTTGTGCACAACGTGATGCACAAAGCTCGCACAGGATTTTTTGATGCGGGCTAGTTTTTTATCCTTCGGATAGTTTTTTATTCATCGGCCTTTTCATTTCGGTAAATCTGAAGTATTCGTTTTCTAATCTCTAAATATTATAAACATTATATAATATACTAACAAAAGTTGGAGGGGGGTGCTTCGCCCCCCCCTGTGTCACATTTCCTTCTGTTTGTGTTGCTTCAAAGAATCATTTTTCATTGCAAATTTATAATTATGCAAACACATTCAAACTATTCAGAGCAGCGTAGGTAAAACATTAATGAAAAATTATAGAAAACTATAGCCTATGTTATCCGAATACTTTTATTCTTTATTATGACACTGGTTTCATATCAAGTGGTTCGGCTGTTCTTGAGTCATTAGGGTACAGACAGACAAATAAATTTTCAAATATATATAGTATAGCATAGGTGAGAGAGGGGGCTCGGCCCCCCCTTATCTATTCCCGGTGTTGTTGTTATTAATTTTTTATTATTATCATGTTGTTATTGTCCAAAATATATATCAATGCCAAAAAAAATTAACGCTTTGAAATAAGCTAAAATTTTTTTCATAATGTAGACCTTTTACCAGTTCAAATGTGACCAATAAGATAAAATTTGTAGTAAATTCAAGGGAATGGCGTAATTTTAAAAATGGGCCAAATCAGGCTATTTTTGGACCTTTAAACAGACATATTTCGGGCCCATGAGGTGCTAGAGGACTAAAACTTTAGCTGAGGGACTTTTTTATCACCCCAAACTATACCTTAAAATTTGAGTTGAATATATATAATATATAGTAAAAAATTTTTTAAATATTTTATAAAATTTTAAAGATACCTCCGTTTTGAATAAAAATTTCAGAGAATACGTAAAAATTAGTGCTGAATTGAATACTATGAAGTGCGATAGCAAAATTTTTCGACAGTATCGAGATATTTCAATTTTTGTTAAAATTTTTAAAAAATGTTATCAAGTTCAAAAATACTAAAAATTAAATATCTCAAAAACTACGATAGCTAATCAGAAAATATAGGGCCTATGTCACCCGCATTTTTTTTTTCTTCATTTTGACGCCGGTTTCATGCCAATCGGTTCGGTGGTTCTTGAGTCATTAGGGTACAGACAAACAGACAAACAAACAAATAAATTTTCAAATATATATAGTATATTAAGATATTAAGATAAGATATAGTAAAAAATTTTAAAAATATTTTATAAAATTTTAAAGATACCTCCGTTTTGAATAAAAATTTCAGAGAATACGTAAAAATTAGTGCTGAATTGGATACTATGAAGTGCGATAGCAAAATTTTTCGATAGTATCGAGATATTTCAATTTTTGTTAAAATTTTTAAAAAATGTTATCAAGTTCAAAAATACTAAAAATTAAATATATCAAAAACTACGATAGCTAATCAGAAAATATAGGGCCTATGTCACCCGCATTTTTTTTTCTTCATTTTGACGCCGGTTTCATGCCAATCGGTTCGGTGGTTCTTGAGTCATTAGGGTACAAACAGACAAACAAACAAATAAATTTTCAAATATATATAGTATTAAGATATAATATACTAAATATTATAAATATTTCTGGGTCAAAATGGTCCTTTTGGCTTAAGTAATCGCTGTTGCAGAAGGTATCTTACCCAAAATTATTTTTTCGGGCCAAAGTGGACCTTTTGGCCTAAACAATCAATGTTTCATAAGACCTTTTACTCAAAATTTTCTGTTTGGGTCAAACTGGACTTATTGGCCTAAGCCATTGCTGTTGTTTAAAACCTCATACCCAAAGTGGTCTTTTTGAGACAAAGTGGTCTTTTTGGCACCAACAGCCACTACTGCATAAGACCTCTTAGCCAAAATAATCTTATTTGGCCCAAGTAGTCGCTGTTGCATAAGACCTATTACCCAAAATGGTTTTTCTTTCGCATGAGACCTAGGCCAATTCTCGCAAAATATCAATGATACGATAACACTATTATTTTCATTAATATAAATTAATTAAGGTTGGAAAAAAATTAAACATAAAATAGAAATTTAATTTAATTTATTAATCATTAATGCTATTCAAATTTTGTTACATTCTCTCGTTCATTTTTTTCATCAACTTAATCTCCTGGATTACTTTGGCCAAAATTTTTTTGGTCTTAAACTAACCCCGTTTTAATGAAGAAGTTAATTTAACTAAAATATTAAATAAAATAACGAATAAAATTATAATTCGAAAATATATACAAAAATAATTTACAATAAAACACAAAAATTCATGAAAACGAAAACGCGGCAAAATACAAACTTTAAATCGATGTTAGATCGAACACCTAATCTGGTTCCTCAAAGTGCGAACATATTAGACACTTCTTTTCGGGGTTATTTTTGCTAATTTAAAAGTGAAATATTAATTTTTCATAAAAAATTACGTCAAATTCTTGATTAAAATTAAATTTTCAAATCTGGTCCCTCAGTGCGAATATATCAGACACTCTTTTTCTGGGTTATTTTTGCTAATTTAAGGGTGAAATATTAATTATGCATAAAAAATTACCTCAAATTCTTGATCAGCGACACAAAAAACCCTCTTAGACTTCGTGGCTAAATCTAGAAATTCAGTTTTTTAATATATAAAAAGAAACCCTTTTTGAGGGTAGTTTTTGCAAATTTAAGGGTGTTCTTTAAAAAATCTCCCGAAAAGGACCCTGATTTTCATGATCAGCGACCCAAAAAATATATACAAATCTCATGTTGGCTAGTGATAGTACACCCCTCGCCGCGATTTAACTTAAGTAACTATACTGCTACCCACGGAATATCAGGACTTTTTCTAAATATTTTTTTTAATTTTTTAATTTCAACACATATTTTAATCTACATAAAGCACAAAATATAACCCCCGTCTTATTTCTATTAATATTCGTCAAAATTCAGGACTTATGATAAATAAATGGTAAAAATTGTTAGGTCATATTATGAATATCTGCCATTGTTTGAAACAATATGAACAAATAAATAAATCATGATAATAATTTTAAAAAAATTTCAATAATAATTTTTGTAGCATAAAACTATTTAAAAAATAGTATTCATATATTATAGCTATGCCGGGTTATATTTTACTATAATAAAACGCTTAGATTAAAAAAAGTATCTTTGAATATCTTCAATTCTTTTAGATAATTTATTTAGATATTTTTAAAAATATAGTTAGTTTATATAATGTACTAGGAAAAGTTGGGGGGGGGGGGCTCCGCCCCCCCTGTATTACATTTACTTATGTTTCTGTTGCTTAAGAAAACCATGTTTCACTGCAAATTTATAATTATGCAAACACATTCAGAGTTTTCAGAGGAGCCTAGTTCCGTCCCCAGTAAAGTTTTAATTATTAATTACAGAAACATATTTAAAAAGGTATTGGAGAGGCTATGTCTAATCCCGAAGATAATTTATTTCTTATGGAATCGACGTGTTTCTCCCGCACGAACAGAATCTTACATTTCAGTATTAGTATCTCGAGTACAATTTTGGTACTATAGACTTAGAGACTTCAAGACCTATTTTGAATTATGTTAGTCGGCTAGCTATTTCATAATTTAAACTTCGTGTTATTAACTGGATATGCAATTTTTTGGTATTTTTTAATGTAGGAAATTTAAGGCCTGATAATAAAAAATCCAATAATTTTCAGAAGGGCCTCTTTATAGTCCTAATAGTTTTTTGCGTAAACAATATAAATTGCAAATAATGCAGTCATTTTTAAATAAACAATCGTGCGTTTGACTCCTGGATATGAAAAACTAGTTTTTCAGAGGGCCCCAATTTTTCGTTAATGATAATCTCGATTAACTAATTTGTAAAAAAATTAATTTATGATAAAACGATCATGTTTTTGTTTTCTGAATAGTAAAGATTCTATAAAATTTCTTGAATTTTTCCCTAGTTTTTTTATTTTTACCACAAATTACCGAAAATTTTTTTTTTTAATTAAAAAAATTTTATCAATTTTTAAAAAAACGTATGTTTTTTATGTAAATTTATCTAAGTACGTATAAATTAGTGCCGAATCGTGTAATACCAAATGTGACACTAAAATTTTATCATATTTAGAATATATTTCACTTTTTAAGTCTAAATATATTTTTTTTATTGTATTGTATTGTATATTGTAAGTATATTCTTTATTTGCTCTTTTACAAAATATGATACATATATAACATGATAACATAACATAAATAACTATAGTTTTTATAAATAAATAAATAGTTAAAAAATAAGAATAAAAAAAAATAAAAAATAGAAACGAAAAGAATAGCATGGTAGCAACGAGTTATAGCAGGCACAGCATGAATAATTTAATTAATTTCTGCCAAGTAATTTTGGTACGATAATTTTATCACAGTCAATGTTTAAGTAAATTAAGTAAATTAATAAATAATACAGCCGTAAGCAACAATTTATAACAATTACTTCACGCTTAGTTTCTCCAACATAGAATGCTTCACATGAAGTACATCTTAATTTTTAAACTAATTTGATTCTTTTTAGAAGATGTAATTTATCTTTGCATTTTTTTACAACTGTTTAGTAAAGCATATCATGATTATAGGCTTAAACAAACAAACTCTACGATAGCTCTAATTTATGGTGTAATATTTATTTTTCCTAAACTTCACAAAGATGATATTTCTTTAAGACCAGTAGTTCCATATATTGGTACTCCCACCTATCTTTTTGCTAGTTAGGTTAATAATCTTTTTAAACTTGACTTAGAAGTACCTAAATCACATTTTAACAATTGTATTGACCTTCTTGAAAAAATAAAAGATTTAAATAATCCTTCTGGCCATATGTTAATTTCATTAGAAGCTCAAGCTTTATCTCTTGATGTTCCATTGGATTTAATTAAAATACTATACGCCAAAGGTTTCATTTGTTTAAAAAAATAAATAATAAAATTAAATTCAGAAAAATGAGGCCAAGGAATTTTTGAATGAAAAAAGATACTTTATGTTTAATGGTGGATTTTTTAAACAAACTAAAGGAACTCTGATAGGAATTCCTATTAATATTAAATATCATATCCTTGATAAAAGTACCGATACTGGACAGGAGAAACTGGCCGAGTACATAATTTGCAAAATCAACCTCTCAAGCTCTTATCTCGTCGTTTCTGTTGTATACAGACCTCCTGATTCTAGATTTTATCAGGGCATAAAATTTTTGGAGAACTTATTACTGCGCCATTTATGGCGCCGTTTCTAAGTTAAGTCTTAGAAACACTTTAATATACGCGAAAATACTCTTTCTCTCTCATTGATAATCGAAATTTGAGCAAAAATAATCGAAAGTCGGAATTCGAGCAAAAATACTCGAAAGTCGGAATTCGAGCGAAAATACTCGAAAGTCTATCGAAAAACATTCAGATAAATATTTAAAAAAAAAACTATATTAATAATTTAAAAATGGTCAACTGGAGAAGAAACAAAGCGTGTGTTATAGCTTTTATTATATTAATTTGAAAATTGATGTTACAAAAGAGTATATATATCAGGAATTAATTAATTTATTATTTTTTTTTAAATAATAAAATAACGATATCTTTTTTTTTATATGTATATTAAAGCAGCCAACCATACATAAAAAAAATAAGTAAATGAACAATTTTTTTCTTTTAGGTTATCAGCTTTTAACTAAGGGATTAATTAAAAAATATAATTCAGTTATGCTTTACATTTACAGTCTCTTGTATTACTTATTTAGTATTATTTAAGTATCATGAAATCCATGGCTGGAGCAAGGTTTATTTTTACGATGAATGCTCTGCAGTTTAAAAAATCATTAATAGCAGAAAACATGTAATCAGTATCTATAAGGATGACAAGACTCGTATGGTGTAATAGCTAATTCCTTTTGAACTCCAGAACATTGATGAAGAACAAATATTACACGAGTCATGGATTTCTTGATACCTAAGTAATACATGAGACTGTAAAAATAAAGCCGAACTGAATTATATTTTGAAATATTAACTAAGGGGTTAATTAAAAAATATAATTCAGTTAGGCTTTACATTTACAGTCTCTTGTATTATTTAAGTATCATGAAATCCATGGCTGGAGCAAGGTTTATTTTTACGATGAATGCTCTGCAGTTTAAAAAATCATTAATAGCAGAAAACATGTAATCAGTATCTATAAGGATGACAAGACTCGTATGGTGTAATAGCTAATTCCTTTTGAACTCCAGAACATTGATGAAGAACAAATATTACACGAGTCATGGATTTCTTGATACTTAAGTAATACATGAGACTGTAAAAATAAAGCCGAACTGAATTATATTTTGAAACCCTTAGTTAAAAACTAAAAACTTAAAAGAAAAAAATTGTTCATTTATTTCTTTATTTTTTTTATTTATGGTTGTATGCATTAAAAGAAAGATACATGCTAGACGCATAAAAAAAAAGAGATATAGTTCTTTCATTATTTAAAAAAAATAAATAAATAAATGAACAATTTTTTTCTTTTAGGTTATCAGCTATTAACCAAGGGATTAATTAAAAAATATAATTCAGTTAGGCTTTACATTTACAGTCTCTTGTATTACTTAAGTATCATGAAATCCATGTCTGGAGCAAGGTTTATTTTTACGATGAATGCTCTGCAGTTTAAAAAATCATTAATAGCAGAAAACATGTAATCAGTATCTATAAGGATGACAAGACTCGTATGGTGTAATAGCTAATTCCTTTTGAACTCCAGAACATTGATGAAGAACAAATATTACACGAGTCATGGATTTCTTGATACTTAAGTAATACATGAGACTGTAAAAATAAAGCCGAACTGAATTATATTTTGAAACCCTTAGTTAAAAACTAAAAACTTAAAAGAAAAAAATTGTTCATTTATTTCTTTATTTTTTTTATTTATGGTTGTATGCATTAAAAGAAAGATACATGCTAGACGCATAAAAAAAAAGAGATATAGTTCTTTCATTATTTAAAAAAAATAAATAAATAAATGAACAATTTTTTTCTTTTAGGTTATCAGCTATTAACCAAGGGATTAATTAAAAAATATAATTCAGTTAGGCTTTACATTTACAGTCTCTTGTATTACTTAAGTATCATGAAATCCATGTCTGGAGCAAGGTTTATTTTTACGATGAATGCTCTGCAGTTTAAAAAATCATTAATAGCAGAAAACATGTAATCAGTATCTATAAGGATGACAAGACTCGTATGGTGTAATAGCTAATTCCTTTTGAACTCCAGAACATTGATGAAGAACAAATATTACACGAGTCATGGATTTCTTGATACTTAAGTAATACATGAGACTGTAAAAATAAAGCCGAACTGAATTATATTTTGAAACCCTTAGTTAAAAACTAAAAACTTAAAAGAAAAAAATTGTTCATTTATTTCTTTATTTTTTTTATTTATGGTTGTATGCATTAAAAGAAAGATACATGCTAGACGCATAAAAAAAAAGAGATATAGTTCTTTCATTATTTAAAAAAAATAAATAAATAAATGAACAATTTTTTTCTTTTAGGTTATCAGCTATTAACCAAGGGATTAATTAAAAAATATAATTCAGTTAGGCTTTACATTTACAGTCTCTTGTATTACTTAAGTATCATGAAATCCATGGCTGGAGCAAGGTTTATTTTTACGATGAATGCTCTGCAGTTTAAAAACTCATTAATAGCAGAAAACATGTAATCAGTATCTATAAGGATGACAAGACTCGTATGGTGTAATAGCTAATTCCTTTTGAACTCCAGAACGTTGATGAAGAACAAATATTACACGAGTCATGGATTTCTTGATTCTTAAGTAATACATGAGACTGTAAAAATAAAGCCGAACTAAATTATATTTTGAAACCCTTAGTTGAAAACTAAAAACTTAAAAGAAAAAAATTGTTTATTTATTTATTTATTTTTTTTATGTATGGTTGTCTGCTTTAAAAGAAAGATACATGCTAGACGCATAAAAAAAAAAAGAGATATAGTTCTTTCATTATTTAAAAAAAATAAATAAATAAATTAAGAATTTTTTTCTTTTAAGTTTTTAGTTTATAATTAAGGTCTTCAAAAATATAATTCAGCTCAGCTTTATATTAGCAGTCTCATGTATTACTTCAGTACCAAGAAATCCATGACTCGTGTAGTATTTGTTCTTACAATCAATGTTCTGGAGTTCAAAAGGAATTAGCTATTACACCAAATGTTTCTTGCCTGTCTCAGATATTTATTACTTGCTTTGCTGCAATTAATGAGTTTTTAAACTGCAGAACATTCATCGTAAGAATAAAGAATGCTCCAAAAATGGATTTCATGATACTTAAGTAATACAGGAAGACTGTAAAAATAAAGCCGAACTTAATTATATTTTGAAACCCTTAGTAAAAAACTAAAAACTTAAAAGAAAAAAATTGTTCATTTATTTATTTATTTTTTTTATTTATGGTTGCATGCATTAAAAGAAAGATACATGCTAGATGCATAAAAAAAAGAGATGGTTATTTCATTATTTAAAAAAAATAAATAAATAAATTAAGAATTTTTTTCTTTTAAGTTTTTAGTTTATAATTAAGGCCTTCAAAAATATAATTCAACTCAGCTTTATTTTTGCAGTCTCATGTATTACTTAAGTATCAAGAAATCCATGATACTCCAGTCAAAATGCGGGGGGGGGGTTTAGAATTTGGGGGAATTTGTGATAAATAATTAATATTTCACCCTTAAATTAGCAAAAACAACCCCTAAAAAGGGTGTTTTTGCTATTTCCGCACTTTGAGGAACCAAATTAAGTCCTAACGGGTTCTTTGGGTCGCTGATCAAGAATTTGGGGGAGTTTTTTGTGAATAATCAATATTTCACCCTTAGTTTAGCAAAAACAACCCCTAAAAGGGGTGCTTTTGCTATGTTCGCACTTTGAGCGTCCAAATTAAGTTCTAACGGGTTTTTTGGGTCATTGATCAAGGATTTGGGGGATTTTTGTATTAAAAATTAATTTTACCCTAAAATAAGCAAAAACAATTCCTAAAAGGGGTGCATTTGCAATTTTTGCACTTTGAGTGTCTGAATTTGGTCCATATGGGTTTTTGTGTTCCTTGATCAAGAATTTCGGTGATAATGTTTCTATGAAAATGTATTTTATGCAAATTTTTACCATTAAATTAGCAAAAATTAATTATTTTATTTTGTTTGGGAAATTCACAAGCATTTTAGAATATCTACATTTTGAAAAATAAAAAATATTGGATTACCTTAAATTCGTAATCGAATTTAAAAAAAAATCTGATTTTAATTGAAATTTTATTCTCTATTTTTAACACTTCATATATTACTTGTAACGTACATTTTTTTTATTTTGCATGCACTATTTACAAATAAGTGATTGTATTATTTATTATTTTTTCAAACTGTATTATTTTTAACTATTAAAAATTATTTTAACATGGAACATGTTTATAGGGAGGGGGTACTTCGGAATTTGAAAATTAAGGGGGGGGGTCAAATTTGTCCCATTTAAGGGGGGCGGTCAAATATGTCCCATTTAAGGGGGGGGTCAAATATGTCCCATTTAAGGGGGGTAGTCAAATTTGTCCCATTTAAGGGGGGGGTCAAATATGTCCCATTTAAGGGGGGGGGGTCAAATGGGACTTGGAATAATTTCAATTTTGGGACTTAGAATAATTTGGGTTTAGGGACTTAGAAAATTTTTTGATTTAGGGACCTAGAATAATACGCGTTTAGGAAATAATAATAGTTTGGGTTTAGAATCTTAACATTTAGTAAAGGTGATAATTACAAATTATAAAAATAGGAAATTGTATTTTTTTTGTGTTTCTATGCTGTAAGATTACAGATGTAAATGTAAGTAAACATATTCCATGCATTTTGGTTGTGTGTACACAAACCGGTTATAAGTTTTTACATAAATTTTATGAATACTTTATTTACAATTGTTTTGATATAAATATAATTAAACAGTTCCTAATCACAAATTCATCTGAATCTGAACTTTTGGGGTCCACAAAATAAGGGTTTAGATTTATTGGATTTTATAAAGTGACTGTTACCCCCTTTTATAAATTTATTAGATTTCGTGCAATAATCATAATGGATAATGGATCTACTTTCATTCAATTTATAAACAAACTTTCAGCCCATAAATGTTGTGAGATAAATTTTTGTGGTCTAAGCTAAGTAAAAATTTACTTCAGCAAAAGTATTAATTCCTAATACAAATATTATAACATTTTTCTAAAAATTGAAAAACAATTTTACAAATTGCTTTACTGCTTTTTTATATTCATCATATATATAAGATAAGACTTTAATAAATTAAAGTATAATTTCGTCCAAGTTAAGTAGGTTTTTTTTGGTCAGTGTCATTTACATGCGATCTGGGCCCAGAGACACTAAAAGAGGATTGAACAATAAAACTTTTGAGATTTTTGCCTACACTTTCGGGCCGTAAAGGTTGTGAGATCAATTTTTTTAGCCCTAAGTTAAGTAAGCATTCAGAATTGCTACAATTTCATATAAATAACTTTTACAAAGAATAAATTATCATTTCTGAAATACTTTTATGAGCACAGTTTTTTTGATAAGTTTTTTAATAACTGAAAACTAATTTTCATAGATAAGATATAAGATATAAGACTTTAATAAATTAAAGTATAATAACGTCTAAGTTAAGTATGGCTTTTTTATTCAGTGGCATTTACATACGATCTGGGCCCAGAGACACTAAAAGAGGATTGAACAATAAAACTTTTGAGATTATTGCCTACACTTTCGGGCCGTAAAGGTTGTGAGATCAATTTTTTTGGCCCTAAGTTAAGTAAGCATTCTAGTTAACCTAAAATTTTGGTGTAAATAATTTACAAATTATAAATTATCATTTCTGAAACACTTTTATGAGTACAGTTTTTTTATATAATTATTTTAATAACTGAAAACTTATTTTAAATGGATGTAAGACTTTAATAAATTAAAGTATAATTACGTCTAAGTTAAGTATGGATTTTTTGGCATTTACATGCGATCTGGGCCCAGAGACACTAAAAGAGGATAGAACAATAAAACTTTTGAGATTATTGCCTACACTTTTGGGCCATAAAGGTTGTGAGATCAATTTTTTTGGCCCTAAGTTAAGTAAGCATTCTAGTTAACCTAAAATTTTGATATAAATAATTAATTTCTTTTAATGGAACCCCTGGGACCTGTTCGTCACCCAGGGTCTTCCATAAATGTAATTTGCTTACATAATTATTATAAACATTTATTATTTTCACAAAATGCTTAACTTGCCAGGCCCCTAACCAGTCTGCTTTTCGGCGGAAAATACGAACTATAGTGCTGAAATTTATTTGTATTAATGCTGAGCCAGAGGCGAATTTTGAAAAATGACTTCAGGAGTAATGAATTTTTGACAAAACTTATAAAAGATAAAAATTTCCAAATCGTGTCATTTGAATTTTCAAAAAAAATCCAGTTTATACCACGAAACATTAAAAAAAAAATATCTAAAAAATTTGTAAAATCAGGGCTTCGGGAGGGATGAATGTATTTATTCCGACAATTTTATTTAGTGTTATCATGTAATTTAGGCACCGAGGGTGGATGAAATTCTGCAGACAGCACGTCCTAGGTCAAAGTTCTACATAATCCGGGAGTTAGAATCTGACACTTCCTCTGGGGGTGTACCTTGTCACCCAGAGGGGTCTCCTGTGAACCATTAAAAAAACAAAAAAATTAAAAAAAACTTAATAATGTAATAAATGTTACAAATTTTGTTTTGGGAATTTATATATTCCTACAGCACAATCAAGTATATCATATCAAAGAATACACTTTCTTTAATTACAATGTTTACAATTGAGAGTATTTATAATAAAGACTGTTACCCCCAAAACAGATTAATGTCACTGCATTACATACATAAATAAGAATAATAAAATAAACAAATTATTACAAAAAATTTTGTGCATTAATTATTATTTATAGCGCCGTTTACTGGCTGGTTAGGGGCCTGGCAAGTTAAGCATTTTGTGAAAATAATAAATGTTTATAATAATTATGTAAGCAAATTACATTTATGGAAGACCCTGGGTGACGAACAGGTCCCAGGGGTTCCATTAAAAGAAATTAATTATTTATATCAAAATTTTAGGTTAACTAGAATGCTTACTTAACTTAGGGCCAAAAAATTGATCTCACAACCTTTACGGCCCGAAAGTGTAGGCAATAATCTCAAAAGTTTTATTGTTCAATCCTCTTTTAGTGACTCTGGGCCCAGATCGCATGTAAATGCCACTGAATAAAAAAGCCATACTTAACTTAGAAGTTATTATACTTTAATTTATTAAAGTCTTATATCTTATATCTTATATCTATGAAAATTAGTTTTCAGTTATTAAAAAACTTATCAAAAAAACTGTGCTCATAAAAGTATTTCAGAATTGATAATTTATTATTTGTAAATTATTTAAATAAAAATTTTAGGTTTACTAGAATGCTTACTTAACTTAGGGCCAAAAAATTGATCTCACAACCCTTACGGCCCGAAAGTGTAGGCAATAATCTCAAAAGTTTTATTATTCTATCCTCTTTTAGTGTGTCTCTATACTTTTGCTTAAATTAAATTTTTACTTAGCTTAGGCCATATAATTTCATCTCGCAACATTAATGGCCCAAAAGTTATAATATATATTTATTAGGAATTTATACTTTTGCTGAAGTAAAATTTTATAGCTTAGGCCATAAAATTTCATCTCACAACATTTATGGGCCTTAATTTTTAATTTTGATGTAATACCTCATTTATTTCCATGAAAGTACCTATATTTGAAAGTATGATTTTTACTCAATATTTTGAATCTGATAATTTATTTTAAAAAAATTTTTTTACCAAAATCTTCGTTACAAAAAAATACAAAAAAGACCAAATTTTTTTTTTTTTTTGGACGTAGTACCTAATTTATTTCTATGAGAGTACTAGTATTAGAAAGTTCGTTTACAGTAATTTTTTGGATCTGATACCAAATTTTTAAAAAATTTTTTTCTAAAATTAAAAAAACAAAAAAATTAAAAAAACTGCAACATTTTTTTTTTTTTTTAGTATCTAGTATACTAGTTAATTATAGCAATAAACTCATCTTGGGAGATTTCAATGCAGACATGTCTTACTTTCATCAGAAATATAACATAATGTACGATTTCATTTTTGAAAACAAGTTGTATTTAGTTACACATGGTGTTACTCATAAAGGTCCTCAACACAAATCTGCCATCGATCTTTGTATTGTCGCTGAAAATGACCGTATCATCTCTTTTGAAAAATTCCCCTTCATTAACAATCACTCTTTAACAGATGTCACTCTTGACATCTTTGTCCCAAAAACTCCATTTGCCAAAATCAAGTATAGAAACATTGAAGGGATTTCACAAGAGGAATTTATTCTAAGATTACTTGCATTTAATTGGTCATTTGCATTTCAAAGCTCTGACATTGATTTTATATGGGAAAATACTGCTAAACACATCACTTCTGTTCTTGACGTGTACCTCCTTTCAAGGAATTTACATTAAATAACAAGTCCCTTCCCTGGCTCACACCGGACTTAAAAAATGATTTGAAAGATCTAAACAGAATTTATCGTAAATACTATAAAAGCGGTAGAGAAGTGCTATGATCGTTACAAGGACCTAAAAGATAAACTAAATCAAAAAAATCGCTGATGAAAAAATAAAATTTTACTCTAAAAAGTTTAACACAAACTGCTCCTCTGACACTCTCTGGAAAGAAATAAACCACTTGGGACTCATCAAATCCTCCATTAAAGAAAAACCATTCTTCACTCCTGATGAATTTAACCACTACTTTCTTCCTACTCAAAACGCTCTTCCATCAGTTCCTTTTACTCATAACTCAACTAGCCCAACTAGGCTAAATAACTTTAAATTCAAACGCATTAAAATGAAAGATTTAGACTGGGCATTTAAGCAGTTTTCTACTAAATCTGTAGGTCCAGACGTGTTGAAATTATGTTTTCCTGCGCATTCTAGGGTCTTTTTAGCGCTATTCAATAAATCAATTATATTAAATAAGTACCCTAAAGCCTGGAAACATGCAAATATTCTCCCTACAGCAATAGTCCCGAATCATAGTTTACTTGTTGACTACAGACCTGTAGTTTTACTTTGTATTATATCTAAGATTTTTAAAAAAATCCTACATAAACAAATTTCTGACTTTTTAAATCAGCAAAATTTGCTAGATAGCTTCCAATCGGGTTTCCAGAAATCCCACAGCACCCAGGTTGTTTTAACTAATCTTACTGATGAAATATGTCGCGGACATCATCTAGATTTAAATACCATCCTAGTTATGATCGACTTGTCAAAAGCTTTTGATAGGGTCTCCCATGAAATCCTGCTAAAAAAACTTGGGACATTTGGTTTTTCTGAAAACGTCATTGGATGGTTCGCTGATTATCTCTCTGACAGAACTCCATCTGTGATCTATGATGACAAGGTTTCATCTATTAAAAATATAAAATAGTGTATTCAAAAAGGCTTCTTTTTGCTGATGACCTGAAAATTTATATACGAATTCCCTATAAAGATTTTGATCTTGGTGTTTCTTTACTTCAAAACGACATTAAGGAAATCGAACTATAGTTCTCTTCAAATAATTTTGTCATAAACAAAGATAAAACTAAAATAATTCTTTTTGGCAAAAATGTAAATGACTTTTATAATTCCAATAACTCATTTTATTTTGGCGGAGTAAATATTAAACTCTCGATATCAGTAAACAATCTTGGCATTTTTTTTGACTCTGACATGAAATTGAATACTCACCTCAATCATGTAATAAAAACGGTAAACTATTCTCTGTATAGATTAAGGTACTTTAAAAATCTAGTCACGATAAACCTTCTGAAGCAGTTAGCTTCTGCCCTTATTTTCCTTTACTGGATTACTTTATGTTCCCAGTAGGAAACCTCCCTGAATATCAATATGCAAGGCTTCAAAAAATGCAAAACGCAGAAGTTCGATATGCTTGCGACATAAAATATCCCTTAAGTACTTCTCCTACCAGAATTACGTTAGGTTGGCTAAATGTTAAGCTAAGGGCCAAATATCTTTGTGCTTCACACATCTACAACATCTTGCAGAATGGCAAACCGGAGTATTTAAAATCTAAAGTTAATATTTACAAGCCAGCTCGTGAGCTGCGTTTTAAAAACAGACCTCACCTGAAAGTTGAACCCACGAAAAATTCCCTTTAGAGTAATTCCTCCTTGATTTACATGACCTCCTTTTGGAATTCAATTCCAGAAAATATTCGATTATCGTCCACTGTTAGCTCTTTTAAACCTAATTTACATAAATATTTATTAGAAATTGATGCACGATAATCGGGTATCTCGATTGACCGCTTATCTTTAATTCTCTATTTAACCTTAAAATTTCCTATTAAATGTTTCCTTTCTTTACTCATTTTCATACTCATAAATTTAGTTTAAGTTGAATAATAAATTACTTTTTGTTTGATTTTATTTGGTTATAATCATTGTTTTTTATTAAATTTTATTTTTTCTATAGTCTTATATAACTTCATGTGATACGCATATATGTTAACTCAATTGTAATTCTAAACTTTGCATAATACTTATATAATAAATAATTATTAAAAAAAAAAAAAAAAATGCTTGATGTATTTGCTGCAAAGTTTCTGCTCGGTCACTAGTGTTACCTCTGTAAGCAATATTGCTCACGTGGCCCCATAGAAAAAAATCATTTACATTATGATCAGGGCTCCTTGCAGACCAAGTAATACTTGGGCTTGCTCTACCAATCCTTAGACCTGGAAATCAAGCATTAAAATATTCCCTGACTTCCATGGTGCGGCGTAATGTGGAGGTGCCCCATCTTGAACAAATACGAGTTGATTTCTTATGTCAGGGGGTAAATCTGCTCTATCAATCAAATTATCTAAATCATTTTGAAGAAAATGTAAATAGTTTTGCCCATTCAATCTAGGAGGTAATTCAAATGGGCCGATCTGCTATACATGATAAAATAATTAACAATGATTTTAATTCTGTTTAAGGTATAATTTTAGCGAATGAAACAACCTAATGATATATAAGTTTTTATGATAGATTATAAATAATTTAAAATATTTCATTAAAATTAAAGCAGTGGATAATTTTTGTAGTAGGAAAATGAAGCTTAATTTTCAATATTTAAAATTATTATTTTAGAAACAAAACTGAATAAATAATTGAATAAATTGATTTTTTTTTGTCAATCTTGCATTAGCCATGAAGTCTTTACGGGCCTTAAAGACCCGCAAACTTTGACCGTCCAGTTGTACAAAGGTACAATCGGAAGAATGCCGGCTTACCCCCAGATTTAGCCCCAACCGGTTTAGCCCCAGATTTTTACTGGATAAACACACTATAAACCCCCCTGCGCTTGTTTGACCCAAACCGGAACTCCCTTTTCAGGTATAACTTCAGTTTGTGACGCGCAGCCTAGGCAACTGGCCGCTGCCTTCCCCCAGCCTAGTAACAGGAGAGCTCTCTACGATAGAAAGCCCACCTCCTTTTTCTTCAATAAGATGGTCCTTACGTATTCTGCTGCTTTGTTCCAATTTTCAGATCTTCATAACATTTCCGGGACCATCGTCACTAGCCTCCAAGTCAGGAAGGGAGGGCGCCCCTCCGAGCAGCGCACACATCCAAAGAATGTGTGCTTTACGGTATCTGCCTCACTGGGACAGTGTAGGAACTGCTTTGTTAACACCTTGTATCACTTCCTCAACATGTCACGGAAGTATCCGTGACCTGTTAAGAACTGGAAGAGACAGCATTGGATCGGGCGCGGCTGAAACTCTACACTTTCGTATATGAATTTTCGCTTTCATGTTAGCAGGTCAAGTGGAAGGACACTAGCTACCACTTTAATCGCTCATAGCGATACTGTATGGCGATCCTGAGTGCTGCTCGCCTCTGTACAGAGCAGATCTTATGCCTGTACTTCTTAATTCGGGCGGCGTTCGCCCAAACTTCCGAGCCCTATAGCAGAACAGAGTTCACCACGAACATCGAGAGTCTTCGCTTTCCTGGTTTGGGCCCCCCTATATTGGCCATGAGCATTGACAAGAAGGATGCGACCAACGCGGCCTTTTCACTCGTCTTTTGAAATTGTTCCTAGAAGCTCAGCTTGTTATCAAGCAAAGCTCCCAGCTACTTCAACGGTGTTCTGGTTTATATCGAGTGATGATTCCCGCCATCGTCGACGTTTATGTCAAATATATTGGGAACCCTTCGACGGGTCAGCAGTACGATCTCCGTTTTTGGGATCGCAAGCTGGAGCTCGTGCTGGCCCATCCAGAGCCCATCTGTCTCATGACTTGATTTAATTTCTGCTGGTCCACTTCCTTCCCTCTAACCTTTATGGTTAGGGCCACGTCGTCCGCGTACTCGGTCAGGGAAACTCCTTCCGGGAGTTCAATACGCAGCAAGCCATCGTAAATGGCAATCCACAGGTCAGGTCCAAGAACCAACCCTTGGGCAATGCCTGCGCTTAACGCCCTTTCCCCCTACCATCGAGCGTGTCGTAGAGCAGCCTTTGGTCCCGCAGGTAATCCTTTAGAACTTTGCCCAGGTATCTGGGTATCCGGAAGTCCTGCTCGAGAGATCGGAGCATGTCGTCCCACCTGGCCGAATTGAAGGCGTTTTTAACATCTAACATGACCAGTAGAACGTCCATGCGGTTCGTGTGCGACCGTTCTCTTTCTACCATTACGTTATTCATGACACGCCTGATGGCGTCTACGGTAAAATGCCCCTCGCGGAAGCCGTGCTGTTCCTTCCACTCCCTTGGAAACACTCCCGCCACCAAGCAAGCATTAAACATGCCCAGAAGGATACCAGGGATAACTATTACGGCCCGTTTGAAGACCTCCGCTTGTATCTTATCAGGTCCCGGTGCCTTGCTATTTTTCATGAACTTTGATAGGCTTGACCATCGCGGCCCCACTGAATAGTAGCACTTCATCCCTGGGTATTGCCTCTACCGGATTCTCCCGGATGGGCTTTTCAGGGAAAAGAGCGCCCACCATCCTTTTGGTCGATGCCACGTTCATCGTATTATCGAACCCTCGGTTCAATTTGCCTATTAGGACTTTGTAACCAAGGCCCCAGGGGTTCTTGTTTACGTTTTTGTGTAATGAACGCAGACAACGAGCCTTACTGTTGTAGATGGCCTTAGCCAGTCGATGTTTAGCATCTTTGTGTTCCCGAGAAAGCAACGCAGCCTCGGGTGTTTCCCTTCGCGCCCTGTAAATTTTATCATTTATTTTAGATATAATAAAGAAATTTAATAACTGTTTAAGATTATCTCCTCTATTGAATATTTTTGTAATTTATTTTTTACATACTATTATATCATTGAGAATTGCTGCCCAAATATTAGTGGACCATTGATGCTGGAAATTAGACTCTTTTATCAAACTTACCAATTTCTCCCAAGTATCTGGAGACGAGGCCACGCAAATTATCATAATAATAATTAAAACAGCCATGTATGAGACTATTGCTAAAGAAATGAACCAGGAATTTGACAATCGCAGATTTAATTGTAAGTAAAATATTTATTAATCTTAAAGCAAAAGTAAAATTAACTTAATAGATAGTTATTAATTTTTGTTAATTTAAAAATTGCATTCATTTTTTATTTACAATTTTAGATATTAAGATCCAGAACTTGTGGGAAAATATAAGAATTTCATTAAGAATTTGGAAGACGCGGTGTAGACAATCAGTACTATCTAAAAAATTATTTATTATACTTTAAAGCAAAAATTCAAAGGTTACAAGCAGCAATAAATAATCAAAATGTTAGTGCTAAAACCTAACATTTTTTATTTTACTTATATAGTTTATTAAGCTTTTATAATTATCTGATTTTCTCGCGATTGCCTCCGCTAAAGATATTTACAGCGTCGGAATGCGTGTGTGTATAAATATGTAAACTATGCCGACTATGCGCGTGTGACAACACCGGCTCCGTTTTTGCCTTCTTCTTGTTCGAGCACTCGTAACAAACAGACGTGCCGGTAACTTTTCATTAATTATATGTAATCAAGTGTCTTATAATAAAAACTCGAGTTATGTTAAATTTAAAAGCAGTATTTTTTCATTCATTTAAACAAATCCTCATCTTTACATTAAATCCTTCAAAAAAACAAAATAATAATAATAATTAAGATTAAATTAAAAAACAGACGTGCCGGTAACATTTCATTAATTATATGTAAATCTATTATTTTTAATAATTCTAATCAATTGTCTTATAATAAAAACTCGAGATATGTTAAATTTAAAAGCAAAAATATAGTTGGTTGTACAAGGACATTACTTTTTTAAAAAGGATTTGAAGGAATTTAAATCGTTCAAAGGTGAATAGATTAAAATTTATCTCTAATATTCAAAAAAAACAGAGAAAAAGTGTTGATTATGCAATTTTTCTGTCTCCTGGTGCTTTATTGAAAAATCCAGTGCTGTAACGCCATGTGCTCTTTTTTTTATCATCATGAGTTTTTTCGGTCGCGACAAGATATGAAATTTTAATGTTATCTTAAAAAAATTTAGTTAAAATTCATGGACGTTCTGTCGCATCGCAGGGCCCGAAAAATTCAATTAAAAAAAAAAAGTGTGCAAAAAAGTGTCGAAAAAAGTCTGCAAATCATTCGGAGTCGCCATTTTCCGCATAAAAATTGGAAAAGAAGGAAGTCACGTGTTTCAGGAAGGTTGGATTAGCAGCACCAGCGTGGTAATATTGTATCGTTCTATATTTAACACATATATTAGGTTATGCAAAAAAGGAGAGAGAAAGGTATATTCAAATTTTTCTTGAAAGAGAGAGAAAGGTATATTTAAATTTTTTAAAAGAGTGAGAAAGATATATTCAAACTTCATCTTTTCTACGCTAACCTTTATTCGTTAAAAATTTTCATTTTTTTATACTTACTGGCATTTAAACTTATATGACATTCAAAATCAAAATCTTTTTGATTTATTAAAAAATAAATACATTAAAATTAAAATTAATACATTGATGTATTACTTTACGTTAAAAAAAAAGAAGGTTATATTATAAAAAAAAAAAAAACTTGTGTAACTAATTATTTTTTCGCATTTTTAAGAAAAATGGCAGACCAAATAACTTTAGAAGAAGTCATAGCTCAACAGGAGGATCTATCAGAGTGGATTTTCAGAGCTTGGACCAACACTAAAAAATTAGGAAAGGACAAGATGACATCACAAGCACTCAATATCTGGCTCACCAAACGAAATGATAACTGGGAACAATACGTCCAAAACCATCATCTAATCAAACGCTTCGAAGATTCAAAGAAAACTACATACGTCAAAGAAGCTTGGTTCGACAAAACAGAAGAAATATACTACATAGTTAATTCTTCTTTTTCTGAATTCTTAGATTCTCTAAAACCTTTATCTTTAACTTCAGGTCAACATGAAACAGCTGCTCACCAAGTTGCTGCTCCAGCTCAATTCTATCTACCCAAGTTCATAATACCAGATTTTGATGGTGATGTCTTAGCCTGGGAAAGCTTTTCCAAACTTTGATGCTCTCAACACATTTTTGGAAAATTATGCAAGAGCTTTGGAGTCCATTGATGAAGGGGTCATGCAAAGCAGTTCAAAATCAAACAATGGCGAAAAATCAAAAATTGAAAAATCTCAAGCGAAAAACCAAACCAATGCAGCCACTTCTCAGTCGAGTAAAAAGGGTAAAGTAAAATCTTATTTTTGCCCTCTTTGTAATAATAATGACCACGCTTTAACCTTTTGTACTAAATTTAAAGCTCTTCAAGGTACTAATCGCTATATTCAAGCTAAAAAACTTAGATTATGCTACAATTGCTTGAAAAATCATTATCCTTCACCTTGTCCAAGTAAATTTACTTGTAAAGTTTGTTCGGAAAAACATAATAACTTGCTACATGGTTGTTTTCCTGTTAAAGAATCTATCCCAACTGCATCACTTTCTTCGGTAAATCAAAGCCTATGCAATGCTACTTCTTCTTCTTCTAATTTTGTTCCTACATGTCAATGTTCATTTCATAATAATATTATTTCTAATACTACACAACTTAGAATTTCTAATATCACTGCAACTTCATGCACAAATGCAGTTGTATTATTGGCGACTACTAAAGTATCGGATTGCTCAGCTGCTGGCAACTCATTAACTTTTTGTGCTCTAATTAATAGTGGCTCTGATACGTCAATTATATCTAAATGGGCTGCCCAATCATTACGTTTACGCCATCATTCTACAAAAACATTAATTACTGGTGTATTATGTAAATCAGGTTCAGCTAACCAGAAAGTAAGCTTTACAGTAACACCTAGAAATAATAATTCTTTTTGCTTAAATGTATCGGCTTTAGTATTAAAACAGGTCACTAATCCGATACTTTCTCAAACTTTGTCGATTAGGCAGTGGTCACACATAAAAAACTTAGACTTAGCAGATCCAGAATTCTATTTATCGTCTCCAATTGATTTAATTTTGGGAAGTGATGTCTGTGACATCTTCTTCAAAGGTGATTCTATCTCTTGGCCTCCTGGTAGTCCAACTGCTTTTGGTTCACCATTTGGATATGTCTTATTAGGTCCAACCTCAGTTAATCACAAACCTATTTTAAAAACTTCATGCTCAGTCTCTTCTACCAAACTCACTACTCAAGATATTTTATTCGACTTAAAAATATTTTGGGAATTACAGGAAGTTGGTAACGTTCCTTTTTTGTCTCCAGAGGAAATTGAATGTGAAAAATACTTTAAAGAAACAGATTCAAGAAAACCCTCAGACAAATATGTAGTTAAACTTCCATTTTCTACTGATGAATCTATTGCTTTAGGTCCTACTTGTCACTTTGCAGTAAAAGTTCTTGAATCTTCTGAAAGAAAAATGTCTAAAAATTCAGATTATCGTAAAAAATTTATAGAAAGTGTACATGACTTTTCATCTTTAGGTCATATGGTAAAAATACCTCGCAATAAATTAAACATGCCAGCTGATTACATTCCTCATCATGGTGTATTTAAGACTAATGATCCTTCGGGAAAGCTCAGGTGGCTCTTTAATGCTTCTCTCAATACCTCGACAGGACATTCTCTTAATTCAAAACTACTAACTGGTCCTAAACTCCAATTAGATTTATGAATTATTTTAACTCGATGGCGATTTCTTAAAATAGTTTTCACGGCAGACATAGTAAAAATGTTTCGTCAAATTGAAGTCCATCCTGATGACTGGGATTGGCAAAGAATTGTTTGGAGAGATTCTCCTTGTGAAAAAATTAATGATTATTGGATAACAGTTGTAATGTTTGGTCAGGCATGTGCTCCTTATCTTGCATTAAGATGTAAACAACAATTAGTTGAGGATGAAAGTCGTAATTTTCCTCTTGCATCTATTTCATTAAATGAACGCACATATGTGGATGACATTTTTGAGGATGCAGATGATGAAAAAACAGCTCAAAAAATTAAAAATGAACTCATAAATCTTTTGAATTTAGGAGGATTTCCTCTCGCAAAATGGACTTCCAATTCTCACACTCTTGCTGAAAAATCTAAAGAAGTCTTTATAAAAGAATCTGATTCTGTAACAACGTTAGTTGTAGTCTGGTCACCACATTCAGATTCATTCAATATAAGGTGTAGTCTAGAACCAAAGAAAATTGATTTCTTAAATAAACGAATTCTACTTTCTGAGATTTCAAAGTTGTTCGATCCACTTGGATGGTTTGCACCCGTTATAATTAATGCCAAAATTTTAATACAGGATCTTTGGTTACTTAATTTAGAATTGGATTCTGAATTGCCCGCTTCTGTCGCTGAAAAATGGGTTAAGTTTAGATCTTCTCTACCTTGCCTAAATAAAATTTCTATTAGTCGATGGGTATCAACTTTTGAATCCTCTGAAATAGAATTCCATTGCTTTTCAGATGCTTCTGAGAGAGCATACACTACCGTAATTTATGTCATAGCAAAAAATGGTGAAAACAAAACTTCTTCGTTATTGGTAGCCAAAACAAGAGTAGCACCTAATAATCGATTATCTATACCTCGTCTAGAAATATGTGCTGCTGAACTTTTAGTCTTATTAGCTAATAAACTAATTCCCAGCATAAACTTGAAAAAAGAAAAAATAAAAGTTTTTGGATGGTCTGATTCATCTGTGGTCTTGACATGGATCAAGTCGCATCCATCTAAATGGAAACCATTTGTGGCTCATAGAGTAGCTTCCATTCAAAACTCTTTAATTCAAATTGATTGGCGTTACGTCCCTACAAAATGCAATCCGTCTCATGTTGCAACGAGAGGTATTGCTTCTCCTGAGTTCGAAGCCTTTTCTTTGTGGTGGCAAGGTCCTACATGGCTAGTACAATCAAATGACACTTGGCCCGCAAGAGAATTTCAATCTAATGACTCTAAAATAAATGTTTAAGTCAAGTCTACATCAAATATAAACACTATTGTCACTAGTAAAGTCTTTGATCTTCTCGAGAGATTTTCTAATGTAAATACATTAATCAAAGTTGTAGCATATTGCTTAAGAGCATTGAAAACTACAGACCTACCTAAAAATATAAATTTGTCAAACATAGAATTAGATATTGCTCTATGTACAATAACTAAAATGTCTCAACAGTCTTCTTTTCCTAGAGAATATGAAGCATTAAAAAATAATAACAAAATTCCAAAAACCTCTCCGTTACTTTCATTAAAACCATTTTTTGATTCAGGTTGTATAAGAGTAGGTGGGCGAGTTCGTCATTCGTTTCTGTCTTATAATGAAAAACATCCATTTGTCATTGCTAAAAACATAGTCTTTGCAAATTCTATGTTGCAAAAAGCTCATCTGAGATGTTTACACGGAGGTCAAGAGTTAACAAGAAACGTCTTATTACAACGGTTTTGGATTTTACGAGGTCAGAGTTACATTCGTTCAATACTGAGAAAATGCGTGATATGTACTAAATATCATGCGAGAACTACTGGGCAGGAAATGGGTCAACTTCCCTTAGTACGTCTTAAGCCTGAGAAACCATTTCTTAAATCCGGTGTGGATTACGCTGGATCATTCTCTTTAAGAGCGTCTTCTGGTAGAGGCATCAAATCTATAAAAGGTTATATATGATTATTTGTTTGTTTAGTGACCAAGGCAGTACACTTGGAGGTTGTTACATCTTTGTCTACTCAAAGTTTTATTGCAGCATTCAAAAGGTTTATTTCCAGGAGAGGTCTTTGTTCAGAGATGTACAGCGATAACGCCACTAACTTCAAAGGTACCGCAGCCGAAATAGTAAATATGTTTTCAAAAGCTTCAGAATTTTATAAGAAGGTGTCTCATGCTCTCGTATCAGAAGGTACAACTTGGAGTTTTATACCAGCATCTTCGCCACACTTCGGAGGAATATGGGAAGCAGGAGTAAAATCGGTAAAGTCACATTTGAAAAAGATCATAGGTGAGCAAAAACTAACTTATGAAGATATGTCTACATTTTTATGTCAAGTAGAAGCCTATCTTAATTCAAGTCCGCTTTATCCAGCAAGTAATGGTCCTTCCGATTTATTACCTCTCACTGCCATACATTTCTTAATAGATGGTCCAATAAATGCGAACCCTCTGTTCCTTCTGTTTACAATCTAAATCCTCTCTGACTAATAAATTTAACTTAATCACTAATATGTGTGATCATTTTTGGAATAGGCGGTCCAAAGAATATATTCACCATCTAAAGCAAAGTTATCGCTGGCATACTCCTGTGAAAAATATCGAAGTTGGAAATCTTGTTCTTCTGAAAGACGACTTACTACCAGCAACTAAATGGCCAATGGCTCGAGTAACTGAAGTCTTTAAGGGTCCTGACAACCTAGTTCGAGTTGTTAATGTAAAAACTGCAACTAGGGTCTACAAAAGACCAGTAGTCAAATTACTTCCTCTGCCAATTGACACTGATAATAATACTTGTTAAAAATTGTAAATAAATTAATCCAAAACTATTTCTCATGGCAGGTGGTAACACAAAAAATAAATAATAACAAATTTTATATTTGTATATATTGTATTTGTAAATGGTATATAGTTACGTTGTCTTAAACCGCGTCTTTATCAAATTTTATAAATTATTATGTAATGTAATATTTAACTTTATTTAATTAACTAACTTTTAATTTTTCAAATTTATTATATTGTAAATATTTGATTAGCCTACTAAATATTAATTTTTTGATCGAACAGTTAAAAACTTTTAAGAATTGTGTAGTTGGCATGATCTATTAAAATTTTTTTAAATTTTATAAAATTTATGTCATTAAGTAACACCATTCTGAAATTGTAAATGTCGCTATAGCGAGGCAGGTGGTATGTTAGTGCTAAAACCTAAAATTTTTTATTTTGCTTATATACTTTATTAAGCTTTTATAATTATCTGATTTTCCCGCGATTGCCTCCGCTAAAGATATTTACAGCGTCGGAATGCGTGTGTGTATAAATATGTAAACTATGCGCGCGTGGCAACACCGGCTCCGTTTTTGCCTTCTTCTTGTTCAAGCTCTCTTAACAAACAGACGTGCCGGTAAAATTTCATTAATTATATGTAATCAAGTGTCTTATAATAAAAACTCGAGTTATGTTAAATTTAAAAGCAGTGTTTTTTCATTCATTTAAACAAATCCTCATCTTTACATTAAATCCTTCAAAAACACAAAATAATAATAATAATTAAGATTAAATTAAAAAAGAATCATTAATTGACATGACTAACCTATTAAAATCAATTTTAATAATTTTAAATAAAATAATATTTTCGTTTTTAGATCGCTTTTTAAAATACAAAAAAATTTTCAATTTAATTGAGTAAATTGTAATAATTTAATTAATCTATAAAAGTAAAAAAAATTTAAAAGGAAATTAATTAAATAACTTAATTTTAATAAGCTTTCAAGAATTAATATAACCCCCTAATGGACCTGCTAAATAAGAAAGAATCAATGATAGATAAAATTTATTAAGTTAATCTAAGAGTTTTTGTAAAATTTATTTATCAAAACATATTATAACAATACAATTCCTCGTGAGCTCCTTCTTTTTTATTGATAATAATTTATACTACTCTATTTAAAATAACAAAAACAAAAATTTTAAAATTCAAATTCAACAATATTAATAAAACTTTAGGGTAGCCATTTAAAGCTCAATTTAGAGCACACAGGCTCCTAATGTATCTGAAATTAAATATTTATATTCAAAAATCTTGTATCTGGATTTTTATAAATATAACTATCGAGATAATTCATACGTGATAGAAACTAAAAATTAAAGAAAAAAAAAAGTAAAAATCCTCAAATACATTCTACATTTTAAATGGCAATTAATAATAGAAAATAATCATCTAAGACTACTATAAAATTTTCTGCATCTTTTATTGCCACTAGGTAATAACGGATCTCAACTCTTCTCCAAGCCTAAGCAATAGACCCTGGAGTCATGCTAATGTTTAACCTATGAATGAAAATAAATAACTTTAAAAAATATGTGACGGGTTTTGGTCCAAAATCCCATCAAAAGGTTAAGAAATGATCACCACATTAATTTTATATCAATAGCATATTTATAATCAATTAATGGTTCTATATTTAACATACAGACCAGAATTATATGCTCCTGTAGGTAGCTTACACAAGACTAACTTGACGGCTTCCTATCTTATTTTAGAATACATTATACATATAAGAATATTCTAGTAACGCATTAATATCTATAGATGTCCATGGAACCTAAATAATATTTTATTTCCATATTTACTTTATTTACTATTAATTTACTTTCAAAATTCACCATAATATTTTATACAAATATGTATTTTATTGACTCTTTATTGAGTATACCCATGATTGACTAAAATTTATCATATTTTGTTGGCTACTGATTGTTGCTAATATTAAACCAAATTGTTAAACCAAATAATATTAAAGATATTTGAAATTGTTACCTAATTGTAATAATCTATTTTATTTTATTTTATTCAGTGTGTATATATTGATTAACTAAAAGCGTGTTACTGTATTTTGTTTTTATATAAATAAATTTAATAATAATAATAATAATAATAGCTTTATTTAAAGGCACTACGAGCCAAATGGCAGTGGTAGAGCTGTTCGAGGTTGATGATCTACGCCTGGCCAAGAAGGGAAGAATCCAAATTGGCTGGGCTTCTAACAGAGTGCGCCTTCGAGCGAATGCAAGGCACTGCTTTAGATGTCTGGGCTATGGACATAACCAGTACGTCTGCAAAGGCCCAGACCAAAGAAAAGCGTGCCTCAAATCTGGCATTGACGGCCATAAAAGAAGCGAATGCCAGAAGGAAACGCCCGAGTGTTTCCTCTGCAAGAATAGAGACGACAAGTGCTCTACGGAGCACTATTCCGGAGAAGGAAACTGCCCTAGCTACCGGGAGGCTCTGGCTGCGGCAAGAAATAAGTGCCATCGGAAATGATCGATGTTGTACAAGGGAAAATGAATAAAGCCCGGGAAGCTGGTGCTTTGTTGGAACAGATTGCCTGTGAAGAGGAATCAAATATCCTCTTGCTAAGCGAGCAATCATACAACATGAACCACAAGTACTGGCTAACCGATGACACTGGCTGTTGCGCCATATGGCTCCAGGGTAGAGCCCAAACGTCCTTGACCAGAAATGGGAAAGGCAATTGCCACGTTTGGGTCACGTGCGGGGAGACAACTTATATAAGTTGCTACCTCTCCCCTCCTTATTCCTTATTATATATTGTTCTTTTATTCATTAAAATATTAGTTAATAATATTATTTATATTCTTTAACTGTAATATACGGAGAATTTTGTTAATACAACTTATAAGTATCAATTGTTTTAATTATAATAAATTAGAAAACATCCTTACAGAAAATATCCCAAAAATATCATTAAATCACCGTAAATTATTAAACTTTAGTTTTATAATATGCTTTGTGAAAACTATACTTTGCTAAAGTAAAGCAGGTTTGTTTAATTCATGAAACTCTATTAACTCTAATTTTCTTTAACAATCACTTGATCATGGCTATTTATTATTATCAAAACAATTACATTTTATTATCCTTTTATTTTACTTATAAATTCAATTTCTGCGATAAACTTAATTAAATATTTTATATTTATGAAGAAAATTAATGATTAAATACTATATACTGATCTATATATGTGACTCAAGGTACGCACATATTCATAGGTGATTTAACAGGTAATTCCCCAGTATTTAATATTCATTTAATTTTTATGTAACGATTTATTTATTTGTCACACATTATTTTTATTAATTTTTATTAAACTGATAATAAATAAGTTGTTACACGATTTCTACCCTTATCCGGTGATTTCGGGGTAGATTTTTCAAAAACTTTAAAAATACTTTTTTTTTGTCTTTTACGGAGTTCCTTTAGTAAAATTTACTGCTGAATCGGAATCTGAATTTCGTTTTGAGATACAAGCCCTATCGTAGCGTGTTAAAATAAGGGTGAAATGGATAAAATTAACCTAAAAATTTGAAAAACTACTAAAATATTTATATATATTATTTTTTCTACATTTAAAATAAGGATGATTCGGGTAAAATGGACCATTTTTGAGTTGCCATATCTCAAAAATTTGAGTAAATATAATTATATTTTATATGGCAAACTTGATCAATCCGGTGAATTTTAAAAATTCATAAGAAAAAAAATTTTAATCACTAAATATAAAAACGAATGAGGCCCAAAATAAAAAAAAAATTTTTTGTGTAGTCCAGGTAAAAAGAAAACTTTTTCCAAGTCACATATATCTATTTATTTGTCTGTTTGCACCCTGATGACTCAAGAACCGCCAAACCAAGTGGCATGAAACCAGAGTCAAATCAAAGAAAAAAAGTGTACGGGTGACATAGGCTATAGATTCTCTGCTGAGCTATCTTAGTTTTTTAAATATTTAATTTTCAGTGTTTTTGAACTTAATTACATTTTTTTTTAATTTTAACAAAAATTTGAAATATCTCGAGACTATTGAAAAATTTTAGCATCGCACTTAGTAGTATTTAATTCAGCACCTATTCTTACGTATTCTCTTAAATTTTTATTCAAAATGGAGGTATCTTTAATAATTTATAAAATATTCTTGAAGCTGGTCAAATAATTTTTTTCATTTTTTTATTTTTATGGTACTTTTGATAATTTATTTGTTGTTATTTATGCTTGTGTATTACATTACGAACCAATGAACGAAATTAAATAAAACCACTGTTAAAATAAAGAAAAAAAGTCTGTGGGAGACATAGGCCATAGTTTTGCGACTCAGCTATCGTACTTTTGGAGATATTCAATTTTTACTATTATTGGGATAAAAAAAAAGTTTTGAAAATTTGATATTTGAATATCTGAAAAATATGATAAAACTTTACTGTCGTAATTGGTGTTCCTTTATTGGGCATTAATTTCTACGTACACAGTTATACTTTTATTAAAAACCGACGTTTTTTCAAAAATTAAAAAAATTTTTTTTTATATTGTTAAAAAAGTTTTGATTTTTAAAAATAATTTTTTAGATGATTTGCGGTAAAAATAAGAATGGAGACAAATACTTAAAATTTTAGTATTCATAAAACGAAATAAATTAATAAATTATAAACATTTTGGTTATTAAAAATTTTATTTTATTTTCGACATTTTTAATTTTTTTTAGATTAAAATAATAAATACTACTATTCACTATGTAAAAATAAATGTTAAAATATTTTTAATTAGAAAATTTGGTTAAGCTTTTTTTAGGTTTAACATTTGATACATTAATTTTCAAAATCAGAAGCATTATGAAGTTAATATGCTTCACCTACGCTGCTCTGAATAGCTTGAATGTGTTTGCATAATTGTAAATTTGTAGTGAAACATGGTTTTATTAAGCAACAGAAAAAAATGTTGGGGGGCGGAACCTGATCTGAAAAATAAGTGTGTGTTTGAATAATTATGAATTTGCAGTGAAAAAATGATTTTTTGAAGTAGCAGAAACTGTAATGCAATAATTTGCATTATGAATTTAGAGTTTTTTCACATTTTAAGATTCAAATAATTTGTGTTATCGCGCGTCTATTCTGCTAGGGAAACAGCGAGTTTAACCGCTCCAGACGCCGGAACACCGAAAAAGTATGAACCAACGAAACAGCGAGTTTAACCGCTCCAGACGCCGGAACACCGAAAAAGTATGAACCAACGAGAGCGCGTGGAGACACTCTCGTCTCGGCCGCTGAACAGTTAACAGCAATTAAGAGATTGTGCTCTCTAAGAGAGGGAGAGAGAATGGGCTCTCCCCTCATTGTAAAATAGTTTTTTATTATAATTACAGTTATTAATTTTGATAAACGTATTCTACGTAGCTCACTAATTCAAGTTATTATTATTTTTGATTCTCCAGAAAACTTTATAAAATCAGTGTTAATTTATTACATGCCATATTAGTGCTAATAAGCGAATTAATTCACGTGATTAAGGATATTTCAAGGTTACTGGAAGAACCAAGTAGTCCAGTTTATTCATCGCAGTTACATCAAAAGTAAATGAACTAATTTTATTTTATAGCTAGCTCGCGATTAATAAATCATTATATATTATCTAATTTCGTTATTGTATGCATGTATGAGTGAGAGAGTGACAATAATTAAGGCGCATAAACTTTGCATCTAAGCGCAGGCATAATAGCATATACGAGGTGAGTTTATTTTATTATATTTTAGTAAATTATTTTATATTCTTGAAAATGCCCGTAAATATAATTATGCCGGCGCTTGAGCAGACATCAAGATAGCTGCTCTCTCTCGGCTTTTATGCCACGCGGTTTTATAACCAAATATTATAAATAAAATTAAATTGGCCAAATAGTTTTAAGTTTGTAAATATTTTTAAATAATCTTTTCGATTATTAATTAAATCACTTTATAATTTTAATTAAATAAGTTTTATTATTAACTTATCTTACCCCCCCCCCTTTTCCTGTTTATGACAGTATTTTATACAGCAGCAGCAGCAGACAAAATCATAGCAGGTAAGGGAGCCAAAAAATTGTTATTGAATAAACAATAATAATTTAAATAAATAATTATTATATATGAATCATTCCCTCTAAAGTATCAAATAGTCAAATAGTAAAAGTAATGATAGCATACCGATAAAAATCCTCTTAAATATAAAACCGCTTTAAATATTTCAGAAAAATCTTATCTTTTATTAGAAAATTATCAGTACAAACTGGCATCCCTGGTGGGGAACCAAAAGAAACAAAAGTAAATGCGACACAGGGGGGTGGATCCACCCTCCAACTTTTGCTATAACTTAATCTTAATACTACATATATTTCAAAATTTATTTGTTTGTTTGCCTTGTCTGTCTGTTTGTATTCTAATGACTCAAGAACCGCCAAACCAACTGGCATGAAACCGGTGTCAAAATAAAGAAATGAGTCTGAAGGTGACATAGGCCAAAGATTTTCTGCTCAGCTATCGTAGTTTTTGAGAGATTTAATTTTTAGTGATTTTGAATTTCATAAAATTTTTTAAAATTTAAAAAAAAAATTTGAAATATCTCGTAACTATCGACAACTTTTATTGTCACAAGTTTGTAGTATTCAATTTGGAACCAACTTTTACGTATTCTCCTAAATTTTTATTCAAAACAGACCTCGGTATCTTTAAAATTTTACAAAATATTTTTTTTCATTTTTTTATTTTTATGGTATTTTTAATGATTAGTCTGAGTGAAGCACCCTGCCAACATGAATATACCGAATTGTCCTGACTAAACTACAAAAAAGGCTGTTTCGTATTTTGTAAAATACTAAACAGCGTTATTAGTATTTTATAAAATTTTCATGAACTCACATGCGTTTACAAAATACTAAACATGGTCGTTTGTATTTTTAAAACTACCATCGACCTAACTTAATAATTTTACGCAGAGTCGGCAACTGAAACGTATTTTGTAAACTACTAAACGAGGCTTATTTAATATTTTTAAGGAATATATACACAGTTTATATGAAATAATTATATAATGTGCGATTGTTTTTATTATTTTATAATTATTTATGAATTATAATAAGCCAACAAATTATAATAACCTAACAATCATTTCTATTAAATAACACGTCAAGAATTACACTAACATAACCTAAGAGTGGTCTATAAAAAAAATTACACGACAAGCCTTACATTGGTATATTTTTTTCTTATAGACCACTTCCTTAGGTTAGGTTAGTGTAAAAACGCCTATTGTGGGCAACTGGACCATTTTTGCTAATAAACCGTATTTGAAAAAATAGAAATGATTGTTGGCTTATTATAATTTATAAATAATTATAAAATAATAAAAACAATCGTATTTTATATAATTATTTCATATAAACTGTGTATATTTTCCTTAAAAATATTAAATAAGCCTCGTTTAGTAGTTTACAAAATACGTTTCAGTTGCCGACTCTGCGTAAAATTATTAAGTTAGGTCGATGGTAGTTTTAAAAATACAAACGACCATACTTAGTATTTTGTAAACGCATGTGAGGTTATGAAAATTTTATAAAATACTAATAACGCTGTTTAGTATTTTAAAAAATACGAAACAGCCTTTTTTGCAGTTTAGTCAGGACAATTGGGTATATTCATGTTGGCAGGGCATGCGTCAGCATGCTTTATTCAAGTTATACCCCCGCAGGAAAATGATCTAAGGTGAGTTAGTTTGCGCTTTATTGATTTTATGAATATATATAAGACTTAGACCATAATATTTGAAATTTCATCAGGGTCTTTACTATTATTTTATTTTTTAATTGCGATATTTTTTAACAAAGTTATTGGAATTTTAAGGACGCGCGTCAATTTTTATATTATTTCTGTACTATAAAAATGTTAATATTATGAATGTGTCTATTTTTTCGTTATACTTATTATATCATTAGTTAAATTTTTTATTTATGTTAATTATCTAATAATAAAAAATATTAGTTATTTAATAAATTAATTTAATTGTTTTTTATTTCAATATTATTTTTAATAAGATTTAAAATCATAAATTAAAAAAAAGAGTATTAAAAAAAAGAAGCATGCGTGTAAAGAACAAGAACTTTCTTTGCATAGCTTATAGCTACCATGAACAAGAATGCGCACAACTAGTTATATTATTTATTTAAAAAAGAAGTTCTTATAATATCATTTTCTACTGCATTAATAATGAATGTTGTATTGAATCAAAGATTTTTATATTTCTACAATTTATCAGAATCAAAAGAAACAATTTTGCTTGTTAATATTATAATTATACTTAATTTAAATGTATTTTTTTTCTTTTTCTAATTAAAATAATTATTGTTTTAGCCTCAAAATCTCATAAATTGGAGATAATTTTATATCTCGTTATCTTACTGATTATGAACCAGTAGACTGCTTGGGAAGAGGTGGATACGGTATTATTTTGAAAGCTAGAAATAATATTCATGATTGTAATTTAAAAAGAATAGCACTATCTAACAAATATTCAATATAAATAATTTTCCATTTTGTATTTATTCATTTTAAAAATTTTTAAACTTTTTTATGACGTAGAATCTGATTTATTAGGATATCGACATATTGATTATTTAAATCATGATTTACATGATTGGACTGTTTTAAATATAGTATTGATTAATAATGATATCATTCACGATTTTTTAAGAACTTATAAAAATACACCATTAGTTAATCGAGAAAATCATTTTACTTAAGGGAGGGGGGGGTATGGTCAGAAATTTATACTTCGGACTAATTTGTAAGATTTTTTTTATCGATTTGGTAAAAGTAAGATAAACGGGAGAAGGTCTATACTAAAGAACAACTATTTAAGAGTATCAAAAAAAAATTTTATTAAAAAATATTGCAAATTGGCCATTTTGTCATTAATTTAATGTTGGCCTTTTTGTAAAAAATAAATTTGCGGTGAGACACGTAACTAATAGCTGCATCATCTAAAACCAAAAAACCAAAAACAGTTTGTTAGTTAATAAGTTCCTTGAGGTAGTGTCATCGAGTTTTTTTATTTATTTCAATTATTCAATTTTTGGTGCGAGTTTGAACTCAAAAAAACGGAAAAAATAAATTTTTTTTTTTTGGAATTCCTGTTTTCAATCATAAAAAATTCTATAAATAAAAAAAAATATATCTCGACGTCAAAACCTTGTAAATTGTCTAAAGAAAGAGTGTGCCAAATTTTTTAAGGATTGGTAAAGTAGTTTTCGAGTAAAGTGTCTCACCGACTTGAAAAAAAAAATTCCTCAGAAAACGCGCTTAAAGTTTTTTTTTGTAAATGGGTTAATATTTGTGAACTGTAAATGACTTTGCATGGTCGGGTCTCAAAATGTACTCCAAAGTATGTTTGGTCGAAAGCATATATAAAAATAATAATTTTCCCCAATTTTTAGCATTTTAGATCCAATCCTCTATTTTTTAAAGCGATTTTTGTTTTATTCAATTTTTTGAAATTTTTAATTTTTGAGAAATTTATGTTCATTAATTTTTCTCGCAAACGCGCACTTTACAATAAAATTTTTTTTCCTTATATTGCCCCATAGAAAATTTCCCGTAGAATTCGATTCTGGGGTGCAAATTTTTTTTTGAACTGCGCATGCGCGAGAAAATTAACTTTATTGCTTTGCTTTTTCTAGCTAATATGTCTCAGCTGCAGACAGCTCAATTTTCATCCTGATCGACTCAAATTGTATGTTTTTTCATATACTTTCAGCATATGGAATCATTTTTTTGGGTAAATTTATTTTAAAAGCACTAAAATTGAAAAATAGCGATTTTTAAGAAATCATTTTTCACAAATTTTGAATTTTCCGTCAAGTCACGTGACCAAATGAAAATTTGACTGAAAATTCGGATTCAGCGGAAAATTTTACATAAGGATACCAATTTTCGTCTTATTTCATTAAATTGTTTCTAAGATATCCCATTTTAAAGATAAAGATTAAAATTGACTTTTTTTAAAAAACCCTAAAAATGGGACTCTGACTTTAATTATCATATCTGCTAAACAAATAATTATAAAAAGACGAGTAAAAATTTTTTGGAAACTAAGGGCTTTTAAAAATTTTCTGAGGCCTATAGAACTCGTTTCTTTTAAAAATTAGAATTTTGGCAGCAAAATTGGTCATTTTGGGGTAAGAATAGGCATTTGGTTTATTGACTATCGGCATGAGAGATTTAGCGACAAATAATTGCAGTGTACGGTAACTGAAAGGTGACACTTATACCAAAAAAATGTGACCAATTAGAAGTATTTTGGTTAACTGGCAAGTTTGCAGCTTTGTATTAAAGATTACGAAAAAAATCCTATTGTATAACATTGTCCTATTCTGTAGCTATTCTATCTTATTTTTAATTTTCCGAATTTTCTAGTCACCTAATGAAAATTTTGACGAAATTTTCGGATTCCTCGAGAAATTTTACAAAAGACCCCAAACGAAACAAAAGTTTTGGATTTTTCCGTAACGCTATAGAAATAAAAGAAATAGCAAAATACTAAATAACTACAATACACCATTTAAATATACCAATATAAACATTTTAATTTTTTCGCCCTAGCATATTTTCCAAGATGGCGGATTAAAAAACATGCCCTAATAAGCTTTTTAAATTGACTAGGGGTTTTCAAGGTTGAAAACCCCCAGGTAATCTAGTAAGTTTTTATTTTCATGTTCTTTGGTCCGCCATGTTGGAAAATCAGAAAATGGTTTTGTTAAAATTTTCATTTATAAAAACGATTTTCTAAACCTTGAAAACCCCCAGGTAATCTAGTAAGTTTTTATTTTCATGTTCTTTGGTCCGCCATGTTGGAAAATCAGAAAATGGTTTTGTATGAAAAATTAAAAAATAAGCCTCCAGGATATCAGCTTCCCCACGGACGGTTCATTTACATGCCGAACGTATTCCAGGAGATGACAGAAATTATAGGATTTAACTCTCTAAATCCTTATTTATCAAACACGACTTCAAGTGGAGGATCATATTTTGCATCTCTCTTTTATAACAGGTAAAAGTGCATGAACAAGACGAACCTAAGCTAAATAAACAATTTTAAGTATTGAATTGATTGCATACTTGAATTTAATGCTGTTTATCAACCGTTGCATTTAATACAGGTGTACCTGTTGCTCAAAATACAACCTTGTAATAAGACAGAACCAGTAAAAAATTGAACAATAAAAATTAAACAACAGACTTTCTTTTTTATTTTTTTGAATGCATTTTTTTTCCAAAAAAAATGTTAGGCTTAAAAATAATAAATAACAAATCTGTTAGCAAAAGCTAACAGCTGTAATGAACTGACAACGTTATTCTCAAAAAATCTCCAAATTTTAAATGACAGTTTAAGAAATTTATTAGAATAGATTGCATCAGAAAATTATATCATAAAGTTAAGCTGCTGATATTCTTGATGCAAAAGTACCTATTGTTCCAATTAGTAAGATGCAAGATATTACAATCCTTATTTATGAAACTCGACTTGAAGCCGAGAACCATATCTTGCATCTCTCTTTTTGGGACAATAGGTACGAGTGCATTTACATGAGTAAAATAAGTTAAGAAATTTGTTAGAATAGGTTGCATCAAGAAAGTGTATCATAAAGTTAAGCTGCTGATATTCTTGATGCAAAAGTACCTATTGTTCCAATCAGTAAGATGCAAGATATTACAATCCTTATTTATGAAACTCGACTTGAAGCCGAGAACCATATCTGCATCTCTCTTTTTGGGACAATAGGTACGAGTGCATTTACATGAGTAAAATAAGTTAAGAAATTAGTTAGAGTAGGTTGCATCAAGAAATTATATCATAAAGTTAAGCTGCTTATATTCTTGATGCAAAAGTAAATATTGTTCCAATTAGTAAGATGCAAGATATTACAATCCTTATTTATGAAACTCGACTTGAAGCCGAGAACCATATCTTGTATCTCTCTTTTTGGGACAATAGGTACGAGTGCATTTACATGAGTAAAATAAGCTTAAGAATTCTAAATATTAAATGTACTGCAATTATAAAAAAAATTGGTTCCATTAATACAACTAATTAAACTGATAACGTTTTTTATGTGAACTAATTCACTATTGATAAATTATTTTATCTGCATCGATTTGAAGTCTTCGTTTACTTGAATGCAGTTTCATTTACTCAGGACATACTGAAAAAAATTAAAGATGGCATAATAAAAACATTTTTTTTCAATAAAACTTTTAAATTAATAACTTACTACAAGAGGAACTTATAAAAGCGAAGAAAGCTCATATTGATCTTGAATAAATGTTTGTGGATGAACAAGACCACCTTGATTTGAAAGCACAGAATAGGAACCAACCAATACGTTACTTGCTACAGTTTGCTCGAATACTTCAGCATTTGATGTGTCTGCTAAAATTTCTTCTGTTTCCTACATAAAATAAGATCATGAAATAAATACAAAACTAAAGTCATATGCAACTAAAGCAAACTCCCAAGTAAGCTAAATTGTTCAAATTGCTCGCTCGTGCTTACAACTCCAAGCAAACTCAAAACTACTATTTCGTCCCTTGTTTAAAAAATAATTTTGTAAAAACAACTTAAATTCTAACGTAGGATGTGCATGGACGAGCAGTGAGAATTGAACATTGAGGCCTTGGAGGTAGCCATTCTGTTTCTCTTCTTAATGAAACAAATAATTTATCATCTAAATCAGCTTCATGTGGGAAAACTGGCCGACTTTTTGGATGAGGTAATAACTGTATAGATTAGTAATCAGCTATTAGTTCTAAAAATGGAATGGAGAAATTAAAATAAAAGTCTAAGCTTACTCTTTGTGGTACACCTTCTTTCGAAACGAGCCATTTGAGATCACTAGCTTTGGATACATGCTTTCCATTAAATTTACTGATGAGTACATTTATAACCCTTGACATTTATAACCCTAATGAATATTTTAGAAATAATTTAATAAAAATAAATAAATAAAAATAAATTAATAATGCATACCAGAATTTATCAAGTCAGAAAAATTTTGTACATCTTCCACTTCAAGATCACCCGTCATAATACATTCTGATGGAGTTAAAAATTCATCTGATTATGAATATTAATTCACTTTCACTAATTTTTAATTTGAAAATATTTTGCTACAATATTGAGTAGCAAAAAAATTAAAATTATAATTTTTTAGGTTGGACTGTTGGAGTATAAAACGCGTGTTGTTTATATGCAGTCGTTGGCGCTCGGGAATATTCGACTCGAAGTTCCCCTCCGTTTTCACAAGCATGCGAAAATAGGTACCCCCACGCAACATAAATTTATCCCTTTTTTGATCTTTTCCAAGCCACGCCTTTACATCCCCATATAGGACACGTTGTATATTCAATGTTAAAAGCAACAATTTTTTGCATAAATCACATAGACATTGGCAATTATGTGGGCTTAAAAAAATTTGTGTGCAAGCAAGGAGTAGGATATCAAAGTAAACAAGCAGAAACTTTTACTTCAGAACAGATTCAAAAATTTATAGACACTGCTACTGATTTTGATTATTTAGTGATAAAAGTAAATACAAAAAAATGTCTTTTACAAACTTAAATAAATTTTAAGTGAAATTTTAATTTTTTAAGTGAAATCCATGACGTGACAATGAGTATGATAACAAATATTGAATCAGCTAGATTAAACAAAATACAAATACCTTCGACTAAAACTTATGTAGCGAAATCATTTATAATTGAAAATGATTACTATGACGTTATCAACAAATATATAAAATTAAGGCCAAAAATCATTGAAACTGATCATTTTCTTATTAGATATAATAAAGGCATATGCACGAAGCAGTTAATTGGTAAAAACACTATAGCTAGTATCCCAAAAAAGGTAGCTGCATTTTTAGGTTTAGAAAACCCAAGTACATATACTGGTCACAGTATGAGAAGATCTGGAACAACTATTTATGCTGTTAGTGGTGCCACTGTACAAGAAGTCAAAGACTATGGTGATTGGGCATCTTCAACCTCAGCAGAAAGATATATTGATAAAAAAAAAGCTAATAAAAAAAAAGCATCAAGTTAATTATCAGAATGTTTAAAAAAATACGCTGTACCACTGAAACCTAAAATTAAAAGAAAAACAGCATGTACAATTACATCAAAAGATGTAAATGAAACTGAAAAACCAGATGAAGAAAATGAAAAAGCAGTAAAAAAACAAAAGCTAGAACAAGACCATTCAGATATTTTTAATGATAGTTATGAAAATTCATCGAGGAATAATACTTCAAATTATGATTTTAATAACCTTAATACTGATATGAATATTTCATCAAGAAATCCAGGATTAAGTTTTAATAATAATGACAACTTTGATACAATAAATAAAAACACACCAAATACTATTAATATCAATACTAGCATGAAAAAGACAATGAAGTAACCTTCAGAAGAATTAATAACTTATTAGTTATTAGTTTCTAATCAATTTTTCAAACTGATTAATGCATAAAAATAAAAATTCAACGATAATGGAATGATACATCGAATGCATATGGATGATCTTTCTGAATACTAAATTAATTTTAAAACCAATATTTATGTTAAATTCCAAAAAATATGCCTAAAAACAAATAATCTAATGCAACTTGTTTTTAGTAATTTTTTTTGCAATTCTCCATTCGCCATTTTGACATAAAAAAAATCATGCAAAAAAATATGTCCTAAAACACACAAAAAATGAAAATTTTATTATTCTTTATTAAATATATCTTTTTCTTATGTTATTTACAATACTGATAAGCAACGTATCAATTTTTTTTAGTTGCCAACTTTTACACTAAATAATTAGTTTCCGGTTAATTTTATAGTAAGTTTGACATCAAATTCTGATAATTGAGAATTTTTCACATAGGGGCACAATTAAAGAAAAATAAATTTTGGTTTTAAAATTAATTTAGGACTCGTAGATAGGATCTTGGGCGTTAAATGTTTAACTCAATAAATTCGGATTATTTAATAAATAATAAATATCGCAAAGAATTATAAAAAAGCTAAGGTATTTTTATTACAGGCACAATCACATATTTATTGAGTATTTTCTCTTTAATAACGTTGATGGGATCCACACTCTCATAAATTGAAAACTATTATTTATTATCACACATTAAGGCAATATAAGCATGTCGAGGCATCGGAATGACCTGGGGACCAAATTCCTTCATAATTTGGAAAATTTAAAGACTTTTTGTCTTCTAACCTCATGATCATTTGAGGCACGATTATTATATATTGCATACATAGGGTGATCGTGCCTAAAAAATAAATTTTAATTAATTTAAATATTGTAGGTCATTAACCGTATTTTGGATGTATTAAATTCAAAACCAATTCATTTTTTTCCATCTTTATCATTTTTTTCATGATTTTTTTTTGATATCTGCAATCAATTTTTTGGACATTTCTCTGCAAGGACTTAATAAAATCACTTGAAATTTAAAACCCTGGAACTATATAAGATTTCAAAAAATTTAGTCTAAGGGATTTTTGATTCATCGAGTAGGTTCTAAGATTTTGAGGATACACTTTCTCGAACATGCATCCTTACACACACCAAGTCAGTAAAAGCATGTGCAGGCATTGGAATGACCTGGAAACCAAATTTCTCCACGAATTGGATAATTTAGAAATTCCGTTTTTTTAACCTGACAAACTTATAAAGCACGATTTCATCTATTTACTGCATACATAGGGAAATCGTGCTTAATAGCAAAGTATCTTGTGTTATTTTGCATTTGTATGATATTTGATCGATGCAAATTTTATACAAAAGCTATGAAATTAATTGCGCAGTTGACATTTATAAGGTTTTTCACCTCTGTGAAGCGAAAATATAAGAATAAACATGCTTTTAAAAATAGCAGATTGGGCCCAAAAAATATAGGTTCCATTAACATTATCTATTTCTTCGCTATCAATTTGTTGTATATTCAATGATCCAGAACATTCACTAATTGATGGTGTTAGTGTTTGTTCAATTAATTCTGAGCACTTACTGTCAGCACAATTTTTTGAATTCATTGTTTTATGTTAGTTTTTTTTGCACTAATATTTTTTTTCAGTAGAATATGGATTTAAATCTATTTATCTAGCAGAATATTAATTAACTTACATATTTTAATTAAAATAAATAACTTTTATTTATAAGCATTGAAATTTCAATTTTAACTACATAAATTTTAAGATTTTTGCTCATGGCATAGAATTATACTGAAAGGTTAGGTTAATAATAATAGGCCGGCGATAATGATAATATATCTGCCATCTAGCGGCTTTATTCAAACGTATAAACAGGGACTGGAAAAACTAGTATTCGTCAAATATGCATACAACTATGGCTTATTGAAAAGAGGACATAATATGCTATATTACTTTGCAGTTGCGCTAAGCGATAGTTACATACAGATTTTGTATAAACCGAAATACTAACACATGTGCATTGTCTGTGTTCGAAAGTTCTTTAATAATTTAGTATATTCCGGCGTAGTATAGGTGCATTTAATGGTTGCTTTCCGGGGGTAAAGTGGATAAAAGTAAATTATTCTAAGTCCGTAAGTAGATATTATTTTAAGTCCCTAACCCCAGATTATTCTAAATGCTTAAACCGAAATTTATCCAATTACCATTGGACCTCCTTCCCTTAAATCAGACACATTTGACCCCCTTTTGGATTTTTAGATTCACGAGTTACCCCTCCTTATAAACATGTTCAATGTTAAAACTACGATTTTTGCAGCAAATTGAAAATTGATCATTTTGGGCTAAAAATGGGCATTTGTTTTACTGACTGAAAGGAATTTAAACTAATAAATTAAAAAGGTAAAATATTTTGCAAACAAATAATTCTGAAGGACAAATAAAGAATTTTATAAAAAAGCTTTTAAAAAATTTTTTAGGCCTATAAAACCCATTTTCGTCTAAATTTGGAGGTAATTTAATTTAAAAAATAATCACTTTTGGCCAAAAATGGCCATTTGGTTAATTGGCTATAACATTGAAAGGTCAGCATTAAAAAAATGCGGTATCCGAGGCTTGTGCACAGTATTTTTATGCCTAGAAGGCTCGTTGGAATAAACGGAGGTTATCGGGGTTTTTTTTCAATATATTAATGAAATTAATATGTAATTTGATTTCCTAAAGTTAGCGGTCTCTTGTTAGCGAAAGCAAAGTAAAGACATAGAAAAATTTTCCCTCTTTTTTCTTGCAAAATCTTTGTTATTACATGGTCTTCCGGAGCTTGGCATGGTAGTTTTAAAGTCATATGACAAAATTAAATTCATAAGTTGGTATCAATGGGACATCTCCGTATGTTGCGTTCTTTTCAACGAGTTATAGACAGATATGTACATATAATATATATAGACATATGTCTATAACTCGTTGGTTCGTTTATACTACTATATAATAGTGTTAGTTTGTGATAATGCCAACCGTTTGATTTTTTTTTGTCATTTGACTTTAAAAATAACACCCAAAGACCGTGCATATGTTTTTTCAGGATTTAACAATAAAATTGTCCCCACTAGTATTTTAACCCTCCATTTTTTTATTTACTAAATAAATTTGTTAATAAAAGCCATTTTTCATACCGCAGAAGTTATGAAACTTCTGAAAAATAAAATGTAACACATTTTTAACATGAATCATTTTCATTTGATGGGTTATTGAAAAAGTCGGGCTCGGCAAGGGGTGGGTAAAAAAGTGACGTTATTAGGGGGGGGGGGGGAATCCGGTAATGATCTGGAGTGGATGCATTGTTTGTTTATTAGTTAACCAATCGCATCTCAGATTACAAATATCAACAAATAGCGATGCACCTAATAAAATAAAATTCACGTCCCGCTCGGGATCACCGTGTGTTGACGTTTTAAGGGCAGGGGCTGAAATATTGACTACGTTTTTAGGGGCGGGGGGTGAAATGGACTTACAATATTTTCGATTTAGGGACTTAGATCAATTTGAAGTGGGAGTCAGCGCCTGATCAGGCCCTGATAATAACAAGAACTTAGAATACTTTAAGTTTATGGACTTAGGATAATTTATATTTCGGGATGTATTTTAATTTCGATCTTAGGACTTATAATAATTAGGGAATATATGTTAAAACTATTATAAGTGAACAAGTTCCATCCCTCATTTAAAGATACAATAGAATATGATACAAAAATTAACAATAGGATAGGATAAAATAGAATAGTATAGAAAATTAATTTATGATAAAATAAAATAGAATAAAATTAAAGTCGCACGAAAAAAAACATAATAATTTCCGATATGATAAACCATATAGTTTACCTTAATGATTAACCATATGGTTAACCATAAGGTATATTTTTGACCCAAAAATGTTATTTCATTAATTCTATCATAAAATGAAATACTTTTGGTACGAAAATGAAACGACAGGGGTAAAGCTGATATCCTGGAGGTATAATTTTTCATTTTTCACCTAAACATATTTTCAGATTTTCCAAGATGGCGGACCAAAAGACATTAGAGAACTTTTTAAATTAGTTAGGGGTTTGTGAGGTTAAGAAAAACGTTTTAATTTATAAAAAATTCATATTTTCGCCTTAACATTTTCCAAGATGGCGGACAAAAAAATATGAAAAGGCAATATTCTACATTACCTGGAGGTTTTTAAGGTTAAAAAAAATTTTATTATGAATGAAAATATTCATTTTTTCACCGCATTCTATTTTCCGAATTTTCAAGATGGCGGACCAAAAAACATTAGAGTACTTTTTACATTAGCTAGGGGTTTTTGCGGTTAAGAAAATCGTTTTCATTTATAAAAAATTCATTTTTTGACTTCCAAATTTTCCAAGATGGCGAACCAAAAAATTTAAGTTTAAGAGTAAAGCATAGAACTTTAAAAAATTTTTGGTTTAATTTTAAGGAAAAAGCTAGTAAACTCAAAAAAATTTTTTTCTTTTTCTATACATAAGAACTTTATCTCTGTCTTAATAATAAAATCTAAATGGCAAAAAAGAAGGCTATCTTGCTGATCCTTATCCTTGCGTTGCGGGATAATTCGAAATAGATGTTGCCATAGCAACTGGGCACAAAATAGAATATCCTAATTTTGACATTGAAAGTTTTTATGTATGTAGATGAAGAAAAAAAAATTTTTTTGAGCTTAAAATATTCAAAAAAAATGACTACTTTTGGTTTATTAATACGTTTAGTTAAATTATAAATTTCAAATATACGCTTTTTCTTGCCACTGACTAAGAAATAATATTTTTACGGCTCGTGTCCAGAAAAGTAAGGAATGGCCCAAATCATACGTAAATTAGGCGAAACCAAGGATTATAAACTGCGATTTGTGGAATTTTTTATTTATGGACAAGGGCCGTATAAATTTTTTTTGTAATTTCGTGATGGTACTCTACAGAAAAATTATGTTTTGTCCTCTGCCGTAAAAAAATAATTTCCCAGATGGCATATTTTTTTTCGCAATTTAAGTGTGATATAGGCCTTTTTTTATTTTTGTGGCCAAGGATAAAAATATACTATTTCATTAATGTCAGTAATTTAGCCATAATTTTTACATGTTATTATCATTTTTGTAATTAATTTGCATTTAATACAATAAGTAAAAAATATAATGGACGTTTTAAAGATCTCCGTATTGCCTAAAGAGAAGAGGCGATGTATAATATGGTTCCATGAATATTATATTATTATTATACTATAGAGAAAGTTGGGGCGGCGTATTTTTATTTTTCAAGGACTTGTTTATATACTTATTAAATTCTAAGAAATTATATATGTGTATAATAACGTATTCGATAGAGTTTATTTATTCAATCTATATGACTGAATTGACAATTAGACTGCCGGATTTTTATTCGTTAAAAATTTCAATAATAAAAATTCCCAAATTCCAATTTTTTTTGGATATTAATACAAAAATTTATTTTGGTCATGATAGCCAAATCAAAATTAATAAAAAAATTTTCCCTAATAGTAATTGTTAACAAATTACTAATTATTTTTCCGATTTTGAAAACCGCCGAATTTTAAAAACTTTCTTGACCTATCTCAACTAATCTAAATCAGTTTTTAAGTTTTTTGAAAAATTTGTTCACTATAATTTTTTTCAAACATTATTTTCACACATAGGCGTAAAAAAATTAATTTAAAAAATTTTGGGACAGAAATATTAACTAGGCAAATTTTTTTCACGACGATTTTCACTATAACCAAAATTTTATGATTCAGTTGCCCGTAATAGGCAACTTTAGATTAATTTTTGGGTTTTTATACTCGCAAAATTTTAACTTCAATCCAAAAAAGTATCGAGGGAATTTTGAGTAGGAAAAAACTTGAAGCGAGGGAAAGATCGAGAAAGACTTCAAGATTATTTGTAAACAAAAATTTTTTTAATTAGAACAATAACAATTAATATACAATTTAAGGTCTTACGTACGTCAGGATTTTTACCTATCGGCATCTTTGTTTTACACATGTATAAAAGTACGGATTGCAACTTCAAATAAATAAAAAAGTTTTTTCAATAATACTTAATTATTACTATTCAAAGCTTAAAAATAAATTTTATTAACTTAATTTTGGCATTAAATAAATTATTTATTATTTAAATAATATTATTTACAATTATTTATAAAGGGAATAAATTAATAAAAAAATATAATAAATGACTCTATAATAAATGACTCTCAATAGCAGAATAAAAGTTAATTTTTTATACATTTTTTTAAGTAAAACCATAAAAAATGACGGTCGATTGTAAATTTTAAGGTCTCTTCTTATTTATTAGAACATTATTTATCAACGCATAAAAAAAAATATCTAAGTTTTGTATTTTAAATGCTTTTTTTTCATTTTTTAAAATTCCCCATAAGAGCCTGTGTTAATTTATTTTTTATTTATTTATTTTTTCAAAAACTGTTCGGTCAATTATAAAAAAAAAATACGTGTAAAATTAAATTATATTTACTTTACTTTCTCCAAGTTTTAGCTTTTTTTTGCATTTTACTTCGGATGTACGTAAGACCTTAAATAAAAAATGAGTATTAGCAACCGCGCGCGCCAAAGAAGTACATAAAATAGAAGGGCGCGTTCGTCTAATCCTTAAAAATTAGATTGAATTTTCCAACGGGAATTTATGTGATTTGGGTCGCTGAACACGAATATGATATCGGTTTTTAAAAACATGGTAGAGCTGTCCACAATAGGCAACTTTAGATTAATTTTTGGGTTTTTATACTCGTAAAGGATACTTATGTTTTTTGGGTGTATTAGCCTGGATGTCTATCTTGCATGCGTGTTCCCATGGGATCCTAACTCTCTATTCCCCAAATCAAATAAATTTTTAAGAACGCACCGCACCGGTGCTCAGAAATCCTGTTAAATAATTAAAAAAAAATAAAAATTATTTTTTATACCAATACTACACAAGCATTTCTTGAGACCTCGAGTAATGCAAGTATTAAACAATTTGTTTTTTTGCATACCAAATGACTAAGAAATGATTATTTATGCATAAAAAGTTAATTTGAATGAAAAAAAAATTTCTAAATATAAGCCTTTCAAACTTTCTTGAACATTTGTGAATATTTTAAAATTTTTTTGAACAATTTTTTTTTCTGACAGAGTCAATATAAGTTTAGAAAAATATGCCACAATGAGCTTAAGTAGCCATCGAATCTATAAGCATATAAAAAATTTTTAGCCAAAAATTATGTTAGGGATGGGAGATTTTGGACTCAGACAGAGTAATCTGTACAGCCTGTGTATGCTTAGCGGCCAAATTTGAGAAATTATTTTTCGCCGCTAAGTATACACGGGTATGCATTATGGCTAGGATCTCAAGCTAATATCTTTTATCCATGACATAATTTTTGGCTAAAAATTTTTTTACAAGCTTATAGATGTTCAACATTGATGCCTACCTAGGCTCATTGCGGTACCTCTTCCCAAATTCGGGAATTCACTAAATTATTTTTGACGGCTAAGCATACACGGGTATGCATTATGGCTACGATCTCAGGCTAATATCTCCGATCCCTGACATAATTTTTGGTTAAAATTTTTTTACAGGCTTATGAATGTCCAATATTGATGCCTTTTTAGGCTCATTGTGGCACCTATTCCTAAATTTGAGAATTTACTAAAGTATTTTTGGCCGCTAAGCATACACGGGTATATGCTTTATGGTTACGATCTCAGGTCCATATCTCCCATCCCTGACATAATTTTTGGCTAAAAATTTTTTTAATGGCATATGAAAGTCCATCTTTGATGTCTACTTAGGCTCATTGCAGCACCTCTTTCCAAATTTGATAATTAATCCAAATCTGTATATTACGTCTATAAATATTTTTGTGTAATGTTTTATTTTCCATTTTTTTAGTTTTAACTGCTTTTACTTTTTTTATTTTGTTAACTACTATTTATATTCTAATTAAAAAAATTTTTTTTTACAAACAATCTTGAAGTCTTGCTCGATTTTTCTCTCGCTTCAAGTTTTTTCCTACTCAAAATTCCCTGGATACTTTTTTGGATTGAAGTTAAAATTTTGTGAGTATAAAAACCCAAAAATTAATCTAAAGTTGCCTATTACGGGCAACTGAATCATATATGGTAAAAATCGATATCATATTCGTGTTAAGCAACCCAAAAAACATAAGTATCACTTTCGAGAATAGAAAAATCCCTAAAAAGTAATCTAAAGTTGCCTATTGTGGGCAGCTCTACCATGTTTTTTAAAAACCGATATCATATTCGTCTTCCTAAAAACGCAAAGCAATAATGTTTTTTCATTTTACACCATGAGAAAAAATTAATACTTTTTTTTTAACATGGAACATGTTCATTGGACGGAGTATTTGAAAAACTTTATTGGCTCGGCAGGGGGGGGGGGGTGAAAAATTGACATTTTTAGGGGGGGAGAAATGGAATTACAATATTTTCGATTTAGGGACTTAAAATAATTTGAAACAGGGAGTTAGGGGCTGATCAGGCCCTGATAACAATAAAAACTTAGAATATTTTAAGATTATGGACTTAGGATAGTATATATTTCAGGATTTATTGTAATTTCGGTTTTTGGATTTATTACTGTTATGAGTAAACATGTTCTATGCTCGTTGGTTGTGTAGTTACACAAGCCGGTTATAAATTTTTTTCGCTACATTTCTGTTAGCAAATAGGTATATAATTACTAGATACCGTCAATGACGGGTAGAGCGAAGCTGATCATGTTAAAAAAAAAAACAAGAAAAGAGTTTCAGTAATTTTTTAATTTTGGGATTTTAAAAGTTTTGATTTGATTGAGTTCAATAATAATGTTTAAATAGAAATGTTAAGAATAGTTAGAACTTTTAAGTATTGGCCAAAAAGAGTACCAAAAATCCGCTCCTTATTTTTTAACCTTGTTATTTGTTCGCTGAAAAGAATTGAATAAAAAATTTCTTTGAACTCTAATACCCCTCAATTCACTACCAAATTAATATTAAACTCAAGTAAGAATGTGTTGTAGTGGTTTAAGAATTCGATAACCAGAATTAGAAAAACTCTTCTGTAGGTTTTGTATATCGCTGAATCTGAATTTGGGGTCCTACTGGGTAGGAAAATAGGAAAATGCAGCAAAAACTTTCCATCTTATGGGATTTTTTACAATATTTAGGAACTAATGATCAAATTAATAAGTGCCACGTTTTAAGAGTTTTAATACAATGTGAGTTTTTTTCTTTATTTTTCTTTTAATCTTGCATTTGAAAAAGTTTTATCTTATTTTAACTTTTATTTAATTTACTGACTCCTGTACGGGGGCGAAAATGGATAAAACTACCCCTGTATTATTTAACAGAAAATGAAAAAAACTTATAACTAGTTTGTGTTTTCACACAACCAACGATCATGGAACATGTTCACTTATAACAGTTTTAACGTATATTCCCTAATTATTATAAAAAGATCGAAATTAAAATATATCCCGAAATGTAAATTATCCTAAGTCCATAAACTTAAAGTATTCTAAGTTCTTGTTATTATCAGGGCCTGATCAGGCGCTGACTCCCACTTCAAATTGATCTAAGTCCCTAAATCGAAAATATTCTAAGTCCATTTTACCCTCCGCCCCTAAAAACGTTGTCAATATTTCAGCCCCCGCTCTTAAAACGTCAACTCACGGTGATTCCGAGTGGGACGTGAATTTTATTTTATTAGTTGCATCGCTATTTGTTGATACTTGTAATCTTAGATTACATTTTATTTTTCAGAAGTTTCATGACTTTTGCAGTATGAAAAATGGCTTTTATTAACATATTTATTTAGTAAATAAAAAAACGGAGGATTAATATAGTAGCAGGGACAATTTTTTTGTTAAATCCTGAAAAAAACATATGCACGGTCTTTGGGTGTTATTTTTAAAGTCAAATGACAAAAAAAAAATCAAACGGTTGACAATATCACACACTAACACTATTATATAGTAGTATAAGGCAGCTTCTACAATAGCCACATACAGAAATATAGAAGTACCTATGGATAGACATATTTGTGTATGGCCAACCTTCAGATAACTGCAACCTCTATTTTTCTACATTAATTATTGAGGACTTTTTACCTGGTAAGGCAGATTCATATTAGGTTGGCCATACACATTTATGTCTATCCATAGGTACTTCCATATTTGTGCATGTGGCTATTGTAGAAGGCACCTAAAAGAACCAACGAGTTATAGACATATGTCTATATATACATATATGCTTATAACACATTCAAAAGAACTCGTTTATAAGGAGGGGATGAAAAAATCCAAAAGGGGGTCAAATGTGTCTGATTTAAGGGGGGAAGGTATAATGGTACTTGGACAAATTTCGGTTTAGGCATTTAGAATAATCTGGGGTTAGGGACTTAAAATAATATCTACTTAGGGACTTAGAATAATTTACTTTTAGAGGCTTAAAAAAATTCAACTTTAGGGTTTTAAAATAACCCGGGCTTAGTGACTTGTAATAATTCGAGTTGAAGAACTTAGAATAATTTCGATTTAAGGAATTAGAATAATACAGGTTTACAGAATCAGAATAATTTGGGTTTAGACTCTTAACATATAGTAGAGGTGATAATTACAAATTATAAGAATAGCGATTGTATTGTAATGTTACTTAGCATTTATGTAATATAACTAGCCCTTTTTAGAGGTTTAGTTTTCACATCCTATAATTAGTCTTATAGCCCAATTAGAGCTTTATTGAATTCCAATTCCAATTTTCTGACCCTTTCTTCAAAAAAGGCAGTTAATTAGATAATTTTACCTCTGCTTTCAAAATATTTCAAAAAAACATTTACAATAAGGTAGTTCTTGTTGATGTCATGTCCTCTACTTTGTACCCCAGATTGCGTGTTTCAGAATTAAAGCATACCTACTTTTATATTCTAATTTTTTTGGTCGCGTGCTCTAGAAGAACCAATTTTTTTAAAAAATAAAACTTAAACTATGACACCCCGGAATAGATTAGATTTTTAGATTAGCCCAAAACATGCATAATTTATATTTTAATTTTTTGGTAGTTTGGCTCTGGAAAGGCATATCGGGTTATTGAAGATCCGCCGTTTACTCGCACTCTTAGTTTATAGTATACATGAATTTGAAATCGGATAAACGTCTTCAATGGCCTGACATGTCTTTCCAGAATTAAAATACCGAAAAATGTTAAATTTAAACTTATTATGTTTTGGCCTTAGTTAAAAACCTAGGTTATCCCGGGGTTTCATTTTATTAGTTTTTTTCAAAAATTGACTATTTTTGTGGATTCATAACTTTTTCCAGAATACGCGGCTGAAAAAATTAGGATACGAAAGTGTATGTATTTAGGTCTTGAATGTCTCTGTGCCTAAATTTAGTTGTCATACGCACACGCAAATTAATTTTAAAACCAATATTTATGTTAAATTCCAAAAAATATGCCTAAAAACAAATAATCTAATGCAACTTGTTTTTAGTAATTTTTTTTGCAAATCTCCATTCGCCATTTTGACATAAAAAAAATCATGCAAATAATATGTCCTAAAACACACAAAAAATGAAAATTTTATTATTCTTTATTAAATATACCTTTTTCTTATGTTATTTTCAATACTGATAAGCAACGTATTGATTTTTTTTAGTTTCCAACTTTTACACTAAATAATTAGTTTCCGGTTAATTTTATAGTAAGTTTGACATCAGATTCTGATAATTGAGACTTTTTCACATAGGGGCACATTTTAAGAAAAATCAATTTTGGTTTTAAAATTAATTTAGAACTCGTAGATAGGCTCTTGGGCGTTAAATGTTTAACTCAATAAATTCGGATTATTTAATAAATAATAAAAATCGCAAAGAATTATAAAAAAGCTAAGGCTTTTTTATTTCAGGCACAATCACATATATATTGAGTATTTTCTTTTTAATAACGTTGATGGGATCCACACTCTCATAAATTGAAAACTATTATTTATTATCACACATCAAGGCAATATAAGCATGTCGAGGCATTGGAATGACCTGGGGACCAAATTCCTCCATAAACTGGAAAATTTAAAGACTTTTTTGTCTTATAAACTCATGATCATTTAAAGCACGATTTTATTTATATATTGCATACATAGGTTGATCGTGCCTAAAAAATAAATTTTAATTAATTTAGTTATTTCAGGTCATTAACCATATTTTGGATGTATTTAATTCAAAAACAATTCACTTTTCACCATCTTTATCATTTTTTTCATAATTTTTTTTGATATCTGCAATCAGTTTTTTGGACATTTCTCTGCAAGGACTTTATAAAATCACTTGAAATTGAAAACCCTAGAACTAGATAACGAATTGGACAATTTAGAAACTTTCGTTTTTTGACCTGACAAACTTATAAAGAACGATTTCATCTATTAATTGCATACATAGGGTGATCGTGCCTAAAAGTATAGTATCTTGTGTGATTTTGCATTTGTATGATATTTGATCGATGCAAATTTTATACAAAAGCTATGAAATTTATTGCGCAGTTGACATTTATAAGGTTTTTCACCTCTGTGAAGCGAAAATACAAGAATAAACATGCTTTTAAAAATAGCAGATTGGGTCCAAAAACTATAGGTTCCATCAACTCGATAAAAGAAATACAGTTATAAAAAGTGAAAGTAATCCGATGAATCGTTGTTGAAATATTGTGCCCACAAGGTGTCAATTTTTGCATCCATTAAGGTAGAGCTTAAACAACTGTTTGTCGCAAATTGTCGATTAAAATTTGCAATTTTTCTACAAGAATCGTAAAATTATGACATAGTTGTAAATTCACGATTTTGTCGAAAATTTACGAAAAAACAAATTGTTAATTTTTCATTTTTTCGCAAAGGACCCCGCACAAACCTTATGGGATTCGGGTTTCAGCGGAATCAGCTGAATTTTTGGTATGTTGTACATTTCGTCATCCTGAGCGAAAGTCTCAATGGGCATGAAGCTCCAAAATGTTTTCTTTGGCTCCCACAAAGCTCCAAAGCTCCACAGATCCAACATTATTTATTACTGGAAAAGGTCATATTTTATTTTTTTAATGCATCTTTTGATAAATAAAAGTATATAGTCTTAAGTTTTTGAGGTCGCTAAATTCAAATCTGATGTCAGAAAAATGACATTGACAGTTGACAGCTGTCAACTAGCTGTCAAACGGTAATTTATAATCGGGATTTATGAAAATAGCACATATATATATGTTTTTATTGTCGCTGAATTCAAATCTGATGTCAGAAAAAAGATATTGACAGTTGACAGCTGTCAACAAGCTGTCAAACTTTAATTTATAATTGGGATTTATGAAAATAGCACATATATATATGTTTTTGTTGTCGCTGAATTCAAATCCAAATCTAATGTCAGAAAAATGATATTGACAGTTGACAGCTGTCAACTAGCTGTCAAACGGTAATTTATAATCGGGATTTATGAAAATAGCACATATGTGTTGTTGTTGAATTCAAATCTGATGTCAGAAAAATGATATTGTCAGTTGACAGCTGTCAAATAGCTGTCAAATAGTAATTTATAATAAGAATTTATGAAACCAGCACACATATATATGTTTTTGTTGTCGCTGAATTCAAATATGATGCCAGGAAAATGATATTGACAGCTGTCAACTTTAAATATCAATTTTTTGTCAGCAGATTTAAATTCAGTGACGACAAAAGCATATAAATATTTACTGATTTTTTAAATCCCGGTTACTTTCTACCATTTGACAGCTAGTTGACAGTTTTCAATATCATTTTCCTGAAATCAGATTTGAATTCAGCGACAACAAAAACATATGTGTGTGTTGGTTTCATAAATCCCAATTATAAATTACCGTTTGACAGCTAGTTGACAGCTGTCAACTGTCAATACAATTTTTCTGACATCAGATTTGAATTCAGAGACAACAAAAACGTAAGACTATATACTTTTCTTTTTCAAAAGATGCATTAAAAAAATAAAATATGACCATTTCCAATAGTAAATAATGTTGGGTTTGTGGAGCTTTGGAGCTTTGTGCGAGCCGAAAAAAGCAATTTGGAGCTTTCTGCCCATTGAGACTTTTGCTCAGGATGACGAAATGTACAACATACCAAAAATTTAGCCAATTCCGCCGAAACCCGAATCCCATAAGGTTTGTGCGGGGTCCTTTACAAATATTAGTAAATTTCCGATTTTTGTCGAAAAATTTCTAATTTTTTCGAAAACTTACAAAATTTTCGTAAATTTATTAATTTTGTCGTAAAATCACCGGAGTTGTTTTTTACAGTGTAGCATATATTATAGGTATGTGTAATAGTATGTGTACATAATAGTTAGACTATATAACTCATCGAGAATTCTCAATTTTTTCGATAATATACTAAATTTAGTAAATTTATGAAAATTCACTAATTTTTCGAAAAAATTCTATTTTTTTTGTAAATCTAAGAAAGTTACTTTTTATGTCAAAACTATTGTGCACTTGATACAAAAAACAATAGTATTTTTTATTTATTTATTATTTTTTTTTTTTGAATGATAGTGTAGTAAACAGATTTGAGTAATGAACAAAAAATAATATTCAGGTTCTTACAACGTTAAAAACTTTTTTTTATAAAACAGAAAAAAATTTTTTTTTTGTATTTAAGTAATAAAATATTTATTTTGAGAATTTAAATGTGATCTCGTTAATGCCTAAAGTTTTTCACCCATAATGTTTCAACGATAATACACTGAAAAAAATTCATCTTGCAGCAAGCGGAATTTTTTTTTCTTTGCAAACAATTGCAAATAACTTGAAACGTAAAGAAAATTAAAAAAAAAAAACATTTTTTCTTTTCTTTTTCCAAAATTTTCTAAAATCTCATCATAACAACATACGCATATCCCAAGTAGCGGGAAAATTTTTTTTTTAAATTTTATTTACGTTTCAATTCATTTGCAATCGTTTGACGAGAAAAAAATTTTAGTTGATTGTAGGGTTTTTTTATTTGGTATTCATTGATCCAAGAAAAAAATTAATTTTATTCCGAAAAATTCATTTTCATTATACCCTGAAATAGATCTACTTTTTTACTCTTGGGTGATCTTTTATTCGCTTTTAATAAAAAACTATGTGTTGAATACGGGAAAAAAATGTAGGAAAACCACATCCAATTTTTTTCTCTTGTTGAACAAATAGATATTTTTTTGCCAAAAACATTAATAATCAAAATTATCTTTTTAACATGTTACAAAATTTTTTGGACATTTTCTTATTAAGCGTAATATAATAACTAATACCTAATTTTATAATATACAAGTACTAGTTTCAGGAATAGTATTACGTAACACGGCGAGATAAATAAAGCCAAGGATGGTATGCTGCGATTTGGGGTATTTTTTTTATGACCAAGGATCGCATATTTTTTTTCTCCATCAGTGGCAAGAAAACACGTGTTTACGGAACGCGTAGATTACTCGTACATATTAACGCATGCTTACCCATGCTAAGTCATCGGCATCTGAAAGTGACTTTTGCAGCAGTACAACTTTGACTTCTTATGCAGCGCAGCGGTGAATTTTTTTTAAATAAAAATGTTTGAAAAATGTAAATTATTTGTACCCGACTATTTATTATTAGTATGTACTTTCAAAAATTAAAAGAATATATATATATTGAACTGACTGAGAACTAACTTCAATTAGGTTCTTTTTTTTTTTATAAAGCGACAGGAATTAATTTTTTTTATTTTTATGTCAGATCCTGAAAGAGCATACTCAAAAATCTAGCCGAGTACTCATTTTCATTTTAACTAAAAAAAAAAAAAATATAACAAGAAGCCAAAGTTGCGCTGATGTAACATACGCGCAAAGTAAAGTAAAACAGTAAGGCTGATTCTACAAAACCGTAAAATCGCCCCGCAATCCGCAACCGTAGACCGCAACGCAAGAAATTTTTCAGTGTAGCCAACTCATCTTAAATTTATCAAATTTTATAACCAAAAATAATAAAGTCAAAATAATAAGCAAAGGCAAGAAAATAAAATTATAATAATTAAATAAATGATCCATAAAAGTAATTAAATATTAAATATAATTATTAATTTTTTAAATGCTCAGTTATTATTCGACAGAAAATGGAAAAATATCATAAAATTATATATTTCTTAATTCTCATACAATCTCATTATTTTTTTCTGTTTTTAAAAAAGTATATTCCGTTTTATAAAATTTGTGTTATGTGGAGATTTGGATTTGATTTATGACATAACGATTAAAATTCATCTTCATACTTTTGAAATTTAAATAATCATGTCTCTCTAGAATTCATTTGTTGTATAAAAGTAACTACCTTCAACAAAATGAATAAACTCCAAATGGAGTTATAAAAACTATCTGGGAAGTTAATTAACTACACAGATAGTAATTACCTGGACAAGAATTTTTACACTGCAGTGAGTTTAATGAATTATGTTGTGAGAGTTGCGAAGAAATTGAAGCAATGACTAAAAAGCAATTGATATATGCCAATGATGGATATCATTTACTCAATGGCGAGATTGGAATTATTTCAAATATTTAAAACTATATTGAAATGATTTTGAATATTATCATTTCAATGTATATTTATTAACAGAAAATTAGAAAAAATTTATTTTTTTATTTTCTCTTATTTTATATTTACATTTAATATTTTACTAGCTGATTGGCCTCGCTACGCTCGGCAGAATGTGACAGTAATATTGAACATTTAACTATCACACTATCCGTTGATGTCTAAAAATAAAAAATATTGCTGTGCGAAATTAAAATAATTTTTGTTTTTCATTTAAAAACTGTTTAAAAAAATATTTTAATCATAAAATCCTATCCTATATATATTAAAATGAAATAATCGAAAAAATTGATTATTTTTAATATATTTCAGCACTAATTTATGAAGAGCTGTATGGACGAAAATACATGAAAGAAAAGTTTTAAAGAAATATCCCCAGCCGTTTTTTTAATTTTTAAAAAATATTCAAAAGATTTTGAGATATCAAACTCAGAAGTTAGTGGTCGAAAACATAAAAAAATTTCATTTTTTTTCACTAAAACTGATTTTTCTCAAGATCTAAGAGGCCTTAATCCTTGGAAAAAATTCTATCAATGTCTGTTTGTTTTTTTTTAATTTGAGCTCTCGGTTCAGAGTTACATAACTGTTTAAAGCTAAGAAGTTTAAATTTAAAAACTCAAAAAGTTGTCATTTTTGCCACTTGATAACTTAAAATGGTTTGTATCAAAATGTAAAAACCAAATCGCTTTGTATTTATTAAGCACTTTTCTAAAACCACTTTTTTTTGTTTTTTATTTAATGCATTCATTAAAGAGAAATATCAAAAAAAAGACTTAAAGTCAAATTTTTTGAATTTTTGGGTTTTTAATGTTTAAGACAGCCGATATCCAATTTCTTATTCCATGAAATTTTTCGAATTTTTTCATATATAAAACACCCGACAATATAGATTGAAATATTTGAAATATTTTCATGTTGTAGACATGAAATGTTGTTTCAATTATTTTTATGCAATAATAGGATTGAAATATTAGTATTGAAATTAGCAGATTATTCCCCACTTAAATGTTCTCGAATACTGAACTGTTTTATAGAAATGTTGTAATTTTAATGGTTTTTATGCAATAATAGCATTGAATTATTAGTATTAAATTTATTAAAATATACCCCACTTAAATGTTTTCAAATATTGACCTCTTTTATAGAAATTTTGTAATGTAAAATATTTTTATGCAATGATAGCATTGAAATATTAGTATTGAATTTAGCAAAATATACCCCACTTAGTTTTTTTCAAATATTGACCTCTTTTATAGAAATTTTGTAATGTCAAATATTTCATGCAATGATAGCATTGAAATATTAGTATTGAATTAAGCAAATTAAACACCACTTTAAGAGTACCACTTAAAAAAAAATATTTTATTGCAAAAGGGTAATTCCATGGATAAAACGCACAAAATGATATGCCAGGTCTCAAAAATAGGAAATTTGGTTTTTTTTCGATAAAACAACTTAAAAATAGATGATTCCCCGAATTTGAAGGTTTTCTATAAATTTTGAAGGGTGCTATGCTGATTTAAAGTTTTTTGGTCAAATTTCTCTCCTCAGCCACCATTTTTGAAAATCCCGTAAAAAGCTCTAAAAAACGTCAAAGAAAGAAAAAATAGTAGGTTTTCGATGTAAAATTTGATGAAAAATTCGAATTTTCAGTCAGATTTTTCCTACTCTATGTCAATTCGCGGGAAAATTCAAATTTGTGTTAAACTTTAAGTGAAAATAACTCAAGTTTCCGGCTAAAAAAAAAAATTTTTGTCTTAAAATTTTCAAAAATTGTATATATTTTCCTGAAAAAAATTTCCCGAGAGTAATTTTTGTTTTAAGCGAGTAATACCGATTTTCGTTTTTTTCAATTTTGACTTGTTACTTATTTTGCTGATTTCCCGCTAAATCACGTGACCAAATGAAAATCTGACCAAAAATTTGAATTCTGCGGGAAATTTTACAAAGGTATAGTAATTTTGGTATCCTTTGAATGATACATCTCAATTTGACAATTTAATTAAAATGGTTTATTAAAATATAGAAAAAATGAAAATTTATAAAATGGGATTTTTTTGATTTTTTTACATTTTTAGCCTAAAAATCATGTTAAATCTAAAAATAAAAATACTGCTTTTGGAAAAACAAAAGTTATGTCTATTATTAATAAAAACCAAATTTTTTTTAAGTTTAGATTTTATTTTCTATCAAAATGTCTATAAATAGTTAGAAATGTACCCAAAAATCAAGAAAATCCCATTTTATAAATTTTCATTTTTTCTATATTTTAATAAACCATTTTAATTTAATGAATTGTCAAATTGAGATGTATCATTCAAAGGATACCAAAATTACTGTACCTTTGTAAAATTTCCCGCAGAATTCAAATTTTTGTGACTTAGTGACTTAGCTCGAAATCAGCAAAATAAGTAACAAGTCAAAATTGAAAAAAACGAAAATCGGTATTATAAGTATTAGAGAATTTTTCGCCCATTTTGAAAATCGGTATTACTCGCTTAAAACAAAAATTACTCTCGGGAAATTTTTTTCAGGAAAATATATATGAGTGATTCTTAGTGAATTCAGCAAAAGTTTCCAGGTCGGGTCGCTGAAACCGGCTAAAAACTTTTTTTTTCAAATCACCTATCCAAAATAGACTATGTCCTCAAATTTTAGCCCTTAATATTGAAAACTAAGCCCAGGGCGAATTTTTGAAAAAAAAAGACGTTTTCATCTTTCCTCAGCCACCCATTCTTCTTTTATGTGCCATTCCTTCTGGAAATCATTAAAAATAATGAAAAAAGAGGTACTATAGTAAAATTTCCTCAGGAATCCAGTCATGCCATTAGTTTTTGAAAATTCCTACACGGGGAGCCAGAAAATTGATAAATTCACAGGGTATATTACGGAAACTACAGAAAAATTGTATATCCGAATTTTTTATTGAGCTTCTCAGGAAAAGCGTGTTTTTATATATATTTTCGGATGCCATATCAACCTAGATGCGATCGAACTTCCTAGACCTTAAAATAACCGAAAAATCATGAATTTTCCTAAATTTTTCTCATTTTTCAGCAGTTTTTTTGAATTTTCCCGCTCTAAATGACTCCGAACGATTTAAACAAGGTAAGATTCGGATTCCTAGGGAAATTTCACATATTTTTTTTATTTAAATAATTTTTAGGCTTCGATGTAAACGAGCTCACACCAAATGCCTTAAATACAAAATTTTGATTTTTATCGTTTTTTAGCCGTTTTTTGGAATTTTCTTTATTTAAATAATTTTTATGCTTTGATATAAACGAGCTCACATCACACCAAATGCCTTAAATAAAAAATTTTGATTTTTATCGTTTTTTAGCAGTTTTTTTGAATTTTCCCGCTCTAAATGACTCCGAACGATTTAAAAAAGGTGAGATTTGGATTCCCAGGGAAATTTAACATATTTTCTTTATTAAAATAATTTTTAGGCTTCGATGTAAACGAGCTCACACCAAATGCCTTAAATACAAAATTTTGATTTTTATCGTTTTGTAGCAGTTTTTTTGAATTTTGCCGCACTAAATGACCCTGTATGATTTAAATAATGTCAAATTCGGGTTTCCAGGGAAATTTTACATATTTTCTTTATTTAAATAATTTTTAGGCTTTGATGTAAACGAGCTCACACCAAATGCCTTAAATACAAAATTTTGATTTTTATCGTTTTTTAGCAGTTTTTTTGAATTTTCCCGCTCTAAATGACTCCGAACGATTTAAAAAAGGTGAGATTTGGATTCCCAGGGAAATTTTACATCTTTTCTTTATTAAAATAATTTTTAGGCTTCGATATAAACGAGCTCACACCAAATGCCTTAAATACAAAATTTTGATTTTTATCGTTTTGAAGCAGTTTTTTTGAATTTTGCCGCACTAAATGACCCTGTATGATTTAAATAATGTCAAATTCGGGTTTCCAGGGAAATTTTAAGGACTTTCTATACTTTAATAATTTTTTGGCTTTAGTGTAAAAGAGTTCATAGAAAATTCTATATAAATTTAAATTATTTTTTAGCTGTATATTTCAGAGTAAAAATTTTTTAATTAACAATGAATGAAATACATATTTAGGTAATCTTCAAAAGAATGAGTTTTTTAATAAGAAGAAAAATATTCCATTAAAAAAATTTTTATTGATATTTACATAATATTTAGCTTACAATAATGTATTCAGAAAATATTATTATAATTTAGATAATTTATTCACAAATAGAATCCAAATTCTTTAGATATTGAGTGTATTTGGAATGAGTATGCCCTAATTTTCTTTTTATTTGATCATTTTCATTTGTAGCCGATACATTGTATATACTTTAACACGGGTCTCGGTACCAGGCTAAATTATTATCTAAATTATTATCTCCGTAAGTACCAAATAATATTTTAATATTCACACAATAATTAAATAAATTTACGTAGCTTATTGTTTTAATGAATAATATTAATACAATAAAAATGTTTTTAATGTAACACATTTATTTACTAATAAATCTTGTGAACATTGACGATTGCCACGCCACATAGCTTTAAATTTTTTATATACAATGTTTATTATTTTTAGCGCTAAATTTAAATTATTTAAAATTTTTTTCGGAAATAAGATTATTAGTAATTTACATCTTTAATAATATAATATTTATTAAGTTCTTATTATATACGATATAATAAATCTTATTAGGAACCTTAAACAGAAAAAGTACACACAAAACTGCTAAAAAACGATAAAAATCAAAATTTTGTATTCAAGGCATTTGGTGTGAGATCGTTTACATCAAAGCCTAAAAATTATTTAAATAAAGAAAATATGTAAATTTCCCTGGGAATCCGAATCTCATCTTGTTTAAATTATTCGGCGTCATTTAGAGCGGGAAAATTCAAAAAAACTGCTAGAAAACGATAAAAATCAAAATTTTGTATTTAAGGCATTTGGTGTGAACTCGTTTACATCGAAGCCTAAAAATAATTTAAATAAAGACAATATGTAAAATTTCCCTGGGAATCCGAATCTTACCTTGTTTAAATCGTTCGGAGTCATTTAGAGCGGGAAAATTCAAACAAACTGCTAAAAAAACGATAAAAATCAAAATTTTGTATTTCAGGCATTTGGTGTGAGCTCGTTTACATCGAAGCCTAAAAATTATTTAAATAAAGAAAATATGTAAAATTTCCCTGGAAATCCGAATCTCACCTTGTTTAAATCGTTCGGAGTCATTTAGAGCGGGAAAATTCAAAAAAACTGCTAAAAAACGATAAAAATCAAAATTTTGTATTTAAGGCATTTGGTGTGAGCTCGTTTACATCGAAGCCTAATAATTACTTAAATAAAGAAAATATGTGAAATTTCCCTGGGAATCCGAATCTTACCTTGTTTAAATCGTTCGGAGTCATTTAGAGCGGGAAAATTCAAAAAAACTGCTGAAAAATGAGAAAAATTTAGGAAAATTCACGATTTTTCGGTTATTTTAGGGTCTAGGAAGTTCGATCGCATCTAGGTTGATATGGCATCCGAAAATATATATAAATACACGCTTTTCCTGAGAAGCTCAATAAAAAATTCGGATATACAATTTTTCTGTAGTTTCCGTAATATACCCTGTGAATTTATCGATTTTCTGACTCCCCGTGTAGGAATTTTCAAAAACTAACGGCATGACTGGATTCCTGAGGAAATTTTACTATAGTACCTCTTTTTTCATTATTTTTAATGATTTCCAGAAGGAATGGCACATAAAAGAAGAATGGGTGGCTGAGGAAAGATGAAAACGTCTTTTTTTTTCAAAAATTCGCCCTGGGCTTAGTTTTCAATATTAAGGGCTAAAATTTGAGGACATAGTCTATTTTGGATAGGTGATTTGAAAAAAAAAGTTTTTAGCCGGTTTCAGCGACCCGACCTGGAAACTTTTGCTGAATTCACTAAGAATCACTCATATATATTTTCCTGAAAAAAATTTCCCGAGAGTAATTTTTGTTTTAAGCGAGTAATACCGATTTTCGTTTTTTTCAATTTTGACTTGTTACTTATTTTGCTGATTTCGAGCTAAGTCACGTGACCAAATGAAAATCTGACCAAAAATTTGAATTCTGCGGGAAATTTTACAAAGGTACAGTAATTTTGGTATCCTTTGAATGATACATCTCAATTTGACAATTCATTAAATTAAAATGGTTTATTAAAATATAGAAAAAATGAAAATTTATAAAATGGGATTTTCTTGATTTTTGGGTACATTTCTAACTATTTATAGACATTTTGATAGAAAATAAAATCTAAACTTAAAAAAAATTTGATTTTTATTAATAATAGACATAACTTTTGTTTTTCCAAAAGCAGTATTTTTATTTTTAGATTTAACATGATTTTTAGGCTAAAAATGTAAAAAAATCAAAAAAATCCCATTTTATAAATTTTCATTTTTTCTATATTTTAATAAACCATTTTAATTAAATTGTCAAATTGAGATGTATCATTCAAAGGATACCAAAATTACTATACCTTTTTAAAATTTCCCGCAGAATTCAAATTTTTGGTCAGATTTTCATTTGGTCACGTGATTTAGCGGGAAATCAGCAAAATAAGTAACAAGTCAAAATTGAAAAAAACGAAAATCGGTATTACTCGCTTAAAACAAAAATTACTCTCGGGAAATTTTTTTCAGGAAAATATATACAATTTTTGAAAATTTTAAGACAAAAATTTTTTTTTTTAGCGGGAAACTTGAGTTATTTTCACTTAAAGTTTAACACAAATTTGAATTTTCCCGCGAATTGACATAGAGTAGGAAAAATCTGACTGAAAATTCGAATTTCTCATCAAATTTTACATCAAAAACCTACTATTTTTTCTTTCCTTGACGTTTTTTAGAGCTTTTTTACGGGATTTTCAAAAATGGTGGCTGAGGAGAGAAATTTGACCAAAAAACTTTAAATCAGCATAGCACCCTTCAAAATTTATAGAAAACCTTCAAATTCGGGGAATCATCTATTTTTAAGTTGTTTTATCGAAAAAAAACCAAATTTCCTATTTTTGAGACCTGGCATATCATTTTGTGCGTTTTATCCATGGAATTACCCAAAAGTCATATTGATTGTCCAAAACTTATGAAAGTTTTATATATGAAAATTTCATAAAATTTCATCTGTCTTTTTTAAACACGAAATAAATAAATTTCCTAAAAATATTTTATTGACAAAGTCATATGGATTGTCCAAATCTTTATAAATTTCCAATGTATATTTTATTTCGTCTTATATATGAAAAGTTCATATAATTCAAACTTTATAAATTGTCAATTTATCTTATTGCAAAAGTCATATTGATTGTCCAAAACTTAATAAATTTCCAATGTATATTTTACTTCATTTTATATATGAAAAGTTCGTAAAATTTTATTCGTTTTATTTTAAATATGAAATAATAAAAATTTTCAAAAAAAATATTTTATTGCAAAAGTAATATTGATTGTCAAAAATTTTATGAAAATATCTTAAAATTTCATTCTTTTGTTTTAATTAGGAAAGAATAAAAATTTTCAAAAAAATTATTTTATTGCAAAAGTCATATTGATTGTCCAAAACTTAATAAATTTCCAATCTATATTTTACTTCGTTTTATATATGAAAAATTCATATAATTCAAACTGTATAAATTGTCAATTTATCTTTTATTTTTTTTCGTCAATGTAAATATCATTTAAAAAAAATATTTTATTGCAAAAGTCATATTGATTGTCCAAAAATTAATGAAAATTTCATAAAATTTTATCTGTCTGTTTTAAACACGAAATAAAGAAATTTACTAAAAAAATATTTTATTGCAAAAGTCATATTGATTGTTCATAACTTTATAAATTGTAATTGTTTATTTTATTTAGTTTTTTCTATGAAAATATAAAATTTTATTCGTTTGTTTTAAATATGAAATAATAAAAATTTTCAAAAAAAATATTTTATTGCAAAAGTCATATGGATTGTCCAAAACTTTATAAATTTCCAATGTATATTTTACTTCGTTTTATATATGAAAAGTTCATAAAATTTCATTCGTCTGTCTTAAACATGAAAAAATAAAAATTTCCAAAAAAAATCTTTTATTGCAAAAGTCATATTGATTGTTCACAACTTAATAAAAGTCAAAAAATTTTCAATATATATTTCTTGTTATATAAAATAATATAATAATATATATATATTGTCTCAGATATTAAAAAAAAATTTTAAATGATAAATTTTTTTGTAATTTAATGTTAATTATTATATTTAGATTGTTATATGAATATATAAATAAGAATGTTATGAATTTATAATATTATAATATAATATTCATAAATTCATATAATAATTGTCCAAAACTTTATAAATTTTATAAAATTTCATTTGTGTGTTTTAAAACCGAAATAAAGAAATTTTCAATAAAAATATTTTATTGCAAAAGTCATATTGATTGTCCAAAACTTTATAAATTTCATAATATTTCATTTCTGTGTTTTAAACACGAAATAACTAAATAAATTTATTAAAAAAATATTTTATTGCAAAAGTCATAGTGATTTTCCGAAACTTTATAAATTTCATAATATTTCATTTCTGTGTTTTAAACACGAAATAAATAAATTTATTAAAAAAATATTTTATTGCAAAAGTCATATTGTTTGTCCTAAACTTTATAAATTTCCTAAAATTTCATTTGTGTGTTTAAAAAAAAAAATTTTAAATTAAAAAATTAAAAAATTAAAAAATTAAAAAATTTAAGAATTAAAAAATTTCATAAAATTTCATTCATTTGTCTTAAACATGAAAAAATAAAAATTTCAAAAAAAAATCTTTTATCGCAAAAGTCATATTGATTGTTCACAGCTTGATAAAAGTAGAAATTTTTTAATATATATTTTTTGTTATATAAAATAATATAATAATATATATATTTTGTCTCAGATATTAATTTTTTAAAAGATAAATTTTTTTGTAATTTAACGTAAATTGGTTTTCTAGAGATTTCTCTTTAATGAAAGGGTTAAATTAAAAACCAAAAAAACTTGTTTTAGATAACGCACTAACAAATACATAGCACTTTAGTTTGATCGTTTTGGTGACATAGATTTTGAGTTACACACTGATTAGGGTGACAACTTTTTTAAATTATTTCATTTTAAATTGGTTTTCTAGAGATTTCTCTTTAATGAAAGGGTTAAATTAAAAACCGAAAAAACTTGTTTTAGATAACGCACTAACAAATACATAGAACTTTAGTTTGATCGTTTTGGTGATATAGATTTTGAGTTACACACTGATTAGGGTGACAACTTTTTAAAATTATTTCATTTTAATATATATAGGATTCTTATATTTACTTGTTTATTGTCTCCTCCGCTTGTTTATTTTTTTTTGAATCATACTTTACAATTTTTTTTTTTTTTTTGAATTTATTTATTTATTTATTTATTTATTTTTTTTACATTTTTATTAGTTATTATAACATATTTATTAACGTTTTTACACTTAAATTATTTTTTTAAAATTAATTATCCATTAAAAAAAACTGATGAAAAATTTGATTACCTCTCCGGGATTCGATCCATAGACCTCTGGGGTGACAGACAGGTACGTTATCCACTACTCTAACAGGACTCTTTGATTTATTAAAAAAATTTTGAAGACTATATGTTACAGGTAATAATTTTCCCACCCCTTTTAATATTAAGAGTAATTTATGCATATCTAGGTATAGCGAATGCATATTTAAAAATAATAATTAAATCTAACATAATTAATTTTTTAGAAATTCCATTTCTTTATAATAGTAATAATGAATAGCAATAATATAAACAAAAACACCGCGCGCGCCATTAAAAGCCATAATTATAGTCTGAGTAAACAATAAATACGCGGAAGGATAGAAAGAGAAAGAATGTACCTACACATATGCATAATACGTACTTTTTTTTGTTATTAATAATATTATTGAACTGAAATCAATTTCTATTGATTGAATGTTTTTCAACGTTAAATCAAAATATTAAAAACAATTATTTTGATTGTATGCCCTCTATTAATTCAATCTTATACTCTCATTTATTTTGACGAAAATTTACATCAAAACAATGACTGCCGTATTCAATGGCGAGAAGCCATTCGTTTAATAGCGGCGACATCAAATCAATGATATTTTCTATTGGCATATTTCAATCGCTTCTAAGACATTGCTTCAATAGTACCGGTTTTTCAGTGTATATTTTAATTTTTACCAAAAAAAAAATAATTTAAATTTAGGTTATATATTTATTTTTTCTCCAACAAATAAACATTTTTGCCCTCCCGGGCGTAAAACTCGTGCGTAAAGAATTTTCTGAACTCGTTCTACGCCTAGGGGGGCAAAAAATAGTGTAAGCACCATGGGCGAAATACTTAAGACACGAGCGTGAACACAAATCACTCGTGCCCGGCTTCGCCGAGCACTCGTGTTAGTGCTCACGCTAGTGCCGAAACTTTTACGCCCTTGATACTTAATATACTATACTAATACTATGAATAATCATACATAAATACACAACGATTATTATTATAAGTCGGTATTAGTAGCCAATCAGAACACTTTTATTGCGATAACAATGTACAACAATGTACATAGCAACAACTCCTTTTTAGAATAGGATTTGAAAAAAATTAAATTTTTTGAAAATTCGACTAAAAAATGAAATATCTGAAAAATATGATAAAATTTTAATGTGACAATCTTAAGTGTCACATATCAAAATTTTTTTTGGGTAAAATTGACACATAGGCCAACATTCTGGGAAAATTTGAGCAAAAATAATTATGGCGAACTTGAATTCCGGTCAATTTAAAAAATTCAAGCAATTAAAAATTGAACTGTAATTGGCCCAAAATAAAAAAAAAATTTTTTTTTTTTAAATTTTTTTGTCCAGGTAAAAATAAAATTTTTTCCCAATCATATGTATATGTTAAAATTTTCATGGTTTTGAGTTGTTTCAGTTTGAACTGGGCAGCTGAAAACAACAAATTTAAATAATCCAACTTTTCAGCTGTATCACAAAATTATGTATCAGGAAGTGTAAAATTGGAGTGGTTTCAGAAATCCCACGTGAAAAGTGACAAAAAAAAATTTATTTTTATTTTTTATTTTTCGGCTAATCGTTCTATCCTGGACGTGCCCATATATATATATATGTATATATATATATATGTACATAATATATAATCTAAATTCTTAATATATATTTATACATATAAAAACTATGCAATACTATGTATGACACATAAAATATCTAAAAAAAATAAAATACAGAAAATACAATTTTATTAAGCCAAAATTTATAAAATACTAAAAACGTATTCTTATTTTAAGAAACTTACCTGCTAAGATTAAAAAAATTATTGTCATTATATAATTGATAAATTTTTGATCAAATACTTTAAGTTTACAATACTTCTTTTTAATACACACATTAATTAACTCAGCAAAAATTTAGGCACTATTTAAACTCATTAGATTGTTCAATTTTTTAATAACTTTTTATTAAACACAGTCCGGTTTAATTTTCATTTTCATTCAGACATATATACATCGTGGCACCGGTTATAACTGTTGTTTGAGGGAGGCTTCAAAACCCTTACTACGCAAACGCATCCTGAACTCTTCTATTCAATGCCTTGTTTTATCAACCCTATTTTAAAAGCTTTTATGTTCCTTTTTTAATGAGTATGCTTGCATTTCAGAATATTGCTTTTTCTGTTGCAACTTAAATATTAAACACAAGCAGAGTTAAATGTTAAAGTCAAACTTTTCTACAGATTTTTTAACTGTAGTTAAACTTTACGACAGCTTTTATATTATTTGTAAATCTTTAATTTTAAATTTACAAATAAATTTTCAGAAAGAACTTTTAGGCAAATTTTATTCGCGGAAAATTTTACTATAATCAAAACTTTAATTTCAAACCAATGATCGAGGGAATTGTAATTTTGAATTGGAAAAAACTTAAAGCGTAATAGATAACAGAGAACTCTCAAAAAACAGTTTCACTACAAAAACTACTGCGGAATAAGGTATGGTTTCCGGCCCCAGCATATTTTTCGCATTTTTTTGGCTCAATTTGATGATATATGATAAAAAATAAGATTCCGAGGGTCGGCACCCCCCCACACCCCTGCGTTACCCCTGGGGGGTTGAAACGTGCTTTTCACTAAAAATTAATATCTCCGGGCCGAATCATCCGATTGGGACGTGGTTGGTATCAAAATTTTTGTTTTGAAAAAATACACCAAAAAAAAATTGAAACTCATTTTGAGGTTCAAAACTTCGAAAAACCTCATTTTTGGCTTTTTTGACGGTCTAAAAATTGAGATATCTCAGGATAGAGGAAAAACTCCTTTTTTTCGCGCTCAGGGGAACTTTGTCTAAGACTACTTTTCAAAATTCTGTCGGAAAAATGGTGACTTTTACGGTGCGTCACTCGCAATTGACGATTATGTATAAAAATCGTGTTTTATTTTTTGCTTATTTTATCATACCATCTAATATTTTATTTTAAATCTAAAATTAGCTTTTTTATGGTCTTTTTTATGTTTTTCTCATAATTTTTTCATAAAAAAACGATATTTCACCTATACTCTACCAAAGGACTTCATTTATTTCATGAAATCTCTTTTAATTTTCGCAAATAATATCTATTTTCCTTATTAATAATAATTAAAATACTAACACTTTTATTATAAATAATTATTTTAAAGAAAGTTATTTATTCTTAAAATATGTATTAAATTAGTTCATAAATAACGATAAATTTAATTAATCAACAAATTGAAATATATAATTATTTGAACATAAAACCTCATTTTTAACTATTATATGGAAAATCCGCAGAAAGATTGCGCTTAGGATGATCAACTTTTTAAAGAACAAAATTAAACGCACACCTTCCTGTTACATTTCTTTGGGTTCCTTAGACCATAGAAAGTGACGAAGAAGTGAGAAACAGTAAATATTTTGCTTGCCCTATATTTTTTTTCTTTAGTTGGAAGACTCAAAATCACGTTTTTTCGATGTTTAAAAAAAACCGATTTCTGAATTATATTTTTATAAATTAAAATTATTCTAAATGATGGATTTATGTTTTTTCACTTATTTTGCATTCACAATTTACTAAAAAGAGTTTTTTACTATACTTTTTTACTATACTCCCTTTTCTTTATATACATGACCAAAAATCACAAATTTTCAGTTTTCAACTTCTTGAAGCAGCTCAAAAGGTAAATATTAGGGTTTTTTAAAATTCATACTCTTGGGATTTTCCTAGCAGATTCAAATGATTTTATCAAGCTTTCATCGAATTCCTGAGGAAAAAAAATATAAGTAAAAATTACAAATATTATTCAGAAAATTTTTTCTTAAAAAATGTGAAACTTTAAACATTGGCTCCCTGAAAATTGGGGCCCTAAAAACTAAAAAAATGAATTTTTCTCCTATAAAGCGTCGTTAAATGTTAAAATGAATAGTGAATTTGGATTGTACAGGAAAAATTAAAACACGTTTAAAAGTTATTAAAGTACGTTTTTAGTCCAGTTTTTAACATCATTTTAATCTGTTAGAAAAATCCCTAGTTGATGAATTAACCCAATGGGCACATTTTTTTAAAGTGATTTCGTAATGAATTCGTAAATGAGAATATATTTGAATTCGTAATGAATTCGTCACGAATTCGTCGCGGGTTCGTGCTGAATTCTTATTCTAAATTATAAATATTTTAAAATTGATGATTATGTTATGGTATATAGAACTAATAAACAATTATTTGGCTATTAGTAATAAATTATTATTATACATATTTTTTTTTCTTCATTTACAAAATCTCTGCTGTCAGTAAGGGAACGAGATCTCAATTATTATGAGAAATCACATAAGATCTGAAAGGTGTCGAATTCATATTATATGTTTTATGTGTATTTTTAACATTTAAAACAGGATTTTTCCTAAGATCTCATAATCGTTTCATTTCAATAATTTTGGAAGAAAATTTAGAATGTAACATGCTGTGTCTTGGAGTTTGTTTTTGCTAGTTCTATCCACCTACCAGAACTTAAAGAAACAAATTCGAAGACTCAAGCTATTCAGGTTGTTAATTTTATGTTGAAATTTTTTTAGACATAAATTATATCTTGTTTCAGTAATTAAAAATAACTAAAGTTATAAGATAAATACATATATTTAAATAAAAATGAGAACTTTTATGTGCAGAATAATTATATGAATTTTTTTTAATCCTGTTATCTTATCACAACTGAATAAAAAATAATTTTGATTTAGTTCAGATTTTAATCTACGTGAATTTCATTTCAAAAGCATTCTACAAATAATCGGATAGTTATTTTTAATGCTTATTTTATTGGAGGAAAATCTAGAATCTGAAATGTTGGGGTTTATTTCTAGTTTTCTTTCCTAATCAGAACTAAAAAAAAAAAAATTTTTAACTCTAGCTATTCACTTAATCACGTTTGTATTAAAACTTTTCAAGAAAATTTTAAACTAAAATTTTTAATTTTATTTCCTTTTAGTGAGCAGCATATTTCTAAGCTTTTGGTAATATTAAAGCAAAATATTTGTTAAAATATTTGTTGCAAGAAAAATATTGTATTTTAGTTTTTTTTTTTATTTATTATATTTTACAGAAAATTGATAAAAAGTAGTAAGTAACATTAGCAATCATTTTTCTAGTATAATTATGTACATTTTATTTTCTACCGTTTGTTATTGCACAATCTACTTTATGATAAATTCTTATGTATTTAAATGCTGTGCGTATAGTTAAAAAATAAAAATAAGCATTATATGGTTACAATTAAATGACGACGGTACTTTTTTGTTGGCATAATAATTTATAATATTTAAATTTATATTAGTGTATATCTTCTAACCGCAGTACTTAATTTTTTTATCATCAATCTAACAAAAAGCATTTCTTTAAGAGCATTTTCTAATATTATGCGAGGATCTTGTGAAGTAGATAATCCATGAATATTTGGTGCCATAATAACCATTGCTAAATAAGTAACTAGCATCCATTTTAACCACATCATATCTAGCCAATATTTACATAAAAACAAAATTAATTTTTTTTGAAAAATCTTATCAATATTATTTCTACAGCATACCTGTTGCTACAGCTTAAATGTTATATTTTTCCATGTCATTAGCTGCTTTGCTACCATTGATGACGAACAACAATAAAGTCTAGGTAGTATTTACGGTACAAACTTGCACTAAAAATATTGACAGAAATATGAATTGTTACTACTGTTTAAGTTAATATAAAAGGCCTTATGAGGATAATATTTTTTTACCTTCTGCTTGGAAAATAATATTGGGTAATGGAGGTTGAGTACGATAGGGTCTTGTTAATGTATTATACTCCAAGACAATGTCATATAGATCTAACGAAAAGAGAAGATCTTTGTTTCTAATGTATTTTGTATTTTGCATACCAGTTTCCTGAAACAAACAAATATTTTTATAAACGCTACTTTATCTTTAAAAAAGAAGAATCTATAATTAATTTAAACATTAGAACTTATCTGACTGTAATTGTTGAAACTTCACTAGCCCTTAACTTGCACTAGGTCAAAATAATTTCTTCTACAATTAAAATAAAATAATAAAAATATGTTTCTTATGGCCGAACTTGTATACAAAAATAATAAATACATATATATTTATAGGTTATTAATTTGAAGAGTTTATTCATCTTATTTTTTTATATAGGAATTTTATTATTTTTTATTCTTCATTTATGTTAATTTTTGAAAAGTTATTAATTTTAATATTTGAGTTAATTAAAAAGTTTTTAATATAATTAATTTCTCTCTGCTATTAAAAAAATTTAAACATGGGATTTTGTACAAAATCCAATGTATCCCAATATGCCGATAGTAGATAAAATAGAATGTTTAATTGACCACGACCGATCGAATTTATTTTTATGTAAAAAAGCAAACTTCGCGTCGTAACTAATTTTGGCGGAAACTGGGTAATACAGTGTCAGCGTGTTTATATAAGTTTTTATAGTGAATTTGAAAAGCATCGCATCGAAACAAGCCTTTCTTACTATTAAAATAACCTGCTGCTACTTCAACTATCTTCAACCATTTAATCAGCTAAATACAAAATAACGTGCTGTTACTTCAATTATCTTCAACAATTTAATCTGCTAATAAATGCATTGCACATATTGTCAATAAAAAATAAAGGTATGGTTATTATAAATTTAATGATATAAAATATTGTGATAAATAAAATTATAAAGAATTCCAATAATGAACAGTTTATTTTCCAGAAAATCTCCATGATGGCAAGTTGTGCGGCTAGTAAAAATGGTCATATGCCTTCTGCAGATAAACATGCCTGCTTTTTCTGCAAAAAAGCTTTTCATCTGTTAGAAGGATGTTCAATATCACTTGGATTTGGTGAAGGGCACGGTGAATTAAGAGGTTGCCGTACTTGCACACCAAACGGTAAGAAAATTTTAATTATAATTTTAATTTTACTTAAATTTTTTTCACATCAGAGTCATATATTTCATACAATCCATATAATAAGATTTGAACGATCTCCTAGTTTGCCGAGTAGTGAAATATTACATTAAAAAGATTGTACACTAAGTACTGCTTAGATAAATTTCAATTTGGCAAGATGCTTTATGAGAGTAATCCAAAGAATAAATAATTTTGATTTTAATAATTTTTTCAGTGTACATGCTTATTACTTCATTTATCAGACATTGAAGAATTTACTTTTGCTTTAAAAAGCAAGATAATAAAATACCAAAAGCATATCGACTGAAAAAATTTTGTCTACCATAATTATTTATTCTTTGAAATCCTAAAATAAAGCATATTGCAAAATTAGAAATCAGTCTGAGTAAAATATTTCACATACAATATTTTATTTCACATACATACTCTTCCTGTAGTATTTCAGTACTCGTAGTAGGAGATCGTTAAAACCTTATTATACTTATTGTATGAAAAATGCTACTTGGAATGATATCTAATTTTGCAAGATGCTTTATTTAAATATTTCAAAGATAAAATCATTTTGATTTCAATAATTTTTTTAATGTATATGCTTCTTACTTAATTTTTCAGGTATTGAGGAATTTATTTTTGCTTCTAAAAGCAATATAATAAAATACCAAAAGCATATCCACTGAAAAAATTATTGAAATCAAAATGATTTTAGCTTTGAAATATCTAAATAAAGCATCTTGCAAAATTAGATGTCATTCCAAGTAGCATCCCGTATAAAACGCAAGTATGGAACCCGATCCTGAAACTCTGGTCCAGGTCTGGATTCCAGATCTGGCCGTACTACGGAAATTGTCGTTGCACGGACTTGGTCCAGACTCGTATTTAGCAACTCGCCGTATTTTAAAAGAAGTTAAAACGTTATATTAATAAATCATCGAACATATTATCAGTAAAATTCAAACATTAAACTTTTATTTTCTATTTTAAGTTATCCTTTAAATTTTAATTTATTAAAATTATTAAAAAATAATAAAAGAAAACTTAGTTATTCATATCGTATTTATCACTTATTAAAAAATATAAATAAAGAACGGTTTGTGGAATACAATAGCATGTAAGGTAAATTCACAATATTGCTCTTAATTTAGTACAAGTACTTAATATTTTAATTAATAAAATTAACACTTTAAATTAAACCATATTTAACACAATAAATCACATAACTAACTAACCTTTTTAGGTTAAGTAAAGCATTAAACCGACATTAAACATAAAAACCAATACACCTAATATATACTTATTTTAATAAGTAATAATCTTCAATTATTATTGAAATATAAGCATGCTATAATTTTTCTTACTAAAATCAATTAAATACTGATTAAATCATTATTTAATTTTTTGATTACACGGATTATAACATAGTTTATGGCACTGGTATGGAAGAAACTCCGGGCCACATCTGCGGTTTGAGAATCGCTCGTATAGCGCTCATGTAATTTTCCAGATCTGGCCAGACCTGGGTGGTGCGGCTTCCAGACCGGCCCAGATCTGCCCACACTTGCGGCTTTTATACGGGATTTTTCATACAATAAGTATAATAAGGTTTTAAAGATCTCTTACTACGAGTACTCAAATACTACAGGAAGAGTATTTCAAAGATTGTATGTGAAAAATGTTACTCAGAATGATTTCTAATGTTGCTATATGCTTTATTTTAGGATTTCAAAGAATAAATCATTATGGTAGATAAAATTTTTTAAGTTGATATGCCTTTGGTATTTTATTATCTTGCTTTTAGAAGCAAAAATAAATTACTCATTACCTGAAAAATTAAGTAAGAAGCATATACATTGAAAAAATTATTGAAATCAAAATGATTTTATCTTTGAAATATTTAAATAAAGCATCTTGCAAAATTAGATATCATTTCAAGTAGCATTTTTCATACAATAAGTATAATAAGGTTTTAACGATCTCCTACTACGAGTACTGAAATACTACAGGAAGAGTATTTCAAAGATTGTATGTGAAAAATGTTACTCAGAATGATTTCTAATGTTGCTATATGCTTTATTTTAGGATTTCGAAGAATAAATCATTATAGTAGATAAAATTTTTTAAGTTGATATGCTTTTGGTAATTTATTATCTTGCTTTTAGAAGCAAAAATAAATTCCTTAACCTGGTAAATTAAGTAAGAAGCATATATCATTGAAAAAATTATTGACATCATATTGATTTATTGTTTGAAATACTGCAACAAAGCATATTGCAATATTAGAAATCATATAAATATATTAAAAAAATTTATATATATAATATATAAAAGCAGGTTTTTATTTTTTTATGGTAAAAATTTTGAGACGAAATATTTCCCTGGATTTTGCATTAAAATTAGAGAATTTCATAATTAATGTATTTCTGAAAACTCTAACTATCGTTTCAAAAAATTAGGTTTTTTTCTAAAATGAAAATGAATAATTTTCTTTTTTTAATTTTTTAATATACAATATTTTAAAACACAAATTTTCCTATATTTGGATAAGAGTTTCGACGATCCACTAATAAAAAATTTCTTGAAACTAGGACTCCCCTGAGAAAAAATTAAGTATTACGTTCACAAATATAAATAAATTCAACATTATTTAAATATTCATATATGAGTTATAATTTTTTATCAATTTATTAATTATATTATATCTGAGACATAAATGTGTTACAACTAGAACTTCCGTGCACAAAATTATGCATTATTACTTTAAAAAAAGAAATAATAATGGGTTTTTTACTTTTTGGCGGAAAAATTTGAATACAAAAAGTACGAGATATTAAGAAAGAGATTTCTTAAAATAGATTTCTTAAAACTAAAACTCCTGCGGGATAAAATTAGATGTTACGTCCAAAAAGAAAAAAAATTTTTGCGTTTATTATAGTTTTTTATGGCAAAAATTTCAAGACGAAAATTTTCAAAAAATTAATTGTCAGATTCGAGATATCGAGTAAAAACCATATTTTCAGATATTACACAGAAAATACCAGTTTGTACTCTTGATTTAGAATTCGCAGACTATGCGCAAAACTCATGACTCACATAGCGCGCGTCGATATACTTTAAGATTTGCAATACGAAGCATGTGAAAAGTAACTTATACAGTGTATAGAGTGTAAGAAATTCGATATACAGAGCGTAGCATGTAACCTTTAATATTTACAAATTCATTTTATGTGAAACCTAAATGATATAATTTATTCTAATCTAAAGCTTAAAATTTTTTAAATATTGTAAAACATATCATTAACAATTTAAAAATTTTTAAAAATTGTAAAGTTAAAATCATATTTTATTAATTTATTAATTTATTCCCGTAAGAGTTATTAATCAGAAACAGATAAAAAAAATATTTAACACATAAAGTTTACAAATAATTAGCTATTGCAAATGAGATTTTGGGATGAACTGAATTAGAATTATTGATCATATTCTAAATTTTAAAATTTATAATATGTACCCCGAATACCACGATTTTGGGAAAAAAATAAAATTGTTTTAAAATAAAAAGAAATTTCTTTCGAGTATAACATAAGAAGTTATGTGGTGTACTTAATTTTAATCTGTTGATGAAGTTTAAAAATCCAGAATGTGGACCTGGAATAACCCATTTTTGGGGAATAAAAAAATAAATTACTTTTGAATACGAATTTTAACGTTTTGAATTGTACTTTATTTTAATCTGGTGATTAAAAATGTGGACTCCGAATGGGCAAAATGAAAATAAGTTTGAGTAATTTATAGTATTCTAATAATAAAATTGTTTATTATAACATTTGAAATTTGGTACAGCATTTCATAAAACAAAACATTTTGTTAAGGCGAGTGTTTATGAGCAAAATACCTTTTTTTTCTTTAAAAAAATAAATAATATAAATAAGTTTAGACACTTATATTATACTTCAATTAAATTATACATTATACATTATTTTAGATTATGGTACACCTAATTATGTAACATTATGATATACTTTATTAAATTATTATACATGCTCAATTATACGCTTGTCTATTTTATAGTAACTAAATCTTAAAATATTTATATTATACATTTCTTAAATTTAAGCTCATTTTTCTAAAATACTAAATAATGTATTTATAAATATTTTAGAAATCAAATCAGTTCTCTAAAAATTTAAAAAAATATTGTTGGAACTCATTTTTTTCTTTAATGCCAATAAAAGAAAATATAAAAGTAAAAAGATGTTCAATATCTTTAGGTAATTTTAGATTAAATATTGCATAATAACTAATCAGGATGTCTAAAGCATCCAAAAAATCTTTTCCTACGTTAATTATATTGGCAGCAAATTTCATAAAAAAATTTTGCTCCTCTCCTTCATTAGTTGAGCAAATTATGTAGGTGGCATTTTTGTATTTTTTTAAATGAGATTCAGCAAGGTCATGTTGAATCTAACAAATTATAATTTTGTATTAAATAAGTTGTATTATTGTTAGTAGAAACGTAAATTAAACAAAAATATTACCGAAACATATCTTATTAATGTGCCATGGGGTAAAATAAGAGCGTCAGAATCTATTTTGCTTTTCTTTCTTCCTCGGTTTGAGCCTTTTTGCTTAAATTCCTCATATTTTTGATTGAGGATTTCCACCAAATAAGTGATTAACTGAATTTTTTCTGAAATATAACCATACATTTTATTTTAATTTAATTTTAGTATTCATTATGTATTTGAGTTTTGTAGGCAAGTATTACCGTTTTTTATATTATTGATTTTGTCCCTCAAAACTTCATCTAAACTTGTTCCTAATGCTAATATTTTTTCTTTTAAACCTTCAAATTTTTCTTTAAATAAATTTTTTTCTGGGTATAAAGCTTTAAATTCATCAATAATCTGTAAAACATAAGCATTTTAATCAATGCTTTATTACCATATATTTTTTTTTAATATTACCAAAGCTCTTTTTGAATGTATGAATTGTGGAAAATCCAATAAAATATTGTGAACTTTTTTCTTTCCACTAACAAACAATAGCCTTCTTTCATCCCGCGTTTCATTCATTAATTTATGAATTTTTTCTTTTTCGTTTGAATTTTTATAATCCAAAATTTTCATTTGTGAAATCTAAAATAAATTATTATATGAATTATAAATGTAAAATTATGAAATAGACTAATAAAACTCTTTAAACATTTAATTTTCTTAATATCTAATGAAAATAATATGCAATTAAATAAAGAGCAGTGAAGGAATGTAAACATAATTAATGAAACAGTATATGTAATTTATTAAATTTAGAACTATTGACTATATTTGATGGGAGAACATTGTATTTATTTTTCAAGTACAATTAAAGCAAATATCATAGGATTACTTTTTTGAAGTTTAAGCAATTATCTAGCTATAATAAAAAACACATAAAAAATGTACCTTTGCCTGTTAACAGTTTACTGCTGGATTATTCTCCTCCATATTAGTGATTCCACTATTACGTTTAGCAATTTCATTTTCACTTCTGTGATTTCTTTTTAGCTGGTTAATATGGTTATCTATACAACGTGCCCACGTAAACATGGAGGCCTTATTTTACGCCAAGTTGTAGGTAGAAATGGGAAAAAGTAAATGATGGAATTTTAATGGTTTCGCGCGTTCTCTCGATTGGTAAATTCAGAATTTTGGTACGGCTTACCATTTTTCCAAAAAAGAAACAATTTTCATCAAAAAAACCAGAAAGGTCAATTTTTTTTATTAAAAAGTTAAAAAAGGCAATATAAAGTATATTCCACCAATTAGTTTTGATTAATATTGCATATTTTTTAAAATATCTCAAATTAAAGTTTCAAATTTTTAATCATTTTTGAAAATGGTAATATTACCTTCTGAAAGGTAAGGCGGCTAAGTTCAGACGATATTTTACTATAGTTTAGTAAAATTTGAAAAATAAATAAACACGCACGTGAGTTCTTCTGCTACTTCTGCCCTTTCCCAACCATTTTAAATTATAATATTGCAACTAATATGATAAATATTAAATACAATAAGTAGTAAATTGTTGACCCAATAAAATTTTTATGAATTTAAAAACATAATTTAAATGCGTGCGCAAGAATACATATCACGCTCCGAACAGGAAAGGTTATATTTTTACATGCAGTATTTGCAAAGTTGCATTTTTTGGCATTGGAAGTATTTTTTATAATGCATTGGTTTTGTGATACAAAAAATTCAGATTTTGTTGCCAGTCGTCATAGCTTTCCAAAATCATCTGTTGTATCTGTACTTGAAGATTTTAGTTTGCAGAACATGTTTGTCGAGGTTGCAGGCAAGTAAAATAAAAAAAATTATTATCTTTTTTATTAAATCCTTACTTGATTCATTTTTAAGCAACTATTTATTTTTTATATTTTCAACAGAATGCCTTTTAGTTCGGAAATTGATTTTATACTTATAATAGCTGTAATAAAGCTCCGATAGGTGACACATCTACTTACAGTTATCAAATTTTTTTAAAAATCTTTGTAAACTCAAACACAAAAGTGAAGTAATAACATTCGTTGTTTAATATGAATGAAATAATTATGTGTGTAGATTGTGTTAAATAGGATTTGATAATGAAAGAACGTTACAAGAAGATTTGATTCTTCATCAAACCAATTTACTTCAAAAATCAAGCATTATAAATACTGCTCCAATACCATTAATCGCATCACAATAAATCAAGAACAGCCTTATTAGTTTTCTGAGAGCAGAAGTTCTGAACTTATTAGCGATCCTTAAACTTAAAATTCAAATGCAAGCGAACTAGCAGTATCATCACAACAACAAACAAACTTCAGCAACAAAGGAAAATTCTTAGGAACCTGTTTTTAATTTTAGAGCACAAGTATCAAGTCACAAGCAGGCTTGATCACATATTATATTTTGTGGAACCAATACAAGAAAAAAGCCTTATAAGTGTGAAGAAGATTTTAGTTAAAATTTTATTTTAATTTTAGTGCACAAGTATTGAGTCATAATCAGGCCTGGTCACATATTATTTTTTGCAGAACCCACACAGGAGAAAAGCCTTATAAGTGTGAAGAAGATTTTATTTAAAAATTTTTTTTAATTTTAGTGCACAAGTATCGAGTCACAACCAGGCCTGGTCACATATTATATTTTGTGGAACCCACACAGGAGAAAAGCCTTACAAGTGTGATGATTGTGGAAAATCTTTTTGTACTTCCTCTCATCTACTACATCATTAAAGATTGAACAAAATATTAAATTCGTTTTTCAAATTTATTAATTTTGATATTGAATAAAGCTAAACCCTTTCTTCGAGTAAGTTCAGTAGCTTAACAAAAAAAAATATATTGTTATATTTTTAACAAAAATTTTGATAGTAATTTAGTTTATTATGATATTCATAATAAACAAAATAAAGAAGTTTAAGTTACTCTTGTGCACAGAAATTCAATTGAAAATGTTACAAAGCCACAGATAAATTTTAACAATAAAATGCCAATGACTTCAGTTGCTCAAGAACAGCCTTATTGGTTTTCTAAGAGCAGAAGTTCTGAACTTATTAGCGATCCTTCAACTTACAATTCATATGCAAGAGAACTAGCAGAATCATCACAACTACAAACAAAATTCAGCAACAAAGGCTAATTCTTAGGAACATGTTTTTAATTTTAGAGCACAAGTATCAAATCACAAGCAGGCTTGGTTACATATTATATTTTGTAGAACCAACACAAGAGAAAAGCCTTATAAGTGTGAAGAAGATTTTAGTTAAAATTTTATTTTAATTTTAGTGCACAAGTATCGAGTCATAACCAGGCCTGGTCACATATTATTTTTTGAAGAACCCACACAGGAGAAAAGCCTTATAAGTGTGAAGAAGATTTTATTTAAAAATTTTTTTTAATTTTAGTGCACAAGTATCGAGTCACAACCAGGCCTGGTCACATATATTATATTTTGTGGAACCCACACAGGAGAAAAGCCTTATAAGTGTGATGATTGTCGAAAATCTTTTTGTACTTCCTCTCATCTACTACATCATTAAAGATTAAACAAAATATTAAATTTGTTTTTCAAATTTATTAATTTTTCCCTAATTATTCACATCTTAAAGAAAGGATTATTTTACGAAGCACCGATGGGTGAAGTTCCTTTCTCAAAAGAGCCAGCAGTTCCTGATGTAAGTTGTATGGTGTCGCCTCTTCATGAAAGCACTGGCTCATTTGGGCTTTAAATGACACAAACTCCTCCAAATGAAGTTAGTTCGCTACGCGGAAAAACAGATCAAGCCCCACGTTCCTTTAATATATTTGAAAAAAATTTATGTTAAATGTATTAGTATTTACAAAATAAAAAATATTTTTTTTTTTTAACTTAAAAAATAAAAATTTTTTTTACTGAGTATTTTGTAAATTTTATTTTTTTTAAATACAATATATTACATTTTTTAGGATCAACCAGTATCAAGCAGTATCTGGCCTGGCAATGAACATCCTCCTGCGATAAAGATTGTTAATGAAATATAAAAAAAATATTTGTTGATTTGTGTAAATTTATGTTAAATAATTTAGAATTTTGCTGATTTAACAAATTAATCCATTTTGAAATAGCAAATGTTCATAATCATTGAAAAATAATTCAATTTTCATTATTTTCCGTACTTTTTATGTTTGTAAAAAATGTTTTAAATTATTTCCATCGCTATAGTGTATAAAAAAATTAATGAGGAAAGGGATAGTTTTTGAGATATAAATTATTTTGGAGTTCAGAATTTTTAATGCTAAGAATTGATTTGTTATGCAAACTTGTTTTTTCAAAATGTAAGTAGTTATTTAATTGAATATTGTAGTAGCCAAAACAGTCATCGAATAACTCCTTTCACCATCAGCTAGGAGTAATCTGTACCTATTACCAGAAACTGTCACTCCCAATTTTTTATGCTTCTAAATTTAAAATATAATTATTGAATATAAAAACTACATTTTTTTTTCTATAAATTTCAGCTGCAGGAAGCAACGTATTCAAGTATAATACATAAACTAACTAGTATATTTTAGTTGTCCAAATCGACAATGTTGAAATTTGTCCTTTACAATTTGATGATTTTATCACTTAGAATTTTGGGTACAAAAATTACATTTAACAGTTTCCAAGGGGTGAATTTGGTCATTTTTCATCCCGAATACCCCCAAAATTTACATAAACGTTTAAGGTACTTTTTCTTAAAATTGAATCAACTAATTAGGTTTTTTAAATCGCTGATCTCAAAAATGATGTCAAAAATTACATTAAACATGTTTTAAAGGGTAAAATTGGCAATTTTTCACCTCTTTCATCCCTGAAAAACTCTTTTTGCCAAAAGAACTAACTTTTTTATTTTCAAAAGGTCTATTAGATTTTTTCGGGCGCTGATCTTTAAAATTATTTCAGAAATTACATTCAACAGGTCCTAAAGGGTGAATTTGGCCGTTTTCACCCCAAATAGCCCAAAACTTTACATAAACCTTTAAGGTACTTTTTTTTAAAATAAAAAATCAGCAAATTAGGTTTTTTATATCGCTAATCTAAAAAATGATGTCAAAAATTACATTCTACATGTTCTAAAAGTGAAATCAGCAATTTTTCACCCATTTCACCCCTCAAATACTCATTTTGCCAAAAAAAATAATTGTTTTATTTTCCAAAGGGTCTAGTAGGTATTTTTTGTCGCTGATCTTAAAAATGATATCCAAAAATTACATTCAACAGGTTCTAAAGGGTGAATTTTGCCATTTTCACCACAAATACTCCCAACACCTTGCTGATCAAGGTTGCTGATCAAGTTTGCTGATCAAGGTTGCTGATCAAGTTTGATGATCAAGTTTGCCGATCAAGATTGCTGATCAAGTTTGCTGATCAAGTTTGATGATCAAGGTTGCTGATCAAATTTGATGATCAAGTTTGGTGATCAAGGTTGCTGATCAAGTTTGATGATCAAGCTTGCTGATCAAATTTGATGATCAAGTTTGCTGATCAAATTTGATGATCAAGTTTGGTGATCAAGGTAGCTGATCAAGTTTGATGATCAAGCTTGCTGATCAAGGTTGATGATCAAGTTTGATGATCAAGGTTGCTGATCAAGTTTGATGATCAAGGTTGCTGATCAAGTTTGATGATCAAGCTTGCTGATCAAGTTTGATGATCAAGCTTGCTGATCAAGTTTGATGATCAAGCTTGCTGATCAACTTTGATGATCAAGCTTGCTGATCAACTTTGATGATCAAGCTTGCTGATCAAGTTTTATTTTCAAAGGGTCTAGTAGGTATTTTTAGTCGCTGATCTCAAAAATTATATAAAAAAATTACATTCAACAGGTTCTAAAGGGTGAATTTGGCCATTGTCACTGGATGTTACAATTAGATCTGGGAGAAGGGGAGGCGGGTAAAAGATAGATTCTGCCTTAAAATGCAGTCTAGATTTTTGAATAAACGGCAAAGCGGGCTCGTTGGGATTAAAATACATTTCTGACCTTAAAGTTGACCTCCGGGAAAAGGCAAAATGGCTTCCGTGGAGCTAAAAATATATCCTGATGTAAAATTGCTGTAAGATATAATTTTGTTTCAAAAATTAAAAAGTCTAAAAAGACCAGAACATACATTAATGATTTGCAAATTTATTGACGAAGATTTTATTTATTAATTTTATGACTTGAGTGAGCTTTTTTTGGTTAGATCTTCGTTCCATCTCCAACAAAAAGGTTATCACTCAATTCAGAAAATAAATAAATAAAATGTACATCAATAAATTTGCAAATCATTAAATTATGTTCTGGTCTTCTACGGCTTTTTATTTTTTCGAAAATATTTACAAAAAAACATTTTTTGCATCGCGGCCTAACATTTAAGAAACCGGAAACTGCCCAGCCTCTTTAAATGAAATTTTATATGGGCATTTATAATTTTTTTTTTTTATACAAAATAAATATCATTTTGAGGTTTATGACATTTTTCATTTATGTCGGAGTAAATTTTACGCAAAAATTTTTGGGGTAAATAGCTCTGCCCTTAAATTATAATCATGAACTTCATTTATGAACTCCATCTGATTGTAGATAGAATGTAATGACCTCTTTGTTGAAAACTGTGAGAATACTACATTTGGGGTCAAAGCCCTCAAAATATCTATGCTTTGAAATTGCATTATTGTTTTAGTGTCGTACATTAATTATCTTGAGCAAATATTTATTCTGATTCTTAATTTTATTTGTATTTAATTATTCGTATAACATTTTTAAAATAAATTATATTGCAAAAAAATATGTAAGTATTTACTTTATAATGTACATTTATTATTTCATTTATGATTTTTAATTTTATAATTTAATAAAAACGAAAGCTTAAGAAATGTTAAATTTTATTTTTTTTTATTGCAGACCATCTCCCAGAATTTCAAAAAAAATAATATTTCCATTTTTAATTGACATACAAAAATAATAATGTCTGCAATTTTTCGTAAAGCCAAAGGAGAATTAACAATAGATATGCTAGATATTTACTGTTTGGGACTAATTTTTCAGAAATTAAAAATAATTGAAAGATTGAAAATAGAAAGTGTTTGTAAGAAGTGGCAGGAAGCTAGTAAAAGTAGCTATTTTTATTTTAATTCCTTTGATATAAGTAATCGGAATAGTATGTTCACAGGTGAAAAATTTCACGCATATTTTTACGTAAATTTTTACGTAAATTTTTACGTAAATTGTTACGTAAATTTTTACGTAAATTTTTACGTAATTTTTTACGTAATTTTATACGTAACTTTTTCGTTTTGGGTTATTTTTTTTAAAAAATAAAGTTAACCTTAATGAAGAGTAATTTAAGGTGAGAATAGTTAGAAAAAAATTAGTTTTTATTCAAGTTTTTATTCAAAAGTATTTATTCAAGTTTTTAGACTTAACTTGTATTGAATTTTAAAAAATTTAATTTTTTTATTTTTTTTACAAATAGATTTAAATTTTCTACAAGTAAATGAGCTGAAATAGAAAATATTTTTTGGTAATGATTGAAAGAAATAGAATATAATTTTTGATCAATTTAAAAAATTTCTTTATTTATTTGGTATAACCATACATGAATATAAATATAATTTAGTATTAGTTTATTTGCTAAAAATATTTTATAAATTTTTATTATTTACAAGAACTATTAAGTATTATTATCGTAAGATTCTGTATATATATAGTAATAGTACACTCAACTTAAATTTTTAAGTTACATTTATAACTAATGTCCAATAATTAAATTTACATACAAATTCGTATACAATATTGCATCAAATAATTTTAATTACAATAATCTTTTCAAAAACATGTAAATTAAATTTTTTTATTAATATGCATGTTAAATTATGTATGTGCATCAGTGCTATTAAAAAAAAAAAAATCGTTTACTCCCTGAATGTTCTGTCATCTCCTGGAATACGCTCGGAATAAAAATAAACCGTCCGAAGAAAAGTTGATATCCTGGAGGCATGACATTTAATTTTTCAAACAAAAAAATATTTCGATTTTCTAATACGGCGGTCCAAAAAACGTTAAAAAAAGAACTTTCTACATTACCTGGGGGTTTTGAAGGCTGAAAAAAACGTTCTCAATTATGAAAATTTTCATTTTTTACCATTGCAAACCTCCAGGTAATTTCGAAATTTACTTTTTTAAAAATTATGCCTCCAGGATACCAGCTTTCCTTCGGACGGTTCATTTTCATCCCCAACGTTTTCCAGGAGATGACAGAAATTTCAGGGAGTTATCTCTGTGAATCAGAGAGTAAACTCCCTGAATTTAGGAAGTTATAACTCTCTGAGTTAGTGAATAGAACTACGTGGTTATTTTCGGTAGAGCAGTATTTCAGCTCAAAAGTTTAACTTAGAAGTAAGGTTCAGTCTCGTCGTTTTTTATAAACAGCGCTTGAATTTTGAAAAGTTGCCTAAAAAAGTGTAAGGATTCAATGTTATAGCTCATTTCATTAATCATTTCTCATTATTGCCACCGAATGCATGGCCTGTTATGGAGCACATTTTTGATCCCTTAAGAAGCAATGTTAATTTTAAATGCTCTGTGACAAACGAATAAACGAGTTGACTGTTGGAGTAGCTTATTTTAGGGCAATAAAGCTAATTGGAAAAAAATTAAATACTGTAACATAATTTTATTATTATTTATATTTATTATATACAAAAAAGAAATGTTTTAAAATATTATTTATTTTTGAGAAATAAGTATTTAAAATATTCAGGTATTTTTCTTAAATAAGCATCGAACCTCTTTGTTTATCATACGCGATTTGCATTTCATGTATCAAACTAGCAACAAGCTGCGCCACGAGGCTGAAAAATACAATTTTTTTTAAAAATTTTTGTTGACTAACCCGTATCTACGGTAAATGAGCTTTAACTTTTGGAATTTTATTTTGATCATAAATGACAATTAATTTCACCTGGTAAACGAAAATCCAATACATATGTATATTAGAGTGGACCTAAAATTGAAGTTTTAAGAAAAACTTTGCTCCCCTAGTTATTTCGTGAACTTTTGGTCATACAAAGATCCCAGTTCCAAGGATTTTGATTTTGCTTTTCAAAACGCGTGCCTGTAAGCACCTGAATTCCCCCATTTAAATAACCTTGGGAATTCTGATTTTCCAGCTTTCAATTTTTTACAAAGATTGCAAACTGTACTGAAAAGCTACTAATCGATGAAAAGTACTATTAAATAGTACTTCTCATTATTGCCACCAAATGCATGTGCAGTACTATAAAATAGTACTTTTTTAAATTAAAAATATTTTTTCAATTAAAAATATTAAAAATATTTTTTTTGGCTACTTGATGTTAGGTATCGTTTTTTATATATTTATATTCTTTAAATTATTAAATTTATCGGTTTTTATATACTTCAATTATTTCAATATATAAAAAATGATACCCAACATCAAGTAGCCAAAAAAAATATTTTTAAAGCAATATGACTGGTAATGAACTTAAAAAAAATCCCCATTAAAATAATATGGCTTCATGCAATTTAAATGGAGCATTTTTTTACGTTTATTACCGGTAAAATCGCTTTACAAATATTTTTTTTAGCAACTTGAGGTTAGGCATATTTTCTATATATTTAAATAGTACTTTCTATCGATTAGCATTTCAAAACATTCTGCAAGCTTTGTTAAAAATTAGAAAGTTGAAAAGTCGGAATTCCCATGTTATTTTAATGAAAAAATTAAGGTGCTTACAGGCGCGTGTTTTTGAAAAGCAAAAGCAAAATCCTTGGAGCTGGGGACTTTTTAAGACCAAAAGTTCACGAAAAAATCCAGGGAGCAAAGTTTTTCTGAAAACTTCAATATTTGGTCCACTCTAATGTATACATTTGTACATAAATATATTGTTAGTTATTGATTTTATATCGAAATAACTTTTTAACCCATTAACGCCCAACCGACAATCCCTGGACACTCGCATATTTTTATATGAAAAAAATGAAATTTTGGGCCAAAAATGGTACCCAGTAGGTATTTAAGGCTGCTCTTTCCGAATCTGAAGTCCGTTTTCACGTATAACCCCTAGGGGGTGCGATATCAACCCCCACAGTGGGGAATGTTTTAAATGAATTTTTGAACTTTCTTATAATGTTATTTAGCCAATAAAAACAGTTGATTATGATAAACAATTATTGCTAGAACCTTTGAAAACCTCAAAAAACATAAGAAATTTTTTTTATCTGTTTTACCCCATTGGGGGGCACATTATGGAAATGGGGTAAATTGTAAATATACTTTTAAAGATTTTTTAACGATTCAACACTTGAAAAAGTGGTTGCTTTTTTAAAAAAATAATTACACGAACTGTAAAAAATGTCAAAAAAAAAACATGCATATCTTAATACCCCATTTCAACCCCTTAGGGGGGTGATAATAGGGTGTACTTTATAAATAAACGAAATTATGATTTTTAGGCCTAAAAATGGTGTCTAGTAGGTACTTTTGGCTGCTCTTTCCGAATCTGAAGTCCATTTTCATATAAAACCCCTCGGGGGCGCGATATCCACCCCTAAATTTAGGTAAATTATAAGTATGCTCGCAAAAATTTTTAAAAGATTCAACACTTGAAACAATGGTTTTTCTTTAGAAAATATAACTAGACAATCTGTAAAAAATGTCAAAAAATGAAATACGTATATAATTTTTTAATACCTAGCAAGCTATTTTTTTGCGTAATTTTAATAATTTTAAAACATTAAATGAAAATTTACAATTTAACCCAATACAGGGGTTGATATCGCACCCCCGAGGGGTTGTATGTAAAAACAGACTTCAGGTTCGGAAAGAGCAGCATAAAATACCTACTAGATACCATTTTTAGGTAAAAATTTCAATTTATTCAAGTACCTAAAAAGTCCATTCCCCACGCCCCCATAATGTGCCCCCCCAATGGGCTAAAGCAGGTAAAAATATTATTCTTTTATTTTTTGAGGTTTTTAAAGGTTCTAGCAATAATTTTTTATAATAATCAACTGTTTTTATTGGCTAAATAACATTATAAAGAAAGTTCTAAAATTCATTTAAAACATAACCCACTTTGGGGGTTGATATCGCACCCCCGAGGGGTCGTACGTGAAAACGGACTTCAGATTCGGAAAGAGCAGCCTTAAATACCTACTGGGTACCATTTTTGGCCCAAAATTTCAAATTTTTCATATAAAAATATGCGAGTGTCCAGGGATTGTCGGTTGGGCGTTAATGGGTTAATACAATTTAACACAAATATGATATTAACATCTTATTGATATATACGTTAAATTGAAAGCATGGATTTAGTTAGTGCATAATTTGTATGAGAAAAACTATTAAGGCACTTTAACTCGCTAATGTATACGTTAACGAAAGGCTGGATGTTAAAGCATAAATTAATGATATCTTAAATTTAATTCCAAATTTTTTTAATTTAATAGTTCTATAATGTTGAAAAACCATTCCTAGCTACAAGGCACTTCTAAACCCACCCCTTTTAATATATCATAAAATTAGGTTACGTTCGCTGGGGAAGGTAAGGGGCACATTTAACATTTTATACTATCTGTTTAAATCAATCTTTTTATCATTAAAATTATGATTATTATTGTACTTTCTTATCTAAGTTTTTTGAAAAATTATTACTACCTGTAACTACTACGCTAATGTATACAGCAACTACTTAATGTACGCTTTAATTGTTACATATATATATATATATTACATAAATTAGTTTATCATTTTAATTCAATCACTTAAATTTATAATTACATTGTTAAAAATTACACTTAAAACTTTTATTATTTTAAAATTTATAAAACGTGTCCACATTTACTTAAGTTATTAATTTATTTTTAACAAAAAACTTTTCATTATCAGGTACTACATTTTGATCTGGCACAGAACTAGCATTCAAAAGTGTTATTTTTATTTCATATACACATATATAAATATAATTAGAAATAATAATTGCCAATTCGTTTATTATTTATTAAATTTAATATGAAACCAAGTTTGGTAAGCGACATATATATTGCACTCCATTAACTATGAATGACGCACAAATTGTTTCCAATTCATTTATACTTATTTTGGTTGCTGATGGATTTATTTCATCAATAATTCGTAAAGATGTCACCATCACATTGGTTATTTTTTGTCTTTTAGTCTTTATGCTATCACATAAAATGTAAGCCTCTTTTGTGCATTCATCAATGACAAAATATTTGATCAGGATAAAATTTCCATTTTTTAATTGAGCAACTGAATTGTCAGATTTTTTGTTAATTTTTGTACAAGATGCATACAAACAGTCATCTTTAATTGATTTTTTGAAACATACACTTCTTTCGTCAAGTAAATAAGTATTTGCTAGTTCTTTCTCGATCAATTCTCCCTTACCTAAGAATGTTGTGGTGTCATTAATCCTTACTGCAAATTTTACTCTAGTTTTTAATAGATCGAGGCAATAATGTTTCACAATTTCCGAAGTATTTTCAAAAACTTTTTTCTCTAATATACTTGTACAAAAGCTCATATTAATAAACCTTTGTATTTGCAAAGTAGCACCTCTTGCATTTTTTATTGCTCTCATAAGCCAATGATTGGCTGTTTCAAATGCAAACGCACTATTCGCCCACAAAGGCCCCCAATCCAAAACTGTTTGAGCAATATGCAATAATAAGTGAATGTTATAATACATCGCTGGCTCATGGAAATAATATTGAGTATCGTATACAAATTTACGCAACAACTTGTTTGCTTTAACAGCATCAGCATGTGTAATGCGAGTACCCAAAAGTATGTGAATACCTTCGATAAGTAGTGCCCAGTATTCTAAATATTTTTTTTCTACCACTAGCGATAGCAAAGGCAAACTATAATACAGCAAGAAATTCTCCCAATCTTTAGCAGTCCAGAATTTTTTGTCAGTTAATGGACGAGTTAATCGCCTCACATGGGACGGTAGTTTTATTACCTTTATAAATTGCTCCAAGTACTCAACATCCTTCTCTCCTATTAACAGATGAAAAATTCTTTTAACTAGCCCTAACAATACACAATGCATGTATTCAACAATTAATCCAGAAATAATATCAAAATGATTTAAAGGTAAAAGTGCTGATGGTCTAAGAATTCCCTGAGTTACTTCATATCCATCTTCCACAGACTCTTCCATAATAAGTCTTGTCTCTTTTTCATCTCTTAATGCTGGAATATCATCTAAGACAGGGTACTTTGTACATCTTGCAGTAGTATCGTAGTGTCCAGAGTGCAAGCACCAACTACAGCCAAATTTACCGTTGCATTGCTTGCATCCTTGTATAGGACTTCGAGCCATTGAGTCAACCGAGCACATGCATGTATATACCTTAATATTTCTTATCTCACCTTTGATTAAAGTATTTATTCCTATTTCATTTAATTTATTTAATAAATCCACAATAGGACTCAAAAACATATTCATGTCAGGCTTGCTATTACCATACCACAGGCCAATTACAATTGCATTTTGAAGCCTTGCTTTTATTGGAAGTTCGTTTAGTAACAAATACACTGGCCAAACCGATTTTTTGGAAAATTTAAATGGAGCTGCACCATCTGTATTTAGGATTCCAGTAACATAAGAATAACGATTTTCTGGAGGTAATTTATTTACCAGTTCTAAATATTTTATTCCATCATAAACGTCTTTAATTACTCCTGGTTCATTTTTCCTCTCTTTAACTACAAAATCATAATATGATTCGTATTGGTTTAATAGTTTTGCAATTTGTTCTGATGGATCAATCACAGAAAACAGATTTTTTATTGAAGGCTTACTCCATTCAGAAACTTTTTTACAGACCTTACATTTATCTGAATTTAAATCTTTCAATTTTCCCATGTATGCCCCGCATTCGGGACAAGTTGCGTGATAAGTTATGTGCTCATTATTATTAAATATTTGGTCTATCTTCTCTCGGGAACTTGGTAAGATTGGCTTACTGAACATTGCATTAATCAAATTTAAAAGCATTGACAAACCGCTATGGCATAACCCACATCTGCATTGGAATTTCAAGATTAATAAAAATAACTCTGCTCTAGTTATTGTTATTTCGGCTTCTATTTTTTCATATGACATAGGATTCTTTAGCAATTCGCTAAAAGAGTTTATTTTTTCGTATGAGTCTTTAAAATTTTCATCTAAATCTGGCAAAAATTTACGCATATAATTTTCATTCTCTGATTCTACTCCTGAGTCATATACCTAAAACATTTATGTTTTTATTATTTTTAATTTTCTTTTTTTTTTTAATAATAAATTACATTTTATTTTAACATGGAACATGTTTATTGGAAGAGGGTACTTCAAAACTTTAAAATTAAGGGGGGGGGGTCAAATTTTTCCTATTTAAGGGGTGGGGTTAAATAAGACTTACAATAATTAGGTAAGTATATATAAATAAATAAAACACTTTTAAAAGTCTTTTAAAAATCTGGGCTTAGGGAGTTAGAATAATATCGATTTAGGGACTTGGAATAATTCAGTTTCAGGGATTTGGAATAATTCAGGTTTAGGGACTTGGAATAATATCGATTAAGGGACTTAGAATAATTCAGGTTTAGGGAATCAAAATAGTTTAGATTTAGAATCTTAACAGCTAGTGAGGTAATAATTACAAATTATAAAAATAGAAAATTGTATTATAATGTTGAGTAACATTTGTATAATATACCTAGTCCTCATCTGGAAGTAAACATGTTCCATGCATTTAGGTTGTGTTTACACAAACCGGTTATAAGTTTTTTATTTTATTCTTAAGAAATATCTGAATGAAAAGTCCTCTTATTAATTAAAAAGATATTTTTTCTTATAAAATTAATCAGAAGACTTTCTTCAAGAAAATTTTAATCAAACCTACCGTTTTAAACGGACAAGCTGTTTTCATTTTACAATCATTACAATCGCAGTTTTCATTTTCGGAATAAATACCATCAGGAACATCAAAATTTAAATTTACAATGGGTCTATAGTTATTAATAATATCATATTTTGAAACATTTTCATTCATATATTCAATATCATAATCATAAGTTTCTCCATAAATAGACTTCTCCCAATTATTTATATTACTAACAATAGAATCTGAAAATTATTAACCAATTAAAATTAGTTCATTTTTGTCTTATAAATAAATATACTTATGTTACTTTGATTTATTGTTGAATTCTCTTGAATATTGTTTGAAAGCAATGTTTCAATGGACTGATCACTCCTAAGAAGCACTTCTTCATTCAATAAATTTAAATTATCACTGCTGCTGGTTGGAACCTAAAGCAAAAACAGCAAAATATCATAATTAACAACTTTTTTTGAACAAATACATAAGAAAAGTATATCAAAAAAATTTTTTTGGGCTTTTGGTAAAATCTTACTTTCACCTTTTTGGTAAAAGCTGTCAATCAAGTGCAAATGGGGCTCTTTGGGTCATAAATGAAATTTTCGTACAAAAGCTGAACTTTGAGATTTCACTTGTTGGTATCCCGTGGGAAAAAATTAAACATAATCTCGCAAAACTGCCTATCAAGGCAAAATTCCCCGCTAAAATTAAATCCTGACAATAATGTTTATCCCGGTTTATCCACAAAACAAATTGCTTCCTCACCATAAATTCAGCTTCCAAAATATAAGCTACCCTCCAAGGTCAAATTCAGACTTTAAATACAATTTTTGTGCAAAATCTTACCCCTGAGGATAAAATTGGACTTGAGGATCACAAAATGGGACCAACGTGTTAAATTAAAAAACATGATAACTGCTTATGGTGTTAACACACGCAGGGGCGGATGTAGAAAATTTTTTGAGGGGGTCATTTGAATCAAATTACAAAAAATTTGCTAAAAAAGGTCCTTAAAATTTTTTTGGAGGGGTCAAAATGGTACTTCTCGTTAATTATATAACGTAAAATTAGCTAAAAAAAGGTAAAATTGACCGCTGAGGGGGGTCAATTGACCCGTTTGCCCCCCCCCCCCCCTGTATCCGCCACTAAGTCACACTAACGAGCATGTAACGTGTTTACTTATCTCAGAATCAAAATTATAATAAAACTAAATTAAAATTATCCTAACTACACAAACCTAAAGCCCCAAAACTTTAAATATTCGAAGTCTATTCATCTAAATTTGTAAATCAAAAATATTGTTAGTCCACCACCTATCCCTTAAAAGCTTCACTCCTCTCTCCTCAAACGCTCCAACCCCAAAAACGTCAATTTTTTACCTCTTTGCTGATAAAACAGATTTTTTTATACCCCTCCCTATGAATATGTTTCATGTTAAATCAACTATGTTGAAAATCTTCAACCAGGACAAATCAGAACTTATGACGCTAAGTTGAAATATTGACACGAATGTTGAAAGTAAAATTGGACTGTGGTAGAAATAACATACTCATGAAAATACATCCTACCTTACGATTACTCCTGAAAACATAAAATTTCTATAACGCAAAGTATGGGTTTAAAAAAATCGATTAATTGTACATTTAACCAAGGGCATTAAAAGTAAATAATGTTCCATACAGTAATGAATTAAACCGTGGATAGTTAACTGTAATTTGTGTCTCTATTATGGCACCATGGGTAAAATAATAATTTTTGTTCCACTTTCGTGGAAATGCGTCTTTTCCGTTATCACTTAATGAGATAAACACGTATTATCTCCAGTTGTGAAGAAAATATAATTTTTATTATTGTTTAACTAAAAAATGTATAAATATTTATTATTTCTACAAATTACGTAACATGTACGAAAGATATTAAGTATGATAATCATTTGGGCATAAAAAATTTCTCTTCATAAGTAATCGCTTAAGAGACTTTTTCTTTCTTACACAAAACAGTATAAAATAGTATATAAATCTTATTTTTAGAAATGTAAGCTTGAAAAGAAAATATTTTAAAAATAATTACGCAGTCATAAATTCATATTTATTGCGTACTTCATGTAATAAGCTAACAAATAATTCTTTTTTTGATTTTTTTGAAAAAAATTTTGAAAACAAAATTAGCTTTTAAAATCATAATGTTTGTTAAATATCACCGGTTACAGTAATACATACATACATACATACACACATAAATACACTGAGAAAACAAGAGTAGTTTTTACTGTATTTTACTGTAATGCGCGAACCACCTGTCAATTCAGGGAGAAAAAAATATTATATATAAGAAATATTACTGCGCGTGCCTTTGTTTTTACTATAAAGTCTAGTAAAAATTCTGTTTAAAAAAATCCCAATACGCGTATATAGGAATTTTTTAATACATAGATAAAGTAATTTTTCTCTCTTCTTGTCACCCCCCCCTTTTTTTAATAAGTGTTATCATACGTGCAGGCACATTTATCCGTACTTCGGTATTTTAAAGCAAAACTAATCATACAAAATAAACACATATTTATAAAAATGGAACAAATAAATAAAATAAAAAGGTTTAATAAAGGTATAGATATAAATTATATAATAAAAAGAGCGAGAATAAAATATCTATTTACTAATAGTTTTCAAACATAGATTGAAACCGCGATTCGAATCCCCAAACTAAGTAAACAAAAAAAAAAAATTAATTTAAAAAGAAAAAATAAAAATAATAATAAATAAAAAAAATAATAAATACTTATACCACAAAAAAAAAATTATTTTTTAAAGTATTTTTAAGGTGGGACCCTTGCAACAAGAATTATAGAACATATTTGCACCAAATTATATAAAATTTAAGTTTTTTATTAATAAAATATACTGTATAAATTTTGAGAGCCTAGTTGTTTACTTTCGGAGAAATATGCAAAAATATTTAACATGGATGTTAACGACGCTCTGGCCTTGAATCCCAAGTCGTTGAGTGATAAAAAAAATAATACACATTTAAATATTTAAATGATACAAATAATACTTTATAAATTCAAAAAATATATTTAAAATTATAAAAAATATATATTTTAACGAATAATAAACAATTTTTTTTGTTTTTTTTAAAGATTCTAAAACGTTTTAATTATACAAAATTACAATTTTTATTTAAAAATATTCATTTTATTTTCTTTTCCCGGGAAAAAAAGGCTTTATTAAATTATGTATAACTCTATTCAAATTTATAAAATTTTATATGTTCATATTAAATCATATATGAAAATTCGTCATATATGATCATATATGATCATATATAATCATATATAATTTTGGAATAACGCTTTGAATTAATTTAATTTTTATCACGCAATATATTTTTAAGTTTTTTCTTTAAATTAAATAATTTTTTAGTCAGTAAACGAAATATTTCTGCCGTTATTAAAAGTATTAGATAGATATAGATAGATATTCTTTTATTTGCAAATAAATACAAAAAGCGTACATTTGATAACAAGTATATAAAATATATAAAAATACAATGTATATTAATCAGGTATAAATATTATATATATAATAAAGTACAAAATTCGGTATAATATTTTTGTTTCTAATAATAGTAATAATACTGAAAAATAAGAGGAATTTACATATAATACAGATAGTATATATAGTTACTTTGTAGAATTTTTATAATAAGGTAATAAATTAGTAATTTGTTAAAATAATATAGATAATAAAATAAAAATAAGTATAATGTGTACATCTGGTGGTCCATATTAGACCAGTGTATAAACACGTATTGCACGTTCAATCAATATAAGAAGGCAAGTATAAATAGTATAAAATATATATATCTAAGCAGTATAAACATAAAAGTATAAAAGTATGATAAACTATGAATCTACCGCAGTTTTTGCGTCACCAATAAGAAGATGTTTGAATAGTGCTTTTTTAAAGCGACTCAGAGAGGGTAAATTGTTGATTGTGATGGATAGCGAGTTCCAGTATTTTACTCCCAAAACCTGAAAGGAATTGGCTCCTCTACCTCTTACAATAGTGGGTGGGGACAGTTCTTTATTTTTAGATGCCCCTCTTGCTGTCTCTTTAGGGCAATGTCTAATGAATAAGTGCGTCAAGTAGTTTGGTTGATGTAAATGTAGTATTTTGTAAATGATTATGTTAATGAAGTATAGTCTACGTGTGTCTGTCATGAGCCAGTCCATTTTGCGCCTAAAAGGTGAGATATGGTCAAGCTTTCGTATACCAAAAATATATCTAATGCCCTTGTTGCTCAATCTCTGAATTCTATCTTTTAAGGATGATTTAGTCTCTAGTAGAACAGTGCTGCAATAATCCAAATGAGGAGTAATCAATGCCTGGACTAGCCTAATTCGAAGTGTTTCCGAAGTACAATGTCTTATAAATCTTAATGTGTAAAGAATTTTGTTGACTTTTTTTTCTATAGTAATTATGTGGGGTTCCCAAGTCAATTTGTTATCCAGGATTAAACCAAGACTCTTTACTTCCTGCACAAATGGTACTAATGTACCTTCGCCTATTTCAACACCGGGTAAATTTTGCTTATTTAAGCGATTGACGAAAGTACTAGAACCAAAGTAAATAGCTTTTGTTTTATCTGGATTAAGATGTAACGACATTAATTTAGTCCATTCAGAAACCCTACTGGCTACCATGCTAAGCGTCTTTGCTCCTTCAGATATAGATTCAGGAGGGACCTGAATATACACCTGAAGGTCATCCGCATACAATAGATGAAGGACATCTGGATCAAGATACTTGGAGATGTCATTCATGTAAATGCAGAATAGTAGCGGCCCCAACACAGAGCCCTGAGGAACGCCAAGATTGACATCACGAGATTCAGATAATGATGCTTTAGAAGTCACTCTCAATTGTCTACCCTCAAGATAGGAGTTTAGCCACATTAATGCATTCTTAGAGAAGCCTATTTCTTTTAATTTTTTCAATAGTTTGGTAGGGGAGACGGTGTCAAAAGCCTTACTGAAATCGAACTGAAGCAGAATGGTAATGAGTCTTGCTCATCCCCATTCTAATATCCTCAGTCAATTTCAGCAATGCAGTCTCCGTACTACTATATTGTCTAAAACCAGTCTGTAGTGGGTCAAGTATGTTGCCGTTATTAAGAAACTGTGTGATTTGATCATGAGCTAGTTTTTCTAGTACTTTAGAGAGGAAACATAATAAAGCAACTGGTCTAAAATCTGATGGTAAGGAAGGAATTGTGACCTTTTGTATAGCAACAAGTAAGGAAATTTTCCTTCCTTCCTTTTATTAAAGACATAAAAACAAGTAAAGTATTTTATTGCACCAGCAACATGCAATAGAAGCTTTTAAACCAAAATTTAAATTATTACTAATTATAAATATTGAATATAAATAATTATATTTCAGAAAAAACATAAAATTTATATTTAACAAACAAAATATTCTTAATCTTGTAATCAATTGTTTAGAAATCTTGTAAAAAAACTTAAAATAAATAAAAATAATTTTATTTCATAATTATTTTATAATTTTTATAACTCAAAAATTAATTTTTATTCATATTATAAATATTAAATCGTAATAAGAGTCGTAAAATAAGCAACTTTTGAAAGTATAAAAAAATTAGTTCACTTAAATATTAGAATAATACATTTATTTTCAAATTTTTATGTGGTCGAGCGGTTAAGGCGTTAGTCTCTTGATGACAACAACTCGGGTTCGATTCCCGCTGTTGGTCATTTTTTTTTTTTTTTTTTTTAATTTTTGGAAAATTTAGCTTACTTTCAGTTCCGGAAAAATCATTATGATTTTTAAGAGCCATTTAAATTGCGGTTTTGGTTTTGTAAAGGTTAGGCAATAACATATGCTCATATTAAATCAAATATGGTTATATATGATTATATATAATCATATATGATTAGATATAATTATATATGATCATGTATGACGAATTTTCATATATAATTTAATATGATCAAATTAAACGAATTTAATTAAATCATATATGATCATGCGCATGTCTAGTGATATAATTTGACTATTATTGTCACTGAGCTCCCACGTTAATTTGCATTAAAAAAATTCTACATTAAAAATTCTAAATTAATCCACTAATTATTCATTTATATTTTAGTTATAATTCTTTGAAGTACAAGCAATTTTTACTGTATTTAAATAATAAAGATTACAGTAAAGTTAACCATGGTACCCAATTACTAGTAAAATACGGTAATTTTTACTCGAATGTAAAGTAATATTTATGTTAGTTTTCTCAGTGTACACGCACACACACAAACATACAGACATTTTTTAAAAATTGGTTTTTTAGCTTCCTGAGGTCTCAAAACGTGTTTACATACCAGAAAACCAGAAATCAAAATTTGACCTAAAACAATGGTTCTTCTATGAGGAAGCAAAATATTTGTTAAAATTTTGTCTACTTTTTCTTTTGCGGCACTTTTCTGGAAAACATTAAATGTTAATAGCGGGGTATCCTGTATTACTTTTTACACCAGAACTTCTGTCATGCTCAATTTATCGTGAGAGACACATTTTTTATCCCTCCAGTCTAATTTTACCCTTGGGTATCATTAGTTTTTGCACTAAAATTTCCTTTTCAGTCCATTGGACACAACTTGCCCTTCAGGACAGCTCAGGGGGAAGGGGGGTTTATGTATCATATGAAACACATATTTTACCACCTGAGTCCAAGAATCCATCAGGCTTCTGAGGACTGATTTTTTCTCTAAGTATTGCATTACGCCCCTAAATGTATATTGAACCTCCAGGGCTCACTTGTTAAATGATAATTAGAGTTTTTCTGAAAAAACAAATTTTTTTGATCTGTTTACAGTACCTGTGTATACAATGGCTTCGTACGGGTATGGTCTCTAAAAGGTGTGGTTTAACTCTTTTTAAGGTTTCTTAAAGTAATAAAGTATTTAACAAAATTCAATTTAAAAATAGCTTTGAAATTTTTATTATATAGGTAAAAAATATTGTAAGCACTATGGGCAAAATACACTAGCATGAACACATATCTGTAACTATGGGGCAAACTTCCTGCGCGCTCAATCAATTTTATTATGATGCCTATAGTGGAAATTGAGTTTGCTTTTTTTTGTCTCTAAAATCCACAATGTATCAAACTATCGAGAAAAAAATATTGATAATCGATCTGTTAGTTATTACTAATAACTATTCCTCAGCGCTACGCATCTCGGTACAGAAATTATTTTTTCTTCTCAAAAACCAAAAGCGTATAAAAATCTCGAGAAAAAAAATTGACAACCGGTTTTTGAACTCACAACCAAAGAACATGTATATTGTGAATCATGAAGCCATTTTAATTTTAAGTCCGTTATTATTTTAAGCAAAAAAAAAAAAATAATTTTCAACTCCTAATATCCCTGAAATACTATATCCCTTTATCGAAATAATTTTAAGTCCCTAAACGCAAATTATTCTATAATAAATTACTCAAATAATTCCCTGAATTGATGTTATTCAAAGCCCATTTGACCCCCTCCCAATGACATGCTTGAAATACCCCCCCCCCCCTATAAACATGTTCCATGTTGAAATATTTAGTACCAGGATGGACCGAGCTCCGCTCGGGTTATATCTACGTTTGGGTTAAGTCACATTTATTTGCATCAAATAAGTTTAAAGCCTGACTCCACTGCGCATTAAAATTGTCCTCTATATTAGAATTGTAGTATACAATAAAACATATTAGTCGGGTCCATTTCGTTATTCAAAAATGAAAACCACGATAGAGCTTGAATTAAGATTTTACCTATGGGAATCTCTTCACAAAACACTAAAGATCAAAGTTTACAAAAATTCATTTTGTACAAATGAAAATTTGGTGTAAACCCCCCCAATTTTCACCCCCTTAAGCTCTAAAATTTCCATACATTCTTTTTTGTGATTTCAACGACCCCTAGTAGGTATTTTGGGTCGCTGAGTCAGAATCTAAAGTCGAAAATTGTTTTTAAGGGGTGCAACGCCCTTATTTTAACTTTTTCTACCCTTAAAATAAGCAATTTTTTATAAAATATTTTTATATTATTTTGGTGGCCTCCAGTAGGTATTTTGGCTTGCTGAGTCAGAATCTGAAGTCAAAAATTAGTTTTAAGGGGTGAAACGCCTTTATTTTAACCCTTTTCTACCCTTAAAAAATGCAATTTTGTATAAAACGTTATTATTTTATTTAGGTGGTCCCTAGTAGGTATTATGGGTCGCTAAATCAGAATCTGAAGTCAAAAATAAATTTTAGAGGGTGCATCGCCCTTAGTTTAACCCTTTTCTACCTTTAAAAAGTGCGATTTTGTATAAAACGTTTTTATTTTATTTTGGTGGCACCTAGTAGGTATTTTGGGTCGTTCAGTCGTTTGTAAACTTTGATCTTTAGTGTTTTGTGAATAGATTTCTTAAAATCTTAATTCAAGCTCTATCGTGGTTTTAAGAGGTTTAGCCTTTTTTTTTACATCTCAGCCCCGACTATATTGTATAGCCGGGACTTATATCGAAAAAAAATAAATATTTTTTCATTATTATGTCGTTTTTTATGTTCTTATTTTAAAAAACACCGGCTATTCTATTTTTCTAATAAATTTATTTTTTGTCAGGTCTAGCGTGTACTTCAATCTTTTTCTGGAAAAACTAACTGTCTCAAAATAAAATTAACAAGACAAATTTTGATACACCATTTTTTTTGTTTGATACACCAAATTTTGTTTTCCTCAGCATCAAAAATTTTTCAATAAAAGCATTTTTTCAACAATAGCATTTTTTTTATATAATTTTTAATTAATTAACTGCGTTTATTTATTTACTTACATTTTTTATTCTATTTATAGAATATTTTTTGAATTTATTGACCAAATGAATTATTGTATTATGTAAATTATAGACACATTAAAAAAAAAACTAATATTAAAGCAATAAAAAAAAGGTATTCTTTTCAAGTGGGATAATAAAAAGAAAAAGAACAGATGTCTCGTACATATACATTGAAAATTAACGAAAACACCGACATCTCCTATGTGTAAGCATATGAGATGGCTGAATTAGGAGAACTTGCAGAAAACGAATTTTCACGAAATTGAGACCTATACCGATGGATTCCTTGTTATGAAAAATTCGGAAATGCTTGATCTGAAAAAAATCTCTCCGTTGGTTCTTGAGATAGCCGATTCATACAACGCGTTTAAATATATAAGAAAGATAAGATAATTGATCTGTTAGTGATTAGTAATAACTATCCCTCGGCGGTACGCACCTCAGTCCAGAAATTATTTTTTTGACAAAAAAACCCAAAATGTATCAAAATCTTGAGAAAAAAATATTTATTATCTATTTGTTAGTGATTACTTATAACCCTCCACATAAGTAACATAATTTTTTTTTTGCCAAACAATAATTACCTGAATTGTAATGGTATATGAATTTAAATAAAAGTTCGCTCCGACTCGTATGGCAATCATTATTTGCATATAAATTTTCGTCAAAATAAATGAAAATATAAGATAAATTAACCCTCAAAAACACAGGTGAGGTCCTTGCATGCGCTTTGAAAATCTTTTTTTTGGGTCCGCTAGACCCCTACGTGTAGTTACGTAATATTTTCTGTTTTAAAAAAATTGTAATTTTGTAAATATTTTTTAATTATGCATTAATTTGTATTTAGTGAATGATAATATTAGTCCGTAAAGACCGATAAATATAATTTATCATATTTATTCAATTATCATCGGATGATAAGATATTATTCTTTAAATATAATTTAAACATTAAAAATATTGCCTAAAATCTTTTTGGTGAGAGAATTGAAAATTTAATGCATAAAGTTCAGAAAATGTAATGGGCAAGGACCGCAATTCGAGTATGCACTAAAGGTTATAAAAAATATGATAAAAATGTGTTTGAATATTTGTGGAATTAATTCATTATTTATTTATCATATTTTTAAAATAAAAAAAGGATTATAGTAAAAAAATTAAAAAAATTATAATATGCAATAAAATGGCGCACCTTAAAAAATCGTATATATTATAAAAATTCCCAAAATGTACAGAAGAAATTTTTATAATGCTTGTTAGAAATAAACTATTAAAGAATTTTTTAAAATACTTTTTATATTATTTTGGAGATGTTACAAATGAAATAAATAAAGAAAATAACAATTGCTATAAATCTTTAGTAACTTTAAGAACACGTTGGCGGATTCGATATCGCGCTCATTTTAAAATACTCGAGTAAAGAAGAAAATATTTAAAAAAAACTTAATTCACTGTTTTTAAATACATTACAATTACATTTATTAATAATCTGACCAAAAATTTGGATTCCGCGGGAAATTTTACATAAGGATATATCTTTTCATGTTTTTAAGAGCATTCATGTTAAAGCAGCGAAATTTTAAATTGAAAGATTAAAATATCTCATTTTTTTAAGGAATTTTTTTATTTTTTAAATTATACCAAATTATTCAAAATTAATCAAAAAATTCTTTATTATTTAACATCTTCGCGCGGTAAAAATTACTTATCATTTAACTTTTCCTATAAATAAAATTACAAGCGTAATTCCGCTAATCACAATATTTCCGGTACAGGTAAACGGATTTCTTTTAGTTTATCAATCTTTAGCACTCTAAAGCAGTAAAAGTTATTAAAAGTAATTTTTATTTTTCCAAAGCGTGTTATTTTGCGCTAACTTCATTTTCATAATGGAAAATAATGTTCCTACGAAAACATTTGTAATAAAATTTTTTTTCTTAATTTTTCTCGCCATCATTTTTTTATTGGGGTAAATTTTTTATATTTTAAACCGTTAACGAGGTATTTTGAAAAAACTAAAAAAACTTTGATTTGCCCTAATTATTTGGGATTTCCGGCCACGATGGCCAGGGATAATTTGGTTTATTTAAAAGTACGTCCTCTCAAGTTTTATTTTTTACCATCATGGGCCTGACATCGACATAATTGGCACTTTAAAGTAATTTTGGACTCCCTCTCTTGAACTAAATCTTTAATGGTACCGGTTTTACAGTTGCTTGCACAAAATGAGTTGCTTTTTATTATTTGGGATCAAAATTTTAAATTTTTTGACCAGAAGTGAAATATTGCCTCTCAAAGTTGACCCATTTATAATATTAAAATTTTGTAAAAAGCAATTCTATTTTCTATAAAATTGAAGAAATATAGTCATTCTAAGAATATCTTTGCATATTTAAAAGGTATTTAGACCTTTTCAAGGCGATGGACAACAAAATACTAACAGACTTGAAATAATCAATAAAGTTTTTTACTCTTGATTTCAAAAAATTATAAAATAAAATTATTAAATATAAAATTATAAAATTTCTGTCTTGATTTCACTGTCCAAGACAAAAGAAAAATTTACTTTGAGGAATGACAAAGGTTCTGACCAGAGGTGCGCAGCACCGGGGAATAGTATTCAGTATTTGTATTCAGATGCAATAGTAAATACACTGAAAAACCAAAGAAATTGAAGCATGTCAATGATGGATATCATTAATTCAATGGCGAGATTGGAATTATTTAAAATATTTAAAACTACTAGGGGGCTACGCCCCCTGCGCGCTAAAGCGCGCCAACCCCCTCAAATTCAACTTTAAATGAGAAACAATTTAAACTTTAAACAAATATTTATTTAATAAAACTATTTTATTCATACAAAATCTTCATTATAAGCTAAAATTTATTATTTTAAGTTTTACTTTATGAATTAACTTTAAATTAGGCACATTTTACCAATTATGCCATACCAATAAATCAATGATATTTTCTATTGGCATATTTTAATCGCTTCTAATCGCTTCAATAGTACCGGTTTTTCAGTGTAACTTTTTTTTTTAGATAAATTTTTAAAATAAAAATAATGGTTTGTTAAAATTATGGGTAGGTTTATTATTTGCAATGTACATCTTACTGTATAACTGTTTTTAATATTAAATTTAGCTAGTTTTACTGTGATTAAACATTAAATATAATTGAGGGGGTTGGCGGGCTTCAGCGTGCAATGGGCTTGCCCCCGTATTATAACCTAAAAAGGGGAGTGCAAGGGGTAGGTCAAGGATTAATTTGCATAATTTTTTCGTAATTTTTACAATTTTTATTTTTTAATTTTTTTTTTTTTATATTTTTCATTTTTTGTAAATTTTAAAATCAAAGTTTCAATAAAAAATTCATTTTGATGAATAGCAAACTACTGGGTACGTTAATTAAAAGAGATATAGATTATATCCACGTATCAAAAAAGTGAGTTTATAGTTATAAATCGAAAAGATTTATTATTGGTCCAATATAAGGTCGAAAAAAATTTTTATTTTAAATTTTATAATTGGACGTAACAAATATTAAAAAGAAAATGTTTAGAAAAATTATCAAATTTTATTGAAAAATATTTGAACATATTATTTTTTAAGTAAACTTTATATACATTGAGTTCTCATTCATTTTGGTCTTATTTACAACCATTAAAAGGTGGATACGAGGGTGGATAGAAGTCGTTAAAAAAAAAATTAAAATTTATTATAATTATAATTAATTATTAAGTAAAATTAGCTGCCAATTTCAAATTCAGCATCAGTTTTTTACAAAAATTTAACCACACTTACTAAAATAGGGGTGAAAGGGGTAAAACAGCCGTATTAGAAATATGCTAAATTTGTAAAGTTTAAAAACTAAGACAAAATATTTTAGTTGCTTTTTACCGTTAAGCACAGTTTTTATTTTTTTAACTGACCTTCAAGAGCTGTATTTTTCCTTCCGTAAAGGGTTAACCCCCTGTAGTAAAAAAAAAAAAAATATATAGAACTTATTTTTCATAAATAAAACTATAAAATTATATTCTTGAGTGAAATTCGTTGCTGAATCTAAAGTTATTATCAGCTTTGTTCTTAATAGAAGAAAAATTTTTATTTTATCCAAATTACCTTATACGGTCACTATGTATACTGTGATACGGTTGTATTTTCCACTCACTGAATGGTACATACGGGGTATTTTTAAAAATATCTATCTCTTATAGCTTACTTCGGAAAATATTATTAATTTCTATACAAATAAACTTTCTCCCCATACACTCCTATTTTTGAGACTACGGCACAATTTTGGTTGAAAATGATAAATTTAGCATCAGCAACTACTTTTACTCAAAAGTATACTTCTAATTATGAAAAGAAAGTTTTATTAAAAATTTATTTGAAATTCTTCCTTTTTACCATTGACAAATACAGCCATATAAGGTAGGTTAGGAAAAATAAAAATTATTCTTCACGAACGAAGCAAACTTTACATATTTAATACATTTGTTATAAAGCCCAATTCTAATACGGCTACTTTACCGTGTTTACCTACTTTGTCAAATTCACCCCTATTGTAGCGGGTGCAGCATAATATTAGCACAAAGCTGATAACTTTAGAATCAGCAAACAATTTAACTCTAAAGTATAGTTTTATTTATGTTTAAACATTTTTCAATAAAATTTAATACTTTTTGGGTACACCGAAAATGACAGCAGATTAAAAAAAATATTTAATTAATCGAAAAACCATTAGATACGTTACCAATATTGTTTTTTGTGTTTTGCGAAAATTGCACTGAAATTTGAGAATTTTGAAGCCGCCATTTTGAATTTTTAAATTTGGATGACTGATTTGGTCTCAACACACCCGAAAACCCCATAATATACTCTTCAAATGTACTTTTTTACTCTTTTATTTTTTTGTGCCGAACTATTCGAAATATTAAAAAGTTCGGAACTAAGTAACTCCCCCTCAAAAATACCTAAGATTAGAGAACGATTTCACGGAGAAAAATATTTTGTATATTTTGCAAGGTTAATTTTAGTAAAACGGGATTTAAAAGGTGTGAGTTGATTTATTTAAAGGTTTTTTAATGTAATAAAGTATTCGAGAAAAGCCAATTTAAAAATAACTTTGAAATTTGTATTATTTTTTAAAAATAACAAAATACAGTATTACGGCACCCGATAGGGTGCGCGACTAAGTTAAGTTACTAAACTTAGAAGCACTAATATACACGAAATTGAGGTTTCTCTCTCTAATTTTGACATGACCTTTAAGAGCTCCAAGTCAATCGAGTTCGATTATCGAACTTCGATTATATGTGTTTTTCAACACTGGTATGTATAAAAAGAAGTATACAAAGGTGTATAGAGTAAGAGTATGCATAACGTATACATATTATACCTATATAATAAACATAATTAATAAACATAGAGTCTGATATTAATCTCTGATAGAGTATAGCGTCTGCTCTCGCCCGGTGCAAGTTATAAATATATTTTATTTTATTTATTTATTAAATATATTTTATAAATTTATAAATTTATAAAATATATTATCATATTTTTTATACTATACACTACTTCTGCACTCGTAACGTACATAAATAAATGTTATGGAGTAATATTTTTATTATTAAAAGGTTAATGGAGTATTGTTATGGATATGTTATGGATATAAAAATTATTATATTTACTTCTGCACTGGTATCGTTATCGTATAAATAAAAAGAAATTCAACTATAAAGGATTCAAAAATATAACCTAAGTATCATGAAAATCCATTGCTGGAGCAGTGTTTATTCCATTGATAATGGTTTATTCTTATGATGAATGTTTAAAAAGTTTAAAAACTCATTAATTGCAGAAAACAAGTAATCAATATCTATAAGGTTAACAAGACTCATATCGTATAATAGCTAATTCCTTTTGAACATTGATCGTAAGAACAAAGACTACTCCAGTAATGGATTTCTTGATAGTTAAGTAATATTTTTATTTTTTAAATGATGAAATAACTATCTCTTTTTTTTTAGGTATATGTCTAGCATGCAAATCAGTCAGCAATAAGTAAAAAAAGTAAATAATTAAATGAACAATTTTTTTCTTTTAAGTTTTTAGCTTTTAACTAAGGGTTTCAAAAATATAATTCAGTTCGGCTTTACATTTACAGTCTCATGTGTATCAAAAAATCCATGACTCGTGTTGTGTTTATTCTTACAATGAATGTTCTGCAGTTTAAAAACTCATTAATTGCAGCAAAACAAGTAATAAGTATCTTAGACAGACAAGAAACATTTGGTGTATAATAGCTAAATAACCATCTCTTTTTTTTATATGTGTCCAGCATGCATCTGTCAGTTATAGCAGAAAAAAGCACATAAATAAAATAAAAAAATTAATGAAAAATTTTTTCTTTTAGGTTAGAGTTTTTAATTCAGGCTTTCAAGCATATAATATAGTTCGGCTTTATATTAACATTCTCATTATTACTTAAGTTTCAAGAAATCCATTGCTGGAGCAGTGTTCATTCTTACGATGAATGTTCTGCAGTTTAAGAACTCATTAATTGCAGAAAACAAGTAATCAATATCTAAGATTGACAAGAATCATATGGTGTAATAGCTGATTCCTTTTGAAACCAGAACATTGATCGTAAGAACAAAGCGACTACTCCAGTAATGGATTTCTTGATAGTTAAGTAAAACTTGAATAAAAAATATTATTCGCATTCATTCATTTTTTTTTTTAAATAATAAAAAAGCTACCTCTTTTTTTTCATATGTCTGGCATACATCTTTCTTATAAAGTAGACAACAATACATAAAAAAATAAAATAAATAAATAAACAATTTTTTCTTATAAGTTTTTAAATTTTAACTAAGGGATTCAAAAATATAATTCAGTTCGTCATATTCGCAGTCTCATGTATTACCTAAGTATCAAGAAATCCATGTGTTTGTTCTTACAATCAATGTTCTGGAGTTCAAAAGAAATTAGCTATTACACCAAATGTTTCTTGTCTGTCTATAAGATATTACAACATATGATTCTTGTCAGTCTCAGATATTGATTAATTGTTTCCTGCAATTAATGAGTTTTTAAACTGCAGAACATTCATCGCAAGAAAAAACACTGCTCCAGCAATGGATTTCATGATACTTAAGTAATACACGAGAATGTAAATATAAAGCCAAACTTAATTATAAGTTTGAAAGCCACAATTAAAAACTCAAATTTAAAAGAAAAAAATTGTTCATTTATTTATTTATTTTTGTATGAGTATTTTTCAACTATAACTGACAGATGCATCCTAGGCATATAAAAAAAAAGAGATGGTTGTGTCATTATTTAAAGAAAATAAATAAATAAATTAAGAGTTTTTGTCTTTAAGTAGAGTGTCTCTAAGTTTTTAGTTTATAATTAAAGCATTCAAAAATATATTTCAGCTCAGCTTTATATTTGTAGTTTCATGTATTACTTAAGTATCAAGCATGACTCGTGTTGTGTTTGTTCTTACGATCAATGTTCTGGAGTTCGAATCAGCTATTACACCATTTTAAACGGCAGAACATTAATAAACACAATAAATATACTTAAAGCCGGACTGAAATATATTTTTGAATCCCTTAGTTAAAAGCTAACAACTTAAAAGAAAAATATTGTTAGTAAGGGGTATAGAGTAAAATACATGTTGACTATATGAAAGAACCTCATCATAAATTTCATTATGGAGTAAAATGGATCTCGGTTGTCCTATATTGTATGAAAAAACGAAAAATTTCACTATAGTGTTTTCATTTTTTTCGGTTTTTTGCACTGAAAAAGGTTTAAAACAGTTAAAAACCTAAATATTTCATTTGGTATATAGTTCATTGAGTCAGTGGAATCAAAATAATCTGATATTAATTGATTTAAGTAGGTTTTTGATTGGATTTTTAGAAATTTTGGCTTTATTCCAAAAAGCCATTTGAATCAGTTTATAGAATTCTTTATAAACCAAGTTTTCTAACAAAAATAATTTTGATGGACCTGGATTTTCTTAACAATTTTTATTTTTTCAAAAATCGAAAGGGTATATATGGAAAATTGTCAGATTTTTTTTCTTCAAATTTTTCGTTGTTTGATACCGAAAAAGGTTTGAAACAGTTAAAAACTTAAATCAATATGGTTTATCAGGTCAGAAGCTTAAAAAACCTAGCATAAATGGATTTAAGTAAGTTTGAAAATTTTTGGAGTTTCAGAAATTTTGGCTTTATTTGCACAAAACAATTTGAATTGGTTAAAATTCATTATAAACCAAGTTTTCTAATAAAAAAAGTATGCTATTGAAATGGGTGAACTGGATTTTTTTGACAATTTTTATTTTGCAAAAATCAAAAGGGGTATACATGGAAAAATTTCCGATTCTTTTTTTCTTCAAATTTTCCGTTGTTTGATGCCGAAAGACGTTTGAAACAATTAAAAACTTAAATCAATATGCTTCACTGTGTCAGAGAGCCCAAAAAACCTGATATAAATGGATTTAATTGAGCTTGAAAATTTTTGGATTTTTAGAAATTTTGGCTTTATTTGCATAAAACAATTTGTATTGGTTAAAATTCATTATAAGTAAACATGATTTTCTTAAGCAACAGAAACAGAAGTAAATGCGATACAAAAATAAATTCTGATTTATACCGTTTTTTGTTTGCAAATCGGCACAGTACAATAAGTTAATATATCTGAAAATTTTATTTTGAACAATAATTTTATGATTTGAAGAATTATTTTCGATATAGTATTTTTCTCTACAGTTAATTTGGGAAATAAGAAATACTCAAATTTATATATATCATTTTACCTTCGATACAAATCAATTAATTAGTATATGCAAAATTAATTTTTATGGCCTAAGCTAAGTAAAAATTAAATTCAAGTAAAATTATATTGTGAGATGAAATTTTATGGCCTAAGCTAAGTAAAAATTATATTTAAGTAAAAGTATATTTCAAAATATTGATACTGATTAAATTAATAATTTTTTTAAAACTTTAATAAATTAAAGTAGAATTAAAACTAAGTTAAGTCTTGTTGTTTCCTATTACGCGTTATAATATAACTTTATTTTGGGCCATAAATGTTGTGAGATGAAATATATGGCCTAAGCTAAGTAAATTTTTATTTCAGCAAAAGTATAAATTCCTAATAAATATATTATAACTTTTGGGCCATAAATGTTGTGAGATGAAATTTTATGGCCTAAGCTAAGCGAATTTTTATTTCAGCAAAAGTTTACAGTAAACAGATAATTTTTCTTATTCAGCTTTTTCACATTGAGCTCACAGGCTGTACTATAAATATAATTAGCTTATATTATAACAATTTATTATCTTCAGAAACTGCTTAACTTGCCAGGCCCCTAAATACCCATTTTATCGGTGGAAAATTAAAATAAAATTAAAGAAATCGTTTTTATAGATTTATGCTTGATTTAGATGTATGCAAAATAATTATTATTTGGATAAAGCTATTATGGGGGTAACTACTTTTAAGTTAATGGTCATAGTAACTACGTTTTGGTTAATTTCCTTCTTTCACTCATAATCCTCTTCTAAAAAAAATGTCGATTTAACCCTGGTGCAAATAGTTACGTTAAACTTAACGTTAAATTTTAACATTAAATTCTACGTTGATTTGCCATTGAGTTACCGTAAATTTAACATTAAATTTAACGTTAAATTTAACGTAAACGATAAAAAAATGAAAAACTTAATCAAACCTAATCTTATCTTATCAAATGTGCATTTAAATCCATTAAAAAACGTAAAAAATAATATTAACTTCCTTTTATAAGGATTAGATTAGGTTTGAAGTTTTTCATTTTTTTTATCGTTTACGTTACCTAAATTTAACGTTAAATTTAATGTTAAGTTTACGTTAAATCAATAGCAAATCAATGTAAAATTTAACGTTAAAACTTAACGTTAAGTTTAACGTAACTATTTGCACCAGGGAAAAAAAAGGTATTTCGTGGAAGATCACGTTAATGAATATTTTTACTACTCATCTATGACTTAAATTTTGTTTTTAATGCAAACCATTAATTTGTTTATAATCTTTAAAGTCATATTTAAAAAACTTTGTTTTATAATGAAAAATCATTTTCATACACAAGATTTTTACTTTAGATGATATTCTTACTATATGTTTTTAATATATTCTTACAATTTTTAAAAAATTTTCAATTTATTTAATACTTTTATAAAATAAAATTTTAATTCATTTTACACCAAGTTAAAAGAAGACTATTTTATTAAAATTTCCCATTAGCTTCATTAAAAAAAATACCAAAGATAGATGTTTACAATAAATATAGGCCCATGATAACCTATAAAGAAAATAGAAAAATTCAAATTTGAAAACAAGCAATTTGATTGGCTAATAAACTGTTGACACAAGATGGCGATCTCCAAAAGCCCATAAACTTTTTTACAATAGATAATTATTGATAAAATGCATTCACGCCGTTTACTGGTTATTTAGGGGCCTGGCAAGTTAAGCAGTTTCTGAAGATAATAAATTGTTATAATATAAGCTAATTATATTTATAGTACAGCCTGTGAGCTCAATGTGAAAAAGCTGAATAAGAAAAATTATCTGTTTACTGTAAACTTTTGCTGAAATAAAAATTCGCTAAGCTTAGGCCATAAAATTTCATCTCACAACATTTATGGCCCAAAAGTTATAATATATTTATTAGGAATTCATACTTTTGCTGAAATAAAAATTTACTTAGCTTAGGCCATATAATTTCATCTTACAACATTTATGGCCCAAAATAAAGTTATATTATAACTTGTGATAGGAAACAACAAGACTTAACTTAGTTTTAATTATACTTTAATTTATTAAAGTTTAAAAAAAATTATTAATTTAATCAGTATCAATATTTTGAAATATACTTTTACTTAAATATAATTTTTACTTAGCTTAGGCCATAAAATTTCATTTTATCTATAATGAAATATTTTCATTACTTAAAAAAACCTTTAATCAAACAACTCACACCTTTGAGAAAGTAATAATAACAATGTAACAATAAAAACTTACTAGATGCAGTAAATACCTCAATCAGCTGAAATTGTTCTCTAACTTTATGTATTATACATTTTCTCTATTAAAACTGAAAGAAAACTCTCTAAATGGATAAACGTAATGTCTGCTGGTTCAACTAAACTTGGACAAGCATTAAATACCATTACTATATCTTTATAAAATCTAAATCAAGAAGCGAATCTTCAAAATTTATTATTGCTCCTACCATTAACGCTTATAACGTTAAAATGAAAAAATTTATTGGATTTTTTAGTATTTCCATTTTTAAAAAATATTGTAAAAATTGTAAAAATAAACTTGAAAATCAGGTAGCTCAAGTTCTAAGATTAGTTCAAATTATTTTAATTTTTGTTGTTGATCCTGACTTAATACTTAAACTGTAGTTCTATTAGTTTTTAGCAGAAAGCAAAAAGTCTTAACCAACAAGTTTCTGTAAAAACTTGAAACCTGAGTACACCGAGTTTTTAAATTTGCTTCTTTTAGATATAAGGAGCAAATAAAACCAAAAAAAACCAACTCCAAAACTCCAGCGTATCAGGTTCCTGATTTGACTCCTAAATTTTTAGCATTGGGTGAAGCTCAATTTGATTCTTCGGATAACTGGTATAGCTTTTTATATAAATAGACCGAGTTTTAAAATATGCTTCTTATAGATCTGAGGAGCAAATTAAACCAGAAAAAACAAACTCCAAAGCTCCAGCGTATCAGGTTCCTGATTCGACTCCTAAATTTTTAGCATTGGGTGAAGCTCGATTTGATTCTTCGGATAACTGGTATAGCTTTTTATATAAATAGACCGAGTTTTAAAATTTGCTTCTTCTGGAACTAAAGAGCAAATAGAACCAGGAACAGTAAACTCCAAAGCTCCAACATACCATGTTCCAGATTTGACTCCTAAATTTTAAACATTTGGTGAAGCTTGCCTCTACATGTAAATTCGTTCTTATAGTTTGCTTGTAAGAACAAATTTTTCAAATCCAAAACAAAAACTACAACTTTTAAATTGACTGGGATCTCAAATATATTCATATAACCATCAGTTCCCACAATAACTGTACAGAAAAATTAATCACAACTAATTAAAAAAAAAATGTTATTATGTGTCATTATCACCAACCACCACATACACAGATCACACTTGTTTATGTTTATTTATTACGTTAAAAAGATTTATTCTATTCATTAAGTTTTAATTATTAACTTGGAAATAAGCTGCGATAAAAAAATATCAGCAATTTTCACTTAAGTGAAATTTTTTGATCACGAAACATCTTGCGTTGGCAAGAGCAGACGACATGCCATACTTTGTTTATGAATGTATACTTATATATGTATCAAGATATGTATAATATATAATTTATTAATCAAAGTTTGATAATCGAACTCGATTTTAAATTTTTTTTAATTTTCATTTTTTGTACATATTTATAAAATAATTATAAATAAATATTTTTATTAATAATAATTAACTAACACTAACATCTACCATTGATGCTTATAACGTTAAAATAAATTTTTCAGAGTCATTTTTTGATCTGGGGTTTTCAAAGACATAATATTTATATTTTATGCTTGTCTAAGTTTATTTATGCTTGAAGATCCTACTTTTAGCCAATTAGAGCATTTGAGTAAAGTTTTAATGGAACAAATGTAAAACAACTAAGATTAGAGAACGAGTTCAGTGGATTGTAATATTTCCTGCTTTAAATAATTTTTTTTTTTTTACTATGGTCTGTAAAAGATGTGAGTTCATTTATCTAAAGGTTTTTTTAACAAAATATAGTTAGTATTTAAGAAAACCCAATTTAAAAATAGCTTTGAAATTTGTATTATTTTTGTAAATTAACAAAATACAGTATCCAGTACAGTATTTATCTATAATAAAATACTTCATTACTTTAAAAAACCTTTAAATTTATTAGTTCGCACCTTTATGTCTCGGAAACCAATATCAGGTGTTAATATTTAACTTAGGTCCTAAAACTCTGTTAAAATAATTAAAAGGAACATAATTAATATTATTATATCTGCATCCGACTTAAAATAACATGTACTCCTACGTCTTATGTTTCTTTCAATGGTTCACTGGGCCCATTCTCAAGTAATTTATTTTTATTCTGATTCCACAAAGCCATTAAAATTATAAAACACAAAATTTTAATTTTTTAAAATAAAACAAAATTTACCTCAGCAACTGCTTCTATTTCTTTATTTAAGATTCCTTGTCCACAATTCTCTTCTGCCTTTAATTTTTTGTTCTGGTTCTTTTTGTATTCACTTACATCCTTAGGATCACCAGTATAACGATGAAGATTGTATAAACCTTGTCGTTTCATATTGTTAACTTTTGTAACGAAGTGTGTAAATTATATCGACTTTCTAAAAATTAATTATTTATTTATAAAAATAAAAAATAATAAAAATAACGAATATCAATTAGCAAACCTGAAAATGAAGCTTTTTGAAGCGAATTTGAAGATAGAAATAAAAAAATTTGATGCAATTTCCAGACTTAACCTACAAATTTGGTAGCTGACAGCTACTACTACTAGCTGTATACAGTATATACGGTTATAAACAGTATAAAAAATAATGAAACCGTAAAACATCCGAAATTAGCACTCTAAATATTTATTAAAAGTTGTTTAATTAAAAAAAATAATTTTAAAGAATTGAGAAAAACGTAAAACAAACAAAATTCATAGGAAAAATTTTATACATTTACTGTAGATTTTATATATATACACACATTTATATACATGTTTCTGTGAGTGTGTACATCATGTCAGGTTTTTTTGCTTTTTTCTCATGCGTTGCCGGCTCGCAGAGGCGCACGCATATCCCGATTCCCGCGCTATACATCAGTTGTCGTCTGCCGTCTTGATCTGAGGCAAATTATTTTTTGCGTGTTCATAATTACAACGTCATACTTTAAATACGTATGACTTTATGAATTGACATTAATTTTGTGATCAAAAATTTAATAAAACAAATTATGATTTTTCATAAGTAATCAGTTTAAATATTAAAAAAAAAAAAAATACATAGTTTTAGAAACTTTCATCATTTCTTCGTAGTCGGTCGGTGTTTTTCAACGCACACATGCGAAAGCATTTCACATAGGTACATCAAACAAAAACGTGCTGTTGCACGTTTTATCATATAGGAATTCTGCTTCTTCTTAAATTAATATAAGTTTCGAACAAGTTATTAAAAAAATTTTATAACTTCATAATCGTCATGAAAAGATTCTAAAAATCAGTGAAACCGGTAAAAAATAGTAAATGTGAAAAAAATTATTCAGTGAAGTTTTTAAAATGCCGAAAACACGAGAAAAAAAACTTACAGACTTTTCTTATAAGATTTTTTTTTCTTTAGTTGAAATTAAACAATTTTACATTAAATATATTCCAAGTTATTTACAAGAATGTGTTAAAAATAATCATGTGATTTCCTCTACATGTAATTTAATTTACACGGAAAAATATAGTCAAAGTAAAAAGATTAAAATCCATAACTATCAACCAAAAAATAAAAAGGATTATAATCTTGACAAGTATAAATATTGGATGAAATTGTTTATATGTCCGACCAATTGTCAATCAAATCACGAAGAACTAACTTTACTTAATGATAAATGGCCAGATAATAGCGATGATCACTTTACAGAACAACTTGTTCGTGTATATATAAAACATATTTCAGGTAAGAAAATACTTATATTTACTTATTTTTTTGTCACATGTTTATTTCTATTATTTTTTATTTTTTTGTGCAAGTCATTTCTATATAATTATATATTTTAATTGCGAAATAACCTCGGGATTAGCTAAATTTTTAAAAATAATTTATAATAATAATATAATTTATAATTTGTCACCAATTTTTTGGTGCATAAATTACAGACATGTTAATTAACCATCCCTCGACGGTCAGTTATTTTTTTAGCAAGTTAAACGTTTAATAATTAATGAGATGCACAGCATGACCTCCCCCCCACCCCTAAAAGTCCAAGAACCAATTTTTTTTTAATTTTCTCAAGAATTTTCTAGTTTCTCGTAATTTTATTATATAGATGATCACCCCGCTCCCACCTTGGGGTTTCAAATGTCACTGCATCGAAATTGGTAGCCAGAAAGTTGAAAAATAATAGTATATTTTCATCCTAGGCCGCAAAAATAAAGAATGGCCCAGATCGCACGTAAATTGCAATCCGAGGCGAAGCCGAGGATGGCAAACTGCGATCTGGGACATTCTTTTTTTACGGCCGAGGCCAAAACATAATTTTTCTTTATCAGTGGCTATAAAACACGTATTTTCGAAACGCAATAATGCGGCCGGGAAATACGTGCTTTCTGCGGCCACTGACAAGAAAAAACATTTTCGTAGCCAGGAAACTCGGAAAACGGAGGTATTTTCGCTCTGAAAAATACACTTCATTTTATTGTATATTGTAAATTAACATTAAGGATTTTGTTGGGTTGCCAAATAAAAAATTTTAGTTCAAAAATTCAGAAAACGTTTTATTAATCGGAAAATTCGGGAAATCTTAAAAATTAAAATCGTGGAACTTTATTATATTTAGTAACAACATTTTAAAAAGCTATTCATTAAAGGGAAATTTAGAAAAAATTTTGTACTGCAGGTCGTAAAACAATGATATTAAATCATATTGTTTGAAACAAATTATTGACAAGTTATTAATTATAACATGTGCTGTGTTTGTTATATTAAGTGGATGAAATCGGTTGGTAGCAAAATTAACCGGGCATATAACCTAAATAAAAAAATATTAAAGCAAGTTAAAATTGAATTTAACTTTTAGGATATGTCAATTACCGACGATTCTACCCGCTTAAAATTTTTAAAGTAATAATTATAAAATAATAAATAAAAAGTTTGATTTTTATTTTTAGACAAGCCTGATGAATTAAAAAAAAAAACCGTAAGATCAAGGATCAATAAAAAGAATACCACTGATGAAGATGATGATTTTTATGCAGTAAAAGAAGCCTATGAAAAGGTAAAATGAATTAATTGATATAATTATTAACATATATATACCTATACTGATTGGTTGGTTAAAAACTCTTGATTTAAAAAAAATGTTAATATCATTTTTGGAACGAAAAAGACAAAAACTTTGAAATACTTGACTCTAAAAAAAAAACTGCCAAGTAATTGGCACTATGGTTCCTCATTAACAATAATATAATATTTTTAATTGTCTATTTTACCTAATGAAAACGATTTGTAGATATTAGTTATTTACTAGAAAAAAATTAAGTACTACTTCCCAAAAAAAAACATTAATATTTTTTTAATTTTTTTATGTAAAAAATTTTTAGAAAAAAATTTTCAAAAAATTAAGTATCAATTGGAGATATTGAGTAAAAAAGATCATTCTAGATATTAGTACATTCATAGAAAAAAATGAACTACTACGTTCCAAAATAAAAAAAATAAATTTTCTTTTTTTAATTTTTGTATGTAAAAAGTTATGAAAAAAAATTTTTCGGAAAATTAGGTATCAGAAATCTTTGAAAAATGATAATTATAGATATTCGTACTCTGATAAAGAGATATATATATTAAGTACTGAAAAATTTTGGCGTTTTTTGTATTTTTTTTTCGACAAACGTTTGGAGATAAAAATTTTCAAAAAGTTATGTATTGGATTCAAAATTTGATTATAAACGATATTTTTAAAACTAGTACTCCCATAGAAAAAAATTCAGTACATTACATCTTTAAGGCTGTTTCCCTGTTTTCCAGCTGAATTAGACACCGGATTCGAGTTCGAATTAAGCGACCCTACAAACATATAGTAGAGCAAATCTTTGCCGTCAACAGGTTTCGACCTCCCTCCCCCCCTAGCAGTTTGACTGGAGTATTAGGTCACTTGGCGCACACTAAACTGTTTATGTAGTTATAAAAAAACATATATATAAAAACATTATGTTTAACGTAAATGTAACCCTTAACTTTTTTTCGTAAATTTTAAAAAATGTGAACAAAAGTATTACTGTTTTGGAAAACAATTCCTACTATTCTTGCGCCGTCTTGCGCCAACTATCCCGTTTGGGCTGCACCAACCGACCCGATTTTAGACTTTTTTTTAAAACTTTATTTTTTGTTTTATTGTAAAAAGTATTTCAAAAAAGTACAACGTATATTTTTTAATCAAAGCCGATATAATTTAATAATTAACTTAATAAAACCTTTTAAAGATATTTTTTCAATCATATATCCTCAATTTTTTGAACCCCCATCCAAATAAAAAAGCACGTGATATTCTTTATTACTTTATTTCTTAAAATTATATTTAAAAAATTATATTTAAAATTATATATTTACTCATTTTAATTTTTTTTTTTTTATGTAGTTAATAATCGAGATAATAATTTAAATAACTTTAATTTTCAAGAAATATTTTATAAAAAAAATAACCGTGTTTAAATAAATAAGGGTGCGCCAACCAATCTGCTACGCCAACTAATCCGCTTCTCCCCTATTCTGTAGCAGAGATTTTCAAGTTTAAAAACATTAATCTTAAATTATAATATTTTCACACATACTTTTTTAAAGACACGCAAATACGTATTGAAAATTTTTTGAGTAATTCAACTCAAAAATAAGATTTTAATTTGCTCACGTCACTTGAACGGTAATTAGATAATATGAAAAATTAACGAGCAATTTCACTTAGGGTGATTCTACAGATCTCGAATGCGCACTTACACATAATAATGTTGTGCGCATTGCGTTGCAGCTGCGGTTTGTGTTTACGGAGGTCTGTAGAATCACCCAAATGAAAGGGTGCTCCGTGTATTTCAGACAAGTAAAATCAGGATTTCGTGGTGCATCGACACAAAAAACCTACAGCAGAGAATATCTCATTATAGGGTTTTTCACATCATTTTACTCCTCCGCAAAATTACTGGAATATTAATAAAAATACATGAAAAAAAAGTGAATAAAATAATCCTAAAATATAATTCTAAAATATGCAATTTATTAATTCTAATAAATTTTTAACAAAATAATATTTTATTCCAATTATTAACTCCGATTTGTAGTAGTTCACAAAATTACGAAGTTTATGAACATTTGATTGATTAAAAAACGACTAAAAAAATACTTAATTTCCCCGACTTCAGAAAATTTTTATCACTTTTACTTACTAGGAATTTGAATGTGGTCTTCATACGGGCGAAAAACAATACAAAATGTCGAGAGTAACTCGAGGACGTGTCGAGGAGTAACTTAAAGTACTTACTGTTATTTTTTTAAAATCTTTTAAAATTCTTTAAAGACAGCCTGACCGAGCTATATAAGCACTTTGCCACACTATGAGAAAAAATCAAATTTTATAAAAGTAATTCGCCGCCAAGTTAGGTAAAGCTCCTAAAGTTGCACCTCATTCTTTCTCACCCAAAATAACGTTATCTGACATTTGTACATATGTTATAATTTCTCGCGTTGTTAAGTGTACCTATTTTAAATGTGGAAAAACAAGAGAAAAAACACTATATTCATTTGTCAGGTAACGTTGTTTTGGATGTGGAGGGCAGTATAGTAAAGAATTACTTAGATATTTACATTTACTTCCTTCGTTCATTAATGCAACTAATATAATTCAAAATAAAAGTTACAATTATTTTATAACTATAAAATATTAATCATACACTGATAAAAAATTTGAGTAAAATGTATATTTGCAACTAGAAGATATTACTATTAATTTTAGTAAAGTTATCCGAAGAATTGCAAATATTACATTTTACTCTTTGTCCATGATTTTTTACTACAATTATAACATGAAACGACATTTTGATAACTGCGAATTATTTTACTAATCAAAAGGATCATTTTTATCAATAAAATTTTTTGAGTGTATACTAGCCCCTAGATACAATATACTCCAAGATTCGTCCAATATAGACTCTTATGTATAGTGTTAGTGCAAAAACTAACATAGACAAGTTCCTCTAACATATAGTTTGTACTGTATGCCTTGTTAAAAAAAAATCCAAAAGAGTATAAAATGATACATTTTTATTATTGGAAATAATTTAAAATGTAATGTTTCATAATGTATAAATAAATGGTAATTTTATCTTTTACTAATAAGTAAAGCTTGCTATTAAATGAAAAAAAATGTAAATTTTTTCAAAAATTAATTAAAATTGTACAGTGCGTGATCAAGTAATTTATGTAGTCTTCAGGTGTCTGCACTTAATAAAATTTTGCTCAAATTGCTTGAAAATTCAAGCAAATAATTAAAAAAATGTTATTTGAGTTATTTTAATCAACACTTGGCCCTGCTGTTTCAAAACATTAAATAAAAAAAAAGAAGGATCACCAAAAATGTTTTTTAATTTCATGATTTAACTAATGTAAGTTATTATATGTATATACAAATATGTAAATAAGAAAATTCACCAAAAGTATGCACTCAAAATGATAAGTCTTAAAAAAAAGAAAAAAAAATTGGGCGCCCACCTTGCTAATACATTTTTTTGGGTTCGTTAGTTCATATAATTATAGTTACGAAAAAAGCGAGAACAAAAACAAATTTGCATGTAAAGTACTTTCTTTTTAGTTGGAAGGCTCAAAATCAAGTTTTTGCGATATTTAAAAAAACCAGTTTCAAAAATTGTTTTTTTATCAATTAAAATCATTATCTCAATCATTGCACACGGTATATTTGTTTTTTCACTACTTGTATTGTACTCATAATTTACCGAGGAATTGACTAAATAAATCATTTTTTATAAAAAAAAATAATACAATTTTGTAATTATTATCGACTTAAAATAATTCAAAATTAAAAAAAAAGTTTTTAAAAATAAAGATTACTTGCTTAGCTTTTAAAACTTTTTTAAGTGGAATGATTGTAATTAGCTAGTAATCAAAATAATATTAAAAGGTAATAATAAAAAGTTTAAAAAAATTAATTACGCACGCATATAAAAAATTAGTAAATATAACCAAAATAACGATTTTCTTTACTAAGTTCAGTGTGGTAAAAACTTACTATAAATTTTTAGTAAAAATTACTAATAAAATTTGTTTATAAAACTAAAACCTCAAATTTTTTAGTAAAATTTTCTAATTTTTTGGTTATATTTACCAACATTTATTAATTTATGTTTACTAAATTCGTTGAGATTAATTTTACTATTCTTTTTTTTGCGTGCGAACTTTATGTGCCTTCCGTAAAAAAAATTTGAATTTTTAAACCAATTAAAAATTTTTTTTACGTATATTTAGGGGAGTTTTTGGGTACGCTAAGCTCGAATCCGGTTATAATTTAAAAAAATTTTGAATAATTGACCCCAAAACCGCAAAATTCGCAAAAAATTAATTCAATTTAAAAAAAATTAAATTAATTGTTCTTGACTGAGACTCTTGGGGTTTAAGGCCATGCTGATCCTGAATTATTATCTAAAAGTGTAAACAATGGACCCTGGAACCGAAAAATTCTGTAAAAATTTTATTATTTAAAAAAACTAATTATTATTAATTTAATTATTATTACCTTAATTATTATTTATAAGTCGTAATTAATCTTTGAAGTTAACGACCGCTCGGTTTAAAATTAATCTTTTTCCACCTTCGTAATCTATTTTAAGAAATAATTTTATACTTTTTTTCAATTAGTAACCTTTTTTTATAATTGAACCACCCAATTTTTTAGTACACTTATCCAATTTATAAAATTATATTTGATCTCCATTTAATCTTAAAAAATTTACAGATGAAAGAATCAGCAAATGAAATAGAAAGGAAAAAAAAACAAAATGTTGATAAGCAAATTTTACAAAGAATGCGTAATAAGAATGGTCAAAAAGACAGTAACAGAAAAAATATACTAGGAAAAAAAGATGAATTTATTAATGAACCTTTGGTTTTTGGTACCAGTGGAGTTGAATATTTGGCAACTGGAAATCAAAAAAAAAATGATGAAAATGCACCTCCAACAGAAAAGTCTGCTACCCAATCTGGATTAGCAATACAAATGAATAATCCAAAATCAAAAAAACGTGAAATCATTTCGTCATTGGATGAATATAAAGTTAAAAAATCAAGATGTAATTCTACTATTCGTAAAACAATTGATGACTCTCCAGCAGCAAGCGTTAATAAATTAAATGTTGGAGAAAATATTCCATCAAAATCACCATTAAAGGTAACAAATGATTCACAATCTCCAAATGGAACTAAAAGTTCGTCTCTCCAAACAAATGGTGATCGATCACCTCAGAAAGAATTATCGACTTCAATGTCTAATGAATCCAGAGCTCAAAAATGTATACCTATATTAAGTCCAAATGCTTCCAAAATCAACGGAGATAAATCGCCTCTACAAAATGTATTAAAATCACTTAATAGAGACTTTAGATCATCAAAATCACCTAGCAGAAATAAAACTCCATCTCCTCCGAATACAAATTATCACATTTCACGTAAAAGAAATCGACCAAGTCAAAGAAGTTCATCATCATCATCATCTTCAGGTGAATCTATTACAAATTCAATTCACCAATCAAAAATAATAGGTAGGAGAAGAAGGGTAAAATATAGAAATCGAATTTCATCAGGAAGTAGCAGAAAAAGTAATACAAATTCCCGGGAAACTTCAAGTAAGTCGAGATCACCTTCACTGAGCGGCGACGGGTACTTCGAACACGAAACACCGTTGACTTTTACACCATCTTTACCATCAAGAACACCACCAATGACACCACCACCTCCAACATCAAGGACATCACCAACATCACCAACATCACCGCCCCTACCACGAAAGACACCACCAAGGACGTCACCGCCCCTACCAACAAAAACACCACCGAGGACACCACCGCCCCCACCACCAACGACAGCAACGCCCCTACCAACAAAGACACCACCAAGGACAACACCGACCGCACGACCAACGACAGCAACGCCCCTACCAACAAAGACACCACCAAGGACAACACCGACCCCACCACCAACGACATCAACGCTCCAAACCACCAAAGACACCACCAAGGACGTCACCGCCCCTACCAACAAAGACACCACCAAGGACAACACCGCCCATATACCACCAAGGACATCACCGCCCCCATCACCAACGAACACAATGGCATCATTTTCAAGAACTCCATCACCATCAAACAATGATTCCTCAGGTTCAGATACTGAGCGCGAGGATTTATCAGATGAAAGTCTACCAGTAAGAAGAAGAATCATTGTACCTGAAAATGGTAATTAAATTTTTTTGCATATTATTTCTTCAAAATAAAAATATAAACTAAAACCAAATAACAAAACTTATTTTAAAGATCGCAATTGGAATTTTGATCCCACTGGGAGAGGCAGATTTGTGAACGTCGGCGGGTTGGTAAGTTTTCTTAATTTAATATTATAAATATTATAAACAAAGAGCATATTTTTTTAAACATAGAACATCTTAATAGGAAGGGTTACCCTGAAAATCTGAAAATGAAGGGATCAGGGGTAACATGCTCGGTCAAATGTGTCTGATATAAGGAAGGAAGGGGTAAATGGGACTCATAATAATTTCTATTAAGGTACTTAAAATAATACGGGTTTAGGAACTTAAAATATTTTCGGTTTAGGGACTTAGAGTAATCCACATTTAGAGAGGCTTTAGATACTTGAAATAATTTAAGGTTAGGGACTAATATTTGTTAATAGATTTAGTGATTTCGATTTAGAGACTTAAAATAACCGGTGTTTAGGGACTTATTATTTTTCGAATTTTGCGGACATAGTTTTCCTTTTGTGGCCAAATATCTGGGTTCGAATGCTAAATCGGGAAATTAAAAAAATAAACATATTTTTTTTTTTTAAGGTGAAAATCGCTCAATTATTTTTCAAGATTTTCACTATCAATTTTTATTATAATTTTCAATCAAATTTTTCAGATTCTTGATTAAAAATTTAATGATAAGATTTTTTTAATTGTTAATGAGAACAATTCCTGATTTTCCTAATTCTCCGGATATGGTGTTTCTTTTTTTGGTCAAGAATCTTATCTGTTTTATTAGGTACCGATTTTTTATTGAAAGATTGTTAAAATATGGTAACATATGTTTTTTAAGTATAGTTTTTAAAAACAAAATAAATATAATTTTCCGGATTTTCCAATTAAATTCGAAATTTTTCACTTCTCTGATAAAAAATCTGAACTTACTGGCTAAAAAAGCTCCCGGATAACTATTTTTAAAGCAGTATGTTAATTTAACATGTATTTTTAAAATTGAATAAGATCGCTGTAGTCGCTTCTCACTTTCGCTGAAAATTTTATGTTCATGCAAAAAAGTATTTGAATAATAAAACGAATAAAACTATATTTTAGAGTAACTAAGAAGTTTTCATTTTATTAACGAAATAGGTATTTATAGGTTTAATTTGATTTTTTTTTTTATTATAGGTTTTTATTGGTTTTTATGAGAAGGATATAATAGTTAAATATAATATCTGGAGACTGACTTTCGATTTGCAGAGAGTAAAAAAAGGAAAATTCCCCGGAGAATTCAAGCAAAATGATAATCAAGTTATCCGCGAATTTGCAGATTTGATTGTCACGCCAATTCGCTTAGCGGATTGCATTTTGGATAAAACGAAACCGCACCATGACAGGCTAGACGGCAAAAAAATAAATGGCGTAAAAGTTGAGAGAGAACTGTTGTCGCAAGAATTTTTTCAGCTAATTAAAGGTAAAAGCTCGGTAAAAGAATATTATATATACACAAAATATAGTAACAGTTTAGTTATTCATTTTATTTGTTAATTTATTTATTTTTTTCTATTATTATTAACGGATTAACAAAAATGTTTATTTCTCAGAGTCCTCTATGTCTATAGTGCCCCGAAAAAATCGGAAATTGTATTCAACGAGTTTCAGATGATAAATTTATATTATTTTAATTATAAACATATTACAAATCTTTTCTGCAACATATGAATGGAAGATTGCAAAGGTTTTTTTATTACATAATTATTCTGCAACAGTTATATGTTATTTATTTATAAGAATTTGGAGAATCTTTGCATTTTTTTGAAAAAATACGTTGCTTTAAGTTAATATAAATTTTATAATATAATTTGTTGTTAATATAATATAATTGTTAATATAATTTTTGCCTTTCTAAATTAATAATATATGTTTGTCATGCTTACTATACAGGAGATCAATTAATTTATTTATTTGAAGATATTTAAGGAAACTGAATAAATAATTTTAACTGTAACTATTTGTTTTATCTTCATGCATAATATAAAGACTGTGAAGCATGTAGATTTTGAGAAGTATTAAAATGTCGAAAACTTTAAAATAAAAAATATTGTATCAAAAAGTTATTGTTAAAATATCTTTATATCACGCAAGCAGATGAAACAAATAGAGAAGTTAAAAATTATATTATTAGTTTTGTTAAAAAAATGTATGTTGACAATAAATAAGCAAAATGTAAAAAAAATTTAAAATACGATCAAATCGGAGTAAACGATTCTCGCGCGGATTACATGACAACCTTTTTAGTGTACCCACTTCAGCCAAAAACATCAAAAAATAACTATATAGATTATATAAATTAAAAATTATTGTTGTAACAAAATTGTTAAATATGAGAAAAAAGTTAATTCAAACCTGTTTACATAAAAATATTGATAGTAAAAGTTTCCTTTTTATTTCTGATTGTTACCTGGAATGGATGCGGAGCAAAATAGAAAATGCCCACCCGGAATTAACAGAAGAAGAACGTAGACAGGAATTAAGTACCTATTATAGTAAGCAGACTGATTCTCGAATATTGCATGTCTTAAGAGAGCATATAATGGGATTAAGACGCCCAAATAAGTATGCAGAAATCAAAGCAGAATACCAGAAACAAGAAAGAAAACGCAAACGTGAAGAGCGAAGAAATAACAAAGAAGAAAGAAGACGTCGTGAAGCAGCATGAAAAAACGTATAAAAGAATAAAAAAATATGTAAATTATACTTTATAAAAAAATGGATTAAAAAAAAAAAAATTTATTATAAAAATGATCATTGCGTCTGTTTTAAGTTAAGAAATATACTGTATAATAAAAATTAAAAATGTATACTGCAAAATTTCTGTGTTTAAACATGAAAAAAAAAATTAAAAAATCAAGCAAATAGTTGAAGTAATAAATTAGTATTGTATTATATATTTTAAAAATGATAATATTTTACTTAAATGAAGTTTTTTAAAAAAAAATTTTGAATTAATAGATTGCGAATCAAATTTGTTTAATTTATTCTGTAAAAATTAGATAATGTAAAAATTTGCTTGAAAAAAACATATTAAAAAAAAAAATTATGGTGCTTATTGCTTGGAATTAAGATTACATAATATATAAAACATAATATAATTAACCCATCAAATCTTAATCGACACATTGAAGCCATATAAACATTTTCATATGAAGGCATTAATGGGTTCAATATTATTTTTATAAATATTAAAGATAAAAAACAATATTCATTTTCATAAATGTAATTCTAATAGTAAAAAGCCAAAAATGTTTTAGTCAAAGATGTATAGAGAAGATAAATAAAATATAAGCAAGAAATAGAACACTATAAAATAATCAAAATATAAAAATATATATAAATATAAATATATAGAAAATGTAATAATAAAAATTTTTTAAATATTTGTTTACATTATGCGTTTGTAATACAAACTTTAAGATAAGAAATTTTATTACAAAATTAACTTCTTTATTTCAATAAATTTTAAATAAGATATAAGTTATTAAAGTTTAATTGAAATAAACTTTTTATAAGAAAAATAAATTAAGAATTTAAACCTAAATAATATTTTAAAATTATAAAAATAAAAAATTTTCTAAGTTTCATACAAATTATATTCTATTATTTTCAATCATCACCCAAAAATATTTTAGATGTCAGGCCAATTACTTGCAGAAAATAAAAATTGAATATATATTTTAAACTAGTTACTGTACATTACTTTTTCAAAACTTAACTGCAAATGATAAGAGAATACATTGAATTTTATTTTTTTGTTAAAAACAAAATTAAAAAAAAAATTTTTTTTATTTTTTAAAATAATTTTTTAAAAAAGTCCCGAAGATTTAATAATTATGATTTTATAGTAAAAACTAATTTTTTTCTAATTATTCTCACCTTAAATTAGTCTTCATTAAGGTTAACTTTATTTTTTTTAAAAAATAACCCAAAACGAAAAAGTTACGTATAAAATTACGTAAAAAATTACGTAAAAATTTACGTAAAAATTTACGTAATAATTTACGTAAAAATTTACGTAAAAATTTACGTAAAAATATGCGTGAAATTTTTCACCTGTGTTATTAAAAAAAAAGCAAAAATTATTATTTATGTCTAGAGTGATTCTTAGTGAATTCAGCAAAAGTTTCCAGGTCGGGTCGCTGAAACCGGCTAAAAACTTTTTTTTTCAAATTACCTATCCAAAATAGACTATGTCCTCAAATTTTAGCCCTTAATATTGAAAACTAAGCCCAGGGCGAATTTTTGAAAAAAAAAGACGTTTTCATCTTTCCTCAGCTACCCATTCTTCTTTTATGTGCCATTCCTTCTGGAAATCATTAAAAATAATGAAAAAAGAGGTACTATAGTAAAATTTCCTCAGAAATCCAGTCATGCCATTAGTTTTTGAAAATTCCTACACGGGGAGCCAGAAAATCGATAAATTCACAGGGTATACTACGGAAACTACAGAAAAATTGTATATCCGAATTTTTTATTGAGCTTCTCAGGAAAAGCGTGTTTTTATATATATTTTCGGATGCTATATCAACCTAGATGCGATCGAACTTCCTAGACCTTAAAATAACCGAAAAATCATGAATTTTCCTAAATTTTTCTCATTTCTCAGCAGTTTTTTTGAATTTTCCCGCTCTAAATGACTCCGAACGATTTAAACAAGGTAAGATTCGGATTCCCAGGGAAATTTTACATATTTTCTTTATTTAAATAATTTTTAGGCTTTGATGTAAACGAGCTCACACCAAATGCCTTAAATACAAAATTTTGATTTTTATCGTTTTTTAGCCGTTTTTTTGAATTTTCTTTATTTAAATAATTTTTATGCTTTGATATAAACGAGCTCACACCACACCAAATGGCTTAAATACAAAATTTTGATTTTTATCGTTTTTTAGCAGTTTTTTTGAATTTTGCCGCACTAAATGACCCTGTATGATTTAAATAATGTCAAATTCGGGTTTCCAGTAAAATTTTAAGGACTTTCTATACTTTAATAATTTTTTGGCAGTGTAAAAGAGTTCATAGAAAATTCTATATAAATTTAAATTATTTTTTAGCTCTATATTTCAGAGTAAAAATTTTTTAATTAACAATGAATGAAATGCATATTTAGGTAATCTTTAAAAGAATGAGTTTTTTAATAAGAAGAAAAATATTCTATTAAAAAAATTTTTATTGATATTTACATAATATTTAGCTTACAATAATGTATTCAGAAAATATTATTATAATTTAGATAATTAATTCACAAATAGAATCCAAATTCTTTAGATATTGAGTGTATTTGGAATGAGTATGCCCTAATTTTCTTTTTATTTGATAATTTTCATTTATAGCCGATACGTTGTTTAAAATTTCATTAAAGCCTACTTTAAGAGCATTCCGTGTGCTCTACTATACGTCGGTAATCTGGTAAGTTTTAGTAAAAAAACCCCTGTTTTGCTTTCCAAGTTTTCTCAGCGGGAAAACGTTGGATCAAAATTTCCTCTTACAGGAAGTTTTGTTTTTCAATAATCTCGAGCGCGCAACTATTATTTTTTTGGAAAATTGAAATTTTTTTGCAAATGTCAGAAAATAAAGTTCAACTTTTAACTTGCGCGCGTTCTGCAAAAATGCTTGTCAGAAAACCTCTTTACTTTATTTTCTAATATTTGCGAAAAATTATTAATTTTCCAAAAAACAATAGTTGCGCGCTCGAGATTATTGAAAAACAAAACTTCCTGTAAGAGGAAATTTTGATCCAACGTTTTTCCGCTGAGAAAACTTGGAAAGCAAATCAGCGGTTTTTTTACTAAATTCTTACCAGATTATCGACGTATAGTAGAGCACACGGAATGCTCTTAACACGGGTCTCGGTACCAGGCTAAATTATTATCTAAATTATTATCTAGTAAGTACCAAATAATATTTTAATATTCACACAATAATTAAATAAATTTACGTAGCTTATTGTTTTAATGAATAATATGAATACAATAAAAATGTTTTTAATGTAACTCATTTATTTACTAATAAATCTTGTAAACATTGACGATTGACACGCCACATAGCTTTAAATTTTTTATATACAATGTTTATTATTTTTAGCGCTAAATTTAAATTATTTAAAATTTTTTTCGGAAATAAGATTATTAGTAATTTACATCTTTAGTAATAAAATATTTATTAAGTTGTTATTATATACGATATAATAAATCTTATTAGAAACCTTAAACAGAAAAAGTACACACAAAACTGCTAAAAAACGATAAAAATCAAAATTTTGTATTTAAGGCATTTGGTATGAGCTCGTTTACATCAAAGCCTAAAAATTATTTAAATAAAGAAAATATGTAAAATTTCCCTGGGAATCCGAATCTCATTTTGTTTAAATTATTCGGCGTCATTTAGAGCGGGAAAATTAAAAAAAACTGCTAGAAAACGATAAAAATCAAAATTTTGTATTTAAGGCATTTGGTGTGAACTCGTTTACATCGAAGCCTAAAAATGATTTAAATAAAGAAAATATGTAAAATTTCCCTGGGAATCCGAATCTTACCTTGTTTAAATCGTTCGGAGTCATTTAGAGCGGGAAAATTCAAAAAAACTGCTAAAAAAACGATAAAAATCAAAATTTTGTATTTCAGGCATTTGGTGTGAGCTCGTTTACATCGAAGCCTAAAAATTATTTAAATAAAGAAAATATGTAAAATTTCCCTGGGAATCCGAATCTTACCTTGTTTAAATCGTTCGGAGTCATTTAGAGCGGGAAAATTCAAAAAAACTGCTAGAAAACGATAAAAATCAAAATTTTGTATTTCAGGCAATTGGTGTAAACTCGTTTACATCGAAGCCTAAAAATGATTTAAATAAAGAAAATATGTAAAATTTCCCTGGGAATCCGAATCTTACCTTGTTTAAATCGTTCGGAGTCATTTAGAGCGGGAAAATTCAAAAAAACTGCTAAAAAACGATAAAAATCAAAATTTTGTATTTCAGGCATTTGGTGTGAGCTCGTTTACATCGAAGCCTAAAAATTATTTAAATAAAGAAAATATGTTAAATTTCCCTGGAAATCCGTATCTCACCTTGTTTAAATCGTTCGGAGTCATTTAGAGCGTGAAAATTCAAAAAAACTGCTAAAAAACGATAAAAATCAAAATTTTGTATTTAAGGCATTTGGTGTGAGCTCGTTTACATCGAAGCCTAATAATTATTTAAATAAAGAAAATATGTGAAATTTCCCTGGGAATCCGAATCTTACCTTGTTTAAATCGTTCGGAGTCATTTAGAGCGGGAAAATTCAAAAAAAACTGCTGAAAAATGAGAAAAATTTAGGAAAATTCACGATTTTTCGGTTATTTTAGGGTCTAGGAAGTTCGATCGCATCTAGGTTGATATGGAATCCAAAAATATATATAAAAACACGCTTTTCCTGAGAAGGTCAATAAAAAATTCGTATATACAATTTTTCTGTAGTTTCCGTAATATACCCTGTGAATTTATCGATTTTCTGGCTCCCCGTGTAGGAATTTTCAAAAACTAATGGCATGACTGGATTCCTGAGGAAATATTTACTATAGTATCTCTTTTTTCATTATTTTTAATGATTTCCAGAAGGAATGGCACATAAAAAAAGAATGGGTGGCTGAGGAAAGATGAAAACGTCTTTTTTTCTTCAAAAATTCGCCCTGGGCTTAGTTTTCAATATTAAGGACTAAAATTTGAGGACATAGTCTATTTTGGATAGGTAATTTGAAAAAAAAAGTTTTTAGCCGGTTTCAGCGACCCGACCTGGAAACTTTTGCTGAATTCACTAAGAATCACTCTCTAGCATGTTACAAAAATTTGGAGTATTTTTAAAATATCTAAGCATAGATATTAAATTGATGCCTGAAATTAAACTAAGTGATGTTTTTTCTAATTTGATACAATACTGTACAAACATTACACATTTAAAAATTTCTCAATGCCCTGCAGAGGAAAATTTAGATAGAATGTTAAAAATATTTCTTCTTCAAAACAAAAAAATTGAATTTCTTGATTTCCAGTACATTAACATAGTAGGTCACTGCTTTTCAGGTGTAAGTTTTACTCGTTTAAGTACAATCAGTTTTTATTGTTGCAACTCCTTAGATTCAAAAATTATTTCAAATTTCATCTCTACAACTGAAATATTAAAAATTCTAAAAATAAGATTATGTCCAAATATTGTGGGTTCAGTTGTTAAACAACTATCATTATTAAATAATTGTTTAAAAGAACTAGAATAATATGACGCTGAAAGTTCTACAACAAAATTAGATCTATTAAAAGTATTAAATAAACAAACGAATTTAGAAAAAATAGAACTTGAAAATTTTTGTTTAAGCGAAGATCATTTAAAAATGTTGTCAAAAAATTCCATTGTCAAATTGAAACTCTTTAATTATTATAATTCTAATAATTCTCTAAATGGTAAAACTTTGTTGAAGGCTTCTAAAAATTTTTATAAATTAAAAGAATTAAAAATCTTTATTCATGAAACCGATGATGACTATGCAAAATCATTTAAATTTTGTACAAATTTAAAAATTTTACATATTGTTGGTGTTAGAATGAGTTCAATGTCAGTTAATGGAGAAAATTCTTTTAAATATTTAAATAATCTAACTGAATTAGTTGTCAGTTACAACGTGGATACGACCGACAATTTATTACAAAACGTGTCTTTTTGCAGTCAATTAGTACATTTAGATATACGTGGTTGTAGGCAAGTCACCGACAACGGCTTAAATCATTTGTCAAAACTAAATAAATTAAAAAAATTATATGCTTGTGAATGCAATAAAATATTAGGAGAAAGTTTACAACGCATAATAACATTAGAAACACTAGACGTTTCAAGATGCTATAAATTAAATTACTTTAATTTAATTGATTTTGTCCTTAATGCAAAAGAATTAAATTATTTGAACATAGTCGGTGTGAAATATAATTGTAGAATGTTATTTGTCAAGGAAATTTCTAAAATAAAAAGAAAAAATAATGAAATAAACTTTGAACTTATCATGTAAGAAATTATTTTTAATTTTTAACTAAAGTTCCTTTATATAATATTAAACAACTAGGTGGGAATTACGTATATAACCGAGGTGTGTGAAGTTGCCCACGAGGCGGAGCCGAGTGGGAGTAACTAAATACACCGAGGTTTATATACGTAATTTCCACCGAGTCCTTTACGTTATTTTATACTTCACCTTGTTAAATAATTAGTGTCTGGTACTTTAATTAAAAAAATATTTATAATAAAATCATAATTATATCATTAACATCTTAAATATTTTTTCGCTATGACTTGAATATAACTGTGATCAGCTTCGATATCTCAGAAAAGGTTAGTACTTATTTTTAATCACGACAAATCATTTTTAGCTTTGCGCATGCGTTCCTTATAACTGTTGAGTTCGAAATTATATCGATGCTCTTCGTTTCACAAAAAAGCATACTAAATCATGCTTATTCAACTTTATTTCTCCTAGAACAGTTATGAGCGTACGATCGCGTAAATACAAAATAAAGATGTGAATTGCCATCTATGCGCGGGATAGTTAGACACTAATTATATGCAAGTTGAAGTATAAATATATATACCATTTAAATAATTTTTCTGAATTAACAAGATTATGAACAATTACTATTACATATTATACATCAATTTATTATTTTGAAATTGTTAAATAAAAATTTATTGAAACAAATTTTTAATGTGTTTTTTATTTATTATAATAATAAATTTGATTTTATTATTTATTTGCGGTAAAAATAAGAAACCTGGAGAAACATTCAAGGCAATTACTGTATTCCTTAGTATTAAGAAAACAAAAACATTGGTGAATCATGATTTTATTTTTTTACTAATTAATTTATCAAGATTATCATGAACAAAAAAGTAGGGTCCTCTGCGACGCTATATTTTGCATATCCAGGAGTCAAATGCTCGATTTTTATTAAAAATGACTGCATTATTTTCAATTTATATTGTTTACGCTATAAGCTATTAATATTTTAATGAATCTTCTCTGAAAATTTTGTATGTATTTGCATAATTATAAATTTGCATTTTTTGATAACTTACTATTATCACTAAAATCAATAGCTGAATAACATTATTAACAATATAGGTCTTGAAGTCTCTACGGCAATCAAATAGTACGACAAAACACTAATTCTAAAATTGCTAAATTCCCTTAGAATCCCATCTAATACAGAATAAAATAATAAAATAATAAAATGATTTTTTGCTAATTTTATTTTTTTTTATATTTTATAATTATAACCATATTTTAGTAGTAAATTATAGTATTTTAAAAACTGATAAAAATTAAATAACGCTCGAGCGTATAGATAATATGTGATCGCAGAACTTCTGATATAAATCAAAACACGAAGCACTTATTTAAATACCCTGCCAACTAGCTGGCACTAAGGTTCCTCAAACAATGAGCTTAATACTTCAATATGCCACAGATATCATCGATTACAAGCATGCAATCATACATACATTTCTATTAACATTTAAAAGTTTTTTTTATTGATCAAAAATTTTGGAACAAATTTTAAAAAAATTAATTATCAGATTCGAGATATCGAGTAAAAACCATATTTTCAAATATAAGTACTTTCATGGAACTAAATGAATATTACACCCAAAATAAAAAAAAAAATATTGCAGTTTTTTTAATTTTTTTGTTATTTTAAATTTGAGGAAAAAATTTTGAAAAAATTCGGTATCAAATCCAAAAAATACTATAAACGAAGTGTCTAAAACTAGTACTCTCATAGAAATAAATTAGGTACTACGTCAAAAAAGAAAAAAATATTTGGGGTTTTTTTGTATTTTTTTGTGACAAAAATTTTGGGAAAACATTTTTAGAAAATTAAAAAAAAAATTAAAAAAATTAAAACCCGAGCTTTTTTGGTGAACAAATTTTTGAAAAAAAAATTAGGTGTTAATTCAATAATGGTTGTGAAATATCACCGGTTACAATATTTTCAGATATTAGTTATGGAACTTTAATGGAATTAAATGAGGTATTATACGCCAAAAAAAAAAAATATTGCAGTTTTTTTTATTTATCTTTTTTTTTAATTATGGCAAAAAAAAATTTGAAAAAATTAAGTATTAGATCCAAAAAATTACTGTAAAAAAAGTTCTTAAAACTAGTACTTCCATGGAAATAAATTAGGTACTACGTCCAAAAAGAAAAAAAAAAATGGTATTTTTTGTATTTTTTTGTGAAAAAAATTTTCGGAAAATTAAGTATTCGATTCAAGATATCATGTAAAAACCATACTTTCAAATACAAGTACTTTCATGGAAATAAATGAGGTATTACATCCAAATTAAAAAAAAAAAATAAAAGGAGTTTGAAATTTTTTGATAAAAAAATGTTTGGAAAAAAAAAATTTGGTCTTAATTCGATAATGGTTTTGAAATATCACTAGTTACAATATTTTCAGATATTAATACTATCATAGAATTAAATGAGGTACTACACTAAAAAAAAAAAAAATATTGCATTTTTTTTTATTTTTTTTTTTTTAATTTTGACAAAAAAAATTTTGAAAAAATTAAGTATCAGATCCAAAAAATTACTATAAACACGGTTCTTAAAACTAGTACTACCGTGAAAATAAATTAGGTACTACGTCCAAAAAGAAAAAAAAAATTTGTATTTTTTGTATTTTTTTGTGAAAAAAATTTTAGGAAAAAAATTTTCAGAAAATTATTAAGTATCAGATTCGAGATATCATGTGAAAACCATACTTTCAAATATAAGTACTTTCGTGGAAATAAATGAAGTATTACATCCAAATTAAAAAAAAAAAAAAAGTACCTCGATCTTTTTTGGTGAAAAAATTTTTGAAAAAAAAATTAGGTCTTAATTCCATAATGTTTGTGAAATATTAGCGATTACATACGTATGTACGTACGTACACACACACACACACACACGCACACGCACACACATATATACAGACTTTTTTTAAAAACCGGTTTTTTAGCTTCCTGAGATCTCAAAACGTGTTTATATGCCAAAAAATCAAAAAAAAAAATTTTGACCGATCACAATGGTTCCTCTATGAGGAACCAAAATTTCAAAAAATTTTTCTAGCAGCTTCAAAAATATTTAATAAAATTTTAAAGATACCTCCGTTTTGAATAAAAATTTAGGAGAATACGCAAGACTTGGTGCTGAATCGAATACCGAATTCTACAAAGTGTGACAGTAAAATTTTTCGATAGTCTTAAGATATTTTAATTTTTGTTAAAAATTTTAAAAAATTTTATCAAGTTCAAAAACACTAAAAACTGAATATCTCCAAAAATACGATACCTGAGTCGCAAAAATATGGCCTATGTCACCTGCGGACTTTTTTTCTTTAATTTGACGCCGGTTTTATTAAATTTCGTTCACTGGTATAACCCTGATGATAATACACACACACACACAGACACACAAATTAATTTTCAAATATATATACAGTTAAGAATAAGAATAAGAACTACTAAGATAAGATAAGATAAGATATGACTGAAATATTGAATTATATAACAATTCTGTAATATCTTTTTATTTTGTCTATTGCTTACGAACAGAAAAAAATGTAACAAAATATTAAAAAAGTAACTTCTCCAATGTTTCAGGTGCTCCAACTATATATAATTGAAATATCTTCAAAGTATATGTTTTTGGATGCACTATCAAAAAGTTTTGGTATTGGCTTTTTAAATCCTATTTTGATAACAAGTTATTTTGGCCATTTCTATTGGTTCCAGAAAAAATAGTGAGGGTATACAAAAAAAAAATTTGAATAAAAAAATTTTCTACTTTTATTGTAAAATAAGCACATTATCGCGAAATTAAAATTTCTTAAAAACTAATACAAACGTTACCTTTTGGTTAATTTAAACAAATTTTTTAAAACGGATTAGCACGGATTTTTAAGAAGTATTAATTTCGCAATAATTTGCTTATTTTTTAACGAAAAAAGAAATTTTTTTTTTTAAGTTCTATTTATTTTTTATTGGCTTTTAATATTTACAATTTAAATAATAATTTACAATTTGTATAACTAAACTCGTAATATTTGCAAAAATTGAAACCCTAAAAATTAACTCAATCATTGAAAATTTATTTTTGCGTACATCAACATAATAAATATTACAAGACTCATTTCTATATTATAATTTTTTCCTTAAAAATTTTTTTTATTCAATGCTCTAAAAGATTATTTTCCGATGACATGCAAAACTTAAAAAGATTATTGGGTTACAAGAAGAATAGGGAAATCGGTACAGAAACATTTATATTTACAGATAGGCTGCATTGCTTTAATTTTAATATAGCTGCTTGAAATTTAAAGCAAATTGCTTGAAAATTCAAGCTACTTGTTTCAAAATTTAAGCAATACTTTAGAATTCTTTAAATTTCATGCAGTTATTTAAATCAACTGAAAAAGACTTTAGAAAAGCTTTAATTTTATTCCCCTCCATTTTGTAAAACATTTATTTCATGAAAAAAAATTAGGATTGTGGAAATAAAAAAATAGTTTATTCTATTTAAATGAGTAATAATCCCAACAGAACCTGCTGTTGTATCTAATTGCCTATTTCTTTACTTTTTAATAATTTTTTATTCGTTGCGTTGTTACGTTATAAGAATAAACTAAGATAAAACGTAACCAAATGTTAAATGACATTCAATTTTAATAAATGATAACATATAAATAATTTAATATACGAAATTTTTAAAAAACGTTATTTTTTCAATTTTTAACGCGATTTTTTCAGACATAGAGACGTTGGCCAAACGCCAATACTCTTTATAATAAAGCAGGCATTTGAATGAATGTTAAAATAAACTTTTCTCGTTGGTTTGGTGTTTGGTCAAACTAAAATTGTGAAGCAAAATAAGAAAAACCTGTATTAAATGGCTTTTTCCATGTATTTTAAATGGGAGACATATTGATAAATATCTCGAAGAGGATGATTGATTTTGAAAAACGGGTTTCAGAATGTTTCTGGGGACCAAAAAAGCAACCTTTCATGAATTTCAGCCCGATCCGATCAGGGAAAATTTTGGCTAATTTTCAGCTCCTCCGAGGGACACGTTTTATCAAATAACTCGCAAGAAGCTAGGTGAAAGAGCGACGAAAGATTTTAATCCAAAAAAGTATGATCTGCTTATAGGTTGAACATACATTTTCCGCTATAAAATCCAAATTGCCCGACGTTTGCACTATCCGATGTTTCAAGCTAGCCATGCAAGGGAAGAATAAATTAGATTTGGCTTTCATTGTAATTTGTAGATAACATTGAAACTAAAATTTCCTTCATTTTTTTCCCGTGTTAAACTCATACTTTTTCATTAAAAGCGAAAAAGTTTGTGTTGAAAAATGAAAAATACTTTTAATTATACGCTGCAAAAAACATCTACACTGAAAAAAAATTACGCTTGCGGCTAGCGGAATTCTACTTGTGGCTAGCGGAATTTTTTTTCTTCGCAATTTTTTTTCTAACAATTGCAAATATAACTTGAAACGTAAAGAAAATTAAAAAAAAACATTTTCATATTACCGAAATACGCATATCCCAAGTAAGCGGGAAAAAATTTTTTTTATTTATTTTCTTTACGTTTCAAGTCATTTGCAATCGTTTGACGAGATAAAAAATTCCGCTAGCTACAAGCGGATTTTTTTTCAGTAGTATACTGAAAGTATTTCTTAGTTTCGGGCAATCTTTTTTTCGGTTTTAATGAAATACTATTTGTTGAACACGGGAAAAAATTTTAGAATTTTCACAATCCTCTTACTTTTTCTCTTCTTGAACAAATACATATTTTGATATTCTTTTAAGAATAAGCAAATATTTCCTTATACTATAGCACTCCTATTAAAAACAATAGGCGTCACGTCCAAAAAGAGAAATGAGAGGACTTTTTTATTTTTAAAGGCGAAAACTTGTTTTTAAAAAATTTTTATAAATTTTAGTAATGGCAACTGAAAATTATTTTAAAATCCATTTTAAAAATTGAATGGCCAATCAACAATAAATTATTACAACTATAATTTATTATTATCAAATATTTTCAGGAATCATTTGCATCGGCTTCACCTTGAATGATAATTACTTTCGATTTTAGCCATATATTTTTTAAAAACTGCGTTAATAATTTAAAAAATTATTATAAAATCTATTTAAAAAAAGGTATCTTCATTAATTTATAGTAGAAAGCTTGCTTCCAGTCCTATGTATGCATTTACTTATTTGTATTCAATCTCTGTGTATTTTAAAAAATTTCGTTTCTTATTTATGATATTATTATTTTTATACATTTTCTAAAGTATTTATTACTTTTTTATTCTAAACTTCGTTTTTTTAAGGCGCGATTAAAAAAAACGAACTTTGAATTTTTGAATAACTTTTTTATTTTAATATATATTTACAAAATTTTTATTGCAAATGAAAATACAAATTACATCTTAATCTTAAATTACATGTTTTTTGTATTGTTTTATTTTTTTATTGTTCCGTCTTGTAAATATGGCACAGCAGTTTGAAGGCTTATATTTTGCGGTAACCAGGATATCTCCACTCCAGGTACCTTGAAACAAAAAAACCCGACGAGGTTATTTTTAGAACCGTTATACCTAGTGCCGAAACCAACAAAATTTTGAAATTTTAAAAAAATAAAAAATTGGATTGTAAAAGAAAAATAAAAAAATCAATTTTCGCGCAAGAAATTGGACCTTGTACGTTAAAAAAATAGTACAAAAAAGGCAATTTTATATACTTTTGTTAGTTTCCACACTGGGTATTTAGTTGATAAAAAAAATCAAAAAAAAATCTAGTCAATCCAACCAGTATTTTTAGAGCAATCGTGGTTACCGATTTCAAAAAATGGTTTCGAGACAAACGTGTTTAAAGTTTTTTTTTCCCATTCACAAACCTGGTTTCCTGCTTACAACAACCTTAATATCTTTTTAACGGTAACGAATTTTTGTACAAAATTTTTTTTCCATATTCTTGAAACATTTTTACACACGAAAAAAAAAAAAAAAAAAAAAAAAAATCGAATAATTTTTTTAAATTTATCAGAATCGCGCCTTAATCAAATATTTAAATAATAAAGTCATTTTTTATAATTTTGAATTCCTGCTGAAACTTACCCTAGCTCAGTAGCTCCCTCAAGTCTCTAAAAAACCCTCATTGTAAACATTCACTCCCAAAATTTCCCAGCACTGTACCGTTTTTGCTTTAAAAAAAAAAATATTTTTGAAATTTTATTGTATTAGCAGTTTAGATAATAAATATAAAAAATAGTTAGGTTAACTGAAAGTATATATTTTTTATGTGTGTTTAATTTATATATGTTTAGTTAAAGTGTTTTGTGTAAAATTATAATTATTATTTTAAACACCCTTAACCTCACAATATTGAAATTAAAAACATCTGTTTTTGAATTATCGACATAATGCTGAAATTTTGGATTAAATTAAATATATTGTTTTTGATTTATTAATAATAATGAATTCTTCTAAAATTTATGAATGCCATCAATGTGAAAAGAAATTCATTCATAAATCTAAACTATATAGACATTCGATGACTCACAATAATTTTAGAAATTATAGTTGTGATATTTGTAATAAAAAATATTTACAAAAAGTTCATTTAAAAGAACATTTGAAAATACACTCAAAAGAGAAAAGCCTTTCGTGTACTGTTTGTTGTAAAACTTTTACATATAAATCAAATTTAAATAAACATTTTAAAAGGATTCATACCAAAGAAAATCGTAACTTTAAATAACTTGTTTCAACATTTGTACATGTTTTTTTAAAATTTCTATTATTTTTTTTCAGATTGTAAAAATAAATCTGCAAAAAAATCAACACCAACATTAACAAAAAGTGTTACATTAAAAAAAAATTTAAAAAGAAATATTAAATTAACATATTCTTGCGATTATTGCAAAAAAATTATTAAAACAAAAAAGCAGATCAAAATTCATATTAATAATCATTTAAAAATAAATCGATAGCGAAGAAAAATTTGCCCTAAATAAAGATTATTTTTTTGGAATGGAAAATAGTACAGAAGAAAATAATTATGTTAATGAAACTAGTGTAGAATGTAATGATATTTACTTACATGAAATAACTAATAAGAATATTTGCAAAGTATCACTTTTGGATCTATCAAAAAAAAAAAAATCAAATGACAATGAAACGTTTAAGAAAAAAAATTCCATTTTTAATTGTGAAGTTAATAAAAATACTAATAGTAAGTTTAAATTAATTTTTATCTTTTAAAATTGTAATAGGAATTTTATTTATTTTTTATTTTAACAGGTTTGAATGTTAAAATAAATAATTGTATGGAAAATGTTACAGAATATGTTCCCTTAGACATGCGAAAAAAAATTGATAAACCATTTATTATTTTGATAGATAAAAATTCTATAGACACCACAAATGATCCTAATAATTTGTTCCATAGACAATTTTCAGAAGACTTAATCTGTGTAGATTTAAATTCTTGCACCTTTAAATATGAAAACAATGAAACATGATGGATATAATTTTTTGATTGTTACAAAACTTTTACTTGTAGGAGGTATAACTTTTAAATAAATTTTTTATTAATTTTGTTCATTATTTACTTTCTGCATTTGTATAATAAACCAAATGTAATGAACACAGGAAAAAGTTAAATAAATAAAAATATAATCCAAGAGTTATAAAAAAATTTTTAAAATACAGTAATTTTCCAAAAATAATATATATTCTTATAATTAAAAAATATTAATAATTTTATTGTTATTTGAGTTAAGATTTTTAACTCGGCTAATTTTAATCGCAAAATGAAAAGTTTTTTTATTCATCAGGAGTGTTTTTTCTCCCTGAAAATCAGAATTTTCCTTATGTATTTTGAAACATTTTATTTAAATAAAATTTAAAATTCACACGATAAACTGATCTTTCCGTGCGTGAGTTTAAGTAAGTATAATTCAAGTAATTAAGATGGGGTAAGTAACCAATAAAAAAAATAGTTTAATTTCAATAAAATAAAATTAAGTTTAGAATCAAATTGTTAAATATTTAAATAAAAGTTGACGAAAAATATTTATTTGATTGATATTTAAAAATTTTTATTATTTTTTAAGTAAGCAAATTTACACCACGAGATCAACTGAAACTCGCGCGCACGAGGATTACGCGTTGCTGAATGACCTCCCACAATTTTGCACAAGAAAATAAATGCGATGTACATTTGGTACAATTAAAGAGGAACAATTTGCGCTATAAAAAATAGTGATTAAGTTTTATGGGGGGCTATCTTCACCGAGGTTGCTGAATGCTCGTGTTTTACCAAGAACGAGAAGAGTTTGATCTCGCCTCGCCTCATTCACCGATGATCTCGTTGCTTCGTCAGAAGGTTTAATTGAGAGCATTTCCGCTTGCATTATGGAATGAGATTTTTCCGTTAGCATAAAAAAGTAGGCTCTACCGCACGCTTCACCGCTGCTTTATGTAAGAGCATTTTCCACTTGCATCGAGCAAGAGGCTTTTTCGCTTTTTCGAAGAGATCATTCCGCTAGCATCGGAAAAAAGGCTCTTCCGCTAGCATCTGGCAAAAGGCTTTTTTTCTCTTACATAGAATAAGAGAATCTTGCGCTTGCTTTATGTCATAGTTTGGATCTGTGAATTTCCCTGAGTATTACTTGGACTTCTGGAGAACTATATTTGGGTTTTCCGTCCATATTTATTAAAACTAATTTTTTTTTCTATTTTATGCACAAAATTTCGCGATTTTGTGCACAAGCTTGTGCACAACGTTGTGCACAACGCTTGTACAGGATTTTTCGATACGGTAAAATCAACCGGAAATTTAATAATTCGGATCCAAGTCAGCCACTAAAGGAAATCGTCGCATTGCTTATTCAGTATTATAAATAACATAAAAAAAGATAAATTTGATGAAAAATCATTAAATTTTCATCTCTTGTGTGTTTAAGGACATATTTTTTTGCATGCATTTTTTTTTAACTTTAGAGTGGCGGATGGAAAATTGCAAAAAAAATTACTAAAAATACAAAAATTAGCATTAGATTATTTGTTTTTAGTATTTGTTTTCACATTTTCAATTAAAAAAAAATTTTTTTCATTCTAACCCACAATATTGAGTTCCCGTTTGATTTTATCGTAATTCGGCTTCAGATTCTAAAAATTGAGACACATATACATAGGGATCCGTTTTTAGAAATATAAATTTTTGTTTTAAAATTTAATTAATGTGCAAAAACAAATCGATGTCAGATTGACGAAATTGTCAATTGGCAACTGTCAATTAGCTGTCAAGACTCTAAAAAATCGTAAAAATTTTTAAAGTTAGCTGAGATATACGTTATTGAGATCACTGAATTTGAAATCGATGTCAGATTTATTATATTATCAATTGACAGCTGTCAATTATCTGTAAAAAATATAAAATATTGTAAATAACTTAAAATTATAGGTGGATTATGCGAATAAAAAGTCACTGATTTCGAATCGGATGTCAGACTGACCAGGGTGAAGAAAGGAGGTGATGTTTCTGGTATACAAATGCTATGTATAGAAGCGGTCCTTGAACACCGTATTTTCTAAAATTATCACTAGGCGGCGCAGTTTTTTGTTCACTATCCGTGTAGGTAGTTACGTTTGTAGTAGTATTACAATTTGTATGTGTGTTTCTGTTTATAAATTATTATTACTTATTGAAAGGAAAATTAATTTAAGTTTTGTGTCTTAATAAATGTTTCTTAAAATTTTAAATTTATTAACTTTAAAAATTAAAATTTAAAAATATTAATATGAGAACAAAATGCGCAGTACTGTAACGAAGCATTTTCGCTACAAATGCACATATATATATTGCATTAATATGTATATATATATATATATATGTGCATAAGCACGAAATAAGCCGCCCGTATACACACAAAACCGACGGCAACTTATACTTTTTTTTTAAATTGAAAATTATCGCCGCCTGGCCCAGGGGGCAGTAACCGGCGGTTAAGAAAAAGAAGCGCAAGTATGTTGCGCCGGAAGAACGAGAGAAGAAGAGAAAAAAGATCAGAGTGCGTTCAGCTAGCAACAAGTACACGCACGTATATTATATCATTACGAGTGACTCCGGATTAATAAAAATTGCTTAACATTTTTGGACCAAAAGTCACGTAAAGCCCTTCCGGTTCGTAATTAATTACATTTAATTTAATTATTATAAAATAGTCGCGACTTAAAAATAAAGTGTCATTAGATCGTAAAGTGACTCATAAAAATTAGTAAAACACGATCAACGGCGGTCTTTCTTGAAGAAGCTTTTAGCAGCCGCCGAAGAGGTACAGAGTTTGACTCCCTCGAGCGTAACCTGCGAAAATAAATAATTCCACGAGAAGCCACAAGTCGTTGTCAACGCATCAGCAGCAGCCGCCATCTCCGAGAGTTCTCCAAGAGTTCATCGAACCGGTAAAATATTACACGTGCTTCGGGTTCTGTGTGTGTGTGCGCGATGCGGTGTATATTTTTAATAAGTATAAATAGATAATAAAAAAGTTCATATTGAAATAATAAGCCTAAGGGCTACTCTTATATAATTCAAATAAATAAAAATCATTTTTAATTGTAATAATTTAGAATTCTGTAGTTTATATTTTTAGTGCTTGTTCATATATCCTCAAATTAACCCTTTTATTTAGAACTCCCCCTACTTTCCGAGGAGGTGATTTTCATGCGAGAGCTAGCCGAATAACAGGTAAGAAGAGGTTATTCCCCCGTATTATTGTTATTATTATGCAATATCTTTACCGGCGCGTGTCAGTTAAAAGGCGCTCTTTAAAAATTTATTAACGAATACCCGCGCGCCAAAAGTAACGTCTGCTAGAATAATTTAAATTAACCCCAAATACCCTCGTTATAGTACCGGACTGCAGTCAGATAAAAAAATTCATAAAACTTATGCCTTTTTTGGCATTCCCAAAAAAGATGATAAGATTAGACAACGGTGGTCTAGAATTTTAAATTTTAATTTAAATAAGAGTTCTCATATCTATGAAAAACATTTGAGGGGTAATTTTTTTATAATTTTTAGACGTCATTAAAATTAACATAATGGGCACAAAAAATATTTCATGGCATTAAAAACTTAATATGGGACTATCAGGAACACAAAAAAAATGAATGCATACCAATTTTTTATCTTCAACCCCTTGAATGGGGTAAGGGGTGGATTTGTAAGATAAAAGAAAAAATGAATATTTTGGGCTAAAAAAATTTTCAAAATATTAATTATTACATACGAGATATGGAGTAAAATCATATTTTTAGATATTAGTACTTTTGTAAAAAAAAAATTGCTATTATTTTTAGTTTTTTATGTAAAAAATGTTTTTAAAAAAATTTTTTAAAAATTCATATCAGATCCAAAAAATAATTTCATGAATTAATAATTTATGAAAAAAAAAATACATAACTAAAGTAAAAAAAAATTTATAAATTAAATAAAAAAAAAAAAAAAAAAAAAATACAACAAGTTTCGATCCATATTTTAATACTACTACTAACGCAACCACCTACACGGATAATGAACAAACAACGGCGCCGCCTAGTGATAATATTAAAAAACACGTTACAATCGGACCGCAAAAAAAACTCAAGTTACATCACCTCCTTTCTTCACCCTGAGACTGACGATATTATCGGTTTACAGCTGTTAAATATCTGTCAAAACTCTAAAATATCGTTAAAAACTTTAAAATATTGCTAGGATTTAGATTTTTGAGGTCGTTGATTTTGAATCCGGTGTTGGATTTACGAGATTGCCACTTGACAGCTGCCAATTAACAATATCATCAATCTGACATCTAATTGGAAGTCAGCGACCTTAGAAACGTGAGTCCTACTAATATTTTAAAGTTTTTAACGATATTTTAGAGTTTTGACAAATAATTGACAGCTGTCAACCGATAATATAGTCAGTCTGACATCCGATTCGAAATCAGTGTAATAAAACTTCAAAAAAAATAAGATTTTTGAATAAGAATGAATTTTTTACACCAAAAATAAAAGTAACTTCAATAAAATAGCAATACCCTGAATTTAAACCTTCAAACGGTCTCTAATTTACCAAAAATTTATTTCTATGAAACAAGACCTCACTACAAATAATATTTTCCATGAGACATACAAAATCAAGGCTAAAGATGAAAGTACCACAAGCAGATACTTATTTTCTTTATTGCTGTACATACTCAAGGTCCCAGATTGACCCAATAACTATTTCTGTGTCATAGAACTTCAAGAAAAAATAAGATTTTTGAAGAATAATTAATTTTTTACACCAAGACTAAAGGACCTTCAACTAAATAGTAATACCCTGAAAAATGAACTTTCAAACGGCAAGTAATTTACCAAAAAATTATTTCTGTGCAACAAAACTTCACTACAAATGATATTTTCCAAGAGTCGTATAAATTCATGCTTAAAGATAAAAGTACCTCAAGCGGATTGTTAGTTTCTATATTGTTATACCATCTCAATGTACCGTATTGACCCAAAATTTATTTCTGGGTCATAAAACTTTAGAATAAATAGGAATTTTGAAGAATAATTAATTTTTACAACAAGTATTAAAGTACGTTCATCTAAATAGTAATACTCTGAAAATTAAACAATCAAACGGCCACTAATATACCAAAAATATATTTCTGTGCCACAGAACCTCGCTTTAAATGATATTTTTGAATAGTCATAAAAATTAATGATTTAAGATGAAAGTACCTCAAGCGGATTCTTAGTTTCTATATTGCTATACCAACTCAATGTACCGGATTGACCCAAAGTTTATTTCTAGGACATAAAACTTTCAAAAAAATAGGATTTTTTAAGAATAATTAATTTTTTACACCAAGATAAAAAGTACCTTCAATTAAATAGTAATTTCATGAAAATTAAACCTTCAAACGGCCTATAATTTACCAAACATTTATTTCTGTGCAACAAAACCTCACTACAAATGATATTTTCCAAGAGTCGTTCAAATTCATGAATAAAGATGAAAGTACCTCAAGCGGATTGTTAGTTTCTATATTGTTATACCATCTCAATGTACCGGATTGACCCAAAATTTATTTCTGGGTCATAAAACTTTAGAAAAAATAGGAATTTTGAAGAATAATTAATTTTTTACAAAAAGTATCAAAGTACGTTCATCTAAATAGTAATACTCTGAAAATTAAACTTTCAAACGGCCACTAATATACCAAAAATATATTTCTGTGCCACAAAACCTCACTTTAAATGATATTTTTCAAGAGTCATAAAAATTAATGATTAAAGATGAAAGTACCTCAAGCGGATTCTTAGTTTCTATATTGCTATACCAACTCAATGTACCGAACATACTCAAGGTCTCAGTTTCACCCAATGACTATCTCTGTGTCATTAAACTTCATAAAAAATAAGATTTTTGAAGAATAATTAATTTTTTACACCAAGACTAAAAGTAGCTTCGAATAAATTGTTATTCCCTGAAAATTAAACCTTCAAACAGCCTCTAATTTACCAAATATTTATTTCTGTGCAACAAAACCTCACTACAAATAATATTTTCCAAGAGTCATACAAATTCAATGCTAAAGAAGAAAGTTCTTAGAACAAATACTTATTTTCTTTAATGCTGTACATAATCAAGGTCACAGATAGACCCTATGACTATTTCTGTGTCATTAAACTTCATAAAAAATAAGATTTTTGAAGACTAATTAATTTTTAACACCAAGACTAAAAGTACCTTCAACTAAATAGTTATTCCCGGAAAATTAAACCATCAAACGGCCTCTAATTTACCAAATATTTATTTCTGTGCAACAAAACCTCACTACAAATGACATTTTCCAAGAGTCGTATAAATTCATGAATAAAGATGAAAGTACCTTAAGCAGATTGTTAGCTTCTATATTGTTATACCATCTCAATGTACCGGATTGATCCAAAATTTATTTCTAGGTAATGAAACTTTAGAAAAAATAGGATTTTTGAAGAATAATTATTTTTTACACCAAGAATAAAAGTACCTTCAACTAAATTACCAAAAATTTATTTCTCTACAACAAAACTTCACGATAAATAATATTTTTCAAGAGTCATACAAAATCAATACTAAAAATGAAAGTACCTCAAGCAGATACTTATTTTCGTTATTGCTGTACATACACATATTTAATTTTTTACACCAAGACTAAAAGTACCTTCAAATAAATAGTTATTCCCTAAAAATTAAACCCTCAAACGGCCTCTAATTTACCAAATATTTATTTCTGTGCAACAAAACCTCACTACAAATAATATTTTCTAAGAGTCATACAAATTCAATGCTAAAGATGAAAGTACCTAAAGTAGAAACTTATTTTCTTTATTGCTGTACATACTCAAGGTACCAGATTGACCCAATGACTATCTATGTGTCATTAAACTTCATAAAAAATAAGATTTTTAAAGAATATTTAATTTTTTAGACCAGGACTAAAAGTAACTTCAAATAAAAAGTTATTCCCTGAAAATTAAATCTTCAAACGGCCTCTAATTTATAAAATATTTATTTCTATGCAACAAAACCTCACTACAAATAATATTTTCTAAGAGTCATACAAATTCAATGCTAAAGATGAAAGTACTTCAAGCATATACTTATTTTCTTTATTGGTGTACATACTCAAGGTCCCAGATTGCCCCAATTACTATTTCTGTTTCATAAGACATCAGAAAAAATAAGATTTTTGAAGAATAATTAATTTTTTACACCAAGACTAAAAGTAGCTTCGAATAAATTGTTATTCCCTGAAAATTAAACCTTCAAACAGCCTCTAATTTACCAAATATTTATTTCTGTGCAACAAAACCTCACTACAAATAATATTTTCCAAGAGTCATACAAATTCAATGCTAAAGAAGAAAGTTCTTAGAACAGATACTTATTTTCTTTAATGCTGTACATAATCAAGGTCACAGATAGACCCTATGACTATTTCTGTGTCATTAAACTTCAGAAAATAAGATTATTGAAGAATAATTAATTTTTTATACCAAGACTAAAAGTATCTTCAACTAAAAAGTAATACCCTAAAAAAAAACCTTGAAACGGCCTCTAATTTACTAAACAATTGTTTCTGAGAAACAAAACTCTACGACAAATGATTTTTCCAAGAGTCATACAAATTCAGTGCTAAAGATGAAAGTACCTAAAGCAGAAACTTATTTTCTTTATTGCTGTACATACTCAAGGTACCAGATTGACCCAATGACTATCTATGTGTCATTAAACTTCATAAAAAATAAGATTTTTAAAGAATATTTAATTTTTTACACCAGGACTAAAAGTACCTTCAACTAAATAGTTATTCCCTGAAAATTAAACCATCAAACGGCCTCTAATTTACCAAATATTTATTTCTGTGCAACAAAACCTCACTACAAATAATATTTTCCAAGAGTCATACAAATTCAATGCTAAAGAAGAAAGTTCTTAGAACAGATACTTATTTTCTTTATTGCTGTACATAACCAAGGTCCCAGATAGACCCTATGACTATTTCTGTGTCATTAAACTTCAGAAAAAATAAGATTTTTGAAGAATAATTAATTATTAACACCAAGACTAAAAGTACCTTCAACTAAAAAGTTATTCCCTGAAAATTAAACCATCAAACGGCCTATAATTTACCAAATATTTATGTCTGTGCAACCAAACCTCACTACAAATGATAGTTTCCAAGAGTCGTATTAATTCATGAATAAAGATGAAAGTACCTCCAGCAGATTGTTAGTTTCAATATTGTTATACCATCTCAATGTATTGGATTGACCCAAAATTTATTTCTGGGTCATGAAACTTAAGAAAAAATAGGGATTTTTGAAGAATAATTAATTTATTACAACAAGACTAAAAGTACCTTCATCTAAATAGTAATACCCTGAAAATTAAACATTCAAACGGCCACTAATTTACCAAAAATATATTTCTGTGCCAACAAACCTCACTTTAAATGATATTTTGCAAGAGTCATACAAATTAAATACTAAAAATGAAAGTACCTCAAGCAGATACTTATTTTCTTTATTGCTGTACATACTCAATGTCCCAGTTTGACCCAATGACTATCTCTTTGTCATTAAACTTCATAAAAAATAAGATTTTGGAAGAATAATTAATTTTTAACACCAACAATAAAAGTATCTTCAACTAAACAGTTATTCCTGAAAATTAAATCATCAAACGGCCTCTAATTTACCAAATATTTATTTCTGTGCAACAAAAGATCACTACAAATGATAGTTTCCAAGAGTCGTATTAATTCATGAATAAAGATGAAAGAACCTCAAGCAGATTGTTAGTTTCTATATTGTTAAACCATCTCAATGTATTGGATTGACCCAAAATTTATTTCTGGGTCATGAAACTTAAGAAAAAATAGGATTTTTGAAGAATAATTAATTTATTACAACAAGACTAAAAGTCCCTTCATCTAAATATTGATACCCTGAAAATTAAACATTCAAACGGCAACTAATTTACCAAAAATATATTTCTGTGTAACAAAACCTCACTTTAAATGATATTTTCCAAGAGTCATACAAATTCAGTGCTAAAGATGAAAGTACCTAAAGTAGAAACTTATTTTCTTTATTGCTGTACATACTCAAGATACCAGATTGACCCAATGACTATCTATGTGTCATTAAACTTCATAAAAAATAAGATTTTTAAAGAATATTTAATTTTTTACACCAGGACTAAAAGTGCCTTCAACTAAATAGTTATTCCCTGAAAATTAAACCATCAAACGGCCTCTAATTTACCAAATATTTATTTCTGTGCAACAAAACCTCACTACAAATAATATTTTCCAAGAGTCATACAAATTCAATGCTAAAGATGAAAGTACCTAAAGCAGATACTTATTTCCTTTATTGCTGTACATACTCAAGGTCCCAGATTGCCCCAATTACTATTTCTGTGTCATAAGACATCAGAAAAAATATGATTTTTGAAGAATAATTAATTTTTTACACCAAGACTAAAAGTAGCTTCGAATAAATTGTTATTCCCTGAAAATTAAACTTTCAAACAGCCTCTAATTTACCAAATATTTATTTCTGTGCAACAAAACCTCACTACAAATCATATTTTCTAAGAGTCATACAAATTCAATGCTAAAGAAGAAAGTTCTTAGAACAGATACTTATTTTCTTTAATGCTGTACATAATCAAGGTCACAGATAGACCCTATGACTATTTCTGTGTCATTAAACTTCAGAAAAAATAATATTTTTGAAGAATAATTAATTTTTAACACCAAGACTAAAAGTACCTTCAACTAAAAAGTTATTTCCTGAAAATTAAACCATCAAACGGCCTATAATTTACCAAATATTTATGTCTGTGCAACCAAACCTCACTACAAATGATAGTTTCCAAGAGTCGTATTAATTCATGAATAAAGATGAAAGTACCTCCAGCAGATTGTTAGTTTCAATATTGTTATACCATCTCAATGTATTGGATTGACCCAAAATTTATTTCTGGGTCATGAAACTTAAGAAAAAATAGGGATTTTTGAAGAATAATTAATTTATTACAACAAGACTAAAAGTACCTTCATCTAAATAGTAATACCCTGAAAATTAAACATTCAAACGGCCACTAACTTAACAAAAATATATTTCTGTGCCAACAAACCTCACTTTAAATGATATTTTCCAAGAGTCATACAAATTAAATACTTAAAATGAAAGTACCTCAAGCAGATACTTATTTTCTTTATTGCTGTACATACTCAATGTCCCAGTTTGACCCAATGACTATCTCTCTGTCATTAAACTTCATAAAAAATAAGATTTTGGAAGAATAAATAATTTTTAACACCAACAATAAACGTATCTTCAACTAAACAGTTATTCCCTGAAAATTAAATCATCAAACGGCCTCTAATTTACCAAATATTTATTTCTGTGCAACAAAAGATCACTACAAATGATAGTTTCCAAAAGTCGTATTAATTCATGAATAAGGATGAAAGAACCTCAAGCAGATTGTTAGTTTCTATATTGTTAAACCATCTCAATGTATTGGATCGACCCAAAATTTATTTCTGGGTCATGAAACTTAAGAAAAAATAGGATTTTTGAAGAATAATTAATTTATTACAACAAGACTAAAAGTCCCTTCTTCTAAATATTGATACCCTGAAAATTAAACATTCAAACGGCAACCAATTTACCAAAAATATATTTCTGTGTAACAAAACCTCACTTTAAATGATATTTTCCAAGAGTCATACAAATTCAGTGCTAAAGATGAAATTACCTAAAGTAGAAACTTATTTTCTTTATTGCTGTACATACTCAAGGTACCAGATTGACCCAATGACTATCTATGTGTCATTAAACTTCATAAAAAATAAGATTTTTAAAGAATATTTAATTTTTTACACCAGGACTAAAAGTGCCTTCAACTAAATAGTTATTCCCTGAAAATTAAACCATCAAACGGCCTCTAATTTACCAAATATTTATTTCTGTGCAACAAAACCTCACTACAAATAATATTTTCCAAGAGTCATACAAATTCAATGCTAAAGATGAAAGTACCTAAAGCAGATACTTAGTTTCTTTATTGCTGTACATACTCAAGGTCCCAGATTGCCCCAATTACTATTTCTGTGTCATAAGACATCAGAAAAAATAAGATTTTTGAAGAATAATTAATTTTTTACACCAAGACTAAAAGTAGCTTCGAATAAATTGTTATTCCCTGAAAATTAAACCTTTAAACAGCCTCTAATTTACCAAATATTTATTTCTGTGCAACAAAACCTCACTACAAATAATATTTTCCAAGAGTCATACAAATTCAATGCTAAAGAAGAAAGTTCTTAGAACAGATACTTATTTTCTTTAATGCTGTACGTAATCAAGGTCCCAGATAGACCCTATGACTATTTCTGTGTCATTAAACTTCAGAAAAAATAAGATTATTGAAGAATAATTAATTTTTTATACCAAGACTAAAAGTATCTTCAACTAAAAAGTAATACCCTAAAAAAAAACCTTGAAACGGCCTCTAATTTACTAAACAATTGTTTCTGAGAAACAAAACTCTACGACAATTGATTTTTTCCAAGAGTCATACAAATTCAGTGATAAAGATGAAAGTACCTAAAGCAGAAACTTATTTTCTTTATTGCTGTACATACTCAAGGTACCAGATTGACCCAATGACTATCTATGTGTCATTAAACTTCATAAAAAATAAGATTTTTTAAGAATATTTAATTTTTTACACCAGGACTAAAAGTACCTTCAACTAAATAGTTATTCCCTGAAAATTAAACCATCAAACGGCCTCTAATTTACCAAATATTTATTTCTGTGCAACAAAACCTCACTACAAATAATATTTTCCAAGAGTCATACAAATTCAATGCTAAAGATAAAAGTACCTAAAGCAGATACTTATTTTCTTTATTGCTGTACATACTCAAGGTCCCAGATTGCCCCACTTACTATTTCTGTGTCATAAGACATCAGAAAAAATAAGATTTTTGAAGATTAATTAATTTTTTACACCAAGACTAAAAGTAGCTTCAAATAAATTGTTATTCCCTGAAAATTAAACCTTCAAACAGCCTCTAATTTACCAAATATTTATTTCTGTGCAACAAAACCACACTACAAATTATATTTTCCAAGAGTCATACAAATTCAATGCTAAAGAAGAAAGTTCATAGAACAGATACTTATTTTCTTTATTGCTGTACATAACCAAGGTCCCAGATAGACCCTATGACTATTTCTGTGTCATTAAATTTCATAAAAAATAAGATTTTTAAAGAATATTTAATTTTTTACACCAGGACTAAAAGTACCTTCAACTAAATAGTTATTTCCTGAAAATTAAACCTTCAAACAGCCTCTAATTTACCAAATATTTATTTCTGTGCAACAAAACCACACTACAAATTATATTTTCCAATGCTAAAGAAGAATGTTCTTAGAACAGATACTTGTTTTCTTTATTGCTGTACATAACCAAGGTCCCAGATAGACCCTATGACTATTTCTGTGTCATTAAACTTCAGAAAAAATAAGATTTTTGAAGAATAATTAATTTTTAACACCAAGACTAAAAGTACCTTCAACTAAAAAGTTATGCCCTGAAAATTAAACCATCAAACAGCCTATAATTTACCAAATATTTATGTCTGTACAACCAAACCTCACTACAAATGATAGTTTCCAAGAGTCATACAAATGAATGATTAAAGATTAAAGTACCTCAAGCGGATTGTTAGTTTCTATATTGTTATACCATCTCAATGTACCGGATTGACCTAAAATTTATTTCTGGGTCATAAAACTTTAGAAAAAATAGGATTTTTGAAGAATAATTAATTTTTTACAACAAGTATCAAAGTACGTTCATCTAAATAGTAATACTCTGAAAATTAAACCTTCAAACGGCCTCTAATTTACCAAATATTTATTTCTGTGCAACCAAACCTCACTACAAATAATATTTTCCAAGAGTCATACACATTCAGTGCTGAAGATGAAAGTACCTCAAGCAGATACTTATTTTCTTTATTGCTGTACATACTCAAGGTCCCAGATTGACCCAATGACTATCTCTGTGTCATTAAACTTCATAAAAAATAAGATTTTTCAAGAATATTTAATTTTTTATACCAAGACTAAAAGTACCTTCAAATAAATAGTTATTCCCTGAAAATTAAACCTTCAACGGCCTCTAATTTACCAAATATTTATTTCTGTGCAACAAAACCTCACTACAAATGATAGTTTCCAAGAGTCATACAAATTCAATGCTAAAGATGAAAGTACCTAAAGCAGATACTTATTATCTTTATTGCTGTACATACTCAAGGTCCCAGATTGCCCCAATTACTGATTCTGTGTCATAAGACATCAGAAAAAATAAGATTTTTGAAGAATAATTAATTTTTTACACCAAGACTAAAAGTAGCTTCAAATAAATTGTTATTCCCTGAAAATTAAACCTTCAAACAGCCTCTAATTTACCAAATATTTATTTCTGTGCAACAAAACCTCAATACAAATAATATTTTCCAAGAGTCATACAAATTCAATGCTAAAGAAGAAAGTTCTTAGAACAGATACTTATTTTCTTTAATGCTGTACATAATCAAGGTCCCAGATAGAGCCTATGACTATTTCTGTCTCATTAAACTTCAGAAAAAATAAGATTTTTGAAGAATAATTAATTTTTAACACCAAGACTAAAAGTACCTTCAACTAAAAAGTTATTCCCTGAAAATTAAACCATCAAACGGCCTATAATTTACCAAATATTTATGTCTGTGTAACAAAACCTCACTTTAAATGATATTTTCCAAGAGTCATACAAATTCAATTTTAAAAATGAAAGTACCCCAAGCAGATACTTATTTTCATTATTGCTGTACATACACTAGGTCCCAGATTGACCCAATGATTATTTCTGTGTCATAAAACTTCAGAAAAAATAAGATTATTGAAGAATAATTAATTTTTTATACCAAGACTAAATGTACCTTCAACTAAATAGTATTACCCTGAAAAATAAACCTTCAAACGGCCACTAATATACCAAAAATATATTTCTGTGCCACAAAACCTCACTTTACATGATATTTTCCAAGAGGCATACAAATTAATGATTAAAGATAAAAGTACCTCAAGCGGATTCTTAGTTTCTATATTGCTATACCAACTCAACGTACCAAATTGACCCAAAAATTATTTCTGTGTCATAAATCTTCAGATGAAATAGGATTTTTGAAGAATAATTATTTTTTACACCAAGAATAAAAGTACCTTCAAATAAATAGTAATTCCATGAAAATTAAACCTTCAAACGGCCTCTAATTTACCAAAAATTTATTTCTGTGCAACAAAACCTCACTACAAATAACATTTTCCAAGAGTCATACAAATTTAATGCTAAAGATGAGTTTCTATACTGTTATACCATTTGAATGTACCGAATCGACCCAAAATTTATTTCTGGCTTATAAAACCTTAGGAAAAATAGGATTTTTGAAGAATAAGTAATTTTTTACAACAAGTATTAAAGTACATTCATCTAAATAGTAATACCCTGGAAAGTAAACATTCAAACGGCCACTAATTTACCAAAAATATATTTATGTGCCACAAAACTTCACTTTAAATGATATTTTCCAAGAGTCATACAAATTCAATGCTAAAGATGAATGTACCTCAAGCAGATACTTTTTATCTTTTTTGCTGTACATTCTCAAGGTCCCAGATTGACCCAATGACTATTTCTGTGTCATAAAACTTCATAAAAAATAAGATTATTGTAGAATAATTAATTTTTTATACCAAGACTAAAAGTACCTTCAACTAAATAGTAATACCCTAAAAAAAACCTTCAAACGGCCTCTAATTTACCAAACAATTATTTCTGAGCAACAAGACTCCACGACAAATGATATTTTCGAAGAGTCATAAAAATTCAGTGGTGAAGATGAAAGTACCTCAAGCAGATACTTATTTTCTTTATTGCTGTACATACTCAAGGTCCCAGTTTGACCCAATGACTATCTCTGTGTCATTAAACTTCATAAAAAATAAGATTTTTGAAGAATAATTAATTTTTAACACCAGGACTAAAAGTACCTTCAAGTAAATAGTAATACCCTGAAAAATAAACCTTCAAACGGCCAGTAAATAAACAAAAATTTATTTCTGTGCAACAAAACTTCACTACAAATGATATTTTCCAAGAGTCATACAAATTAATGATTAAAGATTAAAGTACCTCAAGCGGATTGTTAGTTTCTATATTGTTATACCATCTCAACGTACCGGATTGACCAAAAATTTATTTCTGGGTTACGAAACTTAAGAAAAAATAGGATTTTTGAAGAATAATTAATTTATTACAACAAGACTAAAAGTACCTTCATCTAAATAGTAATACCCTGAAAATTAAACATTCAAACGGCCACTAATTTACCAAAAATATATTTCTGTGCCCAAAAACCTCACTTTAAATGATATTTTCCAAAAGTCATACAAATTCAATACTAAAAATGAAAGTACCTGAAGCAGATACTTATTTTCTTTATTGCTGTACATACTCGAGGTCCCAGATTGACCCAATGACAATTTCTGTGTCATTAAACTTCATAAAAAATAAGATTATTGAAGAATAATTAATTTTTTATACCAAGACTAAAAGTACCTTCATCTAAATAGTAATACCCTGAAAATTAAACATTCAAACGGCCACTAATTTACCAAAAATATATTTCTGTGCCACAAAACCTCACTTTAAATGATATTTTCCAAGAGTCATACAAATTCAATACTAAAAATGAAAGTACCTCAAGCAGATACTTATTTTCTTTATTGCTGTACATACTCAAGGTCCCAGATTGACCCAATGACTATTTCTGTGTCATTAAACTTCATAAAAAATAAGATTTTTAAAGAATATTTAATTTTTTACACCAGGACTAAAAGTACCTAGAACTAAATAGTTATTACTTGAAAATTAAACCATCAAACGGCCTCTTATTTACCAAATATTTGTTTCTTTGCAACAAAATCTCACTACAAATAATATTTTCTAAGAGTCATACAAATTCAATGCTAAAGATGAAACTACCTCAAGCAGATACTTATTTTCCTTATTGCTGTACATACTCAAGGTCCCAGATTGACCCAATTACTATTTCTGTGTCATAAAAGATCAGAAAAAATAAGATTTTTGAAGAATAATTAATTTTTTACACCAAGACTAAAAGTACCTTCAAATAAATAGTTATTCCCTGAAAATTAAACCTTCAAACGGCCTCTAATTTACCAAATAATTATTTCTGTGCAACAAACCCTCACTACAAATAATATTTTCCAAGATTCATACAAATTCAATGCTAAAGATGAAAGTACCTCAAGCAGATACTTATTTTCTTTATTGCTGTACATACTCAAGGTCCCAGATTGACCCGATGACTATTTCTGTGTCATTAAACTTCATAAAAAATAAGATTAATGTAGAATAATTAATTTTTTATACCAAGACTAAAAGTACCTTCAACTAAATAGTAATACCCTAAACAAAAACCTTCAAACGGCCTCTAATTTACCAAACAATTATTTCTGAGCAACAAAACTCGACGACAAATGATATTTTCGAAGAGTCATACAAATTCAGTGCTGAAGATGAAAGTACCTCAAGCAGATACTTATTTTCTTTATTGCTGTACATACTCAAGTTCCCAGATTGACCCAATGACTATCTCTGTGTCATTAAACTTCATAAAAAATAAGATTTTTGAAGAATATTTAATTTTTTACACCAAGACTAAAAGTACCTTCAAATAAATAGTTATTCCCTGAAAATTAAACCTTTAAACGGCCTCTAATTTACCAAATATTTATTTCTGTGCAACAAAACCTCACTACAAATAATATTTTCTTATAGTCATACAAATTCAATGCTAAAGATGAAAGTACTTCATGCAGATACTTATTTTCTTAATTGCTGTACATACTCAAGGTCCCAGATTGACCCAATGACTATTTCTGTGTCATTAAACTTCATAAAAAATAAGATTATTGTAGAATAATTAATTTTTTATACTAAGACTAAAAGTACCTTCAACTAAATAGTAATACCCTAAACAAAAACCTTCAAACGGCCTCTAATTTACCAAACAATTATTTCTGAGCAACAAAACTCCACGCAAATGATATTTTCGAAGTATCATACAAATTCAGTGCTGAAGATGAATGTACCTCAAGCAGATACTTATTTTCTTTATTGCTTTACATACTCAGGGTCCCAGATTGACCCAATTACTATTTCTGTGTCATAAAGTATCAGAAAAAATAAGATTTTTGAAGAATATTAATTTTTTACACCAAGACTAAAAGTACCTTCAAATAAATAGTTATTTCCTGAAAATTATACCTTTAAACGGCCTCTAATTTTCCAAATATTTATTTCGGTGCCACAAAACCTCACTACAAATAATATTTTCCAAGAGTCATACAAATTCAATTTTAAAAATGAAAGTACCCCAAGCAGATACTTATTTTCATTATTGCTGTACATACACTAGGTCCCAGATTGACCCAATGATTATTTCTGTGTCATTAAACTTCAGAAAGAATAAGATTTTTGAAGAATAATTAATTTTTTACACAAAGAATAAAAGTACTTTGAATTAAATAGTAACTCCCTGAAAATTAAACCTTTAAACGGCCTCTAATTTACCAAATATTTATTTCTGTGCAACAAAACCTCACTACAAATAATATTTTCTTATAGTCATACAAATTCAATGCTAAAGATGAAAGTACTTCATGCAGATACTTATTTTCTTAATTGCTGTACATACTCAAGGTCCCAGATTGACCCAATGACTATTTCTGTGTCATTAAACTTCATAAAAAATAAGATTATTGTAGAATAATTAATTTTTTATACTAAGACTAAAAGTACCTTCAACTAAATAGTAATACCCTAAACAAAAACCTTCAAACGGCCTCTAATTTACCAAACAATTATTTCTGAGCAACAAAACTCCACGCAAATGATATTTTCGAAGAGTCATACAAATTCAGTGCTGAAGATGAATGTACCTCAAGCAGATACTTATTTTCTTTATTGCTGTACATACTCAGGGTCCCAGATTGACCCAATTACTATTTCTGTGTCATAAAGTATCAGAAAAAATAAGATTTTTGAAGAATATTAATTTTTTACACCAAGACTAAAAGTACCTTCAAATAAATAGTTATTTCCTGAAAATTATACCTTTAAACGGCCTCTAATTTTCCAAATATTTATTTCGGTGCCACAAAACCTCACTACAAATAATATTTTCCAAGAGTCATACAAATTCAATTTTAAAAATGAAAGTACCCCAAGCAGATACTTATTTTCATTATTGCTGTACATACACTAGGTCCCAGATTGACCCAATGATTATTTCTGTGTCATTAAACTTCAGAAAGAATAAGATTTTTGAAGAATAATTAATTTTTTACACAAAGAATAAAAGTACTTTGAATTAAATAGTAACTCCCTGAAAATTAAACCTTTAAACGGCCTCTAATTTACCAAAGATTTATTTCTGTGCAAAAAAACCTCACTACAAATAATATTTTCATAGAGTCATACAAATTCAATTTTAAAAATGAAAGTACCCCAAGCAGATACTTATTTTCATTATTGCTATACATACACTAGGTCCCAGATTGACCCAATGATTATTTCTGTGTCATAAAACTTCAGAAAAAATAAGATTATTGAAGAATAATTAATTTTTTATACCAAGACTAAATGTACCTTCAACTAAATAGTAATACCCTGAAAAATAAACCTTCAAACGGCCACTAATATACCTAAAATATATTTCTGTGCCACAAAACCTCACTTTACATGATATTTTCCAAGAGGCATACAAATTAATGAATAAAGATAAAAGTACCTCAAGCGGATTCTTAGTTTCTTTATTGCTATACCAGCTCAATGTACCAAATTGACCCAAAAATTATTTCTGTGTCATAAATCTTCAGATGAAATAGGATTTTTGAAGAATAATTATTTTTTACACCAAGAATAAAAGTACCTTCAAATAGTAATTCCATGAAAATTAAACCTTCAAACGGCCTCTAATTTACCAAAAATTTATTTCTGTGCAACAAAACCTCACTACAAATAACATTTTCCAAGAGTCATACAAATTTAATGCTAAAGATGAGTTTCTATACTGTTATACCATTTGAATGTACCGAATCGACCCAAAATTTATTTCTGGCTTATAAAACCTTAGGAAAAATAGGATTTTTGAAGAATAAGTAATTTTTTACAACAAGTATTAAAGTACCTTCATCTAAATAGTAATACCCTGGAAAGTAAACATTCAAACGGCCACTAATTTACCAAAAATATATTTCTGTGCCACAAAACTTCACTTTAAATGATATTTTCCAAGAGTCATACAAATTCAATGCTAAAGATGAATGTACCTCAAGCAGATACTTTTTATCTTTTTTGCTGTACATTCTCAAGGTCCCAGATTGACCCAATGACTATTTCTGTGTCATAAAACTTCAGAAAAAATAAGATTTTTGATGAATAATTAATTTTTTACACCAAAAATAAAAGTACCTTCAATTAAATAGTAATTTCCTGGAAATTAAACCTTCAAACGGCCAGTAATTCACCAAAAAATTATTTCTGTGCAACAAAACTTCACTAGAAATGATATTTTCCAAGAGTCGTATAAGTTCATGATTAAAGATGAAAGTACCTCAAGCGGATTGTTAGTTTCTATACTGTTATACCATCTGAATGTACCGGACTGACGCAAAATTTATTTCTGGGTCATAAAACTTTAGAAAAAATAGGATTTTTAAAGAAAAAGTAATTTTTTACAACAAGTATCAAAGTACCTTCATCTAAATAGTAATACCCTGAAAATTAAACCTTCAAACGGCCTTTAATTTACCAAATATTTATTTCTGTTCCACAAAACCTCACTTTAAATGATATTTTCCAAGAGTCATACAAATTAATGATTAAAGATGAAAATACTTTAAGCGGATTGGTAGTTTCTATACTGTTATACCATCTGAATCTACCGGATTGACCAAGAATTCATTTCTGGGTCATAAAACTTCAGAAAAAATAGGATTTTTGAAGAAAAATATATTTTTTACACCAATAATAGAAGTACCTTCAATAAAATAGTAATTCCCTGAAAATTGAACCTTCAATCGGCCTCTAATTTACCAAATATTTATTTCTGTGCAACAAAACCTCACTACAAATGATATTTTCCAAGAGCTGTATAAATTCATGATTTAAGATGAAATTACCTCAAGCAGATACTTATTTTCTTAATTGCTGTACATACTCAAGGTCCCAGATTGACCCAATGACTATTTCTGTGTTATAAATCTTCAAAAAAATAAGATTTTTGAAGAATAATTAATTTTTGACACGAAGAATAAAAGTACCTTCAATTAAATAGTAATTCCCTGCCAATTAAACCTTCAAACGGCCTCTAATTTACCAAATGTTTATTTCTGTGCAACGAAACCTCACTACAATTAAAATTTTCCAAGAGTCATACAAATTCAATACTAAAGATGAAAGTACCTCAAGCGGATTGTTAGTTTCTATACTGTTATACCATTTGAATGTACCGGTTTAACCCAAAATTTATTTCTGGGTTATAAAACTTTAGAAAAATAGGATTATTGAAGAATAAGTAATTTTTTACAACAGGTATCAAAGTACCTTCATCGAAATAGTAATACCCTGAAAATTAAACATTCAAACGGCCACTAATTTACCAAAAATATATTTCTGTGCCACAAAACCTCACTTTACATGATATTTTCCTAAGAGGCATACAAATTAATGATTAAAGATGAAAGTACCTCAAGCGGATTCCTAGTTTCTATATTGCTATACCATCTCAATGTACCAAATTGACCCAAAATTTATTTCTGTATCCTAAAACTTCTGAAAAAATAAGATTTTTGAAGAGTAATTAATTTTTTACACTAAGACTAAAAGTACCTTTAACTAAATAGTAATAACCTGAATAATAAACCTTCAAACGGCCAGTAAATCACCAAAAATTATTTCTGTGCAACAAAACCTCACTATATACGATATTTTCCAGGACTCATACAAATTCATGATTAAAGATGAAAGTACCTCAAGCGGATTCTTAGTTTCTATATTGTTATATCATCTCAATATCCCGGATTGAACCAGAAACTATTTCTGTGTCATAATACTTCCACAAAAATAAGTTTTTTGAAGAATAATTAATTTTTTACAACAAAAATGAAAGTATTTTCAACTAAGTTGTAATACCCTGATAATTAAACCTTTGAACAGTCTTGAATTTATCCAAATTTTTTTTTCAGTTTAATAAAACCTCACTACGAATAATATTTTCCAAGTCTCATACAAACTAAAGCAAAAAGTTTAAATTACCTCACTAAGTAAAAGAAAGTAAAAGATGAAATAAATAACTTAATTTCTAATTTTTGTGATATTATTTAAATTGTGTTCAGGATTTTTGGAGCATGTTTGAGGCAAAACACATCTTGTGAGTTTCATTTTTGCTAAAATAAAATATTTTTACTAGTTCTGTGACTAAGATTAATTGAAAAGCCTTTTAAACCTTTTTTCACTGGAAATTGGTTTGCGGATTGCCTTAAACCCAGCGCAGATCGCTAAAGTTTTGCAGAAGTAATATTTTGATTAAAATCTAAAATATTTATCACTAAAAAGTTGTTTAAACTTTTTTAAACTAATAAAAAACGCATTTTCTAATTTTTTTGAGGTTACGTACAGCGTTTTTAGGATTATAGGAGCATGTTTGTGGCAAAACATACCTTCTGAGCTCCTATTTTGCTAACATAAAATATTCTTACAATTTCCTTGACTGATATTAATTGAAACGCCTTTTTAAGCGATTTTTTACTGGAATAAGTCAACAAAAATAAGATTTTTCTAGCAATTAATAAGTTATACCAATAAAAATATGGCCCCGAATTCACCTAAATTTTATTTCGGTGAAAGAAAACATCGCAACGAATAATATTTTCCAAGAGTCATACAATTCAAGAATTAAGATGACTGTGCCTTCAGCGGATTTTTAGTTTTTTATTGTTTTATCATATGAAGATGGCGGATTACTTCTATGTGATATTACTTCATAGAAAATAACTTCTTTTAAGCTTTAGGATATTTTAACACCAAGAACGTAAGTACATGCAAAAAATTGATAATTGCTTTTTAAATTTTTACTCTCAAGGTCCCGAATTTCACCTAAATTTATTAGGGTGCAACAAAATGTCGCGAAAGATATTACTTTTTAAGATTAATACTAATGGAAGATTAAAGTTAAAATTATTTCCTGCTGATTGATAATCCCTTTATTGTTTTATTAATTTAAGATCTCTGATTTACCTTCAGTTTATTGCTAGATTATTTTATTTAATCGAAAATAAGATTTTTTAAGATTTTTTATATTTTTAAACTAAAAATAATAGTACTTCCAACTATTTGGTAATACCTTTATAACTGTATCTTTTTAAGGTCCCGAATTGATCTGAAATTTATTTCGGTGCAAGAAAAGTTTTCCCAAAAGTATATATTGCAACTTTTATAGGAATTATACATTCACCCTTTTATTTTTTTATTATCTCAAGGTCCCGCATAGACACAAAATTTACTTCTTTATGATATTATGATCAAAAATAAGTTAGTTCGAGACTCAAAAAATTTTAATACCAATAATAAGAATGATTGCAACTAATTGGTAATAACTTTAAAATCATATCTTCTTAAGGACTCGAATTCAGCTATAATTTAATAATTTATTTCAGAGCAATAACAATTTGCGAATAGCAATATTTTCTATGACTCATACAAATTCAAGAGTAAAGATAAAAGTAGTTTTTATTTTTCATTTTTTAAAAATTTTTTATACTTAAATTATAACAAATAAGGTTTAACTAAGTAATATTTCTTCTAATCACAATCATGTAACATTCTTATTTTGACGACGATATTTGTATTTTGGTATCCAATATGGAGAGTAGAGGTCATACAATTTTTCCACTTCAGTTTTTCTATTGCGCTTGCGTTTTATACACTCTTTAAAACATTAAAATTATAACTTCAAATAATAATGTTGTGTCATAATATTAAGTAATAGATAGAAAGTATTTTTTTTTATTAAATAGAGTTATCTTGTGTCTTTTTTCGTAAAATTAATTAATTTTTTTTAATTATATGTATTGTTTAAATAAAATACCATTTAAGGAGGATCCCTGGTCACTGGGTCACGCATTTTGAAACTATGATATTTTTGCTATATTGATTTTAAATAATAATAATATCAACTATTTAGTCTGTCCTTTGCATAATTTGGTACCAGAAAATGAAGAAAAAAATTGAAATTTTAATTTGCTTAAATGTTGCTCAGACATTTTAAGGAATTTTATCAGTTGCAAAAAATAATGAGAGAATGGAAGAAAACGTGAATAATATGAAAGTTTAAACATTTTCGAGCTAAAATAAACTTACTTTAACCTCTGTCACCAACTTAATTAATTTTTAATGAATAAAATAATAGTGGTACTTGCTATTATGGGATAATTGGTTTAGGCTTTAAGGTAGTATAAGTGTGGAGCTATTACAGAACAGATATTGAAAATATTTGGTGAAAACGTTCTTTACTATTAAAAAATACGATAACCAAAATCTCAAAACGATTTGAAGAATATTAACTGAAATATAAACAAAAACATTTTGAAATTTCTTATGGGAGCTGCAATAGTAAGAGAAAGAGAGAAATACACGTGCGAACGGTGTTCCGATATTTTGTTCTACCTCTGCGTCGCACGTGTATTGCTCTCTTTCTCTTACTATTGCAGCTCCCATAAGAAATTTCAAAATGTTTTTGTTTATATTTCAGTTAATATTCTTCAAATCGTTTTGAGATTTTGGTTATCGTATTTTTTAATAGTAAAGAACGTTTTCACCAAATATTTTTAATATCTGTTCTGTAATAGCTCCACACTTATACTCCCTTTAAAAAAAGTATGATGCTGATGGCACAGATCTATGAAACTTAATAAATCTGAAAATCTAAATAAATAACTAATGTATATATGTAAATAGTAACTAATGTACTCTGTTGATTGGAACATAAATTTAAAATTAATTTTTAAAAAGTTATTGATAATACACCTCATAGGTAGTTTAAATTAAAAAATTATTTATCTAAATTAAATTGAGTAATCTTTTTGTTAGTCATTCCTCAGCTTCAGAGCCGAATGAAGTAATACATGAAAAAATACTAATTAAAACATATTATGAAATTAATTTAGTTTTAATGGACGCGCAGATAATTTTTTATTATATCGTAAACAATACAAAAACAAATACAAATACATCATTTTAATTATGTATTTTAGCTTTTGGTTAAAATTTTACACTTTTTGGTTGACTTTTCAACCAATTGGTTAAATATTCAACCAAAGCAGTTCTACCATGTACATAAAAAATATATTCTCTTCGTTTTATAATTTATACTTTTATTTTATTAGAAACTCAAGTTTTGATTAATTGAAAAATCTTTTTATTTTTTTTAGCTATATGCTGGTATATTTTTTTTGATATTTAAAGAGAATTTAAAAAAATAAAATGAACTTCCATTAGTTCTCTCAACAAAATTTCAATAAATATTTTGTCATTTATTCAGTCGGAAAACTAGGTATTTTTTGGACTCATTGGATTTCTTTTTTAATTTTCTTTACATCTGGTGTATATTAATTAATATTACTGGATTTTGTAGAAGTGATAGGGCTACCTTAAAAAGGAGTTAACGAGGTTTTTTTCAAATCTGTTTCTGCAATAAGTTATAACTATAAAAAATGCTCTACTATTTTTAAACATTATTATAACTGAAAGGGTTTAGTAAAAAGTTCCCAGGTTCCCCCCCCCCATTTCAAAATGAATTCTGTTAATTTTAATTTTAATTTGTTAATCTAATTTTAATCCAACCTGGCCATATCTGGAATCTTAGTCGTTAATGAAAAAATTTAACATGCTGCTCTTGTTTAAACAAATAAATAATTTAAATTTTTCGTTTTATTTTCGGGTATCAAATTGCGCAAAGTATCGAAATGATAGTTGAAAAGTTAAATTATTTTATAAAATTAATTTGATAAGTTTATTATGAATAATAAACAACGATCTACATGGAACTAAAAATATATAACTTTTTTCATTATTGTTATCTGTTTTCTTGCAGAGTCGAAATGGACAATCAGATTTTTCATTTTTTTAAACATTTTTAACATCAAAAAATAAATTTTCACACCATCAAACTTTTTTTCAATAATAATTATTCTGTGTGACAAAGGGAGGCTCAGTCCTCAGAAACACAGATAACAATAATGAAAAAAGTTATATATTTTTAGTTCCATGTAGATCGTTGTTTATTATTCATAATAAACTTAACAAATTAATTTTATTCAATTAATTGGAACGTAAAACAGTATTTATACTGTTTACTCATTATTATTCAATTATTTTAATCAAATTATTTAAAGTCAATATACATAAAATATCTTCTATATATTCTCCTTAAGTCTTAATAAATATTTCTTACGCAAAAAAGAATAAATTCCTATAGTAATAATAGTATAGTATTGTTAACCTTGCTAACAATTAAATTAATAATAACTTTTTTTATAAGAATATTTTAAAAATAAATGTTTGTATTGTAATACATTTAATGCCCTTTTGTTTTAATCCAAGATTAATAGTATTTTATTTAATGGGACAGGAGTATCATAAAAATTGTTGTGAAAAATAATCCATTTTTTTTATGGTATATCAGAGGTTATTTATGTGTTTCTTCGTTATTAGGTAATTGGATTATTTGATTAAAATTCGACCTTTTTTAAAATAAGGACCCACTTTTAAACATTATGTAAACAAGAAATACAAGGCAAACAAATTAAGAGAAATATTTTATTGTGCTGTACCTTTAATATAACCGCAAACAACATTATCAAGTGATTGTAAATTTCCTGATTGAACCTCGTGACTATACTGAAAATAATTATGATTAAAAGAAATATGTACACATAAATATTAAATATATATGAGATTTTGATTCCACGTACTAAATTCACAAGATGAGATCTGTTATTAAGAAATAAAAATTTATTATTTTTAACATTAGTAATAGCATTTACTAATACTGGAAATAAGAAATTTTTATTTCTTAATAACAAATATAATCTTGAAAACAATTAATTATTTATATTACAACATAAAAATTTAATGAGATTGGAGCTTCACCCTTAAAGTTTTAGAAAATAAACCTAATATGGACATTAAGCTCAAATACATGAACAAATGACCCCGAAAATTGGGATCAGTAACTTAAAAAACCTATGTACACCAAATCTGGATACTTAAATAGCAAATAAATAAAAATATCCTTTTCTGAGGGTAGTTTTTGCAAATTTAAGGATGTATCCCCGGTTGCTCATAAAAAGTATTGCTGGTACTGAAAATGGAGCATTTTAAAAATTTTTTACACTGAAAAAAAAAATTCTTTTTGTAGTTAGCGGTATTATTGTATCTTGTTAAGCAATTGCTACTAACATGAAATTTAAAGAAAATAGAGAAAAAAAAGTATATTTACGGCTCTAGTCCAGAAAAGTAAAGAATGGTCCAAATCGCACGTAAATTATTACCTTCCGAGGCGAAGCCAAGGATTGTAAACTGCGATTTGGGGCATTCTTCATTTATGGACGAGGGTCGTTTAAATTTTTCTGCGCCCGTGGCGAGAAAATACGTCTTTGCCAAACGCATGGCGTCCAGAAAACTTGCTTTCAGGCCGCAGACCAGAAAATTTTTTTTCGTTACTTCTTTAAAAAAATTTCATCAGTTCCATCACACAGATACACGCATATCCTGAGTAAGCTGAAAAAACATTCTTTATTTTGTTTACATTTTAAGTCATTTTCAATCATTTGACGAGATAAAAAATTCCACTTGCCGCAGGATGATTTTTTTTTCAGTGTATATTTATTTTTATAATCAGAAATATCGAAAACAACTCGTTTTGCTGTACAAAATATAAAAAAATCTTATTAATAATCGTATTTTAAAGCATGCAACTCTATGTTATGTGCTCTAGTCCTTGGATTTAATTAAATTAATTCTGATAATATTTGACTTCCACAAAAAACAGCTGTTTTAATATTTTTTATAAATATTTTAATAAAAAGAGTCAAAAAAATTTTAAGTTACCAAATTCAATTTGATTGAAACAATTACAAAAATAAAAATCTCGTAGCTTACATTATCATTTTGAGCTTGCTGTTGATCACTTGTGTGAAAAGATAGGTTTGAATTATCGATATCATTAAGATGAGGTATATTTTCCGTATCAATCGAGTCACTACATTGATTTAAATCTTCATCGACATTTTCCTTATTTGAAGCAAACATGTTATTCGAATTATCATTATTTGCCATTAGTTCATCGTTATCATCATCCTCAACATTGAAACTTGAATAATTTTTTTTATTAATTTAAGAACTACATTCCAGATAAGTTGAAATAAAGCAGGAAGCTTGCATCCTAAGAAAATAATCTAATCTGATCATAGTTTTATTACATGATTGTACAAGGTTTTAATTTTTAATTAATATTTTAATTAATTACTTTTTACGATTTAAACTAAAACTGGATTCAAGAAAATCATAATATACGTAATAATGTAGCAGCTTACATTATCAATTTGAGCTTTCTGAGTAATAATATTTATGGGATTTAATTGTTGATCACTTGTGTGAAAAGATAGGTTTGAATTATCGCTGTCATTAAGATGAGGTATATTTTCCGTATCAATCGAGTCACCACATTCATTTAAATCTTCATCAACATTTTCTCCATTTGAAGCAAACATGTTATTCGAATTATCATTATTTTCCGTTGAATCATCGTTATCATCATCCTCAAAGTTGAAAATTGAATCATCAAAAACTGATGAATTTGATTTATTATTATCATTCTAAAAATAAAGCAATCAAATATAATTTTTTTTATTAATTTAAGAACGGGATTCCAGATAAGTTGAAATAAAGCAGGAAGCTTGCATCCAAAGAAAATAATCTAATCTGATTCATAGTTTTATTACATGATTGTACAAGGTTTTAGTTTTTAGTTGATAATTCAATAAATTACTTTTTATGATTTAAAGTAAAACTGGATTCAAGAAAATCATAATATACGTAATAATTTAGTAGCTTACATTATCAATTTGAGCTTTCTGAGTAATAATATTTTTGGGATTTAATTGTTGATCACTTGTGTGAAGAGATAGCTTAGAATTATCGCTATCATTCAGAGGAGACACGTTCTCTGTATCAGTTGAAGCACCACATTGATTTAAATCTTGATCATTAATTTCATTATTTGAATCATACATGTCATTAGAATCATTATTTTCTACTAATTTATCAATCCTATTGTCCTAAAAGTTAGAATCCAAAATATTATCTTGGAATAAAATTAATTCATTTTTATCATTCTAAAATAATAAAAGCATATCAAATAGAATATATAATTTATTTGAATTATTATAATGATAAACGTTTTATATATCTTAATAAAGCATAAAGTTATACACTTGTTTGCTTATCAAATCTGGATGTTTTACAATTTACAATTTTGACTTATTTATTAAGATAATGAAAACCTTATAGTTATTCTTTATTATTAATATTCAAATATAGAAATTTCTTAAATGAAACGTGAAAAAAACTAATAATCGAAAAAAATATCAGTTGTAAAAGTAATCCCATTAATATTATTACATACATGACTATGAATATTTTTATAATTATATGAATAATTTTTAAAATTTTGCACTTTATTTTTGAGTTGCAATTAAATAGTTTATCTCAAATTAAAAATAAAAAATGTAACAAACGTTTCCAAATTTAAATCCAGCACAAATTTTAGGACAATTATATGGTACACCATTTTTAATGGACTGTTTCTTTAGTTGTAATTGTTTCTTAGCACTTTTGAAACCATTCTTTGGATAATAGTTTTCCCAAGTTTCTTGCATTATAAAATAAATGAATTCTTTCGAAAATGTAAATGTAAATATGTAAATATGATTTATTTGTCCAGAACAAAATATGATACAGAAATATAACAGTATATGTATAAAGTTTATAAAAATATAGATGTAACTATACAATAAATTATTAATAACATTATATAACATAATTATATCAAATGAAACAATTTTAGTAACATCATGGCAACAATGAGTAAAACAGACAATAGTAACAGGAAATAAGGAAATACTATATTTCTAATAACATCAATGCTTTTAGTCTTGATAAAACATTATTAAAAGACTGAGTCTTTGTATGTATGACTAGAACTTTTTAAGTACTTTAATAAACCTGCCTTAAAAGAGTTAGGTGAAGGGAGGAATCGTATTGATGAAGGGAGGGAATTCCAGCATTTTGTACCTTGTACTTGGAATGAGCAGTCACCATGCCATTTTTCACGTTCAGGGGTTTCTAATTCACGTGTTATTAACTCACCTCTGGCTGTCTCTTTGGGAACGTACTTTTTGAAAATGTGAGTTAAGTATTCAGGCTGATGCAAACGAAGTATTTTATATATAATGATGGACGTAAAATATAACCTACGATTGTTTGTGGTTAACCACCCTAATTTGTCTCTGTAAGGAGTAATATGTGTGTCCCTGCCGATTCCATAAATGTATCTTAAACATGTATTACTCAGTCTTTGTATTCTGTCTTTCAGATTTATCGAGCAGTCTAGGTATACAACAGAGCAATAGTCTAAGTGGGGTACCAATAATGCTTGTATAAGCTTGATTCTTAAATCTTCGTTTGTACATTGCCTAATAAATCGCAGTGTGTAAAGTACTCTGTTGACTTTTTTACTCACAAGTGAAATATGTGATTCCCAGGTCAATTTGTTGTCTAAAATTACTCCCAGACTTGTAACCTCGCTAGTGAAAGGTACAGTGACTCCCTCACTTACAACCACCCCAGGCAGATTTAGTTTGTCTAGTTGGTCAACAAAATGGCTGGTGCCAAAATATATGGCTTTTGTCTTGTCCGGATTAAGTCTCAGGGATACGTTTTTGGCCCAAATACTGATGTTATTAGCTGCTGATGAAAGCTTTTGTAATGCTTCTTTTATTTTTTCAGGGGAAGTTTGCACATAAATTTGCAAATCGTCCGCGTATAAAAGATGATATATGTCTGCATCCAAATGTTGCTTGACATCATTAATATAGAGGCAGAACAGGAGTGGGCCCAGTACGGACCCCTGTGGAACACCAAGATTAACTCCAAGGGGATTTGAGGATGATGTTCTTGTAGTAACTTGTAACTGTCTACCTTGGAGATAAGATTTGATCCACAGCAAGGCGTTCTTTGAGAAACCCATAGATTTTAATTTAACTATAAGTTTCGAAGGAGCTATTGAATCGAACGCCTTGCTGAAGTCAAACTGCAGTAGTATCGTTACTAATCTTTTACTTTTGCCAAACCTAATGTCCTCTGTTAATTTTAGTAGAGCTGTTTCTGTACTACTGTAGGGTCTAAAGCCAGTCTGTAATGGGTCAATCAACCTGTTCTGTCTAATGTGACTGGTTATCTGGTCATGCGCTAGTTTTTCGAGTACTTTTGCCAAGAAACAAAGAAGAGCAACAGGGCGGAAGTCTGATGGTGTAGATGGGACTGAAATCTTTTTAATAGCTGTCAACAGTGATTTTTTCCAAGCTGTAGGGAAGATCCCTTCTGTTAGAGATGCGTTAAAGAGCTTGACCAATAATGGGCCAATAACAGGAAGTGACTTTGCTATTATCTTATGAGGTATACCATCAGTACCAGTAGCCTGTGATGAAAAGTGGGCTACTGCAAGAATTACATCCTGTAGGGTTACCTCTGTAAAATTAAACCCATCATTAGATGCTGAACTAATCAACTCGTTAGTTTCATCAATATTTTCTGTTGTTGAAGTTGAAACTCCAGCAAAATAAATATTGAGATCATCCGGAGAAAATCCATGGAGATCACTACGTGGACAAGGTAACAGTCCCAAGTGTCTCATTTCCCGCCAAATGTCACGTTTGTTGTCAATTGCTTCGTCAAGTCTTGTACGTAAAAATGTGTTATGCGCAACTTCAGAGAGGGACTCAATTTCCTCAGTAAGTTGAAGTATGTCTGTTAGTAAAGAAGCATTTTTTGAATTTAGATATCGGCGTTCGATGGATTTACGTTTTAGTATTAGGAAGTTCAGCTTATCATCAATCCACGGATGTTTATGTTTTTTAGGGTTAATAGTTTTAAGTGGGGCCAGTTTGTCAATAGCAGCCTGTAGGTTATCGCTAAGAATGGAGACAGCAGAGTCTAAGTGAAAATTAGTATCAAATGCTGACCAATCAGACTGAGACAGTTCCTCGTTAATAGCTTCAGGAGTTATGCTGTTTAGTTTCCTGTAAGAGAAACTCTCCTTAGGAATTTTGGGAATGAAAATTTTAATCTCTACATCAATGAGATTATGGTCACTTAAAAAAGGTGGAATTTTATTGTGGTAGTTGAGGACTGTATCATTATTATCCACACACATAACATCAATCCAGGTATTGCATATGCTGGAGCCTGGTGGGCGACGAGTTTTTTGATGATTTATTAAGCGGAGTGATAACTCACTAAATATATTTTTAAGAGAAACAGTATTGCTGCTATTAGTAAGCATGTCAATATTTAGATCACCCATGATTATTTTATGACTATAGTTGGAACTTAGGTCCCTTAAGTTAGATAAGAACTGAAGATCTTCATCAAAGGGAACATAAGATGGACGATATATTACACAGACAAAGATAGGTGGAGTTTCCTTGCCTGAAATGCGACACATAATGTATTCAAAGCAAGTGGGTTTGCCTTTTTGTGTTGTATTGGATCGTGCTAAAACCTTGGCTCTTAAGTTGTTTTTAATGTATAAAACGACCCCACCACCTTGGGTGTTACGATCTTGCCTGATCAAACTGTATCCCTTAATTGCTACGATATTGTCATCAACAGCATCACCAAAACGAGATTCAGCAACTCCCATCACATGATAGGATGAATCATCCTCAAGTAATTCACGAAATTGCTTGAAATGGCGTTTAAGTGAAAATATGTTTTTATCAGATAAATCTTGTTTCTTTACTACATTGTACAGCTTTAATGCATTTTTAATTAATTCTTCTTGTTTTTCCAATAAAATAACATCATTTTCTTTGCTAAATAAACTGGGCAAATGTGGCTTATTAATTATTTTTTTGAATTTTATTGAGATTTTTATATTTATTTATTTTTTTTTTAAATTATGGTCAAACGTCAACATGGGGGATGGTTGGGTTTAAGGCCATAAATTATGGTCATATTAATAACTAAATATTTATAATTAAAAAAGTAAAAATTAAAAAAAATTTTTATATTATATTTGTTTTATTTTTTTATCATTATAAGTCCAGAAACAATACAAAAACCAAAAATTTTAATTAATATATTTATGATTTTTAATTTTTATTTTCGGTTAAAAATTTCCATAATAAATTTTATATATTAATTTTTAAATTTAATAAACAATTTTCCATAAATCAACATCGCATTAGCAGCATAGAAAAGTCAAGATATACTGAATTATTTTTTTCAAATACTGCTGTTGGGATTGATGGTATTGACAATGGTATATTTTAAAAATATTTAAAATTTTTGTTATTTATTATAGTATTTACAAGGGGAGTGACAAATGTTTGGGGGAGCCAATTTGTTTCTAAATTTTAAGACAGATTGTGATTGTTCAATTAAATGGCCATATTCGGCAAAAAATGACCAATTTTTAAATTTCTGCCAAAATTCTAATTTTTAACTAAAACGAGTTTTACAAGTACCTAGTTTTCAAAAATTTTTTACTCCTTCTTTTTGCTTCAGTTGTCAAGATATGGCTCTGTGAAGATGGCGTTTAAAATTAGCATTTATTAAAAAATCGAGACTTTAAATTTTCATATCTTTTAAATAAATTATCGACATACCAATTTAAAATAATTTGGCAATAAATAAGTGAATATAACCCTTGCCCTTCATTTCCCACGTAAGAAGATTAAGCTTAATTTTGGGTAAGCTTATGCAGTTTACCCAAAATAAAGGGTCCGTAAACCGAAAATTAAGCTTCTTCTTTTAACGTGGGTTATTAGAGCATTACAGCGCAATTTTAAGAATGTTTAGTATTAGGCATAGAGTAGGTATACCTAAAACTCGATTTTAATAGCACACGAGATTTGCTAAAAAACATGAGCAAAATCTCGTTGTTTACATAAATATATATTATACTAAAAACTTTTTAAAAATTTATTTAAAATTAATGTTTCATTTACTCTTAATTAAGTTTGAAATGTATGATCGGGTCTTCAAAATTACCCCAACATATTTTTTTCTGAAAGTACTACCTTTTAATTATTTAAAAATAATTCATCAATCCAATTTTTAGCCTGCCAGAGCAAAATCTCGATTTTTGGTAGCCTATTTTATGTTTTGGACTTTTATAAAAATTAGGGATAATTTTTCTTATTTTTTTTTTTTAAACTCTCATTAACATGAAAATTTTTTCCCTTAAGTTTGGATAGGAAATTTCCCTCTCTATCCGATTCTAGAGTCAAAAAATTTTAAAGATTTAAAATTTTTTTGAGCAGCGCATGCGCGAGATAGGCTATTTTTTTTTCAAAAGTCAGTTTAGGCTTAAATTTTTCCTTGAACTTTATATTTTTTGTGGAAAAAAAAATTTCAATAGTAAATTGCTTTTAGAGAGCTCTAGATGAGAAAATAGCAAATTTAAAAAGCTCATTTTGTACTAATTTCGAATTTTCTGCCAAGTCACTTGACCAAATTCTGACAAAAAATTTGGATTCCACGGGAAATTTTACATAAGAATATATCTTTTCATGTTTTAAAGAGCGTTTATGTTAAAGCAGCGAAATTTTAAATTGAAAGATTAAAATAATTTTTTTTTTAAGGAATTTTTTTATTTTTTAAATGACACTATATCAAAGTTAATCAGAAAATTCTTTATTCCTTCGCTGTTTTAACATAAAAGCTCTTAAAAACATGAAAAGATATATGTAAATTAAACGAAGCATAAACGACTTGTGCTGCTTAAAAAAAATTTTTGACCCCGGAATCGGATAGCAGGGATATTTCCTATCCGAAACTAAGAAGAAAAATTTTTCATATTAATGAGAGTTTTTAAAAGAAAGAATAAGAAAAATGATTTCATGTGAAACGTACGTTGACCTCCAGATGGGGTCCTCCGATTGGGCTGTAACTTTGAACAGGTGATTATACATATAAAATGTTCTCGCTCCTCAAATTTTATGTCGTAAAATCGTTTCTAGCAGTCTCTGCGAATTTTTGAAAATAGTGACCGATTTTAAAGCTCTCAGCCACCAACTTTTGCTTCATTATATAAAAGTATGAAAAAATGTTGAAAATATTATTAGAAAAACGTTTTCGATCGGAAATTTCCCTGGCTATCTGAATTTCCAAACCATTTTTAAAAATTTTCACGTGGAAACCCGGGAAATTGGAAAATGTGAGCCGTACGGGCTGTAGCTCATAACTCAAAACCCATCACTTTGAATAACTTCAAACTGGGAGTGGAGACAGAGTATTCCATATACTTTCACCTGGTATTAATATGAGTATGGGTATTTTCATATACGGAAAAGTTATAACGATAATTAGTGAAATTTTCCGATTTTGAAAATGTGAATTTATCAAAAAAAGCTATATTTATTTGCAAATTTAGGCAGAATTTTTTTCATATGTAAAATGTATCATAAAATAAATTTTGTTTAATGCCTTTAAACCTTTTCTATGGATATAATATAGTCAATTCTACGAAATTTGACTTTTTATAAGAAACTATTCAAGTAATTCTTAGTGAAAATAACCTAATAGGAAAATAAATGTCTGGAATTTTGAAAAATCAAATTTGGCTGGATTTAGTATGTTAAATATGACACCTTATCCATTTTTATGGTTCTGAATTAAAAACTTTTGAAATAGCAGCTGTTTTTTGAATTAAAAATATTTTCAAATTTTCAAAGAAAATCTGAGTAAATTTTCTATTTTAATTTTTTTACACTCTTAACAGAGCTCAAAAAATATTTTAAATCATAGGAAATAGCTGAAACTTCTTAGCCAGGAAAATTTCCGATCGAAACCATTTTTCTAATATTTTTAACTATTCTTCGTGCTTTTATATAATGAAGCAAAAGTTGGTGGCTGAGAGCTTTAAAATCGGTCCCAATTTTCAAAAATTCGCAGAGACGGCTTGAAACGATTTTATGACGTAAAATTTGGGGAGTGAGGACATTTTATATGTATAATCACCTGTGCAAAGTTACATCCCTATCGGAAGACCCCATCTGGAGGTCAACGTACGTTTCACATGGAATCAGCCACTTATTTTCTTTTATAAAAGTCCAAAACACAAAATAGGCTACCAAAAATCGAGATTTTGCTCTTGGACGCTAAAAATTGGGTTGGTGACTTATTTTTCGTAATACTTTCAGAAAATAATACGTTGGGGTAATTTTGAAGACCCGACCATACAGTTCATACACACTTCATTTAAATCTACCCATATACCTATTAAATTATTATAACTAAATAATATATAGTTCATAATAATTTATATATAATTAATTATTATATATTATTGTTAATTTATCTTAATAAAATTAAAAAAAAAAAAATATTAATTTAATAATTTTTTTAATTTTTACTGTTTTAATTATAAACCTCGTTTTTTAAGTTTTTATAGACTTTAGGAAGAAAGTGTGGTATTTTTACACTTGATTCGGGCCTTAGAGGGGTATAAATGATGGTTTTATACAATAAAAAAAAAAAAAAAAAAAAAAAAAATTTTTTTAAATTACGGTCAAACGTCAACATTATGGCCATAATATGACCATAATTTATGGCCTTAAACCCAACCATCACCATAAATTATGGCCATTTTATAGTCAAAATTTTTCACAGGATAGTTTAAAAAATAATGCAGCAAATTTTTTTTTTTGCTTTAAAAAACAAAATTATTTAGACCAGGATAATAAAACCGTAAGGTATTTCATCCCGAATGTTTTCTAGGAGACGACAGAAATTTTTTTGTATCAATAATATATCTATGTTTAATTACGTGGTTTATCATAATTATGGTTAAATATGGTTCAACCATATGATTAATCATATGAGAAATCATTATGGTAAATATATTTAAACTCCATTAGCCTAATTTTTAACATGTATTTGCAAAATAAAGTAATTTTAATTTATTGAAATCAGGGAGTTAACTATCTGAATTTAGAGAGTTGAACTATGTAGCTATTTTTGTTAGAGATGTGAAGAAGAAATCTATTTTACCATTATTTTTTAAACTAATAATTGAAAAATTGTTTAACGTATTTTTTAAAATAATATAAATTTAGCTAACTTAATATGTTGCTGTATTTCTTCTCGGTGATCATAAATAAATGTTCCTAAATTTTTAGTAGAAATTGATTTATATATTTTATTTTTAATGTCCTTTAATACTTCCAAACTTAAGTATTCGATGATGTTGATATTATTATTAAATAAATATTCCACTAATTGTTTGTACAACCATGGGGTTGTATAAATAAATGCAGATATTTTTCGACCAGTCATTATTCTTGATACTTAAATTCAATAAAATTTATTATATAATATTGTGTTATTGGAAAATTATCTTTACTTTATTTTTCTTTATTTTTTTTGAAGTTTTTTTATACTTTTAAATAAGAAAAATGTCAAAGCATATGTTTGCAATAATTAGGTTATATAAACAAAAATTTTTTTAAAATTTGAAATTGGTCACAGATAATTTGTTCCTTTTAAAAATAAATATGAATTCCGCACCGCCAATATTTTTATATTTCCAAATCATGGAAATACAAATTTAAATATACTTCATTATCTTTTTTTTTTAATAACCCATACAATAAACTACAATTTCTAAAAAATCTATAGTATTTTTTTCAATTTAACTATTTGAATAAAAATACTGTAAAATATACTTTTTATATCGTAATGAACTACAAAAAATCGCAAGTAGCCTATTCCCTATCGCTAAAGTGATTAAATTGAATAGACGTGGATTTAGAAAGTTGGTTTGACAAAAATAATTAATCAGAAAATTTAAGAATGCTTAAATGTTTCATGTGTTTTGATGATCTAAATAAATAACCAAGTTTTGCAAGTTTAAATTGTTAGCTAAGGCTTAAATGGACCCTTAAAAAAATTGTAAAACCTTTGAATCAGCGTATTCCACTGATTTTATTTTTGGTGAAATAGTTAAAATTAAAAAATAAAATACTTACTTTGTAATGTCAAACATTTCCTTATTAGGTATTTTCTCAACATTTCCTTATTAGGTATTTTCTCAACATTTCCTGGATAAATCTGATCCAAGGTTAAAATATTAATTTTCTCTGCGCATGAACTAGAAATTGTGTTTTTTCATCACTACTACGGCTTTCAATTAAATCAATTTAAAAAAAAATTTAGCCGGTTTGATTTTCTCACACTGAAGAAACAACCCCCCTTAATTTTTGGATTTACATCTCCATAGAAACATGTTCCATGTTAAAATTATAACAGATTCTCTCAACTCTGCAGTCCAACTTGGTCCCAGTTGTAGAATTAATACTTTTTTATATAAAAAATCTAAACATTTTGTAAGAGATATAGTCAGAGTATACAACCTTTTTTTTTAATAACTTGACAAAATGTTAAGATTTTTTATATAAAAAAGTATGAATTCTACAACTACTATCTACAACTACTACCAAGTTGGACTGCAGAGTTGAGATCTGTTATAATTTTAACATAGAACATGTTTATATGGAGTTGTAAATCCGAAAATCAAGGGGGGGGGTTTCAGTGTAAGAAAATCAAACCGGCTAATTTTTTTTTTAAACTGATTTAATTAATTAAGGGAGGCTTTTGGTAAATATTTTTTATGAAATCAAAATTTTTTTTGTTGTATAAATCACTTCATATATGTCTCAAGACTATGTTAAAAAAAAAAAAAAATTAAATCCTCTCTCTAAGTATACTTTTTGGCCTGTTTTGCGCGCGCTGTCAAACTTACATTTTTAAGAAATTAAACAAATAGCTTTATTATTCTAAGAAAATAGATTCATTCTTCTCTCATTATACTTCTAAGTAATCTTGAATAGTTGGAAATTGTGTTAGAGCTACTTTTGCATGTAAATTATGTAGCAAATTTTGCGAATTTTTGCGGTTACTTAGAAAGCTAAATTTTGCAGTACCAAAATGGCCAAAAATGGGGAATGGGGCCAGAAACAGAAAAATAATCATCTTCAATTCAAAGATAAGGAGACCAAAGGGTTATTTTATTAGTCTGCAAAGACTAATGGCTGAAAAAAATTAATTAAAAAAAAAATTAACCTTCTAAAAAAATTTCTTTTTTAAAAAAAACCACGTTTTTACACCTTTTAATTAACTTATCTGCAAAAATACATGACCGATTTTAATGTTTATGGTCTAGATTTTTTTGCTATGAGTTGTTCTAAACGAAAAAAACAAAACACAAAAAAAAATTTAATTAAAAGTGTCAAAAAACTTGTTCTGAAACTTTAAACGCGTTTTTCTCGAAACAGGTTTTTTAGAAACGGGGGGCGAGATTGCGCATTAACTATTTCACAAATTTTTTTAATATTTGCTGTGTATTTAAAAAAATATATTTTTGAGGGGCTGACTTCGAGTTTTTTTTTTTAAATGTACTCAAAAAGTCTTTACAGCTACTTTAGTCCTAAAAATTTAGGCATTTTTCTGTATTTTAACTTTGTGCAGCCGCCATTTTTTTTGTAATTCATTTTTTCGAAAAAACTCGAAGTCAGCCCCTCACATTAGGTTTAAACTCTCACCAATTTTTTTTTTTTTTTTTTTAGATAAGCCAAACTGGAGTTATCCCGCCCCCCAGTTTTTTTTTGCCTTCTTTACGCACGTGTAACGCGGAAGTGACGTCACAAAAATAAAAAAATAATTTTTTTTTGTAAATTTTAATACTTATATTTAATAATAAAAAAACGTTTACTCGAAAATCTCTAACCGTTTTTTCACAATCCTCACTTGAAAAACTGTACATATTTACCAAAAGCCTCCCTTAAAAGGCGTAGTAGTGATGTAAAACGCAATTTCTAGTTCATGCGCAGCGAAAATTAATACTTTAACCCTTGATTAGATTTTTCCAGGAAATTTTGAGAAAATACCTAATAAGGAAATGTTTAGCATTACAAAATAAGTATTTTATTTTTTTAACTATATCACAAAAAATAAAATCAGTGGAATACGTTAATTCAAAGGTTTTACAATTTTTTTACGGGTCCGTTTAAGCCTTAGCTAACAGTTTAAACTTGCAAAACTTGGTTAACTTGGTTATTTATTTAGATCATTAAAATTTATTTAGATCATTAAAACACATGAAACATTGAAGCATTCTTAAATTTTCTGATTAATTATTTATGTCAAACCAAAAATATTACGTCTATAATGATACCTAGTAAATAAAAATTGTGGGAAGTGAAAGTTTTGACGCGATACGTAAAAAATAAAAACAGTCCATTTGATAATAGATCAAATGCAAGAAAATATTATTACGCTTGATGTATGAAAATTTTTACTTTGGTGTCTTGGAGATTGTTTTTTTTACATACTTATGCTGAAAAAAAATTGACTCCTTTTTTATATGATACCTTAATCAGGATTTATCAGATTGAACTCATTTTTGAAACTGGAGTATTTTTATCAAGTGTATATATTTTGAACCATAAGTAATCATTTAAAAGTCATGTTAATTCTTGTATTTTTGCTTCTGCGTTCGCGCAATTTTAAATCTCACTTTACGATTTATACTTGTTTAGAATATTGTCTAATTATTTTTTAGATACAAAGATTTTAAAAGATAATTTGATTATAAAAAAAAATTAAAATTCTGCTCAGGCATGCACATTTATTATTTATAAATTTTTTGCTTTTTTAATGCAAAATAGATTTAATTTGTAGGAAATAAAAATTTTTATGACATGAAGTATTTTTTAATTTTAAGGAGGTTTATCTGTTGTTTACTACATTTTTACAAGAATTACGATTACCAACATAAATTTTTTTTTTAAGTTTATTTTGGAAGCTATTACTTGAAAAAAAAACTATAAAATACCATTAATAATGCATCAATATTACAAAAAAAGTCTCATAGTATTATACAATTTTAAAAAACGTATCTGAAATGATGAGCTTTTTGGTTATGTTACGAATTTTTTATTAAATTTACGAAAATAAAGTCGATAAAGTATGTAAAATTTATTGAGAATGTAATCTTTAAGCAATTATTTATCAGATTTATTAAGTTTCATCGATCTGTGTCATTAGCACCATACTTTTTATAAAGCCGAAACAAATTTTCTCATAAGCGCAATGTTAAAATACCACTTTTATTCTATTCATAAAAATTAATTAAGTCGGTGACATAGGTAAAAATAAGTCGATTTTAGTTCAAAAATATTTAAATTTTAATACTATTCACGTTTTAATAAATGTTATTTTAAAAGCAAACATGAAAAACAATAGAGTAGCATTGGATAAGGTGCCAGAGCCAAATAAAAAAACAAAATTAAACGATTTCCAGAACGCTGAGCAATCAGGGATTTCCTTAATGCTAAGCAATCAGGATTTACTTGCTTGATTTGAATCGTAAAATATTAATTTTTTTGTTTAAACCGATTAATTGTTGCTTGGCAATTCATTTCTTTAAGAAAATAAAAAATCATTATAAGCATTAATTTTTAGTTAAAAATTTTCAATTCAAAAAAATTTGATAGACACGCTGCAAGTTTTTTTTCTGTATTTTATTTTCTAATCATGAATTTGAAAATGTTACATCGTATTTTAAATTTTATATACTTAACTGCCTCCTCTACGGGAAGTAAAAATAAATCAAAATTACCCCTAAACTCAACAAAAAATGAAAAAAATTTCATTAAATTTTATTTTTCAATCTTTTCATAACCTGCGTCATAATAAACACCTTTTTTCAACATTATTTTTAAGTAAATAAAAAATTCAAGGAACAATAGAGGTGGGAGATTTTTTTTGTGGAATCATGGAAAAACCATAGAATAATAAAGATTCAGCTTCATAAAATTTTGCTTATCTTCCCTTTTGGATATGTTAATAAACCCTTTAAGACCAAATCTTGGAGGGCTAGAGCGAAAGTAGAAAAAACACCCCTTTCTGGGTTACTTTTTTCCAATTTAAGGGTGAAGGAGTTATTTTTCATAGTTATAACTTCAATATTCGTGATCACCGACCTCAAAAACCTTTATTAGACAAAATCTTGGAGGGCTAGAGTGAAAGTTGCAAAAATACCCCTTTTAGGGGTAGTTTTGGCTAATTTAATGGTGAAGAGTTTTGTTTTAATTGAAAAGACATCGATTTTTTTGATCAGCGACCCAAAAAACCCTAATAGGTCGAATCTTAGAGGGATAGAGTGAAAGTAGTGAAAACACCCCTTTTAGGGGTAGTTTTGTCCAATTTAAGGGTGAGGGGGTAATTTTTCCTTAGTTATAACTGCAATGTTCGTTATCAGCGACCCAAAAAACCCCCGTATACCAAATTTCAAAGGCTTACAATGAATACAGCAAAAACTCCCTTTTTAGGGGCAGTTTTGCCCAATTTAAGGGTGAAGGGGTAATTTTTCATAGTTATAACTTCAATATTCGTGATCACCGACCGCAAAAACCTTTATTAGACCAAATCTTGGAGGGCTAGAGTGAAAGTTGCAAAAATACCCCTTTTAGGGGTAGTTTTGGCTAATTTAATGGTGAAGAGTTAAGTTTTAATTGAAAAGACATCGATTTTTTTGATCAGCGACCCAAAAAACCCTAATAGGTCGAATCTTGGAGGGATAGAGTGAAAGTAGTGAAAACACCCCTTTTAGGGGTAGCTTTGTCAAATTTAAGGTTGAAGAGGTAATTTTTCATAGTTATAACTGCAATATTTGTTATCAGCGACCTAAAAAACCCCCGTATACCGAATTTCAAAGGCTTAAAGTGAATACAGCAAAAATGCCCTTTTTATGGGCAGTTTTGCCCGATTTAAGGGTGAAGGGGTAATTTTTTATAATTTTGATATTTGATTTTTTGGCATATAAGCACGTTTTGGGACCTTAGGAAGCTAAAAAACCGGTTTTTAAAAAAAGGCTGTATGTGTGTGTGTGTGTATGTGTGTATGTGTGTGTGTGTGTGTATGTAATTGGTGAAATTTCACAACCATTATGGAATTAAAAAATTAAAAATAATATTTTATTGACCCTAATTTTTTTTTCAAAAATTTTTTCATCAAAAAATCTCAATCTACTTTTTTTTTTTTTTAATTTGGATGTAATACTTCATTTATTTCCACGAAAGTACTTTATATTTGAAAGTATGGTTTTCACATGATATCTCGAATCTGATACTTAATTTTCTGAAAATTTTTTTCCTACAATTTTTGTAAAAAAAAAAGTACAAAAAACACCAATTTTATTTTTCTTTTTGGACATAGTACCTAATTTATTTCTATGAGAGTACTAGTTTTAAAAGGTTCGTTTTTAGTAATTTTTTGGACCTGATATCGATTTTTTTTAAAACTTTTTTCTCAAAATGAAAAAAAAACAAAAATTAAAAAAACTACAATATTTTTTTTTTTTTTTAGTGTAATACTTCATTTATTTCCATTAAAGTACTAATATCGGGAAAATATTTTAACTGGTGATATTTTACAACCATTATGGAATTAAGACCTAATTTTTTTTTTTTAAATATTTTCAGTAAAAAATCTGAAACTATTTTTTTTTTTTTTTTAATTTGGATGTAATACTTCATTTATTTCCATGAAAGTATTTATATTTGAAAGTATGATTTTTACTCAATGTTTCTATTCTGATAATTTATTTTTTGAAAATTTTTTTCCTACAATTTTCGTCAAAAAAATAATACAAAAAATACCAATTTTTTTTTTCTTTTGGGACATAGTACCTAATTTATTTCTATGAGAGTACTAGTTTTAGAAAGTTCGTTTTTAGTAATTTTTTGGACCTGATACCGATTTTTAAAGATTTCTTTCTCAAAATTAAAAAAACAAAAAATTTAAAAAAACTGTAATATTTTTTTTTTTTTTGATGTAATACCTCATTGAATTTCATGAAAGTACTAGTATCTTAAAATGAGTTCTTAACTTGAGTTTTAACTCTGGCCATTAAAAAATCTTGATTATAATAAAGATATTCATTTTTTAAATAAATTAAAAAAAAATTAGAACAACCCAGTACTGATCAATACATGTAAAAATATCTAATTAATAAAAAATTATAAATTCTAAAATGTTAAAATTTTAAATAAATAAAAATTTGTAGGTGAAAATTTTTTTATTTTTATTTATGAACATTAGTCTCCTTAAAATTGTAGTACTTTTTCACATTTTTATAATAAATAATAATTAATTTAAAAATATACTAGTAACTATTTAAACTATTTTTAAAGATATTATAAAATGAACAAATTAAATAACAGTTGATAAATATTATTTAAATTTAATAGTATTCATTAACAAACAAGATTATAAATATATTTTTTGTATACAATAATTGTATTTTAAATAAAAATTTTATTTCAATTTTTAAAACTAAAATTTAAAATGAATATTAATTTTCAACAAAAACAACATTTTTTTTCTTTATTATAAGTAAGTGAATAATAATTCTAATTTGTATATTTAAAAATTTTCCATAAACATTCAACATATATTTTAAAACATAATAATTATAAATAAATTAGGCAATAAATTTTACATAACTACTAATAAAAGTATCCGTTTAGCTATCTATAGGATAACAGTTACCATACTTACAATATAATAAATTATTTAATAATATTTTTTAATGCGGTTTTTTATAAGCACATCTTTATCAAGTTAATAACTAAAAAATGTTGCCAATCATTTATTCTTTCTAAATTCTAATACCTCTTTGTCTTGCTAACCCCTCGAATTGTCTTCCATTTCTTTCGATACATAATCGACATCTTTCTATAAAGTTTCTTCTAACTCTTAGAATTTCCAACGGTGTAATAGCTCTTAATGCTTCTCTTATTCGCCTTATCATATCTGCTCTAGTTGCAGGATGTCTATGATATATTACATCTTTTAACTTTCCCCATAACCAGAAGTCACAAGGGTTGAGATCCGGTAACCTTGGGGGCCACCGTATTCGTCCTTCTTTACCAATCCACCTTTCTGGAAATTGTCTAGTCAAATAAAAAAAAAAAAATTTTAGAATTATAATGTAGTATGTTTAAATCAACATTTGAAGTTATTATTTTATCGTAATATATTATCATAGTTATTTAATCAGCACATAAAATATTGCAGTTATAAATATTTTAAAATATTACCTATCTAATTCGTCAGAAACAATATCAGCGTTGTGAGAGCCTGCACCATCGTGCATAAACCAGCGTCTGTTCCTTGGCACTGGATTGTTTGCTGTTAATCTTGGTAAGTTTTCTCTTAAGAAGTCTCTGTACACGATTGAATTTAAATTACCGTTAAAAATATGCGGTCCAATTTTTCGGTCACCCATAATACCAGCCCATAAATTAATTCGCCATTGCCACTGGAAATGAACTGTAATAAAAAAATCATTACAAAAAATATGAATTATTTTTAGAAACGGCAACTCTATTTTTGCATAAATATTTATTCTTACAGGTATTTAAAAATTTTTAAATTCATCGATATTTTCAAATTTAATTAATACAAAATTGTTAATAAGAATTATTTTGTTTATGCTTTACCTGGCCATATCCAAAACGGGTTACTTTGAGCGTAAAATCTGGTATTCTGACTATTAATAATGCCTTTTTGGCTAATTTTACACTCGTCAGAAAACATCATGTTTCGGAAAAATTATCTATCTCCTTCATATTGCCGAATGCACCACCTACAAAAATCTACCCGCCTTTGGTAGTCCCTCTCTATCAGCTGTTGAGTTTTCCTGGCCTTAAAAGCCTTATATTTTTCATTAACAATTTTTCGGATGCTCTCTCTTCCCACGTCTATACAATTTATTTAAGTAAAATTTTTACAAAATTTACATTTATTAAATTTAATATTTTTTATGATATAATAAGATTAGTTTTATATAGATTGTATTTTAAAGAATTAGGCATTTAAATATAATTCTTTCAGGTATTTTTTTTGTTTTTGAAAATTAACTTTAAAATAAAAAATATAATTTTTTTTATTTTTCTTTAAAATTATTTTTTTGATACAAATTTAAAAAAATTTAAAAATTTTAGGGGCCATAACCATCTGGAGCCAAATTATATTAATACGTAGGAATTCTACTATAATTTTTTTTTCTAAATAAATTTTTGCAATAAAATAAAAATGTATAACCTTTATCATCGATGTCAGAATTTCCTGCATCAGTTCTCATTTTTTTTCATATACTTAAAAAATATATCATTTTTTAGACTTATAACAGAGAGAAAAAGTAAAAACTGAAAATAAAAGAATAGAAAATAATTTTGTAAAAAAAAAAAAATACAAAAATGATAACATTTGAGAAAATATAATAAATGTAAATAAGTTTTAAAAAAATTTTATTTAAAATAAAATAGACATTTTAATAAAATACCTTTAATAGAATTTTGGATAGATATGTTTTTTACCTAATTTTAGATTATGGGACATGATAATTTATTTTTTAATTTATTTCAACTTATTTTGATGGTAAAGTATATTTTAATTATTTTTTTATAATAGAAGCATTTTTAAAATAAATAAGATAAGCCAAAAGGGTTTAAAATAAAATATTTACTAAATTCTCTTTTTAAATCGTTTGCAAATGATCTGACCCTCAAAATTCGGCCAAAGGGCCCTAACTCTGCGTCTATTCTTTCTCTTAAATTCATGTTGTCCAATACTGGACGAACCCTTCGCCTTCTTTCGCGTTTTAAAAGACTTGTTTCTTGATAAGTTGTCCACAAGCTATATTTTGAAATTAAAAATTTTTCAAAAGTGCAAATATATCATAGAAAAAATTTTGAGATCTAATAGCACGAAAAAAACTTCCCCCTCCACTTTTTTTTCGTGCCATTAAGCATTTCCCTCCAATGTTCGTGCCTCTATCATTGTTTTAAATGCACACAAAAATGTAAATATAACCTAAAAACTGAAAGTTCATTTTAGTTTAAATTAATAAATCAACTTTCTTTCATATAAAAATTAATTTTGAATACTAATTAATTGAGAAATATTTTAAAAGAAAAAAGTGCAAAGTGCAGAAATGCATGCAAACCATACAAATTGAGGGGAAATTTTTAAAAAAAGGTGGGGGAAGATTTTTTCGTGCCATTAGATTTTGCGAAAATTGCGAAAAAATTTCACGAGGGTTATAGTAATGTTGCTTTTAGTTGATTTTCCACTATTTTCAATTTCGAATTATTAGTTGTTTTGCTAATTTCCCGCTTAGTCATGTGACCAAATGAAAATGTTGAAAAAAATTTTAATTCTGCAGGAAATTTTACAAGAGTATAGCAATTTTGGTTTCCTTTGAATAATACATTTCAATTTCACAAATTAATTCAATTTGATTATTAAAATTTAATAAAAATTAAAATTTTTAAAAAGGGATTTTATTGATTTTTTTACAATTTTAGCCTAAAAAGCATAAAAAAGTAATTAAAAAAAAAGTACTTCTTTTGGAGAAACAAAAATTAAAGAAACAAAAACTAATTTTTTTTTTAAGGTTGAAGTTAATTTTTCATCGAAACAAATGTCTATAAATCTTGTAAAAAGTACACAAAAATTTATAAAATCACATTTTTCAATTTTCATTTTTTCTATATTTAAAAACACAAAAAATAATAAGATATAATTAAATAATTACCGACTAAAAGTTTGGGGAAAGGGTGCGACTCGTCTATTACCACGCCCACGTCTTTGATTATTCCGCACATTAACATATCGACGACGATATATTCTTTGGGCCTTAGCAAAATTTGGTACACCTCTTCTTTTTGAATCCATTAGTGCTTCAAATCGCATATTTAACTCACGCTGTCTATCTAATGCATCTTGTTTTTTTCTTATTCTCTCTGCTTCTTTTCTTGCTTTTTTTTGGGCCACAGTTTCGCCCCTATTAGCAGGATCTCGCACGTAATTGTTAAAATTCATTATTTTATTTATATTACGTTATTCGATAACTTTTTTTATAAATTAATATACATGTCAACGCCACTACAAATTGAAGCCAGACTAAATTTATGAAAATATTTATTCACGTCTATTTTGTTAAAACAAAATAGAAGCGAATTTAAGTGATGTAAAAACTCGCGCGGCTAATAAATAATTCAAAAACATAATCTAGTATTTTTCTAAGCATTTTATTTAAAAAAAATAATGAAACGTATATAATATATACAATATAGAAAATTACTGAGCTAAAAAAAATACAAATATAAATATTATTAATAATTTTGGCATAAATTTATTTTATTGCTATATCTAAAATAATTTTGTATAATATATCTATACAATTATACACACACATTTATATATATATGTTACACCCCATCCGTGTAATTGACCAATTCATGAAATGGTCAACTTTTTGACCAATTCATGAAATGGTCAAGCCCCTTGCCCAATTCATGAATTGGTCAAAAAATAGTAAAAAATTTGACCAATTCATGAACTGGTCAGAAATATTCAATTTTTTTACACTAGTTGGTCAATATTTAAAATTGAATAATTATAATATTTTAGCATGCATATAAATTATAGGTATAACATAAAACATTTTAAATGTAAATTATTTATCAGTTTATAATTTTTATTTTACTCTCTAAACACTATTCTGTAAATATATGTCCAAAATCACAGAATAACAGTCTATGGTCGGTAATACTTATTTTTTACAGTCTATGCTATGTAAATTTCTGAATTACAGAATAGACGATATATTTTTATATCGAGGGGTAGTTAACTTTTAGTACAATTTACTATTTTTTAAAAAAGTAAAAAATTACTTTTAGATATAATTACGGGGGTTTTTGGGTACGCTGAGCTCAAATTCGGTTACAAAATTCAAAAATTCCGAATAATGGACCCCGAAACTGCAAAATTTAGTAAAAAAAATATTTATTTTAAAACTTAATAAATTATTCTTGACTGCAACACTTGGGGTTTAAAGACACGCTGATCCCGAATTCTTTAAATTTTATTCCAAATAATGGACCCAAATACCGCAAAATTCGGTAACAAATAATGTTTTTTCATGTTTTAAATGAATTTTTGATCTTTCTTTATAATGTTATTTAGCCAATAAAAACAGTTGACTATTAGAAACAATTATTGCTAGAAATTTTAAAAACCTCAGAAAATAAAAGAAAAATATTGTTAACTGTTTTACCCCATGGGGGGGGGGCACATTATGGGGGCGTGGGGGATGTACTTTTTAGGTACTTAAATAAATTAAAATTTTTACCTAAAAATGTTATCTAGTAGGTACTTTTGGCTGCTTTTTCCGAATCTGAAGTCCATTTTCACATAAAATCCCTCGGGGGCGCGATATCAACCCCTAAATTGGGGTAAATTATAAATATGCTCGCAAAAATATTTAAACGATTCAAAACTTGAAACAATGGTTATTCTTTAGAAAAAATAACTAGACAAAATCAGAAAAAAATTTCAAAAAATCACGTGCGTAAATAATTATTCAACACCTAGCAAGCTATTTTTTTGCGTAATTTTAATAATTTCAAAACATTAAACGTAAATTTACAATTTACCCCATTATAGGGGTTGATATCGCACCCCCGAGGGGTGGTACGTGAAAACGAAATTCAGATTCGGAAAGAGCAGTCCTAAATACCTACTAGGTACCATTTTTTGCCCAAAATTTCAATTTTTTCATATAAAAATATGCGAGTGTCCGGGAATTGTCGGTTGGGCGTTAATGGGTTAAATGAGAATATACTGAGAAATATTAATTTTCTAACTATATATTTTTATTAGAAATTTTTTACTTAAAAATTATTTTTAACTTAGACTTGTAATATATTTTTTATTAATATGTATTTTTAATTATTAAAATTATTAAAATTAAAAAATATAATAATGACTCCTGTGTACATAAATGTTATTTTTATTCATTCCAAAATTATTGACCAACTAGTGTAAAAAAATTGAATATTTTTGACCAATTCATGAATTGGTCAAAATTTTGACCATTTCATGAATTGGGCAAGGGGCTTGACCATTTCATGAATTGGTCAAAAACTTGACCATTTCATGAATTGGTCAATTACACGGATGGGGTGTAACATATACATATATATATATATCCTATCCTAAAAATGAGTTAGTCATCGATACGGTAACTATGTACATTGTTATCGCTAAAAGAGTCATTCTGATTGGTTCTCGCAATAATGTAAACAATACATACATAACATACATGCAAACTTTAAAAACAATAACATTAACACAACTTAAAAACTTAGGTTATTTTATTTTAGGTATCTTACAAGTTATATAATAAACCAGTAACTAATTATTTAACTTATAAATGGTTATTGATAATTAAAAATTATTTATTTAATTCATTTAAAAAATTAACAGAAAGCATAGATTAATTTTAAATTTAAATTATTGGTTAATACAAAGTTAATATATCATTTTTTTGCACATATTTCAAACCTCAAATCTTTGTTGCGTAAATTATGTTTTTAAATTTTTAAATATTTTTTTAAATGCATAAGAGAAGTAGAAGTACTTGATGATTATGATAATAATAATAATAATAATAGTAAATAATAGTATAATACGACCCGTGGCCAGAAAAATAAAGCCCCAAATCGCAGTTTACCACCCTCGGCTTCGCCTCGGAAGGTAATTTACGTGCGTTTTGAGCCATTCTTTTTTTATGGCCAAGGGTCGTATACGATTTTTCTGTGGCAGAGGCGAGAAAACTCGTCTTCGCAGTGGCCGGGAAATACGTGCTTTCTGGTCATTGTCCAGAAAAAATAATTTTGTCGTCTTAAAAAAAAAATTATATTCCAATAAATAAATAAGAAACATTCTGATACTTATAGGGATTCTTTAGTCTGTTTAACTTATAAAAAAGAAATTAACAAATAATTTTTTGAAAAAATTAAAATTTACGCGGTTGTTAATCCAAAGTCAGATTTTTATTTTGTTGTACAACTTAGTAAAAATTTACAGAATCGTGAAAAAATTGATTATCCAAAAAATGCAAGAAACAAAGAATTAAGAGTGTCCGGGATGTGAAATGGGACTTTCTAAACTTTGATTTGGAGACTTAGAATAATTTCAGTTTTGGGACTTAAAATGATTTTAATATAGAAACTTAAAATAATTCGAATACCAAAAAATCTCAAACTACTTTTTTTTAATTAGCATGTAAAATACCTCATTTTTTTCCATGAAAGTACAAATATCTAGAAGTATCATTTTGACTCGATACCTTAAATCTTATAATTAATTTTTTGAAAATTTTTTTCTCAAAATTTTCGTCACTAAAAAATACAAAAAATAAAATTTTTTTTTCTTGGACGTAGTACTTCATTTTTTTCTGGGAAACTCCTTTATTTATTTAACTCTTGTTTTAATTTATATAAAATAAAAAAAGAAGATTGAATTTCCCGCTTGTTTTAAAATAGTTAAAGATTAATTTATTTTTTTTGTGGCTATGATCATAGATCTTTTTTTTTCAGTATTTTTTTAAAATTACAGTAATTTGAAAAAATAAATTAAATAATGAAAAATAAAATAAAATATACGTTTTTTTTATGAATAGCAATAAAAAATCTAACCTATTTTTAATTGAAAATAATTTGATTTTTTAATGCAAATTTTTAAAATTTTTTCATATTCAGTTTACTATGTTCCTCTTATTTACGTGTACACGGTTTTTTTGCAGATCGATACCAGAGAATACAGAACAGAGAAAGTGGGTAAACTGACAATTAAATAATCATAATCGTATTTTCTGTGCGTATAATTGTATGTGTATATTCTGTGTGTATAATTGTATTTTCTGTGCGTAAATGATTAACATAGTAAAAAATAAGAGTTTTTTTTCAGTTCTAGAAAATAAAAAAAGGATAAAAATTTGTAAGCTTATAATTTCCCAGCCATAAATTCTCATATGTTATAACATAAGTTAATAACAAATGTTTTAACATGTGTTTTATCAGGATGAGTTTATGTCTATACTTTATATTTAGAAGCTATTTATACGATAGCATTCACTACTCGAAGTTGTCTAACTTCTTTTCGTTGCGTTTGATAAGGCAGTTTTTCGCGTTTAATGTGCAATTTGAATAAATATTTAAATGACTTGTTTTATATTACACCCAGACGCTACTGGTACGAAAATACTGAACTAAAAAATATTTCACACGAGTTTTCGGAGCGCACGCTGTCTTCATTCGTGTTTTATAGTTCAAAACAAAATAAAGTCGGTAAAAGCGAGTGCGTCTAAGTTCGGATAGAAAAATTAAACGAAATTTTTTTTCGTTCAAGAAACTTGAACGAATTTATTTTTTTATTGCGCCGTCGTCTCTTCGCGCACCCTCTCCTTATTTTACTTTTGTAGAAAAAACATGAATATTGTCATGTGTATATTAATACACTTATTAGAATAATAATAATTAATAAACATAATATGAATAGGAATAAATAAGAAAATAAAAAATAATTATGACTATAAAATATTTAATAATATTAAAATTTAAATAAAATAAATATTATATATATGTATAGGTATACGAAATATATAAATTAAATTAAAATGTGTGTTATTTATGGAGTTTTTGGTTATGGTTATTTAAAACTAACTGTTATGCTGCAAAACAGAGCAAGAATATTTTAACAAAAAATATAAATATTTAAAAAATAGTGAATAAATTTATATTATTATAATTTTGCATGATTTAATTACCCTAACAAAAAAATTATTTTAAATAAGAACTTTTTTACAATTAAATATTTTATTATTAATATCTAAGTTATAAGGCCAAAAATAATACATTTTAATAATATAATTTTTAAAATTATTTTTGCATGATTCTTAATTTCAATTTTTATTATTATAAGCATTTAAAATTTTTATTTATTATATTTATTCGTATTTTGAGAACAATTTGAGAACAATGACTAAACTCTGTTAATTTTGTTTCTGCTATTTTTTTGGCGATTGAAAGAGGAGAGGATGCGCGAAGAGACGACGGCGCAATAAAAAAATAAATTCGTTCAAGTTTCTTGAACGAAAAAAAATTTCGTTTAATTTTTTTATCCGAACTTAGACGCACTCGCTTTTACCGACTTTATTTTATTTGAACTATAAAACACGAATGAAGACAGCGCGCGCCCCGAAAACTCGTGTGAAATATTTTTTAGTTCAGTATTTTAGTTCGAGTAGCGTCTGGATGTAAGATAATTTTAAAAAATTAATAATTATATTAGAAATAAAATCTTTTCTGGTCTGCGGCCAGAAAGCACATTTCCCGGACGCTATGCGTCCATCAAAGACGTGTTTTCTCACCACTTACACAGAAAATTTTTTTTCATTACACGCTGCAAAAAAGATCTACTTTCTTACTTTCGGGCGATCTTTTTTTAGCTTTTAATGAAAAACTATGTGTTAAACAAGAGAAAAAATGTAGGAAATTTTACTTTCAATGCTGTTTGCACTCGTGCATACAATTGCATTGAAAGCCAAATCCTATTTTTTTCCCTTGTTGAACAAATAGATATTACGGCCCTTGTCCATAAATAATAAATGCCCCGAATCGCAGTTTACCATCCTCGGCCTAAGCTTCGGAAGGTAATTTACGTGCAATTAGAGCCATTCTTTACTTTTCTGGACTCGAACCGTAAATATACTATTAAGGCTGAGTCTACATAACCAAACCGCACGACGCAACTCAATGCTATTGATATAGGAGTCACGTGACGCCGCAAGCGCAAGCCTATATCAATAGCATTGGGTTGCGCCGTGCGGTGCGGTTATGTAGACTCGGCCTAATAGTTTCATTCGTTTCTCTCATCATTTCTAGTCACTTTCATAAATGCTTCGAATCGCTGTAAAAATTAAACCGGAACTTGCCATAAATTTAAAAAAAAAAACATTATTTCAGTCAAAAAATGAAACTTCACATTCATACGTATATGTAAAAAGTGAAAAAATTTTGACATGATTAAGCCTTTTTAATGCCGTAAACTTAAAAAATATCAAATAAGTAAATTTTCAAGTGTATATAAGGAATTAAAAATTTCGCTGAAAACGTTAATCCGAGACCTAAAATAAGACGTTTAGAAAAAAAGAAAATATATGTAGCGTTTTTACTTGGATAATTACTTCTTTGTAGAATAATTTTTTTAGTTTCATTGTTTAAAAATTATTTGTGATTGTTTATTTATTTTATAAATGTAAAGAATAATTTTTTTTAAGTACCTTTAAAAAAACTAAATCAGATCGTTATAAATAATTGTTGTTAAATGTTTTTTATAGACAGAAATTTTAGAAGTTTCGCATTTTTTTTATTCTACGTTAAAATGTATCAGCCTGGCCGTCTATAATTTTTTTATTTATTTAACTATTTATTTCTTTAACAATTTATCATTTAATTTTAAAAATTTTTGAATGAATTTTTTCGTGTACCTATATTTAGATTGTATCATTTATTTTTATTTATTCAAATAGCTTAAACAAGTAAAAAACGATAATAAAAAAGTTTTAAATACTTTAATTAGTAAAATTGAAGTTTAATTTTAAATTGAAGGTATATTAAAACCGAATTAAAACATAAACAAAAAGAAAATAAAATCAGGAGCCATTCTCACATAAGTATGAAAAAAGAGGAAGTTGCAGCATAAATTGCACCAGAGTGTGTCTAGAGAGAGTAACGCCAAAGAAAAAAAAATTTATTGTTATTTAATTATTGCTTAAATATTATGCTTTTTTGAGTAGGCGAAATTAAAGAAAATAATATTTTAATTAAAAAAAAAAAAAATTATAAATTAAAACCAGAAGCTTAGGCGGTTAATGGAGGAGCCAATCAGCAAGAGGTACATCGTTGTCGTCACTCTCTTAGTCTTACACACACTCTGAGTTGCCCCAGAGTTAGGAGCACGCAGTGTAAATGGTGTAAACTATCTAGTTTAACCTCAAAAAATAAGTATTGAGCGAAATTTCAAGTTTATATGAGAAATTAAATTTATTTTTCTGTTAAAACATATATTTAATAAATATAATTTTTATATCTATTATTACAAATTTTATAAACATAGTTTAAAACTGGTTTAAAAGTGATTTAAATAAATTACAAAGTTTGAACGAGTTTAGAAAAAGAAGGCGTAATCTAAGGCTTCAAATTTTAAACGCATGTAATTTTAATTACCAGATGTCTGCAAGATTATTCAATAAATTGTATCCAGATGAATTAGAGGCATCATCACAAATTTTTAAAAAGTAATTTATAAGTAAGAATTTTCCATCGATTTTTATATTATCGGGTCAATGATAAAGAATATGATGTCTGTTTTTACAGTATAAGATGTATTTTCCCATAATGGGAATATTTAATTTATATTTTTCGTATTCTTAAAGATTTTTATAAGTGTTCTTTGTATTTCCAAAAATGATTAAGACAGTTGTTTTACCTGAAACAACCCATATCAGCACAAAAAACTACTTTAGATAATTTATTAAAAATTAAGTTTTTAATATATATTTTTTTTTTAATTTCAGATTACATATTGCATACAGGACCAACAGGATAGATTTAACAGAAGATGATCTAAGACTTATTTTTAACAATCTATAATTATAAATATTATCAATTGTTGTATGTTTTTTGATTATAAAATAAAAGTTTCATATCATTGTATCATTTACTAAATTATCAATATATATGTCAATATAAAAACGATTGCAATTTTATTTATAAATCTAACCAGCTTGAGATACTTTACGAATAATGAGATACTCCACATATTACAAATTTAAGTCAGCAGTTTATATAATAACCCAAAATCAATTTAAAAAAAAAGTTTAAATTCACCTTGTAATCTGACACTTTTTTTGGTTAATATTTTGATCTGTCTAAGATGTAGGAGTAATCAAAAGTCTGAGTTTAAAAGTTCTGAAAGTAAAGTTTATTAAGACAAACCAGAAACTTCATCAAAAACTGAAACCCGTACCAGAGGTAGACAACGTAAGAACTCTAACATTTTAGAATATTCTCCACTTGCGTCAAGACCGAAGAGAATCAGAGTGCCAGTGAGTATAATAAATTAGAGTATTTTGAGAATTTGTGAAAACTACCTTAAATTTTATTGTAGCCGAACAAATTACAAAAAAGTCTTAATAGTGAAGAAATTGAAGGACATCTAGCTAATATTTATACTGAAACTGATGAACCAAGCAAAGATGAAACAGATATTGTAGATAATTTTGTACAGCCAATGTACTTTGAAGGAGAATTGTGAAATTACCAAAAAGTTGGTGTTAACTGGATGACAGTTTTGTTTGAAAATGGATTAAGCGACATTTTTGCAGATGAAATGGGATTAGGAAGAACCATTCTAATCATTGCCCTTTTTTATAGTTCCATTATCAACTCTTCCAAACTGGATATCTGAATTTAAAAGATTTGTCCCAAAACTTCCAGTTGTTGTATATCATGGTAATTCACAAACCAGAATGAATTTAAGAAGTAAACTAAGTAAAAAATATGCTATCACAGAGACATTTTAAACTCAACCTATTTAATTACTCACTTTCTTTATTTAATGGAGAATATTTTGGCATAAATAAACTTTTTAAATTTTGTAAAATATATAAGGCTGTACGTTGTTGAACAAAATTTTAATAGAAAATTTTGTCTAACAGAATACATACTAATTTTGTATTAAATTAAGTTTTTTATAGACTGGTCGTAGTATAAAAAAAAAAATTCTTAAACTCTTATTTCATCCATAATCAAATAAAATTAAGCTAATACATAAAATACTTAGAGAAGATATTTTTTTGCATTGATAAAAAACCTTTAAATTTATTTTTTTTTTTTGAGATGAAATAAATTGTAAATTGTATTCAACATTTAAATATATCTAATTTTATAACAATTTTAGAAATATTGTGTCACATAGAAAAATACACATAAGCATTCACACTGGAGAGAGATCATATGGTTGTCAGTTTTATTGGAGTGAATCTACACTAGAGAAAAACCTTATACATGTGATATTTACCTTCGTGCCCTGCTCAGTTATGATACCAGTAGTTAAGATACAAGTAGTAGAAGACCACATTTTTTTCAACAAAAATTTATAATTAAAGGTTTCTTTGTACTTTAAATATATTCATTAATCAAGCTAAATATCGAAAAGTAAAAATTGGTTTATAATTCTATTTAATTACCTGAAAAAGTTGTAAGATATTACGTAATTTTTCATAATTTATTAATTTCATCTTTGAATTGAAACAAAGTGGACTATTTATTTTTTAGTAAGTGTGCATTTTTTCGTAAAAAACAATATTTACTTGCGCATAGCAATATTAAATTAAATGGTTTTTTTAACTTCATCAAATCAAGCTTTTTACTTCCTTGGGTATATTTACAGTTTGTTGATGACTGGTAATAAAAGTAGCCAAGAAAAAGTTCTTAAATGGTGTATCAACAGCAGCAACAAATATGTCAAACTTTGATATGAATGATAGCATACCTAGTCCATCAGAATCTTCTTAAGAATAGTTCAAAATCAGTTATTTGTGTACTTGCAATTTTTGGCTGGATATTGTGAAAATTAAGGACTGGCATTAATAAAAGATCATTTGTATGCTAGGTAATGGAATTGGAAACCAGAAAATATTTACAATAAAGCAGGTAAAAAATATTATTTTTTCCAATCCTCAAACTACAAATATTCCATAAGTTATTCATGTTTTTTAAAATAGTTTATTGTTTTTGCTTGATAAACTTTGATGCACAATTTTTGTAGAAAAAGGCAGAAGCAAATAATCGATATTGAAACAATTGATGCAGAACCAATAATGTCTTTATTAGATATAGAAAAGTGAAGAATATGGATGAATTACAAAAATTAGCAAATTTTATTAGACCAGAAGATAATGATGATTGGAAAGATAAAATTGATAAAATATTTTGGACTCCAATTCAAACGAGAGTTTTCAGTAAAGCTATTAAAATTTTTAATTCAGAGAGATTGAGCAGATTGTCTAAAGTTAATTATCCTTCTCAACTCATTTTAAGGTGCACATGTATTTCATCTTTAAGTAAAAAGTATAGAGAAATTTTAGCATCAACAAACAGGGATTTCAGAATAATCCAATGGCTACATGGTTTATTTTTTGATAATTTTCCCCTCGAATATCTTGCTATATATTTAGATATCCAAAAAACTTTAATAGAAAAATTTCTTCAATTGATAGATAAAATGATTGCTGTACAACAAAATATTAATTCAAATAGTAGTGCCTTATGGGAAGAATTTGAAACACTTTAAAAAAAATCATGGGATCCTGTTAAATCAAACTTTAATGCAAATACAGCTAAAAAGTTGCCGGCGAATCCAATATTAATAATTACACTTAATGGAACATACACTGATTTTTAATCAACATTGCAAAAGTGGATAAATCATCTGGGAGCTTTGGGAATAGTGATTAATATTCAACCTCATTTAGGTTTAAATGGGCTTCAAATGACAATGGTTGCATGTAAAGAGCAGTTAATACAATCGACAATAGCTACAATTCAAGAAACTTGTGTTGAGTACCCTGGGTGTCCTATTTTAATCATAGGTTTTAATACAGGAGCAGCTTTATAATGTCAAATAATTTATCTTAATTTTAATACAACTTTTAATTTTTGTTTAAAAATATTTATTAATATTAAATTTAAATATATTTTTTTATTTAAATTAATAATTATGCATGTTCCTCTTAACAGATAAAATTCATTGAATTCTTTATTTTTTTCTAATTTATTTTTTATTATTTCGTATTGAATAGTATTATATTCTGCACTCGTTTTTGATTTAATTATTTTCAATTTTTGTAGATTGCTCAAAGGGAACATGTAACAGTAGTTGTGTGTCTTGGTTTTCAAGTAAATACGGTTGATGGTAAGCGAGGTTCCCCTTATGATATTCTTGTAGTTATTAAATATCCAGTAATGTTCGTTATTTAACAAAATGCTATGATTGCAAAATTTGATGATGTAGAAGATTTAAGAGAAAATATTTTAGTAGAAATTAGTCTGATTATTGTTGGTTTAGCTGGTGATCAGTAAAAATATCAACATTGACAAAAGATTAAGAAAAAATTAGAGAAAGCATCCTTGAAAACTCTATTTTGTACAAAATTGCTGACTTTTTAGGAACAATTTAACTTCAACTCCAACCATTATAACTAAGGACTTCTGTCTTGAATTCTCATGACAATGAAATTAAAGGAGATTCTAGAAAAAGAAAAAATTCAACAAGTAGTTCTGATGAAAGTGAACCTAATTCACCAAGTATAAATGAATTAAAATCTAGGTTAAAAGGGATTTGAGTAACAGTGGAGCAGACACAAATATTTCAAATTCCATTTATCCACGACAAAAACCCAGAGTTATAAATATTAACAAAATATCAAATTGTTAAGAACATGTGATATTTGAAAAAATGCAACAAAACATTGACAATGTTTCAGGTGGAATAACATTAAATATTGGTTCTTTAGCAAGCTTAGTCCTAGTAGGGCCAATTAAATTAACTCCAACAACTATAAATTTAAGAATTTTGTCAAATTCAAAAACAATAACACATTAACTTACATAGTCATTTATTTTTTCATTGTTTCGAGACTGATTCGCAATAAAAAGCACAAAAATATTGTCATGTTGTGAAAGAATAGATGTTTGAAAACTGATGTCAAAGAGGAAAAATTTGTAAGTGAATGAAAATGGAAAACAAAATTTTATTTTTGTAGTTCTCAAATGTTTAGTTCAGTTTATTAATTTTTTTATTATAAATTACACTGAAAAATTTTAGCCCAACATTTTTTAAAGAATCTCTTCAACAAAAACTACATTCTCAGCAATACATTGATTGAGTAATTGATTTTTAAGGTATAATGCTTGATGCTTTTATGTGGCTATATTTTTTGTTATATAATTTTAATTTTTTAACGAAATTGGTGCTTCAATGTATAATAAAAAAAAATAACTCTTTCCAATAACCTGATTTTTAATAAGTAATATTAAATTTAATAATTTTTTTTTATCTGATGTTGTGTTCATTTTTATGCATTTTTAAAATCAAAATATGTTAGTTTTGAATGTAATATTATTGTTTTTTTGTTTAGAATTATCAGTTTTGTCATAGTCGTGACAACAAAGATAAACTATTGCTCTGTGTCAGCTGTGATCATGGCTATCATACTTATTGTTTTAATCCTAAAATTTAAAATATATCTGATGGTGACTGGAACTGTCACGAATGTATAAATAAGTCAAAAGGAGAGAGAATTTGTATAGCCTGTGGCAAAAGAGTTGGTAAAAATTTTGTTATATGCGACCTTTGTGCTCGAGATTCTCACACCCTCGATTCTCATAGATTTTCCCATATTCTCACAAGTGAATATTTATGCTCTCTTTTAAATTTTTAGATTTCAGATCCTCATAGGTAAATGGTATTGTTAGAATTGTCATTGTAAGCAACCAAAGATAAGAAATAGCAGTTGAAAAAATAACACAAGGAAAGTAAAATCAGCAGGTGGAGTAGGAGCTGGAGGAGGCACTCGAGACAGTGAAAGTTCCTATCATCAGCCAGTTTGGTGATTACGTAAAACCAAAACAAATGTGTCGGCTCGTTAGTCCAACATGTTTTATTTACAAGGTTTACCATTGCAAATTACAAATTAAAAACCTAAAAATCACTTGGATCGTAAAATTTTTTTTGTAAAATTATTTATTATTTATATACGTATATACAAGTAAAATTAATTTTTTCACTATTTTAATAAAAAAAAACTGCTTAGTAAATTTTTGTTTAATTGTCAGAAAATTTTTTTATAGTTAACCCAATTTATTAGCCCAAATTTACTAGATTCCCTATACAAGACGTAGGATTTCTTATATACAAAGCTCTGGAACATTGTTAATTAAATTTGCTTGTAAGGGAAGTTTTTTTTAAAAAAATCGAGCATGAAAGTAAAAAAAAAAAATGAATCACTCATAAAAAATGTACGTAAAAGCGTTCTTTAATGTATAAGTAAATTTCTTGTTAATGAAAGGTCAATCGCAGTAAATTATTAAATTTTTCTGCCATAAAATGTTGTTGAAAATCTTCCTTGAATATATTTTGAAGTTTTTAACTATTAGAACGAGGATTAAAGCTACCTGGCTATAAAAAAATGAATACATATAACAAATAAATATAATGTTGAATGGGTTGTTTATGAAATTAATAAAAAATACAGCCGTTGTTTTAAAAATGCAGGAAATTTATAATAACGTTTAATTTAAATGAGATCATTGCCAAGGGTAAAAGGGAAAGCCCTGCTAAGTTTGTGTACAAAGTGTACAGAAATTTTTACTCTTTCTTTTGACATGTTTTAAGTACTTTTTAATAAACAAATATTGAATGAATACAGTCATGCAAGTTGTAAAAAATTAAATTAATAGGTAAGTAATTTAAAAATAATAGGTAAGTTATTTGAGTAAAAAACAAATTTAAAAAAGAAAATAAAAGAGTTTCCAATTTATGTATGATAATTATGGTGAGTGCGCTGTGCCTGAATCTGGCAACCAAATTTCAAATTTCCAAAGAAAGGCCTAAAAATTGGACAATTTAAAAAAAAAATTCCAAATTTTAATAAGAGAAATTATGTCATTGAAGTTATGAACGTTCAACGAATAATACCTAACCTAAACTGGTTAAAAAAAGTGGATTTATCTTGATAATAATTTTTCCGGTGGCTATTCCCCAAGAAATACTAAACGCAAATGAATCTTTAATAAAAAAGGCATAATTAATAAAAGATTTTACATGGTTTAAAGCACCGGAAATATAAGAAAGTAAAGAAAGAAATATTTCCTATTTAACCTAAACTGGCTTAAAAAAGTGGATTTAATAATAATAATAATAATAATAATTTATTTCCAATTCAAATAATATATACAATAATGTTACATATTATAGGCCTACAGTAGGTAATAACCTGTACATAGGAGGAATCAGTATATAATAAAAAAATAATACTTAAAGTTAATTAAATTTATTTTGATAATAATTTTTCCGATGGCTTTTTCCAAGAAATGCTAATCGTAAATGAATCTTTAATAAAAAAGGAATAATTATTAAAAGATTTTACATGGTTTAAAGCACCGGAAATATAAAAAAGTAGAAAAAGAAATTTTTAAACTTTTAGGTTTTTTGTTATTTTTAACTTTTGAGTCAGTTTTCCCAAGTAGAACCTATATATATGTATGTTAAGCATTTAATTTCTTATTATTTAGGATAACTTTTTTTAAATATAAGTCACCGGAAATTATTTAAAAAAGGAAAAATGCTAGAAATTTGTTGCTAGAATGCGTTTTTTCTCTCACTTTAGTCTTTAATCTATTCTTTTAGTAAATGCAGATTACTTACAAGGAATTATTAATTAAAAATAAGATTTGGAGTTTAACTTTAGATTTCATTATAAATATCATGGCCTTTTCTATAAAGAATCAGGACTTCCCCCTAAAATTTTTTAAAACTGTATTTGCAGATTAGAGGGTCCAGATTTGGTCTGCATAGGTTTTTTGGTCGTTGATCATAAATGTGAAGAACCTGCCTAAAATAATTGTCGCTTAACCTTTAAATTTGCAAAAACTATCCCTAAAAGTGGCTTTTTTGATGTATTCAAACTTAGAGTACCAAGTTTTAATTTCTTAGTTTTTTATGACGTTGATCATATCATGAGTTTTGGGGTTCGGTCTATAAAAAGTTCAGTTCTATTCAGCCTTAAATTTGCAAAAACTTCTTCTAAAATTATTCATAAATGTTAACTTACATATTCCGTTTTTGTGTGAGTTTTTTGTAATTTTAAAAGAGTCATATGCTACCAATTTCTTATAGAAAGACCCTGAAATTTCGGATCAGGGATCCAAAAAACCTAAAGTGGAAAACATCTGGCGACGGCTAGTAGCTGAAAACCCTCCTATTTCCGCGATTTGACTGGAGTAAAAGTTATTGGCTTTTCAGTTTTATGGTCATTTTTGGTGTGCAACCCTTCAAAAAAAGTGTAAAAAGGGTAGAAACATCAAAAACATGCCTTTTTTACCCTATATTGCGGCCAAAACATGCCACTTTATTATAATTCTGATAATTCTTAGTATTATTAGCATTATTAGTATTATTAGCTCACCCCAATTTCTACCCCTAGATGAAACCTTATGATTTTTTGGAGTTCATGTTTGAAACCAGCAGCCTCCAAAAACTTCAGATTTAAATTTTAAACCTAATAATACCAAGAATTATCAGAATTATAATAAAGTTGTATGTTTTGGCCGCAAAAATAACAAAAAAACCTTAAAGTTTAAAAATTTCTTTATCTACTTTTTTATATTTCCGGTGCTTTAAATCATGTAAAATCTTTTATTAATTATTCCTTTTTTATTAAAGATTCATTTGCGATTAGTATTTCTTGCGAAAAACCACCGGAAAAATTATTATCAAGATAAATCCACTTTTTTTAACCAGTTTAGGTTAGGTATTGTTCGTTGAACGTTCATAACTTCAATAACATGAGAAATTAATGTTCTAAAAAATTAATACTTTAATAGCCAATATCATAAAAAGATTTTTAATAATGTTCAGAAAAATTGTATCTCATAAAAATTTATTTAATAATTATTGAAACTAACAATTAATTAAATAATGCTGAAAAACAGTGTCTTGAAAGTTTATTGTTCTTTGGCTTCAATCCTGTGATAATCTTGAGGATAACTTTCCTATAGTTAAAAAATAATGATTTTATAATTAAAAAAAGTTTGTTGAATTTTTATTAGATTGAAGCCCTTATTTAATTTGTACTTTATTTTAATCTTTAAAAATCAAGAAATTGCATAAAAAATTATTGTATAAAAAAATAAAGTAAAAACTGTAATGCGGTTTATATTCCCGCCTTATTAGAATTTAATATTTAAAAAGAGTTTTGTAAAATACACTCATTTATATAGAAATATATATAGTGATGTGTATAATTAATACGCATGCCTAATCTCGGGCCTCTAATAAAGGAGAAAAGGAGAAGCTTGGGACCACTGACTTATGTCATGTTCGATCTTCTTCTTCCGGATCTTGATTTGAGCAGGTCCCGAAGAGTGGCAATAGTAAAAAGTATAACAGTTATTTTACAAGTTAAAACAAGTTTACCAGTCTTATAATATTATATTATTACCAAGTTTTTATGTTTATATTATCACCAGTTAAATAATATTTGTTAAAGTTATTATTTATCAAGTGTACACGTTAAGGACATTAAGTGAACATTAAGTTAAATATTATTAGTGAACATTAAGTTAAAAATTATTAGTGAACTCTAAGTTAAAAGAATTAAATGTAAGTTAAGTTTAAGGAAAGGATCGTTTGTAAGTTTTTTAATAAATCATAATTAAGTAATTTATATTATAATATTATATCATTTTATTATTATTAAACCTATTATTACCTAAACTCAAGGTCCCAGTTATAAAATATACCCATATAGCAATTCCTTTATATTAAAGGGGCTCCAAGGTTTTCTCCAACCTAAGTGCGATATAAGCCACATACAGGGTTGCCTTAGACCTGACGTATTGGCTCTTAGCATGGGAGAATTCTACCTCGAGCACAGCGACATAGCCGATTAAAGGTAGTCGCGAGTCCCGCTAAATCATGACTGCAGGTTGTATTTTCTGGTTAAGTAATGTGTGAAGGTGATGGGTTATTGGGTTATTGGGAAGTGGCATTGTCATCAGACAAGGAGGAGCAATCCTCCATTCTGTAGGGGATCTATCTATGGAATCAATGCCGCCTGGTTCCAGAGTAAAATCTGACATCAGCCCTCATGACTCCACTGGTAGATGCCTGACCTGTCCCATGACAGGTATAAAACATTGTGGAATGGTAGCAAACATAGAGGTGGAAACACTTCGCCTGTTAGATTGAGGATTGGTGTTCCCTCGCGTCACCGCCTCTCAATCGAAGTCTGTTACATGCCGGATTAATAATCGTATGTGATGTCATCAGACATGGTGGTGAAAACCCCCCGATCTGTAGGACTATTATTACTGGATGGACGCTGGAAGCTGATAGATACTCTCTGTCAGCGACTAACATAAATCCTTTAATAATACTCTGAAGGGTACTCTTACCCAACTAAGGGCCCTTTGTCCAGGGACACAGGCTTATTTTATGTACAATGCTAAATAAATACAGTGAATTACCCCAGGTTGATACCCCTCTTACAGAGGATAATTCAACCTCTGATTCCGATCAAGTGAAAGCCTTGATGGTCAGAGCCGGAGACACGGATTCTGGGGGTCTCCAATTTAGCATTTCTCAGCAGCAAGGGCAGAACACCACGCCCACAGAGCAACAACATCTAGCTCTAATTAACGCTGAAAAAAAGACGGCAAAGGTAGTCTTAACTAGGCTAGAGGTCGAGGATTCCTCCCGCAAATCCTCAATGGAAGGTGATATATGCGCAAAATGTGGCGCCCAAAAAGGTTCAAGCAACAGCTTGATACGGCCTTCTATTCTGAAGGACCAGAGGTCATATTCGTTGCCTAATGTTAGCGAAGTTGGGCCTGATGACGAAGGCAAGAGGGAAGAAAATATAGAAAGATATCTCCGAATATCAAAGGACTATAACAAGGCGTGCATTGAAATCCACTCAAACATGGAGAGAGATATTACTCAGATGAGAGACTCAGTCAAAGTACAGAAGAACTGTAATATGACAGTCAAAAAAGGCATAGCTGAGTTTGAAAAATATTTAGCCAGGCTTAAGACAATTTTTAAACTGCAGCAGGAGCTTTTAAGTGGAAAACAAAAACCCGATATTCCTATAAAGGAAGCATCAGGGGTTATGACTAGAAAAGGAAAGAAGAGGGCTCGGACTGCGTCCCGAAGCCCACCCGGAAAGGAGAATACAAAAAAGAGACCGGCGCAGAAAACGTCCCCGGAACTCCCTCTAAGGAAGACCTTCGCTAATGCAGTGATGTCTCCTCCGAAAGATATGGTTCAGGAGGTAAATCAGTTAGCTTCTGGCCAGCAAACGCAGCCTAAAGATGTAGCTACAGATACCTCCCCTCCAGACGAGGATGATTTCGTCGCTGTTAAAAGCAAAGGTCAAAGAAAAAAGGAAAAGAAGAAAAAGAAAAAAGAGTTTGAAAGAAAGGAGGCAGAGGCTCGTAAAAACCAAGAGCAGGAACAGAAGAAGCAGCAGGAGAAGGAACAGCCAAAAATAACTGCAGCGGCAGCAAACCTGCGGCAGGGGGCAGAAAATAAAAGAAGCAAAAAGAAAAAGCCGCAGAAGAAGGAAGGAGATGGCGTATCTCCTCCTTCCGAGGCGACAGAAAAAGGCAGGAGAAAGAAGCGCCAGAACCAGCGCATAAGGATCTCTAAGCGTAAAGAGGCTCTAATAATAAAGCCTCCTGAAGGGAAGTCTTATGCAACAGCCCTGCTGGAGATCAAAAGAGGTGTCCAACTAAAAGATTCAGGGACTGCGGTTCACCGAATCCAGAAAACCCAGGATGGGAGCGTCCTAATAGAGCTGAGCTCGTCGAAAGACCGGCAAAAACTATTAGACGCTGTCAAGACGGTCGCAGGCCCAGAAAGTACAGTCAAGGAACTGATTCCCCACCTAACCGTGGAGATCAGAAGCCTAGATGGTACTACTGGTAGCGACGAAGTGAGGCAGGTGATAAAGGAGGCAACCAAGCTGCAGAACGATGACGACATAAAAGTCACCATCTTCAAGGCTAAGGGTACTAAGGCGGATATGGCGGTCGTAGACCTACCAGAAGCCGCCGCACTAAAATTGACCAAAAAAGGCCAGCTAAATAATGGCTGGTCTAATTGGCAAGTGCGCTTAAGAGCCGAGGTTACACGGTGCTTTAAGTGTCTTGGTTTCGGCCACAACCAGTGGTCATGTAAGGGCATGGACCGAAAATTTGCGTGTTTTAAATGTGGCGTACAAGGCCACAAGTCAGAAAATTGTCCTGTGGAAAAAGCAGAATGCTTCCTCTGCAGGGAAAGAGCTGACAAGGCCAAGACCGACCACCTTCCAGGATGCGGCGCATGTAAGTGTTATCGGGAGGCACTTACTGCAAGGAAGATAAAGTGTCATCGGTAATGTTCGGAGTCCTGCAAGGGAATATGAACAAAACCATTCTTGCTGACCTTTTGCTCGATCAGCTCGCAGGCGAGACAGACTCTAGCGTCGTCTTGCTATCCGAGCCGCTTCGCAATAGGAACCAGCAATTCTGGTTAACCGATGACACAGGCCGGTGCGCTATATGGCTACGAGGTCGTGCTCAGACGTCTATGTCACGACATGGAAAAGGCAATTGCCACGTCTGGGCAAAGTGCGGTGATACAACTTTCATTAGTTGTTATTTGTCACCGAATGACACTATTGGGGTGTTCACCGCAAAGCTGGCCTCATTGGAGGAAACGATAAGGGAAGTCTGTGGCAATATCATATTTGCTGGGGACTTAAATGCCAGGGCCGTGGAATGGGGAATGCCAACCACGAACCGTAGGGGAACGTTGATCCTAGAGATGGCTGCTAGAACTGATCTGGTGGTCATGAACTCTGGGAACAATCCAACCTACGTAAGGCCAGGCTTTGGCGAATCGATCCCTGATGTCACTTTTGCCTCGGCCGGGCTGGCAGGAAGAGTGGGTGGCTGGAGGGTGATGGATGGAGCCAATGGCAGCGATCATAATTACATCACCTTCAAAGTGCGTGATAGGGTTGCTAATCGGCCCCCGTACAAAAAGCGCCCACTAGGCTGGAATGTGTCAAAGATGGACGAGGACAGATTTGTGGATTATCTTCGCGAAGAGTTCTCGTCTATCCCAGCCTGGCATGGAGGACCGACCACCCCGCGAGAGGCAGATACCCTTGTCAAGAGGGTAACTGCTCTTCTGAGGGGAGCCTGCGATGCCTCTATGCCGCGTAAACGGCCCTGGAAGGGTAAAAGAAGCGTGTACTGGTGGAATGAAGAAATTGCGGAGCTAAGACGGGTCTGTCACGGCGCACGCAGAAGACGGCAAAGATCGTATGGCCGCCCAGAGCTGGCTACGCGCTCTGAAGAGTACAAGGGAGCCAAGCATAGGCTGGCGAAAGCTATCCGCCTCAGCAAGGCGCGCTGTCTTCGGTCCCTAAGAGATGATGTCTACAGCGACCCGTGGGGCCTGGGATATAAGGTTGTCATGGGCAAACTTAAGTCCGGATGTGACAACACGATGGATGAAGCAACGACCAAAAGAATAGTGGACGCTCTCTTCCCGGATCATCCAAACCAACAACACCCTGCTTTGGATGTCCCGAGGGAGCAAGTTCCGCTATTTATCGAGGCGGAGATGCTTCAGGCAATTAGGCCAGGACCAGACGGAATACCCGCGGAAGCCCTTAAGGCGGCTGCAAAGGTAATCCCTGGTCTCCTGCTTGGCATGTTTAACGCGTGCCTCGTGGCAGGCGCCTTTCCAAGGGACTGGAAAGTGGCCCGTCTGGCTCTGATAAGCAAGGGAAATGGTGAACCAGGATCTCCATCATCTTACAGACCATTGTGTATGTTAAATACCATTGGCAAGGTGATAGAGAGCATGGTCAGAGGAAGATTGCGGCAAGCAATTAGGGAAGCGGGTGACCTTAGCGACGACCAACACGGCTTTCGTGAGGGGTGTTCCACGATCGGTGCCATCGAGCAGGTCGTGAAGGTGGTTATGAGGGCCAGACAAGTGCGGCCGGATATTAAACCGGACGTCCTGCTTGTCACGTTGGATGTGAAAAACGCATTCAACTCGGCTAAGTGGGACGATATGTTGCACTCCCTCGAGCAGGTATTCAGAGTTCCGGATTATCTGAGAAATATACTCAGAGATTACCTCCGGGACCGATACCTGCGCTGGGACACGCTCGATGGCACAAGAGGTAAAGTATTAAGCGCAGGCATAGCGCAGGGTTCAGTTCTGGGTCCTGATCTGTGGAATGCCTTTTACGACGGCTTACTAAAGATTGAGCTCCCGGATGGATGCTCCATGATCGGATACGCGGATGACGTTGCTCTAACCATAACAGCTCGAGAGCCAGAGGACCAGCAGAATACCTTGGATGAGGCCATGCGCCTTATCAATAGCTGGATGTCGGATCACGGACTAAGACTGGCAGTCCCGAAAACGGAGATTGTCCTTCTGACCCGGAGAAGGGTTGATACCATATTCGGCATCAGCTTTGATGACGGAGGTAATCCCCTTATGATCCAGACCAAACCATCGGTCAAATATTTGGGGGTCTTCTTGGATAACAAGTTGACCTACAATAGACAATTCCAGCAGGCCTGTGAAAAGGCTGGCCGGGTGACAAAGTCCCTCTCGTGGCTAATGACGAACATCGGCGGTCCCAGATCTGAGAAGAGGAGGCTGTTGATGACGACAGTTAACTCCATCTTGCTCTACGGTGCAGAGGTGTGGGCGGACAATGTCCGCATAAAAAAGTACTGCAAGAAACTAAAGGCAGTACAGAGGCAGGGGGCACTTCGAATCGCTTGCTCGTACAAGACAGTATCAGAGCCAGCGATCCAGGTGGTGGCTCGGGTGATTCCCATCGACCTGCTTGCCTTGGAAAGGCAAGCTATCTATAACCGTGGGGAAGAAGAGCGCGACGTAGCTTCCGTTCGCGCCCGCTCCCGCACAATGGAATGTTGGCAGTATAGGTGGAATGGTGACCCGAGGGGACGTTGGACGCACCGCCTTATCATCGATTTGGAAAGCTGGATGAACCGTGATCATGGAGAGGTAGACTTCTACCTCACACAGTTCCTAACTGGTCACGGTTATTTCCGCGATATGCTTTTCAAGTGGAGCAAGGTGACATCTCCGGAATGCTTGCATTGCCCGGGCGATCTGGATACCGCTGAGCACACCTTTTTTGGGTGTCCTCGCTTCACTGAAGGGCGACCGCCCTTCAATGAATGGAGGCCGGAAGTAGTCGTCCCGGAAATGCTGCGCAGTGCCGCTAACTGGTACAGTGTGGCAGAGTACGTACGGGCGACACTGATTGGAAAAAAGGAGGAAGGTTTCCTCTCGTAGGAAAATCTCCTCCTTTATTGACAGGGTATGGCGAAGAAATGCCTGGGCTGCATTGTTTCCGGACCGAAGTAATACCTAAACAGGGAGTCCCGGTCCGGATTCTATGATATTGTCATAAATGCAGGAGGGTGGGGAGTTTAGTGGGTATTGTAATTCCTCAATTGTGTATATCTGGGCAACCCCAGATACAAATTTGAGGTTGAGTCCCACATAACCATACAGTACGCGTGTATGGTATGCGTAAATGCATTCTCCTCGTCCTACGAAAAAGGCCCCTTCTTGAAGGGGCCCAAAAAAAAAAAAAAAAAAAAATTGATTAGTAGTTTGACAGGAAATTTAAGTTTATTATAAATGGATAATATTTTATTATGACTATTTAAAGAATATAGGCTTAGTCTAGCCACTAGCTGTAGATTCTGAATTTACATATGATATTCATGAGTCAACTTAATGCAAAGAGCGCTGCAGTAGACTTCATTGTTCCTGGGTAATTAGCCTTTGCTGTTGGCTAAAGGTCATTTGACATGGTCGGTTAGTGATATATCAATGTTAAATTTAAATTCCACACTTACATTCAGTTATAGAAGAAACAGATTTAGATTTTTACTAAGTTAGCGTTATTAGATCTGAATATGCATATGAGAGGCGGCAATCGATTAGCTAACGAAAGTCTGACTCCAATAGTAAAGCAGCTTTATATATTCTAGCTTATCTTAAATATTACAAGTACTAACCAGCTTCTAACTCACTTATAATTTCGTGAGGTTAAACTATTTCAATTACTTATATTTATTGTCCCGGTTTGGCTCTATAGTAGCTTCGGGTTACAAGTTAATATACTTAAAATAGTTTTTCAATTAAGTTTTTGCAATAGGTCTAAGCATTTACTTAATAGAAAACAGAGTAGTTTAAAAACTACTAGGAAAGGTGCCATAGATTTATTCCAATTGATTTTATCTTGGAATCAGTTTTCCAATTGCAATATATTGGACTATTTATATGCTCATATTTTTGAGACTAGTTTACATAGATTTATTCCAATTGATTTTATCTTGGAATCAGTTATCCGATTGCAATATATCGGATTAGTTATATTCTCATATTTTTGAGACCAGTTTAAATAGATTTATTCCAATTGATTTTATCTTGGAACCAGTTTTTCCGATTGCAATATATCGGATTAGTTATATTCTCATATTTTTGAGACCAGTTTAAATAGATTTTTTCCAATTGATTTTATCTTGGAACCAGTTTTTCCGATTGCAATATATCGGATTAGTTATAATTCTCATATTTTTGAGACCAGTTTATTGATTTATAAAACAAGACAAATTATCCATGGTAGATGCGTTCTAAATAGAAGAAGGCACGCTACTGAAGCACTATGGATTCACCAGCATTTAAGAAGTAGTGTCCAACCATTACTAAAGTCTTTGCAAAAGGAAGTCGTTGGCATACTTTTCTGCTAACCAAGGTTTTGAGCCTGGACAACTTCTACAAGACAAGGTATGATAGGACATGAAAAAGCCTACTTTTCAGAGACTTTGAGCTATTAACCTTACATGACCAACATTTCACATTACGAAGATCTCGACTATCTCAGATACGCCGAACGGGGACTAGATCTCTGACAATCTTCTCAAAAGAAAATCTGGCAATGCTAAGGCAAATATGCTTTAAAGTGCTTAAAAGAAGAAGGCAACAGACAACAGCATCAAGATAAAATGACAAGTTTTTCGCAAATATTATATATTGACAGTAAAAAGATTTAAATAAGATATTTTTATATATTTTTGAAGAGAAAATAGGTACTCCTGCAAGACTAAAAGATATTGTAACAGATATGTAAGTAAGGCTTGCATCTATAACTCTAAGTTAGGAGAAACTGCTTTGACCATGTCAACAGCTAGTTGACCTGGCTTAAGGGGGAGGGTGTAATGCGGTTTATATTCCCGCCTTATTAGAATTTAATATTTAAAAAGAGTTTTGTAAAATACACTCATTTATATAGAAATATATATAGTGATGTGTATAATTAATACGCATGCCTAATCTCGGGCCTCTAATAAAGGAGAAAAGGAGAAGCTTGGGACCACTGACTTATGTCATGTTCGATCTTCTTCTCCCAGATCTCAATTAGAGTAGATCTCGGAGAGTCGCATAGGCTATAGTTTTAATAATAGTTAATGTTAAGTAGTTATTATATTTATAATATATTATATTATTAGTGTAAAATATCATTAGTGAACTTTAAGAGTAAATAAAAATAGTGAACTTTAAGTGTATAGTTTAAAATAGAAAACTGTAAGTGAACAATTTAAAATTGTGTATTTATATCAATAAATTTATATTTTATATATTTTTAAGTAAATTAAAGGTAAATTTGTATTTATATTATTTTCTATTATTACCTAAACTCAAGGCCAAAATTAATAAATAATCCCTTATACCAATTCCATTATAAAACGAATGTTTATATATATTAATTACAAAAATTAATTTAATTAAAAACTGCGAGCTTGAGAATTGGGCGAGTATTTTTTATTAAAGGGCCAAAAGGCACGTGTTAAGTACCTATTGAGGATTTTTTGTGACTTTTTTGCGTCATTGCTTGTAAGGAACAAGGGATTGGTGGTATTATTAGCTAGGCTTGTTTTGAAGCTGGAATTACGTAGAATTGCGTAATTGTAAATATTTCCTGAATCATATGTTGCTAATAATTTATTTAATACGTTATTTTACGGGTTTTTATATTTCTGTTGACAATATAGATCTTAAGTATCAAGGGTTCAAAAGTTATGACGCTTACACTATTTTTTGCCCTACTGGGCTTAAATTTTTAATAAAAATAAAACGCCTGCTAACATTTAGCAACAAATTTTACGCCCGGTTGAGCAAAAAATTGTTTTTGTTTTTCTAACAAAATAAAAATGCACTGCAAATTTTAGAAAATAACAATAACCACGCAAATTTACCGATTTTTAGCTTTCCAATAACCGGAAGCATTAGTCACTACTGTCTTGGATGCCTGGTTTCTTATAACAAATGCGTGAAAAATCATTACTGCCTATTGTGGCCTTGGCTCCCTAAAAATATATTTTTTTTAATACCTTTTTAAACTGACATTTTCATAGGAATCCTTCGAATTAATTTAATTTTTTAATAACTTAAAAAAAATTTAATTTCAAATAAAATAAATTTATTTAATAATCAATAATTTAATATAATTTTAAGTAATTTTAGATGTTTTGGTTGATTTTAATTCAGTGAAGCCGTTTATGGCAGGATGAAATTAAGATGGTAAAATTTTTTGTGCATGGGAGTACGTGTCACCAAACCACGTTTACCATTGTTCTATCTTGACACAAACGGCTTCTCTGTTTTAATTTTGAATTCTCGCGCCGTTGCAATTTAATTTATTTTTTGTCACCGGACTTAATTTACAATGTAGCCACACTCGTAAAATATGACGACACGAAATGCAAATAATTTTTATCTTTTATTAAAAAATAGCTACAAATTATGTTTTGATCATAAAATAAATAAATAAAACTTCAAATCAGGATAAATATAATGATTCTACTAATTGTAAATTTTAATAAAAATTTTGGTATCTTTGTAAATATTTTGATACCAAAACAAGTTATTTATTTTTTAGTGTAAGATATCAAAATATTAACTGAAATAGCAACATTTTTATTTAAATCAAGTAGAATTATTATATTTACTCAGATTTAACGTTTGCCTAATCAAGTAGTAATAAAAAAATAAAGCCTCATTAACAATAAATAAATAAAATATCTAATATAAAAGAAATATACTTAAAAAACAAAAAATAACAATAAACTTTTTTATTTTAAAATTATTCTTTTACTCAGAATTTAGCTGAATAATTAATAAAAACAAAAAACGCATTTATTAATTATGGTTTTAATAAATTTTGGTTATAAAGTATAGTTGTAGTATAGAATAAAAAATTTTATTTACTTTTAGCTAAACAATTATTAAAAACGATAATATCGAGCTAACATTTTTTTATAAATATTAAAAATGTTAGGAATAATTACGAAAAATGTGAAAATAATTTTATATAAACCAAAAATTAAAGAAAATAAATATATAAAAATGAATTCCAATCTTCAAAAAGCTGATATGCAGTTTTCTGCACTAAAAAAAAATAATTTTACGTATACTTCGATTAACAGTTTTAGAAGAAACAGTAGTATTATACTACAAGTATGTAAATAAATTATAATTAATTCTTTTTTAAAATTTACTAATTTATCTATATTTTTATTCTAGCAATATTATGAAAAAATAAAAAATTGATAATTTTTCAATTTGGAAAATATAATAAATAGATATTAAAAGTTTATTTTAATTATTAATTTATTTTAATTATATTATAAGTAGTTGCTCATTCAATAATTAGTATGATTATTATTATTATTATTTAATTTTTTTTCTTTTATTTTGTTGTTAATAAGTTTATTAATTGAGTTTCTTTTGATTTAAATGTATTTGAGTTTAATTATGAATAAAAAATAAATTTAATAAAAAATAGCAAAATTTAACAATGGATGCATCATTTAAAAAAAACAACCTAAGAGGGGGTGTTTTTTTGCTATACTCTTACTATTAGCCAACAATTTTCCATAGAATAAGTTTCTTGGGTCACTGAATCTAAATTTCTGGTCAATTGTTATCGTAAATTAGTGATCCACTCTATAATTTTTCTCTTGTAATATTATATTTGCAGAAATCCGCCTGAAGTTTTTAATAATTTAAAAAGTAAGATTTATCAAATTAGAAAAAATTTTAATTTATTTTTAACCAACTATTTGAGCTCATTTTAAAAGACAACTTATTGCTAATATTTTTTTCTATTAAAATACTTCTGATACTTTAAATTATATTTTGTTTTCGATACAAGTTTAATACAATCTTTAATTGCTTAAAAAATTTAAAAATTCTTTAATTATAAACTTAGTTTTTTTTTTAACATTAAGAATAAATTAAGAATAAATAAAAGACCTTAAAAGTCTTAAAGAAATATTTACAATAAAATATTTTTAAAAAAATAAATATTTTATTTAAGCTATTCGCATATTGAAATTATTTGAGAATGCAAATTAAGACATTATTTAAGTCTACAAAATAATGATTCAATCATCCAAGAAAGAAAGACTCATTTCTCTTTGCCATTTAATAAAGACCGAATTCAAAATATGTAAGATAAAATGAGAAAGTTTGAATTCGAGCTTTATTCAACACCAAAGTAAAATTAGACTTTCTTTCTAAAATGGATAAATATATAAGATCTATCATTAAATTCTGATGGTAATATTCATAATGAAGAAGATGCAGAATGTTTCATTTTAGCTCCTCTTTCTTTATTCAAATGGCCAAATGTTCATCCGCTTACAATGCAATCTGAAAATTTACCATCAGGACGTGCATCGATTACTTTCATGATGATAAGTTTTAATTGATCCTTGTTGGAATCTATGCATGAATTACAAATAGTACATTTGGTTTGCCTGTATCCAACCCAAAAGCTACTTCAGCTCATATAACCTTATCCTACAAATAAATATTTTATAAATTTGATTTATTTTTGAAATTTTTATAGAGGAATGTATTTTTACATGTTTGGACATCCATTGGGTTTTGAGGTTTAAGACGTACAAAATCTTTAACTTCTGCATGATAACTTTTAGCTTGAAATTTGCAGCTAGCAAAGCATCTGAATAATAATCTTTGCTATCTTTTTCCAAAGATAATATTCAATCCTATCATGATTTTAATAAAATGTATTGGTCCGTGAGACTATAAACATCATTTTAACTTCTAACTTTTTTATTAACAGCACTATGAAGCAAATTAGAATATGCGGAAACAAATTAGAAGATGCAAAAAGTGTCATTTTAGCTTCAGTTCCTGTATCGAGATGGTAAAATATTCTTCCGCTCATGCATAAACCATTAAAAAAAGGAAAAAATAATTGAATTAATATTGCAAATATTATATTTTAAATAAATAATGCAATCAATTACCTAAATTAGTCTGTAACTGAATTCCGCTTTTTGAAATTTTCATGTTGGTTGAAAAGTGAAAGTAAAAAAGACTGTCTGTGGATCTTTAATTGGAACTTTGGATATTTTTTATATACATCGAAGGCTTTGCCCAAGTTCATCATTCTACTCGACATCCCATTTTTTAATTATATGTATTATCTTTTGCATAATGTTAACTTTTAGCCAACAATAAAGTTATAAAGTTTAAGTTTTAACCTATAAAGTTTAAATCACATGAATAAAATGCAAAAATATGTTAGGTATATTATGTTTTTATTTCTTATCTTGCAATAATTTTGTAGCTTGTGAATGTTGCTGAACAAAATTTTTTCTTCAACTCCAAAGAGTTCATTCTTTCAAAAAAAAACGTTTAATCACAATGACAAAATTATTCACTGTCACTTGTTTCATAATCACGGATTTCAGATATAATATATATATATATATATTTATTATTTATTAATTAAATCATTTTTTAATTCATTAAATTAATTTATCAAAATGCACTCTCATGTGTTTTTATTTATCATAATATTATAATATATTCTGAAATTATAAGGGGGGTGATCCGCAAGCCGCAGATGGTAAAACTTTTAAAAATGATTGCTGTGTTGCCACATTTGGCTGGCGGACAATTTTACATCGGTCCATTACTCGATACAATTATCAAACGTATATTGCACAATAATAAGACAACTAACAGATTAACAGATACATTGCACTCCACAAGGCATTGTCGCCAACTGCGATTAAAAATTAAAAAAAAAAAAAAATAGATTGCAAATACTAAAATGATAAAAATGATAAAAATGATCTAATGACACATTAGATGAAATACAACTTTATATAACTTTTTAATATTAATTTTATTATACAACATTTATCATAAAAATAAAATATAATAAAATATCAGTTTATTAATAACATTGTTAAAAATTTTAATTAATATTTTTTGTGTTACATTAAAAAAACTGCAGCTACATTTTACCTTCATTTGACATGTCAGTGCATTAAAAATTAATTGTTTTTTATTTCAATGTATTCTTGAATTAGGTTGTAACTGTCAATCCACCCTCGTGATAAAAAAAGCTAAACGAAAAATAAATTAAGCTTTCTTAAAAATTCTATGTATTAATAACAACATAGCAAATTAAACCAAATTATTTAATTAGTTGTTAAGATTATTTATGACAGTGTAAAATAGAGTAAGATAATAAAAAAACTGAAAAAAAAAAAAAAAACAAGAAGAAAATTTAAATTATAAAAAACTAGAAGACTATTTAAATTATGAAATATTTTTTTCCCTTATTATGTAAAAGTATACTTTAAATTACAAGAAAAAATGCAGGTTTTGCCCCTAGCTTGCTGCTTCGTAACCTAATTTTTCCTCTTTTTTAATAAGCGAATCTATTTCTTTTATTTTTATCATCAAAAATAGTATTTCAAAATAAATTTGGTTTATGTGCTAAAAATTTAATTAAAAAACAAAAAAATACCTGATACATTCCATACGCACTAAGTTTATCTTCAACACATGCATTTTTATTGTAAATTTTGACTAAATTTTTAAAATTTTTATTTATAAATAATTTATTAGGACCCAATTTTTCTATATTTCGCCATTCTTCTAATAATTTAGTATTTTTTTTTTTAAATTATACAATAATTTCTCTTTCGTATCCATTATATTTAATTTTAGAATAACAATAAAAGAAAAAATAATTTTTGCTTTCTGAACGCAAGCTAAAACTAAAAACAAATGATGGTTTACTTTTAGTTAAGGGGTGGTATGAAACAAACACAAATATTTTTCAGGGGTCAAGGGACTTTTGTTGATTAAAGAAACATGTATGAATTTTTCTTTAATCAACAAAAGTCCCTTGGCCCCTGAAAAATATTTTTTCTTTTACATATTTATTTCTGCTGTCTTTCTCTCAAAAGTTCTCGCTGTCTCTGTCTTCAACTTTTCAAAAGTCAGTATAGCAGAAAATTTTAAGATCAACTCCTTTATTTTTTATTCGGATTTCACTTCAGTGTAAATGTTATGAATTGTATGTAAATGTACTTTAGTGGTTTGAATGAGTTATACCTACTTTATTATGATTTTCAGTATATAGAAAAATATAAAGATTTTTTACTTTTATTTTTATTTTATTAAAATACATTAAAATTAATTTTATGAATGTCATTACTTACTGTACTTAATTTTACGCATATTTTTCGTGAAAAATAGATATTTATAATTTGATTAGATTATTATTATTTTTTTTTTTTTATGACAAAGTAATCATTTCCGACTGAAGTAATTAAATAATTAAATTTATTAATATTAAAATATATTCAAATATTTTCCAATTGTTTTAATCAGAATTATTAACAGTTTTTTTTTTAATAGTTAATTGGAATTATGCAAGAACCAAAAGACAATTCCATAAATGAAGAAGAAACGAAAAAAATATTAAATTTTCCAAATCAACCCAAGGTACCAAGAGCAATGAATGGCAGAACACCCACTCAAACTCCATATCGTACAGATTTAAATTTAACAACAGGTTCAAAATTAGAAGCAAAAGATTTTACAGATAAATGGTATTCGGCAACTGTTGTTGAAACAGATTACAATGAAGGGGAAGTACTTATCCATTTTGAGAAATGGAGTTCCAGATTTGACGAATGGATACCAATGGATAGTCCTAGATTAAGAAGTTTACAAACGCCTGTAAAAGAACCAAAAATAAAAGAGTTTCATGTAGGTGAAAAAATTTTAGCTACCTGGGCAGATGGAAAAAAATATCCCGCTACTGTTAGAAGTATTATTGATACCGATAAATATGATGTACTTTTCGATGATGGCTATTCAAAAAGTCTAAGAAAGTCTAAAATGACTAAAATTACAGAACAAACAATTATACCCAACACAGGAGGCCCAAGTGTAGATAATTATCGTTAAAAATTTAAGTGAAAATGAATCTTGTATATTTGAAGAAGAAATTGGTATAAATACTCGGCGTGCCTTAATTATTCCTGATCCTAAGCTGCCTGAAGGATGGGCTAAGCATATTGTTCAAAGAAAAACAGGTACGTCTGCTGGTAAATGGGATGTTTCTTTTGTACATAAATTAACAGGAAAAAAGTTTAGATCAAGAAATAAAACTTTTATGGAAAGTCAAGGATTGTTTAATTTTGATCCCAGTATTTTTGATTTTTGTGTGCATCCATCAAAAAATAAATACTCTAGAACAAAAAATGATGAATATCAGAGTAAAAAAATTAAAACATTACTCCCTAAAGTTAAAAACAATACATCAGTTACAGAAACAGACAGTCAGCCTAATACTGAAAGTATTGCTACACCTATAATCAGTTCTCCATTTACAGAGAATTATAATGATAATGCAACATTTATTGGTGATTTAAGAGTAGAAATAAAAGATAGTACATTTAAGTGTCCAAAAGAAGTATGAAATAAAAATTTTAGAAAAGAAAACTTTATACAAATGCACATAAAACATTATCATCCAGAATTTTCAAAATTTGTTGGTTCTACCCCTAATGTTGCAGATTTAGCATATGCTCGAATCATAGGAGAATCTGTAACCGATATTATACCCAAAAAATCAAAAACAATTATTTCACAAAATTTTCATGGAGTGATTCTAACTATTACCTCAGCAAACAGTGAAATTGATCAAAATAATTCTGAAATTAAAGATACGTCATTACCCAACCTTAATAGAAACGCTAAATATGCGTAAACTTCAGATATTAATCTCAGTGTTGAAGATTATTCAACAGATCGTGTAAATAATTGCAGTATGTCGCCAGGTACTTTATTTGACTTACGTCATTGTGAAGACAGAGCGCATACTGGCATTAAAACATTACCTCCTTTAAAGCTATCATCAGAATCAGATCAAATTCTTTATTATGATCAAAATAATAAAAGTAAAAAAATCAAAATTTTAGATCATGAACAAGATCTTGATACTATTGATGATAGTTTATCATATGTTGATGAAAATTCAGACTTTAGCTATAAATGTAACAATTCGAGAATGGAAGTCTTAAGTGATGATAATGCTTAAAAGCAAAGTGATATAACATCAACAATAAGTAATAGGGAACCTGTTAAATACGGAAAACTTCGTACAGAAGAAATTAATAATTGTACCTGTGGTTTAAAAGAAGAAGATGGATTGATGACACAGTGCGATCTTTGTCTTTGTTGGCAACATGGATACTGTAACGCAATAGAAAAAGAATCAGACGTACCTGAAAAATACATTTGCTACATTTGCCAACATCCTCTTCGTCAAAGGTCATCTAAAAAATATTTTCATGATCAAGATTGGATGCGTGAAGGAAAATTGCCAAGTTTAAATAGCTCAAACAAAGATAATTTAAAAATAAATATGAGAACTGCTAAATTAAAAAGATCGTATGATTTAATTAGCAATCTTTTACAAACCCAAAATATACTTTATAGTTTTCGAGTGAAACTTAATGTTGCACAAAATAAAAATCATCCAAAATTATATTTATGGGCTAAAAATTGGAGTAAAATTGAAATGCCAAAACTTCAGACTGGTCCAGTGCCATACATAAATATTGTAAAAAATAATCTTGATGACCCTGATATAAATGCCGATGAAAAACTTGACTTTATAAAAAATGAATTAGATCAGAAATCAATAATCGGATACTGAATTAATGAAAATCTTGGAAGAAGATAGTAATATCGAAGAAACAAAAAGTTCATTAAAATTGTCAAGTATAAAAGAAGAGTATTTCAATAACGAAGAAGTAAATCAAATCCAAATAAAGCAAGAAGAAATTTCCTCTTTAAAAAATGATGAAGAATCATTAAAAACAATGTCACCACAGTTTCACCAAAACATAAATGACAATAGAACATTAACATCACCTCAAGTGTCTTCAAATGGAGTGAAAACATCTACTATAATAAAACCTACAATTCCAGAACCAGAAGCACCCATAGACCCAATAGAATGCAAGTTAAGATTGCTTAATCACATAGAAGATTGTCAAATGTACATAGAATCCTTATTAAATTTTATTGAATTAAAAATTTCAGCTTTAGAAGATATGGAAGAAAAAAGTATAGATGTAGGAGGTGACGAAACAAAAGAAATTAATGAAACTAAGGAAGAAATGAAATATAAACAGACTATAAGAATGTTATTGAATGATTTAGAATCAATTAGGAAAATGTCAGCTTTATGTTAAAATTTGTAATAATATTAATTTAAGGTATATTTATGTTTTTAATATATAGCCTAGGTATATAAAAATAAAATTTAGAATAAATGTAAATACATAAAAATTTAAACTTATGTAAATTAATGCTTAAATTTGAATTTTAAAAGTTATTTAAAATTTATAAATTAATAAAAATTTGTTTTTAGCAATGCACATGCACAGCAAGTATAATTGACCAGTTGATTGGTTGATTGATTTTATCAAGGGTACTAAAATCTCATTATTTGTTTATCCCAGGCAGACCCGCAAGTTTTTGGGGCCTCAAAATCAAATCGCGACCCAAACTCAAGGTACGAGTAAGTAATTTAAATTCGTCAGCAGATTCCATTTTACCATTCTTTGATAACATCAATCAATCGATCAAATTGTGACTTATACTCACTATGAACGTGCCTGAATCTATAATTATTAATAAATATTTTCTGTAACGTTTTTAAGTAAATGTTCGATAAATTTTAATGGACTGATGAAAAATAAAAATAAGCTTTAGTTGTGCAAATAAATTTTTTTATTTAATATTTTTATAAAAAAGGTCTTTTAATTACAGCCTATCCCTGAAAGTTGCACTTTTATTTGCGCATAACGAATTCCGTGAAAACTTTTGGAAAAGTTTTGGGTTCTCTGTAAAATTTAAAATTAATTAAAAATTTTGATATTTTTTTAACTTTAACAATAAAAACCGATATTTTAATTTGAAAAAATAAAATTGACCAACTCTATCTGTATAAAATTAGTTTTATATTCTTAAGAAACTTCGCAAATTGATAAGTGGCAAAAATAAAAATTGATTTGATAATTAAATAGCCAGGAAAATTTGAGTACGGAAAATGGAACTTAAAAGTATTTTTATGTATTCTAGATTTTGAGAAATTAAAAACCAAAAAAATAAAAATATCAAATTACTTGGTAATACTCAATTATTTCAATTTTTAAAATGTTTAAAAAAACTTTTGAGTACCATTTTCTAGACTCAAATTTCTCTGGTTATTCAATTATGACATCGATTTTCATTTTTGCCATTTACAAATTCGCGAATTTTTTAGCAATTTTTAAAAATTTTGCAATTGTGAAACATGCAAATTTATTAAAAATTAACTATTTACTATCAGAGCCAGGGAAATTTAAGACCTTAATTCAGTACTTAAAACTCATTTTAAATAAAAATTTTAAAATGAATTGCGAAAAAATTCTATTTGCATTTGCGCAAAGTGCCCAACCGATGTAAAAATTTTTTGGCTTAAAAAACTCGCAAAAAAAACTTTAAACTTGAATTTAATATTTTTCATATATGCTAGATTAAAAGATTCATATATGTTTAAATACTATAGACCATATTAACCATTTTATGTTATAACCATTTTAACACATTCGTGTATAGTATTATAGTTCATTTGTGCAACATTTTTTCAGGGTCTCACTTAAAATCTTCTTGAATTTGAGAAAAATATCAAAAATATTCTTGAATTTTTTTTTTTTTTTATATAAAAATTTAAAGACAACCTATATTTTTTATCAAAAAATTTTATATGAGTCAAAAATGAATTTTTGTTTAAAGAAATTAAATTTTTGGTATTCTTGCCTTAAGGCTGCCGTCCGATGGGAAAGTTTCTTATATGTTTTGGTTGTTTTCAACCACTATACTCCAGTCAAAACGCGGGGGGGGGTGTATTTTCGAGTGCCGGCATGAGATTTGCTCAACTATATGTTTTTTGGGTCGCTGATCACGAAAATCGGGGTCTTTTCCAAGAGATATTTGCGGAGCACCCTTAAATTTGCAAAAACTACCCCTAAAAAGGGGTTTTTTTAACCTTTAGCCTGCACTAGGGGTCCAACGGACTCCAGGCAATATTCGCATTGATATTTTAAATATTTAGCGCGTGATAAGAGACCTGTGCTGTCATCTTTCAAGAGTTTAAACATGTATTTTTATGATACAAAACTTCGTTTAAGTTTATACTCGATTGTTTGAGCCGGGTACTCAAGTGAATTTGACCATTATAAAGCGTGGGGTCCATAAGGCCCCGTGTGCAGGATACGCTGTTTTTGATATATTTTTTTATTTAATAAAAGTTACTAAAAATAATTGTTAAAAGGTACGTATAATATCAAATATCTAAATTATTATGTATTTAAGGGGTTTTATATATTTTTTTGTTTTTATTCAAGATTTTTTGGCAGAGCGCTATAAGATACCTTCTTTAAAACGTGACCTAAAATACGGAATTCAAGCTATTTTAGGTCTGTACGTATCATCTTCAAATGATACGTATCAAGAACTGCAAACCTATGAAAATAAAGTAAGGTGCGCACTTTGCCCAAGGAAACATGATAAGAAAATCAAACAAGGTTGCTCTTCTTGTTTACGTCCGATGTGTAACGATCATCGTTCATTACAATGTCTAAAATGTGCTGCATCTAATTAAAATAAATTATTTTTCATGTATGTATTTTCTTTTTTTTTTTAATATAATTAAAAAAAAAATTAAAAAAAAAACTTTTACTTTTAAAAATTATTTTTGAAATTCAGCCCTCAAAATGATGCAGTTTTTATCCTAAATAAATACCTTTTTTTTAAGGTAGCTATAAGTTAGTATTTTTTTCCTTAAGTTTTATAATAACTTTATTGAAATTTATAGGATATTTAAAAAAATATATATAATTGCTGATTTTATGCTAATTTATTCAAAAAATACCGATTTTCTCGTTTTTTTCCCTTTAATTTATGTTTTTAGTATTTTTCTTTTAAAAACTCCTGACAAAAGTAATTTGCCCTTTTTTTATGAGGTATGAACAACTCCTAAAAAAATTTTGGCTAAGATATAATGAACAGTTTAATCATAAAATGTATTTTAGTAGCTGGGGTCCGCCGGACCCCATGTGCAGGCTATGCGATTTTCAAGAGGTGTGCAGGCTAAAGCTTAATATATTAGAAAACTGAGTTTTTAGATTTAGCCAAGAATTGGCCAAGGAGGGTTTTTTGGGTCGCTGAACAAGAATTTGAGGTAATTTTTTATAAATAATCAATATTTCACCCTTAAATTAGCAAAAACTACCCCTAAAAGGGGGTGTTTTTTCTATTTACGGACTTTGAGCAACCAGATTACGTCCATACGGGTTTTTCGGGTCGCTGATCAAGAATTTGGGGGAATTTTTTATGAATAATTAATATTTCACCTTTAATTGAATTATTTTTCATTGATTATGAATATTTGCTATTTCAAAATGGATTAATTTGTTAAATCAGCAAAATTCTAAATTATTTAACATAAATTTACACAAATCAACAAATATTTTTTTTATATTTCATTAACAATCTTTATCGCAGGAGGATGTTGATTGCCATGCCAGATACTGCTTGATACTGGTTGATCCTAAAAAATATAATATATTGTATTTAAAAAAAATAAAATTTACAAAATACTCAGTAAAAAAATTTTTTATTTTTTAGGTTAAAAAAAAAAAATATTTTTTATTTTGTAAATACTAATACATTTAACATAAATTTTTTTCAAATCCATTAAAGGAACGTGGTGCTTGATCTGTTTTTCCACGTAGCGAACTAACTTCATTTGGAGGAGTTTGTGTCATTTAAAGCCCAAATGAGCCAGTGCTTTCATGAAGAGGCGACACCATACAACTTACATCAGGAACTGCTGGCTCTTTTGAGAAAGGAACTTCACCCATCGGTGCTTCGTAAAATAATCCTTTCTTTAAGATGTGAATAATTAGGGAAAAATTAATAAATTTGAAAAACAAATTTAATATTTTGTTCAATCTTTAATGATGTAGTAGATGAGAGGAAGTACAAAAAGATTTTCCACAATCATCACACTTATAAGGCTTTTCTCCTGTGTGGGTTCCACAAAATATAATATATGTGACCAGGCCTGGTTGTGACTCGATACTTGTGCACTAAAATTAAAAAAAATTTTTAAATAAAATCTTCTTCACACTTATAAGGCTTTTCTCCTGTGTGGGTTCTTCAAAAAATAATATGTGACCAGGCCTGGTTATGACTCGATACTTGTGCACTAAAATTAAAATAAAATTTTAACTAAAATCTTCTTCACACTTATAAGGCTTTTCTCTTGTGTTGGTTCCACAAAATATAATATGTAACCAAGCCTGCTTGTGACTTGATACTTGTGCTCTAAAATTAAAAACATGTTCCTAAGAATTAGCCTTTGTTGCTGAATTTTGTTTGTAGTTGTGATGATTCTGCTAGTTCTCTTGCATATGAATTGTAAGTTGAAGGATCGCTAATAAGTTCAAAACTTCTACTCTTAGAAAACCAATAAGGCTCTTCTTGAGCAACTGAAGTCATTGGCATTTTATTGTTAAAATTTATCTGTGGCTTTGTAACATTTTCAATTGAATTTCTGTGCACAAGAGTAACTTAAACTTCTTTATTTTGTTTATTATGAATATCATAATAAACTAAATTACTATCAAAATTTTTGTTAAAAATATAACAATACATTTTTTTTTGTTAAGCTACTGAACTTACTCGAAGAAAGGGTTTAGCTTTATTCAATATCAAAATTAATAAATTTGAAAAACGAATTTAATATTTTGTTCAATCTTTAATGATGTAGTAGATGAGAGGAAGTACAAAAAGATTTTCCACAATCATCACACTTATAAAGCTTTTCTCCTGTGTGGGTTCCACAAAATATAATATGTGACCAGGCCTGGTTGTGACTCGATACTTGTGCACTAAAATTAAAAAACATTTTTAAATAAAATCTTCTTCACACTTATAAGGCTTTTCTCCTGTGTTCTGCAAAAAATAATATCTGACCAGGCCTGGTTATGACTCGATACTTGTGCACTAAAATTAAAATAAAATTTTAACTAAAATCTTCTTCACACTTATAAGGCTTTTTTCTTGTATTGGTTCCACAAAATATAATATGTGATCAAGCCTGCTTGTGACTTGATACTTGTGCTCTAAAATTAAAAACATGTTCCTAAGAATTTTCCTTTGTTGCTGAAGTTTGTTTGTTGTTGTGATGATACTGCTAGTTCTCTTGCATTTGAATTTTAAGTTTAAGGATCCCTAATAAGTTCAGAACTTCTGCTCTCAGAAAACTAATAAGGCTGTTCTTGATTTATTGTGATGCGATTAATGGTATTGGAGCAGTATTTATAATGCTTGATTTTTGAAGTAAATTGGTTTGATGAAGAATCAAATCTTCTTGTAACGTTCTTTCATTATCAAATCCTATTTAACACAATCTACACACATAATTATTTCATTCATATTAAACAACGAATGTTATTACTTCACTTTTGTGTTTGAGTTTACAAAGATTTTTAAAAAAATTTGATAACTGTAAGTAGATGTGTCACCTATCGGAGCTTCATTACAGCTATTATAAGTATAAAATCAATTTCCGAACTAAAAGGCATTCTGTTGAAAATATAAAAAATAAATAGTTGCTTAAAAATGAATCAAGTAAGGATTTAATAAATAAGATAATAATTTTTTTTATTTTACTTGCCTGCAACCTCGACAAACATGTTCTGCAAACTAAGATCTTCAAGTACAGATACAACAGATGATATTGGAAAGCTATGACGACTGGCAACAAAATCTGAATTTTTTGTATCACAAAACCAATGCATTATAAAAAATACTTCCAATGCTAAAAAATGCAACTTTGCAAATACTGCATGTAAAAATATAACCTTTCCTGTTCGGAGCGTGATATGTATTCTTGCGCACGCATTTAAATTATGTTTTTAAATTTATAAAAATTTTATTGGGTCAACAATTTACTACTTATTGTATTTAATATTTATCATATTAGAAAAATAAAAATAATTTGACCTTTTATCGAGTACAATTTAAATTATTTATTTATTGACGTTTCTACCCCTAGTTCGGGGTCCTTTTCAAAATCTATATAGAAATTTTTAATTAGTAATATTACACAAAGTATATAAAAATATTTGACAATTTTAAATTCTTACATTTTAAATTATTATTACATGAATATTAGGATGTAAAGGGTCCAGTCATTATATAAAATTTTAATATTTCTGATTAAAAAATCTGTAAAAAAAAATATATAAAGAAATTAACCTAATTTGTACATAGATGATCAATTGTGAATTAATTATGGATATTTACCGTATGTCATTGTTTCAGATTAAAAATATATATATACATAATATCACAGAAAGTTATTTTTAAAATTATTTAATATATTAATTAAAATTAATTGGTCTTAATAAGCTATTATCACAGAGTTTTAATTGTTTGTAGATTAGCAGTTAAATTTATAAAAATTTTGAATTGTGTATATGTAGTAGTAATGCTTGTATTGGTGAAGTAAATAATCAATAATTCATATTTTTTTTTTTTTTTTTTTTTTTTTTTTTTTTTTTTTTTTTTTTTTTTTTTTTATGGGAAATATGTGAATCTTACATCAGCCATGGAGTGTTTGCGGGCCTTAAAGACCCGCAAATTTCCATGACCGCCCAGTTGCACAAAGTGCACAACTGGGAGACCACCGACGAACGCGGTCGCCGGCTACGCCCCAGATTCTTACTGGATAAACACACTTTAAACCCCCTGCGCTTGTTTGTCCCAAACCGGAACTCCCTTTTCAGGTATAACTTCAGTTTGGGACGCGCAGCCTAGGCAGCTGGCCGCTGCCTTCCCCCTGCCTAGGGACAGGAGAGCTCTCTACGATAGAAAGCCCTCTTCCTTCTTCTCCAACAAGGTGGTCCTTACGTACTCTGCTACTTTGTTCCAGTTTTCGGAACTCCGTAGCATTTCCGGGACCACCGTCTCCGGCCTCCAAATCGGGAAGGGCGGGCGCCCCTCCGAGTAGCGAACACATTCGATTACATATATAATTCATATTACTAACGACATCTATGAGATATTGATCGACGGAGTATGGATATATATATAGGTAATCAATAAGCATACGGACGTCAAAGTCGCGTCGTCATGGCAACACTATGTAAACAATAAATGCTTGCTTTTTTTCATTTTATGAGTTATAGAAAGATATGGTTTGAACAATCCTTTAGAATCTTCTTGTAGGTTGATAGACTTTTTTTGAGTATTGATGTAAAGGACCTCAGAAGTGCTGCGTTTGTGATATGAAGGTTCTTTGTCCAAAATGTGATAATTTTCCCACTTAAAGTTATGTTTAGTATCTATATAATGCTGAGTAATAGGTGGTATATTGTCTTTCTTCTGAGTGTTGTTATCATTATTGTCAAAGGTATTTTTTGATGGTTCAACCTTCTTATTTATGTGGCTTCTGAGAACCCTATGACTACCAATTTGTTGTTTTTCTTTTTCTTTGGCTAAAGCTAATTCTTTTTTAATCTCTCTATCAACACCAGCCTTGTGTTCACCTACACGTATAGATACTTCACGTTTGGTTTGGCCTACTTATGTAGCATCACACTCATTACACTCTATCTTATATATTACATTAGTATTCTCACCCTTTTTAAGTTTATCTTATGATGACTAGACTACTGTTACTTTTATCAATTATAGGTATGGTGATGACATCATATTTTTTAAACATACCTGACATACTGTTGTAGAAACCGTCAATATTAGGAATGCATATCTTTGGTTTCTTAGCTATAATTCTTTTTTCTATGTCATAACTCACATTTTCATTGTTGTTGTCATCCTCAGCTCTGTACTCAAGAGTATTTATTCTTTTACTTATGTAGTAGTCTATGAACTTGCTGGGATAATCATTGTTCAATAATAGTTGTTTAACTACTACAAGGTTATCTGTGTGGAATTTCTTATCAGAAAGTAATATTGCTTTATCTACTAATGTATATATCATTCCTATTTTCTGATGTTTTGTGTGTGCTGAGTTGAAATTCAAGTATCTACCCGATGAGGTTGGTTTTCTGTACCAATTATGTGTCAATTTATTGTTCTGTCTAATTAATTTAATGTCTAAAAAATTTATACTATTGTCAATTTCTGTCTCATGAGTAAACTGTAGTCTATTGTGATATGAATTAAAAATTTCAAGAATATGTTCTATTTTGTCATTTGGGATACATGTTAATATGTCGTCAACGTACCTGACAAAAAATACAGGTTTAAAATCTAGTAGGCTCAAACACTGTTCCTCAAGATCCTCCAAAACTAGATTAGCAAATATTGAGGAAACTGCAGAGCCCATTGGTGAGCCATGTATTTGTTTGTAGTATTGATTATTGAATTGAAAGACTGTGTTGTTGTGGAAAAAATCTATTGCTCTATGTAATTCAATTAAAGGAATGTGTGTGTTTTTCATTATTGAAGAGTATCGTGTATCTAAACTATTTTTTACTAGTTCTATTGGTACATTGGTGAATAGGCTAGATGCGTCAAGACTTATTAACATGTGGTTATCAGGAATATGGATTTGAGAAATTTTCTGGATAAAATGATAACTATTTTTTATGTATGAGTCAGGTCTCTTAGTGCAGTTACTTAATAATGAATTAAAATACTTAGCAAATTTATGTGTAGGTGTATTTATTGTGGAAAGTACAGGTCTAAGTTTGTAACGTCTTAAACCCGCCTCATCGATGTAGATTTTATGAACTTTTGGTAAGCCATATAATTTAGGTAGTACAGTGTCGGTTTGTGTCAGACTGAACCTATGATATTCTTTTTCCAGGAAGCCATTGATATTCCAAATTGTGAGAAACTCTTGAGTATTTTTCCTTAATTCTTCAAGTGGATTCTTGTCTAACTTTAAATATGTGGTCTGATCATTGACAAGATCCTCCATTTCTTTCATATAATCAGTGTTATACAGAGCCACTGTCATGTTACCTTTGTCAGAGTTGGTGAAAAGAATATTATCATGTTCTTTAAGATATTGTTTTGTTTCTTTGGAATTTTTTATGAATAATTTATCAATGACATTCATGTGTTTGTTTTTTCTATTTAAATGATTGCTTATGTTAGCTATGGTCCCATGGCGAATCTCTTCTACTTGCTCTTCAGGAAATTTATAAATGTTCAAGAGATTTTCAACGTTTTTGATTGTGTTGATTGCATTCTTGTTATTTAGACTAGATCTGCTTGCAAATTTTTGCCCTAGGGCAACAGTATCAATCACATTTTTTGGTATTTCATGATTAGTCAAGTTGACAAACCAATTATTCCTATTTGTATTGTCAGATTCGTTGTTGTTGCAATCATTTTTATTGGGATTTATTATGGGATTGTTTGAGTATTGCACTTTGCCCATTATGATGTCTAATTTATTATTGTTCTTTACAATCATTTTTTTATTCAGTATTTTTAAATGTGTGTCATATATTTTGTTTATGTGCGACACTAAGTTAATACCTAAACGATCAATGAGAAAAAGCTCTAAGTTTTTAATGGCTTTTTTCAAAAAATTTACATGAATATTGATTATTTTCACCAACTCTGACAAAGGTAACATGACAGTGGCTCTGTATAACACTGATTATATGAAAGAAATGGAGGATCTTGTCAATGATCAGACCACATATTTAAAGTTAGACAAGAATCCACTTGAAGAATTAAGGAAAAATACTCAAGAGTTTCTCACAATTTGGAATATCAATGGCTTCCTGGAAAAAGAATATCATAGGTTCAGTCTGACACAAACCGACACTGTACTACCTAAATTATATGGCTTACCAAAAGTTCATAAAATCTACATCGATGAGGCGGGCTTAAGACGTTACAAACTTAGACCTGTACTTTCCACAATAAATACACCTACACATAAATTTGCTAAGTATTTTAATTCATTATTAAGTAACTGCACTAAGAGACCTGACTCATACATAAAAAATAGTTATCATTTTATCCAGAAAATTTCTCAAATCCATATTCCTGATAACCACATGTTAATAAGTCTTGACGCATCTAGCCTATTCACCAATGTACCAATAGAACTAGTAAAAAATAGTTTAGATACACGATACTCTTCAATAATGAAAAACACACACATTCCTTTAATTGAATTACATAGAGCAATAGATTTTTTCCACAACAACACAGTCTTTCAATTCAATAATCAATACTACAAACAAATACATGGCTCACCAATGGGCTCTGCAGTTTCCTCAATATTTGCTAATCTAGTTTTGGAGGATCTTGAGGAACAGTGTTTGAGCCTACTAGATTTTAAACCTGTATTTTTTGTCAGGTACGTTGACGACATATTAACATGTATCCCAAATGACAAAATAGAACATATTCTTGAAATTTTTAATTCATATCACAATAGACTACAGTTTACTCATGAGACAGAAATTGACAATAGTATAAATTTTTTAGACATTAAATTAATTAGACAGAACAATAAATTGACACATAATTGGTACAGAAAACCAACCTCATCGGGTAGATACTTGAATTTCAACTCAGCACACACAAAACATCAGAAAATAGGAATGATATATACATTAGTAGATAAAGCAATATTACTTTCTGATAAGAAATTCCACACAGATAACCTTGTAGTAGTTAAACAACTATTATTGAACAATGATTATCCCAGCAAGTTCATAGACTACTACATAAGTAAAAGAATAAATACTCTTGAGTACAGAGCTGAGGATGACAACAACAATGAAAATGTGAGTTATGACATAGAAAAAAGAATTATAGCTAAGAAACCAAAGATATGCATTCCTAATATTGACGGTTTCTACAACAGTATGTCAGGTATGTTTAAAAAATATGATGTCATCACCATACCTATAATTGATAAAAGTAACAGTAGTCTAGTCATCATAAGATAAACTTAAAAAGGGTGAGAATACTAATGTAATATATAAGATAGAGTGTAATGAGTGTGATGCTACATATGTAGGCCAAACCAAACGTGAAGTATCTATACGTGTAGGTGAACACAAGGCTGGTGTTGATAGAGAGATTAAAAAAGAATTAGCTTTAGCCAAAGAAAAAGAAAAACAACAAATTGGTAGTCATAGGGTTCTCAGAAGCCACATAAATAAGAAGGTTGAACCATCAAAAAATACCTTTGACAATAATGATAACAACACTCAGAAGAAAGACAATATACCACCTATTACTCAGCATTATATAGATACTAAACATAACTTTAAGTGGGAAAATTATCACATTTTGGACAAAGAACCTTCATATCACAAACGCAGCACTTCTGAGGTCCTTTACATCAATACTCAAAAAAAGTCTATCAACCTACAAGAAGATTCTAAAGGATTGTTCAAACCATATCTTTCTATAACTCATAAAATGAAAAAAAGCAAGCATTTATTGTTTACATAGTGTTGCCATGACGACGCGACTTTGACGTCCGTATGCTTATTGATTACCTATATATATATCCATACTCCGAATTTGAAATTGTCAATAACTATTTTCTAAAATAAAAAACTCCTCGTTTTCAAAATTTGCAAACATATACTTAATGATAAGTATGTGTAAAAGTAAAAGACTTTATAGTAATATTGCAATTGACTGTATAACATGAAATTTTTATTTTAAAAATCATAACTTTATACGTGGCTTCATGATTACAAAAAAACTATTTTTTGCAGCACTGATCTAGTACAATCAAAAGATGATATTTCATTAATGATGGTTAAATTCTTTTATTTGTTACACTATCATTGATAAAATTATCACTATTCGTTGATAAAATACATTCTGTTGTAAATGCAATTCTTTTTTACTAAAAGATTACCTCAAAAAAAATTTTTTTAAATCAAAAAGTCAAAAATAAAACTATTAAAACAATAAATAGCGCAAGTTTATGTAAGATTCAACTGATACATAATCATGCCACAAATTAAACGGTTTTGGATCAATTAATGATTCATAATTTAGAAGAAGAATGTTAGTTCCTGCAGAAACAGAATAAGCATTTAAGCTTTCTTGAAAATATTTAGTGATCCATTCTTCGCATCCAAAATAAACAGTTTCATTAAATAAGAATATTTCAACTATTTTTCCAAATATTGGCATATCATTCTTACAATTTTGAGCATTATCAAGAATAATAAATAAATTTTCGCAGTATTCATTCCCGAAAATTTTAATTCTTGCAGTTTTTAGTACAAAATCCTTGCTCTTAAAATTATTTTTTAGAACACAATCTTTGTAGCTTAAATTTTCAACATACATATTATCAACAAATGAATATTGGAACTTTTCTCGTACAATTTTTTTGTTACTCCCCCAAATTGAGGATGCAATTATTTGACTCACATTTGCAAGAGTTTGTGGTAAATCTTTATAGCATTGATTATCAGCGCCATATTCTTTATAATAACGATTTACTGATTCACAAAGAAAGCAAGAATATTGGGCCATTGGTCCTGATTCTATAATACATTTTACATAATGTGCAAAATGATGTAATTTGTTTATATAATCTGCATCAGGAAATAGTTCTCTAAATTCATAATCATAGTCTTTAATGAGTTCTTGCAAATATGTTAAAATAAAAAAATCTAGCTTAGGTGCAGCTGTTATCTGAAGTATTTTATTCAGCGTTAAGATTACATGCAAATACTTGTCATCTTCTTTTACTACATCTGACACTAAAAAAGGCAATACTCTTAATAAGCACCAAGTCTGCGATGAGCGCTGTTGTAGTTTATGATCTTTAACATTTTTTAGGCTAGGCATACTGAAAGTTTCTGAGGGTTTATTTTGTGATTCAGTGATGCCGTATATGAAACCATGTATACGATCATGAAGAATTTCAAGATTGAAATTATAATGTTTCGAAATAATGAAATGTGCCAAAACTAGTTTAATTGTATATGTCGCTTGCCCCTCTAAAAAATCATGCATGAAATCTAAAATAAAGTTTTTAATGCAATGAAAGGAAATAGAGCTATTTAGCCTGCATTCTTCTCTGATACCAGTTTCTGTTGATAGATCAGGGTTCTGTAAAACTTTTTCAAAATCAGCTGCATAACTGGCTTCAGTTCGTTATGAACCCTCAAAAAATGATTTAGAATGAAGGTGTTTCCTGGTAATTGTGCATAGTCTGCAAAATTTATTAGCACCAGGGCCAAGAAATCCTAATACCTGATGAGCAGCTAAAGTATCACCACAAAATCCAACTAAAGTGGCTCGAAGAGAAACTGGTTGATCATTAATAATAACTTGGTGACCATATTCACTTTCCAGTTTTAGCAAGTCAAACATAAAAGGTTCTAATATTGAAGATATGCCATATTTCTTAACGTCACCATCGTAACAAATTGCTACTACATGAACATTACCCCGCCAATGTCGCAAATGTGGCGGCAGATTTTGAATAATCATATAGAGTCCTCCTATTTTGTTTCCATGAGTTTTTGATCCCAGTGGATTATTAGTCAGAAATTCATCATAGTATAAAAGAAGTCTTAATGCATGTGGATATTTCTTTAAAAATTTATTTTTTCTAAAGCTTTCAGCATCCTGAAAACTGCGCATAATATCATCTGATGATGCCGTTTCATTTTTAACGTACTCCGACACTTCTTCGTTAGACATAACCATTTTTAATGTTTCAATGATTGAAACATAATGAAATGCCTCATCCTTTCCAACGCACTCAAATTTTTTTGTTTCTTTATTATATTTGCTTTCATATCTTGTGCCTAATTTAATTTTTTTTGGATCAATAAATACATAGTTTTGTTTCAAAGCTTTTATTTGACCTTTTACTGATTTAAACTCATTAACCGGAGAAAAAGACAAACGATTTAGAAAATTAACTGTTTCTTCACTAGAGGTATCGATGCCTTTGTATTCTAAATATCTCTTAACTTCAGATTTTACATCTTTTAAGATGTCTGTTACTAAAAAGCAAGCAGAATCCATGAATTTATCACAATTAGATGCCATAGTGTTAGTAGTAAACTTTATATCCGAAATGGTCTTAGCAAATTTACTACGAAATTTAAAATTTTTACACATAAAGGTCTGGTCAGAGATTCTACTACGTTTTATATGTTGTTTAAAAATATGATCAAAATAACTGCTGAAATATTTATATGTTTTTTTACAATTTTTGCCACCACATTTACTGCTTTCATCGCAGGGTTCTGATATATTTTTCTTATGGAATAATTTTATATGATTTTTTAAAGCCAGTACTGTATTAAAAATTGACTCGTTTGGCTTATCACATAAATTACAAGTTATGTTTTCTGTTATTACGTTGTCGCTTTCAATTTTATCCATATAATAAAAAATTATATAATACGCGATAAAAGTTGATCTTTAAACAATATTATATTAAATTTACAAACGTAATTTCAGGAAACGTTAATGGTATGAATGGATTAACAGATTTCTTTTAGTTTACCTAAAAAAAAATTTAACTATTATGTAAAAAGTTTAAATACAAAATTTTGTAGCATAAAGATAATTTACTAATTATATTATAGTGTTAATTTTATAATAACCTTTGCCAAACTAAACTAATAGTATATATAAAACGTGCTATGTATTAAGAAAAAGTGTTCATATCTTTAGGAGATATGTATAAAAGAAATCATCATTCTAAAAATTCCAAGATGCTTTTTTCACTTTTTGACAATTTTTAAAACAAAGCGGCCCCTTTCATACGAGTTCTAATCAGGCTGAAACAAAAATGGGGTGGAGGTGGGTAAAAGTTGGCAAAGAGTGTGGAGAATTAATTATTTCTGTTTAAGACCAGAAATTTATTTAGAAGCGTATAAATAATGAAGGGAAAAAAAGAGAAAGTCTATATGCTTTTACGAAGATATTCAAACAGTTTTTTACTAAGCATAATTTCAATATAGGTGGTTTTATGGAAAAATAATTGATAAAATATCTACCATATTTAAAAAAAGTAAAGTAATAAATGTAAAAACTGAATAAGAAGGACAAAGAATACAAAAGTGTAAAGCTAGAAATGAAGAAAAAGTATGTAAAAATTTGTGAATTAACTTTTTATAGGTGATAATTTAAGTATTTAAACATGGGTTATCACATTTTAGGAACCATATTGTTGAATCAGAATAAGTATATTAAGAAATAGGCAAAAAACGCAGAATTGCTATTTTACAGTGAGTAAAATAGTGAGGTATCAAATTTTCTTTTTCGGACACTTTTTTGCTTACATGTGCCTTTCTACAACAAATTGCGTTTTATGACCCGAAGAATTTTCGAATTATCTCTTATGATCTCCGCTGATCTTTTTAAATCTCCGTAGATAACTTTTGATTTCTGGAGATTTCCGGAGATCTCCGGAGATATGATGAAGTGATCGCAAATTTCAGGTAATTTTTTTAGTTCTTTGGAGATCTCCGGAAATCACTTTTGATCTCTGGAGATTACTGGAGATTAAAATAGATCTAAAGTAATCTCCAGAGATCACTGAGGTAAAAAAAAAATTAGAAAAATTTAGAAAGAATATTTAGAATCATTAAGCAAAGTTGTAAAACGATAAACTTGATTATATTAAGTTATTTTTTGACTTTATTTAAATTTAAAAAATGCTACTATTAGTTATTTTACTAAAACATTATGCAATAATCAAAAAGTACAGCAATAAGCTTACTAATTTTTATAATAAAAATAATTATTGGAATCGTTTCAAAAAGAAATACATTTAAATAAATGAATAAAAAAAATTAGTTATTTTATCATTAATAATTTTAATAAATATTTATAATTTTAATTAAAAATCTAAAAATTAGCTAGATAAGTATAAAATTATTGATTTTTTTATTTTATAAATAGATTATAAAGTACCTATCATGGTAATAATTATTGTCATTATAAAAATGAATTATAATTATTTGTTTATAAAAATTGTTGACTAATTTAAAATATGTCTATTAATATATTGTAATTAAAATTATAAATATTTATTAAAATTATTAATGATCAAATAACTAATTTTTTTTATTCATTTACCTAATTGTATTTCTTATTGAGACGATTCCAATAATTATTTTTATTATATAAATTAGTAAACTTATTGCTGTACTTTTTGATTTTTGCATCAGGTTTTAGTAAAATAACTAATAGTAGCATTTTTTAAATTCAAGTAAAGTCAAAAAATAAGGTAAAACAATCAAGTTTATCGTTTTACAACTTTACTTAATGACTCTAAATATGCTTTCTAAATTTTTCTAACTTTTTTTTTACCTCAGTGATCTCTGGAGATTACTTTAGATCTATTTTAATCTCTGGAAATCTAAAAATATCAGCGGAGATCATAAGAGATATTTTGAAAATTCGTTGGGGAGCACCAAAAAATTAAAAAAAAAAATTGAGGAGGCTCATAAAACGTATTTTCTCGTAGAAATGCAAACATTATCAAAAGAGAATTCGAAAGTTTTTATTCTGATTCATGTTTCATTAATTATTGATAAGATCTGATGAATAATAAATTCTCAAAAACACAATCAACTAATAGCTCCAAGTATTTAGAGTTTAGATCATTTACCGTATCAAAAAACCCTGTTTAAGCGTTATGCACAATATTGCATTCAAGTTTGGGCACAAAATCACGAAATTTCATGAATAATTTTGGGCAAGAAACCCATATAAAATCATCAAGGAGTACAGATAATCAAGCCTGAAAACTCAAATCATATGAAGGAAATTGATTTTTTAAGTGTCTTTAGAGTTTTTAGGTTCGCGTTATTGGAAAACATATAAATATGGTAAAGGTCTAAATATGAAAATTTGCATTTCAAATTTGTTTTTATTATGCCTGAAAACTCATATCTTATGAAGGATGTTGATTTTTGGGTGTTTTTAGAATTAATACTTAATTTAATACTTAGAACACCACGAGACTAGTTCTATTTTATTTTGCACAAACTTGTGTACAATGTTTTTGGTTTACATAACGAGGAGCAAAACTGTACAAGATTTTTCGAAAAATATATAGTTATTTATAATTTCTTTTATATAAATTATTATTTAAGTTAAATAGGAGTTAATTATCAATTTTTTTAGAATCTAAATAACTGACTATATAGCATATGTATATATATATATATGTACTTTATAAATAAGTAAAAAAAGCTTATTTTTAAAATTAAAAAAATATTCATAATTTATGTACTTAAAAGAATATCTGCTGCATCTGGAAGTCCTGATTTTTTTATAAGTTCATTAAATTTATGACAGCAATTGAATATGTCCTGCAGAAGTTAATAATTTGAGGTTAAACTCTTGTAAATTCAGTTTATACGATATATATTTTTGTATAAATTGTTATGTATCATAACATGTAATATTGACTTACCTTGATGATGCAGTTACAAGGCATCACTTTAAAATTTTTTTATTAAGTTTACTGAAATAATTTAACTTAGGAATATTTAATAATAAAATGCACAACACAAAAAAATATTTCACCATGACTATAAAAAACTAGCGTCCTCGATGACTATTATACTATATACATAGCCGGTTTGGTTAATGGTTTGGTTTACATTAGAGCGATCTGTAAAATAGGCGAAATACATATTTTCGAGCGGTAAATAATATATTCTACTTTATCTACGTTTATAAATTTGTAAAAAAAAATATTCACACTCTCACAATATGTGATTTTTTAACTTTCCTGTGTACAGCGTGTGACTTTTTTAGTTTACTACGCATAGCCTGTGAAAACCCAATCAAAATTACAAACTGGGGTTTTCTGTGTAGTACTTTCATAGAAATAAATTAGATATCACATCCAAATTAAAAAAAAAACAAAAGAGTTTCCGATTTTTCGATACAAAAATTTTTGAAAGAAATATGAGTTCTTAATACCTGAATGGCTCGGATGCATCACCGGTTACATCCATACATACACACATACACATACTCACACACACACACACACACACAGAGGGACTTTTTTTAAAACCGGTTTTTTAGCTTCCTAGTCTCTAAAAATGTGTTTAATTGCGAAAAAAATCGAAAATCAAAATTTCACCTAACAATGGTTCCTCTATAAGGAAGCAAAATAAGAGTATCTTTTTTATTTTTGAATTAAAAAAAATTATAACCGGTTTGTGTAAACACAACCAAAATGTATGAAAAATGTTTACTCACAGCTGAGGGCTACGTATAATGCATAAATTTTACTCAACATGACAATATAATTTGATATTTTCATAATTTCTAATTATTACCTTTATACTAGACGTTATGATTCTAAGCCCAAACTATTCTGATTCCCCAAATGCATGCTATTCTATAGGTATCTAAATCAAACAGCAGGCGCGCACACACGCTATAGGCTACTTAGGCTGTAGTCTACCCTTTCAAGGCATCTTTTTCACAAATATTTTAATTTTTTTCATATATTTTAAAAAATTTATCATTATTAGCCTACCCCAGCGCAACTTTCTGTGTGTGCGCCTGATCAAACATGTTCTAAGTCAAGGGACTGAATTATTACAAGTGCCCAAACCTAAATTATTCCAAGTCCTTAAATCCGTGTTATTCCGAATCCCAAAATTGAAATAATTATAAGTCCCATTTAACCCCTCCCCCCTTTCAATCAGACACTTTTGACCCCCCCCCACCTTGATTTTCAGATTTCCAGGTTTACCCCTCCCTTTAAACATGTCCTATGTTAAAATTATTCTGGATAGTGGCCACGGAAGTAATTTTACGATTTCCTTGGCCACGCAAGGGGTGATTTCTCATCACTGCCACAAAAAAATCGTATACGACCCTAAATCTTAAAAAAAGAATGCCTCAATAAATCGCATTTTCCATCCTCGGTTTCGCTTCGGAAGGTAATTTATGTGTGATTTCAGCCATTCTTTATTTTTCCAGCCCATGGGTGGTAATATACTATTAAGACTAAAATTTTAATATACAGAAGTATCCGATCCAAAAAATAAAATAATAAGGATATTTCCGAGCTAAAAGTAGTATGTACTTCCATACAAAATAATGAGGAATACCGAATAATACGGGGATAATATAATATCAGGGGTCTAAATAACGGGGCAATTTTGTGAGGGCACATGCACTTGAGCGGACTCAAGTTGATAGTATCATTATTTTTATACTGAAATAGAATTTTTTTGTGCGCGCCTGCGGCATGTACATTCAATTGGAAGATTTACATTTTTAAAAAACGATTTTTCTTTATTTGCTATTTTGTGGACGACTTGTGGTGTAGTTTTTTCTTACATTCCAAGAAAAAACTTATAACCGGTTTGTGTAAACACAACCTAAATGCATGGAACATGTTTACTTCCAGATGAGGACTAGGTATAATACAAATGTTACTCAACATTATAATACAATTTTCTATTTTTATAATTTGTAATTATCACCTCACTAGCTGTTAAGATTCTAAACCTAAACTATTTTGATTCCCTAAACCTAAATGATTCTAAGTCCCTTAATTGATATTATTCCAAGTCCCTAAACCTGAATCATTCCAAATCCCTGAACCTGAATTATTCCAAGTCTCTAAATCGATATTATTCTAAGTCCATAAACCTGTATTATCCTTAAGTCCTTAAGCACAGATTTTTCAAAGTCTTTTAAAAGTATTTTATTTATTTATATTTACTTACCTAATTATTCTAAGTCATATTTGCCCTCCCACCCTTAAAAAGGACAAATTTGACCCACCCGCACTTAATTTTCAAGTTTTGAAGTACCCCTTCCCTATAAACATGTTCCATGTTAAAAATAATGTTTGATAATATATATATTTATTTTTTTAAGAAAGTTTTTATGGCTCACTAAATTTGACCATGGTTAACTAATTTTACTATTTTAGCATTAAAGATTTTGTGAGGTTTTTCAAGATGTCAAAGTCATTAGTCATTAGTCATTAAGTTTTCTTAACAGAAATAATTTTGTTTATATTTTTAAAATTTTATGGAAAAAAAAAAAGAAAAAGAAAGAAAAGAAAAAGTTTTCACAACGAGAAAAAATTTTCAAATTTTCAAAATGGGGGGACAGAAAATAAAAAAAAAAATTCTTCGAGAAATTTAAAAATCAGGAGCCTTAGTTTTTATTTTCCTAAACATTTTCCGTCTGCCATTTTGAAAATTTGAAAATTTTTTCTCGTGAAAATATAATTTCTAAACATAAAATAAATGAAATTGTAACCATTTTCAGTAAAATTAGAGCATTGTGTAACATAATATTCAGGGTTTTGACGAAACGTTTTTTTTTATAATTTTGGCACACTTTTACTCGCTGTACTGACTTTCCAGAAGTCTAAATGGAAAATCTGACCTCGGATTATTAAAAAGCAACTCTTTTTACTAAAGGGACAACCATTTTATTTTAAATTTCTAGTATATAATATATTTTTTGAAGCGGTTTGCAAATTGACACGTAAAAGCGGCGTTAGGACTTAATGGGTTAAAGAGGCCGACTCCTTATATATTCTTTACAATTCGATTTTGAATATTTAAATATTACATTTTTATCATTTTTTTTGAAATATAAATTAATTTAATCAATTAGGAACTGGTTGAACAATAATACTTTTTATTTGTGAGAAAAATACAAACTATTAAAACTTCTGAAAATTTTAAAATCAAAGGTATACATTCATTTTCTTATGACTACAGCCAAAATGAACATTTTTTGAACAATTTTAAAAGTGTAAAAGCTTTGATGCATAAAAAACATCATCATACATAAATAGACAAGCTTTTGACTTGATTTTATCTACTTCAAATATTTCTTCATTCTTTGATAATTTTGAAACAATACAAATGTTAAGAATTTTTGAATCTACCGGGTAATTTTCTAGATTTTCCGTTTTTTCGAATCTTTTACCAATCAATACAGGCACTCCATTTTTTCTCACAATACCTGAAATAATAAAGTACACATCGTTTTCAAGTATGCAGCAATTGTCAGGAGAATTAATACTAAATTCTGCTGTTGGTAAAATCAATCTTCTATGAGCATTACTACAATTAAAAGGCAACTCTTTGGTTATTGCATTTGTCAAAGTTGCACCTTTAACCTTTTCCTTTATTTTAAGTAAACTTCCTTCTTTCAACCTACGATGCAATTGCTGCAAAGGTTTATTACGTTTTCTTAGAATTTTCTTTAAAAACTGCATATAGTTTTCATTTGAAAACGCACTGAACATATCAAGTGGTCCATTGTTATTTAGACATTCTTGTGCCAAATGAATTAAGCTATGCAAATTGATTGTTACATACTCTGGCCCATAGTAATTTGCAAATTTGTCTACAAAACGTCTCAATAATTGATCAGCAATCTTATTATTTAACTTGAAATGAACAGGATCGCAAAGCAATCTAATGGCGCAGCTGAATAAATTGAAATGTTGGTATAATTTTTTTGGTGAATATTTTTTCATTATAATAGGTCCTGCATAAAGCAGAAAATATCGGGCCACCGTAGCTTTCCATCTACCTATTTCTGTTAATGACTGCGGCTTCCTGTTAAACTCTTTTGGCAAATATTTGCCAAATATAATGAAAGCATCTGAAACTTGTTTCAATGCTTTGGAACCTATTTTTTTTTTTTTTTTTTTTTTTTTTTTTATAAGGGAAATATGTGAATCTTACATAAGCCATGGAGTGTTTGCGGGCCTTAAAGACCCGCAAATTTCCATGACCGCCCAGTTGTACAAAGTGTACAACCGGGAGACCACCGGCGAACGCGGTCGCTGGCTACGCCCCAGATTCTTACTGGATAAACACATTTTAAACCCCCCGCGCTTGTTTGTCCCAAACCGGAATTCCCTTTTCAGGTATACCTTCAGTTTGGGACGCGCAGCCTAGGCAGCTGGCCGCTGCCTTCCCCCCTACCTAGGGGCAGGAGAGCTCTCTACGATAGAAAGCCCTCCTCCTTCTTCTGCAACAAGGTGGTCCTTACGTACTCTGCTACTTTGTTCCAGTTTTCGGAACTCCGTAGCATTTCCGGGACCACCGTCTCCGGCCTCCAAATCGGGAAGGGCGGGCGCCCCCCCCCCCCGAGAAGCGAACACATTCGAAGAATGTGTGCTCCACTGTATCATCCACGCCCGGACAGTGCAAGCACTCCTTTGTTGCCACCTTATGCCAGTGTTTTAACATGACACGGAAATACCCGTGCCCGGTCAAGAATTGGGTAAGGTAGAAATCCACCTCCCCATGCTGTCGTCCCATCCATGCCTGCACATCTGGAATCAGTGTGCGTGTCCATCGAGCATTATCCTTTTCGTTGTTTTCCCATCGTTCCTGCCAGGCTTCCATAGATCTGGAGCGGGCGCGAGTGGTTGCCACTTCGCGGTCCTCCACGCTTTCGTAGATGAATTTCCGCTCCAGCGCTAGCAGGTCGATGGGTATGACCGAAGCCACGACCTGGATCGCCTCTAGGCATACCGTCTGGTATGCGCAGGCGATCCTCAGTGCCGCTTGCCTCTGTACAGACGATATTTTATGTCTGTACTTGGCAGATCCGTGGTCTTCGCCCAGACTTCTGATCCGTAGAGCAGGACAGAGTTGACGACTGACATCAGGAGCCTTCGCTTCCCTGGTTTGGGTCCTCCGATGTTGGCCATGAGCCTTGACAGGGAGGATGCGAACGACGCTGCCCTTTCACACGACCTCTGAAATTGCTCCCAGAAGGTCAGCTTGTTATCAAGCTGAACTCCCAGGTATTTCACCGATGTTCTGGTTCGGATCGTGTGAGGGTTTCCGCCATCGTCGATAATTACTTCGAAATCGGTGGGAACCCTTCGACGGGTCAGCAATACGATCTCCGTTTTTGGGATCGGAAGCTGGAGCCCGTGCTCACCCATCCAGAGGTTGATCCGTCTCATGACTAGATTCAACCTCTCCTGGGTCACTTCAATGTCCCTGCCCGTTATGGTCAGGGCCACATCGTCAGCGTACCCGATCAGGGAAACTCCTTCCGGGAGGTGGACGCGCAACAAGCCATCGTAAAAGGCATTCCACAGGTCCGGTCCGAGAACCGAACCTTGCGCGATGCCTGCACTTAACACCCTTTCACGCCTGCCATCGAGCGTGTCGTAGAGCAGTCTCCGGTCCCGCAGGTAGTCCTTTAGTACGTTACCCAGATACCTAGGTATCTGGAAATCGTACTCGAGAGACCGGATCATGTCATCCCACCTGGCCGAGAACCTAATATTGGTTTTACAACCCGTTTTTTGGTACGTATTCCTCTAAACCATATTTTTAATAATAATCGCATGACACCTAAACAAACAGCATGCATATAATCAATAGGAAAACTTTTTACCATATCAATTTCAAGATCTTCAAATGGTGACTTCCCATGGTGATGTTCTTTTTGTTGCTTATCGCGAAAACTTTTATCGGTTCTTAATTCACAATCTTGATCCAAAAATATGGTTCTATCTTTATAAGTTTTTCCTTCAATTGTACAATTAGTGCATCCAAAAAATCCTGTATAATATTTTGTGCAAGTACACAAGCATTTTGCGGGTACATCGCAGATAATGAAGTTTAAAATTAATTTGTACTTAACACCATTGTATAACAATTTTTTGGTTTGTAATTCTTTGCATTCTGCTACTAATGCATCTAAAAAAGGTGATGCATTTGTTGGGTCATGTGATCCATAATAAGCACCAATCACGAATGGTGGTATTAAATTATTTCCAACAATCTTACCAGTTATTGGCCACAATTTTTGATTACTGCTTCTGCTTAACGGTAAGCCATCAATTCAAATATTTATGTTTATTGTTTCTTCCAAAACATGCTTTATTAATATCTCTTTAATGGCTTCTTTTAAACCATAGTGAAAATATTGCCCATCTTCACAAGGTTCAATTGGCGTTGTTCTGGGAGTTCCAAGTAATGCTCGTCGATCATCTGGTAGTTCTTTATGTCCTATGTTTTTCAGAATTCCTAGGAGATCGTTGCAAAGTTCACGAGTTAGTTTGATCGCCAGGCCTTTTAAATTTTTTGCTAGAGGACAATTTTTCAAAGCTAAACATTTTTCTGTGCTGATGACTTTCTCTTCAACAAATTCATCTTCATAGTCATCGAGTTCGTCATCACAGACTGAACTACTACTCTAATCACTGCTGGACTCCCACTCTTCATCACTGTCATCGTATACTTGTAAATCATAAAAATTTTTTAGTATTTCATTTAAAGTATTTTCTATATCCTGATTATAATCATTATTTGTATTTGAATTTGTCACAATTTCTTCATGTGAGGCATGACCTGTTGCATCAATAATTTCTTTTTGTTCATTTTCAATGTATAAATTATTCTTTCTTGTTGCTTTTATACTCAAATTCTCATAATCGCTATCTTCGTTCGTATCATAATTCATCTAGGCTTCTGAATCGAAATTTTCGATTTCTTCTTCATATTCACTGCGTAATAATTTGTACTGGTAACTTTTGCTGCACTCAGAAAATAACTTCCTTTTCGACATCTACATAAAAAAAAATCATCTTAATTTAATATACAGATAGTATTTAGCATAATTATTCGTAAAACCCAAACGCTCTACCACAAGAACTAATAACGGTTTGTGTAAACACAAACTATATACATGGAACATGTTTATTTACAGCAGAGGGCTACGTATAATGCTAATGTTACGCAACGAAACAATACAATTTTCAAAGTTTATAATTTTTAATTATCACCTTACTAGATGTTAAGATTCTAAAGCCAAACTATTCTGATTCCCTAAACGTGTATTATTCTAGGTCACTAAATCAAAATTATTCCAAGTCCCTAAACCCGAATTATTCCAAGTCTGTAAATCAAAATTATTCCAAGTCTCTAAGCCTGAATTATTATCCCTAAATCGATATTATTCTAAGTTCATAAACCTGTATTAGTCTAAGTCCCTAAGCCCAGATGTTTCAAAGTCTTTAAATTGAAATTATATTGTAAGTCTCATTTGACTTCCTCCCCTTAAACCGAACAAATTTGACTCCCCCCTCTTAGATTTCAAGTTATGAGGTACCCCCTCCCTATAAACATGTTCCATGTTAATAAAATGTATATTGCACCGAACGTAAACAAATTATCTGTTAAAGCTTAGGGCGAAAACGGAAACATTTATTAACATTAACGTTTTTATGTCAGATTTCCTTGATAATCCAGATTATTGGTTTAATTGTAAAAAGGTCGCGTGCGACTTGGCAGTATATTTAAAAATTTCAGGCATCCCAGGCGCTATTTTACTTGGAAAAAGGGGAATAATATACCAATTAAGGTGAAAAAAGGGTACAAAAAAGAGGATTTTTAAATTGAATTCCCGATTGTTAAAATGTCTAGGGGCGGTCTTATACCTTAAAATTAGAGACATTGAACTTTATTTGACCTTAACTAATTTAGCAAGTTTGTTTATCTTAACATAACGCAACCTAGAAGCTTATTTTACAGCTATAATCCTTAGGTTTGAGGCTTATTAGTATATCTAAAAAAATAATGAAATGGATTCAATTTATAAAGAAACTAGAAATAGTTAATAGGAAGCTGATTTAGTTAACTGTTAAAAAAAAAATATTATTTAAAATGATTAATTTCTCGATTAATGTCTATGTTTTTAAGTTTTCATACGCTAGATTCAACTGCTCTTTGCGCAGTGATGAATGCAATAACAAATTAAAAATGAATTTTATTTTATTTACTAAACTATTAGCTCTGACGCAGAAAAAACGTGCCACTTTCAAAAAGCTTATATTACTTTGAAAATTATTTAATATTTTTACTCAAAATTTATAGTTGGAAATTCACAAAGATTCTAAAATCAAAAATCAACATAAAAAAACTATAGCCTTCATTCATGGACTAAGAATCTGGTAAAATAAGAGTCGAAACGGGTGAAATTTCAATTTGGTAATAATGCTAAATTTTAATAAGCTTTTTTTGCCATATAAATTGACTTTAAATAATTTTAATTAATAATATGCAATTTTCTAGGCACTATTTATAGTCAATTATTTGTAGTAAAGCACCTAAATTGAAATTACTTCAAGTGAAAAATTGAAATAATTGTAGTCCATTTTTACCCTGAGTTTTACACCCTTTTTGTTTTAGGTATCTCGAAATACTCTTTCCTATAGAGATGTTCTCAACACTGTTAGGCAGCTGCTTGAATTACTTAAAATTTTAAGCAAAAGACACTTAACCGTCTATGGTAAATAACTTATAACAATCAATTGGCATATGTGCATAAATAACTTGCAGGAAACATTTTTACTTTTTCTTGCGACTCCTCTATTACAATAATTCTAGAGTCCTAAAATACCTTGTAAAATAGAATAAACTCCTAAACACCAATTATTCTAAATCCCTAAACTCAAATTATTCCCTAACTTCCATTAAGTCCCTAAATGAGCGTCCCAGTAGAATATGGGCGCATAAATGTTATGAATGGTAAGTAGGAGAGACTGAAAAAACTATGTCTATAAACATGAAATATGATCTGAGGGAGTTGGCGCGATTCAGCGCGCAGGGGACTTGCCCCCTAGTAAAACATTAATTTAAAATTTTGAACTTTGACTTTGACATATTTTTTCGGGCTAAGATAATCGCGTTTGATTTTTTCTTAATATGGATTATATATAATACAGTATACTGTACCTTTTTGAAAAATTTAGTAATACTAAGCAATCTGTAATTTGTAAGATGTAATAAACAAAGTTTGTTGCTAAAAGTGATTGATCTTTCACAGCTCCTGGTTCAATAAAACAAATCTTATCCAAATTTGCTGTATTTTTTTGAAGTTATTTATGTTGTTGAATCTTAAATCAAAATATACAATGCATTCAAAAATGTATACTTAAAATTACAATTTTATTTATTTAACAACAAATCAATAGATTAAAAATGAAAAAGGTTTTGAAATATATTACAAATATTATATAAAAAGGGTTGTTGCATGATAGTATATATTGTAACTGTTCTATAGTATCGCGTCACAATCGATATTTTTTGTAACATCTTCATGTGTATTGCATTTACGACCATGACTAAAAAGTATCCTACTTTAAATAACAAATCAAAAATCATTGAGATTCTTAATTAGTGACCCAAAAAACTCTTAGAAACTAATTCTTGGACAAATCTATCGACTCAGAACGCAAATACATAAAAAATACCCCCTTTTGGGGGGTAGTTTTTGTAATTAAGGGTGAAGCCCCATTTTCTTAGCCAAATGACCCCGATTTTCGTGTTCAGCGGCCCAAAATACCTATACTAGAGCAAATCTCGTATTCGCAACCGTAAGTGCACCCAAACCCGTATTTTGTTCACTGGAGTTTTTAAAATTTAACAAAATTTTATTTTGAGCGTTTTTATATAGTGATATGAAGTATAACTATATTTCATATAGTGATACGACATCAGCTACCCCGTACCACAGTAATTAGATCCCAATAACTCCGTTGTTTTTAATTTTAATGAAAAATAAAAAAATACGTATTAAATATTTTTGAATATAATTTTAGAATATATTCTAATAATCTCAATGCCTTGCAACAACCCTATTAAATGCAAATATTTAGTGAATACTTAATTTATTAAAATCAAAATTCTTATTTATTTAAATTTTTAATTAATACACGAATCATAAATAAAAATTTACCAAACAGATTTTAGTAATAATATTTAGCAATAATATTTTGTATTATTATAAAAACTTTATGTACAGGAATATAAACAAAAAAGTTATGGAAATTCTTATACAAAGCTCGCGAGAGGAAGAAAGAGGTCCGAAAAATAACATCTCTCTCTTTTTCATTCCGCGAGTGTACTAAAAGTTAAATAAATAATATTAATTATTTATTTACCTTTTTTGATTAATTTTTTTATAATTAAAAAAATCTATAGGAAGTAACACTTACCTAAGATTTACATTAGTAACGAACCAATATTATTTACATTTTTGCTAGCACATGTCCACCACTGTAATAATTTGAATATACGAAAAATAAAAGTTTAGAACAGTATTGAATAATTAATAGTATAATAAACTTTATATCTGCAAATAATCAATTTTCGGTGAATCATTCCAATAAAATTAAATTTTAATAAACAAATTTTTAATTTGTGAAACCAATGAAAACTTTTTATTGAGCGATGATTCCACTTTGATCACATGTTTTCTTGTGACATTTTGAGACTCTAGATTTAATAACTAGGGTTTCTAGAAGACCTAATGCGCGAAATTCTTTAAATTTTAAATATTGAACGAGTAATTCCATCTAAAGTGTACATAAGCTTCAAGATCGGATCTTCGAAAAGTGAACTATAGGTTTGCAAAGTGATTTATACTTAGGAAATGTACTCTTTCGTACAAGCTCAGGTTTTAATATACTTCAGGCCGTCACTATAAACGTTTCAAATTTCGGACATTTTTGCACCCTAAAATTACTAATTTTCGTTTCATTAATAAAAATGGTGTATGATTAATTCAAAATTAATTTCAAAGAATACAAATTACCTTATAAGAAAATGCAGGAAACTAATTCTAAAATACTTGAATTAAACTATTAAAAAGCCTATATTCTACTCTAGGGGCTTTTGCATGTTGTCTGCACTCGGTCGCTTTGTAAAGTCAAAACCAATATTTTGTCCCTATAGTTTCAAAAATATCTATTTACTTATCTAGGGCATAAAAGCCTATTTTTTGTCCTAGGGAGACGGCTTTTTTGCCCATTATATGTAAAACTATATTTTAAAACAGGGGAAAAAATATTGGGTTCGACTTTTGCATGCTGTCTGCAAAGTCAAAGCATGCAATGCAAAGCAGCCAAAACTAATATTTTATCCCTTGTTTAATAAACAGCTATTGTTCAACAAGGGAAAAAAATAGGATTTGGCTTTTAAAGCAGTTGTGCATACAGCATTGAAAGAAAGGCTTTTTTGTGTTTTGATCTCTTACAAAAAAAGTAAGAAAAATGAGAGAAAATGTTTCTGCAAAAAAATCACATTCTCATGAAAAATTTTTTCCTCTTAGGGCCGAATAGGAAATTTATATAACCATTTTCTTTAATAACTGAATATTCAGGAAAAATCTTCTCTAGAAAATACAAAAGTTTTTTGTTTTTTGATGAAACATAAATGAGTTCTAGTGAATTGAAGATTTTGTAATACTTCCAATACAATTTGAATTTCACGTAACTAAAAAATTAGTTAGGTCAGTGAATTTTCACCACAAGACAGAGAAAAGTTTTTCTATTTTCTAGAGTAGTTTTTCTCTCAACATTAATTAATTTTAAAAAATTTTAGATATTTTAAACCCTTCAGATTCAAATTGGCTACTATAGCAAAACATTTAAAATTAGACAAAACCAGTAAAAATAGAAAATGGTTTTATGCCTAAGGAAAACTCCGGATTAAAAAACGAGTGATATCATCGAATTTCAAAGGAAAAAATATACAAGTGATTCTTGTACATATTATTCAGAAAACTATTTTTTGAAACCTGCGAAACTTTAAAAAATTGGTCCTTTGAAAATTGAAACCATAAAAAACAACAAAACGGATTTTTATCCTAAAAAGCGTGGTAAAATGTTAAAATAAATAGTGAATTCGGATTGTACTGGAAAAATTTCTATGGAATAAGTCTTTAAATCCAGTTTATAACATCATAGTTTTAATCTGATAGAAAAATCCCAAGTCTGTGAATTTTTAAAAAAATCCAATATTTAACATTTGAGTTGCTCTGAGACCTTAAAAATTGAAAATTTGTTATTTTTTGGAACCTAAATAAAGTTATTTTAGTAAATTATAATTACAAAACAACTGAAAAAACATAATAATTTTAATTTATTTAAAAAATTTCAGAAATTGGTTTTTTCTATATTAAAAAAATATGGTTTTGAGCCTTCCAACTCAAAAAAACTATGGGGTGAGCGAAATTTGTTGTATTCTTCACTTGCTCGTCACTTTATATGGTATAAAAAAATTTTTTTTTTTATTTACCCCCCAACGACCTCCGAATTGGGGCGGTTCTCCCTGAGAGCTACGGTTTTAATTTTAGGACAAGCATTTCCTGCCTCAGGAGACCCTATAGAATCAGAAAATATCAGAGATTTTTAGAATCATCGTTGTGATCATTTGACATGAATATGAACAATTAGAATAATCAAAAATTCAGCTTAAAATGGTTATTTTTTTATATTTAAAGTGAATATTTGTGCCTTAAATATTCCTATATAAGTAAAATCATATTTTATACACTTTTTTATTGCCGAAATCAACATAATCACGCATAAAATATGCAAAATTAAAAAAAAAATTTTTTTTTTTTCAAATTCACCCACAAACGACCCCAAAATTGGGTCGGTTCTCCTCGAGAGCTACGAGTTCAATTTTAGGACAAGCATTTCCTGTCTCAGGAGACCCTATAGAATAAGAAAATACCAGAGATTTTTGGGGGCATCGTGGTAAAACTTTTTTCACGTTCCAGACCACTGTGAATAGCAAATCCTCAGTTAGTATGTCTCAAAATAATTCTGACACTTCAAACTTTATGATGAAAAAGAGAAAACACTGGGTTATTATAGTTACTGGTTTAAAATAAAAATGAAGCGACAATAAATAGTCTCGTTTAAAATTACATTGCAATGACTGTAAGCAATATTTTTATTTTTAGGTGCAGCTTATACATACGTATACTATTTTGGCCCCCAAGGTGTACGGTACGAGGCAGTAGTTTCTACAGGATGGATTAATGCAGGAAATAATACCGTAAATTATCCAAAAAAAAGTGTTGAGGGAAAAGATGTATTAAAATTGGATTTGGACAAAATACCGTTTGAAACTCACGATATAGAGAAATTATTTCATCCTAAAAGTAAGTACAATGTTTCTTATTTGTAAATAAAAAAAACTTATGACCGGTTTGTGTAACTACACAACGAGCATGGAACATGTTCACTAATAACTAACACTGATAATAAAGTATCTATTCTGTTCATAATATCAATATTTATATCCAAGTATTTCTGCACTAAAGTTCTTTAGAGACTTCTGCACCAATGGTCCCTAAGTACTTCTGCACCAAAGGTCTTTAGGGACTTCTGCACCATAGGTCCCTAGGTACTTCTACACCAATGCTTCCTAAGTACTTCTGCACCAAAGGTTTTTAGGTACTTCTGCACCAAAGGTCTTTCGGTACTTCTGCACCAAAGGTCTTTAGGTACTTCTGCACCAAAGGTCTTTAGGGACTTATGCACCAATGCTCCCTAAGTACTTCTGCACCAAAGGTCTTTAGGGACTTCTGCACCATAGGTCCCTAGGTACTTCTACACCAATGCTTCCTAAGTACTTCTGCACCAAAGGTCTTTAGAGACTTCTGCATCCTAGGTACTTCTGCACCAAAGGTCTTTAGGGACTTCTGCACCAATTCTCCCTAAGTACTTCTGCACCAAAGGTCTTTAGGGACTTCTGCACCATAGGTCCCTAGGTACTTCTACACCAATGCTTCCTAAGTACTTCTGCACCAAAGGTCTTTAGAGACTTCTGCACCCTAGGTACTTCTGCACCAAAGGTCTTTAGGGATTTCTGCACCATAGGTCCCTAGGTACTTCTACACAAATGCTTCCTATGTACTTCTGCACCAAAGGTTTTTAGGTACTTCTGCACCAAAGGTCTTTAGGGACTACTGCACCAATGCTCCCTAAGTACTTCTGCACCAAAGGTCTTTAGGGACTTCTGCACCATAGGTCCCTAGGTACTTCTACACCAATGCTTCCTAAGTACTTCTGCACCAAAGGTCTTTAGAGACTTCTGCACCATAGGTCCCTAGGTACTTCTGCACCAAAGGTCTTTAGGGACTCCTGCACCAATGCTCCCTAAGTACTTCTGTACCAAAGGTCTTTAGGGGCTTCTGCACCAAAGGTCTTTAGGTACTTCTGCACCAAAGGTCTTTAGGGACTTCTGCACCAATGCTCCCTAAGTACTTCTGCACCAAAGGTCTTTAGGAACTTCTGCACCATAGGTCCCTAGGTACTTCTACACCAATGCTTCCTAAGTACTTCTGCACCAAAGGTCTTTAGAGACTTCTGCATTATAGATCCCTAGGTACTTCTGCACCAATGCTCCCTAAGTACTTCTGCACCAAAGGTCCCTAAATCGAAAATATTCTAAGTCCCATTTGACCCCCCCCCCCCTTAAAAAGGACAAATTTGACCCCCCCCCCCCTTAATTTTCCAGTTTTTAAGTACCCCCTCCCTATAAACATGTTCCATGTTAATAAATAATTTTTAAAACGTTTAAGCTACTATTGCCCTAAGTATAATTTGAAACATTGATTATTGTTTTTCTTCCCTTTAAGTTTTAAATGTCATTTATATTCATATCTCTAAATACTGTTTAAAATAATTATACGACTAAAATAGTTTATATATGTTTAACCGTTAATAGATAAAAACATTTAACGCGTTTTGCTGAAAACTTTTTATTTTCAAATTGCGGACAGTTGATGATTGGTTGAACCGAATTTGAAAAGAATCAATATTTTATTAGTTGAGATATTTTACAAAAGAATTTACCAAAAAATTAAAAAAAAAACTAAGAAAAGTATATCCTTTGTCAAGCCTAAAAGTGCTAAAAATAATTAATTTTTCAGACTTATTGTTAAATAATACACTACATTAAAAGATAATAATCATAATAATATACATAAGTTAATAATATATAAGTATGCGTGCGTGTGTGCACAGAGTGTAAGCGCGTGCCTTTTAGAAGCGGCGTTGAGTGCCGGTCCAGTCTTAGGACAATAGTCCAAGTAGCAACACGTGATTTTTTATAATAAAGTTTATTAGATATTTATGCTACTTAAATAAAAGTATTTTTTTATTAAGTTATTACATTTAACCATCACCAAAATCCTAATTATTCACCATTATACAGTCCACTATCCAACATTATGGTCCATCAGCCGTCTACATTATTATAATAATAAATGTTAAAATAAAAGAACTCAGTGATTTCATCGACCGCATGGCGGCATAATAATTTAGTGTTTTATTGAAGATTTTTCAAGAAGATTTTTCAACGGCCATGTGGCGGCTAAATAAATTATATTGAAGACTAGAATATTTTTTTTTGAATGATCACAGTTATTATTTTCAACAAGAAAAGTTAAAAAAAAAAAAAAGTTATAAAATTTTAAAGTTTAAAAAGAAGTTTTGAGGTGATATACAAAAGCACGTGAATGAAATTTCAACGGCATCATCAACGTAAAAAATTCAAAAAGTTAAAAGTTAATAAATTAAGTGAAGTGAAAAAACATGTGCACGGTTTTACCGGCATAATCACCTCAAGGCCGCCATACAATTTTTTTTTTTATATTATAATCACATGCTTACGCAGTGATTAATTTTGTGATTATTTTGGTGATGTGACTGTAAAATGTAAAAAAAATTATTTCAAGTTAACTGAAGTTAAAAAGTTTTAAAGTTTAATTAGTTTAATTGTCCTAAGACAAAAAGTTTAAAATTTTTTTTTTATTTTCTTTAAAAAAAATTATTAATAAAAATTGTGTTGTTTAAATCAAAAATTATTAAAAAATTTTTTAATTAAAAAAATTATAATAATATAATTATCATCAAAAATAAAATAAAGGAAAGTTCAAAAAAAAAAAAAAAAAAAAAAGAAAGGACTCCATTTTATTTTTCAAAATTTGCTATGACGTCATCAAGAAGAAAGGAAACGGAAGCATAAATTTTTAATTAATTTACATCATTACTCAAAAGGGCCCGCGCAGGTGAAAATCAGCTGTTTAATTTCAAGTTCAAAGAAGTTTGGCGCGCGCAACTTATTCTAATTCTTGCTGTCTGCTTTCTTCTCCTTCTTGCTGCGCTGTTTATTCTATATGGGAGAGTCCATGCACCAAGTTCAAGGTTTTTTCTTACCTTTTTAATTATTTTTAATATTTTGTATTTAACAAATTTTTTCTTTTTTCTTATTCTAATGATTTAATTTTAAAAGAGTTAATTTTATTTAAAAAAAAAAAGAAAATTTAAGTTAAAAATTTATTATATCAAGTTAAAAATATTATTTCATGTATTATAAAAAAAAAAAGTTATATTTTTTCATGTACAATAATAATATGTTGTAAATACTCCAAGGCACCGCGGTATGAATTTTTTTTTTTTTTGTGTGTGTAATTGAGCTTTTTAATATTAACAAAATTATAAATTATTTTAAAATTTTATTTTACCTTGATAAAAAATTGATTTATATAAAAAAAATCTTAAGATCTCCTTTGCAATTATATCTTTATTATTAAAATTAATTTTTTATTTATTATTGATATCAATAATTTCTTATGTATATAGGTAAGTTAATAATTGGCTTGTTTATGGTTATTTTAGTTTTTTATTTAGTATCATTATACTTAATATTTTTTTCAGAATTAATTGATATTTTTATAGGGTATTTTTTAATAAACAATAACCTGGGCAAGTTTCTACTATCTTTTAGATAATCGGTTACTTAGTTAGTTATAATTTTTTTTTCTCTTTCTCTAATTAGTTATTAGTTACTTTTTAGTTTTGAAGTTTCAGGAATTATTATTAATTTATTTAAAATAAGTTTTTATTTATGCAATTTAAATTTTACCTTTTAAAGAAATTAAAAGTTGGTGAAATTTGTTGCATGAGTTGGAGGTCCCATTGAGTTTCCTTTCTGAAGAAAAAGTTAATTACTAGTTTTCTTTTTTAGTTAAAAATAATTGTAGTTAGTTTATTTTATTTTCTTTCTTTTCAGAAGGGCCTCGATGAGAAAATCTTTTTTTGGGATTGTTCTCACGGGAACTCTTGCACATTTATATGTAGCACAGTTTTTTAATAATTCCATAAAAAGTTGACTAGTTAATTTGTGCAACATTTTTTCATTGAATTTTTTTTTTCTTTTCTTTGAAATAATTGCATATTTTCTGCTACAAATATTTTCTCCTTTTTCCATATACATTAGTTAAAATGGCCAAATCTTTAATTTCAGAGCAAATTTCTATTTCGCAACGTATTGCTAATTCATATAACAATTTTGTTCGGGATGGCAATGAGAGCATATACAATGCTTCCACGCGTTTAGAAAACTTGAATGACATGTGGTATCATTATGAGGAAAACCATTACAAAATTATAAATATCGCTAATTCAGATAAATCTAATTATATAAAAAATAATACTTTTATTACAGTTGAACAAGATTATTTGAAAAATAAATGTCAATTTAATGAATTTATTGCAACCCATAATCCTCAAAATGATAACTCACATAGATCTTCACGTTTTACCACTGAAAATAATTTGGAAAAATTGGAAAGAATCCCTATCCCAAAATTTAACGGTAGTTTTACGGAATGGGAAAATTTCCGAGATATGTTTAAATCTCTAGTTATTAATAAAAGTTATTCTGATGTTTTTAAGTTATATTATTTGAAATCCAGTTTACAGGGTGAAGCCCTTCAATTAGTTAATTCTTATAGCATTACGAATAATAATTTTTCATTCGTTTGGGAAAAATTAGTTGATAAATTTGAAAATAAGAGGAGATTAGTTAATTCACATTTAGCTTCGTTTTTTAGTTTAAAACCTATGAAAAAAGAGTCCTCTGCAGAATTAAAAAGAATTCTGAACGGTATTACAGCTCCAATACAAGCTTTAGAAGCTTTAAAGAGAAATACCAAGTTTTGGGATGACATGTTAGTTTTTCATTCCATTTCTCTTTTTGATTTAGATACCCGTAAACAATGGGAAAAATTTGTTGGAAATTTAAGAAATTGTAAAGAACCTCCATTATTTTCAGATTTAATCAAATTTATGGAAAGTCAAGTAGTTGTATTGGAATCAATTGAAGATAATATAAAAAGTAGTAATAATAGTTTGAGTTTTCCTAATAATAAGTTTAATAAATCTTCAATAAATTCTAATTCAAATAGCAAAAGTTCTAACATTGATAAATCAAAATGTATAATCTGCAGTAAAGAACATTTTTTTTCTTTCTGTCCCAGTTATTTAGATAAGACCCCTAACGAAAGAAAGCAGTTCATTGTAAGTAAACATAGGTGCTTTAATTGCTTAGGTCAACATATGCTACCTGAATGCAAATCTGAAAGAACCTGTAAATTTTGTAATGAAAAACACCATTTTACTATTCACATTCAGAATCAGCTAAGTTCAGTTAATAAAGAACAAAAATCTGGTACAGTTCATATAAAAAATTCTCATTTAACAACTGATTCTGTTTCTGAAAATGAAAGTGGTGCCTCAAATGTTACTTATAACCAAGAAACTACTGAAAATTTTGAAACTACTCAATATTCAAATATAAGTTCTTTTTCTAATTCAGCTTTATTAAATAGAAACCCTGAATTGGAAAAAATAGTTAATATGCCTGATTTATCAACAACGTGTCTTGTATCTCCTTTTTCTAGCCCAGTTTTGTTAGCTACAGCTTATGTAAGAGTTTGGGCAAATAATGATAAATTCATCACAGTTACTGCCTTGATAGATCAGTGTTCTCAGTCTTCCTTTGTATCTGAGTATGTTTGTCAACAATTAAGTTTAGATCGAAAATCAATTGAAATTCCAGTTTCTGGTGTAGGTGGCAAAGTTAATTACACTTGCAAAAGTTATGTTAATTTTAAAATCAGTTCTACATTTGATAACAAATTTTTTGATGTTAATGCTTTAATTTTACCTAAAGTTTCAAATTATGCTCCTAATATTAAACAAAAATTAAATTATGAGCATTTAAAAAATCTCAATTTAGCTGATCCTTATTTTTATAAAAACAAAAGAGTAGATATTTTATTAAGTACAACTATATATTCTCAAATCGTTCAAGGGGATCCTATTAAAGGTCAAATTGATGAGCCTATTGCTCAAAATACTTCTTTAGGTTACATTGTATCAGGTGATACTAAAGTTCATAATCCCATTCATAAAGTTTCAGCTCTTCATATAGCTGAAGAAGAAAAAATTGATTTATTACTCCAATCCTTTTGGGAACAAGAAGAATTTCATCAAAAGAAATTTCTTACAAAAGAAGAACTAGCTAATGAACAGTTCTTTAAAAATACTCATTCTAGACTTCCTTCAGGTCGTTTCGTAGTTAGATTACCAATTTTTGTTGATAGAGAAAAACTTAGTTTTCCTGGTTCCTTTAATAAAGCCAAAATCATGTTTCTAACTCTTGAAAGAAAATTTGAAAAAAGTCCCAAATTAAAGGAAATGAATTCTGATTTCTTTCAGGATTATATTGACAAAGGTCACATGAGAGAAGCAAAAGATTTTGAAATTCGTAAAATTAAATATTTTATTCCACATTTTGGGATTCTAAGAGAAGATCATCTAACAACAAAATTTAGATCGGTTTTCAATGGTTCAGCAGAAGCAGAAAACGGTTTATCTATTAATAATGTTTGTTACACAGGTGAAAATTTATTAGCGGATTTATCGGGACTTATATTATCATGGCGAAAATATAAATATGTTTTTATTTCCGATATCAAACAGATGTTTCGTCAAATTAGAGTTCACGTTGACGATCAATACTTTCAAGCAATTTTGTGGCGTTTCGATAAATCTCAACCAATGAAAGTTTATTTATTAGAAACCGTAACTTACGGTTTAGTTTCAAGTCCATATTTGGCAATTCGATGTTTGAGACAATTGGCAGAAGACGAACGTTTGAAATTTCCCCTTGGTGCTAGTGTTTTTTTTTTAGCGAGGTTTATATGGATGATACCATTTCAGGTGGTTATACTTTAGACGAGACTATTGAAAAATTAAAACAATTAAGGGAAATCTGCAAATTAGGAGGTTTCGAATTACATAAATTCTTGTCAAATGAAAATAAAATTCTAGAAGAAATTGATATTTGTGATAGAGCAGATAAGTCAGGAACAGATTTCAACAACAATTTTAGTTTAGGAGTATTAGGTTTACAATGGTGTCCCAAAGACGACTATTTTTTCTTCAAAATAAATCTTGTTGATTTCTCAATTTTCAAAAAAACCATAGGTAAACGCGTAATACTATCTAATATCTCAAAAATTTTCGATCCTCTTGGCTGGCTATCTCCTGTTATAGTTTCAGCAAAAATGCTTATGCAAAAACTCTGGGTACGTAAAGTAGAATGGGACTGTGTTATTCCTAATGATCTTCTAAATGAATGGTTACAATGGTATAATAATTTACAATGCCTCGATACTTTAAAATTTAATCGCTGGTTGAATTTTGATCCCGGAGATGAAATAGTTGAGATACATGGTTTTGCTGATGCATCTAAATTTGCATACGCTGCAGTAGTTTATTTAAGAGTTGTGAAAGATGGAAAGGCTTTTATATCCTTACTTCAAGCAAAAACTAAAGTCTCACCAATTAAAAAGATTTTAACAATTCCCAAATTAGAACTTATGGCAGTAGTCTTGTTATCAAAACTAGTTAATCAAATAATTGACGAAATTAAATTAACTAATTATACTTGTCATTTATGGAGTGATTCAAAAGACGTTTTGTATTGGCTCAAAGAGCACCCATCTAAATGGACTACCTTCATAGCCAATCAATGTTCAAAAATTCATGATTTAGTTCCAAAAGCCCAGTGGAGACATGTTAGATCAGCTGAAAACCCTGCTGATTGCGCATCTCGTGGTTTAAAGTCTAATGATTTTTTAAATTTTGATTTGTGGTTTAAAGGTCCAAAGTGGTTATCTGAATCTTCAGAAGCTTTTCAGATAATATCTGAACCCAATAATGTTGAAATAAGTTCTTTCTTTTCCACCTTGTATTGTCATGAGATTGATATTGTAAATAAATTTAATCAATGGGAAATAATAAATAAATTTTCCAGTTTAAATAAATTAGTTATCGTTTCAGGTTATGTTATAAGGTTCATATATAATTTATTAATAAAAATCAAATCTCCATTGCTTAACAAGTCAAAATTGTTTTCTAACACATGGTTTCATGAAAATTCTAATCCTACTGAAGAATATAATTATATTGAAGTAAACTCCATAAAAATTAGATCTTTGAGCATTTTCGAGTTAATAAGGTCCAAACTTACTCTTATTTATTTAGAACAACATTTTTATTTTTTCAAACAAATACATCAATTGCGTAAAAGTAATCAATTAAAAAGAAGTGATAATCTTTTAAAACTTGATCCATTTTTTAGGGACAATCTTTTAAGAGTAGGTGGTCGTTTATGCAATGCATTGATAGGTTTCGAAGAAATGCACCCTTTCATACTCCCATACACATCAAATTTGTCCCTATTAATTACTCGTTATGTTCACTGTATTGAAACTATTCATGGTGGTATAAAACTTACCCTCTCCACCATAAGACAACAATATTGGATTGTTAATGGACGTAACTTGGTAAAAAAAGTAATAAGAAATTGTACTACTTGCATTAGGTATAGGGGTAGTACTTTATATCAAAAGATGGGCAATTTACCATCTGTTAGATTTAATTCAAATACTGATGCCTTTACTTATACAGGAATAGATTATGCAGGACCGTTCAATATCAAAGCCTCTAAGTTTAGAGGTATAAAGACTTACAAAGCGTATATAGCTATATTTGTGTGTCTCGTTACAAAAGCTGTACACATAGAATTAGTAGAAAGTTACGATAGTTCAGATTTTTTGGCTGCCTTTAGACGATTTATTTCAGTTAGAGGTGAATGTCGTGAAATTTATAGTGACAATGGTACAACTTTTGTCGGTGCTTCCAAAGAAATTTCTGATTTATTTACTAAAGGCTCTGACCATTTAAAAGAAATTATTTATTCTTTAAAGTTTGAAAATGTAAAATGGCATTTTATTTCCACCCTCTGCTCCAAATTTTGGTGGCATATGGGAAGCTGCCGTTAAATCGGCTAAACTTCATTTAAAGAAAGTATTAGGGGAACAAATTCTTACCTTTAGTCATTTTTACACCTTACTAAAACAAGTAGAGGCCTGTATGAATTCGCGCCCTCTCCTACCTTTAAATGACGATATCGGTGACCTGGAGATATTAACTCCTTTTCAATTAATTGCAAAATCAAAAAAACCAGCTCATATTTTACCTGAACCTAATCACTTAAATTCTAAACCCCCGTTATTGATTTGGCGAAAAGTTCAATATTTTTTGCAACAGTGGTGGAATAGGTGGTTGCATGAGTATTTGCAATCATTGCAAACTCGTAATAAATGGAATTTTGCTCAAAACAATTTAAACATTGGAGATATTGTACTAATTTTTGACAATAATCTCCCACCGGCTAAATGGCCTTTTGCAAAGGTTATAGAAATTTGCCCAGGCAATGATGGTTTGGTAAGAGTTGTTAAATTAAAAACGGCAACAACTGAATTAACTAGACCAATAAACAAGCTAATTTTGCTTTCCAAAAATAAATGAAATAGCAAAAGTATAAATATTATATTATAATAAAACTGTAAATAATAAAAAAAAAATGTATATAATTAATTTTGTTTTGAATGAATGCATGTATGTGTGAAATTTTTTTAATGTAATTTTACGTAAAAATCAATGTATATTAAAAGAAAAATTGTATTGTAATTTATTTATTTATTTTGTAAAATATTATGGGTTTAAATTTAAAATTTTATTTTAATTAATTTTCTATTAAATAATACAAATTATTTTAAATATGTACATAAAATTACTAAATTTTTTCTTATTAATTTATTTTCTATGTAAATAAATTAAAAGGGGGGAGAATGTTAAATAATACACTACATTAAAAGATAATAATCATAATAATATACATAAGTTAATAATATATAAGTATGCGTGCGTGTGTGCACAGAGTGTAAGCGCGTGCCTTTTAGAAGCGGCGTTGAGTGCCGGTCCAGTCTTAGGACAATAGTCCAAGTAGCAACACGTGATTTTTTATAATAAAGTTTATTAGATATTTATGCTACTTAAATAAAAGTATTTTTTTATTAAGTTATTACATTTAACCATCACCAAAATCCTAATTATTCACCATTATACAGTCCACTATCCAACACTTATTATTAAAAGTGTTAAATAGACTTTTTTTTAAGCGTTTTTTCGTAATAGAAATTTTTTTCTAATTGATGTGGATTCTTGTTTGATTAATCTTCCTTTTTAGCAATAATGTTCATAAATGTGTCTTCAAACTTGCCAATATTTAGATAAGATGTTCACCAAGTAACAGGGTCTTTTTGAAGGGCTCAACTTTGGCCTACTTTATATCCGCGAATAAAACAGAAAATTTTATTTCTCTTAAAGGTTGAAATTTTTTTTACAGAATTCTACATTATCTACGCTAAAAAAATCATATATGTATTTGTATAATTTCATGTTATTTACATAGTTTTTACTTAATTATTTAATATTAAAGCCTGTAAAAAGAAACAAAAAATTTAGGGGGCTATTGGCAAAGGGCATTCTACAAGAGTTGTAGCTTTCAGCTGGTTCTATCCAAATGTTATATTTAAGTGAATAAATAAAATTTTAAAATAAAAAATTTTCTCGCCCTTATAATAAACAAAATCCCCAAAAGCCTTAACTATCAGATAAAAATGTTAAATGCATGTTATAATATAATTTTAAAATTCCCCCTTTTTTTAGAAATCCTTCCCCTGTTTGTCAACTTAATTCCTCCTTTCCCCTTTATTTTTAAAAAAGGAGGCTATGATCCCTGCACCTTAAAAGTTGATTATGAATTAAAAAAGTAATACAAAAGATATAATGCATGATAAAATGTGTGTTTATTAAAAAATATCATTTCATAAAGAGATGTTCTAAAACTGTATTACACAAATAATAAGAATGTATTCATAAGAAATGAAATGAAAATTAAAACAATTGTGATATATTCTTACAGGGACGAGAAATTTTAGATTTCGCAAAAGAGCTCTCCAGTGGGGACACTACAGAAGATACCGATAAAGTTTCTCAAAAAGTTGCTGCAAAACAATCTTTACAAAAACCTCGTAAAAGGAAAAGAAAAGTAGATCCAAATTTTGTATATGAAAAAAAAACCAAAAAACGAAATCAAGAACAGGAGAAAGATGAAGGTATATGTTACTTTTGTTTATGCTTCATTGTTACTGTAAATATATATTTTTTTATTTAAATTAAATTGAAATAAAATAAAAATTATAATTAATCTGGACAGTAAAAAATAATGAACACAATATTACTAACGTTTAGTAATTTTACTACGATTTAGTAATATTACTACAAAAACAGTAAATTGACTACAAATTGTAGTAATATTACTACTATTAGTAATTTTACGTTTTCGTAGTACAAGTGATATTAATATTACTACAAGTTTAGTAAAATTACTAAAATTTATAGTAAAATAAAAATTTATTTATTTTTCAGCCAGATACGACTAAATATAGTTTTAGGAGTTAATTTACGTTTGCAATACACGGCCAGGCTGCTTTGCTTGAAAATTTAAGCAGTTTAATTGAATTGCTTGAAAATTCAATCAATAAATCAGATAAAAAATACCGTAGGAAAGCTTAAATTTTATTCCCCCCTTTTTGTAAAGAGTTTTTGTGAGAAAATATTTGGATTACCTGCTGTTATACCTAATTGCCTATTTCTTTCTTTTTTTAGTTAAATAAATTTCTGGTTTGTCACTGCTTTTAAGTTATCCAGAGGGAATAGGGGGGGGGGGGGGGTTGGTAAATTAAGATGAAACGGAGAGTCATGTTTAAAAAAAATACAATATTGATTTTTAGATAAAAACTAAATTTTTAAATAATTATATCTAGTTTTTATCTAATTTATTTTTTAGTTTTTATAATTATTTGAAAATTTAGTTTTTATCTACAAATAAATATTGAATTTTTTTTCGCTGAACACGAAAATCGGGGCCATTTAGCAGACAAATTGGGGCTTCGCCCTTAAATTTGCAAAAACTCACCCCAAAAAGGTTTTTTTACATATTCGCACTTTGAACGTTCAGATTTGAACCGTACGGGTTTTTCGGGTCGCTGATCAAGAATTTCTAATTCGACTTCTTTTTCATAAATTATTAAAATTTCACCCCTAAATTGGCTAAAACTACCTCCGAAAAGGGGGTGTAATTCTTAAGACCTTAACCTTTTTTTTTATCTTCATATTGTGTATTACAAATGTAAATGAACTCCTAAAACTATATTTAGTCTTATGCTGGAAAATAAATAAATTTTTATTTTACTATAAATTGTAGTAATTTTACTGTTTTTGTAGTAATAGTACCAAATTGTAGTAAAATTACTAAACGGTAGTAATATTGTGTTCATTATATTTTTTACTGCGTGTATAATAAATATAAACTCGATTGCGATAATAATTTTTAATCAATAGTAATATTACATTGTTATAGAGATATATATATGGAAAAAAAAATAAAATTTTTGTGTTCAAACAATAAAATAATAATTTTTAGAGTCCAATTTGAAATCACATAATGCTAAACTGTAATTTCAGTTGTCATTATATATCTAGAATATAAAAAAGTATTTTAAATATGGGTATTGATAAAAGGAGTGGGAAACAAAGGCGGAGTTTTGGATGGAGAAATGAAAAGCTTATTAGAGTTCCTGCGAAGCTTATTTTTTTGAAGAATAAAGCCTCTAGTCTTTAATTAAACCTGTAAAAAAATTATTTCAGTTTTACTTAGATTCTGTATCTGACCGTAGTGCTAGCCCCGTAATAAGCAATAAAAAAAGAAAGCAAATTAGTCGTAAAAACAAGAAAAGAAAGAATATTTCTGATTCCGACGAGTCAAGTATGACTGAAGATGAAGGAATTCAAAAAACGTTAAAATTAGTAAAAGCTCTTGAAAAAAATAAAGGTAAATTTTGTCACCTAGTGAACAAATTTTTATAAAAAATTATTTATCTTTTTATTTTTCCAGTTGATAAAATGAAAAATATGGATTCCCAAAATGTACCCTTACCACCTTCTCCAGTAATTGCTTCATCAAGCCAAGAAAATTATGAACCGGTTATAGAAATATCCGAAGATGATCAGAATGATAAAACCAAAAAAAATAATGATGGAAAGGGACGTGAGCAGTCTAATAAACAAAATAATAATGCTTAAGCTTTTCATTTAATCATAATTTCATATTGCGTAAAAAGGTCTTAATCGATTGCCATAAATATATTATTATTTTTGTATTTTTTTCAGTTTTAAATAATGATAAACAAAAATCCAGTTCATCAAAAAATCAACCAATAACTTTAACAAAACAAAAGGAACAAAAGGCTAATCGGTCCAAAAAAACAAAAATAAGTAAATTATCTTTAAGAAAACACATTCCAAAAGTTTTAATTTTAATGAATCATTAATATTAAAATATTTGTTATTAACCCATTAACGCCCAATCAAATAATAGAATATTTTTTATTGAAAAAATCAATATTTTAGGCTAAATATTTCACCTAGTAGGTAATCATTTCTGAAGCCTGTTTTCACGTGCATGTGAAACATATTCCATGTTATTATTTAAACGGTTGAGAAACATCTTTTGTTTTCTTCGTTTCGTGCTATATGTAATAATATTGGTTAAAAAATTGTATTTTATTTTTTTCAAGAACTTACAACCACAAAAATGTATTTAACTAAATATTTAAATGTATTAGATAAAAAAAATTAACAAATTGGAATGCAGGATAAAGAAAATTAAAATTTTCCCTCAGATGAAGTTAATTTTATTTTTAAATACTTATTGTAAGCTTTGAAATAGTAGCGCAAAGTTATGCATGATATTCGGTAAATCCATCTATATTAGCTTGTGGACCCTTAAGGAAAAGATCACTGTAAAAAGAAACTTCCTTACATTAACAAAAAAATTAGAACATTTTAGAAAAATTAGTAAATTTTCTAAAAAAATTGTAAATATTTGAAAAAAATCGTAAATTTACTTTTAGTATATCAACGAAAAATTCGAGTATTCTCGAATTTTGTTTGTGAATTTGCAAGAAAAATTGATAATTTACAATTTTTTTCGAAAAATTACATAAAGTAGTCGTCAATTTAGGAAAAATAGTTGTCAATTAACAACTTTTCTTGTGAATTCATAAAAAAAAAATCGAAAAATCTCGAATTTTCCGATAATATACTAAATTTAGTAAATTTACGATTATTATCGAATATTTATTTAAAAATGTTTTTGAAAATTTACTAATTTTTTGAAAACATTCTATTTTTTTGTCAATCTAAGGAACTTACTTTTAACAGTGATTTTTAAACTGTATTTAACTAATTCTATACATTTTTATTTATAATTTTAACTTTTTGTTATTTGGTTTTAAATTTTTTCTTATTAAATTGTCATTCTTATTTCGCAATTACAAACGATTTGTAGATTTTTATTATATAAAGCAATAACTTTTTTAGGCAGATTACATACTTGCAAATATTGGACGTGCTGCAAAAACACTCTCAGCAAACCATGTGATGTTAAGAGCTTTTCGTTTCATTTTCGATCCCTGTGTGATGATAGACAAATTTTCATGGACTGGAAACCATCGAGTTCTTCCAGAAAAAAAATCTTTTCAAAATAATAGAACACTAAATTTTGTTATAGGTAAAAAATATTAAATATTCACTCAAATTCACTTAATGAAATATAAAATAACATTTCTTTTACAGATACTCTAAATATGTACGTCCATAATAAAAACGATCCATCAGGTAGAACGGCTTTTGAAGACGGTGCTAAGGCATATATTCAAAAGATTAAGGGTAATGAAAAGAAAGTGCCCAAGGGTGATGATGATGATGATGATGATATTGGTCATGGCGATGACGATCCAAATAAAGATAACCATGATGATGATGATGATGATGATGATGATGATGCTATTAGTGATGGTGATAACGATCCAAATAAAGATAAATATGATGATGATGATGACGACGATCAAGATAAAGATTAAAGAAATAGAAAATTTTTATCGAAGATAGAAGAATTTAATATGAACAGCATATTTATCCAAATATATTATTTAATTTGATACTCATAGTAATTAAGTATTTTCCTGTAATTTGTAATTTTTAAAAAATAGTCCAAAAAAGGGCCCTTTTAAGTCCCTTTATGGCTAAATAATCCTTCGCTTAAGAAAATTAGAAAAATTGGCTTTGACCATATTTTTTTTTTTTTTTTTTTTTTTTTTTTTTTTTTTTAAGGGAAATATGTGAATCTTACATCAGCCATGGAGTGTTTGCGGGCCTTAAAGACCCGCAAATTTCCATGACCGCCCAGTTGTACAAATTGTACAACTGGGAGACCACCGGCGACCACGGTCGCCGGCTACGCCCCAGATTCTTACTGGATAAACACACTTTAAACCCCCAGCGCTTGTTTGTCCCAAACCGGAACTCCCTTTTCAGGTATAACTTCAGTTTGGGACGCGCAGCCTAGGCAGCTGGCCGCTGCCTTCCCCCCTGCGTAGGGGCAGGAGAGCTCTCTACGATAGTAAGCCCTCCTCCTTCTTCTGCAACAAGGTGGTCCTTACGTACACTGCTACTTTGTTCCAATTTTCAGAACTCCGTAGCATTTAGCATTTAGCATTTCCGGGACCACCGTCTCCGGCCTCCAAATCGGGAAGGGCGGGTGCCCCCCCGAGTAGCGAACACATTCGAAGAATGTGTGCTCTACTGTATCATCCACGCCCGGACAGTGCAAGCACTCCTTTGTTGCCACCTTATGCCAATGCTTCAACATGACACGGAAGTACCCGTGTCCAGTTAAGAACTGGGTAAGGTAGAAATCCATCTCCCCATGCTGTCGTCCCATCCATGCCTGCAGGTCTGAGATCAGTCTGCGCGTCCATAGGGCATTTTTCTCTTGGTTCTTTTTCCATCGTTTCTTCCATGCTTTCATAGAGTTGAAGCGGGCGCGAGTGGAAGCCACTTCGCGCTCATCTACGCTCTCGTAGATGAATTTCCGCTCCAACGCTAGCAGGTCAATGGGTATCACCGAAGCAACAACCTGGATCGCCTCTAGAGATACCGTGTGGTATCCGCAGGCGATCCTCACTGCCGCTTGCCTCTGTACCGACGATATTTTTCGTCTGTACTTGGCAGTTTCTGTGGTCTTCGCCCAGACTTCTGATCCGTAGAGCAGGACAGAGTTGACGACTGACATCAGGAGCCTTCGCTTCCCTGGTTTGGGTCCCCCAATGTTGGCCATGAGCCTTGACAGGGAGGATGCGGCCGACGCTGCCTTTTCACACGACCTCTGAAATTGCTCCCAGAAGGTCAGCTTGTTATCAAGCTGAACTCCCAGGAATTTCACCGATGTTCTGGTTCGTATCGTGTGAGGGTTTCCGCCGTCGTCGATAATTACATCGAAGTCGGTGGGAACCCTTCGACGAGTCAGCAGTACGATCTCCGTTTTTGGGATCGCAAGCTGGAGCCCGTGATCGCCCATCCAGAGGTTGATCCGTCTCATGACTAGATTCAACCTCTCCTGGGTCACTTCCATGTCCCTGCCAGTTATGGTCAGGGCCACGTCGTCGGCGTACCCTATCAGGGAAACTCCTTCCGGGAGGTGGACGCGCAGCAAGCCATCGTAAAAGGCATTCCACAGGTCCGGCCCGAGAACCGAACCTTGCGCGATGCCTGCACTCAAAACCCTTTCACGCCTTCCATCGAGCGTGTCGTACAGCAGTCTCCGGTCCCGCAGGTAATCCTTTAGTACGTTACCCAGATACCTGGGTATCCGGAAATCTTACTCGAGGGACCGGATCATGTCATCCCACCTGGCTGAGTTGAAAGCGTTTTTGACGTCCAGCGTTACCAGAAGGACGTCCTTGCGAATTGCAGGCCGCCTTTCCCTCTCAGCCTCTACGGTATCCACGACACGCCGAATGGCGTCTATCTAGGAATGCCCTTCACGAAAACCATGCTGCTCCTCGGAGAGACCACCGCCCTCCTCGATTGCCTTTCTGAGCCTTGCCCGGAGCAAGCTCTCCATCACCTTACCAATGGTATTTAACATACACAAAGGGGCTTTGACCATATTAATCCTTGCTTATTACAGTCAAAGAGGGCAATTTTTAATTTCTTAAATAAAATATCTAGGATAAAGACCACTCCAATGTATAAAAAAATTCATAACGTTTCTAAGTATATAATTTTTAAATTTAACTTCCAACATAAACTGTTGCTACAGATAATTTATTTGAACAATAAAAACTATATGCTCCTTTGGACTTTTTAAAAGGATTAATTTTAGCCAAAATAATTTTATAGGAGTGTTTTCAAGCTTGAAATTTTTTAGCACAAGTGGCTAAATTTTGGTTCACTACTCTTTCACCATTTTGTTTATTTAAAACTTAAAAATAGGAATAGAAGTTTTAATGATATTAAATAAATATATAATATAATCTTAAATAATAATCTAAAGCTAAGTAATAATTTTTTATTTTTATTTTTAAGTTTAATTATCATGTAATAAGATGTGTATAATTTTGTAAAAAAAAAACTTTTTTTATTTACAGAAATCATAGAAAATTTATTAGTTTTAATTGTAAAATGTAAATTTTAAAGAATAAAAGACAAATAAAGTGAATTTAATTAAAAACTGCTTTTTTCTTTTCACTTTCAACATTGTAATTGAATTATATAATTATTTTTATAAAAATATTATAAAAAATTAATTTAATTTGATTAATTACTAGCGAATTCATTTTGAATTATTTACGAATTCATAAAGAATTCATTTTAATTCTCATTCGCGAATTCGTCATAAATTCACCAAATTCGAAATTACGAATTCGTGACGAATTCATATGAATTCGCCACGAATTCACCACGAATACTTATGGCCTACTGGGATTATTAAAAAACCCAATATCTAACATTTAAACTGCTCCAAGACGTTGAAAATTAAAAATTTGTATTCTTTGGTCTTAAATATACTCTTTTTAGTAAATTGTCAATGTAAGAAAAGTGAAAAAACATAAATCCATCATTTAAAAAATAATTTTAATTTATAACAAAAAAATTCCAAAATTGGTTTTTTTAAATATTGAAAAAACGTGATTCTGAGGCTGTCAACTCAAAAAAAACTATGCGGCGAACAAAAATTTTTCTATTCCTAGCTTGTTTATCACTTTATATGGTCTAAGATAAACAAAGAAAGGTATCAGTAAGGTGTGCCTTCAATTTTTTTTTTTTTCAAAAAGATGATCATCCTATTGATTATTGCGAAAATTAAAAGAGGTTTCATGAAATAAATGAAGTCCTTAGGTAGAGTATAGGTGAAATATCGTTTTTTTATGAAAAAATTATGAGAAAAACATAAAAAAGACCATAAAAAAGCTAATTTTAGATTTAAAATAAAATATTAGATGGTATGATAAAATAAGCAAAAAATAAAACACGATTTTTTTACATAATCGTCAATTGCGAGTGACGCACCGTAAAAGTTGCCATTTTACCGACGGAATTTTGAAAAGTAGTCTTAGACAAAGTTCCCCTGAGCGCAAAAAAAAGGAGTTTTTCCTCTAACCTGAGATATCTCAATTTTTAGACCGTCAAAAAAGCCAAAAATGAGGTTTTTCAAAGTTTTGAATCTCAAAATGAGTTCAAAAATAAAAAAAAAAATTTTTTTTGGTGTATTTTTTCAAAACAAAAATTTTGATACCAATTACGTCCCAATCGGATGATTCGGCCCGGAGATATTAATTTTTAGTGAAAAACACGTTTCAACCCCCCAGGGGTAACGCAGGGGGGGTGGGGGGGTGCCGACCCTCGGAATCTTATTTTTTATCATATATCATCAAATTGAGCCAAAAAAATGCGAAAAATATGCTGGGGCCGGAAACCATACCTTATTCCTCTGTAGTCTTTAAGAGAGACAAAATCCAACAGCACCTTGCACTGATTTATAGTAAAATTTTTGATATTATTATATGTTATTTGGTATAGTTTGTTTTTAACTAATCTATAATTCAATCATATTTCATTACATCTTTTATAAATTTAGAATATAAGCTTATAAAATTTTTTTTTTTAAATTTCATGTTTCTTTCTGTTATCACTTAAAAAACTCTTTATTGACTTAATTTCCTACACTTGTTTGCTTAATTTATAAAATTTATAGTAGTATTCATTAAAATGAATTTTTTTTTTTGTAAATTTTTTGTATCCCAAAGTTTTTATTTTTAACATGGAACATGATTTCCTAACAAAAATAACCGACCGGTTTTAGCTGGTAAAACCAGCCGGTTTTTTTACCGGCCGGTTTCGGCTGGTTTCACCTGATTTCATCTAGTATCAATAAGTTTTAACCAGAAAAATAGTTTTAGTTGTTAAAAAAAGAAAATTTCCGGGAAAATAAAGAAAATTCAATCCTGATATACTTTATAACATTCTTTTAACCAATAAAGGTCTAAAATGAAAATTTATACATTATTACCAGGGGGTTTTCGAGGTCAAGAAAAACGTTTTTATGGGTGAAACTTTTCATATTTTCACCCCCAGAATATTTTCCGAGTTTCCAAGATGGCGGACCAATAAACATCCAAAAAGGAACTTTATACCTTAACAGGGGGTTTTTGAGGTCGAGAAAAACGTTATGAGTGAAAATTTTCATATTTTCACTCCAGCATATTTTCCGATTTTCCAAGATGGCGGACCAATAAACTTCCCAAAAATAAACTTTATACATTACCAGGGGGTTCTCGAGGTCGAGAAAAACGTTTTTATGAGTGAAAATTTTCATATTTTCCGATTTTCCAAGCTGTAGGACCAATAAATATCCAAAAAGGAACTTCATACCTTACCAGGGGGTTTTCTAGGCCAAGAAAATCATTTTCATGAGTGAAAATTTTCATATTTTCACACCAGCATGTTTTCAGATTTTCCAAGATGGCAGACCAATAAACATCCAAAAAGGAACTTTATACCTTACCAGGGGGTTTTTTATTGTTCCGCTATCTTGGAAAATCAGAAAATATGAATATTTTCACTCATCAAAACGTTTTTCTCGTCCTCGAAAACCCCCTGGTAATGTATAAAGTATCTTTTTGGGATGCTTTTAGGTCCGCCATCTTGGAAAATCGGAAAATATGTTGGAGTCAAAATATGAAAATTTTCACTCAAAAAAACGTTTTTCTTGACCTCGAGAAACCCTGGTAATGTATAAAGTTTATTTTTGGGATATGTATTGGTCCGCCATCTTCGAAAAATGGAAAATATGCTGGAGTGAAAATGTGAAAATTTTCACTCATAATAACGTATTTCTCGACCTCGGAAAATAGGAAATCTTGGAAAATCGGAAAATATGCTGGGGTGAAAATATGAAAATTTTTACTCTTAAAAACTTTTTTCTGGACCTCGAAAACCCCCTGGTAATGTATAAAGTTTCTTTTTGTAAGTTTATTGGTCCGCCATCTTGGAAAATCGAAAAATATTCTGGTGGTGAAAATATGAAAATTTTCACCCATAAAAACGTTTTTCATGACCTCGAAAACCTCCTGGTAATAATGTATAAATTTTAATTTTAGACCATTATTGGTTAAAAGAATGTTATAAAGTTTATCAGGATTGAATTTTCTTTTTTTTCCCGGAAATTTTCTTTTTTTAACAACTAAAACTATTTTTCTGGTTAAAACTTATTGATACTAGATGAAATCAGGTGAAACCAGCCGAAACCGGCTAAAACCAGCCAAAATCGGCTGGTATCAAAAACCGGACGGTTTCACCAAACAAAACCAGCCGAAACCGGCCGGTTATTTTTGTTAGGGTTATAGGGAAGGTTTACCCTGGATATCTGAAAATCAAGTAGGGTCAAATATTTCCGATTTAATCAGGATTTAATGAGAGGGGTTTAAATGGGACTTAAAATAATTTCAATTTTTGTATTTAAAATAATTTGAGTTTAGTGACTTAGAATAATTTCGATTTAGGAACTTAGATTAGTTTGGGTTTAGAATCTTAACATTTAGTAAAAGTGATAATTACAAATTATAATAAAAATAGCTAATTTTATTGTAATTTATGCGTCTATGCTCAGCTGTAATAAGTTTTATAAGTTATATTTAGATTTTATCGATTGCTTTACTTTGAATTCAGTATTATTATTATATTATATTATATTATATTATTGTTGCCTGATCACTGATGAAAAATATTCAATATTTATTAATAAATGAATTTTTCTAAAATTTATATTCTTTGATTTATTCATTTATAATTTAATTTTCTTGCAGCCTAAAAACTCAAGAACCAAGTACATTTTTGAAATCAATTTTTAAAAATATCTGAAGAAAATACACAAAATAAAAAGGTAATACTACCACCATCAGTAAATAAACCTCAAGCATTTCCTTAAATGTTACAACTGATACTCCAACCTTGGTACAAAAATTATTTTAACTAGATACCGTCAATGACGGGTAGAGCGAAGCTGATCATGTTAAAAAAAAAAAAGAAAAGAGTTTCAGTAATTTTTTAATTTTGGGATTTTAAAAGTTTTGATTTGATTGAGTTCAATAATAATGTTTAAATAGAAATGTTAAGAATAGTTAGAATTTTTAAGTATTGGCCAAAAAGGACACCAAAAATTCGCTCCTTATTTTTTAACCTTGTTATTTGTTCGCTGAAAAGAATTGAATAAAAAATTTCTTTGAACTCTAATACCCCTCAATTCACTACCAAATTAATATTAAACTCAAGTCAGAAAGACTAGGGGTATAAAGAAAGTAAGGGTTTAAGAATTCGATAACCAGAATTAGAAAAACTCTTCTGTAGGTTTTGTATATCGCTAAATCTGAATTTGGGGTCTTACTGGGTAAGAAAATAGGAAAATGCAGCAAAAACTTTCCATCTTATGGGATTTATTACAATATTTAGGAACTAATGATCAAATTAATAAGTGCCACGTTTTAAGAGTTTGAATACAATGTGAGTTTTTTTCTTTATTTTTCTTTTAATCTTGCATTTGAAAAAGTTTTATCTTATTTTAACTATTATTTAATTTACTGACTCCTGTACGGGGGCGAAAATGGATAAAACTACCCCTGCATTATTTAACAGAAAATGAAAAAAACTTATAACTGGTTTGTGTTTTCACACAACCAACGATCATGGAACATGTTCACTTATAGCAGTTTTAACGTATATTCCCTAATTATTATAAGTCTTAAGATCGAAATTAAAATACATCCCGAAATATAAATTATCCTAAGTCTATAAACCTAAAGTATTCTAAGTTCTTGTTCTTATCAGGGCCTGATCAGGCGCTGACTCCCACTTCAAATTGTTCTAAGTCCCTAAATCGAAAATATTCTAAGTCCATTTTACCCCCCGCCCCTAAAAACATCGTCAATATTTCAGCCCCCGCTCTTATAACGTCAACTCACGGTTATTCCGAGCGGGACGTGAATTTTATTTTATTAGGTGCATCGCTATTTGTTGATACTTGTAATCTTAGATTACATTTTATTTTTCAGATGTTTCATGACTTCTGCAGTATGAAAAATGGCTTTTATTAACATATTTATTTAGTAAATAAAAAAATGGAGGAATAATATAGTAGTGGGGACAATTTTTTTGTTAAATCTTGAAAAAAATATATGCACGGTCTTTGGGTGTTATTTTTCAAGTCAAATGACAAAAAAAATCAAACGGTTGGCATTATCACACACTAATACTATTATATAGTAGTATAAAAGAACCAACGAGTTATAGACATATGTCTATATATATGTACATATATGTTTATAACTTGTTGAAAAGAACTCGTTTATAAGGAGGTAACTCGTCAATCTAAAAATCCAAAAGGGGGTCAAATGTTTCTGATTTAAGGGGGGGAGGTCCAATGGTACTTGGACAAATTTAAATTTAGGCATTTAGAATAATCCGGGGTTAGGGACTTAAAATAATATCTACTTAGGGACTTAGAATAATTTACTTTTAGAGGCTTAGAAAAATTCAACTTTAGGGTTTTAAAATAACCCGGGCTTAGTGACTTGTAATAATTCGAGTTGAAGAACTTAGAATAATTTCGATTTAAAGAATTAGAATAATACAGGTTTACAGAATCAGAATAATTTGGGTTTAGAATCTTAACATATAGTAGAGGTGATAATTACAAATTATAAGAATAGCGATTGTATTGTAATGTTACTTAGCATTTATGTAATATAACTAGCCCTTTTTAGAGGTTTAGTTTTCACATCCTATAATTAGTCTTATAGCCCAATTAAAGCTTTATTGAATTCCAATTCCAATTTTCTGACCCTTTCTTCAAAAAAGGCAGTTAATTAGATAATTTTAACTCTGCTTTCAAAATATTTCAAAAAACCTTTTACAATGGCGTAGTTCTTGTTAATTTCATGTCCTCTACTTTGTACCCCAGATTGCGTGTTTCAGAATCAAAGCATACCTACATTTGTATTCTATTTTTTTTGGTCGCGTGCTCTAGAAGAAGTTAACCAATTTTGGTTTTAAAATTAATTTAGAACTCGTAGATAGGCTCTTGGGCGTTAAATGTTTAACTCAATAAATTCGGATTATTTAATAAATAATAAAAATCGCAAAGAATTATAAAAAAGCTAAGGTTTTTTAATTTCAGGCACAATCACATATTTATTGAGTATTTTCTCTTTAATAACGTTGATGGGATCCACACTCTCATAAATTGAAAACTATTATTTATTATCACACATCAAGGCAATATAAGCATGTCGAGGCATCGGAATGACCTGGGAACCAAATTCCTCCATAAATTGGAAAAGACTTTTTTGTCTTATAAACTCATGATCATTTAAAGCACGATTTTATTTATATATTGCATACATAGGTTGATCGTGCCTAAAAAATAAATTTTAATTAATTTAGATATTTCAGGTCATTAACCATATTTTGTATGTATTTAATTCAAAAACAATTCACTTTTCACCATCTTTATCATTTTTTTCATAATTTTTTTTGATATCTGCAATCAGTTTTTTGGACATTTCTCTGCAAGGACTTTATAAAATCACTTGAAATTGAAAACACTAGATAAGATTTCAAAAAATTTGGTCAAAGGGATTTTTGATTCATCGAGTAGGTTCTAAGATATTGAAGATACACTTTCTCGAACATACATCCCTACTTACACCAAGTCAGTAAAAGCATGTGCAGGTATCGGAATGACTTGGAAACCAAATTTCTTCACGAATTGGACAATTTAGAAACTTTCGTTTTTTGACCTGACAAACTTATAAAGCACGATTTCATCTATTTATTGCATACATAGGGTGATCGTGCCTAAAAGTATAGTATCTTGTGTGATTTTGAATTTGTATGATATTTGATCGATGCAAATTTTATACAAAAGCTATGAAATTTATTGCGCAGTTGACATTTATAAGGTTTGTCACCTCTGTGAAGCGAAAATACAAGAATAAACATGCTTTTAAAAATAGCAGATTGGGTCCAAAAACTATAGGTTCCATCAACTCGATAAAATAAATACAGTTATAAAAAGTGAAAGTAATCCGATGAATCGTCGTTGAGACATCGTGCCCTCAAGGTCTCAATTTTTGTATCCATTAAGGTAGAGCTTCGCTCTATAATTATGCAAAATAAATTATCAACTTAAAAAAAAAAAATTATTAACAATTATGAACAATCTGTATGTAGCGTAATAAAATTAAAATGATGCTTAACTAAATAAATATTAAAATAAGAATAATTCTTTTAGGTTTTTGGAATCCAGACTTCACTGAATCTATTCCTAGCCAATGAATTTGCTGATGAAAATTAATCAAGTGTTTATAACAGGAACAGTGAAAGTTTTCTGAAGCGCTTGGCTAATTATATTTATTTGTTACTTTTTGTTACTTAACTAACTTCTAATTATATTTGGAAAAAATGGGCGATAGATTCATTGTCAATAAATTTAACTTCTAATTAATTTTATAACATGTGAAATTGTAAATAAAAAGCAAACTACATTCAAGAAATAAAATTTTACTATATATTAATTAATTAAATTTATAATATGTATTTGTTAAAATTTTACTAACTGTATTATAATACCAGAGATTAGATTATTCGTTTGTCTATTGGTAGTTCTTAGCTATTTTTACCCAAGTCTGAGGTCGATGTCTTGGATTTAAGAAATACCAATTGCATTGTGTTTGGTATGTAAAAATATGGTAACTGGCCTCTGAATTGTCCAATTTTCTCGCTTTTCCTGATAGAAAATGAAAAATCTGAATTGATTTTCGGATTCTTCGGAAAATTTTACATTGAAAACCTTCCTGGGTAAAATTTTAGAGGCCTCTGTAACGCTGTAAAAAACAAAGTAACCTGCTAAAATCAATCATAAAAAAATTTTGGTATTTTTTTATTCTGTTTATTTTTTTGATTTTAGCAGGTTTTTTTGTTTTTATTTTTTTTACAGCATCACACAGGCTTCTAAAATTTTACCTAGGAAGGTTTTGTAATGTAAAATTTCCCGAGAAATCTGAAAATCAAGTCAGATTTTTCATTTTCTATCAGGAAAAACGAGAAAATTGCAATATTCAGAAAATGAACAATTTTCAAAATCATTTTTTTGAGCCTAAAATTGATTTTTAAGTACTTAAAAGGCAAATGTGCCAAAAAAGGATTTTACCAGCATGAAAAGTAAGGAAAAACACATGTAAAAAGGAGTCATGGTATTTTTGTTAAATGTGACTGGTGCCGAGAAATCACAGAGCGGCGCGCCGGAACAAAATCCCACCTTATTCTCCCTTCTATCTATTGATGGCACACATATTTTTATCGATTGACGACACACCACGTGCACAAAACAAATACAATTTTATTAGTTAAACTCCAAAATAAAAAAATAACAAGTTAATGCTCGGAAATGAAAATAAATAAAATTAGTTGCGTTTCCGAGCCAGATTAATTTTAAAGTAATATACAAATAATAAAGATTTTTTTTATTTTATGTTATATATTGAATGACACTTGTAAATATTTAATAAAGTTTTGATTTTTTTATTAATTGAGATTTGGCATTATATTATTATATTATCATGCGTGTATTTTGAACGCGACAGCGTTGTCGACTCAATATTTATATTATAATATTTATATTATAATATTGAGTCGACAACGCCGTCGCGTTCAAAATACACGCATGATAATATAATAATAATAATCGTGTAAATAAGAGCGCGCGCCTACAAACATAGCGTGCGACGTTTTAGCTGGCTGTATATATAGCATCAAAGGATATAATATAAACTGCTCTTTGATAGTATACTACGCAACAGGATGCTATGCGTTGTAGTACTTCTTAGTTCTTTCAGGAGATTTTTCTGCATGTATCTTTATTTACATTTAGACTCTTTAAACCTATTTCATATACAAAAAGTATAATTTTTTTCCATGTTTAATTTAGCGTTTAAAAGTTATTGTTGAATAAAATAAGTAAATCTAACACTTATTAATTGTTAATATATTTTATACATATTTATTTATTTAAACTTTTAATAAGGCAAATTTAAAATATGGAAAACAATGGATGTGACATAAATATTTAAAAATAATACTTAAACTACGAAATTAAAAAATAATATTTTTATTAAATGTTTAATTTTGTTATAGCTTTTATTGGTCTATCTCTATTTGTTCTAAGTTTTAATGTTTCATTTGTTTTGAAATTTTTGCCTTTAACTTGTATTTTCTTTTTCAACTCGACTTCATATCGAGCAATTTTGTTATTCGAGGATTTACTAGTTTCTGCCTTTCTTTTTAAACCATTAACATTTACTTTTTTAAAGTTTTCATTTTTCTTCTTCTGTTTACTAGCCCTGTCAGTTTTATTACTCTGAAAACCAATTAAAACAAATTTTCATTTTTATATAACTACTAATCAGAGCTACTAAATTAATAAAGGACTTACTTTTTTCAATTTTAATGACAACTTACTATTTTTTGTAAGTATCTTATTTTGATTTAAATTTTTGTGGGAATTACTGGCTGCAACTTCAGAAGATGTATTAATTTTTCCTTGAATATTGTCTGCAGAAAAAACTTATTAAATTAATGTTTTTTTATGTATTACTTCATTTAGCCCTGAAGTTGAGGAATGACTAATAGTGAAGATTACTTAATTAAATTTAAATGAATAATTTTTTAATATAAATTACCTATGGGGGTGCGATCAGTAACTTTTTCATAAATAAACCTTTTGAAAAATTAATTTGAAATAGAGTAATTTAAAATTTATGCTCCAGTCAGCAAAGTAAATTTGTTTATTTACAATAAAAAGTTAATATACATTAATACAAAAAAAAACATGAATATGATTTTAGAAAGATATTATAAAATGATCACAGATCATTTTTTCATCCTATATTATAATTACATCATTTTTGTTAGGTATTTTAGCTTTTGGTTGAATATGAAACTAAAATTGGTTGAAAATTCAACTGATTGGTTGAATTTTACACTTTTTAGTAGAATTTCGTCGTTTTTGGTTGAATTTTCAACCGATTGGTTGAATATTAAACCAGTTGTTTGAAAATTCAACCAAAAACTGTGAAATTCAACCAAGTGGTTGAATATTCAACCAAAGCAGCTCTACCGTATACGATCACGAAAAAAGAAGATTAATCGATGTACAAATTTTAATTGTTCCCAACATAAAAAATTTTAAAAAATATCTGAATTGTTCTTAATTTAATACTACACCTGCACCGTCTGGAAAAGTCGTATTATTCAATAATTACTTATTATAAAGCGCTTACGAATCAGCAACATAAGAAACACAACGAATTAATATATGTAAAATACTTTATTGGTTTACTTATCTTTTTATTATTAAATAAAAATATATATTTAAAAACGCACTTTTGCTTTCTATAATTTAGCTTTTAAATTTGGTTTAACTCACCAAAATTTGTAGGCTCAGTTATTTCATCGTTAAAAGATGATTCTGCAACAATTTCTGGGGCTACAGATGATGTATCACCACTAATAATATTATCTGTATTAGGTTTAAGAAGTATACTTTTTTTTTGTTTTTCATCATTAAATAATAACATTTTATACATCTGTAAAAGTTCTGTTTCATGTTCTTTCAAAGAATCATATTTGTAATACTTAAAATCTTAACTGGGATCTTCTGAGTCAGTATCCACGACGTCTTCTGTTATTTAATCTTTGACAGGTCGAACTAGATCTTGAATTGTAGCCTTGCGGTCAACTGAAAATTTTTAAATATTTAATTCATCTTATCTTAAAAGTCTTTTATAACTATAGCCAACGAATAATAGGAAAAATTTTGCAATTTGATTTTAATATACTACTGAATAGAATTATGCAAAAAATTATTTATTTTTTGTAGCCTACAGATTCGTGTAAATATTTTATTAAACGATTTTTAAAATTTTAAATTGTATTTGATTTGATACTACATACCTTGAATGTCGGGTAGAGTGAAGCTAAGTTTATTATTAGTGTAATGCGGTGTTTTTATACACCTTTTGAATAATTTCAAATTAAAAATCGCGCTTATTTATTATGGGCACTCTCTCCATATGAACGAGTATTTATTTTTTGTATTACGCACATGTGTTAAACTTCTCAACAGTTATTTTTGTACATAATAATTATATAAAACATAATGTTAATACAATTTAAACAAAATTTTTTAAACGGAACAGAAATAACAGTTGAGAAAATAAAAATTTGTTACTTCATTGAATATTTTTACAAAAATTTTTTTTCAAATTTTCTAAATTTTTTAAAATAAAATTAGTGGCATCCTTTATAATAATACATGTTTTAGCATAAAGAACAAAATTTTGATCTTATCTTGAAAATTTTATAAAATTAAAAACTTCCCATACAGGTGAGAAACCTTACAAATGTAGTGGTCTAATAAAAATAACATTTTATATCTAAAAACTAAATAAGAAGAAAATTTAATTAATATTTTAAGTAGTTAAACACACTGGTGAAAAACCATATGAAGGTAAATCAAAAATAATTTTTTTGTGCACACTAGTGAAAAACCATACAAATGTAATCTTTCAACCCTGGTATTTAAAATATTAATTGAAATTCTTATGAATTTAATAACCTGGCAGCAAGTAATTGTTTAGAGTATAATATTTTATTGAAAAAAATTAAAATAACTAAAAATATATTTGGAGCTGTCCTTAATTTTTTGAAAGTTAAAAGAATGTAAAATTTATTATATATGGACACTTCTTATAATAATGTGCAATAAAACATTGTTAACTTTGTATTTAAATAATAATTTTTATTAACTGTTTTGCACTATAGTAAATATTTATGTTCTCGAAGTCTATAATAGTCTAATAGATACAATTTATACAAATCAATATATATGGAGACTTCTCTAAAATTTGTGCAATATTTGCAATTTTTGTATAAAAACTAAATAATTTGAAGTGTTATATTTTTTAATTAGCAAAATTTTTTTACGCTAGATTTACATAGTAAAATTTAGTTAAATAATTTATCCATATATATGGGCTTTTATAATAATAATGGAAATATTCCAAAAACTTAAATCACTTCAAATTATTTAAAAATAAATTAATGAATGATTGTGATTTTTTTTAGATTAAAATCAACATAATTTATAATAATTTGTTTTTGAGAATTTATTTTTCGTTTGAAATAAGAAATTAAATTTTTTTTGTAATGCGTTTTGCTAATATCTTATGGAAGGTTTAGGAAGGGGGTATTACCTCGCCTTATTAAGCTTGGTTAAATGTTGAAGTATTTCAACAATCCGAAATAAGAAGTTTATTTTCATGGAAATTTAGGTCAACCAGTTATAAAAATTGTATAAAAGTCAAGTTTAGTAACTTTGACTTCAAAACACCTTGTTCTTTTCTACAGTACTCAATTAATTTTTTATGACGGTCAGACGTGACTATCAAGTACTTGAGCAAGAGTTGTTAATAGATTGCATATCGTGCTAGCTTATATGGGGTTATTCTAGACGTTTGCATATTTAGGTGTTTTCGGCGCCTTAATAATTATTCAGGTTTCGTACCTTTTGCCATAAAAGCGTATGTTGGTAATGAGATTTTTAGCTACAATCTCATCAGGTTTAATACTTTCATGCTTAAGAGTATAATTACAGGTTTCCCTCTTTTCCCGCCTTAAAAGTGTTGGATTATTGAGACAAAATTTTGTTCTCTACAGATTATTTGCTTTCATGCCAAAAAAGTGATCTTAGATTAGTATTTAGTTATAGTTAGAATAAAAATTAGTTATAAGAAAATCTTAGATTTTTTTCATCTATTTAAAATTACAACTGGTTGGTCCTACTTGAAGTATAAAATTTTATAGAATAAAGCGCTATATATGCGGAATTATATTTAAAAATTTCAAATTTCGGATTCAATTGTCACAAGAGATTAGGAGTACGAACGCGAAGAAGAATAATTATTATGCCTGACTACTTGGAGAAGAATTATTTGTAGTATAGATTTTAGGAGCACGCCCACAAAGTAGGTTAATTACGGGATCTTAAGAACTATAGGGCTTTGACTGATCACCTTTGTTCTATTTCTTAACCGCTGTAATTCTCCGAGTGCTGGAGCCGTTTAAATTTTCTTGAAAATATTACGACATTGTCGCATCTTTAAAGATTTGAGTCAATATAATTTTCTGAGACGTGGAAAGTTTAAATTTTCTGAGACAAGTGGCACCTCACCCTACTCAAGACATCAAAGCATTATATTAACTACGTGACCCTACATATTAATAAATTTTGTTTGCACTAAGTTTGCAAAAGTGCTGCACCCCTAATGAGAAGATTAATCGAATTTTAAGCAGCGGGGTGTAATACGGTGTTTTTATACACCTTTTGAATAATTTCAAATTAAAAATCGCGCTTATTTATTATGTGATTCAAGTGTGAATTACGGCGCTAAAATCGATATTATTGATCGATAAGTGGGGGTCACGTGAGTTTCAAAGAAATAACTCTCTCTCTCGTCCCTCGGATTTCGTGGAAATCGGACGAATTATGTAATCTCGCGCGCGCTCCTTTTTGTTCCTGTAGATGAGATATGCTCTCCAGTTTATAGAAAAATAAAATGAGCGAGGATGGAGAATATTTATAAGAAGAAGAAGATTAGTTGTCGTGTAGATGAGGTCCATCCCACCACCAAGAGTCTCTCCATAAAGTTCCACACGTGGAGTCACTATTTTCTATGTCTTTATTTTTCATAGAAGAAGAGGAGCGACGCTGTGAGTAAAAAGTAATAAAATAATATATGGTTAACCACGCGAATTTTTATTGTCGCAAAATTTTCATATATAGCGAATCGGTATATTTTTGTATGTATGTATGATAAAATAGTATGAGTGTGGCCACCGTAAAACTTTGTAAAATCTTTTATATTATTTAACAATTAATTGAAAAGTAATTTATTAAATTAAAATATACAATGATCATTTAAATTAAATTATTAATTTGTCTTATAAAAATTTATTTATTAATCCTTTTCCAATGCATGCTGCCAGGCGTATGCGTGTGTATTTTTACATACCACACTATAATAAAACAGGTAAAACCCCTCTCTCTCTCTTAAAAGTAACATTGCATTTTAGCAATATGAAATATTATTAAATTAATTATTATTATTATTATTTATTTATTATTGCTAAAATAAAGTGTTACAAACGTGGCATCCCTTGTGGGGAAAAAAAGTTAGAAAAAAGTTTAAGTAATTTTTTAATTCTGAATCTTCGAAAGCTTTGATTGGATTCAATTCAATATTAAGGTTGATTAATCGTCACAAAAATTTGACGGTATACGGCCGGTCATTTTTCGTTGAAGATAAAATAAAAAAAAAAATGCGACAACGTAGCATAATATTTGTAGGTGCGCGTTTCTTATTTGCATGATTATTATTATAATATTATGCGTGTATGTTAAACAGCGACGTTGTCGCCTTAAAATTTTTATCGGTTTTTTATTTTTTCTAATTGAAATATCTTTTATACGAAAACCACAATTTATTTAAAAATCGAATACTAGTTTTTTCAATAATTAATTTACGTGGTGCTATTTTTTTTTTTAAATTTATCGTTTAGTTTTGATATTGACATAACATAAAAATCTCAAACCCCTGATTTTTGACTCAGCTCCTATGCTTGCAATTTATAAGGACTCAACTTTGGAGCTTTTTATCTCCTAAATGAAAACCACAATTTTCTTAAAAATTTTTTTTTATGTGTTTTATTATTATACGAAGCCCCTATAAAAATTATATCGATTTGTATTCTGATCAAAATACAGAGTAATCAACCTTAAGGTATCAATGAGATATAAGAATTTGCTATTAACACTTAGTATTTAAATTTACTTTGATTTTTCTTGTTTAAATTTAAATAAATCAATCAGTAAATTTCCATTTATTCACCAGTACTAGGTAAAGAGTTGAAGTAACTAATTTCTTTTAAGGACGCTCTTTCCATTAAATTTCCGAATAAAAGCATATACAGTTTTTTAGAAATAAAGTTTCAGGAATCGAATGGTATGGGCATATGGAGTATAAAGTGGATGTGATAGAGAGCGCCACATTCCAACAGTAGTATTCGATTCGGCACTAATTTTTACGTATTCTCTGAAATTTTTATGCAAAACGGAGGTATCTTTAAAATTTTATCAAATATTTTTGAAGCTGGTAAAAAAAATTTTTTTCATTTTTTTATTTTTTATGGTATTTTTAATAATTAATTTGTGTATCTATGTGTCTATGCGTTTTATCACGAGGCTAAAACCAATGAAAGAAATTACATAAATCCAGTGTCAAAATAAAGTTAAAATAAAAAAATTTTTACTACTTTTGAAAAAAAATTTAATTTTCTGAAAAATTGGTTAAAAAGTGAAATATCTGAAAAATATGATAAAATTTTAATGTCGCAATGGGTATTATTTGATTCAGTCAATTCTAGAACCATCTATATGTACATATCTGAATACTATATACTATATAAATTTGAACATTTATTTGTCTGTCTGTCTGTCTGTAATAATAACGCTGCTCTAATCACTACGCAATAGTTTGAATGTGTTGGCATAATTATAAATTTGTAGTGAAAAATGATTTTTTAAAGCAACAGAAAAAGAAAGAAATGTGACACAGGGGGGGCAGAGCCCCCCCTATCACCTATGCTAGTTTATATATATACTAGGGGGCTCCGCTCCCTGCGCGCTTCGCGCGCCAACCCCCGTAGAGTGATTGAAAAATTGGGTTAGTCATCAGAACAACAAATGTAAAATTTTAAATACAATTTTAATAATTACTTTCAGTTAAAAATATTGATTATGTTGTTTTTCTTTTATTTTAAAATTCATTAATAGGTTTATAATTAATTGATTTATCTGCTTAAAAATGAAAAAAAATAAAATCACTTAGACCCATAAGGGCCGGTTTTGTGCAGTAGTACCTTATTGGCCCAAAAGTATCAAATTAGCCCAAAAGTGTCAATAACTAAGAAAATGGAAAATTTTATTATACCCCATAAGGTTCGCTTACACCCACAAGGTCCGGTTTTGCTCAATAGTACTATTGACTACTAATTTCAAAATTTGGCGATTTTTGCCAATTGTGGCCGTAAAACTTCAAATTTTGAATATACACTTTTTCGGCTGGCACAAATGAGCCAGCCAATAGGAGCGCGTCTTTCTTTCTTGTCTCTCCTGCAGTATTTTAAAGCATGTCGATAAAACTGACGTCGATAAAATAGATCTTCGATGAATGTTAAAGACTTATCGATTTAACTTTTTGCTGAACGCATGCGACCTCTGGATTCCGCGGTCATTTATTTAATTATTATTATATGCAGCTGCAAGTTAACAACACGATACATGAATGCTTGACAAATACATGGATGGGAACAAAACAAAATTACTTACCATATTATTTGAAAATATTTGGCTACTCCAAAGTCGCGGAGTTGCATACTTGGTTATTATTATATTATAATTAAAAAATATATAAATAAATTATAAAAGTCACATAGAAGTATCTCTATATGAATTATGAAGATTGAAGTGTAAGTTTTCGGAGTTTTATTTTTAAAAACAAAAATCAGCTGTTAGAATAAGCGTACGTAAAAGTAATGTGGAGTTTTTTAATGGGAAAGAGAGTTTTTGTATCTCTATTTTTTTACGTTTATACTGAATTGATCTAAAATATTGTCAGTGGTTGATACAGCGCTCAGTTTTACCTTTTTTTAATTAATGACATAAGTGTGAGTAAAAAACAATTATTAAAATTATTATTATTATTATTTAAAATTGAAAAAAAAAAGTATTTTATATTATATCTTGGAGAGATTTTAGGTGAACAAATGGTCATTTATATTTTAGCAGTAGAAACTTGACACGCGGAGAAAATTGAAAATGAAAATTCAAGCTCAATTTCACATGGGCGACCGCGCGTGGCTATTTTATGCACGAATCTCAATAGCGCGTCCAATATTTCCCGAGAAAATGCAGTTTTTCCAAAAGTTCATCCGACGGTGAGAGAACGCTGTTATCAGTGCAAAAAATAAAAAAGTTTTGTTTTGTTAAAAATATCTACGTTTTTGATAGCGCGTTCATCCCGCCTACGAAAGAACCATTAAAAATAATAATTTTAAATAATTTATTATAAAAATAAGATAATATTAGTTTAATCAATTTATTAAGCACTATCATACAAATTTCATATTTTTGGTACATTTTTGGTAAATACTAATTTGATCCGATTATCGAATTAAAACTCAGTTACTTTTAAAAATAATTACTCGGCTAGTAATATTGGATATAAGGGCTATTTTACTTTTAAAAAAGGGCACTGTTAAAATAAAAAAAATGGGTTATATTAATAACTTTTCTATAAAAATCTTCGATCTCGTCAAAAATTCTGTAGATTGTGTAGACATACTAAAGGCAAATAGAAAAAGGAAAATTTCAAAAGTGAATATTTATGTGAAAATTTCTCTAATCATTTTGAATTCTAACGAACTAACTTTTACTGAAAAAATAACTTGATTATTTTAATGAAACCCATAAACTTTTTTTTTAATTATTAAATAATAACAAATTTTTATTGATAATTTGAAAGAAAACATTTATTTATTCAAAAGTATTGAAATTAAAAAGACATATAAAATTATGAAATTATTTGCTAAATATTTTTTGGAAATAATTTTTTAGATAAGAAAATTTTGACCTTATAATATCTTATATATAAGATATGTTTTCTTTTTCTACATTGATTACAAAAGCAAATTCTTTAAAATGAAATTTTATTTATTATACATCTAATAAAAACAAACTTAGACGATTCAAGATTTTCATACATAATACAAGTAAGCATGTTAACATACAAAATTATTAATTAATATTTTTAAAATTATGATTATGTTATCTTTATCATTATTATCTTATTTCTAAAAATATACACAATTAATCTTTTACTCTTTTATATTTCACTGACATTTAACTTATGAATAGTTCTACATTCTACATTTCAACAGCTCTAATTTTTTATTACCTAAATTATAAGTAAATGAAATATCGGTTAAATATTTGGCATTTTATAACTTATAGGATTACATAATATTTTTTCCCAAAGCTCCTTTAATTTCACAATTTCACAATAACAAACCTATTAGCTAAAATTAAAAACGGTATGAGCATTTTTTCTAAAATATCAATTTTTTTACCATAAATATAATCAATTGTTAAGTAAAAAACATCAAAATCATCACTGATTCTAATATTCTCATTATTTTTCTTCATTTCAGTATTAAGCAAAGCAGCAAAGTATAAACTATTAATTAATAATAATACATTTATGTGAAAGAATTTGTATATTATACATTATAAATGTTATATCACTAAATTTTTTATCATCAATTAAATTTATATAATTTATAGTATTCTGATAACAAGTAATCAATTTATTTATTTATGGGTGTTAACATCAGATATTGCTCCAAAAACTATTTTTAATATCAAAATATCATTATCTGTGTTAGTTTTTTTTTCACATGAATTAAATTAAAATCTATCAAAATTATATTAAAATAAATTACATATCGTGCGGTTTTTTTGGTTTCACGACCCTACCCTTGGTGCTTCTTTTAGGTACTTCACTGGTACCTTCTTCAGTTTTATCTAATTTTTTGTTATTTTTTTTAAAAACTGACAATACAGTTTTTTTTATTTTCGATGGTATGCTTACTTCTTCTTGATTGCTGTCAATATTTGAATCGCTTTTTCTTTTTTTTACAGGTTGCTTTTCTTTTTTCTTACCTTTCTTATTCTCTGAATTTTTCATTTTAACATGGAACATGTTTATAGGGAGGGGGTACTTCAGAACTTGAAAATTAAGGGGGGGGGGGGGTCAAATTTGTCCTATTTAAGGGGGGGGTCAAATTTGTCCTTTTTAAGGAGGGGGGTCAAATTTGTCCTTTTTAAGGGGGGGGGGGTCAAATTTGTCCTATTTAAGGGGGGGGGGTCAAATAAGACTTAGAATAATTAGGGAAGTATATATAAATAAATAAAATACTTTTAAAAGACTGAAAAATCTGGGCTTAAGGACTTAGGATAATATAGGTTTATGGACTTAGAATAATATCGATTTAGGGACTTGGAATAATTCAGGTTCAGGATCATATAATAATTTAGCTTTAGGGAATCAAAATAGTTTGTCTTTAGAATCTTAACAACTAGTAAGGTGATAATTACAAATTACAACAATAGAAAATTGTATTGTAATGTTCAGTAACATTTGTATTATATCTAGTCCTCATTTGGAAGTAAACATGTTCCATGCATTTAGGTTGTGTTTACACAAACCGGTTATAAGTTTTTTTATTTGTTACCTATAAAATAAGTTATATTTTATTATTTTAATCTGATACGTAAATGTTTTGTATAAGGGTTAATTTTAATGAAATAAGAGTGAAACTTATGTTAGGGTCTACGAAATTGATCTAAAGTGTTAAGGAATATTTCGAGTAAGAGGGCAGTAAATAAGATAATAATTAGACTGTTCGAAGCACAGTCTATACCTGCGACAAAATGTCGCTTTTGTTTGCGCTCGATAAAGTTACTGTAATATCTGATAAGGTTTAAATTTTACATGAAAGTTAATACCGAGTTAAAGATGAACTGATTAAATTTTGGGCCAAATTGGACATACACTGCCGGAATTATGTCCGATTTACCGAAATAATTTTATTTATATAATAGTAATTTACGTGCGATTTGGGGCAATCTCTATTTATGGACAAGTGTAGGGTACAGAAACGGGGTACATCCGTGTATGAAGGGTAAAATGAGAAAATCAAATATAAATCGATAAAGTCGAGCCCGCTAAATACAAATCATTCATATTTACCGGTTGATTAAAATCTTGTACAAGTAGTTCAGAGGTTGCCACCTCTCGGACTTACAATTTAAATTATTAGAAAAACGTTAAAAATAAAACAAAAATGCAACGATGCATAATCCGGAATATGCATCGATGCCAAATGAATCTATTCAATAATGATAAGATTCCATTTCAATGTAAATATTGTATATAGTAAAGATAATAGTAGAATTAAGCAAAATAGTAATTTAAGAACATTCTAGATTAAGTATCAACTCATAATTAAATAATTATTAATTAATTATAAAAATATAAAAGTATTAAAAACAATGTAAAACATAAAAACAAACTGTAATAGGACAATTAAAATGCATTGTAACATAAAATAATGCAAATATCCAAATTAATATCATTTTAATCGTTCTAAGAAACATCACGAATTTTCTAGAATCAAATACGTCACAGTGTGCAAAATTCGCCTCTCGGGTATAAATACGAGGACGGATTTCGCGACAAGCGGAGACGCTCTTTGGCTTTCTAGTAGTTCGCTACTTGTAAAGCATTTATGAAATAATAAAGACCAGTTGTTTAACAATTGTGTTAATTATTCATGTCTCAATAATTATATTATTTTCTATAAGTTCAACAGCTAACAAATATTGCTGCCTTTGATCAACACTGGTTGTTGTTTCTCTGGCTTTAAGGGTGTTCGGCGTAAAAACCGAACACTATGATAGACAGGAAAATCATAATATAAATTATTCTTTCCGTTGCACAGGTCGGGTCCAATCTCGAACCTTTCAACTGGCGATCCTGCCTAGTTCTTTTTTTGTAAAAAAAATTTTTTTTTTCTTTGACTGCAATTTTAACAAATCAGAAGAATAATGAGTAGAAAATTAAATAAAAAATTAAATATTATTGAAAGTCAGCAAAGTGATTTGGCAGAATCTGTCGAATTTTTACAACATCTTGATAACGAACAATGGCATTCATTAAGTCGAGCCATTGATGATATCAGGGAGTTAAAAGTCCTTGGTAATCAAAGTGTAAATCAAAATCGAAATTGAGAATATTTATTTAAAAAATAGAGTTAATGAACTCTTAAAAGTCATACGCTCACAAGAAATAAGATTAAAAAATCTTGAATCTAAAATCAGTCAAAAGGAAGTACAATAAAAGAATTGAACCATGTAATAATCCATTGATAATTTATGTAATGATTCATATATTAATCCTAAAATTTTCCTTTTTAAGTACTGAAAAATAATAGTACAATGTATTCATTTTTTTTTTAAAAGCATTAAAATAAATGCAAGTAAAGAAGCATTAGAATAAATGCAAGTTATACTTTTTTTTTTAGTTTTTCAAAAAAGAATTTAATGCTAGAATTTTTATTTTCATTTTTTTTTAGCATTAAGGATGCGCGATAAGAACATCTGAGTTATATAAAAAAATTTTTTTTTTTTTTTTTCTTTTTCAAAACTTATTTTATTTGATTAAAATTTACTCTTTTGTTCTGCGCAACAAACAAAAAATGAAATTTCTTACTTCTTGTTTACAATTAGCATAATAATTAAATTTTTATTTTTGAATACAAGTAAGAAATATATTTAAAATTCATAATAATCAAACGATACCATTTTTCGTCAATAATAAGTTTCGATGATGATATTGATTTTCTCTATATATGTGTGCTCTCACTCATTTCTTTGTTTATAATTATAAAAATGCGTAAAGATTAAATTTTTTTTTTTATTTTTCCTTTCATCTTGCATATGACATTGAGTATATACGCCAAAAATTCATTTTGGATTTTTTATATTATTATTATCATTATTTCCTTTTAAAGTATGATTTATAATTTTATTTTAATGTAAATAAAAACAAACATTTAATACATTTAACTAAATGAAAAGTTATTTAAGATTAAATGCGTTAAGATTAAATGAACTCATATGCAAGAGTGCAATTTATTATATGCAATTAATAGATGCACTTTTATGCAATTGTATGCAATTTTATGCATTTTTGTAAAAATTAATAGAAATTTAAATATATACAAAAAATCAATAAAAAATAAATTTTTTTGTTTAATTCCAAGAAAAAAGCTTAATTTAAAAAATTTTTTTTTTCCATTTAAGGAAACGGCTCAATAATTTAAAAGTATTTGTTGTAAAACTAAAACAAAATGTCAAAAAAGAAAGTCATTGCTGATCTTATGCTCACTTTGCGTGAAAATTCAGACTACATGTTAAGGGAATTCAAGAAACAAAATCCCGCTCTAAATATAGGAAGTAATACTCCAAATGAGAAAGAAATAATCGTAAAAATGATCGCTAATATGAGCAACACAATAGCGAAAATGTTTGAATTTTTTGATGAGAAAGAAACCAAATATGAAAAAGATCTTAGTGAAAAAACAAGATTAATAAACAGCCAAGAAGACAGAATTCAGCAACTAGTCAATGAAAAAGAAAATTATAACACTCAACTAGAAGCTATGGAAAATCGTATAAAATCAGTCACAGAAGAAAACAACGTCATAGAAAAAGAATTAGAAGCAATAAAAAATAGAGCCAAAAACATTGACAAACTAGAAGAGATGTTCAGTCAAATTGATGTAAGCATAAATAACAGCAGCTCTGCTACCGCCGCAACAAGAAATAAAACTCTAGGAGTAAAAATGAAGGCTCCTATCTTCAGAGGTGACCATGATGAAAAACCTCTAAAATTTTTAATAGATTTGCAAAAATATATAGAAAATTACTCTGATAATAAGGGTGAAAATACAAAAATATTAATTAGCCAGTGTTTACAAAAAGGAGCAAAAAATTGGTTCTATCTGGTAGAAAAAGACATAAATAATTATGATAATTTCGTAGATCAATTCAAAAAACGATTTTGGAATGCAACTATTAAAGATGGTTTAAGAAGAATTTTCAATTCTGGTTCATATGATGAAAATGGTAAACAAACTAGAGTAGAGTATGCACTCACATTATTCAACATCGCTGAAGACTTGGAAATATCCAATGATCAAGAAGAAATAATTAACCAGATAATTCCACATTTTGACCCAAATACTAGAAGAATAATAAGAGCACTAAGAACAAAAACAAGAGATGAATTTCTGGATATTCTTGAGCAAGAGGATAATGATGACCGATCAAGTAGAAATATTCAAGATACAAATTGGCAAAATGAAAAATCATATAGTAAAAATAACTCATACAGAAACAATGCTAGTTACAATTATAATAATCAATTTAACAATGAAAAAGAACAAGGACAGGCAAGTTGGTCAAAATCTAAACAATTATCAAAGAAGAGGAAATTATACTGAAGTTCGAGATAACAGACAAGATCTAAGCTATAGAAATTCAGAAAGTGCTAAAGATGAAAATAATTATCAAGGGCGACAGCAAAATATTACGCAACAACAACGTCAAAATAAAGGGCAAATAAATAGGCAAAATCAAAATCAATCATATCAAAACAAGAAACAGGGGCAAAAATCTCAACACGAAATTGATGCCATTCAAGTAATAAGTGAAACTGAAATTGAAAATGAACATTTCGGTTCAGAATAAAATATTAATAAAAAACACAAAAAAAAAAAAATTATTAACAAAAATAAAAAAAATAAAAAATAAATTATGTTTTAATTTTACAAAAAAGCTTATGAGTGATTCTTAGTGAATTCAGCAAAAGTTTCCAGGTCGGGTCGCTGAAACCAGCTAAAAACTTTTTTTTGCTAATTACCTATCCAAAATGGACTATGTCCCCAAATTTTAGCCCTTAATATTGAAAACTAAGCCCAGGGCGAATTTTTGAAAAAAAAAGACGTTTTCATCTTTCCTCAGCCACCCATTCTTCTTTTATGTGCCATTCCTTCTGGAAATCATTAAAAATAATGAAAAAAGAGGTACTATAGTAAAATTTCCTCAGGAATCCAGTCATGCCAGTAGTTTTTGAAAATTCCTACACGGGGAGCCAGAAAATGCATAAATTCACAGGGTATATTACGGAAACTACAGAAAAATTGTATATCCGAATTTTTTATTCAGCTTCTCAGGAAAAGCGTGTTTTTATATATATTTTCGGATGCCATATCAACCTAGATGCGATCGAACTTCCTAGACCCTAAAATAACCGAAAAATCGTGAATTTTCCTCAATTTTTCTCATTTTTTAGCAGTTTTTTTGAATTTTCCCGCTCTAAATGACTCCCAACGATTTAAACAAGGTAAGATTCGGATTCCCAGGGAAATTTCATATATTTTCTTTATTAAAATCCTTTTTAGGCTTCGATGTAAACGAGCTCACACCAAATGCCTTTAATACAAAATTTTGATTTTTATCGTTTTTTAGCAGTTTTTTTGAATTTACCCGCTCTAAATGACTCCGAACGATTTAAACAAAGTGAGATTCGGATTCCCAGGGAAATTTTACATATTTTCTTTATTTAAATCATTTTTAGGCTTCGATGTAAACGAGCTCACACCAAATGCTTTAAATACAAAATTTTGATTTTTATCGTTTTTTAGCAGTTTTTTTGAATTTTCCCGCTCTAAATGACTCCGAACGATTTAAACAAAGTGAGATTCGGATTCCCAGGGAAATTTTACATATTTTCTTTATTTAAATCATTTTTAGGCTTCGATGTAAACGAGCTCACACCAAATGCTTTAAATACAAAATTTTGATTTTTATCGTTTTTTAGCAGTTTTTTTGAATTTTCCCGCTGTAAATGACTCCGAACGATTTAAACAAGGTGAGATTCAGATTCCCAGGGAAATTTTACATATTTTCTTTATTTAAATCATTTTTAGGCTTCGATGTAAACGAGCTCACACCAAATGCCTTAAATACAAAATTTTGATTTTTATCGTTTTTTAGCAATTTTTTTGAATTTTCCCGCTCTAAATCACTCCGAACAATTTAAACAAGGTGAGATTCAGATTCCCAGGGAAATTTTACATATTTTCTTAATTTAAATAATTTTTAGGCTTTGATGTAAACGAGCTCACACCAAATGCCTTAAATACAAAATTTTGATTTTTATCGTTTTTTAGCAGTATTTTGGAATTTTGCCGTACTACATGACCCTGTATGATTTAATTAATGTCAAATTCGGGTTTCCAGTAAAATTTTAAACTTTTTCTATACTTTAATAATTTTTTGGCTTTAGTGTAAAAGAGTTCATAGAAAATTCTATAAATTTAAATTATTTTTTAGCTCTATATTGGTCACTAGGTAGAATTCGGAGTTACATTCTATAAAATATAGCTATTCTTTAGAGAAAAAAAATTTTTTAAATAATAATTAATGAATTACATATTTTAATAATCTTTAAAAGAATGAGTTTTTTAATAAAGAGAAAATTATTCTATTAAAAAAATTTTTATTGATATTTATATAATATTTAGCTTACAATAATGTATTCAGAAAATATTTTTATAATTTAGATAATTTATTCACAAATAGAATCCAAATTCTTTAGATATTGAGTGTATTTGGAATGAGTATGCCCTGATTTTATTTTTATTTTATCATCTTCATTTGTAGCCGATACATTGTATAAAATTTCATTAAAGCCTACTTTAACACGGGTCTCAGTATCAGGCCATTTGTAGATATTTTTTGAAAAACTTTGTAATACAGATATTTTAGCTATTAATTCATCTTCAATTATATCTGTAATAAAACCTACCGCCCAAGTTTTTGAGATTACGAAAGAGACATAAGTATTTGCTGACCATTTATAAGCTATTTTTTTCAACAAATTAAATCTTAAGGAATAACTTTCATCTGAACTTAAATATTTACAGCCAATTATTGTATTTGATAATGGAGTAAAGTCGTGATAATTTCGTGTTCCTGGAATGGTATGCGCCATTGATGATGTTGTGTCACGTTCCAGGCTTAACTACTCTCTGCTTATTATTATTGTTTTTATTGTAGGTAAATGATGTTCACAAAATTCATGAATGCGGCTTACATTCATTATTTGATTATCAAATTCACGACGTAAACTTTCTTTGCTTGTATCTCTTTTTATCGTACCTCCAATGATATCACAAGTTGATTTACCGTGAGAAGTTGCAAAAAATATCCACTTAGCATCAATACCAAAATTCTTTTTATGTTGACATAAATTGTATAGGTTGGAACAGTTTTTGTATTGTCCAGGACAACCATCGCTAACATACTCAATTTTCTTAATTTGAGGCATATTTTCTTTTATGTACCTTACAATATATTTTTGAAAAACCTGAACTGCTACTACGTCATGTTTACAATTTACGTAGCTTATTGTTTTAATGAATAATATGAATACAATAAAAATGTTTTTAATGTAACTCATTTATTTAATAATAAATCTTGTAAACATTGACGATTGCCACGCCACATAGCTTTAAATTTTTTATATACAATGTTTATTATTTTTAGCGCTAAATTTAAATTATTTAAAATTTTTTTCGGAAATAAGATTATTAGTAATTTACATCTTTAATAATATAATATTTATTAAGTTGTTATTATATACGATATAATAAATCTTATTAGGAACCTTAAACAGATAAAGTACACACAAAACTGCTAAAAAACGATAAAAATCAAAATTTTGTATTTAAGGCATTTGGTGTGAGCTCGTTTACATCAAAGCCTAAAAATGATTTAAATAAAGAAAATATGTAAAATTTCCCTGGGAATCCGAATCTCACTTTGTTTAAATCGTTCGGAGTCATTTAGAGCGGGAAAATTCAAAAAAACTGCTAAAAAACGATAAAAATCAAAATTTTGTATTTAAGGCATTTGGTGTGAGCTCGTTTACATCGAAGCCTAAAAAGGATTTAAATAAAGAAAATATATGAAATTTCCCTGGGAATCCGAATCTTACCTTGTTTAAATCGTTCGGAGTCATTTAGAGCGGGAAAATTCAAAAAACTGCTAAAAAATGAGAAAAATTGAGGAAAATTCACGATTTTTCGGTTATTTTAGGGTCTAGGAAGTTCGATCGCATCTAGGTTGATATGGCATCCGAAAATATATATAAAAACACGCTTTTCCTGAGAAGCTGAATAAAAAATTCGGATATACAATTTTTCTGTAGTTTCCGTAATATACCCTGTGAATTTATCGATTTTCTGGCTCCCCGTGTAGGAATTTTCAAAAACTAATGGCATGACTGGATTCCTGAGGAAATTTTACTATAGTACCTCTTTTTTCATTATTTTTAATGATTTCCAGAAGGAATGGCACATAAAAGAAGAATGGGTGGCTGAGGAAAGATGAAAACGTCTTTTTTTTTCAAAAATTCGCCCTGGGCTTAGTTTTCAATATTAAGGGCTAAAATTTGGGGACATAGTCCATTTTGGATAGGTAATTGGCAAAAAAAAGTTTTTAGCCGGTTTCAGCGACCCGACCTGGAACCTTTTGCTGAATTCACTAAGAATCACTCTTATATATATATTTTTTTTTTTAAAGGAAAGAAAAATTAATCTTCCTTAAGAATTAATAATAAACAGAAAAATGTAAAAAAAAAAAAAAAACAAAAAAAAAACAAAAATCTGATAAAATTCTAATGTTTTGTTTTTTATTAAAAGCCTTTTTCCATATGTTGGAAACTTGCATCGAGTTTCCAACCACACTTAAAACTTAGTTTATTATGCATGTTTCCTTATGTTGGAAACTCACATCGAGTTTCCAACCAAACTAAAAATTTAGTTCTTATTATGTATTTATTTCTTTATGTTGGAAACTCGAACCGAATTTCCAACCAAGCTTAAAATTAATAGAAAAAGGAATACAAAAGTTAAATATAAAAATTAAAATATTGTAAATTAATGAGAGATAAACACACAAACTTATGTAAAAATTCAAAATAAACTAATCATAAGAAAAATAACAAAAGAAATTAAATTCTTACTTTTTATCTAAGATAAACAAAACAAACTCCTATAAATATATTAAAAAATAAAATAAAATGATCTAAATCAATAATAAAAATTGTAATCAAATTATAAGAAGCAAAGTTTTTAATATGATCTATATGGGTACGATCGTATTGAATATTTCTTTTTATGATTAATTTTTTAAATTATTAAATGTATTGGCAGTTTAAAAACTGTAAAAATACTTTTATGGAGACTCTTGGTAAATCTTATATGGGTAAGAAAATGCTAAGGGATTTTTATGATTGTATTTGAATTATAAAATTCTTTAAGAGGTATTAATTTAGAAATAAAAACAAACAAAAATAGAAATAATTATAAAATATAAAAAATCATAAAGATTATAAAAAATGATAATTAAATAATTAAAGACATAAAAATTAATTTAATTAACGCCTATCAAATAAAAATAAACATAAAAAATTAAGAAAATAATACGTAAAAATTAAAATGAAATAATAAAAAAGAACCATATTTTTTAAGTAAATTAAAATTGGTTGAAAACTTAATAAAAATTATATTTAATTCATTAAATCTTTAGTTTATAATAATAAATTGAGAAAAAAAATAGATATTTCTCTAAAAATTAAAAATAAAATTTACAAAATAATTTAATAATATTGCATGCAAAATAAAAATTAATAAATTTACAATTCTTATAAGAAATTATGAATTTATGAAATAAATTAAAAATCAAATTCAAAAATTTTATCAAAAACAATATGAATAAATAAAGTAAACAAAAATTATATGAATACGGATGTACCGTTCTCTGCTCTCATTACGTACACACAAACTCTTTATCACGCTCCGTAATAAAAAGTTTGGGGAGGGGTAGTTGTAGGGTACAGAAACGGGGTACATCCGTGTATGAAGGGTAAAATGAGAAAATCAAATATAAATCGATAAAATCGAGCCCGCTAAATACAAATCATTCATATTTACCGGTTGATTAAAATCTTGTACAAGTAGTTCAGAGGTCGCCACCTCTCGGACTTACAATTTAAATTATTAGAAAAACGTTAAAAATAAAATAAAAATGCAACGATGCATAATCCGGAATATGCATCGATGCCAAATGAATCTATTCAATAATGATAAGATTCCATTTCAATGTAAATATTGTATATAGTAAAGATAATAGTAGAATTAAGCAAAATAGTAATTTAAGAACATTCTAGATTAAGTATCAACTCATAATTAAATAATTATTAATTAATTATAAAAATATAAAAGTATTAAAAACAATGTAAAACATAAAAACAAACTGTAATAGGACAATTAAAATGCATTGTAACATAAAATAATGCAAATATGCAAATTAATATCATTTTAATCGTTCTAAGAAACATCACGAATTTTCTAGAAGCAAATACGTCACAGTGTGCAAAATTCGCCTCTCGGGTATAAATACGAGGACGGATTTCGCGACAAGCGGAGACGCTCTTTGGCTTTCTAGTAGTTCGCTACTTGTAAAGCATTTATGAAATAATAAAGACCAGTTGTTTAACAATTGTGTTAATTATTCATGTCTCAATAATTATATTATTTTCTATAAGTTCAACAGCTAACAAATATTGCTGCCTTTGATCAACACTGGTTGTTGTTTCTCTGGCTTTAAGGGTGTTCGGCGTAAAAACCGAACACTGTGATAGACAGGAAAATCATAATATAAATTATTCTTTCCGTTGCACAGGTCGGGTCCAATCTCGAACCTTTCACAAGGGTCGTAGCATCCGAGAAATAAATAATTTTTAATCGCAGACCAGAAATTGTATAATTCTTTTAATTTTTTTAATTTTTAAATTATACTAAATTAATTATCATAAATCGAAAAATTATTTCCAATTTCTGTGTTTTAACATAAAAGCTTTTAAATAGGTGTATTATTGCTACATTCCCTAATTTTACTGATTGAAGGTTAAAATTCCAATTTTTTAATATAAGACCCCAAAATTCATGATCAGCGACCCAAAAATCTACACTACACCATATCTGTAGAGGGGCAGTAAGCATACAACCTCCTCCCCTTTATATATTGACTAGAGTATTATGACTATTTGATAAAGTTTTGCAATAAACACGGGTGGCAAATCTAAATATTTTAGGGACAAGGTAACAGCATTTTTACGCATGATGAATTCAATATATTTAAAAAAATTAAGTTTGAGTAGTTACAAATTACACACAAAAACGTGTCTTTTTTAAATCCAGTTTTAAATCTTTTTTAAACCCAGTAACTATTCAAAATCGATTTAATATTTTATATACTAAAATTTAAATTTAATCTATTTGCACTTAAAAATATAAAAAATTAACATGTAAATTTGTTATTAAATACAGATGAAATACATACCGATAATATTACATTAAAAAATTCAATATTTTTTAAACATTTCATCGAAATTAAATAGTTAGAGGGTTAAAAAAAAATTTGTAGGTTCTGGTGTTTTAAAATTAAATTTTTAACTTTTTAAAATCAAACAATCCAAGAAATTCAAAATCAATAAAAATTTAAGGTTTTTTTTATTAATTGTTTTTAATATAGTATAAACTTAATTAAAAAGCATTTATTTTTTATCGACAGAGCTATTTATACCCCAAAAAATTTCCCCCACTCCTTCATGAGTAATTCCCCTTATTTGCTATGCACATTCAATTATGCATATAAATATACAAACAAGTTTATTTTGGTTATACAAGCACACTAAACCTAAAATACTTTTTTGTTCCCGAGTAGAAATTTATGTTTATTTAATGTTTTACTCTTTATAGAGGAATTATTTCCACACACCAAACCTAAAAGGATTTTTTGTTACCCAGAGAAGAATGATTGTTTATTGAGTTCTTTACAGAGGAATTATTTTGAGGTTAATATTTTTAAAAACAATTATTTTTGTTTTAGTTCTGTTCAAAAAGAATTAAATTGAAAATAACTGTTTTTAAAAGAATTAACCTCAAAATCATTTCTCTCTACAGAATTGAATATACATTAATTCTTTTCTGGGTAACAAAAAATTCATTTAGGTTTAGTGTTAATGAATAACAATTTAATGACTATAATCTATGATTCTTAGTTAGAAACCAATTTTGTCATATTTTTACTCATTGAATTATTCATAATCTTTATAAATAATAAAATTAATACCAAACTTTTTAGCTAGTAATAAGATTTAATAAACATTCAATAAACAAAGAAAGGGATGTTGCCATTTGGTAAAAATCCATGTTTTTAAGACGGTGTCAGAAATTGCCATGCTTAGGGGTGAGGGGAGTTCGATGAATGAATTGAATGACAAAAGATATTTTTTATTCAAACGCAATTCAGGGAATTTTAGGGACTTGAAATAATTTTTCTGATTAGTAGGCACAAAAGTACGATTTCCAGGCCGCTACACGGCCAAGGAAATTAAAATTTTTCGCTACTGCAACAAAAAAATTTTATATGTCCCTTTTCTATGAATACAGAATGCGCAAAATCACAATTTACGTGCGTTTTGGGCCATTCTATACTTTTCTGGACGTGAACCGTAAATATACTTTTGATTTTGTAACTCACAATAATTAATATTCAGTGCTAAAAATTATTTTAATATAAGCCGTTACATAAAAAACTAAAAAAAAAAATTGTATACTTACTTGGCAGTCTTCAGAATCGTTATTTTCAATACTTTCATCATCAGAAGCACAATCAGAAACAAGCGATTCATAATCGGAATCCTCTAATAAATACAAAGTTAATAAATTTTTAGTAAATTTGTAAAACTAATTTTTGGTTGTTATTTTCAATTTAAAGAATACCTTCATTTATAAAAGCATCTAGATCTGGATTTTTTATGGCTACCATATCGGATAAAAATTTATCGACTTTAATCTCTCCAGCCATTAAGCTTTTAGGTTTTTTTGTTACTTCATCATCCCAAAGTCTACTTTCAAGCTTTGGTTTTTGGGTGGTTAAAATTTTATTTTTTTCACGTTCTAAATTGGTAAAGGCTTCTTGCTTAAGTTCTATTAAGTGCTCTGAAAATTTTTAAATATTCTTAAAATTGACATTGAAAGAATTAATTGTAATAAATGTTTATTAATTTATTTTTGTTTTGATTAATTATCATTTACGAGCCTAATTGTACTATTCTTTGATTTTGTTATTTTAAAACTAAATAGAAAAAATTAGGTATTACAATCAATTAGAAAAAAGAATTATAAACAAAAATAATTTTATTTTTGGACAGAAACTTTTTGAGACAAACATTTTCACTATTTATAAATTGAAATCTGTGAAATTAAGGAATAAATATAATGATTATATTAAAAACTAGAATTCCTATTTATTTGTAGTTTTATATTAATTAACAAGTTCCATAATTAATAGAGAACTACAGGGCCACTCTGTTGTTCAAACAAGAGGAAGGTTTTCTATCGTTGAGAGTTCTCCCGACACTATAGGCAGGAGGGAAGGCAGCGGCCAGTTGCCTAGGCTGCGCGTCCCAAACTGAATTTATACCTGAAAAGGGAGTCCCAGTTTGGGGCAAACAAGCGGAAGTGAATTTAAAGTGTTTTTACCCAGTAGGACAAAGTCGGCGAGCAGCTGTGTCGGCAATGTCTCCCAGTTGTACTTGTACAACTGGGCGATTATTGAAATTTGCGGGTCTTTTAAGCCCGCAAACACTGTATACCTGATGAAAGATTCACATATTTACCTTGCAAAAAAAAAATATTAAAAAAAAAAAAAAAAACTGCAAATTAGCATTCCTATGTAAAAAAGTAGGTACCACGTATTTAAAAAAAAAGAATCAAAGGTGTTTTCTTTATTTTACTAATGCAAAAAATTTTGAGTAAAGAGGAACTAAAATGACTTTTTAGAAGAAAAATAATTTTAAGTATTACATAATTATAAAAAAATTTTATTACTTTTATTTTACCGAAAAAATCTTTTAATCTTGGGTTTTTTTTCAGCATCATGTTTAATGTCCGGTGATAGGACTCAACAAAATTGTTGGTCCTATTCACCGAACAAGCAACGCTGAATACATCGGGAGAAACGCGTTTAACCCATTCATTTTCAAAATATTTAAGAAACGACTTCCATTTCTTAGAATATTTAAAGTGCTTATTAACTAAATTTTTTATGTGTTCAAAACCATCATTAAAATATTCTGGAGGCAGAAGAGCGAGAAGAATCATTTTCATAACAATACTGTGCCCTATTGGATCTTCTTGTGCATTTTTTGATTTTCGGATAACTTTTAATTTTTTTCCTTTTCGTACAATTGCCTGCAATAGTAAAAACAAATTTTTATTTATTAAATATTAAACTGGAATCTAGATTTTTAAAATTCTGTTTTTTGTGCTACATATCAAAAAAATCACAACCCCCAGATTTCATGGTCGCTGATCATGAATCACGTGAGAAAATTGGAAAATTCAAGATAGCTGACCTTAATAAAGCGCCAAAATCAAAAATGTTTATGATTTTTTTATACTTTTAGATTCAAATTTACTAGGGTTTAAACATTCTGCGATAGGGGATTTTTATGGTAACTTATCACGAACCTTATAAGAAAATTGGAAAATTCAAGATGTGTGACCTGAAAGAAGCGCGGTAATTAAATATTTTTATAAAGCGTGTTTTTTGCTAACTCAAATACATACATAATATATATACATTATTAGAGTGGACCTAATTTAGCAGACTTTGTAGAAAAAGTTTACTTACCTCGTTTCTTTGTGAATTTTTTCTCCTAAAAAATCCCCAACAAAAACCCCGGGGAAAACAGTTTTTCTACAAAGTCCAAAATTAGGCCGTTTCTTATACATTATATGTATATCCGTAAGCCTACGTTACCTTAGAAAAAATGAGGTTTCATTTTAAATTTATTAATGAAATATTTCTAAAAAAAAGAGTAATAAAATAATACCATGATATCTAGTAAATTTCAAGCTAATAACGACAAAAACCGCTTGAAATGCTTGAAAAGTCGAGCAAACTGTTCGAATTAAAAAATTCAGAAAAAATTCAAGCCCAGTAGCTGTACTGTGCATCCCTTTGAAAAAATGATAGAAAATATTAACTTTTAATTTTTATTATTTATTATATAACATATATAATAAATAAGTTTAACAAATTTAAAATCTTGGATACAATATGAACTATTTTTTTAATAACTATTTTTTCTAACAAAGTTAGGCTTCACTTTTCATGGCGTGTACGATTGCAGCCTCCAACTTGTTCCGAAACATACCAAACAAAATTTTTTATGTTCGTGAAACATTTTTCTTCCAGATTGATGGATTCAAGTTTCGGAAAATGGAAAATTGTGAAAATTATTAAATTTTTTTCAAAAACTGTTATTTTTGACACATGTTTTTTAGTGAAAAAAAAAATTGCACATTTTTTTGAAAATCCATTCCATCAATCTAGAAGATAATTATATTTTAAAAATGTAGCTAAAAAATTAGGAAGATATCTTAACTCTTTCCTGAGGAATTTCCCCCACCATAAGTCACGTGATACGCGCTTTACGCAGTTTAATTTACTTTATTTATTTAATATATTAATTTATTTAAAACAAAATACTTGATAAATCATTTGTAAACAACTAATATTTTTATATTTAATGAATAAAAATAATTTTAAACGTTACTACATAGCTGTAGTACTACTCCATACACGCATACTAACGTAAGTCACACAGAGAACAATTTAGGGAGATTCCTCAGGAAAGAGTTAATTATTTTTTGAGTTATCGTGCACGCCAATTCGAAAAACGTTGTTTCGGTGAAACGTATTACTTCTATAGCGGTGTCTCGCTTAATCTTCTATAACTTCCTTATTATTCAATATATCATTTTATTATTTTTTTTCCATATTCTTAAGATGTCTTGGAACCCAATAAAACAAAAAACAAAAAATCGATTTTGAAAAAGTTTCAATAGATCTACCACCTTAATTCAAGTTTTTATACAAAAATAGTACAAAAATTAACTTACTTGAGAAAAGTGGAACCAACAGCCAATTATGCTGATTCCAGCAAATTCTTCTTTCAGAGACTTAATGAGAGCGTCCTCAAAATCGCTCATACAATTACGTGGCTTAAAATTTGGAAAATTTTTCTTTATAAATTTCCATATAGATTTGTATGAATCTGTAGTTCTTCTTTCCATTATTACCCACATTATGGGCACAACCTATTTTTTAATTATTTACAATAACGTATTATAATAATACCATTGTCTTAAATATAATAATTAATGCACTTAAACATACAGTTACGTTATAATCATATTAAATCATAGCAGAAAGTATACATTTTTCAAATACAACGAGAGTTAAAAACATTTTTGAAAATTAAGGTACAAAAAATAAAACTAATTGTCAAACACGTTATGATAAGTTTATTGAAAAATATCATCTACAGTATAACAAGTTGCTTCTGTAAATCAACCAAACAAATAATTCATTTCTTTTCAAAAAAGTTGTAAATTTTGTCAACAAAATATTTTTAAATAATCTGAATCGAACGTTTACTGAATTCAGTTTATAAACGAAAAATGTGATGAAAATGTACGAAATAATTTGTAAAATCCCAACTTTTTGTACATTAATATTTATTTCTCGTGTAATTTTTTTAAACAAATGATAAATGATCATCTAATTTTCGACTTTTATTGAATATTCGCAAATTATTTCAAAACTTGACTAATTTTCTAAAAATACAAATATTTTTTTCTTATCTAGAAAAGTTATAATTTACCGTTGCAATTGACATTATACACTGTAAAAAGTAACTTTCTTATAATTATGTATTAACAAAAGAATTAGAACATTTTCGAAAAGTTATTATAAATTTTCAAAAAAAATCCTTTTATTTACTAAATTTTGTATATTAACAAAAAAATCGAGTATTTTCGATTTTTTTTGGTGAATTCGCAAGAAAAATTGATATTTTACAAAAATAGTTGTAAATTTCCGAAAAATAGTTGTGAATTTATAACTTTTTTCGTAACACCACAAAAAAAATCGAGAATTCTCGAATTTTTCGATAATGTACTAAATATACTAAATTTACGATTTTTATCGAATATTTAAAAAAATTTTGAAAATTCGTTAATTTTTCGAAAAAGTTTTATTTTTTTTTTAATCTAAGAAAGTTACTTTTTAAAGTGTAGATATCTTTTACTCTTATATATAACATATTAACCCATTACCGCCCAGACAGCCAAAACGTTACACTTCATTAATACCGGCTTAGATTAGGGACAATTGGAGTGAAAAACGGCAAAAAGTTAATTTTCATAAATGCCTCTATTTATGAAAAAACTAAAAAAATTTTCTTGCAAGTGAATTTTATAAAAAATCAAATTTCGTCCCTTTTCACCCCAGTTTTCCACCCAGAAATTCACCCCGAGTTCATTTTAGAAATCAGCAACCTCCAAAAGTCTCCGATATAGTTTTTAAAGTAAAAATAAAGCTTTTTATAAAAATCGATTTTCCACCTCCATTTTTCACCCGTACATGAAGCTTTATGATTTTTTTGAGTTTATATTTAAAATTAGTAACCTCGAAAACCTCCGGGTGCTAATTAGAAGAAAAAAATCATTATATTTTACGAATTGTAAAGACTTACGTAAAATTGGCATGTTTGTGCCGCAAAGTAGATTCATAAATCGCTTGTTTTTTAAGTTTTCGCCTCTTGTAGACATTTTCGGTGGGCTTGTTGGTAAAAAATGATTTGGAAATTGAATTCCTCATGAGTTCTAGTCTTAAAATAATTTTAAAATTTAATTTTTAATGAAAATCTAATTTGGTATTATTCAAGTGGCGCGTTTTGGCTACCTGAGCGGCAATGGGCTAAATAGTATATATTGTTCTCATAAAATACTTCAAATTAGTATTTTCAAATAAAATTCATGGTATTTTATACAAATAAAAAGAATTTAAGTTTTACGAAAACTCAAAAACTTGCACAGTAAAAATACATTGATCAGGAAAAAATTTACATTAATAATTATTAAAATAAATGAAAACTAGTATTTAACACTTTAATTGCTAGGGACTTAAGGTCTTACGAACGGCAGAGGTAAAATACAAAAAAAAAGCTAAAACTTGGAGGAAATAAAGTAAATATAATTTAATTTTACTTTTTTTTTTATAATTGACCAAACAGTTTTTGAGGAAATAAATAAATATAAAATAAATTAACACAGGCTCTTATGGGGAATTTTAAGAATTAAAAAAAAATCATTTAAAATACAAAACTTAGATATTTTTTTTAATGATTTGATAAATAAAGTCCTAATAAACAAAAAGAGACCTCAAAATTTACAATCGACCGTTATTTTCTATGGTTTTACTTTAAAAAATGTATTAAAAATTAACGTTTATTCTGCTACTTTTATTTATTTATTTTCTTTATAAATAATTAAATATTATCGGAAAATTTTTTTTAAAATTGCAAACCTTATTTTTTTACATGCGTAAGACAAAGATGCCGATAGGTATTAAACATGAAAAAGTTATTCTTTAAAAATGTATACTTTCTAACAAAAATTTTTGTTGCTATTGTCTACTTATTTGAATGGAATAAATATTTTGCTATAAACTTCATTTGTTAATTAAAGTATACGTACCACTCCATTTTTTCGGGCCATTATGGTTAGCATCTGCATACAACCTTTTACACGTCTTGGTACTACCTTGTAAGTAGCATCAATAAAAATGTCATTGTTATTTTTAAATTCATTCATTAGTTTATCATCATATAAAATTAAATTACATCCATTTTCTTTATTATCTAATAAATAGGAATCCATGGAGTAGGAAATATTTTTTACTGAATGTTTTAATAAAACATTATTTTTTGACAAATATTCTCCCAGATGCTTTATACTGTCAAATTCGCCGTCCAAATTACACTGAAACGTGTTATTTTTTTTGGCCTTGTAAATTGCTTGTTGAGTTCTCGGACGCGAAATGCTACAAGCTAATTCTGGATGTCTGAAATTAAAAATTTTTTTATACAACGGAAACTCAGTAAAAAATAATGACAATACCGCTTTTAAATGTTGTATAGAAAATAAGAAATATTTAAGAATATTTTTGTCAACAACTTTTTGTGAATTCTCTTAAAGAGGTTCATTCGTTGAAAAAAGTATGACAGAATGTAAATCAACGTTTTTGTACCTTTGTCACTGATTTGATTAATGTTTAATGAATAAAATAAAAGTGGTATTTAAACATCGCTTTTAAAGGAAAATTGGCTTAGGCTTTAAAGAAAGTACTTCATTATCATAAAAAACATAAAAGTAGCTTTTCCATGCTCGTACTGCATTTCTTAGAGAGGAAAAATTTAACTTTCCAAAGGAAAAACTCACAAAATCGAAAAAAAATTGATTCATTAAGGTTGTTCTATATTGACAGGGTAAAAATAGGTTTAGAGAAACAAAATTTTGCTTGGAGTAAGTATTAAATCTTAGGAGGAGAATCGAAAAAATCCAAAAAGAATTCAATTTTTTTAAATTGGACTGGATTTATTAATGGACATGGGATAAGTCCCAGAGTAAATATTAATCCATTAAGAGAAAAAATAAGTTATACAATCGAGATACGTTAATAGTGAACCACGTAAGATTAACTTTCGAGTGATATGTGTTCGAGCTAGTGCCTAAAGTATTTCGCCCATGGTGGTACCAATATTTTTTGACCTACTGGACTTAAAATGCGTGCTGAAATTTCACCAAAAAATTTTACGTCCGCATTTTACGCCAGGTCGGGCAAAAAAGATTTTTTAATTCATTTAGCGAAATTATCTTTACTTACTCCAGGTTAAAAGTCGTTATCAATTTTTCCGTCGAAGATCCAACTTGCTTTTTAGCCATGCCTAGAAGATTAGCTATACCTCGCACGTTCTCTAATTTTTTATGCTGAGTTACTGGACAAATGTGACTATCAACGAAGAGATAAGTTCCATTTTCATTCACATGAACTGTAGCCAAGCATCTTATTGTATGTCTTTTCATGCACTCGTATCTAAAAAAATTCATTATTACCTACATTGTTGAAAAGGTTATGCATTGGTATAAAAAGGTTATGCAAAGTATGTTACTTAAAATAAAGTATTTCATATCACTTCTTACCAATTTACTTTTTTTAATTAAAAGAAAAAATATAATTCTTTATTATTTTATAAAAGCGATATTTTGTAGTTTTCTTCAAGTTTTTATAGAAAATTAACGTATAAAGAATTTTTTTAGAAATTTAAAGGTTTTAGAAAATTTGTGATACCTACGAAACCCATTATCTAAAAAAAATTATAATTTGGATAGCATTTAAAAAATTGGGATTTTTGGGCAAAAGTGGACATTCGGTTAATTAAAATAAAAAATTAATATTTACTGGGTTTGAAAGATGACTCTTACGCCCAAAAAATGATACTTGGGATGTTGCAGCTTTATATTGATGAGTAACAAAAAATCTATTTAATTAACATTGAGTCCCGTGTTTAAGTTCACGAAGTCAGTTGGATTGAGTTTTATTAAACATATTAAATTAAACACATTAAACTCTTATAGAACTGCACTGTAAAACATACCCTATGGTAATTATACAAAATTTTCGTACATTAACGAAAAAATCGTGATTTTACAATCGATCGTTAAATTACGATTTTTTCGTAATTTTACAATTTATTTAGTAAATTGACAAATTTTCAGATGTAAATATACAACAAAAATTCGTACATTCTCGAACCTCTAGTATATTTACGAAAAAAAATCGTGTTTTTAATTTACTGACGATTGTAAATTTACGATTTCTTTAGGAAATATACAATTTTGTTAGTAAAATTACGACAAATTCGACCTCGTCTTATAAGAGAAAATCGATTTTTGTCGTTTTTCAGGGTTATAATTATAAGGAAATCAATTATAAGAGTTTTTTACTTTTCAGAATATATTTTTCTGAATATTATTTAGTAATGATACTTGTGTACTTTTTCCTGAGGAATTCTATGGAACAATTTAATATTTTATCATTCTTTATCTGTACTTCAAAAAGCTTTTTGTTTTTTATCTGTAGTTCATTAGTAATTCAAAAAGGATAATGCAAATAAAATATGGAAAAATCAGTAAATTTTAGAAAAAAATATTTTCTCACAAAAGAAATGCCAACATATAAAATTAAATTGTTCCATCGAATTCCTTAGGAAATAAATACACAAGTATCATTAGTAAAAAATATTCAGAAACATTTGCTTTGTAAACTATTAAACTTTAATGATTGATTCCTTTAAAATTGGGACCCTGAAACACGACAAAAATCAATTTTTCTCATATAAGACGTAGTCAAAAGCTAAAATAAATGGTTTCATCGGATTCCTGGGGAAAAAGTATACAAGATCTTCTTTTAAATAATAATCAGAAAAACTTATTTTAAAAACTGCTAACTTTTTATAATAGATTTCCTTAAAATTGGAACCCTAAAAACGAATAAAATCGATTTTTCTCTTATAAAACGTGATCAAAAGCTAAAATAAATGGTTTCATCGGATTCCTGGGGGAAGAATACTAAAGTATATCAATTGGAACATAATCTTAAACGTAATATTAATCCACTAGAAAAACTATCGTGGGCTCAAAAATCGATGTTTTGTTCTAAATCCAACGAGAAACTTATTTTTTTTACTTATATTTTCGAGTTCTGCCGGCGCGTTAGGAATCCCGGATACTTCGAAAAAATTCAAAAAAACCAGTCTAATCTATATATACAGTGTATAAAGTAATAATTTATAATTTATTCATTTTAGCTAATGATTTGTTAACTAAATATTCTTAAAAAAGTTAACAAAGTTTAAATAAGAAAAAAAAATATTATACAAGCTTCAAATTTCCAAAGCATTCTTTACACATTAATTTTCTATGAAAAATTTCCACGATCAAGCTTATAAAAAATAATGATAAAAATTAACTTTTTTTTAAAATTCTTGAATTCAGACTCTAAAGAGTTATAGTTATCTAACTTTCTATGATAACTTTGAATCGTCATGTCTGGCAAAAAAATAAATAAATAGAGAGAAGAAATTGCTTGAAACGTGAAGCAGTTAAAAAATTTTTGAAACGTATAAAATCCATTTTTTTCAAGAATTAAAATTTGGAAGCAATTTATAAATTTGGTTTTTTATCAAAATAAACTTGTAATTCGTAATATCGAAGCGGCTCAGATTTTATACAGTAGGAACAGAGTAGGAAGTAAACATTTATTTTATTTGAAATTTTAATATATTCATACTTCACCTACACACTAAACCTTAAAGAGCTTTTTGTTACCCAAAAAAAATTTAATGTTTATTTAATTCTTTTAAAAAGAATTATTTTGAACTTAATTCTTTTAAAGCAATTGTTTTTCATTTTAATTTTTTTCTGAAATCATTTTGACAACAAATCTTTATAAAGATTTAAAAAAAAAAAAATACCTTTCCAAATGTTAAGTCGGAATTAAAATTTAAAGAAAATCATTTAGAAATAAATTTTTTTATAACCAATATGTATAAACAACGTGTTTTTAATTGAATGAAAATTTATTGTTTAAATGCTAGCAAAAATACCCTGCCAACTAGCTGGCAGTAAGGTTCCTCAAACAATGTGCTTAATACTTCAATAAGCCACAGATATCACCGATTACAACCATGCAATCATACATACACATTTCTATTAACTTTTAAAAGTTTTTTTTATTGATCAAAAATTTTCGAACAAATTTTCCAAACATTAATTATGAGATTCGAGATATTGAATACAAACCATATTTTCAAATATACACGGAGAAAAATATTTTGTATATTTTTCAAGGTTAATTTTAGTAAAACGGGGTTAGTTTTAATTACAAAAAAAATTTGTAAATTTTAAAAATATGAAGTCAGAATATTGTAATTCTAACTATATACATGGTTATATTTACAAAATATTTGAACAGAAAATAACAAAAGTTTATAATGTAAACATAACCAGCAATTTTGGTTATTTTTTACAGTTATTTTTCTCCGTGTAAGTACTTTCATGGAACTAAATAAAGTATTACACCCTTGATTACATAAAAAAAAAAAAAATATTGTAGTTTTAAAATTTTTGTTGTTTTTTTAATTTTAAGAAAAAAATTTTGGAAAAATTCGGTATCAGATCCAAAAAATAACTATAAACAAACTTTCTAAATCTAGTACTTTCATAGACATAAATTAGGTACTACGTCCACAAAGAAAAAAAAAATTGGTGTTTTTTGAATTGTTTCGTGAAAAAAATTTTGGGAAAAAAATTTTCAAAAAATGAAGTATCAGATTCGAGATATAGAGTAAAAATCATACTTTCAAATATAAGTACTTTTGTGGAAATAAATGAGGTATTACATCCAAATTAAACAAAAAAAAAGTACCTACAGCTTTTTTGATAAAAAAATTTTTGAAAAAAAAAGTAGGTCTTAACTCCGTAATGTTTGTGAAATATCACCAATTACATACATACACATACACACACACACAGAGACACACACACACACACACAGGCTTTTTTTAAAAACCGGTTTTTTAGCTTCCTGAGGTCTCAAAACGTGCTTGCAAAATATGCCAAAAAATCAAAACTCGAAATTTGATCTATCACAATGGTTCCTCTTTGAGGAACGAAAATAAGCTGTGGATCTTTATGAATATAATTGTTATTAAAATAACGTGTTTTGTGGACGTTGTGTTTTTCTAAAAAAAAAGTAATTGAATTAAAAAGTCTTTGGCATTACATCTGGAGATATGGTTTGAGAAATATTAATACCCAGTTTGGTAAGCATATTACTTTTTGATTTAACCACATCTCCAGATGTAATGCCAAAGACTTTTTATGTCAATTACTTTTTTTTAAAAAAAACACAACGTCCAGTATATACTTTATTTTAATAACAAATATATTAATTAAGAACCACAACTTATTTTTTTGCTATCATTTAAGCAATAAATTTTAACTGAATTAAAAACACATTGTTTATAACCTATTTTAAATTGGTTATAAATAAATTAATTTATAAATGATTTTCTTTCATATTTAATTTCGACTTAACTTTTTGAAAGTTTTTTTTTTTTTTAATTTTTATAAAGATTTATTGTCAAAATAAATTCTGAAAAGAATTAAAATGAAAATTAAGTTCAAAATAATTCTTTTTACAAAAATTAAATAAACATTAAATCTTTTTTTGGTAACAAAAAGCTCTTTAAGGTTTAGTGTGTAGCATCGAATTAACGCTCGCGCGCACAAGTAGCAATTCACAACTTTATTTTACGCGATTAAAGAGGCAAAGTTTAATAACCACGATTTAGATGATTTTTTTTTTTTAAACGAAGAACATCGCTAATTTGGTAGCCGACTGTTATAAATAAGAAATACAGAAAGCTAAAAATTATGAGTCGTGATAAAAAATGAATACTGACCTTTCCTTATAAATCGAAGCTGATCGCAGCCATATTCAAGTAAGTACGAAAAAGTATTTAATGATATAATTATGATTCAATGATATAATTATGATTTAATGATATAATTATAATTTTATATTATTTATTTTTTAAATTTAAGTATCAGACGCAAATTATTTTACTAGGTGAAGTATATAAATTAACGTAAAGAACTCTTAGATATACCTCGGTGTGTATTAAACAACATCACACACCTCGGTTTTATTCGAAATTACCATCCTAGATTTTTAATATTATATTATATTTTAAATTAAATTTATTTTAATTTACAATTTACTGAAACCGTTTTTTTTTCAGCCTCTACTTTGTCGCCCTTTATAGAATACATACAATTTGAAAAATGAGAGTAAATTAAATTTTTGTATTTTTGGATATTAATGTAAAAATTCAAAAAAATGAAGTACTTGTATAATAAAATACTTTCAGAAAATATATAAATATTTCAAATTCAAAAAAAAAAAAAAAAAAAAAAATGAAAAAGGGGCCTTCATTTTGTTCTGTTAAATTAATTATTTCTCTTACATCTAATTTAAAAATTTTTTAAATTTGGAATGGTATATACAAGGAATCTGCGCTATAGGTAGATATATTCTTAATTTTAAATATAGAAAATTACTAAACTTTAAATTTTAAAATTTCCCGCGCAATTCATAAATGATTTATCAATGATATAGTTAATCGCATATGAATTAAAAAATTATCTCAGAATTAGCATTTTAATATTATTTAGACACAAAGCAGCAGTTATTTTTGCAAATTTGACAAAACTACTGCCTCGAGATTAATAGAGGCAACTCTTGTGATAATAACTCATACTGTTCTAATCGCAGATGTTTATTTTTCTATTTCATTATAAGGTTAATTGCGAGAATTTATTTTCCCATTATATACAATTACATTATTTATTTAAAATATAAATATAAAATTTAACATAAAAATGAAAATTATTAATACATTATTTTAACAAAATATTACGAAAAAAAGGCATAATTAAAATATATTTTATGCACCTACGGGTGCCAATGTCGCGAATACCAGAACATGCTACTCGAAAATTCTTTTCTTCTACGTTTAATTATTTCTATAAAATTTTTTTTTAATACTAATTATTTTTCTATTTTTAACTTACATTCGGCTATTTTTTTTTAAACGATATTTATGGCCATCGTTATCGTAAAAATGTGGTGGTAATTTATCTGGCAAATTTCCTGCCATTAATACAGCAAAGAAGATTATTAAAAGAATAGAGTACATTTTGTCTCAAAAATTTAAAAAACACAAAACTGTTAAATATATAAACAATTCTTTTAATTCAGCACTTCACCCACAATAATTAATATATAATAAGAATGTTATAATTTTAATTAATAACCTAATTTCGATAAATAAGAAATTAATTAATTATCTTACAAAATAAAACCATAAACATGCACTTTAATAAGAATAACTAATAACACCGTAGGTGACTTCGAGAATTTCGACCGATGCTTTTAGAGTTGGGCCATAAGCTATTTAATAGTTCCGTGTTCCTGTAATTTACGTTTGAGAAAGAAAGACGGCCATCTTCAAAATTTTTTTCTGTCTTTTTTTACTACATAGCGTACAACCTTTCGCGAACTCCACTTCATATACTTCATGTCCAATCTGTGAATTTATTTATAAAGTCTTAAAAGCCGAGAAAAGTTTTAATGTGTTGTAATGCGACTATTTTGAACAGAAATATTTAATGTAAAGGTTTTAAGAAAACTATTTAAAACAAAAAAAAACCTCAAATACTGAAAAATTAAAGTTGTGCGTTTTTGTAAATAAAAGGTTTTCGGGCTCTGCCGACTCTTGGTAATAAAAATGTAAGTGTGTGAATGTTTAGTGTTATATAATTATAATCATGCGACGATTTTTCTAAATATTCATTTTTCTTTAAATATTTATGTAATTTGTTGTACCTAAAGTGTTGCATAAATTTTGTTATATAAATGGAAAACAATCAAGAAACCCCTACTCCTGCTCCATTATGGATTGATTATATAAAATACAGAACAAAAAATAAAACTGGGAAGCAGTAAGTATTAATTAAAAATTCAATTTTTCAGGGATTATTTTTAAATGCATGTTTTTTTAAAAATTATTTATAAATTGAAATAAATTCTTTAAAAAAAAATGTTTTCTGATTAGTTTATCAATTGTAATATACGTTTTTTTATTAAATTTTCATAATAATATTCATTGTATTAATAATTAATGTATTTTTGAGGTTATGACTTTTTAAATTTGTTTATTATTTCTTTATTTTCAATAAAAAACAAAAAAAATTTAAGAATTTTGCGAAAATAAAATATTTTCTAATTTTTATTTTAATTAATAATGGGGTTTCATATATTATTTTACACGGAGACAATTTATGTTTTGAGTTATTATGGCTTATATCACTGACAATCATTTATAGGTATAGGTATGCATTTATAGATATCCTGTTTTCTAGTTTAACTTCGCGCTTAAATTATTCTTTTTTACAAATATAAGGAATCTTATTCTTAAACTATGTTGCTAGGTGGAGCTCTATAAATGTACAATTCCCGTAAATTTAGGATAAGGAAAAATTACAACGATATTTAAAAATAATTTTCACTATAGCATAATAAATCGGAGTCCTGTCTATCGACGTATACTTATATATTAAATAGACGGCGCTTTTCTTTGAAGGTGTAAACTATGAGACAAAAGACATACGAAAACATACGCTGCCTCTGCCGCACATCGTATATTTTTGTATATCCTCTATCTCACAGTTTGTATCTCGTATATATTACGTATATTATATTCTTCTCTGTAAACACCGTCTATTCAATATTATTAAAATATCATCTTTTCGGTAAAAATAAACATTGAGAATGATTAATTTGAACTAATTATAATTAAAATTATTTTTATTTATTTGGAATTTAAAATAATCTTATTTTATGGACATCGTCAATAAAAATTGCAAATAAATTTATTTACTAAAAGCATACCAATAATAATAATAATAGTTAAAATTGTTTCAAATACTGTCTGGTTGCCCAATGAATAACTTTTCAAAACTACCGGCTATTTACTTTGTACTTAATTAAATCTTGACTATAAATTCAATTCAATTGCCCTTTGTACTTAAAATTACACAAATTATTACATAGAAATAAATTACGTATAATATGTAAAAAAAAAAAAAAAATTAGTTTCAGATTTTTTGAAAAAAAATTAGTAGGTCTTAATACCAATAATAGATGTGAAACATCGCCGGTTACAGACACAGACACACACACACACACACACACACACACACACACACAAGCGCACACACTCACAGACAAATATAAATACATATTTTTTTTAAATACCGGTTTTTTAGCTTACTGGGGTCTCAAAACGTGCTTATAAGCCTAAAAATCAAAATTTCACCTAAAACAATGGTTTCTCTATGAACCAAAACTTAACCTCAACCTCAAAAATACATATTTTAATTTTTTCAACCTTATTAAAGGTTTTTATTTATAAAAATGATTTATTATCATAGTTTTTGTAGCTTAACAACAGAAATTTATTTATATCATAGCAGATTTATAGTATATTTTTTTTAATTAAAATATTAATTTGGAAAAATAATTTTTCGTTCAGGTTCATGTGCAACGAAAGCAGAACTTGTAAAGTACTATTAGATATTGCTGAAGATGGTAGTTATAATTTTCGTAGAGAGCGTTCATGTGATAAGGATGCACACCTGCGATTGTGGAAAAAAGAGCATGAAAAACAGCAATCAGAGCAAGCTGGTACTTCTAAAATAATGAAGGGGCCTATGTGAGTTATTTTCTAAGCATAAAGTAGTCATAAATTTTATTATCGCTTGTTTTACTATCACTCACGATTTTCTATATGAAATATTATATGCTCGGTTATATGAGTGAATGCTCTAAAAACTATTTAATTTATTTATTGAATATACTTTCAATTGAAATAAAAAAGTATATATACTTGTCACACTTCGTGTTTGAACTAACCAGAAAGTTAAAAAAAATCTGAACAAATTCTGACTGAGCAGAAGTTTTCTATACATTTTCACCTTATAATTTCTCCCAGCAAAAACATCAGATCTGATCGACTAACAGTTTATTATGGATGTCACCTTTTTCGGTTTTTTTTTTGTCTAAAACCGAAATCAATAGTTTTAAATAATAAACACATAAATACTGATGGCACACCTAGCCCAAGTGAATTTTTTTATTTTTTATAAAATGTAATTTTTGCACAAAGCGTGAAATTGGCGAATAAATTGGCATCCGTATTTTGGACAAAATAAAAAATTTTTTATTTGAAAGGTAAAAACATAGAAAATTTCTGCTGAGTCAGAAATCGGTAACATTTTTTTAGATTTCCGGTGATGCACTATTTGACCTCCTATTTTATGCAAATTTGATGCCACAATTTAAGACTTTTGTTAACAATATGCAATATGAAGATTATTTAATCAGAAAATAGAAAAAGTTTTTTTTTTAAATATTAGGTTTTTTTTTGTCAGAAAAAAGCAAAACTGGAGTTAAGCAGAGAAAAAAAGTGAGAGCTCGTTTAAAACATTTTGCAGCTTATATTGTATTTTATTTAAATTTTTATAAATTTTTTTTTTGTTAAAAAATTAGATATTTACTTCTATTGATAAAAAGCTATTTACTTAACAAGATTTCACATTAAATTTTCAATAAAATTTGTATGCCAAAGAAAATTGATTTTTCAATTACTGCCATCAAAAATTTATTTTTACCCCAGTATTGCTACAGTTTAACTTCTTTGGGCAAAAAATAGCAGACCTATTATAAGTTATTTTAGACTAGTAACAGCAAAAAAATAAATAATTTTTTTTAAGAATAAAAAAAAAAGATTCCTAAGGGGAAAATTGTACATGAGTCTTGTAATATTTTTTTCTCTGATTGAAGAACAAATTAAAATTTGCGTAATTATTTTAAAAAAATTAATTTTGAATAAATGTTTTATAACTATTTTACTTACTTTGAGAGACGGTTGCTAAATCTCCGGCAATGAAGTAACATATGCTGCTATCAACAATATAAAATTATAACATTTTCACCTTTTACGTTCAAAATTATTAAAATCGCAGTTTAATTTTCAAGTTTTATCATTTTATAAAGTTTATTACTATCCTGAAAAAATTCTGAATATTTAAAAATTTAAAAAGTAAATATCTAATTAATTTTTTTAGAGCCAGTATAAAAAAAACACTCATAAGCACGAACAAAGTTGGCGTTGTATGGAAAACCATAACTCCTCAACAAAAAAAAGTATTTATTAATATAAAAACACTTGGGGAATATTTAAATAAATTTCCAATATTATTAGAGTATGACATTCAGAAAAGCAGATCAAAAATATCATCAACCTTCGTTGAATCGTCTGAATTAGGGTTTTCAATATATTTTTTGGACAATGAGAAGATGTCAAATATTGATGACTTTGATACCATACTTATTGACAATTCACTTGACATGAAGTTAGATATTGGTGATTTTCAAAAATTTTTGACAATGATGGTGAAAGTTAAAGACAAGGTAATTGTTTAATAAGTATATTAATTAGTTGTATAAATTAACGTTTAATATGATAATGAAGGGGTACATTACACTTAGCGCAGAAACAAAAATTGTTTACCCGCATCAGAAGTATCGCGGCTAAAAATAATTTTCGCTAATATTTTATCTGATAATAAATTTACTATTTTGAATTATATTTTAAAACAGTATTCTTAAGAAACACTTACCTGATAGTTACACTGAAAAACCGGTACCATTGAATCAATGACTTTAAAGCAATTGATATATGCCAATGACGGATATCATAAATTCAATGGCGAGATAGAAATTATTTCAAATATTTAAAGGCTATTGAAGTGATTATAATATACATCACTTCAATGTATATTTAATAGAAAATAAATAAAAATTTATTTTTTTTTTAAATTTTATATGTATGCTCTTTTATTAACCATAGGTTATATTTGTTGACCTCTTAGAACTTTTTCGTTATACGGAGGTCACCAAACAATTTGCACAAGCGGTCCAAACCGCATTTTTTGCTTTTATTCCCTCGGAAGTCGATATATATATTGAGATATATACCGCTTTTTCCTTTAATGGAAATAATTAGATAGGTTTGGAGACGTATGTGGACAAATTGTGTGGGAAGTGTAGCAACGACTATACTTTTTAATATTAAAACTTTACACTCAATGAACATTACTTAGTGTAGTCGCTGCCATCTGTAGGAGAAGAAGGGAATTAAGGATGGAATATATGTAGGAAGGTCTGCCTTGCCGTCATCACCAGTGAGTGTTTTTACACACTCACTGACTTGCCCCATTTTTTAAGGGTATGGGTTGTCCCTTGGTTAAGGACCGGTATTTTTTGAGGAATCATGCAACCAATTCCGGTTGACGATGGCGCGAAAAACCATATAGGAGAAAAAACGCCCATCTGCATGATATACGGTGGCGCCATGTAGAACCCTCTACATCAACACGCCACCTAGAGTTCAGTAGCGCGCAACGACAATTTTCATTTATATAAGAATTTTTTTTTTAAATTTTATATTTACTTTATTTTAATGATTCCCCCCCCCTGCTTGTCTGTTTTTTTGGTGTTGTTATATTTATTAATTATTTTTTTATTTTTTTTAATTATTACCTATTACATTTTTGGAATTAATTTATTTTTTGTAAATTTATTATCAAATAAAAAAACTGCGACATCATCCGGGATCGAACCAAGGACCGTTGTGAACCGTGTTGATCAGCAGGCAGCGACTTTATCCATTACACCAGCATGACACTTTGATATAATAAAAAAATTTTGAAGACTATATGTTACAGATAATAATTTTCCCACCCTTTTTTTTAATACTCAGAGTAATTTAAGTATATCTAACAAAATGCATATTTAAAAATATTAATTAAATCTAATCATAAATTATTTTCAGGAAATTCCATTTCTTTATATAATAGTAATAATATAATGAATAACAATAATATAAACAAAAACACACCCAGGCGCGCGCCATTAAGAGCCATAATATATAGTCTGAGTAATCGGTAAATACGCAGAAGGATAGAAAGAGAAAGAATAGTACCTACACATATGCATAATAGGTACTTTTTTTTGTTATTAATAATATTATTGAACTAAAATCAATTTCTATTGATTGAATGTTTTTAAACGTTAAATCAAAATATTAAAAACAATTATTTTGATTGTATGCTCTCTATTAATTCAATCTTATATTCTCTTTTATTTTGACGAAAATTTACATCAAAACAATGACTGCCATATTAATGGCGAGAAGCTATTCGTTTAATAGCCGCGCCATCAAATCAATGATATATTCTATTGGCATATTTCAATCGCTTCTAAGTCATTGCTTCAATGGTATCGGTTTTTCAGTGTACAAAAAATTCCTGAAATTATAGATTACCAGGTAAAATGTATGGTCATAGACCAAAATTGCAGCTCAATTACTAATCTTTAAATTATGAGAGTAAATGAATTTTCGAGTAAATACGTGAGCTTTCATAAAAAAAAATTTATTTGTGTGCTCACGCGACCAACGAGTCTGGGACATGTTCACTTAAAACAGACCTGGTTGTAAGTTGGAACTCTCTATATTATAAAATTCTATATTTTTTACGGATAAAGTCCGATCTCTGGATAAAGCTTAGGTCTATCCGGTTAACGCTAGCTTAACCCAAGCTGTGTTGGATAAAGTTTCGGTTCTCGATAATTTTTATCTTTTTTTTCAACATTATCCAATATCTACACTAAAAATAGTAACTTCCTTATGTAAAAAAAAAAATTAAAACATTTTCGGAAAATTTACTAAATGTAGTATTTTAACAAAAAATTCTAGTATTCTGGATTTTTTTTTTTTGAATTCGCAAAAAAAATTGATAATTTACAATTTTTTTTCTCGAAAATTTACAAATTAAAGTAGTTGTACATTTACGAAAAATAGATGTGAATTTAAAACTTTTTTTGTAAATAAAAAAAAAACTCGATAATTCTCGATTTTTTCGATAATAGTAAGTTAATGATTTTTATCGAATACTTACAAAATTCTTTGGAAATTCACTAATTTTTTGAAAAACTTATATTTTTTTTTTTATTTAAGGAAGTTACTTTTTACAGTGATAGATAAAGTTCGATTCGTTTAAAATAAAGTACAATATAGTAAAAAATTAACAAACATATATACCTTTTTTAAAAAATATTTTATTAGTTTACCTACATCATATTTTTGCATTCAATTTAATTTTTTTGATATACAACTACTCAATTATTTGTACTTTTATTTATTTTACAGAAAAATATAATTTAATTAATTTTATAAAATGTTTAATTCTAACGATACAGTTTTCGCGAAATCAATTTACACTCACAAACGCAACACACATAGATATTTCAAATATATCAGTTGCTTGTAATAATGGCATCAAAATTTGGTGGTCAAGGTTTTAAAAAATGCAACTGAAAAAAAGGTTGCAAAAATAATAAATGCAAGTGAAAGACAAGCGGGCTTAAATGCAACTCAAAAATGTCACAGTAGTTTATAATGTGTAAATAAATAATATTTAACATTTTTAATTTTTTTATACTTTATTTTAATTAATTGTTTTCTTTTTTTTTTGATAATTGACTTGCATATCAAAAAATTTATTTCAATGCAAAAAATATAATATATGTGCGGGTAAACTTTTAAAATATTTTTAAAAAAAAGTTACTATAATATGTTTGTTAATTGTTTACTATACTGTACAAAATTTTATACGAATCGAGGCTTTATCCAGGTCGCTTGGATAAAGTTAGCTTTATCCAAGCGATACCGGATAATGTTGAAAAAAAAAAATAAAAATTATCAAAAATCGATATTGTCAAGAAAATAGACATTGTAAAGTATAATAGGAATACATGGTAAAAAAATTTCTACTTATCTGAAGATACTTTAAATACTTACTCTGTTGATTTCCAAACATATTTTTTGTGAAATCGATAAAATCGGGTATATTGACACCAAACGTATTAGAAAAATGGTTCAATATTCTTGTTGCTAGATTATGTAAGTCATTAGAAAATAGTATTTTTAAACTTTTAAGACAATTAGCACAACATTTCAAAAGGTTCAAGTAGAAATAATGAGTTTGCTGAAACTTGTATATACTGGCAATAATCCCTTCCTCTGTCCTATATTATATGTTTTATCATAGGGTTGCTTGTACACGTTGTATCTTTAGCAACACCCTAGGGTTGCTAAAAAAAGTTGAAAGACTTTTTGACACCGTCGCACAGTGTAGTAAAAAAAAAAAAGTGGCCAAAAATCGGCTTCAACGCAATTTCTTATGAAAAAAATTTTTTTTATTTTTATTTTTTTAGCTGTTGAATGAAAAAAAAGCTATTTTTACCATAAAAAAGTAAAATATTTATAATTGTAAAATGAAATTATTTTTTTTTTAACTTAAACATTGTTTTAAACTTAAATAAAGTATAAAAAATATAAACTATTTAAAGACATAAAAAAAAAAAATACTTTATTTTAAGTTTAAAATCATTAAAGAAATTTCATGAGGTTGTACACAATTTTTTTTATTTTAATTATTATCTCTATATATTATAAAGTTATAAATGCCACAGCCGCTGCCGCCGCAGTCGCTTGAGACCTTTGGGCCATATGGTCCTTTTGGGCCAATATATATATATATTAGAGTGTAGTGAAAATTTTAATTTGAGCGGGGGGGGGGGGGTCTAAAAAGTTTGTATTCGATGAAAAAAAAAGTTTGCCGTAAACCGGGGCTCGATTGGTCGAGGTTTTACGGTTGAATCTTGAGCCTGAAGGTCAAAAAACTCGTTTTAAAGGGAAACAAGGAAAACGAAACCCTGTAAAGTAAAAGAAGAATTTCCTCAAGGGGACTTATGTTTTTTGGGTCGCTAATTACGATTTTGGTATCCGTTCTGACTTTGAAAGGTCTGGTTGCCCACAATGGGCAACTTTGGGTGATATTTTAGGACTTTTAAGGACTTTTCATCGGTTACTTATGTTTTTTGGGTCGCTCATTACGATTCCAGGTCTTAAAAGTTTGTATTCTGTGAAAAAATAAGTTTGCCGTAAGCCGGGGCTCGATTGGTCAAGGCTTTACGGTTGAATCTTGAACCTAAAGGTCAAAAAACCCGTTTTAAAGGGAAGCAAGGAAAACGAAACCCTGTGACGTAAAAGAAGAATTTCTTTAAAGGGTCTTATGTTTTTTGGGTCGCCAATTACGATTCTGGTATCCGTTTTGACCTTGAAAGGTCTGGTTGCCCACAATAGGCAGCTTTGGGTGATATTTTAGGACTTTTAAGGACTTTTCATCGGTTACTTATGTTTTTTGGGTCGCTCATTACGATTCCAGGTCTTAAAAGTTTGTATCCTGTTGAAAAATAAGTTTGCCGTAAGCCGGGGCTCGGTTGGTCAAGGCTTTACGGTTGAATCTTTAGCCTAAAGGTAAAAAAACCCGTTTTAAAGGGAAGCAAGGAAAACGAAACCCTGTAAAGTAAAAGAAGAATTTCCTCAAGAGGACTTATGTTTTTTAGGTCGCTCATTACGATTCTTGTATCCGTTCTGACCTTGAAAGGTCTGGTTGCCCACAATAGGCAACTTTGGGTGATATTTTAGGACTTTTAAGGACTTTTCATCGGTTACTTATGTTTTTTGGTTCCCTGATTACGATTCCGGGTCTTAAAACTTTGTATTCTGTGAAAAAATAAGTTTATAGTATAATTTACAGTCACTATTACTTTACTATTTGACTTAATTGTTGATAGTATTTCGTGTTTTGAAATTATAAAATTTTCTTTTACTTCTCCTTTACACTTTTGGCGGGGAGCGACTTTATGTTACGTATCCTGAGGTTTTATCCAAGGGATACGTAAATATAAATAATTATGAATATATGAAATATAAGTTTATCCTGGGGATATTGACTGCCCCAGGTATTTAATTATAAAGTTGGTATGGTTATTATTTGGTTGGTTTATAGTTGATGTATTTGTAGATGAGTTCGGGTTCGATCTAAGCTGGATGAACCTAACCTGAGGCTAAGTTCTTAATTACAGAAGGAACTTGTCACAATAATAACTGATAACTGATTTGATATATAACTTTCACTTTATTGATTATAAGTAAATATAATAAAACTGTCTAAGTCTTAAAGTCAAGTAATTAAAGGTAAAACTGTAATAGAGTGGTAAGACTCTAAACGAAAGATAGTATTCTAATGAATGGTGGTACTCTAATAAGTGGTGGTACTCTAATAAGTATTTTGGGCGCCTGAAGGGCAATATATAATCTAATGTGAATCTGCCCATACTGCGAGATTTTGGGGGAGACGTCCAATACAAAAAAGCGTCGGTCTCGTCACGTCCAATTAGCGAAGGCGTCCCTAATTATTACTAAGAATCGCGAGGTGGGATTTATGCAGTTTATAACGCCTATAAATCCCTAATAATTTATGTCATAGCTGACTTTTGGTCCCACGCTATTGTGCTAGATCAGCAACAGCGGAAATTCACCTGCGGGTTCCTATGTCGTCTGTAATATTAATACAGTTATCGGATATAGGGTTTACTATTTATATATATTTATATCAAATGTTAGGCATATCAATTTTGACCTACCATACGTAACAATATATTTAAAAATTTTGTATAAATAAGTTTAAAATTTTGTAAAAGATGTTGAAAAAATTTTGTAAAAAAAGTTTAAAATTTTGTAAAAATAAAGATAAAAATTTGTAAAAATAAGTTTAAATATTGTGAAAAATTTGTTTAAAAAAAAGTTTAAAAAAGTTAAAAATGTTTAAAAAAGTTTTATAATTTTTGTAAAATATATTTTAAAATTTTGTAAAAATAAGTTTAAAATTTTGTAAAAGATGTTAAAAAATTTTCTTCAAAAGTTTAAAATTTTATAAAAATATTGTAAAAATTTTGTAAAAGAAAAAAAGTTTAAAATTATGTAAAAAATATATTTAAAAATTTCTAAAAAAAAGTTTAAAATTTTGTAAAAATTAATTGAAAAATTTTGTAAAAAAAAAGTTTAAAATTTTTGTAAAAAAAGTTTTAAAAAGTTAAAAATTTTTGCAAAAAAAAAAGTTTAGGCATTTTTTTAAAATATTGAAAAAATTTTTGTAAAAATGTTAAAAATTTTTGCAAAAAAAGTTTAAAAATTTTTTTAAAATGTTAAAAAATTTTGCAAAATTTTTAACAATTTTGCAAAAATAGTTAAACAATTTGTAAAAATATTTGTTTATAAAAATAATCATTAACAAATTGTTAATTTGTTTAACTTAGTAATTTGTTTAAATAACTAATAATAATTTAATAAAAACTTGTATATAATAATAACTAGCTGCCTCCGGCTCGCTTCGCTGGCCCCGGCAGCCACAATGAGGGCTGCGCTCCCCTGGACCCCTGCGACTTTATTTTTCCAAAAATATGTTGTTTTATGTTACTCAATATTTTGTTACTCTATTGAGCTACTAAATTAGTAACCGGTAAGAATTACGAATATATATAATATTTGTCCTAAACTTTTATAATTTTTGAAAAATGATTGTAACTTTTGACAGATCGAGCCGATTAGCTTGAAAATTTAGGTGGATACGTAAAAAATATGCCCGAATCGAATAAAATTCTTTTTTATCCTAAAATTTTTCCTCGGTTTTCCGTTTTTTTGGTTTTCTTTGAAAATTTGATAAAAATTTTTTTCTTAAAAATAAAGTTTTTTCAACATAACAATTTTTTGTCGTTATCAATCGAAATAAAATCTAGCCTATGTTTTGACCCGTAATTTTTGCCGTCTTTTGCCGTAAACCCTATGTCTGTAGCTTTTATCGTTTTCTAGTTTATCGCGTTCGGACACACACACATAATTAAAGATTTATATATATATCGACGCCCCTAGCGAAAAAAACGCTTATTCAAAATTCTAAGGAAAAAAACTCTAAGTGAAAGGTAAATGGAATACTACGCTACCTCAAATGTAGCGGCGAAGACGACGCTTACTCAATTTGGAGGCGAAGACTACTCCAACAAAATTTCCAAAACTCGTATTTTGCTATTTTCTGTCGTACCGACTTAATGTTATTTAAATGAAGTCGGTACGACAGAACATAGCAAAATATGAGTTTTGGAAATTTTGTTGTAGTAGTCTTCGCCTCCAAATTGAGTAAGCGTCGTCTTCGCCGCTACATTTGAGGTAGCGTAGTATTCCATTTACCTTTCACTTAGAGTTTTTTTCCTTAGAATTTTGAATAAGCGTTTTTTTCGCTAGGGGCGTCGATATAGGATAGGATTAAGTAAATATTTATTAACAATACTAGGGTAGCCAAAATTAAATAGTAAAAGTAATAAAGAAATTTAGGTAAGGAGTGTATTTTTTTTTTTTTTTTTTTTTTTTTTTTTAAGGGAAATATGTGAATCTTGCATCAGCCATGGAGTGTTTGCGCGCCTTAAAGACCCGCAAATTTCCATGACCGCCCAGCTGTACAAAGTGTACAACTGGGAGACTACCGGCGACCGCGGTTACGCCCCAGATTCATACTGGATAAACACACTTTAAACCCCCCGCGCTTGTTTGTCCCAAACCGGAATTCCCTTTTCAGGTATAACTTCAGTTTGGGACGCGCAGCCTAGGCAGCTGGCCGCTGCCTTCCCCCCTGCCTACGGGCAGGAAACCTCTCTACGATAGAAAGCCCTCCTCCTTTTTCTCCAACAAGGTAGTCCTTACGTACTCTGCTACTTTGTTCCAGTTTTCGGAACTCCGTAGCATTTCCGGGACCACCGTCTGCGGCCTCCAAATCGGGAAGGGCGGGCGCCCCTCCGCGTAGCGCACACATTCGAAGAATGAGTGCTCTACTGTATCATCAACGCCCGGACAGTGCAAGCACTCCTTTGTTGCCACCTTATGCCAATGCTTCAACATGACAGGAACTACCCGTGTCCAGTTAAGAACTGGGTTAAGTAGAAATCCGCCTCCCCATGCTGTCGTCCCATCCATGCCTGCAGGTCTGAGATCAGTCTGCGCGTCCATAGGGCATTTTCTCTTGGTTCTTTTCCATCGTTTCTTCCATGCTTTCATAGAGTTGAAGCGGGCGCGAGTGGAAGCCACTTCGCGCTCATTTACGCTCTCGTAGATGAATTTCCGCTCCAACGCTAGCAGGTCAATGGGTATCACCGAAGCAACAACCTGGATCGCCTCTAGAGATACCGTGTGGTATCCGCAGACGATCCTCACTGCCGCTTGCCTCTGTACCGACGATATTTTTCGTCTGTACTTGGCAGTTTCTGTGGTCTTTGTCCAGACTTCTGATCCGTAGAGCAGGACAGAGTTGACGACTGACATCAGGAGCCTTCGCTTCCCTGGTTTGGGTCCCCCAATGTTGGCCATGAACCTTGACAGGGAGGATGCGGCCGAAGCTGCCTTTTCACACGACCTCTGAAATTGCTCCCAGAAGGTCAGCTTGTTATCAAGCTGAACTCCCAGGTATTTCACCGATGTTCTGGTTCGGATCGTTTGAGGGTTTCCGCCGTCGTCGATAATTACATCGAAGTCGGTGGGAACCCTTCGACGAGTCAGCAGTACAACTTCGTTTTTGGGATCGCAAGCTGGAGCCCGTGATCGCCCATCCAGAGGTTGATCCGTCTCATGACTAGATTCAACCTCTCCTGGGTCACTTCCATGTCCCTGCCAGTTATGGTCAGGGCCATGTCGTCGAGATAGCCGATCAGGGAAACTCCTTCCGGGAGGTGGACGCGCAACAAGCCATCGTAAAAGGCATTCCACAGATCAGGTTCGAGAACCGAACCTTGCGCGATGCCTGCACTCAAAATCCTTTCACGCCTTCCGTCAAGCGTGTCGTAGAGCAGTCTCCGGTCCCGCAGGTAATCCTTTAGTACGTTACCCAGATACCTGGGTATCCGGAAATCGTACTCGAGGGACCAGATCATGTCATTCCACCTGGCCGAGTTGAAAGCATTTTTGATGTCCAGCGTTACCAGAAGGACTTCCTTGCGAATTGCAGGCCGCTTTTCCCTCTCAGCCTCTACGGTATCCACGACACGCCAAATGGCGTCTATCGTGGAATGCCCTTCACGAAAACCATGCTGCTCCTCAGAGAGACCACCGCCCTCCTCGATTGCCCTTTTGGGCCTTGCCCGGAGCAAGCTCTCCATCACCTTACCAATGGTATTTAACATACACAAAGGTCTGTAAGATGAAGGAGAGTCCGGGGCTCCCCCCTTTCCCTTGTTCAAGAGCACGATACGTGCCACCTTCCACTGCTTTGGGAATACTCCAGCCACCAAACAAGCATTGAACATGCTTAACAGGATACCAGGGATTACTTTGACCGCTCTTTTGAGCACTTCCGCCGGTATCCTGTCCGGCCCCGGTGCCTTGCCATTTCTCATGGCCTTTATGGCCTTGACCATCTCGCCTTCACTGAACAGCGGCACTTCCTCCCTTGGTATCACCTCAGTAGTTAAGTATATACTATGAACCTATTTTTTTTTTTTTTTTTTGCTGCTGATTCAGCAGTTTTATAGTGTCACCAAGAGCTTGTATTTTTTATGTACAAAATGATATGCTATATATATATTGTTTATACATACGATAAAGGTATCAAGTTTCATTTGTTATATGTAGTTATCGGTTATTTTTTATGCTTTATAATTTTAGCAGTATGAAGCGAATTTTATGTATATATGTGACTCATTGCTCGAGGTAAGAAATGTGGTTCATAGTTTCTGCGTTGCTTTTTGCTGACAATTGTTTTTTTTTGTTTTTTTTTTGCTTACTTTTTTGTATGTGAAAGAATTTGTTATTCTGATGTTTATAAACTAATTTATAAAAAGAATCTAATAATAGAATTTTAATTATGACAATGAATCAGGAATTTATTGGTGATTTGTGCTAGGTTTCTGAAAGAAATAAGCTTAATTTTTAATTTTTGGTTATTTATTGATGCAAATAATATATTTTTAGATACATAGGTAAATATTATATTAAAGTAAATATTATATTATAGTAAATATTTATATTATTATAAAATGATGCGTATCAATTGATTAAAAAAGAAAAAAATTACAAAAATACAATCAAATAAGGTATTACAAATCTAGCTTATTACATATGGTACTGATCAAATAATCAAAATTCAATGCATAAAGTTCTTTTAAGAAAAGATGCGAAATTTTAATGCTAATTAATATAATGCTAATTAATATATAATTTTATCATAATAAAATTTATAGGTAGTGATTCATAAGTTATATATTATGTGAAACAATATTATTTTTTAAGATATTATAAATCTAATTCCTTACTTACACAACTTAAAAGGTAGTCTAAATTTAATGCAAATAACTCTTTTAAGAATAGGTGTGAATCAAATAGACTTGTGGCTTCTTTTTCGGGCATCTCTTGCTGTAGCTGTTTTCTTAATTCTTCGGTGACTTTTTCATCAAATTGTTCGCCTATCAATTTTACGTCTTTGACATTTACTTGGGAAATTAAATTTTTTTTGTTTTCGTTCAAGCATTGAGTAATGTAATTTATAAATTTATCTTTCAACGCATTTAAGTAACTTCTTTTAACGTATAAATTTTCAAATTTCATATCAATCGAACTTGATAAATTTTTTAGTGAGTCAAAGCTAATTTTTTTTAACACCAGACTTACTTTAAACTTTTTATTTTCGGATTTGATTTCTTCTCCTGATATTTCTATTGCTTTTTCATAATAGCTACGGGTTAATTTGATTGTGAAATATTTGTCTTGGAAAGTTTGCTCGCTGCTTGATTCTTTTCCATGGAAGTAATTATCTATTTTTGTAAAATACGTTTGTAGATTTTTCCATCCTTCGTAGTCGAGAGCCAAGTACGCGGAGTTGACGTTGTTTCCGCATAATCGGAAAACGAATTCAAGCTCAGCTGTTGAAACATTCAAATCGAATCCGGTAAAAACTTTTTTACTAAAGGATCTATTTAGACCATAAAAACTTGACAGCAGTAGGTGATGGAGCCCGTTGACGTTGTTGAAACTCTGCGCATCTGTATCTGCCATTTTATAATAATAAAGTTTTGCAATTGCAATTTTGCAATCTTAGTTGGTCGTTTAATCCGTTACCAAAGACTGCCTCTGACTGACTGATGCTCGTGTCTCTGCGTTTTTTTTTTTTATTATTCGATTTACGTTTGAGTCTTTCGACGTAACTCTTTGCTATTTTGTCATTGCGTCTTAAGTCGGTCGTGAATATATTTATGAAATCTTTCATTTTATTGCCTCGTGACATGTAATTTAAGAACATTATGCAAAATTGTCCACAGACGTTGGATGTATCGCTTTGTAATGGCCTCGTATTCCATGTAAACTGTTTGCAGTTTTTTCTTATGCGTCTGACGTGATTGATAACGTAAGGAGGCAATCCGTAACTGTCGAAAAACAAACCTTGTCCATTGCGATTTACATATACCGCTACCCAATGCTGGCCAGGTAGTGAATTGCCTTGGGTGTTGAATACAAAAGCAACAGGCTTAGTCCAGAGTCGAGGTATCTTGTCGGCTGGAAATACCCCAACCGTGTGGGAGGGTATCTTAGATAGAAACCCCAAAATTTCTAAGCTGTTCATTTTTATGCGTCTACTGTGTCTTCCCCTTGAGATAGATTTTTAAAATTTTGATTTAACCAAGCCTTTAGTTGTTGAGCATTGTTAAGTGCACAGCTGTATTTCACGTGATTGAATTTTATTGCATGTTGTATGCAATACAAATTTTTCTGAGGTAAATTTTGGAAAGATGGACAATCGATTTCCAACTCTAAATTTATAACTTCGTTTGCTATGATTTTGTGTAGAAATATTACCTTGTCGCGACCACGTACGTAAACTTTTCCTGCTTTTTTTGATATTAGCTGTAAATTTCTCGTCAAAATTTTACCGGTTATGTCTCCCTCATACCAATCTAATCCGTGATGGTTGTGGGTTAACCAATTGTTTTGTCTTTGGGAGTCGTATGATATTTTTGTTGAATTGTATGGAGGTTTTGTTATCCAGTGTGATTGAGATTCGCTGTTTAGTGCTATTATTGCGACTTCTTTCGGTAAAGTCTTGTCTTCGATACCCTTAAAAAACTGTATATCCACAACGACATCCATTCTCGGTATGAAAAATACGGCTAGCCGATCTGACTGTTTGTTTAAAAAGTTGATTAACCACTAAAGTCGATAAAGCACTGTCGAGCAGCATCTATTTCGCATATCGAGTTATACTCGGAATAAATGACGCAGTTGACAATTTCTTTCAGAGCTTCTGCGAAGCGAATTTCTATGCGCACGCTACCGTGCTTTACGAGATTCCAGTGGCCTTCGCTGGCTGATAGGTCGGGTGTCAAGTCAAATACGTAGAGGCAGAATCCTGCTGGATAGGAAAACCTGTCGATTCTGTTACCTTGATTAAGGAAATGAATTCCAGTCCCGCTGAATAATGTATGGTAAGCCTCGACGTAAGCCGCATTGTTGCCGGTGTAAACGGGTTGTAGTGGTGAGGAGGACGGTACCTGGACAACATCTACGTACATCGACAGATAGTTTAGATTAAAATGCTGGAAATTAAATGGGTTGAGTTTTCGGTCCCCGTTGAAAGCTTTATTCGATACAAATCCTAAGATGATGCGTTTCGGTATCTGACCTATAATAACTGAATCTATCGTGTGATTCAATATCCCCTGCGAAATAACGACTGATTTAACGTCGACTCTGGTTAAGTCGTACTTTGCCGTGGTTTTTGACAATGTATTTGCATGTGCGATGAGAACACCCGGTGAAATTTTTACTCTTCGTATGTGTAATGTAGCTTCGTCAAAATGTACGTAATGCGTACCCGTCTCGTCCATTAGTGCAAAAGCTGGTCGGGCTTTTATTAGTCTTACTTTCAAATCGACACCGTTCAGCAGGAACTTGTTTTGGTTGAAGACGTCACTGTGTAAGTGACCAATCATATCTATGCATTTGTTAGCATTTAACATCATGCGACGTCCTTCTAGGCCAATATTACCGTCTTTTAAGTCATCCATCTTTCCCGCCGTGTCGTCGTACCAGCCGACACATTGTAGATGCGAATTTTTCGAATCGTATCCATAGTTGAGCAAATTTTCAATGTATGCTCGGTAACCATAACCGTTGCCCGGCGGAGTTACGATTTTTTGATTAAAGGAGACTTCCACTTGACTGAAAAGCGAATGCATAAAATTATTTACCGGTCCAATGTTTTTTATTTTCAGCAAAGTTGGAGCGTCAGCTTCGGCTAAGTCCTCGTCCGTTTTGATTGTAACTTTTATGCTTAGCATGGTATGGGCCAGGTCTAGGTATTCTTCGGCGTTTCCCGGAATATTGAATTCTATCGGGCAATCATCTGTTAAGCTCGCGATCGGTTTGTAGTTAACCCAATGACTCGATTCGATGGTAACTTGTGTGGAAGGTACGGTAAATAATTCTAACTCGCTTTTTATCGATTCGCATGAATGTGTATGCAGAAAAGCCATTTTGAGTATCTTATATTTTAAGAAAAAATGTCGGCAAACGTATTCTTACTTGACCGTTTTTTGTCGTTTTTTTGCTTTTTCTGAATCTTTTTTCTTTTGTTTTTTCTTTTTTTCTTTTTTATGCCGTTTTTTTTTGACGTTGTTTTCCTTTTATTTGTTGTCTCCTTTTTTTTCTTTTTTCTTCGTTTTGTTTCTTGCCCAGTTGTACGCAGAGTGCCGAGTGTATTTAGCAAGTGACTGCTTAGAGCCGGATGTTTCAATTTATAACCAGATCCCTCCATTAGATACTTATCTAGCTGATCCTCTGCTTTTCTCTTTAAATTACCGACAGACTCGCGTGCATGGATGCGCAGAGACTCTTTGGCTGGTTTTTTGTTCAACGCGACATCTGACAGTACATTTATACCGGTCCGCCAAGCTTCTTTACCGACTACCTTAGCCCCTCTTGTAAATAAAGGTAGGATGCTGCGAAACAGTCCGCCAAGAAATGAGCCAATGCCGCTTCCCCGTTGATGTGGTGTTCCAATGTAAACGCGATTTATACCTGTACTAAATGCACTTCCACCGCTCCCAATTTGACTGTTGTAGTAATCAATGTAGTGGGCCATTTTGTTTTTTTTTTTTTTTTTTTTTTGACTAATCCGTGCGCTTGAAATGCAACGTCACCGTCAACGTACCGGCATCAAATGGCACTGCTGAACCGTATTGGTCGCGCAAGTCAATTTCAATGGATCTGAAAGACTTGTGTAATAAGGGTACGTAAGAAGGGGGTGAGAAACTTTTAACCCTAACTGATCCATAAACAAACTTTTCGGTATCGAGAGAGATGCTCCTTAATAGCGGGGTATGCACATCACCCGTGATCCTTGGTTCAAGAATATCCGAATATATCATTATCATGTTGGGTATGTTTTCCGTGAGATTCGGTTGTCTTTCAGCGGTTACTTGCTCTTTTTCTGGGGCTCGTAGCTCGTAAGTTGAATCCGTGAAACCTAATATGCTTCTGATGACTTCGGAGACTTTCAGTGTGTGTAGTGAGTTGCTCCTGCAGTTTTTATCGCAAGTCAGTTTGAGGGAAACGAAGCCTCCACGTTTGCGTTCGTATGCGAAATGCTTCTTTACTGATTCCTGTGCATTTAATTCCACCAGAAACGATTCTATATCGTCGTAAATGCCTGGACTTATGTGGGATTCAATTTTTGACTCTGCTGTAGAGACTCCAGTTTTTGGTGTCTCTTTTTCTTTTCCAGTAAAATGCAACAACCGAGAAGTAAGTGTTCTATCGATCGAATTGTCCTTGACGTGATGCATAGTCATTGGTATTTGAATTTCGGTCAAAGCCACACTCCACTCTCCATCTAAATCAATCTGTTGCGGCAGGTACGTGCTAAAATGCGTCGTCATATTGTCAGGATATACATTCATGCTGCTGTTGCTAGGCAGCACTATGGAGAATTGATTTTTCTTCATTTTTTTTTTTTTTAAATATTTTTAGCATTTACTTAAATTGGAACCAATTCAGAAGCGAGAATCCAAGAATTGAACTTTGCCGGATATCCACGCCAGCTGACAAAATGTTTCTTTGCCTTTCCGCGACCTTTAGTTTGCAGAATTTGATCAATTTCGAAAACAGCATCGGTGAGGTTTTTTTTTACCGGACACAGCTCTTTTTCGTAGTATATACCGTCTATGGCTTCGCTATCCAGATCCTCCAACGTGTAGACCGGCGGTTGTCTCGCACAAGAGACACGCGCGATTCTGAAAATTTCAAGAGTCCAACCACTCTCGTAACCCTTCCGGAAAGTTTCTGGAGCACGGCTGACCCGAACCAGCGTTCCAACGTTATATTTTGGTATTTTATGTAATTTTCTCTTTAGCGAGTATCTTTTTCTCAAATTGAAGCGTGCTGTATCTGCGTTATTTAAATTTACACTCGCTGGAGTCATTTTTGTGCCTGAATGTATCGTATTGTTGTACGAGTGGACTATAGACGGTAGTACGTCAATATATCTCCGTGTATTTTTGTACGTGAAGAAACGCCATAAGCGATGCTTGATTGTCTGAATCGCGCGCTCGGCGATTGCAGCTTTTGCGTCTGGGTTTCGAATCAATCGAAATTCAATATTATAATCCTTGAAGACATCCTGTACGACCTTAGCCGTGAATTCACGGCCACGGTCCGTTTGGTAAAGAATCGGTAATTTATCCCTGTTGTTGGAAAATATTTTGCGTAGAGCTGTAGCCACAGAAATGCCTGATTTGTCTTTGAGAGGTTCGACCCACAAAAATTTACTTAAACAGTCAATAACAAAGAGTACGTAAGTGTAATTATCGTTGAATGATTTGATCGAACGGAAATCGGCCAAATCAGCCTCGAAACAGTCGTATATATTGGATACATCGTACGTCCGTCGTGGAAACTTTTTTCTAACCAATTTATGCTGATTATAGGCGTCTTGTTCGATTAGCCAATCTTTAACTTTTGTTTTATGGAATTTGCTTTTTGTGTTTCGGAATAAATGATAGGCTCCGGCGAAAGCCGAAGTTTGCTCAGGCTCGTAATACAATTTGCTCAGTTTGCTTTCCATTATTTTTTTTATTTTTTTTCTGCACTGGTGTTACCTTCTGTTTTTTTGTTTTGTTTTGTTTTTTTTCATTACTCTGTAGCTTCTTGCTTTTCTGTTTGCTTATTTTATTTTTTTTCTTTTTTTCTTCAATTTTAACGTTTTTATTTTTCTTTTTATTGATACCAATGAGTTTCTGTATGCGATCAAAAAATTTTTCGAACGTAATTTTCGAAACCATGCAGCAGGCTGTTACGAGAGCAGCGGTTCGTTCACCAGGTTCGGCGTCAAAAGATAACATCCTCGTAAATGCTTTATCGGCTAATATTCGGTCGGCTTTGCGTCTGTCCTTGTCAGAGTTGTAAGCTAAGTCATGTTGTAAGCAAGCTTTATCTAAGGGATTTATACCTTGCTCACCTTGCTGTAAACGCTGATCCAAGTGAGTACCAGCTCCGCAAAATTCGTAGCCTCCCGGAAAATTTAATTCAAAAGGTAACAAATCAATTAGCGCATCTAATACGCTATTTTCTTCTTCCTTTTTTTTTGCATCGTCTTCTTCTTCTTCACCGTTGAGCATTTTAAATGCTTCTGATTCAGGTTCTACATTAATCTCTTCAGATACAAGATTAATATCAAACGCTTCTATCATAGGTGATTCCATGTTCTTAGCGATGAATTTGCTTCAGGACTGAACGCGGATATACAATCGTTTTTTCGTAGCCTCTTATGTTTATTTTTTTTTCTGTTTAATTTCGGTGTGACGTCCGAGTAATTTTCTCCTTCTTCTTCTTCTCCTTCTTCTTCTTCTTCTTCAGCTAGTGCGTCTTTATACGTGGATTCGTTTATCGACGCAAACGATTTGCTTCTATTATTATTATTATTTATGTTTCTTTCTAGTGGTGGTGGTGGTGGTGGTGGTGTTGAAGATGCGAGAATGGAAAGCAGAGAGTTGTGAGGCGCAACAACTACGCCGTCTTTCCAAAAGTCTTTGTTTCCGACAAAATTCTTAGGCAAACCAGCGGCTCGGAGAGCAGAACAAAACTGACTTCTTCCCTTTGCTCTGATTCTTTTTCTCGATCGCATGGCGTCGTTCACTAAGTCCACAATGCTCGAGTCAGGTAGGAGAAGTCCACGCACGCGTACTCTTCCGGCATCGTCCCAAGATACGCTGTTTACTTTCCGCGCAAACATCAAAAAACTTCTGGCTTTTTCGCGATATTTTGCCGGTACGGTGTTTATAATTTCGTCGTCGAAATTACGCGATGCCTCTTGCTCGTCGACTTCGTGTTGCAATTTTTCTGTTTCCAAATTTTGATTAGCGCGTGAACTCGCTTTTGCAGTTAAAAAGCGTTGCAGAGCTTGTTGATAAGCGTTGCTCTTTGCGTTCAGGTCCGGAAATTCATCGGATTGCAAAATATCCCGCATTAGAGCATCAAGTCTGCTAATGGGTGTGCCCGGAGTTTGAACAGTTTTTTCCATATCCATGGATAGTAAATGTTGCTGCTGCTGCTGCTGCTGCTGTTGCTGTTGATTAACAGTCGCTTCGTTTTCGGCAGGTACGAGAATCATTTTTCTAGCGTGATCCATTTTTTTTTTTTTTTTTATTTAAAAAAAAACTTATCAACAACGGCGGTTATTATAGGTGCTAAAAGAGCCGGCAGAAACCCGCCAATACCGCCGCCGTGCTGTAGAAGTAACTTTTTTTTGCCTGTGAATTTATCGTTTTTTCGTTTGACGCTCAATAATCTCAGCAACTTTGCGTGTTTTTTTAATCGATTTTTTTCACCCGGTTTAAGCGGTACATTGCCTCTCAATATATTAAGCGCACATTCGCATAAACACTTTACGAGATTTTTATCGGCGCTGCCGAGTAAAACTGCTCTCTGTTTACCCTCTAGTTGACTTAACGCTCTCAATATGTTTGCGTGTTTTTTCGAAATCGGGCACTTTTTTCTCCCACCTTCGCAGCGTCGTCCTTTTGCCACCATTACAAATAAATCACTGTTGGTTGAGCGCTTGAGTTTTTCATTGACGTCTTTTTTCTTTTACCCCTATTATTATTATTATTTATGGGTACGTAAACTGTTTGATGCAATGCCTCGTGTGGGAAAATGTCTGTACGATAACGTAAATTCTCCGGTGTGGATTGCTTGAGATCTACCAGAAGATAACCGTGTGGTTTAGCCGTGGCGTCGCGGTAAGCTTGCTGGACAAAAAGCGGTTGTTCGGGTGAGAGCTGATGAGCTAAATGTCTTATTTGGGATTTGTCTCTGGGATTTTTGAGTAGTACCAGATAATTTGAATTTAAAGATATGTCACGGTGATTTTTTCCCTTGTGAAATAAATTCTGCGTCGTAAAAAATACACTTGAATTACCGTGATGACTGCCTTTCGTGAATAAATTTAAAATATCATCGGAATCCGAAGATTCCATTAGGAGATCATCGAGAATCAAAAGTTTTGTCTTTTGTAAATCACTCGTATAGTCCGTGGAATCGGGTAAACCTTCGTGAAATTCGATGTTTTCACCCAATCCTCTGTAGGTTTCCTGCCACATTGAGTAATAAAGTAAAATGCGATCAAAGCGACAGTCGTTCATGCGATCTACATGTTCGAGAAAATTTTTTATAAAAACTGTCTTACCGGCTCCTTTTTTTTTCGGTACACCAATCATCATGAACACCAACAACACCAACAACATCAAAGAGTAATAAAATGAAAGGAAAAAAAAAAGTTATTATATTATTTAATTTTTTTTTGTCCAAAGCAAAAGCAAAAATTTTTACGGTAAATTGACAAATTACCTGTTGGACCGCTGATCATACATGTCCATGGATGCTTCCATGCTCGATATGGATCCATTTTTTTTTATTTTTTTTTTTATTTAAATGTAATTTTTTAACTTACGTAGTTTCGCTGCGTGAGCAAATACGAGCTCGCGCAGCCGACAAAAGCTGCTTGCGCAGCAGCGGACGCCGCCGCCGCCGCCGCCCCTCCCCGCTCTCCCGAAGGGTGCGGCGCGTGCGCGAGCACGAAAAACTCGCAAACAATTAGACTAATCTTGCGTTTTTTCTTTTTTTTTATTGATATTATTTATTGATACAAACAATGCGTGAAATCGATGTACCATTCGTACGTACGACTGTACGTGGAATTTTTGGCAAGGAAAAAAATTAAATAGGAATCAGATTATAATAAAAATAAAAAGTACACAAATAATTATTATTTTTTTCTTTTTTTTATCAAAAATTTTTTCTTTTTATTTATTTTTTTTATAATAATGCAGTATCATACATGTTTTTTTTTTTTAAATTTTTTATCTACATATAAAAACCATATGGAAAACTTTTAATTAAACCTACGAATCTTCGTTTGCTAAAAACTGGTCTACAAATTTTCGTTTCAGTCCGGGTAACGACATCGTGAAATTGCGTGCGTCTAATAGCAATATTGTCACGTACAGTAATTGGATCATTTTGTTCGCACAGTACCAGTGATTCAACCGTGTCAAAATTGATTATCTGACTATTTTTGAAATTTAACCTAATACCCTTGACCTTGCAAATTTCCACAATAGTACCATCGTCTGTCAACACCTTGTAAGTGTAAAATTTTGGTCCAGCGGATACAAATGATGTTATATACGCGTTTTCACCGTATGCAGTCAATTCGTTGGTGAGGTCTCCGAGTAAGGGTCCTGTTGGCAGGTCTGGGATACCCGAATTCGGGTTAGATAAGTATATTACCGAATCTGTGTCCACATAGTAAGCAGCGCTACCTAAATGTTCAAGATAATTGTACAATTTGAGTCGAGCTTGAGCCGTCACAAAAGCCGCGATCACGACATTCGCGGTATTCAGAGGTTCCGGATTGCATTCTTTGAAGCGCGTACTCAAATATAAAACATTGTCGTCAACGGGTAGCAAACCTGTCACCTCGGTCATCGGGCAGGTTAAAGTCGCGTGCAGCTCGGCTGGGTCGTTTACCACATAAGTCTTTATTTTATTTTCCTGCTGGCCAAAGAAACCCCACAACGAATTCAAACATAATTTTGCCAATCCCCTGAACGACGGATTACTTTCAATCTTCTCACGGTCTAACTCTATACCCTCGTTGCGTGAAATATCTAAAACGTATTCATCAACGGTAGAATACTGTTCGGGTAAACCGCTAGCTTGCGTCTTTAATTTGAAAAAAGTGTCTATGTATTCCGCAAATAATCCACCCTTTTTCGTCACTGGATCGAATTCCGTCATCTCGTACTGCCAAATTTCGTATATCTCCTTAATTACGTAACCCCGTTCGACTGCTTTTTTCAATTCCAGCGAAACCCACGTACCCACAAAGACTCTTAAATTTTCGTCCTCGTGACGACACGCCTCTTGTCTCATTTCCTCGCAACAAGTACGACACAGGCCAAACAAGAGCTTACCGTGCATTTTTACGGGTAAAACCGGATGCGTGAGATTCCTCGGTGGTAGAATTTTGCAGTAAACTAGTCCCTCGACCCTGTCCACAAAATTTTCGTAATTTTGACCAGCGAATTCACGACATTCCGGTTCGCCGACGTATAATTTAGGGTGAGCAAGCGGAAATTTACCACGCTTGCAAATGTATGGATAAAGCGACGTCACATCAACGTAATTCATTTTTTCGCCAGCCCTGACTAGATACGACTTTATGAAATTTTCAGTTCTGCCGCCGTAAAAAGCTTCTCTCGGATTTAATGGCGGATTTCTGGTCAAATCGTGCTGGTCGAGATAATTGCTTATTTCGGGATTTTGTTCAAGTTCCATTCTGAATTCGCATTCCCATTTCACAATAAGTTCGTAGTTATTGGCTCTGATTCTTCTGCTAATGGCCAAAGTTCTGCTATAACGATCTTCGAGCGTTTCGAGATTGTACTCGCTTAGCGGTTTATCTCTGTTTCTCTTGAAGCAACGAATGCAACCGTGCCAATAACAACCCATCATCTGAAGACATATACCGTTATGCGCATCGGTTTGGCTCGGAGGAATAAATCCATCTACCTTAACGTTTATAGGAAGCCTGATTTCACGACAACGTCCAGCGTGCTGAATTTCCCGATTCAATTCCCTTTCCATCCAAACTAACCACTGGACGGCTATCACAGACTGGTTGTCGCTAAATCTATAACCCCTGGCCGGTAAGATACCTACTGTGTTTGGTTTTAAAAAATTTTTCCTAAAAACCTTCATACAAGCACTGGCAATCGTCGTAGCTTCCGTGAAGGGACAAATTCTACCGATCTCCAAAAAAGATTCCCTAAATTTCAAACAAGCTTTCCTCAACACATCTACGTCATTTTTGCAATACGACTCAATCTCGACTTGAAAATCAAACAAACGTCCGGAATTTTTTCTCTCCCTGTACCAGGTCAAAAATTTTTCTCTTTTATCGCGCGACATACTGTCGACGCAATAAAACTCGATATCCGGTAATGGACCAATGTAATTCTGGTTTTCAGGTGTGTTAAAGAGGTGTGGAAAATCCCCCTTAATCATATCCGGCAAACCAAAAGCTTTAGGCAAAGCGCTCAGAGCCATGTGAAAATAATTCAGACTGTCTATGAATTTAACTTTTTTTTCAACAGTCATCAATACAATTTTCGACCCGTTCAATATCAGCTTTGGTTTCAGACGCATTTCCTCGACCATGTGCTTTAATAAAAATTAAATGTCAAAACTTTGGCCGTTATGAGATATACATATGACTTTTGAAAAATCCTTTTTCGGCATTAGCGCTAATGTCAAAAAATTTTTCACAGGTTCTTCGCGGAAAATGTATTCTCGACGCCCGCATTTGGCACAGAATTGCAAGTCCTCGTCTCGCAAACAAAAAGTACAAACTTGTTGCGCAACGCATAAGTTCGGCTTGTGCAACTTAACCGCACAATCACCGACTAAAGTTTCACATTGCGTGGTTTCAATGTCGAAAAATATAAAAATTACTTTTGACTCATTATCTCTTTGAGACAGGGGCTGCATAAAACATAAATGATTCACGTTCACGCGTTTTAGGCACGTGTTGCAAAAAATTTCGTTGCACTTGTGTTTCACGATATCGTCAATCTTTATCATTTTAAGACACGAAGTACAGTGTCTTACACCAAGGCAAACCGAGGCAACATTTTTATAAGACCCGTGTGCTCTGTGTTTTTCAAAACAGCTGTCATTCAGAAAATATCTCTGACATAAATCGCAAAACACAAACTGCTGAAACCCCACGATCAACTGATCACAGCGTGGAATTTGGAAACATTTGTAACATCTACTCGAACATCTGTGATACCTGTCGTTCGAATATTTTTTGTTACACGGTATGCAGTAGCCTCTAGACCCTGAAGCTGCATTCAGATTTAAAATCGGGCTGTAATGGTTAGTGCGCACAAAATACATTATTCTCAGTGTGTAGCGAATTTCGTTACCGGTATTTACCACGTATCTAGAACCGTCAAACATCGGGGCATCACCTCTACCGAAATTTTCGTCATCATACACCACTATGGACACTCCCAAATTAGCGTAATATGTTTGAAATTGATGAATCTCGTTTATTCCGCACCCAAACTGCGGGATCCATACGCCAGCATCACGCACCAGTTGTTTTGCTGCTAAAAGTTGCTTTCTCTTTTTCCTTATTTTGCGCCAGTCTTGATGCAAAATTCCGCTTCGCAATTGACCCCTTTTAGCGTGCACATGTGCGACACAGAGGGATCGTGCCAGACACAAATTGTCTCGCGTAATTTTCAAAATCGATCTTTTGTATACATCGAATAGACTCAACGATGTCAAAGATACGCGCCCCCTGCCAGCAGGAACCCGAACAATCGAGGACACGGCTTCAAGTGAATCATCGCAAACGTCAAAAACGGCACCGCTCTGAGCCGCGCGTGCAATCAATGCCAAAACGTCTTTATGATCAAATTTTTCCACCGGTCTAAAACTCAGCCAAAGAGGCTTGTCAAATTTTACAGTATAGTCCGTGGAATCGGGTAAACCTTCGTGAAATTCGATGTTTTCACCCAATCCTCTGTAGGTTTCCTGCCACATTGAGTAATAAAGTAAAATGCGATCAAAGCGACAGTCGTTCATGCGATCTACATGTTCGAGAAAATTTTTTATAAAAACTGTCTTACCGGCTCCTTTTTTTTTCGGTACACCAATCATCATGAACACCAACAACACCAACAACATCAAAGAGTAATAAAATGAAAGGAAAAAAAAAAGTTATTATATTATTTAATTTTTTTTTGTCCAAAGCAAAAGCAAAAATTTTTACGGTAAATTGACAAATTACCTGTTGGACCGCTGATCATACATGTCCATGGATGCTTCCATGCTCGATATGGATCCATTTTTTTTTATTTTTTTTTTTATTTAAATGTAATTTTTTAACTTACGTAGTTTCGCTGCGTGAGCAAATACGAGCTCGCGCAGCCGACAAAAGCTGCTTGCGCAGCAGCGGACGCCGCCGCCGCCGCCGCCGCCCCTCCCCGCTCTCCCGAAGGGTGCGGCGCGTGCGCGAGCGCGAAAAACTCGCAAACAATTAGACTAATCTTGCGTTTTTTCTTTTTTTTTATTGATATTATTTATTGATACAAACAATGCGTGAAATCGATGTACCATTCGTACGTACGACTGTACGTGGAATTTTTGGCAAGGAAAAAAATTAAATAGGAATCAGATTATAATAAAAATAAAAAGTACACAAATAATTATTATTTTTTTCTTTTTTTTATCAAAAATTTTTTCTTTTTATTTATTTTTTTTATAATAATGCAGTATCATACATGTTTTTTTTTTTTAAATTTTTTATCTACATATAAAAACCATATGGAAAACTTTTAATTAAACCTACGAATCTTCGTTTGCTAAAAACTGGTCTACAAATTTTCGTTTCAGTCCGGGTAACGACATCGTGAAATTGCGTGCGTCTAATAGCAATATTGTCACGTACAGTAATTGGATCATTTTGTTCGCACAGTACCAGTGATTCAACCGTGTCAAAATTGATTATCTGACTATTTTTGAAATTTAACCTAATACCCTTGACCTTGCAAATTTCCACAATAGTACCATCGTCTGTCAACACCTTGTAAGTGTAAAATTTTGGTCCAGCGGATACAAATGATGTTATATACGCGTTTTCACCGTATGCAGTCAATTCGTTGGTGAGGTCTCCGAGTAAGGGTCCTGTTGGCAGGTCTGGGATACCCGAATTCGGGTTAGATAAGTATATTACCGAATCTGTGTCCACATAGTAAGCAGCGCTACCTAAATGTTCAAGATAATTGTACAATTTGAGTCGAGCTTGAGCCGTCACAAAAGCCGCGATCACGACATTCGCGGTATTCAGAGGTTCCGGATTGCATTCTTTGAAGCGCGTACTCAAATATAAAACATTGTCGTCAACGGGTAGCAAACCTGTCACCTCGGTCATCGGGCAGGTTAAAGTCGCGTGCAGCTCGGCTGGGTCGTTTACCACATAAGTCTTTATTTTATTTTCCTGCTGGCCAAAGAAACCCCACAACGAATTCAAACATAATTTTGCCAATCCCCTGAACGACGGATTACTTTCAATCTTCTCACGGTCTAACTCTATACCCTCGTTGCGTGAAATATCTAAAACGTATTCATCAACGGTAGAATACTGTTCGGGTAAACCGCTAGCTTGCGTCTTTAATTTGAAAAAAGTGTCTATGTATTCCGCAAATAATCCACCCTTTTTCGTCACTGGATCGAATTCCGTCATCTCGTACTGCCAAATTTCGTATATCTCCTTAATTACGTAACCCCGTTCGACTGCTTTTTTCAATTCCAGCGAAACCCACGTACCCACAAAGACTCTTAAATTTTCGTCCTCGTGACGACACGCCTCTTGTCTCATTTCCTCGCAACAAGTACGACACAGGCCAAACAAGAGCTTACCGTGCATTTTTACGGGTAAAACCGGATGCGTGAGATTCCTCGGTGGTAGAATTTTGCAGTAAACTAGTCCCTCGACCCTGTCCACAAAATTTTCGTAATTTTGACCAGCGAATTCACGACATTCCGGTTCGCCGACGTATAATTTAGGGTGAGCAAGCGGAAATTTACCACGCTTGCAAATGTATGGATAAAGCGACGTCACATCAACGTAATTCATTTTTTCGCCAGCCCTGACTAGATACGACTTTATGAAATTTTCAGTTCTGCCGCCGTAAAAAGCTTCTCTCGGATTTAATGGCGGATTTCTGGTCAAATCGTGCTGGTCGAGATAATTGCTTATTTCGGGATTTTGTTCAAGTTCCATTCTGAATTCGCATTCCCATTTCACAATAAGTTCGTAGTTATTGGCTCTGATTCTTCTGCTAATGGCCAAAGTTCTGCTATAACGATCTTCGAGCGTTTCGAGATTGTACTCGCTTAGCGGTTTATCTCTGTTTCTCTTGAAGCAACGAATGCAACCGTGCCAATAACAACCCATCATCTGAAGACATATACCGTTATGCGCATCGGTTTGGCTCGGAGGAATAAATCCATCTACCTTAACGTTTATAGGAAGCCTGATTTCACGACAACGTCCAGCGTGCTGAATTTCCCGATTCAATTCCCTTTCCATCCAAACTAACCACTGGACGGCTATCACAGACTGGTTGTCGCTAAATCTATAACCCCTGGCCGGTAAGATACCTACTGTGTTTGGTTTTAAAAAATTTTTCCTAAAAACCTTCATACAAGCACTGGCAATCGTCGTAGCTTCCGTGAAGGGACAAATTCTACCGATCTCCAAAAAAGATTCCCTAAATTTCAAACAAGCTTTCCTCAACACATCTACGTCATTTTTGCAATACGACTCAATCTCGACTTGAAAATCAAACAAACGTCCGGAATTTTTTCTCTCCCTGTACCAGGTCAAAAATTTTTCTCTTTTATCGCGCGACATACTGTCGACGCAATAAAACTCGATATCCGGTAATGGACCAATGTAATTCTGGTTTTCAGGTGTGTTAAAGAGGTGTGGAAAATCCCCCTTAATCATATCCGGCAAACCAAAAGCTTTAGGCAAAGCGCTCAGAGCCATGTGAAAATAATTCAGACTGTCTATGAATTTAACTTTTTTTTCAACAGTCATCAATACAATTTTCGACCCGTTCAATATCAGCTTTGGTTTCAGACGCATTTCCTCGACCATGTGCTTTAATAAAAATTAAATGTCAAAACTTTGGCCGTTATGAGATATACATATGACTTTTGAAAAATCCTTTTTCGGCATTAGCGCTAATGTCAAAAAATTTTTCACAGGTTCTTCGCGGAAAATGTATTCTCGACGCCCGCATTTGGCACAGAATTGCAAGTCCTCGTCTCGCAAACAAAAAGTACAAACTTGTTGCGCAACGCATAAGTTCGGCTTGTGCAACTTAACCGCACAATCACCGACTAAAGTTTCACATTGCGTGGTTTCAATGTCGAAAAATATAAAAATTACTTTTGACTCATTATCTCTTTGAGACAGGGGCTGCATAAAACATAAATGATTCACGTTCACGCGTTTTAGGCACGTGTTGCAAAAAATTTCGTTGCACTTGTGTTTCACGATATCGTCAATCTTTATCATTTTAAGACACGAAGTACAGTGTCTTACACCAAGGCAAACCGAGGCAACATTTTTATAAGACCCGTGTGCTCTGTGTTTTTCAAAACAGCTGTCATTCAGAAAATATCTCTGACATAAATCGCAAAACACAAACTGCTGAAACCCCACGATCAACTGATCACAGCGTGGAATTTGGAAACATTTGTAACATCTACTCGAACATCTGTGATACCTGTCGTTCGAATATTTTTTGTTACACGGTATGCAGTAGCCTCTAGACCCTGAAGCTGCATTCAGATTTAAAATCGGGCTGTAATGGTTAGTGCGCACAAAATACATTATTCTCAGTGTGTAGCGAATTTCGTTACCGGTATTTACCACGTATCTAGAACCGTCAAACATCGGGGCATCACCTCTACCGAAATTTTCGTCATCATACACCACTATGGACACTCCCAAATTAGCGTAATATGTTTGAAATTGATGAATCTCGTTTATTCCGCACCCAAACTGCGGGATCCATACGCCAGCATCACGCACCAGTTGTTTTGCTGCTAAAAGTTGCTTTCTCTTTTTCCTTATTTTGCGCCAGTCTTGATGCAAAATTCCGCTTCGCAATTGACCCCTTTTAGCGTGCACATGTGCGACACAGAGGGATCGTGCCAGACACAAATTGTCTCGCGTAATTTTCAAAATCGATCTTTTGTATACATCGAATAGACTCAACGATGTCAAAGATACGCGCCCCCTGCCAGCAGGAACCCGAACAATCGAGGACACGGCTTCAAGTGAATCATCGCAAACGTCAAAAACGGCACCACTCTGAGCCGCGCGTGCAATCAATGCCAAAACGTCTTTATGATCAAATTTTTCCACCGGTCTAAAACTCAGCCAAAGAGGCTTGTCAAATTTTACAGAACGCAATTCAAAACCAATGTAATCACTTGGCAACGCGGATTCCAACAATAAATCCGTCAATTCCTCAATACAATTTTCAACCCAGGCTTGTGCGTCAATATTGTCCGTCTCGGTCGGCTGTTTAAACTTCACGCAAATCTCACTACCAGTCACCCTAAATCTACTATATCTACGAGTTTTTTTACTTAAAATAATTAAATGATTAGAATTAAAATTACTATCAACAGTCTCATTATCATCAACAGCATCACTATTATTATTATCACTGCTGCTGATACTTGACTCCGGGCTATCAGGCTTACTGCTTCCATAACCAAGACCAATCTGTGCTAAAAAAAAAAAAAAAAAAAAAAAATGAAAAAATGCATATTATTTTATCGCAAGAAAATCACACGCATATTTATGTACAGAACAGAAAATATCCACATTACCTTCCAAGGTAAGCCCGTTTTCATCCTGACCAGAAGGGTTCACTAAAAAAGCCCTCAAAAATGGATAATCGTCGAAAATTTCTATAGGAACACTCTCTATATCACAACCATCCAGATGCTCGAAAACATCAATATCACAATCAGGGACCGGGTTTTCATGCGTTGTACCTATTTCTATTTTTTCTTTTTTATTTTTTTTCGATTTAAGCTGGTCTGTAATAAAAAAAATAAAAAAATAAGCATCCTACTTGCAAAAAAAAAAACAAATTAAAATAATAAATCTTAGAAATTTACCTGCTTCGCTCGAATTTTTTCTTTTCACAATTTCCATAACCACAGGCGCAGTCGACTCGACATCGTCAGCATGCATATCATCTGCACTACACCCAGGAGTCGGATTCACGTGTACAGTATCTTTATATTTCAAATTAAGTTAATTAGTAACAAAAAAAAATAGAAAATAATTACAAAAATAACATTTCACAGTCAAAAAAAAAATCAGAATAACGTCAAAAAATTTGCAAATTTACCTGCAACCTTTAAATTTCTTTCATTCACAATTTTTTTGCCAGACGTTTTAACTTGCTTACTCGCGTTTAAGCGCCGATTAACATCGACAAAATCTTTGCTACTGCATCCAGGAGTGGGGTTTTCAAAAACAGTACCTTTGTATTTTAATTTAAGCTGGTCTATAAAAAAAAAAAAACGAATAAACGTGAAAAAAAATACCAATTTATTCTCAAAACATCATAATATTTAACAACATGAAAAATTTACCTACAATACTCGAATCTTTTTTCCCTATTACATTATTATCTGCAAAAAAAAAAAAAAATCATTATTAACTTCAATGCGTGTGAGGTAAACTGCAGCGCAAATCACAAATCCCACATCTACATCGATACCACTAACGAAGACTCCGACATCCCTGCTCAAAATGAAAAGGAGATGTCAGGGTTTTCGTTAGTGGTATCGATGTCGGATTTATGATTTGTACGACAGTATATAAAAAGTGAAAACAAGTTTAATTTAATATTTTTAATATATAGCTAGGGTGAGATGTCGAGTAAAATTTTTGTTTTTATTCTGGGTTTAGGGGGGAAGAGTTCGAGAAAAATTTTTATTCAAATAATATATCAAATAAAAATTCAGTATTACCTTGTAAATTTTCGTCAGACGGTAAAATTACATCTAAAAATTCACTGTCAAGACCATCTTCAAAATCTAATTGCAAAGAGAAAAACCACGTATAAAAATTTAACATACAGCATTTAAAAACAAAAAAAAACTTACATTTAATAGTGTTGTATTTATTCATGAACAAATCAAAACACGGAAGCCTTGCTTGGCCTCTTCTCCTCAAAATGTCACCAAAAATTAGAAAAACATCATTTTCGTCACACTCGTTTAATAACAAGTTTTTTGCAATAACACGCAACGTTGGAAGCGCGCGCAAACTAAAAATTAACTTGATTTTTTTCAAAATCACCTTTATCGAGCAGACTTCTAATTGTGATCTCCACTTGAAATCACAAATTTTACGCACACTTGGCTCGCGCCCATAAGCGATTTTCATCAACAATTTTACAATTATTAATAAATTGAGCTTCCTGGATAAAACCATTTTTAAAAAAATTTTTTTTACTTCTTTTGTTTCAAGAAAAAATTTCAAAAGTCACCTAATAAAGATAAAACGATACTAAACATATGTGTTATAATAAAATTGCTTCATGTATAATGTCTCTCCTATAAAAGTTCAACTCATCAAAAAATAGAAAAAATGCAAAAATTTCTTACAACAAGGAAGGAGCATAAAAGTCATTTAAAGATAAGACGATACCAAAAATATGTGTCATAATAAAACAACTTTATGCATACTGTTAATTTTTTTACTTTTTTTTTTTTTGTTAAAGCTCAACTCGACAAAAACAGAAAAATATATTTAAAAAAAAAAGTACATTTTTTCATCTTACAAAAATAATGTCAAATGAAAAAAAAAACACATTGTTTTTACAAAATATAATAAATTTTATTGAAAACTTAAATACAAAAAAATAGTCATTTTTTTTTCATTTTTTTTTCAGTTTTTTCCAGTAAAGGTTTTTTTTCATCTTGAAATGAATCTGCTTTTCCTTTAAAACTAGAGAATCCGTTAAACACGTCCTTCGAGAAGCTCCATTTATCGCTGGTAACTCTCCTCCAAAAAGGTCCGTAATTTCTTTCCCCGTCTTCCCCAGCGTCTTCAAAACGACTATAGTTTACACTACAATTCGTTGGCTTATTACCCATATTTCTTCTTTTTCAAATAAAATAACAATTTAACAGATGTCATTAACTTCAGAGCTTATGCAAGAATGACCAAGCATCGATTCAGAAACCCTAAAAAAGCCACCGAATTTTTCAAAAAAAAGGCAAACGACCTCTGCCGACGAAAAAAAAGAACCAAATTTACGGAAAAAATTTTTTAATTTTCAAAAAATTTTTAAAACTCCGAAAATTTTACCTGGTAATTTTACTCTAAATTTCGGTTCAATTAAAATAATTTGATCTTAAAAAAAAATTTTTTTTTCAATTTCAAAAATTTTCAAAACCCCGAAAATTTTACCTGTTAATTTTGGGTTACTGAAAATAATTCGATCACTTAACTACCTACAATTACAACAATTTCCGATAGGTTAAAAGGATTCAGCTCATATAAATTTCCAGTAATTTCCGATCGATCCATTAAAATTTAAGGTCTTCGGTAGGTTATAGTATAGCCCAAAAATTTGACCTGTCGACTTTCCTCTGAATTTTAGATTATTTTAAATAATTTGGACATTTAGATACCTAAAATTTTAACGATTTCCAACAGGTTTAATGAATTTATGTCAAATAAATTTCCAGCAATTTACGATTGATCAATTAAAATTCAATATCTTCGGTAGGTTGATAAAAAAATTTTAACTAAGTACAAGAATATAAAAATATTTATACATGTAACCAATCAAAAATCAAATCATTATTTCAAATTTAACAAAATTTATAAATTATTGTCAAAAAATTATAAAGCATAAAAAATAATCGATAACTAGATATAACAAATGAAACTTGATACCTTTATCGTATGTATAAACAATATATATATAGCATATCATTTTGTACATAAAAAATACAAGCTCTTGGTGACACTATAAAACTGCTGAATCAGCAGCAAAAAAAAAAAAAAAATAGGTTCATAGTATATACTTAACTACTCACCTCAACCGGGTTTTCCCGGATGGGCCTTTCAGGGAAGAGAGCACCGACGATCCGTTCAGTCGACGCCGCGTCCATCATGTTGTCGGACCCCCGGTTCAATTTGCCCATTACGACTTTGTAACCTAGGCCCCAGGGGTCCTTGTTTACATCTTCGCGTAATGAACGCAGACATCGAGCCTTGCTTTGACGGATGGCCTTGGCCAGTCGGTGTTTGGCGTCCTTATGTTCCTGAGAAAGAACGGCGGCCTCAGGTCTGTCCCGTGCTCTTTGCGCCTTTTGTCGTGTCCTGTGGCATTCCTTCCGGAGCTCAGCTATTTCGGGAGTCCACCAGTACACTGAGTTTCTCCCTTTCCAGGGCCTGCGGCGAGGCATCGAGGCATCACAAGCCCCGCATAATAGAGACGTTATTTTTTTAACTAAGATTTCAGTCTCATGGGGACTTGTGGCCCCTCCATGCCAAGCGGGGATGGACGCTGACTCGATTCGAAGATACTCTTCGAATCTGTCTTCGTCCATTTTTGGGACGTTCCAACCCAAGGGGCGCCTCCTGTACGGAGGTCGTTGTGAGGTTCCTTCCAATACCCGAAAGGCGATGTAATGATGATCACTACCATTGTATTGATCATCCATCACCCTCCAGTCGCCTATTCTCCAGGACGCAGCTTCTGTAGCGAAGGTTATGTCCGGGATAGAGACACCCTAACCCAGCCTCTCGAAGGTGGGCCTGTTGCCTCTATTCTGGACCACTAGTTTGCACCTAGTGGCTATTTCGAGTACCATTCGTCCCCTGGGGTTAGTCGTTGGCATCCCCCATTCCAGAGCCCTGGCGTTGAAGTCTCCACCAAGGATGACGCCACCAGTCGCCGTCTGGACCGTGCTCTCGATGCTGGCCTGCTTTGTAGCCAGCTCAGCCGAGCTGTCGTTTGGGGAGAGATAGCAACTTATGTAAGTTGTCTTCCCGAACTTGGCCCAAACGTGGCAATCCCCTTTCCCTTGTTGGGTAAGGGACGTTTGTGCTCTGCCTCGAAGCCATATGGTGCAGCAGTCAGTGTCATCGGAAACCCAGTACTTGTGGTTCATGTTGTAATATTGCTCGCTTAGTAAGAGGATATTTGCATCCTCTTCACGAGCAATTTGATCCAACAATGCACCAGCTTCCCGTGCGTGTCGCATGTTCCCTTGGAGAACCTTGATTATTTTCGATGACACCTGCTTCTCGCCACAGCCAGAGCCTCCCGATAACTAGGGCAGTTTCCCTCTCCAGGATAGTGCTCCGTGGAGCACTTATCCTTTCTGGTATTGCAGAGGAAGCACTCAGGCTTATCCTTGCTGCACTCTGTCCTCTTATGGCCATCTTCGCCACACTTTAAACACGCCTTACTTCTGTCTGGGCCTTTGCAGACATATTGGCTATATCCATAGCTCAGACATTTGTAGCAGCGCCTCACGTCTGCACGGAGGCGCACTCTACTCGATGCCCAGCCGATCTGGATTTTGCCCTTTTTGGCCAGTCGTAGAGCGTCGGCCTTAAGAAGGTCCACCACGGCCATCTGGCTTGTTGTGCCTTTGGTTTTGAAAATGGACACCTGGAATAGGTCTCCATTTTCGACACCTATGGCCTTGGTAACAGCTGCCTGAATCTCCTGTTCTTTCGTGACCCCATCCAAATCTCGAATTTCGAGTTTTAGTGTCGGGATCAAGTCACGAACATTCGACTCAGGGCCCGTGACCGACTTCACCGCTTCTTCAAGTTTTTGTCGGTCCTCGATGGCCTCCAACTCAATAAGGACGCTGCCGTTGTGAGTTTTCCTGATGCGGTGGACCTTCGCGCCAGATTCTTCGAGTTTAACGTTTCTCTTTAAATCAAGAAGCGTTTCCTCGTAGGATTTGCCCGCCGCTGGGGTAATTTGAAAGGCTTCTTTCCTTTTCCTATACCTGCGCTTTCCCACCTTGGAAGGTACTTTACCTTTTTCTGCAGGTTCCTTTGTTGGCTGGGGCTTTTTGGCCCTGGGCTTTTTCTTCTTCTTACCCTTTACCAGCCAATTTTCCTCCTTGTCCAGTGGCTTCTTAGGTACCTGATTTTGCTGCTCTTGTCCGTCAGCTACTTCGCATATCTCCATATGCTGATCAGTACCCTTTCTTGGTTGAAGCTGCAACTGCTTTTGTTTCTTCAGCAGCTTTCTTTCTTTTTTGGACTTATGCCTAGGGGCGTCCTTATCTCCATCCTTGTTGGGGGAGGTCGCAGGTTTATCCTGTGGGCCGTTCTCCTTGGTGTTGTTAGCAGTAAACTTTGAGTCATCTCCCTTATTGTGGCGATCTCCCCCCGCAAGTTCATTCTCTTTTGGTGGCCGCTTCCCTTTTTTCTGTTCCAGCTTCTGCTTTTGGTATAATTCTAGCAGACTTGCCTTCTTCTTTTGCTCCTGGATAAGTTTATCTTTTTTACACCGCTCTTTTTCCTCCTGTTCAAGTCGCATTTTCTCCTTATTCCTCTGCTCTTGCTCCTTCCTCTGGTTTTCTTGAAGCAGCATTTTCCTTCTTTCCTCTTCTTCCTGGAGCTCCGCGTTGTTCTGCTGCTCCACCACAGAGTTGCTAAGGTTCTTCTTGTGGATCCTTTTCCTATCTTGTCTTGACTCTGGGGAGTTCTCCTCAGAGGAAGACGATCGGATTCTCTTTGCCTGCTGTTTATGTTCTGCTTTTTTAAGAGCAGACTCAATGTCTTGCGTTTCTGCATGCAGTCTCTTCGTTATTAGCTCAAGTTGAATGAGCACATTGCCGAAGAGATTTACTCCATTTTTAATTGGCATGCCGCAATTTTTCTGTACTGATGTACAGTGATGTGACATGCTGCGATGAGCTTCCATCATTTCCTTATGGTGTTTTTCCAAAGCCTGTGCAACGTCCTTCAGAACAGAAATGTGATGAAAGAAGGCATTGAGCTTTTCGACCACTGCTTGATCAAAGGCCTGGTCTGTGTTAAGACTACCAGTGCCATATGCTAAGTTATGCAGATATTTAAGGTTGTCCGCATAGCTTGGTCTTTTAGTATTCCCTGCACCTGATGCAGGTAGTGGATGCTGAATATGTTCAAGCAAAATTATGGCTTGAAGTTCGTTTCGTGATCCCCCCTGGGCGGAAGATGGTGTTAAATCCGCCTCCATGCAAAATTGTTGGCCCCCCTCAGAGTCCATGGGGCCGGTGCCAGCCACCGGGGCTTTCACCCGATCGGAACTGACAGCTGAATTCGACACTTTTTGAACAAGTGGCTTATCAGCCTGAGGTATATCATTTTTATCATTTTGCATATTTGTTATTTAAATAGCCTGTGTCACTGGTTTAAGCGCCCTTAAATGAATGCGGGTAAGGGTACCCTCTGTGCGATGTGATAACCTGGAAAAAAGAAAAAAACCTGTAAAGATCTATTGTAATTAGTGTACCTGTAATGAAATGGGAAAAAGTGGTGAGATAATAGGACCGGGGATTTAGACCGGCAGCAATCCTCACCCTGATACAAGACACAGGGGGGTGACCGTTGCGAGTCCTACAGATCTAATGCCTGCTGACATAATATGATATTCTACCCGTCGTATTAACAGGATCCTCATAAGCCATTCCTAGCGATTGGTCAAGATCCCAATGATTCTTACAAAAGTAAGATTACTTCCACAGATGATCAAATGATCACCAGGTGAAAACAGCACGTGCCGTTCGATCATTCGATTTGCACTGCAAGAAAGAATGCGACATCCACCCAGACATCTGCTACTGGGACTTACACACTTGTGCAATTTAATTAGATTTTAGGTTAGTCAGGGAAGCTCTGAACAAAAAGAAAAAAAAGCTTCTTGACTAGTCATGGAGCGAACGCCGCAGGGCTCACCGAAATCAGGGATCCTAGGATCAGTCATGTCGCGCCCAACACCTGCAGCTGCAAGGGTTTATCTAATAATTACCGCTTCAAGCCTTACGTCCCGAAGTTATTGGCTGCAACATATATATCACATTTAAAGTAAACAGTTTTTTGTTTAGACAGAAATACATGCAGCTAATCCCAGCGAACTTTTCAGCTCTTTTCGTGGCTTTTTCTGAATCCCCCCAACAGACAGCAGGTGAAGGGCACAAACATGAATGAACCAGCAGCAACGATTACCTTGCTCTATAGGGCAAGGCCACATTGCTGTGGAGCCCTGCTCCAGAGAAGCCCCAGCCATACGTGCCATTCATCATATTAATATACTAATGTCAATAGCATTAGTGTATAGTATAATTAAAAATTAAAGCTGCCTTTAGTGACATCTGAATTAGAGGAAATGTATGCCCCGTTCGCAGACGCCTTCCTAGACAACGCACCCCTCACAGTGAGTTCGAGGTCATCGGGCAAGAAGTGATTTCACCTGGCATCCAAGAGGGAGCAAGTTGGAGTTAATAAGAAACTTTAACTGTCCACTAAGAGAACCATTTAGGATCTCAGCCAAAAGCCGTCGGCTGAGTGACGCACGGGTACGACGTGTGCAGGCCTCAGCCTTGGTGAGTGGGTGAACATTTGTGTGCAATTAAGCACATCAACAGGGTAGCCACGAGAAGGCAGTTCAATCCCACCTAGAGTTATGGACACTAAAGGACCAAACCAGTGGTCTGTAGCTTATACAGCGTCGTGTCCATAGGTAACTCCTACCAGTCCATGGGGCCAACCCATCTAATTCCAGCATGTCGGGTATTCACCAAAAAATGGTTTATTTCCCAACCACCCCAAGGAGTGTATTTGTTTTAATAATAATAATAATAATAATATAAAACTTACACAATTTTTAAAAATATTTGTTTATAAATAATAATTAACAAATTGATAATTTGTTTAACTTAGTAATTTGGTTAAATAAGTAATAATAATTTAATAAAAATTGTATATAATAATAATAATTAAGTTAATTTTTAATAAAAATACTGGAGTAACCAAAATTAACTAATAAAAGTAATAAACAAATTTAGTATGGAGTGTATTTGTTTTTATAATATTGTTAATAACATAAAGCTTACACAATTTTTAAAAAGATTTGTATATAAATAATAATTAACAATTGTTAATTTAGTTAAGTTATTAATTTGATTAAATTACTAACAATAATTTAATAAAATTGTATAGAATAATAATTAAGTTAATTTTTATTAAAAATACTGTAGTATCCAAATTAACTAGTAAAAGTAATAAACAAATTTAGCTAACGTGTGTGTTTGTTTAATAATATAAATAATAATATAAAACTTACGATTGTCTACGTCTTGGTTTTCCATCTTGATATCTTGTTATTTATTTATTATAAATATTTTATTATTATCACAAACAATTGACTTGGTAACTGGAAGTCACTTTATTTTATTTAAAATGGCACTTTTTACACACACTTTTATAGATTAAATTTAAATTATTAATAAAAATTTTATTTATAATAAATTTATAATAGTTTTTAACTACAGATTTTTAAGTATCTCAAAATTATTAAAAAATATAAAATTTACTTTTTAACAACGCTTGAAAAATAAACTGTACCAAATTATGGAAAGTTCAAATCTTTTTTACAATTAATTAGGCCCAACCCTAAACCCAACAAATTAAGATATCTTAAAGTAGATCAATAATAGCTAAAAAATATTTTTTGGTAAACCCCCTAAAATGTAAATTTTCATTTTCTATTGGTCAAATTTTTTTCTCACGTTTTAAGTTAATTTAAACACCCGCTATTATTTTTATTATACATTACACCATAATTTCAAATTTTTTATTTTTAATTATCAAATTTTTTGACAGGTAATATTAATAGAGTATAAGATAAATAAATTCCTAGAAAAACATAGATGTTTTCAAAATAACTTTACATATTTGTTTTTTTTTCTCACGACAACTCTATGAACCTAGTCATTGTTTTTATAAGATAAATTAATCTTTAAAAATAATATAAACATAATTGATTGACTTTTTATTTTCATTAGCGTTTACTTAAGCGTGAGAAATATTTTGGAGTTATTTTTAAATATAAATCAATAATATATTATTTTTCTTATAATTATGTATAAAGATTAAAAATGATGAGAATAATTTATATTTATATTATAAAATATGTGAGAAAATTTATATTTAGGGTAAATTAATATTTAAGGAATTTTCGTGGGAATATATATTTTAAAATTTTTACACAAATATAATTTAAATACAAAAATATTAGGCTAGCTAACCTAATACTTGGGCTATATTCATAACTATGAAATTAAAATGAACCATAATTGACAGGTCATGAAATAAGATAAAAATATCCATCCATCAATTTGACATATTGTCGGCTTTTCGGCCTTTGATCTATTTGCCGCTTATGACGTCAAGACCCCCTCAAACTTGCCTGGATCTACTAGGCCATTAAATTTTGTCTCACAACATTCATGACCCAAAAGTTAGAATATATTTATCAGGAATTAATACTTTTGCTCAAATTAAATTTTACTTAGCTTTAGGCCAAAAATTTTCATCTCACAAACATTGATGGCCCAAAAGTTATAATATATTTATTAGGAATTTATACTTTTGCAACCCCCAGATATACATTTAAAACCTTTTTTTTTTTTTTAATTTGGTATTGTTTTTCAAAATTGGCCAATTCTGAGGCTGCAATTTCGATTTTTGAAATTCGGTTGCCAGATTCGGACTCAGTACACCCAAAAACCCCTAGATGTACATTTAAAACCTTTTTTTTATTTTTAAAGAATAAAGTGCACAGATGTCTTAGAAGTGCGGTGATCTTCTGAATTGTCAAGCCCTCGATCAGTATAAATGTAGTTGATTTATAATAATAAATATCTTAATTGATGCATATTTTAACCAAAGGAACAATTTTTTTTACAAAAGAGCTTATATTTTGCATCATTTAAGATTCACAAAAAAAGAAAAATTTGAATTTAAGTTCACATTTATTTTTTATAAAGAAATTTTATAAGTATAAGTATAAAAATGTAAATATTTAGTCTTAATGTTATTTTAATCTTATTTAGTCTGATTCTTAATATTCAAATTCTAAAAAATTCTAATTTTTTAAAATTTGGCAAAAATTTAATCGCTTGTAATTTCTCTTCAGAGTAAAAAAGATTTTCTGGAATACACAAGTATTCTAATTTTATGCATTCTAATAATTCTTTCAAAATATTATTTACTGCAGTGGCAATGTTTTTTTTTACTTATATCAAGATTTTTAAATGAAAAGGATTCTAAATTTTTCAATCTATAAAAAAAATATTTTGCACGATCTGCAATATTGTGATCGATAAAGGTTATATCTATTTTTTTTATATTTTCATTAATGAATTTTGTTAAATTTTTCAAAAAATCATCAGTATACACTCTAATTTATGATATACTCTTTGTTTTTTACTTTTTATTTAATCAAAATTTTTTGAAGCAACAATTATTTTGCATAAAAATTTAGCCTTTTAAAGTTAATAATAAATAATGAATAGTTATAGAGATAAAAAAAAATAATAGATATTTAATTAATTAAGAGCAACAAGTAAATTAATTTAAAATTTTTTTAATTAGGATATACAAGTAGCCGTCCCTTCCTTATATGATCCACAAGCAACCGTTCTCTCCCTTGATTGATGACTACTAGCCAATAAATTAGTAATACACTGCATTACTAAATTATTGACTGGTAAGAATTTGAAATAAATATATAATATTAGTCCTAATGTTTTATAATTTTTGATAAATGATTTTAAATTTTGACAGATCGAGTCGATTATCTTCAAAATTTATCTCAAAGTTTAAAAAAGTAATCTATTATGTCTAAATAATTCTGAATACCTGCGAAATGCGCTGGAGATGTATTTGAGGTCGTTGACCGAGTTAGAAAAATGTTAATTGTTGAATTTTTTGACATGAAATCCTTATCCGAGTTTCAACAGAGTTGCAAAATAGGGAAACACTCTTAAGGTGGCAGATACAATTGGAGAACAAAAAAACGTTACTTTTTCTAAATAGAATATTTTCAAAATTGGCACTTTAGTAGATTATAGGTTACTATACATTTTTTTATTATTTTTTTTTTATTTTCCAAATGTCGCCGGATACAAGTGCTCAAAATTAGGCCTTACTTTTTATTGCGGGCGTGATTGCAACCTGCAACTTGTTCTGAACCATACCAAATTAAATTTTATATATTTGTGAAACATTTTTCTTCTGGAATGATGGATTCAAATTTCGGAAAATGGAAAATTGTGAAAATTATTAAATTTTTTTCTAAAATTGCAATTTTTTGGACATGTTTTTTTGCAATAAAAAAAAAATTGGCACGTTTATTTGAAAAACAATTTCATCAATCCAGAAGATAATTAAAAGTATTTTAAAAGTACAGCCAAAAAAACAGGAAGATACCTTAATTATTTTTTGAGTTATTGTGCCCGCAATTTCGAAAAACATTGTTTCGAGAAAAACGCGTTTAAAGTTTAGAATACTGTATCTTACGCCTTTCGCGGTGTCTCGCTTAATCTTCTTTAACTTCTTTATTATTCAAGATATAATTATAAAATTTTTTTCTCCATATTCTTAAGATGTTTTTGAACCCAAAAAAACAATACACAGAAAATCGATTATTTTTCCTTACAATTGTATCTGCCACATTAAAAAAACAAAAATTATCCCAAAGGAAATAAACCTAACATTCTCTAATTAATTATATTTTTTGAAGCGTAGATAACAAAATATTCGGATTTTTTCATAATAAAACAAAATGGAGATAACAGAGCTAATTTTTGGGAGAATAGAATAGAATAGAATGGGAGGTGAAAAGAACCCCTATAATAAGAAAAAATAAAAAAATAAACATGATATAAGTTTATTTTGTTATCGCTTTTTTTTTAATAAAAAATTGAGAGTATTTTACCGTATATTGATTAGTAAATAATGTATTAATAATAATTAGTAAAAAATGAAATTAATTGAATACTACCCCTAAATTAAAAAAGAAGAAAATCGTTATAATAATTTATTTTTTTAATCTTTTTCGTTTCACAACCGAAATAATAGTAACATTTATGAAAAAAAAATATATATAAAAAAAAACAAAAATTTTTTCCAACCAGTAAAAGGTGTCAACAACACCTCAGTTTTATTTCCAAAAAAAAGAATACGATTATATTTTTTTTTTATTTTTACCCTAGAAAAGTCTAATAAGAAAGTATTGTTGTACCTAAATTTATTTTTATTAAATGTGGTCAGTTATTTAACGTATTTCAAAACTAATATTTATAAACTATATTTACCTATAATAATTTTTCAATAAAAAGGCTGATACTTTTTGTAGTTTTTTATTAAAAAAAAAAAAAAGTTAAAATATTAAATTGCTGAAACAAATGCAAGGTACCATAAATGGATTTTTTCCCAGACCTGTGCATACTTGAATCAAAATTATACTTGCCTCATGTTGAAGTGCATTCTACATCAGAATGCTTAGGATATATCCCCGGTTATTTCAAAACGTGCTTATATATGAAAAAAAAATCAAAAATTAAAATTTTACCTATGATAATGGTTCTATTCTTGTATTTTTTTTTAGACACCTTATATTTTTTTCAAAGGGTGTTCTAATTTTAAAGAATTTTCTGTTGCCTGATTATTGAGATAAATATTTGATAAAAGGTAAAAATTTTTGTCTACAAACCTTTTGAATTAAAATATTTAAAAACCGCTAGTATATTGTTTTTTGTTTTTTTAATTTTGGCCACAAAATCTTATTTTTTTCCAAGGAAATTGATGGTTTAGAAAGTTTGCTATTACTTTGTTTCTCATATATGATCAAAATGTTAATTCCTTCTTTTGTCTATTTTTTCTTACAAAAAAAAATTACACATGGTTGCATAAACACAAGCTAAGTGAATGTTTACAACAGCTATGTACTAAGTACATAAATTACACGTAATAACATTCCAATTTAATAATCATATATTACGTAATTACTACCTTTCTTAGATGATAAGTTTCTAAAACCCGATTTCTCAATCCAGATACATTAGAACACGACAGATGCAGAAAGGATTTTAAAATGTAATATATTTATATTTAGATATACCCTTCCATATAAATATACTTGTTAAAATTTATTTTTATTTTTCTCATGATGCCCTTTTTCTATTAAAGGTTTTTTATTCGGAATCGTGCTTAGGAATGCCATTTCTCCTTTTTGACCAGTGAATTGGTTATTTCCTAAAATTTAGATCCCTTTATGAGCTTAGTATAGTTTCGCTAAGTTGTAGTATTACTCATTGTGTCTCTCAGATTATTTTGAATTAACTTTTTTAGAACTCTTTAATAACAAAAAATTAAAAAATTTTTGAAAATAAAAATCAATTTATTTATTGATCATAACTTTTTTGAGACAAAGTTATTTTACATGAAAGTCAGACAAATTATTTTAAACAATTTTAGTAAAAATAATCGTAATTTATATCATTCACAATTTACACGGTTGAAAAAAATGTGAACAGAACAAGTTTTGCAAATATTTTTTAAATATCTTACAGTTTTAATTTTTTCATTCCGAAAAATCAGAGAAGATCGCCTGCCTAATTTTTACCATAAACCGATTTTTTATGATTTTATATCAGTAGATTCAGTTATTTAATACATATTATTTTGGGGAATTTTTATGAGCAAAAGTTCAAAAACAAAACGAAGCAAAGTTTTTCTACAAAGTCCAAAATTAGGTCCACTCTAATGTATAGCATGAAATAATAGATTTTTTCTAATTTTTTTTTGTTTCTCAAACTAAAAACACTTTTGAATACAAGCACGTTCTTTTGTATACGTAAATGTACTTTCCTTAAGAAAAAGTTTTCTAGCCAAGCATATTCTGTATTATTTAACAGTGAAAATTGGGTTTGTTAAGGGGACCACGTTAGTTAAAGCTATTTCTGAGCAACTGAATAATATAAATCTTTTTTTCTGTGCTTAAGTATTATATTTTTCTATACAAAAATTAAGTATAAATAATAAGGCAGTAAAAAAAATAATGAAAAAAGTTTAGTGATAAAAATGCATAGAAATTTTGGGATTTTTAAACTAAAATTACGGATGCTGATGTTTGTAATATTAAAAACTAACAAAGATTGGTAAAAAATATCTTATAATCATACTAAATAATGTCAACTTATATGATTAAAGATATTAATATGAAACACCAACTTCATGGCTAAAAATGGACTAAAAGCTATTGTAACGAAATGACATATTGGCCCAAATAAATGGCGCAATACTTAATAAAAAATGAATCATAAGTGATTCATGTTAAAGATATTTAACAGGACTCGATTACAAATCGAGAAAAGGAACAAATTCGAAAGCTTGCGTAATCTGCTAATGATCAGTTACCACTTTCTCCAATTCTAAGAATTGGTCGAGTTCCCACCAGGTTTCTGGTTTTCGGGCGTTGGCCCACGTAAGCGATTTCGAGGACGCTAGCTTGCCCCATACAATGTTTAGGAGGAGAATTTGAGGATTTTTCAAATTCTCCCGTCACTATATATACTCGCGGATTTTGAAGGATCGTCACTCTTAGTTTTGGCTTTAATACGCGTAGTGCGTTAACTTATATTCAAGATGTAGCTTCATCGGGCTTCTCGTTTTGGGCCTTAAGCAGTTCAGTTCGTACTCTAGTGTAGTACAAGTTTACCAGTAGACCCCAACTGCATTTTCGTTACAAAGGTTTTAGGATTTGGCTTTGTACTCAATCGCTCTTTATTTAAGTAAACTGTAAGACTTAGCATATATTATATTAATAACATTCAACTCTTTATTCAATTCTTTACTCAAATCATTACATTATAATTCATTATAACAATTTCAAGTACGTTTATATTAATAAATTAAGTTTTACATATTAATCTACTCTCCTTAATTGAACTTACTACCTTTTCCCGCAGTAAGTGTCTGCATAAGACGCAAGGCTAAAAGGTCTAATTTAATTAGCATTTTGTGTTACGTTAGTCTGTATGCAAGTTTAGTAAAGTCTAGTAATATTTAAGTATTTCATTAAATTCAGTCAACTAAATTAATAAAACAACCTTAGACGTAACAAGTTTGGGGTCTCGTCCGCGATAATAAGTTCAATCAAAGAAAATTAGTGGAGAGAATAATTAAAAATTTTTTTTTAATTTGTTTAAAAAATTAAATATTGAATTGAATGTTATTTCATTGTTCTGTAATAATTTTTTTTTATTTTAATAATAATTAATATTATTTTAATAATTATTAAAATTTAATAATTAAGACTTTAATAATTATTAAATTCTATTTATATATATTAATATACTAGCAAAAGTTGGAGGGGGGGCTCCGCCCCCCCCCCTGTATTGCATTTACTTCTGTTTCTGTTGCTTAAGAAAATCATTTCACTGCACATTTATAATTATGCAAACACATTAAGAGTTTTCAGAGGAGATTCAACCCTAGTTCTGTCCCCAGTAAAGTTATAATTATTAATTACGGAAAATTATTTGAAAAGGTATTTGAGAGACCCAAAGATAATTTATTTTTTATGCAATCGACGTGTTTCTCCCGCACGAACAGAATCTATAGCATTTTAGTCTTAATATCTCGTGTACTATTTTGTTAATCTAGACTTACAGACTTCAAGACCTATTATGAATCATGTTTGTCAGCTAGTGATTTCATAATTTAAACTTCGCGTTATTAACTGGATATGCAATTTTTCCGGTAATTTTTGATCTAGAGAATTTAGGACCTCATAATAAAAATTTATCAAATAATTTTCAGAGGGGCGTCTTTATAGTCATAATAGTTTGTAGCGTAAACAATATAAATTGCAAATAATACAGTCATTTTTAAATAAAAAATCGTACATTTGACTCCTGGATATGCAAAATCTAGTTTTTCAGAGGGTTCTAATTTTTCGTTAATGATAAACTCGATTAACTAATTTGTAAAAAAATTAATTTATGATACAACAATCATGTTTTTGTTTTCTGAATAGTAAAGAATCTATAAAATTTCCTAAATTTTTCTCTATTTTTTTTATTTTACTGCAAATTATCGAAAAAATTTTTCAGACTTCAAAAAAATTTTACACATTTTTAAAGAAGCGTCCGTTTTTTATGCAAATATAAGTGAATACGTATAAATTAGTGAGGAATCGAGTAATACCAATTTCGACAGTAAAATTTTATCATATTTAGTTTAGTTATTTCACTTTTTAATCAAATTTTCAAAAAATTTTATTTTTTCCAAAAATAGTAAAAATTGAATACCTCCAAAAGTATGGTAACTGACTTCCAAAACTATGGCTTATATCACCCGCTGACTTTTTCTCTATATTTTGACACTTCATTTTGACATTGATTCAACCCTGGTGATGAAACACATACAGACACAGACCCACAAATAAATGATTATAATTACCACAAAAAATAAAAAAATTTAAAAAAATTTTCCGGCCAGCTTCAAAAATATTTTATAAAATTTTAAAGATATCTCCGTTTTGAGTAAAAATTTAGGAGAATACGCAAGAATTGGTGCCAAATCGAATACTACAAAGTTTGTCCGTAAAATTTTTCGATTGTCTCAAGATATTTTAATTTTTGTTAAAAATTTTAAAAAATTTTATCAAGTTCAAAAACACTAAAAATTGAATATCTCCAAAAGTACGATAGCTGAATCGCAAAACTATGGCCTATGTCACTCGCGGACATTTTTTCTTTAATTTGACACCGGTTTTATATAATTTCGATCACTGGTTTGACCCTGATGATAATACACACACACAGACACACAGACACACAAATAAATTTTCAAATATATATAGTAGTAAGATAAGATAAGATAAGTATATGTGAAATTTATCAAAAATTTTTTTTAAAGTTTAACATATATTTAATCAAATACATATATATATAATATATATATAGTTATAAATATTATATTTTAAATTTCGATACTTTTCGTCTTAATTAACCGCTTCTTAAAGTTTTCACTGGTAAAAATAAAAAGTGTGTACAAGTGTGCCAAACTGTGCCAAACTACGTAAAATTAATGCAAATAGTTCAGATAAGTTTAAAAGTATTCCAAACTGTGCCAATATAAGCCTGTAAAATATGCCAAGCTGTAGCAATTCGCCGGATTACGGAAATCTTTGGCATACTTTAGCACACTTTAGCCCACTTGAACACACTTTAGCACACTTTTGCTTCGAATTACATTAAATAATTTCTTTAATTTTTTTTTTCATCATATATGCATCCTTATTTTATTATGAAAATATTTTTAAGAATTTGGAAAATAAAAGAATTCTTCTCCTGAAATCTAATGGAAATTCTGAATCGATTTTTGGATTCCTCGGTAAATTTTACTGTAGACTCTGTAGACTCTCTTTTTTAAGTAATTTTGAACATCTCTATGATGCTGCATAAAAAAAAGAAAAAAGAATATGCATAAAAATAAAAATAAATTTAAATTTATAAAATTGACAAACAAAAAAAAATTTTATCAATTTCAATTTTACTTTTATTTTTTTGCAAATTCTTTTTTCTTTTTTTTAAATATAGCATCACGGAGATGTTCGAAATTAATTAAAAAAGAGGGTCTATGGTAAAATTTCCCGAGGAATCCAAAAATCGAGTCAGAATTTTCATTAGATTACAGAAGTCGGAAAATGGAAAATTCCGGAAAATAGAAAGATTGAATTTGGATGAGTCAAAAAAAAGCTTTGAAGGCAAATAAGCAAAGAAATTTTTTATGAAATTCGTAGTACATATATTGAACTTATTTTCCTGAAAGTTTAAGACATTTTAAAGCACTTAGAAAAAAATGCCAGGTGGCGAAAAATGTCAAAAAAACGCATTTTTCAAAAACAGCCACCACTGAAATCAAAACATCTCCGGTTAAAATCCACTGATTTTAAATTTTAGGGTTTCATTTGAAAGGTTTTGAGTAGACAAAAAAAATGCAACCAACCAATTATTAGAATTATTTTAGAGTTAATCTTAAGTCGCGGTACTATTTTAAAAATCAGCTTTTTTAATAAAATTCATTTTACGTTTATCACTGCCAAAAAAAATTGACGCCTTGAAATCAGCTAAAAATTTTTTCACATAATGTAGACCCTTTACCGGTTCAAATGCAACAAATAAGATGAAATTTGAAGTAAACTTAAAGGAATGGCGTAACTTTGAAAATTAACCAAATCAGGCTATTTTTGGACTTTTAAACGGCCATATTTCGGCCCCATGAGGTGCTAGAGGGCTAAAAATTTGGCTAAGGAACTTTTTTATTACCCCAAACTATACCCTAAAATTTGAGCTTAATCGGTTTTACGAATGCGCCGTAATTTGTACGAAAAGTACTGGAACTACCCATATAAATAATTTAAAATACATAAACGTTCAAACAAATTATTGATTACATAAAATATAAATGAGTTTTTTTAGCGTAAGATATGTTACTGCTCAGAAAATGACATTTTTTGATGAACCTGAAAAATGTAAAAAATTTTATTTACAAGAGAACATTGATTTTGGTATTTACTATTAAATTTACCTTGTGTGTATTTTTTTTTTACATGCGAAGGAATTTTGAGATGACCGTTTCTTTCATTTGTATATCTTTATGACATTCACGTGTTTAATCTTAAATATACAAAAAGCAGCTGCTGGTTTCTCCATTGTATATTTAAAAATCTAGGAATTAAAATAATTTTTTTTTGCAATTTAGATTTTTAATTATTTGTTATAATAATTAATTAATAAAAATTTATATTGTACGTACGCACACTAAATCTATGAGTTTAATTTTTCATATAAATAATTGCATCTACTTTTATATCTGAAGTAATAAAGTTAAATATAATAATAATTATTAAAAACTTCAACAACAAAAATATTATTCAAACAAATAGTATATTTTTACCAATTTTTACCAAATTCTATATTTTTACCCATGGCCACAAAAGTAAAGAATGGCCCAAATCGCACGTAAATTACAAAAAATAAAAAATAAATTAAAAATAAATTACATCAAATTAAACTGCGATTTGGAGCATGCTTTTTTGTGGCCAAGGACAAAACATAATTTTTCTTGCTCAGTGTCGAGAAAATGCGTTTTTTCGAATATCGCAGTGACCAGAAAACATGCACTTTCTGGACAATAACAAGAAAAAATAATTCTATTACAAACCTTGTAATCGCAAAAATATTGGTATAGCCTTTTTGCACTCCAAAATTTTTAATTAGAAAAAAAAAATATAAACAAATTAGTTTGCAAGCAAAAATCTTATCATTTTTAAAAAAATTATATACGTGCGTTTTTTACGGAATAGCAAAAATTATTCTAAAAAATAAATATGTATATAAAATTTTGCAAAAATATAGTTTTAAAAATTTTACATATGGAAAAAAAGTCTTACATCGAACATAGCCCCAAGCAGGTCCAAAGAAGAGTCCCATACAGGACAAAATAAATATTATTGAAATTTCTGGTTCGCCAGATGTTTAAGCCCCACTTATTTGCGCAAAATACTTATGTTTGTCTTGTTTCATCCCTCTTATAGGCACCTGAAACAAGAAGTCCCAACTTTTAAATAGCCCAGTATTAAATAGTCAGTTGTCCTTCGAATACTTTTTTTCAATATTCTCTTCTTAAATTATTAATATTATATTTTTGAAAAATTTTTACATACATATTTATTTTTTAGTATGATTTTTGCTATTCCGTAAAAAAGGCACGTATATAATTTTTTTTAAAATGATAAGATTTTTGCTTGCAAACTAATTTTTTTATATTTTTTTTTCTATGATTAAAAATTTTGGAATGCAAACAGGTTATACCAATATTATTGCGATTACAAGGTTTGTAATAGAATTATTTTTTGTTTGAATAATATTTTTGTTGTTGGATTTTTTAATAATTATTATTATATTTAACTTCATTACTTCAGATATAAAAGCAGATGCAATTATGTTCCGTATCTATGTATATATTTGTAAATAGGTTAGTGTTAGTATATATGTTGTAAGAGAAGGGAGAGAACTCGCCGGCTCGCGCCTTCAGTGCCTGCTTGGCTTGGATTGACACAACACGTCAAATAAATCTATTGTTAAATACCAATTAAAAGTGTGGTTTTCTTAACCCTTATCCAAGTCATCCTTCACCCTTATTGTCTCACAACCAGTGCATTATTCAACATTTGGTCCAACGATCCGTTGAAGTGATTTTTTTTTAAGTTAAAAAAGGCAAATAAGTAAAGACGGAAGTCTATTCTTTTTTAATAACGGCACGCATGCTTTCGTTTTTTCGTCCGCGTGCCAGAAGCTTTCTTTCATACTAAAATTAAAAGTGACTTTTCAAATACATTATTAAACGTGAAAAGCATTTATAAAAATTATGGTAAAGGTGTTATATAATAGACTAGTGCGGCACAAAAATATATAAAAAAAAAAACATACAGTCCACGCAAAATTTCAAAATTTCAACATGGCGAAATAAAAATTTTAAAGCTATCTCAGTCCTTTTCAAAGAGGCTAAATCTTTTCAAATAAACTAAAATTCAACCTGGCGAATTTTATTTACAAAATTCAATGTGGCGAAATCATTTCAAATAAACTAAAATTCAACCAGGCGAATTTTAGTCACTGAAAATTTATATTAAGAATTTTCCAATATGGCGAAATTTTCATGACAAGGCGAATTTTGTTAAATATAAATTTGAAAAATTTCAACACGGCGAAATTTTTTTTTTTTTCTGCACCTCAAAAATCAGCAAAAATTATAAAACAGTGGAAAAAGAGAAAAAGTTTTAAGAATTCAACAAGTCGTGTTCATTAAAAAGGAGGGAAAGACAGATTCTCTGAAGAAGACGCGATCACGTGATTCTTTTTCAAAATTTTTTGGCGTTATCATCTTCCATCTGTATGTTGGCAGTTCAGTCGGCGGCCATATTTTATCAACGAGCTCGTCTGCTACTAAATCTACAGTTAGCGGCCATATTTTTTTTTCTCCTACTCATCGTAGTCTGCTGCTATACACATGTGGGTCTTGCGTCACGCCTCAATAGAATCTCTTCTCTTCTTCTCCTCTTTTGAAAAAAGAAAAGATGCGTAACTACATTTGTTGTTTATGTTTGAATATAATTATAAAATAATATTACTCTTACATTTTGTTTAGTATTAATAATATTATTTTCATTATTATAAATATTCTAAAAAATATAATTATAAATAACATAAAATTATAATAAAATTTTGTGTTACTATAAATATTATACAATTCTTAGTAATATAAGTTCTCTCTCTAGCTCGTGTGTAAAAATTCTTTTTTTTGTCAAATACATTTAAAAAAAAAAAGGAAGAAACTCATTTTTTAAAAATAGTACTTTATGCAAAAATTTTCTATAAACTCTTTTAAAAGTACAGTTTCATAATTTAATATTATTATACTATTTTTTAACTTTTGTGGTGTTTGTAATTTCATTAAAATATTTAAATTCTTTTAAAAAATTAAAATTAAAAAAGTAATCGTAATGATATGATTTTCTGTCATATGTCGAACAGAGACAGAGATGTTCGAATTTTGTTAATAAAAAGAGATAGAGATGTTCAAATTTTTCTTCTACGCTAATTTTTTTTTTTTTTCTTTCAACATTAATTTTAATATTTTTAATACTTTTAAATTGCACTAATAGATTCTAATAGAAATATTAAATTCAATTTATAAATTCATGGTAAATATATCTTTGTGAATAACTAGTCATTCGAGGAAATAAAGATCGTAGTCTTGCTTGTGCCTAACAAAGCAATTGATGCACTTCCGCACTTTATTTCCTTCGATAATTTTTAAATGAAATTTTTTCCATGTTTCATTTTCTTTTTTTAATTAATTTAATTTTAATTAACTTCTGTTAATTAAGTTAGGTTAAATATAAAGTATTTGTGTGTAAAAAAAGAAAAATTTTTTTTGTCTTTTACAAAAAAAGTAGTGTATTATAAAAAAAAAAAGAAAAAATTTTTTAATCTCTTTGGCTATATCTCTGTCTCTTGATTTTTTTTTTAATACAAAGAATTAATTCAATTGATGTTACCTAGGTACTCAACTTGGACTTGGCTTCTTGATGGATTCAAACTCTTGTCAGTTCAAGGAATTACTTCTCGCACAGCAGTACAACATCAATTACTGAAATTTCTTCCTCTGGAATTTTCATCGTCTAAGCCATTTTGAATTGGTGGACTCCTTCAGGCCTGGACTTGTCATCGAGCAGTGTATTTGCATATAAATCTTTTATTATAATATATTCATATATTACTCCATTGCAAATTTTATCGAGGAGCATTATTTTTTTGAATTGCTAATTTTGAATACTTATAATTACTATTTTGTTCTTTTTATTTTTTTTTTTTTTAACGCTATACTTTAATAACTTTTATACTTTCTTAAATTGGTAGTTCAGATATTGCTCTTTTATGTCTTTCAAACAAAGCTAGTATTAATTTTGCGCTATAAATTTAAAAACAAATTTTTTTATGTTAAAATTTTTTTATCGATGGGATATTTGCACCTTTTTTATTACAAATTATTTTTTTTTATCATTATTAAATTTTATTTTAAAATTTTTTATTTCTTTAGTATATGCCAACTTACTGGTAGATTAACATACTGTTCATACTTATCATTAACCTTTTATGTAAAATTTGTATATTAAATAGCAAATATCCTTTCAATTTTATAATTACTCTTTGGAGTTAGTCCTGGGTCATGGCTTCCATCATCTTGCAACATACTATTATGATTACTAGGATCAAAAAAGCTTACAGTAACTTTGAAAATGAAGGTGATAATATGAGTGTATCTTCTTGTAAGGTTAGAATGGAAACCCTAAAAAACAATTGGGTTAAATTTGAAGAACTAGACGCTCAATTGTATGATCATGTTGATTATAATAAGCTAATAACAGAACAGCCTTATTTTAAGGATGCTCTTTTCGATAAAACTGAATCTGATTATTTAAAAAATTTAAGCCTCTTTCAACTTTATTTAGATTCACATCCTCATACCACCCTTAACTCTACAGCTATTGATAATCATGTTTTTATTTTTAAAAATACAAATACTGAAGATAATGAGAGACTACCGAGAATTAATTTACCTGAATTTTCCGGTGAATATAAGGATTGGGAGTCATTTCGCGATGTATTCCAGTCCTCGGTGATTGACAAACACAATGTTCCTGACGTCACCAAATTGAGGCATCTTAGAAAATGTCTCAAGGGTGACGCCGAGGACCTTGTCAAGTCATATCCGATAACTTCGGAAAATTTTACTATCATTTGGAAAAAATTAGTCGAAAAATATGAAAATAAAAAAAGGCTTGTTAATTCTCATATGTCCTCATTATTTTCTATTAAGTCAATGTCCAAATCTAGTTCTTCTGAATTAAAAAGAATATTAGTTAGTTTAAATACTTCTTTATCAGCTCTTAAAACGTTAAAAAGACCAGTCGATAAATGGGACGATTGGCTAGCTTTTCACGCAGTTTCCCTGCTAGATAATGACATGAAAAAGCAATGGGAAAATTTCTTTAATAACTTGTCATTAATTTCTCAAACAGTTGGTAATGAAGCATAGGTGGTAAAGTCTTCTGATCCTCCAACGTTGGCTCAATTAATTTCTTTTATAGAATCCCAAATCAGCATTCTAGAATTCTTGGAAGAAAATAGCTCTAAAATAAACTTATGAAAAATCAAATACCAATAATTTTAATTCTTTTAAAAACTCAAATGTTAATGCAAATCCTGCAAAAATATTTCATACTCAAGTTGAGCCTTCTAAGCAACAATGCCCTCTGTGTAAGGGTGAGCATTTAATTTTCACTTGTAATGAATATAAAAAAATGGCGATTGAAAAAAGATATGATTACGTAAAAAAGCTTAAAAATTGAACTAATTGCCTTGGCAATCATTCTTTTTTTAGATTCCCTTCTAAAAAACGTTGTAATGTATGCAAGGGAAAACATCATACAACCTTGCACAATGATAAACTAGAAGCTAAAACTAATGATTCTAGACCTGATTTGGGATCCGTAAATAAAAACAAAAATTTAAATACCTCTGAAGCTGCGACAGCTACATCAACTAACTTATGTAATCTCTCTGTTAACTTCTCTGAAAATCCCTGTGAAGTTCTGTTGTCCACTGCAATCGTTAAAGTTGTTAACGAAGATGGTTTTGAATTCCCCGCAAGGGCACTCATTGATAGTTGCTCTCAAGCATCCTTTATCAGCGAATCGTTATTCAGGAGATTAAAGTTAAACTTTTTGCCTCTTAATATGCCAATATTAGGTACAGGTGGCGTTAAAAATTATACTTGTAAAAAATTGGTTAAACTCCATATTAAACCTCACTTTGTTTCGGACTTTTCAATTGAAGTTTTAGCCTTCGTTATTCCAAAGGTATCTTCGTACTCACCAACAGCCAGTAAAGGATGTAAAGAATTAGATCATATTTCTGACCTGTTATTAGCTGATCCGAATTTCGACAAGCGAGGTCAAATCGAAATTTTACTAAGTGCCACTACCCACGCTTCTATTATTGAAGAAGGGATTAGAAAAGGCGCTCTGAATGATCCGATAGCTATGTATACTAAATTAGGCTGGGTCATTTCAGGTAATGCAGGCATTGGGTCTGCTTCTAACATAGCGGTGACTTCAGACGCCGAATCTACTCTTTCCTTCGATCTAGAGCGTTTTTGGAGACAAGAGGAAATCTTCGATGAGCCCTCAAAATTGCTTAATCCGGATGAGCAAGAGTGCGAAGACCATTTTCTCAGAACTTATTCTAGAAACCCTGAAGGTAGATATATGGTACGTTTGCCTTTTAAACGTGATCCTGAAAATATGAAATTCCCAGGCTCTTTTTCTATTGCTGAAAAGATGCTGTTGCGCATGGAAAAGCGTTTTGTCGCTTATCCGATTTTAAAAAATCTGTATATTGAATTTATGAAGGATTATGAGGACACAGGTCATATGGGAAAAACAGGTCATATTGTTGATTTCATTTTGTATTATTTTCTTCCCCATCATGGCATTCTCAAAAAAAATTCTTTGAAACCTAAACTTCGAACAGTGTTCAATGGTTCAGCCAATGATTACGATGGTATATCATTAAATAGCCTTTTGCATACAGGGCCAAATTTATTGCCCGACTTGGCTGAACTATTGATACACTGGATGAAATATCAATATGTTTTTGTCAGTGACATTAAGCAAATGTATCGCCAAATCCTCATTCACCCAGAAGATCGTAAGTATCAACAGATTCTATGGCGTGAAAATAGCAGTGATAAAATACAGGCTTATTCACTGAATACTGTTACTTATGGGGTTGTTAGTAGTCCTTATCATGCTATTAGGGTCACTAAGCAGTTAGCTATTGATGAAGGCGAAAAATATCCCCTCGGCTCAGAAGTACTCAATTCTGAGACTTACATGGATGATACCCTTTCGGGAGGTTATTCTTTGCCAGAAGCTCTTGAAAAACAGCAGCAACTCATTAATATTTGCAAATGTGCTGGATTCGAACTTCATTAATGGATGTCTAATGATGATGCATTATTAAATTTTCCTGACGATATAAAAGCCGGTGTTAATGCATCTAACTCTTATTTTTCGTTATTAGGCCTTAATTGGAATCCTAAAGAGGATTATTTTACATTCAATATCGAGCTCGACCAATTTGAAAAAGACATTACTAAGAGAAATGTATTGTCCAGTATTTCCAAGTTGTTTGACCCATTGGGGTATTTGTCTCCGGTTTTGATAACAGGTAACCCCGATAACACACCTTGCAGTAGCAAGAAAAAGTAAAGCCTTGCTAACGCAAGCGATTGTTGTACTTTTTGTTCAAAGTTTACGCACTTATTATAATTTTTTTTAATATTCAAAGCCCTTGCTGTTACCTTGCTGTCAATATTTAGAAAAGAACTTTTCTAATATGCTTGTCGTAAAATTTGCCGCATATTCGGACGCATCTTTGCGTAAACTTTGGAAAAAGGACATTCATTATAAAATTTACAGATCTTCTTTAGTCTTTACCGCATCTTTGCCTAAACTTTATAAAAATTGGTCATTTAAAAATTTATTAGAAGTTTACATGCATTTGTTTACACAAATGATAAAAGGATATAAAAAATTAGTTTTTGAATTATTATTAGCAATTTCATGACATTTAAATTGCATACATCACCACGAGTGTGCAATCTTTTCTTATATTCTCTAATTATAGTGTACATAATAATTGAAAAGATTTAAAAAAATAAGTTTGCTAATTTTTTTTTAATGATCATCCCCATCTTCTTTGCATGTATATGTATATTATATCTCTCGCGTACCTATACAAGCAACTGTTGCTTCAGTCGGCGGGCCGGTGCTTTGTGAAGCTCCAGAAAGAGTTTTATAATTCTATCATATTTTATCAATAAATCCATTCTATTAAATTTTTCGTTTTTTAAAAATAATTAATATATATACTCGGTGCATCTTCATCATAAGCTAGTCCAAGAGCTAGTCTATATGTTTAAAGCCCTGACAGAACGGAAGACCGAGTCCGCGACGACGGATTTTTCTATTATTGTTTCATGTTTTTTTTTATTAATTATTAAAGTAAAAACAAAGTTAAAAAATGTATATAAATTATTTTTTATTGTTAAACTCCACACAAATTCAATTAGGTAAGTTAATATTAAAGAAAAATATTTCATTTTAAAGCATTATAACCTAAAAATTTTTGGAGCTTTTATGTTATAAAGTTGCTTATAATTATAAGTTTTATAATACAAAAGCTATAATTATTTATTTACTATAAATTTCAAAATAAAAAAATAAATATTATTTTGATTGAAATTTAAAATATTAAATTGTTTTATATTGTTATTTTAGGCTGCATACAAATTTTCATAAGAGGACTTCAGGATAACTACAAATAAATCTGTGAATTCTTATTATATTTTGCAAATTTCACTTCCAGTTGAATCAGATGAGCTAGCTTATAGTATAATACAGTATATAAAAGTAACATTTATTTTTTTAATTAAAGTAATATGAAATTTTCCAAGTAAATTTTTATTGTGTGATTTATATTTTTAGCCAAGCAAAATCATCATCATAATCTACGGTCAAAATGAAAAGAGAATCAAGTTTTTTATAAAATGCAATTAAAATGTAGTAAATTTAGTAATTGTTGAACTCAGTCGTACCAGCTATAGTGATAAATGTAAGTGATAGAAATCTTCTGGAATGAAATCAGGTATCCGAGCAACTGTACAATTACTCCAGTCAGCAGTTCTTGCGCTCTTTTGCAAATCCAAGTTAACAATAAATGATTCTAAATTTAAAAAAATACTATTAAAATTATAAAAATATGAATTTAAATAATTTGATGATAATTTTCTAAAAATTATCATGGTTACATTTAACGATACGCCTCTTATAAAAAGTATTTACTTATTTTTCTATTTTAATATTTTTCTCTTGATTGAAAAAAAAAAAAAAGGAAGTTGGTTTCATTAATAGTGAATAAATTTAGCAATTAAAAAGTATAATGATTGAAGAGTTACCATAAAGATCTTCATAATAACTTAAAAACAAGATTCTGAAAATTTATTTTAAACTTTATGGCGACTAATTTAATTTTTAATAAGTATTTGTGCGACGAAAACCAAGCAAAATCAAGTCAATATCATGTGTTACTTTCTTAATTGGTTCTGCAGCATTTATTTTTATAGTTGTGTCGATAAGTGAGTAAATAAAACATTTTTTTTAATTTTATGTGTCCGTTCACTATATAATTTAAAAAATAAATTAAAAACAATAAATTTTTTATTAAAATAAAAATTTTATTTTTTCCGTCTTATAGTGACAAGTCAATTATTATAAACTGACGCGTTTCGAGATATGTAATCTCATTTTCAAAGATTTATGAAAATTTTTTTTATTTTCGTGTCATCTCTTTGATATAACGAAGTATACTGAAGATAAATTTATTATATTATTACATTTAAAATTTTAAAATTTTATCGTTTACATATAAAAACATAGAATATTTATTATTTATTTACATTTTATATTGAACTATTATTATTATTATTAAGATTTCAATATTTTATTGCTGTATCGTATAAATAATTTGAATTAAAATTTAATTGATCATTTAGTAACAGATGTGGATTTTTTTGATATTCTACATATATAAAAAACTCTTCTACAGCATTCATATATTTACCTTTTTTACAATAATATAAAGCTTCTAAATTTTTATTGATATTAGTGTAATTATGATTATTGTCTGTAATATGTTTTGCATAATTAGATTTTATTTTTTTGTTTTTATCATTATTGTTGTTATTATTATTATTATTCATGATTTCTAAAAGATTTTTCTTTGTTGGTAGATGTTCAGAAAAACGATCTTTAAATGGTCTACCTGTTTGACCTATGTAAAACATATTACAGTCATTACAATTTATTTTATATATGCCTGTACAAATATCTATATTAATTTTATTTTTATTTTTTAATAAGTTGAATATATTATTATTGGTTTTAAATCCAATGCATATATTTAATTTATTTAACTCTGTTTTTAAAATGTTTGGTAATAAATTTGTGAATTTAGAACTTGTATATATTATGTTATTATTTTGTGTAGAGTTTATTGAACTATTATTATTATCTTTATTTTTATTTTTATGTTTTCTTATTAATTTATCAATTAATTCATATTTATATCCGTTTGCTTGTGCTATTTGTTTAATGATTCTAATTTCTTTATTAAAATTTTCGGTATTTAATGGTACATTTAATGCTCTATGTATTAGACTATTGTATGCTGCTAATTTTTGTGTATATGGGTGATATGAATTAATATTTATTGTTGAATCTGTAGTAATGTTTTTTCTGTAAATATCATAATTAAGTTTATTATTTTCTTTTATTATTTTTAAATCTAAAAAATTTAAACTATTATCTTTTTCAAATTCTACTGTTAATTTTATGTTTTTATGTATATTTTAAAAAATAAAAATAAAATTAATATAGATATTTGTACAGGCATATATAAAATAAATTGTAATGACTGTAATATGTTTTACATAGGTCAAACAGGTAGACCATTTAAAGATCGTTTTTCTGAACATCTACCAACAAAGAAAAATCTTATAGAAATCATGAATAATAATAATAATAACAACAATAATGATAAAAACAAAAAAATAAAATCTAATTATGCAAAACATATTACAGACAATAATCATAATTACACTAATATCAATAAAAATTTAGAAGCTTTATATTATTGTAAAAAAGGTAAATATATGAATGCTGTAGAAGAGTTTTTTATATATGTAGAATATCAAAAAAATCCACATCTGTTACTAAATGATCAATTAAATTTTAATTCAAATTATTTATACGATACAGCAATAAAATATTTAAATCTTAATAATAATAATAATAGTTCAATATAAAATGTAAATAAATAATAAATATTCTATGTTTGTATATGTAAACGATAAAATTTAAAATTTTAAATGTAATAATATAATAAATTTATCTTCAGTATACTTCGTTATATCAAAGAGATGACACGAAAATAAAAAAAATTTTCATAAATCTTTGAAAATGAGATTACATATCTCGAAACGCGTCAGTTTATAATAATTGACTTGTCACTATAAGACGGAAAAAATAAAATTTTTATTTTAATAAAAAATTTATTGTTTTTAATTTATTTTTTAGTGAGTAAATAGAATTTTTAATTTATAAACTTGGAGAAACTGGTAACTAAAATAAACAGAATTTCATAGTTTATTTCTATTAAATTTTTAAATAAAAAAAACTTTATAAGTGCAACATTCCCAATTCCTAATTTAGCTTTAAAACTTGGCATCAAAAATATTTTTTTCCAATTGTTGAACAACGTGTTTCTAATAGAGTTTCTGAGAAATTTTTATTTTAATTTTTGCTTGATTATGAAGGCTAAATTTTTTTTTACAAGTATATTGATATTTTTTTTTACAAGTTTATTGATAAAGAGATGATCAAAAACTCAAACCTATAATTCTGTGTTTTAGTTCTGGTAGTAATTAGATAAAATATTTTTGAATTAAAAAGTAATAAAGACACAATATGAACTAGAATTTTAAGTCTTGAATTTTGTTTTACCTTATTCCAGTTATTCATAGGAATAAAAAAAAATAAGTTTATTTTTAATTCCTAGTTTCATCGAAAAACTTAAAAGTTTAAAGTTCTAATCACTCTCACTTAACGAAAACCACTATGAGCACAAATAATTTAGAACCAACTAAGAAAGTAAAACACATAAACTAATGGAATTAGTTTTATTTGGTTCTCTTGTCCAAAAAGTATTTTAAGTTTACTTATTTTAAGTTTAGAAATTACTGATCTCTGGCCTTACTTGCAAACCAATGTATTACAATATTAATATATTTGAAGGTTTACTCGATAAAGAAATTTTTCGTACACAAAATTTTAATGCTGAACTCTAAACAAATTACTACATGGTATTAACTCAAAGTATTTATACACATGGTCTTACTTCCCAAATTAGTTTTTTTATTTATTTTAATTAAGGTTTTGCTAATAAAAGTTAGAAAACGAGAGTGTAAAAATATCATGGCATGTGATTATCAATTTTTTTTTGCTGTAAAATCTACCTAATTTTCCAACAGTATTGTCAAAAAAAATTATTTTATTTACAAATCTACAGGAAAATCAATAAAATATTTGAAAATGAAGATTATTTTTCCAGAAAAGTTTTTAAAACTGATTCAGATCAAAATTTTATTTTTCCAAACCTAAATATTTTATAGATTTTTTCGAGATAATGGATGTAAAACTTTAAGCCAAGCCAATAAAAAGATTTTTCACAGTTGAATTATGTACTTTTTAATGAAAAAAAAATAGGTTGTCAATTATTTTAAAAATTTTTTCAAAGTTTTGAGTCTTATATATTTCACTTTAGAAAAATCTTAAACAAAATTATCTAAAAGCGAAACAATAATTAACTATTCAAAATTAAAACAATTATATTTTATTGACCTTTTTTCTAGTAAACAATATTATTTACTCAAAAAAAGGTCAATAAAATTCAATTGTATAAAAATTATAGTCGAGTAACAAAAATAACAAAATAAAACATAACATTTTAGTTTGGTTTAAGGATTTCCTTACTTCATTTCGGACAAATCCATAGGATTTTTTTGGTTTAAAAAAGTAAAATTGTTTAAGCAGGGTTATAGTTTAAGTTGTCCATGAAAACATTCCTGAAAAAATCATTTTTTTTTATAAACATTTTTTTGGTTTTTTCATCCATTATCCTGGAAAAACCTATGATATTTTTTGGCTAAATTTAAACTGTATAACCGAGTCTGTGGTCAGCTTTAATCATCCATAAAAACTTGAAAGAAAAAAAATATTCATTTAAAAAATTTTTTTGGGGTTCACAGCCCTCCGTTTTGACAAAACCTTTAAATTTTAAGATTTGGAAAAAGAAAATAGCTGTTCTTAAAACCTAAAATCTTTATTCAAGAAAAATTTGTATTCCTGGACAATATGGACAATAGTTTGTAAAATTAGATTCATATTATAGCTAGGGAAAATTGAAAACCACATTTCATAATATTTTTGCAGTCCATTGACTATTAAATTTTAATTAGTAGAACTTGAATTAGCAAAAAAAAAAAGTTGTTGCAAAATTATTGTCACTACGGTCCCTCAAGCAGTATGATAAATATTTATATGGCTTGAAAATTTTTACTATTAATTTGATGTCATATTAAGATAATAAAGCCATAAAGGGATACCAAATGTTTTAAAATTAGAGCTTCCGTGCAAAAAATTAGTGCTAAAAATTATGGAATACGTTAACAAAAAGAATGGAATTTTGGTTCCTCAAAGAGGAACCATTGTGATAGGTCAAATTTCGATTTTTGATTTTTTGGCATATAAGCACGTTTTGGGACCTCAGGAAGCTAAAAAACCGGTTTTTTAAAAAAGTATGTATGTGTGTGTGTGTAACCGGTGAAATTTCACAACCATTATGGAATTAAGACCTAATTTTTTGTTCAAAAATTTTTTCATCAAAAAATCTCAAACTACTTTTTTTTTTTTGATTTGGATGTATAATATCTCATTTATTTCTGCGAAAGTACTTATATTTGAAAGTACAATTTTTACTTGATATCTCGAATCTGATAACAAATTTTTTGAAAATTTTTTTCTCAAAATTTTTTTTCACCAAAAAATACAAAATATACCAATACATACCAATTTTTTTTTTCTTTACGGACGCAGTACTTAATTTATTTCTGTGGAAGTACTAGTTTTAGAAATATCGTTTATAGCATTTTTTTGGACCTGATACCTAATTTTTTCAAAATTTTTTTCTCAAAATTTTTGTTGCCAAAAAATACAAAAAATGCCAAAAATTTTTTTATTTTAGGATGTAATACTTGAATTTTTTCTATGAAAGTATGAATATCTGAAAATATTGTAACCGGTGATATTTTACAACCATTATGGAATTAAAAAAGTAAAAATAATATTTTATTGACCAGAATTGGAGCTGAACTTAATTTTTTATTGTTTTAAGACCTAATTTTTTTTTCAAAAATTTTTTCATCAAAAAATCTCAAATTTTTTTCTTTTTTTTAATTTGGATGTAATACCTAATTTATTTCCGTGAAAGTACTTATATTTGAAAGTACGATTTTTACTCGATGTCTCGAATCTGATAATGAATTTTTTGAAAATTATTTTCCCAAAATTTTTTTCAGAAAAAAATACAAAAAACCCTAATTTTTTTTTTTCTTTTTGGACGTAGTACCTAATTTATTTCTTTGAGAGTACTAGTTTTAGAAAGTTTGTTTATAGTAATTTTTGGATCTGATACCGAATTCTTTCAAAATTTGTTTTTTCAAAATTAAAAACACAAAAAAATTAAAATAACTACAATATATTTTTTTTTTAAATTGTAATACCTAATTTAATTCCATTAAAGTACTAATATCTGAAAATATTGTAGTCGGTGATATTTCACAACCATTATCGAATTAAGACCTAATTTTTTTTTCCAAAAATTTTTTTATCAAAAAATCTAAAATATTTTTTTTTTTTCATTTTGGATGTAACATCTCATTTATTTCCATGAAAGTACTTATGTTTGAAAATATGGTTTTTATTCGATATCTTGAATCTGATAATTAATTTTTTGAAAATTTGTTTCAAAATTTTTGATCAATAAAAAAAACTTTTAAAAGTTAATAGAAATGTATGTATAATTGCATGCTTGTAATTAGTGATATCTGTGGCATATTGAAGTATTAAGCTCATTATTTGAGGAACCTTAGTGCCAGCTAGTTGGCAGTGTATTTTTATTTTTTAAAGTAAAAAATTTAATAACAAAAATTCTCTTATATTTTTATTGCAAAGCAGAGAATTTAAGAAATAATGAATTTCTTAAAACTAGATTTTTACTGTACAAAAATTGGGTATTAGTATTAGGTATAAAAATAAAACGAATAACCTCGCGAATAACAGTATTTTTTAATTTTTAAAGGAAAAAGTTTGGATACAAAAATTTCCCTATATTTTGAATTTAAATCAGAGAAATTGAAAAATAATTAATTTTTTAAAACTCGAACACCCTTGTAAAAAAATTAGATATTAACTCCAAAAAGAAACAAAATAATCTTGTTTCTTTATTTTTTAATAAACAAAAAATTTTAAAATAATAAATATTATACCAGGTTTAGGTAACAGATCATAGAATTAAACCAGTAATAACGATTTTCCTGAATAAAATAAGACTCATGTGGAAAAAAATGAGATATTGCGTCAAAAAATAAAAAAGAAATCATTTTTTTTTTTTTTTTGACGCAAAAATTTTTGAGGCAACAGTATTCACAAATTTCTTTAACCGATTCGAGAAGTTGAGTAATAGTATATTTATGTAAAAAATTATTTAAATTTTCTTATAAAATTAATTCTTGAAAAGAATTATTTTTAATAAGAAATTTAACGCACATAACGGAACAACAAAAGCTCGTGTCCAGAAAGATAAAGAATGGTCCAAATCGCACGTAAATTTCCTTACGAGGTGAAACCGGGGATGGTAAACTTTGATTTAGGATTTTCTTTATTTATGGATAAGGGCCGTAAAAAATTTTTCGGCTTAGCGTCGGAAAGTAATTTACGTGCGATTTGGGCCACTCTTTACTTTTCTTAACACAAGCCGTGAATATACTATTTTTTTAATCAATTAAAGATTTCTGTCGCCAAAGCTTGCCTTTGCAAACCAAATTTTTGTAAAATTTAAAACTGTAGGCACACCTACCCCGCATGGATTTTCTTGTTTTTTATACTATTTTAAACGATAATTTACCAGTAAATATGGAATTTTTCATACGGCGTAAAATTAGCAGTCATTTTTCGGTAAAAACCCATTTTTTATTTCAATTTTAGAAAAACTTCTAAATATCGTACTTTTTAACAGAAAAAACTTTTTGGAAGGGTAAAATTACAAACATTTGGACAAAAATATGTCACTTAAAATTTTTTTTTTTTTTAGTTTTAAACCATAAAACGAATGTTTAATATTAACGTATTTGACCACTTTAAGTTAACAGTATTTTTTTCATTTTAATATTATATTTTCTTTACATTTCTTAGCAATACGTTAAAATATACATTTCAGTATGATTATGAAACATTTTTAGCTAATTTTATCTTAGCTAATCTTTCTAAAAACATCAGAAATTTCGTAATTTAACTTTAAAGGGTCCCCAAATTTCTTTGAACTTTTCAACTTAAGGGTCCAAAGGTAACGTGTTAAATATAGGGAATCATAGCCACTTTTGTGCGCCATAGGTTCTAAGAAATAAACAGCCAAGCATAAGCATCCAAGGTAGTAGTGGTTGAGGTTATTTAAAAGCTGAAAATGGGTACATTTGTGTGATTGTAAAAATATTTAATAAAATTGGCAGTACAAAATACAATTATATTATTAAATCTATTTTTTTGGTTATAAATATTTATTTGGTTAAAAAAACAAAAACAATTAATTGTCAACAGAATCATACAAACACAGAAAATAATTTGCAAAGTAAAATATTTTGAGCAAATTCTTAAGAAAATATATTCAGCAATTCTATAGAATTCCATATTTAAAACAAGCCTTTCTTTAGAACTAATGGCGCAAAAAAATCGCTATGATTCCCTACATTTAACACGTGACCTTTGGCTCCTTAAACTATTATTACTACTTTAAACTTAAATTATTATTTTTTTTTGCCATATAAGTTTAATATTTTATATTTAAGTCTTAAATCACAGTAAAATATATTATTTTTACATAAAAAATTGATTCAAACTTTTGGCTTTTTCCGAGAAGTAATTTAAACTAACACATTTCCCCTGAAAGACCTAATTTTTCCTGTTTAATAATGCAGGATTTTTGGGTTATTTTGAGTTTAATTTTTTTTTTTTGAACCGTTAAAGGGCGCTCTGTCCACCACTGGGTGTTTTTTGCGCAGTATATTTGTAACTAAAATAATTGAACCATATATTTATAATTAATATATATTTTAGATATGTAAATTAGATATGTAATTAATTTGTAAAAACGTAATTTAAATATACGTAATTATATTTTTTATTATATGAATGGAATTAAATTCTAATTTTTTTATGAATTTCTAATTTATTTCTAATTCAAGGTTGATTAGCGTGTATTTTGATCACGATAGAAATCGATATAATTTTTATAGGGGCTTCGTATTATAATAAAACACATTAAAAAAAATTTTTAAGAAAATTGTGTTTTTCATTTAGGAAATACAAAGCTCCAAAGTTGAGTCCTTATACATTGCGAGCATAGGAGCTGAGTCAAAAATCAGGGGTTTGAGATTTTTATGTTATGTCAATATCAAAACTAAACGATGGATTTAAAAAAAAAATAGCACCACGTAAATTAATTATTGAAGAAACTAGTATTCGATTTTTAAATAAATTGTGTTTTTCGTATAAAAGATATTTTAATTAGAAAAAATAAAAAACCGATAAAAATTTTAAGGCGACAACGTCGCTGTTTAAAATACACGCATAATATTATAATAATAATCATGTAAATAAGAAACGCGCCCTACAAACATTCTGCGACGTTGTCGCAATTTTTTTTTTATTTAATCTTCAACGAAAAATGACCGGCTGTATACCGTCAAAATCTTGTGACCGCTAATGTACCTTAAAATAAAATAAAAAGCTTCCATTATCAGAAATAAAAAAAGATAATTTTTTAACCTGTTCAGGCGCATTTTTTGCCCTTCTTATGTTAAAAAATATGTTTTAAATCACAGGGCAAATTGATGAGCTTAATCTTTACATACAAGGTTAATATCAAATTTTGTCCCTTTTTTTTAAAAATAGCTGCTTCTCGTCTGAAAAATTGTATATTGCGATAATGTGTCTAGAAAATGAAATTCTATGGCCTCAGCTAAGTAAAAATTTAATTTAAGTAAAAGTCTATTTCCAAATACTGATATTTATTAAATTAATAATGTTTTTAAAACTATAAAAAATTAAAGTATAATTAAAACTAAGTTAAGTCTTGTTGTTTCCTAATCACAAGCTCATCTGAATTTGAAGATTTTGAGTCCAGAAAATAAGGTTTTTACGATTAAAATTTATTGGATTTCCTTACAATATTCCTAATGGATCTACTTTTTATATATAATTCAACTTTCGGCCCATAAATGTTGTGAGATGAAATTTTATGGCCTAAGCTAAGTAAAATTTTATTTCAGCAAAAATATTAATTCCTAATATAAATATATTATAACTTTCAGCCCATAAATGTTGTGAGATGAAATTTTATGGCCTAAGCTAAGTAAAATTTTAATTTAAGCAAAAGTATAAATTCCTAATAAATATATTATAACTTTTGGGCCACTAATGTTGTGAGATGAAATTATATGGTCTAAGCTAAGTAAAAATTTAATTTAAGCAAATGTATATTTCAAAATACTGATACTGATTAAATTAATAATGTTTTTAAAACTTTAATAAATTAAAGTATAATTAAAACTAAGTTAAGTCTTGTTGTTTCCTAATCACAAGCTCATCTGAATTTGAAGTTTTTGAGTCCAGAAAATAAGGTTTTTACGATTAAAATTTATTTGATTTCCTTACAATATTCCTAATGGATTTACTTTTTACATATAATTCAACTTTCGGCCCATAAATGTTGTGAGATGAAATTTTATGGCCTAAGCTAAGTAAAATTTTATTTCAGCAAAAATATTAATTCCTAATATAAATATATTATAACTTTCGGCCCATAAATGTTGTGAGATGAAATTTTATGGCCTAAGCTAAGTAAAATTTTATTTCAGCAAAAGTTTACAGTAAATAGATAATTTTTCTTATACAGTGCTGTACTTTAAATATAATTAGCTTATATTATAACAATTTATTATCTTCAGAAACTGCTTAACTTGCCAGGCCCCTAAATAACCAGTAAACGGCGTGATTGCAAATTGTATCAATAATTATCTATTATAAAAAAGTTTATGGGCTTTTGGAGATCGCCATCTTGTGTCAACAGTTTATTAGCCAATCAAATTGCTTGTTTTAATTTTTGAATTTTTCTATTTTCTTGATAGGTTATCATGGGTTATAGCCTATATTTATTGTAAACATCTATATCTTCGATATTTCTTTAATGAAACTAATGGAAAATTTAACGATATAGTCTAGTTTTAATTTAGTGTAAAAAGAATTAAAATTTTATTTTATAAAGATATTAAATAAATTAGAAATTATTTAAAAATATTGTAAGGATATATTAAAAACATATAGTAAGAATATCATCAAAAGTAAAAATCTTGTCTATGAAAATGATTTTTCATTATAAAACAAAGTTCTTGAAATATGACTTTAAGGATTATAAACAAATTAATGGTTTGCATTAAAAACAAAATTTCAGTCATAGATGAGTAGTAAAAATATTCATTAACGTGATTTTCCAGGAAATACCTTTTTTTTAAAAGGTTAAAAATGTATACTATTCTTTAATTTTATTTTAATTTTCCACCGATAAAATGGTTATTTAGGGGCCTGGCAAGTTAAGCAGTTTCTGAAGATAATAAATTGTTATAATATAAGCTAATTATATTTAAAGTACAGCACTGTATAAGAAAAATTATCTATTTACTGTAAACTTTTGCTGAAATAAAATTTTACTTAGCTTAGGCCATAAAATTTCATCTCACAACATTTATGGGCCGAAAGTTATAATATATTTATATTAGGAATTAATATTTTTGCTGAAATAAAATTTTACTTAGCTTAGGCCATAAAATTTCATCTCACAACATTTATGGGCCGAAAGTTGAATTATATGTAAAAAGTAAATCCATTAGGAATATTGTAAGGAAATCAAATAAATTTTAATCGTAAAAACCTTATTTTCTGGACTCAAAAACTTCAAATTCAGATGAGCTTGTGATTAGGAAACAACAAGACTTAACTTAGTTTTAATTATACTTTAATTTATTAAAGTTTTAAAAACATTATTAATTTAATCAGTATCAGTATTTTGAAATATACATTTGCTTAAATTAAATTTTTACTTAGCTTAGACCATATAATTTCATCTCACAACATTAGTGGCCCAAAAGTTATAATATATTTATTAGGAATTTATACTTTTGCTTAAATTAAAATTTTACTTAGCTTAGGCCATAAAATTTCATCTCACAACATTTATGGGCTGAAAGTTATAATATATTTATATTAGGAATTAATATTTTTGCTGAAATAAAATTTTACTTAGCTTAGGCCATAAAATTTCATCTCACAACATTTATGGGCCGAAAGTTGAATTATATATAAAAAGTAGATCCATTAGGAATATTGTAAGGAAATCCAATAAATTTTAATCGTAAAAACCTTATTTTCTGGACTCAAAATCTTCAAATTCAGATGAGCTTGTGATTAGGAAACAACAAGACTTAACTTAGTTTTAATTATACTTTAATTTTTTATAGTTTTAAAAACATTATTAATTTAATAAATATCAGTATTTGGAAATAGACTTTTACTTAAATTAAATTTTTACTTAGCTGAGGCCATAGAATTTCATCTCACAACATTTATGGCCCGAAAGTTTAAGAAAATATAAAAGGAATAAAATTCTTAATTTATTTATTTATTTTTTTAAGTAATTAAATAACGATATATTTTTTGGTTACTCAATGAGGAACCATTGTGATGGGTCAAATTTTGGTTTTTGAAATTTGTCCGATTTAAGGAGGGGGGTCAAATTTGTCCTATTTAAGGAGGGGGGGAGGTCAAATTTGTCCTATTTAAGGGGGGAGGGGGTCAAATGAGACTTAGAATAATCCGGGTTTAGGGACTTAGAATATTTTTGATTTAGGGACCTAGAATAATACGCGTTTAGGGAATCAGAATAGTTTGGGTTTAGAATCTTTTAACATTTAGCAAAGGTGATAATTACAAATTATAAAAATAAGAAATTGTATTGCTTTTCGTGTGTCTATGCTCAGATGTAAGTAAACATGTTCCACAAACCGGTTATAAGTTTTTTTTAATTTGGATGTAATACATCATTTTTTTTCATGAAAGTACTGATACATATCTAGAAGTATCGTTTTTACTTGATATCTCGAATCTTATAATTTATTTTTTGAAAATTTTTTTCACCAAAAAATACAAAAAATACCAATTTTTATTTTTTTTATGGACGCAGTACTTAATTTATTTCTGTGGAAGTACTAGTTTTAGAAATATTGTTAATAGTAATTTTTTGGACCTGATACTTAATTTTTTCCAAATTTTATTCTTAAAATTAAAAAAAAAAACTGCAATTTTTTTTTTCTTTTTGGATGTAGTACCTAATTTTTTCCTATAAAAGTACCAATATCTGAAAATATGGTTATTACGCGATATCTCCAATCTCACACTTAATTTTTTGAAATTTTTTTTTCTCAAAACTTTTTGCATAAAAAAATTAAAAAAACAGCAATGTTTTTTTGCTTTTTGAAAGTAGAACCTCATTTTTTCTGTGGGAGTACTCGTTTTAGAAATATATACTTTATAGTCAATATTTTGGATCTGAAACTTGTTTTTGAAAATTTTTCTCAAAATTTTTCAAACACAAAAATAAAGAAAACAGAAATATTTTTTTTCGTTTTGAACGTATCACCTAATTTATTTCTATAAAAGTACTAATATTTGAAAATATTGTTTTCACTCGATATCTCAAATCTGATACTCAATTTTTTAAAAATTTTCTCTCAAAATTTTTTGCATAAAAAAATTAAAGAAACCGCAATATTTTTTTTCTTTTTGGACTTAGTACCTAATATTTTCCTATGAAAGTACATATATCTAGAATTATCGTTTTTACTAGGTAAAATAGACCATTAAGAACATTTTGTTATTGTTAATGAGGAACCATAGTGCCAATTACTTGACAGCGTTTTTTTCTTTTTGGACGTTGTACCTAATTTATTTCTATTAGAGTACTAGTTTTAGAAAGTTCGTTTATAGTAATTTTTTGGATCTGATACCGAATTTTTTCAAAATTTTTTTCTCAAAATTAAAAAAACAAAAAAATTAAAATAGCTGCAATATTTTTTTTTTGTGTGTAATACCTCATTTAATTCTATGAAAGTAATAATATCTGAAAATATTGTAACCGGTAACATTTCACAACTTTTATGGAATTAAGAGAGAAATGTATGCATGATTGCATGGTTGTAATCGGTGATGTCAGTGGCTGCCAGCTAGTTGGCAGGGTATTTTTATATATTTTTCTTTTAAAGCTGACAATTAATACATAAAAAAAATAAATAAATAAATGAACAATTTTTTTCTTTTAAGTTTTGCAGTTGAAAAACTCATTAATTGTAGAAATCAAGTAATCAGTATCTACGGCTGACAAGACTCATATATGGTGTAATAGCTAATTTCTTTTGAACTCCAGAACATTGATCGTAAGAACAAACAAAACACGAGTCATGGATTTCTTGATACTTAAGTAATACACGAGACTGCAAATATATAAAGCTGAGCTGAATTATATTTTTGAAGGCCTTAATTATAAACTAAAAACTTAAAAGAAAAAAATTCTTAATTTATTTATTTATTTTTTTTAAATCATGGAAATACCATCTCTTTTTTTATGCTATAGCGGGTTTCTAAAATGGTTAGACAGAGAAAAGAAGAATTTGTGAGAGAAAGATAGAATAAAATTTTGTTCGAAAAAGAACTTATAAAATATAATTTACAATTATCGCATTACTTAATTAGCTATTTGGGCCGTTCATGAATTAAAATCTGCAGTTCTCTTTCAGATAAATTTTTAGATTGTCCTTTTCTCAAAATCTCTTCTTGTCTCTTTTTAAATAGTTCATCAGAACATGGCACTATAAAGATAGATATTATTTTACAGCTGAGAATATTAGCAAATAATTTCACATGTATAATAATAAATAAAAAGGTGCAAACAAACAAAAATTTCTTATAATATGTTAGTTGCTGTTCATGAGTAAATACTTGTAATAAGTAAATAATAGGTAAAGGCGATGCAAACTATGAAACTCATTGTTCTGCTGATGTCAACGAAAAGAAATGAGATGGTATGGTTTTAGGTCTTCAAAAGTTTCCAATTCGCTAAATTTGTTGCAACGTTATCTTCCTTTTTATAATCTGTATTGGAGCTGAAGGTTTTAATGCAGATAATTGCATAATTTTTATAAAATTTATTAACTTTAAATTAAAAATTTTAACAAATAACATTAATATTTAAATATAAATAAATATCTATAATAAGTATTTTTAATAGGTGAGTGCGATGCAAAATATAAATCTCATTAATAGTGTATCAGAAGCAGCAAGAAAAAGAAGCGTCAGAGAAATATTAGGTGAATAAACAAGTAAATAGGTGAAGATAAATTCATATTTTCTTATAGACAGACAAGAAACATTTGGTGAAATAGCTAATTCCTTTTGAACTCCAGAACATTGATTGTAAGAACAAACACATGGATTTCTTGATACTTAGGTAATACATGAGACTGCGAATATGACGAACTGAATTATATTTTTGAATCCCTTAGTTAAAATTTAAAAACTTATAAGAAAAAATTGTTTATTTATTTATTTTATTTTTTTATGTATTGTTGTCTACTTTAATAGAAAGATGCATGCCAGACATATGAAAAAAAAAGAGATAGCTTTTTTATTATTTAAAAAAAAAAAATGAATGAATGCGAATAATATTTTTTATTCAAGTTTTACTTAACTATCAAGAAATCCATTACTGGAGTAGTCGCTTTGTTCTTACGATCAATGTTCTGGTTTCAAAAGGAATCAGCTATTACACCATATGATTCTTGTCAATCTTAGATATTGATTACTTGTTTTCTGCAATTAATGAGTTCTTAAATTGCAGAACATTCATCGTAAGAATGAACACTGCTCCAGCAATGGATTTCTTGAAACTTAAGTAATACATGAGAATGTTAATATAAAGCCGAACTATATTATATGCTTGAAAGCCTGAATTAAAAACTCTAACCTAAAAGAAAAAATTTTTCATTTATTTTTTTATTTTATTTATGTGCTTTTTTCTGCTATAACTGACAGATGCATGCTGGACACATATAAAAAAAAGAGATGGTTATTTATTTAACTATTATACACCAAATGTTTCTTGTCTGTCTAAGATACTTATTACTTGTTTTGCTGCAATTAATGAGTTTTTAAACTGCAGAACATTCATTGTAAGAACAAACACAACACGAGTCATGGATTTTTTGATACACATGAGACTGTAAATGTAAAGCCGAACTGAATTATATTTTTGAAACCCTTAGTTAAAAGCTAAAAACTTAAAAGAAAAAAATTGTTCATTTAATTATTTACTTTTTTATTTATTGCTGACTGATTTGCATGCTAGACATATACCTAAAAAAAAGAGATAGTTATTTCATCATTTAAAAAATAAAAATATTACTTAATTATCAAGAAATCCATTACTGGAGTAGTCTTTGTTCTTACGATCAATGTTCAAAAGGAATTAGCTATTATACGATATGAGTCTTGTTAACCTTATAGATATTGATTACTTGTTTTCTGCAATTAATGAGTTTTTAAACTTTTTAAACATTCATCATAAGAATAAACCATTATCAATGGAATAAACACTGCTCCAGCAATGGATTTTCATGATACTTAGGTTATATTTTTGAATCCTTTATAGTTGAATTTCTTTTTTATAATTACTCTATATTTTTTTATTATATTATAATTTTAATTAACAAATATATTATATATACTCCAATAATACTCCAATATTTTTTTTATATTTTTTTATTTATACTCCAATTTATTATTATATTTATACTTTTATATATACTCCAATAACAATAACATGACAATACCAGTGCAGAAGAACACACTCATATATTTCTTTTTTTTTTTGGAAAATTGGAAAATACTTTGTTACGTATTACGTATTATAAAATATTATTAATTAACAAATATACTCCAATTTTTATACTCCAATAATACTCCAATATTTTTTTTTATATTTTTTTATTTATACTCCAATTTATTTATTTATTTATATTTTTTATATATACTCCAATAACAATAACATGACAATATCAGTGCAGAAGAACACACTCATATATTCGAAATATTTTTTTTTTTATTATTTTATAATATATTTTATAAAAAATCGAAATTCGAGCTTTTCGAGCTTTTCGAGCTATTCGAGCTATTCGAGCTATTCGACTTGGAGCTCTTGAAGGTCTCATCAAAATTAGAGAGAGAAACCTCAATTTCCTGTATATTAGTGCTTCTAAGTTTAGAACTTAACTTAGTCGCGCGCCGTAATATGCTAGAAAAACTGGATTAAGAATTGCGGGCATGCTTTTTTTGACATGGGTAAACGAATTTTATTACGGGATCCTGCTTACAAAAAATTAGCGCTTCACCCTTAAATTGGTAAAAACATGAGATACATCAAAAAGGGATAGCTTTTGCTAAATTAAGGGTGAAGCGCCAATTTTTAGTACAGAAAAAAGAAATATTTTCTGTCCGCTGACAAAGAAAAATCGTATACGAACCTTGTCTATTGAAAGGATTGCCCTAAATCGCAGTAATTCACTTACGATTTGGGCAGATTTTTAATTTTCTGGCCCTAGATTCGTAATTATCTACTATTTTGATAAAATAATATTGCATAAATATGATAAATTGTATTTTATCGGTCTTTACGGACAATATTATTATTCATCAATTACAAATTAATGCAATTTAATGAATAATATTTTAAACTTGCTTTATTGTTAATGATCGCCAATAGCGTGTATCCATTAACAGCAGTTTAATAAATTTTTCTAAATTAAAAATAAATTTTTAATTTAATTTTTATTTTGTTTCTTAGATGTTAAGAAAAAAATCTTTGAGAAAAAATAAATGTCTCATCAGTGCCAACGAGGATCGAACTCGTGATCTTCTATTTGCCGGATAGACGCTTTAGCCAACTAAGCTACGGCACGAGACGACACTCGATGATACCAATGATACATTTATTCTCTCTCAAAGAAGGCAACTATTCGACCCAGTGCCAGAATTATATATTATTAGAATAATATTTTATCATCCGATGATAATTGAATAAATATGATAAATTGTATTTTATCGGTCTTTACGGACAATATTATTATTCATCAATTAATGTATCATTGGTATCATCGAATAAATGTATCATTGGTATCATCGAGTGTCGTCTCGTGCCGTAGCTTAGTTGGCTAAAGCGTCTATCCGGCAAATAGAAGATCACGAGTTCGATCCTCGTTGGCACTGATGAGACATTTATTTTTTCTCAAAGATTTTTTTCTTAACATCTAAGAAACAAAATAAAAATTAAATTAAAAATTTATTTTTAATTTAGAAAAATTTATTAAACTGCTGTTAATGGATACACGCTATTGGCGATCATTAACAATAAAGCAAGTTTAAAATATTATTCATTAAATTGCATTAATTTGTAATTGATGAATAATAATATTGTCCGTAAAGACCGATAAAATACAATTTATCATATTTATTCAATTATCATCGGATGATAAAATATTATTCTAATAATATATAATTCTGGCACTGGGTCGAATAGTTGCCTTCTTTGAGAGAGAATAAATGTATCATTGGTATCATCGAGTGTCGTCTCGTGCCGTAGCTTAGTTGGCTAAAGCGTCTATCCGGCAAATAGAAGATCACGAGTTCGATCCTCGTTGGCACTGATGAGACATTTATTTTTTCTCAAAGATTTTTTTCTTAACATCTAAGAAACAAAATAAAAATTAAATTCAAAATTTATTTTTAATTTAGAAAAATTTATTAAACTGCTGTTAATGGATACACGCTATTGGCGATCATTAACAATAAAGCAAGTTTAAAATATTATTCATTAAATTGCATTAATTTGTAATTGATGAATAATAATATTGTCCGTAAAGACCGATAAAATACAATTTATCATATTTATTCAATTATCATCGGATGATAAAATATTATTCTAATAATATAAAATAATATTGCATTTTTTGTAAAACTTAAAAAGTATATGATTAGGTATACTGTTTAAGTTAAATAAAAAAAAAAATCTGAAAAAAATTAGGTAAAAACTAAAATATGTACTATTTTTATATATTTTTAAATAATGGAAATGAAATTAAGGTATTTGTAAATTATTATGAAAATATGCACTGTAAAACAGCTGCTGTGCCGCTTGAATTGTCAAGCAGTACTCTACGATAAGTATTTTAAATGGAAAAAAAATTTGGATAATGGGTCATTCCATGGATAAATAGCACAAAATGATACGCAAGGTCTCAAAAATAAAAAATTTGTTTTCGATAAAACAACTTATAAATAGATGATAAATAATTGTTTTAAAGTTTTTGGTAAAACTTCTCTTCTCAGTCACCATTTTTCAAAGTTCCATAAAACAGCTCTAGATAATGTTAAAAAAAAAAAAGAAATAGGTTTTCCATCTGAAATTTGATGAGAAAATCAAATTTTCAGTCAGATTTTTCCCACTCTGTGTCGATTTGCGGGAAAATTTAAGTGAAAATACCCGATAAGTTTTTTCTCTAAATTTTCCAAAAATGCATATAATTAACTGAAAAAAATTTCCCGAGGATATGTTTTGTTATAAGCGCTTAGTACCCAATTTCGTAAATTTTCAACTTTTTTCTATTTTGACTTGTTAGTTATTTTGCTGATTTCCCTTTTAACGCCATCCTAAACCCCTATGTTTTTAACAGGCAGAGTAAGGCAGAGTTCATTTTGAAAAAGGTCGCCAATCCATTTCTAATAAAATTTGTGGCTTCATATTGATTCATTCCCTTGGAAAAATCATTCTTTATAGCCTAAAATATTTTTTTTGTTTTTTCTAAAGCTTAAAAAAGAAAGCCGACTTTTAAGAAATTTTTACCGACACATTTGGGTTTAGGATGGCGTTAATCTCGTGAATTATCCATAATTTTTGTTTTCCCAAATAAGAAGTACTTTTTTTTCAGCTTTTCTATGCTTTTAAGCTAAAAATTTAAATTTTATTTGATCACGTGACTAAGCGGGAAATCAGCAAAATAACTACAGGTCAAAATTAGTGGAAAACTTTTTGGCTATGTTCACGTGAAATTGTCCACAAATTTAAATTTTACCGCGAATCGACACAAAGTGAGAAAAATCTGACTGAAAATTCGAGTTCCTCATCAAATTTCAGATCGAAAACCTATTTCTTTTTTTTTTAAACATATTTTCTAGGTTTTATAGAACTTTAGAAAATGGTGGCTGAGGAGAGAAGTTTTACCAAAAAACTTTAAAACAGTATAATACCCTTAAAAATTTATAAAAAGCCTTCAGATTCGGTAAATAATCTATTTTAAGTTGCTTTATCAAAAAAAAACAAATTTTTTATTTTTGAGACTTTGACTATCATTTAGTGCTATTTATCCATGGAATTACCCTAATATAATAATCTTAGAGAAATATAAACGTATAGTTCATAATTGTATGCACAAAATATATCAAAATATATTTATTACCTTTTAGGAACACTGTTTTCTTGAGAATTTTCTTGAAAATTTAAGTTGAGTAGCAGCTGTACATATTGTTTTACAACGGTAATCATAAGGGCGATTTCCAGATAAGTACAGTAATTTGACCCCCAAGACCCAAACTTAACCTAAGTAGTAGAATCCGAAAATTTATCAAAAAACTCACTGACCACGCTGGAATTAGAACTCTAGGCCACGAGAAGCCCCAGACAATTAAAAAAAAACCGTTTTCTGGGTTTTTTAAAGATTTTATTTAATTTCTCCGACCTGATTAAATTTCCCCAGCCACAAGCTGGAAAACTTAAAATTTCACCAATTTTTAGAAAAAGTATTTTTTGGAGGCCTTTAGGACTTCTTTAAGACTCCGAAATATAATTTTGAATTTTTCGAAAAACGGATTTTCGAGCATGAAAAAAATAGGCCTTCCTTAAATTTTTTGTATAGTCTTGTCGGGGTGAAAAACAATATTTAAAATTCTTTTTTTTAAATCTCCTGGAGATGGTACCTTTTTTTAATACCCGAAAATTCAAAATCTTCTACCGCCGTTTATACGCGCTCTTTTAACTGCTATAAAATTTTTATTTTAAACAGTTTATTATTCTGCAAAAATGTAAAGACATAGTTGTTCAGCTGATTTTTATCAATAGCTATCATTCTGCAGCTCTAATTGTTTTATTTTGTTACTGCTGTTTATCAGCACCTCATGCATTTTAAAAATCAAAAGTATGCGTGAAGCGTGGATAAATGACGGTAACAGAGTTGGACGATTGGGATTGCAGAATGGCAGATATTGATAAAAATCATCTTAATAACTACGCTTTTAAATTTTTGCACAATAATAATAAAAAGCGTGGATAAACGGTAGTAGAAAATTTTTAATTATTGGGTATTAGAAAATGCATATCCAGAAAATGGTATCAGGAAATTTTCTAACCAGAAAAGAGGGCTCCAGGAAATTTTCTAGAAAATTAAAAAATATGGTTTTCACCCCACCAGGACTATAAAAATAGTAAATTTTTAATCAAGGGAACAAAAAAAGGCCCAGTTGGCACGTTAATTACCATCAGAGGCAAAACGGAGGATGGTATAAACGGTGATCTGGGGCATTCTTTCATTTCTCTGATGTTCAGAATAGAAATTTTCTTTTTCAGCCGGGAGAAGATGCCTTTCTTTGATCACGCCGCGGGAAGAAATATGTTTTCGAAAACGGTATCTTAGAGAACTCCTAAAAGTCTCAAAAAATTTTTTTCTTGAAAAGTGGTGAAATGTTAAGTTTTCCAGTCTGTAAACGGAATATTATCTGTTTCTGGGTCGGAGAAATTAAATAAATTTTTTAAAAACCTCCAAAAAACGTTTTTTTTTTTAGGTTTTAGTGAGCCTGTTGTAGCCTAAAGTCCTATTTCCGATATTTTTAATTAATTAAATCAAAACATATTTATTTTAATTTATTTATTGATCTTTTTTGGAATCAGTGAGTTTTTTGATACATTTTCAAAAGGTACTACTAAGGTTAGTTTCAGGGGCCAAATCACTGTACTTTTCCGGAAGTAGCCTTTATGGCTACTTTAAAAACATGTATATTCTACGATAGATTAGTCACAAATCCCACTTAGAGGGTCTTCAAATTTGGTCCAATGTATATTTTGCTGAATTACTATCAAAACCAAGTTTTACATTCGAGTTTCAGCCTTCCAGACTACAAATTTGATTTTTTTATGCCATTTGAGTTTTTGGCTATCTTTAAAAAACGTATTTTGTACCATATACAAAAGAATTTCTTTATCACAGAATTCAATTAGATATATCCAGGCAAATTTAATATTAGACTGAAAGAGCAAAAATTTGTTTATATTATAAAATAAGGCAGGGGATAAATGTCAATTTTTTAAATATGTCAACAACAAAAAATACAAAAACTTATAACCGGTTGTTGTTAACACAACCTAAAAACATAGAACACGCTTAATTACAGCTGAGGGCAAGGTATAATGCATAAATAGTATACTCAGCAACATTATTGCTATTTTTATACTTTTTAATAATCACTTTTAGTATAGCATCTCTCTAAAGCCAAATTATTCTGATTCCCTAAACCCGTATTATTTCAAGTTTTGTAAATTTGAATTATTTTTATTCCCTAAAGTTAAATTATTTAAGTCCCTAAAACCAGATTATTCCAAGTCCCATTAAAAAGGACACATTTGACCATCTCTTTTAAATCGGACACTTTTGGCCCCCTCCCTCTTCATTTTCAGATTTTCAGTGTATTGAGCTCCTGTGACATTTAATGACTTCGTGAATTCGTCTTGCTTTTTTATAATTTGATCGTATGTATTTTTAGTAAACTGTATACACTGTTTTTTGTCTATTGCTGAAAATTCTATCATAAGCTTAACGTTTAAGAATTCTGTGCTATGGGAATATAACTGCAAACTTCGAGTATTGGAGTTTAATAAAATAGGGTGCTTTTTTATGTTAAATCTTCTATTATATTTTTCCATTCTGAAAAGAAAATTGATTTTGTATCAATAAATAAGAATGAAATTTTATTATTATTATTATTATTATTATTATTATTATTCCGTTTATTTTTGGTACGACAAAAAGATAGGAAATTCTTTTACAAGTCAATCAAAGCAGAGAGACGTAGTTAGAAATTTTTAATTGGTAGTGCAGACATTTTTAATTTAAATACAATAAGAGCAAAAATATAAAATTTTTACAATTGAAAATTTATTTTACAATATAATTTATCGAAAAAGAAAAGTAAAAATAATCATAACGTATCATATAATTTTAATACATTTGGGTGCTTTTCACAGGAACGATATAAATAGTGTCCCCCTCACTTATATACGAAACGAAAGCTCTTTTGCACTTTTTTTTCTTTTAATAAGTTGATATATAATACTTTTTTTAAAGTCACAACCCACTACACATATATCGGTAACTTAAAAAAAAAATTTCTGGAGAATATGTGTTCAAATTGTCGCCACCGTCCGCAGTCCTTTTGCTTAACTATAAACTTTCAGTATTAACAAACGGCTTAAAATTTGAAGTTAAATTTTTCTGTAGGATGCATATGACGTAATTAGGTCGTGACGTAATTAGCTTATCGTCACATATAAGTCTGTCCCTGGATTTTACCTTTTTTTAAGCTTCCCACCTTTTATGGGAGCGCACTCTATATTTATGCACTTTAAAGCACTTTTGTATTGTTTTTCTTACTTAACCACTCATATATGAACCGTGGAAAACTTAAAATTTTAAATATGAAAGCTTTAACTATCAAAATTAAACCTATTAAATTTTTAAAACGCTTTTACAAAAAAAAAATGTCGCCACCGTCCATGTCGTTTTCTCCAAGTGTATGTCATATATTACTTAATGTATCTTGTTCAGTTATGTGTTTTGATGAAAAAATAAGGTAGCCAAAGTTTGAGAAAATTTGATGGCTCAAAATGTCACCACCGTCCGCATAAAAAAAATCCCATAAGAATAACACGTAGAATTTATTTTTACATTTGTAGCAGTACCAAAAGGCAATTATTATTTGATAAAAAAACTTATCGAATATCAAAAATTGAAAATGACAGTAGCGTACAGGAACTAAAAAGAAAATTTTCTGTAAAAGATGAATAAAAATTGATTTTTTTAATACTTACCTTACAACTATATTTTTAAAACAATAATTATTTCTACTTATAAACTTCAAACCGAAAAAAAGAATCATTAAGAGTGATACTTTGTACAACCAAAAATCTATATAAAAAAAATAATTTTGGGGCTGTAATTTATTAAAAAATTTTTTTTTATAAAATTATATATTATACATGATTTTCATAATTTGGTTCGTAATAAAAGTTGACTTAGAGAAAATTTTACAATTAACAGTATGTACCTAAATAGCCAAATGTACTTTTTACATGAATCTAATTTTGTTTTTTTTGTACTTATTTACAAGTATAATTAACATATATTTACAACGTATTTAAACAATTTCTTAAATTTACTTAATATATTGTTGTAGGGAAAGTGATGCATATATTGTAGTGAAGTTCGCCTCAACACCTCTCAATCCCTTGGTTATTGACTGACTGTCATAAGTATATATGCAAACTCCTTGGAAAAATTGTGCCAATTTTATAAAATTTTTTTGACCCATTAATGCTTTTTGAATATTTTTTTAAAAACATCCTTATGTAAAATTTCCAACGAAATCCTATTTTTTTATCAGATTTTTAATTGGTCCCGTAAATTGGCTGTAAATTTAAAATTTTTTAAAAATAAATTTTTAAAAAGAATCATAGAAAAGACCATTCCAAAAAAGAAACTCGAAGTGACAAGATCTTTCAGGTTATCAATCGTTCAAAACCACCGTGCAAAAAATATTAAGGTACCATACCGAAATAAATTTTTCAAAGAATCGAGTTTTCTTTTTTTTTTTTTTAACTCATTATACCTTCGAAAATTTCCTCTCACAATTTTTTTGCAAATTTCCGCTTTTTAAGGATATTACACGTACCTCGATTAAAAAAGTAAAGCAAAAAAAAAAAATTTCCATTGCGATTTTCTGGAAACGACCTTTTTTCAACTGGCCGACTAATCTCCGGATTGGCTGTCTCAATTTTTAAAAACTTTAGTGCGTTATCTTCATTGAAATGTATTACAATGCAATCTACTATAAAATTACAAAAAAATAAACTTAAATATGCCTTTACGAAACGTAAAAGGGTCAAAAACAACGTCTATTTTAAAAAATTTCGTTCCAATGGCCCATTTTTGTTCCTATTTTCGATGACTTGCTACGTGAGGCACATCAATTATAATGAATCTTTTTTATTTTTTTGTTTGAGACATATCAATCCTTAGATAAACTGTACTTTGGTTCCCTCTTTAAATACAACTAATTATAAAAATTAAAAAAAACAATTTTTTTTATCTTTAAAAAAAAATTGAAAGTGATAACTAAAGTAAAGAAAATGAGAAAATAAATAAATAAATATGTCTTATAAAACTCCTTTATAATTCGGCATGGTACCTTAAGTTAAAGAAAAACTTGAAGCCTGCTTAGAAGATTTGTTATTAATAGAGTAAATTTAATTAAATTAATTTAAATTTGATAAATTCAAATTTGAAAAAAAAAACAGTGTATTATAAAAATTTTTTGCACATACCTAGGTAAAAAAATTTTTTTGACCCAGGAATCAGATAGCTAGGCAAATTTCCAATGAGGGTCTAAGAATAAATAAGTTAATATGAGTTTGTTACAGAAAAAATAATAAATATTATCTCTCATTTTTCTTACTTTTTTTATAAAAGACCAAAACAGAAAAATGGCTTCCAAAGATCGAGATTTTGATCAAAGGCTTAAAAAGGCTAAAAATTTTATTGGTGGCCTATTTTTTGTAGTACTTCAAGAGAAAAATACTTAGGAGCACTTAAATTTACTCATATAATATATCTCTCTAATTAAAAAATGTTGTTCATAATAAAATGAAATTTTATAATAAGATATTTAAAGGACTACTTTTAGGAATAGAAAAAGAAAAAAATATCAAATATTTACAAAGAAAGAATATATGAGATTTTTTTTATTTCTAAAAAAAAAAAACAAATTTTTATCCTATATAAATAATATATTGCTCAAAAAAGATTGCTTTTTAAAAAGTATATACAAATATAATGAAATTTCATATAATTAAAAAAAATTGTATAATTTAAAAACTGTTTTTGAAATAAAACAACCATTTACTATTATTAGTGTGGTATATATTTTAATTATAATAATATATATTCCTATTTTGTTTTATAATTTTTATTACAAAAATTTTTATTCTTTGTATTCCATAAGTATATAGTTAACATTACAGTTTAGTCAAAAACTGTAAAAAAACTAACTCATTTGACCCTTTTCCTTTTCTTTTTTTTGCATGTTAAAAAAAAATTTCTCTTTCTTGGTAACTTAAAAATAAAAAATTATTATTTCAACAATACAAACTATACATATTCCTAAATTATTTTAATTTTTGTTAACGATTAATCGATCAGATAAATGCTATGACATTACCTATATACATATTTTTACAATTTATTTATTGTATGTATATAAAATATATATATATAAAATATATACCTAATTTAGAAGTATTTTTTAAAACTGTATTACAACTTGTTTATAAAACATTTTAATAATTATATTTAATAATTAAAATAAAACTTCATTATTTACCTAATAACAAGTTTTTAATTTATTTATAAAATTTGTATTTTTAATTTCTAAAAATGTATCATAAGCTTCTTTTGATCATGATTCAATACCTTTAGGCAATTTCAATGTACAAAAAGTAGCCATGGGAATTACATTTTTTAAATTGGATTGTAGTTCCTTGAAATCTACATTTGATTTCGTTAATCCAGTATTACAATTATCGATGTAAACTAATTCAGTACCATTATCATTACATGATAAAATATTTTTGCTCGATGCCATGTATTATCCTCAATACTTTTAGCTGTTATTAATTAACCTACTTCAAAATTTATTACAGGTTCATATGCATCAACTTCATTGGTTAAACAGTTTTCTATTTAATCTAATTTTTCTTTGTCATTTATTTTGTCGGTTCAGAATTCTGATGGTGAAATAACATAGCTTACTTTACAAACGTTTGAAGAATTTTCTTTGCCAATAGAGGGTTATCTTTCCATAAATTTTTGTGGTATTTCAGTAGCAACATCTTTCAGTAGCATCACCTTCTGTTAAAATATTGATAATGAATATTGTAACTCCACTGGCAGCAATTTCTGCAAAAATATCAAATGCTTTTTCAGGCCATTCAACAATATTTTCTGGTTTGGCCAAAGAAAGTTTTCTTGAAAGAGGTAAAATATTTGCTATATCATATAATCAAGGTATCTAACTAAAATTTTTTTTTTTTAACAATCAAGTACAATAGCTCGATACCAACCATCTTCAAAACAAGCAACGCAAAGTTAACCATTGTAAATCTCTTCTACTGGATGAAACATATTAGCCATCAATAATCTATCTTCAATTATCTCTAAATCGCTGATCCATTTTTCGATTTTATTACTGAAGCTTTTAATTCACTTTTTTATTTTTATATTGTATCTAATTCTTCTGTACGTTGTAACAAAAATTGTTGGGGATCAATAAAATTAGATAAGATAATTGACTGTTTTTCATTCACTGCCATATTAGGTAAATTTTTCAATTCAAGTTGAGTTTCTGATGTATTTTTAGCTACACCAAGTTTATGTAAGATTTAACTTAATTTTCAATTATTTTCTGTCAATTCAGCTATTAACTCTTTATTTGTGTTATGCAAAGTTGGTATAAAATTTTTCCCTTCACCAAGAGGCTGTAAAATATCTATTCGAGCTTCTGATATTTGACTCGTGGTAACTGATGAAGAAACTGCAAGCACTAACTGAACCTTAACAGGTATAATTTCAAGATTCCCATAATCAATAAATACTGTTTTGACATTATCATCTTGATGGAAATAATTTTAACACGATGCCAGTTACCATGATAACTTAATGCTGCATAAATTTTTCAAATTTCAATAATCCAATCTTCTTCAAAAACTTTAAAAGAATAGTAACTTTTGAACTTTTCTAATAAATATTTTTCAATTTTGAAATTACTTGTTTTTTGGAGCCAAATGCTATACCAGCAAGATTTATCCATATAATACTAACTTTGTGATCAGAGTACCAGATTATTATTATAATAAGGAATTGGAATTATTTGCTATATTATTGTATTGTTATTTAGCTTGATTGATAAACCATTTAGATCAAATAAACGAGTGAATAACCTGAAAAACAAATAAAATAAACAACAGCGAACTTGTAGAGTAAAAATTTCAATACCATACCCTTTACACTCGACTTTTTTGACGTAAATCAGAACTCCTTTTTTGGAAATTAGTTTTTTCATAAAATAATTTACAGTTGCAGATTTTAATACATTTGCAAGACACATTTTAAAGCTTGTTTTTGCATTGATAGTTGACTCGGTAGTTGCATCAGCTGTAAAAAAATAAAAAAATGTATTCCTTTTTTTAAATTAAATAAAATAATTTTCACATTTTTCGTAATTTTTAAAATGATTATTTATTTCAACCCCTTATTTTCTTTAATTGAAACACCTTAATGAATTATAAAATTTATTAATTATTTATAGTTCTTTTAAATTTTTTTCCAAACCAAAAATTTAATAAAAAACAAATGTCTTGTTGTATTTATAAAATTTACAATATATACTTTATAATGATGTATTTCAATAATATTAACAGTCGATAAATTAGGAATAAAGTTAATATATCGAAACATGAAACCATATTCGCCTTTTTTATTTTTTTATGAACTTCATTTTTTTAGTTTTAAAACATTAAAACATCATTTAAAAATACAAAAATATTAAAACTAATATAATTTATTAAACATTGTTAAACGAAAACGTGCAGTCTTTAATATTTTTAAACTCACTGAATTGAGAGAAATTTATTTTTTTTCACTATTAATAAGTCTTACTTTACATATTGATTTTTTAAATTCATGTTCCCAAGAATTTTTATACTTTACCCAGACACCCTGTTCCTAAACACATCTGCTGGCATAATAACCATGTCCTAATAAATTATTGACTATGATAATTTAAACTAAATTATTTATTATTTTCTGTTTTAAAAAAATTATTTTTTAAATGCCAACAGAATTTAATAAATATATTACTGGTTTTTACACCAACCTTGTTGTCCAAATTACTCATGCATGAATTGATAATTTCTTCACTTTCAATGTTTGAAATTTTTACTCCTACATTTTGTCCTCCGAGGAAACTTTTCAATTCCAGATGATGGTTGCATTATTCCATCTTTAATTAAAAAAATTTATTTATAATTTAACTATAATCTTTAGATAATTAATATTTAATTTATTGTATTTTTACCTATCACATTTTCGGTCATTACATCATTTTAGCCTTATCTGAATGACAGATTTTTCTTAACTAAAATATCGCTGATGTCGTTTGTATCGTTTCCCAAAGAAACAATGTCGATATCATTAACTTTTTCATAAGTCGTACATTTTACAGCAGTGGAAAAAACATCATTCATAGATGGCAAATTTTTGTAAGTGGAATTATCAATAGAAGCAATCAATATTTCTTAACGAGCATAACATTGATTGTATTATGTTGTTTTTATTTATTTTTTTTTAAACTGGAAAAATGCAAGACTCTTCAATCACATGATCGTTTACATAATCAAACAACAAAACTAAATACGCTTAAGCTTCTATGAATTGAAGAATCATTGCTCTGTAAAAATTATTATCACTTGGAAAAATAGCAATTACTGATGAACCAACCTAAAATATAAAAAAATGTATCAATTTTACTTTATAAAAAAATATGGAATTAATAGCTCACCTTGTCGACTGGTTGCTGATTCAAATAGATTTTTTGAATTTCTTTCATTACATTTCTAAACTACTCTTTTTCGTTGATTAAATGGCAGAAGAATGTATCTGGATTTTCAAAGTAAACTATATTGATATCTTCACCTAACGTAATTACTTTAACCGCAACCATTTATCAGTTAACTCAGCATATTCAAATTAAAGATTAAAGAAGTTTTGTTTTTTCATTGTAAATTTCTCCAATTGCTATATTTTGATTATCGTGGATTCATACAAATTCAATAATTTATTGATATTAAAAGATTGAGAATTATTGTCATGAGTTATTTTCAGAAGAATTTGTTGTAGCCCATTTTATTCTTTAATAAATTCTACTGACAGCTTACTTTCTTCAACTTTATTAAGTACGGAATCACTTTCTTCGTCAGTCCATGCTGTTTTAGTTGGGCTATATAATATTAACTCTATTTAAAAATTCATCATGTGGATTTCAAAGTTATACCTATAAATAGTAATCTTTATTAAATGCAAATTATAATTCAAAGTCTAATAATTAAATAGTATTTTAAAAATATAAAACATTATTATTTAAAAAAATTGTATACTTGCTGCAGGTTCTGTAGAAAGTATAGATGTCAACTTATAAAAAACTCCAAATCTAACTCCATTCTTCTAAAATACTGAATCACAAAAAGTTAATTTGCAAAAGTCGCAGATATAATTCAACATTTCAATGCAGAATTAAATCAAAAAGTAAAAAATAATTTGTAAAAGTCTCAGATAATTATTTATTATACTTGAACAATACAGAATTTAACTTCTTCTTCATCATTACCCAAGATCCTAACATAACCTAACATTGTTAGCAGAGAACCGTTACTGCCCATGCGCAATAATAATTTAAATTTTAAAAGAAAAATAATAAAAAATCATTTTTTTTTCTTTCATTTTTTAAAACAAATCCATTCTTTAGACTTATACTTAAACTATAAATGATTATAAAAATTTTATTGATGATAAAAGAATGATACCTAAATAAGAAAATAAATAAAACTGTATTTTAAATTAGACACTATGTAGATACTATGTAGGTGTTATTATTTTTTTAAGTTGACAAAAAAATTTGATTAATCGATTGAAAATTGTTTATTAAATATTTTTTGTGTATTTTGAAAGGACACGGTGACCTTGAAACCATAGTCTAATAAAAATGAGGCGATGTTTTAATGAAGAAATATTTATAAATACTTTGGTGTAGCAATTATATAAGATTCCTCTTTAAAGCAGTCGTCATTATTTAATTTGTGATATATTTTTATTTTTCATTTTAATACGTAAAAATTTATATTTTATGAAAGTTAATTAACATTTTTGAGGGTAATCAAAAAAAATATTTCATTTACTTACCCTTTATTGTTAAAGAACAGCAGTTAAAATTTTGGATCTAAGTAACAGTTGAAACCAAATCCTTTTTTTACGATAACAAAGATATATCTATCTTCCTTAAATTTTCCTTTAAAAGAAATTTTAAAAAATATTTATAAAAAAAAATTACTTTGCGAATAATATTTTTTTTAATAATTTAAAATGTTTAAAAATATTTTTTTTTTTTTAAACTACTAACCCGCCATTAATAACCCGCCATTTTTATTTTTAATTTGAAAGAAAAAACATTCATTGAATAATAAAATTTTTCAATTTAAATTATTATCTCACCTAATGCTGGAAAAAAAATTCTTGCACTAATTAAATAAACTATTTTCTTGATAGCATTTATCAAAATTTACCATAGAGTAATTTTTTTTCTTTTATAAAAATTAAGAAAAACAGGGTGATTCAAAAAAGCGTGTTTGAAGATTAAGAACGTTTCTTCTTGGCCTTCTTCACATTTCTGATAGTTGTGCGCATGTGTGATCATGACATTGAACCAGGCAATTGGAATGATTTCCGGTTTTTCTGCCTCAAGGCATAGTTGCAACTATATACCTGCGTCGGGATTAGAAATTTAGATTCGTCGTGTTAAAAAGATATTAAAGTTTATAGTGTTCATATTTTTAAGTAAATTATCATGGAATTAGTGATGGAGGCTAATTTAAATAGTCCTGACATTGTGGTAAGATTAAATCTTATTACAATAAATTGTGGTCAATAGTTTAACAAAACTTACATTCCAGAGTGGCCAGGAACACAAAAAAAGTTTCACCACGATTCCCCTAAAAATCTCTGGTATTTTCTGATTCTATAGGATCTCTTGAGGCAGAAAATGCTTGTTAATCGTGGTTAAACTTTTTTCCTGTTCTAGACCACTGTGATACAGTACATAACGTCGCGAAAAAAATTATAGTGACAACTTTTAAATTGTTACAAAGCAAATGTCATGAAATAAAATTTTTTTTTAAATTGATCCTAATAAATGACTTATCATTTACCTTCATTGTAAGTAAAATAAGGGTTAATATTCCAGGTTGTCAGGGGCCGGAACAATAGAACATTTTTTTATCACCAACAGTTCAAATTAATAAGAAACCAAAGGAATCGTTCGGTATATTACTGCTCATCGAGAATGAGTGGTTGCCAAGCTCTTGTGCATGATAATGCAGTCGGAGTAATCATGATATATCAACATAATCATGATACAAACCCAAATAGTTACAGACTATTGATAATGACTGAATTTGTATCTAATATGGCAGAGTTGAATCCACGGATGACAACAGTTGAACTTAGAAGTCATTTCGAAGTTTAGTAAGTAAAAAATCTAGTTTTCTGTTCCTATACTATTATATCAATATATTTTATTAAATTACTTCTTTTTAATATAATCGTTTACTTTTTCTCTGAGTATTTATTTTCTTCAAGAAAAAAATCATTTTTCTTTTATCACATTTCAACTTTTAGGTCAAAAACCAATAAAAATCTGTGTTAAATAAATTTTGCTACTTACAGTTTTCAAAGGCTTCTGACCTATATACACATTAAAATTTTGTCAATAAAAAGGATTTCTTTCTTGAAGAAATGAATACTCTGGGAAAAATTAACTCTTTCCTGAGGAATCTCCCTAAATCGTTCTCTGTGTGACTTACATTAGTATGCGTGTATGGAGTAGTCCTATCAGCTATGTATAGTAACGTTTAAAATTATTTTTATTCTTTAAATATAAAAATATTAGTTATTTACGAATGATTTATCAAATATTTTATTTTAAATAAATTAATATATTTAAGAAATAAAGTAAAATAAACTGCGTGAAGCGTGTATCACGTGACTTGTTGTGGGGGCAATTCCTCAGGAAAGAGTTAATCAATATTTTAAGAAAAATTATTATTTTACGATGAAAATCAAGCTAGCCATGCATATTTTATGTTCAGAAACAGGCTTAATTCAATAGGATTTCAATTATTTTTAAAACAAATTTCAGCAATAATATGCATAATATTTGCTTGATTTTCACCGTAAAATAACAAATTTTTTTTTTTAAATTATATTATTTTTCCCTGAGTATTCATTTCTTTAAGAAAAAATTATTTTTATTGAGAAAATTTCAATTTTTAGGTCAAAAACTGTGTTAAGTAAATTTTTCTACTTGCAGTTTTCAAAGGCTTTGGACCTAAAATTGAATTATTGTCAATAAAAATGTTTTTTTTCCAGGAATTTCCAGGGAAAAATTAATCGATTAAAAAAAAAAAATTATTATTTTACGATGAAAATCAAGCGAGTAATGGATGTTTAAAGTTCAGAAACAGGCTATTTTCAATATAGAAATATCGTTTATAGTCAATTTTTGCCACTAAAAAATATTTTTTTTAGCACGTAGTACTTAATTTCTTAAATAATTTTTTCTTAATTTCTTACTTAATTTCTAAAATACGAGTATCTAGAATTATCGTTTCTAAAGGATTTCTCTTTCTGATACATACTTTTTTAAAAAAAATTTTTTTTTAATTTTTTACATACAAAAATTAAAAAACACAATTATTTTTTTTTTTTTTAGTGTAATACTTCATTTAGTTCCGTGAAAGTACTTATATTTGAAAATATGGTTTTTACTCGATATCTCGAATCTGATATTTAATTATTTGAAAATTTAATTTTTTGAAAATGTGTATTAGAAATGTATGTAACTATGATTGCATGCTTGTAACCGGTGATATCTGTGGCATATTGAAGTATTAAGCTCATTGTTTGAGGAACCTTAGTGCCAGCTAGTTGGCAGGGTATTAATTTTTTCATTTTGTACCAAGAACTAAATTTTTTTCTATGAAAGTTCTAATATCAAGAATTATCGTTTTTACTCGATATCTCCAATCTGATACCTAATTTTTCTAAAATTTTTTTGATAAAAAAATTTTAAAAAAACAATCATTTTTTTATGGTGTAGTACTTAATTTCTTTCTATAAAAGAAAGTTAATATCTAGAATTATCTAATACCTAGAATTATCGTTTTTATTCGTTACCTTCAATCTGATACTTAATTTTTCGAAAATTTTTGTCTCAAAAACTTTTCTTTAAAAAATACAAAAATCACTAATTTTTCTTTTCTTTTCGGATGTAGTATAATTTTTATCTATGAAAGTATTAACTTGATATTTTCAATTAGATAATTAATTAATAACTACGCCAACTATACCAAAAACTGTCTAACAGACATAATTAGCATAAAGAAGATTATGTACTGGTGTAGAAAAATTTACCTTTTCATTATGTGAAAAACCGAATTTTTTCCATGAGGTGTTAAACTGACAATAGCAAGGAAAGGATATGTTTTTCTTATGACATTATTTCTTGTTAGGTAAAATGGACCATTGAGAACATTTTGTTATTGCTAATTTCTCAAAATTTTGCACGATTATCGCCTAAAAGACCCAAACCATTGGATATCTGAGACTTTCTTCTAAAAAACTGTAAATGTAAAAAAAAAGAATTAAATATTTTATAGAATTAATTTAAATTTAAAATATAGAAAAGTTTGTAATTAATATTTAAAAAAAACTCTTTACCAGCCCTTAAAAATTAGGCTTAAACTCTTACCAATTTTTTTTTTTTATTCGGATAAGTCAAACTGGAGATACCCTTTACACCGTTTTTTCCTGTTTTTTCTCCTTATTAAAAAAATTCCTTATTCACAGAACCAACATTTTTGACAAATCTTTAAAAAAAAGTTTCTGAAATTTCAAGGTTATCTATCCAGAATTTCTGAGTAAATCGACGCAGCCTACAACAAATTCTCTTATTTCACTAAAAAAATCTTCCTTGATTGAAACTCTGAAAATACTTCACAGAAAAATATATAATTTTTAATATTGTACCTATTAAAATTTAGCTAAATATATTTTTTTTGTATACATTTAAATATTTTTTTTTGCTGATAAAAATGCAACTAACTTTTTGGTTAAGTTTGTTTATATCCAAGTTCAAGTTCATTAGCATGATATTAACTATGTTCACAAACAAACTTAACCAAAAAGTTAGTTGCATTTTTATCAGCAAAAAAAAATATTTAAATGTATACAAAAAAAATATATTTAGCTAAATTTTAATAGGTACAATATTAAAAATTATATATTTTTCTGTGAAGTATTTTCAGAGTTTCAATCAAGGAAGATTTTTTTAGTGAAATAAGAGAATTTGTTGTAGGCTGCGTCGATTTACTCAGAAATTCTGGATAGATAACCTTGAAATTTCAGAAACTTTTTTTTAAAGATTTGTCAAAAATGTTGGTTCTGTGAATAAGGAATTTTTTTAATAAGGAGAAAAAACAGGAAAAAACGGTGTAAAGGGTATCTCCAGTTTGACTTATCCGAATAAAAAAAAAAAATTGGTAAGAGTTTAAGCCTAATTTTTAAGGGCTGGTAAAGAGTTTTTTTTAAATATTAATTACAAACTTATCTATATTTTAAATTTAAATTAATTCTATAAAATATTTAATTCTTTTTTTTTACATTTACAGTTTTTTAGAAGAAAGTCTCAGATATCCAATGGTTTGGGTCTTTTAGGCGATAATCGTGCAAAATTTTGAGAAATTAGCAATAACAAAATGTTCTCAATGGTCCATTTTACCTAACAAGAAATAATGTCATAAGAAAAACATATCCTTTCCTTGCTATTGTCAGTTTAATACCTCATGGAAAAAATTCGGTTTTTCACATAATGAAAAGGTAAATTTTTCTACACCAGTACATAATCTTCTTTATGCTAATTATGTCTGTTAGACAGTTTTTGGTATAGTTGGCGTAGTTATTAATTAATTATCTAATTGAAAATATCAAGTTAATACTTTCATAGATAAAAATTATACTACATCCGAAAAGAAAAGAAAAATTAGTAATTTTTGTATTTTTTAAAGAAAAGTTTTTGAGACAAAAATTTTCGAAAAATTAAGTATCAGATTGAAGGTAACGAATGAAAACGATAATTCTAGGTATTAGATAATTCTAGATATTAACTTTCTTTTATAGAAAGAAATTAAGTACTACACCATAAAAAAATGATTGTTTTTTTAAAATTTTTTTATCAAAAAAGTTATTTAAAAAAAATTTTAGAAAAATTAGGTATCAGATTGGAGATATCGAGTAAAAACGATAATTCTTGATATTAGAACTTTCATAGAAAAAAATTAAGTTCTTGATACAAAATGAAAAAAAATGATGGTGTTTTTTTAATTTTTTATGTAAAAATTGAAAAAGTACGTATCAGAAAGATAAATCCTTTAGAAACGATAATTCAAGATACTCGTATTTTCATAGGAAGAAATTAAGTACTACGTGCTAAAAAAAAAAAAAACACCGAATTTTTTGTATTTTTTAGTGGCAAAAATTCAAGAAAAAATTATGTATCAGATTCAAAAATTATCTATAAACGATATTTCTTTATTGAAAAAAGCCTGTTTCTGAACTTTAAACATCCATTACTCGCTTGATTTTCATTGTAAAATAATAATTTTTTTTTTTTTTAATCGATTAATTTTTCCCTAGAAATTCATTTCCTTAAGAAAAAAAAACATTTTTATTGACAATAATTCAATTTTTAGGTCCAAAGCCTTTGAAAACTGCAAGTAGAAAAATTTACTTAACACAGTTTTTGATCTAAAAATTAAAATTTTTTCAATAAAAATAATTTTTTTTTTAAAGAAATGAATACTCAGGGAAAAATAATATGATTTAAAAAAAAATTTGTTATTTTACGATGATAATCAAGCAAATATTATGAATATTATTGCTGAAATATGTCTTAAAAATAATTGAAATCCTATTGAATTAAGCCTGTTTCTGAACATAAAATATGCATGACTAGCTTGATTTTCATCGTAAAATAATAATTTTTCTTAAAATATTGATTAATTTTTCCCAGAGTATTCATTTCTTCAAGAAAGAAATCCTTTTTTATGACAAAATTTTAATGTGTAGGTCAGAAGCCTTTGAAAACTGTTAGTAGCAAAAATTTAACACAGATTTTTATTGGTTTTTGACCTAAAAGTTGAAATGTGATAAAAGAAAAATGATTTTTTTCTTGAAGAAAATAAATACTCAGAGAAAAAGTAAACGATTAAAAAAAAAAAATAAGTATTTAACCATAATAATCAAGCAAATAATGCATATTTTATGTTCAGAAACAGGCTTTTTCAATATCTTTTTTAAGACAATCTGATTGTACAAAATCTTAAATTGACGATAACTTGGCTAAGTTTCATCGTAAAAAGAAATATTTTTTTTCTTCTGGAAAGCTTCTTTCCTAGCAATCAGATTTTTTTATCTAGATTTTTAAATTTTATTTACCTAAAAAGTTATTTTGAAAATTTGGGGTAGCTCAGATACGAAAAACACGGTTTTTGACATATGAGTGGCAAAATCTTTTTGGCATCTATTGCCGATTCCGTTTTCACGTTTTTTTGCATTTTATAGGGTAAAAACTACCAGAAAATCATGGTGGTAGTCGCGGCCTAGTCAATTTTTTTTTTTTTTTGTTTTTAGTTCTGATAAAACGTATTTTCTCGTAGAAATGCAAATATACCATTATTCGGAAATTCATTGGCCAGTGCATCCTTGAGGGGATTACAGATTATTTTTTATTCAGGTATTTATTTAGCTAAGTTCGGCCCTAAGCTGTAAAAACTTTTCGAGAACTTTAAAAAAAAAAAATTTGAAGTCAGCCCATCAAAAAAACTTATAACTGGTCTATGTAAACACAACCTAAATGCATGGAAGATGTTTACTTCCAGCTGAGGACTAAGTATAATACAAATCTTACAAACATTACAATACAATATTCTAATTTTATAATTAGTAATTATCACCTGACTAGCTGTTAAGATTCTAAACCCAAACTATTTTGATTCCCTAAACCTGAATTATTCCAAGTCCCTAAATCGATATTATTCTAAGTCCATAAACGTGTATTATCCCAAGTCCTTAAGTCTAGATTTTTCAAAGTCTCTTAATTAATCCAAGTCTCATTTGACCCCCCCCTTCTTAAATAGGAAAAATTTTACCCCCCACTTAAATAGGATAAATTTGACCACCCCTCTAAATAGGACAAATTTAACCTCCCCCCTTAATTTTCAAGTTCTCAAGTACTCCCTCCCTATAAACATGTTCCATGTTAATATATTTTTCTTGTCAGCGGCCAGAAAGCACGTATTTCCCGGAAAAAAAGCGTTTTTTCGCTACTGACGAAGAAAAATCGTATACGGGTCGTATAAGGGTAAATAAATTAAATAAATCGTACAAGGGTCTTGTCCATAAATAAAGAATTACCCAAATCGCAGTTTACCATCCTCGGCTTCGCCTCGGAAGGTAATTTACGTGCGATTTGGACCATTATTTAATTTTCTGGACACCAGCCGTAAATATACTATTTTTAACTACTCATCAAACTTGCGCCTGAACTTGCACGTCAATTTAAGAAAGCCTGCTTCAAGAAGATAGCGTTTAAAAATTAAAGAGGAGATTTTGAAGAAATAAAAATATTTTTTACAGTGTATATGATGTGAAAAATAAATTAAAAACAATAAATTTTTTATTAAAAATAAAAATTTTATTTTTTCCGTCTTATAGTGACAAGTCAATTATTATAAACTGACGCGTTTCGAGATATGTAATCTCATTTTCAAAGATTTATGAAAATTTTTTATTTTCGTGTCATCTCTTTGATATAACGAAGTATACTGAAGATAAATTTATTATATTATTACATTTAAAATTTTTAAAATTTTATCGTTTACATATACAAACATAGAATATTTATTATTTATTTACATTTTATATTGAACTATTATTATTATTATTAAGATTTAAATATTTTATTGCTGTATCGTATAAATAATTTGAATTAAAATTTAATTGATCATTAAGTAACAGATGTGGATTTTTTTGATATTCTACATATATAAAAACTCTTCTACAGCATTCATATATTTACCTTTTTTACAATAATATAAAGCTTCTAAATTTTTATTGATATTAGTGTAATTATGATTATTGTCTGTAATATGTTTTGCATAATTAGATTTTATTTTTTTGTTTTTATCATTATTGTTGTTATTATTATTATTATTCATGATTTCTATAAGATTTTTCTTTGTTGGTAGGTGTTCAGAAAAACGATCTTTAAATGGTCTACCTGTTTGACCTATGTAAAACATATTACAGTCATTACAATTTATTTTATATATGCCTGTACAAATATCTATATTAATTTTATTTTTATTTTTTAATAAGTTGAATATATTATTATTGGTTTTAAATCCAATGCATATATTTAATTTATTTAACTCTGTTTTTAAAATATTTGGTAATAAATTTGTGAATTTAGAACTTGTATATATTATGTTATTATTTTGTGTAATAATAATAATAATAGTTCAATATAAAATGTAAATAAATAATAAATATTCTATGTTTGTATATGTAAACGATAAAATTTTAAAAATTTTAAATGTAATAATATAATAAATTTATCTTCAGTATACTTCGTTATATCAAAGAGATGACACGAAAATAAAAAATTTTCATAAATCTTTGAAAATGAGATTACATATCTCGAAACGCGTCAGTTTATAATAATTGACTTGTCACTATAAGACGGAAAAAATAAAATTTTTATTTTTAATAAAAAATTTATTGTTTTTAATTTATTTTTTAAATTATATAGTGAACGGACACATAAAATAAAAAAATGTTTTACTTATATGATGTGATTTATGCGCACACAAAAAATTCGATTTTCAAAAAAACATTTACTGTCCCTTAAATTAATGTCCCTTAAATTACCCATGTTTAAGAATTTGCTTAATTTTTAAGAAAAATTTAAGCGCAGCAATCTGACAGTGTGAAAAACTATATTTTTACTTTTTTTGATCTTCAGAGATTGGAAATTTACTTTCACAAGAAAAAATGAATATTTTTGAGAGTCTGATAGGAGATCTGGTATAAAACTTTTTTTGGAAAAGATGGAGTTCTGATCGAAACTGTTAAATTGAAAATTTCACATCTGCAGTTAATAATAGCTGACTTTTGAGGTTCAGACTACATTTTCAAAAAATTAAAACGATCATATAATATAATTGAAAAAATAAATAGGTAATGCAATTTATTCAGATTTAAACTTTTATGGAGAATAATAGCTAACAAATTTATATGTTCTTTTATTTACAGAAATTTCTAATGATGTTACTAAACCAGCTGTAGTTTATTGATCGAAATAAAGTTTTAATAAATTGTCAATTTTTTGTGTTTGTGTGCATTTCATTGATTTGTTAATAAAATAAAAAAATGAAGAAAATACTAAATTTTTTTTATTTTTTTTCACCAATTGTCCGTAAATACGCCAAAAAGCAATTTTTAAGGGAAAAAAGTCGGAGCCGATGAAACTTCCTGAAATATTAATAAAACGTTTGGAAACGTTTTTCTACGGACATTTGAAACATTTTAAAGGCTTATTTCAAAAACGTTTCTAAAACTTTGGTTGTTATGTTGTATGCTTTTTTTACGTTAAAATTAACGTTAAATTTAATATCGGATTTGAACGTTTAATTTAACATTAAATTTTAACGTTAAATTTAGTGTTGAATTTTAACGTTAAATTTAGTGTTGAATTTTAACGTTAAATTTAATGTTAAATTTTAACTGGTCAATTAATTATACAAAATCTTTAAATTTTAACGTTAAATTTAATGTTGTATTTTAACGTTAAATTTAGTGCTGAATTTTAACGTTAAATTTAATGTTAAATTTTAACGTTAAATTTGGTGTTGAATTTTAACGTTAAATTTAGTGTTGAATTTTAAAGTTAAATTTAGTGTTGAGTTTTAACGTTAAATTTAATGTTAAATTTAATGTTAGAACGAACATTAATTTGATCAAAAAATTTAGTTGTGAAAAAATAGTAATGATGCTAAATTTTAGAAGCATCAGGGTAATTTCCATAATAAGTACAATTGGATTAGCAAAATTATGAAGATTTTTTTTCTTTAATTTTCTCCGATAATTTTAACGTTAAATTTAACATTAAATTAACGTTAAATCTACCTTAAATTAACGTTAAAGTTACCTTAAATTAACGTTAAAATTAACGTTAAAATTTAACGTTAAATTTTAACGTTAAATTTAACGTTAACTTTTGCACCAGGGTTAGCATTAATGTAATATAAATAAACCTTTTTAGAGTTTAAGTTTTCACATCCTATAATTAGTCTTATAGCCCAATTAGAGCTTTATTGAATTCCAATTCCAATTTTCTGACCCTTTCTTCAAAAAAGGCAGTTAATTAGATAATTTTACCTCTGCTTTCATAATATTTCAAAAAAACATTTATAATGGGGTAGTTCTTGTTGATGTCATGTCCTCTACTTTGTACCCCAGATTGCGTGTTTCAGAATCAAAGCATACCTACTTTTGTATTCTAATTTTTTTGGTCGCGTGCTCTAGAAGAATCAATTTAAAAAAAAAAAAAAAACTTAAACTATGACACCCCGGAATAGATTCGATTTTTAGATTAGCCCAAAACATGCTTAATTTATATTTTAATTTTTTGGTATTTTGGCTCTGGAAAGGCATATCGGGCTATTGAAGACCCGCCGTTTACTCGCAATCTTGGTTTATAGTATACATGAATTTGAGATCGGATAAACGTCTTCAATGGCCCGACATGCCTTTCCAGAATTAAAACACCGAAAAATGTTAAATTTAAACTTATTATGTTTTGGCCTTAGTTAAAAACTTAGGTTATCCCGGGGTTTCATACTTTTAGTTTTTTTCAAAAATTGGCTATTTTTGTGGATTCATAACTTTTTCCAGAATACGCGGCTGAAAAAATTAGGATACGAAAGTGTATGTATTTAGGTCTTGAACATCTCTGTGCCTAAATTCAGTTGTCATACTCACACACAAATTAATTTTAAAACTAATATTTATGTTAAATTCCAAAAAATATGCCTAAGAACAAATAATCTAATGCAACTTGTTTTTAGTAATTTTTTTTGCAAATCTCCATTCGCCATTTTGACATAAAAAAAATCAGGCAAAAAATATATCCTAAAACACACAAAAAATGAAAATTTTATTATTCTTTATTAAATATACCTTTTTCTTATGTTATATTCAATACTGATAAGCAACGTATTGATTTTTTTTAGTTTCCAACTTTTACACTAAATAATTAGTTTCCGGTTAATTTTATAGTAAGTTTGATATCAAATTCTGATAATTGAGACTTTTTCACATAGGGGCACATTTTAAGAAAAATAAATTTTGGTTTTAAAATTAATTTAGAACTCGTAGATAGGCTCTTGGGCGTTAAATGTTTAACTAAATAAATTCGGATTATTTAATAAATAATAAAAATCGCAAAGAATTATAAAAAATCTAAGGTTTTTTTATTTCAGGCACAATCACATATTTATTGAGTATTTTCTCTTTAATAACGTTGATGGGATCCACACTCTCATAAATTGAAAACTATTATTTATTATCACATATCAAGGCAATATAAGCATGTCGAGGCATCGGAATGACCTGGGGACCAAATTCCTCCATAAATTGGAAAATTTAAAGACTTTTTTGTCTTATAAACTCGTGATCATTTAAAGCACGATTTTATTTATATATTGCATACATAGGTTGATCGTGCCAAAAAAATAAATTTTAATTAGTTTAGTTATTGTAGGTCATTAACCATATTTTGGATGTATTAAATTCAAAAACAATTCACTTTTCACCATATTTATCATTTTTTTCATAATTTTTTTTGATATCTGCAATCAGTTTTTTGGACATTTCTCTGCAAGAACTTTATAAAATCACTTGAAATTGAAAACCCTGGAACTCGATAAAATTTTAAATAATTTGGTCTAAGGGATTTTTGATTCATCGAGTAGGTTCTAAGATATTGAGTATACACTTTCTCGAACATACATCCCTACACACACCAAGTCAGTAAAAGTATGTGCAGGCATCGGAATGACTTGGAAACCAAATTTCTTCACGAATTGGACAATTTAGAAACTTTCGTTTTTTGACCTGACAAACTTATAAAGCACGATTTCATCTATTTATTGCATACATAAGGTGATAGTGCCTAAAAGTATAGCATCTTGTGTGATTTTGCATTTGTATGATATTTGATCGATGCAAATTTTATACAAAAGCCATGAAATTTATTGCGCAGTTGACATTTATAAGGTTTTTCACCTCTGTGAAGCGAAAATACAAGAATAAACATGCTTTTAAAAATAGCAGATTGGGTCCAAAAACTATAGGTTCCATCAACTTGATAAAAGAAATACAGTTATAAAAATTGAAAGTAATCCGATGGATCGTTGTTGAGATATCGTGCCTACAAGTTGTCGATTTTTGCATCCATTAAAGTAGAGCTTCGCTTTATAATGATAATAATTTTTTGACGTGTATGGTGATCTAGATAAAGCACTTACATTTGATATCCTTTGTCTAACAATTTTTTCTCACGTTTGCTTGAAAAAGTTGTTATACTTAATTTTATGTATGTTCGATGACGATTTTCTATATGAAAATTGCGTGTCCTTTGAAAATACATGTATTTATATGTACATATGTACATGCTTTGATGTAAATGCTCTCTGCTGAACGAAACTGTTTTCATGATTTTATTGACGCGTAGTATGTTGAAAACTTTCACTTAAGCATAAAATTATAACTGAATTAAATGTTTTTCATATGATATAATAATAATTTTGGATCTTTAATGAAATTAGTCTCTGCACTTTTTATGACTTTAGCAACTTTTATAATGACTTTATGTTTAATTTGATTGTAATTTAGCTTTCTGATATCCGGCTCGTAGGACCATGTTTAAAATTGCTTTATCAATAGAATGATTAAAGTATTTATTTCGTTTTGATAATTCTTTATTACTTCCTTTTTTTTATGAATGTTTTATTTTTACATATCACATGACAATATGTTGTTTTTTAATCAGATCTTAATGGAGATCTTAATTAAATTAGATATAATTAGTTATAGATTAAATCTTAGTATACTAAGATGTTTATTATTTGCTTGACAAACGAGATCTGAACTGCGAGTATTTTTATTTGTTTCTTAAATTATGCTAAAAATTCTCACACTCTCTGCACCCGAGTAGTAGAAATACTGCCATTTGAGACTTTTGCCAACCAATGAGAGTTCAGTATTCTGCCATTTGAGACTTTTGCCAACCAATGAGAGTTCAGTATTTAAAGGAAGCCCCCCTCCTATATTCAATACTTATAGAAACATGTGTTAGCAATGTTAAACATTGAAACTTGTTATTGTTGGCTTATTTTATAATATTAACGCATGATAATGCAGTTTCCAATGTAATCGCTCGATTTATAAATTACTACAATAATCAAATATAAACTAAAAATAAAAATTTACACGCGCGTTTTTTGAAATTAGATACTGCATATAAGCGTACACGGTGTGTGTTTAAACAAGAAGTACTGTAAATAAATTATACTATTAAAAAATGTTATAATGATTCAAATATGATTAAGAGGATGAAGATAAAAAAGGGAAGATCCAGCAGGTGAAATTTTTATTAAATACATAAAAAATTAAAAAATTTTGTAATTCAAAAAGCTTAAATATTTTTTATAACTTTAGTAGCAAGAAGATACAAATACATAATTAATATATTAAAAATTAAAATAATAAATGAAAATTAAATTATAATTATTCTTAAAAATAAAATGTAGTTTGATCAATTTTTTTTTTTAATGACTTAATAATAAAATAATCGAAGAGACAAAAATAATCCATTTTTTTTTTTTGAGATTGATTTTGAAAAGAAGCTTCATCCTAATCTTAGAATTTGATAGATTAGCTTCAATATTTTTTATAAACTTAGTAATAAGAAAATAAAAATACATAATTAATATATTAAAAATTAAAATATTAAATGAAAATTAAATTATAATTATTCTTAAAAATAAAATGTAGAGACAAAAATAATCCATTTTTTTTTTTGAGATTGATTTTGAAAAGAAGTTTCATCTTAATCTTATAACTAGATAGATTACCTTCAATATTTAAAAAAAATAAGCAAATTTCTAAAAAGTATTTTTAACATTACATTTTTTAAAAAATAATATGCTCAAAATTACAAGGCTTTAAACATGCATGTAACGAGTACTCCATGCAACTTTAATTTTTAAAGAGATGAATTTAATTATTTAATTAAACGCAAATTATTTTAGTTTAACTTATGCTTAAAAATAAATCATGATAATAAAATTGAGTACAGAAAAATTAAATATTCTTAATTTTCTTAAAAATAAAGTCTTAATAATATTATTCAATTATTGTAAGCATTACTTAAAATATTAAAATTTTACAGCTTATTTACAATAAATCTGCAAGAATAAAATTTTTTTTAATTTAGAGATTATACAAAAATTATTTAAGTTTTAAAACATTTTTTGGTTTTAGTACATTAATAATCTAAAATTTAAAAAAAGCACAAAAACATTTTTTTTATAGATTCAATTTTGTTACGGGTTTGAGTATCCTATTAGATCTTGACGTACGCATTACATTTCCAATATCTCCTAAGGCTTTATTTGTTTTTGGTGGTTCGTTGGAATCTTTAGCGGACGACTTTTTCTTTTTTGCAGCTTTTTCTTTCACCCCCTCTTGGATTAATTTTTTCTCGTTCTTCATTTTTGTCTTCTGCAAAAAATTCAAAATTTTCTTATTTAGTTTAAATAATTAATTTTAACAATTTTTTAAAATTAATATATACGATATCAATTGTTCTTACAGTCTTTGCTTTCTTTGAGCTTGTTTGGTGGGATGTCTCGTCTTTTTCTTCAACAGTAGCACTCCCTTTTCTTTTACGAGTTTTTTTTTCCTTAACTTCTTCGCATTCTTTCTCTTCTGAAATGTCTGCTGTACTATTCTGTAAAATTTTTAAACGAATTCATTAAAATTTGTTTATTTATTTATTAAAAATTTTTCAGTTTCTAAGTTTTGCTCATCTTGAAATAAAACTCAATCAATATTAAAATAAAGAAAAATTTTCATTTTGGAGGAAAAATCAAAAATAATACTAAATTCATAATTTTAATATTCAATTTAGTAATGCACGACGACATCAACAATCGTACAAAAAACAGGTAAAAAACAAAAGTTTATAGGGTAGTTGAACCAGTTAATTACCAGCCTCCAGTGAATGACTGCATTGTTAATTATTGTTCACATTTTTTTAGTTTCTACTCTCTAAAAAACTGAAAAGTAACTAAATTTTTGAAATTTTTAAAATTCATTATAAACCAAGTTTTCTAAAAGAAAAAAAAGTGCTGATGAAATAGGGAAACCAGATTTTTTGAAAATCTTTGTTTTGCCTAAAATCGAAAGGGGTAAAATTTTAGAATTTTTTTTAACAAAATTTTTTGTCCTTTTCTATTGCAAAAGGTTTGAAAAGAGGTAAAAAACAAGATCTGAAAACAGGTATGAAATAGGGAAACCAGATTTTTGAAAATCTTTGTTTTGCCTAAAATCGAAAGGGATAAAATTTTAGAATTTTTTTTAACAAAATTTGTCTTTTTCTATTGCAAAAGGTCTGAAAAGAAGATCTGAAAACAGGTATGAAATAGGGAAACCAGATTTTTTGAAAATCTTTGTTTTGCCTAAAATCGAAAGGGGTAAAATTTTTGAATTTTTTTTAACAAAATTTTTTGTCGTTTTCTAATGCAAAAGGTCTGAAAAGAAGAACTGAAAACAGGTATGAAATAGGGAAACCAGATTTTTTGAAAATCTTTGTTTTGCCTTAAATCGAAAGGGGTAAATTTTAGAATTTTTTTTAACAAAATTTTTTGTCTTTTTCTAATGCAAAAGGTCTGAAAAGAGGTAAAAAACAAGATCTGAAAACAGTTATGAAATAGAGAAACCAGCTTTTGAAAATCTTTGTTTTGCCTAAAATCGAAAGGGGTTAAATTTTAGAATTTTTTTTAACAAAATTTTTTGTCTTTTTCTAATGCAAAAGGTCTGAAAAGAGGTAAAAAACAAGATCTGAAAACAGGTATGAAATAGGGAAACCAGATTTTTGAAAATCTTTGTTTTGCCTAAAATCGAAAGGGATAAAATTTTAGAATTTTTTTTAACAAAATTTTTTGTCTTTTATCAATAATTTTTTTGTTTAACTAAATTTTGATAAAATTTAATCCACCGAAACTTGGAAAAATGTGAAACTGGTCTTTTACTGCTTCAGCTACCCTAAGTATTATTCAGTTAATTACTATCATTTTGCGTCTACGAATATTATGATTTTACCCGTAAAGACCGTAATAATAGCTTATACGATTTTAAATAATTTCTTTTTACGTGTCCTAACATTTAAATAATACACCGGTAAGTTATTCTGTATAAATTCTTTCAGGCATTATGTTCTTACTTGTGTTACAATATCGTTTCTTTCGTTTCTCGCTGCATCAGAGATATTTTCTCTCTCTTCATTTACAACAGGTACTATATCAATCATTTCTACATGTTGTAAATCAATATCTTCAATTTTTTCCACAGGTTTTTTTTCTCCTGCTTGTTCAAGTACTTGATCATGACTAAAAATTTTCTTATTTGAATTCCTATTTTTATAAAATAATCTATCTTGCAATAATTGTCTATATTCATGTTCAACTATGGTATCGAATCTGAAATCGTCATAATCAAAATCTATATTTTCGTCATCACTTTCTTCGTTAATAGTGATACTCTCCTCTGCATTTTTCACCAGTATTTTTCGGTTCCTGTCAACTGATGATTTTGTTTTTATAATTTACAATAAATTCTATTTATTTAAATAATTTATAATTTTATTTTACATGCTTCATTTAAAAATTAAGTATCAACAAATGTAATTATTGTTTACGACTCCATGTCTATTTGGCACAAAAGTGCTTCACTACCATGAATACTGAAACTGTGATCAACGAGGTTTCGATTTACTGGTTAATCAAGATACACGTATCGGAACGCAAGATAAAATACAGAATCAAATATGATACTTAAGGGCTTTATTATGATTACTTTTTTCTTAACAAATTTTTAATAATATTTTTTCCTACGATATTAGAAATATTGCTTAGATTATAAGCAATATGCAATACTATTTTTATTTGTTTTATAAAGATATATTCTAGAATGTTAAACAACTTATTATTTTTCTAATTTCATCCATCTTACATATGACGTCAAAGTTGGAACTGAAAAATTTGAACAGATGCCATCGTACTATACTGCCGTACAGGAGTAAAAAGGCATTATCTCGAAATTTTATGAAAAATGAGATTTTTATATGTGCATAATCGTGGAAAAAAAATCTATCCAGTGGTGCATAAAATATTTTGATATTACTGATAACAAAAAAGTTTGCACTGCATATCTTGAAGTTTTCATGTATTTGATAAAATTTAACATGGAATAAAAAAAAATACATGAAATAAATGCATATCTCGAGATATTGCTTTTCTTCTCCTGTACGGCAGAGCAGCGCGCATGGAAAAAAATATTTCAATACAGGAAAGAAAAGCAATATCTCTTTATATGAGTATAGGAATAAAAGATATTGCCTTTTTACTCCTGTACGGCAGTAGATGTATAAAACGTTGCCAATTTATCGGAACTACGGTTTCTTAAGCAATAAGAAAATATTCTTATAGGTCTAGTTCTTCTAATAAATTATAAAAACATACAGTAAAATGAAAAAAATAAAATCCTTCTTTTCCTTTATATTGTAATTCTAAAAAATAGGTATATCAATCATACAGACAGAAAAAAAGGTGCTGCTAAGTAATTGTCACAATGGTTCCTCATTATAAATAACAAAATGATCTTAATGTCATATTTTACCTAACAAAGTATAATATCTTAAGAAAAACTATAAATGATCTTTTCCTTGATATCGTGAGTTTAAAATATTATGGAACAAATTAAACTTGCTACATAAAAAAAAATTCGATAAGATACCGAGTAAAAACGATAATTGTAGACATTAATTTTCATCGTAAAATATGAGGCGTTGCATTCAATTAAAAAAAAAAGTATTTCGAGATTTTTTGGTGAAAAAAAATTTGTCTTAATACCACAATGATTCTGAAATATCGTTGCTTACATCTACACATACGTACATCTCCACATACAGACTTTTTTTAAAAACCGGTTTTTTAGCTTCCAAATTAGTATAATAAAAAATATTATTATTTTTGGTCGGGAAAGAGAACGAGATAAAAATTTTCAACTATATTTTTTATTTGAAAACAATGAAACTAAGAAATAAATGATAATGAATTTCTAAAAATTTGAACTCCTCTGTAAAATATTTAGCTGCTACTTCCAAAAATAAAAAAATTTTAATGGTATCTTTTTCATTTTTTTAACACAAAAACTGTTGAGAAAATACTTTTAATGGAGTAAAAATGATTTTCTTAAAACTACTTCCATAAAAAAAGTTTGTTACTATGCATAAAAATAAATAAAGAATGACGTTTTCTAATATTAAAAGCAAAAAATTTGTACAAAAAATTGTTGAAAATTATGGTATTAAATGCAAAAAAAAAAGAAAATTAGTGTAATAATAAATAACTTCATTTTTAAATGCAAACAATTTTTAGACAAACTTTCATATGTTAAGACTACAAAATTCTACAGAAATGTTCAAAATTAGGTGTCCAAAATTTCAAGTGCACAAATTTAAATGTTTAAAATTAACATTAAAATTAAAAAATATTTTTTTTTTGCGTGTTTAAAAAACCATATCTTGTTTAGTCTGTTTAATTTTCTTATGTTTAGTTTTTTATGCTGAAAACATCAATGTTCATTTTTTTTCATGTACAAATTTTGCCACGTCCACAATGGTCCCTCTATATAAAAAACCAATAATTAATTTATACGTTAATCTTGGTGCATTTTATTTATTTAAGTACCAAAGACAAAGTGAATCACGATAAAGGTCTCTTGTTTGTGATTTATTAAGTGAAAAATTTAAACTTTCTTCCATAAAATCCATAAAAATTTTAATGTGATCAGTTTTTTAAGTTTAAGGTGCCCAAAATAGGTGATATGCTGGCAACTGATTTATAAATTTATTTTCAGCTACTATTTTCACGCTCTTTGTAGGGTGGACAAAATAAAAAAATAAAAATTTTTTTTATTTACACACTTGTTATGACCAGAGTAATAAATGAAATTAGGTCCTTAAAGCCATAACACTATTTTACAAAAATTACAAATATCAATTCACTACTGTACGTAGTTTGCCAATTTGGGAATTAAAATCGAAAAAAAAACCCGCATAATGTATTAAAAAAGTATTTAAAAACTTTCAGAAACCAAAATTGTTGCTAATAAATAGTCTACAATTTTTCAAGTAACAAAATATTATTAACAAACCGTAAAATTAACATGGCTGGCTGCTATGCTGGAATTTTCAAGCAAAAAATATAGCTGCTTGGAAATCCAATCACTTATTAAAATCAATTAAAAAGTACTTTAGAAAAACTTTAATAAATTTCATTCCCCTTCCTTCTTTATTACATTTATTTTAGAAAAAAAAAAGGTTGGATTGTGGAAATTTAAAAATAGATGAAATTATGAAAATAATTTTCCGTAGACTTTGAGTAATAATCCCAAGATAAATTGATGTCACAAATAGTTACCTACTTTTTTATATTTTACTATGTTTCTGCCTACTTTATTCTCCCTTGATAAAAAAACAGCAGCAACAAAGAATATATTTGTAAATAAAAAGAAAATAGATTTCAAGCATTACATGTTAGCTGCGTAACATGTTATATAAAATTGGATCCTAATTAAAAATTTACTGACGTTTAAAAATAAATTATTCAAGTCTAACTATAGCTTTTTTTTAAAATGCTTTTAAAAAGTTTATTGTCACGCTTCTGCACTTTATTTTGTTTACTTTTTGTAATAAATACTAGTTGTATTATAATATTTTATATTTTTCTTTAAAGGATGATTCAATCATGACATTTTATTTTTACTCGCAAAAATGAATGTAATTAATATTTGCTTTTTTAGCAGTTGCGCAAAACTTTGAATATCTTCTAGAATTTTTAACATTAACTTCTACATATTTTAGAAATTTTAACGTTGCAGCCTCACAGTGAACTTGACAAAAGTAGTTCAGACGTAGAGGTCTATTTTGATGTCACTTTTTTTTCCTAATAGGTCGGAGGAATTTTTCATGTTCGAATTCCCATAACAGGAAATTTTAGATTATGTTTCGCAAATTTTTCGATATTCTATTTAGTTCTTTATTTTTTTGGGTAATAATACTAATAATAATACCCAAAACTTTTCTATTGTAGACAGTAGCTTTTTTCACCTTTTACATTACATTTGATATCAAAACCTTGTTCAGTGATGAAAAAAAAAACAAGACTTATAAAAATACCATTAGAATCGCAAAAAATAACCAAAAGTTACCTGTTGTGGGGAAGTGCGTGCTACTTGTGTTCAAAACGGATAGCAGAATCGTGTTCAGTGACTAAGGCCACAATATACAATATGATATCGGTAACTTGATAGCTTATCAATAACGTATACTTATTTTATTTTATATATCGACAAATACTAAAAAAAATACCGTACAGTCATAAATGGAATGTATTTAAAAATCAAGTGGGGAGGGGGGGGGGTAAATGCAAGCAAATATAACTTCGATATAGGGACTTGTAATAATTCAAGTTAAGAGACTTAAAAAAAATTCGGTAACAGCAAATTGTATTTTAATGTTGTATAACATTAATGCATTATACCTAGCCCTCAGCTGTAGTAAACATGTTCAATGCACGCTAAGCGGTTTTAATCTTTTTTATCGTATATCCTAAAGCCACCCAAAAAATGTAAGGACTCGACGCAAAATCTCTACTAGACCTATCTACAAAAAGCTGACTGCAAAATAGCCTCTACGCCTATACTAAAGGTTTCAACAACGTTATTCAAATATTTACTCTGATTTTTACTGCTTTTTATTTACAAATTCGTATTACATTCAGCTGCTGGATTTTTTTATAAAAGAGTTTTATCACCTGAACTATCATAATCAAGCCGGAATTTTTTGTACTTTAGGTAGTAATTTTGGTATTCGAGAATATATATATTTATTCTAAATTTGTATTGAAGAAAAAATTATAGATGCTTTTTGCCTACATCCACGAAAAATGTTTTAGCATATAAATGGGGGAATGTTTTAGACAAACTATATTTTTAAGAATTCTTCAAGGATCCTTCATCTTTTATGAAAATCGTGATTAAATCTTGGGTACAATACGATTTTTTTTCACCAACAGCAATGAGAGGTTTCATCTTAGCCGCTAATATCGTCAGATTAGTTTTGAATTTATTTTTATAGCTTTGAAATTTTATTTTAATAAAAGAGAAAATTTTTGAATCATAATTTTATATGAATATTTATCAAGACGAATTTTATCCAATTCAAGTCTCTAATTATTTTTTAAATGTCTTATAACTATTTTTTTGTTTCTAAGTAATTGATACCTATATCTGTCAGCTCGAATAACTTATCATCTTTGTAGCTCGACATCTCTTCAAAAAACCTGTCTATACTCCACGGCGGCAAACAATCCAAACCACGCCATGATTCCGCAATCCCTGGATCTTGCAAACGAATTTGTTTTGCTTTTGGAAACTTCTTGGCTTCATATTCAGCTGTACTTAGTGCTTCCATCGATTCTCCTGACAGCTTATTACACTCATCTAAACAAAAATAGTCTTTAAATTAGTACAGCAGTATACACACTACACAGCATACTTTTTAAGAAATCAAGCATCATTAACATAAACAAATTTTTTTTAATCGCACAATTTTGCTGATAATAATCTTTGCAATTTTTTTCCCTCTAGTTTCTGTATCCCTTATTCCCTTACAAAGTTTTTAGAATCCTGATTATGAAAATCTTGAAAATTCTGTTAATAATGATTCAGAATACTAATATACGAATTTAATTGTACTTTTTAATTATTATTTATCTTTATAATTTATTTTTTAAATTTACTTACTCAAAATTCGACATGTGTCTGGACAACTTCCAATTCTTCCATTTATTATTTTATGGTAATCAAGGAAATAATTATTGGTTCGTTCAACCATTTTGTAGACACTAAATACTTCTGGAGTAATCCCCTCCAACCACGTTTTTTTGTAGTGTTTTAAATATCTTGTCCACTTTTGATCTCCAACAAATTCATTATCAATAAATCTTTGAATATAATCCAAACCATCTTTTATTTTATCATGAGGCAATAATGCCAGCATTATTATTTGATTCAATATGTTGTAGGAAGGTGTATCATATTTTTTATTTCCATCGCTCGGAATTACTTGCAATAACTTCGCTGTTCTTATTACTTCCTATAAAACAAAAAATAATTAATAATTTTAAAGTAATCCGTACTTTTTATATTCCATAACTATTAAGCATTTACAAAAGAAAAAATTTATAACCGGTTTCTGTAACTACACAACCAACGAGCATGGAACATGTTTACTCATAATAGTTATAAAACCGAAATTAATACAATAAATCCTGAAATATATAATATCCGAAGTCCATAAACTTAAAGTATTCTAAGTTGTTGTTCTTACCAGGACTCCCACTTAAAATTATTCTAAGTCCCTTATTTGAAAAAATTCTAAGTCTATTTCACTCCCCCCCCCTCCTAAAAAAATCACTTTTTCACCCCCCTCCCTAAAAACTTTAATTTTAACCGTACCCTACAATCGTCAATATTCAACCCCCCCCCCCCACCCTTAGCTAACCTTTTTCAAATACCCCATTCAATGAACATGTTCCATGTTAATATAATCCTTCAAAGAGTTGTGGACCATATGGTAAAAATGAAGGTAAAAAATAAATAAAGGTTATTCATAAAATTACTTTGAAAATACTTTTAGTTAGGTAATTCAAAAAACAAATAAATAATTGAAAGGAAATGTTTAATAGTTATTCGAAAGTCATTTGATTTGAAAAAATGAAATTATTTCTATATGTATTATTTATTCGTCTCCTATTCTTTGATACCAATTATCCATTGTTGTTAAAACTAATATTATGATTGCACTAGGAATTATTAGGCTTTTTAATAGTGAAGCTGGAAGCGTTTTCTTTTCACGCATAATAAAGTAATATATTTAATGGATTCAAATAATCAAACAATTTTTAGTGACAAGGATTTGAGGGGGAAAGGCTATGCTTCTTCAAATAGGATTTTTTTTATGAAGGAGTTTAAATAAATGAATAAAATTTTAGGATAATATTTTTTAAATATTAAAATTGAAAATTCTAAATTTTGGGAAAACAATTTTCTAAGATGGCGGAGTTACAACATCCAATATAAGTCTTTAAAAAAAAATTTTTTTTTTAATGTTGCTAAAACACGTGTATTTTCTATTTTTTCGGACTTTTAAATATTCCAAAAGGTGCCTTAAACGAACAATATTTTACAACACGCAGGTTCATCTAGAGCGAAATAGGTATATAATGTTGTTAGAAAAATTTCAGGCAGATCGTATTAACCGTTTTTGAATAATGCATCACGGTCGGCATCACGCCAATTCAAAAAAAGTAGTTTCGAGAAAAATTTTTTTAAAGTTTTGAAGAGTAAAAACTTGAAGAAAAAGTTACTTATCGATTATTCAATGATAGCAGGACCATATAGTAACCCTTTACAAGGCTAACTGCACTACTATATTTTAAAGTATTGCGTATTAAAAAAATTGGCTTCGAACGAAAATAGTGAAATAATCGAACCGCGACTTCTCTCGGTAAAGTAGTTATAACATTAAAAGTATTTGAAATAAACATCTAAAATTTTATTTCCATACTTTTGAGATTTTATACTAACTTTTTAAAAAAAAAATTTATTTTGGATTTTAGATTTCATTTTCATAGCCTTCTTCCCTCAAAATTTTATAAAAAATATTATTTTTTACATTGCGTGTTAAGTTATCCCACGTAAAAGGATTAAGCTTAATTTTGATTAAGCTTAATGAATTAAGCTTACTGGAATAAGCTTACTGGATTAAGCTTATTGAAGTAAGCTTACGGATTAACCTAAAAAGGCTTAATTTTAAAAATTTAGTCTTTTTAGGTTAGTCCGTAAGCTTAATTTTAAAAATTAAGCCTTTTTAGGTTAATCCGTAAGCTTACTTCAATAAGCTTAATCCAGTCAGCTTATTCCAGTAAGCTTAATTCATTAAGCTTAACCAAAATTAAGCTTAATCCTTTTACGTGGGATGCTACAAATTTTACATACTTGAGCATAATGGAAATAGCTTCCATATACATGAGTATCCTTATTCCACTGTTTGCAAGCTCTATGAATTGGCTTATAGTATCCAGTAACAACTAGCTTTGGATTCCAAGCTGGAATTTCTTTTGATAATTCTAATATAACTTCTTTGCAAGCTCTTGATGTTGTTCGAGTCATTACTGCCCAAGCCATAGGATATACCTAAAAAATATGAACAATTAATATAATTTTTCGCAGTTCAAATTTGTTTTTGTGTTAGAGATATTATTTTATGCAATAAGGGGCTTGCATGGCTCAACGTTTTGATTTATTTAGTGCATTTATATGTAAAATTACATAAAAAAATATTTAACACGTATTTTTTTTATGCTTTGAAATTCTGGAAATTATCTGAGTTATAGAGTTTTCAAAAATAAGAGGTCTGACGTCACAATGTATTTCTATATGGTAGATGTGCATTCACTTTTTTCACTTTTATTTTTTGAAAAATAAAAAAATATGTATCTAATATTATTTTTTATCTAGTTTTAAGTTACGTAAAAAAATCATTTATATTCTGACTTATGCTAGCCCTCTACTATATACACATAACAAAATTGTCGATTATAATTTTCTGTAAGGAAAATATTATTTAAAATCTTTTTCTAAATGATTTAATTAAATTTAAAGAAAAGTACTATAACTTATGTTTTTATATTAAAAGTAATTAAGGATAGCAAAGCTCGAGATTCGTAACATTTTCCTTAGTTAAATTCGTTAAGTATTCCAGGAAATGACAGGGAATTAACTCCCTTAATTCAGAGACTTAGCTCTCTAAATTCAGAGAGTTAAGTCTCTGATTTTAGGAATTTTCAAGTCTCTAAGTCAAGGAGGTGTACTACGTGTTAGTAGTATTATTTTGTTATTATTATTATTACGACTACTATCTTCTTAGAGTTAAGTTGGAAAAATAGAAGAACAAATTATAATTAAATTTTTACCAGGTTATATTTCTCGGCCATTATTGACATAAAAGCTTTAGCACCCACAACATTTGTTTGAGCTTCATAAGAGATGTCAATAAAAATAGTTTTACTATCCTTGAATTCTTGGACTAATTTTGTATTATACAGTATTAAATGATTACTGTGTTTCGAATAATCCGTGAGCTTAGCTGACAATTTCAAAGTTTTTCCATGATATGTATATTGAAGTAAAAATTCGTGTTTCTTAAGTTCCTCATAAAATATTTCAATACTTTTATACATTTGCTGAACTCCTTGAAACAGTAATCCTTTGCACTTATTGGACCTTTTGATATTTAAGGTCGGTGTCAATGATACACTAATCAAACATAAAAAGTAGCAAATTTATTATGAGTTACGTATACTACTCTATGATATTTTTAATAATTCTTTTAAATATATTATTATATCGAATTAAATTTGCAAATTTAATTCGATATAAGAACCTATAAATACACAATATAAGAATTTTGCTTCATTTTTAACTAAGACCATAGAAAATTAAAATATTTTTTACATAAATCAATTTTTATAAGTATAAAATATGCACCGGGCATAATGGACACAACAAAAAGTATCTTTTTGAGAAGCAAATATTTTTCTGGGCGAAATATTAATTTATATTTTACTAAAAATCTGCTATAAAATCAAGACTGTATTAAATACTTCTTTGTATGAATACTGTTTAAAAAATTTATTTTACATTCTTCCTTTCATTTCATTGCATACTAATTTTATAATTGTTATTGTATATAATGTAATACGTACGAATTAATACTCTGATTTAAGGAGGCATCAAATCTTGTAAATTTTTCAGTATTTCTCTTATTACTTTTTGTGCCTTTTAATTCATGTTCTTTTTGTTCACACTCGTGATTATTGAAATGTGGGTGAACTTCGAACGAATTTTCATTTACAAATGTAAATGTAAACTTGCAGCCTTTTTTAATACACTGATACCTAAATAAATATTATGAAAATTAATTTTTTTATATTATTCACTTACTATTTTAATATTTACCATGATTGTAATTTCATAGTAATCATAAATTTTTTTTATTTTGGGTTTCCTTTTATCAGTAAACTTAATTTCTATATTTTTTTAAGGAATTCATGTGTAAAATATTGTAAAACTGTGGTAACAATTTACAATAATTTAGTAATATTTAGAGAAACTGTCATGATTATTTTTTGCAGTAAAAAAACATAAATACATGTCCATATGTCACCCCGCGAAGCCTTCGACAAAAGCGCATTTTATCTCTACTGAGAAAGAAAATTTTCATTTTATCTATGAATGAAAAAAAAACTCCAGATTGCAGTTTATCATTCTCAGCTTGGCCTTTAATGCTAATTAACGAGCGATCTGAATAATTTTTTTCCTTCCTTTGTTAAAAATTTACTACTTAATTCCTAGATCATTGTATGCAATAAGTCATGCTATCTTAAAACATAAATATACTAAATTTAATAAATTAAAAATTTTTTCAAAAAGTTACTAGACAATGTTCGAATTCTTTTTTTTCATACATGGAAGTGACTTTTTACAGTGTATTTATAGACAATTTACATATTTAATTACATTTACATCTAAAATAAATAGCACTATTTTTGTTACACCTGCCTGCTGCAGGCTACATGCTAATTCAATTCAATTTTGTTACTTAAAAAGTACTTTTTATTGTTAAAAAAATTCTTAATTTTCCAGGTTCTATATATATATAAATATTCTATATATATATATTTATATGTATTTGTATATTACAACCTGGTATATATATACCGAGAAGCTATCGTCTTGGAAATCACAAATTTGATTTTTTTTTTATTTTTCGTGATTTTTTGTAATTTTTTTAGTTAAAAATCGCTAAATAGTATATTAAATACTAAAAAATAGATTTTTCAGGTCTACGATAATTTATAAGGCTAAAAGAAGCAAAAAATCGCACGAAAAAAATCACAAAAAATCACGGTTAATCATTACAAGACGAAAATAAATCATTTCAACTAGTAACGATTCATGATTGAGGTACAAACAAGCCAAAATCAGAAAAAAATTAAAAAAAATTTTTTTAAATCAAAGTCGTGATTTCCAAGACGATAGCCCCTCGATATATACATTTAAGTTTTCATTCACTTTTAGTCTCTTTTACAAACCTTAAAAGCAGAAACGGGTAGTTTTTATTAAAATTGAAATAAATTATTTTTTATATAATTAAAATTTTATTATTCGGTAACATTGCGTTTAAATTTAACATTATAATTATAAATAATATTTAAAAATTTATTTATATTCTGTGATAAAATCCTATTTCTCTACTTAAAATATGCCTTATTCGCTTAATTTTCATTGTAAAATAATTATTTTTTTTGTTCCTCATAAGGGAGCCATTGTGATAAGTTAAATTTGGATTTTTAAAAAAAGTCTAAATGTCTGTATGTATGGACGTACATCTGTAACTGGCGATATTTCACAACCATTATTACGACCTAATTTTATGTTCAAAAATTTTTTTATCAAATATTATCAAACTACTTTATTTTTTTAATTTGTAACTATAATACCTCATTTATTTCTATGAAAGTACTTACATTTAAGACAATGGTTTTTACTCGGTATGTTGAATCTGATAATTCAGTATTTGAAATTGTTTTTTCCCATAACTTTTGTCAAAAAAAAAAAAAAAAAAAAAACATTAAATTTTTTTTCTCTTTAGACAAAGTACCTAATTTATTTTTGTATAGAGTACTATACTTTTAAAAACCTCGTTTATAGTAATTTTTTGGATCTGATACTTAATTTTTTCAAATTTTTTTACATACAAAAATAAACATAATAGTATTATTTTTTTCTTTTTGAACGTAGTACCTAATTTATTTCTATAAGTATTAATATCTGAAAATATGGTTTTCACTCTAAATCTCAAATCTAATACTTACTTTTTTGAAAGTTTTTGTCTCCAAATTTTTTGCATAAAAAAATATAAAAAATAACAATTTTATGTTCTTTTGGGACGTAGTAATTAATTTTTTCATTGAAAGTACTAATGTATAGAACTATTGCTTTTAGGCGCGTTTTTACTAGGTAAAATAGACCATTAAGAACATTTTGTTATTGTTAATGAGAAACCATAGTGCAAATTACTTGGCAGCGTTTTTTTTTAATTAGATTAATTTTCCCTGGCAATTCATTTATTGAATAATAAAATCATTTTTATGTAGTATGTAGTAAAATTTACTTTTCAAGTCAAAAAGTATTTATAGCTTCAAATAGCATCATTTATTTTACATAGTTTTCATTGGCTATTAACGTATAAATTGAATATAAATATAAGGTATAAAAAGAATATAAAAATGATTTCTTTCTCAAAGATACGAATGCTCAGGGAGAAAAAAACCGATTGGATTTTCTAATTCTATTACTTTACGATGAAAATTAAGCATGCATTTTTTAAGTTTAAAAACAGGCTCTCTTAAGAATTTTATGAATACAAATTTGAGGGAAATCTTGAATTGACGATAACTTGGCTAAATATAAAAAAAATAAATACCTCATAGAGGGACCATTGTGATCAGTCAAAAAATTTTTTTTGATTTTTTGGGATATAAGCACGTTTTGAGACCTCTGGAAGCTAAAAAACCGGTTGTAAAAAAAAGTCTGTATGTGTGTGTGTGTGTGTGTATGTATGTATGTATGTATGTACGTTGGACTGTAACCGGTGATATTTCACAGCCAACACGACATTAAGACCTAATTTTTTTTTCAAAATTTTTTTTACCAAAAAATATCGATGTACGTTTTGTTTTTTTTAATTTGAATGTAATACCTCATTTATTTCCATGAAAGTACTAATATCTAGAAATATCGTTTTACTTAATAACTTGAATCTTATAATTAATTTTTTGAAAGCTTTTTTTACAAAAAAGTACAAAAAATACCAATTTTTTTTTATTTTTGGAGGAAGTACTTAAATTTTTCAAAATTTGTTTCTCAAAATTTAAATAAAAATGAAAATAAAAGAAATTTTTTTTTTGTTAGGTGTAGTACCTATAATTGTTTCCTATAAAAGTACCAATATCTGAAAATATGGCCATATTTTCAGATATTGGTACTTTTATAGGAAACAATTATAGGTACTACACCTAACAAAAAAAAAATTTCTTTTATTTTCATTTTTATTTAAATTTTGAGAAACAAATTTTGAAAAATTTAAGTACTTCCTCCAAAAATAAAAAAAAATTGGTATTTTTTGTACTTTTTTGTAAAAAAAGCTTTCAAAAAATTAATTATAAGATTCAAGTTATTAAGTAAAACGATATTTCTAGATATTAGTACTTTCATGGAAATAAATGAGGTATTACATTCAAATTAAAAAAAACAAAACGTACATCGATATTTTTTGGTAAAAAAAATTTTGAAAAAAAAATTAGGTCTTAATGTCGTGTTGGCTGTGAAATATCACCGGTTACAGTCCAACGTACATACATACATACATACATACACACACACACACACACATACAGACTTTTTTTTACAACCGGTTTTTTAGCTTCCAGAGGTCTCAAAACGTGCTTATATCCCAAAAAATCAAAAAAAATTTTTTGACTGATCACAATGGTCCCTCTATGAGGTATTTATTTTTTTTATATTTAGCCAAGTTATCGTCAATTCAAGATTTCCCTCAAATTTGTATTCATAAAATTCTTAAGAGAGCCTGTTTTTAAACTTAAAAAATGCATGCTTAATTTTCATCGTAAAGTAATAGAATTAGAAAATCCAATCGGTTTTTTTCTCCCTGAGCATTCGTATCTTTGAGAAAGAAATCATTTTTATATTCTTTTTATACCTTATATTTATATTCAATTTATACGTTAATAGCCAATGAAAACTATGTAAAATAAATGATGCTATTTGAAGCTATAAATACTTTTTGACTTGAAAAGTAAATTTTACTACATACTACATAAAAATGATTTTATTATTCAATAAATGAATTGCCAGGGAAAATTAATCTAATTAAAAAAAAACGCTGCCAAGTAATTTGCACTATGGTTTCTCATTAACAATAACAAAATGTTCTTAATGGTCTATTTTACCTAGTAAAAACGCGCCTAAAAGCAATAGTTCTATACATTAGTACTTTCAATGAAAAAATTAATTACTACGTCCCAAAAGAACATAAAATTGTTATTTTTTATATTTTTTTATGCAAAAAATTTGGAGACAAAAACTTTCAAAAAAGTAAGTATTAGATTTGAGATTTAGAGTGAAAACCATATTTTCAGATATTAATACTTATAGAAATAAATTAGGTACTACGTTCAAAAAGAAAAAAATAATACTATTATGTTTATTTTTGTATGTAAAAAAATTTGAAAAAATTAAGTATCAGATCCAAAAAATTACTATAAACGAGGTTTTTAAAAGTATAGTACTCTATACAAAAATAAATTAGGTACTTTGTCTAAAGAGAAAAAAAATTTAATGTTTTTTTTTTTTTTTTTTTTTTGACAAAAGTTATGGGAAAAAACAATTTCAAATACTGAATTATCAGATTCAACATACCGAGTAAAAACCATTGTCTTAAATGTAAGTACTTTCATAGAAATAAATGAGGTATTATAGTTACAAATTAAAAAAATAAAGTAGTTTGATAATATTTGATAAAAAAATTTTTGAACATAAAATTAGGTCGTAATAATGGTTGTGAAATATCGCCAGTTACAGATGTACGTCCATACATACAGACATTTAGACTTTTTTTAAAAATCCAAATTTAACTTATCACAATGGCTCCCTTATGAGGAACAAAAAAAATAATTATTTTACAATGAAAATTAAGCGAATAAGGCATATTTTAAGTAGAGAAATAGGATTTTATCACAGAATATAAATAAATTTTTAAATATTATTTATAATTATAATGTTAAATTTAAACGCAATGTTACCGAATAATAAAATTTTAATTATATAAAAAATAATTTATTTCAATTTTAATAAAAACTACCCGTTTCTGCTTTTAAGGTTTGTAAAAGAGACTAAAAGTGAATGAAAACTTAAATGTATATATCGAGGGGCTATCGTCTTGGAAATCACGACTTTGATTTAAAAAAATTTTTTTTAATTTTTTTCTGATTTTGGCTTGTTTGTACCTCAATCATGAATCGTTACTAGTTGAAATGATTTATTTTCGTCTTGTAATGATTAACCGTGATTTTTTGTGATTTTTTTCGTGCGATTTTTTGCTTCTTTTAGCCTTATAAATTATCGTAGACCTGAAAAATCTATTTTTTAGTATTTAATATACTATTTAGCGATTTTTAACTAAAAAAATTACAAAAAATCACGAAAAATAAAAAAAAAATCAAATTTGTGATTTCCAAGACGATAGCTTCTCGGTATATATATACCAGGTTGTAATATACAAATACATATAAATATATATATATAGAATATTTATATATATATAGAACCTGGAAAATTAAGAATTTTTTTAACAATAAAAAGTACTTTTTAAGTAACAAAATTGAATTGAATTAGCATGTAGCCTGCAGCAGGCAGGTGTAACAAAAATAGTGCTATTTATTTTAGATGTAAATGTAATTAAATATGTAAATTGTCTATAAATACACTGTAAAAAGTCACTTCCATGTATGAAAAAAAAGAATTCGAACATTGTCTAGTAACTTTTTGAAAAAATTTTTAATTTATTAAATTTAGTATATTTATGTTTTAAGATAGCATGACTTATTGCATACAATGATCTAGGAATTAAGTAGTAAATTTTTAACAAAGGAAGGAAAAAAATTATTCAGATCGCTCGTTAATTAGCATTAAAGGCCAAGCTGAGAATGATAAACTGCAATCTGGAGTTTTTTTTTCATTCATAGATAAAATGAAAATTTTCTTTCTCAGTAGAGATAAAATGCGCTTTTGTCGAAGGCTTCGCGGGGTGACATATGGACATGTATTTATGTTTTTTTACTGCAAAAAATAATCATGACAGTTTCTCTAAATATTACTAAACGTATCACCTAATTTATTTCTATAGAAGTACCAACTTTTTGAAAATATTGTTTTTACTCGATATCTCAAATCTGACACTCAATTTTTTTAAAATTTTTTTTATCAACATTTTTTGCATACAAACATTAAAGAAACAGCAATATTTTTTTGGACGTAGTACCTAATTTTTTCCTATGAAAGTACTTATATCTATAATTATCTATTTTACCCGATATCTCCAACTTATACTTAATTTTTTGAAAAATTTTATTTGAAAATTTTGAGTTTACATAAAAAAATAAAAAAATAGCAATATCTTTTCCATGAAAGTACTAATATCTAGAATTATCAATTTTCATCATAATATTTATGCTCAAAATAATGTAAATTTATTTTTGGAGTCAGTTCCACGCGGCGCACGCAGCATTTATACAGTTTATCATTTCATGAATAAAATTGCACATCCAGGTGACAGCCATTTTATACTTATACAACAGGAATACCTGTTTATTTTCACAATATAATGAAGCTTGATTTTTGGAGCGAATACACCGTGGCGCATATAGAATTTCAACAGCCAATCATATTACGAATGAAATAGAACATCATGTCGGCAATTATTGTATAATATAAGGATATGTAATCTTATATGTATAAACTTATAATTCGTGCCATAATCAAGTTTACAAATTTTTCATATAAAAATATTAATACATCAAAAGGATTTGTTTTTAAAAATAATTCCGTGTGAATAAAAAAAAATGAATTGTAAAACGTCAAATAATAATAAAAATTTAATAAACCTAATAGATGAATAAAGCGTATTGTAGTTATCGTTTGTATTTTCGCATGCGAACCATAAATATATATTTTTTAATCACTTTTTATAGGTATAGGTATATCTTTGCAAACCTTTATCTTTCATAAAATGGCACCTTACGCATTTTCAAAAATATACACAAGCCCTTGCTTAAAAAATAATAGAGTACATGAGTGCTTGATACAATATAATAAAATACAGAAATTAAGTTTGTGATAATTAAAGCTTTACGTAAAATTATGATCAATACATAAGCAAAAATATTATGTCAATACATAAGCATACAAAATACTTACTTTTTCCCAAGAGTATCCTTTTTATGGAATCTTCGCCTTTGATACCACATTCTACCATCTATTATTTTTGGAAAAGTTTCTCCGTAATCAACATTATCATCCATTTTAATAACTTATTATATTTTTATTTCTTTTAGAACACTTCAATTTTAATACTTGCTTAAATAATTGGAATAACAATATATATACAATTTATATATAATAATCACAACAGGTTAGTACGTGACTTATTAATACTAGTTAAAAATGCCCGACACTTTCATGTGATTATTTCGACTGAACTATGAAAATATTTTCTTTTAAAAATATTATTGAATAAAACGTTGATAATTATTCGAAACAAAAATAAATGAAATAAGAAAATCGACGAACATAAAACACAATCTACATAAAACAAAGCTCTATTTAAATAAACGGGTGAATGGTAATTATACAATAAGCAAATTTTTAGATTACACGTATACCTGTAAATGTAACACCTATACATATAACATTATCTTTACTCTTCTTTCCTTGTCATGTATAAGTAAAAACGCGAGCCCTCACTGACTGATGAAAAAGAGTAGGAGGGATGAGCGAGAAAGAAAAACACGTAAGTAAATAACCAATAGGACAGAAGTTAAAAAAAAGGGGAAGTTAAAAGTTTTTGGTATTACTTACCAATACCAACGTAATAATTAAAACACGCCTTATTAAACAGACAGTGATTTTAGAAAATATTATCTAGATTTTTCTATTTAAATATTGAAAATCTTAGACTTTTATAAGTAAATCAATTAGTTTGTGTTATTGAAGTTTTTACAGTTATTATTAGAAAATATATGCTGCCATATTTCTTATGAAAATTAGGGTGTGATCAGGTGTTTTTTTTATTTAAATTAAAAGAGAAGCCAAAGAAGGTCTTGTAATTTATTATTTTTGTGAATTTGATTTTTGAGTGCGTTAAATAAAAAAAATTTTTTACAAGGACAATAATAATTCAAGGACATTTATGAAATAATAATCATTCTTGGAGAGTTGTAGAGAAATTTAGTAATTACAATAATTGTAAACTACATAAATAACCTTTTTTTTAAATTTTGTTGATTGCAAATTTGCATAATTTAAATTAATCGTGTACATTGCACAGTTTTGAAAATTATTATTGAATAATTGTTAAAATTCTACGAAGAAAATTGTCAACATATTTCTCTATAAATCTTGTACACATTATTAACATAAGTCAATAAATTGAATCAAAATGGACAAGCGGATGTGGAAAGAAAATGTTGCTTATCGGGTAGAAGAAAAAGGATATTTCATAAATGGATACAATTATCATATAAAAAATGCAGCTTCTTGTTTGTAAGTAATAAAATTTAACCATTTTGTAATATTCATAGTATACTTATGGCTCATGTCCATAAAAGTAATACATGGCTTAAATCGCATGTAAATTAGCTTTTGAGGTTAAGCCGAGAAATTGCGTTTTGGAGCATTCTTTGTTTGAGTACTCCTTCTTTAATAAACAAGGGCCATATAAAGAGTTATCGGCATCAGTGTCGAGAAAACACGAAATTGCTGGATGTGGATTAATTTTGATTATAAAAACCATTTTATAATCAAAATAACTATTTAAAATAGCTTTTTTTAAAATGGAGGATAATTTATTAATATTATTCTATTATTTTCGAAATATTTTTTATGTTTTCAATTGAAGTTGGACAGTTAAAAAAATCGCCGTTTTTCAATTCCAGTTTCCTTTTGGAGTTGGGAACGGTTGTACCCAATTAATAGGTATATATGTATATTGTATGTACCGGGCAATTCTGACAAAATGCGAGTAAAAAAAAAATTTTTTTTACAGGTATAAAAAAAAAAGAAACACAAAAGAAAAAAAATTTTTCTTTGTTTTAATAAATTAAATATCCGTGACTAATTTGAAGACCCGCATTTCACCAGAATAGCCAGGTACATTCTTTGAATATTGTGGGCGTGGCTAATGATTCTCCTATATTTTTACTGTATATTTTTCAAAAAGATGACAGAAAAAAAATTTTCTGAAAATGTAGCCCAAATAAATTTCATTTTAGAGATTAAAAGCGAATTTTCAAGAAAATCTTTATAGCCATTTTCGGAATCAAATTACGGAAAACACGCACAATTCCTTGCTCGTTTAAGGGTGGTTTCTCCCAGGTTTGAGTAAAAATAACTTTATTTTTATGATTAATTTTTTAAATACTTTATTACACAATATAAATATTTGAATTTATATATTTTACATGTCTAGGGCAAAAAAAAGCGTATTTTCTGCCCTAGGGAGACGGCTTTTTTGTCCATTATACGTAAAAAACTATATTTTAGAACACGGGACAAAATATGGGGTTCGACTTTATACAACTGCATGCACAGCCGAAACCAATATTTTATCCCTTATTTAATAAATAGCTATTTAATCATCATTATACTGCCTTAACTATTTTATACATATGAAATACAATGTATTTTCATACTATGTAAAAGCAGTTTTTTATAACTAGTATAACTAATAGTAACTAATTAATAATAATTTTGAATTGGCTAAAACATAAGGTTGGAAGTTTGAACCCTCCTAGAGAACAAACAATGGATATTTTTTTTCTTCAAGAATTAGCTTATATTCAATTAGTTTTAAAGCTTAGATTAAATGAGCTTAAAAAAATTTTTTAAATTATTTATAAAAATATCTAGTATTTTTAAAACATTACTAAAAACTGTTTTTATAATAATATGGTATGAAAATATATTGTATTTCATATGTAAATAGTTTTAAGGCAGTACAATGATGATTAAAAGTATATAAAATCTTTCATTCGCAAAAAGGTCATTTAATTAAAATATTTATATTAATTTTTTATCAAATTTCTAAATTTTTTTTCCTTATTAAAATATTTTTTCAGTTATCTTAAATATTAACTCATAATATAAAAAAAAAAAAAAAAAAAAATTTTTATTCTCTTATTTTTTACATAGGAGTTCGCGCTGAAGTTGGTGTCTAAAAAAAAAGGGTGCCCATCAGGCCAAATAATAAATCAATTTAGAATCATCTGAAAAAATATACGTAAAACACGTGAAAATAAAAAAGAAACCTTTTTTATTGTTTTTATTATGAAATTACAAAATAAGTTAAAAAAAATCTTTTAATTATGTATGAAACTTGTGGACAAAACGAATCATAAAATTTACATAATTGTTGTTTTGTGTATATTTTAAAAAACAAGAATATAAAATTTACGATACCTTAATTACTTACAACTGTTAATAGAATAAGATTTCCTTAATAACTCGCTTAATAATTTAAAAAAATTTAAAGGCAGTTTGAAATAAAAATAATGTGTATAAGAAAACCCTGGTCAGAACTTGTTAATTTAATATCTGCGTAGTTAATAAGTACAAGAAATTTTTAAATAAATTGAAAAGTATGAACAACAATTAATTTTTTAGCTTGCAAAAATTAAATAATATTATATAAATGAAAACGTAGGTAAATACGAGAAAAAAATGTACAAATTTACCTTACGTAGTTTAGTAGTCTTAATAAAATTTAGTGCACCTTATGTTATTCAAATTGTGGGGAACGAATAACGGGTTTTATACGCTCAAAATTTTGGAAAACTCGTTATATTTGCGAAAAATATAAAAAAAATTTTGTTTACCTTATTTTTTGTTCTACTAACTTTACATTTTAAAAGCTTTAGAAAGAAAATCATTTACTAAAATAGGCGTAGCCGTCCGTAAAATAAGTTATCCTTTTCCTAAAAATGACATGCTTATCGCAACTATTTAAAGTATGCGAAAAATGAAAAGGAATATTTAACTTTTAATTATGGGCGAAAGATTCATCAAAAATAAATTTTCATTGTTAATTATTTATGAATTCAAAATAGAAATTTCATTAATTTTTAATTATAATTATTTACAATAGCTTTATTCAGTAACTGTATATTAAATTATCAACGAGATTAATTGTAATTGTTGAGGTAATTGTATATTATATTAATTATAATGTTAATTATAACAATTAGCTATAATTGAAAAATAAATATATAAATTATTAATCAAAAATTTTTTTTTTTATAAAAGAAAATGTACATTATATTATTCATGTCAAATGTGTTACATGTGTTCATCTTACGCAAGACCCTAGAAAGCCTGAAAATCTAGAAGGTGTCGAATACTCACGATTGATGAGAGGGGTGGAACTTATAAAAATTTCGACTTAGGGACTTAGCAAAGTTTTGGGAATAATCTGAGTTTAGAAGCAAATTTGATTCAACAATGTACATATGGGTAAACGTAAACATGTTCCATGCAAGTATGTTTTGTTTTGCTTTCCTACACTCTGCCAGGAATATTTAAAATATTTTAAAAAGGAACTTTTTAACATGGAACATGTTCATAAGCAGGGGGGGGGGCCACTTAAATCATGTAACTTGGGGGGGGGGGGGCAAAAGTACCACATTTCAGAAGGGGTTCACATGGACTTAAAATAATTTTTTTTTTGATTTTTGTAGATGTAAAATCATTTAAGTTTAGGGACTTCTTAGAAAAGAAAAATAAAATTAGCAAAAGAAGGAAATAATAAGTAATATTATAATATATTAAAAATTTTTTTCCATTTAAAAAAACAAAGAAGGGTTTCCTACAAACAGCTTCAAGAAATAAAATCAAATGGTTGATAGTAAACAATCGAAAAATTAAGGCAGAGCGATATAACAATTATTGTATTCGTTACTCGATTCGATAGTTGAGATATCTTTTGTGCAAGTTAGCCTTCAGATAATGTTGATATTGTTTTGCTAATCCCCCCAAAAAAGTGATTTTACGCTATTGCAAAAAAGTTTATTATTCGAAAAAATAACTGTTGCTTAAATCAAAAATTAGTTAAAAAAAAAAGACGCATTGTAGGGCTAAAACACTTATTAAATTGTTGCATTTTCGACAAATTGAACTTTTAATCTTCTCAACTCTTAATATACCAGGTTCTTGACCCTTAAATAAAGACTATAATGTTTATTCTTGATCTCAGCAACTTTCAAAACTTCCAGTTATAAATTTTTAATAGAAATAATAATTAATTTTCAAGCAAATAATCTTCTTGAAAGCAGTACGTTTTTTCTGCGCCTTAATAATATAACCAAAATAACGGAAAACAAGATTAATAATAATGAATAAGTTTATCACTGCATGAAGCGCAGTCAAATCTAGTCTATTCAATATAAGAAGTTGATAAAATTATAAAATTCTTGTCTTCTTTTAATACTTCTGTAAATAATCGGATAAACTATATAAAGTATCAACCATTTTTCCATTTAAATAATTGGATAAGTAATTGAAGGAATGGCTATTCTGTTCCTGTGAAAAGCACCCATTTATTTGAAATGCGTTATAATCAGTACTGGGTATAATACAGGTAAAAATGTTACTAATGATTTGCAAACGATTTTTGTATATATATTAAATACTTTGAAATAAGACCTTTTTTCAAAACCTTTTTACTTATTAATTTATTAAACTATAATAAAATTTATTGCGTACATAAATGTTACAGAAATATATATTAAATATTCATAAAAAAGGTTAACATTTATTGCAAAAATTAATAAATAAGTTTTACATTTATTTAGTCTTCATAAATTAACTCAGTCCAAAAAAAAAAATTGGGATCTACCTGTCAGAAAATATTTTCCAATATAATTTTTGTAAACTAACCAGATGATGCTGGCAAAATATTCTACAACCGCAATTACAGAACCAAAACGCAAAGAGCAAAGTACGATTTCTGTCAAATGCTTTGCAGCTCTGCGTTCGCGTTTATGAAAGTTTAAAGAAGCCAGCGGTGGATTCAGACACTTTTTCAGGAGAGGGCAATTCAGTTAAAATTTTCGATTTTATTTTTTTAATTATACAAAATTTTATTGAAAAACATTTCTATATTGTTGGTCTCAGGAAGGGGCAATTTCCCCCTTAACCCCCTGCTGGATCCGCCGCTGAAAGAAGCAGCTAAATAATCATACGATATGATACAAAAGCAAAACTGTAAGCAAACATAAGACAACATAATACATAAACAAACTATTTATGTATTCAGGTCCATGTAAAAACGCTGTACCTAAACAAAATATTAAGTTCGGAAAAAATTTTCTGTTGCTTGAAATTTTGTTTTTTTCAGATTTTTGATTTTTAAGGCTTTAAAAAGGCTTTGTTATATCAAAACAGATGCTTTTTTATATATACATATACATATTATTGGAAATCGGAATTACCTGAAAAAAATTTGTTTCTCCATTTTGGGTCACTTCCGGTTTCATTTTTAAGTATTTTAATTTTTAAAATGCAATCGAAATTAAGTGAAACCAATTCTACGTTCATTGATAGAGAAAAAAATAAAATATCTTTAATGGACCTGAATTTATTTTTTGTTGTCAGTGGCCAGAAAGCACGTATTTCCCGGCTGCAACGCGATTCGAAAATACGTGTTTTGTAGTCACTGACAAAAAAAAATTATGTTTTGGCCTCGGCCGTAAATAAAGAATGTCCCAGATCGCAGTTTGCCATCCTCGGCTTCGCCTCGGATTGCAATTGACGAGCGAACTGGGCCATTCTTTATTTTTGCGGCCTAGGATAAAAATATGCTATTTCTTTTTAGCGAACAGAAAGTCTCTGTTTTCTGGTTCTTTGGGAATAATTGTAAAGAAAAATAAAATTAGGGTGTTTTAATAAAATAAAATAAAATTTTAATAAAATTTCTGGTGTTTTCTTGCCACTGGTGAAAAAAAGTGTTTACGAGTTTTGATCATAAAAAAAAGAATGTCTAAGTTATCGATATTTATAGTTCCTCGGCTTTGCCTCCAATAATAAATCACATACAAATGAGGCTATTTTTTTATTTTATAATTACAGATATAAGTGCATAAAAGAGGAAAGTGTAGGATGTCAAGCTGCGGCTTACATTTACGGTATGTTTTCCTTCATACTGATAGGAATTCACATTTGTTTTCTTGCTGATCATAAATCATATGATGGAAAAATTTTTCAACAATCTATTAAAAAAGCAGCTGAGGCTTGTAAGGGACGAGTCCAATCAAGACTACTTTTTGATGATTATTCAGCAGAGTAAATATTATTAACTTACTTAATATTTTATCACTTAATTAAATAAATATTTTGTAATAAATACAAGGTAATATACACGGAGAAAAATAACTGTTAAAAATAACCAAAATTGCTGGTTATGTTTACATTATAAAGTTTTGTTATTTTCTGTTTAAATATTTTGTAAATATAACCATGTTTATAGTTAGAATTACAATATTCTGACTTCATATTTGTAAAATTTACAAATTTTTTTTGTAATTAAAACTAACCTCGTTTTACTAAAATTAACCTTGTAAAATATACAAAATATTTTTCTCCGTGTAATATTTTAAAAAATCAGTTAAAAACGTGAAACAAAGCGTAGTAAGTAAAAGGAATTATTTTAAAAATCACAATAATACAATTTGAACGCGAAAAATCAATAGAAATAAAATTACTTTTTTTTGCAAAGTAAAATTTTATTATTACCTTATATCTATGATTATAATATACTAACAGAACCGTTTATTTGCATCAAAAAAAACTTTGAGACAATGGTTCTAAACTATAATTTTATATAATTGTATAATTTTTAGAGAAAAAAAAGCAGCATCAGATGTTTCCTTCGCAACAATGCAAAAGACTTTAAATAATCACAAACGCAAACACAAAAAATCAACTGGTTTAAAGGGGGAAAACTTTGAAAGCATTTATGATTTGGGAAAGCGTTTGGAATCTGACCCAAGTGTCTTAAAAATGGACAATAATGAGACTCTTAAGTTTCAATTGTTAACATCTTCCTCAAAGTCTCATCATATACTATTTTACGATGAGAAGCTATTAAATGAATTTAAAGGTGAAACTGAAATACAATGTGATGGCACTTTTAGGATAAAGCCTGCAATAAAAGGAGTTCAGCAATTTTTTACAATAATGGCAAGGAAAAATGGAGCTGTAAGTTTACTTAAAATAAAAACCCCAATGTTAAATATTTATACATATGTCATTTTATGAAATAACTTCAATATATTTAAAAATTTACATTCCCTGCTATGCATAATGCATTTCAATTATTGAGATGAAAGGGTTTATCACAATTAGTGCTTCACCCAAGACAAAGACTTTTTCAATCGAGTCCTGGCCTCGTCTTAGAAGTCCTACCAATAAACATTACGAGAGTACTCCAAGTAAAACTTGTTTGACCCCAAGTGTTAAAAATTATTTGATAAAGTTGCTTACCCATTTATCATTCTCAATAAAAAATAAAAATTGTCTAAATTATTTGAATGAAATTGAAAGTAAAAAATTAATTCTAATAAATATTTATATTCTCAAAATTTTCTCCTTTGCAAATAAGCTCTGTAGTTAATTTTTTTTTTTTATTATCATTAGGTTATTCCCATTGCTTGGGTGATTATGTCTCGCAAGACTACAAGAGCTTACAATGAAATTTGGAAATTTCTAAAAAAAAAGTTTCCGAATTTTGATCCAAGAGTTTCAATGTCAGATTTCGAGAGAGCATTACAGAATTCTATTGTGCATTGCTTTCCTGGAATTCGAATTTGCGGCTGCCATTTTCATTTCGCACAAGTAAGTAATGTTGTTAATACATACGATTTAATAAAGGTAAAAACTGGTTATACTATATTATATACTTGAGCCCTTTAGGTATTTTTATATTGACTAGCAATTTTTTTATAATAGTGATTTTCTTGCATATACGTAACATGGAGCCAAATATTATTAGAAATATATATACAATACTCTCAGCTAAACACGCTCCAGAAAATATTGTACACCATAATCTAATAATAATAACGATTGTGATTGTAATTTATTTTTTTATTTCTTCTTATTCAAAATTATTTGCAAATAGTTGTATTAAAAAAATATTTTAAATTATTAAAATTAAAGTAAAAACCTTACCTTCAATGAAATTGAATTCGCATCTTATAAAAAAAAATGTAAAATGGAAAATGTAAGCGTTAAAATAGCTTAATAATTAAATTTATAATACTTCGTTAAAAAATGATTCATTTCGAATATTAAATTTTTCTGTAAAATGTATCTTTATTTATGAATGCATAGATTAAATGATGGGGTGGTTGACACGGATACGGTTTTGGTTACTTATTGTGTTTTGTAAGTACAAGCTAAATAAGTAGAAAAAAATTAATCGCAATGCTTCATATTAGAAAACAATGTTTTGTAAAGGATTTTTTTTTTACTTATTATTTATATTATTTGTATGCTAATTAATGAAATAAACACTTTCTGTAGGAATGTGAGTTATGTAGGTCCCAAAAAGTATATTTTTCTGCTCAAAATATATTTTTAAGCAGTCCTCTTTCTGTTCCTCGATTTCAGCTTTTTTTTAAGCTTCCCACCTTTTATGGTATATATTCATGCACTAGAAAGCACTTTTGTATTTTTTTATAACGTAACTACTCATACATGAATGTGAAAAACTTAAAATTTAAATTATGAAAGCTTTTAATACGAGAATTGAAATTATTAAATTTCGAAAACGATTTTACAAAAAAAAAAAAATTTACCACCGTCCATGTCGTTTTCTCCAAGTATATGCCATAAACAATTAAAAAATATTAAGTTTCTGTAAAAAGCACTTAAATGTTTATGTAATTTATGTAAAAAAAGTGTACATTTTTCAATTAAAAAGCACAGGAAGCCTTTATCGTGATTCAATCAGGCTTTACTACTTTAATAAATAAAATTCATCAAGATTAACATTTATAAATAAATTATTGGTTTTTCATATAGAGAGACTATTGTGATTTTGAAATTTATGGGAATTTTGAGTTTTTGAATATCAGCACGTTGTGAGACTTCACGACGCTAAAAAACTGGTATTAAAAATAACTCTGCATGTGCGTCGGTGTGGATGTGTGTATGTGGGCGTATGCACGTATCTATTTTTATAAAAAAATCTCAAACAAATTTTTTTTTAATTTGGAAGTGTTAGATTTTTTTTATATGAAAAGGATACTTTCTAGAAATATCACGTATAATCGATATCTCGATTTTGATGTTGTATTTTTAGAAAATTGTTTCTTAAAATTTTTTGCATGAAAAATAAAGTTATTTTTTATTGCAGTAATTTTCTTTTCTTTTTGAATGTAGTACCAAATTTTTTTATATGGAAATAATATACTGACAAGTTTTAGAAGCATTGTTGTAATTTAATTTCTCGGATTTAATGCTAAATTTTTGAAATTTTTTTTATTTTTGAGCATAGTAGCAAATTTTTTTGCATGGGAAAACTAATTTAAAGAAAATCATTGTTAATCCATTTTTTGTATCTGATACCTAATTCGATTAAAAATATTTTCTCCAAATTTGTTGTTTTAAACAATGGAAAAGATACCATTAAAATTTTTTTATTTTTTGACGTAGCAGCTAATTATTTTACAGGGGAGTTCTAGTTTCAAGAAATTCATTATCATTAATTTCTCCATTTAATTGTTTTCAGTGAAATTTTGATTCAAGATTTTTTAACCATTATGATATTATAAGACCTAATTTTAAATTTAAAAAATTTTTTTATTAAAAAATCTGAAAATATTGTTTTTTTAATTTAGATTTATATTAATTCAGACTTTTCTACATTAGATTAAAAGTCGATATTAAATCTGGTAATTTTTAATATTAGTATACTGTTGTTGGGAGTTATTTATGATTAATCATTAAAAATCTCCAACTATACTGTATAAATTTTAAAGATGACCAGATTTAATATCGACTTTTAACCTGATGTAGAAAGGGCTTTAATTTTTTCTACGGGAGTACTAGTTTGAGAAATAACGTTTATAATCAATTTTTCGGATCAGATAAGTAATTTGTAGAAAATTTTTTGCACTAAAAAATGAAGAAAAAAAACAATAATTTTTTAATTAAATAATAAAAATATTTTTTTTATTCTTGGACGTAGAAGTTCTTTATTTTTTGTATTTAAATGTTGTTTCCATTATTTATTCCTCAAAGTAAATAGTAAAAATTTTTTCATTTCTGTTATAGCCGGTGTAATTATGTCTTTAAGGTATAATTACGCTAGCTGCCTAGCAGACATAATTATCATAAAAGAAGATTAAGTACTGGTACAGAAAAATCCGTATGTAAAAAAACCTAATTTATAAGCATAAAACTCACATGGAGCATGTTAGTGTTTAGCAACATTTATTTTAAAATTAAGATTTTTCAAAAGTTAAAAATAAAAAACTGTAGGTATTTTATTGAAAAAAGATTCATACTGATAAATGTATATATTTTAGTAACAAAATGAAGCACTTATTTTTCTTTTTAATTTTTTTTTTTTGTGAATCAATTTATTTCTCCTAAACTATTTATTTTAATAGGAATAAAATTAGTTTTACATGTATAGGAAAAATTCTATAGAGGGCCACAGTACCAAAAATTTAAGAATCATTTTTTTTATTTTTAACAAAATTTATTGATTAAATTTAAAAAAAACGAGTCCCATGCCCTCCACAATAAAAAACAAATCAAATTAGTCTAAACAAAAATTTTAATATGACCATGTCTTCGATAATTTTTGGAAATCAAGATTTTTTTTTGAATTTACAAAAATTTTCGAAGGGATGGTAATATAAAAATTTTTTTTTTAGACTACTTTGATGCGTTTTTTTATTGTGGAGGGCATGAGACTCGTTTTTTTATAATTCAATCAATACATTTTGTTGAAAATTTAAATACTTACAAATTTACAAATTTTTTTGGTTCTGTGTCCCCTTTTAAAGAGGTAAATTAAAGAATTTTTCCTATTTTCAGTTCCTTTATTAATAAAATAGCATATTAAACACGCGACTCTTATGGAAGGACCTTTTAATATTAACATTAGAGTATTTTTTGAGTTCAGAGTCTGATAAAATAAGCTAGTACATATGAAAAATATCATACATATATAATCATTCAGTTGATTTTAGAGTAGCCAAATTTTGTTTGAAAACTCAAGCAGCGTATACTTCCGGTGTTATTATAATTCAAAATCCCCTACAACAATGAATTTAGTCTTATCATTTTTTCATATTGCAGGATTTAATAAGGAAAGCCAAACAAATGAAACTTTTGAATAAAAAAAATAATGCCAAGGACAACCCAAGGGCTAACGAAATTATAAAGAAACTGATAACTCTAGCTTTGCTACCTTCCGATCCAGCTAAGCACATAACTGAAGGACTAGCCTATATTAGAGCATTAGCTGATGCATACTTTCGACAAAACTACATTTGGCAAGATTATTTGAACAGGTATTTTCAGGTTCAGTGGATGGATATTACAACCCCACAAAGATTTAGCGTTTTCAAGGCCATTGAAAGGACTAACAACAGAGTGGAATCATACCACCGTACCGCTAATTATCGGATACCAGCAAAACCAACTATTGATATACTTATAAGTAAGTATTATACTTTTACCAAAAATATTTTAAATATTGACTTTTTTTATAACTTACAATAAATTTCATTTAAAATTTTAATTTTAAATCTAATTTTTTTTAACTTAAAATAAATTTGATTTAAAAAATAAGTTTTAGTATGTAAAATCGAGTTTATTCTTGAAGAAATAAATAAAAAATCTCAAACCGTTTGAAAATAGTATATTTATATACACGGAATAAAAAAAATGACCCACATAGCATGTTATTTAGCATCCGAGGTGAAAGCTTTTTTAGCTCCCATGGAGAAAACGATAATTTTTTTAGCATCGTGTTACGAAAAAAGTTTTAACAATTCCTTAGTGAGAAAAAAAATTTTTATTTCACGTTAAAATTCAAGCAAATGAAGCATTAAAGAAGTTCAAAAAACGTTTCAAAAATGGAGTAAATCAAATTTCATAGAAAAATACAGATTTTTTTTCTTTGTTGGTTCTTAATAACTATGATTTCTTTTGTAAATACTCACCCGCAGAATTAATAGCTTAAGACGCGCTGAATAAATATGCTTATATTTAGTAAACTATAAAAATATTTGTAGTAAAATATTAGCTAAGAAATATAAAAAAATACTCTATATAAAAATAAAAATTTAAAAGTACAAATTAAAATGTTGCAGCTAATATAATATCATTTAAAGATCGAGCGGAAATAGATCTAGAACGAGCAAAGAAAAAAGTATCACTAACAATTGCTCCTAAAAAAGTTACTGAAAAAAGAAACAAGCAAATATTGAGATACATGGATCTAATTGGTAAAGGAGTAATTGATGCGGTAACTTTTATTCAAGATCTTAGCCTAGTAGATAACGAAGAAGATCCATTTTTTGAGCTGATCGATATAGGCAAGTTAAAATAAAAAAACAAATTATTGAAAAAATATATAAATGAATATTATCAATTAAATTAAACGCGGAATAATAAATTTAGCTTTAATATAATACATCAAAAAATATATGCAACATAAATAATCAATTTTGATGTTTTATTATTTATTCTCATGAACCATTTATAAATGCAGAATTGACTATTTCACACTGCAATAAGTTAGATTTTATTCAATTAATTTCAAGCATTTAAAACAATTAAATGAATATTATTCTAACAATAAGTCTCATAAATTCATGTTAATATTATTTTAAATCTCATTCAACCCTCCCTCCCTTAAATGGGACAAATTCGACACCCCCCCCCTTAATTCTCAAGTTCTATAAGTAACCCATCCATATAAACATGTTCATTTTAAAACAAGTTTTTGTGTAATTCATGATGCCACGGCAAATCAAGATGCTCCGATGAAACATATAGTTATCTTTTTATATTCATATTACTATTACGCAAAATTTATAATTTACAATACAAATATGTATGACATTATATAAGAAATTGAATGAGACATAAAATGATAAACCTCTAAAGCACCTAGTACTTTTGAATTCATTTAATTCTTTTAAAATAATTCTTCACTCGCTACAAAATGTCTAGTATTTCCGTTATGTTTATAGTAATATTAATCTAAAATTTAGAGGGACTAATCCGAAATATACATAATAAAAACTTAAAACTTATAGATGAAGATGAAGAATTGATTGGACAAGTCGAACAAGAAGAAGAACGAGAAGCTGACCCAGTGATTGTCGATAGTGATTTAGAAGATTTAGAAGTGGATGATGTAATACCAATTTTAAATGAAGAGAGAGAAAATATCTCTGATGCAGCGAGAAACGAAAGAAACGATATTGTAACACAAGTAAGAACATAATGCCTGAAAGAATTTATACAGAATAACTTACCGGTGTATTATTAAAATGTTAGGACACGTACAAAGAAATTATTTAAAATCGTATAAGCTATTATTACGGTCTTTACGGGTAAAATCATAATATTCGTAGACGCAAAATGATAGTAATTAACTGAATAATACTTAGGGTAGCTGAAGCAGTAAAAGACCAGTTTCACATTTTTCCAAGTTTCGGTGGATTAAATTTTATCAAAATTTAGTTTAACAAAAAAATTATTGATAAAGATTTTATTAACATTTTAAAAATACAGTAAAGTGATTTTTTGGAAATAATTCAGTGACAGTTTTGATTTTATGTAAAAAATATGAACAATAGTTAACAGGTTTTTTGAGCTCTCTGATTCGGTGAAAGTTTTTCGAGTTTCAGACCTTTTGCATTAGAAAAAGACAAAAAATTTTGTTAAAAAAAATTCAAAAATTTAACCCCTTTCGATTTTAGGCAAAACAAAGATTTTCAAAAGCTGGTTTCCCTATTTCATAACTGTTTTCAGATCTTGTTTTTTACCTCTTTTCAGACCTTTTGCAATAGAAAAAGACAAAAAATTTTGTTAAAAAAAATTCTAAAATTTACCCCTTTCGATTTAAGGCAAAACAAAGATTTTCAAAAAATCTGGTTTCCCTATTTCATACCTGTTTTCAGTTCTTCTTTTCAGACCTTTTGCATTAGAAAACGACAAAAAATTTTGTTAAAAAAAATTCAAAAATTTTACCTCTTTCGATTTTAGGCAAAACAAAGATTTTCAAAAAATCTGGTTTCCCTATTTCATACCTGTTTTCAGATCTTCTTTTCAGACCTTTTGCATTAGAAAACGACAAAAAATTTTGTTAAAAAAAATTCAAAAATTTTACCCCTTTCGATTTTAGGCAAAACAAAGATTTTCAAAAAATCTGGTTTCCCTATTTCATACCTGTTTTCAGATCTTGTTTTTTACCTCTTTTCAGACCTTTTGCAATAGAAAAGGACAAAAAATTTTGTTAAAAAAAATTCTAAAATTTTACCCCTTTCGATTTTAGGCAAAACAAAGATTTTCAAAAAATCTGGTTTCCCTATTTCATCAGCACTTTTTTTTCTTTTAGAAAACTTGGTTTATAATGAATTTTAAAAATTTCAAAAATTTAGTTACTTTTCAGTTTTTTAGAGAGTAGAAACTAAAAAAATGTGAACAATAATTAACAATGCAGTCATTCACTGGAGGCTGGTAATTAACTGGTTCAACTACCCTATAAACTTTTGTTTTTTACCTGTTTTTTGTACGATTGTTGATGTCGTCGTGCATTACTAAATTGAATATTAAAATTATGAATTTAGTATTATTTTTGATTTTTCCTCCAAAATGAAAATTTTTCTTTATTTTAATATTGATTGAGTTTTATTTCAAGATGAGCAAAACTTAGAAACTGAAAAATTTTTAATAAATAAATAAACAAATTTTAATGAATTCGTTTAAAAATTTTACAGAATAGTACAGCAGACATTTCAGAAGAGAAAGAATGCGAAGAAGTTAAGGAAAAAAAAACTCGTAAAAGAAAAGGGAGTGCTACTGTTGAAGAAAAAGACGAGACATCCCACCAAACAAGCTCAAAGAAAGCAAAGACTGTGAGAACAATTGATATCGTATATATTAATTTTAAAAAATTGTTAAAATTAATTATTTAAACTAAATAAGAAAATTTTGAATTTTTTGCAGAAGACAAAAATGAAGAACGAGAAAAAATTAATCCAAGAGGGGGTGAAAGAAAAAGCTGCAAAAAAGAAAAAGTCCTCCGCTAAAGATTCCAACGAACCACCAAAAACAAATAAAGCCTTAGGAGATATTGGAAATGTAATGCGTACGTCAAGATCTAATAGGATACTCAAACCCGTAACAAAATTGAATCTATAAAAAAAATGTTTTTGTGCTTTTTTTAAATTTTAGATTATTAATGTACTAAAACCAAAAAATGTTTTAAAACTTAAATAATTTTTGTATAATCTCTAAATTAAAAAAAATTTTATTCTTGCAGATTTATTGTAAATAAGCTGTAAAATTTTAATATTTTAAGTAATGCTTACAATAATTGAATAATATTATTAAGACTTTATTTTTAAGAAAATTAAGAATATTTAATTTTTCTGTACTCAATTTTATTATCATGATTTATTTTTAAGCATAAGTTAAACTAAAATAATTTGCGTTTAATTAAATAATTAAATTCATCTCTTTAAAAATTAAAGTTGCATGGAGTACTCGTTACATGCATGTTTAAAGCCTTGTAATTTTGAGCATATTATTTTTTAAAAAATGTAATGTTAAAAATACTTTTTAGAAATTTGCTTATTTTTTTTAAATATTGAAGGTAATCTATCTAGTTATAAGATTAAGATGAAACTTCTTTTCAAAATCAATCTCAAAAAAAAAAATGGATTATTTTTGTCTCTACATTTTATTTTTAAGAATAATTATAATTTAATTTTCATTTAATATTTTAATTTTTAATATATTAATTATGTATTTTTATTTTCTTATTACTAAGTTTATAAAAAATATTGAAGCTAATCTATCAAATTCTAAGATTAGGATGAAACTTCTTTTCAAAATCAATCTCAAAAAAAAAAATGGATTATTTTTGTCTCTACATTTTATTTTTAAGAATAATTATAATTTAATTTTTAATATATTAATTATGTATTTTTATTTTCTTATTACTAAGTTTATAAAAAATATTGAAGCTAATCTATCAAATTCTAAGATTAGGATGAAGCTTCTTTTCAAAATCAATCTCAAAAAAAAAAAAAATGGATTATTTTTGTCTCTTCGATTATTTTATTATTAAGTCATTAAAAAAAAAAATTGATCAAACTACATTTTATTTTTAAGAATAATTATAATTTAATTTTCATTTATTATTTTAATTTTTAATATATTAATTATGTATTTGTATCTTCTTGCTACTAAAGTTATAAAAAATATTTAAGCTTTTTGAATTACAAAATTTTTTAATTTTTTATGTATTTAATAAAAATTTCACCTGCTGGATCTTCCCTTTTTTATCTTCATCCTCTTAATCATATTTGAATCATTATAACATTTTTTAATAGTATAATTTATTTACAGTACTTCTTGTTAAAACACACACCGTGTACGCTTATATGCAGTATCTAATTTCAAAAAACGCGCGTGTAAATTTTTATTTTTAGTTTATATTTGATTATTGTAGTAATTTATAAATCGAGCGATTACATTGGAAACTGCATTATCATGCGTTAATATTATAAAATAAGCCAACAATAACAAGTTTCAATGTTTAACATTGCTAACACATGTTTCTATAAGTATTGAATATAGGAGGGGGGCTTCCTTTAAATACTGAACTCTCATTGGTTGGCAAAAGTCTCAAATGGCAGTATTTCTACTACTCCTGCACCCACTCTTGAGCTCTTAGTTACGCATAAAAAAAATAGTATCCAATTCGATGTTAAAATGTATCAATATCGATAAAGATAAAAAGAGCAAGACAGAAAGAGCGAAGTTCATTTGTGTGATAAATAAAATATGGTATTCTAAAAAACAAAATAAACTATGTTTAAAATTTGTATAAAAAATAAAATTAAGGTTATACGCCTTAACAATTTATAAATAAATTTTTTTATTTTTATATAAATAAAATTTTGCGGAGGCTGGGAATCGATCCCGCAATCTTTATGTTAAGGAGCGGGAACGTTACCTCTGAGCTACTGACGCTCTTAGGCGCTTTCTACAATAGCCACATACACCAATATATGTATATGTATGGATAGACATATTTGTGTATGGCCAACCTAATTTATAAATCTGTTTTACCAGCAGGTAAAAAGTCTACGAAAATTAATGTAGAAAAATAGAGGGCGCAGTTATCCGAAGGTTGGCCATACACAAATATGTCTATCCATACATATACATATATTGGTGTATGTGGCTATTGTAGAAGCTGCCTTAGGACATTTTATATGTATAATCATTTCTGTATCAAGTTACAGCTCAATGAAAAGACCCCATCTGCAAGGCAATGTACGTTTCACATGGTATCAGCCTATAGGATTAATAAAATAAGATTATCCTATTTAAAATCTTAGAATACGCATAGAGAAACAGTAAAATATGTGTTGTAATGTATTTTTAAATACAATAAACATTAATAAACAAATGAATTTTATTTTTGTTAAAATTATTTAATTTAAATAAAAACTAATAATTCTTAAATTTTTGAATTTATTAAAAATCTTAATTTATCGTTTTTTCTGAAAGCGCAGCAGTTCTGACGATTTTCCGGGTATTTTCTGCACCTACAAAATATATATTTTAAGGGGGTAATATCAATTTCTATCACCATTTTGGACCTCTTTAACAGGCCACCTGTGAAGTCGAAGTTCGATAATCTAACTCGATTTTATATTTTTTTAATTATCTATTTTTTGTACATTTTTTAATAAAAATAATAAGAAATAAATATTTATATTAATAATAATTAAATAGCACAAATATTTTTTATATATTTTAGAATGTATTCCTAAATACTGTCAAAGACAGGTAGAAGGAAGCTGATCATGTTAGAAAAAAGCAAGAAAAAATTTAAGTAATTTTTTAATTTTGGGATTTTGAATGTCTCGATTGGAATAAGTTCAATATTAATGTGAGAGTAAGAAGTAAAATGATGTTAAGCTTTGTTATTACGTGCTTTTTCCATAATTCATAAAATAAAAAAAATATTTTAGCTGAACTATAATACCCCTCAATGAACTTAATTACCAAATTAATATTAGAATCAAGTCATAATGCGATGTAAGGGTTTCCGCATTCGATAACCAGAATTAAAAAAAGTCCTCTATAGGTTTTGTATGTCGCTGAATCTAAATTAGGGGTTTTAGTGGCATGTAGCCAGCATCCGGAAATAAAAAATTATTGAATTTAAAAAAAGTAATTATACCATCTTTTGTGCGTTTTTTATAACATTAAAACGAGCCCAAACAGACGTTTGTGCGTTTCATATTTTCCGAGAAAATGCGAATTTCCTCATTAATTTATCATTAATTTCTCCCTTAAAAATTAATTTACTTTGTTACTGAGAGCACCCATCATAATAATAAAAGAATCGAAAAAATTTTGCAATTTCACAAATTCAAAAATTTTACTTACGTATCAAATTTTAATGTTTATATGAAAAATACCTTGCTTTAGTAAAAAATAATTTATAAACGCTAATTTTTTTAATATCTAAATAAAAAATTAGAATGATAAGAAAAATTTTCAATTTAGGTTTTCTCATATACATTTATTATTAAAAAAAAAATATTTTACATAAAAAAAAATGTTAAATAATTAAATTTAAACAAATTACAGAAAATGTTAAACTGCTTTTTAAGAAAAATTGTATGCACTACAATCACGTAATTAATCACATGAGAGTATCAATCAATTCCTTATGTTTTAAATCATATGATAAAGACTTGATAATCATAAGATTAATCATGATTAATTATATGATTAAACATATAATTAATATTTACGGCTGAAATAAATTAAAGAAATTTTATCTCATGAGATTCTTCTAGTTTATTTATAATATGTATATTTTCAAAGTTCTCAATTATACTAAATTGCAATACAGTTGCATCATTTTCAATCAAATATTACAAGACAACTTTTACAAAAAATAAAAAAATTTTGGGCTAATTTTATTTAAAGACAGTCAAAAAATTAAAAATAAGTGCTAATAAACCGATCATTGGACTAAGGGAAATAAATATTAGTGCAAAATTGTCTTCCAGTTTCTTCGGAAAGTAAAATTATTGACCAAATTTAAAGAATTTTATTTTAGAAAATAAGAATTAAAATTTTTTGAATCTTATAGTAAATAACTCATAATAAATAAATTATAATAGTTCCTTTTACTGAAATTGAGAACTTAAAACAATCGAATGAGAAAATAATAGTTTTTTTGATAACTATTATTTACTTAAACATTTATACCTACATGAATAGAGGTTGCGTCTTAGGTATTAATAAAAGTAGGCATTGGCGGCTCGAGACGGCAAATGCGCTAGTTTTGACGTTATTTGTAGCTACAAAAGAGCTGTAAACTCCATTTTATTACTTAGTACCATTTTTATTCATGATACTAGAAATATCATTTAATTATTAAAAAAAAAGGGAAGTAAATATTATAAACAACGGAGAAACCAGACTTAATATAGGTAAATAATAATATTTTTTTGAAATTTTTATTTAATACTTATATTAATTTACATAAGATGTCTGTAAAAATTTTTTTATAAACAGTGAAATTTACAGTGAAAATAAACTTTCTAATAAATTCAAAATAAAAATAATTCTAAAATGCTTTACTATATTTCGTATCCGGTATCAAGTAAGAATGCAAGTAATTCAGAAATAATTTTTTTTTTATTTCGACGCTTTAAAAACTTCTGTTTTTATTGTTAAAACTTTCTTTAAAAATAATAATTTTATGTATCTTAATTTTGCAAATTACAAAGGTTAGATTACAAAGGTAAAAATTATAAAATTTGTAAATGATAAGATTATTAACTAAAATTTAATTGTGATTGCTTTTTTATAATTCTTTCATTCAATTTTTTTGAAACTAATTTTTCAATATTTTTTAATATTTCCATAATTGAAATAATTTCAATATTTTAAAAATTTTCAATATTCAATAATTTAATTTTGAGGTTAATATCTGTAGGTAAAATAATATTGAAATGAAATTGTAAAAATTACGAAAAAATTATGTAAAAAAGGGGTAATCCAGCTTTCTTTAGTGAGGACAAGCTTACTCCGTACGTAAATCATACTTAATTTTCTTATATAAGCCATGTAATTAAACCGGAAAATTCGTTTAAGAAAAATAAAACTCAATTGAGAGAAATTAAAAATTCTTTTCAACATTTAACATGTGGCAGTGTCTTTAAAAAAAAAAACCTGCTTCCTGAAGTATTAAGGTTTTCTTATTAAGACTAACAAAATTCTGATCAATGTGTATTTTTAATTTTAATATTTGTTACTTCAAATTTAAAAAATTTTTTTTAAAACTGTTCTTTTAAACGACCTTATTGGACCTATAATAATTTTTTTCTATTCTTTCTATAATTATTAATATAGTTTTGATACGTGGACGTAATCTGTATCCATTTGAATTAACGTACTTAGTAGATTGATTTTCATTAAAATGAATTTATTAATGAAAACATGATTTTAAAGTTTAGAAAAAAGTTATAAAAAAAGTTATAAAAAAAATATGCAGAAATGAGTTAATTCAGGTTTTTTTAATTGTAACCACTCAGCATCAGTACGATAATCATACTTAATATTCGTAAACCCATGTAATTAAACCGAAAAATTTAATGAACTTGAATAAAAATAGCACTCAAATTGAGAGAAATTGAAAATTTTCCTCTACGTTAAACATGTGGCACACAATGAGGAAAAATAAAAAAAAAGGAAAAAAGACCAGTCCGTGGTTACATCTAAAACAAAATCTGGTTTAGTATAAATTTTTCAAAATATTTAATAGTCAAATAAAATGGTAGCAGAAGTTTTACAAAAAAAATTTCTTAAAAAAGTTTACTTGACTGGTACGGTGGCTCCAAGTTAAAAAAAAATATATTTATTTAAGTTTATGTCATTAAAAAAGCATTATTTAAAGTATTTTTTATGTTCGCTAAGGTTCCTGAAAATCTACACACACATATTATATACTGGCATTACATGCATATGATCAATTTACACATTTCTATTACTAAATATGAATTATATACATTTTTATACACGTGTTTGTATGTTTATGTAAAATAAGTCTTATTTATGTTTAAATAAATCGATGAAACTGAACGATTTTAGTTCATTTCTATTCGAGAGCTATATAACAAATCTGTGTACATACATACTCTCTTGGTAACATATATATATGCTGCCAAAAAAAAACGTGTTTTCAATTTTTTAAAGGTGCTCAAGTGTTCTTGGGTATTATTTTATGAAAAAAAAAAGTTCTACGTAAACGGCGTCTAAAAATATATAGTCGTTGAATTAAACCTCGAAAAAGCATTTTCGGTTTTTAAAAATGGCTCAGGATCACGTATGTTACATTAGTAGGACCATTTTGCAAAATTAAAATTTTTTCTGTGTCATAATTATCCACTATTTATCCACTATTCATCCGCGCAAAAATTTTTTTTACCGCGTAATTAGTTTTTGCACAAATTAAGGTCCTGCCAACGTAACGTCACGTTAGCAGGAACGTTATTAAATATTGGGGTGAAGAAATTTTTTTTTGCTCCAGAATTATCTGGTTTTTATCCGGTTTAACGTGCAAAAAGAATTATTATAAAAAAATAATTCATTTTAAAATTACAGCGATTTTTTAAAAAATTATTCAAAAACTATAATAACTATTATACCGGTATACCTTTATGTATAAAATGTCAAATGACCTATTATTATTTATTCATGGGCGGGTAAAATTTTGGAATTTTCAATAAAATTTCAAATAGAAAAATGAAAATATTTTAAAATATTTGTAGACAAAAATTTATAGGTACCCAGCCGAAAATATTCACATGATTAATCACATGATTAATCACATGAGGAATAGACCGATATTCTCATATGATTTATCACATGATTAAATTTGAAAAATTAAAGAAAAAGAAATTTAAAGCGCCTACATTTATATAAATAGATTTATATATAGATTTATAGAAAATTAGCGTAATAAAATTAGGAAGTTGCAACTTCTTTTTTCTTAAAAAATTACTTTTTGCATATTTTTACTAGATATTTGACGTTAAAATAATAAAGAAAATATCGTATTTTTTTCAATTTATTTATTTTATAAACATATCAAAAATCTATAGAAATCTACAAAACAAAATTTACGATTTATATTAAAACTTTATTTAGATAATACTGGTCCTAAACTAAAACTGGTCCTTGAAAACGTTATTCGAAATTTCTGTAACTAAAAAAAGTATAAATTATTTAGATATCATTCTCTACTGCAAATAAAATCTGAGCAATTTGCATTACCTATTTGCTCTCTGTGGCAGTGAATTAACCCCCTGAAATTTTCCTCATCTCCTGGAATACCTTCGGGATAAAAATGAACCGTCCAAGGGAAAGCTAAAATTCTGGAGGCATAATTTTTTATTTTTCATCCAAAACAATTTTCTGATTACCCAAAATGACGGATCAAAAAAACATGTCAGGATAAGCTTTTTACATTGTGTGGTAGTTTTCAAGGTTAAAAAAAAACGTTTTTATGAATGAAATTTTTCATTTTCCGATTATCAAAGATTTCAGATCATAAAAACATGTCAGATTAAGCTTTTTACATTGTCTAGGGGTTTTTAAGGTTGTAAAAAACGTTTTTATGAATAAAATTTTTCATTTTTGATCACAGCATATTTTACAATTTTCCAATATTGCTGACCAAAAAACATATTAGAATAATCTATTTACAATGCCTAGGGATTTTCGAGGATGAAAAAAACGTTTTCATTTATGAAAATTTTTATTTTTTTGTCCTAGCACATTTTCCGATTTTTCAAGATGGTGGACCAAACTATATATCAGTATAAGCTTCTTACATTGCCTGAGTTTTTCGAGGTTGTAAAAAACGTTTTTAAGAATGAAATTTTTCATTTTTTGGCCTTACCGTATTTTGGAAAATCAAAAAATATACTTGGGTAAAAATATAAAAATTTTCATTGAAAACGTTTTTCTGAACCTTGAAACCCCCAGGTGATATAGGTATTTTTAGATTTCATGTTTTAACATGGAACAAATTCATTGGATGGGGTACTTGAAAAAGTCCGGCTCGGCAGGGGGGGGTGAATAATTGACATTTTTAGGCCCCCCCCTAAAAATGTCAATTATTCACCCTCCCCCCTGCCGAATTTATTGTAAAAATTAATAAAAAATAAATTAATATTATTTAAAAAACTATAATAATTTAAAAATTTAATTAATTTTGTTCACTTTGATGTCTAAGCAGCATGATTTCTATAATAGAAATCTAAATATAAATATTTGGATATAAATATTTATATTATGAACACAATAGATACTTTATTATCTGTGTTATAAGTGAACATGTTCCATGCTCGTTGGTTGTGTAGTTACACAAACCGGTTATAAATTTTTTGTTCCACAACCTTGGAAAATCGGAAAATATGCTAGGGTAAAAATATGAAAATTTTCATAATTGAAAATGTTTTTCTCAACTTCTGGAACCCCCAGGCAATATAGATAGTTCCTCTTTTCATGTTTTTTGTCCCACCATATTGGAAAATTGGAAAATAGGCTAGGGTGAAAAAATAAAAAATTTTATTCATTACAGCGTTTTTTACAACCTCGAAATCCTCCAGGCAATGCAGAAAGCTTATTCTGACACGTTGTTTTGATCAGACATCTTAAAAAATCGAAAAATATGCTTCGGTGAAAATATAAAAATTTTTATCCATGAAAAAGTTTTTAACGATCTTGAAATCCCTCAGGTAATCTAGAAAGTTCCTTTTTTCGTGTTTTTAAATCCGCCATATTGGAAAATCGGAAAATATGCTGGGGCAAAGAAAAATAATTTTTACATTTTTCTCAACCTTTAAAACCTCCAGGTAATGTAGAAAGTTCCTTAATCCAGTTCCTGTAACCCAGTGATTGAAGAGTCTTCTTAAAAGTTTATCAAATAATAGCTTCTGTAAATGATTATAAAATATAAAAAGAACCTCTTATGTTATAATGTACATTTTTTTAAATATTTTGCTACTTACGAGCTTTCTAAATTATTTACGGGTAAACATTTTTGGAAAGGTTCTAAAAAGAAAAACTTTTCAAACCTTTTCACTAATTTACCTATTTTTATTTGCAAAGCGAAACACTACGTTAAGATAACTACTACTCTACCCATTCATTGCCATAAGAATCAAAATTGGATTAAAAATAGCAAGATAACTTCAATCATATTTGTATCTTAAAATTTCATTTTTATTCCAAGAATTAATTTTAACCTAAAAAGACATAAAAAAAGCAAATGAATTCCCTATTATTTGTTAAGTATTAAAATAAAATTAATAAAAAATAAATTTACATTATAAAAGTTAAATTTTTCTTGTAAGATTTTAACCTTGAGATCTTATTTCACATTTACTAAAAGTCAATTTCTTTTAATAAGTCCCTGATTACAGTTGCAAATAAATAAAACTGAAAAAAATTTTAATTTTGTTTAGTCTTTTATAAGGGCTAAAAAAATATTTTATATTAATACTTTTTGATTTTAATTTCAATTTCAGAGAATCAGCTTTATGAAGTTATTTTTTATCCAAAGTAGCTTTTTCCTCGTTTAGAGAACAGGAGAACCAATATTTTTGACAGATCCAATAAAAATGCTTCTTTGATTTGAAATCTGAAAAATAGTCACACAAATTGATATATATTTTTAATATTGCACTTATTAATTTTTAACTTAATGTAATTATCTCTACATCTTAAAATTTTTTTTTACTGATTAAAAAATACAATTTATTACTTTTTGGTTTTTGTTTATATCAGAGTTCAAGTTCATTAACATGAATTATACTAATAAACAAACTTAACCAAAAAGTAATTAATTGTATCTTTCAATCAGTAAAATAAAATTTTTTTAATGTAGAAAAAGTTACATTTAGTTAAAATTTAATAGGTGCTATATATTAAAAATATATATTTTTTTGAGTGAATTTTTTTCAGATACCCAATTAAAGAAGTATTATTTAGTGGATCTGTCAAAAATATTGGTTCTCTCAGTTCTTTAAAAGCAAAAGGCTACTTTGGATAAAAATATTTGGACTTCATAAAGCTGATTCTCTGAAATTGAAATTAAAATCAAAAAGTAATATCATAAAATATTTTTTTAGCCCTTATAAAAAACTAAACAAAATTAAAATTTTTTTCAGTTTTATTTATTTACAACTGTAATCAGGGACTTATTAAAAAAAAATGGCTTATAGTTTAAATATGAAATAAGATCTCAAGGTTTGAATCTTAAAAGTAAAGTTTGACCTTTGTAATGTAAATTCATTTTTTATTAATTTTATTTTAAGATTTAACAAATAATAGGGAATTTATTTACTTTTTTTATGTCTTTTTAGGTTAAAATTAATTCTTGGAATAAAAATGCACTTTTGAGATACAAATATGATTGAAGTTACCTGGCTAATCCAATTTTAATTCTTATGGCAATGGGTACTGTAGTAGTTAGCTTAATGTAGTATTTCGCTTTGCAAATAAAAATCGGTAAAAATTAGCGAAAAGGTTTGAAAAGTTTTCTTTTTAGAACCTTTCCAAAAATGTTTACCCGTAAATAATTTAGAAAGCTTGTAAGTAGCAAAATATTTAAAAAAATGTATACTATAGCATATAAGAGGTTCTTTTTATGTATTATCATTTACAGAAGCTAGGAAAAGCTAGCGATGTTTTTTAGTGCTTAGTTAAAAATAGCTAAATATTTTTGGGTATTATTAAAACCTTGCGTTGTTTTTTAGGGTGCTGTTAAAAGATCACTATGTTTTTACGGTGTTATTAAAACCTCGCTTCTCGCGCAAAAAACCATTATGGTTTACCAGATGGTTAACCACCAGGTATTTAAAAAATAATAATAAGACCCCAGGATAAAAATGAACCTTGCAGGTAGAAGCAGATACCCTGGGGGTATAATTTTCAATTTTTCAACCCAAAATATTTTCTGATTTTCCAAGATGGCGGACCATAAAATTTAAAAATATTAACTTTTAAATAATTGTTGTTTTGTGTATCGCCCATTTTTTGATGAATAAATTCTTGTTTTATCTTTTTAATGACCAGTACTGGGCTATATGAAAAAAAGTTTAGAAGGTTATAACATATAATTATAAACTGATATAAGGTAATGATAATTTAAATAAACATGATGATAAAATTTACCTATGAATAACTGTACATAAAAAATGTATAAAATTATTTGTATGAAATGTTTTTCTATATAACTATTATAAAATATATTTAAATTTAAATTGATTGTTCTTTAAAAAAATAACTATTATATATTTATATTCTATCATAGTCATGTATTTTTTTTAAAATTTATATATACTTTGTATAACAATAATTTTTAATAGTTATTTTTTTAACAATCAATTGAAATTTAAATATATTTTATAATAGTTATATAGAAAAACATTTCATACAAATAATTTTATATATTTTTTATGTACACTTATTCATAGGTAAATTTTATCATCATGTTTATGTAAATTATCATTACTTTATATCAATTTTATAATTATATGTTATAGTTATTGAAAAGGCCTATAATAAAATAGGCGAAACGTCTAAAAAAAATAAAAAAATCATTTATGAAAAAATAAAAATAACCTTCTAAAGTTTCTTTTCATATAGCCCAGTACTGGTCATTAAAAAAGATAAAACAAGAAATTAACTTTTAACTTTACAAGGGGGTTTTTGAGGGTGAGAAAAATGAATTTTGGATGGAAAATATTCAATTTTTTGACCCAACATATTATCAGATTTTCCAAGATACCGGACAATATAAATTAAAAATAATGACTTTTAACTTTACAAGGGGTTTTTTTAGGGCAAGAAATATGAATTTAGGGTGGAAAATATTCAATTTTTCGACCCAACATATTTTCCGATTTTCCAAGATAGCGGACCATAAAAATTAAAAATAATGACATTTAACTTTACAAGGGGGTTTTTCAGGGTGAGAAAAATGAAGTTTGGATGGAGAATATTCAATTTTTCGACCCAACATATTTTCTGATTTTCCAAGATGCCGTACCACAAAACTTAAAAAAATTACATTTTAACTTTACTTTACTGGGTTTTGGAGAGTAAGAAAAATGAATTTTTGATGGAAAATATTCAATTTTTCGACTTAACATGTTTTCGATTTTCCAAGATGGTGGACCACAAAACTTAAAAATAATAATTTTCGCTAAATTTTTTTCATTCATAATTTTGTAGCTACTAGCTTATAAATTTTAGAGCTAGTTTTAGCTGAATTTTGATGCTATCTGGAATCTTAAGCATTTATGACTAAAATAACATAGTATATTTGTTTAAACAAATAAAGTTTTTCAATTTATTGTTTCATTTTATGGTACCAAATTGTGCAAAGTATCGACTCTATAATTTTAAAATTATTATTTTAAGTAAATATAGTTTCAAAATGTGTAAGCCACTGACTGAAAAGCCTCCTTAAATCTCTACTATATCAAAAATAAGCACGTGGTACTACTCCCTAAATTCTTAAAGAATTAATCCTTAAATCTTTAAAATTTTTGTCATCTCCTGAAATATCTTCGGGATGAAAATGAACCATCCGTTTATTATCCTGGAGGCATAATTTTTTATTTTTTATCCAAAACAATTTTCCAATTTTCCAATATAGCAGTCGAAAAAGTGTGAAGAAAGGAGATTTCTACATTACCCAGGGGTTTCATAGGTTTAGAAAAACGTTTTCATTGATGGTAATTTTGTTTCTTTGCCCCGATTTTTCAATATGGCAGACCAAAAAAAAAAATGAAAAAAGGAACTTTCTACATTACCTGGGAGGTTTCAAGGTTGAGAAAATCTTTTTCATTTATGAAAATTTTTATATTTTTGCCCCAGCATATTTTTCGATTTTGAAAGATGGTAGACCAAAAATTGTCAGAATAAGCTTTTTACATGGCCTGGGGGTTTTCAAGGTTAAAGAAAAGGTTTTTAAATATGACAATTTTCATTGTTTCACCCTAGCATATTCTCCGATTTTCCAATATGGTGGGACAAAAAGCATTAATAGTAGAAATACCTATATTACCTGGGGGTTTTGAAGGTTCAAAAAAACGTTTTCAATGATAAAATTTTTATATTTTCACCCAAGTATATTTTTCGATTTTCCAAGTTGGCGGATCAAAAATATATATCAGAATAACCTTTCTACATTGCTTGGAGGTTATGTAGGTTGAAAAAAACGTTTTAGTAAATAAAATTTTTCATTTTTTGGCCCCAGCATATTTTCCGATTTTCTAACATGGCGAAACAAAAAAAATGAAAAAAGTAACTTTCCTTATTACCTGGGAGTTTTCGAGGTTGATAAATTTTGCGACTAATAATATATTTTGATGATGGAATTAAAAATAATGTATTTGGGTAAAACTTATTAATGTTTTTCGAATAATTCGAGCTAGCTTTGGGCTAAAATAAAATCCTTCTTGTAAAAATTGATCTTTTGGGGCGAAATTGGATTCTGAGTGTTCAACACAGATCTCTGGCGATAACAGCAGAGTATTTAGTACGAAATAGCCTTTAATAAATAAAATACTGCTCCATGCTCTGCGTAGCTACTCTGAGGAGCCCTACCTGGTGGAAATTGCCTATTATGGGTAAAATAGTCCCTATGTGACTGTACTTCATTCTTCTTGTAAAAAATCATCTCTTGGGGTGAAATTTGACTCTGGGTGTTCAAAACGGATTGCTGGCTATCAGAGTAGCTCTAATTGGTGGAAATTGTCCCCTATGGGGCTGTAATTTCGCTTTTAAGAGGTGATTTGCACCTAACGGACCGTTATTACCACTAGAGATCCATATTGAATTTCGATAGTCCATTTTCTGTCTCAGAGATCAATTTTTACAAAAGAAATGTATTTCAGCCAAAAAAGGACCTTTTTGTGCTAACTCACATACACTATTATCCAGAGTGGAACGCAAATTTTTTACTTAAAAATATACGCCTGCTGCATATAGACCACATTTACGTTCCCGCTTTGGATAACCGTGTATAACCATTAAAAATAATTTATAAGGATCGGGAAACTATTTAACTATAGAAGGCTGACGTTAAATGGGGCGATAATAAGTAACATTTTTAAGAGGTTGTGTATAAAATGGAGGTTAGCGGGTGGGGTTTGGGTGAGTAAACATTTAGGGGGGGGGGCAGATTTTATTTTTATTTTGAAATTTGATAAAATGTAGGTAACTTAAAGCTGTCTTGTATTTTCTTAGAGATTAAATAAAATTGAAACAAAAGTACTTACAATTACTATATTTATTCTGGAATTGGTTGAAGATAAAAATGGATTAAAAACAACTATAAATACAGGAAGAACTAAAATAATAAAAGAATTGAAACAATTTTTCAATTTCGCAAATTCCAAATTTTATTTGTGTATCAGTTTAATATTTATATGCAAAATACTTTGATTTAATAAAAAATAATTTATAAAAACTAGTTTTTTTAATTTCTAAATAAAAAATTAGAATGATAAGAAAAATTTCCAATTTAAGTTTTTTCATCTACATTAGCTATTAAAAAAAAATATTGATAATGAAAAAATAATGTTGAATAATTAAATTTAAACAAATTTAAGAAATTTTTAGCTGCTTTTTTAAAAAAAATTTTCTGCAGTAAAATTACGTGATTAATCACATGAGAATATCGATCAATTTCTCATATGTTTAATCATATGATAAAGACATGATAATCATATGATTAATCATATGATTAATCATATGATTAATCATGAGAATATTTACGGCTGGGTGAAACAAAATAAAATTTTATTCATGCTTTAATTTTTATAGACCAGGGCTAAATCGATAGATATAAAAGCCTGAACAGAAGAATAAGAATTATTTTATACTTAAGAATTTAAATAATTAAAATATTTTAAAGATCATGTATAGTTTGTTTTTAAGATACTCCCTTTTAAATTTTACACCTCTTGACTGATCATTTTTTTATAATATAAAGATATATTTTATATATATCTTTTCTTCGATATTCGAACGATCTTTTCTTTTTTATACAAAATAAATAAAGACAAGAAATGAAGTTTCCCATTTAAATAACATGGGAATTTTGAGTTTTTAGCTAAACAAATTTTTACAGAGGCTACAAAGCCTTTTAAAAAGCTAATTTTTACTAGAAAACATACTTTTATATGTTATAAAGACATGAAAATAGCCCTGCATTCATTCCAAAGAGAATTATAGGAATAGAAACGCAAATGTTGGCTCAATCTTATAAAACAGGGTTTTTCGGTAATTTTCGATAAAACGTTGCAACCTCAAAAATTAACCAAAATATTTTTGGTTGATTTCATTTTTTTAGTGCAAAACTAAAAACTAAAAATTTCCGTCACGGCCAGGCTACTTTGCTTGAAAATTCAAGCAAAAAAACAAATTTCAAGCAATGCAGCCTGGCCGTGATGTTATTTAAATGGGAAATTTCAAGTGCTCGGCAGGAGTTAAAAAAATCGAAAATCAAAATCCTTTGAGCTGGGGGTTTTTTATGACCAAAATATTCAAAAAAAATGGGGGGAGCCAAAAAATATTGAAAAAGAAAATAGACCCACTCTAGTATGCATGCATAGATTTAAAACCGATTTTTGAGGTTTCTGAAGTCTCAAAACGTGTTTATATGCCAAAAAATCAAAAACCAAAATTTGACCCATCACAATGGTTCCTCATTGAGGAACGAAAAAAAAAAGTTTAAAGTAACTTTTATACACGATGTTAACAGCGCTGGATCCAGAATGTTGTCTTGGGGGGGGGGGGCGAAATAGTACATTTTTAACTAAGGGACAAAAAAAAAGAATGGCTCAGATCGCACGTCAATGATGGTAAACTACGATCTGGGGTATTTTTTTTTTTTGTTCCCATGGACAAAACGAAATTTTTCTTTCTCAGTGGGGTGAAAACGCGTTTTTTTTCGATCTCGTTGCGGGGCGAAAAAAGTGTTTTCGGCCCGCTAGGAAGAAAAAGAATTTTTTTTAGAGCGGAGGGGAGGAGATAATGTAAAAAATTTTTGTAGAAAGCGCGGAACAATAGACGGATAATCAGGTATTATTTTAGCGCTTGGACACTAAAATAATTATATAGTAATACCTATACTCTCCCCACCACGGTGTCTTTTCTTCCGGGCTACGATTTTTGAAATCGAGGGAATGAGGGAGTAAAGAAATTCCCCTAAAAGTAGAAAAATCAAATTTGTCAGTTTTTTTTTTAATTTTTTTACTAAATTGCAAATTTTGATTAAAACATCTTTATGCTGCATATAACCATGTATAATTATACTAATAAACTTTTTTTATTTTTATTTGTCATTAATTCTGTCCTCACAAACCGTTTTTCACGGCAGCCGTCTCTAACGGCTGGGATTTCGACGGTATATTTAACAAATCCAACCATCTGAAACGGAAGAATTTCATTTGTCATTCAAGGCCAAATCGCCTACCGTTTTTAACTGTCTCATAGTAAATAATGTTTACTCTGCCGTTTCTATCCGTATTAAAGTAGAAATTAATGTATGAGCCGTTTTTAACCGTAGGAAAATATATGTACAAGTTTCTGCCGTTTTTAAATGTACCAAAGTAAATAATAGTTGCTCTGCCGTTTATAACCGTATTAAAGTAGAAATTAATGTATGGGACGTTTCTAACCGTAGGAATCTATTTTCATAGATGAACAAGTTCCTGCCGTTTTGAACCGTGTGAAAATAACTTAATGAAACGCTTTAGAAAGTCTTTAAATAGAATAAGGGTGCCGAAGGCCCCGAGCGCTTGTACATAAAATCTTAAATTGTTAAAATTTATATTTTTCTTATTAAAAAAGTAAATTATTCTGTTTTGAATGAAAGTCGGACATAAGCCTCATGTGCTAGGTTACAATACTTTCTTTTAAATTTTTTGTTTTGCATACAGCAACAGAAAAAAATCAAATCTGTTGTTGAAAACATAATACTTTTAAAAAAAGGCGCACGGGGCCTTCAGCCCCCTAATGCTTAGTTACATCAGTTTTTCAGAATTTCTACATGGTTTGAAACGACAGATAACAAATTTATTAATTTAACATGGTTAAAAATGGCCTAGAATCAATTTCATTAAATCCACATAGTTCTTTTCGTTTGACTCAATTTGGCAGGAACTTGAATAACAATATTCCTACGGTCATAAACGGCTTAGACATTAATTTCTACTTCATCACGGTTAAAAATGACAGAGTAACCATTATTTACTATGGAACGGTTAAAAACGGCAGGCTTTTCGTTAACTTCTTTTCACACGGCTCAAAACGGCAGGAACTTGTACATCAATTTTCCTACGGTTAGAAACGACTCAGACACTAATTTCTACTTTATAACTTTTATATTTATTCTTAATTGTATTATTTCATTTTAAATATTCGTATGACTATATCTTATTTATAATATATAATTACTTTTTTTTATACATGTGTAATATTTCATATTTACATATACTAGCATAGTTTTTTTTTAATCATTTATCACTGCTTTATAATTCTACAAACACATTCAGATTTTTTAGATGAGGCTCAGTCCCTCCTGTTCAGATTTACTTCAATATTTTTCTATTGCTTAAAAAAATCATTTTTCACTATAAATTTATAATTATGCAAACACATTCAAAATATCGCAAACTTTTTTTCTTCATTTTGACACCGGTTTCATGCCAATTGATTCCGCGGTTCTTGAGTGACGAGGGTACAGACAGACAGACAGGCAAATTATATATACTATTAAGATATAATTATTTAATTCTAACATTTTTATATATATTTTTAATGTTTTTAAACTTTTATATGGATAAGGATTTGGGTAGGTATATGCGTCTGCCGCCGTCTTTAATTAGGAACCATGCCGACATTCCCTGGTGTTAGAAAGAAGCTGCAGAAAACCTCTGTTAGCATGGATATAATTCAAATATAAACAATATCATTTTAATTCCTTACATATAATATACATACAAATATTAAAAAACTTTTATTCTAAATTTAAAAAAAAATTTTTTAGATTGTAAAATGCAAAAATTTATTTTTATTTAATGCTTGCTAAAATTAGAGTTTTCTCGTCTAGATTTTTCTGTCCCTCAACTTGTAATGCTGTTTTCTTCTTGCTTTTAATCTCTGCAGTCATCCATAAATCTTGTGAACTTAGATATTAAATAGGTTAGTATTAATTCATTTAAGACAATACAAATATACGCGAAGGAAATAATATTACTGCTGTTATTGATATTGATACAATCATTATCAATGCAAAACGCTACGGAGGGCTCTTGTGAAATCAAGGAGCAGAGCAGACTCTAAACTACACTACTCTCTAAACACTATTTTATAAATATGCGTGCAAAATTACAGCTTAACAGTCTATGGCCGGTAATACTTATTTTTAACAGTCTATGTTATGTAAATTTCCTAATTATAGAATGGACGATATATTTTTGTATCGAGGGGTACTTAACCTTACTATTTACTATTTTTTTAAAAAAGTAAAATATAATTTTTTAGGATTTTTGGGTACGCTGAGCTCAAATTCGGTTATAAAATTCAACAATTCCAAATAATTGACCCCAAAACCTCAAAATTTAGTAAAAAATATTAATTTTAAAACTTTTAATTAATTATTCTTGAATGCGACACTTAGGGTTTAAGGATACGTTGATTCATAATTTTTTAGCTTTTATATTCCAAATAACGGACCCGTACACCACTAAATTCGGTAAAAAAATAATATTTAAAAAAATTTTAATTAATTTTTCTTGACTGCGGAACTTAGAGTTCAGGGTCATGGTAAATTCAAATTTCTTAACCAAATTTCCAAACAATGAACATCAAAACCGCAAAATTCGGTAAAATATTATTATTTTTAAAAATTTAATGAATCATTCTTGACTGTGGTATTATGATATAAGGGACATGCTGACCCCGATTTTTTTAGCCCAATTTCAGAATTCCAAATAATTGACCCCAAAACCTAGATCTTCGGTTAACATACTAATATTTTTAATAATTTATATTAATTATTTTTGACTGCGGTACTTCGAGTTTTAGGGCATTTTGAATCTAAATTTATTCGCTAAATTTCCAAATTTTAAACCATTAAACCCAATACCGTGAAATTAGGTAAAAATATTTTAAAAATTGTAATTTATATTTATTGATTGCGGATCGTGGGCTATGAAGTGGTCTGTAATAAAAAAACGACACTTTAAACCTCATATCTACATAACAATAGAAATAGAAACTGTTCTTTGATTGTCACTACAAAATTATTGCCACCGCAAATATTTGCCGCTGCATAACCAAAAGAAAGTGTTTTATAATAAAAAAACGACACATAAAACTTTACACCTAAATATACCCTAAGGAATTGGTAAATAATAAGAAATCGATACGTAATGCCCTTATAACCTAAGGAAGTGGTCTATAATAAGAAAACGATACGACAAACCTCACACTCACATAACCTAAGGAAGTTGTATATAAAAAAAAAATTATACCACAAGCCTCACACGCAGTCACCCACATAACTTAAGGAAGTGATCTATAATAAAAAAACAATAGTTATATATCAGAATAGAAGAAACTAAAAATTAATATTTTTTTTATTTCTGACCGTGCATTATTTAAGACAAAAATTTTCAATAATTAAAAGCTATCATTGTGAGGAATGAAGTTTCTGATTAAGAGGGCAATAAAAAACAAATAATTTTAAAGCCATGCGCAGATGGCTCACGAAACGTAATAAAATTTAAAACTATTTGTTTTTTTTGCCCACTTGGGCAAAAACTTAATTCCTCACATTTATGAATAATAGTAATGGGCAAAAGATTCGACATAAATAACATTAAAATGTATCAAGTTATAAGAAAATTGAGTAATAATGGTTTCCCTGAAACTAGTATCTCTATGTAAAAAAGTTATAATATTCTGATATTACGACAAAAATAAATTTAAGGCCAACATTTTTATAAATTTATAGTAAGTAATGCTCTAATTTTTTTTTAATATATTACATCCTTAGGTTATGTTGGTGTAAGGATTGAACTGTCGTTTTTTTATTTCAAACTACATCTGTTAGTTATGATCGACTTCTCGTTTTTTTATTATAGATCACTTCCTTAGGTTATATGAGTGTAAGGCTTGCGGTGTAATAGCCCAAGATCCGTAATCAATAAATAGAAATTACAATTTTTAAAGTATTTTTACCTAATTTCACGGTTTTGGGTTTAATGATTTAAAATTTGGAGATTTAGCTAATAAATTTAGATTTACAATGCCCTAAAACTCGAAGTAAGCAGTCAAAAATAATTAATATAAATTATTAAAAATATTAGTATGTTAACCGAAAATCTCGGTTTTGGGGTCAAGTATTTGGAATTCTAAAATTGGGCTAAAAAAATCGGGGTCAGCATGTTCCTGATATCCTATTACCATAGTTAAGAATAATTAATTAAATTTTTAATAATAATAATAATATTTTTACTGAATTTTTCGGTTTTGATGTTCATTGTTTGGAAATTTGGTTAAGAAATTCGAATTCAGCATCACCCTGACTCCTAAGTGACGCAGCCAAGTAAAATTAATTAAAATTTTTAAAAATATTATATCTTTACCGAATTTTGCGGTGTTCGGGTCCATTATTTGGAATAAAAGCTAAAATATTCGGGATCAGCGTCTCGTTAAACCCCAAGTGTCGCAGTCAAGAATAATTAATTAAAAATTTTAAAATTAATATTTTTTTTACAAAATTTTGCGGTTTTGGGTTCAATTATTCGGAGTTCTTGAATTTTATAACCGAATTTGAGCTCAGTGTACCCCAAAAATTCCCGTATTTATATCTAAAAATAATTTTTTACTTTTTTAAAAAAATAGTAGATAGTAAAGTTTACTATAGTAGAAATTTACGTAACATAAAAAATAAGTATCACCGGCCATAGACTGATAATCTATAATTTTGCACGCATATTTACAGAATAGAGTTTAGAGAGTTGCAAAGACGAATAATGTTAAAGGTGCTTCAAGGTAATGTGCGACGAAGCCCTTTAGCAAGAGACATTATATATGAACTTGCTACTCACGTGAAAAAAACCATATGCTACAGTACACTCTCAAGAATATTCTATAGAACCTTCCCGGGTATATTCGCAAGAACATTCACGGGAAATAAAAAAATAATATAAAATAGAAGGTGGGATAGCATATACTATACAAACTTCTGTAGAACGTTAAATAAAAAAAATCATTTTTTTTCTAAATTCAGTTTACTCTTAATAAAAAGAGTACATAAAGTTAAATTTACGCAATAATAATAAAAAGTAAATTTTGAAAAATTTTAAACTTTAAATTTATTTAACCTTTGTATTAAACTTTTGTATACTTTAAAGTTTTTTAAAAATATATAGTACAATAATTATTTTTATGATTATAAAAAGTTTTGGATATCAAGGAATCCAGCCAAATAAGATGTACAATAATATTTAAGAAAAAACAACTATATTTTATTTACAAAAAAAAAATTTATTACAATTTTATGTCTTGATGCGTTCCAAATAACTTGTTAATTTTTGCTGAATGAAATAATATCATCGAGTGGCCTTCAAGAAAACCGATTCACGTGACATCTTAGCTTTCATCATATAGGTGATGTTTGGGATTTGTCCAAATTTCTTCAAACCTGTATATTACAGAATACATAAAATATTAATTCAAGGTTCTAAACTGAAAAAAATTTCCGCTAGCTGCATGCGTTAAATTCGTTAATAGGAAACAGGAATCCGCTGGTGGCATCGGAATTTTTTTTTCTTGTCAAACGATTGCAAATGACTTTTTGTAAAATTAATAATAACAAATTTTTTATTTTCTCATGTCTCATTATACCGATACACACATATATCAAAAAAGTTGAAAAACATTTTTTTTTCTTTTCGTTTTAAGTAATTGCAATTGTTTTACGAGATAAAAAAATCCGCTAGCTACAAGCGGAAATCCGCAAGTGGATTTTTTTTAAATGTAGTGTTACTTAAGTTTTACTTACTCTTATACAGGCTATTGATAAATTGATTTTTAAATATTTTATTTGTTCTAAAACCTGATTGAGACCTGAATTTTAAGATCAAGTATTAATAGACAATGAGACTATTAAAAACAATCCTTATTTTTCTAAGTGTATCAGTTGCCTAATCTACTTGACAATTAGAAATAGCACAAAAAAATTCTGGTCTCAATCTGGTTTTAAAATTAATAATCTATTTAAATATCAATTTACCAATAGCATGTATATACGAGTATGACTATTTAAAAAGATACATATTTCATCCAAAAGTCTTAAAGCAAAAACAGGAACCTGACTTCTCGAAGTCCTGGAGTTTATTTTGGATGATTTTATAATACTTTTCGAAGTCCTGGAATTTATTTTGGATGATTATAATGGTTTATTAGAGTCAAAAGAAATAAACTTTATGTCTCAGACTTTTCGGGTTACCAATCTCACCTCAGAACTTTCTAGCCAAAAATCAATTCCTTGATCACGTATTTAATGAGTTGAGAATAGAGCATATTTTTGCTATCAAAATAGAGCACATTTTAGCCAAAACTAATTTCAATACTTAAATTAAAATCAGACACCAACCTGGTCAATATGGAACAAAATCATATAGGTGATTTTGATATTTATTAATTTTATAAATATTAGTAAGTAATTAATCGGTAATTAAAGAATTTAATATTCAGAACAAATATTTAAAATTTAGGCAGCACTTATAGTTTTAATTAGTATTAATAAATGCATTAAATTACACGGCATTAATTTCACTTTACAATGTCTGAAGAAGAGCTAACGGATAAATTTATATTTTATTTAATTAGTATTTCAGATATTGATAAAACGAATCATTATGTATAATAAAGTGCGAATATACATATTCTAATGTTTAATCTGTAAAAACCATGGCTAAAATAATATTAGTATTTTGCTCACTTTATACAACGATCAAAGTGGTGTTGACTCCAAAATTTTATAAATTAAATTAACTAAATTTTTTTTTGTAATTAAAATTTGATATTAAATGCAAATAAATGTATATTATGTATTTTATTTTGAAATTTTTACTCACTTATTTAAAAAGTTTGCTGTTTAAAACAAAATAAAAGAACTACAATATTTTTTTTTTTTTAGTGTAATTCTTCATTCAATTTCATGATAGTATTAATATTTGAAAATATTGTAGCCGGTGATATTTCACAAACATTATTGATCTAATTTTTTTTTTCCAAAAATTTTCGTATCAATAATTCTAAAACTACTTTTTTTTTTTCATTTTAGATGTAATATCTCATTTATTTTTAGGAGAGTACTTATATTTGAAAGTATTGTTCTTACTCAATATTTCGAATTTGATAATTTACTAGTTTTATAATGTTAGTTTATAATAATTCTCTTTTCGACTTTCCCGGAGCAACTTGCCCGTTGTTATGTTTTTTTATGTATACAGCCTAATTAAATTATAAACAATAACAAAAAACTTAAAAATGTTAAATGGTTATGTTTGCACGATAATAAATTTTTAATGTTTATAAAATAAAATTTTTATAATCAAACGAAATCAAAGGAACAGAATGTGTATGAAATAATTAAATAAAAAAATTTATTTGCATAACATATATTGATATTTTTGATAAATAAATTACAAAAAATTTTGGTTATATTTTAACATCGGATAAGTTGATCAAGGCAAGTCGAAAAGAGGCAGGATTTCCAAGACTTTAAGAAAGAGGTTTAAAGCAAAACTTTTATTATTCTCTATTTCTTGTATTTTAAACATGACTTTATCCTGTTTTTCTGTGTTAAAAATGTTCATATTTTTTATGAAATTATGATAATAGGTATCAGCAAACCTTGGTCGAAATTTTTGGCTTTCTTTTTCTTTTTTCTTCGGGGTACGTAACGGGAGTCGGGAGTCAAAATTTTTTTTTCGGCCAGAATCGACTCGAATTGGCTCAATTAGGGTTTAGAAAGGTTCGAATCATCACGACTCCCAACGACCCCCAACGACTCCCGAATATTAGTTTAAAAAATTTTTTTGTTAAAATCGCTTTTATTTGACTAATTCTTATGTTTAATTCTTATATTATTCAAAATATTACAGATAAGATTTTTGAAAATTTAGATATTTTGGAAACATTTGAATGCATAAATTGCAATAAAATAACTAATGAAGGCATTGAGAAATTATTAAAAAAATGTTGTTTACTAATGTATAAAAAAATATAAAAAATATAAAATATATAAAAATTATAGATTGTAATAAAATAACAAAAAAAATATTTAATATTTTAACAGAGACAATTTTGAATAAGGGTAAAAAAATATTTTATATGCACAAATACTAAACAATAAAATTTCAAGTTTGGATTAAAAAAAAATTAATAATTGAATAATAACTTTTACAACAATGCTTTAAATAAATATATGTTTGATTATTGTTTTCATTACTATATTTTTTTTAATAGGATATAATTTTTTATTTAATTTTATAATTAAAATAATTATTTATTATAATAAAATTTATTCACTTTATAAAATGACTTATTAAAATATAATTAATTATTAAGATACTTATGTATAATTTTTATATTGGCAATATATTTTTTATAACTGATACTTAGTTTATTGAAAATTTTTTTCTAAAAATTTGTTAAATAAAAAATATTAAATCACAGCAACATTTTTTTTTCTTTTAAAATACGGTATTTAACTTTTTTTTATGAAATACTGATATCTCAAATTATCATTTTTATTAGATAAAATAGACTATTATAAATATTTTGCTATTGTTAATGAGGAACCATAGTGCCAATCACTTGGCAGCGTTTTTTTACCCGAAACCATTTAATGTCAGAGAAAATGGATGGGATGAATGGTCGGTTTTTAATATTGTTTAATTACTGTAAAGTATTTTGTAAAAAAAAAACTTCACTGCGGTGAATCTAAAAATTTATTGCAGCGAAGAATAATTTTGTGAATACTGCAGTAACAAAACCGAGAGCGCTGCTGTCAAAAACTAGAAAGAGCGCTGCCGCGGACGGCCGTTTACCGCAGCGAGTATTTGGGTTTCTCTGTGTGGGTTGCCTTTAAAAAAACAACGAAAAAACAGAATATTCTCTATTTTGTAAATTAATTAATTTATTTTTATTTGTAAGAGGTAATGAATTAGTAAGAGGTAATTATTTATTTATAGAAATATACAAGTTAATATAAAATATATTTATATGCTAAAAAAGTAAGTATTCATCCAGCAATAAGATTAATAAAAGATTTTTTTTTTTACTGATCCAGAGTCTAACTTTAATAATACCTATCAATTCCGAATTTCAAAAATTTCAAATTTAAATGCATATTTATCATATCCTTATACAATACATATTAAAAAAAATTTAGTATACTTTAACTTTAATTGTACATTTTATAAGAAAAAAGGTAAATTATAGAATAAATTATGTCGTCCTGACTCAAAGTCTCATTTCTTATTCTTTTACATTAGCTACTAGAACCGAAAAAAATGTTTAAAATGTAAAGTCAGCATATGCAAGTGATTACCAAGTAAACAATTTGATTACTACTCCACTTGTTATTTTAAAAACTCTTAACAATTGTGTTATGTAGTACTGTATTTTGTATTTTAACAGAATTTCAATTTATTAAAATAGATTCACAAGGAATCTAATTTTTATCACATTCTGTCAGAGTATTGACTACTGACTTTAACAATGTGCATTCTTTTCAATATTTAATATTCCTTAAAATAAACCAAAAAAAAATAGTTTTTGCCCTCCTGGGCGTAAAACTCGTGCTTAAAGAATTTTTTGTACTCTTTTGTACAGGGGGGCAAAAAATAGTGTAAGCACCATGGGCGAAAAACTTTAGACACGAGCGTGAACACATATCAGGCTAGTGCTCACGCTAGTGCCAAAACTTTTACGTCCTTGGCACTTAATATACTATTCATTTTAAATTACACACTTGTTTGATTTGTAAATTTCTTATACATTGCCTATCCATCCTAGTCATTTAACACTAAAAATCCCTTTTATAGCCGATTATCTTTGTAGATCAAATTTAAAGAATTAGATACTCTTCTCTAAGTCACGAATAACACAACAACCTTATCTAATTTTGTAAATTTTTAAATTCTATATATATCTCTCTATATTATAAAATTCTAAACGCTGCCGCCGCCGCCGCCGCCGACATGGGTCATTTGGGCACCCCTATTTTGGCACCCTCATTTGGGCATCCCCATTTGGGCACTCTCATTTTGGCACCCCCATTTGAGCACCCCCCATTTTGGCATGGTACACGTGGACACAATACTGTCAGGCACTTCTAAATTGTTCACTATTATATCACTATAACTGTATTTGATTTATTTCTTCATTGAGACAGACTATAGAATTGATATATTATTGTGTAGCGTATAGAATCTATTAAATCTATTTAACTCTATTAAACATAGAAATAAAAGGATATTTAATTAACAAATTTGTCCCAATTAATGAAAATAAAAATTTATTATACTCTTCAATAACTGAAAAAAGATATAAAATAGATGTATACACTAATAATGCATCAGATATAAATTATGATGAAGATACACATTTAGAAATAATAGGCGAATTAAGGAAAACAGGTAAAAATAAAATTATTAAAAAGCATAAACATTAACTTAATATAATAAATAAAAACTTATAACCGGTTTGTGTACACGCAACCAAAATGCATTGAACATGTTTACTTACATCTATAATCTTACAGAATAGACACAAAAACAATATAATTTCCTATTTTTATAATTTGTAATTATCACCTTAACTAAATGTTAAGATTCTAAACCCAAACTATTATGATTTCCTAAACGCGTATTATTCTAGGTCCCTAAATCAAAAATATTCAAAAGTCCCTAAACCCGAATTATTTAATGTCCCAAAATTGAAATTATTCCAAGTCCCATTTGACCCCCCCCCTTAAATGGGACAAATTTGACCCCCCCCTTAAATGGGACAAATTTGACCCCCCCCTTAAATGGGATAAATTTACACCCTCTCTCTTAAATGGGACATATTTGACCCCCCCCCCCCCTTAATTTTTCAGTTCCAAAGTACCCCCTCCATATAAACATGTTCCATGTTAATAAATAAAAAACGTACAATATATTTAACTTTGATAACAAATTAATACGAATTATATCTGACGAAATACTAAGTTTAGAAGAATTAATCGAAGGCCAAGAACTATTAAGAGATTGAAGTATAGATGCTTTTTGAAAATTAGAAAAAAAAATTAATTATTTATAAAAAAATAATAGTTTTATTTATTTTTTATAGATGATAAGAAATTAAAATTTAACAATGGATTTCATATTATTGCATTTAAAATAAATTTTTAGGAAAGAAAAGTTATATATTTAAATCAAAAAAAAAATTTATTAGCAAATAAGCTTAAAATTTTTAGAAAGAATAAAACTTAATTGTCTTTTAATTTCTAATTCTAAACATGGGTCTTTTCACCACGCTTAACGCTTTGCGGGGGTTGGCGCGCGGAGCGAGCAGGGGGCGGAGCCCCCTAGTATATTATATATATATATATATATAAGGGCATGTAGAGAGAAAAACTCAGATCTAAAGAACAGAGAAGTAAAACAAAAATCAAACTAAAATTCTCAACGATCAGTCATTGCTGGACTAAACTCTTTATTTTGTTTTTTAATTCTTTGTACATCATCTATTAATTTATTAATTTCATGATTTAAAAAAAACTTGCATATTTCCATTTTTATAACACCAATTATCTTCTTCTATTTTATTATATGATATTATATTACTTTTTACTCGTATTTACTTTTTTTTATGTGAGAAAAACCATTCAAATGATTAAATTTATATTTGTACTCTTTTACTTTATACTTTTACTTGACGAAACATCTTACGCCTAACCTCTCTTAATTATCGAGCATAATCTCAGTATATAAATATTACGACTAGTACCTTTTCACAATAATTTTCTAGTTCATCTAACAATTTAACATTACCTATACCTATGTAAGATTCTTTATTTTATGGGGTACCAACGAAATACTTTTAATATTTAATTTATATTGCGCACTTCACAACGATATTGCGCTGTTGTTTTAATATACCCAACCAAAACTAACGATCGCTCAAAAAAAATTATTAATTATAGTGATTCTTAGTTAATTCAGCAAAAGTTTCCAGGTTGGATCGCTGAAACCAGATAAAAAGTTTTTTTTCCAATAACCTACCCAAAATGGACTATGACCCCAAATTTTTGCCCTTAATATTGAAAACTAAGCCCAGATCGAATTTTTGGAAAAAAAAAACACGTTTTCATCTTTCCTCAGCCGCTCATTCTTCTTTTATACGCCATTCCTACTGGAAACGATTAAAAATTATAAAACAAGAGGTATTATAGTAAAATTTTCTCAGAAATCCAGTCCTGCCATTAATTTTTGAAAATTCCTACACGGGGAGCCATAAAATCTATAAATTCGCAGGGTATTTTACGGAAGCTACAGAATAATTGTATAACCGAGTTTTTTATTAATCTTCTCAGAAAAAGCCTTTTTTTATATATAATTTTGGGTGCCATATCAACCTAGATGTGATCGAAATTCTTAGACCCTAAAATAATCGAAAAATCGTAAATTTTCTAATCTTTTATAATTTTTTTCAGTTTTTTGAATTTTTCCGCTCTAAATGATACCGAATGATTTAAATAAGGAAAAATTCGGATTCCCAGGGAAATTTTACATACTTCCATTATTTAAATATTTTTTAGGCTTTAATGTCAACGAGCTCACACTAAATGTCTTAAATACAAAAGTCGGATTTTCATCATTTTTACAGTTTTTCTGAATTTTCCCGCACTAAATGACCTCGTACGAGTCAAATAAGTTTAGATTTGGATTCTCCAGGAAATTTCATATAACTTCTATACTATAAAAATCTTTAGGCTTTAGTATAAACGAGCTCATAGCAATGGATTCAAAAAATTCTGATTTTCATGGTTTTTTTTACATTTTTTTGTATTTGTGCGGTTATTCTAATAAAAATAACCAGTAATACTACTCTTTAGCTCAGAGAGTTATAACTCCCTATATCAGGGAGTTAACTTCCTAAATTAGAGAATTAACACGCGCTGATTTAAAGAGTGAATTGAGTGGGGCAGGGAGTTAACTCCCTTAAATTTCTGTCATTTCCTGGAATACTTTAGAGTTGAAAATGAAACGTACGATGGAGAGCTGATATCCTGGAAGCGTAATTTTTCAATTTTTCATTCAAAACAATTTTCCGATTTTCCAATATGTCGGACCAATAAACAAGAAAATAGAAACTTTCTACGTTACCTGAGGGTTTTCGAGGTTGAAAAAATCGGAATTTATTTTTAAATATTTTTAAATATTTTTATTTTTTCAAAATTTATTTTTATAAATAAAAATTTTAATTTTTTCGCCATTGCATATAATCTGGTTTTCCAAGATTGTGGACCAAAAAACATTTCAAAATAAGTTTTTTACATTGCCTGGGTATTTTTGAGGATGAGAAAAATGTTTTCATTAATCAAAACATTTATTTTTTCACACTAGCATATTTTTTCTGATTTTCCAATATTACGGAACAAAAAACATGAAAAGTAGAAATATCTATATTACCTAGGGGTTTTCTAGGTTGGGACAAACGTTTTTATGAATTAAATATGCTAGGGTAAAAATATTTTCATAATTCAAAACGTTTTTCTTAAGCTCGAAAATCACCAGGAAATATAGAAAGTTCCTCTTTAAGTTTTTCGTACCGCATTGGAAAATCGGAAAATATTCTGGGTGAAATAATGAAAAATTTCATTAATAAAAACGTTTTAATGACCTCAAAAACCTCCAGGCAATGTAAAAAGCTTTTTATGTTTTTAAATCTGCCAACTTGGAAAATTGGAAAAAATGCTAGGGCGAAAATATTAAAATTTTCATTCATAAAAATGATTTTCTCAACCTCGAAAACCCCCAGGTAATGTAGAAATTTCCTTGATTTAGGGAATTATAACTCTCTGAGCCAGAGAAGAGCACTACTGGTTATTATTTGTTAAAGTAACCGCACAATTACAAAAAAATGTAAAAAAACCAGAAAAATCAGAATTTTTTAAATCCATTGCTATGAGCTCGTTTATACTAAAGCCTAAAGATTTTTATAGTATAGAACTTATATAAAATTTCCTGGAGAATCCAAATCTAAACTTATTTGACTCGTACGAGGTCATTTAGTGCGGGAAAATTCAGAAAAACTGTAAAAATGATGAAAATCCGACTTTTGTATTTAAGACATTTAGTGTGAGCTCGTTGACATTAAAGCCTAAAAAATATTTAAATAATGGAAGTATGTAAAATTTCCCTGGGAATCCGAATTTTTCCTTATTTAAATCATTCGGTATCATTTAGAGCGGAAAAATTCAAAAAACTGAAAAAAATTATAAAAGATTAGAAAATTTACGATTTTTCGATTATTTTAGGGTCTAAGAATTTCGATCGCATCTAGGTTGATATGGCACTCGAAAATATATATAAAAACAGTCTTTTTCTGAGAAGCTTAATAAAAAACTCGAATATACAATTTTTCTGTAGCTTCCGTAGAATACCCTGTGAATTTATCGATTTTACGGCTCCCCGTGTAAGAATTTTCAAAAACTAATGGTAGGACTGGATTTCTGCGGAAATTTTACTATAGTATCTCTTTTTTCATAATTTTTAATCGTTTCCAGAGGGAATGGCATTTAAAAGAAGAATGAGCGGCTGAGAAAAGATTAAAACGTGTTCTTTTTTCAAAAATTCGCCCTGGGCTTTGTTTTCAATATTAAGGGCTAAAATTTGGGGACATAGTCCATTTTGGATAGGTAATTGGTAAAAAAAACTTTTTAGCCGGTTTCAGTGACCCGAAATGGAAACTTTTGCTGAATTCACTAAAAATCACTCATATATAATATATATAAATTATATATATAATATATATTTTTAAATGCGTTATCTTTTACGAAAAAAATCTTTTTATTTATCAACTATTTTTATATTAATTATTATTGATTTTATTTTGTTAATGTTACTTGACTGTATTACTTATACTATATGTAATACTATAATTTACATCATGTGGAATATTACCCTAAAACTTTGATTAAATTTTAACTGTTTTTTAATTTTTATTTTGAGATTCCATGGGGGCTTTCTGCTGGGACGTCTTTTTGAGTATATTTTCCCCAAATTTTCTCCATTATCGGGAATATTTAACTTCTCTAGAGCATTTATTTCTTGAATTACTACCCCTTTTTCTATGTTTATTTTGTCCATTTCTTTTCTATCTTTGTCGCCTATTTTTATAAGCGGTGTATAATGGTTTTTTGATAAATGTAGATGTATAAAATCTGAGCTTTTATTTCCTATATTATGAGCATAATTCATATTTCTCTTTTCTTCACTATCTGCAACTCTGTTTCCACATATATTTTTCTTAAATTCTTTCATTAATAAAAATACTACATATGTATCTCCGTATTCATTAGGTGTATTTAAAATATTATACGTCCTATTCGGATTTTGAGGATTTCTATTATAAAAGGTTATCAGTTTTCAAAATATGTTTTTCTGAATATTATTTACAAGAGGATCTTGTATATTTTTTCCCCAGAAATTCGACCATGTCTTCTATGAGAAAAATCGAATTTTGTCGTTTTTCAGGGTCATAATTTTAAGGAAATCCATTATAAAAATCAAGACAATATTGAAAATATGAAAATATTGACAGCAAACGCTTAAAGTAGCTGGATAGAAGGTCCGGATAGGAAATTCGTAGACATTTTTTAGTGTAGAAAACACCCCACCATACAGTTTTTTATGTCATTTTGATCGAATAATAAAACGCTTCCAGGTCACCGTGTATATTTTCATTCCTTGAAATATTTTTATGATAATTTAATGATGATTTATGATACAGAAATTTTTTCACTACCTTTTCTTTATTAAATTTTGTGGTTGTATACAAATTCTTATCAATTGCTTGCTCTGGAGTATTAACGCATTTTATATTTGCTTTATTTACATAAATGTTTTTTGTTGATTTTGGTTGGATAAAAGTTCTTTTTCCATGCAAAAATGGAAACATATAAGGACTAAATTATCATCTTATTCTGCCCATATCAATTTGTCCTTCGTAATACTCTAATGCATCAATTCCTAAAAGTCCGTCAGAATCTAGATAAAAATCATCTGCTACAACGTGAAACGAATATTTGAAACCCATTAAATTTAATGTTATTGTACCCAGAGTCAAAAGTTCTTGACTTGTAACCCCTACTAATTTAATTATTGTACTTGCATTAACAAATTCATGTTCCCGTACAGCGGATTCCTTAATTAAACTAATTTGGGCTCCAGAATCCACATAAAAGGTTCCGGATCCCGAGACAAGTTGCTTACATTGTAATTCTACTATGGGAGGTACGTTCTCAAAAATTGCATTATTTATTTTTACCGAAGCTATAAATTTTGAATCACCTAGGATATTTTTTACTTGAGAACGCTTATTATTATGCTCGGTTTCCACCCGTGCTGCTGAGGGTTAATTTATAAAAACGTTTTTCGTAACCATAACCCCCAGGTAAAATAAGTAGCTTATTATATTATGTTACTGGGTTCGCCATCTTGGAAACGCGCAGCGTCCGGGAAATACGTACTTTCGGGCCGCAGTACAGAAAAAAATTTTTGTTGTTATTAATCGAAGCAAAACCTAGCCTATGTTTTGAACGGTAATTTTTGCCGTAAATCCTACGTCTCTAACATTTATCGCAATTAAGTTTATCTATTTCGCACAAACAAACAAACATATATACATAATTAAAGATTTATATATACATAGGATAGGATAAATAATAAGGATACAATAATTTTATAATGCAAAATGAATATTATTATTAGTATTAGTATGAACTTATCGCTCATGTATTTAAATTTTTATAAGATATAGAATCTATCAGATGTGTTGAGCATGTGCAAAGAATTACACTTTATTTTTTTCATGATATACCATATTGTATTTTAATGTTTCGTTAAACCCGTTATCTCTCTCTCTCTCTCTCTCTCTCTCTCTCTCTCTCTCTCTCTCTCTCTCTCTCTCTCTAACTCGTCAGATTGGAAAAATAATCATTTAGTTGAAATATTATTTATAAAACTACGACTTAAATTATATTTACATATATCCTAATATAACTCGCCATGCATTCGAACGATCATAACCCCTATTTTCTATCAATATTTTATTTCTTAATTTCTTTTTTAATTTTAGACTCGGAGTTTTCCTTTTTTTCCACTCTTAGTTAAATATTTTTAATACTAATTCTTAAACAAAAAATTCCAATAACTTTTTCAATTTCACTTAAAAATATTAAATCTTTGTGGAGCTCTTTTAAACGCCACTATTCGCTCGGCATCCCTCCCCCCTTCAACTGAAATATACATACAAAATAACAAGATTTATTTTTCAACTAGATCTATTTTGCAACTTTTCACGCAACTGTTCATATTTTGGTTGATAGTCATTCATTTAAGTTAAATTTCATGATCAAATAATAATTAAATCAGAATTAAGTTGATAACTCCTTGCAAGTCCATTATCAATATATGAGTACATTTTTCCTACTGGGATACAACTACACGCACGACAAGCGATACAACTACATGCACGACATTTTTATATGTGTAAATTCATGACACTTCTTAACATAAGCATAACCTCAAGATATTAATTATAGGTGTAAGTGCACGAAATTTCTTAATATGCGTAGAATTGCAGGATATATCTTAATACTATATATACTTTAAAATTTATTTGTTTGTTTGTTTGTTTGTTTATTTGTTTGTGTGTTTGTATTCTAATGATGCAAGAACTGCCGAACCGATTGGCATCAAACTGGTGTCAAAATAAGGAAAAAAAGTCAGTGGGTGACATAGGCTATAGATTTTCTGCTCAGCTATCGTAGTTTTTGAGATATTTAATTTTTAGTGTTTTTGAAATTGATAAAGTTTAAAAAATTTTGAAAAAAATTAAAATGTCTCGAGATTATTGACAAATTTTATTGTTACAAGTTTGTTGTATTCGATTTGGCACCAATTTTTACGTATTCTGCTAAATTTTTATTCAATACGGAGGTATCTTTAAAATTTTATAAAATATTTTTGAAGCTGGTAAAAAATTTTTTTTTCTATTTTATTAAATAAATTTAGGGTTAATTTTTCAGTCAATAAGGAACCAGTAAATTTTTTTCATAACTATTTCATTATAGTGATAATTTCGGTAGTCTCATTACAACCTTCTTCAGACTAAAATACAAAAAAATAAAATTTTTAATAAAAAATAACAAATATTTTTAACAAAAAACTTTTGTGAATTTTTTACCTTATTATAATAAAAATATAAATGTAAATAACATGTAGATATTTTACATATGTCAATTCTTATTCTGCCTGTATTTTTTATGAATCATTACATTAAATTTTCATTCATATTATTACATTTTAAACACAATATTTATTTTTGATGTTAAATTTTCCATTCTTAATCACGCATGGTTGCTAGCAAACTATAAATTTAAAATTCTCAATGTAAACAAAACATAACATAACGTAGTACCTCATGTCGATAAAATTATTTTTCCCGGTAATATTTAAAATTTATTTTGTCGCATTAACATAATCAAATTTTTATATATTACTTTTAAATTTCACGTATCTTCCATCCTATTTATTGTGTTATTGTTATAATATTGAATGTTTAACTTTTCATTAAATTTTCTTTTATGTTTGTGTGTTTCATAATCCAAAACTTCAACATTACTTAAATCAAAATTATGATTTGTAAAACTAGTATGTTTTGCTAAAGCATTTTTAAACTTCTTATTTTTTATATCACAGCTATGTTCATCTAACCTAGTCTGTAACTGTCTACCACTTTCCCCAATGTAACAAGCATCACAATCAATACAATTTATTTTATATATTGCACCTTGCCTTTCTTTTGACGAAACTTCATCTTTACCTAACCTTATCATATCAGTAAATATATTATTAATTTTATTTATAGGTATAAAATTTAATTCTTTGGCAAACTTATTAATTGCAGGTGTAACATATTTATAAAAAGGTATTACAATTCTTGTTTTATTACAATCTATTTTTATTATTACTAGTAGTATTAAATGTACCTTTAAACAATTTTAATCTTTTTTTAATTTGAATATCAATAAAACTGTCTGGGTAATCATTAGCTGTCAAAAACTTTCTTATTAAATTCAAATTGTCATTGTGAAATTGCGAATCAGATAATTTTATGCATTTATCAACCAGACCAAACACTATAGCCTTTTTATGTTCTATAGGGTTATGTGAATTAAAATTTAAAAATCACTGGTGGAAAAAAAAAGAGTTCGAAAAAGTACAAAAAAATTCAAAAGTATAACAATGTGCCATCTTCGCAATACTTTTATACTTTTTCGAATTGTTTTGAATACTTTGAAATACTTTAAAATAATTTTGAATACATTTAAAATTTAAAAACTTTTTATTAAGATCGTAATATTTATTTTTTTTTATTTTTGCATTTTTCAATTAAAAAATTGTAAATTCTAATTTATTATTCAAGCCGGGTTTATTCAGAAGAGCAAAAGTTTGTTACGGTAACGTGAATTACATTATTGTCAAAATTTAGTCTTCTTATAAGCAGTTAAAAATACGTTTTATTAACGAATACAAAAAAAGGCTAGAGGCCATCTACGTTTAAAAAAAATATTTAAAATATTATTTTTTTTAAATCTTGTGGATGGCAACTTCTATTTTTTTGCATCTCGTTAATAAAATGTATTTTCAACTGCTTATAAGAATTAAGACTAAAGCTTGGCAATTATGTAATTCACATTACCGCAACAAATTTCTTGCTCTTCTGGATAAACCCGGATTATTGAATGTTAAATTAGAATTTACAATTTTTTTAATTGAAAAATGCAAAAATAAAAAAAATCAATATTACGAATTTAACAAAAAGTTTTTAAATTTTTAAAGTACATATTCAAAATTATTTTAAAGTATTTCAAAGTATTCAAAACAATTAGAAAAAGTATAAAAGTATTGCGAAGACGGCAAATTGTTACACTTTTGAATTTTTTTGTACTTTTTCGTACTCTTTTTTTTCCACCAGTGATCTGGCTGAATATGATTTTTTTCTAAACCAGTTAATATTGACAAAGTCGTTTTCATTTCTTTTCACTTTAATATCAAGAAAACTTATAATATTCTTAGTTTCTTTTTCAACAGTAAACTGTAAATGACTATTAAATCTATTAAAAACTGTGATTTTTTTAAATAAATAATTTATGGTAATATACATACATATATATTTATTAATATATTTATACTTTAAGAGCGCCTTTTAATAAATATATGTATGTATAATTATTTAGTAGTAGTAATAATAATTACCTCTGTTATTCGGCTAGCTCGGCATAAGAAACGATCTCACTCGGCAAGTGGGGGAGTTCTAAGAAATAGGTATTTGTGTAGGGAAATATTTTTATATGTGAATATGCACTTACACATAAATGAATTCAACACTTATTTATATATGATGAAATATGAAACTATATACTTTATTAATATTTTTATATTTGCCTCGTGGGCTTTAAATATGAAATATATTTAAATGTGAAATATAATTATAATATAATAAAAATGTACACTCCCAGACCAAAAGAATTTTTTCTTAACCAAAAAAGAATTTTGGAGCTATTTAGATGGTTTAAAACGAATTTTTTATATAAAAAATTCGTTTGAAAAAATATTGTTCAGAAAACGAATTTTTTAATGATTTAATTCTTTTTAAGTAAAATTCTAACCAATAATAACTACTTTAGATAAGCATATGTTAATATTTAATTAATAATTTTATTTAATTTAATAATTTTTATTTAAGATAAATAAATTTTATTACCAACATAAAATACATTTATTATAATGTAAAACAATAATTCAAATGATTATTTTAATAACTTACATTTTAAAAAATGTCAATTTATTTTAAATAATTGTATTAAGTTCTTTATTGAAACTCTTAGATAAACAAAAAATTAAGAATAATTAAGAATTAAGTTCAAAAATGAAAAATTAAGATTAAATTTAAATGCAGAAAACGTAAATTTACAAATTCATTTTTTCTAACAAATCAAGTAAACATTTGCTGCGACCACTTGGAGCTTTTTTCTTAAATATGCCATGTAGCATAAAGTCGTAAAAATCTTGTAATTCTGAGGGTGTCACTTCTCGCATGACAACAAAAAATTTAACTAAAATTTCCACGTTTTTTAGAAAACAGTCTCCTAGTGCCATTATTTTGTTTTCTCCTCTCAAGTAAAATTGGCCCTTCTTTTCTTCATCGCTTACTGCACAAATTATTACAGGTCTTGTTTTTAATTTTTCATTCGAATGTCTTTCCATAAGTATTCCCCATTTGTCCTAAAAAATAATTTATTTTTTAATTTTTAATGAAATAAATAAAAATAAAAACTATTAGTAAATAAATAAGTAATTACCTTTAAATATTTTAGTAACAACCTATGAGGTACTTCTTTCATTTCTTTAGCTAATAACTGTTTTGGCTTTGGTCCTCTCTTCTTTTTACCATCATTTTGTGTATTTTGAATAATCTATAAAATTAATAAAAATATCTAAAAAAAAAAATTTCACTTAAAATTAACAAAGTATATAAAATTGCATATGTAAAATCTTTGCTTCACCATATCCATACTTGCTAATAAAACTGGTAATATAGAAATCACTTTAACGTTTACTAATTAAAAAAATTTAAATTATTAAAAAATTAAATGTTTAATTTTTTAGAATTATTAACTTACCATCTTCAATATCTTCGACCAGGTCCATGTAAATTTTATAATTTTTATCTTTACAAAGTTCAACAATTTTTGGAACAATAGAAATTTTCATTATATTAACAAAGTCAATATTTTCGGTTGGGAACATACTTTTGTATTCTTCGATAATCTACACAGATAAGTTACACAGAAAGATTTAGAATTGATATTTAAACGTAACTGATAGAAATAGCATACCAAAAGACCTTCGTAAGAAAGAAAATGTGGAAATTGGCCTATTTTAGAATGAAGAAGCCAGCGTTTTGATTTTGTTATTTTTTCTTGTACTTCTTCAGAAGCATTTTCTTTATTATTAAATTGAAACGAATTAAATTTTTCAAATCTTACAGATCTTGTTTTTTCCGTCAATTCAAAAATAATCCCTCTATTATCATTGTTTGGTTTCAATGTAGCCAAATGATCAATCTGTTCGATAAAAGATTTAAATAAAATTGAATAAAATAAAATTTTGAATTTTTTTCTTTTTTTATATGATGCTAAAATTAAAATATACTAAAGCAATGTAATCCATTTCTGTAATTAATTTTTCTACAACGTTTAGAGGCAATACACCTTCTTTGAACTCTCTTTTTTTATTTTTTTTATCTGCTTGATCGAGACGTACTCTTTGACGTTTAAAAAAAGAACCCCATTTTCCATAATCACAACACGTTATATAAGCCTACGTAATATAAAATTATATTATTGTAAAGTTTTTTTTTTGAATGACTGAAGTTTTTTATTTTTAGAATAAAAATGTATTACAATGCCGGTAGGATCTTCTGCAGTTACTTTTTTCAAACATGGAAAAGTTTTCACAATCTCAAATGCCATTTTTTTTCTAAAGCAGTGAGGTGGATACCTATGATTAATAAGTTAAAGTTTTAATTAAATAATAAATAATTAAAAAAAAAATTATTAAATTAAAATAATTATTTATAGCTGACATGTTGCCCCACAAATCAAGAATTTTTTGAGAAAAAAATCTAAAAAAATCATTTTCACTTCTACCACCTAGGGGTATTCCTTTATCCAAATTCGTAAAAAAATTACAAGCAACTTTAGAGCTTTTATCTAAATCTTTCGTCCACTCAGCAATTGTCAAAGGAATGCTGGCAATTCTCGCCTAAAAATATTAAATTTTTTATAAAAAAGCATTGTAAGAAAAGGCTCTCTATTAAATTGGAACATTTTTATAAGGAGGGGGTACCTCAGAACTTGAAAATTAAGGGAGGGGTCAAATTTGCACGGTTTTAGGGGGGGGGGTGGTAAAATGAGACTTAGAATCATTTCAATTAAGGGACTTAGAATCATTTCAATTAAGGAAATAATTTTTATTTAGGGACTTGAAATAATTCGGATTTAGGGACTTGGAATAATTTTAATTTAGGGACCTAGAATAATACGCGTTTAGGGAATCAGAATAATTTGGGTTTAAAATCGTAACATCTAGTAAGATGATAATTACAAATTAGAGAATTAGAAATTTGTAACGTAATTTTGCGTAACATTTGCGTTATCCCTAGCCCTCAGCTGGAAGTAAACATGTTCCATGCATTTAAGTTGTGTTCACACAAAACAGTTATAAGTTTTTTTACCATTACGATAGCAAAATTATAGGCATTTTTTTTTCTCGAATAAAATAATATTTTTATACTTAAAAAAAAAAAATAAAAAAAATGATAATAGCAATAATATAGCAATTACCAACTCTTCTTCAGTACATCTGTAAACACTGTTTCTTTTTCTTTTTTTAGACCCATTTTTACGTTTATACTGTTTTCTACCATTATATTTTTATTTTTATCACCTAAACTAAGATCCATTATCACATCAAAATCATATTCTTCAATATCTTTATAAATAATAGCATCGCTGTCAATATATGAATTTTCATCTAATTTACTTAAATCTTCAGGAATTACATTATCTATAATTCTTATCTGGTCTTGCTTTTCAGTTACTATTTGAAGATTTCGTAAATTGCAAACTGCAGGACCCTTATTTAATAAAAAAAATAATATTTTTTACCTAATTATAATTATTTCAAAGATCTCAAATTACTTTTAACTCTTCAATGATGTTCAAAATTTTAAGCAGTGGATCCTCCTTTACAATATTAAATTTTTCTTTCAGTATTTTTTCATTCATAAGTAAAAAAGCTTTTCCATCAATTTCTTCTTCTAAGAAAATAAAAATACTTATTTAAGGTTTTCAAAGTTATTTTATTAATTTTTTGAATAATATTTGCCTTTTAATTTAATAAAATAATAGGGGCTATAATAAAATTTCATACTCTAAGTTAGTTTATACTTTTAATGCATAATATTTGGTAATAAAAGTAAAATTTGAAAATAAAACTTTAAATTAAAAAAGAAAAATCAAAAAATAACAATTTAAATTTTTTATATTAAGACATTTCGCAAACATATGTAATTCAAATCTGAAGAAAAAGATTTCCATATAGCAAAAGGCTTTGGATCAAGTAAACAATCCGTATCAACTAATCTGTATTTAGTTCCTTCTTTAATCGAATATGCATTTAAGGACTCTTCAAAGTGTTCGGAAGGCCACTCCTTGCAGTATAGAAATACTTTACTTTCAGTTATTATAAATATATTTAAAATTTGGGCAAATATTGGACTTCTTTCAAATATTTCATCTCTAATTTCAATAGCAACAAAATCATCTAAAACATACTCATTACCAAAACCTTCAATTTTGTTTGTTTCTAAAATATCTTTATCAGAATATCCGGTTTGTTTTAGCAATTGCAGTATCAATTTTTTTTCTTGAGAATCCTCCAAATTTGATTCTAATTCAAAACCTTCAGCACAACCATAGTTTATCTTCGTTCTGACGGGATTTTTGCTAGATCCCCAAACAGAACATTGTTGAATTTGACATATGTTTAACATGGATTTGGCTATATTTATATAATTGTGGCATACAGCACCATATGCTGAAAAAGAATAATGTTTGGATTCGTACTTGAAAGTTGCCGATTGCCTTAAAGGTCCAGAGCGTTGAATACATTCATCGTAATTAGTAAGATGGTGTAAAGTATTAATTGGAGATGCTTCTGGAAAAAGTATCTTAAAACTATTATAATGGTCCTTAATTAAGTTTCTTAAATGAAAGAGGATTGATCTATGAATTTTTGGTGCGCATACAATTTCAATAATGCGATTAAGATTTAAAATAAAGTTTAAATAAGGATCATCTGGAGGCACTATATCTGACATAATAAAAGGAAAAATTCTTAAGTAACACCATGTCTGAACTCCTCTTTGTTTCATTTTATGTTCAGATAAAACATTTCGAAGGGTTTTTAAAGTAAAGTTTGGTGACGGCTTATTTGCATACTCTGGTCGTCCATAATTAAAATAATTTATCCTATAATTTAATGTTTCAACCGTGAATTCATAGTTATTTGAAGTAACTATTTTAGCCGTAACTAATTTAGCGGCAAAATTTCCATGCCCTTCAAATAAATCATGTAAAATATCAAAACAACCATTTTCTGTTAAGTCGAAAGTATTAAGATCACTAAAATTATTATCCTCTTTAACTCCAGCAAAAGAATCTAACGTCTCATCAATACTTAATTCTGTTAAATGATTTTCATGATCAATTTTTTTTCTTAGTTGTGCCATAAAAAAGTATCTATTATGAAGTTCATCTCTAGTTATAGTACACATTCGACAAAAAAAATTTGCTGCTAGTGATAAAAACCCAAATATTTCGTGGCCAGCTAATGAATCAGCAGTAACTTTGAGTAAACTTGCGCGCAAAGTAAATACTTTATTATTAATATCTATTGGTATACCTTTGTCAGTTTCTAATAATTTCAACTCACATATCAAAGGTTTTAAAAAAGCAGAAATACCGTACTTCTTTTTTTTAAATTCATGAAATAAGGCTAAGACATGAACGTTCCCAATAAAATTTTGCAAATGTTCTGAAAGATTAAGAATAGTGAAGTAAAAAGCTCCTATTTTTTGTTGAGTAGTTTTACTTCCCAATGGATTGTTAATTAAAAATTCGTCAAAATAGAATTTGATAACCATAGCATCATGGTATTTTTGTAATAATGTATTATTTTTATAATTTGAGCCATCTTTATAACTGCTGATAATGTTTGGGTCCTTTGATTCAGATTTTGGTTTTGTAACATAATCCATAACTTCTTTGTTGGATAAAACTAATTTCAAAGTATGTTGCAAGGGTATGTAATAAAAAGAATCCTCAACTATTTGCTTTTTATTAGTTTTTTTATTTAGTATTTCTCTAGTACCGAGATAAATTGAACTAGGTTCAATAAAATTTGCTGTTTTTTTTTAAACTTAAATTTGTTTTTTCATGCTATTATATTTTGAAGTAGAAGAGGGACTTTTTAATTGGTTCATTAACAATCGAAACTGGTCATCTGTAGAGATATATTTTTTAAAATCAAAATATTCTTTTATTACTGTTCTAGTATTAGACATTATTTTGTTTAAGGCTTTTCCAAAAGAATTCATTACACGGCCAAGGTCACAATCACTCATTGTTGTCGAAATTCTTAACTCGGCTGCACATTCAGTTAAAATAGAATCAAAAGGAACAGTAGCTGAAATCCATGTTTTTTCCACATCTCGATTTTCATTGTATATAAGATTTTTATTATTTATAGGATTAGATATAACATGTTTTGAATTAATATGATTGACTAAACTTTGTACGTAACTAAATGTTTGAAAGCATCTTTTACATTTAAAGCCATCAATTATCGGTTTTGAGAGTCTTATGAAATGTACTTTTTGAAAATGAATTTTTAAATATGCTATATTATCAACTTTTATGTCACAAAATGAGCATATAATACTATCCATTATTATTCCAACTTGCACAAATGTTAATATAACAGAAAATCTAGTTGTAAAACGAGTACGTAAAAACAACTGCCTAATTCAAATGACCTTCAACACCTAAAAATACACAAATTTACCAATAAAAGTTTTTATACGTACACATAAATTACATTGTTTAGAATATCTAATTTTAAATTCTTAAACTTTGATGATATTTCTAAAGAATAAATAAAACTTGCAAGTTATAATTTAGTCTATGAATTTCGAATAATTAGATATAATAGTAAAAATTAAAAACTCGAAAAATTATTCTATCATAAAATTTGCTTGATATAATATATAGATATTTATTTTACAAGTACAAAAATGGTGCACTCTAATATGTAATTGAAAATGATCTTTTAGAATTTAATTTTAATCTTTAATGTTTTAAGTATTAAAAAAAGATTAATGTAAAACCCTCAGGGGTAAAAAACCTCAAATTCATTTTTCTTGCCCTCCGAAACGATCCTGTAATGTATAAAGCTAATTTTTTTATATTTTTTATTCTTATAGGAAGTCGAAAAATATTTTGGGTTGAAAAATTAAATATTTTCAGCCAAAAATTCATTTTCCTTGCCCTAAAAAACCCCCTTGTAAAGTTAAAAGTTCATTTTTTCAAGTTTCTTGGACCGCCATTTTGGAAAATCGGAAAATAATTGGGGTTGAAAAATTGAATATTTTCAGCCAAAAATTCATTTTTCTTGCCCTAAAAAACTCTCTTGTAAAGTTAAAAGTTCATTTTTTCAAATTTTTTGGTCTGCGATCTTGGAAAATTGGAAAATATTTTGGGTTAAAAAATTTATTATTTTCCACTGAAAATTCATTCATCTTGCTCTGAAAATCTCCCTTGTAAAGTTAAAAGTTCATTTTTTTAAGTTTCTTGGTCCGCCATTTTGGAAAATCGGAAAATATTTTGGGTTGAAAAATTAAAAATTATATCCCCAGGGTATCCACTTCTACCTGGAAGGGTAACTAGATGGTCGTCATGATTTTTTTTTTGCGCGAGTACCTACATACTTATTTGGAAAAAGAAGTATTTTAAACTTAAAATGTTGGACGTCCTATCCCCTTATTTTTTACTTAAATTTAAATTTAAAACTCTAGAAAATTTACAATTTGTTTGATCGCAGTGTTCTATATTTACAAATAAGGATACTAATTTTTGTAAAACTAATCAATCATAAGGTATTTAACATATAGATATATAAATTAATAATGATTAAGAATGATAATATATACCTTTAAAAATTTCCACAATATTTGGAGAAATAGATCTCTTTATTAAATAGCCCCCCAAGGAATTACAGTTAGTGAGAAAATCCTATATGCATAAATAAGTAAAATTTTAAGCTAATGAAAATTGTTTTTATTTTATATAATTCTTACCGCTGAAGGAAGAATAATAGCCATGAGATGTTCTATTTAATTTAAACTATAATTATTTCAGGAATGCAAAATTATATTTCAATTTTAAAATAAATTTTATTAATTAGAGCGCAATATTAAATAAATAAATTAGGTTATTTCTGTTCTTTAGCTAATTCAATATTATAAATAAGGTTAGATATCTTTATTTATTAAAAAAAAAATGAAAGCATATATAATTTATAAGATAAAAATTATTTAAAATGAAAAAAATATAATTTTTAGGAAAAATTAATTAACTTTTTTATAGTATAAACTGCTGTATACTTGTTGTTTTATTTTTTTTTTTTATAAAAAGAATTATATCATTAAAAAATTCTTTTTCTGAACAATGTTTTTTTAAACGAATTTTTCATGTAAAAAATTCGTTTTAAACGATCTAAATAGCTCCAAAATTCTTTTTTAATTAAGAAAAAATTCTTTTGGTCTGGGAGTGTAAATAATAAACCCGCGTGGCTTTACATAAAATTTTCGCGATCCGCGAGCAATCACACATACACACACTTTTACAATACCGCGCTTATATAATATTATATCTGCTGCTGGAGTCGTCTACTTGTGGATGATGCAGTCTGCTAGGAGATGAATAATAATGTAGGCTTGTGGATTCTAATGCAGGATTTTTTACTACTGCTGTTGGCTTTCTTATTTAACACGATTAAGTTTTTATTTAATATTAGAATATTTTCACTATGGCGACCGTGGTCGGTTAATTAATATAATTTATTAATTTATATTAAATTAAGGTTTCACTATTAATGATAATTATGACTTTATAAATGATTATTTAATTTATTTATAAATGGCTCCAAGGCAACACGCGTATCTTTACCAGTATTTTTGGCACTTGGAGGTGCGAAACCGTGAACTGCTCTATGGACATCGCGCGTGACTTCGCGGTCCAGAGCCAAAAAACCGGAATGCTCGTTTTGCCAAGGAAACGGCATGGTCTTCTATTACAGCGCCGTGCGGCTGATACTATAAATCATTATCAGTCGATATGAAAATCTATAACTTTTATTGATCGGTGGTGCTTTTTATTGATCTTCTATTAGAATATTTTTAAACTAGAAATAATATCTTTGAAATTTGATTGTTGCTAGGCGGAAATATTCTGTCTTGAAGACTTGAGGCGCGCGAATATGTGTGTATGTATGTTTGCAAATATTAAATAATTTAATATTTAATATTTGCTTGTAACGGGCAAAAATGCCTCGTTACAAAACATTTTGAACATGTTCAATCTGATCCTCTTTAACAATTAAAAATAAATCATCAACATATCTTTTATACATAAAAACCTTCTCATTATTATAGACAGGAGGTTTAGAATAATAATTAGCATTAGGATTAAGTGTGTTACTACTAAAATTTTTTTTCGTTTTTTTATTTTTTATGGTATTTTTAATAATTTATTTGTGTGCCTATGTGTCTATGTATTTCATCACGAGGCTCAAACCAATGAAAGAAATTACATAAAACCGGTGTCAAAATAAAGTTAAAATAAAAAAATTTTTACTATTTTTGGAAAAAATTAATTTTTTTGAAAATTTGGTTAAAAAGTGAAATAACTGAAAAATATAATAAAATATTAATGTCGCAATTGGTATTACCCTGAAGAAACAAAACTACAGAATACGACAGTATCCGCAAACGACAAAATACTACAAACGACAGAATACAACAAAAATATATATAAAATAAAAATATGTTTGTATTTTTTGCGTAAATATATCTTCACTCTATACATATATCAAGCCAAAGCGTTAGCTTTGGTTTATGGGATTGAGGGGGGGGGGTGGTCACGCGACCCTCCATCGCAAGCAAAAGCTAGCTTTGCTTATATATATATCTCTTTTTTTCTCTCACTCTAAATTCATTGCTTCTAAGTGAGAGGGACATACATTTACATTTAACTCACGATCGGAGACGGCTGAGATATCGAATTTTGGTTTGACTTACGTTTTTTTACTTAGTGCCAGCTAGTTGGTAGCGTATTTTTGTTAATCTAAGGAAGTTACTTTTTACTGTGTATTTAAAAAATGGACATAATTATTGGGACTTTTTAAAGCTCTCCTAAAAAAAGTTTATAAAATGCTGTGCAATTTTTTCAAGAAAGAAACCTGAAGTGCCAAAACTTTCAGGTTATCAAGCGTTGAAACCCACTTTATTATTGAAGATATTATTGAAGATGAAATGATTGCTGAAATATCATTATTGCAAAACATTGAGAAAAAAAAATTATAGCCGGTTGGTGTCAATCGAAAGATATCTAAATTTCTGAAAATTCTCGTATCATAATTATTTTTTCAAAAATTAAAAAATACCACTATATTTTTATTTCTTTTTGGACGAATAATACACTGTTAAAAATAACTCCTGTGATTATACGATAAAATTAGTAAATTTACGAAAAACTAGTAAATATTCGAAAAATTTCGCGATTTTTACTAATTTTGGTAAATTTGCGACAAATGCAGTAAATTAACGATTTATTTTTTCGTAAATTTTCGACAAAATCGTAATTTTACTACTATAAGTCATAATTTTACAATTTTCGTCGAAAAATTTCGAATTTTAATTAAATTGAAATTAACAAAAAAATAAATCGTTAATTAACTAAATTTGTCGCAAATTTACCAATTTTAGTAAATTTACGATTTTTGTCACAAAATCGCGAATTTTTTTGAAAATTTAATTTTTTACTAATTTTATCGTATAATCACACGAGTTACTTTTAACAGTGTATCTATTTTTTTATAAGGAATTAATAACTAAAAACGAGAAAAAACGTTATTTCTTAAACTATAGTTAAAGAAATTACATTTGTTCTCGTTTTTAGATCTGATATCTGAGTTTGATGAGACTTTTGTAGCAAAATTTTTTGCTTTAAGAAATAAAAAAAAGAATTACTTTTTTTCTTTTCCGACGTAAAACCTAAAATTATTACTAGTTTCAGGTAATTCGTTATTAATTAATTTTAGTTTATAATCCTGAAAATATAAATAGGCATGAATATTTGATAAATAAATCTACTAAAATAAATACTGATGCAAGGAATATAAGATTAGAAAATCTTGAAAATATGAAAAGTTTTTGTAAAAATGAAAAGATTTGTCGAAGAAAACTTCAGCTAAATTATTTTGGTGAAGATTACAATGCAAAAAAATGTATCGCCAATAAAACGACATCTTGTGATAACTGTATAAATAAACTATAAACTAAACTGGATGTCGGATAATGATAAGGAAAAATATCGGTATTACAAGTGGACTTGTTAATGGAACGATAGCAAATGTGATTTCATTACAAAAAAATACCTCTAATGTTGTTGAAAAAATTGAAATAGAATTGCAGAATAAATCTAAGCATTTTATTGAAGAGCATGAATACAAATTTTTAATACGAAAAGGTATTATTGTTACAAGATATCAATTTCCTATATCATTATGCTATGGGATAACGATACATAAATCTCAGGGCCTGAGCTTAGAAAATGCGGTAATGGATATTGGTAATTCAATATTCGAACCCGGTCAAGCATATGTTGCACTCTCAAGAGTAACAACATTGGATGGTGTTCATCTAATTAATTTAAGTCCCACAAAAATAACAGCTAATGAAGATGCTTTACACGAGTACAATATACTAAGGAAATCATTTACTAAATTGCAACCATTAACGACAAAGCCCAAGTCTTGCAAAATCTATACTTTTGAAAGAATTTTGGCCATTCCTGATTATATTATGGATGTTCAAGATAGTATTATTGATACATTTGATACATATGAACTTTATCATATTCCAAATGATGATAAATTTTCATCGTATGTCCATTCGTTAATACAATCTTTATTTTATTTTCCCCTTATTAGATATCAATTCAGTGTATCAAACGTCAATTTTATAAAAAAATTATATGATACTTATATACTTAAGGTACGCATTGATTTATCTGAATTTAAAAATAGTGTGGAAATTCAGTGTTTCAAAATAATGTGGAATATTCAGCTTTTCTGCGAAGGTCAGATTCAAAATGGAATATAATTAATAAAAAAGAATTGTCAGTATTATCATGGGTTAGAAATTCAACAAATGCTTAAGTATTTTTTTTGGAAAGTCTTAATAAAAATTCGCGACCATTGGTTCCAAATAATAATTTCATTTCATCTGCTAATTTGCCAAAAATAATTCAAGATAATCTTGTTAATAATATAAACAAACATAATGATAAAACAGATACTGATGTTTCAATTATAAATATTCCTTCATCGCCAAAAAATGTTCAATTACCTACTACTGATCATACATTAAATACAACTTTCATACATAATGGGGTAAATAATGAATTAATAAATGATAGACAAGATGAAGTTTCCAATTTTTCTTATGCATTGCGTGGGCTTCCTAACAATGATGGAGTCTCCTGTTATGCTAACTCTGTCTTACAAACAATATTTCACTTTAAATCAATAAGAGACGCTGTCGAAACTAATCCACGGGATTTATTAAGTATCAATCTAAATGCATATATTAATACTAACGAACTATTTGATATCTTCAGTATTAGAATACATATCTCAATACCTACTTCAGATTTCACAGTTCCTCGACAACAGTGCGTAGGAGAATTTTTAATGCAGATTGACAAACATTCAAAGATTTTAAATGATTCTATAACATTTAAAATGACCATTAACTCTAAGTGTAATACTTGTGGACTAAAATATCCCCGAAAATATCCACAGACCATTTTTATTCTTCCGGTATCAGCAACCAATACTTCCACGTTACACAGTATTATAGATTCTTATTTTAGAAAAGAAGAAGTAATAAACGACGCAGTATGTACCGATGGTTGCTTTTCTAAAGGAAGAACTAATACTAGGAATGCTGATTTTGGTGAATCAATTATAGTTTTGCAGTTACTAATTTTTGAAGAAGTTTTGGATGAAAATGGATTACGTGTCTATGATGATGATGGAGAGATGGTTTATAATAAAATAAAACATCATAAGTTTCCCGAACTTGGGCCACTAACATCCAAAATATCAATCAATGGAAATAACTATAAAGTTGAAGCTGCCATATTTCACGTAGGCAATTCCATTAAAAACGGTCACTACTTTACATTACTTCGTTCAAGTAGGCTTTGGACAAAAGTAAATGATGACAATCCAATAAGAAAAACTCAATGGATACAGCAAAATGCTGAACCATATTTAATTTTTTAAAAAAAATATAAAGTTAACTTATTTGATTTTAAAAATAGATGAATGAAAAATAGGTGAGATTAAATTTTATGGCATAAGCTAAGTAAATATTTAATTTAAACAAAAATATTAATTCCTAATACGTTTATTTGAACTTTTGGGCCATAAATATTGTGATATTTATAAAACTTGTTTATTGTAATTAATTATTATATTTTAATAATAATTTACAGACAGAAGTTATATGTGCTACAATAGCATTTGGGATGGGTATCGATAAGTTAAATTAAAGTACATTTCAAAATACTGATACTGATAAAATTAATGTTTTTAAAACTTTAATAAATTAAAGTATAATTAAAACTAAGTTAAGTCCTGTTGTTTCCTAATCACAAGTTATATTATAACTTTTGGGCCATAAATGTTGTGAGATGAAATTATATGGCCTAAGCTAAGTATATTTTTATTTCAGCAAAAGTATAAATTCCAAATAAATAAATTATAACTATTGGACCATAAAAGTTGTGTGATGAAATTATATGGTTGATTTAGTACGTGTCTGATATTCACGTGGAACATATTAATTAACATATTTTTATAATTTAAAATAAATTAACATTAAAAAATAAACAAAAAAATTTTCTCGAAAGTGAAATGTCTTTTCGATATTATATATATAAGATACAATTTTGAATAATTCGTTTTTATTTTCTACACATTTTTTAATATTATATTGATATTGATTTTATTATAAATTAAATTTTTAGTCTACAATTTTGTAAATGATCATTAGACTCATATAAGATACAATTTTTAATGATTCGTCTTATATTTAATAATAAAAATTTATTATTACTATTGATAATTGATTTTATTATAAATTAAATCTGTTTTTAAAACTTTAATAAATTAAAGTATAATTAAAACTAAGGTAAGTCTTGTTGTTTCTTAATCGCAAGTTATATTATAACTTTTGGGCCATAAATGTTGTGAAATGAAATTATATGGCCTAAGCTAAGTAAATTTTTATTTCAGTAAAATTTAAATACAAATTGAAAATTTAATTAAGTAACTTAAAAATTTTTAAATTAAGCAATGATTTCAGAAATCATTGTCATCAAAATTTTGACTGCTTAAGCATGTTTTTAAATGATCGTTTAAATCATTTTTGTTAATACTTGCTAAGCATAATGGACAATCTTCTTTTAAATTAAATGTGCTTATATTATGGTGAGTTTTAAGACTTTCGTTGTCTTCATTAAAATTAGCACTTGAAAACAAATTATTGTTAACCTGTTGCAGTAAAAAATCTGTCAAAGGTTATTTGATTCAAACACATTTGTAAATGTTTGTTCAATTCATTTTCATCAACAATTACTTCACATACTGGACAATTTTCACTTAATTCAGTTAAATTAGTCTTCTCAATTTTATTTTGTGTAAGACAATCATTGAGATTATTGAAAATTGAACAACCTAAACATTTTTACATTTTTCTAAATGTTTATTTAAATGATTTTTATCAATAGCAGCTTGACATAATGGACAATTTTCTTTTACACTAAACGTTTTAACAATTTTTTTATTAATTTTTTCTTGAGTAAAAATTTCATCAAAGTTATTTAAACTTGAACTGTTCAAACATTGATCCAAGTGATCATTCATTTTACTTTTTTCAATAAATACTTCACAAATTGGACATTTTTCTTTTAATTCGGTTGGAATCGTTTCTCTTCTATTTATATCTTCTTGAGTGAAACGTCCATGAAAAATATTTAAAGTTAAATTATTTAATTCGTTTTCTAAATGTTCCATCAAACTATTTTTTTCAATAAGCCTTTGACACAATGGACAATTTTCTTTTTATTCAACTATCATTATAACGCTATCTTGTTGAGTGAAAAATCCATCATTGTTATTTACACAATTTTGTAAATGATCATTAAAAAGATTTTTATCAATTAATATTTGACATACTGGACAAGTTTCGTTCATAATATTTTTTTTTTTTTTTTTTTTTTTTTTTTTTAATAAGGGAAATATGTGAATCTTGCATCAGCCATGGAGTGTTTGCGGGCCTTAAAGACCCGCAAATTTCCATGACCGCCCAGCTGTACAAAGTGTACAACTGGGAGACTACCGGCGTGGCGAACGCCGGCTACGCCCCAGATTCTTACTGGATAAACACACTTTAAACCCTCCGCGCTTGTTCGTCCCAAACCGGAACTCCCTTTTCAGGTAGAACTTCAGTTTGGGACGCGCAGCCTAGGCAGCTGGCCGCTGCCTTCCCCCCTGCCTAGGGACAGGAGAGCTCTCTACGATAGAAAGCTCTCCTCCTTCTTCTCCAACAAGTTGGTCCTTACGTACTCTGCTACTTTGTTCGAGTTTTCGGAACTCCTTAGCATTTCCAGGACCACCGTCTCCGGCCTCCAAATCGGGAAGGGCGGGCGCCCCTCTGAGTAGCGAACACATTCGAAGAATGTGTGCTCTACTGTATCATCCACGCCCGGACAGTGCAAGCACTCCTTTGTTGCCACCTTATGCCAAAGCTTCAACATGACACGGAAGTACCCGTGTCTAGTTAAGAACTGGGTAAGGTAGAAATCCACCTCCCCATGCTGTCGTCCCATCCATGCCTGCAGGTCTGAGATCAGTCTGCGCGTCCATAGGGCATTTTTCTCTTGGTTTTTTTTCCATCGTTTCTTCCATGCTTTCATAGAGTTGAAGCGGGCGCGAGTGGAAGCCACTTCGCGCTCATCTACGCTCTCGTAGATGAATTTCCGCTCCAACGCTAGCAGGTCAATGGGTATCACCGAAGCAACAACCTGGATCGCCTCTAGAGATACCGTGTGGTATCCGCAGGCGATCCTCACTGCCGCTTGCCTCTGCACCGACGATATTTTTCGTCTTTACTTGGTAGTTTCTGTGGTCTTCGCCCAGACTTCTGATCCGTAGAGCAGGACAGAGTTGACGACTGACATCAGGAGCCTTCGCTTCCCTGGTTTGGGTCCCCCAATGTTGGCCATGAGCCTTGACAGGGAGGATGCGGCCGACGCTGCCTTTTCACACGACCTCTGAAATTGCTCCCAGAAGGTCAGCTTGTTATCAAGCTGAACTCCCAGGTATTTCACCGATAATCTGGTTCGGATCGTGTGAGGGTTTCCGCCGTCGTCGATAATTACATCGAAGTCGGTGGGAACCCTTCGACGAGACAGCAGTACGATCTCCGTTTTTGGGATCGCAAGCTGGAGCCCGTGATCGCCCATCCAGAGGTTGATCCGTCTCATGACTAGATTCAACCTCTCCGGGGTCACTTCCATGTCCCTGCCAGTTATGGTCAGGGCCACGTCGTCGGCGTACCCGATCAGGGAAACTCCTTCTGGGAGGTGGACGCGCAACAAGCCATCGTAAAAGGCATTCCACAGATCAGGTCCGAGAACCAAACCTTGCGTGATGCCTGCACTAAAAACCCTTTCACGCCTTCCGTCGAGCGTGTCGTAGAGCAGTCTCCGGTCCCGCAGGTAATCCTTTACTACGTTACCCAGATACCTGGGTACCCGGAAATCGTACTCGAGGGACCGGATCATGTCATCCCACCTGGCCGAGTTGAAAGCGTTTTTGACGTCCAGCGTTACCAGAAGGACGTCCTTGCGAATTGCAGGCCGCTTTTCCCTCTCAGCCTCTACGGTATCCACGACACGCCGAATGGCGTCTATCGTGGAATGCCCTTCACGAAAACCATGCTGCTCCTCAGAGAGACCACCGCCCTCCTCGATTGCCCTTCTGAACCTTGCCCGGAGCAAGCTCTCCATCACCTTACCAATGGTATTTAACATACACAAAGGTCTGTAAGATGATGGAGAGTCCGGGGCTCCCCCCTTGCCCTTGTTCAAGAGCACGAGACGTGCCACCTTCCACTGCTTTGGGAACACTCCAGCCACCAAACACGCATTGAACATGCTTAACAGGATACCAGGGATTACTTTAACCGCTCTTTTGAGCACCTCCGCCGGTATCCCGTCCGGCCCTGGCGCCTTGCCACTTTTCATGGCCTTTATGGCCTTGACCATCTCGCCTTCGCTGAACAGTGGCACTTCCTCCCTGGGTATCACCTCAGCCGGGTTTTCCCGGATGGGCCTTTCAGGGAAGAGAGCACCGACGATCCGTTCAGTCGACGCCGCGTCCATCATGTTGTCGGACCCCTGGTTCATTTTGCCCATTACGACTTGGCCAGCCGGTGTTTGGCGTCCTTATGATTCTGAGAAAGAACGGCGGCCTCAGGTCTGTCCCGTGCTCTTTGCGCCTTTCGTCGTGTCCTGTGGCATTCCTTCCGGAGCTCGGCTATTTCGGGAGTCCACCAGTACACTGGCTTTCTCCCTTTCCAGGGCCTGCGGCGAGGCATCGAGGCATCACAAGCCCCGCATAATAGAGACGTTACTTTCTTAACTAAGATTTCAGCCTCATGGGGGCTTGTGGCCCCTCCATGCCAAGCGGGGATGGACGCTGACTCGATTCAAAGATACTCTTCGAATACGTCTTCGTCCATTTTTGGGACGTTCCAACCCAAGGGGCGCCTCCTGTTCGTTCATAATATTATTTGAGTTATTATTAATACTTATATGATTACATTATAAATAAAATATAAATTTTTTGATTTAGTATGTGCCTAAAATTCACGTAGAACATATTAATTAATATATTTTTATTATTTAAAGTAAAATAAAACTAATAAAGAAACTAAAAAAATTTTCTTGAAAGTTAAATGACTTTTCGATACTATATATATAAGATATATTTTGTATAATTCATCTTATATTTACTACAAATTTATTATTACTTTATTGATACTGATTTTATTATAAATTAATCATTTTTATTAATGAACAATCTTCTTTTACACTATGATTAAATTAATGTTTTTAAAACTTTAATAAATTAAAGTATAATTAAAACTAAGTTAAGTCTTGTTGTTTCCTAATCACAAGTTATATTATAACTTTTGGGCCATAAATGTTTTGAGATGAAATTATATGGCCTAAGCTAAGTATATTTTTATTTCAGCAAAAGTTTGCAGTAAACAGATAATTTTTATTTAACAGCTTTTTCACATTGGGCTCACAAGGTGTACTTTAAATATAATTAGCTTATATTAAAACAATTTATTATCTTCAGTAACTGCTTAACTTGCCAGGCCCCTAAATAACCATTTTATCCGTGGAAAAATAAAATTAAATTAAATAAATCGTTTTTATAGATTTAAGCTTGATTTAAATGTATGCAAAATAATTATTATTCGGATAAAGCTATTATGGGGGTAACTACTTTCAAGTTAATGGTCATAGTAACTACGTTTTTTTTAATGGGTTTAATTTCCTTCTTTTACATTATCCTCTTCTAAAAAAAAAATGTTTATTTGAAAAAAAGGCATTTCCTGGAAGACCACGTTAATGAATATTTTTACTACTCATCTATGACGGAAATTTTGTTTTTAATGCAATCATTAATCTGTTTATAATACTTAAAATCATAATTCTAGAACTTTGTTTTATAATGAAAAATTATTTTCATAGATAAGATTCTTACTGTTTACATTAAATTAAAACTAGATTCTATTTTTATGATTTCCCATTAGCTTCATTAAAGAAATATCAAAGATAGATGCTTACACTAAATATAGGCTATAACCCATGAGAACCTATAAAAAAAATAGAAAAATTCAAATTGGAAAACATGCAATTTGATTGGCTAATAAACTGTTGACACAAGATGAAGATCTCCATAGAGCCCATAAACTTTTTAATAATAGATAATTATTGATACAATTTGCATTCACGCCATTTACTGGTTATTTAGGGGCCTGGCAAGTTAAGCAGTTTCTGAAGATAATAAATTGTTATAATATAAGCTAATTATATTTAAAGTACAGCCTGTGAGCCCAATGTGAAAAAGCTATTATATAAAAATTATCTGTTTACTGCAAACTTTTGCTGAAATAAAAATATACTTAGCTTAGGCCATATAATTTCATCTCACAACATTTATGGCCCAAAAGTTATAATATAACTTGTGATTAGGAAACAACAAGACTTAACTTAGTTTTAATTATACTTTAATTTATTAAAGTTTTAAAAACATTAATTTAATCATAGTGTAAAAGAAGATTGGCCATTAATAAAAATGATTAATTTATAATAAAATCAGTATCAATAAATTAATAATAAATTTTTAGTAAATATAAGATGAATTATACAAAATATATCTTATATATATAGTATCGAAAAGTCATTTAACTTTCAAGAAAATTTTTTTTTGTTTCTTTATTAGTTTTATTTTACTTTAAATAATAAAAATATATTAATTAATATGTTCTACGTGAATATTAGGCACATACTAAATCAAAAAATTTATATTTTATTTATAATGTAATTATATAAGTATTAATAATAACTCAAATAATATTATGAACGAAACTTGTCCAGTATGTCAAATATTTTTTCATAAAAATCTTTTTAATGATCATTTACAAAACTCAAGAAAAAATTAATAAAAAAATTGTTAAAACGTTTAGTGTAAAAGAAAATTGTCCATTATCTCAAGCTGCTATTGATAAAAATCATTTAAATAAACATTTAGAAAAATGTTTAGGCTATTCAAATTTCAATAATCTCAATGAATGTCTCCACAAAATAAAATTGAGAAGACTAATTTAACTGAATTAAGTGAAAATTGTCCAGTATGTGAAGTAATTGTTGATAAAAATGAATTGAACAAACATTTACAAATGTGTTTGAATCAAATAACCTTTGACAGATTTTTTACTGCAACAGGTTAACAATAATTTGTTTTCAAGTGCTAATTTTAATGAAGACAACGAAAGTCTTAAAACTCACCATAATATAAGCACAGTTAATTTAAAAGAAGATTGTCCATTATGCTTAGCAAGTATTAACAAAAATGATTTAAACGATCATTTAAAAACATGCTTAAGCAGTCAAAATTTTGATGACAATGATTTCTGAAGTCATTGCTTAATTTAAAAATTTTTAAGTTACTTAATTAAATTTTCAATTTGTATTTAAATTTTACTGAAATAAAAATTTACTTAGCTTAATACACATCGTACTCAATGTCAGAAGCCAACTTGGAATCGACACTATTTTTAAATTCAGATAAATCAATGCGTACCTTAAGTATATAAGTATCATATAATTTTTTTATAAAATTGACGTTTGATACACTGAATTGATATCTAATAAGGGGAAAATAAAATAAAGATTGTATTAACGAATGGACATACGATGAAAATTTATCATCATTTGGAATATGATAAAGTTCATATGTATCAAATGTATCAATAATACTATCTTGAACATCCATAATATAATCAGGAATGGCCAAAATTCTTTCAAAAGTATAGATTTTGCAAGACTTGGGCTTTGTCGTTAATGGTTGCAATTTAGTAAATGATTTCCTTAGTATATTTTACTCGTGTAAAGCATCTTCATTAGCTGTTATTTTTGTGGGACTTAAATTAATTAGATGAACACCATCCAATGTTGTTACTCTTGAGAGTGCAACATATGCTTGACCGGGTTCGAATATTGAATTACCAATATCCATTACCGCATTTTCTAAGCTCAGGCCCTGAGATTTATGTATCGTTATCCCATAGCATAATGATATAGGAAATTGATATCTTGTAACAATAATACCTTTTCGTATTAAAAATTTGTATTCATGCTCTTCAATAAAATGCTTAGATTTATTCTGCAATTCTATTTCAATTTTTTCAACAACATTAGAGGTATTTTTTTGTAATGAAATCACATTTGCTATCGTTCCATTAACAAGTCCACTTGTAATACCGATATTTTTCCTTATCATTATCCGACATCCAATTTTAATTGTAATTACTTTTAAAACACCTGCTGTTGCCGTGACTTTTTCATTTGAGTCGTCTAAATCGTTTTCAATACTTTTTCTTACACTATTATCACCACATTAAAATTTATCATTAGCTATAAGCTTTATTTCTTCAGTCGGAATTTTATCCAAGATAGCTTTATTCAAAACATTACACATTTTAACAGTAGGCAGTAAACAAACAGTGTTACAAGGTAGTTTTTTTAAGTAGGCACATAGCTCTTCGAGCCTATTTTTTGGATTAAACAAACAGTGTTACAAGGTAGTTTTTTTAAGTAGGCACATAGCTCTTCGAGCCTATTTTTTGGATTCATACTTTCAAACTTTAACAAACGCTTTTCAAGTGTATTAATGTCTTCATTAGTAACGATACCTAAACGTATTCTATGCAAAATATCAGAAAAAGTTTTATCACCCTTCTGTCGCATATTAATTGTTAACTCATCGTATGTGAAACACTTTTTCCAAAGATTATGGGCAAACATGCCCTTCATAGTGTCTTTAAATTTTGAAGCATCCAAATCCTTGAAAACGAATTCAGCCTTAACGGGTCGAAGTTGTAGTAAATCTCCCAACAATATTATATTTATTTTACCAAACCACCCATCTTTATCGTCTGCTGTATTAAAAATTTCAACTAGTCTCTGATTAATAAATGCCAAGAGAAAGTTGGACACCATTGAAATTTCATCAATTATTAACAAATCTACATTTTTTAAAGCTTCCCTTAATCTTTTTAAGGCAGCAGGAGAAAGTTCTTTATACTCTGGAATACCATCTTCTGAAACCGGTATTAAGAAAAATTTATGAATAGTAAGACCATTAATACTCAAGGCAGCTAATCCATTAGGCCCTAGTGTAATTGTTAATTTCCCTCTTACGTCTTTATTGTATTTAACGATTCGTTTAATAATCTCAATTTTTCCTGTTCCTGCGAATCCACTTATAATCTGTCTTATAAGAGTACCATTGGATAAACAATTTTTCCAATTCTCAAAAATTCTAGATTGATCTTCGTTTAAAGTTCGTTCAGTTCCATCGTCATATTCTAACTAAACTCTATTAGCTAAATCTTCAAAATCGTTGATGAGCATATCAACACCTGCTGTTACACAACCATCTGGTATATCATCAGATGAATTTTCTTGATTTTCATCATTTTCCTCTTCAACTGCTTTTTCTACATCCTTATTAAACAGTTCCCGAGCTTGAAATTTTTCTGTATATTTTAAATGGCACTCTACAGCCTGCGGCAGTTGATGAGCAATTTTGTTAAATGCTACTTCGTAAGTCGCACATTCGCCCTTAAAGTCAGATGTTTCGAATCTCCATGATTTAGACAATAATAACAATGTATGATAATGATTTTCTTTCTCAGTAAACGGATTATGTTTCCAGTGATTTATAAAATAAGGATTTTTGCGTTTTCTGCAAAACCAATCTCCTTGTATCATTTTATAACATTTAATACTCACAAGTTCATTTTTAACAGGAGCATAATCTTTTGCAAAATCATACAAACACAAATCTTTTAATTCATCATGTCTTAAGGGGTAGTGGCTATCAATTAAACTTTCACAAAATATATCAGTGTAGTCAGCATCTAATTTTTTAATTTGCTCGAAAGTTTTTAATTTTCTATTCCTAATTTCTCTAATATCAAGCCATCTGATCATGGTTTTTTTATCTTTGCCATAAAGTGAATGTCCTTATAAAGTATCAGCAGCTTCCATAGAGCCGATTTCTCTATTACTACTTGCTTTAACAGCAAAAGACCAAATTGCTTGGAGCAAAGAATCACAGGTCTTGAGACTTTCATAATCTAGATGACTTTTTTCCATTTTAGTAATATATTTTGTGATATAATTATAATTTGGAATTCATCAGCAATAAATTGAATATCAGTATTACCTTCCCAAACTAACTGAATCGCTGGATTTTAATCATTGATAAAAAGTTCGTTAGCTTTTCTTGGTAAATCATAAAGCCTGGAATGCTTTTTTAATTTTCTACGATTTACTATTGATGTCTTTGTTTTGTGCAGTTGCAATGAATCTCATTTTAAACGAGGAAAACTAAATCTACAAATTGATTTAAAACCAGTTTTTGTCTTTTTTCTTCTTGTGCAAGACCCATTACATCTGTGTTCTTGGTATTTAACTTTTCTATATAATTCAGGGGATATTTTTAGATCAGGGATTCTGCATGTCATATGCTGCAAAATATAAGATCTTATGGTTTCTTCAGGACTCTTATCCATAATAGATGCACCTTCGATCCAAAGTACTATATGAAAATGATCCATGCCTCTTCCTTGGTACTCTCTGCGCCAAAAATAATATTTAACTTTGCCTAATGGATTATCAGATGATAATATAAAATCCAAAGTTGCCTTAAATTTTGTTTTAATAAATACAGCTGCCAAAACAGGATTTAGTACCACAAGCTCGGTAGTAGTTTTACCGCGATCTTCGGGTGCCCAAAATTGTTTCAGATAGTTTCCTAATTCTGTCATATTCCATTCTCCGGGGCTGATTGTTAAAAAAACGTGAGCAGGACCATATTGCTCAACCATACAATTAAGGTCATTTTTTGGTTGCTTCCAAAACTGTTCAGTATTAGGTAATCTAGAAAAAATTGTATTCAAATTGCGCTCCAAGTCTTTATCAGATAATTTTTGTAGAAAATCTTTAGCAGTGTGTTGAAACTTTGGATTAATAACGTTCATGGTCTGAAAAATTCCTGCATTTAATCTACACATAGTATCATTGTGTAGTAAAAAAAATAAATATTGAATATCAGATCTAAATTGAGGGTGTTTTGAAAGCAGTCTTGATTTAATATAATCGCTAACATTTAATTTGGTGTATTTTTTTTTTCATTTAATTTTCTTTTTTCATCATCCATACCACAATGTCCATCTACCAATAACCATGGATAACATTTTGCATCAAGATCTTTTGTTTTTGCATGTAAAGCTTCGTCATAAACTTTCAACATTTGAAACAAGGTTGAACAGTCTTCATTTTTAGACTGATTGTGTAAAGGATATACTGATAATTGATTATAAAAGGGGATTGAATCTGTAGGAGATTTAGCTGTTAATATAGCAGGCTTTTCAAACTGTTGATTTTGATCAGCCTCTATATCATCTTCCTCTAATGGATTATCATTATTTTGTGTGGACTTATTTTCCATAGAATGTTTCTCGATATTAGAATTAGTATTTTTAGGATCTTTAATTTCAAACTCTGTCTCTTTCAAACCAGAAAGTAGATTTTTACGGAATTCGAACTCTGGAAGTATTATGTCAGCATACAAAGGATTATTTGATTTTAAAAAATCTAAAGCTGTCCATACCTTATTTAGATCGACTAAATTTTCCTAAACAACATTTGCCTTGGTAGAAATACCTCGAACCAATATATATAGTTCATGGTAATAGGTGCAGTTTTTGAAGCTATTTTGTTGAGTGTTTCCTGTAAAGGAATAGGAAGATGAAAAGTTTGCCCTTTTACAGCATCAATTTTGCATCTACCTGGTAAATGCTTGTCTAGCTTAGTTTCAAATTTATGTACAACTTGAAATGCTTTATATCGCTGTATTAAAATTTTTTCAAACATGTTTAGGCTACTTATGCATTCGGGTACTGGTTTAACTTTTAACCTATTTAAAAAACTCCAACTGGGCATTTTATTGTCTTTAAATTTGTTCAAACAATACTCACATATATATTCCTCATTGTTATCATCTTTTTCATACTTACGCAATAATTTGTTCCAAAGAGGGTTATCAATTTTATCTTTATGTTTAGAAAGTAATTTTAGTTTTCCTTTACTTACTAGTTTTTCACAAGATACGCAATGATTAGTAGGAAGCTCTAGCATTCTATTATAACATTTAAAAGCTGTTTTGAACTTTTCTCTAATCGATCGTTCATTTAAATCAATATCTTGATGTTTCTGATTTTCTATTTGTAATTTCCTTATATTACTATTTTCATATATAACTAGTAATTTTTTTTTTATCTACGGAATTTAGAGTTTCATTAAAATCTTGCAGCTCTTTATACAAACAAATCAGTTGATAAATGTTGCGCAACAAAGTTCTCATTTTCGGAAAATGAGGAACCGCAATTTGAATTTTTAAAAATTTTGAAGAACATAACAACGGTTTCTCATAACAATGTTCAGGATGACCTAATAGCTTCTGGTTACGATTTTTGCTCGAGCAAACATTAAAATCTTTAAAGAATTTGTCTAAATATGGTAGAGTACACATATCAAAAGCCTCAAAAATTAATTTTAATTCATTAAAAAGATCTGCATCATCTAAATTGCAATTTTCAGTGCAAATCCATGATTTATCTATTTTAACAGTATCTTTAGGCAATGAAACATTGGTAGATAAATTTTGTTTATCGATATCTATATTATTTTCAGTGGCTATTATCTTTTCATTAGCGATAACATTAGTTTGTTGTATGCTTATATTTTGTGTTTGTGTAATATGTATTTTTTCATGCATTTGAATATTTTCCTCATAACCAGTATTTAAATTATTGTTTCTTGAAAAATTATTTTGTTTATCAACAGTAACTTGATTATTGACTTTACAAGAAGGAGCATTTGTATCTATTTTACCGAGATAGATATTTTCAACTTCATCGAAAGAATTTGAAAATAAAGAATCCAAAAAATTTTTATTGTATGCACCGGTTGAAAAGAAAAGTTCTGTAGAAGGATAATGTTTTGACTCCCCACATAAGCATTCATAACGTTTGCGCACTGAGAATGTTTCATTGTTCAGCTCATATCTTTTACGTTCACATTCTAGACAATATAAATGAGCACCAACCTTTTTTTGAATTGTTTTTAATGTACCATTTATTCTTCCAATAAGATCGCGTCTTTCATAAATACAAATAGTGATAATATCATCAGCTTTAATTCTGCATTCAATTTCAGATAATTCATCCATTTGATTAATCAATTTAGCAACATACCACTCCTAATTTCGAATTAATTTAATTGTACTTAAATAGGTTTTTATTTTTCAACGCAAGTAAGTATCTCATCATAGCACTTCTCGATGGTCGCATGACATCGATTCAGGTTTGTGACGTTTTTGCCAATTGAAGTACTGGCAAAAGTCGCCTGAAAAATATCGCTTTCTTGGTCTCCATCTACGATTTCACAGTCCATGTCCTGTGTAGAAGGATCTTGGATATTCTTATCATTTTGTTTCACGCTTTTGTTTATGTTTTGTTCAGACATTTTCATTTCATTAAGGATTCACCACTCCATGTGCAACGGCCTCCTTCGACCCCTCACATTCTGGGCAGCTGACATGCAGACTAGTTGCATCAGAGAGGATATAGCTGACGGTATGTACTTGCACTACCTTGCTTCTCCCATTCCTCCACGAATAAAATCATAATTCGCTTCGTAAATTTAGAGTCCTCCAGCAGCTTGGGTACATACCGCAACATCGCCAAGCCGTTAATGACGGGCTCCGGCTGCAGAGAACCCCACCTCCCGTCTTGCGTCAGCAAAGGCCAAAGATGGTTCAGGTTGTTCGGCACGCAACCAGACAGCTCGCTTCCTTATCCAGGATCCTCTTTTGGCACTCACGGGTCGCACCGCACGGCATACTGCCCATACCGTGCATGCGCGTAGACACACACATTACAAATGTGTATGTAAACACACATGCCCCGCATGGGCAGACATACGGCGGAGAATTTTAGAGTTTCCTCAAACACAGCTAGAGTTCCTTGGGTTTGCCACGCCCATCCAGAAAGGCCGAAGTCTTCCTGGCCCCGAGGTTTACCTTCACACATTACTAAACCAGAAAATAATAACCTTCAGTCATAGTTTAGCGGGGCCCGCAACTAACCTTTAATCGGCTGCGTCGCTGTGCTCAAGGTGGAAATCTCCCATGCTAAGATCCATATACATAAGGCCTAAGGCGACCTCGCATATGGCTTAAATCGCACTTAAATTTGGAGAAGACCTTGGAGCCCCTTTTGGTGTGCCGATTCCTCAGAGATACTTATAGATAGCGAGCTGCAGCACGGCTATATAATAATAACAATAATAATAATAATAATAGTAACAGAATGGTGGCTGGAGTGTTCACAAGGCAGTGGAAGGTTTCACGTCTCGTGCTCTTGAACAAGGGTAAAGATGGAGCCCCGGACTCTCCATCATCTTACAGACCCTTGTGCATGCTAAATATCATTGGAAAGGTGATAGAGAGTATGCTCCGGGCAAGGTTGAGAAGAGCCATCAAGAAGGGCGGTGGCCTTTCCGAGGAACAGCATTGATTTCGTGAAGGGCATTCCATGATAGACACGACCCTGTGTGTCGTGAATACAGTAGAAGATGAAAGGCAGTGGAGGCATGTTATCCGCAAGGATGTCCTCCTAGTAACGCTGGACGTCAAAAACGCGTTCAACTCTGCCAGGTGGGATGACATGATCCGGTCTTTTGAGCAGGATTTTCGGATACCCAGGTACCTGGGTAACGTCCTGAAGGACTATTTACAGGACCAAAGACTGCTCTACGACATGCTCGATGGCAGGCGGCTGAGAGTTTTGGAAGCGGGCATCGCGCAAGGCTCGGTTCTCGGACAGGACCTGTGGAATGCCTTTTGCGATGCCTTATTGCGCGTTCACCTCCCAGAAGGAGCTTCCCTGATCGGGTACGTGGACGACGTGACCCTGATCATCACCGGCAGGGACATGCTATAAACCCAGCAGAGGTTGAATCTAGTCATGAGACAGATTAACCTCTGGATGTGTAATCACGGGCTCCAGCTTGCGATTTCAAAAAATTGAGATCGTACTAGTGACCCGTCGAACAACAATTTCCACGGACATCGATGTAAATGTCAATGATGGTGGACACCCTCACACGATCCGAGGTTAAGTACCTGGGAGTTCTGCTTGATAACAAGCTAAACTTCTGGGAACAATTTCAAGGCTCATGGTCAACATAGGAGGGCCCCAACCAAGGAAGCGAAGATTGTTGATGTCCGTGGTCAACTCTGTACTACTTTACGGATCGGAATTCTGGGTGGATATCACAAAAACAGCCAAATACAGACATAAAATATCGTCTGTGCAACGGCAAGCGGCCTTGAGGATCGCCTACAAATACCGTACGGTATCCCTAGAGGCGATTCAGGTAGTAGCATCGGTCATACTAATCGATCTTGTTATGATATCAACGAGTCTAGTAAATTAATTTTAGATAATATAAAAAAACTATTTAATCAAATCATAATTTAAATATCACAACATACATATTGAATTCACAAAGCACCACTTTCGCCTTTAAAATCACAGATGTAACATCCATTTGCCAAATTAGCGCCCTAAAAACTGTACTCCCGCGCCTGTTAATCCTTGAAAACGAAATTTCCACTTTAAATTAAATTTTGGGTAACATACCTATCGGTGACGGGTTGGTACAAGATCTCGATTTATTTACCTATGTAAATCAAAAATTCGTGTTCACTGAACACCATATTAACTTACAAACGGATAAATTATACTTACATATGTAAAGAAGAGAATGTAAGATAGAAAAACAAGTCCTTTAAAACAACCAAATCCTAGCAACCTTATCTCTTAATCTTTTCGCTTTAAATAAATTTGGAATAGGTTACTACACAAAAGTAATATCAGAAGTAATTTACATAATAAAACGCACTCCTAGTCGAGAGTAGAAATTTTTAATTGAAAATTTATAATAAAATCATTCTTGGGACCCCTTGTGAATCGCTAAATCTTGTTTAAAAATCTAATAATTTTCTTAGAACACAATCACTGAAAAAACAGTAAAAAACATATTTTTACCTGTCGAAAACTAAAGTTCCTCAAAATTTGTTCAAAAATGTTCAAAATCGTTTCTTTGTAGTTAAAATGGGGAACTTATTTTTTTTTAAATTGGTTATAAGACAATTATAATAGCTTTTAAACGTATTTTAGTCTTCTCTATAACAAAAATAACCACGTAGTACTACTTTGACCCAGTATATTTTCCGATTTTCTAAGATGGCAGACGAAAAAGTATATATGAATAAGTTTTTTACATTGCCTGAGAGGATTTCTAGAAATCGTTATTATTGATGAAAATTTTCATTTTCGAACCCAAAATATTTTCCGATTTTCCAAGATGGCGGACCAAAAAACGTCAAAAATGGAATTTTCTACATTACCTTTCGGTTTTTGGGGTTGAGAAAAACGTTTTTATTGATAAAAATTTTTATTTTTTTCTTTCAGCATTATGAATTACCAAACATGTATAAAGGGTGCCACTATAGATTTAGGATAATGCCGTGTTTTTTAAAACTACTTTGGGGTCCGCTGGACTTCAGCTGTGCTGCTAAGGATAAAATTATAAAAACATTTTTCGTAACCTCAACCCAAAAAATCAAGAAAATCAAAACATATGCTGATAGAAAGAAATAAAAAATTTCATCAATAAAAACGTTTTTCTCAACCCTAAAAAACTAATGTAGGTAATGTAGGTAATGTAGAAAATTCCAATTTTGATGTTTTTTGGTCCACCATCTTGGAAAATCGGAAAATATACTGAGTCAATAAAATGACAATTTTGACAAGAAAAAGCTTATTCTTTTAGCTTTTTAAGTTTGCCATCTGTTATGCGCCCAACGTCCAACATTTCCTAATTATTTTTAAATGTATGTTCTAAATTATTTTGTATGATTTCAAAATTTGTAATTTTCTTTTTTAAGCAGTTTTGTTAATTATATCAAATACCTCAGTTACTTTTATCAGCAAATATTTTTATGTATTAAAGAGAACTACCAAAATGTCGCAAACATATTTGTTAATATTTTAAATAAATCGTCCTTATTAGATTGAACATAAAAGGATGTAAAAATTATAAAAGCAAGCCAGTTTGTTCTTTAAAATTCACCAGTTCAATAAGTATTGTTAATAAAAGTTATTTGTTTAAATCTAAATCTAAGAGTGGATTATTTCAACTGTCATTAACACCTATTAAACCAAGTAAGTGAAAAAAGTTTCCATAACAAATAAAAATAACTAACAACATATAAATTATTAATATTAGACCATAACACATCTTGGAAAATATTTTAAGTTAAAAAAATGAAAATTTTCATCAATAAAAACGTTTTTCTCAACCTCAAAAACCCCCAGGTAATGTAGAAAGCTTATTCTGATATATTTTTTGGTCCGCCATCTTGGAAAATCGGAAAATATACTGGGTAAAAGTAGTACAACGTACTTGTTTTTGTTATAAAGAAGACTAAAATACGTTAAAAAGCTATTCTAATTGTCTTATAACCAATTAAAAAAAAAAATTTTTTTATTTTAACTAAAAAAAACCATTTTGAACATTTTTAAACAAATTTGAGGAGTTTTTTTTTTAAAGGGCAATTTTTCATCGTAACCGTTTCATTCGGTACTGAAATTGAAACGAAAACTAAATGCCAAAAACAGTAAATTTGAAGTGAAAAATTATTATAATCATTTTCGCGACCGTTAAAATTGCTAAATCTTATAATAATAACAAAAGATTTTGATATTTTAAAAGTGCATTAAAAACGTTTTAAAAACATTTTTACGCACATCAGTTTTTAATAGAAACCACTTCATTAGGTACTATAATTTTACGAAAACTGAATGCCGAAAAAAAGAAATTCAAAGTGAAAAATTATAAAAAAAATATTTTTACGTTACTGATTATTTCTTTTAATTCAACTCTTTATTAAAAATTGAATTTAAAAACATTTTATATTCATAAAAATAAAATAGTAAAAAGTTATCTGATAAAAATTTTAATTATTGTAGTTTTTTCTTTAATTTCGGAAAAAAAAATAAATATTTTTATTTTTTACAAGAATTTAAAAATGTTTACTACTGCGGTGATTTTTTTTTATAAATTATTTGGGTGAATAAATAATTTATTAACATTTTTACGATTTTCGTAATACAGAATTATAGTTTTTTTGAGCATTGAAAACCCAAAAAAATTAAATTGCTAGCTAATTTTAACATTTAATAAATATTTTTTCGAACTTCGTAGTACACATATTTTTTTAATTTATTTTCACACTATATTACGAAAAAAAGTACGAGCGTCGCTCGTAAAAAAATATTTTAGGAATATTTTTACGATGGTTTTTTCGAACATTAATATCGTAAAAGACTCGTACTTCTTGCACGGTGATTTTGAATTTTTTTTGTTCAATAAAAGTTTTCACATTATAAGAGCAATTGTTAATACATAAGTTTTTTGTTTAATATCAAATGGAAAATTAAGAATTTTATATAAAAATTGTGATAAAGAATATTTTTTTGTTATATAAATTTAATTTTTGTTAAATAAATTTTTTTCTGGGTTTAAAACTAAAGTTGTAATAAAATGATTTTTCGATATATTTTTTTTTGTCCCAGGAACGAATGAAGTTTTTATTTCTCTCTCAAGAGTTAATTTATTCATGGATAGCGAAAGCTTTTGAGTTAAATAAGGAACTTTGAGACGAAAAATTTTTTTTATAAATTCACTTTTTTTGGAACTTATTTTAATAGATAAAAATTTTTTTTTTAACCTTATCAAACGTTAATTTTATTTTTTTTTAAATAATTTTTTTTTAAGCGTTAATTTATTCATGTATGATGCAAGTTTTTGGTAAAAAATATAAATGGAATATATAAAATATATAAATGGTTTATGGATGACTGCAGAGAATCAAAGCCGGACAAAATCATCATTACAAATTGAGGGACAGAAAAATCTAGAGAAAACTCTCATTCTAAGCAAGCATTAAATATTAATAAAGACTTCTGCGGAATAAGGTATGCCTTCCGGCCCCAGTATACTTTTAGTAATTTTTTGGCTCTATTTAATGATATATGATAAAAAATAAGATTCCGAGGGGCACCCCCCACCCCCCCCTGCATTACCCCTGGGGAATGAAATGTGTTTTTCACTAAAATTATTATCTCCGGGCCAAATTATCCGATTGGAGCGTGGTCGATGTAAAAATTTTCGTTTTGAAAAAATACACAAAAAAAATTTTTTTTTATTTTTGAACTTATTTTTAGGTTTAAAACTTCGAAAAACGTCATTTTTGGGTTTTTTGACGGTCTAAAAATTGAGATATCTCAGGATAGAAGAAAAACTCCTCAGGGGAACTTTGTCTAAAAATACTTTTCAAAATTCCGTCTGAAAAATGGCAAATGTAGATTATGTAAAAGAAATCGTGTTTTATTTTTTGCTTATTTTATCATACCATCTAATATTTTATTTTAAATCTAAAATTAGCTTTTTTATGGTCTTTTTTATGTTTTTCTTATAATTTTTTAATAAAAAAACGATATTTCACCTATACTTTTATAAATTTTTTTTTCCGACCCTCGAAAAATATGCTTTGGCCGGAAACCATACCTTATTCCGTAGTAGTCTTTTTGCATTTGTCAATCTAAAAGTTTTTTTAAATTTAGAATAAAATTTTTTTATTATTTTTATGTGTATTATATATTCAATTCTATATATAAGAAATTAAAGTGACATTGTTTGGATTCTAAGTATATTTATAATAACAGAGGATTTACGTAGTTTCCCTGTGACACTAGCGAATGTCGGCATGGTTTCTAATTACAGATCGCTGCAGACGCACATACTTACCCAAATCCTTATTCATATAGAAGTTAAAAACATTGATAAATATTTATATATACATATATAAAAACCCTTCGAATTATATAATGAATTATATAATTATATTATTATTATTATTATTTATTCAGTAGAAGAAATACATTTACATTTTTTATAATACAAAAATAATATTACAAATTATGTATAGTATCCATGCTGAAGTGGATAAATACTTTTTCCACCTGTGCGCATGCTACTGTATATCTTAGTAGTATAATATACAAATTTTTTAAATAATAAAAAGAAAGCTATAATAAAAATAAAAAAAAAATAAAAATAAAATTATAAAATTATAAAATTATAAAATTAAAAATAGATTAACAGATAATTAATATTTATACATTATTTAATCAAAACTAGTTTAATTTATGAGTATATACATGAGTAAAGCGAGTATAGTGACTAGTTTACCATTATAAATTATAAAATATTTAATAGATGACTTTTAATTTTCATCTTGATATTTTCTTTGCAGGAATTTAAGGCCGGCACTTCCTCTAGAACCAAAAAAAAAAAAAAATTTTTTTTTTTTTTTAAATTCTTGAAAAACATATCAAAAATATACACAAAAAATTTCAGATCAATATCTTTATTATTTACCGAGTTATATGTTTTTATAGAGGGTCGCGCGAGATAAAGATATTCAAGGATTATATCATCTATTTTTTACTTCAAAAAACTTTAAACGCGTTTTTCTCGAAACAACGTTTCATGAGTTTGTGTACACGATTACTCAAAATCTACTCAACCAATCATCACCAAAATTTATATATCACTTTATAATAACATTTGCTTCGATATGAATGAAAATGATTTTCAAAATAGGTTTTCAAAAAATTTTTATTAGCAAAAAAAAAAAAAAAATTTTTTTGTTTCCGATGATCCTGGCGGGGGCTAGAATGTACACAAAAAAAACGGTCTTTCGCGGGAGCAGTTACTACGGCCGCCATTTTGAATTTTCATAAAAAAAAAAAAAATTTCCATGACCGCCTAGTTGTACAAAGTGTACAACTGGGAGACCACCGGCGAACGCGGTCGGCGGCTACGCCCCAGATTCTTACTGGATAAACAAACTTTAAACCCCCCGCGCTTGTTTGTCCCAAACCAGAACTCCCTTTTCAGGTATAACTTCAGGTTGGGACGCGCAGCCTAGGCAGCTGGCCGCTGCCTTCCCCCCTGCCTAGGGGCAGGAGAGCTCTCTACGATAGAAAGCCCACCTCTTTCTTCTCCGACAAGGTGGTCCTTACGTACTCTGCTACTTTGTTCCAGTTTTTGAAACTCCGTAGCATTTCCGGGACCACCTTCTCCTGCCTCCGAATCGGGAAGGGCGGGCTCCCCTCGAAGAATGTGTGCTCTACTGTATCATCCACGCCCGGACAGTGCAAGCACTCCTTTGTTGCCACCTTATGCCAATGCTTCAACATGACACGGAAATACCCGTGTCCAGTTAAGAACTGGGTAAGGTAGAAATCCACCTCCCCATGCTGTCGTCCCATCCATGCGTGCAGGTCTGAGATCAGTCTGCGCTTTCATTGGGCATTTTCTCTTTTTCTCTTTTTCCATCGTTTCTTCCATGCTTTCATAGAGTTGAAGCGGGCACGAGTGGAAGCTACTTCGCGCTCATCTACGCTCTCGTAGATGAATTTTCGCTGCAACGCTAGCAGGTCAATGGGTATCACCGAAGCAACAACCTGGATTGCCTCTAGAGATACCATGTGGTATCCGCATGCGGTCCTCACTGCCGCTTGCCTCTGTACCGACGATATTTTATGTCTGTACTTGGCAGTTTCTGTGGTCTTCGCCCAGACTTCTGATCCGTAGAGCAAGACAGAGTTGACGACTGACATCAGGAGCCTTCGCTTCCCTGGTTTGGGTCCCCCAATGTTGGCCATGAGCCTTGAAAGGGAGGATGCGACCGACGCTGCCTTTTCACACGATCTTTGAAATTGCTCCCAGAAGGTCAGCTTGTTATCAAGCTGAACTCCCAGGTATTTCACCGATGTTCTGGTTCGGATCGTGTGAGGGTTTATGCCGTCGTCGATAATTACATCGAAGTCGGTGGGAACCCTTCGACGGGTCAGTAGTACGATCTCCGTTTTTGGGATCGCAAGCTGGACCCTGTGATCGCCCATCCAGATGTTGATCTGTCTCATGACTAGATTCAACTTCTCCTGGGTCACTTCCATGTCCCTGCCAGTTATGGTCAGGGCCATGTCGTCGGCGTACCCGATCAGGGAAACTCCTTCCGGGAGGTGGACGCGCAACAAGCCATCGTAAAAGGCATTCCACAGATCCGGTCCGAGAACCGAACCTTGCGCGATGCCTGCACTCAAAACCCTTTCACGCTGTCCATCGAGCGTGTCGTAGAGCAGTCTCCGGTCCCGCAGGTAATCCTTTACTACGTTACCCAGATACCTGGGTATCCGGAAATCGTACTCGAGGAACCAGATCATGTCATTCCACCTGGCCGAGTTGAAAGCGTTTTTGACGTCCAGCGTTACCAGAAGGACGTCCTTGTGAATCGCAGGCCGCTTTTCCCTCTCAGCCTCTACGGTATCCACGACACGCTGGATGGCGTCTATCGTGGAATGGCCTTCACGAAAACCATGCTGCTCCTCAGAGAGACCACCCCCCTCGATTGCCCTTCTGAGCCTTGCCCGGAGCAAGCTCTCCATCACCTTACCAATGGTATTTAACATACACAAAGGTCTGTAAGATGATGGAGAGTCCGGGGCTCCCCCCTTGTTCAAGAGAACGAAACGTGCCACCTTCCACTGCTTTGGGAACACTCCAGCCACCAAACACGCATTGAACATGCTTAACAGGATACCTGGGATTACTTTGACAGCTCTTTTGAGCACTTCCGCTGGTATCCCGCCCGGCCCCGGTGCCTTGCCATTTTTCATGGCCTTTATGGCCTTGACCATCTCGCCTTCGTTGAACAGCGGCACTTCCTCCCTGGGTATCACCTCAACCGGGTTTCCCCGGATGGGCCTTTCTGGGAAGAGAGCACCGACGATCCGTTCAGTCGGCGCCGCGTCCATCATGTTGTCGGACCCCCGGTTCAACTTGCCCATTACGACTTTATAACCTAGACCCCAGGGGTCCTTGTTTACATCTTCGCGTAATGAATGCAAACATCGAGCCTTGCTTTGACGGATGGCCTTGGCCAGCCGGTGTTTAGCGTCCTTGTGTTCCTGAGAAAGCACGGCGGCCTCAGGTCTGTCCCGTGCTCTTTGCGCTTTTCTTCGTGTCCTGTGGCATTCCTTCCGGAGCTCAGCTATTTCGGGAGTCTACCAGTACACTGGCTTTCTCCCTTTCCAGGGCCTGCGGTGAGGCATCGAGGCATTACAAGCCCCGCATAATAGAGACGTTACTTTCTTAACTAAGATTTCAGCCTCATGCGGACTTGTGGCCACTCCATGCCAAGCGGGGATGGACGCTGACTCGATTCGAAGATACTCCTCGAATCTGTCTTCGTCCATTTTTGGGACGTTCCAACCCAGGGGGCACCTCCTGTACGGAGGTCGTTGTAAGTTTCCTTCCAATACCCGGAAGGCGATGTAATGATGATCACTACCATTTTATTGATCATCCATCACCCTCCAGTTGCCTATTCTCCCGGACGCAGCTTCTGTAGCGAAGGTAGAGGCACCCCAACCCGGCCTCTCGTAGGTGGGCCTGTTTCCTTTATTCTGGACCACTAGTTTGCACCTAGTGGCCATTTTGAGCACAATTTGTCCCCTGGGGTTAGTCGTTGGCATCCCCTATTCCAGAGCCCTGGCGTTGAAGTCTCCACCAAGGATGACGCCACCAGTCGCCGTTCGGACCGTGCACTCGATGCTGGCCAGCTTTGTAGCCAGCTCTGCCGAGCTGTCGTTTGGGGAGAGATAGCAACTTATGTAAGTTGTCTCCCCGCAATTGGCCCAAACGTGGCAATTCCCTTTCCCTTGTTGGGTAAGGGACGTTTGGGACGTTTGGGCTCTGCCTCGAAGCCATATGGCGCAGCAGCCAGTGTCATCGGAAAGCCAGTACTTGTGGTTCATGTTGTAATATTTGCATCCTCTTCGCGAGCAATTTGATCCAACAATGCACCAGCTTCCCGTACGTGTCGCATGTTCCCTTGGAGAACCTTGATCATTTCCGATGACACCTGCATCTCGCCACAGCCAGAGCCTCCCGATAACTGGGGCAGTTTTCCTCTTCAGGATAGTGCTCCGTGGAGCACTCATCCTTTCTGGTCTTGCAGAGGAAGCACTCAGGCTTATCTTTGCTGCACTCTGTCCTCTTATGGCCATCTTCGCCACACTTTAAACACGCCTTACTTCTGTCTGGACCTTTGCAGACATATTGGCTATGTCCATAGCCCAGACATTTGTATTTATATTTATTATTATTTATATTTAATGTATTTATATTTATTTTTTTATTTTTTTATTTTTTTTTTTTTTTTAAGGGAAATATGTGAATCTTGCATCAGCCATGGAGTGTTTGCGGGCCTTAAAGACCCGCAAATTTTCATGACCGCCCAGTTGAACAAAGTGTACAACTGGGAGACTACCGACGAACGCGGTCGCCGGCTACGCCCCAGATTCTTACTGGATAAACACACTTTAAACCCCCCGCGCTTGTTTGTTCCAAACCGGAACTCCCTTTTCAGGTATAACTTCAGTTTGGGACGCGCAGCCTAGGGGCAGGAGAGCTCTCTACGATAGAAAGCCCTCCTCCTTCTTCTGCAACAAGGTGGTCCTTACGTACTCTGCTACTTTGTTCCAGTTTTCGGAACTCCGTAGCATTTCCGGGACCACCGTCTCCGGCCTCCAAATCGGGAAGGGCGGGCGCCCCTCCGAGTAGTGAAATTATTATTATTATTATTATTATTATTATTATTATTATAGCTCTAATTAACATATATTGTTTAATTTAAATAAATAATTTATTGTTGCGGCCAATAGCTTAAAATCATATTTTTCCTTATATTTTTCAAATATTCGCGCATTTACTCTAACTTCTTTGATATCGTAATTATTTAATTTATCAGCCCCCCGTTTTAGGGCCCCTTCTCTCACGTTAAACTTTCACCGGTTCTATAAAACCGATTCATGCGCATCAATCGCTCTCATTTCTGTGGTCGGCGGTCGCGCTCGTAAGTCAATTCGAATCATACACCGCCCAGCGTGTTAAACTTAGTGAAATTAAAATCAAATCAACTATATTCTTAAATGCCAGTTTTTTAGTAATCTTAACTTATACAGTCCGCTAACTATTTATTTATTATTGTAAAATTTATTGAAGTGATTTAAAATAATTAACATTATTTAATTTAAACAAGTGAATTCATTTATTTTACCTCAAAACCAATTTTCCTACAATTTCCACAAATATTTCCTTCAAAATATTACATGGTCAGTGTCTCGCCGGATAAAAAGAACAATAATCGTGAAAAAACGTGTGAATTCGAGCAAGGATTGCGCGTAAAAAACTAGATTTAAAAAAGTGCTCATCAAGTGATTTTCATTTAACGTTTATTCAAGTGACAAAATTTTCAAAAAAAAAAAAAACAGTGACAAATCATTATAATTATTTGTGTTGTGCAAAATTCATAAATTTCAAGTGCAAAAAGGGTTAAGTGCACTACAGGACCTAGTGCACCGCATCTTTTATCAAGAAACAACCACGTGGGCAGGCCCTGTGTATCAGGAGCTCATAAATCGGCAGAAGCCGCCATCATCATTTTCAAGAAGAGAGAAGGGCGAGTAACGAGGCTCCCCTCTCAATACAAAAATCAGCGCACGCTACCACAGACGACGTCATCATCTCTCCTACCACAGACAGCAATTTCTCTCCCCACCAAGTCAACTACAAGCAAGCCAACTTTACTTTCACTGCCAGCCACAGACGCATGTACGGTTGCTGCTTTTCAGGCACCTCAAATTTTTAACATTGGGTAAAGTTAAACCCACTTTCAAGGTAAAATCTTTTTTCTTAATTTACAACTAAGATGGAAGATGCCGAATCTCTTTTAATAGATCAAGTTACTGACGGGAACTTGATCCTCGATTTTCTCGTTAATTCAGATCTAAAGGGGGGAGAGAAAAAACCACTAGCAGTTTTAATGTGCAGAAAAGAACTGCTAAAAGAATACTGGCAAAGTTTTCGTGATCGGCATCGAAAACTACGACATTATAAGGAAGAACTAAAAGATAGATCGTATTTTAAAAAAAATCATTTTACAGATGTCGAAGAACGCTACGTCGAGGCTCTCAGTCAAATCAACGACGCTATCTCCAAGGAATCAACGCCAACAACAACACCACCGGCAGCGCACAGCATCGTTCATACATCGCTGCCTAAAATACCACTGCCAACTTTCGACGGGACTCAGCACAACTGGGACTCCTTCAAGGAAATCTTCAGAGCCAGGATAGTCGACGATGACAACCTTGCACCAGCTGTCAAGCTTCAACATCTCTTGGCCTCTCTTCAGGGTGACGCTGCCAGGCGATACAGCAATCTTCAGCTCACCAGCGCCAACTTTCAAGTAGCATGGGATACACTCACACGTCGATACGACAACAAACGTATCAGGCTCAGCACGCATCTGTCACGTTTGATTTCAGCTCCTGCCGTCAATGCCAAGGTCACCGGAGACATCACACGACTTCTAGACACCTTCGAGGAAAGCATCAGGGCTCTTCGTGGTCTGGACCAGCCAGTCGATCAATGGGATGCCTGGTTCGTGCAGCTGACGGTCTCCAAGCTCGACTACAGTACACGCAGCGACTGGGAGAAATTCAGGGAAGCAGACGACATCTTCTCCACGCACAAACAGCTGATTGACTACCTGGAGAACCGTGCCAGAACGCATGATGCTGCCCAAGCCTCCAGCGGTTCAACCAGCCACACTCAGGGCTCTTCAAATTCCAACAACAGGTCGAACGCCTCAGCCCACACCACGAGTCACCAGCGATCTACGCCAAGTTGTCCACTCTGCAGCGGGGAATCCCACTACTTATCCAAGTGCTCCAAATTCCTGCAGATGGATGTACAACAACGACGTAAGCTGATGACATCTTATCCAGGTACCTGTTACAACTGCTTGGGGCCTCGACACCAGCCAAACAAATGCCCCTCCAAGCGAACCTGTTTCTCATGCGGTGAGCAACATCATACTCTGCTCATACAGTGACAACTTAGCAGCTCCAACAGCAGCAATCTCAGCGGCTCCAATAGCGGCAACCTCAGCAGCTCCAATAGCAGCAATCTCAGCGGCTCCAATAGCGGCAACCTCAGCAGCTCCAATAGCAGCAATCTCAGCGACTCCAATAGCAGCAACTTCAGCGGCTCCAATAGCGGCAATCTCAGCAGCTCCAATAGCAGCAACTTCAGCGGCTCCAATAGCGGCAATACCAGTAGCTCCAATAGCAACCAATTCAGCAACCTGTTCCAACCAACGTGGCGTTCCAGACGTGGGTCAGTTCACGGCGGGCGGTCCAGTTTCAACATCATACTAAGCTCAAATTAATACTGTAAAAAATTAATTAAGTTTTGTCTCTTTTTTCTTTTCAAATGTTAATTAAATTTACAACTTAATTAATTTTGAATAAGTAATGTAAACCAGATCTAAAATTGCATTGTATAGAATCACGTTAAATTCAACTCAAATTTTATTAATGTATCAACTCATTTCATTTCAACAAACTTATTTTGTTAAATAAGATTTAACAAGGCGGGCGGTATGTTGCGGCCAATAGCTTAAAATCATATTTTTCCTTATATTTTTCAAATATTCGCGCATTTACTCTAACTTCTTTGATATCGTAATTATTTAATTTATCAGCCCCCCGTTTTAGGGCCCCTTCTCTCACGTTAAACTTTCACCGGTTCTATAAAACCGATTCATGCGCATCAATCGCTCTCATTTCTGTGGTCGGCGGTCGCGCTCGTAAGTCAATTCGAATCATACACCGCCCAGCGTGTTAAACTTAGTGAAATTAAAATCAAATCAACTATATTCTTAAATGCCAGTTTTTTAGTAATCTTAATTTATACAGTCCGCTAACTATTTATTTATTATTGTAAAATTTATTGAAGTGATTTAAAATAATTAACATTGTTTAATTTAAACAAGTGAATTCATTTATTTTACCTCAAAACCAATTTTCCTACAATTTCCCCAAATATTTCCTTCAAAATATTACATTTATATATAAATATATAAATAAAATTAAAGTAAAATTAGTTAAAAAAATATAAGTAATATGATAAAATTTGATATTAATACTGTTTCAAAAACTAAATAAAATAAATAAGTTAACCATAGCAACAATCACTCAAAAGTCAATCAGTCAATAGTCAATCAATATGTATTAAAACTTGTCAATAGAATTTTATTAATCAGTCAACAAATAAATCAATAGGTTAAAATTTGTAAATAAATAAATAATAAAATAACAAAATTAATTAATATTAGTTTAGTCAAGCTGTTGTTAAACAGTGTTATTTATATGTCTTGATTTGTCAAATTTAATATACTATTTGTTAAATACCTTATGGATCAGCTAAAATGCCGCAAGTAATTGATTATTGTTTAAATTAACCTAGAGAAATTAGTATTTTCAAACAGATGAATAGTAAAGATATCAATCAAATTATCATTACTTTTTTTTTAAATTCTTTTTAAGAGATAGAAATTAACTTTCAGATCTCTCTCCACCTTTCCTAAAACAGAACTTAACCCACCGGTATCCTGCGAGGGCTCGGTCCCGTATAGGTAGGAAGCTGTTTTTGAATTTATATTTGTTTTTTCACATCCACTTCCTTCAAATAGTACCCACTCCACCAGTTCATACCTAGGTTCATGTTAGAAACCCAAATGAAGCCTTTGAACTCACCAATGATCTGTTAGTAGTTATATGGGCGAATATGAAACATATTCCGTTATATGGTTTAGTCCTAGCTTGGTTAAGCAATAGCTATCCTCGGTGTTACAGGTATGGGTAAGCTGTAGTCTCAGTGATTCGCTTCTTTATAGACTAGATCTCCTTTTAACGTGGCATCCTAACCACTCGCAAATGATATAACTACATAATTTAATTTTCTTAGAAAAAAAAATGAGAGTCTACCTGGAATTGAAAGTTTTTACAACTCAACCATCGCTTGCTCTTTATCGCTAGCTTTATTTTCTGTATTTTGATTCTTATCTTGATGGTTGTTGTTTAGTTTACCTCTTCTTCCTCTACCTTTACCTCAAAAATTATTATTAATAAACCTGGGTCTTTTCTAATTTTAGATCTGGAGGCCTGGGATGGAGAAATCCTATACAACATTTTCAAAAAATAAATTATAAGATTTAAGATATCGAATAAAAACCATAATTCTAGAGATTAGTACTTACTTCAGTCAAAATACGGGGAGGGGGGTTGTATTATTACTGGCGAACACGATATTTGCTCTACTATAGGTTCTTTGAGTCGCTGAACACAAAAATCGGGGTCTTTTCGTAAAGAAATGGGGCCTTCACACTTAAATTTGTAAAAACTACCCCCAAAAAGGGTTTTTTTTATTTATTCGCACTTTAGGCGCTCATATTTGCACCATAAGGGCTTTTTTGGGTCGCCAATCAAGATATTTGCCTTATTTTTTATGAATAATCATTATTTTGCCCTTAAAATAGCTAAAACTACCCCTAAAAGGGATGTTTTTGCTATTTTAACACTTTGAGCATCCAGGATATGCCCATATAGGTTTTTGGATCACTAATAAAGAATTTTGACTTCTTTTTCATATATAAAAAATATTTTACACTTAAAGTAACTAAAACCACCTTTAAAAGGGGTGTTTTTGTTATTTTCGCACTTTCAGCATCCAAGATATGCCCATATAGGTTTTTTAGGTCGCCATTCAAGAAATTCGACTCCTATTTTGTGGTGAAATATTGATTATTTATGAAAATAAAGTCGAAATTCTTGATCAGCGACCCAAAAAACCCCTTATGGTGCAAATATGAGCGCTGAATGTGCGAATATTTAAAAAAAAACCTTTTTGGGGATAGTTTATCTTTTCTATATTTTTTGGTAAAAAAAATTTGGAAAACAAAATTAGGTCTTAGTACAATAATGGTTGTTGAATATCATCGGTTAAAATCACACACACACACGCACACACGCAAATCACAATTTGAGTTGTAATAATCGAACTAAATATAATATTTGAGGAATTTATAACTTTAATATCAAAAAATATCAAAAAATTATTTATTTAACAATTATTTAAATATCAAAAAAAAAAAATTAATTTTGTTTATTATTTATTTTATTTTAAGATACGATGAATTCTGGAATTTTACTATGCATAGTCTTCATTGCTATTTTATTAGCAATTGCTAACCGATCTGTAAGTTGTGCTCAAAGTATAAAATCAGATTCCAAAACTCAGTACAGAGATATTAGAGAATTTAAGCCACCTCCTGATGGATTTGCTTATGGATTCGGCAAACGAGAAATTCGAAAACGTGACAAATATATTAAAATTATAATGTCTCTTCTAACAGAAAATTATCCTTACAGGTGTGTTTCCTTACATCTATTTACTTTATTTCTTCTCATTTATTATTTTTATAAATTGTGATAAAACGTGGAATATATTTGTAAGTAACCTTTAAGAAAGTAGCTTTTATTTTTTATTTGTTCTCTCTGTCTCTCTCTCTCCCTCTTCCTCTCTCTAGTAGCAGTAGTTCCTGGTGCTCAGAAGTCAGCAGTCAGCAAATGAGAAACTAGGAATAAACGGAACCTTTTAGACGAAATTTCCGTCCGCAAGAAATAAACAACACAGCATGTTGAGAAGACTCTGAGCGACTTAACACGTAAAAATCTCGTATTCAAGAAAAACATTTATTTATGTATTGTACGAAGTATATGTTATTTAAACTTATACGTTCTCAAAAGAAAAAATTACGGTTCTCGTTATGATAAAAAAATTATACGAAGTGTGTGGTATTACTTTATCATATTATTAAATTATCATAAACTTTTTTTTTGTTACACCGGTCTCTGAAAAGAGTAAAAGGGCAAAGCCACCATATATATATAAATGCTTTGTGCATTTATGTTTTGTCAAGGGAATTTTGCGAATTTTGCATCAGCCATGGAGTGTTTGCCTTAAGGACCCGCAAATTTCCATGACCGTCCAGTTGTACAAGTACAATCGGAGGATTGCCGGCGAACGCGGTTGCCGGTTTTGCCCAAGATTCTTACTGGGTAAACACACTATAAACCCCCCTGCGCTTGTTTGCCCTAAACCAAAACTTCCTTTTCAGGTGTAACTTCAGTATGAGACGCCCAGCCTAGGCAACTGGCCGCTGCCTTCCCCCAGCCTAGGGACAGGAGAGCTCTCTACGATAAAAAGCCCTCCATTTTTTGAGGAGCCTTAGTGCCAGCTAGTTGGCAGGGTATTTTTTGTGTGTGTCAGTATAGTAAGTAAACCAAATGACCATATTTGGTCAAGAATGAATAATTTTCAAATTACTGCCAAAATTTTAATTTTTGACTAAAATAGATTTTACATGTTTAAAAAATTTTTTACAAGCTTATAAATTTCAAAAATTCCTTACTCGCCCATATTTGATCATTTATTTGCGAGATATGAAAATTTAAAGTCAGAGTCCTGCATCAAGATTTTTTAATAAACGCTAATATTAAGTACCATCTTTACAGAGTCATATCACGAAAATAACTAATGCACATAAAAGAACGAATAAAAAATTATGAGACCTATAAAACACATTTTAGTTTTAACTCAAAATTTTAATTGCAATGTTTGCAGCCAATTAAAAACTAGTTTTTTTGGCCAAATATGGCAATTTGTTTTACTGACTATAATGGTAGAAAAATTACTAATAAAAAATGCTGTTTACGGGGATTAAAAGGTAATACTTACACGATAAAAATTATACCAACTTGAAGTTGATTGGCTGATTAACAAGGTAACTGCTATCTTATAGCATAGAACCGTGATAGGGGGTTTAGTTTCAAGCTCCAGGAGGCTCATCCAAGAAAATTGAGAATAAGGAGGGTGTTTTTGCAACTAACACGACCTCTCCTGAATATCAGAAGCAAATCTGCATCCCAAACAGTTTTAAGTCCCTTGTAAGATTGGTCGTAAAAACACCAATAATCCACCCGATTTTTCGTTACCTTGTCATTTGCTTGCTGAGCAGATCTCAATCAATTTTTTTGCGGTATCTTTATTGTTGTTACGTGCTTATTCTATAAAATTCATTAAAAGAAAAAAAAATCCCTCAACTCTAATGCCCCTCAATCCACTTGACTACTAAATTAATACTATACTCAAGTCATAGTGTAGTGCGTGGGTATCCGAATTCATTAGCTAGAACTAAAAAAAGGTGTTCTGAAGGTTGTACCACTGAATTCGAATTTGGGATCCTATGTGGTTAAAAAAAGAAGAACATGTCAGAAACTACCCCTTTTATGGGTTTTCAAATAAATAACATATTTTAAAAGTAATTATATTCCAGGAGTACGAAAAAATTCGCAAAACACGATACAATTTTTTTTTCTTTATTTTTTTTTCTAATCTTGCATTTAAAAATATTTCATCGTATTTTAAATTTTATATACTTTACTGCTTGTTTTACGGGTAATAAAAGTATATAAAAATTACCCCTAAACTTAATGCAATAAAAAATGAAAAAAAAATATGACATTTTATTTTTCAATCTTTCCATAACTTGCCTTTTTTGAACATTTTTCTTAATTAAATAAAGAATTGGAGGGATAATAGGGGTGAAAGACAATTTTTTTTGTAGATTCCTGGAAAAGGCATAAAATAAAAAAAAATGTTGCTTATGTTCTCTTTTGCAATAAGCTAACGATGTTGCAAAAAAGAGGCAGATTTCCCATTTACTCTTTACTTTATTTTCGATAACGAGAAGAGACAACTATACCTTTGGAAAACCAAGACGTATGCCAACCACGGATAAGTAATTTATTTATTTTTGCATTATATATGTTTTGCTACGTGTGTAAATAATCATTTTAATTAATTAAATCTTTGATTTATATAATTCTTCTACATTCACTGCAATCTCTGTAAATAATAAATTATAAGACAAAGCATATTTTTTTATTATAAATAATTGACAGTATTTTTGTTATATTAATTCAAGTCTTGTTATTGTCTTATCTATACCCATCCTAGTACATGTAGTCTAAATTGTTACAGTAAAGAATCGAAGGTACATCTGGCCCCCCTTCGTACCGTTTCAATATACTAGCAATAGATGGAAGGGGGCCTCCGTGTCACATTTGCTTCTGTTTCTTTTGCTAAAAAAATCGGTTTTCACTACAGTTTAATAATCGAACAAACACATTCAAACCATTTAGAGCAGCGTAGATGAAACATTAATGAAAAATTCTAGGTTCTGATTTATAATAGAAAAATAGCGCGCTATTCTGCATCAAGTGTTAATTAATGTTCTATAAAGGTACATGTAAAATATTATTCTTAAATAAAAGAATGATATTATGTCTATTAAATGATATTAAATTTAAAATGTTTTAAATCTAAACTAGGATTATTGTAAAGAAGTAGGTTACTGGTTTTATATTATTTTTACTTACACGGAAATAAATTCTAAGTTATATTAACAAATAACTTTGTTAAAATAAGCCAACGAAGTATTTATTGAATTGTGATAGTTACTTAGTTGATTCAAACAAAATGAAAATTTTGTTTAAAAAAAATAATTTTTTTTTTTTTTTTATTTTATTCTTTTTTATTTTTTTTTTTTTAATGAATTATTTTTTTTTTATAATTATTTTTTTATATTTATTTAGGTACTTATATATTTATTAATTTAAAATCTGTTAAAAAAAACTGAAGAAAAATTTTGACTCCTACTGGTATTGAACGGGGGACCGCGGCTTCCAAAGCAGCGACATTATCCATTCTGCTAACATGACACTTCGATTTAATAAAAAAATTTTAAGTACTATATGTTACAGATAATAATTTTCGAAATTATATACAGAGTAAATTATATCAGCGAAATGCATACTTAAAAATAATAGATAAAACTATCATAAATAATTTTTAGGAAATTCCATTTCTTTATTGAATAATAATATAAACAAAAAGCGAAATGCATATTTAAAAATAATAGTTAAAACTATCATAAATAATTTTTAGGAAATTTCATTTCTTTATAAGAACATGTTTTGACTTGCAGGGGATAAATACATAAAAGGATAGAAAGAGAAAGAATGAATAAATATTCTAATATAAAAGAAAAAGCATTGACCTAACTATTAAAATTAATCATATTAATGTTGTAGGTTGTTGGTTTATCTAACCTTACGTTGATTCAACAAAGATTTAAGGGGTTAACTTAACGATTTTAATTTTGTTTGAATCAACAAAGTATTTGTTAGTCTAATGTTTTTATTTGACAATTCAACGATTAAATAATAAATGAAAAAACTCGATGTCTTCCAGCAAAAAAATTTTTATTTGAAAAATAAAAATATAAATTTGTCAATATTTCGGAGATTTTTCACTCCATCATCAGGACTATAAATAATAAAATACATTAATTACTAATATATATAAAAAATTATTTACACAATATTTACCACATAGTCTAAAAAATTAGATGTTTACATATTAAATAATTAAATATTGTATGCAACTATAAAAGTATGCATGGACTATTGTACGTTATTTACACTGTTGTTATATACATTGCGCGGTGTATGTTTTATACATGTGTAAGATAAAATTCTTACTTGTCAATACATAAATCAATAATACTCAATATTATCATAGACATCTATGATTAATTCTAAATACTAATATAACATATACCTTAAAATTATATAGAGCATCTACCTTATCATATCATGATATTGTTTTTTAATAAATAGATAAGTTTACAATAAGCTGGATTTACATTATTTGATTCTTCTTGTTTATTTAAACCGTTATTTTGACTTTTTATATGAAAAGATTCTGAAAAGATCCGTTTATGATAATGTTGTTCTGTATCTAAAACCTTTACCCCTTTCCAATTAAACATATGACCTAATTTTCTATGTTCTGTGACTACATTGTGTTTATCAGAATCTAGTTTCCAATTATCAAAATGTTCACTAATTCTGAGACCTAATTCTCTTTTTGTTTCTCCAACATAAGTAGCATCCCAATCTTTGCATTCTATTTGATAAACTTTATGTGTTTGTTGGAACTTATTTAATTGGTCTTTGCCTCTTATGATTAAATTGCTTAACATATAATTAGGTTTAGGTATTACATTAACGTTATAAGGTTCAACTGCTCTTTTTATTCTATAAAATAAATTGTTGGAACCCCGATGGGGTCTCCTGTATCCCCTATCTTAGCAGATATTGTTATGGCAGATTTGGAGGAAAAATGTATAAAAAAGTTAAATTATACTCCTATTTTTTACTTTAGGTATGTTGATGATATTTTAACCTGCATACCTAAAGAAAAAATAGATTACACTTTAAAAATATTCAACTCATATAATAGTAATTTAAAATTCACTCATGAACTTGAGAATAATAAATGCATTAACTTTCTTGAATTAACCTTAATTAATAACAATAGCCAAATTTTATACAATTGGTATAGAAAAAATACTTCTTCCAATAGATTTTTAAACTTCAATTCCTGCCATACAAAAGCCCAAAAAATAGCTATGGTCTTTACATTAGTTGACAAAAGTCTATAAACTATCTGATAAAAGATTTCATAATGAAAACTTGAGTAAAATTAAATCTTTTTTACTAAGCAATTCATATCCTCATAAATTCAATGATTATTATATTCAAAAAAGACTTGACTCTTTACATTATAGTGAAGAGAACTACAATGATGTAGCCAATATTGATCTTAATAATATAAATAATAATAAAATGAATTTATGTATTCCTCAGATCAACAACAATTTATTTTATAGAATAAAAAGAGCAGTTGAACCTTATAACGTTAATGTAATACCTAAACCTAATTATATGTTAAGCAATTTAATCATAAGAGGCAAAGACCAATTAAATAAGTTCCAACAAATACATAAAGTTTATCAAATAGAATGCAAAGATTGCGATGCTACTTATGTTGGAGAAACAAAAATAGAATTAGGTGTCAGAATTAGTGAACATTTTGATAATTGGAAACTAGATTCTGATAAACACAATGTAGTCACAGAACATAGAAAATTAGGTCATATGTTTAATTGGAAAGGGGTAAAGGTTTTAGATACAGAACAACATTATCATAAACGGATCTTTTCAGAATCTTTTCATATAAAAAGTCAAAAGAACGGTTTAAATAAACAAGAAGAATCAAATAATGTGAATCCAGCTTATTGTAAACTTATCTATTTATTAAAAAACAATAACATGATATGATAAGGTAGATGTTCTATATAATTTTAAGGTATATGTTATATTAGTATTTAGAATTAATCATAGATGTCTATGATAATATTGAGTATTATTGATTTATGTATTGACAAGTAAGAATTTTATCTTACACATGTATAAAACATACACCGCGCAATGTATATAACAACAGTGTAAATAACGTACAATAGTCCATGCATACTTTTATAGTTGCATACAATATTTAATTATTTAATATGTTAATTATTTAACATCTAATTTTTTAGACTATGTGGTAAATATTGTGTAAATAATTTTTTATATATATTAGTAATTAATGTATTTTATTATTTATAGTCCTGATGATAAAGTGAAAAATCTCCGAAATATTGACAAATTTATATTTTTATTTTTCAAATAAAAATTTTTTTGCTGGAAGACATCGAGTTTTTTCATTTATTATTTAAAATATGTCCAGCGTAAACTATTCAATTCAACGTTTAATCTTTAAATTCAACAGCTTAAAATTCTAATCTTTTTTCAGTTACGTAATGCGTTTAGTTTGTCTTATATTTTCTTTACGTGTTGATGGAACTATGCAGCTAGATTTTTTAACTGAAAATAATTTTTACTTTTTAGTGAATAGTAGTATTTATTATTTTAAAACAAAGTTCATCGTTATCTTCATAATGCATTTTTTTTTTCATTTTTTTTTACATTATGCGGATGCCTTAGTCCTAGAGCAATATTAGAAATGTTCAGAATTTAATCTTATAAAAAACGGATATTATTGTGTCCAAATCGGGTGGCGAAACTTGTAACGTTCAGAACGCAAGCTGACGCACTATCAACCGAGCTATCTGTGCTCTTTTTTTGATTCATTAGGTTACAAACAGACAGACAAACGATCGGACCTCCGGTTCTCGGACCGGACCTGTGGAATGCCTTTTACGATGGCTTGTTGCGCGTCCACCTCCCGGAAGGAGTTTCCCTGATCGGGTACGCCGACGATGTGGCCCTGACCATAACGGGCAGGGACATTGAAGTGACCCAGGAGAGGTTGAATCTAGTCATGAGACGGATCAACCTCTGGATGGGCGAGCACGGGCTCCAGCTTGCGATCCCAAAAACGGAGATCGTATTGCTGACCCGTCGAAGGGTTCCCACCGATTTCGAAGTAATTATCGACGACGGCGGAAAACCTCACACGATCCGAACCAGAACATCGGTGAAATACCTGGGAGTTCAGCTTGATAACAAGCTGACCTTTTGGGAGCAATTTCAGAGGTCGTGTGAAAGGGCAGCGTCGGTTGCATCCTCCCTGTCAAGGCTCATGGCCAACATCGGGGGACCCAAACCAGGGAAGCGAAGGCTCCTGATGTCAGTCGTCAACTCTGTCCTGCTCTACGGATCAGAAGTCTGGGCGAAGACCACGGAAACTGCCAAGTACAGACATAAAATATCGTCTGTACAGAGGCAAGCGGCACTGAGGATCGCCTGCGCATACCAGACGGTATCCCTAGAGGCGATCCAGGTCGTGGCTTCGGTCATACCCATCGACCTGCTAGCGCTGGAGCGGAAATTCATCTACGAAAGCGTGGAGGACCGCGAAGTGGCAACCACTCGCGCCCGCTCCAGATCTATGGAAGCCTGGCAGGAACGATGGGAAAACAACGAAAAGGATAATGCTCGATGGACACGCACACTGATTCCAGATGTGCAGGCATGGATGGGACGACAGCATGGGGAGGTGGATTTCTACCTTACCCGATTCTTGACCGGGCACGGGTATTACCGTGTCATGTTAAAACACTGGCATAAGGTGGCAACAAAGGAGTGCTTGCACTGTCCGGGCGTGGATCATACAGTGGAGCACACATTCTTCGAATGTGTTCGCTACTCGGGGGGGCGCCCGCCCTTCCCAATTTGGAGGCCGGAGACGGTGGTCCCGGAAATGCTACGGAGTTCCGAAAACTGGAACAAAGTAGCAGAGTACGTAAGGACCACCTTGTTGCAGAAGAAGGAGGAGGGCTTTCTATCGTAGAGAGCTCTCCTGCCCTTAGGCAGGGGGGAAGGCAGCGGCCAGCTGCCTAGGCTGCGCGTCCCAAACTGAAGTTATACCTGAAAAGGGAGTTCCGGTTTGGGACAAACAAGCGCGGGGGGTTTAAAGTGTGTTTATCCAGTAAGAATCCGGGGCGCAGCCGGCGACCGCGTTTGCTGGTGGTCTCCCAGTTATACACTTTGTACAACTGGGCGGTCATGGAAATTTGCGGGTCTTTAAGGCCCGCAAACACTCCATTGCTGATGTAAGATTCACATATTTCCCTTATAAAAAAAAAAAAAAAGTATTTCTAATTTAAACAAATATATATACATTTTTGTTCAAGAACTAATATATTTTTTATTACATAAATTTTACATATTTCAAATAGTTATTTTTTTGTACGAAAAACATTGATAAATTAGTTGATTAAATATTCAATTATATATTATCGTAATAAATTTCAAGTTTATAACTCCGCTATGCCGGTCCTAAGCCCGGCGCCTCATAAGGCTGAGGAAGGAGGAAGGTAGTTCAGGCTGCTTTATTAAAGTTGAACTGGAATCTATGATACTGGACATAGCTTTCTGGAACAAATGCGGCTGCCCTATAAACGGGATCTGTGCCTTGCATTTCTCTGAGTTACGCGGATACCGCTACAATGCATTTTCATTGAGTAAGTCGCAGACAGCTTATTGCTCTCTGGAATAACTGAGGCTGATCTATAAATCGGGTCTATGCCTTGCATTTCCTTTGAGCATTCTTAATGAATGTGCATCAAACTGCTATCCACTAGTATAAAAGGGGCTCCAAGAGATTTCCTCCTTGAGCACAGCAACGTAACTAATTAATTAGAGCTTATAAGGATCCAGGTGCAGTAAGAAGAAGTAGGAGCTGAAAAAAAAGCGTCCGGAAAACGAGGACAGGCGATATCTTGATTTAATAATAGGAACCTAGTGACAAAGTAGGTTCTTTTTCACAAGAAGTAAGGAAGGTACTGGGAGACCAAGTCAAAATTAGGGCAAGTCAAAGTTATCCAAAACCTTAATTTGAATTGTCTCACTAAGCTGGTGGATGTCATCAATGCCATCAAAGGCAAAGAAGAAGATGCAGAGTCAGCTAGGATATATATCTCTAAGAGCAACTCAAGAGAGCAGAGGACTGTCTATTTTGAAAACTACATTGATAAAAAAACCGCCTATAAACTAGCTCGCACTGAACGCATTAAAATTTGGTGGATGAATTGTAGGGTAAGGTTGTGGACCTCACTAACGCGCTGCTTTAAGGGCTTAAGTTACGGGCGCATAGCCAATAATTGCTTTCAACCAGACAGGAGGGAAAACTGTTATAAATACGGAGGAGAAAGTTAGGATAAAATACAAAGTGAATGCTCTGTTCCGATCTCGGGCAAAGAGGCAAGAAACTGAAGCATACCTTAGGAAAAGGAAAGCGTGAGGTGCTACGGAGGGATCTTGAGAATAATTAAGGAGCGGTGTAGATCCTAGCAAGTCAAAGAATGCTAAAGGTGTTTTAAGGTAAAGTACAAACAAGTCCTTAATCAGAAAACATGATGTTCTAACTTGCTATAGAAAAGTCAGCAGAATTTCTCCTGGGAAGGTACTAGTACAAGAGAATGGCTCCGGCAGAGGCTTTGCCAGGATCAAGACGCAAGTTTTTACCTACATAAGCGCGTGCTTAACACCAAACAAGCCCAAAGAGGGAACTCTGATCCAACTTAACAGCCTGGAAGATGCAGTAAATGACATGACTGGTAAGATTTAAAGCAAGACTTAACTTAGCTATGTTAAATGTAGGTATACCCTGGTGCAAAAAACATCGATGAATAACGCTTATTTTGAGCGCTTATTTTCATCGCTAAATTATCGCTAAATCAGCGCTTATTTAGTGCAAAAAAATAACTTAAAAATTTTTTTTTTGGAATTTTAAAAAAAAAAATTATTTTTTTTTAATTTTCTAAAAATTTTTGAGGGGAGGGTGGGGGAGTTATTATGAACCGGTGGACCCATAATCGAATAATGTTTTCGAAAAAATTCCGAATTTTTAAAAGTAGAGGAAAAAAATAGCTTTAGACTAAAACAAAATATATATAAATATATATTAGATTTTGATTCCATGTACTAGATTCATAAGAATATAAAAATTATTAAGAAATAAAATTTCTTATTTCCTACATAGTACATAAATGGTATTTCACTCGAATACATTGAGCGAGATCATCAGTAAGAAACTCAATGTATTTTTCTTATATACCAAAACTCAGCTTGAATTGTCTTTGATTTCTTATATACTTTCCCGACTTCATTTCCCTTGCGAGAAAGTATACTTGAAATCAATCTATAACATGGACCACTGTATGGCAACAAATGTTATAGCTGAGTAAAATGTATTACATTCAAAGCACCAAATTCATGGCATTAGATGTGAATATGAATGTAATAACTAATCAAGAATGCCCGTAAAGCAAATTAAAATAAAACAAAATATATATAAATATATATTAGATTTTGATTCCATGTACTAGATTCATAAGAATATAAAAATTATTAAGAAATAAAATTTCTTATTTCCTACATAGTACATAAATGGTATTTCACTCGAATACATTGAGCGAGATCATCAGTAAGAAACTCAATGTATTTTTCTTATATACCAAAACTCAGCTTGAATTGTCTTTGATTTCTTATATACTTTCCCGACTTCATTTCCCTTGCGAGAAAGTATACTTGAAATCAATCTATAACATGGACCACTGTATGGCAACAAATGTTATAGCTGAGTAAAATGTATTACATTCAAAGCACCAAATTCATGGCATTAGATGTGAATATGAATGTAATAACTAATCAAGAATGCCCGTAAAGCAAATTAAAATAAAACAAAATATATATAAATATATATTAGATTTTGATTCCATGTACTAGATTCATAAGAATATAAAAATTATTAAGAAATAAAATTTCTTATTTCCATATAGATTGATTTCAAGTATACTTTCTCGCAAGGGAAATGAAGTCGGGAAAGTATATAAGAAATCAAAGACAATTCAAGCTGAGTTTTGGTATATAAGAAAAATACATTGAGTTTCTTACTGATGATCTCGCTCAATGTATTCGAGTGAAATACCATTTATGTACTATGTAGGAAATAAGAAATTTTATTTCTTAATAATTTTTATATTCTTATGAATCTAGTACATGGAATCAAAATCTAATATATATTTATATATATTTTGTTTTATTTTAATTTGCTTTACGGGCATTCTTGATTAGTTATTACATTCATATTCACATCTAATGCCATGAATTTGGTGCTTTGAATGTAATACATTTTACTCAGCTATAACATTTGTTGCCATACAGTGGTCCATGTTATAGATTGATTTCAAGTATACTTTCTCGCAAGGGAAATGAAGTCGGGAAAGTATATAAGAAATCAAAGACAATTCAAGCTGAGTTTTGGTATATAAGAAAAATACATTGAGTTTCTTACTGATGATCTCGCTCAATGTATTCGAGTGAAATACCATTTATGTACTATGTAGGAAATAAGAAATTTTATTTCTTAATAATTTTTATATTCTTAGCTTTAGACTGTTTGGGGGGTTTTCAGGTGTGATGAGCAAGAATTTTCAACTTTAATTTTAAAATTCAAATTTTTTGACCCGAAATTGGCCAATTATTTTTCGAAAAAATACTAAATTTTTTTAAAATGACATGTAAGTGTATTTTTTTTAATCTTTTTCTTCTTAACACAAACATTAATAAAAAAACTTTTTAATAATAAATAATAAATAGCTAAACAAAAAAAAAAAAAAAAAATTGAAAGGAAAATTTTGCCAGACAACCAGAGACGCGAATCGCATTTCATAAACGAAAGAGAAATAATTATAGTGATAAAATTTTTATAACCTTTGTTCGCATAGAGTTTTGCCCTTGACGCTGAAATGACATAATATTTTCATAATAGCTAATCTTAAAAATAGCATAATTGCACTTTATAAGTTACACTAAGTCGTATGGAGCGAAAGAAATAATAACTAATTAACCAATTCATTAACACATATGGGCATATCTCACCAAGTGGTTATATTGCATAAATGAGGGTTTTAATGAAAATCCAGCTTTCTGTTAAAAAAAAAAAATTATTGAGATTTATTTAAATATATTTCTTCTCAAATCTCAAGAAATTTTTTTGCCTATTTTCTTTAATTATTATGAAATAACAGCCTTGGAATAATTCGAAACCCTAATATTTTGTTGGTAACCTTGTTAAGTTTTCTAAATTCTTATCATTACAGAGGGAATGCAGTAAATCTATTTGTCTTTCTATAAATAGATTTTGATAAATTAATAATATATTTAATTTCTTCATACGTTTAAAACAAAGTGCTCCTTTTCTAAAAAAAATTCTGCCAGCTGAAATATTGGTAACCACATTTTCCAATAAATACGACCGAAGAAAGTTTTTTAAGCCACAAATGAATGACGTGAACAATTTTTACTTCTAACTATTGTGAAAATTCTCTACAATGTTTCACAATTTGAAAGTGATTTGGGAAAAACTGGTGCCTCTAATAATTCAGTAGATATCGACATCAAAAGGCTTTGCTGTCAATGCGTAATTTTGGTACTAAAATCACATTTTTTAATGGCACTCGTTCAATTTTCAAAAAATCTTCGCAAAATCTTATGTGATTTATGTAAAATCTTATCAGATTTCAGTTTAAAAAAACGGCATAGCTTAATTCAATGCGCTGTATGTATAAACCTCAGTTTTATATAAACTAATCGTACAATTTAGAAGCGTTGTTTACCAATAACCTAAAAATAACAAACGTGTAAGAATTACGTATGTTTCATTCTTGGTTCAAAAAAGATGTTTTTGATTTGAATTTAGTGCTTTAAAAAAATAAATAAAATTATGTAGTTGTAGCTCATACTTAGTTGATCATTAAAATCTATATTTCAAGAAATATACATATTGAAAAAAATCAAAGTCTAAAAAAATTTTTCAAAAATCATAGAGGGCACAACTAAATGATTTAATAAATTATAATAAAATCATTCGATCATATTTTAATCAGTGGTGGATCAGAAAAGGGCCTAAGGGGGTGGGGCGGTTAAGCAAAATTTGTATGTTTTCTTATGAAATTTGTATAAAAAAACAAAATTATGATCAAAAAATATGCATTTTTTGGAGCTCAGGGGAGGCAATCACCCTTACCACCCCCCTTTTGATCCACCCATGATTTTAGCAGTAGTCAAATAAAAATTAGGTATAACGACAAAGAACTTTTAAAACATTCCTATTAAGTTTAAAACATAACTTTTAAAACATAACTATTTAGTAATAGGAAGTTTAAAGACAAATAATTTGAATGCTTTGAGTGATTTTTTGAAACAATCAGGAACTTTTCTTACAAATTAAAATTTTATGAAACTGCAAAAATAAAAATTTTTTTTTAATAATTAATATATTAATAACTAATATATTAACTATATTTTAGGCTTTATGTGAGCAATGAGTTAAAGATTCAGGGGTCTTAGCCAGCTATACCTATAGCGCAGTCTGTAGAACATTTAATTTTTTGTTTATAAAAAAATTGAAAATTTATCTTCTTATTATTGGCTTTTGGACAGAAATAAAATTTATTGTTATATATCTCTATATTTTCCAGTATTTTTGAGAACTAATTTCATCATTTAGTAATTATAACCTTAAATATATTTTTTAATTTAAGAAGTTCATTTATCAAACGCCGTAGCTTAAAATTAAGTTACGCAAAGAAAATCTTAATTTTTATTTTTTTATTAAACTTCTGTCCAAATGTCATTATTGTGCTCTCAAAAATAAAATTTAATTTATAAAATTAGAAATATAACCACTTGGTGAGATATGCCCATATACAATTTTTATTACAATACTACTGCAATATTCATTTTTTTGCCCAACCAAGATCTCTCTTTAGCTTATAATAAACGCAAAATTAATTGTGCATCACTGTATTAATCAATACATAATTTTCATTAACGAGCAATGTTCTCAACTATGAAAATAGCTTGTACTCTAAAAAGGATTAATGGGAATATTATTAATAATAATATATATGGGAAAATATTGGCAATCCAGAAGGTATGAACAAAACAAAATGCTTCTGAGAGCTTATAAATCAAACAAGAAGCTGTATAACTGACTAATATCAACACCAATTAACTCTATCCTAGTTTCTTCAAGCCAATAATAAAAGAAAACAGAGCTTTTCTAATCTGGTGCAGTTATTAACTAACTCACCAACGCTATATAGCGTTCTTTAATCTGAGATAAGCCACATATTTGCGTATTACTCATCGATACAGGAAAGTTTTTTTTCTCTATAAATGATTAATCAAACTTTCATAAATTTCTCATTCTTTTGCGAATTGTACCATAAAGTTTTGCAAAATTTTCTCAAACAACCTTTTTTGTCATTCTTGTATCAAGCATACACCAATATTTAAAGATTGTAAAATTTACTACGTTTTTATTAAGATTTTTTTGAATTTTTATTGTACTAACAATTATATATCTCTGTTTTTCTTGCTCCATTTGACTTTTTTAATTCCAAATTTTTAGAAACAAAAATAGAGAGAAAAAGGAGAAAAAGAAGAAAACAATACACAAATAATTTTGATGTAAAATCATGTTTATTTACCTACACAAAAATCTTACTGCATAAATCGTAAACCAGCACGTATTTCATAGATAATAACTTCCTTTTAAAAATATTTTAATATTTAAATTCATACTAAGTACAAGCGTTAGCAAAAATGCATTTCTATTTATTACATAATCGGCAACAAATATAATAATAATGTAAAATAGTTCCTTATACTCAGCCTAGAATGCTTACCATACACTTATATTACTTTTATGCAAATTTAATGTATTTAAGAATAACGTGTTTGCGCATGTGTGTATTAACCTGTACAAATTATTATTCCCTATACATCCAATCCATTACCTAAATCCATTACCTAAACCCAAAAATACAAAATTAAAATTTTCTACAACATATAAATCCAATCCATTACCTAAATCAATTACCTAAATCCAAAATACAAAAACTAAAATTTTCTACAACATATACATCCAAGCCATTACCTAAATCCATCACCTAGATCCAAAAATACGAAAATTAAAATTTTCTACAACATATAATTTTCTACAAATCGAATCCATTGTTTAGAATTGTTGGCCACTCTAATATATAAAATCTTTACTTTTCCAATCATACTTATAAAACGCTAGACACATAACAATTTACCCTAGACATAATAACAATAAGCATTCCCCTAAAAATCAATATGTGGTTAAAAGACATTGTTTGGATAAAAGAACTATAGACGCGAAGCCTTCCAATCAACATATAGCCTCCAAAGTAAGAATAACCAATGAATGTTTTATTTTAGTCGGCCATCATCCCTCACGGAACAATACGGTTCAAAACGGTTAAAAAGGTTATCGCATTTAACCATACAAAATGTTGACGATTGTAAACGTTTAAATTTAACCGTTTTTAATCGTTCCTAATAATTTTAATAGTTTTTAATCGTATTGAAGTATTCCGACCAAGTAAAAGTCATTTTCTTTTTATTATTCGGTTTTAGTGATAAACAATATAAAGTATGTATGTGCTTTTATTTAACCTTAGGTTATATACTGTATTTAACCTCTTATACGGAGGTCACCAACAGTTATTTGCACAAGCGGTCCAAACCGCATTTTTTGCTTTTATTCCCTCGGAAGTCGATATATATATTGAGATATATACCGCTTTTTCCTTTAATGGAAATAATTAGATAGGTTTGGAGACGTATGGACAAATTGTTGGTGAAACTGTGGGATTAGAAGGGATGTTTAGGATAGGTGGAACTTTAACAATCATTTCAAACTTTATCTATTCATAGCCTTTACTAGGGTTTGGGATGGCCAAATGCGGTCCAAGGTCCGACTTTTTAATAGGAGCCATGCTGACAATTCCGTCTTTAAATCGCAGAGTTGTTATTCACAACGATCGCTTTAAAAGAGGCGCGAAAAACCTTGGAAAAACGCCCTCTATGCATGACATACGGAGGCAAGCAAATGGTACTTTCCATTTCGTCTTGCCCCCTGCGACTCGGCAGCTAACTCTACTCTCCCTTCTTAAAATAAATATTTAATTTTATTAAATATTTATTTCCAGAAAAAAAGTTGTCACTGCTCTGTATACGAACCCACTTCATAATATTTTGCTATATTACAAAGCGAGCGCGTTACCTCTGCGCTACCGAGCCGGTCAATAAAGTATTTTAAAGGAAAAACGCTATTTTTCAAATTTGAAAATATTTGTTCATTTATCCAAGATGGCGGAATAAATTTAAAAAGGGTTGAATAATTAAAAGTAGTCAAACCTCATATTTTACGGGTTTCATGAAGTAAAATTTGAGTGAAAAATCATACGCATACTGCCTGAAAAATTTTCCGGGTTTCCCAAAATGGCGGCTATTCCAAGATTGTATTTAATGAGCGTTCAAACAATACGAAAACATTATTTATGATAAAAAAATTTCGGAATAAAGAAATATGAATAAGTTTTGATACCTGTATCATCAGAAAATTTGTCGGTTTTTCCAAGATGGCGGACATGAAATTCTGAAAACCTTTTCAATTTTTGACATTTTAATTAACTCTGATGGGGTTTTAAGAACGAGAAAAAAAATATTTTTGTTGACATTTTTATTTTGTCAAAAGCGGAAAATTTTTTCGACTTTCCAAAATTCCGGATTAAAAAAATAAACGAAAAATTAGTTTTACGCATAATTCTTGAGCTTAACAACAATAAATTTTCGATAAAAAATTTCAAACTTTCAACCTTAAATAATTTTCCGTTTTTCCAAGATGGCTTGTTAAAGATCAATGATAAGAAAATATTTTCTTCGATTCCCCAAGATATTGGTGGAAGAATTAATGAATTAAATTTGTCCTTTTTAAGGGGGGGGGGTCAAATTTGTCCTATTTAAGGGGAGGGGGGTCAAATAAGACTTAGAATAATTAGGTAAGTATATGTATAAATAAAAAAAATATATAAATAAATAAAATATTTTTAAAGACTTTGAAAAATCTGGGCTTAAGGACTTAGGACTTGTGATCAAGTAAAAAATAAAAGAAGCCATATAGATATTATAGAAAATTGTCGTACGTAGTTGAAAAATGTTATTACTAGATACCGTCAATGACGGGTAGAGCGAAGCTGATCATGTTTAAAAAAAAAAACAAGAAAAGAGTTTCAGTTATAATTTTGGGATTTTAAAAGTTTTGATTTGATTGAGTTCAATAATAATGTTTTAATAAAAATGTTAAGAATAGTTAGAATTTTTAAGTATTGGCCAAAAAGGACACCAAAAATCCGCTTCTTATTTTTTAACCTTGTTATTTGTTCGCTGAAAAGAATTGAATAAAAAATTTCTTTGAAATCAAGTCAGAATGCGGTGTAAGGGTTTAAAAATTCGATAACCAGAATTAGAAAAACACTTCTGTAGGTATTGTATATCGCTGAATCTGAATTTGGGGTCCTACTAGGTAAGAAAATAGGAAAATGCAGCAGAAACTTTCAATCTTATGGGTTTTTTTTACAATATTTAGGAACTAATGATCAAATTAATAAGTACCACGTTTTAAGAGTTTTAATACAATGTGAGTTTTTTTCTTTATTTTTCTTTTAATCTTGCATTTAAAAAAGTTTTATCTTATTTTAACTTCTATTTAATTTATTGACTCCTGTACGGGGGCGAAAATGGATAAAACTACCCCTGTATTATTTAACAGAAAATGAAAAAAACTTATAACTGGTTTGTGTTTTCCCACAACCAACGATCATTGAACATGTTCACTTATAACAGTTTTGACGTATATTCCCTAATTATTAAAAGTTCTAAGATCGAAATTAAAGTACATCCCGAAATATAAATTATCCTAAGTCCATAAACCTAAAGTATTCTAAGTTCTTGTTCTTATCAGGGCCTGATCAGGCGCTGACTCCCACTTCAAATTGTTCTAAGTCCCTAAATCGAAAATAATCTAAGTCCATTTTACCCCCCGCCCCTAAAAATCGTCAATATTTCAGCCCCCGCTCTTAAAACGTCAACTCACGGTGATTCCGAGCGGGACGTGAATTTTATTTTATTAGGTGCATCGGTATTTGTTGATACTTGTAATCTTAGATTACATTTTATTTTTCAGAAGTTTAAATATAGTAGTGGGGACAATTTTTTTGTTAAATCCTGAAAAAAACATATGCACGGTCTTTGGGTGTTATTTTTAAAGTCAAATGACAAAAAAAAATCAAACGGTTGGCAATATCACACACTAACACTATTATGGTACTTGGACAAATTTCGGTTTAGGCATTTAGAATAATCCGGGGTTAGGGACTTAAAATAATATCTACTTAGGGACTTAGAATAATTTACTTTTAGAGGCTTAGAAAAATTCAACTTTAGGGACTTAAAATAAACCGGGCTTAGTGACTTGTAATAATTCGAGTTGAAGATCTTAGAATAATTTCGATTTAAGAAATTAGAATAATACAGGTTTACAAAATCAGAATAATTTGGGTTTAGAATCTTAACATCTAGTAGAGGTGGTAATTACAAATTATAAGAATAGCGATTGTATTGTAATGTTGCTTAGCATTTATGTAATATAACTAGCCCTTTTTAGAGGTTTAGTTTTCACATCCTATAATTAGTCTTATAGCCCAATTAGAGCTTTATTGAATTCCAATTCCAATTTGCTGACCCTTTCTTCAAAAAAGCCAGTTAATTAGATAATTTTAGCTCTGCTTTCAAAATATTTCAAAAAAACATTTACAATGGGGTAGTTCTTGTTGATGTCATGTCTTCTACTTTGTACCCCAGATTGCGTGTTTCAGAATCAAAGCATACCTACTTTTGTATTCTAATTTTTTTGTTCACGTGCTCTAGAAGAAGTTAACCAATTTTTGAAAAAAAAAAAAACTTAAGCTATGACACCCCAGAATAGATTAGATTTTAGCCCAAAACATGCTTAATTTATATTTTAATATTTATTTTTTAATAAACTTCAACGAAGTCACTAGACGGATATATATAAGGTAATAATAATATATAGTTTAATTAGTGACTTGGACACCATAATACAACATTAAACATGTTCTTTAAATCTTTAAATGCTAGTCAAGCAAAATTGGTGTTAAATTTTCAAAAAACCAAGATCAAACTTTTGAGAACCAATTTACATATTAAGTTCAATAAAAAATGTTTATCACATAATATTACACCAAACTACATAAAAATACATGTACGAAATAAATCACCAACTGCTGTAAAAATCAAAGTGAAAGCCGAAAAAGACTGGTTAAAATTTGAAATTAAACACCTTTACCAGAAAAAATGCGAATTAAACAAAAAACTTCTTGAAAGTCATCTTTTAGTGCTTAACAACGTTCATCATTCTCTTATCAATAACATCATGGATCAAGTAAATAATCGCATTCATAGTAAGTTAAATAATACATTTGTCTCCCATAACAAAAAGTTCAAGCACCTTTTAAATATACAGAAGAAAAATCAAGATTTAATAAACAAGAGAGAGGCAAATAAATATAAACATAAACACAAATTTTATCCACGTCTTATTAACTTAACAACAATTTCCTTTTCCAACGAAGAAATTGATCTTTTGAATAAAGGCCTAAAATATAACATCCCTGATAATCCAACAAAAGATAACCTTGTAAAAGAAATCATTTATACAGAAGCTACCATAAAAAATGTTGCTGATGAAAATATACAAAACAACGTTCGTGAAATTTTAAATCATAAGTTAAATTCCCACTTAAATATAAATTTAATACATAATAATAATAATAAAAACAATAGTAATAATAATAATAATAATGATAATAATAGTGTTGATAATGATAATAATAATAACGTCAATAATAATGATAACAACAATTATAATAGTGTTCATAAAAATAATATTTATAATAATAATAATAATAATAACAATATTAAAAATAATAATAGTAACAAAATAAAAAATTTAAGAAACCAGTTTTTCCATAACATTAAAATAATTAATCAAATAAAAAAGAAACTGAAAGACAATAATGCTCTCATCACTAAAGCAGATAAAGGCGAAACTGTAGTAGTAGTAGGCGCTGACACCTATGATAAAAAAGCACAAGACTTTCTTATAAAAAATAATATTCAGGAATTAGACATGGATCCAACAGAAAATTTTGTGAAAAATCTAAACTCTAACATCGAGGAAAGCAGCTCTATTTTTAACAGCTCCCACAAACGCTTTCTTAAGCCTATCAAAGCATCCGCACCTGAATTTATTGGCCTACTTAAAACGCATAAGGATGGAATACCTATTCGTCCTGTCGTAAATCGTAAAACTGCTCCATCTTACAATACTGAAAAATCTTTATTGCATATTTTATCATCCAACATTAATATTAAAAATAATCACAGCATAAAAAATAGCATAGAATTTGTGAATAAAATAAAAAACATCAACATTCAGAAATCTTATAAAATAGCCTCCCTTGACATAGTAAATTTATACACGATGATACCAGTGAATGAAACCATAGACATCTTAAAAAATGAATTACACCAAAATAGCTGTCTCAGCGAATTGGAAATAAAGGAAATCATCAAACTTCTAAAAACCGTCTTATCACAAAATTATTTTACATTTAATGATAAATTCTACTACCAGAGTAACGGTTTGGCAATGGGATCACCTTTATCTGGATTTCTCGCTGACATTTACTTAAATTACTATGAACAAAAATATCTTTTTTCAAATAACAATGTTATCACAAAAAATATTATTTTCTATACTCGTTACGTTGATGATACTTTCATCATATATAATGGTACCAACAGGCAACTAGATTCCCTGAAATCGTATTTAAATAACATAAACAGCAATATACAGTTTACTCTTGAAACAGAAAATAACAATAGCATAAACTTTTTAGATATCACTGTTACAAAAAACAATAACCAATTTGATTTTAATATATACAGAAAGCCAACTACTACAGATCATGTTATACCTGCTGACTCACATCATCCTCATTCACAGAAAATGGCAAGTTTCAATTCATTTATCCATAGATTACTAACAGTACCTTTAAATCAAGAAAATTACATCAAGGAAATACACACCATAAAACATATAGCCATTGCCAATGGATACAATAGTAACATAATTAATAAATTAATTTACAAACACAAAAACCGCATAATAAAACCCGAAACCAAATATGTGTCAGCAATATATGGAAACTACACTCCGTTTACGTTAATAAATACGTTCAGGAACTTTAATTATCAAGTGGGCTTCAGGACGAACAACAAGTTATCTAAATTATTAAAGAAGAGAAAACACACACCCCTACATCAAAAATCAGGAATTTACAAGCTTAATTGTAATGATTGTGACTCCTTTTACATCGGGCAAACTGGGAGGAAATTCATGGCTAGATATCCGGAGCATATACCACCTAAGAATCCAAGAGCTCCTATAGTTATAGAAAATATCAAATCTAATTTTGCTAAACACATCGTCAGCAAAAAACATAACTGTACAAGCCTAGAAAATAATTTAACCCCCCTTCATATATGCAATAAGGGAAACATCATGAATGCCTTAGAAGAATTTGAAATTTATAAAGCCTTCAAAACCCAAGACTCAAAAGATAAAATATTAAATGATCAATTGCATTTTAAATCACATGCATTATATAATACAGCAATAAATATTCTACAAAATCAACAATAACAAGAATAATAATTGTACAATATTTACATCTAAACGTAAACATACGGCATAATACTCTTTAAAACTTTAAAATTTGAAAAATAAAATTTTATTATATTAAAATTTAAAATTCAAATAAAAATTTTATACCTGCCAGTGCCACGCCGGCTATCTTTGCGCGCGCTCGATATGTTTGCAAACGTTATGTTCGCTTATAAATGTGTCAGTTTAAGTGTTTTAAGTGTTTTAAATGTTATTTATTAACTTGTGTAAAAATATATTAGTGTTTTTTAAACCCTGATGATGGAATTATTTAATTCCGAAACGCGTCGGTATTGACGTAATTCAACGAAGTCACTAGACGGATATATATAAGGTAATAATAATATATATTTTAATATTTGGTAATTTGGCTCTGGAAAGGCATATCGGGCTATTGAAGACCCGCCGTTTACTCGCACTCTTAGTTTATCTCTTAGTATACATGAATTTGAGATCGGATAAACGTCTTTAATGGCCCGACATACCTTTCCAGAATTAAAATACCGAAAAATGTTAAATTTAAACTTATAAATTATTTGGCCTTAGTTAAAAACCTAGGTTATCCCGGGGTTTCATACTTTTAGTTTTTTTCAAAAATTGGCTATTTTTGTGGATTCATAACTTTTTCCAGAATACGTGGCTGAAAATATTAGGATACGAAAGTGTATGTATTTAGGTCTTGAATATCTCTGTGCCTAAATTCAGTTGTCATACGCACACGCACTTTTTACCATACCATTATCATTACCAGGTTCCTAAACTCTTTTTGATTAATTAAAATTACGCTTTAATAGACTTTTATAAAATAGCTATTTAAAAAAATAAAATAAATTTAAAAAAATAAAATAACTATTTAAAAAAATTGTTTTTTAAATAACCGTTTTTTTTTTCAATGAAGTAACCTTCGGAAGAATTAAAAACTTATTAGTTATTAGTTTCTTATCAATTTTTCAAACTGATCAATGCATAAAAATAAAAAAATTCAACGATAATGAAATTGTACATCGAATGCATATGGACGGAATTAACATATTCTTTGAACTATATAGTTAAACCTATAGGTTTAGTTCAAAAAAATATATCAAATACTAATATTTATAATTTTACGTGTCAATATCTTTCTGAATACTAAATTAATTTTAAAACTAATATTTATGTTAAATTCCAAAAAATAAGCCTAAAAACAAATAATCTAATGCAACTTGTTTTTAGTAATTTTTTTTGCAAATCTCCATTCGCCATTTTTACATAAAAAAAATCATGCAAAAAATATGTCCTATAACACACAAAAAATGAAAATTTTATTATTCTTTGTTAAATATACCTTTTTCTTATGTTATTTTCAATACTGATAAGCAACGTATTGATTTTTTTTAGTTTCCAACTTTTACACTAAATAATTAGTTTCCGGTTAATTTTATAGTAAGTTTGACATCAGATTGTGATAATTGAGACTTTTTCACATAGGGGCACATTTTAAGAAAAATAAATTTTGGTTTTAAAATTAATTTAGAACTCGTAGATAGGCTCTTGGGCGTTAAATGTGTTACGTCTAAACTACTCTAATGTAACCTGCAAAGAATATTGCTATTGTGAATAGGATTCCTTTTAGCCTTGCGTCTACGTGACACTAACGGCGGGAAAGGATTAGGTTCAAATCAATTTAAGATAATTAATTAATAACTACTTTTATTTCTATTATTTACTTATTAGTTATAATATGTCTTATAATAACTTACAACGTGCTTACTATGATTACTACTTAAAGTCCAACTGGAAGTCCTTAATTTGTTAAAGTCCAACTACTAAGATCACTTGGATTGGTAAGTATACTCGAGCGTCTGGCACTGAATTTGTGACGGAAACTAGTCGCGTAATTTCTGGCAGATTAAAGAGACCGAACCCTCGGATTGTACCTCTATATATAGTGATAAGAGCTTTTTGTCTAGTCACCAAATCTATTGCTATTTTAATTAAGGGGGAAGTTCTACGTCAAGGTCTCGATTACGTGGGCCAACGCCCGCTGAGCTGATAAGTGCTCGAATTTACATGTATGTTTGCTCAGGTGTTAAATTAATAACGCTTGGTATATTTTACCAAGTCATGCCTGATATTAAGCATCTATTGATTTTTCAATGTTACTATAATTAACCCTTTTATTTAGGGTCATTTTGACCTGACGTTACACTTCCCTCCTTAATGGAAAAAATTTGTAAAACAAATTTTTGTTTAGATTTTACAGTAGGCAAGATCCGAAGTATAATTTATCAAAATTAATACAAATTCCAATTTATTACTAAAATCTAAACGCTTAATTAGTCTGACTTCCAAGTTACACTTTAAGTTTGATTTAGATGAAAAAAAATTTTAATTGGCTCAGTTCTAGGGGTTAACTGGTTATTTTTCATCGAAAAGTAAAATTTTCCTAATTTTACGTTAACTATCCTTCTCTCCACTCCTTAAAACTAAAGCACTAGGTGCTTTCAAATTATATTAACTAAAATATATGATAATTCCCAAAAATTATAAATTTACTAATATAATTGTATAAACTACTCTGTATTTTCTAGATTACAATCAATAACACATATTTTATTACTAGATTACAATAAAAATGTTTGCATACTTCCATAATTTTTGAATATTATAAGAAAAAAAAATTTTAATATAGTACATGACTTTTACAAATACTACTATAGTTCATATCTGTGTGTTGCTTGAACATTGCACTATAGTACTTGTTGATTTCAGTGTATGGTCACCTCGTTGGTTTTACAGAAGTTCAGTGACTTTTCTTCTTTTTTTTTTTTTTGTGTTAATAATAATAAACAAAAAAAAAATTTTTATAACTTTACAAACCGTGAATTTAGTGATTAGCTGTGTTTATAAAAATTTAAAAAGAGCAGAGAAAAAAAAATGAACCGAATTAGAGGACAAGTAAGTACAATATTTATTTTCCGGAATAAAAATTTTGTGTTTCTACTGTCACTGAATAATTATTACAAAAAATTTTTTTTTTTATTATTATTTTTTATGTTACCTTGGATAATTTAAATTTTCTAATTTAAAAAAAAAAATAACATTCAATAATATACATAATTAAGTATAAAGCATTTTATTTTATTGTTAACAATATCTTTTTTCTCTTTCTAACTTATTAGTATATACGGCGAGCATTGTACTATCCACGTGGTGTATGCGTCCTTTAAAAGAGTTTAAGGTGGCGTAGGCGTACTTGCCGTATCTTCTAATTTTTTCTATTCTTTTACTGAGTACTAAAACTTACACATACAAAGAAATTTTATTAAACACGCCGTATATTCTTGCGTATACGGCGGATTTCTTAGTTAAAACAAGTAAAAATTTTTTGAACTTAGAAAAAATAACATTATTTATTTTTTTAACATAACTTAGAAAAATTTTTATCAAAAATACGCCGTATATCCGTTGTATACGGCGAATCTCTTAGTTAAAAAAAATTTTTGAACTTAGAAAAAATAACATTATTTTTTAACTTAACTTAGAAAAAATTTTTATCAAAAATACGCCGTATATCCGTTGTATACGTCGAATTTCTTAGTTAAAAAATAATTTTTGAACTTAGACAAAATAACATTATTTTTTAACTTAAGTTAGAAAATATTTTAATCAAAAATACGCCGTATATCCGTTGTACACGGCGAATCTCTTAGTTAAAAAATAATTTTTTGAACTTAGACAAATATAATTATTTTTTAACTTAACTTAGAAAATATTTTTTTATTATTTTTTTTTTTTTTATTTTATTTTATTATTATTTTTTTTTTTAGCCAATCAATGAAAGATTCGGTCTACGAAAACTGGATGTTCGGCCTGGATTCACCATGCAGAAGATTGCTTCTTTCTCGGGGCGTTTCAAAAACATGGACCTGCAGGTTGCTTCCTGTATTAAGGTATTTATTATTTTATTTCTTTACCTTTGAACCAAATTTTATGTTTTTATCTTGAACACGTTTTTTTTTTTTATTTTTTTTTTTTTAGTTTCCTGCTTCAGTGGATGTTAGTCATTTTAGTGGTGCTGCATATGTTCCTCTTATAACCGAGGATCAATGTCATCAAGAATACTTTGAGCGTCGTAAATTGTACCCAAGATCACTCTCTCTTTATCATTGTCGTGATTTGCGCCGTGGTGACCAATCTGATCTATGTAAGGCTTTGACTGGCCCTCTTCCCATTAAGATTTGTGTGGACCCTAATTCATCCACTGACGCCAAACAAGCTACGTACCACTTGGATAAAAGAGCCCGTAGCCCACGTTCTTTTCTTATGGCGCGGGACATGCCCGTGCCACCAGATATGGCTGTAATCAAACTTTCTGAGCATAACCCATGTAGTGATATGTTGTGTTATGCTATGCAACCTACTCGAGGTAAGAAAATAAAAAAAATATTATTTTAAATTATTACTTTTTTGTTTTTTTTTTTTTTTTTAATTTTATTGTTTAATTTTATAGGTATAAATGCCTCCATGGTCTATGTAGGGTACCCTGGTAGTTCGACTGTACTACATATTGAACCCGGCCAATTTTGCTCGATAAACACTTTATTACGGGGTCTTAAAGCGTGGAGAATCATTCCTGCTCCTGCGATAGAAAAATTTATGGCCCTATATCACAAGTTGCAATTAAAAATTTGTGATTCAGATGACTGCACTCCTACCTCCTTGTGTAGCATTTGTGGCTGTAAATATGCTGGTGCCCATGCACCTATTTTCTTCGCCTCTTCTTCTTTTTTAAAGGCACATAACATCGATTATTACGATATTCTTCAGTTCCCAGGGGACACAATATATCTTAACCCGGAGTTGGGCACGCCGTCGTTAATCTTGAATTTTCTATAGCTGAAGCCCGGACCTTACTTCCTGTTCTTATTGAAGGTAGTCGTGATGAAAGTGCCTGTTGTCCCTGCAAAGATGTTGGTCGTCAACGAATTGGACTTTCTCATCCTGGTGTGTTTATGGAGGTTGTAAATATTTTTCGATGTCCATTTGTAGAATGTTCTAATAGTCTATTGTTGAATGCTAAGGCCTTTAAAAAACATATGCGAGAGCATGAGGCTTACAAATGCCTTCTTTGTCAAAAAAATTTTTCTTCCAATGAAAGTCTCACTCGTCACGAAAAATTCTTCCATGAACGGCTGACCATCAATTGTTATACCTGTCAAGAAGTTATTAAAGGCTCCAGTAAAGATTCACACCGGATAGGCAAAACACATCTTCTCAAAAGTAGGAAAGTATTTTCCAGTTTTTTGCCTCATATTGACGATTTTTCAATTTCCACGCTACCTGGTCAAAGAATTTTATCTAAATTGATTGGCAAGTTAGTATACCTATTATCAATGTATTTTTAATCTTATATAAAAAGAATTTAATTAATTTTCTCTTTTCATATATTTTTTTTTTAGTTTACTATTTACTGACCCAAATTCTGAAAAATGGAATGAAAACCGGCTTTTAGCAGCAAGAAATCTTCTGAATGCAGCTGCAGCATGACGCAATTTACCGTTATTTTTATATACAATAGAAAAAATTTTTTTTTTTTTTTTTTAACTATATCGATCCTTTGTTAATGAACTATTTTATCTGATATTATTTTATCTTTTATCATAGCTTATCTAACTTAAATATAATTTATTGTGATAGTTGACAATAGACTTATAAATACAAACTTAATTCTTTAGACTAATTTTTATTATTTTTTCTTTTAATTTTTTTTTTTTTTTTTTTTTTTACCTAAATTTACTAGCTTACGTCAATATCCTGCATTTACATAATTATCAATTTCCTACTTTTACCAAATTGTTATCTAACTATAATTTATTATCTAAACCAACCTTTACCTTGTACCTTCATCCAAACAAAAATTTTATTTCGTTTTGAATCTCTTAACGAGTAAGTTAAAACCACTATAAAAATGGCTCGTGAACTGTATCTTAACCATCATCCTGGTGCCCATATTCTCAGAATTGAGGATGAAGAAACTATGAATATAATTGTAAATACTTAGTTGATTTTTATATTTTACTATAAATTTTTAAATTTAATTTAATTATTTTTTTTTTTTTTTAACTTTTAATAATATTGTTTCTGTTTTTAGTGGGAATGGGCCAGGATCAAGGCTCATTTTGATGGTGCAAACCCTTTTACCTGGGTTCTACGCCAAGTTGACTTCATTGATGACGAGCTCGACGACTGGTGGTGGCAGGAGGTTGGTTTTTATTTTCATTTAACTTACTTACTTCTAAAAAAAATTTTATTCTTTTTTTTGAAAAATAATTATTTTTATCGCGCGCACAGATCGTTCACTATGCGAATCTGCTCTCTAAAACAAACTTTTGAAAAAATAATTATTTTTATTGTTCGCAGATCGTTCAATATGCGATCTGCTCTTTAAAAAAAATACAAATTTTGAAAAAGGAAAAAAAAAATAATTATTTTTATCACGTGCAGATCGTTCAATATGCTATCTGCACTTAAAAAAAACTTTTGAAAAATAATTATTCTTCTTTCTTTTTTTTTACTTTACTTTAAATATGGGTGATTATTACTCAACCCGGCCACCCCCCTCTGTCCAAAAATGGTGGCAACTTAAAAAGATTTTGGTTTTCTCAAATTGACTGGAAAAGGGTCTAGTTTTTTATTCTCATTGGCCTTTTCAACTACGTAAATCTACTGTGCCCATTTTAGGCACTGAGCGGCGGCAGGTCGACATTTTAAAAAACAGAAAAATTGAAATAAAAGTAGATTAACGGTAAGTTTTTTGAAATTTTTTTCTCTTAAAAGTTGTTATTTATTAAAACAAAGAAAATGAGACCACTTGCGTGGTAATTGGTTGATTTTTTAAAAAGTTTTGTGGGTGCTATGTAGTTTTTAAAAATGGGTAAAAAACGGCTACTTTGACTGATGATATCTCTGAACCTACATATCCAAAATAAAAAAGTTTTAGTGCAAAATGGCAGTCTTTTGATACATTATAAGTGTGCCAAATATCAGGGGATTTGGTTGAGTAGTTTCGGATTTAACAATTTTTGGGTACTAATTCTCTTAAAAAAATGGGTCAAAATTTGTTTCAGAATTACCCTTAAAATTGCTAAATCCGAAACTACTCGATCAAATCTTCTAATAATTGGCACACTTATTATGTATCAAAAGACTACCATTTTGCACTAAAACTTTTTTATTTTGAATATATAGGTTCAGAGATATCATCAGTCAAAGTAGCCGTTTTTTACCCATTTTTAAAAACTACATAGCACCCACAAAACTTTTTAAGAAATCAACCAATTATAACGCAAGTGGTCGCATTTTCTTTGTTTTAATCAATAACAACTTTTAAGAGAAAAAAATTTCAAAAAACTTACCGTTAATCTACTTTTATTTCAATTTTTCTGTTTTTAAAATGTCGACCTGCCGCCGCTCAGTGCCAAAAATGGGCACAGTAGATTTACGGAGTTGAAAAGGCCAATGAGAATAAAAAACTAGACCCTTTTCCAGTCAATTTGAGAAAACCAAAATCTTTTTAAGTTGCCACCATTTTTGGACAGAGTGGGGTGGCCGAGTTGAGAAATAATCGCCCATATATATTTTAATTATAGCTCTGGAACCGGGAGTGCTACTGGGAGTTGGGTCACAATCAATGTTTTCCGCCTCCGCCAGAGGACGACGGGCCTGTTAATGAAATGGACCAGGTTGAATAATGATATATTACTATGTAAATCAATAAAGGTCAACTTCTAGTCAATTTTAACTAAGGTTTTATTAATAAATTTTTTTTTAATTCAACCTAACCCATTTGCATCCAACATTATCTGAAAAATAACTAATCTTCTCGGTTTGAGTACATACTTTACTATTATAGCTTAACTTTACTTAATAATTACAACATTTGAATTTAATGTTACCTTAGCTAAATTTTCTCTTGGTTTAATTGTAATGATTCGAGTTTATCCCGTTTGCTTTAATTTGCCTTCATGAAATTGAACGAAATTTATAACGACGGATCTAAGGACGAAAACTGCTGAAAAATTTTAGCTATTTTAACATCAATTTTATTTATTATAACTTATTCTAAAATTTAGACAAATTTTCTAACTTAATTTAATATTACTAGCACCAAAAAAAAAATTCGAATTATTTTGGATTTATTCTCGGTTCATTTAATTTACTCACTACTTCTGTCAGCTTCTGGTCCACCTTAACTCTCTTATATATTTTCCTTTTCCTGTTACATGCGAACACCCATAAACACACATTGCACAATAAAATAATTATTGTTACTGTCGACAATATTTCCACGTGATACTGAAAACTGTACGCTAACACATACTGTGGAGTAACTTTTCGTTTTGTTGGCTCTGATGTTTTTGGAATTGAAGGACTTACAATGAACCTACTCATATTTCCTATTGCTAAAACAGCATCTTGGACTACTAGAGATACTGGTGAACTTGTGGTGCCCTTGAAAATAATTCCATTCACTTTTAATTCGCATTGCGTTGGTAAGTCGATTACTCCTAGCCCTTTAGCCATTTGTGTGTGTTTTTGGCTTGGACAGTCTATTGAAAAAAATGTTGGATGGCTAAAAGAAAAAACTATTCCCGACTTTGTTTGGCTTGTGAATGGCTCTTCAGATGGTGTATCTACTACCTCACAATTCAACCTTGAGTGTACAAACAGCTCTGCTTCACAACTAGGGTTTGATTGGATTATTGGTGGTTTTCTAAAATACAATGTATTTCCACAAGATGGTAAGTTATTTAGTTCCAATTCTGAAATAAAAAATGTTTTGTTCCTAAAATGATTAATTCCCATATAGTCGTTCCTGAATTTCACTTGAGATGTTACGTTTATTTCACCAACTTGGGTAAAAACAGCTGGGCGATGGAGCTTAACGACTTTGTATAGTTTTGATTGGAGCTGTGGAACTTTTATTTTGATTGCTATAACTTCGGCGTTTAGCGTTGCAGTTTAAGTTCGTAGGTAAGATCACATTCCTTAGTTTTTATGATGTTCGGGTGTATTTTTGATAAATTTTTCCATGCTTCAGGTGTAAATAAATCTGAGGGTACTTCATTTTTGTTAATTCCTTTTAAAGTTTCAAAAAAAGTTTTTACCCTTGGCACTATTTTCACTGGATGGTCCTCTAAGTATATTTCTTTTGCTAACATAGCCCAGTCTTGATTCAGCTTCAGTTCTACTAAAATTCCCTCTCTCTCTGACCTTTTGATTACTTTTAACCAGTCTGTTATTTTTGTGTTAAAATTTTCCACCTCCTCCAGGTCCATAATCCAATCTTTTAATTCCTTGATGGTTTGATTTAGCTGTGGGATATTATTTATTCTGTTTTGGTAATACAGGTGCACGTTGTAAATATAGTTCATGTTTATCAAAGCAATAAGTTCCAGATATTCGTCCTGCAAATACGCCTTTTCTACTTCCTCAAACAGTATTCCAGGATTTCTATGAATATTATAAATCCTCAATTTCTTCTGATTGTAAGCCTCGGTTGACGCCACGATCAACAATAAAATTACTACTGCCCAGTTCACCATGATTCTTCTTTAAATTTAGTGCTAAAAGAAAAAAATTTTCCTTTGGTTAGCGAAGTTTATTTTTAAATTGAACTTAAATTCTTATAATTAATTTTAAATGCTAATGGCCTTAAACTTTAGTTTACTTAAAATATGCAATTCTAATTCTCTACTTTCGACTTTCGCTATATTAATTTCTTTCATTTTTCTTTTTTTTTTTTTTTATTTAGATAATCGTCTATTGTTGTTTCTGGGAGGTGGTATTGGCGATGCATGCTGATTATTTGGTTCACTGCTGCCCAAATCTTGTAATTCCATCGTGGAATTTCCTAGTAACGGATATAGCTCAGGTCCTTCGGGTGCTGTAGGACTAATGACCACCTCTGGATGTTCATTATTGTTGTCTATAGCCCTAATATTTTGATTTTCGTTATTATTTTCTTGATTAGCATAATTATTTATTTCTTGACCTAGTTGTAAAAGTAATTGGGTCAGCGAGTCCCAAAATGCTGCTAGTATGTGGAGTAAAAAGCCATATATTAAATATAACGCATATCCTTGTAGTGCCGAATCTAAAATAAATTTAATTAGTCTAAATACTAGAAAAAATCCTAATATTCCTGCACTAAAAGTTCCAAATGATATAAATTTTCCCCAAAATCTTTCCCACGTTGATTTAATAATTTTTTCTATTGATTCAGGGTTTAGTAAATAAGACACACTAATTTTATCTCCTGTTACGTTTTGTCCTACCATTCCTCTTGCTATTGAGTTCAAAATGGCGGTTCTCTCTATCGGGAACAAAAGTGCTTCTCGGACTGATTCTAGCTGTTGTAAGGAATAAAGCCCTGTTTGCCCTAATTTTCTAGGATCAGAGTACTTCCATGTGGCTTTTGTTTCCGGTGAGATTACCCCTGATTTATTTGCCTCCACTGGCTCCGGAAACAGCTTATACCATTTGTTAGCTATAAAATACATAGGGGGAAAAATGCTAGAGCATTGATACCTTACTCCCAATTGGGTTAGAATGTGTGTCCTTGGCGGCATGAAGTAAGGTTTACCATCCTTTTCAACGGGCATCTCTTGGTAACATGTTTCTGTTCTTCTGAATGATACGCTGACTGGCTGGCACTGAACAATAATTATTGTCTCTCCGGCTACAACTCCCAAAAACCCTGCTTTCTGAGTCAGTTGGTATCCAAAATGGGCTGGCTGAGTGATGGCCGTACTAAGCGCATTTGCAATAATTTTTTTCTCGATCTGGCACTTATGCATGAGGACATCATGATATAGTTCATTCATCTGCCTCGTCGAATGTTGTTGAACGAACACTATTTTAGTGTTAACATACGCCATCAGATCGATATTCTCGGCTGCTGTGACTGGAGGCATGTCTAAAACTTGAGGATTGTCTGTTTCAATTATGAAATGAGCTGGTGAATCAGTTCGAATGAGTTCCGCATTACAAGTTGAAGTTGAGCCCTGAGCTGTAAAAGCAAAAGTTACATCTGCTTGAATAGCGTACACCGGTCTATTCGGTTTCTCCGGGTCTACAATTTTATCAACTACTCCTGAAAATAATTTAGTATATTTTTTCTGACATTCACTGATGGGCAGTGATGTCCAAAACACGTAACCTCCGTATAGATCTAAACATTCCTCTTCATTAAACCTGCATCTGGTCCCTGATCTTAGCACAAGTTGGTTTGTTTCTAGGTTTATTGTAGCGTAGTAATCTTCTAGGGTTACTTTCACATATCCACTGACTATTACATTATTGTACGTGCCGTGTACCTTCCATTGATACAATTTTCTGCGTTTCCATTTCTTGATCCCGCAAGTTCAACTGGAGTCACCACAGAATCATTTCTTTTTAATAATGGGATCACAATCATATTCCTGAAATGGAGATTTCCGTGGTGTTGCATTTGTTCACACTTCGACCTAGTTATTGGCTCAATGTACGATGCCATGGAGAAATCCAATGAATTTAATTGATTAGGCGTAAACCAATGTTTTACACAGCGTGATACAATCCTTTCCACTTCGACTTTGCAAACTAATACCTTTGTTTTAGTAAATTTATTGGCTTGGACCAAAGCCACTTTGGTTTTTGATATATTTAGATTTGATTTTTCCGGTATGTCGCATTCTCCGATGTCTATCAGTGAGTAGGTTGAATAGTTAGAAATTTGATTTTCACAATCAAAAGCTATCATTGAATTTTCCTTGAAATCTTGCGCTCCAGCCATCGCCCACGTTGCTAATAATAAAATGATTAACTCCATCTGAAATAAAAATATCCTTTTATTTTCGTCCCCTGTTTTTTTTTTTTTTTTATTTAATTTAGTTATTTAGCGGAAATCGTGGTTTTAGGTACGACTTCCTCACTCTATTTGGATGTATTATCTTAAACTTATTTTGACCTAATTTCAATTTTACATTACCATTTTGGTATGTGTCACTTACAGATGGGCCTAAATAATGATTTCTAAATTTTCTAACCCTATAACCTGGCAATAAATAAACACTATCTCCGATTTTAAAAACTCTATGTACAATTTTTCTGTCATAATAAGCTTTAGACCGTTCTTTAGCCCTTATGAGACTTTCTCTAGCTATTTTTTGCACTTTATTTAGTTTTGTGACTAAATCTCTTAAGTAACTGTCCATAGTCTTTGGCTGGTCTTTTGAGTCTTCCATGCTTGATGGTGTTCTGCATATTCTAACAAAGACTAATTCATAAGGTGTCGCATCTATGCCTTCGTGGTGGGCACTGTTGTAGCTTAGCATTGCCATATTATCCAGATTCTTGTAAACAAAATGAGTCAAATATTCAATTAATGGGTGATTTTGGCGCTCTAAAGACGCGTTACTCTGTGGTCTATAGCTACACGTTCTAATTTGCTTGATTTTGAACCTCCTAGCTATCTCCTTAAGCAGTTTTGACATGAAGTTTTGAGCTCTGTCTGTTAAAATTTGCTTTGGACATCCGAAAATTGATATTAAACGCCTTATAAAAACTTCAGATACTGTGCTTGCTGTTCCGTCTAGTATTGCATATGCCTGACCGAATTTGGTCAATAAACATTGGGAAACCAATATGTAAACATTTCCGTTTGTTGTGGTGTTTCACGGACCCACCAAATCCATTGCTACCTTGTTGAACGCTTGTGGAGGTGTGTCGGTAATCAAAAGTGGCTGTCTTGTTTTCACTCTAACTAATTTCTTCAACTGACAATCCATGCATCCCTGTTTCATACCTTCCCAGGAAAAATTATTTTTTATTCGTTTCCAAGTCTTTGTGATAATTATTTTGAATTTGTCTCCAATTGTAAATATTATAAATAAAACACTTTAATATTTTTATGTAAATATCTTTTATTGTTCCTTCTTTTTACAATTTAATCATTTTGTTAAAAAACGACGCGTTTCGGAAAGTTAACTTTCCATCCTCAGGTTTGTCTCAATTAATGAGAAAAATAAAATTATATTAAAACACTTTTTGAACATAGTTTACGTCAATGTTGCATGGTCGAGCAACTGTATAATACTAATTTTATTTAATATTTCTATAAAATCTAACGTGTATTATTTAAAAGATAAGAAAATAATGACAATTTAATACATAATAATAATACAATAAATATCTTATATTGTGTGTGTGAATAATTTCTATTATAGATATGATTACAAAACCTGTTTTAGAGTTATTTAAAGTTTAAAGGGAAATATATGGATTTTTAAATTTTATAATAATTTGTCGTATAAAATATTTTTATTGAACATCAATTTATCGTTAAGCATGTTATCTTTGTCTATTTTTGTATTTTTATATATTTCTTTGTGATCCCTTTATGGCCACCAACTGCTGAGCAATGAGCTTCCTGGAGTATTTGTTCTCTTTCTGCTACTGTTGGTACTCTTATTAACCCTAAACATATAACTATTGTTATTTTAGAACTTGAATCAAAACTTTTCTTTAGTATACTCAAAATTTCTACCCAAGTTAGATCGCAAATATTTTCTGACTTTGAAATACTAAAAGCTATACCTTTTTTTTCTAAAATTTACTGTAATTTACCTAACGTTAACTTTATATTGTCATTGGCTCTAGACATAGAAACTGCTACGCCTGATATTACAGATAACAGGATATGATATTTATTACTAACTTTAATTACATACGGTTCGTGTAAGTCTAATTGCAGGTTCCTTGGTAGTTTGTTTACCGCATCCATCTCTAGAGCTCCAGAGATGCACCTGAAGTAGATGCGAAATACACTATGTTATCGTTACGCATGTGAAGTTTGTCTCTGCACGTAACGAAATTTCCTGCGGACATCCTCTCCTTATGAGCTCTTAGCTCTGTAGCATCAAGGTCAACATTTTGGAAAGGAAGGTCCTCATTTTCCTGTTGAAAGATATTATCCACATGCGACCGAGACAGCTCTTCATCGATGTCCGGATAATGTTGGCTCCTGTGTTCCTGGATAATTTCATTAACATTAGGTACTTCTTGGTCGATTATTTCTTCAGGAATTTGTTCCTTATCCTTTTTCTTTTTGTTCTTTGGTCGAAGTGCACTGATGGCGTCCAGATACTTCTGGCTTCGCTTTCTGGACCTGGTGTTTGGCCTGGACCCTTCTTGTGATGTTGGCTCCATTGATGGACTTTGGTCCTGCTCCTCCAGTATAGTACCTAATACAAGAATTTTTTTATTAGTCATGGGAACTACTTCTAAAATTAAAACTGGATTTCGACTTAACGCATCTGCGTTTACGTTAGTTACACCAGACTTGAATACAAGTTCATACTCATATTCATCTAATTTTAACCTCCATCTTGTTACTCTTGCATTAGGATCTCTCTTATTTTTCATGAAAATAAGGGCCTTATGATCTGTCACTAATTTAAATTTCCTCCCATGCAGGTATTGTCTAAAATAATCTACGCTGCTAATAATTGCTAAACATTCTTTGTCCGTAGTACTGTAATTTCTTTCTGCGTCAGTTAATGTCTTCGAATAGTATGCTACTGGACGGTCTTGGCCAATTTCTCCTTGAGACAAAATTGAACCTAAAGCGAAACCTGAAGAATCCGTTGTTAAGATAAATCCTATGGACCAGTCTGGATATATTAATACTGGAGCTTGTATCAATTTTGATCTTAGTTCTTCAAAAGCCTTCTGTGCTTCTTCGCCCTAAACAAATTCGACATCCTTTTTCAACAGGCTTGTTAATGGTTTGCTTATTTTAGCAAAATTTGGTACTAATCGACAATAATAGCCTGCCAAACCTAGAAATTGTTTAATGTTTTTCTGATTTTTAGGTACAGGAAACTTCTCTACTGCTGTGATTTTTGCTGGATCAGGTTGTACTCCTTCCTTGGAAATTATGTGCCCCAAGTAGTTGATGGTTTTCTTTATGAAGTGGCACTTTTTCGGCTGTAATTTTAGGTTAGCTTTTTGTAATCTTATCATTACCTGTCTTAGAGCTTCCAATAATTTTTCCAGAGTCCTGGCAAATATTAAAATATCGTCGATGTAGACTACCACATTCTCTAGTCCAGCAAGCACTATATTTAGCAGCCTTTGGAATGAGCTGGGAGCTGAACATATTCCAAAAGCTAATCGTTGGAACTGAAACAAACCATATTTACAGGCAAATGCCGTTTTATGCTGGTCATCTGGATGAATGGCCACCTGGTGATACCCTTGTGAAAGGTCGAGAGAGATGAAGTACTGAGCGCCATCTAGCTTGTCCAGAATTTCCAAAACAGATGGTAGAGGGTAGCTATCACCCAAAGTTACAGAATTTAATTTTCTAAAATCCAAACAAAGTCGATGTTCGACCACCCCTTGGGCGTTTGGCTTCTTTGGCACCAGTAAAATACCAGAATTATATGCTTAGAAACTTGGTACTATGATACCCTCCTTCAAAAGTTTCGTTATTTGCTCCTTAAGTTCCTCGGCCAGGAATGGATTAATTCTGTACTGCTTTGTATGGATTGGCAATTCATTTGTAGTAATTATGCGATGCTGGTACAAATCAGTGTATGGTAAATAATCCCCTGGAATATGAAAGCAGTTATGGAATTCATTAATTACATTTTCTACAATTTTCAATTCATCTTCCGATAGATGCTCGAGATTTGACAATTCCTTAATTTTCTTGATCCTTTCCTCTGGACTAATTACCAACACCCTAACTTTACCTTTTCTGCTACATTTTATTTTATCCAGTCCCTCTATAGCTTTTTTAAAAATATCAGGCATATACTTAGGTTTTTCTACTTCTAATACTGTTAACAAATTAAATAGACTTTGAGTATTTATTTCCTTAAAATCTATATTATCTAATATTACATTTGTTAACGCTATTATATCTTGTTTATTATAATCACTAAGATTATTTTCTTCTAACATGTCCGAAATTAATTCTCTTAATATTGATACCTGCTTTAAAAAATAAGTCTCTTCCTCTGAATTATGTACGAATTTTTGTTCAGACAATGTGTCTATTCTTTCAGCTAAGCCTTTTTTATGTTTAACTAATTTCTTATACGAAAAACTTTCAGCCTCATCTACCTTAGAAATACCTATCTTCTTATTTATTATATCAAAATTATTTACTATTTTTACTACTAATTCTAGCACCGCAGAGCAAATATTATTACCAACTTCTAAATATGACATGAGCTTATCCAAAAGTTTTAAAGTTTCTCTGGACTCTAATGGCGTTAGTGATGTTTTTTCTAACAAAAACCTTTTAGCCATGGCAATTAACGCTCTAGAATCATCAATTGCCATAGGTATTAAATCCTTACTTTTTGCTAAAAACCTTAATAAGACTTGCAGCGTTTTGAACTCATCAAAACCTTGAATTTTTGCTTCAGCGATTTTAAGTACCTTATACACAGGTTTTACTACAGAAAAACTACAATTTTTCTCGATAGCAGGTCTAATTAAACTTGGTACCTGCTTTCCTAAAGGATCTGAAAAATAATTATTTTTGACGAGAGCAGGTCTCGTGGCCGCGGGACCTTCTCTCTCAAAAAAAACAGAATTTTTCTTTAGCCCTAATTTATGCAAGGAATCGTTTGTATTTAGATGAAATATGCGCATTGTCAAACAACTCGATGCTTTTAAATCATAGCTTGAAGGACCTGCTGCGGAACTAGAAGGAATTTGCAAAGGATTTATTAAAGTTTTATTATTGCCTTCCGAAGAAACTATATAAGTTCTGTTGGTGTTTTGCTGATGTACTGTTTTTTGAACTGAATTGGGGTTCGAATTTTGTGCAAATTTTGTTATCTGATTTTGTACTAAACTAAAGCCGAGGTTTGTGATAAATTAGTAACCGAAGTTTGAACTAAATTTTGTAACGAGGTTTGTGCCAATTTAGGGGTCGAGGTTTGTGCTAAATTGAATTTCGAGGTTTGAACTAAATTTTGTAACGAGGTTTGTGCCAATTTAGGGGTCGAGGTTTGTGCTAAATTGGGTTTCGAGGTTTGAACTAAATTTTGTAACGAGGTTTGTGCCAATTTAGGGGTCGAGGTTTGTGCTAAATTGGGTTTCGAGGTTTGAACTAAATTTTGTAACGAGGTTTGTGCCAATTTAGGGGTCGAAGTTTGTGCTAAATTGGGTTTCGAGGTTTGAACTAAATTTTGTAACGAGGTTTGTGCCAATTTAGGGGTCGAAGTTTGTGCTAAATTGGGTTTCGAGGTTTGAACTAAATTTACATTTGTTAAATTATTACTTATTGATTCTAAGACAAAACAATTTTTTTCTATTTCTTGAGTAAACGGAAATGAATTTTTTCCGATTTCCAAACATTTATTACCAAAATTTAAATTAGCCTTAGTCTCATCTAAAAATGTATTACCAATCAAACCAACCTGATCAATAGGAAAATCATCTTTTACAATATGGAAAACAGATTTGTAATCACCAAATTTCAAATATATTTTTCCTAAAGTTGGAACGGTTGGATCAGTAATACCACTTAATCTAATTATACAACTTCTATCCACTTTTAAATAATTGGGCACCGCAAAGTTTTTAATTAAATTTGCATTTGCACCCGAGTCTACTAAAAATAAATAAGGTTTTACAAGCGACTTTACATAAAAAATTTTTAAAAAGAAAAAAACCTTTTTGAAAATTAAAGTTTATACAAAATTATTGAGACCTATAAGACCTATTTTTAATATACAATTTCAATTTTTGCTGCAACTTAAAAATTAGTCATTTTGGGCCAAAATGGGCCTTAGGTTTATTAACTATTACGATGAGAGAATCGGTGATGAAAAATTGCGAGTAACGAGAATTAAAAGGTGTAATTTATACAAAAAAAATGAGACCTACTGGATGTATTTTGGTTGAATTGCAAGATGACAGTATTATTTGGAAAATTGCCTAAAAACCATATTTTATGTAATTGTCGTAACACTTGAACTAAACTAGCACCCTTAAAAAGAATCTAAGTAATTAATTCTGCGCTAGCTAGAAAAGTACAAAAATATGATAATTTACCTTTTTAGTGGTTCAGAAAAGTTCTCTGTACGCTTTACAGTCATTTAACTCAAAAAAATGCTAAATTTGGAAAATCAAGCTACAATATTTGGTCCATTACTCTGAATCCATTAAAAATAAATAAAAATAACCTCATCGTTTTAAAAATGATTTCTACTCTACATTTATTTACAGTGTCTAAAAGAGGGTTTTTTTATAATTTTCAATAAAACGCTACAACTTCCCATGTTAACCAAAACACATCTGGTTTGTTTCATTTTTTTGTTTTAAGTGTCACCTTTCGTACGCCAGAAAGCGCAATTTTTCATCATGAATTCTCTCATCACTATAGCCAATTAACTAATTTTTTGCTATAAATGACCAATTTTTAAATTGCTGCCAAATTTGTAATTTTTGACGAAATTAGGTTTTATTAGTCTCAAAAAATTTCCACAAGCTTCAAGTTTCTAACAATTTTTTACTCGTCTCATTTCCTTGAGTCGTTTTTAAGAAATGGCCCTTCAAAGTTACACCTAAAATCATGGTACCTTTAAGAGGAACCAGTTATTGTTTCATATAATTGATTATTTCTATTAGCATATTGATATATTGCATACAATTTGCTATTTTCATATCTTGTAATTATCACCTATGATAGGTGTTAAGAACCTAAACTCAAACTGTTCCGATTCCCTAAACGTGTATTATTTTATAGGCCCCTAAATCGAAAATAATCGGGGGATCGAGCAAAAAAATCTTGATAAAAAGAAAATAAGACACACTCTAGTAGATATGTATGTATGTACGTATGTACGTCTGTAAGCGGCGATATTTCACATTTGATTGCAACCATTATGATATTAAGACCTATTTTTTTTTTTTTTTAATTTTTTTAGTCAAAAAATCTTAAACTACTTTTTTTTTTTTTAATTTGTATTTAATACCTCATTTATTTCTAAGAAAGTACTTATATTTGAAATAATGGTTTTTACTCGATTGCTCAAATCTGATAATTAAGTTTATGAAATTTTTTTTGGATTGGAGATAACGAGTAAAAACGATAATTCTAGATATGATATTAGTACTTTCATAGAAAAAAATTAAGTAATACGTCCAAGAAGAAAAAAAAATTGATATTTTTTTACTTTTTAATGCAAAAAAATTTTGAGAAAAAATTTCCAAAAAATTAAATATCAGATCCAAAAATTGACCATAAACTATATTTCTAAAACTAGTACTCCGATAGAAAAAAATTTGGTACTACTTCCAAATAGAAAAAAATTTTGGTATTTTTTGTATTTTTTGGTGAAAAAAAATTAAAAAAAAAAAAAAACACTTACACATACAGATTTACCGAACATGTTTTCCTACAGCTGAAGGATAGGTATGATGCATAAAGATTATGCAACAGTACTTTACAATTTGCTATTCTTATATTTTGTAATTCTAAACCCAAACTATTCTGATTCCCTAAACGTGTATTATTCTAGGTCTCTAAATCGAAAACATTTTAAGTCTCTAAACCCGGATTATTATAAGTAATTGTTCTAAATCCCATTTTACCCCCCCCCCCCACCTTAAATCGTATACTTTTGAACCCCCTCTCTTGATTTTCAGATTTCCAGGGTACCCCTCTCTATAAACATGTTCGATGTTAAAATAAATGGAGAAATTCCAATAGAATTTTATCAAATTAAATTTTAATTGTATTTAATTGGAATCAATTTTAACATTTAAAAATTAGATTTAATTATGACTAAAATTATCGGATTTCAATCTAGTTGCTTTTTATTTCAATTAATCGTGATTTCCTTAAAACCCCAAAACTTAATTTAAATGTCAAAAATTGAAAAGATTTTCAGAATTTCATGTCTGCTATTTTGGAAAAACCAACAAACTTTCTTTGCAAATCATTTTTTCGATGTTATTTTTAATATAAATATTTTTAACCAAATCCGGATTCCTACTTACAAGAATAAATTTTCATTTTTTTAAAGTTTTTTTCAAATTTTATGTCCGACATCTTGGAAAATCGAAGGGTGGAAATTAGAAATTTTTTTTCAAAAATAATTCGTCCCGTTGATTTGTTTAAAAATAAAAAAAAAAAAAAATAAAAAAAAAATAAGTCATTATTGGGCTTAAGAACCCCCTGAAATGTTTAAAACGTAGTTTAATTAATTCTTCCACCACTATCTTGGGAAATCGAAAAAAAAAATTTCTTATCATTGATCTTTAACCAGCCATCTTGGAAAAACGGAAAATTATTTAAGAATGAAAATTTGAAATTTTTTATCGAAAATTCATTGTTGTTAAGCTCAAGAATTATGCGTAAATCTAATTTTTTGTTTATTTTTTTAATCTGGAATTTTGGAAAGTCGAAAAAATTTTCCGCTTTTGACAAAATAAAAATGTCAACAAAAATATTTTTTTCTCGTTCTTAAAACCCCATCAGAGTTAATTAAAATGTCAAAAATTGAAAAGGTTTTCAGAATTTCATGTCAATACAATAATGTTTACAATGGTTAGAGTACAAAATAATATGCTTATAATAGTTGAATTACAATATTAAAGTTTTTAGGATAATTTCAAGTTAATATGCTTATAATAGGGAGTACAATAGTAAAAAGTTTAAAGTTTTACTTAAAATAATTTAAGAAAATACAATTATTCAAAATATTTTAAAATAATTGAGATGGAAATAGTAATTTTATGTGATATAACAATATATAATAAAACTGAATATAATAAAAAGTAAAGTAATTAAGATTAGGACGTTAGTTGTATAATAAAATTTATATATTTATTTTATAAATCTAGTTAGAAAAATTGAGAATGAATATATAAAAAGTTTTATAATAAATAAATTTCTATATTAAATTATTTTATAAAATTAAAATCTTTAAGAAGACATGTTTCTGTGTTTTTCCCTTGGATCTTTATGGTAGAAATTTGTTTCATATTAGATGATGCTAGTGTTATCTGAAATCAATCTATATAAATTAGTTTTTAAAACCCCCGAGACAATATATACCCAAAACTTGGAGTACGTAGGGATAAGTGGTGAGGTTTCAAATTTTATGAGTTTTGAATGGAAAAAGGGTTTAAAATTGATAAATTTTATAAATTTTCAATGTAATTTGATTTATAAAATAAGAGTTTACTGAAAATATTGGAAAAATCATTTAATTTTTGCAAGTATTATGAATTAAAGGGTTTAAAATTGATAAATTTTATAAAATTTTTATGTAATTTGATTTGTAAAATAGTAATTTATTGAAAATATTGAAAAAATCATTTAATTTTGGCAATTATTATGGATTAAAGGGTTTAAAATTGATAAATATAATAAGATTTTCAAGTATTTTGGTTTATAAAATGGTAATTTTTTAGAAATATTGGAAAAATCGTTCAATTCTTATAATTATTATAGATTAAAGGGGGTCTACTCGGAACCTACACATTTCGAACTTACACATCTATTTTCTTACACATTTCATTACACGAAAAAAATATTACACATTAAATAAATTAGTAAAATAAATCTTACACAAGTGTAGGAAAATTAATAATTAAATATTTTATATATTTTTATAATTTTCATATTGTTTTACAATTAAAAATTTTTTGCTCGATCAACGAACCCTCGGACTTGCGAACTATTTTTTCAAGACTAAAAATAAAAATTTTCATTTTATCAAAACTTATCACTATCTTTTAAAATTTTTCTTTTTCTATTATAAGTAATGTCTACTATTATTCGAAGCTGCGTTAATCGCTATATTGTATGTATAGTGTCTAGACGCTAGAAACTAAATCCAGGCTCGTGAGGCGGTTCATTTAAATGCGTTTCCCATTTATTAACTATCCGTCTACTAGAAAGGTTGTACTATTAACGCTTGATTATCAATTTTTAAAAATAATTTCTCATAATGGTAAACAGTACGAAAAAAGATAACTAGTGAATCTGCTAGCGCCGATCACAATAAGGCTCATTTTTTTGTCAAAGAACAATTACCAAAAATTATCGAAGAAGGTGGTTATACTCAAGATCAAATTTTCAATGTTGATGAGACAGGTTTGTACTGGAAAAGGATGCCTGATCGTACATATATCGTTAAAGAAGAAAAAACACAATCAGGATACAAAGCTGCAAAAGACAGAGTCACTTTATTGTTAGGGAGAAATGCGTCAGGAAACTGTAAGCTAATGCCTCTTTTTATTCATCGTTCAGAAAATCCCAGAGCTTTACAAAATGTTCCAAAAGAAAACTTACCTGTCATTTACAAATGGAATTCTAAGGCATGGGTAAATTTCATAGTTTTTGATGATTGGTTTAAAGATTATTTTATACCTGAAGTTAAAACTTACTGCCAGGAAAATGACATTCCGTTCGAAATTTTGCTTTTGCTTGATAATGCTCCAGGCCATCCGATAAATTTAAATATGCATGATCCAAATGTCAATGTTGTTTTTATGCCATCTAACACTACCTCTTTAATTCAGCCTATGGATCAAGGTGTAATTGTAACATTTAAAAGAATTTATTTACGGGAAACTTTTAAGCAAGCAATTCATGATATTGATTCAGATAAGGCCAAAAAGACAACATTAAAAGACTTTTGGTCAAATTTTTCAATTTATAATGCAATTGAAAATGTGGATACAGCATGGAACGAGATGAAGAAGAAGACTATGAAGAAGACTTGGAAAAATTTGTGCCCTCAATTTTTTGTTGAAGAAAAAGAAAACAATGACCCAAAATCAACATCTAATAAGGAACAGGATGACGAAGAAAATCAAGAAGTTATTCAAAATATTTTAAGTTTAGGAAAAAAATTAGATTTGCCATTGGATGAAATTGATATCAATGAACTTGTTGCAAGTCATGCTGAAAAATTGAGTAACGAGGATTTGTTAGAACTTGATGAGCATGAAAAAGAACTTAACAAAAACTCCGATATTTCAGAGGGACAAGTTCTAAGACAATTGAATGCTAAAAAGCTAGAAGAGGGTTTTAGTCTCTTGGAACAAGCTCTAAAATGCTTTGAGATTCAAGATTCTGATCAAGAGAGGTTTAAAAATGTGTCTTTAATTGCAAGAAATTCATTATTGTGTTACAAAACGATTCTGCAGGAAAAAAAACAGTCTGCAAAACAAACAAGCATAAAAAATTATTTTAATCAAGTTGAAAAACAAAAATAGAAATTTTTTTTTAATTCTCATAAACTGCAAGCAAACGGTCCTTTTTAGGGCCAAAACTTGGGTATACCCATAAAAATATAATTTTTAACCATACTTATATCAACGATGTAAGCAGTTCAAAGTCTGTGTAAAATGGGATGAAAAATTATATTTTTAAAAATTGATCTGATTAAGCTTTGAATAAATATTATAATATTTTGTCTTTTGTGTTGTTTTTAAAATATTCAAATTATTAATCTTTTTTTTGTGCATCATAAATTTTATTTTCTTTTTTAATTCGGAAATTCTTTTAAAATTTTAAAATAATATAAATATTAATATTTAAACTATATAATCCTATAAACATAAGCCGCGTAATACCTTTTACGCCCCGCTTTAATTATATCTCTTTATTTTATCTCATGTTTTACTGTCTACATGCGTCTATAAGCCTCTCTATTGTTTTACTCCTCACCTCACGAACTCCTCGATTTACGAACAAACTGTCGATCCCAAAAAGTTCCTATGTTGAGGAGCTACTGTACAAGCTATTTTCATAGTTGAGAACATTGCTCGTTAATGAAAATTATGTATTGATTAATACAGTGATGCACATTTAATTTTGCGATAATTTAAAGTTGAAGAGAGATCTTGGTTGGGAAAAAAATGAATATTGCTGTAGTATTGTAATAAATATTGTACATGTGTTAATGAATTGATTAATTGGTTATCCTTTTTCTCACTCCATGCGACTTAGTATAACTTATAAAGTGCAATTATGCTGTTTTTAAGATTAGCTATTATGAAAATATTATGTTATTTCAGGGTCATGGGCAAAACTCTATGCGATCAAAGGTTATAAAAATTTTATTACTATAATTGTCTGGCAAAATTTTCCTTTCAAATTTTTTTTTGTTGTTAGCTATTTATTATTTGTTATTAAAGTTTTCGTTATTCATTTTTGTGTTAAGAAGAAAAAGATTAAAAAAATACACACACATGTATATGTATATTTGTAATTTATTATTATTATTAATATCGTTTATTCTCATATATTAAGAATTTCAAGGAGCTTTGTACAAACTTAATTTATGCGAATATATGTATAGAAAAGACTGTAAAATATTTATTTAGACTAATTTAGTTGACAAGGGTGGTCTTCTACAAGTTCCCTTCTACAAGGCAACAATAAAAGATTACATACTAGTCTAGAGTGATTTTATTAAGATATATTTAGATTACGTTTATGATTGGATGCTTAAGTGATAACTGTAAACTAATAATAGTTATTTATTAGGTATCTATATAGTAGGTTTATGGTAAATATGGATATATATATGCTTAGTATAAGAAATTTCAAATATATATATATATATATATATATATATATACTAGCATAGGTGTGAGGGGGGGCTCCGCCCCCCCTGATCTATTCCCGGTGTTGTTGTTATTTATTTTTTATTATTATCATGTTGTTATTGTCCAAAATATATATCAATGTCAAAAAAAATTAACGCCTTGAAATAAGCTAAAATTTTTTTCTTAATGTAGACCTTTTACCAGTTCAAATGTAACCAATAAGATAAAATTTGTAGTAAATTCAAAGGAATGGTGTAATTTTGAAAATGGGTCAGATCAGGCTATTTTTGGACCTTTGAACAGACATATTTCGGGCCCATGAGGTGCTAGAGGACTAAAACTTTGGCTGAAGGACTTTTTTATCACCCCAAACTATACCCTAAAATTTGAGTTGAATATATATAATATATAGTAAAAAATTTTATTATTTTTTTTTTTAATCTTAAAGCAACGTACGTTTTTAATAAAAATTTAACTTAGTACGCATAAATTACATTTTAATATAGAATATAAATTACATTATAATATACACAGATCCACAAATAAATGATTAGAAATACCATAAAAATAAAAAAAATGAAAAAAATTTTTTTACCAGCTTTAAAAATATTTTATAAAATTTTAAAGATACCTCCGTTTTGAATATAAATTTCAGAGAATACGTAAAAATTAGTGCTGAATCGAATACTATGAAGTGCGATAGCTAAAGTTTTCGATAGTCTCGAGATATTTCAATTTTTGTTAAAATTTTTAAAAAATGTTATCAAGTTCAAAAATACTAAAAATTAAATATCTCAAAAACTACGACAGTTAATCAGAAAATATAGGGCCTATGTCACCCGCAGACTTTTTATCTTTATTTTGACACCGGTTTCATGCCAATTGGTTCGGCGGTTCTTGCGTGATGAGTGGACAGACAGACAAACAAATAAATTTTCAAATATATATAGTATTAAGATATGAGTAAAAATAATTTTAAAAGATCATAATCTGATTATAGTTTTCAACCTAAAATTATGTAAATATTTAAAAGATTTTTATTGAACTTGTATGTGAAAAAAAAAATTATTTAAATCTGTAAGTTAATCTGTGTTTTCCACTGGTTTTCACAGATATTTAAGGATGTCTGAGAGAAATTCGAATTAACCTGCTAACATCGTAATAAATGTTTTTTAAACTAACACATATAAAATTTTCTGCATATACGTAAAACTTTGAGATAAAAAGTAAAAAAAAGTAGAATAAAATATTGTGCTTCGGAAATACTTGCTCTTATGCATTATATTTATTAGAACTTTATAAAATTTTCATAGTTAAAAACACTGTATTATTTTTCAAATCATACTTATAAAAAATAAATTATATTTTTGTATTTGTTTATTTATATCGTTTGTCAATTTATAGCTGAAGTCGTTATTATTTTTTTTTGTATTCATAGAATAATATAAGAAAGGTAAAATAAAATCAATTACGTTTACTCCTACTAAGGGCCAAAATCCATTCCTTATAAAAGGGATATTAACTTAAATATTTCACCCAATAAAAAGATATTACTAGCTCACCTTAGCAATAAATTTTAGTGGAATAATTATGGAAGGTAAAAATCTGAATGATAAAAATTGTGTTCAAAAAAAATTTCCTTTTTGTAGTTTTCTTTTGTTTATTATTGATAACATTTTTCACAACAGTGAAAAGTTTGTATTTCAGTGTTAAGTTGTTTCAATCTTTATTTAATTTTCGTCATTTTATTGTTCGTTATTTTGTTATCTTTTTCTCCATGTATTTTATACTTATATACTATTATTAAATATTCATTACTTATTATTTATTATTTACTACTTATTATTTCGTTATTATTATTATTATTATTGTAAACAACATGGGTATAGTTATTATTACAGCGAAAACTATATAAAGACTTTTCAATGAATTTGAATTTAACGTAACTTTATTACCATTTATATCAAAAAAGGAGTATAAGATTAAGTAAAAAAATATTAATTTTGAATATATGAAAAATTATGATTAAGACTGTACAAAAAAAAAATAAAAGACAACTTAAATATGTGTGTGTTGTTTATGTATGCTCCAATAGAGAAAAAAAATACTTAGTAGTTATATTTTAGATTTGACTTAGGGTATAAATAAGGTTTTTTTTTTGGTTAATTATGAAGGTTAAAGGTCCATTGTAAGTAAATTAAATTCTATTTTTGTATTTTGTTATAATATTACTATTTATTTGTATGATTTGTCAATTTGTATGATTTTTAAGTAATAATTTATAATTTAAAGGATTAAAATTCATAGTTTTTTCAAAATATGAATATGATACGGCTTATTTTACATGAATTTGTTGATTAATATGTTGATTAATTTTGTTGATTAATTTTTATAGTTTTTAAGTAATAATTAATAATTTAAAGGGTTAAAAATAATTAAAAAATTTATATTTCGGTGTAATATATCTTGTAGAACATCAATTTATCAATTTGTATAAAAAATTTAAGTTAATTTTTGGATCATAAAATTTAAATAATTTGGATATAATATAGTTTATTTTGCCTGGATTTACAGGTATAGTAGTTTTAATTATCGCAAGAAGAGTTTGAAATATGGAAAAAAATGAATTTTGGGATGTGCGGTTTTTCGGATGTGCAGTTTTTCGGATGTACGGTTTTTTATTTTATGTATTAAAAAAATGAATACTGGATATAATTTTTGGATGTGCAGTTAATATATATTTTCGGATGTGCGGTTAAAATATAAAAAATGAATTTTGGGATGTGCAGTTTTTCGGATGTGGGGTTAAAATTGTTACGTCTAAACTTACTTTAATGTAACCTGTAAAGAATATTGCTAATGCGAATAGGATTCCTTTTAGCCTTGCGTCTACGTGACACTAACGGCGGGAAAGGATTAGGTTCAAATCAATTTAAGATAATTAATTAATAACTACTTTTATTTCTATTATTTACTTATTAGTTATAAATTGTCTTATAATAACTTACAACGTGCTTACTATGAATACTAATTAAAGTCCAACTGGAAGTCCTTAATTTGTTAAAGTCCAACTACTAAGATCACTTGGATTGGTAAGTATACTTCGAGCGTCTGGGCACTGAATTTGTGACGGAACTAATCGCGTAATTGCTGGCAGATTAAAGAGAGCCATGTCTAGCTGAAGACCGGGACGGCACAACCAGAAACGTCAAGCTAAACGGATTCACGGCTAAAGAAGAGAGACCGACCCCTCGGATTTTACCTCTATATATAGTGATAAGAGCGTTTTGTCTAGTCACCAAATCTATTGCTATTTTTAGTTATGGGGGAAGTTCTACGTCAAGGTCTCGATTACGTGGGCCAACGCCCGCTGAGCTGATAAGTGCTCGAAATATTTATGTATGTTTGCTCAGGTGTTACGTTAATAACGCTTGGTATATTTTACCAAGTCATGTTTGATATGAAGCAACTGTTGACCTTGGCTACATTAAATAATAACCCTTTTATTTAGGGTCGTTTTGACCTGACGTTACACTTCCCTCCTTAATGGAAAAAATTTGTAAAACAAATTTTTGTTTAGATTTTATAGTAGGCAAGATCCGAAGTATAATTTATCAAAGTTAATACGAATTCAAATTTACTAATAAAATCTAAACGTTAAATTAATTTGACTTCCAAGTTGCACTTTAAATTTAATTTAGATGAAAAAAAATTTGAATTGGCTCAGTTCTAGGGGTTAACTGAATATTTTTCATCTAAAAAGTAAAATTTTCCTAATTTTACGTTAACTATCCTTCTCTCCACTCCTTAAAACTAAAGCACTAGGTGCTTTCACAATTAATAAAAAGTAAAATTATCCTAATTTTACGTTAACTATCTTTCTCTCCACTCCTTAAAACTAAAGCACTAGGTGCTTTCACAAAAAATTTTATTAAAATTAATTATTTTATCCTGGAGCAGATTTTCTCAACGTGGAATCTGCTCTCTAAAAATGATCTTTAAGTAATTTAGCACTAATTTGTAACAAAATTTTTTATAAAATAACATGTATAAACGAAAATTGACAAACAAAAATTTACATTTAGCCTAAAACAAATAAGAACAAAATAAACAAATATCTTAAAATTTAAATTTAAATTTAGCGCTCCATAATTTTTTTTTTTTTTTTTTTTTTTTAACGAAGCTTACTAGCGCCGCCCGTGGTAATGCTTTTAAATATCTGAATTACCGGCTTCCTACATATACTATGTTATTGTATACATGTACTCTCATGTGGTGTAACATAAATTGTGATATCTTTTGGAGTTAAATACAAAGTGTTTAATAATATTTGTTATTAAAATTAATGTGTATTGAAAAAGCTAACAGAATTTATCTCTTTATTTTACTATTTCTGCAAATCGACAATAATTATGGAGGCAGCTAGCGGCGAAGTAAGTACTGTTTATATTTCTAGGTTAAGTATCAATGTTTATAAAAAAGAAATTTTGATTTCCCATTAACTTTTCTAACTAAACTTATTACAACAATTCCTTTAATTTAAAATTTATGACTTAAATCTTTACATTTTTCTCTTATATTACTGAACATCATAATATTTTTAAATTTTTAACGTCTGCTTCTATATCTTCTGTCTCTTTTCCTCTAATGTCTTTTTGATTATCAAATTTCTTTGCCGTCTTTGGCTTATACGATTTTTCTTATGGCACGGTGGTGGATACACAGGTTACTTTTCTTCATACTACCATGCCGTTTTTGACTCGCGCTGAAACCTATTTTCTTTTAAATTATCCAAATTTTTGTCAAAGTTCTAGTATTTATAAAAAAATTTGAGTAACTCTGACTAAAGACTTTGTCAAAAATTTGAATCGTAGAATAATCAAAACCAAAAAAAAAATTATTATATCTTTGAAAAATACTTTTATCACGCGCGCAGATCGTTCCATATACGATCTGTTCTCTAAGAATCTTTTGACAACGAAAAAAAATTAATTATTTTTACCGCGCGCAGATCGATCAATATGCGATCTGCTCTCTAAAAAAATCTTTTGAAAAAATAATTATTTTTACCGCTCGCAGATCGATCAATATGCGATCTGCTCTCTAAAAAAAAAATCTTTTGAAACAAATAATTATTTTTATCGCGCGCAGATCGATCAATATGCGATCTGCTTTCTAAAAAAAATATTTTTTGAACTTAGAAAATTTTCAAACGAAACTTAAAATTAATTTTTCAAATTCTCAGCATATCCTCTGATATGCTGACATTTACTAAAAAAAAATTTTTATCAAACACGCCGTATATTCGTGTGCATACGGCGAATTTCTTAGTTAAAAATAATTTTTTGAACTTAGAAAAATAACATTATTTTTTAACTTAACTTAAAAAAAAAAATTTATCAAAAACGCCGTATATCCGTTGTATACGGCGAATCTCTTAGTTAAAAAATAATTTTTCGAACTTAGAAAAATAACATTATTTTTTAACTTAACTTAAAAAAAAAAATTTATCAAAAACGCCGTATATCCGTTGTATACGGCGAATCTCTTAGTTAAAAAAATAATTTTTTGAACTTAGAAAAATAACATTATTTTTTTTTTTACTTAACTTAGAAAAATTTTTATAAAAAATACGCCGTATATTCGTGTGCATACGGCGAATTTCTTAGTTAAAAATAATTTTTTGAACTTAGAAAAATAACATTATTTTTTAACTTAACTTAAAAAAAAAAATTTATCAAAAACGCCGTATATCCGTTGTATACGGCGAATCTCTTAGTTAAAAAATAATTTTTCGAACTTAGAAAAATAACATTATTTTTTAACTTAACTTAAAAAAAAAAATTTATCAAAAACGCCGTATATCCGTTGTATACGGCGAATCTCTTAGTTAAAAAAATAATTTTTTGAACTTAGAAAAATAACATTATTTTTTTTTTTACTTAACTTAGAAAAATTTTTATAAAAAATACGCCGTATATTCGTTGTATACGGCGAATCCCTTAGTTAAAAAATAATTTTCTTTTTTTTTTTGAACTTAGAAAAATTACATTATTTTTTAACTTAACTTAGAAAATTTTTTTTTTCAAAAATACGCCGTATATTCGTTGTATACGGCGAATCTCTTAGTTAAAAAAATAATTTTTTTTTGAACTTAGAAAAATAACATTATTTTTTAACTTAACTTAGAAAATTTTTTTTTTTTCAAAAATACGCCGTATATTCGTTGTATACGGCGAATCTCTTAGTTAAAAAAATAATTTTTTGAACTTAGAAAAATAACATTATTTTTTTTTTACTTAACTTAGAAAAATTTTTATAAAAAATACGCCGTATATTCGTTGTATACGGCGAATCTCTTAGTAAAAAAAAAATTGAACTTAGAAAAATAACATTATATTTTTAACTTAACTTAGAAAAAATAACATTATTTTTTAACTTAACTTAGAAAAATTTTTTTTTTTAAATACGCCGCATATTCGTTGTATACGGCGAATCTCTTAGTTAAAAAATAATTTTTTTGAACTTAGAAAAAAAAATTTTATCAAAAACGCCGTATATTCGTGCTGTGCTCGGCATTTTTTTTTTTGAACATATACATTTTAGAAAAATCGCCGAGCCTTCTCTTATGTGCTCGGCATTTTTTCGTACATATTATTTTTTAGAAAAAATCTCCGAGCCTTCTTATGTGCTCGGTATTTTTTTGAACTTTATTTCTTAAAATCACAGAGCCATCTCTTATGTGCTCTGCATTTTTAAGAACATGTAATTTTTTTTATTTTTTTTTTTTTACAAAAATGTTTTACCAAAATCTCAGCATATCCTCTGATATGCTGAAATTTTCTTAAACAAAAAATATATTTTTTTTTTTTTTTGAACTCATGAAATCATTTCTTGACCTTAAATTTCTAAAATGATTAGCCTTCCTTGTTAGCTACTTTAACCAACTTTTATACTAAAACGAATGCTTCAATAGATTTATGCCCACATTCTTTTAATTCATATTTTATTTATTTTAGGATGATACTCTTCGAGCTAGTAGCTGATAACTCTATTTTTCATCAGATTTGGAAATTGGCAGATATTCTGGAAACTGTGCATCCTTCATTAAAATTCCACTACTGAACCTGATTAATATATTGTAATAATCTGCCTTACGAATAAAGAGTATAACATTAACACCATTATTAATTTTGTAATTATTTCCTGACAAATATTTTTTTTTGAAAAATGCTAAACATCAAATATTAGTTTTACTTAATCCTAAAAGCAAATAATTCATGTCCTTCACCAGATTTAATAGCAATATAACAATAACCATAATGACCAAATGATTAACAACTTCATCAATAATTTCATTTCTAATATAAGTACTTATTCAATTTAAAACATAATAAATCGATCAAGAGCTTTATTTACAAACTAAAACGACCAGCCAGTTTTCTGACCTTTACTAAAAAACGATTCATAAACTCTCTTAAAATTAAAACGACCAGCCAGTTTCCTGACCTTTAAGAAAAACGACTCAAGAGCTAAGTCTTGATTTTAGGACTACCAGTCAGTTTCCTGACCTTTACTGTAAAACGACTCAAAAGCTAAGTTTTGATTTTAGGACGACCAGTCAGTTTCCTGACCTTTACTGTAAAACGAATTATAAGCTTTATCTTAAAATTAAAACGACCAGCCAGTTTCCTGACCTTTAAGAAAAACGACTCAAGAGCTAAGTCTTGATTTTAGGACGGCCAGTCAGTTTCCTGACCTTTACTGTAAAACGAATAACTTTCAATAACCACTAAATAAATTTACTAACTTCTCTACTTAACTCTGATTACTATTTACTAATTCCATACCTAAATTTACTCTTTAAATATTTATTAAATTTTGAGTTTCGGATTTCAATTTCCGATCTTTTCGTCTTTGCTCATCAAACATACGTTTCCTGCATTCACGAATTAAATGACCCCTCTTTCGACAATAAAAGCAAATTGGCCTTTCCTCAGAATCACTACTGACTCTTGTTTGAAGATTTTGATTATTATTTACCGCGTTAACTTCAATTGCTTTTTTATTATAATCATTTAATGCTTTCTTAAAAATTTCACATGACGTGGTTAAATGATCACCACCGCAAATATCACATTTCTCCCCGTCATTATTGCTATTCGTGACTAACCTGATATTTGCTGCAGCACCTGCGTAAGAGTTGCCTTGCGCATAAACTCCCACTTCTCTCTCTACTACAACAGCCTCTTTGATTGTATCATCAAAGTTTGCACAAGGTATTAACCGTACTCTTATTTCTGGTTTCATACCTCGTAGAAAATATTTCAGCAAAACGCGATCTAATCCTATCTCGGTTTCTTTAAAATTTACATTTGTGTCATTTATTGCAGCTTTTAAAATATTCCGACCTAAAATTTTGACTCTATTCGAATATAACACGGTATCTTCGCTTGCTTTCTGCCTAATTTGTGCTAGTTCGCCATATAGCTCATGAACTGTTTTCAAATTCCCAAACATGAACTCGAAAAAACTTGTAACCTCCTGCATGTTACTGAAAACCCTCTCTCCCATAGCCTCGGCTGCCGCCCCCGATATCCTAGTTGCTATTAATTTTGTAAGTTGAGACTCAAACTCTGGGGGGATGGATTTACGAGCTAAATTACACCCTCGTAAGAAATTTGACAGCTCATTTCTGTTTCCATCAAACTTTGGGATATAATCAAGGGCGTCTTTAATTGATAATGCCCTAATTTTTGTCAACTCATAATTTCTTTTAAAAATTGAACTCGGGTCGGGCTCTATACCTGTATTTCTATTATGCAATGGGTTTAGAAAATTTTGCTGTTGAGAATGAGGAAACGTGGGGGGTTTTGAATTTTGCTGACTTCCCCCCACTTGAACTTTTAAAAGCGGAGAAGGAATGCCCTCGCTAGGAAGGGTGTGGTACATTGTTGAAGGCCACATCTCATGACCTCGATGACGTGTTTGGTTTTGAGTGCTTTGTCCATAATTAATACTTTCACTATCATCTACATGATAATTTTGTGGTGTTATTTGGTTACTACATAAATTATTTTTAATAATTTCATCCTTTAAATTAAACGCTAGGGTCTTATTTACCCTTGTTGTTAAAGGTGTTTCAAAATCATTTACCCTACTTTCCTCTATGTTTAATGTATCTAATTTTCTGATAGTTTCATGTAAAGTGAGGGCCGCAATAACCTGTTCTGGGCCTAAACCTTTTTCGTTTAATTCATTTAAAACTAGACAAACTTCCGGATCTTGCATAGTTTTTTCCAATAACTCTTTATTTTCAACCGAATACTTTAACTTATTAAATAATTTTTTAAACTCGACTGGAATTGAGTTACCTTTAAACGACTGAATTTTCTCGTAAATATATCTAATATAATCAAAAGTCGTGGTACACATTTTATTTGGATCTACTCTAATAAAATTTCTAAGGATTTCATTTACTCTGAAATCTGTGTATACTGAACTCGCGCTAATTTCTTCAGACTTTGCTGTTATTATATCTGCCAGAACTGATGGTTCAATTTTAGCGTCTTTAAATTTTTTAAACAGTTCTACAAAAAATTTATCTTTAAATAATTGTTTCATTTTTAGTATTGGAATAAACTGTGCAAAATCCGTTATTAGCTCTTTAGCCGCGTCATCAATTTCTCCTTCTAAAATTTTTGTATTTTCCTCGTAATAACATTGATACGCTCCTAGCACTACTCTTATATCTGTATCGTTTAGTATTTCGAATTTACCCTCCGCGTGCTCTTTTAAAATTTCAAACGATTTAGTTACGAACGGCTCGTTAGCCAGCAGTTGTTTTTCTAAATATGCAATTTGTGTGTTTGCCATTTTGTAAAATATTTTTTTTTTTAAACAACAAAAAAATTTTAAATATGAAAAGAAAAAAAAAATTTATTTAATATATTTCAGATAAAATGACTGATACTAACAAAAAAATTATTTAATAAATTACACTTTTACTGAAAAATCAAATTTAAAAAAAAAATTTTTTTTTTTTTCTTTTTTAAAAACAAAATTACTAAATTTGTTAATACTGACTTTGAATTAGATAAGAATTAAGGTTTACTCAATCAATTTCTATTCATAAAAATATTTTATCACTGATAAAAAAAAAATTTTTTATATATTAATCTTTTTGAATAATATTTAAATTAAATTACTGTATGAATTATCTCTTAACAAAAAATGACACGTATAATTAAAATTTATTTTATATTTTAATTATACAAGCATCATTTAATATAAATTATAAAAAAAAATTTTAAATTTTGGATTTTTACCTTCTTAAAAAAAATGACAAATAAATTTACTGTAATTTAATTTTTTACTACTTTTTTTTTTTTACTTTATTATTTGTAAACCAATCTGTAAATAATAATAATAAAGGTAGTTAAATCACTAAATAAAAAAAACTTGAAACATTTAAAAACTTTGATTTGAACCACAAAATTAATCGCGGACGAGACCCCAAACTTGTTACGTCTAACTTACTTTAATGTAACCTGTAAAGAATATTGCTAATGCGAATAGGATTCCTTTTAGCCTTGCGTCTACGTGACACTAACGGCGGGAAAGGATTAGGTTCAAATCAATTTAAGATAATTAATTAATAACTACTTTTATTTCTATTATTTACTTATTACTTATAAATTGTCTTATAATAACTTACAACGTGCTTACTATGAATACTAATTAAAGTCCAACTGGAAGTCCTTAATTTGTTAAAGTCCAACTACTAAGATCACTTGGATTGGTAAGTATACTTCGAGCGTCTGGGCACTGAATTTGTGACGGAACTAATCGCGTAATTGCTGGCAGATTAAAGAGAGCCATGTCTAGCTGAAGACCGGGACGGCACAACCAGAAACGTCAAGCTAAACGGATTCACGGCTAAAAAAGAGAGACCGACCCCTCGGATTTTACCTCTATATATAGTGATAAGAGCGTTTTGTCTAGTCACCAAATCTATTGCTATTTTTAATTATGGGGGAAGTTCTACGTCAAGGTCTCGATTACGTGGGCCAACGCCCGCTGAGCTGATAAGTGCTCGAAATATTTATGTATGTTTGCTCAGGTGTTACGTTAATAACGCTTGGTATATTTTACCAAGTCATGTTTGATATGAAGCAACTGTTGACCTTGGCTACATTAAATAATAACCCTTTTATTTAGGGTCGTTTTGACCTGACGTTACAAAATATAGAAAAAAAATGATTTTTGGCATGTACGATTTTCCGGATGTACGGTTTTTCTAATCCAATTAGGTTCAAATCCGGAAGATTGATTATTAATTTGAAGTATTAGGTAAAAAATATAACTAGATATATGTATATATTTTTTTTGTTTTTTTTTTTTTTGTTTTTTTTTGTTTTATAAAAATTTTAAAAAGAATTATAACTAATAAGATTATTGAATGAATTAAATCTATTAAGAAATGTTATTACTACTTTTTTCAGTAGATTATGTTGGGCAATGGCCAATATCTGAGCGAAATTTCGGGGATTAGCCTAAGGCTAGTATAAAAAAATTATATAAAAATGAGATTAGCATGCATTGTATTGAAGAATATTTAAATGAAATTCGCAATGTTGTCATATAGCGATAATGAAAAAAAAAATAAGGAACTTAAGAAAAATGAAATTTTGGTAATTTTTTTGATTTAGTTAGTTTAATAAAGATTAATTAATTGTAATTTTACCGATATATGCAAATGCAGTTAAATTTTGAATTTTGAGAATTTAATTACTTTGGATTTTTGCAATTAAAATGTTTCCTTTGGAAAATTAATTTAGCCAATATTTTGATAAATTTAGTTTAGTACGAGATAATTAATTATTGAATATAAGTTAACTTAATAAATTTAATTATTAAAAATAAATTATATTTAATTGTAATCTAATAAAAGTTTAGTTTTAATAAAATTTACGCAAAAAAAATTGCTTTTCAAAATAAATAAAATAAGTAAATCTAAGAATAATAAAAATAATAATTATGAAAATAATAAATTTAAAAAATATAAAAAAGCCGACTTGACGACATACAAAAATATATGCCCAAGCAACAATTGGTAAAACAATTACCTATGTACATCATACGGGAAATAATAATAATTCAGATTTTATACATTTGCATTTAAGCAAAAACCATTATACTTCTCTATTAAAAATAACTACAAAGGGCAAATTGAAACAAAAAACTGATAAAGAGCTAGTAATTAAATTAGATAAAAGTGAGGTCGAAAAATATCAAAATCAACGTAAAGCTGTACAAAATAAAGATATTGTAATAAAATTGGACAGAAAAGAAATCGATAATTACCGGAAATCTCAAGATGCAAAAAAAGAAAAACCTGTAGATAAAGAAAATCATCTACGACCGGAGCGTAAGCCTCCATGGAGACCAAAAGACGAAATCTCCGAATTTCGGAACCTATAAAATGTATGAAAACTTCAAATAGTCAACTGTTCTTTAAATTTAAAACATTTTATAGGCAAAGTATTATGAGCAAAATTAGATAAAACAAAAAATTTTTGCGAAATTGTTGGATAGATTAGCTAGGAAAGAAAAAAATTTCTTGATAGTGAGAGATCAAAATTTATCTAACGAGATTGAAAATCTTTTCTATGTAAAAGACTTAATCAATATCTAGCAAAAGATGAATAATATAATAGAAAAACCGAAAAAATTAAACCAATACTAGGTAATAAGGAATATTATAATTAATAAATAATTTTAATTTTATCAATAAACAAAATAAAACTAAATAAAAAAAAAAACAAATATTTCCCTGTAAAAAAATATTATAAAATAAATAAAAAAATATTACATGTATTAAAACTAGTAAATAAGATGCAAACATATACGCTAATATAACAAGTTCGATTAGTCCAAGTAGGATTTCGTATTTTTTAGATGTTTAAAAAAAATTTTAGATCAAATAACATAAGATCGAATACGAATAACTTACAAGAGAGACTTAAGAAGTTGCCAAGTGGTAAAAACCATATGTGCTGTTGCCATATGTGCTATTGCCGATATAAAAAAAAATATAATACGTATGTATTCGCAGATAATTTTGTACGTAAGAAAGAGATAGAAATATATATGACTCAAGAAAAAAAAAAGCAAAAGGAATTCATAAAGCAAAGGTCAAGAGTAAAAAAATTAAATAGTGTGAAATCATAATTTTGTTAAACATCTTATATAATATACTAATACAGTAGACTGTCCATGCGCAGAAAAAGAAGAAGAAAGTCAAAAGCGAAAAAGCAAAAAACAGACGCACACGCGACTAAACTTTTATCCTACCGACAAGGCACTATATAAATAAAAAGAACAATACCTCTATTAAAGTAGGTGTTATTTAAATTACCCAATAAACTGTAAAAACAATGTCTTGTTGTAAAAAAAAAGAAGCAAAAATGACTGATATTTAATCAGAATAATTTTTTTTAAAACTAATTAAAAAAAGTAAATAAACAAATAAATAATTAAAGACTTTATTTAAATTACAAAATAGTATGACAAATTGATACGTTTTAAACACGTGGTATACTCAAATCAAGAGCAGGCTTTTAACAAAAATAGATTATTAGTCGGAATCCAAAAACCAAAAATAGATTATTAGTCGGAATCTAAAAACAGAAATACCAAGGATTCTAAAGGATTTCAAATTTCCAGGTACAGTTATTTGAAACTGCGAAAATGTACTGAATATATTTAAGACAAAAATAAAATAAAAAATAACGCCTTTTTACCAATTATAACAGAAGCCTTTAATACAGTAAGTTAACTTAAGTTTAAAAACAGAGTTGTACTACAACGAATTTTTTATAAACTTACAATCAATTTTTTAGGCAACCAAACGGAAAATTCAAATTCAAAATGATATTTTTAAAACTGCGAAATAGTAAAGAACATGTTAGATACTTTTTCAATTCTGAAAATACCGTATAACACCTTATTCCATAAGTAGGTCTATTAAGAAATTTTCAATATTACGTTAAATTTAAAACACATTGTCTGAAAAACTAAGACCAATGGAAAATCCCTAATGCACATTTTTAGAATTGAGAAATGGTATAGAATAAATTCATCACATAATTAACCCAAAAAACATTGTACATTCCCAGATAGGCAAAACAACCTTTAAATTTTTTTTTTGATTTCAATTACTGACGTACAAGAACAGAATGCAATAGATTTTACACTATAGGGAAATACTTTAAGGGGGTAGACCTAATTGGAGAGAGAAAAAAGGTGTGGTTTTCTGGTTAGGTTTTCGGGTAGAAATAAATGAGATAATTTTTTCAAAGTTGGCACTTTATTAGATTATAAGTTGCTAAACATTTTTTTTTTTTTTAATTTTTTTAAAATGGCGCCGAGTACACGTCCTCAAAATTGGGCCTCACTTTTCACTGTGTGCAGGATTCCGGTCTCCAAATTGTTTAGAAACATACGAAACCAAATTAATTATGTTTGGGAAACATTTTTCTTCTGGATTGATGGATTCAAATTTCGGAAAATGGAAAATTGTGAAAATTATTTAATTTTTTTCAAAAATTGCAATTTTTTTCACATGTTTTTTTGAAAGAAAAAAAAATTGGGACATTTTTTGGAAAAACCCTTCCATCAATCCAGAAGATAATTGTATTTTAAAAATGTAGCCAAAAAATTAGGAAGATATCTTAATTTATTTTTTGAGTTATCGTGCACACAAATCGAAAAACGTTGTTTCGAGAAAACGCGTTTAATGTTTAGGATACTGTATCTTACGCCTTTCGCGGTGTCTCGCTTCATCGTCTATAACTTTCTTATTATTCAAGATATCATTATAAACATTTATTTCCATATTTTTAAGATGTTTTATAACCCAAAAAAAATAAAAACAGAAAATCGATTACGAAAAAGTTCCAATTAGGTCTACCCCCTTAAATTTTTCATTCTCATCCCCAAAACTAAACCAAACTTAAAGTTCGGAAAAATACCCTTGAAAGTAATAGATAGATAGATAGATAAGCTTTATTTGCAAAAAGATTTACAAAAATGTGTACATAAAGTATAACATGTATAAAATTTAACAATTCGTGTATATATATATAACGTATATAATTTTACAGTGATTAAAACATTTAATATTAATAAATAAGATTAATTTTTGGTAACTGTAAGTAACTCTGGTATATTTAATAAATAATAATAATAATAATAATAATAATATAACTAGGTGTCTCAATCACTGAAATAGTACACAGCAAAAGTGTTTAATTTATCACAGTCAAAATTTCTAATTAACGAAGTATATTATAATAAAATGTCTTTATCTATATTATGTATATGAGTATATATATTTGTATGTCTAATTAATATTTAAGCGTATATTGCACTAAACTAAGCAAAACCAAACTAAACGGAGGATCGTCCAGAAACAACTTTACAGTCATTAGTTAAAAAATATTTGAAGAGGGCATTTTTAAAGCGACTTAGTGAAGGTAGGAATCGAATAGTGGAGGGAAGCGAATTCCAGTAATCAGCTCCAAGAGCCTGAAAGCTATTAGAGCCCTGACCCTTTATGATGTCTGGTAAAGTTAATTCTTTCGTCGAGGAATGCCCTCTTGCTGTATCTTTTGGTTTTTTTTTTTTTAAACAGTCAGCCAGATAGTTTGGTTGTTTCATGCGCAGTATTTTATATATAATTACATTACAGAAATAAAATCTGCGTTTATTAACAGTTAGCCAATACAGCTTCTTTCTAAAAGGAGAAATATGGGTATATCTACTAATTCCAAAGATATAACGGATACCTGAATTACTAAGTCTTTGGAGCCTATTCCTTAGCGTGATTCCTGCATCAATTAATACAACACTACAGTGATCTAGATGAGGAGTTACCAATGCCTGAATGAGACGCTTCCTGAGTGTCTCTGATGTGCAACCTTTGATGAATCTAAGAGTGTAGAGTACCCTGTTTACTTTTTTCTCAACAGATATTACATGAGGTTCCCAGGACAGTTTGCAATCCAAGATCACACCAAGACTTTTTACTTCCTGAACAAAGGGAACGATTATTCCACCACCCATATCAATCCCAGGAAGCTTTAGTTTATCCAATCGATTAATAAAAGTACTAGATCCAAAATAAATTGCTCTGGTCTAGGCAGGATTTAATTGTAGAGAGACCATTTTCGTCCAACGAAAGTAATAGTCGATTATAATAATAATAATCGTATACATCGATTTAAACTAAATATATCTTTAATTTTTTTCTGACAATAGTACAGATATAAATAATAAATATAATATTAATACAAAATAAATAAAGGGTGCTATAAATAATAAAAATATAATACTGAATGCATTTTTTTTTTTAATAATTTTTTCTTGAGTTACAAAAAAAAGACTAAAGAAGAAATAAAAGAAAAATATAGGATTATTGTAAATTAAGATAATAACGATCAAACCTTTTTGCATATAATAAAATGATAAAATTAAAGTTTATAATATTAGGAATAAATATGAAACTATCAATACTATGAATTAAGATAACAGATATCAAATTTTTTCTCTTTCGCATATATAAAAACTAGTACATATATCATTTATAATATTAAGGGATAAATATGAAACTATCAATAATAAGAATAAAAAAAATTGAATGCTAAATAAGCATATTAATTACAATTATGGGAATTTAAACAATGTATATTAAGCTACCAGGTATCAATTAATTATATGCATAAATATAATAAAATATAATATCAAATATCAAATATCAAATTCGATAAAGAATTTTCGTATTGTCTAGACTTTTATCTTGTAGGAGATAAAAAGTAATATATGAAATACCAAATATGAATAATTACAAGGAATAAATACTGTTGATATATAATCGGCAAATTAACATGTATATGTCGTAGCCCCATAGGATAATCGGTTTTATAGGCTATAAGCCGGCCCATAGACTAAAAATGCTCGAGCAAACCTATTTCGCTATGAAGCGGTGCGCTCCAGTTTTATAGCCTATAGGCCGGCTTTTAGCGTATAAAGCTGAAAGAGGTCAGCTTCATAGACAAATATCAATGTTTCGAGACTCTTAATTTTAAATAATATAAATTTACCAATATTATATCGTGAATTATTTATATTTATCTTATAGTTTTATTTACATTATTAAATTTGTTTAAATATAAATTATAAATTTTTATAATTTTCTATTTGACAAAATAAAATAATGTTAGTTGTAAATATTTTTAGTTCATCTTTATTTTGTTCCATGTGATAAAACAGTCTATCATGACCTCCGTGTCGAGTTTCTTGGTGAGCCTTAAGTAATTCTTCGTAACATTCTTTAATTGGCAAAAATATTATAATTTGATCTTTTGGATCATTCCCAAAGATCTAATTCCCTTAAATATTGAATGACAGTACTTTCTTGTACTTAAGTCCACACTGACTTATTACCACGGTGAGTAGAGTAAAATTCATTAATTTTATTATAAAATATATGTCGATCAACACTAACTTCTTGTATTTCACTATTTACTTTATCTATATTAATAATAAAAAAATTGATTTAAAATTTTATAATTATATGATATTAAACAACAAATTTATTATTATTCATTGATAGAAATTATTATTTAAAAAAAATTTAATAATGTAAATAAAACTATAAGATAAATATAAATAATTCAGGACATGTAATTATCGACGACGGCGGAAACCCTCACACGATCCGAACCAGAACATCGGTGAAATACCTGGGAGTTCAGCTTGATAACAAGCTGACCTTCTGGGAGCAATTTCAGAGGTCGTGTGAAAAGGCAGCGTCGGTCGCATCCTCCCTATCAAGGCTCATGGCCAACATTGGGGGACCCAAACCAGGGAAGCGAAGGCTCCTGATGTCAGTCGTCAACTCTGTCCTGCTTTACGGATCAGAAGTCTGGGCGAAGACCACAGAAATTGCCAAGTACAGACATAAGATATCGTCTGTACAGAGGCAAGCGGCAGTGAGGATCGCCTGCGCGTACCATACGGTATCGCTCGAGGCGATCCAGGTTGTTGCTTCGGTGATACCCATCGACCTGCTAGCGTTGGAGCGGAAATTCATCTACGAGAGCGTAGATGAGCGCGAAGTGGCTTCCACTCGCGCCCGCTTCAACTCTATGAAAGCATGGAATAAACGATGGAAAAAGAACCAAGAGAAGAATGCTCTATGGACGCGCAGACTGATCTCAAACCTGCAGGCATGGATGGGACGACAGCATGGGGAGGTGGATTTCCACCTTACCCAGTTCTTAACCGGACACGGGTATTTCCGTGTCATGTTGAGGCATTGGCATAAGGTGGCAACAGAGGAGTGCTTGCACTGCCCAGGCGAGAAGGATACAGTAGAGCACACATTCTTCGAATGTGTTCGCTACTCGGGGGGGCGCCCGCCCTTCCCGATTTGGAGGCCGGAGACGGTGGTCCCGGAAATGCTACGGAGTTCCGAAAACTGGAACAAAGTAGCAGAGTACGTAAGGGCCACCTTGTTGAAGAAAAAGGAGGAGGGCTTTCTATCGTAGATTGCTCTCCTGTCACTAGGCAGGGGGAAGGCAGCGGCCAGTTGCCTAGGCTGCGCGTCCCAAACTGAAGTTATACCTGAAAAGGGAGTTCCGGTTTGGGACAAACAAGCGCAGGGGGTTTAAAGTGTGTTTATCCAGTAAGAATCTGGGGCGTAGCCGGCGACCGCGTTCGTCGGTGGTCTCCCAGTTGTGCACTTTGTGCAACTGGGCGGTCATGGAAATTTGCGGGTCTTTAAGGCCCGCAAACACTCCATGGCTGATGTAAGATTCACATATTTCCCATAAAAAAAAAAAAAAAAAAAAAAAAAAATATTGGTAAATTTATATTATTTAAAATTAAGAGTCCCGAAACTATGATATTTGTCTATGAAGCTGACCTCTTTCAGTTTTTTATGCTAAAAGCCGGCCTATAGGCTATAAAACTGGAGCACGCAGCTTCATAGCGAAATATGTCTCGAGCATTTAGCTCAAGCACTTTTACTCTATGGGCCGGCTTATAGCCTATAAAACCAATTATCCTATGGGGCTACGACATATATATCTTTGATTCCCATATAATTTTTTTTTAATATGTAATTAAATATTCCCTTTTAGTAAACAGTAATTTTTTTTCTTTTCTATTTTCTTTTCTTTTTTTATATTAGAAAGAGATAGAACTATAAAATCTTGTATATAAAACAATTATACGATGAATTTTTTATATAAGGAGAAACAGAATTAAAATTTTAAGAAAATTTTTTCTTCATTAAAAATTTTTCTTTTCTTCTCAAAGGTAAAATATAATGTAAGAAATATATATAACAAATATAAATTTTTGCTATCAATAGTTAAGCCAAGGATGCGGGGCAGAAAAATTTTATTCAAATCATAATTTTACCTTTTTACTAAGAATAATAACAATAATGATTTTGAAAATGAAAACGACTAGTTTATAACTATTTTCCAAGAGGGGGAGGTATTTACCCCCCCCCCCCCCTATTTATATAAAAATAATAAAATTTATCTAAATATATTAATGATGGGTAAAATGGACGAAACTAGTTTAATTAAAATCTTTTCGCGCAAGGATTTTTTTTCTCTTCTCTACGTGTTACAATATGATGGGGTAATAATTTTTTTTACGGGAATAGAATCGATCAATTGATAAAAATAAAAAATATAAGAGAGAATAAAAATGAATACATGTGTTGCCCCCCACCCTTATGCTCTCTCGAAATGTAATAAATTTACTAATAAATAATGTAAATTTTTTTCTTATGCAGTTAAACAAAAAAATATATAACTTACAAATAAAAAATAAGCCTATTAAGACCCTTTGGGTTTTCTAATTTTTTCTCACTTCCCTTATTTTTTCCTTTCTGAAAATTTCCGAGTTACCTTAGTTTATCTAGAGGATATGTATATATTTATATGTACGAACAGACATTCATAAATCATATGCAGAACAACAAAAAGAGCAAATAATGCAATAAAAAAGGATGCAATTAGGAAAAAAAATCATGACAACAAAAATTTAATACATACTAAATCAGTCTATAAGCAAATCTTTTTCCCTCTAAGTTTTGTATAAGACTACGAAACATCATTAAGGGATCAAGATAAACAGCATAATAGATGAGAAATTTTCTAAGATAACAAAATACTTCGAAGTTTAAAACTGCAAAAAATGTAAATTTTAACAAAAAAAATATTTAAAACAAAAATCTAAAATATTTTTTGGATTAATCAACACGAAATTATTACTCATCTCTGTGTCACGAAAAGTAGTTTCCTTAACCTTTTTTTTCGTTAAAAAGGCATAAACAGAAGAAGAACATAGACAATATCTTCATTTTAAATAACACTTTTAAGTATTCCGAAGCAAAAAAAAAGATAACAAAAAAAGTCAAAAAAAATCAAAACATCTGCAAATATTATATATATCTAATACATACAAACATAGGAGAAAGATGCGGAAGTAAAAAAAAAAAGTAAGAGAAAAGTGAAGGAAGATAACGCGAAGGGTGTAATATACGGTTAGCATAGTTTTTATACATACATGTAAAAAACGAATAATTCATGTATAATATAGGAACAATCTAAATCTAATAAACAATCTAAAAGGCTATAAAATAAAAAAAAAAGATTTACACTCGCATAACAAAAAAATACTAAATATATTTTTTTAAAAATTCTACAAAATAATCTGTTAATAATAATAATATGTTGGATTTGAGAGAGTGTGAGGAGGAATGGTGATAATTGTATTTTTTTTTCTACACAAACATAATTTCTGTATATGAAGAAATATTTTAATGCATAATATAGACTTTTGAAAAATGTTTTACACCCCGTCATATCGTATGAGAAAAATACAAAATAAAATAGCAAAAATTTATAATATTATTAATACCTTTTTTTAAAAATAAATAAAACTAGATTCGTTTAACTACCTTTTATTTACCAATTTTTTTAAATTATTTAACATGTTTATTTTTCCTTTTTATTACTCTGCTTATTTCAGTCTCTCTACCAATAATAAGATTTGAATGTAAAAAACTAATCTGAATCCTCATCTTTACTATTACTGATTGTATATTTATAATAATTAAAAGAACACGACAGCATTATTAAAGTTGATATACAAACAATTGAAATGAGTCAAATAATTTAATTTAATTAATTTAATCTAACTAAATATTACGTAAAAAGCAGTATATCATTTCTGGTATAGTACTTTGCTGGTATTTTTGTAATTGTTTTAGTAAAGAGTTGAAATATATAAAGTAGGAGTTTATTTTAATTATTAAGCCATAAAATAATTTTATTAAGTGTTTAAGACTGTTTTATAAATAGGAAATTTTTTTGAAGAGAGTTTCTTTTTGTAATCCACGTAAATTCTTTTTGTATTATGCAAAAATTAAAAAAAAAAAAGAATGATTTAAGATAATTATAAGAATTTAAGAGAGTTTTTTCTGTTCTATTATTTTAAGCCACATAAGTTTTTGCTTGTAATTTCAAAATTTTAATAAAGATTTAAGATATAAAGTTATTAAAAAAAAAGCGATTAGAATAAAACACGTAAAAATTGTGGTTTGAAATTTTCAAAAGTCATAGTAAATTTTTTTTAGGTGGATATAAGAACGTATGATAGTTGTTTTTGGGAAATTTAATTATAAACCATATAAAATGCAATGCGGGTGTTTCTGAAGAAGTTTTTCTAAGTAAGAGAGTTTAAAATTTTAGTTTAAAAGTAAAAATTTTTTGGAAATCGTAATTTGATGAAGGATATAAAATCTACTGAAACTGATTAAGAGTTAAATCTTAAACCACAAAAACCAAATTTACTGTTCTACATACCCTCTTCTACTATATTTTTTTGTAAATTGATAAAAACAAACTTTAAGTCAAAGTATTTATTTGAAATAGAAGTATGTATTAAAAGAACACGACAGCATTATTAAAGTAGACATTCAAATAGCAGTGCTTTTTACATACTACTGTATATCTGAGATATAGTATATTGTATCTCTATGAAAACGTACAACTCAAAATACCAATTTTTATAAATACATAAATCTAATAAACATATACGATAAAATTTATGGTCTAATTAATAAAACTACAAGTATATATAATCATTCGTGAACAGAATCACTGTGGACTAGGATAGATTTATAGTATATAATTCAAAGAGCAAAAAGCTATACGAATACGATTATATTCAAAAAGAACCATGATACACACAGACAATAATTTTTTAATAATCACAACTACAATTTTTATTAACATTCTAATATGGAGCATACTGTCCGCGTATTGTCTCGAATGTAGGGGTATTAACCGTTTTAGACAAATTACAGTTGCAGCTAATGCAGCCAGACAACCAGATATAATACAAATTCCAGTAGCAGTCAGGACATCATAACGCAAAAACGCAGACAAACAATCAACCACAAGAAGCTCTTACCATCTTTCAAAAAGCCTTGCCAACTACAAAAGAAGTCTTTTTTTTCAAGAGACAACTGAGTCACCTACATAAAATAATATCCGACTTTGAATACAAGCAAAAGAAAAGATATATTAACTCCAACATGTCATTTCCCATAATAATTTCCATAATTTTTTTTTCTTTTCATTTAATTAACCATAAAATAACCAATTATTTTAATAATCAAAATATTATATAATTAATATTTACTAGTATAAAAAAAATTAGAAACTAATAAAAAAAATTTAATTAAAAAAAAAATATACAAAAAATTTAAAAGCGAAAAAAAATAAATTCGAACTAGTAATATTGTACCGATAAATTCATTATAATCAGAAAATTATTAACTGCACTATAATTTTTTCCTATTTCTTTAACAAATTCAGTTTATATTCTTTAATTTCTATAAGTATTAAATTTTTTTACAAAAAACAAGTTAAAAAAAAAACTATATCCATATATAAACAATTACAAACAATCAAACAAAAAGTAAAACTTTGTCTTAATTTTCCTTAGCTCCTAAACACTACAAAATAGTAATAATAATGATTTACCGAAATTACTATACAAAGTAGAAAAAATTCCTAGAATTTCATATGTTGATAATAATCAGGAAATTCAATAAAAAAAAATAATAAAATATTGATAACAATTTTTAATAATTTTAATTAGAAAAAAAAAAAAAAAAAATCCAAAAATGTAAAATAAAATAATATGATATGCATTAGCATGACAAGCTAATTACCTATGATTGGAGGCATTGTTACTAAGGACACTAAATTAATAAGGACGCCAATTACGCGCGGATCTCCTCTTCTCTATTCCTTCAAGCGTAAGCCTTTAAAAGCTCTTGCAGAAGCTTTTGACCGGCAGAGAGAACTTGGGACCATGTATTCCCTTAGACAGAACGAACTGAAATACAGAACTGACTGAACTATCTAACTTGTACTCAGGTTGTCTCTCTACCGCTAATTAAGAGATCTAAGCACGGCCAGCCATTTTTATAAGTCAATAAATCAGCATTTTAATAACAAAAGGACTTAGTTATTTGAATTCCTGTCAGCAGTAAATGAGTTTAGCCAACAGGCTAAACCCGAATAAGAACATCCTCATTTATCTGTGCTTATTCACAACCAAACACAATAATATTTAGGTGAAATTTAATTTATCGTATTATTAACTGCTCTTTTTTTTTGAAAAATAAAATAAATAAATAATTAAATAGAACAATAACTTTTGACATTAATTTTTTTTTTTTTTTTTTTAAATTTATACTCATATATTAATTTTAAGACAAGAAGAGACAAAAGGGAATTATAACCAAGAATGTACTCGAATAAAATTAAAAAAGCATTTTATGTGTGTAAATTGTGTATATACGAATTTTTTTTGTGTATAATTTAATAATTTAATAATGATTTTTGATATTTTATTTTTACTTATATGTATGTGCTTTATTTAACCTCTTAGAACCTTACGTTATACGGAGGTCACCAACAATTATTTGCACAAGCGGTCCAAACCGCATTTTTTTATTTTTGCTTATATTACTGCGTTTTTTATGAGAAAATTATATTAATTTTGGCTTAAAATTGTTGAAATGAATATCGGTTGAAATGAATAAAAATTTAAAAACTGTGTATTTTTTTAGATTTTTGGCCTAGAACTTTGCCTTCAAAAGGTCAATTTTAGCGATATTAGATTAATTTTGGTTTAAAAGCGTTGAAATTAATATCCGTTTGCTGTTCATTATGTAAAAAATCAATTATAATTTAAATTTTAAGAATTTTGAAAATTTTATATTTTTGGCCTTGAACTTTGCCTTTATAAGGTCAATTCTAGCAAAATTAGATTAATTTTTTATTAAAAGCATTAAAATTAATATCGGTTAGTTGTTCATTATATAAAAATTTGATTAAGATTTAAATTTTAAGAATTGTGACATTTTTTGATTTTTGGCCTAAATTTTTGCGTTAATAAGGTCAATTTTAGCAAAAGTAATTAAATTTTGGATTAAAAGCATTAAAATTAATACCGGTTAGCTGTTCATTATATAAAAAATCAATTAGGATTTAAATTTTAAGAATTGTGAAATTTTTAGATTTTTGGCCTAAAATTTTGCGTTTATAAGGTCAATTTTAACAAAATTAAATAAATTTTGGAATAAAAGCATTAAAATTAATATCGGTTAGCTGTTCATTATATAAAAAATGAATTAAGATTTAAATTTTAAGAATTGTGAAATTTTTAGATTTTTGGCCTAGAATTTTGCGTTTACAAGGTCAATTTTAGCAAAATTAAATAAATTAAATAAATTAAATAAATTTTGGTTTATTAGCGTTGAAATTAATATCGGTAACCTGTTCATTATATAAAAAATCGATTCCATTTAAAAATTTTAAAATTGTGTATTTTTTTAGATTCTTAGTCTATAATATTGCCATCTTAAGGTTAATTTTAGCGAAATTAAATAAATTTTGGTTTAAAAGCGTTGAAATTTATATTAGTTTGCTGTTCATTATAAAAAAATCAGACAGAATTTAAATTTTAAGAAAAACAGTTTTATTAAATATTAGTTTATAGTATGCATGAGTAAAAAGGTCAGTATTTTATATTGAATAGAAAAAATTTTATTAATTTTATAAATAAAAAGTCGGATGGCTGAAGTATAGTTAAGTATATTTATTTTTACTAGTATTCTATAAAAAAATATTTTAGAATTTGAATACGTAAAGCCAATGTATTTTTAGGCGTCGGGAAAATAATAAAGTTTGAAAATATAAATTGAGAATATAAATTTTGTTTGTTTTTTTTTTTAATAATATAATTTTTTTTTTTAATTTGTTTTACCGTAATTAGGGTAAAAAAGGATATTACGTAATCTTGAAGCTTATTCTAAAAAAAAATTTTACAGATTATAATTAATAAAAATTATCTAATATGTCTCGGAGGCTTACGAAAGAAAGAAAAAAGAAAGTTTTATTAAAGGGCACTTATCTGTTGGATAAAGCTGCTGTACACTGCTTGGCTTGCTGCTACACGGCTTCGTACTGCTTGGCTTGCTGATTGACATAGCTTAGCACTGCTTGGTAATAAATAGCTTGGGTTACAGCTTGACTTACAGCTTGGTTTACAAATGGTTAGAAATGCTGCGATGTTCCAGATATTCATTATATTCACTTGACAGCTTGGTTTGCGGCTTCGATAAACAGCTTGGGTTACGGCTTCAATAAACAGCATGGCTTATGATCTCAACAAATAGCTTTACTTACGCCTTCAATAAACAGCTTGGCTTATGGCTTGGCTTTGTAATTTCCTTTGGTGGTAATGTTGTGGTATAACGGCTTAATTTGTCTTTCAATGGTCTGGATTTTTTTGATTTACTAGAGCTGGTTTTTTTTTTAGTCCAATTGTATATTTAATCAATACAGTTACTGTGTTGTCTTCTTTTTTTTTTTTTAATTCAGTGATATCGTGATTGAAAATTTCAAACTTATCTTGTTTTATGTCCTTTTTTTTTCTTTTTGGCAAAAGCGAAATCCTTTCAGTGCCATAAAAATTAAAAAAATTATTCTGATAGGAAGTATACTAATGTTCCTTCTTACCAGCTTTCCACTTGGGGAGCCAATTTCTGTATCCTGATATCCAGTATCCTGAGGTTTAATTCGGGATACGTAATATATAAATAAATATAAATAAATAACTAATAATGAATAATAATTAATATTCAAAATTTCTTATATCGCTCGATGCTAAGGAGAGTATTTAAAATAATTGAAATAATAACAACCTTTACGAGCAAGTTCTTGATTGAATTTATTAAGATGTTGATAAGGTCCCATAAATAACATCATCAACAAGCTTTATTTTGTAGGTGTCTGAGAACATCTCATCTCCTGTAAAAATATCTTTGTAAATTCTCATTTTGGAAGATGGAAAAAGATTAAATCAATTGTTGATGATGTTATTTATGGGACCTTTTCAACATCTTAATAAATTAAATCAAGAACTTGCTCGTAAAGGTTGTTATTATTTCAATTATTTTAAATATAAATAAGTTTTATCCTGGGGATATTGAGTTCCGCAGGTATTTTAAATCCTTATATATGAAATTAAGGTTGATATGTGCTGATGAATGTTGTAGATATGTTGATGACCTCGGGTATTAAAGCTGGTTGAACTTAACTGCATTAAGTTCTTGATTATAGAAGGAAGTTATCACAATTAAATAAACACACTGAGTATTTTAGTTTAATTCACTAACTTTTTAACATGGAACATGTTTATAGGTGAGGAGGTACTTCAGAACTTGAAAATTAAGGGGGGGGGTCAAATTTGTCCTATTTAAGGGGGTTGGTCAAATATGTCCTATTTAAGGGGGGTAGTCAAATTTGTCCTATTGAAGGGGAGTGGTCAAATATGTCCTATTTAAGAAGGGTGGTCAAATATGACCTATTTAAGGGGGGTGGTCAAATATGTCCTACAGGGCTGCAAGTCAGGGACCGACTAGCAGGTTTTTAGGGATTTGTGATTATAAAAAAGTTATTTTATGGGGTAGTTCATAGTAATTTTTTGCACTGATTTTAATGGTGCATTCAGTTTTTCCCGAAAATATTCGGGAGTGCCCGAAATGAGCAAAAAAAGCCGAATTTTCCTGCAAAGTTTTCGTTAAGTTATTTTTTGGATTCTACGGTGAAAAATAAGTTCAGAAATGCTTTTGTATCATAAAAGTCGATCCTAAATTATTTATCTCAATTAGAAAATCAAGAAAATTTTAAAATTTATTCGACTACGCAATATTACGCAAATATTACGCAAATATTACGCAACCGTCAAATGTTTTCTAACAAAAATATTTATTTATACTTTTTTTGGTTATAAAATTTTAAATTCTTATTTACATGAGTTGTTGGAGCTTTTGGAGTTAAGAAAAAAGTGTTTTTATCTGTTAAGGTTAGATTGATTAGTTTATTGATATAAGTCAAGTTATCTACAGCTGTGCTGCGGTTAAAAATAATAACGGCAGTCAAAATAATGAATTTAAGAAATTATATTAAAATTAATAATTAAAGGAAAAAATTTTTAAAACTATAGTGATTTATTTAATTTTTTTTTTAATTCGAAAACGGCAAACAAACAGATATTTTAAATGCTATGTTCTATTAGAAAAAAAAATTAAAAAATAGATTATTTATTAAAATGAAGTTAATTTTAACATTATTTTTAAAAATAAAGATAAAAGTTGCTGTTTTGCAATAAAATTGTAAAATATGCATAACATTTTCAGATGATTTCTCAGAAGAGATTTAAGGGACAAAGCACTAGTCTTTATTTGTAGATTAAAATGAGGAAATTGTCAACATATTATCTAACTAAAGATTATGTTTCAGTAAAATCTTTAAAAATTATTACCCATTCCAGCCTCCTATTAATAAAAACTTTGCACACGTAACAGTAAAGATGCTTTTATAAAAACCACTAAATATTCTGTTTTCAAAATGTCACTAACGAGGTCTCCCATCCGCATTATCTCCCGCTTGGCAAATCCAAGAGGGACTCCGCATGCATTATCCAAGAGAGTCTCCAGCTTCAAAAATCACAGAGGGTGTTGAGTTAAATAAATCAAAGATTGATTTCATTTGTTCGGTTAATCATCTTTAAAGCCTTAAAATTAATTAAATTCATCAATTCGAAACGTTAAATTCATAAAAAAATAATTATAAATTCAGCTTGGATGCGTAACAGCTGTATTTAAGATAACAAAGCGTTCCTGGAGGCTGAGAATCTGCGGTCCCCCTGGTAGTCTAGTTGGTTAAAACACCAGTGTACAGAACTGGAGATCGTGGGTTCAAATCCCTCCCAGGACCCGTTTTTTTATCTCAAATAAAAAATTTTTTCTGCTTCTTTTAAGATTAGCAGTTTAATCTAACATCTTTCCATAAATTAAAAATTTAATTTCTTGAAAATTAAAATTTTTTAAAAATTAATATTTGATATAATGATTTGAAAAAATCGTTAACTAAATACTACATATTAAGTTTAATAAAAAAAGAGACGATTAATTCGTACACCTATCAGTGTTGAGTTAAATAAATCAAAGACTGATTTCATTTGTTCGGTTAATCATCGTTAAAGCCTTAAAATTAATTAAAATCACAGAGGGTCTCAGCTTGTAATATCTAGAAGGGTCTCCCGCTTGCATTATCCAAGCGGGCCTCCCGCCTGAATTATTTCCCGCTTGGATTATCCAAAAGGTAGTCCCGCTTGCTATATTTAAAAGGCTCTACCGCTTGCATTATCCAAGCGGGACTCCCGCCTGCATTATTTCCCGCTTGTAATAATTAAAAAGGATCTCCCACTTGCATAATCCAGGCGGAACTCCCGCCTGCATTATTTTACGCTTTGATAATCCAAGAGAGAGTCATGCTTGCAATATCTAAAAGGGTCTCCCACTTGCATTATTCAAGCGGGATTCCCACCTCAGTTATTTCCCGCTTGGATATTCCCAGAGAGACTCCCGCTTGTATAATGCAAGCAGGACTCCAGCCTGAATTACATCCCGCTTGGATTATCCAAAAAATAGTCCCGCTTGCTATATTTAAAATAGTCTCCCGCCTGCATTATTTACCGCATGGAAAATCCAAGAGATAGTCCTGCTTGCAATATTCAAAGGGTCTCCCGCTTGCATTATCCAAGCGGGACTTCCATTAATGCTTAGCAATCAGGAAAATCCTCAATGCTTAGCAATCAGGGTTTTCCTTAATGCTAAGCAGGCCATATCCAATTCAGGCAGCCATACCGCTTGCATCGTTCATGCGGCTCAAGCACTTGCATCGTGCAGGTGGCTCAAACGCTTGCATCTTGCAAGCAGCTCAAGCGCTTGCATCTTGCAGGTGGCCTTACCGCTTGACTCTTGCAGGTGGCATCATCGCTTGCATCTTGCAGGTGGCATCATCGCTTGCATCTTGCAGGCAGCTCAAGCGCTTGCATTTGTCAGGCGCCTTCAGCACTTGCATCTTGCAAGCGGCTCAAGCGCTTGCAACTTGCAGGCGGCCTTGCCGCTTGACTCTTGCAGGTGGCATCATCGCTTGCATCTTGCAGGCAGCTCAAGCGCTAGCATCTTGCACGCGGCCTTACCGCTTGCATCTTGCAGGTGGCATCATCGCTTGCATCTTGCAGGCGCCTTAAGCACTTGCATCGTGCAGGCGGCTCAAACGCTTGCATCTTGCAAGCAGCTCGAGCGCTTGCATCTTGCAGGCAGCCCAAGCGCTTGCATCTTGCAGGCGGCATCATCGCTTGAATCTTGAAGGCGCCCCACAGTTTGGCAAAATGGACAAAAATCGCACTTGGACTGAGTTTTTGAGCTATCGACTTGAAACCTGTTTTGAATGACTTTAAAATAAGTCTGCTTTCGTGTCTCACTGCGGATTTTTCATATTTCTTTATTTATAATTAGCCTATTTACTAAAAATGAATTTTATGCGAGATTCTAAAATATGCAAAAATTATGATTTAATATTTATTTACTTAAAAATGCTTTTTAATTTTTATGTATATAATGCAGGATTAGCACACAAAAATTTCCCGTTTGTTTTAGAGTGCAAAAAATATAGGAAGTGAAAATTTCGATAAATAAATTGGTTGAGTTCGTGTAAATAGGCTAATTAAAAATAAAAAAATATGAAAAATCCGCAGTGAGAGACGAAACCAGGCTTATTTTAAAGTCATTCAAAACAAGTTTCAAGTCGATAGCTCAAAAACTCAGTCCGGGAGCGATTTTTGTCCATTTTGCCACACTGTGCGCCTTAAGCACTTGCATCGTGCAGGCGGCTCAAGCGCTTGCATCTTGCAAGCAGCAGAAGCGCTTGTATCTTGCAGGCATTTCATGCGCTTTCACCGTGCAGGCGGCCATAGCGCATGCATCTTACAGATGGCATCACCTTTTGCATCTTGCAAGCAGCTCAAGATCTTGCATCTTGTAGGTGGCCCAAGCGCTTGCATCATGCAGGCGATCCAAGCGCTTGCATCTTGCAGGCGCCTTGAGTACTTGGCGGCCATAGCGCTTGCATCGTGCAGGCGGGCATAGCGCTTGCATCTTGCAGGCGGTCAAGCGCTTGCATCTTGCAGGCGGTCAAGCGCTTGCATCTTGCAGGCGGTCAAGCGCTTGCATCTTGCAGGCGCCTCAAGCGCTTGCATCTTGCACGCGGCCCAAGCGCTTGCAACTTGCAGGCGGCTTAAGTGCTTGAACTTTGCACGCGGCTCTAGGGCTGGTATCATGCATCTTGCAGGGGGCTCTGGCGCATTGGCCATTTTCTAAAGGTGTTCTCACTCCTACCTTTCCAACGGCGTTAAAATTTACATAGTTTTGTAAGGAATACCAATCCTAAGTCAGATTTTCGTTTTTCTCATGTGACCTGACGGAAAAGTTTAAATTTCTAATGTTTTATTTTTAAAGTATACAATATTTGAATTATCAACTGTAATTTAATCTCAGCATCTAAAATTTTTTTTCCTGCTGAAAAAATTATAAAAAAACCCCGTTCTTTAAGCCAAATTAGAAAGAAAACTTTACAGCTGATCATGAGATATTCAAACTCTAGGATAAAACGTAAAAGTTTACTTTCTCTCGCATATGCTGTGAAAATTAAATTTTTTAGGACGGAATAAACTTACAAGAAAGAAATTTTTTATGCTAATTTAGTCGCTTGCTACAAAGAATAAGGAAAATTACCTTTATTTTTACGAATATCGTCAAAAAACGTAGACGGCTGCCAAAAATTATGAACTTAACCTAGAGGTCTATAATTAATTGGAGGAAAGAATGAATGTTAGCTGTACTTTTATAAAGAAAATATTTTACGCTGTTTCCCTAGACCTTGCTGATCAAACTTGCTGATCAAGGATGTTGATCAAGTATGGTGATCAACTTTGATGATCAAGGTTGTTGATCAAGGTTGTTGATCAAGTTTGGTGATCAAGGTTGTTTATCAAGTATGATGATCAACTTTGATGATCAAGTTTGATGATCAAGGTTGTTTATCAAGTTTGATGATCAATCTTGCTGATCAAGTTTGATGATCAAGGTTGTTGATAAAGGTTGTTGATCAAGTTTGGTGATCAAGTTGGATGATCAAGGTTGATGATCAATCTTATTAATAAAGTTTGGTGATCATGTTTGATGATCAAGTTTGCTGATCAACTTTGATGATCAACTTTGATGATCAAGGTTGTTGATCAAGTTTGATAATCAATCTTGCTGATCAAGTTTGATGATCAAGGTTTCTGATTAAGTTTGATGGTCAAGTTTGTTGATCAAGGTTGATGATCAAGGTTGCTGATCAAGTTTGATGATCAATCTTGTTGATCAAGTTTGCTGATCAAGTTTGATGATCAAGGTTGATGATCAAGTTTGTTGATCAAGGTTGCTGATCAAGCTTGCTGATCAATGTTGTTTATCAAGTATGATGATCAACTTTGATGATCAAGTTTGATGATCAAGGCTGTTGATCAAGTTTGATAATCAATCTTGCTGATCAAGTTTGATGATCAAATTAGATGATCAAATTTGATGATCAAGGTCGATGACCAAGCTTGTTGTTAAGTTTTATATTCAAGCTTGTTGCTCAAGTTTGATGATCAATCTAGCAGATCAAGTTTTTTCATAAAGTTCAAGTTGCTTTGAATTTCTGGTGACTAGAAAACATTTTATCTTAAAATAAATATAGGTTAAATATACTGCGTTTTTTTCTAAGAGAAAATTTATTTTAAAAGCTAAAAACTTTATACACAATATTCATTATAATCTTTTATACATTTTATACAAAACCAATCTCCTTTAGGGATAACGTCACTTAGACCAGCGCATTCTAAACGTAACCAACACATGCATTTATCACAGCATATACAAATATTACTTTTATTTTTTATGTTCGTTTGCTTTTAACAAAAAGTACATCGCCAAGGTACTTGTTTCAATTTATTAATGATATTTTTTAAATATTTAAATGCATCTTTTTCAATGCATCTTTTACAATGCGAATATTAACTTTATTATCAAAAAATTATGTTGATATATTTTTATAATTTAATTTCAATTCATTTTTACTAATTTTATACTTATTTGTTAATACTTGATTGATAAAGATATCTGATAGGTTCAGCCACTATAATATTTGTCTTCTTTTTTCAATTAATGACATTTTCATAAATGGTTTTTGAATATTCTTACAACGTTGTGACTGTTTCAGTAAATCTGTTGAAATATTTACCTTGTTAATATTTTCTATAAGTTTATAACAAAATTTCTGATATTATATTGCTTATCAAGACGAAAATTTTTCTTATTATACCCGTATCGAAAAATCCAGTACAAGCGTTGTGCACAACATTGTGCACAAGATGTACACAAGTTTGTACACAAGCTTGTGCACAAAATCGCGAAATTTTGTGCATAAAATAGAAAAAAACTTAATTTTAATAAATATGGACGGGAAACCGAAACATAGTCCTCCAGGAGTCCAGGTAATACTCAACAACTCTCTTTTTATTATCCTTCTAGTGGAAACTTAGGTTTGATAAGTTTTATATGTTATATAAGAATGCTGTAACCTATTTCCATTTACTACGCTAAGTTTGTTTTTGCCAGTTTTTATTTTTACATTTCCATTTTTATAATTATTTATTACAGCATATGGCCCTTTATATTGAGTCTTTAGTTTTCGTATTTTACCACCTTGTAATAACAAAACACATTCACCAATTTTAAAAATGTGTTCTAGTACATTTTGATCATAACGTTCTTTCGATTTTTCTTTAGCTTTAATGATATTTTCTCTTGCAATTTTTTGTACCTTATTTAAAGTTGTTATTAAATTAGCAAAATAAGCATCTACAGTGCCTTCGTTATCAATTGGCTCCTTGATTACAGAGGGAGTTCTTGCTATCCGTCCAAAAATTAATTCAAAAGGAGTCGCTTTAGTGGATTCGTGCACCATAGAGTCATCGCAGTCGTCCTCGTTTTCAAAGACTTTCAAGATTTGCCCAAGTGTATGATATATTCTTTCCACAGGATTCGACCTTGGTGTACACGTCCTTACCTGCTTGATTTTCAACTGCTTGGCTACTATAGCGAACAGTTTTGACATAAAGTTTGCTCCCCTGTCCGAGACCAAGGTTTGAGGAGCCCCAAACACTGTTATGTATCTCTTGACAAATGCATCAGGTACTGTACTGGCTTGTGAATCTGAAAATGTCACTGCAATACTGTATTTGGTCAACGTATCCTGCATAGTAAAAATAACAGTATTTGAATTTTTAGTTGTATTTAAAGGCCCTACTATATCAATACTTAGTTTTTGCCCTGCTTGAGTTGGTGTGTCCGTAATCTGCATTTTATTTTTAACTTCGTCTTCACAATTTTTTTAGTTGACATGTTAAACACTGCCTAATATAGTCTTGAATTTCATCTCTCATATTTTCCCAGCTGTATTTGGTTCTGAGACGTTTGTAAGTTTTCAAAAATGCACGATGACCAGAAACTAAAGTGTCATAAGCTTCCTTAGTCAAAGCCTCTCTTTCTGATGGATGCGGCACTCTCACCTCTCCTAAACAAACTATGATTTTAGTATCTTCAATATCCAGCAGACTTTTCTTTAATTTTCTAAGTATTTCTAACCACTCTATTCATTCTCATCCAAATTCAAAAATTTTCAAACACGGCCATATAATTTTTTTCCACTTCTGTAGCTTTTTCATCGACCGCTACAGGATCCCTGCTTGAAAATTCTTCCATCAAAGGCCTTTTATTTATAACTATATCTGCAGTTTTTTCCACTGCTGCAGGAGCCTTGCTGAAAAAATTTTTGAATATGGGTTTATTCTTTAAAGCTACATCTGCAGTTTTCTCCACTACTGCAGGAGCCCTGCTGTAGAAATTTTCCAACACGGGTTTAATTTTTAAAGCCACATCTGCAGTTTTCTTCACGACTGCAGGAGTCCTGCTATAAAAATTTTCCAACATTGGTTTATGATTTTGCAATTCGCTTGCTTTACTTAATATTTTATTTGCATTTTTTAATGCTACTATAATTTTTTTCTTTAAACTACTATCACTACTAATTACTTCCTTAGCTGTTTTAACACTTTTACAATTCTTTTTGCTTTTAACTTTTACTTTTAGAGTAGGGGAACTTTTTCTTTTAACCTTTTCTCCCACTCTTACTACCTGAGTTATACAATCGTTCTTGTCTTCTCTGGCCTTTACCACCACCTCTTCTGATGTAAATTTTAATACCTCGTTGTTTTACTGGAAGTGTTATTTTTATCCTTAAAGCTCTAAACAGCGTTCATCAAAATATAGTCTCGCTTAGTTGCCTTCTAAAAACTTATTTCCTATCTGCCCTGTTTCTTGAATTGGAAAATTATTTTCTACTACATGAAATTTGGTTAAAATTCCGCCAATTTTTATTTCTATACTTCCCAATGACTTGACTGCAGGGTCTGAAATTCCAATTAGCTTAACTATTTCATTTTTACGAATTTTAACCTTATCTGGCACTAGTTTTTGCTTCAATAGATTTGCGCTGGCTCCTGAATCCAAGAGGTAGTTAATTTCTTTACCTAGGCTGGCAGAAAATAAAACGACTGTTGGCGCGTTGCTATTTCGACTAGGATGATCAGTTGGCCGTTGACGTATCCCTGATTATTTTCTTCTGCCCTTCCTACATTGGCAGGGCCTTTTCTGCAAAAACGACTTGTATGCCCTTTTTTCTTACAATTATTGCATACCCTTTATTAACGCTTAATTAACCACTATGGTTTGTTCGGATTTCCTGGATTACTCCAAAGAATTATCATGCAAGTCTCCTTGACATGATAATTCTTTGAACAATAGCTACACTTTAATTGCCCTTTGTTTTCTTTTTCATTTGTTTGTTGTTTTCTTCCCTCTACGAATTTTGAAAACTCAGGGCAATGAAGCATCGTGTGGTCTTGTCTAAGGCATAAAAAACAATAATTATTATTTGGAGTGGTATGTGTACTTACAACTTTTATGTGCTTAGTTTTCGAAGTTTTTGTTTCTTCGTATGAGCACGATTCCCTCTCTACCACTATTGCTTCGTTGAGAGTATCTGCAAAAGTACCATAGGGCATTAACCTTGTTCTTATCTCCGTTCTCATGCCTTTCAAAAAAAATCTAAGCATGTCTCTGACTAACATGGCGTCTTCTAATGGTCTTCCCTCCAATACCGCGGCCTTTGTTATTTTTCTTCCCAGCTCTTTTATTTTTATGGCAACTAATACGACTTTCTCTTTCTCCCCTTGTCGCACCTTAGCTAAATCCCCTCCTAGCTCGTGCAAGGTTTTGGGATTTCCAAAGTAGAATTCCACAAAGTCAATGACCTCTTGTATGGAGCGGAAATTTTGTTTAATAGCTGCCTTCGCTGCCTCTCCTTTTAACCTTAATAGAATTAACGGTGCTACCTCGCTTTCGTTTTCTGGGGGTATCATACTTTTCGCCCTGCCACACCCGGTTAAGAAATTTTCCACCTCTTCTTGCGAACCGGAGAATTCTGGAATCGTTTTGATTGTGTCTTTTATCGAGAAATGTGATGAACACCACACCTTCTACATAATTCCGGTCTAATTTGCTCCGCTGTATGATGCATTGTAGAATACGGTGTGTAATGGTTAGCTGCCGTTGTTATTGCCCTATAATTTGTACTGCTGGCCAAACCTGTAAAATTATTATTTATTGTTTTCTGGTTGTGCGCCATGACTCATAGTTGTTGGAAGTATTTCAGTTGCGTCTGGCTGCAAAATAAATTTTCTTGTACCTTTTACACTTTAATTTATTGGAGTTACTAAACCCTCTCTACTATCTGATAAACATAATGTATATTCTGCAGCTAATTCTTCCAGGACTATATCTGGGCCTAAGCTACTGTTAAATAATACAATGAGTATTCTTAAGGTCTCAGCATCCCTTAATGATTTATCCAGTACTTTCTTGATACTTTGTAGTAAATACGCCTGTAACTGGGTGGCAGATGGTATTAATTCCGTATCCCCATCCGTTTCCAACAACCTGTAAGCTATACCTTAATAAATCTTTGACAGATGGTCTTGGCTTGGATTCTTCTTTAATTATTGGATTCTTGGATTCTTGGATTATTATTATTATATATTATTATATTATTATTATATTAATCTTGGATTCTTCTATTATTCTTCCCCATAATACGTCATAAATCCTGCTATCAAAATAAACTGCTAGAGAGGAATCTTGGCTACTTGTACCTGTTATTATGTCAATTATTTCTGCAGGATGTTTGTTATTTGTTGTAGTGTAAATGTATGTATTATATAGTATGTGTGTGTTGGAGTATTCCCTCCCTTTTTGTATACATATTCTCCCTTTACGTTTAGTGTTCGTTGAGACACCAAGCAACGAGACTCGTAATAAATAGTATTATACATATATACTTTGTGTATTTAATCGTAAAACCATTCTTCACCAAATCTATCACCAATTCCTTCATCATTCCATCATCATATTATCGACAGTTTTGGCATCCCGGATTACGAACTAACGCATCTACAAAAACGTTTTATCAGAAAGAAAGTTAATTTAAAATCACGTGCAAATTTTTTCAACGATAAATTAGCATCCCTTTGATCATCATTTTTTTCTCATGGCGATATAACAAGATTATCAACAGTTATGTTTCAGTGCTAAATTTATCAAATTTGTGCTAATTTTTTTATTTTCTCAAGAAGTTTTATTGGTGATGGAAGGTGAACATAATTAAAAAAAAATTGAGTAATTTTTAAAATTACAGACGAACACAAATCGTTTCCTCAACAAAAAAAATTATCATCGTCTAAGCTTTTTCTGTAAAAAAATCATCAAATTTGATTTGGCTAAAATCTACAAAAAAGGAGAAGAAATTTTTTTCTTTGCAAAAAATCTACAAAAAAACATCATCGCAGAATATTGGCGCGTAAAAATTACCGCCCCTTCAAGTTCATGAACAAGAAGACGCCATTGCGAGCGCATCAGATATTCATAAATTATACAGAAATGATGGCGGAAACTATATTTTAACGAAAAAAGAAGAAGAAGACAAAGGTCCTACCACCGCGCATCAAAAATTGGCGCAAGAACTCGAACTCAGTGATGGCGGCTTCTCATCTTTCATAACTACAGAAGAATCTTAGAATATATGATAATCAAGGGGCCCTACTCTAACGCATCTAATCCCTGCGTGAATCAGCTCAATAGCATAGCCGCACATCAGAATACTTTTTTTACTTAAAAGATAAGTTGATATTTTTGTATATAGAAAAACATTGATTTACAAAATATCTTAAAAAGCCAAGATCAACAATAAAAAATAGTTTAGAAATCATTAATTTTATTAAGGATATAAATGTGCCTTAGGATTATGAATTTGTATCATTAGACGTAATTGCATTATTTCCTAATTTGCCTTATGATCTGATTCTGGAAGCAGTGGATAGGAAATGGAATTATTTGTGTACTAAAATGTTACCATGAACTAAAAACGAATTTCTAGGTGGCATAAAATTTTTATTAGATTCAATATATTTTAAATTTAATAATAAATATTATAAACAAATATTAGGTACACCTATCGGTTTTTGTACGAGTCCTTGGTTTGCAGATTTAGTATTAGAGGCCTTAGAAAATAATGCGTTACAAAAATTAAATAGTAGTAACGTTTTGAATAACATATTTATAGATTGGGAAAATAAACCTGTATTATTTTATAAACGTTACGTAGACGATTGTATACTATTAGTAAAAAGTGATAAAAAAGATCAAATTTTGAAAACTTTTAATAATTATAATAAGGATTTACAATTTACAATAGAAAATGAAGGTACAAATAAAAATATCAGTTTTTTAGATGTGGAATTAATAAGAAGTGTTTTAGACGATAAAGTTAAAACGAATTGGTTTAGAAAGAAAACATGTTTAGACAGATACTTAAATTATCTGTCACATCATCCTGACTCTCAAAAGAAAGCTATGGTTTTTAATTTAGTAAATAAAGGTATCTTATAAGCAGATAAAGTTTCATGATTATAATTTGAAATTGATAAAAAGAATGCTATTATATAATAACTATCCTAGTAAATTTATTGACAGAAATATAAAAAGAAGATTAAATTATATTTTTCATAATAAACCTGAGCTTAAAAATAACAAAACTACTGAATTAGAAAGTAAACCAAAAATTGTAATTCCATATATATAATATTAATAGTGATCTGGTAAACTTGTATAAAAGTAATGATATTTTATTTATAAATAGTTTAAATAATAAGTTGACTGATATTATAACTTTAGGTAAAAATAAGTGTGATAAATTTGATGTATCCAATATAGAATACAAAATTGATTGTAAACATTGTGATAAAACATATATAGGCCAAAGTTCAAGAAAATTAAGAGCTAGGATAACTGAACATATAAATGATGTACTGAATGGTGATGATAAATCGGCATTGTGTGTTCATCTAAAAGATCATAATAATATGTGTACTCAAATGAATTTTAAAGCTATAAAAATTATTAATAGGGAATGTAATGCTAGTAAAAAATTGTTTTCTGAAATGTTATACATAAAGTTTTATGAGAACACATTGAACAGAATGGAAGATTTAAAAAATTTTAAATATATTTACATAAATACCATGGAATTGATAAAAAAATTTATAAGTTGTTAAGGTTGGTATTTAAACAAAGTTTCAGTACTGTATATAGTTTCATGTAATCCCCACTTGTTATTAAAAATTTTTTGAAAATTTGTTAGTAATAATATGGCTATTGATGTGTTAGGTGTCTTATGTAATATGAAAAACATGAAAAACTTTAAAAAATTTTAAAGTAATACTAAACATAGACGTAAATAAATTTTTTGGTTCCTCATAGAGGAACCTTTGTGATAGATGAAATTTTGATTTTCGATATTTTGGCATATAAGCACGTTTTGAGACCTAAGGAAGCTAAAAAACCGGGTTTTAAAAAAAGTCTGTGTGTGTGTGTGTGTATGTATGTATGTATGTATGTATGTATGTATGTATGTATGTCGCACTGTAACCGGTGATATTTCACAGCCAACCCGACATTAAGACCTAATTTTTTTTTCAACATTTTTTTCACCAAAAAAGCTCGAGATACTTTTTTTTTTTTTAATTTGGATGTAATACCTCATTTATTTCCACGAAAGTACTTATATTTGAAAGTATGATTTTTACTCGATATCTCTGTTATGCAATAACTAACAAAATAATAAATAATTAATAATAATTTATAAACAATTAATAATAAATAATAAACAATTACCTAAGATAAGATTTATAAATAAAACATGTAAATACTATTTAGGCTTATTAATCAAATAGGAAATGTTTTAGATTAAGAAATAATAACATAAAATTAGGAAAATATAGTTTACTATTACGTAAACTATAACATAAAATTAAGTAATAATTAAGGAATTAACAAATAATAATATTTATATTTTGAATATTTAAAATAACTTAAATAAAGAATCATTAGTATATAAGAACATAAAAATTGTAAGACGACAGTTAGTTAAGATAAAATCTCGCGACGACGTGTACCTTTAATCGTTAATAAATTCAGTCTTTATAAAATCTGTGTGTTATTCATTTCAAGGTCTCCTACCGTCCAGACAAGCCATGAGTAAGTACATCATATCTTTATATTAAAGTCCATTCGTCAGCAGTCTTATAGAGTTCATACACTTTATAATAATAATAATAATATGCTTATAATACAATACTATAAGATTACTTCATTTTTACTTATGAATGTTCATTCATTATTTTTATAATACTTATTATTTATTTTACGTTATGATAAACATAACATTGGTTCCTATACCGATTTTCTATATTCTATACTAGAAAATTTGAATCGAACTAAAATCTTTTTTTTTAATAACAGCCAGAAATCAAATTTTTTTTTTCACTAAAGATAAATATTACGCAACCTTTTCTTATCTATAAAAAAAAACTATAATGCATAACCACACAACACATATCCTGCATTTATTATTTTAATTCATCTCAATTCTTTGTGTATATACAACTTTTTTTTAAATAAAAATCCTAATTTTTTTTTAGAAACAAATTTTACTTTAGCCCATTACTGATCAAGCAAAATAATTAAATGTTTAAAATATCAAAAAAACAATTGCTAGAAATAAAATGGCAGATGAAAAATATTGCCAAACTAACTCTAATTAAAATATATTTACTCTACATATTCATTTAAAAATCATTATACGGGTAATTTTTTATTACAAAAAAAAAATCATTAACACATAGTAAATTCTTTTAATGAAACTACTTACTCAGCAAATTTTACCTTCTTTCGATTCACCTTTTTTTTTCTATCTAAGGAAAAGGAATAAAACAATAAAAGACAAAATAAATAGACATTAATTCTTTTCATTATAACAAATATATTATATCACCCCCAAATAAAACAATTTTTCCCCTACATTCGTACAAAATTTTACATATAACATGTTTTATATATACAAATTTAGCATTCCTTTTAAACATTATATATAAATAATCATTTTATTATTTAATCTAATATTATTTTTTTTTATTATTATTTAATTTATTTACTCATTATAATAACAATTTTTTTTTTCTCTTTAATTTGCAATGTTGCAAATTTAAATTTAATGTAAACAATTTTTTTTCTCCTTCTTCTTTTTTGACCTTTTTTATTTAAGGAAAAGGAATAAAATAATAAGGAATAAATCAAAGTAAATAAACAGTAATTCTTTTTAAACAAATATATTCTTTAAACCCCCATAAAAAAAAAAGAAATTTTTTTCCCATATTTACACTTTTTTTAATCAATATACAACAATTACAAACACATACATATAACATTTTTTTTTAAATATTTTCTTTTTACTACAACTCCAAACGGCGCCTTTTTGGTGGAGGAGAGCCCCAATGTTCCACAGGTGCAAGAAACCTGAACAACCCTGGCTCTGGTTGATAAAATAATCTACCTAGAAAGAGTCGTTGGGACAACCAGTCCCGGGGATACTCCTCCTCCCCAAAAAGACGGTCCAAGTGAAGCCGTCGTCTAGATAGCCGCCTGACTTCATCCTCCCCTTCCTCCCCAGGAGCGGATATAAGGTCGGCGGACTGCTGATGTATCCGTTTCCAGCTAATTTCATTAACAACGAGCTGACACTGAAACAAAACGAATTAATATTTTTTTTTTAATTATTATATTTTAAAACTCTATCCGTAGACAAATAATATAAATTAAATAATTTTTTTTTAGATAATAAAAAATAATAAATAATAAATTTAAACTTACAATCCGCCGGGCGTCCCTCGATAAGTTCCAAAACGGATGATTACTGTCATCATCCCCACAGCTACTTTTTAGAGCAGCATGAATCTGAAAAACAAAAATTATTAAAGTAAATTAATTATTACAAAAAAAAAGAAACTAATACAAATTAACCTTTTTACTTACTTTAGGCAAAAACAGATCAATATGTTGAACGATGTAAAAGTGATCTGGGTGGTTTATGAAACCACAGTAGCCAAGCTTCTTTTGATCTTTTCTTGTTTCTTTTGATCTGCACATTTTCTTTTTTTGTCTCTTAATAAAATTTTTAATAAGACAACTGATAATTAATTTTTTTTTCGCGGTCAATTTATACAAAATTAAGTAGGCTACCCCACGCATCAATTTTTTTTTTGATGACATTTTTCTTTTTAATGCATTTATTATACACATATATTTAATATACATATTCTTATATACAAAAATAATTTTATAATTTTCTTTTACTATTTTACTATTATTTTTAAAATGAAATTGTTATGTCGAAACCCAATTCACAAGGTCCTATAACTAGATCAAAATCTCAACAATTAGCCATAAATCAAAATTTAACAGATAATACCCAACCTTCTGGTTCTAAATTAAACAAAAGTATCCAATCAACAAAAGATTTTGTTAAAGGACTTTTAACCTCAAAAAATAAAAATACAACAATAACTGAAAAATCTGAAACTTCAAAAATTGACAAATCTCAAATATCCCTACCAATAAATAATACATTCTCAAATAATATTGAATTACAAGAACAAAATCCAAATATTTTCGAAAATAATAGCAATTTTACAACTTCTTCCCCAACAAATAAAACTTCAATTATAGACAGCCCAATTTTAGACAATACAACACCTATACTACCACAAAAAAGTTCAAACAGTGAACCCACTTTCGGAAGCGAACTATTAAATACCAGAGAAATACAAGTAAGACAAGATCTTTACAACCTGGCAGAACAAAATCTAGCCAATTTAAACAGTTTAATAGAATACAATATTAACAACTTTAATAAACCAAATACAAATATGGCACAACAAACCACAAACTTTGAATTAAAAATAGCATTAGACAGTATTCACAATTTCGATGGACAGACTCCTGACGTATTCAATTGGCTTAAGCAAATAGAAAGGGCTAAAAATACAACCCCACGAGAATCATGGCCAATGCTCCTAAGATTATTACATTATAAAATTACCGGAAGTGCTTATGATACAATTTTAGGTATAAATTTTGAGTCCATTTCTGAATTTACACATCACTTCGAAAGATTATTCAGTAAAAATATAGACTATCTCGATTTGTCAAATAAAATTGGAAATATATATCAATTTAAAGGTGAAACTGTCTTAAGTTACCAACTAAGATTAGAAGAATTACTTAATAAAACAAAGAAAGCCTACGAGGCAAATATAGGAAATGCCCCCAACGCCGCCGTTTTAATAGAAACATTTAATGAACAAATTACCCAAATAGCGAAAAATAGATTTAAAAGAGGTCTTCTACCGGAAATAGAATGTAGATTAGGCTTAGAAACAGAATTGCTTACAATAGGTGAAATCGCTAAAAAAGCAGCAACAATTGAAGATTATCTAGAAAAATACAAAGAAATGAGACATGAAGTCCAACCTATACTTAAAAACGAAACTAAAACTGAACTAATTAACACGATTAATCTAGAAAAATGCGAAAAATGTTTTTCTACCGACCACAAATTAGAAAATTGCCCAAAAACAATTCAAGAAAAAGTTAATAATTTACAGCAACAAGTAGAAACTCTATGTTCAACAATAGAAAAAACAGTCCTATTTTTCCAAGATAAAAATAGCCAAAAACAAGTAAACTCAGAAAATAGTCAAAAATTTTGCCAAAATCACCCCAATAGTATTACACATAATACTAGTGAATGTAATAAAGGAAATTTTAAAAATAATTCAAATCAAAATAACCAAAGAAATTTTCAGTCCAATAATCAAAACAATAATTCAAGATATACCCAAAATAGACGTTATAACAATAACAACAATAATAATAATAGAAATAATAATAATCAAAATTATAACCAAAACCGCTCATATAATAATAATAATAATCGTCAAAATTATAATAACCAAAATAACAATCAAAATAACTATCAAAGTAGAAATAACGGGTATAGACCAAGAAACAATAATCAAAATTATCAAAGAGGCTGCACATATTGCGGCAACCCATATCACAGCGTAAATAACTGTGCCCAATTTCAACTTTCGCAAATTCAGGGAAACCGTTTACCAGCCCTTATGGGGTTACAGGGGTCTGGTCAGGTACAAACCCCACATCAATTTTCGACTCAAGGACAGCAACAACAAGCATTACCAATCAATCTCAACCTGACTCAATAAGAACCTACAATATTCTAACATTTAACTCAATTAACAAAATTCCTGTTTTAAAATTTTCGGACCAAACAGGCAATTTAAGATACTTACTTTTAGATACGGGCGCCAGCCTGTCTGTGATACATGAATCTTGCATCCCTACATTAAATATACCATATATAAATAAAAATGAAATAGTAATAATCACAGGAATTTCAGACAAGACTATAACGACCATTGGAACTTATAATATCTCCCTATTTGAATTACCATGTAAATTTCACATTGTACAAAACGACTTCGCTGTAAAATCAGTACACGGAATTTTAGGAAGTGATTTTCTGGACGAAAACAAAGTAAAAATTGATTATGAAAAGAAAACTATAACTATGAAAAACAAAGAAATACCCTTCTTTTATAAAAATGATATAGAACAAGAAATTTTAGATTCAAATTCATCAAATATTTCAAATATACAGGGAAATGTGCACGTAAAAAATGCCAGCATTGGAAATTCTACATCAACAGAAATTAAAGCTGCAGTTTGGCCAACCGCAGAAGAAATTAAAACTGATGTAGAACTAGTAGATGCAAACATTTCTCTATCAAGAAGCCCTAGTTTTAAGAAAAATAAATCCCGAAAAATTAAGTATTCTAAGGTCAAGGAAAATGACATAAATTCCTTTGATACTAACATAAACAAAATTTCAAGTATTTCAGAATGCACTACTCAGCAAAAAGCTAGCAATACCATCCAAAATGCTGATGCAAGCACATTCTGTCATACTGATGAAGTAGCTACTTTAAATTATGAAAAAGAATTACATAATATGTTAAATAATATTAAAAATGATGAACAAGATATCTTAAAAACAAATACATTAAATTATGCAATAAAAAATGACAACTTTGATGAAATAAATAATATTTTAATAAATGATATAATTCAAAGCAATACGTTTTGTAATACATATACATTACAAAATAATGCAGATATTCTCAATACATCGTACGATACAAATACATTTTGTAATACAAATACATTACAAAATAATACAGATTTATTAAATAATGATGATACAAATATTCTTAATACATCGTACGATATTACTACATTTTGTAATACATACACATTACAAAATAATAAAGAATTATTAAATAATGATACAATAATTAAAAATATTGCCAAAATATATAACATAAACTTAAAACAAAAACCTATCGAAATATTTGATGAATCCACATTTACAAATAATGATATTAATATAAACACAAACAATGAAATTAATAATTACGAAATTAAAAATAAAAAACTAAATTTTTCTGATTTTATAAATTATAATTTTTCTGAAGAAAAATACGAGCAATTTTTAAGTTACTTAAAAGAAAATGAACCAGAAAATCACTCCCCCGAATATATACAAACAATAATGAGCCAAGAAGCCTTCCCTTTAACTTACCTAGACCACATTGAACAGAAAAACAAAAGAATTACAAAATTTGAAAATGAAATTTTTACAATAGAAAATAACTCAATAATAGAAAAACCCAGAGCACAAAAAGTTTTAGATTTAGCAGAATTGGATCATTTAAAGAGTACTCCCGAATACGAAACTATGAAAAATCTTATTGAAAAAAACCATGACGTTTTTCAATTAAAAGACGAAAAATTAAGCCATGCAAATAATATTAAATTAAAAATTCGAACTAAAACCTCAGACCCTGTCTATGTCAAACAATATTTTATACCTTATGGACAAAGAGCCGAGATAGATCGTCAAATAAAAGAATTACTAGAACAAGACTTAATTGAACCTTCAAACTCACCATATAACGCTCCATTATTTTTGATTCCAAAAAAACCAGATAATAAAGGCAACGTTACATATCGCCTAATTTCAGACTTCAGAAAATTAAACAAAGAAATTATTGAACCAGAATTCCCAATTCCAAGAGTACAAGAAATTCTAGACGACCTGAAAGACGCAGTTTACTTTACATCATTAGATCTTTATTCCGGGTTCTCCCAACTTCTGGTAGCTCCTGAAGACCGTGAAAAATTAGCATTCTCAACACATTCTGAACATTTTCAGCACAAAAGGGCTCCTTTTGGCTTAAGGAGCTGCCCCAAGGAATTTGTCCGCCTAATAGCAAGTGTTCTAAAAAATATTCCAAACGTACGAGTATATATCGATGATATTCTTATATTTTCTACTGATTTAAAAACACATTTCATAGCTTTAGAACGAGTAATCCAAAAATTAAGGGAAGCTAACCTAAAAATACAAATAAATAAATGTACATTCTTAAAACGAGAACTAATCTATTTAGGATTCAAAATTTCGGAAAAAGGTATACAGACCGACCCAAAAAAGGTAGAAGCAATTATGAAAATGCCCTCACCAAAAACTTTAAAACAAGTCAGAATTTTTAATGGAATGACAAACTACTATAGAAAATTTATTAAAAATTATGCAAATATAGCTCGTCCCTTGACTAATTTATTAAAAAAGGACACACCATTTAAATGGACAGAAGAAACTCAAAAAGCTTTTAACTTACTAAAAGAAAAATTATGTACAGCACCAGTTTTGATATTCCCAAATCTACAAGCTGAGTTTTCCCTATATACAGATTCCAGCGGTTACGGAATCGGTTGCTGCTTATGTCAAGGACCCAAGGGCAAAGAAAATCCTGTATGCTATATTTCACGAACTTTAACGACCGATCAACGGAAATACTCGACTTATGAACGAGAATTCTTTTCTATTTTCTGGTCAATTGACCACCTAAGAGGATATTTATATAAACATTTTACAGTTTATTGTGACCATAGACCATTATCTTTTTGCGAAAAATCAGAAAAAAATAAACGAGTTTTAAAATGGCGACATGAACTTTCCGACTTAGATTTTACAATAATATACCTTAAAGGTAAAACTAATGTAGTGGCGGATTGCCTAAGTAGGCAAATAGAAATGCCACAAGAATCTAATGTCTTAACTCGTGCACAAAAACATAAACAAGAATACTCAAACATTACTAATAAAAATTCCGAAAATAAACAAGATAATAGCAATACCACTACACAAAAAAGAATTCAAAAACAGAGAAATTGTAAAAAACGAAAAATAATAGACAAACGGTCTTTGCCTAAAAATAAAAGAGGCAGGCCTCCTAAAGGGACAAGCAAAAATATTCAAGATACAAAAAATGCATTATTAACAGAATCTGATTTTAGTAGTGATGAATCATCCGAAATGTCAGATAACGATAACGATAACATAGTCAATAATGACAATATTAATTTACAATATAACAATAATTTAAATTTAAGCAATTTAGTATACTTAAAAGATTTATTACAATTTAGAAAAGATAACATAATTTATTGTATAGACGAAAACGGAAAAGCTTTGTGTAAAGGTGCGATTAATTTAATAAAAGCAGGAAAAATACAAAGTTTTTCTAAAAACAAAATTAATACTTTAAATATCCAAAAACATAGAAATAAAATTTATTTTGGCTTATGCATTAACCCTAAAGAATCAATTAAGTTAGTTTTAAATAATATAGAAAAATTAATTTTACAAGTAATAAAATATCTTAACAATTTTAATAATAAAAATAATTTAAGTATTGCTGAAAGCATATTTGTAGCCAACGTATCTTTTTCAGACATACTAAAGTTGATTCATAAAATTGCTGAAAATAAGTTTAAAATAATAGTTTGTAAGCAATCTTTAATTTATGTACAAGAAAACGACAGAGAAGCTATTTTCAAAGAATTTCATGAATTACCTACGGCAGGACATAGAGGTCAAAAAGCCACTATTCAAAAAATTCGCCAGTCCTATTACTGGGAAAATTTAAAAGAATACGTGCAAACAAAAATTAGCCTATGTTTAAATTGCCAACTACGGAAAATTTCACGCCGCAGAGTTAAATTACCGATGAAAATAACCCAATGCCCGGGGGCGGTATTTGAAAGAATATCAATTGATATTATGGGTCCTATAGGAAATGTAGCAGCTGATGGCTACAAGTACATATTAATGATACAATGCCAATTATCTAAATTTTTAGTAGCCGTTCCCCTCAAAAATGTCGATACACCCACGGTAGCAACGGCATTTATTAACAATTTTATATGTTATTTTGGATCTCCTAAAATACTGCTTTCAGACAGAGGTTCTCAATTTATAAGTAACTTAATGAAAGCAGTAGCTAAAAGATTCAAAATAAAACAAATTACGACTACTAGCTATTCACCAACCTCAAACGGAATGGTAGAACGCTCAAATCATGTGATTACTGAATATCTTAGAAACTACACAAACAAATACAAAGATTGGCACATGTATATAAATTTAGCCAGCTTTTGCTATAATAATACGGTACATAGCTCAACAGGTTACTGTCCACACGAAATCGTATTTGGTTTACTAGCTCGCATGCCTTCAGAAGCTAAAATAAAAGAATCTGAAAAATTACCAACTTATAAAAATTACTTAATAGATTTAGTCTCGCGACTGCTAGGCATACGACAAATCGCAAATCAAAACTTATATAACGCAAAACTAACATCAAAACAATATTACGACAGAAATGTAAATATCACTGAATTTGAAATCGGAGATATAGTTTTCTTAGCAAAAGGAGGCGAATTGTCAAAACCAGACGATCCTTACACAGGACCATTTGTAATTGTACAAAAATTTTCCGATTATAACGTAAAAATTCAAAAAGTTGGAACTAACTCGACCCAAATAGTACATGTTAGAAGGTTAAAAAGACCCACAGTAAAAGCTAAACTCTAAAAACATTCTTTACAAAGCACTCTCTTTTCTTGTACATAAAATAAAATATAAAATATATATGACTCATTGTCATAAAAACTAAGTTACTTTAATTTTTTTTTCCCTCTTTTAGCTTATATTTAAATATATCCTAATTACTAATATATTATTAATTTGTTTAGATACCATTACGCAGAAATATGTGCTCATCATTTTATGTTTTAGAATCATAAACTCTGAGTTTCTAATAGGATTTGACTGCAGCAGCGCTACTAACAACGTAACTACAATTTCTTTAACGAATATACCTAGCTGTAATATACAAAAACCAAAAGTCGAAACGACTAAAGAATACATAGCGCTGCTACAACTCAAAGAATACGAAAAACTCAAAGTTTACCAATGCTTAATAGAAATTCATCGAGTAGTCCAATCATGCAACGGGTACTTCAACTATGTGAAACCCATAGAAAGAGCAGAAGAAACTTTCATCATAGAGGTCAGTTCAGAAACGTGTAAAAATGTCCACGAAACGAGAATTTATAAATATGACAATAGTCATGTAATTACTAATTTAAATATAAACGAAACAAAAACAGTACCAATCGTATTTTCCGGTTCAGCAGAAAATAATGAATGTACAGGTGGATTTTATAGCGATGAATTCGGGACATTTTCACACGTTTTTGTCCAAGGCCATATAAAAATAACATTATCACAGCAGTATGCATCATTAGACTTACATTCTAACATTGTACGTTTAAATTCAGGTGTGTCTTGTGAGTTCAATAAATATCATTGTATGGATATACAATATGGCCATACTTTCTGGAACAATTTAGAAGGTAAAGGCTGTATCTCAGACCATTATACTATTTTATATTACGGATTTGCCGAAAAAGTAACTGATTTTACGGATATTAAAAATAATATTACAACATATATATTGAACTCGCAACATACAACCTTTGCTTTTAAAATAATAGAAGAAACTTCTATTTGTCAAATACCAGCGTTAAGAACACTCCACCCACGTATACTAATCTTAGATAATAAAAAAGTTGTATTAAATCAAATTCTGCAACACATCCCTATCGGAAATACGGGCGTACAAGATTTAGATCTTTTTACATACGTAAATCAAAAATTTGTTTTTACAGAACACCATATAAATTTACAAGCAGATAAATTATATTTACATATGTTGAGAAAAGAATGTGAATTAGAAAAATCCATACTCCAAAATAACCAAATCCTAGCCACATTATCCCCAGATCATTTTGCATACTCAAAATTTGGAATTGGCCATTACGCAAAAGTAGTCGCAGAAGTGGTTTACATAATACGTTGTACACCGGTCAGGGTACAAATGGTTCAAACTGAACGTTGTTATAACGAATTACCAGTTTTAAAAAATAATAATAAATTAAAATTTTTAACCCCAATAACAAGAATTTTAATTAACCAACCAACGGAGGTAAGCTGTTCAACGATTTTACCACCAATTTTTAGAATCAATGACGTTTGGCTAAAATTTTTACCAAACCCTTTACCAGCACAAGAGCCAGTTATTTTGAAGCCAGACACCAAGATTTCTTGGAAATATGAGCCGATAAAGAACCTGGCAACAAGCGGAATTTATTCCGAAAAAGAATTAGAAAACCTACAAAAAAGTATTTTGTTCCCAATGGAACGAGAATCGCTTTTAAATAGCATAGCGAGATCATTGAATGGCGAAACCTCAATACATCAAGACTTATTCAAAAATCTACTAACACAAAACTCCATATACACAATTATAGATCACTTTTTCGACACAGTAAAAAAGGATTTTTGGGATTTCAGCCTGACATCAGCCGGAATATTAGGAATACTTTCCATATTCTACGTAATTAAATCAGTGTTATCAGCAATTCTAAATTTTTTCCAATTACATCGAATATATGGTTTCTCATTCTACTTATTAGGAGCAATTTTTACATCTATCACAAATTTTCTAATACAACTTTCAAATTACGAAAATAAAAATAATCATTCAAAAGTCAACACAAATCCTATCATAGAATATCAAACTAAAAACGACGAAGTAAAAATTAACATGGAACAAAACAATCATAACAATCCAGTCTTCAACCCCCCTCCAGTACCTACCGAAGCCCCTTACATTGAACCCAAATCATATCATTCCTTCGACAAAAACTTTAAATTTTATAATAAACACTAATCACATTATTATTTCAACATATCAATTTTATTTTTCAATTCTCCTAACTTGATTTTCCGAAATCAAACCTTTTGTCAGTTTTAAAATAATTTATTATAAAACTCCCAAAGCTTAAGCGGGGAGGAGTACCTAAGTAAGGGAACCTTACACAATTTGAATTAATACAACAAAATAATAAAATTTTTGTTATTATTAATAAAAAGTTTTTATAAAAAATTATTATTATAAAAAAAATTGTTATAAAAAAAAAATATATAATAATTATCATAAAAATTTCGCTAACATTATCTTTTAAGAAAGTATAAATATATAAGTTACTAACAATACATAAAATAAAATTTTGTAAAGTGACAACACTGTAATTTGCAACGTAAGATAAACCTGCAAGTCAATGCACTCTAATAAATGTAAAAATCACATAATAAGTCAAATTAGCAAATAAGACAAATTTGTAACTACTAATACTGAAATAGAATAAGTAATATCTGGTTACCGAACCAGATTCAAAATAAAAACTAACATTTTTATTTAGAAACTAGGGGTGGAGATGTTATGCAATAACTAACAAAATAATAAATAATTAATAATAATTTATAAACAATTAATAATAAATAATAAACAATTACCTAAGATAAGATTTATAAATAAAACATGTAAATACTATTTAGGCTTATTAATCAAATAGGAAATGTTTTAGATTAAGAAATAATAACATAAAATTAGGAAAATATAGTTTACTATTACGTAAACTATAACATAAAATTAAGTAATAATTAAGGAATTAACAAATAATAATATTTATATTTTGAATATTTAAAATAACTTAAATAAAGAATCATTAGTATATAAGAACATAAAAATTGTAAGACGACAGTTAGTTAAGATAAAATCTCGCGACGACGTGTACCTTTAATCGTTAATAAATTCAGTCTTTATAAAATCTGTGTGTTATTCATTTCAAGGTCTCCTACCGTCCAGACAAGCCATGAGTAAGTACATCATATCTTTATATTAAAGTCCATTCGTCAGCAGTCTTATAGAGTTCATACACTTTATAATAATAATAATAATATGCTTATAATACAATACTATAAGATTACTTCATTTTTACTTATGAATGTTCATTCATTATTTTTATAATACTTATTATTTATTTTACGTTATGATAAACATAACATCTCGAATCTGATACTTAATTTTTTGAAAATTTTTTTCCCAAAATTTTTTTCATAAAAAAATACAAAAAACACCAATTTTTTTTTTTTCTTTGAACGTAGTACATAATTTGCTTCCATGGAAGTACTAGTTTTAAGAACCTCTATAAAAGTAATTTTTTGGACCTGATACTTAATTTTTTGAAAATTTTTTTCTCAAAATTTTTTCCGCCAAAAAATAAAAAAAATGCCGCTTTTTTTTTTAGGATGTAGTCCTTAATGTTTTTCTACGAAAGTACGAATATTTAGAATTATCGTTTTTAAATGATTATTTCATGTGATACGTAATTTTTCGATATTTTTTTTTTCAAAATTTTTTTAATAAAAAAATTAAAAAAATACAATAATTTTTTTTCTTTTTGGACGTAATACCTAATTTATTTCTAGGAAAGTTCTAATATCCAGAATAATCGTTTTTAAAGGATTTCTCCATTTGATATACATATCAAATGGAGAAATCCTTTAAAAACGATGATGGTCGATATTCCTCAAGTGTATGTAAAACTAATTCTAGGGTCTTCAAATCGGTCCCAAAATATTTTTCCCTCAAAGTACTATCAAAAATAAGTTACCTCCCCAATTTTTAGCCTCCTAGGTCTTCTCCTTGATTTTTTACAGCCAAATTACTTTTTTTTGTGCTTTTTATTTTTTTTTATTTTAAGAGCGCAAAAATTACTAAAAATTGTCTCAGACTCTTATTTTATTGCAAAAAAGTTTTCCTCATAAGCCCGGATAGGAAATTTCCCTGGCTATCCGATTCCGTGTTTCAAAATTTTATTAGAGATGCGCATGCGCGAGAAATCGAGTAAATACGTTACAACTTCTAGCATTCATAACTTCCCAGCAGACAAACCAATTTTTTTGTTTTTTGGCTCCCATAAAAATCTAGAGCAAAAAAACTGATTCAAAAATTTTCACTTTTTAAAAATTTCAAATTTCCCGCCAAGTCACGTGACCAATCAAAATTCTGACCGAAAATTCGGATTCCGCGGGAAATTTTACATAAGGATACCAATTTTTGTGTATTTTCAAAATTTTGTATCAATTTTACGAATTTTTAAATTTTTCCCCAAAATACTTGATATTTCAAAAAAAATTCATTTATCAAAAAAAGGTTGTTTTATTGATTTTTTCACACTTTTAATCATTTAAAATTTAACTAAATCAAGAAATATAAACTTTTTTGATACAATATAAGTCAATTAATCTTAAATTTTAAAATTTTAATCATATTAAAAGTTTTTTTTTCATTTTAATGAATTTTAAATTATTAGAAGTGTGAAAAAATCAATAGAACAACCTTTTTTTGATAAATGAATTTTTTTTGAAATTTCAAGTATTTTGGGGAAAAATTTAAAAATTCGTAAAATTGATACGAAATTTTGAAAATACACAAAAATTGGTATCCTTATGTAAAATTTCCCGCGGAATCCGAATTTTTGGTCAGATTTTTGATTGGTCACGTGACTTGGCGGGAAATTTAAAATTTTTAAAAAGTGAAAATTTTGGAATCAGTTTTTTTGCTCTAGATTTTTAAGGGAGCCAAAAAACAAAACAAAAATTTTACCATAAGAAGTGTACATGAAGACAAAAATTTTGAGTATTTCAAAAGTAAAATTGGTTTGTCTGCTGGGGAGTTATGAATGCTAGAAGTTGTAACGTATTTACTCGATTTCTCGCGCATGCGCATCTCAAATAAAATTTTGAACCTCGGAATCGGATAGCCAGGGAAATTTTCTATCCGGGCCTATGAGGAAAACTTTTTTTGCATTAAAATAAGAGTCTGAGACAATTTTTAGTAATGTTTGCGCTCTTAAAATTAAAAAAAATAAAAAGCACATAATAAAGTAATTTGGCTGTAAAAAATCAAGGAGAAGACCTAGGAGGCTAAAAATTGGGGAGGTAACTTATTTTTGATAATACTTTGAGGGAAAAATATTTTGGGACCGATTTGAAGACCCAAGAATTAGGTTTACATACACTTGAGGAATATCGACCCATGTAATTTAAAAAAAAAATTTTTTTTTTTTAATTTTTTGTATAAAAAAATTAAAAAAACATAATAATTTTTTTTCTTTTTGGACTAAGTACTTAATTTATTTCTATGAAAGTACTAATATGTAGAATTATCGTTTTTAAAGCAATTCTCCATCTGATACTCAATTTTTGCAAATTTTTTTTTTCAAAATTTTTTGTATAAAGAAATTAAAAAAATACAATAATTATTTTTCTTTTTGGATGTAGTACTTAATTTATTTCTATGAAAGTACTAATATCTAGAATTATTGTTTTTAAAGGATTTTTTCCATCTGATACGTAATTTTTCAAATTTTTTTTGTGAATATTTTTCATATAAAAAAATTAAAAAAACATCATTTTTATTAGATAAAATAGACCATTATAAATATTTTGCTATTGTTGATGAGGAACCAAAGTGCCAATCACTTGGCAGCGTTTTTTAAATAATGTAAAACAACTTTTATTGATATGTTTGTAAATTATACTGATTTATATATTATAATTTTTGTTAATTAATAAATTGTCAATATTTATATTTTTAGATTTTGTTGAAAAGGATAGTAATTAAACTATTGAAATGTCCAGAGAAATAAAAAACATTTTATTTATTTTTGAATAAATTTGTTCTTATATTGATCAATAAAATCCATTTTTAATTTGAACATTGAAATTTTTTTGTTAGAAAATATATTATTTAAGTGTATTAATTTACATATTACACTTGAATGTATAACTCTTAAATAATTAAATCAAAGTATAAAATCATAGAGAATATTTTAAAATTAAAAATATTATATAAGGGAGTGTGAGACTGTGTAAGTGTGATGTTTGTTTTTTCAAATTTATTTTTAATGCATCTAAAATTTTATTTCTTACTAATTATATATATAAATAATCATAAAAGTTGAATTTTCTTTTAAATTAAAATCATAACCTCTTTAAATCCAAATAACATTTTTAAAGTTAAATGTATTAAAGTTTTTCATTAGAATGTTTGTACTATTTAAATTGATATTACTAACTAAAATTGCTAAATTATAAAACAAAAACTAATAATATTTGATGTTACATAGGAAGAAGACGTTTTGGATGTATAACAAAATTAACTATAAAAGTACTCAGAGCATTAAAATTAGATGAAGTAAAGATATATTTATTCTCAGACTCAACTGATGTGTTATGTTGGTTAAAAGAGCATCCTTCGAAATGGGAAAGATTTGTAAAGCACAGATGCTCAGAAATTCATACTTTGCTCCCTGAGGCCTACTGGAACCATGAAAGGTCCGCTGATAATTCTGCTGATTATGTGTCTAGGGGTTTACCTTCTGACCAGTTACATACCTTTTCTCTTTGGTGGGGAGGGGAAGTAAACCCAATAAATCTTCAAAATAGCATCTTGAGCAAATCAGTAAATCTAGCCAATATTGATTATCAGTTTTCATCTGCAAAACAAACTCCTAAAGTAATTATTTGGGATTTGATTGACAAATATTCTGAATTAAATAAGCTGCTGAGAGTCATATCTTATGTACTTAGATTCATAGATAAAATTTCTATTAAAGTAACAGATAAATTCAAGCAAAAATCTAATTTATGAAGAGACTCTTAGTTTTCTGTAAATTATTCCGGACTTATTTAGTTTAAAAAAGTTACTTTTGTAAAGACATTAAATTACTCATGAATAACCAAAAACCTAATGATTTAGATTTACGTCGTTGAGATCCATTTTTTTATCAAAACTTACTTCGATTAGGTGGTCGTATTCACTTATCATTACTAGACTATGACCAAAAGCATCCTTGGATCTTGCCAAGCAAATGTTCTTTCTCAAAACTTTTAGTTGATTTTTGTCATGATAGAATCCTACACCGTGGTGTACGTCTAACACTTTCAACATTAAGGCAAGAATTCTGGGTTATAAAAGCTAGAAATTTAGTTAGAAGTCGAATTCATAAATGCAATACATGTATTCGATGTAAAGCAAACAAGTTAAATTAAAAAATTGGCATACTTGCTTCATGTAGATTAACTCGAACTCATAAGCCTTTTAGATTAAGTGGTGTAGATTATGCGGGTCCCTTTGATAACCTGAGGTTTACAGATCGTGGAGCTCATAAAACGCTATGCAAGTCGTACAAAGCTGTTTTTGTGTATGAACACCAAAGCAATCCATTTAGAATTTGTCACAGGTTATTCTAGCCAAGATTTCATTGCTGCCTTCCGAAGGTTCACGTCAACTAGTGGACAATGTTCTGACTTGTTCAGTGACCAGGGAACTACTTTTGTTAGAGCTGACAGGATCGTCAAGGAAATGTATGTCTAATCATCGGAATACAAACATGAACTTGTGGGCTCTCTAGTAAATAAAGGTACCACCTGGAGATTGAACTCCCCAGGAGCCCCTCATTTTGGCGGAATCTGGGAAGCAGCGGTGAAATCTGTTAAACATCATATTCAAAGGGTAGTGGGAAACAGAAAATTAACCTTTGAAGAGTTTTATACCCTTATCAAACAAATAGAAGCTTGTGTAAACTCAAGACCTCTGGTCCCACTAACTGATGACGCTTCAGATAATAATTTCTTATCACCATCTTTACTGTTAACACAATCGCAATCGAATATGCTCGCTGAACCAAACTATCTCAATCAAAAAATTCCACCAGTCCAAAGATATAAGTTAATACAACAAATACTCCAGGATTGGTCGGGCGAATATTTACAATCCTTACAAGAGCGCCACAATTGGGTGCAAAGGCAAAAGAATGTAGAAGTTGGTGACGTGGTATTGATCTCTGATGAGACAATGCCACCTTCAAAATGGACTTTAGCTAAAATTATTAAAGTTTACAAAGGTCCTGATGGTTTAGTCAGAGTAGTGGATCTCAAAACGGGATCAACCGAGCTAAAACGTCCAATACATAATTTAATAATGTTAAACAAATTAAATAATGAACAAAATGAAAATCCATAAAATTATGTATTTGTCTTAATTTATATTATTTATGTATTCCATTTAAATTTGAAAGTTTAAATAACACTTAAAATTTATTAATAGTTTATTAAAATGTATAATTTTTATTTTTAAATGCATTAAAACTTTATTTTATTATATTATAATTTTCGTATGAAATTAATTTTTAGAGTTAATATAAATTAATTATTTAAAAAAAATAAATTTTGAGATTTTTTACGCCATTAGGCATTGTAATTAAACTGTTCAAGTTTTTAAATTATTTTTTTTTTTATGTAGCCATTTGGCATTCTGTAAATAATTTTAGAGTCAGATTTTTAATTTTCATCTACCACAATTATTTTGGAGTACTGTGTTAGAGTACTCCCTCCCTTTTTGTATATATAATCTCCCTTTACCTTTTAGTGTTCGTTGAGACGCCAAGCAACGAGCGTCGTAATAAATAGTATTATACATATATAAATATATACTTTGTGTATTTAAACTTAAAACCATCCTTCACCAAATCCATCACCAATTCCTTCATCATATTATCAACATTTGCCCTTAATGTCGCTCTGGCCATTAGTCCGAAGTCGTTGAGTTATAAAATAAATAATATTAATTTAATTAATTAAATGATAATAAAAGTATTCTATAAATTCAAAAAATTAATTTCTTAAATATTTTTCACAAATTTAATGATAAAAAATATCTTTTAATTATACGAATTTACATTTCATGTTTCATTACTTTTTAATCACGCAGTACTTCTGCAAAGAGGACAAATTCAAAACTTAAAAGCAAGCTTCCGTGTATATATTTTATCAAATAAATATTAATATTTTTTATTAAATGCAACTTACAAATTATTTTATGAAAAAAATATTATTTTAAAATAATATATTATTACTAAATTTATAAATGATTAATCAAAAATTAAAGAATAATATTATTTTTTCTTTTTATTTGCTATAACCCTAGTGCGCGCGCTTTGTATAATAAACAAACAATATGGCGTCCTTGCTGCTAAAACTGCGTTATAAGATTTTCTTCGTTTAATTACGCGAAATTTCCCACGTATACCTCATATTCGAGAATTACCAATAGATTCTTTGGTCTTCGAACTTTTAATTTATCGCTATCTGCATTGGGAAATTCACGATTTGATAGGAAAAATAATTAACTTCCGGAATTTCCCCCATTAGACTAATGTAATATTTACTTATCTTTGGACCTTTATATCTCAAAATTATGCACGACTATCGACTATAAGGCCCATACCATTCGATTCCTGAGACTTTCCTCTAACAAACTATATATGTCTTAATTGGGAAATTCAATTTTCAGAGCGACCTTAATTCACTAATCATACTTGCCAATGTGGTATCTTTTAATACCTCTTCAAATACCTCTGTATCGTTTCGACTCTCTAACGCTTCAATTAATTTTGGCCTCTGCTCAATTGTCGATGTAGGATCCTTGTTTTTAGTTTCATTAAAGTGCTTTTTATACCATTCTAAAATATCCTTTATTGTTGTGTCTACTTTTATTTCAATAAAGTCTTTTGCATATTTACAAAGCACACTATATGCTTTCTTTGCACTAACGTCCTTTTCTACCAATTTCTAAGCTAATACTCTTAAAAGACTCATTTTGTTGATATAGAGAAAAAATTAAGAAAGATAGAAAGAAATAGAAAATTTAAATTGCAGAATAATTTGTTTTTTTTAATAAAAAAATTCCCTAAGACGAGCCCCCACTTTACGAATATTTAAAAAAAAATTATAAATTATAAATTTTTATTAATTTAATATTTTGTTGATTTATTGAATTTACTGCGAAATTCTGTATTAATTTTAATTTTCAGATTAAATATCAAGTATTCGTAACTTTAAATCAATTTATTTATTTTGCCTACTTTAGTGCTCATAACTAATGCAGTTACTCGCACACGGGCAGGCTTATTCTTTATTAAATTAGCAAATCTAAATAGAATATATGTAAATGTATATATATGAATATATGTTACACCCCAAACGTGTAATTGACCAATTCATGAAATGGTCAAAATTTTGGTCAAAAATATTCAATTTTTTTACACTAGTTGGTCAATAATTTTGGATTGAATAAAAATAACGTTTATGTACACAGGAGTCGTCATTATATTTTTTGATTTTAATAATTAATGTAACGAGCCTACCTGTGATAGCCTCTTTAGTTATTAGTGTGACCTTCAGTTTAAGATAGCTAAATAAAAGTAGACACGTATTGTAAAGATAAAGTAATGTAATGTAATGTATAGTTTCTTAGAGATAAGTCTTTAGTAGTAATTTCAACATGTAGAGAAACAGACCTAATTGTCGTTTCTCTCTTTAGGTAATGTACAATAATTATTCAATGTAAAATATTAAATTAATTAATTGTTAAATAATAAATCTCTCTTTAGAGCAACACAAAGCTCGCTCTGCCAAGTACAGACGAAAAATATCGTCGGTACAGAGGCAAGCGGCAGTGAGGATCGCCTATGGATACCACACGGTATCTCTAGAGGCGATCCAGGTTGTTGCTTCGGTGATACCCATTGACCTGCTAGCGTTGGAGCGGAAATTCATCTACGAGAGCGTAGAAGAGCGCGAAGTGGCTTCCACTCGCGCCCGCTTCAACTCTATGAAAGCATGGAAGAAACGATGGAAAAAGAACCAAGAGAAAAATGCCCTGTGGACGCGCAGACTGATCTCAGACCTGCAGGCATGGATGGGACGACAGCATGGGGAGGTGGATTTCTACCTTACCCAGTTCTTAACTGGACACGGGTACTTCCGTGTCATGATGAAGCATTGGCATAAGGTGGCAACAAAGGAGTGCTTGCACTGTCCGGGCGTGGATGATACAGTAGAGCACACATTTTTCGAATGTGTTCGCTACTCGGAGGGGCGCCCGCCCTTCCCGATTTGGAGGCCGGAGACGGTAGTCCCAGAAATGCTACGGAGTTCCGAAAACTGGAACAAAGTAGCAGAGTACGTAAGGACCACCTTGTTGCAGAAGAAGGAGGAGAGCTTTCTATCGTAGAGAGCTCTCCTGCCCCTAGGCAGGGGGGAAGGCAGCGGCCAGCTGCCTAGGCTGCGCGTCCCAAACTGAAGTTATACCTGAAAAGGGAGTTCCGGTTTGAGACAAACAAGCGCGGGGGGTTTAAAGTGTGTTTATCCAGTAAGAATCTGGGGCGTAGCCGGCGACCGCGTTCGCTGGTGGTCTCCCAGTTGTACCTTTTGTACAACTGGGCGGTCATGGAAATTTGCGGGTCTTTAAGGCCCGCAAACACTCCATGGCTGATGTAAGATTCACATATTTCCCTTAAAAAAAAAAAAAAAAAAAAAAAAAAAAAAATATATAAATTTGATTAACAAAAAAAAAATATAAAAAATTGAAAATACAAATAAAAATACTATAGATTCAAAAGTACTTGTAAAAATGAATTAAAATAATAGAAATTTGATGAATTCCAAAATATTTGAAATTAGAAATAGAAATAACATAAACTACAAAAAAAAGAAAAAAAAAACATGAAAGTTGAATTTAAATTTTTTAAAATAAGTTGTATACTTATTATTATAAGATAAGATAGATAAAAAATATACAGGAATAAAAAAAAAGAAATAATAAAAATTTTGTAAAGAGATAGATAAGATATAATAAAATAAAAATATATAAAATTAAATTTAATAAATGTAATAGAATAAATCAGTATAAATCCACAAATTTTATAGATTAAAATTAGAATTTATAAAAGTTTTATAAATTAGAAATAGAAAAATATATAAATAAAATTAAAATGTAATACAAATTTAAATACTTCAAGGTTGATAACAAAAATTAAAAAAATAGAAAAAAATGCAAATTTTGTTTAGTATAGATGACGTTATAGTCTTTATTTGAGATAATACAGATAAGAAATTCAGTCATTAACTTCAAAAATTGAAACATTAAAAATTTCATAAAATGAATATATACCATTTTTTATAAGACAGATAAGATATAGAGTTATAAATTTCAAAAAAAAAAATTATTAAAAAACGAGAAAGAAAATTTTATAATAGAATTAATGGAACTTTGATAAATTCAAAAATGTTTAACAATAATCAGAATAGAACAAATAGAACTTAGTTAATTAAAAAGATAAAAAGAATGTAAATTTTGAGTGAAAAAAATTAAATCTAGAAACAATAAAAATTTGATAAATAAAAAAAAATTATATGTTCAAAACAAAAATAATATACATATTTGGTAAAGAGAATGTTATCATTTTTAAGACAAGCTAGATCATGATATACATTAAATATAAACATAAAAAAAAAATATAAACAATAAAAGTTTTATAAAATCAAAAACAATAAAAAAAAATAAATAAATAAATAAAATAAATAGATTAAAAGAAATTTGAAACAATCAATATCTTGAAATAAGTTCAGAATAGAATAATCTAGATTTACGTGATTGAAAAAACAAATAATCATAAGAATTGAAGATAGAATTAATAAAAATTTTATAATAGATTAAATAAAATTTTAAAAAATTAAAAATAGAATTAATAAAAATTTAATAGATTCAAATATTAAAAAAAAAAAAAGAGTTAATGAATAAAAATACAAGCTATTAAAAAAAATATAAAAACTGAAAATCTAAATAAAAATTTAATATAGTTTCAAAAACATTAGAAAAATTTTGTTTTCAAATAGAATTAATAAAAAAATATGATAAATTCAAAAAAATACATACAATATAGAAATAATGGTATAATAATAGAAATTTGATAAAAAAAAAAAAAAAAAGATAATAGAAACTATAAAAATTGTATAATTTCAAAAATAAAAGAAAAATTAAATAATAAAAAAAGAAAAAAATAAATAATACAAATTTTGTGAAGAAAATGTTAAACGCTTTGATATAAATAATTAATTTAAAATTATTAAATAAATAGAAAAATATTACAAATCTAATAAAATTAAATGAAAAGAAAAAATTAAGATAATAATATTCATAGAAATTTCATCAAAAAAAAAAATTTTCAAAATTTTAAATAATTTTGATTCATATTAATTAAATAAATATGGTTTTTTAAGAAATTAGAAAATTTTTATGGACTCTGAACTAATTTTAGTTAAGTCAAATAATTTTTATGGACTCTGAACTAACTTTAGTTAAGCATCATTGAAAATTGACCTCTGAACTCAAAACGAGTTAAGTCAAATAATTTTTATGGCCTCTGAACTCATTAAGTTAAGCCTACTTTGGAAATAGACCGCTGAACTCAGAACGAGTTAAGTCAAATATTTACAAAATTGTAGAAGATACGAGCTACAAAAAAAAAATGTAAATAAATTAAGATTGTAGAAGATTTGCTACATATAATATACAATTTCTTAAGGAATCAGAAATATTATAATTGTAGAAGATTTGCTACATGTAATATGATTTCTTAAGGAATCAGAAAAATCAAAATTGTAGAAGATACGAGCTACAAAAAAAAAATATAAATAAATTAAGATTGTAGAAGATTTGCTACATATAATATACAATTTCTTAAGGAATCAGAAATATTATAATTGTAGAAGATTCGCTACATATAATATACAATTTCTTAAGGAATCAGAAAAAAATATAATTGTAGAAGATTTGTTACATGTAATACGATGTCTTCAGGAATCAGAAAAATCAAGATTGCAGAAGATAAGATTTAAAACATAGATAAAATTAATTTACAGATTTCAATATAACATTTAAATAAACGTTAAATTTATTAAAATAAAGAAAATAAATAAAATTATAAAAATAAAATCAAAGTCATTAAAATGAAGAAAGTTGTTAATATGTATAAATCAATTTTTGAAAATACAAATATTATATAAACACAGTAATAAAATATTATGAAAATGGGATTTAGTGTCGGTCTGTATAATATCCTAGAAATTGTGACCAATTTCTTGACCGAGGAGGGGAGATGTAACGAGCCCACCTGTAATAGCCTCTTTAGTTATTAGAGTGACCTTCAGTTTAAGATAGCTAAATAAAAGTAGACACGTATTGTAAAGATAAAGTAATGAAATGTAATGTATAGTTTCTTAGAGATAAGTCTTTAGTAGTAATTTCAACATGTAGAGAAACAGACCTAATTGTCGTTTCTCTCTTTAGGTAATGTACAATAATTATTCAATGTAAAATATTAAATTAATTAATTGTTAAATAATAAATCTCTCTTTAGAGCAACACAAAGGTCGTTATTATTAAAATACACTACTCAAAATATAGAAACATTATATTAATAATTAAAAATGCATATTAATAAAAAAATTATTACAAGTCTAAATTAATTAATTAGAAAATTTATATTTTTAAGTATATTCACATTTAAAATAAATAACAAAATATTAAAAATTTTTTCAAAATAATTACCGGAATCATACAATCTTTGTCTTTGAATCAAAATTACGGTCAAAACTATTTAAGTCAAATCTATTTATAAAGACTAAAAATTTTTGGTTCAAAGTACTCTAAACAATAACATGCTGTGTTCAAATAATTTTTTTCATCGATTTCATTAAAAAAAAGATTTAATGATTAAAAGAGCTTCGCCGTATAAGATAGGCGAATTTGCACTCACCCTATATAGCTAATTTCAATTGAGCATGTGTTAAGGTATCAAAAAAGAAAATTTTTCGCGTTGGTTTTAGCCCTCTAGCCCCTTTTTGTTGCGCGCTACCTCAAAAAACGTCTAAAAATCGATTTTTTTTTTCACATATTTTCATAATAACACAACTTTTCGCCATGTTAACCTTTTTAGACCTAATTGGGTTTATTCGACGGGGAATCTAACGTACTTTTTGGGAATATTTTTTGCGCGCCCTCCACGGCCCTTCTCCCTCCACCAGACGCTTAAAACTAGATTTTTAAAAAGTCAAAAAATTAAAAAAAACGATTTTTTCGAGCACGTTCAGAGGTTTGCAAAAACTTTTTTTTTTCTTATGTATATTTTTTGTTGAACATTACCCTTGTGGTCATAATTTTTAATTATAGGTGATGGAACATTCCGAAAAATCGAAAAAACCATTTTTTTCTTATTTTTTTCTTTCGTCTACATAACAACATAACTCTTCGCCATATTAACCTTTTTAGACCTAACTGGGCTTATTCGACCGTGAATCTAACGTACTTTTTGGAAATATTTTTTCCGTGCCCTCCATGGCTTTCCTTCCTCCACCAGACGCTTAAAACTAGATTTTCAAAAAATCAAAAAATGGAAAAAACTATTTTTTCTTATTTTCTTCTTTCATATTTTTTATATTTCATAACTCTTCAACATTTTAACCTTTTTCGACCTACCTGGCCTTGTTTGATGGGGAATCAAACGCATTTTTCGGAAACCTTTTTATTCCTCGTATCTCCCATCCCCCTCTCCCCCCCCCCTCCCCACTAGACGCTTGAAAGTTTACTTTATAAAAGTCAAAAAATTTAAAAATCCGATATTTTCCTAGTGCTTTAAATGTCACGGTAAATAATTATTTTTCTAATGTATATTTTTTGTAGAAGATTACCGTACTGGTCATAATTTTTTACTACATTTAGTGGAACATGCCTAAAATGATTTGAAGATTAATTAAGAATTAGCAGTATTGAATATTAAAGATTAAACACGCTTTAAAAGACACGGCAAAAAATTTTTTTCTATATGTATATTTTTTGATGAGCATTACCGTACTGGTCATAATTTTTCATTATAGGTGGTGGAACAAGACCAAAAAACGTTTACACTCAGATAAAAATAGGGAATGGTCTTAATCCACGCTCAACCGACTATTTTTTTTGACGATGATTAGGAATACGATACTACTGATAATTAAATATACTTATATTTATAAACATTTAATTTTATTAATGGTGGTTTATTTTCTTCTGTAGTTATATACATTTTTTAATACTGTTTTCATATGAATGATCAGTTCCAAAAGTATGTAGATTTAAAAACCTATAATATGTAAAAATTATTAAAATTTAGTGTATCGAAACAAAATAAAATTATATATTGTTTAGTCTATACTATATTCAATACTGCTAATTATTAATTAATCTTCAAATCACTTTAGGAATGTTCCACTACCTGTAGCAAAAAATTATGACCAGTACGGTAATGTTCAACAAAAAATATACATAAAAAAAAATATTTCCGAAAAATGCGTTTAGATTCCCCATCAAACAAGGCCAGGTAGATCGAAAAAGGTTAAAATGTTGAAGAGTTATGCAATATTAAAAATATGAAAGAAGAAAATAAGAAAAAATAGTTTTTTCGATTTTTTGGCATATTTCACCACCTATAATGAAAAATTATGACCATTTAGGTAATGCTTAACAAAGATTACACATAAGATAAATAAAATATTCTGAATCTCTGAACATGCTAAAAAAAATCGTTTTTTTTAATTTTTTGACTTTTTGATAATCGAGTTTTAAGCGTCTGGTGGAGGGAGAAGGGCCGTGGAGGGCGCGCAAAAAATATTCCCAAAAAGTACGTTAGATTTCCCGTCGAATAAGCCCAGTTAGGTCCAAAAAGGTTAACATGGCGAAAAGTTATGTTGCTATGAAGATGAAAGAAAAAAATAAGAAAAAAATGGTTTTTTCGATTTTTCGGCATGTTCCACCACCTATAATGAAAAATTGTGACCAGTAGAGTAATGTTCAACAAAAAATATACATAAGAAAAAAAAAAGTTTTTGCAAACCTCTGAACGTGCTTGAAAAAAATCGTTTTTTTTTAATGTTTTGACTTTTAGAAAATCTAGTCTCATTTACTTTAGTCGTTTTTAAGATATGGCTCTTCAAAGTTAACATTAAAAATGAGCTTTTTTAAAAAATAATAAAATTGGGACTCCAACTTCAAATTGTCATATCTGCTTAACAAGTAGTTGAAAAGGTAGAGTAAAGAATTTTTGGAAATTTGAAGCTTGTGGGAATATTTTAAGACTTATAAAACCAATTTTCGTCAAAAATTACAAGTTTTGCATCAGTTTAAAACTTGGTCATTTTTGCTTAAAAGGCATTTTCGGTTAATTGGCTATTGGGATTCATGATTAAACACATGCACGCGTGGCGGTGTAAGTAAGATGGCTACCCTAAGGTATGAATTAACATTGTGCATATAGACCAAAAATTAATATTTTTAATAAAATGAATTAAAGGTTTAAAATTTTTACAAACATAAAACAGTGTATATTAGAAATAGTATTGTGTTAATAAATTTATGTTTTTTTCAATTTAATATCTTCATTTTAACTAATAATGAACTATTTGTTACTTTTCCTATGTTATTCATGGAAAAAGAGTAGCCATGTTTATACACACCTACGTGTGGAGAGGGTAAAAATGCAAGCATGAATTTAATCGTGATTCCCAATAGTGATGAGATAATTAATAATAACAAATTACGGTTTATGGCGTTTAAAAGGTGATACTTAAACCAAAAAATGAGACCAACCAGTAGAGTTATGGTATAACTTGTGAGGTTTTAGCGTTTCATTGAAAATGACCAAAAAACCCTATTCCATAACATTGATCCCTGCGTTTCTAGGCCCAGAAAGCCCATTGGAATGAACGGAGGGTAGTCGGCATGTTTTTTCAACACAATAGACTCATCCAACCATTTTAATTGTAATTTGTATTGATCCAAATATATTGAACTCCCCTTGCCAGTTAAATTTTTATTAAAAACGGACGTTATTTAAAAAATTTTTTGGATTTAAAAAAAAAAATTTTTTGGTAATTTTTGGTAAAAATATAAGAAAACTAGAGAAACATTTAAGAAATTTAGATTCTTTATTATTCAGAAAACAAAAACATGATTTTTGTATGATAAATTAATTTTTTTACAAATTATTTTATCGAGATTATCAACGAAAAACTAGGGCCCTCTGAAACACTAGGTTTTGCATATCCAAAAGTAAAATGCACGATTGTTTATTTAAAAATGACTGTATTATTATTAATTTATATTGTTTATGCTACAAACTATTAGGACTATAATGAGGCCCCTCTAAAAATTATTTGATAATTTTTTATTATGAGGCCTTAAATTCTCTAGATTAAAAAATAGAAAAAAAAATTGCATATCCAGTTAATAAAACAAAGTTTAAATTATGAATTAAGAAATAAATTATCTCTTTTTTCTATATTAGGATTGGGCATAGCCTCTTTAATACCTTTTTAAATACATTTCTGTAATTAATAATTATAACTTTACTGGAACAGAACTATAGGCTCTTTTGAAAATTCGGAGTGTGTTTGCATAATTATAAATTTGCAGTGAAACATAACAACAACAACAGAAAGGAAGTAAATGCAATGCAAGGGGGGCAGACCCCCCCTCCAACTTTTGCTAGTAATACACGGTCTTTGAGTGTTGGACGTGGTATTTTCAAAGTCATATGACAAAATTAAATTCATAGGTTGGTATAAATGAGAGATCTCCGTATTTCGCCTTAACTTATACTACGAAATATAGTGTTAGTGTATACTAATGCCAACCCAAAATTTTTTTTTTGTCATTTGACTTCGAAAATACCACATCCAAGACCGTGTATATATAGTACATATTTTTTTCAATGTTGAAATGATTTGAATTTTTCAGTCTTATGAAGTTTTGAGTGCAAAAAAATAATTTTAAAAAAATTTTTTTTAAATTATTTTTACGTTAGAAGCCATTTGCAATCGTTTAACCCTTATGTACCCGGTAGAATTTTCTTACACTATTACCCGGTGGAGTGTAATGTTAATGGTAAAGAAAATTATTATTTTTAAGGATTAAACCATAAAAATTACATATATTATTTTAATTAAAAATTAGCTGTAAAAATAATTTCTATATGTTACTTAATGAGTATTATTTATTGAATAATTAATTATATTATATATTCCTGGAAAACCCAAATTAAATAAGGGCTAATTATTGAATTAATTTTAGGGTTCTAATTACTGTGGTTTATGGATTAATAAATTATGATAATTAATAACATTGATTTACTTACTTTGATTACAGTTGATTACAATAAATTTCACAAGAAAACGAAATAGTTTGAAATAATATTTATTAATTAGAGAATGTTTACACCATAATTAAAAATAGTTTAATAAATTATTATAAATTTTTATAAATTTAAATAAATTTTATTGATAAAGATTGATAAAGATTGACAAAGACTGATAAAGACTGGCCCAAGCAGAATTGGGTAAAAATAGAAACAGAAAAACACCGTAGGGACGCTACGTGTGGAGTAAATTTAAATAAAAAACTGACCGAATGTTCCTCCGGGGCCAGTCCTTATAAGCACCATGAAAATCGGGGAACCTTGCCCTTTTTGGTAATGCATAATTTATTAAAGAGTGGGGATTTCTAAGAAACTACCACTACTCTAAGAAATAGAAAAATAATATGCAATTTCAGACGGTGTAAATGTAAATGTAAATGTTATTTTATTTGTCCAAAAACAAAATTTGATACATAATTATAATAATTATAACAATGTAGCATTATAGCAGAAATACCTACAATATAAAAGCATAAAATTTTATTAATATTTTGTATATGCAATAATAATATAAAAGTTAGCAGCACAATAATAGCAGTAGTAAGTACAGTAGTACAAGCAATAGCATTCGATAATTAGAACTTAGTCAATAATAGCAAGTAATAAATAGATAAATAACATAATATATTAATATATAGCAAATCAGAGTAATATAACATTTAAAACAACGTCATCAATAGCATAATTCTAGTCTATGTCAAATTTCTATATATTAACCACACTTGAAGACCGATCCATCATATGTATGATTTAGGGTTTTCAAGTGAGCAATTAAGGCTGTCTTGAAGGAGTTTAAGGAAGGAAGGAACCTTATTTTAGAAGGAAGTGAATTCCAGCTTTATTTATTTATTTATTTAGAAAAAATTATGTCGCAGGCGAGGCCGATGCGCAATGTGTTACAATTGTTTAAAATATATAACAATTTAATTTGAGTACATGTACGTATGAGTACTTAGAATATAGGTAATAATAATATAATTTTAATTACAATTAAAAATTTTTAGAAAATAATAACATGATAATATAATAACATTAAAAGAAAAAAAAAAAAAAAAAAAAAAAAAAAATTAATTACATAGATTTTGAAAATTAATATAAATTAGTGTTGATTTAAACACCAAAAATTTACTTGTAAACATAAATTAAAATATTTATAATTATTTGATTATTTATTTTTAATTGAATAATTAAATTTAAAGAAAAATATCATGCAAAGAAACATAGATATTTAAAATATATAATAATAAATTGAAAATTAGCTTATAGATACTTGAATTGATTTTTTATACCTTGTTCTTGAAAAGAGGTATTTCCATGCCATTTTTCAAGATCAGGCATGTCCAATTCACGAGTTAATAGGTCACCTCTAGCTGTTTCTTTAGGGACGTATTTAACAAAAATTTGAGTCAAATATTCAGGTCTATGAAAGCGAAGAATTTTGTACATGATAATTAATGTAAAATACATTCTACGCATGTAGCAGGTTAACCATCCTAGTCTTTCTCTATATGGAGTAATATGATCATCCCTGCGAATCCCAAAAATATACCTCAAACAAGAGTTGCTCAGCCTCTGAATTCTGTCATGTAAGTTTGTCGATCAGTCAAGGTATACAACAGAACAAAAGTCCAAATGAGGAACAACTAGAGCCTGTACAAGTTTGATACGTAGAACTTCCGTTGTACTCTGCCTTATAAACCTGAGTGTGTAGAGGACCCTATTAACTTTCTTACCTACTGATGTTATATGGGTTTTCCAATTTAATTTGTTATCAAGAATGACTCCTAGGCTTTTTACTTCCTTTACAAAGGGCACAATAATTCCTTCACTTATTTTAACACCAGAAAGCTTAAGTTTTTCTATTTGGTCTACAAAATAGCTTGTACCAAAGTAGATTGCCTTTGTTTTATCAGGGTTAAGTCTCAAAGATACAGTTTTTGCCCAGTCATGGATGTTGTAGGCTGCTAATGATAGTTTAATGATAGCTTCATGTATGTTCTCAGGTGGCGTTTGTATGTATATTTGTAAATCATCTGAATATAGTAGATGATAAATGTCATCATTGAGATATTGTTTAACGTCATTAACGTGAATGCAAAACAAGAGAGGGCCTAAAACAGACCCCTGCGGGACACCAAGGTTGACTTCAAGTGGGTCAGAGATTGATGACTTATTAGTGACTTGCAGTTGTCGACCTTGAAGGTAGGATTTGATCCACAGTAAGGCATTTTTCGAAAAACCCATTGATATTAATTTTCCAATCAACTTAGAAGGTGATATGGAATCAAATGCCTTACTAAAATTGAATTGTAGGAGTAATGTCTTAAGTCTTTTATTTCTACCAGATCATATGTCCTCTGTAAGCTTTATTAAAGCCGTCTCACAACTACTGTAAGGTCGAAAACCAGTCTGTAGTGGGTCAAGCAGTTTGTTTTGCTGTAAATAGCCAGTAATTTGGTCATGAGCCAGCTTTTCAAGTACCTTTGCTAGGAAGCATAGCAAAGCTACAGGCCAAAAATCCGAAGGTGAGGATGGAGCAGATTTCTTTTTAATGGCCACTAATAATGATCTTTTCCACGTTGTGGGAAAAACTCCACCTATCAATGATTCATTGAAAAGCTTAACTAGATAAGGACCAATTGTGGGAAGCGACTTTGCAATGACTCTGTAAGGTATCCCATCAGTACCAGTGGCCTGTGATGAAAAGTGAGCCACCGCTAAGATGACATCATTCAAGCTAACTTCATTAAAATTGAAACCATTATGAGACGTTAAGTCAATCATTTCATTTGTCATTTCTAGATTCTCTGTTTGTGATGTTGAAACCCCCGCAAAGTATGCATTTAGAGTGTCTAGAGAAAAACCATGAAGATCATTACGAGGTGTCGGTATTAGTCCCAAGTTTCTCATTTCGCCCCATATGTCACAGTTGTTGTCAATTGCTTCGTCAAGTTTACTACGTATAAATTCATTATGTGCTGTCTCTGAGAGAGTCTCTATTTCTTCAGTAATCCGAAGTAGTTCATCTAAAAGAGAGGTGTTTTTTGAGTTAAGATAGCGTCGCTCAATAGTTTTACGTTTGTTTTTCAGAAATTGTAGGTCATCGTCAATCCAGGGTTGTTTTGTTTTTTTAGGATTGACAGTCTTAAGAGGTGCTAGTGTGTCAATTGCAGCCTGTAAGTTTCTACTGAGGCTAGAGACTGCATTATCCAAATCAATATTTGTTGATTGACCAGTCTGATCGAGTCAAAGCCTCATTGATAGCTTCAGGTGTAATTTCTTTAAGTTTTCGATAAGAAAACATCTCCTTAGGAGGCTTAGGCATAAATATCTCTATTTCTGCATCAATGAGGTTATGATCACTCAGAAAGGGAGGGATTTTGTTAGAGTAGTTACGAATCACGTCATTACTATCTGTACACATAATATCAATCCAGGTTTTGCACATGCTAGAACCTGGTGGACGTCGCGTTGCAGAGTGGTTTATTACCTGCAATGATAGTTCATTAAGTACGTCTTTCACTAAAAGTGTGTTGTTGATGTCAATAAGTAATTCAGTGTTCAGATCTCCCATAATGACCTTGTGACTATAATTTGAACAAAAGTCACGTAAATTTGTCAAAAATTGAGGATCTTCCTCAAAGGGTACGTAAGATGGACGATAGATCAAACAAACAAAGATTGGAGGAATTTTATCACCTGTAATGCGGCACATGAGGTACTCAATACTATTAGGCTTACCACTTTTGGTTGTATCTGAACGTGCTAGAATTGTAGCCCGAAGATTGTTTTTGATGAATAGTACAACCCCGCCACCTTGAGTATTGCGATCCTGCCTAATCGAGCTATATCCCTTAATTGATATTATACCATCATCTACAACGTCACCAAAGCGCGATTCAGCTACACCCATAATATGATACGACGAGTCGTCCTCAAGTAATTGCCTAAACTGCTTAAAATGGCGCTTTAGTGACGCAGCATTTACAAAACCAGCTTTGAATGTGTCAGATTGAGATTCCTCTAGTCATGCCCTGTCTGTGTCAGTATTTTTATTGTCATTACTTGTTTTTACTGATACCATAGCAGTATTCTCATCCTTATCTGAGTAACACGCCCAAATTGCCCTAAGTTCTACCGCAGAAGTAAAATAGTGCGATCTGTCACCAGTCTTACGCTTTACTAAAAATTTTCCCTTTCTATGCCAGATGTACTTAAAGCCTAAATTGCGAGCAAGGTCTTTTAAGGCAGAATAGTGTTTATACTCCTGAGGACTAAGGACACTGTTAAGTATAATTTTCGTAGGAGGTATACCAGAGATGTTCATATCATTTAATAGTGAATGATCTATATCACTAGTGCTAAAATAGTTTTTGCTACGCTGCAGTAGCAGTATTTTCTTAACTAAACTAGATGACTTTAATATAGGTATCAGTGAAGGAAATTTTGTTGCTAAAGACACATTGTTACCCCGTGTATAAACTAATCTAGCACTAATAATGTCATCCCTATTAAGTGACGGAATAATCCCACGAATAATCGCAAGAGAAATTATTTTGAGATTTTGTGTCTGTTTCATCTAAACCTGGGAATATTGAAGAGCATACACAAAGCATATAAATAAATCGAGCCTTATTATTATCGCGTGGGAAACTGCGCACGTGTCGTTGGTGCAGACTAATAAAATCTATTTTGGAAACATATTATTCTTATAAAAACCAATAATAAAAAATTTAGAAAAGAAAAGAAAAAAAAATTTATATACTTAATGTGTATGTCTTCATAACGCCCCCTCACTTAAAAGTATGTGTGTACCTTGTTAACACATACCAGTTGAATCTAATTGTTTGTTTGGCAATGTTCCCCAATCTTTAAGAATTAAATTACAAAATGCTATCCCAAATATTAGGTTTAGATTTATTTAGTGTTAATTGAATCTGTATTTAAAAAAATATAATTTTGATTAATATTTCAGAATATTTTGGGAGAACATTATGAGTATATAATTTACTGATTTCTTTTGAAAATTATAATTTTAATTGTAAAAATTCTTTAAACATAACAATTTTGAGCTTTAATTGATTAATTTAAACAATATTATTTAAAAGATTATAATTCAAACATAATATGATATTAAAATTCAAACATTATTTGATTATTTTTTAACATATTGATTATTTCAAACAATATATTTCTCTCTTTTTTTTATTATTCAAACATTAATTGATTATTTTTTAATATATTGATTAATTCAAACAATATTATTTAAAAGATTATTAAAATTCAAACATCAATCGATTATATTGATACTAGGGGGCAAGCCCCCTGCGCGCTAAAGCGCGCCAACCCCCTCAGGTCATTTTATTTTCACTATCAGTCAAAATAGATATTTTTTCATAAAATTAATAATATATTTGCATTTAATAAAGTATTTCAAGAATTATTGTCATTGACTGGCTGTAATGTTTCATTACTTAATTTTTAATGAAAAATTATTATTTTATTGGTCAGCAGGAGCGAAAAAAATTTAAGTAAATTAAAAATTTTTGAAATTATTAATATTTCATTAGCTATAATTATAGCGGTCAGTCAGAAAAATTAAAGATTGAGTGAGTTTTTTTTATTAAATTGGATTGAAAGAATTTAGTTTCTTACATGTACATTTCCTTGTATACATAATTTTTTATTTTTCTATTAGAATTGGATTCATTTTTGTTGAGAAAAACTTTTAATCCATCTTCTGATCTAACTCTGGAAAGAGCTACATATAGCTGACCATGCGTAAAAACGTCTCTACGAAGATCTATGCCAATTTTTTTAAAAGTCTGACCTTGCGACTTGTTGATGGTCATCGCAAAGGCTAATTTTATGGGAAACTGTTAAATGTGAAAGGATAATCATTTTCACTGTACAAAGTTATACGATTTAAAAAAATAATTTCTGTAGCATTATCTCCTGTAAGTATTTCAAATTTAAGAAAATGATTTGAAAAGTCAAGAATTCTCAGACGCGTTCCATTACATAAGCCTTCTTTGATACTAATATTTCTTATTAACATAACTATGGTATTTTCTCGCAATTTTAGTTCATGTGGTGGTAAACAGGAGGGAGATAACTAATTTAAGTATTCTGGCAATAGGGCTTCCGACATATCACCATTATCGTCGCAATTATCTACACTATCAACGCTAGTATAAATATGTTCTGTTGTCTCATCTAGTAAATTAACCACATTCTTATTTATTTGATCAACATCGACAATTCTTGCAGATAATATCGCACAATGAGATAATTCTTTAAAATTTTTATTTCTTATAACATCAGCATAAACATATTTTTCAATGCTCATATCGGAATTGGCTATAAATGTTTCTGGTAACTGTATGTTATCTTGATTATCATTCGTGACCCCATCACCAACTTTCAGTAAATAATTTGAAAATTCTACTTCATTAGGTAGTACTCTCATATTTTTAGTTAGTTTAAAATGTTTAAAATTACTCCACAAATGACTATATTTTATGGAAAGATCCGTAACTTCACTCCGTGTTCCTCCTATTTTCACAGGTAGTAATTGCCTAAAATCTCCACCTAAAATAAATATTTTTCCCCCGAAAGGTAAATCATTATTCATAAAATCTCGCAAAGCTCTGTCTACAATTTCTAAAGTATATCTGGGAGCCATAGGTGCTTCATCCTATATAAAAACATCTGTTTCTCTTAATAATTGAGCTTCTTTTGATTGTACTTTTATATTTGATGTTGAGTCTGAATTAGTAGGAACCGGTATGCCAAATGTTTTATGTACAGTTTTACCTTGAATAAGTAAAATCGCAGCAATTCCAGTATAAGCCATTGAACAAACTTTTTTATTTTCGGATTTCAATAAATGATAAAGTGTGGTGTAAACAAAAGTTTTTCCGGATCCTCCCGGGCCTTCTATAAAATAATAACGTGGGAGATCAGAATTTTTTTCATGTACAGATTTTAAAACCATGTTTACGAATTCTTTTTGTTCATCATTGAGTAAATTATATAGTTGATCACCTTTTTTTTTATGTACTTTAGGTGCTAAACTGTCTTCGTTATCTAAAAATAATTCAAAAGTTTGTTCCATTGTCGGAAAATCAGATAATGATCGGCCTCCTGCAATTAGCATATTACTAATATCTGCATAAGCTTTTTTTTCTGCCACTAATAACGAATCGTATTTAACGTAGTCTTCAGCTATTAAAGTTTTAAATTCTAACCATAATTCTTCTGGGCGTAATGGTTGACAATGAATTAAAATTCGAACAAATAAATGTCAAAGGCTGTTGCGGCCAGTAACTTTATAAATTTCTTTTTATTAATTTCAAAGTTTCGCGCATTAACTGTCACTTCTTTGATATTATAACTGTTTGTTTTATCGGCCTCTCTTTTGTCAAAAACCCCTACCTTTATGTAAATTTCTCCTTTTTCTATAAAACCGTTCACTGCGCTCTTTTCTCTCTTTTTCCGTGGTCGGTCTTCGCGCTTCTAACATAATAAATTCACGTAAGTCAATTAAAAAACCATGTGCCGCCCGGCGTGTAAAATCATCTAATTAAATTCAGTGAAATTAAACTTAATTATTTTATTAATTAACGCTTTATTTATACAGTCCGCTAATAAATTTTATTTTTATGTAAATTACTCAACCAGTGACATTTAATAATTATTGTTATTAAGTTTAATCAAGTGCCTTAGTTATTTAACCTAAAACCAAAATTTCCTATATTTTCCAAATTTATTTATCCAAAATATTACATGGTCAGTGTCGAGCCGGATTCGCTAATTATTAATTCGCAAAAAACGTGCCGAATTAATGTAAGATTGCCGCCATCATAGATTTCAAGAAGGCAGAGGTAACAAGAAGGAGCAACAAGCCTCCCCTCTCATCAATACATCAACGCGCAAGACCACACGTCAGCTGTTCTCCCACCATCTCATTTGACTGCGAATATCTAAGCATAGTCGTCAAAGCACTTTCGAGAAATACTTCAGACACAGGTGTTTGAATGGTTGTCATTCTTCAGGCAGCTTTTTTTTCAACATTGAAAATTCAGGGTAAACGTAACCTAACCGCATTATTCAAGGTGATATCTTTTCAATACTTATTTCTCATATCATAATCATGTCTGAAGTCCGTACATTATTATCTGAACAAATACACGAGGGCAAGCACATTCAAGATTTCATAACAAATTCAAGGCTAAGGGGGGGAGAACGTATTTCAAAATCCATATGGTGTTGCAGAAGGGAACTACTCTCAGAATATTGGGACAGTTTTCGAAAACGTCACAACTCGCTAATCATTAATAAGAACGAACTAATAAAAGAACCGTATTTCATAAATAATTATTTTCTAGTTGTGGAAAATTCATACATTGATGCTATCAACACAATCAACGAGGAGATCTACACTTCAGAAGCCACTTCACCAGTTCCAACGTTCTGCAATATCAACGCATCAAACCTTTCGCAACCATTCTTCGATGGTCATCGGCGATTTCCAAAGTGTAGCAACGAGTCTACAGCATTCAACCAAGCCACAAGTGCTGGGTCATCACAAACTCTACAAGTTCTTGAGCAAACTTCTTGAAGGTGTAGCAGTCTACAGTCTAGAGCTTCACCAACACATAGCAGCATGATGATAGCACCCAGTCCAGCCACAAGTGCAGGGTCACATCAAACCATATCCAATTGCTCACAACGCATCAACAAAAACAGAGAACAATCTCTAAAAACTTAAACTTTTTACAGATGACTGCATCACAACGGAGCATGTTTACGTCATCTTCATCTGATCACTGTGCAGACTGCTTAGGACCTGGAAATCGAGCAGATACCTGCAGATCCAAACACAACAGTCACATCGGTTACACATGTTATCATACTTTTCTACAAGTTGACACATTAAACTCTGCGGCTCCAATAGCAGCAGAATCAACAGCTCCAATAGCAGAAAACTCTGCGGCTCCAATAGCAGCAGAATCAACAGCTCCAATAGCAGAAAACTCAGCGGCTCCAATAGCAGCAGAATCAAGAGCCCCAATAGCAGCAAGCTCAGCGGCTCCAATAGCAGCAAACTCATCAGCTTCAGTAGCAGCAACTAAATTTAGCAACTCCATGCATCTGACCAACGGACACACAGCGCCAGAGGTCCAGATCAACATCCAGTCAAGGAAACATTGCCAGCAAGTACAATCAGGTTACATCCAGAGCCAAAAGTTTCTTCGACCTTCAGACTCACATATAGGTATTAAGTTTTCATATCAATTCTCTAATGAACTATGTCTATGTCTAGACTCTCATGGATCAACTACCAGTCACCGTTCCAACTCAAAGGCTAATGACGCACTCCATGAACGTCATCATACAAATAATAGCAGTTCTTTCAAAACAGCAACACATCCACGCATCGCATCAAAAGGATAAGGCATCATTTTAGCTTCAGTCCACCTTCAGCACCAGTCTTGCTGCCAATCCAGTTTCTTATTTCCAGCTGGTCTTCTGGGCTGCATCATGTCATGGCGGGCGGCCTTACAAACTGCTCCAATAAACAGAAGATCTCATCATCAAAAAAGAAAAAAATCAAATCCAATAACTCTGTTAAAATTCAATTAAGTTTTCTTAAACTCTTTTTTTTTCAAATCATAAACTTAATTGGATTCAAATTAAACTTTGTAAAATATTCAAAATTTGTATTGTATAGAATCACGCGTTAAACTCCATTTAAATTTAAATCAATATAAACTACAAAAACCTTATTTTGTTAAATAAGATTTAACAAGGCGGGCGGTATGTTGCGGCCAGTAACTTTATAAATTTCTTTTTATTAATTTCAAAGTTTCGCGCATTAACTGTCACTTCTTTGATATTATAACTGTTTGTTTTATCGGCCTCTCTTTTGTCAAAAACCCCTACCTTTATGTAAATTTCTCCTTTTTCTATAAAACCGTTCACTGCGCTCTTTTCTCTCTTTTTCCGTGGTCGGTCTTCGCGCTTCTAACATAATAAATTCACGTAAGTCAATTAAAAAACCATGTGCCGCCCGGCGTGTAAAATCATCTAATTGAATTCAGTGAAATTAAACTTAATTATTTTATCAATTAACGCTTTATTTATACAGTCCGCTAATTAATTTTATTTTTATGTAAATTACTCAACCAGTGACATTTAATAATTATTGTTATTAAGTTTAATCAAGTGCCTTAGTTATTTAACCTAAAACCAAAATTTCCTATATTTTCCAAATTTACTTATCCAAAATATTACAAAGGCTTTTTGGCATCATCCAAAGGCTTGCTTCTCGTAAAGCTTTCCTCCATTCTTCGTCGTCTTCTACAAGTCCCAAAGCTAAGCAAGCAGCCACAAACGTCGTGTATTCAACTCCATTAACAGTTCTCAAATCAACAAAAATTCTTGCTCCCCTTACATGCAACAACAATACCCTTAAATGATATAACTCAATTTGTGTTAGGCTAATTGAGTACATTTTTCCAATGACACCAATATTTTGTTTTCGTTTTTCCCAATGCAATACATTATTGCCTGGGGTTTTCTTAAAGACATAATGATTTGGAATATCGGGATACAAATATTGTCTAGCATCTGGATCTCTTTCATTCAGAGCAAAGTAATCAATTAACATTTTTTTTTTATTCAAAGCTTCTTGGATTTCTTCCTCATTACCATCAGTTTCAATAATTAGATTTTGTTGATTAGGTAAATGAACTGGTAATCTAGTTATACTGTGACTTTTTTCTTGTAAAGTTTTTCCCAAAATACGCCAACATGCTTCTGTAGGACCAACGTATCTAGTTTTAATAAAATGTTCAACTTCATCGTGCTCTATTACGCTATCATTTGAATCTTTTTCATTTAAAGATATAGAAGCTGCATCATGACCTTTGTAAATATATTTATGAATGTATTTCACGGATTTTATACTTGAAACTGCAACTATATTTATATGAGAATCAAAAGTCAATAACAGCTCTGGATTATAAGGGACAACGTGCCTGTTGTCTACTAAATAATTGTTTCTTTTTTCATAAGTAATTCCAGTATTCCAGCGTCTATATAATGGGTACCCACCTGCATCCATTATAGTCTCATTTTGAAAATCCATAGGATATCGCTTTGAGCATTTTCCATTAACTTTACACCAATCTCCACATGGGCCGTGAATCATATGAGTTAATACTGCATTATGCAACCGTAAATTTTCTTGCGGAGAAGGAATTTCTGCACTAATATATTTGTTAACTATGGCAGGTGTTGCAAGTTTAAACTGCGGTTTTAAAGTTATCAATAAATGAAAGTGAGGCAATCCACGTTTTTGAAATTCAATTACATACACATAAGCTAAAATTCCACCAATGAAAAATTTTTTCTTAATCATGCTGTTGGAGTCCAGTTAGTGGCGCTCTCTATTGTCAATTATTTATTACTAGATGAAAAAGAAGAGGGAGCACTAACGAAGTCAGTCGTTCGTCCGACATTGTGCAGTGCACTTCTTATGTTATTGATATGTATTGACGCGTTGTATTTTGATTGATATTAAATTAAGTATAATAATAGATGTGTATTAATAATTAATAATAGATGTGAATTTAAATAAATAATTTTATATTAATAATAAATTAGTGTTAATATTTATTATATAATAATAACTCCGATACATGCGAATTAATTCATCTTTTTTTTCGTTGAAAACTCGGGCTACTAAATCTGGGCGATCTGCAGCGGTTTGACCTGGTAGTAAATTTTCTTTTATTTCAGGCCAATTCGGATTGCAGGTCATTGTCAAAAAAATATCTGGTTTTCCAAATTTCCTTACAATACTCATACTATCTTGGTAATTTTGTGTCATATATCGTGGAGAACCAATGAATGTTGATGGTAATATAACAACTTTCCCAACTCGCCCATTAGAATTCAAAGTTTTATTTTCTAAATGATCAATTAAACCTTGATACGTCTCAGCTCGTAGTTTTTTTTGATTATCTCTGATATACTGAATCTTATCTTGTTGCATTTTAACATAATTATCTACAGCCCATTGCTGAGTTAATCTACGACCAAGGATAATGGGATTGAATTCGTTTAGTCTAATTGCTAACTTATATTTCAAATTCGCGCACCGGGAAACTCTGCGATTTGTATTTAATCTTTTTAAGTTTCTATGCCAACCTCGATTTCCGTACGGATAAAACAAAGGATAAATCCATGGTTCTACATTTGGATCCATTGAACTAACATATTGTAATGTTTTTGTATTAATATTTTTAATTGTAACGTAAGATTCGGGTATTTCACCGTCTGCTGTAGTGGTAAAAACAGCAGCAACTTCGTTACATATTTGGAAATTGAAACGTCGTTCATCCATTCCCGGTTTTAAATTAAATAAAAGTTGTATTTCAGGGATTGATATAAGTCCATCATTTTTATTTGATAACATTTTTTCTTGTTCCCTTATTGTTTCATTTATCATTTGATATGATTTAGCAAAAATGTTATGTTCTCTCATTAATCCATCTACGGTTTCAAGCAGGGTAAGATCTAAATCTGAATTTCGTTTTTCATTCTTTCTATGCTTTAAAGATTTTTCAGGATCTGTAATAAAAAGTTGACCAAAGGAAGGGCTTTCGTTAACCTCAGGATAAAAAGCTGTATAAATTCTATTGTAAATTTGACCATGTACAATAAGGCAATAAGGACCTCTTCTTTTGTTTGTAAAATCTACTTTATTAGTTTTAAATGATGCAAAAGCAATTGAGCTATTATATTTACGAATACGGTTGAAAAAAAGTTTAGATTTTTCATGAGAGCCATTAAATAAAGATTTAAGAACTTCCGGAAACTCTGGGGCGGATTTCAATTTTACGTCTCCATGGGAGCAGCAGTCGTTAAATGATAATCCTTTCTGGCTGACTTTTTCGGAATCAAATGCATAACATTGCAATAAGTGCAAGGGACATTCATAGGGCCAAGATAATGCTGGGTTGCAGTTATATTAGTGAAATCAATTTCCTGACTATTATCAAAATTTTTCTCCACTTGCAAATTTTGCCGGTTGATTAAATTTTGACGATATTGCCTTTGAGTTAAAATCCTTTGCTGACGACGTTGTTCTTTTATTTCTTCTGGGGTTGCTCTATTCAAAGAATTTTTAGCTTTTAATTGCTCTTTTCGGCGTCTTTGAGCTTCGGCATTTCGTTCTCGCCGGGATCGTTCAAATTCTGCTTGCTCTTCCGGAGTACGGTTTATTTTTCGGCGACCCATTTTAATTTAGTTAAACTCTTTTAAAAATTTCAATGTAAATAAAATTTTTTAATTTAAGAAAGCAATTAATTTTTAAATTGCTTTATCAAAATAAATTAATTTTTAATTATACTGTTTAAATTCTAATTTTGTTTTATAATTGAAAAATATATTTCTGCAAAACAATAAAAAGTAATTCTAACAGAAATAAAATATTTTGAGTTTACTTTTTTATTATTTTTTACAAATTATTTATTTTTATAAGTGATGTAATTTAAGAATTATTTAAACTTTAAAATTTAATACTCTAATAAATTCAAACAAATTTATTTTTTTGATATCTAGATGTAATTTGATACATGTTAAATTTTAAAAAAATATATATGTTTAAATATAATATATTTAAAAAATTCGAGTACAAAAATCACAATAGTTTTATATATGAAATTAGTTGAGTTTTTTGTTACAACATACAGAAAAATTTTTTGAATTAACTTTAAAAATTTAAAAGGATAAGTTAGGTTGGAAATAAATTTCCGGTTTTTTAAAAAATGTGTACAAATAAAACTAAGTTTTGACTTTGTGCAAAATTATATTTATTTTACTTTTAAGAAAATATATTTTTTATTAATGATTCTTAGCTTTACAATAAACCAATCATCTGTCATCAGTACTTCTATATACGTTATGTAAAAGTTTAATTATAAGAAGTGGTAAGTAAGTATATCAATATGTTAAGTACAATGTATTTTTCAAATCATCCTCATCATCATCATCATCATCATCTTTGTCAATATTTTATTTTGACAATATAAAAAATAAAATATTTCAAAGTTAAGTTAATTTTGAAATATCTGTTGAGACTTGTAGCTTTTGTGCTGAAAAAAATAAAAATTAATTATACCGGATTTACTTTCCACCTTATATATATGATAAAAAATACGTACATATTTCTTTACTTTAAGATTCCTTGAAATAAATTGGCTATGCTGTTGAAGCCGCCCTTTAAGTATACCTGCAAATAAATAAATAAATTTTAAATACATTTTCAGAAAAACTTATAACTGGTTTTGTAAACCTAAATTATTCTAAGTCCCTAAATTAAAATTATTGTTATTATTGCCCTCGATAGAGGACGCGAGTAAGTTTAGTTCCTAAACTTAGAAGCCTATGTAATATGGGTTGTATGGGCAAGTGCCCAAACCTTATCGATATCTTAAGAACTATATAAAGAAAAGAGAACTATATAAAGAAAAGAGACGAGTAAAAAATTTTTGGAAACTTGAAGCTTGCAGAAAATTTTTAAGGTCTATAAAACTCAATTTTCTCAAAAATTATAATTTCGTACCAATTTAAACAAAATTTAAAAATTGGTCATTTGGGGTCAAAAAGGACAAAAAAATGCATTACTGCCACACAGAAGAAGAAAGAGGCTATCTCGAGATTTTATGAAAAATGTTATTTTTATATGGGCATAATCGTGAAAAAAAAATCTATTCAGTGGTACAAAAATCACTAATTACATATTAGTTAGCATTGCATATCTGCAAGGTTTTCTGTTTTGATAAAATTTAATATGGAGTAAAAAATAAATACATCAAACTAAGCGCGCATACATTAATTAACGCGCATGAAAAAAAAATTCCAATACATTTTCAAGTTTTGATAATTTTTTAGGAAAAGCTATTAATTTTTAATAAAGAGAACAAACCGTGGTGGTTATGGCAAGCAAACAGCTGACGACGCTATAAACATAGCATATAATAATAGTATGCATATAGTAGTCCGGGTGACTGCATATAGAAAGAATGCATTGTATGTATTTGTTTTAAAAAATTTTTTTTTTTTTTTTTTTGATATAATTTGTATAATTAATAATAAAAAAAAATAAACATAAAAAATGAAATTATCTGAAGAGTATAAAAAAAAAGTGAAAAGATATATATTTTGTTTTTATGAGTAAGTAAAATCTGTAAGTAAAAGTTTATTTTTCAATTTATTTATAAGTTTATAATGCTTTTCATTTTTACATATGAGCATGATACTCTGCTGTTTCTTCAATTTCTTCTGATAATATTTGTATCTCTTACATCTAATTAGATCTTTATAAATAAAGACTTTCTTGGTACCTTTAAAATGAATAACCGCTGCATTAGTGAATTATAAACTTATAATAATAAATTAAAAAATAAACTTATTACTTATAGATTATATTTACTCATGAAAACATAATATATATCTTTTTACCTTTTTTTTATACTTCACAGATAATTTAATTTTTTATTATTTTCTAATTATTTATTATACATTGAATAGACAAATATCGCTCATTTTCATTTTTTTGCAAAAATAGTGTCACGTGGTCGTTTATACCAATTGAAGTAAGAATTTACAAATTTTTTTTTCTTAAAGTTTGTATTTCAAAAAGTTATTGACCATACACCATAAAAATTAACATAATTTTAAGTTGAAAAAAAAATTTCTGGCTAAAATATGACAAAAAAGCCTTTACCGTTCCTATTAAGAACTTGGTGTTTTAAGTGAAATAAGTGCATGGATTTTTATTTCCTTTTTTTTAAAGTTTATATTTCACTTAATTTTAGATGTAACAACAGCTTTTGAACCTTAAATTAATGTTTTAGATGCTATTTTAGTTTAAAATATGACCAAAAATTACGTATTTATTCACAAAAGCTTAAAAATTCTTTTTTATAACTCAAGAAATAATCGGTTAAAAGCACAATAATAAAAATTTTTTAATTTTACTAAGTTTTTATGACAATAACAAGTTGATCTTTTGATAAAAAAAATTTTTACTTTATGTTTTCTAAAAATTACAGCACTAAAACGAGATTAATATATTATTTTTTTGAAATCTATTTTTGCAAAAAAATGAAAATGAGCCATATATCATAAAAATAAAATAAGAAAAATTTTTTAAATAAATACATTCAATGCATTCTTTCTATATGCAGTCACCCGGACTTCTATATGCATGTTATTATTATAATTTTGTAATTTTAATGAAATAATTTACATTGAAAAGAATTATTTCATGAGATAATGCTTTTCTTTCATGTACAACAGCGGCACCAGACATCATGAGTACAGGAATAAAAATACATATCTCGATAATGCTTTTCTTCCTGTGTCGTAAGCTGATTTGGTGCTGCTATTTTTGCATATCTCTTGTTTTTCATAGAAGGAGTGAAAAATTTGGAAATTTTGGAATTTGCTCCAAATATTGTCAAATTCTGATGATATTTTTTTATGCTAGTGGAGAAAGAGAAAAAGAGAGGTTTTATTTCAGCAAAAATTCTAAGTGGAATATTCAACATTGCAGGTTATTACTCTAATTCTGATATGATAATTTTACCTGATATTGAAACTCGATCAGCTAAGAGCTCTTAGGTAAACTTGAAGAAAATATATATGGTTGTTGTATACATAATTATTAATTGCATTCTTGTTATCACTAAATTAAATTATTGAATGCATTAAGTACCAGATGTTATTGCGATAAATTACATTGCATTTGAAATTAATGCAAGTGTTGAGTCGTAATGTATTCTTCAGAATTTTCCATTACAAAAACTTTCCATTGTAGCATTAATCAGTAGCTGTAAAACAATAAAATTAGGATGCAAAGATATTATTTAAGTTATGCTTGGACAACCATAGCATATATGTAACCATGCTATGTACAGCGGCTCAACACTTACATTAATTTCAAATAAAATGTAATTTATCGCAATATCATCTGGTTTTCAATGCAATGAATAATTTAATTTAGAAACAACAAAGATACAATAAATAATTATACAACCACCTACAGGAAGTGTATATTTTCTTCAAGTTTACCTAAGAGCTCTTAGCTGATCGAGGAGTTTCAATATTAGGTAAAGTTGAAAGAGATTATCATATCAGAATTAGAGCAATAACATACAAATGTTGAATATTCTAATTAGAATTTTTGCTAAAGTAAAACCTCTCTTTTTATCCTTCTCCGCTAGCTAAAAAAACATCATCAGAATTTGTCTGAAAGACTTTTTTTAGAGTTTTTTTTTAAGCAAAAAATATTTAAATAATTTATCTTTAAATGTAAATTAAATATAATTTATTACCTCTTAATTTATGTAAAGTTGCTTAGGTGCAATAATCAACTGTAACAACAAACATAATCTGGATCCAATTTGTACCACTGCACATAAAGCTTTAATTTCTCCGATTTTTTTGATAACACAACACTACTTGATAAGTATAAGTTAATGATTCAAATCGTTTTAAATTAAAAAAACATAAACAAATTTTTAGGAACGTTTTAATATTTTTGATATAATTGATATAAAAAATATAATGATGCAATACAAAACATATACACAATGATGCAATATATTATTGTTTTATACAATAAACCGAGTGGCGGCGCTTAGGCAGTATCCAGAATTGGACGTTCTCAACACGCCGTGTGAACGCAGCGCAATGCCGCCAACTCCAAATAAAAAAGTCACAAAAAAACCAGAGGGAGTGATGGTCGCATTTGCTATAATTTCTGCATTATATTTTGTTAAGTAAACAAATAAATAAATTATAAAAGTTAATTAAAAAAAATGGGTTGAAAAAAAAACTGAATATGAAAAATCATATTATTATTATATTAGGTCTAGAAAGACAACAGTAAGAACCGAAGGACTTAACATTTAAATAAAACAAATGTGTGCTTTGTGTGTAAAAATAATAAAAAAGGTCAAAGTTTTATAATTATGAAATCATAATTTATATTGATAATTACTTATTTTATCAGTTATTTTAGAATTTGCTTTTTTAATTAATACTTGATAACAATTTCACTTGAGAAAAAATGAACACAGCTTCGCTTCCACTTGATATGCAGGTAAAAAATTTTGTTATTAAATAAAATTCTCAAAAATTGAAAGATAATTAGATTAAATAAATAAATTATTAGTTTAGATGTATTTAGATTAAATACTGCATATCAGTTTATTTAAAACATTATTTTTTTAGGACTTTATTTAAGCAAGATTAAACAACTCAAGTTTTACACGGCTTATGCTGGTGTCATACAAAGTCTTTTATACATTGGACATGAAAATAAATTAAATGTTATTAAACAAGGAAAAAGTAAAGAGCTGGAATAGAAAATAAAGTTTGAATTATACCTGGTATGATATCGCATGTAGCAATTAATTGCGATTGTTCTTAGCAATATGCTTGTCCAGACCAACAGCATTAATTTATAATGCAGACTTACTCTATTAAAATGTAAGAGCAATTAACTTTCATAAAAAATTTTTAACACTGTTTTAACAAAACTTTTTTTTTATTAGAAATTAGACTTAATTCATGAAATCAGATTGTCAACATCATTTCGAGAAGTTTTAGTATCAGGTTTAAAATGGAACCCTGCCATACCAGATTTATTATGTTCAGTAACTTGCGATCATACAATAGGTTGCTTTCAAAAAAGATTCAAGCTCAAGTGTACAAACCATAGGTTTAGAAAAAATACAAGGATTGCAAGCACTTTGTGTTTCATGGAGTCCAAAAGCTAAACAGTTCGTAATTGGTAACAAAGATGGTTCTATCACTCAATTAAAACCTGAATTAAAAGTAGCTAGAAGGAAGTATAATATCAATTTTGTGGATAATTAATTTTCAATTTTGTGTTTGCTATCTTAATTTAGAAAATTAACGTTTATGAAAGATGTAATAGTTTATTCTCCAAATGGGTTCTTTTACAACTTATAAAGATGTTAGATATTACATTTGGCTCTGGGACATTAGACAATTTGAAGTATTATTTTGAACACATTCCTAAATAAGCGGATTAATTATAGCTGCATCTAGTTATAGTAGTAAAATTGTTGTTTTGGGGTCTTTTGATAATGGAGGAACTTGGTGCCAGTGACAATTGACGGAAAGTAATGCTCAATTATCTCCAATACATAAAGAAGAAATTGAAACATTACCTATGGAAATAGCTGTAGATATTAAGGTTGTCTCAATCTCTTGATTCTGAGCATATATTATCAAGCTCAATACCTTATTCTTCTCATGAAAGAATTAGAGCATATTCTAGATGACGGTGCTTAAGTTCCTCAGAAAGATCAGATACATTATTTCACAATCAAAATTTAAAAATTATAAATTTTGATAGCAAAGGCAAACATCAAGTACATCATTTAAATTTCTTGGTTCATAGTACGAGTTGATATGATTACAGGTCAATTATATGTCACAATGTGGTTTTTTATATGTGATTTATCTGATAAAAATAATAAAACTTATGATGTTTTTTCAAATAATACTCAACACACTGTGAAACAGTTGAAATGAATATTGAATAAGAGTTAAGTCACCTTCAAAGGCTTCAACATCCAAATCTTGTACATTATTTAAATACGACTTATTCTCAAGATGATGATAACGTTATAGCATACGTGTTTCAAGAATTTGTGGTAATTCATTTTTTTATGTTATTAAATATTTAAAGTATTATTTACAATTAAAATTATATAAAAAAACTGATTTATCTTTTAAAATAAAATTTTTATTTCAGATAGGAAAAACTTTTTTTAACTTTTTTTAACAGAAAATATTCCAATTGAAATAGATATGCTTAGATATTTAGCTATCGGAATCTTAACAGTATTATCATATTTACATAAAAATAACGTTGTACATAAGGTACTGAGAGTTCTATGATAGATTCTAAGATTATCAAATATTTATAAAATAAGCTGTTTAGAAGAAAAAATTGAACCAGATTTCCCTACTGTACATGGGAGAGGAGGGAAAAAAGCTGATATTTATAGATTTGGGATTCTTTTTTGTACAAAGATGCTTTTGTTTCAGATAGAGATATTAAAGAAATATTATGTTTACATTCAATAAAAAATAAGGTTTGACTGAAGAAAATATATATAATATATATTTTTTAATTTATTAAAATTTAAAACATTTAATTTCATCATTTTTTTCAGTCAGATTTGAGGGATTTTATTGCCAAATGTCTTTTGGGCAACAAGAGTTCTCGATGGTCAGCTAAGCAATTATTAGAAGATTGATTTCTAAACATAACATTAAAAAGAGGCTTGACTCAATCTAGACTAAATTGCATATAAATGAACAAAAAAGAAATCAACCAGAGCAGGAAATCGACAACAATATTCACATGCATTTACCAGCTTTTGAAGAATTAAATTGAACCCAAAAAATAAATTATTAAATAGGAAAATAATTCAAGAAGTTAAATTGCTCTCTCCGTTAAATCCAGAAAATGTAGTCAGATATTATAATTCATGGATCGAAAGTGGAAAATATAATAAAGAAAATGATAGTGATTATACTTCAGGAACTACACCCTCAATCAATAAAATATCTAGTCCAATCGATCCAGAAAAAACGTCAAACTTCTTAAAGGTATATTTAAATATTTATTAGACTTTTTTCAAACAAGTATAATTTGTTAATGATTTTTTAGAATTTAAATAATATGGATATTGAAAAAGTAGCATCTCCTATTTACCATTTCGAGTGGAATTCTAATCTCTTATCACATTTATATTTTTATCGTCATAAACAACATCCATTCTTGAGGGATAAACAGACTTCATGTTACCTTCAATATCAACAATTTTAACTTGTTCAACTAATAAATCATGAAAAGACTTTGCATCTTTATCAGCGCTTCCAAGTATCCTTATGAATCTGGTTTATGTACTGCAGTAATATCTGAAAGTGGAAAAGATAAAAGCAAAAATTCAAGTGAATCAGAAAGCGATGATGATTAAAATTTTGTGTTAAGAAAATTAAAAAACTAAAAAGAATTTAATTATTTAGATATTATGAACATTTTAAAATTAAACAATATATTTTCAACTAAATATTTCATAAATGTTTTTTGTTTTAAATATTTTAGTTTTAATATTTTAGAGAAATTTTTGTAAAAGAAATTCAGTTTATGTGTATTTATGTATTCAAATTGAAAAACAAATTATAAAATAACTGATAAAATAAGTAATAAGCAATAAGTAATTATCAATATAAATTATAATTGTAAAACTTTGGCCTTTGTTATTATTTTTACACAACGCACACATTTGTTTTTTTTATGTTAGGCCCCTTGGGTCTTACCCAACATGGGGCAACATGGCTCTCTAGACCTTATATTATAATAATATGATTTTCGATCTTCAGTTTTTCTTTCAACCCATTTTTTTTTAATTAACTTTTACAATTTATTTATTTGTTTACTTAACAAAATTTTTTAAAATATTCTATTTTTTTTGTGAATCCAAGAAAGTTACTTTTTACAGTGTATATGAGCAGGGTTACGAAAAATTTCCCAAAAAAAGGAAGCAAAAATGGAAAAAATTTTTTTTTAAGGTACGCTCGTTTTTCAGGTGTCATTTTGTAGCTAATACCACGCAGATTTCAAATAGTTGAGTGATCCAAAAAAAACTGGCTCGGCACATGCCCAAATTTGCAAAAAACTGCCTGAAAATGTTGTATTAAAGATTAATTTTTTTATGCTTTTTTCCTTATGCTATTATTAATTTTTTAAGGAATTCGGTAATACAAGCATGTGCAATATAAATTAAAGGAGCCTCTAAAAATTTTTTTTATTTGTATTTTGGCATTCTGGTTGCCAATTATTTGTTATAAACAAATTAGTGCAAAATTAATGAGATATGCTAAACTTTTTTATAATATGAGAAAGAACCGCAAAGATTCGTAAAATATGTGACCAGGAAGCTGTCAAGGGAAATTCTTAATGGAAAAATTACATATAAATAGTTTAAACAATACTTAATTATTTAAACAAATTGTTTATAATTTGTTTCAACAAAAAATTTTCGAAAAGTAAGAGTGACAGCATTATTTATGTATTTTTTAACATCGCGATTATTATTTTAATGCAAATTTTTCTAAAAAATAACAAATAAATAGTTTAAACAATTTCTAATTGTTTATAATTTGTTTAAACAAAAAGTTTTCGAAAAGTAGGTGTGACAGCATTATTTATATATTTTTTAACATCGCGATTATTATTTTAAGGCACATTTTTCCAAAAAATTAACAATTAAATAGTTTAAACAATTGTTACGTATCCTGAGGTTTAATCAGGATACTTAATATAAAATAAATATAAAATAAGATTTATCCTGGGGATATTTAGTGCCCCAGGTATTTTATTCTAGTAGTATAAGTTATAGTTGTTGATGTAGAGATGAATTCAAGTTGATGTTGACCTCGAGTTCTGAAGCTGGTAGAACTTAAATAGTTTAAGTTCAAGGTTTATGAAGGATTAGTCACTTTAAATGAATGAACTTAGTACTTTGATATAAAACACTGAATTTATTATAAGTTAATATAAAAAACTGTCTAAGTCAATAAGTCTGAATTAAACTGTAAGATAACTGTACTAAGAAGTTTGTTCTAATCGAATGAAAGTCTCCTAAACTAGACCTGATGTTAGTAGGCCAGTTGTCATGGGAGTATGTAAGAGTAACTGAGAGTAATTAAGAGTAATTAAGAGTCGAACTGACAGGAGGGCAGTTGCGGGTATATTATATAAACTAATTAGTAACTGCCCAGGTACTTGAATTTAGGTGGGATTGTCCAATACGCGGAAGCGTCGGTCTCGTCACGTCCAATTAACGAAAGCGTCGTTGATTATTTCGGGGGAAATCGTGAGGGGATTTATGCAACTCTTCGTTGCCTAAAATATTTATAAATGCGTCATTAATGACCTTCGATTTTATATTTCTGTCAATTTATTAGGAGCCGGATCTGAATTGGTGAAATAGGATATTAAAGAATGTATGAAAGAGGAAATGCAGGTATGTTAGCTCGATTTACGAGCTAACATAAGCAGGACTAATTATATATAAATAAATATATAAATATTAATATAATTAAATATATAAATATTAAAGAATGCGGATGCGATAGCTCGAATTATGAGCTATCATACGTAACACAATTTTAATTGTTTATAATTTATTTTAACAAATATTTTGCAAAATAAGTATGACAGCAGTATACACACATTTTTTAGCATCGTGATTATTATTTTAAGGCACATTTTCCTAAAAAATTAACAAATAAATAGTTTAAACAATTTTTAATTGTTTATAATTTATTTAAACAAAGAGTTTTCGAAAAGTAAGTGTGACGGCATTATTCATACATTTTTTGACGAGTTTATTTTAAATTTTAAGCTATTATTTTAATAAAATTACTGTATTAACATTTTTTAATATCAGCAATTAAAGAAAAAAATTCATCTAAGTCGCATCAATTAAATAGAATTTAAATGTTAATAGAGTATTTTTTTTTTAATTGCTGATATTAAAAAATGTTAATACTGTAATTTTATTAAAATAAGAGCTTAAAATTTAAAATCAACTCGTAAAAAAATGTATAGATAATGCCGTCACACTTACTTTTCGAAAACTCTTTGTTTAAACAAATTATAAATAATTAAAAATTGTTTAAACTATTTAATTGTTAATTTTTTGGAAAAATGTGCCTTAAAATAATAATCGCGATGTTAAAAAATATATAAATTATGCTGTCACGCTTACTTTTCGAAAACTTTTTGTTTGAACAAATTATAAACAATTAGAAATGGTTTAAACTATTTATTTGTTATTTTTTAGAAAAATTTGCATTAAAATAACAATCACGATGTTAGAAAATACATAAATGATGCTGTCACACTTACTTTTCGAAAACTTTTTGTTTAAACAAATTATAAACAATTAGAAATTGTTTAAACTATTTATTTGTTATTTTTTAGAAAAATTTGCATTAAAATAATAATCGCGATGTTAAAAAATACATAAATAATGCTGTTTACTTTTCGAAAATTTTTTGTTTAAACAAATTATAAACAATTTGTTTAAATAATTAAGTATTGTTTAAACTATTTACATGTAATTTTTCCATTAAGAATTTCCCTTGACAGCTTCCTGGTCACATATTTTACGAATCTTTGCGGTTCTTTCTCATATTATAAAAAAGTTTAGCATATCTCATTAATTTTGCACTAATTTGTTTATAACAAATAATTGGCAACCAGAATGCCAAAATACAAATAAAAAACATTTTTAGAGGCTCCTTTAATTTATATTGCACATGCAATATTTGGGCGATTAATAGAAATAAATAAAAATTTAGTTTGCAATTTAAAAAATATAAATTTAGTTTTTAATTTTTTATACATCCTATTTAAAAATGGGGGTGAAAAAATCGTTTATAACTAAGGAACCGGTTTTTAGTTATGAGCTTTTTTTTGCCCTTATTTATAAATAGAGTGTATAAAAAATGAGAAAATACAGTAGATAATGACAAATACCGGTGATGTCATTTTTCTTTGTAAATTTTCAATTAACTAACTTTAATTAATTTATTTTTTAATAGTATAAGTTCTTTTGTCATTTTTGTGTTTGTTTTAAAAAAATTCAAAACAGCACTTGGCTAACATTAACCGGTTGTTAGTTACTTGTTGTTTTGTTTCTATTTTAAAGCGAAAAATTTTATTATTCATCACATATATCAGTTACTTTTTTTTCTTTTATACAATTGTTTTAAAATAAGGCAAAATGTAAGATTTCTAAAAAACCGGTTTAGAAAACTTACGTTTTGTTTTATTTTGAAACAATCTGTAATTTGTTTTAGTAAGAATTTGATTTAGATTATAAAAAATTAAAAATTAATGGTGTTTCTTAGATATTTTGGTTACAGCTAACCATCTTAAAATTTGATAAATAATTATTTCCAAATTAAAATTTTTAAAAAAAATAATTTTTTTGGAATTTTTTTTAATTAATAATAAAATGTTTTATTTTCAAAATGTTAAGCTTCGCTTTGTACTAAACATCTGTAAAAAATGGATTATTTTTTATTTTTAGTTTTGGTTTTATTATTACTTTTTTTTAAAAGGTTATGTAATTAAAAAATAAGTTTGATAGATTAAATTCACTTTAAAAAAAAAATGATAAAGTAGTTTTCAGTTTAATAACTCGATCATCTTTATAAATAGAATGGAAAGATTAGTCTCAGTTTAAAAATGTAGAGTTTGCGTATAGTATTGTTTTTTATGTAAATGTAATGTAATATAGATGAATTTTCTATAATTATAGATTTTAACATGTTTTTCTCTTTACAATTCTGAAAAGAATTTTTTTTCATTAAAAAAGACTGAAATTAGTATTTTAAAACTTAAATAATACTTAAAATCCTATATATAAATGTTTTATGTGTATATACATTAGACTGCCAAAAAAAAAATCGACTTTTCGATTTTTTAAGGTGCTCAAGCGTTTTTTGATGTCATTTAATGAAAAAATAAGTTCTACGTAAACCGCATCTAAAAATATTTAGTCGTTTTTTTTTTTTTTTTTTTTTTTTTGGGCCCCTTCAAGAAGGGGCCTTTTTCGTAGGACGAGGAGAATGCATTTACGCATACCATACACGCGTACTGTATGGTTATGTGGGACTCAACCTCAAATTTGTATCTGGGGTTGCCCAGATATACACAATTGAGGAATTACAATACCCACTAAACTCCCCACCCTCCTGCATTTATGACAATATCATAGAATCCGGACCGGGACTCCCTGTTTAGGTATTACTTCGGTCCGGAAACAATTTAGTCGTTGGACAGCGCCAAAGCATTTTCGATTTTTGAAAATGGGCTCAGGAACGTCGGGAGGGACTAAAGCTACTAAACTTAAAAGGCAACGTAAAAACAAAATTTCGGGGGGTATTTCATAGTTTTTTTGGTCGCTAAAAACGATGGAAACATTTATTTTGAATTATTTTTTTAAGGCAAAAAGTTATGAGCTAATTTCAGTGGTAAAAATGTTAAAAATTGGACATTTTTTGACGTCAAAAACTTGCTGCGGACTAAAAAATGTTTAGAAATTATTTAAAAAGGACATTCCGCATGTTTTTTGGGTCACTAAAAACGATGAAATTAGTTATTTTTATTTATTCTTGACGGATTCAGAGTTATGGGCCAAATATTGTAGTTTGAATTTCCAAATTCAGCATTTTTTTGAGTTAAATGACTGTCAAACGTGCAGAGAACTTTTCTGAACCTCTAGAAAGGTAAATTATCATATTTTTGTGTTTTTCTAACTAGCGCAGAATTAATTTCTTAGATTTTTTTAAGGCTGCTAGTTTAGTTCAGTGTTACCACAATGTCATAAAATAAGGTTTTCAGGCAATTTTCCAAATAATGCTGTTATCTTGCAATTCAACCAAAATACTTCCAGTTGGTCTCATTTTTTTTTGCATAAAATACACCTTTCAATCCCCGTAATTGGCAATTTTTCATCGCCAATTCTCTCATCGTAATAGTTAATAAACGAAATGGCCATTTTGGGCCCTAAATGACCAATTTTTAAGTTGCTACAAAAATTGAAATTTTCATTATAAATAGGTCTTATACGTCATAAAAATTTTGTAAAAACTTTAAGTTTCCAAAATTTGTTTACTTTTTTGTTTTTAATTTTTCCTTTATCAGATATGATAATTTAAAGACAGAGTCTCAATTTGAGGTTTTTAAAAAAAAATCATACTTTATCATTAAATTTGTAGAACCATATCTCGGAAATATCTAAAGCTAAAAGGACGAGTAAGAAATTTTTGGAAATTTGGAACTTACAAAAAGTTGTTGTAAGAAATAAAATTCAATTTTATCAAAAATTAAAATTTTAGCACGAATTTAAAAATTGGTCATTTAGGGCCGAAAATGGGCATTTGGTTTATTGACTATTACGATGATAGAATCGGTGATGAAAAATTGCCGATTACGGGGATTGAAAGGTGTATTTTATACAAAAATAATGAGACCAACTGGAAATATTTTGGTTGAATTGCAAGATGACAGCATTATTTGGAAAATTGCCTGAAAACCTTATTTTATGACATTGTGGTAACACTGAACTAAACTAGCACCCTTAAAAAAAATCTAAGAAATTAATTCTGCGCTAATTAGACAAACACAAAAATATGATAATTTACTTTTCTAGAGGTTCAGAAAAGTTCTCTGCACGTTTGACAGTCATTTAACTCAAAAAAATGCTGAATTCGGAAATTCAAACTACAATATTTGGCCCATAACTATGAATCCGTCAAGAATAAATAAAAATAACCAATTTCATCGTTTTTAGTGACCCAAAAAACATGCGGAATGCCCTTTTTAAATAATTTCTAAACATTTTTTAGTCCGCAGCAAGTTTTTGACGTCTAAAAATGTCCAATTTTTGACATTTTTACCACTGAAATTAGCTCATAACTTTTTGCCTTAAAAAAATGATTCAAAATAAATGTTTTCATCGTTTTTAGCGACCAAAAAAACTATGAAATACCCCCCCGAAATTTTGTTTTTACGTTGCCTTTTAAGTTTAGTAGCTTTAGTCCCTCCCGACGTTCCTGAGCCCATTTTCAAAAATCGAAAATGCTTTGGCGCTGTCTAACGACTAAATATTTTTAGACGCGGTTTACGTAGAACTTATTTTTTCATTAAATGACATCCAAAAACGCTTGAGCACCTTAAAAAATCAAAAAGTCGATTTTTTTTTTGGCAGTCTAATATACATATATATATATTATTATTACACATATTATTTATTGTAAAGTAAATTGTTTATAGGATTTAATAGATTTAAAGATACGTACTACGCTTTCTAAAAAAAAAAAAGACTGATAGAATTATAAAATTATAACTAAGATGTATTTTTTATTTTTTATATGTACTTAAAAACTCGAATAATTATTGTATCAAAAAAATCTGCAAACGCAGTCCTCGATAAGAAAAAAATATATATGTGAGAGTACAAACTTACGTCTTGTGTAATAATTTTAAAACATGCCCATATCCTTATCCTCTTAAAATATTTGTTTTTTATCTTGATATTAGAACAATTAATTTAAACAGAAATTTAAAATTTATCAATTTTTTTTTATTATAATAATATAAACAAATGAATTTAAGTGAAAAAATAAAAGTGTACTTCGTTTTAAAATCTCAGAAATCTTTTTTTATTTTTTTGGTAAGCAGTTGTTTTGAAAAATGAAATTTTAACTTATACTTTGTTTACAAAGAGTAATAATTTCTTTTTGGCAAAATTAAAAATCATGATAGCCAGGATTTTGGATCTAAAATTTAAAAAGTTAAATTTAAGTCAAAGTTAAATTTTTATGATTTTCATTAGCTATATAATTATTTACCAATCTATGTTTTGTATGTATATCATGACTCATTTAAACTCTTTTTTAATAAAACTTATAACCGGTTTGTGTATACACAACCAAAATGCATGGAACATGTTTACTTACATCTGTAATCTTACAGCATAGAAACACACAAAATAATACCATTTCCTATTTTTATAATTTGTAATTATCACCTTTGCTAAATGTTAAGATTCTAAACCCAATTTATTATGATTTCCTAAACGCGTATTATTCTAGGTCCCTAAATCAAAAAAATTTTCTAAGTCCCTAAACCCAAATTATTTTAAGTCCCAAAATTGAAATTATTCCATGTCCCATTTGACCCCCCCCCCCTTAAATGGGACATATTTGACCACCCCCCTTAAATGGGACAAATTTGAACACCCCCCTTAAATGGGACATATTTGACCACCCCCCTTAAATGGGACAAATTTGACCCCCCCCCTTAATTTTCAAATTCCGAAGTACCCCCTCCCTATAAACATGTTCCATGTTAAAAACGTTTTTTTAATAAAAAATCTATTTTATCTAAACACTGAGCATCAGATGGCATATCAATAATTTCATGTAACTGATAATGCGAGCATTATTCGGTTCCAAATAAATCATAAAAGGAGCCTTAGAATTTCTTCCTGGATAAAAGCTAACCGAGCATTTTAACTCTTTTTGCACTTGAGCTGTAGCTAAACTGAAAACATAAAACAAAAATGTAACAACATATCTTGAATGGGCCAAGAACTATCAACTTCACCGATAAATCCTGCTTTTATAAATGAGATGCTTCTGGGCTACCAGTCACCAGCTCTTTTTTTATCAAATCGTACATTTCCTCTTCAGCAGTATTTATATTGCTCTAATTTTGTGTTAATACAACATAATATCCTGTTATATAAATAGAATCACAATCTTATCAAATAAAAATCAAAAGATAACATGTATTTCTGTACTAGTTCCAGCAACAATATGAACACCAGATTGTTGTCTAATGTTTTTCATCAATAGCAAATATCTTTTAAATCCATGGTTGGTATTTTCAATATTTGTACCTTCGTTAATCGTTGTTGTTAAAATTTAAATTATAGTTACTGATGTAAAAATAAGTAAAATCTCCTAACATACGGATATTGCCTAATGACTCCAATATTCTTATTAAAAAATTTTAAATTTTTACGATCGATAGTAAAATAGCGGATGCAGTTAAGTTTTTTAAAATACTTTACCAAGATAATCATCCTTTAAAAGCTAATACCAGAAAAATAGGAGAAGCATGGAATAGAGTATCAACAATCCCTGGATTAGCAAGTAAGGCTTATGTGCTAAAACTTTTTTATCATGATTCTTCTCTTCATTTGCTTTTATTTGAATTTTTCAGAATCCTACGTAAAAAGCAGGTGGAAAACTTTAAGCATAAAGTTTTGGCAAGTACACAATAGTATTTCAAAACCAAGATCCGGAATGGCTGCAGTAAACTATACCCCTAGTTGGCCTCTATATGAAAACATGAAGTTTTTGTTGGATGCTAGAGTCGACTATGCTAAGTCATCAGGAAATCTTACATCTCCCTTTCTTGAATGCAATGATTTAAGTGAAAATGAAGATGATGAATTTTTTAATAATGACGAGGATCAGAATTTCTCAATTCTTGTAACAGATGGCAATGAAGATTATGATGAATTTGATGTTAACGAGTTAAATAGAATGGAAAATTTAAATAAGCAAAGAGAGCAAAATTTTACAATTGCTAACAAAGCAGAAAAAAGGTTTATAAAAGAAGAAGCTCTTAATGACAGCTATAGTTTTTCTAAAAAACCAAGACATACAGAAGCTGCAAAAGGGAAGCTTGAACTTTTAAACATTGAAAAGGAAAAGTTGGAATTTTTAAAAAATGCAGTTAATCAAAGATAAAAGAGATGTGAAACAAATAAAGAAAATACTGATGAAACAGTGGATGCAGATTTACATTTTTTAAAAAGTTTAATTCCTCTGTTTTCAAAAATTAAGGATAAAAGGAGAAAATTTATAATGAAGAAAAAAATAATGGATATTGTTGAAAAAGCAGTTTTTCCTGATACTGAAACAGAATTTAATTATTTTGAAACTGGTTCTAATCGCCAGCCTGCTAATATAACAAATATTTCAGCCTCAATCCCAGCATATACGGCAACTAAGAATAAGAATAATGTAGATGAAGGTACAATTAAAAAAAATAAGTATAATGTAGTTAAAGGTACAATTAAAAAAAATGAGAATAATGTAGATGAAGGTAAAATTTAAAAAAAATCTTGATTTAATTAATTTATTTATATCTTAAAGGTTAATAATTTTTTTTATGTACAAGTACTAAAAACAACAATAAGTTACAAGGAAATATAATGGAACGCTATAATAGATCTCCTTTAAATGTAATTAATGAATTCCAAATGAATAAGGAGCAATCTTCTAATAATGACTATGTGAACAAAAAAAATTTGAGTATTTTAACTGATTCTAATGCTTCAGTTGAGTTAAATAATTCAAGAAAATATTGTAAAAACCAAGGTAAAAATGCTTTATTTAAGGCTTCTTGATATATATAATTCTTAGCAAACTCAAAAACTGTTTATTTTTAGATTTTAGAACTCCAAAACTCCTCCTAAACATATCTGAAACAGAAACTTATGAGCCCATGATAGATTTGACAGAAAATGAAACTTGTATTAACCACTGGGAGGATGAAGAAAATGATGAGAACTTTTACGCAGTAGAGGATCGTTCAAATAATTATTCATCGAGAACAAGCAAAACAAATATGAATAAAGGTATATTTTTATAAAAACTTTTTTATATTTTGATTTTTTCTAAATAAAATAAAAAACTTCAAATAAATATTTTCAGATTTAACTTTTAATGTTTACAATTCTAAAAAAAAAGATGATTTCACTAATTTCTCTACAAAAATCAATCATGAAAATGGTATATTTTAAATAAATATTCAGTTTATTCAATTGTAGACTAAAAAAATGTTTTGTATTCAATATATTTAGGTTTGAAAACTCCAATAATTGATGAAAAAACAAGTCAACAATTATATAATATTCCGTATACTGGTTATCCTTACCAGGCAGATAAAAACTTTTGCTCCGCAGTTACTACAAGTCAAAAGGTAAAAGATCTAAAAAATTTTTACAAAAAGAAAAGTCTTCAAAATAAACCACAAACTGCAACTCGTTCTACAGATGGTTTACTATTATTAGCAGATGTAATAGAAAAAACAAATAACGTCGTATAAAAAAAAAATTTGTTTTAAATAATTTGAAAAGTTGGATAAAGTTATTTAAATTTTAGTATTTATTGTTTATTTATCCAACTATATTATTTACTCTTATTATTTACTTTTTTCTAAAAAGTTTACAAAATTTATTCCTTTAAATTGAAAAAAAAAAAAAATATGTAATTTCTTATGAGTGTACTTGTTTATACATTAATAATGTAGCTATAATTTTTAAATTAATTTTTCTTTTTTATTTCAGTTTTTTCAATAAAGTATATTACAATTTTTTTATAAAATTAACTTTTCAAAATGAATAAGAATTTTGTCAATTTTTTTAGTAAAAAAAAAAAAATTTATTTTTTCATTTAATTAAATGAACTATATAAACACAAAATATTCTAATAAATAATTAAAAAAAAAAATTAATTAATAAGTAGTATATCATATATAGATAATGTGTAAAAAGAAAACAACTAAAGTTATTAATAACTTTTAAGTGTTATTATTTTTTTAAGTATCTGTAATTATTTAAATTATTATTATAGAATTAACAATATTTAAATATATTAATAAATTTTGTTGTTATTTTTTTCACTGTAAATTTTTGAAGATGGTATAGTTCATTTTTATGTTGGCTTGCAATTAGAAAAAATTAAAAAATGTATAAAAATCTAAGATAAAAATTATTAATCTATAAGTATTGTTTTATTGAAACAACTATTAAATGTTACTTCTAAGAATTTTAACAAATTTATGTCTATTATTTTTCTTTTTAAATTAAAATGTAATTATTCAAGATTGGAACCAGGATCTCCATCATCTTACAGACCATTGTGTATGTTAAATACCATTGGCAAGGTGATGGAGAGCATGGTCAGAGGAAGATTGCGGCAAGCAATTAGGGAAACGGGTGACCTTAGCGACGACCAACACGGCTTTCGTGAGGGGCGTTCCACGATCGGTGCCATCGAGCAGGTCGTGAAGGTGGTTATGAGGGCCAGACAAGTGCGGCCGGATATTAAACCGGACGTCCTGCTTGTCACGTTGGATGTGAAAAACGCATTCAACTCGGCTAAGTGGGACGATATGTTGCACTCCCTCGAGCAGGTATTCAGAGTTCCGGATTATCTGAGAAATATACTCAGAGATTACCTCCGGGACCGATACCTGCGCTGGGACACGCTCGATGGCACAAGAGGTAAAGTATTAAGCGCAGGCATAGCGCAGGGTTCAGTTCTGGGTCCTGATCTGTGGAATGCCTTTTACGACGGCTTGCTAAAGATTGAGCTCCCGGATGGATGCTCCATGATCGGATACGCGGATGACGTTGCTCTAACCATAACAGCTCGAGAGCCAGAGGACCAGCAGAATACCTTGGATGTGGCCATGCGCCTTATCAATAGCTGGATGTCGGATCACGGACTAAGACTGGCAGTCCCGAAAACGGAGATTGTCCTTCTGACCCAGAGAAGGGTTGATACCATATTCGGCATCAGCTTTGATGACGGAGGTAATCCCCTTATGATCCAGACCAAACCATCGGTCAAATATTTGGGGGTCTTCTTGGATAACAAGTTGACCTACAATAGACAATTCCAGCAGGCCTAAAAGGCTGGCCGGGTGACAAAGTCCCTCTCGTGGCTAATGACGAACATCGGCGGTCCCAGATCTGAGAAGAGGAGGCTGTTGATGACGACAGTTAACTCCATCTTGCTCTACGGTGCAGAGGTGTGGGCGGACAATGTCCGCATAAAAAAGTACTGCAAGAAACTAAAGGCAGTACAGAGGCAGGGGGCACTTCGAATCGCTTGCTCGTACAAGACAGTATCAGAGCCAGAGATCCAGGTGGTGGCTCGGGTGATTCCCATCGACCTGCTTGCCTTGGAAAGGCAGGCGATCTATAACCGTGGGGAAGAAGAGCGCGACGTAGCTTCCGTTCGCGCTCGCTCCCGCACAATGGAATGTTGGCAGTATAGGTGGAATGGTGACCCGAGGGGACGTTGGACGCACCGCCTTATCATCGATTTGGAAAGCTGGATGAACCGTGATCATGGAGAGGTAGATTTCTACCTCACACAGTTCCTAACTGGTCACGGTTATTTCCGCGATATGCTTCTCAAGTGGAGCAAGGTGACATCTCCGGAATGCTTGCATTGCCCGGGCGAGCTGAATACCGCTGAGCACACCTTTTTTGGGTGTCCTCGCTTCGCTGAAGATTCGCTTCGCTTCGATGAATGGAGGCCGGAAGTAGTCGTCCCGGAAATGCTGCGCAGTGCCGCTAACTGGTACAGTGTGGCAGAGTACGTACGGGCGACACTGATTGGAAAAAAGGAGGAAGGTTTCCTCTCGTAGGAAAATCTCCTCCTTTATTGACAGGGTATGGCGAAGAAATGCCTGGGCTGCATTGTTTCCGGACCGAAGTAATACCTAAACAGGGTGTCCCGGTCCGGATTCTATGATATTGTCATAAATGCAGGAGGGTGGGGAGTTTAGTGGGTATTGTAATTCCTCAATTGTGTATATCTGGGCAACCCCAGATACAAATTTGAGGTTGAGTCCCACATAACCATACAGTACGCGTGTATGGTATGCGTAAATGCATTCTCCTCGTCCTACGAAAAAGGCCCCTTCTTGAAGGGCCCAAAAAAAAAAAAAATAAAAAATAAAAAAAAAAAATTATTCAAGATTAAAAGTACTTTAATTTCGTCCGTCTCTAATGTCTAGTAATATAGTAATGAAAATTATAACTAATTTATGTTAAATTTTCAAATTTTATTTGATTGAAATATTATCATGTAAAAATATATGTATAATAAAAAAATACATAGAATGCTTTTCTTAATTATTAATATTAGAACTTTTGTATTAATAAATATAATAAAATATACTCATTTTGTTCTAAAATTGATGTGTTTTTATTAAAACTTTAACATACATTAAGATAACATTTTTATAATTAGATTGAATAACAACAATATGCTGTAAGTAAAAAAATATTTTAACAAATTCTCGATCGCTTTTTAAAAGATTTTTAATTATTATAAAGGTAAAGTTTTCTCGAACTCTTTTTCCTCTGCCTATTCTTCGTAAAGAAGGTATCATCCTTCTTCTTGTATAAAATAATGGATTAGCATTTAACTCCCTTAAAGATCTCTTACTACCCTCTAAATCTATAATTGTATTATGGAGTACGTAAATAGCTTTCACCATGTCTTGAACTATAGATGGATGCTGATAAATTGTTGATAATAAAATTCTCCATTTCATGGTTGAAATACCAAAAGTGCATTCGATGGTTCTTCTTGCTGCTGATAACCTTTCATTAAAATGATCTTGGTACCCAGGTAAATTACATCCTGGGTATGGCTTCATTAAATTATCCGTTAATGGATACGCTGCATCTCCAATCATAAAATATGGTAAGTTAATATTGGAATTACGTAATTTTATATCATCATGAATAGGCAAGTAACCTTTAATTAGCATTTTATATAAATCAGACGCCATAAAAGTACCTCCGTCACTTTGTCTTCCATATCCACCAACATCAATTGTGATATATCTATATTGGGCATCTGCTAAGCCCTAAAGTACGATTGAAAAAAACTTTTTGTAATTAAAATAAAGGTTCGTGGTACCATATGGACACCTTATACGAATGTGCTTACCGTCCACAGAACCAATACAATGCGGTAATCTACATTTACGTCCGTATTCTTTAGCAACTCTCTTAAACATAGTTTTTGTAGGTGCTGGCATGTGTAAGGGTTGCAAAGCATTCCACAAAAATACTATCATTTCACGAAATATTTCACATACTGTTGACTTAGCAATACGAAAAGAAAATTGAATTGTTCTATAAGATGATCCTGTTGCGAGAATTCTGTCAAAAATATATTAGCAAATTAAATTGGATTCTTTATATTCATTTAATCTATTTTAAATACATTTTTTGTGGCAAAATGCGCAAAATATTTAATTTTAACCCACCTTAAAGTAACAACAAGCCTTTCTTCAACACCTATAGGATTATTATGAAGATTACACCAATTTTTTTGGCACATTGGACTAACTTTTTCTAAAATATAATTAAATGTACCCAAAGTCATTCTGGTATAATCATAAAATTTTTGTGGATCCTTTTTTAATTCATGCAATAAATTATGATATTCACCAAATAAACTCCTTTTTTTTAAAATTTCATGAACTTGGTATTTTCTTTCCTTATTGAAAAGATTTTCATAAAGAAGAGAATGTGTTTCAAGTAAAATAAATAATTCTTCTTCTGTAAAATCAAATAGTTCATCTTCTTCCATTTCCATTTTAATCGATACAGTCAAACAACCCTTATTTTATAATTATATTTAGCAATACTTGACGTATTTTTTTTATATTTTGCAATAATTTTATTTTTTTTATTAATCATATTAATTTTAATTTTAATAAAACAAAAATAATGCTTTGTTTATTTTAGAAACAAGTGAATATAGTTAAAAGACATCTATAACGATGTCTATTAATATCAATATAAATGATCACTGTGGACGTACCCAAACATTAGTAAATACACGTCAATGTGACACGTCAGTACACATAATTTTTTTTATAAAAAACGTAAATTTTTTGTTAATAAATATTGCTTGTATAAAAATATAAAAATATAAGCTGCATACAAAAATAATAATAATAAAAATTTTGTAAGGTTAAAAAAAATATTGCTTGTATAAAAATATAAGCTGCATACAAAAATAAAAATAATAAAAATAACTATTTGTAAGGTTAAAAAATTTTTATACATATACGTGAGCGCAGAAATGTATTCATATGTATAGGTTTATACTCTATATACCGCGCATGACAAAATAAACGCGACCAATCAAAACACGAATAAATCGATGAGCAGATTTTGATCACACCGCTGTTATTTAATGTAGGAAATAATATTTAAGTGATTATATTAAAATTTAACATTAATTTAACATATTGATTAATTCAAACAATATTATTTAAAAGATTATAATTCAAACATAATATGATATTAAAATTCAAACATAAATTAATATTTTTTTTTATATTGATTAATTCAAACAATATTATTTAAAAGATTATTAAAATTCAATCATCAATCGATTATATTGATAAATAATATTTAAGAGGTTATATTAAAATTTAACATTGATTTAACATATTGAATAATTCAAACAATATTATTTAAAAGATTATAATTCAAACATAATATGATATTAAAATATAATCATTAATTAATATTTTTTTATATATTGATTAATTGAAACAATATTATTTAAAAGATTATTAAAATTCAATTATCAATCGATTATATTGATAAATAATATTTAAGAGGTTATATTAAAATTTAACATTAATTTTAAATTAATGTTAAATTTAATATTGATTAATTCAAACAATATTATTTAAAAGATTATAAAAATTTCAAAAGATATCTTATCAATTAAGACAAATATATAATGACTATATTTCAACAGGGTTAATTAAACAATTATTATGTTTCTTTTATAATATTTAAGTTTTAAACATTAAAAGACAATGATTATATTGATTAAACGATGATAATTATTATTACTTAATATTTAAGAATCATTTGGTTACATTTTAATTATATATAAATATTATTATTATTATATTATATATATATTTTTATTCTTTTTTTTTATTTTTTTTTGTATTAGTTTTTTATTCAAGTAATGTTAATTATTAAATTATGATTGATTCATATTAATTGATTTTAAAGGTTATATAATGATTATGTCAGTTTAGTGATTATATTTGTTACTATTTAAGTTAACATCAATTGCTTACAGGTTAATTAAATATATATGTTTTTTTTTTATATATATATATTTTTATATTTTTTTGTGTTATATATAATTTTTGTATATATTTTTTCCTTTTTTTTTTTTGAATAATTTTTCCTTATATTAAATAATTAATTTTAACTTATAATAATCTAAGTTTTAATTATAACATATTTTTTTAATATAAAGTCTTCAATTCTTTTTCGACTTTATACAAAGTCCACATTTGAGGTAATCTGTTTTCTGTATAAAATTTTGTGAGCATTTATGGCATGTCGTGTTCATTTTTACAGTAGATAAAATGTGAAGCTTTTTATTTAAATATTTTGATTCTGCAGAGATGTTGGCATAATATTTGTAGCATTCAAAGTTAAAATTGACGACGTTAAAATATATATCAATATTAGATGTAACCTGGTAACAGTAAAGATTATTATCATTATAAGAAAAATAAGGTAAATTAATTGTTAAATTTTCAAATAATGAATTTCCAGCGGCTCCTTTTTCTGCACAAATCCAGCAAATAGGCATTTTCGTTCCTATGTTCCATGTGCATAACATGTGCAATAACAATAAATACGATTGAATATGATTCTTCACATGCTTGACCAGGTTGAGTAATCCAAGTAAGAATGTCGTCTGGATGATAATCTTCCTTGAATTTGATTGATTTAAATGCGATTGATGCCATTTCTCTGTGAATAACAAAATTATTTATAAAGTCAAGTTTCTATCAGTGGATGTAACTGGAATTGGATGTTGAGGTATGTCTTAATGGTTAAGGAAGGTAAAGTTTATATTTGGACATATTTGAAGTCCATTTGTTTCATTAATTCTATCTATTGAATTAGATGAATTTAACATGTTAATGTAATATTGGTTGCAAAGGAATGTTAAACTAATAGATAATATTATTAATATAACAATAATAATGAATAGTATTAAATGTAATTTAAAATCAGGAGAATTCCTTATTGAAACATTATAGTTAATATAAGTATGATTTGTTCTGTAAGAAAATCCTGTCCCAATTATACTTAGATTTGGATTTTTGGCAATACATCCTGCTGAAAGGTAAAATATGCCAGTTCCTTGTAGATTGATTGTATAATTTTTTATCGAACAAGTTACATTAAAATTTGTATTTTTTTGCAAAGAATACAACCATCTACTGCCAGAGTACAAAGATTGCCAGAAATCTCCTTCATAAGTTAACTTTCCAAATTGACAGGTCAAGGACGATTCCTGTGATGGTTTGACTAGCATCAAATATTCACAATTTAATTTATTTTGAATTTTAAATGAGTTTTTACAGATGTAATATATTCCGGTATTTATACAGAATTTCGATAAAATTTCATCGTTTAACAGAGTATATTCCTTTAAATTTCCTTTTATTGCTATCATTGATGAGAATGGTTGAATAATTACGTTATTTTGGTCGATATTTTGATCTTAAATAGATATAGGATGCATAAAATAAAGATTAAAAGTTTCATTATTAAGCACAGGTATTGTAACTTCAATTAACCATTTTCCCTTAAAAAGATCCATTCTAAATCCTAAAATGTTTTTTAAGGTGTTGATTTGTGTTATATTTAATAAGTTTGTGGTAAAATCTTTTGTGATTTCAAAAAATTCTAGAAATTGTTGTGTTGAAACTAAGTTGGATGATAAGTATCCATTTTTTAAAGATCTAAAGATTTCATTTAATATTTCTATTAAATCATTGGATTGATCTAAACATGATTTCATTGTTATGTATAAGATTTCGTATTCCAAAGTGGAATTTATTAATGTATAATTTAAGCCTTTAGTTTTATAGTTTAAACTGTTCAAACTTTTTTCTAAAAATTTTTCTAACTTTTCATAATTGCATTCATGATAGCTAATTTTATAAATTTTTCCAAATAATGGGTCTAGGATACTTTCATAAAATTGAGTATAATAATGGTCCTTTTTGGAATGAGGTATTCCTATCTTAAAATTCTCATCAACGATTTCATTATGCATATTTTTTTTTATGAAAGTATTTGTTTTTATGAAATTTGATAAAATAATTCTTTACACAGATTATGTTGAAAAAATTTTTTATTTATAAAAAATTATGTCATAAATTATTCCGTCAATGTGAACTTAAATTAAAAAAAGTAGTAAAAAATAATTTTACATAAAATTAAATCTAATTAAATCAAAACTGAATCTAATCTTTGTAAATAAAATCGCAAAATTTCCATATTTATAGACATGTCGTTTTGAATAGGAAATTTTCTTTGGTGGTTCTTTGATATCTTTTCAATGTCATCTTTCAACCTGTGAAACATAAATTCTAAATTTTCAATAGATATCATAAAAACCAGTCTCCAATGATCTTGAGTATATTTAATTGGATTCAATTTTTCATAGTATATTCCAGGTGATCTTGGTAATTGTTTTACAATATAATCTGATTGTATTATAGGCAATATAATTAGTTGAAATAGTAAAACTATGTTTCCAGACATTCTAGAAAGTAAAATTGTGGAACTCATTAAATGTAACTTTATAATATTAATTCTTAATCGTTATTTTTATTAATTTATATTATTAACTCTAAAGTAGATATATGTTTAATATGGCTACAATATATATATTTATAAAAGAAAAAGTATATTAAAATAATAATAACTTAAGCATTGATTAAATTCACTGAATAATTATTTCAATGATGTAGTAGATTTTTTTCTTTTTTTTTTGTGTTAGGTTAAATTATAGTAGAATCATAGAAATTCCAATAATATATAGAAAAACATGCTCGCTCTCAGAGAAAGAAGAAAAGAAAAATATATAATATAAAATTAATTTATAAATTGTATTCAAGAAAGATTAAGTCAAGAACTTATGCATCAACAAAAAAAAAAAAAAAATTTCTTTATATAGTTCATGTGTTTATTTAATCTTTAGCCTTGGAGATTGAAACGTTCTAGAATAATATATCCTTTTTCGCTACATTGCCGTAGTCTATAGAATTGAATTACACTTAATTGGTAATTTCTCCGAAGAAATTTGGATAACCCTATTGGCCAACCATTGGAATCATATCTAACAGAGTAATAAGCATCATAAACATTGCTTAAAGTTGGTATCATGTCTTGTTTAAGTTTGTGTATGACAGCTCGGGTTATACGTATTCCTGCATATTTCCAGATATAATTATCTAGCTCGGATTCATAGATGATATGATTGTATCCTACCAATATTTCTGCTGCAATTACAGCATGGATATAAATTTGGAAGGATTTAAAACTACCTATTATTTCAGGTTCTTCAACTGCCTTTGCTACAAGTTCCAAATAACATGAATGTATTATTTCATTATAGTCATTAGGATCTATTTCTATCCTTTGCCAATGGTTAGATAATTTTGGATTTATATATCAGGCAGAATGATGTTTGATTTTTTTTAAATCTCCAGACATGCTAAAGTAAGAAAAAAGAACAATTATACATATATAAAGTCCCTCTTCCCTTATTATTGTTAATATAATAGAAATATAATATATAATAATTTTTATATATTTTTTTTTTGTTTTTTTTTTTTTAATTGCATTGGATTATTTTATTGTTTGAAATTGTTTGCGGCTGTAGGTGGATATATTGGTGTATAATGTGAACATGAAGGAATAGAATTTATAACTATTTCTGGGTTATTTTCGGGTTGAATAGCGTTTAATTCTGCTGTTGGAATTGCATTTTCTTCATCATATGTTTCTTAACGAGGATTTCCTAGATATACTAGTAAAGCGGTGATAGAAGCGAATACTGCTCCAAGAAGATGAATTGACCAACCATAAATTGAGTGTAAGGTATAACCTCTGATTGCAGTGTCGATCAATAGTTTGAAAAATTGTAAAATTAATAAAATTGCGATGATTCCTGCACTAATGGTTCCGAATGTTAGAAACTTAGTACCAATACGGCTCCGTGCTCCTTCTGGATTTTATTGAAAGAATCCTCATCAATTAAGTTGACGAAAGATCCTCCTTTACTAACCGTTGGTTTTCCAACAAAATTTCGAGCCAAGGAATTTAATAAAGCTGGACGTTCCATAGGAAAGTTAATGTGTTCCCGTAATTGATCCAAGTCTTTATCTGAATATATTCCACTTGTTGCAAATAATGCTGGATTTTTATATACCCAGGAAAAGTTTATTATAGAACTCATAACATGAGGCGGAGTGGTCTCCGTTAATTTTGGTATAGCCTTATACCATAAATTTCCTACTTTATAGTATGGGCCTAATGCTGCGTTACATTCTATTTGAGTACCTCTTTTTAAAAGAATATGAGTTCTTGGCGTTAAAAACCATGTTTCATTATTCCAGCTAACTCGAAGTTGACTATAGCATTCCTCAGATTGGTCAATTTTAACCTCAATCGAAATGCATTTTAGGATATAAACGATTTCACCCACTACATATGCCATATTTCCACTACCCATAAGAAGATTAAACGCATATTTACCTGGATTTGGGATGGAAATTTCCAGTGAATTTTTAATTTTTTCTCTTTCCAACATACATCTCTGCATAACTAAATCGCGATATAAATCTTTCATTTGAGAACGAATATGCTTCTCTATGTACACGAATTTGGAATTAACATAAGTAAAAATATCTAAATTTTCGGCTGATGAAGTTTTGCGTGTAAATAAAGAAGCTCCGTTACGTTCAAATATGTAAAAACGTGGATGTTCCGATCTTGCTACCTGAATTCCACAGATATTTACGACGCCTGTACTAATCAATGCAAAAGTTATATCATCAGTTACAAGAGTATAAACAGTCTTAAAGTTAATTAAATCATTATCAAAAAGTTTTTGAGCTTTACCTTCATAAATAACATTTTACCTATTATATTGACATCGATCTTCCGGGAGTGCGCTCCAAAAGGTTTGTCCTGCAATAGTGTCCATACAATTCATGTCAGAAAGTTGACAAGTGACGCCCGTTCACAAATGTATTTGATTTTTATCTAAATTTGCTTGTGCTCTATAATGCGCGGTAGTAATTGTTAGTGTCCCGGTGACATATACATCTCTGTAATTTCCGTACGGATCTGTGTAAGGACCTCCATTGCACTTATTACCTTCAGCACTTACCGCAAATTCGACACTAAAAGTTTGAGTATTATTAGTTTTGAGACCATGAATTATAATTTGATTGCTATATTTATATACGCCATGCGTTTGCATTTCATAACAGGCCTCTCCGCTTACATCTTGTAAGTATTACTGGACACCGTTAGGTACCGGATATATGTGTCCAAAAAACCGACAATCATAAACGGTTCTACGAACTAAAATTATACATTGTCTTACCATGGTATCTTGAAAATCGACTACCTGAGGTAGCTGAATCATTTTTTCTTTAGATTTTATATTAATTTCTGGAATATCGCATTCACCTACTTCAAGCAGTGACACCACAGTTACATTTAATGTTTTTGTTCCAAAATCGTAACCTATTAAAGCTTGTGTTTCATAAATGACGTTAATTAGAATTAATAATTTTATAATATTGTTGAAATACTCCATTTTTTTTATGCCTCTAAAAACAGAAGAAATACTATTATTTTCTTGGCATAAATTTTAATATTTTGTTAGTAATTATTAGCTTGAGCCATTTTCAAGCGGTTTGGGTGAACAGTTTCGCTACCTTTCTTTGTGAGAATTCGAACATTACCATTGTCAAAAACTTGAGTTATTTTATATGGTCCCGTATAATGATTTTCAAATTTCCCTAGTTTAAGACCTTTCAATAAAAATACTTGATTCCTGACCATAAAGTCTTTTGGATTTAGGTTACGATCATAATACATTTTTGATTTCTCTTTAGATTTTATTAAATTCTCATGTGCAAGTTTCCGGATATCATTTAATCTGGTTACCAATTCTATCGAGTAATTCTCATAAGTAGCCAATCGTTCTCCCTGGGTTATTGGTTCGTCTGATGGCAACCTAGCAGCTTTACCAAATATCATTTCAAATGGAGTATGATTAGTAGCTTCATGCACGCTAGTATTATAAGAGAAACTGGCCAAATCTACCCATACATCCCATTCATTTTCTTGGTATACATACTGTTTTAAAAATTCAATTAAAGTGTGGTGACTTCTCTCGAGACTACCATTACTTTGAGCTCGATAAGAGGTTGTATGGATAGGTTTGATTCTGAAACTCTTAGCGATTCTTTTCATTAATGAACTAAGAAAGTTACTCCCACGGTCTGTTAATATAAGATTAGGAGAACCAAAAACACAGATTAATTTCCTTATTAGAGCAAATCTTGCATTGTTAGAATGTATTTATTGCCGATTTCCGTTCTCGGTAATGGTCCTACAATATCTAATGCAACGAATTCAAGTATTAGATGGAGTTGTAGTTATTATCATTGGTTGACGGGTTTTTACTCTAACTAATTTTTTTAATTGACATTGCAAACAAAACTGAATACGTTTACGAACGTCCTGATATAAATTTTCCTAATAGTATTTTTCTTTGATTCTTTTGATCGATTTTGCTAAACCTTTATGACCACCAATAGGACTATTATGCATTTTATCAAATATTTCATCTCTTTGTTCCAAAGAAACATAGATAAGAGTACCGTTACAAACCGTAATTTTAAAATCAGTATTTTTAAAAGTTTGCGCTAATAATCTTAAAAATTCTCGCCAAGGTATATTTGATATGTTATCACTTTTTGATAGACTAAATGTATTTATCTTATTATCTATTAGTTTAGATTTGAGTCTTAATAGTAGTTGTTTTAAATTATCTCTTTTAAGTATTATTGATTCATTTTCTTTAAAACATAGTGCATAATAATGTCTACGATTTATTATAGTTTTCTTTACAGATTGGGGTGTATAGCTTTTGTTTTGTTCTATTTCATGTTTTTCAAATAATAGTTTAGCACCTTGATCAATAGGTTTACCAGTTGGGTTTACAAAATAAATTATATTGTCTTGAAAGTATGTTAATTGTTCTTTTGAATAAAATATGTTAGTATATTTTAAATCATTTTGAATTTGTTCGCGATTTTCATTTTTTTCTAATTCAGCATCATTTTCTGAAGATGATGTCTCTTCTTCTTGTGAATCTTTAACGTTTTCTTCGTCAGGGATTATAAGATGCCTTGGTTTTTTCTTAATTGTTTTTGTAGAATTTATTTCATCTTCAGAGTCAGATTCTTTTTGTTTGATTTGGTCTGACATTTTTGCCGAAGGTTTTCTTTTTCTTTTTCCTTTTTGCATTACTTGTTCTTCATTGAATCTAACAGTTTTTGTTTTATTTAATGACGAATCCATAATTTCAGGTCCTTTTTCTTCTCTTGCCTTTTGAGCTCTTGTGGTGACATTAATAGTTATCTCTTCCATATCAGGTTCCTCTGGCGGATTCCTAGAGAGAGCATCTGCATTTTTTTGACGAGCTCCTGGTCGATAAATTATCTCATATTCATATTCAGATAAAATTAATCTCCATTTTTGAACTCTGACGTTACAATCTGCTTTTTTAAACCATACTAAAGCTTGGCAATCTGTGACCATTTTGAAATGTTGATTATAAACATACGTCTTAAATTGTTTAACTGCATATATAATTGCAAGGCATTCTTGTTCATAAATTGGATACCTAAGTTCACAGTCCCGAAGCATTCTTGAACAATATGCTATGGGCCAATCATTACCCAGTGGTCCTTGGGACAGGATTCCACCGACTGCTACCCCAGATGCATCTGCTGTAATTATAAATGGAGCCTTAAAGTCTGGAACCTTTAAAACAGGAGCATGACATAAGCAATGTTTTATTTTTCTAAATGCTTCATCCGCTTTTGAGTCCCATTTGAATTCCACGTCTTTCTGTAAGAGTTTGGTTAAGGGTTTTGTAATATTTGCAAAATTTTCGATAAATATAAATAATAAATAATAAATCGTCTATAATACGTTGCCAAACCACAAAATTCTCTAACGTTTTTAATAGTTTTTGGAACAGGAACTGCTTCTATCTTTTTTGGATCTACTTCTAATCCATTTTTACTTAATATGTGACCTAAATATGCTACCTTCCGTTTGAGGAATTCTGATTTATCAATTTGAAGTTTAAATTTATGTTTTCTCAACCTTTCCATTAATAAATCAAACTTTTTCTTATGTTCTTAAAGAGAATTTGCATATATAATAATATCATCGATATATACGAAAAGACATTTACCTTGTAATCCGAGTAGAGCCCTATTTATTCCCTGCTGGAAGGTTAATGGTGCACAGCAAAGACCGAATGGCATACGAGTAAATTCAAAATGCCCAAAAGTAGTGGAAAACGCTGTTTTTTTTATATCGTCTTCAGGAATTTTGATATGATGGAATCCAGAATTAACATCCAAAACTGTATAGTATTCGTAACCTCCAACTTCTTCTAAAATTTCGATAATATTAGGTAACAGGTAATGTTGTTTTACTGTTTTATTATTTAATTCACGATAGTCAATGACCATTCTAAATTTCCTTTCGCCAGATGCATCTAATTTCTTCTTCACGACCCAGATTGGTGCAGAATAAGGCGAATTAGATTCTCGAATAATTCCTCTTTCCAAAAGTTGGTATACTTGTTTATCAACTTCACCTTTTAGGCCGTGCGGTAATCTATAAGATTTTGCTTGAATTGAATATGGATCAGTAAGTTTAATCCGATGTGCAATTATATCAGTGGCTTAAAAATCATCACCTTGAATATAAAATTGTTCTGAATAAGTTTTAATTAAATCTTCAATGTGGGCCTTTTAAATTTCGTTTAAATGTTCAAATCGTAAACGTGATTTGAAAATTTCGTATCTTGTCTTATCTTCAGAAGGTTTTTCATAGTCTATAAAATCATCAGGTAATTCTAGTTCCAACTCCTTAGGACTATCAACTTCCTGATAAGCAATAATATTTTTAAAACTTTTATATTCTGCTTGTATATTTTCATTTTCTAAGTAATCGTTTTCGTAAATTTCATCAGAGTACGATGTTTCAGATTCATACTCTGATGTTTCAGAGGTTTCTAACGTATGTCTTAAGACTTTTTCTGGAGCAAAGTCGTCCTTGAATAATTTATTTAATATTTCTATGTTAATTTTTGGTTTATTGAAAAGAAGTTCCTCTTCTAACTTCACGGAATTTTCTTCTATAATTAAATCTTTTGCAGAATTTTCATCTTTTGATTCTATTGTATTACAAGAATCATGATTGTCATCAAATTCTAATTCTTCATATAATTTACTTTCAAAAGGAATTTTCTTTTTATTTATAATGAAAACTCGATCTTTATAATTTAATTAAGAACCAGTATCTTTAAAAAATTCACTTCCTAAAACTCCGTCGTGTAAGATTTTAATTTCATTTGGTACTATATGAAAACTTGTAGTGTATCCATAAATTTTCATTTTGACTTCTCCTAATGTATAGACTGGAATTTATTTATTTATTTCATTTATTTCATTAATTACATTTATTCCTTTTAAAGAAACTTTTTTAGTGGTGTCAATTTCTTGGTTAGGTTTAATAATTTTTGCTTTGATAATTGAGCATCCAGCTCCCGTATACAGCATCAAATGAATATATTCGTTAGCTTCATAATTTTTTATTTGAATAGAGGGTACTACATCGTAATGTCTTTTTAATTCCATTCTATGCAGTCGGATGTATCGTTCTCTTCTAACGTATGTACCGAGCGATTGTCCTTGATTTTGTTTAAACCCGTCTGTACGCTCGATCCAGGCGGATTCTGAATGTTTTTTGAATATTGTTCAGTGTATCTTTGAGATTTTTTTGGACAATTGTCAATTGCATGGTTTGTTTCTTGTTTGCAATATCGACAATACATTTTGGTATCGGTGAATGCTTTATTTGATTCTTGATTTAAATTCAAATTTTGTAATTTGTTTTGTAATGTATAACATTCGGTAGCTACATGATTCAATTTTGAACAATATTGACATTTTTTTTGTGGTTTTAAAAATTTTAAAGCTGCTTCGCAGTCTTTCATAGAATGTCCCTTTTCAGCACACCAATGACATATAATGTTGCTTGACGTATGATTTTCTTTTAATTTTAAAAGTTCTGGACAACTTTTAACTTGATGATTTGTAGAATCACACCATTGACACTTATGGAATGAAGTTTGTGGAGTCCATTTCCGATCATTAGTGTTATTTTGAAATGAGTTGCACTCATTTTCCACATATAACTCTTCTTCTTCTGGAACAGTAAAAAGAATTCTCTTTTTATGCTCCCTTTGAACAGTTTGTAATACTGGATTATTTGGGTTTAAGAGAGATTTTTTTGCTTGAATTTCTCTCTCTATTCTTATGGCATTTTGTACCAATACATCAAAATTTCCTTCATTTCCCAGTTTTCGTTCAATCTCGTTTTTCAGTCCTCTTTTAAAACATAAAATTACGTTTACACTGGTTGAGTTCTTAAAATTTTCCAGATCAGCTGGATTGGGACTGTGTTGCATTTTATAGGTTTCGATTAGTTTTAGTTCCAAATCTCTTATCCTATTTGCGTAAGTGATTACGGGCTCACCTTGATATTGTACCATCGATCCAAGTTCACCTTGTAGCTCAAATACACTTTTTGAAGAAAAATAGATGTTTTTTAGGAACGTTTTTAGATCCTCTATATTTTGAAATTGTTTACCCTGTGTTGCCCTTCTTGCTTCACCGATTAGTTTGCTTCTTACCATCCTTGTAAGGTTTAATTCATTTTGAGGTTCAATCATAGCTAAACTTTCATCCAATCCTACCAGAAATTGGGTTAATGTTATATTACTCCCATCATATTCTGGTATCACCTTTAAGGCGTCTTTAAGTGGTACTGTTTGATTCGCCATGATTAACACTGGTGGAATTGTATTCTGATCAGGTGCAATTACTCGATGATTGACTTGAATTGGTGATTGTTGCATTCCTGGATTTAAATTGTGTACAGGTTGCTCTGCAAGAGGGTTTTTTGCTTCTTGATAAGGTGGTGGTGGGGTACAATCTTCTCTTGGTATTAAAGGTTAGTTAGTTTTGTTCAAAAGGATTTATATCAACCTGGTTTACTCTAACAGCCTCATTATTATTTCGTTCAGGAGAATTATTCATGGAATTATTTTGACGCGCGGAACGATTGATCGGTCGAGTATTCATAAATAAAAAAAAAAATTTATAGTATATGTATACGGGTTTTTAAACTTAGTTCTAAGCGTAAAGAGAAATGAAAACCTGAATCAGACTATTTCTATGTTTCAAAACTCGGAAACAATATTTATTTCGGGTTTGCGCCTATAATTCGTATATAGATGCAAACCCGGAATAACCTTGCTTCCGAGTTTTGAAACATAGAAATAGTCTGATTCAAGTTTTCATTTCTCTTTACGCTTAGAACTAAGTTTCAAAACCCGGAATAACGCTAAAACCAAGTTTTGTTTCAAATTTCTGAGTTTATGGCTCTGTGTGTATTATTGGAAAAATAAAGCCGCAGGGGTCCAGGGGGGCGCAGCCCCCATGGTGGCTGCCGGGGCGAGCGTAGCGAGCCGGAGGCAGCTAGTAGATATATATACACTGTTTCTTTTACATAGAATCATTTTCTTTTTTGTTATTAATAAATTTATATTTTCAATTAAATAAATAAACATTAAATAATTTAAAGGTCCTTATCCATCTGCATGTCGCCCTCGTATATATGTGAGTTAATGTACACACACATATTCATTAACCGGTAATTCTCCCGTATTACATTTATTATTAAACTTTTATGTAACAATTTGTTTATTAATTACAGATTATTTTTTTATTGGTTTTAATTATTTAATAATAAATAAGTTGTTACAAACGTGGCATCCCCTAATTTTCGAAACACGACCTTAAAATTAAAAAAAAAGGATTAGAAATACTTATACATATACAGTGCTTATTTAATACTCGGAACACTGAGTAGAAAAAATAGTTGTACTGATGATATTTATTTGAATTTTTTTTAAACATTTTTTAAAAATATTTTCTAATTTTTTAATTAAAAATTAGTGGCATCCATCTTTTTTTACATGCGCATGCATACGGATTTAGGCCTTTTTTTTAGAAAATTCATAACAAACTTAAGCCTTTTTTTTGAAAAATTTATAATTAAATCTTTTTTAATTAAATTAACAAGAGGAAAAATTTACAATTGATATGTTAATATATAATTAACCAATTCACAACTAAATAAAACATATTTAGTTAAAAATATATCAATTTTAACTCATTTTAAAAAAGTTAGTCACAGAGGTGAAAAGCCCTATATCGGTAAATTACGATTTTGTTTTTCTCAACACTGGTGAAAGACCATATAAATGTTGTTTGAGAAATAGCTTCTTTGCACACTAGTGAAGAACCTTACAAAGTTCAAACATAAAATTAAAAAAAAAAATATATATTATTATTTTGATTTCATTGACCTGTACTGGGCATAATTGTTAAATGAATTAAATATAAATTGTCCTATCTTGATATGTGTATGTTTTCAAATAACATCCCTTTTTTTATTAAGACATATCAAGCGGCAATATTATATAATTTTTAAATTCATTTAAAAATTATTTTTCAAAAATACGCGGTTTTTAATGTAGGTACAGAAGGTACCTGCAGCGTTTCGATCAGCACCAACACATAGATCTCCTCAGTGTGGCTGAGTGTGTTGGTGTGTGCCACAGACGCTGGTGTATTACGTCTTTAATTTTTCTTATATAGTGAACGAATGCCTATTTTATCACTTGCGAGACACTATAGCCATTCGTTCCCTATATATGAAATGAATGGAATGACCGGTTGCGGGTCTACGGTCTGTTCAATATTGAATTATTAGTTATTTCTATTAATCGCCCATATTTTCTAATATATATTATTATTTTGATTTCATTGACCTGTACTGGGCATAATTGTTAAATGAATTAAATATAAATTGTCCTATCTTGATATGTGTATGTTTTCAAATAACATCCCTTTTTTTATTAAGACATATCAAGCGGCAATATTATATAATTTTTAAATTCATTTAAAAATTATTTTTCAAAAATACGCGGTTTTTAATGTAGGTACAGAAGGTACCTGCAGCGTTTCGATCAGCACCAACACATAGATCTCCTCAGTGTGGCTGAGTGTGTTGGTGTGTGCCACAGACGCTGGTGTATTACGTCTTTAATTTTTCTTATATAGTGAACGAATGCCTATTTTATATGACCGGGGTCATATGAGACCAATAAATTAATTTAGAATATTTAGATCCGAAAATAAATAAATATCATCAATACGATTCTGTGCAACAACAGCCATATTGGACCTACCTTTTATCGTTGTTGTTGCCAGAAGACCCTGAAAATAAAGTATTTGGAGGGGAGGTATAAATGAATATTTATGTAGACAAAATTTAATAACTACACAAAGATAATTAATATTTATTTATTAGAAATTAATATTTACAAGAAAATAAAGTTGAGCGCCACCGGTTTAATAAAACCGGAAATTATAATCAAACAAATCGAAAAGGGTTGATTTTAATGCCAAAAGGGTTAATGATCTAAATATTAAAAATTAAAGGGAGAGCAAGAGATGATTTCGGGTCGTTACTTCCGTATAACAATTAATATAACCTAATTAAATATAAAATTAATCTAAAATTACCAAATACAAAATATAAATACTATGTACCTAAAATCTACACCGCAAGAGCACATTCGCACGCGTTATCTAGAAGATGTTTTACCTTTATACTTCCTGATGTCGTCTTGAGCCAATGATGCACCACGTTGTTTTAACAAAATTCGAAAACAAGTTTTTAATATGGCAAGTAACAATAAGTTATATTCGCCGTATGAATTCTAAGACCAAAATATATATATCTGTCACAAAATGCCGGAGTTAAACGTCTGCGTGTTTAAACTCCGAACCAATATATTATAAATTTCGGTGAATTAATCAATTCGTTTATTCCCGAAATATCCACAAAAATCGCGATCAGACAAAATTATATTTTTGATTAATATTCACACTAAAAATAGTGAATAAAAACGATTTATTTAATAAAAACACAGAGAGCTCTTTACGAAAGCGTGTATTGCGGCTCATGGCCGAGCACGCACTGATCTGGTTCGATTTCAGTTCCTCCCTTACGGAAGTCCGAAATCGCAAACGTTCCAAAGGAACCAGCGTGATATCAGCTCGAAAAAGCGCTTAAAAATCTAAAATTTAAAAATTAATTTTAATTTAAATTTTTATTAATGTGACAGAAATCCTTCCTGTCACATTTATCACTTGCGAGACACTATAGCCATTCGTTCCCTATATATGAAATGAATGGAATGACCGGTTGCGGGTCTACGGTCTGTTCAATATTGAATTATTAGTTATTTCTATTAATCGCCCATATTTTCTAATATATATTATTATTTTGATTTCATTGACCTGTACTGGGCATAATTGTTAAATGAATTAAATATAAATTGTCCTATCTTGATATGTGTATGTTTTCAAATAACATCCCTTTTTTTATTAAGACATATCAAGCGGCAATATTATATAATTTTTAAATTCATTTAAAAATTATTTTTCAAAAATACGCGGTTTTTAATGTAGGTACAGAAGGTACCTGCAGCGTTTTGATCAGCACCAACACATAGATCTCCTCAGTGTGGCTGAGTGTGTTGGTGTGTGCCACAGACGCTGGTGTATTACGTCTTTAATTTTTCTTATATAGTGAACGAATGCCTATTTTATCACTTGCGAGACACTATAGCAAAATAATTTTTAAATGAATTTAAAAATTATATAATATTGCCGCTTGATATGTCTTAATAAAAAAAGGGATGTTATTTGAAAACATACACATATCAAGATAGGACAATTTATATTTAATTCATTTAACAATTATGCCCAGTACAGGTCAATGAAATCAAAATAATAATATATATTAGAAAATATGGGCGATTAATAGAAATAACTAATAATTCAATATTGAACAGACCGTAGACCCGCAACCGGTCATTCCATTCATTTCATATATAGGGAACGAATGGCTATAGTGTCTCGCAAGTGATAAAATAGGCATTCGTTCACTATATAAGAAAAATTAAAGACGTAATACACCAGCGTCTGTGGCACACACCAACACACTCAGCCACACTGAGGAGATCTATGTGTTGGTGCTGATCGAAACGCTGCAGGTACCTTCTGTACCTACATTAAAAACCGCGTATTTTTGAAAAATAATTTTTAAATGAATTTAAAAATTATATAATATTGCCGCTTGATATGTCTTAATAAAAAAAGGGATGTTATTTGAAAACATACACATATCAAGATAGGACAATTTATATTTAATTCATTTAACAATTATGCCCAGTACAGGTCAATGAAATCAAAATAATAATATATATTAGAAAATATGGGCGATTAATAGAAATAACTAATAATTCAATATTGAACAGACCGTAGACCCGCAACCGGTCATTCCATTCATTTCATATATAGGGAACGAATGGCTATAGTGTCTCGCAAGTGATAAAATAGGCATTCGTTCACTATATAAGAAAAATTAAAGACGTAATACACCAGCGTCTGTGGCACACACCAACACACTCAGCCACACTGAGGAGATCTATGTGTTGGTGCTGATCGAAACGCTGCAGGTACCTTCTGTACCTACATTAAAAACCGCGTATTTTTGAAAAATAATTTTTAAATGAATTTAAAAATTATATAATATTGCCGCTTGATATGTCTTAATAAAAAAAGGGATGTTATTTGAAAACATACACATATCAAGATAGGACAATTTATATTTAATTCATTTAACAATTATGCCCAGTACAGGTCAATGAAATCAAAATAATAATATATATTAGAAAATATGGGCGATTAATAGAAATAACTAATAATTCAATATTGAACAGACCGTAGACCCGCAACCGGTCATTCCATTCATTTCATATATAGGGAACGAATGGCTATAGTGTCTCGCAAGTGATAAAATAGGCATTCGTTCACTATATAAGAAAAATTAAAGACGTAATACACCAGCGTCTGTGGCACACACCAACACACTCAGCCACACTGAGGAGATCTATGTGTTGGTGCTGATCGAAACGCTGCAGGTACCTTCTGTACCTACATTAAAAACCGCGTATTTTTGAAAAATAATTTTTAAATGAATTTAAAAATTATATAATATTGCCGCTTGATATGTCTTAATAAAAAAAGGGATGTTATTTGAAAACATACACATATCAAGATAGGACAATTTATATTTAATTCATTTAACAATTATGCCCAGTACAGGTCAATGAAATCAAAATAATAATATATATTAGAAAATATGGGCGATTAATAGAAATAACTAATAATTCAATATAAAAAAAAAAAATTTTTTTTTAACACTAGTGAAAAACCATACAAATGTAAACCTTTCCTCTTGTTACAAAATTCATACTAAATAAATCTTTTTTGACACTTTAACTGTGAATTAGCATATTTTAGACCCATATTAGTATTATTTAAATAATAATACAATAAATAAAGAAATTGTTTAAACAATTATAATAAATATTAATAAAAATTACTCAAAATTGTTTAAACTTTTTCAAAAGGTATGAGTGAGTATTTTTAATAAAATAATTATTTATTGATAAATATTTATAAAATATTATTTATTATTTTATTATATAATTTTTGTTAACATAAAATTTTTTTATTATTATTATTTAATATTACCAATTGTATATTATAAAAAGGTAATAAATTATTTTCGCGATTTTCTTTAATTTCTCGCCGAATAAAAGTTTTATAATTAAAAATAATTGTAAATCTGTTCGTGACTGGCAAAATTCGTTCGTCCCAGCGTTTTTACTACTGCGTTTCGAACTCTTATATTTTTTTTACATATAGCTAATAAAAATTTTAAAAATTAATCAAATATGGATGCAAGTGGCCAAAATGGGTCAAATAATGACCTTCGTGAAAATGAAATAATTGGGAATAGAATGAGCCCTAAAACTATGGCTAATATCTCGGCGTGGATATTTATGCTGGATGACGAAAGGGTAGATACTATCCTAGGAAATTTAAATCTAATTAAGGATCGGTCCCTGTATATGAAAATGGAGCGTTTACGTTCAAACTTATTGGGACAATATAACCCAGAAGATTTTGAGCAAACAGCTGAACATGTAGATGAATCTGAATGGGAAGCGCGCAGAATCTCAACCATAGAAAACTGCCTTCAAGAGACAGTACAAGCAATAACTGATGATATGAATACAAGAAGGAACACCATCTTCGGTACTGTTCCGAAACATAGTACACCAACTGGTTCTGACGCGAATCTCATTCAGGACAAGATAACAAATCAAATTACTGATACACCGTTCAGTAAATTTGTTAGTCAAGAACGTAACGCCCCATATAATTTTTTAAATAGCCTAGGGACTCCATTAACCACTACTACTACCACAACAATTACGTCATTGGCTAGCAATATTATGTAACATATGGATAGGCCTCGCCTACCATCCAGCACACATCTCCCGCTAAAATCGGTTCAATTTCAGTACACATTTACGTTCGATAGGCCATTTACACCACAATTGCCAAATATTTATCCAAATATTAACCCTTATAACATTAATTCGCACCCTAGCGATATAAATAATTATAATTATAATGCAAATCAAGCGGCGATGGCTTGGGGAGGGGAAAATCCTGCTTTCAGGAATCAAGAAGTCTGGCTAACACAGCAACAACCTGCTCAACCTAATATGCAGGCAGATTGGACCACGGGTCCTCAAGATTATTCAAGAGCGGCTCCTTGCTTTGGAGCAGGCCCAACTTACCCAAACATTAGCCATTTTCAACACCCAGGGTATGTGCAATATTCATGTCTACAGCCTCACACTCTTGCAAACAATCAGTATAGTTTTAACACAAGTAGGTCAAAGGACTTGGGTGAGATTGTTCGGAGGTGGGGGGTTACATTTTGTGGGGACAAAACGGCAAGCGTGGAAGATTTTTTGGTCGATATCGAAAGAAGAGCACGATTAGCTCTCTTAACGCCATCAGAATTATTATTAGCTATTCCAGAAGCATTAAAAGGAGTAGCCAAAACATGGTATACTGCCTTAGCTTCAACCAGCACGACATGGGGAGAATTTTGTGCTTTAACAAGAAAAAATTTTGGAGCAGGTTCGGATTTTCAGCAAAAATTGGAATTCGAGATCCTAAGCCGTACTCAAGGTGCTAAGGAGCCTGTGAAAGAATACATATGGAATATGTTAGCTATAGCACAAAAATTCTCTCCCCCAATACCTGAAAATAAAAAGATGGAGTACCTGTATAGAAATTTTAGGCCCGATATTAAGCGATTTTATTTAAATTTATTAAAAAAAACTTTTCTATATACAAATTAAGTGTAAATGCGCTGTTTTAATTTACAATTTATTTTTACTTTAGTCATGAGTTTTGTTTTCCCTTAAACGCAATAGCGTTTACTCTCCTGTAAACGCACTCAGGTATTACCTTTCACTTTAAGATGCGTTTACACTGCCTTAAACGCTAAGGCGTTTACTCTTTTGTAAACGCATTTTAGTGTATTATTTATGCATCTGAGAAGCGTTTACACTACTTTAAACGCAAACGCGTTCTACTCCTCTGTAAACGCCTATCAGTATAAAAAAAAATCTTATATATAACTTATGTCCTACGATACTTAAAATTATTTTTCTTTTATTATTGTTCTAGTGGAAATTTAGGTTTGATATATGAGTGCTGTAACCTATTTCCATTTACTACACTAAATTTATTTTTACCAGTTTTTATTTTTACATTGCCATTTTTATAATTATTTATTACAGCAAATGGCCCTTTATATTGATCCTTTAATTTTCTTATTTTACCACTGTTCCGTTCCGCGCTTTCTTTAGATATCTCTATATATTATAAAGTTATAACCGCCGCCGCCGTTGCCGCCGCTGTCGCATGAGCCCTTTGTGCCAATGGACCTTTTGTGCCAAAATGGACCTTTTGTGCCAAAATGGACCTTTTGTGCCAATGGACCTTTTGTGCCAATGGACCTTTTATGCCAAAATGGACCTTTTGTGCCAATGGACCTTTTGTGCCAATGGACCTTTTGTGCCAATGGACCTTTTGTGCCAAAATGGACCTTTTGTGCCAATGGACCTTTTGTGCCAAAATGGACCTTTTGTGCCAATGGACCTTTTGTGCCAAAATGGACCTTTTGTGCCAATGGACCTTTTGTGCCAAAATGGACCTTTTGTGCCAATGGACCTTTTGTGCCAATGGACCTTTTGTGCCAAAATGGACCTTTTGTGCCAATGGACCTTTTGTGCCAAAATGGACCTTTTGTGCCAATGGACCTTTTGTGCCAATAGACCTTTTGTGCCAAAATGGTCCTTTTGGGCCAAAGTGAACCTATTGGGCCAAAGTGGTCCTTTTGGGCCAATGTGGTCCTTTTGGGCCAATGCGGTTTTTACTATATTTAACCAATTATTATAAAGTTGTTTTTTTTTATGTTTTTATATAATCTATATTTTTTATACTTTGTTTAAGTTTAAAATATAAGTAAAAATAGAAAAATCAAATTTTTCATTTTTTGACTAAATTGCAAATGTTGACTAACACCTCTTTATACTACATACAACCATTTAAAATTATACTAATACACTTTTTTTAGGTTTATTTATCATTTATGTGCATATTTTAAAACCGATTTTTGAAGCCGATTTTTGGCCACTTTTTTTTTTTACTACACTGTGGTACGCCTTACAAGTCATTATAAAAATATACTATCGCAATACTTCAATCACTCTGCGGGGGTTGGCGCGCGTAGGGCGCAGGGGGCGGAGCCCCCTAGTAATTGTATATATGTGTAAATAAGTTTGTTAGTATTGTAAGAAGGGAGAGAGTAACGGCCGTCCGGCGTGTCAGTGCTCGCACGGCCTTTGCCAAATACAGATCTATAATAAATCTATTATTTTAATAAATATAAATTGTGTGTGTGTCGCCATTATTATATCCATAATATTAACCAGCTCCACGACATTTTGGTCCAACGAAGCCGTCTTCATAGTTATAGTGCTTGAAAATAATATTAAATAAGTTTTGATTGTGAAGAAAATACGGCGGTTATTTTACATAATTCACACGCCTGATAGTTTTTGTGTGTTAAAATTAAAAAAAAAAAAAAGTGATTTCATCACGTGGCAAGGCATTATATTTAAGTGCAGCACAAGGACATAATTGCTACCACAAATAGAAAATATACAGTCCACGCACTTACAATTAATTACAGTTTAATTGCAAAATTCAACTGGCGAATTTTCGCAAAATTTTGGGCAAAATTTTTTCAACGCAAAATTCAACTAGGCGAATTTTAGCAACGTTTTTTGTCATCGCAAAATTCAACGAGGCGAATTCTTGCAAAATTTTTTGATCGTCGCAAAATTCAACTAAAATTTTTGGCAAAATTTTTGGTCATCGTATAAGTCAACGTGACGAATTTTTCATCCTAAAAAAAAAAAAAAAAATTGCATTATTCATTTTCGTCTGCTGCTGTACATAAGTGGGTCCTGCGTTATGCGTCGATGAAATTTCTTCTCTTCTCCTCTTTTAAATAAAAAGAAAAGATGCGTAACTATTTTATTTCATTACTTTATTTATTCAAAGAAATATAATTATAATTAACATAAAATTGTAATTAAATTTTGTGTTATTATAAATATTATGAAAGTTTTGTTTTTTAAAAAAATTAATAAGCTCTCTCCTTTACTAGTGTATAAAAATTGTCTTTGTTAACACTGTTAAAAAAAGAAGTTTTTCAATTTTAGAACAAAAATAACTGATTAAAAATAACTTTTAAAAAATAATAACATTTTATGCGATAAACTTTTTTCTTAAGCTCTCTTAAAAGTAAAACTTTATAATTTAATATTATTAGATTGTTTTTTAACTTTTTTTTTATTTTTTTGTGATGTCATTAAATTATTTAAATTTTCTTAAAAATTAAAATTAAAAATTAAAATTAAATTAAAAAAATTAAACTGATCGTAATAATATATATTCTGTAATATGTTGTCATATGTTAAACAGAGAGGTTCGAACTTTTAAGAAAGAGATAGAGAGATTCAAACTTTGCCTCTACGCTAATTTTTCAAACATTAATATTTTTAGTATTTTTTCTTGATACTTTTTTATGTTTAAATTCTGTTTTTTAATTAATTTATTTTGAATTAGTTTCTTAGTTTCTGTTAATTAATTTAAACATATAAAGTTGATTGTATATTAAAAAAAAAAAAGAAATAGTGTATTATAAAAAAAAGAAAATAAAATTTTTTTTTTTTTTTTTTGCTATCTCTCTGTCTCTTAACTTTCTTTATGCAAGGATTAATTTAATTGATGTTACATAGGTTTCAACTTGGATTTGGCTTCTTGATGATTCAAACTCAAACTCTTGTCAGTTCAAGGAACCACTACTCGCATAAAATACAACATCAAATATTGGTATTCCTTCTTCTGGATTTTTCATCGTCTCAGCTATTTTGAACTGGTAGGCTTCTTCGATCCTGGACTTGTCATCGAACAGTATATGTACAATTAAATATTTTATTATAATATATTCATATATTACTCCATTGTAAATTTTATCGAGAGCATTTTTTTTTTGAATGACTATTTTGATCTTTTTATGCTTTAAGCCTTATACTTTAATAATTTTTTTTTTTTTTTTTTTTACATTTTGAATTGGTGGTTCAAATAGTGCTCTCTCATGTCTCTCAAATTTAGCTATTATTAATTAATTTTTAAAAAAGCATTTTGCTTTATAAATTAAAAAATAATTTTATATGTTAACATTCTTTGTGTCGATAGGTTACTTGCAACTTTTGTACATTTTAAATTGATTCAATTTGTTCATTAGATTTAAAAAAAAAAAACTTCTTTATTCTTTTTTAATTGTGCTAACTTACTGTTAGACTAATATAGTAATTGTATTAAATATTGATTCTTTTTTGTAAAATTTGTACAACCACGTTGCAAGTACCTTGTTGATTGCATAAATTTCCCTTTGGGGTTAGTCCGAAACCATGACTTCTATTATTCTGCAACAAGTTAAATTAATAACCAGAACTAAAAATGCTTATTCTAATTTTGAGAGTGAGGGTGACAATGTGTGCGTGTCATCTTGTAGAGTTAGGATGGAAACCCTAAAAAACAATTGGGTTAAATTCGAAACCCAAGATGTCCTACTCTATGACCACCCTGATTATAGCAATCTAGCAGCAGAGCAACCTTATTTTAAAGATGGTCTCTTCGATGATACTGAATCAGTTTATTTAAAAAACTTAGGTCTTTTTCAATTGTATTTAGACTCTCATCCTCATACCTCTCTTAATTCTACAGCTATTGATAATAACCTTTTAAACTTTAGAAATACAAATAATGAGGATAGTGAGAGACTCCCTAGAATTAATCTACCAGAATTTTCCGGTGAATACAAGGATTGGGAGTCGTTCCGCGACGTCTTCCAGTCATCGGTAATTGACAAACACAACGTTCCTGACGTCACCAAATTGAGGCATCTTAGAACATGTCTCAAGGGTGACGCCGAGGACCTTGTCAAGTCATACCCGATAACTTCGGAAAATTTTCCTATTATTTGGAAAAAGTTAGTAGATAAGTATGAAAATAAAAAAAGGCTAGTCAACTCTCATATGTCCTCAATATTTTCAATAAAGCCTATGGCCAAATCTAGTTCAGCTGAGTTAAAACGAATATTAGTTAGCTTAAACACTCCTTTGTCAGCTCTAAAAGTTTTAAAAAGACCTGTTGATAAATGGGATGACTGGCTTGTCTTTCATGCAGTCTCCCTGCTAGATAATAAGATGAAAAAGCAGTGGGAAAATTTCTTTAACAATTTATCCTTAACTTCCCAGACAGTTAATAATGCAGCAACCTTAGTAAAAGTTTCTGATCCTCCAACCTTTGAGCAATTGATTTCTTTTGTAGAATCCCAGATTAGTATCTTGGAATCATTAGAAGAAAATAATAGTAAGTTAAATTTAAATGAAAAGCCCAGTACCAGTAATAATAATAATTCTTTTAAAAATTTAAATGTTAATACAAATCCTGCAAGGGTATTTCATACTCAAGTTGAGTCTTCTAAGCAACAATGCCCTCTATGCAAGGGTGAGCATTTACTTTTTACTTGCAATGAATACAAAAAAATGGCAGTTGAAAAAAGATATGACTGCATAAAACAGCTTAAAAGCTGCACTAATTGTCTTGGCAATCATTCTTTTTTCAGATGCCCTTCCAAAAAACGTTGTAATGTATGCAAAGGGAAGCATCATACAACGTTACACAATGGAAAATTAGTTAAAAATAAAGCTAAAGATTCCAAAACTAATTCGGGATCTACAAATAAAAATAAAGAATCAAACCACTCTGCTGAGCAAACGGCATCTACTACTAATTTATGTACTTTTTCTGTCGATTTGTGAAAAAACCCTTGTGAAGTTTTGTTGTCCTCAGCAATCGTTAAAGTTGTTAACGAAGATGGATTCGAATTCCTTACAAGAGCACTTCTTGACAATTGCTCTCAAGCATCTTTCATTAGTGAGTCGTTATTTAGGAGATTAAAGTTAAAATTTATGCCCCTTAAAATGCCAATATTAGGTATAGGCGGTGTAAAAAATTATACTTGCAGGAATTTAGTTAAACTGCATATTAAACCTCATTTTGTTTCGGATTTTTCAATAGAAGTTTTAGCCTTCGTTATTTCTAAGGTATCTTCGTACTCACCAACAGCTAGTAAGGGATGTAAAGACTTAGATCATATTTCTGGCTTGTTATTAGCTGATCCGAATTTTGACAAGAGAGGTCAAATTGAAATTTTACTTAGTGCCTCTGTCCACGCTTCTATTGTTGAAGAAAAGATTAAGAGAGGCGCTCTGAATGATCCGATAGCTATAAGTACTAAACTAGGCTGGGTCATCTCAGGTAATGCAGGCATTGGGTCTGCTTCTAATTTATCGGTGATTTCAGACGCCGAATCTACTCTTTCCTTCGATTTAGAGCGTTTTTGGAGGCAAGAGGAAATTTTTGATGAGCCCTCAAAATTGCTTAGTCCGGATGAGCAAGAGTGTGAAGATCATTTCCTCAGAACATACTCTAGAAATTCCGAAGGTAGATATATGGTTCGCTTACCCTTCAAACGCGATCCTGAAAATTTAAAGTTTCCTGGCTCTTTTTCTATTGCTGAAAAGATGTTGTTGCGTATGGAAAAGCGTTTTCTTGCTGATCCCATCTTAAAAAATTTATATATTGAATTTATGAAGGATTATGAGGATACAGGTCATATGGGAAAAACAGGTCATATTTTTAATTTTATTTTGTTTTACTTTCTTCCCCATCATGGCATTCTCAAAAAAAATTCGTTAAAACCTAAACTTCGAACAGTGTTCAATGGCTCAGCCAATGATTACGATGGTATATATTTAAATAGCCTTTTGCATACAGGGCCAAATCTATTGCCCGACTTGGCTGAACTATTGATACACTGGATGAAGTACCAATATGTTTTTGTTAGTGATATCAAGCAAATGTATCGCCAAATCCTAATTCACCCAGAGGATCGTAAATATCAACAGATTTTATGGCGTGAAAATAGTAATGATAAGATACAAGCTTATTCACTAAATACTGTTACTTATGGGGTTGTTAGTAGTCCTTATCATGCTATTAGAGTCACTAAGCAGTTAGCTATTGATGAAGGCGAAAAATACCCTCTCGGCGCAGAAGTTTTAAATTCTGAAACTTACATGGATGATACTCTTTCGGGAGGTTATTCATTGCCAGAAGCTCTTAAAAAACAGCAGCAACTCATTGATATTTGTAAATGTGCTGGATTTGAACTCCATAAATGGATGTCCAACAATGATGCATTATTAAATTTTCCTAAAGATCTTAAAGCTGGTGTTAATGCATCTAATTCTTATTTTTCATTATTAGGCCTTAATTGGAATCCCAAGGAAGATTATTTTACGTTCAATATCCAACTTGACCAATTTGAAAAGGATATTACTAAGAGAGATGTATTATCTAGTATTTCCAAGTTATTTGACCCATTGGGGTATTTGTCTCCGATTTTAATTACGGGAAAAGCGTTTATGCAAAAGTTATGGATTAAAAAAGTAAAATGGGATGACAAGTTGATGATTTCTCTTAGTAATGAATTTTTGAGTTGGTATAAGGGTTTGATTGCTGTTAATTTAATTCGTATTCCTCGTTGGCTAGGTTTTGTACCTGACGCTAAATATGAGATTTTTGGCTTTTGTGATGCTTCTCAAATGGCGTACGCAGCATGCGTTTACTTAAAAACAACGTTTCAAAATAAAACTGAAATTCGTCTGCTACAGGCTAAATCCAAAGTCTCTCCTATAAAGCCTATGCTCTCAATCCTTAAATTAGAGCTTTGCTCAGCATTACTGTTAGCGAGACTGACTGTCAAATTACAAAGAGCTTTGTATTTACCCTCTTCTGAAATTTTCCTCTTTACAGACTCGCAAGATGTTCTGTTCTGGTTACGAGAAAATCCCTCTAAATGGTCGTCAGTTTTTATTAGAAACCGTTGTTCAAAAATTCATAATAAGGTTCCTGAAGCATTCTGGAGCCATGTCAGGACTCATGAAAACCCTGCAGACTGCGCTTCAAGAGGCATATCCCCAGAACAGCTGCAAAATTTTTCTTTGTGGTGGGAGGGAAATGACCGAATGAAGAAAAATTTTAACTTTGCTTCAGAAAAAAATGCTTTTCAAAGCAAGTCAATAAATTTAGTTACTGCTCACGTGGTACATATTGAAAAAGTTAAACATGATAAAATTTGGGACTTAGTTTCTAAATATTCAGACCTTCTTCGGTTACTGAAAATAACTGCCTTAGTTTTTCGTTTTTTGTCAAAATTACTGATTAAAATTAAGTCAAAAAACATAAACAAATTTGAAAAAATCATACTTAAATTACCAATTTTTCAATTCTCATGGTTCAATTTTTCTGAATATAATAATAACAAATTTGTTAGTGTTTTTGAGATGAAAAGAGCTAAACTTTTCTGGGTTTACATTACTCAACTTGCTCATTTTAAAAATGAAATGATTACTTTAAACAATGGCTCAAATTTAATAAAGTCCTCTGATATTTTAAAATTGGACCCTTTTCTTGAAGATAATTTATTAAGAGTTGGAGGTAGAATTCAGAATTCTTTGTTAAATCATGAGCAAAAACATCCTTTAATAGTTCCTAAAGATTGTGCTTTTTTGAAATTATTCATTCGATATTATCATCAAAAAACTTTACATGGTGGGGTAACCCTTACTTTAGCTACACTTAGACAAGAATTTTGGCTTATCAATGGCAGAAACTTAGTGCGTAGTTATATTTTTAAATGTCATGAGTGTATTAGATATAAAGCCAATCTTAATAGTCAAAAAATGGGTATTCTACCCCCTAGTAGAGTGCAACGTCCTGAGAAACCCATTATTAATACAGGCATAGATTATGCGGGTCCATACAAAATTTTAAGGTATAGAGGTCGTGGATCTGCTACTTATAAAGCATACATTGGGATTTTCGTATGTATGGCTACCAAAGCTGTACATTTGGAATTAATAACGGGGTATTCTTCTGACGATTTCATAGCGGCTTTCCTAAGATTCACTTCCACTCGTGGTCCTTGCACTGGTCTATTTAGCGATCAAGGGACCACCTTCATTGGAGCTGACAAAACTTTGAAGGAACTGTATATGGCCTCTTCAAGCCATATGCAGGAACTTCAGGCTCAGTTAACTTGCGAGGGTACAACTTGGTCTTTTAATCCTCCAGGCGCACCACATTTTGGGGGTCTTTGGGAGGCTGCTGTGAAGTCGGTCAAATACCATCTTCGTAGGGTTTTAGGAGTCCATACTCTAACGTTTGAGGAGTTTTACACTCTACTCAAACAGGTTGAAGCCTGTCTGAACTCCAGACCGTTATTGCCACTTTCAGACATTCCTACTGATGGTCATTTTTTATCGCCATCTTTTTTACTCACTCAATCCAATTCTTTTATTGTTCCTGAGCCTAGTTATTTGGGTACTAATATTCCCCCCATGGAACGGTACAAGCAAATTCAAAAGTTGTTGCAGGAGTGGTGGGAGTCATGGTCGGGAGAGTATCTCCAAAGTCTGCAAGAAATACAAAAATGGAGACAAAATAAAAGAAACTTACTGATCGATGACATAGTTTTGGTCTCGAACGAGACCTTTCCTCCTTCAAAGTGGCCATTAGGTCGCGTAATTAAAATTTATCAGGGTTCAGATGAATTGACAAGGGCTGTTGACATCAAGACAGCTGGTTCAATTTTGAAGTGCCCAGTCCATAAACTGGTTTTACTTCAAAAATCAGATTCTGCTAATATTTAAAATTTTGATTATTTAATTGATTTTTTGTATTAGAAAGAAAGTGAGTACTTGTGCTCAATATGTTTTGTAAATACATGTTTTTTAATTAATTTTTGTATATAGATGTTTCAAAAAGTTAAAATAAAAAAATATAACAAAATAATATTTTTTATAATTGATTGTAAATAGTTTTATTCTAATTAAATTTTATAATGTTTAAATCTTGTTGTAATTTCAATTTTTTATTACGATAAAAAATAAGCCGGGAGAATGTTCCGTACCGCGCGTTCTTTAGATATAATTGTATATATGTGTAAATAAGTTTGTTAGTATTGTAAGAAGGGAGAAAGTAACGGCCGTCCGGCGTGTCAGTGCTCGCACGGCCTTTGCCAAATACAGATCTATAATAAATCTATTATTTTAATAAATATAAATTGTGTGTGTGTCGCCATTATTATATCCATAATCCTTATTTTATCAAACGTTCAATATTAATAATATAATTATAATATTTAAGTTTAATTGATTTAAAAAATTTAAAAATTGCTATTAAAAAAAGAATTCCAAAAAAAAAGGAATCAAATTAGTAAAATTGTAAGTTTTTGTAAATTATATTTATTTATTTATAAAAGTGTAATTTAAATAGTTTCATTAAAAATAATTTATTTGAATATTATTATTTATTTATTCAAAAATCAAAGAAATCAATTGCTCAAAGGTTGGAGGATCAGAAACTTTTACTAAGGTTGCTGCATTATTAACTGTCTGGGAAGTTAAGGATAAATTGTTAAAGAAATTTTCCCACTGCTTTTTCATCTCATTATCTAGCAGGGAGACTGCATGAAAGACAAGCCAGTCATCCCATTTATCAACAGGTCTTTTTAAATCTTTTAGAGCTGACAAAGGAGTGTTTAAGCTAACTAATATTCGTTTTAACTCAGCTGTACTAGATTTGGCCATAGGCTTTATTGAAAATATTGAGGACATATGAGAGTTGACTAGCCTTTTTTTATTTTCATACTTATCTACTAACTTTTTCCAAATAATAGGAAAATTTTCCGAAGTTATCGGGTATGACTTGACAAGGTCCTCGGCGTCACCCTTGAAAATATTGAATTGCAATAAGAAAACACTTTCGCCAATTTTAAAAATGTGTTCTAATACATTTTGATCATAGCGTTCTTTAGATTTTTCTTTGGCTTTGATAATATTTTCTTTTGCAATTTTCTGTACCTTATGTAATGTTGTTATTAGGTTAGTTAAATAAGCATCTACAGTGCCTTCGTTTTCCATTAGCTCCTTGATTTCAGAAGGCGTTCTTGCTAATCGTCCAAACATTAATTCGAAAGGAGTTGCTTTAGTGGATTCATGCACCATTGAATTGTAGGAAAATGTTGCCAGCTCTACATAGTCATCCCAGTCATCCTCGTTGTCATTTACAAAGACTTTCAAGAATTGATCAAGGGTATGATGCATTCTTTCCACAGGATTTGACCTTGGTGTATAAGCACATGTCCTTATCTGCTTGAATTTGAACTGCTTGGCTACTGCAGCAAACAATTTTGACATAAAATTTGCTCCCCTGTCTGAAACAACGGTTTAGGGAGCTCCAAACAATGTTATGTATCTCTTGACAAATGCATCAGCTACTGTACTTGCTTGCGAATCTGGTATAGGCACTGCAACACTGTATTTGGTCAACGTATCCTGCATAGTAAAAATAACAGTATTTAAATTTTTAGTTGTAGTTAAAAGTCCTACTATATCAATACTCAGTTTTAGCCCTGCTTGAGTAGGCGTATCCGTAATCTGCATTTTATTTTTAACTTTTCATCTTACCAATTTTTTTAACTGACAGGAAAAAAACACTGCCTAATATAATCTTGAATTTCGTCTCTCATATTTTCCCAGCTGTATTTAGTTCTGAGACGTTTGAAAGTTTTCAAAAATGCACGATGACCAGAAACTAAAGTATCATGAGCTTCTTTAATCAAAGCCTCTCTTTCTGATGGATGCAGCACTTTCACTTCTCCTAAGCAAACTATGATTTTTGTATCTTCGTTACCTTGCAGACTTTTCTTTAGTTTTCTAATTATTTCCAACCACTCGATGAAATTAATCCTGTTTGATCTTGCTATGCTGAATGATTTTATTCCATATTCCTTCAACAGAGTTTTTAAATTTTTAAATAATTTTGTCAAATTCTCACTTACCTCTGTCATGGAAACAGGATCACTTTCTCTAATAGGCAGTAAAATACGATGCCTACTACCTATTTTAATAACTTTTGGTTCACCTACTAATAGACTTAAATTTATTGGTATTTTATTTAAAGCATCAAGCTCTAAAGCGCCAGTACAAACAGGTTTACCGGAAGATGTTACGAAGTAGGCCCAGTTGTCTTTTCGCATGAAAATTTTGTCCCTGTTATAGACAAAATTATCCGCTTTCACTAACTCCCTAAAATTATTTAATTCCGTAGTATTTAAGTCAGCATTTGCAAATGGCAAATCTTCCAATACTTCGGGATTATTTAATTCTTCTCCTACTACTTCAGAATTGAAATCGAAAGTATTATTTAAAAGTTCACCGGTACCTGCTTCTCCTTCCTCTCTGTTTTCACTTTCGCTTTCAGCTTGGTTCTCTCTCTCTCTTTTACTTGTTTTTCTCTTTTCTTTCTTCTGCTGGGCATTAATGCTTCGATTGCCTCTTGATATTTTAAACTTTGTGCCCCTCTTTTAGTCTGCATTATAGTTCTAAGTGTTAGTAAACGCTTTTTCTTAGGTTGCCGTATTTCTTCTTCCTGAAAAGTATAAATACGAGATAATCTTACCGGTACAGCTTCGAAATACAACACTGGATTTCTTGAAAGTGCATCCGCGTTATTGTTCCGTCCTTGCTCCGTCTTTAAAAAAAAACTCGTATTCGTAGTCTGCTATTCTTAGTCTCCAACGTGCTACTCGTGAGTTAGGATCTTTCTTTGACTGCATAAAACTTAAAGCTCTATGATCACTTACTAAATAAAATTTCTTACCATATAAATAAGGTCTAAAATATTCAACACCCCATACGACAGCGAGTGTTTCTTGATCTGTTACTGAATATTTTTGCTCTGCTTCATTTAAAACTCTTGAAGCATAAGCTACTGGCAAATATTTACCTATTTCGCCTTGAGAAAGTACTGCACCTAAAGCCACTCCGCTAGCATCCGTTGTAAGGACAAATTCGCAGCTAAAATCCGGATATTGCAGAATTGGAGCTTCACATAATTTTCTTTTCAATATTTCAAATGCTTCTTGAGCCTTATCACTCCAAATGAACTCTTGATCCTTTTTAAGCAATGATGTAAGTGGTTTAGCAATTTTAGCGAACTGTGGTATATGTCTCCTGTAATAAGATGTTATTCCTAAAAATTGTTTAACATTTTTAGGGGTAGCTGGTACTGAAAACTTTTCAACTGCTTCAAGCTTCTTTGGATTTGGTTTTACTCCGTCCTTGGAAATGACATGGCCTAAATAAGTTACTTCAGTTTGTAAAAAGAAACATTTTTCTGGCTGCAATTTTAGATTGGCTAACCTTCTCATTACTTCTTTTATTAATTCTAACAGCGTTTCTAATGTCTTGGCATGTATCAGGAAATCATCAATATATGCTATTACACCTTCTAGGTCTCTAAATAGCATTTGGATCAGCCGCATAAAACTACTTGGACTATTCTTTGCACCGAATGGTACCTTAGTGTACTCATATAGTCCATACATGGTGGCAAATGCAGTTTTATGCCTGTCCTTTTTGTGGATTAAGATTTGATGAAAGCCAGTACTCAAATCGAGCGAACAGAAGTACTTTGAGCCGTTTATGCTATCCAGTAGGTCCAATAAATTTGGTAAAGGATACTGGTCAGAGATAGTTTTATCATTTAATCGCCTCAAATCCAAAACTAAACGATGTTTTACTATCTCCTGGCTGTTTGGTTTCTTCGGTACTAACATTATTGGATGGCTATACGATGAATGTGATGGTGTAATTATACCTTCTGCCAAAAGCTTGTTTAATTGTTCCTTTAACTCTTCTGCTAGAAAAGGTGAAATTCTATACATTCTGCAAGTAATTGGCACCGTCTACTGTAAAAATTCTATGCTAAAAAACATTTGTAAAGGATAAAGGTTCTACTGGTATATGAAAAACGTCTGCATTTTCTTCCAGAATTTTCTCAAAAATTTTCTTATCTTCATCATTTAAATGATCTAAATTTGATAATTCTTTAACCTTATCAACTCTTTGTTCAGGCGTTAGTTCCATATACAGGATCCTTTCACTATTATTTAATTCTTTTCTAACTTCATTTATTAAAATTTTGATTTGTTCTAAAAATTGCATTTTATTTGATAAATTATCCATTTCAATAATAGTATTTAAATTATCAAATGGCTCAATAAATTCATATAGCTTACAATGGTTGATCTCGTTTATTATATTGTTAGTAATTGCCATAAAATCATTTTTATATTTTACCTTTTTAGTAAACAGTGATTCGCTTACTAACCCTTCTAGTATATCGAGATGCTCTATACATAATTCTTCTTCTTTCTCAGTTTCTCTTTCATCTTTACTTTCACTATCGCTTCCTTCCTTACTTTCTGTCTTTCTTGCTCTCAAACTGTTTTGTGACTTGCCTGAACGATCTGCTTGTTGCCAGTTTTCATGCCTGGAACTATTTTTATTATAAAATTTTAACTGTATTTCATGATATTTTGTCTTATTGCTTACAATACTTTTACTTTCAATTGTATTATTTACACTATTTTCTATATTATTTTTATTCAATACTGTTTTACTATTATTTTCTTGATACATAGTAAAATAACTTATCCACCACATTAAAAAATTTAATAATTCATCTATTATTACAAAATTAATCACAATAAAATTCATACACTCTAATATTTCTGCAGTATTGTTGTACACATCTGTAGTTTTTTCATCGACCACTACGGGATCCCTGTTTGAAAAATTTTTCAACCAAGGCTTTTTATTTTTAACTTTATCTGCAGTTTTCTCTACTACTGCAGGAGCCCGATTTGAAAAATTTTTCATCAAAGGACTTTTATTTATCACCTCATCTGCAGTTTTCTCCACTACTGCAGGAGCCCTACATGAAAATTCTTCCAACAAAGGCCTTTCATTTATAAACTCATCTGCAGTTTTCTCTACTACAGGAGCCTTTTTGGAAAAATTTTCTAAACTGGTTTTATTTTTTAATACCACTTCTGCAGTTTTCTCCGCTACTGCAGGATCCATGCCTGAAAATTCCTCCAACAAAGGCCTTTTATTTATAAACTCATCTGCACTTTTCTCTACTACAGGAGCCCCTTTGGAAAAATTTTCTAACCTGGTTTTACTATTTAATGCCACTTCTGCAGTTTTCTCCGCTACTGCATGATCCATGTTTGAAAATTCCTCCAATAAAGGCCTTTTATTTATAAATTCATCTGCAGTTTTCTCTACTACAGGAGCCTTTTTGGAAAAATTTTCTAAACTGGTTTTATTTTTTAATACCACTTCTGCAGTTTTCTCCGCTACTGCAGGATCCATGCCTGAAAATTCCTCCAACAAAGGCCTTTTATTTATAAACTCATCTGCAGTTTTCTCTACTACAGGAGCCCCTTTGGAAAAATTTTCTAACCTGGTTTTACTATTTAATGCCACTTCTTCAGTTTTCTCCGCTACTGCATGATCCATGTTTGAAAATTCCTCCAATAAAGGCCTTTTATTTATAAACTCATCTGCAGTTTTCTCTACTACAGAAGCCCCTTTGGAAAAATTTTCTTTCATGGGTTCATTATTTTGCAATTTGCTAGCTTTACTTAATAATTTATATGCACCTTTTATTGCTACTATAATTTTTTTCTTTAAACTGCTATCCCTACTTATTACTTGCCTAGCCTGTAAACGCCAACGCGTTTATCCTCTCTGTAAACGCTTCCAATATAACTTTTATTATTTCTTATATTATTAACATTTACTTTTAGAGTAGGAGAATTTTTCTTAACCTGTTCTCCCACCCTTTCTACCTGAATTATACAGTCACCCTTGTCTTCTCCAGCCTCTACTTCTTTCGATGTAATTTTTAATACCTCGTTTTTTGACTGGGAGGGGTATTTTTGTCCTTGAAGCATTAAACAGCGTTCGTCAAAATATAGTCTTGTCTTGTTGCCATCTAAAAACTTGTTTCCTATCAGCCCTGTATCATCAATTGGAAAATTATTTTCTACAACATGAAATTTTGTTAAAATTCCGCAAATTTTTATTTCTATACTTCCCAATGACTTGACTGAAGGATTTGAAATTCCAATTAACTTAACTATTTCATTTTTATGAATTTTTACCTTATCTGGCACTGCTTTTTGCTTCAATAAATTCGCGCTGGCTCCTGAATCTAAGAGGTAGTCAAATTCTTTACCTAAACTGGCAGAAGATAAGATGACTGTTGGCGCGTTGCTATTTCGACTTAGATAGATTGTGTGTTCGATGTACTTGGAGCCTCCCGATTCGCGCCCATCGGTTGGTTGCTGCCGTTTCCCTGATTATTTTCCTCTGCCCTTTCTGTATTGGCAGGCCTTGATCTGCAAAAACGAGCTGTGTGTCCTTTTCTCTTACAGTTATGGCATACCATTTGCTGACGCTTAACTATCCACTCCGGTTTGTTCGGATTACCAGGATTGGTCCAACAATTCTCCTTAACATGACCATTCTTTGAACAATGGCTGCACTTTAATTGCCCTCTATTGTCCTTTTCAACAGCCTGTTGTTTTCTACCTTCCACAAATTTTGGCAATTCCGGGCATAAAAGAGTCGTGTGGTCTTGTCTAAGGCATGAAAAACAGTAATTATTATTTGGTTTGGTATGCGTACTTACGAATTTTATTTCTTCTGTTTTCGATGTTTTCGCTTCTTCATACGAGCAAGATTTCCTCTCTACCACTATAGCCTCGTTGAGAGTATCTGCAAATGTAGCATATGGCATTAACCTTGTTCTTATCTCCGTTCTCATACCTTTCAAAAAGAACCTAAGCATGTCTCTGTCTAACATGGCGTCTTCCAATGGTCTCCCCTCCAATACCGCCGCCTTTTTTATATTTCTTCCCAGTTCTTTTATTTTGTTGGCAAATAATACGACTTTCTCTTTCTCTCCTTGTCGTACCTTCGCTAAATCCCCTCCTAGTTTGTGCAACGTTTTGGGATTTCCAAAGGAGAATTCTACAAAGTCGATGACCTCTTGTATAGAGCGGAAATTGTGTCCAATGGCTGCCTTCGCTGCCCCTCCTTTTAGCCTTAACAAAATTAACGGTGCTACCTCGCTTTCGTTTTCTGGGGGTATCATTCCTTTTGCCCTGCCACACCCGATTACGAAATTTTCCACCTCTTCTTGCGAACCGGTGAATTCTGGAATGGTGTTGATTGTATCCTTTATCGAGAATGGCCTTATCTTTGATAATGATGAATTTTGTGAATACGTTGCCCCAGTATATTCATTTGTGTCGTATGTATTTCTTCTGAGACAATTACCATTATGGTAAGTCCCACACCTTCTGCATACCTCTCGCTGCCTTATTTGTTCTGCCGTGTGGTACATCGTCGAGTACGGCGTATAATGATTAGCCATTTGTGGAACCGGTCTATAATTTGTACTGCTTGCCAAGCCTGAAAAATTATTATTAATAGTTTGTTGGGCTAACTCTTGTATATGAGCTGTGACGCCCACGGTATGTGTAGGATTTTCCGTTACTTCGGGGTAAAAAATAGGTTTTCATATACTTTTTACCCCTGAAGTTATTGGAGTTATGACACTATTGTCGTCTAACAAACAAATCGTATATTCTGCATACAGCTCCTCCAGGAAGAATTCAGGACCTAAATCGGTATTATATAAATCAATTAAAATTTTTAGCGTCTCTTTATTTCTTAGCGCCTTGTCCAGTACATCTTTATTTTCTTTTGTTAAATAATTTTGTAGTTCAGTTGCGCTTTCTGTTAGTGCTGCGCTCGCATCTGTTTCCATCAGCTTGTAGGCTAAACATTTTAAAATTTCCTTAACAGATGGTTTTTCTTTTGCTTCTGTAAATTTACAAGGTTGTTTTAATATATTATATATTCTACTATCAAAATATACCGCTAAAGAAGAATCTTCTGCTTTTACCCCCGTAATAATGTCAATTATTTCGGCTGGGTGTATTTTACTTGCCAATAATTCGCTTAAGATAGCCGCCAAAGTAGCGTCTTTTAATAAATCATTTAATACTTGCTTATTAACTCGACTTTCTAATTGTGCTGTTAATTCTTCCCTTTCTACTCTCGTTGATGTTGCTTCTTTGTCTCTTGTATCTTTATAGTGTTTACTATACCAGTCCAAGACTGCTTCTACCGTTGTGTCATCACTTATTTCCACATGATCCTTTGCATATTTGCATAATATATCGTATACTTTTATAGCGTTTGTATCGCCTTCTAGTATTTTCTCACTTAATGCTTTTGTTAGGCTCATTGTATATATTTTTGATAGTATTAGTTAAGAAAAAATAGAAAAAAATTGAAATTTTAAATTTGTAGAATTATTTGCTTTTTCACTAATTAAAAACTCCCTAAAACGAGCCCCCAATTTTGTTACGATATTTTAAGTTATAATTATTATAAAATTTGTTTAATTAATTAATTATAAAATAATTATTGATTTTACTTTCTTTTATTAATGATTTGACTATGGACGTTATTAATTATACTTTTCTTCTCACACGTTCTGTTAATATATAAATATATATATATGAATATATTTTATGTTCGTAACTGTTAACTGTTATTGCCTACTTTTGTACTTGTAGCTAATAAAGCTACTCGTACCCGGGAAGGCATGTTTTTAATTATTGAATCAGCAGATATATTGTTATTGGATAGTTGAAATAAGATTCATAGGTTTGGATAGATCAGAGGTAGAAATAAGAACACTGTTAATTTAAATACCAATAAACCCGAAAGACGAATATTATTTATTGATAAACACAAATATAAAAACTTAATAAACTAATTACAAATATTACGATAACTATTATATAAGTATATTGCAAGCTCATATTACTAACCGTGATTTTATTAAATAACTTTATAACGTTAATATAAAAAATATAGCGTTTATAACATCGTTGCTCATTTGTTTAAACAAAAGTACTAGCTTTTATTAAATTCTGGATACAAGAGAGTACGTGCTACTACTAAGTTCTAGTTACGAGAGAGGACGAGATGACCAAAACTACTTCTATTTATACTGATTGACTATTGACGTGTAATTAGCCAAATTAGTTAAGAGGGGTAAGCCAACTGTCGAAATTTCTTGTAGCGTCTCTTCGCATCCTTTGCTAATAATTACTTCTGCGAAGTCCTCGATATTCAATTTATTAACTTTGATTAGCACACTTATTGCTTGTGTCGTTACTGACTTTCTAATATTTTTTTATAAAAATTCCTTAATATAAAAATTTCTTAACATAAAAATTTCCTTAATATAAAAATTTCGTGTCAGCTGACTTTTATCTCATCATAACAAAAAAAAGAACAGATCTGATAAGTCAATTCATTTTTTTAAGAAATTTTTTTACTCTTTAAATTATTCAAAATTATTCAAAATTTATCAGAAAATTATTATTTATCTGTTAAGGCTTCTTTTTTTGAACATAAAAGCTCTTAAAACAAAAAAAGATGTATCCTTATGTAAAATTTTTCGCAGAATCCAAATTTTTGGTCAGATTTTTTATTGTTCACGTGACTTGGCGGGAAAATCGAAATTTCTAAAAAATGAGCTTTTGAAAGCTAAGAATATAAAAATTATTAAGAAATAAAATTTCTTATTTCCTACATAGTACATAAATGGTATTTCACTCGAATACATTGAGCGAGATCATCAGTAAGAAACTCAAAGTATTTTTCTTATATACCAAAACTCAGCTTGAGTTGCCTTTGATTTCTTATATACTCTCCCAAATTCATTTCCCTTGCGAGAAAGTATACTTAAATCAATTTATAACATGGACCATAACATGGAAATAAGAAATTTTATTTCTTAATAATTTTTATATGCTTATGAATTTAGTACATGGAATCAAAATCTAATATATATTTATATATATTTTGTTTTATTTTAATTTGCTTTACGGGCATTCTTGATTAGTTATTACATTCATATTCACATCTAATTCCATGAATTTGGTGTTTTGAATGTAATACATTTTACTCAGCTATAACATTTGTTGCCATACAGTGGTCCATGTTATAAATTGATTTCAAGTATACTTTCTCGCAAGGGAAATGAATTTGGGAGAGTATATAAGAAATCAAAGACAACTCAAGCTGAGTTTTGGTATATAAGAAAAATACATTGAGTTTCTTACTGATGATCTCGCTTAATGTATTCTAGTGAAATACCATTTATGTACTATGTAGGAAATTTTATTTCTTAATAATTTTTATATTTTTATGAATTTAGTACATGGAATCAAAATCTAATATATATTTATATATATTTTGTTTTATTTTGAAAGCTGCTATTTTTTGATCTAGAGCTTCCAAAAAGCTATGTCCCATTGAATTTTTTTTTCAAAATAAAATATACAGTGCAAGGAAAAAGTTAAGCCTGGTTAGAAGATTTTTCACTAATAGGCATTTGAGAAATACATTTTTGAAAAAAAACCGCCTATCTTAGCGATTTCTCGTGCTACTCGAAAAAATTCTTTGACCCCGGAATCGGATAACCAGGGAAATTTCCTATCCGGACCTAAGAGGAAAAAATTTTTCATGTTAATGATAGTTTTTAACAGGAAAAATAAGAAAAATTATCCCTAATTTTTCCTACTTTTTTTGTAAAAGTCAAAAACAAAAATGGTTGCCAAAAATCGAGATTTTGCTCTGGGAGGCTAAAAATTGGGCTGGTGACTTATTTTTGGTAGTACTTTCAGAAAAAAAACACTTTAGGGCAGTTTTGAAGACCCGACCTGCAGGTCATCTACGCTTCATTTACATGTACCCACGTTAAGTTACATAAATTTTAATTTGTTTAAATGGAATGTTACCTGTGTAATTAAAAAAAAGTTTGAAAAATTTATAAAAATGACAAGTTATAAGGCAAATAACAAATTTATTAATTTTTAATAAAAAATTTTTTTAAATATTTGTTTTACAGACTATTACCCTGTATATTAATATACTGGGTCGTGTATATAAAGTTAGCTCTTGTTGCAATTTGATAGATGGAATCGCCGTATCTGATCAACCGAGGTACAAATTTAGTGACCAAAGTATTAAAAAAAGAAAAAAATTTAATTTTAAATAGAAACAACAATAATTTTGAAATTGAAAACAATAAACAACTAAAAGAGAGTGAATGATCGAGTCTGCTGTTTCTTCCGAGCTCAGTTAATTCACCCTCCTCCAAAATTTGACACTGCTGCGTCGGGCCAGTCCCGTTTTAGGCGTTAACCACTGGCTCCGCGCTCCACTTTTTTATTTTGCATATGTAGGTTCAGAGATATCATCAGTCAAAGTAGCCATTTTTTACCCATTTTTAAAAATTACATAGTATCCACAAAACTTTTTAAGCAATCAACCAATTACCACGAAAGTTGTCTCATTTTCTTTGTTTTAAAAAAGAACAACTTTTAAGAGAAAAAAATTTCAAAAAACTTACCATTAATCTACTTTTATTTTAATTTTTCTGTTTTGAAAATGTCGACCTGCCGCCGCTCAGTGCCTAAAATGGGCACAGCAGATTTACAGAGTTAAAAAGGCCAATGAGAATAAAAAATTAGACCCTTCCAGTCAATTTGAGAACAGCAAAATCTTTTTAAGTTGCCATCATTTTTGGACAGAGGGGGGTGGCCGGGTTGGGAAATAATCGCCCATATATATTTAAAAAACATTTTTTTTTTTTTTATTTATTTATTTATTCGTATGAGAAAAAAAGGAAAAGAAAAATAATTAAACTAATATTTATGTCGATGGCGTCGGAAAGTCTACATGCGCACAAAGGCGGATAAAAAAAAATTTTAGGTTCCAAATTACGGAAAAGGTAAAAAAAGGTTACCTTTTATCACACCTCGCCGCCAAGAATGTCGGTAGAGCTTTAATTGGAGCCCTATCAACATGTACAGATGAACTTAGATATATAATTTACTCCTTCACTTGTAACACAATAGTGTCAATAAAACCCATTCTGGCTGGGCATAAATTCTATGTACTTCCCATTGAAGCTGTAATCCTGGTTTTCGCAACAGAGCATGTACCTGAAAGGAACATTAAGGGCAGGGAAGTCACGTACTAAAGAACTCAAATAGAAGTTTCCATTGTATCCCGTGGCATCACACTCATAACAAGCTGGATACCCGGAAAAAATACTATGCTGGATGTACCAGTGATGATTCTGTCGTTCTCTTTCCGGTATGGTTGGATCATCATCACGGACTGGACACTTAGGTATACCTAGGATTTCCATATCCTATCAATGGTGCTTCTGTCATCGCGAAACCCTCTCCCCCGTAGTTCTCTTGTTGCAAACTAGCAAGGTGATATCTTCTGAGGTAAAGCTGTGAGGATACCCTTTCTTTGCACGGGGGCAACACGGATAGAGGAAAATGTTCATATATTATGGATGCAATAACATCCATTACGTTTTTTATGATGAATGACTTCCTGTCTTCAAATGGGCCACGTATTTTAGGAGCCCTATCTAAAGTGCTAGTATTAGGTTATTTCCTTCATCAACAAATTGTTGAAGCAAAAGATGTATTTACATAACAGGATTCATTCTAAATTAAACAAAATAAAATAATATCATTAATTTTTCTACTGCATACGACTTCCCTTTGCAATAAGTGCAGAACTTCTCTGCAGATTCAATGGCTGCTGGGTGTAAAAACTTTTCTAAACGGCGCGTTCTACAAACTCCGTTTTTATGGCCCCATATTCCACACTTAGAACAATATTTTCTGCCTCTCGCTTGGGGTTAATTATAATTGTCTGGTCTTCGCATACAAGTAGAACTTGTATGCCCGAAATGGTCACAGTCAGTACAGCGTATTTAATGATAAATGTCTTCAAATGGGCCCTGTATTTCAGGAGCCCTATATAAAGCGCTAGTATTAGGTTATTTCCTTCATCAGCAAACTGTTGAAGCAAAAGATGTATTGACATTACAGGATTTATTCTAAATTAAACAAAATAATATAATTACATTAAATTTTATACTGTAATATTGACTTAATAACTAGATGGTTACTACAAGTAATCTTAAAATTATCTTATGTCTAACTTATTCTTAAAAAGTTTTGACTTAATGCTAGATACGAGACAGCCCCTTTAGGCATGTTTATTTGATACCTAGTAATAACAAAGTATCAGACTTTTCTCTAGTCATTGCTACTGGATGGGTTTATACTGGGGGAATATGAGGGTATATACATTTTATTGGTTCTGGATTCAGAGGCTCGTTTTCCCCTTTCTCTAAATCAGTTTGAGTTGTGGTTGGGTTTGTATTAGCTAAGTGGATAAACAGTTGAGTGATTGATACACAAAAAGCCCCGAACAGACGTAAAGACCAACCGGAGATCGAGTGTAAGGTGTAACATCTGATGATGGTGTCGACTATGAGTTTTAGAAATTGAAAAATCATTACGATGGTTAGGATTCCTGCACTAACAGTTCCAAAACTAACGAACTTGGCCCACATGCGGTCCCAGGCTCCTTCCGCTAAACGCTACATTTCTTATTGATTAAACAGATTAATCAAGCTGCCGCCTTAATTTACAGTTGCCTTGCCTGTCATACCTCTTGCTATGTTGTTTAATAGCGCTGGGTTTTCCAAGGGAAAATTTATGTGATCCCTCAGGTTTCTAGATACTTTGGCGTATAAATTCCGCTGTTGGCTATATCAACTGGGTCTTTTTATTACCATGTTAGTTTGATATGTGGATTTATTATTGTAGTTGAAACTGCAAGAATTGGTCGAGTTGAAATTTGATACCAAGAGGTTCCAATCTTATAATAAGATGGGATCAATGGGTTACTGTTGACTTGTGTTTCCCTTTTAAGTTGAATATGTGTTCTTGGAGTAAGAAAATAAGTCTCGTTGTTTCTTCATTCCTCAAGTTGATTATATCACATGTCTCCGTGCTTGATAGTGACCTCTGTCGGCAAACACTTCATAACATGAATCTTTTCACCACTTACCACTGCCATATAACCTGGGGTCTCACGCATGAGATGATGAGCATACTCATCCGGAGCAAAGGCTGCTATAGCTAGAGAAATTTTGATAGTTTGTCTCTCTAAATTACAGCGTTAGAAGACTACGTCTAAATATAAGCGGGTCATTTGCTTACGCTGGTTACGATCAGTGTAAAAATATTTATTATTGACATATAAAAATAAATCTAGATTTTGTACCATATTGAATTTTCGGAAAAATACTTCCAAATTTTTTAATTTTAAATTATTAAAAAGCACTTCCAATTTACACTGTATAACCGGTATATCAGTGAATTCAAGTAACTTTAACAATTGTATATCAACTATTTGGCCGCTAGCATTGCTAACAGGAATATCACAAGGTCCTACTTCCAGTAGAGAAATGGTAGTCAGATAAGCATTTTTGATCCACAGTCATTGGCAATCATTGCTGCCGTCTGCTTTATTGATAAGTAAAGTATAATTAAAGAAAGAAATTTGAAAGTAGACATGTTCTAAAACAGAAAAAACATAATCTCTGAAATAATCTAATTGTAACCTGAGTGAAAACTTTCGACTATTTGTTAGTTTCAATTTTGACATTACCGTTATTAAAGACTTGTTCTACAAGGTAAGGTCCTTCAGAAGGATTTTTGAGTTTGCGTGGCTTAAGGCCTTTATATAACCAACTTTTGTCTCCTACCTTGTAGTTTTAGATTCTAGCCTTTTTATCGTTTTGAATCTTAGAACGATCTTTGGCCTGAATTAAGTTTTCATGAGCCAATTTTTTGATTTCAATCAATTTGGTCACTAAATCCTTTAAATAATTTTCATAGTTGGGAAATGGTTCACCCTCTATAGGTGGCGCAAATGATGGCATTCGAGCCAGTTTTCCAAACAAAATTTTATAAGGTGTGTATCTGGTCCCTTCATGCACCAAGGTATTACAAGAAAAGCTTGCCAGGGCTAACTATTCATCCCAAGTTTCTACCGATTCAGATTCTGTCTCAAATATTCAGTTAAAACGATATGCGATCTTTCCAATGAGCCGTTATTAGCGGGATGATAACTAGTATTCTTAACCTGGTAAATTTTAAACCTTTTAGCCACTCGTTGCATGAGAGAGGACAAGAAGTTACAGCCCTGATCCGTGAGAACTTTTAAAAGTTACTCAAAGGTACAGATACACATCTTTATCAATGCTGTAGCAATAGTATCAACTTGTGCGTCAGATATCACTACAGCAATCAAAAATTTAGATAATAGACATTGACAAGTGAGTATAAATCGGTTTCCATTTCGGGTAAGAGGGAGTGGAACAACGATATCCAAAGCACATTATTCAAACGCGGAACCAGGAGTAAAAGTAATTGTTACTGGCCGTTTATTTTTTATACGTCTTAGCTTCTTTAATTGACAATTCACGCAGAATTGAAATGGTTTTATAACATCCTCTCTTACATTGTCCCAATAATAATTTTCAATGATTCGTGCATATGTTTTTACACAACCCTTATGTTCTACCTATATAGAGTTATGCATTTCATTGAAAATTGTATACCTTCCCTCCTTTGGGACATAATCTAAACTAGCGGTACAAATAACAGTCGTTAACGCTGATAAAAGTAGTACTTCAATTCTTATGTATAAATCGGAGTATAATAAAAAAGCTGAACTCTTATTATCTGATACAAATACGTACAAATACATACGAAAAAGTAGTAAATCTATAGAATTTACGGAAGAACTTCAAAAGTTATGCAGTGGAATTTTAAATTATTGGAATGATTGCGGTATTTTAGATAAAAAATTTCACCATAATGAGCTAACACAAACTAATACAGTGCTAGCTAGATTCTATATAACTATAAAAGATCATAAAATAGGGTTTCCGGGTCGGCCTATTACATCGGATGTAAATAGTACAGTATATCTTGTAGCAAAATATCTTAACCAATTTTTAACTCTAAGCTGTGCTCCCCCAAAATCACGTATAAAAAATAGCTTAGAATTATGTAAGAAAATAAATAATTTAAGTATACTGGATGACTATATCTTATTATCGTTTGATGTAAAATCGCTTTTTACTAATATTTCTAAAGAACTCGTAATATCAAGTCTAGATCGGAGATATGATGAAATTAGGCGCCGTTGCGTTACCTTTTGATCAAGTAATTGAAACAGTTAAATTTATATTCAATAACATTTTTTTTGTATTTAACGGTAAAGTGTACCAACAGATCTTAGGATCTCCTATGGGATCTCCCATTTCTCCCCTTTTCGCTGATTTAGTTATGGACTCACTAGAAACAGAATGTTTAGCTTCATTAGATTTTACACCTCTTTTCTATTATAGATATGTTGATGACATATTACTCTGTATTCCTAAAAATAAGGTGCATTATACCTTAGAAATATTTAATGGCTTTGATAATAAATTACAATTTACACATGAAGTTGAATGTAATAATAGTATAAATTTCTTAGATGTAACATTAATTAGAGATCAAAACAAAAAAATTATTACTAATTGGTATCTTAAACCAACATTTTCGGGTCGTATACTAAATTTTAAATCAAACCATCCCATACACCAAATAAACTGCTATGGTTTATAATCTTGTTGATAAAGCGATACAACTGTCCGATTCACAATTTCATGAAAAAAATCTAAGCCTAGCTAAATCTATATTGCTAATAAATAATTACCCGGTAGAATTTATAAATAAACGTGTCAAAAAACGTCAGAATACCATTAACCAAAGTGGCATAATCGCGCGACATGATATACGTACACAAATTTATACAAAACAGCTTAAAATAAAAATTCCATTAAAAGTACACAGTTTCGATAAAATTATACGCCTTATGAAACAGTTTAAAATCTTACCAATCACCTATATCAAGGATAATCTTTCACATATTATTACTAATAATAAGGATAAAATACCTATATTAGGCAGACCTAATAGTGTATATTTACTAAAATGTAGTAAATTCCGAGCTTCATACGTCGGTGAAACGAAAAAAGCGTTAAGATATCGTGTCAATAAACATAGACGGGACGTACGTAATAATTGTGATGGTGTAGTACCGAACCATTGTAAGAATGGGCATATAATGGATTGGAAACAAGCTACTATTTTAGACATTGAACCTATTTGGAGGAAACGATTAATTTCCGAAAATACGCATATACACCAACAGGATAAACCGCTAAATAAAAAAAGTGATCTAAACAAATTGCACAGATCATATGATACAGTATTTGAAAAAATGCGCCGGTTATAACAATTTAAAATTCCTTAAAGTATTTGGTTCTAACGATAATACAATATATATACTAATTGTTAAATATATTAATAAAATAGAATAAATATACATATCTAATAATAATTGTAACCACTTTCTTACCATATACTGATTATTAATTAAAACGCTTTCAGAAATATATCATGTGCATTATCTGTTAAGGATTCAATTATAAAAAAATTATATATAAAAAAATTATATAAATCATAATTATAAAAATTACGTAAAATTATCAATAATTATAGTAAAAAAATTTTTTAATGGAAAAACAGTATAAGAATATACACTTTAAATTTGAATTTCTAAATTTCTGTAATAAATTATAAATTAATGCTCTTTATAATAGTATTAATAAAAAATAAGATTCCAGATGTAAAAAATATGTTTTTCCAAAACATACATTAAAAATATGAACTCTTCAAAAATATACGTTAAAAATAACTTGCATAGATTTTACTTAAAATATCAAATAGACTAAAGAAACCACGCCTACGATAAGCTGTGTATTGTCTATGTACTTAAATCACAAGATGACGTTAATATAATCAAGTACACTGTAATACTTAGACTATAATACTAATAAATTAATAAGAAAACGCGACAGTTTTACATAAAAAAATCCGTGTATATTTTGAATAAAATAAACTAAAAAATATTGTAACGTAATGTTTTGTAAAGCGAAGTCAGTTGAACACCAGACTCTCTTGAAGATGAATGCGTAACTTACACGTACATCTTAAATTTTTTAAATTGGTAAATTATAATAAACTTGTAAAAAATATGTAAAATTATTAGGTACATAATTATATTTTATTGGTTTTAGCTTGATAAGGTCGACATATTCATCGACGAAACGTCGCAAATAGATAAATAAATTTTTATTTAAAAATTTGATTTGAATAATTTTTTCCATTTGGTCAATCAATTCCTACTTAATCAGAATTGTTTTATAATTAAAAATTTGCGTAAAAACGAAGAGGATCTCACTCCAAGATGTATTACTCATATTGGCACTTTTTGCCAAACTAAATGATTTAACCTTATCTTCTATTGACTTAGATCTTAACGTAACTAATAATTCTAATAGTTTTTGCTTCTTCAATAGAACAGATTCGTTCTCTTTTAAACACAGACCGAATTAATGTTTGCGATTTATAACGCTGCGCTTTACGCTACCAGGAACTTATTTTCTTATTATTTGTTTACCAGTGGGGTCAATAAAATAAATCAGATGATTTCTACAATATTTTAAAGATTCCTTGTAGTACTGTGAAAATCTCTTAGGATTAACACGGTGGGCTTGTTCTCTTCAGTTATATCTCGATCAGAAGTTATGCTGTCAGATTCTTGATCCTCTCCGCTACCTGGTAAGTCGTCCCAACTATTTTCTAATTCTGAGATGAGATTTTTTCTTGGTACATTGCGTTTTTGGACTTCATCTGTATCTCCTGAATCTAAATTGCTAAGACCATCATATTTATCTGTTTCCTGGACTTCTTCTGTACATGGAATTTCTTTTATGTTAACTTCTGCCTCTTTTGACTTTGTTTTTGGACGACCTATTTTTCTTGGTGGTTGTCTAGCAGGTGTTGGCTGGTCTTATGGTTCGATTATATTTTTGTCTTGTCTACTTGGCACAGGTTCAGGTACGTTTTTTTTATTCTATGTGGCTGAATTGCTCTTCTAGCTTGAGCTCTAGTGCTGGAATTTATCAACGCCTCTTTCTCTTCCGGGGTCGGAGAATTTTGCGAAAGTGCGTCTGCATTCATCTGTCACTTTTCAGCGCAATAAACTATATCAAAATCATAATCAGAGAGACAGAATCGCCAACGCAATACTCTGGCATTAAAATCAGTTGACTTAAAGGACAATAATGCTTTGTGGTCTGTTACTATGATAAAATGCTTTTTGTAAACATAGGGTCGGAAATGTTTGATACCAAAAGGAATGGCATTGTAATCTTCGTCTATCTCTAATAAATCTAGAAATTAGCTACCTTGATTTTGGTTTCATCCTCCTCATTGGAGCCTGCCTCAGACGATTCTGCTGAACTGATAATATCCAAGTCGCTGTCAAAATTAACCTTCTCCACATTCACCGTGTCACAATCTGAACTTTCTGTTGTTGATTCGTTCCCCTCGTTTTCCATAAGAAATGGTACTCAAAATGGTTTAATAAGAAATGGTTCCGTAAGAAATAACTACTACCTTTTTCGGAAAAGAATAGATTACCCAACATACCTTTGAAAGGTATATTTATATTATCCAGAGCTACATGAAAAACAGGAATTCCCATAGCTAATGCGTCTAAAGTTGGTACTGGATCTTCAGTTGTTCCTTCTAGGATAAGCTTAAACACGGTGGCTATTTCCGCGTTTTTATGTACTATGGATTTTTTGATGATTTTGAGTTCTGGTCCTGTATCCAACAGCAAAGTGATTTGTTTACCATTATGGAGGTTGGTAACCGATAAATATGGTACAGTGTCATAAGGTTTTAAATTCAATTTGATTGACATGGGCATTACTTCGACAATATAGACATGAAACCTTTGATCAATTTAATGCTTTATGAACTTCAGAACTACAAAACCAGCAAGTATAAACTCCTCTAATCCTTTCTCTTAGATATTCTCTTGATTGGATTGGAAGTTTAGTCGTTGTTCCTCCCCTGAGCTCTCGTAGGGCTTCTTCTTTAGACTTTATTTAAGATATTTGTCGCGCCATTTCATATAAGGTTGCTAGATTGTCAAGATTTTGATTAATATAATTTTCAATCCTCGCTTGAAGAAGTGCATTACGTTACTGGTATCATTTCTAAAAGCTGTTAACTGTTCTTCGTTTGAGTTACTTCTAACTCTATAAGTGTCCACTATAGTTCAGCTAAGTCCTTTACCTTATTTGCTTATGAGACTACTCTTTCTCCTTCCTTTTGATAAATATTACCAAGATTTCTAAATAGTTGATGTATAGTTTTTCCAGGAAAATAGTAATCTCGCAAGAAATTTTTAACTCGTCCAAGGTGGCAAAATCGTTTCCTATCATTAGCTTACGAACTTCACCTTCAAGCTTTCCTCTAAGTAGCCGAACCAAAGTTTGTTCCATTTCTGGGTCCATCATAGTGGTCTAAATCACAACCTTTCAAAAATCCGGCCAGTGGAATTTTATTACCACTGAACATCGGCACTACTGATATTATATCCCGCATGGGTACTACATTATTTTGAGCCATGATTTGGCGATTTTCCGGTTGTGGTCGCACATGTACCTTTAATTTGTTCTGGAACTTTTATAATATTTGATTCTTTTTCTTGTTGAATTTCCAGATTTTCTTGATACTGTACTGGTTACAGTGGCTCTTCTTGCATGTTCTAACGCTGCGGTAGCTCTGGTAAATGTGACAAGGGCCTTCTGTTTTGAACGTTGGGGTTAAGGGCTTCTAACTCTTCTCTAGCTTCTGGGTTGTTGTTAGCTTGGTTACGTGTTATAGGTACTTAATTCTAAATTTAATTTCATGTTCATATTGAGATTAAATATCTTGTGTTTTAGAATAATTAAAGATAATAAGATATTGGTTCATTATCTATTTTTAATTATCTATTAATAAATTTACTGTATTTACTCAAAATCATTGTCTAAGCTGGGGTTACAATGGTATATAGACTAAAGTAACCCTTGTATATATAATAAAAATTTCTTTAACTTAGCTTGGGACTACTTATTTTGTAAAAAATTTTAACTAAAAACGTGAACCTTAAAGCGTTCAAGACACAGAGTATATAAAAATGTAATGCTATAAACAAACCATATACAATATCATAGCTTGATTTGCTACTGATTTTTAGAGTTGGCATTTTTTTTACTATACAATTTTTTTTACTATACAACTTTACTATACAATTAAATTTTTTAAATTTTTGTTTTTTTTATTCTTAGGACTTCCGATACCTATCTTATTTCATAATGAAATTTTTTGAGTTTTTTCATATATAAATAGCCGACAATATACATGGTAAATTTTTTAGTTTTTTCATATTGTATACCGCCAATATGAATTTTACTATACAGTTAAATATTTCCAATTTTTTTTTCATTCTTAGGACTGCCGATATCTATATTATTACATCGTGAAATTTTTTTAATTTTTCATATACAAAATAGCCAGAAATATAGATAGAAATTTTTGTAGTTTTTTCATATTGTAAACCGCCAATATGAATTTTACTATACAGTTAAATATTTCTAATTTTTTTTTCATTCTTAGGACTGCCGATATCTATATTATTACATCGTGAAATTTTTTTAATTTTTCATATACAAAATAGCCAGAAATATAGATTAAAATTTTTGTAGTTTTTTAATATTGTAAACCGCCAATATGAATTTTACTATACAGTTAAATTCTTAAAATTTTTGTTTTTTTCTATTATTCTTAGGACTGCCGATGTCTATATTATTTCATATTCAAATTTTTGAGTCATTTCATATATAAAATAAAAGAGTTTCGGGGCAAATTACTCCTTGGAAAAAATCTTTTTAATCTTTTTTAATTTTAGCTCACGGCACACAACTGTTTAAAGCTAAGAAGTACAAAATTTAAAAACTCAAAAATTGGTCATTTTCATCACTTCATATCTTAAAATGGTTTGTATTAAAATATAAAAACCAAAATGCTTTGTTTTTATTAAACGCATTTCTAAAGACGCTTTTTTTTTTGTTTTTTATTTAATGTATTCATTAAAAAGAAATAGCAAAAAAAAGACTTATAGTACGATTTATTGAGTTATTGGGTTTATTCATTGAAATAATAGTAATGAATTTAGCAAAAACTATACTTCACTTTAATTTTTTTTTCTAAAACAATCCTATTTTAAAGAAATGTTGTAATTTCAATTGTTTTTATGCAATATTAGCATTAAATTATTAGTATTGAATTTAGAAAAATATACTCAACTTAAATGTTTTCGAATATTGTCCGGTTTTATAGAAATGTTGTAATTTCAAATGTTTTTATGCAATGATAGCATTGAAATATCAGTATTGAATTTAGCAAAATATACCCAACTTAAATGTTTTCAAATATTGTCCTGTTTTATAGAAATCTTGTAATTTCAAAAATATTTTTCTGCAATGATAGCATTGAAATATTATTATTAAAATTAATAGAAAACAGAAATTATACCCCTCTTTAATATTTGTTTCGTTAACAACTTAAGAAGATAAACTCATATTGATTGTCAACAATTTGAAAAACATCTAAAAATTTTAATATATATATTGTCAGGTGTATTATAGCAGAAACTATACGCTATTCTATATATTTTTCGAATAGTGTCCTCTTTTATATGAAAGTTGGAATTTCAAATATTTTTATGCAATGATTGCATTGAAATATTTTTATTGACTTTAGCAGAAACTATACGTCATCTAAATTTTTTTCGAATAGTGTCCTGTTTTATATAAAAGTTGTAATTTAAAATGTTTTTAAGCAATGTTAGCATAGAAATATATTTATTGACTTTAGCAGAGACTATTAGATTCGATTAGATTAGATTAGATTGTTTATTTGTTGATTGTTTATTACTATACGCCATTCTAAATTTTTTTCGATTAGTCGTCCTTATTTAAAAGTATTTATTTAAAAGTTGCAACTTAAATTTTTTTTGTGCAATGATTGCATTGAAATATGTGACCGGCTTTTAACGACGGGAGAATAATAATAATAAAAGGCTTACCTTGAAATTTTAGTTATAAGGAAAAGAGAGAGAAATTTTAAATAAATAAATTATAATTTTAGATTTAATAAATATTAATATTAATTAATTAAAGTGCTCGTTGAGCGCCACGATATTTTAGAGCAAATATCGAAACTATATCAAAATACACAAAGAAAACGTTATTTACAAGAAAATACTTAAATTCTACGAAAAGCCGGATACAAATATTAAAGGGAAAATTACAAGAGAGCATGGGAAATCTAGGGCGTCTTTCCGCATAAGCAATTAAATTTACTAAATAATACAAAATTTTAACCATATAATCGAACTATAATTAATCAAATAAAATTACGAAATAGCCTAACTAAAAAGCCGAGAGCACACTTACGCAAAATAATCTTGAGTTATTACCTTGTGATAATTCTTGAAGATGAGCTCCAAAAAAAAATTAAAAAAAATAAAAAAATTAAAAAATTTAAAAAACCTTAATATTTTCTTGAGAAAGTCTAATAGTCCAATATATCCTATCCTATATATATATAAATCTTTAATTATGTGTGTGTGTCCGAAATGAGTAAACTAGAACGCGATAAAAGCTACAGACATGGGGTTTACGGCAAAAGACGGCAAAAATTACGGGTCAAAACATAGGCTAGGTTTTATTTCGATTGATAACGACAAAAAATTTTTATGTTGAAAAAACTGAATTTCCAAGAAAAAAATTTTTATCAAATTTTCAAAAAAAACCAAAAAAACGGAAAACCGAGGAAAAATTTTACTGTCAAAAAGAATTTTATTCGATTCAGGCATATTTTTTACGTATCCACCTAAATTTTCAAGCTAATCGGCTCGATCTGTCAAAAGTTACAATAATTTTTAAAAAATTATAAAAGTTTAGGAATAATCCTATTCTATCCTATCCTATCCTATATCCTATATATATATAAATCTTTAATTATGTGTGTGTGTCCGAAATGAGTAAACTAGAACGCGATAAAAGCTACAGACATGGGGTTTACGGCAAAAGACGGCAAAAATTACGGGTCAAAACATAGGCTAGGTTTTATTTCGATTGATAACGACAAAAAATTTTTATGTTGAAAAAACTGAATTTCCAAGAAAAAAATTTTTATCAAATTTTCAAAAAAAACCAAAAAAACGGAAAACCGAGGAAAAATTTTACTGTCAAAAAGAATTTTATTCGATTCAGGCATATTTTTTACGTATCCACCTAAATTTTCAAGCTAATCGGCTCGATCTGTCAAAAGTTACAATAATTTTTAAAAAATTATAAAAGTTTAGGAATAATCCTATTCTATCCTATCCTATCCTATATCCTATATATATATAAATCTTTAATTATGTGTGTGTGTCCGAAATGAGTAAACTAGAACGCGATAAAAGCTACAGACATGGGGTTTACGGCAAAAGACGGCAAAAATTACGGGTCAAAACATAGGCTAGGTTTTATTTCGATTGATAACGACAAAAAATTTTTATGTTGAAAAAACTGAATTTCCAAGAAAAAAATTTTTATCAAATTTTCAAAAAAAACCAAAAAAACGGAAAACCGAGGAAAAATTTTACTGTCAAAAAGAATTTTATTCGATTCAGGCATATTTTTTACGTATCCACCTAAATTTTCAAGCTAATCGGCTCGATCTGTCAAAAGTTACAATAATTTTTAAAAAATTATAAAAGTTTAGGAATAATCCTATTCTATCCTATCCTATCCTATATCCTATTAATATATAAATCTTTAATTATGTGTGTGTGTCCGAAATGAGTAAACTAGAACGCGATAAAAGCTACAGACATGGGGTTTACGGCAAAAGACGGCAAAAATTACGGGTCAAAACATAGGCTAGGTTTTATTTCGATTGATAACGACAAAAAATTTTTATGTTGAAAAAACTGAATTTCCAAGAAAAAAATTTTTATCAAATTTTCAAAAAAAACCAAAAAAACGGAAAACCGAGGAAAAATTTTACTGTCAAAAAGAATTTTATTCGATTCAGGCATATTTTTTACGTATCCACCTAAATTTTCAAGCTAATCGGCTCGATCTGTCAAAAGTTACAATAATTTTTAAAAAATTATAAAAGTTTAGGAATAATCCTATTCTATCCTATCCTATCCTATATATATATATAAATCTTTAATTATGTGTGTGTGTCCGAAATGAGTAAACTAGAACTATAAAAGTTTAGGACTAATATATTATATATATTTGTAACTCTTACCGGTTACTAATTTAGTAGCTCAATAGAGTAACTAAAAGAAACTTGTACAGGTATTATCAGGGAGAATCCTAGAATTGTTAGTTGAGGGAAGCAACTGCCACTTGCGGATCCTAGGGAAGGGTAATCAAGCTTTGTATCTCTGATCACTAATTATCCGCATGAGTTCCAACGCCCGTAATTTTTATAATTCAGTAAATTTTAGATAATAATTTGGGTAAAAAAAGGTTGTTGTACAAAATATTGAGTAACCTAAAACAACATATCTTTGGAAAAATCAAGTTGCAGGGGTCCAGGGGGGCGCAGCCCCCTTGGCGGTTGCCGAGGTGAGCGAAGCGAGCCGGAGGCAGCTAGTATATATACATAATTTTGAGTCCGGTATTTTATGTCCGGATTCCTCAAAAGCACTGTTTGTGTGTATGTTACAGAAAGCAACTGCGTGCTTCTGTCACGTGTTGGACATCAATCACTTTATACCACACAGAAATTAACTAATATTAAAATATTAATTCTTAATTCACCAATAAATATCAAAAATACTTAAAAACAAATAATTTTAATGAGCCAAATTGACGAAACGAAATTTAATGAAAAGCAACAATATTTATGATGCGTGTGTACGCTACGATGGCTCGCATCAGTCTGCCTTGACGGGCTCTCCTTCTCTGCCGCTTCGACCGATCGCCGATCTCTCATTGGTCTGGATTCGCGGGCAAATCGGAGCGGAGCGGTAAATTCAATATTTATAAAAATATTATGTAAATTTTATATAAAGAAAATGTCACGGGTTTTCACCCTCTGACATACCCCCCCTCTTAACTATAGTTAAGGGGTTCGTTGTAGTCTTGAATATTACGAATGTGTGCTCGTCCTAACTAACATTGTGGGCCGCAAATCTAACGGGAACTAAGATAATTACCTTATAACGATTAATATGTACATAAATAAATTTTACCGGATTAAACTTGTAAACTTGGGGGAATAGGGGAAATGAATAAGGAAGCATGTTGAGGTTAGAACTCAAAATTATCTGAAAATTTATATATATAGGAGAATATAAAGTCATGTTTATTATTATCTAATCACAGCACCTGCAATTCCGTCAGTGATTCTAAATTTTTTTTTTTCGGAACCCAAAAGAGAAAACAAAACACAAAAAAAAAAGAAATACAAAAATTACAAAAATTTATAAAATAAGGAAATACATTTAAACAAAAACCGACGCGGTAGCAGAGGTAACGCGCTCGCTTTGTAATATAGCAAAATATTATGCAGTGGGTTCGCATACAGAGCAGTGACAACTTTTTTTCTGAAAATAAATATTTAATAAAATAAATATTTGTTTTAAGAAGGGAGAGTAGAGCTAGCTGCCGAGTCGCAGGTGGCAAGACGAAATGGAAAGTGCCATTTGCTTGCCTCCGTATGTCATGCATAGAGGGCGTTTTTCCAAGGTTTTTCGCGCCTCTTTTAAAGCGATTGTTGTGAATAACAACTCTGCGCTTTAAAGACGGAATTGTCAGCATGGCTCCTATTAAAAAGTCGGACCTTGGACCGCATTTGGCCATCCCAAACCCTAGTAAAGGCTATGAATAGATAAAGTTTGAAATGATTGTTAAAGTTCCACCTATCCTAAACATCCCTTCTAATCCCACAGTTTCACCACAATTTTTCCATACGTCTCCAAACCTATCTAATTATTTCCATTAAAGGAAAAAGCGGTATATATCTCAATATATATATATCGACTTCCGAGGGAATAAAAGCAAAAAATGCGGTTTGGACCACTTGTGCAAATAACTGTTGGTGATCTCCGTATAACGTAAGGTTCTAAGAGGTTAAATAAAGCATATACATACATTAAAAAAAAATTAATCTATTCAAACAAATAGAATGCGTCTTCTATATTATACGCAGATTCGTTGTCATCATCATCCTGATTTTCTTCTTCCTTCTTGTCAGGCTCAATTTCCTCGATGACAACGTTTGGAGGTGATACTGGTGGCTCAATAGCCAATCTGTACGGCTTCATTTTAAGACGACCAGTGATAAGGTCATTCTTTCTTGTGTCAATACATTTGGGGTTGACGCAAGTGTCCTTATCAGCACATGGGGCTCCGCACAAAAAGCAAAAGTAATGGAGCCGCGGCAATAGGCAATCTTGGTGTAGATGACCCTTCTTGTTACAATTCCAGCAGGGCTTGTCTTCCATATTGGGGATCGATAATCTGCTATCAGCAGCTGGTGGCAAAGAGAGAATTGGAGGGCCGACCCGTAGGTCCATCAATGAGGGGAGAGGGTTTTCCGGAACGGGGGGAGATTGGACTACCTGATATTGCCCATATATGGGGGTAATGGTAGACAGCTCGTACCTTGAACCTACGGCTTCTAGGAAGGCAGATTAGTCTGCCTCGTAAAGGAGGACTTCAAACTTAAGTAGTTTGACCCACTTATCTTCGTTGGCCACATAGGCCACATACCCGATCGCTTGATCGCCAATTGTCCTTTTGAACATCTGAAATTGAAACGTGTTATCGTCAGACATGGCATTACAGAAACGACTGTTTTCATGCAACAAAGTATTTATATTTTCAACACAAGACACATTGTTTAGGTTATCATCACAAGAGAATGGTTTCATATATTTTACATGGATTCTAGGTGATTGTTGCTTAGTAGGCGTTTCTATTTCATATACGTTTGGGGAAACGACCTTAGTAATTTTGTGAGGACAAGAATAGGGGTCAGCTAATTTAGTCGAAAATCTTTTACCACCGGATGACAGGTGATGTTCTTTTTTCATAATTGGTTCGCCTAATTGAAACCTAACCTTCTTGCGTCCTTTATTATAATATTTGGCTTGCCTTACGGAGGCCTTGAATAAAAATCTACGAATAAGGTCGTGATAAGCCTGTAACCGTAGCATACGGTAACCCCATATTTTAAGGTCAGAACTAATAGATTTTTTTCGAGGGACATCTTCTGACATAATTGAAAAAGGAGGTACTGGATTTATACCATAATTTAGGAAAAATGGAGAAAAACGAGAAGAATCTTGAATAGAATTATTTACGGAAAAACTAAATTCGTGAAGATGTTCATCCCATAAACGATAATCTTCCCGGAGGAATGATTTTATCATCGTTTTAATTGTACCGTTGACCCATTCGGCAGGATTTGCGTTAGCTGCGTATGGAGGAATCAGAGAATGCTCGATTCCATATTTTTTTAAGCGTTCGTCAATATATTTATTTGCAAATTCTGTACCATTATCTGTGTGGACAACGGCAGGGCAGCCATAAACAGAAAATACGTCTTTATCTCAAACTTTCCATATCTTGGGACCATCCGCAGCTCTTAATGGTCTCACGATAATAAATTTTGTGAATAGGTCCTGTATAATTAAAATGTATCCGAATCGATTTTTAGTAAGAGGATATGAGCCAAGGATATCGCAAGCCATGATATTCCAGGGTTCATCTTTTTCACGAACGCCCATAAGACCTTGAGGACCAGTCTTAGGAATTTTATTTTCCTGACAGACTTTACAGTTTTGAACAAAACGTGCTATGTCGACAGACATACCAGGCCAATAGTAATATCTTGAGAAAAGCTCTATCGTTTTATCCCGGCCTAAATGTCCATTGGGGGTTATCATGACATTCTGACATTATTTTTTTATGCCTTTCTTCAGGCAAAACTAATTTCCATTTATTTAAATCCTTGATTGAAGGATCAATCCAAGGATGGGGTTTATGGAAATACAGATTGTCATCTTTAATTTGCCAATCTGGGTATTTATCCGGATATTTTTTTACTAAGCTGAAATTATTAAAATACCATGGGTCCCTAATAGATTGATGAGTCATAGAAGCGACCTGATTTTCGAAGGCTCTGGATAATGCGTCCGGAACGTGATGTTCGGCGCCCGCTCTATGGACAATTTCAGGTTGATAAGCTAAGAGCTTCATGGCCCAGCGACCTAAACGACCTGTAGGGTCTTTTATATTTTTAAGCCATTGGAGACTAGAGTGATCAGTTATAACCATAAAATCGTAACCCTCAATATAAGGTCTTAATTTTTCAACGCTCCATAGTACGGCAAGACACTCTTTTTCACTTGTACTCCATTTACGTTCTGTAGAAGTCAATAGACGATTTAGAAATATAATTGGATGATTATATCCGTCAATTTTCTGTGTAAGTACACAGCCTATAGCGTAATCAGAACTATCGGTATGCAAATAAAACCTTTCTTCAAAATTTGGCCTTATAAGGATAGGGGCTTTAGTAAGACTATCCTTAATGTTTTGGAAAGCTGTTTCTGGTTCTTCATTCCAATGCCAGGGAACGTACTTTTTTAATAGACGACAAAGTGCTTCTTTGTCTGCAGAAAAATTGAGCATGAAACGGGAATACCAAACGGACATGCCTAAAAAACGACGTAGTTGTTTCAAATTAGTTGGTGCTGGAAAGTCGACAATGGCTTGTACTTTTTCGGGGTCAGTGTGAAGGCCATCTTCATCAATGACGTATCCCAAATATTTGACCGAAGAACTACAAAACTCGCTTTTTTCCAAATTAATTTCGAGGTTTGCTTTTTTAAGGGCCAGAAGAACAATTTCAAGCCATTTCAGATGATCAGCGAAATTTTCGGTAACCACAATTAAGTCATCGATATATATAAATACAAAGACTTCAGCGCCAGGAGGGAGCATTTCCCGGATAAATTTATCCATGGCTTCCTGGAATGTTGTAGGAGAATTACAAAGCCCGAACAGCATTCTACGGTATCTAAATTGTCCGCGGCCATATATGGCGAAAGCCGTATAATCGCGATATGGCTCGTCAATCTCAATTTGATGGAACGCAAGAGTCATGTCAATTTTGCTAATATATCGAGCCTTCCTTAACCTGTCAAGAATGGAATCGATATTTGGAATTGGGTGTCCATGTTTACGAATGACCTGATTTAATTTTCGATAGTCAATACAAAATCTCAAAGTATTGTCCTTTTTAGGGGCCAAAACAGGTGGACTACACCTTGGACTACGGCAAAGCTCAATAACTCCGGTTTGAAGCAAGCAGTTTTTCAACGGCTTCGTGTGCGGCTTCTAAAACCTTAGGGGAGTATCTCCGTAAAGGTTGCTTAATAGGTGGATGACCTTGAACATCTATTTCATGTTGTATGATGTTCGTTGAACTTAATATCTCACCTGGGGGATCAACATATTTTTTTACTAATTTTTCGATCAAATTACGTTGTTCCTCTGTAATTTCTGTTAAGCCAGCACATTTCTCAATATATTCAAAATCGTCATCCAATATGAAACGAACAAAATATCCATTCCGGAATTTCTCCAGCAATGGTTGCCAAAATCAATTTCAAATTCAAAAATTTTAAGGAAATCCATCCCTAATACACAATTATAGGCTAAAGCACTAACTAAACGAATCGGTACAGATTTTTCAAAATTATTTATTTTTATGATAAGTTCGGTTTCCCCATCGACAGGTAATACCACACCATTTGCAACAGAAACCGTAGCGTTGGAAGGGCGAATGCCCTCAAGAATCTTTTTAAACATTTTTCCGACATAGCTCTTTGTAGATCCAGAATCGACCAACGCACGAACTTTATGACCTCTAATGCAAATGTCCAAAAAATAGCGAGTACTAGAGTTTAGATCTGAAATCCAATCATGAGTTTGTTCTGCATTGAATGGAGAAGAATTTGAGTTTGGGAGTCCTGAGAACTTTCTACACTCCCCCCTCCAAAACTGTAAGTATCGCTGCCAAAATCGATAACAAAACTAAAAGCCATAAGGAAACCTATTGCTAAAACTAGATCATAAGATAGACATTTAACTATCTTAATAGAAATTTGAGCAAAATTGTCATCTGTAGAAAATTTTAAGCTACACATTCCCTCAACAGGGACTTCCATATTGTTAGCAACTGTCATGGAAGAATCAGGTGAGGTTAACTTCACAAAAGACCCTATTGATTTGCCTCCGTAGGTTCTTGTAGAACCGGAGTCAAGAAGACCAAAAAATGAACTATTGTTCAATTTTATTTCAAGATAATACCTATTATCTAACTTAAATGTTCGGAGCGAAGAAATAGAATCTTTCATCGCCGAACAGGACCCTGATTTGGAATTTTTCGGAGCAATAACCGAAACACGAGAGGTAGTTAAAATTCTACCAAAAAGGGGCGAAGGACTAACAGAACTAATAGAACTAACAGAAGAACTAGCAGTATTTTGAGAACTGACATCTCTGGAACTGCGTGAATCTAAACCAACATTATTACCAGAAGAATTCTGAGAATTATCTTCTCCAGAATTTAAACGGACTAAAGCATCTTGAAGAGATTCTCCTCCAAGATTTTTAGGACTAACTGAATTCTTACTAAAATTACCAAACTTAACCGCATTAAAATAACTAGAATTTTCCCAGGAGATACTCTCCGCGGAATTTTCAGATATAACTAAATTTTGCTCCTTTTTTTGAGAATTAAAATGTGATTTATTCGAAACAAAAGGAATTAACCGCAGGCCATTGGTTGATTCCGTAATTAGTTTCCCTGACTTTTAGGGTGGTTTCTGGGGCATGTTGTAGAAATAACACCTTTTTCCCCACAGACATAACAAAAGAATCCACTACGGGGTAGTGGGCAGTCAGAGTAAAAATGACCAGGCTTGTCACAATTATAACAAATTAGTTCTTGCGAACTTCTATTTACAGGAGTCCTGGGAAGATTTCCAGGAGGCCTTGAAAAAGCGGGTTTAGGTCTAGCCGAAGCTGCGCTAGCTGAATTATTGGGAGCTTGTTTTTGAACCTGGTTATTTTGTCTAGGAACAAAAGTGCGAGAACCTGGAGCTTGCGGTTGAGAAGTTTTTAAGGGGGGGGTTAGTAATAACATTTTTGTTGTTATTATTACCCTTACCCTTATTAGTGTTACTAGTATTATCATTATCGCTTTTATTGGCATTATTTGGTTTATTATTAAATTTTCGGCTATTATTATCATTATTAGGTTTCTTATTATTATTAGCAGCAGATTTATTTGCGGAATTATTTACAGGGGTCGCCGTAATAGCATTATCTTTTACTGCGGCATTAGCTTTATTTCTTGCTGCTAATTTAACTTTTGCTATTAAACTTTTAATGCGATCAGCTTGCATCTCAACTTCTCTTCCTACAGATAATAGCTCTTCGAAAGAACGAAACTGGCTTCTTTGAATATGCCGTACGTAATCTTAATGCAAATTGTCGTAAGTCGTGTCCAACATAAACGATAAATTAAGTTTAGGCTCAAATTTATCAAAAATTGTCATCATAGCGGTAACAAAGCTAAGAATATCTTCGCCTTTTTGTTGGCTTCGATTTTTGGCCTGTTGTGTGTATTTCTCCTGAGGATCCTGCTTTCCGTAAAACCTCATAAATGCAAAAATAAAATCGTCATAATTTCTTAAATTATTTTTCTTAACATCATACCAGTTGGCAGCGTTCTAATACACTTGTTAAATTATTAAACAAATCAACCTTAGTTAAATTAAGGGATTTAGCAGCGTCATTAAGTTTTCTAAGAAAATCTTCTGGATCTTCAGAAGATTTTCCGGAAAATTTTATTTTCTTTTTATCAAGCAATGTGTCAATTTGAATTTTTCTACGCAAATCTTCTTGCGGTTGATTTGTATTATTTTCAGGGAGAACGTTTGTGAATCTTCTTGCTCTTCCTATGACATAATCATTGACTTGGTTATTCTGGGGCCTTTCATGAGATCCATTATAACCGTAATAAGGATGTGGTTGGTTATACCACATAAAAGGTGGAAAATTGAAGTATGGAGGCATAAAATAAGGATTAAATTGCTGCTGATTGTTAAAGTTTTGTAAATTTTGTGGTTGGGGTTGATTATTAGGTTGTGGCAGGGATGGTGGGGATGGTGGAGGGTAATTCATTGGAGGTGGTGCCGGAGGACCATAATAATTGCCCATTTGGCCTTGAACTGGCCAATTTTGGTAAAAAGTGGGGTCATTCTGCAGTACGGGTTGCTGAGGTACGTTTTGTGGAATTTGACCCACATTTTGTTGTTATGGTGGTAACGCATTTTGTTGCACAGGAATTAGCTGTGAAGTATTTACAACTTGAGCTAAAAGTTCACTAGAGTGAGTTATACTTAAAGATGTGCGGTTACCAGTAAAAGCATTCTCATTAACCTGTGGCACATGAAAATTATTAGGGATTTGCCTAAACGAAAAATTTCCTGGAGCTGTACTAAAATTTAAACCAAGGTTGTTAGCTCCCGCATTTGGTGTGCTTACAGCAGGAACTGAATTGCGTAAAGGAGATATATAACTAGGATCGACTATAAATTGATTTTGTTGTTGAGGAATTTGAGAAATCTGCTCTTGATGAGCCTGAGAATCTGGCAGGTTACCCGTATTGGTTGTTTGAATTACCTGATTGTGATCGTCAGAGTTTTTAATGGTATTTTCATTACTATTAGTTATACCATGAGAATCGTTATTGATTTCGAAAATTGTCCGGCGTCGTTCTGGATCGCCACGCAAGAAATCTTTAACACGGGTATGTAGTTCATCGTGTGAACCTTCAGTTTCTAAATTATTGGTTGTTAAAATTTCCCGTAACTGACTATCGCTTAGAAGATTAAGATTTTGAAGGATTTCATCCCATTCATCTAAGGTATCTTTGCTTTCGCTTCAGGTATTTTGATTGTCCATTCTCTTGTGATAAAATTATAACATTAAAGAAAAGATACTAAATATTCGAAAAGAGAATGAGAAAGATTAAGCAGAAATTCTATACTACAGCAGAGAAACATGCTAAGCACGAGTAATAGCAGAAATAATGATAGTTTTAAAGTTAGGAAAATTTTAGGTAGGTTAGTTTACAAGTTTTTACAAAATCAAGTACTTCCAACTCGGTAGTACACATAAAAAAATGGTTAATGACAAAATATGTAATAAAAATTATGATAAATTTAAATTCGCATGCCCACATGTGTGCTCATACGGGCTTAACGCAAACCTAAGCTAAATTGTCAATCAAACATACTCAACATACAAAAAGTTCATAATTCTTCATAATAATCTTGAAAAGTTCGATTTTTAACACTTTATTAAGATTTATGCACAAAAGTTCACTCTTTAACGGAAAACACCATATATATACAAAAAAGTTCGGTTTATATGGAATATACCGTATATGTGTAAGAAAGTTCAATCTTCTATGTAATTTACCATATATATAAGAATAAAGTTCAAAAATCGGTATATTTTTCAAAAAGGTCAAATTTTATTGGAATTGTCCATATATAGCTTAATAAACTAAATTTTACTAAAACTAATCATATAAATTACAAAGTTGTTAAAGAAATTAATTAAAAAAAAAAAACTTCAGAAAAAAGTCAAATTTACATGGAAATTACCATATATAGTCGAAAATTACAAATGTTGAAGGGATAATCCGTATATACTAAAATTAATTATAATTTTACAAAATTATGGCTAACTAAACAAAATACAAAGAAAAATATAATTTCAGATGATTTTATACGGATTTACTCCTATATAATTTAAATTTTGCGAAATTTTAAATTTTTGCACAGTTTCAGTGGAATATTTCATATACTGGTCAAATTAATTAAATTAAATTGAAATATTGAAATTGGTCAATAAGGAACAAGACGTGATGTTATTTTTACAAACTTTTTTTATTGTAAAATGGTCCAAAATTTTAGATTTTGCGACAGTTTCGAATGTCTCATTACATTCCTCTTCAAGCTGTGTTTTAATAAGAGTAAACATAAGTTGTAAATTTTTTTCTTTTACTGTTAAACACGTGCTATAAAAGAGCAGAAGAAACTAGACTTGGAGCAGAGTAATAGTATACTATCAGAAATAAAAATATTCATATCAAATCATTGCATATTAACTTTTATAAAAACATTATTTTTTTAAAAATTTTTTATTTTAAAAAAAAGGACTATTATAAACAAAAATTTTTTATTTTATTAAAAGACTATTTTTAAAGGAATATTATTAAAATTTTGAAGCTAAAATTATATATGGGTGTATCCATTACTTTTCATACAAAAGTGGGCGCACGCATGTCACCGATTGGGCTCAAATTTTTAGATTATGTTTGGGGTTATAAAAAACTCACCTAGCCAAATTTTTAGCCCTCTAGAACAATATGGGGCCAAGTTATAACCTCCAAAAGGTCCAAAAAATGACCTATTTTAGCCTATTTTCAAAATTTCCCATTCCCTTATTTTTCAGTCAAATTACTTCCGGTTGGTCGCATTTTTTTGGTATAAGCTTCAGAATTTACCAAAAAAATTTATAGACACTTTTATCACGTAGATTTTATTTGGCAATAAAAAATGTTAGAAGACTGAAACGAAAAAAAACAGGAATTTCAAATTGGTACCAAATCTGAAAATCTTTATATAACTACTTACGGTTAGTCGCAAAATTTTATACTACTCAAGACCTTTCGAATGCGATCTACAAAATTAAAAACGGCTTATTTTATCCGGAGTTATGCGTATTTTAGTTTGGTTGTTTTTCGGAAATTTTGATTTTTTTGCGTTTTCAAATTACTATAACTTTTTTCTATCATAACCAAAATGGCCAAAAATTTCAGAGAATATTCTTCAAACATTAATAAATAATCTCTGAAATTTTGATGGATAATATTCGCTTCTATCCGTTTTTATACATTCCCAAAAAAGCCTCATTCTTCACGTATTTTGTGTATTAAAGTGGACCTATTTTTAGACTTTGTGGAAAAACTTTGCTCCCCGGGTTTTTTTGTGAAGTTTTGGTCATATAAAGTTCCCAGTTCCAAGGATTTTTCTTTTGCGTTGCAAAAACACGTGCTTGTAAGCACCTCAATTTTCCCATTTAAATAACATAGGAATTTTGACTTTTCAGCTTTCTAATTTTTTACAAAGCTTGCAGAATGTTTTGAAAAGCTACTAATCGATGGAAAGTACTATTTAAATATATAAAAAATGATACCCAACCTCAAGTAGCCAAAAAAAATATTTTTAAAACGATTTTACCGGTAATAAACGAAAAAAAAGTACTCCATGGCTTTTTACTCCATTTTGGTTATGATAGAAAAAAGTTATAGTAATTTGAAAACGCAAAAAAATCAAAATTTCCAAAAAAACAACGAAACTAAAATACGCATAACTCCGGATTAAATAAGCCGTTTTTAATTTTGTAGGTCGCATTCGAAAGGTCTTGAGTAGCATAAAATTTTGCGACTAACCGGAAGCAGTTATATAAAGATTTCCAGATTTGGCACCAATTTGAAATTCCTGTTTTTTTTTCGTTTCAGTCATCTAACATTTTTTATCGCCAAATAAAATCTACGTGATAAAAGTGTATAAATTTTTTTGGTAAATTCTGAAGCTTATACCAAAAAAATGCGACCAACCGGAAGTAATTTGACTGAAAAATAAGGGAATGGCGAAATTTTGAAAATAGCGGAAAATAGGCTAAAATAGGTAATTTTTTGGACCTTTTAGAGGTAATAACTTAGCATCATATTGTTCTAGAGGGCTAAATATTTGGCTAGGTGAGTTTTTTATTACCCCAAACATTATCTAAAAATTTGAGCCCAATCGGTGACATGCGTGCGCCCACTTTTGTATGAAAAGTAATGGATACACCCATATGCATTTTTTTCATTAATTCTATGGAATTTTTTATTGTTATTTTTAAATTGTTAGTATCTTCAGCTCTATTTATAGTGTTTTCAAAATATTGGATGTTCATTGTTTCACTGAATAATCTTTTTCCTTTGTGTTATTCAGTATCTAATATTTTTACATTGTTCATATCAAATATATGATAATTGTCTTTATTATGATTAACAAGAGCAGATTTAAAATTATTATTTTTTAGGTCATTGGTATGTTCCTTTAATCTAACCTTTAATTTTCTACCACTTTGGCCTATATAACATGCATCACAGTCTATACAATTTATTTTGTAAACTATTCCACTTTTTTCTTTTATGTTATCTTTATCTTTTCCTATCTTTATCATGTAATCTAATTTATTATCAACCCTGTTTATGGGTATAAAATCTAATTGCTTGGCTAATTTATTTATTTGTGGTGTAGAAAATTTATGAAAAGGGATGACAATTTTTCTCTTTTTTCTGATATCACATTTATCAAAATTTTTTAATTTTACTGAATTTAATAATTTAAGTCTTTTATCCATGTGAATGTCAATAAAATCAGAAGGATAACTGTTAGCAAGTAAAAAGAATTTTATTAACTGCAAATTGTCCTGATGGAACTCCGAATGTGAAAGATTTATACCTTTGTCTACTAAATTATAAACTATTGCTTTCTTTTGTTCAATTGGATGGTGAGAATTGAAATTCAAAAATCTTGCTGAAAAAACCTTTTTTCTATACCAATTTATACTATAAAAATCATTTTCTTTTCTGGTTAATTCTATGTCTAAAAAACTGATTTTATTATCATGTTCTTTTTCAATAGTAAATTTTAATGCATCATTATAACTATTAAACACTTTATGAACTTCATCGAAGTGATCATCATTTACAATCATAAATAAATCATCAACATACCTCTTGTAACATAATACTTTATCATTTTTATATACAGGAGGCATTGAAAAATAATTTAAGTCTTTGTTATAAGGGTATCACTACTTTTTAACTTATTCAGAGCATTAATTTCCAATTCTTCCATAACTATTTCAGCAAAAATTGGACTTGTGCATGAACCTATTGGTGAACCTGATATTTGTTTGAAATATTTTTTGTTAAATTGAAAATAGGTATTATTTAAGAAAAATTCTAATCCATTCATAAATTCAAACTTAGTTAAAGGAACATTGTTCTTAATAAATTTCCATTTTTTACTAACACAATCTTTAATTAAATAATGTGGTAAGCTTGGAAATAACCCTACAACATCCAAGGAAATACAAACATAATTTTTTGGAATCACATTATTTTTTAACAATTTTTTAATTTCAAGACTGTTTTTTACTGAGGCTGAAGGTTTTTTTACACAACTTGATAATAATTTTGCTAACCATTTCTCAAAATTATACAAAGGACTATTTACTATCGAAACAACAATTCTTATAGGATGTCCTTCTTTAAGAATCTTTATTAGTGCATAAGCTTTTGATAATACTGTGATTTCAACATTGTAATCAAAATCCTCATCAAATACACCAAAATATTTCCTTAATTCAAGAAATTTTGTTGTTGCATTTTTTAACTTGACAAAAGGATTTTTATCTAATTTTATATATTTACTTTTATTATTTAAATCATTTTCAGCTTTTTCATAATATTCAGTATCTTTTATAATTACTATAATTGCACCTTTATCAGCTCGAGTTACCAGTAAATTCTCATTATCTTTTAAAAATTTTTTTGTTATTTTTATTCTTTTATCTAATAATCTATCAGCGTATGGAATATGATTTTTTTTATGCATTAGTTTATTTAGAATACATAAAACTCGTCTTCTAAACTTGTTGTTATTATCATTATTATTATACCATATTGAATTTTCAACATTTTTTAATATACCAAAAAAATCTTTATTATTTAGATCAATCTTGAAATTAAAATTTTCACCTAAACATAATATATCTCTGACATCATTGGGTATCTCTATGTCAGTAAGATTAACTAACCATTTATTTTTTATATTTTCAGATTCAGTATTTTGATGAGAATTGTTATTATCTAAAATATTGATATTATCCTCTAAGATGTTATTGTTTTTATTAACAACATTAATGTTATTATTATTATTATCAATATGCAATTGAGTTTTCTTAAAACTCCAATAATTATTATTTTGTATTTTACTTAAATTAACTAATCTATTAAATTTTTTTATGTGTAAATTTTTTACTTTATTTTTAAAAAACACTAATCTATCATTTATAAAATACATAAAATCTCTAAAAATTCAATATCATTAATCAATTTATTTTTTAAAAATTATAATCAATATTTAAGTCATCGATAATGAAATTTAACAACCGTCTATTAATTTCATGGTGAAATTGATAAAATTTTCTAATAATCAAATTACTTTGAACTGAAAAACTTGATAGATATTTTTTTGAATGTACTATATCGATTTATTTTTTTGAATGTACTATATAGATTTTATACCCATAAACAGAGTTGATAATAAATTAGATTACATGATAAAGTTAGGAAAAGATAAAGATAACATAAAAGAAAAAAGTGGAATAGTTTACAAAATAAATTGTATAGATTGTGATGCATGTTATATAGGCCAAAGTGGTAGAAAATTAAAGGTTAGATTAAAGGAACATACCAATGACCTAAAAAATAATAATTTTAAATCTGCTCTTGTTAATCATAATAAAGACAATTATCATATATTTGATATGAACAATGTAAAAATATTAGATACTGAATAACACAAAGGAAAAAGATTATTCAGTGAAACAATGAACATCCAATATTTTGAAAACACTATAAATAGAGCTGAAAATACTAACAATTTAAAAATAACAATGAAAAATTCCATAGAATTAATGAAAAAAATGCATATATAATTTTAGCTTCAAAATTTAAATAATATTCCTTTTAAAATAGTCTTTTAATAAAATAAAAAATTTTTGTTTATAATAGTCCTTTTTTTTAAAATAAAAAATTTTTCAAAAAATAATGTTTTTATAAAAGTTAATATGCAATGATTTGAAATAAATATTTTTATTTCTGATAGTATACTATAACTTTGCTCGATGTCTAGTTTCTTCTGCTCTTTTATAGCACGTGTTTAACAGTAAAAGAAAAAAATTTACAACTTATGTTTACTCTTATTAATACACATTTTTGTTGAAAACATGAAAAATTTATATGTGTTAATTTTTGAAAAAAAATTAATTTTTATTAATTGTTTTTTATTGCATAAAATTTATTGACTAGTTGTAAGTGTTATTATATGTTTATATATAAATTAGGTATGTTTTGTTTTTGTATACTTCAACTTTATTATACTTAATTTTTGTAAAGATTGTGAAAAACATTTTTTCAAAAATTTTTTTAGCTTGAAGAGGAATGTAATGAGACATTCAAAACTGTCGCAAAATCTAATATTTTGGACCATTTTACAATAAAAAAAGTTTGTAAAAATAACATCACGTCTTGTTCCTTATTGACGAATTTCAATATTTCAATTTAATTAAAAATTTGAAAGGAACAAATTTACTATTTTTATTGAATTCTTATTTTTTATTTGGTTCTTTAACCAAATTAACTTTGAAAAATGTAGAACAAGCTCCTCTCTTTCACTCTAATCAAAACTCCACTAAGTAAAGATTCACTTTTATTATTTTGTCTAATTGTATATAGTCTAATCTTGTGCCTTGAAAAACCTTACTTAAAATATTCGGTATTTTAAAAACTTATATCTGAAATAAAGCTTATAACTAAAATTTGACCTTTCGTAACAATTCTGCGTCTTAAACTCATTTGAAAAAAGTTCGAAAGATTTTCTTAAAACGAAAAGATTCGAAAAGATTTTCTTTCGCTTTCATAACAATTCTATTTATGATTGAAAATATCTTGAAAGTTTTCTTCTTTTTAATTCATCTAATAAATTAAACTTTATTTTATCTTAAATCAAGCTTGAACTTTGGTTACACTTTCTAATAAGTTAAAGTTCTCAAAATTTGTAATTTTCTTATTAAAACTTAAAATTCTTTAAAAATTGAAAAAACTTTTAAAAAACCTGAGAAACTTGAAAATTCTTAATACACTGAAAGCTTTATTACGTTAAAAATCTTTACATTTTTTGTTGTCTCTGGAGGACTTCCATGAGTAAGGTTGCTTCTAATTATTAAACTTTTGTACACCCTATCGTTTGTCTGTTTACTTATTTAAACCCAATGTATATGTGTAATATTTTTGTTTTATTTATGCATAGCTCAAAATATTCTAATCAAAAAGTTTCAACAACAAATTAGTTGCCACAGATTGAAGATACTGGTTGAAAACCAAAGCTTAAAGGTCTACGCTGCAGTCTTATCAGAAATTGATGCTTCTTTTTACATCTTGATCTAGTTAATTTAAACTACTTCGTCAAATTGTTATAAAATTGTACAAACTTATGCATAAATAACTTATGTACTGTAATTGAAAGTTAATTTCTTTTGTATTGTAAATTACTTAACTTATGACTTAGAAAATTAAATCTAAATTGAACTTAAAATTTAAAAAAAATTGATAAACTTGTAACAGCTACTAAGCATTTAGAATGTCTAGTCAAAAAACTTGTTAAAAGAATGAATGTATATAATGCTAAACTGTTGTAAAAAATGTATGTTGTATGAAATGAATCTTTCAATCTAAAATATGATAATTTTAATCATATTTTTATAATGACTGTATTGCTTATAATCTTTAAGAATATAATTTTTGGTGAATATTTCGACCTAGAGAGCTAATTAAATAAATCTATGATTTATTAAACTCGACATGATACGTGGATGCCTTCTGCAATCACTTTTTTTATTTTTAACTTTATTTCTGGATTACGAATGTCATAGCTTTCTATAGCTCAGTGTTATAGCGTCAGACTAGCAATCTGAAGGTCTGGTTTCGAATCCACAAGGAGGGATTTTTTTCTTGAAATTTTTTTCTTCCTTTTTTAGGCTTAAAATATAATTTCTATCATTTTTAACTTTTTAAAAAACTAATTTCGATGAAATTGAATTTTTAAAAAATTATTAATAAATTCTTGATTAAGTAAAATTTGAAAAAGTTTGTTCAGTTATTATAGTATTTTTAATAATTACGTTAAACGTCAGCGCCTCACGCACGTTTTGAGTAATTAATAATAAAGAAAGGGATTAAAAGGACCCACGATTGATCGATGTCTTTTAGCTGCTCTCTCTTCCGTTTTACACTTTTGTACGACCGGTCACGCGTTAATAATTAATCTTTGTATATTATATTCAACTGTATTCACTTTAATAAAGATTCACTTTAAAATATTAGTCATCGTTTAATATCTTCATATTGACCTCAAAAGGTAAAAAAAATTATATTTTACTGATATCAGTCTTGTCCTGAAGGGGGAGCTCATTTCCACACCTTCAAAATTAAAAAAAAAGCGTTTTTTTCTCTCTTTACGATTCAAATGCAATAGAATTGCGAAAATTTGTTTTGGAACCTCCCTTAATCTTTTTGAGCATCTATTTTTACGTTTTAACTAACATATATTTTATTAATTATTGTTTTTAGACACTTATGACCACTTAAGACCACCTTAAGAGCCCAAAAATTGATTTTACATTTTCGAAAAATTAGTTTTTTTGAAATTAAAAAATTATACCTGCCTTTCATTCTTTCAAATTGGACTAAAAAGGCAATGAAAATTATTTTTTAACGATATCAGTCTTGTCCTAGAGGGGGAGTTCTTCCCCAACCCTTCAAAATAATATGGTGGTCAGAAAAAATTACATTTTGATATTTTTTGTTAAAAATTTGTGTGAATGGTATTTTTTGGGTGCTCATTACGAATATATAGTTATTTTTCAAAAATTTCAAATGGCGGAACCAACATGGCCGTTGAAAAACTCGAAATTTCGAGATTTTTGACGTTTTTGAGCCTGAGCAGAAACTGTTAGTTATATAACCATAAAACCGGTTTCATTTATGGAATTTAAACATGTTATGTAAAAAAATAAAATTTTTTTGAAAAAATTCGAAATTGTGAATCAATATCGCGGACACGAAAAACTAAATTTTGTTATTTTTTGGTCAAAATTTGTGTACTCAAATTTGGATATATTGGGGATGCTCATTACGAACATCTATCTACTTTTCAAAAACTCAAAATGGCGGATCTAATTTGGCTACTGAAAAATGCGAAATTTCGAGTTTTTGACGATTTTGAGCCTGAGAAGAAACTGTAAATAGTAAAACTGTAAAACTGTTTTATTTTGGGCATTTTAATATGTTATATGAAAAAATAAAAAATTTTTTATTTTAATACAAAATGGCAGACCAATATGGCGGACACACTCTGAAGCTCGCCATTTTGAGTTTTTGAAAAATAGATAGATATTCGTAATGAGCATCCCAAAAATACCCTATACACAAATTTTGACCGAAAAATAACGAAATTTAGTTTTTTGTGTCCGACATATTGATCCCCCATTTTAAATATTTTTCAAAAAAATTTTATTTTTTCACATAACATGTTTAAATGCCCTAAATGAAAGCGGTTTTATGGTTATATAACTTACAGTTTCTGCTCAGGCACAAAATCTCGCAATTTCGAGTTTTTCAACGGCCATATTGGTTCCGTCATTTAAAATTTTTGAAAAATAACTATATATTCGTAATTAGCACCCAAAAAATACCATACACAAATTTTTATCAAAAGATATAAAAATTTAATTTTTCCTGACCACCATATTGGTCCGCCATTTTTAAATTTGTTTTTGTTTTATTTTACTAATTTGAGTCAAATGCCCTAAATGGAATAGGTTTTACAGCTCTTTAAAATGCATTTTCTTCTTAGGATTTAATGGGTTAATCGTGTAGGAGCAAAGAAACGCGTTTTTTGAGTTTTGAAGGGGTGGGGATGAGCTCCCCCTCCAGAACAAGACTGATATCGTTAAAAAAGTGGTCTTAAGTGGTAATAAGGGTCTAAAAACAATAATTAATGAAATATATTTTAGTTAAAACGTAAAAATAGATGCTCAAAAAGATTAATGGAGGTTCCAAAACGAATTTTCGCAATTCTAATGCATTTTAATCGTAAAGAGACAAAAAACGCGTTTTTTGAGTTTTGAAGGTGTGGCGATGAGCTCCTCCTCCAGGACAAGACTCATATCAGTAAAATATATTTTTTTTCACCTTTTTAAGTCAATTTGAAGAAATTAAACGCTGGCTATTTTTTGTATGCTCAAAAAACCGATTTTTCCAATGAAGGTTGAAAATACATTCTGTGCCCTTTTTTTCTACGCAATTTTCAGATTAATAGCTCAACACAGTGCGGAAAAACAAAAAAACGCAAGAAACACGATTTTTAAGGTTTTTTAAGGTTTAAGGGCGCTTAATATGGGCTAGGAAGCTAATTCCAATGGCGATCGGCTAGTTTTTATAATATTTTTTGGATACAAATAATTTTTTTGCTACTGTTGAGGGGGGCAAAATCACTATTCTTATCCGGCAATAGCCTTTAAAATATTTAAAATAAAAATAATTACTATTTTTTTTTTTTTCATTAATAATGATATAAATAAATAAATGCTTATAAAGGCTATGCCCGGATCTATACAGTTGTTTCGATGAATTTGCCCTTTGTCATTAATTGTTTAATTAATAAATAATTTTTAATTAAAAAGAAATAAAAACTAAACAATTAATCGAGAAGGGGTTAGCAAGTTTTCTAGGCTTGCCCCGTCCTTCAGACAAATTTAACGTAATTAAAAAAAAGTTAAAAAGTTTAAGATACAAAAATATCTTTAATTTTTTAATTGTCCCTGCGTGGTTTCGATCACAATAGTCGAGGACTATAGCCTTGTTAGCACACTTTTTTGGAAAGTTTGAAATGTAAAAATAAAAAGAAATAAATATTTGACTTACCTTTTTTTTATAATTACTAGATTCAACTGCGCTTCGCGCAGAGACTACATTTTCTGTATTAAACTTCTGTTCAGTAAGAAACATTTAAATTCATTAAAGTTATTTTTATCATGATAACTTTTTTATACTTAAGAAATTACGAATTAACTATTGTGACTGTAATTTATATTGATTAGGAATTTACATAGACGAATAAACGTCATGAAAAAAGATTTCCTTAACTGATATTCCTTTGCCTCAATATTTTTTTTAATAAAATTTTTAAAAATCACAATTTTCACATTTAAAATACATTGTTTTTATACTGATATGAGTCTTGTCCTGGAGGGGGAGCTCATCGCCACACCTTCAAAACTCAAAAAACGCGTTTTTTGTCTCTTTACGATTAAAATGCATTAGAATTGCGAAAATTCGTTTTGGAACCTCCATTAATCTTTTTGAGCATCTATTTTTACGTTTTAACTAAAATATATTTCATTAATTATTGTTTTTAGACCCTTATTACCACTTAAGACCACTTTTTTAACGATATCAGTCTTGTTCTGGAGGGGGAGCTCATCCCCACCCCTTCAAAACTCAAAAAACGCGTTTCTTTGCTCCTACACGATTAACCCATTAAATCCTAAGAAGAAAATGCATTTTAAAGAGCTGTAAAACCTATTCCATTTAGGGCATTTGACTCAAATTAGTAAAATAAAACAAAAACAAATTTAAAAATGGCGGACCAATATGGTGGTCAGGAAAAATTAAATTTTTATATCTTTTGATAAAAATTTGTGTATGGTATTTTTTGGGTGCTAATTACGAATATATAGTTATTTTTCAAAAATTTTAAATGACGGAACCAATATGGCCGTTGAAAAACTCGAAATTGCGAGATTTTGTGCCTGAGCAGAAACTGTAAGTTATATAACCATAAAACCGCTTTCATTTAGGGCATTTAAACATGTTATGTGAAAAAATAAAATTTTTTTGAAAAATATTTAAAATGGGGGATCAATATGTCGGACACAAAAAACTAAATTTCGTTATTTTTCGGTCAAAATTTGTGTATAGGGTATTTTTGGGATGCTCATTACGAATATCTATCTATTTTTCAAAAACTCAAAATGGCGAGCTTCAGAGTGTGTCCGCCATATTGGTCTGCCATTTTGTATTAAAATAAAAAATTTTTTATTTTTTCATATAACATATTAAAATGCCCAAAATAAAACAGTTTTACAGTTTTACTATTTCCAGTTTCTTCTCAGGCTCAAAATCGTCAAAAACTCGAAATTTCGCATTTTTCAGTAGCCAAATTAGATCCGCCATTTTGAGTTTTTGAAAAGTAGATAGATGTTCGTAATGAGCATCCCCAATATATCCAAATTTGAGTACACAAATTTTGACCAAAAAATAACAAAATTTAGTTTTTCGTGTCCGCGATATTGATTCACAATTTCGAATTTTTTCAAAAAAATTTTATTTTTTTACATAACATGTTTAAATTCCATAAATGAAACCGGTTTTATGGTTATATAACTAACAGTTTCTGCTCAGGCTCAAAAACGTCAAAAATCTCGAAATTTCGAGTTTTTCAACGGCCATGTTGGTTCCGCCATTTGAAATTTTTGAAAAATAACTATATATTCGTAATGAGCACCCAAAAAATACCATTCACACAAATTTTTAACAAAAAATATCAAAATGTAATTTTTTCTGACCACCATATTATTTTGAAGGGTTGGGGAAGAACTCCCCCTCTAGGACAAGACTGATATCGTTAAAAAATAATTTTCATTGCCTTTTTAGTCCAATTTGAAAGAATGAAAGGCAGGTATAATTTTTTAATTTCAAAAAAACTAATTTTTCGAAAATGTAAAATCAATTTTTGGGCTCTTAAGGTGGTCTTAAGTGGTCATAAGTGTCTAAAAACAATAATTAATAAAATATATGTTAGTTAAAACGTAAAAATAGATGCTCAAAAAGATTAAGGGAGGTTCCAAAACGAATTTTCGCAATTCTAATGCATTTTAATCGTAAAGAGACAAAAAACGCGTTTTTTGAGTTTTGAAGGTGTGGCGATGAGCTCCCCCTCCAGGACAAGACTCATATCAGTAAAATATATTTTTTTTCACCTTTTTAAGTCAATTTGAAGAAATTAAACGCTGGCTATTTTTTGTATGCTCAAAAAACCGATTTTTCCAATGAAGGTTGAAAATACATTCTGTGCCCTTTTTTTCTACGCAATTTTCAGATTAATAGCTCAACCCAGTGCGGAAAAACAAAAAAAACGCAAGAAACACGATTTTTAAGGTTTTTTAAGGTTTAAGGGCGCTTAATATGGGCTAGGAAGCTAATTCCAATGGCGATCGGCTAGTTTTTATAATATTTTTTGGATACAAATAATTTTTTTGCTACTGTTGAGGGGGGCAAAATCACTATTCTTATCCGGCAATAGCCTTTAAAATATTTAAAATAAAAATAATTACTATTTTTTTTTTTTTCATTAATAATGATATAAATAAATAAATGCTTATAAAGGCTATGCCCGGATCTATACAGTTGTTTCGATGAATTTGCCCTTTGTCATTAATTGTTTAATTAATAAATAATTTTTAATTAAAAAGAAATAAAAACTAAACAATTAATCGAGAAGGGGTTAGCAAGTTTTCTAGGCTTGCCCCGTCCTTCAGACAAATTTAACGTAATTAAAAAAAAGTTAAAAAGTTTAAGATACAAAAATATCTTTAATTTTTTAATTGTCCCTGCGTGGTTTCGATCACAATAGTCGAGGACTATAGCCTTGTTAGCACACTTTTTTGGAAAGTTTGAAATGTAAAAATAAAAAGAAATAAATATTTGACTTACCTTTTTTTTATAATTACTAGATTCAACTGCGCTTCGCGCAGAGACTACATTTTCTGTATTAAACTTCTGTTCAGTAAGAAACATTTAAATTCATTAAAGTTATTTTTATCATGATAACTTTTTTATACTTAAGAAATTACGAATTAACTATTGTGACTGTAATTTATATTGATTAGGAATTTACATAGACGAATAAACATCATGAAAAAAGATTTCCTTAACTGATATTCCTTTGCCTCGATATTTTTTTTAATAAAATTTTTAAAAATCACAATTTTCACATTTAAAATACATTGTTTTTATATAGGATATATAAACATTGTTTATATAGGATATTTTGTAATCCTGAAGCTTTTTCATCCGAACAACTCATCTACTTCTGTGCATTTCGGGTATAAGTGTATCGCATTTTCAAATAAATCTAATTCATTTTTTGGTATCATGGTTTTCCATCTGTTATGTAATGCTTCATAACTTTCCTGGGACAATTCTGCGTTTGCAATTTCATCCAACAATTTAGAGTATGACGTTTGATTACCTTCTTTTCGGTGTGCATTTTTTAAACAGAAGTATTTCTAAAACTCATTAAAAACAAGTTTTCCCCGTGATTGCATTTTGTCAGTATGTTTTTTTGTACTAAATATTGCTGTCTCTCCTACAGATGTTAATTGGTTATAATCGCCGAATAAGTAGATTATTAACCGAATGGTTCATCAATTTCATTAGCAAGAATTTCTCTACACCGTAATTCTATTTGGAATAAAGTTCGTAAACCTATAAATGACATTTCGTCAATTATTTCTTCTTTTGTCAGTTATAGTATTTGGATCCTCATTTGGACATAATATTTTATATAAATCATTCCATTGATTATGTGCAGCACTAAGTGTAAAGAATATTGTTGGTTTTTTCAACTTTTTAACCATAGTAATAAGTTCGTCACACCCATGATACCAATAACTGTTGATATATCTTATATTAGAAGAATAACCCATAATATGTTACCAGAAATTTTATCCTTTTCTAATTTGTTTTTTAATTGTTCTATAGTGCATTCTTATAATTTTGATTTGTTCCCGTAAATTCCTGCTTTTTGTAACATTCCATGACGCATAACGGTATTCAAACAAAAAAATCTGAATCTTGGATCTAGTGCGAAAATTTTATCTTTATATTTCATAAGATGTTTGAAATATTGATCTAAAGTAACTTTTATTTCTCTAATTTGTGAAAAGTCTGCTATTCCTCGAAATAAATGCGGGGATGCACAAGCTATGTAACCTTCCGTTGTAAATTCATTAATTGGATGGTTTTCTAATGTTGGGTAATTTAGATGTAATTCTTGGTTTATCTTATGATCTTGATTAATAATATATATATCTGGTATATTTGTTTCAGTTATTGTTTTATCATAAATTTCAGATGAATTATTTGATTTGTTAGAATTATTTACTGTATTTTCTATTATATTAATGTCTAAAGATTGTAATTCTTTAGATTCTTTTCCATTAATTGGTAATTGTTTTAAAATATCTTCATCTATTTCTATATTTTTGTAATATATATTATTTAACTTAAGCCATACAAGTGCATTTTTAATTTTTTCAGAACGTACTTTGAAATCACTATATCAACTTGTGTATTTTTATGAAAAATTACTGTAGATGGTAATTTATTTGGATGTATAGGTAATTTGTTTGTATACTCATCAATATTTTGTCTAATATATTTCCAGAATAAGAATATTGATTTCCTTTAATTCAATAAATTGTAATTATCGGATGGATCCTAGCTATTAACATTTGTTCTATATAACTTAAATTACGTAATTTATCTGGTACTGTTCCCGGATCTATATTGTTATCTACAGTAAATTGGTTTGATTTTTTGCAATCAGTACAAATGTTATTTTCATCCGTATGAATGTCATAAAATGATCTGTTACATCTAATACATTCTTGAGTGAAAATATTTTGACATTCTTTGTCAAATAAATTTCCAGGGGGTTTAACTTAACTTTTCAAGGGGGATTTTTAGAGTAAGAATAATTAATTTTTGGTCAAAAATATTTTCACTCAAAATTCATGTTTATCGTTCTAAAAAACTCTTTTGTAATATCTTGCAAAATCGGAAAATATGTTTGAAAAATTAAATATTATCCACCTAAAATTCATTTTCTTCGATTTAAAAAACCTTCTTATAATGAGAAAAGTTGATTTGTTCAACTTTTTAGTCCACCATCTTCTAAAATCGGTAAATATGTTGTTGAAAAATTAAATATTTTCCACCCAAAATTCATTTTTCTCGCCTTAAAAACACCCTTCTAAAGTTAAAAGTTAATTTTCTTAAGTTTTATGGACCGCCTTTTTGGAAAATCTAAAAATATGTTGGGTTGAAAAATTTAATATTTTCTACCGAAAATTCATTTTTTTAGACTTTAAAAACTTCCTTGTAATGTGATAAGTTAATTTTTTAAAGTTTTTCAATTCATCATCTTGGAAAATTGGAAAATATGTTGATTTGAAAACTTGAATGTTTTCACTCAAAATTCTTTTTTTCGCTTTAAAAAACCATCTTATATGTGAAAAGTTGATTTCATCAAGTTCTTAGTCCGCCATCTTGTAAAATCAGAAAATATGTTGTTGAAAAATTAAATATTTTCAACCCAAAATTCATTTTTTTCCCCTTAAAATCCCCCTTGTAAAGTTGAAAGTTAATTTTTTTAAGTTTTATGGTCCGCCATTTTTGACAATCAGAAAATATGTTGGATTGAAAAATTTAATATTTTTTTACTCAAAATTCATTTTTTTTAGACTTTAAAAACTACCTTGTAATGTGAAAAATTGATTTTTTTAAGTTTTTCAAATCACAATCTTGGAAAATTGGAAAATATGTTGATTTGAAATATTGAATGTTTTCCACTCAAAATTCTTTTCTCGCTTCAAAATACCTTCTTATAATGAGAAAAGTTGATTTCTTCAAGTTTTTAGTCCGCCATTTTGTAAAATCGGTAAATATGTTGTTGAAAAATTAAATATGTTCCACCCAAAATTCATTTTTCTCGCCTTAAAAACCCCATTGTAAAGTTATGAGTTAATTTTTTTAAGATTAATGGTCCGCTATCTTGGAAAATTGGAAAATATGTTGGATTAAAAAATTCAATATTTTTCACCCAAATTTATTTTTCTCGCTCTAAAAAATCCCTTTGAAAAGTTGATTGTTTCAAGTTTTTCAGTCCGCCATTTTGGAAAATCGGAAAATATGTTGGGTTGAAAAATTAAATATTTCCCATTTAAAATTCATTTTTTACACCCTAAAAAACCCCCTCGTAAACTTAAAAGTTTATTATTTTAAGTTTTATGGTCCGCCATCTTAGAAAATCGGAAAATGTGTTGAATTGAAAAATTAAATATTTTCGACCGAAAATATCTCTTTCCCCAAAAACCCCTTTGTAAGGTTAAAAGTTAATTTTTGTAAGTTTAATGGTCTTGGAAAATCGGAAAATTTGTCGAGTTAAAAAGTTGAATATTTTTCACGGAAAATTCATTTTTTTCGCCTTAAAAAATTTCTTTGTTATGTAAAGCTGATTTTTTCAGGTTTTTAGTCCGCCATCTTGGAAAATCAGAAAATATGTTGGGTTAAAAAATTAAATATTTTCGACTGAAAATTCATATCTATTGCCCCAAAAAACCCCTTGTAAGGTTAAAATTGAATTTTTTTAAGTTTAATGGATTTCTATCTTGGAAAATCGGTTGGGTTGAAAAATTAAATATTTTTGACCGGAAATTCATATTTCTTGTCCCAAAAACTCCCTTGTAAAGTTGAAAGTTAATTTTTTTAAGTTTAATGGTACTCTATCTTGGAAAATTAGAAAATTTTTTGGGTTGAAAAATTGAATATTTTTTACCCAATATTTATTTTTCTTGCCCTAAAAAACTCCTTTGTAATGTGAAAAGTTGATTTTTCAAGTTTTTAGTCCGCCATATTGGAAAATTGGAAAACATGTTGGGTTGAAAAATTAAATATTTTCTATGCAAAATTCATTTTTCTCGCCCTAAAAAATCTCCTTCTAATGTGAATAGTTGATTTTTTCAAGTTTTTCAATCCACCATTTTGGAAAATTGGAAAATATATTGGGTTGAAAAATTAAAAATTTTATTAATAAAAATGTTTTTTTCAACCTCAAATATCCCTAGGTAATGTGAAAAGTTCTTTTTTATTTGTAAGTATCCATACTCTCAATATTTAAATTTTAAAAAATTTAATTTTTTGATGAAGAGTTAGATTTTTCGCTATTATTCTTAAATGTGCGTACTAAATAGGCTACAAATTTAATTATTTCGTCTTTGTCTCATTTGAGACCATCTGTTAAATTTTGAAGCCAATCGGCAATATCATTAAACAGTTATCGTGCACACAAACTCGACATTCTGTCGCGGGAATAGACTGAGCTCAGTTCAGTCTAATTATATATATGTAACGAGCCTACCTGTAATAGCCTCTTTAATTATTAGTGTGACCTTCAGTTTAAGATAGCTAAATAAAAGTAGACACGTATTGTAAAGATAAAGTAATGTAATGTAATGTATAGTTTCTTAGAGATAAGTCTTTAGTAGTAATTTCAACATGTAGAGAAACAGACCTAATTGTCGTTTCTCTCTTTAGGTAATGTACAATAATTATTCAATGTAAAATATTAAATTAATTAATTGTTAAATAATAAATCTCTCTTTAGAGCAACACAAAGGTCGTTATTATTAAAATACACTACTCAAAATATAGACACATTATAAAACGACAATTTTGTCAGCAAAAAAAAAAAGAAAGATGGAAGACCATACTAATGCTTATCAGAAAATAAAGAAAAAATTGAAACAATCATCAGTCCTTTCGCAGCTGCAGTGAAATTCAAAGATATTATGAAACTCCAATTTTTCTTTGGTAAATACAGAATAGAAAAAAAATAATAAATTAAAAAATTAAAAATAGAGTTAATAAAGTAAAATTTTGACAGATCTAAAAATGCTTAAACAAATACATTTATTTAAAAAAAAATTAATATATACATAATATTAACATAAATTTGATTAACAAAAAAAAAATATAAAAAATTGAAAATACAAATAAAAATATGATAGATTCAAAAGTACTTATAAAAATGAATTAAAATAATAGAAATTTGATGAATTCCAAAATATTTGAAATTAGAAATAGAAATAATATAAACTACAAAAAAAAGAAAAAAAAAACATGAAAGTTGAATTTAAATTTTTTAAAATAAGTTTTATACTTATTATAAGATAAGATATATAAAAAATATACAGGAATAAAAAAAAAAGAAATAATAAAAATTTTGTAAAGAGATAGATAAGATATAATAAAATTAAAAATATATAAAATTAAAGTTAATAAATATAATAGAATTTGCTTAATACAAAAAAAAATTAGAGTCAATAAAATTTTTTAATAAATTCAAAAATTCAATAGCATAAAAAGAAATATAAATATATAAATGAATAAAATAAAAAAATAAACAAATTATAATAATAATAAATCAGTATAAATCCACAAATTTTATAGATTAAAATTAGAATTTATAAAAGTTTTATAAATTAGAAATAGAAAAATACATATATAAAATTAAAATGTAATACAAATTTAAATACTTCAAGGTTAATAACAAAAATTAAAAAAATAGAAAAAATGCAAATTTTGTATAGTATAGATGACGTTATAGTCTTTATTTGAGATAATACAGATAAGAAATTCAATTATTAACTTCAAAAATTGAAACAGTAAAAATTTCATAAAATGAATATATACCATTTTTTATAAGACAGATAAGATATACAGTTATAAATTTCAAAAAAAAAAAAATTATTAAAAAACGAGAAAGAAAATTTTATAATAGAATTAATAGAACTTTGATAAATTCAAAAATGTTTAACAATAATCAGAATAGAATAAATAGAACTTAGTTAATTAAAAAGATAAAAAGAATGTAAATTTTGAGTGAAAAAAATTAAATCTAGAAACAATAAAAATTTGATAAATAAAAAAAAATTAGATGTTCAAAACAGAAATAATAAACATATTTGGTAAAGAAAATGTTATCATTTTTAAGACAAGCTAGATAAAGATGTACATTAAATATAAACATAAAAAAAAAAAAGAAACAATAAAAGTTTTATAGAATCAAAAACAATAAAAAAAAAATAAATAAATAAATAATAAATAGATTAAAAGAAATTTGAAACAATCAATATCTTGAAATAAGTTCAAAATAGATTAATATAGATTTACGTGATTGAAAAAACAAATAATCATAAGAATCGAAGATAGAATTAATAAAAATTTTATAACAGATTAAATAAAATTTTAAAAATTAAGAATTGAATTAATAAAAATTTAAGGCATTATAAAATATATAAAAACTGAAAATTTAAATAAAAATTTGATATATAGTTTCAAAAACATTACAAAAAATTTTTTTTCAAATAGAATTAATAAAAAAATATAATGAATTCAAAAACATATATACAATATAGAAATAATGGTATAATAATAGAAATTTGATAAAAAAAGAAGAAAAAAGTAGAAACTATAAAAATTGTATAAATTCAAAAATATAAGAAAAATTAAATAATAAAAAAAGATAAAAATAAATAATACAAATTTTGTGAAGAAAATTTTAAACGTTTTGATATAAATAAATAATTTGAAATAATTAAATAAATAGAAAAATATTACAAATCTAATAAAATTAAAAAGAAAAAAAAATTAAGATAATAATATTAATAGAAATGTCATCACAAAAAAATTTTTTCAAAATTTTAAATAATTTTGAATAATATTAATTAAATAAATATGATTTTTTAATAAATTAGAAAATTTTTATGGCCTCTGAACTAATTTTAGTTAAGCCTCATTGAAAATTGACCTCTGAACTCAAAACGAGTTAAGTCAAATAATTTTTATGGCCTCTGAACTCATTGAGTTAAGCCTACTTTGGAAATAGACCGCTGAACTCAGAACGAGTTAAGTCAAATATTTACAAAATTGTAGAAGATACGAGCTACAAAAAAAGAATATAAATAAATTAAGATTGTAGAAGATTTGCTACATATAATGTACAATTTCTTAAGGAATCAGAAATATTATAATTGTAGAAGATTTGCTACATGCAATACGATTTTTTAAGGAATCAGAAAAATCAAAATGGTAGAAGATACGAGCTACAAAAAAAAAAAAAAAAAATAAATTAAGATTGTAGAAGATTTGCTACATATAATACGATTTCTTAAGGAATCAGAAAAATCAAGATTGCAGAAGATAAAATTTAAAACATAGATAAAATTAATTTACAAATTTCAATATAACATTTAAATAAACGTTAAATTTATTAAAATAAAGAAAATAAATAAAATTATAAAAATAAAATCAAAGTAATTAAAATGAAGAAAGTTAATAATATGTATAAATCAATTTTTGAAAATACAAATATGATATAAACACAGTAATAAAATATTATGAAAATGGGATTGAGTGTCGGTCTGTATAATATCATAGAAATTGTGATCAATTTCTTGGCCGAGGAGGGGAGATGTAACGAGCCTACCTGTAATAGCCTCTTTAATTATTAGTGTGACCTTCAGTTTAAGATAGCTAAATAAAAGTAGACACGTATTGTAAAGATAAAGTAATGTAATGTAATGTATAGTTTCTTAGAGATAAGTCTTTAGTAGTAATTTCAACATGTAGAGAAACAGACCTAATTGTCGTTTCTCTCTTTAGGTAATGTACAATAATTATTCAATGTAAAATATTAAATTAATTAATTGTTAAATAATAAATCTCTCTTTAGAGCAACACAAAGGTCATTATTATTAAAATACACTACTCAAAATATAGACACATTATATATATACATAATAATGAATAGTAATAGATAAATATATCTTTATATATATATCTTATCTTATCTTATCTTATCTTATCTTATCTTACTACTATATATATTTGAAAATTTATTTGTGTGTCTGTGTGTGTGTGTGTGTGCGTATTATCATCAGGGTTAAACCAGTGTACAAAATTTAATAAAACCGGTGTCAAATTAAAGAAAAAAAGTCCGCGGGTGACATAGGCCATAGTTTTGCGACTCAGCTATTGTACTTTTGGAGATATTCAATTTTTAGTGATTTTGAACTTGATAAAATTTTAAAAAATTTTTAACAAAAATTAAAATATCTTGAGACTATTGAAAAATTTTACGGTCATACTTTGTTGTATTCGAATCAGCACCAATTCTTAAGTATTCTCCTAAATTTTTATTCAAAATTAACGTATCTTTAGAATTTTATAAAATATTTTTGAAGCTGGTTGAAAATTTAAAATTTTTTTTTTTTTTTTAATGATATTTTTAATCATCTATTTGTGTTTCTGCGTGTGTATGAGTTTCATCATGAGAGTCTAGTCAATGAAAAGTCAAAATGAAGTGTCAAAATATAGAAAAAAAGTCTGCATATGACATAGGCCATAATTTTGCAACTCAGCTAACGTACTTTTAGAGATATTCAATTTTCACTATTTTTGGGAAAAATAAAACTTTTTGAAATTTTGATTAAAAAGTGAAATATTTTCTAAATATGATAAAATTTTACGGTAGCAACTGGTATTACTCGATTCCGCACTAATTTATACGTACTCAGATAAATTTAAATAAAAAAGGACATTTCTTTTAAAATTTGTAAATAATTTTCAGTGATTTGCGGTAAAAATAAAAAAACAAGAGAAAAATTAAAGATATTTTATAGATTCTTCACTATTCAGAAAACAGAAACATGATTGTTGTATCATAAATTAATTTTTTTACAAATTAGTTAATCGCGATTGATTTCTGAAAAAAAAAATGAAAAAAAAAAAAAAATTGAAAAAAAAAATTTTAATTTTATTAATTTTAATTTTACTTTTATTTTTATGCAAATTCTTTTTTCTTTTTTTTATTCAGCATCACAGAGATGTTCAAAATTACTTAAAAAAAAGGGTCTATAGTAAAATTTCCCGAGGAATCCAAAAATCGAGTCAGAATTTTCATTACATTATAGGAAAAGCCGGAAAATGGAAAATTCCGGAAAATGGAAATGTTGAATTTGGATGAGTCAAAGAAGGGCTTTACAGGCAAATAAGCAAAGAAATTTTTTATGAAATTTGTAGTACATATATTGAACTTATTTTCTTGAAAGTTTCAGACATTTTAAAGCACTTAGAAAAAAATGCCAGGTGGCGAAAAATGTCAAAAAAACGCATTTTTCAAAAACAGCCGCCACTAAAATCAAAATATCTCCGGTTTAAATCCACCGATTTTAAATTTTAGGATTGCATTTGAAAGGTCTTGAGTAGAAAAAAAAATGTGACGAACCAAAAGTATTTCCGAGTTGATCTTAAGCCACGGTATTATTTTGAAAATCAGCGTTTTTAATAAAATTCATTTTACGTTTATCAATGCCAAAAAAAGTTGACTCCATGGAATTGGCTAAAAATTTTTTTACGAAATGTAGACTATTTAGCGGTTAAAACGCGACCAGTAAGATGAAATTTGAAGTAAATTTAAGGGAATGACGTAATTTTAAAAAAGGGCTAAATTAGGCTATTTTTCGTACCAAGTGGCAAGCTAGACAAAACAAATGTTTACTATATACCACACCATGCGGTTTCACAATAAAAAGTTTAGAGGCGTCTTTCATGCGTCAAATGAAATCATATAATGGGGTTTCACTAAATGATACAATATACATAGGTCAAAAACTGCAACAAGATATTATTTTGGTAATAACCCGGTGGAGATGTTATATAGTAGTATTTACTTGCGATATAGTAAAGATATTCAGGCAGATTGTTATTCATCCAGATGATAGGGATTGGTATAGAATAGTTTACGATTTTGGTCAAGGAATTCAACACTTTCGTCTAAATACGGTCACATATGGCACGGCTTCAGCACCATTTCAGTCACTAAGAGTTTTGAGACAAATAATTGAAGACAATTGCCCCGAGGACAAAGAAATGAGAGAGTTATTTTATGAATTGTCTTATGTGGATGACTTTTTCGGTGGTGCAGATACAGCCGAAAAAGCTTTAAAAATAAAAGAAAAATTAGTAGAATTACTCTCCAAACGTCAAATTAAATTGGACAAAAGGGCAAGTAATGATAAAAGCCTATTGAATCACCCGGAAAACTTTCTTCAAAGAGAAAAAAATGTTGAGATACCAGACGCAGTTTCAGCACTAGGGTTAAAATGGTCACCTAACAGGGATAGTTTTTCATTCAAAGTAGAACCGTTTACCAATAATGGGGACAAGATTACAAAACGTAAAGTGTTATCAGACTCCTCCAAACTCTTTGACCCCTTGGGGTGGTTGGCACCAATGTTAATAAACTTCAAAACATTCTACCAAGATTTATGTATAGACGGATTAGACTGGGACACACCATTATCTAGTGAACTAGAAATGAAATGGAATTTATTAAAAGAACAGGTTAAAAAATTGGAAGAGATCAAAATTCCCAGGTGGCTAGGAGGTATATCAGAAAAACATGGTCACTACACGGGTTTTCAAATGCCTCCAAAAGAGCCTACCCGGCTTGTTTATATTATGTACCGGAAAACGGTACACCTTACTTAATTTGTGCAAAAACTAAAGTTGCACCTGTCAACACGGTAATAGTACCAAAATTGGAATTAAATGCAGCAAAATTTTTATCGGAACAAATAGAATTCATTTCACCGAGCTTTACTGTAAAACCAACGGAAATCCATTGCTGGAGTGATTCTAGGAATGTACTGTGCTTGCTAAAAAGCTTTCCTGCAAAATTATTACTACTTTACCTCAAGTACGATGGAATTACGTACCTACGAATGATAACCCAGTTGACTGTACATCAAGAGGTATAACAGCTGAAGCATTAAAACATTTCTCTTTATGGTGGCAAGGACCTAATTGGATACCGAATAAAGATAATTTGCCGAATTAACTCTGCTTGTCAAAGGTAAAATCCGATGAATTACCCTTGGTGACCCTTCTATCTGAAAAAACTGAATTTAATAGAAATGAGTGGATAACAAGGTTTTCAAACTACAAGCGAGCGAAAAGAGTAAGAGCCTATTGTTTACGTTTCAAAAATTTAAAAGGGAAATCGGAATCATCTTTAACTATAGAAGAACGAATGCGTCTCGATAATCAAAAAAGTAGGTTGCAGTCACCATATCCAGACTTACTAACAGCGGAAGAAATGTTTAATGCTGCTCAATGCTGAAAGACGTCTGAAACGGTTGGACCAAGATAATTACGTATTTGACGACCAACGAAAAAGAACCTATGATACTGGACAAAAGAAGCCATCTTGCTCAAATAATGGTACAAGATGAACACATGAACACATTACATGGAGGCCCACAGTTCTATCTAGAATCTCAAGGAGATTTTTGATTATACATGGCAAAAGATTGATCACGTCGATGTTATGCAAATGCGTCAAATGCCTCCGATATTCAGGTAGACCTTTATATCAGCAAATGGCTCCATTACCTAAATTTAGACTAGAATTCGAGTATACAATTTGCGACAACAGGAGTCGATTACGCAGGTCCAATCAATGTTACGCCATCGAAAGGGAGGGATAGAACCTCCATGAAGGGCTATATAGCGATTTTCATTTGCCTCGTAACCAAAGCGGTACATGTCGAAATTGTCTCAGACCTTACTTTACAAACCTTCTTAGCAGCATTTGAAAGATTTTACTCAAGACGTAATCTCCCGAAATCAATGTACAGCGACAATGGTATGACGTTTCATGGCGCCGAAAAAGAAATCAAAGAATTATTTTCATCTAAGTCACCCTTTATGAGAAAGGTCCAAGAATACACGGGTAATATCGGTATCACATGGAAATTCACACCTCCCTATGGACCCCACTTTGGTGGCATATGGGAAGCGGCAGTTAAGTCTTTTAAGACACATTTTAAGAGAGTGATTAGAGAATCAACATTTACGTTTGAAGAACTTCACACGTAAGCAGCACAGATAGAATTGTGTCTAAATTCACGTCCCATATGTTCCATAAGTGTGGATAATCGAGACCCTGTTCCCCTAACACCAGGACATTTCTTAGTTGGGAGACCTCCATCATTTGAAGAGGACGATTTAAAGAGGAGCTACCAATCTAGGTGATTGCATTTGTTAGCCTTAAAAAATAATTTTTGGAGGCAGTGGAAAAAGGAAGCACTCCATCAAATGAGTCAAAGGAATAAACGGCAATTTCCTCAACGCAATTTACAGGTTGACGATATAGTAATTATGCAGAATGATTTGACACCATCATCAGTTTGGCCATTAAGAAGAGTAATCCAAACTCATCCAGACAAGGCAGGTCTTGTAAGAGTGGTAACTATGAAAACTCAAAATTCAACGTACAAACGCCCAATAAATAAACTAATATATTTGCCTATTAAAAACCCGTATACTCAAACTTCGATTTTAAAAATTCCAAGTATGTTAGAGTTAAAACTAACATTTTCATTTAATTTTATACTTAATTATTCTGTAATAATTTATATTTAAATTTTGTATTAAATTATAAAATATAAAATATAAAATATATAAATACTAGTATAGGTGATAGGTGGGGCTCCGCCCCCCCCCCCTGTGTCGCATTTACTTCTGTTTGTGTTACTTTAAAAAATTGGCAAGGGATCTGATCAACAGTCTTTCGACGAATCAATAATTCTACACAAAAGTTTTGCAGAATCATTAGATACTAAAAATCGTTGTGCTGAAAAGGTCAACACAATTTTTTCGTAGTCAAATTATTTAACACACGATTTTAAATATTAAATAACTAATTTTTTTCATACCATAGCATAAACAAATATCACTTTACATAGTGTGTTGAATATTTCGATTAGAAAAAGTTGTGTGTTGATCTTTTGGGCACAGCGATTTCCGTTGCAAAACGATTCCGCAAAACATTTTTGTATAGAATTATTGATGTGTCGAATAATTTTGTGTTGATCAGATCCATTTCCAAAAAATCATGTTTCACAACAAATTTATAATTACGCAAACATATTCAAACTATTCAGAGCAGCGTAGGTGAAACATTAATGAAAAATTATAAGTTCCGATTGATTCTATAATTATAATAGAGAAAATAAAAAAATTTAACTAAGTACAGACAGACATGCAAATGAATTTTCAAATATTGTATGTTTTCAAATATAGATGGTTTTGGAATTGACTGAATCAAGTAATACCAATGGCGACCTTTTATCATATTTTTCAGATATTTCACTATTTAACCAAATTTTCAAAAAATTTAATCTTTCCCAAAAACAGTAAAAATTTTTTATTTTAACTTTATTTTAACATCGGTTTTATGTAATTTCGTTCATTAAACACAGGCACACAAATAAATTATTAAAAATACCATAAAAAATAAAAAAAAAGGAAAAAATTTTTTTATTAGCTTCAAAAATATTTTATAAAATTTTAAAGATACCTCCGTTTTGAATAAAAATTTAAGAGAATACGTAAACATGTGTGAAGAATCAAATACTAAAAACTTGTGACACTAAAATTTGTCAATAGTTTCGAGATATTTCAATTTTTTTTTAAATTTTTAAAAATTTTATCAAGTTGAAAATCACTAAAAATTAGTTATCCCAAAAACTACAATAGCTGAACAGAAAATCTATGGCCTATGTCACCCGCAGACTTTTTTTCTTCATTTTGACACCGGTTTCATGCCAATTGGTTCGGTGGTTCTTGCGTGATGAGGGGACAGACAGACAGACAAACAAATAAATTTTCAAATATATATAGTATTAAGATATAAATAATTAAATAAATAAATAATTATTATCCTACCATCTTCGAGTGATCACGGTATTAAAAGTAAGTGAAGGAATGATTTTATGTTAGTGCAATACCTGCAGTCATCTGGATAACCGCAGTACGTCTCAATATTAGCCTATCATGGACTTCAGTTTTTTTGGTGCGGAGTATGTACTCCACATACTGGCTGATTTCGGACCAATTTTCTTCATTTCGAAGCATCAGGCCAACCACATTCTCAGGTGTGATTTGACCGATCTTAGCATCTAATTGCAACTTTTTAGCAGCCCACCTATCGCATTTGAAGATTGTGTGTTCCGGCGTGTCTTCTTTGCCAGGACAGTATATAAATTCAGCACTATTCATCTTCTGGTACTAAAAGAAGTAGGTCCGATAGGCACAGGAGTTGAGCAATTTCTTCGTTGAGTTCACACTCCTGTTTTTATTGCCTTTATAATTGTGCCTTTTTCATGTTATTAAGCCTTCTTTCTCTTGCCTTAGGGTTGAAATCTACGTTAGTAGGTAGGTACTGTTGATTTAAAAACGACAAGTGGAAGTAATTAGGGGTTCTGTAGTTGTAAGAGGGTGCTGTGCGTTGATGTCTAATTAATGAGATAAGACATGACCCAAATAGGGCGTGCGTTAAGATCCTTGAATGGTGGCGTTGCATACATAGTTGCACAAACGTGTTTGTGTATTGAATGATAGGATAATGTATGTTGCAAATAGGGTTCGCGTAAAGACAGGAGGGGGTGAGATTATGGAAGCTCCGATTGACTTGTTTCGACAGGTCCTACATTGGGGGGTGTTTTTTTAATCTTGAAGCGAGGAAAGAATATGCAACAGGATGTAATTTATGTTTAGTAGTGTCTGGAGTCTTTAGCGAATATGTTTTTTTTATTGATGGTGAATATATTTAATTTTGTGCATTTTTCAAAAGTGTGTGAGAGAGAGGGTGCCGATGGAGCCTTTGAAAGAGGCTGAGAAAAAAGATCTTGAATTGGTGACGTGTAGCGTCTGCTTGGAACCAATTAAAGACGCTTGTACATTGGAGTCTTGTGCTCATAAATTTTGTTACGCGTGTATTTTTAAATGGGCAAATATTAAGCAAGAGTGCCCATATTGTAAAATTAAATATCAATCTATTACTCGACTTCTTAACGGTATTGTTGAGATAACGTTGATTGAATACAAACCAAAACTATATTCGAGTTATGAAACAGATCGTAGAAGATATAGGGGAGGTTTGAATCGGCTACGAAGACGGCTTTTTATTGATTATCTTTGATTTCAACAAATAAAAAAAGTGTTGATGGAGGGGGAAAAAGCAGAGGAAAAATGTTGTATATGTCTGGAAGCCCTTGAGGACGTTGCCACGCTCAACTCATGCGATCATAAGTAATAATGTTATGATCATAAGTAATAAGTAATGATGTTATAAACGCATTTTAGAGTGGTTGAAAATAAAACCAACATGTCCATATTGCAAGATTGAGTTTAAATCGATATCTCATTTAGTAGGTGGTGTTATCGTGAGTGAATCGGTTGAACCTAGCAATCCATGGTCAGATTTCAGTTCTGATATCAGCTCTGGTTCAGAAGTTTTCCCTTATTTAATTCTTATACCAGATATTTTGTACTCGATAAGAATAATATTACCTGACAACGTTTGATTACAGTAGTGAAGACGACGACGACGACGACAACGATGACGGTTTTGATGGCTGCGATGACGATGACGTAGATGATGATGATGATGAAGATGACGTAGATGATGATGATGATGAAGATGACGTAGATGATGATGATGGTGAAGATGACGATGATGATGATGATGATGATGATGATGATGATGATGATGATGATGATGACCGTGACACGACATCATTTCCTCGCAAGTGTGGTTGTAACATTTATTTAAACTGTTATTGCGGGTATTATTGATTGTCATAAACAATGGTTGATGTGAAATCAGAGTTTTTGAAGTTAGAGGAGGAGTTAGATCGCCTCTCTGGTTTGATAAACAGTCAATCAAGTCTCAATGAATTTGTGGCGCGTTGCGACGATGCTGTAAATCGCTTGAAGCTTTTTTTTTCAAACGAACATGCGCCAATGGGTGTTAAATTTTGTTTGGAATCTCTAATGTACCGAATAATATTTAAGAAAATATTTGCTTTGGAGAAAAATTCAAATTTACCAGTTGCATTTCAAGAGACACAATCGATTTTTCAAAGTAGAATTCGTACAGGCATAGTTGCAAATCTTCGAAATGTAGATGCTAATATTTTTCTGGATGCCTCTGAAAATGTAATTCGTAGCTTTGTTGAAAAAGCTTTGAAAGAATTAAAAAATATAAAAGTCAACGTAACTTTTTATGCTGATTTTGAAATACTGGAGAAAATTGAAGAAAAGCAGTTTGCTGTAAAGTATAGCGAAATATTGCCAACTACGAATTTAAAAAAGTGGATTGGTAGGGCGAAGGAAGAAATTTTGGTGGCAATAGATGATTTTGAAGTTCAGCGTGAGAGTGGGTGGTCATTTAAACAAGCGAAGTTTTTAAGTATTAATATAGTGAAATATTCACCATTGTCCGCTGGTTCTTATTTAGATGTGCCAGACTGGGTTTCAAAAAGTAGAGGGGTGATTAATATTCAAACGGACGAAAATGATTGTTTCGAATTGTGTCTTTTGGCAGCATTGGAAATCCCGCATATGGCGAATCTCCATTTACCTAGTAAATATGCAAAAATAAAAGGAAAAAAGTATAATTTTACTGGTACATCTAATGTGCACAGATGCCTATAGACGTCATGAAATATTTTCATTGGGCTACTATTTGAAACGTGATTTTGATGATAAATTATCTAACTACAATTTTCATCGCGGCCCTCAATGTGGAAGCTGGTTTGCTCAAGAATTATTAAAAATTGATACTCAAGTAAAAAAATCCTAAAACAAGTAAGTTTTTTAAATTGAAAAAAAAAATGATTGAATACAATTATTGATTTTTATTTCAGGTCAGGGAGAAACAAAAGAGTATGAATCTGGGGCAGCAGAGCGTGCTATACAGGAAGCACCTGTCGCAGCATGTCACGTTTGTAATAAGGTGTTTGCAGATGGCGGGATACGAGTCAGAGACCATTGTCATTTAACAGGCATGTGGGATTTTATTTTTGTTATTTTTTTCTATTATATATAAATTATGTATATATATATATGTGATTAATTGTAGGCTCATATAGGGGTCCCGCACATGTCAGGTGTAATTTAAACTATAAGAACGTTTATGACATTCCAATTTTAATGCATAATTTAACCAGGTAAAAAAAATTTTTTTGATAAAAAAATTTTTTGTTTTTTTACAGATACGACATGCATTTGATAATTACTGAAATTGCTAATAAGATTCCTGGACAGATTGACGTGATACCCCATAACACTGAGAATTATATATGTGTCAGAAAACAGGTTGATGGAACGGGGATTCGCTTTAATTTTATCGATTCGTACAAATTTCTAGCTTGTTCAATAGAGAAACTCGCGCATTATTTACCGAATAACCAAAAGACTATTCTAAGAAAATATTTCCCAAAAGATGACGAATTTAATATGCTAACCCATAAATCAGTGTTCCCATACGATTTCGTGGACGGTTTAGGGGCTTTAAATGAACCGAGACTCCCTTTGAAAGAATTTTTTTATAACACGTTAACAGAGAGCCATATTTCAGATGATGATTATAATAGGGCAATCAGCACTTTTGACTTTTTTAAATGCCAGAGCGTCGGGCATGATTCAGATTTGTATTTAATGACGGATGTCTTACTTTTATCAGACATTTTTGAATCATTTAGATCTAGAATGATTAATTCACACGGATTGGACCCCCTCCACTACATTACATTACCGGTATTCAGTTTTGATGCTATGCTTCGTTTTACGAACGTAAAATTGCAATTGCTGACGGATATCGAAATGGTAATTTTTTTTCAAAATTCGATTCGCGGTGGGTTAAGTTATTGTTCAAAAAGGTACGCCGAGTCGAATAACCATTACATGGGGTCAGAATTTGACCCCGCGAAACCAGAGACTTACCTTTTTTATTGCGATGTAAATAATTTGTACGGTAAGACAATGACGCAGCCTTTAGGGCACTCAGAATTCAGCTGGGTACCTCCAGAATCAAAATGAAATTTAAAATATTTATTTTTATACAACTTGTTCATTAGAGAAATTGCATTCAAAACAATATTTTGATATTAATCTTTATTAAAAAAATAAAATGATGTACCTCAAAATAAAATCATTACTTGAAAATTATAAAAATTTATAACTTAATGTTTGAAAATTATCATTATCAAAAAATATGTTAATTGAATTTAATTTAAAATTATAAAAGCTTATTCTAAATTTTCAAGTATAACATTACATGAAATACAGTGCTTTAAAATAAATAATCTTTTAAAAAATATCAAATTTATTTTTAAAACTTATTCGTATGGAATCTTAGATAAATTAGATTTGTAAAAAAATGTCAAGACGTTTTAACCCATTAACGCCTGAAATCGACTTTTGCCGTATCTGTACTTTGGCTACGCGTATCTCGGCGAATTTTTTTGTAATTAACATAAAAATTGGTGTACCACTATTTTTGAGTATGCTCTTTCAGAATCTGCCAAAAAAATTTCGAAAAATTATGTTTTTCATGTAGATTTCCAAGAAATAAAAAAAAAATGACGTTTTTTTTAAAGACTTTTTTTAAAAAACATGAGTTTTCAACCTGACAAAATTTTCGTAGATTATTGCAATAGTAAAAAAGAGTGCAATTTTTGTTCAATCTTTTCGTCTAGAACCTGCAGAAAAAAAAATTTTACCGTTTTCGGAAAATTTGGTCCCAAAAAAGTGCATTTTTCCAAAAAATGAAAGTTACTCTAGTCAATATACGGGTTTGGTTATATTGTCACTAGGCCTCTCAAGATTCGGTTTAGTAGGGTTTTTTGGGTCGCTGATCACGAATATTGAGGTATATTTTATAAAAAATCGGGGTTTCACCCTTAAATAAGCAAAAACCACCCCTGAAAAGGGGTATTTTTGCTACATTTTCTCTGGCTGTCATCAAATTTCATCTAGTATGGTTTTTGGATCGCTGATCACGAATTTTGTGGTCCTTTATTTAAGAAATCGGGGGTTCACCCTTAAATAAGCAAAAAATACCCCCAAAAAGGGGTATTTTTGCTGCTTTTGCTCTGGCTCTTATCAGCTTTGGTCTGGAGGGGTTTTTTGGGTCGCTGATAACGAATATTGAGATAATGTTCATAAAAACTTGTAGCGTCACCCTTAAATCAGCAAAAACTACTCCCGAAGGGGTATTATCGCAGCATTTGCTTTGGCTCTCATCAGATTTGGTCTAGTAGGATTTTTTACACGTCTTTAGCCAATGATGCACTTCAAAATCATTGTTGCCCGATTCTTACCACGAGGAGGTAGACGTTTATCAAGAATTATCTAGTTTTTTTTTTTTATAAGGGTGAAGCTCTGATTTCTCATAAAAATACCTCAATATTCGTGATCAGCGACCCAAAAAACCATACTGGGCCAAATTTGATGAGAGCCAGAGCAAATGCCGCAATAATACCCCTTTAGGGGTAGTTTTTGCTGATTTAAGGGGGACGCTACAAGTTTTTATGAACATTATCTCAATATTCGTGATCAGCGACCCAAAAAACCCCTCTAGACCAAAGCTGATAAGAGCTAGAGCAAATTTTTATTTAAGGGTGAACCCCTGATTTCTTGAATAAAGGACCACAAAATTCATGATCAGCGATCCAAAAACCATACTAGATGAAATTTGATGACAGCCAGAGAAAATGTAGCAAAAATACCCTTTTTTGAGGGGTAGTTTTTGCTTATTTACGGGTAAAACCCCGATTTTTTATAAAATATACCTCAATATTCGTGATCAGCGACCCAAAAAACCCTACTAAACTGAATCTTGAGAGGCCTAGTGACAATATAACCAAACCCGTATATTGACTAGAGTAACTTTCATTTTTTGGAAAAATGCACTTTTTTGGGACCAAATTTTTGCCCGAAAACGGTAAACATAATTTTTCGAAATTTTTTTGGCAGATTCTGAAAAAGCATACTCAAAAATAGTGGTACACCAATTTTTATGTTAATTACAAAAAAATTCGCCGAGATACGCGTAGCCAAAGTACAGATACGGCAAAAGTCGATTTCAGGCGTTGCTTTGTCATAAGTGGCTCCATGGATTGGAAATGTATGCTGCTTGGCATCATCGTGGCTCCGTAGATTTGACGTATATAAGTAAATAAAGCTCGTTTTTTTATACCCTCGGAAATTGATATTCAAACGCCTAATTTAAAAAATAAATTGTTATTTTATTATTATTTAGGAGCATTGATAGCTCAGTCGGTAGCGCGTCAACCTTTCGATCTGAACGTTAAAGGTTCGCGTCCCGACCCGGACATAATCTCCGTTTTTTTTCTGAGAAGATTAAATTCTGAAATTATATCTATCATTGCTCTAGGACTGAGGCATCCGCATAATGTAAAAAAAAAAAGGCATTATGTAGATAACGCAGTTCGGAGTGCGACCATGTGCACTATAAGCAGGCATGGGGACAGGAGAAATTGTGTGATTCTCTGAGGCCACAGGTTAACAACGCACATAACACATCCACATAACACAAACATTTTAAACTCGCACACATTAAGGAGGAAAGACCTTATAAAAAAAGCCACATAGTAAATCAAAAAAAAACTAAAAAAATCAAACAACAAGCAAAAACAAACAAGAGATAAAATCAAAGCCTTACATCTCTCACAAAAACCATATTATATTATTATTATTATTATAAGTTATGACAATAATGACTAAAAAAAATAATTTTTATGAAATTTATGAAAAAAAATAATTTATAAATACTGGATAAAGCTGATATTATTACAAATAATATCGCAAAATAAAAATTACTCTTCCATTCTATTTTTTTTTATTTGATACCAATTAGAAATTGGGATAATCACAAATCAACTAAAATACTAAAATAAAAATTTTAAAACAATAGCACCAATAAAAATCCAAAAAATAATTAAAAAACTTACTAATATAAATAAAAAAATTAAAATCGTATACGCTAAAGCTTTTTTCACCGTTTTATTCATTTTTGATTTTTCTCTTGGATGTCAGTTGCACAAAATTAAATCATGCACTAATGCATTTTACTTTAATTAGACATATCTTTAACTAAGAAAGTATGAGTGACAATAATTTCATTGTACGACAAATATTTTGCAAAATACATAATTTAAAATATTCACACATACATCTATGTAAATAAATGCAACTTTTGTTAAATCATATAAAATATAAATAAAACATTTTTCTATAGAAATATGATACATATCCGCTAATAAATAAATATAACTAGATGATTAATATAAAATTTTAAAAAATCTATGATTTTAAAAAATCTATGATTTTAAAAAATCTATGATTTTAAAAAATAGAACCCACCTTTAATTCACCAAAATAATTGTATTCCGCAGGTGATAATTTTTGAAGGTTTCAAATGTAAAAAATATTTGCTTAATTAGAATTGAAAAAATTTGCATAAAATTATTTGTTTAATTACAATAGACAAAATTTACATTAAACCCCTTCAAAATATCACCTGCAGAAAAATAAATTTACATTTGAATTAAATTCATTTCTCTCTCTCTCGAGAAATAAAAAAGCTTACAATTGATTTTTTATTTTTATTAGTTAGCAAGATATAACAAATTATTTTCAAAAGATACATTTTTCACTACTTATATTTTTCATCCGAGAATAAAAAAGATGATTTACATCTTTTCAGGAAATTACAATCCTAAAAATATTGTAAATTAAAAAAAATAATTACGATAAAATTTTATGCTCACTTGATACGCAAAAGTCCAACTCTTGATGGTATGTCTGATTGGTATCACAGGAACATTTTGAATTTTGACACACAAATTGAGGTTTGCACGTACTCTTATGCTCTACCCCGTAACATGATTCCTGGTAATCAGCCATTTCGACGCATATTTTTTCGAATTTAATTAATGGAAAACATACTTCCAAATTTGTGCAATTAGTATAATCGTCGCACATTTGGTATGGCTTAAAATGACCAAACTTAAACGTTATAAAAAATATAAACCCGAGCAAAATTAATTTATTCATTGTTTTTTATATTTCAAAACCCCGCGCGCTTCTGTGAAAATTTAAATGGTAAATATAAATTTTAGCAAAAATCGCTTTCTATAAATAACAAAAAAAATTGCTTATTAAATTAAAGTACAGTGTAATGATCATAATTTAATTACCCACTTACATTGTATTAAAAAAAATGTAAAACAGGTTAATTTAATTTTCTAATTAAAATCAAGCTGTTTACTATGTTACATTGTAATTAAAAAACTAGGTATTGAAGTTAAATAGCTTATAAAAATAATGTAAAACATGTTAAAAAATTTTCAATTAAACCCAAGGTTTAACTTTCATTATTTACATTAGTATTTAGGTAATAGGTTAATTCAATTAAGAAGCTAAGTATCTAAGTTAAATAGCTTATGAAAATAATGTAAAATAGGTAAAAAGAATATTCAATTAAGCCCCAAGATTTATCTTTCATTATTTACATTTATATTTAGGTAAAAGGTTAATTCCATTAAAATTTGTGTGAAAAAATAAATTTTCAAATTCTCACATAAACGCCTTATGAGAATTTAATGTGAGAAAATTCGTTAAAAAATATGATACTTTAAAAAAAATGACCCACCTCTTTGTCCAAAAAAAAATATGATAATTTAAAAAATGACCCCGCCCTCTTTGTCCAAAAAAATATTAAAAAAAATACTCTAAAAAGAGAAATGCCTCCTTCAAACTAAAATAAAAAAGGCCCGCTTATTATTGCTTAAAAAAAATGATTCAATCGACCAATTGGAAAAAATTTTTTTTTTTTCGGTAGGGTGTAATCTGACACGACTCTATAAAAAATTTGGTCAGCTTTCACCTAAAAGATTTTTTGCAAGTAAATTAAAAATGTATACATAAAAATATTTACGTGTATAAAATAATCGTATAATAAAATACATAAAGTTTTTCGGAAATACTCGGTTAAATAAGTATTATCGATTTCTTTCAACGACAACAGTTTGAAGCCTTCGTATAATTCCGTTCCTTTACAATACACTCATAAATACATATACATTGAATGGTGGCGCAAAAACGGTGTATAAAAAAATTAAAATTATAGGTATACAGAGTTTATAAGTATACCTATATGAAGCACTGGATGGTGGCGACAGACGGTTTGAAATGGAGTTACAAATTCAAAATTTATAAGTATACCTATTTAATACACTGAATAGTGGCGGCAACGGAGTTAAAGAGTTAAAGAGCCGATAATACAGAAAATTCAACATAATAAATATTTTTGTAAACAAAAACGTGCTTTAAAAATAACACGATAGATTTTTTTCTATTTTTACAAAAAATGCGTTCCTGCGATTTTTCGAAGCAATTTTTCAGCTATGGATTTTGTCAAGATAAAAAGGGTAAGTTATTTTTACATATTTTTTTTTTAAATTCATATAATTTTTCATTCATAAAAATCTTTTTTTCTTTTTAGGTAATAAAGGCTTATGCTATGAAAACGAGCAGTGCATTCTGCAAAAATTTTTATTGTGGAGAGAAAATTAATGATTTGACAACAATTGCTACTACTGAAAAAACCGTACAATCAACAATTGCTACGTCTATTAACAACAGTATAAAATCATCATCAACAATTCCTACAACAATTAAAAACATTATAAAATCAACATCAGCTGTTGAAGCATCTAGTATAAATATTTTAAATATAACTACAGATATAAATGATAATAAAAATAATATTTTAAATGTATCTAGTCAAAAACCTTTAATTTTTGACAGTACATATGAAGGTGATAATAGTGATATACATTTTTTAATTTCATTAATTTTATTTTTTGTAAGTTTTATTATCGTTGTTATTTTTTTGTATAAAATTATTAAATAAAAATCAATCACGTTAAATCGCAGTGATGTAGCGCGTTTAATATAATTTTTATATATTTTTTAATATAATTTTTTATATTTTTTAAATAAATTGTTTTTTAAACAACTATTTATTTTTTTAAATATTTTTCCCCTCCCCTCAAAATAAGCTTTAAAAACTACACCTACTCTTTTGTACAACTTAACCCTTATATAGGTCATCTCTCTCTCTCTCTCACTAATACATTTATACACACTCCTAAATTAACTATATCAATTACATCTCAGTGTAAGTCAAGGTTGATCAATTACTTCCACTTCAACGCGCACCCTAAAGGGATTTAGCAAGGGAGGCCACCCCCTATTTTCACGCATTCGCACAAATCGTTTTTAAATTGACAGTACCTACCTACTTAAGTTATCTTTTTCTCTTGTTAATTTTACTTTTAAAGCTTGTTTTTGTAACAATGGGTCCTTTTTAGCTTGTAATTCAGAACGAATGGTTTCAACTGTAGCGAATTCCACTTGACCATCTGTTATTTGTTAAGACAATTGTTTCAGTTAGAAAATCACTTGCTTAAGGTTTGTTTTAAAACCTGGGTCACGCCTTTTCTTGTTTTTGTGAAAGGGGACTGTTAAAAATGAATTACTAGACACTGAAAGGACAGGATGTTTAAATTGCCTGTATTATATGAGGGGAATAAATCGAATTTACTTGGAATTTAACCTAAATTCAGGCAAAGCGTTTGTAGTGTAATGTGCTTACTTCCAGATTTATGGAAATAATCACAATAAAGGGATAAATATAAAAATGGGGGGAGATGCTACATTGTCAAAATCAAAGTCGCGTGGTCAAGAAAGATATAAGTACATGCGAGTAACTTATCTTCGCAATAATATACCTATTCAGAGAAAGAAAGTAATAGTAATACTTGCAAATTGGGGTCGTTGGAATATTATAGAGAAAAAGAGATAGAGGTCTTTATGATTTAAACACTAGGCAAAATAAAGCACATTTTAATTAACTTAAGACAAAAATCTTAAAAACAGCAATATTTATTTTTCACTGTCTTTATTACAATCACAAATTCACCGTTTTTAAAACAATAATTAAATTCACTTTCTTTATCAATAAAACCCCCAGATACCGTTTTTTAGTTGAATAAAATAATGTTTTACGATTTTCACTTTTCAGAATGAAAAAACACCTATTTTCCGAGTTTCCCGCAAACGCAAACGTTTTTTCACATTCCTGACCAAAAATATCGATTCAGCGCCCCAAAAAACCCCCAGTTTTAACTTAAATTGTAAAATAACAATTATTTACATATTTTTTATTTTCGAGTTAAAAGATATAGTTAAGAGCCCCTTCTAGAAAGGCTTCTGGCAGATAGAATATATTTCTCTGGCGGATAACTTTACATTCATAAAAATGAATAAAACAAAATTTTTTTAATACTACTTTAGTGTACTTATTCACCACAAAAAAATTTTCCTATTATCTCTTTCCGTTTTCTTGTAAAAAAATTTTAAGTTTTCATTCAAAAACCTAGCGCGCGAAGTAGATTTGATGTACAAATTATAATGTTCATCTAAAAGAAAATTTTATTTTCTTTGTCCTAAATACAAAATTATTTTAAACTTTTTAACAAATTTATAATTATAATTAATCAAGTGTCTTAACAAGAATAAAATTAAAATGAATTAAAAAAATTAAATAATTTTGCCTTCAGAATATAATTATATTAATAAACTTTTTATTACTGCCACCTATATTGCCTATCAATCCTAATATTAATGTTCTAATGATAATTTAACTTTTTTTTTCTTTTTTTTTTTTTGCTCATTTATGAGATATTACCCCATAATATCCCATAATATCCCATATTATCTCATATTATGTGCCAAAAAATGTAGATATTATGGGATATTATGGGATATTATGGGATATTATGTTCTTTTTTTCCACGAGGGCTGTCACATCCTTAACCAATTAAAATAGAAAAAGGGATTTCGGTTTAATAGGAATTCCTTGAGAAAAAATTAAAATAGACAAAGCAGTGATGTGCCAGCATATGTAATTGTTAGTGATCTTTGTCAACAGATATTGAAAACAGAAAAATTTAAAAAGCAAAGAAATTCAAAATAATAGAAAATTGAAGAAAATACAAGAAATAGATCTGAAGAATTTTTTCTAATTTTAAGTTCATATATAATATTACTCTAAAATAAAAACATGTTCTCTAAATAATTTTTATGTTTATACTTTAAATTTTGTATTAACTTATTTCAATCTTGTAACAATTATGTATATAATTTGACAAGAATAAAATTACTACTACTACTACTACTACTATATCCAGATTTTACACAAATATGTTTATTGATATAAAGTACGGGAAGCGACTGCGTGCTTTCCTTACGATAACTGGTGTAATAATCACCATATAAATATAAAAAAAATTAATACTTTTAATATTAAGTTCTCTTAACACAAATCACTGAATTTAGGTGGAACAATTTGAATTAAGCAAATTTACCAAAACAAACCAAACAAAATGTCTAACATTTAATAAATGAGACGAAAGAGATGCACGTCTGCACTCTGTTATAGCAACCATCAGTCTGCCTTGGCGTGCGAGCGCTTCTCTCATGCTCCGATCGAGTGTCGATCTCAGATTGGTCTGAGATCACAGTCGAATCGGGGTAGAGCGGCAAAAATTTAAATATAAATAATTCAAAATTTTTATATAAAAATTTCACGAGTTTTCACCCTGTTACAACGTACTCAGTTAAATTTTTATTTAAAACGGAAGTTTTTTGAAAATAAAAAATTTTTAAAATTAGTGTATAATTAAAATTACAATTTTGTTTACTAAATTTAGTTTAGTTAAAAGTGACTATAAATTTTTATTAAATTGAACTAAAAAACACCTCAATTTATTAGTAGAATTTACTAATTTTTTAGTTATGTTGGTTAATATTTATGCATGTATCAAATTTTTAAAAGAGCAAATAAAGAACAATACAATACGATACATTACAATACAATACAAAACAAAACAATACAATACAATTTATTAATTTGTGTCTATTAAATTCTTTGAGGTTAATTTTTCTGTTCTTTTTTTTGTCCGTAGTTTTTTAGAAGATTTGTGGTAAAAATCATAATCCTGAAGACAAATACAAGAAATTTTAGAATTTATAAGACGAAATAAATAAATAAATTATTAACTTTTTTGTTATTAAAAAAATTTTTTTATACTTTACAATATTATAATTTTTTAATATTATTTGAATATATTATTTTTAATGTTATTAATGAAATTAAAATGACATCATATGTTTAACAGAGACATGGTTAAATAGTTCTTTTGGTACATATGATTGGGAACTTTTAGAAAATTTTCATGTTTTCAGATCTGATCGTACAAAAAACTCTAGTCTAAAAAATGGTTAGGCAGGTAATTTATTAGCATTAAATAGAAATTTTAAGAGTACCTCAATAGCAGTAAATGAACTTATTGATCAGATTACTGTGAAAATATAGAATGGTGATATAGTTTTAGTTATATGTGCTGTGTACATACCACCTATATCTACCATTGGTAAATATTGATTGATTGATTTGTATTTCTACAACTCTTTGCTTTAAAACAGGCGCAAAAAACCTTAGAAAAACGCCCTATATGCATGACATACGGAGACAGTGAATAGAACTTTCTATTTCATCATATATTTTACACAATATTAAATATCATTTATATAGATCAAAAAAAGGAGTGGTCCAAAGTTTGAGTCCTGCCAAACTCCAGATGTAACATTAATTTGAGAAGTTGAGACAATACTGCCAATTCGTACCCTCTGCGTTCAGCCCTTTAGCATAGACCCAAACCATCTCAACAAGTTACTATAAAACTCATAGTAAGCAAGTTTTTTAATTAAGGTATCACAATTAACTTTATCAAAAGCTCTCTGAAAGTTGATGAAAACGACATCAGTATTATAACTATCACAAGAATCGTAAGCAATATCATCAACAAATACATTCAAATTTGGTATAGTTGACTTTTCAGTCACAAAGCCATGTTGCTGTTCAATAATGTAAACAACCATATACCTGTACAATCTTTCATGTACTAATTTATCAAATATTTTAGCCAGAATACTAATTTTTACAATTGGTCTATGATTTGATACTCATGATTTCACTGGTAGATTTCACTGACCTGTTTCATGACAGGTATAAAACATTGTGGAATGGTAGCAATTATGAAGGTGGAAACACTTTACCTGTTAGATTGAGGATTGGTGTTCCCTCGCGTCACTGCCTCTCAATCGAAGTCTGTTACATGCCAGATTAATAATCGTATGTGATGCCATCAGACATGGTGGTGAAAACCCCCGATCTGTAGGACTATTATTACTGGATGGACGCTGGAAACTGATAGATACTCTCTGTCAGCGACTATCGTAAATCCTTCAATAATACTCTGAAGGGTAATCTTACCCAACTATGGGCCCTTTGTCCAGGGACACAGCCTTATTTTATGAACAATGCTAGATAAATACAATGAATTACCCCAGGTTAATACACCTCTTATAGAGGGTAATTCAACCTCTGATTCCGATCAAATGAAAGCCTTGATGGTCAGAGCCGTAGACACGGCTTCTGGGGGCCTCCAATTTAGCATTTCCCAGCAGCAAGGGCAAAACACCACGCCCACAGAGCAACAACATCTAGCTTTAACTACTGCTGAAAAAAGGACGGCAAGGGTAGTCTTAACTAGGCTAGAGGTCGAGGATTTCTCCCGCAATCCCTCAATGGAAGGTTATATGAGCGCAAAATGTGGCGACCAAAAAGGTTCAAGCAATAGCTTGATACGGCCTTCTATTCTGAAGGACCAGAGGTCATTTTCGTTGCCTAATGTTAGCGAAGTTGGGCTTGATGACGAAGGCAAGAAGGAAGAAAATATGGAAAGATATCTCCGGGAGTCAAAGGAATATAACAGGGCGTGCATTGAAATCCACAAAAACATGGAGAGAGATATACTCAGATGAGAGACTCAGTCAAAGTACAGAAGAACTGTAATATAACTGTCAAAAAAGACATAGCTCAGTTTGAAAAATATTTAGCCAGGCTAAAGACAATTTTTGAACTGCAGCAGGAGGCATTAAATGGAAAACAAAAACCCGATATTCCTATACAGGAAGCATCCGGGACTGTGACTAGAAAAGAAAAGAAGAGGGCTCTGATTGCGTCCCGAAGCCCACCCGGAAAGAAGAATACAAAAAAGAGACCGGCGCAGAAAACGTCTCCAAAATTCCCTCTAAGGAAGACCTTTACTAATGCGGTGATGTCTCCTCCGAAAGATATGGTTCAGGAAGGAGATAGGTTACCTTCTAGCCAACAAACGCAGTCAAAAGATGTAGCTACAGGTACCCCCCCCCTCCAGATGAGGATGATTTCGTCGCCGTTAAAAGCAAAGGTCAAAGAAAAAAGAGTTTGAAAGAAAGGAGGCAGAGGCTTACAAAAACCAAGAGCAGGAAAAGAAGAAGCAGCAGCAGCAGCAAATCAGCGGCAGGGGGCAGAGAATAAAAGAAGAAAAAAGAAAAAGCCGCAGAAGAAGGAAGGAGATGGTAAATCTCCTCTCTCCCAGAACTGGCGCATAAGGATTCCTAAGCGTAAGGAGGCTCTAATCATAAAGCCTCCTGAAGGGAAGTCTTATGCGACAGCCCTGCTGGAGATCAAAAGAGGTGTCCAACTAAAGGACTCGGGGACTGAGGTTCACCGTATCCAGAAAACCCAGGATGGCAGCTTCCTAATAGAGATGAGCTCGTCGAAAGACCGGCAAAAACTATTAGACGCTGTCAAGACGTTAGCAGGCCCAGAAAGTACAGTCAAGGAACTGATTCCCCACCTAACCGAGGAGTTCAGAAGCCTAGATGGTACTACTGGCAGCGACGAAGTGAGGCAGGTGATAAAGGAGGCAACCAAGCTGCAGAACGATGACGACATAAAAGTCGCCATATTCAAAGCTAAGGGCACTAAGGTGGATAAGGCCATCGTAGACCTACCAAGAGGCCGCCGCACTAAAATTGACCAATAAAGGCCGGCTAAATAATGGCTGGTCTAATTGGCAAGTGCCCTTAAGAGCCGAGGTTATACGGTTTTGGCTACAACCAGTGGTCATGTAAGGGCACAAACTGAAAGTTTGCGTGCTTTAAATGTGGCGGTCAAGGCCACAAGTCGGAAAAATGTCCTGTAGAGAAAGCAAAATGCTTTCTCTACAGGGAAAGAACTGACAATGCCAAGACTGACCACCTTCCAGGATGCGGAGCATGAAAGTGTTATCGGGAGGCACTTACGGCAAGAAAGATAAAGTGTCATCGGTAATGTTCGGAGTCCTGCAAGGGAATATGAACAAAACCATTCTTGCTGACCTTCTGCTCGATCAACTCGCGGACGATACAGACTATAGCGTCGTCTTGCTATCCCAGCTGCTATATGGCTACGAGGTCGTGCTCAGACGTCTATGTCCCGACATGGAAAAGGCAACTGCCACGTCTTAGTTGTTATTTGTCACCGAATGACACTATTGGGGTGTTCACCGCAAAGCTGGATTCATTGGAGGAAACGATAAGAGAAGTCTCTGTCAATATTATATTTGCCGGGGACTTAAATGCCAGGGCCGTAGATTGGGGAATGCCAACCACGAATCGTAGGTGAACGTTGATCCTAGCCATAGCCGCTAGAACTGATCTGGTGGTCTTGAACTCTGGGAACAATCCAACCTACGTAAGGCCAGGCCTTGGCGAATCGAACCCTGACGTCATTTTTGCCTTGGCTGGGCTGGCAGGAAAAGTGAGCGGTTGGAGGGTGATGGATTGAGCCAATGATAGAGACCATAATTACATCAACTTCAAAGTGCGTGATAGGGTCGTTAATCGGCCCCCGTACAAAAAGCGCCCCCTTGGCTGGAATGTGTCAAAGATGGACGAGGACAGATTTGTGGATTATCTTCGCGAAGAGTCGTCTTCTATCCCAGCCTGGCATGGAGGGCCGACTACCCTGGGAGAGGCAGAGGCTCTTGTCAAGAGGGTAACTGCTCTTGAACAATAGTGAAGTAATTTAGAGGTTAATTGGTGGAATATTGGAGTGGATGAAAGTGGATGTAAAATAACTGATACTGTGATTAATATGATGATAAGATGATTTATTAATACGTGTGTACTGGTATACGGCTGAGTGCGTACTGTCCACAGTCAGGTAGCGCTTGATATTACCTATCTCTTTCTATGCATAAATTAAGGCGTGTTTACATATTATATTACAATAAAGGTATATTTACAATAATTTACAATACGGAACATTCTCCCGGCTTAATTTTTTATCAAGGTAAAAAATTGAAAAAGAGTTTAAGAATTAAAATATTATTTACAAACAATTTTTTTTGAAAAACATTATTATGTGTTTTTTTTTTAAAGTCTCTTGATTTATATAAACAATTATAGATTTGTATTTTAACAATTAATATAAAAGAATATAATACTAATTATGAAGATATTTAGATATTTTTAGAAAATGAGTTTATATATACAATGAAAATGAATACAATAATAACAATGAACATAATATTGATTTACATCAAAATGATTATCAATAACTATTGCTAATCAAAACGATCCTAGCAATCAATAAGAGTATTAGGACTATCATTTGTGATTAACAATACAAGAATAAATTTAAGAAATCATTTGAGGACTAAGTTTAAGAATTACAGTTTATAACTGGTCTGCTAACATAATTTTAATTGTTTTAGAGAAACTCAGTCTAACCTTCTTAAACCGGAGTTTAAAATAATTTATAATACCTCATTAAATGATTTGAATTTAAATTTGACAATTTTATCTCATATTAGTGATTATAAAATGTGGTTCAGTATCCCTCCCCACTTAATTTTACATTACAGGTGAAAAATTATTAAATTATTGATTGAGATAAAATTGTAAAATTATAGTATACATAATTATAGAATGAATTATTAAACAAAGTTTTAGTATGAAAATTACATAAGAATTTTTTTTAAGATTTAAGATTATATTATTTTTATTTATAAAACTTGAGTAAATTTTGTCATGTTATAGTAGTACATATAATTAAATGCATTTTAATGCTTGACATCCACCACTCTCCTATCTTTTATTAGATTACGGATTAATGAGTTTTTTGTTGAGAAATGTCGATGAGCTTTTTTTTTTTAAGAATTTAAGTTAAACATTTGCTACTCTCCTATCATTGTTTAGAATACGGATTATTGAGTTTTATCGCAAAAATGTTAAGAAAAAGTACATACATTTACAAAGTTTGACATCTATCACTCTCCTATCTTGAACAGAATACGGATTATTGAGATTATTAAGAAATGTCAAAACAGAGTAAATGTAATTAAAAGAAAAAATTATTTAGATAATTTTTTGACAAAATTTAATAAGTTTTTATGAAAATTTAAAAATATTTAATTATATAATAAATGTCAAAATTTGAGTTAAGAAAGTTAAACCTTGCCTTCCGAGAACAATGATATACGTTATAGATTTTTAAATTAAACATTATGAGTAATATTTTTGTAAAAAAATGAAATAGTAAACAATAAAAATCTAACATATTTTAAACATAGTCCTCATGACAAAGAAAATCATATCTTGATTGATGAGATCTGCAAATGATGTCCAGGTACTCCCACTGATTGACAAGACAGCCCGAACAGCTACAGTTTATGATAGACCTCTTGATGTCCAGCATTTAATTTAGAGACCTAGGTAACATCAAGTTAATTAGTAATATGACCAAGATATAAATTATAATTAATTAAAATTTTGATTTTAAGTTTAACTTCATATTGATTATTATAAAATAAATTTTGAATTTATTTGTTAGAAAAAATTTAAAAAATTAAAATAATAAATTATCACAAAAAGTGTACAGAATAAGAGCTTAATTATTTTTGTATTTATTATTATTATAAAAAAAAAATAATTAAAAATAAGTAAATAAATAAAAAAGAAAACGTAACTTAAGTTTTAAAGAGACACCAGCAGTAGACAAATTAGCCACGTTGCAGATAATGAGTATGATTGGAGCAGACGCTTTGTGCCCAGTGCGCCGTCGCGTATGTACTTGTAGTCGTGGTGTAGATGCCCCGATGAAAAGATATGATGACGTGATACCAGTTACTGCTTCATGCCGTCGTTGATTTAAGTGTGTGAGAGCGAAGAAGGAATGGGAGAAAACTTGAATAGGTGCTACTACTTCCCCAATGAAAAAGAATATGGCGGCAACTGAAGTTTGCTGTCGTCTTCTTGATAAAATGCGTGCGCATGACGCTTATATGCTGAGGATGTGTGAGCGAGAGAAACACCTTTATGTTAATATATTGTTTCCCCTCTTCTTCATTTATGATGATTTTCTTTTTTTTGTAATAAACTTCTTGTTTTTTTAATTTTTTATAAATTTTTAAATAATTTATTTTTTGACAAGTTTTTCGGCACTCATTATTTATTTGCTGCTTGTAAATATTAAACTTTTTGCAAATATATTTTTTTGAAAGTTTAAGTATAGCACGTGTAAATCACTTTTAAATTTTGAGAAAACAGTTTATATATTTAATCACAAGAACAATTGTATCGATGAGCATTAATTAATTTAATATTTATGATTATCCACTTTAAAACACACATTAAATATCCAATATTCACTTGAAGAAAAAAATTTTTAAAAACCTCGTGGTGCTGATTTCTGAGTTTTTTAACTAATTTATAGATTAAATTAAAAAAATATTAGCCAATTAAGGATCGAAGGACCAAATGAACAATAATGCCAAAAATTAGAGGTTAATTGGTGGAATATTGGAGTGGATGTAATAATATAGAAACTGTGATTAAATAGATGATATGATTTATTAATACGTGTGTACTGGTATACGGCTGAGTGCGTACTGTCCACAGTCAGGTAGCGCTTGATATTACCTATCTCTTTCTATGCATAAATTAAGGCGTGTTTACATATTATATTACAATAAAGGTATATTTACAATAATTTACAATACGGAACAGCTCTAGTGAGGGGAGCTTGCGATGCCTCTATGCCGCGTAAACGGCCCTGGAAGGGTAAACGAAGCGTGTACTGGTGGAATGAAGAAATTGCGGAGCTTAGGCGGGTCTTTCACGGGGCACGCAAAAGACGGCAAAGAGCGCATGGCCGCCCAGAGCTGGCTACGCACTCTTAAGAGTACAAGGAAGCCAAGCATAGGCTGGCGAAAGCTATCCGCCTCAAAAAGGCACGCTATCTTCGGCCTCTAAGAGATGATATCAAGAGCGACCCGTGGGGCCTGGGATATAAGGTTGTCATGGACAAACCTAAGTCCAGGAGTGACAACACGATGGATGAAGCAGCGACCAAAAGAATAGTGGACGCTCTCTTTCCGGATCATCCAAACCAACAACACCCGGCTTTGGATGTCCCAAGGGAGCAAGTTCCGTTATTTAGCGAGGTGGAGATGCTTCAGGCAATTAGGTCAATGAAAAATGGGAAAGCGCCAATACCAAACGGAATACCCGCGGAAGCCCTTAAGGCGGCTGCAAAGGTAATCCCTGGTCTGCTCCTTGGCATGTTTAATGCGTGCCTCGTAGCAGGCGCCTTTCCAAGGGACTGGAAAGTGGCCCGCCTGACTCTCATAAGCAAGGGAAAGGGTGAACCAGGATCTCCATCATATTACAGACCATTGTGTATGTTACATACCATTGACAAGGTGATGGAGAGCATGGTCAGAGGAAGATTACGGCAGGCAATTAGAGAAGCGGGTGACCTTAGCGACGACAAACACGGTTTTCGTGAGGGGCGTTACACGATCGGTGCCATCGAGAAGGTCGTGAAGGTGGTTATGAGGGCCAGCTAAGTGCGGCAAGATATTAAACCGGACGTCCAGCTTGTCACGTTGGATGTGAAAAACGCATTCAACTCGGCTAAGTGGTACGATATGTTGCACTCCCGCGAGCAGGTATTTAGAGTTCCGGATTATCTGAGAAATATACTAAGAGATTATCTCCGGGAACGATACCTGCGCTGGGACACGCTCGATAGCACAAACGGTAAAGTATTAAGCGCAGGCATAGCGCAGGGTTCAGTTTTAGGCCCTGATCTGTGAAATGCCTTTTACGACAGCTTGCTAAAGATTGAGTTTCTGGATGGATACTCCATGATCGGATACGCGGATGATGTTGCACTAACCATAACAGCTCGAGAGATAGAGGACCAGCAGAATACCTTGGATGAGGCCATGCGCCTTATCAATAGCTGGATGTCGGATCACGGACTCAGACTTGCAGTTCCGAAAACAGAGATTGTCCTTCTGACCCGGAGAAGGGTTGATACCATATTCTGCGTCAGCTTTGATGATGGAGGTAATCCCCTTATTACCCAGACCAAACCATCGGTCAAATATTTGGGGGTCTTCTTAGATAAGAAGTTGACCTACAATAGACAATTCCAGCAGGCCTGTGACAAGGCTGGCCGGGTGACAAAATCCCTCTCGTGGCTGATGACGTCCCAGATCAGGAAGAGGAGGCAGTTGATGACGACAGTCAACTCCATATTTCTCTATGGTGCAGAGATGTGGGCGGACAATGTCCGCATAAAAAAGTACTGCAAGAAAATAAAGGCAGTACAGAGGCAGGGGGCACTTCGAATCGCTTGCTATTCGATCTATAACCGTGAGGAAGAAGAGCGCGACGTAGCTTTCGTTTGCGCTCGCTCCTGCACAATGGAATGTTGATAGTATAGGTGGAATGGTGACCCGAGGGGACGTTGGACGCACCGCCTTATCATCGACTTGGATAGCTGGATGAACAGTGAACATGGGGAGGTAGACTTCTACCTCACACAGTTCCTTACTGGTCACGGTTATTTCCGCGATATGCTTTTTAAGTGGCGAAAGGTAGCATCTCCGGATTGATTGCATTGACCGGGCGAGCCGGATACCGCTGAGCACACCCTTTTTTGGTGTCCTCACTTCGATGAGGGGCGACTGCCCTTCGATGAATGAAGGCCAGAAGGAGTCGTTTCGGAAATGCTGCGCAGTACCGTTTACTGGTACAGTATGCAGAGTACTGGCAACACTGATTAAAAAATGGGAAAAAGGTTTCCTCTCGTAGGAAACTCTCCTCCTTTATTGACAGGGTATGGCGAAGAAATGCCTTGGCTGCATTGTTTCCGGACCAAAGTAATACCTAAACAGGAGGTCCCGGTCCGAATTCTATGATATTGTCATAAATGCAGGAGGGTGGAGAGTTTAGTGGGTATTACCCCAAATTTGAGGTTGAGTCCCACATAACCATACAGAACGCGGTGTATGGTATTCTTAAACAGCATTCTCCTCGTCCTACGGAAAAGGCCCCTCTCTGAAGAGGCCCAAAAAAAAAAAAAAAAAAAAATGTAAACTAAAATTTTAAAAATTTTATCAGATTGTAGACAGCCAATATGAATTTCACTATGCAGTAGTTTTATTTTTTATTTTTTCATAACTAGAAGAGCTGACATCTAAATTATTTTGGTTCCTCAAAGAGGAACCATTGTGTTAGGTCAAAATTTGATTTTCTATTTTTTGGCATATAAGCACGTTTTGGGACCCCAGGAAGCTAAAAAACCTGTTTTTAAAAAAGTCTGTATGTGTGTGTGTGTGTGTACGTAAGTATGTATGTAATCGGTGATATTTCACAAATATTATGGAATTAAGACCTAATTTTTTTTTCAAAAATTATTTCACCAAAAAAGCTCGAGGTACTTTTTTTTTTTTTTTGATTTGGATGTAATACCTCATTTATTTCCATGAAACTACTTATATTTGAAAGTATGGTTTTTACATGATATCTCGAATCGGATACTTAATTTTCTGAAAATTTTTTTTCTAAAATTTTTTTCACAAAAAAATACAAAAAATACAAATTTTTTTTTTCTTTTTGGACGTAGTACCTAATTTATTTCCATGGAAGTACTAGTTTTAAGAACCTTGTTTATTGTTATTTTTTGGATCTGATACTTAATTTTTTCAAAATTTTTTTTGTCAAAATTAAAAAAAAAGAAAAATAAAAAAAACTGCAATATATATTTTTTTTTGGGTGTAATACCTCATTTAATTCTATGAAAGTACTAATATCTGAAAATATTGTAACTAGTAATATTTCAAAACCATTATCGAATTAAGACCTAATTTTTTTTCCAAACATTTTTTTATCAAAAAATTTCAAACCCCCCCTTTTTTTTTTATTTTGGATGTAATACCTCATTTATTTCCATGAAAGTACTTATACTTGAAAGTATGGTTTTTACTCTATATCTCGAATCTAATACTTAATTTTTTGAAAATTTTTTTCCTAAAATTTTTTTCACAAAAAAATACAAAAAATACGAAACTTTTTTTTCTTTTTGGACGTAGTACCTAATTTATTTCCATGGAAGTACTAGTTTTAAGAAGCTCGTTTACAGTAATTTTTTGGAATTGACACTTAATTTTTTCAAAATTTTTATTCTCTAAATTAAAAAAAAAGAAAAATAAAAAAAATTGCAATATTTTTTTGGTGTAATACCTCTTTTAATTCTATGAAAGTACTAATATTTTAAAATATTGTGACCAGTGATATTCCAAAACAATTATCGAACGAATACCTAACTTTTTTTTCCAAAAATTTTTTTATTAAAAAAATCTCAAAATACTTTTTTTTTTTAATTTGGATGTAATACCTCATTCATTTCCATGAAAGTACTTATACTTGAAAGTTTGGTTTTTACTCGATATCTTGAATCTGATAATTAATTTTTTGAAAATTTTTTTCTTCAAAATCTTCGTTACAAAAAAATACATAAAACATCAAATTTATTTTTCGTATTGGACATATCTAATTTATTTTAATGAGAGTACAAATTTTATAAATTTAGTTTATAGTAATTTTTTGTCTCCGATCACAATTTTTTTTTTTTTTTTGATATAAATTATAACACACAAGAAAGAATGATGGAAATCTTGCCTCTTTTTGACTTCCTCTTCCAATTATTCTGTTCGTTGCTATGTTTATTTATGTATGCAGCTTAATGAAATTATAAACAATAATAAACAGCCTAAAAATATTAAATGGTTATGTTTGCATTTTAAAATTAAGATGCCAACCATTTTAAAATTAAGTTGCCAACCATTTCTTTGACAAAACAAAAAAATCATGTTACTCAATATTTTAATTATTAAGGGATAAAAATTTTTGAAATAATAACAGCCTCTACGAGCAAATTTTATTAAGGGATAATTATATATTCTAATAAAATTTTACAAAAAAATAATAAAATTAGCTTTTTTTATATTTATCTCTTTTTAATTATGCAAAAATGATTTAAAATGCATTAACGCCGGCGCGATCAATCCGTGGACGCTAGAATTTTTACTTTAATAACAAAATGATCTTAATGGTCTACTTTACCTAGTAAAAAAGAAAAATGTATGTATAATTGCATGGTTGTAATCAATAATATTTATTGCATATTGAAGTTTAAAGACCATTGTTTGAGGAACCTCAGTGCCAGCTAGTTGGCAGGGTATTTTTTTTTTTCAATATGAATTAGCCAACAATATAGAAGCACTGAAATTTTAAGATAAATATTTTTAGATTTTTCATATTATAAACGACCAAAATATATTTAACGACGGAATGAAATTTGTTTAATTTTTTACTTTTTCATAATTGGGACAGCCGAACTAAACTAACCTTACTACAAAGTGAATTTTTTACATATATAAGAGCACCAAAACTCTAAAATAAAAATTATTATTTTGTTCATATTACAGACAGCAAAAATTTATTTAACGAAGGAATGAAATTTAAAAAAAATTTTTGTTCATAATGGGGACAGCCGACATCTATATTTTATTTTTTTGTTTTTTTGATACGTAAAACTACCAACAGTGTAAACTGAAATTTTATAAATTTAATCAGATTGTAGACAGCCAATATGAATTTAACTATGTAGTAATTTTTTGTTGTTGATTTTTTCATAATTAGGAGAACCGACATCTAAATTATTTTTTTTTTCAATATGAATTAGCCAACAATATAGAAGCACTGAAATTCTAAGATTTCTAATTTTAAAATTTAATTTTTAATTTTCTAATTTTTTTTTCATACTTGGGACAGCTGACCTAATCTAACTTTACTACAAAGTGAATTTTTTACATGTATAAAACCACCGAGAATCGAAGATGAGAATTATTATTTTTTTCATTTTACAGACAGCAAAAATATATTTAATGAAATAATAAAATTTTTTTAATTTTTTACTTTCTCTTACTTGTGACAGCCGACCTAATCTATCTTAAATATATTTTTGTTATCTGTGATATGAAAAAAATAAAAATTTTTATAATACTCTAGTCAAAATACAGGGGGGGGGGGGTCGGTATAATCACCTACCACTACCAGATTTGGTCTACTATAGGTTTTGTGGGTCACTGATTACGAATTTCGGGGTCATTTCTATGAGAAATGGATGGAGCATCCTTAAACTTTCAAATACTACCCCTAAAAAGGGGTATATTGATGTATTCGAATTTTGGGTGCTCAAATTTGGCCAATATAAGTTTTTTGGGTCGCTGATCAATAATTTCGAGGAATTTTCTATGAAAAGTTAATATTTTACCCCTTAATTAGCAAAAAAACCACTAAAAAGGGGGTGTTTTTGCTATTTTGGCCCTTTAAGCGTTAAGAAACGGTTTTATTGGGTTCTTGGGTCACTGAACAAGAATTTTGTTGAATTGTTTATCAAAAATTAATTTATTACCTTTAAATTAACAGAAACTACCCCTAAAAGGGGTAGTATTTGCTATTTTTTCATCTCACCAAAATTTAAAATTTTTTGTTAAAAATGATTTTTTCACGAAAATTCAAAATTCCACAAAATTCTTGTTCAGCGACCCAACAAATCCATTAAACTCGTTTCTGAAGGTGAAAGAGCAAAAGTAGCAAAAACAACTTTTTAGGGGTAGAATTGCAAATTTAAGGATGAAAAATTAATTTTTAATAAAAATTTCCCCAAAATTCGTGATCAGCGACCCAAAAAACTTACATGAACCGAATCTTAACACTGAGAATGCAAAAATAGCAAAAACACCCCTTGTAGGGGTAGTTTCTGTCAATTTAAGGGTGATAAATTAATTTTTTATAAAAAAACTCCACAAAATTCTTGTTCAGCTTCCCAAAAACCCATTAAAACCGTTTCTTAACGCTTAAAGTGCCAAAATAGAGAAAACACCCCTTTTTGGTGTATTTTTTGATAATTAACGGGTGAAATATTAAGTTTTTATAGAAAAGTCCTCGAAATTCTTGATCAGCGACCCAAAAAACCTATATGTGTCAAATCTGACCATTCAAAATTCCAAATCTGGTAGTGGTAGGTTATACCACCAAAACGGTATTTTGACTGGAGTATAATAGAGTTTCAGTGATTTTATGTATGTAAAAATTTCACTTTGCAGTAAGATAAATATTATCACTTTTTTCATATTACAGATAGCAAAAATATATTTAACGACGGAATGAAATTTTTCTATTTGGGACATCCGACTTAATTTAAGCTTACTAAAAGGTAAATTTTTTAAATATATAAAACCGCCAAGACTTATATATATTTTTTGATTTAATTATATTTGTTATATATATGTAATTTTTTGAATTTATAATTGTCGTAATTTATAATTGATTTTGTTAAATAATATAAATAATTATAATTAGAATTAATATATTATTAAAGAAAAAATTTTTGATTTATATAAATTAATTTAATGTTTTCTTCGATACGAAAGATTCTCAAATTTAATTTTTTTTTTTTTTTTTTTTTTTTTGTCAAGGGAATCTTGTGAATCTTGCATCAGCCATGGAGTGTTTGCGGGCCTTAAAGACTCGCAAATTTCACAAGTTGCACAAAGTGTACAACTGGGAGACCACCGGCAACCCCGGTCGCCGGCTACGCCCCAGATTCTTACTGGATAAACAAACTATAAACCCCCCTGCGCTTGTTTGCCCCAAACCGGAACTCCCTTTTCAGGTATAACTTCAGTTCGTGACGCGCAGCCTAGGCAACTGGCCGCTGCCTTCCACCAGCCTAGTGACAGGAGAGCAATCTACGATAGAAAACCCTCTTTCTTCTTCTTCAACAAGGTGGCCCTTACGTACTCTGCCACTTTGTTCCAATTTTCAGAACTCCGTAGCATTTCCGGAACCACCGTCTCTGGCCTCCAAATCGGGAAGGGCGGGCGCCCTTCCACGTAGCGCACACATCCGAAGAAAGTGTGCTCCACTGTATCCTTCTCACCTGGGCAGTGCAAGCACTTCTCTGTTGCCACCTTATGCCATCATTGCATGGAAGTACCCGTGTCCAGTTAAAAATTGGGTGAGGTAAAAATCCACCTCCCCATGTTGTCGTCCAGTCCATGCCTGCAGATCTGAAATCAGTCTGCGCGTCCATCGGGCATTTTCCTCTTCGTCCTTTTCCACCGTTTCTTCCATTTTTCCATAGAGCTGGAGCGGGCGCGAGTGGATGCCACTTCGCGGTTCTCTACACTATCGTAAATCTATTTCCGCTCCAACGCTAGCAGGTCGATGGGTATGACCGATGCTACTACCTGGATCACCTCGAGCGATACCGTATGGTACGCGCAGGCGATTCTCAGGGCCGCTTGCCGCTGCACAGACGAAATTTTATGTCTGTGCTTGGCAAATTTGGTGATATCCGCCCAGATCTCAGATCCGTAAAGCAGGACAGAGTTGACAACGGACATCAACAGTCTTCGCTTCCCGGGTATGGGCCCTCCTATGTTAGCCATGAGCCTTGACAAGGAGGATGCGATCGACGCGGCCTTCTCACTCGACCTCTGAAATTGTTCCCAGAAGTTCAGCTTGTTATCAAGCAGAACTCCCAGGTACTTAACCGACGTCTTGGCTTGGATCGTGTGAGGGTTTCCACCATCATCGACATTTACATTGATGTCCGTGGAAATTATTGTTCCTCGGGTCAGCAGTACGATCTCCGTTTTTGGGATCGCGAGCTGGAGCCCGTGCTCGCCCATCCAGAGGTTGATCTGTTTCATGACTAGATTCAACCTCTCCTGGGTTACCTGCATATCCCTGCCGGTGATGGTCAGAGCCACGTCGTCCGCGTACCCGATCAGAGAAGCTCCTTCCGGGAGGTGAACGCGCAACAGGCCATCGTAAAAGGCATTCCACAGGTCCGGTCCGAGAACCGAACCTTGAGCAATGCCCGCACTCAGAACCCTCTGTCGCCTGCCAGGACTTGCGAGGACTTAAAGTTGCCTAATAGTTCACCAAAATATGCTTATATGGAATTATGCTGGTATAATGGAACAAAAGATTTTGATTTACGTCAATTGAGTCACAAAGTTAATTTACAATATTGTAGCGTTGATATTGACGGGTTTTTAAAAATTACTCATTATAAATTTCTTGATAATAAAATACCTAGCGCGCATATTAGTAGTAGCTTTTCTAACTGTGGCTTAGAAGTCGTATCTCTTGGTAAAATTCTGCAGTTGCGTTTGACTTAGTAGAATCATGTAGCAATGGTACAGTTAACTGTAAGCAAGTTGATGTGTCTATTCCGGTTAACTTGTCCGAATATACGCTTAATTTTTCTAGCGGTTCGTGTTCGAATTTGGAATGTAATTATCACACCTGCTCGGTAAATAGTACTTATAAATTGTGGCTTGATAATCGAATAGTCGACGTGATTGAAATTGATTCAATGGGTAGCCTTTCAATTCCTCTGAAACAGGGATTTCGCGAAACGAGAGAAACAAACTTTAAAACGACAGTTGTGACGAATTTGCTACCAATTGTTGAACTTTTGTATAATGAGTCTAGGGGCTCAAAATACGTTGCGCGAGGTGATTTAAAATCCAATCTGTCAGGGGTCGGTTCGTATCGTGATATGAAAATATTAAAAAGATTATAAATAAACGGTATTCAGAAACTTGAATCATGTATGGTCAGTATTGCGTCCCTACGTTCCATATAAGGGTGGCGGAGTTGTTATGATGAGGATTACAAATGCACTAAATTTGCAACCAATTCTATTCTATCCACTTTTGCACCTTTTTGCATATGGCGACTGTTAGAATTTTAAGTTTGCGTTAAATTTTTTAAAGTCAAAAGTGCGGGAACAATGCTTTTTCTCTTTAGAAGAATGTTGTTAAGAATGGGTTTCATTGTTCTTTATCGTTGAAAAAAATCGCAAATTATCTCATTGGCGCTTATAATTTTAAAAATGATAATTCGGTGCAGCGTATGTAAATTATGATTATCGTTCATTTGACTTTTATTTAATCCTTATTGTTTTTATTTCTTAAATTAGATAAATTGTTTTGGAAAATATATTTAGTTTGGTTCATTGTTGTTATTATTTCGTATTTGATTTTCGAAATTATAAGTTTTTTTATGTAAATTGATTATTTTTTGTTGTCAAATGGATATGAATTGTCGCGGTTAATAAGGAAATAATGGTCAAAATTTCCAAAATTGCGTGCTAATTATGTTCGCAATATTTGTTTTAGTTATGTTTACTTTTTTCAAACCTGAAAATGGTTTTTCAGTTAAATAGAAATAGCTAGCCAATTTTAATCCTGCCCATCCTAAATTTCCTATTCTAAAAAATTCTATAAATATTTTATATTATTAAAATTCGGGAGTAATTGCGTCTATGTCGCAGAAACAAGACTGACAGGTTGCAATAATTGACTAAACCATAGTTAAGTCAAATTCACATTGTTTAATTATTTGAATGATGAATAAGTCAATAGAGTTTAGTTTTTTGTACTCTTTTCATAAATCAAAATTTATAATATTTAAGTTGTAAATGGCGATTAGGGAATAATAAAAGAATTTATTTATAGTAAAACTTTATTTGATGGATAAGACATTGGCGTTAACTTGACTTTACAGTCGGTTCGTAGTGTTACCCCTACGTTCCGTTTAAGGATGGGGGTATGTAATATGGCAAAATTTCGGGTAAATAATATTTATTAATAAATTCTGTAATATTATTACCTAATCATCACATTTAAAATTTATATTAAAAATATGAGTATTTTCTTCAATTTAATTATTTCTTTGAAGATTGTTTAGCGCTAATTATCCTTAACCTGACTTCTTTTTATTATATTTATTTATTTTTGATAAACAATTGTATTTAATTATTAATTAAAGCTGCCCTAGCGAATCTTACTATTCTCTCTCTCTGTCTCTCTATCGCGTTATCATTAAAACGTTTATAAATTAAATAAAATTAATAAAATATTGTACACTAATAAAATTGCATTGCGTCGCGTATTTCGTGCACATCTTATTATAATTTAATAGAGTTAATAAATAATCATTTTTTATTTAATTATTATTTCTTTCTTGTTATTGCATTTCTTAAAACTTAACCTTTTTGTATATATATGGGTCAGTTCACAAATTTATTAGTACTTTTATAAAATAATTATATTTTTGTATTTTTAAATCAGAAACTTACTGATTTCCCGTTATAGTAGGGGTAATTCATATTCGTGTTATCGATTACCCCTACGGATCCCTTTTGAGCACGCGGTATAAGAGTCTCATAAAACTAAATAACTTTGTAATATGATAGAGGTCTTTCTCCCTTTTTAATTAGTCAAATTTATTATAATTATATAATAAGTATTGAATAATAGAATTCAAAATAATTTTTTATCGCTCGATAATAAGGAGAGTATTTCAATCAGTTTATTATAATTATTATTATTATTGTCAAATTTATCATATTACATCATATATAAAACACCCTACAATAATAATTGAAGTTTTTAAAATATTTTTATGTTATAGGCAGCCTAGATGACTTTTTCTATAAAATAAAATTTTTGAAATTTTTATTTTTTCATGTTTTCGACAGCCGATATCCATTTTCTTATTTACTAAAATTTTTTGAGAATAGTATATATTCTGCTACATTCAATATTATAATTTCAACTTTTCTAAAAAAAGAGACGCTATAAGAAAAAAAAAATTAAAGAGGGATATAATTTCTGCTACATTCAATACTATTATTTCAAATTTTCTAAGAAAGGAGACACTATACGAAGAAAAAATTAAATTGAGGTATAGTTTTTGCAAAATTCAATACTAATATTTCAATGCTATCATTGCATAAAAATAATTAAAATTACAAGATTTCTATAAAACAAGACAATATTCAAAAACATGTAAGTGGGGTATATTCTGCTAAAAACAATACTAATATTTAACTCTTTCCTGAGGAATTGCCCCCACCACAAGTCACGTGATACACGCTTTACGCAGTTTATTTTACTTTATTTATTTAATATATTAATTTATTTAAAATAAAATACTTGATAAATCATTTGTAAATAACTAATATTTTTATATATATATTTTTTTTTTTTTTTTTTTTTTAACGAATTAACGGGACGAAACCTTTTAACATTTTTAATGTAGAATTTTTTTACATTTATTATAATTTTTACAATTAATTAAATTTAATTAATTAATTGTATTTGCATGCTTGCAGTCACGACTTTCATAAAATTTAATCAATACTCGTATTCACATGAACAAATTATCAAAGAATATTCTTTTGATATTATGTCCATTACGTAGGGAAAACTGCAAGGAAAACCTACGTAGAGTATCGGGACTGTTCAATTTTTCTTTATAATATTTAAAATTTCTTTTTAAATAATATAACGAAAAACACCGCCAGTAGCATGGAAAGGATTCGAACCCCGGCTTTTATTATATACATATTAGAAAGCGGGAGCGCTAACCACTCGACTACTGACGATGATGATATTTAATGAATAAAAATAATTTTAAACGTTACTACATAGCTGTAGTACTACTCCATACATGCATACTAATGTAAGTCACACAGAGAACGATTTAGGGAGATTCCTCAGGAAAGAGTTAAATGCTATCATTGAATAAAAACATTGAAATTACAAATTTACTATAAAACAGGCTACCGCTATTTGAAAAAAATTTAAAGTGTCGTATATTGTGCTAAATTAAATACATATATTTCAATGCCATCATTGCATCAAAACGTTTGAAATAACAACATTTCTATAAAACAGGATATGATTCGAAAATATTTTTGAAGTGTATATTCTGCTAAATTAAACACTAATATTTCAATACTAACATTGCATAAAAATATTTCAATGCTATCATTGCATAAAAACATTTGAAATTACAACATTCCTATAAAACAGGACAATATTCAAAAACACGTAAGTGGTGTATATTCTGTTACATTCTTTCTCTATAGTAAAATTCATATTGATCGTCTACAATATGAAGAAGCTGAAAAAATTTCAATTTATATTGTTTCAAATATGGAAAATCCCAAAAATTTTACCATATCTCGCACAAAAAGAGACATAATGATTTATCATATGATGTACCATATGATTTACCATAAGGTATATTATTGACCAAAAATAATTTTTGTTATCTCTTAGAGACCTTTGGGATGAAAATAGGAAAAGCTGATATTCTGGAGGTATAATTTTCATTTTTCACCCCAACATGATTTACATTTTCATGTTATTTGGTCCAAGATGGTGGACCAAATAACATGAAAAAACAATTATTAACTTTACTTGGGGGTTTTCGAGGTTGAGAAAAACGTTTTTAAGAATGAAAATTTTAATTTTTTCACCCTTACATGTTTTCCAATTTTCCAAGATGGTGGACCAAAAAACTTAAAAAAACAACTTTTAACGTTACTTAGAGTTTTCGAGGTTGAGAAAAACAGTTTTATGAATGAAAATTTTCATTTTTTCACCCCAACATATTTTCCAATTTTCCAAGATATCGGAACAGAAAAACATGAAAAAACAACTTTCTACGTTGCCTGGGGGTTTTCGAAGTTGAGAAAAACGATTTTATGAGTGAAATATTTCATTTTTTCACCCCAACATGTTTTCCGATTTTATAAGAAGGCGGATTAGAAACACATGAAAAGGAACTTTAGACGTTACCTAGGGGTTTTCGAGGTTGAGAAAAACGATTTTATGAATGAAACTTGTCATTTTTACTCAAACATGTTTTCCGATTTTCCAAGATGTCTCTACAGTAGATTTTCCAAGACCTTTACAGTAAAATTTATAATGGCTGTCTACATTATGAAAAAAATTCAAATTTTTCAATCTATATCGTTGGCGGTTTTATATATGAAAAAACAAAAAAAATTTTACTATATAATAATATGGATATCTTCTGTCCTTTTTATGAACAAACAAAAATTATGAAAATTTCATTATATGGTGACTAGCCTTGGCGTCATACTAGAAAGTACACTTTCATGGAAACCTCGCGTGCTCCAAATTACCATTAAAGTGAATAGAGTCTTATATTGCCTCAAAACCATCAGACCTTGTTCCACACAACTGCTACTTAAAAGACTAGTGGAATCACTTGTAGTCCCCCATTTAGATTACTGTAACGTAATTTACTCTGACATCTCCAATGAATTAATCACTCAGTTGCAAAGGCTTTCCAATTCCTGTATTCGAAATCGTTATCCCCGTATAGGAGAAAACTGGGATGGATGACTAACTTGGCACGTACTGACTACTTTGCATCCTTAGTTATGTATAGACTGGTAAGAATGAAGGAGCCTCCGTTCCTCTTACCTCTATTCACACCTTATAAGTCTGACAAACCCACCCGTGGCCCACGAATAGACCTGGACCCCGCAACTGTTACCACCGACTCTTCTGGGGACTCTTCTCATTCCAAGTCAAATATTCAAAGTTCTGGAACAAAATTCCCCCCTGTTTACGGGACTTGCCATCTTACTCACGCTTTAAAAAAGCAATAAAACAATACATCTATAAATTATATACTATATAGTTGATTGACAGCAGATTTTATATACTTTGTTTCCTTTCCTTGATTTTATATTGACGCATATTTACCTATTGACGTACTAATCTATTGACTCATAAAACTCATTATATTATATAGTATTATTTTATAATTTTTATATTTTTTATATTTTCTTTGTTATTTTATTTATTATGAAAGATTTACTTATTTACTGTAACATATTGAAAGAGTGTACTATTTTTGATTTTAAAATAAAGATTATTATTATTATTATATAGTAAAATTCATATTGATTGTCTACAATATGAAAAGAAACTGCAAATTTTGTTTCAAAACTGCATATTACTATATTCTATTTTCAATCATTATTTATTATTAATTATTATTAATAATTATTAATGTTATAAAATATATCTCATTAGTTATAAATATTTATAAATAATCATATAATGTAACTTTTTCTTAATATGTATTATAAAATTTTTTTGATAATAAATTTAGAGGTATAAAATTAATCCTGTTCTCATTCGTTTTTAAATAAAAATTAATTAGACTGTGCGAAACACAGTCTATACCCGTGACAAAATGTCGCTCTTGTGCGCACTCGTTAAGGTCACAGTGATCTCCGATTAGGTTCAAAATTTATATATAAGTTAAATATAAGACCAACATGAACTGTATTCATTTTTAGCGAAATCGAAAATATAGTACCGAAATTATTATCAATTTACGGGAATAACAGCGTTAAAAACACAAAATGTCGATTATAAGACATAAAACATGATAAAATAAGCACTTTCAGGATGAAAATAATCATTCCAGGTTGTAGCGGATACCCTGGAAGTATAATTTTTCATTTTCCGCACAAATATATTTTCCGATTTTCAAAGATGGCAGCCCGATAAATTTGAAAAAATGAACTTTTAACTTTACAAGGGGGTTTTTTAGGGCAAGAAGAACAAATATTCGCTGGAAAATATCCAATTTTTCAACCCTAAATATTTCCCGATTTTCCAAGATGGCCGACCAAAAAACTTGAAAAAATGAACTTTTAACTTTACAAGGGGGTTTTTTTGGGAAAAAAACGAATATTCGGTGGAAAATATTCAGTTTTTTAAACTAAAAAATTTTCCGATTTTCCAAGATGGCGGACCAAAAAACTTGAAAAAATTAATTTTTGACATAAAACATGATAAAATAAGGACATTTAAGATGAAAATAATCATTCTAGGTAGAAGAGGATACCCTGGAGGTATAATTTTTCATTTTCCACACAAGTATATTTTCCAATTTTCCAAGATGGCGGCCCGATAAATTTGAAAAAATGAACTTTTAACTTTACAAGGGGATTTTTTAGATCAAGAAAAACAAATATTCAGTAGCAAATATCCAATTATTCAACCATAAATATTATCCGATTTTCCAAGATGACGGACCAAAAAACTTGAAAAATAAACTAAAATACTATTTTAACTTTACAAAGGAATTTTTTAGGTAAAAAAAAACGAATATTCGACAGAAAATATCCAGTTTTTTAACCTAAAAAATTTTCCGATTATCCAAGATAGCGGACCAAGAAACTTGAAAAAATGAACTTTTAACTTTACATAGGGGTTTTTTAGGGCAAGAAAAACAAATATTCGGTAGAAAATATCAAATTATCATATTATATATATATAATACAAAATATCAAATAACAAAATATCATATTCTGTTTAATTTTATAAATTATAAAATAATAAATAGTCTATATAATTCTGAAAGCTTACTATTAGAGACCGCTAGCGTCGTGCTTTATTATCGTGTTTGTAATTAAGTGTGTTCATAATTAATAATTAATTATGTCCCGATACAGATCCAAATACTATTGATGATCAACAACGTAAAAAATTAATTCAAGAAAATCCATTAATTGTCAGCTATTTTTTTAAAGAAAGAGTTAATAATTTTATGAAATATGTAATAAAACCATTATTTGAAGTATCCGACTTCTGGTATCGTTGGGAATGGCAATTTAGAAAATCACCACATATTCATGGAATTTTATGGTTATCAAACGCGCCATTATTTAATAATAAAATTCTAACAACAGAAGAAAGAGAAAAACTTTGCCGTTACTTCGATGATTTTTGTTTTGCAATAAATCCTAAACATGATGTAGGAATTAATCATCCTGCACGTCAAAATTTTTCTGACATTCCAACAGATAATCTGGAAAATGATTTAATTTATTTATTAAATAGATTACAACGTCATACGATGCATGATAAACACTGTATGAGATACAAATATAAAAGCACAATTTTAACATGCCGCACAGTGTGGCGAAATGGACAAAAATCGCTCTTGGACTGAGTTTTTGAGCTATCGACTTGAAACTTGTTTTGAATGACTTTAAAATAATCCTGCTTTCGTCTCTCACTGCGGATTTTTCATACTTTTTTATTTTTAATTAGCCTATTTACACGAACTCAACCTATTCATTTATCGAAATTTTCACTTCCTACATTTTTTGCACTCTAAAACAAACGGGAAATTTTTTCGTGTTAATCCTGCTTTATATACATAAAAATTAAAAAACATTTTTAAGTAAAAAAATATTAAATCATAATTTTTGCATATTTTAGAATCACGCATAAAATTCATTTTTAGTAAAAAGGCTAATTATAAATAAAGAAATAGGAAAAATCCGCAGTCAGGCACGAAAGCAGACTTATTTTAAAGTCGTTCAAAACAGGTTTCAAGTCGATAGCTCAAAAACTCAGACCAAGAGCGATTTTTGTCCATTTTGCCACACTGTGTGCCGTTTTAATTTCCCTCAACAAGAAAGAAAAGAAACCATTATTGATGATTCAGATGGATATTTACGATATCATCCTAACCGTAATGATCCACTCATACAAAGATAGAATCCAATCATAAGATCTATTTGGAGGGCAAATACTGATTTTTCGCCGATTACATGAGAAGAATCTATTTATTATTATATTGCTAAATATGCATCCAAAAGTGAAAAAATCTAAAATGATTTACAACAGTGTTTACAGAATATTTGTGCATCCATGTCAGATTCACTATTATAGCAAAATCAGCAATTCAAAAATTATTCATTTCTACATTACATGAAAGATACTACAGTGCTCAAGAAGTGGTACATTTGTTAATGAGTTGGCCTCTATATCACAGTTCACGGAGTTACGTCAATTTAGTAATTCAAGATGACGATTGGATACAAATAAAGGTGAATATATAATTCTTTACCAATAATATAAATAACAATTTTACTAATTATTTAAACATCTTTAAAATAAAATGAACCTACGTAATTAAACAATACATATTTGATGGAACTGTAACTCTTATAATTATATTTTAAATTTAGACATAATAAATTCATTTTAATTAATTTAAATAACTTATATACAGTAATTTAACGATTTACAAATCATCGACTCATGTAACTTCAAAGTTAAAAACTTGAATTTAGAACATAAAATTTTTTTAAATAATTGAAATAATGACAACCTTTACGAGCAAGTTCTTGATTTAAATGAATTTACAAATTCATCGCCCTCATCTTTTATATGCGGATGCGTATCGTCATCACTTTTTTTATTGAAGCATACAAAGTAGCGACATTAGATGAATTTTTAAACTTATTTAAAAATTTAAAAATTTGAATTTACGTGGATTTTTAAATGTCGGTACAGAAGGTACCTAGCGTTTCGATCAACACTAACACATAGATCTCATCAGTGTAGCTGTGTGTGTTAGTGTGTGTGCTACAGACGCTGTTGTAAACACGTCCTTATTTTTCTTATATAGTTAACAAATGGCAATTTTAGCGCTTGTGAGGACGACTCACATTGCTTCAGCCATCTGCTCTGTATATAGGAAATGATGTTATATATATATATTTATAATAGAATTCAAAGTTGGTGTTCTACTTTGGGCATTGTTCGGTTTAAGCCCCATTTTAAATAACTAATAATGAATATTAATTAATATTCAAAATTTCTTGTATCGCTCGATGGCAAGGAGAGTATTTAAATAATTGAAATAATGACAACCTTTACGAGCAAGTTCTTGATTTAAATGAATTTACAATAAAATTTTTTTATAATCTCTTCTTTTTTATTTATTTTATATAATATTTTCAATAAGACAAAGCTATTTATAATATACAACTTATTCTTAATCTCAACTAATGTATGTATGAAATGAAATGAAAAATAATATTTTTTCAAATTAATATTATTTGTTTAAATTTAATAAGAAAATTTATTAAAATCAATTAAACTTATAAATCTTTACTTTTCTATATGGATAAATTTAAATATAGTGAGTGCGATTTGTATGGTCGGGTTTTCACAACTGCCCCAAAATATTTTTAACTGTCGTAAAAAATATAAGAAAAATAAGTCATAATTTTTTTTATTATTGCTGTAAAAAACTCACATTAGCATGAAAAATTTAAAGGATATATCTTTTCATGTTTTTAAGAGCGTTTATGTTAAAACAGCGAAAAACAATGAAATAATAAAGAATTTTCTGATTAATTTTGAATAATTTGTATAATTTAGAAATGAAAAAATTCATTAAAAAATGATATATTTTAATCTTTCATTTTAAAATTTTGCTGCTTTAACATAAACGCTCTTAAAAACATGAAAAGATATATCCTTATGTAAAATTCCCCTCGGAATCCAAATTTTTGGTCAGATTTTTAATTGCTCACGTGACTTGACGGGAAATTTGAAATTTGTAAAAAAGGATCTTTTGAAAGCTGCTATTTTTTTATCTAGAGCTCCCAAAAAGCAGTGTCCCAGCGAAATTTTTTTTTTGTCAAAAAATATAAAGTTTAAGAAAAATATTAAACATAGTTAGAAGATTTTTCACTAATAGGCATTTGAGAAATCGACTTTTGAAAAAAACAGCCTATTTTAGCGATGCCTCGCGCATGCGCTACTCAAAAAAATTTTTTGCCCCAGAATCGGATAGCCAGGGAAATTTCCTATCCGGACCTAGAAAGAAAAAATATTTCATGCTTATGTGAGTTTTTTACAGCAATAATAAAAAAAATTATGACTCATTTTTCTTACATTTTTTACAACAGTCAAAAACACTAAAATAGCTGCCAAAAATCGAGATTTTGCTCTGGGAGGCTAAAAATTGGGCTGGTAACTTATTTTGGGTAATACTTTTAGAAAAAAAACACTTTGGGGCAGTTTTGAAGACACGACCATACAAATCGCACTCACTACATTTAAATTTACCCATATATGACTTTATATTTTTACTCTAGGTTTAATTTTTTATTTAATTATTTTTTATTTTTATTTTAATGCTATACAAAGGATTTTTATAAGAAACTTATCTATAAGTATTCATTTTTATAAATTTAAATTCAATTAGTACCATAATATTTAATTTTACTTATAATATCAATAATTTACATACAAGTCAACTAGAATTTTTTTTTATTTTTTCGATTTGCGAACGAATTTTCGATTCCAAATAATTCGTAAATCGAGAAACAATTTTACGCACTTTTCAACAGACTATTAAACAATATATAAATAATTTTTTGATTTCAGACAAATTAATCAAATGATGAAAATATTGATACAAAAACTTGTAATTTAATAGAAAAATATAAGATCAGACCAAAAGAACTAAATAACTTAACGTTATTAAATTTCGCTAAAAATTATACAATTGTCAAGAACAAATTTACAAAACGACGGAAAGAAAACATTGTTAGAATTTTTCCGAAATTTAAAATAACTAATAATGAAATAGAAGATGAAAAATTTTATAAACAACAATGTATTTTAAACATACCATTTAAAAATGATTATAATGATATTCTTCAATCATATGAAAATATAAATAAATGGAAGCAAATTTACGAAACATTAAATATAAATAACAATGAAAACATAGATTTAAACGAATTCACTGAGAATGATGAAATTCCAGAAGAAATAAATGATGATAACATAAAAAATGCATTTGAGTTTTTATCAGGATTCCAAAATGACAATTTAGAAAGAGATTTAGGAAAAAGGGCGATAGATTTATGTTATAACTGGAATATGCCTATTGAAAACAAACCAACTGAATTAGAAATACATTCTTTTCTGAATACCTACAAATCTCATCAAGAAAATAAAATATATAAACAAAATACAGAATCTAAAATATCATTTTTAGATGACCAACAACAAATATTAAACTTGTTAGATACTCAAATAACCAGTATACAAAACGGTACTATGACAGCAAATAGTATAAAAAGAGTTATAATACAAGGCAAAGCTGGTTCTGGTAAAAGCACAATAAATAATCAAAGAAGTGGTTAAGAGGATTACATCAATTTTCGGAGAAGATTCGGTTAAAGTAGCGGCATCAACAGGTATGGCATCAGTTAACATAGATAAACTAACATTACATTATTTGTTACGATTACCTTTAAATTACAAGTTATTTTCTAAATTAGAAAATCAAAATGCAAAAAAATTTCAAACGGATTTCAAAGATTTGATAATAGATGAAATGTCTTTGATCGGTTTAAGAACGTTATTTCAGATAGAATCACGATGTCGAGAAATACATGCTAATGAAATTGACGAACCTTTTGGCGGAATCATAATTTACTTACTTGGAGATTACAATCAATTGACACCGGTTGGAGACACAGCAGTATTTAGTGATAAAAAACTAAGAGACAATTTACAAACAGAAGGAAGAATAGTTTTTAAACAATTCCAAAATTTTTTTTTTTTTTTTTTTTTTTTTTTTTTTTTTTTAAGGGAAATATGTGAATCTTGCATCAGCCATGGAGTGTTTGCGGGCCTTAAAGACCCGCAAATTTCCATGACCCACCAGTTGACCACAAAGTGTACAAAGTGTACAACTGGGAGACCACCGGCGAACGCGGTCGCCGGCTACGCCCCAGATTCTCACTGGATAAACACACTTTAAACCCCTCGCGCTTGTTTGTCCCAAACCGGAACTCCCTTTTCAGGTATAACTTCAGTTAGGGACGCTCGGCCTAGGCAGTTGGCCGCTGCCTTCCCCCCTGCCTAGGGGCAGGAGAGCTCTCTACGATAGAAAGCCCTCCTCCTTCTTCTCCAACAAGGTGATCCTTACGTACTCTGCTACTTTGTCCCAGTTTTCGGAACTCCGTAGCATTTCCGGGACGACCGTCTCCGGCCTCCAAATCGGCAAGGGCGGGCGCCCCTCCGCGTAGCGCACACATTCGAAGAAATTCCAAAAGTATTATTGTCTCCAAAACGCACACAGACAAAAGGGTAATCATACCCCTTACTCACAATTGCTAGATAAAATAGCAAATGCAGAACTGTCACAACAAAATTATAACTTATTATATAACCGAAGAGAAACCGTTATCCCCAAAGAAGAATTAAACAATTTTAAAAACGCAATTTATTTATATCCAACGTGTGCACAAGTTAAAACACATAATGAAACATTTTTGAAAAATACGGGACATACAGTTGCACGCATAGTTTCAATAAACACGCCCAATATTGCCATGCGTTGCTCGGACAAAGCAACAGGATTACAGAATATATTATACTCAAAAGACTGTAGAATAATGTTACGTACAAATTTATGGGTAGCAGGTGGATTAACAAATGGAAGCTTAGGATACATACGGGAAATAATATATGCTGATAATGAATCACCACCACAATTACCTCAATTATTAATGGTTGAATTTGACAATTACAAAGGACCATTTTTGTATAAAAATTATTTCCCAATTATTCCTATGGAAAGAACTTGGAAACATAATAATATTTTATGCAGTCGCACGCAATTTCCAGTAATGTTGTCATATGCTCTAACCATCCACAAGTCTCAAGGGCAGATGTTAGATAAAATTTTATTACACATAGGAGACACGGGAATGACATACGTCGGTTTGAGTCGAGTTAAATCAATTAATGATATAATTTTAATAAAAGGTTACAACAAATATCGTTTTGACTAAATACGACTTTCAACATCTTTTAAAGTGAAACAAGCTTTCATGCAATCATTAAACAAAATTAATAAAGCAATTAAAAAATAAAATATTGATTAAAATATTTTTCAAAAACAAATCATATATAATCAAAAATTAATTAATTAAAGTTATTATTTTGAATATACATTTAATTAATTGCTATTATGTAAATAAACACGCTAATACTGTAAATGTACACATACAGTATTTTGTACATTAAATATTTATTGTTTATAACAAAATGAGTTTGATTATTTACTTCACCTAATATACCCAATTAATAATATTTCAAATAATAAAAATCGTCTGTATTTAGGAATAAATTTAGTGGGTTGTTATGCTTCGCACAGTCTATAATTGTTAGCAATTATCTAGTTGTATTTTAATCTCGTATGATTAAATTTATTATAACTAAACAGATATGATCAAAATATAAAAAAATTATTGCACAAGATTTTTTATTTGGTTAAGCCGAGCATCGCAAGGCCAATCAGCTAGTCACAATTATAATAAAATGTATTATATTTATTATTATAGTGAATAATGGAACAGCTTATAAATATTTTATGGAATTGGTTAAAAACAAAATTATCTATTTAAGAGATAGTAATGATGTACATGTTCTATACAAACCTACTGATGATTTCGAGTAGTAAGTATACATATTATCAAAAAATATAATATAAATATAATAAAATTATATTATTCTTTGATACTATTCATGTATTATACGTATTATTACAAAATGATTATATATAGGTATTATCATCTACAAATAATATCAAAATTTAGAGTTATCTATGTACCTATATATTATGATAAGCGAAATATGTTTCTAAGGCACTAGAAAATTTCTCAAGTCATAATTTTTAAAACAAAAACTTATATAGCCTCAGAATGCTATTGTTTATAAAATGACTTGATAATGATTCTTTCAGCTTGTAAACCAAATTAATTTCCAGTAAAAAATGATTTTTTGATTAAAATTATTGGGTGTTGCCTATATTGCCTATAATTGTTATTAGCTTCTTTCTTATTTTATTTTATTATATATTTTATAGTGAACCTGTTTCTGCTTTGGATGTTGAAAATCAGAATCCTGATATAAAATTTAACACTAATAATTTAGAGACTAAAATATTTAAAATTTATTTTAAAATTAATAACGATGGAGACTTGCCATATAAAGCCAGTTTAAAAGCAACTGAATACTATACGCTAAAAAGTAAGCATTAATATACTTAGTTTTTAAAATCAATTTTCATTTCTTGTTAAAAAAATATTCATAACATTTACAAAAAATAACACAGAAGCTTATAATTATGTTAAGGTCTTAATAAATAAAAAAAAGTTTCCTTTAAAAAAAAAAGTTATTTGGAAATCAACCGATGAAGTTGCATAGTAAGTATATATTTTTTTTAAAATCGTCATACAATTTAAAAACTTTATCTTTTTAATCATTTTTATTATATATTTTATAGCGAAGTTGTGCCTGTATTAGATGATGAACTAAAAGTTTCTGCTGCCGATGAAAATTATATAGGTCAAATGAATTCTACTAGTACAAATATAAAATTAAATATTAAATTTGAAAGTCCCGATTTTGAAATTAAAAAAAAAAATAAATGGTAAGTTAAATTTATATAAATTTGATTCTAATTAGGTAAAAAGTATTAAATAATAAAAACTGGACACCTGATTTAGTATTCGTTAAGAAAAAAAGGTTACCATACGCTTAAATTTTATTGGAACTGCTTTCGATTTTAAAAATTTAAATTGCATGATTTAAAAACAAAATATTAACATTTTAATAATATAATCATATATATAATATTTTTTTTAGATATAATTTTTAGATAACATAAAACTCTAAATAATCTTATTCCTTTGGACCATGCAATTTGCCAAAAAAATAATAAAATACCAATAAATCCTTCAATATTAATAAAAGAGAAAAAAAAGCATCTAAAAAACCCAGAGGCCCTAAACTATTAGTAAAAGATGGAGAAATATTATATGCAATAGTAAAAGCAGATTTAAATATTTTTAAAAATACCAAACAAAATAATAAGCATGTCATAAAAAAAGCCAAGATGAAGTGTGGGAAAAGATCATTCAAATGCTAGAAAAGAAGGTTACAGTTTTAAATTTCATAGCTAGAATAAAAAATAAAATTCAATTATTCGTTAAAAATTTACAATCTAATAAAACTGATATTAATCATTTAGTTGACACAGGAAATATGCAGAAAATTAATAAAACAGAATCTTCACCAATAGTGTTATATACCCCTTTATTAGAGGGTTCAAAAGAACTCCATTCCAAGTAATACTTCACTGGCCTGAGCAAGAACTATATTGGAAGCAGAATTCCGTAAAATTAAATTTTTTTTTTGCTTGTTTGACTGCTTCGAAAATAGATTTGATTTTAAGGACAGAAGATTGACCTATAACTTGTTATTTAGTTTTATACCAGTAGCTAAGTTACCTGGAAGGTCAAATAGTGCCTTTGTTTCAAGTGCTTGCAGATACCATCGATAGGGAATTTTCAGAAAATAATTTCCTTGTATATATTTTGTTACAGTGGTTATGTACAAAAGTCTCTCCAGGTAAATTTTTTCTAATAGATATTATAAGGGCAGATTTCTTTGTGGCAGCTTTACAAATTTATAAACATAAAACATTGAAGGAATATGTAAATGACTGCTTCTATTACTTGCAAGATGATCTTGAATACAAACCAGAGTGCATCTTAAAAGTAAATTCATTTTTATTTGTTAAGTATTTGAAAAATAAAGATTACTTTAATGATGATAGTATTAGTGCGAACAATAATGTAAAAGAATTTTTTATAAAATGTATAATAGTTTTATGCAATTTGACAAGTTTTAAATTATTTACACAAAGTAGAGTTAATATTTTTATATTACTAAAAAGTGACGTAAATAAATCTATTGTACGTAAAGCACTGGAATTTTCAACTCGCATTTCAAAGTGGAAATTTTTCAAAAATTTATTTCAATGGAATGTTACGTCTAAAGTGGTTTTACGTTATTAACTGAATGAATTTACTGATTTACTGAATTAAAACTTGCATACATATGGACGTAACACAAAATGCGAATTGATTAGACCTTTTTCCCTTGCGTCTTATGCAGACACTAAACGGCGGGAAAGGACTTGGTTCAGATATAAAATTACACAAGTAAATATATTAACTTATTTATTAAAGATTCTAATAATTGTTAGTTGGTTAATGATGTATAAATAATGCTTACAATACTTAATTGAATAAACCTAGATGAATTCCAAAACTGCCAAAGTCCAACTTGGAAGGATAAATGCACACCAAACTTCTAAACCACTGGTATCGTGAACGGAAACTAGCCGCAAACTTGCTAACAGATTCAAGAGAGACCTAACCTTCGGATTGTACCTCTATATACAGCGCTTTTTGCATAGTCACCAAATCTGTTACTAATTTTAATTATGGGGGAAGTTATACGTCAAGGTATCACGTACATGGGCCATCGCCCAAAGAGCTGATAAGCTAGCAAATATAATTATATATTTGCTCAGGTGTCAATTTAATTATGCTTGGTATATTTTTACCAAGTCATGCTTGATATTAGGCAACTATTGACTTTTATTGTTACTCATCATAACCCTTTTGTTTCGGGTCATTTTGACCTGATGTTACAGGAAAAAAATTTTCAAAATAATTATAGAGTAATTTTCCGAGTCTTTTTTGAAACAGATAATCAAGATTTTTCTGGTGAAACCTATATTTGTATTAAAATTAATATTATGGATGTTTCAAAAAGGTGTACCACCACCACTATCAATAAATTCGATCATTTACCAAACCCATACTCTAGTGCTTTAATATTCAATTAATTTGTATGTATTTTAACATACTTTCCAGTGTGGACGAATTTTATTTAGAAAAAAGGAACATATTAAATGGGAGGAATCTCGATACTTTAATTTATATTTTATAATCTCTCTCTTAAATTTGTATTTTATCAGTCAAAATCATAACCATGAAATGAATAAAACAATTCTTGAAAGCAAAGAGACGTTAGAAGCTGCTACTTTGATAAGGAAATATGCTAAATTTTTAAAAAGAGTTTGTCCAGATAGTAGATCCAATAACATCAAGCAAATGCCCCAAATTGAAGAAGGGTGTAAACATAAATATTTAAGACATCAAGAAAATTGGAAGGGAAAATTTTTTTAGAAGAAAATCATGAAATTGAAAAAGAAGATATTAACACAGGTTTCGAGAAAATTATCGTGTAAGAAGAATGAAGATGTAAATGGTATTTATTAAAAACTTATTGCATCATATTTAGTTTTTAATTATATTCAAATATCTGAAATGAATTTTCTTTTTAAATTATTTACTTTGTAAAAACTTTTTTTTTTTAGATTCTAATACAATAAGTGAAACATGCCTTGATTTAAATTTAATTATTGACAATGACATTATTACGCCCTTAGAGTATGCTCAGAAATCTACATTTAGTAATGAAATTGAAAACACGAATAAGATTAACAGAAGAAAACATAATATATTAGAACCAATGCAAATATATACTATAAGTGACAAAGTTAAAATTAACATAATCATTTTGGAATTTTTTTTTTGGTAAATGGCAGCAAATTTGATCTTGTAAATATAAAATCAAGCATTCTTTTAAATAACTGCATAACTAATATTTATTTCTTTAGATACTTCATTCACAACAGCAAGTTCAAATTATTTAAATACTTACTTAGATTCAATGCCAAAGATTGAAGAAATACTCGCTGATTTTACAAAAATTAATTTAACGGGTAAATTTAAGTAAACTTTTATTAATATTATTTTTTTATAAAATTTTATATAAACATATTTATTTTTACAGATACTAAAAATGATTTGTGTTCTAATAAAAATATTGAGAACAGTATTACAGCCAGTTCAATATTAACTGAAAATTTACATGGGAAAAGATTAAACAATCAGAAAAATTCCGGTATTGTAAAAAATAAAATAATATCAAAATCAAATTCTAAGTATTAAAGACCTTGTACTACTATGATGCCTTTGAGGTATTTACAGCCTAGAACGTCAAAAGAGTTTAAAAGTAGCATTCATCAAATAGATAATGGAAACAGGTTACCTCCGCCCAAAGTTGATGGCATTCAATTTATCTTTGATAGTACAGCATGGTTTGACGCTATTTTTCACGTTTTTCTTCACAGCTACAATACTTTCAAAGAGTTTACAAATTTTTGTAATGTAGAAAGTAATAGAAAAAATAAGTTTATCAATGTAATTTGCACTTTTCATGCTGGTTCTTTGAATGATTATTATAAAATGAGGGTAAAAATTATTTTAGAAGTTGTTACCAAAATTAAAGATAATTTAATTAGTTAGAAAAATATTGGTTATTACACAGCTGCACAAAAAAAAAAAGTTCTGATCCTGTAACTAGACCTACCTACAGGTAAGTTTTTCGATGTCCTAAAACCGAATCTGAAGTCAGAATTTAGCCTACACCCTCAGATTTTGCACCAGCTACCCCCAGCCACCCTCTAAACCGCCCAAAAAGCAAATATTTTACTATGTCCAAAAGTTAAAAATAGAAGTACTTAAGTTACGTATTTTGGTGTCCTAAAACCGAATATGAACTCAGAATTCAGCCTACACCCTCAGATTTTGCCTCAGCTACCCCCAACCACCCTCTAAACCGCCCCAAAAATCAAATATTTTACTATGTCCAAAAGTTAAAAACAAAAGAACTTTAGTTACGTATTTTGATGTCCTAAAACCGAATCTGAAGTCAGAATTTAGCCTACACCATCAGATTTGCCCCAAATAGCCCCAGTCAAATTCTAAACCACCCCAAAAATCAAATATTTTACTATGTCCAAAAGTTAAAAACAAAAGAACTTTAGTTACGTATTTTGATGTCCTAAAACCGAATCTGAAGTCAGAATTTAGCCTATACCATCAGATTTTTCCCCAGATAGCCTCAGTCACCCTCTAAACCGCCCCAGAGGGTGAATATTTTACTTTGTGCAAAAGTTATAAATTAAAGTATCTTATTTCCGTTTTTTGATGTACTAAAAACGAATTTTAAGTCAGAATTTATCCGTCATCCATAGTTTTTGTCCCAGCTAGTTACCCTCTAAAGTCCACCAGAAAAAGGTTTGTTAATTGCTTTAGAATATTACAGCGATATCAGGATGGTGCTAAGAACTTTTGTTGGAAACATTAAGCACCTACGAGCATATATTACTACGTATGTTTACGTTACTTAACCTTACTCTGGTGGGTTTTAGAGGGTAACTAGGGTAGCTGGGACAAAAACTAAAGGTTATAGGTAAATCCTAACTTGAAATTCGTTTTTAGAACATCAAAATACGTAACCAAGGTATTTTAATTTATAACTTTTACACAAAGTAAAATATTCACCCTCTGGGGCATTTTAGAGGGTGATTGGGGTACCTGGGGCAAAAACTAAGGGTGATAGGTAAATTTTTACTTGAAATTCGTTTTTAGAACATCAGAATACTTAAATAAGGTACTATTATTTTTAACTTTTGAACATAGAAAAATATTTGCTTTTTGGGGCGGATTAGAGGGTGGCTGGGGGTAGCTGGGGTAAAATCTGAGGGTGTCGGCTGATTTCTGACATCAGATTTGGTTTTGAAACATCAAAATACGTAACTAAAGTACTTTTATTTTAAACTTTTGGTCATAGTAAAATAGTTGCTTTTTGGGGTGGTTTAGAGGGTAGCTGGGGGTAGCTGGGGCAAAATCTGAGGGTGTAGGCTAAATTCTGACTTCAGATTCGGTTTTAGGACATCGAGAAACTTACCTGTAGGTAGGTCTAGTTACAGGATCAGAACTTTTTTTTTTGTGCAGCTGTGTTATTTTTCGAAAATAATTGGACAAGATATTTACTCTTTTACAATAAAAACACTTTGCAAAAAATGTGGAAGGCGCGCTGAACAGAATTATAGTTACGTAATTACTCTTAAAAAATTAAAACATGAAATGCTAAAAGAAGAAAACTTTCTTAAAGATTTATTTTATTATAACAATTTAATATGTACTTGTAAAAATATTTTGCAATTTAAATATAATTTTTATAATTACATAACAATAGATTTAGAAGAAGACAATTTAAAAATTGCACTAAATTATATAAAAACATGTAATAGAATTAGACCAAAAAATATTTATACTGTCTAGAGCAAAAGAAGTTGTAACTTCTAATTTAGGAAATAAAGTTTATTTAGCTTACTGTAAGATTTTAGGAGGGTATTGGATAAAAAAAAAAGATAGCAACAAGACTAAAAAGAATTCAACAAAAAATTATGACATCATTTTAGCCTTATTGATATACGTGAAATACAAGTAAAATACTAATAATTTAAAATTTTGCCTTAAGGTGGCAGCCTCAATTGAAGTTAAAAAAAAGGTGTCTATTTCTGGATAGGTTTTCGGGTGGAAATAATTGAGAATTCTTTCAAAATTGGCACTTTATTAGATTATAAGTTACTAAACATTTTTCTTTTTTTTTTTTTTAAATTTTCCAAAATTGGCGCCGAGTACAGTTTCTCAAAGTTAGGCCTCACATTCCACTGTCTACACGATTGCGGTCTCCAACTTGTTTTGAAACATGCGAAACAAAATTTTTTATGTTTGTGAAACATTTTTCTTTTGGATTGATGGATCCGATTCTCGGAAAATGGAAAATTGTAAAAATTATTTAATTTTTTTCAAAAACTGCATTTTTTTCGCATCTTTTTTGAAAAAAAAAAATTGGGACATTTTTTAGAAAAATTACTTCATTAACCCAGAAGATAATTGTATTTTACAAATGTATTATAATTGTATTTTACAAATGTAGCCAAAAAATTAGGAAGATATCTTAATTATTTTTTGAGTTATCGTGTACACGAATCCGAAAAACGTTGTTTCGAGAAAAACGCGTTTAAAGTTTAGAATACTGTGTCTTGCTTAATCTTCTATAACTTCCTTATTATTCAAGATATCATTATAAAATTTTTTTTCTATATTCTTGAGATGTTTTAGAACCCGAAACAATAATAAACAGAAAATCGATTTTTTGATCCCTTCAATTGAGGCTGCCACCTTAAATTTATGTTTAAAAATATTATGTTATAATTTATATATAAAATTTGAATAATTTTATATACTTGTAAACATGGTTTAAAATTAACTGAAAAAATAAATGTATTATTTTCATGCAATATTTTTCTATTAAAAAAAACCCTGCCAACTAGCTGGCACTAAGGTTCCTCAAACAATGAGCTTAATACATTAATATGCCACTGATATCACCGATTACAACCATGCAATCATGCATACGTTTCTCTCTTAATTCCATAACAGTTGTGAAATATCACCGGTTACAATATTTTCAGATATTAGTACTTTTATGGAATTAAATCAGGTATTACACTAAAAAATATTGCAGTTTTCTTAATTTTGAGAAAAAAATGTTTAAAAAATTCGGTATCATATCCAAAAACTTACTATAAACGAACTTTCTAAAACTAGTACTCTCATAGAAATAAAATAGGTACTACATCCAATATGAAAATAAAATTTGGTGTTTTTTGTACTTTTTTGTGACGAAGATTTTGGAAAAAAAATTTTTTTAAATTAATTATTAGATTCGAGATATCAAATAAAAATCATACTTTCAGATATAAGTACTTTCATGGAAATAAATGATGTATTACATCCAAATTAAAAAAAAAAAAAATTAGGTCTTAATTCCATAATGGTTGTGAAATATCACCGGTTACAATATTTTCAGATATTAGTACTTTAATGGAATTAAATGAAGTATTACACCCAAAAAAAGAAAAAATTTTTGAAAAAAATCGGTATTAGATCCAAAAAATTACTATGAACGAACTTTCTAAAACTAGTACTTTCATAGAAATAAATTAGGTACCACGTCCAAAAAGAAAAAAAAAATTGGTGTTTTTTGTATTTTTTCGTGAAAAAAATTTTCAAAAAATTAAGTATCAGATTCGAGATATAGAGTAAAAACCATACTTTCAAATATAAGTACTTTCATGGAAATAAATGAGGTATTACATCCAAATTAAAAAAAAAAAGTATTTTGAGATTTTTTGATGAAAAAATTTTTGGAAAAAAAAATGAGGTCTTAATTCGATAATGGTTGTGAAGTATCACCCGTTTCAATATTTTTAGATATTAGTGTTTTCATAGAATTAAATGAGGTATTACACCCAAAAAAAAAAATATATTGCAGGTTTTTTAATTTTTTTTTTTAATTTTGAGAAAAAATTTTTGAAAGAATTCGGTATCAGATCCAAAAAAAGACTATATACTAACTCTCTAAAACTAGTACTTTCATAGAAATAAATTAGGTACTACGTGCAAAAAGAAAAAAAAAATTGGTGTTTTTTGTATTTTTTCGTGAAAAAAATTTTGGGAAAAAAATTTAAAAAAAATTAAGTATCAGATTCGAGATATAGAGTAAAAACCATACTTTCAAATATAAGTACTTTCTTGGAAATAAATGTGGTATTACATCCAAATTAAAAAAAAAAAAAGTACCTCGAGCTTTTTTGAGAAAAAATTTTTGAAAAAAAAATTAGGTCTTAACTCCATAATGTTTGTGAAATATCACCGATTACATACATACACACATACAAAAATACATACACACACACACATACAGACTTTTTTTAAAAAACGGTTTTTTAGCTTCTTGGGGTCTCAAAACGTGCTTATATGCCAAAAAATCAAAAATCGAAATTTGAACTATCACAATGGTCCCTCATTGAGGAACCGATACATCGTTGACCTAAAAGTAATTTCTTCGTTATTTTTGTCAGATACTTATAGAAAAATATTACAAAATGTTAAACTCTTGAATAAATATGGAATAATATTTCAATTGCCGCCGAAAAATAATCATTGTCTATAGACGAACTCAAGAGTTACATTCTGAGCACAAACTATGTATATACACTGTGTGCCTAATGAGCGTACGTTGCTTTAACTCGCGGATTTATGCATGCGCACAAACTGTAGACATAATTATTTATTGGGAAAATTGCATTTTCTTTAAAAGGAAAAAAAGTGCCCTTGAAAAATTAATTAGGGGAATAATTTTTACTTCAAAAAAGGCACTTTTTAAGACCAATTAGTATACTTTTACCAGTCAGCAGCAAAGGTCTAGAGGCTGTAGGGCTGGCCCCCACCCCTATTCCATTTTGAAACCAAATGGTATCAAAGAATATTATATGGTTCTTAGTAACGCCCAATATAAAGTTTCTTCGAATAGTGTTCTGTTTTGTTTAGAAAGTTTATTATTTTAATTGTTTGAATGCAAAAATATCATTCATATATTAGTATTGAATTCAGCAGAACATACTTCATTATAAATTTTGTTCAAACAATTGTCAGTTTTAAAGAAAATTTGTAATTCACATTTTTATGCATAATAGCATTGATATATTAGTATTTAACTTATCCGCACATATCCCAATATAAATTTATTTGTAATAGTGTACTGTTTTATAATGCAAATTTGATATTATTTGATATTATTTGATATCATTTGATATTATTTTATTTTTTAATGCAAACATACTGATATTTTGATATTAAATTTAGCAGAATATAATCCAGTATAAATTTTCTTCAAATAGTGTCATTTTTTAATGAAATTTGAAATTTTAATTGTTATTACGCAAAAATGGCATTGGTTAAAGACAAATTTAAAAAAAAAATTTGTTTTCATAGTTTTTTTTATGAAAACAAAGAAAACAAAAACCATTTGCTTTGTAATTAATTTATTCTTTTAACAGTTTTGTGAAAGCTATTTAGTTTTTAAAAATAGGTTAAAGACGTCTACATTGTTCGATTATATCTCTGGAACTATAGTTACAAAATTAAAAATTAGTACACAATCGTTGTTTCAAAACATACAATAATTGTTCGAAATAGCATAGGATTTAGTAATTATCAGGTATTAATTCTTTTTAAAAAATAGGTCAAAATTATTTTTTGAAAGTATTTGTACAAGTGATCAAAAAGTTAAAATTTCAAGTAAAATCTCGTTATTAACCAAAAAAATCCACGAGTTAAATAAAATTGCTAGTTCGTTATTTAATGACGCGATATTTAATTTCCTAAAAAATTATGCCGGCCTCATAAAATAAAAATTTGGAGTCGAGAATTATTTTTATTGACTAGGAAATATCTATTTGTTTAACAAGAGAAAAAATTAGGCTTCGGCTTCCAATGCAGTTGTAATGCAGACAGCATTGAAAGTAAAATTTCTTACATTTTTTCTCGTGTTTAATACATAGTTTTTTATTAAAAGCGATCTTTTTTGCCGAGTATAATGAAAATTCATCTTTATAAAAACTGCTAATTTTTTATGTATTTTAAAAATTTCTTTGCCTTATAAGATGTCAGTATTGGATTAAAAATTATTCCATTACATAAAATAATTGTAATTATCTTAATTTATTTAGTTCATGTATTTAATGTATTTTTTAATTAATATTTTTTAACCATTTTCTTTTGTAAAATATAATTTATTTAACGTATAAAATAGAAGTTATTCCCATGAAAGGTTTAAAGTGGGCCATTTTTAAAATACTATTTAATTCAATTTTTCAATTTAATCAGTAGCCTATTTAAATATTGGTCTACCACTTGCAAGAATGGAAAACTAAGTTTCATAAGAATGATGCAACAGAAATTTAATTTAATGATTGAGATTTTATAAATTTACTTTATAAACAAATAATTTTAAAAATTCAAGCAATCACGAAAATATTTCACAAAATATTATACACATGAAAGAACTTTAATTAAGTTGAACTTAAATTTATCTTGAACACTTAATTATACTGGAAAACATCATATGAAACTCCTATACTGTCTGCTTTGCTTGGGCATACCTGTCGGAATATCTTTTCAATATACTTTTGCCTGTAAAAATTAAAATAATTATTCTTATATTTTGACAAAAAGATTTAAGCAAATCACACTATTTAATATTTAATTATTTGCATGCTTCTTTGTAAACTATACTGATCTTCTCTCTCTCAAATAACTCTTTTCTTAAAACCGAATATATTATTTATAGCTATTTTAACTAAATCCCTTCCCTATGAACGCCCAAGCAAAAGTTTACGAGAATTCGATGAAAACATTAAGATTTTTAATAGATAAAGGGCTAAAAATCATTCTATGTCAGTAAAATATCATGCTCTTTACAAATCTGCAATTTGTTTTAACCTATCACCCCTTATACCCAAAAAATAAGGGTAAAACGAAAATTTCGAGAAAATGACGGAAAGAGACAGTTAATATCACAAAATAATAACAATAAGTTCATGAAATATCTTTTTTAAAACTACAATTTATATTTTTATTACAAAAATTTAACTACTGAGCTTATCGGGTATGATCCCCACCCTTATCCGGTGAATTCGGGATGAATTTTTCAAAAACATTAAAAATACTTTTTTTTTGTTTTTTAAAATGGGAGTGAAAAGAATAATAATATGGACCTAAAAATTTTAAAAACTACTAAAATGTTTATTTACCTTATTTTTTGGTACCAAATATCACTTCTAACATAAAACTCTTCATTCATTTAAAACAAGGGTGATTGGGGTATAATTGACCATTTTTGAGTTGCCAAAGGGTATGTAGGGGTAGTTTTTACGAAAATTAGGTAAAATACATTGGTTTTTCTGTTTAATAGAGCTCCTTTAGTAAAATTTGCTACTGAATCCAAATCGAACTTTTATTTTGAGATAAGAACCCTCCTAGTACTTAAAAATGGGAGTGAAATGGATAAAATGGACCGGAAAGTTATTAAAACCTCTAAAATTCTTATGAGTCTTAGATTTCTACTAAATCGAAAGAGAAAGTTACTTTTGAGATAAAATTTTTTATTTCGCCAAAATAGGGGTGACTGGGGTAAAGCAGACTATTTTTTAGTCACCAAAGGGTAAGTATGTGTAGTTTTTATGAAAATTTTGTAAAACACATTGATTTTTGTTATTAATTGAGTTCCTGTAGTAAAATCTTGCTTCCGAGTTCAAATCTAACCTTTATTTTGAGATACAACTCCTCCTACTACTTAAAAATGGGAGTGAAAAGGGTGAAATGGATTGTAAATTTATGAAAACCTCTAAAACGCTTATGAGTCTTATTTTTCCACTAAGTCAATGAAGAATTTTACTTTTGAGATAAAATTTTTATTTCTTCAAAATTGGGGTGACTGAAGTATAGTGGAACATTTGTTAGTTTTCAAAAGGTAAAAAGATGTTATTACGGCCAGTAATATTTTTTGTTTCCTTGTGTTGGAAACTCGCATCGAGTTTCCAACCAAACTTAGAATGTATACAATAATCATTTAACTTTATTTTAATCTTTTAAAAATCTCGCGCTATTACCGTTCTACAATTTGAAGTAATATTCAAATTATTTACCGATCGAATTGGCCCCACCTTTCAGTTAAGGAATTCCCACCCTTATCAAAATCTCTTCAATTTAATAAAACTAACAATTGACCCAAATTCTTCCTCTTTGGTGGTCAATAGCCGCGTTGTACAGTCATAAATCAAAAGTTAAGTTTCACATGCTGCCCGGTTTATAATATTCAATTAATTTAAATTTTCAGTTCTCTCTCTTTTTGCTTTAATTATTTCAAAGTGCCTGTGACATTAAACTCTACTATTCAATCCGCTTATTTTTATCTTTCTCTATCGAAATTTTTCGCCATTAATCTAAACATGCCTAGTGCTCACGAAAATTCATCAAAATTATTAAGTGAAAAGTTCTAGATTTTTTTGTACAATTAGTAAATTAAGTTTATTTGAATATACCATTTGGGTGTCGAGGACGGACGCCCATAAATTCAAATTTAATTTTGTGAGTCCAATTTTTTTCTATAACTTTTTTCAAAAATCCTTTTTTTCCGGAATTTCCCAATATTTTCCACGAAAATATTTCAGATGTAGTTTTTATTATATTTCAATTTGAAGTAAAAAAGTACAAAGAAAATATTTAGGAATATAAATAAGTACATGAATTACAAAAGTATTTAATATTAAAAATTAAAAAATACACATTATATAATGTGTATGAAACCATTATAAATATAATATAATTATAGTAATATAATTATTATTATTATTATTTAATTTATTTGCCAAGTAAAAATTAGTACACTCTTTTACAATTGATATATAAATTAATACAATATGATAAAAAATTGAAAATTAAAATAATGTTTACATAATAATAAATTATTAAGATTAATAAATAATTTGAATAATAAAATTAATAAAATAATATGAGAAATGCACCAGTTGATTTTTTACTTTGATATTTTGAGTCAAAGCATTTTTTACATTAAATTTTTGCAAAACCCGTATTTTGACTGGATCAAGGGGTTGTATCTCAAAATAAAAGTTAGATTTTGAACGCGGGCATCGCGCAAGGCTCGGATCTTGGACCGAACCTGTAGAAAGTCTTGTACGACGGCTTTTACGATGTCTTGATCCCATAAGGAGCCTCCCTGATCGGGTACGCGGACGACGTGGCCCTGACCATTACCGGCAGGGACATGCAGGTAACCCAGTTGAGTTTGAATCTAGTCATGAAACAGATCAACCTCTGCATGAGCGAGCAAGGGCTCCAGCTCGCGATCCAAAAAACGGAGATCGTATTGCTGACCCGTCGAACAACAATATCCACGGACATCAATGTAAATGTCGATGATGGTGCAAACCCTCACACGATCAGAGCCAAGACATCAGTTAAGTACCTGGAAGTTCTGCCGCGTCCGTTGCATCCTCCTTGTCAAGGCTCATGGCCAAGATAGGAGGACCTAAACCAGGGAAGCGAAGATTGTTGATGTCCGTGGACAACTCTGTCCAGCTATATGGATCTGAGATCTGGGCGGATATCACCGAAACTGCCAAATACAAACACAAAATACCGTCTGTGCAGAAGCAAGTGGCCCTGAGGATCGCCTGCGCGTACCATACAGTATTCTTAGAGGCGATCCAGGTAGTAGCATCGGTTATACCCATCGACCTGCTAGCGTTGGAGCGGAAATACATTTCCCAACCAAAACAGTAGGTGGCTTGCCACCTTTAGGTCACACGGCCCGATGGCTGCCCACCTTCGGACCACCACCGAGCCATGTCACAAAAGATGGCATTCCACCATTCTGTTTTGATCGGGTTACGATAGTTTAGAGGACCGCGAAGTGGCATCCACTCAGGCCCGCTCCAGCTCTATGAGCGCATTGCAGTATCGATGGAAGAATGAACGAAAGGCCAGGTGGACACGTACTCTGATCTCAGGTCTACAAGCATGGACTGGGCGACAGCATGGGGAGGTGGTCCTTACTCAATTTCTAACGGGACACGGTTATTTCCGTGTCATGTTGATATATTGGCATAAGGTTGCAACAAAGCAGTTTCTATAATGCCCAGGTGTGGATGAAACAGTAGAGCATACATTCTTTGGATGTGTGCGCTACTCAGAGGGGTGTAAGAGGGGATACTGGATAGCCTGAGTAGGGGTGTAAGTGGCTAGAGCATAGCGTATGAGTTAGTGTATCTAAGATACTTAAACAGGTCGGATGCCTTTGCTATATTAATATATGCACTGGCAGTATCCTACCTTAATAAATAATAGTAATCTTAGCTAAGTGTCCTATTTATTATATTAAGATATATTCCTTCGACTTCCTAATCCTCTTTGAGATTTAGGTACAGGAGATCGAAGTAAGTAATTAGAATCTCGTGGCGACCGTGTAACCTGTAATGGCGCGCTCACATGGCGACCGTGACAGGACGCCACAGTGACCACGCGGTGAATAAGTGGTGGTTATCAAAATATTAAATAATACAAAATATTAATACAAAAAATATTAACTGTGAAAACGAGTGATAAATACTAAGAAAAAACTTATAACCGGTTTGTGTACACACAACCAAAATGCATGGAACATGTTTACTTACATCTGTAATCTTAACAGCATAGACACACAAAAAACAATACAATTTCCTATTTTTATAATTTGTAATTATCACCTTTACTAAATGTTAAGATTCTAAACCCAAACAATTATGATTTCCTAAACGCGTATTATTCTAGGTCCCTAAATCAAAAAAATTTTCCAAGTCCCTAAACCCAAATTATTCTAAGTCCCAAAATTGAAATTATTCCAAGTCCCATTTGACCCCCCCCCCCTTAAATGGGACAAATTTGACCCCCCCCCCCTTAAATGGGACAAATTTGACCCCGCCCTTAAATGGGACAAATTTGACCCCCCCCCCTCTTAAATGGGACAAATTTGACCACCCCCCTTAAATGGGACATATTTGACCCCCCCTTAAATGGGACAAATTTGACCCCCCCCCCTTAAATGGGACAAATTTGACCACCCCCCCCCTTAATTTTCAAATTCCGAAGTACCCCCTCCCTATAAACATGTTCCATGTTAATAAGTAACTGTGAGAACAAGTGATTATTACCAATAAAGCACTGAGCGTGAAAAAGTGATCATAAGTACTGTTATTAACTTAACAGACAAACTAACATCGTTCTATTGGAATAGATTAGTGATATCTATTTTCATTAAATTTGTTTAACAATAATTAACTAATTAAACCGACGTTTTAGAGTCAAAATGGCGGATAATGAAATCGGGGACCATGTTTCGGTGAATTCGGGGGAAGAAGACGGAAGTCAGGCATCCAACGAACCGGATGTGGGTCATCGAAGATGGGCCAACAACTTTGGAATGGCCAATGGCAATCAAGGAACCCCATGTGGAAGGGGAAGAGGCGTTAGAAGTCCACCATTAGACAGTCGTCGAGATACGCCACCTCCTGGTCGAATTCAACAACAACTGGAAAGGAGACAAGATGGCGATTATGGCAGGGGAGATCCCAGGGGCCAAAGAAGATTGGTGGGAGTCAATGAAGTCGAACTATTGCGGGAGCGCATACGTCAGCTTGAAGTGGAAAGGCAACAGTTACTCTACGATCGAGCAGGTGGTGCACGTAATGTCGATGGGGGACACATGGATGTTCGTCGTAGATCGACTCAGGACCAAGTCAATGCAGTGACCAAAGGTATTCGTCAAGCGGATATTAATTTTAATGGCAACATTAATAAAACAAACCCGGTGTGGTTTGTAAACGAAATTGAGGAAATGGCGAACCAAGAGCTAGTCGGGGACGAAGCTATCAAAAGAGTCTTCAAGGCTGCTTTAAAGGGAGACACAGCGAACTGGGTTCGTTTTGCAGATGAAGGAGACTACCATCAACTGAGACGTCGGTTCCTGGAAAAATACTCGTTCGAAACCATTCAAAGGGAAGTAAGCGTATACTTAAGGTCAGGGTTCTGTGAAAGTGATGATAGAAGAGAAAATTATTTTTTGATATGGGCTAACCATGCTCGTCATCTAAATTATTTTCCCAATGATGAAGAAATTATTGACCAATTGAAATGGCATTTTTCTGAAGCAGTAGTTGACCGGCTGGAGATGAGACAACCTCGAACTATATGGGAAATGGCCAAGATACTAGAAAGAATTGATGGAAACGGTGTCTTAGACAGGATAGCAACAAAGCAAGAGGGAAAGATGGCACGTCAAAAAGTTATCACAGAAGAAACTTCCACGGTGATCAAAGTCCTAAAAGGGAAGATAGAAAGCCAAGTAAAGACCAAAAGGGACAAGAAAAGGAAGCATACCATTTAAGAGAACATCGATACAAAAGGAACCTTAGGGGGACAAATAGCAACCAGCAACTACGTGAAAGAAAAAGAAGAGCAATCAATTACACAATGAATCAAAACTCAGGTTCAGAATGCGAAGAGATCAATTCAGAAAAGGGAATGAGCTCGGAGGAAGAAGATTCACAATCTCAAGCTGAAGAATATGAAATGGATGTTATAGAGGAGCCAGAAGGAAAAGGTAGTCCTATAATAGAGGTTTTGGTGAACAAAAGACCAGTAAAAGCACTTTTGGATACGGGTGCTCAATTATCGGTGATCTCCAAAGCACTACTGGCTAATCTAAGAGAAAAAGGAGACGTCAGAATATTACCAGTAAGCAACGTGATAATAAAAGGAGTGTGTGGCAATCAAAGAAAAATAAAAGAACAAGTACAGCTAAACGTAAAAATAGAAGATAGATGTGTGTCGTGGATATTCATAGTAATTCCATGGACAAATAATGAAATGATAATCGGAATTGATCTATTGAAGGAAGTGAAAGCAAAGATTGATATGACAGATCAATCGGTAATAATCAAAGGAAAGAAAATCAAATTTTTAGAAGAGAAGCTGCTGTATCAAATTGAAGAAAAGTTCGAAGAAGGCATCGAAAAATTGGTGGGAGAATTCCCAAAAGTATTCAATGAAGGGCTAGGTGCAATGAAGGCAGAAAAGGTTAAAATCAACATGGTGGACAAAAGGCCATGTAAGGGACCAATGCATCCAATTTCGGATATGCATATGCCACAAGCCAGAATACCGCGAAAGAAGAATTTACTGAAGAAGAGCAAAAAAAGGCATGAATGGCGGAGTCAGCAAAAAAGGAAATCGCGTCAGGAAGAAACGAAAAATCGCGCGTTCCAAACTTAAGTTATACCTGAAAAGGGAGTTTCGGATTGGGGCAAACAGACGCAGGGGGGTTTATAGTGTGTTTATCCAATAAGAATCTGGGGCGTAGCCAAGGACCGCGTTCGCCGGTGGTCTCCCAGTTGTAAACTTTGTACAACTGGGCGGTCATGGAAATTTGCGGGTCTTTAAGGTCCGCAAACACTCCATGGCTGATGTAAGATTCACAAGATTCCCTTGACAAAGAAAATAAAAATAATAATAATAATAAGAATGATAATAATAATAATAATAATACACGGAAAAAAAATATAAGACAATCTAACCCATTACGTTACTGAAATAAGATTAGTATTTTAAGTTGTTGAATGGAAAGATTAAACGTTGAATTGTCAAATAAAATCATTAGACCAACAAATGCTTTGTTAAATCAACAATCTTATTTATAAGCTTTGCTTATATATTTCAGAATTTTTTCTCTCACTGTATATTCATTGCTTCTCAGTGAGAGGGACATACATTTTCATTTAACTCATGATCTGAGAAGGCTGAGATATCGATTTTTGGTTTGACTTACGTTTTTTTTAACGAATTTTTGCGATTTATCGCATGTTTTTGATTTATATCGAAGTTTTCATTTCACTTTTTTGATCCAGTAGTTATAAGTAAGGAAGAGGTTTCCTTATAATTTTGATAAAAATATATATATAATATTATATATATTTATAAATTATAAGGAAAGGGGATTTTCATTCTTTTCTGTTATCAGGTAATAATAACGCAAGAGTATATATACATAATATTGGTACACGAATTCCTTAAAATATTTTAAATTTTGTATATGGGTAATTCCATAGATAAATATCACAAAATGGAACGCGAGGTCTCAGTATTAAAAAATTTTATTTTTATTCGAAAAAACTACTTAAAATTAGATGATTCACCAAATCTGAAGGCTCGGTTCTCGGACTAGACCTGTGGAATGCTGGCAGGAACATGCAAGTGACCCAGGAGAGGTTGAATCTAGTCATGAGACAGTATTGCCTTTTTCCATCTCCTAAAGACTCCTGTTCGGATGCATGTGTTGTACATCCTTAGCATCAATGACGGACACTCATGTGAAGCTAGTTTTATAGTTTCGGTTTGTATATTATCTGGGCCGGGAGCTTTCTTATTTCTAAGGGAGTTCACGGCAGCGAACAGCTCTTCTTGCGTAAAGTCCGGAAAATCGTCTACATTGGTATCATCCTCTTGGTCCACTCTTGTCAGGAGCGTCGGGAATAGGGCTTCAACAACTGTTTTTGCCTCCTCTTCGTTAGGTTTAATTAGCGAGCTGGCCGCGATTTCCCTCAGCTTCTTCGTAACTATCTTGAAGTCAAGTCCCCAGGGGTCGTTGTCGACTTTAAGACATAGCTTCCTTTCACAGTGAATCTTACTAGCGTTGATCGCCTGCCTCAGAGATCGCTTAACTTCTTTGTGAAACTTCATAAGTTCCATTGCCACTACGTGGGACCTTGCTCTAGTCCCTCTTCTTCGCGTCGTGTGGCTTTGTCTGCGGAGCTCTCTAATCTCTGGGTTCCACCAGAACACAGGTTCTTTTCATTGAACCTTCTTCGAGGCATGGAAGCATCATAGGCTTTCTTAAGCAGCGTCGTTACTTCGGATACTAGTTTCTCCGCATCTTCCTTACTTCCTACTCTGCGGGGTTTCGCTAGAATTGACCCTTGTCCTATCGATACAACTTGTACTATGAATCGTTCTTTATTCAGCTTATTGAGGTTCCAACCTCTTGGTATTGGCTTATGTGCCTCACCAGGGGGCTGTCGTTCGTGCTGGATTTCAAAAGAAATATAAGGTGATCCAGGTAGCAGCATCGATCATATCCATCGAACTGCTAGCGTTGGAGCGGAAATACATTTAGGATAGTGTAAAGCACCGCGAAGCGGCATCCACTCGCGCCCGCTCCAACTCTATGAGCGAATGGCAGGAACGATGAAATGATGAGCGAAAGGCTAGGTAGACGCGTACTCTGATCTCGGATCTGCAGGCATGAACTGGGTGACAGCATGGAGAGGTGAATTTTTACCTTACTCAATTTCTATCAAGATACGGCTATTTTCGGTTCATGTTAGAAAAATGGCATAAGATGGCAACAAAGCAGTGTCTAGACTGCCCAGACGTGAAGAACACAGCAGAACACATTTTTTTTATGTATGCGCTACTAGGAAGGGCGCCTACTCTTCCCGATTTGGAGGCCGGAGACGGTGGTCCCGGAAATGCTACGGAGATCTGAAAATTGGAACTAAGTAGCAGAGTACGTAAGGGCCACCTTGTTGAAGCAAAAGGAAGAGGGCTTTCTGTCGTAGAGAGCTCTCGGTCACTATGATGGGGGAAGGCAGCGGCCAGTTGCCTAGTCTGCGCGTCCGAAGCTAAAATTATACCTTAAAAGGGAGTTAGTGTGTTTATCCAGTAAGAATCTGGGGCGTAGCCAGTGGTCTCCCAGTTGTACACTTTGTACAAGTGGATGATCATGGATATTTGCGAATCTTATGTCCCGCAAACACTCCATGGCTAATGCAAGATTCACAAGATTCCCTTGAAAAAAAGAAAATAATAATAATAATAATAATACATGCCCGTGAGGAAGTAGTAGAACTATTCTGGTTGATGCTCTACGCCCGGCCTAAAAGGGGAAAATCTAAATTGGTTGGGCTTCGAATAGAGTGCGCCTACGAGCGGATGCAAGGCGCTCTTATAGATGTCTGTGCTATGGTAATAACCAGTATGTCTGCAAAGGCCCAGACCGAAAAAAAGCGTGACTCAAATTCGGCGCGGGCGGTCATATAATGCATCCAATTTCGGATATGCATATGCCACAAGCCAGAATACCGCGAAAGAAGAATTTACTGAAGAAGAGCAAAAAAAAAGGCATGAATGGCGGAGTCAGCAAAAAAGGAAATCGAAAGCTAGAAAGAAGAAAGAAAGAAAGGAAGAAACGAAAAATCGAAAAAAAAAGAAGAAAGAAAAAACAAGGATACACAATAGTGGTAGTCAAAAAGTGACATTAAATAAGAGTGATTAGTGGTAGAAAATTTGTGATAATAAAAGAAATAGGCAAATGGTGATAATAAAAGAAATAAGCAAAGTGATTAGTGGTAGACAAATGGTGATACTAAAAGAATTTTAAAAAAAACTGTTAATCAAATAAGAGCTTTTATTTAAAACATTATGAATTAATAGCATTTAACAAATGTAAAAATAATTATAATTAGATACTAAGGCATGCGATCAATCACAGCACGAACACAAATTAATGTTTAGCGGGAAAATAATCGTTAAAAAGAAAAAGACAACTCTGTAAATTTATTAATTTTTTTCCTTCACTAGTTAATTACTATTTTTAAAAGCATATGATTAATCAAAAAATTTTTTTTGATATTAATGTCTTTTAATAATTATATAATAATCTTTTAATAATTTTTGATTTAGCTGTGATTGACATAAAAAATATACATTCATATAAAAATATTAAACAAAGATAGATAATTAACACTACTGTTGTGATAACTAAGATTAAATAAGTAAAATTAATTTATTTTTTATAAATTAATAAGTCACTAAACAAAACACACCACTCTAGCTCTCCAGTCTAGTCGATAGCGGAAATTACTAGGGGACAAATGGTCAATCAAAATAAAATTCTCGTGCTAGTTTATTGTTATAGAAACTTGAAGTTTGGTCTGACATAAGTAAATTAATTAAGTTTAATAAAAAAAATTATAAATAATTCTTTGTGATTCAACTGGTGGGAGTGTAAGTGGGGATATTGGATAGCCTGAGTAGGGGTGTAAGTGGCTAGAGCATAGCGTATGAGTTAGTGTATCTAATATACTTATACAGATCGGATGCCTTTGCTATATTAATATATGCACTGGCAGTATCCTACCTTAATAAATAATAGTAATCTTACATAAGTGTCCGATTTATTATCCTAAGATATATTCCTTCGACTTCCTAATCCTCTTCGAGATTTAGGTACAGGAGATCGAAGTAAGTAATTAGAATCTCGTGGCGATCGTGTAACCTGTAATGGCGCGCTCACAGGGGTGCCCGCCCTTCTCTATTTGGAGGCCAGAGGCGGTGGTCCCGAAAATGCTACGGACTTCTGAAAATTGGAACAAAGTAGCAGAGTACGTAAGGGCCACCTTGTTGAAGAAAAAGAGGGAGGGCTTCCTACGTAGAAAGCTCTCCTGTCACTAAGCTGGGGCGGATGCAAGGCGCTCTTATAGATGTCTGTGCTATGGTAATAACCAGTATGTCTGCAAAGGCCCAGACCGAAAAAAAGCGTGACTCAAATTCGGCGCGGGCGGTCATATAAGAAATGAATGCCAGAAGGAAACACCCGAGTGTTTAACTAACCTTGCAATCCTAAAACCGGGAATCATAATGCTGACCCGCCGATGAGTTTTCACTGTATTTGACATAAATGTTGACGATTGCAGAAATCGAAACTCAATCCAAACTAGGACATCGGTAAAGTACCTGGAAATTCTGCTTGACAACAAACTAAGTTTTATAGTAAATTCCATCCAGGTGATAGCTAGTATTCTTGTCATCGAATTGCTAGCATTAATCTACGATAGCGTAGATGAGTACAAATTGGCCTCCACTCGCGCTAGCTCCAACACTATTAATCAGTGACAGCGATGATGGGATAGTGACAATGAGGACCGGTGGACGCATAGACTAATTTCAGATCTAAAGGCTTCAATGAGCCTTTGAATGAGCCGTCAAAATGGAAAGGTTGACTTCTACCTCAAACAGTTTTTGATAGGTCACGTAAACTTCTAAACGCACCTTCAAATGGAACCAAGAAGGATGACTCACAGATGAAAATAGAGGATTTTGTCTTCAAAAACAAAAACAGAAGAACCAGCCACAGGAAACATCTAGTTTAAACATGTTCCATGTTTGTTGTTTATGAGATCACAAACTGATTGTAATTAATAACAAAAAAAATACGTTACTGAACAAGATGCATTTAGTAAAATATTTTCACCTTTTTTTTGCTTTTTTTCTATCCCTGCCGGGCCTGTAACCCAATATTTTCAATAAAAAAAATAATTTTTAAGTTTTAGCATTTTGATAATATTCATTATGCATAATTTAATTATTGCCTTACGGATCCAGCAGGGATAGAAAAAAAGGAGCAATGGGTGTAATGTAAATTTGAGATGTCTAATGTATAAAAAAATCTTAGGAATCCCAGGCTAATCCAAGATATCAATAAATTCTCTAAATCTATAGTACCAAAGTAGTTCACCAGATACTAATACTAAAATGCTAGATTCTGTTCGTGAGAAACACGAAAAAAACACATTCTTTGCGGGAGAAACACGTCGATTCTATAAGAAATAAATTATCTTAAGGATTAGATATAACCTCTACAACACCATTTTAAATGTGATTCTGTAATTAATATTTATAACTTTACTGGGGACAGAACTAGGCTCCTCTGAAAACTAAAAGGTCCAAAAAAAAAAGAGTAAACACGACCGTAAATTGACCGGTAAATTGTGGTACCAAAAATATTAAAATAACTTATTGTTGCGACGCGTATTTCTGTACAAGAGAGCCATTACGTATAACACGTACACATAAACTTGTACATAATCAAGAGTGAAGCCGCAAGGGCAGATCATCGCCTGGAGTTACGACACCGGGAGTTTCAGCACTTTTTCAACACTACAACATCGAGGAGGTCAAATAAAATAATTAATAATTATTCTTCGTGTGCAGTGAGTGTACGTTCGCGACTCGCGCGTCATTTCTATGATAGTGTATCGAATAATGTGTTATGAAAACGAAAATAAAATCATGAAGCCCATGAGGCCATTTTTATTAACAATAAATAATTTAGTTAATAAACAAAGTTACATATTCAGTGCTAAATTTATTTAGTATCCTTTTTTTTAATAGTTATTGCATGTTCACCTCCCCCATCATTTTTACTGTTATATAGTGAACCCCCTCTACAAGGTAAGGAGATCAGCCTAGATCACAGCCTCAACAGCAAACTCAGCCTATAATGCAGCCTATGGCTTCCACCCTATCCATGGTTTCCCCATACGTTTGCGGACCCTAATTATTTTGCACAAAGGATGCCACAATGGAATCAAAGTTCGATTCCAAGCCTGTAATTTTCAAGATCGCAAAATAATAATAATGTAAATAATTCACAAAATAACCGACGCCGGCCCAAAAGTAATAAGCCACGATTCTCTGCCCATTGCGTTCTGTGCCAAGACACAAAATCACACAACTCTGCAATGCCCACAGTTACATAAGCGGGATATTTGTTTGCTATGCGGTAAACTAGGAGTCAGGAACACAAACTGCTCCTGCCCAATAGCTACAAAATATAGTGCGGGAAACGCTCAGCTGGAGACGGGACAGGCTCCAACGACCTCGAGCTAAATAATGGAGTCGCTAGCGTAAAAAAAGAAACAAATAGCAAAAATCATTTGTCAACAGAAACCATCAACAAGAAAATGGTCGATCTTGCCCAAGGACGCGAACCTGCTGATACAATCGTTACAAATGATCAATAGGTTACAAAATTTGAAGAAATACCAAATAATGATGACCTTGGAACTAACATACCTTGGAACTCTTACAATCTCGTAGAAGATGTTTACATAGGCAGTTATAACAACCATTTAGTTTGCGAACAATTTCAAGTCTTTCAGTGGGATTGCTAGCGTTGAATTTATTATAATATAAAAGATAATGATTATCGTTATATCTAAAACATTTAAAATTATTGTTACTATTTTTACTATTTACATTAGCTGTTTGGACAGAAATAGGAAATCTACGACCTGAGTTTTTCTGTAGACTCCTAGAAGACTGATGATTTGTTTCTACTGCAGTTAAGGCTATTAGCTGGTGCTTTAAGAGCGTGCTGAGCTCTTCATATGTGGCTGGTTCGGTGGAGTCACTAGTTTTGTCCTCCCAATGACGTCTTTTCTCGCTGTCGACTTTGTTGATGATGATAGAAACTAGCAAGTAATCCCAATGCTTGGTGGGAGCACCCATGGATTTCAGTGATTCGACGTTGTTTGTGACTTCACTTATCAGCTTTTGAATTCCAGCAGCAGATTCAGTTTGCAGAGGCTTTAGGTTGAGAAGAGAATCGACGTAAGCGTTGATTATTCTCTTGTTGTTTTTGTAGTAATTAACAAGTTTATTCCAAATGTCAGTCTCTAATTGGCCATCTGACACGTTAGAAGTTTTGATTAAAGCTAAAGGCTCACCAGAAAGTGCACTCAGTAAATAAGAAAGTTTTTCTGCATCGGTGCGATTAGATTTGACAATCAATGTTAGTATTGGTAGAGGTGGCAGCTTCCTTTCATGATTAATCATTGCAGATGAGTCACTGTGAGAAGCAGCATTTTCTTTCAACTCGATTTTGTGTTTGGCTTCAAAATATTCTCCACGTACATCAGCGTACAGCTCTTCTACAGCATCTAAATGAAAATTTTCACCAGTGAAATATTGAAATTTTTTATTGTCCTTTGTCTTGAATTCTTGAATTTCATGGTCAGTGTTTTGACACTGATCCCAATACTTGTCTAATAGAATGAGTCTTGATTCGATTATGCCAATAGAAAAATTTTTCTTTGATAAACAATTTTTAAAAGAGTTTCTGATTTTATTCAAGTTGTCAGTCTGAACTAAGATTAGCTCATTTATGTCAGTCATATTTGATTAAATTGAATAATGAAACGTTGATAATAATTGTGATGTGTCAAAATTTTAATTTATGAAAATATAAAATTTTACCTCAATTTTGATGATTTGTTAAGGATTTACCCATATACGATTTGTTGATAATAGAAGTTGATGAAGTGATGTGCTGAGGAATCACCCAAGTAGATGTATTTGATAATGTTGACTTGATATGAAATTGTTACGATGATTTTACGTGGAAACGCCCATATACATGTACACTTGTTGATTTCAGCTTAAAGATAAACTTGATACGATGACTTCATAAGGAAATGCCCATATACGTACACTTGAGAATTTTTACTTGATACTGAACTTGATACGATGTTGACTTGTTGAGGAAATTCTATATACATTTAAATTCAAAACATTGACTCGATACTAAACTTGATAGAATGTTAATTTGATGAGGAAAATTCCATATATATTTAAAATTTGATAATTTTAACTTGATGCTAATTTTGATGATATACTTTAATAATTTTTCAATTTTGAACTGACACAAATTCTTTCAGATATTTAAGGTAAGGTAATCTCTGGAAGCACGCTGGAAGGTTCTCTTCTATATCTTAGAATACGTTAAGGACCTCTTATTATTCTATAATATATTGTTTCCCTATGTAAAAATAATAATAATAATAAAACGTGTCGATCGTTGCATCGTGTCGTTTTTTGAAATATTTACTCTTCTGTATTGCAAAAGCATTTAATGTATGGGACCGTGTAAACTTCGAACAGCATGGAAAGTATAAGACTCTGGGGTACGTGAATATAGAAAGTAAACTTCAAAAACGTTGTATATACGTATATACATATATTAAAAACTCACTCTGCCATGTGATATTATTTTATTATTATTATTATACATACAAAAAATAGGCCGCTTTTCTTTATCCTATATTATTATGTCCATTCGTATACCTAATATTACTTGTATTGTGATTTTAAAGTTATATAAAAGTTTTCTTATTTTTATTCTGTATATTTTTAAAATTAAATAATAAAAAAAAAAAAATAACTGAAGAAAAACGGTTGTATTACATAGTTGTATATACATATAAACTCGTTGTCATGTGGTATTATGGAGAAAAAAATGTGATGAAAAAAGAATGAGAAACACGAGTGCATGGATGTAGTAGTAGTATCAAAGAATATTACTATATATATATTCTTCGGTGGTTTAAATCTTGCGCATGGCAACTGCTACTTTTTCTTCTCTTTATATCTTGTTCATTTTTATAGTATACTATACGATATGTAAGGCCCTCTTATTATACTATTATATATGTATATATATATATATATATATATATATATATATATATATGTATATAATACTCCTGCTTCCCTATGTAAAAAAATAATAATAATAATATAACGTGTAGGTCGTTACATCGTGTCACTTTTTGAAATATTTACTCTCCTGCCTGGCAAAAGCATTGAATGTATGGGACCGTGTAAACGTCCAAAAGCATGGAAGTATATGGCGGGGGGTGTCACGTGCGTATAGAAGGGAACCTTCAAAAGAAATGAGCACGTGATAATATTAAAGTCTTGCGCATTCACAAGTATTTGATATAAGTCTTGCGCATCAACGCCATGATAAATTTTATATTAAAGAGAAACACGTGATTTTTTCAAATTTTAGAAAATTTTGTTTGCACGTGTTTATGCCTACCGCCATGATGATTTTTTTTTTATCTTGATGATTTTCAGCGAAATTCTTGCTATTCGGCTCGATTGGACCAAAAATGTGAGGATTATGATGTGGAAAATAACTTCAAACGATGAATTTTCAATTCAAAAAAAGTCTTGCATTTATTTACTAACACATACAAAATTCACCTTTTATTCGTGCAATTATTTCAGTTTGATATAATTTATAATGATTAAAACAATATTGATCATATGATGATCAAATGCTTTTGGTAGATATTGATTACGACGTTAAAGAGCCGGCGTGCGAGGCAACAATGGCGACGAAAGAGAAGTAGGCGGTGGAGCAATAGGCGGTGGAGCACGCGTGCAGAAACGTTGAAACGATTGAACGATTCAATTTGTCGTTTCTATGGCTTATATTAAAAATCGTGAAATTTAAAATTTATTTAATTATTTATTAACAAAAACTTTCAGGTTTATAGCTTCCGCTTGCCCATCTACGTCGAACCATACTTTCAAGACTTGGTTAACTGGGGAGATATTTCCCGTGGCGTCAATTAATGCTGACCCAATTGGCTTTTACCTGTCTTTAAATTTTTCCATGTATTTTGTACCTAAATAGGAAGCTATGGAACCTGAGTCACAAAGAGCTTTCATATATACGCCGGCTATATTTATGTCAAAGAAAAGTCGTTTATCTACGTGGCAGGTATCGCAATTTTCTGGTTTTACTTGTGCATTTTCGGCTAATTGAAAAATTTCTTGTGAATTTTCCTGACTTTTAACTATTGTTATATGCTGATTGTAAGAGTTCCAAGGTATGCCAAACATGTAAGAGCCATCATCATATTCTTCTTCATGAAGCGCTGTCATCACCAGCTCAATCACATGGCAATTCTCGATTGTCTGCTCACAACAGCATAATATCATCTGATGATGCTTCAAGCACTTCAGTGAGTGTTAACATAGCTTCTCCAACTTCGCTTCACGTTTCGCAGAAATCACTCTCATTACTTGGAACTGCAATGGTAGAAGTTGAATCCAACGGGTACGGGAGATCAATAAAAGCTAGAGCTCTCATCGATTCCTGTTCTACGGCTTCATTGATTGCTAAATCTCTGGTGCAGCGACTCAATTTACCTCGGCGACCATGTAGCATGTCAATTTTTCACCCCCCCCCCTAAAAGCGTCAATTTTTCACCCCTGCCCCCCCTAAAAGCGTCAATTTTTGACCCCCCCTAAAAAGGTCAATTTTTCACTACCCCCTGCCGAGCCAAACTTTTTCAAATAACCCATCCAATGAACATGTTCCATGTTAACTTCATTAACTAATCTAACTCGATCTATCACTAAATTAATTTTGTTACCAGTTTCTGATAATAATAATAATTGTTAATAATTGTAAAGATGTTAATTTTTCGACAGATTCGAAGGTGGGCGGTAATGTTAATAAATAATTAAATAAATTTTAAATTTCACGATTTTTAATATAAATCATAGAAACGACGAATTGAATCGTTCAATCGTTTAATCGTTTCTGCACGCGTGCTCCACCACCTACTTCTCTTTCGTCGCCATTGTTGCCTCGCACGCCGGCTCTTTAACGTCGTAATCGATATCTATCAAAAGCATTTTATCATAATATTTTTTATATGTTTTATAATAGAAGCTTTATCAAATTTAGTAATTTATCGTGAAACAGATCATTGTTAATAATATTAAATAGTTGTCAAAATTATACAGTCCACAAATTTAAAATATAATAGTTTAAGGTGTAAGTAAATGTGTTTTTTACGTTTAGTCAAATTTCGATATAAAATCTTGTACGTATTAGAATATAGTGGAATTGTAAATATTATTAAAGTTGAGTGAAAGAAATTCATGATCAATATTGTTTTAATCATTATAAATGATATCAAACTGAAATATTTGCACAAATAAAAGGTAAATGTTGTATGTGTTAGTAAATAAATGCAAGACTTATTTTGAATTAAAAATTCACCGTTTGAAGTTATTTTCCACATCATAATCCTCACATTTTTGTGGTCCTTCGAGCCGGATCTGAACCAGCGACCTATGGATTCAGAAAGCTTACAATATGACATGGTGTTGGGCATAGGCTTTGAAAAAGCCTTTGGTCTAGAAATTTCCTAGAAAAGAAAAAGAATGGAGGCAAAGAAATGGCAACGGACATTGGCATAAATTTAGCTCTCATAAAAGCAAAAATGATCCACAGCTCTATGAAGAGTGCACAGTAATCGAAGAAATTTCGGTGTCACAAAAGGACATAATTATGCAACTAGTCAAAAAATGCCTGCCCCCACAGCTACAGCCCCATTGAAGAACGCATCTCGTCAAGCACAAAATAAGGGTCAAACTAGATGCCACACCAGTAAGATATAAGTTGATATGAGCCAAAAACTTTTCAAAGGTTAATGGACAAAATTATAACGCCCGATCTCGAGCCCTTTGTGATAACTTATCAAGACGACATAATAATAGCCACAGAAGACTTTCAAGAACATTTAAAGTATTTAAGAATAGTTTTCAAAAAATTAATCGACGCAGGGTTATCAATAAACCCTGACAAATGTAATTTCGGTTGCTCAGAAGTAGTTTATCTTGGATTTATTCTAGATGCCAACGGTTTGCGCCCTGATAAAGAAAAAATCAGGCCCATTTTAGATACCCTGCACCGACTAACGTAAAAGAACTACGCCGATTTTTAGGCATGGTAGGATGGTACTCACGTTTTATTAATAACGTAGCCGAATTAAAAATTCCGCTGGTAAAACTTTTACACAAGGACATAATCTGGTCGTGGGGAGTCGAACAGAAAGAGGCATGTGAAAAACTCAAATTAGCCTTAGTCAGTACGCATGTCTTACCCAGACCAGACTTTAGCCTGCCGTTCACAGTCCAAACGGACGCCAGTAATATGGCAATCAGTGCCGTCCTAACTCAAATGCACGAGGACGGAGAGCATCCGGTAGTTTATATCAGCCCAAGAGTAAAACTACAGCACCACAGAACGCTTATGTTTGGCTCTTTTATGGGCGATAAAAATATACATACCTAGAAGGCTACAAATTTACTGCAATCACAGACCACTCTAGCCTCAAATGGTTGAGCAATTTAAAGTAGCTGACCGGTAGGCTTGTCCGATGGGCTCTTGAATTACAGCAGTGGGACTTTGACGTAATATATAGAAAAGTCAGTTCTAGGATATCTTATAAAGAACTTAGAACTACGCAGAAAATGACGATGACAGCGACCTGGATTACATATCCGCCCTGGAAGAAATAAAAGACCCGTGGTACGCAAGAAGAGTGCAAGATGTCATACAAACGTTATAGAAACTGCCAAATTGGAAAGTCGAAGAAAACCGACTATGTATATACAAAAGAGACCAATTATTAGACCCTATAAGTGGTAACGAGCATAATTGGCTACTAGTACAGCCCCAAGAGCAAAGATTACAAGCACTTCAAGAAGTGCATAATACACCATAGTCAGGACATTTCGGAGTAGCGAAAACGTATCAGCGCTTAGCTACAAATTACTATCGGCCCGGAATATACCACGACAATGAAAAATACGTCACTACGTGTCTAGAATTCCAAAGGCATAAAGCAGTCCAAACAGCCCCTCAAGGCTTAATGGGAAAACGCATAGTGGATAACAACCATGGACTGTAGTCGCTGGTGATTGTATGGAGTTCCCGCGAAGTAATAACGGTTTCAAGTACTTAATCGTTTTTCAAGATTTGTTTACATGAATGATCGAATTGAAGCCCTTGAGGAAAGCTAACGGGAAAACCGTTTCTAACGCCTTCAAAGAGCTCATACTCTTCCGCTGGGAAATTTTTATATTTTTTCATTTAAATATTAGCGGCAAGTAAAGTCTTACGCGAAATTGTAATTATTTGATTTATCGGCCCCTCATTTTAGGGCCCCTTCTCTCACGTTTAAATTTCACCGGTTCTATAAAACTGATTCATGCGCATAAATCGCTCTCATTCTGTGGTCGGCGGTCGCGCTCGTTAGTAAATTCAAATTATAAACCGCCCCAGTGTGTTAAACTAAATTCAAATTCAGGTAAAATTAGTCAGTTTAATTAAATATTTTTATTTCTATTATTTAAACGCCAACTCGTAATTAATTTATACAGTCCTCTAAAAAACAGTTATTAATTATGTATTATAACCATTCAAGTGTTTTTAATAATTAACTTTATTTAATTTAATTAAGTGTGATTTATTCATTTACCTCAAACCTGAACCGAATTTCCCGACATTTCCTAAATAATCTATTCAAAATATTACAAAAAGGTAGGTTGCACAATGTCCAAATCTCTCAAGCGATTAGGCAATGGCAGACCATTATCCTCAGACACGGGCTTTTGATTGAGAAACAGACTCGAACTAGACCCAAATTTTCACATTTGCAGAATTAAAGCAAATTAAGCTTTCCTACTCCTAATTAGCAGAGATGGGATACTTAAAAACCCGGACAGAGCGGCTTTGCCCTGAAGGTATTCCACACACACTTGTACAAATTACGTTTTTAGAAAACTATTTATTTGTAACTCAAAAAATAAATGCAACATAAGCTAAACAAAAGTGTTGTTGTTAATCTGGAACACGTTTATAGGGAGGGGGTAAAATTTGTCTGGTTTAAGGGGGAGGGGTCAAATTAGACTTAGAATATACAGATAGAAATTATACAGATTGATGGACTTAAATAATTCAAGTTTAGGGACTTGGAATAATTTTGATTTAGGGACCAAAAATAATACGTGTTTAGGGAATCAAAATAGATTGGGTTTAGAATCTTAACATCTAGTAAAGTGATAATTACAAATTATAAAATTAGAAAATTGTATTTTAAAGTTGCGTAACATTTGCGTTATACTAACTCTCAGCAGGAATTAAACATGTTACATGCATTTATGTTGTGTTTACACAAACCGGTTATAAGGCTTTTCTCTATTCACTGATAAAAAATTTCTAAGATTGCACCATTTTCCGTAGGACTCCTACAGAGATCCAAACCGACAGTATATCAAATTTTTATGTTATTAGTATGTTATTATCATAGGTGGCATTCATGTGATTATTTACCACCGACAACTTGAACTATGGCTTAAGTTTACAAAATATTGTCGAAAAACATTAATTTTAAAACTGATCTTGAATCTAAGTAAAGAAACATCTGTTTTCATTTTTATGTAACTATTAAGATAAAACTATATAATAAAAAAAACTAATGAAATTGTTACCCTGCTTAACTCTTTCCTGAGGAATTGCCCCCATTACAAGTCACGTGATACATGCTTTACGCAATTTATTTTACTTTATTTATTTAATATATTAATTTATTTAAAATAAAATACTTGATAAATCATTTGTAAATAACTAATATTTTTATATTTAATGAATAAAAATAGTTGCAGTACTACTCTAAACACACATACTAATGTAAGTCACACAGAGAAAGATTCAGAGAGATTCCTCAGGAAAGAGTTAAGATACTAACTATCTTCCTTTACAGGTTTTTTCGTTTTGATTTACATTTTATACTATAAAACTAATAAAAATTAAAAATTTCTTTTACTTACTTGGCAGGAAGTCCACCTCCAGGGGGTAAATTTGGAATACTTAAATCAACAAGTGAATGTAAAAGTGTCATAAATTCAAAGTCTTTTTTACCTTCTTCTTGCGAAACAATTTCTGTAAAAAGAATTCTTTATTACTTATACAAATATATGCTATTACTTATACCAATAAGAAATATTTTAATCAAAAATCATTTCCTTATTCTTGTGGATCATTCTTTGTCAAATCAGTCGCCTCCCTCTGCAAAGCGCAGTTTTTGAGATAAATTCATACGCAAAAGCTCATTTTTTCCATTGAACCCTTTAGTTTTCATACGCATTAGGAAACTTTTTTACTTTGAATATCTCAGCCGCAAAATGGCATCTGAACCATCAAGAGCTGAAATAAAAAAATCGGAAAAATTTAAAAAAAACTAAAAATTAATTATTTTTAATAAAGTTAGTTTTCTAATAATTTTTTATTTTTGAAAACGAAAAAATCTGGACTAACCAGGTATAATACGACAAATCTTCTGAATATTTTGCAAAAGCTGAGAATTGAATGCTTAAAAAATATAAAATTAAAAGTGCACAATTATTTTGTTTCTTGTTGTTTAGTGTAGAATAAGTAGAAAAAAATGTAAGAATATTCACCATTTAGCAATTTTTGGCATTTTAACGACCATTATCTTATAAATCCAAAACTGTTTCATAAATCTCATATTAATAAATTTCATAAATCCAAAACTGTTTGAAGAAATTTCTTAAAATTTTCCTCACTTATTTTACACTAAAAAAAGCCAATTTTGTAGTTTACTTTTTTATTTTTGATAGCTAGTTTCTAAGTTATGAGCAATCAAAGTTAAAATTCTCAGCTCTCACAAACTTTTTAAAGGAGTCGCCGTATTAATAGTCTAGATTTTTCGTTTTGAATAATAAATAAAGAATTATAAAAAAATTAAGTATATAAAAAAAAATTATTTTTTAGCTTTTTTTGGATTTTTCTGTTTTTTTGATTTCAGCTCTCGATGGTTCAGCTGCTAATTTGCAGCTGTAATATTCAAAGCAAAAAGTTACCAAAAGCCATTGAAAACTAGAGGGTTCCATGAAAAAAGTAAGCTATTGCGGATCAATTCATCTCAAAAATTAAGTTGTGCAGAGAGGACATTTGATAAAGAATGACCCTTGTATTTATTTTTTTTTCTTATACAATTATATGAAACGAGTTTAAGGTTTATATTTTTAATAAATAATTACGTACTCACTTTATTAAAAAATAACTGATTAATTTAAAAAAAATCTTGGGTCCTGATATTTCCAATAATGTGTTACGTCTAAATATTTATTTCTGACTACTAATCTACATTAAATGCGTCCTAAACGTAACTAAATTGTTTATGAGATGTTTAGCCCTTTTTACCTTGCGTCTATGCGACACTAAACGGCGGGAAAGGGTTTGTTAAATTTAATAAAGTAGAAAGGTTATATTATAGAACTTTATTTGATATAATTAGTAATTATTATTATATGTTGTTTGAATATTTATATAAGTAAAATTTATTACAACTTTTTATTACAATTATTAAGTTAATCAAATACCAGTACAATCTGGAAGTCACCTCTAAAATCCACACAGGAGACATGGAATCACGATACGGAAGCCAAAAACAGAGAAGACCGAACCTTTGGATTCGAAATATAAATGCGCCCACGAAATGGAGGCATGATTTTACGCCAAGTTGTAGGCAGAAAAAATGAAAAGTATATTATGGGATTTTAATATTTTTTTGCGTTCTCTCGAATGGTAAGTCACCAATAAAATGAGAAAGGTCAATTTTTTTATTGTTTTAAAAAATTTTAAAAAAAGCATAAAAAATAATATTCCATTATTTAGTTTTAATTAATATTGCATATTTTTTAAAATATCTCAAATTAAAGTTTCAAATTTTTAATCATTTTTGAAAATGATAAAATTACCTTCTGAAAGGTAAGACGGCTAAGTTCAGGCGATATAGGTTAATAAAATTTTAAAAATAAATAAACACTATAGAGCACGTTAGTTCTTCTGCTACTCTATTTTTCAAAAACCGCAGTTAGTATTAAGTTTGTCATTTGTAAATAAGTATGAAGGAGAATATTTTGACGTTGTTTATTTATTTTTATTTTTTATTAATTTAAAGTTTTTAATAGTTTATTTAATTAAATGAGCGGGTAAAGAAATATTTTTGTATAAATAAAATAAAGTATCGTCACTTTATTTTGTAACTTCAAAAATCCTAACCTACGAAATAATTATAGCAAGTAATTCAGGTTTAAAATTTTAACAACAAAGTCGTGCTAACTATTCTGAGCAACAAAAATTTGTGATGGAGCAATTAAATACTGCAAATTCAGTTTTCAGTAGGTGAATTTGGATTTTTAAAAGAAAATTTCTTATTACAAAGCATATTGAAAATTTTAAAAGTGATCTTGCTGTATGTACTTATTCCATCATAAATTCTTGTTGCTCTAAATAGCTAGAACGACCTTCCCGCTTGTATAAAATACATTATTAAGCTGTTTAAAAAGCTGTTTAGTCCTAGTGGGTTCGATATAGCAGTAAACGTATAAGAAAAGGACGCTGCATCCTTTCTTATTTTAATAAATTTCGGCAAGTTTTTAAAATATGGTTACCAGATGGTTAACCACAAGGTATTTTAAGGAAATAAAAAGGTTAATGTAAGACCCTCAGGATGAAAATGATCCTTCCAGGTATAAGCGGATACTCTGGGGGTATAATTTTTAATTTTTCAACCCAAAATACTTTCCGAATTTTCAAAGATGGCAAACCAAAAAAATTAAAGAAATAAACTTTTAGCTTTACAAGGGGGTTTTTTAGGGCTAGGGAAATGAATTTGCGGTGGAAAATATTTATTTTTGAAGCCAAAATATTTTCCGTTTTTCCAAGATGGCGGATCGAAAAACTTGAAAAAATAACTTTCAACATTGCAAAGGGTTTTTTTGGGGCAAGTAAAATGAATTCTGTAGATCAAGCTTGCTGATCAAGATTGTTACTCAATTTTGTAGATCAAGATTGATGATCAACCTTGCTGATCAAATTTGATGATCAAGTTTGCTGATCAAGTTTGCTGATCAAGGTTGATGATCAAGCATGTTGTTCAAGTTTGATGCTCAAGCTTGCTGATCAAGTTTGAGGATCAAGCTTGATGATCAAGATTGTTTCCCAATTTTGTAGATCAAGCTTGCTAATCAAGTTTTCTGATCAAACTTGATGATAAAGATTGTTTCCCAATTTTGAAGATCAAGCTTGCTGATCTTGACTTTTCCACAATTTTGTAGATCAAACTTGTTGACCAAGCTTGCTGATAATGATTATTTCAGCATTAAATAATTAGCGAAATATTTTCGCTTGCAGAAATTATTTTTTTTTTAGTGTACAATTTTTAAGGATTAAGAACCATTTTATAAAATGGCTTTTTACAAAATTTTGTTAAATAATGTGCATGTTTTCAATAAATAAATTTTTATTAACATGAAACATGGTCATTGTATGGGGTATTTTAAAAAGTTTGGTTCGGCAGGGGGGATGAAAAAGTTAAGTTTTTAGGGGGGGGGTGGATGAAAAATTGACATTTTAGGGGGGGGGGGGGGTGAAATATTGACGATTTTAGGGGGGTTGAAAAAGTGAAGTTTTAGGGGGGGGGGAATGGACTAATATTTTTGATTTAGGAACTTAGAATAATTTGAAGTGGGAGTCACGGCCTGATCTGGCCCTGATAAGAACAGGAACTCAGTTTACTTTCAGGATTATTTTATGTTTATGGACTTAGAATAATTTATATTTCAAAATTTATTTTAATTTCGATTTTTGTATTCATTACTATTATGAGTGAACATGCTCCATGCTCGTTGGTTGTATAGTTACACCAACCGGTAATAAATTTTTTTTGTAGATAATTCGATATATGATCTTATTTTTTCTTTATCATCATTTCAAACGAGTTAAAATCAACATTTAACATTATTTGTTAGTGTTTGCATATATTTAATGGTTAAAAAAATTTTAAAGTGAATTTACGTAAATTATTAATTTTTTCAGCTATTAATAACAAAAAGCCTAAAAATATAAAATGGTTATGTCCGCACAATAATTTTTCAATGTTTACAATAAACAATAAAAATTTTATAATCGAAGGAGATAAAGTTAATTAGAGACAAAAAAAACGAAAAAAAAAGTAGTTATAAATATTTTCTATGTAAATATTAATTTACATTAGATTAATTAAATTATAACTATTCTTTTAAAGAATTAAACAAAATAGAGGAAAAATTAAATAAAAAAAACTTATTTTCATACCATATTTATATGTTTGAAATAAAACTTAAAATAAATTTAAAAAAAGTTTGGTTATATTTTAAACATCTCGGAAATATAAAAAAAATGCGCGTGCCCATCACATTTATCGAAAATCAAAAAAAAAATATTTTGAAAATGTATACCATTTTACCATTTTATTTATTTAAGTGCGCAATGCGATTCATAGCATCTTATACACCGTGGACCACAGCACTCAAATTAGTGAATTCCGTCCTTTTATTACCCATCCCACCCATTTTGCCCCCAGCAGAATTCAGATAGCGAGAGCTATGGTCCTTGGGCTACAGATCCTGGAGTTTCCTTTCCCCGATGTATGAAAGCCCCTACTGCAGGATCTGTAGTCCGTTGAGCGGTAGCAGCCGACTTTTGATAGAAGTACTCGCATTTGCCCGGGCTTTTTTTTTATTTTTTTGATGGACTAAAGTCCAATTTTTTGTGTCCATGAGTAAAGGAAAACTGCCAAAACCTTACGCGAGTACAGCCAGTTACTTTTAAGTCAGATTATCAAGATAATTTTTTAGTGAGCAAGCTTCGAACGTCAAATTATCTTTCAAATCATCCTTATTTCACCTCCCGAAAATCGTGAAACTTTTTTTTAAATTAAAAAAAGCGGAGTATATAGGCAGGATTCGAGGTGGTCACCCATCCAAGTATAAGCCGCGCTCTGCGCTGCTTAACCTGTACGGTTACCGCCTTCGAACCACTAACGACATACCACGGTGCCGGTATTTTGAAAATGTAAATAACATTTAATAATTTGTAAAATTATAAAATTATAAGTAATCTCAACTAAATTTAAATATTTAAAGAAAAAATGAAAACAAATATTTTACAAATCCTAGAAAAACTCTAAGAAAAAATTATCTTTGTCATAACTTTATACTACTTAAAAAATCATTATTTCTTTTTATGCGGGCACATATTAAAAAAGATTTAATATTTCCATTACCATTTAATTATAATATCCAAATCCACTAAGCTATCATAATTTTCCTGAATGCTTAGCAATCAGGGATTTCCTGAATGCAAAGCAATCAGGATTTGCCTGAATGCTAAGCAATCAGGAATTTCCTGAATGCAAAACAATCAGGTTTTCCCTGAATGCTAAGCAATGAGGATTTTGCTGAATGATAAACAATAAGGATTTTTCTGATTTCAAAGTAATAAGGATTTTCCTGAATGAAAACAAATATTTTACTAATCAAAGACAAACTTTTAGAAAAAATTATCTTTCACATAACTTTACACTACGTAAAAACTTGTAATTTTTTTTTATGCGGGCACATATTAAACAAGATTTAAGATTTCCATAATCGCTCAATTATAATATCCAAATCCACTAAGCTATCAGGATTTTCCAGAATGCTTAGCGACCAGGATTTTCCTGAATGCAAAGCAAGCAGAATTTTCCTGAATGCTTAGCAATCAGGATTTTCCATATTGCTTAGCAATCAGTGATTTCCTAAATGATTAGCAATCGGGGATTTTCTGAATGTAAAACAATCAGATTTTTCAGTGCTCTTTTTATTTCTGAAGTCTATTTTCACATGTAATCCTTATAAAATGTGAAATGATCCCCTAAATGTGGGGTATATTCCAAATTACTTATGCAAGTCATTTGAACTGACTGTGCGCAAAAAAAAATCTAAAAAATGTTATAAATCAAAAAAACTTATCAGGCCGTTAATTAATTATGAAAAATGGATATATTTATTTTGCAAATTTTACAAATTAAGTTTCAAATTTTAATTTTTTTTTTTACTTATAATTGTTGATAATTGTAAGTTGGATTAATTATGGGTCAATACACTTCAGATAATAATTAGTAATTTTCAATACAGCAAATTTAAATAATATGTATTTTAATATTTAAAACTTGCGTAAAGTTTTTCAGATCTAAAAACTTTAGCAGTGAAAAATTTTTACAGCTAAAAACAAAGGCCAAAATACAAGCACACATAGCAAACTTGCGTAATTTTTACATGTATAATGTATATGCTTATACAAAAACATAACATTATTTTATTAATAAACCAAAAAATAATATGGTACTTTTATAGAAATGATAACATTTCTATAAAACAAGACGGAATTCGAAAACATTTAAGTGGGGTATATTTTGCTAAATTCAATAAAAATATTTCAATGCTATCATTACAAAAAAACATTTGAAATTACAATTTTAAAAATAGTATATATTCTGCTACATTCAATACTATTATTTTAAATTTTCTAATAAACGGGACACTATACGAAAAAAAAAATTAAATTGAGGTATAGTTTCTGCTAAATTCAATACTAATTTTTCAATGCTATCATTGAATAAAAATAGTTGAAATTACAATATTTTTATAAAATTATGTATTCTTGGTTTAATCCTTTCATTAAAGAGAAAACTAAAGAATTTAGTGAAATTTTTGGAATTTTTTATTTTTTCATGTATAGGACACCCGATATCCATTTTTCTGTTTAATGAAATTTTTTGAGTTTTTTTATATATAAAACACCCGATCATATAGATTGATATTTTTGCAGTTTTTTCATGTTGTAGACAGAGAAATCCTTATTACTTTGCAACCAGGAAAATCCTTATTGCTTAGCATTCAGGAAAAACCTAATTGCTTTGCATTCAGGAAAGAAAAAGGAATATGAAGTATTAAGAGCAGCATGCTCTTTAAGTCATCGATTACCAGTTTTAAATAATCCCAAATTCAAAGCTAATTTTTACAATGTAAGTTATTTAATATTTTATTTTCCGCATTGTTAATTCATATATAATTTATGTTTAATTGTTTGTTTTAGCAATATTGCTAAATTTTGGACTGATGACTTATTTGGGAATAATAAAATTATTAAAATAGTTAATAAATCTCTATAATATTAATAAATCTCTATATATTATAAAGTTATAACCGCTGCCACCGCTGTCGACACTTTTGGGCCACTCTGAAACTTTTGGGCCTCTCTGACACTTTTGGGCCATTCTGACACTTTTGGGCCAATCTGACACTTTTGTGCCATTATGGTACTATAGGGCAAAACCGGACCTTGTGGGTGTAAGTGAACCTCATGGGGCATAATAAAATTTTCCGTTTTCTTAGTTATTGACACTTTTGGGCTAATTTGATGATTTTGGGTCAATAAGATACTACTGGGCAAAACCGGCCCTTGTGGGTCTAAGTGATTTTATTTTTTTTTATTTTTAAGCCGATAAATCAATTAATTATAAACCTATTAACAAATTTTAAAATAAAAGAATTTTACATTTGTTGTTCTCATGACTAACCCACTTTTTCAATCACTCTACGGGGGTTGGCGCACGAAGCGCGTAGGGGGCGGAGCCTCCTAGTATATTTATAAATGTATGGTATAATATATACATATATATCCTATATATATATATAAATCTTTAATTATGTATGTTTGTCCGAACGCGATAAACGAGAACGCGATAAAAGCTACAGACATCGGGTTTACGGCAAAAGACGGCAAAAATTACGGGTCAAAACATAAGCTATGTTTTATTTCGATTGATGAATTCGACGAAAAATTTTTATTTTGAAAAAACTGAATTTCCAAGAAAAAAATTTTTAACAAATTAAAAAAAAAAAAACAAAAAAAATGATAACTGAGGAAAAATTTTTTTATCAAAAAGAATTACATTCGATTTGGGTACATTTTTTACGATTTTTAAGGTAATCGGTTCGATCTGTCAAAAGTTACAATCATTTTTCGAAACTTATAAAAGTTTAGGCTAATATTATATATGTTTCTAATTTTTATCAGCTAATTGAAAATAATTGAAAGTCGAGGGAAGCCACTACCACCTGTGGATCTGATGTGGAACTGATCACAAATTATTCTCCTGGGTTCCAACGTCCGTAATTTTTAGATAATATTTCGGCTAAAAAAAGTTTATTATACAAAATATTGAGTAACCAAAAACAAAATATCTTTGGAAAAACCAAGATGCAGGGGTCAAGGGGGCGCAGCCCCCTTGGCGGTTGCCGAGGCAAGCAAAACGAGCGATTTATTAAAAATAAAAAAATTCCTTAAAAAAATGAGATATTTTAATCTTTCAATTTAAAATTTCTCTGCTTTAAATTTTATGAAAAACATAAAAAGATATATCCCTATGTAAAATTTCCCGCGGAATCCAAATTTTTGGTCAGATTTTTGATTAGTCACGTGACTTGGCGGGAAATTTGAAATTTGTAAAAAATGATCTTTTGAAAGCTGTTATTTTTTTATCTAGAGCTCCCAAAAAGCAGTGTCCCAACGAAATTTTTTTTTTGCCAAAAAATTTTAAGCCTGGTTAGAAGATTTTTCACTAATAGGCATTTGAGAAATCAATTTAAAAAAAAAAACAACCTATCTTAGCGATTCCGCGCGAATGCGCTACTTATAAAAAATTTTTATGCTAATGTAAGTTTTTTACAGCAATAATAAAAAAAATTATGACTAATTTTTCTTACTTTTTTTACAAATTGTTTTATTTTATATAACCGAGGAAAAATTTTTTTATCAAAACAAATTTCATTTGATTCGGGCATATTTTTTACGTATCCACCTAAATTTTCAAGGTAATCGGTTCGATCTGTCAAAAGTTGCAATCATTTTTCAAAAATTATAAAAGTTTAGGACTAATATTATATATATATCTCTAATTCTTACCGGTCACTAATTTAGTAGCTGAATAGAGTAACTAAAAGAAGCTTATATATATAAACTATTAAAATTATTTTATTTATCATTACAATCACCCAAGGTTGTAATGATACCAATCAGTTTGTACACAAATTTAATATATTATACGACAGGCAAGGTGTTGTCCGTAGAGTACAAAGTCTTTTTTTTTTAATTTAATGTAATATATGGGTGGTTTTCACTGTAACTGTATTTTTTTTTATTGTTTACGGCACAACATTAATTATATTTTTTAAAAAATTTTTTTGTATTTTTATGTTTATCAATGTCCAAAAACCTAAAATTTTCAGTGGTACTGCTACAAATGTAAAAATAAATTCTACATGTTATTCTTATGGGATTTTTTTATTTATGCAGACGGTAGCGACGTGGACGGCTGCGACATTTTGAATGTATTATTGAAATAACTTTGTATTGAAGCCATCAAATTTTTTCAAATTCTGGGTATCTTATTTTTCCATCAAAACACATAACTGAACAAGATATATTAAGTAATATATGACATACACTTGGAGAAAACGACATGGACGGTGGCGACATTTTTTTTTGTAAAAGCGGTTTAAAAATTTAATAGGTTTAATTTTCATAGTTAAAGCTTTTATATTTAAAATTTTAAGTTTTCCACGGTTCATATATGAGTAGTTAAGTAAGAAAAAAAATATAGCAGTGCTTTCAAGTGCATAAATATCGAGTGCGCATCCATAAAAGGTGGAAAGCTTAAAAAGAGCTAAAATCGAGGGACAGACTTATATGTGACGATAAGCTAAGAGGATTGCATGAAAATTTGTTTCGTTGAAAAGCATGAGTTTTTGGGACCTAAATACGTCATATGCATCCTACAGAAAAATTTAAGTTCAAATTTTAAGCCGTTTGTTAATACTCAAAGTTTATAGTTAAGCAAAAGGACAGCGGACGGTGGCGACATTTTGAACACATATGCTCAAGAAAATTTTTTTGTTAACTTACCAATATTTGCATAGTAGGTTGTGACTTTAAAAAAATATTATTTATGAACTTTTTAAAAGAAAAAAAAGTGTAAAAGAGCTTTAGTTTCGGATATAAATGGAGGGGACACTATGTATACCGTTCCTGTGAAAACCACCCATATATAATAATATTTTTATTATAATTTTAAGGAAAAAAAGTTCTTTTCATGTAAGTCATTTCTTTTACAATAATTATTTTTATCAATTAAGTAATAAATAGTTTAGTAATTTATTAAAATGCATCAAAAATAAAAATATTAAAAATAAATTACTTATACTTTCATAAAATTAATAGTTAAAGTTATATCACAGGCATTATAAAATTAAAAAATAAAAAAAATGTGATATTTCCTATTAAAAACTGAATTTTCTATACCTGTAAAATTGTTGGTTAAAAAATAAAAATTTCAAATTAAAATTATGCACAAATTTATTAATCCTATTTATAAAGTACATCTTTTATAACATTTTTTAATTATTTTTATCTATTAGTTTTTAAATTTATCTATTTTATGGAAGACCTATATTATTTATTAAAATACGTTTGCATGCGTGCTGACCATACCTAAAAGTTTGCATCTTAGTCAATTAACAGAGACACCTCCACGCCTAATCGTGGGGGAGAAAATACTTAAATACTTCGGTAAAACGCCAATGTAACAGAGATCTCTAAATTTATTCAAATACTCAAATAATATTTAATAACAAGTATATTTTATTTACCACCACAAGTAAAATGTTTCTGAGATCTAGAATCTTAGGACCGGGTAAGAACCACTCTACATTTAATTAAGTTCACGTCCAGACCACTTACAACGGAACAGAAACTGGAGGCTCCATAAGGGATACCCGTTGGTGGTGGAACCATAAATAAATTTATAAAAAAATTTTTTTGGCATTTGGAAAAATCAAAATTTTTTTTTGGAGATACTCTAAAAAAATTTATATCGTTAAAGTATCACATCAAGATAAGTAAGATACAAATAGAAGTAAAATTTTTTTTTAATAAACCATTTAAAAAAAAAAAAGAGAAAGTGGAACAGCAAGTAAAAATATACAACAAAAGGATCAAATTGAAGATACTTGGATAATTTGGAAACAATACAATTTGAATACCAATAACTAAAAGTAGCCAAGGAATTTGGAAATATTATAAGCTGTAAGTTTAACGAAGCTGTCAGGATTTTAAGCGAATTAGACGCAGTAACCAGAGGATATTGGCGAGTTAAGGAATCAAAATGCGTGGACTGCAAACTCTTAACCTGGCAGTTTGGTAAGTACATTTTAATTTTATTATAAAAAAAAATACCATTTGAGTAGTAAAAAAAAAAAATAATAAATATATATAGTAATTGAATTATATATTTAGGGCTCTAGAGTGGAGCATGCCTACAACCAACCCCAGAGGACGAAGGGTACTCGAAATGATCACCAGATGTAAACTGGTGGTCCACAATAGAGGCAAAAGTCGGACCTACGTGAGTCCGAGGGCAGGTTCCTCCATCCCTGACATAACCTTCGCAACAGAAGGAGCGTCTAGAAGGATAAATGACTGGAGGTTGATTGATGGCGAAAATGGCGAAAATGGTAGCGACCATAAATACATCACCTTCGGGTGTTAGAGGGAACCTCCCAGTGACCTACATACAAGAGGCGCACAGTGTAGTAAAAATATTTGTTTTATGTTTTTATATAATTTATATTTTTTATACTTTATTTAACACATCTTTACACTGCATACAAGCATGTATAATTATAATAACACACTTTTTTTAGGTTTATTTATCATTTATCATTTATTATCATTATTTATCATTATTTATCATTTATATTTTAATTCAAAGCTGTACCTAAAAAATTTTTTTTTTTTAATTTAAAACTATAAATATTTTACCTTTTTATGGTAAAAAATAGATATTTTTTTTTTTTCATTCAGTGGCTAAAAAAATTTCTTTTGACCTCGGGTGCCTATCATTTAATATACACAAAAACGGTAATTTTCCATCCAGCAGAATTTTTTTTCATAAGAAATTGCGTTCAAGCCGCTTTTTGGCCACTTTTTTTTTTACTACCTTTTTTTAGAACCCTTCAGAAAAAAAGTTGGCAGATGCGGCGTCGCGCCTGTTTTACCCTGGCGTATATTTTTTTATGTGAATATTGAGAATACCGTTGAGAATACTATCAGTAAAATAACTTGTAAGGGATCTATTAAATCATCTCCACCTGAAAAGACTACGTCCTTGTTTCATACCACCCAAAAAGAAAAAATTATAAATTATTCTAGTACAAATAAAATTTTACTCGGTGAAGAAATAATAGAAACCACGTATACTTTGGAAAACGTGACAACTGAACTTAAAACACCTCCGCCTGAAAGGGCCAAGTCGTTGATGCATTACCAAACTTGCACTCACTTATCTGTCAAATGCAAAACCGAATCTTTGGCAATAATAAAACTTATCCCAAACATAAACCTTGACGATGCATAAATCTATCAAGATAAACAAGGGTATTGGAGCTTTTTCAGAGTGTTGGTTGTTTTTGCGTTTTATAGTTTGTTAGGCATAGACGGGTTTGGAATTTTTCAAAGTATGAACCCATTATCAAGTATATTACTTATGAGACCTCCACTCGTTAGCCCTTAAACAAGCCCCAAAATTTCCCTCAGATATTGGCCATTGCCCAACATTTATTTGTTTAATTCGCTTAGAGCTCCACCTTGGTAATCTGACCTAATAGGACGGAACCAATATTAACCCCTCGGATCAGGCTTAATTTAATTTTTTTTTAAAATTATTTATCACTATAATAATTATACTTGTTCGTTTACGATAAAGCTAAGAGTAAGATTAAAAATAAGTGTAAAAAATTTTACTACTCGTCGGATAGACTAGTGTATGATAATACTAATTTTTGTTTCAAATATTGATAAGTTGGAGATGCGATCGTAATAGCAAAAAAAAAAGAAGAGACATTTTATTCCAGAGTAGAAAAAAGAGTAGCTGAGATAAGTAGTATTGACAGATTGCTAAAGGAGAGTAAAACAAAAGAAAGCATAAATAGTATTAATTTAAAGAATTAATGATAATATTAGGAAATATAAGAAAATCTTATATTTTTCTCGCAACAAGAGGGCGAGAAAAACATAAGACAAAAAAATTATTATAACATAAAATATATAAGAATAAGTTCGAGTAAAAGAAAAAAACAGAGTTAACGTATAAAAGTATGCAGTTGAGTTAAAAATGGATAATAATAGTAGATGGTATTAAGTTAAAACAATACATAGAGATAAAATAATAAAAAAGGTGGGGAATAATAAAATAAAATACTACATGGGTAAATTTAAATGAAGTGAGTGCGATTTGTATGGTCGGGTCTTCAAAACTGCCTCAAAGTGTTTTTTTTTGAAATTACTACCAAAAATAGTAACCAGCCCAATTTTTAGCCTCCCAGAGCGAAATCTCGACTTTTGGCAGCCAATTTAGTGTTTTTGACTGTCGTAAAAAATGTAAGAAAAATGAGTCATAATTTTTTTTATTATTGCTGTAAAAAACTCACATTAACATGAAAAATTTTTTCCTTCTAAGTCCGGATAAGGAATTTCCCTGGCTACCCGATTCCGGGGTGAAAATTGGTTCCTCATAGAGGAACCTTTGTGATAGGTGAAATTTTGATTTTCGATATTTTGGCATATAAGCACGTTTTGAGACCTCAGGAAGCTAAAAAACCGGTTTTTAAAAAAAGTCTGTGTGTGTGTGTGTGTGTGTATGTATGTATGTATGTATGTATGTATGTCGCAATGTAACCGGTGATATTTCACAGCCAACACGACATTAAGACCTAATTTTTTTTTCAAAATTTTTTTCACCAAAAAAGCTCGAGGTACTTTTTTTTTTTTTAACTTGGATGTAATACCTCATTTATTTCCACGAAAGTACTTATATTTGAAAGTATGGTTTTTACTCGATATCTCGAATCTGATACTTAATTTTTTGAAAATTTTTTTCCCAAAATTTTTTTTATAAAAAAATACAAAAAACACCAATTTTTTTTTTCTTTGAACGTAGTACATAATTTGCTTCCATGGAAGTACTTGTTTTAAGAACCTCTATAAAAGTAATTTTCTGGACCTGATACTTAATTTTTTGAAAATTTTTGCCGCCAAAAAATATAAAAAATGCTAATTTTTTTTTTTTTTTAGGATGTGGTACTTAATGTTTGTCTACGAAAGTACGAATATTAAGAATTATCGTTTTTAAATGATTATTTCGTGTGATACGTAATTTTTCGATATTTTTTTTTTCAAAATTTTTTTAATTAAAAAATTTAAAAAATACAATAATTTTTTTTCTTTTTGGACGTAATACCTAATTTATTTCTAGGAAAGTTCTAATATCCAGAATCATCGTTTTTAAAGGATTTCTCCATTTGATATGTAATTTTTCAAAATTTTTTGTAAAAAATGATTAGAAAAACACAATAGTTTTTTTTCTTTTTGCAAGTAGTACTTAATTTATTTCTATGAAAGTACTAATATCCAGAATTATGGTTTTAAAGGATTTCTCCATCTTATATGTAATTTTTCGAAATTTTTTTTTTCAAAATTTTTGTATAAAAAAATTAAAAAAACACAATAATTTTTTTTCTTTTTGGACTTAGTACTTAATTTATTTCTATGAAAGTACTAATATCTAGAATTATCGTTTTAAAAGGATTTTTTCCATCTGATACGTAATTTTTCAAATTTTTTTTTTTGAATATTTTTCATAAAAAAAAATTAAAAAAACATCATTTTTATTAGATAAAATAGACCATTATAAATATTTTGCTATTGTTGATGAGGAACCATAGTGCCAATCACTTGGCAGCGTTTTTTGGTTCCTCAAAGAGGAACCATTGTGTTAGGTCAAAATTTGATTTTCTATTTTTTGGCATATAAGCACGTTTTGGGATCCCAGGAAGCTAAAAAACCGGTTTTTAAAAAAAGTCTGTATGTGTGTGTGTGTGTGTGTGTGTGTGTGTGTACGTATGTATGCAATCGGTGATATTTCACAAATATTATGGAATTAAGACCTAATTTTTTTTTCAAAAATTTTTTCACCAAAAAAGCTCGAGGTACTTTTTTTTTTTTTTTAGATGTAACACCTCATTTATTTCCACGAAAGTACTTATATTTGAAATTATGGTTTTTACATGATATCTCGAATCGGATACTTAATTTTTTGAAAATTTTTTTTCTAAAATTTTTTTCACAAAAAAATACAAAAAATACAAATTTTTTTTTTCTTTTTAAACGTAGTACCTAATTTATTTCCATGGAAGTACTAGTTTTAAGAACCTCGTTTATAGTAATTTTTTGGATCTGATACTTAGTTTTTTCAAAATTTTTTTCTCAAGAAAAAAAAAAAAGAAAAATAAAAAAAACAGCAATATTTTTTTTTTTTTTGGTGTAATACTTTATTTAATTCTATGAAAGTACTAGTATCTGAAAATATTGTAACTAGTGATATTTCAAAACCATTATCGAATTAAGACCTAATTTTTTTTCAAAAAATTTTTTTATTAAAAAAATCTCAAACCCCCTTTTTTTTTAATTTGGATGTAATACCTCATTCATTTCCATGAAAGTACTTATACTTGAAAGTATGGTTTTTACTTGATATCTCAAATCTGATACTTAATTTTTTGAAAATTTTTTTCCTAAAATTTTTTTCACAAAAAAATACAAAAAATACGAAACTTTTTTTTCTGTTTTGACGTAGTACCTAATTTATTTCCATGGAAGTACTAGTTTTAAGAACCTCGTTTACAGTAATTTTTTGGAACTGATACTGAATTTTTTCAAAATTTTTTTCTCAAAATTAAAAAAAAAGTAAAATAAAAAAAATTGCAATATTTATTTTTTTTTTTTGTGTAATACCTCATTTAATTCTATGAAAGTACTAATATTTTAAAATATTGTAACCAGTGATATTTCAAAACTATTATCGACTTAAGACCTAATTTTTTTTCCAAAAATTTGTTTATTAAAAAAATCTCAAAATACTTTTTTTTTTTTAATTTGGATGTAATACCTCATTCATTTCCATGAAATTACTTATATTTGAAATTATGATTTTTACTCGATATCTTGAATCTGATAATTAATTTTTTGAAAATTTTTTTCTCCAAAATCTTCGTCACAAAAAAATACATAAAACACCAAATTTATTTTTCGTTTTGGACATATCTAATTTATTTTAATGAGAGTACAAGTTTTAGAAATTTAGTAGTAATTTTTTGTATCCGATCACAATTTTTTTTTTTTATTTTGATATAAATTATAACACACAAGAAAGAGTGATGGAAATCTTGCCTCTTTTTGACTTCTTTGGATTATTTTGCTCGTTGCTATGTTTATTTATGTATGCAGCTTAATGAAATTATAAACAATAATAAACAGCCTAAAAATATTAAATGGTTATGTTTGCATTTTAAAATTAAGATTTAAAAGTTATATTGGCATTTTTTAAAGAATCAAACAATTTATAGAATTAAATAATTTATTATTTTGTGATTAATAGAAATAATATAAATAATTTTAAAATCTTGAAGCAATTAATGTGGTTATTTTTTTTATTACAAAATATTATTATTATTATTATTATCATTGTTGCGGAAGATTGGTCAAATGCAAGAAGTACACTGAGAAAATAAATTATAAGAAATTATTATAAATTCTGGTAAAAACTCCTATCTTTTTATAATAATTGAGCGAATATTTGTAATTTTCGCATCGTTACCAACCATTTCTTTGACAAAACAAAAAAATCATATTACCCAATATTTTAATTATTAAGGGATAATTATATATTCTAATAAAATAAAATTTTATAAAAAAAAATAAAATTAGCTTTTTTTATATTTGTCTCTTTTTAATTATGCAAAAATGATTTAAAATCCATTAACGCCGGCGCGACCAATCCATGGACGCTAGAATTTTCACTTTAATAACAAAATGATCTTAATAATCTACTTTACCAGCTACTAAAAACGAAAAATGTATGTATAATTGCATGTTTGTAATCAATACTATTTGTTGTAAATTAAGATTACAGCCCATTGTTTGAGGAACCTCAGTGCCAGCTAGTTGGCAGGGTATTTTTTTGAGTAGCGCATGCGCGAGGAATCGCTAAGATAGGCTGTTTTTTTTCAAAAGTCGATTTCCCAAATGCCTATTAGTGAAATATTAGGGATATATTGGGTGATATGATGAAAAATATATAGTGAAGCAAAAGATACTCAAAGGATACTGAAAATTTAATAAATAAAAAGCGAATTTTCTATCTGATCTCTGGGGATTGGTTAAAAAAAAATTTACAGCAACAAAATTTTAATAATAAAAGTAGGTTATAAAACAAATGATAATAGTAAATGAAACATAATTGAGTAGTGAAAATGAGCAATATATTGTACGAATTTCTTAGTTCTGTGCAAAGATTTGGGTACAAATATCTAAAATTATATACATAATCCAAAAACGAGTAGTGTGATTAAAGCTTAGATAAAAAATTTTCGAGAGGATTAAGTCAGAAGCAATGTATTATGTATAAGGTTGTAAAAAGGAGAAAGTGAACACAGTAATATGTTAGCCAAATACTTTAAGTAAAAGGCAAAAAAAAAGTTACATATAATATTATAATAATATTAATAGTAATAAAATAAGCCAATGTGTTGAGCTTTCTAAAGGTTTCAGATCATGGATCTTAGAGTACAAAAAAAAAATGTATACGAAACCCAATATAGTATATCTTCTGCAATACTCTTATATAATTTTGCAAACACACAAAAAAAAGTAAAATAAGATAAAAAATGCCTAAACACTGCGTGGTGTGGGAGAAACGAATAGTTGAAGCTTAATAATTAAGTATTGTCAATTATGTTATAAGATTTGATGAGTTAAGTTAGAATAAAATAAAGAGGATTATTCTATGAAATTAATAATATTAATAGTAATAAAATAAGCCAATGTGTTGAGCTTACAAAAGTCTCAGATCATGGATCATAGAGCATAAAAAAATGTATACAAAACCAAATATAGTATATTTTCTGCAATACTATTACATAATTTTGCAAATTGTTACGTATGTTAGGCCATAATTCGAGCTATCATATCCGCATTCTTTTATATTTATATAATTAACTTATTCCTGCTTATGTTAGCTCGTAAATCGAGCTAACATACCTGCATTTCCTCAATATTACAATAGCCAATTTATATTCGACACTTTCATACATTCTATAATATCCTATTTCACCAATTCAGATCCAGATCCTTATAAATTGACAGAAATATAAAATCGAAGGTCATTAATGACGCATTTAGAAAGATTTTAGGCAAAGAAGAGTTGCATAAATCCCCTCACGATTTCCCCCGAAATAATCAACGACGCTTTCGGTAATTGGACGTGACGAGACCAACGCTTCTGCGTATTGGACAATCCCACCTAAATTCAAGTACCTGGACAGTTACTAATTAGTTTATATAATATACCCGAAACTGCCCTAAACTCAACTCCTCTCAGGTCCTCTTAGTTACTCTTACATCCTCCCATGATAACTGACCTATTAACATCAGGTCCAGTTTAGGAATTAATTAGAACAGACTTCTCAGTATAATCATTCACTTAGACTTATTGAATTAGACACATTTTTATCTTAACTTACAATAAAGTCATTATCTTATCCAAAAGTGCTCAGTGTATTTATTTAATAGTGACAATTCCTTCTATAATCTCGAACTTAACGCAGTTAAGTTCAGCCAGCTCTGGTACCCGAGGTCATCTTTAACATATTTATACATCTACAACATTTATCTACCAACCCGGCAACTTAAGTATTTAAGTACAGGATAAAACTTATTTGTATTTATTTATTATTGACGTATCCTGAATTAAACCTCAGGATACGTAACAAAATACACAAAAAAAAAGTAAAATAAAAAGTATAAATAACTTTAAATGAGTAAGAGAAATTGTGAGTTATATATATCACTTTGAAAGGAAATGTTAATCTCTTTGGATATAAAAATGCTCAAGAATTAATATGATGTATAAGAAAATTAAAGAGTATTAGCCCAATAAATAAAAAAAAATCAGACCATCAGCAGTAGTAAGAGCAAAACCAATTTAATAATTTAATATGAATAATTAAAACTTAAAATTAAAACTAAATATGGGCAAAAAAGAAAAGATTGAAAAATAATAAAATTGAATGATTATAATGAGAGTTATCATTAAAAAAAAAGATTTAGAAGTATTAAAAAAGAAAAAAGAACATATTAAAGTTTGGAATATAAAAAAGATACTAAATAGAGTTGAGTCACAAGTAGAGAGAGTAGATACGTAATAGAAGATGTAAATGGTGTTTACAAAAATAAGGAATCACAAAGTGTTAAAGAAAGTAGAACAGTGACATACAAATTGGAAAATAAAAATGAAACATAAAAAGATAAGATTCCAGAAGAAAAAGAATTGATCACAATAAAAAAAATGATCAATATGATTCAAGTAGAAAATATGGATAAGAGAAAATATGAAAATTATAAATCATTTCTCGCAACGAGAGGTCGAGAAAAGATGCAAAAAAATAAACTATAGGAAATTATACCATAAGTAATATTAAATGATAGTAATAAGAATTTGTAAAAAAAAATCGTTAAAAAAATTGGGTTCAGAAAATATTTTTAAGTATATTAAATGACAACAAAAATTTAAATATGATATACAGTGGAACCTCCCATAAGCGACCCTCCCGTAACCGGACCCTCCGATAGCCGGATCGGTGTTCAGGATATTTTTCTTTTTTTTAATTTTAAATTTATGAAAATAAAAATTTTATAAAAAAAAATTTTTTATAAACTAAACAATTGATTCTTTTCATGGCCAATAATTTATATAAAAGAAATAAATAAATAAATAAATTATGGTTTTTATATTTTTGATTGTAAAAAAAAGATTAAAATATTTACAGTTTCCTTAGACAAATAAAGAGAAAAAATTTAAACAAAAAAAAAATCTTGTTAAAATAAATCTTTTTATCCTAATCATTTATTAAAAAATTGAAGTTGCTCCGGTATCCGGATAATTCTAATATCCGGACTACTAGTGATTTTAATTGATCAGGTTATGGGAGGTTCCACTGTATATCGCTCATTCTCTTTTTCTTTGCGAGGAATAAAAGTCACATGGTCGTTTTTAAAATAAGAAACAGCAAATATTTTATTAGCACTAAGATAAGATGTTGTAATAAGATCATACAGGGAATAGGATAATGAGCCGTATAAATCATAATACTTTAAACATAGAGTAAGTTTATCAAAAAGCCAAAGTTTTATTAATAAAATGTAAAATAACATGGTATCAAACAAATTTCAGGCAAATAGATAATAAATTAAATGTTAATTAAGTTTGAACTTTGATATCTCAAACTGGAGAATAGTGTTATAAATAAAACAAAACAAAAAAAACTTGAAAGATACGAAAAATATTTAAGTACGACATTTTTGAGTATTTTTTTAAAAGTTTTTAAATAAATTCAAGCGCAAAAATTTGATTTAAAGTTAAAATAGTTAAGAAAAACATTTGAGAAAATTTTAAGTATTTTAAAGTTTTTATGCCATAAAGGGTTTGCGTTTAGTTTCAAGAATAATAAAAATACCCTGCCAACTAGCTGGCACTGAGGTTCCTTAAACAATGGTCTTTAAACTTCAATATGCAATAAATATTATTGATTACAACAATGCAATTATACATACATTTTTCTTTTTTACTAGGTAAAGTAAACCATTAAGATCATTTTGTTATTAAAGTAAAAATTCTAGCATCCATGGATTGATCGCGCCGGCGTTAATGGATTTTAAATCATTTTTGCATAATTAAAAAGAGATAAATATAAAAAAAGCTAATTTTATTATTTTTTTGTAAAATTTTATTAGAATATATAATTATCCCTCAATAAAATTTGCTCGTAAAGGCTGTTATTATTTCAAAAAATTTTATCCCTTAATAATTAAAATATTGAGTAACATGATTTTTTTGTTTTGTCAAAGAAATGGTTGGCAACTTAATTTTAAAATGGTTGGCATCTTAATTTTAAAATGCAAACATAACCATTTAATATTTTTAGGCTGTTTATTATTGTTTATAATTTCATTAAGCTGCATACATAAATAAACATAGCAACGAACAGAATAATTGGAAGAGGAAGTCAAAAAGAGGCAAGATTTCCATCATTCTTTCTTGTGTGTTATAATTTATATCAAAATAAAAAAAAAATTGTGATCGGCCGGATACAAAAAATTACTATAAACTAAATTTATAAAATTTGTACTCTCATTAAAATAAATTAGATATGTCCAATATGAAAAATAAATTTGATGTTTTATGTATTTTTTTGTAACGAAGATTTTGAAGAAAAAAATTTTCAAAAAATTAATTATCAGATTCAAGATATCGAGTAAAAACCATACTTTCAAGTATAAGTACTTTCATGGAAATGAATGAGGTATTACATCCAAATTAAAAAAAAAAAGTATTTTGAGATTTTTTTAATAAAAAAATTATTGGAAAAAAAAGTTAGGTATTCGTTCGATAATTGTTTTGGAATATCACTGGTTACAATATTTTAAAATATTAGTACTTTCATAGAATTAAAAGAGGTATTACACCAAAAAAATATTGCAATTTTTTTTATTTTTCTTTTTTTTTAATTTAGAGAATAAAAATTTTGAAAAAATTAAGTATCAATTCCAAAAAATTACTGTAAACGAGGTTCTTAAAACTAGTACTTCCATGGAAATAAATTAGGTACTACGTCCAAAAGGAAAAAAAAGTTTAAGTACTTTCATGGAAATAAATTAGGTATTACATCCAAATTAAAAAAAAAAAAAAAATAATATGAAATTTTTAGATGAAAAAAATTTTTTTTTTTTTTTTTTTTTTTTTTATTAAAGAAAATTTACGGGACGAATTTTTGAAAAAAAAATTAGGTCTTAATTCCATAATGGTTGTAAAATATCACCGGTTACAATATTTTCAGATATTCGTACTTTCATAGAAAAAAATTAAGTATTACGTCCTAAAATAAAAAAAATTTTGTCATATTTTGTATTTTTTGGCAACAAAAATTTTAAGAAAAAAATTTTGAAAAAATTAGGTATCAGGTCCAAAAAATTACTATAAACAAGGTTCTTAAAACTAGTAATTCCGTGAAAATAAATCAGGTACCACGTCCAAAAAGAAAAAAAAAGTTTGTATTTTTTGTATTTTTTTGTGAAAAAAATTTTAGGAAAAAAATTTTCAGAAAATTAAGTATCCGATTCGAGATATCGAGTAAAAACCATACTTTCAAATATAAGATGAATGAAGATCAATTTCCACTTTCGTTGAAATAAATGAGGTATTACATCCAAATTAAAAAAAAAAAGAAAATAATTTAAGATTTTTTGATGAAAAAATTTTTGAAAAAAAAATTAGGTCTTAATTCCATAATGGTTGTGAAATATCACCGGTTGCAATATTTCCAGATATTCGTACTTTCATAGAAAAAAATTAAGTATTACGTCCTAAAATAAAAAAAATTTTGGCATTTTTTCTATTTTTTGGCAACAAAAATTTTGAGAAAAAAATTTTAAAAAAATTAGGTATCAGGTCCAAAAAAATGCTATAAACAATATTTCTAAAACTAGTACTTCCACAGAAATAAATTAGGTACTACGTCCAAAGAGAAAAAATAATTTAGTATTTTTTGTATTTTTTGGTGAAAAAAATTTTGAGAAAAAAATTTTCAAAAAATTAGTTATCAGATTCGAGATATCGAGTAAAAATCGTACTTTCAAATATAGGTACTTTCGTGGAAATAAATGAGGTACTACATCCAAATTAAAAAAAAAAAAAAGTAGTTTGAGATTTTTTGATAAAAAAATTTTTGAAAAAAAAATTTTTGAAAAAAAAATTAGGTCTTAATTCCATAATGGTTGTGAAATTTCACCAGTTACATACACACACACACACACTTACACATACATACTTTTTTTAAAAACCGGTTTTTTAGCTTCCTGAGGTCCCAAAACGTGCTTATATGCCAAAAAATCAAAAATCGAAATTTGACCTATCACAATGGTTCCTCTTTGAGGAACCAAGAGAAATTATAATAATGAATGCTTAGGCATAATATGGGAAAAATGTTATATATGTTATTGTAATATTATATTTAATATGTTTAATTTCGTGGAAGATGCTTAGTAAAAGAGATCACTAATAGAAAAATAATAAAAAAACAATATGTAGGAATGGTATTTACGAGCTTATAGATTGAAAGCCAATATGAAAACAACATCTCTGACGTCAAAGGGCAACCTTTGAACTTGGTACATTCTTTCACACGGTTTAACGCATATAAGCTACTGTCGCGAGACACTTGTTACTCTAACTTTCGTTTGATCGCATTACATATTATTGGGATCTCAATACTAGCATCTTGTGCTTAAACTTATGTTATGGAACTTAGAGTATTTCAATAAACAAACAAGTTATATTCAACTACTTTGGTTAATTTATTTTCCTCTACAATAAACCAGCCTTAAAATAACTTTAAGGTTCGAATAAAAAGAACTCTCGCATCACCTGAGAATAAAATTTAATAATCCGGCAATTACGCTACAAAATTATAGCGCTAAGTTGTGTGAATGGATGTAAATTGTGCACCAGGAAAATATAAATATGTGTATGAATGAGAATGTCGTGCCAGGAAAATATAGTTGTGTGTATAAATGAGAATGTCGCGCTAGGAAATTGTAATTGTATACATGAAGGTGTATCACCGCGCGATGAAATTTATACAAACTAAATGTATAGGGATATATAAAATGATAATGTTTTTGGACTTTACGTACAGCGGGATTATTTAAAATCTAAGAAAAAAATAATTTTTTAGCGTTTGCTTGAAAATACAAGATTTTTTAAAAAAGTTTATTTTTGTATTTTAAGACATTTAAAATAATTTAGGCATTTTTAAGATATTTAGAAGTTTTTTTTTTTTAAGTTTTTTAAAGGTATTTGCTTGTATTTTAAAGATTTTTTTTCAAAATATTTTTAAGCTTTAAAAACTATAATCAAGTTTAAAAAAAAAAAAAAAAAAAATTTAAGCAAAAAAATTTGTTCAAGCGAATTTTAAATATTATAAGACTTTGTTAAAAATTTTCAAGAAATAGAAAGTAGTACAGATTTACAGGTTTTCAGAAATTTAGAAATAGACCTAAATAAAATAATTGATAAGGCAAATACGGATATTAAAGGGGCAATTAATAATGTTATAAGAGAAGTACTATAGACATAGGCGACTACCTCTAAGAGCAACGCAAAAGAACAGAGAGCTAGTTACGTTGACCTTGATGAAAGGTCCGCCTTTAAACTGGTCAACATTGAGCGTATCAAAATCAGGTGGATGAACTGCAGACTAAGGCTATGAATTCCATTAACCCGCTGTTTTAAATGCCTGCGTTATGGCCATATAGCCACAAAATGTAACGGACCGGACAGGAGAGCGAAATGCTACAAATGCGGAGGAAAGGACACAAAGCAACTGACTGCGCAGCAAATGCAAGGTATATGCTATGTTTGGACGTTGGGCTAAATATCTCTATGGTTCGGATGATGAACAGTATGCGTAATGCATTTCTCCACTTCCTACGCAAAAAAAATATACTTAAGACAGCTGACACGAATTTCACTTTTTAATGAAATTTTTATAGTTATCAATATTTAAGACTGCCAATATGAATTTTACTATTAGTAGATAAGGTATGCCGCTTCTACACCACCCAACCCCCTTGCCCCAGGGGATATGTCGGTAAAGAAGGATGTTGCCCCCGGGGTATGTCGATAGGGAAGCCCCCCCCCACCCCTTCACCCAGAGTGGGGTCGGTAATTAAGGATGTTCCCCCAGGAGTATCTGCAAAGTTGAAATTTTTTTTAAAAAAATTTTTATTTGTTTAAATTTCATTTATTCAAATTTTTATTTATTTAATTTCCATACATTAAAAATTAAAAAAAAAAAATTTCAAACTTTCATATTATGCAAACTTATTCAAAAAATTTTTTGAATTATGCGCTTCAAATTTTAACATAAGGTAGTGGTGCCATCTCAATATATTTTATACAGTTAATTGCTGTAGGTGGCGTGCTTTCAAACATATCATTTCTTGTTTATTCTTTTGCCGGTTATTGTAACGTAAAAACTTGTTTGTACTTATTCTTCTTAAAATTTTCTAATTGCGCGATTACACAGCATTGTCATTATTAATCATTTGATAATTATAGTGAATTTTTTAATTAGTTAATCAAAAATTTTTTATTTCTTAATTTAATCAGTAATCATTTTTTACCTAAATTTTGATATTGAAAAAAATCGTGTTTGTGCACTATTTAACCTTAAATTTTCTCATGTTCATCATAAAAATTTTGTGCAAAATTATATTAAATTAAAAAAAAAGATGGAAAATAACAAGAACAAGTCATGTGTTAAGGTAATTTTATAATTTTTAATTTTTATTATGTATTTCAAATTCTATTTTTTTTATAGAAAAAAAAAACTGCTATTTCAAAGAAAAAACCTATGATGAGTACAGAAAATATAAGAAAAGCAGCTTTACCAGATGGATTTAAACTCATATCTGTATCTTCAGTTTCATCGCTAAATACATCTCATCAAGCATCATCTTTGCCATCACAAGTCTCGCTAAATAAACTAAATCAATCTTAATCATCGCTAAGTATAGATGAATCATTTAAAGTACCCTCGTCACCAGTATCGCTACATGTATTACCTTATGCATCATCTTTGCCAACACAAGCCTCGCTAAATAAACTAAATCAATCTCAATCATCGCTAAGTATAGATGAATCATTTAAAGTACCCTCATCACCAGTATCGCTACATGTATTACCTCATGCATCATCTTTGCCAACACAAGCCTCGCTAAATAAACTAAATCAATCTCAATCATCGCTAAGTATAGATGAATCATTTGAAGTACCCTCGTCACCAGTATCGTTACATGTATTACCTCAAGCATCATCTTCATCAACACCACCCTCTCTAGAGAAACTAAAGCAATTTCAATCATCGCTAAGGACAGATAAAAAAAAATCATCAATTTATACATTAACCAAAGAAGACAATCCAGTATGTGATAAATCATCACTTAATTTATCATTCAATATTTCATCAATAAACAATGTGAGTAAAAGTTGAATTATTTTTTTTTATTTTCAGTTTATACATGTATTAATTTTTTTTGTATGTTATTTTTTACAGAAGAGAAATATTCTTGATAAAAAAATTAAAACAGATGTGGAAGTAAAAAACTTCACTGAATTGTCATGTATCGAGGAACAAAAATATAATGTAGGAGATCAATCTACTTCAAATAATATCGAAAAATATGAATTTAGTTTTGTTGATGTTAATAAAATTTTAGATTCGAAAATTTCTTATTTCTCTTCTTCTGATAATGATGATGATGATGAAAATGATGAGCTTCCAACTTTAAATGAAAATTTTTTATTAACTGTAAGTAAAAATTTTTTAAAAATTTATATTTTTAATCATTTTTAACAAAAAATTTTTTTTTTTTAGACATCAAATTTTAATATTCATTATGTTCATCCAAAGCCTCCACAAATGGCCAATGAACCATATAAAAAATATAAAAATAAGTATAAAAGAGACCACAAGGTTCTTAAAAATGGGAACGTTGTGATAGATGATTCAAAAGCAAACTTGTCTTATTATAAAATGAACAAAGCGATGGATGGTATAATCATAAATGATAAAAATAATTTAATATATCACACGAAAATTTTTTATATGAAAAATTTTGAGGGTTTAGATTATTATTGGTGTATTGATTGTGATAAAAGGCGAAGAGACTTTTTTAAAAGATATACTCAGTATGAGTTTAAATACATACATTCTGTAGGTACGAAAGATGCTTTAACTAAGTATTATAAAAATACGAGATGTTCTTGTGGTAAATTGCTTGTAAACATTATTCGTGTACAACAATGTGTATCTTGCGCTATAGTTCATTTGTGCCATGAGAATGAAATTAATGGTGGAATTGTTTTCCAAAGCAAAGCTATTTAAATATATATATATATATATGAATGTATGTATTTAAATTCATACTGAGTATATATGTATATATATATATATATTATGTAATTTATTGAATTTTTTTTTGATAGAAATTTTTAACATGTAATAAGAAAAAAGTAGTAAATGTGTTTTTTAACATAAAATTTTTATGATAAAATTTTATTTTATAAGTTAAATTTTGAATAGAAATTATAAAAATTTAATAAAAAACTATTTTAGATATAAGATAAAGTTCAAAGATATAATATAAAGTACAAAGATATAGATATAGTACAAATTAAAATTGATAATAAATACTTTAGATGTAAGATTTGAAAGTACAAAGTCTATTGATATATAATTAAAATTATGTATAAATTTTCAATTATTTATATGTAAAAGTAGTGTTACCATATAATAATTATAATTATAATTTATTAGAAGAATCACAATACTTTCATATATGAAAAAATTATGAGATGCTAGCATGTTCAAAGCTAAATTTAAATAAGGATAAATTTAATATATGAATGCATTATCATGTGAATTTTTTTAGACTATATATCTTTATAGATTTTTTTTTGACTGAAAATATTTAAAAAATGATGACAAAAAAATAGAAACTTAATTAAATATAGTACAAAAAATAATTAAAAAATAAATAAATTTTATTATAAGACTTAAATAATCAAAATATTTTTAATAATAATATTTTTAAATGCTTAAATAATAATAATGATTAGTTGTTAATAAAATAAAAAAAAGCTAAAAATATGAAAAAATGTGAGTCTAAAAAGTGTTGTGTTCAAATGATTAGAAGAATTTAGATAAAATAATTATTATTATTTAAATTTATATGAAAAAGCTATAAAAATAATATAAAATATTAATAATATAAAAGCTATAAAAATGATATAAAAAGGCTATAGAAATAATATAAAGAGGGTATAAAAAAGTATTTATTTAAGATAAATAAAAAACATTAGATGTTTTAAAATATAATAATTACAGAAAAATAATACAAGAAAAATGTACTTTAAAAAATGTTACTTAAAAATATGTAATGTTAAAATATTCTGTCATTTTGAATAAACAATAATTAAAGTTTTTTGAATTATACTTTTTTATCACATAACCTATAAAATTTTAATTAAAATCATATATAATTTCAAATATTAATTAATTAATTAATTAATTAATTTAAATTTTTATACAAAATATGTCTATTATTTGCAATTATTCATCCATAGTTTATAAAAATTTAGAATTTTCTTTATTTTCGCAACCATTTTGTTGATTCCTTATTAAAATCTCAATTTTTTTATAACCTTAAATAGCGCACGTGCTACAATATAAAATGGTTGCTATAATTAGACATGAAAAATAATCTTATTTCCCTCAATTTTTTATAACCTTAAATAGCGCACGTGCTACAATATAAAATGTTGGCTATAATATATAGACATGAAAAATAATCTTATTTCCCTCAATTTTTCCCCTATTACTAAAATTTTTAATTTAATTAATTGGTAAAATAAAATTTTCTAAAAAAATGTTTTCATTTTATTTAAAATCTCCATTGTTTTATAACCTAAAATAGCGCATGTGCTACCACATAAAATGGCGGCCAATGCTTGCAGTATTGCTTTTTATTTTAATTTCATGATAAAATAATTAATATCACATATTGTTCTTAAATAATATTAAATAAAAATCAATTTTCTTGAATTCATTTATAAATAAATAATTTACTATGCAGGACATTTTAAAATTACAAACAAAAATCATTCTTATTTATTATAAATTAATATCACAGCCATTTTATTATAGATAAAATCTAAATTATCACAGCCATTTTTAATTATAAATAAAATCCAAATTATCACAGCCATTTTTAATTATAAATAAAATCCAAATTATCACAGCCATTTTAAAAATAAATAAAATCTAAATTATCACAGCCATTTTAATTATAAATAAAATCTAAATTATCACACCCATTTTAATTATAAATAAAATCTAAATCATCACACCCATTTTAATTATAAATAAAATCTAATATCACAGCCATTTTTACTTTAAATAAAATCTAATATCACAACCATTTTTATTGTAAATAAAATCGAAATTACCACAACCATTTTTAATTATAAATAGAATCTAAATTATCACAGCCATTTTTTATTTTCACCATTTTATCAAAAATAAATATTAATAAAATAAAATAAAAATCTTTTTAAATAAAATCATTCATAAAAGCTTATTAATTATACATTGAATATCTTCATCATAACCTGAAAAATGCACCAGGTGTCATAAGATGGCTGACATTTTGCAGTCACACGCGCGTCACCAAAAAGAATATATCTATCCTTTTCTTTCTTCTTGATTTCAAATAAACTTCGTGCGCATGCGTTTTTTTTATCCCTTCTTTTTCTACTGTGTGGCGGATGTGCGGTGCTGTTTTAGGAAAGGGAACTCATAAGTAAGTATAGTGTGATGTACTTTGGAGCATATTTGTGATGTGAGGAGAAATTTAGAGTGGGAGCGCTCCAAAATATTCATTTCTCCGCTCCCCATTAGTGCATAAATAACCGATCGCTGACCGAAAATTTTCATTCCTACAGCTCGAGCGGTTGTGCAAACAACTCTCATTGGAAGCTTTTGGTTGTGCTAACAACTAACTCTCCACTGCTGTGTCTAGGTTGTGTATACAACTATCAAGCATCTCCTGGAGCAAATTTATAAGTTGTGTTAACAACTTATATTTGAGCGCTATCATCTTAGTGTGCATCGCCATCTTAGTGTGCATCGCCATCTTGTGTGCAACGCCATCTTCTGGACCACCGCTATCTTGTGTGCATCACCATCTTCTGGACCACCGCCATCTTGCTTCAAGACACCAGAAAATTTAAAAAGTGAGTATGCCGAAAAATTGTAAGAAATTGATTTACGTTAATGGGAAGGAAGTTAGAAATCCCGGAAAAAGAGAAAGGATGGAAAGAAAGAAAAATAGAAAGAAGCCATTATTAAAAAAAGTTTTAATGAAAGAGTTTTTGAAAGAATATGAAGAAGAAGAAGAATTTAATGAACAATTCGAAAAAGAGAGAGAAGAAGAAAATAAACTGCTACAAGATATTGTGAAAGAAATGGCTCAACCACCACCACCATTATTGTCTCCTATAAAAGATGAGCCGGAAATTTATGTGCCAGAAATATTTTTCTGCACTGAGCACCTCTTCTTTTTAGATCCTAAACTTCATAGTGAATGTAAAGACTGCCAAAAAAGAACGTACAGAAAAAATATGGAGATTCTTGAGGCAAAAAGAAAACAAATTAGGGCGGAAATTGAAGAAATGGAAAAAAATATTCGGCTCAGTGCAGTGAATAGACAATTGGTGTTTTAATTAAAATTTTTTTTTTGGACATTTTTTTTGAAATTTTTTTCCCAATTTTTTTTTAACTATTTAATTTTTTTTTTTTTTTTTTTATGTGATTCCTATGATGATACAAAAAAAAATGTTTACACTTATTGTAAAAAATTTTTAGACTGAGGGATTACATAAAAAAAAAATTTTTTTGTTTAATTTTTCAAGTCATTTTTAATAATTTATAATTAATAATATTTAAATAATTTTTAATAATTTTTCAAGTCATTTTTAATAATTTATAATTACTAATATTTAAATAACTTTTAAGTAATTTTTTAATTTTTTAATTTTATTTGTTTCAGAATGAACTTTCAACGATTGAATGATGTTGTAAGATTGGTTGAACGCCGAACCCACAATTTGAATGAGTTGACTATAAATCAAGTGTACCGTATAACACGTGTCATATTGGTACCAACTCAATATGGTGATAGGGTTATAGCTCACATAGATGATCCTGGCGTATCACGGGTTTATTTACCTCCACGGATTGCAAGATACTTCAGAGAGAACCCAAATGAGTTCATTGAATTTCAAAGAGAAGTTGAAGGTGGCTTCATGTATTTCAAATATCTTGGTGGACAACGACAACTCATTGAATTCATTAATGACACACCACAACAAGAAGATCCTGCAATACCGATTGAAGATTTTCCTGAAGATAACCTTCAAAATATTGCAATCGCTTTACCACATATTGGCAATGAAGTAGCCATTGATGATATAACTTTTTCACAAGTCTTCCAGGAATCTCAGGATCTTTTTGACGAAGTACTTCAAAATGGTAACATTACAGCTTCAGAATTCCAAGCCAATATTAATTTTCCAGAAGGGCGAGATGAAGTAGATGGGCGAAGAAAGAGCAAAAAAGTCAAAAGAAGTTGTGGATACGAATACAATAATAAAAAAAAGTAAATTTTGATAACTTTTGAGAAAATTTCAAAAAAAAAAATATAAAAAATATAAAAATTACAAAAATCTTGTTTTTATTTAAAAAACCCTATAAAAAAAATATAAAAATTAAAAAAAATCTTGTTTTTATTTAAAAACCCATATAAAATTAATAAAAAAGAATATCTAAGAGAGAGAGAGAGAGAGAGAGAGAGAGAGATGGAAATATTTGTGGTGGGGTACAAGTGGGAGGGGATGATGGTGGGAGGTGACTAAAAATGTATAAATAGAGCAGCATTTTCTTAAAAATATCATTCTCTCTTCGAGGCAAGTTGTGCTAACAACTCTTGAAAGCTCTTAATAGGTTGTGACTACAACTTTTCAATAATAACTTACTAGGTTGTGTATACATTTTTTTAATAATAATAAATACCTAGGTTGTGTATACAACTTTTCAATAATTAAAATGTCTAAGAATAATAATATAATAATGCGATGCCAACAAATATATGAAGAAATGAAAAGAAATTATGAATCTTGCAAAGAAATTAATGATAATGAAATAATAAAAGCTATTTTTGATTTAAATAATATCCAAATAGAAATTGTGGAAAATTTAAGTAAACTTGCTGTAACCGGCCCTCAAAAATTAAAATGTTATTACACATTAGCACATTTAAAAAGCATTAAAATTGATTTTGAAAAATTGATAAATAAAGTTGGAGGTGGAATAACTAATGATGAGAATATTAAAGTAAAATGGATTTCAATCCATTTTATTTCAATTCATTTCAACTTCATTGATTCTGCTTTTAATGATTATATAAAATCTGGAATGATTAAAAATTTATCTCATATCGATATTGTACAATTTTTGAATGATGCATTACAAATTTTTATTGAAGTTGTTAATAAAACATTAAAACAAAATGGTGGAATGATAAAAGCTTATTCAGTTTTAGCTGCAACATATAAATTAATTAAAAATAATGATGAAGATATGAAATATTTTAATACGAAAGCTGTATCAATATCAACTTCTACTGATTTAAATTTATATTTTAAAGAATATATAGAAGCTCCATTAATTCATGATATGCAAGAATTCCAACAAAAAGATTCTGGATGGAGTTTAATATCAATTGATTTTTTAAATATACATATTTGTAAATATAATCCATTACACGCTTCTTCTTACATAAAATTACCAAAAAATATTGAAAATAAACATGCTTGCATAAATATTAAGAATAATGATAATAAATGCTTTAAATGGGCTATAATGTCAGCACTTGTACATGAAAAATATGGTCCAATCATACATTCAGATCGTTTATCAGAATATACAAAATATGAAGATTCTATAAAATATCCTGATTTTACAGAATTTAGAAATATTGATTTTGAAAGCTTAAAATATCCTTTTCAATCTACTTTGATACTTGATTTTGAAAAGAAGAACAATATTTCAATAAATCTATATTCACTCGAGTTAGAAAAAGATGAGTACACTGTTGTAACTTCTTACTTGACATCCAATAAGCGACCAAGACATATAAATTTATTATTAATCCAAGATCGATATGAAGATAAACATTACAATAAAACTAAGACTTTTGATGATTTTTACGATGATTCATTTGGAAATGATGAACAAATGGAAGAGAATTTCACTAACTTAGAACATCAAATCTTATCAAAAAGAAGAAAGTTTGATTTTTTCCCAGAAGTAAATGAAAGAATAAATTATCACTACGTTTGGATTAAAAATTTATCTCGTTTATTATCTACTCAACTCTCAAAAAATCGTCACACGAAGTATTTTTGTGAACGATGTTTACATTATTTCCATTCAGAGAAAAAATTAAAGAAGCATGAAGAAGATTGCTCTAATATTAATAAATGTAAAGTTTTGTTACCTGATAAAGAAGAATATAAGTTCATCAAATTTAAAAATTTTAAAAATAAAGAAAGAGCACCATTTATTGTCTACGCAGATTTTGAAAGTGTTTTGAAAAAATCAAATGAAGGTAACATAATTCAAAATCATGAGCCATTCAGTATTGGATATTATTTCAAGAATTATATCGATGATTCAAAATCAGTTTACAAGAGCTATAGGGGTGAAAATCCTGCAAAATGGTTTGTTGAAAGACTTCAAGAAATCGCAGAGGAAATGAATCAAATGTATGTTTATTTTAAAAAAATGGAACCATTGGATAGTGAAACAATGAAAAAGCATCGAGAAGCAAAAATTTGCCATATTTGTGAAGAGGGTAATTTTGTAAAAAATGATCAAGCTAGACGTAAAGTTTTCGATCACAATCATTTAACAGGTAAAAACTAATTTTTATTTTTTATTTTTTTATTTATTTATTTATTTATTATTTATTTATATAGGTAAATATAGGGGCGCAGCACATTCCGAATGTAACCAGAACTATAAAGATAGCAGAACAATTAGTGTAATTTTTCATAATTTGACAGGTAACTTATAAAAAATTTGAAAATTTTTAAAAATATTTAATTAAAAAAATTTTTTTTAGGGTATGACAGTCACTTTTTGATTGAAGAAATAGCTTGTGCTATTGATGGTCATGTAAGCTTACTACCATTAACGAAAGAAAAATATATTTCTTTCACGAAAACTGTTCACGTTTCAAACAATAAGATAATCAATTTAAAATTTATCGATTCACTAAAATTCATGAGCTCATCATTGGACAAGCTCTCATCATATCTCCCTGATGAAAATTTAAAAATTTTGAAAAAAGAACTGAGTGATTTATCAGAATATCAATTCAAGTTATTGCGCAGAAAAGGAATTTTTCCTTATGAATACATCGATTCATTAGAAAAATTGGAAGAGACTCAACTTCCACCAATTGAAAAGTTCTACAGTACTTTAATGGGCTCTAATGTCAGTTCTAAAGATTATCAACACGCTGTAAATGTCTGGAATTCATTTGATGATATTAAAAATCTGGGAGATTACTCGGATTACTATTTAAAAGTTGATGTCTTGTTACTTGCTGAAATTTTTGAAAATTTTAGAGATAACTCTTTAGAATCATATGGACTTGATCCTGCTCATTACTATACGACTCCAGGATATTCTTGGGATTGTATGCTCAAATATACAAAAGTGGAACTTGAATTGATGGATGACATAGATATGATCATGTTTATCGAAAAAGGAATTCGTGGAGGAATTTCCCAATGCTGTAACAGATATGCTAAGGCAAATAACAAATACATGGAAAACTATAATAAGGATGAAGAAAGCAAATACATAATGTACTATGATGTGAACAACTTGTATGGATTTGGAATGATACAGAGTCTTCCTTATGGAGGCTTTGAATGGGTTACTGCCTTAAAAGATACAGATTATTTCGTTGATGAAAATTCCGAGGTTGGATATATATTAGAAGTGGACTTGGAATATCCAGAAAAATATCACGATAAACACAACGATTTACCATTCTGTCCAGTCCATGAAAAACCACCAGGGTCTAAGGAAAAAAAGCTTTTGACTACATTACACAATAAGGAAAAATATGTTATACATAGTGCATATCTGAAGCAGGCAATTGAAAATGGATTGATACTCAAAAAAATTCATCGCACTCTCAAGTTCAAGCAATCTAAATGGTTGAAGAAATATATCGACTTAAACAGCAAGAAAAGACAAGAGGCTACAAATGAATTTGGAAAAGCTCTTCCTAAGCTTATGAATAACTCTATTTATGGTAAATATAAATCACTAATAATTATTATTTGATAATTTTATTCATTTAATATTTATTAAAAGGAAAAACAATGGAGGACCGAAGACGGAGGCTTGATGTATCTCTAGTCACCAGATGGCGTGGGCGATTTGGAGCTGAAGATTTAATATCCAAACCCAATTTCCACAGCTTGACAGTTTTTAATGAAAATTGTGTAGCGATTGAAATGGAAAAAACAAAAGTATATTTAAATAAACCAATTTATATTGGACTCTGTGTATTAGACTTGTCAAAAATTGTCTTATACAGATTTCATTATGAGTTTATGATGAAAATCTTTCCGGAAAATAAATGCAAACTTTTGTACACAGATACAGGTAAGATTATATTTATATTAATCTATATATTAAAATTTATTTTTTATTTATATTTACAGATAGTTTAATCTATGAAATAATACACGATGATGTTTATGAAGTGATGAAAGCCAATATTCATGAATTCGACACCTCCGACTATCCACTTCCAAATCCATACGATATTGGTCATCATAATAAAAAGGTCTTAAATTTAATGAAAGATGAAGTGAATGGAAGCATAATTTTAGAGTTTGTAGGTTTAAGAAGTAAAATGTATGTAATATTAATTGATAATCAAAAAACTATTAAAAAAGTCAAAGGTGTAAAATCAAATGTTGTAAAAAATACTATTGAAATTGATGATTATAAAAATTGTTTGTTTAATTCGTTAGAAATATATCGCGATCAGTATTCAATTAGATCTAAGTTTCATAAAGTAGTAACTCAAAAAGAAAACAAAAAAGTGTTAAGCCCTTTTGATAATAAAAGGTGTCTTATACCTAATTCTACTGACACTTATTCATGGGGTCATAAGAATGCAAAATTACTAGAATAACAAAGTTTTGTTAACACATATTTTTATTTTGTAAATTTATATTTTATTTGTATACATATTTTATAATAAATATATTAACATTAATTTTTGTTTTACATTTATTTATAACCTTAAAAAAAAAATTTTACAATAAAAAAATTCATATTAAACGTTCTTTATCAGATTTCTTTTCAGATTTTTTATCAGTCTTGTTCACATATTTATGTTGAGAACTTGCATATTTATTACTTTCACTATATGTTGGATTTGAGAAGCTGATTGTTTCTTTTCCTTTATAAGTAGATGTGTAACGTTTTTGTTCACTCTTTTCACGCCCTTCTTCTTTCAACTTAGTGTATTTTACATCTGATGATGATGATTTGCTATGATCCTGACCCATGGCTGTCAAAATTAATAATGAGCTCTAATTCAAATAGCAGATGTATTTATACCTTATAAATCAGATTTGTCTATCCAACTGTTGTGGGAATTATCGAAACCGAGCCATTTTACAAAAAGTTTATTCCCTCTCTTTTTTAAAACTTTTTCAATGAGATAAACATCTGAATTGGTTGTTTTTTGAAGTTCAAATTCATAGAATCCACCAGAAATCAAATTTCCTTGATAATCTTTTAATTCATACGTAAAAGGAATAGTTGGTTTAATTTTTTCAATTGTGAAAACTTCTGTTGTATACTTTGGGGTATACCCTTTTTCAAAAATATGTTTATATTTACTTATTCGAACTTTATCTGATACTTTAAATTTTGGTTTATCTCTAACACATTTTCCATTGAAATATCTTTGCAAAACTGATAATTCATTCTCGTGATTCACATCCTTAGGTTTCATTCCAATAGTTCGATGTTTGGTATTATTATACTTGGAAATTAATTCAGGTAAAATATCTACCCATTTATAATTTCCATGTAAACTAAATTTTTTCCACATTATACTTTTCAAAGTACGATTAAAACGCTCCACGATTGAAGCTTTTAAATGGCTGTACGTAGAATACAAATGAACTTTATATTTTTTCAATAATTGTTTACATGTCTTATTGTAAAATTCGGTTCCCTGGTCTACGTGAAGTTTCGATGGAACTCGCCCCTGTTTAAAAATTGATTCCAACGCCTTAGCGACTTCTTCACCTGTTTTTTGCTTCAATGGTACAGCCCAAGCATACTTTGAAAAATTATCTATTACAGTGAGTAAATAGTTGTATCCTTTATTTTCTCGTGAATATTTATCCATTACAACTAAATCTGCTTGCCAAGTTTCATCGATTCCTCGAATATCAACTTTACGTCTTCTAAAGTTTTTTCTAACAGGTTTATGTAATTCTTCAACTAATGCTTCTTTCACTTGTTGCATTATCTTCAATTTCAACTTCAACTAGTTTTGGATTTATTTCTTTAGCTAAGTTTTTTATTATTCTACTATTTTTATTAACTCTCCTTCTAAGTTTGGTTATACTGTTGTCAAAATCATTTATTTTTTGATTAAATCCATCTACAGTTTCCTTTATATTTTTTATTTTTTCATCAAAACTTGCTAATGTTGTTCCAAATGATTCAAGATTAGCTTTAAAATCACTGAATACAGGTTCAAATTCTCTTATTAATGCATATGATTCAACAGCTAATTTTTCTGAAAGAATATTTAAATTAACTGCGTCGTATTTATCAGTAGCGTCTGCAACTTGACGCAACAATTTGTTGTCAATATTATAGTCTCCTGTTTCAGTTAAATTGAATCCAATTCCAGGAGGTCCACGTACACTTTTTTCTCTATTTAAAACACGTCCAAATACATCGACTGACATATTTATAATGAGTTAGTTTTTAAATAACACTCTAATATATAATTTCTGCTTCACGCAGTTCTTCTATGATTGAGTGAATTTCATTATCATGATTATTATTTCCAGCTTGCCTTTCTGCTACAAGGATTCTCAAGCGATCAACTAACTCATTTGGATCGTCCCAATGAGTATACTGCACTTGACTATTGTTAGTTACCATATATTTAGGTAATAACGGTATTCCAGCTCCTGTTGCTTGCAATGCCTTCGCAACATAATTCAAATATTTGGAAGATTTTTTCGATTTTATTGTTTCTTCTGGTTTAAATTTTTTTCGATGAGCATTTGTAAATTTTAAAATTTTTCCATAAGTTTTTATATTTTCATCACTCACTAAATAAGGAGTTGGACTTCTTTTAAAAATTAATTCCAATAAACCTTTTTCATATGGATAAGACACATTTCCAAGAATAAATTTATCCTCGGCAAATTCAACGATTTGATTACCAATTAGAAATGTTTTATTTTTCATTTTGCGTACACCAAATGTAGTATCAAGATCTTTTTTTAATGATTTATTATTAAACTTAATTAAATAATCATTTATCAACGAGTTATTTAATTGCTTTGTTTTATTTAATTGCTTTGCTTTCTTTTTTGAATCATTTGTTCTTAAAGTTTTATTAATTGATGGTGTATCGTCATCATAATCATCAATAGAAACCATATCATTTGAGAAGCTACCATTTTCTTCTTTACTATCAAAACTTTCTTCATCAGTCTCGTTAGCAGTTTTAAAACCAAAAGTTGATTTTTCAAGTTTTCTCTTTTTTGCAAAAGGTGTACTACTTGACAATTGTAAAAAGCTTGACTTATTAATACTTGGCTTTTCAAAATTTTCAGTGAATTTTTCTATTTTTTCCAATGGTTTAGTTATAGGCTTAAGACTTTCACTTATCATTTGCTCAGCATTTTCTCTTCCCAATTTTAGAGCCAGATGCTTACGCTTTATAGATTCTCTAGCCTTTATGATTCGTTCAAGCAATTCTTTTTTTATTGGAATCGATTGTTGTTTATCCATCTTTACTCTTTGAGAGCTCATAGTAGACTAAATTATTTTTCTTCATTCTAGTTAATTATAAAAAATTCATGCAATCCTTTTCTGTAACGTCCATTATTAATATCTCTTTCTTTATCTATTACAATAAATCCAAATTTATCTTTCCAGCACTTGTCACATAATTCCTTAAATTTATTGAATTTCATATCAGTATTCACATGATTTTTATAAATATGCTTTGTATTAGAATCATCTTGTTTAAAAATTATTAGAAAATTCACATTATCTCTAACATATTGTTTTGGAACTGCAGAATAAGATTGACACAAGTAAAAACTATCAACATATTTATGTCTTCCTCTTGAATAAAATTCATTACAACTCTTCTGGCTCTCCAATTGTATATCATCAAAAATCATTAAACTGAATGGAAAAACTTTTTCAGGTGGTAAGACTTGATCCTGCTCAGTAAATTCAAAGTACCTCATTCCTTCTAAGGGTTTAAGAACACCGGGAATCCCATTAATTACCATTTTTATATAATTTAATTTTGGTTGATCTGCTGATTTCGAGTAAACGTAAATGTATACAAATCTCAGTCCATTTTCATGTTCAATTATTGCCAATAACACATTAGTTTTTCCACAGTTCGATCTGCCACAAATAACACCACGAATAGTATCTGGAAATAAGTCACCATTACGCTTAAATTGTACAATACCATCACCAATAATTTCATCGTAATTTATTACCGGTAAAGTTAATTTTTGACGTTTACATTTTATATCAGGTGAAGCTTCTCTTTTGTGTTTTAATTCATCACTTGGTGAATCTTCTCTTTGATGATTAGATTTTTCTATAACTGGAGAAGTTTCCCGTTTGCGTTTTAATTTTATAAAATTCTTTCTTTGACGCTTACAATTTTTATCTGGAGAATTCCTACTTAGAGGTTTCATTTTTATTTGACTGTGTAAGTAGCTAATTACAGACTGAGACTTTTTCTATAAATACAATCTATTTATAGTCAAGAGCTCATTCTTTAACTGACTCTCATAGAGTAATGATCACTAATGGTAGTGGATTAATAAACACTTTAATTAATAAACTTCCAGTAGAACTTCATTTTCCAGGATACAGGTATTTATAAAATTATTATTATTATGAAAAAATATTTATTTATTTTATTAAATTAGGTACTGTGGTCCCGGCACAAAGCTAGCTAAACGTCTTGCTCGTGGAGATAACGGTATAAATCCTTTAGATTCAGCTTGCAAGGAACACGATATTGCATATTTTCAGAATCGAAGTAATATTGAAGAGAGAAATAAAGCGGATCGAATATTAGCTGATAAAGCTTGGGAACGAGTAAAATCTTCAGACGCTGGATTTGGTGAAAGAGCTGCTGCTTTAGCTGTAACTAACATCATGAAAGCAAAATCAAAATTAGGAATGGGCTGCTCTAAAAAAAGGAGGAGTACAAGAAGGAAAAACAGACGCATTAATAAAAAAAAGAAAGGTGGATTTATTCCATTTAGAACTATCGTAGCAGCTGCAAAAAAATCTATGATAAAAAGTAATAATGCAAAAAAAGTTATATCGTCTGCTGTTAAAGGAGCTCGCAAAGCTGTAAAAAAGAAAGGAGGAAAAAATAAGGTTAATAAAGTAAGAGTCTTACCCCTTCCACATAAAACAGGGGGAGTTTTACCCCTAGTTCCAATTTTTGCAGGGTTAAGTGCCTTAGGTGCCTTAGCAGGTGGCGCTTCAGGAGTAGCTAAAGCTATAAATGATTCAATAGCTGCCAAAAAACAACTTGAAGAATCCAAGAGACATAATCAAGCTATGGAGCAAGTCGCTTTGGGCAAAGGATTATATTTGAGACCTTATAAAGTTGGAAATGGATTACGACTCTACAATGAAAATATTGTTGTTGGTAGAAAAAAAAAAACTTCATAAATTTACCATCGAGGGCTCTCACTAACACAGATTTACTCAAGTATGCAAAACTATTAAAAATTCCATATTTCAGAGGAGTTTTTATGAGAAATTTACTACCGGGAAATGGTCCATTGACCAATGAGTCTGCAATAATAAATTTAGATGATAAAGATGGTTCTGGTACACATTGGGTTGCATATCGTAAAAGAAAAAATAAAGTTTTGTACTTTGACAGTTTTGGAAATCTCAAGCCTCCATTAGAGCTCATAGAATATTTTAAACCAGCTAAAATTAATTACAATTATCAAAGATATCAACAATTTGATACTTTCATCTGTGGACATTTGTGTCTAAAATTTTTAAGTAATCAGTTGGATAAATAAATGCTATAAAAGCAACGTTATCTGAAAAAGCAATCAGTATTACTCTGACTGTCATGAGTGAATCATTATTAATAAGCTTATCAGCTCGCTCATCTGTACTGGAATCAAGATTTTTTCCACCAATTGAACTTCATCCAAATAAAAATTACGTTATTGGATTGATCGAGTTACTTACGTTCAACTCTATTCCAAATATTGATGAGAGCTGCAATAAATTTTACTTATCTGATTTTGAAACAATAAAAATTCCTATTGGAAGCTACGAGGTCGAAGATATTCAAAAGTATCTCTCAGAAAAATTAAAAGATATTTCATTCAATCTAAAAGCAAATAATAATACTCTTCAAAGTATAATACAGTGTGAAAAAGAAATAGATTTTGAACCACAAGATTCAATTGGTAAATTATTAGGATTCAAACCACAAAAATTAGCGCCAAATATTTATCATACATCTGAGCTTCCTGTATCTATATTAAAAGTCAACGTTCTCAGAGTTGAGTGTAATATTGCAAGAGGAGCTTACAATAACGGACAAGAAGTTCACAATATATACGAATTTTTTCCAGCAGTTCCTCCTGGATTTAAAATTATTGATCGACCTTTGGAAATCATATACTTACCTATATCTGCAAAAAGTTTAGATTATATTCAATTACGAATAGTTGATCAAGACGGAAATTTAGTAAATTTTCGTGGAGAAACTATATCCATAAGATTACATATAAAAACTGTTTCATAATGGGAATAGTATTTAAAGTTAAAACTGGATCAGGTTATTTAAATAAAAGACAATGGTCACCAGCATTCAGTCATCATCGAGCAGTGAAAGCGTTAACACGTCAGAACCGACAGTTTCTTGCAAGTCTAGGACTAAAACTCCATCGCTAAAAGAAAAAATTTTCTGTGTTTTATTTTGCTGTATAAGATGGAAGAAGTATTAAATATTAAGGCACCAGTCATTTTCGATGACTCTCTTGCCAATTATGAAATATATACTCATCAACCTTATGCTACGTCATCTTATAAAAATAGTGATACGATAATTATAGCTATTCAACAGCAAGATCGTTGCATCTTACCATCAAAGAGTTTTTTACATATACAAGGAAAACTCACTAAAACTGATGGAACAAAGTCTGAAAAAATTAAACTTATAAATTATGCTTTTGCATTTTTATTCACAGAAATTCAATACAAAATAAATGGAGAAGTTATTGATACATGCAAAAACGTTGGAATAACTACTCTCATGAAAGGATATCCATCTTTTACTGATATGCAATCAAAAATTTTGGAAAATGCTGGCTGGATATTTAAAGATGGAAATAAAGTCATTGATGAAAATGGGAATTTTGATGTAATTTATCCTTTATAGGTGCTTTTTGGATTACATGAAAAATTTGATAAAGTTATTGTTAACGTTAGTCATATTCTTGAATTTGTAAGATCAAACAATGATGTAAATGCAATTATTCAAGATGGAAACGTAGAAGAACCATTTAAATTTACAATAAACAAATTAGAATGGTGTGTACCAAATTTGGTACCATCGGATCCTGCAAAAATAAGTCTGTTTAAGCAAATAGAAAAAGATAATCCCATAAAAATGGGATATCACTCTTATGAATTATATGTATATCCATCACTTCCATTATCTACTAAAACAGTATGGACAGTAAAGACATCAACTCAACTAGAAAAGCCACGTTTTGTTATAGTAGGGTTTCAAACAAATAGAGATAATAATAGAACTGCGAATGCTAGTCATTTTGATCATTGTCATATAACTAATGTAAAACTATATTTGAATTCAGAAAGTTTCCCATATGGAAATTTAAATCTAGACATAGCAGGTAATAATTACTCACTTTTGTATGATATGTTTTTGAGATTTCAAATATCTTATTATGGAAAAGAATACCCGGAATCTTTTATCGATCGAAAAAAATTTATAAGTGAAACACCATTAATTGTAATAGATTGTTCAAAACAAAATGAATCTATGAAATATGCACCTGTAGATGTTAGGTTAGAATTCGAGACTAGCCGCGCTTTTCCAGCAAATACAACTGCGTATTGCTTAATCATACATGATAGGATGGTGCAATACAAGCCAATCAGTGGCGAAGTAAGAAAGTTAGTTTAAGGAGTGGGAGAAGTTGAAAGAGTGGGGATAACTATATAAAAGACAAAGATCTTGAAGAAATTCCTCATTCTCTCACCATGGAGTACATCGTTGACTTCCAGTCTTTCAAGCTCACCTCCAACGAATTCGCTATCAAGGAATTGGCGATTTTAAAACTAGGAAGTCGTCAAACACCAGATGTCTTCGTGTTCAAGCCACCATGTCACTGGTTCGATCTTCCTATACGCTGCAGAGTAGAAAATAATTGGCTGGAAAAAAATTATTTAACAATGACGTGGGAATCTGGTGATATTCCAAATAATCAAGTTGAAAGTATTTAAAAATCTGCTTTATCTGATGCAGATAAAATTTATGTAAAAGGTTTGCAGAAAGTTAAGTGGCTTGAAAAATATTTTAATAACGTTGTTAATTTAGAAGATATTTCAAAATGTCCGACTTTAAAAGCATTAAAAAAATGGCGGATTCCAGACTATTTATGTAAACATCATCAATATTCGAATATGGTTTGTGCAGTGTACAATGTGTTATTGCTTGAAAAATATTTAAATATAAATAAACCTTGTTTAGAACGATCTTTTGAAATTTATGGTAAATTAAAACAACTTTCTTTAATGGAAACTGAAGATATTGCAAACTTGCCTAAAGAATTTATTGTAAATGTGGCTGCAGAAAATGTTGACGCTGCATGGGATAAAATGCCCGAACATTATAAAATTGATTGTGATATTTTTATGTGTGTTAGATGTAGAATACATGATCATTCAGATAAACGTGTTACTCCTATGATAAAGGAGTGTAAATATTGTATGGAAACTATGAATATGTAATTTTTTATCAATAAAACAAAATATAACCTATATCTTTTCTATTTATTACTCATCTCCTTTTAAATTCTTTAGAGGGGATAAAAAAAAGTAGGGATTAGAATATAAATTAAATTTCATCGAGAAAAATCAGCATTCTCGTATTCGAGGTTGTGGAAACAACTCTCTCTCAAGAAGCTGAAAAGGTTGTGGTAACAACTCTCTCTTGAAAATTCACCAGGTTGTGTATACAACTCATCATTTTATATTTATAAACTTTTATTTTTACAGAATGATTAATCAGATTTCGATTTCATTGGGGTCTGGTGTAGATCTTTACCTTGGTATACATATTATTCCAGATGTGCATATTTTAATAGGAGTATACAATTTAAAGGATAATGAAATCATATTTTCATTGAAAGCTTTACAACAATTTAACTCAATAAATATAGATGATTATGTTCGTGAAGGAATAAGCATGGGAGTAGGTCCAAATAAAACCTAGCCAGAATTAGATGGAGGAATAAAAATTACAAAAACTCTGATTGGTTTTTATGATGGGGTTAGATTAACTCAAGGAAACTGCAAAATAACTCTGACACCTAGGTCAGCTAAGCTTCTACAAAAAGCACATTCAACGATCGAATACTATTACGATCAAATAAGCAGCAGAATTCCAGAAGCCAAAGAAGCTTATGAGAAATTTCTTTCATTATTAAATGCAAATGATTCATCTGATGATGTAGAGAAAAAAATTACAGAAAATGCTACAACACCTATTGAAAAACAAATGATATTCATCTCATATGGTTTCTACAGAATAATTCAAGAAAGAAATGAAATCAAATCAGAAACTCAAGTCAAATCAAAAGTTAAAAAAGTACAAAATAAATCTAAAAGTATTAAAAAAGCAAAAAAATAATTTTAATAAATGTTTTAATTCTATTTCATTCTTTTTATTTTTTACCCCCACCCTTCACACATAAAAGATTACTAACAAGACCTAATTACTTAGGTCATATTAGTAATCTTTTATTACATATGCTGCGGTATCCAAGTGGTTAAGGGTTGCTATCGAGGGCAATGGGTTAACAAAAACCCGCGCAGGTTCAAACCCTGCCCGCAGCGAAAATTTTTTTACCAACAACTATCTACATTACCGACTTGGTTCTACTTTACCAACTCAACCCTACATTACCGACACACTCATGGGGCAACACCCTTCTTTACCGACATATCTTTGGGGCAACAACCTTCTTTACCGACACATACCCTGGGGTAAGGGGGTTGGGTGGTGTAGAAGCGGCATACCTTATCTACAACTATTGATTAAAATATTTTACGCTATTCATATTGAAGACAACTGAAATGAATTTTATTTTTGAGTATAATTGTTTGAATTTATTTATATTTAAGACGGTCGACACGAATTTTACTCTGAATGAAATTTTAGGATTAATAAATGTTTGGTACAGCCGATATGAATTTTATTATTCAATGAAATATTTTGGGCTAATTCATATTTAGATGGCCAAAATAAATTTATTCTTGAGTAAAATTTTTTGAATTTATTCATATTAAAGAGAATCAGAAATTTGTTTCTTGAATGTAATTTTTGAAGTTAACAACATTTAGGACAACCGATATGAACTTTTTTATACAATGAAATATTTTGGGCTATTCATACTTAAGACAACCAACATGAATTTTATTCTTGAATGAAATTTTTAAATTTCTCAATATTTGAGAAAGCCCACATGAATTTATATATTTTAAATATTTTGAGCTTATTCGTAAATTTAAATGCTATAATAAATTTAAACAATTAAAATTACAAATTTTCTACAATAAAAAAAATTTATTTATATATAATTAATATATTAATATACCTTAAAGTCTTTTTATGGTTAAACAATTTTTTTTAACGAATTCTAAATTATCGACGCTACATATTTTTTGATTATTTTTTTTATAATTTCCTGCTAATTTTAATCTCCTTTGTCATCATTCTTATATTTTTTCAAAGATCCAAATTATTGCTAAATTGAATGTTAAAGCTTGGATTTTTATTTCTTAATTAAAAAAAGTTAACGATATAAGAGGGGTAAATTAAAGTTTATTAAAGTTTTTAAATGTTTAAATTTTAATAACTTTCCTATTTCATTAAGCTCTGTCATTATTTTTTTTAACCATTTAAATACCTTTAAGTATATTTAACAAGAGTTTCAATAAAAATTTTTTTTTCTATGTAATATTTTCATATGCCAATAAAAATTATTTCGTCTAATAAATGATATAAAGTACCCAGTTTTTTAAATATTGAAAATAAATAATTTTTTAAAAATTCTATACTTTTAAAAGGTCTGTTCTTTTTTTACCGAAAAAGTAGAACTGGAGTTAAACAGACAAAAAAAATGCACGCTCATTTGAAACATTTTGGTAGGTTAGATTATATTTTATTTAAATTTGTATTAATTTTTTTTATTTTAAATAATAGATTATTTAATACTACATTAAACATGTTTTGACATTTAATTAAATAAATAAATATTTTTATTTTTCCTAATGTAAAAATTTTAAAATATATACTTATTTATAAAAATTTATTTTATAAGAATAATTTTTAATTTAATTTGGGTTTTCCCGCGCTGATTTTACAAAGTTTTGAAATTATTAAAAAAATAATTTTAAAATAATATTTTTATTAATTTAAAGGTTAAGGTATCCTAGGTCAAATTTTTTGATATTTCGAATGGCTCAGACAGAGTTTTTATATTTTCATTATTTTTTGTGCTTTTCATGGTTTGGTCAAAATTTCCCGAATTAACTGGTTCGGGGTCAGCAGAACTTTCAATTTTTTTGAATTTTAAATACAATACTCCTACCTACAAAATTTTGCCACTTGTATAAAATGTTTTGGGAAAAACTTGAATGCCTGTATTATTATAGGATTGCTAAAAAAAATAAAAATAAAAATCCTTGAAATTAGCTCTTCCAGATTAGCTCTTATTTATTATATAAATAAAATCAGCCCTTATAAACTAATTTACTTGAAAACTAATATTTTTTATAATTAATATTTTTCAATACTTATTATTCTAAGAATATTTTAAATAAACAAAAATGACATTAAAATCTATAGGTAAAATAACCTCAGATACAAAGGACCCCGCACCATTAGCATTGGAAAATTGCAAATGGTGCGATTTTTTTCAAACTTTGGGAATCGATAGTTCAAGAGATTTTGAAACGAAAATGTCTTATGAAAAAATCGGAAATATTCATTGTCATTTCATATTCATATTCATATTCATTATCCTTTTGAGATACGGAGGCTAGAAGTGTAAAAAAGTTAAAAAATTATTTTGCTGATACAGAAGACGCGCATGAATCAAGATTGGGTTTCAATATGTTTTATGGGTCACTGATTATAATAATGATGTTCCTAAAAACCCAAACGTATGTGTTAGCCCTTAAAGGGCAAAAATGGCCCTTTTAAGGGTTTCTAAGTACAAATCATAAATGCTTACATCATAACTCAATATATACGTTTTTTGGGTCACTGATTCCAATAATGATGGTCCTAAAAACCCAAACGTATGTGTTAGCCATTAAAGGGCAAAAATGGCCCTTTTAAGGGTTTCTAAGTACAAATCATAAATGCTTATATCATAAATCAAACTATACGATATTATGGAGGCTAAATTCGATGATGGTCGTCACTAAACCCAAATGGTTTATGAAGAGCTCTTAAAGGGCTGCATTGCCCTTTTTAGGTCTTTTTGGCTACAGGGATTTTACAAAGACAACTACCTTAATTCTCATCATAAGTTAATCTTTGTTTTTAAACTATTTTTTTGAAGTTTACCTTCTATACGCACGTACCCCAGAATCGTATACTTTCCATGCTATTCGACGTTTACACGGTCCCATAAATGCTTTTGCCATGCAGGAGAGTAAAAATTTCAAAAAACGACACGATGTAACGACCGACACGTTATATTATTATTATTATTTTTACATAAGGAAACAAGAGGGCCTTATACCAAAGAAGATATACTATATTCGTATAGTATACTATAAGAATGAACACGATATAAAGAGATGAAAAAAATAGCGCGAGATATATGCGCGGCAAATCTACTGTATATGTTATTTTGATAAATAGCGTTTTTGTGATATAACGTTTAAATTATTTTATTAATATTTTAACAAATTTGTGCTAATTTTTTGTTCATTTTATACGCGCAGGATAAGATATAGAAGGTAAACTTTTAGCCTGCGTCCATAGACGCAGAAAGGCCTTGCCTGCTTTTTTTTTGTTTTTGGGACCATCATCTTTGAATCTAGTGATGTAACTATCGCACAGTTTAAGTAAGTAATATACACTGAAAAACCGATACCATTGAAGCAATGACTTAGAAGCGATTGAAATATGCCAATAGAATATATCATTGATTTGATGGTGCCGCTATTAAACGAATAGCTTCTCGCCATTAATATGGCAGTCATTGTTTTGATGTAAATTTTCGTCAAAATAAAAGAGAATATAAGATTGAATTAATAGAGGGCATACAATCAAAATAATTGTTTTTAATATTTTGATTCAACGTTTAAAAACATTCAATCAATAGAAATTGATTTTAGTTCAATAATATTAATAATAACAAAAAAGTACGTATTGTGCATATGTCTAGGTATACTACTCTTTCTCTTTTTATTCTTCTGCGTATTTATTGTTTACTCAGACTATAATTATGGCTTTTAATGGCGCGCGCGGTGTTTTTGTTTATATTAGTGCTATTCATTATTACTATTATAAAGAAATGGAATTTCCTAAAAATTATTTATGTTAGATTTAATTATTATTTTTAAATATGCATTCGCTATACCTAGATATGCATAAATTACTCTTAATATTAAAAGGGGTGGGAAAATTATTACCTGTAACATATAGTCTTCAAAATTTTTTTATTAACACAAAGAGTCCTGCTGGCGTAATGGATAAGGTCGCTGCTTACTGATCAACACGATTCACAACGGTACCCAGTTCGATCCCGGATGAAGTCGCAGTTTTTTTATTTAATAATAAATTAAAAAAAAAAAAATTAAATTCTTAATGTATAATAATGTAATAACAATAATTAATAAAAAAAATAATTAATAAAAAAAATCGAAAAATAATATAACAAATTATCAATACCGCCTTAAAAAAAATACACAAGCGAGGAATAAACAAATAAGTAAACATTAAAATAAAATAATAAATGTAAAAAAAAAAAGAAAAAAAAAATAAATAAATTTTTACTTATTTTCTGTTTATTATACATTGAAATGATATGTATTCATAATAATCATTTCAATAGCTTTAAATATTTGAAATAATTTCAATCTCGCCATTGAATTTATGATATCCGTCATTGGCATATATCAATTGCTTCTAAGTCATTGTTTCAATGGTACCGGTTTTTCAGTGTAGTTATTAATGATTCACACATAGTAAGCCCTAAAAAGGGCAACTTTGCCCAATAAGGGCTTTAGAAATACTGTTAGGATTTTCAGATCGTCAAGTAATTTTTCCATCCAAAAAGTTTTTATCTTGAGTTCTTTACATTGTTGTCAAGGATCAGACAAGAAGAAGACCTAAAAAGAGCAATGTAGCCCTTTGAGAACTCTTCATAAACCATTTGGGTTTAGTGACGACCATAATCGAATTTATCCTCCATAATATCGTACAGTTTGATTTATGATATAAGCATTTATGACTTGTAGTTAGAAACCATTAAAAGAGCCATTTTTGCCCTTTAATGGCTAACACATACGTTTGGGTCTTTAGGACCATCATTATTGGAATCAGTGACCCAAAAAACGTATAGTTTGAGTTATGATGTAAGCATTTATGATTTGTACTTAGAAACCCTTAAAAGGGCCATTTTCGACCCATAAAACATATTGAAATCCAATCTTGATTCAGACGGTAATCCCTAAAAGAAAAATCTTTTTCTTACCTCTTCTGTATCAGCAAAATAATTTTTGAACTTTTTCAAACTTCTAGTCTCCGTATCTCAAAAGGGAATGAATATTTCCGATTTTTCCATAGACATTTTCGTTTCAAAATCTCTTGAACTATCGATTCCCAAAGTTTGAAGAAAATCGCACCATTTGCAATTTTCCAATGCTAATGGTGCGGGGTCCTTTTTGCTAGACTAGACAGGCAATTTAAGTTATAATTTATAAAAATTCTTAATAACCTTTAATTGTCCTTTCAATAAACATATCAAGTTCTGCTTCTCTTTTCTGGATCTCTGGATTCGGCTTAGGAGCTCCAGGAAATGTAATTAATACAATACTCATATTATCTCTGCTACCCTGCAAGAATTTAATAATTATGCCAAATATTTTTAGTATACATTTTTTGATACATTTAACTAGTTAATTCACTTTGTTAACTTAATTTTCATTAAAAATTAAATAATCTATGATACTTATATAATTCCTTAATACTACTGGTAAAATAAGATTTTCGTTGAAATAACACACCAATAGCATGTATATGAAATTCGCGTTGTTTTTGCAATGATATATTTTTTTTAATTGGATTGCGGTACCCAAGAGTATTATACAATGATTTTTTCTAGACTTTTAATCAAAATAAGCATTGAATTAAATAGAAACATTATCCTTTCCTGCCTAGGCTGCATTTTTTCCGGACCGAAGTAATGGGAGTCCCGGTCCGGATTCTATTATATTATCATTAATGCAGGAGGGTGGGGAGTTTAGTGGGTATTACCTTGAATTTTAGGTTGAATTTCCCATAACCATACATTACGGTCTGTATGGCATGCGTAAACATCATTCTCCTCGTCCTACGGAAAAGGCCCCGTCTCACAGTGTAGTAAAAAAAAAAGTGGCCAAAAATCGGCTTCAACGCAATTTCTTATAAAAAAAATTCTGCTGAATGAAAAATGACCGTTTTTGTGTATACTAAATGATAGGCTACCGAGATCAAAAAATTTTTTTTTTTTTTTTAATTTTTTTAGCTGCTGAATGAAAAAAAAAATCTATTTTTTACCACAAAAAGGTAAAATATTTATAATATAATATTTTATTAATTCGTTCCTTTCATAAATTTAAATTAAAAGATATTAATATTGGTCAATATGGAACACAAAAATAACAAGGTCAGTAATAAGACTGACAAATAATTTTCCATCAATTTTATATAAAGCAATAATTATATTGTTATTTTTGTGTTCCATATTGACCAATATTAATATCTTTTAATTTAAAATATTTATAGTTTTAAAATGAAAAAAAAATAAATTTTTTTAGGTACAGCTCTGTATTAAAATATGTACATAAATGATAAATAAACCTAAAAAAAGTGTATTAGTATAATTATACATGGTTGTATGCAGTATAAAGATGTGTTAGTTAACATTTGAAATTTAGTCAAAAAATTTTTAAAAAAATGAAAAATTTGATTTTTCTATTTTTACTTATATTTTAAACTTGAATAATGTATAAAAAATATAAATTATATAAAAACATAAAAAAAATACTTTATTGTATTAAAATACTTTTATTTTATTTTTATGATTGCTTTTTCCAAATTTAATCACAATTTTTTCGTAAAACCCCTTCAAAAGGGATAAAAATAGGGGTAAACACGAATTTTTGGCTTTATTAAAATCTGTTCTGGACTATTCTTAAAACCTTTATAGCTTACTCCCCTTATTACCCAGGCCTCTTTCTACAGTTAAAAGTGTGATGTACATGTGGACTGATCATAATTTTTAAATTCTAACGCTTTAGGGGTTGATTACCACTATATAGGGGGTAAAAAAACAAAAAATCCGCTTCTACCTGGAATGATCATTTTCATCCTGAGGGTCCTTTTGATTACGTTAAAATACCTGGTGGTAAACCATCATGGTTCTTTTTTGCGCGAGTACAATTAATTTTTATTATGTATTTGTATTTGTATTTGTATTTCATTTGTATTGTTTATTATGTAATATTAATTAATTAAGTATGTAATACATACATACATACGCCTTATAATTTTGTCAGGTCAAAAACCGACTTAATTATGTTTATGTTTTTTAAAAACCGACTTCTAAAGACTTTTCGTCTTTAAATTGTCCAATTAATGGAGAAATTTGGTCCCGAGGTCATTCAGATGCCTCTAAATGCTTATATTGCCTTGGTGTGTGTAGGGATGTATGTTCGAGAAAGTGTATCTTCAATTTCTCAGAACCTATTTGATGAATCAAAAATCCCTTAGACCAAATTTTTTGAAATCAGATCTAGTTGCAGGGTTTTCAATTTCAAGTGATTTCATCAAATCCTTGGAGAGAAATGCCCAAAAAACTGATTTCAGATATTAAGAAATATTATGAAAAAATGATAAAAATGGTGAAAAATGAATTGGTTTTTAATTTAATACATCCAAAATGTTGTCAATGATCTAAAATAACCAGAAAATAACTAAATTAATTGAAACTTATTTTTTAAGCACAATCACCCTATGTATGCAATACATAAATGAAATCATGCCTCAAAAGTTCATCAGGTTAAAAACGAAAAAGTCTTCAAGTTCAATTTATGGAGGAATTTTGTCCCTATAGATCATTCCGATGCCTCTTTATGCTTATGTTGCCTTGGTGTGTGATAATAAATAATAGTTTTTAATTTATGAGGGTGTGGATCCCATCAATATTATTAAAGAGAAAATACTGAATAATAAAAATATGTGATCGTGTCTAAAATAAAAAATATAGATATAAAAAATATAAAAATAATATAATATAATATAATATAATAAAAAATATAAAAAAATATAAACAATCTAAAATAAAAGCCTTAGCTTTTTTATAATTCTTTGCGATTTTTTAATTTTATTATGTAATACCAAATTTTTTTTCAAAGCAGTTTGAATAACATTCTTACATTTATTTATTGTTAACCTTTGATGAATTAGATTTTTAATCAATATGACTATTTTCTCATTGCATGAGGGATGACTGTACCAATAATTTGGCAGTGATATTTATCTTTCCAGTTATAGAAAAAAAAAATTTTACCTAATTTGCAAATTTTTTGTCGATTTTTAAAATCGTTTTAAGTGACCGTTAAATAATTTAATTTTAAATACGTTTCACTGAGGTGAAAAAAATAAAATATAAAAAATATTCTCTTTTGCGCGCGTGCAAACCATTGAGTTAAAGAGCAACATGCTTATTTTATTTCTTACCGTGTGTATAGAATGTGTCTCTTCATAATAACCTTTGTCTAGTTGACAATGATTATTTTTTAGCGGATATAGAAATATTATTTAAAATATTTTTTATTTTAGAATAAAAATCATAAAAATTGTAAGTATATATATTTATTATTATATATTATACTGCAAATTAAGCATTTAAATTTTTCTAGAAATTCATGCAAATAAGAATTCCAAATTTTTCAAAGAAATCATGATGTTCATTTTTTTTTATTTCCACTTTTGCTATAGTATATAAAAAAATATTATTTAAAAGTATTTTGCGATTTCTATTCTATAATTTTAGATTAGAAAAGAATAAGATGAACATCTTTAGTGATTTTTATTAGAAATTATAATTAAAAATTATATTTACAAAAAATTATAAAAAATTTCACAGTTAATTATTTTCATACAAAAATTTCTTGCCATCAAACCGCCAGGGTAGGTTTTTTATAAGATTTTTCCTTGACAGTAGCGAGAAAACGCAAATTCACTGGAATCGAAATGACCAGATAGTACGTTCCTTCTTGCCACTATCAATAAAAACTAATTTTTTTTTTTAATTTGCTTCAATGAAAACTATCTCTACATTATTCTAAAATAGCCCGTTTTTACGGAGTCATGAATTTAAATAGCTAAGTGGTTAAACGTTTTTTTTTTTTGAAAGAGCAGATCTAGCTCGGGGGCGGTAGGTGCGTTTTCTATTATAATATTAAAATATACGTGCTCTGCAACACTCCTGTCTTAAATTCAAAATCACAGCATTTTTTGGTATTTTTTAATTGTTTTTTTACAATTTCTATGGGAAAAAATACAATAATATGATGGAACTCACCCTATTTTCTGAAATACTTTTCTAGGTCTGCCGTTAACTTTTAGATCAATAACTTCATCCCCAAAAATAATTTTTGCCTGCCAGATCACCAAAGCATTTTACACATACTTTGGTGAAATGCTAAAGGCTTAGCTTTGGGGATTTGTCAATTTTTATCTCATACTAAGTTATTATGCGATATAATTTTTATCTTGCATCTAAGCATTAGATACTCCTCGTGGCGACTTTTGTATTAAGATTTTGTATTTATTTTAATTTCCAAATTTTTAATGATTTTGTCATCTTTTTTATCGCCTAGAGCTGCCAATTTTCATCCGATTTTGCAAACTCAAATTTTATTTTAATCAGCGAATTTTTCTCTACAAATATCATCTTTTTGAATTTTATTTTTTTCGCGAATTGTAAATTTTAAATTTTAAATTTTCTAAATATACCATATTTTTTTATTTTTTATTTTTTAAATAAATTGTCAACTAATATTAATCTTTATAATTACTTATAAATTTATGGGGACGGCATTAATTTGACCGACTTCGAATGTACTCCGAATTAGTGAGCTACCTTTAAGATATGAAAAAAATGAAGGAAATTTTACTTTCAATGCTGTTTATACTGATTCGATACGCTCTCTCTCGCGCACAACAATTATTATTTTTTTTTTTTAATGACCTACTGAAGATATTGAATTTTAATTGATCAATCGCTAATTACTGGAAATTTGCATGACATATATTCTTGAAACCTGTTGGAAATATTTGTAATTTTAGGTAGTTGAATGACCAAATTATTTTAACTAATCCGAAATTTAGGGGAAAGTCAGCAGATGAAATTTTTGGAGTATTCTGTAACCTACTGTGGATATTAAAATTTTAATGAATTAATCGGAAATTGCTAGAAATTTATTTGAGTTGAATCTTTTAAACCTATTGGAAATTGTTGTCATTTTTGGTAGAATAAATCTATTTGTATACACATTTTATATTCACATTTATATTTTATATTTACACATTTATATTCACATTTTCTAGGGGTTTTACATTACAGCAAACTTCGGTAATAAGAAGTATACTATGTAACAGGAATGTTACATTTATAAAAATAATTTTTATTCAATTAAATTAAAATTAAATTAAAGGTTGAACTATTTGTATTTACCACTATTTTATTGGCAAAAGCAATCATGCACTTCCGTCGGAACGTGAACGCGGACTTCCGAAATAGAAGGAACGCGTCACGAACCGACGCTAAAGAAAGTCAGTGCACGCCAAGCTCGTGCGAGAACGACACGCATTTTTGTGCATATACTTAAATTTCGTATAAAATGTCGTGTTAAATGAATTTTATTAATTTAATCAAATTTCTAAATTTTAAAGATAATTAATAAATTCACGCGGGTAAAGAAACTGTGCTTTTCCTCGCTTAATTTTTGTGAATTAAAAAATTGTGTGATTTGTTATTCATTCCGGAGTCAAAGCACGCAGTCGCTAAGACTCCATTATCGATATATATTCCGGCTGGAATATATCGATAAAGTAATATCTCACGCGTTTTTATAAGTTTGTTCAGCAGACGGAGGCCTCACCAGGATGTTCATTCCAGCATCATCTCTTCGGCAAGGTAAAAGAAGTCAAATTTTATCTGTGCGCGAATGTGCTCCACTAAGATTAGTTAGGTAAATTAGATTAAATAGCTAAATAATTTTGTATACGGAAAGACGCCCTTATTTTCATGCTCGTCTCTTCTTTCCTTTATTTACGGTTTTTCTCTTATTAAATTTAACCCTTTAATTTTGGTCAATTAATTATTTCCGGTTTAAGAACCGGTGGCGCTCAACGTTTATTTTGTAATATAACAATCTTATATTTTAGTAATTAAATAAATAATTATCCTTCGTTAATCACGTTTTTAGTTATTTACCGCCTCTCCAAATACTTTTATTTTCTGGGTCACGTAACAAGCAACGAGCGAAGCACGGTAAGTTCAAGGCGCCGCTCGTTGCACCAAAAATTATTAGAATCTTTTCTTTATTTTTAATTTCCCAATTTATTATTAATTTTCTTATTTATGACCACGGTCACAACTACCAGAAAACTGTTTTAGCCCAAAATATCGATTTTTTTACTTAGAAAATAACAAATTGCTTGTATTTATGGATTAAATTATAATAATTAATAATTATTAATTATTTTAATTTATAATTACATTAATGGGTTAAAAAATATATTTTTTATATTAAAAATAAAGTTTGAAAATGAAAAATTTATCTTTACTTCCATCTAGATTATGCTTATTATCTGTAATAAACTCTTTAAAGGTTATGTCTGGATCTATATAGTGAATTGGCCCATGCAAGATATTTAAAAATGAATTGTTTCAGAAAAAAGTACATCTAAATAAAATAGGATGCTAAGATTTAAGTGCCTTCAGCTTTGATTGGCGGCCTATTAATGAAACATTACATTTTTAACGACTTTTTAGACAACTTTGAAACACTCCTATGGTAAAATGAATCTGTCAAAATTATCTTACAATCTCTCATTCGAATTGTTATACAATATGTTTTTGGATAAAATTACTTTTAAAATTAATTTTAGTACATTATCTTGATGTGATTTTCAGGCCAAAAACTAAAAGAACCACGTGTGAACGACCAAAAACGGGGACGCCGGTTCTTCTTCCTTCTTGCTTCGGAGCTCGACCAAGTCAGTCTACTTTTATTTAATACAAAAGAGTTTTGTTATATTTTTATTTATGTACTAAGCACACAGTTCATTAATCAATAATCAAAATTAAAATAATTTAAGTTTAAATATAACTAATCAATTGTAAGTGAGTGGCTAATTAGCTCAATAATACTCAGTTATTTCTTCGATTTTCTATATAATTTTGGTAAAATCAGTGTTTAGTTAATACACGCCATATTAGTGCTAATAAGTAAAATAATTCACGTGATCAGGAGTATTTCAAGAGACGAAGCATTTCAGTTATTCATCACAGTTACTCTAAAGTAAAAATTAATTAAAATTTTATAGCTAGCTCGCGTTTATTATATTATTACATATTATTTTATTTCGTTATTGTATGTATGTATGTATGAGTGAGAGAGTGAAAATAATTAAAGTGCATAAACTTTGCATTTAAGCGCGGGCAGAATAGCATATACGAGGTGAGTTAATTTTATTATATTTTAGTAAATTATTTTATATTATTTGCAAATGCCCGTAAATTTAATTATGCTGGCGCTCGAGCAGACATCAAATATGGCTGCTCTCTCTCGGCTTTTATGCCATGCGGTTTTTTAACTGAATATTATTAATAAATTAAATCGGCCAAATAGTTCTAAGTTTATAAATTTTTATATAATCTTTTTATTAATTAATTAAATCAGTTTATATTATTAATCAAATAAGTTTTATCATTGACTTAGCTTACCTCTCCCCTTTTCCTGTTTATGACAGTACTTTATATAGTAGCAGCAGCAGACAAAATCATAGCAGGTAAGGGAGCCAGAAACTTGATATTGAATAAATAATAAAAAATTAAATAAATAATTATTATATACGAATCATTCCCTCTAAAGTATCAAATAATTGAATAGTAAAAGCAATGTTAGCAAACCGGTAAAAATCCTTGTAAATGTAAATTAACTTCAAAATTCATATAAAAATCTTATCATTTAATAGTAAAGTATCATTACAAACTGGCATCCCTGTAATTTATGCATAAGCAATAATAGTAAAGTAAATTATTTAATATATTAATTAATAAATTTAAATTTATTTCAGTTTTAATAAAATTTAAAAGTTTTATAGTCAAAATTTTTTAGTTTCAAAATTTTTTTTAAAACTATTATTGTTACTGTTTAAATTGAACCCTAACCCTTTGGATAGTTATAAGAAAACACAAAATAATAAGCATATAAATTAGGCAAAAATTTAAAAAAATAAGCTTACAGATTTTAGTACATTAATCCAGAAAATTTTCTAATTTGACCGGTAAAACAGAAAATTATTAGGCAAAAATAAATTTCGCATTTTTTATTTTTGTAAAATTAAAGTAAACGTGGTGGCATCCTAGACAAGCTAAATTTATATGCTTATTAGCTAAGTCAACAGATTAAATAGTCTAATGAAAATTATAATTTTAGTTTATTAGTAAAATATTATTTTTAAATAATTTAAATAAAAACAAGTATCATTTAAAATTCAAGAAAAGACAAAAATAAAATTTTTTTTTCTTTAAAATTTTATTAACTTATATGGTGATCACACAGGTGAAAAACCATACAAAGGCAAACGTAATAGTTACAAAAGTAAAGTTGAACAATTAAATTAAATATTTTATATATTCTTAATACGTAAGTACAAATTTACAAAGAGTAAATTACATGACCTGCAAGAAACAATCATGCAAAGAGAGAGGTCTTTACAGAAACTAGAAACAGAAAATATGAGGACCCGATACCATGAAATAATGAGTAATAATAGAACAAGAAATAATAGAAGATCGGTAACAATTGCTGGCACAAATCAAGACATAAATAAAGACCAACATCAAGCTCACCATTAAACGAGCCTAACCAAAATGATTTATATAAGAACCAGACGGCCTTGCCAAATCAAACACAATTTACCAGCTCATTCTACAGTAGGCCTAAAGACATAGGCGAAACATCAGAAGATAGAACATAAAATTCTCAGCAGATGGAACAAAAAGTATTCAAAAATTTTTAGAAGAAATAGACAGAAGAGCCTCGCTACTAAGCGTAACGTCTGAAGAACTGTTATTAGCTCTCCCAGATATAGAAGGCAAAGCGAAAATGGTATTCGGCCATGTGCAGGCTATGGAACAACTGGAAAAAATTCAAACGAGACGCAATATGCCATTATGGAGCAGGCAGAGACTACCAACAAAAATTAGAAACAGAATTTATGTCAAGAACTCAAGGCGAGGACGAAGATGTAAGGACTTACATGTTCAGTTTGCTAGCAATAGCAGAAGAATTTCGTCCACATATCTCTGACGAAAGAAAACTAGACATGCTTTTTAGAAATATAAAGCCAGAAATTAAGAAATTATTGTTCAGCAAGGAAATCAAGACTATTGACAAGTTTATTCCTGAAGCAATTAGAGTAGAGGAACTCTTAAAGAGCGGGAATTTACCTCCCCCACCACCAAGAGAAACTTGACTCTTACCAGAAATTTCGTACACACCAGCAAGAAAAGAAAGGTCTAAAAGTGCACTAAATTATATTAGTGCAATATCTGCTACAGGTGTTAAAGAAATAGTAAACGCAAAACTAGCAGCACTTATACAAGATACAAAATTTAGCATGCGAGAACTAAGAATAGTAAAAGACTCTTACGGAGCCAACAAATCAGGCTCAGAGGACTTTGATGAAGAGCCACGAAAGGCTGAGAAGAAGCCATACCAGAAACCACAACAAAATTACTCAAGTCAAAACCAAAGAAGTAATAATTATCAAAGTCCAAGAAATAATCAACAAAATTACAACCAACAACAGCAAAAAAATTATGGCAACCAAAACAACAATTATAATCAGAGATCGTACAATCAGCCAAACAGAAACTATAACAGTCAAAATAATCAAAAATATCAAAATTATCAAAATACACAGATTTACAGTAATCAAACACAGCAAAATCAGAAGCAAAATACTGGTACAAGAGCAACTAATAGAACACAAATTAAGCAAGAAAACCCAAGTATAGGACAGACAAATCAAGCTACCTGTCCAAACCAGCAACAAGCAATTGGGCAAGAAGAAAGGGTACTAAAATGCCCAACCTGCGGTGAAATAGGCCACCGTAGAAACGACTACCCAAAACCACTCGTTTTTAAATGCTATATATGTGGGTCATCAGATCATCTTAAATATCATTGCCCACAAAATTTAAACAGGCGGAGGGACGACTAAAGGGCCAACGGCCTCCCTGCCAGAAAAAGAAAAGAGCCAAGAGATACAAAGAAAAGACAGAAGAGCTAATCAAAATCAACAGAACTAAATGCTCAGAAAAATTCCATCCAGAATGCAGTGCCACAATTTTAACAGCCTCTCCAAGATGGTGGCTAAACGTAGAAATAAAAAATAAGAAAACACACTCTTCTTGACTATGGATCAGCCAGAACTATAATGGGATCAGTAGCTCTCGACCTCGCAGAAAAACAAGGTCTTAAGCTTAAAAACTACATAGGTGGAGGTGTACGAGTCGCGAACGGACATTTCTTGCCTGTATTTAATGCGGTAGACTTTAATTTCAAGTTAGGTACAGCTCAACATCAAATTGAAGTATTAATCATGCCAAATCTGACCACCGATTGCATTTTAGGCGCAGACTTTAGCGGATATTCGCTATCACGTCTTCCCAGATGCTCTTTCAAGAGCCCACGAAGATTTAGTAATGGTATCTACTGTAGAAATTTCAGGAAAAGTAGAGGACGATTGTTATCTCCAGCGAGTCAAAGACGTACAGACAAATCCAGAAAAATTCAAAGACTATAAATTAGTAAACGGTCTACCATATTATTATAGACCAGACCCACACACAGCAGTTATAAGAGAAGAAAACACTGACTGAAAATTAGATTCGTAGTCCCAAAAGAAAATCGTAAAAAAATGCCACGAAGAACAAGGTGGTCATTTAGGTATAAAAAAATCATATTACAGGGCTTTTGAGCTATATTACTGGCCAGGAATGAACAGAGATATGGCAAAGTATGTTAATAGTAATATTTGAGGATTTATTCACAAAGTATGCGGAGGTCATACCAACTAGGAAAAAAGATTGCCAGACAATAGTAAAAAACTTTAAGCAATACGTGATTTATAGGCATGGCACTCCAGAACAGTTAATTTCTGATAATGGAACAGAATACAAAAATAAAGAAATGTCCAGCCTGCTAGAAAAACATGACATTGAACATGCGCTAGTACCTCCACAAAATTACCCAGTTGCGAGGCTCAACCGGACTCTTAAATCTATGATCCGAGCATACATAACAACAGACCACAGAACTTGGGACTCAGAACTTATGGAAAAAGTCTTTAATTACAATACATTAGTCCATGAAACAATAGGTTATTCACCTTTCTATCTCTGTTACGGCCGCAACCCATCAATATCGCCTACATTAAAAAGGTATGAAAAGCATAAAGCAGCTAAAAATTGGGCCGATCAAAACGAAGAAATGAAACATATAAGGCAGATAGCAATGGATAACCAGAAAGAATCTACTAAACGTCAAGCTAAGAACTATGATCTCGGAAGATCCTCACACAATTTCAAGGTTAGAAATAAAGTATGGATTAATAATTTAGTATTATCAGATAAATCAGGAAATATTGCAGGTGGCTTAGCTCCGAAAAATAGAGGCGAATTTATTATCACAAAACAAGTAACAGAAAACCTCTTCGAAGTCTCAGATAAAGATTGAAAAATAATAGAAGACACTTATCACGTAAAAGACCTAAAACATGTAAAAGGAAAATTCAACATCTCTATAAAAGAACCTGTGATGGCAAAAGAAGAACCATCAGGTCAAACACAAGAATTAACTAAAATGGCACCGCCAAAGAATACTTTACAAGAACGCAGACCCGGGAGACCACGAAACTTAAAAAAAGGAAAAGTCAGAAAAACAGCTTTAGCTCCAAAACAACCTGGAAACCAAGAAAACTTTGATAATGCCACAAAAATTACAGACCAGAATAAAAATGAATAAAAACCATTTCATACATACCAGATAAGAAGCAAAACATCAAAAGAGGTCAACAAGAGATCCGAAGATACAAGAAAAGTGTCCGACAAGAGGCCTGAAGACAAGATAGAAGAAACAACAAAAAGGCCGCGCGGCAGACCGTGTAAGCATCCGATGGAGGTAGGGGGTAAGCCTCGTACAACCAGCTTCGTAAATAGCGCTTTATAGGGTCGGAATTTATCGCACGCGTCTTTAGAAATTGTGACTAAAATCGTAATCTCTGAGCTTCGCTCAGTCTATTCCCTCGAAATAATGTCGAGTTTGTAACCACGATAACTCTTTAACGACATTGCCAATTGACTTCAAAATTTCACAGATGACTTCAATTGAGACAAAGAGGATCTGATTAAATTTGTGGCTCATTGGGTATGCACGTTTCGGAATAATACCGAAAAGACTGAATGCTAATCAAAAAATTACATTTTTAAAAATTTTTCTAAACGATAACTCTTAAACAATATTGCCGATTGACTTCAAAATTTCACAGATGATCTCAAATGAGACAAAGACAAACTGGTTAAATTTCTAACCCATTTGGTACACACGATAAAAAATAATAGAGAAAAAACTAACTCCACATAAAAAATAGCATTTTTTTAAATTTTATATGGAAAATTTCGATGTTTACGAAAAAAAAAAAAATTTTCACATTATCTAGGGATATTCAAGAAAATTTAAAAACATTTAAAAAAAAAAATATCGATTATATCACTTGCTGAATAAATAAATATCTTATATATGTTACCGTTAGAGTCCGCTCTCCCGATAAAGTTAACATTAACCAGTTAAAGTTAACTTTAGCGAAGCGTTTTCGTTAAAGTCCATGAAGACGATTAAAATGAATAAAAATATAACATTTGCGGCATCATGTTCGTTAAAGTTAACTTTAACCAATCCTTGTTAGTTAAAGTCCATGAAAGCGGTTTCATATAAGAGTTCGAGTTTGTATTATATTTTATATACGACTCTCGCTATAAGGTACTCTCAGGGCTTAGGTTAGGCTCATAAAGATATTGTGAAACATCTCTATGGTTAGGCTACTCTTTTAAAAATGCATTTCTTAGGATCAGTAACCAATCCTAGTTATAAGACACCCCAAGGGTTAGGTTAGGCTATTTTTTTTAAAGGAATTGTCACAGTATTGTTTACAAATTTGCGCATGGGTTCTTAAGTTCACCTTGCCCTAATTCTAGGGAATGCCTTACTGCGTGAAAATGCCTTTAAAAAAAAAATAGCCTAACCTAACCCTAGGAGCGTGTTATAACTAGGATTGATTACTGGTCCCAAGAAATGCATTTTTAAAAAAGTAGCCTAACCTAAATCCTTGGATGCCTTATAGCCAGAGTCGTATATAAATATTATAATACAAATTTTTTTTAGTATGCTAAACCGCTTTCATGGACTTTAACTGACAAGGATTGGTTAAAGTTAACTTTATCGTATACACACCCGTTAATGTTGTATTTTTATTCATTTTAATCGTCTTCGTGGACTTTAACGAAAACGCTTCGCTAAAGTTAACTTTAACTGGTTAATGTTAACATTATCGGGAGAGCGGACTTTATCGGTAACATATATATTAAAATGAAATAATTAAAAAAATTGACTATTTTTTATTTTATTGGACACGCATGTATGAAGAATTGTACGGACGAAAATACATGAAAGTGGTTTTAAAGTAATCTTTAAAGAAATATCTCCAGACTTTTTTTAATTTTTAAAAAATATTTAAATGATTTCGAGAAATCAATATCAGAAGTTAGTGGTCGAAAACGCAAAATAATTTCATTTTTTTTTACTAAAACTGATTTTTCTCAGGATCTAAGAGGCTTTTTGAGGTTTAGTGCAAATTATTCCTTGGAAAAAATGCTATCGATTTAAAGTTTTTTTTTTTTTTTTTTTATTTGAGCTCACGATTTACAACTGTTTGAAGCTAAGAACTTCAAAATTAAAAAAATCAAAAAGTGGACATTTTCATCACTTCAGATCTCGGAATGGATTGTATCAAAATGTAAAAACCAAGTTTCTTTGTATTTATTAAACACTTTTCTAATGCCACTTTTTTTTTTTTTTTAATTTCATTCATTCATTAAACAGAAATAACAAAAAAACGACTTAGAGTCTAATTTTTTGAATTTTTTATTTTTTCATATTTAGGACAGCTCATATCCATTTTTTATATGATTTTATATATTTAAATTTGAGGAGAGGCAGAGGGCGCGTCGGAGAGATATAACGCGTGAAATAAAAAGTGAAGAAAAATTATTGTTTTTTTAATTAAAATAAAATTTAATAATTATAAAAATAATTAATTTGAGTAGTTAAGTACCAGATGAAGCAGTGGAAATAAAGTTTAAGTGCAGGGCTCATTATTAGTTTTTTTAAAAAAGTATAAAAAAGTGAGTTAGAGAAAAGTAAGGTTAAGAGTGGAGTAGTAGAATGAGCGGGAATGACAATAATAACAAAGACGAGTCAGGCGAGGAGGTAGTGAATGAGGGGTTTGAGACAGAATTAGAAGATGATATAGAAGAAAGTAAGCAAAAAAAGGGTAGAGGAAGACCACCAAAAGTTGATAGAAGTCAAACAAAAATAAAAGATGCGTTTAAAACTCAACCAAAACTTAAGCGAACCCCAGTTAAAATTACAGGGGGGATTAATAAAAAAAAAGAAGAAAATACTGATAAAAGAGAAAATGAGTTAGAGAAAAGTGGTATTGATTTAGACTATATAAAAAGAATGGAAAAGGAGTTTAAGAGAGTTGTAAAAGAATTAAGTGAGAGATTGGAGAGCAGTGAAAGGAAAGTGGACGATTTAGAAAAAAAGTGTGTTGGGCTAAGCGAAGAACTTGAAAAAACGAATAAAGAGCTGGAAAGTTTTAAGGTAGTGGAAAAAAAGAAACAAGAAGATTGGGTAAATAATAATGAAGGAATAAAAGAAATAGCATCAGTGCAAGAGAATGAAACTGGTGATGCTAACAAGGAGAGGGAGAAACCTGATGCTATGAATAAATATGAATGGATTTGGGAAAAACGAGAAAGGGCGATCAGAAAAAGGAATATAAAGATTTCAGGAGTAGATATTGCAGGAGGCGGAGTAGATATTGCCGAAATAAAAAGGCTTTTAGAAAGAAAACTAAAAATGGGAGTTAATTTTACGGAGGAAGTAATATACCCCAAGGAAGGTGGAGTAATCATGAAAGTTGGGAATATGAAACAAAAGTTAGAAATATTTCGAAGAAAAAGTAGCTTAAGAGGGTTGCAAGTATGGCTGGAAGATGATTTAACACCGAGAGGGTTGGAAGTACAAAACTGGATATGTAGTGTAGCAGAAAAAGAAATTGAGAAAAAAAATGATGTGAGAGTTGGCTACCAAAAAATTACGATTAACAACAAAGTACTAGTATGGGATGAACTATTAGGAGATTTTAAGCCAGCAGAAGGAAGGGAGCAGAATGCAGAAAGGGAAAGAAGAGAAGACCTACATGGGTTTCGTGGGTTTCGTGGAAGCAGAAGATGCAGTTTTTAACGAGCAAAAAGAAGAAGTGTATAAAGACGTAAGTAAGGGGAAGTTAAAGACAGTAGTGTGGAACATAGCAGGGGTTAGAAAAATATTTGAAACATGGGAATTTCTAAAAAAATTTGATATTATAATTTTGATTGAAACATGGCTAGAAGGAAAAAATGAAAAAGACTTTATAAGAAAATTAAGTAAGGACTATTTTTGGAAAACAAAAATAGCAGTTAGAGAAAATAAAAAAGGGAGGGCAAAGGGTGGACTGCTTGTAGGTATAAAAAAGAGCTTAGGGGTAGATATAGAAATGGATGAGTGGGAGTATGGTTTAATTATAAAAAATGTAAAAAGTGTGTATAATGAAAGAGTGAATTTTATTGCTGTATATAATAATGTAAAAATAAAAGAGTTTTTATTTAGATTAAGTAAATTAATTGATAGGGAAGATATGCGAGGCGTAGATATTATAATAACTGGGGACCTTAATGCAAGAATAGGGGAAGTTAATGAAAATGGGGAAGCAATAAATAGAAAAAGCAGGGATAAATTGTGTAATTGGGAGGGGGAAAAATTATTAGATTTTTGCCAAAAAAATGCCTTTGAAATAAGAAATGGTAGAATAGAAGGGGACTGGGAGGGAAAGTTAACATGTATATCGGAATCGGGGGGATCAGTCCGGGATTTGGATTTGGTTATAGAGAATAATAACCTAGACAATAGATGTATACCGGAAACGGGGGGATCAGTCCTGGATTTGGTTATAGAGAATAATAACCTAGTCAATAGATTAGAGGTCATTACAAGGGTGGAATCAGACCATATGCCTGTGGCTTTTGAAATAGACAAATATATGCGGGCTGACCATGGAGGACTCCAAAGTAGAAAAGTTCTCAAAGCGGAATTTTTAAAATTTGATAAAGATAAGACAAATTCATACATGAAAGAAATGGAAGCTACGTGGTTAAATGAAAATGAACAACACGCAACTTTAGAAATTGAAAAAAGATGGCACTGGTTCATAAATTCCATTTGGGAAGTAGCCAGGGCATTAGGTATGGTTAAAAAAAAGAGGAGGTGGAGAAATAAAATTCTACCAAACACCGGAAGTTAGAAGTAAAAAGAAAGAGGTTTGGAAATGTTTAAAAGACTATTTAAAGAGCGACAGAGAGCAAAGTTATAAAGTTAAATGGGTTGCAGCAAAAAGGGGACTTAGAAAATTTAAAAAAGAAGCAGCAAAAGCAAAAAGGGAGCTATTATGGCAAACGGTCAACAAAAGTAAAAACATGGAACATTTTTGGAAAGAAGCTAATAAATATAGAAAAAAGAGGCAGGGGGGCAGTGGAGGAATAAAAGCAGATACTTTTGTTGATCATTTTAGCAAACTACTAGGGGGAGGGAATTTTGAAACCACCGAGGGAAATGTTAATGAACAGGAAATTGAGGAAGAGGGGGAGAGGGAGGCCGACCTAAGTAGGGAGGAACAGGAGAGTTTAGATATTCTAAACAGTGATTTAAGACCAGCAGAAATATTTAAGGAAATAAAGAGATTGAAGAATGGGAAGGCAGCAGGTGAAGACGGTATAACATCAGAGTTTCTAAAAAACCTACCAGAGTGTTGGGAAAATGAGTTGGTCAAATTAATACAGGACATGTGGAGAGATGGCGTGATGCTAGAAAAATGGCGTATTGCAAGAATATACCCAATATTCAAGGGAGGGGAGGAAAATGTCACGGGTAACTATAGAGGTATTTCCCTATTGGATATAGGATACAAAATCCTGGCTAGTATAATGAGTAGAAGACTCGCTCACTGGACAACTGAAAAAGGGAAAATAAAAGAAAGTCAGGCAGGATTTAGAGGAGAAAGAGGAACTAGGGACCACATATTTGTTTTGAACAGCATTATAGGTAATAAGCTCAAAAGGGAAAAAGGGAGGCTGTATGCGGTCTTTGTTGACTTTAAAACTGCATTTGATACGGTTGATAGAGAAATAATGATAAAAAAATTAGGGGCCCTAGGAGTTAAAGGTAGATTTCTAAGTTGGATAAGTCGAATCTACAAAGAAACTTGGTGTGAGGTTATTACTGAGGAAGGGGTTTCCAAACCCTTTAAAACCGGAGTAGGAGTAAGGCAGGGCTGTCCATTAAGTCCGACATTGTTTAATCTTTTCATCGAAGATATCGATGAAGTTTGGGAAAAAAGGAATATTGGTGGAACAGTGATAGGGGGGAAAAAGATTTTCTGTATGAAATTTGCCGACGATCTCGTGTTACTAGCAGATGATAAGGAAGGGTTGCAGGAAATGCTAAATGGGCTTGAAAGGTACTGTGAGAGAAATAAACTGACCGTAAACACCAAGAAAACAAAAATAATGGTGTTCAGAAGGGGAGGGAAAATAAGAAGAGAAGAGAAGTGGACATATAAGAGTGATGAAATTGAGATAGTACCTCAATTTAAATACCTTGGTTTTTCTTTCTCTGTGACCGGAACATACGAAAAGCATCTAACTGGAGTAGTAGGGAAAGCAAGAAAAGCGATAAATATGGGATGGGGACTCATGAGAAGATTAGGATTGCAGAAATTGAGCAAAAGAATGTATCTCTTGGAGACCTTGGCTAGGGCAGAGTGTTTATATGGAGTTGAGATATGGGGTCTAACGAGAAGGGAATTAATCGAAAAAATGCAGGGGAGATATGTTAAGATGGTTATGGGAATTAATTGCAATACTCCAGATTATATATGGAAGCTCGAAGCTGGTATTAGAAGTATAGCACTCTATACAAGAGAAAGAGCAATTGCCTATATAGCTAGTGTATTGGATATGGAAGAAAACAGATGGCCAAAAATCTGCCTAAGAGAAGAGATCAGGGCATTGAAAAATGGGGAACCTTCTAGGTGGGGAACTGAATTAAAGAGTGTATGGGAAGAAGCGGGGAAGGGGGAAGTACAGCAGTTGCTTTACGGAGGGGTGAAAGGAGAAGTCTTCAGAGGGAAAATGAGTGAAGCTCATAAAATAGTGAAGCTTGATATGCTGAAAGAGCAAGATATACAACGAGACTTTAGCAGGGTTGATAAATCAAGATACTGGGAAAGCTACAAGGATTATAAAAGTAGCTATGAAAGAGAGCCATATTGGGAAGAAGAAAACATAAGGGGTAACTGGAGGGAACAGTGGGCTAGAATTAGGTGTGGGAATTTAAGCAAAGAGGGAAGAAAAGGATTTACTGATAGAAGTTGTAGAGTATGTAAAGTGGAAGAAGAATCATTTGAGCATATTTGGGTCTGCGAAGAAATCAGAGGGAAAATTAAAGATAATACTGTGAAGGAATTGGATGAGTGGAAAAGAGAAAACAGTAGACAGGGTAGGGACTGGCGGGAATCAATAATGGGGGTTTTACAGGGCAAGCCAATTAAGGAAATTTGCAACTACGCTAGAGAAATGGAAAAAATTGCAAGGGATGGGAATTAAAAAACCAAATTATGGTACCAAATAATTATATATATAGAAATAAATTTAGCCTAATAAGAATACTGGATAATAATTTTATATTAAATATTAATTAATTATAATGTAGTAATAAGTTATCTTTAATGTAATAAAAATTATAACTCAAAACTGTAAACTCAAATTTTGTATTAATTCTATATATATAATTTTGTAAAAAACTGTAAAAGTTGCACAATAAAATATTATACTATACTATATTTAAATTTAAAAATTTAAATGCTACCATTGCATAAAAATATATAAAATTAAAAAAATATTTAAATGCAATCGTTGTATAAAAATATTTGAAATTACAACTTTTCTATAAAACAGGAGACTGTTAGAAAAAAATTTATAATGGCGTAGAGTTTCTAGTAAAGTCAATAAAAAAGTACAATTTTCTTATAAAACAAGACAAATACAAAAAAAATTTTAATGCAATCATTGCATAAAAATTTTTGAAATTAAAAAAATATTTTAATCCAATCATTGCATAAAAATTTTTGAAATTAAAAAAATATTTTAATCCAATCATTGCATAAAAATTTTCTCAATACAATTATTGCATACAAATATTTGAAATTCTAACTTTTCTATAAAATAGGAGACTGTTAAAAAAAAATTTTTAATGGTGTATTGTTTCTGGTAAAGTCAATAAAAAAATTTCAAAGTTATCATTGCATAAAAAAAATTAAAATTACAATTTTCATATAAAACAAGACAAATACAAAAAAAAAATTTTAAAGCAATCATTGCATACAAATTTTTGAAATTACAAAAATATTTCAATGCAATCATTGCATAAAAGTATTGAAATTACAAAAATATTTCAATGCAATCATTGCATAAAAATGTATGAAATTCCAAATTTTCTATAAAACAGGAGACTATTAGAAAAAAAATTTATAATGGCGTATAGTTTCTGCTAAAGTCAATAAAAAAATTTCAAAGTTATCATTGCATAAAAAAATTTAAGAATAAAATTTTCATAGAAAACAAGACAAATACAAAAAAAAAATTTTAATGCAATCATTGCATACAAATTTTTGAAATTACAAAAATATTTCAATGCAATCATTGCATAAAAGTATTTGAAATTACAAAAATATTTCAATGCAATCATTGCATAAAAGTATTTGAAATTACAAAAATATTTCAATGCAATCATTGCATAAAAATGTATGAAATTCCAACTTTTCTATAAAACAGGAGACTATTAGAAAAAAATTTATAATGGCGTATAGTTTCTGGTAAAGTCAATAAAAAAATTTCAATGCTTTCGTTGCATAAAAATATATAAAATTACAACTTTTGTATAAAACAGGAGACTATTTAGAATAGCGTATAATTTCGGCTAAAGTCATTATTATTATTATTATTATTCAGTTTATTTTGCCATGACAAAAATTAGTACACTCTTTTACAATTGTTTTATAAGTTAATACAATATAATAAAAATTCTTTAAAATACAATAATTCAAATTGAAACAAATCAAAAGTCAACAACAATCTGTCAGTAGTAAATAGTTAAAATTAATAAACGAATTTAAAATATATATAACAATAGCTATAACGTCAATAAAATTATAAGTTAATAAATAACAATTCAATAGTAATATTTAATTTAATGTAATATTTTGAGGAAATATTTGGGGAAATTGTAGGAAAATTGGTTTTGAGGTAAAATCAATGAATTCACTTGTTTAAATTAAATAATGTTAATTATTTTAAATCACTTCAATAAATTTTACAATAATAAATAAATAGTTAGCGGACTGTATAAATTAAGATTACTAAAAAACTGGCATTTAAGAATATAGTTGATTTGATTTTAATTTCACTAAGTTTAACACGCTGGGCGGTGTATGATTCGAATTGACTTACGAGCGCGACCGCCGACCACAGAATGAGAGCGACGTATGCGCATGAAACGGTTTTATAGAACCGGTGAAATTTTAACATAAGAGAAGGGGCCCTAAAACGGGGGGCCGATAAATTAAATAATTACAATATCGCGTAAGACTTTACTTACCGCGAATATTTAAATGAAAAAATATAAAAATATGATTTTTAAGCTATTGGCCGCAACATACCGCCCGCCTTGTTAAATCTTATTTAACAAAATAAGTTTGTTGAAAATAAAATGAGTTGATACATTAATTGAAAGTTGAATTAAATTTAACGCGTGATTCTATACAATGCTATGTTTTAATGTATTTTACATGACTTATTCAAAAATTAATTAAGTTGTAAGTTTAATTAACATTTGAAAAGAAAAAAGAGAAAAAACTTAATTAATTTTTTACAGTGTTAATTTGAGTTTAGTATGATGTTGAAACTGGACCGCCCGCCGTGAACTGACCCACGTCTGGAACGCCACGTTGGTTGGAACAGTTTGCTGAATTGACTGAATGAGGGAAGATCACGTATGCATGGTGGTATCATATTCCAAAATTTGGCATATTTGACTTGAAAAGATTGCAAACCCCAATTATGTATAACAGAGGGTATATCCAGATCTTTACGGGGTCCACGAGATGTCCTGTCTCTTTTATATGGTTTAAATAGTGGTAAAAGAAATGGGGGTTGTTTCATACGTATTATTTTATTTCATTAAAAAAATTTCAGTGCTATCATTGCATAAAAAAATTTAAAGATACAATTTTCATATAAAACAAGACAAATACAAAAAAAAAAAATTTACTGCAATCATTGCATAAAAATTTTTGAAATTACAAAAATATTTCAATGCAATCATTGCATAAAAGTATTTGAAATTACAAAAATATTTCAATGCAATCATTGCATAAAAATGTATGAAATTCCAACTTTTCTATAAAACAGGAGACTATTAAAAAAAAATTTATAATGGCGTATAGTTTCTGGTAAAGTCAATAAAAAAATTTCAATGCTTTCGTTGCATAAAAATATTTAAAATTACAACTTTTGTATAAAACAGGAGACTATTAGAAAAAAATTTAGAATGGCGTATAATTTCGGCTAAAGTCATTAAAAAAATTTCAGTGCTATCATTGCATAAAAAAATTTAAAGATACAATTTTCATATAAAACAAGACAAATACAAAAAAAAAAAATTTACTGCAATCATTGCATAAAAATTTTTGAAATTACAAAAATATTTCAATGCAATCATTGCATAAAAGTATTTGAAATTACAAAAATATTTCAATGCAATCATTGCATAAAAATGTATGAAATTCCAACTTTTCTATAAAACAGGAGACTATTAGAAAAAAAATTATAATGGCGTATAGTTTCTGCTAAAGTCAATAAAAAAATTTCAATGTTATTATTGCATAAAAATATTTAAGAATACAATTTTCATACAAAACAAGACAAATACAAAAAAAAATTTTAATGCAATCATTGCATTAAAATTTTTGAAATTACAAAAATATTTCAATGCAATCATTGCATAAAAATATTTGAAATTCTAACTTTTCTATAAAATAGGAGACTGTTAAAAAAAAATTTATAATGGCGTATTGTTTCTGGTAAAGTCAATAAAAAAATACAATTTTCTTATAAAACAAGACAAATACAAAAAAAATTTTAATGCAATCATTGCATAAAAATTTTCTCAATGCAATTATTGCATATAAATATTTGAAATTTCAACTTTTCTATAAAACAGGAGACTGTTAGAAAAAAATTTATAATATCGTATATTTTATGAAAAAAATATATATGAAATTATATATAAAAAAACACAAAAAATTTCACTATGGAGTAAAATGGATATTTTCTGTTCTTTTTATATCAACAAACACAAATTATGAAAATTTCATTATATAGTAAAATTCATATTGATTGTCTACAATATCAGTTGTGATGTATATGAAAATTGAAAATATTCAAATATTCATTGTCTACAGTATGAAAAAAACTGCAAATTTTGTTAAAAAATCTGAATATTACTATATTCTATTTTCAATTATTATTTATTATTAATAATTATTAATGTTATAAAATATACCTCATTAGTTGTAAATATTTATAAATAATCATGTTACTTTTTCTTAATATTTATTATAAAATTTCTTTGTTAATAAATTTAGAGGTATAAAATTAATTCTGTTCTCATTCATTTGTAAATAAAAATTAATTGCTTTTTAATCACCTATGATTAAATTTATTATAACTAAACATATATGATCAAAATATAAATAAATTAATGCAAAAGATGTTTTATTTGGTTAAGCCGAGCATCGCGAGGCCAATCAGCTAGTAAAAATAAACTCCACATAAAAAATAACATTTTTTTAAATTTTATATGGAAAATTTCGATGTTTAAGAAAAAAAAAAAAATTTTCACCTATCTAGGGATATTTAAGAAAATTTAAAAACATTTTAATAAAATAAAATATCGATTATCTCACTCGCTGAATAAATAAATATAAAAATAAACTCCACATAAAAAATAGCATTTTTTAAAATTTTATATGGAACATTTCGATGTTTACGAAAAAAAAAAAATTTTCACATTATCTAGGAATATTCAAGAAAATTTAAAAACATTTTAATAAAAAAAAATATCGATTATCTCACTCGCTGAATAAATAAATATAAAAATAAAATGGTTCCTAAAATATCCTATTAGAAGCCAATACCATCGCAAAAAATAATTGTGATACGCTTAACGCACCCTTAGAAATAATTAAACTAACTGTTTAGCTATTAACCCAAAACATGATATATGTGTTTCTCATCAATCTAAAGAGAATTTTTCAGATATAAAAAAGGATCAATTGACAAATGATTTAATACATTTATTAAATCGATTGCAAAGACATACAATACATGGCAAACATTGCTTACGTTACAAATATAAATCAAATAAACTTACATGTCGTTTCAATTTTCCGCAACCTCTAAAAACAAAAAGTTGCATAGACAATTCAGATGGGTATTTCAGATATCATCCAAAACGAAATGATCCATTAATACAACGATATAATACAATAATAACATCGATTTGGCGAGCAAATACAGATTTCTCACCGATTGTCTCTGAACAAGCTGTATATTATTACATCTCCAACTACGCATCAAAGGGTGAGAAAATTTCAAAAAATTTACAGGAATGTTTGAACGAAATTTGCCAATCGATGTCAGATAATTTACACGCAAAAACAGCAATTCAAAAATTATTTATTTCTACTTTAAATGAACGTGATTACAGTGCACAAGAAGTAATACATTTACTCATGAGTTGGCCTCTTTACCACAGTTCACGAACATATGTTACATTAGTTATACAAGATGAAGAATGGAAATCAGATAAGGTATTAATTCAATATATATCTATTTAAAATGTATAAATATTAATTGTTAAAATAAATTATTTTAAAATTTTGTTCATTTTAGGTATGCAACGAAACTAAAGAAATTATGGAAGCAAATGATTCAACATTAATTGAGACATATAAAATAAGACCACCTGAACTTGAGGATTTAAATTTGATAAATTTTTGTAAACACTACAGAGTTTACAACAATAAATTTATAAAAAGACGAAAAGAATGCATTGTAAGAATATTTCCGAAAATAAACCTTGTTGACAATGAAACAGAAGATGAAAAATATTATAAGTTACATTGTATTTTAAATGTATCATTTATAAATAATAAGAATGATATTCTAATTAATAATGTAAATCATGATTCATGGAAGGAACTATATAATTTTTTTTTTTTTTTATTAATTAGATTATCATGCAAGATTGTATAAAAATTAGAAATACATTAAGAATAAAGTTTTTTTTAGTTGCAACACAATTAATTAAAAATTTTTAAAGAAAAATATAACAAATATATACAATAGAGTTTAAATTTATTTGAGAAGGGATTTAGTGGATAGTAAGGAGAGTAGAGGCTAAGCTAAAAAGTGGAGGATAGGGAATGTGAATGGCTTAAGTTTAAGGGAGGTTTGATTCGAGTCTGTCAATCTCTAGGAGGTGTTGATGAAGACTAGATTTGAAAATTTCCACTGAGCTTGACAGACAGATTGCTTCGGGGAGGGAGTTCCAGAATGAGATCATAAAAACCAGGGAGGAATTGTTATAGGTGGGATTAGTGGAAGTTTCTACAACTAAGTGAGGGCGATTTTTGGGACGTAAGTTTCTGGAGGGAATGTAGACTTTTATTTTCTCCTTGAGGTAGTTTGGCATTTCGTTGTTTAGTACATTATAGATGTGGACTGCACTAAGGTATTTTGCTCTTAGTTTAACATTCAACCAACCAAGCCTTATTCTGTCAGGGGAAGTACGTGACGGATATCTGATATCAAAAAAATATCTTACAGATGCATTTAAAAGCTTTTGAAGACATTTGTACTGCTGATCCGTTAAATTTCCCATAGGGAAAACACCAGAGTCAAGGATAGGGAAGACTAGAGCAGCGACTAGCTGCTTTCGGAGATTTTGATTGATGAGGTGCTTGAAGTGTCTAAGTCTGTACAGGACATGGTTGACCGATTTAATAATATGATTTACATGAGATCTCCATTTCATATCCTGATTGATAAAGAGTCCAACCTTTTTAACAGTTTTAGAGAGTTTAATATTGGTACCGCTGAAGTAAAAAGAAGTATTTGTATCAAAAAAGTTTTTTTACCGAAAATCATAAAATTAGACTTATCAATATTAATTTTGAAATTGTTTGCTGAAAACCAATTTTCTATTGCATGAAGATCAGTTTGAAGAAGGGACACTCCTAAGTTTAAGTCCTTATGGGGCACTTGAATGTAGATTTGCAGGTCATCTGCAAACATGAGTCGTTTAGAGTAAATTATTTTTAGGCCAAGATCATTTATATAGATAAGAAATAGTAGAGGTCCTAGAACCGACCCTTGAGGGACTCCACTGACTACGTTTGGGGGGAAAACCCGATAGCAGAGAGTTTGTCCAAAAGAATAGGATGGGAAACTCTGTCGAAGGCTTTTGATAGATCTAACAAAAGTAGTATAGTGATGCGGTCTGTATGGAAGCCTTTGCAAATATCATCAGTTAGGTTAGTGAGCAGAAGGTTAGTGCTGTGGTTTTTTAAAAAGCCAGACTGAAAAGAATCAAGGATTTTATGTTGTAAGATGTAATCAGTAATTTGTCTATGAAGTATTTTTTCCAGTATTTTTGATATAATGCATAAAAGAGAGATAGGTCTATAATCGGCAGTTGTGGTTGGGTTTGAAGTCTTAGCTACTGGAAGAATATTACGATGCTTCCAAGCTTTGGGAATTCTATTTAGTATTATAGACTTGTTGAAAAGTGATATAAAAACTCTGGAAAGACCTGGGGTACTGAGTTTCAGAACTTTTAGTGATATACCTTCAGGGCCGACAGATTTAGTGCTAAATTGCTTAAATGCCCATTGAAGGTCATCATTTGTGATGTTTTTAAATTTGAAGTGAGGCCTAGGTGTAGTATTAATTGGAGAGTGAACAGTATTTGTTGAGCTTGACGCATTTTGCGTAGAGATGAAGTAGCTATTTATTGCGTCAGCTGAGAGGAAGTTTTTCCGATTTGGAGGAGAGTTTGTGAGACCTAAATGGTCAAGATCTTTCCAAATAGTGGCAGGAGAGTTTTTAGTTGAGAGTTTGTTAGAGTAATAGTTGGTTTTGGCTGCCGCAGTTTTTTTAAGTAGCTTATCTTTGAAGTCCCTGTAAGTATTTAAGTTTTGAGGGTTTCTCTTATTTTTATAGCGTAAATAGAGCTTGTCAAGTTTAGCAGTTTCAGATTTTAGTTCAGGAGTTAACCAGGGAGATGATTTATTGTCAATAGTGAACTCTTTTATCGGAGCTAGGGAATCCAGGACATTAATTATGTGGGATGCAGTGGTATTCCAGATGAAGTCCAAGTCTGAGCTAGTGAACGCAAAAGACCATTTATATTTGAGAAGTCTTAGAGTGAATTCACTCATAATCAATTCATTCATTTTGATTTATATTGTCGATGTTTCTATAAGAGATTTTGGTATGAGGAGTTTTGGGAACAAAAATATCTAGGGTGACCTCGGTGAGGTAAAGGAAAGTAAAGGAAAGTATGCGGTCATTTTCATTAATGATGCAGAGATCAATGGCCGAATCATTTGCAGGGCCTATGTGGGTATCACCATGAGGTACAAGATATAGTTTGTTTTTGAAAATGAAGTCATAGATCAAATTTGATTTTTGTTTGAAGTAGCTCATATTAGCATTTAGGTCGCCAAGGATCAATTTATTGCTATAGTTTGCGGAAGCTTTAGCTAGGACATCTAAGAATTTTATACCTCTATGAAATGAAGAGTCAGGAGGTCTGTAGGTAACAGCAACCATAATAAGAGAATTTGCAAATGAAATTTCGCATATTAGATATTCAGGGAGTTTCAAAGGGCCTGTATCCTGGCTCATGTCAATTATTCTGTACTTTAAGTTCTCCCGGGTGTATCGAGCAATACCACCTGAGTTTCGACCCTGTCTATCATTCCTAATTAGGATATAACCTGGGATTTGTGCCATTTTATCAGAGAAGGCAGGGTTTAACCAGGTTTCTGTAACAGCTACTACATGATGTTTAAGGGGGGAGAAATAAGCTCTGCAAAAATCTAATCGCTTAGGCTTGCATAAAGAAGAGGCGTTGAAGTGGCAGGCAGAAAAAGATTTAGGAGACGGTTTTTGAGGTTTTTGGGGATTTTGGTGAAAAGAGTTAAAAGAAACAGAGTAAAGAGAATTTGTGGTTTTATTTGATACAAAATTTGATTGCTATTGAGATTGAGAGGTTCCGTTTTGGGTTAGGATGGAGGCATCAAATTGACTCAACTGGGATTGGGTAAAATTTGTAGGGGATAGGGGAGGTGGGTTTGCTGGAGCTGGGATTAGTGGGATAGAGAGGGAAGATTGGAATAGTAGAGGGGGAAATTGAAATTGATTTTGAGAAAAGGCAGGAGGCTTAAGTTGAAAAAGTTTATTTTGGTTTTGGCGAGTTTGATGGTTTAAAGGAGGAGGGGCAGCTGGACGGAAAGAGGATAGATTCCTATTTGATAGTGGATTCTGGAAAGAGTTTACATTTCTAAAATTATTATTATATGTGTAATTATTGTTATTATTATAGAAACGAGGTTGACCTTGATTTGAGTTAAAAGAAAATCCCTGGTTTGGCGGTGGCCCCTGAGGTAACTGAGAGAAATTTTGCTGGTTCATTTGATTTTGATTCCAATTTTGGTGCTGAGTTTCAAGTTCGATTGTTGATTCTTGGAGATTGTTTAACGTAGAAAGAGATTTAGAGTAATTCTTGTAAGTCTTTAGGACTGTTGATGAAAATAGCTCTTTCATTTGGCGTTACTTGAATGAATATTTGTCCGCTCTTGTGCCAAGTTTTGTAGAGGCCCATGGATTTTTTTAAATTTCGGGCAGCTCTGAAGAGTTTATGCACATCCTGAGGTAAATATTCATTGATGTAGATTTGGTTGTTGGACATGGAGTGTTTGAAGACATCGCTGTTAGAAATTCTACCATAAGATCTTTTTAGGTCTAGAAGTTGAAGACAGTGAGCCCTAAATAGAATGTGACTTGTACCATGGAGGAGTTGTTAGGATGCTTGACTACCCGGGCTTTCCTGATGTTTTTAGATTTTGTGATGTTGAGATTGAGATAGTTCCCAAGAATGACGACCTTACATTTTAGATCAACATTAGGGTTTTCAACGTTGTCAAGACCTGAGATCATGAGGTTACTTGAATATTCAATCTCAAATGACCTGAGACGGAAGTTAAAGTCTTCTAATTGGCCTTCGTAAGCTTTGAGTACGTTAGCGTGACCACTGATGGTTGAAGAGCAGTTCATGATGAATTGTTGTTGGATTTTACAAACGTTACTGAGTTGATTAAAGTCCTCACGTAATAACTCGAAATTTTTGAAAAAAGTGACCTGGAGTGAGGATAGTTCTTAGATAGTTCTTAGATAGTTCTTAGATAGTTCTTAACAGGATAATTCTTTAAACATTAGTGAAGAAAATGAAATAAATTTACATGAATATGAAGAAACAGATGAAATTCCTGAATCCTTAAATGATGACATGGTTAGAAATCCATTTTAATATATATCTGGATACTGTGAAAATATTGATAACATTGAATTAGGAAAAAGACAAATTGATATATGCTACGATTGGAATATAACAGACAAAAATATACCATCTAAAGATGATATTGAAAATTTTTAAAAAAATTATAAATCAGATAATTCAAACAAACAAAATTCAGATGACGAGAAAAAAAATATACAATTTACAGAAGATCAACAAGAAGTTTTAAACTGTTTAAAAGGACAAATAGACGCGATTAAAAATAATACATTAAAATCCAATATGATCAAAAGAGTAATAGTACAAGGAAAAGCAGGATCAGGAAAAAACACAGTAATAAAAGAAATGGTAAAAATGATAACATCTGCTTTCAGGGAAGATGCAGTCAAAATCGGAGCACGTACTGGCATGGCTGCTGTAAATGTATATGGAAAAACATTTCACTCATTACGACGATTACCTTTAAATTATAAACAATTTGGTTCATTAGAAAATCAAAATGCCAAAAAACTACAAACTAAATTAAAAAATTTGAAATTTCTATTTATTGACGAAATGTCATTAATAGGTTTACGTACTTTATATCAAATAGAATCACGGTGTAGAGAAATTTTTGCTAACGAAATTGATGAACCTTTTGGTGGAATAAAAAACTTATAACCGGTTTGTGTAAACACAACCTAAATGCATGGAACATGTTTACTTCCAAATGAGGACTAGATATAATACAAATGTTACTCAACATTACAATACAATTTTCTATTGTTGTAATTAATAATTATCACCTTACTAGTTGTTAAGATTCTAAACCCAAACTATTTTGATTCCCTAAACCTGAATTATTATATGTCCCTGAACCTGAATTATTCCAAGTCCCTAAATCGATATTATTCTAAGTCCATAAACCTGTATTATCCTAAGTCCTTAAGCCCAGATTTTTCAGTCTTTTAAAAGTATTTTATTTATTTATATATACTTCCCTAATTATTCTAAGTCTTATTTGACCCCCCCCCCTTAAATAGGACAAATTTGACCCCCCCTTAAAAAGGACAAATTTGACCCCTCCCCCTTAAATAGGACAAATTTGACCCCCCCCCCCCCTTAAAAAGGACAAATTTGACCCCCCCCCCTTAAATAGGACAAATTTGACCCCGCCCCCCTTAAAAAGGACAAATTTGACCCCCCCCCCCTTAATTTTCAAGTTCTGAAGTACCCCCTCCCTATAAACATGTTCCATGTTAATAATATACTTATTCGGAGATTATAATCAATTAACGCCGGTAGGAGATACGGCAATATTTAGTCCAAAAAAATTTACTGACAAAATGCAATCGCAAGGAGAACTTGTTTTTAAACAATTTCAGAAACATTTCTGTTTACAAAATGCACACCGAAGGAAATAAAACCCCATATTCAAAATTATTAGATGAAATAGCAAATGCAGAATTGTCGCAGGAAAATTACGAAGCACTGCATAATAGACGAGAATCTATAATACCTAAAAACGAATTGGATATATTTGAAAATGCAATACATTTATACCCGAAATGCATACAAGTAGCTCGAATTGTAGCCACAAATGCACCTAATGTAGCCATTCGTTGTTCAGACGAAAAAGCATCAGGGTTACAAAATGTTTTTTACTTATCTAAAAATTGTCGTGTCGTTACGGGAAAACTTATGGACTGAAGGAGGTTTAATAAATGGTACTTTAGGATATGTGAGAGAAATAATTTATGCTGAAAATAATTCACCACCGCAAATACCAGAAGCTATCATGGTAGAATTTGATAATTATAAAGGATCCTATTTATATAAAAATCTATTTCCAATAATACCTCTAAACCGTACATGGACACATAATAAATACAATGCAGCCGAATACAAATACCACTTATGTCATCATATTCAATAACCATACATAAATCCCAAGGCCAAACTATTCATAAAATGTTTCTCCATATTGGAGACAGTGAAAGGTAATTTGGTACCAGTTACGTAGGATTAAGTAGAATTAAATCAATAAACGATTTAATTCTAATAAAAGATTACTACAAATATAGATACGACTCTATTCGGCTATGTGCTTCTTTTAAAGACAAACAAAAGTTTTTACACAAATTTAAAAACGATATTCACTAAAATATAAAAATAAAATAAAAAAAATTATATTCAATTTCATACATTAATAATTCAATAAATTAAAATTTTTTTCATTTATATGCCTAAATTTATTTTAAAAAACAATACAATTACTCCTAGATAAAATAAACTATATATACGATAAAATAATACTTATACAGATGATTAAATACGAAACTATTAATTTTCAACTTGGAATATTTTTAAATAAGAAATAATAATATAATGATTTAAAAAAAATTCTAAAATAAATCAAAAAATTTTCTATAGCTTCGCTCAGTCTTATACTCGTCCCGGGTAATCTAGTATATAAAATATTGTAGAAAAGTATATATAATATTGTAAATAAACCTATTAAAAATAAATAAGAAAATAAGTAAATATCAATACTAGTCGAAACGTAAAAGTAAGAAAAGGAAAATTTTTCTGTTTTGCAGACGAAAATGACACAAGAAAGTCAACACGCATAGTGTATTCAAGTAGAAGTGAGCTAAGGTGATAATTTTCAATACGAAGTGGGAACCAGGCAATATGAGAATGAAGAGGGCAGATGGTGTGTTATGGTAATGCTAACCGTAAAACCAAGCTCAACAGCTAAAACAGCATCAATGGTAATAACCAACGAAGTAGCAGAGGAAACAACCTCCACTACAGCTCGAAAAAGCGAAACAACAGCAGATAGACAGCTACGAAGCCAACAACAAGCAGTATTAAAATTGTCACCTGAGCTAAGATCTCAGATACACCCGACCAGGCTACCAAAAGAATTTATTTTCACCATTTTAAATGTAAGAAACGACCAAGATTCAAGGCTAATGAGGGTCGAGTAAAGAATCCTCCAAACACCAGAGGAGTACCCTCCTGCTATAGAAGCTAATTAGCCATTAAGACGCCCTAGAGGCATTCAAGAAATAACTACTACTACTGCCAGTCGGAGTGCAGCTAAAGAAAATGATAAAATCAGGCAAATTAAAGAAGAAGAGAGAATCAGGAAGGATCGGGAAATACAAATCTGGCAGAAGTACGGAAAGGTATATGACCAGCTCAAAGCTAAGTTGCGGCGCGCTACCGTAATAGATACGGAAATTGATCAATGGTGCAAGAAAAAGGCAAGAATTCAAAGAACAACAGGCCCGGATCATATGGAAAAAAATAAAATTAACAGAAACCACATCCGCCCACTAATGGTTGAAAAATATAATTTGTACTTGAGTTACAACCAACTCTACCAGTAGATACCACCTATTTTTCGTGGTTTCCTAAGGATCCCGAAGATAATAGAACCACCTTTACCAGGTCTTAAGTCAACAAATTAGGCGATTTAGTCCCAGACTAAATACGCACAAGGGGATAGGATGCAACGCAAGTTTTCAGGACAAAAACTTACGTTATGCTAAAATTTCAAATTTATAAAAAAAGAAACGAGCATAAAAGGAGAAGAGCTGCGTGCGCAAAACAACCGCGTGTGAACGACCGGGGGACGCCGGTTCTTCTTCCTTCTTGCTTCAGAGCTAGACCAAGTCGGTCGATAATAAAATCAATAAAGAGAGTTTTTTATTTTATGTGTCCAGCACACAGTTTGATAATTATTTAAATAAAAAGTAAAGTATCAGTTTTAAGAAATTAGCTAATTAGCTCAATGATTTATTTTAATAGTTTGAGTTTATATACAATTAAAATAAAACTAGTATAAAGTGATCACACGCCATATTGCTATTAAGCACATTATATCATTTCGATAAAATTATTACAAAGCTATTGAGAGACCACGCTGTCCAGCTGTAAGTTGAAATCAACATCATCTCAATAAAATATTAAAATAATTTTATATGCTAGCTAGCTCGTAATTGTTAATTCGAAATTGTTGAATTTTATAATTGTGTAAACGTGTGGGTGAGAATATTTTAATATTAATTATTAATGATATCATTATACGTGCACATAAAACTTACATTAGAGCGCGGGCATAAATATATATGCGAAAGAGTTTATTTTTATAATTTTTATGAAGTTTTCTTATAATGTTTTCAAGTGCCCGTAAATACAATTATGACGTCGCTCAAACACATTTCATTGATATTTGTAAGTACACGGCTTTTTGCCATGCGGTTTATCAAACCGAATACTATAGTAAATTCATAATGGCCAAATAGATTTAAGGTTATAAACATTTTATATAATTCTTTTTTTATTAAATAAATATTACATTAAAGTTAAATAAGATTTTTATTGACTTAGTTACCTTCCCCCCTTTTCCTGTTTGACATTAATTTATAGAAGCAGAAGCAGTGATAATCATAGCAGGTAAGGGAGCCAGAAAATCAACATTGAGTAAATTATGATAAAATTAACTAAATAAGTAATACATATCAAGCCAAAGCATTAGCTTTGGATTAAGGGATTGAGGGCGGGCAGTCACGCGACCCTCCATCGCAAGCAAAAGCTAGCTTTGCTTATATATATGAGAATTTTTTCTCTCACTCTATATTAATTACTTCTAAAAGAGAGGGACATACATTTACATTTAACTCACGATCGGAGAAGGCTGAGATATAGAATTTTGGTTTGACTTACGTTTTTTTTATCGAATTTTTGCGATTTATATCGAATTTTGGTTTGGCTTACGTTTTTTTTATCGAATTTTTCCGATTTATCGCATTTTTGCGATTTATATCGAAGTTTTTATTTCAGTTTTTTGATCCAGTAGTTATAAATAAAGAAGAGGTATCCTGAATATTTTGAAAAAAATATACATTTTTAAATTATAATAATAACGCAAGAGTTAGTATATATGTTACCGCTAAAGTACTGAAAATGTTATTATATATAATACCTAGGTAATATATATATTAACGAAAAACTCCAAAACTGATACGTTAATTTATTAAATAAAACTCAATTTAATATATTACCTAGGTTTTATATATAATATCGAGACAGCGTTAGGTAATATATTAAACTCGAGTTTATTACCCGCTAATTTATTGAATAGATGAATTTTTCAAGTATTTATTATTGTTTGTTTTTATAAACTATTAAATTTTGAATTAACGGCAAGTATTATTATTTGAGTATTATTATGATTATGATTTTATGTCTTAAATAATTTTTGGTGAAATAAAGATAATAAATAAACAGACGGCGCTCAGTTTAGCTTTACAAGTTGAAAAAGTAATACATATTTGAAAATTTTGAGTTATAATATTACAAAAATAATGAGTGCTATGGACGTTGATAACAAAATAATTTTCAAAGAAAGATTTTACGAAAAGCTTGATAATTTAATTGATAAAAATTCAAAAAATACGTATTATTTTTCAAAAAGTAAAACTGATTTAAGTTCAAATGGAGTAGAAAAATTAATACTTCCTCTTTCTGACAAGAATCCTGACATAAAATATTATTGTTCAGTAGAAGATCTTTTTGACAAATTGTATGAAGCCCATATAAATATCGGCCATGGTGGTCGTGATCGAATGATAAAAGAATTAAAAAGGCAATACAAAAATACCAAACAAAAAGAAATTAATTTATTTTTAAATTTATGCGAAGTTTGTCAGAAAAAAAAGGGTGCGTGAAAAAGGGATTGGTTGTAAAGCCTATAATTTCTCCTTAAAATAAATCTTAAATTTTTTTTCTATAAATTAACCTAGGTAATATATATAATAACGAGTGCTGGTAGGTAAAATATTAAACTAAAACTGAATTTAATATATTAACGGGTGCCACTTAGGTAATATATTAAATAGAACGATATTATATATAAAACCTAGGTAATATATTAAATTCAGTTTTAGTTTAATATTTTACCTACCAGCACTCGTTATTATATATATTACCTAGGTTTTATATATAATAACGGAATTCAGTACTTTAGCGGGAACATATATACATAAAATATTGGTACATGAATTTCTTAAAATATTTAAAATTTTGTATATACAAATGTATCAGGAGAACATGAATAAAAATAGATATTTAAAAAGGGACCCATACTGTCATAAAATTTAAAAAAAATCACAGCTGCTTATTGTAGAATATATAATTATAGACACATCAAGCCGTGATACACACATATATATACAAGTATATACATTTATCTGATACTTATATAATATATTAATTAACATATTATAGAAATTTAATAAAAATAATATTTTTATTAATTTAAAATGGGAGCATAATTTTTTATTAAATTGTAAAAAAAAGTTTATTTATAAATAAAATATAACTAGCTGATTGGCCTCGCTACGCTCGGCAGAATGGGACAGTAATATTGAACATTTAACTATCACACTATCCGTTGATGTCTAAAAATAAAAAATATTGCTGTGCGAAATTAAAATAATTTTTGTTTTTCATTTAAAAATTGTTTTAAAAAATATTTTAATCATAAAATCTGGAAAATATTGACGTTACTGGTTTGGATAATTGGCGTGTTCAGGAATGGGGCGACAATTAAAATGACTTTTTGACACAGTTTGTTTAAATATATTGATTAAATATATTTGTTTTAATATAATAGTAATTCAATTTCTAACATTTCCGCCCGCCTCGTCGTGAGAACGACGAAAAATCGTTTTCTTCGGAAGGAAGAAATACTATCTTGACAATAAAGTTAAAAATTAAAAAATTGAGAGGTAGACGCTTATAATATGACAATTATGATTTGACCATCTGCACCATGATAGATCTATGACACTTGGTGAGGACCATTGAGTTGAAGCTGTCGTTATTCATGAGAATTTGACATTTGACTATAAATTTATGATGAAACCATCGGTGCAGTGACATGTTTTGACTGAATATGATAGATGTCGTCCATCTGAAACTGAGTTGGCTGTTTGAACTTGACTGATGTTTGACCTTGGCTGTAGAGTGTTCTGTTGAATATTTGAATTGCGATCTGTTATTCGACATATTGGAGCAAAAACTGTGAACAAATAGATTGTATAAGTTGATTGCTATGTATGATATTAAAATTAACACAGGTAGGCTGACTTTCGAAATTTTATTACGAAATAATGACTGATCGAACTTACGACATAAATTGAGACTAGAAATGACACATATGACGAAATTGAGATTGATCGAAACTGGTTCTCTCAATGGGTTACCGCCCGCCATGAGAGGATCAGAGATTTCTCGTGAAGATTTATTTGATCTATTGACAGAATCTTGGCAGAAAAAATGATCAACATGAAAAATACCGTGTCGTGGTAAATAATAGTGTTTAGAGTTGACATTGGACTTGGCAGAAGACAGATTATTTACAAAATTTAATTGACTTAAATTGACACGTTTGACAGAAAAGACATATGATTTATCAGTAGATAGACTAATTGCAAATATTAATAACTGACTTAAATTAAGACGTTTGATAGATAAGACAATTGATTTGACATTAGACAGACTATTTGCAAGGGATAGTTGACTTGAATTAAGACGTTTGACAGATATGACAATTGACTTGACAGCAGACAGGCACTTTTCAAAAGAAAATTGACTTGAATATTTGACAGACTTAACATTTGACTTAATGACTGACAGAAAATATACAAATGGCAATCGATTTAAATTAAGACATTCGACAGACATGACGTTTGATTTCTGTGGAACCGGGACTGACTCCAGTTCTTGAGATTTTCACAATTGACAATATGACAGGTCACGAATATGACAATTTTTTGACAAATGACGAGTAGACGATTGACTATAGACATTATAAAATCCTGGCGTGCAACAAGTAAGAGTCCAACCTATTGCGGATTTTTGAGCTAGAGATTTGCCTGGGAAACCTTTTTTAAGTCCTTCCTCTAAAAACAGTATATCAATACAATTACTGAGGATAATTTCAATTTTATTGTCAGAAAGAAAAAGAGGATCAACAAATTTTATGCCAGAGAGACGTTGACAAGACAAATTGAAGCTAGAGCATCTAGGAACACAAGAAGAAATATTGCCGATTATGAGGACTTCAGTATTATAAATATATATATTTGAATTTATACATGACCTTACTGAATGACGAGTTATGACATTGACATTGACAGAGAGATCTGCTACAGCTATGACATCGAAATCGCAAGAAGATTTTTGGTGTTTGAGTCGTTGTGAGACAGATTCTGAAGCAAAGGCTGCTTCGGCGCATGGATCTGGAAGAGCTATGACTTGTGAAACATGACCGTTTGAAGAATTATCTTCGACAATAGCAGTGCCCATTATGACGAAGGCGTTCTGCAAGACTAGATTTGACAACGTGACTGACTGAGACACAAGACTTGGCGCTACAGAGGCTGCACCTTGACCGGTTGATAAGGAATTTAGCTTGGACTGAAGTACTGGACTTATTTGAGCAAAGACCTTATGCAGTGAAGAGTGATGTTGCAGATGACAGGTGTGGCAAGTTTTCAAACAGCGACATTGAGTGATTAGATGCTTGCCAAGACAATTAAGACATAGAGATTCGACATTGACAAATTCAAATCGTTCTTTGGCGGCTTTGTCCCTGAAATCATCACAAGATGCTAGATTGTGTTTTTTTTGACAATTAAGACATTTATATGACTTTGGTTTAGATTTGGCATTATAAGAATTATGATCTAAATCAATAGGAATAGATGAATTAAGAAAAGATCTGTATGGAATATTTTGATGACTATTCGAAATAATAGAAAAATTTGGCTTACGACCTTGAATATTGTTGCAAAAGGAGCTACATGACGTGTTGCTTTCTATTGCGTCGAATGTTTGGAAATGATCCTGAGAAAATGTCTTTGATTCTGTAAAGCTTGCAGGCTGCTCTGACGGGCTGTTCAATTTAAGAAGGCGTTTCTTCTCTAAGAAGAGTCCATATTGACTTATGTAGATTTCTTCCATGTTGTCCAGAGAAAATTCGTCATCCTTGAAATACTTATCGCTTAAGATTTCTTGATCAGCTGACTCTAGAAGCTTTGCGTGATTGGCTTGATATTTTGAGTAATTGAAGTCCAAAAGCAAAAGACTTGCTTCGATTCCGTCTATGGTACTGACTTCTTGACACTTGTCGTATTGATCATAAGCTTTTCTGATTTTCTTGTATAAAATCATTTGACTTGTGATTGTATCATCCAATTGAGACATGACTGACTTGTATTTGTGCGACACGAGATATTTGGAAAAATAAAAAAAAAATTATTAAAAAAAAATAAATTAAGTTTGTATTTTTTTTGTTTTAATTTGACTAGAACTTAGACTTTTGACGAGACTATACTGTATATCTTTGCTAAATTTATTGATTGACATCAATAAGTCTTGAAGATAAAAAAGAGATTAAATTAATTTTTTTGGTATGACTGATATTCATTGAAGATAAATTATGCTTAAGACGAGACTGTACTGTGTACGTTGATAATTATTGATTGAGGTTGATAAATGTTGAAGAATAAAAAATAAAAAAGTAAAAAATAAAAACTCCATATGACGAGGCTGAACTGTATATATAAAAAAAAATTTTCAAAAAATTTTTGAGGCGAGGCTGTACTTTAGCGAGTTCCAAGAAGAGCACGTGCCGGTATATTGTACGTAGAAATGGTTTCTTGACCTCTTGACATGCGTTGGTTAGAAAGAGATGGTTAGTATTGTAATATTCAAATATACATACTAAATTTTGATGTATGACGTCACCAAAATGGAGCACCGTACTTTTCTCCTATTCACTGACCTTGATTCTTGATTTTTTGACGATGATGATTTTTTGATTTTTTTTACTTTTTGTTTTTTCACTTTTTTTTGACGATTTTGCACTTAGTAATTTTGCCTCCTGAACGATCCGGCTACTCGAAGGACCATGGAAAATATTGACGTTACTGGTTTGGATAATTGGCGTGTTCAGGAATGGGGCGACAATTAAAATGACTTTTTGACACAGTTTGTTTAAATATAAAATGTATGGTTTATTGACACTAAATAAATGTTTCTTGACGCTACCTCTCTCACATGATTTCATAAAATAACGACACACGATTAATTTGACATATAATCACTGACTTTGACTTAGCAAAATAATGCATAAAATGCTCACTAGTTAATTGAGAAAAACACGTTATATTTACTGACTTGACGAATAATTGATGACAATTACAAATATTGATGAAATAGCATAAAAAAAGACTTGTAAAACTAATAAATTGACAGGCACGTGATAAGAGCGATGTTAGACGTGCTTCTCGTGTCGCAAGACTGATGCTGGTCAGCGAAGGGGCGGTAAAAAACGCCGATTTAGGCGCGCGATAAATTACATAAATTGTCAAAATAGTGATTACCGCTTCGCTTGACCACTGTCGATTTTGCAACATGAGAACCGCGAGAAATAGTAATAGTAATTCAATTTCTAACAAAATCCTATCCTATCCTATCCTATATATATTAAAATGAAATAATTAAAATAATTTAAAAAAGTTGTCACCCTAATCAGTGTGTAACTGAAAATCTATATCACCAAAACGATCAAACTAAAGTTCTATGTATTTGTTAGTGCGTTATCTAAAACAAGTTTTTTTGGTTTTTAATTTAACCCTTTCATTAAAGAGAAATCTCTAGAAAACCAATTTAAAATGAAATAATTTAAAAAAGTTGTCACCCTAATCAGTGTAACTCAAAATCTATGTCACCAAAACGATCAAACTAAAGTGCTATGTATTTGTTAGTGCGTTATCTAAAACAAGTTTTTTTGGTTTTTAATTTAACCCTTTCATTAAAGAGAAATCTCTAGAAAACCAATTTACGTTAAATTACAAAAAAATTTATCTTTTAAAAAATTAATATCTGAGACAAAATATATATATTATTATATTATTTTATATAACAAAAAATTTATATTAAAAAATTTCTACTTTTATCAAGCTGTGAACAATCAATATGACTTTTGCAATAAAAGATTTTTTTTTGAAATTTTTATTTTTTCATGTTTAAGACAAACGAATGAAATTTTATGAAATTTTTTAATTCTTAAATTTTTTAATTTTTTAATTTTTTAATTTTTAAATTTAAAATTTTTTTTTTAAAACACACAAATGAAATTTTAGGAAATTTATAAAGTTTAGGACAAACAATATGACTTTTGCAATAAAAGATTTTTTTTTGAAATTTTTATTTTTTCATGTTTAAGACAAACGAATGAAATTTTATGAAATTTTTTAATTCTTGCTATGTGTGAAAGAAAGAGAAGAGAGAAGAGAAATTTAATAAAAATAATATTTTTATTAATTTAAAATGGGAGCATAATTTTTTATTAAATTGTAAAAAAAAGTTTATTTATAAATAAAATATAACTAGCTGATTGGCCTCGCTATGCTCGGCAGAATGTGACAGTAATATTGAACATTTAACTATCACACTATCCGTTGATGTCTAAAAATATTAATAATATGAATTAAATTCAAATTTATAAATAATATAAATATGAATTTTAATTTTTTGCCGTATATACGGTTTATTTAATATGGAACCGTATGAAAAAAACCATATATATATGGTTCTAAAAGTGTACGGACCCGTATTTTCAAAACCGCACATACGGTTAATTTTTACGGGACCCGTATTTTGTAAACCTTATATACGGGTCTCAAAAATTTTCAACCGTATATACAGTTGACAGAAATACGGGTCCGTATATCACTCACCCGTATATACGGGTCAAAACTTTAATCAACCGTACAAACGGATGAGTCGTATACGGGGCCGTATAACATTTACCCGTATATACGGTTAATTTAAATACGGGGCCCGTATAATGCTAGCCGTATATACGGTTTTTACTTTATGGGAGCCGTATTTTAGACACCCGTATATACGGGTAAAATCTTTAATCATCCGATTTAATAACTAATAGTATATATACATTAATAATACGGACAAAAATAAAAACGGAACCGTATATTATGCACCCGTATGTACGGATCAGAGGTATAGGGGTCCAGTATGATTCTATCCGTATATACGGACGGGTAACAATGTACGGAACCCGTATTTTAGGCATCCATACATACGGCTGAAAAAAATTGAGACCCGTATATACGGGTGGGTGATATACGGTTCCGTATTTCAGTCATCCGTATATACGGGTAAATGATATACGGTTCCGTATAGAATTGATCCGTATATACGGGTCTCAAATTTTTTCAGCCGTATGTATGGATGCCTAAAATACGGGTTCCATATATTGTTACCCGTATATACGGTAAAATTTGTACGGATACAGTTCTGTAGAATTTTTTTCCGTATATACGGCTATGAAAAATATGGACCGTATTTTTCTGTTCCCGTATATACGGCATACGGTTAATGCGCGTCAAAATCGCCCGTATTTCCCAACCCTGTTCCTTTTAAATTAAATTTAAAATAAGATTATTGTCTAACCTCATTGTCTGACTACCTTTGATAAAATTCCTTTAAACTAACAAAAATTTATTTTTTTTTATATAAGTATATTAAAAAATTTTTTGATGTTACCTAGATACAACATATATTGGAGCATTGGTGTCTGGTGAAGCAGCCTTGACAGTTGTTAGCAGCCTGAAATACACATCCAACAACCCATGATTTTTTTTTCAACAACTTCACCATCAGCTGTTGATCCTTGCTGCTGGCATTCTTTCATCAATTAAAGGTTTTTTTGTTTTTAATATGAGAATCGCATAATAATGAAAACCATTTTAAAAGTAAGAATCATTGTTATAAAATATTTTAATTAATTTTGTTTTATTGAAAACTCTGAGTTTTATTTTTATTTTCATAAAAATTATTTTATTTGGAATTCAATAAAATTTATATATGTGTAATCGTTTTGCCAATTCACCATGACTAAAATAATTATGAAACAGATAGCTTTAATTCCTAGAATTAAAAATGCTTATCAACATTTTTTAAAAGAAGGTGACTCCATGTCAACCTCTTCTTGTAAAGTCAGATTGTCTAACCTTCAAAATACATTTTTAAAATTTGAAACAAACCATTCTTCATTGTTTAGTAACCCTGATTATGAAGCAATTAGTAATCAACCATATTTTAAAGATGCGCTGTTTGAAGAAACAGAAGAAACTTACATACAGGTTTCAAGTTTGTTTCAAAAATATTTGGATGATCACCCTCCCCCACCTGCTCATGTTTTACTAGATTCCACTCACATTAATGAAAAAATTCACAACATTAACGATAATAACAATACAGGGAACATTTACGATTATGAACGTTTGCTTAGAATTGCTTTGCCTGAGTTTGATGGTGAGTTTGCAAATTCAGAAGCCTTTAGAGATATCTTTGTTACAACAGTATTGAACAGACAAAAGCTTTCTGATGTTTATAAATTAAGTTACCTTAGATCTCATGTAAAAGGAGATGCCTGAAATCTGGTTAATTCTTTTTCATTAATTAAAAATAATTTTAAAATAGTTTGGAAAAAATTGACTGACCGTTATGAAAATAAAAAAAGATTAATTAATGCCCATATGTCATCAATTTTTTCAATCAAACCTATGACAAATTACACCTCAAAAGAACTTAAAAGAATTTTAGATTCCATGAATACTCCTATTTCATCTCTTAAAGTATTAGGACGTCCTGTCGAGGCTTGGGACGATTTTTTGGTTTTTCATGGCGTTTCATTATTGCACAGTGATGCAAGAATGCATTTTGAAACTTTTGTAAATAATTTAAATTTAAAGGGTTTACTCAATACTATACTTACACCTCCCACCTCAGACCCGGCAATCAATACAACTGCTCAGCAAAATTCTGAACCAACAAGCTTTGCCACTTTTATACAATTTTTAGAAAATCAAATTAACATGCTGGAATTAATTGAAAATTATGATGGATTTTGCATGCTCAGCAACCAATCAAAACAAAAAAATTTTAATGTTTCAACTCAACCCGCAAAAGTTTATTATGCCCAAGTAGAACAAAAGCCAAGTGATAGTTCAAACAAAACTGAATGCTTGATATGTAAAATCAACCACCACTTTGCTCAGTGTCCTACTTTTAAATCTAAATCTATACCCCAAAGAACACAGTTTGTTAAATCAAAAAAAAAGATGTTTTAATTGTTTAGGTAACTATTTCTCAAACAAATGTACTTCTGAAAAAAGATGTACAATTTGTAATAACAAACACAATTCTACCTTACGTATAGTAAATTATAAAAAGATGCAAAATAATTCTCAAAGCCATCCAAACAATGCTACTCTCAATGCTAACGTACAAGGTGGTAGGCAGATGGTTCAGCAATTTTGCTTGACAGAATCAAGTGGTTCTAGTAATTTATGACAACCAAATTCGGTTATATTGGCAACAGCATTAGTCAATATAACCTCAGAAAATGGTTGTTGCTTTTCAGTTAGGGCACTCATTGATCAATGTTAACAGGCTTCATTTTTTAGTGAATATACATATAAGAAATTAGGTTCTCGTTGCCTTCCAACAAAATTACCAATAACTGGAGTTGGTGGTAAAAATAACTTCACTTGTAAAATATCAGTTCAAATTAATATCGCACCTCATTTTTATTCGCATTTTAGCCTTGATTTAATTGCAAACGTCATTCCTAAAATAACCTCATACACAACTGCCGCTAATGTTGCTTCAAATTAAAATTATTTAAGTCATTTAACATTAGCCGATCCTCACTTTAATACCAATGATAAAACAGAAGTTCTCTTAGGCTCCTCGGTCCATGCTTCCATAGTTGAGGAAGGGATCAGGAGAGATGAAGCAAATGAACCTATTGCCACGAAAACCAAATTAGGTTGGGTTTTATCAGGTAATTGTGGCATAGGCTCTACGTGTTGTTTAATTAAAATTGATTCAGATGCTGCTGGTCTCTTATTCGACTTGGAAAAGTTCTGGAAACAGGAAGAACTTTTTGACCCCTCTTCACTCTTGCTGAGTCCGGAAGAACAGGAGCGTGAGGACTTTTTCTTTCAAACCCATTCAAGAGAAAAAACAGGTCGTTACATAGTCAGACTTCCATTTAAAGTTTCAAATCTTCACGATTTAAAATTCACTGGTTTGTTCAATATTGCCAAAAATGTTTTAATTAGAACTGAATCTCGTTTCTCAAAAGATGCAATTTTCCAAAAAGCTTATATAAAATTTCTGAAAGATTATGAGGATACTAGACACATGCAGTGATCAATATTTCTTGATTTGATTATATGTTATTTTTTACCACATCATGGTTTTGTTAAAAAACATAGCATAAATCCTGAAAACCCCAAATTTCGCTCAGTTTTCAATGCTTGCTTCAAAGCTTGCGTTTATTTAAAAGTTATATATGGTAATAAAATCTCAATAAACTTAGTTCAAGCAAAATCAAAAGTTGCTCATATGAAACCTTTACTCACAATACGCAAATAAACTCATAATAGATTCAAACTCAATAATGAGCGATAGTAAAGCTCTAAAAATCAAAGAGGTTTCAGCCTTATGTTCTAATTTAATTGTTTCATGTAAGAAAAAAAGAAAATCAAAAAAGATCAAAATATGGGACTTGCTCGAAAAATATTCAGACTTATCAAAATTATTAAGAATTTCAGCTTATATACTTAGATTTATTCATAAAATATCTTTAAAATCAAAAAAAGTTTTAAGTAGGTCTGAATTATTTTCAAGCCAATGGTTTGACTTAAAATATGATTTCTCAATTGTTTATTCTGCTTCAGTAGAAGAAATAAACTGATCTATAGTAATACGGGTATATTTGACCCAAAGAGCATATTACAAACCTGAAATTCATTATCTTAAAAACTCTAACAAAATTTTTAAGCAATCATCTTTAAACTCCTTCAACCCCATTTTACAAGACAATCTATTAAGAGTAGGTGGCAGAGTTGAAAACTCAAATTTGTCAGAGGAGGAAAAACATCCTCTAATTTTACCGTTCAAATGTAAACTTTCACAATTAATTGTAGAACTTTTTCATTTCACAACAAAACATGGCACTATCAAGCAAACCTTTTCAGCTCTTGGTTCTATGTACAAAATTATTGAATGTAAATATTTAGTTAAAGCTCACATAAAGAAGTGCCATTCCTGCATTCGTTACAATTCATCTCGCGAAATTCAAAAAATGGGGAATTTACCCTTTTACAGAGTAACAAAACCTGATAAACCATTCAGAATTAGTGGTGTGGACTACGCGGGCCCCTTCAACATTCTTACTTATAAGGGAAGAGGCGCAAAGTCTTTAAAACGTTATGTCGTTGTGTTCGTCTGCATGGCAACCAAAGCTGTTAATATTGAGTTGGTTACATCGCTGCATTTGTGTACTTGTAGTTGAGCTTATACCCGTGAAGCTTGTACCCGTTTAGTGAGTTACCTTTGTCGATGCTGACAGAATCCTCCAGGAAATGTATGTAGAGTACTCATCCTACATGCAGAAACTTTTTGCACTCTTAGCTGACGAAGGCACTACTTGGGAATTTAACCCACCGGGTGCACCACATTTTGGCGGAATTTGGAAAGCTGCGGTAAAATCTATATGCATCACATTTTTAGAGTTCTTGGGAACACCAAATACACATTTGAAGAAATTTACACCTTCCTAAAACAAGTAGAATCTTGCCTCAACTCGCGTCCTTTGTTTCCACTGAAAGAGGTTCCCACAGATTTATTCTTATCACCCTCATTGTTGCTAAATCAGTCTCAATCCTATTTGATACCTGAACCCAGTTACTTAGACAAAAAAATACCTCCCACGCAAAAATATAGGTTAATCCAGCAGATGACACAGGACTGGTGGAAACGCTGGTCCTGTGACTATTTGCAATCTTTGCATTCAGACAAAAATGGAAATTGGCACAATGAGATATACTTGTGAATGATATCGTGTTGATTACTGATGAAACAATGCCACCAGCAAAGTGGCCATTAGTTCGAGTAGTAAAAGTGTATAAAGGATCTGACAACTTGACGAGGGTTATGGATCTGAGGACCAGTGCTACAATGCACATATATTACATAAATTAGTTTTGTTAACGTCTTTAGACAATGAATCAGACTAAGCAAAATTGAAATTGTATAAATTAGAATTGTAAATAGTGTAAAAATTGTGTAATGTATTGTATTTATTTATTTATTTATTCATTAATTTATTTATTGTATTGTTATCTATTTAAAAAAAAAAAAAACAAAATGTACAAAAAAAACGTAAAATAATCAAAATTGTATTTATCAAAAAAATCATTAAATATCATTAAATAATTGTAAAAAATTGTAAAAAGTGTGTGAGTGTGTATAAATGTTTGTTTTTAAAATCATATTAGCGCTAATGAACACTCAAAAATTATTATTTTCAAAAATCATTAATTTTCTATATTTTTCAATTGTATAACTTCACTTTGCATTTTTTTTTAATTTTTTGGTAACATACACCTGTTCATTTTATTTCATAAAATGGATGGGTGGATTGTTGTAAACTGAGTGATTCAGTATGTATATATGTATATAGATGTAGGAGCGCGCGCGTCGACCTCCCAACTTTTATAACGGCGTACCTTTCAGTACATCGTACACCTTCATGCAAACAAGTCATGAAAACGAAATATATGATACAAATATATTTCCAAACAACATTGTGTTCTATTATTTTATTAATTAAAATAACCTCTGCGACAACAATATATTTTTCCATACTAAATCCATTGGATAACGTTAATATTACACACTTTTATTTAACTTGAGTTGTCCGTCTGTAATGTGGGAAATATAAGCTATTTTTCGGATATTTCTCTTTAACTTTTTTTTTGCAGATTATTATTAGTTCCTGATGACCATTAAAGATTGTAGAAAAAATTTTTTGTAGAAACAATAAAAAAATAAAAATAAATAGAAATAATAAAAAAATTTTTGCTTATAATAAATTTTATATTATTGTCAAATAATATAAAAAATAAAAGAATTATGGCACCTGGTGAAAAATTTGTAACCGCACTGGAATTTAGGTAACGAAAATAAATGCTAAATATAACTGATAGGCAATATCACACCCATGCAAAGTTGATCTGAAAAAAGTTACGGTGGTTCAACTTAAATCTTAAAAATATTGATTCAATAAAATTTATTATTAGTTTCTTTTTTGCAGAGCTGGGCAAGACTGGCATGCTCATTGTACGTTTATGAAGAAACTGGCACAAAATTTGTCTTAAAACAGCAATGACATGGAAAATTTGAAGACTGGCAACTTTATAAAATGTTCCAAATTTTAAAAAGGATCAGTTTTTGATCCGTGCCTTTGGAATTTTTGAAGACTGACTCCTCGATTTTTCCTGAAACGGAAAAAATTTCAAGACTTGCCGTTTTCAATTTTCTGTTTTTCCTTATTGAGAACAGATTTTCATCCGTTTTTACCAGGGTTTTTACATAGAATGAAAATTCGTATTTATTTTGTAATTTATTTAAATCCTGATGTTATTTTAATTGTTAAATAAGTATACGGAAATTTTCGTCTGAAATTTTTTGTATTGTTTTATTTCATCTCTCTCAACAAAATAAAAGCATCATAATTATAACTTTTTGTTATGATATTAAAATAAATTTTAAAAAGTATTGATATATTTATTGTTTATCTTAAATTCAATTAGCATATTTATTGCTATAACTTTATGGTTTAAAGGTTTTTAACTAATAAAATAACAATTTAAGTGAACTTAAAAAATTTAGTGATACATTTAAATACGAGAAAAATAAAAGAAAAATTAAATTTTAAAGAATAATCCATCAATGAAAATTTTAATCGAAACATCTTTTTTAAAATTCAAATATTTATTAATTTATTTGAATAATTATTCAAAATTTATTTATCGCTCGATATTAAGGTGTGAAGTTTAAAATAATATTTAAATATTTGTATCATGCGATTTCATTAGTGAATATAATATGGAGCAGTTGCAATATGGCAAAATTTCAGGTAAATAATATTTATTAATAAATTCATTAATATTATTCCCTAATCATCAAATTTAAAAATTATATTAAAAATGAATGTTTTCCTTAAATAAATTGTATTTTCGTGCGATAAAATAGATGTCTGCTTGTATGAGTGATGTCACGTTTAAGAGAGGCGCATGCTTACATAAGGATCATCAAATCATATTGCGCGAGTATCGATAAATGAGAGAGAGAAATCAATTCGAGAGAATTATTGTATTTCCCTTTTTCTCTACTTCCTTCCTTTAACTTCCCCCAAAAAAATATATACAGGGAGAGCGTCGATTATTGTGCTTGAGTGAACATCATCACGCGCGGTTTTAAATTTATTGATTGAAAGTTATATTGGAGTTCCTAATTATTCATATTGGATTTTTTTTTGTTAATTATTCATTTTTATTATTGGCGATATTTTTGGATATCTAATATTGATTGTCCACATTAAATTACTTGGAATAATTGGCGATCAACGAGTATTGTATTCAGTATTAAAAAAAAAGGGTTTGACGTCTTGGAGTATTGACCACGAGGAAGTGCCATTGTTATGATAAAAATGGAGATAAAAAATTGCCGTTTACGGAAGTAAAAAAGTGATAGTCGTGCAAAATAAATAAAATAAATTGAAAATATTTTAGTTTACTTCCAAGGTTGCAGCGTTACTTTGAATATTATGAAAAAACCAACAAACTCTATTTTACTTATTATGGATCCTTACATTATAAGAAAATAAATATTTTGTATTACACATTTTTATCTAAATTTTCTATTTATAGAAAAAAACTTAAAATATAAATATTTAATTTTATGTAGAAATAATAAAAGATATTAAAAAATATTTTTAAAAATATTTAAACTCATTGTGCAAACAAATTTTCTTTTTTATTTCCGTAAACGGCAATTTTTTTCACCAATTTTATCATAGCTATAGTCAGTAAACCACATGGCCATTTTTACCCAAATTGACTTTTTTTAAAAACCCTAAAATTGGGACTATGATTTTAAATTATCATATAAAGAATCATTGAAAAGGGACAAGTAAAGAATTTTTGGAAACTCGAAATTTGCAGAAAATTTTTGAGGCCCATAATACCCATTTACATAAAAATTAAAAATTTTCTTTCTGGTTCTTGAATCTTAGTAAAGACTATTCCAAGAAAAAAATCTGAAGTGCCAGAGCTTTCAGGTTATTAAGTTCTAACCAACCGTGATCTTTTTTTAATAAAATAAGGCTTGAAAAGGAAAATTAGAGCTGTATATTTTTTTAGCGTAGGTTAATTTTAGCAATTTATTTATTTGAGTGTTTTGATATAACTCCTCATGAAAAAAAATTACAAAGCAGAATTGATTTTCGCGGAAGTACAAAAATTTTTTAAAATACTAGAATACTAAATTTTCTATTCTATTCTATTCCATATGTTATTTAAATGGAAAAAGTACGTGCATTTCGGCAACCCTATAATGTGTAAAATTCCTCTACAACAATTATAAAAAATAATAAATAAATAGTTTTAGAGTCATGAGACTTGTCAAGAAAAAGGTCTAATTCACTAAAATAATCTAAGACTCCTTTTTCTCTACAAGTTCCAGAGGGGGTCCGTATTAAGAAAATATAACGCGAATATATTTCCTTAATACTATAACGGGTACCAGGAGGTTCTGGCACTTCAATATTCAACAATTCAAAAATAATACAAGTCCTAATGTAGAAATAGTGTGAACTTACCCATATATTACTGAAATTATAAGAAGGAAAAATAATACATCAAATATAAAAGAAATAATTACAAGTTTTTATTTTAGTGTCGCTCACCAGCATAACATTTTTATTAAATTGAAAGAATTGAATTTATTGTGAGGACTAATATATATAGGTATAAAATAAGTAACTTAAATCTAATTACAAAGAAATAATACGCGAGAATTACGCGACGCTTATGCGGTTTAATAATTTGACGTTACAATATAATTTTTAGATAATTAATTTATAATAACCTAAAGTACTGGCCTAGTACTTAGGTTTAATTTAGTCACGATGAGAGAGAGAGAGAGATGAAACGAAAGGCAATCAATTTGTAATTATACAATTTTCTATAAAATTTTAACTAAGGAAAAAGGAAGGAGATCAATGCGCAATTCTTGATAAAAAAATGTTATAAAAATATCGATACTCAAAATAATACCTTGATCTTGATTGACGCCACTCACAGTTATTTATTACAGATGAATACCAAGCTTGGTTTTATAATCGATTGCTCCAAAAAAAGTATAATATAAAACGCCAATATTGATTTGGAATGACAATGCCTCGTGGTCAATAATTCGATCGATGCCGGTAACTCCAAATTTTAATAAGCCGCAACTAATACTTATTTTTCGCCAATTAATGTCAATTCTTGATAATGTCAATCAAAACTTATTATTTCCAAATAGTATTAATTAATAACTACTGCCAATAACTAATTACTTAACTTTCAAAATCAACAAGTTATCAAAATAATAATACTTCAAAAGTTATGAACACACGTGATGGACTTATCATTCCCAGCGCCATGCACGTTTTGAATATATCAAAATTTAGGGGAGGTAAAAAGAAGGAAGTAAGTAGAAAAGGAAAAATACATGAGTTCCGTCTGCTCTCTCTTCTCGTGCCGTGAGGTGATGCCCTCTAGTTTTCGCGTTTATTCACACACACACCAACGTTCGTCCTGCGCCCATACTCTCATGTACATATAAAATAATTTAGTCTGCTATTCAAAATTTACCACGCTATAACCCTAACAGTCGGTTTTTTAACCGCTTTAATGAATAAATCTTATTTTTTTGGTACTAACTTTCATTTAAAAACCTTGGAGCAGCAGCAAAAAATTGAATTTGGTAAATAACGGACACCCTAGTAAGTCCATGTAAATTGAGTCTTACTTTTTATAAAATATTTGTAATAATTTGCAGTGATCAGAAGCCTCCTGATTTCCAGTCATAGGGGTAATTTTTATTCGTGCTATCGATTACCCCTACGGATCCCCTCTTATTCCGCGGTATAAGAAATGGAGTTATTGTTTTATTATCACTAATTTAACCCTTTTCTAGTACCGCCAGTGTCTTAATAAAATAACTTTGTAATACGATAGAGGTCTCCTTTTAATTAGTTAAAATTAACTTAAAATTTTGAGATAAAAAATTACAGTACTTAAAATTATAATAATTCTCAAGGAAAATTAAACTGAAAAAATTTTAAAATAAATACGAATTTTCATTATTTTTGTAATGGGTTAAAAATCCGTTCTCAGTTTGATGAAACGGATAATTGAAAACGTTAAGTTTTGAAACTTTGGTCGTTTTACAAAAAGTTGAAAACGGATCAGTTTTCAAAAATTTCCTTGCTATTTGGAAACTAGGTAAATCTAAATCCAGTTTTAGTAAATCTCAACTAAAAATTATGTGAATTAATATTTCTGATAACTTTTCTAATTAACAAATTTTGACATTAAATCCGATATATTTACCATGGCATTTAGGTATATTTTAATAAATGAGATTTAATAAATGTTTATATATATTAGCAAAAAGCAAACCAAATAAACTATAATATGATACTTCCAATGTATTTACGCATTCTCGTAATATCTAATAAATCATCATAAGAAAAATATTTTTCTTTATTAACAGCTAATTTAGATAGTATTATTAGTAATACTAGCTAATTACAAGTGTACAACTACTTATAACTTTTTTGTATGTTCCTTTCCGAATATTTTTTGAATTATTACTATATAGTTTATCTTTTCTTTTTTTATTAAAAATATTCTAAACTTTAGTCTCATACATATTATTCAATATTCAAATCTGAGTAGATTTTAGATACACGCAAATAATCTGTTTTCAAGAATACATTTACTTTATTTTAAGTTTTATTTTAAGTGCCCCCCTGTTTTTTATGATATCTTTTTTTACATCTTAAAAGACGCCTAATTATTAGATTTTTAGAGTATTAATAGAATTATTAGCAATTATTAGACTTCAAGACATCTTTCAGATGTAAAAAGATGTATTTTCAAAAATTTTTAAATATCTTATGCGACATGTAAATTTAACAATGATTTCTAACAATGATTTCGATGACTAATTTTCGAAATAATAAATGTTAACAATTTTTTAAACGAAATGCAGTTGTTTATAAATTGTTTAAACAAAAAATTGTTAATTGCCACATGTGACATGTAAATTTAAAAAAGGTTTCCAACAACGATTCTGATGACAAATTTTCAGAATAATAATTTTGTAATCTCCTCTGTATATTAAAAATTTTATTCTGTTATATTTTTTAGTCCGCCATCTTAAAAGTATGTGTTCCATCGTAAAAGATGAAAATTTTTATCCGAAATTTCATTTATTTATTCAACCCAAAAACCCCCAGATGCAAAAAATTAATTTAATTCGTTTAAAATTAAATTAATTTAATTGAGTAACATTAAAAGTATTGAAAATTATAAAACTATTAAAAATTAGGTTACTGTTAAATACCGTTAAAATTAAACAGACTTTAATGATAAAATATACATAGAAGTTGAACCGTAAAATTTCACAGCATTTTTTAAGGTTTTTAATAGTTTTCTTCTGTGAGGGATATAAATTAAAAAATATAATTTAATTTAGCATTCATGATTGAAATAACGTACCTTATAAAGGCAAGTGTCAATGACTTGATTAGTAACAACTTCTAAATCATCAGTGAGGAGTAGTCTAGAATGTATAAAATCGCATAAATCTTCATTTGTCATAACATCCCAAATCCCATCACATGCTAAAATTAAAAATTCATCATTTTCTTCGTCTCTATCTCGCATGAAAACTTCTGGTTCAGGAGAAACTAATTGTTCACATGGACCTCTATCTTCTGAATTTTTGTATTCATAATCACCAAGAGCTCTTGATACTGCCAGTAATCCATTAACTCTTTGAATTACTACATTGCCACCTGCTTTTTGAATTCGTTCCTTTTCAGCTGGTAATACTGGCTTGTGATCTCTTGTGGCAAAAACTGGGTTTCCTGATCGACATAAAACTGCTCGTGAGTCTCCACAGTTAGCTACGTAGATATTTTTCGGAGATATGAAAGCACAAACTGCTGTTGATCCAGATTTATCAGAACCATCAGACATTTGTGGTAAATCCCTCATTTTATCATCTAACCTTAGGAATCCTGAATGAATTCCTTTCAGAACATCTTCTGTTTTGAATTCTTCAGTTTGCATTATACATTCTAATAAATGTTCGGCACTATAAGCTGACACTAAAGCTCCTGCATGCCCATCAAACACTGCAAAATAACTCCAATCTAAAAGGCCTCCTTCTAAGCCTATAATAACTCTATGTGCATCTTCCATTTCTAGACGCCACCCTTGCATACTTGCAACACCATACTTAAGTCCATTTCCAGAACCATGTTCATTATATTTATCAGTTTTTGGAGTGTCCAAAAATGCTCCCATTCTAAACTTAATTTATTATTTGAATAATAAGAAACTGACTACTTGATTTACTTCTGCTTTATGCATTGAATAAACTTGACAAAATTTGCCATTCTCCTATTCATGCAAAAAAATTAAATATTTTAAATTTATTTAATAGGAAAAATAACAAATGTATTAAAGAAATTATTTACATTTTATATTTTTAAAATTGCCAAGTTTTGAATAAATAATAAAGATGATTTTTTGAGACTAAAATGCATTTTTACTTAACTCATTAACGCTGAAACGGAAAGTTTTAAAAGTGAGAAAAAAAAGCTATAAAAAAAACGATATCCACGATGGCAAATTTTTCTCACGGTTACCTACCATTTCCCCGAATACCACTCCCAAGCAACTGTTTCCCCGAATGTAGTTTCCCCAAACCTTTTTTCCCGAATGGACAATTCCCCGAAAACTGTTCTCCTGAATAGAAATTTACCCGAAAAGAAATTTTTTTATTATTTTTTTATATTCGAAATTTTTTAAAATTAAATTTAAAATAATAGGCTAAATTCATATTGTTTTTTTGTTATTTATATAACTCTATTCACTTTATTTACATCAAAATTTTGATTTATAACATATTTTCTATACTCAAAATTATAAAATAGACAAAATTAATTTTTCTGGATAGTAGCCACGAAAGTATGCGCTAAGAAATTTCTCGCTGCTGCTGCAGAAAAATTTTATACGGTCCTTGTCCATAAATAAATTATGACCCAAATCGCAATTTACGTGCGATTTGGTCCATTCTTTACTTTTCTGTATAGGAGCCATAAATATACTATTCTGGTCTGCGGCTAGAATGCAAGTATTCCCCGGACGCTACGTGTCCGGCAAAGACGTATTTTTTCGCCTTAGAAACAGAAAAATTTTATACGACCCTTGTCCATAAATAAAGAATGGCCCAAATAGCACATAAATTACCTTCCGAGGCGAAGCCAAGTTTTTCTGGACTCGAGTCGTAAATATACTATTTTGGTTCCTCAAAGAGGAACCATTGTGTTAGGTCAAAATTTGATTTTCTATTTTTTGGCATATAAGCATGTTTTGGGACCCCAGGAAGCTAAAAAACCTGTTTTTAAAAAAAGTCTGTATGTGTGTGTGTGTGTGTGTGTGTGTGTGTGTGTGTGTGTGTGTGTGTGTGTGTACGTATGTAATCGGTGATATTTCACAAATATTATGGAATTAAGACCTAATTTTTTTTTCAAAAATTTTTTCACCAAAAAATCTCGAGGTACTTTTTTTTTTTTTTTATTTGGATGTAATACCTCATTTATTTCCATGAAAGTACTTATATTTGAAAGTATGGTTTTTACATGATATCTCGAATCGGATACTTAATTTTCTGAAAATTTTTTTTCAAAAATTTTTTTCACAAAAAAATACAAAAAATACCAATTTTTTTTTTCTTTTTGGACTTAGTACCTAATTTATTTCCATGGAAGTACTAGTTTTAAGAACCTTGTTTATTGTTATTTTTTGGATCTGATACTTAATTTTTTCAAAATTTTTTTTGTCAAAATTAAAAAAATAGAAAAATTAAAAAAAATGCAATATTTTTTTTTTTTTTGGGTGTAATACCTCATTTAATTCTATGAAAGTACTAATATCTGAAAATATTATAACTAGTGATATTTCAAAACCATTATCGAATTAAGACCTAATTTTTTTTTCAAACATTTTTTTATCAAAAAATCTCAAACCCCCCCTTTTTTTTTTTAATTGGATGTAATACCTCATTTATTTCCATGAAAGTACTTATATTTGAAAGTATGGTTTTTACACTATATCTCGAATCTGATACTTAATTTTCTGAAATTTTTTTTTCTAAAATTTTTTTCACAAAAAAATACAAAAAATACCAATTTTTTTTTTCTTTTTGGACTTAGTACCTAATTTATTTTCATGGAAGTACTACTGTTAAGAACCTTGTTTATTGTAATTTTTTGGATCTGATACTTAATTTTTTCAAAATTTTTTTTGTCAAAATTAAAAAAAAATAAAAATAAAAAAAACTGCAATATTTTTTTTTTTTTTGGGTGTAATACCTCATTTAATTCTATGAAAGTACAATTATCTGAAAATATTGTAACTAGTGATATTTCAAAACCATTATCGAATTAAGACCTAATTTTTTTTCCAAACATTTTTTTATCAAAAAATCTCAAACCCCCCCCTTTTTTTTTTATTTTGGATGTAATACCTCATTTATTTCCATGAAAGTACTTATACTTGAAAGTATGGTTTTTACTTGATATCTCCAATCTGATACTTAATTATTTGAAAATTTTTTTCCTAAAATTTTTTTCACAAAAAAATACAAAAAATACGAAACTTTTTTTTCTTTTTGGACGTAGTACCTAATTTATTTCCATGGAAGTACTAGTTTTAAGAACCTCGTTTACAGTAATTTTTTGGAATTGATACTTAATTTTTTCAAAATTTTTATTATCTAAATTAAAAAAAAAGAAAAATAAAAAAAATTGCAATATTTTTTTGGTGTAATACCTCTTTTAATTCTATGAAAGTACTAATATTTTAAAATATTGTAACCAGTGATATTCCAAAACAATTTATTATCGAACGAATACCTAACTTTTTTTTCCAAAAACTTTTTTATTAAAAAAATCTCAAAATACTTTTTTTTTTTTTAATTTGGATGCAATACCTCATTTATTTCCATGAAAGTACTTATACTTGAAAGTATGATTTTTACTCGATATCTTGAATCTGATAATTAATTCTTTGAAAATTTTTTTCTCCAAAATCTTCGTTACAAAAAAATACATAAAACATCAAATTTATTTTTCGTATTTGACATATCTAATTTATTTTAATGAGAGTACAAGTTTTAGAAATTTAGTTTATAGTAACTTTTTGTAACCGATCACAATTTTTTTTTTTATTTTGATATAAATTATATCACACAAGAAAAAATGATGGAAATCTTGCCTCTTTTTGACTTCCTCGGATTATTTTGTTCGTTGCTATGTTTATTTATGTATGCAGCTTAATGAAATTATAAAAAATAATAAACAGCCTAAAAATATTAAATGGTTATGTTTGCATTTTAAAGTTAAGATTTAAAAGTTATATTGGCATTTTTTAAAGAATCAAACAATTTATAGAATTAAATAATTTTTTATTTTGTGATTAATAGAAATAATATAAATAATGTTAAAATCTTGAAGCAATTAATGTGGCTATTTTTTTTATTACAAAATATTATTATTATTATTATTATCATTGTTGCGGAAGATTGGTCAAATGCAAGGAGTACACTGAGAAAATAAATTATAAGAAATTATTATGAATTCTGGTAAAAACTCCTATCTTTTTATAATAATTGAGCGAATATTTGTAATTTTCGCATCGTTACCAACCATTTCTTTTATAAAAAAAAATAAAATTAGCTTTTTTTATATTTCTCTCTTTTTAATTATGCAAAAATGATTTAAAATCCATTAACGCCGGCGCGACCAATCCATGGACGCTAGAATTTTCACTTTAATAACAAAATGATCTTAATAATCTACTTTACCAGCTACTAAAAACGAAAAATGTAGGTATAATTGCATGGTTGTAATCAATAATATTTTTTGTAAATTAAGATTACAGCCCATTGTTTGAGGAACCTCAGTGCCAGCTAGTTGGCAGGGTATTTTTTTTAGTCAAAATAAAAAAATCTTCCTGATTTATACAGCACACTGAAAGAGTTCCAAAAAGAACAGGGCGATACATAGATAAGCGTTATTGAACTGTCACTTGGTCAAAAACCTTCGGTTTGCCGGACCGACGCTCTACCTACTGAGCTATCGAGGGCGGACAACCACAAGAGACAATCAGAAACATTTTCTTTTTCATTCAAGGGGCAGCTTTTGGATCTAGTGCCATATTTATATTAATAAAATTTTAACGTTCGACAAATTTTTCAATTTTTAAGTATCATGAACGATCATTTCGAACAAACATAATCTTATATTTCAAAGATATATAAGGCATTTTCATACCATTAATTTTATTTAAAATTTTCACAATTTTAAATAAATTATTAAAATTATTTAACATCAATTAAAAAATTTTGGGACAGGAATTCTTTCCAATTTTTCCAAATTATTTTCAGTGGCAAAACGTGAAGATCTATGTGAGTTATCATTTTGAGGGTTATGGGTTGCTATAAATTCATTAAACTGACATTTATTTTTTAAATAACTTTCTTCAACAGAATCAAAAGTATTATGTTTTATATAATTTGTTTTATCAGAATTAACTATAAGTAAAATTTTATAATGATTTTCCTGAAAATGAAACCACATGTCATTCAAATTCAAGAATTTTTAATACGTTACGAAATCGAATTTTGCTCTAAAATTAAACTTTTTAACATTTAAACTAACATATATTAATATACTAAAACTTATAATATAAGAAAAAGTTTAATTATATATTATTAGAATAATATTTTATCGTCCGATGATAATTGAAATAATATGATTAATAGTATTTATTTTTATCGGTCTTTACGTAATTTCTGGCACTTGGTCGAATAGTTGCCTTCTTTGAGAGAGAATAAATGTATCTTCGAGTGTCGTCTCGTGCCGTAGCTTAGTTGACTAAAGCGTCTATCCGGCAAATAGAAGATCACGAGTTCGATTCTCGTTAGCACTGATGAGACATTTATTTTTTCTCAAAGATTTTTTTCTTAACATCCAAGAAACAAAATAAAAATTAAATTAAAAATTTATTTTTAATTTAGAAAAATTTATTAAACTGCTGTTAATGCGATACACGCTATGGGCGACTCATTAACAATAAAGCAGCTTAAATATTATTCATCAATTACATTCATTTGTATTGATGAATAATAATAAGTGTCCGTAAAGACCGATAAAAATAAATACTATTTAAAAAGTTTAATTGTTTCAGTATGCAAACTTCTAACGAAACATATAAATAACTATTTGCGCGAATTAACTAAACAAAATAACTAAATGCGCAAAATAACTGAATAAAAAACTATATAATAATAGAATATGCAAAATTTCAAAGAAAAAAAAATTAATAAAAAATGCTGCATAAACCGAACTAGTCAAACTCTTGTTGGAATTATTGAAAAAACTGTGCTACATATAAATGTGCAAAAGTTCCCATGATAAAAATCCCAAAAAAAGATTTTCTCATCGAATTTTATTTAATTAGAAAAAATGAATTTAACAATTTAATTATTATAATAAAAAAAATGTAAGTATTATAAGAGAAACATTAAGTTGAAATTTGATGGACTCCCCAATATAGAAGAAAAACTCAAAAAATAAGAAGAAAGCAGAAGAGGAAACTGGAATAGTTGCGCGCGCAGTACTTCTGGACATTGAAGTTTTTTGAATAATGTAAACATGTGATTTCTTAATTGCGCAGGCCCATCCGGTAAATTTTTCTGCGAATTTCCTCCTCTTAATGACTTCATGATGATTCTGGGTAATGGAGTCTTTCGTTATAAACTCTTTTTTTTAAATATGAAATTTTCCTATTTTTTTTTTTTTGATGAACTTTATTATTTTTTTTAACTTAAATTTTTCTTTTAAATTAGTCATTATAAATTTTTCACTTTTATAATTTAAACTGAACTTTAATAACAAATTTTTTAACTTTAATTTTTTATAACTTTTTTTTTGTTTGTCTTAGGACAACTTTAAGAAAGAATACAAAACTGTACATCACCATAAATGAAACTAAAAATTTTTTTTTACCAAGTGATTGACCACTTAAAAACATAATGGCGACTGTAAAAGATGATGCCGGTAAAACCGCGCACATGTTTTTATAATAGCAATTTTTTAAATCACTGAGACAAACTTGCATTCTTTTTTTTTTTTTTTAATCTAGACGCCTACGATGGACCAGAATCAGAAAAAGAAAAAATTAAATGGAAAAAAGAGTTAGAGGAAGATTATTATAATAGCATGTTATACTCTAATAATGTATCAAAAGTTGACTTAAATCTAAATGAAATGGCTATTAATCTAAGTAGCTCTATTAAAGAAGTTAAATCAGTAAAAATGATTAAATTAGAGAAAAATATAAATTCTAACTTTATTGTTAATAATCCATGGTTTGACACTGACTGTCAAACAGCAAAAACAGAACTAAAAGAATTCAGTAAAATATTAAGAAACAATGATTATCCAAGTGATCAAGTTAAAATTTTTCATAAAGACAGATCAGAATATTTGAGACTTCTAGACTATAAAAAAAATGCATATCTCTTTGACTCGGCAGAACAAATTTTAAAAACAAAAGACTCACAAAAATTTTGGTTCTTAATTAATTCGTTTAGATACATTAACAAAACAAATAATGAGCACATAGACTTGAACACTTGCACAAATTATTTTAAAAAGGTCTATGAATCTGATATAAATGTATATGAACATATAGTACTTAATAATAATTCTGACCTAATTCTGGACGCCAAAATTAATCTAGAGGAAATTTACTTAGCTTTAAAGAAATGTAATGATAACAAGGCTCCAGGAGTGGACGGAATAACTTTTGAATTCCTGAAAAATTTACTTCAAAATTGGCTAATGTACATTAATACAATTTTTAACAAAATTATGAGACAGGAAACCATACCTGAATCTTGGGCCGAAATAATCACTAAAATGTTATATAAAAAGGGTGATGTGTTAAACCCAGAAAATTATCGCCCAATATCACTAGTGAATGTTGTTTTAAAATTATTTACATTGATATTGCTAAATCGACTCACTAAATGGTGTGACGCCAACAATACCATCCCCGAGTGGCAGGCGAGTTTCAGAGAAAATCGGAGCACTATTGACAATACTTTTACGTTAAACTCAATAATTAATACCAGTATTAGAAAAAAAGATGGAAAATTAAAAGGTAGAAAATTGTATGCTCTAGCGGTCGATCTGAAAAACGCCTTCCCCTCGGTACCACACAATTTACTGTGGAAGAAACTTAGCAAATTAGGAATTAGTCACAAATTTATTAATATTGTAAAAGATCTATACACTAAAGCTAATATGGCAGTTAAAACTAATAATGGCTACTCGGAGAAATGTAGCATAACGAAAGGTGTGTTACAGGGGGGAACATTAAGTCCTAAACTATACTCCCTATATATTGCCGATCTGGGCGAGTTCTTGGAAGTAAATGATATAAGGGGAGTGCAATTGGACGAAAGGACATCTATACCGCTATTAGCGTTTGCAGATGACATGTTCTTCCTCTCGGAATCCGCATTGTATCATAGAAAACTAATAACTGTCCTAGAAAAGTACCTAGACAATAATAAACTTGAATTAAATACTAAAAAAACAAAAATAATGATTTTTAAAAAAGGGGGCCATGGCCATAAAACAAAAAAATCTAAAGTTTGAATTCAAAAATAACCCATTAGAATTTGCAAAAGATTATTTATACTTGGGAGTTACGTTCACACAATCAGGTTCTTTTAATAAAACTCTAAAAAACTTCATGTCAAAAGGCTATAAAGCTACCCAACCAACTTTAAACATCATAAACAGGCTAAGGATCACGGATGCCTTAACTTGTAAAAAACTGTATAACGCGCTAGTCTCATCTACTGTTTTATATGCGGCCCCAGTCTGGAGTCCAGCATATCTCCCTGAAATAGAAAAAGTTCAAAATACCTTCTTTAGAAAACTTCTTATTCTACCTCGTAACACGCCTGGTTGTGCTATAAGAAATGAACTAAAGCTAGACAAACTAGAGTTATATTGTTTCAAGCTAATCCTGAATTACACTCAGAAAATCTTGGAAATGGAAGATAATAGGTTTCCAAAAATTTGTTTTTATAAAGCTAAAAAATTAGCGAAATATGATCTTACTAATCCAAGATTCAACTGGTTTGTACAAGTAGACGAGTATTTTTTCAAAAAAATAAATAAAAGTAATTTTTGGAATAATCTAACTCTAGAAAAGTTAAAAATTGAGAGAAACAATCTTATCACTAAAATGAGAAATCACTTAATCAAAGAGGACCAAGATAATTGTATTAACTCGATGTCACTTGCGCTATATCCTTCCTTATTAGGAAAAAAACATAATAACTATCTTAATTTAAAAATTCCTACTTACTATAAGAGGGTTATAGCTCAATTGAGAATGCTTAATTCATATGTAACAAGAATTATATTCAAGAATAATACACTTATTGTAAAAGAAAACTACTGCCACTACTGTGGGGTTAGAAATGACCTAGTGCACTAGTTGATATATTGTATGTATTATGAAAAACAAAGAAATAATCTCGTACCCGAATTGAACCAAGATGATAATAGAAATGCGATTTTCTTTAATCTTATGAATAATCTTAATGAAAAAAAGCAAGAAAACTTGTAATATTGATTCATATCATAGCAACAAACAATCATGAATAAAAAATAAAAAAAAAAAAAAATAATAATAAGAATCATTAAATAAATATTATAAATATAAAGAACAATACTAATAATATATTAATAAAATTAAAAAGTACTTCTAGAGACTAAAAAACAAAAAAACAAAAAAACAAAAATTTTAAAAATTAAAACAAATAATAAAAAGTGGAATTCTTGATCTCAAGATATAAATATATAGATATATAAATATAGATAGTCTCAAATATATATATATACTAATAAGGATAAAAAAAAAATTAATAAATAAATAAATAAAAATAAGAATAATAATAATAATAATAATAAAGCCAAGAAATAATATGATTCGAAAAGCCAAAAAAGAGGTAATACTAAACAAAAGATACTAAACAAAAAATAATTTATTTTAGTTAAGAATAAGAGGTAACCACCTCGATGTAATAAATATTAAACGGTATTAAACCGTTATATTTGGTTATACTTTAATTTACTATAGTTATATAAAAATAATGTATTTTCTATGTATCAGTCACTTGTAAAACTATTATGTAACAGTTAAGAAAGTTAAATAAACTAAAACTAAAACTATTTAAAATATATTACTTATATATCATTTCCCTGGGAATCCGATTTCGACCTTATTTTGGGTATACAAAGTTATATATATAGAACGAAAATTAAAAAAAAGAGTTAAAAAAGTGAAAAAATTGAGAAAAATAAAAAACATTATATTAATGACGTATTTGAAATTTTGCAAACCAGGGTATTTAAAAATAAAATTATTTTTAATATATCTTGGGCAATTGTAAAAGTTCCCTGAGAATCTGAATTCGACCTTATTTTAGGTATATAATATCACCAAATGCCTGAAAATCCAATAAAACTGCAAAAGAATGAGAAAAATCCATCAAAATTCGTGTAATTTACATTATTTGGAGGTTAAAGATGGCCGATAACATCGAGTGAGGAACGGCTTCAAAAAATATATTTATAACCAAGTCTCCTCCCAAATTTTGAAGAAAAAATATGATTCGGTTTTTTATTTACAGCACTTTAAAAATAAAAAGTTAATTTTTCCATTTTCCGGGTTTTTAAGGGAAAATTTTGGAAAACTAATGGTAGGACCGAATTCCTGAGGAGATTTTACTAAAGTCACTCTTCTTTCATGATTTTTGAGCATATCTAGAATAGGTGGGATAATAAAGAAGAATGGGCAGCTTAGAAAAGTTGAATTTTGAGCTTTTTTCAAAAAGCGCCCGGGCGATTATTTCAAAATTCACTTTTTCTAGTTCAGGTAAATGTACATTAAAAGAATTCTTTGAAATCTCGACACCACACAGTGTGGGAAAATGGACAAAAATCGCTCTTGGACTGAGTTTTTGAGCTATCGACTTGAAACCAGTTTTGAACGACTTTAAAATAAGCCTGCTTTCGTGTCTCACTGCGGATGTTTCATATTTATTAATTTTTAACTAGCCTATTTACAAAAAATGCATTTTATGCGAGATTCTAAAATATGCAAAAATTATGATTTAATATTTTTGACTTCAAAATGTTTTTTAATTTTTATGTATATAATGCAGGATTAACACAAAAAAATTTCCCGTTTGTTTTAGAGAGCAAAAAATGTAGGAATTAAAAATTTCGATAAAGAAATAGGTTGAAGTAGTGAAAATAGGCTATTTAAAAATAAAAAATTTGAAAAATCCGCAGTGATGCACGAAAGCCGGCTTATTTTAAAGCCGTTCAAAACAGGTTTCAAGTTGATAGCTCAAAAACTCAGTCCAAGAGCGATTTTTGTCCATTTTGCCACACTGTGCACCGCAGCGCATCTCAGGTTGGCGCTCATTCAGGGGACCCGTGCAAGGTACATAGATATTTTAGAGGTACTATATTGCGCCTAACCAATAGGATTACCGGCCACAGATCGCCATATTCGCTTAAAAAAGCCAATGAGCGCTCTGGCGTATTTTTTAAATTTGTAATTATTTGAAATGGAAATTTCCTTTTTTATTTCAATAAAATTTAATACTTTTAAAGTGAAATAAAATATAATAAAAAATAATTATATTATTCTTTTAAGTATTAAATATTATAATATTGATTAACAAAAATAATTAGCTGCTTGTATATATACAGTACAATGAACGGGAATAATTTAAAAAATATATATTGTTTATTATAAAAATCAAAAATTATGATAATTATTGAATATAATAATTGAAAAATCAAAAATTATAATAATAATTGAAATTAATATTAACCATTTCAAAATAAGACAATAAAACAAATTTTTTACTTTAACAGTATGTATTATATACAGTATAGATACAGCATATCAAAAAAATCGTGCTAGACAAAACATAACTCACATACATTCACTTATACACACGTACTGTGGCCGTGCGCAGAAAAAAATCTCCTATGTATAATACCTCTAATTGAATCTTTCTTGGACCCGTGTCTAACTTTAAATAACGATAACTCGCTCGACGGAAAATTCGTCAAAATAATAAAAAAAGATAACTCGCTAATTTATCGGTCAAAAATGAAAATTTTCTTTCTACAATCGTCGAATTTTTTACTGGCTATTTGAATATTTACAACAAAAAAACTTTTTATCTGCAAAAATTATTTTTTTTCGGAGAATTCAAATAGCAAGGAAAAAATTCGACGATTAAAAAAAAAAATTTATTTTTGACCGACAAATAAGCGAGTTATCGTTATTTAAAGTTGAAATACTGTATAATGACCCAAAAAAAAGGGAAGGGAATTTCGGAAAATTTTTTAAAAAATCTTAAAATGATGATAACTTGCTTATTTGTCATTCAAAAATAAAAATTTTGCAGACGATTAAAACTGTTAAAAAAATGATATTTTCGGAAACAGCCAACTTTCAATTGCTTATATGTAAGGTGCCTGATAACCTTTTTTAACGTTTAAGGTCTCATTTGAAAGGTCTTTGCTAGACGCTTTTAACGAGACCAATTGGAAGTCTAATGATGCTGAGTCACAATTTAATTATCAGCTTTTTTCGATAAAATAAATCTTACGTTAATCAATGCCAGTAAAAATCAACTCCTTGAAACTTTTTGAAAATTTTTTTTGTAAAAGTTGAAAAATCAAGGAAAAAAATGAGACCAGCTGGATGTTTTTTGGATTAATCCTTTAGGCCTAGTAAATTTTTGACAATTGGCTAAAAACAGCTATTTTGGGACCTTTTAGAACTTGTATCTCGGCAACCCATCCTACGAAATGGCTGAAATTTTGGCTGATTGAGTTTTTTTTATTAATCCAAACCACCCCTGATAATTTGAGCCCAATCGGAGTCATAGGTGCGCACATTTTTGTATGAAAAGTAATGGATATGTCCATTAGACTGACAAAAAAAACGACTTTTCGATTTTTTAAGGTACTCAAGCGTTTTTGGATACTACTTTATGAAAAAAAAAGCCCTAGGTAAACCGCATCTAAAAATATTTAGTCGTTGGACAGCGCCAAAGCGTTTTCGATTTTTGAAAATTGGTTCAGCAGCGTCGGGGGGGATTACAGCTACTTAATTTAAAAGGCAACAAAAAAATAAAACTTCGGAGGGTATTTCATAGTTTTTTTGGTAACTAAAAACGATGGAATCATTTATTTTGAATTATTTCTTTAAGGCAAAAAGTTATGAGTTAATTTCGGTCTTAAAAAAATCAAAAATTGGACAGTTTTTGGCGTCAAAAACATGATGCGGACTAAAAAATTTTTAGAAATTATTTTAAAGGGGCATTTCGAATGATCATTGAGTCAGTTTTGTGTTTTTAAAAAAAAACATTGGTTGTAATAATAAATAAATAAAAAAATACATAAAAAAATAAAAATAATAAAAATAGTAAAAATAATAAAATAATATAAATAATAAAATAATAAAAATACATAAAAAAATCTAAGCATCAAATGCATTGGTGTTTATGCAACATTGCATATGCCATGTGCAACGTTGCATATGCAATGTTTGCATATGCAACTTTTTTTAAAAAATGATAGAAAATAAAGAAATTAAAATTCGGGAGTCACAAAAACGATTTTCAGTAAAAAAATTATATTGCTAACCGAAAAACTATTTTTCCGGGTATTACAGATGACAGACGGTAAGAATTTGATAACGCTAAAAATAATATTCTTACTGTATACAGGGGTTCTAAAGGTCAGTATTAATGATATTCCAGTAAAAATTTTTATTTTTTTTCCCGAAATAAATTTTTAGGAATCCAAGATGGCGGACCAAAAAAATACAAAAAAATAAAATAGCAGTTTTACTCAATGAAGTGGTTTCTGGGGTCAGTTAATATGATATTTCAATAAAAATATTCATTTATTTACCCTGAAGTAAATTTTCGGGAATCTAAGATGGCGGACCCAAAAAGCCACAAAAAAATAAATTAGCATTTTTTTTGATCGAGGGATTTCTGAGGTCAGTTAATATGATATTCCAATTAAGATATTCATTTTTTAACCCTGAAAAAAATTTTCGGGAATCCAAAATGGCGGACCAAAAAAACTAAAGAAAAAGAAATTAGCATTTTTACTGTATCGAGCAGTTTTCGGGGTCAGTTAATATGATATTTCGATGAAAATATTCATTTTTTACTCTGAAATTAATTTTCGAGAACCCAAAATGGCGGATAAAAAAAACTAAAGAAAAAGAAATTAGCATTTTTACAGTATCGAGCAGTTTTCGGGGTCAGTTAATATGATATTTCGATGAAAATATTCATTTTTTACTCTGAAATAAATTTTTGGGAATCCAAGATGGCAGACCAAAGAAACTAAAGAAAAAGAAATTAGCATTTTTACTCGAACGAGGAGTATTCGGGGTAAGCTAATATGATATTTCAATTAAGAATTTAATTTTTTAACCCTTAAATAAATTTTCGGTAATCCAAGATGGCGGACCAAAAAACTAAAAACGAATAAATTAACATATTTACTCAATAGAGGGGTTTCCGAGGTCAGTAAATATGATCTTTCATTAATAATTTTCTTTTTTTTACTACGAAATAAATTTTTGGGAATTCAAGATGGCAGACTGTTTGATGTGGACTTTAATTATTAAGGATAACTTGGTGTATAAATTTTAGAGAGCCAAAATAAATAACTTTTAACACAAATATTTGCAGTAAAATAATTAATTATATTTAAAAATTAAAATAATGAAAAGATTTACAAAAATATACTGCATACACGTCTATATTATATGATGTAAGAGACGTGACTGAAAAGGAGAGCGCCGGTGAAGCCGACGCTGCGGACGGTACTAACACATGCGCAATATAATAACTTTTAAAAATACATACACATTATACACTCTCAAACATTCTCCCACACAAATTATTTTATTTAAAAATATAAAATAATTTAATTTAATATATACATTATTTGATTATATTTTTATATATTTACAATAAATAATTAAATTTTATTTACAATTTTGTATTATTTATTGTATTATTTTGTATTATTTTGTATTATTTATTTTAAATTTTAAACTATAAATTTACTCTTCAGACTTATTTATAAGTATCAATTTATTTATTGGTCTTTTTAATTGAGATTTCGTTGTTTGTAATTTAACAACACGAATCAATTTATCACTACCAGGATATATTTTTAAGACTTTAGCAAATGGCCATTTAGCAGGAGGTATATTATTATCAGTGATAAGAACTATATCTCCTATTTATAAATTATTTTGAGCAATTTTCCATTTGTCACGAGTTTGTAAAGATTGCAGATATTCGAGCAACCAATTTTTCCACCAGCATTGTAATGTATATTGAATACGATGCCATATTTTTAACGGTGGTTTTGAATTAATTAAATAATTTTGATCTGGTACACAGTAAAAAATAATGCACACAATATTACTACCGTGTAGTAATTTTACTACAGTTTAGTAATATTACTACAGAAATAGTAATTTTACTACAAATTGTAGTTATATTACTACTAGTAGTAATTTTACTATTTCGTAGTAATATTACTACAAGTATAGTAATATTACTACAAGTGTAGTAAAATTACTACAATTTGTAGTAAAAAAAATTTTTTTTTTTCCAGCCAGATACGACTAAATATAGCTTTAGGAGGTCATTAATGTTTGTAATACACAATATTAACTCTTATTATTCGTTTTTAATATTATAAGCATACTCTACTTATACATCTATATTCAGCAATAATCATGAAATAATAACTAAAAAGAGGAGACCGGAACATTTGGATAGCCAAATTACAATCTATACTTCTGAACCATTTTAACCCATTACCGCCCAGGCAGCCAAAACGTGCCACCTCATTGCTACCCCTATTTACCTCAATTTTCCATCCCTAGATGAAATTTCATGATTTTTTGACTTCATATTGGAAATTAGAAACCTTAAAAAACTCTCGATACTGATTAAAAAAAAAGAAAAGATTATTATTTTACGAATTATAAAGACTTACATCAAGTGGCACGTTTTGACCGCCTGGGCGGTAATGGGTTAATATGTTGAAAAAACACCAAAGATACCCTCCGTTTATTCCAATGCGCCTTCTGGGATTAAAAACGCAGGGCTCAACGTTATAAAATTGGGTTTTTTCGATAACTTCCATACAACACTGTAACCTTGCAAATTAACTAAGATACTTCCGATTCGTCTCATTTGTTCCGTATGAGTACCATCTTTTAATTCCCGTCAGCCGCAATGTTCCATCACCTATTCTCTCATCGCTATAGTCAATAAACCAAATGCCCATTTTCGGACCCAAATGACCAATTTTTAAAAATGCTGCAAAAATTGTAATTTTCAATTAAAATAGGTATTTTAGGTCTCAAAAATTTTTTATTAGCTTTAAGTTTTCAAAAATGCTTTACTCGGTTCTTTTTTATTACTCATTTAGCAGATATGATAATTTAAAGACAGAGTCTCAATTTAAAGTTTTTTAAAAAAATCATATTTTATCACTAACTTTGTGGAATCATATTTCGGAAACTTTGAAAGCCAAAAGAACGAGTAAGAAAATTTTGGAAACTTGGAACTTGTACAAAATTTTTCAGACCTACAAGATCTATTTTCATTGAAAATCACAGTTTTGACAGCAATTTAAAAATTGGTCATTTGGGTCCAAAAATGGGCATTTGGTTTATTGACTATACCGATGAGAGAATAGATGAGCATTGCGGTTGACGGGAATTAAGAGATGGTATTTATACGGAAAAAATTAGATGAATCGGAAGTATTTTAGTTAATTTGCAAGGTTACAGTGTTTTATGGAAGTTATCGAAAAAACCCAATTTTATAACATTGAGCCCTGCGTTTTTAATCCTAAAAGGCGCATTGGAATAAACGGAAGGTATCTTTGGTGTTTTTTCAACATATTAAAGTGATTCAGAAGTATAGATTGTAATTTGGCAATCCAAACGTTCCGGCCTCCTCTTTTTAGTTATTATTTCATGATTATCGCTGAATATAGATGCAGGTAGAGTATGCTTATAATATTAAAAACGAAAAATAAGAGTTAATATTGTGTATTACAAACATAAATGACCTCCTAAAGCTATATTTAGTCGTATCTGGCTGGAAAAAAAATAAATTTTTTTTACTACAAATTGTAGTAATTTTACTACACTTGTAGTAATATTACTACACTTGTAGTAATATTACTACGAAATAGTAAAATTACTACTAGTAGTAATATTACTACAATTTGTAGTAACATTACTATTTCTGTAGTAATATTACTAAACTGTAGTAAAATTACTACACGGTAGTAATATTGTGTGCATTATTTTTTACTGTGTAAAATATATGCCGGTTTATTTGACTTACAAGGGGAGTTCAATACATTTGGAACACCGAATTACACCAAATGCTTATGGATGGGTTTGTTATGTTGAAAAAACATGCCTACTACCTTCCGTTCCTTCCAATGGGCCTTCTGAGCCTAGAAATGCAGGGCTCAATGTTATAAAATAGGATTTTTTGGTAATTTTCAAAGAAACGCCAAAACCTTGCAAGTTAACCAAAATTCTTCTGGTTGGTCTCATTTTTTTGGTTTAAGTATCAACTTTCATACGCCGTAAACCGTAATTTATTATCACTAATTCTCTTATCACTATAGCCAATTAACCAAACGGTCATTTTTAGCTAAAAATGACCAATTTTTAAAATGCTACCAAATTTGTAATTTCTGACGAAAATGGGTTTTATAGGTCTGAAAAAATTTGTACAAGCTTCAAATTTCCAAAAATTTTTTGCTCGTCTCATTTCCTTGATTCGTTTTTAAGAAATGGCTCTTCAAAGTTAGCATTAAAAATGAGCTTTTTTAAAAAATCGTAAAATTGGGACTGTGACTTCAAATTATCATATCTGGTTAACAAATAATTGCAAAAGGTAAAGTCAAGAAGTTTTGGAAACTTGAAGCTTGTACAAATTTTTTCAGACCTATAAAACCCATTTTCGTCAGAAATTACAAATTTGGCAGCATTTTAAAAATTGGTCATTTTTAGCTAAAAATGACCGTTTGGTTAATTGGCTATAGTGATGAGAGAATTAACGATAATAAATTGCGGTTTACGGCGTATGAAAGGTGATACTTAAATCAAAAAAATGAGACCATCCAGAAGAGTTTTGGTTAACTTGCGAGGTTTTGGCGTTTCTTTGAAAATTACCAAAAAATCCTATTTTATAACATTGAGCCCTGCGTTTCTAGGCCCAGAAGGCCCATTGGAAGGAACGGAGGGTAGTCGGCATGTTTTTTCAACATAACAAACTCATCCATAACCATTTGGTGTAATTCGGTGTTCCAAATGTATTGAACTCCCCTTGTTAGCTATTAATTGAAACGGTGTCAATATTTGTAGGTCAGTAATATCATCATTTAAAGCTAAAAATGACCTTGAATTTAAACAAACCTCAATTTGTTTCAATAATGTATTAAATTGATTAAAGGTTAAAATCTGATCTGCAATAACACGTTTTAAATAATACTTAGTTGATTTTACTGATGCTTCCCAGGATCCGCCAAAATTAGGAGCTGCAGGTGGATTAAAATGCCAAGTTACATTTTCATACTTAAGAACATGCGTAATATCTTTCATATGTTCAGAAGATTTTTTGAATAAATTAGAAATTTCTTTAGCGGCACCCACAAATGCCTTAATCAGAATATAAATTAAGACATTCACCTCTAGTATAGTAAATCTACGAAATGCAGCGATAAAATCTGCACTATCATAGCTCTCAACTAATTCAAGATGAATAGCACGAGTATTTAAGCAAATAAATAATGCAATATATCTTTTATAAGTCTTTATACCACGATATTTAGATGCTTTTATATTAAATGGGCCTGCATAATCTACACCTACATGAGAAAAGACATCTAAACCTGATTTAAGTCTAAGAGAAGGCAAATTTCCCATTTTTTGATACAATGTGCTACCTCTATATCTTAAACAAGTTACACATTCTCTAATACATTTTTTAATAAAATATCGACCTTTTAAAACCCAACATTGTTGAGGTAAAGTAACTAAAGATAATTTTAAACCACCATGGATTGTTTGAATGTAATGTACACGACGAGCTATCAAATACGACAAATGCGAATCATATGGTAAGATGAATGGATGCATTTCATCGTGATGTAATAATACATTACTCAATCTACCACCTACTCTTAATAAATTATCTTCAACATAGGGATCTAAATTTAACAAATTGTCAGTGGGTTCTAAATGTCCTGATTTAGAAAATGATATAAATTGCTAATAGTAATATATATGTTGAACCAAGAATATACATACCAATTTAGCTCTGCTAATTTCAAGAACATTTAACCTTTCCTGTGTTTCGTAAATATTATCACAAAACCACTTATTAGCAAATAAATTAGATTTATTTAATATCGGCGATTTTGTTTTAATAAGTAATTTAGATATGAATCGAAGAACATAACCCATAACTGTAAGTAATTTATTTATACTAGAATATTTATTAATAATTTCCATATCACCATATTTTGAAACAACAGAATTAGTCTCATTAACATAACTACAAATATGTAAACTTATAGTATCAACTATTTCCACATTATTAGGTTCAGAAATAAATTGTAATGGTTCACTATTATCATTAATCCAACTTGGACCTTTCCAACATAAATCAAAATTAATAAATTCGTCAACAGATAAGTCACGTGATGCACAATCAGCGGGATTTTCCTTAGATTTTACGTGACGCCACTGAGCTTGAGGAACATAATTATGAATTTTTGAACTTCTATTTCCAATATAAATTTTCCATTTAGATGGATGATCACGTAACCAATAAAGAACATCTTTAGAATCAGTCCATAAATGAACAGAACATTCAGGAAAATCTAAATCAAATAATAATTTTTTAACTAATCTTGCCAATAAAAAGGCTGCACAGAGAACTTTTTTAATTGGAGCAACTTTAGTTTTTGATTGTAAAATATTTACAAAAGTTTCACCATTAACATAAATTAATCTCAAATAAACTACTGCATAAGCTGACTTGGAAGCATCTGCAAAGCCATGTAATTCTATTATGGGCACTCCCGGAGAAAAATTAAGCCAACGGTTAATTTTTATCGAATTAATTAAATCTAACTTACTATACCATGATATGCAATCACTAACTAAATAATCGGGTAATTGAGAGTCCCAAGTTAATTTAAGCAACCATAGTTTTTGCATAAATATTTTAGCAGTTATAATTACTGGGGCAAGTAACCCAAGAGGATCAAAAAGTTTAGCAATATTTTCTAAAACTTGTCTTTTAGATAATTTTTTCCTTAATTCTTCAATATTAGATAAGTTTATTTGAAAAAAGAAAAAATCTTCTTTAGGATTCCATTTTAAACCTAATATACCTGAAGCAAAATTTTCATTAATTTTAGAATCTGAGAGAGCTCTATCATTAATATCAATTGATTCTAAGATTTTTTGGTTATTAGATAAGTATTTATGAAGTTTAAAACCTCCTAATTTACAAATAGATTTAAATTGATTTATTTTTTCTAATGTTTCTTCAATGGTATGTCCACCAGATATGGAATCATCCATATACACTACATTATTTATAATATCAGCTCCTTGAGGATATTTTGATTTTTCATCTTCAGCCAGTTGTTTTAAACAATGAATGGCCAAATAAGGGCTTGATACTAAACCATAAGTTACAGTATTAAGTACATAAATTTTAATAGGTTGAGATTTATTTTCTCTCCAAATAATAGCTTGATAAAATTGATCATTAGGATGTATGAGTATTTGCCTGTACATTTGTTTAATATCACTAATGAACACAAATTTATATTTTCTCCACGAAATAATTAAACTGGTTAAATCTTTGAGAAGATTTTCGCCAGTATGACAAACTTCATTTAAGGATAGACCGTTAGAAGTTTCTGATGATCCATTAAAATCATTTCTATATTTAGTAGTAAAATGATCTTCCCTTAAAATACCATGCCAAGGAATAAAATATTTACAATTTAAAATTTCAGAAGAATCAATTTCTCTCATATGACCTTTTTCTAAATAATCAATAAAGAATTCAATACACGTATTATGAAACCTTTTATCTTTATCAAATTTACCTTCCATTGATTTAAAAATTTTAAGATCACGTTCATATGAGCCAGGAAAAATAATTTTTGATTTGTCAATATTAAATGGCAAAAATACCATAAATCTACTGTCAGAAGTCCTACAACAAGTTTTTTGAAAAAACTCTTCATTTGCTAACTCTGAATCAGTAAGAATTTTTTTATTCGGAAATTCTTCTTGTTGCCAAAATTTTTGTAACAATGTATCAATTTTTATTTCATCAGACATATGATAAACTAATATAGATTTTTTCTTTTACTGGATTTTCAGTATCACCTGAAACTTTCCAAGCAAGTAAAGTTTTTTGAGCAATTGGCTCATTTTCTTTACCTTTTTTAACATTACTTTGAATTATTTTTGAACAAATAGAAGTCCCTAATAATATATCTACACGATTATTGCATAAATATTCAGGATCTGACAATTTTAATTTTTCCAAATGAGTATAATGTATTTTAGATGTAACATTTGGAGCATAGTTTGAAATACGAGGTAAAACCTAAGCATACAAATTACAAACAAAATTAGAATCAAAATTAGGACAAATATTTATATTAACGTATTTTTTACAAGTACAATTTTTATTTCCTCCCACACCAGAAATTGGTAAATCGATAGATTTATACTTCAAATTCAAACTTTGACACAAAAACTCCGACACAAACGACGATTGAGAACATTGATCAATCAAGGCACGCACTGTAATAAAATTACCCTCAACTTCAGAATAAACCTTTACAATGGCAGTAGCCAATAATACCGAATTAGAAAACGAACACAAGATGAGTAACATGCTCTGATTGGTCAGAATTCTCCTCGTTTGTATCATCAATTGTTTGGTCATTTACATTAGCATTTTCAATTTCAGTAGTAACATGAGAAGAGGATTCACCATATGATTTTTTTGCAATATGTAACGTAATATGGCGTTTACCATTACAAATTTTACAACGATTTTTTGATTGACACTTTAAAATTGTATGTAAATTTAAACAATTTGTACAACGATTTTTATTTATTACAAATTGTTTACGTTCTTCAACCGATTTATATTTATACATATCGCAATATGAAAATAAGTGAGGTCCATTACAAATTATACAGCCATTAGTGCTTCAGATTTGCTTTCTGATTCAGGTTTACCTTCACCATGAATTTTATTTGAATTACTAACAATATTAAAAGAAGATGATTTATTCGATTTATTAAAATTTGAATTGCCAAAATTAGAATTATTATTTTTTTTATAAGAATCTTTTAAAGATTCCAAAATAATTATTCGACTTTCAATAAATTTTTCCATTTCAACAAAAGAATGAGGATCTTAAGAATTCGCCAAGGTACCTAAATATTTTTCCCATTGCTTACGAGTTTGAGGATCAAACAAATTTACAGTATGAAATACTAAGAAATCATCCCAATGTTTGGTTTCACGTTTAAGTAATGATAGTGCTTGAATGGGAGTTATTATACAAGTTAAAATACGTTTTAATTCAAATGAAGATTCCTTTTTCATAGGATTTAAATTAAAAATTTTACTAAGATGAGAAGAAACTAGTCTCCTTTTATTATCATATTTATCAACAAGTTTCTGTCAAAAAATTTCAAAATTTTCACCTGTGATAGAATATGATTTAACCAATTGTAAAGGTTCACCCTCTAAGCTGGTTATTAGATAATGTAATTATGATACTTTAGATAAATTAATTTTATCACCAACTAGTGTGCTGAATAAATCTTTAAAATGTTCCCATTGGGTATAATCACCTTTAAATTTAGGAACTTAAATTCTGGGTAATCTTTCAGAATCCTCTGAACTTATAAAAGATTCATTACGCATTGTTGAATTGTGAGTAATATGAGTAGAATTTATATTTTCAGAATGCTTAGCAATAAATTCAGCAAATAAACTTTTATTTTTTAAATAATTTTGCTCTACTTTTGAAAAAAAATCCTGTTTAATATAATGAGTTTTTTTACTATTGGGTAATTTTAAAATTTCATAATAATTATTCTCATAATGTATCCACAATTCGTTTAAATTTTCAAGTCTAGTTTTACAAGTGAAAATATTTTTTGCAAAATCAGTTTCAAATATATTGTAAGAGTTTTTTATTATCAGAGAAATAAAATCTTGCTCTTCGTATAGGTAATAATTAGCCATTTTTTATTAAATAAATCTATGATAATTTCAAATATCAAAATATCAAAACAATTTTAAAATTAAAAAATCGATTCAATTTCAATGAAAATATTTCAAATTTTATTAATGCTAATAATCCTATTTCAATTAAACAAATATTTAATCAAATATCAAACAAATAGAATAATTTTATTAGACAATAACAAAACTTTATTAAAATTTAAATTTAAATCTAAACTTAATCAATGTTGTTTTATTTTTTTAGAATTATTTTAATAAATAAATAAGTAATTGCAATAGGGTCATTAATTGAATCAATTTAACTTCAAGCAAAATTTGAGTTAAAAAATTAATACTATAGTGCATTTATATTAATAAATATTATAAACAAAAAATACTTTTGATAAATTAAAAAATATAACAGAATTATGATTCATTTAAATAAACAATAAAATAATTAATAATATGAATTAAATCAGGGAAAACCCCAGGAGAAATGGAAAGAAGCCAAGAAGAAGGCAAAGAGGAATAAGCCGAAAGCGAAGCAGCAGAGCGAAAAGCTCAAAGTGGAGGAACCTCAAAAACCGAGGCGGAAACGCAGGTTTAGGAGAAGGAAGGAAGCCTTCCAGATTACTCCGGCGGCGGGAAAAAGCTACGAGGAAACGCTCCTTGAATTAAAGAGGAGCGTGAACCTCGAAGAGTCCGGCACAAGGGTCCACCGGATAAGGAAAACGCAGAACGGCAGCGTCCTTATAGAACTGGAGGCCATTGAGGACAGGCAAAAGCTTGAAGAAGCAGTTAAGGCAGTCACGGGCCCTGAGTCAAATGATCGTGACATGATACCCACTCTAAAACTCGAAATTCGAGATTTGGACGGGGTCACTAATGAGCAAGAGATTCAGGCAGCTGTCGCCAAGGCTGTAGGTCTTGAAAATGGCGACCTATTCCAGGTCACCATTTTCAAAACCAAAGGTACAGCAAGCCAGATGGCTGTGGTAGACCTGCTTGAGGCCGACGCTTTGCGCCTGGCCAAAAAGGGCAAAATCCAGATTGGCTGGGCATCAAGCAGAGTGCGCCTCCGTGCGGATGCTCGACGCTGCTTCAAATGTCTGGGCTATGGGCATAGTCAATATGTCTGTAAAGGCCCAGACAGAAGTAAGGCGTGTCTTAAATGCGGCGAAAATGGCCACAAAAGGACGGAATGTGACAAAGAGAAGCCCAAGTGCTTCCTTTGCACGTCCAGAAAGGATAAGTGCTCGACGGAGCACTATCCTGGTGAGGGAAACTGCCCCAGCTACCGGGAGGCTCTGGCTTTGGCGAGAAGCAGGTGTCATCGGAAATGATCAAGGTTCTCCAAGGGAACATGCGACACGCACGGGAAGCTGGTGCATTGTTGGATCAAATTGCTCGCGAAGAGGATGCAAATATCCTCTTACTAAGCGAGCAATATTACAACATGAACCACAAGTACTGGCTTTCCGATGACACTGGCTGCTGCGCCATATGGCTTCGAGGCAGAGCCCAAACGTCCCTTACCCAACAAGGGAAAGGGAATTGCCACGTCTGGGCCAAGTGCGGGGAGACAACTTATATAAGTTGCTATCTCTCTCCAAACGACAACTCGGCAGAGCTGGCCACAAAGCTGGCCAGCATCGAGAACACGGTCCGAACGGTGACTGGTCGCATCATCCTTGGTGGAGACTTCAACGCCAGGGCTCTGGAATGGGGGATGCCAACGACTAATCCCAGGGGACGAATGGTGCTTGAAATGGCCACTAGGTGCAAACTAGTGGTCCAGAATAGAGGCAACAGGCCTACCTACGAGAGGCCGGGTTGGGGCGTCTCTATCCCGGACATAACCTTCGCTACAGATGCTGCGTCCGGGAGAATAGGCGACTGGAGGGTGATGGATGATCAATACAATGGTAGTGATCATCATTACATCGCCTTCCGGGTATTGGAAGGAAACTCACAACGACCTCCGTACAGGAGGCGCCCCCTGGGTTGGAACGTTCCAAAAATGGACGAAGATAGATTCGAGGAGTATCTTCGAATCGAGTCACCGTCCATCCCTGCTTGGCATGGAGGGGCCACAAGTCCCCATGAGGCTGAAATCTTAGTTAAGAAAGTAACGTCTCTATTATGCGGGGCTTGTGATGCCTCGATGCCTCGCCGCAGGCCCTGGAAAGGGAGAAAGCCAGTGTACTGGTGGACTCCCGAAATAGCTGAGCTCCGGAAGGAATGCCACAGGACACGACGAAAGGCGCAAAGAGCGCGGGACAGACCTGAGGCTGCCGTGCTTTCTCAGGAACACAAGGACGCCAAACACCGGCTGGCCAAGGCCATCCGTCAAAGCAAGGCCCGATGTCTGTGTTCATTACGCGATGATGTAAACAAAGACCCCTGGGGCCTAGGTTACAAAGTCGTAATGGGCAAGTTAAACCGGGGGTCCGACAACATGATGGACGCGGCGTCGACTGAACGGATCGTCGGTGCTCTCTTCCCTGAAAGGCCCATCCGGGAAAACCCGGTTGAGGTGATACCCAGGGAGGAAGTGCCGCTGTTCAGCGAAGGCGAGATGGTCAAGGCCATAAAGGCCATGAAAAATGGTAAGGCGCCGGGGCCGGACGGGATACCAGCGGAAGTGCTCAAAAGAGCGGTTAAAGTAATCCCTGGTATCCTGTTAAACATGTTCAATGCGTGTTTGGTGGCTGGAGTGTTCCCAAAGCAGTGGAAGGTGGCACGTCTCGTGCTCTTGAACAAGGGCAAGGGAGGAGCCCCGGACTCTCCATCATCTTACAGACCTTTGTGTATGTTAAATACCATTGGTAAGGTGATGGAGAGTATGCTCCGGGCAAGGCTCAGAAGGGCAATCGAGGAGGGCGGTGGTCTCTCCGAGGAGCAGCATGGCTTTCGTGAAGGGCATTCCACGATAGACGCCATCCGGCGTGTCGTGGATACCGTAAAGGCTGAGAGGGAAAAGCGGCCTGCAATTCGCAAGGACGTCCTTCTGGTAACGCTGGACGTCAAAAACGCTTTCAACTCGGCCAGGTGGGATGACATGATCCGGTCTCTCGAGTACGATTTCCAGATACCCAGCTATCTGGGTAACGTACTAAAGGATTACCTGCGGGACCGGAGACTGCTCTACGACACGCTCGATGGAAGGCGTGAAAGGGTTTTGAGTGCAGGCATCGCGCAGGGCTCGGTTCTTGGACCGGACCTGTGGAATGCCTTTTACGATGGCTTGTTGCGCGTCCACCTCCCGGAAGGAGTTTCCCTGATCGGGTACGCCGACGACGTGGCCCTGACCATAACTGGCAGGGACATGGAAGTGACCCAGGAAAGGTTGAATCTAGTCATGAGACGGATCAACCTCTGGATGGGCGATCACGGGCTCCAGCTTGCGATCCCAAAAACGGAGATTGTACTGCTGACCCGTCGAAGGGTTCCCACCGACTTCGATGTAATTATCGACGACGGCGGAAACCCTCACACGATCCGAACCAGAACATCGGTGAAATACCTGGGAGTTCAGCTTGATAACAAGCTGACCTTCTGGGAGCAATTTCAGAGGTCGTGTGAAAAGGCAGCGTCGGTCGCATCCTCCCTGTCAAGGCTCATGGCCAACATTGGGGGACCCAAACCAGGGAAGCGAAGGCTCCTGATGTCAGTCGTCAACTCTGTCCTGCTTTACGGATCAGAAGTCTGGGCGAAGACCACAGAAATTGCCAAGTACAGACATAAGATATCGTCTGTACAGAGGCAAGCGGCAGTGAGGATCGCCTGCGCGTACCATACGGTATCGCTCGAGGCGATCCAGGTTGTTGCTTCGGTGATACCCATCGACCTGCTAGCGTTGGAGCGGAAATTCATCTACGAGAGCGTAGATGAGCGCGAAGTGGCTTCCACTCGCGCCCGCTTCAACTCTATGAAAGCATGGAATAAACGATGGAAAAAGAACCAAGAGAAGAATGCTCTATGGACGCGCAGACTGATCTCAAACCTGCAGGCATGGATGGGACGACAGCATGGGGAGGTGGATTTCCACCTTACCCAGTTCTTAACCGGACACGGGTATTTCCGTGTCATGTTGAGGCATTGGCATAAGGTGGCAACAGAGGAGTGCTTGCACTGCCCAGGCGAGAAGGATACAGTAGAGCACACATTCTTCGAATGTGTTCGCTACTCGGGGGGGCGCCCGCCCTTCCCGATTTGGAGGCCGGAGACGGTGGTCCCGGAAATGCTACGGAGTTCCGAAAACTGGAACAAAGTAGCAGAGTACGTAAGGGCCACCTTGTTGAAGAAAAAGGAGGAGGGCTTTCTATCGTAGATTGCTCTCCTGTCACTAGGCAGGGGGAAGGCAGCGGCCAGTTGCCTAGGCTGCGCGTCCCAAACTGAAGTTATACCTGAAAAGGGAGTTCCGGTTTGGGACAAACAAGCGCAGGGGGTTTAAAGTGTGTTTATCCAGTAAGAATCTGGGGCGTAGCCGGCGACCGAGTTCGTCGGTGGTCTCCCAGTTGTGCACTTTGTGCAACTGGGCGGTCATGGAAATTTGCGGGTCTTTAAGGCCCGCAAACACTCCATGGCTGATGTAAGATTCACATATTTCCCATAAAAAAAAAAAAAAAAAAAAAAAAAATATGAATTAAATCAAATAGACAATAATAATTAATTAAATCAAATAGGTAACAAATCATAAAACTGTATAATAAATATTTAGTATTATTTGTTTACTGTTCAATAATAAGCACCATTAATATTAATAAAAACGATAACAGATATTTGCCAAGATCAATTTTAATTAAATATATCCCTATTAATAAATTAATTAATTTTTTTAATAATATCAAATAAGATACCGCAATATAAATTATTACGAAGGCCATAAAAAATTAATACTTATATTATGTGGGTTGATCATTACACATGCATACACATACCAAAAAAAGAACAAACAAATAATTTACTTTAATTTTTACATTGAAATTTATTAATGTTTTAAATAAATAATTGAAATTATCATTAAATATCAAAATAACAATAAGAAACTTCTTAAAGTCAAATTAGTAAAATTTTAACTACATTTAAGTTTAATTATAAGTTTTAAATAAGTTTATGATAATTTCAAATAATTAGATAATTTTTCAAATAAATTGTAAGAAAATCAAAATTTTATTTTATAATAATAATAATTTTAAAATTACTAATATTAAGGGTCCTTTGCGCTAAATATGACGATTTTTTAGGTAAGGATTGTGAAGAGACTGTTACAGATTTTTGAGTAAATGTTTGTTTATTCTTTTATTTAAGTATTGTATTACACGCCTCTTCCTCATGATCAACTGTAATCCCATCTATATTCGTGCCATCAAACCACCAGTTTTTAAAGTAGGTAAAACAAATTTTTTTCCCGTTTTACCTACTGGGTGTACTTACTCGTTCTCGCCTTCGACGCATCATTCTTCTTTTTGGTGCCGTCAAGACCACACGTATAAGTTAAAATATCTCGCTCAAGTTCAAAAGAAAATATTGTTGAATTATTAAAAATTGCTCAAAGAAAACTGGAAAAAAGAAAAGAGCCATACGAGAGATCTCGTAAAGAACTACACGAGAAATCTCGTCATAAAAGCCGTTCAAGGAGTCCTGTAAAAGATAAGTATGCTCGACGTTTTAAGCCGAAATCGGCAGTTAGAAAGAGAAACGAGACGCCATTATAGACGCCAACGATGCGAGAGATTCCCGTCGCTGTACGATACCGAGAGATCTGGGTATTCAGAAGATTCTTCGGCGTCATCATCTCAATATTCTTATTACTCTAAAAAATATAGTAGTAATTACTACTCAAACTCGAGTTCAAAAAGTTCAAGCAGTAGCTGCAACAGTGAACCAGAAATACTGGAAAATAATGATTGTGCGTTAGAGAAAAGTTTGTTAGAAAAACTTGGGGACCGTGTCATAAGTCAAAAAGAATATGCGCCGGAAGTTTGTGAAGACGTAGCGATACGCATTACAGATAATCTCAAGGTTGGATTGTCAGAGAAAGAGATAAAAGATCTAATAGAGAAGTACCCGGCGCCATCTAACTGTACTCTAGTTCAACCTCCAGCTCTTAACGCAGAAGTGAAATTTGGGAGAGACGAGTCTGTATTAAACAAAGATAAAAGAATAGAAAGCAATCGGGCTAAAGCCACGGCGTCGTTATCGGCAGCTCTAAATGGGATTACAATTTTAATCTCCCAGAGTAATTATTTTGATGAATTATCAAAAACCTTCTCCGAAGAATCCTCAGGATATCAAGCATTAGTTAAGCTAAAAGAAGAGAGGCTAGAGCTAATAGAAACATTTAGTAATGCTTGTAGATTAACAGCTGATTTACAGCATGGCTCCAGTATGACTAGACGCAGCTTGATTCTAGGAAACATACTTAATATTTCAGAAGGCGTGAGAGAAGCATACAAAAGCTCCGAAATTGATGTCTGGCTATTCGGAGAAAAATTAATGGAAAAAATAAAAGCAGCTAAAGCAAATGAGGCTGCATTAAAATCTCAAAGCGATAACCCAAAGCCTGAACAAAAGCACAAACAACAGAATTCAAAAAACTACAAGGGCCCGCTCAGAGCGGGCAGGGATTATCGTCTCACACAGAACAAACAAGATAAATTCAGACCTTCGGGGCCATTCAGAGGGAGAAATCAACGGAACCACAACATGTATCAACATCATCATCAACGGGTCAGGAGCCCGGCAACCTACAGGAACCGAACCGGACAACGTTCGAGGAGGAAATAATAGAAATTGCTGATGATGCGGTGGCAAGTAGATTAAAATATTATATTTCCAAATGGAATTCAATAAAAAATTACAAAATTATTTTGTCCTGGATAAAAGGTTATAATATCCCCTTTTTAGAATTGCCTTTTCAAAATAATTATTTCAGCCAGAACTGGTCGTATATAGAGTCTAAAAATATTCAAGTTCAAATCAGAAAATTATTACAAATAGGGGCTACTAATAAATGTAATTTTAAAAGAGGACAATTCGTTTCGAATATTTTCCTAGTTTCTAAGCCAGACGCACAGTGTAGTAGAAAAAAAAAAGTGGCCAAAAATCGGCTTCAACGCAATTTCTTATGAAAAAAAATTCTGCTGGATGGAAAATGACCGTTTTTATGTATACTAAATAATAGGCTACCGAGATCAAAAAAATTTTTTTTTTTTTCAATTTTTTTAGCTGCCGAATGATAAAAAAAAAATCTATTTTTTACCATAAAAAGGTAGAATATTTATAGTTTTAAAATTAAAAAAAATTTTTTTTCAGGTACAGCTCTGTATTATAATATGTACATAAATGATAAATAAACCTAAAAAAAGTGTATTGGTATAATTATGCATGGTGTTATGCAGTATAAAGATGTGTTAGTCAACATTTGCAATTTAGTCAACAAATTTTTAAAAAAATGAAAAATTGATTTTTTTATTTTTACTTATATTTTAAACTTAAATAAAGTATTTTTTTATGTTATTATATAATTTATATTTTTTATACTTTATTTAAATTTAAAATATAAGTAAAAGTAGAAAAATCAAATTTTCCATTTTTTTTTAAATTTTTTGACTAAATTGCAAATGTTGACTAACACATCTTTATACTGCATACAACCATGCATAATTATACTAATACACTTTTTTTAGGTTTATGTATCATTTCTATACATATTTTAATACAGAGCTGTACCTAAAAAATTTTTTTTTTAATTTTAAAACTATACATATTTTACCTTTTTATGGTAAAAAATAGATTTTTTTTTATCATTCAGCAGCTAAAAAAATTAAAAAAAAAAAAAATTCTTTTTGATCTCGGTAGCCTATCATTTAGTATACACAAAAACGGTCATTTTCCATCCAGCAGAATTTTTTTTCAAAAGAAATTGCTTTTCATGTTGTAAACGTAAGGAAAAAAGATAGAAAATTTTTGAGATTCGAATTTAACGGGGAACCTTATGAATATAATTGTTTACCGTTTGGATTATGTACAGCTCCATACGTTTTCACAAAGATCATGAAGCCCGTCCTATACTATTTAAGAAAGTTAGGATTCATATCAGCGGTTTATATTGATGATTTTTTACTGATTGGCGAATCTTATCAAGCATGCCTTCAAAATGTTACGACCACTTTCAATACTCTTATAAGTTTGGGATTTATAATAAATAGAGAAAAGAGTATCCTAATCCCGTCTAGGGTTTGCACGTAGTTAGGTCTAAGTTTTGATTCTCATAATATGTCTATTAAATTACCAGAACAAAAGCAAAAACACCTGAATGATTTAATTTCCAAATTCCAAAAATTAAATAAATGTAAAATCCGCGAATTAGCTAAATTCATAGGGACTCTAAATTTTGCAACGATGGCAATTAAATATAGTCCATTATATATTAAAAATTTTGAAGTGGTAAAAATTCAGGCATTGAAAGAATACAATGATAATTTTGATAAAATAATAAAATTGCCAAATGAATTGTGGAAAAATGATCTTTTATGGTGGAAAAATAACATTAGAACTTCGGATAACCCAATTAAAGATTTTAATTTTAAAATAGAAATTTTTTCCGACTCTTCAAAAACCGGTTGGGGTGCCCATTGTACTTTAGGGTCTACACATGGTTTTTGGAATTCAAAAGAAAGAGAGCGGCATATAAATTTTTTAGAATTACAGGCCACGTTTTTCGGTCTTTGCTGTTTTGCTAAGGAGTTAACTAATTGCGATATTTTATTACGGTTGGACAATAAAATGGCTATATCGTATATAAATCGAATGGGAGGAACCCATGTAGAATCCCTGAATAACCTGGCGGTAGAGATTTGGAAATGGTGTGAAAACCGAGGGTTGTGGATCTACGCGTCGTATATTACGTCGAAATACAATTCCTTAGCTGACTCAGAATCCAGGGCTCTAGAGCCTGAAACGGAATATGAATTATCTTATCATTATTTTAATAAAATAAAATTAGTATTTGGCAGCCCAAATATTGATTTATTTGCTTCGCGTACAAATAGTAAATGTGATAAATATGTGTCCTGGTTAAGGGATCCTTACGCATTTGAAATTGACGCCTTCACAATAAAATGGAAAAAATTTTATTTTTACGCCTTTCCATTTTTTTTAATAATTCTGAAAGTTTTAAAGAAAATAAACCTAGAAAAGGCAACTGGTATCATGGTTGTTCCATTCTGGCCCCCACAACCGTGGTACCCCCTTTTTTCAAAAATGCTAATTGATAAGCCATTAATTTTTGGACCTGATAAAAACTTATTAAATTCCTCTGGCAGGTTACCACACCCACTGTGGAAACAACTTACCCTGGTTGCAGGGAAGCTGTCAGGATTGCATACCAGATAAAAGAAGCTCCAGAAGAATCTCTACCAATGATCATAGCGTCAATATCTGATTCCACATACGCCCAGTACAATACTGCTCTCAAGAAATGGTGGAAATTTTGCCTAGAATATAAAGTAAATCCTTATAATTCAAAAATAAAATATATTTTAAAGTTTCTGTAACAATGAAAAAGTGAAAAAGGCGCAGCTGAAGGTACTTTATGTTCTTATCGCTCAGCAATCGCCTTACTACAGGGTCCATATATAGCAAAAAAAAAAAAAAAAATTTAAGATGCAAAGGTTTTTTACAGGCGTGAATCGATTAAGACCTAGCTTACCTAGATACCATGTAAGGTGGAATCCACAAGTGGTTTTAAACTATCTATCTTCTTGGCCTGATAATAGTAATTTAAACTTAATTCAATTGTCGAAAAAATTGATAACCCTTTTAGCTTTAGTTACAGCCCATAGGTTACAAACATTTAGCTTAATTGAAGTAATTAATATTGAGATTTTTGAAAATGAAATTATCACAATAAAAATTCCAACTAGAATTAAAACTTCGGGAAAAAATAGGGTTTAATCATTGTTAAAAATTCCATTTTTCAAAAATAATTGTAAAATTTGCGCAGCAGATACCTTGGTATGCTACCTAAATAAAACTAAAGAGTTAAAAACAAATGGGCAAAAGTTTTTGTTTATTGCTTGCAAGAAACCGTATAAGGTCGTATCATCTCAAACCTTAAGTAGATTGGTAACAGGCAAACTCTCTGCGGCTGGTGTAGATACCAATATATTTACTGCGTACTCTACCAGGCATGCCTCTACTTCTGCAGCCAAACGATCAGGAGTTAGTTTAAATGTAATTCGAAAGACTGCTGGATGGAGTGAACAATCTCTGACTTTTGCAAACTTTTATGATAGGCCACTTATTGATAATACTAGTAGTGCATTTGCAGATGCTATATTAAATTAAAAAATCTGTAACCATACTATTTATAATGGATAATGTAATTGTAATATCTCCAATAAACAACTTAATGATAAATAAAATGCTGAATTTGTACAGACTTTAAAATCTACAGTTGATCATGAGGAAGAGGCGTGTAATACAATTATAAGATTAAACGAACTTACCTGTGAAGTTCAATCTTATTGTATAAACGCCTCTTCCAAATGATCAAGGACCCACTCGAAAAAAAAAAAAAAAAAAAAAAAAAAAAAACTATTATTATTTATATGGGTAATTAAACCCGCCCTTTACGAGAATTCAGCATTTGACCAATGAACCTGGACTTTGAAGGATGATGCGTGGAAGGCGAGAACGAGTAAGTACACCCAATAGGTAAAAATGGGAAAAAACTTTGTTTGACCTACTTTAAAAACTGGTGGTTTGATGGCACGAATATAGAGGGGACTACAGTTGATCATTCGGAAGAGGCGTTTATACAATTAAGATTGAACTTCACAAGTAAGTTCGTTTAATCTTATAATTATATTTTACAAAAAAAATTTTTATTTTTATTTTCATGACGTCACTACCGCGTTTCACGTGTGTAAATCAAGCACTATGTCAAAACTGTGTACAGGATATCTGCAGTTAGGCTTATCTAAAACGAAAAAAAAAAAAAAATAGTAAGAGTTTAAAGCAAATGTCAGGGGCTGTCTTCATATCTGCAGTTAGGCCTATCTAAAACGAAAAAAAAAAAAAAATAGTAAGAGTTTAAAGCAAATGTCAGGGGCTGTCTTCGAGTTTTTTTCAAAAAAAATAATTACAAACAAAATGGCGGCTGTTAAAAGTTAAAATACAAAAAAAGGCCTAAATTTTTAGGACTACAGTAGCTGTAAAAACTTTTCGAGAACTTTTTTTTAAAAAAACTCGAAGTCAGCCCCTGAAAAATGTATTTTTTTAACTACTCAGCAAATATGAAGTAAATTGCTAGAATAGTTTTTGCTTACTCGGGTACACAGCTAGTAAGAAACGTGTTTCGAGATAAACGCATTTGAAGTTTCAAAACAAGTTTTCCGATACTTTAAATTAAATAATTTTCTTTTTTTTTTTTTTCGTTTAGAGCAACTCAAAACAAAAAAATCTAGACCATAAACATTACAATCAGTTAATAATTTTTGCAGAAATGATAAGTAAAAGGAGTAAATACGTGGTTTAAAAAAAAACGAATTTTTTTTTTCAAAAAATGAAAAATTATTATTTTTTTTTCAACTTACTAATTGTATGCGATCCATGGTCCATACAATAACCCTTTTGGCTTGCTCATATTCTACTACTACTTGACTTTTTTCTTTTTGTTGGTCAGAGTTTCGTTTTTTGTCCAACTCTGCTTATATAGTGAATTAAAACTTGTTACTGATGGAAAAATCCGTAAATATACACATCCTATCCTATCCTATATATATATAAATCTTTAATTATGTTTGTCCGAACGCGATAAACTAGAAAACTATAAAAGCTACAGACATAGGGTTTACGGCAAAAGACGGCAAAAATTACGGGTCAAAACATAGGCTAGGTTTTATTTCGATTGATAACGACAAAAAAATTTTATGTCAAAAAAACTGAATTTTCAAGAAAAAAATTTTTGTCAAATTTAAAAAAAAAAACAAAAAAATAAAAAACTGAGGAAAAATTTTTTTATCAAAAAGAATTTCATTCGATTCGGGTATATTTTTTACGTATCCACCTAAATTTTCAAGGTGATCGGTTCGATCTGTCAAAAGATACAATAATTTTTCGAAAATTATAAAAGTTTAGACTAATATTATATATATTTCTAATTTTTATCAGTCACTGATGTAGTAACTGAATATAGTAACTAAAAGATACTTGAACAGCTATTATCATCAAGCAGAACCCTAGAATGGATAGTCGAGGGAAACAACGACTGCTTGTGGATCTTATGGAAGGGTAGCGAAGCTCTGTATTGCTGATCACTAATTATCAGTCTGGGTTCGTATGCCCGTAATTTTTATGATTCAATAAATTTTAGATAATACTTCGAGTAAAAAAAGGTTATTTTACAAAATATTGAGTAACATAAAACAACATATTTTTGGAAAAATAAAGTCGCAGGGGTCCAGGGGGGCGCAGGCCCCTTGGTGGCTGCCGGGGCGAGCGAAGCGAGCCGAAGGCAGCTAGTTCTACATATATTAATTAATAAAATATAAATAATTTGAAAGGCCTAGGAAGGGTTGCGAGAACAATATGGATATCTATTCAATTTTAGAGAAAAAAACGCGTTTGACGGCGCGCGCAAAACAGGTCAAGAAGTAAACTTAGAGAGGGAATTTAAAATAAAAAATTTTTTTACATGTTCTTGAGACATATATGAAGTTATTTATGAAAAAAAAAAGTAATTTTCAAAAACACGTTTAGCACAAGGACCCTTAAATTAATTTTAAATTATCATTCACACAAACATACGAATTTATGAAATTAAGCGCAGCACCGTTATTATGAATATAATTAATATATTATATGTATAGGTTATAATTTAATAAAAGAAAAAAAGAAAATAAGATATCATCCCTTAAAGGTAAGGTAAATATTACATTATTTTTTCGATGCGAAAGGGGGTGATATCTTATTTTCTAGAGGCCGTACGTAAAAACAGACTTCAGAAATGAAAATAGTGGGCAAAAATACCTACTGGATGACAATTTTAGCCCAAAATATTCATTTTTTCTTTTAGGCTACAAATCCACCCTTTACCCCATTCAAGGGGTTGAAGATAAAAAATTGGCATAAATTCGTTTTTTTTATGTTCCTGATAGTCCCATATTAAGTTTTTAATGCCAAGAAATATTTTTTGTGCCCATTATATTAATTTAAATAACATGTAAAAATTATAAAAAAATTACCCTACTTTTAGGGGATGATATAACATTTTCTAGGGGTTGCACGTTAAAACGGACCTCGGAAATGAGAAGAGCAGCCCCGATTACCTACTAGGTAACATTTTTAGCTCAAAATATCGATTTTTTCATTAAAAAAAATTCAAATGGCTTAAATTTGTCGATTAGGCATTAATGGGTTAAGTTACCATGTATAAAGTATTCGGAACTATATTTTTACATCAATTTAATTATTTTGATACTTTTGCATATACAATTCGTTGTTTTAAATATGGTTTCTTAGAATTTTGAACCTTTTTTCATTTATTTTTATTGGCCCAAAATTTCAACATTTTTTACCATACTCGACGAGAAACTATTTTTTTATCATGAAAAAATTGAAAAAAAATCATAAGAAAAAATAAGATATATTTTTGGACCTTATTCAACAACCCTAAATTTTTCTATATTTTTCGTTTATTTTACGTAAATTTTAATGTATACGATCTCATGACCTTAAAAGATCGTTAAAAAACTTAAAACCGGTTTGTGTAAACACAACCTAAATGCATGGAACATGTTTACTTCCAAATGAGGACTAGATATAATACAAATGTTACTCAACATTACAATACAATTTTCTATTGTTGTATTTTGTAATTATCACCTTACTAGTTGTTAAGATTCTAAACCCAAACTATTTTGATTCCCTAAACCTGAATTATTATAAGTCCCTGAACCTGAATTATTCCAAGTCCCTAAATCGATATTATCCTAAGTCCTTAAGCCCAGATTTTTCAAAGTCTTTTAAAAGTATTTTATTTATTTATATATACTTACCTAATTATTCTAAGTCTTATTTGACCCCCCCCCCCTTAAAAAGGACAGATTTGACCCCCCCCCCCCTTAAATAGGAAAAATTTGACCCCCCCTCTTAAAAAGGATAATTTTGACCCCCCCTCTTAAAAAGGATAATTTTGACCCCCCCCTTAAATAGGACAAATTTGACCCCCCCCCTTAATATTTTTTTTTTATTTGTAGTCTAGAAATGATAATTAGGCAGTTAAAAAGTAGTTTACCAGATCTGATTAGTTTTTGTTTTGTCTGATTAGTTTGATTTTCGTGACAGTGGTTGTAGATTTGGCATCGCAATATAACTTTATAATAATTGGTTAAATATAGAATTGCAGTGTAGACAATGTTAACATTATATTAACATATACTTTATTGGCCCAAAGTATCAGATTTTCTCAAAAGTACCATATAGGCCCAAAAGTATCAGATTGGCCCAAAAGTACCAGATTGACCCAAAAGTACCATATTAGCCTAAAAGTGTCAGATTGGCCAAAAAGTATCACATTGACCCAAAAGTGTCATAATGGCCCAAAGGTGTCATTCGACAGCGGCGGCAGCGGTTATAACTTTATGCTGCAAGCCCCATTTTTAGCCTCCTATCACCCTGACTTGATGTTAAGATTCTAAACCCATTCTCTGAGTACCTAAATCGAAAATATTTTAAGTCCCTTAATACGTCCTCTAAACCTGCATTCCAAGTCCCTAAATCAACCTTACTTATTTTTTTAATTTTTATTTAATTAAATTTTTGTTGTGTTTACACAAACCGGTTATAAGTTTAATTTTATTTAATTAATTTCATGCATTTAAAACAATTAAATTAATATTATTCTAAGTCTCATTAATTCATTTTAATATAGTTGTAAGTCTCATTTTACAACCCCCCCCCCCCCCTCATAAACAGGACAAATTTGATATTGAAGTGATGATGAAACAGGACATATCTGAAAATTTATTTGTCTGTTTGTTTGTTTGTTTGTACCCTAATGACTCAAGAACCACCAAACCGATTGGTATGAAACCGGTGTCAAAATAAAGAAAAAAAGTGTGCGGGTGACATAGACTATAGATTTTTTGCTCAGCTATCGTAGTTTTTGAGATAATTAATTTTTAGTGTTTTTGAACTTGATAAAATTTTTTAAAATTTTTAACAAAAATATAAATATCTCGAGACTGTCGAAAAATTTTTTTATCACAATTTGTAGTATTCGATTCGGCACTAATTTTTACGTATTCTCTGAAATTTTCATGCAAAACGGAGGTATCTTTAAAATTTTATCAAATATTTTTGAAGCTGGTAAAAAAAATTTTTTTCATTTTTTTATTTTTTATGGTATTTTTAATAATTTATTTGTGTATCTATGTGTCTATGCGTTTTATCATGAGGCTCAAACCAATGAAAGAAATTACATAAATCCAGTGTCAAAATAAAGTTAAAATAAAAAAATTTTTACTACTTTTGAAAAAAAATTTAATTTTCTGAAAAATTGGTTAAAAAGTGAAATATCTGAAAAATATGATAATATTTTAATGTCGCAATGGGTATTATTTGATTCAGTTTAATGTCGCAATGGGTATTATTTGATTCAGTCATTTCTAGAACCATCTATATGTACATATCTGAATACTATATACTATATATATTTGAACATTTATTTGTCTGTCTGTCTGTCTGTAATAATAACGCTGCTCTAATCACTACGTAATAATTTGAATGTGTTGGCATAATTATAAATTTGCAGAGAAAAATGATTTTTTAAAGCAACAGAAACAGAAAGAAATGTGACACAGGGGGGGCGGAGCCCCCCCTATCACCTATGCTAGTAAGATATAAAACTATGATAAAATAAGATAGTTGAATAAATGAGAAATCGACTTTGCGAGAGCAAAGATGTTTATTATAAATATTGTTCCCAACGTTTCGAGTCTTTATAAGACTCCTTTCAGTTGGAAACAATATTTATAAAAAAACATTTTTGCTCTGGAAAAGTCGATTTCTCATTTATTCAACTATTAAATCCATACCAGACATAAAAGAATCAACAAAATAATAATATGATATGTTATTTTTTTATTTATTTAAATATTTAAAAATTTTTAAATTTATGTATATTATTTAAAAAAAAAAAATATCCCCGTGATTGACTGGAGAAAAATGTATATTTCATATTGAGACGGTACGAAAGGGGGCCTGGCGTACCTTTGATTCTTTTCCGTAATAAGAAATTACCAGATGCATTAGTTTGGGTATTGGTTTAACGCAATGACCAGACTTGATTTAATGTAACAAAAATAAAGTCAATTTATTTTCAGAAAAAATATGCTTTGTCTTACAATTAATATTTACAAAATTTTGTTGTGTGTGTAGCAAAACTTATATAAAACAACGTTAATCAATTAATTAAGTATTTATGTAATTTCATTACAATATTTCAATCAAATCAAAATAAAGTTAATTAATTTTATTAATTGACATAGAGTTTTTCAATACGGTGCAAACTTATACAATGCAAAAAATTATAAAAAAATAATGAAGTTATTATCCGCGGTTGGCGTACTAGTCAAAGACGCGAATAATACAAAAAATAAAATAGAAAAATTTAAATATAAAAGAAATTGCTCTAATTAACTTTCGCACTCGGAGCACCTCCAAGTGAAATAAACGTATACGGGAATATATAAGACGGGAGCAACTCGCCGTCGAAAAACTATAGTTGAGCAAAAGGCTTCTGACGTCACACGGTTGGTAACCAGACCCGCGTGACCATCTAGGGACACTAGACTCTAATCTCAGTATAATCCTTAATTAACCCAATCGTATTAAGAGAGCAACTCACATTAATGACGGTCGGGGTAACCGAGAGATTTTACCTGTAGAAGAGGCAACCTGCTTCTACTGATTAGGTCGAGCAACCGCTAGTGGCAGCGCCAGATTCCCTTAACAGGACTATAGTAAGTACAATGGGAGCATCTCGCCAATGTACACCCGTTATATGTTTATAGGTGGCAATCAATCTATATATTTAACTTGGAGCAACTCCAAGTGTAAAGAGAACGAGAGCAACTCAAGTTACCTTTAGTGTGTCTGTTGTGCACCAAAACCAGAGAATGAATGATATTCTCGCGTTTTGAGCCGGTATTTATACTCTTGCGCTTGTATCTACTCGCGTAAGATAATAAAGGACGGTATTAAAACGAGATAACAAATTATTATTTGGAGTTTAATTTTAATTAAACGAAGACTAGTTTTGTTCTAATTTTTAATTAATGATTTTACTTACTAGTTTAACTTTAATAAACAATAAGAAAATTATTCACACTTTGTTTGAATAAACTAAAAAAACTAAATAAAAAAAATACTATATGCTTTCTATGCTAATTTGATATAACTATAGTCATATGTTTTTGAGAGGCGCATGCGTCGCCTTTAACATCTGTGTATTCGTAATCTTTGATTACGGAAACACAGCTGTTATTTTTTTAAGTAATGTTAGGTTGGGTCAGCCATGAGAGGGTATAATTTTAATAATAAAAAATTATAGTTAATAATTTTATAAATAGGCAGGGTGCCTATCATACCGTCTCAATATTTTTAATTGTAATTTTTAATTTTTATTCTTAATCAGGATAATTTGAATACATTTAGGTTGATACATAAAACAAATCCGGACCAAAATCAATTACTAATGTAAAAGGTGATTACCGAGGATAAAAATGGACTCTATAGGTAAAAAATGGGTCCCACATGATAAAATAAATACCGATAGAATAAACATAAATAAACAGATAGAATTACCTATCCAAGGGCCCCGTGGGGCCCGTTTAGATAAAAATGAGATCTTGCTGTACAAATCCATTCCCAGGCATAAAAATAGACTATAAGGGTAAAAAATAGGTTCAGCAGCATAAAATAAATAACAACTGATAAAGTTGTGCATAATTGGTCCTATTGGGCCCAATCGGAAAAAAATAAAATCCCGCTGTACAAATCGATCCCCAGGGATGAAAATGATCTATAAGGGTACAAAATTGGTCCAACAGGATAAGGCAAAGAACAACTGATAAAGTCGTCCATCCTGGGTCCTATTTGGCCCAATCGGAAAAAAATGATATCCAGCTGTACAAATCGATCCTCAGGGATGAAAATGTATTATAAGAATACAGAATCAGGAATCATATAAGAATACCAGGATGAAACAAATAAAAACTGATAAAATCATTCATCCTGGGCCCAATCGGGAAAAAATCAAATCTTGATGTATAAATCGATCTTTAGGGATGAAAATGAATTATAGTGGTAAAAATGGGTCCAGCCGGATACAATGAATACCAAAGGATAAAATCGGTCATCCTGGGGCCTCATGGGCCCAAATGGTAAAAATGAAACCCTAATGTATAAATCGACCCCCAGAAATTGACACCATGGGAAAAATGGATCTTGCATGATAGAATAAATAAAATCTGGTAAATTTAGCCACCAAGAGATCCATTAATGTCAATATTTCTCTACAAAAATTTAGGCAATTTATTTTCTTAACAAATAAAAACTTTTTTTCGATTACGCAACTAAAAAATCGATGTTTTGATTTTTTGAACACCTCCAATGTAATGTACACACAGAGCCGTAAACTCGGAAATTTTAAAAACAAAACCCTGTTTTAGCGTTATTCCGAGTTTTGAAACTTAGTTCTCAGCGTAAAAAGAATTGAAAACCTGAATCAGACTATTTCTATGTTTTAAAACTCGGAAGTAGGGTTATACCGGGTTTGCATCTAGACTCCGAGTTTCAAAACCCTAAAGTAATGAAAAACTAAGTTTTGAAAAACAGAATTGGAGGGAGCGCTTTGCCTTTATGTTAATAGTTTATTTATATATTTTTATATTTACATTTATGTTTATTACATTTACTTATATTTTATAAGTATAAACATATTTAAGTTAATAAAAAATAAAAAATTTTATTTTAATAAATAATTAAAAAAAATCTTTATAAAATTAAAATTTTGAGCAATAATAAAAATTATTTTATTTTATCAAATAAAAAAATACTATTAATTTGATCAATGTATAAAAAAATCAATGTTTAATTAGAAAGAGTACTTTATTAATTGATCCAATTTTTAATTATACAAATTTTAATTTTATAAAGATTTTTTTTAATTATTTATTAAAATAAAATTTTTTATTTTTTATTAACTTAAATATGTTTATACTTATAAAATATAAACATAAATGTAAATATAAAAATATATAAATAAACTATTAACATAAAGGCAAAGCGCTCCCTCCAATTCTGTTTTTCAAAACTTAGTTTTTCATTACTTTAGGGTTTTGAAACTCGGAGTCTAGATGCAAACCCGGTATAACCCTACTTCCGAGTTTTAAAACATAGAAATAGTCTGATTCAGGTTTTCAATTCTCTTTACGCTGAGAACTAAGCTTCAAAACTCGGAATAACGCTAAAACAGGGTTTTGTTTTTAAAATTTCCGAGTTTACGGCTCTGTGTGTATAGTTTTTTTATGCCACTTCCTTATAGTTTGTGTAGCTTTCTACCACTGAGTTTGTCCACGCAGCATATTTTCAAATTAAGATTTTTTAAGCATATATTTATGTGTAACAATTTTACAATTAAAAAGTTAAACTTTTCACAATTTGAAACCCGAAAAAAAATAAAAAACTGATAATATTTATTTAGTTAAACGAATACGTTATGATATTTTTTTGAAATTGTTTGGTCATAAAAAACTCAGTTTTAGATCTAGACAACTTGGAACAAAATTATGCTTGGCTAATATTGAAGCTCATAAAATTTTGGGGAATTTTTCATACGAAAAACCCCTTTTTCTACGAAACCTTTCTTTATTTTATTTACTAACTTCGGAAACCCCTCTATTGAGTAAATATATTAATTTATTCGTTTTTAGTTTTTCGGTCTGCCATCTTGGATTACCGAAAATTTATTTCAGGTTAAAAAAATGAAAATCTTAGTTGGAATATCATATTAACTGACCTCAGAAACCCCTTGATCGAATAAAAATGCTAATTTATTTTTTAGTGGCTTTTTGAGTCCGCCATTTTGGATTCCCGAAAAAATATTTCAGGGTAATAAAATGAATATTTTAATTAAAATATCATATTAACTGACCCCGAAAACTCCTCGTCCGAGTAAAAATGCTGATTTCTTTTTCTTTAGTTTTTTTGGTACGCCATTTTGGATTCCCGAAAATTTATTTCAGGGTAAAAAAATGAATATCTTAATTGGAATATCATATTAACTGCCATCAGAAACCCCTCGATCCAATAAAAATGCTAATTTATTTTTTTGTGGCTTTTTGGGTCTGCCATCTTAGATTCCCGAAAATTTACTTCAGGGTAAATAAATGAATATTTTTATTGAAATATCATATTAACTGATCACAGAAACCACTTCATTGAGTAAAACTGCTATTTTATTTTTTTTTATTTTTTGGGTCCACCATCTTGGATTCTTAAAAATTTATTTCGAGAAAAAAAATAAAAATTTTTACTGGAATATCATTAATACTGACCTTTTTTTTAATTAACGTGCGATCTGGGCCATTAATAGAATGGCCAAAAAAAAGTTTTTGCTCCCTTGGTTAAAAATGTACAATGTAATGTATATGTTTTTAAATTTTTTGATTTCAGCTGCCCAGTTCAAACTGAAATTTGGGCCACTTCCGTAAAATTTTTAACAGTTTGAATTTTTCAAAATGACCGGAAGTCATGTAACCTATAATTAATTTTGCTCAAATTTTCCCAAATTGTTGGCCTATACGTCAGTTTGTCCCAAAAAAATGTTTGATATGTAATACTCAAATTAACGCCCACAATCATTATTATAGCCTGCCAACATCAGCCAAAATAGCATCAGCCAAGTTAATTTTTGGTCTTTTTTGAGCAATTTTACGAATAATTAATTACATTGATACAGATTTTACGTTGATAGAAAAAAGTTCTTTATTTTTAATTTTGTGTAGATTATATTTTATAATTTATACGAGTATACCAAATAAATTTTGGACGAGCTCGTTTGATCGCTTTCCTCTAAGATGTATTTTTCTGGAGGTACCCGGTTTCCGGCTGCCTGGGTTAAAATATATAGCAAAGAATTTTTTTTTTATTATTACTTTTTTTAAGTATTAATTAAAATTTATTTGATTTGCTATAATTAAAATTGAAATATTTTTTTATATTTATAAGCTTAGTTCTAAAAAATTTTTTTAAATTCAAAAGACATTTTTACATTTTAAAAGACACCCAATTATTAGACTTCAAGAAATATTTTGTCTTTTAAGGTGGCGCACGGTATTAGGTCCGTATATTTTAGGGTGACATCAGAGGGGGACATAACTAATTGATTAAATTTTATTATTTATTTTGTAGATTTGTGAATATTTAGAAGTTATTATTAATAATAATGCATTTTCTAAAAAATTTCAAAACATTTTATTAATTGGATCCCGCAACTAAAATTATGTGTTTATAATTTGATCGGCAACTATTGTATTTTTTTCTTGGAAAAGTTTCTATTTTTGTTAAATAACACGTGTATACAATTTTATCTAAAGATTCGTTATGGAATTATTACGAAGTAAAACAATATCAACTCCCATAAGAACGCGGTGTTAACCTTAAAAATTTTCAGTTACTTATTTCTTTCTTAATTGATCGTGAACCTGAGTATTTTTTGGGATCAATGGATTTGTTTTTTAATTATCTTCATCTTCAGTAAATTTTACTTCATATTATTCGTTTTTCATAAACTCTGTGAGCCACCTTAAGATGTCAAAAAAGATGTCTTAATAAACAGGGGTATACTCGAGAACATATATTTATTGAATAAAGAAACTTTTGTTAGTAAAAAATATTTTGCATTTTTTATGCAATATGCATCAAAATTGTCTAAAATTGTCTAAATAAATATTAATTGTACTTAATTGAATTACCCCTACTCTTTCCTACATCCAGCCTGGTTTCCTAGTTTCCAGATATTGGGGTTTAGAAGTATCTGAAATTAAATGTAACGATTGTAAGCCTGTTATGGCACAATCATACCTTTACAAGACAAAAAATATTATATAATGCACACCTAAATCATTTTTTCTAAAAACAGGTTTCACATTCTTGTTCAGCAACCAAAAAAACATAATTAACACTTGCAAATATAGAAAAAAAACCCAAAAATTAACCTAAAGTTTCCTATTGTGGGCAACTGGACCATATTTGGTAAAAATCAATATTATATTCATGTTCAGTGACCCAAAAAACTTATATAGGATAAAATTTGTGTTCTAACTATGATAATCATTAAATCGGCCGCGATAGTAGGTTACTTCTTTTGAGCATACGCATTTCTTGTTTAGGTCCCATTGACCAACTTTTATTTATTTTGGGAAGATGGGAAGCCAATTTTGGAATGATTTTTTAGTTGTTAAGTTTGGAATGATTGTTAAGTTGAAACAAATAAATAGCGCAAAAAAATGTCATATTTTTATAAATATACAATACTCATACAAGGGCTAATTTTTTTAAAAATCTGACTCCGGATTCAATATCTGCAACCTTAAAAATAAAATCAGGTATTCTAGAATAAAATTTTTTTCCTAAAAATTATGCATCTGAAATAATAAAAAAGTATCCGTCAATCTTGACATGTACCTTAGAAATTAAAAAAATAAACAGTAGCAAAAACCATGAAATTTACTCTAAAAAATTCCACCTTTATTTAAATACTGCATTACACATTATTGTTTTTATTTAAAAATAATTATATTATGACTCAAACAAAAGAAAAATAATCCTTATTGCATTTAAACCGCTATTTGGGGCATTCTTTATAGTCAAGGATGGTGTACTAGTTTTCTTTGTAAGAGGCAAGCAAAATTGATTTAACTCTAGCATCTTATTCAGATTCTTAATATTGTATTTTTACGTGAATAGGAATATGTATTTTAGTAAAGCTACTAATGTGCAAATATACAAACAAAGAACCTGACAGCCTGGCCACACTATGACTTGAACTTGAAATTAAAAATGAAATTGAAAAAAAATTGGTGGAATGGGAAGCCACACTTTTTAAAATTTATTTATTTATTTAATAAAAATCAATTAAAAATAAGGTAATAAATGAAATATTCACCTTTTGTTAGCTAATTAAGTTATAAACACGTAAAGAAATAATAAATTGCTAATTTTAATTGATTTTTAATAAATAAATAAATTTTAGAAAGCGCGGCTTCCCCTTTCACCGATTTTTTTTCAATTACATTTTTAATTTCAATTTCAAGTCATAGGCCGGGCTGTGAATAAAGGTCTAAAAATAAATTATTCTGCTTAGAAATATAGTCTCAATCAATTATTTAAAAATGAATATACAAAACAGTCTATTTCTAGTTTATAACAATGTTACTCACTGGAATAACGAAGGTGAAAATTATTAATATAAAGAATACTGTGAATTTTTTTGTGGATAAAATTAATATTCCAGTGAGTGTAGAATCATTCTATGTAAAAATACAAGATCCATACCATAATCCACCAGTTTTGATAGAAAAGGACCTTGATCTAAGAAATTTTGACTTTTATAAAATATTAATATTTATTTTAGTCTGAAAAAATCAGCAAGAAATATTTTTGTGTTTGTTAAAACCTACTGCAGTTAATAAACTGATAATTAAAAATAAAAATTTATTGATGGATTCAGGTAAGGCTTGTATAATAGATAGGTAAAATTAAAATGTAGGCTTAAAAGTAATTTTATTAAGAATATTCAAATAAGATTGAGTGTAACTAAAATTAGTAAAATTAGTTTAAAACCTAAAATTTCTGCGTAAAAGATTAGACCAACGTATGTCTCAGCCTTAACATTATTGTAATTAAAACTCAAACAAGAAAATATAATTAGCTGTAAATGTACCCATGTATGAATATTTCTTAAAATTCACAAAATATTTATTTAAGTTTGCATAAGATCTGAATTACATAAAAAATAATTTATTGGTTACTTTTACTTTAGCAGCAATTAAAATGAGATAAATAACAAGTAAATAGTGGTACAAGATCCACAACTTTAACCATACAAGTTCGTGTATAATGTTAGAAAACTTAGATAATCGTGGCGCTTGTGTATCTCTATTGGGGTCATCCATAAAATACGTAACGCAGATACATTGTGGATGGTCTACTCCCGATCAAAACAGTAGGTGGCTTGCCACCTTTATGTCACGCGGTCCGATGGCTGCCCACCTTCGGACTATCCCCGTATCGAAAAAGTTATTCGACTTTCCGATCGAAATTTTTGCAGATCGATTTCCGATAAAAAATTTCGATCGAAACTCCGATCGAGTTTCCGATAAAAAATTTCGATCAAAAATCAAAATTCCGATCGAGTTTCCGATAAAAAATTTCGATAAGAAATCACAATTCCGATCGAGTTTCCGATTAAAAAATTTCGAACGAAAATCCGATCAAAAATCAAAATTCCGATTGAGTTTCCGATAAAAAATTTTGATCAAAAATCAAAATTCCGATCGAGTTTTCGATAAAAAATTTCGATCGAAAATCCGATCAAAAATAAAAATTCTGATCGAGGTTCCGATAAAAAATTTCGATCAGAAATCACAATTCCGATCGAGTTTCCGATAAAAAAATTTTTATTGAAGCCCCGATTGAGGTATAATTTTTATTAAAATTAAATTATCAAATTCTTTACTGAAGATTTCTGAGCCCAGTCATATGGCTGTATGTATTTTTAATTGGGCTCCGAAATCTTCAGTAACAAATTTGATAATTTAATTTTCTGTACAGTAGCCACGAAAGTACGATTTCCTGGCCGCTGCGCGGCCAAGGAAATCTAAATTTCTCGCTACTGTCACAGAAAAATTTTATACGGCACTTGTCCATAAATAAAGAATGCCCCAAATCGCACGTAAATTACCTTCCGAGGCGAAGCCGAACCATTATTTACTTTTCTGGACACGAGCCGTAAATACTATTTCTGTACAGTAGCCACGAAAGTACGATTTCTTAGGCCAAGGAAATCGAAATTTCTCGCTACTGTCGTAGAAAAATTTTATACCATTTTCGGCTTCGCCTCGGAAGGTAATTTACGTGCGATTTGGGCCATTCATTACTTTTCTGGACTCGAGCCGTAAATATATATTCATAATATCTAAACAAGCAAGTTAATTGCTTCAAGATTTTGAGATTATTTATAATATTATTTCTTCTTATTCTAAAAGTAAAAATTGTTCGTTTCCTTAAAAAATACCTGTATAATTTTTAAATCTTAATTTTATTTTTATTTTTACCTAGTCCTCATGTGAAAGTAAACATGTTCCATGCATTTAGGTTGTGCGTTTCATAATTTCTGAGTGCTTTTTCTACTAATTCTACCTCTTCGTCGGTTATTTCTAAATCGGCATAAAGTTCTTCTGCTGATTGAGTTAATTTTCCTTCAGTTGACTCGTTAAAAATTTGATTTGCTAAGAATTTAATGTAATCTGAAGTGGATGGATCTATATTGTCTTTTGATAAATTACAGAATTTTTTAAATATATTTTTAAAACGCGAGTCAAGATAAATATTTAAAGGGTTTTCTGTTTTTTCTAGGTCTAATAATATATTAATTATGGTTGACGGGTCAATTTGGTTAGCAATTAACTCTTTTAAAATACTAACAAAAGTTGTGTCTTTTACTAATTTTTCTATTTTGTCGGCTGAAGAGGTGCCTTTCAACGATTCGATTAATGTTTGATCTGGTACGTTAGCTAACTTGCTCGTGTGCTCTAAATAATAATTTTGATATTTTTTTGTTAGTTCTTTGAACCCGATTTCGTTTATGTCACCAAAAGAGGCTGGTGCATTACCTACTAATATGTCATAAGCTTTTTCTGTCACAGGGTCTTTTGCGTCGTCTCGCACAAAAAGAAACATAATGATTTATCATATGATTTACCATAAGGTATATTATTGACCTAAAATAATTTCTTTTATCTCCAAGAGACCTTCGGGATGAAAATGGACCCTCCTAGGAAAAGCTGATATCCTGGAGGTATAATTTTCATTTTTCACCCAACATATTTTCCGATTTTCCAAGATGGCGGACCAAAAAAAAACAGGAAAAAACGACTTTCTACGTTACCTGGGAGTTTTCGAGGTTGAGAAAAACGATTTTCTGAGTGAAAATTTTCATTTTTTCACCCCAACATATTTTCCGATTTCCCAAGATGGCGGACCAAAAAAAACAGGAAAAAACGACTTTCTACGTTACCTGGGGGTTTTCGAGGTTGAGAAAAACGATTTTCTGAATGGAAATTTTCATTTTTTCACCCCAACATATTTTCAGATTTTCCAAGATGGTGGACCAAAAAAAACAGGAAAAAACTACTTTCTACGTTACCTGGGGGTTTTTGAGGTTGAGAAAAACGATTTTATGAATGAAATTTCTTATTTTTTTGCCTAACATGTTTCCCAATTTTTAAAATGGCAGGTCCAGCTTAACTCAGTGGACCGAAATTTTTGGCTTAAAAGATTATTTTAGGTCTTGGATTTGAATTTCCACCGGAATTTCAGAAATTATTTATTTTAGCTGAAAATTTTGTTGTGCTATGAAATTGGTTTTTTTGAGATTTTTTAATCTTTAGAGATTTTATAGGGTTTAATTATCTCAAATCCAATGCAGCTTTTATATGTAAGTTACGAATATCTACCCGTAATATTCATCGGTAGTTCTTTAGTAGTAGATAGACTAAAAAAATAGGAAAATTTAATTATGTTTAATTATATTTGATTTTAGCAGTTTACTTAGTTTTTAATTTTATTTACAGCGTCTCGCTTACATCGGAAAACATGTTGAGGTGAAAAAATGAAAATTTTCAGTCAAACAATTGTGTTTCTCAACCTCAAAAACCCCCAGGTAATGAAGAAAGTCGTTTTTTCCTGTTTTTTTTGGTCCGCCATCTTGGAAAATCGGAAAACATGTTGGGGTGGAAAAACGAAAATTTTCAGTCAAAAATTCGTGTTTCCCAACCTCAGAAACCCCCAGGTAACGTAGAAAGTCGTTTTTTCCTGTTTTTTTGGTCCGCCATCATGGAAAATCGGAAAATATGTTGGGGTGAAAAATGAAAATTTTCATTCAGAAAATCGTTTTTCTCAACCTCGAAAACCCCCAGGTAACGTAGAAAGTTGTTTTTTCCTGTTTTTTTTGTCCGCCATCTTGGAAAATCGGAAAACATGTTGGGGTGAAAAAATGAAAATTTTCAGTCAAAAAATTGTATTTCTCAACCTCAAAAACCCCCAGGTAATGTAGAAAGTCGTTTTTTCCTGTTTTTTTGGTCCGCCATCTTGGAAAATCGGAAAATATGTTGGGGTGAAAAATGAAAATTATACCTTCAGGATATCAGCTTTTCCTAGGAGCGTCCATTTTCATCACGAAGGTCTCTTGGAAATAAAAGAAATTATTTTAGGTCAATAATATACCTTATGGTAAATCATATGATAAATCATTATGTTTCTTTTTGTGCGAGGTATAAGTCTGCTAATCTGTTAAGTGTGCTCATTTTTAAAGTAAGAGTTTTTAGTTTAGGAGTGAAAGTATTAAGTATATTTTGATTCTACAAAAGAATTACTTGCCAATACCGTTGTATTGACCCGATTTATGAAGGCTTGATACCCCTGCCAAAAGTATAAATATTCTACAGTATAGTCTCGAAAATATACTTAAGAACATGCTTGAGAATATGCTTGAGCATATAATTTGAGAATGTAGAATATGCTTGAGCATATATTTGAGAATGTACTATTATTGTCCAAATAAGAATATTCTCAAGAATATCCTAATCATTCTATAATATATAATATTATTTTTCATTTTAGAACTTATTTGCACATGTAATCAAAAATTAAATTTCAATAATTTATATTATACATTAAATTTTTTAATTTACTTATAAGTATAATTTAATTAAAAAATTATAAATAATTTTTAATAAATTTGATTTTCAATGAAAATCATAGCAAAAATACAAAACCGAACAAGTCGATTTTGTAATATAATAAGTATTTGACAAGTTCTTATATGCAGTTGGAAAATCATTTTATTTATGACTTTAAAAAAATAGTAATCGCCACCTATTAATCATCTTAATTAGTTCATTTTGTCTAAAGTAGATGGCTTTTTTCAAAGTCATAAATAAAATGATTTTCCAACAGCATATAAGAACTTGTCAAATACTTATTATATTACAAAATCGACTTGTTCGGTTTTGTATTTTTGCTATGATTTTCATTGAAAATCAAATTTATTAAAAATTATTTATAATTTTTTAATTAAATTATACTTATAAGTAAATTAAAAAATTTAATGTATAATATAAATTATTGAAATTTAATTTTTGATTACATGTGCAAATAAGTTCTAAAATGAAAAATAATATTATATATTAGAATGATTAGGATATTCTTGAGAATATTCTTATTTGGACAATAATAGTACATTCTCAAATATATGCTCAAGCATATTCTACATTCTCAAATTATATGCTCAAGCATATTCTCAAGCATGTTCTTAAGTATATTTTCGAGACTATACTGTAGAATATTTATACTTTTGGCAGGGACCTCCTCGTCAGTAAAACTTTTACAAAAATAGAAAAGTAGAAAGTGTTTTTTTGAAAAGAAAGGTCTTTAGTTTGCAAATACCTTTGTATTTGCTCGGTTGACAGAAACTTGACGTTTCCCCGTCAACTAAAGAACAAAATTGTATATTTCTTAGTCTGCAAATACCTATGTATTTGCCCGCGGTTTATAAAAACTTGATGTTTTGTAACAATCAGGTTTTAAATGATTAATACTATTTAAATTGATTTTAGGAAGGTTGTCCAGGCCTTCCAGGGATTGTTAATTAGCTTGGTGTTCAGAAAAAGTTACTCAAAATGGTGAATTGAATTAACTTTTTCTGTAAAAATAAAATATGTTACTTACTTTTTTTTGAAATTGGATGTCCAAAAAATTTATTAACTGAATTTGTACTAAGTATTTTTTTTAAAGTTTAATTTATTGAAACTTAAATAATTTATAAAATTGAAGTTAAGTTGAGGAAAGAAAAATATAATTTAAAATTAAATGAACACCTTTAAATGATAATATTAATTTAAAATGAAATTAAGTCCAAGTTATTCCTTTCTTTTTCTTTTTCTTCATTTTTAAAGCGAGCCAAGTTCTGAACCGGTTCAGAAGAACTTCGAGAAGGCCTTTTCCAGGCAAAAACTCCAGTATTTAAGCACCGAAATCTTTGATAAGACCGACTTCCCCTCTTGATAAAAATCAAGAGTGGGTTGAGGGTCTTATCTAAGATACTACTCCTAGAGTTTGTCTAAGAGGGGAATTCCTTTGTCGACTCATTATCACGCATAGATCGGATGTTATTTTTCTTATCTAAATTTTTAATGAGTCGACAAAACGTGATATTTCAAAACAATGGGTTTTACAAAAGATATTTATAGGAATACTTTTGTCTTTGTCTGACTTTATCAAAATAAAATTTTGTTAAGTCATTAAGTAAACCCATTGTTTTACTTGAACTTAATTTTCTTTGTTTTTCATAAATAAATTACTTTTGAAACCTTTTTCTTTTAATTTAAGCTAATTATGGGCTTTTTAGAGCAATTTATTTACGAGAATTAAACCTAAAATTTATTATGCTAAACGTAAATTTTTATAAAGGTAGCTTAAAATTATGCTTAATTTACGTAGTTCCAGGCTAATAATTTCATCCCTTGAGTTTTCCTTAAATCTAAATTTAGTTTCTAAAGTAGAATAAAAAAATAAAAACTCGAAAGTGAAATAATGGCCTTGACTAAGGTTTTTCCAGTTATCCGGTGAAACTAAAGGCAAAATCGTTTTTCTCGCAATAGAAAATTTAGCTTGAATAACTGGAAAAGATTGTCTTTAAATTTTCCGTGAAAATTTTAAATTTAACAAATTCGAATTTGTATACACGGAAAAAATTTTATGTACCGTTTTTTCTACATACACGGAAAAAAAATTTTAAACGTACAAAAAAGTTTTTTTTTTTTTAAACGGCTGAGGACGTTACAGTTTCCTCGTTGACTTTGAAATATGGTTAAAGTTATTTTGTAAAAACTTGCGTTTTTATAACTTTAGTAAATATAAAGTGAAAATAGCAGAGTAACAAAGTAATAAAAAGAAAATCTTAAACCTTATGTCTCCTTAATACAGTTCGTCCGGAAGATGGGCCCCCCTGTAACGGTTAAGGCTTTTGCTACCGATTACAAACTGTATTTATATGTAACTATGAGTATTTACTTTAATATTCGCGTATTTAATGCGGATTCTACAAATGCAATAATTCCTTTCGGAATAAGGCAAACTGTATTAAAGGACTAAAGGTTAGGTTACGGATATGTTTAATAAAACTTATACCTTTTAGTTGAATTTGAGAGTTTATTATTGAATAATTAATAAGATGCACTTAAGTGCCTTTATAAGTCAAGTATAATAATAATTATCAAGTGGTCAACGACTTTTGATAATGCTGGCTTTAAGTTTTCCCAGCTATTACACCGGTTATAAGTTTTTTCATCTAAAACAATATTCCGATATTCCAAAAAAAATAAAAAGAGGAACTTTCTGCTTTACCTTTGGGTTCATGAAAACATTTTCAATGATTGAAATTTTCATTTTTTTACCCAAGCATATTTTCCAAAGAAGGCTGAAAAAAAACACAAAAATTAGAAGTATTTATATTACCGAGGGTTTTTCAATGTTGAGAAAAATGTTTTCAATGATGAAAATTTTCATAATCTCATTCAAGCATATTTTTAATAAGTTTTTTACATTGCCTGGGGGGTTTTTGAGGTTAACAAAAACGTTTTCATGGATGAAAATTTTCATTTTCTTACCATATTTTCCAATTCACCAAGATGGCGAACCAAAAATTATGTTTAAATAAGTTTTTTACCTTGCCTGGGGGTTTTCGAGGTTGAAAAAAAATTGTTATAGAATAAAATTTTTCATTTTTTCATCCCAAAATATTTTCAAATTTCTCAATAAGCCGGAACAAAAAAATGTTAGAATAAGCTTTTTAAATTGCCTGGGGGTTTTCAGTTTAAAAAAAAAGTTTCCATTGATGAGAATTTTCATATTTTTCCCCAACAATATTTTCCAATTTCCCAAGATGTCGGATAAAAAACATGAAATTTAGAAATGTACATCTATATATTACATGGAGGTTTTCGAGGTTCAGAAAAACGTTTTCAATTAAAATTTTCATTTTACACCCAAGCAAATTTTCCGTATTTCCAAGATGGCAGATCAAAAAAACATCTCAGAATAAGCTTTTTACATTGCCTGCAGGATTTTTGAGGTTGTAAAAAATATTTTAATGAATAAAATTTTTCATTTTTCCGTCCCAAAATATTTTACAATTTTCCAATAAGGTGGAACAAGAAACGTGTGAGAATAAGCTTTTTACATTTCCTAGGGGTTTTCGAGGTAAAAAAAAGGTTTCAATTGATGAAAATTTTCATATTTTAACCCTGCCATATTTTCCAATTTCCCAAGATCGTGGAACAAAAAACATGAAAAGTAGAAATATGTATATTACATTGTGGTTTTCGAATTTCAGAAAAACGTTTTCAATGATGACAATTTTCCGATTTTCCAAGATGACATAATAAAAAAAACATCAGAATAAGCTTTTAACTTTTCCTGGGGGTTTTCGAGGTTGTAATAAATATTTTACTAAATAAAATTTTTCATTTTTTTGTCCTAGCATATTTTTCAATTTTCCAATATGGTGGACCAAAAAACATATTCGAATAAGCTTTTTACGTTACCTGAGGGGTTTTCAAGGTTGAAAAAAACGTTTTTATTGATGAAAATTTTCATATTTTCACCCAAGCACATTTTTCGATTCTCAAAAATGGAGGATAAAAAAAACATGTCAGAATAAGCTTTTTACATTGCTTGGGGGTTATCAAGGTTGAAAAAAAAGGTTTTTGTGAGTGAAATTTCTCATTTTTTGGCCCCAGCCTATTTTTAGGTTTTAGAACATGTTTATTAAGCCGAATTTCTCGGCATAATTTTGAAATAATTACACGAACATAACCTAAAGGAAGTGGTCTATAATAAAAAAATGACACGACATGCCTTACACTAGCGTTATCTAAGGAAGTAGAATATAATAAATTAACGACACATCAAGCCTTACACAAGAGTAAACTTAGGAAGTAGGCTATAATAAAGTAACGACACGTCAAGCCTTACACTAGAGTAAACTTAGGAAGTAGGCTATAATAAAGTAACGACACGTCAAGCCTTACACTAGTGTAACCCAAGGAAGTAGGCTATAATAAATTAACGACACGTCAAGCCTTACACTAGGGTAACCTTATTTCATTATATCCTATTTCTTTAGGTTACGTTAGTGTAAGGCTTGACGTGTCGATATTTTCTTATACCCTACTTCCTTAGGTTACGCTAGTGTAAGGCTTGACGTGTCGTTATCTTATTACATCCTACTTCCTTAGGTTACACTAGTGTAAGGCAGGTTCTACAATAGCAATATATGTGTATATATGGATAGACATATTTGTGTATGGCCAACCTTCAGATAACTGCGCCCTCTATTTTTCTACATTAATTTTTGTAGACTTTTTACCTGCTGGTAAAACAGATTTATAAATTAGGTTGGCCATACACAAATATGTCTATCCATACCTATACATATATTGGTGTATGTGGCTATTGTAGAAAGCGCCTAAGGCTTGACGTGTCGTTATTTTATTATATCCTACTTCCGTAGGTTACGCTACTACGCTTTTTGTACGACAGTCCTATAACCTGGTATATTTTAATCATGAGTTTATCTCAGCTGATGCAGAAATTTATAGCAGACAGCATTTAATGTGTTAACATTCAACTATATTTTTTTTTAGTTAAATGCTCAAAATCATTTAAAATACAAATAAATTCTATATACTTTTAAATAATCCTATGTTTAGTACTCTGTTACATTGAATTATCTTTTTTAAATTTAATTAAAATAATCAAATTATTTACATGAACTACTATTTGCATTGTCAATAATAAGTAGTCAACATTTTAAAATAGTTTACGTTTATTATGGCAACTAGTAGTTCTGATGGATCTTGTACAGCACCTGCAGATTTTCATCTTTCATCAGAAATGGATCTTAGTGAACGTTTGGAAACCAATTTAATAAAATGCCCTCTTTGTCAAAATGCTAGAAGGAATTTTTATTGCAGCCAATGTATAAATAACGGCGACTTTATGTATTCAACTTCTGTTTACTCAGAATGGTATCATAGTTATAATAAATATTTTGCTGACTAATAATACACCTTATACAATGATGCATAAAAATATTTGCTTTTATGCATAGAGCATTTATCATAATATTGTTTAAAAATTTTAAACTAATTTTTATAGAATCATCAATGAATCTCCAAAACCTGTCTAAAATAATTCTGTTATTATGTTAAAGTCAAATATGTTGGTAAAATTTTTAAAAATGTACTTTTATTTTTCTACGCTGTAGAAATTAAAAAAAATGTCAGGCTCTAATGTGTAATTTTTGAAAAATGTTGCCATTAATAGCTTGTATAAATAGCGTAGGAGCTAAAAATGTTATAAGTACTTTTTGCAAGTTTAGTTATGAGGTGAAAGGTAAAGAAAGGTTTTACGATGTACCGATTCTAAATTTTTATAATTTATTATATATTTATCAGTTTTTAAGATCTTTATTAAATTCACTAATGTCTTCATTACGATATGCGTGGTAGGTTATCACTCTGCCCTGATGTAAAAAAACATTAAATCCCATTAAAGTTATATCCCAGTACAATATGTTATCCACTAGATTCCATTACAATGTACGTATTTGTAATGTTGTGTAATGGGTATATACTATTGTAGAAGGTGGATTATAAATGGATCTACCCTTTTATATTTTTTTAAACTTTTGGTCCATAAATGTTGTGAGATGAAATTTTATGGCCTAAACTAAGTAAAAATTTAATTTAAGCAAAGTATAAATTCTTAATAAATATATTACAACTTTTGGGCCATTAATGTTGTGAGATGAAATTATATGGCCTAACCCTCATGTAAAGATACAATAGAATATGATAGAAAAATTAACAATAGGATAGGATAAAATAGAATAGTATAGAAAATTAATTTATGATAAAATAAAATAGAATAAAATTAAACTCGCACAAAAAAAAACATAATAATTTCCGATATGATAAACCATATAGTTAACCATAATGATAAAGCATATGGTTAACCATAAGTTATATTTTTGACCCAAAAATGTTATTTCATTAATTCTATCATAAAATGAAATACTTTTGGTACGAAAATGAAACGACAGAGGTAAAGCTGATATCCTGGAGGTATAATTTTTCATTTTTCACCTCAACATATTTTCAGATTTTCCAAGATGGCGGACCAAAAGACATTAGAGAACTTTTTAAATTAGTTAGGGGTTTTTGAGGTTAAGAAAAACGTTTTAATTTATAAAAAATTCATATTTTCGGTTTAACATTTTCCAAGATGGCGGACCAAAAAATATGAAAAGGCAATATTCCACATTACCTGCTCTAACAAAAATAACCACGTAGTTATACTCCCTGGCTCAGAGAGTTATTTCAGGGAGTTAACTCCCTAAAACAGGGAGTTAACCACCTAAAACAGAGAGTTAACTCCCTGATTTAGAGAGTTAACTCCCTGATTTAGGGAGTTAACTCCCTGAAATTTCTGACATCTCCACGAATACCTTCGGGATGAAAATGGACCGTATGAGGGAAAACTGATATCCTGGAGGTGTAAATTTTAATTTTTCATCCAAAACAATTTTCAAATTTTCCAATTTTCCAATATGGCGGACCAGAAAAAATCAAAATAAAGACTTTCTACATTACCTAGGGGTTTTCGGGGCCGAGAAAACCGTTTTTGTGAATGAAAATTTTAATCTTTTTGCCCCAACATATTTTCCAATTTTCGAAGATGGCGGACCAAAATAAATAAAAATAAAGACTTTCTACATAACCTAGGCTATTTTCGGGGCCAAGAAAACCGATTTTATGAATGACAATTTTTATTTTTTTGCCCCCATATTTTCCAATTTTCCAAGATGGTGGACCAAAATAAGTAAAAATAAAGACTTTCAACATTACCTAGGGGTTTTCGGGGCCGAAAAAACCGATTTTATGAATGAAAATTTTTATTTTTTTGTCCCAACATATTTTCCAATTTTAGAATATGGCGGACCCTAAGTAATGAAGAAAGTCTTTATTTTTATTTTTTCTGGTGCGCCATCTTGGAAAATTGGAAAATATGTTGGGGCAAAAAAATCAAAATTTTCATTCATAAAATTGGTTTTCTCGGCCCCGAAAACCCCTAGGTAATGAAGAAAGTCTTTATTTTGATTTTTTCTGGTCCGCCATCTTGGAAAATTGGAAAATATTTTGGGGCAAAAAAATCAAAATTTTCATTCATAAAATCGGTTTTCTCGGCCCTGAAAACCCCTAGGTAATGTAGAAAGTCTTTATTTTGATTTTTTCTGGTCCGCCATCTTGGAAAATTGGAAAATATTTTGGGGCAAAAAAATCAAAATTTTCATTCATAAAAACGGTTTTCTCGGCCATGAAAACCCCTAGGTAATGTAGAAAGTCTTTATTTTGATTTTTTCTGGTCCGCCATCTTGGAAAATTGGAAAATATGTTGGGGCAAAAATCAAAATTTTCATTCATAAAAAAGTTTTTCTCGACCCCGAAAACCCCCAGGTAATGTAGAAAGTCTTTATTTTTATTTTTTCTGGTCCGTCATATTGGAAAATTGGAAAATTGGAAAATTGTTTTGGATGAAAAATTAAAATTTACGCCTCCAGGATATCAGTTTTCCCTCGTACGGTCCATTTTCATCCCGAAGGTATTCGAGGAGATGACAGAAATTTCAGGGAGTTAACTGCCTAAATCAGGGAGTTAACTCTCTAAATCAGGGAGTTAACTCTCTGTTTTAGGTGGTTAAGTCCCTGTTTTAGGGAGTTAACTCCCTGAAATAACTCTCTGAGCCAGGGAGTATAACTACGTGGTTATTTTTGTTAGAGTGGGGGTTTTTAAGGTTAAAAAAAATGTTAATTATAAATGAAAATATTCATTTTTTCACCGCATTCTATTTTCCGAATTTTCAAGATGGCGGACCAAAAAACATTAGAGTACTTTTTACATTAGCTAGGGGTTTTTGCGGTTAAGGAAAACGTTTTCATTTATAAAAAATTCATTTTTTGAATTCCAAATTTTCCAAGATGGCGGACCAAAAAATATGAAAAGGCAATATTCTATATTACCTGGGGGTTTTTAAGGTTAAAAAAAATGTTATTATGAATGAAAATATTCATTTTTTCACCGCATTCTATTTAACGGATTTTCAAGATGGCGGACCAAAAAATTTAAGTTTAAGAGTAAAGCTTAGTAACTTTAAAAAATTTTTGGTTTAATTTCAAGGAAAAAGCTTACACGTAAAAAAAATATAAGACAAACTAAACGTATTACGCTACTGAAATATGATTAGTATTGTAAGTTTGTTGAATGGAAAGATTAAACGTTGAATTGTCAAATAAAAACATTAAACCAACAAATACTTTGTTGATTCAAGCAAAATTAAAATTGTCAAGTTAACCACTTAAATCTTTGTTGAATCAACATAGTGTTAGATAAACCAACAACCTACAACATTAATATGATTAATTTTAATAGTTAGGTCAATGCTTTTTCTTTTATATTAAAATATTTATTCATTCTTTCTCTTTCTATCCTATTATGCTCTTCTCTTTCAGCAGCGCGCTTTTGTTTATATTATTATTCAATAAAGAAATGGAATTTCCTAAAAATTTTTAATGATAGTTTTAAGTATTATTTTTAAATATAAATTTCACTGCGGGTATGCATAATTTACTTTTGCTTATATTATTATTCATTATTATTATAATAAAGAAATGGGATTTCCTAAAATATGCATTTCGCTGGGTATGTATAATTTACTCTGCATATAATTTCTAAAATTATTATCTGTAACATATAGTACTTAAAATTTTTTTATCAAATACAAGTGTCCTGTTAGCAGAATGGATAATCACGCTGTCTCGGAAGCCGCGGTACTCGAGTTCGATCCCAGTAGCAGTCAAAATTTTTCTTCGGTTTTTTTTAACAGATTTTAAATTAATAAATATATGCCTATAAGTACATAAATAAATATAAAAAAATAATTATAAAAAAAAAAATAATTAATTAAAAAAAAATAAAAAATAAAAAAATAATTTTTTTTAAATAAAATTTTCACTCTGTTTGAATCAACTAAGTAACTATGACAATTCAACAAATACTTTGTTGGCATATTTCAACAAAGTTATTTGTCAATACAACTTCGTGTTGTTAAACTCCGTGTAGTAAACTCAAAAAAAATTTTTTCTTTTTCTATACATAAGAACTTTATCTCTGTCTTAATAATAAAATCAAAATCGCAAAAAAGAAGGCTATCTTGCTGATCTTATCCCAGGTTAAAAAACCGCCTTCCGTACTACCTTCCAGTACACATTCCCGGAACATTCCAAACACATTCCATTGAAGGTTATTATGGAGTGTTTTGTTTTGGAACGTTCCATGGAACGTTACATATAACGTTCTATAGAACGAGAATTAAAGAATTTTTTATTTTTTTTTAATTTATTAATAAATTAATAAAAAATGGATATAAATAAAAAAAATACAAGTTTAATTTTAATTATTAATGAACTTTATTCATTAAGTTAAAAAAAGTAATAATTAATTAATTAAAAGTAACTATTAAAAGTAACTATTAAGCTGTAAATTTTTACTCATCACTATAATTCTAATACTTATTACAAAAATATGAATAATTTGATTAGATTTATAATAAAACATTAACAATTATAAAAATTAAAATACAAAAATTGTATGAATATTAATTCTAGGTTGCATTTTTATCCTTGCATTTTTATCCCTTAAAAAACAAAAAAAAATATTATAATAAATACAATTTTAATAATAAAACATTTTCAACTACCAAAATTTAAATGATACAAATATTTCTACCTTATAAACTTTATTTTTATATTTTTATTTATACAATTTTTTCAGTCTGTGTAATTTATAGTGATTAAAAATATTTTTTAAATGAAATTAATCAAATATTTATTATATATATTTTTAAATTTATCAAATATAAATAAAAGCTAATCAAAATTAAATATTTCAAAATTGTATTTTGCAGACAATAAAATTAATATTAAAATAGTATTTTTTATAATTATGACGTGTAACTGTATGTAAGGTGAAGCTTCTCGCACAATTTTTATCAACAAAGTTTTTTTCCAGTAATCTGTAAACAAAAGATTGAATTTACATTCAGATTGAAATTCGTTAAAGTATACCTTATACAAAATGTTACAAGCAATTATAAAAAATCATTTATTTTAATACTGCAATTTATTTGGACAAGGTCTTATAAGCTTCAATGCATCCATTTCATAAAAAACACACAAATTGTCAATTAAATTAATATTAAATATTACTTTCGTATTGCTTATATTGGTACATATGAATAATGAATAGCATAAATCATGCTCAATTACATCAATCTCATATCCAATACATTTATTTTCACCATTATTTCGATCATGAGTAAAATACAATATTTTAATGAATTTTTTATTTTTCAACCGAATATAGGAGTTACAGGTTCTGGGGTTCTGTATATGGCAAGACAAGTATGCACATTTTTCGTAAAACATTCTTTTGAAAACCATTACTGATGAAGACAAGCCTAAATCAACATTTACACGATCATTAAAAAAAATGTTATCTGAAACTTGAATATACTTTTCTGATATACTAGAAGATTCCATGTTATCAATAAATTCTTTAATATGTTCTGGTGAGTCAGGATATATATTTCTTTTTAAAATTTGAATGACATGCTTTAAATTTATGTTTCTGACAACTTGATTAAGAACACCTTTGGCACTGACTATTGATTTCAGTATTTGGAAATTTTCTGATTCGAAAGGGTATGTTGAGTGTGAAAATAATGGGCCAAAATCTCTTACACTAGCTACTATGTGGAGCAGTTGGTGCATAATAGATGTCATTGATTTCATGCCATACGTGTTTTGCGATAAAGCTACAAATTCTCTCACAGATTCATCAGCTTTATTTAAATCATCGTACGTCAGTTTAGATTTCAAAAGAATGTATGCTCCATTAACAAATAGACTCCAATAGTAAACAATTTTATTTTCTACTCCTACCATTTCTAAAAGTGGAATCAAATAATACAGGATAAAGTTTTCCCAATCTTTCCCTTTATATTTTCCTCTTTCTTTTATAGGTCTTGGAAGATTTCCTATTCTTGAACAAGGTTTTATTTTCATCAAATAATGATCAAATGCTTCTCTTTGTTGTACCGTCATGGTTTTAAGTATGTATATGAAATTCCTTTTTCCTATTCCAAGCAGAAACACGTGAAGATAGTCCGGGACCATACCTCTAATAATGTTAAATTTTTTAGCATACACTGCTAATGGAGCAATCTTTTTGATTCCAAAAATAGATGTATTTTTATTGGTTGCTTTTGAAAATTTTTGTTGTGCTTGCAACATTAATTCTAACGTGGTTCTCATATCTCTAGGTTTCATAGCGTTTTCAATTGGAAATCGTACGCAACCATGGCTATATTTACCTTTTATGTAACACCAGTCACATGAATAGTAACCATGAAAATTGATTGTACAATTCCAAAGTGGTCTTGCTGGAGTATCAGCAACTGAGCATAAAATATGAACTTTCAATTCACGCTGTTCTCCTTTTACTGTACATTTAATACCCTTCTTTGAAATATTTGACATCATTTTTAAAAAAATTTCAAAAAACTCTTCAGGTGGATGACAATCACCAAACCAAACTCCGCATGTAATGATACTTTTTAATCTTTTTTGTAATGGCAACTCATTGATTTGAATATAAATCGGCCAAACTGAGGAATCATTTGACTCAAATGGTTGTGCTCCATCCGTATTCAAAGTTAAAGTCACATATTGATGTCTATCTTCAAGGGAAAGAGAATTTACAAAATTGCGATATTCTAAACCATCATACATATCTTCTATGATCCCATGCTCATGCTGACGTTCCTTTACTACATAGTCGTAATGATCTTCATATAATGTAATGTATTCTTCAATTGCTTCAGTCGGGTCTATTAATGCAAACACATTGTACCTTAAGTCAGTAGATTTAATTTTTTTGTTGCAATTATCACATTCAAGTTCACGAGGTAATTCTTTTATACTTCCAATTAACTGTTTACATTTAGGACATAATTTATAAAATGTTACTGCATCATTTCGAGAACAAAGTTTCCGAATATAATATCCTGAATCAAATAAGACAGATGAACTAAAAATGTTATTTACAATAGCTATAAATTGTTCGATTTCAGTAACTGGACTAGAATTCTTATGTGCAAACTTTAAAATACTGAGAAGCAATTGATCAGGACTAATTACTGGATAACATTTTATAATAGACGTAAAATTAGGTGTGTCAAGCAATTGCTTTAAGAATGAATCATGATTTGTACAGGATGGTAAAGGAATTTCTGTTGCCTTCTTATACTGGATTTCCTACAAACATAAATAGCATTAGTTTGGAGTATCTTTACTTTTTAAGGGATTCTTTGTTAAGTGTAAAAACTTTAATGCTTTTACCTGCTTTTCCGTATTAGAATTGTCCTTAAACTGAGGATTATTGTTGTCAGTTAATTTATGAGCTACCTCACAGGAAAAAAGATCTTTCTCAATTTGAGATGTTAACTGTTAACAAAAATGAATAAATATTAAAAAGTTTGAAGAACACAAAAGACGCTACATGATACTAAAATTTGTTAGGCAAATAAATAATCCTTACGTTATCAATTGAATTTGTACATTGTCCCTCATTATTGTCATGTACATTTTTAATTTCAGCAATAAATTCTGGATTAGATGTATCATTTTTTAATGAATCTGATGACACGGTTTCTGTTGAGAAGCCAACATTCTGCAACGTGAAAAATAAATATTGTATATTATTTAAATTTTAAAAATTTGACAGTAAAATTTTGCAGTTACAAGAATATTTAGTTTTTTTGCTAGTTGTCTAGCCCTTATACGTCTTTTCGATGTTTTTTTAATCATAAGTTGTACGTAAGTTGCTTCATCAAGCTTAATTCTTTTCAAGGACTGAAATTCTTGTCGAAAAAGTCTTGTTTTTTTTATTCCTTTTTTATGTTTAATTTGTGCGTTAGCATTTTGGATAACGAATGTTCTTTTTTTCGAATTCAATTTTTTTATTTTCTCTTTCATAGCTTATATACGAATCTGTAAAAAAAAGTTTTGAAATGTAACTGAAGTCTTACAAATAGCCTGCATAATATTAAAAAACAATTATTGTTTATTATTATTTTTTTACCAAAAAATTTTTTTTCTCCAGGTACTTCAGACACAACGCGGAAAAAGTGGGTGAGGGTTTGAAATCGGCAACCGGGTTGAGAGAAAATCTGCTATAGAAAAATTATGCCAATTAAAATCAGTTGTATAAGTTTTAAAAAGTTTATTATTAATATTATGAATGTTCAAACATTCATTTAATGTCAACATTAAATAATTTTTCAACTCTGGGTGGGATGGGCATTATTACTAGATACCGTCAAAGACGGGAAGAGCAAGGCTTTTCATATTAGAAAAAAGTTTAAGTAATTTTTTTAATTTTTGAGTTTTGAAAGCTTTTGTTACTTTGATTTAAATATCGATGTTTAATGTGTAGATAAAACGTGAAAATCTGTTAATAACAGTTACAACTCAAATTGACTCTGCTTTCTCTTAGTTTGAATAAAACAAAACAATTTCCAAATTTTAATTTTTTCTAAAACATTGTTATAATACACAACAGAAACAAAAAAGTTGTAGGGGAAAGGCAGGTTGGTTGGCGCAGCGGGTCGTTTGGCGCACCCTTATCCCTTAAAACACGATCATTTTTTTCATTAAATTTTGTTGCAAATTATTAAACATATTAACATTATTATCTATAAGTTAACAACGAAAAAATGTAATTAAGTCGCATAATTTATATAAATAAAGTAATTAAATATATGACGTGTTATGGTGTTAGAATGTGGGTTCAAAAACTTAAAGATTTATACATGAAAAAATATCTGTAAAAGGTTTTATTTAGTAAATTACTATATTATAATATATACGCTTTAATTTAAAAATACGTTGTCATTTTGTAAAATAACTAGGGAGCAAGCACCCTGCTCATTAAGGCGCGCCAATCCCCTAAGATAATATTTCATGTTTAATAGAAATAAAACTGTGGTTTAATTCGTCAATAAAAGCAATTGTACCGTGAGTTGTCAATTTCAAATAATGAACTTTTTTCATAATTTTAATAAACCATTAATATTTTTATTTTCAAAATGTATTTAAAGAAAAAAATATTGCATTATTGTCCGTCGGTGCTACACACCTCGGGCCAGAACCCTTTTGATTCCGCAAAATAAATTTTTCTTTTGTTCTGGACAGCGAAATTTTTTAATTGGATGTCGAAATACTCGAATTCGTAATTAGAGGCAAGTAGTAGATACTTCAAGGAACTTGAATTTTGTTAAGAAAGGTGCCCAGTACCCGAGTAAACAACTTCTGATAGTTGAGAAAAGGGATGGGGGCGGGGGGGTGAAAAGAAAGTAACGTAACCAATCGATAAATTATCATTTTTTATCAAAAAAACATGAAATACAATTTTTCATAAAAATGAACCCCTTCCGAGTTATAGCGCAAGAAAAAGTGTGATTTTTGCCAAAAAAATTAAAAATTTTTAAAAGTTTTTTTAATTTTACTTAAAAACTGGTAGTATTACAAAAAAAATTATATATTGCTAATATGAATATTTTATTTGTCAAATGAAGCGAATTTTATTTTCTTCGTAGGATTAATATTAAAGGAGAAATGACATGGCGAAAATGGTTGTTTTACGAAAAATTAAGAAATACGGGTCGTTCTGGCGTAAATATCTGGAAAATTATTACTTTCGCAAAAAAAATGATTACAAAATTGGGAAAATTTTCAGACCAACCAGAACCGTTTAAAATAAATACACTGTAACTTTCTTATATTATCAAAAAAATTAGAACATTTTCGAAAAATTTTTCAAAAAAATTTGTAAATATTCGAAAGAAAATCGTAAATTTACAAAATTTAGTATAAATTTGTAAATTCACAACTATTTTTCGTAAATTTATAACTATTTTTTTTAAATTTTCGAAAGAAAATTGTAAATTATCAATTTTTCTGTCGAATTCGCAAAAAAAGATCGAGAATACTAGAATTTTTCGATAATATACTAAATTTAGTAAATTAACAATTTTTTTCGAATATTTACAAATTTTTTTGAAAATTTACTAATTTTTCGAAAATGTTCTAATTTTTTTGTCAATATAAGAAAGTTACTTTTTACAGTGTAGTTTTTCAGAATATGAAATCTGTGTTAACCGAAAAAGGTTCAGTTGCCGAGAATAGGAATTTAGGGTTTTATTTTTTTTAGAAACTGTAGGTTATTATTTTTAATAGTTTTGAAATTTTTTATTCTTAGTAACTAGAATAATCTCAGTAACTAAAATAGGCTAAAATAACCACTAAACATAACTTCCAAATTCATATTGTAGGAAACTGTATCATTTTCAGTTAAAACGAATCTCATATTCATATTCAGCTATCCAAAAAACATAAATACTCGTTGAAAAATTTCATGCACCTATCAGCAAAAAAAAGTGAGTATAAAAACGTCAGGTTTTTTTTTCAATTTTTCTTTGTCTGGTACCAGAAAAGGTTTAAAATAGTTAAAAACTTATCAACATGGTTCCCCGGTTCATAGAGTCCAAAAAACCTTATATTATCGGATTTTTGTGAGTTTTAAAATTTTATTATTTTTAGAAATGTTGACTTTATTCACTTAAAACCGTTTGAATTGGCAAAAATTCCTTATAAACCAAGTTTTCGAATAAAAAAAGTGCTGATGAGATAGGCAAACTAAATATTCTTGTCAAAATGACCAATTTTTTTTTTTACAAATTTTTCGTCTTTTGATTCTGAAAAAGGTCTAAAACAATGAAAAACTTAAATCAATATGCTTTTCCGGGTCAGAGAGCTCAAAAAACCTGAGATACATGGATTTAAGTGAGTTTTAAAATTTTATCATTTTTATAAATTTTGACTTTATTCACTTAAAACCATTTGAATTGGCCGAAATTCATTATAAACCAAGTTTTCGAATAAAAAAAGTGCTGATGAGATGGACAAAGAAGATATATTCTTGTCAATTTTTAATTTGGCCAAAATCGACAGGGGTATATATGGAGAAATGCAAATTTTTTTTTTTTTAACAAATTTTTCGTCTTTTCGTACTGAAAAAGGTCTTAAACAATGAAAAACCTAAATCAATGTGGTTTACCGGGTCAGAGAGCCCAAAAAACCTGATATAAATGGATTAAAGTGAGTTTTAAAATTTTATCATTTTTAAAAATTTTGACTTTATTCACTAAAACCATTTGAATTGGCCAAAATTCCTTATAAACCAAGTTTTCAAACAAAAAAAGTGCTGATGAGATGGGCAAACAAGATATTCTTGTCTATTTTTAATTTGGCCAAAATCGACAGGGGTATATGGAAAAATGACTAATTTTTTTTTTCTTTAAATTTTTCGTTTTCTGGTACTGAAAAACGTTTGAAGCAGTTACAAACTTACAATATGGTTCCCCGGGTCATAGTGCCCAAAAAACCTGATATAAATATATTTAAGTGATTTTTAAAAATATTAAATTTTTAGAAATTTTGGCTTTATTTGCTTAGAACAATTTGAATTGGTTAAATATTTTTAGAAACCAAGTCTTCTATTAAAAAAAGTTCTAATGAAATAAGGGAACTGGATTTTCCTGACAATTTTTATTTTGGCCAAAATCGAAAGGGGTATATATGGAAAAATGTCAAAAATTTTTTTTCTTAAAATTTTCACCGTTTGGTAACGAAAAAATTTTGAAACAGTTTAAAACTTAAATCAATATGAAGTGAATTTTATAAATTTTGGGTTTTTAGAATTTTTGGCTTTATTTACATAATACCATTTGAATTGGTTAAAATTCCTTATAAACCCAGTTTTCTATTAAAAAATGTGCTGATGAAATCAATCCGGATGAAATCCGGATTTTTTTTTTTATTTAATTTTTGTAAAAATCTGAACTGAAAATTTTTCTGATAACTCAGTTTTTTAATGTCAAAAATTTTCATTGGAATCATTTCAAAATTTTTATTGCCTATATCAGGTCTGCTAGTTTTCTTTCTTTTGCTGTAAACTGCATAAATATAACTATCATGGGCGATGACGGACAGACATTTTTTTATATAAGTATAAGATATTCAAAGTACAAAAAATTTTAAATAAAGAAAAAACTATTAAGAATTGATTATTACTATACATTAATCAGCATAATTTTTTGATAGCAGTATTATGTACTTTAAATAAATATCTATAATAATTATGATATAACATGAATAAGATTAGATTACATGCGTTAACATATCAGATATTAACAGGTAAATAAATATAATAAATTTTAAGTTGCCTAGACATTCTGCTTATCATTGTTAGTAATTATTCTAATCATTATATATTTATGTGATATATTATTTTTTTTGCTACTGATATTATATATGGGTGTATCCAAATAGGACTACTAGGCAATAGTTACTTTTTTTTTGTTTCAATGGCTTTTGATAGTTTATACGAGTAATAAAATAATTTTTTTTTAACAGTTTCATAATATTTATGCAGATAATGTATAAATAAAACTTGTAGATCTGTAAAAATAATGGGAGAAATTGCTAAAGCCTAGCTGTATCTTTGATGGGAATCTGGAAGCATAGTCAAGCCATACTCAAATTAAACCCTGCTTATTATTATCGAGTGCAGTATTTAAAGTACTTCACCAGTATCACGTTAGACCATTAAACACTTTCTTACCATTTTTAAAAAGGCAAAGGTATAGAAAATTGGAGCTGATATTGAAGAAGATATTTAAATGAAAGAATTGTTTTATAGTCGAAAGCGAGAACTGTAGCCTACATGTTTATTACACATGTGCAATAGCATACAAAAACTGAAAACAGTTTACTTTTGAAAAAATAAAAGTTTAAACCTTTAACTCACCTTAAATTATCAACTAATAGGATGCTTGTAAAGTAAGTTGAATACTAAACTCCAGAGTAGTTAACAGGGTTTAATTGAATATGGCTTGACGATGCTTTATGATTCCCATCAGAAATACAGCTGGGCTTCAGTCATTTCTCCCATTATTTATACAGATGTAGAAATTTTATTGAAAAATATCTGGAAAAATAGTAGGAAACTGGTGAAAACTTCATAACTGGTATAAAATAAAGTATCATATCCTTTATAAGAATAATAAAGCTTTCTTTCTTTGCATACATAATTTTTTTTAATAGAAAGCGAGAACTAGCTTCATGTTTATTACACATAGCATAAGAAATCTGAAAAGACTTTACTTTTGAATAAATTGAAGCTTAAAAATTTAACTCACCTTCAAATATTAACTTATAGTATACTTTTGTAGTGAGTTAAATACTGGAATCCAGAATAACGAGCATGGTTTTTTTGATAATGGCTTGACGATTCTTTCAGATTCGCATCAAGAATATACAGTTAACCTTTAGAAGTTTGTCCGATTATTTTTACAGATGTAAAGGTTCTATTGAAAAATTATCTGCAAAAATATTATGAAACTGTTTAAACTATAAAAATAATGATATCTAAGGTTGTATTTTCTTGAGTCAAGGAAAGATATACAAATATGTTCAAGTAACTACAAAAGTTATAGAGTGGTTAATTTTTACCTTTTTTTATGAATCTGATTTGAAACTTAACAAATTAGTAAAGATTGTGATGCAGTCAGTTGAATCAATAATAAACTTACAGATAAGAATAAAATCTGTTTTTTTTACGGTATAACCTAGCTTTCCTGTGAATGCCCTAAAATACATAGGATAATGTTGAATTTAATTTTGTTTAATATAAAAGATTTAATTACTTAAAAATACTTACGCAAATAAAATCAGTGAAAAATAAATAAATAATAAACGAAAATTAGTTAAAATATATAACTTTGTCCATTACTAATTAAAATTGTGGTGCACAATTTGTCACGCATGCCGGCATGCAGCAGCTATTTATGTAGTATTGAAAACCAGTGCTGAAAATTGCGCGCATATTTAAAACTTTTTTTATTTTAGATTGTTATCTAATTAAATTTTGTTTAAATATTTTTATTTTTATTAATAGATTAGTTAATTTTAAAAAAAAGCTATATGAAATACGATTTGATAATTAATTTTTACTCTAAAAATTGTTTTACTTTTTGAATTTCCTCCATTAAAAAAACCGCGCGTTCGTTCTTTTTAGTTTAACCCTAGTTTGGTGACCACGTGAGTCTTGTTCTACTGCTTGTTCTGCGTTCACAAATACATAGACATATGTGGACACTGGACATAAGTGTGTGCAAATTATTTGGAAGCGGACGACAGCATAATAATTTATGTGATATTTTTTATCATTTTGCATATAATTTTTAGATTTTTTAAAAGTATTTTTAGATTGTGTGTGCTTGAAAATAAAAAATTTTTTAAATTACGAGTTTTTTCTGTTCGTTTATCATGTTTATGGTTGATAGGTTATGAATTGATGTACAAACTTCAACCATCCATCAACCACCTGCAAGGCTTAAATAAACATTTTTTTAAAAAGGTAAGAATGTTTTCAACATATAGTGTAATATAAAGTTTGCAGTAAATGAATTTCATAAAACCTAAAATTTAATGAGAAAAAATTTATTCATTTTAATATTAAATTTTGAAGAAAATTTCAAGTTATTTCACAGTTTTTTGTTTACAAACCTGCAGTATGATGTTCATTTTTCTTTTTTTCAGATATTCTAGCTGAAATATGTCAGCAATTACCATTAGATATGCATATATTATGTATCGAGAAAATAACTTTGGTTTGTATAATAAACCACATTCTACAAGAATAACCTACATATTCGAAAGTCAGGATGACGAAATAAGCATACAGCCACAAGATGAGGAGGACTACATTGAGGGCAAAAAATATCATTTTAAAAAGTGCAAATGCAAAGTAATAGATGTTGAATGTTTTGATGGTCAAAAATGCGAGGAATATGATTGGAAGGAGGCTAAAATTTTGTATTTAGCAGGTGATTTAATTATATGTTATACACAATTTTCATGCGCTACAACCTTTTAATATTAATTTTAAATTAAAATTTGTTGCAGATTCATTAGTAACGTTAGTGAACGCAATGCAAAAAAGAAAGCCAATAGCAAATAAACCATTGAAGTTCAGTTCATTCAGTGATGAATCAAATAATGTTAAGAAAACAAAGAACAAGGTATTAATGAAATATTTATTGTATACTTTCAGATTTTTAAGTTTTATTTGTAAAAATGATTTCTTTATTTTACAGAATATAAAAAAGTTGAAAGCGAAGAAAGTTAATGTTACAGCTTTCAAAACAAATAGAGATTATTTTAGAGATGGTTACGATGGTATTGAAGAATTAGTAGATGTTGTTGAAACAACTTTTAACAAAAAAAAAATAAGAAGTAGCCAACCTAAAAAAAAGGAATTTCATGATTTGTTACCAAATAATAATTTTGAGTGTGACTCTTGCAAGCAAACTTTTAAGATAAAAAGTTTACTCATCACACATTTTGCTTCAAGCCAATGTTATAATATTTCTAATGTAGTAGATGATAGTGGCTTTTTAAGTACGAATGAAATTGATGCTAACAATTCTAATAAATCTGCAATATTTGAAGATAATTCTGAAAATGGTAATGAAATGAATAAAAAAACAGTTGCGATAGAAGATGGAGTTCAAGAAATTCCAAAGACAATGGTAGTTGCAGAAGAAAAATGTAACTGTGGACTGCCTGCCAAAAAGTAGATACATATATATATAATAATAAATGTCTTAAATGATTTTTATCTTATTTTCTTCAATTAATTTTTTTTTTTAGAACCAAATGTACAAAGAATGGCTTAAATAAAAACAAATATTTTTTCCATTGTCCACTGCCGGTAGGTAGTGTAAGAAAATGTAATTTTTTTAAATGGGCTACTACCGCAATTCACACCAATCCAATAGATCGCAATAATTGTGAGGTTCAGACTGATGATGATTCAAGCAATTCTGAAGTTTCAGATCAACAAAAAAATGTAAGAATCCCTGTAGTCAAAAAAATTGTAAAAAGAAGAATTTTAAAAGAAAAATCTGGTAAGCTATACAAATTTTCCTTATTGTACAAAAATACATATGTTGTTTTTTTATTTTTTTTAGAAAGTCGATGTAACAAGAGGTGGCTTAAAAAGGAAAGAGAAATAATAGAAGCTTTGGAGTATTATAAAAACCTAGGGAAAGATCAGTATGACAAAGAACGCTATCAAAAAATAGATAATAAAACAAAAGTAATAACTAGTTTTAATTATTTATAGTTCAAATTAAAAAAAAAATACATTATTACTCATTTTTATATAATTTCTTTAGTTATATTTAGGTGAAAATAAATCTGAATATATTGTAGCCTGGCAAGTGCTTAACAGGAGGGATAAAGAGCATTTTTTTCAGGGCTTAGTTTTCATTTTTTGGGACGAATTTGATCTAGCTTGGAGATGTCAACAATTATGTAATACAAAGACATCTTATGTAAACAAAGAAGGAGAAATAGTTGACATGAAGCCCTTAACTCCCGAAAAAAAGGTGCACTATAAGTAAGTAAACAAATTAGGATACATCTATACTTATTTTTATTAATATGTTTAATATATGTTTAATTACAGGTTTATTTTTCGACTACTTACAAAACTCAGGAAAATATAATCAAGAAGAAATCATGGACATTTTGTTAGACGAAGTTCCAAAATATTTTACAAATATAATTAAAACAGCTAGGCGACGTCTGTTTGATTAAAAATAGTAATATATCATATTTTTTCATTTTGTTATATAAAATAATAAGCTTCTTTTCAATAAGTTTTTTCTTTAATAAGTTTCTACCTAAATAAAGTAATAATACCAAATTTAATTTAAGTTTATATTTGTATCCATTTAAAATGTATAAGTCTAATTTAAAACTAAAAAAATAAGATATAAATTATTTAAGTCAAGTTTATTTGCATAAATTATTCTATAATATAATAATTCTTACTTCATTGCAGTCTACAATTTTATAAAATAAAGTTGAATTTTATTATGTCAAATTTTACTAGTTTTCTTTTATTTAGTTCCATTTCTCATTAATTTATTAAAAAATAAAAAAAAAATAAAAAATTCTTTAATTCTCGTTCTATAGAACGTTATATGTAACGTTCCATGGAACGTTCCAAAACAAAATACTCCATAATAACCTTCAATGGAATGTGTTTGGAATGTTCCGGGAATGTGTACTGGAAGGTAGTACGGAAGGCGGTTTTTTTAACCTGGGATCCTTGCTTTGCGGGATAATTTGAAATAGATGTTGCCATAGCAACGGGGCACAAAAAAGAATATCCTAATTTTGATATTGAAAGTTTTTATGTATATAGATGAAGAAAAAAAAATTTTTTTGAGCTTAAAATATTCAAAAAAAATGGCTACTTTTGGTTTATTAATACGTTTAGTTAAATTATGAATTTCAAATATACGCTTTTTCTTGCCACTGACTAAGAAATAGTATTTTTACGGCTCGTGTCCTTAAAAGTAAAGAATGGCCCAAATCACACGTAAATTATAGTTTCCGAGGCGAAACCAAGGATGATAAACTGCGATTTGTGGCATTCTTTATGTATGGACAAGGGCCGTATAAATTTTTTTTGTAATTTCGTGATGGTACTTTACAGAAAAATTATGTTTTGTCCTCTGCTGTAAAAAAAGAATTTCCCAGATGGCATTTTTTTTCGCAATTTACGTGTGATCTGGGCCTTTTTTTATTTTTGTGGCCAAGGATAAACATATACTATTTCATTAATGGCAGTAAATTAGTCATAATTTTTTCATGTTATATTATGATTTTTGCAATTAATTTGCATTTAATACAATAAGTAAAAAATATAATGGACGTTTTAAAGATCTCCGTATTGCCTAAAAAGAGAAGAGGCGATGTATAATATGGTTCCATGAATATTATTATTATTATACTATAGAGACAGTTGCGGGGCGGCGTATTTTTATTTTTCAAGGACTTGTTTATATACTTATTGAATTCTAAGAAATTACATATGTGTGCAATAACGTATTCGATAGAGTTTATTTATTCAATCTATATATATGACTGAATTGACAATTAGACTGCCGGATTTTAATTCATTAAAAATTTCAATAATAAAAATTCCCAAATTCCAATTTTTTTTGGATATTAATACAAAAATATATTTTGGTCATAATAGCCAAATCAAAATTAATAAAAAAATTTTCCCTTATAGTAATTGTTAACAAATTACTAATTATTTTTCCGATTTTGAAAACCACCAAATTTTAAAAAATTTCTTGCCCTATCTCAACTAATCTAATCTAAATCATTTAGAAATATCGTTTATAGTAATTCTTTGGACCTGATACTTAATTTTTTCAAAATTTTTTTCTCAAAATTTTTGTCGCCAAAAAATACAAAAAACGCCAAAATTTTTTTTATTTTAGGACGTAATACTTAATTTTTTCCTATGAAAGTACGAATATCTAAAATTATCGTTTGTAAAGGATTTCTCTATCTGATACGTAATTTTTCGAAATTTTTTTTTTTCAAAACTTTTTACATAAAAAAATTAAAAAAACACTATATTTTTTTTTCTTTTGGATGTAGTACCTCATTTTTTTCCATGAAAGTACTGATATCTAGAAGTATCGTTTTTACTCGATGTCTCGAATCTTATAATTTATTTTTGAAAATTTTTTTCACAAAAAAATACAAAAAATACCAATTTTTTTTTTCTTTACGGACGCAGTACTTAATTTATTTCTGTGGAAGTACTAGTTTTAGAAATATCGTTTATAGTAATTTTTTGGACCTGATACTTAATTTTTTCAAAATTTTTGTTCTCAACATTTAAAAAAAATAAAAATAAAAAAAACTGCAATATTTTTTTTCTTTTTGCATATAGTACCTAATTTTTGCTTATGAAAGTGCCAATATCTGAAAATATCGTTATTACTTGATATCTCCAATCTGACACTTAATTTTTTGAACTTTTTTTTCTCAAAACTTTTTGCATAATAAAAAAAAAAAACAGCAATATTTTTTTGCTTTTTGAAAGTAGTACCTCATTTTTTTCTGTGGGAGTACTAGTTTTAGAAGTATACTTTTTAGTCAATATTTTGGTACTGAAACTTAATTTTTTGAAAATTTTTCTCTCAAAATTTTTTGCATAAAAAAATTAAAGAAACAGCATTATTTTTTTTCTATTTGGACGTAGTACCTAATTTTTTCCTATGAAAGTACTTATATGTAGAATTATCGTTTTTACTCTATATCTCCAATTGATACTTAATTTTTTGAAAATTTTTTTCTAAAAATTTTTTACATAAAAAAATTAAAAAAATAGCAATATCTTTTTTCTTTTGGGACGTAGTATTTAATTTTTTTCCATGAAAGTACTAATATCTAGAATTATCATTTTTATTTGATAAAATAGACCATTAAGAACATTTTGTTATTGTTAATGAGGAACCATAGTGCCAATTACTTGGCAGCGTTTTTTTCTTTTTCGTAAACATCGAAATTTTTTATATAAAATTTAAAAAAATGCTATTTTTTATGTGGAGTTAGTTTTTTCTCTATTATTTTTTATCGTGTGTACCAAATAGGTTAGAAATTTAATCAGTTCGTCTTTGTCTCATTTGAGATCATCTGTGAAATTTTGAAGTCAATCGGCAATATTGTTTAAGAGTTATCGTTTAGAAAAATTTTAAAAAATGTAATTTTTTGATTAGCATTCAGTTTTTTCGGTATTATTCCGAAACGTGCATACCCGATGAGCCACAAATTTAATCAGATCCTCTTTGTCTCAATTGAGGTCATCTGTGAAATTTTGAAGTCAATTGGCAATGTCGTTAAAGAGTTATCGTGGTTACAAACTTGACATTATTTCGAGGGAATAGACTGAGCTCAGCTTCGCTCAGTCTAATTATGTTTAATAAATATTAGGTTATTTAAAAAATAAATTGTGTTTTAATTATTTAACACTGGTATAAAGGAGAATTATGAAAATTGAGATGAATGTCATTTAAATAAATTTATAAAGCAAAAATGTACATAAATCTATGGCTAATGTCAACCGCAAATTTTTTTCCAAATTTTGACACTGGTTTCATGTCAAAAATTTTTAACAGCTTCAAAAATATTGTATAAAATTTGTTATTATTAGTGTTAAAAGATGTTATTTATTATAAGAAAGAAAATGAGACTATTTGTGTGGTAGTTGGTGGATTCCTTAAAAAGTTTAGGGGTTCTATATAGTGTTTAAAAAACGTCAACTTTGACTATTTATATCTCAAAACCTGTATATCCAAAATAAAAATATTTTGGTGCAAAATGGTAGTCTTTTGACACATAATAAGTTGGCCAAACAGGAGGGAATTCGATAAACATAACAAATGGTTCCTATACCGATTTTCTTTTGTTTAATCTTAGAAAATTAAAATCAAAACAAACGATCTAAAAGCCAGAAATCAAATTTTTAATTTTCTTCTTTTATAAATAAGTATATGGGTTATTATTTCTCAACTGTATATAAAGTGTATGGGTGGGTCGGCAAATCAACCACAAACCAATTTCGTTCAAAAAATGGTAAATTTCCCAAATTTTTAGCCCTCTAGATCCGATCCTCTCTTTTTGACAGCTGTATAAACTTTTTTCATTTTTGGTCAGATTAAATTTTTAAGTAAGCATGTTTTTCATATTTTTTATCGTAAACGCTTATTTTTTGATAAAAAAAACATTTCCTTCTAGGGCCCCAAGGAAATTTCCCGTAGAATCCGATTCTGGGATCAAAAATTTTTTTTAAACTGCGCATGCGCAAGAAAATCTAAATTTACGCTTTAGGTGACCTTGACTTTGGGCTTTAATATCTCCGTAGCAGAAAAAAAGTTTTCTACCTAACTGGTCTAAAAAAACTTCATTTCTTATGTACTTTTGATGCATCAAAACATATTCAAAAAAGTGATTTTTCAAAAATTCAAAAAAACAATTGCTCTATTTTATCACTTTGAAATTTTAAAAATGGCCTCAGACTAAAAAATGTATAAAAGCTTGGTCTTTTTTAATGAAAAGTATATTTTAGATAATATTTTACATAATTGTATATTTTTAAACCCATTTATTAACCCATTTACGCCCAAGCGGTCGTAATCGGAAAATCATTAAAAAAAAATAGGTTCCCTTATAGATAGAGGTTTTTTGACTATATGCCTTTGGTAAAATTTCATGCTCTTACCGAATCTGAAGTCAGATTTTACTTACAACCCTTTAAGTGCCCCAAAAATAGGGGTAATGAGGGTGAAAAAGGGGCTAAAATAAAAATGACGGAATTAGGAGTAAAATTTACCTATTAGAACCGATTTGGAGCTAAAACAAACATTATTTGAAATATTTGGGAAAAACTACCCCTACTTGCAATATAAATTTAAACACTACAAATCTTCATCTTTTATTGTTGATATCATATCTCTGAACCTACATATCATAAATTAAAATATTTTAGTGCAAAATGGTAGTCTTTTATAAATAATAAATGTGCTCAATAACAAGGGATATCTTTGAGTAGTTTGGATGTAGCAATTTAATGGCTGATTCTGAAACAAATTTTGAACCATTTTTTTTAAGAGTATCAATACCCGAAAATTGGTATATCCGAAACTACTCGATCAAATCCCCTGCTGTTTAGCCCACTTATTATGTTTTAAATGACTACCATTTTGCACCACAACTTTTTTATTTTGGATACTTAGGTTTAGAGATATCAACAGTCAAAGTTCACGTTATTTAAACACTACATAGAACCTTCAAAACTTTTTATGGAATCAACCAATTATCACGCAAGTGGTCTCATTTTCTTTCTTTTAATAAATAACAAATTTTAAGAAAAAAAATTTTATAAAACTTACCGTTAATCTACTTTTATTTCAATTTTTCTGATTTTTAAATTTGGACATGTTGCCGTTCAGTGCCTAAAATGGGCACAGTTAATTTACAGAGTTTAAAAAGCTAATGAGAATAAAAAACTAGAACCTTTTCCAGTTAATTTGAAAAAACCAAAATCTTTTTAAATTGCCATAATTTTTTGACAGAGGGGGGTGGTCGGTTTGAGAAATAACCGGCCATATACATTAGAGTGTGTCTTATTTTTTTTTTCGATATTTTTTGGCTCCCCCCATTTTTTTCGAATATTTTGGTCATAAAAAACCCCCTGCTCCAAGGATTTTGATTTTCAATTTTTTTAACCCGTGCCACCGAGCACTTGAAGTTTCCCATTTAAATAACATGGGAATTTTGGGTTTTTAGCTATACAAATTTTTACGAAATCCAAAAAGCGTTTTAAAAAGCTAATTTTTATTGAAAACATACTTTTATATGTTGTAAAGACATGCAAAAAGCCCTGCATTCATTCCAAAGGGAATTTTGGGGCTAGAAACGCAAGTTTACATGTTGGCTCAATCTTATATAACAGGGTTTTTTGGTAATTTTCGATAAAACGCTACAACCTCAAAAATGAACCAAAATACTTCTGGATAGCCTACTTTTTTTGGTGTAAGTGTCACCTTTCAAATGCCGTAAACTGCGTTTTTTTATCACTGATTCTCTCAGCGCTATAGTCAATTAACCTACTGGTAATTTTCGACTAAAAATTTTTCGACTAAGAATTTTTTAAGAATTTTAAGAAATTTTAAGAATTTTTTTAAACTGCTGTCAAAAATATAATTTTTGACTAAAATGAGCTTTATAGGTGTTAAAAATTTTCTACAAGCTTCAAGTTTCCAAAAATATTTTACTCATTGCTTTTCAATAAATTATTAACCAGAGATGATAATTTAAAGTTATAGTCCCAATTTTAGGGTTTAAAAAAAAAATCAATTTTTATCATTTACTTTGAAAAACGATATCTTAAAAACTATTTAAAGAAAAGAGACGAATAAAAAATTTTTGGAAACTTGAAACTTGCAGAAAACTTTTAAGACCTATAAAACTCAATTATGTCGAAAATTACAATTTTAGCAGCAATTTAAACAAATTTAAAAATTAGGCCTTTCGGGTCAAAAATTACCAATAGGTTAATTGACTATAGTGGTGAGAGAATCAGTGATAAAAATACACGGTTTACGTCGTTTGAAAGGTGACACTTACACTAAAAAAGTAGAATAACCAGAAGTGTTTTGGTTAATTTTTGAGGTTGCAGCGTTTTATTGAAAATTACCGAAAAACCCTGTTTTACAAGATTGAGCCAACATGTAAATTTGCGTTTCTAGCCCCAAAATCCCCTTTGAAATGAATGCAGGGCTTTTTGCATGTCTTTACAACATATAAAAGTATGTTTTCAATAAAAATTAGCTTTTTAAAACGCTTTTTGGATTTCGTAAAAATTTGTATAGCTAAAAACCCAAAATTCCCATGTTATTTAAATGAGAACTTCAAGTGCTCGGTGGCACGGGTTAAAAAAATTGAAAATCAAAATCCTTGGAGCAGGGGGTTTTTTATGACCAAAATATTCGAAAAAAATGGGGGGAGCCAAAAAATATCGAAAAAAAAAAATAAGACACACTCTAATTTACATATATCGATTTTTAAAAAAGAAAATTTAGAATTTGATTTCTGGCTTTTAAATTCTTTATTTTGATTTTACTTTTCTAAGATCTAGGAACCATTTGTCACGTTAACTTAGCGTATAAAAATAATAATGAATGAAGCAATTTTTTCACTATCTCGAATTAAATTTAAGGTTTTCAACTTTTCTGCTGAAGTTATTTTTTTTTGAAATATTTTTCCTTGAATTTTATTAAAAATGCGTATATACAAAGGAAGTTAGCGCGAATAACGAGAGAGTAACGCATTTGAGAAACCGCGAGTAAGGGTAATTTGCGAATATCGAAACCGTGAATAACGAGGGAATCCTGTACTATAAATTAATAAAGTTTACGATGGAGACTTTTGTTTTCTAGCTTAAAAATATTTATTTATTTAAAATATTATATATTATTAAACTATATTTTTTTAGGTTTGCAGATAAGCAGTTACGTCTTTTACGCTTTGAAGCAACAAGAAATCAATTAGAAGAGAGATGTACAAAAGTTTTAAAAAAGCATCAGCAACGGGATAAAATTGTAAGTCTCTAGGACTCACTTTCATTAAATTATGATATTCTTATTATTTTTTATTTTTGTAGTTATGTGATATTAAAGCTAATAAAGAAAAGAATAAGATTTTGCATTCTCTTGGAAAGGAACTGAAACTTAATATTACCAGAGGTAAACAATTTAAAAGAATATAAACTACTCTAAGGGGTGAAATCGTAACATAACGAATCTATTTTTATAAATTTTGTTATTATTGTGATGATGAAATACGCCCAAATAAGAAATTACTTTTTTATAGTTACCTTGACCCCACAAGACATAAATTTTTTCTCCTTTAATTAAAAATACAAACCGAAATTTCTAAAATTATTCATTCATTTTTTATTATTCACTTTTCATTTCATTTTTATGATTTCCTAAGAAAAGAAATCATAAAGACATTAAATTTAACAGGACTAGTCATCTTGCGTATCCAGCTTAAGAAATTGAAAGAGGAGTTGATCATCTGCCGAACTCGTGTCATTATGCAATTATATGAATAATAAAAGATCACATTCCAATCTCACGGATCTTGCGCGAGCCATGACAGGATTTTGGCATGCGACCAACCGCTCTTCCAAATTTAGCTAGTATAAATAAGATCGCAGAAACGGTCCCGGATACACTAGATTTTGGGACTTTATAGCTGTTCACCACGCCTCGCGTTTTTGTAGCTGAAGTGTATTAAAATTTGCTCTTGATTTGTCTTTAAATAAATTCATTTTTTTTAAAGTTTAAATTCTCTGTTGAATTCATTTTTCCTGGAGACAACAGCTTATCGTTGGAAACGGTGAAAACATCCAGGTAGGTAAAAAAAGAAATAACCAAAGATTATGCAGAAATAGACTCAAAGGTCCAGAAGTCCCAGAAGGCTTAAATAGGGACATGCTCTCTAAAACAAATAATATGACGAGAACTAGAGTCGTTAATTGGCTCCGGATCTGCTGTATCATTATATAGCCGGAGAGTTGCGTCAAGATAAGCTTGTTGCACGAAAAGAGGCTGTTTTTTAAATTAATTTTTTATAAAAGCATTTTCACCGGCTTCTTATTTTAAAATTTTTAAAATTTATCAGATGATGATCATAATGATGATCATTGATCCCAAAAATAACTAACAATATTAAAATATTACACACATTTGTACATTACCTAGGCTTGTAATTTGCATCTAAGTATTTACCAAACAGACCCGAATTTTAAAATTTTGGATTAAATTCTGCTATTTCTTTTGACTTCTAATTAAATTCTGCCATTTTGTGCTGCCTAATTTATGATGACTTTTATTACATAACCCTTGTCTAGTAATTTCCAAGTTCCTTTTTAACTTCCCTCGAAACATTGTTAATTCTCCTCGTGGGTGATGGCCAGTTGCGCTAATCTCCCCTTTTTTTTTGCCTACTTGCGCTAATTCCGTGTGCCAAGATTATAGATTATATTTTACCTAATTAAATATTCATGGTATCAGTTGCGCCAATGAATTAAATATTTATGGTTTCAGTTGCGCCAATGTTCACTTTGTTTTATTAAAAACAAATATTTAAAAATAAACAAGAAATTTATTCCCCTTCTTATACATATTTTATTATTTACAAAATTTTTTAACTAATTTTGAATTTGTTTTTATTTCTTACATTAATAATTATATTATAAACTTAAAATTTATTTAATTATATAAAAGTTATAACAATTATACGCATTTAAAATGTACAAAATGTTAAGTTTAAAGAAAAGTTAAAGAGTCATTTATTGAAGATTTTGTGGCCATTATGCCAAATTAACATACATTTCCTCCTGAGATATGGGCTTCCACATACTAATATTTTTATATTTGTACAAGTTCTGTTAGAATTACAAGAAGAAGTTTATATTTTGCTACAGTCTGACATAAAAATATTATCAAAAAGTGTGCTAAATAATAATTATAAAAAACATATTGGTTTTTTAAAAAGAACTCTTAACAAGTATATATCAGGAGCTATAACGCGTTTTGACTATGTTCAAAAAGTATGTAAAAAATGTAAATAAATAAAATTTGTTAATAAATAAAATGTAAATATAAAAATAAAATATGAATTTTTAATGATGGCACAAACAGTTATCGCAACTGATACCTAGGAATTAGCGCAAGTGGTACCTTTTTTTAATCCTAGATAAAATCATGGCACACTCCTCGTGAACCAAGCTCCATTTCCTCATAACAAGTATGATACAGTGTAAATAATAATTTATGCTACACTTTAATCGGTAATACGGGGTAAATTAAATTTATTAGTGTAGTACCTTACAATATCGACCGTCGAGTTTCGCAGCGAATATTTTTTAATTCCAATCGACAGATTCTTGACATTCAATTTTGGATGCGCAATTTTAAATTTACCCTTTTTTACATATGCATGGCTACGTAATATGATCACAACGACGTATTTGATTTTTCATCGCCTTCATATAATTTCATAAAATTTGCAGAAAGCACCTATAGGATCTAGAGGAAAATTAAAAAAATGATTCTCGTACCTGCCGATAACGATGGAATTTGAAATAAAGCAACAAGTTGTAAAAATTTTCATCCTGAGCAGTAGCATTTATTGTCCAGAGACTTAGAAAAAATCGTTCAGGCTCCTGGAACACAAAGAGACAGACTTGATGCACAAATGCAGGATAGTTTGCAATCTTATGAATTCCTAGGCGTAAGCCCCAACAGTAGTGCTTAGACTGCTTCTACTGACCTCCGTAAATGAAAAACCGCAGCTGCTGCGCCATGCTGACAACACGATTTTCTTCTCCGCGTATGCATGTTATGCTGTTTGGCTACGGTTTAGCATTTACGAAGGTTTGTCAAAGCACCCTTAACAGTAAGCTGTACACGCTGCTTAACCGTAGAAGTGAGTTTACGCGTTAATAAAAATTTTGAAATAGAAAAGTTATAACACGAAATCGATGAAAAAGATACGTTCCGTAATTTCGATGAATTATTAATAAAGCACCTGTATTTTATCAGGCCATGTAGTGATCTGTTATTTGGTTTTGGATATTATATGTTACTGCATTTTTGTTTTTTGACAGTCTATAAAAAATATGGTCTATGCAAGTACCACCGTTTTTGTTTGGTCTGGTTACCGTATTTATGCCGCTTACATACTCATTTTGAAGCATGTTCGTTAAATTTTCTACTGATTCTTTAACTATATCTAATATATTTATATTTATGTCATCTATAATTATGTGATTTTTTTGACTTTTTTTATCTTTTAAGTATTTTTTAAATAATTTATTAAGGGTGATTTTTTGGAAAACGAAATTTTTTGTGTGCATAAATCACTTCATATATGTCTCAAAAGTATGCAAAAAAATTATTATTTCAAAATTCCTACTCGAAGTATACTTTTTAGCGTATTTTGCGAGCGCGGTAAATTTTTTTTTTCTTAAATATGATAAAATAGTCAAAAATAAGATGAGTACGAGGAAACTGAAGGGTTATTGTATGCACCTGGAATTGCAGACGAGTGGTAAGTTAAAATAAAAAAAAAAAAAAAAAAAAAAAAAAAAAAAAAAAAAAAAAAAAAAAAAAAAAAACATTTTTATCAACAAAAAAAAATTTTGGTTTTTTGAAAAACAACGTTTTTATTCCTTCTACTTAACATATCTGCAAAAATACTTGACCGATTCTTATGCTTATGCTCTATATTTCTTTGTTATGAGTTTTTCTAAATTAATTAAAAAAAAAATTTAAAAAAAAAATTAATTTACTCATTAAAATTAACAAAAAAGTACCGAAAAATTTGTTTTGAAACTTTAAACGCGTTTTTTTCGAAACAGGTTTTTTCAAACCGGTGTGCACGATTGCGCAATAACTACCCCACAGATTTTCTCATAAATTGCTATGTTATTAAACAAATATATACTTAAGAACCTGACTTTGAGTTTTTTTTTGTCCTTAAAAATTTTTTACAGCTAATTTTGTACGAAAATTTTGGGTCTTTTTTTGAATTTTTTTTTCCGGAGCCACCATTTTGTTTTTAATTAGTTTTTTTGAAAGCACTCGAAGTCAGGTTCTTAATTAAGCTAAATTCTTAATTAAACTCTTACCAAAAAATTTTTTTTTTCAGATAACATGATCTCTCAGCATTGTGCACACCGTTTTTTTACTGCTTCATTTGCGCACGTGTGAAGCGGAAGCGACGTCACAGAAAACTAAAAAAATTTTTTTTTTATATTTTAATACATGTGTAAACTAATAAAAAAATATTTACCCAAATATCTGTTACCGTTTCTTCAGAATCCTTACCTAAAAAACACGACAAAATATAGTAAAATCACCCTTAAATTCATCTTAATTGACTTTTTGTACCTATACATGGCATTTATTAGCAAGTTATCATTGACTTGATTATTTTTACTTTGGTTTATACTTATTTCTATTGCCTTTATTTTACCTATGTTTATATTGTTTATTTTTGAACTTATATTATCCTTCACGTAAACAAGAACTCCATCGTTTTGATTGGTATTACCCTCGCTGTAGTGGTTGACGTAGCCTTCTATTTTGTATTCAGTTATCTGTGGATTTTTCTATATATATCTCTATATATTATAAAGTTATAACCGCTGTCGCCGCTGTCGAATGACACCTTTGGGCCATCTGACACTTTTGGGCCACGCAATATGGTACTTTTGGGCCAGTCTGACACTTTTGGGCCAATATGACACTTTTGGGCCACGCAATATGGTACTTTTGGGCCAGTCTGACACTTTTGGGCCATTCTGACACTTTTGCGCCACTCTGACACTTTTGGGCCAGTCTGACACTTTTGGGCCACTCTGACACTTTTGGGCCACTCTGATACTTTTGGGCCACTCTGACACTTTTGGGCCATTCTGGCACTTTTGGGCCAATCTGACACTTTTGTGCCAATATGGTACTATTGGGCAAAACCGGACATTGTGTGTGTAAGTGAACTTTATGGGGTATAATAAAATTTTCCATTTTCTTAGTTATTGACAATTTTGGGCTAATTTGATACTTTCGGGCCAATAAGATACTAATAGGCAAAACCAGCCCTTGTGGGTCTAAGTGATTTTATTTTTTTTTATTTTTAAGCCGATAAATCAATTAATTATAAACCTATTAACGAATTTTAAAATAAAAGAAAAACAATATAATCAATATTTTTAAGGGGGGAAGGCTATGAAATGCTATGTTTTGTCAAATAGGATTTTTATTATGAAGGAGTTGAAATAAATGAATAAAATTTTAGGAGAATATTGTTTATATATTAAAATTGAAAATTGTAAATTTTCGAATAAAAATTTTCCAAAATGGCGGAGTTACAGCTGCTGAAAGTCAGCGGGTTCTGAAATCGGCGTACCATCTGGAGCATTCAATATAAGTCTAAAAAAAAAAAAAAAAAAAAAATTTTTACAATAATGGGAACGTTTTTTAAAAAATTGACAATTTTTTCGGACTTTAAAATAGGCCAAAAGGTGCCTTAAACTTAAAATATTTTAAAACACGTAGGTAGCTTCATATAGAAGGTAATAGGTATATAATGTTGTAAAAAAAATTTCATGCAGATCGGATTAGCCGTTTTTGAGTTACGTTGCACGCCAGTTCAAAAAAAGTAGTTTCGAGAAAAACGAATTTAAAGTTTTGAAGAGTGTATAGTCGAACCGCGACTACTCTCGGTGAAGTAGCTATAACACCAAAAGTATTTAAGATAAATGTCTAAAAATTTTTTTACATACTTTTCAGATGTTCTACTAACTTTAGAGGAAAAAAATTTTTTTTTGATTCTGGATTTAATTTTCATAGCCTTCCCCCTTAATTGAAAGTAATTATTAAAATTGTATTTAAAATTTTACATTTTTTGTTCTCATGACTAATCCACTTTTTCAATCCTTCAACGGGGGTTGGCGCGCGAAGCGCGCAGGGGGCGGAGCCCCCTAGTATATATATATATGGGTGTATCCATTACTTTTCATACAAAAGTGGGCGCACGCATGTCACCGATTGGGCTCAAATTTTTAGATTATGTTTGAGGTTATAAAAAACTCACCTAGCAAAATTTTTAGCCCTCTAGAACAATATGGGGCCAAGTTATGACCTCCAAAAGGTCCGAAAAATGACCTATTTTAGCCTATTTTCAAAATTTCGCCATTCCCTTATTTTTCAGTCAAATTACTTCCGGTTGGTCGCATTTTTTTGGTATAAGCTTCAGAATTTACCAAAAAAATTTATAGACACTTTTATTTCGTAGATTTTATTTGGAGATAAAAAATGTTAGATGACTGAAACGAAAAAAAAGAGGAATTTCAAATTGGTGCCAAATCTGGAAATCTTTATATAACTACTTACGGTTAGTCGCAAAATTTTGTACTACTCAAGACCTTTCGAATGCAACCTACAAAATTAAAAACGGCATATTTAATCTGAAGTTATGCGTATTTTAGTTTGATCGTTTTTCGGAAATTTTGATTTTTTTGCATTTTCAAATTACTATAACTTTTTTCTATCATAACCAAAATTGCCAAAAATTTCAGAGAATATTCTTCAAACATTAATAAATAATCTCTGAAATTTTGGTGAATGATATTGGCTTCTATCCGTTTTTATACATTCCCAAAAAAGCCTTATTCTTCACGTATTTTGTGTATTAAAGTGGACCTATTTTTGGACTTTGTGGAAAAACTTTGCTCCCCGGGTTTTTTCGTGAAGTTTTGGTCATAAAAAGTTCCCAATTCCAAGGATTTTGCTTTTGCGTTGCAAAAAAACGTGCTTGTAAGCACCTCAATTTTCCCATTTAAATAACATAGGAATTTTGACTTTTCAGCTTTCTAATTTTTTACAAAGCTTGCAGAATGTTTTAAAAAGCTACTAATCGATGGAAAGTACTATTTAAATATATAAAAAATGATACTTAACCTCAAGTAGCCAAAACAAATATTTTTAAAACGATTTTATCGGTAATAAACGAAAAAAAAGTACTTCATTTAATTACATGAAGCCATGGAGTACTCCATTTAATTACATGAAGCCATGGAGTACTTTTTTTTCGTTTATTACCGGAAAAATCGTTTTAAAAATATTTTTTTAGGCTACTTGAGGTTGGGTATCATTTTTTATATATTTAAATAGTACTTTCCATCGATTAGTAGCTTTTCAAAACATTCTGCAAGCTTTGTAAAAAATTAGAAAGCTGAAAAGTCAAAATTCCTATGTTATTTAAGTGGGAAAATTGAGGTGCTTACAAGCACGTGTTTTTGCAACGCAAAAGCAAAATCCTTGGAACTGGGAACTTTTTATGACCAAAACTTCACAAAAAAACCCGGGGAGCAAAGTTTTTCCAGAAAGTACAAAAATAGGTCCACTTTAATACACAAAATACGTGAAGAATAAGGTTTTTTTGAGAATGTATAAAAACGGATAGAAGCCAATATCATCCACCAAAATTTCAGAAACTATTTATTAATGTTTGAAGAATATTCTCTGAAATTTTTGGCCATTTTGGTTATGATAGAAAAAAGTTATAGTAATTTGAAAATGCAAAAAAATCAAAATTTCCGAAAAACGACCAAACTAAAATACGCATAACTCCGGATAAAATAAGCTGTTTTTAATTTTTTAGGTCGCATTCAAAAGGTCTTGAGTAGTAAAAAATTTTGCGGCTAACTGGAAGTAGTTATATAAAGATTTCCAGATTTGGCACCAATTTGAAATTCCTGTTTTTTTTCGTTTCAGTCATCTAACATTTTTTTCGCCAAATAAAATCTACGTAATAAAAGTGTCTATAAATTTTTTTAGTAAATTTTGAAGCTTATACCAAAAAAATGCGACCAACCGGAAGTAATTTGACTGAAAAATAAGGGAATGGCGAAATTTTGAAAATAGGCTAAAATAGGTCATTTTTTGGACCTTTTGGAGGTCATAACTTGGCCGTATATTGTTTTAGAGGGCTAAAAATTTGGCTAGGTGAGTTTTTTATAACCTCAAACATAATCTAAAAATTTGAGCCCAATCGGTGACATGCGTGCGCCCACTTTTGTATGAAAAGTAATGGATACACCCATATATATATATATAGAAAATATATTATATATACCTTAATATATAATATCTTGATATTGAAGAAATGAGTAATCTGATAAATATGTATGGCGGCTGATGCGTAGTTCGAGTTTGAAAATTTTTCTTCAAATTGCATTATTTTTTTTATGCTTTATGTTTGTTTTGTATTGCACTGTAGTTAGTTTTATGATAAATCTATGTTTCTTACTATTTTTTGTATTTTTTAAACAATTGATACTGCTTTTTTTTATTTAAAATTACGGAGCGTGTATTAAATGTGTACTTCAGCCGTCGCGCACGCGTAGTTCAATAGGAAGATATGACTTACGCCACCGAAAAACTACGTCACCGGAGATTTTGCCACAGAGAGTATGCCACAAAAGTATGACCACAAAATATTTTTACACATAAAAATTGCATACAGAGTTTAATATAAAAACATATTTTGGATACGATTTTATTTGACCAATAGTGATTTTTACACGGATATTTTTAATGTCGATTTTTGATGTTAAAAATTTAACCACCTATAAAGTTTGACACAAAAAAGTTAACCACAAGAATATTTTTTTGACATTTTCATCTTTGACGCAAAATTTTTTGTAAAATTAATCTCTATAACATTAAAAAAGGGGAAAAAAGCACCGCATAGTATGAATTGTTTTTATTTTTTTTTTTTAATATTCTCGTGGTCAATTTTTGGGTGTCAAACTTTATGGTAGTTAAATTATTCGTGTCAAAAATTGACATTAAAAATATACGTGTGAAAATCACTGATGTTCAAATAGAATCGTATCCAAAAAATGTTTTTATATTAAACTCTGTGTGCAATTTTTATGTGTTAACATTTTTTGGTGGTCAACTTTTGTGGCGAACTCTCTGTGTCAAAATCTCCGGTGACGTAGATTTTCGGTGGCGTAAGTCATATCTTCCGTTCAATATATGATTTTTATTTAAGTTGATTAATTCTATGGGGAAGTTTATTATTATGGATAATATTAAATGATACATAACTCTTTCAATATCTTTTTTCTTGTGCACAGTTTATTATAAAGTATCTCTTTTTCTCATTCACACATATAAGAAATAACGGTCGAACGACGAGAAACCTGTATAACTTTAATTTTGAAAAATAATAATTTTTTTAAAGACTCACAAAAAGATGAAATAATTTGAATTAAATATATAAATTGAATGAATTATGAAAAATAAACTATTTGAATTTAATAATACGAAAAAACCTGATATAAAAAACGTCTACGCCTGTAAGCAGTGTAGTTAGTACCGCGTGCAGGCAACGATTGAAAAGGGTGAGAAGGAAAAGGAGAGAAATTCTAGTAGAGAGCATGCGCGTTCTTTTTGTTCGTTTGTTCACACTTACATAAATAATACACACGCTATTTACAAAATTTAAATAATATTTTAAAAGGATTTTATATAAATCAATTATTTAGTGAATAGTTTAATTTAAGTAATTTATTAAACAAAATCGTAAATAAAATTGTGATTTGAAAATATGTACAAATTAATTTACAATAAAATTAAAAAAAAATACATAAAAACGAAAACGTGGTAAAAAATACAAATAATACCATACATAAATATATGAAATCCGTTTATTGAAATTTGAAAATTGAAGATTTATAATAATTTATGAAATATCGTTTTATGAATTTTGATTCTTACTTGAGCATCTTGAGCATTTTCATTCTCTCTATTGATACGTTGTCTTATTGTATTATCCCGCAGACGCATCTGTAAATTGTAATTATATTTAATTTTATAATAACACCCGAATGCTTCTTTGAATTTATAAATAATTAAGAATTACATTATTTCGCTCAGGATTTTCATTTTATCTTACTACTCTATGTCTTATAGCATCATTTCTTAGCCGCATCTAATAAATTTTTATAATAATTTAGTAATACAGTATTATATATTTTTAAAGTTAACAAAATAATTACTTGAGCCTGCTGCGGATTTTCATTTGATCTAACGACCTGCATTCTTTCAGCATTATTTCTCAAACGTTCCTAACAATATTTTAACATTAGTATTAGTATATGTTAAATGAATTATGAATATCAATTTATAAATAATTAAGAATTACATTATGTCGCTCAGGATTTTCATTTTCTCTTACTACTCTATGTCTTATAGCATCATTTCTTAGCCGCATCTAATAAATTTTTATATTAATTTAGTAATACAGTATTATATATTTTAAAAGTTAACGAAATAATTACTTAAGCCTGCTGCGGATTTTCATTTGATCTAACGACCTGCATTTTTTCAGCATTATTTCTCAAACGTTACTAGAAACATAATATTTTCGATTATATTAATAATTTACTGTATTAATAATTTTACTAATTTAAAAAGTAATAATTCAACTTGCCAATCTCTCAATATCATTTTCTTCATCTCTTTTAGTTGCAATATTAACCTGTTTTCTTGTTTTTTCGGATAAATTTGTTTTTTTTCTTGCTGGCATTTTAATTTATTTGAATTTATTCTAATAAATTCTTTATGCTTTAAAATTAAAGAATATCTGTAGTCTCTAACGAATGCCACTATAATTTTATTGATGACTGCTTGATTTATTTTTTCGTAATTAAACACATTCTAACAAAACTTTAAATTTTAAGATTAAAAGTAAAATTAATATTGTCTTGAAATATTTGTAATGCAATAATAATAGTAATAACAATAATAATAAAAAATATTTGTAATGTAATATTAATAATAATAATAATAATAATAATAACTTATATTCTATTATATTCATCAAGTAATAACCATATACTAAAAAATATAAAAGTAGTAAATAGCAGTATCAGCTAATATGGCAGCACTTACAAAAGTGAATATCAATAACCACTATAATTTTTATAACAACTGCTTGATTTATTTTTTCGTATTTTAATATTCGTATTTCATCAGCTATTATGGCAGCACTTACAAAAGTGAATATCAATTACCACTATAATTTTTATAACGACTGCTTGATTTATTTTTTCTCATTTTAATATGGGTCATAGGTATTTATTATTACAATATGAATAATATGAAAGATATATATAATTTTTTTTTTTTTTTTTTTTTTTGCACACTGGCAGAGAGGTGAGAATTTGTTACGCACGAACAGAACCCGGTGTTCTGAACAGTGTCGGAGGCACTCTGCAAAGAATGCATTGCCCCATGTTTACCGACTAAACTCACCCCTCATCATACCTTATACAAGTCAGCCCGGAACCGTTTATCACATTACATCGGGTTGACTTAAGGCCATGTATCTTCTTTGGTTGAAGATTCTTCCATCCATTAATCCTTTCTTTCTCCTTCTTGTTATTTCACCGTGTCGTCAACTAGATAAATAAGTAAGTTTATAAATAAATAAGTATATAAATAAATATATAAATAAGTATATAAATAAATAAATAAATAGATATCCTTGTACGTCATACATTGTCCCCTTTTTGGTGACGCGTGCAAAAACTGTCCATCTCGGTCGCTCCTACACACGGCTCCTAGTTAGGGTGTCGTCAATAGCTTTTTAGTTCTCAGAATATCCTCCACGAGCCTTGCAACAGCACTCCATCCTTCTTCATTTTGAAGCATTCTTTCAACGACATTGTCAGGCGTAATGTCACCTATTTCCGCCTCCAATTCCCTCCTTTTGATCACCCACCGATCGCAACGAAAGAACGTGTGATACGCATCATCGCGTTTGCCGGGACAGAACACACATTCGGAGCTTCCAACTTTGCCCATCCTGAAGAGATAGGACTGAAAAAGCCTGTGTCCACTGAGAAACTGGGTCAAGAAGTAATTTACTTCCCCATGTTCTCTCTGGATCTATGGAGCGACATCTTTTATAAGACGCCTTGTCCATGCGCTGTCTGTGCGATCCTTTCAGAGCGTCTGCCACTCCAGCATCACATCCCTCCTAACTTCCGCTTTGATACGGTCGACGTCGCATTTTTTTTCTATCGTAAATAAGTTAACGCTCTTTGGCGAGGAGCTTAATTGGGATAATGCCTGCGATCACAAGGACTGCCGCTTCCGAGACAGTCCTGTACGCGCAAGAAACCCTCAGAGCACCTTGCCTCTGAAATAATGATATATATAATAATAATAATAATAATAATAATAATAATAATAATAATATATTATACACAGGTTAGAAGGAGGTAATTTTTCAAAAATAAAATGATGAAGCAAATTAATAATGATCAGGTTCAAAGTGTGCAGGAACCGCAAATGAAGAACAACCAACAGGGTCTTTTCGCTAGGGTCCCCTAGCCCAAAAAAACTCAAAAGCAGCTAATCAAGTAAAACAAATGACGCTGGATAAGCTTAAGTGACGCCTAAATGGAGCACTCGATTGTCTAGGCTCATAGAAAATGATGGTATGCAGGATATTCTTGCAAAATACAGTGATGTCCAACAAACCTTCAAAGAAACCCAGGCGGCTAAAGGTCTGGACAACACTGTTAAAGAAGGCTTTATTGCCAAAAAGAAACATTACGGCAATCTTTTGGAGGCCATAATTGAAATCATTTCGGCTATGTTCAGAAGAACGCGAGCATGGTGATAAAAAATGGAGTCCGGAAGTTTGCCAGCGTTGTGGAGCAGCTGGTATTGATTAAGGAGCAGCAAAATAAAGCAGTATCTGCGATACATGAAGCCCTCCTTAAAGAAATGAATGGGAAAGGCTCGCTTAAAAGGCCCCGCCCGATATCTTCTCCCGAGAGCTCACCAGAAACTGCGCACACGGCAAAAAAGACGAGCGGAGAGCCTCCATTGGAAGGAAATTTATCCGACCACGAACAGCAAGATGAAGAGCCCTCAATAACCGAAAAAAATAGGAAGGAATTAGAAGAGCAAAGGAGGAAGAAAAAATTGCTTCAGGAAGACGCAAACAGAAAGAGGCTGCAAGATCAACTTGAAGCGAAGTATTTACGTGAAAAACGCCTACTGGAAGCAGGGAAAAATAAGGAAGGGCCCAAGGAGCCGAAGCCAAATGAAACGGCTTCCAACTGGTCTCTCATGGATCATCAAGACCCAGAGAAACTGGCAAATAATAACCCTAAGGTAGTCGAGTCTCCTGCAGAGACTCAAGTTTCGGAAGATGGCAAAATCCATCAAAGTGAGCAAAACAATGCAAATGGTCCCAAAAGGATCAGCAAGACCGTGAGGAAAAAGAGGAAAAAGCAAAAAAAGCTGCAGCTTCAACAGGGAAACCAGGCACCCTAAATTCCGGACCAGTTGCAAAAACAGGTCCAGGTAAAAGAAATACCAAACAAAGTGGATGCGTGGGGAAAACCCAAAAAGAAGCAGAAAGCTAAGAGGAAGAATACCCAGCAGCCAAAAAGGCTTTCTGAAACGGACAGTACCAAGCCTAGTAGGCGTAGGTACAAAAAGAGGATGGAGGCCCTACTTATAAAACCAGCAGCAGGCCATACGTACGAGGAGACTCTTCTTAACATCAAGAAGAACGTCCTGCTCGAAGATTCGGGGGCTAAAGTTCACCGAATCCGTAAGACGCAAGGCGGCAGCGTCCTAATCGAGCTGGAATCAATAGAGGATTCCGGAAAACTACAGGAACCGGTTCAAGCGGTAACGGGTCCTGATTTGAACGTTCGGGATATGATCCCCACGCTGAAACTCGAAATCCGAGATCTTGATGGGGTCGCGAACGAACGGGAGATCAGGGAAGCCGTTGCCAAAGAAATAGGAATTGAACGTGGAGATCTACTACCCCCAATCTCCATTTTCAAAACTAAAGGCACTACGAGCCAAATGGCAGTGGTAGAGCTACTCGAGGTTGATTCTCTACGCCTGGCTAAGAAGGGAAGAATCCAAATTGGCTGGGCTTCTAACAGAGTGCGCCTTTAAGCGAATGCAAGGCGCTGTTTTAGGCTTTTTTAGAAATAGCGGAGATCCGCAAGGAGTGGCACAGGATGCGACGAAGGGCGCAGAGAGAACGGGACAGGCCCGAGGCTGCTGCACTTTCCCAGGAGCACAAGGATGCTAAACACCGGCTGGCCAAAGCTATCCGTCAAAGCAAGGCTCGATGCCTGCGTTCATTACGCGAGGATGTAAACAAAGACCCCTGGGGTCTTGGTTAGAAAGTCGTAATGGGCAAGTTGGACCAGGGGTCTGACAACATGATGGACGCGGTGTCGACCGAACGAATCATCGGCGCTCTCTTCCCTGAGCGGCCATCCGGGAAAACCCGGTAGAGGCGATACCCAGGGAGGAAGTGCCGTTATTCAGCGAGGACGAGATGGTGAAGGCCATCAAGGCCATGAAAAATGGCAAGGCGCCAGGGCCGGATGGGATACCAGCGGAAGTGCTCAAACGAGCGGTCAAAATAGTCCCTGGTATCCTGTTAAGCATGTTTAATGAATGCTTGGTGGCGGGAGAGTTTCCAAGGCAGTGGAAGGTGGCACGTCTCGTGCTCTTAAACAAGGGTAAGGGTGGAGCCCCGGACTCTCCATCATCTTACAGACCCTTTTGCATGTTAAACACCATCGGAAATAGTATGTCGGAAACAGTATGGATTTCGTGAGGGGCGTTCCACGATAGACGCCATCCGGCGTGTCGTGGACACCGTAGAGGCTGCGATTCGCAATTCCTTCTTGTAACGCTGGACGTCAAAAACGCTTTCAATTCGGCCAGGTGGGATGACATGATCCGGTCTCTCGAGTGCGATTTCCGGATACCCACGTATCTGGGTAACGTAATAAAGGACTACCTACGGGACCGGAGACTGCTCTACGACACGCTCGATGGCAGGCGACAGAGGGTTCCTGAGTGCGGGCATTGCCCAAGGTTTGGTTCTCGGACCGGACCTGTGGAATCCCTTTTACGATGGCCTGTTGCGCTTTTACCTCCCGGAAGGAGCTTCACTGATCGGGTACGCCGATGACGTGGCTCTGACCATCACCGGCAGGGACATGCAGGTAACCCAGGAGAGGTTGAATCTAGTCATTGAGACAGATCAACCTCTGGATGGGCGAGCACGGGCTCCAGCTCGCGATCCCAAAAATGGAGATCGTACTGCTGACCCGTCGAACAACAATTTCCACGGACATCGATGTAAATGTCGATGATGGTGGAAACCCTCACATGATCCAAGCCAAGACATCGGTTAAGTACCTGGGAGTTCTGCTTGATAACAAGCTGAACTTCTGGGAACAATTTCAGAGGTCGAGTGAGAAGGCCGCGTCGATCGCATCCTCCTTGTCAAGGCTTATGGCCAACATAGGAGGGCCCAAACCCGGGAAGCGAAGATTGTTGATGTACGTTGTCAACTCTGTCCTGCTTTACGGATCTGAGATCTGGGCGGATATCACCAAATTTGCCAAGCACAGACATAAAATATCGTCTGTGCAGCGGCAAGCGGCCCTGAGGATTGCCTGTGCGTACCATACGGTTTCGCTCGAGGCGATCCAGGTAGTAGCATCGGTCATACCCAACGACCTGCTAGCGTTGGAGCGGAAATACATTTACGATAGTGTTGAGGACCGCGAAGTGGCATCCACTCGCGCACGCTCCAACTCTATGGAAAAATGGCAGAAGCGGTGGAAAAAGGACGAAGAGGAAAATGCCCGACGGACGCGCAGACTGATTTCAGATCTGCAGGCATGGACTGGACGACAACATGGGGAGGTGGATTTTTACCTCACCCAATTTTTAACTGGACACGGGTACTTCCGTGCAATGTTGAAGCATTGGCATAAGGTTTATTGGCATAAGGCACAGAGGAGTGCTTGCACTGCCCAGGCGAGAAGGATACAGTGGAGCACACTTTCTTCGGATGTGTGCGCTACGTGGAAGGGCGCCCGCCCTTCCCGATTTGGAGGCCAGAGACGGTGGTCCCGGAAATGCTACGGAGTTCTGAAAATTGGAACAAAGTTGCAGAGTACGTAAGGGCCACCTTGTTGAAGAAAAAGGAGGAGGGCTTTCTATCGTAGATAGCTCTCCTTTCACTAGGTTGGGGGAAGGCAGCGGCCAGTTGCCTAGGCTGCGCGTCCCGAACTGAAGTTATACCTGAAAAGGGAGTTACGGTTTGGGGCTTGAAATGTTATACTTAATGAAATATTATACTTATATAATATTATATAATAATTATATAATAATTATCGTTAAAATACGTATCTTGAAATCAACCAAAAAGTGAAAAATACCATAAAAAATAAAAAAATTAAAAAAAATTTTTTTACCAGATACAAAAAATATAAAATTTTAAAGATACCTCTGTTTTGAATAAAAATTTAGGAGAATACGTAAAAATTGGTGCTGAATCGAATATTACAAACTTGTGACAGTAAAATTTGTCGATAGTCTCGAGATATTTTAGTTTTTTTCAAAATTTTTCAAAATTTTGTCAGTTTCAAAAACACTAAAAATTAAATATCTCAAAAACTACGATAGCTGAGCAAAAAATCTATTGCCTATGTCACCCGCGGACTTTTTATCTTTATTTTGACACCGGTTTTATGTAATTTTGTCCAGTGGTTTGACCGTGATGATGGAACACACAGACACACAGTTACACAAATAAATTTTCAAATATAGTAGTAAGAAAGATGTATTTAAAATGGGTAAATAGCGATATTTTAAAATTTGATTTTTATTAAATAAAGTTTTCTGGGACTTACACAATTTTGGGAATTATTTATTATTATATTTCTGAGCATCATTTTCTACCTATTAGTGTTTAAAAAATTTTAAAGCACGTTAAAAAATTAGAAAGCTCAAAATTCAAAATTCCCATGTTTTTTAATTGGTAAAATTGAGGTGCTTACAGGCACGTGTTTTTGCAAAGCAAAATCAAAATCCTTGGAGCTGAGATCTTTTTATGACCTAAAGTTCATAAAAAAAATCCGGGGAGCAAAGTTTTTCTACAAAGTCCAAAATTCGGTCCACTCTATACCATCTATTAATTTTTTTTCCATCTATTAATTTTTATTTATGATGAATCTTTCGCCCATAATTAAAATCAAAATATAAAAAGGAATTATTTTTTTGACTAAGTGGGACTAAATAAAAAACAGCTGATTTATTGGCAACTGTATACTTTATAGTATACTGTATTCTTTATATAATGACTAAGAACAAGTCGTTCCAAATTACCAAAGAGTCTATTAACAATTAGTAATTAATTTTTTAATTAAGTTTATATAATTTATTTAGGTTTAAATGCTTGAAAAGCTGATGGTGCGGATGGTGCGTAGTGGCCTGTATTTTTATATATTAGCTTATTAATTGATAGGAATTTGGTGATGTGAATAAATTAAATGCAACTAATACTTTAGTAGCACAATAAACTTTAACTTTTATTTTAATAAGTTGTGACTACTTTAATAGTTGTCCTAAGACTGCCGGCACTGTGCCGCTTGACAAGGCACGCGCTTATATACTCTGTGCACACACGCACGCATACTTATAAACCCATATTATATGTGTATTATTATACAGTGTAATAATTAACAGATGATTTGAACGTTCATGAAACATAGCAAATAAATCATCAGTTTTTTATTTATCCCTCTTGGTCAAAAAATTCATTTTATATTTCCATCTATTAATATTTTCAAAACATACAAAATTAACTTAATTCAATCCACAAGGAATGAAAATGATAAGTAACAACCAAATCTTTAAAAAAAAACGCGAAATATATAAAAGAAATGAATACTTTACACATTATATACAATAATACTAATTTAATATCTATTTGGAAACAATTCTAGGTATTACTTTACGAAATTATGCTTCGCACAGTCTATCATTTTTAGCGATGATATAGATATTAATCGTTTATTTTGATTATGAACCGAAGTCTATTCAATTTATCCTGATTAAGAAATAAAATTAAAAATTACAATTAAAAACATGTAATAAACATTTATATCACGAATTCTGAAAGTAGTTTTATTTAAAAAGTGCGGTAAAGTTGACACACGTGTAACAAAAGTTCAACTTTAAGCAAAATGTTAAATAAAATAAAATTAAATATTAATATATGTTATTTAAAGAACTTTAATGGCTTTCTAGGTAGGATATATCTTATTATCTTATCTTATTATCTTATTTTATAAAATTATATTTTATCTTATTTTATAACTTATATTTGATGTTTTGTATTTTTAACGCTATTATTTCGGTAAATCGGCCATTATTCCTGTCGTATTAGTCTGATTTGGCCCAAAATTTATACAGTTTATCTTTGACTAGGTATGAACTTTCAGCTAAATTTTGAAACTTATCGGATATTACTGTGACCTTATCGAGCACAAACAAAAGCAACATTTTGTCGCTGGTACAGATTATGTTTAAAAGTTTCATGGCTTTGAATTTTAGTTTGAACTGGGCAGATAAAATTAAAATTAAAATTATGACTACATAGCTCATTATTTCTTAAAAAGCCTACATATCTTTAATCACAATTACGGGAACCTAATGAAGCCATAACACTTTCACAACGCAATCTTCCAGATACTTCTTTATCTGAATTCCACTTTTTTTTCTCTGACAACTTCATGTAGGACAGAATTTAAAAAAAGCTCATTTTTCATTTCAGCTATTACAGATTGGAATAATCTACCTTTTACTTTAAAAGCATATATCTGTATCGAAACATTTAGAATGCACATAATGAAATACCTATTGCAATTGCAAAATACTCTCGTCCTTCAACCAAATTAATTCTTTTTGATAAATTTAATATTTTTCTAAAATGTAATTAAATTTTTATAAATGTTAAATTCATAAATTCAAAAATTATATTTATACTATTGTATGTGCTATGTATTTAAATTATTGCCAATTCTTTCTTTTTATTGCTTATTTTTTCATATGTAGCTTAATTTCTTTAATTGTCTTTTGTTTACGGTCTTTTGTGTTTCCTATTTCAATTGGTAGAGCAATGCTAGATTTTTTGTGTGAATATTCACCTGTTACACTATGGATTGTGCCATTTAAAAAACTTTCTACCAATTTTAACATGTTGTACCATGACGTGTGTTTATTAGGACAATATGTTTTTAAGACTTTGCCTATTTTTCTCATGGCTCTCTCAGTAAATTTGTTTGTGGTTTGTAAATTTATTTGTTCTATTTTTTATGTCATGTTTTTTCGCCCAATTCTTACATTCTTTACCTTTGAATAGACTTTCATTGTCTGAGAGAATTATTTTTGGTTTGATTTACTCTTATATGAAGATATTTTTAAGTCTCGTTATAATGCATGATGTCTTTATATTACTGCATTTGTGAATTTAGAATATCGATTTATAATTATAAATATATATTTATGGCCAAAAGTTGCCATTGCAAATGGTCCAAATAGATCTAGTATGCTCTATTGATCAATGATTTTATCTGAATATTTTATTTCCCATGGTCCTTCTGTTCCTTGTGTATAATATTTTGCTTTTTGTTATAGGTTACATGAGTTTGCTATTTCTCTGCTTGTTCTGTCAATATTCCTTCCAATAAAGTATTGATTTACATAGTCATATAGTTTTTCTCTTCCTGCGTGCATGAGTAGTTCATGTACTGCTTGTATTACTTTCAAGTTCATGCTGGATGGAAAAATTATTTTGTGCTTGTTGTCCGAGTCATATGATATAAGACCATTTTTTTAAGTTTGTACAAGATTTAGTTGTATGGTTATCAGTTCTTGTATTTTGTTTTTCTTTAACTAGTTGTGTTTTTTCTAATGATACTCGCATATTAAATTTAATATCTCCTGCAATATGTCGTTGACAATTCTTAAGTTTTCTTCTTTGGTTTTTGTGAGAATGAGCATTTCATAGATGTAAAGTATTACGTTCGTGGAGTTGACGGCTTTTATTATTTTTTTGATTTGCCTGGTGAATTGACCTGTAGCTATTTTTAGGCCAAATGGAAGTCTTAAATATACATATGTTGTTTCTTTAAATGAAAATCCAGTATATTTAGTAGAATCTTCATGTAATTGTCTGTTCAAAAAAGCATTTCTTATATCGATTGTTTAAAAATATTTAGGTGATTTTATACTTGCAGCAATTTCGTCTGTTGTTGGTGGTTGGTGAGTATCACCTCGCAATATTTTGTTGATAATTCTAGCGTTAAGATAAATCCTTAGACAACCATCTTTCTTCTTTTGTACTACTAATGGGTTGATGTAGTCTATAGGACTTTAATTGTTTACCTTGCTTTTCCACCTCTTTAATAATTTTTTCTACTTTTTTCGTGTGTACGTCCGGTATTGGACATGTAGGATCCTTGAATGATCTGTGATCTGTGACGTTAAGTTTTACCTTATCAACCTTCATTTTGTCTAGGCCCTCTTGAAATACTGCTTAGTTTTTCTGTATTATAGCTTGTGTGTCAGCAGGATATTTGTCCAGTTTTAGATTAAACATTATTTTCTCTTTTTAGAATTTTACTTGTGTTTTTATATACTGTATTTGGATTATTTCTTTAGCAAAATCAATTTTTGATCTTAGTTTGGAGATGGCATCAACTTCCATGTTGATCATGTCTTCTTGTATTGTTAGTTTCAACATGATTTGTGTTTTTATTCTTTTTTTTTTGCACCGCAGACCCCTTTAATGGTAGCATTAGCAACCGGTAGTTGGTAGAATTGTTGCACAGCTTCTATTTCCTCTTGCAGCCTTCCTGATATCGCAGAGACTTGTGCTCTAGTCTCAATTAATGGTAAAATTAATTTTTTTCATATATTTACATTATTTAAGGACAACCACTGTTTACCCCGCAGCTAATTGTGGATATCGTGAACTCATCTGCTGACGATTCATTAGTTGATATTTCATTTTTGGTGTCGATTTCTGCATCCGTATCTTCCAAATCGTCATCACTTGATACTTCTCTGTCTTTGATTTCTTCGATTTTCACCTTTCTAATTTGCCTTGTTTGTCTTGCTGTTGTTTCATGCTGTCTTTTCATGGTTAATAAGTTTTTTGCTGTTTATTATTTTGATCAGGATTTTGTGTCTTTTCATTTTTCTTTTGGTTCCATTTCTTTGATATATTATTTTGCTTTTTAAATTACCCACCTCCCATACGATCTTTGTCCTTAATTAATTTGTCGTCAATAATTCCTATTCCATCTACTCTAGCCAGGATTCTATAATTCCCCATATCGTTTGAGGTTGTCGAAACTCGACCTTTTGCCCTATTCCTTCTGTGAAGTGCCATTTTAAAGCATCAATAATTTCTTTATCTGTTGGGAAGTGCTGTAAATGTCTGACTTGACTAGCCTATTTTAAGAAATAATTTTCCTTAATACCTTCTCCTTGGTAAGCGCCAGATCGAAGCCAGGCATAAATTTGTCGCTGAATTGGTTCAGACCAAAAATTTTCTGAAAATCTTTTCTTTAATAAATTGTATGATCCTGTATCCGGAAACCTAACCCAGTTTGCAGTTACGCCTTTCATTGCAGTTTTAAAGACTTTCTTTCTTGCCTCATCGCCAATTAACTCGCCATCCCCTATAGATTCAATTTGTTCTATAAACCATACAGGATTCATGTTTATATTCCCTTTACATCCTCATTAAAATTTATGTTGGGTAAGCGTATTACTTTTGTTACTATATCCATGATCTGCTCCTGTGATGATCTTCTCATATCTTGTAGTTCTAGTGCTTCTCTTTGTTACTGATGATCAAAGGCTTGTGGTTGATGAGATGGTAGAGACCTTGGGGGTTGGTAAGGTCCAGGTTGTTGTGTTTGAAGTTCTTGTTAAGGAATTTGAGCTGGCCATTGATATGAATTGTTTTGTCTTCTTGGTAGATGTGCATTCTGATTTGGAACTGGTGCTCTGTCTCAATTATTGATTCTTAGATTAGATGTTGATTCCAACTGCCGTACCCTTTTCTGTTGCCAACTTCTACTTTTTTTTGCCAGCTGCTTCCAGATTTTTGCCATTGTATTTGCATACTGTGCGTTCGTTATCTGAGCTTATGTATTTCATTCATTGTTCGGATGTGTATCTGTACAAGATCAAATTCATTAGCATTGGTTGGCGTTATTGGGATATTGAGTTCTTGATCTGGTATCGCTACATTGCCTATGCCTCTATTGCGATGGTGTCTGCCACGCCCCAATATGATTACCCCTCCTTTCATTGATACCAATATTATCTTGTTCAAATATTTCTCTTGTGCGTTTGCGTGTTCTTCTCTTTCTCTCTCTCTGTCTCTCTCTCTTCTTTCATCTCTCCTTTGTGATTCACGGCTGCGCGTGTATTCTGAAATTGGTGATTTGATAGTTTCTCGATTTCCTCCCTGAACTTCCGTTTGAATTTCAACCTCATGCTCACCCGGAAGTATAATTTCCTTAATTTCTTTTACTATTTTTTATTTACCATCTATATTTTAGTTACCACTTTGTTTAACCCGCGTAACCACTGCGTGTCATCCTGTCAGGGTCGATGATTTTTACGGTAGTACTAGTACCTTATTCATGGTCGCCACCTATCTTCACTATCTTTTGGAAATTTCCTTATCACTTATAGGAATCTAGGGAAGTATAATGGATTAAGGAAGGAGTTCACAAATAAATATATCGTTGATTGAGATATAAAGATTTTATTTTTTTATCGAAGCGTTGCTTGAACTGATGGTTCCTTTCCTTTAATTATAAAAATTTATTAAATTTTTATTATTGTTCCTGTTAAAATTTAAATAAGAAGAATAAGAATAATATATTTTTATTTATTTAGTCAATATGGAACAATTTGTTGTTTCTTGTAAGATTCACTATTAAATTTGTCTAGTTAGCGACAGTTTCGACAATTTGATTCTTGTTCATTTCAAGCTACAAAAAATTATATAAAATTATATATACAAAAAAAGAGCGCTCCAACTCACATACTATATACATATCCTATCCTATCCTATCTTATCCTATATATATATATATAAATCATTAATTTTGTATGTTTGTCCGAAATGGATAAACTAGAACGCGATAAAAGTTAGGGACGCGGGGTTTACGGCGAAAATTACGGGTCAAAACATAGGCTAGGTTTTATTTCGATTGTTAAGGACGAAAAATTTTTATGTTGAAAAAACTGATAACTGAGGAAAAATTTTTTTATCAATAAGAATTTCATTCGATTTGGGCACACTTTTTTCGTATCCATCTAGATTTTCAAGGTAATTGGTTCGATCTGTCAAAAGTTATAATCATTTTTCGAAAATTATAAAAGTTTAGGCTAATATTATACATATTTCTAATTTTTATCAGCCACTGATGTAGTAACTGATTATAGTAACTAAAAAAAGTTGACAAATCGAATACACATAAATGGGTTTTATGATTATAACGAACAAAGCCATTATAGGCATAGAAATACTGACGATTTCTTGTTCAATATTATTTTTAATTATTAATTAAAATGGATTTTAAATTAATAATTTTAAATAAATTAAAAATTATTTTTTCAAGAATAAAAAATACGTCCTCCGCCGAGAATCGAGTTCGAGTCTCTGGATTGCTAGTGCATTGTGCTAACCACTACACCATGGAAGACACCGAAACTCTCTCGGAAGACATATTTCTCATTCTTGAAAGTAAACAAGTCATTTATCAATTGTCGAACTATTCAGATCAAAAATATGATGATTGTCTTTAGAGTGTTCGACTAAAGCTGATTTCCAGTTACTAGTTTTTATATCATATATATGATTATTTAACCGAAACCACAGTTTTCTACCACTTTGACCTATGTAACGAATATTACAGTCTATGCAATTTATTTTATAAGTGACACACTTTTCCATTTTCACCAAATATTTCCTAGTCTAATCATATTATTAAACTTATTCGTAATTTTATTTATAGGCAAGAAATCTAATTCTTTGGCCACTTTATTTAATAGAGGTATAAATTATTTTTAGAAAGGGATTAAAATTATTCTTTTTTTGATTTCATCAGAACTTTTAATGTAATTAACAATTAGTCCAGTATCTTCGGTTGATATCTCATTTCGCAGGGGTTGTAGCAAAAAAGGGGCTCCGGAAATGAAAAGAGTGACCCGAATTACTTATTTGGTGAGGTTTTACTCGGTAAGTTTTCCGGCCCAAAATATTCAATTTTTAATTAATTTATAAAGCTCACCTCTTTGGATACTAAAGACACCCCTAGAGAGGGTTTTAATGGCTTATATATGCTTATTTGATATCTCATTTTATAGAGGTTGTAGCAAGAAACGGGCTCCGGAAATGAAAAAAGCGACCCGAATTACCGGTGAGTTTTTTAGCCTAAAATATGCAGTTTTAATTATCGAAAATTGCAAATGTCCAAGAAAGCTCGGTTAGGCGTTAATGAATACACAAACCAGTTATAAGTTTTTTTCCTTTAACAAATTTAAAGTCAAAATGTATAGGCACTTAAGGAAAGTTAGAGTAAGATATTTTTATTTTTACCAGCATTTTCTGTTTCAGTGACCCAAAGAACCTAAGAATATATATAAAAATAAAATTATAATTTAATCAGTAAATTTGTACCCATAAGGAAATTTTTATGGAGCTATTGGAGAACTTTGGAGAAGTAATAATAAGATATATTTATGTCTGCTAGCATTTTCAGGGACTTAAACAATCTAAGAATATACATCAAAATTAAATTTTTATCGAAAGAGTATTTGCCTCATGTAGGGGGGGGGGGGGTTTAGGAGCTGTTAAGGCACTTGAGGGCAGTAGCAGTAAGATATTTTTTTAATCAAATATTTAATTAGTAAACTATAAAATCAATTATAATTTAAAAAGAATGATTCCTAAAACTCATTAAGGTTTTGGGTTCCTGAAGTAGCATTATAACCTTTAACATTTTTTAAATTAAAAGTTTTTTTTTAAATAATAAATTTAAAATTATTAACAGGAAATCAGAGGTTAAATGAGATTAAGGATATGAATTCTCAAATAATTTTGAGATTACCTAAGCATGAGGAAAGAATTGGAAAACTGCGTAAATTGATAGTTGATCAAAAATTTAAACAAGAAAAACAAAGGGAGTCTGTAGATAGGAAAAATCAGCAACTTAAAAAAACAATTAGGAATGCAACAAAACAATTAATAAAGTATATTTTCCCTTTGGGTAAGGTAGAGCCAAATAAAAGGTAAAATATGAAATATAATTGAGTGATTTTTAGTGAATTCAGCAAAAGTTTCTAGGTCGGGTCGCTGAAACTGGCTAAAAATTTTTTTTTGCCAATTAACTATCCAAAATAGACAGATCTTCCCAAATTTTATCCCTTAATATTTCAAACTAAACTCAGGGTAAATTTTTGAGAAAAAAACACGTTTTCATCTTTCCTCAGCCGCTCATTCTTTTTTTATATGCCATTCCTTCTGGAAACGATTAAAAATTATGAAAAAAGAGATACTATAGTAAAATTTCCTCAGGAATCCAGTCTTGCCATTAGTTTTTGAAAATTCCTACAGGCGGAGCCGGAAAAACAATAAAACAGGATATTTTACGAGCTACAGAAAAATTGTATATCCGAGTTTTTTATTAAGCTTCTCAGAAAAAGCGTGTTATTTTATATATTTTCGGATGCTATATCAACCTAGATGCGATGGAACTTCCTAGACCCTAAAATAATGCTGATATCCTAGAGGCGTAATTTTTAATTTTTTATTCAAAACCATTTTCTTGTTTTCCAATATGATGGACCAATAAACATGAAAATAGAAAGTTTCTACATTACCTTAGGATTTTGGAGGTTGAGAAAATCGTTTTTATGAATAAAAATTTTAATTTATTTACTTATCATATTTTCAAATTTTCCAAGATGGCGGCACAAAAAACATGAATAAAACAACTTTTTACATTACCTGGGGGTTTTGAAAGTTGAGAAAAACTTTTTCATTTATAAAAATTTTAATTTTCTCACCCTTGCATATTTTCTGGTTTTACAAGATGGTGGACTAAAAAAAATTTCAGAATAAGCGTTTTACATTGCCTGGGGGTTTTTTAGGATGAGAAAAACGTTGTCATTAAGATATTTTTTCACCCTAGCATATTTTCCGATTCTCCAATATTACGGAAAAAAAATATAAAGAAATCTATATCTACCTATACTATAAATATATAATCGCCGCTGTAGGCAGGTTGCCACGTGGTTATCACGTGATCACTATATGATTATCACGTGATCACTATATGATTATCACGTGATCACCACGTGTATATCACGTGATGACTATATGGTTATCACGTGATCACCACGTGAATATCACGTGATAACTACGTGCTTATCACGTGATCACCACTTATAGTAACGGTTGCTATAGAAACAGTAACTATGGTAACAGGTGTTATGGGAATGGTAACCATGGCAACGGTTGCTATGGAAACGGTGATAATGGTAGCTATGGAGACGGTAACCATGCTAATGGTTGTTATAGAAATTGTAACCATGGAAACAGTTGTTATGGAATTTGTAACCATAGCAACGGTTGCTATGGGAATGATAACCATAGCAACGGTTGCTATGGAAACGGTAAACATGGTAACGGTTGTTATGGAAATAGTAACCATAAAAACGATTGGTACTGAAACGGTCGCTATGGATTACTACTCGTAGTAACGGTTTCTTAGTTAAACAGTTCATACGTATGAATAACATTTCAGACCTATAAATATTTTTTATTTTTTTTAAAATTTTTTATTGTATTATATATATTTTCATTTCTAAAGAACATGGATTTTCTTATAAAAAATTAAAATTATTTAGTTTTAATGTTATTGAGTGTTTGCAAAATATAAAAAGATGTATAGCTTTAGATGATGTCTGAGATAAATTTTATGCTATAATACAGGTATAGCACACACAAAAAAAAGGAACTATAAATATCATTTATTTTTTTTTTTTTATATATAAGTAATTAATTAAACTACTAAATTATTTCGAATTTAATTAAAGACAAAGGTAAATTTGGATAGAAGTAGTGGTAAAAAACGTGAAATATTAATAACAGATGAAACAAAAACCAATGTAAATAATATTTAAGCCAATATTAATAATATTTAACTTTTTTAAAGTTAATGTATAACTTATAATGTTTTTTATTCAGGGTAAAATTGTATTTTGGGGTTCAACCGCAGAAAGTATAAAAATAGAAACTGAAGATCAAATATTAATAAAACAAGGTGTAATTAAAAATTATAATGGTGATCAATATATATCAATGACAGGTTGAGGTTCACGGTTCAGCTAATTATAAAATAAATTAAAAAAATTATAAAAATTTTCAATTTTTTTTTTTATAAATTATAAAAATTTATTCAAAATTTAAAGTAAAAATAAATTAAATTAAAGATTTTTTTAATTAAAAGAATATAAATAATTTTTTTTATTTTACAATTTAATTTTTAATGCGTTGCGCGACCCATAAATGCCTACTCTTCACGCGCGAAGCGCGTGAAGATAGTCCTAGTATATATCTTAATACTATATATATTTGAAAATTTATTTGTTTGTCTGTTTGTCTGTCTGTCTGTCCACTCATCACGCAAGAACCGCCGACCCAATTGGCATGAAACCGGTGTCAAAATAAAGATAAAAAGTCTGCGGGTAACATAGGCCCTATATTTTCTGATTAGCTGTCGTAGTTTTTGAGATAATTAATTTTTAGTATTTTTGAACTTGATAACATTTTTTAAAAATTTTGACAAAAATTGAAATATCTTGAGACTATCGAAAAATTTAGCCATCGCACTTCATAGTATTCGATTCAGCACTAATTTTTACGTATTCTCTGAAATTTTTATACAAAACGGAGGTATCTTTAAAATTTTATAAAATATTTTTAAAGCTGGTAAAAAAATTTTTTTCATTTTTTTATTTTTATGGTATTTCTAATCATTTATTTGTGGGTCTGTGTATATTATAATGTAATTTATATTCTATATTAAAATGTAATTTATGCGTACTTAGTTAAATTTTTATTAAAAACGTACGTTGCTTTAAAATTGAAAAAAAAAATAAATAAAATTTTTTACTATATTTATTTGTTTGTTTGTCTGTTTGTCTGTACCCTAATGACTCAAGAACCACCGAACCGATTGGTATGAAACCGGCGTCAAAATGAAGAAAAAAAAAATGCGGGTGACATAGGCCCTATATTTTCTGATTAGCCATCGTAGTTTTTGAGATATTTAATTTTTAGTATTTTTGAACTTGATAACATTTTTTAAAAATTTTATCGAAAATTGAAATGTCTCGATACTATCGAAAAATTTTGGTATCGCACTTCATAGTATTCAATTCAGTACTAATTTTTACGTATTCTCTGAAATTTTTATTCAAAACGGAGGTATCTTTAAAATTTTATAAAATATTTTTAAAACTTTTTACTATATATTATATATATTCAAACAACTCAAATTTTAGGGTATAGTATATTATATTATTTGTTTGTTTTTATTATATTATTGTATATTATATATTTGTTTGTTTGTCTGATTGTCTGTTTGTCTGTACCCTAATGACTCAAGAACCGCCGAACCACTTGATATGAAACCAGTGTCATAATAAAGAATAAAAGTATTTGGATAACATAGGCTATAGTTTTCTGACTCAGATTTCTTACTTTTGGAGACATTCAATTTTCACTATTTTTAGGATGTATAAAAGTTTTTGTAAATTTGCTTAAAAAGTGAAATACCTAAAAATATGATTAAATTTTACTGTCACAATTGGTATTACTTAATTTGGCACTAATTTATACGTACTAAGTTAAATTTTTTTATTTTCTCTATTATAACTAGAGAATCAATCAGAACCTATAATTTTTCATTAATGTTTCACCTACGCTGCTCTGAATAGTTTGAATGTGTTTGCATAATTATAAATTTGTAGAGAAACATGACTTTTTTAAGCAACAGAAAAGTATTGAAGTAAATGTGAACAGGAGGGACTGAGTCTCATTCGAAAAATCTGAATGTGTTTGCATAATTATAAATTTGCAATGAAAAATGATTTTTTGAAGCAATACAAACAGAAGGAAATGTGACACAGGGGGGGGGGCGGAGCCCCCCCCCTCCAACTTTTGCTAGTATATATATATGCCGATAGAGAATTCTTTTAGTTTGATAATCACGCCTAGACGACAGTAGCTAGAAAGGCGCGGTTTGCGGCAAAAAACGCGGAAAAATTGCAGGAGTGTCATAGGCTATACAGGATTTGGATTAATGCAAAAGAAAATTTTTGTCGCCAAAAAAACGGTTTTTCAAAAAAGTGATCATTTTTGATGTTTTCGTAAATTTTCAAAAAAATCGTAATTAACTTAAAAACTTGGAATTTTTATGTAATCAGAAAAGTTTTTATATGATTTAGAATTGTTTTTACGTGTCCACCTAAATTTTCAAGCAAATCGGCTTGATGTTTCCAGAGTTACATATGGGTCAATATTTGTGAAGTGAATACAGTTTGGATTTTCGAGTCTCAGAATCTACTCCAAAGTATGTTTGGTCGAAAGCATATATAAAAAAAATAATTTCCCCCAATTTTTAGCTTTTTAGATCCAATCCTCTATTTTTTACAGCGATTTTTGTTTTTTTCAATTTTTTGAAATTTTTAATTTTTGAGAAATTTATGTTCATTAATTTTTCTCGCAACCGCGCACTTTACAATAAAATATTTTTTCCTTATAGTACCCCATAGGAAATTTCCCGTAGAATTCGATTCTGGGGTCCAAATTTTTTTTTGAACTGCGCATGCGCGAGAAAATCAACATTCTTGCTTTGCCTTTTCTAGCTTATATGCCTCAGCTGCAGACAGCTCAATTTTCATCCTGTTGGTCTCAAATTGTAGGTTTTTTCATATACTTTCAGAATATGAAATCATTTTTTTGGGTAAATTTATTTTAAAAGGAATAAAATTGAAAAATAGCGATTTTTAAAAAATCATTATTCACAAATTTTGAATTTTCCGCCAAGTCACGTGACCAAATGAAAATCTGACTGAAAATTCATATTCAGCGGAAAATTTTACATAAGGATACCAATTTTCGTCTTATTTCATTAAATAGTTTCTAAGATATCCCATTTTAAAGATAAAGATTAAAATTGACTTTTTTTAAAAAACCCTAAAAATGGGACTCAGACTTTAATTATCATATCTGTTAAACAAATAATTATAAAAAGACGAGTAAAAATTTTTTGGAAACTAAGGGCTTGTAAAAAATTTTTGAGGCCTATAGAACTCGTTTCTTTTAAAAATTAGAATTTTGGCAGCAATTTCAAAATTGGTCATTTTGGGGTAAGAATAGGCATTTGGTTTATTGACTATCGGCATGAGAGATTTAGCGACAAATGATTGCAGTGTGCGGTAACTGAATGGTGACACTTATACTAAAAAAATGAGACCAATTGGAAGTATTTTGGTTAACTGGCACGTTTGCAGCTTTGTATTAAAGATTATGAAAAAAATCCTATTTTATAACATTGTTGTATTTTGTAGCTATTCTATCTTATTTTCAATTTTCCGAATTTTCTAGTTACCTAATGAAAATTTTGACGAAATTTTCCGTTTCCTCGAGAATTTTTACAAAAGACCCCCTTTTTGGAAAAGTTTTGGATGTTTCCGTAACGCTATGGAAATAAAAGAAATAGCAAAATACTAAATAACTACAAAATACCACAATGTTATCAAATAGGATTTTTTCGTAATCTTTAATACTAAGCTGCAAACGTGCCAGTTAACCTAAATACTTCCAATTGGTCTCATTTTTTTGGTATAAGTGTCACCATTCAGTTACCGTACACTGCAATTATTTGTCGCTAAATCTCTCATGCCGATAGTCAATAAACCAAATGCCTATTCTTACCCCAAAATGACCAATTTTGAAATTGCTGCCAAAATTCTAATTTTTAAAAGAAACGAGTTCTATAGGCCTCAAAAATTTTTTACAAGCCCTTAGTTTCCAAAAAATTTTTACTCGTTTTTTTATAATTATTTGTTTAACAGATATGATAATCAAAGTCAGAGTCCCATTTTTAGGGTTTTTTAAAAAAAGTCAATTTTAATCTTTATCTTTAAAATGGGATATCTTAGAAACTATTTAATGAAATAAGACGAAAATTGGTATCCTTATGTAAAATTTTCCGCTGAATCCGAATTTTCAGTCAGATTTTCATTTGGTCACGTGACTTGGCGGAAAATTCGAAATTTGTGAAAAATGATTTTTTAAAAATCGCTATTTTTCAATTTTATTCCTTTTAAAATAAATTTACCCAAAAAAATGATTTCATATTCTGAAAGTATATGAAAAAACCTACAATTTGAGACCAACAGGATGAAAATTGAGCTGTCTGCAGCTGAGGCATATAAGCTAGAAAAGGCAAAGCAAGAATGTTGATTTTCTCGCGCATGCGCAGTTCAAAAAAAAATTTGGACCCCAGAATCGAATTCTACGGGAAATTTCCTATGGGGTACTATAAGGAAAAAAAATTTTATTGTAAAGTGCGCAATTGCGAGAAAAATTAATGAACATAAATTTCTCAAAAATTAAAAATTTCAAAAAATTGAAAAAAACAAAAATCGCTGTAAAAAAAGAGGATTGGATCTAAAAATCTAAAAATTGGGGAAAATTATTTTTTTTATATATGCTTTCGACCAAACATACTTTGGAGTAGATTTCGAGACCCACCCATGCAAAGTCATATACAGTTCACAAATATTGACCCATATATTTTTCAGCATAATATTTGGATTTTAAATTTATATCCTATCCTATCCTATCCTTCCTAAATCTTTACTTATGTATGTTTGTTTGTCCGAAATAGATAAACTTGAACGCGATATAAGTTAGAGACGCGGGGTTTACGGCAAAAGACGGCAAAAATTACGGGTCAAAACATAGGCTAGGTTTCGTTTCGATTGATAACGACAAAAATTTTTTATGTTGAAAAAACTGAATTTTCAAGAAAAAAATTTTTATCAAATTTAAAAAAAAAAACAAAAAAATAAAAAACTGAGGAAAAATTTTTTTATCAACAAGAATTTCATTCGATTCGGGTATATTTTTTACGTATCCACCTAAATTTTCAAGGCGATCAGTTCGATCTGTCAAAAGATACAATAGTTTTTCGAAAATTATAAAAGTTTAGGACTAATATTATATATATTTCTAATTTTTATCAGCCACTAATGTAGTAACTGAATATAGTAACTAAAAGAAGCTCGAATAGCTATTATCAGACAGAACCCTAGAATGGGTATTCGAGGGAAACAACGAACACTTGTGGATCCTATGGAAGGGTAGCTAAGCTTTGTATTGCTGATTACTAATTATCTGTCTGGGTTCATATGCCCGTAATTTTTATGATTTAGTAAATTTTAGATAATACTTCGGATAAAAAAGGTTATTTTACAAAATATTAACCTAAAACAACATATTTTTAGAAAATAAAGCCGCAGGGGTCCAGGGGGGCGCAGCCCACACGGTGGTTGCCGGGGCGAGCGAAGCGAGCCGGAGGTAGCAAGTATATGTATATATTTTCGCGTAATAGAATTGGAGAATCATGAATCAAGAGACGGCGTTCGCAGCACGCAACGCCGGTCACTCTCTCTCCCCTAAGTATTATGATGATTATTCGTCGGCTTGGCGAGTGAGTAGAAGGATCATTATTTTTTCTAGCTCCGTAATTATTATTTATATTATTATCAATAATTACTTAATATTATATAACTAAACTAGTTTTTTCATTAGTTCCTTTTAGTTTTTTTGATTGAAATCATCAATACAAGTTATTTTTGTTAATAAGTGATTATTATAGTGTCGATAGGATTAAGACACATAAAAATTTAAGTCGTTTATAAGACTATCTTAATTTTTCTTATTATAACTCAGAAGCTCCAAAAAATCCTTAAGGTAATAAATATTCATATATTAAGTGAACACAGGTTTCTTTGAAAAATATTTTTAATATTTTTTTACCATAGCGAGGCTATAGTAATCGCGAATTTGTAATTATACGAATGTGCGTGTGTCATTCGTTTGTGTATTTTATATACATAGTTTTCAATTGTGCGTGCGCTGTTATTATCCATTATCACATAGTATTTTAAGTATCAAGGGCGTAAAAGTTTCGGCACTAGCGTGAGCACTAGCACGAGTGCTCGGCGAAGCCGGGCACGAGTGATTTGTGTTCACGCTCGTGTCTAAAGTATTTCGCCCATGGTGCTTACACTATTTTTTGCCTCCCTAGGCGTAGAACAAGTTCAGGAAATTCTTTACGCACGAGTTTTACGCCCGGGAGGACAAAAAAGTATTATTATATAATTACATTAAATATTTTTATGCGCTTATTTGCAAAATACTAAATCAAAACTTTGTGATAATTAAAGATAAGCTAGCCACGTGCTATCTTTAAGGGCTCAAAAATATTTGAAGGCCATCAGTCATATTTTATTTTCAATATCGCGTGTTGCAGCCCCGAGAACTTTTTTATATATATATATATAATGTATCTTTTTTCCTCCTTCATGGGTCACCCCATGATTAATAAATAATAACTGTCTTATTATTTAAACAAATTATAAGTCTAATGAATCATTTTTTTCAGATTACCTAACCTCAAATCCCGGTTCTTTACCCCGTTTCAGGTAAAAAATAGCAGCAGATAATGAAAAGGTAATAGTAAATTACATATAACACAGCTGCACAAAAATAAAGTTCGAATCCTGTAACTGGACCTACCTACAGGTAACTTTTTGGATGTTCTAAAACCGAATCTGAACTCAGAATTTAGCCTACACCCTCAGATTTTGCCCCAGCTATCACCAACCACCCTCTAAACCGCCCAAAAAGCAAATATTTTACTATGTCCAAAAGTTAAAAATAAAAGTACTCTAGTTACGCATTTTGGTGTCCTAAAACCGAATCTGAACTCAGAATTCAGCCTACACCCTCAGATTTTGCCCCAGCTACCACCAACCACCCTCTAAACCGCCCAAAAAGCAAATATTTTACTATGTCCAAAAGTTAAAAATAAAAGTACTTTAGTTACGTATTTTAGTGTCCTAAAACAAAATCTGAACTCAGAATTTAGCCTACACCCTCAGATTTTGCCCCAACTACCCCAACCAACCTCTAAACCGCCCCAAAAATCAGATATTTTACTATGTCCAAAAGTTAAAAATAAAAGTACTTTAGTTACGTATTTTGATGTCCTAAAACTGAATCTGAAGTCAGAATTTAGGCTACACCATAAAATTTTGCCCCAGAGAGCCCCAGTCACCCTCTAAACTGCCCCAAAAATCAAATATTTTACTATGTCCAAAAGTTAAAAATAAAAGAACTTTAGTTACGTACAACCGAAATTCGGTTTTAAAACATCAAAATACGTAACTAAAGTACTTTTTTTTTTAACTTTTGGACATAGTAAAATATTTGCTTTTTGGGTAGTTTAGAGGGTGGCTGCGGGTGGCTGGGACAAAATCTGAGGGTGTAGGCTAAATTCTGACTTCAGATTCGGTTTTAGGACACGAAAAACTTACCTGTAGGTAGGTCTAATTACCGGATCAGAACTTTTTTTTGTTTTTGTGCAGCTGTGTAATTAATATTAACCCTTTTTCATTACAAAAAACATGAAAAGTAGAAATATCTATATTACCTAGAGGTTTTCAAGGTCGGGAAAAACGTTTTTATGAATGAAATCTGCTAGGGTAAAAATATTTTCATAATTCGAAACGTTTTTTCTTAAGCTCAGGAATCCCCAGGAAATAAAGAAAGTTCCTCTTTATCCTTTTCTTTCCGCCATATTGGAGAATTGGAAAATATGCTTGGTCAAATAATGAAAAATTTCATTAATAAAAACATTTTGTCTACCTCGAAAACCTCCAGGTAATGCCGAAAGCTTATTATGATATGTTTTTTAGTCTGCCATCTTGGAAAATTGGAAAAAATGCTAGGGCGAAAAAATTATAATTTTCATTAATAAAAATGAATTTCTCAACCTGGAAAACCCCCAGGTAATGTAGAAAGTTCATTGATTTAAGGAGTTATATAACTCTCTGAACCAGAGAGTAGTACTAAGTAGTTATGTTTGTTAGAGTAATCGCACAGACAGAAAAAATGTAAAATAACAAGGAAAATCAGAAATCCACTGCTATAAACTCATTTATAATAAAGCCTAAACATTTTCATGGTACAGAAAATATACGAGGTCATTTAGTGCGGAAAAATTCAGAACAACTGTTAAAAATGATGAAAATCTGACTTTTGTATTTAAGGCATTTGGTGTGAGTTCGTTTACATTAAGCCTCAAAATTATTTAAATAAACAAAGTATGTAAAATTTCCCTAGGAATTTGAATCTTACTTTATTTAAATCATTCGGAGTTATTTAGAGCGGGAAGATTCAAAAAATTGAAAAAAAATAAGAAAAATTGAGGAAAATTTACGATTTTTCGATTATTTTAGGGTCTACACTGAGAAAACAAGAACAGTATTTTTTACTATATTTTATAGTAACGCGCGACCCACCTGCCAATTTAGGGAAAAAATAATATAATATTCGACATGGTGTTTTCGTGATCATATCCAATCAATAAAATCAAAATCATTGCAAACATTGGGTTTTATTAAAAGAATCACTAAACATTTTTCTTTTAATACTGTTTTATACTTATATAAAACACTCGTTCTTCCTAATTTTATGTTTGCATCCGTAATATGGTCACCCCACTTGGGTGTTGATTTTGATGAACTAGATTTTGTAAATAAACGTTTTCTAAGGTATCTAGCATTTAAATGTGGCATAACTATGAATTATACTGATCACGATTATACTACTATTTCGAATAAAGTGGATATCACAACTGTTAAATCATGTCATTTTATTAATGACATTCTTATATTTTCAGATTTAATATCGGGAAGAATAAATGATGATAATTTATTGAATAATTTTCAAGTTCGTAATTTAAACTACAGCTTGAGGTCATATAGAAAATTTAAAGAGGAAAATGCCAGTAATGATGTCATCTTCAACTCTCCTTTCTATAGGTTTAGGAGGCTTTGGAACAATCTTCCTGAAGATACCCAAAGCCTCTTGAACAATAGACAAGCCTTAAAATCAAGTCTTAAAATATTATATAATTCAAAGTATTAATCTGATGCATTTTCTCTGAGTCTCTTATTATTTATTATATAATTAAATAAATCAAATCTTGTAACTATAAATTGTATATATTATATTATAAAAATTTATATATGATATTGTAAAATTACATTATGTGTATTTCCTATACTAATAAATTTTAGACTGTGATAAGAATGAATGTATTGATGACAAATAACTAATAATTATGTTAAATTTAAATACTATTGTAATATACTATGTAAAGGGTCACAAACCCGTACAATTTTAACATCATTTGATGCTAAAATATTAAATAAATAATATATAAGAAATATTACTGCGCGCGCCGTTGTTTTTACTATAAAATATAGTAAAAATTATGTTTATAAAAATTACAGTACGCGTATAGGAATTTTTAATACATAGATAAAGTAATTTTTCTCTCTTCTTGTTACCCCCCCTTTTTTAATAAATTTTAGCATACGTGCAGACACATTTATCCGTACTTCGGTATTTTAAAACAAAACTAATCATACAAAATAAACAAGTATTAATAAAAATAGAACAAATAAATAAAATAAAAAAGTTTAATAAAGGTGTAGATGTGAATTAAATAAAGAAAGAAAAAAGCGAGAATAAAACATCTATTTATTAAACAGGGGGCGTAAGTGAGTAATATCCAAAACATATAGTTTTCAAACTTCGATTCTTACACGCGTAAGCAACCGTGGTCTAGTGGATGAAGTGATAACCCGGCAACTGAAGGGACCCGCGTTCAAATCCCCTAACTGACTTAAAAAAAAAAAAAAATTAAATAAAAAAAGAAATAAAATAAAAAAAAAATAATAATAAATGAATATAAAATAATAAATATACCACAAAAAAAAAAAAAAATTATTTTTTAATATGTTTTTAATTTTCATTAAAAAAATACTGAAATAAAAATTATATTCCTCGTATAGTAAAAATTCTAAATTAATCCAGTAATTATTAATTTATATTATAGTTATATTTCTTTAAAGTACAAGCAATTTTTACTCTGTACTAAATAATAAATATTACAATAAATTTAACCAGGGTCGCCAATTACTAGAAAATACAGTAATTTTTACTTGAATATATAGGAATATTTATATGTTAGTTTTCTCAGTGTAGGAAGTTCGATCGCATTAGGGTGATATGCCATCCAAAAATATATATAAAAATACGCATTTTCTTAAAAAATTTTTCTTAAAAAAAACTCAAATAACTTAAATTTTTCTGTAGCTTCCGTAAAATACCCTGTGAATTTTTCAATTTTCCGGCTCCCTGTGTAGGAATTTTCAAAACTAATGACAGGACTGGATTCCTGAGGATATTCACTATAGTACCTCTTTTTTCATAATTTTTAATCATTTCCAGAAGGAGTGGCATATAAACGAAGAATGAGCGGCTGAGGAAAGGTGAAAATGAAATTTTTTTCAAATATTCACCCTGGTCTTACTTTTCAATATTAAGGACTAAAATTTGGGGACATAGTCCATTTTGGATAGGTAATTAGCAAAAAAAAAATTTTTAGCCGGTTTCAGCGACCAGACCTGGAAACTTTTGCAGAATTCAATAAGAATTACTCTATTATATGTTATTTTAAAAATTTTTATTCAATTTATTTATTTACAGCGCCTCGGATACCATTAATCTAGATAAAATTTCTTGCGCCCTTGCAGATGCTTCTGGAACTTCATACGTCCATGGAAAATGGATAAGTGACATTGAAAATAGCTTAGAAGTACATTATAGTATTCTAGCATCTACGTTACCTGGATCTGGAGACTATAGTGCTTACACTCTTTGGGGTAATTTTTTTACATGTTTATAGAAATATTATAAACAACCTATATTTTTAATTATTATAACAGAGTTAATAATCTACCTGAAAAAAGATAAAAGTGATATAATATATTATTCGCACAAAAATATGATATAAATAAATATTTTTCCTCACTTACTACCTTTTCGCCAAAATTACTTTTATTACAATAAGTAAGCAAGGTGAGGTGAGAAATGATACTATAAAAGATTATGATAAATAAAAAGGTTTGATCTTGCACTGCAATTATTTCGAACAATAAAATCACAAGATATGTCATCAGGCTGTAATGAAGCAAAAAGCATCCCGGAATATTAGGGGAATATTAGGGGAAAATCAAAAATATCTCATAAACCTTTTTCAGGTTTTTTACACATAAAAAAGAATAAATTTTCCGTTATAATTTTTCTCTTAGTTCCCTTTAATGGAGCAGAGGATTAAGGAAGCAGGGTGTTTTTTCTCATTCATTATTTTAAATTATGGGTCGACGCGCTTCTGCATCTATGAAGCTGTTGATGTTTTGGGATCTCTTACATAAATAAAATCACTAATATTTCATGTAAATGTAATATTTATGGAGTGTGAATTAAATAGACATCGTTCTATGAACTTGCTCTATCAGAGATCCTTGAACAAGTGTGGCGTGATGGTGCGAAATCTCTTTCTTATATACTTTTCACAACTCATGCACACAAGCTTGGAATCTTAACAAAGAAAAATTTGTTCTTGAATGTTCTGGAATGAAATCTGGAATAAAAAAAATTTGCTATTGGCGTGAATTTCTTCTTTTCAGTTTTTTAATTGTTTTAATTATTATTTTTTTATTTTATATATTATATTTATTACATTAATTATTTTTTATTTATTATTAATTTCTATTTACAACTGAAATTAATAAATACTTCTTTTTTATCAATATAATCTATTTTGACCGTTAGTAGATTTATAATTTTTGTTAAATTAATTTATTAAATATATTGAATGTATTATTAATAATTATTGTATTTTTTATTATTTATAAAAGTGTATTTAATTATAATATTATATAATTAATTATAATATTTTATAATTAAATTAGCTTATTCTAATAAAAACTAATATTAACATAGAACATGTTTATAGGTAGGGGGTACTTCAGAACTTGAAAATTAGAGGGGGGGGTCAAATGAGACTTAGAATAATCAGGTAAGTATATATAAATAATTAAAATACTTTGAAAAATCTGGGGTTAAGGACTTATATTACTGATAATACAGGCTTATGGACTTAGAATAAAATCGATTTAGGGACTTGGAATAATTCAGGTTTAGAAACTTGGAATAATATCAATAAATTTAAGGTTAAATTTATCAGTCAATAAGGAACCAGTAAATTTTTTTCATAACTATTTTATTATAGTGAAAATTTCGGTAGTCTCATTTTTTTTTTTTTTTTTTTGGGCGCCTTCAGAAAAGGGGCCTTTATCGTAGGACGAGGAGAATGCTTTTACGCATGCCATACACCGCGTACTGTATAGTTATGTGGGATTCAACCTGAAATTTATTGTAATACCCACTAAACTCCCCACCCTCCTGCATTTATGACAATGTCATAGAATCCGGACCGGGACTCCCTGTTTAGGTATTACTTCGGTCCGGAAACAATGCAGCCAAGGCATTTCTTCGCCATACCCTGTTAATAAAGAAGGAGAGTTTCCTACGAGAGGAAGCCTTCATCCTTTTTTTAATCAGTATCGCCCGTACGAACTCTGCCACACTGTACCAGTTCACGGTTCTGCGCAGCATTTCCGGGACGACTCCTTCTGGCCTCCATTCATCGAAGGGCGATCGCCCCTCAGTCAAGCGAGGACACCCAAAAAAGGTGTGCTCAGTGGTATCCGGCTCGTTCGGGCAATGCAAGGATCCTGGAGATGCCACCTTGCGCCACTTGAAAAGCATATCGCGGAAATAGCCATGATCAGTTAGGAACTGTGTGAGGTAGAAGTCTACCTCCCCATGATCATGGCGCATCCAGCTTTACAATTCGATGATAAGGCGGTGCGTCCAACGTCCTCTCGGGTCACCATTCCACCTATACTGCCAACATCCCATTGTGCGGGAGCGAGCGCGAACGAAAGCTACGTCGCGCTCTTCTTCCTACGGTTATAGACCGCCTGCCTTTCCAAGGCAAGCTGATTGATGGAAATCACCCGAGCCACCACCTGGATCGCTGGCTCTGATAGAGTCTTGTACGAGCAAGCGATTCGAAGTGCCCCCTGCCTCTGTACTGCCTTTAGTTTCCTGCAGTACTTTTTTATGCGGACATTGTCCGCTCACACTTTTGCACCGTAGAGCAAGATGGAGTTGATTGTCGTCATCAAAAGCCTCCTCTTACCTGATCTGGGACCGCCGTCATCAGCCACGAGAGAGACTTTTTCACCCGGACAACCTTTTCACAGGTTGTTTTTCACAATTGTCTATTGTAGGTCAAATTGTTATCCAAGAAGACCCCCAAATATTTGACCGATGGTTTGGTCTGGATCATAAGGGGATTACCTCCGTCATCCAATCTTTAGGAAGTCGTCGTAAAAGGCATTCCACAGATCAGGGCCCAGAACTGAACCTTGCGCTATGCCTGCGCTTAATACTTTACCTCTTGTGCCATCGAGCGTGTCCCAGCGCAGATATCGGTCCCGGAGGTAATCTCTGAGTATATTTCTCAGATAATCCGGAACTCTGAATACCTGCTCGAGGAAGTGCAACGTTATGTTGCACGCTGTAGGACGTTATGTCCTACTTACCCGAGTTGAATACGTTTTTCACATCCAACTTGACAAGCAGGACGTCCGGTTTAATATCTGGCCGCATTTATCTGGCCCTCATAACCACCTTCATGACCTGCTCGATGGCACCGATCGTGGAACGCCCTTCATGAAAACCGTGTTGGTCGTCGCTAAGGTCACCCGCTTCCCTAATTGCCTGTCGCAATCTTCCCCTGACCATGCTCTCCATCACCTTGCCAATGGTATTTAACACACACAATGGTCTGTAAGATGATGGAGATCCTGGTTCACCCTTTCCCTTGCTTATCAGAGCCAGGCGGGCCACTTTTCAGTCCCTTGGAAAGACGCCTGCCACGAGGCATGCATTAAAAATGCCTAAATAATTGCCTGAAGCATCTCCGCCTCGATAAATAGCGAGTTTTGCTCCCTCGGAATATCCAAAGCCGGGTGTTATTGGTCTGGATGATCCGGAAAGAGAGCATCCACTATTCTTTTGGTCGCTGCTTCATCCATCGTGTTGTCACATCTGGACTTAAGTTTGCCCATGACAACCTTATATCCCAGGCCCCACGGGTTGCTGTTAATATCATCTCTTAGCGACCGAATATAGCGCGCCTTGCTGAGGCGGATGGCTTTCCTATGCTTGGCTTCCTTGTATTCTTAAGATCGCGTAGCCAGCTCTGGGCGGCCTTGCGCTCTTTGCCGTCTTCTGCATGCCCCGTGACAGACTCACTTAAGCTCCGCAATTACTCTATTCCACTAGTACACGCTTCTTTTACCCTTTCAGGGCCGTTTACGCGACATAGAGGCATTGCAAGCTTCCCTCAGAAGAGCAGTTCCCCTCTTGACAAGAGTCTCTGCCTCTCCCGGGGTGGTCGGTCCTCCATTCCAGGCTGGGATAGACGAGGACTCTTCGCGAAGATAATCCACAAATCTTTCCTCGTCCATCTTTGACTCATTCCATTCTAGTGGGCGATTTTTTGTACGGGGGCCGATTAACGACCCTATCACGCACTTTGAAGGTGATGTAAATATAGTCGCATCCATTGGCTCCATCCATCACCCTCCAACCGCCCACTCTTCCTGCCAGTCCGGCCGAGGCAAAAGTGACGCCAGGGATCGATTCGCCAAAGCCTGGCCTTACGTAGGTTGGATTTTTCCAAGAGTTCATGAAAACCAGATCAGTTCTAGCAGCCATCTCCAGAATCAACGTTCTCCTACGCTTCATGGTTTGCATTCCCCATTCTATGGCCCTGGAATTTAAGTCCCCGGCAAAGATGATATTGCTAGAGACTTCCCTTATCGTTTCCTCCAATGAGGCCAGGTTTGCGGTGAACATCCCAATAGTGTCATTCGGTGAAAAATAACAACTAATGAAATTTATGTCACCGCACTTAGCCTAGACGTGGCAGTTGCCTTTTCCATGTCGGGACATAGACGTCTGAGCACGACCTCGTAGCCATATAGCGCACCGGCCTGTGTCATCGGTTAATCAGAATTGCTGGTTCCTGTTGACGACGCTAGAGTCTGTCTTGCCTGCGAGCTGATCGAGCAAAAGGTCAGCAAGAATGGATTTGTTCATATTCCCTTGCGGGACTCCGAACATTACCGATGACACTATATCTTTCTTGCCGTAAGTGCCTCCGGATAACACTTACATGCTCCACATCCTGGAAGGTGGTTGGTCTTGGCCTTGTCAGTTGACTCCCTGCAGAGGAAGTATTCTGCCTTCTCCATAGGATATTTTTTTGACTTGTGGCCTTAACCGCCACATTTAAAACACGCAAACTTTCGGTCCATGCCCTTACATGATCATTGGTTGTGGCCGAAACCAAGACGCTTAAAGCACCATATAACCTCGGCTCTTAAGTGCATTTGCCAATTAGACCAGCCATTATTTTGCTGGTCTTTATTGGTCAATTTTAGTGCAGGTAGCTCTACGACCGCCATATCCGCCTTAGTGCCCTTAGCCTTGAAGATGACGACTTTTATGTCATCATCGTTCTGCAGCTTGGTTGCCTCCTATATCACCTGCCTCACTTCGTCGCTGCCAGTGGTACCATCCAGGCTTCTGATCTCCACGGTTATGTGGGGAATCAGTTCTTTTACTGTACTTTCTGGGCCTGCGACCGTCTTGACAGCGTCTAATAGTTTTTGCCGGTCTTTCGACGAGCTCAGCTCTATGAGGATGCTGCCATCCTGGGTTTTCTGGATTCGGTGAACCTCAGTCCCCGAATCCTTTAGTTGGATACCTCTTTTGATCTTTAGCAGGGCTGTCGCATGAGACTTTCCTTCAGGAAGCTTCATTATTAGAGCCTCCTTACGCTTAGGGATCCTTATGCGCCGATTCTGGCGCTTCTTTCTCCTGCCTTTTTCTGTCGCTTCGGAAAAAGGAGATTCACCATCTCCTTCCTTCTTCTGCGGCTTCTTTTTTCTTCTTCTTTTATTCTCTGTCTCCTGCCGCATGTTTGCTGCTGCTGCAGTTATTTTTGGCTGCTGCTGCTGCTTCTCCTGCTGCTTCTAAACTTGACTATTATTATTTATGCTATTATTATTAGGAATTATACTGAGTCTGATTAGTCGGTAATCATGGGGCAAGGCGTTCATTGTAGAGTGCCTTGCGACCATGGAGTCCAACACTGTTCAGAGCACGGTTTCTGTTCGTGCGTAACGCAATCTCACCTCTCTGCCGTATGCAAAAAAAAAAAATTAGTAATTATACTATTATTATTATTATAATAATAATTATTATTATTATTCAAAATCATACGAAAACTTTTTTTTTTTTTTTTGTCAAGGGAATCTTGTGAATCTTACATCAGCCAAGGAGTGTTTGCGGGCCTTAAAGACCCGAAAATTCCCAGGACCGCCCAGTTGCACAAAGTGTACAACTGGGAGACCACCGGCGAACACGGTCGCTGGCTACGCCTCAGATTCTTACTGGATAAACACACTATAAACACCCCTGCGCTTGTTGGCCCCAAACAGGAACTCCCTTTTCAGGTATAACTTCAGATTGCTACGTGCAGCCTAGGCAACTGGCCGCTGCCTTCCCCCAGCCTAGCGACAGGAGAGCTATCTGGCCTCCAAATCGGGAAGGGCGGGCGCCCTTCCACGTAGCGCACACATCCGAAGAAAGTGTTCTCCACTGTATCCTTCACGCCTGGGCAGTGCAAGCTCTCCTCTCTTGCCACCTTATGCCAATTTTTTAACATGACGCGGAAATACCTGTTGAGAACACGGGTTCTATTCGTGGGTAACGCATTTTCACCTCTCTGCCGTAGGCAAAAAAAATTGAAATTATACTATTATTGTTATTATATTTTATTATTATTATTATTCAAAATCATACTAATTTTTTTTTTTGTCAAGGAAATCTTGAGAATTGAAATGAAACGGCTTCCAACCGGTCTCTCACGGATCATCAAGACCCTGAGAATTTGGCAAATAACCCTAAGGTAGTCGAGTCTTCTACAGAGACCCAAGTTTCGGAAGATGGCCAAGACAGTTTACGTGAACAAGACAATTCATTTGAGCAAAATAATTCAAATGGTCCCAAAAAGATCAGCAAGACCAAGAGGAAAAAGAGGAAGAAGCAAAAAAAGCTGCAGCTTCAACAGGGAAACCAGGTACCTATTATTCCGGGCCAGTTGCAAAAACAGGCCCAGGTAGAAAATATACCTAATAAAGTGGATACCTGGGAAAAACCCAAAAAGAAGCAGAAAGCTAGGACAAAGAATATTCAGCAGTCAAAAAGGCCTGCTTGAACTCGAAATCCGAGATCTGGATGGGGTCACGAACGAACGGGAGATCAGGGAAGCCGTTGCCAAAGAAATAGGAATGAAATGTGGAGATCTACTACCCCCAGTCTCCATTTTCAAAACTAAAGGCACTTTAAGCCAACTGGCAGTGGTAGAACTACTCGAGGTTGATGCTTTACGCCTGGCCAAGAAGGGAAAAATCCAAACTTGCTGGGCTTCTAACAGAGTGCGCCTTCGAGCGAATGCAAGGCGCTGTTTTAGATGTCTTGGCTATGGACATAACCAGTATGTCTGTAATGGCCCAGACCGAAGGAAAGCGCGTCTTTGTGTGGCTTTGACGGCCACAAAAGAACAGAATGCAAGAAGGAAACACCTGAGTGTTTCCTCTGCAAGAATAGGGACGACAAGTGCTCTACGGAACACTATGCCGGAGAAGGAAACTGCCTCAGCTACCTTGGGACTGTGGCTGTTATAAGGAATAAGTGTCATCGAAAATGATCAAGGTTCTACAAGGGAACATGAACCAAGCCCGGCAAGCTATTGCTTTGTTGAAACAAATTGCTCGCGAAGAGGATTCAAATATCCTCTTACTAAGCGAGCAATCATACATCATGAACCACAAATACTGGCGACTCGATGATTCCGGGGTAGAGTCCAAACGTCCTTGACCAAAAAAGGGAAAGGCAATTGCCACGTTTGGGTCACGTGCGGGTAGATAACTTATATAAGTTGCTACCTCTCCTCAAACGATAACTCGGAAGGGCTACAAAGCTGGCCAGCATCGAGAACACGGTCCGGACGACAACTGGCAGCGCTATCCTTGATAGAGACTTAAACACTAGGGCCTAGAATGGGGCATGCCGACGACCAATCCCAGGGGACAGAAGGTACTCGAAATGGCCACTAGATTGCAAACTAGTGGTCCAGAATAGAGGAAACTGTCCCAACTACGAGAGGGCTGTTTGGGGTGCCTCTATCCCCGACATAACCTTTGCAACAGAAGGTGCGTCTGGGAGAATTAGCGAATGGACTGTGATGGATGGCTACAATGATAGTGACCATCATTACATCAACTTCCTGGTGCTTGAGGGAAACTCACAACGACCTCCGTATAAGAGGCGTTCCTTTGGGTTGGAATGTACCAAAGATGGACGAGGACAAGTTTCAAGAATATCTTCGAATGGAGTATGCATCCATCCCCGCTTGGCATGGAGGGGCTACAGGTCCCCACGAGGCTGAAATCTTAGTCAAGAAAGTTACGTCTCTATTGCGTGGGACGCGTGACGCCTCTATGCCTCGTCGAAGGCCGTGGAAAGGGAGAAAGCTAGTTTACTGGTGGACTTCAGAAATAGCGAAGCTCCGCAAGGAGTGCCACAGGACGCGACGAAGGGCGCAGAAAGCACGGGATAGACCCGAGGCTGCTGCACTTTCCCAGGATCACAAGGATGCTAAACACTGGCTGGCCAAAGTTATCCGTCAAAGCAAGGCTCGATGCCTGCGTTCATAACGAAAGGATGTAAACCCTGGGGTCTTGGTTAGAAAGTCGTAATGGGCAAGTTGAACTGGGGGTCTGACAACATGTTGGATGCGGTGTCGACCGAACGAATCATCGGCGCCGTCTTCCCTGAGCGGCCCATCCGGGAAAACCCGGTAGAGGCGATACGAGATGGTGAAGGCCATCAAGACCATAAAAAATTGGTAAGGCACCGGGGCCGGATAGGATACCAGTGGAAGTGTTCAAACGAACGGTCAAAAGAATCCCTGGTATCCTGATAAGCATTTTTAATTCATGCTTGATGGCGGGAGTGTTGGAAACATCATTGGAAAGGCAATGAACTGGCAAAAAGAAGGCAAAGGGAAGGTGGCAAGTCTCGTGCTCTTGAGCAAAGGTAAAGGGGGAGCCCGGACCTCCATCATGGGCCTCCGGATCCGGAGCTCCATCATCTTACATACCCTTATGCAAGCTGAATACCATTGGAAAGGTGATGGAGAGCATGCTCCGTGCAAGGTTGACAAGTGCCATCGAGGAGGGTGGTGGCCTTTCCGAGGAGCAGCATGGATTTCGGGAGGGGCGTGACGTGGATACCGAAGAACCTGGAAGGAAAAAGCGGCCTGCAATTCGAAAAGACGTAACGCTGGACGTCAAAAACGCTTTCAATTTGGCCAGGTGGGATGACATGATCCGGTCTCTCGAGTACGATTTCCGGATACCCAATTATCTGGGTAACGTACTAATGGACTACCTACGGGACCGGAGACACGCTCGATGGCAGGCGACAGAGGTTTCTGAGTGCGGGTATCGCCCAAAATTCGATTCTTGGACCGGACCTGTGGAATGCATTTTTTGATGACCTGTTGCGCGTTTCTAATCTAGTTCGAATCTAGTCAGCAACCTCTGGATGAGCGAGCATGGGCTCCAGCTCGCGAATCCAGAAATGGACATCGATGTAAATGTCGATGATGGTGGAAACTCTCACACGATCTGAGCCAAGATATCGGTTAAGTACCTGGGAGTTCAGCTTGATAACAAGCTGAACTTCTGGGAACAATTTCAGAGATCGAGTGAGAAGGCTGCGTTGGTTGCATATTCCTTGTCAATGCTCATGGCCCACATGGGAGGACCCAAACTAAGGAAATGAAGATTGTTGATGTCCGTGGTCAACTCTGTCCTGCTTTATGGATCAGAGATTTGGGTGGATATAACCAAAACTGCCAAGTACAGACATAATATATCGTCTGTGCAGTGGCAAGCGGCCCTGAGGATCACCTGCGCGTACCATAGGGTTTCCCTTGAGGCGATCCAGGTAGAGGTCATAGTAGAGGTCATACCCATCGACCTGCTAGCGTTGGAGCGGAAATACATTTACGGTAGTGTAGAGCGGTCCTCTAGTGGCATCCACTCTCGCCCGCTCCGGCTCTATGAGTGCATGGCAGGATCGATCTAAGAATGCACGAAAGGCCAGTTGGACGCGTACTCTGATCTCAGATCTGCAGGCATGGACTGGGCGACAGCATGGGGAGGTGTATTTTTAACTCACCCAATTTTTAATTGGACACGGGTATTTCCATGAAGTCTCTTTCCAGTCGGATACAGTGGAGCACACTTTCTTCGGATGTGTGCGCTACGCGGAAGGGCGCCCGCTCTTCCCGAATTGGAGGCCAGAGATGGTGGTCCCGGAAATGCTTTTGAGTCCTGAAAATTGGAAAAAAGTAGCAGAGTACGTAAGGGCCACCTTATTGAAGAAAAAGAAGGAGGGCTTTCTATCGTAGATTGCTCTCCTGTCACTAGGCTGGGGGAAGACAGCGGCTAGTTGCCTAAGCTGCTCGTGTCAAACTGAAGTTATACCTGAAAAATGAGTTTCCTGTTTGGGGCAAACAAGCGCAGGGGTGTTTATAGTATGTTTATCCAGTAAGAATCTGGGGCGTAGCCAGCGACCGCGTTCGCCGGTGGTCTCCCAGTTGTACACTTGGTGCAACTGGGCGGTCACGGAAATTTGCGGGTCTTTAAGGCCCGCAAATAATCCTTGGCTGATGTTAGATTCACAAGATTCCCTTGATAAAAAATAAAAAAAAAAATTTTTTGTATGATTTTTAATAATTTTTTTTTTTTTTTTTTTTTTTTGCTCTACGAACAGACTTTTAAGATGAAAATAATCATTCCAGGTAGAAGAGGATACCCTGGAGGTATAATTTTTCATTTTCCACACGAATATATTTTCCGATTTTCCAAGGTGGCAACCCGATAATTTTGAAAAAATGAACTTTTAACTTTACAAGGGGGTTTTTTAGGGCAAAAAAACGAATATTCGGTGGAAAATATTCAGTTTTTTAACCTAAAAAATTTTCCGATTTCCCAAGATGGCGGACCAAAATACTTGAAAAAATGAACTTTTAACTTTAGATATGTGTTTTTTAAAGCAAGAAAAACAAATATTCGGTAGAAAATATCCAGTGTTTTAGCCTAAAAAATTTTCCGATTTTTCAATATTACGAACCGAAAAACTAAAAAAAATGAATTTTTAACATTACAAGGGCGTTAAAAACCCAAAATGTCAAACATAAGACATAAAGCATGATAAAATAAGGACTTTTAAGATGAAAATAATCATTCCAAGTAGAAACGGATACCCTGGGGGTATAGTTTTTCATTTTCCACACGAATATATTTTCCGATTTTCCACGGACCAAATAACTTAAAAAAATGAACTTTCAACTTTACAAGGGGGTTTTTTAGGCCAAAAAACGAATATTCGATAAAAAATATTCAGTTTTATAGGCTAAAAAATTTTCCGATTTTCCAAAATAGCGAACCAAAAAACTTGAAAAATAAACTTTTTTAACTTTACAAGGGGATTTTTTAGGGCAAAAAAACGAATATTCGACAGAAAATATTCAGTTTTTTAACCTAAAAAATTTTCCGATTTTCCGATTTAGCGAACCGATTTTCCAAGATAACGGACCAAAAAAATTGAAAAAATGAACTTTTAACTTTACAAAGAGGGTTTTTGTTTTTAGAATAAAAAAAAACGAATGTTCATTGGAAAATATTCAATTTTTTAACCTAAAAAATTTTCCGATTTTCCAAGACAACAAACCAAAAAACTTGAAAAAATGAACTTTTAACTTTACATAGGGGTTTTTTTGGACAAGAAAAACAAATATGCGGTGGAAAATATCAAATTTTTTTACCTAAAAAATTTTCCGTTTTGTCAATATAACAAACCGAAAAACTAAAAAAAATGAATTTTTGACATTACAAGGGCGTTAAAAACACAAAATATCGAACATAAAACATAAAACATGATAAAATAAGGACTTTTAAGATGAAAATAATCAATCCAGATAGAAGCAGATACCCTGGGGGTAAAATTTTTCATTTTCCACACAAGTATATTTTCCAATTTTCCAAGATGGCGGCCCGATAAATTTGAAAAAATGAACTTTTAACTTTACAAGGGGATTTTTTAGATCAAGAAAAACTAATATTTAGTAGAAAATATCCAATTTTTCAACCATAAATATTTCCCGATTTTCCAAGATGGCGGACCAAAAAACTTGAAAAATAAACTAAAATACCATTTTAACTTTACAAAGGAATTTTTTAGGGAAAAAAAAACGAATATTTGACAGAAAATATCCAGTTTTTTAACCTAAAAAATTTTTAAATTTTTTTAACCAAAAAAAATCCAGAGGGTATAAGTGATTTCAATGTACGAGCCAACAAAATTAAAAAAGCACTTATTTGGCTCAAAATTAATAACATTTATTACAAAAATATAGAAATAGACGAAGAAGTTTTACGAATCTTACCAAATAATGGTAATATAATAAACTACATAGAAAATTTGAATATAAATGAAAATAATCTGAATACTGAATATTCTGAAGTGAACCAAACAAACACCGAAATAAATTTAACAGAATCCAACATTCCTAATATCACAATAATTAATCAAAATAAAACAATTAACTCTGAATTAAATCTCGATTACCCATCATTAGAAAATGAACCAATTAATGAATTCACTTCAGAAGGATACATAACTTGTGCATTTCCACTTTTATTTCCAAGAGGAGTTGCAGATTTCTTACAAGCACGTGAAATACGTGTTACTTTAGATCAATATTTTAAACACCTTATGAAATATAAAGATCAAACATTCGCAAAAGATCCTAGATTTCGATTTTTTGCAATGAACACCACAATTCGTCATGGTTTATTACAAAAAGCAAGAGTTTATATAAGAAAATTAAAGTTAGAAGACATGACAATTAATGAATTAAAAACTAAATTAATAAACGATAAAAATTTTTGGAAACATATAATGGTTTACGCAGCAAAAGTAAGATCTACAAACAGCTATTGGTATAAACGAAGTGATGAACTATTAACCATGGTTAAACAAATTAAAAAACCAACAATTTTTTTTACTTTAAGTGCAGCAGATCATCAATAGAATTCATTGTTTAAATTACTATGTCCCGATACAGATCCAAATACTATTGATGATCAACAATGTAAAAAATTAATTCAAGAAAATCCATTAATTGTCAGCTATTTTTTTAAAGAAAGAGTTAATAATTTTATGAAATATGTAATAAAACCATTATTTGATGTATCCGACTTCTGATATCGTTGGGAATGGCAAATTAGAGGATCACCACATATTCATGGAATTTTATGGTTATCAAACGCGCCATTATTTAATAATAAAATTCTAACACCAGAAGAAAGAGAAAAACTTTGCCGTTAGTTTGATGATTTTTGTTTTGCAATAAATCCTAAACATAATGTAGGAATTAATCATCCTGCACGTCAAAATTTTTCTGACATTCCAACAGATAATCTGGAAAGTGATTTAATTTATTTATTAAATAGATTACAACGTCTTACGATGCATGGTAAACACTGTATGAGATACAAATATAAAAGCACAATTTTAACATGCCGTTTAAATTTCCCTCAACAAGAAAGAAAAGAAAGCATTATTGATGATTCAGATGGATATTTACGATATCATCCTAAACGTAATGATCCACTCATAAAAAGATACAATCCAATCATAACATCTTTTTGGAGGGCAAATATGATTTTTCGCCGATTGCATCAGAAGAATCTATTTATTATTATATTGCTAAATATGCATCCAAAAGTGAAAAAATCTCAAATGATTAACAACAGTGTTTACAGGATATTTGTTCATCCATGTCAGATTCACTATTAGCAAAATCAGCAATTCAAAAATTATTCATTTCTACATTACATAAAAGAGACTACAGTGCTCAAGAAGTAGTACATTTGTTAATGAGTTGGTCTCTATATCACAGTTCACGGAGTTACGTCAATTTAGTAATTCAAGATGACGATTGGATAAAAATATAGGTGAATATATAATTCCTTACCAATAATATAAATAACAATTTTACTAATTATTTAAACATCTTTAAAATAAAATGAACCTACGTAATTAAACAATACTTATTTGATGGAACTGTAACTCTTATAATTTATATTTTAAATTTAGACATAATAAATTCATTTTAATTAATATAAATAACTTATTTATATACAGTAATTTAACGATTTACAAATCATCGACTCATGTAACTTCAAAGTTAAAAACTTGAATTTAGAACATAAAATTTTTTTATAATCTCTTCTTTTTTATTTATTTTAAATAATATTTTCAATAAGAAAAAGCTATTTATACCATACAACTTATTCTTAATCTCAACTAATGTATGTATGAAATGAAATGAAAAATAATATTTTTCCAAATTAATATTATTTGTTTAAATTTAATAAGAAAATTTATTAAAATCAATTAAACTTATAAATCTTTACTTTTCTCGTCATAAATTTAAATGAAGTGAGTGCGATTTGTATGGTCGGGTTTTCACAACTGCCCAAAGTATTTTTAACTGTCGTAAAAAATATAAGAAAAATGAGTCATAATTTTTTTTATTATTGCTGTAAAAAACTCATATTAGCATGAAAAATTTAAAGGATATATCTTTTCATGTTTTTAAGAGCGTTTATGTTAAAACGGCGAAAAACAATGAAATAATAAAGAATTTTCTGATTAATTTTGAATAATTTGTATAATTTAGAAATGAAAAAATTCATTAAAAAATGATATATTTTAATCTTTCAATTTAAAATTTTGCTGCCTTAACATAAACGCTCTTAAAAACATGAAAAGATATATCCTTATGTAAAATTTCCCGCGGAATCCAAATTTTTGGTCAGATTTTTAATTGCTCACGTAACTTGACGGGAAATTTGAAATTTGTAAAAAAGGATATTTTGAAAGATGCTATTTTTTTATCTAGAGCTCCCAAAAAGCAGTGTCCCATCGAAATTTTTTTTTTGCCAAAAAATATATAGTTTTAGAAAAATTTTAAACATGGTTAGAAGATTTTTCACTAACAGGCATTTGAGAAATCGACTTTTGAAAAAAACAGCCTATCTTAGCGGTTCCTTTCGCATGCGCTACTCAAAAAAAATTTTTTGACCCCAGAATCGGATAGCCAGGGAAATTTTCTATCCGGACCTAAAAAGAAAAAATATTTCATGCTAATGTGAGTTTTTTACAGCAATAATAAAAAAAATTATGACTCATTTTTCTTACATTTTTCACAACAGTCAAAAACACTAAAATAGCTGCAAAAAATCGAGATTTTGCTCTGGGAAGCTAAAAATTGGGCTGGTAACTTATTTTTGGTAGTACTTTCAGAAAAAAAACACTTTGGGGCAGTTTTGAAGACACGACCATACAAATCGCACTCACTACATTTAAATTTACCCATATATGACTTTATATTTTTATTCTAGGCTTAATTTTTTATTTAATTATTTTTTATATTTATTTTAATGCAATACAAAGGATTTTAATAACAAACTTATCTATAAGTATTCATTTTTATAAATTTAAATTCAATTAGTACCATAATATTTAATTTTACTTATAATATCAATAATGTACATAAAACTCAACTAAAATTTTTTTTTATGTTTTTGATTTGCGAACGAATTTTCGATTCCGAATAATTCGTAAATCGAGAAACAATTTTACTCACTTTTCAACAGACTATTAAGCAATATATAAATAATTTTTTGATTTTAGACAAATGAATCAAATGATGAAAATATTGATACAAAATCTTGTAATTTAATAGAAAAATATAAGATCAGACCAAAAGAACTAAATAACTTAACGTTATTAAATTTCGCTAAAAATTATACAATTGTCAAGAACAAATTTACAAAACGACGGAAAAAAAACATTGTTAGAATTTTCCGAAATTTAAAATAACTAATAATGAAATTGAAGATGAAAAATTTTATAAACAACAATGTATTTTAAACATTCCATTTAAAAATTATTATAATGATGTTCTTCAATCATATGAAAATATAAATAAATGGAAGCAAATTTACGAAACATTAAATATAAATAACAATGAAAACATAGATTTAAACGAATTCACTGAGAATGATGAAATTCCAGAAGAAATAAATGATGATAACATAAAAAATGCATTTGCGTTTCCAAAATGACAATTTAGAAAGAGATTTAGGAAAAAGAGCGATAGATTTATGTATAACTTGAATATGCGTATTGAAAACAAACCAACTGAATTAGAAATACATTCTTTTCTGAATACCTAAAAATCTCAACAAGAAAAGAAAATATATAAACAAAATACAGAATCTAAAATATCGTTTACAGATGACCAACAGCAAATATTAAACTTGTTAGATACTCAAATAACCAGTATACAAAACGGTACTATGAGAGCAAATAGTATAAAAAGAGAAAATATTTGCTACGACTACCTTTAAATTACAAGTTATTTTCTAAATTAGAAAATCAAAATGCAAAAAAATTTCAAACGGATTTGAAAGATTTGAAATTTTTAATAATAGATGAAATGTCTTTGATCGGTTTAAGAACGTTATTTCAGATAGAATCACCATGTCGAGAAATACATGCTAATGAAATTGACGAACCTTTTGGCGGAATCATAATTTACTTACTTGGAGATTACAATCAATTGACACCGGTTGAAGACACAGCTATATTTAGTGATAAAAAACTAACAGACAATTTACAAACACAAGGAAGAATAATTTTTAAACAATTCCAAAAGTATTATTGTCTCCAAAACGCACACAGACAAAAGAGTAATCATACCCCTTACTCACAATTGCTAGATGAAATAGCAAATGCAGAACTGTCTCAACAAAATTATAACTTATTATATAACCGAAGAGAAACCGTTATCCCTAAAGAAGAATTAAACAATTTTAAAAACGCAATTTATTTATATCCAACGTGTTATAACTCAACAAAATTATAACTTATTATATGACCGAAGAGAAACCGTTATCCCTAAAGAAGAATTAAACAATTTTAAAAACGCAATTTATTTATATCCAACGTGTGCACAAGTTAAAAGACATAATGAAACATTTTTGAAAAATACGGGACATCCAGTTGCACGCATAGTTTCACATAGTTTTAAACACACCCAATATTGCCATGCGTTGCTCGGACGAAAAAGCAACGGGATTACAGAATATATTATACTTGTCAAAAGACTGTAGAATAATGTTACGTACAAATTTATGGGTAGCAGGTGGATTAACAAATGGAAGCTTAGGATACATACGGGAAATAATATATGCTGATAATGAATCACCACCACAATTACCTCAAGTATTAATGGTTGAATTTGACAATTACAAAGGACCATTTTTGTATAGAACTTGGAAACATAATAATATTTTATGCAGTCGCACGCAATTTCCAGTAATGTTGTCATATGCTCTAACCATCCACAAGTCTCAAGGGCAGACGTTAGATAAAATTTTCTTACACATAGGAGACACGGAAAGACAATTGGGAATTACATACGTCGGTTTGAGTCGAGTTAAACATTTTGGTCAGTCGAGTGTAACAATTTGGTTACAACAAATATCGTTTTGACTCAATACGACTTTTAACATCTTTTAAAGTGAAACAAGCTTTCATGCAATCATTAAACAAAATTAATAAAGCAATTAAAGAATAAAATATTGATTAAAATATTTTTCAAAAACAAATCATATATAATCAAAAATTAATTAATTAAAGTTATTATTTTGAATATACATTTAATTAATTACTATTATGTAAATAAACACGCTAATACTGTAAATGTAAACATACAATATTTTGTACATTAAATATTTATTGTTTTTAACAAAATGAGTTTGATTATTTACTTCACCTAATATACCCAATTAATAATATTTCAAATAATAAAAATCGTCTGTATTTAGGAATAAATTTAGTTGGTTGTTATGCTTCGCACAGTCTATAATTGTTAGCAATTATCTAGTATATTTAATAGCCCATTGTATGATTTTGATAAATGGTTATCTAACCACTTTTATTTTTTTGGACGAAATTTTTTTTATTCACTTATAAAAAGGTTATACTTCATCTCAAAATAACTTTTTTGGCCATTAAATGCCTCTGGGGTGCTTTTTATCCAATAAATCCTTCAATTTTCATGAATTTTAAAATTCGAAAAAAGACCAATTTTCATTTTGAAAAATAATTATGGTATTTTGGACGGAGCCAAATTTGGGCCGGGTTTTTTTAAAAACATATATATGAAGCTCATAAACGTAAATTATTTCCCCTTAATATCAATTAGGGTCGGAGATATGATTATTTTTAAAAATAATAAAAATTTATAAACTAAATGGCTACGTTTCGTATTCATAAAAGAAATATATATAGTAAATAATACAATGCTTTCTTATAGCTTTTTTCAGTTAAAAGTGACATAAATGTGACTAAAATTTAAAAAGTTTTGTTTTAGGGGCCTGTAAATTAAGTTGCAAAAAAATATTTATTTTTAAAATGAATTAATCTTGAAATAAATATTTAAATACAGTGAATAATAATGAGTTAAAACTGTTGTAAGTGAACATGTTCCCTGCCCGTTGCATGTGTAGTTAGTTTTTTTTTAAATTTATTACAAAGAATTACAAGGAAAATCCTGATTGCTTAGCATTCAGGAAACCACTGATTGCTTATCATTCTGGAAATTCTAATTTAATAAGTCTAACAAGTAAACGATTATAATCAGAAGTCTGTTCTAATAAACTCCTAAACTGGACCTTATGTTAATAGGTCAGTTATCATCAGAGGATGTAAGAGTAATTGAGACGAACTGACAGGAACTGCAGTTTAGGGCAGTTGCGGGTATATTATATAAACTAATTAGTAACTGCCAAGGTACTTGAATTTAGGTGAGATCGCCCAATACGCGGAAGCGTCGGTCTCGTCACGTCCAATTAACTAAAGCGTCTTTGATTATTTCGGGGGAAATCGTGAGGGGATTTATGCAACTCTTCGATGCCTAAAAAAATTCTAAATGCGTCATTAATGACCTTCGATTTCATATTTGTGTCAATTTATAAGGAGCCGGATCTGAATTGGTGAAATAGGATATTAAAGAATGTATGAAAGTGTCGAATATAAATTGGCTATTGTAATATTGAGGAAATACAGGTATGTTAGCTCGATTTACGAGCTAACACAAGCAGGAATATGTTAAATATATAAATATAAAAGAATGCGGATATGATAGCTCGAATTATAGCCTAACATACGTAACACAAGCTAAAAATATAAATTAATATAACAATTATAAATATATAGAAATTTTTTTATACAGTATTGTTTATATGTATACAATAAAATTAAAAATTACCTATTTTATACATTATAACATATCACAACAAAGTTATAATATGTTCTCATCATAATATTTAATTAAAATTATGACGTCATATATAATTACACAAAAACTTTTAATTAATATAATAATAAAATACTTTTATATTCTAGCCATTCTTAACAATTTTTTCATGGGTTCTGAGTAACCAGCTGATTTTAAATACATTCATCTACACCTACATACATTATAAACTTACTACAAAAATCAAATTAGAAAATATGTATTTGATAATATTACTATAATCAAAATAGAAATTTTTACACCAATATTAAAAATAAAAATAAAAATAAAAGATAGTTAATTTTCATTTCAGTTTCCATTTAAATAAATAGCTTAACAAATTTCAGTTTTGAAATTATGAAAAAGCTTGATGATACAATTAATAGATTTTTTATCAGTATCAAAACTATAAAAACTAGTTGTAATGCATTACATTCACATAAAAGTGAAAAACCATTTAAATGTCACAGTGCATTCACATTGGTGAAAGACCACCTAATTGTGAAGCACACCCAGCAGTTTCTTTAGTAATCAATTTTATGATAAAAATTATATAAAGTTTTCACTTTTTAGTAAAAAATTTCTTTCTATTATTTTTCTTTCCTTTTTTATTTCTCATTTTCCTAATTAGATCAATAGAATTTGTTAATAATCTTTAAATTATTGGTGTCTTGACCTCTATTAATAGTATTCTCATGAAACTGTTAATTGTATATACTGTATATAAACTGTATATTAGCCATTTCATGGAAAAATCTTTTATTTTTATTTTTTTCATATCCTTGTACTTGGACATTGCTTAGATCAAAATTATGATTGATGATCATTACAATGTTCAAATAATGCTGATTTCCAATTATTGTTTTTTACATCATTAATGTGTTCATTCAGCCTATTTTTTAATTTTCTACCACTTTGCTCAATATAACATGATTCACAATGTATACAATTTATTTTATAAATAATACCTGAGTTTTCTTTCACATTAACATTATCTTTTCCTAATTTAATCATGCTACTAAATTTGTTATTAATTTTATTAATTGGTTAAAATCTAGTTCTTTGGTTAATTTATTTATTTTTTGTTGATAATATAATGGAGGAATTCGTGATGGACTTGGTGAAGGATCGTTTTAAGATTAAATACACAAAGTATATATGTATAATACTATTTATTACGACGCTCGTTGCTTGGCGTCTTAACGAACACTAAAAAGTAAAGGGAGAATATATATACACAAAGGGAGGGGAGATCTCCTACACAAACGTACCATATAATACATATATATACACAACAGTTCCACCCACCACAATTTTACTTATAAAATTGTAAATAAAGCATTAATATAAAAAGAAATAATTGTGGTAAATGAAAATTAAAAAAATTTGACTCTAAAATTTATACATAATGCCAAATGGCTACAAAATAAATAATTTAAAAATTTGAATAGTTTAATTAGAATGTCTAACGGCGAAAAAAGTCTTAAAATTAAAAATTATAATATATTACAAAATACAATTGATAAAGAATTATTTAATTTAAATGCTAATCTGACTGATTCTGAGTCTCACTGACTCCACTAGACTGGCATGAAATCCATAGACCTCAATGCTTTGTAAGACCAATGAAGCCCCAGACCACACTACACAGTCTTCAATGACACTTATCTTTTTATAATTTGAGTTATGTACTACGGACAAGTATCATTAGAGTTAAGCTATGTACTACGGATAAGTATCATTAGAGATTAACTTTTATAAGTTTTATTTATTTTAAATTCTGCAAGTAGAACTCTACGCATCCCCCTTTCCTCGAAAATTGAAAAGGAACATGTCATTTTTTGCGATAGTATATTTACAAGTTAATAGCAAATTTTTTGCTCTGTGGTTTTAGTATTAACTTAGAGTAAACTAACAAAGTAGGGGTAATATAGCAAAAATTATTTTTATAAGGCAAAAAATACAGAGATTTTTACCACCCACCTTGCCAAATTTACACATACAAAGATAAATCACAATTAGAAAATCAATTGAAATTGTACATTTTTACAATATTAACAAAAATTTGAGGCTAAACATTTTTAATTTTAAGATTCTTTAGCGTTATGAAATTTACATAAGATTGCTTTTAAGCAAGAGAATTTAAAAAAAATTATACCAGAAAAGGAAAAATAAAAAAATTACAAGTTATAAAATGATAGCCAATTAAATTTAAATTAATAATTTTAATTAATTAATTAAACTTGAAGAGTTCTTGAGTATACTTAATCATAAGATTATATCATTCTACAGTATAACATTTAGCAAAACGCGTACAAATACAATTATTATTAGTTTATGCGAGTTTAAGATAGGCTGATTGCCTAATTTCAAGTTTTACTATCCTGACTAGACCAGCAGGACATCTCTAGATTCAAGATTAATAATAATTATAATAGTAATAATTCTATCACTGATATCACTACTGCACCAGCAATAATGAGTGCAAAATATAAATAATTGAAAAATAGACTAAAAGAAATGCAATTTTGGTTTTGAGACTTAAGCAGTTAAATAATAACTTATTGAGAATCCTGCTGATTTAATGCTTTCTTTATTATGTCCACAATGAGAGCATAATATTGTTTTATGCAATTTTTAAAACAAGTAATAATAAGAGAGTATAATAACTTAACAACTTTACATCATTTCTGCAAGTAGAGATGATATACAATTTTTCATACACAGAAATTATATTGAAAGTCAGTTTATATCTTAAATCAGCAAGGATTTTGCACAAATTATACAAATCAAGTAGTTTAACAAAGCAGGTGCTATATTAATAGAATAATTAATTAGTAATAATCACATTTGCCACCCACCCTGCTAAATCCACTCTAATGAATTAATAAAACTGATAATAATCTAAATCAAATATATTAGTTGAAAATAATACATACTTCAATTCATTTTCAAAATACAAATATACACTCTCTACCCCCGCAAAAAATATAAGCAAGTTAACATTCAAAAATTAATTCAAAAACTGTAATCTGCAAAATTTCTACAATTGCAGATTGTAGAGAAGAGGTATATCTTAGCACGTTGTTAAATTCAGCTAACAATTTAAACATTTGAAAAATTTACCATATTTTATATAGCAATGATAATAATATTGATTCTAATATCAAGATGAATTTAGTTTATGAGAATTTGTAAGAGATTCATAAGAGATTAACACCACTATGGCTCGTAAGAGAATAATACAGTATTTAACAATACAAAAAAAAAAATTGTAATTTAATGTACCAAAGTAATTTAGTTTGAGTTAAACAATTAGAGCCTTATATAAATATGCTAGAATTGATTGAATTTTTACTAAATTAAATAATATGCTAATAAATAGTTATTAAGAAAAAATAGAATTTTGTAATGAATATTAATATTGAAGTGCAGTAGGATCCCAGGATTATCTTGAATTTGTGAGTTAAACAGCAAGCAGGATAAATGAAAAGACATTCAAGTGTGAATCCCATGAGACCAACTAGTCTAGCAAAGTAGTTCTACTTAATTTCAGCAAGTTTGAACCTATGTAACATCCAATATTATTAGCAAAAAGTTTTTAATTTAGTAATTTCAGTTAGTAAGATCTATTCTAATTTTACAAAATTTATAAGACAAATCTTTAATCCATTTAATTTTAAAAATGTTTTTTCAATTTAAAAATGTTAATTTAAGAGAAAAACAATTTTTATCAATATTTAATAATCAGTAAGCAACAAAATTTAAAATGAACTAAAAATATAATCGAAAAAATAAAACATCACACTTACATAACTCCTTTATATAATATTTTTAATTTAAAATATTCTGAATGAGTTTACACTTTAAGTAAAATATGTAAGAGTTATATATTCAAGTGAAATATATAAATTAATACACTTGAATAATATATTTTCTAATAAAAAAAAAAAGAATTTCAATGTTTTTCCCTGTATATACAAAATTAGCAAATTATCTTTTATGTAAAAATAGTTTGTCTGCTGTGCGGCTATGCTGTTGAGATGAATCGAGCAGGAATTCGATGCGTTAGAGTAGGGCCCCTTGATTATCATATATTCTAAGATTCTTCTGTAGTTACCAAAGATGAGAAGCCGCCATCACTGAGTTTGAGTTCTTGCGCCAATTTTTGATGCGCGGTGGTAGGACCCTTCGTCTTCTTCTTATGTTTTCGTTAAAATATAGTTTCCGCCATCATTACTGTAAATTTTTGAATATTCGATGAGCACGCAATGGCGTCTTCTTATTCATGAACTTGAAGGGGCGGTAATTTTTACGCACCAATATTCTGCGATGATGTTTTTTTGTAGATTTTTTGCAAAAAAAAAATTCTTCTCTTTTTTTGTAGATTTTAGCCAAATTAAATTTGATGTTCCTTATGGAAAAAACTTAGACGATGCTAATTTTTTTGAGAAAACGATGCGTGTTCGTGTGTAATTTTAAAAATTACTCAATTTTTTTTAATTATGTACACCCTCCATCACCAATAAAACTTCTTAAAAAAATCATTTTTATTTTTTTTTGCACAAAAAATTTAGCACAAATTTGATAACTTTAGCACTGAAATATAACTGTTGATATATCGCCATTAGAAAAAATTGATGATCATAGTGATGCTGATTTATCGTTGAAAAAATTTGCACGTGCTTTTAAATTAACTTTCTTTGTAAATTTAAATAAACTTTATTGTAAATGCGTTGGTTCGTAATCCGGGATGCCAAAAATGTTGATAATATGATGGAGGAATTGGTGGTGGATTTGGTGAAGGATGGTTAATACACAATGTATATATGTATAATACTATTTATTACGACGCTCGTTACTTGGCGTCTCAACGAACACTAAAAAGTAAAGAGAGAATATATATATACAAAAAAGGAGGGGAGATCTCCTACCCACACATATCATACACGGTGATTCCGAAACAGTAGTAGTTGCGCGCGCACATTAGTAAGCGCGAAATATAATTTTAAAAATTTTCACAGTGGGGCCACAACATTTCAAATAAAATAATAAAATGGTAAAGAAGTTTAGATGGTAATTACCTAAACTTCTTTACCATTTTATTATTTTATTTGAAATGTTGTGGCCCCACTGTGAAAATTTTTAAAATTATATTTCGCGCTTACTAATGTGCGCGCGCAACTACTACTGTTTCGGAATCACCGTGTATAATACATATATACACAACATCTTTGGTATAATGTATTTATACTATTTTATGTACTATTTTATTTACTAATATTATTGTATAATATTTACTTAATTTATATACTATCATATACTATTAGGATGCCCTCTCATGAGGCCTAGTGCACTGGGGGCCCCCTGATTTATGTGATGAATGTTCTGTCCTCCCCCTTCTCCCAAATAATCGGCTCTGTTTGGGGGCGACGACCCTTTCTGACCCACTCGTGGGATCCAAAATAGATTGCCATAATAAAACCCTAAAACAAACCGTTAGTAATAACGAAAAACCTGATGGGACTCTTAAAGAGACACAACAGGAGAAAACAAATGCTGATTCAGTGAATCAGGCTACTCCTTCCATTAAACTTGGGACTCATAATGAGAAACCGGCAACTGGGACCCAATCTGGGACCCAGGTGGAAGAAACTCAAAACTAGCTGATATCTTTAATAAAAAAGCAGCAACCCATACTAGGACTCTACAAGGGAAACCAGGTGGAAGTAATCAGAAGTTAGCAAATGGAACAACTCCGGGTGGAACAAGTGCAAATAAAAGTTCCGGGGCTCAAAAGAAAAAGGCAAGGTTAGCTAGAATAGCTAAAAAAAGGGAAGCCCAGGGATATAAAACTCCTTTTCCCAGATCTGCGCGACTCAAGAGAGCTTGAAGTGGGGAAGATACTTCTCTCAATTTTGAGAACCGTCAGAAATGGGATACGGGATCACTGAAAGCGAAGGGGACCTATAAGCAGGCTCTCGAGAATGGCAACATTATTGGGATAGTGGTTAGAAGATACACAGACCCTTTGACTTATATAAATAAAAAAAGGAGTGAGCTTATCTAAGAATCGATCTTAAATTACATACTTCAGGACGAGCTTGGGGAGGCTACCAACTTTATAGACTACTGAATTGCTCATGGCTACTTGAAGGTAAAATATCAGGCGATCAAGCATAAGAAGTGGATCGAAGATAGAATAGCTGATTTGAAGCCGTGTGAGGGAGCAGAGTTATTTGTCGCTGACAGGAATACTCTCCCCAAACACGCTAAGGTCGCTATCTATGGGAAAGGCAACATGAATGGACCGGACACTCTGAAAATTCTGGCCCGACAAAACGGGATATTAAAGACAGATGTCTGGCGCATCATAAAATTCAGGCCAAAACGAATTCCATCGGGGCCAAATTTGATGGTCGTCAGTATGCCAGAACAGCAGGTCAAAGCCCTGAAGGGACTGGACCTCAAACCTGCCTTTTGATTAGGTAGGTCTGGGTGGGCCATTCTCCATAAGGAAAAGAAGTCTTCACTTCTCTTTGGAGGGTAGTGGACACGGACCAGAGTACTCTAGGAATCCTAGAAATACTGATTAGTATGGGTACATGAACTCCCTGGGGGAATTGGTCATACAATTTCCAAGGAGGTATGGGACTACAGAGGAAATTGAACTCACATTAGAAGCTATCGAGAGGGCACCTGGGCTTCAGGTTGGATAAAGGGGCCGGGTAAAAAATTCCCCGATAACTCCATGGAGAATCTCAGGCTCATGATAACAACGCACTAGCCCGACTTTGTTTAAGAACGAACTCCTGAAGCTTCTGAGAGCAGAAGAAGGACATACAGAGCGGACTGGAAAAAGCCCACGATACAATCAGCGCGGATAAGATTGCCTGGGCGATAAAATCTTTTGCACCCTACAAGTCCCCTGGACTTGATGGCATGTATCCCATGCTGCTGCAAAAGGGTCTTCATCACTTAGTGGATCCACTTACAAAGCTATTCAGGGCGTGTCTGGCAATCGAGTACGTGCCGATAAGCTGGAGAGCGTCCAGAGTAGCCTTCATTCCGAAACGCGGAAAAGTAGGACATTCTGTAGCGAAGGATTATAGACCGATCACACTCATGCCATTTCTCCTGAAAACACTTGAAAAAGTAGTTTACAGGAAAATGGACGAGAAACTGGTAGCGTTTCCCCTCGCAGTAAGCCAACATGCTTATCAAAGGGGGAAAAATACCGAAACGGCTCTACATGGAGTGGTCAGTTACATTGAAGCTGGTATGGAAACATACGGGGCGATAATGGCCACTTTCATTGATATTGTAGGGGCATTTAACAATACTCCTCATGACGCCATTGATTGTGGCGCAAGGGATCATGGAATTAACGGAACAATAAGACTGTGGCTGGGAGAATATCTTTAACGCACAGGTACGTTGCTTTGGAGCACGGTTTTTCGAAGTGGTCGGGAAAAGTAACGCGTGGCTGCCCGCAGGGTGGAGTTTTATCTCCGAAACTGTGGTACCTGGCAGTCAACAAACTCCTTACCACACTCGAAATAGCAGGTATCAAGGTGTTATTCGGATGACATCATAATTCTGACTCAGGGGTCATGCATGGAAGTGCTTAAGGACGAAATGCAGCGGGCCTTGAAGCTCTTTGAAGAATGGTGTACTGGCGTTATAAGTCTATAGGGTAACCCCAATAATACCCAATGCATCCTCTTTACGAGGAAATGGATACCTCCAGGGGGCCTATCTTTTACGGCAAAACGCTCGACTTTTCCAAAGAAGTAAAGTACCTTGGCGTGGGGTCTAAGACCGAAATTAAAATTGGTAAAATTGATTTATGACGCGGTTATGATCCCTAGGCTCACATACGGATCGGTAGTATGATAGCACAGATCTAACCTCATCACTGAGGGGATGAACCTGGACCGTCTACAAGCAATGATGCTTAGAAGCATGATTGGACCGCCAAATAACACGCCAAAGACGGCCTTCCGTGTGCTTGTCGGTGTTCCTCCGTTCCACATTTTTATCAAAGAATCAACAGCCAGAACCGCGGCTAGACTACGGTCTCTTGGCGAATGGTTTCCTGGTAGGGGCAAGCACGCTGCGATAGAGGAACTGCCCTGCATGGAACTACTGAACAATGGCCTAGACAGAACTGCTGGGGAGATTACCTTTGAAAAGAGTTTCTCCATTAGGATACTCAGCAGGAATGAATGGGCAGACGGCACTCACCCAGACCTGGCTCATACAAGAGTCGGATGGGTCGAAACAGGATGGAAATACTGGTTCGGCTGCATGGGGCTCTAAAGAAAGAGCCCTCATTGGCTCTGCAGGACCCCTAGCCTCGGTATTTCAATCGGAAATACTGGCTATAAAGATGTGTGCGGAAACGATGCTTCGTCAGGGGACAAAGGAAATGAGAATTAGCATATGCTCAGATAGCGTGGCTGTTCTCAACGCTCTGGACTCGTTAACAGTTTTCTCGAAGCTGGTAAGCGAATGCAAAACTTCGTTAAACACTCTAGGTAGTCGGAACAAAATCACGCTTTACTGGATACCCGCTCACGTGGGTATACCAGGCAACGAGAAAGCTGACTCTTTAGCCAAGAAGGGAACTAAGATAGCAGCCCCAACTGCCGTCATCGGAACCCCTTGGTGCGAGGTTGTATCAGCTATCTCTGACTTAATGGGTAGGGAGAACGCAACGAAGTTGACGGAATCAAGGGTAGCCAGGCAGTCCAAAAGGGCACTGGGTACCTCTCCGATCTACGAGTGGCGTGACGAACTACTGAATATGAATAGAATCTACACTCTTGTTGTGGTGGGCTGGATAACGGGTCACTCCGTATTGAACCATCACAGATGGGGGAACATTAACGATATTCGGAACTGCAGATTCTGCGATGAATCGGCAGAAACAACCGAACATCTGATCTGGGCTTGCCCAGCGCTGGAAGAAAGACGCAGAAGGTACCTCGAGTTTTCACTAACGAACACAGAAGATGTTGGAGCATTGAAACCTCAGAGCCTAGTGAACTTCATAAGGTCACTTGGCCTTGAGAACTTCATAGGAGGGCGGAGACTATATGAAGAAGAAGCCTAACTCGAGCCTGCAACAGGTATACCCGAACTGTGGTAAGATCTCGGTGACATATTTCTATGGGCTATGCTTAATTGTCTATGTGTGCCCTGGTCGATGCCCCTAACTGTGGGACCTGGAGTTGGCTTACTGCTAGAAGAACCTGATGGGGGTTATTCTGACCTCTGCTCCGCATCTTCGGAACACTAACCCTCAAGGCAGCATCCATGCAATTATTCGGACCCTCGAAGGAAGGGTGACTCTGGGATTATGCTTGCATGGAACCAGGTCTGGACTTCCCAACAGATGCAAGATCTCTGCAGGTTATCACTTTTGGGACACTAACCGCGAACACCATCCAAAGGAAACAAACACAACACAATATGGGGACATACAGGGCCCTTACCTAAAGGGACCATGATGGACCAACGGGGTCTGTAACAGGTGGATCGCTAGGGGCTTTTAAATTAAGTCGGGTGCTCCGGAGCTTGTCTCCCCCCACCCAGGTAAAAAAAAATAAATAAATGAATAAATAAATAAATAAATAGGTATTGTACGTCCGGGTTTCGTACCATGCGCAAGAACCGTACATGTCGACCGCTCTTGCGCACGGCTCTTTGTTAGGTTGTCATCAATATTTTTTTGGCTAGCAGAATTTCTTCCACATACCTTAAGGCAGCACTCCATCTTCTTTCATTTTGTCACATCGTTTAAACCAAGGTTGGGCAAATATGACAGAAATGGATTTTTTTTTTCATATCCATATTCCATATTTTTTCATAAATGGAATCCATATTATGGAACTCATATTAATATGGAAAAAAATGATCATATTTAGATTTCATATTAATATGATATGGAATCCATATTAATATGATATGAATATGAAAAAAATATGGAAAAAAAATATGGAAACAATATGAAAACAATATGGAAACAATATGGAAATCATATTAATATGAAAAAAGTATGGAAACCAATATGGAAACAATATGGATGTCGTATTAGAGCCATATTAATATAAAATAAATATGAAAAAAAAAATGAAAACCAATATGGAAAGAATATGGATGCCATATGGACATTATATTAGAGCCATATTAATATGGAAAAAATATGGAAACAAATATAGAAAGAATATGGAAACAATATGGATGCTATGCAGACATTATATTAGGGCCATATTAATATGAAAAATATATGGAAACAAATATGAAAAGAATATGGAAACAATATGGATGCCATATGGACATTATATTAGGGCCATATTGATATGAAAAAAATATGGAAACGATACTTATAATCTACTTATATTATAATCAAACTTAAAACTAAAATGCTGTTTAAAAATTTAAACAAATTAAATTCATGTATAAAAACATCAAGATTGAAGTTCACCATTTAAAACAGTATGGCAAGTATCGAAGAAAAAAAGATTACTAATATAAAATACTGTAGTACTTATTGGTATATAAAAGAAAAAAATATTTAATAGTAATTATTAAAACAGCTATCGAATAAATGATTTTACAAAATAATGCTGTATAATAGTCATCGATACCAAAATTATAAGTTTAAAGTAATATAATATTCATCGATACCAAAATTATGAATTTAAAGCAATATATCAGTCATCGATACTAAAATTATGAATTTAAAACAATATATCAGCCATGATGATTAAAAACACGTATTTAAGCCATATAACAGTGTTCGATAACAAAATTATGAGTCTAAAATAATTCAGTACTTAATAATACAAAAAGATTAATTTAATGTATTATAGTAATTTAGTTTCTGTTTAATAATAAGAGCTACATATAAATGTGCTAGAATTGATATCCTTACTCCTGAAATTACTAACACTAAATTATGATAAATTTAAAATTATTCACTAATAATTATGAAAAAATACAGCTTCTATACAATTCAAGATACAATTTTAAATGATTTTTATTAATTTAAAAATATAAACAATTAAAGAAAAACTTTATGAAGACTGGTGACGCAGTATCGTCTCCAACGATGCAACTGACCCTCAATGACCTGCTACTGTTGTTGACCAGCAAACTGGATTTTTTTGTAAAGGCTGTATTCTTTGGTTTAGCAAGGTAGTGTCATACAAGACCAGATCAGCAGCTCCAAAACGTCTTCTTCCTATGTAACAACCAATATCATTAGCGAAAAATTTATAATTTAGTAATTTCAGTTAGTAATATCAATTCAACTTTATAAAATTTATAAGATTATACTTTAGTTTATTTAATATTAGAAATGTTATTGTAATTTTAAAAAAAATAATTTTACAATTTTAATTTAATAGTTAATTTTTATCAAAATTTAATAATTAGCAAGCTATAAAAAATTTTAAAATGAATTAAAAATATAATTCAAAAAAATAAACATACACTTACACAGACTCACACTCCCTTATTTAATATATTTTTTTTTTTTTTAAATATTCTCTATGAATTTATATTTTAATTTGACTATTTACGAGTTATATAATCAAGTGTAATATGCAAATTATTACACCTGAATAATATAAATTCACTTGATAAAAATAAGAAATATTAATGTTTTTCTAGATAAAAAAATATCAACTTATCTCTTATTCAAAAAAAAAGTTGATCGCTGAGTGGTTTTACTGGTGGGGTGACTCGCGCCGAAATTTGATGCGTTGTAGTAGAACCCCTTGAATTTCTATATACTCTAAGTTCTTTAAAATTGAGAAGCCGCCATCACTTAATTTAATTTCTTGCGCCGCTTTTTGATGCGCGGTGGTTCCTCTCTTCTTCTTCGTTTTTTGTTGTTAACTAGCTGCCATGAATTTTGAATATGTGCTGCGCGCGCAATGGCGTCTTCTTGTTTGATAACTTGAGGGGGCGGCAGAATTTACGCGCCAATTCTGCGATGACGACGATGATTTTTCTTTGTTGCAAATTTTATAAAATTAAATATTCAGATTTTTCACTGGCAGAAAAAACATAATTTTTTGAGAAAACGATGCGTGTTCGTCGTGTAATTTTAAAAATTATGCAAATTTATTTTTTTTTGTTCACCTTCCATCACCAATAAAACTTCTTAAAAAAATTTTTTGCACAAAAATTTAGCACAAATTTGAAAAATATAGCACTGAAATCCATATATGTAACTGATAAACTTGATATGAAACTGTTGCCATAAGAAAAAAATGATGATCAAACTGTAACTGATATAACGTTGAAAAAATATACTAGATTTTTTTTAAATAGAAATTTTGCACGTGCTCTTGATGATAAATTTAACTTTTTCTTCTTAAAAAATTTAACTTATCTTGATGCGTTGGTTCATTCCAGGGATGCCAAAAATGTTGATAATTAATGGATATTATGGTGATGGATATGGTGGACTTATTAAAAAGACAAAGTATGTGAATAACAATAGTTTATTGTAACGACGCTTGTTGCTTGGCGTCTCAACGAACACTAACTAATAAAAGGGAGAATATATACAAAAAAGGGAGGGAGTACTCCTACACATACATTCCATATAATACACACATTTACACTACAAAATGGTATTTTTAAAATTAATACTTGCACAGAAAAAAATATTGTTTCAATATTTTTTTCATATTAATATGGCCCTTATATGAGCGGTTCAGAACACTAACCAGATATAGAATTTCGGAATTCGGAAGACGATCAAAAGAGAATAGACAAAAATCTATCTCAGATGTATGCGTTAAACAAGGACAGACAAACTATGTCTTTCCTTTTCAATAATTTTTTTTCCTTTTCAATATGGCCTTAATATGACATGCATATCGTTTCCATATTTTTTTCATATCAATATGGCCCTAATATGACATCCATATGACATCCATATTTTTAGGCACGATCACCATATGTATGCAATACATAGATGAAATCGTGCCTTATAAGTTTGTCAGGTCAAAAAACGGAAAAGTTTCTAAATTGTCTAAATCGTGGAGAAATTTGGTCCCCAGGTCATTCCGATGCCTCTAAATGCTTATATTGCCTTGGTGTGTGTAGGGATGTATGTTCGAGAAAGTGTATCCTCAAGATCTCAGAACCTACTCGATGAATCAAAAATCCCTTAGACCACATTTTTTGAAACCAGATCTAGTTGCAAGGTTTTCAATTTCAAGTGATTTCATCAAGTCCTTGCAGAGAAATGTTCAAAAAACTGGTTTAAAATACCTAAAAATGAATTAAAAATAGTAGATTTTTGGAACAACTCGATGAATAAAAAATCCCTTAGACCAAATTTTTTTAAATCAGATCTAGTTTCATGGTTTCCAATTTCAAGTGATTTCATCGAGTCCTTGCAGAGAAATGTCCAAAAAACTGATTTCCGTTACCTAAAAATGACCTAAAAATAGTCAACTTCTGGAACAACTCGATGAATAAAAAATTCCTTAGACCAAATTTTTTTAAATCAGATCTAGTTTCATGGATTTCAATTTCAAGTGATTTCATCGAGTCCTTGCAGAGAAATGTCCAAAAAACTGATTTCCGTTACCTAAAAATGACCTAAAAATAGTAAACTTCTGGAACAACTCGATGAATCAAAAATCCCTTAGACCACATTTTTTGAAACCAGATCTAGTTGCAAGGTTTTCAATTTCAAGTGATTTCATCAAGTCCTTGCAGAGAAATGTTCAAAAAACTGGTTTAAAATACCTAAAAATGAATTAAAAATAGTAGATTTTTGGAACAACTCGATGAATAAAAAATCCCTTAGACCAAATTTTTTTAAATCAGATCTAGTTTCATGGTTTCCAATTTCAAGTGATTTCATCAAGTCCTTGCAGATAAATGTCCAAAAAACTGATTTCCGATAATACCTAAAAATTTACTAAACTAGGTAATTTTCTAGAACAACTCGTTGAATAAAAAAGAAGCTTGGTTCAAAGCTTGTTTTACAGAATCTAGTTGTGCTTTCTTCAATTCAACTAAGCTTCATTCTGTTGTGGTCAGCTAATCACAAAAATACTGATTCCTGGTGCCAAAAAATGAACTTAAAAACCCTAAAAAAAAAGCAAATATCAGTAATAACTAGAGAAATAAAAATAAAATTTAGTACATATACACACTTAAAATATTACTTGAAAGGATAACTTAACAAATTTATTTGGAAACATCATTTTAATCATCACTTGTATAATATGTATTGCCATAAACACAATTCTAATGCTGAAAAATAAAAACAAAGAAATTACGTTCTTTACATAAATTAAAAAAAAATATTAAAACTTTTTATACTTATCTGAATTAAACTTTTGTTTATTTAACTATATCAACCCAAAGAATTAAAAACATATCTGAAAAAAATAATAACAAATTTATAAACACATAGCCATTAACCTAGTGCAGTCGACTAGCAGACTAACCCTAGACTAACCTAACTATACTACTTAAAGTCTTCTAGTTTAAATTTAAGCGCGTAATTTAAAACAACTTTTTAAATTTTTTTTACTATTTTTTTAAAAACGTGGATAAAAATAATAAATAATCTTATATAAATTTGTAAATTTATATTATTTTTAATTATTATTTTTATGCAAAATTTTTAAAAAGATGATACAGTAAATTCTATTATATTCAGTACTCAAATTTAAACTAATACTTGTTTTTCAGCAGTATTGACTTTTAATTACCTTACAATAAGCATACATTGCTGTTAACAAATTGGTTATTATCTTTTCTCAGATAAAAATTAATATATTAAAGCACGCAGGTAGAATTTGATTTAGGTAATTAAAAAAATATTAATATATTCTTTTTAAAGAATATGGGAAATTAAAATTATACTTTGATTTTTTTCAGAATTAAGAAAGATTAATATATATTTGAAGATTCAGATATTTTAATCAAATTTAGAATCTTAAATTTTATATTTTCTCGGCATACTTTAGCAAATTATTATATAAGAATCTTTAGCAAACGATCTTGTTATGGTGAAAAAGAAATTAAAATAATCTAAACCCTATTATTTTTATTAATGCAGATAAAAACTTTTAATTAAATAATTATTTATGAATACTGTAAATAATAAATAATAGTTTTCAATTTATGAGAATGTGGATCCCATCAATGTTATTAAAGAGAAAACACTCAATAAATTTGATCGTGCCTGAAATAAAAAAGCCTTAGCTTTTTTATAATTCTTTGCGATTTTTTTCATATTAATATGGCTCTAATATGACATCCATATTACATCCATATCGTTTCCATATTTTTTTCATATCAAAATGGCCCTAATATAATGTCCATATGGCATCCATATTGTTTCCATATTCTTTCCATATTTGTTTCCATATTTTTTTCATATTAATATGGCCCTAATATAATGTCCATATGGCATCCATATTGTTTCCATATTCTTTCCATATTTGTTTCCATATTTTTTTTATGTTAATATGGCCCTAGTATAATGTCCATATGGCATCCATATTGTTTCCATATTGGTTTCCATATTTTTTTCATATTTATTTCATATTAATATGGCCCTAATTTGACATCCATATTCTTTCCATATTGGTTTCCATATTTTTTTCATATCAATATAGCCTTAATATGACATCCATCTAACATCCATATCGTTTCCATATTTTTTCCATATTAATATGGCCCTAATATAATGTCCATATTACATCCATATTGTTTTCATATTGGTTTCCATATTTTTTTCATATTTATTTTATATTAATATGGCGCTAATATGACATCCATATTGTTTCCATATTAGTTTCCATATTTTTTTCATATTAATATGACATCCATATTTTTTCCATATTGTTTTCATATTGTTTCCATATTTTTTTTCCATATTTTTTTCATACTATATCATATTAATATGGATTCCATATCATATTAATATGAAATCCAATATGATCATTTTTTTTTCCATATTAATATGAGTGCCATAATATGGATTCCATATTTATATGGAAAAAAAATTGCCATAATATGGATTCCATATATGAAAAAATGTGGATTATGGATATGTAAAAAAAATTCATTTCTGTCATATTTGCCCAACTCTGGTTTCAACAATGTTGTCAGGCATAGTGTCGCCTATTTCAAATTCCATCGCTATTTGTCCGTAACACGGACAAAGAACTTGACGCATTCAGGGCTTTTGACCTTACCCATCCTGAAGAGATAGGACTGGAAAAGCCCGTGTCTACTGAGAAACTTATCTGCTTAATGATCCAGAAAAAAAAACGAGGATCGTCCTCGTCTGAAAAGTCATACTCGTCCAAGTTGAAAGGTCCCCTGCAGCTTGTACTACATTTAAAATGCGAGTCTGTATCATCTTTTTGAAGTTTTTATGTATGAGAGTCTTTTTAATATCTGATCAGTCTTCCCCACGTAAATATAAAAGTCTTAGCTTCTATTATCTATCGTCTATTTTTTAACTAATCATTCATACATACTATTTACAGTTAGTCGGAATTATAATATATTCCAATACAGTCTTGTGATTATGTAGTGTCTATTAATTGTTATCTATATATACAAAAACTACGTATATATAATATGTCAAAGAAATGTAATTTCAAACTTTATATTAAAACTATTTTAAACAATAAATAAAACGAATATAACTTATTTTTATCCTTATACACAACAATTTTTGGTGTCAGAAGTGGGATAAGGATAAAAATTGAGTGCCAAGTGTTAACATGTTGTGTCTACAAAATTTTGGGCGTTGGCTACTTGCCGCGTCAACAAGTGTAAAATATGTGTGCACTCATCACATATAGTAACAGTTTTTTTCAGTGCACACATAATTATATATAGTCATATATATATGTAATCTCACCATAATTATATATAACAATTTATATATAATCTCACCATAATTATATATAGTCATATATATATATATAATCGCACGCTTCAAAAATGGCGGCACCAGATCAGGCACTCATCAACACTATCACGCAATCCTTATCAGGTGCGTTAAAGACGGCATTCGAGGACTTAAAAGCATCTACAAGTGCAGCAACACAAAGACCACCACCGTTTTCCATGGTAGGATATAAATCATCGGAGGCTACCAGTGTTGAAGACTACTTCAAACGCTTCGACATGTCACTTATACTAAGTCAGGTACCAGAACATTCATACGCCAGTTACGCGCTATTACATATGGGCCCGGAATTAAATAATGCCCTCACAAATTTTTGGCCAGTCCTGTAGAGCCATCGGATATGGCCTATCTTACTATGAAGACCACGCTTATCAAACACTTCGACGTAAAAAAAAATAAGTACGCCGAAAGCATTAAATTTCGGAAAATTCGCCAAACTAAAGGTGAATCTATAGCAAATTTCACTTTGCGTCTAAAGCAAGGTGTTGCTCATTGTTAGTACGGAACATTCCTAGACAGGATGCTGATCGAGCAGCTTCTTCACGGTCTGGAATCGCGCGATATGTGCGACGAAATAATATCTCAAAAGCCCGATACATTTACTAGAGCTTATGAGATCGCCAACACGCTCGAGGCTGTACAGCACACAGCGGTCGAGGTCCAAGTGTCCTATAATCCGGCGGGATCAGATACGCAAACGAATAAATTAGGTTACAGTCAACCCAAGACTAAAAACGCTAGTAAAGGCCGTCAAGGAAAAGGGTCTAAACCCTTTACTCGAAATTACTCGAAAAGTAATCAAGATAATAAAGCCAACAGTCGGCAACAAGAGGGGTCCGCAAGCACAAGTCGCCCCCCAAACTCGTGCAAGGGTTGTGGAGGCAATCACCCCCGGCGTGATTGCAAGTTTCTAAACGCCACTTGCAATTATTGCCAAGTCAAGGGTCACATCGCCAAAGTCTGCAGAAAAAGTAAATCGGATAGCCAAAACCGTAACCACGAAAACCAAAAAAATGAGCCAATAGGACGTATTGATGTCGTAAATCAAATCCAAGGCACAACTGATACTCATGAAACAGAGTTTATTAAGCGTCAAATGCTGCCTGTCAAAATCGATGGCGTCACGCTAGAAATTGAGCTCGACTCAGCTGCTCCAACAGGTATAATCAGTGTCAAAACCTTGCGTGCTATCAAAAAAGTATACCGTCTGTTACCCACAGACCGCCAATTTTCAAGCTACACGGGACATCTCATCCACTGCCTGGGTCGGATTCCTGTCAACGTAACGGTAGGAGTGAAAACCTGCAGGTTAAACCTGTATGTTGTCGAGGGCAATTATGAATCGCTCTTCGGCAGAAGTTGGGCTGCATATTTCGTTGATCAAATAGACTTCAAGAAACTCTACGGCTCACCTGAAGGTCATTCGATCAATGCACTCTCGACACGGTCAGTAAGACTGTCAGCTGATCAGAGTAACAGCCTAGGCAAACTTCTATCACGCTACAACGAAGTTTTCTCGGATACAGCCGGAAAACTTACGGGACCGCCTGCCAAGGTCCACCTTAAGCTAGACGCTAAGCCGATCTTTGCAAAAGCTCATGATATACCATTTGCAATGCGAGAGTCTTACAAGAAGCAAATTGATCAAAAAATTGCTTCAGGTTTTTATGAAAAAGTGTGTTTCTTTTAGTTAATAAAAAATAAAAAATAATAAAAAAAAAAAAAAATAAATAAATAAAATACTAGAGTTGCTGGTGGAACACTGTTGAGCTCGGGCCTTCGTAGCCTTTTACACAGCCTTGCTACTCCGGCGAACTCGAGCGCTCTTAGCCTTTCACTTAGCATTGCTACGCCGGCGAGCTCGGGCACTCTTGGCCTTTTACACAGCTTTGCCTCGCCTTTCGGTTGTTCCTGCACTCTTTCGAGCTCGAGCACTCTTAGCCTTTTACATAGCTTTGCCACTGTGGCGAGCTCGGGCGCTCTTGGCCTTTTAAACAGCTTTGCCACGCTTTCAAATTGTTCCTGCACTCTGGCGAGCTCGGCCAGCCGTAGTCTTTCACATAGCTTTGCCTCCCAAGCTTTGCGGTTCCTTTGCTATGGCCTTAGCTCCCTTTGCTCTAGCGGCAGTGGCATTTCCTTTGCTATTGCCTTGGCTCCCTTTGCTCTTGCAGCAGTAGCATTTCCTTTGCTATGGCCTTAGTTCCCTTTGCTTTTGCGGCAGTGGCATTTCCTTTAGTATTGCCTTGGCTCCCTTTGCTCTTGCGGCAGTGGCATTTCCTTCGCTATTGCCTTGGCTCCCTTTGCTCTTGCGGCAGTAGTATTTCCTTTGCTATTGCTTTAGCTCCTTTTGCTCTAGCAGCTATCGCAAAATTTATAACGGTTTTTTCGCGCGCGCGCCAATCAGCAAGCGCGACTAAGACGGGGGAGGTCTATAAATATAACCGCGATATTGGCTGGAACAGCATTCGCTGTTCTGACTTCAGCCTCGACGCTGCGAATTTGACGCTTTGCTTTTTTGACTGCGCTTGGTGTACTTGTTGTTGGTGTGGATCTTGGATGCTTGGCTTGCTGTTTGACTGCTCTTGGTGAAATTTGTGTGTGGATTTGGACTTCCTTTTCCAACATTGGAATAACTCGTAAGCTATTATTGGTATCTCGCTTGGTGCGATTTCCGAGCACGTAGGCTCGAAGAGGTGGTTTAACAGTTCCTGGCCAGGAGACATCGCCTGAGCACGAGTTGCTCGACTTTGGGATTTTCACTGTGAGTTTTTACTTTTGATTTTGTGTGATTGTGTATGAGAGTTTGTTTTTCATTTTGAGTGTTTGGACATTGCGTGTTTGTGAATTTATTATTTTTAGCGCGTGGCTGAGGTCACGCATCGACTTTACAAAAAAAACCAAACGGCCCTTTTTAGGGCCACCTCTTACGTAAGACAAAGGAACAACAATAATTCATAAGGCTTCTTTAAATTTAACAAAGTGGAAGCATCAGAATGGGCTTCTCCCACTCACGTAGTAATCAAAAAGAATGGTCAACTTAGAATCACGGGAAATTACAAACCGACAGTAAATCCACAGATGATCATAGATGAGCATCCAATTCCCAAGGCTGAGCACATATTCAGTGACATGAATGGAGCTAAATTCTTTTGTCACTTAGACTTGACTGACGCCTACACACACCTTCTAATCGATGAAGAATTCAGTCATGTCCTTACGTTAAATACACCTACACATGGGTTAATACGTCCAAAACGAGATGTTTATGGAGCAGCCAATATTCCAGCCATCTGGCAGTGCCGTATTGAAGAGGTGCTACAGGGAATAAAAGGCGTCAAAGTATTTTTCGATGATATAATTGTATTCTCGGAAAATTTTACAGAACTACTTAACGTTCTGACAAAACTGTTTGATAAACTAAAATCAAGCGGTCTTCGGCTCAACAAAGAAAAATGCACTTTTGTTGCAAATTCAATCGAATTTCTGGATCACAGGGTCGACGCAAATGGAATTCATAAGTCAGAAAAACACACAGAAGCAGTCAAAAACGCACCAAGTCCGTCAAATGTAGAAGAACTGCAACTTTTCTTAGGTAAAGCTGTTTATTATAACGCCTTCATACCTAATCTTACAACCATAAATCGTCCATTAAGAGATATGGTAATTAACAGTAACAATGATAAGAAAATGCATCTCACATGGTCCAAAGAAGCATGCCAAGCTTACGAACAAGTCAGAGATCTACTGATCTCGCCTCAAGTACTTATGCCATATGATCCAGACCTTCCAGTTCTACTAGCAACTGACGCTAGCAAAACGGGTATAGGAGCTGTCATTTCACACAAGCTTACCGATGGAACAGAAAAAGTGATTGCTTATGCAAGTCGCACACTTACAGCCACTGAACAAAAATACCCACAAATTGACAAGGAAGCCCTAGCATGTGTTTGGGGCATCCAAATGTTTTTCTACTATCTATATGCAAGTCATTTCGCACTCATCACTGATAATAAACCTCTATCGCAGATTTTTCATCCCAAGAAAACACTGCCAACGCTGTGCATTAGTAGAAAGGCTAATTACGCTGACTTTATGTGTAATTTTAACTTTGATGTCCAATTTAAAAAATCTGAAGACAATATCAACGCTGACTATCTTTCACGTCTATCACTACCAAACAAGGCTACAATGAGTATACACAGGTTATCTATCCACAAGGAGGAGGAAATAGTGGATCAAGATCACTTTGATGTCTTCACTCTCCATCAAATCCAACAATTACCTGTTCAAGCTGAACACATCGCTGCTGAAACAAAAAAGGATCAAAAACTGGGTAAATTGGTTAAACTACTGGAATCTGGTCAAACTCTAGAACGTCATGGGTATAAATCACCAGAGGCCAAGTACACGCTATCTGCGGGTTGCCTGCTGTTCGAACACAGAGCTGTCATACCAAAACTCTTCCAACAACCAATCTTAGATGAACTCCATGCAGCTCACCTTGGTATCGTAAAAATGAAAGGCATTGCTCGCTCTTTTGTCTATTAGCCTGGTATAGACAGTGACATCGAAAGTACCGCAAAGTCTTGCGAAAACTGTGCAAAAAACGCGCATGCTCCACCAAAATTTAGAACTCATCATTGGGAGTATCCTAAGGCTCCATGGGAACGCATACACATAGATTATGCTGGGCCTGTCGCTGGATCAATGCTCCTAATCGTCGTTGATGCTTACAGCAAATGGTTAGAGGTCGCTGTCACAAAATCAACAACATCTGCAGCTACAATCGATATACTCGATGGTCTATTTTCAAGGTATGGTGCACCATTAACAGTCGTCTCAGACAATGGCAGACAATTTGTTTCAGAAGAGTTCAAAGCCTTTTTAAAATCTTCTGGAGTCAAGTATCACAAACTAACGGCACCTTATCATCCATCTACAAATGGACAAGCTGAAAGATGTGTAGGGACCGTCAAGGGTGCACTTGAAACCATTTCATGCACGCCTAGCACCCTCAATAACAAGCTCAACAGTTATTTGCAGCATTACAGAAAAGCTCCACACTCAACAACAGATCAGAGTCCAGCACAGCTTTTTTTTGGCCGCAACATTCGAACCTGCTTAGATCTAGTTCGACCTAGTGAACTTTACACAAGAATGGTTTAAAAACAAATCGAATCATTCGAGCCAACGTACCGAGAGTTCCGAGTCCAACAGACAGTCTACTTTATGTCTGGCAATGTCCGCATGGATAAATGGGTCCAAGGAAAAATAGTCGCAAAACTTGGAGACCTCCATTATGCAATAGAATATAATGGAAAACGATACAAAAGGCACGTAGATCAGATACGATCTTTTGAATCTAAAAATAAACCTGGAACTCCTCCAGAAGTAGAAGTTCAAAGTTCAGAAAACAGAAACAAAACTCGCTTCTTCGATATCGCATCAGAAAATGTTCCTGAACAAGATGCACCAGAGGACGTCGTGAATGTCCCACTAGTTATCGAACAAGACCTACCACCAAACGCACAAGCTGACGAACAACCCATCGAGGAACCAGAAGTACCTGCTTTACGTCGTACATCTAGACTACGCCATAAACCTACGAGGCTGAGTCCAGACCCAAGAAAGAAAAGTTACTACTAACGTCACTGCAATACTTTTTTAGTTCTTGTCATCAGTACAAAAAATTAGTATTTTTTCATTTTTCATTTAGGGGAGGAAATGTTATGTATGAGAGTCTTTTTAATATCTGATCAGTCTTCCCCACGTAAATATAAAAGTCTTATCTTCTATTATCTATAGTCTATTTTTTAACTAATCATTCATACATACTATATACAGTTAGTCGGAATTATAATATATTCCAATACAGTCTTGTGATTATGTAGTGTCTATTAATTGTTATCTATATATACAAAAACTACGTATATATAAGATGTCAAAGAAATGTAATTTCAAACTTTATATTAAAACTATTTTAAACAATAAATAAAACGAATATAACTTATTTTTATCCTTATGCACAACAGAAGTCTTTGCCGTAGTTTAGTGGGCTGTATCTTATATGAAAACTCACTAATAACTGAAAACTGGTGATGTAAAATAAAATAATAAAACTGACAATTTAGTAGTACAAAAAACTTATAACCGGTTTGTGTAAACACAACCTAAATGCATGGAACATGTTTTCTTCCAGCTTAGGATATAAATGTTACTCAATATTGCAATACAATTTTCTAATTTTATATTTTGTAATTATCACCTTACTAGCTGTTAAGATTCCAAACCCAAACTATTTTGATTCCCTAAACCTGTATTATTCCATCCAAGTCCCTAAATCGATTTTCTTCTAAGTCCTTAAGTCTTATTTGACCACCCCCCTTAAATAGGACAAATTTAACCAACCCCCTTTCTTTTCAAGTTCTGAAGTACCCCCTCCCTATAAACATGTACCATGTTTTTATATATAATTAATTTAATCAGGTGCGACTAGTATAATAGTTGTCTTAAGACTGGGAACTATGCGCCGCTTCTCAAGGCACGCGCTTGCACTCCGCACACACGCACGTATACTACAATTACATGCATACTAATTATTATATTATAACTAATAGTAATTTTAATATAGAACATTATTTAACATTCTCCCCCTTTTAATTTATTTGCATGGAAAATAAATTAACTTGAAAAATTTTATTAGTTTTTATGTACATATTTAAATAATTTGAAAATCAATTAAAATAAAATTTTAAATTTTAACCCTTAATTTTTTACAGAAAAAAATAAATAAATCACAATACACTTTATTTTTGATTATACACATTACGTAAGTTTTTACGTAAATTTATACTAAAAATTTCATACAAATGCTTCCCCCGCCACAAAATATTCTTCATTGATAGTCAGGCTTAAATCCATGAACCTAGTCCAGCAAACACTGTTACTAAAGCGCTGAAAAAATTACTTCAGCACTACTGACATAGATCACACCATTTTAATAAATACTGCCTTCACGAATTTACCTCCAACCAAAATAATAATGAATACTGTTCTTTCCTCAATTGAATACAAGCATTTTTCTTCTCTAAAAGTTATTGCTCGCAATATAGGGTTTAAGTATGTCTGGCATAAAGAGGGAAGATTTTTGGTAAAGAAATCGAGTGGTGACCGTGCGCACTATTTTACATCAGCCACAGAATTAAAAGCTATATGGGAATGCTATTTAGAAAGCAACAGTACAGCAGAAAATCCACTACATAACCATAATAAAATTAACAGTGTAGACAGAGACAAAAACATCACAGAAACCCACAATAACTGACTAGAGGACTCTAGCAACGACACATTTAAGACAGGATTTGTTAATGCAGCGTCAAATAAAAACGTCACTTTAAGCAATTTCGTAAATTACTTGAAGATGATTCATCCTATCATGCGATGGGAGTTGCTGAATCTCGTTTTGGTGACGCTGTTGACGACAATATCATAACGATAGAGGGATACAGTTTGATCAGACAAGATCGTAACACTCAAGATGGTGGGGTCGTTTTATACATCAAAAACAATTTAAGAGCCAAAGTTTTAGCACGATCCAATACAACACAAAAAGGCAAACCAACTTGTTTTGAGTATATTATGTGTCGCATTTCAGGCAAAGAAACTCCACCTATCTTTGTCTGTGTAATATATCGTCCATCTTATGTTCCCTTTGATGATGATCTTCACTTTCTTTCTAATTTAAGGGACTTGAGTTCAAACTACAGTCATAAGATAATTATGGGCGATCTAAATATTGATATACGTACTGATAGCAGCAATACTGTTTCCGTAAAAAATCTCTTTAGTAAGTTATCACTCCGTTTAATTAACCATCGAGCAACACGTCGTCCTCCAGGCTCTAGCATATGCAATACCTGGCTTGATGTTATGTGCGTGGATACTAATGATACAGTACTCAACTACCACAATAAAATTCCGCCTTTTTTAACCGATCATAATCTCATTGAAGTAGAAATAAAAATTTTCATTCCAAAAATTCCCAAGGAGAGCTTCTCTTATAGAAAACTAAACAGCATAACTCCTGAAGCTATTAATAAGGTTTTGATTCGGTCTGATTGGTCAACATTCAATAATAACTTAAATTTAGACTCTGCTGTTCCCAATCTCAGCGATAATCTACAAGCTGCAATTGACAAGCTCGCTCCACTTAATCAATCCTAAAAAGACTAAACATCCATGGATTGATGATAAGCTGAACTTTTTAATTCTAAAACGCAAGTCCATTGAACGCCGATATTTAAACTCCAAAAATGCTTCTCTACTGACAGACATACTTCAACTTACCGAAAAAATTGAGTCGCTCTCTGAAGTTGCACATAACACATTTTTACGTACAAGACTTGACGAAGCAATTGACAATCGCGAAATTTTGCGTGAAATAAGACATTTAGGACTGCTACCCACCCCTCGCAGTGATCTTCACGGGTTTTCTCCGGATGATCTCAATGTTTACTTTGCTGGAGTTTCAACTTCAACAATAGAAAACATTGATGAAACTGATGAATTGATTAGTTCAGCATCCAATGATGGGTTCAGTTTTACAGAGGTAACCCTACAAGACGTAATTCTTGCAGTAGCCCATTTTTCATCGCAGGCGACTGGTATCGATGGCATACCTCAGAAGATAGTTGCAAAGTCACTTCCTGTTATTGGCCCACTTTTAGTCAAACTCTTTAATACATCTCTAGCAGAAAGGGCTTTCCCTACAGCTTGGAAAAAATCGCTGTTAACAGCTATTAAAAAGACTTCGATCCCATCTACACCATCAGATTTCCGTCCTGTTGCTCTCCTTTGTTTCTTGGCAAAAGTACTTGAAAAGCTAGCACATGACCAGATAACCAACTATATTAGACAGAACAAGTTGATTGACCCATTACAGACTGGTTTTAGACCCTACAGTAGTACAGAAACAGCCTTACTAAAATTAACAGAGGACATTAGGTTTGGTAAAAGTAACAGATTAGTAACGGTACTACTGCAGTTTGACTTCAGCAAGGCGTTCGATTCCATAGCTCCTTCGAAGCTAATACCTAAATTCAAATCTATGGGTTTCTCAAAGAACGCCTTGCTGTGGATCAAATCCTACCTCCAAGGTAGACAGTTACAAGTTACTACAAAAACATCCTCCTCAAATCCCCTTGGAGTTAATCTTGGTGTCCCACAGGGATCAGTATTGGGTCCCCTCTTGTTCTGCCTCTATATTAATGATGTGAAGCAACATCTGAACCCAGATATCTATCATCTTTTATATGCGGTTGACTTGCAAATTTATGTCCAAGTATGCCCTGAGAAAATAAATGAGGCATTAGGGAAGCTTTCATCAGCGGCCAATAACATCAGCATTTGGGCTAAAAATGTTTCCCTGCGACTTAACCCGGACAAGACCAAAGCTATATATTTTGGCACTAGCCATTTCGTTGACCAACTAGACAAATTAAATTTAACTGGTGTGGTTGTAAGCGAGGGAGTCACTGTACCCTTCACTAGTGAAGTTACAAGTCTGGGAGTTATTCTAGACAAAAAGATGACTTGGGAATCGCACATCTCACTTGTGAGCAGAAAAGTTAACAGAGTACTTTACACACTGCGCTTCATTAGACAGTGCACAAACGAAGATCTTCGAATTAAGCTTATACAAGCATTAGTGGTTCCCTACTTAGATTATTGCTCTGTTGTATACCTAGACTGCTCGACAAACCTGAAAGACAGAATACAAAGATTGAGTAATAAATGCTTAAGATACATCTATTGAATCGGCAGGGACACACATATTACTCCCTATAAAGACAAACTAGGGTGGTTAACCACAAATAATCGTAGGTTATATTTCACATCCATCGTTATACATAAAATCCTTCGTTTGCGTCAGCCTGAATACTTAACTCAGATTTTCAAAAAGTACGTTCCTAAAGAGACAGCCAGAGGTGAGTTAATAACACGTGAATTAGATACCCCTGAACTTGAAAAATGGCATGGCGACTGCTTATTCCAAGTGCAAAGCACAAAAAGCTGGAATTCTCTCCCTTCATCAATACGATTCCTCCCTTCCCCTAATTCTTTTAAGGCAGGTTTATTAAAATACTTAAAAAGTTCTAGTCATACATACAAAGACTCATGTCAGTCTTTTAATAATGTTTTATCAGGACTGAATGAATTAGTGTTATTAGAAATCTAATATTTCCTTATTTTTTCTGTTACTATTTTCTGTTTTACTCACTGTTGCTATGATATTACTAAAATTAATTCACTTTATTTGTTATAACTATGTTATACTATGTTATTTATAAATTATTGTATAGTTACATTTCTATTTTTATAAATTTTATAAATATACTGTTATAATTATGTATCATATTTTGTTCTGGTCAAATAAATAATATTTACATTTACATTTACATTTACATGCACTCATTCATTCAAAAGAACCTACATTATTTACAATTTTTACAAAAGTATTTACAATTTTAATACAAAAAAATTATACCTTTATTATTTCTTCCATATTTTGAAGGCAAAAATAGCTTGTTTCTTGGTCTAGTTATTTCAGTTCTAGCGGTTTTTAATTTAACAACTCTTACTAAACCGTCGTTCCCTGGGCAAATTTTCAAAATCTAGGCATAAGGCCATTAACCCAGAGGTAAACTATCGTCAGGAATTAGAAAATGACGATTTTCATCATCAGTATTAATAAATTTTAAATTTTCCTCTACATTCTTATTATCAGTAGACAAATGAATATTTTTAGTTAAATTAGAGTCAAAATTTTGACTGATGTATAATCTGACTGATTAGAAAAATGCAATGTAAAATGATGATTTTTTTGAAATAACTTACATCTTTTTTCGGATTTACATTCAGGCAGCATATGCAATCCTAAACAATTAAAACATTTATGTTTACTTGCTACGAATTCTTTTCTTTCAAGTAGAGTTTTATTCAAAAAAATATCGCAAAAGGAAAATAAATGATCTTTGTTATAAATAATACACTTGATTTGATTATCTTTGTTATTTTTTGAGTCATTATTTGTAATATTTATTCATGATTTATTAAAATGATTTACTGTGTTATCTTCGACTGACTCTAAAATAACAACATGATTTTCTATAAATCTAAGTAAATCTGAACATAAGGGAGGTTCTTTTAAATTTTTTAAATTTCCAACATATTTTTCCCACTGTTTACGCGTATCTAAATCAAAAAAGGGAATTTGAATGAAATACCATTATATCGTCCCAATACTTGGTATTTCTTTTTAATGCTTCTAACGCTTGTATAGGAGCTGTAATCCCGTTCATAATTCGTTTTAATTCGGCAGAGGACTCTTTTTTCGTAGCTTTTAAATTAAAAAATGAAGCTAAATGTGTATTAACTAACCACCTCTTATTTTCAAATTTATCAACTAATTTTTACCAAACGAATGGAAAATTATTATTCGTAATGCTATATAAATTAACTAACTGAAGGGCTTCACCCTCTTTTTTTTAATTATGTATATTCTCTCAGAGCTCAGTGCTCGCCAAGATCGCAAGCTAGCAATAGCTATTAATAAAAGCTATACATAATTAAAGACAATTAGTGTTCTTATTCTTAAATATCATCACCATAAACCACATCCATCCATAGCAGGGTCTTATATTTGAGAAATCGAGGATCCACCCTTAAATTAGCAAAAACTACCTCTAAAAAGGGGTAATTTTGCTACTTTTGCTCTGGCTCTTATCAGATTTGATCAAGAGGGGTTTTTTGGGGCGCTAATGACGAATATTAAGATAGTTTTAATAAAAATCAGACCTTACCCTTCAATAAGCAAAAAATACCCCTAGGGGCTTTTGGGTTTCCTAGGGTTTTTTGTGTCGCTGATCTCAAGTATTGAGGTATTTTCTATAAAAAATTAGGGTATTGGTATTGGTATTTGTTTAACTTGCATCTTAAACTAACGGATGTTATGTGACAGAGGTCACCAACAACTGCCCATGCTATCACACCCTGCACTATTTTAATTTTTCTATTTATCTATTTTAATGGGTTGAGGATGTGAAAGCGCCTTTTGACAATTGTTAGTGAAGTGTTATTGTATAATTGTTTGAGTGTCAGTGTAGCTGGTATGAGCGTTGAACCTATGGTCCAGGAGGTACGCGATTTCTCCCAAACCCCACGCCGGCTTATAGTGCCCTGGAAGCACTTCGGATCGCGTTATCCACATAATGTTTTCGCAAAGAAAAAAAGTTGATGTTGATATAGCCGGGAATCGAACCGCGAACCTTTAGGTCGGAAGTCCAACGCCCTAACCACAGAGCTACCGAGGCTCTTTAAAAAAATTAGGGCATCACCCCTAAAGTACCAAATTGAGTGAATGTAGCGAAAACACCCTTTTAAAGGGTAGATTTTGCTGACTTAAGGGTGAAGCCCCGATTTCTCATAAAAATACCTCAATATTCGTAATCAGCCACCCAAAAAATCCTACTAGACCCCAATTTTTAATAAAAATTATTTGAATATTCATTATCACCGACTCAAAACTCCCTTTAGACCGAATCTGATAAGAGCCAGAACAAAATTATTAAAAATACCCCTTTTTAGGGGTAGTTCTTGGTTATTGAAGGGTAAAGCCCGACTTTTTACAAAAATTATCTCAATATTCGTGATCAGTACTTCGAAAAACCTCTCTAGATCTTTGATAAGAGTCAGAGCAAAAGTAGCAAAAAGCCCTTTTGTGAGGGTAGTTTGTAGGAGTTAAGGGTGAAACCCCGATTTTTTATTAAAAAAACCTCAATATTCGTGATCAGCGACCCAAAAAACCTTACTAGAGCGAATCTTGAGAGGCCTTTAATATCATTACTTATATTTAATAATTAAGTTACATCAAAATAATTTAAAAGTTACATAAGAATATTTTTGGAACAAAATTATATCATAAACAAATCTGGAAATCATTAAATGAAATTTATACCTAAATGCTAAGTATGGGATTTTCCGGCAACGATCAAGAGAAATGATCCATCTGTAAGCAATTGACTTTTCATAAAAGATTAAAAAAGAAGAATTTTGGGGACATCGCCAGATGCCACCAACGCAACGAGCTTCACTTCGTACCTAGCTTCGAACAACTTAAACATTAAAAATTGAATAAATAGTATTTTTCTTTTTAACATAAAATATGTAGTTTTCTCATTATATATAAATACCTAAAAGCCTATCCCGTACATTTGTAACGAGGCGTTTTAGAATTCTATTTCTTTATTGATTTTTACAAAATAACTTGTATAATATTTTATCTTAAAAAATGACTTACTTTCATTTTGTAAAGTAAATACCTTTTTTTACAACAAGCCAATTTAGTTATAAATATAATTTTTTATCGTTTGTCATATTTTTATAATTAATTAGCCAATTTAGGATTTTGATTTTTTATTTTTTGGCATATAAGCAGGTTTTGGGAGCTTAGGAAGCTAAAAAACCGGTTTTTAAACAAAGTTTGTATGTGTGTGTGTGTGTGTGTGTGTGTGTGTGTGTGTGTGGGTGTGTGTATATGTATGTAAACAGTGATATTTCACAACCATTGCATTGTGGAATTAAGACCTAATATTTTTTTTCAAAAATTTTTTCATTAAAAAATCTCGAATTACTTTTTTTTTTTTTTAATTTGCATGCAATACCTCATTTATTTCCATGAAAGTACTTATATTTGAAAGTATGATTTTCACTCGATATCTCGAATCTAAAAATTAATTTTTGGACAATTTTTTTCCCAAAATTTTCGTCTAAAAAAAAATACAAAAAACATCAAATTTATTTTTTCTTTTAGTACCTAATTTATTTCCATGAGAGTACTAGTTTTAGAAAGTTCCTTTATAGTAATTTTTTGGATCTGATACCGAAATTTTTCAAAATTTTTTTCTCAAAATTAAAAAAACAAAAAATTTAAAAATACTGCAATATTTTTTTTTTTTTTTAAGTGTAATACTTCATTTAATTCCATTAATGTACTAATATCTGAAAATATTTTAACCGGTGGTATTTCTCAACCATTATGGATTTAAGAGCTATTTTTTTTTCAAAAATTTTTTTTTTTTTTTTTTTTTTTTTTTTTTTTCATTTGGATGTAATAACTTATTTATTTTGATGAAAGTACTAATAAGTTTTTTCCATGAATGTATGATTGCATGCTTGTGCCAGCTAGTTGGCAGCGTATTTTTAATTGTTTTAGCATATTTCATTGAGACAAAACTCAGGTTTTAGCCAAAAATATTGAATAATAAAAATTTTACAGTCATTTTCGTGAAATTCAATTTTTTCAAGTACTTTTTATATTTAAAATATCTTTTAATATACTTAAAAATATGCCTCATTTATGGGGTGAGCCTAAAACTCAAGTAATTGCTGAAATATACAATCATAAAGTTGCAACCGTGATATCATAAGTGATAAGCAGGTGCCTCCTCGCAGGGTTAACTTAATTTTGACAAAAAGCGTTAATTTTAAACAAAATCACAACCCTCTCATATTTAATAGTTTTTGATGTGGAAAAATATGCATACGAAAAGAAAATAAAAAATATTTCAAAAAAGCATTTAAATATTTGTTTTTGGCTAAAAAAACCCAATATTTAACCCAAAGTAATCAAAATTTTTAATCTGTCCACACGGCATAAAAAACGAGAAGTCTTAAAGAAAATTTAAGGCCCTAAGCATAAATCTTCAACAAATATCTTTAAAAGAAAAACGCGTGGGTAGGTTGAGCTTGGTGCATCATAATATTTATTCTTTTTTAAAAAGTCTTTTACAAAAATTTTTGAATCAGTAATAAAAATTTTTTTTAAACACTAATTTTTTATAAATAGTTGCAGAAAATAAGGATGACGTGCCTGGAAGCAACAAGGAGTATGCAGTTCACAGCCCTGTTTACAATGTTAATGCAGCTCTTACATATTCCACTCAGCTTATAAACATAATTGCATATTATTTGAATGTACGCCTTCCTTACAAACTTAATTATAGGTTAGTTTAGTTGGTTTTTTTTTTATTTTTAGTAGATTTTAAGCAGAATATAAGCTGCAGTTTTGATCCAGGGCAACTACATTTGGTATATTTATAATGTAAATAGTATATTAGGTCCTAGGCTAGAAAAATAATGAATGGCCGGTGTTACGTCTCAGGTACTTTAAATATTTTTATGAGTGGGTGAATTGAGATTAAACTAACTAGACTCTACTTATTTATTTGCTAAACTGAATTAATACTGACTGACGTAACACGAAATGCGAATTTAACGTAAACCTTTTAGCCTTGCGTCTTGTGACACTAACGGCGGGAAAGGTGGTAAGTTCAATTAAAGAATAAAAGAGAATAAAGTAACCAAATAACAACTTAATTTATTAATATATAATTAAAGTAAATTACAAATGGTTAAACAGTTATTAAATAGCGATTTGAATGTTAATATGTATTACAAATGGTTTCTTACAATATACTTATACTGAGAGCGACTTTTCCAAATTCTCAAAAAATGCTTCTGCAAAGGATCTTTGGTTGATGATTCTGGCACTTGACACTAAGCTACTTGCACGATTGAAAGCCCAAAGTAAGGAGGGCCGTGTAGACTACATCTTGAATACCCAACGCTCCACGCGTATTCAAGCCGAAAGTAAGAAGACCGATCCTTCAAAATCTGCGCGTATATATAGTGACGAGCTATTTTGCCAAATTGACAATTTCTCCTACTAAACTCTGTATGGGGGTATAACGTTTTGCCTATCTCTTACGTGGGCCAACGCCCGAAAACTTGGTGGGAACTCGACCAATTCTTAGAATCGGCGAAAGCGGTAATTGCTAATTAACAGATTACACTGTCATTTCGAAATCTGATGATTTCTTATCGAGTTCCTCTAATGATTCATACTTGAATATTTTTGACTTTAAATATTGCGTCCTTTATTTGGGTCAATATGACCTTACGTTACACTTCCCTCCATAACAGAAAAATTTGTGAAACAAATTTTGTTTATAATTTATCTTTTGTTGGTCACTACGTATACTATGCCGATTCTGAAGGATTAAACTGAATATTACAAAAGAAAAATTCTAAACGCACCAGTATAACCGACCACATGAGCTTTACAAAAATTAATTTTGTCTCAAATCTTATTTTAAGATCTTTTCTTAAATATGGCTCGAATCTAGGGTTTCTTGTAAAAGATCTTTCTTAATTCTAAATACAAAAGTAAAATTTCCCTAATTTTACAGACTTAGCGCTCTCTCCGCTTCTTAAATCTAAAACACTAGGTGTTTTTACAAATAAAAGTAAAATTATTCTAATTTTACGTTACCCAACTTTCTCTCCGCTCCTTAAATCTAAAACACTAGTTTGCTCTAAGATCTTTTCTTAGTTATGGCTCGAATCTAGGGTTTCTTTAAAAAGATCTTTCTTAACTTTAATTATAAAAGTAAAATTTTCCTAATTTTACCTATCCTATCTCTCTCTCCACTCCTTAAATCTAAAACACTAGGTGTTTTTACAATCAAAAAGTAAAATTATCCTAATTTTACATTATCTAACCGTCTCTCCTCTCCTTAAAACTAAAGCACTAGGTGCTTTTACAATAATAAAAAGTAAAATTATCCTAATTTTACCTTTTCTAACCTTCTCTCCGCTCCTTAAAACAAAAGCACTAGGTGCTTTTACAATTTAACTTTGAAAATAACAATTTTAATTTAATAACATTAATTCCCAAAAACCAATTGTTTATGTTCAAATCGATTTAATTTAACAATATAACGTTTAAAAATATTAATTAAACATAAAATATTCCTTATGATTATTTAAAATTCAAATTTTCCCGCTCAAAGATTTTTAAATTTTACCGTTTAAGAGCTATAGTATAATACTTTACACATACTATTAAAATTTGTATCTGTGTGTTGCTTGGTACTATACTATAGCTTCTTGTTATTTTTAGTGTAAGATCACCTCGTGGTATTTCTTTTTCTTCCGCTTTTTCCTGTAGTGATTTTATTATTTGACAAAAATATTTTTCTAAAAGTGCATCGTTTCTTGTGAAGTGATAAAAATAAATAAAAAAAAATTATGGATTTTTCTACCAATGAAGTAAGTATTAACTATTTTCTTTTGATTCTCAAGTGTACATAACCTTATTCAAAAACAATTTTTTTTTTTTATTTTTTTTCTACATACGAAAAAGAAATTTTTACAACTAACTATTATTTAATTAACTATAATATTGATGCAGCTTTTTTTTTTTTTTTATTTTAATACGGTTTTCTTACTTATAATTTTAAACCTTAACCTAAAAAAAAAAATTTTTCCATTTTGTATAGAATCTCAGCATATTCCCCGATATGCTGAGACTTTTTAATAACGAAAACATATATATATTTTTGAACTTGGGAAAAAAAATTTTTACAATTTTTTACAAAATCTCAGCATATTCTCCGATATGCTGAGACTTTTTTATACCGAAAATATATACATTTTTTTTTTGAACTTAGAAAAATTTTTAATAATTTTTTACAAAATCTCAGCATATTCTCCGATATGCTGAGACTTTTTTTATACCGAAAATATATATATATATTTTTGAACTTAAAAAAAATTTTTTAAATTTTTTACAAAATCTCAGCATATTCTTCGATATGCTGAGACTTTTTTATACTGAAAATATATATATATTTTTGAACTTAAAAAAAATTTTTACAATTTTTTACAAAATCTCAGCATATTCTCCGATATGCTGAGACTTTTTTTATACCGAAAATATATATATATATTTTTGAACTTAAAAAAAATTTTTACAATTTTTTACAAAATCTCAGCATATTCTCCGATATGCTGAGACTTTTTTATACTGAAAATATATATATATTTTTGAACTTAGAAAAATTTTTACAATTTTTTACAAAATCTCAGCATATTCTCCGATATGCTGAGACTTTTTTATACCGAAAATATATATATATTTACACATATATAAGATTTATATAAAAATACTTATGTAAAAACATTTTGCAATTACAACAACATTTATATCTAATTTTCTTTCCAGCCCATACTTGAACGCTTTAGCCACCCTGAATTGATGGTGCTGACGGGTTATAATATGGAGACCATAGTTGCTTATTTATTTTCTGTCTATTCTCTACGTCTTTTTTTTTTTTTTTTTTTTTTTTTATATATATTTTGAAATGGTTTTCTAACTCGATTTTCTTATGCCCTGGTGGAGCATACCATGATTGTATTTCTTCATAATACCGTGATCTGATAGGAATCTTTGCTCGTACTGAACCCTATTTTCTTTTACTTATCCAAATCTTTGACAAAGTTCTATTTATAAAAATTTTAGTAACTCTGGCTAAAAATCTTTGTTAAAGATTTGGATCGTAGAACAAACAAACAAAACAAAAAATATGAAAACCATAAAAAAACAAAATTTTTTTTTTTTTTTTTTTACGTATAATAAACTTAAGAAATATAACTTAAAAATTTTGATTCTTTCTAAAAAAAAATTACTTTTTTTTTTTTTTTAATTATAAAATTTTTCTTAAAAATTCAATTTTTTTATCAAAATCCCAGCATATCCTCCGATATGCTGACACTTTCTTAATAATATATTTTTTTGAACTTATAAATTTATATTTATATTTATACAATGATTTGCCTTCCTTGTTAGCTACCTTAACCAACTTTTATACTAAAACGAATGCTTCAATAGATTTATGCCCACATTCTTTTAATTCATATTTTATTTCTTTTAGGATGGTACTCCTCGTGCTAGTAGCTGATAACTCTATTTTTCATCAGATTTGGAAATTGGCAGATATTCCTCAAAATGTGTGTCATTCATTGAACTTTCACTACTGAACCTGATTAATATATTGTAAAAATCTGCCTTACGAATAAAGAGTATAACATTAGCACCATTGTTAATTTTGTAATTATTTTCTGACAAAAAAAAAAATTTTTTTCTGAAAAATGCTAAACATCAAATATTAGTTTTCCTTAATCCTAAAAACAAATAATTCATATCCTTCACCAGATTTAATAGCAATATACCAATAACCATAATGACCAAATGATTAACAACTTCACTAGTAATTATATTTTTAATACAAGTACCTATACAATTTAAAACCTAATAAATCGACTCAAGGGCTATATTTAAAATCTAAAACGACCAGCCAGTTTTCTGACCTTTACTAAAAAACGATTCATAAACTCTCTTAAAATTAAAACGACCAGCCAGTTTCCTGACCTTTAAGAAAAACGACTCAAGAGCTAAGTCTTGATTTTAGGACGACCAGTCAGTTTCCTGACCTTTACTGTAAAACGACTCAAAAGCTAAGTTTTGATTTTAGGACGAACAGTCAGTTTCCTGACCTTTACTGTAAAACGATTTATAAGCTTTATCTTAAAATTAAAACGACCAGCCAGTTTCCTGACCTTTAAGAAAAACGACTCAAGAGCTAAGTCTTGATTTTAGGACGACCAGTCAGTTTCCTGACCTTTACTGTAAAACGACTCAAAAGCTAAGTTTTGATTTTAGGACGAACAGTCAGTTTCCTGACCTTTACTGTAAAACGAATTATAAGCTTTATCTTAAAATTAAAACGACCAGTCAGTTTCCTGACCTTTACTGTAAAACGACTCAAAAGCTAAGTTTTGATTTTAGGACGACCAGTCAGTTTCTTGACCTTTACTGTAAAACGAAATAACTTTCAATAACCACTAAATAAATTTACTAACTTCTCTACTTAACTCTGATTACTATTTACTAATTCCATACCTAAATTTACTCTTTAAATATTTATTAAATTTTGAGTTTCGGATTTTAATTTCCGATCTTTTCGTCTTTGCTCATCAAACATATGTTTCCTGCATTCACGAATTAAATGACCCCTCTTTCGACAATAAAAGCAAATTGGCCTTTCCTCAGAATCACTACTGACTCTTGTTTGAAGATTTTGATTATTATTTACCGCGTTAACTTCATTTGCTTTTTTATTATAATCATTTAACGCTTTTAAAAAAATTTCACAAGCCGTGGTTAGATGACCCCCACCACAAATATCGCATTTTTCTACATCATTATCGTTATCTGAAACTAACCTAATATTTGCTGTTGCGCTTGCGTACGAGTTGCCTACAGAGTATACTCCCACTTCTCTCTCTACTACAACAGCCTCTTTGATTGTTTCATCAAAGGTTGCACAAGGTATTAACCTAACCCTTATTTCTGGTTTCATGCCTCGCAGAAAATATTTCAACAAAACGCGGTCTAACCCTATCTCAGTTTCCCTAAAATTTACATTTGTATCATTTATTGCTGCTTTTAAAATATTCCGACCTAAAATTTTGACTCTATTTGAATATAAAACAGTATCTTCGTTCGTTTTTTGTCTAATTTGCGCTAGTTCCCCATATAGCTCATGAACCGTTTTCAAATTCCCAAACATGAACTCGAAAAAACTTGTAACCTCTTGCATGTTTCCGAAAACCCTCTCTTCCATAGCCTCGGCTGCCGCCCCCGATATCCTAGTTGCTATTAATTTTGTAAGTTGAGACTCAAACTCTGGGGGAATGGATTTACGAGCTAAGTTACACCCTCGTAAAAAATTTGATAGCTTATTTCTGTTTCCATCAAATTTTGGGATATAGTCAAGGGCGTCCTTAATTGACAACGCCCTAATTTTTGTCAACTCATAATTTCTTTTAAAAATCGAGCTCGGGTCAGGCTCTATACCTGTATTTTTATTACGTAACGGGTTTAGAAAGTTTTGCTGTTGAGAATAAGGAAACGAGAGGGGCCTTGAATTTTGTTGACTTCCCCCCTCTGGAACTTCCAAAAACGGAGAAGGAATGCTTTCGCAAGGTGGGGTGTGGTACATCGTTGAGGGCCAATTCTCATGACCTCGATGACGCGTTTGATTTTGAGTGCTATGTCCATAATTAATACTTTCACTATCGTCTACCTGATAATTTTGTGGCGTAATTTGGTTACTACGTAAATTATTTTTAATAATTTCATCTTTTAAATTAAACGCTATGGCCTTATTTATTCCCGATGTTAAAGGTGTTTCAAAATCATTTTCCAAATTTTCCTCTAAATTTAACGTATCCGATTTTCTAATAGTATCATGTAAACTTAAAGCCGATATTATATGCTCCGGGCCTAAACCTTTTTGGTTTAACTCATTTAATACTAAACAAATTTCCGGATCTTGCATAGATTTTTCCAATAATTACTTATTTTCTACTGAGTACTTTAATTTATTGTATAACTTTTTAAATTCATTTGGTATCGAATTACCACTGAAAGATTGCATTTTTTCATAAATGTGTCTAATGTAATCATAAGTTGTAGCATAAACTTTGCTTGAATCTACTTTTATAAGACTTTTAAGAATTTCAGTTACTCTGAAATCTGTAAAAATTGAGTATTGTGTAATTTCTTCTGATTTTGCTGTAAATATGTCAGCTAAAAACGACGGCTCTACTTTTGCATCTTTTAATTTTTGAAACAATTCTACAAAAAATTTATCTTTAAATAATACATTCATTTTTGGAATCGGGATAAATTGTGCAAGATCCTTAATAAGGTCACGCGCCTCCTCGTCAAGTTCCTCTTTTGAAACTTTTGTTTTTTTTTCAAAATAACTTTGGTATGCTCCTAACACTGTTTTTATATCCGATTCGCTGGATATTTCGAGTTTACCTTCCGCGTGCTCTTTTAAAATTTCGAACGTTTGTAAAACTAACGAATCTTTAGCCGAAATTTGCTTTTCTAAATACGAAATTTGAGTGCTAGCCATTTTGATATAAAATAAATAAAAGACTATAATAATTACAAAAACTTACTTTAAATTAATAAAGAATAAAATTTAAAATGAGAAAGGAAAAAAAAAATATTTTAACCGCAGGTATATAAACACTAGATATCTCTGTAAAAAAAAAAATTAATTATTCAATATGCCACAATTCTTACTAAAAATCCCTTCTTAAAACGACAGGTATCTATTTTTATATATATATAATGTATGTATATGTGTCTATGTATATTTATTTTACTGAAATGTATTAACTTGTTACAAAAATTCAAGATTTTATACACACATATATATATATATATACATATATATATAAAAAAAAATGTTATATATAATTATTAGAGAATTGCTTGAAAAATAAAATATTTTGATAAAGAATAATGAAATTACATTCAATTCAATATTCGATTTTTCTAAAAAAAAAAATTTTACCAAAAATTTACTCCAATAATTTTCTTTGATTGAACTTATTATCGCGGACGAGACCCCAAACTTGTTACGTCTAAGGTACTTTAAATATTTTTATGAGTAGGTGAATTGAGATTAAACTAACTAGACTCTACTTATTTATTTGCTAAACTGAATTAATACTGACTGACGTAACACGAAATGCGAATTTAACGTAAACCTTTTAGCCTTGCGTCTTGTGACACTAACGGCGGGAAAGGTGGTAAGTTCAATTAAAGAATAAAAGAGAATAAAGTAACCAAATAACAACTTAATTTATTAATATATAATTAAAGTAAATTACAAATGGTTAAACAGTTATTAAATAGCGATTTGAATGTTAATATGTATTACAAATGGTTTCTTACAATATACTTATACTGAGAGCGACTTTTCCAAATTCTCAAAAAATGCTTCTGCAAAGGATCTTTGGTTGATGATTCTGGCACTTGACACTAAACTACTTGCACGATTGAAAGCCCAAAGTAAGGAGAGCCGTGTAGACTACATCTTGAATACCCAACGCTCCACGCGTATTCAAGCCGAAAGTAAGAAGACCGATCCTTCAAAATCTGCGCGTATATATAGGGACGAGCTATTTTGCCAAATTGACAATTTCTCCTACTAAACTCTGTATGGGGGTATAACGTTTTGCCTATCTCTTACGTGGGCCAACGCCCGAAAACTTGGTGGGAACTCGACCAATTCTTAGAATCGGCGAAAGCGGTAATTGCTAATTAACAGATTACACTGTCATTTCGAAATCTGATGATTTCTTATCGAGTTCCTCTAATGATTCATACTTGAATATTTTTGACTTTAAATATTGCGTCCTTTATTTGGGTCAATATGACCTTACGTTACACCGGAATCGCACGTAAATTACTTTTCGAGGCGAAGCCGAGAAGCTGCGCGACTGGCAAAGACGTATTTCCTCGTCATAGTCACAGAAAAATTTTGTATAATGCTCGGCCATAAACAAAGAATGACCCAAATCCACAGTTTACCATCCTCGGCTTCGCCTCGGAAGAAACTTTACGTGAGATTTCGGTCATTCTTTATTTTTCTGGCCTAGGACCGTAATATACTATGTGTCTATGGCGAGAAAATACGTCTTTGCGGGACGCGCAGCGTCCGGGAAATACGCACTTTCGGGCCGCAGTACAGTAATAGTATATTTTTATCCTAGGCCGCAAAAATAAAGAATGACCCAGATCGCACGTGAATTGCAATCCGAGGCGAAGCCGAGGATGGCAAACTGTGATCTGGGACATTCTTTTTTTACGTCCGAGGCCAAAACATAATTTTTCTGCGTCAGTGGCTAGAAAACATGTATTTTCGAATAACGCAGCTGCCGGGAAATACATGTTTTCTGGCTACTGACAAGAAAAAGAAATTTTAAAAGTAGTTTAATTAGGGGATATTTTGTATGCTTTCTTGTGGCTATTTTAATCAATGTATCCTATTCTAAAAGCTACATGTCATCGATACAGTAATTTACATTGTTATATGTACATTATTATAACTAAAAACCCATTTCTGATTGGTTTATAAGAATAGGTTGTTCATATGTTTACATTTTTAAATTTGAATATTGAAAATTTTAAATTTTTTACTAAATATATTAGTGTGAATTTCAAATAGTAGTAAATTAATTAAAAAAAGTATGGATTTTTTAAATATTATTTTAACTACATGTTATTAAAAATCAATAATATAAATAAAAGACTGTTTTTTTTTTTTTTGAAGTATCCGGGATTTCTAACGCGCCAGCAGAACTCGAAAATACAAGTAAAAAAAATAAGTTTCTTGTTGGATTTAGATCAAAACATTGATTTTTGAGCCTACGATAGCTCTCAAAAGTTTTTTTTTTGGTGTCCTTAAAATTGGGATTTTCCTAAAACTTAAAATTAATTTTCGTTGACTTCTAAAATCTAATTTCAAAGGGATCAATTTTACATGTTTTTTAGTTATCTGAATAATTTTTTTTGTATATTACAAGAGGAACTTGTTTATTTTTTCCCCAGAAATCCGATGGAACAATTTATTTTATTTTTTGACCACTTTATATAGGAGAAAATCGATTTTATTGATTTTTGAGTTCCCAATTTTAAGTAAATCTGTTATAAAAGGTTAGCCATTTTCAAATAGTATATTAAGTATCATGGGCGTAAAAGTTTTGGCACTAGTGTGAGTAAAAGTACGAGTGATATGTGTTCACGCTCGTGTCTAAAGTATTTCGCCCATGGTGCTTACACTATTTTTTGCCCATCTAGGCATAGAACGAGTGCAGGAAATGTATATTTTTTCCCCAGGAATCCGATGAAAGTCTTATATGAGAAAAATCGAATTTTGTCGTTTTTCAGGGTCATAATTTTAAGAAAATCAATTATAGGTTTAAATGAATTGTGTATAAAATGTATGATTGGGTCTTCAAAACTGTCCCAAAGTATTTTTTTTTTTAGAAGGTACTACTAAAACTAAGTCCCTAGCCCAATTTTGAGCCACATAAAATTAATAATGCAACTAGTATTAAAGATTTGAGAATTATAACTGATAATAAATTATATTTTACTAATCACTTACAGTATATTAAAACTAAAGCTAATAAAACCCAATATTTTCTAAAATTTAATTCTAAATATTTTGATGATTTTGATGCCTTAGAACACTTTATTTATTCATATCTTTTTGATTGATTGATTGATTGGTGTTTTTATTTATACAGAATTGTACAAAATTAAAGATACAGAGTTAAATGTAAATAGATAATATTGTGCGAGCACGTTAATTTACAAATGTTTTAAAATATGATATTAAAGTAAAAGTATAAATCCTAGTTAATATTGGAAAAAAGAAAAATAAATATTTTACATATTTGATAAATTTTAGATTATAAGATATAAATTATAAATTTTAAATTATAAATTTTAACATTTCAAACTTTAACATTTAGCATATATTAGGGAAGAATTTGGAAAAGGGGGGAAGAATGGAAAGGGGGAGAATAGGAAGTAATCTATAAGGGAAAAGGACAATTTATCAAGCGGTATTTACGAAAATTTTTATGAGAGAGAGGAGGTAGAGTCTTGTTGCAAGAGATATTGATAGATATTGTGTTTAAATGAGTCTATGGTAGGAGCAAGGCGAATATATTCAAGGAGAGTGTTCCAGAAGTCTATCATGTAAACTAAAGAGGAATTGTTGAATTGGGAACATTTAGAAGTAGGGACTTTGAGGTGTGGACGAATGTGGGGACGAAGATTTCTGGAGGGAATGTAGATGTTTATTTTATCTTTTAAATAGGAGGGGAGATTGTTGCTTAAGATATCAGAGACATATCTGACTGCATTTTGAAGCTTTTGCAGTCTATCGTACTGATAGCTTAAGAGTTTTCCCATAGGGAAATCACCATAGTCAAAGAGAGGAAAAATCAGAGAACTCACTAATCGTTTACGAAGTAAAGGGGTGATGAAATTTTTAAAATATTTGAGCCTATAGAGCACATAATTGATTGATTTAAACATATGATTTATTTGGGAGTTCCAACTCATATCGTGGTCAAGAAGAAAGCCAAGATTTTTTACTGTTTTGGATACAGGGATATGTGTGCCACTAAAGTAAAAGGAGGCATTGTTGAGATCGAGTGATTTATCACCAAAAATAATAAAATTTTTGTTTTCTCTTTGTTAAAATAAAAGTTATTTTGAGATGACTATGTTTCAATGCCTCTTAGATCACTTTGTAGCAATGAGATACTGAGGTTGTAATCTTTCTTGGGAATTTGCAGGTATATTTGTAGATCATCGGCAAACACTAATCTTTTGGCATACAGGATGTGCGAGCCGATGTCATTCATGTAAATCAGGAATAATAGGGGGCCCAATACTGAGCCTTGGGGGACTCCACTTTTTACTGCTTTTGCCGAAGAAGTTTTTCCATCAACTAAGACAGATTGAATTCTGTCGGAGAGGTAGCTCGCAAACCAATCTACTGTATCTTTAGAAAATCCGAGACTTAAAAGCTTGGTCAGTAAAAGTTCATGAGACACTCTGTCGAAGGCTTTGGAGAAGTCTAACATTAATAGGATTGTGAGGCTCCCATCATGGTAGCCTCTGCAGATGTCATCCACAAGGTTTGTAAGCAGGGCTTGGGTGCTATGTAATTTTTGAAAACCAGATTGAAAAGGGTCAATTATATTGTGTTGGGTTAAATATTGCAAAAGTTGGTTGTGTAGAATTTTTTCAAAAATTTTCGAGAGGATAGACAAAAGAGAAACTGGACGGTAATCGCTTAGGGAGAGGGGGTTTGGTATTTTGTTTATCGGAATTATGTGGCTATGCTTCCAGGCTGTCGGAAATTTATTTAGAATTATGGATTTATTAAAAAGAGAAATAAAAATTTTTGATAATGTTGGAAGGCAGAGTTTGAGCACTTTGAGGGAGATACCATCTGGACCTTTAGATTTTGTTGTAAATTGCTTGAATGCCAATTTAAGTTATCCATAGTAATATTAGAGAATTTAAAATGAGGTCTAGTTGAATTTATTGCACTATTACTAGGTTTAAGGGAGGGATCAGAATTTTGTGTTGATAAGAAATAGTTGTTGTGCTGATCTGGGGTGAATCGAGGTTTAGTGGCTGCTGAAGGAGTAGTGAGGCCAAGATGCTCTAGTTCATTCCAGATTATGGCAGGGGGATTGTCAGTAGATAGTTTTTCAGAGAAAAATTTTATTTTTCCCGCGGAGATTTTCTTGTTCAGGTCGTCTCTAAAATTACGGTAAGCATCCAAGCGTTGCTGAATGCGCTTGCGCTTGTATCGCCAATAAAGATAATCCAAGTGTAGAGACTCCTGTTTAAGCTCAAGGGTCAACCAGGGAAGAGATTTTTTGTTTATTTTGTAGTTTTTAATAGGTGCGACTGAGTCTAGAACGGAGATGATATTTTTTGCAGTGGTATCCCAGATGTAGTCGATGTCCCTGCTTTTTAACGCGAATGTCCAGTCAAATTGGCGTAGACGGATAGTGAATTCCTCAGGATTTATGTTTTTTGTATTTCTGAATGATATGTTTTTTTCTGGAGAATTTGGGGTGAAGATGTCTATAGTTGCGTGGGTCAAGTAGTGGTTATTTATGAATAATTTTTTATCCAGAGAGAGAATTTTTTCATTTTCGTCCGGATCAATGAATGAATTTGAGGATGGGCCACAGTGAGTTTCTCCATGGGGAAGGAGGTATAAATTATTTTCTATAAGAAAATCGTAGAGTATGTTGGATTGGCGATGGAAATAAAGCATATTGACGTTAAAGTCCCCGAGGATTACTTTGCTGCTATAATTCAAGGACAGAGATGAAATGGTGTCTAAAAAGTCGGTGTTGTATGAAAGCGGATGATCAGAAGGTCGATAAACGACCGATACCATGATTTGGGTTTTTGCGAAAGAGACCTCACAGATCAGATATTCCGGTAGTTTATCGGCCCCTGTGTCTTTGCTAGCAACTAGGACTTTGTAAGATAGATTGGATTTAATGTATAAGGCCACTCCACCAGAGCCTCTTCCTTGCCTGTCGTTTTTTACTAAATTATATTCATTGATTTCCGCCATTGTATCAGTAAAAGCTTGGTGAAACCAGGTTTCAGATACCGCAATGATGTCAAACGCGTAAGGAAGAAGCTCTGCCCTGCAGAAGTCCAATCTTTTTGGTTTAAGTCCAATCTTTTTGGTTTACAGAGGGAGCTGGCATTACAGTGGCATACTTTGAATGAATGAGATTTAGGTAATTGGGATGAAGAAATTAAGGCATGAGGGGTAGCTGGCATAGCAGCAGGATTACTTCCTGGTGATTCCTAGGAATCCTCTGTGTGCATTTGGTTAGTTAAAGATGACTCGATTTGATCAAATTGAGAATTTATGTATTGAGTAGTGGGGGAGAGGGGGTTAGTGCGAGGAGAGTTGGAAAAACGAACTGGAGGTTGTTGGAATCTAGGGCGAAGAGTAGGGTGATAGAGAAGAGGTTGGCATAGTGTTGAATGTAGAAGGGGGGGGATTGAAGTAAGTTGTGGGCACCTGGGATGGGGCAGGAATGCGAATGTCAAGAATTGAAGGTATATGAGTATGAGTTTTGGAAAAGGATGTAGGGGGGTGGGAGGGCGAGGTATGTAAGATTGTCTCGGGTCACGCTAAACTTGTGAGGGATGAATATGAGTGTTTTTGAATTTATTGTTGAAAAAATTATTATTATTAATATTATTATTGTTATTACTACTATGATTATTAATATTACGTGCACGCTGAGGTTGTGACTGTTGCTGATTATGATGATATGGTAGTTGCTGCTGAGAAGTGCGGTGCTGAAGTGGTTGCTGGCTGAGAACCCTTTGAGAGTAGAACTACTGTTGAGGATGCTGGTTTTGGTGGACCTGAGACTGCTGAGAAAGTTGAGATTGTTGATACTGAGACAGTGGAGCTTCATGTTGGATATGGCTTGAGTAGGATTTGATGAGATCTTGGAGGTCTTTTATATTATTAATGACATAAGCCCTATCCTGTGGATTAACTTGGACTAATATTTGGCCATTTTTCTGCCAGACTTTAAAAAAACCATAGGTATGGCGGGCTTGTCTTGCAGCCATGAGTAGCTTATGAACTTCTTGCGGCAAACACTCATTTATAAAAATTTGAACATTTGATAATAAGAAATTGAAAACATTGGAATTTACTAATCTGCCATTTGCTCTTTTATTATCCATAAGTCTTTATCCAATTTTGACATATGGCTCTGTCATCTGGAATGTTTTTAATAAACAACAGATATATGAGCTTGACAAAATTGTACATAGATCCTTAAGATTTGTGGCATATGATACTAACTTTCCTTTTGATATTTTAAATCATGATTATTCGGCTATTTGTAGAAAATTGGGAATTCCTAATTTGACCAGTGTTTTTGAAAGATATGATTTAATATTTTTGTACAAATTATTTAACAATTATATAGACTGTAATAATATTCAGGAATTCTTTTCTCTAAATATTCCTGGAAAATTGTTGAGAAGAACTGGAATGCTTAAATGCGTTACAATAAAGAACAATAAATTCTCTAAACTATTAATTAGCAATAGGCTAAGTAACTTAAGTAATAAGACTGATTGGATGGAATTCACTATTTAATAAGTTCATTAGTTTATCAAAAAGTAAAATATTAATTTATAAATAGTTAATCTTTTCTCTCCTTTAGTATTAATAATAATTTTATAATTATTATAAACAATTGTATTTATATGGAAAAAATTATTATTTTTGTAATTTAAAAAACGGGAAATTTCCTGTGTATACTTCTAATTAAAAATAAAAATAAAATAAAATAAAAAGTCAAAAAGTAAGGAAAAACAAACAAGTATATCTTTTTACAACTTTGCTTAATGAATCTAAATATAGTGTATTAAAAACCAAGTTTAAATTTTTTTTTACATTATTAGCAACCAAAATTAAAATAAAATTCTTATGTAAATTTAAAATTGAATTAATAAATTACATATAGGTTATAATTTCACAAACATAAACATTATTGAAAATAAATTTTTAAAATAATTATTTGTTTATAACCTAATAAGCATTTATTATTATTCAAAATCTAAAACATAAACGACATAAACCTTTAATTTTGAGGTTTAAAAACGTCAAATTTTATAAACACAACTATCAATAAGCAAAAATTATTATGTGCCTATATTAGTAGCCAATCAAAACGCTTTTATTGCTATAACAATGTACAACTATGTACATAGCAACAACTCCTTTTTAGAATAGGATCTAGCTTAAAAATAAAACAGCCAAAATTTTTTTTAAAGAGTTTCATCTATTTATATGAAAGTAAAAGTATATTTGATATGGAAAACTTTGTGCAATTTTCCTGAATTTCGATGAAAATATCCAAAATAAACTTATATCTTCCCAAGTGAACTGAAATAGACGATTGAGGTTTTTATCTAGAAAACATAGAAAAAATTAAAATTTATTATAGACAACAGTGTTTTTTTATGAATTATTGCATTCAAGTTGCATTTTTAGTTTCTGGGATCAGAGTTTCAAAATTTGTGAACGGAAGTAAAACATAGCCATTGAACCTTTTCTGTTTTTTTATAAATATATCTTGAACCGTTGATGATAAGAAAAAAAATTTAATCGCCCAAATAAAATTTATAAAATTCCGCATCCAATGTGTCGTTACCCGTCTTGAAAAAATAAATAGAACCAAAGAAAAATGGACTTAAAGATTTTGATGCAGACGACTGGACTATACATATACAGAATCATAAAAAGCCCACTTGTGCAAAAAGATGCATTTGACAATAATAATTTAATAATAATTTACAAAATAATTGCATTATTATTATTATTATTATAGTCTTTATTTAGCCAAGCAAAAATGATATAATACATAAATATACAATATATACATAAAAAATGAATAAAATTTAATACAATAAAATACTTATAAAAAGCTATATACAATTATTCTATTAAATTGCAAATCCAGTAATATATAATCAAAATACATGACTAGTAAAAGTGATTTTGGTCAAATCTTTGGATTAATAGTCAAATGCATAACACATTGGAGTGTACGTCAAGTCGGTAATTAGTAAAAAGAAAAAGAAAGATTTTCAATAGTTTAATACATGGCTTTGGGTAATTTAATACAAAATTTATAATGATTTATAAATCACTGCTGTATAAATACTGTCTAATGCTCTTTCGTGAAACACGTGAATGAATGTAGGTCACGTATACATGGTGGAATATTATTCCAGAAATGAGCATATTTGACTTGAAAAGAGTTTATTCCCTAGTCAGTTGTTATAGAAGATGGTATTTTCTAGTCTTTGTGAACACCGCGTGATGGTTTGTCGGATTTGTAAGGTTCAAATAAAGATAGAAGAAAAGGAGGTTCCTTCATGCGTATTAGTCTATACAAGGTTAAGGCTGCTAAGTAATTGGTACGGGTTTTTATATGCATTGCACATGATAAAATAAAAATTTGAATAAGAACAAGAAGAAAATAAAATATTAAAAAAAGGATTTATTAGAATATCATATAAAAGTGGAAAAGGAAACAGTAATTTGATTTAAATGAAAAAAATGAAAAAGGTAAGATTTACAAGTGAGGAGTGATGTATTGGACATTTGATTCCCGTAGGTCAATCTCTAATAAATACTTATGTAAGTTCTCTTTAAAAGAGTGAATTGAAGATGAGAAACGAATATTTTCAGGAATTGAATTCCAGAAGGAAATCATAAAAATAAGTGAAGAATTGCTGTAAAAAGGGTATTTTTGTCGTTTTAACTAATAAATGTGGCCTGTTTTTTGGTCGCAAGTCACGAGCGGGCTTATAAACTTTTATTTAGACTTTAAATAGTCAGTTTTACCGTTTTGCAAAAAGTTGTAAATGTGGGAGGCACAGAGGTATTTTGTTCTGAGCTTTATGTTCAACCAGCCTAATGCAATTCTGGCAGGAGAAGTACTTAAAAAAAAAACTTAAAGGTTTGTAATTAAAAAAAAAAGTATTCCGGAAAATATACTTGAAAATCTTTTTGAATAAAATTATTTAAATTTCAACAATTACAACATTTTTTACACGGACGAAACATGATGTGGTTTTAATAAAAACGTTTTAACGACCTCGAAAACCTCCAGGCAATGTAAAAATCTTACCGATTTATCAATTTTACGGCTCCCCGTGTAGAAATTTTCAAAAACTAATGGCAGGACTAGATTTCTGAGGAAATTTTACTGTAGTACCTCTTTTTTCATAATTTTTAATAGTTTTCAGAAGGAATGGCATATAACAGAAGAATGAGCGGCTGAGGAAAGATGAAAAAGTGTTTTTTTTCTGAAAAATTCGCCCTGGGCTTAGTTTTCAATATTAAGGGCTAAATTTTGCGAACATAGTCCATTTTGGATTGGTAATTGGCAAAAAAAACTTTTTAGCCGGTTTCAGCGACCCGACCTGGAAACTTTTGCTGAATTCACTAAGAATCACTCTTATACATGCTAAAAATAAATGTTTTTGGTATAAATATTTTGAAATTTTCTGAAAGTAATATTTAATTACCTAATAATTGTTATTGTTTCACTGCTAGAAACCTCCCAGTATGAGTCTTTCCATTGATTAATATTTTTCTCTTCAAGTTTCCCTCTGTTAGTTTTCTAATTATCAAGCGATAATCAATATATTACAAATAAAAATAGTCCAAAACATAATAGTTTTCTGGACTATTTCTGCCTAATCATATTATTTATCAAGTAACATATCATGTAATATTACTGAATCTATTTCAAAATTTTAAATATTGCTTTATAATTAAAAACCTTCAAGTAGGAGTTATTTGATATAAGAGTAAATAATTATTTATCTTCAATTTATTAATTTTGTAATTATCATGTCTAAATTATAATATTTTATTCATAAAATGAAGGTATGAAAAATCTAAAATTGAAAAAATTTTACACTAAGGTAAAATTTATGTAGACTTTCTATAGGATAAAAAAATTACAAATAATTCAATTTTACTGTCGGTGACTTTACATATGAAAATATGAAAAAAAAATTTAGTTTTTAATGAAATATCTGCCCGTGCGGTGCACCGCGGTGGTCCCACGTATATGGAAAAATCAAAAATTAAAAAAATTTGAATTTGTAGTAATATTCATACAGGCCCTCTATAATATGTTAAAACTGCAAATATTTTAATTTACACTATCGGTGGTTTTATAAATAAAAAAGAAAATAAAAAAAAAAAAAAAAATTAGTGTATAATAAAATATATTTCGGCGGTCCCAGGTATATAAAATCAGAAATTTAAAAAATTTCACACTGTGGTCAAATTCATATAGGCCATTTAGAATATGAAAAAACTGAAAGTATTGCTCTTATATTTCTGGTGGCTTTATATATAAAACTCCGAAAAATTTCCTCTATAATAAAATATATATCGGTGGTCCAAAGTATGAAAAGATCAAAAATTCCAAAAGTTTCACTTTGTATTAAAATTCATATAGGCCGACTAGAATATGAAAAACTTCCCTGGTACAAAAAACATCGATGAATAAGCGCTTATTTTCATCGCTTATTTTCATCACTAAATCATCGCTTATTTTGTGCAAAAAAAATTACTGAAAAATTTTTTTTTTCAATTTCAAAAAAATTTTTTTTTTTTATTTTTTAAAAATTTTTGAGGGGAGGGTGGGGGAGTTATTATGAACCGGTGGACCCGTAATCGAATAATGTTTTCGAAAAAATTCCGAATTTTTAAAAGTAGAGGAAAAAAATAGCTTAAGACTGTTTCAGGGGGTTTTCAGGTGTGCTGAACTAGAATTTCTAACTTAAATTTTGATGTTCATATTTTTTGACCCAAAATTGGCCAATTATTTTTCGAAAAAATGCCAAATTTTTTAATAATGAAAAAATAATAGCTGAAGACTGTTTCGGGGGGTTTTCAAGTGTGCTGAACTACAATTTTTAACTTAAATTTTGAAATTCAAATTTTTTGACACGAAATTGGCCAATTATTTTTCGGAAAAATGCCAAATTTTTTTAAAATGAAAAATTAATAGTTGAAGTCTATTTCGGGGAGTTTTCAAGTGTGCTGAACTAGAATTTTCAACTTAAATTTTAAAATTCAAATTTTCTGACCCGAAATTGGTCCATATTTTCGAAAAAATGCCAAATTTTTTAATAATGAAAAAATAAATTCGAAGACTGTCTCGGGGGTTTTTGGATGTGATGAGCTAGAATTTTTTATTCAAATTTTAAATTTCAATTTGACCACTAATTGGCCAATTTTTTTTCGAAAAAATGCAGCTTTATTTTACAATGAAAAAGTAATAATAATAAAATAAATAATAATAATAATAATAATAATAAATAATAATAACTAGAATTTTTAACTTAAATTTTAAAATTCAAATTTTCTGACCCGAAATTGGTCCATTTTTTCGAAAAAATGCCAAATTTTTTAATAATGAAAAAATAAATTCGAAGACTGTTTCGGGGGTCTGTTGGTGTGATGAGCTAGAATTTTTCATACAAATACATACGTTTTCGGATTCCTATGTTACCTCTCTGTATAAGGTATTTCGGGCTGGTCCGACTGGAGCTTTTTTGCGAAAACCCCGACGACCCTGCGTACAAGCTATATAGCTGGTTTGTTCTTCCATAAAGAATACTCGAGGAAAACAATGTTTTTTTGGAAGACCACGCCAAACCCAAAAACCCTTATAAACCTGGTCCATTTTAATAATTTTTAATTAAAAAATTTTTTAAAACGCTTCTCCAACAGACGTGAGATTCTAAAAGATTCAAAAAATTATATCTTATCTTATTAGAACTAAATATGTCCATTAATTACGTGGGCTCTTATTAAGTGAATTTTTGGTCCTATAAGTAACAAAAGTATTTTGTTGTACTCGTTAATAACACTTATTTGTGAATAAATGAGCTAAGATATAGGCAATCTTATTTTTATAATATTTTATTTTTTCATGACTAATTTCACCTAATATAATCAATCACCTATGCAATGTTTTAAAACAACTACCAAAACAATTTACAAAACTCTTATCATTTAAAAAGTATTTGCACGTTTGTAACAATTAAAACACATTTTTTAAAGGATATTTAATTTTAAGTTTGTGTATTTATTTATTAGATATTTTACATTTGAAGTTTTATTCTGATATTTTGCTCGTAATCTTAAAATATTTATTGAATTTTCTGTAAAGCATAAACCTAAAATTAAAATTATAGCTTGATTGATAATTTGCTTTGATAAAACATATTCATTTCCTAAAATTTGGAAGCAAATATACATCTTTGCTTTGAGCAAGATACCACATCCACTATCTCCTTCAGACACTCGCCCAGTGGCTAATATGACACATCTTGCGAAGGCCCTGGAGAGATTAATAGTTGATCAGATTGTTGCCTACTTGGAGGATAACAATCTAATAAACCTACATCAATCTGGCTATAGAAAGAATTTTAGTACTCAAACTGTGCTACTTAACCTCACAGATATTATTCGCCGCGGTGTTGAACTAGGCTTTATAACAACTTTATTAATGTTTGATTTCTCTAAGGCCTTCGATACTATAGATCATACAATTCTCTTTAAAAGATTGTATGACTTAGGCTTTACTCATAAAACCTTGCAATGGTTTCATGACTATTTGCTCTTTCGTCAGCAAGCAGTTATAGATGAAAATGGTGAACCTACTGAGTTTATCACAACCAGTTCAGGTGTCCCACAAGGATCAGTTCTTGGTCGTATTTTATTCCTAATCTACATGAATTCCATTCTTGATACAGTAAATTTTTGTTACTCAGAACTGTTTGTTGATGACTTGCAAATTTTCATCCAGAGTAAAGTCTCCTCTTATAATACTGCTATGGCCAATATGCAGAGTGATGTCAATGCTATTGTGGATTGGACAACAACTAATCGCCTAAAATTAAATCCCAATAAAATTAAAGCCATTAACTTCGGAACAAATTTTTAATTAAATAATCTAGATAACATTTACAACTCGAATATTCCTACAATATCAGTTTCTAATGTAATAATACCATATTCAACTTCAGTACTAAATCTTGGAGTAATCTTAACCCCAACTTTAAATTGGACACAGCACATTATGAAGTTAACAAAAAATGTTCATTTTACTCTACATCGTTTACGCATGAAATCAAGACTACTATCTTTAGAGCTTCGTAAATTGTTAGTGTCCTCTTTGATTATTCCTTTTTTTGATTACTGTTGTCTAGTTTATGAAGCACTTGATGTTGCTATTGTAGACAAAGTTGAAAAGATTCTAAACTTGGCCATAATATTCATTTTTGGTGTGGGTAGATATGATCGTGTCTCAATAACACCATTGAGAAATCAATTAGATTTGTTAACTGCTAAATCTCGTAGAAAATATTTTAAGCTAGTTCTTGTACACAGCTTAATATCTTTCAAAAGACTGTTATATCTATCCTCACAATTTAAAGAACCTGATGAAGAACTCAGGCGCTCTCAACGAAACCTTCCTGATACTTCTTTGTCTGAATTCCTGCCACTTACATTCTCCCTTCTATCTTTCTATAGAACTGTTTTTTACAAAAGCTCATTCTTCATCACAGCTATTACTGAATGGAATAATCTTCCATTTACATTAAAATCATATACATGTATAGATACTATAGATATTAATTTTCTAATAATTTATTAAAATCAATTTTTTTTTTTTATGTTATTATTATTTTTACTATTTTTATTATTCTTATTATTTTTATTATTTTTATATTCATATTTTCTTGCTTGTTCTTAAATTTTATTGTTTAAATTACAACAAAGTTTAATTCTAGATATCAAATTTATTATATAATACTTATTTTATGTACTATGTACATTCCTACTGTAATTAAATGTAGCGCATAGGCCAAGCCTACGCCTGATCTTTCTTAAATAAATAAATAAATAAAATAAAATATTTGCAAAGATTCCATGTAAAGGATTCTATAACTTATCATAAAGATCATAAATAAAGGGCCTTAAAACAAACTTTACAACATAAGGTTTTCATAATTACTACGATAACGATACACAAAATTCTTTAAAACTAAATAATATGTATTGCAGTTTACATGTTTCATATTTAAAACTTATTTTTCTTAATTTAATAGTTCAAAAATACTATTTTTTGCATAAATTTTAACTAGGTCTAAATTTATAATAATTTTAGACAAAAAAATTATTCTTAGCAAATTATATAATTAAAATCTTGATGTTATTGTAATAATAATTATTTGTATAATTAATTTTATATAATTTAATTGCTATGTTATAGTTTCTTATTTTTCAAGAAATGATGCAGGGTGTTAAATATTTAAAAATTAAATTTTACTAAAAAAACAAACTTTTTTATTAGTGTTTAATAAGACTGGAGATTGGGTACTATAGATATATATTGCGTATTACCACATGCAACAAAAACGACATTCCTCAAAATAGTTTCAGTGAAAACTGCTGTGATATTATTTTCAACGCTTATCACTTTTTTCATAGATGTTAGACCACGTATATTTTCAGTATTAATCTGTTATGTGAAGGTAACCTCCTTAGTTATGTGAACTGGTTTTCCTGGATGCAGACACCAGCTGCATCCATAGTATCCATTATACTGTATTAAACATTGTATAGAACAGCGAGCTGGTGAATCTGCGCAAGAACAAATACAATAAATATAAATTTTTTTCATAACTCCTTGTACTTTATACGAGATTCCTGAATCTGAAAGTTCACTAAGTTCATTAACTACGGGATTCAGAAATATTTTCATATTCGGCTTTTTTTTCCCAAACCAAACTCCTGCTACTACCGTGTGTTTAGATCTTTCTTGGAAAGGAATCTCATTGAGTATAAGCTGTATAGGCCACATAGATTGTGTGGAACTTTTATAAGCAGGTGATCCATCTGAACTAATCATCACACTAGCATAAGAATTCCGTTTCTCAGGAGGTAAAGAATTCAAAAAAGTGCGATATTTTCTTCCAGCGAAAATATCTTTTAAGATATTTGGATCATAATGTCGTTCATTAATCACATAATTATAGTAATCACTATTCAATTCAATCAGTTGTTTAAGTTGCTGACCAACATTTATGGTGATAAAAAAATTTTCAAAATTGTCAAGAGGAATAATATTTTCACAGAGTGGACAGAGAATGGATTTTTCGTTTTTGTTAAAAGTCCTAATATATGTTGGGCAGGTTAGACAAAAGGCATGGTATGTTATCATTGATTTTGAATTAAGTATTTTATCAGTTAAGTACCTGGAATCTTCTTCGCTTATTCGCATTTTCAACTGATAAGTTAAATATTTTTAAATGGTTTTCTAAGGATAATTCATTTTTGTTATGCTTGGCACCTATAATTATATTTGATAACAAAATTTCCGCCTTTGTTGCATTCACGGTAACATCCATTGGTTCATCAAGAAAACCATGGCTGTTAATTAATTTATATAATTCTGAAAAAAAACGTTCATTTTCGGAATCTTCTTCCTCATTCGGCGTGCCTTCGTCAAACGAATGTGAACTATTACTATCAGAAGTGGTATTTCTTAGTTCATTATTGGAATGGTCAGAATCTAATTCACTATCTGACGCTAGATGGTTTATTCCTGGAATCGGAAAATCCTAAAAAGTAATAAAGATTTCCGTCATATTAGAATATTGATTAAATTTTCATTACTAACACTTTCATTAAAAAAAAAAAATACTCTTTGATTTTACTATCATAATAGTAAAGAGTGGTTGACGAAATCGCCTGTTCTTCTTATGAGCAGAAGAATGTACTCAAGAGCAGAAGAAAATCAAGCATTTTAAAAAATCACTCTTTATTATTAATTTATGGAATAGTTTATCACTCCCAATTTACGGTTAAGAATAACTTGAAAAAAAAATATACCATGTAAGGAATTTGAGAAGGATAAGTTTACCAAAAGTACATTTTCTAGTCAAAAAGAGGATAAAAAGAGCGTTTTTTTGTGTTGACACTGTTTACTTATTTTATAAGCTAGTATTCAGCGAGTGATTTAATCAACTGACGGGTATGGTGGTATTCCAATAGAAAGTTGTTGTTTAATAAAATAAAGATTTCCTTAATTTTATTAAGAATAAACCAAAAAGGTTAATAATATATTTCTACATAATTTAAACAAAAAATGTATTTAAAAGCATAAAAATCAATAGTTGATTTTGATTCACTAAAAATTAAACGTAACATTTTTATTTCTAAAAACAATGCTCATAATAAAACCTGGACAAGAATTTTTACAGTGTTTTTACAAACAGGAAATACAGTTATAAAGACCTAATTTTCGAGTGAACTTTAATAAGAAACTAATATTTTCTAAATTATAGCTTGCTTATTTATTTTTAAAAGTTTTCAACAAGTACAATATATTTATTTTCTTTTAACATACTATGACGTAGCTGGCAATAATTTTAATCTTATTATTAAATATCAACTATTTTACCTGGTCATAAAAAACTGGAACAAGTTTATTTAATTTTATATAATGTATATCGATAAAAAATTGAAACGTTAAAATAAGTTACTTCTTTTTTTACAAATTAATTTATTTGAGGTAAGGGGAGCAGTTTAGATTTTGGCGAAAGCTAATCTAGTATTGAATGGCTCATTACTCTGGCACAGTGTAACTCTTGTAAATCTAGTGATTTCCTCAAATGTCTAATTAGCTGAGAGATGTAAACGTTAAAAACTGCATTTATTAAATCTGATTTAAATACAAATTTTCGTAAAACCTAAGCCTACAAAATCTGAAATTTTTATAAATATAAATATTTCAAGTAATACTTTTTTTTCTATATTATGCTATTCAAAATCATTCTGAAACGAATAATATTGTCCTCACAAAAAATTACATTTTCTACATTTTATTTAAAATTTTATTGTACCTTTTTTACTTTTTTAGTTTCATCTTTCAAACCTTTTTTTCAAACCAAAATTTTTTATTAGTAATTTCTTTATTTTTAAAATAACAACCTGTTTTATCCTATTTTTTAAAACAATAATTTAGTCACATTCTATAAACAATGGGATTCATGAGGATTAATGAAAAAATAATAAGACGAACCAGAATTTGTTAAGTTAAATTAGTTAGATTACAAAAATGTACAGTTATATTTTAAATAAATTGGCATAATCTTATCTTGAGAAAAAATTATGCAATAGAGATGACTAATAAATTTTTAAAAATTCGGAGCCTCATAATTCTCAGGATTTTAAGATAATTTTATTCGTTCGAAATCATTTTAGAGCACATAGTATAGAACGAAAAGGGTTACTTGAAAATCATACTATTTACTAATATTATGATTTACAATGGTCGGTAGAATCTGCTCAGATTTTGTACGTAAATTACAATTAAAAAAGGAATTTAAAAATTGTACATATCGGGATTGCTTTGATATTAGAGGAAATCCCTTTATGAATTAATTATGGTTAATTAATTATAATTAGACTATCCCAGAACCTTATTCGCCGATTTCATTTTTCATTATTCTCGTGCGAATTTCACCGAAATTTATATCCCTTCAATCAAATCGCCGAAATTAGTCGCCCTTTCTATGCCTTACATAAATTTAAAAAAATTTTTTTTTCTTTCTTTGGTGATCCTAAAAAATACCATTTTAATATAACATTATCCAGCCTAGATATATTAAAGTCCAACAAAACAGCTAGAAAGTTGTAAAAAAATTTAATAATTTAAATGACAAAGCTGAAGATTATGCTACTTTCTTTGAATTGTTTAAAGAATATAATTTGAAAGTTTTGATTTCTTAAGTATCCATTTTCAATAATTTGCTATTATAAATACATAATTATCATTTTGAGTCACTCTGGTAGTTACCTACTTTAACTACTTTAACTTAATGGCAATAAACAAAAAAATTATAACCAAAATAAATAGTCGCATAAAAAAATTCTATAAAATTTAATTAAAATAATATTCTAGGTATAATTTAATTTTGCATTTTTGAAACATTATTCTTTATAAAAATCAAGATTTGATATGAAAAAATATGATTAAGCTGTACAATTTTTTATTATAAAAATTAAAAAAATTATATTTTTATGCAAATTAAACGTTTGAATTTACTTTTTCTTGCAATCATAATATTAATATACATATCACAGTGTTATATACTGCGATACATACCTCACTTCTATCAGAAATCTGAGAGGTTGATGAGGACTTTGATCCCGAAGATGAACTTGATTGTAAAATACTGCTTATTGATTCTGGCGATGATAATGCAGGTGGATTTGATGAATCAGTTGTATCATACTCAGAAACAGTTGATGATGATATACTAATTGTGGATTCTGACGATTTTTCATATTTTTCATACAATTCATACTCTGATTTACTAGCATCTGATGAATCCATGTTTTCAATTTTTTATCCCAATTTTACTACAAATATTATAAAGAAAATAATAATCATACATAGTAATATCAAAGTATATTAATGCAAAAATTAAAATTATTTCAAACGATAAATTTAAATGATATAGATAATTCAAAGTCTCGTTTGACGCCCCCCTCTATTGTGATTATTTGACCCCCCTCGATTTCCGGGCCTTATGGGGTACTCTTCCCTTTAAAAATGTTTAAAAATAAAATTTTTCATAGAAATAACACAAAAATTATATTATAAATAAAAACAGAAAAAAAATACAATAATATAAATTAATAAATTTTTGGTTATTAATAATTTTTTATCCTGAGGATGTAAATAGTATATTTAGTATCTAGGGTGTAACTTTTTAAAGCTAGTGTGAGCATGAATGATATGTGTTCACACTATAGTGTCTATAGTTTTTCGGCCATTAGTGCTTACGATATTTTTTCCCTACCTAGACGTACAACGAGTTCAGAAAATTCCAAGTTACCCTCCTTGTTAATAAAAAAAATTTCAACTTCAGATTTCTTCGTCGGATTCAGATGGTATACTTTAAACTCATTCATGCATATAAATAAAGCAAAAATTTTTTGTTTTTTTGGAGTAATTTTTGCTGGGCATTCACATAAATTATACGTAATTTTCAATCTTATCAAATTCCTTTTGATTTACAATTAATGACAAATGAATTAAATTTTACAAAATCTCTTAAAATATAAACTTGATTAAAAAAAAAAAATTATGTTTACATAAACATTTAAATGGTTTCGTCAGATTTTTGAAAACAAAAATTGAATGCTGCCCTTGTGAATAATACCCAGAGAATAATTTTTTTAACTACAAAACGTTTAAACTGGTTTAAACTCGTGGTTTTTATTAAAACAAAAGGCAAATTCCAATAGTTCGATATTTTATATATGTATTTCTCTTCCTTTAATTTTTTTTATTTTTTTCACATAATAATAATAAATTTTTTATATATGACAATTTTCTGTTTACGTTTTTTTAAATACAACCAGCGTAATATTAGTAAAAATATACAAATATAATCCAAGAGTTCTGCATCCGCGCCATTTTATTTTTCAAAATTTATATTTACTAATCGTTCCTTTATTAAATAAAAACTTCTTGTAGGTATTCTATCAACTTTGGTTCTATACCACTAGCATCTCGGCTAGAACCCAGTAAAAAATATAGCGCGATATAATAAAATCAAAGCGACCAATCAAAACACGAATAAATCGAGGAAACGAGCGAGGAACAGATTCTGATCACGCATCAATTATCTAGAGTAGAAAAGATAACGCGAGACTACTTTGTTATGATCGGTTATGATGCAAAAAAATAATTTAATTTAATAAAGAAAAAAAAATAGACATTTTAAAAAACAAAATGGTATTGATTCAAGGTCCTGACCCTTATAATATATAAAATTATTTATAAAAATTTTATTTATGAAATTTTACTTACATTCTTAATTGTCCTTGAAAAGCAGAAACTTGATGAAATTTAAATTTTTTGATACAAAATAACTATAAATTTGTAAAAAATCAAGTTCTGATTAATAAATTTTCATTAAAGCACGTGTAAAACAATTTTTTCTTGGCAGTTCAACCACACATATTTTAATTATAATCAAAATTATATATAAAACACCTTTGAATACTTTTTAGTACATTCGTCAATGTTTATTTTCTTTTATGTATATTATGCATTTATTTATTAATATTAATTATAGGAGAGAGCATATGAAACAGAGCAAAATTTCTTCCTAAGTATGTTATTTCCTTTAATTCTCTTATGTTGAACCGACTTCAATAGTTGTGAATATGACTTTGTCACTCGCTTTGTGATGTATTAATAATACATGTGTTTTCCCGTTTCTATTTCTCTCGCTCTTAAACTATAAGCACCCTATGGAGTGGGGAAATCCACCGAAAGGCATAGATTGAAGTGTCCTCACCTATACGTGATCCCGAGCGGGACGAGAATTTTATTTCATTAGGTGAATCGCTATTTGATGATACTTGTAATCTTAACTGCGATTGGTTAACTAATAAAATATTAAACAAACAATGCAACCCGCTCTGAATTGCACTGTATAGTACTCCTCATGAAAATTTTAATCCCTCGAATAATTATATCTTATGATTAAGGGTGGTCAACGCGTTTGCCGCTTGATATTTTCTCTTTTTAATTTTGAGAGTTCAAAAAGTGACTATACGTATTAAATAGAAGGTTTGATAAATAATTATTTATAAATAATGTGACAATAAAAAAAAAGGTAAAAAAATAATGTTTATTTCAAAATAAAAAAATAAATCGGCAAACGAAAATTACAATGTGGATGCATTTAATAGCTTAATAATGCGGCATGTTAATTTTAAATTGTGAATTTAGTTCAGATTTGTTTACGTAAATAAGTTACATTAAACAAAAATTTATCGTCCAATTATTGTGATAAATGAATAAAGAATATAAAGTGTGATTTGAAAGCAGAAATTGTGTTTTTATAATAAATTAAGAAATTTAATGTTGTGATTATCATATAGTATAAACAACAAATAGGGCCTCCAGCAGCATTAAAAATAAAACAAAAGCGTAAGTAAAATTTTTGTTTGATTAAATTTATTATTATATTTTTATTAAAACCAAAATAATTTTCTTTGTCATTTTCAAATAAAAAAAATACGTATAACAAAATGATTTTTGTAACAATGACAAATTTCAGTTCGTAAGTTTTTTGAGTATAAAATAATTCGAAGAGGATTAAATAAACATCCAATAGAGCGCTTTTCAGTTTTCTTAAAATAAATCAGACTTTTTGAAATAGAATGTATTCGATACCTGCAGGAGGCGGATCATTACCAAAATACGTGTGATATCCTAAATACTATACAAACTCGTTATCCAAGTATAAATATTAATATTGGAGTTGTTATTAGGCTCTGTCTACACCAGGGCGTATGTTTTATGATAATCATATTTGTTGGATATTTTTTACCCAGCTACACTGTACTAAAAACATAACCTCAAAATTACATGTTTTAAATGATTATAACCCATTAAAAACTTAATTATTAGTTACATAAATTGTGTATAATTTTCATAGTAAATACCATTTATTTACATTTTATTGTTTAATTTTTATTGATAATATTTGCTAATACAAGTGGCACCATTTTGTAATAACTTTAATTTCGAATATCACGATTATCATAAAACATGATTACGTGTTGGTGTAGAGAGGGCCTTATTTTAATCCCTTCTTCCACGAATTTTTATACAATGCATACTAAAAGGTGGGTCCATTAAATGCCAAACGTAATAACTTACAAATATGTACTATTATTGGATTTGTTATCTTTTTCTTGTTTTTTCTATATTGCATGTAAACCCATTAATTTCTCGCTTAATGTTTAATATTTTTTTGTGCACACTTTAATCAAAAATAATTAGAGCACATTGTGCAATATCCGTATATGAAATACCACAGAATGTCAAAAAATCTACCAAAACATAACATTCTTAGCTAATGCGCGAATTCGTGTTTAATTTATAGCTGCAAATATCCTCGAGAATATTTTTAAAATAAATTCATAATTTTCTTTTTTGCTCTTCTGGGAGATAAACTTGTTACGAAATTTTCTGCATTCTTTCTAGGCCGAAAAAAAAAAACATTGTCATCACAATTGGCAAAAAAATACTTTGTACGACCTATTAAAAAGTACACATAGTTTACGTATTTTGCGAGGTAATTGAGTAGATTTGAATAATTTCCTGTCAAGTATAATGTATTTATGAAAACGCATTTTTATGAACAATAAATCGAATTTCTTTTCTACATAATTTTATTATGTAAACGTGGCAAGCCGATTTCATTATAGCCATGCCACGGTATGATTCAAAATTAAAAATAAAATTAAGAGTGCGCGCCATATTGTTTTTAAAAACAATTTATTTGTTGTTTTTTTTTTTTGAGTTATTAAAATTGTTTTGGGATAACGCCAGGGGAAAATTTTCCAACTTTCTTTTTTAATTTTAAATATTTTGGCATAAAAACTTTTGAAATTTAATAAAAATTAAGTCCATAAATGCTGTTGGACAAAATTTTCGAGTATTTGAAAAGATAAAATAAAAATAAAATCCAATTTTGACCAACAACATACGGCCTTATTTTTTATTAAATTTCAAAAGTTTGCATGCTAAAATATTCCTAATTAAATAAAGAAAGTGGAAAAATTTTCCTCTGCTCCTAAAAAAATTTCAAGACCCATAAAAATAAAAAATAAGTAAAAAAAAATGGCGCACTCTCAATACTGTTAAAAAAATCCGGGGATTAAAATTTATTTAACTATTAATTTAAAATCAATTAAATTTTAACATTTATTAGTTAATCATGTGATTATAAGTCAATTAAGTAACATTAGATAAATATTTCATTTATCATCTTCCTTTTTAATTCATTATTAATAAATATCATTCAACTCCTTTTTTTTTTTTTTTTAATTAGGATGCAATTTTATTATTATTATTATCTCCTATTATTCTGCGGAACTACTAGTTTGTGTAAATTTTACTTCTACTGGATATCTCGGATCTGATACTTAATTTATTGAAAATTTTTGTCTCAAAATTTTTTTCATAAAAATATAAAAAAACACTATTTTTTTTCTTTTTGAACTCTATTGTTTACAGTAGTACGTTTACACTGGAATTCTAGTATTAAGATATTCATTATCATTGGTTTTTCTATTTTACTAATTTTAATTTAAAAATTCTGAAAATTTTTATCTTAAAATCTTTAAAGTCAAAAATTTAAAAAACATTTTGTTTTCTTTTTTGACATTTTTTGAAGATCAGTTTTATTTATTGTCTTATTATACTTACTTAGTTGATGTAGACCGTTAATAATATTTAGTTGTCGCTTAAGGAACCGTAGTGTCAATAACTTGCCACCGTTTTCTTTTTGATCCGTAGAAAGTTTTCTCACGTTTCTCCTTAAATTTAGAATATTTTGGGATTAAAAATTTTTATTAAATTCAAAACGTTATTATTTAAAAATATTCAAAAATTTATAAAGAAACTGGGAAAACTTTCTCCGGATTAAAAAAAACAATTTTTAACCCCAAAATTTTTGTGACTCTTGATTGATGCGTTTCAGTTTTATGAATTACTTCGGAATCACTTAAGAAAAATTATTATAAATTACTAGATTTTGAGATTCTTTAAATTTTTTCTACTTTTTAATATCTTTTTCTATAGTAATTTTAAACAATTTATGTTAGAAAAATATTTTTGATACCATTTCGAACTCTTTGCAAAAAGAAATTTTTTTTTTAATATTTAACAGTTCACTAATTTGCGTTTCAAAATAACTGAATTACCTCGTTACCCTAAGTTTCTATTAATTATATTTATGAAGCAGAAAAATAAAGCGTAAAATATTTGAGAACACACGTGGAAATACAGATTTTTTGCAATTCTTTTGGAGAACTAACAAGGGGAGTTCAATATATTTGGAACACCAAATTACACCAAATGGTTATAGATGAGTTTATTATGTTGAAAAAACATGCCAACTACCCTCGATTCATTCCAATGGGCCTTCTGGGCTTAGAAACGAAGGGCTCAATGTTATAAAATATGGTTTTTTGGTAATATCCAATGAAACGCCAAAACCTCGCAAGTTACCCAAAACTCTTGTGCTTGATCTCATTTTTTTGGTTTAAGTATCACCTTTCATACGCCGAAAACCGCAATTTACTGTCACTAATTCTCTCATCACTATAGCCAATTAACCAAACGGGCATTTTTTTGCTAAAAATGGACAATTTTTAAATTGCTGCAAAATTTGTAATTTCTTACGAAAATGGGTTTTATAGATCTGAAAAAATTTGTAGAAGCTTAAAGTTTCCAAAACTTCTTTACTTTACCTTTTTCAATTGTTTGTTAACCAGATATGATAACTTGAAGTCACAGTCCCAATTTAAAAAAAATTATGGCATTTCATTGAGAATTACCAAAAAAACCTATTTTATAACATTGAGCGTTTCTAGGCCCAGAAGGCTCATTGGAATAAACGGAGAGTAATCGGCATGTTTTTTTCAACATAGCAAACTCATCCATAACCATTTGGTGTTCCAAGTGTATTGAACTCCCCTTGTGAGTACAGCTGAAAATCCCTATCTTTAGAAGGAATTTATGAACGCACTTTTCTTGTAATTATAGGAATATCCCAGAGTTAAATTTTTACTACTGTTATAATTAGCTTCCCCTGGAAATTACACTCTCCCTCCTTCTAAATTTTTTTCAAATGCATTCAGATATTTTAGAATTATTTGGTATTTAAATTCATTCAGTAACTTAGATTTAAAAATAAAGATAATAAGGAATAGAATTTAAAAATAGTACTTACCTGTTTCTAAGGTATCTAAAATTTTTTCTTATTTCAACAATATTTTTGAAGTAACTGTTTTAGTAGAAACTTACGATAAAAATTTATAAATATGTTCTGGAAATCCAATATTCAATTAATTAAAATAATTTTTTAAACATATATATTTTTTTTTATTCAAAATAATGTCATAAAAACTTTTTATTTTATCTTCTTGTTATTAAGTAATTCGTAATTTTCGTTTAATTAATTATTTAAATTTCAAATTTACATTAATTTAAATTATTGTAAATAAATAAATAATTAATTAATTTTTTTAATTTTTATTTTCTTGTTCAAATTAATTCGAATAAATTATTTTCATTTTAGCTAATATGATCGTATGCTAATAAATTTGTCCTGATGTATTTGGGTGGTTTTCACTGTAACTATATACTTTTTTATTGTTTACGGCACAACACTAATTATATTTTTAAAAAAATTTTTTTTGTATTTTAATGTTTATCAATGTCCAAAAACCTAAAATTTTCAGTGGTACTGCTACAAATGTAAAAATAAATTCTACGTGTTATTCTTATGGGATTTTTTTATTTATGCAGACGGTGGCGTCATGGACGGTTGCGACATTTTGAATGTATTATTGAAATAACTTTGTATTGAAGCCATCAAATTTTCTCAAATTCTGGGTATCTTATTTTTCCATCAAAACACATAACTGAACAAGATATATTAAGTAATATATGACATACACTTGGAGAAAACGACATGGACGGTGGCGACATTTTTTTTTTGTAAAAGCGTTTTAAAATTTTAATAGGTTTAATTTTCATAGTTAAAGCTTTTATATTTAAAATTTTAAGTTTTCCACGATTCATATATGAGTAGTTGAGTGAAAAAAAACACAATAGTGCTTTCAAGTGCATAAATATAGAGTGCGCTCCCATAAAAGGTGGGAAGCTTAAAAATACTTAAAATTGGGGGACAGACTTATATGTGACGATAAGCTAAGAGGATTGCATGAAAATTTGTTTCGTTGAAAAAAATGAGTTTTTGGGACCTAAATACGTCATATGCATCCTACAGAAAAATTTAAGTTCAAATTTTAAGCCGTTTGTTAATACTCAAAGTTTACAGTTAAGTAAAAGGACAGCAGACGGTGGCGACAATTCGAACACATATGCTCAAGAAAATTTTTTTATTAAGTTACCAATATATGCATAGTAGGTTGTGACTTTAAAAAAATATTATTTATGAACTTTTTAAAAGAAAAAAAAGTGTAAAAGAGCTTTAGTTTCGGATATAAATGGAGGGGACACTATGTATACTGTTCCTGCGAAAACCACCCATTTGTATTATGTTTTTACTCATATAAAAGGATAGAATAATATAGTAACTCGTATAGTAATATTATTCTATGATAAAAGTAAGAGTAAATCTTAGCATTTACTGTTTTGTTAATATATTTTTTTCCAGATATACCCAGGTAGAACCAAAACCCAGATTTCTGTATACCCAATAAATCCCTCAAATCTATCTTAACTTTGTTATACTTAATCCGATTGCATTTTAAGTCTATTCATATCTAAACTAACAATTTCAAATTTTCCCCGGGTAGTTTAAATAGCACTGAAAATAGTTTTATACAAGACATTCAAAACTTAGTAAATTAAATCTAAAAACTTTATTGCTTGTTTTTTTGGATTAAGTCATAATTGAACACTCAAGACAATTAAAAATACCCTTAATAATTAAAACGGTGCCAAATTATTGACACTACGGTTACTCAAGAAATTTCAACAAATATTCGTAAGCGTTAAAAATGTTTATAAAATCCAAATAAAATCTGAGAAATAAAGTGGAAAAATATAATCATTAGAAATTTATTTTTACAAGCCGGAAACCCCAATTAAAAGACCTATGAGACACTAGCTGTTACGCAAGAAGATGGATTTGTACTTTGGACTTATTTTGATTCATTTTGGTACCTGTCTCGTTTTTTATAATTTTTAATTTTAGAAAGCAAAAAAAAGGATAGCAAGAAATTGTTTGCAAATTAATACAAAAATTACAATATTAAAATCTGATTATTAGAAACATTTTTTATAATATATCTATGGAGAGCATATATATATACAAGTTATAAGAAGAAAAATAAGTCATAAGCTAAATCCTTCTAATACTGCATAACTTTTAAGTATGCATTAGTTTTAGCTTTAAAGAATGTACTTGTTGATGCACGAATAATTGCTTAATATTTTACAGAACAAAAAGCAACATCAAGTTTGCAAAAATTATTTATATTGAAGACGAAACTGAATTAACAGTACCAATTCAGTATGTAAAAAAAATGAAAAATAAATTACCAAAGCATAATGAAGATTATGATAAAGAAGCAATATATTCTGTTTTATACAAAGATCCGAATGATAACGAAAAAGAAAAATATTATGATGCCAGAATAACTAATTTGCTGGGTATGTTCTTCTATATTATATATGGGTGGTTTTCACTGTAACTATATATTTTTTTATTGTTTACGGCACAACACTAATTATATTTTTTTTTTATTTTTTTTTGTATTTTAATGTTTATCAATGTCCAAAAACCTAAAATTTTCAGTGGTACTGCTAAAAATGTAAAAATAAATTCTACGTGTTATTCTTATGGGATTTTTTTATTTATGCAGACGGTGGCGTCATGGACGGTTGCGACATTTTGAATGTATTATTGAAATAACTTTGTATTGAAGCCATCAAATTTTCTCAAACTCTGGGTATCTTATTTTTCCATCAAAACACATAACTGAACAAGATATATTAAGTAATATATGACATACACTTGGAGAAAACGACATGGACGGTGGTGACATTTTTTTTTTGTAAAAGCGTTTTAAAATTTTAATAGGTTTAATTTCCATAGTTAAAGCTTTCATATTTAAAATTTTAAGTTTTCCACGGTTCATATATGAGTAGTTAAGTAAGAAAAAAAATACAACAGTGCTTTCAAGTGCATAAATATAGAGTGCGCTCCCATAAAAGGTGGGAAGCTTAAAAATAGCTAAAATTGGGGGACAGACTTATATGTGACGATAAGCTAATAGAATTGCATGAAAATTTATTTCGTTGAAAAAAATGAGTTTTTGGGACCTAAATACGTCATATGCATCCTACAGAAAAATTTAAGTTCAAATTTTAAGCCGTTTGTTAATACTCAAAGTTTACAGTTAAGCAAAAGGACAGCAGACGGTGGCGACAATTTGAACACATATGCTACAGAAAATTTTTTTATTAAGTTACCAATATATGCATAGTAGCTTGTGACTTAAAAAAAATATTATTTATGAACTTTTTAAAAGAAAAAAAAGTGTAAAAGAGCTTTAGTTTCGGATATAAATGGAGGGGACACTATGTATACCGTTCCTGCGAAAACCACCCATATATATTATCTATTTTTATTAAAATTATTAAATTTTAGCATATATTTTTATACTTTTTTATTTTATTATTTACACTTATTGTTTGAAAGCAATTTATTGAGTCCTACAATAGATAGCAAACAAAAAATTTAGTGAAACTCAACCTATATTAAACTCGTTGTATAAAAAAACTTATAACCGGTTTGTGTACACACAACCAAAATGCATGGAACATGTTTACTTACATCTGTAATCTTACAGCATAGACACACAAAAAACAATACAATTTCCTATTTTTATAATTTGTAATTATCACCTTTACTAAATGTTAAGATTCTAAACCCAAACTATTATGATTTCCTAAACGTGTATTATTCTAGGTCTTTAAATCAAAAATATTCTAAGTCCCTAAACCCGAATTATTCTAAGTCCCAAAATTGAAATTATTCCAAGTCCCATTTGACCCCCCCCTTAAATGGGACAAATTTGACCCCCCCCCTTAAATGGGACAAATTTGACCCCCCCCCCCTTAAATGGGACATATTTGACCCCCCCCCTTAATTTTCCAGTTCCGAAGTACCCCCTCCCTATAAAAATGTTCCATGTTAAAAAGGTAATATTTAATGCCAAATACTACAGTAGTCGTAGGCATAAAATCACTTAAATCGGGGAAAATTAGGAATCAAAATTTTTTCTTTCGTTTTGTGAAGCTAAAAGAAATAAAAACAGAACAAGTATATTTTCCTCACTTTAGTTGCACCGCATGGCCATAAATTTGCGGCAAAAAGTCCAAAAAATTCGTTTTTTTCAAATATCTCGTAAACAGCTCAAAATAGGAAGATTTAACAAGAGAGCATTTTTGATGGCGATAAAATTTTACAAAAAAAAGGTCCAGTAAAGTTTTTTTGTAAAATGCATTCTTTTTGCCAAAATAAGCGTGCAAAAAGGACGTAATATTGTACTGAAAGAAAATTAGTGGCAAAGTTGCTTAATATGTAGTTATTTCAGCAGTATCGATTTTTTTAAATTGAAAATAAACAAAAGTATTAAATAAAATCATTTTGGACCACAATATTTGCGCGCTTTGTGCTGATTTTTTTGATGATTTTTTTTAGTTTTTTTAATGAAAATAATCATTTTTTTTATCAAACAATATTAAATATATGCGCAATTTGCGCGCTGAATTATAATGAAAATTTTTATGATTTTTGTAAGTTTTTTTAAAGTAATTAAACAAATAATTTAATTAACGAAATAGTTGTAAGCGCGCTAAGTAATAATGGACTAACTTAATTTTTTATCTAGAAATTAATTAAATAAATATTAGTAAACCGTAAATTTGTACAAATTTTAATATACTATCAATTTAAAAATGCAATCAATTATTTTATTTTTTTATTATTATTTAATTATAAAAAAAGAAACACATTGCTCCGAAATTTGTATACACAAAAACCTCAAACGACGCCAGAAGTATAATAATAATAACTGAAAAAAGTATAAAAGCGAAATACGCATATATTATGAACGCAGGACTTATAAATAAAGACAAGCGTTGAGCCAACTTTTACTGGGCCCAGAGCTTATAAAATTAATAGCATAACGTTATATAAAAAATGAAGGCCCAACGCCTATAATTTTAGAGCGATTTCGTCCACAAATGTTGAGCGAAAGACACAGAAAAAATTTTTACTCCCTCCCTTTTTACTTTCTTTTAAAAATCATTGTACTTATGCTAACATTTTTTAAAACCAGCATCTATGATGCATTATGCCCAAATGTGGTGGGGATACGAAATATCGCACGATTCCATCGCCTCAAATTTCGGAGGTTTTTGCTCTCAATAGTATGAGCGTTAAGCTATATAAAAATTTCTAAGCCCTGCGTCTATATTTTAGCATCGTTGCGCTCATAATACTTCTAGCGTTCTCGCTCTCATCGAAAATGTGAGCATAATGCTTTTATACTTTTTTCAGATATATTTATTATGTGGTGTCTTTCATGCGCGCAAGAATCCACTCAGTAGGCGCTTGAGGGAGAAAATGTAGAAGAGCGCGATAGTAGATAAAAATTATAAAATTTTATTTAAAAAAATTATTTTCTTCGGCGCTCTGAAGGAAAATTCATCGAAAAAATTTATTATTATAGTTTTGTAAATTGAAAACTCTATTTTCAGTAGCAACAAAAAATTTTTTTCTAGGCCGAATACTTTTTAAGATATTGTAAAAATAATGGACAATATTTCATTACTTTTTATGCGGTGGAAAACCATCAATATCTGGAAAATGGAAAACTTTTGTCAAATTTTTTTGCTGGACTCTAATAAGCAACATCTAAACTATAAATAGTGAAAGAATCAAGTTTCTATCTGTATTTTTAGATGAATTATACTTATTTTAGTAAAAAATATACAGCTTTTTAAAAATTTTGAAAAAATTAATTTTCTTTATCAGCGGCCCATTTTAGACGGCTGGGAGGTATCAAAATTTGCTTTATCAGAAAAGTAGGCCAAATAGTCATAAAAAACATGGCAAAAAAATTTTTTTTTGTTTTTTCTATTTTTTTTTTTGTGTTTTTGGCCGTTTTTCAAAAACATAAAAATTTCCGAAAATGCCAAGTTTCATTTTCAGTTTTATGGTATAAAATTTTTTTTTAAATTTTCAGTAAATATTATTTTATGCTTAAAATTTCATGTGAAACAATTTTTTTTAGTATAGCGCTTAAATATATTTAATTAGGCTAATTTTTAGCCGAGCGTTCACTCTCGCGCGCTCTGTTTTTATGTATATACCAGGCCGACTTTATAAAAAAAGGTTACATTTTCAATGCGTTTTTTTCATAATAAATATTAATCTTACGGAAAAAATCATAAGGACCTTTTTTTTGTAAAATTTCCTCGCCATCAAAAATGCTCTGATGTTAAATTTTGCTATTTTGAGTCCTTTACGAGAAATTAAAAAAAAACGAAATTTTTTAGGCATTGGCTATACATTAGCTACAACCCACCACAACAGATTGTTTTAAAGTTTAATAAAAAGCAAATATGCATTTTATGCTACATTAAGTTTGTACGTATGTACAAACAACTTAATTTTTTAAATGAAGATAATATACACTTTGCATCCCTTATTAGGGTATAAATCACTTAAAAAAGAAACCAATTAAAAAACAAAAAATTATGCTCATCTTGTATTTTGACAAGGCATGTTTTGCACTAGTTGAAATTTATTTTCAGCTCTTCCATCAAGCTGTACAAATTATACAAAAACAGGACAAAAGAATCCTTTTTTACATATCTAGAGGAAAAAAATTTATAACCGGTTTGTGTAACTACACAACCAACGAGCATGGAACATGTTCATTTATAACATTGATAATAAAGTATCTATTGTGTTCATAATGTAAATAATTATATCCAAATATTTTTATTATAGAAATCATGCTGCTTAGACATCAAAATGAAGCAAATTAATTAAATTTTCAAATTATTATAGTTTTTTAAATAATATGAATTTATTTTTTATTAATTTTTACAATGATTTCTTAAAAATTCTGCACCAATGGTCCCTAGGTACTTCTGTACCAAAGGTTTTTAGGGCCTTCTGCACCATAGGTCCCTAGGTACTTCTGCACCAAAGGTTTTTAGGGACTTCTGCACCATAGGTCTTTAGGGACTTCTGCACTAATGCTCCCTAGGTACTTCTGCACCAAAGGTCTTTAGGGACTTCTGCACCATAGGTCCCTAGGTACTTCTGCACCAATGCTCCCTAGGTACTTCTGCACCAAAGGTCTTTAGGGACTTCTGCACCATAGGTCCCTAGGTACTTCTGCACCAATGCTCCCTAGGTACTTCTGCACCAAAGGTCTTTAGGGACTTCTGCACCAAAGGTTCCTAGGTAATTCTGCACCAAAGGTTCCTAGTTACTTCTGCACCAAAGGTCTTTAGGGACTTCTGCACCAATGCTCCCTAGGTAATTCTGCACCAAAGGTTCCTAGGTACTTCTGCACCAAAGGTCTTTAGATACTTCTGCACCAAAGGTCTTTAGGGACTTCTGCACCATAGGTCCCTAGGTACTTCTGCACCAATGCTCCCTAGGTACTTCTGCACCAAAGGTCTTTAGGGACTTCTGCACCAAAGGTTCCTAGGTAATTCTGCACCAAAGGTTCCTAGTTACTTCTGCACCAAAGATCTTTAGGGACTTTTGCACCATAGGTCCGTAGGTACTTCTGCACCAAAGGTCTTTAGGGACTTCTGCACCAATGCTCCCTAGGTAATTCTGCACCAAAGGTTCCTAGGTACTTCTGCACTAAAGGTCTTTAGATACTTCTGCACCAAAGGTCTTTAGGGACTTCTGCACCAAAGGTTCCTAGGTACTTCTGCACACTATAAAAAATAATAAAATTTTAAGAAGTTAATATTAACTTCGTACCCATTAAGTCCCCGAAAGTGAATAATCCCTTGATTCATTTTTGTTAACGGGGTTAAATCAATGCATCCCAACCTTGAGTCAGCTGACGTATATTTGTTAAAATAGCTGTCTTTTAGACTCAGGTCAACTTAATATTAGGCTGAATCCGGTAACTATATATTTGACTTACGTATTAATTATAACTCCCTGAAATTTCTATCATCTCCTCGAATACCTTCGGGATGAAAATGGACCGTACGAGGGAAAACTGATATCCTGGAGGAAATATTTTTAATTTTTCATCTAAAACATTTTTCCAATTTTCCAAGATGGCGGACCAAAAAACATGAAAATAGAAACTTTCTACATTATCTATGGGTTTTCGGGGTCGAAAAAAACGTTTTTATAAATGAAAATTGGAATTTTTTTGCCCCAGAATATTTTCCAATTTTCCAAGATGGCGGACCAAAAAACATGAAAATAAAAACTTTCTACATTACCTAGAGGTTTTCGGGGTAGAGAAAAACGTTTTTATGAATGAAAATTTTAATTTTTTTGCCCCAGCTTATTTTCCAATTTTCCAATATGGCGAACCAAAAAACATTTTAGAATAAGCTTTTTACATGTTTTTTGGTCGGCCATCTTGAAGAATTTGGAAAATATGCTGGGACAAAAAAATTAAAATTTTCATTTATAAAAACGTTTTTCTCGACTCCGAAAACCCCCAGGTAATGTAGAAAGTTTTTATTTTCATGTTTTTTGGTCCGCCATATTGGAAAATTGGAAAATTGTTTAGGATGAAAAATTAAAAATTTCGCCTCCAGGATATCAGTTTTCCCTCATACGGTCCATTTTCATCCCGAAGGTATTCGAGGAGATGACAGAAATTTCAGGGAGTTATAACTCCCTAAATCAGGGAGTTTATTATATTTACGGGCTTGTACTATATTTTTTTTTATGTCTAAGATAAGCTTGAATTTATTTCAATGTTATATTTAGATATAACAAATTCGAATTAGCTTAAATTAGCCCAATTACATTTTTTGTATCAAGCTAATATTTTGCTGAAAGAAGCTTGCTTTCAATTGAATCACGGGATCTCCCGTCAAGTCACTGTTTAAGTTGATTCAAGTAAATATTCGCTTCGCCGTATTTCTGGACTAATGCTTAGACTTCTGCACTAATGCTCCCTAGGTACTTCTGCACCAAAGGTCTTTAGGGACTTCTGCACCATAGGTCCCTAGGTACTTCTGCACCAAAGGTCTTTAGGTACTTCTGCACCAAAGGTCTTTAGGTAATTCTGCACCATAGGTCCCTAGGTATTTTTGCACCAAAAGTCCCTGAATCGAAAATATTCTAAGTCCATTTCACCCCCCCCCCCCTAAAAGCGTCAATTTTTGACCCCCCCCCCCCCTGCCGAGCCGGACTTTTTCAAATACCCCATCCAATGAACATGTACCATGTTAAAACCCTATTTTTTGCCCTAGGGAGACAGCTGTTTTGCCCATTATATGAAAAACTATCCTTTAAATCACGGGAAAAAATATGGGGTTTGACCTTTGCATGCTGTCTGCACTTGCTCGCTACTCTCTATCGTGTTTACAACTGAATGGAAAGTCAAAACTAATATTTTGTCTTTTGTTTAAAAAATAGTTATTTTGTACGTTGTTAAAAAAAAAAATTGTGACTTTAAATATTTTTATTGTAATTGCAGTATAAACTTTAAAAAATTAATTTAATGCTTAAAGTTTGCCTTTAAATTTTACAGAAAATGATGTTGAAATAAAAATGAGTAGGACAGGTAGGCCTCTTAAATATCTTAAACCGCGGAGAGATTATTCGCCTGAAATTTATCCAAAATCAAATGAAAGTGAAGAATTGAAAAAAGACGAAAAAAAAGAGGTAACTATAATTTAGTTACATTATTAATAATATTTTAATTACATTATTATTAAAATTACAAAATAAGCGTTTTAGATTTGCAATTTAAAAACCATTTATTTTGAAGGTATAAGAAAAATAAAAAGCTTCTGTTGACGATATAATTAAAAATATTAGTTTTTGGTTAAAATTGAGTTAGAAAATATAAATTAGAAATAAAAATTTCTGTTAAAAAATGGAATCTATTTTTTTGTTTAAAACTTTTATTTACAACAATTTAGTATTGGAAGGAATAATATGTCGAAAGAATAATATAATATAACAAAGAATAATATGTCGCAAAAATTTATCACTTACTTAATATTATTTTTTAATTAATTTAAAAACATTTTTATTTATAAATAATAAAAATTTTTTATTTTTTAAATATTTGCAGAAACGACCTAAAATTGCAGTTGTGGAAGAAAATAAAAAAGATTTAGAATTGTTTAACTCACGAATAAAAATTCTTGAAAAAAGTGATAATGATAATATTGCCAATAATACTGAAGATATATTAAACAAAACAATAGCAGAGAAAGACAACGCTATTGCTGCAAATAAAAGATCACATGCTGCTGAAATACTCGAATTAAAAAAATTATTTGAAGATAAGGAAGAGGATTATAAAAAAAAAATTTTTGATCTTGAAAGTGATATCCAAGAGAAGGATAAAATTATAAAGGGTTTACATTTGTACATAAAATCAGTACTAGTTCCGGATGGTAAGTAATTTATATTTTATTTTAATCACCACACAGCACTGTACGTTCTGTTGAATATTATATTAAAATTCGATTAACAATTTAAAAAAGAAATTTTACTTAAATCAGAACTGCCTTCTCGAATTGACGAACTCAAAATTTTAATGAATTTATTTTTTGAAGATAAAATTAGTGATTATGAAAAAAACACATGGAAAAATATCAACCACATAAACACAATTTTCTTTTACCTAAAAAGTAGTAAAATACTCCCTTTTGAATACTTCTGCGTAAGCTATAATTAAACGTCTAAAATATCTAAAAAACGTACAAAATTTACGCTATGGGGGGTGGTCACCTCTTCGACCCCCCACCGCTGCTCAAAAGCATATAAAATATAATTTTCAAATTTACCTTAATTTTATCCTTAAATTGTAACTAAACAAAAATTTTCCAAAAATTAGAACTCTGTAAAAAATTGTATGTACGGGTGCGGATGTTATTTTTTATATTTTTAGAAGACTTTAGTCAACTCATAAGCATATAATTTTTATGATAACCTATATTTAATGGATCGCCCGTGCGTAGTTCAAAAAAATTTGATTGGGCCTAGAATCGGATTCTACGAAAAAATTTCTATGCAGTCCTAGAAGGAAATACTTTTTCAAAATATGAAAAATTATCTCTCTTTTAAAAAATTACCTGAAAACGAAAATGTCTGCCAAGAATCGTAGATTAATATCTAGAAACTTAAACTTGATAAACAGGATTAAGTTTAGTAGTACTGTCGGAAAATAAATGACAGATAAAAATTTATTTAAATACTTTATTCCCTCCGAAAATTCGGTGCATTTGGAACCAAATTAAAGATCCGACCGACAGTTTGAAACTCATTTCATTAAAATTCACCACAATCACAATTTATGCCAAAATAGTTCGGTCTTACGTCTTCTGCGTAACCAATAATAATGTAATACTTTTGTAATAATTTTATTTTTAATTTATATGAACTCTATTTTGGACGAAATTAAATTCTGTTACTATGAGCTGTTTGTTGACGATCTGCAAATATATATACAATGTAAGACTTCTTCTCTTAATATGGCTATTGCTAAAGTACAGCAGGATGCCAATGCAGTAGTAGATTGGACAACAAATAACCACTTAAAATTGAATCCAGATAAAAAAATCAAATCTATAATTTTTGGTACTACGTTTCAATTAAGTAAAATCAATGATCTTGAGGTACCATTTATTACAGTCTCAAACACAAACATTCCATATTCTACGTCGGTGACCAATCTGAGTGTAATTTTAACCCCAACGTTAAATTGGTCTGCACAAGTTCTGAAATTGTCAAAATCAGTGCACTACACACTACATCGTCTACGCTTAAAGTCAAGACTATTATCTTATGAGCTACGAAAATTACTAGTAAATTCTCTAATAATTCCATACTTTGATTATTGTTGTCTGGTCTATGATGCCTTGGATGTGACTCTTATGGATAAAATAGAAATAATATTAAATCTAGCCATAAGATTCATATTTGGTATTGGTAGATATGAACAAGTATCCATTACACCTTTAAGAAACGAATTGAATTGGCTTACTGCCAAGTCAAGAAGACAGTACTTCAAATTGGTACTTGTGCATAGCTTGATAACTTCCCAAAGACCGTCTTATCTTTCATCAGTTTTTAAACCCCCTGATGAAGAAATCAGGCGTTCTCAACGTAACCTACCAGATACCTCATTGTCAGAATTTCTCCCTTTAACATTTGCTCTTCCAAGCTTCCATCGAACTGAAACCTATAAGCAATCATTTTTCTATTCAGCCATTACAGAGTGGAACAATCTACCATTTACTCTAAAAGCTTATTCTAATCTCGATACTTTTAAGGTTCACTTAATGTCACACTTATTGAGTATTCAAAAAACTCCTATTTTGAGCTGAAAATATCTGTCCTTCAACAGTAAATTCTTTATTTTTATTTTTTACTGTTTATATTTTTTTTTTATCTTTGTTCATTTTTAAATTTATATATGCTATATGTTATTTTCACTTTATTAAAATTTTAATTAACTTTATTCAAATCTTAAATCAAATCAAATTATTTTTTTATTATTTTATTATAATTTTTGTAATATGAATATTGTAATATGTACACCCGGCTCAAATAATGGCGTCCCCATAAATTCTTAAATAATTATATGGTTTAATAGGGTTTGACATTTTTTGAGCATTTTTTAAAAATTATTTTTAAGGTAAAAACATGTGTTTATTTTTGAATTTTAATAAAATATCATTTTTTAAATTTATTAATCAAAATTAGGCTTGAATGAAAGAGAAAAATTTGCTGATTCAGTGCGAATTTGATTTTTAAAAAACTATCAAGTATATCAGGAGCTAGAGACAATTAAAGTTTATCAAAATTAAATTTTTTCTGAATATAATAATAATAACTTGAATAAATTATTTTCTTTTGTTTTACTTTTTTTTTAAATAGAATTTATTTTTTATTATTATTATTATACTCATGAAAAAATTAATTTTTATGAACTTTAATTGTCTCTAGCTCCTGATATATTTGATAGTTTTTTAAAAATCAAATTCGCACTGAATCAGGAAATTGTTCTCTTTCATTCAAGCCTAATTTTGATTAATAAATTTAAAAAATGATATGTTATTAAAATTCAAAAATAAACACATGTTTTTACCTTAAAAATAAAAAAAATAATATTCAAAAAATGTCAAACCCTATTAAACCATATAATTATTTAAGAATTTATGGGGACGCCATTATTTGAGCCAAGTGTACTCTTACTTAAAACTGTATTAGATGCGCATCGGCCACGCCTGCGCTATAATATCTTCTTAAATAATAATAAATAATAATAAATAATACTTAACAGTAAATGAATTATTATCTACAGGTGGTTCTAAAATTTTGGAGACTATTCATGATCCCCAAAAAAGTAATCAAAATTTGATGCATGCAAGTATTAAGAATTCAGAAAATATGAAAGGTACGTGATCAAGTTTAAATAACATGAGACTAAAAAGTAATAAAAAAAATTATAACTGGTTTGTGTAAACATATCTAAAATGCATGGAACATGTTTATTAACAGCTGAGGGCTAGCTATATGCAAATGTTACGCAACATTACAATACAATTATTGCTATTTTTATATTTTGTAATTATCACCTTTCATAGATGTTAAGATTGTAAGCCGAAATTATTCTGATTCCATAAACGCGAATTATTCTAGATTCCTAAATCGAAAATATTTTATGTCCCTTAACCTGAATTATTTTAAGTCCTATAATTGAAATGATTCTAAGTCCTATTTGACCCGGACCCATAAATTGGACACATTTGAAACCATTTTGATTTTCAGACCCCCTCCCTATAAACATTTTCCATCTTTAAAAGAATCTTACAATTACAAAACTGAAAATATTTGTTATCTTTAACATAGAAAAAAATTTTAAAAAACATAACATTTTAATGTGCACATGCAATGCATAAATAAATATACTTGTATACTTTTCTGGGGGGAAAGAGTTCTACCCCCACTGGCCTATTTCCGGTGTTCCATAAAAAAAATTGTGTTTCATTTATAGTAAATTATACGCAAAAAAATATTAACCTCAAGTAGTAAATTGAGATTAAAAAATATTGGTAAATATAATCAAAAAAAAAGTAAATTTCCAAAAAAATGAGACATTAGTTATGTAAACAAATGCCCACCTCCCTGTAATTCTGCCTATGTATATTGTTATCTACAGTTTTTCATATAAGGAATGGAAAAACTGTAATAGTATATTAAGTATCAAGGGCGTAAAAGTTTCGGCACTAGCGTGAGCACTAGCGACATGTGTTCACGCTCGTGTCTAAAGTATTTCGCCCATGATGCTTACACTATTTTTTGCCCACCTAGGCGTAAAACAAGTTCAGAAAATTCTTTACATACGAGTTTTACGCCCGGGAGGGCAAAACAATCTTTTCACCAATGAAAAAAGCGTACCTTGTATAAAAATATGTTTAATGTCTTTAAAACTATTTAATAACATTATTAAATCAATTGAAATGCATTTCTTTAAATAATTCGAAATTGTCAAAATGTATATTTGGATGTTTTAAAACTATTACTATTTTATTCTAACATTTAATGTAATGTAATCCTAAATGTGAATATTTTATTTAAATTAAAGAAATTCTTATTAAAAGTTAATGAAATTATTACAGAAAATACCCAGGAATCCGATTCAAAATTAGAAACTGAAAACATTCATAGCGATGAAATGGAGATGATCACGAAAGAGAATCGTATGAGGAATTATTAATTAATAATTATTCAGCATTTAAGCTGAATGGAAATTGAGTTAAATGTAACGCAAGCTTGCAATAATTTTTATAATTTTACTGAAATGTTGGGTGATTTAAATTTAAGTAAACAATCCCCAAAGAAGGATATAAGCTAACAACAAACAAAAGATTCAGAAATTGAAGAAAAAATTGGTAAGAAGCATGCATTAATTTTTTAAACTTAAAGTAATAATGAACTTGATTTTTTTAATTGATTCAATGGAGTATAAAAATATTACACTCAGAAAATTATATATATATTACCCAATGATATATATAATCATCTTTGTAGGATTACATGTATAATTCATCATGATGATGATAAATTATAATTTACTTTGTTTTTTTAACTTGAAAATGAAAATATAATTTTAGAAACGCGTCGTTTGTAAAAATGATTCAAAAAATTGTAAATAGAAGGACAATAAATATAATATTTACTTTATAATAATCATTTAATAATAATCATTGTTATTATTATTACATTATCATGATGATATTAATATTTAATTACTTGTGAAATTTATACAAGAATAATTGGGACAATTGTACATATAATCCTTCTGATGATATTATATCATAATTTAATTTTCAAAATTTGCAATATCAGTTAAATAACAAGTAATTCTGCTTGCAAATAAACCCTCTTGGCCCTTAAAAAAAATGGTAAAATCTATGCTATATTTTTTTATTCATTAAATTCTGTTATTGATAAACGGCTAGATTTATGTGCTTAAAATCTCAATTAGTCAGCTACAAATATCGATCGCAACAATCTAAAAGTACTAAAATTAAAATCTAATTACTGCATAGATATACGCAGTAATAATAAAACAGATACATATAAAGTAAATGAAGTTAAATTTATAAAAATAAAATTATTCAATTGAAAATTTTTACAGGTGATTTTTTAACAAAAGAACCCGATTGTATGACTAATGATTATCAAAATGTAGATCTGCTTTGGGAGTATAAATATTATAAAATTGGTCAGATAACAGTAAGAAATAATTTATGTAAGCATGCTTCATGAAAATGAATTTTTGTTGAGGAATATTACTTTATTTATTTTAAATACAAAGTATTTTACACAACACCAAATAAAAACTATATGGTTACATCAAAAGTATGGGATTACTTAAAAAAAAATTTCGATAAAAGTGACCATTGTTTTTTAAAACATTTTACACAACATATAATGAAAGATAAATTGCCAGATCTTACTTTTGATCCTCAAACAAGAAAGGAGACAATAAGAAAATATAATGAGGAATTGTCAGTTATGAGAAGTAAGATAAAAAATTTTTGTTTATATTATTTTTTCGGCAAAGCATTAACCCAAAAAAATTTTTGCGTTAAATTTACTCTCATATACATAAATGAAAAATGTCATTAACCTTGAAATAATATTTATTTTGTCTAAAAATATTTAAAAAAAAAAATTTTATTTAGTTTGAAATAAATTTTTTATTTTTCTATTATTTAAAACATTATTATTTAAACTTTTATAATTTATATTAAATAAATTTTCTAATTTATTGGTCTAATATTTACCCCAAAAATTTTTATTTTTCTCTATTGAAAATTTTAAGGGTAAAATGTCTAGCTTTATTTTTTATGTATGAAAAAGAATTTAAGTTAATTCACTTCTCTTAGTATTATATAAATGATCCCAGCTGGAAAGGAAGGTAAGTTTAAAATCCAGGACAGCTCCGTATAGCTAATTGTATTACCCGTATTACGGATAATAAACTGATCAGTAGGTCACGCTTTTTTTCATCAGTAAGAGATTACGCATGCGCACAAATGGTTAATATATTTATTTACTAGCTGCCTTCGGCTTGCTTCACTTGCCCCGACAGCCACCAAGGGGGCTGCGCCCTCCTGGACCCCTGCGACTTGATTTTTCCAAAACTATGTTGTCTTAGGTTACTCAATCTTTTTTAACTTAACCTTCTTTTACCCGAAGTATTATCTAAAATTTACTGAATCTCAAAAATTAAAGGCATATGAACCGAGACGGATAATTAGTGATCAGCAATACAAAGCTTCGCTACCCTTCTATAGGAACCACAAGCAGTCGTTGTTTCCCTTATTCTAGGGTTCTGCTTGATAAAAGCTCAAGCTTTTTTTAATTACTATATTCATATACTATAGTTACTACATCATTGACTGATAAAAATTAGAAATATATATAATATTGGTCCTAAACTTTAATAATTTTCAAAAATTAATTGTAACTTTCGACCGATCGAACCGATTACCTTGAAAATTTTGATGGATACATAAAAAATGTGCCAAAATCGAATGAAATTTTTTTTGATAAGAAAATTTTTACTCAGTTTTCAGTGTTTTTGTTTTTTTTTTTTAATTTAATAAAAATTCTTTTCTTGGAAATTCAGTTTTTTCTGAATATACGTAATTTTTTTGCAGGCGTTTTTAAGCGTTTAGTTAAATCAAAGCTAAACAAAGTTTACAAAAATCCAAAAAAACTGAAAGATACAATAGAAAAACGAGTGAAGGAAAATTTCCAAAAAGAAGTTGGAATTGCTACTTCTGTGGCTAGAAAATTAACAGTAAAGGGTAAGCCAAAATTTCAAAGGATTTTATTTAATTTGGTAAATAAATTTATTCAATTCGTTTCCTTTCATTAGGAGAAAAATATTTAAGCGAGGAGTGTACAACGAAAAAAGAATTAGAAAATTCTGTTTACTCCGAGGTTGAATCAGAGACAGATCAACGTAAATCTAATAAATAAAAAAAAAGTAAATTAATAGCTATTTATTAAACAAGGAATAAAATATTGGTCTTGGCTTTGCACGCAGTTGTATGCATGAGCGAGCGTAGCGAACGAGTGCAGACAGCATGCAAAACTCGAACCCCTTATTTTTTCCCGTGTTCTAAAACATAGTTTTACATATAATGGGCAAAAAAGCCGTCTCCCTAAGGCAGAAAATAGGCTTTTTTGCCCTAGATATGTAAAAAACTTTTAATTATATGAAGCAATTATTGAAAATTTATTAACTGATACACTTATTTTAGAATTAAAAAAAAAAAAAAAAAGAAACAAATTCTTCCGAGGAATTCGAGGATTCAGTTGAGAATAAGAATATTTTAATAGTTTAATAAGCTTATGCTAAGTGTGTGGAAACTTGAGATGAGAGAAATGAACCAAAGTTATGTCAAAGATAAAGTATTCAGAAATTAAAAAAAAAAATCTATTTGGCAAATTTTAAGTTCAACAATTTTTAAACCCTCTCTTACTATGACTTCGGCAAAAAGATTATCGCATTATTTTAAAGTTTATCCACATTTTTAAATTAAAGCTTATAAATAAATATTACAAATTAACATTTTTAAAATAAATTCAAAATAAAATAAAAAATATATTTATGATGTGAAATTAAAGACAAAGTTTATCAATTTAGTACAAAATATGTATTAATAACCCGACGAATTAATTAATAACCCGATCTCTTTAGGTCTCCGGAGATCCGAAAAGATCAGAAGAGATCATAAGAAATATTTAGAAAATTCGTCGGAAAGGAACATCCCGGGGAATTTTATTTTCTTTCTGTCCAGATCTGATGAAGTCTGAGTACCCAGCTCTGATCAGATATGGATTTTGGCATTATCTAGTTATATCTTTTTCAGTTAAATAATTTAGATACAATATACAATTCAAATATTCCTGCAATAATGGTTTCTAATGTATATATACCTTATTCAACATCTGTGCTGAATTTAGGAGTAATTTTAACCCCTACATTAAATTGGTCACAGCACATAATGAAACTATCAAAAAATGTTCATTACACCTTGCATCGATTACGATTAAAATCAAGACTACTTTCTTTTGGTCTTCGTAAACTATTAGTATCTTCCTTAATCATTCCCTTCTTCGATTATTGTTGCCTAGTCTATGATGCTCTTGATGTTACTCTCATAGATAAAGTAGAAAGGATCTTAAACTTAGCTATAAGATTCATTTTTGGTGTTGGGCGATATGAGCGAGTCTCAGTAACATCACTAAGAAATCAATTAGATTGGCTGACAGCAAAATCTCGTAGAAAATACTTTAAGTTAGTTCTTGTACATAGTTTAATATCACTCAAAAGGCCGCCTTATCTCTCTTCTCAGTTTAAAGAACCTGATGAAGAAATAAGGCGTTCACAAAGGAATCTTCCTGACACTTCCTTATCGGAGTTTCTACCACTTACTCTTTCCCTACCATCCTTTTATAGAACTGAGTTCTATAAAACCTCATTCTTTATTACAGCCATTACAGAGTGGAATAATTTACCGTTTACGTTAAAAGCATATACATGTATAAATACATTCAAAATACATATTATGAAGTATCTTCTATACCTACAAAAAACACCTGATCTTCAATCGTAATAAACTCATAGATCTATTATTGATATTTTTAATATTTTTATATTGATGCTATTAATTATATTACATGTTTTTTCTATTAATGTATAACTTAATTAACTATAAATTTTTACTATTTCTTTTTTTCTACATATTTTATATTTTATATTTTATATTTTACTTGTAAATTTATTAAATTCATTATTTTGTTTTTTTTTTTTTTTTTTCTCAAAGAATCTGTATGTACTATGTACAAATAATTACACTGTAAACTATTGTAAACTGTTGCGCATCGGCCACGCCTGCGCCTAATAAATTCTTAAATAAATAAATAAATCTTTTTATATCTGAACTTATACAATATAATTTACAAATAAAAAAAAAAAAATATAGCTGGAGCAGAGATTTGAACCCGATTTTTCTAGTCTTAATCTAATCTAATCTAATCTTAGCTTACTAGTCTTAAACGTTACCGCTAGACCAACGCGGCTTCGTTGTTAATAAAAAATTATTGCTGTACAGGTAAAAAAAATTATTTTTTATTTACACCAAGTTAAATAAATAAATACATGAATTTTTTGGTATTCAAATACTTAAAATGAAATAAAATGAAATTATAAAAATTCTATTTCATTTTTTAATTACAAATTTTGTTTACTTCCTATTATAAAGCCGTATATATATTTTTAAAAACAATATTGAATTAATTGTGATAATTGTTGAAACTTATTTATTTATAAAAATCGCTGCCAAGTAATTGGCACTATGGAAAACGATGCGTGTTCGTCGTGTAATTTTAAAAATTACGCAAATTTATTTTGTTCACCTCCATCACCAATAAAACTTCTTAAAAAAATTTTTTGCACAAAAATTTAGCACAAATTTGAGAAATATAGCATTTATGTAAATGATAAACTTGATATGAAACTGTTGCCATAAGAAAAAAAATGATGATCAAACTGTGACTGATTTAACGTTAAAAAAATATACTAGATTTTTTTTAAATAGAAATTTTGCACGTGCTCTTGATGATAAATTTAACTTTTTCTTCTTAAAAAATTTAACTTATCTTGATGCGTTGCTTCATTCCAGGGATGCCAAAAATGATGGATAAATGATGGATTTGGTAATGGAGATGGTTGACTTATTAAATATACATAGTATATATTATGTAATACTATTTATTAAGACGACGATCGTTGCTTGGCGTCTCAGTGAACACTAAATATAAAAAGGGAGAATATATACAAAAAGGGAGGGGAGATCTCCTACACACACATACCATATAATACATTATAATACATACATTTACACAACATTTAGCGATGATTTAGCGATGAAAATAAGCGCTTATTCATCGATGTTTTTTGCACCAGGGTTGCAACAATAAGTGGCTTAATATTTGAAAAAATTCAAAAATATTTACTATATAATAAATTATATGTCGGCGGTTTCAGGTATTAAAAAATTAAAAATTGAAAAAACTTCACTTTCTAGTAAAATTTATATAGACCGGTTTAAATGTGAAAAAACTGAAAATCTCTTTTATTTTCGGTGGTTTTATATATGGAAAAACTGAATAAAATTTACTTTATAATAAAACATATTTCGGCGGTCCGAGGTATGACAAAATCATAAATTGAAAAAATTTCACTTTCTAGTCAAATTTATACAGGCCCTCTAAAATATGAAAATATCCTGCCAACTAGCTGGTACTAAGGTTCCTATAACACATCAATATGTCACTGATATAACCGATTACAACCATGCAATTATTTTCCATTACATTTCTCTCTTAATTCCATAACAAATGTGAAATATCACCGGTTGCAATTTTTTCAGATGTTATTACTTTCATGGAATTAAAAGAGGTATTACACCCGAAAAAAAAAATATTGTAGTATTTTTATTTTTTTGTTTTTTTAATTTTGAGAAAAAAATTTTGAAAAAATCCGGTATCATATCCAAAAAACTACTATAAACAAACTTTCTATAACTTGTACTCTCATAGAAATAAATTAGGTACTATGTCTAAAAAGAAAAAAAAAATTTGGTATTTTTGGTATTTTTTTGTGACCAAAATTTTGTAAAAAAAAAATTTAAAAAAAAATTAATTATCAGATTCGAGATATTGAGTAAAATCAATACTTTTAAATATAAGTACTTTTATAGAAATAAATGAGGCATTACATGGGTTATTATTTCTCAAATGTATGTAAAGTGTGCGGGTGGGTCGGCAAATTAACCCCAAACTAATTTCGTTCAACAATATAACTAATAATGGTAAATTTCCCAAATTTTTAGCCCTCTAGATCCAGTCCTCTCTTTTTTACAGCTGTATAATTTTTTTTCATTTTTGATCAGATTAAATTTTTAAATAAGCATATTTATCTTTTTTATTTTTCGTAAACGCTTATTTTTTGATAAAAAAGTGGGGTATATTTTACTGAATTCAATACTAATAATTCAATGTTATTATTGCATAAAAACACTTGAAATTACAATATTTTTATAAAAAAGGATAGTATTTTGAGAACCTTTAAGTGGGGAATATTCTGCTAAATTCAATGCTAATATTTCAATGCTATGATTGCATAAAAATAATTGAAATTACAACTTTTCTATAAAACAGGAAAGTATTCGAGAACATTTAAGTGGGGTATATTTTACTGAATTCAATACTAATAATTCAATGTTATTATTGCATAAAAACACTTAAAATTACAATATTTTTATAAAAAAGGATAGTATTTTGAGAACATTTAAGTGGGGAATATTCTGCTAAATTCAATGCTAATATTTCAATGCTATGATTGCATAAAAATAATTGAAATTACAACTTTTCTATAAAACAGGAAAGTATTCGAGAACATTTAAGTGGGGTATATTTTACTGAATTCAATACTAATAATTCAATGTTAATATTGCATAAAAACACTTGAAATTACAATATTTTTATAAAAAAGGATAGTATTAGTATTTTGAGAACATTTAAGTGGGGAATATTCTGCTAAATTCAATGCTAATATTTCAATGCTATGATTGCATAAAAATAATTGAAATTACAACTTTTCTATAAAACAGGAAAGTATTCGAGAACATTTAAGTGGGGTATATTTTACTGAATTCAATACTAATAATTTAATGCTATTATTGCATAAAAACACTTGAAATTACAACATTTTTATAAAAAAGGATAGTATTCAAGATCATTTAAGTGGGGAATATTCTGCTAAATTCAATGCTAATATTTCAATGCTATTACTGCATAAAAACAATTTAAATTACAACATTTTTATAAAACAGGTCAGTATTCGAGAACATTTAAGTGGGGAATAATCTGCTAATTTCAATACTAATATTTCAATGCTATTATTGCATAAAAATAATTGAAATTAAAACATTTCATGTCTACAACATGAAAATATTTCAAATATTGCAATCTATGTTGTCGGGTGTTTTATATATGAAAAAATTCGAAAAATTTCATGGAATAAGAAATTGGATATCGGTTGTCTTAAACATGAAAAACCCAAAAATTCAAAAAATTTGACTTTAAGATTGCATTAAATAAAAAACAAAAAAAAGTGGTTTTAGAAAAGTGTTTAATAAATACAAAGCAATTTGGTTTTTACATTTTGATACAAACCATTTTAAGTTATCAAGTGGCAAAAATGACAACTTTTTGAGTTTTTAAATTTAAACTTCTTAGCTTAGGTTCACTCTGAACCGAGAGCTCAAATTAAAAAAAACAAACAGACATTGATAGAATTTTTTCCAAGGATTAATCTGAACTTAAGTTCGTCTCAAAAGACCTCTTAGATCTTGAGAAAAATCAGTTTTAGTGAAAAAAAATGAAATTTTTTTATGTTTTCGACCACTAACTTCTGAGTTTGATATCTCAAAATCTTTTGAATATTTTTTAAAAATTAAAAAAACGGCGGGGATATTTCTTTAAAAATTAATTTAAAACAACTTTCATGTATTTTTGTCCATACAGCTCTTCATAAATTAGTGATAAATAATATTAAAAATAATCAATTTTTTCGATTATTTCATTTTAATATATATAGGATAGGATTTTATGATTAAAATATTTTTTTAAACAATTTTTAAATGATAAACAAATATTATTTTAATTTCGCCCAGCAATATTTTTTATTTTTAGACATCAACGGATAGTGTGATAGTTAAAGGTTCAAAATTACTGTCACATTCTGCCGAGCGTAGCGAGGCCAATCAGCTAGTTTTATAATTATAAATAAACTATAGTATATTAAGCATCAAGGGCGTAAAATTTTTTGCACTAGCGTGAGGACTAGCACGAGTGATATGTGTTCACGCATGTGTCCAAAGTATTTCACCCATGGTGTTTACAATATTTGTTTCCTACCTTGTCGTAGAGCGAGTGCAGAAAATTCTTTACGCGCGAGTTTTATGGAGAGTAAAAAAACGTTTTTCACTTTTTGCCCCGAACTCTAAGCTAAATACATCCAACGTTTCTTTCTGCGAAATAAAAACTAAAGAGAGTAATGTAAAAAATATACACTAAACCAATCCCAATGAATTTGGTTTCAATTAATATCAAAATTCTGTTGTAAGCACCGAAAAATTTATCAAATACCAAACTATTCAGTATAAAAACTAATAATTCAATCTAACACCGATTGTTTCAGTGTTTTTACAAAACTTTTGGTGTAAGTGCTGTATTTTTGGGTATTGATACCAGAATCTTAGTGTAAATACCTAACAGTTTCTAATAAACACTAAAAATTTGGTATTAACGCCCGGTTTTCGGTATAAACACCAAAATCTAGGGTGCTTTTTTGACGAGGGGCCTCACACTGCTTAGCCAAGATACCTTGGAATTTTCTGAACGTTTCTTCGGATTTTCCCAGTAGTTTTTTTTTTGCGTAGGAAGTGGAGAAATGCGTTAAGCATACTGTTCAGCATCCGGACTGACAGTTATGTGGGACTCGACTTAGTTTGCCTTTACCCACTAAAACTCCACTCCCTTCCTACCTTGTGCGAGCCTATCCCGGAACCGTTTTCACATTACTTCAGGACAGGTTCAAGGCTATTTAATTCTAGTTGTGAACTCCAACTTTTGACTTGCGTCTAATGACTCGCCAGTCTGGTTAAGGACTCCGTCGTTCCATCTGATTAAAATTCCGTCTTTTGTGTTGTTATCTTGAATAAAATATATGTTAGCTGAAATATAAGTCATTTCCTATTATCGTCAAAAAGAGAAGGTAATAAATAAATATATAAATAGATAAATAAATAAATAAATAAATAATTATTATCCTACCATCTTCGAGTGATTGCGGTATTAAAAGGGCAGAAATGGTTGTATGTAGTGCAATACTTGCAGTCATTTGGATAACCGCAGTACGTCTCAATATTAGCCTATACCTTGGACTTCAGGTTTTTTGGTGCGGAGTATGTACTCCACATACTGGCTGATTTCGGACCATATTTCTTCATTTCGAAGCATCAGGCCAACCACATTCTCAGGTGTGATTTGACCGATGTTAGCTTCTAATTGAAACTTTTTAGCAGCCCACCTATCGCATTTGAAGAATGTGTGTGTTCCTGCGTGTCTTATTTGCCAGGACAGTATATACATTCAGCACTATTCATCTTCTGGATCCGAAAGGGGTAGGAGCAAAAAAGTCCATGTCCGTTTAGGAATGGGGGTTTAGGGTCAAAAAATAATTAATGTCCCCATGCCCTCTATTTATCCAAGGTGATATCTCTCCTATCAATCTCTTGGTCCATTTGCTCTCCGAGTAGTCGGCTTCTGCCAATCGCTTAGGCTGATCTGGCGCGAAGTAGCCTTTGCGTGGTCAATGCCTTCCCTCTCTTTTTTCAGATAGATATACTGTCTCTCAATTGCCAGCAGATCTATAGGGATGACCCCGGCGATAACTAGAGCTGCCTCCAAGGACATTGTGCGATAGGCACAGGAGTTTCGCAGGGCTCCTTGCCTCTGGACGCTCGTAAGCTTAGAGGCATAACTGACCTTCTTTATGCAACCATCTCATACTTCTGCACCATACAGGAATATTGAGTGGGTGACCGACATAAGAAGCCTGCGCTTTCCAGTCTTAGGTCCGCATGTATTTCTCATGAGCCTGTTTAACGCAGCAGTGAGCCTGGCAGCCTTCTATGTGCTTCTCAGAATCTGAGCCTTAAACGTCAGCTTCGTGTCCAACAGCACTCCCAAGTACTTTAAGTAATCCTTCATTTCTATCCTATCCTCCCCAATAAATATTGGGATGATGGTCTCAATATGTTTACGGGTGAATAGGAAAATCTCATTTTTCGCCGTCGCAAGACTTAGACCGTGGTCTTCCATCCAGTAGATGACTCCGTGCATTGCCTGGTTCAGTTTCTCCTCGGCAGTTTGTACATCTTTTGCTTGGATAACTAGGCTTAGATCGTCAGCGTACCCGACGGCAAAAGTATCCTCCGGCATTGGGAGCCTAAGTACCTGATCGTACGTGATGTTTCATAGATCCGGCCCGAGGACCGATCCTTGGACTGCTCCTGTTGTTACTCTCCTCAATCTTGTTCCTTGAGCAGTATCAAATATTATTTCTCGATCGCTCAGATAACTGCTGATGATTCTTCGCAGATATTTTGGCACCTGGAATTAACTTACCCCCTCCATAAAATCCCTCCACCTTGCTGAATTAAAGGCATTCTTTACATCTTGGGTCACTAGTAGCGTAATTTTTCTAGAGTAGTGATTGCCTGTATGTTCATTCTTAATGACCCGGGTGATACTGCTTATGGCATCGATAGTTGACTTCCCTCGGCGGAACCCGTATTGTCGGGTAGAAAGGTCTCCTGCAGTTTCTACAGCCCTCAGTATCCGTGGTTGCAGCATCTTTTCGTAGTCTCCTTGTCTGATATATTTAGAGTGTAAATATCTAACTCTAATAGATCAGATGGAATTTGTGAGGTATGCTGGGAGTAAGAATTCTTTCTCTCCCATCACTCTATTCTAGTTTTATCTCTACACAGTGAGTACTTTTTTGAATTAATATTTTAAATGTTTTCTTTTTTTTAATTAAATTTTTATTTAAATCTTGGTTGAAGTTAAACAGTGCTCATACTGATGATGCCTCATCAAGAGGCAAAATCTCCTCGACCACCGCCGAAGCATTAATATTTATGATTTAAAAAAAAAAAAGACTGCCACTGATATTATGCAGTGTCAAAAAAAATATACCACAGATAGAATAATATATATAATAAATAAATTTAAAACTATTATCATTTAAACAAATGTCAAAAAATTATTAATTAAAATACTTTATATTATACTATTTAAAATAAGTGAATTTGATTAATAATCTTAATTTTATTGATTTTAGTGAATTTTGTGAATCAGAATTGTCTCATAAAAAGTTTAAAAGAAAAGTGGCAAGGCTTAATAGTAATATATTGCATTTATGTTTCCTTCAAAATACGAATATATCAGTTCTACATCCAATGCATACGCTTCAAAATATAATGCATTTATTAAATACAGACATCAGTGATTTAGGAAGGTAGGAATATTAAAGTTTTTAAAATCTAAAGTAGAATCATAATTTTTATTTGTTCAAATACGTTCAATAATAATAAATTACAGGGAAACCCCTATATACGTAGTTAACACGTTCCAAAAAAGTACCGAGAATATCGAATCCTTGTAAAATTAATATTAATATTAAAACCATTAGTATTTTTAGTTTCAAAATTTACCTAAATCAAAAAAAATATTTAATATTACAAAAATTTGATGCTACGTACCTCGGACCAGAACTTTTTTCATCCCTCGATATAAATTTTTCTTTTCTCGTGGACGGCGAAATTTTACAATAGAATAACAAAATACTCGAATGAGTTGTCATATATTTTCATAGATAAAAACGATTATTACTTTTATTTTTATAACTTATCTATTATTTAAAAATATATCATAAAAATATATATCTCATCTAAATGCAAATATTGATTACTGTCCCAAGCTGCTATGTACCTCAGGCCAGAACCCTTTCCATCCCTCAAAATAAATTTTTTTTTCGTTCTGGTAGGTGAAACCAAGAGTGAAGTATGACTACTCAAATGAGTAGTCATATATATGTCGCACCTACAAATGTAATGTTTTATTCTAGTTTAAATATTTTTTATTATTTATAATTATTTTTACAGTTTATATATAATGATAAATTAAAAAAATAATATTTAAAATTGTTTTACAAATTTTTATACAGCGCGTGGCTGATACTGCAGAGCATAAATGAATTGTTTTAATTAGATAAATTCGAAGAAGAAATTTATAACAGGGGTAATTTAAGGTAAATAAATGATTTGAATAAGCATTTTAATATATTTATGTAAATTTAATTGAGCGGTTTTTAATATATAACTGCATGGGCTTATGTTAATAATGATAATTATAAAGGGGGGAAAGTACCTGGTTATCTTCTGTTAATCTCTTTAATTCGTAATGAGTAGTGGTAAGAAGCGGATTCTGGAGATATATTGATTTTTTGAAAAAGGGGGGAGGGATGTCAAGTGGTTGTCAATCATAAGAGGGTGTCAATGATAAGAGGGTGTCAATCATTTCAAGTGTTTTTTGTATTTTTTCAAGTGTGTTTATTGAAAAGGATGTGTTTTGAGAGGTTATCTATTTGTCTAACGGTATTTTGAAAAATTTAGATAAGGGTTTGTAATTTTAAAATGTTAATACATTTAAACGGTATTATAAAGAAAAGGATGAATAGAATAAGTACAATAGGAGAAGGATGTTTTAAAGAGAAATAAAAAAACAGATGGTTTATTTTTTAAAAAAGTAAAAAAATTTATTTTTTTTTTACGATAAATTATAATTGACATGGTGAAAAAAACTATAAAAAAAATAATAAAACTATAAAAAATATGAATTCATAATCAGTCTCCCCCACTTCGTCTTCCTCTTGTGCATAAATTTTTATTGTTGATTGAATTACACTGGTGGGGGTAAATGATATGTCATTATTATAAATTTTTGCTGTTGATTGAATGACACTGGTGGGGTGAATGATATACCATCCAGGTCTGAAAAACGAAAAATTTATTAATTAGAATAATTAAAAAAATTAAAAAATAAATGTGAAATACCTTTTTTTATTATTTTGATGTCATCATTATCATTCCTTGCGCACAAATAATTTTTGCATACGTTCGAAATACATTGTACCTTCTTCGTACACATTTTACCAAAATCTGAAAAATAAAAAATTTATGAATGAAAATTAAAAAATTAGTAAATAAAAATAATTGTAAAACATACCTTTTTTTTCACACAAATTTCATAGGACAGATACTCATCTGCTTCACAATAAAAATCCATTTTTTTTTACAAATTTCAAGGAGCACGTTTTTCTTACAAAAAATGTAAATATAGTCTGCTACTTAACAATGTGTTATTTTTAAATTCCACTGGCGTCGCTATTCATCGATATAGATATACGTATCTTTTAAAAATTCCGTTTGCGTCGCCAGTTGTTGGAGCATATTACAGATGCGTATGAAAAGCGTCAGAAATTCAAAATTCGTATACATTGTGACAAAATATATTTTTTAATGACAGAATTTTTTTAAAAATGATAGCATTTTTTTATTTTAAAAAATTATAAAAAAACAATTAAATTTTTAAAAAAAGTTAACATAATAAAATTTGTAATACACGTTTTACCAAAACATTGTATAAAAAATTTAGTTGTTTTTTTAAGCCCCACCTACTTTCAAACATTACTGGACAGATGTTTTAAATTTCTTCAAAAAAAAATGTTTAAATCCCGCCTTCGTTTTTAACGAAAAGTTTATATTCGTCAAAAGTTTTACTTATGAATGAACAATTAAATTTTTCATTTTATATTTAATATACAATGGTTGTTATTTTTCCAAAAAATGTTTAATTATCGTTTTAGCTTATGAATACGTAATTAATTTGCGTTTGATGTACAATGGTAATTAAATTTTACATTTATGGGCGATTATTTCTCAACCCGGCCACCCGCCTCTGTCCAAAAATAGTGGCAACTTAAAAAGATTTTGGTTTTCTCAAATTGACTGGAAAAGGGTCTAGTTTTTTATTCTCATTGGCCTTTTCAACTCTGTAAATCTACTGTGCCCATTTTAGGCACTGAGCGGCGGCAGGTCGACATTTTAAAAACAGAAAAATTGAAATAAAAGTAAATTAACGGTAAGTTTTTTGAAATTTTTTTCTCTTAAAAGTTGTTATTTATTAAAACAAAGAAAATGAGACCACTTGCGTGGTAATTGGTTGATTTATTAAAAAGTTTTGTGGGTGCTATGTAGTTTTTAAAAATGGGTAAAAAACGGCTACTTTGACTGATGATATCTCTGAACCTACATATCCAAAATAAAAAAGTTCTAGTGCAAAATGGTAGTCTTTTGATACATAATAAGTGTGCCAAATATCAGGGGATTTGATTGAGTAGTTTCGGATTTAGCAATTTTAAGGGTAATTCTGAGACAAATTTTGACCCATTTTTTTAAGAGAATTAATACCCAAAAATTGCTACTCAATTTCTATTTTACGAGTCAACATGTTTTTTAATCTGTTTTTTTTAATTATTTTGGGTGCATTAATATGTATATGCACCAACTTAAACCGTGGGATATGTGTAAAAAAAGCAGGTAAACATATTTTATTTTTTTTCAAGGGATTTTTTTTTTATGTTGATTTAAATTTTTTATAGAATTCCAGGAAGTCTGCTATGTAAACTCACATGATAGTAGTACGTGTAATGAGGGCTTAACATGTCCATTACCAAAATGCGAGTGCAAAAATGGTGATTGGGATAAAGAAATAAGAGCATGCGTTTGATTTATAAAAAATTCTCTCGCGTAAAAATAAAAAAGTTTTAATTATTACTAGTACAATAGATTTCAAAGTATTATATTTTTTGAAAAACTATATTTGCGTCACCATTTTTATGCATTAAAAAGTAAATAGAGTGTTGGTTTGATTAATAAAAATTTCAATTATTTCTAGCTAGTATTTCTTGCTGGATATACGTGCAACCAGCAGAAAAAATTACAGACCTATTAGCGGAATTAAAAATGAAAGATAGGGAAAAGTTTATATTAACATGTCGGCCCTACAAAATAATTTATTAGGTTCTTATAACCCCAAAGATTTCTTAGAAAACATAGACATACCCCCAGAAGAGATTAACGATTTACGACAATCTCAACTTAAAGAAGTAGCAACGAGAATTGCAGCTGATTCGCTAGCAGACCTTAACACTACCTCATCATCAAAAACTACAGAAGATAATGACCATTTGCAAAATATAGTTACAGAAGACTTGGAAAAAAATCCTCAAACAGTCATTCAGAATACAAATCAATTGCAGAACAGAAGGTCAATAGGCTTTGTAACTACTAGGGACCAGGACAATAGAAGGTCAACCACTTATCAAAACCAGTTAGAGGATCAGGACTTTTCCAGTTCCCCTCACGTTCCACATAGAGGGGGAGGAGGAACAGGTAATCCAGTCTTAAGCTCTACTAGAAGAAGTCAAATACCAAGTATGAGCCACAATGAATTTGGTACAACATATCTTACCAGAGTCAAAGATATTAGCGACATAGTAAGAAGATGGAACATTAAATTCAGTGGAGATGGCTCAAGAAGCATAGAAGTCTTCTTAGATGAAATTTTAAGAAAAGCAGCACTGGTAAATTTGTCAGAAGATGAGCTTTTATTAGCTTTACCAGAACTTTTTATAGACGTCGCTAAACTATGGTATTCAGCGATGCACGACGAATGGACTTGTTGGCAAGATTTTTACAACGATGCAATAAGCCATTTTGGGGCTGGTGCTGATTTTCAGCAAAAATTAGAATCAGAGCTTTTAAATAGAACACAAGGTGAAGACGAGTAAGTTCGAACGTATATGTTTAAGCTCTTAGCCATAGCCAAAAAATTTCAACCAGCCATTTCAGAAAGAAGAAAATTAGAAGTGCTATATAAAAATCTGAAACCACAGATGAAAGAAAAACTCTACAGTGTTAGATACAGTAAAGTCAAAGAGTTTATAGCAAGAGCCATTGAGGCTGAAGATTCTATTAAAGCAGCCACATCAGTATATAGGCCACCACCGTCAAAAGATCAGTCATTATTACCAGACTCAGCCTACACGCCAAGCCCTAATAGGCAAAAGAAAAATATCACTAATGCATGCGCAGTTGAAAATAATCCAGTCGATGTTAATGCACTAGCAGTGCAAGTAGCTGCAATAATACAAGAATCTGCTCTCTGCGTAAGAGAGATTCGAACAGGTAGTGATGCAAGAACCAGAAAAAAGTCCGAGTCTGAATATTCAGAAGAATCTGAAAAACCTAGATACGCAGTAAGAAAATATCCACAGCATAAAAAACAAAACTGGAATTCGAATCAAAATTACCAAAACCAGAATACTTACAACCGTAACAATAATGGGTAAACTGCATATAATAATAGAAGTACATATAGCAATAACAACAACAGCTCATATAGTAATAATAATAATAGGCAGGCAAATCAAGATAATAAAAGTAAAAGCCCAGCAAATGGCTCAAATGAGTCACAAAATAAGAAAAAACCTGATAGACCAATAATATGCCCTAATTGCAACAAAGAAGGTCACAGACGAGCCGAATGTAACGAAGAACTTATTTTAAAATGTTACTGGTGTCAAAAGCTAGGATATACCAAGAATAACTGCCCGACACCAGCCTGTGTTGAAAAAAACAAGCGCAGGGGAGCGTGATGGTCACTACTCCTCCCCTAGACCAGCAGGACTCAACTAAACCTAGCGAAGAATTCATGAGCCAAACCATAAATGAAATACTTTCAGAATGTTTCGCAATCAAGGAAGAATTTTCTTCCCGTTGGTGGCTTAAGGTCAAAATACAAGGCCAGGAAGTGAAATCTTTGTTAGATTCCGGTTCTGCTCGCACTATACTAGGACCAATAGGTTTGGAAATTGCTAAGGCAGCTGGCGTTGATTTAAAAACGTACATAGGAGGTGGCGTCCGGGTAGCTGACGGTAGCCTGACTCCAAAAGTTAACGCGGCTACACTCGATTTTACAGTAGGTAGTTGCACGAAAAAAGTAGAGGTTATAATTATGCCTAACCTTTATATTAGCTGCATTCTTGGCGCAGATTTCTTCAGATTATTCAACGTCGTCTTAACTGCTAGAGACAACTCTATAGAAGTTGAAGGTTATAATGGCAAAGTTAATGTCGACGTAGCCTCGATAGGGCTCGATGTTGGTGATACAGGTTTAAAACAACCAACTCGTGAACAAATAGATCAGCTGAATAAGCTACTAGATGACTTAAATCCGTATGAAGATGGTGAACTAGGATGTACTAATTTGTGTGAGCATTACATTGACGTAGGCGATGCGCAGCCTATTCGTCAACGATGCTATCCAGTATCAACAGCAATAGAAAAAGAAATACACAAAGAAGTCGACAAACTTCTCAAAAAAGGCGTTATTAAGCCATCCAAAAGTGAATGGGCATCCCCAATAGTAATGGTACGAAGCACGGTTGGCTAGAAACAATTTTAAATAAAATTTGAAGGTACCTCCAAGATTCCGATGAATTTTGATTGTAGGGTACCTACAGGTCCTAAAAAAACAAAAAAGGAAAAAATCCGCTCGGCGCTTTTTTATTTTTGCCCAAAATAGGGCTATCTCGGTGAATATATTCAAAAAAACGTTTGAAAAAGAAATAATGAATTATAAATCTTACAATTTTAATTGTAATATACTAGAATATGAAAGAAAAGTTAAAGTTATACATTTTTATGTATTTTTTACTCATCTGCGCAGACCCAGATGTAATGGATGGTCATTGAGGCTGCAAAGCTGACCTAGCTAAAAAAACTACATAAAAAACTACTTACCCGGGTTAAGATGTGTTTTTTATTAGGAAAAGTGTTCTTGACTGTTGCGTCTATCATTTTTCTAGACCATGTAGGGTTTCAGATCTGTTTTTGGACACTTTTACTGAAGTCAAAACTGTGATATTTTCAATTTTTTCGAATTTGATGAAAAAACTTAGAATAAGATAAAAAAATTTGTAACGGGCTTGTGTAAACACAATTAATGAGCATAGAACATATTTATGTGTAATAGAAATTTTTAAATGATTAAATAAAGTCAAACAATATTATTCCAAGTCCCTAAACCCGGATTATTCTACGTCCTTAAATCGAAATTATTCTAAGTTCCTAAAACGAAATTATTCTAAATACATTATACCCCCCCGAACCCATCCGTTTTTCACCCCCCCCCCCCCTTCACTGTAGTGGCAGTTTTTTCCAAGTACCTCTCCCTATGAACATGTTCCATGTTAATAGTTGTAAGCCCATTTAAGGGGATAATACCCCCCTGGTTATAAGCTTTATTTGGGAGATAGGGGGTTTGCTATTTTAAGAGATTTTTACTTGATGGATAAAATATCCAAAATATCAAAAATAAAGATTTCTTGCGTCAATTTATTTCGCACGCGTACAGTATAAATTCGACTTGGTGAAATTATTATGCAAGCCTACTGTGAATTGGCTTGGTCAACGTTACGCGTGCGTAAATTCGAAGTTTTGCCCCAATTACAGTACTAGCATCCCTTAAGTTGCCATCCCCGAAAAATAGCAAATCACTTTTTTTTGCTCATACCCCCAATGAAAACTCCTTATTCGGGGGTACTATCTCCCTAATATTTTTTATAACTTATTTTATCTGAATCTTAGTTTTTTCATCAAATTCGAAAAAATTGAAAAAATCACAGTTTCGACTAAAGTAAAAGTGTCCAAAAACAGTGACGAGACCCTATAAGGTCTAGAAAAATGATAGTTGAAATCGTCAAGTATACTTTCCTCGACAAAATCACATCTTGTCCTGGATATGTAGTTTTTTATGTAGTTTTTTCAGCTAGGTCATCTTTGCAGCCTCAATGACCATCCATTACATCTGGGTCTGCGCAGGTGAGTTAAAAATACATAAAAATGTATAAATTTAACTTTTCTTTCATATTCTAGTATATTACAATTAAAATTGTAAGATTTATAATTCATTATTTCTTTTTCAAACGTTTTTTTGAATATATTCACCGAGATAGCCCTATTTTGGGCAAAAATAAAAATGCGCCGAGCGGATTTTTTTCTTTTTTGTTTTTTTAGGACCTGTACGTACCCTACAATCAAAATTCATCGGAATCTCGGAGGTACCTTCAAATTTTATTTAAAATTGTTTCTAGCCAACCGTGGAAGAGGAGGGGTGGATGAAAATAATCAGCCAATCACAAAGTATCGTATGTGTATAGATTTCAGAAAATTGAATAAAGTGTCTAAAGGAGATGCGTTCCCGATCCCTAATATGGACCAAATACTTAACAAGCTGCAGGAAGCACGTTACATTAGCACTTTAGATCTTTCTCAGGCTTTTAATCAAATTCCACTTGCCGAACAATGTAGACATCTTACAGCGTTTGTCGTACCAGGTAAAGGCATTTTTGAATATGTTCGTATGCCTTTTGGCCTGAAGGGGGCGTCCGCAACATTTCAAAGGGCTATACAGACGATTATAACCCCAGAAATGGCTCCTTACGTAATGGCCTACATTGATGATATAATAATAGCAACTTTAACATGGGAAGAACATCTACCCTGGCTTAAAATAGTAATGGAAAAGTTAAATAAAGCAAATTTTACTATAAATCGTTCAAAAAGCTTTTTCGGGAAAACGCAAGTAAAATATTTAGGGTTTTTAATCGATCAAAATGGTACTCAACCAGACCCAGATAAAACAAAACCAATAAAAGAGTACCCAGTACCAAAAACCAAAAGACAAGTGCAACGTTTTATAGGCATGACCTCTTGGTATAGAAAATTTATTCCCGAATTTGCAGCTATAGCTGAACCTTTGACAAATCTAACGCGTAATGTCCCGTTTAAATGGACAAGCGATTGTCAATATCTTTTGAAACTCTAAAATTAAAATTAACAACAGCACCAATATTAGATAGACCAGATTTTAATGAACCTTTCATAATTCAAACTGACGCAAGCAATACCGGACTTGGAGCGGTATTATTACAAGTCATTAACGGTAAAGAAAGAGTTATTTCATATGCCAGTAGAATTTTAAGCACAACTGAAAAAGAGTATAATATTTCAGAAAAAGAATGCCTTGCAATTTTATTCGCAATTGAAAAATATCGTTGCTATGTAGAAGGCACAAAATTTACTATAATAACAGATTACTCAGCCCTGAAATGGCTACAAGATAAAAAAAAGACCCGCTGGTAGGTTAGCTAGATGGGCCTTTGAACTCCAACAATATGACTTCACGATACAGCATAAAAAAGGCAAATACAATGTGGTCCCAGATGCTCTCTCTAGAGCTTATGAAGACGTAGAAGATGAAGATAATTATAAAAATGAAGTTGCAGTATCTTCAATAGAAGTAGAAAAAATTACTGATAAATGGTACCTACAACGTATTAAAGACGTCAAAGACTTTCCAGAAGAAATTTAAAGATTGGAAAATAATCGAAGGTCTATTATATTACTACAGACCCGACCCTAGAACAGCAGCTATTCGTGAAGAAGACCTAAAAAGAAAAGTTTTAGCAGAATGTCACGAAGAACAAGGTCGCCATCTAGGTCAGAAAAAAACATACTACAGAGCATATGCCCTATATTTTTGGCCAAATATGCACAAAGACATAGTGAAATATGTAAGATGTTGTTTCATATGCCAACAATGTAAACCTAGAAACAAGAAACCAGCAGGCTTTATGGAAAAAATAAGTATTTTATCTCCATGGCAAAAAGTCGCCTCAGACTGTATGGGACCATTCCCACGGTCAAAAGGTGGGTTTACCCATATACTAGTATTCGAAGATCTGTTTACTAAATACATTGTGGTAATACCAATTAGGACAAAAAATGCTAAAACAATCTTGAAAAATTTCAAAAATCAAGTAACCTATAGACATGGTTTTCCAGAACAGCTAATTACAGATAACGGCACAGAATATATCAACAGTATGATGCAAGAATTTACAGAAAAAACAGGTATTATACACATCAAAGTTCCGCCAGGACGTCAGCAAGCTGAACCAGTCGAACGGGTCAATAAAACAGCAAAATCCATGATAATAGCTAATATTAAACCAGATCATAGAACATGGGACAATGACCTGACCGGAATTACCTGGACCTAAAATACCTCAGTACATGAAACTACCAGTTACTCACCGTTTTATCTCTGTTATGGCCGTCATCCTGATCTGGCACCAACATTAAAAAGATCATCAGTATATAAAGCTGCCCTCGAATACGCTAGAAAAACAAATGAAGTACAACAAGTCCGCCAAATAGCTCAGGACAACCAAAAAGAGTCAACAGAAGTTCAGGCTAAAAATTATGATAAAGGCCGTTCAAGTCACAACTTCAAAGTAGGCGACAAAGTATTAATACCAAACGTCGTACAATCTAGTACTTCTGACCATATAGTAGGCGGACTAACTCCATTACGCAGAGGCGTATATATTATTACCAAACAACTATCAGAAAATAGATTTGAAATATCTGACTTAAATAAAAATTTAATAGGCGAATATAATGCCGACCAGCTAACTTTACACGAAGAATATAGCGACAAAGAAATAGAAACATCGATAGAAGAACCTCTAATGAGTCAAAACGCAGTAGAGGCCGTCCTAAGAAGAAAAATCGAGGACCCACTAGAAAAACAACTCTAGCGCCTCAAACTTTACCAGAAAGTAGTAGTCAATCAAGACCCATAAGTAACAGTGAAGATATTGGCCAACTAAAAACGCCGAAAAGGGGCATTAGCTCTGAAAGTCTTCAAGAAAAAAGGGGTCGTGGGAGACCACGAAAAATAGAAACTGCAAAACTTCCAACTTCAGATGATCAGCAAAACTACCAGGGCCCGGTTAGTCAAGCAACAGACTCATCAGAAGAAAGAAGAAGAAGACTTCAGAATAGAAACAAAAATAAAGAGGGGGGGTTCTCCTATAAGACCAAAATTTACGAAAATAGTATTCTAGACACTACTTCTCGTGAATTGTAATTTAATTTTCGCGTTAATATTTTCTTAGGTTTAGTTAAATATTTATATTTTAGTTTATAAATAATTTATTTTTAATTATCCCTTATATAAAAGCCGAAACGTATTTGTACAATAAAATATTACTTCACTATGTTTAGATGGAGTTACCAGAAATAGGATTTACGATCCAGTCAGACGTCGAATTAAAAACAGAAATAAACAACTGGAAAAGCCTACGAAGCGTAGGCATACACGGAAACGGATATTTGAAGCTAATAGCCATTTACTATTACCCAACAAACAACGAAATTGTTCCTAGAAATACAACTTCGATTGTTCCAGTTATCAGCCATATTACAAGAGTCTCTAGAGAAATTGGCAGCTTCTCGAAATATATACGATCATTCTTATCGGAAGTAATCGTAGAACCAAACTTAGCCACTATAGCAGCAATTATATTAAACAGCCAGCAAAATCGGCTAGTAAATATCAAGATCATAGGATGGGTGGACTACCACCGCATCTATGAGAACGCTGTAAAGTTCGAGCAGTGGGGGAGGTTAACCCCACGAAGAATTGAACAACCAGTAACTTTAGCCATCGAACATAGTAACAGGGCCATAGAAGAGGCCCACATGATCGAAGCTATCGAACAACAAGAAGAGGCCCCCACCATCCAACAACCAGAACAACTAAATCAAGAACAAGTCTTGCGCAACATATTTCAAGATGACATCGAAAGACGCAAACTCCATGAACTTTATAAAATGCAAGAGGAAATGGATGATTGGGGTGCACAGACTATGGAGCTAATGAACATAGACAGGACCAACTGGAAGAAGAATGACCGTTGGCGCTACAATAGATTTGTTCTTCGTCCAGTTAGCGAAAAGTGGGAAAGGGCTACAAGTCGCTATCATTGTTGCCTTGATTCGCTCCCAACCTACCTAAAACACAAGATTATTACAAGTCGAAAAACAGCAAATGCTAACATCTAACCACCTTACTCTTACAAGTAAGGTTGGCTTCCGGGGGAGGATGTAATGAAGTAAATATTCAAATATTGCCGCGTTACACATATAGAAAAGAAAGAGCCCGCGGCTTGCGGCGCTCGCATAAAACAGCTTTCCCCCGCGCACGACGAACGGGACTGTCGCTTTAGACACACAAGTAATTGGAGCACATTTTTTTAGCTCCAAAGATAGTTTTTTCTTTTTATTGTAAAAATTATTGCAACTAGTTTTTTTTTTATTTTAGTTCATTTTAATTTATAAAGAACTAAATCAATTTTATTAAATTTACCTTTATTTGTTTGTACAAAATTATATTTAAATATAGTAAAGAGTTATAGATAAGACTCACAGTTTTCATTTCTTGATAAATTAAAATATCTAAGTGGAAAGCAATCATTAAGGTAAAATACCTATTATTTAAATAAAGTGATCACAGATTTGTTAATAATCTTTTGCAAAATCAAGGTTCTTATGAAAGCCAAAGCGAGGCTCGTTAAAATAGTGTCACGTGTTAAATTTATTAAACGGTAAAAAGTTTTATATATGAATGCGTGTGCAAAGTTACGAGTGTATAATACTATTAGTGCGTGTGCGATTATGAGCAATCTTTACAATGGTGTTTTTAATATTATTAAATTAATTATTTAAATTGCACTAGTTTGCAGGTTAAGATTTGAATAACCCTTTGTGAAAAATGAAAATAATCGCACCACGTGCTAATTATTGAGCTCTTATATTTTTTTGAGGCAATCAGCCATTTTCATTTACTATATCGCGTGCTGCAGCCCCGCGAATATTCTCTTGTAAATATATTATATTTCTCATTCCTTTATGGATCAAACCATGACTTAATAAATAATATCTTTCTTATTATTTAATTAAATTCATATGTTCATCTTTTTATTTATAACCTAACCTCAAGTCCCCGTTATTTTACCCCTTTTTCAGGAAAATTAGTAGCAGATGATGTAAAAGGTAATTAATATTTTATATTTAATTAGCTATAACCCTTTCGCATTACAGTACCTAATTTACTAATAAAATAATAATAATTATAAAAATTCTCTCGCGTGAAAATAAAAAATTTTAATTATTATTAGTAAAATAGGTATAATAATAATATCAAGTATTAAATTTTAAAAAATTACATTATTATTATTATATGAAGTAAATCAATTTTGCATTTAAACATTATAAAAATTACATTGTTATTATTTATAAAAAATTACATTGTTATTATTAATATTTATAAAATTTACATTGTTATTATTACATGAATTAAATCTATTTATGTGTATTTGATTAACAAAAATTTTAAATATCATTGTACCTAATTTCGTAAAATAATAATTATAAAAAGTTTCTCGCGTGAAAATAAAAAGGTTTCAATTATTGCTAGTAAAATAGGTGTAATAATAATAACAAGTATTATAAAAATTACATACGAATTAAAACTATTTTTTTTTGCATATGCATATTATGTATTAAAATATGAAAAATATGATTATTATTATTATTATTCCAATAAGAAATTCTATCATATCAAGCTCCCTAGTTTGGGGGCGCCCATCTAAAAATATTGAAAATAAATTATTGGAGGGAGGTGCTTTTGTACAATAAAAAAACTTACCAACTGGTACTATTTGCAATAAAAAAATTAAAACTATCAAAATTTTCTTTGCTAATAACTCCATTTTTAACCTGTAAACTTTAAACTTTCGATTTGATCTTTTGTTTTTAAAAGAAATGCACAAACTGAGTAAAATTCCCCTCTCGGTGAAAAAACGTCTTATTAAAAAATGCTGAATTGAAGCCTTTGACAAATAATAATAATAGCATTGTATACATATGTATATTAACTATTTATTACTAGTCCTACGCAATCTATTTTTTAAAAAATTTGAAATATTTAGCAAGTCAAATTAAAGCTTTATTTTTTAAAAAAAATTTTTAAACCCCCAAAAATCTAAATTTAACAATTATTTATTACCGCCTGAATTTATATAAACTTTTACACAGCTGTGCATTTCTTTTGACGCATCAAGTGACAAAATGTGATATAAAATATTAAATACATGTTACTTTGTAAAAAACTAGTAGCTTACATAAAAAAATTATATGTGTACAATGGTAATAGTTTATCACATCAATAAAAAAACAATGCAGCAATCGACCAATTGGTATGAGGAAAACTATTTTTTCTTGAAACTTGAAGCTTGATCCTGTGTAATTTCTTTAGCAGTTTTATGTTGGTAAAAATACTCATTTTTCATCCATGGTTTTTGGAATTTACACTTGGCAGTTGAAAATTTTTTTTGAAATGGTAATGATTTATTCAAATTCGTAATGCTTTGTTGTAATTTTTTCATCGCATCAAAAAAACAATGCAACTAATTGGTAATTTTAAACTTGATCAATTGGCATGAAAACTATTTTTCTTAAAACTTGACGTTTGATCCATGTTATTTCGTGTAAAATTGAAAATATTTCTTTAACAGTTTTATTTTTATAAAAATATAAATTTCCATTCCTGGTTTGTATAATCACGCCGGGTAGTTGAAAATTTTTTTTAAATAGAAATAATTTATTCAAATTGAATATTTTTGAAAATATTTTTTTGTTATTGATGAATCTTGATATATAGTGAAAAATGTTGTGAAAATTTTGAAAATTTTCAGACTGCAATCGTATAAACTTTTAGTCGCATTGACAATTTTCCAAAAATATAATCATGATGCGTTTTTTTAATTTTGAAGATTATAAAATTGAATTTCGTCGTTATCGCTGAGCCTTGCGAAAAAAATGGGATCCAATTTATTTCCAAAGAGAATATACTCAAATAACTGGTAAATAGGTAACGTGTCTACGTGTAACTGGCTTAAATAAGATTCACGACTCACTGTTATTAATGTTGAATTTTTTTTTTGTTTTAAACTTGTAAATATACGATACGAATCTTGAAGAAAATTGATTTCTACCAGAATTTAAATATCGCAAAATAAATTTAATTTTTCTCGTGTCGCATGCTCACATTTTTTAATGATTAGACTGAAAAATTTTACGCTCTGCTCATCTATTTATATAAAACATTTACAAAGCCCATTTATAAAGAGAAATTTCAAAGCCATACTTAGGGGGTGTTTTTTCCTGACCAAAAATATTTCAAAGGGGATTTTTCAAGTGTTTTTTTTGCGTAACGCGTAGTTGCGAATAAATTTATTTTTTAAAAAAGTGTAGAAAACAGATTTAGATTTATTCTAAAGAGGGTTAGCACATTTTTATCATTCAAAATGAGCGCTGTAATGTTTTATCCCAAAAATGTTAAATGACAAGTTTCTATCAGTGATGCTGGGTGTTATTCTTGCGGGAAATCTTGCGATTTTTACATACGTGAAGGTGAAACTCGAGAATTTAACCCATTTGCTTTTATGCCACGAGATTGCAATTTCGTTGAAGTGAATTTTCGTTGAGATATTTCGATCGAACGCATCAGAAACGAGATGAATTATTGCTATAAATTTATTCAAAAGGAATTTTACGTCACCATGTATTATAGCACGTTTGAAAAATTGTTAACATGGATCCCGTATCTTGAAAAATGTATGCTGCGTTTGGAGGAATTGATCCCAAAAGTTGATGCATTTTTGAAAGATTTTAAAAATTATCCTTATTCAAGTTCAACCAATAAAAGTCAATTGAGAGAGAAATTAATTTTAATTTGTGGTCGAGAGGGTGTAGAATTGGAATTGCTAACTTTTCATTTTAATCTTCTTCTTGCTTTGTGCAAAAAAGTATAAAAAAACTAACTTTTATCAAAATATAAACTTGATTTGTAGCAAAAAATAAATTGCTTTTAAATGTAATATTTAATTTGAATAAAAAATTTAGCAAAATTTAAAAAAAAGAAAAAGTGTATGGTTTATTTAAAAAAAAATTTCAACACACGTTTGCTTTAAAAAAAAAAATTTTATTAAGATTTTTATACATTATGATCGAGTTGACGTTTTTTCTTTTATTCTTAATGTTCAAAGCATCCTCTATTGTTTCGATTCTTTCAAATAGGGGTGGTAAACTTTGCCGTAAGTACGTTATCATTGAAGTGTACGAGTGAAAAGCATCTTTTTAACGCTTCGTCTTTTTTTCACCGAATCCAAGTAGATTTTCTAAATAATCCAAGCGCTCGCCCAATCTTGGAATAAATTTTTGTGCATAAGATTTTTTTTTTTGTTGATCTGCCGTTAAATCAATTTCTTTATCTGAAATTCCTAGAATCAATTCCAATAAATCCAATCTTTCTCCCATGATGGGTATCATATCTTTAATATAACTTTTTACACGCAAATACGGAAAATCCACGTCTTTTTCATTAGAGGTAAGGTTTTTTTCCCCACCAAATCCATAAATTTTCCAACAAATTTATTCGTTCGGCTAACGTTGACACCAATTTTTTCGACACATTTTTTTTTTATCCACGATTAAAGTAATTTCTTTCTCTGAAATTCCTAGAATCGACTCCAACAAATCCAATCTCTCTGAAATCTTTGAAGTCATATCTTTTACGTAACTTTTTACACGCGTATACGGAAAATCCTTGTTCTTGGCGTTGACCCCCAAAAGTTTTTCAACCGCTTCCAATTTTACTTTAACTTTGCCATAGTTTTCGGAACCGGCCAATTTTTCTTTTACATTTGTAATTCTCCTGGCCAACGCTGAAAAGTCGTGCGAGCTTTCTTTGGGAAAACACTTGTTTCCAAATTTATCCATTTTTGTATACTGAGCTTTTTTGACTAGCGCGTTTCAATATATAAAGATAAAGCCTGCCTCTTTAACCTCTTCTGTTATCTTGTGTATTTCATTTTAGATATTAGTGTTCCCAGCACTTTGCTCAGCTAATAGTTTAGTTTATAGTTTTTATAGCTAATATTTTTAATAGCTAATAGTTTTAAGCTCGAGACCAGTTCATTTGGTTCGTCCCAGTAAATATACTCTAAATCAGCGTTCTTCTTAAAATACATTAAATTTACACCTTTACCAACAGTAACAGAACCTTCTTCGACAAATTCACGTATTAATTTTGTATATTTTTCCCCTCGGAAGGACAAGACTTTAGCTTTCGCATCACCTCTGCTCTTGTGAAAATTTGTATAAAACATAATTTTTTTATAAACAGATTCATCTTCGGGTGTATAGAGGTGTTCAAGTTTTTTGTAATAGATTAAATTAAAGAGACCTTCTGTCCCTTTAAAATTTCTAGAGCCTATTTGTAAGGAATCGTCGGGGTTTACCGTGATTCTTTGACATCCTAAAACCCGCATATCGCCTACAAACTGGGGGCCAAAAACATCGTCATATTTTAACGGGTTTTCGGCTAAATCTTTACCAATCTTTCTCGCGATGGGACCACTCCCATCCTACTCTTTTGGGTGCATGTTCGACAATGGACTCGTCGTGTATCAAACTTGAATCCGGCTCTTTTCTTTTTTTTGCAGTCGTTTCTTCTTCTTCTTCTTCAAAATCCATTAAATTGGCCTCAGGTTTTTGCAGGGTGATTAACACCTCCTCTGCTATCTCTTCCAGCTGGTCCTCCTCACCCTCCTCCTCTTCCTTCATATTTATTGTTTTATTTTTTTAAATTTTTTAATTTTAAAATATTCTCAAGGGGTTAAATAATTGGCGAATAAGTCTTGTTTATCATTTGTAAAGTTTGAGAATCGTGATTTTTCAAAAATTGATATTTTTTCCTGATATTTTTTTGCGCGGATTCTATTAATTTTGCAATTCCCATACTAGAAAAATAAAAGATTATTAAAAAAATAAAATTTTATAATTTTATAAAGCTCAAAAAAAAAATTTTACTCTTTATCACTGACGCTTTCATGCTTTGTTTTTTTTTTTGCAACCGGCGTGTCATTGTTTGTAATGTTGCGTTTTTCGCACGTTTTCTCGTTAAAACGAACAAATGTACTGTAGCCAGATCTATAACGACCTTGATTTAATAGGAAATCTTTCATAATAACCATGTATGAGTGTTGGTCGGTCCAACATTTTTCACTCAGCTGTTTAAATTGTTTGAAACTCATATCACCAATCACGTGATTGTCGTAAATATGTTTTAAATTGAGCTCGTCCTGCTTGAAAATGGCCAAGCAATTACAATTATCCCTTAAATTGTGCTTTGGCACGTTTGCGTAGGACTGGATCAAGTACAAAATATCCACAGATTTATGCCTCCCTAAACTCATGTACATTCGAATAATATTTTGGGCTTGAAGTTGAACGTCATCAAAAACCATGAGAGTGTGACGTTTAGCCTTTTCCGGAGGGGGAATTTCACAATCTTTGGAAAAAATGCGCAATTGAATTTCCGGTATTTTATCAACGATAAAAACTAATTAGATTTCCCGCACCCAGAAGACCCCACGACTATCGCTTTAACGGAATCCCCCAAGAGCTCGCCATTTTTTGGGGCAAGCTTTTTCCCTGCCGAGAAATCAAAATTTACATTTTCGAATGTCAAAGGCTGTTTAACGAATTCCATTCTTTTTTTTTTACTGAAAACATTTTTATATACACAGCGTATTTTATACCTTGCCATCAGTTGTATCGATACTTTAACGAGGATCAGATGTTTAATAGGTTTTTAGGGAATCTCAATCACGAAATACACATCCCGTATTATAATTATTGCGTGAGTGCGAAAAATTTCTTTTTTAATCGAATAAAAAATTGATTTAAATTTTTTTTGCAACAGGGTCCAGGAACGCGACTTTCTAGCAGAATTGCAACCAATTCACAGCCCTTTAAACAAACTTGATTCAGCTTGTTTGACCCATGATTTAGCTTATCATAATTTCAAAGATTTGAAAAATCGTCACGTCGTTAGACCGAGCGCTCGTAAAAGCTACTAGCGGGCGAATTTGGGCGAGAGACGCCTCGCTTGGTGAAAAAATTTCGGCTGCCGCCGTTTCTTGGTTAATAAATATGAAGCAAAAATTTGGTATGGGAGTCTTGAAAAAAAAAAAAACGCAGGTGCCCTCCTGGGCGGAAAATCCAACAAGCCGTGCGCGGTGCTGGTGGCTCGTTGCGCGGGTGGCGGCTGCGAAAACGCGATAAATCTTTTAGCAAAAAACGCGGCGGTTTCCTGCCCCTGATGGTGCCCATCGCAGCTGGATTTGGTGCCGCTGCAACGCTTTATAAAACATCCAAAGATTTACAGAACAATAAAAAAATGTTGGGGGTGACAGTTTGTCACGATAAACGTATGGAAAAAATAGCCAATGGCTTGCACCTTAAGCCACATCCTAGTCGCGGTAGAGGGTTGAAGGGCAAGAGGCGTTGTCGTCGTCGGAAGCGACGAGTTTAACAAATTTACAACCGCTGCTCAGCTTTTAAAATTCGGGAAAAATATTAAAGATTTTCGGGGGGTTTACATGAGAGACGGTCTACCTTCCCGCCCTTGGGTCAACGAGGCTGGCATAATAAATCTTGACGGTCAATCAGGTCCTGGAACTCACTGGGTTTCTTATCGCAAAATCGGCAAAAAAGTGTTATATTTCGATAGCTTTGGGAACGTGCCACCGCCAAAAGAGTTGGTAAATTATTCGGCCGATTGCGACATAAAATACATTAGGGACAGATTTCAAACTTTTGACCAGACAAATTGCGGTCCTTTGTGCATAAAATTTTTGAAATCTGTTTAAAAAATGTAAATTCCAGTCAATTACACTGATTGAAGAGGATAAAGAGTTTTGAAATTTGATAAAAAACGTAATTTCCAACCAATTAGACTCATGGAAGAGGATAAAGAGTTTTGAAATTTGTTTAAAAAACGTATGTTCCAATCAATTAGGCTCATTGAAGAGGATAAAGAGTTTTGAAATTTGTTTAAAAAACGTAATTTCCAATCAATTAGGCTCATTCAAGAGGATAAAGAGTTTTGAAATTTGTTTAAAAAACTTAATTTCCAACCAAATAGGCTCTTTCAAGAGGATAAAGAGTTTTGAAATTTGTTTAAAAAACGTAATTTCTAACCAAAAAGGCTAATTCAAGAGGATTAAGAGTTTTGAAATTTGTTTAAAAAACGTAATTTCCAATCAATTAGGCTCATTGAAGAGGATAAAGAGTTTTGAAATTTGTTTAAAAAACGTAATTTCCAACCAATTAGGCTCATTGAAGAGGATTACCAGTTTTGCATAAAATTATGAAATCAGTTTAAAAATGACATTTATATTGGAATTAAGTGGTAATGAGTCTGTTCTTAAAGCGGATTATTTTCCCGCAATATCCCTGTGGGAGGATGGTTACGAGATTGTGCTGTTATCTTTTCAGGGGTGGAACAGCGTGGCAAATATTACACAAAAAACAACAAATTTCATTACATGATTGGAAAAAAGCTGAAAACTATCACGTTTGACGTAGGTTGCTACGAGATTGGCGATATACAAAAATTTTTACAAACGTCTCTGCGACCCGAACACCTCAAGAATCCGCTCAAACCAGAGCAAAAAAACGATTTAGGGGAGGAAGCTATCGTTTAACAGGTCATAAGTCTACATTTAAAACGGAACTCGTAAGTAGATATTTTGTAGATTTCACAAAACCTCAGAGTATAGGTCAAGTTTTGGGGTTCAGTGATAAACAAACGTGCGAGCCCTTCAAGCGATGTTTCAGCGAAGGTTTGATTCAAATTCTCTCTGTGGAAAGTATCGATTTGCATTGCAATCTTATATAAAATTCATATTACAACGATCAAAAATCCCAAATTTTACATCAAATTTGCATTTTAGAACCGCGTGAACGACACACCGAGGAATCTCATTTATTTACTGTTAACCACGAGAGAAATCAGTCGCATAGTTTTATATTTACGAGACCAGTCTAGACAACTTGTCGATTTTCGAGGGGAGCACATTAATATACGATTGCATCTCAGAAAAATCAAATAATTATGCCAAAAATATATAACTCAAGTCGCATATTCAAACCCAACATTACGAGTGAAAGCTCTATAGGTGAAAGGCTAGATACGAACCAACGTAAAAAATTTTTCAAAAATCTCGCATTGTTGAATAAAAAAAAAAAATTGGAGGCGCACTAAGCCCCGAATCAATTAAATTTTTGAAGAAACTGGGCTACAGAATCAGAAAAAATGGACATTTTAAATATTTTGCAGCAACCCACAGAAGATAAGTCTATTGTTTCTTACACGTACAGACATTACAAGCCCTTTCTCGCCATCGGAACTTTCAAAAGGTAATGAGATACGTATTCCTTTTGGTAGTAACCTTTTCCTGCACCTGGCGGAGGGTTACATTTACGTGGAAGGTCAAGTAACTTTGTCTTCGGGGCCTGCAGCGACTGTAAAATCTGTGAAAAATTCACCGTTTTATCTATTTGAAAATTGTCGTTTAGAAATTGCTGGCAAATGCGTGGACGAAGTGAGAGATTTAGGGGTCATTGGTAGCTTGAGAAATCTACTTTGCAAGGGTGGGGGGGGGAAATAAGGCGGCTAGCAGTGTAAGATGGCATTCCTCGGATAACAATGTTTCAAACAATGCAAAATTCGACTATTGCATTCTTCTCAAGGAAATTTTTGGATTTTGTCACGACTACACTAAAATTGTAGCTTTTTTGAAACCAGAAAGCGTTTTAAAAAGATCCATGAGCGATAAAAATTGCTATTTCAGCGAAACTAACAACGAAAGTTTAACCGTGACGCTTACCTCTGTTTATCTAAGCGTACCGCATGTAGAATTAGCACCTACGAATCGATTGAAATTTTTAAAACTTTTAGAACAAAGTCGTAATATTCAAATGCAATTTCAAACTTTTAAATTATTCATTTTTCCAAAATTACCTCGCTCATTGAGCTTTTACTGGCAAGTACAAAATTTTTCAGTCAAAAATCGTCCAATTTTTATAATCGTCGCATTTTCCGAGAACAGGGGAAACGATCTTAAAGAAGACAATACTCACTTTGACCACTTGAAAATGAGAAATTTAAAAATTTTTTTAAATTCTCAAAGTTTACCTTACGAAAACCAATCTTTTGATTTTGAAAACAGCAAGTGTTCAGAAGCGTACAAGGCCTTTCTGGATTTTTGCAAGTTTTATTTGGGTAAAAACGAAGACAACAGCGCAATATCTTTTGACAACTTTTTATAAAATTATCCAATTTTTGTATTTAATTGCATGTTTATGGAACCTGTTTTAAAAGCAGGTGCCATTGATTTGAGAATCGAGGGTGATTTTCACGAAATTCCGGCTTCTGACAACGTTTGCGTTTATTGCCTGGCAATATGCGAGGAACCTCTTGTTTATAATCCCCTAACTAACATTGTGGAAAAAAATTAGTATCATTATGACCGCTTAAGTGGATCTACAGTTTTACAGAGTCAACGGGGATTACGTAATCAAGGAATTTGCTTTCGTGACACAAGACTGTAGAATAGAACATTACGTATTTGCCCCGCCAAAGATCGAATCGAACCTTGAAAATAATTTCAACATTTATTGGGTTTACCAAAACTACCACGGTTTGCATTGGGACTTGGGTTTTATTCCATATCAACAGTCCATTGAAAAAATTGTAAACAGCTTGAGCGCCTGGAAAAATGGAATTTTTGCAGTTTACGTAAAAGGACTCGAAAAAGCAAAATTTCTCGAAAAATTGGGCATAAATTGTGTATTTAATATCGAAAATTATGGTGTTGCTTACAAAATCAAGGAAATACGACACGGGATTTCGTGTGCCCACCACCAAAGAAAAAACGACGTCTGCGCTTTGAGAAACGCGTTTTATATGAGAAACTTCGTAGGGTCGAGCCTTTAGTCGTGTCAGGGGCGAGGGGATGATGACGGAAGAAAAATTTAACTCGCTCTTGATCGAAAATAAGTTTTACAATAGTCAATGCAAATATAAAAAAATACACGTGTTGATTTTAATTTTATTGATTGTCGCTACGACTTTTTTCTGCAACGAATATCTTTTCAGATATATGAGGTAAACACGAGGAGTTTTGCATCACGACTCAAGTTCACGTTCGAGATTGCGAAATTTGCAAACGAGAACTCAAACATTTAAAAAGTGACATGTGTATATCTTTGGTCGCATTAATAGTTGCTTCAGTTTGTAATCTGCTGGCTTCGGCGTTGACTCTCTTAAAATGAACGACAAATTTCGAGGGATCGTGAATGAAATCCATTCCCCAGCTAGGAAACATTTCCCAAGAAGACGCGTCATTGTGAAATCGATAAACGAACTTTTACAAACCGACCTCATTGACATGTCCAAACATTCCAAACAAAATAAAGGTTATAAATTTATTTTGGTTGTAATAAACGTTTTCAGCAAATTTGCGTGGGTTTACCCTCTAAAATCAAAAAGTGGGGATGACGTTTCACGGGCAATGGAAAAAATTTTAAAATCGATACCGTACAAGGTGAATTTTGTACAATCAAACCATGGGCGAGAGTATTTTAACGCAAAGGTTAAAGCTCTAATGGATAAATTCAACATTGTTCATTACGCTACTCATTCGGTAATGAAAGCTAGTGTCGTGGAGAGGCTGAATCGTACAATCAAGGCGAAAATATGGAAACATTATAGTTTATCGGGGAAATACGAGTACATTAATGTTTTACAAAAATTGGTCAACGAATACAATTCCTCAAAACATCGTACAATAGCCATGGCCCCTAAAGATGTGAACAAAACCCACCAAGAATATCTTTTGAAACACGTTTACAACAAGGAAAAAATTGCAAGAAAAAAACCAAAGTTTAAAAAATTTGACGTGGTTAGAGTGAGCAAATATAAACATCTTTTTGATAAATCTTATACACCAAATTAGAGTCGCGAACTTTTCAAGATTGTCAAAGTTATTCCTACTTATACTACAACGTATAAATTGCAAGATTACACAGGGGAACCGATTTTTGGGAGGTTTTACGAACCAGAACTTTTGAAAACAAAATATCCAAATGATTATTTAATCGAAAAAATTTTAAAAACTAAAAAAAATAAGATTTTTGTAAAATGGCTAGGGCATGACTCGAGCCACAATTTTTGGATAAATAAATAAATAAACTACATTTTTTTTTATACATGTGCATTTTTTATTCAAAAACTATACCTTTTCAAACCAATGTATTTTTTTATTATTATTATGAATACAACTTGTTTTTATGCATTTAAATTTTTAATCAAGCGGTGTCCCCAGGCCAATGTGGTTATTTTATTTTCAAGGATGAAGCGTTTTTCATCAAAGGGGTTCAAACTAGTTTTTTTCTCTTTGACTGAGTAAACTTGATGTAGTCTGGAACGAATATTATTTTGAGTGCACGAATAAATTTTTTGATATGTAATAATTTTTCGATTTTGTAATATTCGAAACTTATTTTATTAGTTACCACCGCGCGTTGTACTCCTTTTAATATTTTTACAATTTTTTTATTCGTTCCCCAAGAATACATTTTAGAACGAAGTCCGCAAAATTTTGTAATTATACTGCCTTTAGCCTCGTCTTTGAACTTGCCCAAGATTTTGTTATTTTTTCTTTCGATATTAAATACATTGTTTTCGGGGTAATCAAAAGTATGAAAATAATCATAATTATTTTTTAAAATTTCATATATATCACACCCTTTAAATTCTAGGAAATAACAATCCGTGTCCAAATAAAGAAGATTAAAATTTTCACCACATTTAGCCTTAAGAAACCCATAAAAAAATTTGTACATCTCAAGTTTGGACAAGTCGAATATTGTAGCTCCAGCATAAATTGGTCTGTTTATCGTTACATTTGTATTTTTTATCTCGATTGCCATGAGATTCGGTGAAAATACAGTCAGCCTGTGAAAATTGGGTTTCGAAATATAAGCTTGTGCAACCATACGTAACTAGTTTTCAAGAAAATTTTTCTCCTCGCTAGCTGATTTTCAAGACATTTTCCAAAAATTGAATGAAATGAGAAAAATAATTTTTTTAAAACTTTTACTTTTTAAAATTTATTTCTTAAAAAACTTTTTTACTGACGTTATTCAATAACTTGAACAGATTTTTATCAAATTCGTTAGTTGCAGCTGCACGATACATGGTATTCAAATCTATGTAACTCTTTAACCAGTGTGATTGTCTGAATTTCAAAACTCTATGAATTTTCACCAATTTTACTTTGTACTTGACAGTCTGTTTCAAGTTTCTATAATGAAGTATATATCTGTATTTGTCTTCAAGGGTGGTTAATAATTTCGGGAACTTTGAATTTGGGGGGGTTTCGCGCTGGGGCGAAAATGGGAAGTCGTTGAAATAGTCGTGCAACGATTCCGGTATGTGAAAATCACATTCCGCAAAATAGCCATAGGGTGAATCATTGGGTATATTTAATAGGTCAACACTCTCTGGATCGACCAATTCAAACTCCCCCTGGGTTAAAAACTGCCCCATAGAACTCCCATAGAGGTTATTGGCATCGCAGTAAAATAAATATGTCTCGGGTTTCGAGAGATAAAAATTTTCCATGTACCTGTTATTTCCTTCTGCGTATCTTTTCGTGCAACAGCTTAAACCACCTCGCAAAGAATTTTGAAAGAAAATAACCATTTTAATATCCGTTAACAATTTTAATTCTATTTTGCAGAAACGTAACATACAATCGAATGAAAAGGATGGTAGGGATATAATGAGCTGGATCTAGTTGTTGTGACTGGTGCATACGACTTCAAAATGACTCAAAAACGTCAGATAAGAGTAACTCGTCCGTTTTTAAGTAAAGGTCCGAATAATCCCCGATATTACTGCACCCGAAAAATTCAAACGTATTTACAGCTCTTTGGTAATCATTGTCAGATACGTGCGTTTCAGTAAGAGTATTGTAAAACGATTCTTTCGGAGGAAGCTTTTCAGTGTTCAATGACCCCCACGAATCCACAAAATCGTAGGGAAAAATAGATTTGCGATTTAGCATATTAAACTGCGCATCGTCTGGAAAATATTTGCGTAAAATGTTTTTCTTTTCATCGGGTAGAAAAGCTGCCAATTTTTCAATCGAACAGTTTAAAAATTTAAAAGAATCGATAAAATTAAACCGAATCCCTGTATTTGCAGCTTTTTTACTCACACAGATATATTTTTCACTATTGTGAGGAATCACTTGAATATCACCAGGAATCTAATTGGCAATATCCGTTATAATCAAATGCATATCGTACCTTGGAAAAAAATTTTTTAAAAAATGTTAAAAAAAATTTTTTTTTAATTTTTTTATTACCTGAATAAATTATGCATCAAAACTGGAATATCGTAATTATCCTTGTAATTAAGGTTACACGAAATATGTGTTGGCCCACGATAAGCACCTGCCAAAAATAATGATAATAATAACAATAAACCCACAAAAAAACAGAACAATCTCATACCTGTAAAATGGTCGTGGTCCCTGCAACGAATCTCCCCTCGTATAAATGGAATTTCACACACGTGTCAGACGGCATTTGGTGAGTCATGAATCGCGCTTTGTTCAACCCCAAAGTTCATCGATCTTTGATGAGTCCTTATCTATAAAAAATTAAATGTTTATAAAAAATTGGATTTTTTTTTTAATTTTTAAACTAACCTCATTTACTTGTTGAGCAATTTCTTTTACCTGGTCCGAAAACCAAGAACCGCATTCAGGATCTCTCTTAAATTCCAATTTCGATAAGCTATCGTCATAATTACATTTTAAATAGTAACCCAACGAATAAATGTCGTGACGTCTGTATGCGTTTAATGATATTTCTTCCCCAACTTATTTAAAATGGGACTTTAATTTCTCTCTTGTGCGATGTAAATTTCAACTCGTCCTTCCCTTGAGCAGGTAGTGTTATTGCACACTTGAATACTTTTTTGCAAGCAAGTTTGTGAATTTCCATTTTGTCTGTGGTATGAAAAAAATGCAAACATCTATCGCAGTAAAAACATTTTTTTTTTAGTTTTTGGCAAAAAACGTCGCAGTAATCTAGACAAATCTTTAATCCAACAAAAATGATTAGTTCCATCTGCAGAAGTAACCATTAATAAATTTACATGTTTTTGATATAATTTTTCATATAAATGGGCTGTTGCGATTATGTCAACCCCGGTTTTTGCTTGGTCAATAAACAAAACGTTTATTGAAATCTTATTTCTCTTTTCGAAAATTGGGATTTCATTGAGTTTAATAGGATTACTCACACCTCTGAAATTATATTTTTTTCCTTTGAGATGTCTATAAACCGCTGGTCTCTCAAGGTTGCCTCGGTCGGGGATTTCCAAGGCGGCCAAAATGCTCAATTCAAAACAATCATTCTCATTTTTCTGTATGTTAACAACACCTTTAGTTTTCGATACCCAATCGGGGACATCGAGATATGAGCCTACGGTTAATGGCGAGTATTTCACTATATTTATTGACAAATATTTCGCTTGTTTAAACGCCCAGCCGCTCTCACGTTGAACTTCAAAATCGTCGATCGACGCCAAAATCTATCCCTCGCTTTATCGAACCATCTATTCAAATTTGTGGTTTTAAAAATTTCTTCGTACTTTACTGTAAACTGCTTTTCTTCCAAATTTTCGTTCAACTCAAAATCACCGTAAAAAGTCACACTCACTTTTATATTTTTCAAAACATTCAAAGCGTCCTTAGCAAAGTCACACACTTTATCTCTAGATGCGTCAAAGAAACCACCAACGTCAAAATTTCTAAAATTAACCACCAGTCCTGTACGAAGTCGACTTTTATAAAGTAATTGTGTAACTTGAAAAGCTATTTGCAAATTTGAATCGCGCTCCAATACAATCAACTTTTTAAATATAATTCTATACATTTAAGCTTCCTAAGAAAATTTGACACCCATTGGCGCATTCCCATTTTCAGAATAACTTTGTAAACGACTTACAACGTCGTCGCAATACGAAATAAATCTATCAAAACTAACCTCGTCGTTTATTACGTTCGACAGGCGATCAATCTCCTTTTCGGCTTTCCCAAACTCTGCTTTCACGTCCACCATTTTTATTTATTTTTTTAATCAGGGTCTGAATCAGAAATTTCTAGATTCAAATAACGCGAAATTGAACTAAGATAATTTCTGTCCATTATCCTTCCAATACCTCTAGGTGTCGATCTCATAGGCACAAATTTAAATTAAAATTTTTTCTCATACAATGTTATTTCCGGTTTCCCGTTAACTATGCGAGAAATTGATGTAAATTCCAACCTGCAATACGGGCAAAGATTGCTTCTTTCCATCCACTAAGTTATACATACAAAACAATATTTATGACTACACGAACTCAAAGTAGCAATGTCTTGAATCTCGTCTAAGCAAATACAACACTCTTTTTCTTTTTTAACACTATCTTCCAAACACACCAATTCAACTTGTTTATTTTCAACCTTATCTTTATTCTCAACTTTATCGATAACTATAACTTCATCCCCCTCACAAACCGACGCGAGATCCGTAGGAGACTCCATTTATTCGGTATGGTAAAAATAAGAGTAACGTTAGATTCTCAAAAATTCGATTAATTTATTTTCATACGATTTTTTTAAAAAATATTTACATCCCTCTCTCTCTCTCAAATACCTGGATAATTTTACGATTTTAAAATAATATTTAAAAATAAAGATACACCCCTTTTTCAAATCTTGCATAAGATACACCCACCCTACAATTTTTAAATAATGCTCAACGAAATATTCACATCCCCGATTGATTTTACGATTTTTAAATAATACACACCAAGATACTCCCCTTTTTTAAATATCTCTCTCTCATAAGATACACCCACCGTACAATTTAAAAAAAAATACTTTACATCCCCATACAACGAAATATTTACATTTTTTAACAACTGAAAAATATACAAACCCTTAAAAACTTTGTATATTAATCAACACATTTGTTTAAAAAGATATGAATATGTCTTTGTATTTAAAAATATTCACTCGAAAAAAAATTTTTTACAACTAAAAATACCCCTATCATTGTTTTTATGATTGACATTTTAAGATAAATAGACACCCTCTCAAACGATTCTTTTATAAAAAATAATATCATACTTTTATAAAAATATAATATTACTAGCTGCCTCCGGCTCACTTCGCTCACCTCGGCAACCGCCAAGGGGGCTGCGCCCCCCTGGACCCCTGCAACATGATTTTTCCAGATATGTTGTTTTACGTTACTCAATATTTTTTATAACAACCTTTTTTTACCCGAATTATTATCTAAAATTTACTAAATCATGAAAACTACGGGCGTTGGAACTCAGGCGGATAATTAGTGATCAGCGATTCAAAGCTTGATTACCCCTCCCTTTGATCCGCAAGCTTTTATAATTTTCGAAAAATGATTGTAACTTTTGACAGATCGAACCGATTAACTTGAAAATTTAGGTGAATTCGTAAAAAATATGCCCGAATCGAATAAAACTCTTTTCCACATTAAAATTTTTCCTTACTTTTCTGTTTTTTATAAAAATTAGAAATATATATAATATTAGTCCTAAACTTTTATAATTTTTGAAAAATGATTGTAACTTTTGACAGATCGAACCGATTACCTTGAAAATTTAGGTGGATACGTAAAAAATATGCCCAAATCGAATGAAATTCTTTTTTATCATAAAATTTTCCCTCGGTTTTCAGTTTTTTTAGTTTTTTTTGAAAATTTGATAAAAATTTTTTTCTTGAAAATTCAGTTTTTTCAACATACAAATTTTTTGTCGTTATCAATCGAAATAAAACGTACCTTATGTTTTGACCCGTAATTTTTGCCGTCTTTTGCCGTAAACCGTATTTCTGTAGCTTTTATCGTTTTCTAGTTTATCGCGTTCGGACACACACACACACACACACACACACACACACACATACACATAATTAAAGATTTATATATATATAGGATAGGATAGGATAGGATTAGTCCTAAACTTTTATAATTTTTGAAAAATGATTGTAACTTTTGACAGATCGAACCGATAACCTTGAAAATTCAGGTGGATACGTAAAAAATATGCCCAAATCGAATGAAATTCTTTTTTATACTAAAATTTTCCCTCGGTTTTCAGTTTTTTTAGTTTTTTTTGAAAATTTGATAAAAATTTTTTTCTTTATTTTGACACCGGTTTGATGCCAATCGGTTCGGCGGTTCTTGCGTCATTAGGGTACAAACAGACAAACAAACAAACAAATAAATTTTCAAATATATATAGTATTAAGATATAGTAAAAAATTTTAAAAATATTTTATAAAATTTTAATGATACCTCCGTTTTGAATAAAAATTTCAGAGAATACGTAAAAATTAGTGCTGAGTTGAATACTATGAAGTGCGATACCAAAATTTTTCTATACTATCGAGATATTTCAATTTTTGATAAAATTTTTAAAAAATGTTATCAAGTTCAAAAATACTAAAAATTAAATATCTCAAAAACTACGATAGCTAATCAGAAAATATAGGGCCTATGTCACCCGCATTTTTTTTTAAACCGTATGTCTGTAGCTTTTATCGTTTTCTAGTTTATCGCGTTCGGACACACACACACACACACATAATTAAAGATTTATATATATATAGGACTAGCATAGGTGTGAGGGGGGGCTCCGCCCCCCCTGATCTATTCCCGGTGTTGTTGTTATTGATTTTTTAATAATTTTTTATTAATTTTTTATTATATATTAAATTTTTTTCTTAATGTATACCTTTTACCAGTTCAAATTTGAATTTCAAATTTTTTTCAAAATTTGTAGTAAATTCAAAGGAATGGTGTAATTTCGAAAATGGGCCAGATCAGGCTATTTTTGGACCTTTGAACAGACATATTTCGGGCCCATTAGGTGCTAGAGGACTAAAACTTTGGCTGAGGGACTTTTTTATCACCCCAAACTATACCCTAAAATTTGAGTTGAATATATATAATACTAGCATAGGTGTGAGGGGGGGCTCCGCCCCCCCTGATCTATTCCCGGTGTTGTTGTTATTGATTTTTTAATAATTTTTTATTAATTTTTTAATATATATTAAATTTTTTTCTTAATGTATACCTTTTACCAGTTCAAATTTGAATTTCAAATTTTTTTCAAAATTTGTAGTAAATTCAAAGGAATGGTGTAATTTCGAAAATGGGCCAGATCAGGCTATTTTTGGACCTTTGAACAGACATATTTCGGGCCCATTAGGTGCTAGAGGACTAAAACTTTGGCTGAGGGACTTTTTTATCACCCCAAACTATACCCTAAAATTTGAGTTGAATATATATAATACTAGCATAGGTGTGAGGGGGGGCTCCGCCCCCCCTGATCTATTCCCGGTGTTGTTGTTATTGATTTTTTAATAATTTTTTATTAATTTTTTATTATATATTAAATTTTTTTCTTAATGTATACCTTTTACCAGTTCAAATTTGAATTTCAAATTTTTTTCAAAATTTGTAGTAAATTCAAAGGAATGGTGTAATTTCGAAAATGGGCCAGATCAGGCTATTTTTGGACCTTTGAACAGACATATTTCGGGCCCATTAGGTGCTAGAGGACTAAAACTTTGGCTGAGGGACTTTTTTATCACCCCAAACTATACCCTAAAATTTGAGTTGAATATATATAATACTAGCATAGGTGTGAGGGGGGGCTCCGCCCCCCCTGATCTATTCCCGGTGTTGTTGTTATTGATTTTTTAATAATTTTTTATTAATTTTTTATTATATATTAAATTTTTTTCTTAATGTATACCTTTTACCAGTTCAAATTTGAATTTCAAATTTTTTTCAAAATTTGTAGTAAATTCAAAGGAATGGTGTAATTTCGAAAATGGGCCAGATCAGGCTATTTTTGGACCTTTGAACAGACATATTTCGGGCCCATTAGGTGCTAGAGGACTAAAACTTTGGCTGAGGGACTTTTTTATCACCCCAAACTATACCCTAAAATTTGAGTTGAATATATATAATATATAGTAAAAAATTTTATTTTTTTTTTTTTTTTAATTTTAAAGCAACGTACGTTTTTAATAAAAATTTAACTAAGTACGCATAAATTACATTTTAATATAGAATATAAATTACATTATAATATACACAGACCCACAAATAAATGATTAGAAATACCAAAAAAATAAAAAAATGAAAAAAATTTTTTTACCAGCTTTAAAAATATTTTATAAAATTTTAAAGATACCTCCGTTTTGAATAAAAATTTCAGAGAATACGTAAAAATTAGTGCTGAATCGAATACTATGAAGTGCGATACCTAAATTTTTCGATAGTCTCGAGATATTTCAATTTTTGTTAAAATTTTTAAAAAATGTTATCAAGTTCAAAAATCCTAAAAATTAAATATCTCACAAACTACGACAGCTAATCAGAAAATATAGGGCCTATGTCACCCGCAGACTTTTTATCTTTATTTTGACACCGGTTTCATGCCAATTGGTTCGGCGGTTCTTGCGTGATGAGTGGACAGACAGACAGACAAACAAATAAATTTTCAAATATATATAGTATTAAGATATGATAGGATATGATAGGATAGGATAGGATAGGATAGGATAGGATAGGATACGATAGGATAGGACAGGATACTTTTATCATCAGCCGCACTTGAAAAATATAAAAAATTCTTCTTCTTTATGGTTAACACAAAACTTATTGTAATAATCATTGCACTTATTGAAAAAAGATGTAAAGTAACATATTTTTTTGTCTTTATGTTTAGAAATACTTACCGTTTCTATAAAATATTCACTCGAAAAAATTTTTTTTTAACAACTAAACAATACAAAATCATTGTTTCATGATTGATTCAAAATCATTGTTTCATATATATATATATACTAGCATAGGTGTGAGGGGGGGCTCCGCCCCCCCTGATCTATTCCCGGTGTTGTTGTTATTGATTTTTTAATAATTTTTTATTAATTTTTTATTATATATTAAATTTTTTTCTTAATGTATACCTTTTACCAGTTCAAATTTGAATTTCAAATTTTTTTCAAAATTTGTAGTAAATTCAAAGGAATGGTGTAATTTCGAAAATGGGCCAGATCAGGCTATTTTTGGACCTTTGAACAGACATATTTCGGGCCCATTAGGTGCTAGAGGACTAAAACTTTGGCTGAGGGACTTTTTTATCACCCCAAACTATACCCTAAAATTTGAGTTGAATATATATAATACTAGCATAGGTGTGAGGGGGGGCTCCGCCCCCCCTGATCTATTCCCGGTGTTGTTGTTATTGATTTTTTAATAATTTTTTATTAATTTTTTATTATATATTAAATTTTTTTCTTAATGTATACCTTTTACCAGTTCAAATTTGAATTTCAAATTTTTTTCAAAATTTGTAGTAAATTCAAAGGAATGGTGTAATTTCGAAAATGGGCCAGATCAGGCTATTTTTGGACCTTTGAACAGACATATTTCGGGCCCATTAGGTGCTAGAGGACTAAAACTTTGGCTGAGGGACTTTTTTATCACCCCAAACTATACCCTAAAATTTGAGTTGAATATATATAATATATAGTAAAAAATTTTATTTTTTTTTTTTTTTTAATTTTAAAGCAACGTACGTTTTTAATAAAAATTTAACTAAGTACGCATAAATTACATTTTAATATAGAATATAAATTACATTATAATATACACAGACCCACAAATAAATGATTAGAAATACCAAAAAAATAAAAAAATGAAAAAAATTTTTTTACCAGCTTTAAAAATATTTTATAAAATTTTAAAGATACCTCCGTTTTGAATAAAAATTTCAGAGAATACGTAAAAATTAGTGCTGAATCGAATACTATGAAGTGCGATACCTAAATTTTTCGATAGTCTCGAGATATTTCAATTTTTGTTAAAATTTTTAAAAAATGTTATCAAGTTCAAAAATCCTAAAAATTAAATATCTCACAAACTACGATAGCTAATCAGAAAATATAGGGCCTATGTCACCCGCAGACTTTTTATCTTTATTTTGACACCGGTTTCATGCCAATTGGTTCGGCGGTTCTTGCGTGATGAGTGGACAGACAGACAGACAGACAGACAGACAGACAAACAAATAAATTTTCAAATATATATAGTATTAAGATATATATATATATGCCGATAGAGAATTTTTTTAGTTTGATAATCACGCCTAGACGATAATAGCTAGAGAGACGCGGTTTGCGGCAAAAAACGCGGAAAATTGCAGGAGTGTCATAGGCTATACAGGATATGGATTGATGCGAAAGAAAATTTTTGTCGCCAAAAAAACGATTGTTCAAAAAAATGATCATTTTTGATGTTTTCGTAAATTTTCAAAAAAATCGTAAATAACTTAAAAACTTGGAATTTATTTGTAATCAGAAAAGTTTCTATATGATTTGGAATTGTTTTTTACGTGTCCACCTAAATTTTCAAGCAAATCGGTTAGATGTTTCCAGAGTTACATATATTTTTTAGCAAAAAATTTGGATTTCAAATTTATATCCAATCCTATCCTTCCTATCCTATATCTTATCCTATATATCTATATTTTTTTTTTCGAAAATTATAAAAGTTTAGGACTAATATTATATATAAATTTCTAATTTTTATCAGCTACTGATGTAGTAACTGAATATAGTAACTAAAAGAAGCTTGAATAGCTATTATCAGACAGAACCCTAGAATGTGTATTCGAGGGAAACAACGAACACTTGTCGATCCCATGGAAGGGTAGCTAAGCTTTGTATTGCTGATTACTAATTATCTGTCTGGGTTCATATGCCCGTAATTTTTATGATTTAGTAAATTTTAGATAATACTTCGGATAAAAAAGGTTATTTTACAAAATATTAAGTAACCTAAAACAACATATTTTTGGAAAAATAAAGCCGCAGGGGTCCAGGGGGGCGCAGTCCAGTTTTTTCAACTATAATGGAAGATTTTAATAATTTTTATTAATATTTATGATAAAAAAGTAAAGAGCAAATAATAAAATATATCTAAGTTACTGTACATTTATATGGTTCTTCACCGGTGTGGCGCTGTTCTGTGTAAGTGCCGGCGACGCTCCAAGATTATATAATATATAATAATAATGTTTAGGAAAGGGGGGAAGGGGGAAGCTAAGTCAATAATGAGTCTATTTTAATTAATGAAAAATAAACAAATTTAATAATAAAAAAGATTAATATTTATAATTATTTACAAACTTAAAACTATATTGGCCATTATAAAAAATAAAAGTAATATTTGATCGACCTCGTGGGCCTTGATTATTTTGATGGACGCCATATTTTATTGAATCGTATGTGCGCGCACGGGTGTCGATTATACTCGTGTATGTAAAATATAAAATAAAATTATCTAAAATTACCACGAATATTCTCGCCACGCGCACTCACACATAGATGATTTTTCACACACTCATACACATAAATTTTACTCATACATACGCGTAACCGCATGAAAATAATTTTATTAAATGAAAATTAATAACGAAATAATAATAACGCGAGGTACCTTTTCTTGAAACCTTGAATCTTGTTTCTGGTCAGGCCTGGCTGAAATCTTCTTTATTGGACTTCTGGTTACTTGGCCTGGTTACTGGTACTGGTTTGGCTGGAGCTTCTAATCTTTTGAGCTGCACTTGAAGCCATACTTCCTGGTGCATAAATACACACTATAATACACTGAGGGGAGAGCCCATGCTCTCTCCCTCTCTTAGAGAGCACTTTCTGACAATAGCTGTTTACTGTTCAGCGGCCGAGACGAGAGTGACGAACTCCCGCTTGTTCATACTTTTTCTATGTTCCCGGCGTCTAGCTTAGTTAAATTCGCTGTTTCTTAATTAGAAAAGACGCACGAAATCACAAAACATTTAAATCTGAAAATTATCATAATCCTTTACTTTTATAATGCAAATTATTGCATTACACAACATAAAAAATTTTTGTCGTTATCAATCGAAACGAAACCTAGCCTATGTTTTGACCCGTAATTTTTGCCGTCTTTTGCCGTAAACCCCGCGTCTCTAACTTATATCGCGTTCAAGTTTATCTATTTCGTACAAACAAACATACATAAGTAAAGATTTAGGAAGGATAGGATAGGATAGGATATAAATTTTAAATCCAAATTTTATGCTGAAAAATATATGTAACTCTGGAAACATCTAACCGATTTGCTTGAAAATTTAGGTGGACACGTAAAAAACAATTCTAAATCATCTAGAAACTTTTCTGATTACAAAAAAGTTTTTAAGTTATTTACGATTTTTTTGAAAATTTACGAAAACATCAAAAATGATCATTTTTTTGAACAATCGTTTTTTTGGCGACAAAAATTTTCTTTCGCATCAATCCAAATCCTGTATAGCCTATGACATTCCTGCAATTTTTCCGCGTCCGCAAACCGCGTCTCTCTAGCTATTATCGTCTAGGCGTGATTATCAAACTAAAAAAATTCTCTATCGGCATATATATATACTAGAATACGTGTGAGGGGGGGCTCCGCCCCCCCCTGATCTATTCCCGCTGTTGTAGTTATTGATTTTTTATTATTATCATGTTGTTATTGTCCAAAATATATATCAATGTCAAAAAAAATTAACGCCTTGAAATAAGCTAAAATTTTTTTCTTAATGTAGACCTTTTACCAGTTCAAATGTGACCAATAAGATAAAATTTGTAGTAAATTCAAAGGAATGGTGTAATTTTGAAAATGGGTCAGATCAGGCTATTTTTGGACCTTTGAACAGACATATTTCGGGCCCATAAGGTGCTAGAGGATTAAAACTTTGGCTGAGGGACTTTTTTATCACCCCAAACTATACCCTAAAATTTGAGTTGATATATATAATACTAGCATAGGTGTGAGGGGGGGCTCCGCCCCCCCTGATCTATTCCCGGTGTTGTTGTTATTGATTTTTTATTATTATCATGTTGTTATTGTCCAAAATATATATCAATGTCAATAAAAATTAACGCCTTGAAATAAGCTAAAATTTTTTTCTTAATGTAGACCTTTTACCAGTTCAAATGTGACCAATAAGATAAAATTTGTAGTAAATTCAAAGGAATGGTGTAATTTTGAAAATGGGCCAGATCAGGCTATTTTTGGACCTTTGAACAGACATATTTCGGGCCCATGAGGTGCTAGAGAACTAAAACTTTGGCTGAGGGACTTTTTTATCACCCCAAACTATACCCTAAAATTTGAGTTGATATATATAATATATAGTAAAAAATTTTATTATTTTTTTTTTTTTAATTTTAAAGCAACGTACGTTTTTAATAAAAATTTAACTAAGTACGCATAAATTACATTTTAATATAGAATATAAATTACATTATAATATACACAGACCCACAAATAAATGATTAGAAATACCATAAAAATAAAAAAATGAAAAAAATTTTTTTACCAGCTTTAAAAATATTTTATAAAATTTTAAAGATACCTCCGTTTTGAATAAAAATTTCAGAGAATACGTAAAAATTAGTACTGAATCGAATACTATGAAGTGCGATCCATAAATTTTTCGATAGTCTCGAGATATTTCAATTTTTGTTAAAATTTTTAAAAAATGTTATCAAGTACAAAAATACTAAAAATTAAATATTTCAAGGGCCTATGTCACCCACAGACTTTTTATCTTTATTTTGACACCGGTTTCATGCCAATTGGTTCGGCGGTTCTTGCGTGATGAGTGGACAGACAGACAGACAGACTGACAGACAAACAAATAAATTTTCAAATATATATAGTATTAAGATATAGAATATAGATAGGATAGGATAGGATAGGATAGGATAGGACAGGATACTTTTATCATCAGCCGCACTTGAAAAATATAAAAAATTCTTCTTCTTTATGGTTAACACAAAACTTATTGTAACAATCATTGCACTTATTGAAAAAAGATGTAAAGTAACATATTTTTTTGTCTTTATGTTTAGAAATACTATAAAAAATTTTTTTTTAACAACTAAACAATACAAAATCATTGTTTCATGATTGACGTTTTAGGATAAATAAACACACTCTTAAACGATTCTTTTATACAAATGATAATATTGTACTTTTATCACCAACAACAACACTCATAATTTTATAAATGTGTAACTGATCGCACCTACTTGGAAATCTTTTTACAAACACCCGCACAATAAAAAAACTCTTTAAAACGTTCTTAAACAGACTAAATATACTTAACATCGCTACAGAACAAAATATTTTTCAACAGTCTCATAATGTGGCTAAAACATAAAGTTGGAAGTCCGAACCCTCCTGGAGACCAAATGATGGACACTTTTTTTCTTCAAGATTTAGATTCTTTAAGCTTTAATTAGCTTAAAAAAGTTTATAAAAATTATTTACAAAAAGATCTAGTATTTTTTAAAAAATTATTTAAAAACTGCTTCTACGTAGTATGAAAATACATTGTATTTCATATGTAAATAGTTAGAAGCAGTATAATGATGATTAAAAGTATATAAAATCTTGCTTTCGCAAAAGGTCGTTAAAATTAAAATAATATTAATTTAATATCGAATGTATAAAATTTCTTCGTTAATAATAAAAATAATATGGGAAAGGTGAAGATGCAATATTTTAATAATCTCATAAATAATAACACTGTAGAAATTTGGCACTAAATATATTTTGTACGATGTCAGCATCCAGACTCAGATATGCGTCAAACCATTTTAAAGGCCCAGCCTCGATATTATTTATTGGTCAACTCTCTAGTATTATTATAAAGTGAATTTCATGCGATTAACGTGATTTTATTCCTGTACGATTTTTATCTATAAGAGAGTAACTTCTATATGTAATTAATTATTATTTATATTTATTTCGCATATCGAGCAAGATGTAGTCGAATTCACTAGACCTTTAAACAATCAATAAGTCGAGAATTTGCCTCAATTTTCTTTATTTTTTGGCAATTTCTTTGAATTTTTTCGCGGTAAATGTCCTCATAAAATTCAAATAAGGAATTATTAATTTTTAGACTTTAGAATAAATGAGTTTACAGCAAATGCTTTAAATATTAAAATCGAATTTCTTTTTTTTTCACAGTTTTTTTTTAATTATCCCTAAATTGATATAGTATGATTTAAATAAATTCAGATTCGGATCTTTAGGGAATTTTTACTTTCTATGTTTAACCTTAAGCTGCCACCTGGGGTCCTGAACGATCCCAGGTCCTTTCAAGTTACAATTCAACCTTCATAAATGTAAAAAATGACATATCAACCCCTAAAGTAGGGTAAAATCACTATAAATGTAAAATTTAAATAAAAAAGTTACTGCAGGCAAAAAAAAAGTTTCTTTATGTTGGAAATTATTTTTTTTTCATTTCCAAAAGGTAAAAGATGCAAATTTATGTATTCTCAGCACATTTACCCTCTCTAGGGGGTAAATATTAGGGGTAGGGGGTTGGATTTTAAAGATGTATAAAAATTGAATATTTTTAGCTGAAAACATCACCCAGTAGGTATTTTTGATCGCCCTTTTTATTTCCGAAGTCAGTTTTCACCTACGACCCTTGGGTAATGAGGGGTTGATATTTCATTACCCTAGGGTCGTAGGTGAAAACAGACATTGGAAATGGAAATAATGACCAAAAATACCTACTAGGTGGCGTTTTTCAGCTAATAATATTCGTTTTTTATACATCTGTAAAATCCACCCCCTTGCCCCTAATATTTGCCCCCTGGAAAGGGTTAATGTGCTGAGAATACATAAATTTTCATCTTTTACCTTTTGGAAAGTAAAAAGTATAATTTCCAACATAAAGAAACTTTTTTTTTGAATGCAGTAATTTTTTTTTTTAATTTTACAATTTTAATGATTTTACCCTACTTTAGGGGTTGATATTTCATTACCCAAGGGTCGTAGGTAAAAGCAGACTTCGCAAATGAAAAGAGCGAACAAAAATACCTACTAGGTGATGCTTTTAGCTAAAAATATTCAATTTTATACAACTCTAAAATCCACCCCCTTACCCCAAATATTTGCCCCCTAAAGAGGGTAAATGTGCTGAGAATACATAAATTTTTATCTTTCACCTTTTGGAAAGTAAAAAAAATAATTTCCAAAATAAAGTAACTTTTTTTTTGCCTGCAGTAACTATTTTTTTTAGATTTTACCCTACTTTAGGGGATGATATTTCATTACCCAAGGGTCGTAGGTAAATACAAACTTCGGAAATGGAAAGAGCGATAAAAAAAACCAACTAGGTGAGATTTTTAGCCTAAAATATTCATTTTTTCATTTCAAAATATTCAAGTGTCCAAGAATTGTCGATTAGTCGTTTATGGGTTAATTCCATAATATTTGTGAAATATCACTGGTTACAAAATTTTCAGATATTAATACTTTCATGAAATTAAATATTAGTGTTACTAAATTAAATATTGGTATTACACCAAAAAAAAAAAAATATTGCAGTTTTTTTAATTTATTTTTTTTTTTAATTTGAGAAAAAAATTTTTTAAAAATTCGGTATCATATCTAAAAAATTACTATAAATAAATTTTTTAAAAGTAGTACTCTCATAGAAATAAATTAGGTACTACGTCGAAAAAAAAAATTTTGTTTTTTTTGTATTTTTTTGTAAAAAAAATTGTGGGATAAAAATTTTCAAATATTATCAGATTCGAGATAACGAGTAAAAACCATATTTTCAAATATAAGTACTTTTATAGAAATAAATGAGGTATTACATGGGTAGATTTAAATGAAGCGAGGACGACTTGTATGTTCGGATCTTCAAAACAGCCTCAAAGTGTTTTTTTCTGAAAGTACTACAAAAAATAAGTCACCAGCCCAATTTTTAGCCTCCCAGAGCAAAATCTCGATTTTTGGCAATCATTTTTGTGTTTTGGACTTTTGTAAAAACAGTTATAATTTTGAGTCATAATTTTTTTATTATTGCTGTAAAAAACTTACATTAGTATGAAAGATTTTCTTCTTTTAGGTCCGGATAGGAAATTTCCCTAGCGATCAGATTGCGGGGACAAAAATTTTTTTGAGTAGCGCATGGGGTAGGAATCGCTAAGATAGGCTGTTTTTTTTCAAAAGTCGATTTCTCAAATGCCTATGACTGAAAAATCTAACCAGGTATAAAATTTTCTTTAAACCTTATATTTTTTGGCAAAAAAAAAAATTTCTATGGGACACTGCTTTTTGGGAGCTATAGATAAAAAAATAGCACCTTTCAAAAGATCATTTTTTACAAATTTCAAATTTCCCGCCAAGTCACGTGACCAATAAAAAATCTGACAAAAAATTTGGATTTCGCGGAAAATTTTACATAAGGGTATTTTTTATCTTGTTTTCAAAACCTTTATGTTAAAACAGCGAAATGATAAAGAATTTTCTGATTAATTTAGAATAATTTAGTATTATTCAAAAAATAAAAAAATTCCTTTTAACTAAGATAATCTTTCAATTTATAATTTCGCTGCTTTAATATAAACGCTCTTAAAAATATGAACGTATGAATTTGTTAATTTGTTTATTTGTTTGTTAATTTTGTGAATATGTTAATGAATTTTAACGGGGTTTTGAAAGGAAATCATTAGACTGAATTATGAAATAAAAAAGACATGATTTATGTGAGTTCCACTTGGAAGTTTAATATTTATTTGATTTAAACTAATAAAACGGTTTATATAATTACAATGTAAAAGGAGCACGTTTTCTAAAAATGATAAACTCTTAACAAAGAACACGATCGTTATAGTACGAGAGTTAAAGAGCAAGAAGAACGAGCGCGAGTTCTTTAAAAAGGAGAGACCGGCAACTTCGCTGCTGTCGGCATTCCGCGTACAGAAAACGTGGTCCTTTAGCGCATATGTAATACACGCATACTAACATAAACGTCTCTTTATCTCTTTTTGCAGTATAACTACAAAATTATACTGCAAAGAGAAATCAAGATATAAAAAGAAATATTCCTGTTTTCGTACAAACAAATGTCTTCGCTTTCCTGGTTTGGGCCCCGCTATGTTGGTCATGAGACTTGACAGAAATAAGCTTAATTTTTAATTTTTTTGGTTATATATTGATACACATAATATATTTTTAGATACATAGGTAAATAATATATTAAAGTATATATTATATTATAGTAAATATTTATAATTATATTTATATTTATAATTATACAATGATGTATAATCAACGTATCAATTGATTTAAAAAGAAAAAAATTACAAAATACAATCAACTAAGGTATTACAAATCTAGCTTATTAGATATGGTACTGATTAAATAATCGAAATTCAATGCATAAAGTTCTTTTAAGAAGAGATGCGAATCGTTGAGACTTGCAGACTCAAATTCAGTTGATTCTTGCTCTAGCTCTTGTTTGAAATTTTCGGTGACTTTTTAATCAAATTCGTTGTATATGAGTTTAATATCTTTGATGTTTATTTGCGTAATGATATTTTTTTCGGATGAGTTCAATTTTTCAGTAATATAGTTAATGAATTTATCTTGTAATAGAAACAAATAGGTTATTTATGCATTCAGTTGATCGAACTTGGTGTCAATTACGTGTGATAAATTTTTTAAAGTATCGAAACTGACTTTTTTTAAAACTAGAGTTACTTTAAATTTTTTATTGTCTGGTTTGTTTTTTTCGCTGGATATTTCTATAGCTTTATCGTAGTAGCTGCAAGTTAGTTTAATGGTAGAATCTTCGTTTTCAAAAATTTGGTCACTGTTTTTTATATTTTTTCCTTGTAGATACTCATCAATCTTTGGGAAATACGTTTGCAGGCGTTTCAAGCCGTTGTGATTCAGAGCTAGATACCCAGAATTGAAATTATTGCTATATAGCCGGAAAACAAATTCAAACTCCGTTTCGGTATCGTTTAAATCGAATCCAATAAAGATTTTTTTGGAATAGGATCTGCTGAGACCGTAAAATGTTGAAAGTAATAAATGTTGAAGCATACCGGTGCTGTTATATGAGCTTGAGTCAACCATTTTATTTTTTTATTGCAAATTTTGTAAATTGCACGTTAATGTGAACTTATTTTTTAATTTTAAAATGTTAAAATTTTACAGTTGCAATATAGTACTCTGAAGCAAGCAAGCGATCAACTACCGAAGTTCTTTTGTAAATGATTACTGCTTGTCTCTCTTCTACCGTTTCTTTTATTATTTTTTTACGCTTAAGTTTGTTGACGTATCAAGCAGCGATTTGGTCGTTGAGTTTTAAGTCGGAAGTAAAATTATTTAAGAAATCTGCCATTTTGTAATTGAAAGATTATGAAAAAGAAAGAAAGGAAAAGAAACATTAGAAACATTATGCAAAATTGATCGCAGACGTTAGATGATGCGCTTTGAAGTTGTCTTGTATTCCAGGTGAATCGCTTGCAGTTTTTTCTTAAACGTATAACGTGATTTCTGAGGTATGGTGATAATTTTTAGCTGTCAAAAAATAAACCATGTCCTCTGCAATTAACGTAAACGGCTTCCCAATTCTGACCAGGTAGTGAATTGTCTTGGGCGTTGTATACAAAAGCTACAGACTTAGTCCAGAGTCGAGGTATCTTGTCGGCTGGAAATACCCCAATCGTATGGGAGGGTATCTTAGATAGGAATCCCAAAATTTCTAAGCTATTCACTCCCTGCGAAGAGTTAGAGGGGAGAATTGAGATTCGATTGATGCGCCCTCGGTGCAGGTTAAACAATTGTTTTTCGGGCATATTTGTTTATAATAGCATGTAAATTTTATAAAAAGTATTAATTATTTTAATATTAAAAAATTTGTGATAGATTATTGTATTGTAAATTGTAAAAATAAATTTAATAAAAACTCCAGAATAAAATTAATTTATTTTCGTATCTCAAAGAAGAGAGAAAATCAAGGAAATAAGTGAAATAAAATTTAATAATTGAAAAAAAATGAAATAAATGACAAAAAATTAATGAAAAAAATATATTTAAATGAAAAAAAGTAAAATTTTTGATTTTCCTATCAAATATGAAAAATTATTATTTAAAATTAATTGTATACACAACAAAACACATAACCTTATTAACATAAAAAATAGCTTACTATATACAAAAAATTAAATACATATTTTTCTTTAATTGCTTCCACAATTTACTTAATATATTTAACAGGTTTTTCAATGATTAAATTGTGAAAAAAACTTCTTAAAATTGAATAATTAAGGTTTTTCCTGAACTTTCCTATGCTACACGTATAATTATGCCCGAAAAAATTAAGAACACCACGTGACCGACTAAACCACGCCTCACGCAGGGAACGAATCCATTTTTATGCGTCTACTGTGTCTTCCCCTTGAGATAGATTTTTGAAATTTTGATTTAACCAAACCTTTAGTCGTTGAGCATTGTTAAGTGCGCAGCTGTGTTTCGCGTGATTGAATTTTATTGCATCCTGCATGCAATACGAATCTTTTCGAGGTAAATTTTGGAAAGATGAACAATCAATTTCCAACTCTAAATTTATAACTTCGCTTACTATGATTTTGTGTAAAAATGCTACCTTTTCACGACTACGTACGCAAACTTTTCCTGCTTTTTTTGATATTAATTATAAATTTCTCGTCAAAGTTTTGCCAGTTATGGCTACGTCATTCCAATTTAATCCGTAGTGGTTGTGGGTTAAGCAATTGTTTTGTCATTGGGAGTCGTATGATATTTATGTAGAATTGTATTTTATTATCCAATGTGATTGAGATTTGCTGTTTAGTGCTATTATTGCGACTTCTTTCGGTAAAGTATTGCCTTCGATACCCATTAAAATTTGTATGTCCACAACGATATCCATGCTTGCTGTGGAAACGCAGCTAGCCAATGTGAGTGTCTGTTTGAAAAGTTCCACTAAAGTCGATATAGCACTGTCGAGCAGCATCTATTTCGTATATCGAATTATACTCATAATAAATGACACAGTTGACGATTTCTTTAAGAGCTTCTGCGAAGCGAATTTCTATGCGAATGCTACCGTACTTTACGAGATTCCAGTGACCTTCGCTGGCTGATAGGTCGGGTGGCAAGTCAAATACCTAGAGGCCAATTCCATGTGGATAGGAAAACCTATCGATTCTGTTACCTTGATTAAGGAAATGAATGCCTGTTCCGCTGAATAAAAACCTATTCTTACTTGACCCTTTTTTGTTGTTTTTTTTCTTTTTCTGAATCTTTTTTCTTTTGTTTTTCCATTTTTTCTTTTTTATGCCGTTTTTTGATGTGGTTTTCCTTTTAATTCTTCTTCCTTTTTTTTCTTCTTTTTTCGTTTTGTTTCTTACCCGGTTGTACGCAGAGTGCCGAGTGTATTAAGCAAGTGTATTTAGAGCCGGATGTTTCAATTTGTAACCAGATCCCTCCAATAGATACTTATCTAGCTGATCCTCTGCTTTTCTCATTAAATTACCGACAGACTCGCGTGCATAGATGCGCACAGACTCTTTAAATGGTTTTTTGTTCAACGCGACATTTGACAGTTCATTTATACCGGTACGCCAAGCTTCTTTACCGACTACCTTAGCCCCTCTTGTAAATAAAGGTAGGATGCTGCGAAACAGTCCGCCAAGAAATGAACCTATACCGTTTCCCCGTTGATGTGGTGTTCCAATGCAAACGTGATTTATACCTGTACTAAAAGCACTTCCACCGCTCTCAATTTGACTGTCGTAGTAATAAATAAAGTGGGCCATTTTGTTTTTTTTTTAACTAATCCGTGCGATTGAAATGCAATGTCATGGCCAACGTACCGGAATCAAATGGCACTGCTGAACCGTATTGGTCACGTAAGTCAATTTCAATGGATCTAAAAGACTTGTGTAATAAGGTTACGTAAGAAAGTTGTGAGAAACTTTCAACCCTAACTAATCCATAAACAAACTTTTAGGTATCAAGAGAGATGCTCCTTAAGAGCGGGGTATTACAAATTACTCTATAATATTTATAATTTATGTAAAAAGTAAATTTTATTGTGTGATATGTATTAAGCTGTAATAAGAAATATAATAATTATATTCATTTCTAGTCACATTAAAACTAATTTTATTTATTTATTATAATTATATTTAAATACTAGCTGATTGGCCTCGCGATGTTCGGCTTAACCAAATAAAAACTCTTGTGCATTAATTTTTTTTATTTTAATCATATGCAGTTAATTATAATAAATTTAATCATACGTGATTAAAATGCAATTTAATTTTATTTAAAAATGAATGAGAACAGAATTAATTTTATACTTCTAAAATTAACAAAAAAATTTTATAATTCATATTAAGAAAAAGTTACATGATTATTTATAAATATTTATAACTAATGAGGTATATTTTATAACATAAATAATTATTGATTATAAATAATAATTATAACCAAAATATAGTAATGTGCAGTTTTTCTAACAAAATTTTTAGTTTTTTTCATACTGTAGACAATCAATATGAATATGAATATAGAATGAAATTTTCATAATTTTTTATTGTTCATAAATAGGACAAGCGATATCCATTTCACTCTATGGTGAAATTTTTTTAGCTTTTTCATAAATAAAACAGCCAGCAATATAGATTGAAAATTTTGAATTTTTTTCATAATGCAGACAGCCAATATAAATTTTACTATAGAGTGAAATTTTTATAGTTTTTTATTTTTCAATTAATAGTACAGCCGATATCCATTTTACTATATGGTTACATTTTTCGGATTTTCCATATATATAAAAAAAAAACAATATAGATTGAAATTTTTGCTGATTCTTTTCTATTTTAGACAATCAATATGAATTTTACTCTGAAGTGAAATATTTATTATTTTTTTTTTCATAAATAGGACAGAAGATATCCATTTTACTCTATAGTGAAATTTTTTGGGTTTTTTCATATATAAAACTGGTGTGAAAACACACCTTTAATATTATATACTTAAAAATGACCCCTTATATTAATGTAAGAAAGAGAGAGTAAATAGGCGTGCACTTGACCACCGGTCAGAGTGCGTCTAACCGTCGTCTTATACGGTTCTGTTTAATAAACGCACATCATCAAAACAATTAGTATTTTTATAATTATTTAAAACTACCTTTCACCATCCATTAAAAGTATCCAAAATTAATATACAGTCCACAATATTTGGTCCTACGATCCATAGAAGATTTTTCAAAAAGAAATTTTTGCATCATCGAGTCAGTGCTTGTGGTGATACATCAAAAAAAAATTTAAACAAAGAAAAGGGGACGCCATGCGGTGATAATCTTCCTTAAAATTTTGTTTCAACAGTTATTTTTTTGTGGTGGTGAAAAACAAAAGTTAAAAAAATTAAGTTAAAAAAATACAAGACAGTGAAAAATATAAAAAGAAAAACTGATTTTTCCCAAAAAGAGGGGGCCAAAAAAGAAGAAAAGTGAAGGAAAGAATTTTTTATTACAAAAAATTAATTTTGATGAAGAACAAGAAAGAAAAGACGGAAGTCATTTTTCATCATCTTCATATGTCCATCTCTCTCTTTCTTTCATCAACTTGAAGAAGTCGGAACGGGAACTCCAAAATTTTTAGAAAAAATCAAATTCCGATTTCCGTTTCAAAAAGAAGGGAGGATATCAATATTCATTGTCAAATTCCGCCATCTTACAACAAGCAGAAAACATAACCAGCAAGAAGAGAAATCAGCGGCGCAAGAAAGTAAAAAAATTCTTCGTCGTTGCTTCGCCATTTAGATTTTTTTTTTTTTTCTTTTGATACCAGCAGACGACAACGTGGATGCCACCTCATTGCTTTAAGTTATGTTGTCATTTTCTCAAATCTTTCTTCTTTCTTGATTTTTTCTTTTTGGTTAATAAAAACATTAACTTTGAACTTTTTAAAAAAAAAAATCTTTTTCTTTCGTTTTTTAAATTAAAAGTTATGTCAAAAATAAATTAAATTTTTTCAAATTAAATTCAAATAAGCTATCTTAACATAATAAAAAAAAAAGTAAATTATTAAAAAAAAAAAACACATTCTGCCTAAAGGGACAGTAAATAATTTTTAAAAAATAAATATTTACTTACTTAAGGCAAATAACTCATAAGTGTCAAGTAATCTGTTGTCGTATGTATATATATGTATATTTTTATATTTTTACTATTGCTCTCTCTTTCATTAAAATTAAAATTTAAATTCATTTTTTAATTAAAATTAAAGATCAATTAAAATTAATTAAGTAAAATTCATTTAAGATTATTATTTTAAATTTAAATTTATTCAAAAATTTTTCAATTAAAAAAAAAAACTTTCAATTAAAATAACTAATTCTTTAAAAATTATAATTATAATCAATTTGCCTTTTTTGTCATTTGTAAATTCAATGTTATAAAAAAACTCTTTACTAATAATTCTTGATGTTCCTAAGGTACTCATTTGGATGTTGCTGTTTTTGGCCTGCATGTCCTTGTCAGATTGAACTGTCTCAAGTGGATTAGCAGCTGTGATTTCAACCGAATCAACATCAATTTTCCATCGTTGGAGTTCTGGGTACATCTAGATCCTGGAGTAGTGTCATTGGTCTCAAATTCTCAAATTTTCCAGTATTTATATAAACTTAAGAATTTTTGTAAATTACTTTAATATTTGTAATAATTTTTTTTTTGAATATTCTATGAACAATTATTTCAAATATTTTTTTTGCTACATGTTATATAGCTTTTATTATATTATTAATTATTTATTTGTATAATTCACTTTCATGTTCTTGTTCAAAGATCCAATTAATTCAATTATTTATGTTACTATTAAAATTATTTAGTCTAATGTTTAACCTCAAAATTTAAATTAATTAATCGTTTATCTTGATACAAGAACTCTAATTGATTTTCTAATTTTTGATTTAATAATTGTTCATCAATTTTAATTGATTTAAAACAATTTGGTTAAATTAAGTTACCATAATTTTAATTGTTTTAAACATGTACTTTTATGTTTATATTTTTGTTCCACTCTTTATATTGATGTGCAATTTATTTTTTCTCTATATTTTAAGAAATTTTCTTTTTAATTTCAATTCAAAAATTATATACTAATGGTCAAATCAAATAACTATAATTTAAAAAAAAAAAATTTTTTAAATTAAAATAAAATATTAACTCAAAATGTAATTAAAAAATTAAACATTAAAATGAAAACTTAAATCTATTGTAAATATATTGTAAATATGTTCTTTTTTATGTATTTTTTGTAAAATTTAAAAATGTGTGTCAATAATTTAATCACTTTGAAAGGGTAGAATGGTGTGAAAACACACCTTTAATATTATATACTTAAAAATGACCCCTTATATTAATGTAAGAAAGAGAGAGTAAATAGGCGTGCACTTGACCGCCGGTCAGAGTGCGTCTAACCGTCGTCTTATACGGTTCTGTTTAATAAACGCACATCATCAAAACAATTAGTATTTTTATAATTATTTAAAACTACCTTTCACCATCCATTAAAAGTATCCAAAATTAATATACAGTCCACAATAAAAACAGTCAACAATATAGATTGAAATTTTTTCAGTTTTTTCATATTGTAGACAATCAATATGACTTTTACTATCGAGTGAAACTTTTATAATATTTTTTATAAACTTTTATAATTTTTATAATGTTTTCATAAATAGGACAGCCAATATCCATTATACTCTATATATGGTTAAATTTTTGAGTTTTTTCATATATAAAACAACTAACATTATAGATTGAAATTTTTGCTGTTTTCTTATGTTGTAGAGAATCAATATTAATTTTACTCTAGAGTGAAATATTTATGATTTTGGTTCCTCATAGAGGACCCATTGTTTTAGGTGAAATTTTTATTTCTGATTTTTTGACATATACGCACGTTTTGAGACCTCAGGATTCTAAAAAACCAGTTTTTAAAAAAATCATGTATGTGTGTGTGTGAGTGTATGTATGTATGTATGTATGTAGCACTTTCACCGGTGATATTTCACAACCAGTATGACATTATGACCTATTTTTTTTATAAAATTTTTTTCACCAAAAAATCTCCAGTTATTTTTTTTTTTTTTTAATTTGGATGTAATACCTCATTTTTTTCCATGCAAGTAAATTTTTGTAGTACATTCATATTGAAAACAGCCAATATGAACTTTACTATACAATTAAATTATTTAAATTTTTGTTTTTTTTATTCTTAGGACTGTACTCCAGTAAAATCACGGTTTTGGTGGTATTGTTTGTGGCCGTCACCAGATTTGGTCTACTATAGGTTTTTTGGGTCGCTGAACACGAAAATCAGAGTCTTTTCTATGCGCGATTGGGGCTTGACCCTTAAATCGGGCAAAGCTGCCCCTAAAAATGGCATTTTTGCTGTATTCATTGTAAGCCTTTGAAATTTGGTATACGGGGGTTTTTTGGGTCGCTGATAACAAATATTGCAGCTATAACTATGTAAAATTATCCCTTCACCCTTAAATTGGGCAAAACTGCCCCTAAAAAGGGAATTTTTGCTATATTCACTGTAAGCCTTTGAAATTTGGTATACGGGGGTTTTTTGGGTCGCTGATAACGAATATTGCAATAATAACTATGAAAAATTACCCCTTCACCCTTAAATCGGGCAAAACTGCCCCTAAAAAGGGCATTTTTGCTGTATTCATTGTAAGCCTTTGAAATTTGGTATACGGGGGTTTTTTGGGTCGCTGATAACGAATATTGCAGTTATAACTATGAAAAATTACCCCTTCACCCTTAAATTGAGCAAAACTGAGCAATCTAGCCCTTCGCGATTTGGTGTAATAGGGTTTTTTGGGGCACTGATCACAAATATCGATGTCTTTTCAATTAAAACGTAACTCTTCAACCTTAAATTAGCAGAAACTACTCCTAAAAGGGGCGCTTTCGCTATATTCGTTCTAACCTTCTAAAATTTAGTCTAATAGGGTGTTTTAGGTCACTAATCACAATAAACAGCCCTTGAATGGTTATTTTGAGGCATAATAAAAGTTTTGTTTAATGCAAACAAATTTTTTTTTAATATTCGAAAAATTTTTCAAATGATAAAACATTTTCTTACCTTTATTTTATAAATAAGATAACTTGTAAAATGTATGATTCATTTATTTATACCTTTCAAACCTTTTAGTAGTAGTTTTAGCAAATTTGAGGCTCAAGACCTAATTTTTAATTGAAAAAAACGCGATTTTCGTGATCAGCGACCTAAAAAACCCTTTAAGACCAAATCTTGGAGGGCTAGAGCGAAAGTACAAAAAACACCCCTTTTAGGGGTACTTTTGGCCAATTTAAGGGTAAGGGGTTATTTTTCATACTTATAACTTCAATATTCGTGATCAGCGACCCCAAAAACCTTTATTAGACCAAATCTTGGAGGGCTAGAGTGAAAGTTGCAAAAATACCCCTTTTAGGAGTAGTTTTGGCTAATTTAAGGGTGAAGAGTTAAGTTTTAATTGAAAAGACATCGATTTTTGTGATCAGCGACCCAAAAAACCCTAATAGGTCGAGTCTTGGAGGGATAGAGTGAAAGTAGTGAAAACACACCTTTTAGGGGAAGTTTTGTCCAATTTAAGGGTGGAGGGGTAATTTTTAATAGTTATCACTGCAATATTCGTTATCAGCGACCTAAAAAACTCCCGTATACCAAATTTCAAAAGCTTACAGTGAATACACACTGAGACAAATATTCCATTAATTTAATAGGTTTGATTTCATTGAAATATAGCAATGAAATATTCTATTAAATTAATAGTATAGTTATTGAATCAATGAAATATTTCATTAAATTAATAATATTTTAAATTCAGTAATTTTAAACTGTACTGCGCAACTCGAGAGAGACGGCGCCACGGTATACTTTAATATACAGAGTGTGTTTAGAGAAAGTTGACGATATGCATCTTGTCATTCATAGATTTAGAATGTTGATAATTATGATTTTCTTTCCATTTAATTTAATCTTTGATACATAAAAAAATAAATAAATTAATTATTAAAAAAAATTAACTGTTTGTAATTTTTTTATTTAATTATATATTTTTTTTTCACAAATTTTATATTCACCTATACTTTTTTACTAATTTCTTTTTTTAAAGAAAATTTGAAAAATATTAAAACTAATTAAAAAAATGATATTCAATTATTTAAATTTAATAATTTACATATATATATTAGTTGTTTATTTATTGACCTGTACTGAGCATAACTGTTAAATGAATCATATTAATTAAATTGCCCTATCTTGATATGTGTATGTATATATTACATCCCTTTTTTTATTAAGACATATCAAGTGGCAACATTTTATAATTTTTTAAATTCATTTAAAAATTATTTAAAATTACGCGGTTGTTAATACAGGTACAGAAGGTACAGAAGGTCAATAAATAAACAACTAATATATATATATAATTTGAAAAATATTTGGGCGATAAATAAAATAAACATAAACATAAAAATATTTAATAATTTACTTTAAAATTTTGATATAATTGTTATAAGCAGATGTCGCTCTAGGAATATCACTCTCGCAAGTCATAAAATTGACTTTCCTTTACTATATAAGGATCAAAATTTTATTACATGATATACGAAGCGCGCGTGCGAATATATGATATAGCGAAACAATAATAAGCGAATACACGGGGGATACAAATTAAAAACTAAATAATACACATATGCGGTCATCGTAACTTCAGTCGATAAAAACAGCGTTTAAAATATTAAATAAATAAATAACTGACTCACATGGTTAAAAAACTTAATATTTTATTTTCTTTAAAAAAAAAATAATAAGTCATTAAACTAAAGTTATATTTCATTAAAATAATTTTAATAATATATGCATTAAATTAATGAAATATTTCATTGCTACATTTCAATGAAATCAGTTAATCAAATTAATGAAATATACCATTGAATCAAAGAAACGTTTTTCTCAGTGCAGCAAAAATGTCCTATTTAAGGGCAGTTTTGCCCAATTTAAGGGTGGAGGGGTAATTTTTTATAGTTATAACTGCAATATTCGTTATCAGCAACCCAAAAAACCGCCGTATACCAAATTTCAAAGGCTTACAGTGAGTACAACAAAAATGCACGATTTAAGGGCAGTTTTGCCCAATTTAAGGGTGAAGGGGTAATTTTTCATAGTTATAGCTGCAATATTCGTTATCAGCGACCCAAAAAACCCCCGTATACCAAATTTCAAATGCTTACAATGAAGACAGTAAAAATGCCCTTTTTAGAGGCAGTTTTGCCCGATTTAAGGGTCAAGCCCCAATTACACATAGAAAAGACCCCGATTTTCGTGTTCAGCGACCCAAAAAATCTATAGTAGACCAAATCTGGTGGTGGCCACAAACAAAACCCCCCCCCCCCCCGTGATTTAATTGGAGTACTGCAGATATCTATCTTATTTCATAATGAAATTTTTTGAGTTTTTTCATCTATAAATAGCCGACAATATAAATGGTAAATTTTTTCGTTTTTTCATATTGTAAGCCGCCAATATGAAGTTTACTATATAGTTAAATATTTCTAATTTTTTTTTTAATTCTTAGGACTGCCGATATCTATATTATTACATCGTGAAATTTTTTTAATTTTTCATATATAAAATAGCCAGAAATATAGATTGAAATTTTTGTAGTTTTTTCATATTGTAAACAGCGAATTTTACTATACAGCTAAATTAAAAATATTTTTATTTTTTTCATTCTTAAGACTGCCGATAACTATCTTATTTCATACTGAAATTTTTTGATTTTTTTCATACATCAAATAGCCGACAATATAGATTGAAATTTTTGTAGTTTTTTCATATTGTAAGCCGACAATATGAATTTTACTATATAGTTAAATTCTTAAAATTTTTGTTTTTTTCTATTATTCTTAGGACTGCCGATGTCTATATTATTTCATATTCAAATTTTTTAATCATTTCATATATAAAACAAAAGATCTTCGGTGCAAATTACTCCTTGGAAAAAATGCTATAGAGTTAACGTTTTTTTTTTAATTTTAGCTCACGGCACAGAGTTACAACTGTTTAAAGCTAAGAAGTACAAAATTTAAATACTCAAAAATTGGTCATTTTCATCACTTCATATCTTAAAATGGTTTGTATTAAAATATAAAAACCAAAATGCTTTGTTTTTTTTTTTATTTAATGTATTCATTAAAAAGAAATAGCAAAAAAAAGACTTAGAGTCTGATTTATTGAGTTATTGGTTTTATTGATTAAAATAATAGTATTGAATTTAACAGAAACTATACTTCACTTTAATTTTTTTTTCTAAAACAATCCTGTTTTATAGAAATGTTGTAATTTAAATTGTTTTTATGCAATAATAGCATTAAATTATTAGTATTAAACTTAGCAAAATATACCCAACTTAAATGTTTTCGAATATTGTCCGGTTTTATAGAAATCTTGTAATTTCAAATATTTTTATGCAATGATAGTATTGAAATATTATTATTGAATTTAACAGAAATTATACCCCTCTTTAATACATTTTTCGTTAACAACTTAAAAAGATTAACTCATATTGATGGTCCACAATTTGAAAAAGATCTAAAAATTTTAATTAATCATTCCAAGTACAAGGTACAAAATGCTGGAATTCCCTCCTTTCATCAATACGATTCCTCCCATCACCTAACTCTTTTAAGGCAGGTTTATTAAATTACTTAAAAAGTTCTAGTCATACATACAAAGACTCAGTCTTTTAACAATGTTTTATCAAGACTAAATGCATTAATGTTATTAGAAATTTAATATTTCCTTATTTTCCTGTTACTATTGTCTGTTTTACTCATTGTTGCCATGATATTACTAAAATTGTTTCATTTGATATAATTATGTTATATAATGTTATTAATAATTTATTGTATAGTTACATCTATATTTTTATAAACTTTATACATATACTGTTATATTTCTGTATCATATTTTGTTCTGGACAAATAAATCATATTCACATTTACATTTACATTTACATTTTAATATATATTGTCGGATGTTTTATATATGAAAGAGCTTAAATAATTTCATTATATAAGAAAATGGATATCGCCTGTATTAAACATGAAAAAATAAAAATTTCGATAACATATATCGTATAAATAAATTTAAATTGATAGTCCACAATTTGAAAAACTTCTTAAAAGTTTAATATATATTGTCGGGTGTATTATAGCAGAAACTATACGCTATTCTATATTTTTTTCGAATAGTGTCCTCTTTTATATGAAATTTGGAATTTCAAATATTTTTATGCAATGATTGCATTGAAATATTTTTATTGACCTTAACAGAAACTATACGTCATTCTGAATTTTTTTCTAATAGTGTCCTGTTTTATATTACAGTTGCAACTTAAAATATTTTTTTGCAATGATAGCATTAAAAAATTTTTATTGACTTTAGCAGAAACTATACGCCCTTCTAAATTTTTTTCGATTAGTTGTCCTGTTTTATATAAAAGTTGTAATTTCAAATATTTTTATGCAATGATTGCATTAAAATATTTTTATTGACTTTAGCAGAGACTATACGCCATTCTAAATTTTTTTCTATTAGTCATCCTGTTTTATATAAAAGTTGCAACTTAAAATATTTTTGTCCAACGATTGCATCGAAATATTTTTATTGACTTTAGCAGAGACTATACGCCATTCTAAATTTTTTTCTATTAGTCGTCCTGTTTTATATAAAAGTTGGAATTTCAAATATTTTTATGCAATGATTGCATGGAAATATTTTTATTGACTTTAGCAGAAACTATACGTCATTCTAAATTTTTTTCTAATAGTGTCCTGTTTTATATTAAAGTTGCAACTTAAAATATTTTTTTGCAATGATAGCATTGAAAAATTTTTATTGACTTTAGCAGAAACTATACGCTATTCTAAATTTTTTTCGATTAGTCGTCCTGTTTTATATAAAAGTTGTAATTTCAAATATTTTTATGCAATGATTGCATTGAAATATTTTTATTGACTTTAGCAGAAAGTATACGCTATTCTAGTTATGGAATTTATGGCATTTCAAATATTTGTATGCAATAATTGCATTGTGAAAATTTTTATGCAATGATTGCATTAAAATTTTTTTATTTACTTTAGCAGAAACTATATGCTATTATAAATTTATATAATTTATAAATAAATTTTTTTCTAACATTCTCCTGTTTTATAGAAAAGTTGGAATTTCAAATATTTGTATGCAATAATTGCATTAAGAAAATTTTTATGCAATGATTGCATTTAAATATTTTTTTAATTTTATATATTTTTATGCAATGGTAGCATTTAAATTTTTTTTAAATAAATAAAATATAAAATATATAAAATCATATAAAAAATGGATATCAGCTGTCCTAAATATAAAAAAATAAAAAATGCAAAAAATTAGACTCTAAGTCGTTTTTTTGAAATTTCAATTTTTGGAATTTCAAATAAACATTTATACAAATGTATGCAATAATTGCATTTTGAAAATTTTTATGCAATGATTGCATTAAAATTTTTTTTGTATTTGTCTTGTTTTATAAGAAAATTGTATTTTTTTATTGACTTTACCAGAAACTATATGCCATTATAAATTTTTTTCTAACAGTCTCCTGTTTTATAGAAAAGTTGGAATTTCAAATATTTGTATGCAATAATTGCATTAAGAAAATTTTTATGCAATGATTGCATTTAAATATTTTTTTAATTTTATATATTTTTATGCAATGGTAGCATTTAAATTTTTTTTAAATAAATAAAATATAAAATATATAAAATCATATAAAAAATGGATATCAGCTGTCCTAAATATAAAAAAATAAAAAATGCAAAAAATTAGACTCTAAGTCGTTTTTTTGAAATTTCAATTTTTGGAATTTCAAATAAACATTTATACAAATGTATGCAATAATTGCATTTTGAAAATTTTTATGCAATGATTGCATTAAAATTTTTTTTGTATTTGTCTTGTTTTATAAGAAAATTGTATTTTTTTATTGACTTTACCAGAAACTATATGCCATTATAAATTTTTTTCTAACAGTCTCCTGTTTTATAGAAAAGTTGGAATTTCAAATATTTGTATGCAATAATTGCATTAAGAAAATTTTTATGCAATGATTGCATTTAAATATTTTTTTAATTTTATATATTTTTATGCAATGGTAGCATTTAAATTTTTTTTAAATAAATAAAATATAAAATATATAAAATCATATAAAAAATGGATATCAGCTGTCCTAAATATAAAAAAATAAAAAATGCAAAAAATTAGACTCTAAGTCGTTTTTTTGAAATTTCAATTTTTGGAATTTCAAATAAACATTTATACAAATGTATGCAATAATTGCATTTTGAAAATTTTTATGCAATGATTGCATTAAAATTTTTTTTGTATTTGTCTTGTTTTATAAGAAAATTGTATTTTTTTATTGACTTTACCAGAAACTATATGCCATTATAAATTTTTTTCTAACAGTCTCCTGTTTTATAGAAAAGTTGGAATTTCAAATATTTGTATGCAACAATTGCATTAAGAAAATTTTTATGCAATGATTGCATTTAAATATTTTTTTAATTTTATATATTTTTATGCAATGGTAGCATTTAAATTTTTTTTAAATAAATAAAATATAAAATATATAAAATCATATAAAAAATGGATATCAGCTGTCCTAAATATAAAAAAATAAAAAATTCAAATAATTAGACTCTAAGTCGTTTTTTTGATATTTCTCTGTAATGAATGAATGAAATTAAAAAAAAAATAAAAGTGGCATTAGAAAAGTGTTTAATAAATACAAAGAAACTTGGTTTTTACATTTTCATACAATCCATTCCGAGATCTGAAGTGATGAAAATGTCCACTTTTTGATTTTTTTAATTTTACAGTTCTTAGCTTCAAACAGTTGTAACTCTGAACCGTGACCTCAAATTAAAAAAAAAAACGTCAAATCGATAGCATTTTTTCCAAGGAATAATTTTCACTAAACCTTGTCTCCAGAAACCTCTTAGATACTGAGAAAAATCAGTTTTAGTGAAAAAAATGAAATTATTTTGCGTTTTCGACCACTAACTTCTGATATTGATTTATCGAAATCATTTAAATATTTTTTAAAAATTCAAAAAAGGTCTGGAGATATTTCTTTAAAGATTACTTTAAAACCATTTTTATGTATTTTCGTCCGTACAATTCTTCATAATTGCGTGTCTAATAAAATCAAAAATAGTCAATTTTTTAAATTTTTTCATTTTAATATATATATAGGATTTTTTTTGAATTTTATAATTTATTATTAATTAAATTTTGTAGAAAGCAAATTTATTTTGTATTAATATCATGTATAATTTATATATTTCTTTCATTTTTATTTATAAGCTATTTTTTACTAAAAAGAAGGGTTTTTTATATATTTTTGCAAAAATGTAGTAAGGCATTTATCAAAATTATAAAAAGGGCTGTTGATGATTGAAATAATAATTCTAATTTGGAAGCATTTGTGAAACTTTATTAAACCATAAACTAAAGCTAAAACTGTATTTTTAACATTTAATATAATGTAACGAAAGGAATCGTCACTATTGAAAACGTTTTAAATTTTAATTTACCATTTTAAAAGGAAATTTGTAACAAGATTTATTAAATAGACTAAAGGATCTTATTCTGTTTTTATATACGCATCTTTAGTTGTGAATTTTTCCTCAATTTTTGTATTATATTCTTTTCTATACGTTCCTAATGTTGAGTTGCCTTTGTCTAATTTTATGATAAGTAAATTAGGATGGTCAATTTTAAACTGAAAGAAATATCTTGTTCCAAAAAGATTGTTTTTTTTTTATTTATAATAATAATAAATTCCGATAACAAATGGTACGAATCTTTAAATAATAAAATTGAGCATTTTACTTGTGTAACACTCAGTAATGCTGATAAAATAATTTATTTTCAAAATCAAAAGCAAGAGTTTAAAAAAGAGAATGAAATAAAAAATACTTTAATTGTTGGATTACAAAAAAGGCTTGTAAAATATAATAATAATATTAGTTATAAAAATAACTGTTTTATAAGTGCTAATTTGGTTAGTGAACTTCATAATAGAATATAAAAATATAGAAATTAAATAGTTTATCGTGTAAGTGAAGATAAACAAATAAAAATGATTTCAAGCATATAGAAAAATTATTGTAAACAGTGGATAATAGAGTCAAGATCTCACCATGTCAAAGACTTGGTGTATTTACTAAAAATAATGAAAATATTAAAAATAATATAAGACCTATTAGAGAGAAATTAAATTACATTAACATTATTAATAATTTAATGAAAAATAAGGATAACATAAATATAAATACAATTTTTGATCAAACTAAAAAACAAAGAAGAACTGTTGCAAATCCTAAAAAGAAAGTTGAGTTTAATTAAAAAAATCCTACTAGGAAGAAAATTCTTTCCTTTAGGAGAGGATTTCCTGAAATCATCTTTTATAATTTAGATGAGAATAATGGTTCTAGACCTAAAAATTAAAAAAAAAAGTAGTGCATTCATCCAAAGAATATATGCTCTGCTGAGTCATCTGCGTCTGGGCAGTGAAAGCATTGCCTTGTTGCCATGTTGTTCCCTTTATACCACGTTTTTAACATCTTACCGTAAATTTTATCCGTTACCTGTTGAAAACTGGGTGAGGTGAAAGTCCACTTTCTCACGTTGTCAGGGTGACAGCACGGGGCATCCATGCCTGCAGATCTGAAAACGTATGCATCCACCAGCCCTTTTGGTGGCTGTCCCATCGTTCCTGCCATTTTCTCATAGAGTTAGAGCGGAAGTTATATGCGCTCCTCTACGCTTTCGTAGATGTATTTCCGTTCCATCGCAAGAAGATCGATAGGTTTGACTGATGCTACCATCTAGATCTCCCTTATGAATACCATATAGAATGCGCTGGAGATATTCAGTACCGCTTGCCATTGTTCGTAAGATTTTTTCTGCCGGTATTAGGAAGTTTTGGTGCTATCTGCTCATATTTCCGATCCGTAAAGTAAGGCAGAGTTCTACACGGACATCAAGAGTCTTTGCTTTCCTGATTTGGGCCTTCCTATGTAGCCATAGGTCTTGATAAAGAAGATACGACCGATGCGGTCTTTTCACACGAACTTTGAAACTCTGAAATTCTTTCCAAAAGTTCAGCTTGTTTTCAAGTAGAACTCCCAGGTACTTAACCGATATTTTGGCTCAGATTATGTGAGGGTTTCCACCATCGTCAAAAATTAAATTGATTTTTGTTGGAAACATTCGACGGGTCACCAGTACGTTCGCCGTTTTTGGAATCGCAAGCTGGAGCCCGTGCTCGCTGATCTAGAGATTGATCTGTCTCATTACTAGATTCATCCTCTCTTGTGTCATTTATTTGTGTCCCTGATAGTTATGGCTAGTTCCACCAAGTTGTCAGCATACCTAATTATTGGTGGAATTTGGAAAAAAATCATGTTTCACTACAATTTTGTAATTATGCAAATACATTGAAATTATTCATAGCAGCGTAGGTGAAATATTAATTAAAATTTAAAGGTTCTATTTGATTCTATAATTATAATAGAGAAAATAAAAAAATTTAACTGAGTACAGACAGACAGACAAATAAATTTTTAAATATTTATATTATATAGTATTAATATATGTATATATAGATGGTTCTAGAAATGGCTAAATCAAGTAATACCAATGGCGACATTAACATTTTATAATATTGTTCAGATATTTCACATCTTTCCCAAAAATAGTAAAATTTATTTATTTTAACTTTATTTTAACATTGGTTTTATGTAATTTCGTTCACTGGACATAGGTACAAAAATAAATTATTGAAAATACCATAAAAAATAAAAAAATGAAAAAAAATTTTTTACTAGCTTCAAAAATATTGTATAAAATTTTAAAGAAACCTCCTTTTTGAATAAAAATTTAGGAGAGCAAGTAAAAATTGGTGCCGCATCGAATATTACAAACTTGTGACAGCAAAATTTGTGAGTAGTCTCGAGATATTTTAATTTTTTTCAAAAATTTTAAAAATTTTATTGATTTCAAGAACACTAAAAATTAAATATCTCAAAAACTACGATAGTTAATCATAAAATATGTGCCTATGTCACCCGCAGATTTTTTTTCTTCATTTTGACACCGGTTTTATGCCAATCGGTTTGGCGGTTCTTGAGTCATTAGGGTACAAACAAACAAACAAACAAACAAACAAACAGACAAATAAATTTTCAGATATAGATAGATATAACTAGATAAATTTTATTTGATTTAACAAATTAGTAAATACATTTGATTGGCCATAGCAGCCCTTCACAATATGTTTCATATAAGTATAAATTTTAAATATTACAATTATGTTGAGTAAACATTAAATATAATAAAAATCTTGTATAATTTATGATAAAGTATAATATTTAGTTAAATAAATTCTAATATGATAAAAATTTTAAGTAGATTTTGGTTTTGTATTCATAATACGTAAGTATTATCACAGTTTGAGAGTTAATTGAGATCATGGAAATCAGGGGTCCAAGGAGAGCAGGTATTTCATTAATGATGTTTTGAAAGAGTTAAGGCATGATAAAACTCTGATATTATAGGGAATAGAGTTCCAAAAGATTGTCCCATGCAATTAAAAAGACGAAGACCCACAGCCCTTGATAGTAGGTAATTTTAGTTCTTTGGTAAAGAGGATACTTCTAGTTTTATCTTTGGGTATATATTTGGTAAATAAGGTAAGGGGGCTGTTGTAAACGTAAAATTATGTATATTATTATATCCGTAAAGTAGAGTCTTCTGGTATCTAGACATAGCCAATTCAACTGTCTTCGGTAAGGGGAAACGTGTTCGTATTTTCTAATCCCAAAAATATACCTTATGCTACAATTAGTAAGACGTTGAATTCTGGGTTTTAAGGCGATGCATGCGTCAAGATAAACCGTATTACAGTAGTCTAAGTGTGGGACTAGACTTTTGACTTCCTCAGAGAAAGGAATTCTGACACCTTTGCCCACTTCAATTTCAAGATTTAATTTATTAATCCGGTCTACAAATGTTGATGTACTAAAGTAAATAGCCATAGTTTTTCATATGATTAAGATAGAGTAAGACACTATCTGCCCAGTCTGAGACTTTAGATGCAATGTGAGTAAGGGTGTCAACTGCAAGTAAAGCATCTTCAGGAGGGACCTGAATGTAAACTTGAAGATCATCAGCATATAATAAATGTAAAACCCCCTGTGGTAGATGTAGTCCTAGGTCATTGATATAAGTTCAAAACAGCAATGTTCCCAATACTGAGCCTTGAGGGACACCAAGGTTGGTAATGAGCGTATCAGAGCTAGACGTCTAGACGTTTTAGAGATTACTTGAAGTTGACGATCTTTAAGATAAGATTTAATCCATAATAAGGCCATTCGTGAGAAACTCATATCCTTAAGGATAATCAGAAATTTTGTTGATGATACGGTATCAAAAGCCTTATTAAAATCAAATTGAAGTAAAAAAGTGACAATCTTGTTACTAATACCTCGTCTGATGTCATCTGTCAACTTTATTAAGGCAGTTTCTGTATTACTAAATTGTCTGAATCCCGTTTGTAATGGATCAAGTAACTTATTGCTTCTAAGATAAGATGTAATTTGATCATGGGCAAGGTTTTCTAAAACCTTTAAAAGAAAGCATAGGAGCGCAACCGGTCTGAAATCAGAAACAGATGATGGTACTGAAGTCTTTTTGATTGCAACTGAGAGCGATTTTTTCCAGGCTATGGAAAAAATCCCACTCTCCAGAAAAGCATTGAATAATACGACCAAGAGTGGTTCAATTTTAGGCAAAAACCTGGCAATTATCCTCTGAGGAATGGCATTATCCCCAGTCACCTGTGAACTAAAATGCGCAACGGCCAGGATTACGTCATTAAGAGTGACTTTGTCGAATTTGAAGCCATCAGTAGAGGAATTTGAAATGAGTTCTTCAACATCTGCAAGGTTTTCAGAAGAGGATGTAGATACACCAGCAAAATGAGCATTGATATCATCAGGTAAAAAGCCATCGAGTACACTCTTCGGTTTGGGTAACATTCCAAGATGTCTTAGCTCACATTATATATCCTGATTGTTATTTGATGCATTGCTAATTTGCTCCTGATGGAAGGAGCAACGCGCTGTGTCAGAGAGTACTTCTATTTGATTTGAGAGAGCTACAAGTTCATTTAGGAGTAGGGGATCTTTAGATCCGACATAGTGCCGTTCAGTTGCCTTGCGTTTACTGATAAGCAATTGTATTTCGTCATTAATCCATGGAGGTTTGATTCTTTTAGAAGTGATGGTTTTGAGGGGAGCAAGCTGATCAATTGCCAACTGTCTTTACCTTGATTATATCTTATCTGAAAATCATATTGTGATAAATAGTATGCTAAATCTCCAAGTTCTTCATCTGTTCTGGCCTTGATATTTAGATTTTCAAGTGGTTTATGATCTGAAAAAACTAAAAATTTTTTTCCGATGAGCCAATGTTGCCAATATTGTATTGCTTCTTTTATGGCTAAACATTCCAGGTAGACTGCGCTCCTTTATTTTCTGAGCTTCATTAGTTTTCTTGGAGAAATATGCAATAGGTTTTTCAATGCCATTTTCTTTTGGTTGTTTTAAGACAGCGCCTAATCCTTCCAAGCTTGCATCTGTGTAGACATGTATTGGTAAATCTTTATCAAAAATAGCTAAAACTGGTTGTGTACATAGTAATTTTTTTATAGTTTCAAATGATTTTTGACATTCGTCTGACCATATAAACTTTTGATTTTTTCTTAATAAATTGTGTAGAGGATCTAGTATAATAGAGTTTTTTGGTATGTATTTATTATAAAAATTTATTTTACCTAAAAATTGACGAATATTTTTTTGAGTCTTTGGAGTGGGAAAATCTTTTATTGATATTAAATTATCTTTAAGAGGACTAACACGGTTATTACTTATTATGTGTCCTAAATATTTTACTGAATCTGCTGCAAAAATACATTTTGAGAATTTTAGTCTAAAACCTCTTGTCAATATGGCATCCAATAATATTTTTAAATGATCGATATGTTCATCAAAAGTTTTAGAAAAAATTAATATATCATCTATATAATTTACTACAAAATCTGAAAGACCATATTTTCTTATAATATTACTTAGGATTCTTTGAAAAATTGCTGGTGACGTTTTTAATCCAAATGGTAAGCAAGTCCATTGAAATTGTCCACTTTGAGTATAAAAAGCTGTTTTTATGTCTGTCTTCAATCCTTAAAGGGATGGACCAAAAAGCTGAGTTTATGTCTAATGTAGTAAAATATTTACAATTTCTTGTTTTTACCATTATGTCTTCTATTAACGGAAAAGATTGTGCTTGAGGGACCACTATTTTGTTTAAATCACGAAAATCCACACAGAGTCTTGACCTCTTGTTTTCGTCTTTTTTGAAGGCCATAGTCACTGGAGCAGCAAACGGACTATAAGAGTCTTCAGTTAATTTTTTGTCTATTAATCTTGCAATTTGGTATTCAATTTCTTTATTATCTTCTGGAGAACATCTATATGGTCTTTTGCTACAATATTTATCTACTAGCAAATCTATTCGTGCTTCGTAATCTTTTACAATACCAATGTCGTATTTATCTCTTGCAAATATAGACCTATAATTATCTACAATTTTTTCTATTTTTTCTTGTTGCTCCATATTTAAATGGTTTATTTCAATTTTAAAATTATCCACATTTATGTGTTCATTAAAATTTATTTCTGATTCCCTACTAGGAATTGAATATTTTGTAGCCGTATCTTCTACATTTTTTATTTTTTCTGATTCCTTATCAGGAATTGTATTATTTGTAGCCGTATCTTCTACAATTTTAAATTTTTTTGAATTTCTTTTTTGTGTAATATTTAAGTTTTCGTCTTGCTTTAATTTAAATTTTTTTATCATATCTAACTCGATTATAATATCGTGGTCGAAATTTTCGTTATCTATTACAAATAAATCAGTTTCTTCTTCAATATCGAAGATTTTAATTTTTATGGTAACCAAACCATTTGATATTTTTACACCATTAATCGTCCGAAAATTAGCACCTATGTTACTATTTAAATTTTCATTTTTTATTTTTAATATTTTTGAATTTATTAAAGAAGCATTTGACCCGGAATCATATATTCCAGATGTTTCAAAATTATTATTTAATAGTAGTTTTACTTTGATTAATGGTGAGAAAACAAGTTTTTTTGATTTGTATCTTTTAATTCAGCTTCAATTTCTGAATTATTTATTAAATTTATATGAGTTTTTTTACCTTCTACAATTTTTTCTTTATCCTTAAACCAGCATGTAGATTCTTGATGATAACGATTTGTATATCCCATTTTTTCACAATTTTTACACGTTTTTTTTTCTTGTTTTTCTTTACCTTCAAAATTTTTTACACTTTTTTTATATTCAGAATTTTTTTTATTTACCATATGTTCGAGTTTTCCTATTTCATTGTATAAATCTTCTGTTTTTTCTAAGGATTCTCTGTTTATTCTATCAGCCACAAAGTTTGGCAGGCCTGATGCAATTAAATCGATTAATATTCCTGTATCTATTGATTCTCTTGCTTCCAGTAAAAGCCTTTCTTTTTTTATTGCATAGTCCAGCAAAGACCCTACTTGATATTTAAAATTAAGTGCGAACCTTATTGATGACCAACCTTTATTAGCGTAAGTATCACAGAAATTTTTTTTCCAGTTTTCCCATTCTGAATTTACTGTATATTTCATTAAAACACACCTATACCAGTCTAGACATGATTTTTCTATGAAGTACTTAAAAATTTCAATTTTATTTTCATCCTTGTTTATTTCAAAACGTTCACACTCTTTTTCAAACTCACTTATCCATTGATTGGCGTTTGGAGCTTTACTAGAAAATTTTTCGATCATAAATCTTGCTGATATTTTTCCTAAATTTTGATTTTCAGACTTAGTTTCTTTAATTTCTAAAAGTTTTTCTAATACTTTTGATATTGATTCTTCTGAATTGGAAATACTACTAGGAGCAGGATCTTCTTTTTCTTCTTCTAGATAGCAGTCCTTGAATTGTAAATTTTTGTCTTCATCTAAATATACGTTCGCTAATTCATTTTTTAAAGTTATCCATACTCTTCTTACTTGATGTTTTTTTTTTTAATGAAGTTTTTATTTTTTTATAAGCATCGGTTTCTTTAAGTTCTATATGTTGATGCGTTGGCATATATTCAGGTGGCAAAACGTATTTTCTTCCATCAGGTGTAGATATTCTGACTAAGCACAGTACATTTGACTTACCGTCGCTTGCCTCTAACAAAGAAAATTCGAATTGTAATTTTTCCATAACTAATATTTTACCTGTTTTCTTTTTTTTCTTTTTTTTTGACGAAAATTGTCGTTTTATAATGCGTTATCTATCTTTTTTAGGTTTTGTAAATTAAACGACCTTTGTGTTGCTAAAAATAAGAAATTATTTATTTTAATTTTAAGAATTACAAATTAACAATAAATGATATATTTTATTATATTAAATTATTTTATATTACCTAAAAATAAGAAACGACAATAAGGTCTTTTATTCTATCTGTTTATTCTATTACTAAAACTTATGACTGTACATTAGAAACTTATGAATTATATCTTATCTATAATATCTTATAATACATGATGGTTACGTGAACATTTATTAAATTACTTATCTATCTTAAAACTAAAAATAAAGAGTATATATTCTCTTTACATATATATATATATGAGCATATCCATTACTTTTCATACAGAAGTGTGCGCACCCATGACTCCGATTGGGCTCAAATTATCAAGGGTGGTTTGAAATAATAAAAAACTCAGCCAGCCCAAATTTCAGCCATTTTGCAGGACGGGTTGCCGAGATACAAGCTCTAAAAGGTCCAAAAATAGCTGTTTTTAGCTAATTTTCAAAAATTTACTGGGCTTCAAGGATTAGTCCAAAAAACATCCGGCTGGTCTCATTTTTTTCCCTAAACATTCAACTTTTACCAAAAAAATTTTCAAAAAGTTTCATGGAGTTGATTTTTACTGGCATTGATTAACGTAAGATTTATTTTATCGAAAAATGCTGATTTTTGAACTTGAATTGTGACTCAGCATCATTAGCTAAAGACTTAAGGTTGATTTCATTAAAAGCGTCTATTAAAGACCTTTTAAATGAGATCTTAAACGTTGAAAAAGCTCATCAGGGACCGGAGATATAAGCAATTGAAAGTTTGCTGTTTCCGAAAATATCGATTTTTTAACAACTTTAATCGTCTGCAAAATTTTTTTCTGAGCACTTTAAGGGCTAAAAATTTCAGGAAAGCTTCTTTTGATATTAAAAAAAATGCTCTGAAAATTTGACCAATGGTATTGGCTTCTGTTTGTAGATATAAGACTCTGAAAATGTGTAATAATTGGACTAATATTGGCCAATAAATGGTTAAGGGGTCAACCAAAAAATTTTTCTTCTTCGATATTCGAATAGCCAGGGAAAAATGAGCTGATTTAAAAAAAAAAAAATTTATTTTTGACCGAAAAATAAGCAAGTTATCATCATTTTAAGATTTTTAAAAAAATTTTCCAAAAATCCCATTTTTAAGGTCATTATACAGTACTCTAACTCGAAATAATGATAACTTGCTTATTTTTCGGTCTAAAATAAAATTTTTTTTTTTCAAATTGTCGAATTTTTTCCTGCCTATTCGAATATTTACAAATAAGAAACTACTTATACGCAAAAATTATTTTTTTGGGCCAAAAACTACCTGAATACATTGACAAAATAAAGTAAGTTCTAAAGTAATTTGCCAAAAAAAAATAATTTTTGCATATAAAAAGTTTCTTTTTTGTAAATATTCGAATAGGCAGGAAAAAATTCGACAATTTAAAAAAAAAAATTTTTATTTTAGACCGAAAAATAAGCGAATTATCATTATTTCGAGTTAGAATACTGTATAATGACCCTAAAAATGGGATTTTTGGAAAATTTTTTTAAAAATCTTAAAATGATGATAACTTGCTTATTTTTCGGTCAAAAATAAAAATTTTTTTTTTTAAATCAGCTCATTTTTCCCTGGGTATTCGAATATTAAAGAAGAAAAATTTTTTGGTTGACCCCTTAACCATTTATTGGCCAATATTGGTCCAATTATTACACATTTTCAGAGTCTTATATCTACGAACAGAAGCCAATACCATCGCTCAAATTTTCAGAGCATTTTTTTTAATATCAAAAGAAGCTTTCCTGAAATTTATAGCCCTTAAAGAGCTCAGAGAAAAATTTTGCAGACGATTTAAGTTGTTAAAAAATCGATATTTTCGGAAACTGCAAACTTTCAATTGCTTATATCTCCGGTCCCTAATAAGCTTTTTTAACGTTTAAGGTCTCATTTGAAAGGTCTTTGATATACGCTTTTAATGAAATCAACCAAAAGTCTTTAGCTAATGATGCTGAGTCACAATTCAAGTTCAAAAATCAGCATTTTTCGATAAAATAAATCTTACGTTAATCAATGCCAGTAAAAATCAACTCCATGAAACTTTTTGAAAATTTTTTTGGTAAAAGTTGAATGTTTAGGGAAAAAAATGAGACCAGCCGGATGTTTTTTGGACTAATCCTTGAAGCCCAGTAAATTTTTGAAAATTAGCTAAAAACAGCTATTTTTGGACCTTTTAGAGCTTGTATCTCGGCAACCCGTCCTGCAAAATGGCTGAAATTTGGGCTGGCTGAGTTTTTTATTATTTCAAACCACCCTTGATAATTTGAGCCCAATCGGAGTCATGGGTGCGCACACTTCTGTATGAAAAGTAATGGATATGCTCATATATATATCGATCATTATCATTTTTTTTTTGCAAAAATAAATTCACTTGGTCGTATATACCGATTGAAGTAAGAATTTACAAATTTTTTTGTCTTAAAGTTTGTATTTCAAAAAGTTGTTGACCATACACCATAAAAATTAACATAATTTTAAGTTGAAAAAAAAATTTGTGGCTAAAATATGACAAAAAAGCCTTTACCGTTCCCCTAAAAAATCTTTACCGTTCCTATTAAGAACTTGGTGTTTTAAGAAAAATAAGTGCATGGATTTTTATTTCCTTTTTTTTAATGTTTGTATTTCACTTAATTTTAGATGTACCAACAGCTATTTAACATTAAATTAATGTTTTAGATGCTATTTTAGTTTAAAATATGACCAAAAATTACGTATTTATTCACAAAAGCATAAAAATACTTTTTTATACCTCAAGAAATAATCGGTTAAAACCACAATGATATAAATTTTTTAATTTTACTAAGTTTTTATGACAATAACAAGTTGATCCTTTGTTAAAAAAATTTTTACTTTATGTTTTCTAAAAATTACAGCACTAAAACAAGATTTTTATATTATTTTTTTGAAATTTATTTTTGCAAAAAAATGAAAATGAGCCATATATATATCATAACGCAGACATCGAGCCTCATTTTGGCATATGGCCTTGGCTAGCCAGTCCTTCGCGTCCTCGTGATTCCAAGAAAGCACAGCAGTCTGGGGCTTGTGCCGTACCTGTCATTACTTAGATATATTATTTTAAATGTAACTAAGATATTCCTTCTGGTGTTTTCGAAAAAAAAGATTAGAAAAATATGACAAAAGTCTTTTTAAAAGAGTTTTACATTATATTAATTTTTTTTTCATTAAGTACATAAAAATACTAAAGTATAGTTTAAATAATAAAATTTAATTCAAAAATGGTCTTTTAATTTTTATGAAGTAAGATTTGTTAAAAATTTTTTATTTTTTATTAAAAATCGTGCAATAGATATAAATTTTTATAATATTGTATTCTTGTTAATTATACAGTGGAAACGTAACAGATAACATATACAGAAAGTATAACAGATAATATAAACAGACAAATAAATATTCATTAAATATACATTTCAAGGTCTTTTGTTATTTTAATGATCAATAAAGTTTTTTATTCCAAATTATATACAATAAAGACTTAATTTTTTTTTTAAGTGTAATCAATTTTAAGAAATATGTAAACAGTCTTTAATTAATTATTTATGTTCCTTAAAATATAATTTCTGTAAATTTCATTATCATCTAAATTTAAAACTCAAACGAATTTAAGTAGTTGCAATAAAAACAGCGTAATTTCAAGTTAAAGTTAGCTTTTTTTAAATGATCATAAACTGATATATTCTATAAAAAAAAATTAATTTTATGAATATTAATTAGAAGCTTGTAATTATATTTTATTATATTTCAAATTTCTAATAAAAAAAAAATAAATTATAGGTGTTCTATAAGTACTTGTTCTTCAACAAGTACAAAACAATTTAAAACTATTTATTATTTTTGACATATATTTTATAAAGGGAGAAATTAGAGCTTAATAAATAAGAAATTACACAAGATTGAAAACGGTATTTCAGTACATTAAAACTGTAATGTGCAACAATTTTTTAAAAATCGTTGGTAATATTATTCTAATACTTTTAGTAGCATATGTACTTTTATGAAATACCAATCTTGAAATCTATTTATATTAAGTTACTATAAGTATAAGATTCATGATTTTTAAACAATGCTTTTATCGTTGAAAACTTTTAATATTAATGAAATAAGCAAAAATTTTTTTATATTAAATTTATGTATGAAATCGACTGATTAAGTTTTTATGAATATTTTCAGAGTTGGGCCTGTAAAATGTGATCCACTTGAAATAGAAAACTTATATGTTCAATTAACTGCAGATTTAGAGAATAGCGATGAATCAACTTCTGATGAAGAAGACTCAATAAATTGGGAATGGGAAACTGTAAGTTATTGTAAAATAAAGATTTAAAAAAAATTTTTTTCATTTATTTTCTTGTTTACTTTATATGTTTAGATTAAAAGTTAAAAAAATATATTATAAATACTACTAAAATCTCATAGATAGCTGCATTTCGGTATTTTGTTTTGGTATTTTTCTATGTCCGCTGGGAAATCTCTTTAATATTTTTTTTTAATTATAAAAATTCATTAATTGATATTTAGAAAAAAATCTTAAATAATGACTTTCAACTTTAAATTTAATACAATTTTTGAAGAAAGGGTATCCCGGGATGAAATAGGTTAAATGCCCTAAGACCAAGATTTTGAAATAAAGTTGAGGTAAAGGTGAAGTAAAAAAAAGTTGAATTAAAGTTGAATTAAAGTTGAATTAGAGGTGTCACTTTGAACAAAAAATTTGGATCCCCGTGGTCCAAATATTTCCTTAGCCCATTGCCCCCCGGGGGGCCAAAAAACGTTTTTAAAGGGTTTTTAGCCCTAAATTTAATTTCTCGGCCGCAACACTACCAAATCGTTTGCTGTTTGGTGGGAAGCATTCACAGGTGAAAAATTTAACGCAAATTTTTACGTAAAAATTTACGTAATTTTTTACGTAACTTTTTCGTTTTTGGTTATTTTTTTTTTTTTAACTCTAATTACTCTTACAAAAAGAGTAATTGAGCATGAAAATGAGTAATAATCACAAAAAACTTTGCTTTAAGTATAAATTTACCCCTATCAGAAGACTTAATTTTTTCGGGACTAATAAATTTTTTTACTTTTATTACAGCCTTGGAAAACTGTAAGTATAGCAAAATTTACTTAACACAGTTTTTGACCTAAAAATTTGGTCAATAAAAATGATTTCTTTCTTGAAGAAATGAATACTCAGGGCAAAATTAACTGATTTAAAAAAAAAATTTATTATTTTACGATGAAAATCAAGCGAATAATGTATATTATTGCTGAAATTTGTCTTAAAAATGATTGAAATTCTATTGAAAAAAGCCTGTTTCTGAACTTAAAATATGCATTACTAGCTTGATCGAGCAAGAATGGGTCTCATGGCATGCTTATGTATCTAAAAAAAATATTCAAATATTTTCACAGCAAAGTGCATATCACTATGTTCATAAAAATTAATTAATTGCATTACCTATTATACTTTTTTTTGGAAAATATAAGCTGCTGTGTATTGCAAATTGCTGCTAAACTAAAACCATATAACCTGTAAAAAAAAATAACACAATTTCAAAAAGAATCAAATTCTTGTATCAAACTAATTTATTTTTTAATTCTGATATGAGTACTTATCTGACTTTTAATATGATGTTTTATAACTCCGTAAACTCTTTTCCATCTAATATTTTCAATATTTTAGTCTTTAAGTTTTCTTGACAATTTTTGTTGTTGCGGACTTGCGGTTACTATCATTACCTGCCGGCCGCCATGAGCATGATTCTTGTCAGGTGCAGTCTGTGACGGGTATACTGATATATCAACAGCAACAACAAATAATGAAAATATTATATGGGAAAGAGTTTATACGGAGTTATAAAACATCATATTAAAAGTCAGATAAGTACTCATATCAGAATTAAAAAATAAATTAGTTTGATACAAGAATTTGATTCTTTTTGAAATTGTGATATTTTTTTTTACAAGTTATATGGTTTTAGTTTAGCAGCAATTTGCAATACACAGCAGCTTATATTTTCCAAAAAAAAGTATAATAGGTAATGCAATTAATTAATTTTTATGAACATATAGTGATATGCACTTTGCTGTGAAAATATTTGAATATTTTTTTTTAGATACATAAGCATGCCATGAGACCCATTTTTGCTCGAGTCCAAGGTTCCAAGGATGTCTTACGTTTTCTTTTTCATTCTGGACACCAATTTTATATTAGGAAGTGACAAAGGCAAGTAATGAAATTTAACTATTAAAAATCAAATTAGTAAGATATAATTGAAATCTATATCATAGATAAGAAGATTTAGCCTGACTTAGAAATGAAGTATTTTACTCGCTATATTTAACATGATATCTTGCAAACTTTTTGAAGTATTCTAAATGTTATTTCTGGCCCAATTGCAGCTTTTAGCTTTTTTATATGCAAAGTCTGCATACAACTGTGTTATGGTAAGAACTTTTATTGGCATAAGAGTTACAAGTAATATAAGAAGGCTTTAAAATATTCAGGAAGCTTATATTTACTATTGTGAGCAAGATGCAACTATAATAAAGCAAGTTTGTAAAGAAAAGATACTTTTCTCTATCTTAAGTTGGCTTCAAAAATTCAAGCGGTTAGAAAACTCTTAACCCAACCTGATATTAAAAAATATATACTCGCTGTATAAATTTGCTATCTCATTGTTGAATATTGCTTACAATGGTAAATATAAGCTACTTGCAAAGTTTTAATACCTTCTTATTATTTGTAAATTTTTTATGAACAATATAAGTTCTTTCCGAAACTGAGTTCGATGAAGCCTTTGGTTAAAAAAAATCCTGAATGCTGCCATTGAACTTAAATATTCTTTAGAATGCTGTAAAATTGTGCAAAATGTTCATATTAATTATTTTTATTAAGATAATTGAACCAGTACTTTTTCCAATTTTAATTAATCCTTTTTACTATCTTCAAAATTGATAAGATTTACAAAAAAAAAAAGTTTTGATATTGCGTTAAACAAGTACTTGCTTAGAATATCCTCTCCTTCGAAATGATGTATTTTACTCGCTATACTTAACATGAACATCTTTGCAAATTGCAAATTTTTTTGGACATTCGTAACAATATTTCAGTATTTTAATAATAATAAATAATAAATAATTTTATTAGCTAAAATATATCTTTGTCTTTACGTTTAAATAATTTGTGGAAAAGTTCCGGTTTTAGCAAATGGATTTTTTTAAATATGAAACGTGTTTATAGACAGGGTGGTTTAACCCATTAGCGTCGACGCCACGCTCGGTTGTTTGTTTATAAAACGGGTAAAAAAATGATTTTTTTTTAAACTTAAAGTCTTCCTTTACTAAAAAGGACTTGCTTTACAATTTCCTGGGGTCAAATTTTTAATATTATTGGTCGTTAATTAAATATGGCGGCCTCAAAAAAGACAAAAAATCGATTATTGATACAAAATTAAAAATCTAACCCCGGAATCTTGTTAAGAAAGTCTTTAAGTTAAAAAAAAAATTCTTTTTTTACCCGTTGTCTAAGCGAAAACCCGACTGTCAGTGGTATGGTCGCGCCGGCGCTTATGGGTTAATTTAATTCGAGTATGAAATCCGTTTTTACCCAAAACGGTTTCGTTGCCCGCAATAGAAATTTTGATATTATTCTTTGCTGGTGTGTAATCTGTTACGTTCTTTATGTATTTTGATTTTTTAAACTCCAATACGGTATCCATTTTTACCCAAAACGACTCAGTCGAAAAAAAACCGCAGGTTACTATATTTGGTTTCTTAGTCTTTTTTTGGCTGTATAAGTATTCGCATATTCAGCATTCCATAAATCTTAAGCTGTAAAGTAAAAAATGTCTGATATAGCGCATAAATTCTTAAATTTTACGGCCAATGCTACACATAATTTATCTTTGTCAGTGGCAATAAAACACTTAGTTTTGAATCGGCAAGAAAAATATTAATAAGATTATTTTCATATTTAGTAATACTAGAAACTTAAGTAGGACTATACATTAAAAAAAATCCACTAACAGATTCCCGCTTGTTGCAAGCCAAATTTCACTTGTAGCTAGCGGATTTTTTTTATCTCGTAAAACGATTGCAAATTACTTAAAAAGAAAAGAAAATTAAAAAAAACGTTTTTCAACTTTTTTGAGATATGTGTGTATCGGTATAATGAGACATGAGAAATTAATTTAAAAAATAATAGAAACATTTGTTATTATTAATTTTACAAAAAGTCATTTGAAATCGTTTGACAATAAAAAAAATCCCGCTTGCCACCAGCGGAATTCTATCTGTTTGCCATCCCACCTGAAGATAAAGACGTCTTTTTTCACATCCTAAAACACGTCCGATTATGAGAATTTCGGACGTGAAAAAAGACGTGATTTAGGATTGAAAAAAGACGTCTTTATGAATTTTTTTAAATTTTTTAAAATATTTGTTTTTTTTTATTTAATTGGCTTTATTTTTGTATTTAATCATTATTATTGATTAAAAATCATTAATTTGATTATGTTCTCACATTTGGTTAAAATTAAACCACAGACATTACTTGTTTGTAATTTTTTTTCACAACTAATATTGGAACTAAAAATCCAAAATTCTTGAGAACATACATGAAAAAGAGTAGGTATATTTATTTATATTTAATTTTTTATTTATTTCAATTTTAGCACAGCAATTCAGCAGAAAATTTTTAAATTAAAAGAGTTTATTTGTCGATAAGTTAACTTTTATTCTTTTATTCTATTTTTTTTTTTAACTTGAATTACCCATACAAAAAAGAGTAATTGAGCATGAAAACGAGTAATAATTACAAAAAACTTTGCTCTAATTATAAATTGACCCCCATCGAAAGACTTTAAATTTTTTTGGGACTTGTATTTTTTGTATGCCTATACGTGGATGTAACGATGATGTTTCTAAACTTTTACTGTGTTAAGACCAAATTTTAATATGCGACATGCTTATAGAAAGGAGTACCCTTTATTTTTTGCAAAATTATACCATATTAATTTGTGGAAATCTTCAGCTTTTGTACGGCTACAAGGATACAGCAAAATTTAATCTTAATCTATAGATTGTCTATTCAAAAACGTCATCGATTTTAGGGACAACCAAATAGTTGGTTGCAGACTTTGCATACAAAAAAGCTAAAGACTGCCATTGGGCCTGAAATATTGTTAAGAATACCCAAAAAAATTTTGCAAGATCTTCATGTTAACTAGAGCGAGTAAAATACATCAATGCAAGGGAGAGGATATACTAAGCAAGTTATAATTATTTAACGCAATATCAAACTTTTTTTTTTAACTCTTCAATTTTCAAGATAGTAAAAAAGATTAATTAAACTTGTAAAAAGTACTTGTTAAATTATCTTACTAAAAATAATTATTATGAACATTTTGCACAATTTTTACAGCATTCCAATAGTATATTACGATCCCGTGTCCAGAAAAGTAAAGAATGGCCCAAATTGCACGTAAATTACCATCCGAGGCGAAGCCGAGGTTGGTAAACTGCAATTTTGGTCATTCTGTATTTATGGACCAGGGTCGTATACGATTTTTCTTCGTCAGTGGCGAGAAAACACGTTTTTTCCGGTCACGCAGTGGCCGGGAAATAAGTGCTTTCTGGCCGCTGACAAGAAAAGAATATTTCAAGTCCAATGGCAGCATTCAGTATTTGTTTTTAACCAAAGGCTTTATCCGAACTCTGTTTTGGAAAGAACTTATATTGTTCATAAAAAATTTACAAATAATAAGAAGGCATTAAAACTATGCAAGTAGCTTATATTTACCTTTGGGAGCAAGATTCAACAATGATATAGCAAATTTATACAGTAAGTATATATTTCTCAATATCAAATTGGATTTAAAGTTTTCAAACCGCTTGAGTTTTTTAAGCCAACCTAAGTAACAGAAAAGTAAGTTTTCTATATAAACTTGCTGTATTCTTTTTACATCTTGCTCACAATAGTAAATATATAAGATTCCTGAACATTTTAAAGCCTTCCTATTATTTATAATTAACTTTTTATGCCAATAAAAGTTTTTACCAAAACACAGTTGGATGCAGACTACATATAAAAAAATCAAAAGGCTACAATTGGGCCTGAAATAATGTTTAGAATGCTTCAAAAAATTTGTAAGATGTTCATGTAAACCATAGCGAGTAAAATACTTCATTGCTTTAAGGCAAGCTAAATATTCTTGATATAAATATCAATTATCTTACTAATTTGATTTTTAATAATTAAAATCTTTTACTTGCCTTTGTCACTTTTTCATACAAAATTGGTCTTCAGAAAGAAAAAATAAATATGATAAGACATCCTTGGAATCATGATACCAATGACTCAAGCAAGAATGGGCCTCATCTGGGATGCTTACGTACCTATAAAAAATAATCAAATATTTTTACAGCAAAGTGCATAACACTATATTCATAAAAATTAATTAATTGCATTACCTGTTATACTTTTATTTGGAAAATATGAGCGACTGTATATTATTGCAGATTGCTAATAGGCAGATAGACTAAAACCCATATAACCTGTAAAAAAAATAACAATTTTAAAAAGAATCAAGTTCTTTTATCAAACTAATTTATTTTTTAATTGTGATTTGGTTACTTATCTGATTTTTTATGATGTTAATAATTCCGTAAATTCTTTTCCATCTAATATTTTTAATTTTCTTGACAATTTTGTTGTTGTTGTTGACACCAGTACCCGCCACATGTGTCTGCAGACACGTGACAAGAATCATGCACACAGCGGGCGGCAGGTAATGCGATGGCAACCGCAACAACAAAAATTGTCAAGAAGATTAAAAATATTTGATGGAAAAGAATTTAGGGAATTATTAAACATCATAAAAAATCAGATAAGTAACCAAATCACAATTAAAAAATAAATTAGTTTGATAAAAGAACTTGATTCTTTTTAAAATTGTTATTTTTTTTACAGGTTATATGGGTTTTAGTCTATCTGCCTATTAGCAATCTGCAATAATATACAGTCGCTCATATTTTCCAAATAAAAGTATAAGAGGTAATGCAATTAATTAATTTTTATGAATATAGTGTTATGCACTTTGCTGTGAAAATATTTGATTATTTTTTATAGGTACGTAAGCATCCCAGATGAGGCCCATTCTTGCTTGAGTCATTGGTATCATGATTCCAAGGATGTCTTATCATATTTATTTTTTCTTTCTGAAGACCAATTTTGTATGAAAAAGTGACAAAGGCAAGTAAAAGATTTTAATTATTAAAAATCAAATTAGAAAGATAATTGATATTTATATCAAGAATATTTAGCTTGCCTTAGCAATGAAGTATTTTACTCGCTATGGTTTACATGAACATCTTACAAATTTTTTGAAGCATTCTAAACATTATTTCAGGCACAATTGTAGCCTTTTGATTTTTTTATATGTAGTCTGCATCCAACTGTGTTTTGGTAAAAACTTTTATTGGCATAAAAAGTTAATTACAAATAATAGGAAGGCTTTAAAATGTCCAGGAATCTTATATATTTACTATTGTGAGCAAGATGTAAAAAGAATACAGCAAGTTTATAAAGAAAACTTACTTTTCTGTTACTTAGGTTGGCTTAAAAAATTCAAGCGGTTTGAAAACTTTAAATCCAATGGGATATTGAGAAATATATACTTACTGTATAAATTTGCTATATCATTGTTAAATCTTGCTCCCAAAGGTAAATATAAGCTACTTGCATAGTTTTAATGCCTTCTTATTAGTTGTAAATTTTTTATGAACAATATAAGTTCTTTCCGAAACAGAGTTCGGATAAAGCCTTTGGTATTCTTTTTGGGTATTCTTAACAATATTTCAGGCTTTTTTGTATGCAAAGTCTGCAACCAACTATTTGGTTGTCCCCAAAATCGATGACGTTTTTGAATAGACAATCTATAGATTCAGATTAAATTTTGCTGTATCCTTGTAGCCGTACAAAAGCTAAAGATTTCCACAAATTAATATGGTATAATTTTGCAAAGAATTCCCAAAAAAATTTAAAGTCTTTCGATAGGGGTCAATTTATAATTAGAGAATTTTGGATTTTTAGTACCAATATTAGTTGTGAAAAAAAATTACAAACAATTAATGTCTGTGGTTTAATTTTAACCAAATGTGAGAACATAATCAAATTAATGATTTTTAATCAATAATAATGATCAAATACAAAAATAAAGCCAATTAAATAAAAAAAACAAATTTTTTAAAAAATTTAAAAAAATTCATAAAGACGTCTTTTTTCACGTCCGGAATTCTCATAATCGGACGTGTTTTAGGATGTGAAAAAAGACGTCTTTTAGGATGTGAAAAAAGACGTGATTTAGGATGTGAAAAAGGACGTCTTTATCTTCAGGTGGGAAAAGGGTATTTAAATTATAATATTATAAGTCTCAAAAAAATTCAGGATAAAAAAAGGAAAAAAAACTGATTTTTATTTGATAAATATAAAATTATTATTAAAAAAATAAATTTTAAATCAAGTTTTTTATCAAGGGAATCCTTGCGAATCTTGCATCAGCCATGGAGTGTTTGCGGGCCTTAAAGACCCGCCAATTTCCATGACCATCCAGTTGTAAAAAGGTACGACCGGAAGACTGCTGGCGAACGCGTTCATTGCCGGCGCCTCATTGCTATATAATTCATCTCGTTTACTCTTTTTTAAAGATACGTAATTATTTTTAATTTTCTTTATTTTTCCCAATGAGTCAAATTAATATACATATAAGATAATATTACTGATAAAATCACAATTATTATTAGTAATATTATTATTATTATAAAAATTCTTAAAAATTATATATAATAAATCACATAAACATAAAATCTTGTATAGTTATAAATATTATACAAGTTTTATAAATATTTGCCACGATATAGGAAGAATGGTATGCTACATAGAACAACAAAAATTGAAACTAGCTGCGCATACTAGATGGTTTCCTGATGAAAAGGATTTTGAACCAATACGTCATTATACTTGTGTACATATACACATACAGTATACAAGCAATATATTTACCATTAAAATATAGTTGGTTCAAATCCTGAATCCGTTTTTATTATGTGTATTATTTAAAAACACAAATTTAAAAAATATTTTATTTATATTTCTTATTTTTTTACATAATTTTATAATTATTATTATACTATATCTTTTATATTTAAAATTTTTTATCATGCATTTTCCTAACTTTTTAAACATGCATCAAATAAATAATTGAATATGCAATGCAAAATTATTAAAATAAAAAAAATTAAATAAAATAACGAGATCAAACATTTAATCTGCTTGGAAATTTATACATAAATTTTCATATCTCTTAAATTTTATCCTGAAAAGATGTAATTCGTAATATTTATTTACTGATTAGTTTCTCAATGAGAAATCTTTATATACCGTAAAATTTTTGTTTTTTTCGCAAATATGCACGATTTGAGACCCCCAAATGCTAAAAATCCTATTAAAAAAAAATTATATCTGAGTGTGTAATCATACTAATTTTTCGGATTAATATTCATTTTCATTAAATTTTTGTACATATTAAAATTATTTTAAAAATATAAAAAAACATTCTTTTTTTTTTAACTGGATGAAATACCTAATTTTTTTATACACAGAATTTCAGGAAAAGAAAAAAAATTAAAACAACTTGTTTTATTAGAAATTTTGATGTCAATAAGCTATTGAAAAAGAGAAAGGTGTGAAAAACATCCAAATCAGGTACATATTTGAGATAATCTACACTGTAAAAATTTTTTGTGATTTTAAAAAAATTTACATAGTATAAGTTTTGTAAAAATACTAAGCGCTTGTAAAATCACAAATGTTATTGAAAAATACAATTTTTTTGTGATTTCCTATAGATTTTGTAAAATTACAAAATTTTTTGTGATTTAAAAAAAATTTGTTTTGTTTAAATACAAAGCGCTTGTGAAATCACAAATATTATTGAAAAATAAAATTTCTTTGTGATTCCCCAAAGATTTTGTAAACTTACAAGCCTTATACTCAAATTAAAAAAGAGATGAGAAATCAAATTCCCGCACTTAGTTCTTTCAAAACCAAAATCTTAAAGACAAAAAAATTTTATGCCCAGTAATGGTCGATTTATAAATATATTTTTTTTTCCATAATTTTACTATGAAAAATGGGCTTTCAATGCAATAAAATTCTTAAGTATAATATGAATCTTGGCCAGAAAAATAAAAAATGGCTCAAATTGCACTTAAATTACCTACCGAGGCAAAATCGCATTCATATTTCATGATCAATGGATTTTATTTCGCGAGAGATAATAATTTTATTTTTTTTATTTTTAAATAATAATTAGATTATTTTTAGTTTATAAAAATCAAATGCTTTAAAAAATAATATTAAAATTTACGAAAAAAAAACATATGATAAATCAAACGAAGCATGACACCCGCAATTTAAAAATATATTGTCAAATCTTCTTTAGCATAATGGTATGTTGTGAAGCTAATAAGTTGAAGTTCGAGAGTTCCAGGCTGAGTCGCGGCAAATAAAATAAAATAAAAAAAAAAATAAATAAAAAAAAAGTTTATAGAATAAAATTTAATCTTAATATCCAGGATGTTTACTTTAAATTAAAATAATAAAAAAATATATGTGATTAAAATTATAGAAATTCTATAAGTATAAAAATAATTAAGATAATAAATAAAAAAAATTTTTTAAATATTTTTTTTTTAAATGTGATTTTACAAAAATTTTGTATATAAAAATCACAAAATTACTTTTGTGAAAATACAAAATTATGTTTGTGATTTTACAAATCTATTGTTTTGTAACTTTTACAAAACTCATGAAATTTATTTCCATTACATTTTTTGTGATTTCACAATAAAAAATTTTTACAGTGTATGTTGACTTCTGACATTATGATTTAAATTTTTCGACTCATTAGAGTCAGTTATTCTGTTCAACACTCTCATCCTATTGTTAATATTTAAATATATTAAAAAAATAATAAGTGAAAAATTTTCACACGAATTCCCAAAAATTAGCAATACGCGCGCTTTAACTTATTTAAATAAAATGACTGTGTGTTCAATAAAAGGGTGCAAAAATAATTCTTTTAAAAACAAAAAACTTAGTTTTTTTAGGTTTCCATTGCCTAAAGACAACGAAAGATTGCAAAAATGGCTTAAATATAGCAAATGTGTAACAAATATTTGTAATGGTAAGTACACATTTGCTTTTTTTATTCTAAACTTTTATTTTTTTATTTGCTTATAAATTTGTAGAATGTTTATTTTCGTAATTTATTCAAATGAATATATATTTTAAAAATTTTATAGTTGAAATAAAAGCTAATAGAATATTATGTATCAAGGACATAAAATTTTTGTACTAGTGTAATCATGAGCACAAGCTCATGTTATATGCAATTTTACCCGAAAAAACGTTTAAGTAGCAGCTAAAATAAAAAATATATATTGCAGGCACGCGCCTAGGATTTGGGATTTTCTGGTAGCTTGAACCCTATAGACTGCAAAAATAAAACGTGAACACGAAATCGGCGATTGCTGCCAAAAAGATTCCACTTTTATATCAAAATCGCGTTTTTATATCTGGGTTACCTCAAATTTTCAAAATAACTTTTTTTCCTAATAAAATTTAAAAAACGCTGCCAAGTAATTGGCACTATGATTTCTCATTGCCTGTTCTACCTAGTAAAAACAAAAATTCTGGATATTTTTACTTTTATAGAAAACCATTAAGTACTACATCCCAAAATAATAAAAAAAATTATTTTTTTTATTTTTTCAGTAAAAAATATTGAGAAAAAATTTTTTTAAAAATTGGGTATTAAATTCGAGAGATAGAGTAAAAATATTTCTATTATTTTTATTTTTTTATGCAAAAAATTTTAAGAAAAAAAATTTTTTCAAGTTAAGTTTCAGATCCATTATAATGGATATTTCTAAAACTAGTACTCCCACAGAAAAAAATGAGTTACTACTTTCAGAAAGGAAAAAAACATTGCTGTTTTTTTTATTTTTTTATGCAAAAAGTTTTGAGAAAAGAAAGTTTAAAAAATAAAATGTTGGATTGGAGATATCGAGTAATAAACATATTTTCAGATATTGTTATTTTCATAGGAAAAAATAAGGTACTACATCCAAAAAAAAAAAAAATATAGTTGTTTTTTTTAATGTTTTATGCAAAAAAGTACTATAAATGAGGTTCTTAAAACTAGTACTCCCATAGAAATAAATTAGGTAATATTAGGTAAAGTTGGTGTTTTTTGTATTGTTTAGTGACGAAATTTTGGGGAAAAATTTTTCAAAAAATTAAGTAAATAATACGAGATATCGAGTAAAAACCATATTTTCAGATATTAGTGTTTTCATAGAAGTGAGTAAAAAAATGTTGCAATTTTTTTTTTTTTAATTTTGCAAAATCAATTTTCATAAGGGTCGATTTCATGGACCAAATTCTTACTAAATTCTAGGGGCACTAATGTAAAAATAATTAATTATGACTCAAAATTTATTAAAATTCTGCTCGAGCAGGATCCAAGAAACAACCTTCAAGCAGAATTTTAATAAATTTTTAGTGATAATTACCAGAGTTCAATTTTTTCAACTCTAGAATCCCCAGAATCTAGTAAGAATATGCTCCATGAAATCGACCCTATAAAGTATCAGTTCCAAAAAATTACTATAAACGAGGTTCTTAAAACTAGTACTCTAAATAAATTAAAATAAAAATTGTTTTAATTTAATTAATTAAAAATACCATAGAAATAATTTAGGTACAACGTCCAAAGAGAAAAAAAATTGTTTTTTTTTATTTTTGTGACGAAAATTTTCGAGAAAAAAACTTTTAAAAAATTAGTAATCAGATTTTAGATATCGAGTAAAAATCATTATTTTAAATGCAAGTACTTTAATAGAAATAATCAAGGTGTTACACTCGCAAGGGGAATTCAATACATTTGTAATACTAAATTACTTCAAATAGTTATGGATTAGTTTATTAAGTTGAAAAAATATGCCGACTACCATCCGTTCATTACAATGGGCCTTCTGGGTCTAGAGACGCAGGGCTCAATGTTATGGAATAGGGTGTTTATGTAATTTTCAATAAAATGCTAAAGCCTCACAAGTTAACCAAAACACTTCTGGTTGGTCTCATTTTTTCAGTGTAATTGTCACCTTTCAAACGTTGTAAACCGCAATTTATAATCACTAATTTTCTTATAAATGTAGCCAATTAACCAAATGGCCATTTTTGAAAATGATCAATTTTTAAATTAATGCCGAATTTGTAATTTCTGAGAAAAAAGGGTTTTATATGTCTTGAAAAATTTCTACAACACTGTAAAAATTTTTTATTGTGAAATCACAAAAAATGTAATCGAAATAAATTTCATGAACAAAAGTTTTGTAAAATTTACAAAACAATAGATTTGTAAAATCACAAATATCACTTTGTATTTTCACAAAAGTGATTGTATGATTTTAATATACAAAATTTTTGTAAAATTACATTTTAAAAATATATTTAAAAAATTTTTTTTTTATTTTTTATCTTAATTATTTTTATACTTAGAATTTCTATAATTTTTAATCACATATATATATTTTTATTTTTTTTTTTTATATTTAGATTTTGAGTAAACATACTGTAGGTATATATTATGATTAAATTTTATTTTATTAATTTTTTTAATATTTTTTATTTGCCACGACCGGTATGCGAACCCGAGACCGCTGCTTATCAGCTTCACCAGACTTACCACCATGCTAAAGAAGAGTTGGCAATATATATTTTTAAATTATGGGTTTGATACTTCTTTTGATTTATCATGTTTTTTTTTCGTAAATTTTAATATTATTTTTAAGCATTTGATTTTTATAAACTAAAAACAATCTAATTATTATTTAAAAATTAAAAAAATAAAATTATTACCTCTTGCTAATTAAAATTCATTTATCACGAAAAATCAATGCGATTTCGCCTCGGTAGTTAATTTACGTGAATTTGAGCCATTTTTTATTTTTGGTCCAGGTTCGTATTATACTTAAGAGTTCTATTGCATTGATAGCCCATTTTTGATAGTGAAATTATGGAAAAAATATTATATTTATATATCAACCATTACTGGGCATAAATTTTTTTTATTAACTTTAAAATTTTGATTTTGAAAGAACTAAGAGCGGAAATTTGATTTCTCATCTCTTTTTTAATTTGAGTATCAGGCTTGTAAGTTTACAAAATCTTTTAGGGAATCACGAAGAAATTTTATTTTTCAATAACATTTGTGATTTTGCAAGCGCTTTGTATTTTTACAAAACCAATTTTTTTAAATTCACAAAAAATTTTGTAAGTTCACAAAATCTATAGGATATCACAAAAAAATTGTATTTCTCAATAACATTTGTGATTTTACAAGCGCTTTGTAATTTTACAAAACTTATACTATGTAAATTTTTTTTAAATCACAAAAAATTTTTACAGTGAACCTTCAAGTCTCCAAAAATTCTTTACTCTACATTTTTCAATTATTTGTTAATCAGATATGATTATTTGAAGTCAGAGTCACAGTTTTATGATTTTTTAAAAAAGCTCCAGTTATCGTCAATTTAAGATTTTTCCCAAATTTTTCTTAAAAGACATTTCAATTCTATTGAAAAAATCCTGTTTTTGAACTGAAAAATGCACTCGAAAATGCATAACTCGCTTGAGTTTTATCGTAAAATCATCATATTTTTTTTAACTATTAATTTTTCCCCGAGTATTCATTTCTTGGAGAAAAAAATCTTATTAATTGAACAAATTTTAATTTTTTAGTTAAAACCCTTTGAAAATTGTAAGTAACAAATTTTGTTCAGGACCGTTTTTGGTTGATTTTTGACCTACGAATTAAAATTAGGTCCATAAAAACGATTTTTCTGTACAGTAGCCACGAAAGTACGAAATTTCTCGCTACTGTCGCAGAAAAATTGTATACGGCCCTTGTCCATAAATAAAGAATACCCCAAATCGCAGTTTAACATCCTCGGCTTCGCCTCGGAAGGTAATTTACATGCGATTTGTGCCATTCTTTACTTTTCTGGACTCATAACCGTAAATATACTATTTTTCTTCCAGAAGTCGACACTCAGGGAAAAATTAATCGATTAAAAAAAATATATTATTACTTTATAATCAAAATCAAGCGAATAATTCATAATTTAAATTTAGAAACAGGCTTTTTTCAAAATAATTTCAATATTTGAGCAAAATCTTAAAATTACGATAATTTGGCGAAATATTATCGTATAAAGAAAAATTTTTTTTTCTTCTGCAACAGTTTTTCTCTAACAATCTGAATGTCTCATCTATTTTTTTTTTTAAATTTTATATTAAGGAAAAAAAGATATTTTGAAAATTTGAGCTAAATCAGATATGAAAAACGCGGTTTTCGTCATAAAAGTGGAAAAATCTAAAAAGGCGTGAGGACATCAAAATTATTTTTTTTATTTTTGGTGCTGTTAAAGCGTATTTTTGGGTAGGAATACACATATGCATAATCATCTTTCTATTTATAAAGAGTAATGAATGCGAATTTATCATTATTTAAATATACATGCAAAAAAATTTTTCAAATGATTTTTTTTTAATATGCCCAGTATTGGTCAATAAAAATACAATTTTTTTTTTTATAAGTATCTGTAAATCATGGGCGATGACAACATTCAAATTAAAATTTTTTTAAAATTTTTTAGGTATTTTAAAAATTTACACATTTTTTATAACTTTAAAATTTGTTAACAGCACGAGTTTGTTCTCTCCATTTTTCTGAAGAGAGCTTTGAAGATATAAATCAAGAGTTTGAAAAATTTCCAATAAATTATGGCTACTTGGTGAAAAAACGTTTAAAGAAAGATGCCGTTCCTTCAATTGTTGATACTGTTAAATTTGTGAATTCTCCTTTATCGTCTTTAGATATCAACTTATCTTCTCAAATCAATTTTAGAAGTCACCTTAAAAATTGGAATGCTATAAATAAAGATTTGAAGGAAAATACTATTCATTCTAACAATGATACTTTGACTCCAACTTTGATACCTCTAAATATTACCGCAATTAATCAAATCAGGAAAGAAAATATTAAGATCATATCACCTGTTAAAAAAAAAATTAAAAAAGTAAACTTATTTAATAAAACTAATCAGCCATGTGCAGATCATAATAAAGTCAGTCAAAATACAAGTTTTGCAAACAGCCATGCAATGGCATCTGCTGAAAGCATATCTGATAGTAATGAGATTCATTTACCTTCAACTTTAGAGAGAAGGTTTGAAATTATTTTTTCCTCTATTGCTTTAATTTGATTAATTTTTTTTTTACGTAATTTCTTTAGTACATTTCTCCCTAAGACCACAATGGAAAAGCCTTATTTACAAAATAGAACAGTCGAAAATAAAGCTTCTGAAATTTCATTTAATTATGATCAAGAGCTTAGAAACTTGGATAACGAACTTTTGGATAATCTTCAGCAAAGGACTGCTAATAAAAATTTTAGCAATAAGTCTTTGCTAACTTTATGTTTAAAGTACATAAATAAAATTTTGTTTATTTTTTAGTTATAATGAATGTGAAAAAGAAATTTAAAATTTAAGCATAGAATTTAATGAAAAACTGAAAATTTTGGAACAAAAGAATAAAAAATTAGTTGAAGAAAATAAAAAATTAAAAAATTTAAAGAATGACAATGATTAATTACGAGAAAAATTAAATAAAAATTTAGTCTTTAGAAGTAAAAGAGAAATACGATTTGAAAGAAAGCAAATAAGAACTTAAGTATATGAAATCCTAGGACCTATTTTCACTGAAGGGCAAATAAGAAAATTACTTCATCCTGACCAAAATCGTGTTATGTGGTCTAGAGATGACATTGCTGCAGCAATAGCTCTTAAAAGTGTTAGCCCTAAAGGGTACGCGTTTATGAGAAAAAAAAATTATCCCTTGCCTGCACTTTCAACTTTAAGAAAGTATGCTTCTAATGTAAAACTAAAGCAGGGAGTAATCCAAGAAGCTATGACTGTAATGAAATTAAAAAGTAAGAATGTAACAAGTCGAGAAAGACTATGTTTACTTTTCTTTGACGAAATTCACCTGTCAGGTGAAATTGAAATTGATAGAAAAAATGAACAGAGAGTGGGTCCTGCAAAGACGGCTCAAGTAGGTATGGTACGAGGTTAAGCAAGTACTTGGAAGCAGCCTGTTTATTATAAATTATGACCAAAATTTAACAAAAACAATTATTGAAGATGTCATCGGGCAGTTGTATGACGCTGGATACACGGTAGTTTCTTTGACTACTGACATGGGAACCTCAAATATTGCCGTTTGGAACGATTTTAATATTGGTATTGAAAACGGCATTAAAAATTACTTTGTCCATCCTAGAGATCCTACATTAAAGGTATTTGTTTTTGCTGATCCTCCACATTTAATAAAATTAATAAGGAATCATTTTTTTGATTCTGGGTTCCACGTTAATAACAAGCATTTAAAAAAAGACGTTTTAGAAGAGTTGCTACACATTCGAAAAAAAAGGAGTTTTAGATTTTTTGATGAAAAATTTTTGAAAAAAAATTAGGTCTTAATTACACAATGGCTCAAAAATATCATTGGTTACATCCATGCATATATATTTACATACGCGCGCTTTACACACACAAAAAAAATATTCTTTTTTTTAAATCGGGTTCTTAGCTTCTGGAGGACTCAAATCGTGCATATATGCAAAAAAGTTATAACCGGTTTGTGTAAACACAACCTAAATGCATGGAACATATTTACTTCCAGCTGAGGACTAGGTATAATACAAATGTTACTCAACATTACAATACAATTTTCTAATTTTATAATTTGTAATTATCACCTTACCAGATCTTAAAATTCTAAACCCAAATTATTTTAATCCACTAAATGCAAATTATTCTGGGTCCCTAAATTAAAATTATAAGTCCCTAAACATGAATTATTTTAAGTCCCTAAATCGATATTATTCTAAATCCTTTAACATATATTATTCAAAGTCTAAGCCCAGATTTTTTAAAGTCCCAAAATTTAAATTATTCTAATTCTTATTTGACAACCCTCCCTTAAATAGGACGAATTTGACCCCCCCCCCTTTAATTTTCAAGTTCTGAGGTACTCCCTCTATATATGTTCCATGTTAAAAACGCTGCCAAGTAATTGGCACTATAGTTCCTCATTAACAATAACAAAATATTTTTAATATTCTATTTTACCTAGTAAAAATGATAATTCTAGATAATAGTACTTTCAAAGAAAAAAATTAAGTATTACATCCCAAAAAAATAAATATTGCTAATATTTTTATTTTTTTACGTAAAACATTTTGAAAAACAAAAATTTTTTTAGATCTAGTTTTAGATCCAAAAAATTGACTATAAAAAATATTTCTAAATCTAGTACTCCCACAGAGAAATATGAGGTATTACTTTCAAATTGGAAACAAAATATTTCAGTTTTTTTTAATTTTTTTATGTAAAACATTTTGAAAATAAAAATTTTTTTATATTAAGTTTTAGATCCAAAAAATTTACTATAAAATACTCCCACAGATATAGATGAGGTAATACTTTCAAAAAGGAAACAAAATACTGCTATTTTTTTTATTTTTTTATGCAAAAAGTTTTAAAAAAAAAGTTCAAAAAAATAAAGTGTTAGATTGCAAATATCGAGGAATAACCATATTTTCAGATATTGGTACTTTAATAGGAAAAAATTAGGTACTACATTCCAAAAAAAAAATATATTGCTTTTTTTTTATTTTCTTATGCACAAAATTTTTAGAAAAAATTTTTCGAAAAATTAAATGTCAGATTTAGGTACTACATCTATCGAAAAAAAAAATTTTGTATTTTTTTGTGACAAAAAATTTTTGAGAAAAAATTTTCAAAATATTAATTATCAGATTCAAAATATCGAGTAAACGATTATTTAAAATATAAGTCATTTCATGGAAATAAATGAAGTATTGCATCTAAATTAAAAAAAAAAAAACTAGCTTGAGATTTTTTGTTAAAAAAAATTAAAAAAAAAAATTCGGTCTTAATATCACTTAATAATAAAAAATTTTTATCGCTACCATTATCACATGCTAAATTTAAAAAAAAAACCTTCCTTCGGGCGGCGCACAGTGATCTAGAAAAAAAAAGCGGAAATAAGTTTGCTTTGATCGAGTTTCCATCCAATTGTAATGCAGGTTGGCTTGTTTTACTCCTGAAGTCCTGTATTTTATGAAAAGTATGACAAGAAAATTTTTTCCCACTTTTTTTCAGCCTTTTTTCGGAAAACACATAAAAATACTTTAAAATTTTATATATACTTGAATTTGATCGAAAAACAGTAAACTTATGTTTAAAAAAAATTATTTCTTTTCTATCCCTAAATTTTCAAAAATTACCCTGAAAGTTAATTATGCAAGATTTAAAAAAAACTAAATTTTATAAGCCCATTAACTTTAAGGGTAGTTTTTGATGATTTAGGGGTAGAATAGAGGTAATTTTTTTTTAAACATAATTTATTATTTTCAGATGAAATTTAAGTATATATATAATTTTTCAAAGACATGCTTTTTTTTAGATCACTGTGCGCCCGAAGAAAGGTTTTTTTTAAAATTTAGCATGTAATAATGGTAGCGATAACAATTTTTTAAAGAACTTGTAGGCTTATTTTTGTCCTACAGAATTAGAGAAATTAATTTTCTAAATAAATTCAAAAATATTTTGTTAGAATTTTTCTCCCAAAATTATAACAAAATATTTTTGGATTTATTTAAAAAATTCATTTCTCTAATTCTGTAGGACAAAAATAAGCCTACAAGTTTTTTAAAAAATTTTTATCGCTACCACTATTGCATGCTTCTATAATATATTTATATATATGGGCATATCCATTACTTTTCATACAAAAGTGTGCGCACCCATGACTCCGATCGGGCTCAAATTTTCAGAAGTGATTTGAAGTAATAAAAAGTTCAGCCAGCCAAAATTTCAGCCATTTTGCAGAACGGGTTGCCGAGATACAAGCTCTAAAAGGTCCAAAAATAGCTGTTTTTAGCCAATTTTCGAAAATTTACTGGGCTTCAAGGATTAGTCCAAAAAACATCCAGCTGGTCTCATTTTTTTCCTTGAACTTTCAACTTTTACCAAAAAAATTTTCAAAAAGTTTCATGGAGTTGATTTTTACTGGCATTGATTAACGTAAGATTTATTTTATCGAAAAATGCTGATTTTTGAACTTAAATTGTGACTCAGCATCATTAGCTAAAGAATTCCGGTTGGTCTCATTAAAAACGTCTAGCAAAGACCTTTCAAATGAGACCTTAAACGTTAAAAAAGCTTATCAGCGACCGGAGATATAAGCAATTGAAAGTTTGCTATTTCCGAAAATATCGATTTTTTAACAACTTTAATCGTCTACAAAATTTTTCTCTGAGCATTTAAAGAGCTGAAAATTTCAGGGAAGCTTCTTTTGATATTAAAAAAAATTCCCTAAAAATTTGGGCGATGGTATTGGCTTCTGTTTGTAGATATAAGACTCTGAAAATGTGTAATAATTGGACCAATATTGGCCAATAATTGGTTAAGGGGTTAATCAAAAAATTTTTCTTCTTCGATATTCGAATAGCCAGGGAAAAATGAGCTGATTTTAAAAAAAAAATTTTTATTTTTGATCGAAAAATAAGCAAGTTATCATCATTATAAGCTTTTTTAAAAAATATTCCAAAAATCCCAGTTTTAGGGTCATTATACAGTATTCTAACTTGAAATAACGATAACTCGCTTATTTTTCGGTCTAAAATAAAAATTTTTTTTTTTAAATTGTCGAATTTTTTCCTGGCTATTCGAATATTTACAAAAAAGAAACTTTTTATATGCAAAAATAATTTTTTTTTGGAAAATTACTTTAGAACTTACTTTATTTTGTCAATGTATTAGGGTAGTTTTTGGCCCAAAAAAATAATTTTTGCATATAAAAAGTTTCTTTTTTGTAAATATTAGAATAGCCAGGAAAAAATTCGACAATTTAAAAAAAAAAATTTTTATTTTAGACCGAAAAATAAGCGAGTTATCGTTATTTCAAGTTAGAATACTGTATAATGACCCTAAAACTGGGATTTTTGGAAAATTTTTTAAAAAATCTTAAAATGATGATAACTTGCTTATTTTTCGTTCAAAAATAAAATTTTTTTTTTTAAAATCAGCTCATTTTTCCCTGGCTATTCGAATATCGAAGAAGAAAAATTTTTTGATTGACCCTTTAACCAATTATTGGCCAATATTGGTCCAATTATTACACATTTTCAGAGTCTTATATCTACAAACAGAAGCCAATACCATCGCCCAAATTTTTAGGGAATTTTTTTTAATATTAAAAGAAGCTTCCCTGAAATTTTCAGCTCTTTAAATGCTCAGAGAAAAATTTTGTAGACGATTAAAGTTGTTAAAAAATCGATATTTTCGGAAATAGCAAACTTTCAATTGCTTATATCTCCGGTCGCTGATAAGCTTTTTTAACGTTTAAGGTCTCATTTAAAGGTCTTTGCTAGACGTTTTTAATGAGATCAACCGGAATTCTTTAGCTAATGATGCTGAGTCACAATTTAAGTTCAAAAATCAGCATTTTTCGATAAAATGAATCTTACGTTAATCAATGCCAGTAAAAATCAACTCCATGAAACTTTTTGAAAATTTTTTTGGTAAAAGTTGAAAGTTCAAGGAAAAAAATGAGACCAGCTGGATGTTTTTTGGACTAATCCTTGAAGCCCAGTAAATTTTCGAAAATTGGCTAAAAACAGCTATTTTTGGACCTTTTAGAGCTTGTATCTCGGCAACCCGTCCTGCAAAATGGCTAAAATTTTGGCTGGCTGAGTTTTTTATTACTTCAAATCACTTCTGAAAATTTGAGCCCGATCGGAGTCATGGGTGCGCACCCTTTTTATGAAAAGTAATGGATATGCCCATATATATGCTCGAACCTTTTACAAAGCTATAGAAAATATATAATTCTTTACTTTTTACCTAAGCAGTATATGCTGTGTATATGTACACATACACTTAGGCACAAAACGTCATAGGATCAAATACGAAATTAAACGACAAGTTCCGAACAAAAGGTGCGCAATACTTCACCATATAAACTATACACCTTGAATATATGCTCTCTCTCTCTCTCTCTCTCTCTCTCTCTCTCTCTCTCTCTCTCTCTGCGTGTTTCGCTCTCTTTCTCTCTCTAACTGTAAAAATTGTTTTGATCAAATACATTTAAAAAATCTTTTAATTCTAAAAATTATTAACTAAAAATAAAAAATATTATGTTTTATTTAATTTTGATGCGATAAATTATTTAACTGTGTAATGTTATTTCAGTATTTATTCTCTTATCCATAAAAGTGATCGTAACAATATAAGTATACTGTAATATGTTAAAAAGAGATATGCATATTCAAATTTCTAGGTTAAAAAGATATAAACATATTCAAATTTCTTTAATTATCATTTTAATCGTTAATATTTTATTTTCTTGCTGTAGCACATATAAGTATCTGATATACAAATTAAACACAATTTCTAAATTTAATGATAAAAAAAAAATATTTCTGATTGATTGACTTATTTTTTAATTGATTTAATTTTAATTAATTTTTGTTAGTTATTGTAAAGTAAAATAAAGTTAATTGTGTATTACAAAAAAAAGAAATTGGTGTATTATAAAAAAAAGAAACAAACTTTTGTATAATAAGTGCCTATATCTCTGTCTCTTGACTTGTATTTAAAATCATTATAAAAAAAATTGCTTTTTCTAAAATACGTTTTATCTTATTAGCTTCACTAAATAATTTTTATAATACAAAATACTAATTCAATTGATTGCATAATGAAAAACTAATTAAAACTAAAACTATTCATGCTAGAGCTGATTCGGGTCTACATAAAATAAAAACAAAAATTTTAATGCAGCTGAGGCTGCAACAGCTTCATCCACTAACTTATGTAATCTCTCTGTTAACTTTTCTGAAAACCCCTGTGAAGTTTTATTGTCCACAGCAATCGTTAAAGTTGTTAACGAGGATGGTTTTGAATTCCTCACAAGGGCACTTATTGATAATTGCTCTCAAGCATCCTTTATCAGTGAATTAAAGTTGAACTTTATGCCTCTTGAAATTCCAATATTAGGTATAGGTGGCGTTAAAAATTATACTTTTAAAAAAATGGCTAAACTCCATATTCAACCTCACTTTATTTCGGACTTTTCAATTGAAGTTCTAGCCTTCGTTATTTTAAGGGTATCTTCGTACTCACCAACATCCAGTAAAAAATGCAAGGAATTAGATCATATTTCTGGTCTGTTATTAGCTGATCCGAATTTTGACAAGAGAGGTCAAATCGAAATTTTACTTAGTGCCTCTATCCAAGCTTTATTTTTTTTTTTTTTTTTTTATTAATTTATTTATTGTATAAATATTATACAAAGAATTGAGATTACATATGATTTAACTTAATTACATTGCACATGAAGTTTAATTATATAAAAAGATAAAAAATTTTTAATGAAAAACATAAATATATAAAAAGTAAGAATAAAAATAACTGAAAAAACATAATAATATAATATATTAATTCAAAATAAAAAAATATAATAAGTATTCAATCTGTAGTGTTGGTAAGTGTAAGGATGAGTAAAAGGAGGAAACAGTTTATAAATAATTGCTTAAAAAATTATGAAGGAAGTTAGAGATGGGGGGACAACGAAGGAATACCCGATTCTCGTGAATCAATTTCTAGTAAGAATTTGTGTAAATTTGCTTTAAAGGAGCTAATTGAGGACGAGAATCGAACATTTTCGGGAATTGAATTCCAAAAAGAAATCATATAAACGAGGGAAGAATTACTGTAAAAAGGATTTTTCGTGAGTTCAACTTTTAGATGGGGCCTGTTTTTTGGACGCAGCTCTCGGGCTGGCGTATATATATTGATTTTGGATTTTAAATAAGTAGGTTTACCATTTTGAAGTATGTTGTAAATATATGAAGCACAAAGATATTTAGTCCTTAATTTAACCTTTAGCCAACCTAGACTTATCCTAGCAGGAGAGGTCCTAAGAGGATATTTAATATCACAGACATATCGCTTCTATTATTGAGGAAAAAATTGGAAGAGGCGCACTGAATGATCCGATAGCTATGAGTACTAAATTAGGCTGGGTCATTTCAGGTGATGCAGGCATTGGGTTTGCTTCTAACTTATCAATGATTTCAGACGCCGAATCTACTATTTCCTTCGATTTAGAGCGTTTTCGGAGACAAGAGCCCTCAAAATTGCTCAGTCCGGATAAGCAAGAGTGTGAAGATAGTTTTCTTAAAACTTATTCTAGAAACCCCGAAGGTAGATACATGGTAAGTTTGCCTTTTAAACGTAATCCTGAAAGTTTAAAATTCCCTGGCTCCTTTTCTTTTGCTGAAAAGATGCTTTTGCGAATGTAAAAGCGTTTTCTTGCTGATCCTATTCTAAAAAATTTATATATTGAATTCATGAAGAATTATGAGGATACAGGTCATATGGGACAAACAGGTCATATTGTTGATTTTATTTTATATTATTTTCTTCCCCATCATGGCATTCTCAAAAAAAATTCCTTATAACCTAAACTTCGTACAGTGTTTACTGGTTCAGCCAATGATTATGATGGTATATCGTTAAATAGTCTTTTGCATACAGGGCCAAATTTATTGCCTGACTTGGCTGAACTATTGATACACTGTATGAAGTATGAATAAGTTTTTGTTAGTGATATGTATCGCCAAATCCTTATATATCCTGATGATCGTCAATACCAACAAATTGTATGGCGCGAGAATAGCACTGATAAGATTCAGGCTTATTCTTTAAATACAGTAACTTATGGTGTTGTTCGTAGTCCTTATCATGCTATTCGATTTAGTAGGCAGTTGACTATTGATGAAGGAGAAAAATACCCTCTTGGTTCGAAAGTGCTGAGTTTCGAAACTTATATGGATGATACGCTTTCGGGAGGCTATTCTTTAACTGAAGCCCTTGAAAAAAAGTAATAACCTGTTCAAATTTTCAAATGTGCTGGATTTGAACTCCATAAATGGTTGTCCAACGATGCTTTATTGAATTTTCCTGAAGACCTGAAGGCAGGCGTTAATGCATCTATTTTTCGTTATTAGGCCTTTTTTGGAATCCTAATTAGGATTATATTAAAGTAATATGGGATGAAAAGTTAACAATTTCTTTTAGTAATGAATTTTTAAGTTGGTATCTATCTCCTATAAAGCCTATGCATTCAATCCCTAAATTAAAACTTTGCTCAGCTTTACGGCTATCAAGATTGACTGTAAAATTACTAAGAGCTTTGGATTTACCTTTTTTATGTTCTTTTCTGGTTACGAGAACGTCCCTCTAAATGGTCGTCGGTTTTAGTGAGAAACCGTTGTTCAATAATTCATAATAAGCTTCCTGAAGCACACTGGAGTCATGTCAGAACTCATGAAAATACTGCAGACTGCGCTTCAAGAGGCATATCCCCAGACCAGCTGCAAAATTTTTCTTTGTGGTGGGAGGGAAAAGACCGTATGAAAAAGAATTTTAATATTGCTTCAGAGAAAAATGCCTTTCAAAGCAAATCTATAAATTTAGTTACTACTCACGTGGTACAAACAGAAAAATTGAAAATCGATTATTGAGAATTACTGCATTAGTTTTCCGTTTCTTGTCAAAATTATTGATTAAATTGAAAGAAAAAAACATTAATAAATTTGAAAAAATTATATCAAAATTACCAATTTTTTAATTTTCATGGTTCAATTTTTCTGAATTAAATAATAAAAAATTTGTTAATGCTTTTGAAATTAAAAAAGCTAAACTTTTTTGGGTTTATACTACTCAGCACTACTCTTGTTCACTTTAAAAATGAAATTATTACGTTAAGAAATGGCTGAAATTTAATGAAATCCTGAGATATTTTAAAATTAGATTCTTTTCTAGAAAATAATTTTTCAAGAGTAGGAGGTCGGATTCAAAATTCTTTGATGACCCATGAGCAAAAACATCCTTTAACTATCCCTGAAAGTTGTACTCTTTCAAAATTATTAATTCGGTATTATCATCAAAAAATGTTACATGGCGGTGTCACATTTCAGGTTTATTTAAGTCTATTACAAAACTAGATATTTCTTTATCATAGAATCTTTTTTTAATTAAATGATCTATTTTTTCTATTTTTTCTTAGGATAAAAACACGCCTCTAGCAAATACTTGCAGTCTTTCATCAAATTTATTCTATCTTTATTTCAGGTTTATTTAAGTCTATTCCAAAACTGAAAAATTCTTTATCATAGAATCTTTTTTTAATTAAATTATCTATTTTTCCTATTTTTTCTTAGGATAAAAATGCGCCTCTAGCAAATACTTGTAGTCTTTCATCAAATTGTACGCCGACAAGATTTATATTATTTTTGTAAATAAAGCATCGTACTTTTTTCGTAATCGATCAAACAATATCCTAATTTTATCTGTTTTATTATTATTCAATTCTTGAGAAGTATAACAAGAGCTTCCGCTATCTATTTGAGATAAAGAAAAACTCATTGAGGTTTGACTACTTTCTTGACTTACAGAGATTTATATTGTCTTTACCATCTGATGACGATTTATGATATATTTGTTGTTAATTCTACAGTTATAAGTAATTGAAAAGAATAAGCCTATTATAGAAAGAATGTAACAGCTAATTTTATTTAGATAAATTCAAAATATTTTATTGCTTAAGAGAATTTGTAAATATTATATACTTGAACTAAAGGGTCGTATACAAACTATTTTTGCCTGAAAGTGCAATAAATGATAAGTGCCATGCCAAATTTTAGCTGAGATGGTTTAATTTTCGATTTTTGTCATTTTCTGATTTACATACTTAATTTTGTAACAAATGAGCTTTTATTTTTTTTATTTTTTCTATAAAAAACTCATACTACAATAACAAATATTTCTTCCTAGATCCCAATAGGAAATCCTCAAAAATTTGATTCTGGGTTCAAAAAAATTTTTTGGATTGCACAAGCACAAGAAATTTAGAATTTTACTATTACATCTTTGAGCTTAAATAACTCAAAAGCTGTATGTTCGATCTTCTTCGAGCAATTTTAAAATTGTGATTAAACTCGCATGGTATACTGTGTTAGGATCATAAATAAGATTTGATACTAATGACTGAGAACGACAGAATTTTTGGAAACCTGATTAAAAACTATAAAGCACTGTATGAACTGACACTGCGAGACAAGGGATTTAGAATTTTTGTAGATTTGTGGAAAAAGGGTAAAAAAAAATACTTGATTTCATTCTAACTGAAATGATATCTGCTTAAGCGACTTCTAATATATATTAATTATTTGTGTGCATGTGTGCCTGTATGTTTCATCATGAGGCTCGAAACAATGAACGAAATTACATAAAACCGGTTTTAAAATAAAGAAAGAAAGTCTGTGGCAGACATAGGCCATGCGACTCAGCTATCGTACTTTGTGAGATATTCAATTTTTACTATTTTTGGAATTAATAAAATTTTTTGAAAATTTGGTTAAGAAGTGAAATATATGAAAATATACAGAGCTGGGTAGCCCGGACCGGTCTCCACTCTTATAACATGTAAATACTATATTTGAAATTTGAGTATAGTATTTACATGTTATAAGAGTGGGGACCGGTCCGAGCTGCCCAGCTCTGAAAATATATAATAAAATTTGAGTCTTTCAATTGTTATTACTTTATTCGGCACTAATTTATGTATACACAGTTAAATTTTTATTAAAAACCAACATTTTTTCAAAAATTAAAAAATTTTTTTTTGATATAGTTAAAAAAATTTTTGATTATTTTTAAAAATAATTTTTTAAATGATTTGCGATAAAAATAAGAATCCTGGAGACAAATTGAAGAAATATTAGTATTCATAAAACGAAATAAATTAATAAATTATTAACGTTTTGGTTATTTTTTTGGTTAAAATTTTTTTTTAGTTTCTACGATATTATTAGTTTTTTTAAATTAAAATAAGAAATACTACTATTAACTAAAAATTTAAAATTATTTTTAATGAACATTTAACTTTAACTTTAACTTTAACTTTAACTTTAACTTTAACCAGAAACAAAAGAAAGAGACACAGGGGGGCGGCGCACAGTGTGATATAAGGGATAAAAAATTTCGAAAATCGGCTTCACGCCAATTTTAAACCAAAAAAAATTCTGGCTGAGAAAAAACTTCCGGAGGCATGTATTTTAAATGATAGGCTACCGCAAATTATAAAAAAATTTTTTTTTAATTTTTTTATGGAGGTCGAAATCTTAAAAAAAAGTAGAAAAAATACATTAAAAATTGGTAAAGTTATTAATTAATTCAAACGAATAAAATACTTTTAAATCAAGACTGTATGCAAAATTGGGAGTATTTAGGTTATAAATAATCGAAAAAAGTTACCAGGTGCAAATAAATATGTATATTTGCCACGTTTATATGTGTTAGTAAAAAACCTTAAATTAACTAAAAAATACGAGAAAAAATGTTAAAAATTAACATTTTTTGCTTAAATTTTATTCTAAAACTTAAAAAAGTATTATTTTGAATGTCAGTTAATATTTTTTTACACAACTGTATATAATTTTGTGCTCTTGTGCTTGTGTATGTGTATTTCTCAGTGTAAATAAATGTTTTAACTTGAATTCTTTGCAACAAATAAGTATATAAGAAAATTCATATTTATAATTATGATTGTTAATGTGTGTGTGTGTGTGTGTGTCTGTTTATTTTTCTAGGTTTTATAGTTTACAAATACATCTAAGACTAATCCTGAAAAATAAACACACACACACATACATACACACACACACGCACACACACACACACATTAACAATCATAATTATAAATATTAATTTTCTTATATAATTATTTGTTGCTAAAAATTGAGATTAAAACATTTATTTACACTGAGAAATACACATACACAAGCACACGAGCACACAATTATATATAGTTGTGTAAAAAAATATTGTCTGAATTATAAAATAATACATTTTCAAGTTTTAGAATAAAATTTAAGCAAAAAGTGTTAATTTTTCACATTTATTTTCGTACTTTTTAGTTAATTTAAGGTTTTTTACTTATACATATAAACGTGGAACATATACATATGTATTTACACCTGGAAACTTTTTACGATTATTTATAACTTAAATACTCCCAATTTTACATACAGTCTTGATTAAAAAGTATTTTATTCGTTTAAATTAATTAATAACTTTGCCAATTTATAGTATATTTTGTCTACTTTTTTTTAAGATTTCGACCTCCATAAAAAATTTAAAAAAAAATTTTTTTTTTTAATTTGTGGTAGCCTATTATTTAAAATACATGTCTCCGGAAGTTTTTTCTCAGCCAGAATTTTTTTTTGTTTAAAATTGGTGTGAAGCCGATTTTTGAACTTTTTTTATCCCTTATATCACACTGTGCGGCGTCCCCTCTCCAACTTTTGCTAGTATACACGGTCTTTGAGTTCTAGACGTGGTATTTCCGAAGTCAAATGACAAAAAAAAAATGATGGGTCTATTTGACCTGTGTGTGTTCTAAGCATAGGTTTTCCAAAAAATTTTATAACTTTTTTTAAAATTAAAATTCAGATAAGTGGGTGATAAAAAGAGGCTAAAAGCATATAAAATTATTTTTAGTTTATATATCAATACAGTTTTCTTCCTAGCGGGTCGAAAACACTTTCCGCAACGAGATCGATAAAAACTCGTTTTCTCCCCACTGAGATAGAAAAATTTCGTTTTGTCCATAGGAACAAAGAAGGATAACCCAGATCGCAGTTTGCCATCCTCAGCTTCGCCTCGGATGTTAATTAACATGTGATCTGGGCCATTCTTTTTTTTGCTCCCTTGGTTAAAAATATACTATTAGTACAATATGCCTTATAACTTAAGATCACGCATGGAAAATTTATTAATCAAAGAAGAAGAGGATTTTGGTGGTGATTCATCTGAAGAGGAAGATAATGTTTCAGAGCAATCTGATTCAGCATCTGAAGATTTCAAGCAAAGAATCTCTTTTAACGCAATTTTGTCATCACGATGAAATCATGCTAGCATCTTTCACCCCCAAGAAAAATAAGATTATACTGGTAGTTAGTAACAAAGTTTCTGATACCAATGTCGGGCCAACAAAAAAGCCGGAAGTTATATTATATTACAGTAAACATAAAAGTGGTTCTGATGTTTTCGATAAGTCGTGCCATGCCTATTCTACAATTCGTTCTACCAAGCGATGGCCGATGAATTTTTTTCAGTATGCTTGACCAAGTAAGCGTTTATGCAAGAATTTTATATTCATGCTAATATTTGAATAGTGACTATCAAAAAAACTTCCAAAAACGCAGCAAGCAAAAATGCATCTGATCAAGCCTCAATTACTTGAAAGATTAAAAAGTCCAAATTTGCGTATATCCTCGAGCAACAAATGATGAATGACCTCACTTGAAGAAAAGATGTCCATCTTGCAAGCGTCCAATGTGCGATAAACACCGCGTCTACATCTGCAACGACTGCGTAGAGTAAAAGAGATTAATTTTTTTTATTTTATAATGTTAAATTTAGTTAAGTTTAAGTTTTTTTTTTAGTTAAGAAAAAATTAAAAATTTTAGTTCAAACAATAACCATACTCATATAATTTATAATTCTTTTTTTTATTTTTTTCTAGGTGTTGCCAAACATTTTTTATCATGTGTATCATAAGTTCTTTTCGGCGAAAATATGTGAACTTTACATAAAATTTTAATGCATAAAAAATTATAAAAATTAATTTAAAAAATTTTTTTCACGCACTTTATTAGTTCATTTATTTAACCAAAAAATATTTTTTCCATTATCTCTTCCCGTTTTTCCATAAATTAATTTTCCGATTTTGCTTAAAAACCGAGCGCGCCAAGTAAAATCTAACCTATAAGATATGAATTTTTTAAGGTTATGTAACCGCAGGGCGTGAACAAAAGATTCATACTTTTAAATGAATGTGAATTTATATTCGCCTCGCACTAATCTAGTGTGTTTTTAAATTTGCTACTTTAAAAGTGTGAATTTTTAGTTCACTGCTTTGAAGGTGTGAAAAAAAAATCGCTAATTTAAAAGTGCGATGGCGTGAATTTTAACCCAAATTCACACTTTTCACTTTGGAGAGTATGGCCATAATTTTCACGCTTTTAAAAAAAGCTGACACAATGTTCCAACTTCTGAAAATCGAATTTTAAACTTAAATATTAATTAAAAAGCAACAAATTTTATATGGAATGACTAAAATATATGTAAGAATAATAAAAATGCTTGAGTCGGCCATTAATGCGAATGCAATTGGTTATATGATCGTAATAAATATTTAGATTGTGAAGGGAGCTGCTTTGAGGCAAGGATTTATTTTTTGAGAGTAGAAAATGCTCCTTATGGAAAAAATGCATTTGAGAATGACGAGCCCAAAAATTTCAGAGTTGATTTTTTCGAACGAAAATATATAAGTTGGTAAAAATAATGGTGAGTTGAATTTTCGATCTCTGAGATTATAAATGAATCTGAAACACAACGAAGTTATTTTTGAAAGTTTTCCCAAGGAAGAATATTTGTATAGAAGATCCAAAGTTTCTTGTAGTAAAATGAGCAAACAAACTTTTTGTAGTAAAATGAACAGTCTTTCTACGCTCAGGACAATCTTAATTACTAATTTTTTCATTAAAACAAGGATAAGGCTCTGAATTGTTTAGAAGAAAATCAGGACCATGCCACCAGAGATTTGATTGAGCTAGTTCAAAAGTAGAGATACCTCTAGTATCAAGATCAGCAGAATTTATAGAACCATCAATGTGAGGCCATGAACTGTTTGGAATTAACCTATGAATTTCTGCTATTCCATGAGATACAAAATCTAGCCAAAGATGTGGAGGAAAAAGGATCCATGCCAACGCATTTTTTGAATCAGACCACATTTGGATATTTATGCCTTTTAATTGAAAACATTCCACAACTCTAGAAACAAGTTTGCTTGCTAAAAGGGCAGCACATAATTCTAAACGAGTAACTGATAAAGTATTGAGAGGTGCAACCTTAGTCTTTGCAATAACGATATTCATTAAGGAATGATTTTGTTGAAAAATACTAAAATATAAAGAAGGGTCCGCAAATGTGTGAATTTAAAATTGAAAATTTAAATTTAATTCAATCCTTCGAGAGATTTTGAGAGTATGAGAAGATTTGAGATCATTATAAATTTTTGAACATTAGTCATGTAAGTCTTGAGAAATTATTTCATCCCATTCTAATATTTCCTGACACAGAAGCTGCATAAAAATTTTGTTTTTTATTGTAACTGGATCTTGCAAACCAAATGGGTCATAAAGTTTTGCGATTTGAGACAAGACAAAACGTTTTGTTAACGAAGACATTAAATAACAATATACATTGATATTAAATATTCCATCGGGATCTACATTCCATTTCATACCAAGACATGAAACTACAGAATCTTCAGGCTTATCCAGCCAAACAGGATCAATATGATTTAAATGATCTGGATTATTAGCAGCCCATTTTCTTAACGGAAATCCGCCCGAAATGAGCAACTTGGTAAATTCTTTAGATAGATCAACAGCTTCAGGAATTGAATCTGCACCAAAATGAGCATCATAAACGTACATATTGTTAACATGGAACATGTTCATTGGATGGGGTATTTGAAAAAGTTTGGCTCGGCAGGGGGGGGTGAAAATGTGACGTTTTTAGGGGGGTGGGTGAAAAATTGATGTTTTTAGGGGGGGGGGGGGTGAAATTGACTTAGAATATTTTTGATTTAGGGACTTAGAATAATTTGAAGTGGGAGTCAGGACCTGATCAGGCCCTGATTACAACAACAACTTAGAATACTTTGAATTTATGGACTTAAGAATAGTATATATTTCAGGATTTATTGTAATTTTAGTTTTTGGATTTATTACTGTTATGAGTGAACATGTTTCATGCTCGTTGGTTGTGTAGTTACACAAACCGGTTATAAATTTTTTTTTAGATAAGTGCACTTTAATTAATAATAAAATCGACTATCTTTTACAAACACATATATAATAAAATATGTGTTTGCGGTCATCTACGCTATCGTAAATGTATTTCCGCTCCAACGCTAGCAAGTCGATGGGTATGACCGATGCTACTACCTGGATTGCCTCTAGAGATACCGTATTGTATGCGCAGGCAATCCTTAGAGCCGCTTGTCGTTGTACAGACGATATTTTATGTCTATTCTTGGCAGTTTTGGTGATATCTGCCCAGATGTTGGCCATGAGCCTTGATGAGGAGATTGCGACCGACGCTGCCTTTTTACACGACCTCTGAAATTGTTCTCAAAAGTTCAGCTTGTCGTCAAGCAGAAGCCCCAGGTACTGAACCGATGTTTTGGCACGGATGGTGTGAGGATTTGCTCTATCGTCGACATTTATATTGATGTCGGTAGGAATCCTTCCACGGGTCAGCAGTACGATCTCCGCTTTTGGGATCGCGAGCTGGAGACCTGTCTCATGACTAGATTCAACCTCTTCTGTGACCATTGCATGTCCCTGACAGTTATGGTTAGGGCCACGTCGTAAGCGTACCTGATCAGGGAAACTGCTTTCGGGAGATGAAAGTGCAACAAGCCATTTTAAAAGACATTCCACAAGTCCGGTCTGAGAATCGAGCTTTGAGCTCAAACCCCTCTGCTGCCTGGCATTGAGCATGTCGTTTTTGACGTCCAGTGTTACCAGGAGGACGTTCTTGCTGATCGCATGATTCCTCTGCCTCTCATCTTCTACGGAATCAACAACGCGCCGGATGGCCTCTACCGTGGATTGCCCTTCACGAAAGCCTTACTGTTTCTCTAAAAGGCCGCCGCCCTCCTCAATGGCTCTTCTCCAGTCATGTCCAGGGAACGTATTGATTCTGATCTAAATGCTTAATAAATTATGAACACTGTTTTTAACTTAATATTTAATTTTATGAAAAGAATAAAATATCCAACCTATCTTGGTAAAGTTTATTACTGATTCAATCAAAAATATTGATTGAATGAAACTCTTTTCTCAGGGTACTACTCGTAGAAACAATCTGGAAGATTGTGCTCGTATAAATTGGACAATAAAAGTATATTTCAAATGAATATTTATAAAAATATTATTAACACATTGGCTGAGGTATGGGCGAAATACGCCCATGGTCCCATGTATTTTAAATGGAGTCACGAGACCTGCCGCAGCCAATGTGTTAATTGAATATAGCTTCTCATATCCAATTACTTCTTTTATAAATAATGATTGATCACCTTAATAGTTTATAAGACAAAACAATAATTCTTGATTAATTCTTTATAAAAAAATATAATTTTGAGTTATAAAAATATTCAGGTAACAAATATTATTTAATTAAATTTTAAAAAAAGAAGCATAATAAAAATAAAATTTTGTTATGTTTCAGGTGCCAAATGTTTCCTGTCCGGAAATGCTGTTTCCTATTCCTGGAACATTTACTAATCAGCAATCCTCAAATATGCAGGTAAACCAGAGCGTAGCTGGTGGATTAGTAATAAGTGCAGCAGATCGGATTGCTTCTTTTTGGAGAGGTTGGACTGCAAATAAATAGTTTATTACGCATCTAGATATTACAATGTATTTTAAAGATATTTAACTACTTTTTTGTAAATAATTACAATTTTCTTTGTAAATAATTTTCTTTAAACTATTATCAAAGTGCAAAAAGATAGTATAGTGTTTAGAGTAAATTTTAGTGTAAAACTTCAATTAAATTTTTTATGTTTACTCCAAATAAATAAAAGATATAATAATAATAATCCAAGATATTTTAAAAATTCGGCTAAATTGTATATCTAAAATTCGGCTGCAGTCATAAGTAGCATCCATAAAATTTTAAAGCTGGAGTATTACTGCTTGATACGTTAAAATAAAAAAAGTGATTCCAGATGGAATCCACGTATCATGACAAGTTTAATAAACTATAGATTTACTAATTAGCTCACTAGGTCGTAAAATTCGTCAAATTAATATTCTTATAAATTATGAGCGATAGAATCATTAATTAAAATATTCAAAATAGTTGTTGACCAAGAATCATCCGATAATTTTGAGAAAAGAGTCTTTCTTAATAGCGAATGTCATACCTTCCTGTAGCTCAGTATTAGAGCGTCAGACTAGTAATCTGAAGATCGAGGCTTCGCATTCACCAGGAGGGATTTTTTTCTTGGAATTTTTCTGCCTATTTCTGCCTTTTTATGCTAAAAACATTATTTCTAACATCTCTATGTTTTTTAAAAAATTAATTTCAATGAAACTAAATTTTAAAAAAAATTATTAATAAAATTATTTAAAACTGTTTGATACGTTAAAATAAAAAAGAAGTAATTGCAAATGGCATCCACATATCATGTCGAGTTTAATAAACTATAGATTTATTAATTAGCTCTTTAGGTCGTAAAATTCGTCAAATTAATAAAAGAAAAATTATTCTACTTCAAAATATGTCAGGTAAATAATAAAAAAATTTGTACAAAATTAGTAATAAGAAAAATCATTAAAAACCAGATCGATTTTGATATTTTAAAAATGATACTTAATTAGTTTTAGCATTGGAGTTATTTTCAGCTGTTTTAAGTCATTTCGAAAGCTCATAATTAATGAATTATATCTTATTTAACTTTTTATTATTACCTTTTAATATTATTTTGATTAGTTAATTAATATAGTTCCACTTAAAAAAGTTTCAAAAGCTAAATAAGTAATCTAGATTTTTAAAAATGTTTTTTATATTTTGTGCTGCTTTAAGACACAGCTATTAGTTAAAAAATTGTATCCTGTTTTAAACCTGCTATTAAATATTGTTCAGTTTCGGCGTTGACAGTAAATAAAAATCTCAAACCCATGTTTTTTGACTCGGCTCCTATACTTGCAATGTATAAGGATTCAACTTTGGAACTTTGTATCTCCTAAACAAAAACGACAAGTTTCTTAAAATTTTATTTTTATATGTATTATTATAATATAAAGCCCCTAAAACAATTTTAGCGATTTCTATTGTCATCTAAATAACTGGTGATCTACCTTAAATAGCATAGTTGAGAGGTCTGTTCTGGTCTGTTCCCAGTGTTCCATAAAAAATTTCGTTCCCCGAAAAAGAAAATTTTAATTCTACTTCGTAAAAATTTGTTGCCAAAATTGAATATAATGTATAGTTTGAATTGACAAGTATTTTCATTTTGCAAAATCTAAATATCTTGGAAGGTTAAACGTAGGTTCCAATTAATTAATTATTAACTTTTAAGCACACCCAGCAACAGTAATTAAAATTTTCTTAGGAATGCGCCATTTTTTTGGCGCACACTAGGCGCACACGAGGCGCACTCGTGGTGCACACCTGGCGCACATTAGGTGTGCGCTGAGTGGACCGCCCCTTGGTTTCTGGGGTCCAAAAAAGCAACAATTCCTAAAAATTTCAGCATGATTCGAGCAGGGTAAATTTTTGCTCATTTTCACGTTTTATCAAATAACTCGCCAAAATATAAATTTAACATTTATATCTAAAAAAGTACTATTTTCTTATAAGTTGAACATTCATTTTTCGCTATAAAATCCGAAGTGCCCGACTTTTTCATAATCCGATCTTTCAAGCTAGCTGTGACAACATTTTTCTAGAAAAGTTATATATGAGCATGGCCCCCTTGTTAAATTCCTGGTGTTCCTTAAAAAAGATAATGTTTTACTACTAACGAAGTTCTCAAACAATCTTGATTTTTTTCTGCCTATGTAAAAAAATGAAAAAGAAAATTTTTTCTCTATAAAAAAGCTGTACAGATTCTTAAAGATAAGATGGGTAGATAGATAGATAGATCTTCTAAACAAAATAGTAAATGCATTACATTGATCATTGCAGTCTTTTACAATATATATATATATATATACTAGCAAAAGTTGGAGGGGGGGGCTCCGCCCCCCCCCCCCCTGTGTCACATTTACTTCTGTTTGTGTTGATTCAAAAAATCATTTTTCATTGCAAATTTATAATTATGCAAACACATTCAAACTATTCAGAGCAGCATAGGTGAAACATTAATGAAAAATTATAGGTTCTGATTGATTCTCTAGTTATAATAGAGAAAATAAAAATATTTAAGTGAGTACGTATAAATTAGTGCCAAATCAAGTAATAACAATTGTAACAGTAAATTTTAATCATATTTTTTAGGTATTTCATTTTTCAAGCAAATTTTCAAAAAATTTTATATATCCTAAAAATAGTAAAAATTGAATATCTCCAAAAGTAAGAAAGCTGAGTCACAAAACTAAAGCCTATATGTTATCCGAATACTTTTATTCTTTATTATGACACTGGTTTCATGTTAAGTGGTTCGGCGATTCTTGAGTCATTAGGGTACAGACAGACAGACAGACAAACAAATTTTCAAATATATATAGCATAGCAAAAGTTAGAGGGGGGGCTCCGCCCCTCTGTGTCACATTTCCTTCTATTTTTTTTTTCTTCAAAAAATCATTTTTCATTGCAAATTTATAATTATGCAAACACATTCAGATTTTTCTAATGAGACTCAGTCCCTCCTGTTCACAGTTACTTCAATAGTTTTCTGTTGCTTAAAAAAATCATGTTTCTCTACAAATTTATAATTATGCAAACACATTCAATCTATTCAGAGCAGCATAGGTGAAACATTAATGAAAAATTATAGGTTCTGATTGATTCTCTAGTTAAAATAGAGAAAATAAAAAAATTTAACTTAGTACGTATAATTTAGTGCCAAATTAAGTAATCCCATTCCGACAGTAAAATTTAATCATATTTTTTAGGTATTTCACTTTTAAAGCAAATTTACAAAACATTTTATATATCCTAAAAATAGTAAAAATTGAATATCTCCAAAAGTAAGAAAGCTGAGTCAGAAAACTATAGCCTATGTTATCCGAATACTTTTATTCTTTATTATGACACTGGTTTCATATCAAGTGGTTCGGCGGTTCTTGAGTCATTAGGGTACAGACAAACAGACAAACAAACAAATATATAATATACAATAATATAATAAAAACAAATAAATAGTATAATATACTATACCCTAAAATTTGAGTTGAATATATATAGTATATAGTAAAAAATTTTAAAAATATTTTATAAAATTTTAAAGATACCTCCGTTTTGAATAAAAATTTCAGAGAATACGTAAAAATTAGTGCTGAATTGAATACTATGAAGTGCGATACCAAAATTTTTCGATAGTATCGAGATATTTCAATTTTTGATACAATTTTTAAAAAATGTTATCAAGTTCAAAAATACTAAAAATTAAATATCTCAAAAACTACGATAGCTAATCAGAAAATATAGGGCCTATGTTACCCGCATTTTTTTTTTCTTCATTTTGACGCCGGTTTCATGCCAATCGGTTCGGTGGTTCTTGCGTCATTAGGGTACAAACAGACAAACAGACAAACAAACAAATAAATTTTCAAATATATATAGTATTAAGATATAATATGGTAAAAATTAAAGTTAAAATTTTTTATATATTTATTATTATTATTATTATTATTATTATTATTTTTTTTTTTTTTTTTTTTTTGTCAAGGAAATCTTGTGAATCTTACATCAGCCATGGAGTGTTTGCGGGCCTTAAAGGCCCGCAAATTTCCATGACCGCCCAGTTGCACAAAGTGTACAACTGGGAGACCACCGGCGAACGCGGTCGCCGGCTACGCCCCAGATTCTTACTGGATAAACACACTATAAACCCCCCTGCGCTTGTTTGCCCCAAACCGGAACTCCCTTTTCAGGTATAACTTCAGTTTGGGACGCGCAGCCTAGGCAACTGGCCGCTGCCTTCCCCCAGCCTAGTGACAGGAGAGCAATCTACGATAGAAAGCCCTCCTCTTTTTTCTTCAACAAGGTGGCCCTTACGTACTCTGCTACTTTGTTCCAATTTTCAGAACTCCGTAGCATTTCCGGAACCACCTTCTCTGGCCTCCAAATCGGGAAGGGCGGGCGCCCTTCCACGTAGCGCATACATCCGAAGAAAGTATGCTCCACTGTATCCTTCTCGCCTGGGCAGTGCAAGCACTCCTCTGTTGCCACCTTATGCCAATGTTTCAACATTGCACGGAAATACCCGTGTCCAGTCAAGAAGTGGGTGAGGTAAAAATCCACCTCCCCATGTTGTCGTCCAGTCCATGCCTGCAGATCTGAAATCAGTCTGCGCGTCCATCGGGCATTTTTCTCTTCCTCCTTTTTCCACCGTTCCTGCCATTTTCCCATAGAGCTGGAGCGGGCGCGAGTGGATGCCACTTCGCGGTCCTCTACACTATCGTAAATGTATTTCAATCGTAAATGTATTTCATTATTATTATTATTATTATTATTATTATTATTATTATTATTTTTATTATTATTATTATTATTATTATTATTATTATTATTATTATTATTTTTTTTTTTTTTTTTTTTTTTCTGTTGCCTGGATGGGGGGAGACAAGCTCCAGAGCACCCGACTTAATTTAAAAGCCCCTAGCGCTCCACCTGTTAGAGTCCCCGTTGGTCCATCCTGGTCCCTTTAAGTAAGAGCCCTGGATGTCCCGGTATTGTGTTGTGTTTGTTTCCCTTAGATGGTGCTCGCGGTTAGTGTCCCAAAAGTGACAACCTGCAGATATCTTGCCTCTGTAGGGAAGTCCAGACCTGGTTCCATGCGAGCATGGTCCCAGAATCACCCTTCCTTTGAGGGTTCGAATAACTGCTTAATTGCTCCCTTGTGTGTTAGTGTCACAGAAGTGACAACCTGCAGAGATCTTGCCTCTGTTGGGAAGTCCAGACCTGGTTCCATGCAAGCATGATCCCAGAGTCACCCTTCCTTCGAGGGTCCGAATAACTGCATGGTTGCTGCCTTGTGTGTTAGTGTTCCGAAGGTGAAAACCAGAGGTCAGAATAACCCCCTTCAAGTTCTTCCGGCAATGACCGAACTCCAGGTTCCCCAGTTAGGGGCATCGATCAGGGCGCTCACAGACCTTTAGGCATAGCCCATAGACATATGTTACCGAGATCTTACCACAGTTCGGGTATACCTGTTGCAGGTTCACCTTAGGCTTCCCCCTCAGGTGGTCTCCGCCCTCCTATGAAGTTCTCGAGGCCTAGTGACCTTATGAAGTTCACTAGGCTCTGAGGCTTCAATGGTCCAACATCTTCTGTGTTCGTTAGTGAAAATTCGAGGTACCGTCTACGACGTTCCTCTAGCGCTGGGCAAGCCCAGATCAGATGTTCGGTGGTTTCTGTCGATTCATCGCAGAATCTGCAGTTCCGAATATCGTTTATGTTTCCCCATCTGTGATGGTTCAATACGGAGTGTCCCGTTATCCAGCCCATCACAACACGAGTATAGATTCTATTCATATTCAGTAGTTCATCACGCCACTCGTAGATCGGAGAGGTACCCAGGGCCCTTTTGGACTGCCTGGCTCCCCTTGATTCCGTCCACTCCGTTGCGGTTTCTCTACCCATTAAGTCAGAGATAGCTGACACAACCTCGCACCAAGGGGTTCCGATGACAGCAGTTGGGACTGCTATCTTAGTTGCTTTCTTGGCTAAAGAGTCAGCTTTCTCGTTGCCTGGTATGCCCACGTGAGCGGGTACCCAGTAAAGCGTGATTTTGTTCCGACTACCAAGAGTGTTTAGAGAAGTTTTGCAATCGCGTACCAACTTTGAGAAAGCCGTTACCGAGTCCAGAGCGTTGAGAGCAGCCACACTGTCTGAGCATATGCTAATTCTCATTCCCTCTGTCCCCTGACGAAGCATCTTCTCCGCACACATCTTTATAGCCAGTATTTCCGATTGAAACACCGAGGCTAGGGGTCCTGCAGAGCCGATGAGGGCTCTTTCTTTAGGGCCCCATGCTGCCGAACCAGTATTTCCATCCTGTTTCGACCCATCCGTATACCAGACTCTTGTATGAGCCAGATCCGGATGAGTGCCGTCTGCCCATTCATCCCTGCTGGTTATCCTAATGGAGAACCTCTTTTCAAAGGTAATCTCCCCAGTAGTTCTGTCTAGGCCATTGTTCAGTAGTTCCATACAGGGCAGTTCCGCTATCGCAGCGTGCTTGCCCCTACCAGGAACCCATTCGCCCAGGGCCCGTAGTCTAGCTGCGGTTCTGGCTGCCGATTCTTTGATAACAATGTGGAACGGAGGAACACCGACAAGCACACGGAGTGCCGTCTTTGGCGTGTTCTTTGGCGCTCCAACCATGCTTCTAAGCATCATTGCTTGTAGGCGGTCCAGGTTTTTCCCCTCAGTGATGAGGTTAGACCTGTGCCACCATACTACCGATCCGTATGTGAGCCTAGGGATCATAACCGCGTCGTAAATCCATTTTACCAATTTCGGTCTTAGACCCCATGTTACTCCCACCATACGTCTGCATAGCCAGTATCCGTTAAGGAATTTGGCCGTTACATGCTCCATGTGAGCCCTCCAGTTCAGCTTATCGTCCAGCACCACGCCGAGGTACTTTACTTCCTTGGAGAAGTCGAGCGTTTTGCCGTAAAAGATAGGCCCCCTGGAGGTATCCAGGCTGCGTTTTCTCGTAAAGAGTATGCATTGGGTCTTATCAGGGTTAGCCGATAGGCTTCCAACGCCGGTACACCATTCTTCAAAGAGCTGCAGGGCCCGCTGCATTTCGTCCATAAGGACTTCCATGCATGACCCCTGAGTCAGAATTATGATGTCATCCGAATAACCAAACACCTTGATACCTGCTCTTTCGAGTGTGGTAAGGAGTTTGTTGACCGCCAGGCACCACAGTTTCGGAGATAACACTCCACCCTGCGGGCAGCCACGCGTTACTTTTCCCGACAACTTCGAGAAACCGTGCTCCGAAGCAACGTACCTGTGTTTAAGGTATTCGCCCAGCCACAGTCTTATTGTTCCGTTAATTCCATGATCCCTTGCGCCGCAATCAATGGCGTCATGAGGAGTATTGCTAAATGCCCCTACAATATCAATGAGAGTGGCCATTACCGCCCCGTATGTTTCCATACCAGCTTCAATGTAGCTGACCACTCCATGTAGAGCCGTTTCGGTAGATTTCCCCCTTTGATAAGCGTGTTGGCTTACTGCGAGGGGAAACGCTACCAGTTCCTCGTCCATTTTCCTGTTAACTACTTTTTCAAGTGTTTTGAGGAGAAATGACATGAGTGTGATCGGTCTATAATCCTTCGCTACAGAATGTCCTACTTTTCCGCCTTTAGGAATGAAGGCTACTCTGGACGTTCTCCAGCTAATCGGCACGTAACCGATTGCCAGGCATGCCCTGAATAGCTTCGTAAGTGGACCCACTAAGTGATGGAGACCCTTTTGCAGCAGCACGGGATAGATGCCATCAAGTCCAGGGGACTTGTAGGGTGCAAAAGATTTTATCGCCCAGGCAACCTTATCCGCGCTGATTGTTTCGTGGGCTGTTTTCCAGTCCGCTCTGTTTGTCCTCCTTCTGCTCTCGGGAGCTTCAGGAGTTCGTTCTTGAACAAAGTCGGGAAAGTGCGTTGTCATCATGAGCCTGAGATTCTCCATGGAGTTATCGGGGAATTTTCCATCCGGCCCCTTTATCCAGCCTGAAGCCCAGGTCCCGCCATTGGACAGTACCCTGAGTAGCCTGGCGGTTCCGGGGAAGCCCTCGACTCCTCCACAGAAGTCCCTCCAACTCGACAATCTAGCTTTCCTAATTTTAAATGATGTTAGGCTCTTAAGATACTCCTCCCTTAAGGAGGGGTTTCTTCGCTTTTTCATTAATTATTATTATTATTATTATTATTATTATTATTATTATTATTATTATTATTATTATTATTATTATTATGAATCTTTATTTGCCAACTACAAAATAAAAAAAATAAATATTCAACACACTCAATTGTCAATCATGTATACAATAATATATAATACAATAAATATTTAAATCAGTAAAGTAAATATAATTTGCAATGAATATAAATATAGATTTTTAAGTTTTGATAAAATTTAATATGTACTTAAAATTAAAATCAAATAAAAGAAATTTACAATAATTAAATAAATAATACTGAATGGTTTTACAACCTGTACATAAAATTAAGTTTAAAGAAAATTTAAAATAATTTATTACATAATACTGACTAGTCAAAAGTTAACTGTTCATAGTAAATATTAATAGTAAATAATAAATATCAATAGCAGTTAGTCAATTACAAGGAGGTTGGTGCAAATGCACTCTCTAATTTATGAAAGTAAGGTCTAATACCCCTTTTAAAGCGAGAATAGGATGGTAAATCCCTTAAACAGGGAGGGATCGAATTCCATAGATTCGTGTACTTTACTTGGAAGGAGTATAGACCCCAGTCAGTTGGTACTGTGGAAACCTTAAGGTCTTTACGGGGGCCTCTGGTAGGTTTGTCTGATTTGTATGGTTCAAATAAAGTGCGTAATAAAGGAGGTTCTTTCATACGCACAAGCCTATACATGATAAGGGATGCAAAATAGTCAGTTCTGGTCACGTTAAGCATCCAACCAAGACGCTTTATGATGGTGTAATGTGTTCTTGTCGTCTCAAACCAAAAATGTACCTAATACCCGAATTAGTGAGTCTCTGTAATTGCCCACTCAGTTCATTAGAAATATTAGAATAAACTGCGGAGCAGTAATCCAAATGGGGAATCACAAGAGACTCAATGAGGCGCTTACGAAGTGCTTCAGAGGTACAATATTTGATGAGCCTAAGACCATACAATATAATATTTACTTTTTTAGTCACCTTTGTTACTTGGAGACGCCAGGACATACAAGAGTCTAATGCCAAGGCTGACAATCTCATCTACAAAGGGAACACAAGCACCTCTATCATTGACAACAACTTTGGAGATGTTTAATTTCTTAAAAGAATTAACTGTGGTAGAAGAGCCAAAACAATCGCTTGTGTTTTCTTTATATTTATAGATAAATTATTTGCATCAGCCCATGTTGCCACTTTTATGGCTCGTTCCGAAAGGTATGCAATACCTTGTTCGATTTGGTCAGTAGGAACCTGGACATATATTTGTAGATCATCCGCGTATAATAGTCTAAAAATTATGTCATCACTTAAATGGTCTTTAAGATCATTCATATAAATGCAAAAGAGGAGTGGCCCAAGAACAGATCCTTGGGGCACTCCAGTATTAATATCACGGAAAGTAGATGTTATAGATTTTGATGACACACACATTGATTGTCCACGTAGATATGACCAGAACCAAGATAATGATGATCTAGAGAAACCAATATCCCTAAGTTTTTTAAGAAGTTTTGATGGAGAAACATTATCGAAGGCCTTCGAGAAATCAAACTGCAATAACAATGTAGCAAGCCTCTTGTCCATGCCCATGCGAATATCATCAGCAAGTTTTATCAGGACTGACTGGGTGCTGTGATACTTCCGAAAACCCGCTTGGAAAGAATCCAAAATTTTATATCTGGACAAGAAGCCTACTACCTGATCATGAGCTAACTTCTCAAGGACCTTCGACAAAAAGCATAATAGTGCAATAGGGCGAAAGTCTGATGGTGAAGATGGTATTGCTACCTTTTTCAAAGCCAAGATGCGTGACTTTTTCCAAGCTACTGGAAAAATACCTTGTGCTAGAGATACGTTAAAGAGCTTGGTGAGAAAAGGAGCTATGGTTGGCAGGGCTTTCGCAAGAATGCTTTGAGGATTTCCATCATCACCTCTAGCCTGTGAACGGAAATGGGCAACAGCTAATATTACCTCATTCTGAGTGACTTCCTAGAATGTAAAACCGTCAGAAGTAACGTTATTGATGATATTTATGGAATCGTCAGGATTTTCATGAGGGGAAATGCAGATGTTGGAGAGGTAAGCATTAAGCTCTTCAGGCAAGAAGCCATGGAGAGCATCATTTGCTTAGGCAATAGTCCCAAATTACGCATCTCTTTCCAAAAGTTTTTATTTTCATCCAAGGTCCTGCAAATACGATTGTGCATATATGCACAACGAGCTGTCTCTGATTGTTCCTCATACAAATCTGCCGGTTTAAGAAATTCATTAAGCAAGGTCCTAGACCCTGTTCTTTTATAACGTCTGTTAGTTGAGTCACGTTTTGATTTTAATAACCTAAGTTCAGAATTTATCCAGGGGAGTTTAGATTTACGTTAGTCAATAGTCTTGTCCAGAGCAAGTGTGTCAATTGTAGTCTGTATGTTATTGGTCAGTTTATTCAGACCTAGTTCAACGTCAAACTGATCGTCATTTACTAAGTAAGGAGACCAGTCTAATTTGTTTAAATATGAATTGACGTCATGCGAGGTGACTTTACTGAAGCATTTGTAGGTGTAAGTACCCTTGGGGGGAGAGGGGTAGAAGATGTCAATAGTTACCGATATAACTTCATGTCTACTTGGATAAGTAGGTAAATTACAGTCATAGCTCAGAATAATATCACAATTATCAACAAAAATTGAGTCATTCCAAGTGTCAACTTTACCACCGGGGTGCGAGGGACATGTGTCTACCAATTTAAGTGATAATTCGTTCATGAAATCCATCAAAAACGTGGCATCTGAATCCTTGGAATCACTCAAATTGGCATTCCAATCACCAATAATTACTTTATGAATAAAGTCTGAACAGTAAGTGCGCAGAAGTTCACAGAGTTGCATATCAGATGTAATAGAAACATCGGGTGGACGATAAACTAATGCAATAAGAGTGGGGGTAGAATTACCTTCCCAAACAGAACATAACAAATATTCTGGTTTCATTGGGTTGGCATACTGTTCAGTTTTTGATGAACACAAAACCTTTGCCTTAAAGTTTTCTCTAATATAAATCGCTATACCACCACTTTGAGTATTGCGGTCCTGTCTCAATACGCTGTAACCGGGAATATCAATAATATTGTTATCAATTTGAGGACCAAAGCGAGTTTCAGCAATACCATTTAATTTGTCAAGACACTTCTGATAGTCCAATTGAGAAAAAACAGTGCCTATAGTGTTATCAGCAGACGTAGTCTGTGTGGGAGAACTAGTACTCCTAGCGTCCCGCCCTGTACTATGTAATGTAATGCAAGGAGGTGTGTCAACATTGGTGCCACGCCCACCTATAGTAGTTTTTGATTGGCTACTAAGACGTTTGTTGGTAGAACTGGTGGGGACTGTAGAATGTATGGAATTTCGCTTACCTGCCTTGCAAAGTGAGCATATGAGACGTAATTCATGATAATTCTTCTTGTCAATTGTATCAACAGTATTATTATTTGCAATTGGAGTAGAAGAACAACTGTTGGTAGAGTGCACATGTTTACAGCAGATGATGCAGTTGACTAGAGGATTACCTTTTCTGCCTTGTAAGTTGCAAACTCTGCAGAGTTTATATACGCGAGTTTTCTTTATGACGTTGGCATAGCTGTTGCTTAGTGACATCTTACGAGTAAATAAAAAAGTTTATAAGATGAATAGATGGTAAAATAGATGATGATAATTCCCACCAAAACTCTTCTTATTATGCCAAATAATAAATAACTTATGCAGTAGTTGCAATATTGCATTAACTTGCACTGCACCACAGTTATGCTTTCCGAATTTGCAAAAAATTTTGCGCGAAAAAAGTACTTATGCGTGACAACAAGTACTTTGACGATATCACAGCAGCGGTAGGTTATGTTGCTATGTTATTATATTGTTTAAAATTTAGCAATTAATATAATATATTAGCTTAATTCTAAAAACTAATTACACATAACACAGCCAGAAATTAAATTAATTGTTGCGTATATAATTTTATATATTTTTTAAGTTTTGTTCACTTATTTTATATAAATAAAGCAGAGCAATTTATTGCACGATGTTTTCACTACCGCCGCGCGTGCGTTTTTATTATATAACTATATTTATATAACTGACAATATATTTTTTCACAGTAAATTAATTAAATATATGCTTATTTTGATTATATATAAATAAAGTTTAAATATTAAATCCATATTTACATGCATGAAAATAGTATTAACTGTAATAATTAAATGAGTAAATATAAATATGAATAAATATAACAAACAAAATGTAATAAATATAATCTTTGGGTTTGTATTTACTAAAATATATATGTGCACTTATTAGGGATCTAATGCCAAAAGATGATTGTTATCAAATTTTTGTTTTAATAACGACATGAATGGATGACTAAGGGTTTGTTAATATCCATCAATCATAAAGAACAATTATATAATCTAGTTAAAAAAAATAAGAAAAGCCTTAATCTAAAAAAATATTACAACAAATTCTGTAAAATATTAAAAAAAGTCATTATAGATGCTAAAAATCTAAACGATTCTATCATTGCCAGTAAAAATTTAAATAATTCGAAAAAAATATGGAATTATATAAATAAAAAACTTGGTAAAAATAATTCCAAATTTACTGAAATTAAAACAATTAATAGTAATAATAATATTCTTACTGATAAAAGCCAAATAGCTGCCTGCTTCAATAATCACTATAACACTGTTGGTTTAAAACTAGCAAATAAAATCCCTGACTCAATTGTCGATTTATCTAATATTAACCATAATTTGGATTCTATATTTATGAAAAGCACAAATCCTAAAGAAATATCAAATATTATCAAAAATTTGATTGATAAAAGTGGCGGAGTTGATAATATTAATGTGAATATGCTTAAAACACTCTCTACTTTTATAGTAAAACCTTTAACTTTCATATTTAATACTTGTATAGCCAGCGGTATCTGGCCAACTGATCTTAAAAAAGCAGACATTATTCCTGTATTTAAGTCTGGTGATAATAGTGCTATGATTAACTATAGGCCAATATCACTTATATCCAATATTGCTAAGATCTTCGAAAAAGTTATTTTCATTAGATTATCTTCTTTTTTTAATAAAAATAAAATAATTTCTGAAAATCAATTTGGTTTTCTGGCTGGTATAGGAACTAAACAGGCGCTGCATAAAGTTACTGATTTGAATAATGAGAAACAAGCAGTGCTTGGGACATTCTTAGACCTGTCAAAAGCTTTTGATACGGTTAACAATCATATATTGTTAAAAAAAATGGAAAGTTATGGAGTCAGGGGTACGCCATTAAACCTTTTTAAAAATTACTTACTGAATCGTCAGCATGCTGTTAAGCTTGGGGATACAAGAAGTGATTATGTTATCACTAATGTTGGAGTACCTCAAGGTTCTATTTTAGGACCTTATTTGTTTCTCATATACATTAATGATTTACTCAGTCTTGTTCCCAGAGTCTTTTCTTATGCTGATGATACAGCAGTTTTCACTGTCGAGAAAAATTGGAATTTAGCTAATTCAGCAATGATGGATTCGCTTGGATTGATTAATAAATGGTTTATGGACAATAAATTAACACTCAATCTAGATAAGTCCAGTTTTATCACTTTTGGTAACTATGCAAATAGCTTACCAAAAAATAATTATTCTATTACAATCTCTGATTATAAGTTAACTAGAGTATCGTCTTGTAAGTATTCGGGTATATATTTTGACCAAGACATGCGTTGGGATACTCATACACAAAACCTACTAAAACGAATTAAGTATCTACTATTTATTTTCTATAAGCTTAGGCACATTAATAAAAAAGTACTAAAGATTATGTATTATTCTTTGTTTCTTGGTGTAGTGTCATATGCTATTTCCATCTGGGGATGTGCATATGATAATAGACTAAAAATTTTGCAGAGCTTTCAAAAAAAAATTATTAAAATTATAAAAATAGATCCTTCGCAATTCTTGGATTTAAAACAGCTTTTCAAGCTCAATACTTTAGCACATTATTATGATGATCTTAAAAACTTATATATAAATTCTACTTTTAGTACTAGAAAAGATCATATCAAGTTACCTACTATAAACAAATCTGTTTACAAAAAAAGCCCTTACATTATATCCTTAAAACTTTATAATTCACTCCCAAAAAACTTTAAACTTCTTAATGTATCTAATTCTAAAGTTTTAAAAAAGAGACTCGTAGAACCTTTGAGCATTTTAAATCAGTTTAATAATTAAGTAAGATATGCATAATGATTTATTATTGAAATTATACTTGCAATGTACTAAATTGTATTTAGTAAATATATTTTATTTTAATTTTGAATATTTGAAATTTATATTAATATTTATTTATATAAAGACTACTAGTCATTTTAACTATTGTTTTTTATAATACTAAATGTTTAATTTTATTTTTGTATTTAAATTTTATTTTATTTTTTTCTATCTTCTATTTACTTAATTTATGAATTTATTTAATCGATTTACCTTTCCTCGCACATTCAAACTTTGATTTGACTCTGAGGATACGGAAATTTTTTGTATATTACTCATATTTGTTTATGTACAATTTTCTGTATTTTATATTGGTTAATAAATAATAATAAATAATAACAAATAATAACGACAGTTTGAATTTTCGTCATATAGTTGGTTACGTTGCGTTTCCCAAACATGTACCAGTGCCCGCAAATAAAATTGAGCATACTCAAGGGAATAATTATAACCAGCTCATAGTGTCTGCAAACTTACATAAGAATTTATGCAAAAATCAGTCTGAAGCGTATATGTATTATCATGTACTGTATTCATGTACCCAATTCGTATCACCAGTTAATGAAATAGCAACTTATTAAATTTAGGGACTTATTAAATTGTAGTCAAATTTAGTTATTTGAATTGTGTCTAAGATAATTTCTTAATCGCCTAATCAAAAGCATTAGTAATATCTTAGTTTTCTCAAAATTTAAATATAGTTTTTATTTTTATTTTAAATTAGTAAATTTTTTTTATATAGTTTCTGCGTATAAAATGTTTTTTTTTTTTTTTTTGAGAAAATTAGAAGTGAAAAAGAGTGATAATTATTTAGACACTGTTTGTTAAGAAAATAATGTTTATAAATTATATGTGTATGTAAAAGAGAGAGAGAGAGAGAGAGAGAAAGAGAGAGAGAGAGAGTAAATATGCACGCTGGCTCCGACCACTGGCCTTGCCTTGCCGTGTTTTAAACAACACGTATACTATAATAAAGGCAAAGTTATAAACACAAGTCAATAAATGTATATTTATTAATTTATCAATAACTATCCACCTCATCCTCATCCACCACTCCACTAGTTAGTTTTAATGGCAGTTCCACAATATTTGGTCCTTCGAGAAAAAGTGTGAATAAAAATTAAAATAATCATCAACATCGAATCGGCGCCATTAATTTCTTTTTGAGTTTAATCAAGTGGATCATTTATAACAAGAAAAATTTTATTTTCCAAATAAATTAAGAATTGTGGTGTTTATTATTTTTAAAATGAGTGGATAAAAAACTTCTGCACAAAAAAAACAAGATTAAAAAAAAAAATATTCACGTGCACACGGTGAAATTTTTTTTCATTACAAAAATTGTTTTCTTATTATATTTGTGTTGTGCCAAGTTTAAAAAAGAAAAATATTTCAATTTACATTCATGATTAATTTAAAAAAAAAAAAAATTGTTTTTTTTAAAAAACCATGTGGAATTCTTATGAAATTGGCGCTTAAAATTTATGAAGAAAGATGCGCGAACTTATTACAAACACCAACGTAGGTTAGTTATCACCATATTTTTCTCATATTGTGAAGGAAGGCGCGCGCATCGTTTTGAAGACGCCAGCAAAATTTTATTAATCGCCTTCTTCTTTTTTCTGTATATAAAGGAAGACACGTGCATCGTTTCAAGTTTACATTCAAAAGGTTCTCTTCTGAAAGACGCGCAAATCATTTCAAAATTATATTCAAAGGTTCTTCTCTTCTTATAATTTCAAGTAACATCATCTTTTTTTCTTTTTTAATACTTATTGTTATTTATGTTATTTACATTTTAAAATAATCACTTAAAATAATAATTAAATTTATAAATATCATATAAATTCATAATATTTTAAATTTTATATTAGTAAAATTTTGAAAATAAATTCAGGTAAATTTTTAACCTAAAATAAAATATCTATATGCGCATTTATATGTAGCAAGAGCTTTCAAATATTTAAAATATTAGTTTTTCTTTTTACTATATTATTTTAATAAACAAATTTGATTGAAATTCTTTGTAATGTAAAAAAAAAACTTTTTTGTATTATTTATTTATTACTCTATCTCTCTCTTTCTTTATTATTTTTGTTATTTAAAAAGGACATTATTTATAAAGAAAATATTTTTAAATTAAAAACTTTTACTTTTTGATAACTTCTTGAGACAATGTACTAATATATGAATTGGTTAAATTTATGTAGAAGCATAATTTCTATTAAAAGTAAATAAATATTTGAATCACGTTTTTCACCTTTTTATTTCTTATATCATTTTAATTAATTATAAAACAATCTCAGACCATGGCTTACCTAATGATCTCATGACTAGAATTGAAAAGGCTTCTAAAAACTCCAATGTTTCAACTCAACCCCAAGCTAATGTCTTGCATTTTCAAACTAAAGACAAAGAAAATAAAAAAGTAGAATGTTCCATGTATAAAAACAATCATTATCTTAATAAATGTCCTAATCCTATATCTTTAAACGCGTATTATGTATGTTTCCATCGGCTATCTCAGAGATCAACGGTGCGATTTCTTTCAGATCAAGCATTTCCGAGTTTTTCATAACAAGGAATCCATCGGTATAGGTCACAATTACGTGAAAATTTATTTTTTGCGAGTTTTCCTAATTCAGCCAACTCATATGCTTATACATAAGGGTTGTCGGTGTTTTCGTTAATTTTCGATGTACAAGTATGAGACATCTGTTTTTTTTTTTATTATCCCACTTGAAAAGACCTTTTTTTTATTGCTTTATTAGTTTTTTTTTTTTTTTAATGTGTTTTTATATAATTTACATAATAGAATAAAAAATGTAAGTAAATAAATAAACGAAATTAATTAACTAAAAATTATAAAAAAAATGCTATTGTTGAAACAATGCTATTATTGAAAAATTTTTGATGCTGAGGAAAACAAAACTTGATTTTTAAAAATCGGTCAACTTTTTGCAATTATAATAAAAAGTATATTATTAAAATATCGGTTTTTATAAAAAAAATTTGCGAATCAAAATTTGTTTTTTAATTTTATTTTGAGATAGTTAGTCTTTCCAAAAAAAAATTGGAAGTACACGCTAGATCTGACAAAAATTAAATTTATTAGAAAAAAAGAATAGCCGGTGTTTTTTAAAATAAAAACAAAAAATGACGTAATAACGAAAAGTTATTTATTTTTTTCGATATAAGTCCTGGGCTACATTATGTTTTATTGAAATCTTATTCGATGCAAATAAATAATGTGCGACTTAACCCAAAATAAATAATGTGACTTAACCCAAACGTAGATATAACCCGAGCGGAGCTCGGTCCTTCCTGGTACTTTCATTAAAATGACTCCTCAAGCGATATATGAGTATGTAAAATCTTTGCCCAGATGTAGCAATTGTCTTGGTAACCACGCATCTTCTAAATGTAAATCTAGATTTTGTTGCAATGTCTGTAAAAAGAAACACCTTACCTCTTTACATTATGATAATTTTGTAAAATCTATCAATCAAAGACCTCAAGGTACATATATTAATAATTCAGATTCAGGCCCAAACTCAAATTCATCTGTGACACAAACTGCTTCTAGTTCACATGTTACTTAATTAAATTTTATTAATTCTCCTTCTCGAACTTTACTGTCCACAGCAGTCGTTAGGGTGATAAATGAGGATGGCCATGAATTTTTTCTTCGAGCCTTGGTAGACCAAGCGTCCCAATCTTCATTAATTAGTCCGTCGTTATGAAGAAGGTTATGTACAAATCATACAGCGACTAGCCTACCTATTGCAGGTATAGGCGGTAAAAGTGACTATACTTGTAAAAAGGTAGTCATGTTTCAAATTACACCTCGTTTCTTCTATAATTGTTGAATCATGGTTCAGGCCTATTTCCTACCTAAGTATCTTCTTATGCACCAACTGCGGATCCGTAAACTAAAAATTTGGCGCATATTTCTAACTTAACTCTGGCTGATCCTGGTTTTTGCAAGCGAGGTCAAAATAAAATTCTTTTGAGAACCTGAATTAATGTTTTCTCAAATTAAAAAATATATTCTATTATTTTAGTATGACGCTTCTCGATCTTAACTCGTCAAATCCGTATTCTAGTTTAAAGATAGGAGAGTGGTGGGTGTCAACTGAAAATTAAATTCTTTCATAATTCTTCATATTTGTTTTCCACTTTTTCAATACATTAGCTAATCTGTATTCTCTTTATAGATATATTAGCGGTTTTAAAAAAACACGTTTCGAGAAAAACGCGTTTAAAGTTTGAAAACAAGTTTTTCCATACATAAAATTAAATTTTTTCTTATTTTTATTTTTTTCTGTTGGTATAAGTTATTAAGAAGAAAATAAAAAAAAGAAAATTGAAAATCGGTTTAGTAGTTGTGGAGTTATCTCATTCAAAAGATTAAAAAATGCGTTTTTAAAAAATGAGTTAAAAATTTTAAGCGTAGAAAAAAATAGAAATATGAGTTGAAAATTACTTAAATAATTAACATACCAAGCTTCTGCAATTCCGGGACCATACAGCAACCCTTCAACTTCCTCAAATTCCATCTCTTGAGCAGCATTTTCTTCTCTTAATTCAATTTTCCGGTTTTTAGCTAACTCGGTACTTAAAATGCTTTCTGATGCTTTATTTTGAATATTTTTAACACTAATACACAGTAAATGTGTTTGTATATATGTATAATATCTATATAATATGATAATATAACAAAAAGAATTAAATTTTAGACCTGTTATCGGTATTCAAGCAGCAGCTGCGTTCAAATTTTAAAAATATACGTCTTGCGGCGCGCGCTATTATGACTCGTAGAATCAAAAATAAAGCGAATTTTAAAACAAAAATTTTTTTCCATATTTTTGAAACATATACAAATACATTAAAAGAAAAAAAAAATTTTCGATTTTTGAAAAAAAATTACCCGTTGATCCCCCTTAAGGTGAGAGATGGTGTGTGGATACTAGTTTTCTAAAAGCTGCGACCCGAAAATTGCAATGTTTTAACCTGTTATTTATTCTTCAAAGCTTTTTAATTAGTAAGTATAGAACTTATGACATTTTATCTTCCTGAAGTTTTCTTTTTTTTATGGTTGTAATCTGGACAATTTTTTTAGGCAATCACAAAGCCTAAAATTGTTTGAATACACTGAATGTAAGAAAGAATAGTTTTGTTTGGTATAATTGATTTTTTTTTATGAAAAACTTATACTTTTATAAGTAGATTGAGTTTGTTAGAATTTTTTCTTTTTAGAATATGCATTTAAATTATTGATAAAGAAAAAAAATTAAATTATAGTAAAAGTTTTTTCTAACATTTTAGAAATCGTATGAGAAAATTTAGTTAAGGCTTTATTTATTAATAAATTGATATAAATAAACATTTTTCATATTCCCTGACGTAACTATACTATAAATAACTATAGACGTATTATAGATTGAGAACCACAGACGATTGAACACAATAGAAACTTTAAAAATGACGAATGTAATGACGGATTTATTGATTAAAAATAAAAAAAATAAAAATTCTCGAATTTGAATTACTTTTTTTTTGGATATCCATACAAAAATATATTCTGATCATGAGAGTGAAATCAAAAACTAAAAAAAAAATTCCCTGATTGTTATCAACAAATTACTAATTAGTTTTCAGATTTTGAAAAAAGACCAATTTAAAAAAATTTCTCGCCCTATTTCAACTAATCTCAAACAGTTTTTAACTTATTTAAAAAATTTTTTGCTTTAATTTTTTTATAACATTACTTTAAAACCTAAAAAAATAAGTTCCAAAGTAAAAATTCCTAAAATAAAAATAAATATAAAAATTTAATAATTTAAATTTATTTTAAGTTTTATTGAGTAGGGATAAGCGTGAGGGTAAATTTTTTCTTGCCTGTGCGCAAATAATGAGTATCACATTATTTGTTATTGCTAACTATTACTGCTAATTCAATTATTAATTATTGAATTATTATTAGATGAAATTCCAAAGGATTTTTTATCAGTGAAATGCACCGTTATTAAATAAAATACCCTGCCAACTAGCTGGCACTGAGGTTCCTCAAACAATGAGCTGTAATCTTAATTTACAACAAATATTATTGATTACAACCATGCAATTATACATACATTTTTTGTTTTTAGTAGCTGGTAAAGTAGATTATTAAGATCATTTTGTTATTAAAGTGAAAATTCTAGCGTCCATGGAGTGGTCACGCCGGCATTAATGGATTTTAAATCATTTTTGCATAATTAAAAAGGGACAAATATAAAAAAAGCTAAATTTATTTTTTTTTATAAAATTTTATTTTATTAGAATATATAATTATCCCTTAATAATTAAAAGGCTGCGTCTATTTACCCAGAAATTCTGGATAGATAACCTTGAAATTTCAGAAACTTTTTTTCAAACATTTCACACATAATAATTAAATTTTTTTTAAAATTACATTTAAATCTTATAAAGTACTAAAAAAATAGTTAATTTTTCAAAAAAAAATTTTAATATTCAGTGCAGAGTGCAGAAAAGCAAACAAAACAAACCTCCAGTTGAGGTTCAAAATATTTTTTTTTTGTAAATGCGTGAGTGCATTTTACGTAAAAAATTTCTGGGTAAATAGACTTTGCGTAATTAAAATATTGGGTAACATGATTTTTTTGTTTGTCAAAGAAATGGTTGGTAACGATGCGAAAATTACAAATATTCGCTCAATTATTATAAAAAGATAGGAGTTTTTACCAGAATTTATAATAATTTCTTATAATTTATTTTCTCAATGTACTTCTTGCATTTCAAGATTTTAACATTATTTATATTATTTCTATTAATCACAAAATAATAAATTATTTAATTCTATAAATTGTTTGATTCTTTAAAAAATGCCAATATAACTTTAAATCTTAATTTTAAAATGCAAACATAACCATTTAATATTTTTAGGCTGTTAATTATTGTTTATAATTTCATTAAGCTGCATACATAAATAAACATAGCAACGAGCAAAATAATCCAAGGAAGTCAAAAAGAGGCAAGATTTCCATCACTCTTTCTTGTGTGTTATAATTTATATCAAAATAAAAAAAAAATTGTGATCAGATACAAAAAATTACTATAAACTAAATTTCTAAAACTTGTACTCTCATTAAAATAAATTAGATATGTCCAAAACGAAAAATAAATTTGGTGTTTTATGTATTTTTTTGTGACGAAGATTTTGGAGAAAAAAATGTTCAAAAAATTAATTATCAGATTCAAGATATCGAGTAAAAATCATAATTTCAAATATAAGTAATTTCATGGAAATGAATGAGGTATTACATCCAAATTAAAAAAAAAAAAGTATTTTAAATAAAGTATATTAAAGTATATTAAAAAAAGTTTAATAAACAAATTTTTGGAAAAAAAAGTTAGGTATTCATTCGATAATTGTTTTGAAATATCACTGGTTACAATATTTTAAAATATTAGTACTTTCATAGAATTAAATGAGGTATTACACCAAAAAAAAAATAAATATTGCAATTTTTTTATTTTTCTTTTTTTTTAATTTTGAGAATAAAAATTTTGAAAAAATTAAGTATCAATTCCAAAAAATTACTGTCAACGAGGTTCTTAAAACTAGTACTTCCATGGAAATAAATTAGGTACTACGTCCAAAAAGAAAAAAAAGTTTCCTATTTTTTGTATTTTTTTGTGAAAAAAATTTTAGAAAAAAAATTTTCAGAAAATTAAGTATCCGATTCGAGATATCATTTGAAAACTATACTTTCAAATATAAGTACTTTCATGGAAATAAATGAGGTATTACATCCAAATTAAAAAAAAAGGGGGGGTTTGAGATTTTTTGATAAAAAAATGTTTGAAAAAAAAATTAGGTCTTAATTCGATAATGGTTTTGAAATATCACTAGTTACAATATTGTCAGATATTAGTACTTTCATAGAATTAAATGAGGTATTACACCAAAAAAAAAAAAATATTGCAGTTTTTTTTATTTTTCTTTTTTTTTAATCTTGAGAAAAAAATTTTGAAAAAACTAAGTATCAGATCCAAAAAATTACTAACCCAAAAACCAAGCTTGTAGTACAAAAATTACCACAGACAATGATGTACAAAATTTGATAAACGAGGTTCTTAAAACTAGTACTTCCATGGAAATAAATTAGGTACTACGTCCAAAAAGAAAAAAAAGTTTCGTATTTTTTGTATTTTTTTGTGAAAAAAATTATAGAAAAAAAATTAAAAAAAAATTAAGTATCAGATTGGAGATATCAAGTAAAAACCATCTTTCAAGTATAAGTACTTTCATGGAAATAAATGAGGTATTACATCCAAAATATAAAAAAGGGGGGGGGGTTTGAGATTTTTTGATAAAAAAATGTTTGGAAAAAAAATTAGGTCTTAATTCGATAATGGTTTTGAAATATCACTAGTTACAATATTTTCAGATATTAGTACTTTCATAGAATTAAATGAGGTATTACACCAAAAAAAAAAAAAAAATATTGCATTTTTTTTTATTTTTCTATTTTTTTAATTTTGCCAAAAAAAATTTTGAAAAAATTAAGTATCAGATCCAAAAAATAACAATAAACAAGGTTCTTAAAACTAGTACTTCCATGGAAATAAATTGGGTACTACGTCCAAAAAGAAAAAAAAAATTAATATTTTTTGTATTTTTTTGTGAAAAAAATTTTAGAAAAAAAATTTTTAGAAAATTAAGTATCCGATTCAAGATATAGATTAAAAACCATACTTTCGAATATAAGTACTTTCGTGGAAATAAATGAGGTATTACATCCAAATTAAAAAAAAAAAAGGTACCTAGAGCTTTTTTGGTGAAAAAATTTTTGAAAAACAAATTAGGTCTTAATTTCATAACAATTGTGAAATATCGCCGGTCGCAATACTTTCAGATATTAATACTTTCTTGAAATAAAATTAGGTATTACACCCAAAAAAAAAAAAATATTGCAGGTTTTTTAATTTAAAGAAAAAAATTTAAAAAAAATTCGGTATTAAATCCAAAAAATGACTATGAACAAACTTTCTAAAACTAGTACTTTCATAGAAATAAATTAAACTACGTCCAAAAAAAAAAAAAATTAGTTTTTTTTTGTATTTTTCATGAAAAAAATTTTGGGAAAAAAATTTTCAAAAAATTAAGTATCCGATTCAAGATATAGATTAAAAACCATTTAAGACAAGAACTGCAACAGACAAGAAATGCAACAGACTTGTTTAGAGCCAGAAGAAATTGTTACAGAGCCAAATCTTCAGTTTTTCCAGCTCTACCTAAAAATATAGACGAAGTGCACAATGTGCTGACTTCAATGGATTCAAAGAAATGTTTAGCAGTCTACATCCTAATATTTTTATATTTGTACAAGTTCTGTTAGAACTACAAGAAGAAGTTTATATTTTGCTACAGTCTGACATAAAAATATCATCAAGAAGTGTGCTAAATAATAATTATAAAAAAAATATTGCTTTCTTAAAAAGAACTCTTAACAAGTATAGATCAGGAGCTTCAACGCGTTTTGACTATGTTCAAAAAGTATGTAAAAAATAAAATTAAAAAAATGTAAATAAATAACATTTATTAATAAATAAAATGTAAATATAAAAATAAAATATGAATTTTTAATGATGGCACAAACAGTTAGCGCAACTGATACCTAGGAATTAGCGCAAGTGGTACCTTTTTTTAATCCTAGATAAAATCATGGCACACGATTAGCGCAACTGCGCCCAACCCTTTCGTAGAAATAAATGAGGTATTACATTCAAATTAAAAAAAAAAAAAAGTTCCTCGAGCTTTTTTGGTGAAAAAATTTTTGAAAAAAAAATTAGGTCTTAACTCCATAATGTTTATGAAATATCGCCGGTCACAATATTTTCAGATATTAGTACTTTCATGAAATAAAATTAGGTATTACACCCAAAAAAAAAAAAAAAATTACAGGTTTTTTAATTTTTTTGTTTTTTTAATTTTGAGAAAAAAATTTTAAAAAAATTCGGTATTAAATCCAAAAAATTACTATAAACAAACTTTCTAAAACTAGTACTTTCATAGAAATAAATTAGGTACTACGTCCAAAAAAAAAAAAAAATTAGTTTTTTTTTTGTATTTTTTCATGAAAAAAATTTTGGGAAAAAAATTTTCAAAAAATTAAGTATCAGATTGGAGATATCAAGTAAAAACCATCTTTCAAGTATAAGTACTTTCATGGAAATAAATGAGGTATTACATCCAAAATAAAAAAAAAGGGGAGGGGTTTGAGATTCAAGATATAGGTTAAAAACCATACTTTCAAATATAAGTACTTTCGTGGAAATAAATGAGGTATTACATCCAAATTAAAAAAAAAAAAAGTACCTCGAGCTTTTTTGGTGAAAAAATTTTTGAAAAAAAAATTAGGTCTTAACCCATTAACGCCCAACCGACAATTCCTGGACACTCGCATATTTTTATATGAAAAAATTGAAATTTTGGGCCAAAAATGGTACCTAGTAGGTATTTAGGACTGCTCTTTCCGAATCTAAAGTCCGTTTTTACGTACCACCCCTCGGGGGTGCGATATTAACCCCCAAAGTGGGGTATGTTTTAAATGAATTTTTGAACTTTCTTTATAATGTTATTTAGCTAATAAAAACAATTGATTATTATAAAAAATTATTGCTAGAACCTTTAAAAACCTCAAAAAATAAAAGAAAAATATTTTTACCTGTTTTACCCCATTGGGGGGCAAATTATGGGGGTGTGGGGGATGGACTTTTTAGGTACTTGAATAAATTGAAATTTTTACCTAGAAATGGTACCTAGTAGGTATTTAGGGCTGCTCTTTCCGAATCTGAAGTCCGTTTTCACGTACCACCTCTCGGGGGTGCGATATCAACCCCCAAAGTGGGGTATGTTTTAAATGAATTTTTGAACTTTCTTTATAATGTTATTTAGCCAATAAAAACAGTTGATTATTAGAAAAAATGATTGCTAGAAATTTTAAAACCCTCAGAAAATAAAAGAAAAATATTGTTAACTGTTTTACCCCATGGGGGGGAGGGGCACATTATGGGGGTGTGGGGATGGACTTTTTAGGTACTTGAATAAATTGAAATTTTTACCTAAAAATGTTATCTAGTAGGTATTTTAGGCTGCTCTTTCCGAATCTAAAGTCCGTTTTTACGTACCACCCCTCGGGGGTGCGATATTAACCCCAAAGTGGGGTAAATTGTAAATATACTGTTAAATATTTTTTAACTATTCAACACTTGGAAAAGTGGTTGCTCTTTAAAAAAAAATAATTACACGAACTGTAAAAAATGTCAAAAAATTACGTGCATATCTTAAATACCCCATTCCAACCCCTTAGGGGGGTGGTAATAGGGTGAACTTTATAAATAAACGAAATTTTGATTTTTAGGCCTAAAAATGGTGTCCAGTAGGTACTTTTGGCTGCTTTTTCCGAATCTGAAGTCCATTTTCACATAAAATCGCTAGGGGGCGCGATATCAACCCCTAAATTTGGGTAAATTATAAATATGCTCGCCAAAATATTTAAACGATTCAACACTTGAAACAATGGTTTTTCTTTAGAAAAAATAACTAGACAGCAATCAGTAAAAAATTTCAAAAAATCACGTGCGTATATAATTATTCGTATATAATTTTAAAACATTAAACGTAAATTTACAATTTACCCCATTATAGGGGTTAATAACGCACCCCCGGGGTTGTATGTAAAAATGGACTTCAGATTTGGAAAAATAAGCCAAAAATACCTAATAGACACCATTTTTAAATCTAAAAATTATAATCTTGTTTATTTATAAAGTTCGCCCCATTACCACCCCTCTAAGGGGTTGAAATGAGGTATTTCGATATGCACGTGATTGTTTGATATTTTTTACAGTTCGTGTAAATATTTTTTTTAAAGTGGTTACTTTTCCAGGTGTTGAATCGTTAAAAAATCTTTAAAAGTATATTTTCAATTTACCCCATTTTAGGGGTTGATATCGTAATCCTGAGGGGTGCTACGTGAAAATAGACTTCAGATTCGGAAAAAGCAGCCTAAAATACCTACTAGATAATATTTTTAGGTAAAAATTTCAATTTATTCAAGTACCTAAAAAGTCCACCCCATTATAGGGGTTAATAACGCACCCCCGGGGTTGTATGTAAAAATGGACTTCAGATTTGGAAAAATAAGCCAAAAATACCTAATAGACACCATTTTTAAATCTAAAAATTATAATCTTGTTTATTTATAAAGTTCGCCCCATTACCACCCCTCTAAGGGGTTGAAATGAGGTATTTCGATATGCACGTGATTGTTTGATATTTTTTACAGTTCGTGTAAATATTTTTTTTAAAGTGGTTACTTTTCCAGGTGTTGAATCGTTAAAAAATCTTTAAAAGTATATTTTCAATTTACCCCATTTTAGGGGTTGATATCGTAATCCTGAGGGGTGCTACGTGAAAATAGACTTCAGATTCGGAAAAAGCAGCCTAAAATACCTACTAGATAATATTTTTAGGTAAAAATTTCAATTTATTCAAGTACCTAAAAAGTCCATCCCCCACACCCCCATAATTTGCCCCCCAATGGGGTAAAACAGGTAAAAATATTTTTCTTTTATTTTTTGAGATTTTTAGAGGTTCAAGCAATAAATTTTTATTATAATCAACTGTTTTTATTAGCTAAATAACATTATAAAGAAAGTTCAAAAATTCATTTAAAACATACCCCACTTTGGGGGTTAATATCGCACCCCCGAGGGGTGGTACGTGAAAACGGACTTCAGATTCGGAAAGAGCAGCCCTAAATACCTACTAGGTATCATTTTTGATCCAAAATTTCAATTTTTTCGTATAAAAATATGCGAGTGTCCAGGAATTGTCGGTTGGGCGTCACCAATTACATACATACACAAACATACACACACACATACATACTTTTTTTAAAAACCGGTTTTTTAGCTTCCTGGGGTCTCAAAACGTGCTTATATGCCAAAAAATCAAAAATCGAAATTTGACCTATCACAATGGTTCCTCTTTGAGGAACCAAAAAAAATTATTTTTGGAATTTATTGGTTCATTGGGAATTTTTTTTGGGAAAAAAAGTTTTTGGAGAAAAATATTTTGGGAAAAAATCCTTGGGAAAAAGTCATTGGGAAAAAAAGATTGGGAAAAATGTAGCCAGACGGAGCAAATTATCATAAAATTATATGTATGTTCTTGTGATTAACCTCTTTGAACATTAAGTTATATCGGAGGTCACCAACACTTGATACATGCAACTATCAACTGCATATTATGCTTTTTATCTCCTCGGAAGTCGATATATATATTAGATATATACCGCCTTTTCCTATTATTGGAAATAACTCTAGGTGGATAGGCAAATACTTTTCAATATTAAACTATTTACAACCGGTGAAACTTATTCAGTAACGTCGTTGCTATTAGTGAAGCTGTAGGAGTAGAGGGAAATTTTAAGGGATGGAATATATGTAGGTAAGTACACTTTGATGACAACCAGGGAATATTTACATATTCCCTGATCCCATTTTTTAAGGGTATGGCTCTCCTTTGGGTTTTTTTTTTGCGTAGGAAGTGGAAAAATGCGTTAAGCATACTGTTCAGCATCCGGACTGACAGTTATGTGGGACTCGGCTTAGCTTCTCCTTACCCACAAAACTCCACTCCCTTCCTACCTTATGCGAGTCTATCCCGGGACCGTTTTCACATTACTTCAGGACAGGTTCAAGGCTATTTAGTTCTAGTCGTGAACTCCATCTTTTGACTTGCTTCCAATGACTCGCCAGTCTGGTTAAGGACTCCGTCGTTTCATCTGATTAAAATTCCGTCTTTTTGTGCTGTCACCTTCAATAAAATATATGTTAGCTGAAATATACGTCATTTCCTATTATCTTCAAAAGAGAAGGTAATAAATAAATATATAAATAGATAAATATAGTAATAGGGTTAAAATTCCGCGTAAACTGAGGAGTTGGAACATTTGGCAAATCGCGTTATAGGATTAACCGCGTTAACTAAAACCGCATAATACGAGGGATAACTGTAAATAAATTGTAATAGAATAAGTTTTATTAGGGCTAGGTATGTTTCGGGTAGGAAAAATGTATCTCGGAAGTACGAATGATCAAAATGAGCAAAGAGAAGTTTGATGGCTTTTGTACTTAAAGCCCCGTTTGAGGGAGGGCTATTGCAACGTTGCTGCAATAGCTAAAATTTTATTTATTAAAATTTAAGGAATTTCACAGTTCGAATTTCTAATGAAAAGAATTTGATAATGCTTGAAAAAAATGATGTTTATAATTATGTATATTAATCTACTGATAAATTTTCAGAACCTTGTGTTAGTTATTTACCAAGATATAAAGAAAATAAAATTACACGATTTTAGAAAAATAATATGTATTTTTAACGATTCTTATGGAGGTCTTTTTTTTAAATAGCTGATTAAAATAATTCTGATGAAAAGATTTTTTTCTAATTAACACATTTATTAAAAAATTAAATAAAAAATGCAAAAATATTTTTTATACAATTCGAGGTTGTTTTTGAGTTACAATATTTATACGAAATTAAGAAAAATAAGAGAAAATAATAATCTTTACCGAAACATATATATAATAAAAGTTGGTTAGTCATCATAATAATCACAATAGTATGTAGTAAACACATATCCAAATTCAAATAAAATGAAATAATAACATTATCAAAATATTATCAACTGCTCAAGTCAAATCAGCTTAACTGTGAAATACCTTGAATAAAATATTTAAATTTTATGAAAAGTCACAAAATGATTTTATTAAGTTATAGTTGTATTCAAATATAGGTTATATTAGCGACTTACTCACACACAAATATTAAATAAAAGCCGCAAAGATGTAGATAAGAAGACACGGGAACCCGAGGAAGCCTAGTGGTTCCCCTTCTTAAATAGATGACGTCTTAAATTACACCTTGAAAGTCATCTCGAATCACGTCTTAAATCGCATCTCCAAAGACATCTTTGGAGATTTAATTTAAGACGCCTTAGATCTTTTTTTTTAATTTAAAAAAAATATAATTTTTTTTCTTAAAATAATTTAATAAAAGTTAATAAAATTTATTATCATTAAGTAAAACGTGTTCAGAGCACGTACTTTCTGGCTGCTGACAAGAAAATTATTATTCAGAAGATCTGTTTTTTTTACCAAACAACTTTTAAGCTATGCTGTGTTTCTTCATTTTTTATCCCTACTTCATTTTTCTAAGTAAACTAAAAATGCATTTTCGATTTAAAAAAGCTATTTGATTTACAATATTAAGGGGAAAAGCTATGAAAATGAAATCTAAAATCATAAATTTATTTTTATCTAAAAAGTTCCTATAACACCTCAAAAGTATGTCAACAAATTTTTAGATATTTTCTTTAAAATGTTTTGAGTTATAGCGGAGAGTAGACACGGTTCGATTATTTCACTATTTTCTTTCGAAACCAATTTTTTGAGTGCCAATTAATTAGGAAATTATTATCAGTACAAACACTTTTCAAATACGTAATACTTTACAAATTAGTAGAGTAGTTAGTTATGTGAAGATTTACTGTATGGTTCTGGTACCGCTGAATGATCGTTAAGTAACTTTTTCTTAAAATTTTTACCTTCCAAAACTTTAAAATATTTTTTTTTAAAACTACATTTTTTGAATTGGCGTGACACATTACTCAAAAACGGCTAATCCAATCTGTCTAAAATATTTTTTGCAACATTATATCTTCATATATATACCTATTTCGCTCTAGATGAACCTACGTGTTGTAAAATATTTTAAGTTTAAGGCACCTTTTGGCCTATTTTAAAGTCCGAAAAAATTGTCAATTTTTTAAAAAACGATCTTATTTTTAAAAAATTATTTATTATTTTTTTTTTACAATCATCTAGAATATACACACGTTTTAATAATTTTGTTTTTGTTTTTTTGTTTTTTTCGACTTATATTGGATGCTAAAGATGTCACGCCAATTTCAAAACACGCCGTCTTTAAGCAGCTGTAACTTCGCCATCTTAGAAAATTGTTTTCCCAAAATTTAGAATTTTTCAATTTTAATAAAAAATATTCTCCTAAAATTTTATTCCTTTATTTTAATTACTTCATAAAAAGATCATAACATTTCATAGTTTTCCCCCCTTGATAAATTTTTTTTGCAAATAATTGAATTATAATTTTTGGCACAACTGGGTTAAAATACATTAAAGGTCTTAAGATTTTTGAATATATTTTAAGTTTTTAAAAACAGAGGTTTTTGAAAAGTTTCTTTGGCAACTGATCTTAATTTGAAAGTGTAAAATCATACGTTTTTACCGTATAATTACATTGAATAAAGTTATAATCTTATTTTAGAAGGATTGCCCAAGTCCTTCAGGGCTTCTGGCCATGTTATTCACTTAGACTGTTCAAGATTTTTGAGATTTTTTGAAAATACTAAAACTTATTTTTTTTTAAATTTTTCAATTGATGTACCAAAATATAAAAAACACAATATAAATTTATTTTTTTACTTAATTAAATAATTATTAGGCAACTAAAGTTGTAAAAGAAAATTTATTTCATTTTGTTTTAAAGACTTTATCTTTATATTTTATAAGTTTAATTCATTTCTGTCATTATTTATTTGTAGTATTTTAATACCTTAACATAAATTTTAAATTTAATGTAAATTCATTAATAAACAATTTTTGTTTTCTTTTTTTGACCTTTTTTTGTGGGAAGGAAATAAACGTAAGGATAAAATAAATAACCAATAATTGTTTTTATAAAAATAAATTATATATTATATTACCCCCAAAATCTCCCCTACAGTTACATTTTAAATATTATTTAATTGTTCGAAAGTTCATTTATATACAACCATCGTACTCTTTCTTTTCTTCTTTTTATATATATAAATATAGAACATTGTCTTTCAAATCATATATTATTTATATTCAAGCTAATCATTTTTTTTTATAAAATAAATATCATTTTTTTTTTTTTTGCTTAAGAATAATATTTTAAATAAACTCTAAATTTTTTTTTTTTATCATTAATTTATAAATATTTATTTCTTCTTCATTATTATTCTTTTTTTGGAACATATCTTTTTTTCTGTTCTTTTTTTTTAAAGCAAAGGAAAGGATAAAATAAATAACTCTTTTTTTAAATAAAAAAATAAAATATATTCTATTACCCCCACATAGTCCCCAATTTTCTTATCATATATAGTACATAAAAATATAATTTTTTTTTTCTTCTCTCCTTCTTACTTTTTACTCCACCCGTCTCCACTTCACTGGAGGACTCCAGTCCTCCAACGGTGCTAAGAATTTGAATAGATTGGGTAATGATCATTGACTCTGGCTCATAAAACAAACGACCCAAAAAGAAATGTTTACCTAACCAGTCTTCCGGATACGGCTCGTCACCAAACAATCTCCGCAGGTGCAGACGCCTCCCAGAAAGCTTACGCTCTTCACCTGGAGCCATGACCAGGTGTGCACATGCTTGATGAATTCTCCTCCAACTTAGTTCACAGGCTTAATCTGCCAACACTAAAACAAATTTTCTTTTATTTTCTAATAATTTTATTATTATATAATTTTTTTTCTTGATACTTACAATTCTTCTAATATCGTTAGACAATCCCACGAGGGGATGTTTGGATTCACGGTCGTCGAGACCACAATCTAATGCCTCATAAATCTGAAAACAGAATATTAAACAAAAAATAAAGTACAAAAAAAAAATTTTTTTTGATTATAATATACAACAGTACTTACCTTAGGCAACAAAAGACAAAGGTGCTTGAATATATATTTATTTTCCAGGTTATTTATAAACCCACAGTAACCTAGCTTCTTCTCAGACTTGGATACTCTTCTTCCATTTTTTTTCTTTCTTTTAAATTAATTACTATATCTTCGTAAGATATTATATACAAAAATTAAGTAGGCTACCCCACGCATATATTTTTTTTTTATGACACCTTTTTTTTACTGAAGCATTTATTATACACATATATTAAATATACAATACATATTTATATATATATATACTAGCTGCCTTCGGCTCGCTTCGCTCGCCCCGGCAGCCACCAAGGGGGGGTGCGCCCCCCTGGACCCCTGCAACTTCATTTTTCCAAAAATATGTTGTTTTATGTTACTCAATATTTTGTAAAATAACGTAAGTAAGTAAGTTTCGTAAGTAAGTAAGTAACGTAAGTAAGTTTCGTAAATAAGTAAGTTTCTTTTAGTTACTATATTCAGTTACTACATCAGTGACTGATAAAAATTAGAAATATATATAATATTACTCCTAAATTTTTATAATTTTCGAAAAATTATTGTATCTTTTGACAGATCGAACCGATCGCCTTGAAAATTTAGGTGGATACGTAAAAAATATACCCGAATCGAATGAAATTCTTTTTGATAGTAAAATTTTTCCTCGGTTTTTTGTATTTTTGGTTTTTTTTTTAAATTTCATAAAAATTTTTTTCTTGAAAATTCAGTTTTTTCAACATAAAAAATTTTTGTCGTTATCAATCGAAACGAAACCTAGCCTATGTTTTGACCCGTAATTTTTGCCATCTTTTGCCGTAAACCCCGCGTCTCTACCTTTTATCGTTTTCTAGTTTATCCATTTCGGACAAACAAACAAACAAACAAACAAACATACAAAATTAAATTTATATATATATATAGGATAGGATAGGATAGGATAGGATAGGATAGGATAGGATAGGATATAAAAATGATTTTATAATTTTTTTTTCTACTATTTAATTATTATTTTAAAATGAAATTGTTATGTCGAAATCCAATCCACAAGGACTTATAACTAGATCAAAATCTCAACAATTAGCCACAAATCAAAATTTAACAGAAAATACCCAACCTTCTGGTTCTAAATTAAACAAAAGTATCCAATCAACAAAAGATTTTGTTAAAGGATTTCTAAGATTATTAAAATATAAAGTTACCGGAAGTGCTTATGATTTAATTTTACATATAAATTTTGAGTCCATTTCCGAATTTACACATCACTTCGAAAGATTATTCAGTAAAAAAGTAGACTTACTTGATTTATCACATAAAATAGGGGATATTTATCAAATTAAAGGCGAATCCGTACTGAGTTACCAACTAAGATTAGAAGATTTACTTAATAGAACAAAGAAAGCCTACGAGGCCAGCATAGGAAACATCGCAAATGCAGCAGTTTTAATAGATACATTTAATACCCAAATTACGCAAATAGCAAGAAATAGATTTAAAAGAGGTCTAATACCAGAGATAGAATGTAGATTAGGTTTAGACACTGAGTTACTTACAATTGGCGAAATTGCTAAAACAGCAACTATAATTGAAGATTATTTAGAAAAATATAAAGAAATGAGACATGAAGTACAACCAATACTTAAGAATGACACTAAAACAGAAATAATTAATACCATTAATCTAGAAAAATGCGAAAAATGTTCATATACTGACCACAAAATAGAAAATTGTCCAAAAACCATACAAGAAAAAGTTAACAATTTACAGCAACAAGTAGAAACGTTATGCTCAACAGTCGAAAAAACAGTTCTATATTTCCAAGAAAAAAATAATCAAAAACAAACACAAGAAACCAAAACTGAAGAACCAAAATACCACTGCATAAACCACCCAAACTTAAAAAATCATAATACAGACTAATGCAGAGGAAATAATTTTAGAGGTAACTCAAATCAAAATAATCAAAGAAACTTTAATAATTTGAAAAATAGACAAAACAGACGATATAATCAGAACAAAAATAATAATAATAACAGAAACATTAATAACCAAAATTTTAATCAAAATCGCTCATACAACAACAATAATAAACGTCAACATCATCAAAATAATGGCCAAAATAATTATCAAGGTAGAAATAATTGCTATAGACCGAGATACAATGGTCAAAATTACCAAAGAGGATGCACATCTTGTGGTAACCCATATCACACTATAAATAACTATGCCCAACATCAACTTTCACAAATAAATCTAGGGAACCGTTTACCAGCCCTTATGGGGTTACAGGGATCTGGTCATTCACAAACCCCACAACAATTTTCAACTCAGGGAAGACAACAACAAGCACTACCAATCAATTTCAACTCAATAAAATCCTACAACATTTTAACATTTAACGCAATAAATAAAATTCCAGTTTTAAAATTTTCAGACCAAAAAGGTAATTTAAGATATCTACTTCTGGACACGGGTGCTAGTTTGTCTGTGATACATGAATCCTGAATCCCAACCCAAAATATACCATACATTAACAAAAATGAAATAGTATTAATTACAGGAATTTCAGACAAAACAATAAAGACCATTGAAACATACAATATTACGCTATATGAATTACCATGTAAATTTCACATTGTACAGAACGACTTCGCAGTGCAATCAGTCCACGGAATTTTAGGAAGTGATTTTTTGGATGAAAATAAAGTAATCATAGATTATAAAAAAAAGTTCTAAGTTTGAGAAATAAAGAAATACCATTCTTTTATAAAAATGAAATAGAAGAAGAAATTTTAAATTCATCAGATACCCCAAATAAACAGGGAAAGTTTGGCCGACTACAGAAGAAATGGTCCAGGAAAATGTGGAAAATTCAATAGCAAACATTTCTCTTAGAAAAATAAGAAAATTACGAAAAATTAAAAATTTTAAGGTCAAGGAAAATAATAACACAAATTCCTTTGATAGTAGTATAAACAAAATTTTAAGTATGCCAGAATTTGCTGATCAGCAAAAAGCTAGCAATAACAACAAAACTGCTGATGTAAGTGCATTTTGTCATTCTGAAAAAGAAGCTTCTTTATATAACAATGAATTACATAATATGTTAAATAATATAAAAAATGATGAACAAGATATCTTGAAAACAAATATATTAAATTATGCAATTAAAAAAGGCAATTTTAACGAACTAAATAATATTTTAATAATATATACAGACAATTATGAGCCAAGGACCTTCCCATTGACATACTTAGACCACATTGAACAGAAAAACAATAAAATTACAAAAATTGATAATGAAATTTTTACAACAGAAAATAACTAAATAACAGAAAAACCAACACGGTTGGCTAGAAACAATTTTAAATAAAATTTGAAGGTACCTCCGAGATTCCAATGAATTTTGATTGTAGGGTACCTACAGGTCCTAAAAAAACAAAAAGGAAAAAAATCTCGGCGCTTTTTTATTTTTGCCCAAAATAGGGCTATCTCGGTGAATATTTTCAAAAAAACGTTTGAAAAAGAAATAATGAATTATAAATCTTACAATTTTAATTGTAATATACTAGAATATGAAAGAAAAGTTAAATTTATACATTTTTATGTATTTTTAATTCACCTGCGCAGACCCAGATGTAATGGATGGTCATTGAGGCTGTAAAGCTGACCTAGCTGAAAAAACTACATAAAAAACTACATACCCAGGACAAGATGTGATTTTGTCGGGGAAAATATACTTGACGATTTCAACTATCATTTTTCTAGACCTTATAGGGTCTCGTCACTGTTTTTGGACACTTTTACTTTAGTCGAAACTGTGATTTTTTCAATTTTTTGAATTTGATGAAAAAACTAAGATTCAGATAAAATAAGTTAGGGAGATAGTACCCCCTAATCAGGAGTTTCCATTGGGGGTATGAGCAAAAAAAAGGGATTTGCTATTTTCCGGGGATGGCAACTTAAGGGATGCTAGTAATTGGGGTAAAACTTCGAATTTACGCATGCGTAACGTTGACCAAGCCAATTCACAGTAGGCTTGCATAATAATTTCACCAAGTCGAATGCTATACGCGTGCGTAATAAATCGACGCAAGAAATCTTTATTTTTGATATTTTGGATATTTTATCCATCAAGTTAAAATCCCCTTAAAAAAGCAAATCCCCTATCTCCCAAAGAAAGCTTCTAACCAGGGAGGTATTATCCCCTTAAATGGGCTTACAACTATTGGAACATATTCATAGAGAGAGGTACTTGGGAAAAACTACCACCACAGTGGGAGGGGGGTGAAAAACGGATGGGTTCGGGGGGGGGGGGGTGGTATAATGTACTTAGAATAATTTCGTTTTAGGAACTTAGAATAATTTCGATGTAAGGACGTAGAATAATCCGGCTTTAGGCACTTGGAATAATATTGTTTGACTTTACTTAATCATTTAAAAATTTCTATTACACATAAATATGTTCCATGCTTATTAATTGTGTTTACACAAGCCCGTTACAAATTTTTTTATCTTATTTTAAGTTTTTCCAACAAATTCGAATAAATTGAAAATATCATAGTTTTGACTTTTTCACTTTTTTGACCTTTTTTGACTTCAGTAAAAGTGTCCAAAAACAGATCTGAAACCCTACATGGTCTAGAAAAATGATAGACGCAACATTCAAGTACACTTTTTCTAATAAAAAACACATCTTAACCCAGGTATGTAGTTTCTTATGTAGTTTTTTCAGCTAGGTCAGCTTTGCAGCCTCAATGACCATCCATTACATTTGGGTCTGCGCAGATGAGTTAAAAATACATAAAAATGTATAAATTTAACTTTTCTTTGATATTCTAGTATATTACAATTAAAATTGTAAGATTTATAATTCATTATTTCTTTTTCAAATGTTTTTTTGAAAATATTCACCGAGATAGCCCTATTTTGGGCAAAAATAAAAAAGCGCCGAGCGGATTTTTTTCTTTTTTATTTTTTTAGGACCTGTAGGTACCCTTCAGTCAAAATTCATCGGAATCTCGGAGGTATCTTCAAATTTTATTTAAAATTGTTTCTAGCCAACCGTGCCAAGATACCAAAAAGTTTTAGATTTAGCAGAATTAGAACATTTAAAAAACACAAACGAATACAATATTATTAAAAATTTAATTATAGAAAACAATGACATTTTTCAACTAAAAGGAGAAAAACTTACAAATGCACAAGACATAACTTTAAAAATTAGAACTAAAACTTCAGACCCTATTTACGTTAAACAATATTTTATCCCATATGGACAAAGGGCTGAAATAGAACGCCAAGTAAACGATATGTTAGAACAGGGAATAATTGAACACTCAGACTCACCTTACAGTTTTCCTATATTTCTCATTCCGAAAAAACCATACAGTTCAGGAAAAATCGAATTTCGATTTATTACAGACCTAAGAGAATTAAATAAGGAAATTTTGGACCAAGAATTTCCCATCCCCAGCATAAGTGAAATAATAGACTCTCTTAAAGATGCAAAATACTTTTCAACCCCAGATATGTATTCGGGATTTACGCAACTGCTATTAGACCCAGCTGACCGAGAAAAAATAGCCTTTTCAACCCATAATACTCATTTTAATTTTACAAGAAGCTATTTTGGAGTGAAAAATGTCCCTAAATGCTTCCAAGCAATGGTAGCAAAATTATTAAATGGTATACCTAACCTAAAAATATATAAAGATGATATCCTCATATACACAAAAGATATAAAAACACATATACATACTTTTCAACTGTTATTCCAAAAACTAAGAGAAGCAAATCTAAAACTTCAAATAAAAAAATGTACATTTTTAAAACGGGAACTAGTATATCAAGGATTTAAAATTTCAGAAAAAGGAGTTGAAACGGATCCAAGGAAAATCTCAGCTATAATAAAAATGCCGCCGCCAAAAACTATAAAGCAAGTCAGAATTTTTAATGGAATGACAAACTATTACAGAAAATATAACAAAAACTATGCAAATATAGCTCGTCCTCTGACAAACTTACTAAAAAAGGACACGCCATTTAAATGGACCGAAAAAAAGAAAAATTATGTACAGCACTAGTTTTAATATTTCCGGACCTAGAAACTGAATTCACACTGTATACAGACAGTAACGGGTATGCAATAGGATGTTGTCTATGTCAAAGGCCTAAGGGTAAAGAAAATCCCGTAAGCTACATTTTACTAATTTTAACAGCCAATGAACGGAAATTCTCAACTTATGAAAAAGAGTTCTTTTCTATTTACTGGTCGATTGACCAGCTAAGAGGATATTTGTACAAACATTTTACAGTTTACAGCGATCATAGACCATTATCATTTTGTGAAAAATCAGAAAAAAATAAACGAGTTTTAAAATAGCGACATGAACTTTCCGACTTAGATTTTACAATAATATACCTTAAAGGTAAAGCAAATGTAGTGGCGAATTGCCTAAGTAGACAAATAGAGATGCCACAAGAATCTTATGTCTCAACTCGTGCACAAAAATATAAACAAGAAAACTCAAACATTAGTAATAAAAATTTTGAAGATAAACTAGATAAAAACAATACGAATACACAGAAAAAAGCTCAAAAACAGAGAAACTGTAAAAAACAAAAAAAAGTAGACAAACAGCCATTGCCTAAAAATAAAAGAGGCAGACCTCCTAAAGCAAAAAGCATTAATATTCAAAATACAGATAGTGAATTATCTACAGAATCTGAATCTAGTGATGATGAAACATCCGAAATGTCAGATAATGATAACATAATCAATAATGACAATATAAATTTACAGTATAATAATAATTTAAATTTAAGCAATTTAGTATATGTAAAAGATTTATTACAATTTAGAATAGATAATATAATTTATTTTATAGACGAAAATGGAAAAGCTTTGTGTAAAGGTGCAATTAATTTAATAAAAGCAGGAAAAATACAAAGTTATTCTAAAAACAAAATTAATACTTTAAATATTCAAAAACATAGAAATAAAATTTATTTCGGTTTACGCATTAATCCTAAAGAATCAATTAAGTTAGTCTTAAAAAATATAGAAAAATTAATTTTACAAGTAATCGAATATCTTAACAATTTTAATAATAAGAATAATTTAAGTATCGCAGAGAGCATATTTATAGCTAACGTATCTTTTACAGATACACTAAAGTTAATACATAAAATTGCTGACAATAAGTTTAAAATAATAGTTTTTAAGCAATCTTTAAGTTATGTACAAGAAAAAGACAGAGAATCTATTTTTAAAGAATTTCATGAATTGCCTACGGCAGGACATAGAGGTCAAAAAGCCACTATTCAAAAAATTCGCGAGTCCTATAATGGGAAAATTTAAAAGAATATGTGCAAACAAAAATTAGCTTATGTTTGAATTGTCAATTACGGCAAATTTCACGCCGCAGAGTCAAATTACCGATGAAATTAACCCAATGTCCAGGGGCGGTATTTGAAAGAGTATCAATTGATATTATGCGTCCTATAGGAAATGTATCAGCTGATGGCTACAAATATATATTAATAATACAATGTCAATTGTCTAAATTTTTAGTAGCTGTTCCTCTCAAAAATGTCGATACACCTACGGTAGCCACGGCATTTATTAACAATTTTGTATGTTATTTTGGATCTCCAAAAATATTACTTTCAGACAGGGGTTCTCAATTCATAAGTAACCTAATGAAAGCAGTAGCTAAACGGTTCACAATAAAGAGAATTACGACTACTAGCTATTCGCCAACCTCAAACGGAATGGTAGAACGTTCAAATCATGTAATTACAGAATATCTTAGAAATTACACAAATAAATACAAAGATTTATAAATTTAGAAAGATGTATATAAATTTTGCCAGTTTTTGCTATAATAATACTGTACACAGTTCAATTGGTTACTGCCCACATGAAACTGTATTCGGTTTACTAGCTTGCATGCCTTCAGAAGCTAAAATAAAAGAATCTGAAAAATTACCAACTTATAAAAATTACTTAATAGATTTAGTCTCGCGACTGATAGGCATACGACAAATTGCAACTTATACAACGCAAAATTAACATCAAAACAATATTATGATAGAAATTTAAATATCACGGAATTTGAAATAGGCAATATAGTTTTCTTAGCAAAAGGGGGCGAAACCTCAAAACCGGACGATCCATATACAGGACCATTTCAAATTACACAAAAATTTTCTGATTATAATGTAAAAATTCAAAAGGTCCGAACAAACTCGACCCAAATAGTTCACGTTAGAAGGCTAAAAAAACCAACAGTAAAAGCTAAACTTTAAATATGAATTCTTTACAAAATACTCTCTTTTCTTGTACATAAAAATAAAATATAAAATATATATGACTCATTTTCATAAAAACTAAGTTATTTTAATTTTTTTTTCTTTTAGCTTATATTTAAATATATTCTAATTACTAATATATAATTATTTTGTTTAGATATCATTATGCAGAAATGTGTGCTCATCATTTTATGCTTTAGAATCATAAGCTCTGAGTTTCTAATAGGATTTGACTGTGGCAGCGCTACTAGCAATGTAACTACAATTTCTTGAACAATCATACCTAATTGTAATGTAGAAAAACCAAAGGTCGAAACGAATAACGAATATATTGCGCTGCTACAGCTCCAAGAATACGAAAAACTCAAAGTTTAACAATGCTTAATAGAAATTCATCGAGTAGTCTAATCATGCAACGGGTAATTCAACTATGTGAAACCCATAGAAAGAGCCGAAGAAACTTTCATCATAGAGGTCAGTTCAGAAACATGTAAAAACACCCACGAAACGAGAATTTATAAATACGATAATAGTCACATAATTACTAATTTAAATATAAATGAAACAAAAACAGTACCAATCGTATTTTGTGGTTCGGCTGAAAATAATGAATGTACAGGTGGATTTTATTCCGACCAATATGGGACATTTTCACATGCTTTTGTATAAGGCCACATTAAAATTACATTATCACAACAGAAGATGCAACATTAGATTTACATTCTAACTTAGTACGCTTAAATTCAGGTGTATCTTGTGAGTTCAATAAATATCATTGTATGGATATACAATTCGGCCACACTTTCTGTAATAATTTGGAAGGTAAAGGCTGTATTTCGGATCATTATACTATTTTATATTACGAATATGCCGAAAAGGTAACCGATTTTACAGATATCAAAAATAACATTACAACATATATATTAAACTCACAACATACAACCTTTGCTTTTAAAATAACAGAGCAAACTTCTATTTGTCAAATACCAGCGTTAAGAACCACTATATTGCCACTCCACCCCGCATACTAATCCTAAATAATAAAAAAGTTGTATTAAATCAAATTTTGCAACATATCCCTATCGGAAATACGGGAGTCCAAGATTTAGATCTATTTACATACATAAATCAAAAATTTTTTTTTATAAAACACCATATTAATTTACAAGCAGATAAATATTTACATATGTTGAGAAAAGAATGTGAACTAGAAAAATCCATACTCCAAAATAACCAAATCCTAGCCATATTATCCCCTGATCATTTTGCATATTCAAAATTTGGAATTGGTCATTACGCAAAAGTAGTCGCAAGAGTTGTTTACGTAATACGTTGTAAACCTATCAGAGTACAAATGGTACGAACTGACCATTGTTATAACGAATTACTAGTCTTAAAAAACAATAAAACATTAAAATTTTTAACTCCAATAACTAGAATACTTGTAAGTCAAGCAACTGAGGTAAGCTGCTCAACGATTTTACCACCAATTTTTAAAATCAATGATGTTTGGCTGAAATTTTTACCAAACCCATTACCAGCAAAAGAGCCAGTTATTTTGAAGCCAGACATCAAAATTTCTTGGAATTATGAGCCGATAAAAAATCTGGCAACAAGCGGAATTTATTCCGAAACAGAAATAGAAAATCTACAAAAAAGTATTTTGTTCCCAATGGGTCGCAAATCACTATTAAGCAGTATAGCAAGATCATTGAATGGCGAAACCTCAATACATCAAGATTTATACAAAAATTTACTCACACAAAACTCAATATATACAATCATAGACAACTTCTACGAAACAGTAAAAAAGGATTTTTGGGACTTTAGCTTGACATCAGCCGGAATTTTAGGAATACTTTCCATATTATACTTTATTAAGTCAAACAAAGAGAGGGAAGGAATTGACCGCGCAAAGGCTACTTCGTGCCAGATCAGCCTAAGCAAATGGCAAGAACGTTGGACCGACTACGCGAAGAGCAAATGGACCAAGAGGTTGATAGGAGAGATATCACCTTGGATAAATAGAGGGCATGAGGACACTAATTATTTTTTGACCCAATTGCTAAGCGGACATGGACTTTTTTGCTCCTACCTCTTTCGGATCCAGAAGATGAATAGTGCTGAATGTATATACTGTCCTGGCAAAGACGACACGCCGGAACACACATTCTTCAAATACGATAGGTGGGCTGCTAAAAAGTTTCAATTAGAAGCTAACATCGGTCAAATTACACCTGAAAATGTGGTTGGCCTGATGCTTCGAAATGAAGAAGTATGGTTCGTCGTCAGCCAGTATATGGAGCACATACTCCGCACCAAAAAACCTGAAGTCCAAGGTATAGGCTAATATTGAGACGTACTGCGGTTTATCCAGATGACTGCAGGTATTGCACTAACATACAACCATTCCTGCACTTAATTTTAATACCGCAATCACTCGAAGATGGTAGCATAATAATTATTTATTTATTTATTTATATATTTATATATTTATTTATTACCTTCTCTTTTGACGATAATAGGAAATGACTTATATTTCAACTAACATATATTTTATTGAAGATGACAGCATAAAAAAATGGAATTTTAATCAGATGGAACGACGGAGTCCTGAACCAGACTGGCGAGTCATTGGACACAAGTCAAAAGATGGAGTTCACGACTAGAACTAAATGGCCTTGAACCTGTCCTTAAGTAATGTGAAAACGGTCCCAGGATAGGCTCGCATAAGGTAGGAAGGGACTGGAGTTTTAGTGGGTAAAGGCAAACTAAGTCGAGCCCCACATAACTGTCAGTCCGGATGCTGAACAGTATGCGTAATGCATTTCTCCACTTCCTACAAAAAAAAAAAAAAAAAAAAAAATACTTCATTAAGTCAATTCTAACAGCAATACTAAATTTCTTCCAATTACAACGAATATACGGATTTTCATTTTATTTATTGTGTGCAATTTTACATCTCTTACTAATTTCCTAATACCTTTCAAATTACGAAAATAAAAATACAAATAATCATTCACAAATCAAAATAGATCCAACAATAGAATATCAAACTAACAAAGACTAAATAAAAATTAATATGATGCAAGATATACATACTAATCCCCCTCCACTACCCACCAATGCTCCAGCCATTGAACCCACATCATACCATTCATTCGATAAAAAATTCAAGTTTTATCAAATAAATTAACAAATTACACCTTATTTTTCTCAATATATCCTAATATTATTATCATTATTAACTTTTTACTTTGATATTCCAAAATCAAACTTTTTGACAGTTTTAAACAAAATTTAAAACTCCCAAAAGCTAAGCGGGGAGGAATACCTAAAGGTACCGAAGTACCTAAAGTAAGGGAACCTTACACAATTTGAATTAATAGAACAAATTAATAAAATTTTTTAGTCATTAACAATTAAAAAAATTTTATTTAAAAAATTATAAAAAAATTATAAAATTTTTGCTAACATTATTTTTTATAAAAAATATATATATATATAACTTACTAACAATACATAAAATAAACTTTTGTAAAATGACAACACTGTAATTTGCAACGTAAGATAAACTTGCAAGTCAATGCACTCTAACAAAAAATAAATGTAAAAATCGCATAATTTCCAATGAAAAGTAAATTAAAAATTTTGTAAAATACTCTGATACTAATATTTTATCTGGTTATCGAACCAGATCAAAAATAAAAACTAACATTTTTATTTTAGAAACTAGGGGTGGAGATGTTATTCAATAACTAACAAAAAAATCAATAAATAAATAATCAATAATAATTTATAAATAATAACAAATAATAAATAATTACCCAAGACAATATTTATAATTAAATATGTAAATACTATTTAAGCTTATTAATCAAATAGGAAATGTTTTAGATTAAGAAATAATAACATAATATTAAGAAATTATAACATAAATTAGGAAAGCATAGTTTATTATTACGCAAACTATAACATAAAATTATGTAATAAATAAATAGTTTAGGAAATAATAATATTTATATTTTAAATATTTTGAATAACTTTCATAAGAAACCATAAACCATTTTTATAAAAATCAAGGATTTATTCAGGATTTATTACATTTTTAGTAAAAAAAATAATAAAATTGGTCAAATCAATTTTTGGAGGTTAGAAACTACTTTTAATGCAGCCCTACCACCATAGTTCTATTGCACACTCAATAACGAAAATTTTCCATTTTTTTTTTTACGATCACTTTAGCCAGAGATATTTTAAAAAAAGCCAAGAAATTTTTTAAAAATTCATAAAAAACAGTTTTTGGCCATTTTTGGGAGGAAGCGGAAGCTTAAAATCTACAAAAAATATACCTTGTTACTAAGTTCTATAAAAACTATCAGAAAATATAAAAAAACCTGGCTCCCCTTTTACATCACTATTCATCGACTTTTCAGTCTTATTTGCTTCCATTATTAGTCAGCAATCTCATAGAAGTTATTTTATACTCTGATATGCTTGCAATACAATTTTAACGTAGTAATTCTGCGTTCATTCATCTATTTATTAAATAAAATAATTATGTTCAATACGAACATAACAATGTTCGTATTTAGGGCCTCGCTATGAAATAGATCACCTCATGTCGCAGGTGTCTATTCTGACTATTTAATCTATAATTTATGGATTTTTGAAACAATAGTTTTCTATAAATATTTTAATTCTACACTAAGAATAACCCGTGGTTGAACCAATGTTTTTGTACTTTGAACTTAGTTTTTCTTTGAGTTTTCCCATAAATATTTTACGTTTTGAAATTTTTTAGCGCTTTTGAACTAAGCTACTATTTTATAAATCAAAATTTAAAATTTTTAGAGGAAAAATCCTTAATTTTCATAATTTCTATTAGTAAAGTTTCGTGAGAGAATAATTTTCATTTTAGAACTATTTCCTCTGGAAAGTTATACTTTGAACTATGAAATGTGTTTGAATGTTTATTATAACAATTACTTATTCTATCAATAAAAATTTAAAAATATATAAACAAAACTTAAAAATTATTTGAACACAAAAACTCTTTTAACAATAAAAATGAAAGTAGTTAATTAATTAATTTAGTTTAAACATCAATTTTCCTTTCCGAGCTTTAAATTTTCCTTAAAAAACGCATGTGTTTAAAACTTAAAAATAAAAACTCGCAAAGTAAATGCACGATCTCTTAAATTGTTTTCATGATTTCTATTTACATTTTCTTTGGCTAATTTTCAGTACCTAAAGGAAAAATCGTTTTTCTCGCAAATGAAATTTTAGGTACATGAATGTCAGCCAAAAACCTGCAATTTCCATGTTTTTCTCCAAATATTTCCCAGATCATAATATTTTTTAAAAATTATTCATACACGGGGAAAAATTTAAAGACGGCAACTGACGTTACATAAGTCGATTTTTTTTTTACAAAAGTTTGTGACTCTTCTTAATCCGTTTTTTCATCGCTATTTCAAAAAATGATTTTTCTATTGCATAACTTTTTTGCAGGGACTAAATATTAAAGTAATAATAATATTATACTATTTTTATAATCATACTTTTTCGAAAAATAAAGTATTTTTTAGTTTGAAATTTTGTAAATTAATTCATTTTTTTATTATAGATGTGTCTCTTCTCTTAGGATTTCATTAAAATCATTTGTTGAGCAAATATACTGCTAAAAATAGTTTTAGGTACTACGTCCGATTTACCGGGTCGTACTTGCCCTCAACCTATTTTTGAAACGAGGGTGGCTGATCTGAGAAAAAATCACCTATTAATATTTAATTTGATGCTAATGTATAATAAGGTGAGAATATCATGATAAAAAAAAAAACTACTTTTTCATAGGTTTTTCCTTTATTTTATTACCAAAAATATTTCTCACTAATTTTATTACATTTTAAATGGAAAATATTTACAAATTGTAGTTAGATAAAAATAAAAACATTACAGTAAACTTTAGAAGGTTAATTTATTGCCTGAGATTTAAAAAAAATGATCTAAACACTATGTATAAAAATAGTTGAAAGATTAATGGAAAAAATTATATACACTAGAACCTTGATTATCCAGACCTCAAGTATATGGACTCTGATCTGCATCTACTGGATAAGCATTTTAGTCCAAAAATAATGTATATTTTATTTTGTTTTAATTTTCCTAAAATGATGTATATTTTATTTTTATTTTAAATTATTCTAATAGACACGTATTGGTTCCTCATAGAGGAACCTTTGTGATAGGTGATATTTTGATTTTCGATATTTTGGCATATAAGCACGTTTTGAGACCTCAGGAAGCTAAAAAACCGGTTTTTAAAAAAAGTCTGTGTGTGTTTGTATGTGTGTATGTATGTATGTATGTATATATGTTGCACTGTAACCAGTGATATTTCACAGCCAACACGACATTAAGAACTAATTTTTTTTTCAAAATTTTTTTCACCAAAAAAGCTCGAGGTACTTTTTTTTTTTTTTAATTTAGATGTAATACCTCATTTATTTCCACGAAAGTACTTATATTTGAAAGTATGGTTTTTAATCGATATCTCGAATCTAATACTTAATTTTTTGAAAATTTTTTTCCCAAAATTTTTTTCATGAAAAAATACAAAAAAAAACTAATTTTTTTTTTTTTTTTGGACGTAGTACCTAATTTATTTCTATGAAAGTACTAGTTTTAGAAAGTTTGTTCATAGTCATTTTTTGGATTTAATACCGAATTTTTAAAAAATTTTTTTCTTAAAATTAAAAAAACAAAAAAATTAAAAAACCTGCAATATTTTTTTTTTTTTTTTTTAGGATGTAGTACTTAATGTTTTTCTACGAAAGTACGAATATTTAGAATTATCGTTTTTAAATGATTATTTCATGTGATACTTAATTTTTCGAAAATTTTTTTTTTTCAAAATTTTTTTAATAAAAAAATTAAAATAATACAATAATTTTTTTTCTTTTTGGACGTAATACCTAATTTATTTCTAGGAAAGTTCTAATATCCAGAATCATCGTTTTTAAAGGATTTCTCCATTTGATATGTAATTTTTCGAAATTTTTTTTTCAAAATTTTTTGTATAAAAAGATTAAAACAATACAATAATTTTTTTTCTTTTTGGACGTAGTACTTAATTTATTTCTATGAAAGTACTAATATCCAGAATTATGGTTTTAAAGGATTTCTCCAACTTATATGTAATTTTTCGAAATTTTTTTTTTCAAAATTTTTTGTATAAAAAAATTTAAAAAACACAATACGTAGACGATATGTTGATCGCCAGTAATGATTTAGAAAAACTGGAGCAAATAAAACTGAAATTGAAAGATGAGTTTGAAATGACAGATCTAGACGAACCTAAAAGTTTTCTTGGGATTAACTTAGAACGAAATAGATTAAAGAGAATTTTAAGTTTATCACAATAAGATTATATAGAAAAGATGTTAGAAAGATTTGCTTTTAAAGAAAAACATCCGCAAAGAACGCCTATGGTTACGCAACAGGTAGCTAATCGAAAAAGAAAAGAACGAGAAGAGTCTGATGATGATGAGAAATTGAATAAATTTACTTATGGCAAATACACATTATAGAGAAGCTGTTGGTTCTTTAGCATATTTGGCTAACGTTACTAGACCAGATATTTCGTATACCGTAAATATATTAAGTAGAAACCAGGTTGAACCAACTGAAAATGAGTGGGCTATGATTGAAAGAGTGTTTAGATATCTTAAAGGAACCATAGACTTGAAATTAACATTGAATAATAAACTAGAAGGCTATTCTGACTCTAGTTATTCTGATTGCAAGAAATCATTAAGAACTAGTGGATATGTTATTAGATTCTTTGGTGATTCAATAGCCTGGAAAACACGGAAACTGTCTTATGTAAATCTATCTACTTGTGAGGCTGAATACGTTGCGATGAGTAATGCGACTCAAGAAATGATTTTAATTTTTAATTCATTAAAATTAATGTTGAACATTCCTTTAATGTCCTTGAACCTTTGGTGTGATAATTCAGCTGCGGATAAAAATACTAAGACGAGAGGCAGCAATCGGTTGAGACACATAATAGACACTAAGGTTGATTATTTTAAAGATTGTCTCAAAAAGGGTTATATCGAAGTTAGATGGGTACCTTCTAAAGAACAAATAGCTGATACTAAACCGTTGGCTTTTGATTTGCACCGACAACTGATTAATTCAATCTTAAACTTGGAGAGTTAGACGAGTCAAATTGTACATGATGTGTATTCGATGAGATAAACTAATAATTGATTTGATTTGTTTCAGATAAATAGATAAGAAAGTGCTTGAGACGGGAGGGAGTGTTCGACTATGGCGCCTCCACGCACTTCCTTAATATACTACTCGGTGAAGAAGGAGGAAAAGCTTACAGTTCAGTTCCACGCTGATCGTCGTTCAGTTAATATCGCAAACGCGCATTAAATCTTTATATGTATTATTTGATCAATATAATAAATAAATCGTGTAATAGACGAGTTTAATAAAAGATTAGTAAAGACGAGTATTAAATATTAAACTCTATTATAAATAAATAACAAACGAGTGTTTATTTTATTTTCACTAAACATAAAACCCAATATAAATAAATAATTATTATCCTACCATCTTCGAGTGATTGCGGTATTAAAAGTAAGTGAAGGAATGATTGCAGGTTAGTGCAATACCTGCAGTCATCTGGATAACCGCAGTACGTCTCAATATTAGCCTATACCTTGGACTTCAGGTTCTTTGATACGGAGTATGTACTCCACATACTGGCTGATTTCGGACCTTACTTCTTCATTTCGAAGCATCAGGCCAACCACATTCTCAGGTGTGATTTGACCGATGTTAGTTTGTAATTGAAACTTTTTAGCAGCCCACCTATCGCATTTGAAGAATGTGTGTTCCGGCGTGTCTTCTTTACCAGGACAGTATATACATTCACAACTATTCATCTTCTGGATCCGAAAGAATTAGGAGCAAAAAAGTCCATGTCCGCTTAGGAATTGGGTCAAAAAATAATTAATGTCCCCACGCCCTATATTTATCCAAGGTGATATCCAAATATACCATTTCCAATTGGGAGGGACCAAAATGTACCATGCCCAAATGGGGGGTGCCCAAAGACCCATGCCTAAATGGACCATGCCCAAGTTTGCTTCGTAAGAAGTTTTGTAAGTGCTATCTCACCTGAAAATACTCATATGTTGCAGTATACTCTCGTGAATATGCTATAGAACCTTCTGAGGTACATTTGGAGAACATTCGCGCCGAATGCAAATTTAGAACATGAGCCAGAATATACAATAGAAGATTCTATAGCACATTATTATAAAAAAAATCTTTTTTTTTTAAATTAAATTTTTATTTTTATTTTTAAATCAAATTTTCATTTATAGGATAATAATTAAATTAAAAAAGATATTTAGTTTCAATTGTTTTATTTAAAAAAAATGTTTTTAAATTTTTTGATTATCAAATTTATTTACTTTTTCAAATGACTTATTTTGAAATCTTTTATTTGAAAATAAAATAATAATTATAGTATAATCAATTATAATAATACGTATTCAATTTACAGCTTACATTTATTTACATCTTGACAATGATTTAGAAATTAAGTAACTAGCGTCTAAAATAAATTATACAGTTGCTATTTGACTGCTTTATCTAAGGTTATTATATATTATTATTATTATTATTATTATTATTATTATTATTTTTATTATTATTATTATTATTATTATTATTATTATTAACTCCGCTATACCGGTCCTAAGCCCGGCGCCTCATAAGGCTGAGGAAGGAGGAAGGTAGTTCAGGCCACCTTTCCAAGGTTGAACTGGAATCAGAGATACAGGACATAGCTTTCTGGAACAACTGAGGCTGCCCTATAAACGGGTCCCATGCCTTGCTCTTCACTGTGGTACACGCATACTGCTGTACCACAATGCACTTTCATTAGGTATGCCGCAGACAGCTTATCGCTTTCTGGAATAACTGAGGCTGCCCTATAAATCGGGTTTATGCCTTGCTTTTCCTCTGTGCATCCCTAATGCAGTGCCGCAGACTGCTATCCATAAGTATCTCTGAAGAAACGGCACACCAAAAGGGGCTCCAAGGTCTTCTCCAAATTTAAGTGCGATTTAAGCTATATGCGGGGTCGCCTTAGGCCTTAGGTATATGGCTCTTAGCATGGGAGATTTCCACCTTGAGCACAGCGACGCAGCCGATTAAAGGCTAGTTGCGGGCTCCGCTAAACTATGACTCGTGGTTATTACTTTCTGGTTTAGTAATGTGTGAAGGTAAACCTCGGGGCCAGGAAGACTTCGGCCTTTCTGGATGGGCGTGGCAAACCCAAGGAACTCTAGCTGTGTTTTGAGGAAACTCTAAAATCCTCCGCCGTGTGTCTGCCCATGCGGGACATGTGTGTTTACAAACACAACTAAACGTGTTTGTCTACACACATGCACGGTATGGACAGTATGCCGTGCGGCGCGACCCGTGAGTGCCAAAAGAGGATCCTGGATGGGGAAGCGAGCTGTCTGGTTGCGTGCCGAGCAACCTGAACCATCTTTGGCCTTTGCTGACGCAAGACGGGAGGTGGGGTTCTCTGCAGCCGGAGCCCATCATTAACGGCTTGGCGATGTTGCCGGTATGTACCCAAGCTGCTGGAGGACTCTAAATTTCCGAAGCGAATTATGCTTTTATTCGCGGAGGAATGGGAGGAGCAAGGTAGTGCAAGTACATGCCGTCAGCTATATCCTCTGTGATGCAACCAGTCTGCATGTCAGCTGCCCAGAATGTGAGGGGTCGAAGGAGGCCGTTGCACATGGAGTGATGAATCCTTAATGATTTGAAAATGTCTGATAAAAATACATACAAAAGCAGAAATGAAAATAAGAAGAATGGTGAAGATCGTTCTACACAGGACATGGACTGTGAAATCATAGATGAAAAGCAACAAAATGATATGGTCCAGGCGACTTTTGCCAGTACTTCAATTGGCAAAAACGTCACGCAGTTGAATCGATGTCATGCGACAATCGATGAGATATATGAAGAGATGCTATCTCACGTTGCACAGATGGAGGAAAAGATTAAAAAGCAGACTAACATTTCGATGGTAATCCAAGACGGTGTTAGGCTGATAAAGAATAATCTAAACAAGCTGACGACAATTAAAGGCATGCAAGTTCGAGAAGTCCTTTCTATCGACACCGAATTTAAGCAGTATATTACTGAGCAATCTAAAGCTGCTCAAAATACAAAAAAAAGGTCTCGAGAAAATTCGGAAGAGGGAAATGAGACAGGAAAGCAGACTCCCTCAAAGAAGCCTGCGAGCGGGAGTAGCCCAAAAAATTCGGCACCGAAAGTCAATTCTGCTGCATCCGTGGCAAAACCACTCTCAGCTGCCAGGTTTAACAAGCCGCCAACGTATCCTGGACTTACTGTTTCATTGGTAAGAATGACAAATGAAACAGTGACGGAATTGGAAGGAAATAGAGACAAGACGCCGGAACCTACTGAGACTCCTCTTGGGGACAATGAGGAATTCCAAGATTACACTGGCCGAAGGAACAGGAGAAAGAAAAGGAAAAAGGCAGAGAGAGAAAAAGACGAGGAAAGAAAAAAAGAAAAGAAGAAAGGGAACGCCAAGGGGAAAGCGAAGCTTCCTAGAGCTAGAGACAAGGCAGTCGCTATTAAGCTACCAGAAGGGAAAGCGTACGCGGATGTCTTGAAGCAGATCAAGGAAAGCGTTAGTGGAGAGGCTACTGCAGCTAACATCTGTTCAGTAAGAAAGACTCAAGCCGGTAACGTATTGATAGAGATGAAAGGAAAAACAGAAGGGCAAACAGCTCTTTTCGAGGCAGTCAAGGCAACAATGGGGGAGAACGTGAACGTCGCATGTTTGACGCCACGTCGGAACCTCCAGATTCGGGACATCGACTGCCTTACCACGAAAGAAGAAGTAGAGGCAGCCCTGAAAGCTGCCTTGAAGGAAACCGGACCGATTCAGGTAAAGCTATCTCAGCCTAATATTCGGGAGCAGAGATTAGCGACAATAGAGATGGACGAAAAGGCTGCGTTTAAGCTGGTCAAAAAAGGTAGCATTAAGCTAGGCCTGGGGAACTGTAGAGTAAGACTGCAGTCTACCCCACTTAGATGCTTCAGATGCTTAGCCTACGGGCATATTGCAGGAAATTGCAAGGGGCCCGATAGAAGCAAACTTTGCTTTAAATGTGGACTGGAAAACCACAAGGCAGACGAATGCACAGGAAAGCTGCGATGCTTCCTCTGCAAAGCTGCTAAAATGAAGGGAAACGAACTCAAGCACTTTCCGGGTTCCAGGAAGTGCGCTGAGTTCAAAAAAGCGATCACAAAATGATCAGGGTTGTCCAAGGAAATATGCACAGAAGCTGGATCGCAAACCAGCTCATGTATCAAACTCAGAGGGAGATCAAGGCTGACCTGTGGAACCTGTGGATCATCAGCGAGCAGTACCCAATGACTAATCCAAACCCAACCACTTGGTTCGCGGATGAATTTGGAACCGCAGCTATTTGGGTCGCAAATCCTGGAAATGTTCCAGTCGAAGCATCAGGAAGGGGCAGGGGTTTTGCATGGATTAAAAGCAAAGCCATAACGTACGTCAGCTGTTACCTAACTCCAACAGGACGTATACAGGACTACTATACGAAATTGGCAGACATAGAGGACTTCGCAAGAGAAGCGGGTGGCAACTTAATTGTTGCAGGAGACTTTAATGCCAAAGCTGTCGACTGGGGTATGCCCTATACTGACTCAAAAGGAGTAGCGACACTAGAAATGGTGTCAAGGCTGGGTCTCGTTGTTCTAAACGTGGGTAACACCACAACCTTTAGAAGGCCCAGCTTTACTGAAACTATAATTGACGTCTCCTTCGCATCCGAAGGCCTGAGTACGAGAGTCAATAACTGGCACGTCATGGAAGTCTTTACTGCGAGCGACCACCAGTACATCTCGTTCGAAATTCAGCATGAGAGACTGCCCCCTGGAGAGGCATATAGGCCAAAACCAAGAGGCTGGAACCTCAATAAGCTGAACAAAGAAAAATTTATACGAGTTTTAATGATGGGACAAAGGGCAATTCTAATGAAACCCCGCAGAGTAGGAAGTAAGGAAGACGCGGAGAATGTAGTATCCGAAGTAATGACGCTGCTCAAAAAAGCATGTGACGCTTCCATGCCTCGAAAAAGGTTTAATGGAAGGAACCCACCTGTATATTGGTGGAGCACAGAAATTGCAGAGTTACGTAGGCAAAGCCACATGACGCGAAGAAGAGCAACTAGGGCCAAGTCTCGCGAAGAAGCAAGGGAACTGATGAGAGTTCATAAGGAAGTGAAGCGATCTTTGAGGCGGGCAATCAATGCCAGTAAGATCCGCTGCGAAAGGAATCTGTGCCTTGAAGTGGACAACGATCCCTGGGGATTGGGTTTCAAGATAGTCACGAAAAAGCTAAGGGGATTTGCTGCTAGCTCACTAATGGACGAAGAGGAAGCAAGGACAGTAGTTGATGCTCTGTTTCCGATGCACCCGACGAGAATAGACCAAGAGGAGGACATTAGGGTAACCGAAATCCCGGACTTCACGCAAGAAGAGCTGTTCGCTGCCGTAGACTCTCTCAGAAATAAGAAAGCCCCCGGCCCAGACGGCATACCAGCCGAAATTATAAGAATCGCTGCGCACGAGTGTCCGTCATTGATGTTAATGATGTACAACTCGTGCCTACGAGCTGGAGTTTTCAGTAGGCGATGGAAAAAGGCACTGTTGGTCCTTATCAGTAAAGGAAAGGGAGATCCTACACTCCCGTCCTACTGGCGACCACTAGGACTGCTGGATACAGCTGGAAAGGGCTTCGAAAAAATGCTACAACCGCGTATCTTAAACGCAGTAGAAGCAGCAGGGGATTTATCTCCTCGGCAATACGGATTAAGACGGGGGAGGTCCACGATCGGGGCTGTGAAGGAGGTCGTTGACGCGATAACTAGGGCCCAAACGGGTAATCATTACTCACGTAAAATTACTCTTTTGGTCACCCTGAACGTCAAGAACGCATTCAATTCTGCAAAGTGGACAAAGTTCCTTCAAGGACTAAATGACTTTGCAGTACCAAATTATTTGATGCGGGTAATGAAGAGTTACCTAAGTGACAGAGTACTATTGTACGAGACTCTTCAAGGGAAGAGAAGTAGGAAAGTGACAGCTGGTGCAGCTCAGGGCTCCATATTGGGACCTGACCTATGGAACATCTCTTATGATGGTATCCTGAGGATGGAGTTAGCGGATGGCTGCTTTATGATAGGCTATGCGGATGATATTGCCCTCGTGATCATAGCAAGGAACGTGCAACAAGCACAGGATAGCTTGAGCGTCTGCATGTTAAAGACAAACGCATGGATGGAAGAGCACGGATTAAGTCTGGCAGTCGCTAAGACCGAGATCGTGATGTTCACGGGGAAGCAAATCAATACCGTTATTCCAATACGGGTTGACGAGGATACCATTATAGAGACGAAAAGGTTCGCCAAATATCTTGGAATAGTTTTGGATACGAAGCGGACCTATTTCGAACATATTTCTCAAAGGGTCAAGAAGGCAGGTACCACGACGCTAGCCCTGAGCAGGCTGATGTCGAACATGAATGGACCAAAGTCCAGCAGGAAAAAGCTGCTAATGTCCGTAACTCACTCCATCCTATTGTACGGATCGGAGATTTGGAGTGAGGCACTGGATAAGGATATATATTCGAAAGGTATGATAAGAGTGCAGAGGCAGGGTGCTCTGAGGGTTTCTTGCGCATACAGGACTGTCTTGGAAGCGGCAGTTCTTGTCATCGCAGGAATTATTCCTATTCAGCTACTTGCCAAAGAGCGTAAACTTATTTATGATAGAAAAAATGAAGGCGACGTCGACCGTATCAGAGCGGAAGTTAGGAGGGATGTGATGCTGGAGTGGCAGACGCTCTGGAGGGATGGCACAGACAGCGCATGGACCAGGCGCCTCATAAAAGAGGTCGCGCCCTGGACTCAGAGAGGGCACGGAGAGGTAAACTACTTCTTGACACAGTTCCTCAGTGGCCATGGGCTTTTCCAATCTTATCTCTTTAGGATGGGAAAGGTCGTGAGCCCTGAATGTGTATTCTGTCCCGACAAACGAGATGACGCGCGTCACACGTTTTTCGAGTGTGACCGCTGGATAACTAAAAGGAGAGCGCTGGAAGCAGAGGTTGAAGAAGTCACACCCGATAACATAGTCGAAAAAATGCTCCAGAACGAGGAATCATAGAGCGTCGTGGCAAGGTACGTGGAGGAGATTTTGCGTACAAAAAAGTTATTGACGACACCCTAACTAGGAGCCGCGTGTAGGAGCAGTCAAATTAGACGGTTCTTGCACGCGGCACCAATGGGGGGATAATGGAGGACGTACAAGGATATTTATTTATTTATTTATTTATTTATTTATTTATTTATATATATATTTATTTATTAATAAAGTTACTTATTTATCTAGTTGACGACACGGTGAAATAACAAGAAGGAGAAAGAAAGGATTAATGGATGGAAGGGATCTTCAACCAAAGAAGATACATGGCCTTAAGTCAACCCGATGTAATGTGATAAACGGTTCCGGGCTGACTTGTATAAGGTATGATGAGGGGTGAGTTTAGTCGGTAAACATGGGGCAATGCATTCTTTGTAGAGTGCCTTGCCATCATGGAGTCCGACACTGTTCAGAACACCGGGTTCTGTTCGTGCGTAACGCATTCTCACCTCTCTGCCACTGTGCAAAAAAAAAAAAAAAAAAAAAAAAAAAAAAATTATTATTATTATTATATTATACATATATATATTAACGTTATACATATAATAAAGGTCCTTCAAGGACTAAATGACTTTGCAGTACCAAATTATTTGATGCGGGTAATGAAGAGTTACCTAAGTGACAGAGTACTATTGTACGAGACTCTTCAAGGGAAGAGAAGTAGGAAAGTGACAGCTGGTGCAGCTCAGGGCTCCATATTGGGACCTGACCTATGGAACATCTCTTATGATGGTATCCTGAGGATGGAGTTAGCGGATGGCTGCTTTATGATAGGCTATGCGGATGATATTGCCCTCGTGATCATAGCAAGGAACGTGCAACAAGCACAGGATAGCTTGAGCGTCTGCATGTTAAAGACAAATGCATGGATGGAAGAGCACGGATTAAGTCTGGCAGTCGCTAAGACCGAGATCGTGATGTTCACGGGGAAGCAAATCAATACCGTTATTCCAATACGGGTTGACGAGGATACCATTATAGAGACGAAAAGGTTCGCCAAATATCTTGGAATAGTTTTGGATACGAAGCGGACCTATTTCGAACATATTTCTCAAAGGGTCAAGAAGGCAGGTACCACGACGCTAGCCCTGAGCAGGCTGATGTCGAACATGAATGGACCAAAGTCCAGCAGGAGAAAGCTGCTAATGTCCGTAACTCACTCCATCCTATTGTACGGAGCGGAGATTTGGAGTGAGGCACTGGATAAGGATATATATTCGAAAGGTATGAAAAGAGTGCAGAGGCAGGGTGCTCTGAGGGTTTCTTGCGCATACAGGACTGTCTCGGAAGCGGCAGTTCTTGTCATCGCAGGAATTATTCCTATTCAGCTACTTGCCAAAGAGCGTAAACTTATTTATGATAGAAAAAATGAAGGCGACGTCGACCGTATCAGAGCGGAAGCTAGGAGGGATGTGATGCTGGAGTGGCAGACGCTCTGGAGGGATGGCACAGACAGCGCATGGACCAGGCGCCTCATAAAAGAGGTCGCGCCCTGGACTCAGAGAGGGCACGGAGAGGTAAACTACTTCTTGACACAGTTCCTCAGTGGCCATGGGCTTTTCCAATCTTATCTCTTTAGGATGGGAAAGGTCGTGAGCCCTGAATGTGTATTCTGTCCCGACAAACGAGATGACGCGCGTCACACGTTTTTCGAGTGTGACCGCTGGATAACTAAAAGGAGAGCGCTGGAAGCAGAGGTTGAAGAAGTCACACCCGATAACATAGTCGGAAAAATGCTCCAGAACGAGGAATCATGGAGCGTCGTGGCAAGGTACGTGGAGGAGATTTTGCGTACAAAAAAGTTATTGACGACACCCTAACTAGGAGCCGCGTGTAGGAGCAGTCAAATTAGACGGTTCTTGCACGCGGCACCAATGGGGGGATAATGGAGGACGTACAAGGATATTTATTTATTTATTTATTTATTTATTTATTTATATATATATTTATTTATTAATAAAGTTACTTATTTATCTAGTTGACGACACGGTGAAATAACAAGAAGGAGAAAGAAAGGATCAATGGATGGAAGGATCTTCAACCAAAGAAGATACATGGCCTTAAGTCAACCCGATGTAATGTGATAAACGGTTCCGGGCTGACTTGTATAAGGTATGATGAGGGGTGAGTTTAGTCGGTAAACATGGGGCAATGCATTCTTTGTAGAGTGCCTTGCCATCATGGAGTCCGACACTGTTCAGAACACCGGGTTCTGTTCGTGCGTAACGCATTCTCACCTCTCTGCCACTGTGCAAAAAAAAAAAAAAAAAAAAAAAAAAAAAATACATATAATAACGATATTTAAAAGTTAGTCTCAAAAGCCCGATCTTACAAGATGCATGTCTAGGCCCTGGAGACTCTTTTATGACTTGTAACTTATCAATTTCCATAAATACACATAATTTGTCTATTACGTTAACATCATACGTCACTTTTTTGTTACTAACACTTGAACAAATAAACATCGATACACAAAAATCATGTTCAACAACATCTATTTCATAACCAACACAATTGGTTTCACTATTGTTTGGATTGTAAACAAAATATAGAATTTTTATAAATTTATCATTTTTTAGTTGAACATAAGAGTTACATGATCTAGGTGAAATTATGTTGCTTGATGTGAAATAACAATGTTTGTAAAACATCCTTTGAAAAGTTTTATTAGGTGATGAATCTAAGTCAATAATAATTTTGTCCTTAACAAAGAGATTGTCTGACAGTTTAACATATTTGTCCGGCAATTCTGGAGAATCTATATTGTCGATAAATTTTTTTATGTGAACTGGGCAAGTAGGATATATACTTCTTTGTAATGCTTGGATTGCAAATTTTAAATTTATATTCCTTACAACTTGAGGCGTGACACCTTTGGCACTTTTTATACCCTTCGAAGCCTGAAAATTTTCTGATTCAAAAGAATAAGTTGAATGCGCGAATAAGGGTCCAAAGTCTCGAACACTATCTATAATATGAAGTATCTGATGGAGAGTTAATGTCATTGCCCTTAATCCAAATGTAGATTGTGTCAAAGCTACAAATTCTCTGAGTTCTTCATTTGCTTTGTTTAGTTCTTCAAAGGTAAATTTAGACTTTAAAAGAGTATATAGACTATTTACAAACAACGCCCAATAACGTACAATGGATTGACTAACTTTCAGCATGTCTAATATTGGTATTAAATAGTATAAAAAAAGGTTCTCATATTCTTTAGCTTTCCAATGACTTCTGATATGTATTGATCTAGGTAAAATGCTTACTGTTGTAGGTGGTTTAATTTTCATTAAATAAATTTCAAATAAATCTCTTTTTTCTTTACTAATCGATTTTAATATCTGTTCGAGTCCTTGCTTTGCAACACCAAGTAAAAAAATGTGTAAATAATCTGGTAATACACCTCGAATGATATTAAATTTTTTTGCGTACACGAATGGAGTGAGAGTTTAGACCCCTAAAGTAGTGAGTGTAGATGGTATAGGGTAAGCAGTTTTCAACATTAAAAGCATAGTACTTTTTAAATCTCTACGTATCATTTTTTTTTCTATAGGAAAACGTACGCAACCTGCATACCATTTTCCTTTAATACAGCACCAGTCACATGAATAATACCCATGAAAATTCACAATACCATTAATTGATGGACGAGCTGGTGTATCTGTTACTGAATTAATAATGTAAACTTTCAATAAAAGTTTTTTTCCTTTTACTATGCAAGGTATACCCTCTTCTCTTATTTTTGACATCATTTCTACAAATATTTGGAGGTACTCTGGCGGTGGATGAGAGTTTCCGTACCAAATACCGCAAGTTATTACACTTTTTAAACGTTTTTGCAATGGTATTTCGTTAACAATTGCATAAGTTGGCCATGCAGAGCATTTGTTATTCTCAAAAACCTTAAAGCCATCAGTGTTTATTGTAAGGGTTACATATTGTTGTTTTTCTTCACTTGAAAGAGAGTTCACGAAATTGCGATAATAAACGCCACCATATATGTCTTCAAGATTATTTTCGGCATGTTCCCTTTCATTTATTACTTGTTCATAATGATGCTCATATTTCATTATATATTCTTTTATAGCTTCTGAAGGATTTATTATGGCAAAATTATTATTATCACTTAAATTTTTTGCTTTTATTATATTTCCACACTTTTTGCATTTAACGTACTTAGTCAAATCTTTTATGTTACCAATGAAATTTATACATATAGGACAGGTTCTATAAAAATTTGTTGCATTTTCACGATTAATTATTTTTCTTATGTAATGTGAAGTGTTAATCAGTACAGGTAGAGTAAATATCATATTCATAAATTTTAAATGCCTCTCTATTTCTTTAGTTGCTATAGAATTTCGGTAACTTAATTTTAAAACAATTAGGAGTAACTGAGCTGGAGTCATATTTGCAGCATATTTTATCACGTCCATAAAACCTTTGGATTGCATTAATTTTTCTATAAAACTTTCTTTTTTTTTTTAAAGAGAAAGCTGATCTAGGTCGGACTGTGAATCATGTTTTATCTGAAAATAAAAAATTTGCGTAAAAAAATATTTATTTAATACATTGAATAGAAAATGCAATCAAAATATTAAGTACGGAGTTTTGCTTATTTAGTCAAGGCACCAGCAATGTTAAATGCATCCAAAAATTTTATCAGCACGAGAATGGATCCACGTCAGTGAAACATATGTATTTTTGGTCACTGAAACCAATTTTGAAGGTTACCCATTTTCGTATGGCCAGTTTTGAGTAATGAACGCTATATCATAAAAAATGGGCAAAAAATTAGCAAAATAGGTAAATTCTTGAAAACAATTGCTAATTCCTTACCGATTTTTTATGATATAGCGTTCATTATTCAAAACTGGCCACCGAAAATGAATGAAACCTTCAAAATTAGTTGACCAACTAAAAATCTGACCAAAAATTTGGATTCTGCGGAAAATTTTACATAAGGATATATCTTTTCATGTTTTTAAGAGCGTTTATGTTAAAGTAGCGAAATTTTAAATTGAAATAATAAATTAATTTTCTTCCTAGCGGGCCGAAAACATTTTTTTTGCCCCGCAACGAGATCGAAAAAAACGCGTTTTCACCCCATTGAGAAAGAAAATTTTCGTTTTGTCCATGGGAATGTGTCTTTGCGGTTTTTGAACTTTCTGCGTTCAAACTATGTACAAAGGGTTTTTTTAGTCTGTAATCAATCATTTTTGTGATTTTTTAACGAAAAATTAATATTTCACTCTTAAGGTAACAGACCGAATTGGAATGGCGTTTTTTAAGACATTTTTCTTTATTTAATTTCTCATCCCCTTTATTAGTTATCAGTTTACAATTTTTTTTGTACATTTATTAGGCATTTATAAATGATAAAATAATAATAATAATAATAATAATAATAATAATAATAATAATAATATAATTTATATAAATGAAAAAATTTTTTTTTTTTAATTTTAATAATTAGTTGTATTTATAGAGGACGCCAAAGTACAGATGTAGAAAGTGCAGTCGGTCCATGGCTGACAGTTAATCTCAGGATTGGCAAGTTTAAAAAAAAAAAACCAAAAAGATTCTTAACAAGTTATGCGTCTCACAAGGCAATACACCTAAAATAGAAAAAAAAACTAAAAAATAAAAAAATGGGAGAGGCGGAAAGAAATTTTTTAAAATTAGGCGTTATTTTCGACCGTGTTACGCCTGGTAAAGGCATATTTAAATTAATTTTTTTTTAATTTTATGGTGTATTGCCCTGTCATATACTTTAATGAGTATATTGAACTAAAGTTTTTGAAAATCGGCCCAGCCAAACCGGAGATTAACTGTCAGCCAGTTGAAAAAAGGTAGTTTCGAGATAAACGCATTTGAAATTTTTTTTTGTATCATTTCTTAAGTATTTCGCTCGTTTAGAGTCGTGTAACATCGTTATAACCCTTGTGCAAAAAAAAAGAATTAATATTAGATAATATTAGATAATATCAGATATTATCAGATAATAATACATAAATTTTAATTTTATTGGATAATATTAGATATTTTTTAGATAAATTTTGTTTAAATTGGCATTTAATATCTAATAATATCTAATATTATCTATTATTATTAAATATTATTTAAAGGTATCTGAAATTTTTAAATATTTTTAAATATAATCACTAAACATTTAAATTTGTAAAAACTTGTAAAATTAATTAAAATTTTTATTTTTAGTTAAATAATTAAATAGCGCAGTTAGATGATTGAAAATTAAACAAAATTAAGCTTTTAAAGGTTTTATAATTCCAGAACATCTTGTGATATTTTTTTTTATACATTTGATTCTAAATTTTGAAATGTTTCTGTGTTTAATTGTCTATAATTTTGGAGAAAACTTTTAGAGCAATTCCTGGAAAACATCTTATTAACTAAATTTTTGTTTTTACAAAAAAAAGTATTATATTAACATTATTCTCACAAATGAATATCATGAAATATTTTATTAGTAACCAGTAACCAGAAAGTAGGTACTTTCCGTTCCACAGGTGAAAATTTTAACGTATCTAGATACGTATCCAGATACGTAGCCATTTCGTTTTGGGTTATTTTTTTTTTAAACTTTAATTAATCTTGCAAAAAAGAGTAATTGAGCATGAAATTGAGTAATAATCACAAAAATCTTTGTTATAAGTATAAATTTACCCCTATCAAAAGACTTTAAATTTTTTCGGGACTTGTAATTTTTTTTCCTATTTATTATTTTTTTCTTTTTTTTTTTAAGTTATAAAAGTATGTTTAATATTTTAAATACTTTACAATTATTATCTAACTTAATTTTTAGAACTTTCAAAATAATTGCTTAGTAAACTACTTGGGTATCGAGGACTTTGGTTAAATAAAATGTAAAATTAAATTAATGAAAACAAAATTTTAATTTTTTATTTAAAAAAAGAAACAAACATAAATACAGTTTTATGTCTTGATGCGAATTCAAATCATTTTCTTGAATTTTTTCTGAAGAAAAAATGTATACTCATAAATTTACTAGCCTGCAATACATTGCCACAAAGTTACATCTCAGCCTTGATCGCATGGGCTCGTTTCCTGCAAAAACCTAAATTACAGAAAGTATTTATTCATTCATAAATTTAGTATTACCAGAATAAAAAATATATTGAAGAAAAAAAATCCGGTTGCGGCTACCGGAATTCCGTTTAACGATTGCAAATGTCTTTAAAATGCAAAGAAAATTTAAAAAATATTATTTTCATGCATTTAAAATGCGAGTAACGTGGCATGATAAATCATTAAAAAAAACTTTTCTTGTGATTCTTTAACAAACGATTTAAAAAAATTTTTTTCTATCTTTTCTTTACATTTTGACATTTGCAACCATTTAAAATAAAAAAAAAAATCCGGTTGTTTTTCTTGTCAGCGGCCAGAAAGCGCGTATTTCCCGGCCGCTGTGCGACCGGAAAAGACGCGTTTTCTCACCACTGACGAAGGAAAATCGTATACGACCCTCGTTCAAAAATAAAGAATGGCCCAAATCGCAATTTACCAACCTCAGCTTTGCCTCGGAAGGTAATTTACGTGCGATTTGAGCCATTCTTTACTTTTCTGGACACGGGCTCGTAATATACTATTTCAGTGTGGTATATTTACAGATCGTGGCCAGAAAAAAAAATAATGGTCCAGATCGCCCGTAAATTACCCGGTAAAATGAAATCTGGGGCATTCCCCTTTTTTAACCAAGGGCCATATAAAATTTTAATACCTTGCTACCTTGCTAAACGTAAAAGGTAGAACCAGCTGAAAGGTACAGCTCTTAAAAAATGACCTTCGCCAACCAAAATTTTTATATGTTTTTGTATAAAATATTATTTCTCCAAACTTTTTAGTTTTTTCTAAGTTTTTATAGCTACTTTTTGGTAATAAATTTATAAAAAATAAATATAATAAAAAATTCGAAATTGCCTGGAAAGAATACCGTGATTTCAAAAAAAAATCATCTTTTTTGGATGAAATATTTCGAAGAAACTATAAAAACTTGAAAAAATACTTCAATCGGTCAGTATTTATCGTAAAAAGAAAAGTTTTAGACAATTCCGAAGTGCCAATTTTCAATAGCCAGGATTCTGAAATTCGTGATTAGCAACCCCAAAAACCTTTATGGGCCCAATTTGGACGCTCAAAGTGCAAAAATAGCAAAAACAGCCCTTTTTGGGGGTAGTTTTTGCTAATTTAAGGTGAAACCCACCCCAATTTCTGTACAAAATTACCCCCAAATTCGTGGTCAGCGATCCAAAAAACCTATACTGGACCAAATCTGATGGTTGCAAGTATACTTACAACCCCACACCCCCTGTATTTTGACTGGAATATAATAAAGAATTTCTTAAATTAAAAATATTAAAAATAAGAGAATTTTTTATTTTCTTTTCAATTAAAAAATATTATTGATTATTACCCAACAAGGCAATATAAGCATCTAGAGGCATCGGAATGACTGGGGACCAAATTCCTCCATAAATTGGAAAATTTCAAGACTTTTTCGTTTTTTAACCTAATAAAACTGTTAAGGCACGATTTAATTTATGTATTGCATACATAGGATGATCGTGCCTAAAAAATTAATTTTAAATAAATTATTTATTTTAGAACCATTAACCTGATTTTGGATGTATTTAATTCAAAACCAATTCATTTTTCACTATTTTTATCATTTTTTCATAATTTTATTTTATGTCTGAAATCAGTTTTTTGGACGTTTCAATGGAAAGACTTAACGAAATCACTTGAAACTGAAAATCCTGCAACTAGATCTGATTTCAGAAAATTTGGTCTAAGGGATTTTTGATTCATCGAGTAGGTTCTGAGAACTTGGGGATACACTTTCTCGAACATACATCCCTACACACACCAAGGCAATATAAGCATTTAGAGGCATCGGAATGACCTGGGAACCAAATTTCCTCATGAATTAGACAATCTAAGAGAATTTTAAAGACTTTTCCGTTTTTTGACCTGACAAACTTATAAGGAATGATGGCATCTATTTATTGCATACATAGGGTGATCATGCCTAAAAAATGTGGTATCAGGACAAGAAATACAGGTATGTTCCAAATTTATCTGAGATCTTGTTTATAAGCCAAGATCTTAGATAAATTTGGAAAAGAACTAAAATTGATTACAACTAAATTTATTAGCTTCAGAACTACAGACAATCCAATGTTTGTCTATTTTTTAAAAGTATACAGGATTTTTATTGATCATTATTTTTAAACAGTAAACAACTTGTTTTTAAAAATTGCTTTTAATAAAGAAACTATACTGGTATACTAACTGATAAAATTTCAATGATTTAGATTTAATAACATTAAAATAAAATTTTTGTTAACGCTTCAAGTAAAAAATGTTTTCACATGTAAGTATTATAATTTAAGCGGTTTCGTTTCATTGTGCTAGACATGAAGAAACATTTTATTAAATTTAATTTGAAACCTTAATTTGTTTAAGTAAATACATAAACTACCTCAATTGGAAATAAAGGGTGTGTAACTTAACATTAAAGAATCAGGAAATTTATTAAACAAATTATTAAAATGAATATATATTTTACCTGATTTTAATTTTTAAGCTTGTTCTGGATGATGAAGGATGTTCTGGAAATTAAGTGATGCAGTTGCTGTAGATGGTTTATAAAATATAATATACATTTAATTTTGCTTCCGATGAAACCTTGTCTCTAAGTTGCATTGAAGTCGCTGCAGACTTAAAAATATCTGTATCGAGTAATGAGGAAACCCTTACATTATGTGGTAAAAGTAACTATAGAAAAAAAATAAATTAAAATACTGTAAATAAATTTTAATTAATAAAAGATAATTTAATTGGTTACATTTTATTGTTTAGTGGGATCAGCCTAAGGATCAGCCTATAACTCCTATACAGATAAACCTGAACAATTTTATAACCTATAAAATATAAAGACACAAAGAAAACATTTCTTTTTTAAAATAGACTAAAAAGAATTTAATTCTTATCTGAAACTGTTGTTTACGAATTCTGGCCTTATTTTTCTCATTTGAAACATTATTATTCTCTTAATTTAAAAACATCTTTTCATTCATCTGAGTATACAAAATTTTTCAGATATTTATGCGTTGCACATTATACTAAATAGTAATAATTCTATAAAACTAATAATTCTTGATTTTAATTGAATTTTGAACACATAAAATAATTAAATTTAAATAAATTAAAAAAAACAATATCTTTAATACTTAAAATTATAAAACTAAAAACTTCTTCAGTAATCACATGTGTGTTAGTTGCTGGTTCTGTGCAAGCCGCGCGCAAAGACGCGCGCAGCACGTTATTTATTGATAGTTGATACTTGATTTCAAAAAGTTTCGTTATGCTACAACTTATTTTATTTTTTAAGTTTTATAATTTTAAGTATTTAAGTTAATTATTTTATGTGTTCAAAATTCAATTAAAATCAAGAATTATTAGTTTTATAGAATTATTAGTCTTTAGTATAATGTGCAACTCATAAATATATCCAAAAAATTTTGTATACTCAGATGCATGAAAAGATGTTGTTAATATAAGAGAATAATACTGTTTCAAATGAAAAAAATAAGGCCAAAATTCGTAAACAACAGTTTCAGATAAGAATTAAATTACTTTTAGTCTATTTTAGAAAAGAAATGTTTTCTTTGTGTCTTTATAATTTACAGGTTATAAAATTGTTAAGGTTCATCTGTATAGGAGTTAAGCTGATCCCACTGAAACTGATACAATAAAATGTAACCAATTAAATTATCTTTTATTAATTAAAATTTATTTACAGTATTTTAATTTATTTTTTTTCTATAGTTACTTTTACCACATAATGTAAGGGTTTCCTCGATACTCGATACAGATATTTTTAAGTCTGCAGCGACTTCAATGCAACTTAGAGACAAGGTTTCATCGGAAGCAAAATTAAATGTATATTATATTTTATAAACCATCTACAGCAACTGCATCACTTAATTTCCAGAACATCCTTCATCATCCAGAACAAGCTTAAAAATTAAAATCAGGTAAAATATAAATTTATTTTAATAATTTGTTTGATAAATTTCCTGATTCTTTAATGTTAAGTTACACCCTTTATTTCCAATTGAGGTAGTTTATGTATTTACTTAAACAAATTAAGGTTTCAAATTAAATTTAATAAAATGTTTCTTCATGTCTAGCACAATGAAACGAAACCGCTTAAATTATAATACTTAAATGTGAAAACTTTTTTACTTGAAGCGTTAACAAAAATTTCATTTTAATGTTATTAAATCTAAATCAGTGAAATTTTATCAGTTAGTATACCAGTATAGTTTCTTTATTAAAAGCAATTTTTAAAAACAAGTTGTTTACTGTTTCAAAATAATGATCAATAAAAATCCTGTATACTTTTAAAAAATAGACAAACATTGCATTGTCTGTAGTTCTGAAGCTAATAAATTTAGTTGTAATCAATTTTAGTTCTTTTCCAAATTTATCTAAGATCTTGGTTTATAAACAAGATCTCAGATAAATTTGGAACATACCTGTATTTCTTGTCCTGATACCACATTTTTTAGGCATGATCACCCTATCTATGCAATAAATAGATGCCATCATTCCTTATAAGTTTGTCAGGTCAAAAAACGGAAAAGTCTTTAAAATTCTCTTAGATTGTCTAATTCATGAGGAAATTTGGTTCCCAGGTCATTCCGATGCCTCTAAATGCTTATATTGCCTTGGTGTGTGTAGGGATGTATGTTCGAGAAAGTGTATCCCCAAGTTCTCAGAACCTACTCGATGAATCAAAAATCCCTTAGACCAAATTTTCTGAAATCAGATCTAGTTGCAGGATTTTCAGTTTCAAGTGATTTCGTTAAGTCTTTCCATTGAAACGTCCAAAAAACTGATTTCAGACATAAAATAAAATTATGAAAAAATGATAAAAATAGTGAAAAATGAATTGGTTTTGAATTAAATACATCCAAAATCAGGTTAATGGTTCTAAAATAAATAATTTATTTAAAATTAATTTTTTAGGCACGATCATCCTATGTATGCAATACATAAATTAAATCGTGCCTTAACAGTTTTATTAGGTTAAAAAACGAAAAAGTCTTGAAATTTTCCAATTTATGGAGGAATTTGGTCCCCAGTCATTCCGATGCCTCTAGATGCTTATATTGCCTTGTTGGGTAATAATCAATAATATTTTTTAATTTAAAAGAAAATAAAAAATTCTCTTATTTTTAATATTTTTAATTTAAGAAATTCTTCATTATATTCCAGTCAAAATACAGGGGGTGTGGGGTTGTAAGTATACTTGCAACCATCAGATTTGGTCCAGTATAGGTTTTTTGGATCGCTGACCACGAATTTGGGGGTAATTTTGTACAGAAATTGGGGTGGGTTTCACCTTAAATTAGCAAAAACTACCCCCAAAAAGGGCTGTTTTTGCTATTTTTGCACTTTGAGCGTCCAAATTGGGCCCATAAAGGTTTTTGGGGTTGCTAATCACGAATTTCAGAATCCTGGCTATTGAAAATTGGCACTTCGGAATTGTCTAAAACTTTTCTTTTTACGATAAATACTGACCGATTGAAGTATTTTTTCAAGTTTTTATAGTTTCTTCGAAATATTTCATCCAAAAAAGATGATTTTTTTTTGAAATCACGGTATTCTTTCCAGGCAATTTCGAATTTTTTATTATATTTATTTTTTATAACTTTATTACCAAAAAGTAGCTATAAAAACTTAGAAAAAACTAAAAAGTTTGGAGAAATAATATTTTATACAAAAACATATAAAAATTTTGGTTGGCGAAGGTCATTTTTTAAGAGCTGTACCTTTCAGCTGGTTCTACCTTTTACGTTTAGCAAGGTAGCAAGGTATTAAAATTTTATATGGCCCTTGGTTAAAAAAGGGGAATGCCCCAGATTTCATTTTACCGGGTAATTTACGGGCGATCTGGACCATTATTTTTTTTTCTGGCCACGATCTGTAAATATACCACACTGAAATAGTATATTACGAGCCCGTGTCCAGAAAAGTAAAGAATGGCTCAAATCGCACGTAAATTACCTTCCGAGGCAAAGCTGAGGTTGGTAAATTGCGATTTGGGCCATTCTTTATTTTTGAACGAGGGTCGTATACGATTTTCCTTCGTCAGTGGTGAGAAAACGCGTCTTTTCCGGTCGCACAGCGGCCGGGAAATACGCGCTTTCTGGCCGCTGACAAGAAAAACAACCGGATTTTTTTTTATTTTAAATGGTTGCAAATGTCAAAATGTAAAGAAAAGATAGAAAAAAATTTTTTTAAATCGTTTGTCAAAGAATCACAAGAAAAGTTTTTTTTAATGATTTATCATGCCACGTTACTCGCATTTTAAATGCATGAAAATAATATTTTTTAAATTTTCTTTGCATTTTAAAGACATTTGCAATCGTTAAACGGAATTCCGGTAGCCGCAACCGGATTTTTTTTCTTCAATATATTTTTTATTCTGGTAATACTAAATTTATGAATCAATAAATACTTTCTGTAATTTAGGTTTTTGCAGGAAACGAGCCCATGCGATCAAGGCTGAGATGTAACTTTGTGGCAATGTATTGCAGGCTAGTAAATTTATGAGTATACATTTTTTCTTCAGAAAAAATTCAAGAAAATGATTTGAATTCGCATCAAGACATAAAACTGTATTTATGTTTGTTTCTTTTTTTAAATAAAAAATTAAAATTTTGTTTTCATTAATTTAATTTTACATTTTATTTAACCAAAGTCCTCGATACCCAATTAGTTTACTAAGCAATTATTTTGAAAGTTCTAAAAATTAAGTTAGATAATAATTGTAAAGTATTTAAAATATTAAACATACTTTTATAACTTAAAAAAAAAAGAAAAAAATAATAAATAGGAAAAAAAATTACAAGTCCCGAAAAAATTTAAAGTCTTTTGATAGGGGTAAATTTATACTTATAGCAAAGATTTTTGTGATTATTACTCAATTTCATGCTCAATTACTCTTTTTTGCAAGATTAATTAAAGTTTTAAAAAAAAATAACCCAAAAAAAATTTTTAGAAACGTTATTTAGGTCCGCTTTTTCTTGGAAGCTAAACGTTTCAGAAACGTTTTAAAAACGTTTCCATGTAAAATAATTTTTTTTACATTTAATTTTGTTTCTAAGTTTTTTTTCTTATTTTTTTTTTTATACATAATGAGTTAGCAAAAAAAAATTTAATTTTTTGGACCAAAAAAATTTTTTTTTTCTGAAACGTTTCTAAAACGTTTAACTTCCAAGAAAAGTGCGGACCTAAATAACGTTTCTAAAACGTTTTGAAAACGTTCTATAAACGTTTCTGTTTGCATTTTAGGGACATTCTACAATCAACCGTTTAACGCGTGCGGAGTTGCGCAGTAAGTAATGCGCAGCTACGCAAGGCCTTACGTGCTGCGCATTACTTACTGCGCAACTCCGCACGCGTTAAACGGTTGATTGTAGAATGTCCCTTAGTTTACATTAGAAACGTTTCAGAAACGTTTTGTGCTGTATGTGTTCGTTCTAAAAAAATGTTTTTATTTATCATTAAATTGTCACCGAAAAATGAAAAATAACCAAAAAAAATAAATAAATTTAACCAGTTTAAATATATTTTTTAAATGTATATACATAGATAATTCAAGTTTTTTCGAGACTGTCTCGAATTTTTGTAAACACTAACTAACAGATAGAAAATTCCCAAAATTTTAGAAATCCCAGAACACTTTATTTTATTGAAATAAAAATTTTTTAAAATCGCGATTTTCTCATTTAAAATACATTAAAAATAAAAAACAATTATTATAAAACATTATACCTGCCTTTAGCTCAACATAATTAATTTTTACCTAGCTTATTATTCATATTTTTTTATGAATTATCAATGTTTTTTGATTAAAAAAAATTTAATATGCATAATTGAATATTGCATGTTTTTTTTTTTAATTAATTTTTTATTGTAACGTATAAATAATTAAATGGATAAACTTAAAATTTTTTTAATTATTTTTAGATAATTATAAATAATATTAGATATTTTTAAATAGTATTTAATAATATCAGATATTTTTTGCCAATTTCGACAAATATTATCTGATAATATCTAATATTATCTAATATTAACATTTTTCTTTTGCACAAGGGAAAGCAGAATTTTGCCTAAATATTTTGGGAGGGAATTTTTGAAGGTATAAAGAGTTGGAATAAAAATTAAAAAAAATTTTGATTTATTGAAAAATCCAATTCGGTCTGTACCCTTAAAGTAGGTAAAACTACTCCCTGAAAAGGATTTCCTTATTTTCGAATTATTTTATGTACTAATTTTTTTTTTTTTTTTGAATTGAAGAAAAATTTTGTATATTTTAAAAATTTTGTAAAACCTGCGGAAATTCGTTATCCAGGATCCAAGAAATCGTAAGTACTTCATCTTAACGCAGAAAGTTCAAAAACCGCAGACATCCTTTGTAGGGGTAGTTTTAGCCAAATTAAGGGTGAAATACGAATTTTTCATTAAAAAATCACAAAAATTAATGATTAGCGAACCAAAAAACCCTTTGGATATAGTGTGAACGCAGAAAGTTCAAAAACCGCAAAACACGCTTTTTAGGGGTAGTTTTAACTAAATTAAGGGTGAAATATGAATTTTTCATTAAAAAATCCATGAAATTCGTTTTCAGCGCCCTAAAAACCCTTTGGGCCTAGTGTGAACGCAGTAAGTTTGAATATAGCAAAAACGCCCCTTTTAGGGGTAGTTTTAGCTAATATAAGGGTGAAATATTAATTTTTCATTAAAAACTCCATGAAATTCGTTTTCAGCGACCCAAAAATCTTCTTGGGACCTAATCTTGACGCAAAAAGTGCTGAAACAGCAAAAACACTTCTTTTCGGGGGCAGTTTTAGCTAATTTAGGGGTGAAATATTAATGTTACCTTAAAAAATCATCAAGGTTCTTAATTAACGACCCAAAAAACCCTTGGAAACCAATTCTTGGATAAATCTATTAACTCAGAAGGTAACGACATCAAAAATACCCCCTTTTGGGAGTAGTTTTTGCAAATTTAAGGGTGATGAGCAGTTTTCTTTACCAAATGACCCTGATTTTCGTGTTCAGCGACCCAAAAAACCTATAGTAGAGCAAATCTCGTATTCGCAACCGTAAGTGCAACCCCCCCCCCCCCGTATTTTGACTGGAGTATTATTAATATAACGCATATCGGACGAAAAGCGTACAGAATCAGCCCCCGGCTTTCAAATCGGTATGAATAAGTATTTATTTTTTGAAAGTACTATTAAAAATATACCTCGTCATTTCTTAGCTCAAATAAAGTTCACTTTTTGATTTTTTGCGGCATTTTTTTGTGTATACGCTGTAAAAAGTAACTTCCTTGAATTTACAAAAAAAAATATAATAATTTCGAAAAATTAGTAAATTATCAAAAAAATTTGCAAATAAACGAAAAAAAATTGTAAATTTACAAAATTAGGTATATTAACTAAATTTTTTTGTACATTCAAAAGAAAAAATCGATAATTTGTTGTTAATATACTAAATGCAGTGAATTTACGATTTTTTTTCGAATATTTACAAACTTTTTTGAAAATTTACTAATTTTTTTTTAGTCACTCACTAGAGTAAAGTTGGCCGGGACAAAAATTAAAAATTAATTTTTTTTAATGAAACCTATGTCAAATAATTACTCTTTAATTGCTCCCAAATGCTCTCATAATTATTTTAATTGCTCCCCAATTATTTTTTTTTAAATTAATAAATAAATAATGGGTCTGCACTGGCTTATAAAAACGTTTTGGGCATAAAGTATCCCTTCCACATTAATAAATCATAGCTCCAAAAATTGCTCCTGCATTAACTTAAATTGCTCTCTCAAAATTAATAAATAATTTTTTTAATTTGTTATTAAAAAATAAAAAATAAATATTTTGATTTTTGTCGGTAATTTTGACTACATGCTTGCTTTAATGCACTGGGCATTGCATTAAAAATTTTGATAGCTGCAAAAAAGTAACATTTTTGACCAACAGATTTATTTTTTTTAGGAATTGCTATTTTTATATATCTTTTGCTAGTTTTATGATTTTTATTTTTATATTCTCTAAACAATTGTATTACTTCTTTCCTAATAACAAAGTAATAAAAAGTTTGTCTCAAATTTAAAATATTATCATTTATTTCGTTATTAGTACCTTGTAGTTTATTTAAGATTTTTAATAGTTTATCTTGGAGTCTTTGAATGATATTTACACAATTATTATAAGCTCCTCCCCAGCCAAGAATACCATATGACATTAAAGAATGGAAAGAAGCATAGTATATTATCTTTAGTTGATTGTCATTTAAAATATATTTTAATTTATGGAAAAGAAAAACAACGAATCTGAGTCTTTTTAACAAATTAGTTATACGTACATCCCATCGCATATGCTGATCAATTATTATTCCAAGATACTTAGTATTTTCAACTCTTTCTAATGTGACGATTGTATTTTCATCTGTTATTTTAATATCAAAATGATCAGGTAACATTTTAAAACTAAGGGCAAAAGTAATATAGCATGATTTTTTAGTGTTAAGACTAAGCAAATTATCATTGAACCACTCATAAGATTTATTCAATATATAATTTGCTTTGCTCTGAGATTCACTCCAACTAGTACCATTTATAAGAATGACTGTATCATCAGCAAAAGATATAATACTGTCACTCAAATCTAGAAGATCATTCATAAAGATGTTAAAAAGTATGGGCCCCAGAACTGAGCCTTGAGGAACACCAAATACGACATCATCCTCTTCACTTAAGACCCCATTTACCTTAACTCTTTGTTTTCTATCGGAAAGAAAACTAGCAAAAAGTTTATGAGGTGTACCACGAATCCCAATAGCCTCTAATTTATCCAGCAAAAGCCCATGATCGACTGTATCAAAGGCCTTTGCTAAATCCAAAAAGATGGCCACTGGTTTTAATGATTTATCTAGACTTTCATAAATAAACTTAGTTACTTTAGCAATTGCATCATTAGTTGAAATACCTGTTTTTAAACCAAATTGTCTATTTGAAATTAATGAAAATTTTGTTAAATAATTAACAAGTCTAGTTTTTATTATTCTTTCAAAAATTTTTGCTATATTGGAGGTAAGGGAAATAGGTCTATAGTTACTAATTACCTTTTTATCACCTGTTTTGTGTATTGGAACAATAATTGCATTTTTAAAATGCGTGGGATAAACACCTTCAGAGATAGCTAAATTGTAAATATATACCAACGGATCAATAATGTAATCAGCCAATCACTTTATTACTTTATTACTAATGCCATCTACAATACCTGCTTTATTTTTATCAAGGTTGTTAATAATTTTTTTAACTTCAGAAGAATTGGTGTAATTCATATAAAAAGATTGATAGTTATTATTATCCGAAATCAGATTTATTTTTTTTCTTTTCTTACTTTTATTTAAATTTTTACCAACATTAGCAAAAAAAGTATTTATTTCCTTGGCAATATTTACATTGCCTGTAACCTTAAGGTTGTTAACAACTAATTCATTGATTATTTTTTTTTTACAATTATTTTTCTTATTACCAAAAATTTTTTTATTAGCAAATTCCCAAAATTTAGAACTATTTGTTCCTACTGTTTTAGCTTCTTTATTTAAAGAGTTGTTTTTAGCTATTTCAATTAGTAATTTTAACATCGTTTTATACCTTTTATATGCTGTTTCCTTTTTTTTATTATTTTTATCTTTAAACCATTCTAGATATAATTTTTCTTTGGTTGTGCATGATTTAACTAGCCCATTAGTTATCCATTCATTTCTTTTTACAAATTTTCTTTTTATTTTTGTATTGGATTTATTAATACAATTCTTTAACGTGTTTATAAACTTGTTAGTTGCTAAATTAGTATCTTTGCAATTATAAATATTAATCCATTTTTCTTGCCTAACTAAATTAATTAAATTCTTAAAATTAATGCCAGTTCTATTGTTATTATTGAAATTATTTGCATTATCACAATCAATATTTATAGCTATGATGTTATGGTCACTAATTGAATTTTTGCAGACATATGATTTAACTTTTTTATTTACCCAGTCAGTTTTTACAAATATATGATCTATGCATGTCCCCACTTTATAATTATTACCCATACTATCATTATTCTTATTACTATCATTTTTATTGTGAGATTTTGGCCTAGTTATATTATTGATAACTGGTAAAAAGCCATATTCCAGGAAATTATTTATATATTTTTCAGTATCATAATTATATTTAGTTGATTTAAAATTATTTTTTAAAATATCAATATTAATGTCTCCCAAAATATAGTGATTTTTAAAAATATTTGCATTTAAATAACACGATAGATTATCAACAAAAGTACTGACATTAACTTTATGATTTCGATATATAGCAGTGACTATTTCATTATTAAAAGTAATTTCAATGGCTTTAATTTCACAAATATTTACAATATTATAGTCATAATTAATATTTTTATCAATATAAATAAGTGTGCCATCAGCTTTGGTTATATCACTATTATTATAAATTATATCATAACCATCCAAATTATAAAACTGTGTATAAGGAATTTGCCAAGTTTCTGATAGAACTATAATATTTGGTTTAATACTTAATTTTTTTAATAAAATTTCAAGTTCATTATGATTATTATTTAAAGATCTAATATTAAAGTGTAAAAAAGTCATACCTTTGTTATCTTTAATTAATTCATTAAAATGATTTAAATTATTGCACAGATTTTCATTAAAAAAGTTCTCTATTAAATAAGATTCATTGTCAGCCATCATGAAAGAAGTGGAAAATCGATGTAATCTGTTTTATTGATTAATTGCTCATATTTCATTTTATAAACTGAACATTGTGTCATATTTGATGCAGTGTGATTTATGTTAAATTTCGTACCATGATTATCATTGTATATAAGACAATTAATACATCTTAGAGGATCATTTTTACATTTTTTTGAAGAATCGTGTTCTTCTGCACAGACATGGCAAATTTCGAAATTCTCACAATTTCTACTATGGTGAACAAATTCACAGCAATTGAAGCATCTTAAGATATTTATATCATCAAAAACTTTACATAAACTCATTTGAACAACAATTTTTTTTCTCATGGCAATATAATTATAAACTTCACGATTGACTTCTGCAAAGAGAATCCATGAACTACCGTATTTATTTTTCTTTTTATATAATATTTCAAATTCAGGTTTTTCTAAATTTTTAAAATTTTGATTAATAATAGTTTCATTTAATTTTTTTATATCCAAATCATCATACACTCCTACTATTTTTATTCTAGGTTTTAATAATTTTTCTTTTGTAACTATAACATTTTCTTTAAATTCCTTGCTTATATCTGATGTGATTTTTTCTGTGTTAGTGCTGTTTGAGCATTGTACATATAAATTTCCATTTTTTTGTTGGTGAAAAGATTCAATATCCTTGTTTAATGTAGGAATTAAGAAATTTTCAATAATTTGTTTTTTAGTATTTTCAAAAATATTTATATTATTATTATTTTTAATTTCGATTACTAAACCTGGAATTTTGAAGTTTTTTTTATTAGCATTTGCTTAATTAGCATTTGTTTTATTAAAACTATTGATTTCTAAGTTTTCTTTTAAAACATCAGCAAATGTGTCATTTTTTGAAGAGCTAATAATCTGATTTTCTAATTTTATTAGTTTTTCATTAATTATCGAATTTTTAGCTTGCAATGAAGCATTTGTCTCTCTTAATAATTTATTTTCATTTTCTAGCTCTTTTTTAAAATTTAGTTGTAAATGATCAATACTTTTATTACTATTTTTAATTTCTTGGAGGTTTTCTTTGAGTGAAACACATAAATCTTCTTTACTATCTACTAAGTTTTTCAAGGTTTTAATTTCATTTTTATATGATTGAATAAGTTCTTCTTTTTTTATATGATTGAATAAGTATTACTTCCAAAAATAATCATGGATTTTTTATATTTTTTGATCGAAAAATTTATTTTAAATTGTGATTTTCACTTCCAAAAAGAAAGTAATTTTGAATTTTTAATGCAAAAAATAGCATTTTTCTTAAAATTAGGACTTCGTGGAAAACAATTGATTGATACATCTAATCGAAAAAAAATTAGGGTATTTTATTTAATTTTTAAAACTAAAAAATGTCGAAAAAAATTTTTTTTCAATAATACTTCCACAAAAAATAATTCGGCAGTAAGTCTGAAAAAAAAACAATTGTGTTTATAAAAATTTTTTATGAATAATTAATATTTTACTCTTAAGGGTAGTTTGACATTCATTTTAAAAAAATACCGTTAGCATATTGTACCATTCAAATTAAAATTACCATTGGATTATTCGAAATTTATTTTTTTACATTTTTGCTATATTTATCACATAACAAAAATAATTTAAAAAAAATTTTTTCATTATATCGTTTATTTTTGATTTCATGAATATTAAAAACACCGTTATTGAGACTAAATTTTCAAAATACAGACAATAAACAGTGTAAGTACAAATCTCTAACTATAATATGTATTTATTGCACACCTGATATGAATAAATAAATAAATAATAAATAAATATATACCATTCAAAACCTACGTTGTATTATATGCTTCTCCATGTAAACACGTGGTACGGTTTGGAAGCACAGAAATATTAATTGTTGATAACAGTGTTTTAGTAGTAAATTTATAAAGAGAGCTAAAATAATATGAATGAAAATTATTTTTATCAAGATTTTAATTATACTAATAACCAATTTGAAGTTTCGGGTGATTATTACGTTAATGATGTACAACCAAGTGATTATTCTACTTTATTAGAAATCGGAGCGATGCAGCAGCAGCCTAATCAATGTAAGCACTTCATATATTTTAAATACGTTTATTTTACCTCTAGTAGCTTACCACTTTCTTAAAAAAATAATATTTTTTTTTAGATTCAGCAACTCAGGCTCCAAATTTCTCGATGGTTTCACCTACTAGTTCAATGGAACCAACAAACATAATTAACTCAATAAATTTTTTAGGTAAGGATTTATATACTTGTTTTTTAAAATTTATATTTAGAAGCTACAATCTATAATCTCAACACCGTACACAATACAAAAAACAAAAAATTACTTTTAAAAATGATTCAGCTTGAGGGAACCAAGAAATTATTGATTGAAATTGGTTACGTTAAAAATTAAATATATTAAATATATTAATCAAAGAATTTTTATTTTTAATTTTTAATTTAATGGAACTTAGATCTTTTAAAAATTTAATTACTCCTATGTAAAATTTTTTACGTTTTGAAAATAATTTGTATTAAATCTTATTAATACTTTTTAGCAGAACATAATAATGAAGATGCTTCTAGATCTAACACTTATGAAAATTCTCCAAATATTGAGGATGATTCTGAATTCTTTCCAGAAGGATATCATAATGAAGATGCTTCTGGATCTAATTTTTATCAAAATTCTCCAAATATTGAGGATGATTCTGAATTCTTTCCAGAAGGATATCATAATGAAAATGCTTCTGGATCTAATTTTTATCAAAATTCAGAAAAAACCTAAAAGGGGTGTTTTCGCTACTTTCACTCTATCCCTCCAAGATTCGACTTGATATGGTTTTTTGGGTCGCTGATCACAAAAATCAATGTATTTTCAGTTGAAACTTAACTCTTCACCCTTAAATTTGCCAAAACTACCCCTAAAAGGAAAAGGAAACCCTTAAATAGAAAATACCCCGATTTTCGTGTTCAGTGACCCAAACAACCTATAGTAGACCAAATCAGTAGCGGCCACAAACAATACCACCAAAACCGTGATTTGACTGGAGTAAATCAAAATAGTTTGGGTTTAGAATCTTAGCAGCTAGTAAGGTGGTAATTACAAATTATAAAATTAGAAAATTGTATTGCAGTGTTGAGTAATATTTGTATTATACCTAGTCCTCAGCTGGAAGTAAACATGTTCCATGCATTTAGGTTGTGTTTACACAAACCGGTTTTAAGTTTTTTAATTACGTTTGTTTTATTTATTATTTTTATTTCTGTTAGGTATGGTAAAACGTAGAAATTATTCAACAGGCGTATTTAAGCCAAAAAAAACAGACAAATAAAAAAAATTGGAAATCAGTTATTAGAAAAGAACTTTTTCACTCTGGTCAAGAACACTATAATCAGAAAGACAAACTGATCCCAGAAAAAGTAATGGGTCATGGCTGTGATAGTAAGTGTAGATTCAAATGTAAATTAAATATTACGTTTGAAGAACGTAAAATAATATTTGCCGAGTACCATAAAACAACTGATCAAACAAGCAAATGGAATTTTATATCTCGTTGTATGGAAATTTACCCCAAAAAAACTTGCCGGGATTCAGATACTTTGAGTAATCGAGAATATTCTCGAAAATATTTTTTTAGAATTGCAGGTCAAAAAATTTATGTCTGTAAGACCACATTTCTTCATACTCTCAGTTGCGGCAATGGGCCCATTGAATCTGCTGCACGTCTCCTATCTTTAGGCACTTTTAAAGTAGATTTAAGAGGCCATAATCAGAATCGTGGAAATAAAATTTCGGAAGACACTCTTGATTCTATACGTAATCACATTAATTTATTTGAAAGACAGCTAGCTCATTACTTGAGAGCATACTCTTAAAAAGAGTTTCTGGTAGAAGTGGGCTTGAGCATTGCAAAAATGTTTCGATTGTACACGAGTTGGCTACAAGATCAAGAAAAAGTAGATTTCAAAAAAGCCACAAAAAGGCAATATACAGATATATTTAATAACGAATTCAACATTGGTTTTTTTATACCGAAAAAAGATCAATGTGATAGTTGCACAGCTTACAAGTTAGCTACTGAAGCACAAAAAGCTGTTATGAAAAACGATTATGATAGACACTTGGAAAACAAAGTTGTATGTCGTGATAAAAAGAGGAGTGATGCAAGAAAAAGCTTAACTAGAACTGATCTGTGCGTTGCTTGCTTTGATCTTCAAAAAACTTTGAATTTGCCAAAAGCAAATACTTCTCTTTTTTACTATAAAAGAAAGATATCTGTGTTTAACTTTACAATATTTGACATTGGCAGAGCTCAGGGATACAATTATATCTGGAGAGAAGACATTGGTAAAAAGGGCTCTAATGAAATTGCAAGTTTCTTGCATGATTTTATTCAAAAAATGAGTGAAAAGGGCGTCAAAAAATTTATTTTTTATTCTGACAATTGTGCGGGTCAGAACAAAAATAGATATTTATTTATGATGTTTTTGCTCTGTTCCGTGAAATTTGGAGTTAAAATCAAGCACCGGTTTTTGGAATGTGGGCACGCACAGAATGAAGGTGATTCAGTGCATGCAGTAATAGAAAAAGCTAGCCGCGATCAAAGTTTATATGTACAAGATGATTGGATTCAAATTATAAAAAATGCTAAGGTCACTGGTAACAAGTATGAAGTTATTGAGGTTATTCAGAATATGATTAATAATTGCAAATTATTGATACTAAATGTGAATTTGCTTGTTGATAAAAATAATACAAAAGTTCCATGGTCAAAAGTCAGAGAAGTTAAATTTAATCCTGAAAATGTTTTAAGGACGCTCTGGCCAATGAATTCCCCAAATAAGACATATACTGGTTATTAGAGGAAAGTCTCAGGAATCGAATGGTATGGGCCTTATAGTCGATAGTCGTGTATAATTTTGAGATATAAAGGTCCAAAGATAAGTAAATATTACATTAGTCTTATGGGAAGAATTCAGGAAGTTGATTATTTTTACCATCAAATCGCGAATTCCCGAATGCAGATAGTGATAAATTGAAAGTTCAAAGCTTAAAGAATTTATTGGTACTTTCCAAATATGAGGTATACGTGGGAAACTTCGTGTAATTAAACGAAGAAAATTTTATAACGCAGTTTTAGCAGGAAGGACGCCATATTGTTTGTTTATTATATACAAAGCGCGCGCACTAAGGTTATAGTAAATAAAAACACAAATATAATATTATTCTTTAATTCGTAATTTCATATTTATTAATTAAGTAATAATTTATTATTTTAAAATAAATTTTTTTCCATAAAATAATTTGTAAATTGCATTTAATATAAAATATTTATATTTATTTGATAAATATATACACGGAAGTATAAATTTGAGTTCTGAATTTGTTCTTCTTGCAGAAGTACTGAATGATTAAAAAGTAATAACACATTAAATGTACATTAGTAAAATTAACAGATATTTACCATTAAATTTGTAAATATTATTTAAAAAATTATTTTTTTGAATTTATAAAGTATTATTTGTATCATTTAAATAGTTAAATAGGTATGGTTTCCGGCCCCAGCATATTTTTCGCATTTTTTGGCTCAATTTGATGATATATGATAAAAAAAAAGATTCCGAGGGTCGGCACCCCCACCCCCCCTGCGTTACCCCTAGGGGGTTGAAACGTGTTTTTCACTAAAAATTAATATCTCCGAGCCGAATCATCCGATTGGGGCGTGGTTGGTATCAAAATTTTCGTTTTGAAAAAATACACTAAAAAAAATTTTTTATTTTATTTTTGAACTCATTTTGAGGTTCAAAATTTCGAAAAACGTCATTTTTGGCTTTTTTGACGGTCTAAAAATTGACATATCTCAGGATAGAGGAAAAACTCCTTTTTTTCGCGCTCAGGGGACTTTTGTCTAAGACTACTTTTCAAAATTCCGTCGAAAAAATGGCAACTTTTACGGTGCATCACACGCAATTGACAATTATGTAAAAGAAATCGTGTTTTATTTTTTGCTTATTTTATCATACCATCTAATATTTTATTTTAAATCTAAAATTACCTTTTTTATGGTCTTTTTTATGTTTTTCTTATAATTTTTTCATAAAAAAACGATATTTCACCTAGACTCTACCAAAGGACTTCATTTATTTCATGAAATCTCTTTTAATTTTCGCAAATAATATCTATTTTCCTTTATTAATAATAATTAAAATACTAACACTTTTATTATAAATAATTATTTTGAAGAAAGTTATTTATTCTTAAAATATGTATTAAGTTAATTTATAAATAAGGATAAATTTAATTCTTCAACATATTGAACTATATATAATTATTTGAACGTAAAACCTCATTTTTAACTACTATATGGAAAATCCGCAGAAAGATTGCGCTTAGGATGATCAACTTTTTAAAGAACAAAATTGAAAGCACACCTTCCTGTTACATTTCTTTGGATTCCTTAGACCATAGAAAGTGACGAACAAGTAAGAAATAGAAAATATTTTGCTTGCCCTATATTTTTTTTCTTTAGTTGGAAGACTCAAAATCATGTTTTTTCGATGTTCAAAAAAAAACCGAAAAAAACCAAAAAAAGCCGACCCTCGGAATCTTATTTTTAATCATATATTATCAAACTGAGCCAAAAAAATGCGAAAAATATGCTGGGGCCGGAAACCATTCCTTATTCCGCAGTAGTCTTCACACATAAAATTTAGAGATAGAGGGCTGTTAAAAAAAAATAATAAAAATAACAATATTTTTTGTTTATAAATTAATGTATTTTAATATGAAATCGACACTGCTGGAAAAGTGACAAATTTTTAAATAGACATTTGTAATTATGCAAAAATTTAAAAAGCCTTATTATATTAACTATGATTAATAAAATAAAAGGAAGAAAAAATTAATTTTTTTTAAGTGATACTATTTGATACTATTACACACACATTTATGAAGTGTAAAATAATTAAACTGCTATATTTATAATTTATATAATTTTGTAATTTTTTGTCTAATTAAAAGAAAATCTGCTGTAAAAAAAATTGAATTATTTTTTAGTCCGATAAAATATATCTAATACAACTATGACTTCTCTTATATTCATTTTATCTTTTAAAAACGTATTTCAATAACTGTTAATTAATATATTTTTATATCATTCAATTTAAAACTTGTGTTCAGTATTATTTAAATTATTATATATATATATAGCAAAGTTGGAGGGGGCTCCGCCCCCCCCAGTATTGCATTTCCTTCTGTTTTTGTTGCTTAAGAAAACCAGGTTTCATTGTAAATTTATAACTATGCAAACACATTCAGAGTTTTCAGAGGAGCCTAGTTCTGTCCCCAGTAAAGTTATTATTATTAATTACAGAAACATATTTTAAAAGGTATTGGAGAGGCTATGTCTAATCCTAAAGATAATTTATTTCTTATGGAATCGGCGTGTTTCTCCCGCACGAACAGAATATAGCATTTTAGTATTAGTATCTCGTGTACTATTTTGGTACTTCAAGACCTGTTATGAATCATGTTAGTCGGCTAGTAATTTCATAATTTAAACTTTTTGTTATTAACTGGATATCCAATTTTTTCGGTATTTTTTAATCTAGTGAATTTAAGGCCGCCAATCACTGAAATTATTTACAAATTTTTATTGAAATGTCCTTTTTTATGCAAATTTATCTAAGTACGTATAAATTAGTGCCGAATCGAGTAATACCAATTGCGGCCGTAAGATTTTATCATATTTAGAAGATATTTTAGTTATTAATCAAAATTTCAAAATTTTATTTTTTCCTAAAATAGTAAAAATTGAATATCTCCAAAAGTACGGTAGCTGAATTGCAAAACTATGGCCTATGTCATACGCAGACTTTTTTTCTATATTTTGACACTTCATTTTGACTTTTCATTGATTACACCCTGATGATGAAACACATACACAGACAGACCCACAAATATATGATTAAAAATACCATAAAAAATAAAAAAATTAAAAAAAATTTTTCAACCATCTTCAAAAATATTTTATAAAATTTTAAAGATACCTCCGTTTTGAATAAAAATTTAAGAGAATACGTAAGAACTGGTGTTAAATCGAATACTACAAAGTGACAGTAAAATTTTTCTATAGTTTCAAGATATTTCAATTTTTGTTAAAAATTTTTTAAAATTTTATTAAGTTCAAAAATACTAAATTGTAACTAATACTAAATTGTAACTAAGTAACGAAAAAACTAATTGTATATCTCCAAAAGTATGATAGCTGAGTCGCAAAACTATGGCCTATGTCACCTGCCGACTTTTTTTCTTTAATTTGACACCAGTTTTATTAAATTTCGTTCACTGGTTTGATCCTGATGATAATACACACACACACAGACACACAAATAAATTTTCAAATATATATAGTAGTAAGATAAGATAAGATAAATATTATTACTATTTTTAACTTAATTTATTGTCAATTTTATTTTTTTAGTTGCAGACCTGCCACTTTGTAAAATAAAATAAAACTAAATTTAAAAAATTATCCATAGTGGGAAATTGCACTTTTTAAAATTTATTTATGTTCATAGCAATAATTTATTAATTATTATATTCACAAAAATAATAGTTTTAATTAATTTTTTATGCGATGAATATTTACCAATAAAATTAAAATAATTTAATTTACATTTATTAAATTTTTTATCTTTTTTTAATAAAACTATTGTTTTATTATTATTATGATAAGATAAATAATTTGTACATTTTGATATGATATTTTTAAAATTTTTATTTATATGTTTATAAGGATATTTATCAATTAAATCTAATGTATCTGCTAAATCTAGAAATTCAGTTTGTTAACATATAAAAAAAAAAACCTTTTTGAGGGTAGTTTTTGCAAATTTAAGGGTGTTCCGAAAATATTTTTCTTATAATCCAACGGTAGTTTTAATTTGGATGGTAGAATATGCTAACGGTATTTTTTGAATGTCAAACTACCCTTAAGAGTAAAACATTAATTATTCATAAAAAATTTTAAAAAAACAATTGTTTTTTTTTTCAGACTTACTGCCGAATCATTTTTTGTGGAAGTATTATTGAAAAAAATTTTTTTTTGACATTTTTTAGTATTAAAAATTTAATAAAATACCCTAATTTTTTTCGATTAGACGTATCAATCAATTGTTTTCCACGGAGTCCTAGTTTTAATAAATTCGTTATTAATGGATTTTTTTGATCTCTTACCTGCATTATGAAAAATGCAATTTTTTGCATTAAGAAATCAAAATTACTTTCTTATTGGAAGTGAAAATCACAATTTAAAAGAAATTTTTCGATCAAAAAATACAAAAAATCCATGATTTTTGAAAGTAACACTTAATATTTTACACTAATTTTGTACGCGGACACTAAATTTAAAATGAATGATATCACTTTATTTTTCAAATATGATACATAATTAAGCATCCACGATATGACCATATAAGTTTTTTGGGTCGGCTATTTAAGAATTTCGACTCCATTTTCAAAAATAATTAATATTTTTTAATTTTGAGCATCCAGAATATGCCTATGTTTTAGGTCGAACAATAAAATTTCTTATTTTTTTTTATGAAAAATTAATATTTAAACCTAAAATTAGTTACATAATTTTATTTACATAATTTAATTCGTTATGTACATAATTTTAATTTAAGTTTTTAATTGTAGTTATGGGTAGTTTTAGATAATTTAAGGATGAAATATTAATTATTCATAAACAATTACCTCAAATTCTTGATAAGCGACCCAAAAAACCCGTAAGAACCTAATCTGGTCCCTCAAAGTGCAAAAATATCAGACACTCCTTTTCGGGGTTATTTTTGCTAATTTAAGGGTGAAATATTAATTATTTATAAAAAATTACCTAGATGGAATATCGGGATTTTTTCGGAAATTTTACAAAAAAAATTTTTTTTTTTATTTTTTTAATTTTAACGCAATATTTAAACTACATATAGCACAAAATAGAATCCCTGCCGTTCTTCTATTAATATCCGTCAAAATTCGGGACTTATGATACATACAATGGTAAAAATTGTCAAGTCATATTATGAATATTTGCAATTGTTTGAAAAAATAAAAACAAATTAACAAATCATAATAATAATAAAAAAAAATTTCGATAATAATTTTTGTAGCATAAAACTATTTAAAAAATAATATTCATATTTTATACTTATGCCGGGTTATATTTAACTATAATAAAACGCTTAGATTAAAAAAATTATCTTTTAATATCTTTATTTCTTTTAGATATTTTTAAAAATATGGTTAGTTTATATAACGTATAAAAAACTTGGTGAGTTTCATACAAGTGCCCTAGAGTTGGTTAGTTAAATATTTTCATAGAGAAAGTTTGTGAGTTTATTTCAAGCGCGTTCGAGTTGGTTATTAATAAAAGAAATTTATATATATTTAATAATGAAACAAAAAAATAACAAATTTGTAGAAGTGTTCGAATAAAGAGAATTAAAAAAAAAAATACCCTGCCAACTGGCTGGCACTAAGGTTCCTCAAACAATGAGCTTAATACACTCAAAACCATAGTGTGTCAATTTGAGCAAGTTTTTAATCATTAAATATTAAAGCGCATTTGTTACACAAAAGGAATGAGTAAAACATAAAAATTACACACTAATAAACATTAAAGTGAAAGTTTAATCAAAAGTAGTGTGTAAATTGATATATTTAATACGTAATATATTTTAAATAAGTTAAATAATAAAATTTAATCAAAAGTAGTAATTAAATTACTGATATTAAATTATTACCAAAAATAAAGATTTGTTTATAACCTATAATACACTGAAAAAAAATTCCGCTTGCCGCAAGCGGATTTTTCCACTTGCCGCTAGCGGAATTCCGCTTACCGCTAGCGGAATTCCATTTGCCGCTAGCGGATTTTTTTTTTGTTTAAACCATTGCAAATGGCTTGAAACCTAAAAATAAACCTTAAAAAGATTATTTTTTTGAACTCAAAACTTCATAAAACTGAATTTTAAAGCTCAAAAGTTAAAAAAATCTTTTTAAAAGTAAAGATTACTTATTTAGCTTTTAAAACTTTTTTAAGTGGAATTATTATTGAAAGGTAATAATAAAAAGTTTAATAAAATATATTTCATTAATTACTAGCTTTAGAAATTACCGAAAACAGCTGAAAACAACTCCAAACCTAAATTAACCAATTTTGGATCATTTTTAAAATAACCAAATCAGTCTCGTTTTTAATGATTTTGTTTATTACTAATTTTTTTACAGATTTTTTATTATTTACTTTAATTTTATATATTTTGAAGTAATATCTTTGTTGAAAATAATTTTTCTTTTAATTTATTTTCACGTCTTAGAGCAGTTCAAATGTTAAATATTTGGGTTTTTGAAAAATTCATGGACTTGAGATTTTTCTAGCAGATTCAAATGATGTTATAAACTGGACTAAAAGGTATATTCCCAAGTAATTTTTCCCGTACAATTCAAACTCACTTCTTATTTTAACATTTTACTACGCTTTACAGGAGATAAATTCATTTCTTTAGTTTTTTAAGGTACCAATTATGAGGGTACCAATTTTTAAAAGTTTCGCAGTTTTCAAGGAAAAATTTTCTGAATAATATTTGCAAGAGTTACTTATATATTTTTTCCTCGGAAATTCGATGAAACCACTAGTTTTTTTATCTGTTGTTTTCCTTAGCCATAAAATCTTTTGTTTCTATTTTTACTGGTTTTCTCCAATCTTATATATTTTGCATTGGTAGCCCATTTGAGCTTAAAGGGTTTGAAATATTTAAAATTATCTTTAATAAATAAATAGTCAGGGAAAAGCCACTCGAAAAAATGCTAAAACTTTTTGTTTTTTAATAAACGAGTTATCGTTAAATAAAGATTTTGCAATAATTCTCCTACAATCTCAATTACACGTTACTTGAAGCACAATAACTTAAAAATTTGATAAGTCAGTGAATTTTCATCTTCAGACGAAACGATTTCGCATTTTTTTAAGCAGTTTTTTTCTATCTATTTATTTATTAAAGATAATTTTAAATATTTCAAACTCTTTAGGCTCAAATGGGGTACTAATGAAAATATATAAGATTGGACAAAGCCAGTAAAAATAAAAACTAAAGATTTTATGGCAAAGGAAAACCCCAGATAAAAAAACTATAGTGCTTTCAACGAAATCTCGAGGAAAAAATATATAAGTAATTCTTGCAAATATTATTCAGAAAATTTATTCTTGAAGACTGCAAAACTTTTAAAAATTGGTCCCCTCATAACTGGTACCCTAAAAAACTTAAAAAATGAATTTTTCTCCTGCAAAGCATATTAAAATATTAAAATAAATAGGGGGTTCGAATTCTACTAGAATTAAAAATTACTAGGGAATACGTCTTTTAGTCCAGTTTATAACATCATTTGAATCTGCTAGAAAAATCCTAAGGGTAAAGATCTTATTCAACACGAAAAAAATTGAACACAAGACTAACTTACTTACTTACTTACTTACTTACTAAAACACACAAAACTCAACACGCATTATTTTTTTACACTATTTTTTCCATTTAAATATTTAAATCCAACACAAATTTAAATCCAACACAAATTTTTTTGACACGTATTATTTGACACAAAAATTTTTTATGCAAATCGTGTTGTTCAATAGCTGAGTAGTGGACTGTATAATGTGTGATAAACTAGGATTTTGGTGATGATAAAATAAAAATAACTCACAAAAAATATATTAATTAAGTAGCAAAATAATTATGAAACTTTATTGTATAAAAATGTGTGTTGCTACTTGGACTATTGTCCTAAGACTGCCGGCACTGTGCGCCGTTTCTAAAGGCACGCGCTTACACTCTGTGCTCTCTCTGTGCACACACGCACGTATACTTATAAACTTATATTAATATTTGTATTATTATACAGTGTAATATTTAACATTCTCCCCCCTTTTAATTTATTTGCAGAGAAAATAAATTAATAATTAAAAATTTACTAGTTTATGTACATATTTAAAAAAAAAAAATTATCCCATATTTTTTTACAGAAAAATAAATAAATTACAATACACTTTATTTTTTATTTTACACAGTTTTTACGTAATTTTATATTAAAAATTTCACACATGCATTCATTCATTCCAAACAAAATTACATTATTTACAATTTTTACAAAAAATACTTATAATTTTAATACAAAAAAAATTATACCTTTTGAAAGCAAAATTAGCTTGTTTATTGGTCTAGTTAATTAAGTTGTAGCTGTTTTGAATTTAACAACTCTTACTAAACCGTCAATCCCTGGGCAAATTTTCAGAATCTAGGCATAAGGCCATTTACCCAGAGGTAAGCTATCGTCAGGAATTAGAAAAGGGACGATTTTCATCATCACTATTAATAAAATTTAAGTTTTCTTCTGCATTCTTATTATCAGTAGACAAATGTATACTTTTAATTAAATTAGAGTCAAAATTTTGACTGATGTTATAATCATCTGACTGATTAGAAAAATGCAATGTAAAATGATGATTTTTTTGACAAAACTTACATCTTTTTTCCGAATTACATTCAGGCAGCATATGCAAACCTAAACAGTTGAAACATCTATGTTTACTAGCCACAAATTCTTTTCTTTCAAGTATAGTTTTGTTCAAAAAAATATCACAAAAGGAAAAGAAATGATTTTTAGTACAAATAATACAATTGATTTGATTATCTTTGTTATGTTTCGAATCATTACTTGTAGGACTTATTGATGACTTATCAAAAATATTCTTAGTATTGTCTTCGATCGATTCTAAGACAATAACATGATTTTCCATAAATCTAAGTAAATCTGAAAATAAAGGAGGTTCTTTTGAGTTTTTTAAACTTCCAACAAATTTTTCCCACTGTTTTCGCGTATCCAAATCAAAAAGAGAAATAGAATGAAAAACTAACATATCATCCCAATATTTAGTATTTCTTTTTAAAGCTTCTAAAGCCTGTATAGGAGCTGTAATACCATTCAAAATTCGCTTTAATTCTGAAGAGGATTCTTTTTTCATAGCTTTTAAATTGAAAAAGGAAGCTAAATGTGAATTAACTAATCTCCTCTTATTTTCAAATTTATCAACTAATTTTTCCCAAACGAAAGGAAAATTATTATTCGTAATGCTATATGAATTAACTAACTGAAGGGCTTCACCCTGTAAACTGGATCTCAAATAATATAACTTAAAAACATCAGAATAACTTTTATCAATAACTAGAGTTTTATACATATCTCGGAAATTTTCCCATTCCGTAAAACTACCGTTAAATTTTGGGATAGGGATTCTTTCCAATTTTTCCAAATTATTTTCAGTGGTAAAACGTGAAGATCTATGTGAGTTATCATTTTGAGGGTTATGGGTTGCAATAAATTCATTAAACTGACATTTATTTTTAAAATAACTTTGTTCAACAGAATCAAAAGTATTATGTTTTATATAATTTGTTTTATCAGAATTAGCTATATTTAAAATTTTATAATGATTTTTCTCAAAGTGATACCACATGTCATTCAAGTTTTCTAAACGTGTGGAAGCATTGTATATGCTTTCACTGCCATCTTGAAGAAAGTTGTTATAAGAACTAGCAATGCGTTGCGAAATAGAATTCAGCTCCAAAATTAAACTCTTTGCCATTTTAAACTAAGTAAACTTATATATAAAAACTTTTAACACAAGAAAAAGTTTAATTTTTAAAGTATGCAATATTCTAATGTAATTCATAAAGAACTAACTGCGCAAAATAATTAAAAGAAATAACTAAATGCGCGAACTAACTGGGTAATAACTTTACAATAATAAAATATGCAAATTTTCAAAGAAAATAAATCAATGAGAAATGTTGCATAAACTGAACTAGTCAACTCTAACCGGAATTATTGAGAACTGTGCTACATATAAATGTGCAAGAGTTCCCATGAGAACAATCCCAAAAAAAGATTTTCTCATCCAGGCCCTTCTGAAAAGAAAGAAAATAAAATAAACTAAACTAACTACAATTATTTTTAACTAAAAAAAAAGAAAACTAGTAATTAACTTTTTCTTAAGAAAGGAAACTCAATGGGACCTCCAAACTCATGCAACAAATTTCACCAATTTTAACATGGAACATGTTTATAGGGAGGGGGTACTTCAGAACTTGAAAATTAAGGGGGGGGTCAAATTTGTCCTTTTTAAGGGGGGGGGGTCAAATGGGACTTAGAATATTTTCGATTTAGGGACCTTTGGTGCAGAAGTACTTAGGGAGCATTGGTGCAGAAGTACCTAGGGACCTATGGTGCAGAAGTCCCTAAAGACCTTTGGTGCAGAAGTACTTAGGGAGCATTGGTGCAGAAGTCCCTAAAGACCATTGGTGCAAGAGTACCTAAAGACCTTTGGTGCAGAAGTACCTAAAAACCTTTGGTGCAGAAGTACTTAGGAAGCATTGGTGTAGAAGTACCTAGGGACCTATGGTGCAGAAGTCCCTAAAGACCTTTGGTGCAGAAGTACTTAAGGAGCATTGGTGCAGAAGTACCTAGGGACCTATGGTGCAGAAGCCCCTAAAGACCTTTGGTACAGAAGTACCTAGGGACCTATGGTGCAGAAGTCTCTAAAGACCTTTGGTGCAGAAGTACTTAGGGAGCATTGGTGCAGAAGTCCCTAAAGACCTTTGGTGCAGAAGTACCTAGGGACCTATGGTGCAGAAGTCTCTAAAGACCTTTAGTGTAGAAGTACTTAGGAAGCATTGGTGTAGAAATACCTAGGGACCTATGGTGCAGAAGTCCCTAAAGACCTTTGGTGCAGAAGTACTTAGGGAGTATTGGTGCAGAAGTCCCTAAAGACCTTTAGTGCAGAAGTACCTAAAAACCTTTGGTGCAGAAGTACTTAGGAAGCATTGGTGTAGAAGTACCTAGGGACCTATGGTGCAGAAGTCCCTAAAGACCTTTGGTGCAGAAGTACCTAAAAACCTTTGGTGCAGAAGTACTTAGGAAGCATTGGTGTAGAAGAACCTAGGGACCTATGGTGCAGAAGTCCCTAAAAACCTTTGGTGCAGAAGTACTTAGGGAGCATTGGTGCAGAAGTCCCTAAAGACCTTTGGTGTAGAAGTACCTAAAGACCTTTGGTGCAGAAGTACCTAAAAACCTTTGGTGCAGAAGTACTTAGGAAGCATTGGTGTAGAAGTACCTAGGGACCTATGGTGCAGAAGTCCCTAAAGACCTTTGGTGCAGAAGTACCTAGGGTGCAGAAGTCTTTAAAGACCTTTGGTGCAGAAGTACCTAGGGAGCATTGGTGCAGAAGTACCTAGGGATCTATGGTGCAGAAGTACCTAGGGAGCATTGGTGCAGAAGTACCTAGGGACCTATGGTGCAGAAGTCCCTAAAGACCTTTGGTGCAGAAGTACCTAGGGACCATTGGTGCAGAAGTCTCTAAAGAACTTTAGTGCAGAAATACTTGGATATAAATATTGATATTATGAACAGAATAGATACTTTATTATCAGTGTTAGTTATTAGTGAACATGTTCCATGCTCGTTGGTTGTGTAGTTACACAAACCGGTCATAAGTTTTTAATTTCTTGTAAATGGTAAAATTTAAATTGTATAAATGAAAACTTATTTTAAATAAGTCATCAATAATTCCTAAAACTGAATAACTGATACAGGTTTTCTCACCCAAAAAAGAGAAAAATAAAAAATAACTGTAAAAACTTTAGAAAACTGTATAATAACTGAAACTAAAATATTTCTCTTTTTTTTTGTTGAAAGAACTCTGCAAAACTGAAAAACTAAATTTTTACAACTAAACTAATAAACTGATCATCACAAAGGATAATGAAAAACTTGCATCTAATTATATATAAATATAATAAACGCATAAATAAACTAATCACTAACTTTTTTATACGCATAATAAATCATTATTCTCAATAAAAGATAAAATAAATTTTAATAACATAAATATAATTTCAAAAGAAATCTTAAGTTTTTTTTTTAATATAAATTAATATTTTATTAAGATATAATTTTTATACATAAAAATATGACTTTATAAAAAACCTTGAGATGAGAATTGATGGACTCCTCCATATAGCAGAAAACTGCAAAAAATTAGAGAAGGCAGAAGAGGGAACTGGAATGTTGTGCACGCAGTACCTCTTGAACTTGAAAATTTTTTAAACACATGTAAACATGTGATTTTTTGACTGCGCAGGCCCTTCCGGTTATTTCTTGGATTTCTTCTTCTTGATGACGTCACAATCTAACTGAATAATGGAGTCCTTTCTTTTTTTGATGATAATGATTTTTTGATGTTGATAACTTTTTAATAACTATACTTCTTCTTTCTTTCTTTTCTTTTTTCAAATTTCAAATTTATTAAAAAGGAAATTTTGATTTTTTGCTAACTTATTTCACTTTAACTTATTTTTTCAGAACTTATTTTTTTTTTTTAACTTCTAATTTTTATAAAACTATTAACTTTTTATGTCTTAGCACAACAATAAATTAAAATAATACAAACTGTTCATCACAAAAAAAAAAATAAAGACAAAACTATTAATAACTTGCGATGGCGGCCGTTAAATAAAGATGCCAGTAAAACCGCAACCGCGCACATTTTTTTATTAGAAATTTCACTTGATTTTTAATTTTTTGAAAAAATTTTTGTCATATTTCACTTTTTTTTTTTTTTTAACTTTACTTCATTTATTAAAATTATTTAAACTTGTTGATCTGAAAATCTTGAAATATCTTGGTTGATAAAAGGCTCTTCTAATAAAAAAAATATTTTGCCGCCATGCGGTCGATGATAACTAATGGTCACTTTTGTTCTTTTTTCTAATAATCAAAGCGGCGAAGATAGACCATAATGTTCAATAGCTGAGTAGTGTACTGTATAATGTGTGATAAACTAGGATTTTGGTGATGATAAAATAAAAATAACTCACAAAAAATATATTAATTAAGTAGCAAAATAATTATGAAACTTTATTGTATAAAAATGTGTGTTGCTACTTGGACTATTGTCCTAAGACTGCCGGCACGGTGCGCCGTTTCTAAAGGCACGCGCTTACACTCTGTGCTCTCTCTGTGCACACACGCACGTATACTTATAAACTTATATTAATATTTGTATTATTATACAGTGTAATATTTAACACGTGTAAAAACTAATTAAATTTTAGTTTTTTGTTTTGAATTTGTGTCAAATAAAATGAGCTGAAAATTTTGTGTTTAATTTAAATCGCGTGCAATAATTAGTGTAAAAAATATTGTGTGTTGAGTTTTGTATGTTTTAATTTAAGTGTTCAAAAGTAATGTAAAAAATCTTGAATAATATAAATTTGAAATTAACATAAAAATTAATAATAAATTAATACACAATAAAAAAAAATAAACTTTTAAAATAAAATGTAACGTATTAGCAGAAGTAAATTAGAATAGCTATATATTAAAACCAATAACCTAATATAAACCGGTTGAAGAGATTACTGTTTTTTCTACTTCTTATTGGCGAATACTAAACTGTATTTTAATTTAAAGCCAGCATTTGAAGAGGGTCTAGTTTATCAAAGAATATACGTGTATATTCTTTGAGTATATGTAAACATAAAAGTTTATTGTGAATTCATCCATATGGTATATTACCAAGTTCTGGATGTTTGTACGAGTAAGAATCATGAGCCATGAATACACCCTGTTTGCATAATTGAAAATTATTTGATAAATCAACTCCAAACTAAAATATATAATCAAATTTGGACCTAAAAAAATATAAAATCCATGTAATTAGTATTTCACAAGAACAGTTCCATTTATGCGTTCTCAAAAAGCCTTGGAAAGCAATTACTGGATTTGATATGCAGTTTGGGTCCAAATTTTATAAAATTCTAATATAAATCTACTTTATCAAGTAGATTTTATTTATTTAAGCAGGTTTAATGATAATTTATAACCAGGCTTAATGCGTTGCTTCTGATTCTTACACATAAAAACATCCAGGATTTTAGAAAGAGCCACTACGATGAATTCCCAAAAAAAATGTACAAGTGATTACTGTTTTTTTACTTCTTTATTGGCGAGGGGTTGACATCTCCTAAAAATATTATTAAATAAAACTTTAGAGTCGGCATTTCCGGATTTTTTAATGTCAGAAGACAATTTAAATCGTTCTGAACATAATAACGACACAGTAAGTAACTCTCACATTAATTGCTCCAAAATTAAAGAAAAGTGGTTTCCTAACCTTACCAATGTAGTAATTCCCAAAGATGTAGTAGATATACTATCTTTAGGCGAAAAATTTAACTTTAAGTGCGAAATAGGAAAGTATGACTATTTTGAATTATTAAAAAGCATTCAAACTTCTATACATAATTTAAACAACTCCCCCGAAAATTCTTCAGATAAAATCAGAAGAAAAATAATTGGCGTAATTAACAAAAATTTACACAATAAAAAACATATTAAATATATAGACAAAATTATAGATGAAAAATTAAAAAATACAAAAAAGTTTATAAGTGACCACCCTAATTTACTTGTCACAAGAGCAGACAAAGGAAACTCAACAGTAATAACCTATAGAAAAAAATATAACAAACAAATTTAGGAGCAATTAACAAATAAAGATGCGTACTTAGAAATAGAAAAAGATCCCTTAGTCTCTTTAATAAATCTTGTTACAAATTTCCTTTCAAAATGGGATTTTTGGAACAATAAAATTATAAAACAATATTTTTTGAAAAATATTATATTTATTGTCCTTCTTTATTTACAATTATTAATCATTTTTTTTAAAAACGACGCGTTTCGAAAATATAAATTTTCATCCTCAGGTTTTCTCAAATATTGAGAATAGTAAAAATTATTTAAATTTCACATAAGTCTTATAATTTATTTGAACAAGTGTTGTTGTTGAGCAACATAGTGGTACTGACAAGATTTTATGTACAATTTTAAAATTTTGAATTTTGTATAATATAATATTATAAGTATAAATAGAATAAATTTTGCATGTGTCTATTGTTTTTGTTTACTTTTATATAAATTAAGTTTATTGAACTTTTAAGATAAATAAAATTAAAATACATGGATAATTAGATTTTGTAAATTATATTAATTTATCATATAAGATGTTTTTATTAAAAATTAATTTATCATTTAGGATTTGATCTTTATTTGTTTTGATGTTTTTATATATCTCAAATTCTTCTAATGTGTCCATGTATTTTCCTTTTTTACAAAAATGTAATGGTTTTAGATGATCAAATATTGTTTTACAATCGTGATTATTATTTATTAAGTGTAATGCAAAATTTGTATTTCCATTAAGGTTTTGTGTTATTTTAGGTTTATGTTCTTTGAACCTTGCTAAAAAACTTCTCCCAGTTTGCCCTATATAATATTTATCAGAAATAAACTGGATAAAAAATGAAATAAAACAACTATACAGTAAAAAAAATACCTTAAATGAACGCTTATATAAAACACATTTAGAATTGCTAAACACAATTGATAATAGAATAGTTAATAACATCATATTAAAAATAAATGAAGATATAAGAAAAATAATGAAGAACATCATAAACCATCAACAAGAAAAATTCGATAAACTATTAAATAAACAAAAACCACAAGAAGAAATAAGAGACACACACAAATTTTATCCAAGAATCGTTAATTTAACAAACATAACATTTAATAAAGAAGAGATAAATATTTTAAATAAAGGGTTAGACTACAATTTACCAGAATTTAACAACAAATTAAAAGAAATAATAAACATTGAAGCAACTTTAAAAAGTATAAAATCAACAGCAACACAAAATGAAATAAGAACACTTATTAATAATAAATTTAATAGAAAAATAAAAAATGCAAAAGAAATAAAAAGTTCAAGAAAATACAAAAGATATAAACAAGAAATGAATATATTAAAATCCATCAAAAAAAAACTCCAAGACAATGATGCAACATTAACTGAAGCAGACAAAGGAAAAACTATTGTAATAATAGGTAATAATGAATATAATCAAAAATCAGTTAATTTTATAAAAAACAATAATATAATAGAATTAGATAACGATCCTACTGAAAATTATGTTAAAGAAATAAACGAAATTATAAACAAATCAATTAATTTAATAAATAAAAGCCAAAATTTCAAATATAAACAAATCCATGCAATAGCTCCAAGATTCAAAGCTCTTGTTAAATTACATAAACAAAATAAACCAATAAGACCATTAATAAATTTTACCACAGCACCCACATACAAAATTGCTAAACTAATACATGAAATTATCATTAATAGCTTAAAAATAAATAACGAAACAAATTATAGCATTAAAAATAATATACAATTCATCAACAATACAAAAAATTTAGAAATACACCCAAGTAATAAATTAATAACACTAGACATTAGTAATATGTACACAAACATACCAATAGACGATACATTAAAAATATTAGAAAAAAGACTATTAGATTCCAAAAGATTAAAAAGAATAGAAATAAATGAATTAATAAATATAACAAAAATTATATTAAAACAAAATTACTTCATGTTTGACAATAAATTCTATTTACAAAAAGATGGCTTAGCTATGGGCAACCCCTTAAGTTGCTTATTAGTTGATCTATATATAAATGAATTTGAAAATAAATACATTTTTAATGACTCAAATACATACAAATCAGATATAATCATATACAATAGATATGTTGATGATATATTTATAATATATAATGGCACCAATCGTAGAATAGATAATTTCAAAAATTATTTAAATAAAATTAATAAAAAAATACAATTTACTATTGAAATAGAAAATAATAATTCAATTAACTTTCTTGACATAAATATCACAAAAAATAATAATAAATTAAAATACTCCATATATAGAAAACCTACTACTACAGATCTTGTCATACACAATACATCACAACATCCTATAAATCAAAAATTAGCAGCATTTAACTCACTTATACATAGAGCTTTATCCATTCCTATGGATGTATTAGACTATAACAAAGAAATTGCAATAATAAAACAGATAGCAAAAAACAATGGATATAAAATAGAAACAATAAATAATCTAATAGATAAACACAAAAACAAAAAATCAAAAAACACAACAGAAAATACAACTTCAAAAACATATATAGGATCTTTATACACAACACAAACATCAAATATTTTAAATAATACCATTAAAAAATATAATATTCATATTGGCATTAAAACGGATAATAAAATTAAAAAATATCTAAATTACAAAAACAAAAACAAAGATAATAATAGAAATAACTTTATACATAAATCTGGAATATATCAAATTAATTGTTTATTTTGTGATAAATATTATATAGGGCAAACTGGGAGAAGTTTTTTAGCAAGGTTCAAAGAACATAAACCTAAAATAACACAAAACCTTAATGGAAATACAAATTTTGCATTACACTTAATAAATAATAATCACGATTGTAAAACAATATTTGATCATCTAAAACCATTACATCTTTCTCTATAAAACTGAAATGTAACGAATTTTGTCATCGATTTACTCTGGCGCACGCGCTGTAATATTTTAATAGCACTATACTCTCGCGCGTTAAATAATTTTTATTATTATTAAATTATAATTGAATCTTTCATTAATTAATAATAAAATTTTGGGTATTTTTCATTATAATTAAATATAAATAAGAAATATAATAATTTTCTCATTTTATTATACAATCTTTTAAAAATTTCGTCTTCGATTTTATCTAATTAATCGATTCATTTTTTCTCTGTAGTGTCAGCCGCGCGCGCTGTATAAAAAATTTGTAAAACAATTTTAAATATTAATTTTTTAATTTATTATTATAAACTGTCAAAATAATTATAAATTTTAATAAAAAATTTAAACTATAATAAAACATTACAACTGTAGATGCGACATAAATAATATATGAAAATCATTCGAGTATTTCGTCATCCTATTATAAGATTTCGCTGTCCAGGACAAAAAAAAAATTAATGTCGAGGGTTGAAAAAGGTTCTAGCCCGAGGTGCGTAGCACCGAGGGACAGTAATCAATATTTGCATTCAGTACGATATCTATTTTTTTCTTGAAATAAATTTTGAAAATAAAAATAATATTGGTTTTTATTTATGATAATATATGAAAACTCATTGGCGTATTTCGTCATCCAAGTGTAAAATTTCTCCGTCCAGGACAAAATAAAAATTTAGTTCGAGGTATAATAATCAGTAATTCCATTCAGATGCGATATTAAATATTTTTTTCTTGAGGTAACTATCTATCTCTAAAAAACTCATGTGACATAATTTTTCGTCTAATTTATTCGTGATTGGTTGCGCTGATTTTTTCATTATTTATTTCATTATAGTTCTTATTTTTATTATCTTTTAAAATACTTAATTATTAATAAAATTTTGTGTAAAAAATACAGAAATAAGAAATACCATAATTATTTTATTATACAATCTCCTAAAAATTTCGTCATCTTTATCTAATTGGCAGTTTCATTGATGATCTGTACTGTTAGCGGCGCGCTGTATACAAATTCGTAGACAATTAATTGTAAATATTAATTTATATAATATAAACTTTTTGAAAATTGAATGTCATATTTTGTAAAATTAAAAAATTATTTCTAAAAAATAAAGGTCCTGAAGAGGTTCTCAGATTGAGAATGAAATATTGACAAGAGTGAAAATCAAAGTTTTTTGAATTTTTCCGAGAATTTTTCCTTATAATTTATCCAGCAAGGTCGTTTTAAGCTCAATTGAAATATAAACTGTAAAAATAATTATAAATTTTAATGAAAAATGTTTGAACTAATAGAAAATTAATTATATTTGTATAATAACATGAAAATTAATTCCAGTATTTCGTCATCCTATTAAAAAATTTCGCCGACCAGAACAGAAGAAAAAATTATTTTGAGGGATGAAAAGGATTCTGGCCCGAGGTGCGTAGCACCGAGGGACAATAATGCAATATTTTTTTTTTTTAAATAAATTTTGAAAATAAAAATAATGAAAGGTTTATTAAAATTATGAAAAAAGTTCATTATTTGAAATTGACATCTCACTGTACAATTGTTTTTATTTGTGAATTAAAACTCTTTTCGGTTAAACATAAAATATAATCTGAGGGGGTTGGCGCGCTTTAGCGCGCAGGGGGCTTGCCCCCTAGTTTTTGTAAAAAAGGAAAATACATGGACACATTAGAAGAATTTGAGATATATAAAAACATCAAAACAAATAAAGATCAAATCCTAAATGATAAATTAATTTTTAATAAAAACATCTTATATGATAAATTAATATAATTTACAAAATCTAATTATCCATGTATTTTAATTTTATTTATCTTAAAAGTTCAATAAACTTAATTTATATAAAAGTAAACATGCAAAATTTATTCTATTTATACTTATAATATTATATTATACAAAATTCAAAATTTTAAAATTGTACATAAAATCTTGTCAGTACCACTATGTTGCTCAACAACAACACTTGTTCAAATAAATTATAAGACTTATGTGAAATTTAAATAATTTTTACTATTCTCAATATTTGAGAAAACCTGAGGACGAAAATTTATATTTTCGAAACGCGTCGTTTTTAAAAAAAATGATTAATAATTGTAAATAAAGAAGGACAATAAATATAATATTTTTCAAAAAATATTGTTTTATAATTTTATTATTAAATGTTTACAATTGGAGACAATTATCAAAATTATTTTAACATGATTTTTGGAACGTTTTCGATAGTGATGAATCTTTCCGTTACATTAAATTAAATGTTAAAAATACAGTTTTAGCTTTAGTTTATGGTTTAATAAAAATTCACAAAGAAGGTTTCCCAATTAGAATTATTGTTTCATTCATAAACAGCCCTTTATATAATTTGGCAAATGCCTTACTAAGTTTTTACAAAAATATATAAAAAAACCCTCCTCCTCAGTTAAAAACAGTTCAGAAATAAAAAATTTTTTATCAAATAACGTAGTTCCTGAAGAATATGAGCTAGTTTCATTAGATGTCGTGGCGATGTTTCCCAGCATTCCACATAGTTTAGTGTTGGAAGCTTTAGACAGAAATTGGGAAAGTATTCGAAAAGAAGATCCCTATTAATAAGTTACAATTTTTAAATGGTATAAACTTCTTACTCAGTTCCACTTACATTAAATTCAACAATAAATTCTATAAACAAAAAAAAGGCCTTCCTATATAATATCCTATGGGTTTCTGTTCTTCCCCATTTTTTTGTAAACTAGTTATGGACCATCTTGAAAAAGTATCTTTAGATAAATTAAAAAGTAGTATAGTATTAAATAATAGTTCAAATTATTTTACGAATCCTCCAAAAGACTGCAAATCTCCAATAATTTTTTACAAAAGATATGTAGATGACATACTTTTGATTTGCAACAAAAAATATTTAGACAAATTAACCCCTATATTTAATAATTACAATACAAATATTCAGTTTACAATGGAAAATGAAAATACTTCAGACAATAGCATAAATTTCTTAGATATTAAAATATTTCGCAATAAAAATTCTTTGGTAGAAACAAACTGGTATAGAAAAGATACATTTTCAGCAAGGTACATTAATTTTGTCTCACATCACCCAATCAAACAAAAAATTGCAATAATCTATAGTATAATTGACAAATGCATTTTATTGTCAGATAAAAAATTTCATCAAGATAACATCAACATAGCTAAAACATTCTTATTTGCTAATGACTACCCTTCAAAATTTATTGATAAATATATAAACAAAAGATTAGCCCACTTAAGTAATACTAATAAGAACGTCAATCTTACTGATAATATTCCCAAAAATATTTTAGTGATTCCTTTTTATAAACATTTAAACGATGATATTATAATGAGCCTAAAAAATTCAAATATCTTCGTCGTAAACCAAATCCCTAACAAGTTCAACACACTTATAACTCTAGGCAAAGATAAAATAAGTAAATCTGAAATAAATAACGTAGTTTATAAAATTAAATGCAGAGATTGTAAATTTGCCTACATAGGCCAAACTAGCAGAAAACTTTACAAACGTGTTAATGAACACAAAAAAGCATATAAAAATCGAAAAAAAAACTCAATATTTCATATCCACAGGAAGTCAAAAAAACATAAAATAAATTTTAATTTAAAATAAATAAAAATACTTGATCAACAAAAAAAGTTATACCGGAGACTGTTTTCTGAAATGCTCCATATACACGACTGTAAGTCAACACTTAACCGTATGCAAGACACTCAAAACCTGAAATATTATTACAAAAATAATATAGATTTAATTAATAAAAAACTTTCCTAATTAGATAATATAAAAAATTTAGACGATAAATTAATAAAACGAATAAATGATTTAATATTTTAATAATATTTTTAAATAAAAAATTTGTTTTTGTTGTTTTTGCTGTTTTGCTTTTTTATAATGATTTTAAAACTTTGTTTCGCGTTTTTTATATAAAAAATAGTTTAAAAATACGTCAAAGAAAAAAATCAAAGAAAAAAATATTTCTCTCTCATTAGAGCTACATAAAATTACAGCTGTGACATAAGATCTTCAAATTTATATACTTTATGTAATTTCTAGGTACTTGAGCTATAAACTCTTAACCCTTGATTCCTATACATTAGTAATTAAAAAAAATATCAATTTTGTTTATCTTACTCAAATTCTTTCAATATATAAAAAAACTTTTTTCTCTTTGTCTAATAATAAAAAATTTTTTGTTAACGTATGAATCGGTGAACCTTTAAACTTTTTCAATTTAATAGATTTTAGTACTTCATTAGCTGTGAGAACAGAAACTCTTATAACTAAAATTACAGTTTATTATTGTTTTCTATAAATATATAAAAAATTTTTTTAAAAACATTTTATAATGTTTATTGTATAATATTATGTTTCTAATTCAAAAAGATATTTTTTAAAATTTTCGTAAGTTAATTATTATATATTTATTTAATTTGAAAATTTAGTTTTTCTGTAATAAAAAAATTTTGTAAAAAATTGTTTATATAAATTGTATGCATTGTATTTTTTAGATCTTGAAAAGGGAGACACAGATCTCCGAAACGTCGATGTAAAAACATTAAAGAAATATCTTGTTCCAAAAAGATCACATTTATTATTCATAATAAATTCCTACTAAAATCTTTTTAATATTTGGAACGACAACAGTATTTATACTGTTTAAATCATCTTATAGTTTTAAACATGTACTGTGTGACAATTATTTCATGACTGGTGTTTGGTAGGCTATAATTTTGGTTCTAATAAATATTTTTTGACTAAACTTGGCATGAATCATCAGTAGTGTTGTAGAAATGAAATGAAAAAAGAAATTAAAAAAAAAATTAATTATTTTAGGAAATAAAAATTTTATTTTAGCGAAAAATGAATGAATAAAAAATTTTTTTGTTGAAATATGAAATTAAACTCTTTATAAAGCTATATTGCTAGTAAAAGTTGATAAATAAATAAAATTATAAGTAATATTAAAAATTAGAAATAAAATTAGTTTATAAAATTTAAAAACAAGTAGACATTTTGAAATATCGGACTCCAACTTCAGGTATCGTTTTTTTGATGAGTTTAAGAACACAATAACCTATGATTATTTTATGTTGGTACCAATGCGGCAAAAAAAAAGCTATAGTTTAGTATAGAATAATATATGGAAGACGGTAAATAAACAATAATAAACAGTTAAAGAAAATGCAATAATTATTGTAACAGTTAAAAAAAAAAGTAATTAGTTAAAATATCAATAATTATTAATTAAAGGGTGATTAAATAATAATAAAATAAAATTTAATAATTTTATTCATATAATACCCATGTGAGTATTTGGAGTTTATTATTATTATTTTTTTTAATAACAAGATACGCATTATAATAAATACTTATGTATTTTATATAATTTTTCAGAAAGTTTAAATATTTTATTTTATTTAATAATGCGCTTATCCCAATTTCGCCAATTATTAATTGATTTGCAAAGTATTCCTGAAGAAATGCAAAATCAAACCAAAAATGTTTCAGCCACAAAAGGTAAAATTAAATAATTTCTTATTAATTCACTATAAATTAATTGCTAAAATTAATTTACTTTTTTCTTTACAGTAAAACCAGCTGAATTATCATAATTATTATTATAAGCGTAGTATTAATGATAACGTTTCATCTGACAAAGCTGTGAACAATAATGAAACCATGAACGGTTCTACAATTAACCTGGGAAATGACATAGTCACAGGAATCAGAAAAGGGAGGTATTACATACAAAATGGCAAAAAATAAGGGAATTGTTGTAAAGAGAAAGTGTGAATTAAGAAATAGAACTGAATATACTGAATATGCTAAAAACCAACCGTGGCTCATTCCTGTGGAGATATTTGTTGTAAATTTTTACAAACAAAATGTGGAAACATATGTGTTTTGCTTTGTCATCTTGGGCCTTATTCTCCATGTCCAAAAATGATATTCGTTGAATTTTAGTGCAGGAAAATACCTCCATCCAAAAAAGTTTATTAAAAATTTTCACTTTGTGAAGAGAATACAAACATCTATTATGATAACTCTGCAATCAGTCACAACTCTACCAGTATTAGCAAGACCTAATTTTAACTTTTCTTTTCCTGATACAAGTAGTACAGCTGAATATGAAAATAAAAAAACAAATCACGAAAAAGAGAATCAATTTTTACTGAATGAATTAAAAGATTTTGAAAATATGCTTATAAAAGACAATGAATTCTATGACGTAAAGTTAATTTTAGGAGATCAAGGAATTTCAGCTCATAAATTTATATTAGCATCAAGAAGTCCAAGATTTCATGACATATTTACAAAAGATAAAAATGTTCCAGTGATTGCAGCCAGTGATGTTGATTTTAACAAAATGGAAATTTTGTTATTTTGAAAAGTTAAATTCTGAAAATGTTTATTCTGTATTATTAGCGGCAGACAAGTATGTAATTAATGGATTGAAGGTAACGTGTCAAGATATTTTATTACAGTACTTAAATATCGACCTTGTGATTGATAATTTGATATTAGCAGATTCTTGTTGCTTGGATAAGTTAAAAGTAGTTCTCTGTAATTGATCGTTTAAAATAAATCTACTTACAATAAAAGTGATTTTAAAAAATTGCTTATTGCAAATGGAGTGTTGTTAGTAGAGCTTGTTTATAAAATGGCTAATTCTTTGTAAAATAAAATATGTAGTTTCATAATTTTTTTTTTTTTTTTTTCTTTTAATTATTTATTTTTAAAGTGTAGACTTAATTTCTCAAATTTTGATCAAGCTAAATGAATTGTTAATTTATATACTTGTATTAATTAAAATTTTTGAAAAATGTTTAATAAATTTATTTTATACAGTTAAATGTAATAAACAAATTATTTAAAAACATTATTTAAAATTTATTTAAATTATAGTTATAAAAACATTTAAATATTTTTGAATAAATGTATATTTAATCATATATTTTGGTTCTTATTTATCTATTTTCTTCCAGTAAATTATATTATTTTTATTATGATTTTCCAAAAGTTTCTTTTTAAATTCTAAAAGTTGATTGTTTTTAAAATTTTATTGAAATTTATCAGATACTTTATGGTTCATTTAATGATTTATTTATTATTTTTCATCCTTTAAAGTATATAATATGAACACCTTATGAATAATATCCTCTATATAATATCAGTATTTGCATGAGATTTTGCAGCAATTTTCGTTAATCTAAAATGACTATTAATTTTAAAAAAAATTAATAAAATCATGCAAATTAATACATAAAAAATTGATGTAATAGGTAAGCAATAAATTTTTTATCAATTAAAATCTTGTTTTACAAAAAAAGATTGAGGTCTTGTTTCAATTTAAACTGAAATTTTCGTAATTTCACTAGATTCAACAGTTGCATCAGCATTAGGTAATCCAGAGGCTCATTACATAACCAGTGGACCAGACTAGTTATGCTGGCCACTTAAGGCTTAGATGCTTAATCAAGCAAATTGTATTTTCTTATCAATTAACTAATGCCAGTTATTAAATTACTACTCCGCAAAAAAAATACCTATGGATTTGATAAAAAATTTTTTTAATTTTCAATTTCAAAATTTTTGATTTTTATCTCTAGAGTCTTTGCGAGCCAAAACAGCTTTAGTAGACAGGTCGGTTCGTCGGATGGACCTCCAATTTTTCCCATGTTTTTTAAACACTAAAATAGGGAAATACTTAAATTATCAGTCCTCTAGGTCTAAAGCAGCCCGAGTTACGGCCAATCGACCTAATTCAGCGACTCTCAGCGTTGATGTTTTTTGGAAATATTCCTAAAAATTATAAAAAAGCTGCCAAGTAATTGGCACTAAGGTTCCTCATTAACAATAAAAAATATTTTTAATTGTCTATTTTACCTAGTAGAAGCGATAATTTTACATATTAGTACTTTCATAGAAAAAATTATGTACTACATTCCATAATAATAAAAATATTGCTATTTTTAATTATTTACAAATTGTGAGAAAAAAATTAGGTTTCAATTTAAGATATCCAGTGAAAACGATAATTATAGATATAAGTACTTTCATAGAAATAAATTAGGTAATACATTCAAAAAGAAAAAAAATATTTCTGTTTTTTTTATTTTTTTGTTTGAAAAATTTTGAGAACTAAATTTTACAAAAAATTTATTATTACATTTGAGATATGGAATTAAACCATACTTTCAGACGATATTAGTACTTTCTTAAAACAAAATTAGATAATACATCCAAAAAAAAAAAATAATAGTGTTTTTTTTTTCAAAAAATATTAAGCAAAATATTTTCAAAAAATTGAGTATCAGATTTGAGATATATTAAAAACCATATTTTCAGATGTTAATACTTTTATAGAAATAAATTAGGTATTACACCAAAAACAAAAATTAAAAAATATTTCTGTTTTTTATTAATTTTTTATTTTTCTTTTTATAAAACAATTTGGAAAAAATTAAGTATCAGATCCGAAAAATTAATATAAACGAGGTTCTAAAACTAGTATTCCCATAGAAATCAATAAGGTACTACCTACAATGAGAAAAAAAAATTTGCTAATTTTGTATCATTTTGTGACAAGAATTTTGGGAACAAATTAACTTTTTTCTAAAGAAGAATCTCAAATTATAACATAACATTATAACATAATATACGGGTATAGGTAATCAAGGATTTTCTAAATGCTTAGAAATCAATATTTTCCTGAATTCTAAGCAATCAGGGATTTTCCTGAATTCTAAGCAATCAGGATTTCCTCAATGTTAAGCAATCAGGATTTCCTGAATGCTTAGCAATCAGGATTTCCTCAATGCTAAGCAATCAGGATTTCCTGAATGCCTTGCAATCATGGATTTTCCTGAATGCTGTGCAATCAGGGATTTCCTGAATGCTAAGCAATCAGTATTTCCTGAATGCTTAGCAATCAGTATTCCCTGAATGCTTAGCAATCAGGGATTTTCATGAATGCTAAGCAATCAGGATTTTCCTGAATGCTAAGCAATCAGGATTTTCCTGAAAGCTTAGTAACCAGGATTTCCTGAATGCTTTGCAATCAGGATTTTCCTGAATGCTAAGCAATCAGGATTTTCCTGAAAGCTAACCAACCAGGATTTCCTGAATGCTAAGCAATCAGGATTTTCCTGAATGCTAAGCAATCAGGATTTTCCTGAAAGCTAAGCAACCAGGATTTCCTGAATGCTTTGCAATCAGGATTTTCCTGAATGCTAAGCAATCAGGATTTTCCTGAAAGCTAAGCAACCAGGATTTCCTGAATGCTTTGCAATCAGGATTTTCCTGAATGCTAAGCAATCAGGATTTTCCTGAAAGCTAACCAACCAGGATTTCCTGAATGCTTTGTAATCAGGATTTTCCTGAATGCTAAGCAATCAGGATTTTCCTGAAAGCTTAGTAACCAGGATTTCCTGAATGCTTTGCAATCAGGATTTTCCTGAATGCTAAGCAATCAGGATTTTCCTGAAAGCTAACCAACCAGGATTTCCTGAATGCTTTGCAACCAGGATTTCCTTAGTGCTAAGCAATCAGGATTTTCCTGATAGCTTAGCAACCAGGATTTCCTAAATGCTTTGCAATCAGGATTTTCCTGAATGCTAAGCAATCAGGATTTTCCTGAAAGCTTAGTAACCAGGATTTCCTGAATGCTTTGCAATCAGGATTTTCCTGAATGCTAAGCAATCAGGATTTTCCTGAAAGCTAACCAACCAGGATTTCCTGAATGCTTTGCAACCAGGATTTCCTTAGTGCTAAGCAATCAGGATTTTCCTGATAGCTTAGCAACCAGGATTTCCTAAATGCTTTGCAATCAGGATTTTCCTGAATGCTAAGCAATCAGGATTTTCCTGAAAGCTAAGCAACCAGGATTTCCTGAATGCTTTGCAATCAGGATTTTCCTGAATGCTAAGCAATCAGGATTTTCCTGAAAGCTTAGCAACCAGGATTTCCTGAATGCTTTGCAATCAGGATTTTCCTGAATGCTAAGCAATCAGGATTTTCCTGAAAGCTTAGCAACCAGGATTTCCTGAATGCTTTGCAATCAGGGTTTACTTAATGCTAAGCAATCAGGGATTTTTCTGAATGCTAAGCATTTATTATTTTTTGATACAAACAGTTCAGAGACAAAAATTTTCCAAAATTTAGGTAACAGATCCAAGGGATCAACAGTAATAACGAATTTTTGAAAACTAGTACTTCCATATATTCAGATAAATAAAACTTATTTATTGACATTGAGCCCTGAGTTTCCGGGCCCAGAAGGCCCATTGTAACGAACAAAAGGTGGTTGGCATGTTTTTTCGACCTAATAAACCAAATGTAATGAACTCCCCTTGTAAATTTTTATTTTGAAAAAGTTAAAAGAAAAAAAATTTTTTTATAGTTATTATATTGATTGTTTATTTCTATAAAAAATAAAAATTACTAAAATGTATGTCATGTAATTAAAAATAAATAAAATATATCTATGTTGAATACAAAAATTTTTCCTTTAATATGCTTCACAAGTATTAAAAAAAAAGAAAGAAACGTCGTTGACCCATTTGTGAAATAAATTTTATTTTTTTTTTACCATTTCACGAAATAAAAATTGACCAATTGACGAACTGGTCAACACATTTCTTAATTTTGACCAGTTCACGAATTGGTCAATTTACTAAAAATTTACTTGACCAATTCACGAAATGGTCAATTTCACAAATGGGGTGTAACATATATACAAACATTGGCAAAATTTGGGCCAAATCGGCAAAAGTAATTCTGCAAGAGATGTACCTTACATCCAGAATAGCCAGATATACCCCTATATTAATTTTAATTTTTTATGTGAATAATATTACTTTTAATTTGACGTTAATATCAATAATTTCAAAATAAATTTTTTACTTAAAAAGTGTGAAAAAGTTGTCCATTCACTGCATATAAATAATCAAGATGATATCTGTAAGGGTTTATTAGCATTCAGGAAATTACTGAATACTCAGCATTTAAAAAATCCTGAATGCTCAGTGTTGCGGAAAATCCCGAATGCTAAGCATCCAAAAAATCTTGATTGTAAAGCATTCAGGAAAAAAATGACTGCTTAGCATCCAGGAAATCCTGATCGTAAAGCATTCAAGAAACCCTGATTGCAAAGCATTCAGGAAAACACTGATTGCTTAGCTTGCTTAGCATTCAAGAAATCCTGATTGCTTAGGATTCAGTAAACCCTGTTTGCTTAGCATTCAGGAAATCCTGATTGCTTAGCATTCAGTAAACCCTGTTTGCTAAGCATTCAGGAAATCCTGATTGCTTAGCATTCAGGAAAATCCTGATTACAAAGCATTCAGGAAATCCTGGTTGCTTAGCTTTCAGGAAAATCCTGATTGCTTAGCATTCAGGAAAATCCTGATTGCTTAGCATTCAGGAAAATACTGATTGCAAAGCATTCAGGAAATCCTGGTTGCTAAGCAATCAGGAAAATCCTGATTGCTTAGCATTAAGGAAATCCTGGTTGCAAAGCATTCAGGAAATCCTGATTGCTTAGCATTGAGTAAACCCTGTTTGCTAAGCATTCAGGAAACACTAATTGCAAAACATTTAGGAAAATATTGATAGCTTCAGGATATTAATTCAGGATACCTGATTACCTATACCCATATTTTATTATTATGGTATAATTTTAGATTCTAATGAGTAATAAGTAAATCAAGAAATATTAAATTAATATTTTTTATACCTGTTACTTAAATACAGTAACCGAGGGGGACTTTCGAAACGAAAGCTCTTCTGCACTTTTTTTTTCTTTTAAAAAGTTAATAAATTATATTTTTTGAAAGTCAAAATCAACTGTGCTATATTGCTAATTTTTTTTCAAATGTTTTTTCACCAATAATCTTGAACTATGGCCTTAACTATTAATGATCCTGAGCATATACCGGTGTAAACGATAAATCTCCCACGGTCATCCATGGCCTTTTGAAAACGATCATTAATAGCCAAAAGTTTTTTATATCTCTCTTTCGCTTCTCTTTATGTACATTACGGTGTTAAAGAAAAATTATTTTTGTAAAAGATATCGTTAAATTGACTTGATCATGATTTTATTGATCGAGGGACTCAATCCAAAGTTTGTGTTGAAAATATTTATTTATAAATTCTACAATCGTCCGTATAGCCAAGTTATCGAAAAACGAGTAAAAAACAAAAATAAAAAGCGATGGTGTGGGCCATCGTTAATCATTCGAAGCTATATTCGATGGCCTTTACTCGAGGTCCCTGAAATTTTTGTTATCTCGTCAAATACCTTCTGGATGAAAATGGACCTTAGGAGGGAAAACTGATAACCTGGAGGCGTAATTCCAAATTTTTAAAAACAATTTTCCAATTTTCCAACGTGGCGGACCAAAAATCATGAAAATAGAAACATTATACATTACCTGGGGATTTTCGAGGTAGAGAAAATCTTTTTTATGAATGAAATTTTTAATTTTTTCGCCCTAACACATTTTCAAATTTTACAAGATGGCGGACTAAAAAACATGTAAGAATAAGCTTCAGGAAAATACTGGTTGCTAGCATTAAGGAAATCCTGAGTGCTTAGGATTCTGGAAAATACTGATTGCTTAGCATTCAGGAAACCCTGATTACCTATACCCATATTTTATTATTATGCTATAATTTTATATTCTTCTTTAGAAAAAATTATTATTAATACTTATAAATTTGTTCCAAAAATGTTTGTCACAAAATAATACAAAATTAAACAATTTTTTTTTATCATTGAACGTATTACCTAATTGATTTCTATGAGAATACTAGTTTTAGGAACCTCGTTTATATGAATTTTTTGGATCTGATACTAGAAAAATTAATATTTGTATTATAAAAATTTATTTTTTTTTAAATTTTGGCTCATCATAATAGAATTTTGTATCTTCCAGTTAAGGCACGATTCTCAAACGAGTGGTAATGACTTGTAACGTTTTTCTAACATTTAAAAAAATTTGTTGTTTACTTTACTGTTTATTTTTCAGGATTGCAAGCCTAGGAATGAAAATTTGCCAAATTTTCATGTAATATCTTAAATTATAGGCTAATGAAGATTTGTCTACTTAATTGATAATTGGAGATGCTGGCCATTTTTTTATATGTAATATTAAAAAATATTTACACTTGTGAGAAAAGTTTATTTTAAAAATAAATGTGAAATTTATCGCGTCTTTTTTCTTCAATATACATTAACATCCATTTTTTGTATATTAATTTTCATGATTTAATGTTAACAGTCATTTTAGATTAACGAAAATTGCTGCAAAATCTCATGCAAATACTGATATTATATAGAGGATATTATTCATAAGGTGTTCATATTATATAATTTAGAGGATGAAATATAATAAATAAATCATCAAATGAACCATAAACTATCTGATAAACTTCAATAAAATTTTAAAAACAATTAATTTTTAGAATTTAAAAATAAAGTTTAGGAAAAATATAATAAAAATAATATAATTTACTGGAAGAGAATAGATTAATAAGAACCAAAATATATTTTTATATAAAAATTTATTCAGAAATATTTAAATTTTTTGATAATTATAATTTAACTACATTTTAAATAATATTTTTAAGTAATTTTTTTATAACGTTTAATACTAAAAAAAAAATTTAATAAACATTTTTCAAATATTTTAATTATATTAACAATACATTTAGCATGTTCAAAATGTGAAAAATTAAGTCTGCACTTAAAAATAAATAATTAAAAGAAAAAAAAAAACACTGTATAATAATACAAATATTAATATAAGTTTATAAGTATACGTGCGTGTGTGCACAGAGAGAGCACAGAGTGTAAGCGCGTGCCTTTAAAAACGGCGCACAGTGCTGGCAGACTTAGGACAATAGTCCAAGTAGCAACACACATTATTATACAATAAAGTTTCATAATTATTTTGCTACTTAATTAATATATTTTTTGTGAGTTATTTTTATTTTATCATCACCAAAATCCTAGTTTATCACACATTATACAGTACACCACTCAGCTATTGAACATTATGGTCCATCTTCGCCACTTTGATTATTAGAAAAAAGAACAAAAGTGACCATTAGTTATCATCGACCGCATGGCGGCAAAATATTTTTTTTAGTAGAAGAGCCTTTTATCAACCAAGATATTTCAAGATTTTCAGATCAACAAGTTTAAATAATTTTGAAGTAAAGTTAAAAAAAAAAAAATATAAGTTAGCAAAAAATCAAAATTTCCTTTTTAATAAATTTGAAATTTGAAAAAAGAAAAGAAAGAAAGAAGAAGTATAGTTATTAAAAAGTTATCAACATCAAAAAATCATCTTCCAAAATTCGAAATGGCGGACTCACAATTGGCCAATTTTGAAAAAAAAATACCAAATAAAATTTAAAAAAAAAAGATTTTAAATGTATATCTGGGGGATTTTGGGTGTGCTGAGTCCGAACCTGACAACCAAATTTCAAAATTCGAAATGGTGGCCTCGAAATTGGCCAATTTTGAAGAAAAATACCAAATTTTAAAATAAAAAAAAGGTTTTAAAAATATAATTGGGGATTTTCAGGTGTGCTGAGTCAGAATATTGCAACCGAATTTTTAAATTCAAAATAACAGCCTCAAAATTAAACAATATTTCAAAACAAATAAACCAAATAAGATTAAGTAAAAAGGCTATAAATGTAGTTCTGTATATTTACTGGTATGTTGAGTCAAAATCTGGCCAATTTACGAAATTCAAAATGGCAAGCTTAAATAAGCCTATTTTTTGAAAAAATAACGCCAATTTTATAAAATGAATCGCATTTTCTATTAGGGTTGTAGTAGTTTTAGAAGGTTTTTTCCATGCTTCCTGGTTGTGTTTAGACAAACCCTTTATAAGATTTTGCGAGAGACTTTGATTAGGTATTTAACAAAAATTGTGAGAATAAAATAAAAAAAATGTTTCTATGTATGTTATTTTATGTATAGATACATATAATTATCTATGAATACAAAATTTTTTATATAATTTTTACCTTGTTTTTAATAAAATCATACACAGAGTCAGGAATTACATCTCTTTTACCACTTATAACGTAAGGAATTTGAATTGTTTTCCGGACGTAGCCTGCAGTGACAGCTTATCTCTAGCCATTGCTTCCAGTTCGAAGTATGCTTTTTCATGTATAAGTTACCTACACGTTAGACGTTAAACCTACTATAACCTACCTTCACGTTAGACTTTAAACCTGCAATAACCTACCTACACGTTAGACGTTATACCTACAATAACCTACCCACACGTTAGATCTTACACCTAAAATAACCTACCTACAGGATAGTCGTTGAACCTATTTTAACCTACCTACACGTTAGACCTTAAACCTACAATAGCCTACTTACACGTTAGACGTTAAACCTACTATAACCTACCTACACGTTAGACTTTAAACCTGCAATAACCTACCTACACTTTAGTCGTTAAACCTACTATAACCTAACTACACGTTACACTTTCAACCTACAATAACCTACCTACTCGTTAAATGTTAAACCTACAATAACCTACCTACAGGTTAGACGTTAAACCTACTATAACCTACCTACACGTTGCACTTTCAACCTACAATAACCTACCTACTCGTTATACGTTAAACCTACAATAACCTACCTATACGTTAGGCGTTATATCTGCTATAACCAACTTACGCCTTAGACCTTAAACCTACAATAACCTACCTACACGTTAGACTTTAAACCTACAATACAACCTAGGTAGGTTATAGTAGGTTTCACGCGTGACAAGTAGGTAAATTATTGCAGAAATAACGTCCAACGTGTAGCTAGGTTAGAGTAGGTTTAACGTCTAACGTGTAAGTAGGCTACTGTAGGTTTAAGGTCTAATGTGTAGGTAGGTTATTATAGGTTTAACGTCTAAAGTGTAGGTAGGTTATTGCAGGTTTAAAGTCTAATGTGTAGGTAGGTTATTGTAGGTTTAAAGTCTAATGTGTAGGTAGGTTATAGTAGGTTTAACGTCTAATGTGTAGGTAGGTTATTTTAGGTTTAAGATATAACGTGTAGGTAGGTTATTGTAAGATTAAATTCTAACGTGTAGGTAGGTTATAGTAGGTTTAACGTCTAACGTGTTGGTAGGTTATAGTAGATTTCACGTCTAACGTGTAGGTATGTTATAATAGGTTCAACGACTATCCTGTAGGTAGGTTATTATAGGTTTAAGGTTTTTTTTTTTTTTTTTTTTTAATTTTATTTTATTTACGTGTAGGTAGGTTATAGTAGGTTTAACGTTTAACGTGTAGGTAGGTTATAGTAGGTTTAACGTTTAACGTATAGATAGGTTATTGTAGGTTTAACGTCTAACGTGTAGGTAGGTTATTGTATAAAGTCTAACGTTTGGGTAGGTTGTAGTAGGTTTAACGTCTAACGTGTAGGTAGGTTATAATAGGTTCAACGACTATCCTGTAGGTAGGTTATTATAGGTTTAAGGTCTAACGTGTAGGTAGGTTATAGTAGGTTCAATGTTTAACGTGTAAGTAGGTTATTGTAGGTTTAAAGTCTAACGTGTAGATAGGTTATAGTAGGTTTAACGTCTAACGTGTAGGTAGGTTATTGTAGGTTTAACGTCTAACGTGTAGGTAGGTTATAGTAGGTTTCACGTCTAACGTGTAGGTAGGTTATAGTAGGTTTAATGTTTAACGTGTAGGTAGGTTATTGTAGGTTTAAAGTCTAACGTGTAGGTAGGTTATAGTAGGTTTAACGTCTAACGTGTAGGTAGGTTATTGTAGGTTTAACGTCTAACGTGTAGGTAGGTTATTGAAGGTTCAAGGTCTAACGTGTAGGTAGGTTATTGAAGGTTCAAGGTCTAACGTGTAGGTAGGTTATGGTAGGCTTAACGTCTAACACGTAGGTAGCTTATTGTAGGTTTAAAGTCTAACGTGTAGGTTGGTTATAGTCGGTTCAACGTCTAACGTGTTGCTAGGTTATAGTAGATTTAACGTCTAACGTGTAAGTAGGCTTCTGTAGGTTTAAGGCCGAACGTGTAGGTAGGTTATTTTAGGTTTATGGTCTAACGTGTAGGTAGTTTATTTTAGGGTTTAGGTCTAACATGTAGGTAGGTTATAGTAGGTTTAATGTTGTGAATTCAGAAATTGGCCAATTTTGAGTCTGCCATTATGAATTTCAAAATTTTAGTTCCAGATTCATTTTTAGAACACCCGAAAACCCTTGGGTACACTCTTTAAATCTTTTGTTTCTATTTTTAAAAATATCGAAAATTGGCCAATGTTGAGTCCGCCATTTGGAATTTCGAAATTTCAGTTTCAGATTCGGTTTTAGCACACACTAAAACCCTCAGATTCACTCTTAAAACCTCTTGTTTAAATTTTTTTTTTTTTTTTTGGTAGAAGTACGCAGAAGTACCAAAAGTTCACTGTGCTTCTGAGTTGAATATTTTTTTCTTTTTTAATTTTTCTCTTAATGTCTGATTTAATTCTTAAATTGACATTTTTACAGGAAATTTAAAAAAATATTAATTGTTTCTTACAAATTAGAATTTTATAAAATTTGGACCTTAACAGTATATAAAATATAGTAATTACTTTCCAAGGCTTTTTGAGAACGCATAAATGCAACTATGCTTTTAAAATACTAATTAAATGGATTTTATATTTTAATACAGTGGCGGATACAGGGTGGGGGGGTCAAAGGGGTCAATTGACCCCCCCTCATCTGTTATTTTTACCTTTTTTTAGATAATTTTAAGTTATATAATTAACGAGAAGTACCATTATGACCCATAAATTTTAAGGACCTTTTTTAGCAAATTTTTTGTAATTTTATTCAAATGACCCCCCCAAAAAAATTTCTAGATCCGCCCCTGTAATAGGGCCAATTTTGATAACTATTGTATTTTGTAGTTTATTTATCAAATAATTTTCAATTATGCAAACAGGGTGTATTCATGGCTCATGATTCTTACTCGTACAAACATCCAGAACTTGGTAATATACCATATCGATGAATTTTCAATAAACTTTTATGTTTATATAAGTTAGATCCTCTTTACAAGATGATTATAAATGAATATTCAATTTGGTATTTACCAATAAAGAAGTAAAAAAAACAGTAATCACTTCTACAGTTTTTTTGGGAATTCATCATAGTGGCTCTTTCTAAAATCCTGGATGTTTTTATGAATTTTATAAAATTTGGACCCAAACTGCATATCAAATCCAGTAATTGCTTTCCAAGGCTTTTTGAGAACGCATCAATGGAACTGTACTTGTGAAATACTAATTACATGGATTTTATATTTTTTTAGGTCCAAATTTGATTATATATTCTAGTTTGTAGTTGATTTGTCAAATAATTTTCAATTATGCAAACAGGGTGTATTCATGGCTCATGATTCTTACTCATACAAACATCCAGAACTTGGTAATATACCATATGGATGAATTCACAATAAACTTTTATGTTTACATAAACTAGACCCCCTTCAAATGCTGGCTTTAAAATAAAATACGGTTTAGTATTCGCCAATAAGAAGTAGAAAAAACAGTAATCACTTCAACCGGTTTATATTAGGTTATTGGTTTTCTTATATAGCTATTCTAATTTACTTCTGCTAATACGTTACATTTTATTTTAAAAGTTTATTTTTTTTTATTGTGTATTAATTTATTATTAATTTTTATGTTAATTTCAAATTTATATTATTCAAGATTTTTTACTTATAACCTATTATAGGTTATAAACAAATCTTTATTTTTGGTAATAATTTAAAATCAGTAGTTTAATTACTACTTTTGATTAAATTTTATTATTTAACTTATTTAATATATATTACGTATTAAATATATCAATTTACACACTACTTTTGATTAAACTTTCACTTTAATGTTTGTTAGTTTGTAATTTTTATGTCTTACTTATTACATTTGTGTAAATTGTTAATTTAAATCGCGACTTTCTTTAAATATTTGAATTTAATTAGAGTAGCGATTAAATTCTTGCTCAAATTGACACACTAAGGTTTTGAATGTACATTAATATGCTACTGATATCACCGAGTACGACCATGCAATCATAAATAAATTTCTCTCTAAATTCCATAATAGTTGTGAAATATCACCGGTTACAATATTTTCAGATATTAGTACTTTCATGGAATTATATGAGGTATTACACTAAAAAAAAAAAAATATTTTGCAATTTTTTTCATTTTTTTGTTTTTTTAATTTTTAGAAAAAAAATTTGAAAAAATTCGGTATCAGATCCAAAAAGTTACTATAAACGAACTTTCTAAAACTAGTACTTTCATAGAAATAAATTAGGTACTACGTCCAAAGAGAAAAAATAATTGTATTTTTTTTATTTTTTTGTGATGAAAATTTTGTGAAAAAAATTTTCAAAAAATTAAGTATCAGATTCGAGATATAGAGTAAAAACCATACTTTCAAATATAAGTACTTTCGTGGAAATAAATGAGGTATTACATCCAAATTAAAAAAAAAAAGTAGTTTGAGATTTTTTAATGAAAATTAGGTCTCAATTCCATAATGGTTGTGAAATTTCACCGGTTACATACACACACACACACACACACATACATACTTTTTTTAAAAACCGGTTTTTTAGCTTCCTGGGGTCTCAAAACGTGCTTATATGCCAAAAAATCAAAAATCGAAATTTGACCTATCACAATGGTTCCTCTTTGAGGAACCAACAAAAATCAACAAACAAAAGTACATTTGTAAAGTCAGGTGACATCAATTCAGAATCACAAATCGAGAAAACGTACGTATATTTAAATGATTTCCTGCTCTGGGAAAACATTAATAAATAAACCAACTCATAACACCCACCACGCTTTACACAAAAAAATTCGCAGAATTTAACAAAAGAGTTTTAGACTCCAAAAACTAAAAAAAAAATATGGAGCGGGTGGGGGGTGTCACGCGCGTCCGCCGCGCCGCATCGCGAGCAAGCTGAGGCTCGCGCAGCGCCAAAAATGCTTGCAAGCGAGCAGCAACAATTCAAAGACCAAAAAAAAAAAAAAATTTCCGGACAAATTAAATTTCCAAAACATGCCAGAAATCCAGTCTCAAAAAAAAAACACAAAAAATAACAAACAAAAACACAAAAATATCGCCTTTTCCACAGACTTTTCCAATGAACCATCAATTTCCCACGAAAAAATCAATACCAATCAAAGAATAAAAAAAAAACAAAAAAAAAAGATCGATGCAGAAAAATATATAATTTTTAACAATAAATAACCAAAAAAATTTACAAAATATTGAAGCCATGCAATGATAATTCATTATTGAACGACTATGTCCATAAAGTGCAAGAAAATAACATCACCTGATGCTACCTGCATAATTTTCACGAAAAAAAAAAACAAAAATCAGAAGCTTGAAAGTTTCACGCTAAAAACAAAAAAAAAACGAAAGCAACCAAAAGCGAACATGCAAGAATAGGGTGGCGGCGCGACGGTGGTGCTAGTCTACGGGGAGATCGAAGCAGAAATGCCGATAAATGCGTGCGCAAAGGTCCAAAAACGTAAAGTTAAAAGTCAAGTATCAGCAGTAATGATAACAGTTAATAATAAATATGGAAAATCTATCCGAAAAAATGGCAAACGATCTCTACCGACAAAAAAAGTACTAAATTTTCAAAAACAAAATTTTTCAATTTAAAAAAATTTTCTAAACCCCAAAAATTTTACCTGTTAATTTCTCCTAAAATTTTGGTTTAATTAAAATAATTTGATCACCTAACTACATAAAATAACAACAATTTCCAATAGGTTTAATGGATTCAGCTCACATAAATTTCCAGCAATTTCCGATCGATCCATTAAAATTTAATGTCTTCGGTAGGCAATTGCATACATCAAAAAATCAACCAGACGACTTTTCTCTAAATTTTAGATTAGTGAAAATAATTTGCTCATTTAGCTACCAAAACAACAACGATTTCCAAAAGGTTTAAAGAATTTATGTCATATAAATTTCCAATAATTCACGAATGACCAATTAAAATTTAATATCTTCGGTAGGTTAATAAAAAAAAATTATCATATCTTCAAAAAAATTTCAACTAAGCAAAAGAATCTAAAAACAATCATACATGTCACCAATTAAAAATCAATTTATTAAAATTTATTAAAAAAGAGACTAATATTTAAATTATTATCACATAACAAAGGCGAGGCATCATCTCTCTCACTCTTACATCAATGTCAGGGTTCACTCACTTACGACAAGGTCAGAATCAAATAAAAAATAAAAAAAAAAAAAACAAACGTCAGCAAAATAGCAATACAGAAACTATGAACAGCATTTCTTACCTCGAGCAATGAGTCATATATATACATAAATCTCTTCAACTGCTATATATATTACTGATAAAAATAAAAAAAAAAAAAGTGGTTCATAGTATTATCATAACTACTTATAAGTATAATACATGGAAGGAATACATTCTTTTTAACATAGAACATGTTTATTGGATGGGGTATTTGAAAAAGTTTGGCTCGGCAGGGAGGATAGAAAAATTGACGTTTTTAGGAGGGGGAGGGCGAAATATTGACATTTTTAGGTGAGGGGGGTGAAATATTGACGTTTTAAAGGGGGGGCTTAGAGTATTTTCAATTTAGGGACTTAGAATAATTTGAAGTGGGCGTCAAGGCCTGATCAGGCCCTGATAAGTACACGAACTTAGAATACATTAAGCTTATGTATTTAGGATAATTTATATTTCAGGATTGTAATTTCGGTTTTTAGATTTATTACCGTTATGAGTGAACATATTCCATGCTCGTTGGTTGTGTAGTTACACAAACCGGTTATAATTTTTTTTAATTCAAATGAGAAAAACAAAATAAAATGTCCAAATAAATTCATAAAAAAGCATCCCAGTTATTGTAATAATATAATATAATAAGTAATAAATAAAATTAATAAATTAATTGTTTTGTTGTTTATATTATGTTTCTATTATTTTTGAGGTTAGTTAGTTAGTTGAGTAGTTGATATCAATAAAAAAATTAAAGTAAAAATAAATTTTAGTATTTAAGAAAATAATGAAGGTTGAAAGTTTTAAATCTTTCTGCGCGCCACGCGCGCCTAATACTATTTATAAATAAATAACAGCTTTTATTTATAAAATTAACATTAGAGCCACCTATTTTCCAAAATCATCTCTATTTTATTTTTTTTATTTTTACTCTTTTTCTGATTGATTTAGTTGTTTCTATAATTTTCAGACAAATTAAAAATATAATCAGCATTATTAATGTTTGTTTAGTTCCTGACAAAACATATGCTTTGTTATTAATTGACATATTACTATAATAAACTTTCAAGTGTCTAATTTAAAATCATATGTAATTTATTTGTAAATTCAATATATAACAATAATTTTATCTATATAGTTATAGACGAACAACGCATGCAGTTTCTTCATGCAAAACGAAGCATGATATGAATTTGAATTTGTAAAATGCCAAATCAAAAAATTTTATCATGCCAATAATTGACATGCCGGTAAAACAGACGAAGAGAATTCTTGCGCTAAAGTCGGTGAACAACGTTCAGTGTAGAGTAAGAAAAAAATAGTTAAAATGTTACTGCGCGATTCATAGTTTTACGAGAAAAAATTTTTTTCATAATAATAGATGTCACGCGAAAATCCGGACCTTAAAAGTTATCGATGGTGGCGGTGGTGCAAATCTGAAGGGAGAGTGAAACAGAAGCGCGCATCTTAGAAAAAAATTTATTTTTTTTTATAATAGATTATTTTTTATATATATTACTTATGAAGGCTGTAACATGGCAAAAATTTAATACATAAAAATATATGTATATACAACGTGACCACGAAATCATGGAGTTGTGATTATAAGCCAAAGTGTAGGTAGAAAAAGCGAAAAATAAATTATGGGATTTTAATGATTTTATGTGTTCTATCGATTGGTAAGTTCAAAATTTTGGTACGGCTTACCAGTTTTCCAGAAAACGAAAAATTGTCACCAAAAAAATGAAATAGGTCAATTTTTTTTATTAATATTTAAAAAAATGCATAAAAAATAATATCCCACCGATTAGTTTTAATTAATATTGCATATTTTTTTAAATATCTCAAATTAAAGTTTCAAATTTTTAATCATTTTTGAAAATGGTAATATTACCTTCTGAAAGGTAAGCTGGCTAAGTTCAGACGATATATCATATAGGTTAGTAGGATTTAAAAAATAAATAAACTATAGAGCACTATAGTTTTTCTGCTACTCTAATTCTCGATAACCGCATAAGGAAAATATTTCGAGGTTATTTATTAATTTGTATTTTTTCTTAATTTGAATTGTATAATTGTTTAGAATTATATTAGCTGGATCGTGATAAGGGTGAAGGTTTTAAGGTGAAGGGTTAAATTAAAACCACACTTTAAATTAATGAGTATTAACGTGATTTATTAATGATACATCTGATGTCTCTCAAAGCCGTGCGGGCACTGAGGTGCCGACCGGCAATTACTCTCTCCCTTCTTACAATATACACTAACATATTTACATATATACAACTACAAATATTATAAATGTACAGTATGGAACATTCTTCCGGCTTAATTTTACATCAGGGATGTAAAAGTATAATAAAAAGAAAAAGTTTTAAAATCTTTAATAAGTAAAAAATTAAAAAAGATTTAACATTAAAAAGTTTTCTAAGTAGCTTAAAATCTGAATATATACAATTTATATTTACAACTGTACGGAGCATTTTCCTGTCTTAATTTTTGTCAAGGTAAAAAAATAAATAAATAATAAAAATAAATTAAAGAAAAATACAATTTGTTTAGATTGCATAACAAGATGTAAAAATTAATTAATTGAATTTAATAAATTATTAAGCTATTTTGAACAATAATTAATTAATTTAATAATTAAGTTTAGTTTACTATGATTAATTTCAATTTTAAGACATAAATTTCTATCATTTTATAAATTTAAAAAGCAGTTGAGCATTTCTCCCCGCTTAATTTTACATTATAGATGGAAAATTATAAAGTTAAATTAACATGATAATTAATTAAGAAGTCAATAAGACTAGATATTCCTAATCTAAGATATCCTGGCAATCAAATAGATTACGATTAATCAAGAAATTAACTTTTTGACCAACAATAATATATGATTTTAATAATTTAAAGCTAATTTAATTTAAGAAAAGAACAGGTAAGAAGATATTTATAAAATAAATTTTGTCATATTATAAGAAGTACATAGCATTAAGTGCATTGACATCCACTACTCTCCTATCTTTTATTAGAATTCGGATTAATGAGTTTTTAGTCAGGAAATGTCGAAGTAAAATTTAAGAATTTATAATTTTAACATTTGCAACTCTCCTATCTTAAACAGAATAAGGATTATTGAGTTTGGTAAGAAATGTCAAAATAAAATTTAAGAAATTAACAAGTTTCATGACAAAATTTAGTTTACAATATTTAAATTTTAGTTAAAGAATTATTTTAGAACAATGAAAATTTATGAAAAGCTTAATTTTTTTAGTTATTAAAAAACAATTTCTGAAATGATTACATAAATAATAAAATACTTATGTTTTCAATATAAAACTAACGATAATTAAATTAGAATTTTTTGCCATATTATGTAATCTTAGCTTTCTTGAATTATGTGTCCACTTCTTTTTGATTGCCAAGACAGCCAAATTTTTGCAACAGCATACTGAAAGACTTCTTGATACCAACCAAAATTGAAAGTACCTATGTAACATCATTTTAAATTAATTGGGAGAATTTTAAAATTAAAATAATAAATAAATTAAAGACAATACATTACAGGTAATACGTGGACAAGCAGAAAAAAAAATTTATAAGTTTAAATGAGTTTAATGATTTAAAAGTATTTTTATTTTAAAAAGAAAAACAAAATTTTATTAAATGAAAGATTAAGTTCTTTGAAATTTAAGAAAAAAAATTATTAATTCAAGTTAACATAATTAAATTAATGAAAGTAAATATTTAAAAAATAAAGTTTGTTTTTTTTTCTAATGATAATTGCTTAAGTATAAGTATTAGAAAAAAGAAATTATTAGATAATTTAATTTTTTTTTTTATAAAATACACAATTGAGTGATAGAGAGAGTATCAAACTATAAAAAGTACATGAGACATATGATTAAGTAAAGTATATAATTTTAATTGTTTTTGTAAAGTGTTGTAAAATCTTAATTTAGTAATATGAATAATATTTTTAATAATAATAATAATAACAATCTACTATTAACAATGTTAATATTAATAGCAGACCACTTTATGTATTTTTATTTACAACACTATAATTTAAAAAAAAGAATTAAAAAGTAGAAAATAATACATATCTTTAATCTAAAAGTAGTTAAAGAGGTGAAAAAATCAACAATTTTATGCATCGTGACTGGAATGACCCATATATAATTCAGTAGCAGAAGAACTCATTGAAAAAATAAGATATGGCCGCTGACTGAACTGCTAGCAACACACGAGAAGACGATGACGCCATAAAGATATTTTGTAGAAAAAACACGGGATCGCTGTTTATTTAGTAGCAGACGAACTCGGTGAGAAAATATGGCTGCCGACTGAACTGCAAGCAAACACCCATAGTGATAATAGCGCCAAAAAGGATTTTGTAGAAGAATCACGTGATTGTCTTCTTCTTCATAAGAAATTCGGTTTTTCTTTCCTTTTTTTTGACAAATAAATTTTTTAATGAAATTCGCCTGGTTGAACTTAGTTAAATCACAAAATTTTGCCATGTTGAAATTTTTGCGATGAAATTTTCAAATAATTTGCCATGTTAAATTTTAATTTAAAATTGAAAAAATTCGCCACGTTGAAATTGATTGTGATAATTTGAATTTTTATTTCGCCAAGTTGAAATTTTTTACGATACTTTTCAATAAAATTCGCCAAGTTGAATTTTATTTTAATAGAAAAATTTCGCCATGTTGAATTTTAATTTTTTACGATAATTTTCTTATAAAATTCGCCAGGTTGAATTTTATTTTAATAGAAAAATTTCGCCATGTTGAAATTTTGCGTGGACTGTATAAAATTATTTTGTGCCGCACTTTGCTTATGAAATTAATTAACAGCTTATTAATTAACACCTTCGCCACTTTTGAAAAATATTGTTGCATAAAATCTATTTAGCACTTTTATCAATTTTCATTGGTATAACACACAATTTTTGAGAGAGAAAAAACTTCCTGGCACGCGAACGGCCTTGACGACAGCATGCGTGCTCGTTAAATTCGAAAAAAGATAACTGCCGTTATAAAACTTTTGATAATTATTAAATCACTCCAACGGTTCGTAGGACCAAATGTTTAGAATTATATTAGCTGGATCGTGATAAGGGTGAAGGTTTTAAGGTGAAGGGTTAAATTAAAACCACACTTTAAATTAATGAGTATTAACGTGATTTATTAATGAGACATGTGATGTCTCTCAAAGCCGTGCGGGCACTGAGGTGCCGACCGGCAATTACTCTCTCCCTTCTTACAATATACACTAACATATTTACATATATACAACTACAAATATTATAAATGTACAGTACGGAACATTAATATACGGAACAATAATAGTTTATTTAATCAAATGAGCGCTTAAGGTCGTTCTTCCCAGGAAAATTCCAACTAATGGTATATACAGTTAGCTAGAGGAAATTCTCAGAAATCCAATGGTATGGGTCTCATAGTCGATAGTCGTGCAAAATTTTGAGATATCAGGGTACAAAGATAAGTAAATATTACATTAGTCTTATGGAGAAAATTCCGGAAGTTAATAATTTTTGCTACCAAATCGCGAAATTCCCAATGGAGATAGCAATAAATTAAAAGTTCAAAGCTTAAAGAATTTATTGGTACTTTCCGAATATGAGGTATACGTGGGAAATTTCGCGTAATTAAACGAAGAAAATTTTAAAACGCAGTTTTAGCAGACGGGACGCCATATTGTTTGTTTATTATATAGAGCGCGCGTACTAATACTATTACTAAAAGCACAAACTTTAATAATATTATTTTTATTATTCTTTAGTTTATGGTAAATTATTTTTTTTTTTTCTATTAGTTTATTTTTTTAAAACAATTTTTTTTTTCATAAATAAACGCATAAACATCATTTAATATAATATATTTTTATTTATTTAATAAATAAAACACATACTAGTTTAAAATTGTATTTTACATTTATTCTTACTGCAGAAGTACTACGCGATTAAAAAACAATAATAAGAAATATGTAAATTAGTAAACTAAAAAGATACTTATCATTAAACTTGCGAATAATATTAAGAAAATTAATTTAATGAATAAAGAAAATATTTTTAATATAATTTAATAGTTAAATTAATAATTTTTTGTTAATCACTCAACGGATTCGGAATACTGGGAAGAACGACGTTAAAGGAATATTTTTTCTACAAATGAAATCATGTTTTCTCACATTATTTTATAAATTAAAAGATCCTAACCTACCAAATAATTATACAGCAACAAAAATTTTTGCAAGCAAACTTATTACATTGCACTTAGATACCAGGAAATAAATTAACAATTATGTACAAATAACTATTTATTTAGTAAGACTATCTGCTAAGAAATTATAAATTTATTGTGAGGAATTATAAATTTATTTTTCAATTTGCGATTGGCTATGGTAAAAGTTGGAAAAGTGCCAATAAACAAGCCAATCACAGTTAAGTTTAAGTTTAAGTTTCTTTTTTTAGGTACTTGTAATAACGACTATTTATTGAAAGATTAAAATAAAATAATTTTAGTTCTTAAAGAGAAACGACTTAAAAGGGGGTAGTTTCATGTTCGAGCTTCATGATCAAGCTTGCTGATCAAGTTTACGTTCATTGCGTTGCAACTAGCTTGCAGTTGTGACCCCGATTTTATGGAGTTGGTAGAATCACCCAAAGGATATTAACTTTTCGCGATTGCCCCGTGCATGAAGCTTGCGTATACCTTCTTGCTAAACATTCAGGAAAATCTATTTGCATAAGCGTTGAGGAAGTTCCTGATTGCTAAGCATTCAGGAAATCCTAATTGCTAAGCATTGAGGAAAATCCTGATTGCTAAGCATTCAGGAAATGCTGTATGCTAAGCATTCAGGAAATCCTGTTTGTGAAGCATTCAGGAAATTCCTGATTGCTAAGCATTCAGGAAATTCCTGATTGCTAATCATTCAGGAAATCCTGTTTGCTAAGCATACAGGAAATTCCTGATTGCTAAGCATTAAGGAAAAGCCTGATTGCTAAGCATTCAGGAAATCCTGTTCGCTAAGCATTCAGGAAAACCTGTTTGCTAAGCATTCAGGAAATTACTGATTTAGCAATCAGGGTTTTCCTCAATGGTTAGCAATTAGGAATTTCCTGAATGCTTAGCGAACAGGATTTCCTGAAGGCTTAGCAAACAGGATTTCCTTAATGCTTAGCAAACAGGATTTCCTGAATGCTTAGCAATCAGGAATTTCCTGAATGCTTAGCAAACAGGATTTCCTGAATGCTTAGCAATCAGGTTTTCCTGAATGCTTAGCAATCAGGCTTTTCCTCAATGCTTAGCAATCAGGAATTTCCTGAATGCTTAGCAAACAGGATTTCCTGAATGCTTAGCAATCAGGCTTTTCCTCAATGCTTAGCAATCAGGAATTTCCTAAATGCTAAGCATACAGCATTTCCTGAATGCTTAGCAATCAGGATTTTCCTCAATGCTTAGCAATCAGGATTTCCTGAATGCTTAGCAATCAGGAATTTCCTCAACGCTTATGCAAACAGGTTTTCCTGAATGCTTAGCAAGAAGGTATACGTAAGCTTCATGCACGGGGCAATCGCGCAAAAGTTAATATCCTTTAAGTGATTCTACCAACTCCATAAAATCGGGGTCACAACTGCAAGCTAGCCGCAACGCAATGAACGTAAACTTGATCAGCAAGCTTGATCATGAAACTCCAACATGATACTACCCCCTTTTAAGTCGTTTCTCTTTGGGTACTAAAATTATTTTATTTTAATCTTTCAATAAATAGTCGTTATTACAAGTGCCTAATAAAAGAAACTTAAACTTAAACTTAACTGCGATTGGCTTGTTTATTGGCTCTTTTCCAACTTTTACCATAGCCAATCGCAAATAGAAAAATAAATTTATAATTCCTCACAATAAATTTATAATTTCTTAGCAGATAGTCTTACTAAATAAATAGATATTTGTATATAATTGTTAATTTATTTCCTGGTATCTAAGTGCAATGTAATAAATTTGCTTGCAAAAATTTTTATCGCTGTATAATTATTTAGTAGGTTAGGATCTTTTAATTTACAAAATAATGTGAGAAAACATGATTTCATTTGTAGAAAAAATATTCCTTTAAGCGCTCATTTAATTAAATAAACTATCATACAATTATAATTAAGAAAAAATACAAATAAATAAATAACCTCGAAATATTTTCCTTATGCGGTTATCGAGAATTAGAGTAGTAGAAAAACTATAGTGCTCTATAGTTTATTTATTTTTTAAATCCTACTAACCTATATGATATATCGTCTGAACTTAGCCAGCTTACCTTTCAGAAGGTAATATTACCATTTTCAAAAATGATTAAAAATTTGAAACTTTAATTTGAGATATTTTAAAAAATATGCAATATTAATTAAAACTAATCGGTGGGATATTATTTTTTATGCATTTTTTAAAATATTAATAAAAAAAATTGACCTTTTTCGTTTTTTTGGTGAAAATTTTTCGTTTTCTGGAAAACTGGTAAGCCGTACCAAAATTTTGAACTTACCAATCGAGAGAACACATAAAATCACTAAAATCCCATAATTTATTTTTCGCTTTTTCTACCTACACTTTGGCTTATAATCACAACTCCATGATTTCGTGGTCACATTGTATATCAATATATATTTGAAATAAGACATTATGCGTGGGCGCAGGTTCGCTAGTATGTGTGAGACAACGCGTATTAGAAAGAGGGCGTAAGCGTGCAGTCAAAAGTAATAAAAATGTAACAAGAGAGAGCGAGAGAGAAAATATTGTACTTCCTTTCTTTAACTTCAGTATTCCTTCTTCTCCGTTGTTCGCCGAGTAGAAACACGCTTGTTTTTAAATTTTCAATAGTATAAAAAAATTACAGTTGTTCTAAAGTTTTTTTAAAATTAATGTTATCTCATTTTTATTATTAATTCTCATCAAGTATATGTTCTTTATTAAGTGGTAATTAAGTCCAAGGACGTAAATCAATATTTGAATATAAAAGAGTATTCAAGAGTCGCCATTGTTTCAAGGTTAGAAATTATACTCGTTGGTTTTCCAAGTGGCACGTGATAGCCTAAATGAATATAATTACCAGGTGGTGAAATTATAATAAGGTTCAGTGGAAATGACGAAGGATTGACGCCAAAATATTGTAATTAGAGAATTATTGTCAAGAAGGTAAAAATTTAATAAATTATTTGATATTTAATTACCCCCTCGTATGCTCTCTCTCTCTCTCTCTCTCTCTCTCTCTCTCTCTCTCTCTCTCTCTCTCTCTCTCTCTCTCTCTCTCTCTCATTAGCAATATTATCATAACTTCATAATGATTAAAATCGCTTTTCTAATCGGAATTTAGTTATAAAACAATTAAAGCAAAATGTATATATTAGGCCGCTCACGGTCTTAAGATAGTAATTGTAATTGTTAAATAAATATTCTATACTGGCGAGTTACGCTATAAATATATCTTGTATTTTTATTAATTTAATTAGATTTATATCATAATTTTCATTAATTATAATTTTTCTTGGTAAGTTAACTTTTGTTAGATTTTTAGTTTATTAATCAGTGGCCTCCTGTTATAGTGCGTTTATTCCAAGCATTAAATTTTATCTTTCTCGTTATTATATACTCTTGGAGTAATCGCACGGACCTCCTCTGACAATAGAGTCTATGCTCAAGCTAAGTAATATTATTTATTTTAATATTAATTAATTAATTATTTATAACAGTTAGAGGCAATTCAACACCTTATAATGCAAACAGCCTTCCATTTATTCCAATGAGAATTCTCTGCCTAGAAATACAAATTTACATGTTGGCTCAATGTTATAAAATATGCTTTTTCGGTAATAAAATTCAAATTTTTATATTAATAAGAAAATTAATTATTAAAAAAAATCGAAGGTCAGTAACTTTTCTACTTGACCACACCGTTAATAAAGTGATGATATTTTTATTCAACTCAGTTTTCTAATTGCTTTTCCTTTCTCCAAAATTGGCATTGCTAAAACAACGTTAATGTCACGATTATCAGGAATATGAAATCGTGTTGCTTGAACTTTTCTGTAGTTCGATTAATGATTGAACAGAAATAAAAGTTTCTAAAAACAATAAAAAGTATATGAATTTATGAATAAATCATTTAGATTAAGGCTATAATTAATAATATTATCAATGAAATAATTTTTTAGTTTATTTGTTGATATATTTTACCCGGGAAAGTAGTTATCAGTGAGATGTCCATTTTGAAAATTCCTGTTTGGGTATTAAGAGAAATAAGCAGGATTTTTTTCATATTTAAATATTTAAATGATTAATAACATTATTTGAAAAAAAAATTTTTTTAAACAAAAATACTTAAATTAAAAAAAAAATTGATTATAAAGTTGAGAGCATTGATATATTATTTATTATAAAGGAGTAATTGAATTATACAATTATATTAGTCTAACGAATCACTTAAAAATTATTTTTTATATATAAATATGTATATTTATTTTGCAAAAAACAGCTAAAACTTAAATTCACTTACTTTGTCATTGAATCATGAAGTTTATAATATTTTCATACATTAGAACAAGCACAAATGAGATACTTACATGTTAAACATTTATAATACAAAGAAAATACACAAATACTTATAATTTAAATAAGATCATACTTTCATACGCATACAATTACTGTATTAAAAAAATTAAATATCATACAATAGATTGTTTTTTCAATCTCGTTATAAAATGTAATAATTTTTACAGAATTTTATTGATAAAAACTTAGTTTTTAAAATTTGTCTTTTATTATTTAATGATTAATGTTTTATAATAAAACTCTACTAGTGAACGCGATATATCTCTTCAGCTTAAATATTTGTTTTTTAACAATTACCTTACAGAATTTTGATAAAAAAGATAATTAAATTTTGATAAATTTTTATGAAAGAAATATTAATAAAATCAATCCAAAATATAAATTATCACTTTTTAAAATAATTACAAATCATCATTTTTTTAACTTCTATGCAATAAGAAATGCAACATAAAATTTAAAATAGCAAAAAATAGTACTTTAAGTTTATTTAAAAAATGAATTTAAACTTTTTTTTAGCTGACCAAATTTCCTTTTTATATTTTAGTTGTACCTCTGAAAATAACTGGCACGTAATACTACCTAACAAAAGAAGCAAAGATAAGTGACACTATTAGATTCAGTTTCATACTTTTTGGTAGTTATACTATATTCACAATATTTTAAACTGTCACTTAAATTGTATTTCATTTGTATGGCAGAATAATAGATATATACTTATTATATATTTGTTTAAGTAAGTATTAGAGATTATTCGAGTAATGTTTAAAAAATTAAAATCCTGGTAAAAAAAAGATTTCTTAAAGAATGAATCTTTTAAGAAACTAACATTTTTTAGGTCAGTGTATTGCAACAGGACTTTGCTGCACACATACGCCAACCATAGGACTATCTTCACTTTCTGAATCACGTTGATTACTTGTTGCTACTGAAGAGTTTTCTCGAACTAAGTGGCTCCTTTCTTTTGTTGTAGACGTAGTATATCTAAATTTGTAAAAATTTTGCTGCGAGAGTCCAGGAAGGATTATACTATTATACGTCTCTAATGAGCTTGGAATCAGAACACCTTTCATCTTTTCTGATTGGCGTTGCCCAACTAATACTTCCGAAGGGGACCGTTTTGATGGGGATGTCTCAGTGCACTCCATTGGAGCTGTTGGATTTAAGAGATGCTTGCAAGTGCTTCCCAGATTTAGTCCTGTAAGCATAAAATACATATTTATATTATAACCACATGTATCGAATTTGATATTTAAAGTTAAGACTATAACTTTCAATTAAAAAGATTTTCTTTATATCTTACTCAAAAGCTACGCATACTTTCTAACCAAATATCTAGGTAGAAGCGTAACTTTTACTCACCGTAAAAATGTAGAGCTCGCTAGTAGTACTACGGTGGGTAGGGAAGTTGTGACTCGTGAGGGAAGTATAAACAGCAAGAAGAAAGCAAAGAGATGGAGCGGAATATATTTTTATAAACAAATAAATATGTGCGTATAACCTAATATCTGTCGTGGACTTATAATGCATCCAATATTTATTGTGATAAATTTTCTAATTTTATAATAATAAACTGAAATTTTTAGTAATTTGCATGCACGTATTGTAATATTGTGATGAGAATGGCTACTGCGAAACTCAGCCACTTCGTGGCGCTAAAGTGGTCGTTTTTTTTACCAATGCATTCAAACGTATAAGGTTTTACGCATACAAGTATGCGTGCCTTACACCGATTTAACACATGTATACGGCCAGGCTGCTTTGCTTAAATATTTAAGCAATTAATTAAATCAGATAAAAAAGACTGTAGGAAAGCTTAAATTTTGATTCCCTCCATTTTTTTAAGAGTTATTTGAGAGAAAAAAATTTGGATTACCTGTTGTTTTACCTAATTGCCTATTTCATTTATTTTTTAGTTATATAAATTTCTGGTTTGTTACTGCTTTTATGTTATCCAGAGGGAATGGGGGATAAAACAGAGTCATGTTTAAAAAAAATTTAATTTTGATTTGTAGATAAAAACTAAATTTTTAAATAATTATAAAAACTAAGGAAGTAATTAAAATAAATTAGATAAACACTAGATTTTCCAAGCATATATAGAATAAATTAAGAAAAATAAATTAAAATAAATATTGCTGCACCAAAGCTAACTTTTGGTGCCAAATTCGTTCATATTAAAAAGTGAAAAATTATTTTAAAAAATTGCCATGTGCTTCTTCTACTGAATTTCATGGTCGTGACAAGATGTGAATTGTTTGAATAAACTGTTATATAAGTGAAAAACAACTCAGAAAAAATACTAATAATTAAAAATTAAAAAACATAAAAAATACTGAGAATAAAGTTAAAAAAAAAAGTTGAAAATAAAATCATCATCATAATTTTTTCTGATTTGTTCCCGCCTGCAGCCATTTTGTAGTCTTTTCATCAAAATGGGGCAGGAAGAAGAAGATATAATGACGTCACAAATCAGGGAAGCAAGTTCAGGTTTATATTCATCTTCTTCTTCGCACAATTATGAAGGGACCAAAATGCAGTAAAACATAATGTCAAGAACCATTAATTTTCTTCGAGCTTAGATGGTAACACTGTATCATACTATATTTTAAATATACTATAGGTTAAAGAGAGAAAGATGTATTCAAATTTTTTGAAAGAAAGAGAAAGATATATTCGAATTTTTCTTTTCTACGCTAACCTTTAATCGTTAAAAAATTCATTTCTTATGCGTACCGGCGCTTTTAAAATTTATGACATTTAAAATCAAAAATTTTTTGATTTATTCCTAAATATTTGTTACAATTAAAACTTTAAAAAACAAAATTGAAATTCTTTATACTAAAAAAAAAAAAGTTGTATTATAAAAAAAAAGAAACTTGTGTCTATTTCTATAAAAAACAAATCGCCATTGCGACCACGTTTATTCGCAACCTGATTGGTCAACTTATATGGCGCGAAAATTTGAATTAAAAAAAAAAAATAAAAGTTTATTTTTGAAAAAATATACAACATGAATTACAAGTCAAATAATAATTAAAAGTTTTGAGTAGTTATTAAAAGAATCGAATTTTAAATTAATTTTCACAATAAAAAAAAATAAATAAAAATATGTAAAATAAAAAAAAATTAAATTAGGTTATTTTAGTTGTACAAAATTGTTATACAAACAAATGACACGCGTATTATTTATTTGTATATGATAATAATAATAATAATAATAATAATGTACGCTAGCAATACAATGACAGAAATATTTGCAATTTTTAAATTTTATGCATATAGAAATAAAAAAAAATTGAATTAAAAGGATTTGTTATAATAATATCATTTTCGTAAAAAGCTTAATTATTATTATTATTAAATCAACAAATTTTACAGAGCTTTGCTAAAAATTTATTTTGGATAATTTTTCAACAATGCTTCGTTTGAAAATTATCAAAAATTTCGGAAAATACCGTGCCTGACACCACACCAAAGAAAATTGACAAATACTCTAGTCAAAATGCGGGTTTGGACTAGAAATCTGTTGAAAGGAAAGGATTTGCTCTATATGTTTTTTGGGTCGCTAAATCCGAATCCGGTGTCCAAAAAGGCTGGAAAATAGGGGAACACCCTTAAGTCAGCAAAAACTACCCCTTTTTAGAATTTGTTATGATAACTACCTCTTTTTAGGGGATTTTTGCAAAATTTCGAAAGTAAAGCTAATATGGTCAAATATATTTTTTTTTCATGATGGATTAAGAAGATAGCGCAATTTTTTTATAACTGACCAAAATTAGGATACATGGGCTAATTATAGAGGGTGAAAACTACTCCAAAAATTAAAAAAAACATGATAAAAGTTTTTTTTTAACTTTTTTTTGTGGAGTTAAGTATTTAAAAATATTGTATGCTATTTTAACCATCATAAAATGCATTCACCCCCAAGGGGGGGGGGGGTAAGATACCCACTAAATTTATATATACATAAAAAATGTATGATAAATATTTATTTTTTTTTACTTTCTTTTGTGTAATCAAGTATTTAAAATATTTTATGCTATTTCAACCATCATAAAATGTATTCACCCCCCAGGGGGGGGGGGGTCAAAACAACCGCTAAATTTATAAATACACAAAAGCCATGATAAAATTTTATTTTTTATTCCACAAAAAAAAATGCAACAAAAATAATAGATATTTAAAATAATATATATTTAAAAAAATCATGGGTGATAGAAACAACAACAATATTAATAATAAAATTTTATCATATGTATGTATAAATTTAGGGTTTGTTTTAACCCCCCGGGGGGAAGGTGAATACATTTTAAGATGGTTAAAATATCATAAGACATTTTAAATACTTCATTCCACAAAAAAAGTAAAAAAAATTTATTTTAATATGGTTTTGGGCGCCACTCACAGGCCATAATTGTCACTGTCAAATCGGGGTTGTTTTCCGAATCCCGAAAATCAAGTGTAAGAAATTTTTCCGCCGGCTCCGGCATTTTTTTCGATTAGAAAAATATTTATAAATTTCACTTTTTTTCAATTAATTTTTATTTATAAACAACATTGATGAAAAAAATTTTTTAATAATTTTCTATCAATAATTTACTATGTGAGTATTTAAAGGTATACCACGTTTAGTAATATAATAAAATGATATTTTTCAACTAACATCTTTGGTTATCAATTCATCAATTAATTATTTGTACGATTTTTTTGTTGCAGAATAATAAAAACTATAAGTATTGAAAAATGGATACGTCAGAATTCCTATTAATTAGTTTCAAATTTGATGAAATATCAAAAGTTATTACTTGTAAAAAGCATAAATTTACCATGAAATACAATGTTTTATAAAATGATTTTCGGAAATTATCATATTCTAAATTTTGATGTATTTTAATTTTACGAATCTGAAATTGAATGTTTCTGCAAAATTCATTTATGGGTCTGTTTTCAAAAAATCTAGATTTCAAGGTTCTGAGAATTGACCCGGATGGACAACGATAGTTATGACCAGTGAATGGTGCCCATGGTTTTTATGTATGTATAAATTTAGGGGTTGTTTTAACACTTCCCCCCCCCAGAAGAGAGGTAAATACATTTTATGATGGTTAAAATAGCATTAAATATTTTTAAATAAATGCTCCACGAAAAAAGTAAAAAAATAATCTTTTATCCTGTTCTTACTATTTTTTGAAATTTTGTGGGTAGTTTTCACCCAAAACCCTAAAATGGGTAGTTTTTGATGATTTAAGGGTGTTCCCCTATTCTGTTATATAAGGGTCATCCCTAGCCCTATTGGACAAAGAATTCGGATTCAGCGACCCAAAAAACATATAATAGAGTCAATCTTAGCCTGTCGAAAGATTTCGACTCCACCCCACCTTTGGCATTTTGACAGGAATAAAAGGAATAAAGCACATGGTGAGGAAGAAGAGGAAGAATCAGTTCGACGACCATAAAATTTTTATAATAATTTTTATAGTAATAATTATATTTTCTAAAATTTAATTATTTGACAATACACAGTGCCCCTGAAAAAATTTAAATAAAAATTCAAATTACCCCAGAGATTCCAATGGGAATTTTTTAGTTGTTCAGTCACAAAAATCAAAAAATTTAAAAAATCCGTCTGGCGCTTTTTTTTTAGCTAAAAACTGTTTCATTTCGGCATTATAATAGAAAATAATCGGAAAATAATAAATAAGTTTGTATAAAAGTTGTTTTAAGTTATAAAAAATAATTTTTAATGTACAAAATCTTTTAAATTTACTAAAAAAAATAGTTTTACCAAAAAAAAGACCTAGAAACAAAAGGCAGCTCTGGGAAGCCCAGGGCATCTCAAAATCGAAATTTTAAGAAAAATTATACTTTTAATGTAAAAATTATAATTTTAATGTTAAAATTAATTAACTAATTAATTAACGAAAATTAACTCATTAACGCCGGGGCGGAGAGTTTTGGAAGTGAGAAAAAATAAATACATTCCCTTATAGATACGTGGCTAAAAAGTTCATCCTAACAATAAAATTTCACGCTCTTTCAGAATCTGACATTAGTTTTGATCTACAACCCTTAAATATACCCTAAAAAAAGGGGTGAAAGGAATAGATCAGGCATTATTAGGAAATGTTTGGAAAAATCAATGAAAAAAGTATCAAATTTTATTGAAAAATGCTTGAACATAATATTTTTTATGTAAATTTAAGTAAACTTTGTATACATTGTAGTCTCATTCATTTTGATCCTATTTACAACCCTTAAAATGTGCCATGTGGATTAAAAAAAAAGCGCCAGACTGATTTTTTTAATTTTTTGATTTTTTTGACTCTGAACAACTAAAAAATAAATTTCCATTGAAATCTCGGGGGTAATTAAAATTTTTATTTAAATTGTTTCTGGGGCACCGTAAATAATTATTAAAAGTTTGAATTAAAAAGACACTTAAAATAGAGCGCGCTTGCGCGCGCAAACACTTCTAGTATTATAAAAAAAAAAAAATATTTATAGTAAACTGAGTGTATTAAAACATGTCTATAAATTATAGCTTTAATTTATCTTGTTATAGTGAATCTTTACTAATTTCTTTTTCATATTTTTATGAGAAAACTTGATGCTGTGTGCGGAGCTTGCTTCTATCTACATTTTTCTAAATTTACTGGACTCGATGGATTTAACTTTCCTCCTGGATTTTCTGAACATTTGGTATACTTCTAATTCTGCGCTTATTTTTGGAATGCTATCCAGATTTAATCTTTCATTTTCTATCGAATACGGTTTGATCTTCATCCCGAGGTAAAGTAAAAGCTTTTATATTACTTTTTATGAATAAAATCTATTCTAAAATATCTGTAAATCCAAATTCTTTAAATTCTTTACTATTTTTATTGAATTCTGATTTTTTCTTTGGTTCTTTAAACAAATTAACTTTGAAAAATGTAGAGCAAGCTCCTCTCTTTCATTGAAATCAAAACTTCGCTAAGTAAAGATTCTCTTATATTGTTTTGTCTAATTACGTATAGTCTAATCTTGTGACTTGAAAAAGCTTACTTAAAATATTCTGTATTTTAAAAACCTATATCTAAAATAAAGCTTATAACTAAAATTTGACCTTTCGTAACAATTCTGCGTCTTAAACTCAGTTGAAAAAACTTTGAAAGATTTTCTTTAATTTTAAACTCGCTTTCATAACAATTCTATTTCTAACAATAGGATTGTAAAAACCTTGAAAGTTTTCTTCTTTTTAATGCATCTAATGAATTAAACTTTATCTTATTTCAAATCAAGTTTTAACTTTGGTTACACGTTCTAATAAGTTAAAGTTCTCAAGATTTGTAAATTTTGTATTAAAACTTAAAATTCTTTAAAAATTGGAAAAAAAACCTTTAAAAAACCTGAAAAACTTGAAAAATCTTAATACACTGAAAGCTTTATTACGACAAAAATCTGTACACTTTTTGTTGTCTCTGGAGGACTTCCACGAGTTAGGTTGCTTCTAATTGTTAACCTTTTGTACACCATATCGTTTGTATATTTACTTATTTTAACCAAATGTATATATCTAATATTTCTGTTTTATTTATGCATAGCTCAAAATATTCTAATCAAAAAGTTTCGACAACAAATTAGTTGCCACAGATGGAAGATACTGGTTGAAATCCAAAGCTTAACTGTCTACGCTGCAGTCTCATCAGAACTTAATGCTTCTTTTTACATCTCCATCTAGTGAATTTCAACTACTTCGTCAAATTGTTCTAAATATGTATAAACGTATGCATAATTGAAAGTTAATTTATCGTTAATTTATTTTGTATTGTAAATTACTTGACTTATGACTTAGCAAATTAAATCTAAATGTTTTAAATTGAACTTAAAATTTATAAAAACTTGATAAACTTGTAACTGCTAATAAGCATTTAGAATGTCTAGTCAAAATTCTCGTTAAAATAATAAATGTACATAATGCTAAACTATTGTAAAAAATGTATGTTGTATGAAATGAATGTTTCAATCTAAAATATGATAATTTTAATCAATTTTAAATACTAAAATTAAATTAAATTTATAAATTTTGATAATTAGCGACACACATATTTTTATGTTGTTAAATGTAATCTTTTCTTTTTAAAAGCTCCGAGTATATTAGTATTAAAACTAACATTTTTATTTAATTTTATACTTAATTATTCTGTAATAATTTATATTTATATTTCGTATTAAATTTATTTAAAATTGTGATTTAAACCGCGTATTTGTCGCTACTTGTATTTAATAACTATAAAAATGACTATGTATGTATGCGTTACTACTCGTATGTATGCGTTACTACTCGGCAAAACTCAGCGCTTTACTTCTTCTTCTTGTTAGAGCTCTCGTAACGAACAGACGTGCCGGTATAAAGATACATTTAACTGAATCTTACTTGACAAATTTCCGAAAACAAACTTAATAGTGAGATTTAAACGTTAATAGCAGTTAGGTAATAAGTAAATGTAAATAGATTTGAGATAACATTTCGGTAATTTTGAATGATTATTTTTTAATAATTAAACTAATTAGAATTTTAATTAGTATACAAAAAATTTAGTAGTTAGTAAAATATATATTTTTTTTAATTATTTAATTTTTATAATTATTTAAAAATTTAGTTTTTATCTACAAATCAATATTGAATTTTTTTTAAACATGACTCTGTTTTATCTTAATTTACCTACCCCCATTCCCTCTGGATAACATGAAAGCAGTAACAAACCAGAAATTTATATAACTGAAAAATGAAAGAAAGGCAATTAGCTAATACAACAGGTAATCCAAAATTTTTTCTCTCAAATAACTCTTAAAAAAAGCGAGAAAAAAATTTAAGCTTTCTTAGTCTTTTTTATCTGATTTAATTGATTACTTAAAATTCCAAGTGCATGAATTTTCAAGCAAAGCAGCCTGGCCGTGTATATTGAAATATAAATTTTGCACTATTGAAAATTATAATGCCTTTATTAAAATTTTCTTATTTTTTAAAAGGGTCTCATTGGCAAGTGCGCTTAAGAGCCAAGGTTACACGGTGCTTTAAGTGTCTTGGTTTCGGCCACAACCAGTGGTCATGTAAGGGCATGGACCGAAAATTTGCGTGTTTTAAATATGGCGTTCAAGGCCACAAGTCAGAAAAATGTCCTGTGGAAAAAGCAGAATGCTTCCTCTGCAGGGAAAGAACTGACAAGGCCAAGACCGAACACCTTCCAGGATGCGGAGCATGTAAGTGTTATCGGGAGGCACTTACCGCAAGGAAGATAAAGTGTCGTCGGTAATGTTCGGAGTCCTGCAAGGGAATATGAACAAAACCATTCTTGCTGACCTTTTGCTCGATCAGCTCGCGGGCGAGACAGACTCTAGCGTCGTCTTGCTATCCGAGTCGCTCCGCAATAGGAACCAGCAATTCTGGTTAACCGATGACACAGGCCGGTGCGCTATATGGCTACGAGGTCGTGCTCAGACGTCTATGTCCCGACATGGAAAAGGCAACTGCCACGTATGGGCAAAGTGCGGTGATACAACTTTCATTAGTTGTTATCTGTCACCGAATGACACTATTGGGGTGTTCACCGCAAAGCTGGCCTCATTGGAGGAAACAGGAAGTCTCTGGCAATATCATATTTGCTGGGGACTTAAATGCCAGGGCCGTGGAATGGGGAATGCCAACCACGAACCGTAGGGGAAGGTTGATCCTAGAGATGGCCACTAGAACTGATCTGGTGGTCATGAACTCTGGGAACAATCCAACCTACGTAAGGCCAGGCTTTGACGAATCGATCCCTGACGTCACTTTTGCCTCGGCCCGGCTGGCAGGAAGAGTGGGCGGTTGGAGGGTGATGAATGGAGCCAATGGCAGCGAACATAATTACATCACCTTCAAAGTGAGTGATAAGGTCGTTAATCGGCCCCCGTACAAAAAGCGCCCACTAGGCTGGAATGTGTCAAAGATGGATGAGGACAGATTTGTGGATTATCTTCGCGAAGAGTTCTCGTCTATCCCAGCCTGGCATGGAGGACCGACCACCCCGCGAGCGGCAGAGACTCTTGTCAAGAGGGTAACTGCTCTTCTGAGGGGAGCTTGCGATGCCTCTATGCCGCGTAAACGGCCCTGGAAGTGTAAAAGAAGCGTGTACTGGTGGAATGAAGAAATTGCGGAGCTTAGACGGGTCTGTTACGGTGCACGCCGAAGACGGCAAAGAGCGCATGGCCGCCCAGAGCTGGCTACGCGCTCTGAAGAGTACAAGGAAGCCAAGCATAGGCTGGCGAAAGCTATCCGCCTCAGCAAGGCGCGCTGTCTTCGGTCCCTAAGAGATGATATCAACAGCGACCCGTGGGGCCTGGGATATAAGGTCATGGGCAAACTTAAGTCCGGATGTGACAACACGATGGATGAAGCAGCGACCAAAAGAATAGTGGATGCTCTCTTTCCGGATCATCCAAACCAACAACACCCTGCTTTGGATGTCCCGAGGGAGCAAGTTCCGCTATTTATCGAGGCGGAGATGCTTCAGGCAATTAGGTCAATGAAAAATGCGAAAGCGCCAGGACCAGACTGAATACCCGCGGAAGCCCTTAAGTCGGCTGCAAAGGTAATTCGTGGTCTCTTGCTTGGCATGTTTAATGCGTGCCTCGTGGCAGGCGCCTTTCCAAGGGACTGGAAAGTGGCCCATCTGGCTCTGATAAGCAATGGAAAGGGTGAACCAGGATCTCAATCATCTTACAGACCATTGTGTATGTTAAATACCATTGGCAAGGTGATGGAGAGCATGGTCAGAGGAAGATTGCGGCAGGCAATTAGGGAAGCGGGTGACCTTAGCGACGACTAACACGGTTTTCGTGAGAAGCGTTCCACGATTGGCGCCATCGAGCAGGTCGTGAAGGTGGTTATGAGGGCCAGACAAGTGCGGCCGGATATTAAACCGGATGTCCTGCTTGTCACGTTGGATGTGAAAAACGAATTCAACTCGGCTAAGTGGGACGATATGTTGCACTCCCTCGAGCAGGTATTCAGAGTTCCAGATTATCTGAGAAATATACTCAGAGATTACCTCCGGGACCGATAACTGCGCTGGGACACTCTCGATGGCATAGTGCAGGGTTCAGTTCTGGGGCCTGATCTGTGGAATGCCTTTTACGACGGCTTGCTAAAGATTGAGCTTCCGGATGGATGCTCCATGATCGGATACGCGGATGATGTTGCTCTAACCATAACAGCTCGAGAGACAGAGGACCAGCAGAATACCTTGGATGAGGCCATGCGCCTTATCAATAGCTGGATGTCGGATCATGGACTAAGACTGGCAGTTCCGAAAACGGAGATTGTCCTTCTGACCCGGAGAAGGGTTGATACCATATTCGGCGTTAGCTTTGGTGACGGAGGTAATCCCCTTATGTTCCAGAACAAACCATCGGTCAAATATTTGGGGGTCTTCTTGGATAACAAGTTGATCTACAATAGACAATTCCAGCAGGCCTGTGAAAAGGCTGGCCGGGTGACAAAGTCCCTCTCGTGGCTGATGACGAACATCGGCGGTCCCAGATCAGAGAAGAGGAGGCTGTTGATGACGACAGTGAACTCCATCTTGCTCTTCGGTGCAGAGGTGTGGGCGGAGAATGTCCGCATAAAAAAGTACTGCAAGAAACTAAAGGCAGTACAGAGGCAGGGGGCACTTCGAATCGCTTGCTCGTACAAGACCTTATCAGAGCCAGCGATCCAGGTGGTGGCTCGGGTGATTCCCATCGATCCGCTGCCTTGGAAAGGCAGGCGATCTATAACCGTGAGGAAGAAGAGCGTGACGTAGTTTCCGTTCGCGCTCGATCCCACACAACGGAATACTGGCAGTATAGGTGGAATGGTGACCCGAGGGGACGTTGGACGCACCGCGTTATCATCGATTTGGAAAGCTGGATGAACCGTGATCATGGGAAGGTAGACTTCTACCTCACACAGTTCCTAACTGGTCACGGTTATTTCCGCGATATGCTTTTCAAGTGGCGCAAGGTGAAATCTCCGGAATGCTTGCATTGCCCGGGCGAGCTGGATACCGCTGAGCACACCTTTTTTGGGTGTCCTCGCGTCGCTGAAGGGCGACCGCCCTTCGATGAATGGAGGCCGGAAGGAGTCGTCCCGGAAATGCTGCGCAGTACCGCTAGCTGGTACAGTGTGGCAGAGTACGTACGGGCGATTTCCCTTTTAGACAAGTTAAAACAACTTCAAAACTAATAAAAACAAGGATTTAGCATCGGTTTTTAACAATATTTTGACATTTATAAGCTAGAAAACCTGTTTTTATTTTTTACTTTTTTTCAAATTTGCTTTTATTACTTTTTCTTGCATCTTAGGCTGATTTTAATCTATATAAGAGTTAAAATGGTAAATATTGATAATTTTTAGTTCAAATTTATTGTTACATACCATTAAGATGCCCGAAAATAATGATTTTAATGCGCTACAATGATAGAACCCCTAGAGTCCCAATTTTTTAGTTTTTGATAAAATGAAGTAATTACACTTTTCTATCTTAAATATTTTGTCTACTTTATTTTTATCTCATAAAATATATTTTTCCAAGCAAATAAAACCCCATTAATGATTATATCCCTAAATATTTTTCATTTTTACACGTTTATTTGTCAAAAATTACCAATTTTTTCAATTTTATACAATATAATGTGGCTATTTCCGCCCTCTCGGAATAACCACTATTATTAATTGAAAAATCAAATAGAATTTAATAACTGTTACTATGTAAAAAGGAGTCGTGTAGACACGCGCGCGCGATAATATGTGTATATTAAAACGGTAGCACGAGATTGACTTTATTTCTCAGGGTCACGGGAATTTATCAAACATGCTGAAAGAGGGGAGGTGAAAGGGTTTTGACCTGAAATAATAAAAACTTTATTTATTAACTTTAAAATATGTACAAAATATCCACTTTATTCAAAATTTTACTTTAATCAATATTTTACTCTTATAATCTAAATTTAGTCAATTTCACTATTTATATAATTTTTATTATTCACTTAAAATCTTTAAATAATCAATGTCACTTTTTCCACTATAATTCTACTATAACACACACAAATTAATATATCTCGTTCTTTATCTTTTATTTCTGCTTACTATTTTCTTGATCGATCTCAATTACAATTAAAAGACTTTGCTTCACTTTTAGAATAAATCCTTGCTTCCATAAAATATCTCTTCAAACTCCAAATTTTTAACAACAGTAATGTCCGCCAATATAATCTTGATTACGATAGCAACTTATTTTGATTAATTAATTAACTATTATTTAACAATACTTGTCGCGACAATATTTTTCTTTATTAAAAATCTTTAACTTATTACTTCTTATTAATCAAAATTGACTGTTAATTAAATATTTGTTCAATTATTTTAAATTATACTTTGTCAAAGAAAACATGTGCCTTTTATTTTTCAAGGTCCGCACATGAATGCTCTCTTTCGCCGGCCTCCCTTCTCTTCTCTCTCTTCTCGTTCGTTGCTCTTGCGGTCGGCCCATCTCTGTGTGTGTCGTGCGTGTGTGTCGCTATTACCTGTTATAAATCTATATTTTAAAAATTTGATGATCGCGCATAATAATATTTCGCGCACTTATGAAAATCGTTCTTTTTTTTTTTTTTGTATTTTATAGCAACGCTATAACAATACGTAAATTTTGACGTATTATACATAATTTCAAGCTGTAGAATTAAATTAAGTAAACAATAAAGAATGAAAAGTAAAAAATATTGATAAAATTAGTTATTATGTTAATATTTTTACAAACATAAAAATTTAGTTGTTTTTTAGTTAACAATCAAAAGTAACATTTTTATAAATAAAATAGCTTATATTATGATATTTGATCTTTAAATTACTAAATTATATTATTTATGTTGACTTTATGTAATTTTAAAATTTGGACAATAAAAAATAATTTTTATTATAATTTGAATCAATTAAAATAATTATTTAATTTTATTATCATATAAATAACTAAAAAATAATACAAATAATAAAAATAACATCCGATAAAAAATTAATTATTTAATCATATATAACAGCGTTCTTCGCTGATTCGTCTAGCATATCGTAAACATTATTTGAAAATTTTTAATATAATTTGAATTAATTATTTGAGGTTTAGTAATTTTTAAAAGGACTTAAGAAGGGAATATCTTTTGATCATCAGGTGGTTTTGGCCAAAAAAAAATTTTTTTCCTCCGGCCATAAAATTACTAAAGTATTGTTTTTAATATTCATAATTTCACATGGATACCAAAAATTCTCATAAATTACTATACTATCCAATCTTTTACATCAAAAGTACGTTGTGATGCTTCTGAAATATTTTCTTGTTGATTTAAATTTTCCGAGAAGTTTTCTATTGATATGCCCAAATCAAATTTTGTTTTATTATTTGAACCAAAATGAGTGCATTCATTGAAATTGCAGTCCGTACAGCTAGCGTAACGTGTAGAAATTTCTCTTTCTTGTGTTTAAGACCAAATTAATTGATGGACTTCTTTATTCATAGGAAGAGCTTTTAATGATGGTAATTTACTTTTTAATTCTTCAATATTTTCTTGATTTACTAAAAATGCGCCTATTAGACTTTGACTATCAATTAGACTTTTTACTATCAATATATAGTAAGTCAAAAATTACGTATTGCATAAAATTAAAAAAATTCGTAATTTTTGACAATTTAACGTGTAAAAATGAAAAATATTTGGGGATATAATCGTTAATGGAGTTTTATTTGGTTGAAAAAATATATTTTATGAGATAAAAATAAAGTAGACAAAATATTTAAGATATAAAAGTGTAATTACTTCATTTAACGAAAATTAAAAAATTGGGACTCTAGGGGTTCTATAATTGTAGCGCATTAAAATAATTGTTTTCGGGCATCTTAATGGTATATAACAATCAATTTGGACTAAAAATTATCAATATTTATCATTTTAACTCTTACATAGATTAAAAACAGCCTAAGATGCAAGAAAAAGTAATAACACAAAATTTGAAAAAAAGCAAAAAATAAAAACAGGTTTTCTAGCTTATAAATGTCAAAAAACCGATGTTAAAAACCGATGCTAAATCCTTGTTTTTATTAGTTTTGAAGTTGTTTTAACTTGTTAAAAAGGAAAATCCCGAAAAATCCCGTGAAAAACCGGGTAGCTCAGTTACGAAAAAAGGCAGTTTTTGACATAAAAGTGGAAAAATCTTTTTGGCGCCTATCGCCGATTTCTTGTTCACGATTTTTCCGGTTTTCCGAAGGTTCAAACTACCAGAAAACACGGGTCATATCGATGTCCTTTAAATTTTTTTTTTTCAGTTTTTTGTCCAAGTTAAGTAGTAAAAAAAAAAAATAATGCGTTATATGTTACAAGCAGGATGTAAAACGTTTTTAATTAAACATGCTCGTAAGTTGTATATACCCACAAACCAGTTTTAAGTTTTTATTTATTAGTTAAAAAAACTAATTTTTTAACGGGGGTCAAGTATAGTTTATTTGAGTTTTAAAATGTTTAATGTTTAATAATTTTCCTATTTCATAAAGGACTTTCATCACTTTCTTTAACCTTCAAGAGACCTAAACGAGTGATAAAAACTAAAAAAAATGTATACCTTTTCAGTTAAATGTGTACTGGTTACGCGTTTTAAAATGATTTTCCCGTTTGATTTTCTACTTTTAACTAGTTTGGTCTATAGCGCATTAGAATTTCATCACAGCTTTAATATAATAAACTTACCTAAATCTACATAAAATTTCAAAGAAAACTAAAAATAGTTCAAATCCGAGGTCTTTATTCAAATTTGGAAATTAAAATATAAATAAAAATAAGTTAAAATAAAGGGGCTTAAAATAATTACCTTTATATCTCAAGCGCTTACTCGGTATTACTTTTTAAAAAAAATAAAAAATTGTTTGACTTTGGAAAACTTTTTTTTCAACTTACAACTTTCCTTTTCTTCAACATTTTTTTCATGGGGGAAATCCTAATAAACATATGAGACAAACATTTTTTTTTAATTCATACGCAAGATAGGTGGTAGGATTTCTAATCAAAATTTTGTAGCTACCTTTTAATCGTAATAGTTTTGTAAGTATTTTAAAATTTTATAAAATCATTAAATAGTAGAATTCTTATGTTTGTAGATAAATTACCTTTGAATTGTAATAGATTTTTAAGTATTTTTAAATTTTAAAGATTTACATACATGATCAACAAATATATGACAATACTAAGAAAACGCTGCCCAGCAATTGGCACTATGGTTCCTCGTTTGCTATAAAAAATTGTTCTTAATGATCTATTTAACCTAACAAATTATTGTCTGTAACATGTAGCCTTCAAAATTTTTTTAATACATCAAAGAGCCCTGTTAGAGTAGTGGATTATGTCGCTGACTGTCGATCTAGAGGTTTAATGTGATATAAGAAAAATCTATAAATGTCATAAGAAAAACTAAAAATGATCTTTTGCTTGATATTGACAGTTTAACATCTCATGAAAAAATGAGGTTTTTTACATTAAAAAAAAAATTTCTACACCAGTACATAATCTTCTTTTGTTATAAATCAGGAAATTATTTTTACTATCGACGTTAATTTATGATTAAATCTTATAACATTAAACGAGCGAATCTTGTATTTTTGTTTGCTGGTTTGTTTGATTGTAAATTTTTTCTCGAAAACGGCACGATCGATTTTTACCATTTTTTTAATACTTATTTTTTTGCATTAGAGATATCGGATAGGCTAGGTGTCGTTTTCAGGAAAAATCGCTTTCTTCGAATTTTCCAAAATTAAAAATACACACATGTATAACTATATATTATTATATTGTATTTCAGGTATAAGTCATCTGTTTATTAATTTTATTGCGCCTACTTAAAAGAAAGCTATTAAATTTTTTTTTTATTTCTTTCTTAGAAATTTTTTTTTTTTTATGTTTATTTTATGATGTCCACATGAATTAATAATAAAAAAAAAAAAAAATACATTTATGTATTTTAATATTTAATTTTTAATATAATTATTTTTTATATAATTTTTAATATATAATTTTTTTTAATATATAATATTTGATTTTATTTATAAATAAAATAAAATATTTTTTTTTTCAATCCGTTTTAAGATTAACTTTTTTTTTAAATTTTAAAAGTATCGACATTGTGCTATATGCGGGTTTTTATCTACAATGATTAATAATTTTAGTGAACTTTTTCGTGTTTTTCAAGACGCAAAAACCATATCCGCCCGACTTGTTCGCTCGGGATGCACATTTTTTTAGTTTACTTTTTCTCAAAATTTTAAAAGTGCCGACATCGTTGTACATGGGTGATTATCACTAAAATGGTGAATAATATTAGTTAACTCTTTCGTGTTATTCAAGACCCAAAAATCTCAAATTTTTAAAAGTACCCTCTTTGTGGTATAAAAAAATTTGTTTAAATTTTTACTTTGTGGTAAATGATTGGTGCTTTTTACTAAAATTGTGTTTCTTTATTTTTTGCATTAAAATCATCACAAAAGATCGATTTTTTACATTTGATTGATTATTAAATAGGAACCTTGAATGCTTGCTTAGGGTATCCTTTTAATATTCTTACTTATTTAGTCTAGGCTCTAGCCATAGTTATAACGCTCAAAAATTAAATTTCTTTTTCCGAGAATAAAAATAGGCGGTATTTATGTTTTTTGACCCGCTGAACACGAATCCGGGGTCCGTTTTGGACTTTAGACTAATTCCATTATCTTTTTTATTAGTTAATTGATCTAAACATTATAAAAAAAAAGAAACTCACAGAAAGAAGTTTAAAAATATACTTTTATAATTTTTTAATTTTTTTTTTTTTAATTTATAATTATTGTACTCATAATAACAAAAACAAATCTTTACAGATGAGACCCTAACCCGATCGTGAGATCAGCTTACCCTGGTACTAATTATTATAAGGCGATATACCTATCAAATAAATGGTTTTAACAGATATACACATATATTGACACTTTCGTGACCAGAATGAATATCAAAGCATTTTTAAATAATTTTTAAAAAATATTTGCATCAGATCTTAAAAAAGCTAAAGAAAATTTTTATCTCAAATTAAGTGTAGGAGTACAAATCCTTAGATCGTGGGTTCGAGTCCCCGCGGTGGAGGATTTCTATATATATTAAAATGAAATAATATTAAAAATTGATTATTTTTCAATTTATTCAATACTAATTTATGAAGACCTGTATGTACGAAAATACATCAAAGTTTTTTAAAATTAATCCTTAAAGAAATATCCCCAGCCGATTTTCTTATTTTTATAAAATATTTAAATGATTTCGAGAAATCAATCTCAGAAGTTAGAGATTGAAAAGGCAAAAAATTTTTATTTTTTTACACTGATTTTTCTCAGGATCTGAGAGGTCTTTTGAGACGAGCTTTTGTGCAAATTAGTCCTTGGAAATGCTGTGGATTTGACATTTTTTTTTTTTTTTTAATTTCAGTTCAAGGTTCATAGTTACAACTGTTTAAAGCTAAGAAGTTAAAAATTTTAAAACTCAAAAAGTGGTCATTTTCATCACTTCATATCTTTAAATGGTTTGTATCAAAATGTAAAAACCAAATTGCTTTATATTTATTCAACACTTTTCTAATGCCACTTTTTTTTGTTTTTAATTTAATGCTTTTATTAAAGTGAAATAGTAAAAAAACTACTTAGAGACAATTTTTTGGATTTTTTTATTTTTTCATAACTAAGACAGCCGACATTAAAATTTTTTTTTCTTTTTTTCAATATGAATTAGCAATATAACAATATAATTTAAAATGTTTTCATTTTTTTATTATCGTAAACAGCCAATATGAATTTCACTATACAGTACAATTTTTTTATTTTCTGATTTTCTTATAACTAGGACAGCAGACATCTAAATTATTTTTTTTCTTCAATATGAATTAGCCAACAATATAAAAGCACTGAAATTCTAAGATTAATATTTCTAGATTTTTCATATTATAAACGGCCAAAATATTTTTCACGACGGAATGAAATTTTTTTAATTTTTTACTTTTTCATACTTGGGACAGCCGACCTAATCTAATTTTACTACAAAGTGAATTTTTTACATATGGGCGATTATTTCTCAAGCCGGCCACCCCCCTCTGTCCAAAAATGGTGACAACTTAAAAAGATTTTGGTTTTCTCAAATTGACTGGAAAAGGGTCTAGTTTTTTATTCTCATTGGCCTTTTCAACTCTGTAAATCTACTTACCCATTTTAGGCACTGAGCGGCGCCAGCTCGACATTTTAAAAACTAAAAAATTGAAATAAAAGTAGATTAACGGTAAGTTTTTTGAAATTTTTTTATCAACTACAACATTTCTATAAAACAGGACAATATTCATAAAAGTGTAATTGGGGTATATTCTGCTAAAATCATTACTAATATTTAAATGCTATCATTCCATAAAAACATTGAAATTACAACTTTTCTATAAAACAGGCTACTGCTATTCGAAAAAAAATTTAAAGTGACGTATATTTTGCTAAATTCAATACATATATTTCAATGCTATCATTGCATAAAAACATTTGGAATAACAACATTTCTATAAAACAGGATAAGATTCGAAAATATTTTTGTGGCGTATATTCTGCTAAATTCAATACTAATATTTCAATACTATCATTGCATAAAAATATTTGAAATTACAACATTTCTATAAAAAAAGACGGTATTCGAAAACATTTAAGTCGGGTGTATTGCGCTAAGTTTAATAAAAATATTTCAATGCTATCATTGCATAAAAAGCTTTGAAATTATAACATTTCTATTGAGTCTGACCCTTCCCCACTCCTTGTTTAAATTTAGGTCCGGCACCAATGACAGAAGTTAAAAATTAGCGCTGTTAACGGAAATTTCTAGTAACTGTAGGTCCGGAATTTAAATCTGCCAATGAGAGAACGATAAAAATTTCTTTAGAGTGGAAAAGGGTCGGACTCAATAAAACAGGACAATATTCAAAAACATGTAATTGGGGTATAGTAGCGGAGCCCATACGATGTAGGGTGATTTTTTGACTAACCAAAGATAATTGCAAATGGACCAGACTACTTATGTAAGGATGCCCACTGAGTCATATGTTAAGAGCCTTTGCGTACCTAAATAGCCTAGGCCGAGCTAGGCTGGTAAGCTGAAAATCACCTAGGTGAAAATTTTACTAACCGGATGAAAATTTAGGATATCCTTAAATACACCCCTCAGAAGCTAATTCCAAATCGGTTTGTGAAAAAACCGGTGCTGACCTGAACGGGGGCGGTTTAAAAAATTTTTGACCCAAACTTTTAACCCTTGTAACTAGGCAATGCACCATTTCCCAAAGGTACAATTTGGCACATATGCTACATTTTGCATGTACATTCATTAGCCAAAGTCCTTTGTGGTTACAATTTTTTCACCTTGGGTCAAAAATTTTTTAACCCCCCCCCCCCGTTCAGGGCAGCACCGGTTTTTTTACAAACCGATTTGGAATTAGCCTCTGGGGGGTGTATTTAAGGATATCCTAAATTTTCATCCGGTTAGTAAAATTTTCACCTAGGTGATTTTCAGCTAACCAGCCTAGGCTATTTAGGTACGCAAAGGCTCTTAACATATGACTCAGTGGGCATCCTTACATAAGTAGTTCGGTGCATTTGCAATTATCTTTGGTTAGTCAAAAAATCACCCTACATCGTATGGGCTTCGCTACTAGTATATTCTGCTAAAATCAATACTAATATCAAATGGTATCATTGCATAAAAACATTGAAATTACAAATTTACTATAAAACAGGCTACTGCTGATTGAAAAAAATTTAAAGTGGCGTATATTTTGCTAAATTCAATACCTATATTTCAATGCTATCATTGCATAAAAACATTTGAAATTACAACATTTCTATAAAACAGGACAATATTCAAAAACATGTAAGTGGGATATATTCTGCTATATTCTTTCTCTATAGTAAAATTCATATTGATTGTCTTCAATATGAAAAAAATGAAAAAAATTTAGTCTATATTGTTTTATATATGAAAAATCCCAAAAATTTTACCATAGAGTAAAATGGATATCGGCTGTACTATTTATGAAAAAACATAAAATTATAAAAATTTCACTCTACAGTAAAGTTTATATTGGCTGTCTACATTATGAAAAAAATTCAAATTTTTCAATCTAGTTGGCTGTTTTCTATATGAAAAAACCCAAAAAATTTCACTATAGAGTAAAATGGATATCTTCTGTTCTTTTTATGAACAAAAAAAAAAATGAAAATTTCATTATATAGTAAAATTCATATTGATTGTCTACAATCAGTTGTGATGAATATGAAAATAGAAAATATTTAAATATTAATGTTCTACAATATGAAAATAACTGCAAATTTTGTTAAAAATCTGCATATTAGTATATTCTATTTTCAATTATTATTAATAATTATTAATGTTATAAAATATACCTCATTATTTATAAATATGTATAAATAATCAAGTAACTTTTTCTTAATATGTATTATAAAATTTTTTTGTTAATAAATTTAGAGGTATAAAATTAATTCTATTCTCATTCATTTTTAAATAAAAATTAATTGCATTTTAATCACGTATGATTAAATTTATTATAACTAAACACTAAACACATATGATCAAAATATAAAAAAATTAATGCACAAGATTTTTTTTTTGTTAAAGCCGAGTATCGCGAGGGCAATCAGCTAGTTTTATTATGTTATAACATATTTTTTAACATTTTTAAATTTAAATTATTTTTTTAAATTATTTTACTTTAACAGAGCACTTTGATGTATGAAAAATATTTTAAAGGCTATATGTTACAGATAATTATTTCCTAACTACTTTTAATATTCAGAGTAACTTACGCATATAATCTAAGCATATCTATAGCGAAGTGCATACGGGCGATTATTTCTCAAGCCGGCCACCCCCCTCTGTCCAAAAATGGTGACAACTTAAAAAGATTTTGGTTTTCTCAAATTGATTGGAAAAGGGTCTAATTTTTTACTCTCATTGGTCTTTTCAACTATGTAAATCTACTGCGCCCATTTCAGCCACTGAACGTTGGCATATCCAAATTTAAAAATCAGAAAAATTGAAATAAAAGTAGATTAACGAGGTTGAAGCTTTACTATATAAATCAAAGTTTAAAATAGATTTTCTCATTTGACTAGCGTAAAAAGATTTGCTAGACATGGTTACTTTTTATTCCCCATTTTATAAACAAAAACAAAAACAAAAAAAACCGGTCAGTATGTCTATGGACATACGAATGAAGTTATTACTAAATTTAGTAATCATTTTCTTTTAAGGAGGTATACTTGCTGAGCTAGAGCTATTGCAGTACAAATATTCTTCAAATTAAGGGTAATTAATGTTTTTAATATTCAAATAACACTGTAAAAATTTCAAGATAATTAGGAGATTTTGTGAAAAGTATAACCTTTCCCAATTTTTTAATCCTTCCGAACACCCACAATTACGCGCGGTGTCTGCCGGCGAAAGAAGAAAGAAAGAAAATAAATAAAAGAAAAGAAGAAAAAAAAATTTAACACCGAAATCATTCGAGCGCCTCCGTTTACGATCGGGCCTGCCAGCAAGGGAGGGGACTGCAATCGTCCTTTCCTTATCCACTATTTTCGTCCTGAATTCTCGTGACGATTTTTTAAATTTTAAGAGCATTCCGCGTGCTCTACTATACGTCGATAATCTGGTAAGTTTTAGTAAGAAAAACCCCTGTTTTGCTTTCCAAGTTTTCTCAGCGGAAAAACCTTGGATCAAAATTTCCTCTTATAGGAAGTTTTGTTTTTCAATGATCTCGAGCGCGTAACTATTATTTTTGTTAAATGAATAATTTTTCGCAAATATTAGAAAATAAAGTAATTATGTATTTTGACAAGCATTTTTACAGAACGCGCGAATGTTAAAAATTTAACATTATTTTCTAATATTTGCGAAAACTTATCAATTGTCCAAAAAATAATAGTTGCGCGCTCGAGATTATTGAAAAACAAAACTTTCTGTAAGAGGAAATTTTGATCCAATGTTTTTCCACTGAGAAAACTTGGAAAGCAAAACAGGAGTTTTTCTTACTAAAACTTACCAGATTATCGACGTATAGTAGAGCACATGGAATGCTCTTAACTCCTCGTAGAAAAAAAGGAGAGGTGTGCGGTGACAAGTAAGAAGTAAAAACTTCAAAATTAGTGTAATAGGTATAAATTATTTTAAAAAATATCAATAAATGTAATGTTAATGTATTTAAAAACAATCAATTAAGTTTTTTTTAAATATTTTCTTCTTTACTCGTTTATTTTAAAACGCGCGCAATACTGACTGCGCCCAAGTGTTCTTAAAGTTACTAAAGATATACGACAATTGTTATTTTCTTTATTTTTCATCATCAGCGGGAAAGAGCGACTTTTTAGACATTTTTTCTGTGACGAAAGATGGAGTTTTTAGTGTAAGTTTTTAGTCGCTACTTTACCTCCCTAGAGGCGAAAATATAAGCATTCGTCCCTAGAGATAACATTGTGCATCTTCGTTTCTCTCACACTTATTAATATCTTTGTTTCTCTTGTTTATAAATCCGAAGTGTGAGTTTATTAATTGTAGTCTCCTACTATACGTGTGCAATTTTTACAGTGTTATTTACACATTAAAAGCATTAATTACCCTTCATTTGAACAATATTTGTTCTTTAATAGTTCCACAAGTATACCTCCTTAACGGTAAGTCTTTAAAAATTTTTTTTCTTAAAAGTTGTTATTTATTAAAACAAAGAAAATGAGACCACTTGTGTGGTAATTGATTGATTCCTTAAAAAGTTTTGTGGGTTCTATGTAATATTTAAAAAACGTCAACTTTGAATGTTGATATCTCTGAACCTACATATCCAAAATAAAAAAGTTTTAGTGAAAAAGATTAGTATTTTGATACATGATAAATGTGCCAAATAACAGGGGTTTTCATCGAGTCGTTTTGGATTTACCAATTTAATGGTAAATTTTAAATCTAATTTTGACCCATTTTTTAAAGAGAATTAATACCCGAAAATTGCTAAATCCGAAACTACTCGATCAAATCCCTCGCCATTTGGTACACTTATTATTTATAAAAAGACTACTTAAAAACTTAACTATCAAAATGGAAATATCAAGTAAAAAGGATATTTCTAAATTAATAATATATTCATAGAAAAAAATTAGGTATACTATGTCCAAAAAGAAAAAAAAAATTAGTGTTTTGTATTTTTTGAGATAAAAATTTTCAAACAATTAAGCATCAGATTCGAGATATCGAGTAAAAATGATTAATCAAGGTATAAGTACATTCATAGAAATAAATTAGGTACTAAATACTTACGTGCAAAAAAAAAATTTTAGTGTTTTTTGTATTTTTTGAAGGCAAACATTTTGAGACAAAAATTAAAAAAAAATTAATTATCAGAGATCTGAAATATCAAGTAAAAATGATATTTTTAGATATCAGTCTTTCATAGAAAAAAATTAGGTATTAAACCCGAAAAAAAAATAGCGGTTTTATTTACATTTTTTACTTTTTAATTCAAAAAATGAAGTATCAGATCCAAGAAATTGAGTAAAAATGTTTTTAAAATTAATACGTTCATAGAAAAAAAAACTAATGTACATCCAAAAAGAAAAAAAATTTGGTGTTTTTTGTATTGAAAAAATTTTAAAATTAATTTTCAAAAAATTAATTATTAGGTTCGAGATGTCGAGTAAAAAATATCTAGATACTTCTAAATATTAGTATTTTGAAGGGAAAAAATGTGGTATTGCATCCAAATTAAATTTAAAAAAAAGTAGTTCAAGATTTCAAAAAAAATTTTTTTTTAAATTACGTTTTAATAACACACTAAAAAAAAAAGAAAAAAAACTGAAATAGCTGCTTCTTTAAAATACCAAAGACAATCTTGCCCGCTATAACTCAAGATTGAGAGAAAATTTACAGTGCCTTATCAGCAGGAACTAAACTAAAAACAAAAGAATTACTGATGGCTAAGTATGAAAATATTAAAATTGAGTTATTTGAATGGTTTAAGAGTGCTTTTAAGTCTAAGATTCCAGTTTCTGGTTTCATTGTAAAAGAAATGGCAATTAAAATATCGGCAAATTTAGAAATGAATGATTTGAAGGCATCTGATTTAGTTATCCAAGATGCCTCAAAGCTATTAACAGTGCGACACTGAAATGAGATTATACGTACCACATAAATTCTTGGATTGATTCCACAGCGTTTCAAAAATGGCTTTAAAATTAAACCAAAATATGTCTTCCAATAATCGACATGTGATACTAACTATGGTAGACCACATGATGTAACAGGTTTAATATTATCAAATGCTAATGTTCAATTTTTCTCTCCAAATACAAAAAGTAGATTACAGCTCTTAGATCAAGGAATTGTTGCTTTGTTCAAAGGAAATCATAGACACCGCCTCGTTTAAGCCGCAATTTCATCAATAGAACCGACCATGAAATAAAAAAATGGAACGTTTTAGAGGCTATGAGAGAAATTGATATTTCTTGGAAATCAATTAAAAGACGATATAGAATATCTATCTATATATAGATAAAGAATATATAGTTTTTTCGTATTTCTGCGTGTATAGATAGACTTATTAACATCAGTTTGTAATTTTTACTATCATTAAAATGATTATTATTTTTAATAATAAAAAAAAAGTGCTATCTATATATTAAAATAAAAACATTATTTATTTATAATAAAAGGAACAATTGTCCGTTGCACTATTTCAGCATTTGTCTCAGTGAAAATAAAGAAATACTTGATGAACCGTAAACTTTGTGTCCAGGTAACTATAGTCCAGTAACCATTTGGCATATAAAATCAATAATATAATTTCAGGTTGTCATGTTATTATCATCAACCTATATTTCATTCTGTTGACATGCAAATAAGACCATGGCATTGGAGATGAACTTTCATAAATAAAAAATTTGATAAACTTATTGCATTCTTGATCAATAAGTAATTTTGTCGTTGCAAAAAATACATCTCGATAACAGGAATTTGTGCTTACAAATCAGCCAAATGCTTATCTAAGGATGCTCCAGTTAAGCAAGTGGTTATTATTTTCAGTCAATAAATTATTAATAGTACAAAAAATAAAGTGAGATATATATCATATTGTAGGATGTCCATGAATAATTAATCTGGTGAACAGCTAATCGGATCATTGTATTAGAGTAGAAGTTCCACTTAAGTGTATTCAGGTATGAAAAAAATGTGACAAGTAAATTAATTTTTATCCATAAATTGTATTAATAACGAATACTTTTGTTATTGCAGGAAGTTCTTCTCAGTATAAAATTATTAAATTCCAAACACCAAAAATGAACTCAAATTATTATCAAATAGTCAGAAAAGTTTAACGATCATCATTTTCAAGCTGAAAACATTTACTTAGGTGCATTTGGCAAAAAATAAAATTGTCTTATGATTTAATACATTTTATGAAAACTTCTGCTCCAATTCGATAACCTGATAAGTTATTCACCAGGTTGAGCCATTTCAACAAACTGAACACTATTGCATCGGACAACTGTTTTTTCATCGGAAGCTTAATAGGAGTTTTAAAATCATACTGCACTCTATTAATCTTCTAACTTCTTCAAAAATGGAAGCAATGTTTTATTATAATCAGCGTACTTTTCATTAAAAAAAACATCTGGTATAAAAAAAAGAAATTCCTGATGAAAAAATAGAATGTGCAAGTTTTCTGATTTTTCTAGTACCATAATTAATGTACTACGATTGTGTATATTGTATAATATAAATGAATTTTGAATGATTTTTTTTAATACTTATTTAATAAAAAAAGTAAAAAAAAATTGTTTTGTTAATTACTTCAGTTTAAAAATCCTCGAAGATTTATACTATTTACAAATAAAAAATAAAAAACTTTTCAAAAATAATTCTTTTTATTTTATTAATTATTTTTAGATTATTTCAGATTATTTACAAATTATTTATTGCAATAACAGTCAGTAGATACTATAAAAATAATTACTTTATATTTTTTAATCTATACTTTTCTGTTGTCATTTTTTTTTTTTTTAAGTAATTATGTTCTGATAACCATAATATTTTGCAGAAATATAAATGCAACCTTCAAAAATACTATATGATAAAAAAATAGCTATTTATTAAACAAGGGGAAAAAAATAGAAATTTAGAATTTCACGGATTAAGTATCAGCTCTCAGGACGAAAATTACACCCTCCACCTCCATGGGTCTGACTGATCTTAAAAAAAAAAAGAAAATGATTTTTTAGGCTTTGCTGGATTTTTTATATGATAATGGGTTCAGGGGAACCAGCGGTAACTCTGTCGGTAATAATCAGTTCCCAGATCATAATATGCCCACATATGGGCAAATCTGCCCGGCCATTAAATTTTTGCTGGATTTTAACATAAAACATGTTTATAGGGAGGTGGTACCCTGGAAAACTAAAAATCAAGGAGGGGTAAAAATGCCTGATTTAATGGGGGAGGGTAAATGTGCCCGATTTAGGGACTTAGAATAGTTTACGGTTCATCAAGTACTTCTTTATTTTCACTGAGACGAATGCTGAAATAGTGCAACGGACAATTGTTCCTTTTATTATAAATAAATAATGTTTTTATTTTAATATATAGATAGCACTTTTTTTTTATTATACTCCCCTGCTGACAAACCAATTTTCATTTTGAAATAGCCAAAATTTTTGTCTTTATGTATATTTTTTATGGTAAAATTTTTGTTTTGTTTTTTGGCTTCTTTAAAAAACTAGAGCAAAAAAAGTGATTCCAAAAATTTCTTTTTTTAAAAATTTCAAATTTCCCGCAAAGTCACGTGACCAAGCAAAAATCTGACCAAAAATTTGGATCCCGCGGCAAATATTACCTAAGGGTATATATTTTCATGTTTTTACAAGCTTATATATTGAGACAGCGAAATTTGAAAGAAATTATCGATTAATGTCAATTAATTTAGCACAATTAAATTTAAAAAAAAAAAATAGGGTTAAATCCAGCTGAATAGTGTCGTCTTGCAAAATGACCTTCACCGATTGACTCCAAATTTGGCAGATGTTTTTATATATATGAAACATGTTTCCTCCCAATTATTTAGCCCTCTAGGTGCAAAAGTGCCCACATTGGGCCCATTTGAATTTTAACATGGAACATGTTTATAGGGAGGGGTTACTTTAGAACTTGAAAATTAAGGGAGGGGGTCAAATTTGTCCTTTTTAAGGAGGGGGGGGGGTCAAATTTGTCCTATTTAAGGGGGGGGGGTCAAATAAGACTTAGAATAAGTAGGTAAGTATATATAAATAAATAAAATACTTTTAAGAGACTTTGCAGAATCTGGGCTTAAGGACTTAGGATAATACAGGTTTATGGACTTAGAATAATATCGATTTAGGGACTTGGAATAATTCAGGTTCAGGGACTTATAATAATTCAGGTTTAGGGAATCAAAATAGTTTGGGTTTAGAATCTTAACAACTAGTAAGGTGATAATTACAAATTACAACAATAGAAAATTGTATTGTAATGTTGAGTAACATTTGTATTATATCTAGTCCTCAGTTGGAAGTATTACCCTAAAATGCTTCAAGACGCCAGAAAATGAAGATTTCGACCAAAGATGCGGTAATTTGAATTTTAAAAAAATCAAAATCAGAGGTCATTTTGCAAGACGACACCATTCAGCTGGATTTAACCCTACTTTTTTTTTTTATTTAATTGTGCTAAATTAATTAATTAATACTTAATTGATATTTAATTAATTATTAATTAATCAACATTAATCAGGAAATTCTTTCAAATTTCGCTGTCTCAACATATAAGCATGTAAAAACATGAAAATATATACCCTTAGGTAAAATTTCCCGCGGAATCCAAATTTTTGGTCAGATTTTTGATTAGTCACGTGACTTGGCGGGAAATTTGAAATTTTTAAAAAAAGAAATTTTTGGAATCAGTTATTTTGCTCTAGTTTTTTAAGGAAGTCAAAAAACAAAACAAAAATTTTTCCATAAAAAAATATACATAAAGACAAAAATTTTGGCTATTTCAAAATGAAAATTGGTTTGTCAGCAGGGGAGTTATGAATGCTAGAAATTGAAACGTATTTACTCGATTTCTCGCGCATGCGCAGCTCGAAAAAAATTTTTGAATCACAGAATCGGAGAGCCAGGGAAATTTCCTATCCGGGCTTACAAGGAAAAGTTTTTTTGCGATAAAATATGCGTTTGAGAGAAATTTTAGTAATTTTTGTGCTCTTAAAATTTAAAAAAATAAAAAGCACAAAAAAAACTAATACGACTATAAAAAATCAAGGAGAAGACCTAGGAGGCTAAAAATTGAGGACGTAACTTGTTTTCGATAGTACTTTGAGTTCATTTTTTTTTTACTAATCCTTTGTTTTTAATTTTTTTTAAGTGTGTATTGTATGCGGAGTTTCTTGATAGTTTCCCCTCTTTTAAAAAGAAAACAGATAGGGTAACTAGTAGCAGGCGCTTACAACTTCGTGTGCATAAGCTGGGTAATGAGAATTTTCACTTTTCGTATTTTTCAGTTTCTGAGTAGCCACAGTTCTAATAACCACTGCGAGTGGCGCAATTCAGTAAAAGGAGAAAGGGAAATATAAAAAAGCCTGGTCTCAATAATAATTGATATTTATCAGTAAGAAAGGAGGGGGAAATAGCGGCCGAGACTAACTCCATCTAACACCTCACTTTTACTTAAAATCAAAGCGAAAAAAAAAACAATAGAAATATTCTTCTAAGCTACTTATACATATTTTTTGCTGGTACTGGGTTATATTTCTCATTCTATATAATTAGTTTAAAATCCGATTTGAAAAATATTATTTTACAAATATTATTTTATTTAATTTTAAGGCTTTTAGTGATATTTTATATATTCAAAAAAATTAACATATTTAATACAAAGAGAGAAAAAACAATAATACTTTCTTCAATTTTTTTATATTAGGTTTTAATAAATTTAAAGTTAAATATATGTTTACTGTTAATTTTTTTGAAAACAAAAAATATTGCTAAAAATATCTATGGCCTGAATAATGAATAATAAAATTTTTGATGTTTTGTACCTGTAATTTAAAAACTTACTTTTATTAATAAGTAAAATAATGATTCTGGCCTAGGACAGGTCACCGTCCTGTGGTTACGATAGTCATCGAGTCACATACTGTCCCCCGATCATATCTATGAGAAACAATAAAAATTTTCATTTTTTAGTGAAAATTAATTTTTAATTGTTGATAAACATAAATTCAGTAAAAGGTATAGCGAATTTAAAACATAATAGTTTTAAGTATTTTAAAATTTTTAAAGAAATTATTTATTTTTTCTAAACGATAGTAGCAATTTTTTTATGACTTTTTATGACTAATAATTAAAGAGGATAACATATTAAATATGTTATTATAACCATATTTATCTATTTCATTTTGTAAGAAAATCATGGCATGCTTATACAACAAACTTATATTACAGAGGTTCTTATTTGAACAAATTTAATTTAATTATTTAAAAAACCTTTAATTTTCATAATAATTGTACCCTAAGGCACTCTGTTTCAAAGCTATCATATAAAAAAATTTATTGCTGAAAATAAAGCCTGACATAAAAAATGTCCTGTTTTTTTTTGGACTATTTATGTGCTTAAATAAAGCTATAAACAAAGCCTTGTTTTTAGTTTTGGAATACTAAGTTTTGTAGTGTTTTACACCCTGTTAGCAAAAGTAAATTTTTTAACTTAAGCCTCGATAGAATTGTTAACTAGATTAGTGACTCGAAACTTATAAACAAAATTTTTATATTTGATGAAGTCTTTCTATTAATATTAACGATGTTATATTTTTTAGAGTTGTTAATCGGCAGCTCTAAAATATTAATAGTTAATAGTAATAAAATAATATATTGGTTTTCTAGGACAAAAATGAGAAAAATGTTGTTCAGTTGTAGAGCCTTAGAACGTAGGAAAAAAATGCAGCATTACCTTGTATTTAAATGAAAACTGAAAAGTTCTGGTTTATAAGCGCAAAGAAACAAGATTTTATAATAAAGCTAAATTCTGTTTTCTTAACAATGTAGACTAAAAAGGCAGCCGTAAAGGGAAAATGTAGATTAGAAGATTACGATGCAAAGGTACAGAAATTAATATTTTAAAGCGTTTTGTAGATGTTTATCAATAATATGATGATGCATAAAATTAAATTTTTTAGTATATGATAGATATTCTAAAATTTATAAATGAAAATCGGTAAAACAAATTTTTAAATTTAAATTAAAATTGATTTAATAAAAAAAAAATTTTGTTTTAAAATAATGCTGTCTGCATTACCTTTCTTCCATTATTTCCATAAAAAATTATTATACTAAAATTTCGTAAAATCACGCCAGAAAATATATGCAGCCACTAGTTGCAAAAAGGATAATTTAATTTGCTTCTTGGATAAGCACTCGATGAGAGAAAAGCTAGGGAAAGACGATATCAACATTTTTCAAATAATCTTTTTATTCAGTAGCGTAAAACACGTTGGCGCATTAAACTATATTTTATTTAATTTACAATTATCAATAAATATTCATGTAAACTTGCTAGACCCCCAAATTAATAGAGATTATAAATGATTAAACTGGTAAATTTGTAAATTTTTTTTTGTTCAATATAAACAAGTTTATTACGTGAACAAGTTTATTAGACGCATTTAATAAATATGTAAGTAAATTCAAACTCGCTCTAACATCGTAAATAATGGAAAACCTTTAACATCGTGTAAATGTATTGAAGTAGTTAGGAATGAACTCATGGCCTGGGAAAATAAAATTATTGAAAGGGTAAATTCCTTATGTAAAACTGTCCAACAACAGACAATTCAACTCAAAACCACCATAACAAATGAAATAGCAGGAATTAAAAAAACGTTTGAACCAATACTTCATAGCTTTCAGCAATTTCAACCATGACATGAAAAATCTACAGAACCAGCTAAGCATCAACCTCATTTAAATTCAATAAATAGATATAATAATAACAATACCTTTTCAAATTCTATTTTAAATTATGAATCACTTGCAACTTCAAATTTTTCTATTCAATCAAATTTTAATAATAATACTTTTAGCAATAATTTTAATAATAATAAAAATATACCAAATAATAATAATAATAATATTAATAGCAATAATGATTACAATATTGACAGTAGTTTTAGTAAAGATAATATAAGTTAAAACAATAGTTCTAAAAATATTTCAGCAGGTAAGCAAAATCTACAAATAACTAGCAATAATAATAATAATAATAATAATAATAATAATAATAATAATAATAATAATAATAATAAGGTCATACCCATCGACCTGCTAGCGTTGGAGCGGAAATACATTTACGATAGTGTAGAGGACCGCGAAGTGGCATCCACTCGCGCCCGCTCCAGCTCTATGGGAAAATGGCAGGAACGGTGGAAAAAGGAGGAAGAGAAAAATGCCCGATGGACGCGCAGACTGATTTCAGATCTGCAGGCATGGACTGGACGACAACATGGGGAGGTGGATTTTTACCTCACCCAATTCTTGACTGGACACGGGTATTTCCGTGCAATGTTGAAACATTGGCATAAGGTGGCAACAGAGGAGTGCTTGCACTGCCCAGGCGAGAAGGATACAGTGGAGCATACTTTCTTCGGATGTATGCGCTACGTGGAAGGGCGCCCGCCCTTCCCGATTTGGAGGCCAGAGAAGGTGGTTCCGGAAATGCTACGGAATTCTGAAAATTGGAACAAAGTAGCAGAGTACGTAAGGGCCACCTTGTTGAAGAAAAAGGAGGAGGGCTTTCTATCGTAGATTGCTCTCCTGTCACTAGGCTGGGGGAAGGCAGCGGCCAGTTGCCTAGGCTGCGCGTCCCAAACTGAAGTTATACCTGAAAAGGGAGTTCCGGTTTGGGGCAAACAAGCGCAGGGGGGTTTATAGTGTGTTTATCCAGTAAGAATCTGGGGCGTAGCTGGCGACCGCGTTCGCCGGTGGTCTCCCAGTTGTACACTTTGTGCAACTGGGCGGTCATGGAAATTTGCGGGCCTTTAAGGCCCGCAAACACTCCATGGCTGATGTAAGATTCACAAGATTCCCTTGACAAAAAAAAAAAAAAAAAAAAAAAAAAAAAAAAAAAAATAATAATAATAATAATAATAATAATAATAATAATAATAATAATAATAATAATAATAATTGTTATGTATGAGAATCTCTGTATTTAATTGTATTTTGTTAATTTGATCATCACTGACATAGACAACTACTTTCTATTTTCTTTCTCTCTCAGGAGGCTTTAGCTTGTGTTTGGGGTATACAAAAGTTATTCTATTACTTGTATGCACGTCACTTTACACTCATAATTGACAACAAGCCCCTAACGCAAATCTTTCAACCAAAAAAGTTACTTCCAACTCTATGCATAAGTAGAATGGCTAATTATGCAGATTTTATGACGAACTTCAATTTTGATGTCCAGTTCAAAAGATCAGAAGATAACATAAACGCAGACTATCTTTCTCGCCTGCCACTGCCTAATAAGCCTTCTGAAAGCATACGCAAGCTAACAGTTCATAAGGAGGAGGAAATAGTGGATCAAGATGACTTTGAAGAATTCACACTCCATCAAATCGAACAGCTACCTCTACAAGCAGAGCAAATTGCTGTTGAAACCAGGAAAGATCCAGATCTAGGGAAACTAGTCAAACTACTCGAATCTGGCCAGCTTCTAGAACGTCATGGTTACAAGTTACCAGAATCAAAATATTCTCTATCTTCAGGGTGTCTCTTATTTGAGCATAGAGTTGTCATTCCAAAACTTTATCGCAAATCAATCTTAGATGAACTTCATGCAGCACACCTTGGCATTGTTAAAATGAAAGGGATCGCTCGTTCTTTTGTCTATTGGCCTGGCATTGACAATGAAATCGAAGATACAGCCAAATCCTGCACAGAATGTGCTAAAAATGCACATGCTCCTCCAAAATTCCGTACTCATCATTGGGAGTATCCAAGAGCTCCATGGGAACGCATACACATAGATTATGCTGGACCAGTCGCGGGACAAATATAATAATAATAATAATAATAATAATAATAACGAGCATCCGGATGCTCATAAAGTTCAAACTTTAGGCACAACCAGTAACAGATTGACTCATAATCACTATCCTTACCAAACTCATCCTACCATTAGTAGACTCAACAATAAAAACTCCAGTACTTTTATACGCCCTGAAGATTCTGAGATATTTATAGCTGGATTCATGCATTTCAATGATGACGACGATATTAATCTTATCTGCCTATCTATTCTTCGTGGCATAGTTCGATCAATTACAGCACATGAAATAAGTGGCACTCGTCTGATTCATAAGCGCAATTCAAATATTAATTACCCATCAATAATAGTACAACTATCATACAAAGATAGAACCAATGACATACTTACTTAAAAAAAGAGCGTAATTATTATAGCACTAAAGACATTGACAGATCACTTTTAAACCAGGAATTATTAAAACGTCTACCCCCCACTAAAATTATTATTAACGATGTACTTCCCTCTTCAGAATACAAAACATATACATCTCTTAAAATAATAGCTAAAAATCTGGGCTTTGCATTTGTACAGCACAGCAGAGGTAAATTCTTGGTACGTTGGAGTAACAAAGATAGAGCACATACTTTTCAATCAATTACAGACTTAAATACTTAAATACAATACGCGACATTTACACTAACAGACAATCACTTTCAATAAACCAAAATAATTTAGCTGAAAATACTACAAATTCTTTTACATGCACTAGCAAATGACTAGTTTATGACAGCACTAGAGACGCCAAGAATGATGATAATTTTAAAGCAGGCTTTCTAAACGCGACATCATTAAAAGCTCACATAAATCAATTTCGGCATATGATTTTAGATAGTTCTTCGTATCACGTTTTTGGAGTGGCTGAGACCAGACTCAGTCCAGTTGTCGATGATAACATCATAGAAATCGATGGCTATAGTTGTATTAGACAAGACAGAAACACTGAAGGTGGTGTTATAATATTATATATACAAAATTCGCTTAGAGCGACTAGTCTGGCTTGTTCTGATACAACTGGTGAAGGTAAGCCTCTTATAACGGAATATCTTATGTGCAGAGTCTGGGGAGACAAAACAGCCCCAGTTTTTGTTTGCCTAGTTTATAGGCCACCTAATATTCTATTTAAAGCTGATCCAACGTTTATAACTAACCTTTGTGATTTTAGCCCTAATTTTAGCCATAAAATCATTCTTAGTGACTTTAATGCTGACCTTTTACTTAACAAACCTGACTCACGTTACTTATTACGACTCTGACGAGAACTTTCACTACAAATTGTAAAGCATGATGCTACTCATAGACCACTAGGAGAGACAGAAACGCGTACCTGGATAGATCATATATACGTTGATAACAATGATAAAATCCTTAGTTACAACAACTTTCCACCTAATTTTAGTAACGACCATAAAATCATTGACGTAAAAATTACTTTATTTGTGCCTAAGCCTCCTCAACACACCTTTTCCTATAGACAGTTTAAAAATATAACTCCCGAAGATATCAATAGGTTTCTGATTAACTGTGACAGTCCAGTCGGGAGTCCACCCTTACAGAATTCTGAATCAAGCACAGAAAACTTACTTGACTGCCTCCATTCCAACTTGCAGCTTGCCATTGATGAGCTGGCACCCTTAAAAACCATCAACCCTAAAAAGAAAAAATTACCATGGGTAAACCCTGAGCTACAACATCTAATTAACAAACGCAAGGCAACAGAGAAAAAATATATCAGAACCAAAAATAAACAACTTTTGACTGAACTACAACAACTCAACGAACAAGCCGAGTTACTGACTGAAACTTCCAGGAACACTTTTATACATGACCGCCTGGTTGAAGCACTCACAAATGGGCAAGACTTTTGGCGCGAACTAAAATATCTAGGCTTACTACCTAATCCTAAGAGTGATCTACACGGTTTCTCACCAGATGAGATTAATGATCATTTCTCTAAAGTATCTTTCTCTGATACAGAAAATACTGATGCTATAGAAGAGGTAATCATGTCTGCTACAGATGAAGGTTTTAAATTCCGTCAGGTCACATTTAATGATGTTATTTTAGCCGTAGCTCATTTTAAAACGCAAGCAACTGGTACTGACGGCATTCCCCATAATGTGGTCGCTAAATCCTTACCAACTATAGGTCCCTACCTTGTTTACATCTTCAATGATTCCCTGATGAAAGGTGTTTTCCCTAAGACCTGGAAAACATCACTGCTTGTTGCTTTAAAGAAAATTCTTATCCCTATCTTACCATCTCACTTTAGACCTATAGCTTTACTATGCTTTCTTTCTAAGGTCTTGGAAAGACTGGTGCATGAACAAATCACTCTATTCTTTAAGGATAGATGTTCTCTTGATCCCATGCAAACTGGCTTTAGAAAGTATAGCAGTACTGAAACAGCTGTGCTAAAGTTAAGTGAAGATATTAAGCTGGGAATGAGCAAAAGACTCGTTACCATCTTGCTTCAATTTGACTTCAGTAAAGCATTTGATACAGTCTCCCCGATGAAACTCTTACTGAAGCTTAAGGATTTGGGATTTTCAAAAAGTGCACTTAAGTGGATAAAATCCTATCTTGAAGACAGGCAGTTAAAAGTTGTTTCCAAAACTACATCTTCTGATTCTCGTAAAATTAACCTAGGTGTGCCTCAAGGTTCGGTTTTTGGTCCCCTCCTCTTCTGCTTATACATGAATGACTTGAAAGACTTTCTAGATCCTAATATTTTTCGTCTACTGGATGCTGATGACCTACAAGTGTATATTAAGGTAAAGCCTGAAGATATACTTGAAGGAATTAATACAATGAATTTAGTGGCTAGAAATGTTACACAATGGACTAAAAAGGTTTCACTTCATCTGAATCCTGACAAGACGAAAGCTATATATTTTGGCTCAGGGTATTTTGTTGTTCAACTTGATAAACAAAATCTCCCTGGTATTGACATGGGTGATAACGTTATCGTTCCTTTCGTACACGAAGTTAAAAGTCTTGGTGTTATACTCGACAGTAAACTTTCCTGGGAACCCCATGTAACATCTATGGGGAAAAAAGTTAATAAAATACTCTATACCCTGAGATTCATCAGGCACTGTACGTCAGAAAATCTTCGATTACACCTTATACAAGCTCTAGTCACACCTCACCTAGATTATTGTAGTACTGTTTTTCTTGACCTTAATAATATATTAAAAGAGATACTTCAGAGGCTTAGTAATATTGGCATCAGATATATCTTTAGTATTCAAAGGGATGTTCATGTAACCCTGTACAGGAAAAAGCTCAATTGGCTAACAACTGATGCGCGAAGATTCTACTTTTGCAACATTATTATATATAAAATTATACGTTTGAATCAACCAAACTATTTGACTAGTCTCTTTATCCGACACAAACCAAAGTCAACAGCCAGAGGAAAACTCATTACCCAGAAATTTAAGATACCTAATATTTTTAAAGGTCGTGGTAACAAAAGCTTTCAAGTACTGGGTGCTAAATATTGGAACTCCTTACCATCCACTATCCGATTTTTACCATCCCTTAACAGTTTCAAAGCAGCCCTGTTCAGACATCTTAACACAACTGACTGTCTGGCACTGGTTGATCCTTAGTTAATTGTTATTTAAACCTTTACCTTATACATCTAAATATACCTGCCTATATATTTTTATATATCTAATATACATATATATATATATATACATATAAATATTTATAATATACAAATTTATTTCCATTTTATATACTTTATAGACTTTAATATTGTTATTAATATTATTTATACTGTTGACTGTGATAAATTGTCTAATCACATATTACAAAGATATATATATTTTTTCTTTTCTCATAGTGATTAATTAACTAGTCTAATTGTAATTAACTAGTCCAATGTAATTTTAATTATAATACTGAAATTTTATTTACTGTCTATTTTATTATATATACTTAATTATTTTACTAAATTTCTATTTATTGTATTAATCACTTGAATTTAAGAATTATCAATTATATGCACATTATTATACGCTATTATTTATACATGAATGTACAAATTTTGTAATTTTGCAAATAAACAATCTAATCTATTCTAATCTAATCTAAACTAAAAAATTCAATTCACCGAAGATTTAGAAATAGATAACAGTATCAATTTTTTAGATTTAAAAATAAGAAAAGATAATAATAAATTAAAGTTTTCAATTTTTAGAAATGTAACAACTACAGACACGGTTATACATGACGATTTGCACCACCTGCGAAGTCAAAAATTAGCTGCGTTCCGCTCGTTTGTACACAGATCCGTAAATATACCGATGGAAAAAGAAGATTTTAACACAGAAATAAAAATAATTAAACAAATCGCGAAAAATAATGGTTATAATATAGAAATAATAAACAAATGAATCAAAAAACATAAAAACAAAAAAAGTAATGAATTTAATAATAACGCTTATAAAAATAAATACTGTTTGCGAGAAAACAGGGATATTTGTTGAATTCACCACGCTTTTTGTATATGAAAATATTAGTAATTTTTATATTATATTTTGTCATTGTTGTTTGAATTTATAATACAGAAAGAGTGGGGATTTTGATAACTTATGCTTGTGTGTATGTATGTGCACGCACGGACCCGAAAACGTGCGCCTTTTTTCAGAGCTCCTTCTTCTCTTGCGACCGCCGGCATGCAAAGTACACGTTTATATTGTTCCTTAAAAAATTAAGTATCTTTACAATAAATCATTTATCTTTTTAAAAGTGGAATTATCAAGTGTTTTCATTCAGTCTAATCTTTCCTTTTATTAAAATCTTATTCCTTTAAATCTTTATTCAGTCTAATATCCCTTTTCTATAAAATCATTAATAAAATACAAAACATTTTGGTGCCGAAACACCCGCTTATAAGGCAGTGGTTGAATCGGAAGAACGTTATTTTAAAAAATCGTCGTAGGAAAATTATCATAAAAATTCTTTTCGTAAAAATTTCGGAGAAAATAATAAAGAAGTGAAAATTAAAAGTTAAAAAAAATAGTGAAAAGTTAAAAAATTAAACGATAAAGTGAAGATAAAATTAAAAAATGAAAACTAGTGCAGTGACGCCATGTGCTCCTTTTTTCTTTTATGAATTTTTGGTCGCGACAAGACTTGAATTTTAGGTTATGGTGTTTTAAATTTATTATTTAAAAATTCATAAAATTCATGGACGTTCTGTCGCATTGCAGGACCTAAAATTCAATTTATAAAAATAAAAAAAAGTGGAAATCGTTTGGAGTCGCCATTTTCCTGTTCATACAAGAATTTCTTTTTCGTCAAAAATCTGAAAAAGAAGGAAATCACGTGGTCAGGAAGGTTGGATTGGCAGCACCACTGGTAACATACATTGTATCGTTCTATATTTACTTGTGTACATAATAGGTTATGCGAAAGAGTGAGAAAGATATATTCAAAACTTTCTGAAAGAGTGAGAAAGATGTATTCAAATTTCTCTTCTTTACGCTAACCTTTATTCGTCAAAAATTTTCATTTCTTATGCGTGCCGGCGCTCTTAAAATTTATGAAATATAAAATATTTTTTATTTATTCATAAATATATATAATAAATTTAAATTAAAAATAAATAAACATTAATACAATTCTTTAAGCAAAAAAAAATAAGTTGTATTATTAAAAAAAAGAAAAAAGTTGTATTATAAAAAAAAAGAAAAATTTCTTTTACTATTTATATTAAATCTAATAGCGTTATTCTTATTTTCATGAAAAATCTCTCTTGCTGGTTTATCTTTGGTGGAGCTGATCCGAGAGAAAATTGAACAAGGTAGACTCATTACACGCTTCATGACCAACGTTGAAAAAACAGCCAAAGCTAAAGAAACATTGGAATTCTTTACATCAAGAAAATCTTTATTGGATAAATATTTTGAAGAATCTCTTTTTTTGTTGTTTCTGGAGGAATACGTTGGATGTTAAAATCGAAACTTTAGCACCGCAAAAACCTGTTTATGAAAATCACGGGGCTCATCATAACAAAACCAGAACACCTCAATTTCATTTACCAAAATTCATTATTAGATATCTTTTTAAGTAAACTGTTTGTATAATAACATGTCGATAAATTATAACTTTAATTTATCTTGTTGTTATGAATCTTTATTAATTTTCTTTTTTATATTTTCATGTAAAAACTTGATGCGGTACGTGGAGCTTGCTTCTATCTGCATTTTTCTAAATTTACTGGACTCGATGGATGTAACTTGCCTCTTGGACTTTCTAAAAATTTGGTATACTTCTGATTTTACGCTTATTTTTGGACTACTATCCAGATTTAATCTTTTATTTTCTTTCAAATACGGTATGATCTTCATCCAGAGGTAATGTAAAAGCTTTTATATTACTTTTTATTCATCAAATCTATTACCAAATGTTTATAAATCCAAATTCTTCAAATTCTTAACCATTTTTATTGAATTCTGATTTTTTTATTTTGGTTCTTTAACCAAACGACTTTGAAAAATGTAGAACAAGCTCCTCGCTTTCATTTTAATCAAAACTTCGCTAAGTAAAGATTCACTTATATTGTTTTGTCTAATTGTATTTAGTCGAATCTTGTGACGTGAAAAACCTTACTTAAAAATATCATACATATTAAAAACTTATATTTAAAATAAAGCTCTTAACTAAAATTTATCTTTCACGACAATTCTGCATCTAGAACTTAATTGAAAAAACTTTGAAAGATTTTCTTCAAATTTTAGTCTCTCGCTTTCATAACAATTCTATTTCAAAATAGGATTGAAAAAACCTTGAAAGTTTTCTACTTTTTTAATTCATCTAATGAATTAAACTTTATCTTATTTCAATTCAAGCATGAACTTTGATCAAACTTTCTAATAAGTTAAAGTTCTGAAGATTTGTAATTTGATTTCTTATTGAAACTTAAAATTCTTAAAAAAAAAAAAACTTTTTGAAAAATCTGAAAAACTTGAAAAATCTTAATTAATACATTGAAAGCTTTATTACGTCAAAAATCTTTGCATTTTTGTTGTTGTCTCTGGAGGACTTCCATGAGTAAGGTTGCTTCTAATTGTTAAAAATTCTTGATATAAAATCGTTTCTCTGATTACTTATTTATTTTAAACCAAATAAATTATTTCTTTAAATTCTTTATTAAAAATCTAAAAATCTATAAAATCGTTTAATAAATTGCAGAAAAATAAAACTCGTGTTTGTCAAAATCTGTTTTGTCAAATTCTTTGTGTAACGTTTTATAATTTTAATAAATTTAATAAACTTGAATTCATTTATGCTTAGCTGATACAAATGGATTGACTCGTTATCAAATCTGGTTTAAATCAACATCAGAACGTATCCTGATCAAACAATGCTTATTGTTCACTTTCAAAGGTCCAAAATCAATGGAATATCAATGTGGGACTCGTTTAATACAACGATCAATTCGTTTCAATCATCGTGCACATCAAGTCGCAAAAAAGAAGTTAAGCATCATTTGAACATTCGTAACAAAAAATCTTTTATAATTTTTTATTTAATAAATTAATTCTTTTATATGTGTAATCGTTATGTATGTAATTTAATTTATTTGTATTTCGTAATCATAAATGTTTAACTAAAAAAAATCATTTAATGCTTTAAAAAAATTGTACATAGACTTTAAATCTTAAACAAAAAATTAGTCATTTAACTTTTTAAAAATCAAAGCAAAAAATATAAAATCATTTTTATTAACTTTAAAATATTGTAAATTAGTTTAAAATCTAGTCATAAAAAATTGTAAAAATTTAAATTCTTTTAAGCAAATTATGTTTAATATCAATTTCTTAAATAATTGATATAATTAGTTTTCTATAAACTAATTAACTTAACAGAATGATAATTCTTTTTCAAAAAACGTAACTTTTTTAAATTAAAATCTAGAAGCTCAAGTTTCAAATCAATTAAATAATCTTTTTTAAAATTTCATTCTCGCTTTTAAGATTTTAAACTTGAATTTTGTTCTTTTAATTTATTAAACTAAACATCATCTTAAAAATATGTTAGCTTTAACTTCATTAAAAATTATTTGTTAAATTATCATTCTGACTTTTACACTTATATATACTTGTAAAAAATGTAAAATTACAGAATGCATGTATGAATGTTCGACAATTAATTTAATTAATTTTAAATTAAAACAACTCTTTAAAATCAAAAATTTGATTTCTTAAATCTTAAAATAAAATAAATTTAATTTGTAATTTAGATTCATTAGCTTCATCGAAAATTTTGTAAACCGCGAAATAATTATTTCTTTAAAAATTCATACGTTTTATCAATTCAAAAATAAATTCAAATTAATTCTTTTTTTGCTTTTGTTAGTCGCATTTGCGACGGCGGGGAGTATGTTTGCGAGAAAACAGGGATATTTGTTGAATTCACCACGCTTTCTGTATATGAAAATATTAGTAATTTTTATATTATATTTTGTCATTGTTGTTTGAATTTATAATACAGAAAGAGTGGGGATTTTGATAACTTATGCTTGTGTGTATGTATGTGCACGCACGGACCCGAAAACGTGCGCCTTTTTTCAGAGCTCCTTCTTCTCTTGCGACCGCCGGCATGCAAAGTACACGTTTATATTGTTCCTTAAAAAATTAAGTATCTTTACAATAAATCATTTATCTTTTTAAAAGTGGAATTATCAAGTGTTTTCATTCAGTCTAATCTTTCCTTTTATTAAAATCTTATTCCTTTAAATCTTTATTCAGTCTAATATCCCTTTTCTATAAAATCATTAATAAAATACAAAACAAATACTTAGGTTCAAAATACACAACGAAATTACCAAGTAATCTAAGAAACTCAATAAAAAATACGGTTATAATATAGAGTTCAAAACAAACAATATATTAGACAAACATTTCAAAAAGAAAAACAACACAAATAACAATTTTCTAGATAGGACTGGTTTATATAAAGGTTAGGTTGACGTGACTCACGTGATAAAATATACATAGGGCAAACAGGAAGCAACTTTAGAAAAAGGTTGAATGTCCATATTCCAAAAACACAAAATATTAATTCTGCACAACAATTAGAAAAAGAAAACACTAAATACGGATTGCATTTAATTAATAATAATCACGACTACACAGATGACAAATTTAATAATATACACAAAAATTTAAAACCGATATATTTTTGCAATAAAGGTAAATTTTTAGATACACTAGAAGAATTTGAAATTTATAAAAATACACAAATAAATGCAAATAGATTAATTAATAATAAGTTATTAAATAAAAAAAAACGTATTATTTGATAAAATAATAAAAAAACATGTTATATAAAAAAAAAAGCAAAAATAAAAAGTAAAAAATAAAAATAAAAAGAATGGAAAATATAATAAACGAATTAAAAAACTTATTTTATATATCAATAAATTTCCTCCTATCGTGTACTTATATGTTAGAAAAAACAGATTTGATTTCAAATACTTGTAAAAAATTTAAAAAAAAAATCTTTATTACATAGAAATAATTAAAAATCTTCATATGTATAAAATAAATATACAAAAAAATATTTTTATTTAGTCATAAAATAAATGTGTCAAAAAAACGCTGCCAAGTAATTGGCACTATGGTTCCTGATTAACAATAGCAAAATATTTATAATGGTCTATTTTATCTAATAAAAATTATAATTTGAGATATCAGTATTTCATAAAAAAAAGTTAAATACCGTATTTTAAAAGAAAAAAAATGTTACTGTGATTTAATGTTTTTTATTTAACAAATTTTTAGAAAAAAATTTTCAATAAACTAAATATCAGTTATAAAAAGTATATTGCCAATATAAAAATTATACATAAGTATCTTAATAATGTATGTGCTTTTATTTAACCTTAGGTTATATACTGTATTTAACCTCTTATACGGAGGTCACCAACAGTTATTTGCACAAGCGGTCCAAACCGCATTTTTTGCTTTTATTCCCTCGGAAGTCGATATATATATTGAGATATATACCGCTTTTTCCTTTAATGGAAATAATTAGATAGGTTTGGAGACGTATGGACAAATTGTTGGTGAAACTGTGGGATTAGAAGGGATGTTTAGGATAGGTGGAACTTTAACAATCATTTCAAACTTTATCTATTCATAGCCTTTACTAGGGTTTGGGATGGCCCAATGCGGTCCAAGATCCGACTTTTTAATAGGAGCCATGCTGACAATTCCGTCTTTAAAGCGCAGAGTTGTTATTCACAATAATCGCTTTAAAAGAGGCGCGAAAAACCTTGGAAAAACGCCCTCTATACATGACATACGGAGGCAAGCAAATGGCACTTTCCATTTCGTCTTGCCCCCTGCGACTCGGCAGCTAGCTCTACTCTCCCTTCTTAAAATAAATATTTAATTTTATTAAATATTTATTTCCAGAAAAAAAAGTTGTCACTGCTCTGTATGCGAACCCACTTCATAATATTTTGCTATATTACAAACCGAGCACGTTACCTCTGCGCTACCGAGCCAAGTATCTTAATAATTAATTATATTTTAATAAGTCATTTTATAAAGTGAATAAATTTTATTATAATAAATAATTATTTTAATTATAAAATTAAATAAAAAATTTTATCTTATTAAAAAAAATATAGTAATGAAAACAATAATCAAACATATATTTATTTAAAGCATTGTTGTAAAAGTTATTATTCAATTATTAATTTTTTTTGAATCCAAATTTGAAATTTTATTGATTAGTATTTGTGCATAAAAAATATTTTTTTTACCTCTATTCAAAATTGTCTCTGTTAAAATATTAAATATTTTTTTTGTTATTTTATTACAATCTATAATTTTTATATATTTTAGTAAACAACATTTTTTTAATAATGTCTCAATGCCTTCATTAGTTATTTTATTGCAATTTATGCATTCAAATTTTTCCAAAAAAACTAAGTTTTCAAAAATCTTATCTGTAATATTTTGTAAAATATAAGAATTAAACATAAGAATTAGTCAAATAAGAGCGATTTTAACAAAAAAATTTTTTAAACTAATATTCGGGAGTCGTTGGGAGTCGTTGGGAGTCGTGATGATTAGAACCTTTCTAAACCCTTTTTAAGCCAATTCGAGTCGATTCTGGCCGAAAAAAAAATTTTGACTCTTAAAATGGGAGTCAGGACTCCCGTTACGTGCCCCGAAGAAAAAAGAAAAAGAAAGCCAAAATTTTCGACCAAGGTTTGCTGATACCTATTATCATAATTTCATAAAAAATGTGAACATTTCTAACACAGAAAAACAGGATAAAGTCATGTTTAAAATACAAGAAATAGAGAATAATAAGTTTTGCTTTAAACCTCTTTCTTAAAGTCTTGGAAATCCTGCCTCTTTTCGACTTGCCTTGATCAACTTATCCGATGTTAAAATATAACCAAAATTTATTTATCAAAAATATCAATATATGTTATGCAAATAAATTTTTTTTATTTAATTATTTCATACACATTCTGTTCCTTTGATTTCGTTTGATTATAAAAATTTTATTTTATAAACATTAAAAATTTTTATCGTGCAAACATAACCATTTAACATTTTTAAGTTTTTTGTTATTGTTTATAATTTCATTAGGCTGTATACATAAAAAAACATAGCAACGGGCAAGTTGCTCCGGGAAAGTCGAAAAGAGGATTATTATAAACTAACATTATAAAACTAGTAAAAATTCAAAATATTGAGTAAGAACAATACTTTCAAATATAAGTACTTTCATAAAAATAAATGAGATATTACATCTAAAGTGAAAAAAAAAGTAGTTTTAGAATTATTGATACGAAAATTTTTGGAAAAAAAAAATTAGATCTTTATTCAATAATGTTTGTGAAATATCATCGGTTACAATATTTTCAAATATTAATACTATCATGAAATTGAAGTATTACACTAAAAAAAAAAAAATATTGTAGTTCTTTTAATTTTTTTGATTTTCTAATTTTGAGAAAGAAATTTTGAAAAAGTTCGGTATAAGATACAAGAAATTACTATACATGAACTTTTTAAAAATAGGACTCTCATAGAAATAAATTAGATACTAGGTCCAAAAAGAAAAAAAAAATTAATAAACAAAAGATAATGTATTTTTAATTTTAAATTTAAAAAGTAAAGATGGCGAGAAAAATTTACAAAAAAAATGTTTTAACAAAATTTTTCGTAGGAACATTATTTTCCACGGAAAATGAAGTTAAAAATTTAAGTGAAATTCTCTTTTACGCGTAACATAATGTGTATGTTCCTTACAAAAAAACGTCTTCACGCTGTAAAAATTACTTTTTTTTTACCATTTAACTTTTTGCACCTAAAAAAAAGGATGTATTAATTGAAAGATGAATACTTCTTAATTTAGGAAAAAATTATTTTAACCAAAAAAAAAAATTATTTTTATCCTTTTGGCCAGATGAAAGCAATTTTATTTTTTTTCTGCCAAAAATAAAAGGGTGTTCGACTAGAAATTTTTTTAAAATTATTATTCGATTGTTTTTAGCATTAGATGGGGCCCTTATTTCACATAAAAAAAAATTCACATATTTCGCCAACCCAAAATGAGGCAAATTTTCGAGAGCTCCTGGAAATTAAAAAAAATGCATAAAATCGCATCTTAAAAATAAAGTAACTAAAAAAGGTACTAAAATTTAACTTATGAATGTAATTTTTGGCTTATTTTTTTGCAAATTTTATGTACTTTAAAGGGTTAAAAAAAATTTTTGCTTTTCTTTTTTACTTTTTTTTTTTTTTGGCCAATAATTGAACAAGAAAACGTAAAAAACTCTTATAATTATTTTTTTTTCAAATAAGAATTGTGAAAAGATGGTATCGATTTTTTAAAATTTTTTAAATGGGTTTATTAAAGGAATATTTCTTCTTCTTATTTTTGTGGTTAAAATTCATATATGCATTATTGACCCAAAAATAAACGGGATTTATTCACGCATGATTTCACGCTTTGTTTTCAGGTATTCGAAAGAGACGGGTTTCTTTTGAGCTCTTTGTGTATTTGTACATATTTCCCCTCTTGATACATAGTGCGCCTTCGTACTCTACGAATTCATACAATATTACTGTTGTTCAGTTAAAGAGATATTTCGAAAACACTGAAAAAACTTTTTGTTGCCCTAATTATTTGGCACTTCCGCTATTTAGATGGTATAATGTTCAAGGAAGTCACAGTTAACGATGTCATTTTAGCAGTCTCCCACTTTCAGTCTCAAGCCATAGGTGAAGATGGCATCCCTCAAAGTGTAGTTGCCAAATCACTGCCATTGATTGCCAAACATATACCTAAATTATTCAACGCATTATTGATAAATGGTATCTTTCCCGAATCTTGGAAAACATCCCGCATTTTGGCTCTTAAGAAGGTCTCAATACCCTCATCCACTTCGGACTTCAGACCAATTGCCCTGCTATGTTTTCTTTCAAAAGTCTTAGAGAAGTTGGCTCATGATTTTTTTTTGTATTTTCTTGCATTATTGTATTCAATTTTTTATGTTTATTTAAAATTAAATAATTTTCTAAATCAAATATTTTCTATTTATTTAAAAAAAGGTTTTCCTCGTGTTAAAAAAAAAAATTAAATAAAAAATTATGTAGTCAAAAATTTTAAATTATAAAATAGGTAAGTTCAAATATTTTTTTTTATTTTTCAATTTGACGAAAAAAGTGCTAACTAGGCTAAACTCCTAGACTATCGGAACCACGCAGAGATAACATAAACATACCTTTTGTATAATTTTCAATTTTTTTGTTGCAAATATTAAATATATTCATTTGTAGCTTTTCTTTTATAATTACGTTATACACGTCTCAAAGGAGGCAATCCTAGAAAACAACCTAACCCTTGCTTGGTTACTTATTTAGTTTTTATTTTAATTATAAGTTATTTAATTTTTAATCAATAAATGGCGAATTTATCGTAAAAATTATAATGAAATATTTTTACCAATTCATATTATTCAAATAAAATATTTATGATTTTTATTTTTGATTTATTTTGAATGAAAAATTACATGTTAAGAAAATACATTCGTAAATCTAAAAATTTATTTCAATGTATACATAAATTTTCCATGTGAAAGTTTCAGAAAAATATGATGGCAATAAAATAAAGCCTATATTTATTGCATCAGTTGACAGGGGTCCAGATGAGAATCTGAAGTTTGAAAAAAATATAAAGGATTCTATTTAGCATTTCAAAGATATGACCTAGATGCTCCGGGAAAAAGGGCTTATAATCGTGTCGAAAGAAGGATGGCACCAGTAAGGAAACAGTTTTCTGTTATCATTTTAGAACATACTCATTTTGTTTCACATTTATTACATTTATATAAAAAAATAATACAAAAGATGAAGATCTAAATATAAATAATTTTCAAAATTATAGACTTTTCATTATTTTATAATTCATAAAATTAAACAGAATATGTTATTTTGTTATTTGATATTTTGTATGATATATATAATATGATAATTTGATATTTTCTACCGAATATTTGTTTTTCTTGCCCTAAAAAACCCCTATGTAAAGTTAAAAGTTCATTTTTTTAAGTTTTTTGGTTCGTTATCTTGGAAAATCGAAAAATTTTTTAGGTTAAGAAATTGAATATTTTCCATCGAATATTTGTTTTTTTTTGTTCTAAAAACCTCCTTTGTAAAGTTTAAAGTTCATTTTTTCAATTTTCTTGGTCCGCTATCTTGGAAAATAGGAAAATTTTTTAGGTTAAAAAACTGGATATTTTCTGTCGAATATTCGTTTTTTTGCCCTAAAAAATTCCTTTGTAAAGTTAGAATGGTATTTTAGTTTATTTTTCAAGTTTTTTGGTCCGCCATCTTGGAAAATCGGAAAATATTTATGGTTGAAAAATTGAATGTTTTCTACTGAATATTTGTTTTTCTTGATCTAAAAAATCCCCTTGTAAAGTTAAAAGTTCATTTTTTCAAATTTATCGGGCCGCCATCTTGGAAAATTGGAAAATATACTTGTGTGGAAAATGAAAAATTTTACCCCCAGGATATCTGCTTCTATCTGGATTGATTATTTTCATATTAAAAGTCCTTAAATTATCAAGTTTTATGTTTTATGTTCGATATTTTGTGTTTTTAACGCCCTTGTAATGTCAAAAATTCATTTTTTTGAGTTTTTCGGTTCGTTATATTGACAAAACGGAAAATTTTTTAGGTCAAAAAATTTGATATTTTCCACCTAATATTTGTTTTTCTTGCCCTAAAAAACCCCCTTGTAAAGTTAAAAGTTCATTTTTTCAAGTTTTTTGGTTTGTTATCTTGGAAAATCGGAAAATTTTTTAGGTTAAAAAACTGAATATTTTCCACCGCATATTCGTTTTTTTTTCCCTAAAAAACCCCCTTGTAAAGTTAAAAGTTCATTTTTTCAAATTTATCGGATCGCCATCTTGGAAAATAGGAAAATATATTTGTGTGGAAAATGAAAAATTATACCTCCAGGGTATCCTCTTCTACCTAGAATGATTATTTTCATCTTAAAAGTCCTTATTTTATCATGTTTTATGTCAAAAATTCATTTTTTCAAGTTCTTTGGTCCGCCATCTTGGAAAATCGGAAAATTTTTTAGGTTAAAAAACTGAATATTTTCCACCGAATATTCGTTTTTTTTGCCTTAAAAAACTCCCTTGTAAAGTTAAAAGTTCAGTTTTTTAAGTTTTTTGGTCCGCCATCTTGGAAAATTGGGAAATATTTAGGGTTGAAAAATTGGATATTTTCCAGCGAATATTTGTTCTTCTTGCCCTAAAAAACCCCCTTGTAAAATCAAAACTTCATTTTTTCAAATTTATCGGGCCGCCATCTTGGAAAACCGGAAAATATATTTGTGCGGAAAATGACAAATTATACCTCCAGGGTATCCGCTACAACCTGGAATGATTATTTTCATCCTGAAAGTGCTTATTTTATCATGTTTTATGTCTTATAATCGACATTTTGTGTTTTTAACGCTGTTATTCCCGTAAATTGATAATAATTTCGGTACTATATTTTCGATTTGGTTCAAAATCAATACAGTTCATGTTGGTCGTATATCTAACTTATATATAAATTTTGAACCTAATCGGAGATCACTGTGACCTTAACGATTGCGCACAAGAGCGACATTTTGTCGCGGGTATAGCACAGTCTAATTAGTTATTTTTTAATAGTATATATCGTCAAGAGTTTCGATACAATGCCTTTATCGTAGTATGGCGAGAAAAGAAAAAATAAACAAAACGCGAAGCGCTCTGTTTTTGTTTATTTTTTTTTTCTCGTCATACTACAATGAAAGGCTTTAAATCGAACGAGTGGCGATATATTTTTTTTTCAACAATATTCGAATATTCATCGTCTTTTAGACAGAATATAAAACATTACTAAAAAACAAAACATTTTTTTTATACACTTTTTTTATTTTCATATATGTACATTCATTTTTAATACGTTAGAAAAAATGTTACATTTATTTCTGATTATTTATTTTGGCATCGATATCATTATTCTCGTCTATTAATAAATTATCATCTTCTTCTTTAACATTATTTTCCGCCATTTTATGTTTTAAACAAAAACACGCTCATGCGTTACATACAACGGCCACGTTACAACTAAATTTTATTCGGTTCTTCATCGAACTTTGATCATGCGCAGTCTCTACCTCGGTCTCTACTATTACGATAATACTTTTATACGTACGAGTAGACTCTATATCGTAAGAGTAGAAGCCCTCTTGCGATAAAGTACCTTTATTTCATATACTACGGACCGTCTATAAACGATACATATTCGAATAGCGTTGTAAAAAATAAATTAGGCTATCTGCAATATGACTTGTACCTATATTTTATACCTGATTTTATATAATAAAACTTATAACCGGTTTGTGTAAACACAACTTAAATGCATTGTACATGTTTACTTAATGTTACTTACATTACAATACAATTTTCTATTTTTATAATTTGTAATTATCACCTCAGTAGCTGTTAAGATTCTAAACCCAAACTATTTTGATTCCTTAAACCTGAATTATTCCAGGTCCCTGAACCTCAATGATTCCAAGTCTCTGAACCTGTATTATCCTAAGCCCTAAAGCCCAGATTTTTCAAAGTCTTTTAAAAGTATTTTATTTATTTATACTAGGGGGCAAGCCCCCTGCGCACTGAAGCGCGCCAACCCCCTCAGATCATATATCATGTTTAATCGAAATACAACTGTTTTATAATTCAAAAATAAAAACAATTGCACAGTGAGGTGTCAATTTAAAATAATGAACTTTTTTCATAATTTTAATAAACCATTATTATTTGTATTTTCAAAATTTATCTCAAGAAAAAAAAATTGCATTATTGTCCCTCGGTGCTAAACACCTCGGGCCAGAACCCCTTTCATACCTCAAAATAAATTTTTCTTTTGTTCTGGAAGGCAAAATTTTTTAATAAGATGACGAAATACTCGAATTGGTTTTCATATGATATGTTTTGCATGTACAAATATAATTGATTTTCTATTAGTATAAACACTTTTCATTAAAATTTATAATTATTTTTACAGTTTAAATTATGTAGCATGGTAAATTTCCATGCTCCATGAAATATGTATTTATTTTTATAAGAAAGAGAGCTTGGGCGCAGGACGAACGTTGTGTGTATGAATAATCGCGAAAGTTAGAGGGCAGTAGTTATCAGTACGCAAAGAGAGAGAGAGTAGTCCGATGTATTCCCGTCTTTCTTTCTCTTCCTATTTTTTTTCCCTCAGTTATGTCATGCGCATCGTCTGCAGAAGCCAACATGGCTGGTAGCTTATCACATGTATAAGGCTGTAGTCTTTTCTAATATCTTATTTTTATGTATCGATCTTTTATTTTTAATTAATTTCTATAAGTGAATTAATAAGTTAATTAATTATTATACTCATATTAATATAAATTTTGGAGTGACAACGATTATTATATGTATTATTTGGCGACAAAGTTTCAACGAGCAGGTGGTTTTTAGTATTTTCAAGTGACGGCTATAATCACGTTTTGTTTCAAGAAAAAGCCAATTATTATTATTAATCAGTAATTGTGTCTGGCGCCAATATTTTATTAATTGAAGTTGATCGATGGATTATTTTATTGGAATTGGATTGTTTTGATTGGATTTGGATCGATTATAAAATAAATTATCATCACTGAGTATTTAAGGTACTATTTTAATTAACAGCATTTTCAAGTATTTTGGATTGGCTCGATTTTTGGCGTAAGAAGATTAGATATTTTTCCTAATTTCCTTTGCATAATCCTTTAAGTAATTAATTGCTAGCTTTTGTATTATTCGAATTACTATAATATTAGTTGCCCTCGGCGTTTTCTCTCTCTCTCTCGTTAAAATCATATTTATATATAAATCTCATTAAATTTTTATTAGAACACGTGGCCAGTGTTTCTAACATAAATTAAATAGTTAAAATTCTATCATTTATATTTTATTAAATAATTAAATAAAAATCGCTTCGCGTCATATTTCGTGTTTTACAAATATGCTAATAATCTTTAATTAAGTTGTACATTAAGTTATAAGTTTATATTATATTCAATTTTTCATTGGCGTTAATTACGCATATTAAATAAATACTTATTAGTTAATTATTAATTAGTGTTCGAATTCATTTATTAAATAGTAACCCTTATCTCACATATATGGGTAAGTCGGTACAAATTGTACTTTAATATTATTGTATCATTTTTATTATTAATTATACTTATTATTAATTGCCAGAACCTCCTGGTACCCGTTTAGTATAAGTGGAATATATTTGCGCTATATTCCCTTATACGGACCCCCTCTGGAACTTGTCGAGAAAAAGGAGTCTTAGATTATTTTAGTGAATTAATTGACCTTTTTCTTGACAAGTCTCAAACTCTAAATTTTATTTATATAAGCTGGAAGAGGAAAATTTCCACATTATAAATTGGCGCCCTAACGTGAATTAAGGCACGGGAAAAATATTAAACTTTGCGAAAATTTTGCGAATTACGGAAACTTTAATTTTTTTTTCTGTAACTTATTATTATTTTTTTTTGAAATTTTTTCATTTTTTTTGTAAAGAGAGAGAGAGTCGGCGTGCATGTATGAGCTTTATTTTTTTTTACAATTAAAACTTGTAAATAACTTTGCTAACTTTGGTGTGCTAATTTAGGTTAATTTTTATATTACTATTATTATTATTTTTTATTTTTATATTTACTATTGTTATTATTATTATTTTAATTTTTTTTGCTTATGACTAACTATTTTTGCTTGAATTTATTTTTTTTTAAATTATTTGCTTATACTATTGTAAGCTTGGTATTGAGTGACTTGATTTTTTTTTTGCGCAACTTACCATTTTTGACTTTTTTTTGAATTATTTTTTTTTTCAATTATTTAAGCGTAAACGCTATTAAATTTTGCTTATCATTTTTTTTGGTTATTTGAATTTAAACTTTTTTTTTGCAATTGCTTGGCTTGGTCAATAATTATTATTACTTTATTATTACAATTGGAAATTGTTTGGCTTACAGTGAATAACCCTTATTAACCCTGTAACTAATATTTACCGTTTTTTTTTTTGGATTAATTTTTTTTTAAATTATTATTATCGACATTATTATTATTCTTTATTTTTTATTTTTCCTTAATTATTATTATTGCTAATATTTTTGCATTATTATTATTAAGTATACATATTGATTTTTTTTATTATTGATTTTTTTACATTTAATTTTTACTATTCTTGCTTTATTGATTTACTGGGTGACGTTACCTGGGCCCTTGATTTTTTTTGCCTGGTTTTCCTTCTTTTGAATGCTTTATTTTTTTTCTTAGTTTTACTGATAATTAGCGTAAATATTGCTTGAAAATTTATTTTTTTTTTATTATTCACCTGCACTTTGCATTACATGGTAAGATTTTTTCTGCTACGTTTTTTTTTATTATCTAGCGTTGCACTTGCGTTTTTTTGCTTTATTAATACTTGCGAATTTATTACAAATTGCTTTATTTCTACTGCTTGCGTTTATTTACACCAATTCACATTTTTTTTTGAGTACTGGTTATTTAATTAACCTTGCGATTTGTATTATATTATTTTTTTTTTTTTGGCTTGCGATTTACTTATTCTACTTTTTGCTTGATTTTTTTTTACTTTTTGGATTTTCGCACTCTACATTTAGTACATATTGCACCTTTATTTTTTTTAGCGTTGCTATTTAGATTTTTGATTAGAAATAGGTCACGCTGTCATTTTTTTTTCGGCGTAGCAAATTATCATATCTTGTATTATTTTTTTGCTGTACTTGAGTTGCTTTTGCACAAAATAACTTGATTTTTTATTTTTGCTCTTCATTGGTAAATAAGTAGCTTAATTTTTTTTGTAAATTGAACTTAAAATTATTTGGTTTGAGCTTGTTTTTTTTTATTTTTTTTTCGTTCGTTTTTTTATAAAATTTTCTCTGTATTTACAGATTTGGAGTCAATTCGTGGATATTTATAAAATTCCTTTTCTCTTAATTCACTTGTTAATTGCAGTATTTGATTTCGTTGAATTAGTGATTTCTACTTTTTTATTATTATTAATTTTTTTTGTATTCTTGCGTTGACATTACCTTCGTTTGCGAGTTTGTATTTCAAATAATACTCAAGAATCAAAATGTCATCGTCAGCAGGAGCTAGAGCTATGTATCGAGACCCGCATATCCAAGAATTAGTTGGTAGGTTTCGCGCATATGACTCGCGGCGTTTAATCAGCGAACTCGACTTGCTAGGCCTGAACACTGGAGGGTCTGACGAAATACTTCGCGACCGGTTAGTCCGTTATATGGCCATGCAGTTTCGTCCTGAGTATAGGGTCAACTGGGATCCCCAGTTGGACCAACGTCCAGTGGATTCTTTGCCGTATACGCTTAATGCTCTTAATGCAGAAATCTCTTATGATCCTGTGAGAGACGAACTAAGTAACAATATTAGGCCAACAAATGGTGAGAATGCTAGCGCCTTGCCCGTTAATAATGTACCATTGACCACTGCCCCAGTTACGACTTACGAAAATTGGCGAGCTAGACCTAATGTGTCCACAGCTAGGATTGGGGATGCAGAAGTTACAGTGGCTACTGCAGTTTCAACTACTCCTGAAGGTCACGTGGTGGTCACAAGTACTTATATGACGTCGGCCTCTCAAACGACTTCAAATACGAGAATGCCTAGGATTTCGGTTTCACAAGGATTAAATCCTTTAGCGCCGCCATACACATTAAATAATACATTTAACGTTCCTAGTGCTACCGTTAGCCGTCCTGAGATGCCGCAGCATTTTCACAATACTTCAGCACCTGTTTCGTCTGCTGACCCCGTATCGCGTGGGAACCCCAGTTTCTGGGATAATCAACCCTACCATTGGAATTTGGAGCCAAATAACCAACAAGCTTGGTTGTCGCAAAATTTACAAGGTTTACCAAGAGTGGCAAATTCAACTCAAATTGACGACAACGCTTCGGTTATTTCCAGTCAATTGGAGGAAGCAGAGAACCTAGAAAGGCGTATTAAACTTCTTAAGTTAGAAACTCAAAAATTGGAAGAACAAAGTAGGCGTGCAAGAGAAGAAATTCTTCAAAATCAAAGAATTGCGGAGCGTATGGAAATTATGCGAAGAAATTATGTCGCTAGCGTGCTGCCAAAACCAGGGACCCCAGCTGTCCCTGCGTATCCCCAACATTTGCCTATGAATTCAGCGTGTACTTTACCAGTACCCGCGTTCCAGGGGGGGGGGGGACCCAAACTTACCGTTTTTGGGTAGTAAGCCCCATCAGCAGGCACCGCTTGGCGTACAATTCGATAACCAGCCTCAGTACATTCAGCCACAAGTTCAACAAACTCAAAATAATGATTTGGTACAAGAAGAGCGTTCTAACTCTAGAGGGAGCGTAGCTTCCTTCGACGGTTCCGAAACCCGGAATTATAGCGATGCTGTGCTGAGAGCCAGCAAAACCTTGCGTCAATTAAATATGAAATTTTCGGGAAGCGACAAAGAATTTCCGGAACAGTTTATAACGGACTTGGAGGAATTTTTAAATGACACTAAGTACACTCTAGCGGAAACTCTTGGCGCACTGAAAACAATTTTTACAGGCGACGCTTTATTCTGGTATAAAGGTGAAAGAAGGCGTACGAAATTCAAGACTTGGGAAGAGTTCAAGGAGGCGTTCGTTATACGTTTTATTGGAGAAAGAGATGACGAGGACTTCTTGGACGAAATGAAGGAAAGGACGCAAGGAAAAGGAGAGCCTATCGCCGAATTTGCGTCAAAATTTCAATATATCGCGAGTAACTTACAAACTCCTTTACCGGAAGAGAAATTGGTCAGGATGGCAAAAAGAAATCTCCACCCTGAACACCAAACTTACATGTACCATGAGCGCGTAACAACTTTCCGAAAACTTATCAAATTGGGTCAGGAATTTGAACGAAACCGCGAATATGTTGCAAATTATACTCCTCCGAAAGCTAAAAATAAAGTTAGGCTACCTGGTGCAGCATTTGTAGCGAAAAGTGAGAAACAAAGCGTCAAAAGCACGGAATTAGCAGCTATTGATAGCAAACCCGTAGCGCCAACCGAGAATGTAGTGCAAGAAACTGCAGCAACAGTAGAGAAGACAGCGAGCAACAAGAAGAGAGGTAAAAGAGGTGGAAAAGGCAAGTCTGGTACAGCGGAAAACAGCGCGGAAAAAGTTGACGCGATTGGTAATCTGACAGTACAGCAGCCCAAAGACTCTAACAAGCAAGTCAGTGGACCTAGACAAAAAGGTCCAGAAACAGTGCAACAAAACTCTCCCTTTGCGCCACCGCAGTATTTTCCGCAATATAGCGTACCTTATGCACAGAAACCGATGATGCCGCCACACTTTCCGTACATGGCGCCAAATCAATTTTATCAGCAACAATTGCCAACGCAACCAACTGTCCAACAACAAAATGGCGGCCAACAATGGCAACAAAACAATAATAATAGCAACAATAATAATAACCGTAAACAAACGAGACCTACTCCAGCACAGAACTCGACTACGTGCACGCTGTGCCGTCAAGTAGGCCATCGAGTCAAAGACTGCCCTTCTAGAAATGGGCAAATAATTTGTTTCCGCTGCGGTACCCCGGGGAAATACTCTCCGAATTGCGACTCGCCGTCTTGCGTCGCACAGCGCGGAACGTCGGGAAACTGGGCAGCGGGGATGCAACAATCTTAACTGCATCCCCTCCCCCAAACACGACGAAAAATTTAAAAAATACTGTCATGGCCGTAGAAATCGGCACAGAAACCGATATGGCGTTTGTAGAAGACTTTATGATTGATTGTCAACCTATAGCAGCCTTAGTAGACGATCCATTTCCAGAGAATCCATTTGAGGAAATAGCGGAAATCTACACGCACAGTGATGTGATGGGAGATAACCGTTATTATTTCGTGGTCGAATTTAATGGAAAAGTGATCAGGGCCCTTTGTGACCCAGGATCTATGAGCTCTTATGTTAAGTTTTGTGTCGTCAATAATTTAGATTCCAAAATTATGACCAAAACTAACATTCTAGCGAAGGGGGCGCTCGGGGGAGTCAGCAAAATCATTGGTCTGCTGCCGACTTCTATGTCGTTAGATGGCGTTAATATTAATGTAGATTTTAAAGTTAGTGATAATATTGGTTATGAGATGATCTTAGGTATGGATTGTGTTAATAAGTTTAAATTAGAAATTAATTATGGCAACGGCACTTGGAAGGTTGAGAATGGCCCCAGTAGGAAGTTTGAGAATAATCCGCAAAGAGCCACAATGTTTGCAGAGTGCGCGGGTATTGTCGAACTTACGGTGGGGGAGGATACCCAACTCAAGGACCTGCTGGACGAGTTGCTGCCTCCGGGCGAGCCAATCTTAGGTTGCGCCAAGGGAATTTTCCATGAGATTAAATTAATTGAAGGAGCAGAGCCTGTCAAACAGCACTCACGTAGATGTTCGCCAGCAATTATTGAGGAATTGCACCGGCAGATTAAAGAAATGTTGGATCTTGATATCGTTGAGCCATGTTCCAGTCCTTGGGCGAGCCAACCAGTAATGGTGAGGAGAACCAATGGAAAATGGAGAGTTTGTATTGACTATCGTCCTGTCAATGCCCTGACGGTCAAAGACGCGTACCCAATACCGAATTTAGAGGGTATGTTGGATCAGATGCGAAAAGCACGATATATCAGCGTTTTAGACCTTAAATTAGCGTACAACCAGGTTCCGTTACACCCTGATTCGAGAGATATCACAGCAGTAGCGATTCCAGGCCTAGGACTATTCAGGTTTAAGAGACTTACCTTCGGACTGACCAATGCTCCGGCCACTTGGTGCCGTTTAATGAGGAAAATCTTGGGACCGGAATTTGAGCCGTACGCTGGGGCGTACTTTGACGATATTTACATTGCGACTGAAACTTTTGAAGAGCACCTTTACTGGTTGCGTAGAGTTATCACCGCTCTGAAAAACGCCGGCTTATCAATCAACCGAGAAAAATGCGATTTTTGCGCCTCTAGCGTTATTTACTTAGGGTATAGGGTAGACGAAAAAGGGTTGAGTCCTGACAATGAAAGAATTCAACCAATAGTCGAATACCCAGCCCCAACAAATATTAAGCAATTACGCCGTTTTCTAGGAATGATAGGCTGGTACAGTCGATTTATTGACAATATTGCGGAACTTAAGCTTCCGCTAGTTAAATTATTACACAAGGATGTCCGGTGGGAGTGGGGAGACGACCAGGAAAAAGCCTTTCAAGAGCTGAAGAATGCGTTAATCAAGGCACCAGTACTGGCGAGACCCGACTTTGCCAAAATTTTCACGCTCCAGACGGATGCTTCTAATTTTGCGATCGGTGGGGTACTTACTCAAGATCACGAAGATGGCGAACACCCGGTAGAATATGTCAGCAGAGTCTTAACGACTACCGAACGAAATTATTCAGTGACGGAGAAGGAAGCTCTTGCGATATTATGGAGTTTGAGAAAATTGCGACATTACTTAGAAGGGTATGAATTCAATGTAATTACAGACCACAGCAGCCTCAAATGGTTGCGCGAACTCAAGGATCCACAGGGTAGGTTAGCTCGCTGGGTTATGGAGCTGCAGAGTTGGAAATTTAACATCGCGTATAGAAAAGGGGCCTTAAACCATGTCCCCGATGCTCTTTCAAGATATCAAGAGGACCAAGTAGCAAGCTTAACAGAAACCAGCGATGATTGGTATTTGCGCCGCCTTGCAAATGTACAAGAGAGCCCGTGGAAGTATCCTGATTGGAAAGTTGAGTTTGGCATATTGTACCACAAAAGACATGACGACCTGTTAGACCCGGTTACGAACGACGAATATTGTTGGCGTTTAGTAGTACCGAAAGATCAACAGATGAGAGTACTCCAAGAGTGTCATTGCGAGCCTTCTAGTGGGCATTTTGGCGTGGACAGAACATACGATAGGGTTGTTCGCGACTATTTTTGGCCCGGAGTTTATCAAGATGTACGCAAATTTGTGACCACGTGCATGGAATGCCAGCGTCACAAGGCGAGTCAGACCCTTGCACAAGGGCTTATGGGCCGAAGGATAGTTGAAACACCTTGGGCTGTAGTTTCAGCAGATTGTATGGAGTTCCCTGCTAGTAAGCGGCGTTACACTCATGTAGTAGTCTTTCAAGATTTGTTTACGCGTTGGGTGGAAATCTACCCTTTAAGAAGTGCGAATGGGAAGGCGATTGCTAGCGCCTTTGAGGACCTAATTTTGTTTAGATTTGGTTGCCCAAATTACCTCTTGACAGACAATGGAAAAGAATTTGACAATAGCGACATCAGAGGTATGTGCGATAAATATGGCATAAAGTTTGTGACCACACCCCCGTATCATCCACAAAGTAATCCAACGGAGAGATCCAATCGGACTATCAAGGGGATGATAAGAATTTTCGTGGGAATCGACCACAGAGACTGGGACAAACATTTGGCAGCATTTAGGAGCGCAATGAACACGGCAACCCAATCTACTACAAAAGTATCGCCAGCATTCTTAAATTTCGGTAGACACCCCCAACCCGTGAAAAGTTTGCGACGTTCCATAGAAATGACGGATAAACCCTCGGTGATTAGGTCTGATCCAAAAGATTGGTGTGAGAGAATTAAAATGTTAGACGATCTTCGCGAACTGGTAATCAAACACATAGACAACGCACGCGAAAAGCAGAAAGAATCTTACGATGTAGGCCGTAAAGATGTTCGGTTCGAAGTTGGCGACTCCGTGTTGAGGACTTCTCACCCTCAGTCATTTTCAGCAAAATTAGCGCCAAGGAAGGATGAACCGGTTGAAATCACCAAGGTCTTGTCACCTACGGTATATGACGTGGAGACGTCAGATGGACGACAACTCAGTAAGGTGCACATAAAACACTTAACGCCCTTGCGAGAGCGTCAACCAGAAGACTCTCACACCCCGTTAATTGATAAAAAAATAACCCAGACCATTATTCCACAGGATGTTGCCAGCGGAAGACCTCAGGGAAGCCTTGGAAGCCCCGCTCCCCGACTCGGACGAAGAAGAGGCCGTCCTAGAGGAGGTCGCAAGACCACCGTCGCCACCTCAGTTGCAAGTAATAGCGCTCCCTCCTCTTCAGTTGGAAGTAATAGCGCCACCTCCTGCACAGATTCACCCTGTCCAGCAGGATCGCGAATTGTTGGGGGGAAGACGTTACGAGCCCGAAAATCGGCACTTTGAACCTTCCCGTTGGACCTTGGAGTCCTTCCCCCTTGTACCCTTCTATAGACCGGTACGTTGGCGAGGAGTAATGTTTGGTGGGTTAACAGAAATCAGGACCGATCTATGGGACCCACCTGAATTTGCGTGTTTCAACTGTTGGGAGAGAACGTGCCCTGGTCGTCGTAATTGCAGAGTAGCTGTTAAAAGATTATGCTGTCACAATTGTGGCAGAGAGGGAGTGACTTTGCGTTCTTGTCCCCGATGTTCTGAGGCCCACAACCGATACCTCGAGGAGCTTCGGAGACGGGAAATGCAAGTGGCTCCCCCGGAGCCCGCGGTTATTGATATTGATGCTCAGTTGGCAGTAGCAGGGGGGGAGCTAGTCCCAGAACCTCCGGCATTCCCTCCCCTCCAGGGAGAGGATGACCAATTTTTGAATGAAGAGGGTTGGGCAGAGGACCCTGAACGTATAGAGCTAGAAAATCGCGTGCGCGCCTTAGCACACGACCTAGCCAGTCTACGGTGGGAGGAGCGAGACGCTTTGCTCCTGTTACTATCGAATGAGATTTTCGATCCCATATAATCGCGCGGCACATAAGTTTTTCCATAGCTATTTTACTTATCTTTAATTATTTTGTATTAATTTTTTTTGTTTTCTATTTAAAATAACGTATGGCGCCAGGACGCCAAATCACTACAATCATTGAAAAAAAAAACTCTTGTAATTAAATTTTCATTTTTTTTGTTTATTGAAATTCGGCGAAAAATTAACGCCAACAACTTTTGTTTTTATAATCATTTTTTTTATACTATAATTGTAAGAATAAAACCTTATTGTATAATAATAATAAAAAAAAAAAAATTTTTTGTTAACTTAAACCTTCCTTCCTTCTGTACTTATAATAAATTGTGGCGTATGCCAAAAAAACAATTTCCTTTGTGTTGTTAATTAAGCTTATATCTTCAAGTATCCAGAAAACCACTGGATGGTAAGTAAAGTTCACTAGCGTTCGCGATCCACTTTAGAGCCACTCTATTCTTAGTCACAATAACCACTCAATACCAGGCGTAGGAGTTAGTCAGGACTGATAGTCGGTCCGTAGAACCCCTACGTACCGTTTACGGGGGGGAGTATTGTAGCATGGTAAATTTCCATGCTCCATGAAATATGTATTTATTTTTATAAGAAAGAGAGCTTGGGCGCAGGACGAACGTTGTGTGTGTGAATAATCGCGAAAGTTAGAGGGCAGTAGTTATCAGTACGCAAAGAGAGAGAGTAGTCCGATGTATTCCCGTCTTTCTTTCTCTTCCTATTTTTTTTCCCTCAGTTATGTCATGCGCATCGTCTGCAGAAGCCAACATGGCTGGTAGCTTATCACATGTATAAGGCTGTAGTCTTTTCTAATATCTTATTTTTATGTATCGATCTTTTATTTTTAATTAATTTCTATAAGTGAATTAATAAGTTAATTAATTATTATACTCATATTAATATAAATTTTGGAGTGACAACGATTATTATATGTATTATTTGGCGACAAAGTTTCAACGAGCAGGTGGTTTTTAGTATTTTCAAGTGACGGCTATAATCACGTTTTGTTTCAAGAAAAAGCCAATTATTATTATTAATCAGTAATTGTGTCTGGCGCCAATATTTTATTAATTGAAGTTGATCGATGGATTATTTTATTGGAATTGGATTGTTTTGATTGGATTTGGATCGATTATAAAATAAATTATCATCACTGAGTATTTAAGGTACTATTTTAATTAACAGCATTTTCAAGTATTTTGGATTGGCTCGATTTTTGGCGTAAGAAGATTAGATATTTTTCCTAATTTCCTTTGCATAATCCTTTAAGTAATTAATTGCTAGCTTTTGTATTATTCGAATTACTATAATATTAGTTGCCCTCGGCGTTTTCTCTCTCTCTCTCGTTAAAATCATATTTATATATAAATCTCATTAAATTTTTATTAGAACACGTGGCCAGTGTTTCTAACATAAATTAAATAGTTAAAATTCTATCATTTATATTTTATTAAATAATTAAATAAAAATCGCTTCGCGTCATATTTCGTGTTTTACAAATATGCTAATAATCTTTAATTAAGTTGTACATTAAGTTATAAGTTTATATTATATTCAATTTTTCATTGGCGTTAATTACGCATATTAAATAAATACTTATTAGTTAATTATTAATTAGTGTTCGAATTCATTTATTAAATAGTAACCCTTATCTCACATATATGGGTAAGTCGGTACAAATTGTACTTTAATATTATTGTATCATTTTTATTATTAATTATACTTATTATTAATTGCCAGAACCTCCTGGTACCCGTTTAGTATAAGTGGAATATATTTGCGCTATATTCCCTTATACGGACCCCCTCTGGAACTTGTCGAGAAAAAGGAGTCTTAGATTATTTTAGTGAATTAATTGACCTTTTTCTTGACAAGTCTCAAACTCTAAATTTTATTTATATAAGCTGGAAGAGGAAAATTTCCACATTATAATTATTATAAATTAAAAAATTAATATTGAATTATTAGTTATTTCTATTAATCGCCCATATTTTCTAATATATATTATTATTTTGATTTCATTGACCTGTACTGGGCATAATTGTTAAATGAATTAAATATAAATTGTCCTATCTTGATATGTGTATGTTAAACATACACATATCAAGATAGGACAATTTATATTTAATTCATGTATGTTAAACATACACATATCAAGATAGGACAATTTATATTTAATTCATTTAACAATTATGCCCAGTACAGGTCAATGAAATCAAAATAATAATATATATTAGAAAATATGGGCGATTAATAGAAATAACTAATAATTCAATATTGAACAGACCGTAGACCCGCAACCGGTCATTCCATTCATTTCATATATAGGGAACGAATGGCTATAGTATCTCGCAAGTGATAAAATAGGCATTCGTTCACTATATAAGAAAAATTAAAAGACGTAATACACCAGCGTCTGTGGCACACACCAACACACTCAGCCACACTGAGGAGATCTATGTGTTGGTGCTGATCGAAACGCTGCAGGTACCTTCTGTACCTACATTAAAAACCGCGTATTTTTGAAAAATAATTTTTAAATGAATTTAAAAATTATATAATATTGCCGCTTGATATGTCTTAATAAAAAAAGGGATGTTATTTGTAAACATACACATATCAAGATAGGACAATTTACATTTAATTCATTGAACAATTATGCCCAGTACAGGTCAATGAAATCAAAATAATAATATATAAAAAATTAATATTTACAGTTGTCTACAAATATTTGTATACAGCGAGCCGGTAACAGAGCATCAATTAAGCGACCAAATAGATAAAGATGACGAAATTTTTAGGAGATTGCATAATAAAATAATTATTGTATTTCTTATTTCCGTATTTTTTACACTAAATTTTATTAATAATTAAGTATTTTAAAAGATAATACAAAATTAGAATTAATGAAATAAATAAAAAAAAATCAGCGCACTACCCGGATAAATTAGACGAAAAATTATGTCACATGAGTTTTTTAGAGATATAGAAATTACCTCAAGAAAAAAATATTTAATATCGCACCTGAATGCAAATGCTAATTACTATCCCTCGAAATAAATTTTTCTTTTGTCCTGGACGGCGAAATTTTACTTTTGGATGACTAAATACTTGAATATTCAGAAATAAAAACCAATATTATTTTTGTTTTAAAAATTTATTTCAAGAAAAAAATATATATCGTATCTGAATGCAAATATTGATTACAGAACCCTTTTCACCCCTCGACATTAATTTTTCTTTTGCCCTGGACAGCGAAATTTTATAATAGGATGACGAAATACCCGAATGAGTTACATATATTATTTATGTCGCATCTACAGATGTAATGTTTTATTATAGTTTAAATAAATTAAAAAATTAATATTAAAAATTGTTTTACAAATTTTTTATACAGTGCGCGGCTGATACTGCAGAGCAAAAACGAATCTATTAATAAGATAAAATCGAAGAGGAAATTTTGTATAATAAAAAAGATTGTATAATAAAATGAAAAAATTATTATATTTTTTATTTATATTTAATTATAATGAAAAATACACAAAATTTTATTAATAAATAATTATTTTAAAAGATTAAATAATAATAAAAATTAAATAACGCGCGAGAGTATATGTGACAGAGAACGTCTTGTATTTTATACCGCTAGCACCCAATAAAAAATATAATTCACGCACATGACAAAATCAACGCGACCAATCAAAACACGAATAAATCGATGAGCAGATTTTGATCACACCGCTGTTATTTAATGTAGGATATACTTACTTAATTATTCTAAGTCTCATTTGGCCCCCCCCCCCTTAAAAAGGACAAATTAGACCCCCCTTAAATAAGGCTAATTTGACCCCCCCTCTTAAATAGGATAAATTTGACCCCCCCCCCCTTAATTTTCAAGTTCTAAAGTACCCCCTCCCTATAAACATGTCCCATGTTAAAAAAAGGAGAGGTTACACCGACTCTATACGGGCAGCTCGGACAGTATCGTGACTCGCCGGTAAGGAGAAAATAACTATACCGCAAGAATCGTGAATACTATGCGCTTTACCTAGTCATTTTGATGCTTATGCATAGGCATCTCGCATCGAAAATAACTTTGAAACTTTCAAAATTTCAAAACAGGGTAAAAGACTATACGAGTTGACTCATTTTCCCTATATTTTTTTGATATTTTTAATTAATTAAATCAAATCATATTTATTTTAATTTATTTATTGATCCCTCTTTTTACAATTTGTTTTTGTATAATAATTAGACGACTAGTTTCAGGAATAAATTCCCATCATCAGGTCTGTATTATAATTAAACTAAATTTATTTAAAACATTTGAATATGATATTGTAACTTTAGATTATGTCTGTATAGACTCACAATTATTTTATGACTAAATGAAAAAATTTTTTTGGATATTTATTTTGTATACATATGAAGATTTTATATTATGAAGATTTTTAAATTATTTCTAGTTTTATAATGTAATAAAGAATTTAAAAAATTTTTATAAGTGTTTGAAATCACATCTGTTTTTTCTAATGTTCAAGTACTCCCTAGGAGGAAGTTAATATATAAAATATGTTTTTTAATTCGTTTATTCTATTTCACATCTTTTTATTTTTTATTTTTTATTTTTGCTTTTTCTTATTTTTTATTATATAATATGTTTTTTTATTATTTTATCAAATAATACGTTTTTTACGTACGAACGTTAAAATGGGTATCCTTGCTGACTCCATAGATATAAAAAATAAATTAAAAACAATAAATTTTTTATTAAAAATAAAAATTTTATTTATTCCGTCTTATACTCCATAGATATATCTTAAGCATATATTACACAGTCTTTGGATTCTGTTTTTCAGATTTATCGAGCAGACTAGGTGTATAACAGAGCAGTAATACAAGTGGGGAACTACTAATGCTTGTGTGAGCTTAATGCGTAGAGCTTCGTTTGTGCTTCGTTCGTTTGTTTTATCTAATGAATCGTAGTGTGTAAAGTGCATTGTATTATTCAAATATTATTAACAGCATTGAAAAGGATGTTATGTAAAAGCAAAACATCCAATTCCAATCAATAAAAAGATCATTCACTTCTCAAAAATCGTTTCTTCATTTATTAATTCAAAATTATCAAGTTTATAAAACTTTTAATTATGTTAGAAAATTAATTAAAAGTATTTAATTTGAAGAAAAAATTTTAAAATTTTATACCGTCGCCAAAAGTTTTTCAGTGTGACTCAGTTACAATTATTTTACACGACATATTCAATATATTTGTGCTAGTAAAATATTATGGGGTGGTAAAAATACAATACATATTATACTACTAGCAAAATCCTCGCTCGCTGACGCTCGCTCGGAAAAGTTAATTTCCAATTAATTAAATTAATTTTTTAAATTTTGAAGTTAATATTATCGATAATTTTAAAATTAAATTTTATTTTTAGAAAATATTAAGGTATTAAGAAATTTTAACTTAAAACAAAGCCATTAAAATGGCACACGTTTAATAATGTAAAATTTTAAACTATGTTTACTTCAATTAGAAACTATAACAGAAAATTTTGCAGGAAAAATAGTACTTAGTTATAATTGATTCAAGAAATGCTCAATGAATCAAATAGTAAAAAAATGAATTTGTATGTGAAAGATATTGTTTACAAAGAAATATTATAATCTTCTACATACACCCAGACGCTACTCGTACGAAAATACTGAACTAAAAAATATTTCACACGAGTTTTCGGAGCGCGCGTTGTCTTCATTCGTGTTTTATAGTTCAAAACGAAATAAAGTCGGTAAAAGCGAGTGCGTCTAAGTTCGGATAGAAAAATTAAATGAAATTTTTTTTCGTTCAAGAAACTTGAACGAATTTATTTTTTTATTGCGCCGTCGTCTCTTCGCGCACCCTCTCCTCTTTCAATCGTCAACAAAATAGCAGAAACAAAATTAACAGAGTTTAGTCATTGTTCTCAAAATACGAATAAATATAATAAATAAACATTTTTAATGCTTATAATATTAAAAGTTTGAAAATAAGAATCATGCAAAAAATAAAAATTGAAATAAGAATCATGCAAAAATAATTTTACACATAGTATTATAAAATGTATTATTTTTGGCCTTATAACTTAGATATTAATAATAAAATATTTAATTGTAAAAAAGTTATTATGTAAAATAATTTTTTTGTTAGGGTAATTAAATTGTGCAAAATTATAATAATATAAATTTATTCACTATTTTTTAAATATTTATATTTTTTGTTAAAATATTCTTGCTCTGTTTTGCAGCATAACAGCTAGTTTTAAATAACCATAACCAAAAACTCCATAAATAACACACATTTTAATTTGATTTATATATTTCGTAAATTAAATTAAATATTTTATATTCATAATTATTTTTTATTTTCTTATTTATTCCTATTCATATTATGTTTATTAATTATTATCCTAATTATATAGGTACATATATCATACACATAACAATATTCATGTTTTTTCTGCAAAAGTAAAATAAGGAAAGGGTGCGCGAAGAGACGACGGCGCAATAAAAAAATAAATTCGTTCAAGTTTCTTGAACGAAAAAAAATTTCGTTTAATTTTTCTATCCGAACTTAGACGCACTCGGTTTTACCGACTTTATTTTGTTTTGAACTATAAAACACGAATGAAGACAGCGTGCGCTCCGAAAACTCGTGTGAAATATTTTTTAGTTCAGTATTTTCGTACGAGTAGCGTCTGGGTGTATAATAACATCATCTTCTACATGAAAAACATCGAGGAAACCTGAATAAAACTAAAATTCTAAAGGGAAATTTTTTTTTTAATATGGATTTTTAATTATTATATTTTATAATTATGTATTTGTTTTATAAGTTTTTCAAAAACTAAAAAGGTTAAATACCCAGAAATAGAAATTTTAAAAAAGAATTAAAATTTTCTTTTTGAAAAACAGTAATTTTAAGTGCAACAAAAAAGAAAAGAATTTCCCAGTGTTTGAAAAATCCACATTAAAAAAAAAAAAATTTTCCTTTAGAATTTTAGTTTTATTCAGCTTTCGTCGATGTTTTTCCAAAAACTAACAGCCGTAGTGACTCTCAGTAAGAAGTTTCAGCTATTTCCTATGGTTGTAAATAGTTTTTGAGCTCTGTTCAGAGTGTTAAAAAAATTATTATAGAAAATTTACTCAGATTTTCTTTAAAAATTTGAAAATATTTTTAATTCAAAAAACAGCTGCTTTTTGAAAAATTTTTTAATCCAGAACCATAAAAATTGGTAAGGTGTCATATTTTAACATACTAAATCCACCCGAATTTGATTTTTCAAAATTCCTGACATTCGTTTTCGTATTAGGTCATTTTTACTAAGAATTACTTGAATAGCTTCTTATAAAAAGTCTAATTTAGTAGAATTGACTATATTTATCAATAGAAAAGGTTTAAAGGCATTAAAAAATAATTTATTTTATGATACATTTTACATATGAAATCGGTTCTGCCTAAATTTGCATATAAATATAGCTTTTTTCGCTAAATTTGCATTTTCAAAATCGGAAAATTTCACTAATTATCGTTACAAATTTTCCGTATGTGAAAATACCTATACCCATATTAATATCAGGTGAAAGTATATGGAATACTCAGTCTCCACTCCGAGTTTGAAGTTATTGGAAGTGACGGGTTTTGAGTTATGAGCTACAGCCGGTACGGCTAACATTTTCCAATTTTCCGGGTTTTCACGTGAAAATTTTAAAAAACGGTTTAAAAATTTGGATAGCTAGAGAAATTTCCGATCGAAACCGTTTTTCTAATAATATTTTTAACATTTCTTCATGCTTTTATATAATGAAGCAAAAGTTGGTGGCTGAGAGCTTTAAAATCGGTCCCAATTTTCAAAAATTCACTGAGGCGGCTAGAAACGATTTTACGATGTAAAATTTGGGGAATGAGGACATTTTATATATATAATCACTTGTGCAAAGTTACAGCCCAATCGGAAGACCCCATCTGGAGGTCAACGTACGTTTCACATGGAATCAGCCTTCTGTATTATTTCAAAAAAACATAAAGTATCTTAGAAATAGATAGAATTTTAAATAAAAACTAAGTCTTGAATTTAATTAAAAATTTTCATAATTTATCAAAAATCATAAAAATTTAACATTAAAGTAGAAAATACCTCAGTGACACATAAAAATAAGATGTTCTCATAAAAATTTTCATTAAAAAAGTTTTAGTGTCATCGGAAATCGCAGGCACACTAAATTATAGCCTCCGAGAAGTAATATATATGCAGATAATTATGCATACAATTCGACATAACCTTTCGTTTACGATGAAACTATGCAAAATTTTTAATCAATTTTTTTATTTTATTGAAAAAAAAAATTATTTTTTACTAAACTTTTTTTATAAACAAAAGTTTGCTATCACAATATTTGATGTGGGCTGTATTTAATAAAAAACTGTTGTATAAAAAAATACAGGATAAATATTAAAATAACTTTTAACACAAAAAAAATTACAGTTAAATATTAATTATATTTAAATGAACAAATTATTATAAAAAAGATACTGCTATACACGTCTGTAGTATATGGTGAATAAGACGTGACTGACTAGAAAGCCGATGAAGCCGGCCGGTGCTAACGCATGCGCATAACTTTAAATACAAATTTTAAAATAATACACATGACTACACTCTCAAACAGTTATTTTAAGCATTTTATGGTGATTCTTTTTAAGGCAACAAAAAATTTTAAGGTTAGGATATAATAATATTGATTTTTAAAAATCGTACATCAGACTCGTAATCCAACGACCAAAAACTGACAAAAAAATTTTTAAATTCTTCAAATAGCACGCAATGCAAATGTTGAGGTTAAAATACTACCATTTTGAGATGTACAATTTGATTTTAAAAAATCTGACCTTAATTTCGTGATAATTAGTCAAAAAGACTTACTAGACAACGTAAATATACTTCAAACATTATAAATCGCGATTTCTGATTTTAGGAATACGTCTTTTTTAGTCTGCTATTTTGATTTTTTAAAATGTTCGTTCAAAATCAGCGACCTCAAATACCTATTGGGTACTAAAAATAGTGTAAATCAGCAATTTTTTTCAAAAATTCACCAATCTAGCAATTTTTTTGTCTAATTTGTAAGATATAGCGTTCAATACTCAAAACTGGCCATTAGAAAATGTATGAAAACGTATAAAATATTTAGATGTATTTAGCTTTTCTGTAACCTTAAATATTTGCAATATTTTAAATATATAGATTTTCTAATTTACTTCTGCTAATATTGTTCATTTTGTATTAATTTTTTTTTGTGTGTATTAATTTATTGTTAATTTTTATGATGATTTAAATAATAATCCCAAGTTTATTTTAATTTCAAATTTATATTATTTAAGATATTTCATTTATATCTTAATATAGGTTTAAAAAACCATTTTTAAAATACAAACATTTTTGAAAATAATTTAAGATCAGTAGTTTAATAACTAGTTTTAATAACTACTTTTGATTAAATTTTATTATTTAACTAATTTAATATATATTACGTATTAAATATATAAAAAACACTACTTTTGATTAAACTTTCAATTTAATATTAGTTGGTCATTTTTATGCTTTACTTATTACATTTGTGTAACAATAAGGATTTAATGCTTAATAAATCAAGTTCTGATTTTAATTGAAACTATTAGATTTTGTGTGTATGAAATATTCTTTAATATTTAAAAAATTAATAATTATTTTATAAACATATACAATCTCTTTATTTAAAATCGATGGAGATCTGAAGTTGCTGTATTCAAACTTTTTATTTACCTTCTTATTGGCCGAATTAAAATCGATTATTCAATTAAAATTAAATTTATTTAAAACTAATGCGATTTATTATCAATTTTATTTAAATAATAAAATATTTATATCATAATTTAATTTTATTCTAAAAAATTTAATGGCTAATAAACAATTATGATTGTTAAACAATATTATTTAATGTTTATATACAAAATATGTATATGAATAATATTAATGGTTATGATATTTATTTTATTTGTAAAACACAAAAAACCCTACAAAAGAGGTTAGAATGAAATTTTTTTTTTTTATTATATAATTAAAAGGACTACTGTCTGCAATATTTTCAAAAAACTTTTTATAAATGGCCTTGGTAAACGAAGAAAAAAAATAAAAATTATCAAAAAATCCGAAAAATTTACTAATCTAAAAAAAGAAATTTGAATAATGAAAAAATTTTAAACAATTAATGGATAGTTGTTATTCAATAATTTTATTGAGGGGGAAAAATATAAATTAATTTATAATTGACTCTACTCTACTATTTTCACTCAAATTCAAACATCAAAATAGCAAAAACATACTTTATTTTACGAGATACTTGGTGAAGCTGGGTGTTGACACCTGACACAGGGAAAAAGGCTAAAATATGTCCTAAATTAAATTTTGGTGGGGGTTTTAATATCTAAAACACTGTTTTTGCAAAACATGAGAGAGTGATGCATTTTCATGCAAAGCAAGAAAGTTGATTTTCTCGCGCATGCGCAGTTCAAAAAAATTTTGACCCCATAATCGATTTCTACGGGGAATTTCCTATGGTGTACTATAAGAAAAAGAAATTTTACTGTAAAGTATGCGTTTGCGAGAAAAATTAATGAAAACAAATTTCTCAAAAATTAAAAATTTCAAAAAATTGAGAAAATCAAAATGCTGTAAAAAATAAAAGATTGGGTCTAAAAGGCTAAAAATTGGTCAAAATTATTTTTTTTATATATACTTTTGACCAAACATACTTCGGAGTACATTTCGAGACCCGACAATGCAAAGTCATATACAGTTAACAAATATTGACCCATATAATAATTAATGTTTAAATCGTTTTGTAATTCAAATAATCTCAAAGCTATTTAAAATATCTATATTAGCAACTATTTTAACAATTTGAATTTTTAAAACGAAGGATGAGTAAATATTGCTTATGTTTTCAATTCAAGCCGGACCTAAAGTTATAAAAATCGTGGTTTGAAAGCTCTAATTTTTGTTTGGAGTGGGGAAGGACTGGACTCTATTTCATGTTTAAAGGAATTATGAAAAAAATTTTCTGACTGGAAAAAATCAAATAAAACCATTTTTGACAATTCAATTATTGACAGTGACGTTTGCAAGGTTGCAAAATTTAATAAAATTCTAACACGCTACGGAACCTTTGCAAATTTTTCATTCTGATATAATGGGTACAAAATCACCAACCTCATACCCTTATATGTTATAGGTTATAAGTTCAATAATGCCCTTATTGACGATTATTGTTCATGACTAGCAATGGCTTATTCCATTAAAACGAAAGACGAAACCGGCTATTGTTTAGAAGCATTTGTTAGTAGTGACCGAAATCTTCTTGGTAGATAGACATTAAAGTTTTCTATATAAGAACCGACCAAGGAAAAGAGTTTTTAGACAGAAATACGGTTTAAGTCTTGAATATACTTGGGGCTGAATAACAAACTGCGTCTCTCGACACTCCAGAGGAAAAAGGTGTTGCAGAACGATTTAATCAAAGAATTCAGACAGAAATCAGATCTTATATACATGAATTAAATCTAACCAAAAATATGCTGGATTTATCACTCGGGGCTGCTGTTTATGCTTACAATAGGACCCTTCATAAATTGAAAAATAAGTGGTCGCGGTCGCTATAGGGAGTGGTCTCTATTGAGAGGTTATTTTATATGTAATATTATAGGAATTTGAAACAGCCTGAACAAAAACGGTCTTTTCATGGAGGTGATCCTTAGTGTGAGTGGTCGTTATAGGAGGTTCGATTGTAATATGATAATACCACTCAAGAAATTTGCCCCAAGACACAGCTACAAGATGTTACAATCAAAACGATTTAGTTGCGTTGCTTATATTAAAGAGCAACGGAAAACTGTTCCAAAATTTGGATATATAGGACGTTAGGTTATTCCATGGTTATATATTAGTTATATGTTAATATATTAGAGGTATAGCATACAAGAGGGTGCCTCCTGCGCCAAGCCTACTTTCAGCCATCTTGGATTGTGTATATGATTTAGATATGGGATTTTTGTATTAGTACAGTTTTTATTGTAAACATAATTTAAAACGCGAAATAACTTTGATTGGTTCTTAAGCCAATATGACTGAAAGTAGGCAAAGCAATTCTATTGGCGAATTGGAAATTATGCGCAATGGCATACCTCCACCCCTTATACTATGGCTTATTCTCGTTGGTTATACTCCTTCAGAGTACCAATTCTTACAGCCAGAATAAAATAAATATTATGAGAGTCGGGATGTACGATTTAACAAAAAATTACCCAGTCAACGTCGGGTTTTTTCATCGATATTACGTCGACACGACGTCAAATATTCTGTCAATGTAAGGTCGAGTCGACCTTATAATGTTAAAAAAAAAATTATTTATTTAATATTTAATTTTCTTACATCCATCTCGGATTCGGAGATGGGACGATTTTTCAGTTCATATCGGACTCGTACCAGATTTGAAATAAAATTTCGAATTTATTCAAAAATGAAATATTTAAAAAAATGAATAATTATTGTTTTTTTTACTTAAATTAAATAATTTAAAAAACAATATAAATATAAGATTAGATACTATGATATCCTAGCTTAATTTTGTCTGAGATTGCCTATTGTTTGCGGAAGTCAAAGAGCTGTGCGTTTCGGGAAGGGTTTTGTGCAGCTGCAGTTGAGCTGAAGAAACCCTGCTAAGTGATCTTGATTTGAATTACTTTTTATGTTCGTCAACTACAGTAATATTTTATGCATATGAAATATTATTAAAAAAACGGTATTTATAGCTGAAAAGGAAAGTTATTTTTTTATGTAAAAAAATCTCATGATTCATTCCCTTTTAACATCAAATTTAACATCAAATTTTTTTGGTTTATCTACAGGGGCGGTCGCCCCGGGACGCAAGTGCCCGCGTGACCCTAGATATACGCCGATTTTCCTCTATCTCTCTCTTATATTATAATATATATCGAAAGTCGAAATCGAATTTTTTATAGTTCGATTTTTTTATCGAATTTTTTGACGTTCGATAGTTCGATTTTATTTAATAAATTGTTTCGTTTTAGTTGTTATATATAATAAATATGTTTTCCTTTTTCTTTATTATACAAAATAAAATTATATGCCTTTTTTCCTTTTTATTATCGTATTTTAATTTAATTAAATTAAACTTCGAAATGGAAATTCATTATGCGTCCAGTCACGGGCCGTCACGGTGTATTATATTAAGATAGAAAACTAACCTAATGAAACCCCAGTGCTTAATGTTTATATGATTCATAAAAATAAAAAGATGTTTGATTTAATTATTTTACTATGGATTATTTAGTGTAAATTAAATTTATTAATATTTTGATATTTCCTAATTAAAAAAAAGTTACGTAAAAATATATTGTTTAAATATATATAGTGAAGTGACTAAAAGTTGTATCTGATTATGTATATGATGTGTGTATTCTATGATTTTCAAAATTTGGAAATATTTATTTTTTTAAATATATTTAAAAAATTTGTTTTATTTGCTACTTTAATAACCAAATGAGATAAAAACTTGAAATTTTTACAAAAGATTCTAAAGATGAGTTCGAGCATGAGTTACTAGAACTTAAACTAGTCCTTAGTTTTTATTTTCTACAGTTCATTACTTTAGTAGAAAAAAATTTTGTTTCAAAAACACTACTGACATTATAAGACTGAAGAAAATGAATACTGTATAATATTTTAAGAACCAAATATAAAAAAAAAAGCTTTCAATTTTCTCAAATGATTATTATAATGGCTATGAAGAAGAAAAAGTAGTCCTTGTTTTTCTACCCGCTAAAGTTAAATACTTCTAAAATTTTCAAGCTTTTATCTCATTAAGTTATTATAATTATTAGATTTTATTTTTTTCGCTTTCTCTGTATCGTTAGGTAAGAATGTTTTTAAAATAGAATTTTTTTCTTGTGAATTTACAAATTGGAGCAGACAAAATATTAGGACTAGATTTACTTCTTGCAAGTCATCATTAGAATCTTTTGAGAAAATTTCAAGCTTTTATCTCATTTGGTTATTAAAATATTAGAGATTTCATTTTCTTCGCTTTCTCTATATCGGTAGGTGAGAAATTCTTTTAAAACAGAACTTTTTTCTGTTGAAATTATAAACTGAATCAGATAAAATATGAGGACTAGATTTACTTCTTACAAGTCATCATTAGAATCTTTTGAGAAAATTTCAAGCTTTTATCTCATTTGGTTATTAAAATATTAGAGATTTTATTTTCTCTATATCGGTAGATAACAAATGTTTTTATATCATCATTATTTGCTGGCAAAAATTTTAAAATGGAGTAGATAAAAAATGTGGACTAGTTTTACTTCTTGTAAGCCATCATTAGAACATTTGGTTATTAATATTAGAGATACCAAGAATTTTCCTTCGTTATGAACTTTTTATACCGGTACAAGAGATGTAATAATTTAAGTACTAGAATAGCCGCGCGCAGAATAATTGCTTTTTTTATAATTTCGTTATAAAATTAATTTAAATAAAATTCATGGTTATACTGATAAAAAATACTAATATTTTTATTGCTCTCAAATATTTTTACCTTCAAAATGCAATTAACTATTTACCCCTTTTGCGTTAATTTATTTAAATGCCTACTTAAGAAAATTTAATTTGTGTTGTTTTTTATTCTCGAAGGAAAGTTTTCATTATTTTTTTTGTTTTTTACTTCATTGGAGGAATAGATTATATCTTTTCCCACGTATTTCAATTTTTACCTGAAAGACTTTTTTTAATTAATCATTAACAGCATCTTGAGAATCTGATTGGCCTTAAAATTTTTGTTCTCCCATAAACTTTTTGTTGGTACACTTTGATTAAATATTCTGTATAATATTTTTCGGAAAAATATTGATTATGGTATACAAATTAAGGAACAATAAATTTCGTTACATTTTTCATTATGGGCTTTTATTTTTCGTTGGTAAGTACTCCACCTGGTTTTTGGAGCATATTTGTCTTTTACATGCTGAAAAACAAAAAAAAAAATTTTATAACTTTTCATTTTTCAAAATTTTCCATTTTCCGGATTTTTTTGTCACCTAACCGAAATTCTGACTCGATTTTTGGATTACTTGGAAAATTTTACCAAAGGACCTCTTTTGAGATAATTATTTTGAATAAATCTGTAACTCTGTGCACAGAAAAGAAAATAAAAATATTAAAAAAATTAAAATTTATTTGCTAATTATTGTTATTTTACTATTTTATGAATTTGTATTATATTTTATTTTCTTTTCTTTGTACAGAACTACAGATTTGTTCAAAATTTCTCTCAAAAGAGTCTTTAAGTAAACTTATGTAAGTATATTTAAGTAAGTATTTCCCGAGGAATTCAAAGATCATGTCAAAATTTCGGTTAGGGGACAAGGAAATCCAGAAAATTTTGGAAAATGGAAAGTTATGAAAATTCGTTTTTTTGAGTTTTTAAATATCCCCCAAAAAACTGCTTACAAACAGAAAGATTATGGGAAAATAAAATTTTTTTGGCCAATTAAAAGAAAAAAAAACAACCTTTTTGGAGAAATTTGCCTTTGAAAAACCTCTTTAGTTTTTCCAATTTTTCGGATTTCCTTGTAGTTTCCAAAAAACTGATGTCAGAATCGTCTTCAGTGGGAAATTTTACATACCCCTTATTCATAAAAATTGTTTTTAGTTTCATTTAGAGCTTACAAAAATTAAAATCAAAAAATTAACTCATAGTCTAGAAGACGCCTCACAGTGTATAGTAAAAAAAAAAAAAATGGCCAAAAATCGGCTTCAACGCAATTTCTGATGAAAAAAAATTCTGCTGGATGGAAAATGACCGTTTTTGTGTATACTAAATGATAGGCTACCGAGATCAAAAAAATTTTTTTATTTTAATTTTTTTAGCTGCTGAATGAAAAAAAAAAATCTATTTTTTATCATAAAAAGGTAAAATATTTAGTTTTAAAATTAAAAAAAAAATTTTTTTAGGTACAGCTCTGTATTAAAATATGTACATAAATGATAAATAAACCTAAAAAAAGTGTATGTTGTATGCAGTATAAAGATGTGTTAGTCAACATTTGCAATTTAGTCAAAAAATTTTTTAAAAAATGAAAAATTTGATTTTTCTATTTTTACTTATATTTTAAACTTAAATAAAGTATTTTTTTAAATGTTTTTATATAATTTATATTTTTTATACTTTATTTAAGTTTAAAATATAAGTAAAATCAAATTTTTAATTTTTTGACTAAATTGCAAATGTTGACTAACACATCTTTATACTGCATACAGCCATGTATAATTATACTAATACACTTTTTTTAGGTTTATTTATCATTTATGTACATATTTTAATACAGAGCTGTACCTAAAAAAATTTTTTTTTTTTATTTTAAAACTATATAAATATTTACCTTTTTATGGTAAAAAATAGATTTTTTTTTTATTCAACAGCTAAAAAAATTAAAAAAAAAAATTTTTTGACCTCGGTAGCCTATCATTTAGTATTTACAAAAACGGTCATTTTCCATCCAGCAAAAGTTTTTTTTCATCAGAAATTGCGTTGATGCCGATTTTTGGCCACTTTTTTTTTTTTACTATACTGTGCGCCTGTGTTAAATGTATGCACTTTTTTCCTAAGCCTTGTCCCTTGTGTAAAGCTACTTATACGTGATACTTAAGAGTTCTGCCTGGACGCCATTTTTGCAGCTGTAAGCCAATCCCGTAAACGGACGCTTTCTCACCTACTCATGGCTTCAATTTTAATTAAAATAAAAAATGAAAAGCAGAAAAATAATCTCCGGAAAATTCTGCAGATGGGACAACTTTGCCCGGTCACGGAAAATTTTTCTAAAACATCATAATAAATAAAACAAAATTTTGTTTCAAACAATCGCCTGCTCTGTCATTGCGCGCTGAGCAGACGATTGTTTGAAACAAAATTTATAATCCGTGACTGGGCAAAGTTGTCCCATCTGCAGAATTTTCCGGAGATTATTTTTCTGCTTTTCATTTTTTATTTTAATTAAAATTGAAGCCATGAGTAGGTGAGAAAGCGTCCATTTACGGGATTGGCTTACAGCTGCAAAAATGGCTTCCAGGCAGAACTCAGAACAGAAGTTTTTGGGTACGCTGATGCTGAATTTTTAGATTCCGATCCCGAAAACGTAGCCCTGATACCGATTTACCGTAATTTTCGGCCAATTTTGAGTGTTTTTTTTGACATACTTCATATAAAAACTTTCTAGATTGTCTTTAAAATGGCAGTATATACTACCTGACAATATTACCTGAAATTTTAAAGTCAATATAGAAAGTTTTTATATGAAGTATGTCAAAAAAACACTCAAAATTGGCCGAAAACTATGGTATATCGGTATTAGGGCTACGCTCTCGGGATCGGGACCTGAAAATTTGCAATCAGCGTACTTGGAAACTTAAGAATCACGTATAAGTAGCCTTACACAAGGCTTAGGAAAAAAGTGCATAAATTTAACACAGGCGGCTTCTAGACTATCACATTTTTCTAGAAAATTAAAAAAAATTTATAAATTTAAAAACACCTGTAATTTTGAAACATTTCAATCTATAGAAGCTTAAAAATTTGAATGGAATCATATTTTTACGTACTAAGCCCAGTAGAAATGGTTTCATGAAAATCCCAAAGTTTCACCATCCTTTTCATAAGGTTTCACTAAGAATAACCTATATGCAAAAATTCCAGTTTTGACATTCCATCGGGTTGTTTCTATTTTTATTATAAATCGCAATACTATAAGTATAATATATAGAAAGCATTTTTGAAGCTATTTGATGGGTTTGAATTGGAGTTAAAATTATTTCAGAGTCAATAATAATCAATTAATATTTTCACAGCGGCGTAGGCAACCTTGAACCATGGCTCTATGTATTTTTAATGGGGCTCCAAAATCTTCCGCAACGAATTTGTTAATTTAATTTCCTTCCTTAATAATATTTTATAATAACAAAATAACCACATTATAATTGCTTCAAGATTTTGACATTATTTATGATATTATTTCTTTATATCTCAAAAGTATAAATTGTTTGGTTCTTTAAAAACTACCTATATAATTTTTAAATCTTACCTAATTTTATTTTTTTTCCTTCGCCTATTACCTATAAGCCTAAGATAAGGTCCTTATTATTTTTATAAATAATACAAGTTTTGCTTTTAACCTCTTTTTGGCGCATCAATTACATTTTTTGTGTATTTTAATTTATAAATAAACTAAATAACATAACCATTAACTTTATTTATTTAAATTTTTCATATGAACGAAATTTTTTAATAATCATTATTAATCTTTAAATTTTTAGAATTAATTTAAATTATGATAAATGTATATTTGCTTATTAGTATATTTTTATTTTATACAATTGTTATAAGTTAATGATAATAAACCGCAATTTTTATAATTAATTTAAAAATAATCGAATAATCGATTTTTATTCGGCCAATCAGAAGGCGAATAAAAAGTTGAATAGAAGCAACTTCAGATCTCCATCGATCTTTATATAATGGATATTGAAATTTAAACAATAATTCAAATAAAAACTTTTAAGACAAAAAGAAGAGGGTAATATTTTACAAGGCTTAAAATAGAAAATAAATAATACATTTTATGGTTAAAAATATTTTATTCAATTAAATTTCATTATTTTTTGATAATGAAATTTTTTCACATGATTCAATGTATATTTACTTCTCAGGCTATTTTACTATATTTTAGAGATAAAATATTTGTTTGTATTGGTAAAGTATAGCAAATAAAAAATTTTTTAAATAGTTTTTAACAATAAATTCTTTCAATACTTAAATATCAACAAAAAGGCATAGTTGTTAGTAGAAGACACACATCAGATGCAACTTTTAGTCACTTCTCTATTTTTTAAATAAATTATATGAAAATATAATGAATTGAATTTAAATTTAATAATTCAATGTGTACATCAAAATTAAATTAAACATTTTTTTTACAGCCCGGACACAATACTATTTAAAATTAAAATTAAAAATGAAAAAAAAATCGGTAAAAGGGGAAGCTACTATTTTAAAATTTATTTATTGAGAGTCAATTAAAATTAACAATTTAGATATGCTTAAGTGTGTAATATGGCAAAATTTCGGGTAAATAATAATTATTAATACATTCTTTAATATTATTCCCTAATCATCAATATGAATATTTTATTTAAATAAATTGTATTTTCGTGCGATAAATAGATGTGTGCTTGTATGAGTGAAGTCGCGTTTAAGAGAGACGCATGATTACATTACGATCATCAAATCATATCGCGCGAGTATCGATAAATGAGAGAGAGATCAATTATTGTATTTCCTTTTTTTTCTTTACTTCCTTCCTTTAACTTCACCCAAAAAATATATACAGGCAGAGCGTCGATGATCATGCTTGAGTGAACATCATCACGCGTGGTTTTTAAATTTATTAATTGAAGTTATTTTGGAGTTTGATATTTTTATTGAATTATTTGTATTGAGTTATTGGCGATAATTTTTGGATAATTTGGAGTGACGACATTATTGAATTATAAATTATTGACTACATCGAACTTCGGAGTAATTTGGCGAATTATTAAAAGTTGTATTGGATTTTATATGGTTTGACGTTTTGGAGTTTTATCGACCACGAGGCAGCGCCTATTGTCATTTTGGACATTATAATTAAATACAATTGAAGATTAGCCATTTCGTATTATTCGATTTTAATTCCAAGCTTGGTATCAATATTCTATTATATTCTACAGTGACGTCACGAAGAAGAAGGATTAAGGTATCAATTGAAGTAATAATTCAAACCATCAAAGTTATTGCGCATTTATTCTTTATCCTGCCTTCCCTTATTTTTATTAAATGCATATTATTAAAATTTAAATTAGATTACTTATATTGTATTAAATTGATTAGAAATTGCCTTAGCGAATCTTAATATTATCTCTCTCTCTCTATCGCGTTATAATTAATACGTCATAAATTAATTGAAATTAATAACGTATTGAACATTAATAAAATCGTCTTGCGTCGCGTATTTTCACGTGTATTTTATAATAATTTTAGGCTAAGATTTTTCTGTACATAAATTTATATTCGATTATTATTAAAATTCAATAACGTTAATAAATATTCAAGTTATATTTAATTATTATTTTTGTTATTTTATTTTCTAATTCTAGCACCTTAATGTATATGGGTAAGTCTATGTAAATTGAGTCTTAATTTTTATTAAATACTTGTAATAAATTGCATTGATCAGAAGCCTCCTGATTTCCCGTCATAGTTATAATATTTTATATTTGCGCTATAAATATTATAACGGATCCCCTCTGAACCCGCGGAATAAGAAACGGCAATTCAATATTATTATTATTAAACCAAACCTTTCTTATACCGCGAGTCTCATCAATAAATTTTGTTTGTAATATGATAGAGGTAACCTTTGTCCTTTAATTAATTAAATAAAATTATTATTATTATTATATTTATCTTAAATTTGTCATATTACAAGTGAAATAATTAAGACCTTTAAAAATTTTTTTTGCTAAAAACTTTTCAAAAATTATAATAAAATTTTTTTTATGTTATTGAAATATACTTATGTGAAATGAATGATATCATATCGTGCCTTTAAGTGTTGTCACTGCTTATTTATTTTATCTAGTATTTTATTAGGTAAACATTCTATTATCACTACTATTAAACACTGCGAAAGTTTTGAGATCTAAAACAAAACTTCACGCAAGTTATGGAGGCTGATTAATTAAAAACAAAAAATATTAATTATAAAATTTTAAGATCTCATAAAAAAAAAAAAAAAAAAAATTTCACTTGCCAGGTATAATTGGAAGCGGCTATTTATGTTGACCTGGCAAGTGAAATTTTTTTTTTTTTTTATGAGATCTTAAATTTTATAATTAATATTTTTTGTTTTTAATTAATCAGCCTCCATAACTTGCGTGAAGTTTTGTTTTAGATCTCAAAAGTTTCGCAGTGTTTAGTCTCGTAGTAGTGATAATAGAATGTTTACCTAATAAAATACTAGATAAAATAAATAAGCAGTGACAACACTTAAAGGCACTTGCATAACTTTACATGTAAATGTTTTTGTAATTACTGTGATAATTTAATCTGTAATTACGCAGAAATTAGTGCATTACACTGATGATGGCTCACACTAATTTCCGCAAGAGCCGAAATAGACCAATTAATATTTTTTTTGTTCCATTATGTGCATAAATTTCTTATTAAAAATAATTCTTTTCAAGAATTAATTTTGTAAGAAAATTTAAATAAGTTTTAATATATTTTTTATTTGGTATTTTTTATTCATAAATATAGATAATTTTATGCACCATATAACCAAACGAACTCCGGTTTACGTCAAACTTATTTTTTTACCGAATACAAACTTTTCAGCACACCCTTGCTCAAATTTAAACTACACTCTAATGTATATATGGGCACGTCCAGGGAAGAACGACTAGCTAAAAAATAAATAAAAAAAAATTATTTTTTTTGGGTCATTTTTTATCTGGGATTTGTGAAATCACTCATACTTTACACTTCCTGATGCATAATTTTGATGCAGCTGCACCAAAGTTGAATTTTTTCAATTTTTTGATTTCAGCTGCCTAATTCAACCTGAAATAACTAAAAACCATGAAACTTTTAACATATAAATATTATTGGGAAAAAATTTTCTTTTTACCTGGCCTACCCAAAAAAAATTTTTTTTTTTATTTTGGGCCACTTCCGGTTCAATTTTTAATGGTTTGAAATTTTCAAATTGACCGGAAGTCAAGTTCGCCATAATTATTTTTGCTCAAATTGTGTCAGTTTTACCCAAAAAAATTTTGGATATGTGATAATCAAATGAGCGCCCTCAATCATTATTTTAGTCTGCCAAAAACAGCCAAAATTATCCAAAACAGAGGGCGGAATTTGTTTTTTTTATCCAATCAACTTAAAATGGGTATCGACATAATTAATTATCGGTAAAATTGACCAAAAAAGACGAATAATAAATTTGTACGATATTTTTGGCTGATTTCGAGCTAATTTTGGCTTGTTTTTGGCAGACTAAAATAATAATTGTGGGCGCTCATTCGAATACCTCATATCCAAAATTTGTTTGGGTAAAACTGACACATAGACCAACATTATGGGAAAATTTGAGCAAAAATAATTATGGCAAACTTGACTTCCGGTCAATTTGAAAATTTCAAACCATTAAAAATTGAACCGGAAGTGGCCCAAAATAAAAATTTATTTTTTTTCGGGTAGGCCCGGTAAAAAGAAAATTTTTTCCCAATCATATGTATATGTTAAAAGTTTCATGGTTTTGAGTTATTTCAGGTTGAATTGGGCAGCTGAAATCAAAAAATTGAAAAAATCCAACTTTGGAGCAGCTGCATCTCAAAATTATGCATCAGGAAGTGTAAAGTATGAGTGATTTCACAAATCCCAGGTAAAAAATGACCCAAAAAAAATATTTTTTTATTTTTATTTTTCAGCTAGTCTTTCTTCCCTGGACGTGCCCATATATACATTAGAGTGTAGTTTAAATTTGAGCAGGGGTGTGCTGAAAAGTTTGTATTCGGTAAAAAAATAAGTTTGCCGTAAACCGGAGTTCGATTGGTCGAGGTTTTATGGTTGGACCTTGAGACTGAAGGTAAAAAAACCCTAAATGCAGAAATGGATTTACTGAAGGTTTTTCAACATATATATTCTTTCAGAATATGTTTTCAAGCTAATATTTATTATATTTTAGTATTTTCCCAAAAAGCACTAACGCTGGTTGAGAGCCACCCAATGAGTTTGATTGGCCATAACTCAGGCTGTTTATGACCTAGAGGGCTAAAAATTTCAGGATTTTCTTATCTTAGTGTTATAAAAACGTGGGAAAAATTTGAGGCCGATCCGACGGCCCACCTGCCAACCATTGCTGTTTTGGCTAAGAAATACTCGTATGGTATTTAAAATAATTTTTTATTCTTAATCAGAAGCTTAAACATGAAGTTTTATCACTTACAAGGGACCCTCCCGAGGTGTCCCCCTCTGATTTCGATGAAACTGAAATATGTTACAGAGCATCCAAAAATAAGCGACACGTATTTTTTTTTATCGGCCAATAAACGTTTCTAAGGGGTGAAAACCACCCTTAAAAGTTACCCCCGAAAACCTTTTTTTTTTAATTTGACGAAAAATACGTAGAATTTTCAGGCAAAAACCATGGCATTAATTAACTTACTAATAGGCGGTTATATGTATGATTGTTTTCCTAACAAGGGTTGCAACCCCTATTTTTTAAGGGGTGAAAAGCAAATTTTTTAAAACATTTTGTGTTCCAAAAATTCAGGAACTTCCTGTAAAATTCTAAAAACTATAAAACTTTGAAATAAATACTAAAATAAAGTTGACGTGTTTCACCGTTCATCCCTTAAAAAATCCCTCAGGCTAATCAGGGGGTTGATTCATACCCTTATTAGAATGAACATCCAATTCGACCGATTCTGACAAAACTGCGATATTCTTAAGAGTTCGAGAACAGAAATCGTTCACCCGTCTTTTAGCAACAAAAAAACGTTTATAAAGAGTGGAAACTACCTCTCAAAACCACCCCCAAAAACAATTTTTTTCAGTTCTACCCGAATCATCGGGAATTTTAAAACAAAATTTTCAGGATTAAAAATGTCTCTCATTATAAAAAAATTCTACTTTCAAATGAATAGCGAATAAGTAAACAAAGTTTCCATGATTCAATATTGACCTCAAAAAATTATTTTAAAAGCTGAATTCTCACGAATATTTATTATAAATTTTATACATAATAAATGTAGATAAATACATAAAATATTTCGCTCTATAAAAAAAATATATAATTTGTTTACATGAATTTTCATTGTACTTTTTTATGGTTTATATGTAGAACAAAAATGATAGTCTTCGAAAAAATGTTTCAAACACAGTGATTTCTGGCACCATGAGCATCTTATTATGGCAATATGACTGCATCCAGGTATTTCACAATGTGTACCAGATTGTCTAAAACTAAACTCAACGGGGTTTTCGAATTCTTCGGGTTTTTTATTGATGTAACCGCTTTGGAACCATGAATATTTAAACAGGTTTACGTAACGAGGTGATGAGAATTGATTATGGGTTAAAGATTGCAACTTTATTATATTATTCCTTAAATGTAAGTTGAGGTCTTCATTCAATAGTAAGACACTGTCGGAAAAGTGCCTGACAAAATTTTTCCACATGCGAAATCCAAAAACATCAAGAGGCTGTATTTTGCCAGTTGTGCCTTCCGGAATTTTGAGAACTTTTATGTTTTTATTCTTTGGCTTGGACGCTTCTACAACAGAAGGACAGTGTCCACTCCAAGAGTCTAGTAGAAGAACACTATCTTTTCCAGTGTTCGGAAAGAAAACTTTTCCAAGCCATTCCTTGAAATGATCTACAAGAATTCAATTAAAACGTTTTATCAGAATGTACTCAAATATTTTATGTGTAATACATACCTGATTTCATTTTGCCAGATTTGGAAGCCATGACGAAAACATTATCTGGAACAAATATATTTTTCCGCACAATTGGGCCAAAATCCTCTTGCGCTTCTTTTAAGACCAGGAAAAGCGGAGAAAGTAATTTTCCTTCCGCATTGATTGTTACAAATATTGTATAACTGTGCGTGGTTGATGAGACTGATTGTACAACACATTCAACACTCTTTGAGCCTTGGTCTGTTAATGTCCGTCCTGAATGAATTTCCAATTGGAATCCGCTTTGGTCAGCATTGTATATATTTTTAGTACCGTGCAATTTTATGTATTCCTTTACCTCTGCTATGAATTTGTTTGCCTCTTCATTAAGAATATCACGATTCTTTATGGTTTTTCTCGTTACAAATTTATTAATCTTTCTACTGACAATTCCATGGGTTTTTTTAAATTTATACAACCAATGATCTGATGCTTTGAAACGAACATCATTTAATTCTAATTCATTTTTAGCTTCTAAAGCCCACTTCCTTATATCAACATCATGAACAATATGGCCAGCATCAATAGCGTTCCTTAAATTTTCCAACACAAATTCAGAAATTCTTGCTAATTTTTATTTGTAGCTCCCACCTTTATTTATTTGATTCGCCCATCGACGTAATTGACGTATCGAGTTGACTAATTTGAAATTTTTCTTAACAGTGTCGATACTGAAATTTTTTTTTTTACCTGATCTCCAGAATTCAACAGCTCTTTTTTTATAATCGTAGCTTAACTCATCATCAGCAGTGCAAACATCAGAAGGTGTCTCGGGCTCAGGCCAGAAAGTGTCTTCAATAGCTATAGCGTTAGGTATCTTAAACTGATCTTCAAAATCTAAAGTTTCCTCTTCCATAACTTCCACAGGATTAAATTCATTCATTGCAGTGATTAATATGCTTTTTATTTCTCCAGCAAGTTTAATTTCAGCTTCATTTGTTGGAGTTTCCAGAATATTCATAGCCGAAAATGTTGCGAGTAAGAGATTTATCACGTTAATGGGATTGATTTCCATTCTGTAGATATTCAATCCAGCCAAAAAATTCACGGTAATATTTCAAAAATAGAACACTAGGACTCACTCACATCAGGCACCTGGTTCATACTTGTTCAATTTCTCAAAACATAATAAAGATATTGATCGAAATAATTTCTGGTTCGGAAAAAAACATAGACTGGATGCGTATTCATGAAGCATATATATAGAGTCTAGAAAAATCAATAGTCTATTTACGCAGTATTGTTTTCTTTAATACGGAGAATACGGAAATGTTTTGTATATTACACATGTTATACTTGTTTATATACAATTTTCTGTATTTTATAATGGTTAATAAATACCCGCCCAACCACCCAGAGTACGCTCTTTCACGACCATGTAGCTGAATAAGCTTTTTTGAGGCTCCTGCTATAATTTTTAGCTCCATAATTTATAAATCTGTTCGATCATAATTTTTTTTGTTACTGGCTGGAAAATCGCTTAATTTTCAGAATTTTTCAGGAATTGTCTATATTTTTAGGGGTAAAAATGTTCATAGAAATTATCTTTCATCCTCTGAAAGAGGGGTTGCAACTCTATGGTATATAGGATCGCCTATAAGCAAGTAATATAATCCCATAAATCCTGTGTTGAAATTTCGAACGATTCGAGTGGAATTAAAAAAATCGCTTCTTGGGGTGCTTTTGAAGGGTAGTTTCCACCCTCTATAAGTGCTTTCTGGTCGTTAAAAAATGGGTGAACGGTTTATGTTCTTGTGCTCTTTAACATAGTGCAATCTCGACAAAATCAATCAAATTTTGTGGTTATTCTGACTAGAGGGTGAATCAACCCCCTAATTAGGCTATGGGATTTTTCGAGGGATAAGTGTTGAAAAACGGCAACTTTCTTTTACTACTTGCTAGAAAATCGCTTAATTTTCAGAATTTTCCAGGAATCGTCTATATTTTTCGGGATAAAATATTCAGAGAAATTACCTGTCATCCCCTAAAATAGGGGTTGCAACTCTAGCTGGGAAAATATGGTGCATATGATCGTCTATAGCGAAGTAAATTAATCCTGAAAATTTTGTTTTAAAATTCCCGATGATTCGGGTAGAACTGAAAAAAATTGTTTTTGGGGGTGGTTTTGAGGGGTAGTTTCCTCCCTTTATAAACGTTTTTTTGTTGCTAAAAAACGGGTGAACGATTTCTGTTCTCGAACTCTTAACAATATCGCAGTTTCGTCAGAATCGGTCGAATTGGATGTTCATTCTAATAAGGGGATGAATCAACCCCCTGATTAGCCTGAGGGATTTTTTGAGGAATGAACGGTGAAACACGTCAACTTTATTTTAGTATTAACTTCAAAGTTTTATAGTTTTTAGAATTTTACAGGAAGTTCCTGAATTTTTGGAACACAAAATGTTTAAAAAAATTTGCTTTTCACCCCTTAAAAAAATAGGGGTTGCAACCCTTGTTAGGAAAACAATCATACATATAACCGCCTATTAGTAAGTTAATTAATGCCATGGTTTTTGCCTGAAAATTCTACGTATTTTTCGTGAAATTAAAAAAAAATCGTTTTCGGGGGTCACTTATAAGGGTGGTTTTCACCCCTTAGAAACATTTATTGGCCGATAAAAAAAAATACGTGTCGCTTATTTTTGGATGCTCTATAACATATTTCAGTTTCATCGAAATCGGAGGAGGACACCTCGGGAGGGTCCCTTGTTAGCATTATTCAGGCACCTATTAATAAAATAAAAATCAAAATGCTTATTCATGGATTTTAGAAGAAACTTAATTAGGGACTATATTTAGCAAAAGTACCTGAATTTGACTCACATAAACTATTAATGAACTTAATGAACTTAATTATGAACGAAATTAACCAAATATAATAAATCAACAAAAATTATTCTGTTACTACTTTTTTGTTTTTTTTTGTTTTTTTTGTTTTTGTCAAGGGAATCTTGCATTAGCCATGGAGTGTTTCCAAGACCGTCTAGTTGTACAAAGGTAAAACCGGAAGACTGCCGGCGAACGTGGTCGCCGGTTTTGCCCCAGATTCATTCTGGATAAACACACTATAAGCCCCCCTGCGCTTGTTTGCCCCAAACCGGATCTGGCTTCCACTTTGCGGTCCTCTACACTATCGTAAATGTATTTCCGCTCCAACGCTAGCAGGTTGTTATGGCCTGAAGATCATATTTATATTTATAGTAAATATTTAACGGATATTACTATCGTATCTTAATATTTATCATTATAAGGCTAGTAGATTATTTATTATTTTCTAGAATAATTTAGAATCGATAAGTATTTATATTAACTTACTTTTACAGAGGTAAATGAAGTTACTCCTTTGAGAATTAATTACACTAACTTTATTTCAAAAACAATTTAAAATACAACCGAACTGATCGAATGCGTTATCTTGAGTGCTCTTATTACATACTCCCCCTGAAGTTTATGAAGTTTTTGTTTTGCAAAAAGAAAAATTGACGGAAAATTTGATTAAATTTAAGGTATGTTAAGATAAGAGTGATGAGTTTGTATTATTTATATTTTTGGTAAAATTTTAGCTTTTTATTAGGTGAATGATGGGGTGATATGCAAGGACCTGTCTTAGGTAGGGGAGGTGGAAAGTTTTCTTTTATTTCTTCTATAATAATTTTTGCTTCTTGTGTGCTTTTATTATAATTAATTTTTGGTTCTTCTAGTATATTTTTTGAATCTGAGTTTTGATAATGTGACAACTGTATCAGAAAATGTGTGATTGATGTGTAAACTCATGCCAATAATTAACATGAAAAACCACACATGCGTTTCAATTGAAAAAAATTTAGTATTTCATCTGCAATTGATTTTATTATGTAGAATATTGAGATTATCCTAAATATTCCGTTTGCTGTCAAACTGAAGTTCCAGAAGTCTCTTTTAATTGTTTTCCAAGAATGGTCTATAATTGTATACATAGAACTTTGTTTAATTAAATTTCTGTATAAGTCTTCGTGTACTGATTTATCACTATTTAACGATCCTGCCAAGCTATTTAGTAATGATTCCCTTTCAATTGGGAACATTATTGCTTTCCTTATTTCTTGTGTTTCTATTTCTGTATAAATGCCGGATGTAGCCAAATTTTTTATAGGTTGATACTTCCACGACATTTTTTTGTACGGTTTCAGTATAATAGGTTCTGTTGCAGACATTGGGTTGGGTAAAAATTTTAACCATGCCTCGTTAATTTTGAATGTTGGTGGAATGATCATTGAACAGCTTATTTCAGTGGCTTTGTCTGTGATTCTGGTCAGAGGAGTTAAAAACATTATTGTTTTATTGTTTTTAAGGACAGGTAATTCATTATAACATTCATCTGTTTGGAATAATTGAACTTTTATAGGAGTGCGTTTTATTATGTAAATTACTTCTGATATTACTTTTGTGTAGTAACCTATTCCAAATTTATTTAAAGCGAAAAGATCAAGAGATAAGGTTGCTAGGATTTGGTTGTTTTAAAGGACTTGTTTTTCTATCTTACATTCTCTTCTTTACATATGTAAGTATAATTTATCCGTTTGTAAGTTAATATGGTGTTCAGTGAACACGAATTTTTGATTTACATAGGTAAATAAATCGAGATCTTGTACCAACCCGTCACCGATAGGTATGTTACCAAAAATTTAATTTAAAGTGGAAATTTCGTTGTCAAGGATTAACAGGCGCGGGTGTACAGTTTTTAGTGCGCTAATTTGGCAAATTGATGTTACATCTGTGATTTTAAAGGCGAAAGTGGTGCTTTGTGAATTCAATTTGTACTGTCGGATAAATAAAAATGTGCACCTCCCGCTTTTATTGAATAACTTCCACAAAAATGGTCACAAAACATCCGCATAAAATTTTTCTTGTAGAAAATTGTTTCTTCTACTCCTATACGAAAGGTCAAGTTTCAAAGTTAATTAGGACAAAAGTTATATTCGAAAAGGGGGCAAAAAAGTGGAAAAAAACTGAACACTTTTTTTGGTCATTTTCAAATCGCTATAGTTTCACTAAATATTAATATTTTTTTATCAAAATTTAACCATGGGTTCTTTGACTCTTTCACTTCCCGGAGCCGTTGGATTTTTTTAAAAATATTGATAAAAAAAAGAGTTACAACCCTTCAAACTTTTTTAATCAAAATTGGTTCTAATCATCCGATAGACGCGATTTTTTTTTCTCCCGGTAGAATATTTGTTTTAGATCTTAATACTCGAATTTGATGCGTGCACAAATCTTGGTTTGATAGTAGTATCAATAAAACTAAATCTTGCATATGAATAGAAAACTAATAATTACTTTTACCACACTTTTCGAGCTATGAAAGAAAATAAAATTTAAGGTGCCAACGCCTGTTGAGAGTTTTTGATACGCTATAAGAAAAAATTTCTTTTATTCGTGTTAAAACAAAGGAGAGATATTTATATCAGTAGAAAAAAAATAATAAAGACAGAGAATTTCTTTCAAAAATTGTTTTATTTTTTCATGGTGCATCAAAAACTCTCCATAGGCGGTCGCACCTTAAACTTTATTTTCATTCGTAGCTCAAAAACAATGGGAAAAGTAATTATTAGATTTCTATACATAAAAATTATTTATTTTTATTGATACTACTATCAAACCAAGATTTGTGCACGCATCAAATTTGAGAATTAAGATCTAAAATAAATATTCTATCGGGAGAAAAAAAAGTCACGTCGATCGGATAATTAGAATTAGGGTTGTTACTCTTTTTTTTATATAAATTTTTTAAAAATTCCAACAGCCCCGGAAAGTGAAAGAGTCAAAGAACCCATGGTTAAATTTTGGTAAAAAAATATTAATTTTTAGTGAAACTATAGCGATTTGAAAATGACCAAAAAAAGTGTTCAGTTTTTTTTCCACTTTTTTGCCCCTTTTTCGACTATAACTCTTGTCTTAATTAGAAGAAACAATTTTCTACATGAAAATTTTTATGCGGACGTTTTGTGATTATTTTTGTGGAAGTTATTCAATAAAAGTGGGAGGTGCACGTTTTTATTTATCCGACAGTATGTTGTGATATTTAAATTATGATTTGATTAAATAGTTTTTTTATATTATCTAAAATTAATTTACTAGACTCGTTGATATCATAACAAGATCGATTAGTATGACCGATGCTACTACCTGAATCGCCTCTAGGGATACCGTATGGTATTTGTAGGCGATCCTCAGGGCCGCTTGCCGTTGCACAGACGATATTTTATGTCTGTATTTGGCTGTTTTTGTGATATCCGCCCAGAATTCCGATCCGTAAAGTAGTGCAGAGTTGACCACGGACATCAACAATCTTCGCTTCCTTGGTTGGGGCCCTCCTATGTTGACCATTAGCCTTGAAATTGTTCCCAGAAGTTTAGCTTGTTATCAAGCAGAACTCCCAGGTACTTAACCGATATCTTGGCTCGGATCGTGTGGGGGTTTCCACCATCATTGACATTTACATCGATGTCCGTGGAAATTGTTGTTCGACGGGTCACTAGTACGATCTCAATTTTTTGAAATCGCAAGCTGGAGCCCGTGGTTACACATCCAGAGGTTAATCTGTCTCATGACTAGATTCAACCTCTGCTGGGTTTATAACATGTCCCTGCCGGTGATGATCAGGGTCACGTCGTCCACGTACCCGATCAGGGAAGCTCCTTCTGGAAGGTGAACGCGCAATAAGGCATCGCAAAAGGCATTCCACAGGTCCGGTCCGAGAACCGAGCCTTGCGCGATGCCCGGTTCCAAAACTCTCAGCCGCCTGCCATCGAGCATGTCGTAGAGCAGTCTTTGGCCCCGTAAATAGTCCTTCAGGACGTTACCCAGGTACCTGGGTATCCGAAAATCCTGCTCAAAAGACCGGATCATGTCATCCCACCTGGCAGAGTTGAACGCGTTTTTGACGTCCAGCGTTACTAGGAGGACATCCTTGCGGATAACATGCCTCCACTGCCTTTCATCTTCTACTGTATTCACGACACACAGGGTCGTGTCTATCATGAAATGCCCTTCACGAAATCAATGCTGTTCCTCGGAAAGGCCACCGCCCTTCTCGATGGCTCTTCTCAACCTTGCCCGGAGCATACTCTCTATCACCTTTCCAATGATAATTAGCATGCACAAGGGTCTGTAAGATGATGGAGAGTCCGGGGCTCCATCTTTACCCTTGTTCAAGAGCACGAGACGTGAAACCTTCCACTGCCTTGTGAACACTCCAGCCACCATTCTGTTACTATTATTATTATTATTATTGTTATTATTATATAGCCGTGCTGCAGCTCGCTATCTATAAGTATCTCTGAGGAATCGGCACACCAAAAGGGGCTCCAAGGTCTTCTCCAAATTTAAGTGCGATTTAAGCCATATGCGAGGTCGCCTTAGGCCTTATGTATATGGATCTTAGCATGGGAGATTTCCACCTTCAGCACAGCGACGCAGCCGATTAAAGGTTAGTTGCGGGCCCCGCTAAACTATGACTGAAGGTTATTATTTTCTGGTTTAGTAATGTGTGAAGGTAAACCTTGGGGCCAGGAAGACTTCGGCCTTTCTGGATGGGCGTGGCAAACCCAAGGAACTCCAGCTGTGTTTGAGGAAACTCTAAAATCCTCCGCCGTTTGTTTGCCCATGCGGGGCATGTGTGTTTACATACACATTTGTAATGTGTGTGTCTACGCGCATGCACGGTATGGGCAGTATGCCGTGCGGCGCGACCCGTGAGTGCCAAAAGAGGATCCTGGATAAGGAAGCGAGCTATCTGGTTGCGTGCCGAACAACCTGAACCATCTTTGGCCTTTGCTGACGCAAGACAGGAGGTGGGGTTCTCTGCAGCCGGAGCCCATCATTAACGGCTTGGCGATGTTGCGGTATGTACCCAAGCTGCTGGAGGACTCTAAATTTACGAAGCGAATTATGCTTTTATTCGTGGAGGAATGGGAGAAGCAAGGTAGTGCAAGTACATGCCGTCAGCTATATCCTCTCTGATGCAACCAGTCTGCATGTCAGCTGCCCAGAATGTGAGGGGTCGAAGGAGGCCGTTGCACATGGAGTGGTGAATCCTTAATGAAATGAAAATGTCTGAAGAAAACATAAACAAAAGCGTGAAACAAAATGATAAGAATTTCCAAGATCCTTCTACACAGGACATGGACTGTGAAATCCTAGATGGAGACCAAGAAAGCGATATTGTTCAGGCGACTTTTGCCAGTACTTCAATTGGCAAAAACGTCACAAACCTTAACCGATGTCATGCGACCATCGAGAAGTGCTATGATGAGATACTTACTTGCGTTGAACAGATGGAGGATAAGATTAAAAAGCAGACTAACATTTCAATGGTAATCCAAGACGGTGTTAGGCTGTTCAAGAATAATCTAAGCAAGTTAAAGACAATTAAGGGCATGCAAGCCCGAGAAGTCCTCGCCATCGAAACTGAACTTAAACAGTATATTAGCGAGCAATCTAAAGCCTCTAAACATACAAAGAAAAGGGTTTGAGAAAACTCGGAAGAGGAAAATGATAGTGGAAAACAGACTCCCTCAAAGAAGTCTGCAGGTGAAAAGAGCTCAAAAAATTTAGCACTGAAAGCCAATTCTGCTGCATCTGCGGCAAAACAACTCTCAGCTACCAGGGAAATCAAACCGCGAACGCTCCTTAGAGCTACTGTTTCACTGATAAGGCTAACAGATGAAACATAGGCAGCAGCGGAAAGAAATGGAGATAATACGCTGGGACCCACCCAAACTCCTTCCGCAGACAATAAGGACTTTCAAGAGTTCACTGGTCAAAGGAACAGGAGGAAGAAAAGGAAAAAGGCAGAGAGGGAAAAGGAGGAAGGAAAAAGAATGAAAAAGAAAGCAAACGCCAATGGGAAAGCGAAGATTCCCAAAGCTAGAGACAAAGCAGTCGCGATTAAGCTACCAGAAGGGAGAGCGTACGCGGATGTCTTGAAGCAGATCAAGGAGAGCGTTATAGGAGAAGCCACTTCAACTAACATCTGTGCAGTTCGGAAAACCCAAGCTGGTAACGTATTGATCGAGATGCGAGGAAAAGCAGAAGGGCATACATCCTTTTTTGAGGCAGTTAAGGCAACAATGGGAGAGAGCGTGAATGTCACATGTCTGACACCACGCCGAACTCTTCAGATTCGGGACATCGATTGCCTTACTACAAGAGAGGAAGTAGAGGTAGTCTTGAAAGACGTTCTAAAGGAAACCGGCCCGATTATGGTGAAGCTATCTCAACCCAAAATTCAGGAACAGAGATCAGCCACGGTCGAGCTGGACGAGAAGGCGGCATTCAAGCTGATAAAGAAAGGCAGCATTAAGCTAGGCTTGGGCAGTTGTAGAGTAAGACTACAGCCAACTCCGCTTAGATGCTTCAGATGTTTAGCGTATGGCTACATAGCAGGTAATTGCAAAGGACCCGATCGAAGCAAACTATGCTTTAAATGTGGGATGGGAAACCACAAGGAATGTACAGGCAAGCGGCAATGCTTTCTGTGCAAAGCTGCCAAATTAAAGGAAAAAGAGCTCAAACACTTTCCAGGTTCCAGAAAGTGCTCTAAGTTCCAAAAAACGTTCAGAAAATGATCAAGGTGGCCCAAGGAAACATGCACAGAAGCTGGACTGCAAACCAGCTTATGTATCAAATTCAGAGGGAGATCAAGGCAAACCTTTGGATCATCAGCGAGCAGTACCCAGGGGGTAACCCAAATCCAGCTACCTGGTTCGGCGACGAACTCGGAATAGCAGCTATTTGGATCGCTAATCAAGAAAAAGTACCAGTAGAAGCATCAGGAAGACGTAGGGGCTTTGTGTGGGTTAGAAGTAAAACTATAACTTACGTGAGCTGCTACCTTACGCCGACCGGACCTAGACAGGAGTATTATACGAAATTGTTAGGCATAGAAGACTTTGCGAGAGATGCGGGTAGAAACATAATTGTTGCAGGCGATTTTAACGCCAAGGCTGTTGACTCGGGCATGCCCTACACTGCCTCAAAAGGGGCGGCGACCCTTGAAATGGTATCCAGGCTGGGACTCGTTGTCTTGAATGTGGGTATTACTACTATCTTCAGAAGGGCCGGCTATAACGAGACAATAATTGACGTGTCTTTCGCATCTGAAGGCCTGAGCGCAAGAGTGAATAACTGGCACGTCATGGAAGATTTTACAGCGAGTGACCACCGGTTTATTTCGTTTGAAATCCAGCACGAACGACAGCCCCCTGGCGAATGATATAGGCCAAAACCAAGAGGTTGGAACCTCAATAAGCTGAATAAAAAACGATTCATACAAGTTTTATCGATGGGACAAGGGGCAATTCTAGCGAATCCTAGTATCCAAAGTAATGACGCTGCTCAAGAAAGCCTGTGATGCTTCCATGCCTCGAAAAAGGTTCAATGGAAAGAACCCACCTGTGTACTGGTGGAACCCAGAAATTACAGAGCTCCGCAGACAAAGCCACAAGACGCGAAAAAGAGCGACTAGAGCAAAGTCCCGCGGAGAAGCAAGGGAACTCATGAAAGTTCAGAAAGAAGTTAAGCGATCCCTAAGGCAGGCGATCAACGCCAGCGAATTTCGCTGTGAAAGGAAGCTATGTATTGAAGTTGACAACGACTTGGCTTCAAGATAGTTACGAAGAAGCTAAGGGGCTTCGCGGCCAGTTCGCTAATGGACGAAGAGGAGGCAAAAACAGTCGTTGATGCCCTATTCCCGACGCACCCGACAAGAGTGGACCAAGAGGATAACACCAATGCGGAGGATATCCCGGACTTTAGGCAAGAAGAGCTGTTCGCTGCCGTGGACTCCCTTAGAAATATGAAAGCTCCCGGCCCAGACGGTATACCAGCCGAGATTATAAGATTAGCTGCATACGAGTATCATTGATGCTAAGGATGTACAACACATGCATCCGAACAGGAGTCTTTAGCAGGCGACGGAAAAAGGCAATACTGGTACTTATCAGCAAAGGAAAGGGTGATCCTACACTCCCATCTTACTGGCGACCACTAGGACTTTTGGATACAGCGGGGAAAAGTTTCGAAAAGATGCTGCATCCTCGTATCTTAAACCCAGCAGAATTTATATTTATCATTACTCTCGTAAAATTACTCTTTTGGTTACCCTTGATGTCAAGAATGCATTTATCTCGGCAAAATGGACAGACTTCCTGCAAGGACTGAGTGACTTTGCAGTACCCAAATATTTGATGCGGGTAATGAAGAGCTACCTAAGTGACCGAGTACTCTTGTACGAGACTCTACAAGGTAAAAGGAGTAGGAAAGTGACAGCTGGCGCGGCTCAGGGTTCGGTACTGGGACCTGACTTATGGAACATTTCTTATGATGGTATCCTGAGGCTGGAGCTAGCAGATGGCTGCTTCATGATAGGGTATGCGGATGATATTGCTGTCGTAATCGTAGCAAGAAACGTACAACAGGCTCAGAACAGCTTGAGCATCTGCATGGTAAATACAAACATATGGATGGAAGAGCATGGATTAAGTCTTGCAACTGCTAAGACAGAGATCGTAATGTTTACGGGGAAGCAAATTCAAACTGTCATCCCGATACGAATCGACGAGGATACTGTCATTGAGACGAAAAGGTTCGTTAAATATCTAGGGATAACTCTGGACACGAAGCTGACTTATTGGGAACACATCTCTCAAAGGGTCAAGAAGGCAGGTACCACGACGCAAGCCCTGAGCAGGCTGATGTCACATATGAACGGCCCAAAGTCCAGCAAGAGGAAGCTACTAATGTCTGTAACTAACTCTATCCGATTGTATGGAGCAGAAATTTGGGGGAAGGCGTTAGACAAGGATATGTATGCGAAAGGCATAATAAGAGTTCAGATGCAAGGTGCTCTGAGGGTTTCTCGCGCGTACAGGACTGTCTCGGAAGCGGCAGTCCTTGTGATCGCAGGCATTATACCAATTAGGCTCCTCGCCAAAGAGCGTAAACTTATTTACGATATAAAAAGTGAAGGCGACGTCGACCGTATCAAAGCGGACTTTAGGAGGGATGTGATGCTGGAGTGGCAGACGCTCTGGGAGGATCGCACAGACAGCGCATGGACCAGGCGTCTCATAAAAGATGTCGCATCATGGATCCAGAGAGAACATGGGGAAGTGAATTACTTCTTGACCTAGTTTCTCAGTGGACACGGGCTTTTTCAGTCCTATCTCTTCAGGATGGGCAAAGTTGGAAGCTCCGAATGTGTGTTCTGTCCCGGCGAACGCGATGATGCGTATCACACGTTCTTTCTTTGCGATCGGTGGGTGATCAAAAGAAGGGCATTGGAGGCGGAAATAGGCGATATTGCGCCTGACAATATTGTTGAAAGAATGCTTCAAAATGAAGAAGGATGGAGTGCTGTCGCAAGGTTCGTGGAGGATATTCTAAAAAGCTATTGACGACTCCCTAACTAGGAGCCGTGTGTAGGAGCGACCGAGATGGACGGTTCTTGCACGCGCCACCAAAGAGGGGACGATGTAGGACGTACAAGAATATCTATTTATTTATATACTTATTTATTTATTTATTTATTTATATATTTATTTTTTTATAAACTTACGTATTTATCTAGTTGACGACACGGTGAAATAACAAGAAGGAGAAAGAAAGGATCTCTAGGATGAAAGGATTAATGGATGGAAGGATCTTCAACCAAAGAAGATACATGGCCTTAAGTCAACCCGATGTAATGTGATAAACGGTTTCGGGCTGACTTGTATAAGGTATGATGAGGGGTGAGTTTAGTCGGTAAGCATGGGGCAATGCATTCTTTGCAGAGTGCCTTGCCATCATGGAGTCCGACACAGTTCAGAACACCAAATTCTGTTCGTGCGTAACGCATTCTCACCTCTCTGCCAGTGTGCAAAAAAAAAATTATTATAGCCTTTACTTTGTAATAAAAAAATATAGTACACTCCTTACATATATGGTAAACTCTTATATACAATTAATTAAATTTTTATATACATATTTACGTGTTTCAAATAATATCAGCCAAGTAAGATCTGATCTGAACAGATATTGACTGATATTTCTCATAAAATGATTGTAAGAATATGAATCACGTATACATGGGGGAATACTGTTTCAGAAGTGTGCAAATTTAACTTGAAAAGAATTAAGGTTCCAATCGGTCGTAATAAATAAATATCGGACGTAATAATAGAAGGAATAGGACCACGGGATGGCCTGTCAGATTTATATGGTTTAAAAAATGATAAAAGAATGGAAAGTACCTTCATACGAATAATTCTATACATGGTTAATGCACCAATATAAATTTCGAGTTTCATTATGCAATCAATTTAATTTGCGTCTATAAGAAGTAATATGTTTATGATGTCTTAAACCATATATATGACGTATTGCCGAGTTGATAATCTTTGGAGTTGCGCACTTAGCTGATTGGTTAGATCAAGGTATACGATGTTAAAATAGTCCAAGTGCGAAACAACAAGAGACTCTTTTTCTTTTTTATATACAATACATGCTATAGTATTTTATATTAGTAAATTTTTTCATAGCTGCTCGCCATACTAATTTAGATGGTAAATTTCAATATCTATACTTAGATTGATGGCTTTAATTGTAAATTCACTTATCGATACATAGCATAGTAGTTTTGTAGTTTATTTGCAAATCATTTACAGTAACATTTATGTAAATTTTTAAATCAATATTTTAATTTCAAGTTTAATTTTAACATGCTAGGATTGTAAATACTTATGCACACAATGGCGTCAATAATTCTTGAGCAAGCTCAAATATTTCCACGTATCAAAGGTGGAAATATTGCATATCCATCAAAGAGCCTTTGAAAAAAACCCACAAAGAATCACAAAGATTACCCGACATTGGGTAAGCAGACCTATATTAAGAATAACCATTTTTCTAAGGTGGAAGAGTTTTATATCCAAAATATATGTAAATTTCAAACATATTTATATCAAAATCTGCCTAATAATAATAATTCGGTTGCTCGAACACAATGTAGACCTCAAATATTAATACTTTATATTAAATTTTATAAGTGATTATACTGCTTGGGAAGGTTTTAGGGACATGTTTGCATCCTAACAGAAAGAATTACTCAAACGCAGCAAAATTGCACTAGCTGATTTCAGTTTTAGAAGGTGATGCAGCCACTATAGCTACTTCATACCAGCCTACTAATGCTAATTTTGAAATAATTTGGAGTAAGCTTAAAGAGAGGTATAAAGTCAAGAAAATACCTATTCATGCTCATATATCAAGTTTATACTCTCTTGAGCTTATTACCAAACCTTCTGCTTTTGATTAATAAAAATTCTTTTTGTTATTACTACCCCGCTATTAGATTTAAGGGTGAAAGGCTATAAACAGCTATGTTTTTTCAGATATGATTTTGTTGAAATAAAGGAATAAAATTTTAGGAGAATATTTTTTTTTTAATTAAAATTAAAAATTCTAAATTTTAAAAAAAGTCGGACTTTAAGCCCAAATGGTGTCTTAAAAAGTTCGGACTTTAAGCCCAAATGGTGCTTAAACTTAAAATATTTTGCAGCACATAGGTTCATCTAGAGCTAAATAGGTATATAATGTTGCAAAAAAAAATTCAGGCAGTTCAGATAATTTATTTTTGAGTAATTCGTCACGCCAATTCAAAAAAAGTAGTTTCGAGAAAAATTAGTTTAAAGTTTTGAAGAGTATATAGTCAAACCAAGACTGCTCTCGGTGAAGTAGCTGTAATATCTAAAGTAGTTGAGATAAATATCTAATCATTTTTTCACATACTTTTGAGATGTTGTACTAACAAAAACAAAACATTATATTTATTTTATATTTTACATCTTTTGAGATGTTGTACTAATAAAAAGATCTACCATTTGTAAGCAAAAACATCACACATCTTTATACATAAAAGGATATAAAAAAAGGTTAAAAATAATAATAATTATACACATGATACTGCTAACTGTTCTGATAAAGAAGTAGCTATTACTGAAACAAATGCATTCTCAACCAGCTCCTGGCAATTAAATAATCAACCTCTTTAAGTGACTGCTAGAGTTAGGATATGTTCAAATAATGGGCTAGAAATATCAGCAAGAGCTATAATTGACCAATGTTCTTAAGCTTCATTCATCACTAACTCCTAATTTAAGAAATTACGTCTTAAAAAAGAACCATCTAAATTGCCTGTTTCATGTATTGGAGGTAAAGATGATTTTGTATGCACACGGGGGCAAGGTGATCCCATTCTTTTATCATTTTTTAATTTTCTTCTTGATGTTAGACCTCACTTTTATACTGACTTTGTTAATAATGTAGAAGCTTTTATTATACCAACAATTTAATCATACTCTCCCAATACAAATATTTAACATAAAAATTTTGCTCATATCAAAAATTTGTAACTGATCCTAGATTTGCTAAAAAGGGTCGTATTGATATTTTGCAGATTACAACTTGTCACTCCTCGCTTATTATTGGTGATATTCGTAGAGACAAAGAGCACGAGTCTATCGCTAGTAGCTCAAACTTGGCTGGATAATTTCTGGTAACTCTGGTAATAGCTCGAATTCTTGCATGCTAATTGCAAATCTGCATTGTATTTCTGATATTTCATTCAATCTTGTAAGGTTATGGCAACAAGAAGAAATTACTATATCTCCACGAACATTGCTTACTCCGGATGAGCAAGCTTATGAAGACTACTTCATAAATACTCATTCGCGTGACTCTGATGGGCGTTATATTGTAAGATTACAGTTTAAAAGTTTAAACACTGCAGATCTAAATTTTAATGGCTCCTATCAGCATGCGAAAAAGGTGATAATAAAACTGAAGCAAGATTTAAATCTAACCCTGAATTGGATCAGGCGTATCATTAGTTCATGCATGCTTATGAGGAAGTGACTTATTACACAATGATGCTAATTTACTTCCTGATTTGGCTGAACTGCTCATTAACTGGATAATTTATAAATTCGTGTTTGTATTCGATATAAAACATATGTCTCGTGAAATATTAGTTCACAAGGATGACAGGCGATTTCAGAAAATTTTATGGCGATTTAATGATTCGGAAAATTTGTAATCCTGGTCATTAAAAACAGTCACTTATGGAATAATACGTAACCCATACCTTGCAAGTCGAGTTATTAGACAATTAGCATTAGACGAAGGTCATCGTTACCCTTTAGCTGTAGCAATTTTGAATCGCGAAACATATATGGACGCTACGTTATCTGGTGGTCACTCACTTTCAGGAGCTCTGAAAAAACAGGCGGATTTAATACAAATTTGCAAGGTGAGTGAATTTTCATTGAATAAGTAGATGGCAAACAATCCTGAATTAGTGAACTTTCCTGTAGCAATTCGTGCAGAAACGAATTTGGCAAATTTGTGTTTCAATTTACAAGGGTTAAATTGGCGTCCAAACTCAGAGCATTTCACATTTAATTTTGAGCTAGACCAACTGAAGAAAGATCTCACAAAGAGGCAGGTTCTTTCTGCTGTTGATAAGCTTTTTGACCCATAAGGTTGGCTTGCACAAGTAGTTATTACAGCAAAAATATTTCTGCAAAAACTTCGGAAGGAAAAAAGTCCAAAACTTGATTGGGACACAAAGTTACCTGACTCTTTGAAAGATGAGTTTACAAGTTCGTATGCTAATTTTTTTTTTTTAATTTGGATGTAATAATTCATTTATTTCCACGAAAGTACTTATACTTGAAAGTATGATTTTTACTCGATATCTTGAATCTGATACTTAATTTTTTGAAAATTTTTTTCCCAAAATTTTTTTCACGAAAAAATACAAAAAACACCAATTTTTTTTTCTTTTTGGACGTAGTACCTAATTTATTTCTATGAAAGTACTAGTTTTAGAAAGTTTGTTTATAGTCATTTTTTGGATCTGATACCGAAATTTTTCAAAAATTTTTTCTCAAAATTAAAAAAACAAAAAAATTAAAAAACCTGCAATATTTTTTATTTTTTTTTATGTAATACCTCATTTAATTACATGAAAGTACTAATATCTGAAAATATTGCAACCGGTGATGTTTTACAAGTGTTATAAAATTAGGACCTAATTTTATTTTCAAAAACTTTTTTATCAAAAAAGCTCGAGGTACTTTTTTTTTTTTTAACTTGGATGTAATACCTCATTTATTTCCATGAAAGTACTTATATTTGAAAGTAAGGCTTTTACTCGATATCTCGAATCTGATACTTAATTTTTTGAAAATTTTTTTCACGAAAAAATAGAAAAAACACCAATTTTTTTTTCTTTTTGGACGTAGTACCTAATTTATTTCTATGAAAGTACTAGTTTTAGAAAGTTTGTTTATAGTCATTTTTTGGATCTGATACCGAAATTTTTCAAAAATTTTTTCTCAAAATTAAAAAAACAAAAAAATTTAAAAACCTGCAATATTTTTTTTTTTTTTGATGTAATACCTCATATAATTCCATGAAAGCACTAATATCTGAAAATATTGCAACCGGCGATGTTTCACAACCGTTATGAAATTAACGTCTTATTTTTTTTTCAAAAATTTTTGCACCAAAGAAGCTCTAGGTACTTTTTTTTTTTAATTTGCATTTAATACCTCATCTATTTCCACGTAAGTACTTATATTTGAAAGTATAGTTTTTACTCGATATCTCGAATCTGATACTTAATTTTTTGAAAATTTTTTTCCTAAATTTTTTTGCACAAAAAAATACAAAAATCACTAAATTTTTTTTTCTTTTTGGATGCAGTACCTAATTTATTGCTATGAAAGTACTAATTTTAGACAGTTCGTTTATAGTAATTTTTTGGATCTGATACCGAATTTTTCCAAAATTTATTTCTCAAAATTAAAAAAGTTTTTTTAAACTGCAATATTTTTTTTTTTTGGTGTAGTACTTCATTTAATTCTATGAAAGTACTATCTTGAATAATTATTATCCAATGAATTACGTTAGATTTTATTTTGAAAAAAATAGATTTAGTTAAATTCAATCCATAAATTTTCTTTTAACTTTTAAACGTTAATAGAAATGAGTGTATGATTGATGGTTGTAATCGGTAATATCTGTGGCATATTGAAGTATTTAGCTCATTGTTTGAGGAACCTTAGTGCCAGCTAGTTGGCAGGGTATTTAAATATTTAAAGAGCGTTATGTTTAAATATTAATAGATTTTATATTATCGCCAGATGGCGTTATATTACAAGTAAATTTTTTTTTGCAATTTCTATTTACCACAATTATTTCATTATAATTATTTTTGCTATTATAATTTTTTTTTCTTATTTGTACAATTTATTAAGGGGGCAAGTGTCCTTAGAATTTTTGGAAAATCGATTTTTTGTTTTTCTTTTTTTTGGGTTCGAAAACATCTTAAAAATATGGAAAAAAATTTTTATAATGATATCTTGAATAATAAAAAAGTTATAGGAGATAAAGCGAGTCACCGCTATAGAAGTTATACGTTTCATCGAAACTTTAAACGCGTTTATCTCGAAACAACGTTTTTCGAACTTGTGGGCAAAATAACTCAAAAAATAATTAAGATATCTTTCTGATTTTTTGGCTACTATTTTAAAATACAATTATCTTCTGGATTGATGGATTGATTTTTCCAAAAAATGTCCCATTTTTTTTTTCCAAAAAAAATAAGTGAAAAAAAATGCAGTTTTAAAAAAAAATTGAATAATTTTCATAATTTTCCATTTTCCGAAATTCCATTCCATCAATCCAGAAGAAAAATACTTTACAAACATAAAAATTTGTATTTGGTCTGTTTCAGAACAAGTTGGAGGCTGCAATCCTGCCCATAATCAAAAGTGAGGCCTAACTTTAAGCACCTGTATTCGGCGCCATTTTGAAAAAAAAAAAATTAATGTTTAGTAACTTATGATCTAATAAACTGCTAATTTTGAAGAAACTATCTCAATTATTTCTACCCGAAAACCTCTCCACAAAAAGACACCTTTTTTTCTTTGCTAAGGACACTTGCCCCCTTAAAAAATTTAGTGCATATATGTATGTATGATAGTGTGTGTGTAGGAGCGCTCTTCTCCTTTTTTTTATATAGATCCCATTTAGATTTAGTGTTCGCTGAGCCAAGCTATAAGCGTCTCTAAAATAAATTATATTATTCATATATTTTAAGTAATATATAATTTGTTTATCCTTCACCATAAACATCACCATAAAATCAATTAAGTTATCAACAATACGCTTTACACTTTAAAAAATAACCTTTAACTTTACTTTTTTTTTTCATGAAATAAACTTCAGTCCAGATACTTTTGTCATCAATAAAGGTAACAAAATATCTGATACCACCAATCGATTTAGTTTTTATTAGTCCACAGTTTGCACTTGTTTACAAAAAATACAAATTTCACAGTCAGTTTTTTAAATCTTTAAATTTTGCACCATTAATCATATCTTTATTTAGTAATTTTTTTAAATCATTTAAATTTAAATATCCATAACAAGAGTGCCATATTTTAAATTTTTCTTGATTATTACGATACACATGGAGTGATTTTTGTATTTGTTTCAGCACTTTTATTAGCTTCTTCCATTATATGAAGGTAATTTATATTATCTTATTCTCTTGCAGTCAAAAATATGCAATTACTTTGTGTTTTAAATAATACTTTATTATTCTTAAAAGTAAAAGAGTGTCCTTTTCTGTCACTTTTTATCAAAGAAAATAAATTTGACTTAAGCGTAGAAACATACGGCAAATTTTCAATTTTTACGTTTATATGCGTTTGGTTATAGAAACCTTTTATAATTACTGAGCCTTTACCAAGCACTTGGGTTGTCTCGTCGACTGCTAATCTAACCTTAATATTGTTCACAGGTTCCATGTTTACAAGCAAGTTTTTGTTTTTACACACCACTGTCAACACATCATTCGTATTCAGAGTTAATAACCTGATATGCGTGTATAATAGTAAACTCCTATGCTTTTACAGCAACCTCATTGTCGCTTGATGCAGATGCCGACTCTTTTCTATCGGCTTCTTTTTTCCAACAATTTCGCACTAATGGGAAGTAACCTGACCGATGCGACGCCAAAGAGGTTTAATAAATAACTAAAGCTGGAGGGTAAAAGAATAAAATTAACGTTGAGGAGATAGGAAGATTTTAAAACTTTTTAATTTTTCTATTAATTTTTAATGCTGAAAATTAAATATTTTTATAAAAAATAATGGAAAAAGAAATAAAAAAAAAAAATTACCAAAAAAATTATTGTATTATTCCAAATTGTCCTAGTAAAATCGAAAAAAATGATGATAATATAATGTATCATAAGCTAGAAAACAAATATGGAACTTTAGAAAAAGGAGACAAATTTTATGCATGGAAAAAAGTTTTAAGGCTGGAAATAGATAATCTTAAAGAAAAACGAGTATGCTCTCTTCATTTTGATGCAAAAAATTATATAAGTAAGTATAGATAGTTTTGTAATGCGGTGTTTTCTTAATAAAATATAATTTTATTTTATATTTTCATATTTTAAATATCCCGCTGCGTTCTGTGGATAAATCTGTTTTATCCAGTAAAATAACGTAAACACGGAACGAGCGGGAAATCAAGAAACAAGAGAACACGCGCTCTTCTTCTGCTAGCTGCTTTAGCATGGATACCACGAGAAAATTTGCTAATTAAATTCTCGGTTTTCCATGATACATTTTATATAATCATAAAAAATTTATTAAATTTTTATTAAATAAAGTACAGTGGTCACTTAATTAGTAAATTCAAATAGTGTCATTGGATATATTCTTTGTAATTAATGAGAAAAGATTCGTGGACAACTAACCCTCAGTTTAGTCACGTCGGTACCAGAGAAGATTTGTGAAAATAACTCCAGGACCTGGACCACGTTAAATTTAGCTTATTTACAAGAAACAAGTTGAAGGTATTGTGCACTTAAAATATTATGAGCTCATCGCGATATCTTTCGATTATTTTCATATTATTAGAATCACGTTAGGTTTAAGTGTGTGAATGTATACGTGTGGAGTCCACGGAGGTCGACATCCGTGGCTCATATTAAACCCCAGTATATATACATATATATACTGTTTCTTTTATATAGAATCATTTTCTTTTTTTTATTATTAATAAATTTATATCTTTTTATTATTACTAATTAATAAAGTAATTATTTAAAAGTCCTTTATCCATCTGCATGTTGCCCTCGTATATATGTGAGTCAATGTACACACACATATTCATATATAGGTAAATCCCCCCGTATACAATATTAAAATATTTTTTTATGTAACACTTTGTTTATAATTGTATATTATTTTTATTGATTTTAATTAATTAACAATAAACAAGTCGTTACAGTTTTTTAAAAAAGGCTGTTCTTACTGCTGTACTAGCTTCAACATTCAAAACAGCTGACTCCGAAATACCTTACATAATTACTTACTTATATAATTTTTTGCATCAAAATGAAGACAACATACTCGTTTTCCTTTAAGATTATCTATTTCCAGCCTTAAAACTTTTTTCCATGCATAAAATTTGTCTCCTTTTTCTAAAGTTCCATATTTGTTTTCTAGCAGAACACTTATGATACATTATATTATCATCATTTTTTTCGATTTTACTAGGACAATTTGGAATAATACAATAATTTTTTTGTAATTCTTTTTTTTTATTTCTTTTTCCATTATTTTTTATAAAAATATTTAATTTTTAGCATTAAAAATTAATAGAAAAATTGAAAAGTTTTAAAATCTTCCTATCTCCTCAACGTTAATTTTATTCTTTTACCCATTAGCTTTAGTTATTTATTAAACCACTTGGCGTCACATCGGTCAGGTTACTTCCCAAAATTATCAATCTTATGACAACACTTTTTATTTTTAAACATTTATTTTTTTTAGAATTATTATTTGAGTCATTTGAATTATATTTAGATTGTTTCTTATCAATAGAGACGTTTTATTTTGACTGTTGACTTTTATTAAAAAATGGTTTGATAAATGTGTTTTTTGCTTGAAAAGCTTTCTTCTCATCGTCATTTTGTTTTTCGGTTCGCGAACTAGCTTCTTCTATTAATTGCATTGCAAGTTTCAATTGCACACCCAGAATTATCATATTATTTGGGAATACTATACAGCAATAATATTGACAAAAGAACTTCAGAAATCGGAATCTCCATTTCATTTAATTTATCTATCGTATTCATAAAGTTTGATATGTGATTGACCAAATTGTCTCCCTACCCATTCTTAAGAAAAGAAATTTTTTCAAAAGAGTAGCATGTTTTGCCGGACCGCTAAACTGAAAAAATTGTTCTAATTTTTTCCAAACTTCATTCAAAGTTTTACCATATTTAATATGGCACAATTTCGAAGGCTTAATTGACATACCTAAATCTGCTTTAGCTTTTCTGTCTTTCGACTCCCACTCATTTATGAAGCAAGAATTGCTCCAACTTCGGCGGCATTTTATGCATTTGCTTTGATGACGGCTGGTTTAACTTTTATTCCAGCAACAAAGTGCTAACAGTCATTTTTCAATAACATAGCCTCAATTTGTTGTCTACATGTATCATAATTTTCTTTCCCTAACTTTTCTATTTGAATAGTAACACCCGACATTTTTGCACAAGAAATTTACGTAAAACAAATTTATAAAATTTATTTATTCTAATTTACACAGATTTTACTTATTTTTTTTGCGCAGTGTTAAAAATCCTGAGTCCATAATTTATTGTAAATGTATCACAATAAATAAAAACATTTAGTTGTAATAATTTTAATTTATTAATAATAAAAGCATGTGTTGCTCGCTTTGATTACATATAGGTATTGACTAAAAACTGATTAAGTCTGAGCATAAAAATAAAAAGAGTGGGGTGATAGAAGTAAAAGCGGAGGTTACAAATAAGTTTTAAAAAAATATTTTAATAATTAAAAATAATAATATACGTTAATATTTGTCAAATTTATGTGTTTATATGATAAGGAGTCAGAATACACATATGTACTAGAATATAAAATTTACACTAAAATATATCCCTGGAATGTATAATTTTTCCTACCCGAAGAATCAGCCTTCAAAACAAGAGATCCTTAGGGTCCTTATTCTTCGGGGTTTTTACTTTACCAGCAGGGAATATTATTATATATTTCACCTGAGTAATCCGTCTAGTGATTTCGAAAACTATTTAATGTCAAAACCGACGCATTTCAGAACTTGTATTATAGTTCCATCATCAGGGTGTATTAAAATACTAACACTTAACACTAATTACATAACAAGTACAAACTGTTTAATAAATATAATAAATAAATATTTATTTGCACAAAACTACACTGTGTTCACATTTTGAGCGCGTGCTATAGAGGCCGGCGAGACACTGAGTTTAATATGCGTGATAGAATAATAATTTAAAAATTTAAAATCCGTTTATTCGATATTATTATTATTATTATTGTTGTTTATGTTTATTGCTATATTATATAAGAAATTTGATTTAAAATGTAACTGGTCATTTAAAATTTGTGATGATTGAAATTTAAATGCCTTATATATTTCAAATTCCTCGAAAGCATTCATAATATTTCGTTTATTGCATATATGCAGTGGCTTTAAGTTGTTCTGTAAACTGGAGCAGTTATGATTTTCTTTTATCAAATGTTTAGCGAAATTTGACTTTAGGTTTTCTGCGACTATGAGAACTCTTGGATTTTTTGGTAGTATGTTTTCCATGTATCTTGCTGATAATTTTCTGCCAGTTTGACCGATGTAAAAGGATTTACAGTTGTCACAATAAAGCTTATATATGCCCGATTTTTCTTCTAAAGGTATATTACGAGTATTCCTGAGTAACTTGGTTATTTTATTATTAGTTTGAAAACTGACTTGGTAGTTGAATTTTTTGAAATTATTCATGAGAATAAAAGGAGTATATGGTTACCGTACATTGTGGATACGTATTTTGTTTCTGGTTTAATGATGCGATTTTTGTGTTTATAAATTAATTTTTCTATTATATTGCTATTATATCTATTGGCTATTGCTATGTGTTTTATGGTACTGACTTCTATATTGTAGTTAGTTTGGCTGAGTGGAAAAGTGAGAAATCTGTGTACGAAGGCGTTGCAGCTGGACATTTCCTGAGAGTAAGGGTGATGTGAATCTGCATGTATGACGATGTCTGGAGTTGTTGGTTTTCTATATATATTAAAATTTGTCTCCTGAATTTAAAATATTGATATCCAAAAAGTTTATTTTATTTTTATTTTCTACTTCAAGTGTAAACTGTATATTTTGTTGATAATGTTTAAGTATGCTTTTAAGCTGTCTAGTTGTCTATCGGTACCATTGTATTTGATAAAAGTATCTTCCACATATCGTGGGTATGAAATAATGTTTTTTTTGTAAATATTATTGTTTGAAAAAAGATATTTTTGTTCATAGTGGTACAGATATATGTCAGCAAGGAAACCGGATAATGGTGATCCCATTGCCAAGCCTTTAATTTGTGTATAAAATTTTTTATTAAAGGTGAAATAATTTTGTGATAATATTGTTGTTAATAATTTATTTATTTCATTTATTTGCTGATTGTTGAGCTTAGTATTATTTATTAAGTTTTCTTTGACCAAAGCTATTGTTTCTGTGACTGGAATATTTGTGAATAAACTGACTATGTCGAATGAGGCTATTTTATATGCTTTCTTCAGATTGATATTTTTGATTTTATTTATGAAATCTATGCTGTTTTTTACACTATGGTTATTATGTATTTTGATATTAGAAGATATCCAAAATGGCTTTTTCAGTTTTGTATGATGGTGCACGTTTCCGATTAATTACTGGGCGAGCAGGAATTCTTTCTTTGTGTGTTTTTAATAGTCCATTAAATTCTGGAGCTGAAGCTTTGATAGGTTTGAGAAAACTATTACTACTATTATTGAACAGGTGATTGCTGTCTTCGACGATGCTGTTTAAATTTTTTACATATTCATCTGTTGGATCTTTCTTTAATTCGAGAATACCATTTTGTATGAAAAAATCGTATGCTTTATTATTATATGATTCTTCGCCTATGATTACTATTTTATCCCCTTTATCAGCTTTAGTTATAATTACGTCGTTTTCTTTAAGTTTATTTCTGATGTTATTTATTATTTTGATTTCTTGAAAATGTTTTGTTTTAATATTTTTGATATTATTATTATTTATGTTGTTTTTGTCCTTGTGGATAAAATTTATGTTTACATTTTTCTGTCTCTTTCCTATTATTAAGAAAGAGACAGAATTCTATCTTAGGGAATATTATACTGATCTTGAAGAAACATCTATAATGAAATCATAGGCGGTCTGAAAAGACTAAGGGTATTTAAATAATAATAATATTTATATTATGTTTAAATTGTCTTCATTAAGTGTTGAATACTTTCAGATATATTTATATAGCGTGAAACTTGGATATATTTACATAGAAATACGAGTATATACTCTTGTATATGAATCCCCACTTGCACACACTCACAAAGATTTTTGATTTCGAATTTTTTTCTCGAAGCTTCTAAAATGTTCCATGGCATCTAATGCGATTGACTTGAATTATTCTTTTAAATTATTTTATTATATTTTACAAGAAAATTGAGTAAATAAAATAATGAAATAAGTAAAATATTATATATTATATTTTTATATAATTTTTATATATATAATATATTATATATATTTTATTATTTTAAATAAAATATTTTGTAAATCTCTTTATTTTTTATTATTTAATATGATCGTTCATTATAATTTTTTATACTTAAAAGTGGTTTTTCATAAGTTTATTAAACTAGATTCAACTGCGCTTCGCGCACAGATTGATGAATTGAGTTAGGATACGTTTGTAATTTATGAAGAAAAAAAAAAGATTTCTGGTTATATTCAGTTGGGATTTAGTGTAAACTACTTAGATGAGTAAAAAATATTTATTTTTAGAATAGGAGGACAGATCGTCCATACTATGAGAAAAGTTAAAATTTAAAAAAATGTTTAAAAATTATCTATGGAAAGGGAAACCGCGCTCTTTAAAATTTATTTATTTGCGTATTAATAATTAATTATAATTCATAATTTATTAATTATTCACGTATTTATTAGTTAATTAAGCAATTTATGATAAATATTTCATTTATTATCTTAATTTTATTTGATTATTTAAGAATTAACAGTTTTTCCCACCATGAACTTCTTGAATTTTTTTTTTTTATAGATTCAACTTCAGTTTACACAGAGACCAAATTATGTTGTTATTATTTAATTTTTATAATGAAAAAAATGTTTTAAAATGAAAATAGAAATTATCTGATTTTTAAGCTATTAGCGATTTATCTATCTTAGTAGTTTATACTCCCTACTAAAACAAACAACGACACGCGGCCCACCGGCAGTCCTAAGGTGGGCCTCCATCGGGCCGCGTGACTTATGGTAACAATCTGCCCATTTGCTTTAGTAGGGATATACAATTAGAAATTTGTATAGATTTTTTCTGAGAGGTTGCTCTGCTTAAATTTTGCATGAAAATTTAAACCAATGCTTGAAAATTCAAGGAAATGAAAAACAGAACACCTAGGAGTATGAAGAGAAATCATTTGTAGAAATTCTTACAGGCGCATTACTGGCTACTTTAAATATTATTTTGTCATTCCCTTAAGGAAACGTAACCATGACCTTGCTTATTGTTTCTATTTCTATTTTTTTCTTAAATTTTTAACTAACTTCTCTTCTTAAATTTATTTCTAACAGTCAATGTTATGATTTTTCTGTCATCTAGCTCTAATTCCAATTTAAGCCTTTTAAACGTACATTTTTCACCCTCACCTTCACCTTAATTAATCTGAATCCCCATCTGCGTACTCAAAAGTTTCTTCACTGCCGACACATTCTTTCATTTGCACTTTCCTCTAAAGTATCTCTCACCCACATGTCTGATGGATCTCTGACCCATTTTGGAACATGTTTATAGGACGGGGTACCCTGGGATTTCGAAATTTAAGGGGGGGGGTCAAACGTGTGCGATTTAAGGCGAGGAGATAATGGGATCAGTCTAAATTGTAATATTTGTAAATCCCAGAAGATAGCATTATTTATAGCAAATAGTTATATTAGTTTAAACAAATTTTGTCTTAATGCGATCTCTACGTTTAGATAATTTTGCAGTTGTTATTCCTTGATACGTTTTAACTTTTATTTACAAATTTATTTTTATTCCATTATAAGAAGGAAATTTTTTTCTGAATTTTTTTTAGTTATCTATATTTATACATGATTAATTCTCAGTGTAACTAATATAAAAGGCAGGCCAAAGTCTAGAATCTTAAAAAAACTGATTGGACTGGGTTTAGTATGTGAAAATCTGTCACTATGCAAATTTTTAAGTTCAATATTTTCGAAATGGCAGCTGTTTTTCGATTTTTTTTTTGGTTCAAATTTGCTGCCAAAATCTGAAAAAATTAGTCATTTTAATTTTTCACCACTCTGCAAACAGTTAAAAAATAATTTTCAACTCAAAGGGTATGTGAAATTTTTCGTAGAATACGAAACTACCATTAGTTTTTCGGAAAAACCTTAAGAAAACCAGAAAAATCGGAAAAAATAAAAGGAACTTTCAAATATGAATTTTTTAAAAAGCGGAATTTTTTTTTTCTAATTGGCCTGCGATTGGCCTAAGTTTTCCTATGTACTTTTTGTTGATAAAAATATTTTGAGGGATGTCGGTCTTTAAAAAAACGAACTTAAATAATCTTCCATTTTTCGGGTTTCTCTCTCATCGCATGAAAATTCTGACTCAATTTTTGGATTCCTCGGAAAATTTCACTATGAACCCTCTTTTTTGAGGCATTTTGAACCTTACAGTAATGCTGTATAAATAAAAAACAATAATAATTCGTAAAATTGACAATAAATAAAAAATTCAAAAAATGAGCAAAATTTTATTTTTTTTTATTTTTATGCAAACTGTTTCTTCTTTATTTTATTTATTCAGTATTACAAAAATATTAAAAATTTCTCAAAGAAGTGGGCCTGTGGTAAAATTTCCCGAGGGATCTAAAAATTGAGTCAGAATTTTTATTCGATTACAGGAAAATCCGGAAAATTTTGGATAATGGAAGGTTATGAAAATTCGTGTTTTGAATTTTTAATTACTTTATTTAAAGGTCGAAATCCTGAAAAACTATTTACCAACAAAAAGTACATGTGAAAAGACAAATTTTAAGGCCAATTATGTATGAAAAAAAAACACGGTTTTTGAGAAATTCATATTTGAAGATTCCTTTTAGTTTTTCCGACTTTCCGACTTTTCTTGAGACTTTTCCGAAAAACTAATGGTAGTTTCGGATTCTGCGAAAAATTTTACATACCCCCCGTAGTTGAACATTATTTTTTAGCTGTATGTAGAGTAGTAAAAAATTAAAATCGAACAATTTTTTCAGATTTTTGCAGCAAATTTGAACAAAAAAAAAATCGAAAAACAGCTGCCATTTTGAAACCATTGAATCTAGCACCTTAAAAATTAGCATGGTATCGTATTTTCACATAGTAAATCCAGTCCAATGGGTTTTTTTAAGATCCCAGATTTTGACCTGCCTTTTATGTTAGTTACACTAAGAATAACTCATATATATTATGCGGAATAGCAACATGGGCGAGTTCTATGTATCATCAGTGCCTTGATCAGTACCGAAACACCTTTACATAACCTAGTTAAAAAGTAATATTTTCTGACTTGTACGACCCACCTTTTTGCCTTTTTTTCCCTTTTGTTGTAAAATATTGTTCTAAACTTATTATAAAAACGTAAGACCGGTTTATGACTATTCATCCTAAATGCATTGCTAAGTGCTGAGTATAGTACAAAAATATTACGTAATAACACTATTATTATGAATCCCTAAATCAAAATAGGTAATTTTCCAATTCCTAAAGTACCTCTCTCTATAGACATGTTCCATATTCAAAGTGCATTATGTCGAATGTAATTACTGACCCTCAGAACTATACGCTCCGATAAGCCTTCGCATTTAACAAAAATAAACTTTTTTACAATTCTTTAGAAATTTTAATCACCTCTTTTATGTACTTGTTTAATTGAATTTTCCATATATTGTTAATAAATATTCAGGAATAAAACTTTTTGGGTCCACTGACGCACACTGAACCAAAAAAGTATAGAGAATTACGCCCATGGCTACATTTGTCCAAACCCAAAATTTTTAGAATTTTACAGATTTGATTTTCTCTTTTTTACAGCACTTAAAAATTTGTTTCATCTTTGGTTTTTTAAAATATAGTCTTTGGACTTTTAAAGAAGTCAAAAGGCGTAATTTCCTATCGTAAATTTTCGTAGGATTCGATTCCGGAAATCAAATGTTTTGATATAAATGCACGTGAAAATAAAAAATTAGAATTTTTTTCAAGTTTCAAAAAACTGCGTCACCTTAGATGTTGCCACAGAAAGTTCATCACAACAGTTACCACCAAAGAATTTTGACCCATGAAAACTGCGTACAAAATAAAATATAAACATATTTTTTGAATAAGCATCTATATGATCATCAGTGATTTTTACACGTATATTTTTAATATCAATTTGACACGAAAACACGAAAAATTTAACCACCCTATATAATTTGACACAAAAAAATTGACCTAAAAAAAAAAAGAAATTATCCTTATGTGGTCCATTTTTTTTCCTTGTTAATTTTTAAAACTCTTGAATAGTTAAATTAAACATAGAGATTGATTTTTACAAAAAATTTTGCAGCAAAGATTAAAATGTTCTTTTCGTCAACTTTTTAGTGTAAATCTTGTAGGTGTTTAGATTTTTTATATCAAAAATCAAAATTATAAATATCCGTGTAAAAATCACTGGTGGTAAAATAGAATCGTATCTAAAAAAATGTTTTTATATCTTACTCTGTATGCAATTTTTATGCATCAACATTTTTTGGTAGTTAACTTTTGTGGCGAACTGTCTGTGGCAAAATCTCCGGTGACGTAGTTTTTCGGTGGCTCAAGTCATACATATCTTCCATTTTTTTTCTTGTCAGCGGCCAGAAAGCACATATTTCCCGGTCGCGGCGCTATTAAAAAATACGTGTTTTTTTGCCACTGACAAAGAAAAATTATGTTTTGCCCTCGGCCGTAAAAAAAAGAATGTCCCAGATCGCAGTTTGTCAACCTCGGCTTCGCCTCAGATTGCAATTTGCGTGTGATCTGGGCCATTCTTTATTTTTGCGGCCTAGAATAAAAGTATACTGTTCATCGTATACATTTAAAAATTATTTTTTTAGCATAGAAATCGAAAGTTGATTATTTTATCTCTTGGAATTTTTTTTAACAGAACTCTTCATCGAAAATAATGGCTTTTATTTTATTCAATTATTTTATTCAATTTGGTAATTATCTGCCCAGCCACTCGATACCTGATCAAAAAAATTCTGACTTTATTTACTTGCATTTTATGCGAAATTTTGCGTATGTTTGTAAATTTTAGTATAACTTGAGAAAAAAGAGACAATAATTGAAAATACGCAATCATAAAAATTTTCAAAAAAATAGGGTATTTTTTATTTTTTACTATTATTTTTTATTAACTTAATCACAAAGGAGCTATTCAATAATTAAAGAAAGTTTATCAATTTTATCTTTAACAAATATATTTTTCTGTCGCAAATATATTTTCACAAATATATTTTTCTGTCGCAGAAAAATTTTATACGACCCTTGGCCATTAACAAAGATGGCCATTAACAGTTTAGTGCGATTTGGGTCATCCTTTATTTTTCTGGCCTAGGATCGTAATATACTATTTACGTTTTATTAAAGAAAATCATCTTTTTTCCTTCTTTTTTACATTTTATAATTAAAAAATTTTTTTTTTTTGGTAAAGAATTACCAATAATTAACTGCAATGTTTTTGTTTCTATAAAAATAAATCAATTTGGCAAAATAACATTCAAAGTCATAATAACTTTCAAAGAACGCACTTATATACCTGCAAAATAAATAATTTAAATAATTCACTTTACTTTACCCATTATAAAAACATAAACAATAAACATATTCAATATTGAGGTTAGAAAATTTTTATTACTTATTCTAAACATTATTAAATTAATTTATTATATACAAATAGATATAATAATCATTAAATTAACAAAGTTTATTAAATTCATTAAATTCACCCATAACCTCTCGATTTAAATTAATAATGTTTATGTTATTTTGAATTTAAAATTTTGTATATGTTTGTTTGTGTACATTATTGTGAGAACCAATCAGAATGACTTTATTCTGATTACACCTAGCAACCGTTGCGATGAGCCATCTATTTTTTAGGATAGGATGAATAAAAAAAAAATAACTTTTTCATTTGTATTTTCTATTTTTTATAAACTTAAACATTAATTGTCTTTAATAAAGTTTTGATATTTTAGATATTTTATTGGAAAAATAATTTAAATTAGTCTGCTATTCACATTTATGGAGAGTACTGCTATATTTTTTCTTCAATATTTTGTATAATATGAGTATGCCAGACTCTGCATATAATAAAATTTTACCGGCATATACGTATATGTTAATGACGCCTTAATACACGTATACAAACTCTGCTATACTGGTCCTAAGCCTGGCGCCTCATAAGGTTGAGGAAGGGCTTTTCTTGTGTACATCCTTAATGAGTGTGCTGCAGACTGCTATCCATTAGTATCTCTGAGAAAACGGTACACCAACAGGGGCTCCAAGGTTTTCTCCAAACTTAAGTGCGAATTAAGCCACATACGGAGTCGCCTTAGGCATTATTTATTGGTTCTTAGCATGGGAGATTTCCACCTCGAGTGACGCAGCTGGTTAATGGTTAGTTGTGGGTCCCGTTAAACTACGATTCAAGGTTATTATTTTGTTTTCTAGTTTTAGTAATGTGTGAAGGTAAGCCTCAGGGCCAAAAAGTCTTCGGCCTTTCTGGATGGACGTGGCCAACCCAATGCGGTGTCTGTCTACCCATGCGGGACATGTGCGTTTACAAACACAGCCAAATGTACTGTATAATATACTGTATAACATGCACTGTATGGACAGTATGCCGTACCATGCGACCCGTAAGTGCACAAAAAGGATACTGGATGAGGAAGCGATCTGAACTATCTTTGGCTTCTGCTGACGCAAGACGGGAGGTGGGATTCTCTACAGCCAGAATACTCTAAATTTCCGAAGCGAATTATGCTTTTTTTCGCAGAGTAATAAGAGCAGCAAGGTGATGCAAGTGCATGCATTCAGTTATATTCTCTGTGATGCAGACAGCCTAGATGTTAGCTGCCCAGAATGTGAGGGGTCGAAGGAGGCCGTTGCACATGGAGCGACGAATTTTAATACATTCTAAAATGTCTAATTCAAATGTATATAAAAGCAATGAAGTGAACTTAAGGGGAAAAGATGACGATGCTGAGGCAGTTCAAGTGCTCTATGAGAAAACTGGCTAGACATCTGCAACGCATGGATGAAAACCATGATGTCGTCAAAAACATCCTCAACTCAATGGAGGACAAGATTGGTGATATTATGTATATACATAAATAAATACATTGTTAAATAACCCTTTTGGTTAAATGTTGTTTCTTGATGTTGTGCACTTTCAACCCTTTAATTAATGTTGATGGCGATTCAGGATACTCCTGGATCCCGTGGGATGTTTCTCGGAAAGGTTTAAGGAAATAGTTCAATTAAGTTACACTGATTTTTACTATATACTTTTATTCAGTCTAAGTTCAAGAGATGACTTTATTACACACTAAATAGATAGATTTTTATGTATGACCAGATAGACAGACTTGCCCGCACGCCCGTGTCTGTAGGTGTGACACCCCGATCTCAACTAACTGATCTGTCCTAAGGCAGCGATTTATATAGCTTTTCTCGGGGTAGGGGTTAAACCACAGGTTGGTTCAATACATTGTTTTTGATTGGTGTTGTTAGGGATGTTTTGGTACATTGCTAAGGGTGTTTCCATTATGGCGGAAAAAATAAGAAATTCTTATTGGTGTTGCTAAGGGGCGTATGATTCTAGAGGGGAGTTGACTATAGGAATTTATGTTATGGAAATCTGATAATTATGCGTAGAGTGTGTAATAGGGAAAACGTGATAGTATCATTGTTTATGTGTCTAGACTTTCTTTAATAGGAAACACGTGTTATTGCTAGGTAATATAGACAGGTTAATATCTTTATTTATGTGTCTAGACTTCTTATGTGTTACGTGATAATATCTTTTATAATAAGGTTGAGGTAATATCATTATTTATGTGTCTAGATATTGTAATAATCATAAACTGGTGGGTTAATAAAAATATGAGTCTAGACATAGTTATCATCAAAGGTAAAGTTTGTGAAGATATTGTAGTATGCATTTGGCAAAAAAATAAGGGGTATATTAGGTCCTTAATTAATAGTGAGATGATACACCATATGACTTTCAAGCAGATAAATATAGCCGCTGTTGCTAAGAAAGGTATAAGTGATATGAAGGACAAAGTTACTGCTTTTAAAGCAATAAGAGATCAGTTACTTAATGAGAAGAATAGAATTTAGTGCCTATTTAAAAAACATGTAACAGACTTGGTGCTAAAGAAAAGAAAACGCTGAGAATTCAGGACCAGGAAGGGAGAATGCTGCAGGAAAAGCTCCCCAAAAGACTCGTAGCTGCTCAGTAATGATGGTAGATCTAGCGACTCATGTAACTAATATCCATAGTCAGTCCCGCACCTAGGATGAAAATACTACAACCCATGATACGGGGCATAATATCGAACGCTTTCAAACGGTTGTAAACAAAAAGAAGAAGAAAAAAAAGAGAAAAAAAGAAAGTAAGTGAGGGCAGGATGAAAACAATAAGCTTTATGCAGCAACGAAAAAGAAGACAGTCACAAAAAAACGGAACTGAGCTGTAGCCGTTAAACTGACTACGGGTAGAACATATGGGAGCTATAAGGTCTCAGATCCAACCAGAAGATTTTGGCGCCAAAATAAGATCGGTGCGAAATACGAAGACAAGTGATGTTCTGGTCCAGCTGAAAGAACCTAGTGACAAAATAGCTTCTTTCTCACAAGAAGTACGAAGAGTAATGGTAAACAGGCCGAGTTTAGGAAAATTGCTCCTAAAATAGTCATCCAAATACTTGACTGGGACTGCCTCACCCAGCCGATATACATTCTAAATGCCACCAAAAGCTAGTCAACAAGAGGAATGATGCTCTTTCCGCAAGTGGCATTATGAACGAAAAGGAGGTTAGACGTATAGTTTACGGACTTTTCCATACCCACCCAGAGAGGGAGGAGAAAAATGACTTGGGTGAAGATGACGTTGCTAATTCCGAATTCACTGATGAGCTCTTCACAGCGGTTGACTCTCAAGAACGGTAAGGCACAAGGACCTTATGCATGAATGCCCGAAACTCATTTTATGGATGTACAATACTAGTGCACGTGCCGGCGTCTTCAGTAAAGTTTGGAAAAGAGCCAGACTAGTCCTTATCAGTAAGGGCAAAGAAGACTCTAGACTGCCTTTTGGGGTTTTCTAGGATTATTGGACACAGCCGGCAAAAACTACGAGAAGATGCTACAGCCAAGAATACTGAGGACTGTAGAAACTGCGGGAGATCTTCCTTCCCGAAGATACGGGTGTCATCGGGGAAATTCAACAATCAATGCCATAATCAGTATCGTTCAGGTTATCGAGAACGCACAGACAGGCAATCACTACTCGAGAATAAACACGCTATTAGTAACCCTCTATGTGAAGAATGCCTTTAATTCAGCAAGATGGAGCGATTCCATGGAAGGGCTAAGGAACTTTCAGATGCCAAAATACCTGCAAAGAATCATCAGAATCTACCTGAGCGATCGAGAAATAAACCTCGAAACTTCACAAGGAACAAAAGTGAGGAAAGTAACTGCTGGTGCAGTTCAAGGATCGGTTCTTGGACCGGATCTACGGAGCATCATGTAAGACCAGGTACTTAGGCTTTTAATAACGGTTTATACTTTCACTGGTTAGAGTGAGTAAAAGTTAAGTTAAAGTGACCTGGTCCTAGTTATCCCGGCAAATTATGAAAAAATTTTCGAGAAGAAATTGAATCAGGCAATGCATGGGGTCAAATCAATACTGGATGGAAGACTACGGCCTAAAGCTTGCAACGGCGAAGGTTAAGATTGTCCTATTTACTCGTAAACATATTGAGACCATCATTCCAATATCAATTGGGGAGGATAGGATAGAATCGAAGAATAATTTAAAGTACTTGGGAGTGCTGTTGGACACGAAACTGACCGTCATGGCGCAGATTCAGAGAAGTACGAAGAAGACTGCCAGGCTCACTACTGCGTTAAGCAGGCTAATGAGAAACACGTGCGGACCTAAGACTGGAAAACGCAGGCTTCTTATGTCGGTCACCCACTCCATACTTCTGTATGGTCCAAAAGTATGGACCGACTGCATGAAAAAGGTCACTTCTGCGTCTAAGTTTACGAGCGTCTAGAATCAGATGGAATGACGGAGTCCTTCACCAGACTGGCGAGTCACTAGATGCAAGTCAAAAGATGGAATTCACGAATGAAGTCCTGAAGTAATAAGGTAGGAAGGGAGTGGAGTTTTAGTGGGTATGCCCGGGTAAGGGCGAGTCTCACATAACTGTCAGTTCGGATGCTGAATAGTATGTGTAACGCATTTCTGCACTACCTACGCAAAAAAAAATACACAAATATGATTTTCCTTGTATTCTCGTCTATTTATCCTTTATTCTGCAAATATATGGATGGATTTTTCTTTGACACATATTTGGAAAATCAGTTTTTCAATGGCCATAAGCATTATATTCCTTGCCTATGCCCTTTGGACTTCTCCTTCTCATTAAACTTATGGATTTGCTTGATTTGTCTGTAATTTATTAGCTATACTTTGAGTTCTGAATTGTTTTAGATGTTCATAAGTGAATCTTTTATTTTTCCTCCGTGAGCATGTTTTAGTCAAAAAGAGTTACTGACAAAATCTGCTATTTTTGAGCAAATTCTACAGCTCAGAGAAAGAATGAAAAAGAAATGTGTTTAGTGCACATTGTAGAGCTTAAAAATACTAGGTCACATTTTTTTTCATAATTATTTTGATTTAAGGGTAAATTTCTCTACCATTTAATCAATAAAAATTTTAAAAAGTGGCTGGAAATGAGGGTAACACTATTAAATTAGCCAAAACTTTTCTTTTTTAATGAGTTTTTTGCAATATTCTGTAACTACAGCTACAATGGTCAAACAAATCTCACTCTACTTATCGAAATTCAAAATTGTTTAAAAAATATAGGGTTTACTAGTTGATGTGTCAAAATTGGGTCTTGGGGGAAAGAAAAGGGGCTTACCCTTAAAAATACCTACGAATGCAGAAAAAAATTAAATCAAGACGTGGTAAGCGCATTTTTGTATTTTTTTTTGTGGATTTAAATATGGGTGTTTTTCAAAACATTATGATTTGCAACCGAAAAAGTAGCAACATTTATAGTACAAGAAAATTGTTTACCCCTTTGCACAGTGATCTAGAAAAATAAAGCGGAAATAAGTTTTCTTTGATTGAGTTTCCATCTAATTTCAATACAGGTTGGTTTGTTTTACTCGTGAAGACCTGTATTTTACGAAAAGTATGACAAGAGAATTTTTCCCATTTGTTTTTCACACTTTTTTCGGAAAAACCAATAAAAATCCAAAAGTTATTATTTATAAATAAACAATGTAACATATCTGCTACACGTGCCCTTCCCCTTAGCATAAAATGCATGTGCTTAATGTAATACACACATCATTATGGACAAGTAATGTAACAGGTTTCGGTTACGAAGGGTTCAGTATATGCATAGTCCAGGCGCGAACGGAAAAATCTTTGAGTTTATTTTTCCCGGATTTTTTTATCTTAAAGACGTGTAAATGCTTTTTAGATTGGGATTTTAATTTTTTTTTTTTGTGGGTTTTACTTAGATTATCTGGAGTAAAATACCCTTTCTTCAAAAAATTGTTTGTAAAAATGATTTTATTTATAATTATTTTTTTATAAGAGTTAAAATCTTTTACGAGTTGTTGCAAAATCTGTCACCTTAAATTTTTTTTTTTTTTTTAATGATTGGACAGAATAAGAAGCCCATAAAATTTTAACCTTTTTTGAATAAATAAATACAAATCTAAAGCTTACAGACAGATAATCGATATTTTGGCATTCTGGATCCACCAGATTTAATTAATGGCTCATAATATCTAAAATCTGACCACAAGTTGGTTAAGAACAATTTTTTTTAGGAATATCTTCAGTTTAAAAAATATTTTTTACGCGTCTTTTAAGGAAGAATTCGAGTAACTATCAATTGATGCAAATTGGTCCTATTGGTGCATATGGATTATAATAATAAAATAAAATTATATATTTTTTTTAGTAAGTAAAGTTTCTTCTTACTTACCATGATCTTGGTTAATTGTAATAATAGCAGGACTAGTATTTACACTAGTGGCTGAAGCAATGTTTGTGTTGGTCCCTTCATCGGCTGTTCTTTTAAAAAAATTATGCTGAAGAGCATAGTAAGGTGTCACTCTTGTCTTAGGATCAAAATCCAGCATTCTAAGAATTAAATCTTTAAATTTTAAATAGTCTGAAACAGAGTGACCACTTTCTCCAATTCTCCTGCCACCTGGGCCACCATTCTCAACCCCTAGTATATCATGCAGTCGCTTGGTTCCGGGAAGCTTGTACTTTTTGCCCTCTTTTGATTTTCTTAGTACATACGAGCCATCGCTAGGGACTTTGTCAAAATATTTTCGTGCCTTGTGTGCTTGGTCCAGAATATGCTTAGGTGGCATACCTAATACTTCAATTATTTTATTCATTTGATCAATCTAAATAATATAAATAAACTTTAATAAGTTATTCAAAAAATAAATTAGTTATAAGATAGATTAAAAAAAAAGTTCTTTTTCCGTTTCCCTTCACTACGAAAATAACTTAAAATCTATTATAATTTATATATTATGATAAATACATGAAAATATATGTTTCTGGTAAGGAAAAATTAAAATGTTACTATTTCAGTCTATATAAACTAATGTGGATATAGAAAAACATATATTTTTAACATTTTTTAACCTTTAATAAAATATCTGTATTTTAATTCTTTTATTATATTTATTACAATAAAAATTAAAGCCTTAAGATAACGGAGGAATGAAAATTAATAAACCTACATAATACTTGTTTAATCTTTTAATTCCGAGAATACTGTTCTAATTCTAAGAACAATCGTTTATACATTTTAACCCATTAACGCCTAATCGATACATTCAAGCCATTTGAATTTTTTTTAATGAAAAAATGCCAATTTTTTATCATCAACCCCTTGAATGGGGTAAGGGGTGGATTTGCAGCATAAAAGAAAAAATGAATATTTTGGGCTAAAATTGTCATTCAATAGATATTTTTGCCCACTATTTTCATTTATGAAGTCGGTTTTTACATACGACCTTTAGAAAATAAGATATCACCCCCTTTCGCATCGAAAAAATAATGTAATATTTACCTTACCCTTAACTATTTTTCGTAAATTTACAACTATTTTTTAAAAATTTTCAAAGAAAAATGGTAAATTATCAATTTTTCTTGCGAATTCACAAAAAAAATCGAAAATATTCGAATTTTTGTTAATGTACTAAATTTAGTAATTTTACAATTCTTTTCGAAAATTTTCTAATTTTTTTATTATTATAAGAAAGTTACTTTTTACATTTTAGGCTTCTTTTTCTAATGGGAAGAGTAAATATTTTTTGAAATTTTGTAATTCTTTTTGTGAGTATAGCCCGTTTGTGGCAAAATTTTCAAGAGGTTGATAATTCTAATAAGAAAGGTGATTGAGCTTTGCTTATTGTTAGTGTTAATTTTATACAATTATTGTTAATTTTGTATAGTTGTGGTAAGATGTTTGACAGCTTATTTCCGATCCTTGTGTAATTAAAATTCTTGCGTATGGTTTTAAGAACATGAGTGTTTTGCAGAACGGGCCTTTCTTGGTAAAACCGATCTGTTTATATTAATTCGACGTGTTATGGCATGCATTTTAATATGTAAACTGTTTCACCAACTACCTCAGTAAGATGTCCAAGTCCAAAATTTTGATAGGCATATTTGTCGGGATTGAGGAATGCTAATATTTGGTTATTCTGTAATATCGATTTCTTGAGATAACATTCTTTTTGCAACATGTTTAAGTATATTTTGTCATCTTTAATATTTATATGACGTTCAGTGTATACGAGTTTTTGGTTAATGTGTGTAAGTAAGTCTAAATTTTATACAACTCCGGAATTAAGGGTAATTATTTCAAAAATTTGGTTTATCGGTGCCTAATTAGAATCTAAAATTAGTTTCTTGGAGTGGATTGTTTAATAGACGACTATGTCGCATACTGTAATTTCGTGCGTTATTTTGAATGCGAATGATATCTGTTGCGAGTTATAAATTGGAATGTTATTTTTAAAATCTGAAAATTCAATAATTTTTTCGCAAAATCCGTAATACAATACTGAATAGTGATCAGAAATACATCTGTGGGAAATGAAGTTTTGATAAAACGTGTGGCCATTTTGAATATTCATACAATGATATTTATTAAACTCGCAACTGATACCCGAATCAAGAATTATCTAATTATTATTTAAATCTACTGCTGCAGATTTTACAGTCGTCTATATTGGTGAGAGAAATGGCTATTACGTTTGATGTTGGGTCGCTAAAAATCGAATCCTATTAAAGAAATGATGAGTCTATTGTTAAAAAAAAAATGAAAAGTAGGAGTTTTCAACACATTATTCCTATGACATAAAAGATATTAGTATTCAATATATGTATAATAATTAATTTAAAGAAAAAAAATAAGAATTTTAGTTTGTGCTTAAAAGGTAATTTTAACCTTTTGGCATGTACTAATTGTATTTTTTTTGTTTTTAAGTCTATAATTTTATAATTATAGTCAGAGAGTTTTCTAGCCATTTCATAAGGCCCTGTAAAGGGGTTGTCAGGTTTGGATAATTCGCCACCTTTGACTAGATTAATGATATTTCCAACTTGAAAGTTAACAATATTAACTTTTTTTAGCTTTATGTTAATTTTCGTTTGCTAATTTGCGTATTTTGAGTAGTCGCGAAACTAAATAGAATAGATAGTTTTTTTGAGTGGGCAATTTTTCGGATGCTTTTATATAGGTCTCGCTGGTCATCCGTACTAGAAAACCAAAAGTTAATTCAAAAGGTGTGTAATTATGAGCAGTATGTATACTATAGTATTATTAAAACAAAAGGTACATAACTCAATGAACTTATTCCAATTTGACTAACGTTTAGTGTAATTACGAAAGTACTTTCCAAATATGCCACGGGCACTCTCGATTGCTCCATTAGCGGCTGGGCTGTAGGAGGTAGTAGTAAGTCTAGCTGTATTATAATGTTTTGCGACAGAATTCATTAATTTGCTAATTAGATTTGAGCCCCTGTCTGAAAACACAATTTTAGGGCACTCGCAAAGGCATGTAAACTTGTTTATGAATGCTGTGGCTATTGTAGCCGTATCGGTATTCAAAATCGGGACAGCGACTAAAAACTTTGTTAATTAGTCTTGCATAGTGAGTATATTTTGATAGTCTGCTGTCAATTTTGGTAATGGGCCAGCTATGTCAATTGAGATTCTTTCGGAAGCTGTACCTGGACAGTCGGTTAGACATAATGACAGACAACATCTGCGTCGGGAAATTTTACGCGATTGGCAATTTAAACATAAATGAATTTTTTCTGTAACAAATTCGTTTAATTTTTCACAATAATAATGTTGCTTTATACGCGATATAGTTGCTCAAATTCCCCTGTGTCCTGCTTTTGGCAGTTCATGAAATTGTTTGAAAACTTTTTCGTTGTCTTGTTCTTCTACGTATTTTAAAGTTTGTTTACAAACTGAAGTTTTAAAATTATTGTTAGTACTCTTTAGTAGTAGTTTAATGATTTTAGTGAATGTAGCGTTCCCTATACAAGTGCTTTCAGCTTTACTAATGTTTTTATTTTTAAAATCCTTAATTTTATCTATTATTAGTAAGAATAATATTTCTATACTTTCTAGGATTAATTTGTTAGATTCGTTAATATTTATACATAAAGCGAAGTAAAGTTTATTTTTATATTTTTGAATCTTGAAGCACTTACCCCTGAGGTGTATTAACCCACAAAGTTTTAACATGGAACATGTTTATAGGGAGGGGGTACTTCGGAATTTGAAAATTAAGGGGGGGGGGGGTCAAATTTGTCCCATTTAAGGGGGGTGGTCAAATTTGTCCCATTTAAGGGGGGGGGGGGGCAAATTTGTCCCATTTAAGGGGGGTGGTCAAATTTGTCCCATTTAAGGGGGGGGGGTCAAATTTGTCCCATTTAAGGGGGGGGGGGTCAAATTTGTCCCATTTAGGGGGGGGGTCAAATGGGACTTGGAATAATTTCAATTTTGGGACTTAGAATAATTTGGGTTTAGGAAATCATAATAGTTTGGGTTTAGAATCTTAACATTTAGTAAAGGTGATAATTACAAATTATAAAAATAGGAAATTGTATTGTTTTTTGTGTGTCTATGCTGTTAAGATTACAGATGTAAGTAAACATGTTCCATGCATTTTGGTTGTGTGTAAACAAACCGGTTATAATTTTTTTAATAACATCTTAAAATTAAATTAAATAAGGATATAGCTTGTTGTAGGAGGTTATTTTGAAATAAATGATTTTAAACAATTTTTATGCTGAAAATGAAAACGTTAAGTTAATATTTATTAATAAAAAAAAGTAATAATAATAATTAATAAACAATTTTTATGATATTGAAATTTTAGTTATAATTATGAATGCATTCATTAAATTAGAATTTATCAAACTTCAAATTAAAAAAATACAAATAATAATTATTGATCTTAATAATGCAATGATTTTAATTATTAAAAGAAAAATTGTCTTTATTTGATTAGCAACGAGGTTATGTAAAATAATTTATACTATTTACAATGTAAAGTGACCTGCGGATATCCACTAGGTTCAGCGCCGCCAGGGATATTCACCGGGGAAGCGTTACCTGAGGATACCCAACAGGTTCACGATTTATATATTAAATCCGGGGATAACCTCCGGAATAATAAATACCATGAGCTCATCGCTGGGGATAACCTCCGGGAATTAGAGCTCTTACTGGGGATAGCCACCAGCAAGGAAAGATGTTCGCTCTGGGGTTGACCACCAGAGAATGAATAAATTTCGTAATAAAGAAATGCATTTTGGTAATAAAGAAAGCGCGGACCTCGGAGAGATCTGACCGCACATTCGGTTAGCATTATACTATGGCGCTCTAGCGGAGCGCGCGAAAATTACAATATTTAAATTATTTTTATATATTTTATTTTTAATAAAAATTATACCCGGGGGGATAATGCTTCATTACCCCTCCTATTTTTTATTACAAAATAGAACATTTTTTCTATAAAAAATGATACAGATAAAAGATAAAATTTACATAGTTCATTTAATAATTAAATATCATTCATATCACTCCTTTATACAGTTTTTTGTTTCAAATTTAACTATCACTTACAGTTTATTTCTAATTAAACGTACAGTCTTTTATCTTATATCACTTACAGTCTTTTTCACTAACACTTTTTCACTAAAAAAAAAATTATATAGTCCTTAATTATTACTTTACTTTTTTTATTTTATGGTGCTTTAATTTTTAATTTTTTGCAGCCTTTGAAGCTCTAGATGATTGTTTGGCTCAATTTTACATTAATTTGTTTTACTTTTAATGTATAATAACTTTTATTAATCTTCTTTGCCCGAAATCAAGAGAATTTTTTATTATTTTCTTTAAGTTTGAAATTTAGTTATCTTGGTTGCTCTGAGGGAGACCCACCGCTTATTCCTATATTGTAGGAATGGTCAGTGTCTCAGCGATAATCATGGGCCACTCTCTGGTTCTTAATAAATTCCTTTTTCAAAACATTAGCTGTTGGTCCCTAATTACTAATTTGATTTATTTTATTTTTTTATTTTTTATTTTTTTGTGATTCGACACAATACTTATAATTATAATTATAATTATACAAATAATGATTATTATCTAATTTTAAAATTAAAAAGGAAATTTCAGTGTAAATTTATAATTAAATTACAATAGAAAAAATTAGTAATTAGCCCTAGAATGACTCTACGTTGTGTTAATTTTTAATGTTTTACAATTTATCATTAAAAAAAAAAATTTTTTTTTGAAAAATTTTGCTAAATAGCTTCAGAATGGCTCTACGTTGTGCTAATTCTTAAGATTTTATAGTTTAATTTTATTTTAATGATTTTACTAATTATATTTTTTATTTTTGCAAAATTTCTACTAATCAGCTTAAGAATTACACTCATTGATTAAAAAAAATTTTTATTTTTATTTTTTTTTATTTTTTATTAATTTTAACCCATTCCAAATTAATCTCAAACAAGCCATCCGGGTTTTTGGTCACCACATGAAGCACTTCCCCTGGGGTGTATTAATCCATAAAGTTTTTTAATAACATCAACATCAATACATTCACATTCAATAAAATTAAATAAGGACATGGCATGTTGTGGGAGGTTATTTTGAAATAAATTCTTTTAAACAATTGTTATGTTAAAAATGAAAACGTTAAATTAATGTTTATTAATAAAAAATAATAATAATAATAACACAGCCCCACAAAAAAAAAGTTTTATTCTAAAAGTTTTACTCTAAGTTTTTCCGACGTATTTTGGTGTGCTAAAAACGAATCTGAAGTCAGAATTTCCATTTACCCCTCAAGATTTTGAGGTGTTCAAATCAAAACTGACAAAAAGAAAGTTTAAATTAGTCCTGCTTAGACTTTAAACACCCCCAAGAACCCCCTAAAGCCTTAAAAAGGTAATATATTCTGTCTTCGATAAAAATTTTAATTTTATGTCTATTCCTAGGTTCTTTGGGTCAGTAAAACTTGAAAATGCTAACAAGCTTCATATAAATTCCCCTCATAAGGACAAATGTACTGATTAAATAAATTTTTTAATTTTATATGTATTCTTATGTTCTTTCGATCACTGAAATTGAAAATGCTTGTAGAAATAAAAATATTTTACTCATACTTTTCTTAAGTGACCCTTACAAACCCCCCAACAAAAAAAATGTATTCCTTTTCTCTCTCTCTCTCTCTCTCTCTCTCTCTCTCTCTCTCTCTCACTCTCTCTTTCTTCTCTCTTTTGCTTACGTTATTTAGGTTTCTATTTCTGAAAATGTAAGTACATTGCAAGTTGTAAGGGTTCATGCAGGGCACTCTTGTGCCTCCTCATTACGATGCGTTTTGCATTTAAATTTCCTAAAGGAAAAAAAACTTTCTATGGAATAAAATCCAATAAAATCCAATCAATTAAAAGAGATTGCAAAACTTCTTATGAAAGTCAGACTGTGTGTAGATCATTTGAGAGTAAGGTCAAGAGATGCTATTAAATAATGAGTAAAATAAAATATTTCACCCAATAACGTATTACAAACAATATTAAATTTTTCACAAATTTTGTCAACAGTAATTTTCTCATGAAATTATTGGAATTTATTTCATAAGGATTTTCTTCCTTTACGAAATTTATATACGAAACTTACAGTATTGAGGAGGAACAAAAATGCCCTGTATGGACACAGGAGATACAGGATACAGGAACCTAAGTAACATAAGCAATAGAGAGAAGAAAGAGAGAGAGAAAAGGAATACTTTTCTTTTGGGGGGGGGGGTTATAAGGGGCTTTATTGTGGCACTTAAGGAAAGTTGGAGTAAAATATTTTTATTTCGACTAGAATTTTCAGTTTCAGTGATCTTAAGAACATAAGAATAGATATAAAATTAAAGAGAGAAATTGCAATCAAATATAGCGGTCGAAGAAGAAGTAAGCACTGCATGGAGCGAAATCAACTACGAAGGATTTTATCAAGATCATAAAAAACCTATTTTAATAATTCAAGAATCCTTAAGCGATTTAATTAGAGACTTAGGATTCAATAAAAATATATCATAGCTGTTGGAATCTCGTTTACAAGGATGAAATCTTTCAGAAAATAAAACAAATGTAACTTTTTATAGAAAAAGAAAAGAGTCATTTTTAAAATTAAAAAAAAAAAGGATTCCCTAGTTTATTGCTGTGATATAGAAGGTATAATGTATCATACGAAGCCAAATACTTATAAGAAAGAAGAATGGCATCTAATTTGTAATGATAAAAAAACTATTTCGATTCTTTTAGGGCAACAAGCTGGATATACGAAATTTACTTGGTTTTCATGATTGTGGAATAGCAGGGACAGACATATGAGAGAACACATATCAGAAAAAAATAATATTATACATAAAAATTTAGTTGACCCAAAGCTTTTTTTAAAATTAGGACACAAAGCAATTTGTGAAAGCGCTAAATAAAGATGGAAATTGTTTTAACTATTTATTTGAGAAATTCCATAATATTTCCGAAGCAAAATTAAAAAAAGGCGTCTAATGGTCCCCATTGACTTTAATGGTCAAGTACAAACTCTATACAAGGATGAACATTTTGTTTTAAGGCACTTAAGGGAAGTTGGAGTAAGATATTATTTTTTTCTGCTAGCATTTTCAGTTTCAGTGACCCAAAAACCTACGAATGTACATAAAATTAAAAGTTTTATTTAATCAGTATATTTGCCCCCATGAGGGATAACCTCCGGGGATTAGAGCTCTTACTGAGCATAGCCACCAGCAAGGAGAGATGTTCGCTCTGGGGTTGACCGCCAGAGAATTAATAAATTTTGTGCGTGCATTTTGGTAATAAAGAAAGCGCGGACCTCGGACCGCACGTTCGGTTAACATTATACTATGGCGCTCTAGCGGAGCGCGCGAAAATTACAATATTTAAATTATTTTTATATATTTTATTTTTAATAAAAATTATACCCGCGGGGATAATGCTTCAATATTTAGTTCATTTATAATATTATTAGAAAAAGTTTTTATTTTACCCAATTTTATTAAATTAACAGCGTCTTTATCTAGAGGTTTTTTGATTTTATCTATCAAATAAATAATATTATCTTTACGAAATTCTAATAAATCTGTAAGTTATGCTACGTTACTTAAATTTAGATTTTGGTTATATTGTAAATTTACGCTGTCATTATTAGAAGATTCGTTATCTGAGCTTTCATATAAATCATCACTGAAATCACTCTTCAATCGCTCCTACATTTGATGGCTATGATTCAGATACTAGCATCAAATCGGTTGAAAGAGTTCGAAGATATACTACATCAGCAGCTGTTCAGTTTACGGTTAATATGGTAGCAACTATTTAAAAAGAAAGATTTCATTTAAATGAAAATAATGAAAAACCTTTTATAAGGTATTTAATAGATTATCTTACAAGAGTAAATATTTTAGTAAAACAAGCTGTTGATGATGCAGATTATTTAATTGTTGACACTGCTCTTAATACATACAGTTACAAAACATTAGTTATAGCTGCTAATGATACAGATATATTAGTATTATTGATAGCATTAACACCAAATCATAAGAAAGTTTATTTACAAAAACCTGGAAAACAAAAAGCACCTGATATTCTTCACTCTTCAAAAAGTTTCGATAGATATCCATTCTGTAAAGAATACACTCTTGCTTTGCCAGCTATGTCAGGCTATGATATGACCTTAAGTTTTTGTAACAAAGGTAAAATAAGTTTTTTTTTTTAAATTTGAAAACATGGCTCCAAAAAAACCGCATTTATTTGAAGCTTTACAAAATTTCCAAAACCTCGAAATTTTTGCTGATTATATATTTAAAAGTGGTAACCAATGTATATTAGCACTTTATAGTATACCATAAAAAATTAAAATCCTGAGTGAACATAGATTAAAACTATTTAAAAAGGGTATTTCTAAAAAAATGGTATAAAACTTTACCACCAATATTAGATTCTGCCGAACAACACTTGTTTAAAGTATACCAGCAGACAAAACAATGGCTAGGAAATGATTTACCACCGGAGAAATGGGGTTGGAAAAAGGACAAAATTTATACTCCTGTACTAATGAGTAAGGATCTGGCTCCAAAAAAAATTCTACTGCAGATATTCTGTAATTGCAAAAAAAGGATATGGAAAAGCAGGATTATTGTGCTCAAATGCTTGTGGATTTTGCGACACAGACTCTTGCAAAAATGTTCCTAAACGGTCAGAGGAAATTGAAAATAATGAGAATGTTGAAATTGATGAAAATGAAAATTTACTTAAATAAACTTGAAGAATGGGATGAAAATGAGAATGAATATGAAGCAGAGGAAAATTTAACTAAAGCTAATGATGAGATTTCCCTATCAACATCTAATACAGAAGATGAAGAAGCTTTTCAGGAAAATGAATTTAATATAGATGTGTATGAAGGCCAAATTGAATATAATATTCGCTTGTAATAAATTGTACTTAAAAATGAAAATGAATATTTTTCCTGTAATTTATTGCACTCTATTTTTTTAAATTAAAAATAAAATTTAAAGAAAAAAAAATGATTTAATAATTTTTTTAACCTTTTATTTTCTTTAAATAATAAATTAAACTTTTATTTCATTAAAATACGCTAAACAATTATAAAAACTGATGGCAACTTATTTTACTAATTATTATTATGTAAGGGTAGTTTGCGTCCCGTATCGAAAAATCCTGTGCAAGCGTTGTGTAGAACGTTGTGCACAAGATGTACACTAGTTTGTGCATAAGCTTGTGCACAAAATAGAAAAAAACTTAATTTTAATAAATATGAACGGCAAACCGAAATAGTCCTCCAGGATTCCAGGTAATCCTCAGGAAGGTATTATTAATTAAAAATATCATTTAACAAAAATGGGTATAAAAGTTTTCTAATATGGCGTATCCGAAAACTAGGAAAATACTCGAAAATCAATTTTCTGCATTAGATTTTGATTTTCAAAATCAAGGAAAACGAATTTGAGATGTAAATTATCATAATTTGACCGTGCAAGTATTTTCGGTTTTCCAATATGGTGGACATAAAAATTTCAAAAAAACCCGAATATCAATTGTCTGCATTAAATGTGGGTTTTTAGGCTCCTTAAAAACAGATAAATGATGCAAATTTTCATTTTATGACCTTGCAAATATTTTTCGGTTTTCCAACATGGTGGACCCAAAAATTTTAAAAACAACAGAAAATCAATTTTTTGCATTAGATTTGGGTTTTCGAGATAAAAAAACGAATTTGAGATGCATTTTTTTATAGATTGACCTTGCAAATACTTTTCGGTTTTCCAATATGGCAGACCGGAAAACTTCAATATCACAATATTAGATTTGGATTTTGGAAAACCGAAAAATATTTGCAAGGTCATAATATGAAAATTTGCAACTAAAATTCGTTTTTATTTATCTTGAAAACCCAAATCTAATGCAGAAAATTGATTTTCGAGTGTTTTTGGAAATTTTCCAGTCCGCCATACTGGTAAACCGAAAAATATTTGCGAGTTCAAATTATGAAAATTTACATCTCAAATTCGTTTTTATGAGCTTGAAAACCCAAATCTCATGCAGAAAATTGACTTTCGGGTGTTATGAAATTTCTGTATCTGCCATATTGGAAAACTAAAATATATTTGCACGGTCAAATTATGAAAATTCACATCTCAAATTCGTTTTCATTGATCTTGACAACCAAAATCTAATACAAAAAATTGATTTTCGATTATTTTCAGAGTTTTTAGATACGCCATATTGGAAAACTTTTATACCCTTTTTTCGGTAAATGATATTTTTAATTAATAATACCTTCCTGAGGATTACCTGGACTCAAGGAGGACTATATTTCGGTTTGCCGTGCATATTTATTAAAATTAAGTTTTTTTTCTATTTTGTGCACAACGCTTGCACAGGATTTTTTGATATGGGACACACTTAAGGGTATAAAGTTTTTTTTTCTGATTCAATTTTACGCGGTACGAATACTTAATGACAAAAAAATTTTTTTCTATTTTATTTTTTATTTTTTTTTAAGGGTTGTGTAAATTTACCCTTAAGTAAAACATTTTATTAACCAAAGATTAATTTTTTCAGTTATTAAGTTAACAATATCTACAATACTTTTAAAAGCTATTTAAAACTTGCTCTAAAAAAACTGCCTATAATTTTGCAAAAAAAGACTTGAAAGAGGTACTTTTCTTAATTTAAGGGTGGTATACCAATACTCCAGGCACGATACTGCAGAGATCAGTAACTAAAAAAACTACACTGAAAAAAAATTATTGGCCGTACGCCTAGATTTCTAGTACAGACATATTGCCTGTTTAGCGAGATCGGTAAGGGCCTCGAACGAAATTGGGTTTCACGCGTTCCTAACAATTTCCGTATACATTTTTTTGATGCAGATAATCGAGCACCCACTCCAAGCGTGTGAAACACAAGTTTGTTCTAGGCCCAGAGCCCGTTCTCGTTGAACACGCTATACGCACGTAAAATTCAAGGCGTACGGCCAATAATTTTTTTTCAGTGTACCGTAAAATATATCTTGGCTTGGTCCATGGTAATATACACGCAAAGATATAATAATCTTACGAATAGTTTCTCACGAATAAAAAAATTTATAACCGGTTTGTGTAACTACACAACCAAGGAGCACAGTTAATAGTTTTCCCACTAAATCCAATGGATCATCCTATACCTAATTTTTCTTATAATTATTTACATATGAATATTAAATATTTTATAATTATTATAAGACGATATATCGATCAAATAAATGATTTTAATAGATATACACATATAATGGCACTTACGTGCCCAGAATATATAACTAAGCATTTTTATATAATTTTTTTAAATATTTGCATATCTTTAAAAATTCTGTACAAATGAATTTTGGCTAATTAGATCTTAAAAAAGCTAAAGAAAATTTTATCTTATATAAAAAAATTCCTCAAACACGGAATATTAAATATTATAATTTAAACTTAAACTCTTGTGCAGGAAGGAGTTTTAATATATTTGATATTTACATCACCCAGTATATGCACTTATAGAGAATAAGTATAGTATACATGTTCTATAGTACAGTTTGAAGTTTGCACATTGTCAACCATGCATGTGCACTTCAGTTGAACTGAGGCAGTCGATAATGATGTTTGAATAACTTATATATTTACGATGTTAACAGATTGTGTATAATTATTTATTACACCTTTTTAATCCTATTGTAAATTTAAATTTAAGAGATCGAAGAGATGAGAGTTATTTTGTCTATAAAACAAACTTAAGAAAATATTATCTTGAAATACGCTGGAGATTTTTAATAAATTATTTTAATGTTAAAACAAACGATATATTCCAGCTTATAAAATTATTTATTATTTATTTGAAGGTTCGTGCCACTTAGGCACAATAACAACACCCACAAAATGTAAAAGTTAGCTTATTACAAATATATATAAAATATAATAGAAAAATTTTTTTTGATATTAATTACTATCTATAAAGAAAATATATTTAGACAAATATATGCTATAGTCAATCATAAAATTTTGAAAAGGTGTCTACATGCCACGAAACGTCAAATAAATAATAAATAATTTTATTAACTGGAATATATCGTTTTTTGCATTAAAATAACCTTAAGAAAAATATAATCTAAGTTTTTTTTTGTAAAATTTTCTTAGTTTTATGCACAATTTTTTGAAAATTTCTTACTATATGATAACCACATAATTTTACATTTTGTTTTTAATAGTTTTGAAGTTATTTAAGAGAGATTATGCATGATTTAGTTAAAACTTTTAGTGTTTTTTGTTATAGGATAGTTAACTAACGGTTAAAGGTATCATCAAAAAATTTGTTCTTATAGACTTGTAGACTGTAGACTTAATTTACACTTAGGACTAGGGAACCATAGTAAGATTTTTTTAAAAACTCATTTGACAAAATTTTGCGTCTAATTTATTCGTGTTCTGATTGGTCGCGCTGATTTTGCTATGCGCATGATTCACATTTTTTATTGGGACCGATGTAAGATACAAGAAGTTCTTCTATCACATACGCTCGCGTGTTAATTTTTATTATCTTTTAAAATACTTAATTATTAATGAAATTTTGTGTACTTAAAATTATATGATATTTTTAATTAATTAAATCAAAACATATTTATTTTAATTTATTTATTGATCCTTCTTTTTAAAACTTGTTTTTGTATAATAATTAGACGACTAGTTTCAGGAATAAATTCCCATCATCAGGTCTGTATTATAATTAAACTAAATTTATTTAAAACATTTGAATATGATATTGTAACTTTAGATTATGTCTGTATAGACTCACAATTATTTTATGACTAAAAGAAAAAATTTTTTATATATATGAAGATTTTATATTATGAAGATTTTTAAATTATTTCTAGTTTTATAATGTAATACAGAATTTAAAAAAATTTTTATAAGTGATTGAAATCACATCTGTTTTTTCTAATGTACAAGTGCACCCTAAGAGGAAGTTAATATATAAAATATGTTTTTTGATTCGTTTCTTCTATTTCATTTCTTTTTATTTTTTATTTTTTATTTTTGCTTTTTCTTATTTTTTATTATATAATATGTTTTTTTATTATTTTATCAAATAATACGTTTTTTTTATTTAGTAACTTATCATTAATTGATTTATTTGCATTTATTTGTGTATTTTTATAAATTTCAAATTCCTCTAGTGTATCCAAAATTTTACCTTTATTGCAAAAGTGTATCGGTTTTAAATTTTTATGTATATTGTTAATTTTGTCGTCTGTGTAGTCATGGTTATTATTAATTAAATGTAATCCGTATTTGGTATTTACTTTTTCTAATTGTTGTGTAGTGTTTATATTTTGTGTTTTTGGTATATGGTAAATAATTAAATATACACACTAAACCTTAATGAGCTTTTTGTTACCCAAAAAAGATTTAATGTTTATTTAATTCTTTTAAAAAGAATTATTTTGAACTTAATTCTTTTTTTAAAACAATTGTTTTTCATTTTAAATCTTTTTTGAATTTATTTTGACAAAAAATCATTACAAAGATTTTTTTTTTTAAATAACTTTCAAAAGGTTAAGACGGAATTAAAATTGAAAGAAAATCATTTAGAAATCAATTTATTTATAACCAATTTAAAAAGGTTATAAACAACGTGTTTTTAAATGAATTTAAATTTATTGCTTAAATGCCAGGGTAAAAATAAGTTGTGGATCTTAATGAATATATTTGTTATTAAAATAAAGTATTTAGTGGACTTTGTGTTTTCTGAATAAAAGTAATTAAAATAAAAAATCTTACGGCACTACATCTGGAGATGTGGTTTGAGAAATATTAATACCCAGTTTGGTAAGCGAATTACTTTTAGAAATTAATTTTAAAAATTCACCTATTAATCAAAATGTAATATGCTTACTAAACAGGGTATTAATATTTACTAAATCACATAATTTTACTAAATCACATCTCTAGATGTTTGGACCATAAGGCTTATTATTTCAATTACTTTTTTTTTAGAAACACAACGTCCACTATATACGTTATTTTAATAACATTTATATTCATTAAGATCCACAACTTATTTTTTTGCTGGTATTTAAGCAATAAATTTCAATTAAAAACATGTTATTTATAACCTATTTTAAATTGGTTATAAATAAATTAACTTCTAAATGATTTTCTTTCAATTTTAATTCCGACTTAACCTTTTGAAAGTTATTTAAAAAAATAAATTTTTATAAAGATTTTTTGTTAAAATAAATTCCGAAAAGAATTAAAATGAAAAACAATTGTTTTAAAAGAAATAAGTTCAAAATAATTCTTTTTAAAAGAAATAAATAAACATTAAATCTTTTTCGGGTAACAAAAAGCTCTTTAAGGCTTAGTGTGTACTGAAAAATAGGGAAATAAGTAAGAAAGACCAGTAGTGGAATGTATAGGTGGATTGGTGACCCGAAGAGACGTCTGACGCACCGCCTTATTATAGACTTAGAAAGGTGGATGAATCTTGATCATGGTGAGGTAGACTTCTACCTCACACAGTTCCTTACTGGTCACGGTTATTTCCTCAAAATGCTTTTCAAATGGTGCAAGATGGCATCTCCGGAATATACAAACATGTATATAATCAGTCAAATAATGAGGCATAGTATTATGAACTTGATTTATACAGTAATTATTGGTTACAGAATCATTTACAAAATAATTAATTTTTACATATCTTTCATTATTTATTAAACTTGAGTCAAAAACGCATCCTTTTGCAAACATTTGAAAAATGAATTTTAAATTTTCTATTAAATTAAATTTTTCTTCAATAAGTCTATAATCTCTAATACATTCAGCATTAAAATATATACCATCTGCAACTTTTACGCAATTTTTTTTTCGGTCACTTTTACAGTCATCAAAAAAATTTTACAACAATATTTTTCAACATTTCAATGGTTTGATTCAGATTAATATACCTGATTATTTGCCTTTGGACTCTATTAGCAGAGTGAATTGCATCTGCGTTATTTCAATTTTGCGATTCATAATTGTATGTTGAGTGTGTCTGTAACGGACATAGGTTATATACAGTTCTTGCCAAATGAAGAAGTAGGTGAACATTATACGTTATATTTCTTTTTCGATAAATACTTTGTGTTTTAACAACAAATTCACGTAACATATTATCAGCTTTTTTTAAATTTTCTAATGCTATTTTGTCACCTAAAAGAATATGAGCATTATTTACCAGTAGACTCCAATTCTCTAAAATTTCTTTATCTACTTTCACAAATTCAATAATGGGAAGGCTAGAACGTCCAAACGTCCCTTACCCAAAAAGGGAAAGGAAATTGCCACGTTTGGGCCAAGTGTGGGGAGATAACTTATATAAGTTGTTATCTGTCGCCAAACGACAGCTCGCAAGAGCTGGCTACAAAGTTGGCCAGCATCGAGAGCACGATCCGAACGGCGACTGGTGGCGTCATCCTTGGTGGAGACTTCAACGCCAGGGCCTTGGAATGGGGCATGCCAACGACCAACCCCAGGGGACGAATGGTGCTCGAAATGGCCACTAGATGCAAACTAGTGGTCCAGAATAGAGGCAACAAGCCCACCTACGAGAGGGCAGGGTGGGGTGCCTCTATACCGGACATAACCTTCTCTACAGAAGCTGCGTCTGGGAAAATAGGCGACTGGAGGGTGATGGATGATCAATACAATGGTAGTGATCACCATTACATCGCCTTCCGGGTATTGGAAGGGGCCTCACAACGTCCTCCGTACAGGAGGCGTCCTCTGGGCTGGAACGTCTCAAAGATGGACGAAGACAGATTCGAGGAGTATCTTCGAATCGAGTCAGCGTCCATCCCCGCTTGGCATGGAGGGGCTACAAGTCCCCACGAGGCTGAAATCTTAGTTAAGAAAGTAACGTCTCTATTACGTGGGGCTTGTGATGCCTCGATGCCTCGCCGTAGGCCCTGGAAAGGGAGAAAGCCAGTGTACTGGTGGAATCCCGAAATAGCTGAGCTCCGAAAGGAATGCCATAGGACGCGACGAAGGGCGCAAAGAGCACGGGACAGACCTGAGGCTGCTTTGCTTTCGCAGGAACACAAGGACGCCAAACACCGGCTGGCCAAGGCCATCCGCCAAAGCAAGGCTGGATGTCTGCGCTCATTACGCGAAGAAGTAAACAAGGACCCCTGGGGCCTAGGTTACAAAGTCGTAATGGGCAAATTGAACCGGGGGTCCGACAACATGATGGACGCGGCGTCGACTGAACGGATCGTCGGTGCTCTCTTCCCTGAAAGGCCCATCCGGGAAAACCCGGTTGAGGTGATACCCAGGGAGGAAGTGCCGCGAAGGCGAGATGGTCAAGGCCATAAAGGCCATGAAAAATGGCAAGGCGCCGGGGCCGGACGGGATACCGGCGGAAGTGCTCAAAAGAGCGGTCAAAGTAATCCCTGGTATCCTGCTAAGCATGTTCAATGCTTGTTTGGTGGCTGGAGTGTTTCCAAAGCAGTGGAAGGTGGCACGTCTCGTGCTCTTGAACAAGGGCAAGGGGGGAGCCCCGGACTCTCCATCATCTTACAGACCTTTGTGTATGTTAAATACCATTGGTAAGGTGATGGAGAGCTTGCTCCGGGCAAGGCTCAGAAGGGCAATCGAGGAGGGCGGTGGTCTCTCTGAGGAGCAGCATGGTTTTCGTGAAGGGCATTCCACGATAGACGCCATTCGGCGTGTCGTGGATACCGTAGAGGCTGAGAGGGAAAAGCGGCCTGCAATTCGCAGGGACGTCCTTCTGGTAACGCTGGACGTCAAAAACGCTTTCAACTCGGCCAGGTGGGATGACATGATCCGGTCCCTCGAGTACGATTTCCGGATACCCAGGTATCTGGGTAACGTACTAAAGGATTACCTGCGGGACCGGAGACTGCTCTACGACACGCTCGACGGAAGGCGTGAAAGGGTTCTGAGTGCAGGCATCGCGCAAGGTTCGGTTCTCGGACCTGATCTGTGGAATGCCTTTTACGATGGCTTGTTGCGCGTCCACCTCCCGGAAGGAGTTTCCCTGATCGGGTACGCCGACGACGTGGCCCTAACCATAACTGGCAGGGACATGGAAGAGACCCAGGAGAGGTTAAATCTAGTCATGAGACGGATCAACCTCTGGATGGGCGATCACGGGCTCCAGCTTGCGATCCCAAAAACGGAGATCGTACTGCTGACTCGTCGAAGGGTTCCCACCGACTTCGATGTAATTATCGACGACGGCGGAAACCCTCACACGATCCGAACCAGAACATCGGTGAAATACCTGGGAGTTCAGCTTGATAACAAGCTGACCTTCTGGGAGCAATTTCAGAGGTCGTGTGAAAAGGCAGCGTCGGCCGCATCCTCCCTGTCAAGGCTCATGGCCAACATTGGGGGACCCAAACCAGGGAAACGAAGGCTCCTGATGTCAGTCGTCAACTCTGTCCTGCTCTACGGATCAGAAGTCTGGGCGAAGACCACAGAAACTGCCAAGTACAGGCGAAAAATATCGTCTGTACAGAGGCAAGCGGCAGTGAGGATCGCCTGCGGATACCACACGGTATCTCTAGAGGCGATCCAGGTTGTTGCTTCGGTGATACCCATCGACCTGCTAGCGTTGGAGCGGAAATTCATCTACGAGAGCGTAGATGAGCGCGAAGTGGCTTCCACTCGCGCCCGCTTCAACTCTATGAAAGCATGGAATAAACGATGGAAAAAGAACCAAGAGAAAAATGCCCTATGGACGCGCAGACTGATCTCAGACCTGCAGGCATGGATGGGACGACAGCATGGGGAGGTGGATTTCTACCTTACCCAGTTCTTAACCGGACACGGGTATTTCCGTGTCATGTTGAAGCATTGGCATAAGGTGGCAACAAAGGAGTGCTTGCACTGTCCGGGCGTGGATGATACAGTAGAGCACACATTCTTCGAATGTGTTCGCTACTCGGAGGGGCGCCCGCCCTTCCCGATTTGGAGGCCGGAGACGGTGGTCCCGGAAATGCTACGGAGTTCCGAAAACTGGAACAAAGTAGCAGAGTACGTAAGGACCACCTTGTTGGAGAAGAAGGAAGAGGGCTTTCTATCGTAGAGAGCTCTCCTGTCCCTAGGCAGGGGGAAGGCAGCGGCCAGCTGCCTAGGCTGCGCGTCCCAAACTGAAGTTATACCTGAAAAGGGAGTTCCGGTTTGGGACAAACAAGCGCAGGGGGTTTAAAGTGTGTTTATCCAGTAAGAATCTGGGGCGTAGCCGGCGACCGCGTTCGTCGGTGGTCTCCCAGTTGTGCACTTTGTGCAACTGGGCGGTCATGGAAATTTGCGGGTCTTTAAGGCCCGCAAACACTCCATGGCTGATGTAAGATTCACATATTTCCCATAAAAAAAAAAAAAAAAAAAAAAAAAAAAAAAAAAAAAATGGGAAGGCTAGAAAACAAAAGGTAATTTGCCAGTCACGAGCTATCCATTCACTTCATATACTGATCATTTGTGTCAATTTGACAATTGATGTTAGAGCTCTAATTTTTAACAAAATTTCATCGATCTGCTCTCTTTGTTGGGCTTAACTTTTTCAAAATTTCTCTAGTTGATTGCTTTACTACACCACTTACTAAAGCAAGCATTTACTAAACTGAGAAACTTTATCGACATTAATCTAACAATACTAGAAGAGAAATAGTTTTAACTCCAAAAAAAAAGGTAAACCTTTATCTACAGCTTTAAACATAAATTTTTCAGTATTCTCTTTTCGCCTTTATTGGTATTTCTATTGGATAGTGAAGCATTATAATCTTCTTCTGCCATGTACCAATCACACCCAAAATAAGCATTAAAATTAAGTTTTCCATTTGATCTTTTTCTGGCTGGTGTATCTTGTGTACTGTTAAGTAAATATACTTTTAATAAACGCTTCTCTCCTATTATTTGACACGGAATACCCTTTTCTCGAATACTCTGAATCATTTTGACAAATTCATCAAGGTAAATTCTCATTATAGGTTGAGATTCACCAAAACAAATTCCAGTGATTATAATATGTTTAAATCTTTTAAGTATAGGAATTTCGTTTATAGAAATGTAAATTGGCTAAACTGCGTCATTAAACGATTCAAAGGGTTCAAACCCATCAGTATTAAATTCAAGGGTAATATATTGATATTTATCCTCTATGGGCAAAGATTTAACAAGCTTTTTATATAACCTTCCATCGTAGACATCCTCTATTATACCATCAGATTTATGTCTTTTTCTTACAATCCAATCATAGATATGTACAACTTCAGATATTGCATCAGATGGATCTATCAAGATAAGCGTGTTTGCAGAAAATTTTTTGGAAATATTTACTACACATTTACAACTAATACATTTCAGTATATATAGGACATAATTTTCTAAAATAAGTTGATATTTTGATTACATATGCTGTCGATTAAATTTTAAGTATCTAGTATCACAGGAATGGAAAAAATGCAGTTTATTAGTTGGCATAAATGTACAATACCGAAATAAGATCTTGCATGCTTCATTGCATACTTTAGTGAAATTAAGAATAATTTACCAGGACTGATAACGACAGAAATATCTATCACTTTAAGTAATCCTTCGCTTTGAATAAATTTCAGTAAACCTCAAGGCTTTTCTAGATATACTTTTAATAGATCCCCTATTTCTTTTTCAGGATTTAAAATTTCACCATATGAAAATCTACTAATTCGAGATTGCTCACATATTCCTAAAATATAAAACAATATTGCAAAAATACAATGTGCTGATATTTACATACAAGTAGAAAATTTACTTTGATTAATTATAAATAATATAAAATTGTTTAAAAAACTAGTTGTTTTGAGTTACGCAATACTTATTAACTGTATAGTAGATTCAAATTTATTGAGACTTAGCTTTTATGATTTTTTAGATTAGTTTCCGACAAATTTAAAATATAATCTGATAATATTTTGTAATTTTCTTCAAGTGTTTCTAAACTTTCTTTAAGATCTTTCTATTAACCGACTCATGATTATCTATGGATAAAAAGTTTTGATATTTGTTATAAAACGAGCTTCCTTCTTGATTGGGTTATTGGTTCAACTCCGCATTCATTTCTAGCTGCATTATAAATAAAAAGAGAAAATATATATACCAATAAACAAATATAACCAATAAAATAAGAAAACATCAGATTGTACTTATTACCTGTGTCATTATTTTTGCAAGAATGTGAGCTCTGTAACTAGATTTTAAGTAGGAAAATTCAGAAACTTGTATGCATCTTTTTTTTTCTGTGTTTGTTTCCTAGATTTGTTGCGTTTAAAAAATTTCATTGTTTAACTAAAATAAAATAATGAGTTTAAAATTAAAAATTAACTTCTGAAACAATGATGTTGCAGTCTTATTTTAACCGTAAATAGCATAAATTTAAGCCAAATTTATTAACAGGTACTTACATGAATTTTTTTTTATGTATTATGAAAATTTTTTAATCTATGTAATCATTCAATAAAGACTTTCTAAAATATTTGAAACAAATTTTTAATGAATTAAATTAAAAGGTCTACTTGTATAAAAACACATTCTAGTAATTTCTTTGCTGTTTTTACTTATTTGGTTCCATTTGTAGCCGTTACTCGAGTTATTATAGAGCTGCAGTTTCTTAAAACAACAGCGCTATAATAGAATAGCGGCCGTCACTAGTGACACGTTTAATAGTAATCAAAAAAATAAAATAACTAACCTTGCACATTATAAGTTTTGTTTTGAAAACTGATGAAAGAAAGAGGTGAGATTAGTATATTAATAAAGTTTAAAAGCGTTTAAAAAGAAAAAAAATTTTAAAATAAAATTTGGGAAGTTCTAGATGTACCGGATTTTAATGTTTGAAATTTTAAAGTAAAATGTTTTTTACATTGAGAACGATAAATTAGTATTTTATTCTAATTTTTACTAAAAGTGAAATCGAAGGTAAATATTTAATTAATGCTACCTGTTTATTAAATATGTCTAATAAAACAATTTTTGTTTAAGTTAATTTTTTTTCAGCATCAATTGAACAGTTAATGCTTGATGAATTAAAAGAAAAAAGATCCAGAATAACACATTCTAAAAAATCGTGCAGCTCTAATGCAGAGGGAGAATCTAGTAAACACATGAAGATCATAATAATGATAAATTTAATTAATTTAATATTTTTGTATTTTTATAATTTTTTTATTGGAAAAGCTAAAGGTTTAAAAAAAAACGAAAAAAAAAAAATAAATAAAAAATTTAGTTTTTCTGATGAAATTAAAAATTAACTAATCCAAAAGAAATTATTGCAACAAAGCAGTCTCTTTGATACTTCTTCATCTGACGAGGAAGTAAAAATTAGTAATAAAAAAGCTAAGTCTCAAAAAAAAGGTAAGAAAGTTTGAAAGTTTTCCCTGTAAGCATCAAATTATAAAAAATTTTTTATCAAAAAATTAATAAGTGTAATACGACATAAAATACATTTGCAGGAACTTGCAGTTCCTGCACCTTCGGGCATAGAACCTGCTAGTAATCAAAATAGTATTGCTTCTTCAAACATCGGTACTCAATTCAGGAACCAGGGGCTGCTCAAAATGCAAATTCTTCCGAAGTTAATCTGCAGAGTCACAAAAAAAAAGGCTTTGAATAGCAATAAACATGTTAAAATAGTAAACAATGGAAGAGAAAGACGAGTGATCATGAGATTTAGAAGAAAAAAATGATCAGGTATATTAAAAAAATCATTTTCTGTAATATCATTTATGAAATTAAAAAAAACAAACTAAATTTTTAATTTTTTGAGACATCCAAGGAACGAAGAAATTAACTTCTATAGAAAAAGAAATTTTAAGCAGCATTAAATATTATTTAGATAGAGGCAATACAGATAAAAATATTTTAACAAGAGGACAAATATTAAATTGAAATAGAGTAAAATTTTTTTAAATCCAAAAATATTTTAAGAATATAATAAAATCATTGTTTTAACTATTTTCAAATTTTAGATTTATCTTAGAGAAGGAATAGACTGTGATTATTAACTTTTTTGCTTAAGACAACACAGCGATCCAAAAAAGTTTTTTGAGTTTATCGTTCATTCTATTTGACCTAGAGATAAATTAGTTTATCGATGCCAAGATATAGATAAGACATATATTATTCTTGAAGGGGGTACAATCAAACCTTTAACACCAACCAAAAAGATTAGTTTATAGTAGTAAGTAAGAAATTAAAATATTGAATATTTAAATTAATATTTAATGCAAAAAATAATGTTAAATATTTAATGTTTACTCCAGGTTTGTATAATGATCGTTTAAGAAAAATTTATCCAAATAGTGTACAGATCTGTAGAGTTAAGGAATGTTAATTCATATTTTACAAGAATTATTCGCAATGATCGTAGAGACTTGTTCAAAAAAGCTAAACTTGTTGATGATATGGATGGCATAGAACCATTAAGTTCCTGTAGTGATGAAGCTTATTAAATTTTTCAATTATGTTAAAAATATTTCATAAAATAATAAGTCTTGTAGTATAATTTTTAAAAAATATGTTGATGATTAGATATGGTAGACCAGTTATATAACTTAATTTTTCTTATCTACTAAAATTTCATTAAAAATATTTAGAATTAAAATTTAAAACTATGTTGATGTAAAAGTTATACTGGTGATATAATTATTTTTAACGATATACTTATTCATATTTTTTATTAAATATAAAGGAATTTGTTTGAATAAACATATTAAACAATACATCCAGGATAAGTTGCTGTATTTTTTCTTAGTGTATTGTATACTTTTAATTAAAAATAAAAAAATTTAATTTGATTTTCTTTTTTAATTTCAAGCGCAACAACTTAACAGCGGTGGCTCACTTTTCATCACAGGCCTTTGGTACTGATGGGATACCTCACAGAGTTGTTGCAAAGTCACTTCCCACAATTGGTCCTTATCTAGTCAAGCTTTTCAATGAATCATTGATAGGTGGAGTTTTTCCCACAACGTGGAAAAGATCATTATTAGTGGCCATTAAAAAAAGCATCTGCTCAATCCTCACCATTAGATTTTCAGCCAGTAGCCTTGCTATGCTACTTGCAAGGTACTTAAAAAGCTGGCTCATGACCAAATTACTAGTTACTTACAGCAAAACAAACTGCTTGACCCACTACAGACTGGTTTTCGACCTTACAGTAGTTGTGAGACGGGTTTAATAAAGCTTACAGAGGACATACGATCTGGTAGAAATAAAAAATTATGACAATTCTTCTGCAATTTGACTTTAGTAAGGCTTTTGATTCCATATCTCCTTCTAAGTTGATTGGAAAATTAATATCAATAGGTTTTTTGAAAAATACCTTACTGTGGATCAAATCCTACCTTTAAGGTCGACAGCTACAAGTTACTAATAAGTCATCAACCTCTGACCCACTTGAAGTAAATCTTGGTGTCCCGCAGGGGTCTGTTTTAGGACCACTTCTGTTTTGTGTTTAAGTTAATGACGTTAAACAATATCTCCATGACTACATTTATCATCTACTATACACAGATGATTTACAAATATACATAGAAACGTAAACTGAGTATATACATGAAGCTATCAATAAACTATCATTAGCAGCCTACAACATCAATGACTGCACAAAAACTGTATCAAACTAAAAGCGAAATATCTTAGTGCTGTCCACATCTATAACATACTAAATATTGGAAAGCCAGTCTATCTCAAGGATAAAATAAAAACCTATACTCCCACAAGAAAACTTTGTCCTAAAAATCGCCCTCACCTGGTAGTAGAAACATCCACTAATCCCATTTACAACAATTCCTAACTAGTATTCATGGTCTCCTTCTGGAACTCCCTCCCTGAAGAAATCGCGTCTGTCAAGCTCAGTTTTCAAATCTAGTCTTCATCAACACCTTCTATAGATTGACAGACAAGAGGAAAACTTTTGTTAAACCTAAACTCATTTTTCTTTCTCTTTAACTATATCAATCTCATCAGCCTCACCCTTTCCTCTGTTTTCTTACCCTAATTTTTGTTATATTATAAATTTTTATATTATTTCAAATTTTATTTAGCGTGTAGCAACTCAAATATCTTATATCATTATGTAGTACAATTTTTTGTACAATTATGTACAATAATCTTACTAATAATAAAAAAAAAAAAAAAAAAACATTTGTATAATGAGTTGTTGACTTTTGTATTTTATAAATAATCTTAACTTTTTTAGAATGGATAAAAAAAACTAATGTATTAAAATATGATAAATTACTATATTGTATTATTATATGATAATTTTTGTTTGAAAAAAAGAAAAAATGAATTAAATTTAATGTTTCATATTTTTATAGTGAAAAAATTTTAGAGATATTACACGTGTGCTACATTGGCATCCCTCGATTGTAACACTTGGTCTTTTTGGGATTCAAATGGGCGGGTGGTAATGTCGTGTTGCATGTGTTCGTATATTTTGTAAATAGTGTTATGAATGTTTGCGCCTCACTTTCTGCTGTAGACTCCTTTCTGCATCAGTCGTCGGGCGCCACTAATATTTGTTTTCTCGAGCAGCAAATTTTGTCGTCTCGGACGCCGAAAATGTTTGCTCTCGAGGTTCAGCGCGCGCACCTGCCCCGAGTAACCATATACTGTACATATTTTATAAGCATGTGCTATATGTATATTATGTAGTTTGTGTGCTTTTAATAAAAAAATAAATTTACTTGTGATTTAAAATAAATTAATTATGTGATAAATTGTTTTAAATATTGGTTTAAAAGAAGATTTAGAAATGGAGTTTTTTTAAAAAGCATAATCAATACAAAGAATTTTATACGTACTTAATGGGTAAGTGCATGAGTATGCAAATGTTTGTATTTTTAATTTTTAAATATAATTTTTAATAATAAACATAACGAATTTGTTTTTTTTTTTCACTTTATTTACATGAAAAATGAGAATTATACAAAAATTTGCATACTCATGCACTTACCAATTAAATATGTATAAAATTCTTTAAATTGATTATGCTTTTTAAAAAAACTCTCCATTTCTAAATCTTCTTTTAAACTAATATTTAAAATAATTTATCACATAATTAATTTATTTTAAATCACAAGTAAATTTATTTTTTTATTAAAAGCACACAAACTACATAATATACATATAGCACATGCTTATAAAATATGTACAGTATATTATTACTCGGGGCAGGTGCGCGCGCTGAATCTCGAGAGCAAACATTTTCGGTGCCTGAGACGACAAAATTTGTTGCTCAAGAAAACAAATATTATTGGCGTGCGACGACTACGATTTATTCTCTATTCATTCCCAGTGTATTATAAAATTTCACTTTTGATTTTACCTACCAGGACGAAAGAAAAATTTATTTTAAGGGACGTGAAGGGTTCTGGCTCAAGATGCATAGCACCGAGGGACAATAATCAATATTTGCATTCAGATGCAATGTAAAATATTTTTATCTTAAGGGTAAATTTTGAAAATAAAAAAAATAATGTTTTATTAAAATCATGGAAAAAGTTCAAAATTTGCAAATTGTACTGTAAAATTATTTTTATTAGTTTATTGAGCGAGTTTTACTGTGATTAAACAATAAATATGATTTGAGGGGTTCGGCGCGCAGAAGGCTTGCCTCTAAGTTAATCCAAAAATTGGTGGTGGCCAGAATCAGCTGAGAGTAAAAAAAGCTTAAAACTTAAGTATTAATTAGTTTGTAAGTCTTTATCGGGACCCTTTATAAAAAAAAATTCATGGTTATTCCGTACAAAAAAAGTTAATAGAAGCACATACTGACTTTTAAGAATTTGAATTAGTTTTTTAGTTATCACGAAAGCCATTTTGTTCTTTAATGCTTCAAGATTTTATACACCATGGACAAGTGAAGCATAAAAATAAAAAAAATTTTCTTTTGTTATATTTTTTTTTTTTTGTAGAAAACTGAAAAAAAATTCTCTTGAAATCTTTAACCATACCGAATTCGAAAAATCGCTAAAAATCATAGTCAAATCGGGTATACTCTACTTGAAAAAAAAAAAAACGAAAACTGTTTACTTTGACCTCTAACTTTTGGCTAATGCAACTCAGAAGTAACTTTTATTTAAAGTAAAATTTATTAATTTCAAAAAACTAATTTTGCACCAACTCACTATTTTTTAATTTCCTAAGTTCAAGCTTATTTTGAGCCTACCATGGATACAATAAAAAACTGATCTTATTAAAAACTTTGAAGTTCAAAGATTTACCTCATTCGCGCCACTAAAAAGAGGTTCTCCAGTGTGCATTTCAACTAATATGCAACCTAGACTCCACATATCTATAGCTAGGTCATATGGAATACCTAGTAGCACTTCTGGCGATCGATAAAATCTGGATTGAATGTACTGATATATCTGAAAAAATAAATGCGTTTATTTATAGATTTTTTTTTATATATAGTTTTAGATATTTATTCATAGATAAAAATTAATTAACTGTAATTTAAGTTTAATAAAATTGCATTTGTTTATTTCGCTTTTAACTAAATTGGAAAAAATTGATTTGCAAATTAATGCTCAAATAAAAATTTTTAAAGTTTGTTTATTACTAACATTCATTGCCCAATTTTTTTTAACATATAAATTTAGTTAAAAGATGTTTATATTTTGCTGTTTTACACATCTAAATATAAAATAATTTTTTTTTTATTTTTCTTTAAATAACTATTCATGCATGAACATTACTCCTTATAGGGAAAGACTAGGGTAGCTAACTTGCAATACTCGTAGGCTATATTTTACATCCATTATCATGTATAAAATCATTATTTATACACAATTACACGTGGAAAAGATCAAATACTAATAGTACTTTTAAATCCTTCAATAAGCGTGAGCATTAACATATAATGATATATTTTATTATTCAATTTTCTCATTCTTCCACGCCTTTGAAACAAAAAAAAAGGTACAAAAACACGCTTATTCAAAAGTTAAGAATGGGTATTATCGATTTTTCTAGGCACATTTTTTATATTTAGGAGAGGGGATTGAACGTATATTATACACAATGGTGCTATGGGGTTGGCGTTTTATTGTCAGAATTCAAAAGTCCTCTAGAAATTTGATCTTGTTACACGTGTACCTGTATAAATAATGATAAATTCTTTATCAATAATGTATAAAAAACATACTTAGAAGTGGTAAAGAATATTTACTCATCCTCCAGGCATGTAAATACATTTATTTCAATGCTATCATTGAAAACCCGTGAAAAGGGGTAGTTTTTTCCCATTTAAGGGTGTTCCCCGATTTTTTGCCAAATTTGGACCCCGAATTCGGATTCAGCGACCCAAAAAACCTACAGTAAGCCTTTTTTCAAGACGGTTATTGGTGCCAGAGTCCCTTTCAAGTAGTATTTCTGATTTTGACCATTTTAAACCTTCCAGGGCCCGACTCCCTCCTCAAAACCCCAGATACCAAAAAATTTCAAATGTAAACCTCGTACGTTTTGGCTTTATCTAAAATATTAGACTATTCCGAGGTGTCTTAACTTCACTTTTTTTTGCCCAAAATTGGACAACTTTAGCAACTCATAACTTTTTTCAATACCGCTGGCGAAAAAAACTTTTCATGGAAGGTTAGTACGTTGTGGTGTTTTCTACGTCTGAACGAAAATTCAAGTGTCTTAAATACACGCACACTTTACCATAGCTATATCTTAATCTATATATTCTGCTAAAATCAATACTAATATTTAAATGATACAAATGCATAAAAACATTGAAATTACAACTGTTCTATAAAACAGGCTACTGTTAGTCGATAAAAATTTAGAGTGGCGTATATTTTGCTAAATTCAATACATACACGTAAAAAAAATATAATACAAACTAAACGTATTACGTTACTGAAATATGATTAGTATTGTAAGTTGTTGAATGGAAAGAGTAAACGTTGAATTGTCAAATAAAAACATTAGACCAACAAATACTTTGTTAATTCAAGCAAAATTAAAATCGTTAAGTTAACCACTTAAATCTTTGTTGAATCAACATAGTGTTAGATAAACCAACAACCTACAACATTAATATGATTAATTTTAATAGTTAGGTCAATGCTTTTTCTTTTATATTAAAATATTTATTCATTCTTTCTCTTTATATCCTTTTATGTATTTAACACCGCGGCCGGCGACAAGTCGAAACATGTTCTTCAGCAGCGGCTTTTGTTTATATTATTATTCATTATTATTATAATAAAGAAATGGAATTTCCTAAAAATTATTTATGATAGTTTTATCTATTATTTTTAAATATGCATTTCGCTGGGTATGCATAATTTACTGTGCATATAATTTCGAAAATTATTATCTGTAACATATAGTACTTAAAATTTTTTTATTAAATCGAAGTGTCCTAATATTAGCAGAATGGATAATCTAGCTGTCTCGGAAGCCGCGGAACTCGGTTCGATCCCAGTAGCAGTCAAAATTTTTCTTCGGTTTTTTTTAACAGATTTTAAATTAATAAATATATAAGTACATAAATAAATATAAAAAAATAATTATCAAAAAAAAAAAAATTATTAATAAAAAAAAAAAAAAAAAAAAAATACCTAAATAAATATAAAAAAAATAATTATCAAAAATAAATAATCAATAAAAAAAAAAAATAATAATAAAAAAATAATTTTTTTTAACAAAATTTTCACTCTGTTTGAATCAACTAAGTAACTATGACAATTAAACAAATACTTTGTTGGCATATTTCAACAAAGTTATTTGTCAATACAACTTAGAATTTTTTCCGTGTATATTTTAATGCTATCATTGCATAAAAACATTTGAAATAACAATATTTCTATAAAATAGAATCCGATTCGAAACTATTTTTGCGGTGTATATTCTGCTAAATTCAATACTAATATTTCTATAAAACATTTTATAAAATTGAAATTACAACTGTTCTATAAAACAGGCTACTGTTATTCGATACAAATTTAGGGTGGCGTATATTTTGCTAAATTCAATACATTTATTTCAATGCTATGATTGCATAAAAACACTTGAAATAATAACATTTTTATAAAACAGGATCTCATTCGAAAATATTTTTGCGGTGTATATTTTGCTAAATTCAATATAAATATTTTAATGCTATCGTTGCATGAAAACATTTGAAATTACAACATTTCTATGGAAAAAACAAGACGGAATTCGAAAACATTTAAGTGGCGTATATTTTGCTAATCTCCATATAAATATTTTAATAATGCTATCATTGCATAAAAACATTTGAAATCACAACATTTCTATAAAACAAGACAATTTTTAAAAACACGTAAGTGGAGTATATTCTGCTAAATTCAATACTAATATTTTAATGTTATCATTGCATAAAAAGAATTGAAATTACAATTTTAAAAATAGTATATATTCTGCTGCATTCGATGATATTATTACAAATTTTTTAAGAAACGGGACACTATACGAAAAAAAAATTAAATTGAGGTATAGTTTCTGCTAAATTTAATACTAATTTTTCAATGCTATCTTTGCATAAAAATAGTTGAAATTACAACATTTCAATAAAAGTATATATTTTTGATTTAATTCTTTCAATAAAGTGAAAACTAAAGAATACCATTTAGTGAAATTTTTGGAATTTTTTATTTTTTCATGTATAGGACAGCCGATATCCATTTTTCTATTTAATGAAATTTTTTGAGTTTCTTTATATATAAAACACCCGAACATATAGATTGATATTTTTGCAGTTTTTTCATGTTGTAGACAGACAATGTGATATTTTCTATGAAGTTAAATTTTTTGAATTTTTCATGTATATTTTGTATATTTTTTCATGTATATTTATTTTCATACAATATGAAAAAACTATAAAAATTTTAATCTGTATTGTCTGCTATTTGATATATTAAAAAACTTTAAAAGTTGTACTCTGAAATAAGATAGATTTCGGCAGTTTAAGAATAAAAAAAACAAAAATTAAAAAAATTTTACTGCATAGTAAATTTTATATTGACTGTTTACAATATGAAGATACAACAAAAATTTCAATCTATATTTTCGACTGTTTTATATATGAAAAGTCTTATTTATGAACAAAAAAAATCATAAATATTTCACTCTAGAGTAAAATTCATATTGATTGTCTACTGTATAAAATAACAGCAAAAATTTCAATCTTTATGGTTTTATATATAGAGAATCCTAAAAATATTACCATAGAGTAAAATGGATATCGGCTGTACTATTTATGAAAAAACATAAAATTATACAAATCTCACTCTATAGTAAAAGGCTATTGCCGGATAAATATAGTGATTTGGGCACAGAGTTTATTTTCAATCTTCATTGGTTTTAGACCCTTCATTGGTTTTAGACCCTTAAGACCATTTTAAGACCCCGAAAATTTATTTTTAATTTTCGAAAAATCGGTTTTTTGAACATAAAAAAAATAACCAGCGTTAAATTTCTTCAAACTGACCTAAAAAGTTGAAAAAAAGTATATTTTACTGATATCAGTCTTGTCCTGGAGGGGGAGCTCATCTCCACACCGTCAAAACTCAAAAAATGCGTTTTTTTGTCTCTACACGATTAAAATGCAATATAATTGCGAAAATTCGTTTTGGAACCTCCCTTAATCTTTTTGAGCATCTATTTTTACTTTTTAACTAAAATATATTTCATTAATTATTGTTTTTAGACCCTTATGACCACTTAAGACCCCCTTAAGAGCCCAAAAATTGATTTTACATTTTCGAAAAATCAGTTTTTTTGAAATTAAAAAATTATACCTGCCTTTAATTCTTTCAAATTGGACTAAAAAGGCAAAGAAAATTATTTTTTAACGATATCAGTCTTGTCCTGGAGGGGGGGGGCTCATCCCCAGCCCTTCAAAACTCAAAAAACGCGTTTCCTTGCCCCTACACGATTAACCCATTAATTCCTAAAAAGAAACTGCATTTGAGAGAGCTGTAAAACCTATTCCATTTAGAGCATTTGGCTCAAATTAGTAAAATAAAACAAAAAAAAATTTCAAAATGGCGAACATTTATAAATGGCGGACCAATATGGTGGTCAGAAAAAATTAAATTTTGATATTTTTTGATAAAAATTTGTGTGAATGGTATTTTTTGGGTGCTTATTAAGAATATATAGTTATTTTTCAAAATTTTTAAATGGTAGAACCTATATGGCCGTTGAAAAACTCGAAATTTCGAGATTTTTGACGATTTTGAGCCTGAGCAGAAACTGTAAGTTATATAACCATAAAACCGGTTTCATTTAGGGCATTTAAACATGATATGTGAAAAAATATTTATTTATCTATCTATTTTTCAAAAACTCAAAATGGCGAGCCTAAGAAGAAACTATAAGTTTCTTCTGTGTTCGTCTAATTGATCTGCCATTTTAAATGTTAATAAATAATTTTCATTTTTTCATATAACATGTTTAAATGCCCTAAATAAAACCGGTTTTACGGTTATACTATTTACAGTTTCTTCTCAGGCTCAAAATCGTCAAAAATCTTGAAATTTCGAGTTTTTCAACGGCCATATTGGTTCCACCATTTAAAAATTATTGAAAAATAACTATATATTCTTAATAAGCACCCAAAAAATACCATTCACACAAATTTTTATCAAAAAATATCAAAATTTAATTTTTTCTGACCACCATATTGGTCCGCCATTTATAAATGTTCGCCATTTTGAAATATTTTATTGTTTTATTTTACTAATTTGAGCCAAATGCTCCAAATGGAATAGGTTTTACAGCTCTCTCAAATGCAGTTTCTTTTTATGAATTAATGGGTTAATCGTGTAGGGGCAAAGAAACGCGTTTTTTGAGTTTTGAAGGGGTGGGGATGAGCTCCCTCTCCAGGACAAAACTGATATCGTTAAAAAATAATTTTCTTTGCCTTTTTAGTCCAATTTGAAAGAATTAAAGGCAGGTATAATTTTTTAATTTCAAAAACTGATTTTTCGAAAATGTAACATCAATTTTTGGGCTCTTAAGGGGGTCTTAAGTGGTCATAAGGGTCTAAAAACAATAATTAATGAAATATATTTTAGTTAGAACGTAAAAATAGATGCTCAAAAAATTAAGGGAGGTTCCAAAACGAATTTTCGCAATTATATTGCATTTTAATCGTGTAGAGACAAAAAAACGCATTTTTTGAGTTTTGACGGTGTGGAGATGAGCTCCCCCTCCAAGACAAGACTGATATCAGTAAAATATACTTTTTTTCAACTTTTTAGGCCAGTTTGAAGAAATTTAACGCTGGTTATTTTTTTTTATGTACAAAAAACCGATTTTTCGAAAATTAAAAATAAATTTTCGGGGTCTTAAAATGGTCTTAAGGGTCTGAAACCAATGAAGATTGAAAATAAATTCTGTGCCCTTTTTTTCTACGCAATTTTCAGATTAATAGCACAACACAGTGCGGAGAAACAAAAAAAAAACTTAGTTTTTTAAGGTTTAAGGGCGCCTAATATGGGCTAGGAAGCTAATTTCAACGGCGATCGGCTAGTTTTTATAATACTTTTCAGATACAAATAATTTTTTTGAGATTGGGGAGGGGGGCCAATTCACTATATTTATCCGGCAATAGCCTTTATATTGGCCGTCTACATTATGAAAAAAAATCAAATTTTTCAAACTATATTGTTGGCTGTGTTATATACGAAAAAATCCAAAAAAATTCACTATAGAGTAAAATGGATATCTTATGTCTTTTTTATGAACAAACAAAAATTATGAAAATTTCATTATATAGTAAAATTCATATTGATTGTCTAGAATTAATTTAATTCTGTTCTCATTCATTTTTAAATAAAAATGAATTGCTTTTTAATCAAGTATGATTAAATTTATTATAACTAAACACATATGATCAAAATATAAATAAATTAATGCAAGAAATTTTTTATTTGGTTAAGCCGAGCATCGCGAGGCCAATCAGCTAGTAAAAATATAATATAAAAAATAAAATCTTTGCTCGAAACTTTGAATTGATTATAAACCAAATTTTCTAATAAAAAAAGTGCTGATGAAATACGGGAAATGAATTTTTTTGACTATTTTTATTTCGGCCAAAATTAAAAGGGGTATATGAAAAAATGTCAAATATTTTTTTTTTTTTAATTTTTAATGTTTTGTACAAAAAAGGTTTGAAACAGTTAAAAACTTTAATTGATATGGTTCATTGAGTCAGAGAGCTCAAAAAACATGATATAAATAGATGTAAATTAATTTTAAAATATTTTGATTCTTTGAAATTTTGGTTTTATTCGCACAAAACCATTTTTATTGATCAAAATCCCTTATACAAGAAGTGTTTTTATAACAAAAGTGATATTGAAATGGAAAAACTGGAATTTTTTGACCATTTTTATTTTCACCAAAATCGAAAGGGTTATAAATGAAAAATTATGAAAAATTTCTTTTAAGTACCGAAAAGGGTTTCTTTTTTAAATTTTTAGAAGTTTTGTACATAAAAAAATTTGGAAAATTTAAAAACTTATTTCAATATGGTTTTCTGGGTCAGAGAGCTCAAAAAAACTGAGATGTATGGATTTAATTCGGTTTAAAAAATTGTTAATTTTTAGAAATTTTGATTGTATTCGAACAAAAACATTTTAATTCGTTGCAATGCCTTATAAAACAAGTTTTCTGATTAAAAAATTTCTGCTAAAATGGGCAAACTGGAATTTTTTGACAATTTTTATTTTTACCAAAATCCAAAAGGATACACGGATAAAAATTCAGTTGACTACCGCACCAAAAGGATGGGTTGCGACGAGAACAGTAAAATATGGAGTATACATAAATAGTATATTTTTACCCATGGCCACAAAAGTAAAGAATGGCCCAAATCGCACGTAATTTGGTAAACTGCGATTTGGGGCATCCTTTTTTTGTGGCCAAAGACAAAACATAATTTTTCTTGCTCAGTGTCGAGAAAATGCGTTTTTTCGAATAGCGCAGCGGCCAGAAAACACGCACTTTCTGGACACTAACAAGAAAACAAAATTAGGCGAGAATCTAACCTAAATTGAGTAGTTCCACGCATAAACCACGTAATGTAGAATTCACTCGAATCTACTTTTGTCAAGTGCACATTCTAATTTGGGTGAGAACAGAGACTATTTTGGTGAGAATGTCGCTCAAAATACTGGTTGCGATTCAAGAGAAAATAGGGCTAATCAACTGAATTTTTATCCGTGTATATAAAGAAAAATGTCAGAGTTTTTTATTTTTTTATTTTTTTTTGTCTTTTGTACTAAAAAAAATTTGAAACAGTTAAAAACTTAAATTAATATGGTATGCTGGGTCAGAGAGCTCAAAAAACCTGATAAAAATGAATTTAAGGGAATTTTAAAATTAGTTTATTTTTAGAAATTTTAGTTTTATTCGCACAAATCCATTTTAATTGGTAAAAATCCCTTATAAAACAAGTTTTTTAATAAAAAAAGATGCTAATGAAAAGGGCAAACAGGATTTTTTGACAATTTTTATTTTGCCCAAAATCAAGAGGGTTTTTTTTTGTAAAATTTTTCGTAATTTCGAAAAACTTAAATCAATATGGTTAAATCGATATGGCTTTGTAAATATTTTTTTCCTGAGATACATTATGAAAATAAAAATTATAACAGTTTATTAAAATTATGAAAATAGTTCATTATTTAAAATTAACATCTTACTGTACAATTGTTTTTGTTTATGAATTATGACACAGTATTATTGTGATAAACGTGAAGTATGAGTTACGGAGGTTTCCGCGGTTTAACGCGCAGGGGTCTTGCATCCTACTTATAAAAAAAATTATAAAAAATTTTTAAATTTGAGAGGAGTGGAATATACCTGAAAGGGTAAGATTATATTTTAAAAAAGTTATTTTTTGTAGCTGGTAACCAATTTTTCTTATAAGTAGCCCCACGAGTTAAACTAAAAAAATTATTATTTAAATTTTTAGGTCATTTCATACGCACATTTAAGAATAATAGTGAAAAAACTAATTCCTAATAAAAAAATTACATTTTTTTAAAGGACCCCGCACCATTAGCATTGGAAAATTGCAAATGGTGCGATTTTTTTCAAACTTTGGGAATCGATAGTTCAAGAGATTTTGAAACGAAAATGTCTTATGAAAAAATCGGAAATATTCATTGTCATTTCATATTCATATTCATATTCATTATCCTTTTGAGATACGGAGGCTAGAAGTGTAAAAAAGTTAAAAAATTATTTTGCTGATACAGAAGACGTAAGTAAAAGATTTTGCTTGTAGGGTTTTGCGCATGAATCAAGATTGGGTTTCAATATGTTTTATGGGTCACTGATTCTAATAATGATGTTCCTAAAAACCCAAACGTATGTGTTAGCCCTTAAAGGGCAAAAATGGCCCTTTTAAGGGTTTCTAAGTACAAATCATAAATGCTTACATCATAACTCAAAATATACGTTTTTTGGGTCACTGATTCCAATAATGATGGTCCTAAAAACCCAAACGTATGTGTTAGCCATTAAAGGGCAAAAATGGCCCTTTTAAGGGTTTCTAAGTACAAATCATAAATGCTTATATCATAAATCAAACTATACGATATTATGGAGGCTAAATTCGATGATGGTCGTCACTAAACCCAAATGGTTTATGAAGAGCTCTTAAAGGGCTGCATTGCCCTTTTTAGGTCTTTTTGGCTACAGGGATTTTACAAAGACAACTACCTTAATTCTCATCATAAGTTAATCTTTGTTTTTAAACTATTTTTTTTTGTTTTTGGGACCATCATCTTTGAATCTAGTGATGTAACTATCGCGCAGTTTAAGTAAGTAATATACACTGAAAAACCGATACCATTGAAGCAATGACTTAGAAGCGATTGAAATATGCCAATAGAATATATCATTGATTTGATGGTGCCGCTATTAAATGAATAGCTTCTCGCCATTAATATGGCAGTCATTGTTTTGATGTAAATTTTCGTAAAAATAAAAGAGAATATAAGATTGAATTAATAGAGGGCATACAATCAAAATAATTGTTTTTAATATTTTGATTCAACGTTTAAAAACATTCAATCAATAGAAATTGATTTTAGTTCAATAATATTAATAATAACAAAAAAGTACGTATTGTGCATATGTCTAGGTATACTACTCTTTCTCTTTCTATCCTTCTGCGTATTTATTGTTTACTCAGACTATAATTATGGCTTTTAATGGCGCGCGCGGTGTTTTTATTTATATTAGTGCTATTCATTATTACTATTATAAAGAAATGGAATTTCCTAAAAATTATTTATGTTAGATTTAATTATTATTTTTAAATATGCATTCGCTATACCTAGATATGCATAAATTACTCTTAATATTAAAAGGGGTGGGAAAATTATTACCTGTAACATATAGTCTTCAAAATTTTTTTATTAACACAAAGAGTCCTGCTGGCGTAATGGATAAGGTCGCTGCTTACTGATCAACACGATTCACAACGGTACCCAGTTCGATCCCGGATGAAGTCGCAGTTTTTTTATTTAATAATAAATTTAAAAAAAAAAAAATTACACACCAAACCTAAGAGTTTTTTGTTACGCAGAAAAGATTGAATGCTTATTTAATTCTTTAGAGAGGAATTATTTTGAGGTTAATTATTTTAAAAAAATTTATTTTTGTTTTAATTCTTTTTGGACAGAATAAAAACAAAAATAAATTTTTTTTAAATAATTAACCTCAAAATAATTCCTCTCTAAAGAATTAAATAAACATTTAATATTTTCTGCGTAACAAAAAACTCTTTTAGGTTTGGTGTGTAAATTCTTAATGTATAATAATGTAATAACAATAATTAATAAAAAAAATAATTAATAAAAAAAATCGAAAAATAATATAACAAATTATCAATACCGCCTTAAAAAAAAAATACGCAAGCGAGGAATAATCAAATAAGTAAACATTAAAATAAAATAATAAATGTAAAAAAAAAAAGAAAAAAAAAATAAATAAATTTTTACTTATTTTCTGTTTATTATACATTGAAATGATATGTATTCATATTAATCATTTCAATAGCTTTAAATATTTGAAATAATTTCAATCTCGCCATTGAATTTATGATATCCGTCATTGGCATATATTAATTGCTTTTAAGTCATTGTTTCAATGGTACCGGTTTTTCAGTGTAGTTATTAATGATTCACACATAGTAAGCCCTAAAAAGGGCAACTTTGCCCTATAAGGGCTTTAGAAATACTGTTAGGATTTTCAGATCGTCATCAAGTAATTTTTCCATCCAAAAAGTGTTTATCTTGAGTTCTTTACATTGTTGTCAAGGATCAGACAAGAAGAAGACCTAAAAAGAGCAATGTAGCTCTTTGAGAACTCTTCATAAACCATTTGGGTTTAGTGACGACCATAATCGAATTTATCCTCCATAATATCGTACAGTTTGAGTTATGATATAAGCATTTATGACTTGTACTTAGAAACCATTAAAAGAGCCATTTTTGCCCTTTAATGGCTAACACATACGTTTGGGTCTTTAGGACCATCATTATTGGAATCAGTGACCCAAAAAACGTATAGTTTGAGTTATGATGTAAGCATTTATGATTTGTACTTAGAAACCCTTAAAAGGGCCATTTTCGACCCATAAAACATATTGAAATCCAATCTTGATTCAGACGGTAATCCCTAAAAGAAAAATCTTTTTCTTACCTCTTCTGTATCAGCAAAATAATTTTTTAACTTTTTCCAACTTCTAGTCTCCGTATCTCAAAAGGGAATGAATATTTCCGATTTTTCCATAGACATTTTCGTTTCAAAATCTCTTGAACTATCGATTCCCAAAGTTTGAAGAAAATCGCACCATTTGCAATTTTCCAATGCTAATGGTGCGGGGTCCTTTTCAAACAATTTTTCTTACGCGTAAGATATCCCCCAATGCAAAAAAGATTTTATTTGACATTAAAAATTATTACCAGGACTCCCAAAAAAGAGGAAATTCGTAAAATTGAAGTATATAAATATTTTTTATTTATATTCGTCTATTATCTATGTGTATTTATTATCCATGTAAATGTTTTTTTTCTGTCCTAAATAAATTATCTAATAATATAAAAATTCTTAAAACTATTGACCTTAAAAATTTTTTATTACTATTAAAAATTTTATAAATATTTTATTCAATTTGTTATATTAGGGATTGATATATATTTTTGCAGGGTTGTAGGTGTAAAGGGGATCCGGAAATGAAAATAGAGACCCAAATTATCTACTAAGTGAGCTATTTGGCCCAAAATATTCAATCTTTTATTTGTTTATAAAACTCGCCTCTTTTTTTTACTAAAGACACAACCAGGGAGGGTTGCAATGGCGAATACATACGTTTTTGACTTTTAACCTTTTCTTGGGATTCCTAGTAAAAATTATTTATGCTAAATAAAAAATTTTTTGCATTTGAAAGCAAATAAAGTTTCCTTAAGAATTAATTGAAAGTTTACCCCATTTTAGGGTTTGATATCTCATTTCATAGGGATTTTAGCTAAAAATAAGCTCCAGAAATGAAAAGATCGACCCAAAATACTTACTGGGTTAGTTTTTTGGCCCAAAATATTCAATCTTTTATTTATTTATAAAACTCACCCCTTTGCTTACTAAAGACACCTCCAGGAAGGGTTGCAATGGCTAATACATGCGTATGACTTTTAGCCTTTTCTTGGGAGTCCTGGTAATAATTTTTTATGCTAAATCAAAACTTTTTTGCATTTGGGAATAACTTAAGTTTCTTTAATAATTATTTGAAAATTTACCCCACTTTAGGGGTTGATATCTCATTTTGCAGGGATAGTATCAAAAAACGGGCCCCGGAAATGAATAAAGCGACCCAAATTACCTACTAGGTGAGGTTTTCAGCCTAAAATATCCAGTTTTGACTACCGAAAAATGAAAGTGTCCAAGGATGTCCGCTTAGGCCTTAATAGGTTAATGGACTGAAAATGTTTGAAAAATATCAAGTTTATATATAGATAGTATAGAAAGCATAAAAAAGTCATTTGAGTACAAATATAATTAAAAAATACTATAAGGCGCATAAAAAACGTGATTTAACGTTGAAATTTGGTTTAAAAAAGCCATTATTATGCTTCTGACGCTTTTTAAAGGACATTTACCACATCAAAGTATATAGGCTTTTCTACCTAACTTGTTACTATTTCTGTAATGCAGGCTTTATGTATTTTAATTTTTTTTTTTTTATTTGTCAAAAATTATTAAGCAAACTATATCCTAACTATATCAATTATTTTTACAACAAAAAATCTGCTAATAAAGTAAATATAGAAAGGAATATCAGTAAAATTATGAAAATCAGCTCTGTGGAGATCGTGATCTTACTTCTAATAGTTAATGCCATTTCTATACCGTTCAATGGAATAACTTACACTTAGAGTATGTCATAAATAAGAAGTTGAATATTAAATTTTTACAAAGGAAAATGTTGTGCTATCAATCGTAGTAAATTTATACTCGATTAAGAAGACGTGACTCGGAATCCAGTAATTTGAATTTTTCACCAGTTTGCGTTCCTTTATATTCTTACCGTTGAATGTAATTTAAATTTAGTTATTTTGAAATATTCTATAGGCGATAGCGAGTAAGTAAACTTGATTATTGTGCGTTTTATTTTAAACAATTAAATACAAGTGAAATTACTAGTGCCGCAAATATAACTTGTTTAAAAACTCATATCTTTTAAACAGCACGTGACATATAAGAAAATTTTTAACTTTACAAATATTGTGATCGATAATAAAAATTATTTTTTTTCTTGTTAAGTCGGTAAGGTAAAGTTTTCACTACAAATTTTATAATGCTGATAAAAAAAAAAAATTATTTAGTATTGATACCACTATTTTGTTTGTTTACATGTTTTTAGGTTAAATTTTAATTATAATCAGTTTAATTTTGAAATTGTAATTGGATACTGTAAACTTGTTGGGTAGCTAATTGAGACGTAATTTGTATAATTTTATAGATTTTTTATTTTAGGTATCATGTGAATAAATTTAAATTTTCTGAATCCTTATTCTTGGATAATACTTGAGTGAACTACCCAAACCACCAAAATTTTATCAGGATTACCAAAAAATGATTATTTTTTAATGCTTTTGAGGAATCTTTCGGTGAAAAAGTATTTTTTAGAAAAATTTTCTGAAATCATAAAAAAATAAATAAAACGATAACAATTTTAGAGATAAAAAATAACAAGTAAAATTGAAAATTTGATTTGCGTTTTATACCTATAAATTTTGCTAACAACATCTAACAATTTAAATGAATTTTTTTTCAAATTGTGCTGCTTTTTTTAAAGTATGTATAAAATAATTGAAAAAACAGAATTATTGTTATATTCTGCCGAGCATCGCGAGGCCCTTTAGCTAGTTTTATAATAAATTTAAAAATTTATATTAATATAAATAAAAAAAAATACATTACTCTTTGACCAAGTTGACATGAGCTGCCAAAATCAACGATTTTTATAGCACTTCTTTTGGGATTACAAAGAAGAATATTTTCAGGTTTAAGATCACAATGAATAATATTCAATTCTGGAGTTGAAAGAAATAATAGAGCAGTACATAATTGCTGAGCAAATTTCCTAGTTAAATTTAAAGATACTCCGCGAAAATTAGTATTTCTGAGTAAATCATATAGATTGTATGAAAGTAGTTCAAATACTAAACATAAATGATTACGCCACATAAAATGCCTTTTCAGCTTAACTAAAAACATAAAAGTAATTTATACTATTAGTGATTCTATTATTAATTAAAAAGATTAAATACTGATAAATTGTTTACCTATGTAATATTTATTATCTATATCCGCCTTGTTCATCATTTCCAATAATCTAACTTCAATTTGCGCTTGATTTAAAAATGGTTTCTTGTTCTTGATTATTTTTATAGCCACCTGCATTTGTTCGTCATGATCATAAGCTTTTACAACTTGTCCAAAACTGCCTTTCCCTATTAAAAAAGAAATAAATGTAACTTATATTTGATATTTGATAAAAATACATGAGCAGTAAATTATACCGATTAAGGAATCAATTTCGTAACGATCAAGGAACTTTTCTCCGTTCTTAATAATATAGTCGTGATTATCGTCATCCCAACCTTCATTAATAATCTTTCTTTCTTTTTTGTGTGAACTATCTTCGCCTTGTATTTGTTGCGCTCTTCTTTTTTTTTTTGCATAGTACACCTACAAAATATAGGAATATGAACATTTTAAATAAGTAAAGTTAATCAGATACAGTGTTATGAAATAATATATCAAATAATGTTTTTGTAGTATTTAATAAGTATTTGTGTAATGTAAGAAACAGAGAGATAGAACATTATGTACGCAGTGCGAGCCTTGACGAACATTCGTTAACGTTGTCTCTGCAATTAATAAAGGCACGCAATTTATACAAGTGCATTATATTTTAACTTATTTGAGTATCCACCAATTTTTTATCCATTGTCAACTCATTTCATGGATGTACAGAACAACTAGTCCTTCAAGATTGAAAAGAAACTCTTTTTTATTGTTGAAGACAGTGAAAAAAAAGATTAACAAAACGCGCTTTAATTATATTCTAGAGCCAGTGGCATGCGGTGCTTCACAATTGAAAGAAAGTGAAAATTTACAAAATATTAGTATAAATTAGAAAAATTTATACAAAGGTGGTAAATACAAGTGTTTAAATAATAAAAAATATATAAATTATATAAAAAATGTTATATAAAAAAATAAATAAATTATACTGTTTTTCAAAACAAGTGCACGTATTTTGTGTCAAATTGAGATTAAAGATTTTGTGTTCTGTGTCATTTTGTACAAATTGTACAAAAAAAAATAAAAAAAATACATTAAAATAACATTGAAATTATTAGTCTTAAAATATAAATAAAAATAAAATAAGATAAAAAAGAAGAAAAAGTGAAAATTAAATAAATGAAGAAAAATTAATAACAAAATTAATTAAAAAATTAATTAAACAAAATTAAATAAAATTAAATTAAGTATACAGTAAAAAATTTTTTTTCTTCAATTTTTCATGCTTAGGACAGCCGACATCTATATTGTTTTTTTGGTTTTTTCATACATAAAACAGCCGACAATATAAATTGAAATTTTAGAAATTTTATCATATTGTAGACAGCCAATATGAATTACACTATACAGTAAAATACTTTTATTTTTTGATTTTTATAATTAGGACAACCGACATCTGTATTATTTTTTTCGTTTTTATAATATAAAATAGCCGACTATATAGAAATTTATAAAATAAAACATTACACGAAAAAAATTTAAAGTGGGATATATTCTACTAAATACAATACCTATATTTTAATGCTATAATTGCATAAAAATAATTGAAATTACTACTTTTCTATAAAACAGGACACTATTCGAAAAAAATCTATAATGGGGTAAATTTTGCTACATTCAATACTGATATTTCAATATTTCTAATAAACTGGACTTTATTCCTAAAAGATTTAAAGTGAGGTATGTTTTGCTAAATTTGAAAAAAAATAGTATTTTAAGTATCAAGGGCGTAAAGGTTTCGGCACTAGCGTGAGCACTAGCTAGATAAGTGTTCACGCTCGTGTCTAAAGTATTTCGCCCATGATGCTTACACTATTTTTTGCCCACCTAGGCGTAGAATGAGTTCAGAAAATTCTTTAAACCCGAGTTTTACGCCCGGGAGGGCAAAAATAAATTAATAAATAAATAAATTTTTTATCAGATAAAAAATATACAGAAAACCTTGCAATTGTTAAACAAAATTATTGTTGAACAATGATTACCAAAGCAAGTTTATAGATTATTACATTAACAAAAGAATAAACACCCTTGAAAACAAAATTTATGATGATAACAACAATGAAAATTTGAATTATGACATACAAAAACGAATAATAGCTAAAAAACCAAAGATATGCGTCCCTAATATTGATGGTTTTTACAATAGTATGTCAGGTATGTTCAAAAAATATGATATCATTACCATACCTATAATTGATAAAAGTAATAGCAATCTAGTCATCAAAGCCAAAGACAAACTAAAAAAGGGTGAAAATGCAAATGTAATATATAAAATAGAATGTGAAGAGTGTGATGCAACATATGTAGGTCAAACCAAACGTGAAGTATCTATACATATTGGTCAACAAAAGGTTGGAGATGATAGGGAGATAAAAAAAGAAATAGCTTTAACCAAAGGAAAAGAAAAACAACAATCTGGTAGCCATAGTGTCCTCAGAAGCCACACAAATAAGAAAGTTCAAATACCAGAAAACACTACTCATATTATTGATAACAGCAATCAGAAGAATGATAACATACTACCTATCACTCAACATTATATCAATACCAAACATAACTTTAAGTTGGAAAATTATAACATTTTGGAAAAAGAACCTTCGTATCATAAACGCAGCACGTCTGAGGTCCTTCACATCAACACTCAAAAAAACCCCATTAACCTACAAGATTCTAAAGGATTATTTAAGCCATATCTTTCTGTAACTCATAGAATGAAAAAACATAATCATTCATTGTTTACATAACGTTACCATAATAACACGATACATGCGCTTTATGTTTATTGATTACTTATAAATATATCTTTACTTTATCAACAATTATTCTCAGAGATGTCATTAGTGATACGATTTATGACATCATTTCAATTTATATTTACCAATATCATCGTTACTACTACATACATAAATTTTTAATAATGTTTATATATTTAATTTATAACTGTTGATTTTAAACAATTAATTCTGTGATAATAGTTTATAGACTAATTAATTTTAATTAATTTAATTATCTCTTTCTGTGATATTATGTATATATATATTTTTAATTTTTTTTTTTTTATTATTATTAAATTTATTTCAGAATTGAAAAAACGGTGCACTCTTGTTCTTACATATTTAGTCAAATTATAATAATTAAAGTAAATAAATATAAATATACAATAAATTTCATTAAAAATTAGTCAACAATAGTAAATATTATAAAAAAATAGTGAAAATAGAATTTTCAACAATGACATATGGTAAATAATCAAAAATTAGTTCACAATTAATCATATATGTGCAAATTAGATTAATTTTTTATGTACATATTTTTTACAGATTTCTTAATTAGAAATATCAAAATTTTACAATATGACTGGACGGGTCTACTCGGAACCTACACATTTCGATCTTGCACATCTATTAGGAAAATTAATAATTAAATATTTTATATATTTGAATTGTAAAACAATATGAAAATTATAAAAATATATAAAATATTTAATTATTAATTTTCGTACACTTGTGTAAGATTTATTTTGGTAATTTATTTAATGTGTAATATATTTTTCGTGTAATAAAATGTGTAAGAAAATAGATGTGCAAGATCGAAATGTGTAGGTTTCGAGTAGACCCGACTGGACCCTTTACATCCCAATATTCATGTAATTATTATTTCAATTGTAAGAATCTATATAGTTAATTATTTTTCTAATTTTATATTTTTTGATGTAATATTATTAATTATAAAAATTTTTTATAATAGATCTTGAAAAGGATCCCGAACTAGGGGCAGAAACGTCAAGCATTAATTAATAAAATCTAAAATTTATACTTGAAAAAAGGTCAAATTATTTTATTATTTCTATTAATTTATTTAATTTAATCAGACTGGCTAATAAAGAATTCCTGAAAGAAGGACGTTTGGTGTACCAAGACCCTTGCGAAGAATTCATAGCCAACTTTGTTTACTACCCTGACCACTGCTGTAGACAATAAGGTATGAGTATGAGTTTTAGAAGATTACTGACGTCACATTTGAGTTTTGGGCAGTTTGCAACAGGTAACAAAAGGTTGACTTTCGTTAGAAGTTAGAATTAGTATTAGTTGAAGTTTGACGGTTTTGTTTTTTATTTACAATACAATCATCATACAAAAAGGTATCATTTTTTTTCTTACAGGTGTTTCTATATCTCTGAGATTTACATCTAAAACATGCATGCTAACCAAAACAGTTGCAAAAAAAATTTTTTACATTAATAAATAATTTTAAAAATATTTGTGTTCAACCTAAGATAAATTTAAATTTATATTTTTCGCCGCGTTATCGTTTTTATGTATTTTTGTATTTATTGTAAATTATTTTGTATACATTTTTCGAGGAATAATTTTATTTATTATTTATTTCATATTTCAATTAATTAACTTTATTAAAAAAATTGATCTATATAAATTCATTTAAATTTTGATTAAATTTTGTAAACAGTGTGTAAGTGTTATGTATGTAAGTGTGAACATATGAACGAAAAAGAACGCGAATGCTCTCTACCCGAATTTCTCTCCTTTCCTTCTCGCCCTTTTCAGTCGTTGCCTGCATACGATACTAGCTACACTACTTACAGGCGTAGGCATCAGGTTTTTTCACATTATTAAATTCAAGTAGTTTATTTTTCATAATTAATTCAATTCATTTATTTAATTCAAATTATTTCAACTTTCCGGCAGTCTTAAAAAATCATCATTTTTCAAAATTAAAGTTATACGCGTTCCTCGTCGTTCGACCGTCCTTTTTTAGTTTAAGTGAAAAAAAAAAATACTTTATAATAAACTGTGCACAGTAAAAAAGATATTGAAAAAGTTATTTATTCATTTAATATTATCCAAAGTAATAACCTTCTTCATAAAATTATTCAACTCAAATAAAAAATCATTAAAACAAATACAATTTTTAGTCAAGTGGAAAAATTCATAAAATAGACTCTTTTTATTCATATTAAACTCTTATTATTATTTACTATTTCAAATATTTGGTAGCAGAGCGTGGCTATTTTCGGCATTTTCCGCGTAAAAAAGTGATTATCAGTGAAAATTTGTCTAATAAAAAAATATAAATGTTATTAATAAATTTTGTGCGCGGGAAATATACATGGATAAAAATCCAATATGGACGCTTTATCATCATAAAGCAACCACATGGCTGTTGTCAAGTCGTCCATTTTCAACATCGTTTCTTTACCATGACCTCATGTAAGTAGGGGGGGTGTCGTATCTTCTGCGAGGACTGTGGGAGCGCTGGAAATCTCCCGCGCTTGATACGTCGCATGGTAACGTACTATATTTATATTATTATTATCTACAGAGACGTGTCGTCTCGGGACGCAAGTTTGAACGACACCTAGATATACGAGAATTTTCTTTCGTTTCACAGACTGGCACTCTAATGTAGTCTTTTAAGAGAAAGTTTATCATATTCGAGAAGTTCGAGAGATTCGATTCGATCAGCGGCGGTACTTTTAAAAAAATTGTATATAAACTTAAGGTGACTGCCTAGGAGAAGTATAATACGAATAGAGAGATAATAATTAGAAAGGGATAGAAAAAACTCCAATTTGAATGATGTATATCTTTAATGAAATGAATGAGATCTTACAACAACAAAAACATTTACATGTAAAAATGACGCAAGTTTGATATACGTGCTTGTATTTTGGCTTTTGTTTTTAGGTGTAAAAATTTTTCACTGCTAAAGTTTTAAGATCTGAAAAACTTTACGCAAGTTTTAAATATTTAAAAAATATATTTTATTTAAATTTGCTGTGTTTAAAATTATCAATTATTATCTGAAGCGAATTGACCCTTAATTAATTCATCTTATAATTATCAATAATTATTTAAAAAAACTTGTCAGGCCGTTAATTGAAAAATGCTTTATTTTGCAAATTTTGCAAATTAATTTTCAAATTTTCAACTTTTTTTTACTTGGCGGCCTGGGAAGTTTTTACAAATAATTTTTGATAATTGTAAGTTGGATTAATGAAGGGTCAATTCGCTTCAGATAATAATTGATAATTTTCAATACAGCAAATTTAAATAAAATATATTTTTTAAATATTTAAAACTTGCGTAAAGTTTTTCAGATCTTAAAACTTTAGCAGTGAAAAATTTTTACACCTAAAAACAAAGGCCAAAATACAAGCACGTATATCAAACTTGCGTCATTTTTACATGTAAATGTTTTTGTTGTTTTATGTATACACAAATTAAATACATTATTAATTTGGAATTTTTTATTTTAAATTTTTCTCCCCTATGTTATTATTATTAATAAAATATAAGAAAAAATATTTGAGAAATACATATTTAATTTTTATCTATCTTTTTGTCACAAATTTATTAATAGATAATTAAAATAAATAAGTTTATATATAAAATATTTAAAAAATAAAATTTTTACATTCAATTTTTTGACTGCTTATTAGTTCATTAATCTCAGAACTTTTTTAAAATTAATTTTTACTATAATTGATAAATATGGATTACGATTTCGAAGACTTAATTTTCACTAGGGGGCTACGCAAACTTTAAAAATATATTTATTTAATAAAACAAATTGTCTATTTTATTTATACGTAATCTTCATTATAAGTTAGAATTTATTATTTGAAGTTTTACTTTATGAATTAACCCTCAATTAGGTACATTTTACCAATTATGCGATCACAGTCCATCGGTCTTATGCACCTTGGGCCCTGTAAACTTTCCCATTTGATATATTATAACTTTAAATCGAACTTACTTCATTAACTGATACCTCATAAATAATTTCTTATTTAGGACAGGAATTAACATGTTAATAATATTATATTATTCACTCTTTCACAATGAAAAAAAAAAATAATAAAATACAGAATTTTGAAATACGCGCCATTAAAAATAACAGAACAGTATAAGATTTAAAATGTACACCGCAAAAGAGCTTCTTAGTATTTATTTCTAAAAGAATAACAGCTGATAAATATATAGACCAATCAGAATGAGTTTTAAAATGTCTCAAAATTAGCGTTACATTTCATTCTTTGAATATGCTTATGATAACTATAGCAAAAAACCTTTTAAAAATCTAAGCGGTATGGAAGCCCGTTCAGCTCAATCAGAAATTTAGTGGGCTCAATACCAAGATAATGATAAAAAATTATTAAGCTTAAAAACTGATTTAAATAAAATCATGAGTATTTTATGAAGCAATGTTATATATTATAAATAATATCCGACAAACTATGCGATAAGTATGAAATTCTCATGACGCGGCTATTTTTTCTTTAAAAAAAATCTCGAAACCCTCATCACCTGATGTAAAATTAATTTTAGTAGGTATTAATACCTCGTTATCAGCTTTAAAATTGTTGGGCCGTCCAATAGGTTCGCAGGATGACTTGATAATTTTTCACATTGTTTCTTTGTTTAATAATGAAACAAAGAAGCAATGGGAACTTTATTTAAGTACCTTATCATTGTCAGTTAATTCAAATAATATCGCATCAAACACTCCTACTGTAGCAACTGAATCAACCAATTTTAATTCAGACCCTCCTACATTTACCATTTCAATTAAATTCATTGATTCTCAAATAGGTATACTTGAGACAATTGAAGAAAATAATAGTAGTTTGGTAAATTCAGTTTCTAAAAACACCAATGTTTCAATCCAACCCCAAGCTAAAGCTTGCCATGTACAAACAAACAGTAAAATCAAAGAAAATAAAAAAGTAGAATGTCCCATGTGTAAAAACAATCATTATCTTAATAAATGTCCTAATTTCATTAAAATTACTCCTCAAGCGAGATATGAGTATGTAAAATCTTTGTCCAGATGTAGCAATTGTCTGGGTAACCATGCTTCTTATAAATGTAAATCCAGATATTGCTGCAATATTTGTAAAAAGAAACATCATACCTCTTTACATGATGATAATATTGTAAAACCTATTCCAAGAACTCAAGGTACAAATAATAATAATTCAGATTTATGCCCAAACTCAAATTCATATGTGACACAAACTGCTCTAAGTTCACATGTTACGTCAGTAAATTTTATCAATTCTCCTTCTCAAAGCTTACTGTCTACAGCAGTCGTTAGGGTGGTAAATGAGGATGGCCATGAATTTTTTGCTAGAGCCTTGGTAGACCAGGCATCCCAAGCTTCATTCATTAGTCAGTCGTTATGTAGAAGGCTATGTATAAGTCATATGACGACTAGCCTACCTATTTCAGTTAATTGTTTAAAATAAAACCTCGTTTCTTCTCTGATTTCTTAATCATGATTCAGGCCTATGTATTATCTAAAGTATCTACTTATGCGCCAACTGCGGCTCCGAAAACTGAAAATTTGGCGCATATTTCTAACTTAACCCTGGCTGATCCTGGTTTCTGCAAGCGAGGTCAAATTGAAATTCTTCTGAGCACTTTGGTTCACGCTTCCATAATTGAACAGGATATAAGACGAGGTGCTGATTGCGAACCTATTGCCACAAAATCCAAATTAAGATATTATTTTTGGCAATGCTGGGATAGGTTCAAATTTTTGTTATACAGTTTGTGAAGAGCCCGAATTTTCACTTTCCTTCGATTTGGAGCATTTCTGAAAGCAAGAAGAGATTAATGATTTGCCCTCTAAATTGCTCAATCCGGAGAAGTGCGAGGATTATTTTGTAAGTACTCATTCCAGAATATCTGAAGGAAGATACGTCGTAAGGCTTCCATTTAAAATTAAAAATGTGAAAAATTTTCAGTTTCCCGGACCTCATGCGGTGCAAAAGCTATGTTATTGCGAATCGAAAAACGTTTTTCAAACGACCCAATTTTTCGTGATATGTATACAGCTTTTATGCAAGATTATGAAAATACTGGCCATATGACAAAAAATACTCATTTCTTACTTTATTTATTGTGCTATTTCTTACCCCATCATGGGATCTTAAAAAGAAATGCAATAATTGCAAAATTAAGAACCGCGTTTAATGGTTCTGCCAAGGATTCAAACAAAATTTCAATAAATGATTTACAGCATACTGGTACTAATTTATCACTTGTCTTGGCAGAATCATTAATTCATTGGATATGTTTTTGTTTCTGACATACGTTAAATGTATCGTCAAATTCTCGTACATGAAGAAGATTGCAAATATCAGCAAATTTTTTGGCGATACAATCCTAATGATGAAATCTCAGCTTACTCGCTAAATACTGTAACTTATAGTGACGTTAGCAGACCCTTTTTAGCGATTCGGGTTTTAAAGCAATTAGCGATATATGAGGAAAAAAATTTTCCATTAGGAGCCCCAATTATTGACTCTGAGACATATATGGATGTTACCATTTCTGGTCAGAAACAAAAACAATAAATATGTTTTTGTTTCTGACATACGTTAAATGTATCGTCAAATTCTCGTACATGAAGAAGATTGCAAATATCAGCAAATTTTTTGGCGATACAATCCAAATGATGAAATCTCAGCTTACTCGCTAAATACTCTAACTTATAGTGACGTTAGCAGACCCTTTCTAGCGATTCGGGTTTTAAAGCAATTAGCGATATATGAGGAAAAAAATTTTCCATTAGGAGCCCCAATTATTGACTCTGAGACATATATGGATGTTACCATTTCTGGTGGCCACACCTTAGAAGAGGCCCTTGCTAAACAAACTGATTTAATAAAAATTTGTAAAAGTGGGTTTCTAGAGTTACATAAATGGATGGCAAATAATGAAGCATTGCTAAATTTTCCTCCATCTTTAAAAGCTGATTGCGACTTTGTCCATAATTATTTTTCTGTTTTGGGAATTAATTATAACCCTTCTGAGGATTTTTTTGCTTTTAACATCAAATTAGATGAATATAATAAATCTATTACAAAAAGAAATACACTCTCTAGCATTTCAAAATTATTTGATCCCTTAGGCTGACTGGCTCCCGTTTTGATTACAGGTAAGGTTTTCATGCAAAAACTTTGCCTGGCTAAGTTAAAATGGGATGAAAGGTATAATAAATTAAATTGCTTAAATTCATTTTAAATTCCTCGTTGGATAAATTATGTCCCCATCGCTAAATATGAAATTTTTGGTTTTGCAGACGCTTCTAAATTAGCTTACGCTGCTTGTATATATTTAATGGTCACTTTTAATAATCAAAGCCAAATACATTTAATACAAGTTAAATCAAAAGTCGCGCCCATCAAACCATTGCTAACGATGCCAAAGTTGGAGTTAAGCGCAGCCCTTTTATTATCAAGATTAATAGTTAAGGTTTTAAGAGCCTTAAATTTTGATTTGGTTTACATTTATTTATTTACTCACTCCACAGATGTTTTTTATTGGCTTAAAGAACATCCTTCAAAATGGTCAGTGTTTCACATAAGTGCTCCAAAATTCATTCTTTAGTTTCAACTGCTTATTGGAGTCATGTTCGTGCTAAAGGGAACCCTGCTGACTTTGTTTCTCGTGGCATCCCTCCAGATCAACTACAAAAATTTTCTTTGTGGTGGGAAGGGAATGACTATATAAAAGGTAACTTCCAGTTTGTTTAGGATGATAGAAATTTCCATACAGGCTCCTTAAGTACATTAAATTGTGTAGTCAGTAACCAGGTCGTAATAAAACAAAAAATTGCAAAAAACTGGGATTTAATTGAAAAATATTCAGATTTCAGAAAATTGTTAAGAATCACTTCGTATAATATTCGTTTGTGTAATGTTTTGTTAAATAGAAAAAATAACGTACTAAACAAATTAAAAATATTTAATTTCAATTGGTTCTATGTTGAAGACATCAAATACCAAAATTTTGTAAGTTTTCCTGTGTTAACTAGATCAAAATTATTGTGGGTTTATTTAACTCAAAGGGCTCATTTTTCTAAAGAAATTAACTTTTTGGAAAATAATGTAAAAATTAAAAAATCTAGACTGGCTAGACTCGATCCATTTCTAGACAATGGTTTGCTAAGGTTAATTTACTAAGGCACTCTGTCAACCTTAAGACAGGAGTTCTGGATAATAAAGGGTAGAAGTCTTGTTAAATCTCGTATACACAAATGTGTCGAATGCATTCGTTATCGTGGAATGAGGTCAGTTCATGGGTATTTTGCCCCCACCAAGGGTACAAAAAATTGGTAAACCTTTTCGTGCTACTTGGTTAGATTATGCAGGTCCCTATAAGATTCTTAAATATAGAGGTCGTGGGGCAAAAACCTACATGGCTTATCTTTGTGTATTTATATGTATGAGCACAAAAGCCATATATTTAGAGTTAGTAACGGGTTACTCCAGCGATGAGTTTTTAGCCGCATTTCGTCGATTCACTTCAACTCGCGGTCCATGTTCTGAATTATATAGTGACCAAGGAACTACATTCGTCGGCGTAGATAAAGCCCTTAAAGAAACAATTGTATATGGCCTCATCACACTATATGCAAGGACTTTTGGGTAAACTAGCCGAAGAGGGTACTAAATGGTCATTTAATTCTCCAGGCTCACCGCATTTTGAAGGATTGTGGGAATCGGACGTGAAATCAATAAAACATCATTTACGCAGAGTAATTGGTAATACTACTCTAACGTTTGAAGAATTTTACACACACCTTAAGCAGGTAGAAGCTTGTCTGAATTCTCGCCCTTTGGTCCCTATATCTGACGATCCGTCAGATCAAAGCTTCTTATGCCCGTCATTCATATTAACGCAATCTAACTCATATATAGTACCTGAGCCTAACTATTTAACTACAAAAATTCCACCCAATGAACGATATAAAATGATCCAATTACTTTTGCAAAATTGGTGGAAAGCTTGGACTTGTGAGTATCTCCAAACCCTACAAGAACGGTCAAAATGGTCAAAAAAGTCAAAAAATATCAATGTTAGTGACATAGTTCTAATTACTGATGAGACTTTGCCTGCTTCAAAATGGCCAATTGGCCGTATTTTACAAACTTTTCCAGGTCCTGATGACCTTACGAAGGTGATAAAAGTAAAAACTTGTACTTCAACATTAATAAGACCAATTCATAAATTAATTTTAATTAACAGTCTAAACAATGAGTCAGATTAATATCAAAGAATCAAATTAAAAATATATATTTAAAAAAAAAATTATAATTAAATGACTCTCTCATATTTGTATATAATATAACTTATAAATTTTTCTGTGTTATTTTATAGTTTATTTATTTATTTATTAAAAAAGAGCATGTACATTAATTTTAAAAATTTTGATTTTTAACAGGGTTTAATTTTATTAACTTTAATTTTCATAAATGTATTTCCTAATAATTATTGTACATAAGTTTTCATGAAAATTTTAAAATTTTGTATTCAAAATTAAGGGGGGAGAATGTTAAGAAAATAAAGTATATAAATCATATGTGTATGTAAAAGAGAGAGAGTAAATATGCACACCAAGTTAAATAAATCTGCTACTGAGAAATTAACTATTTTAAAATCCTCTCTCAAAGGTTATGAAGCATATTTAATTAAAAACTTATTAGTTACTAAAAATAAGTTTGAGGAAGAAATCTGTAAAAAACTCACTGATCAATATGACAATAACAAGTTTATTATTTACTCTCATGTTAATGCCTTGCTCAATCTTAAAGGTATGATTGCTGAATCTGATTTTTAACTTCGTAAGCTGCATAATAAAACAATGGATTGTTTGGAATCTTTAAAACGTCTTGTTGCTCCAACTGAACGTTGGGACTACTTCTTGGTGCCTCTTACTTTCAGCAGATAGGTTAATCAAACCAAAGGAGATTGGGAAAATTCAGATGGCGATTTTGACATTCCATGAACCTTCACTGAGCTCAAAGCTTTCTTGGACAAAAGTTTTAGGACCTTATCTATGATGCATAATACTGCATCAGCTCTTCGAAAAACACATAATAAAGATGATTCTCCATGTCGTAGTAATTCATTTATTAATAACAATAATCTAAAATCTAGTACTAATAAAGCACATAATGTTAATAAAGTCGACAATATTCCAAATTCAAATTCAAATTCTCAAAGGGTTCTAAAAAGTTTTCTTTGTAACAATAATCATTTCATTTCTTATTGCAATACATGTAAAGCAAAAACTTCTTCTGAAAGATATAATTTTGTTCAAATTCTAAAGATTGTACAAATTGTCTAGGTGAACATCTTCTTAAGGACTGCAACATCAAGAAAACCTGTTCAAAGTGTAATGAAAGTCATCATACATTCATACATGAGTTCTTGTGCAAGGAAGTTGAACAACAACAGCCCAGAACTCCTGAAACTTCAATGATACAGGATTTCTCTCATGCAGCCTCAATGTTACAAGGGGTTTCAGCATGTTCTGCTAATCCACAAACTCCTTCGTTCACAACTGTACTTCTGGGAACTGCTATCATTGTTATTGCTGCAGATATTGGCTTTAGTACAATGCTTTTAGTACAAAGATTGAAAATGCAACGAGCTCCTTCAAGAATTCTGATTTCTGAAGTGGGACACGCTTTAATGTTACGAGAGGCATAGCTACGGCTGAAATAAGGTCCAGGTTTGATTAAAATATGGCATTCTGTTCAAAAAGAACTAAAACAAAAATAATTGTTTTTAAAAGAATGAACCTCAAAATAATTTCTCTCTAAAGAATTAAATAAACATTAATTCTGCGTTAAAAAAAATTCTTTTAGGTTTAGTGTGCTTATTATTACAATTAAAATACAATATTAATTATATATAAGAATGGTAAAAATTAACCTCAAAATTAATATTGTATTTTAATTGTAATAATATGAATCAAAGTTTAAAATAATGTTTGACAAAATATAAGCAGATAAAAAATTGATAGACTTATAAGACCAACGCGTTATTTATAATACAATAAGTCTGAAGAGGGTAGTAATACAATATTAATTATATATAAGAATGGTAAAAATTAACATCAAAAATTAATATCGTATTTTACTTGTAATAATATGAATGAAAGTTTAAAATAATGTTTGTCAAAATATAAGCATATAAAAATTGATAGACGTATAAGACCTACACGTTATTTATAATAAGTCTGAAGAGGGTAGTAAGTATACTACCGAAGTTATTACTGTAATAAATTAGTTATGCATAAAATTTTTTTAGTTCCTTATTGACTGAAAAAATATTTAACCTAAATTTTATTTAAGAAACAATTCTAAAGAAACAATATAATAATTTAAAATTTAAAAAAATAATAATATTTTTTTTTATTGTGTTTATGCAAAAAATATTGAGAAAAAAATTTTACGCTTCGGTATTTGCAGTTAATTGGTTCCCGAAAAGTACCACGTATATCAAATCTGAACTGATGACTTTATGCAAAAAGTTTTGAGAAAAAAAAGTTTAAAGAATTAATTTAAGATATCGAACAATAACCATATTTTCAGATATTGGTAATTTTACAGGAAAAAATTAGATACTGCATCAAAAAAGAAAAAAAAAATTGCCTTTTTTTAAATTTTTTTTTGCAAAAAATTTTAAGAAAATTAAGTATCAGATTCAAGATATCGAGTAAAAACCATTGTTTCAAATACAAGTACTTTCATGGAAATAATTGAGGTATTACATCGTAAAAAAAAATTTTTAGTTTGAGATTTCTTTATAAAAAATTTTTTGAAAAAATACAGTTAAACCTCCTATAAAGACAACTCTAACTACCGACCGCCACCCCATAAAGACCGCCAACGACCGGTCTGTGTCAATTCCCCAATTTGAGACAGACAAGAACCTCTGTCTAGAGACCACTACCGATAGCGATGGCGACCACTATTTTCATATTTAAAAAATACAAAACATACATAACAAAAATTCTAGAGAATTTTAGATAAAGGAATTAGATAAAGGCTATATTATTTTCTTTACATAAATAATTTTATTTAAAATTTTAATTTTCTATTGAAACAAAAATAAATAATAATCTTATAAATAAAAAATCCAGGTTTAGAACTAAATAACATAAAAGTAATATTTTTTCCTCCGAACACAAGTTCAATTTGCCAACCAATGGATTTCTATGTGATAAGAAATTATAAAGTGTTGTACAAAAAAAATTTCTTACACATATTATTGCTAAAATTAATCAAGAAACAGAAGAACGAATTAAAATTGATAAAAATGTATCCGTTTTAGATGCGATTTTATGGAAAATATCGTCTAGTAAGTCTATCAAACCGCGAACGGTAAGAAAATACTTTATACATGCTGGTTTTCCAACTGACTAATGAAGATGAGCTGATTGACTTAGATAATAATGGAGATACAGGAACTCAAGAAATAAAAGACTTAGTAAATGCTATTTGTTCAGAAAGAACAGTTGCAGATTCCTTATACTACAGTAGTGGTAGCCATAAAATCACCTAAATTGGGTAAAATTCTAATCTAAAATTCTAAATTTCCTCACTGTACCTGTTCCGAATGGCCATAAATTCGCGGCAAAAAGTCCAAAAAATTCGGTTTTTTAAATTTCTCGTACCCTGTCAACATGAAAATACCGAATTGTCCGTACTAAACTACAAAAAGGGCTCTTTCGTATTTTGTAAAATACTAAACAGCGTTGTTAGTATTTTAAAAAATTTTCATGAACTCTTCTGCGTTTACAAAATACTAAACATCGTCGTTTGTATTTTTAAAACTACCAACGACCTAATTTATAATTTTACACAGAATTGGCAGCTAAAACGTATTTTGTAAACTACAAACGAGGCTCATTTAATATTTTATAGAAAAATATACACATATACAAATATACACAGATTATAGTTAAAATAAAGTGATTGTTATTATTATTTTATAATTATTTATAAATTATAATAAGCCAACCATATAATTTCTAATTTCGTCAAGCTTTGCACTAACATAACCTAAAGAAGTAGTCAAAAATAAATAAACGATACGTCAAGCATTACACTAACATAACCTAAGGAATTACTGGTTATGTTTTCGTTTTTATCTACCATAAAAACATATATAATAATTGAAAATTCGAAAAAAAACTGCTATACATAACCAAAAAAAGCCTATTGTTGGCAACTGGACCATTTCTACTAATAAACTGTATTTAAAAAAATAGAAATTATGGTTGGCTTGTTATAATTTATGAATAATTATAAAATAATAATAACAAATGAACGTCAAGGTACCCGCGCCGAGTTTCTACAGGTACCCGCGGGATATCGGGACTTAGAAAAATTTTTCGAAAAAATTTGTTTTTTCTTTTTTGAATATCAATACAATTTTTAATCCAAAATAACATACCCTACCTCATCCTCCGGGTTAATTCAAGTACCCGCGGAACATGGGGACTTAAAAAAATTTTTCAAAAAAATTTTTTTTTTTAAATTTTAATGTTAATGCAATTATTAACCAAAAAAAATTCCCCATCAACACCCCCCAATCCCCCGGTTTCATTCTAGTACCCGAAAAATAACGGGACTTATAAGTATTATGGTAGACGCGACAAGATACGATTTTTGACACTAAAACTAAGTTATCGGCTCTTGTTTAGTCAACTAAATGCCAAATCCATCAATCTAACAGGTATTATTTATTTGTTAGATTGATGGACAAGACCATTTAGTTGACTAAGTAGGAGACGTTAACTTATTTTAGGGTCAAAAATCGTATCTTGTCGCGTTGACCTTCATTTTTTTACCCCCTCCAAGTAATTTTTTGGCGCAAATTTTTTTTTAAATTAATGATTGATTAATATGGAAATAAAAAATTTTGTGTAAAATTATAAATTAGGTCGTTGGTAGTTTTAAAAATACAAACGACGATGTTTAGTATTTTGTAAACGCAGAAGAGTTCATGAAAATTTTATAAAATACTAACAACGCTGTTTAGTATTTTACAAAATATGAAAGAACCCTTTTTGTAGTTTAGTACGGACAATTCGGTATTTTCATGTTGACAGGGTAAACGGTTCAAAATAGGAAGATTTAACAAGAGAGCATTATTGATGGCTATAAAATTTTACAAAAAAAAGGTCCTTATGATTTTTTTTGTAAAATTAATATTTATTATTAAACAAATGCTTTGAAAATGTCACCTTTTTTTACAAAGTCGCGTCTGGGTATATACATAAAAACAGCGCGCGCGAGAGTGCCCGTTCGACTAAAAATTGGCTTAATTCAATATATTTAAGCACTATACTAAAAAAATTGTTTTAGATGAAATTTTAAGTAGAAAATAATATGTACTGAAAATTTAAAAAAAAAAAAAATAATAATTTTTTTATACCTTAAAACCCAAAATGAAAAAAGGCGTTTTCGAAAATTTTTATTTTTTTGAAAAACGGCCAATGATATAAGAAAAATTGTAAAAAAAAAAAAAAAAATTTTTTGCTATGTTTTTTATAACTATTTGGACTACTTTTCTGAGAAAACAAATTTTGTTACCTCCTCGCCCCCTAAAATGGGCCACTGATTAAAATAATTCATTTTTAAAAAATTATTTAAAAGCTGTATTTTTTGTATTAAAAGATTAACGTAATAATACAGATAGAAACTTATAAGCAACATCTAAACTATAAATTGTAAAAAAACTTTTAATTACAATTATTTTAATACAAAAAAATACAGGTTTTAAACAATTTTTTAAAAATTAATTATTTTAATCAATGGCCCATTTTAGGGGGCAAGGAGGTACCAAAATTTGCTTTCTTCGAAAAGTAGACCAAATAGTCATTAAAAACATTTTAGTACAAAAAAAATATTGGCCGTTTTTCAAAAAAATAAAAATTTTCGAAAATGCCTTTTTTATCAAAAATTTAAAAAAAACGAAATTTCTTAAGTTTTGGCCACAAGATTATGGCCAATCGGAAAACGCAAAGTGAGGAAAATGCTCAAACATACTTATATATCCATCCAAGAAAATAATGCAACAGTGAAACTTTTAATTTAGAATTTTACCAATTTGAATTCTTTCACTACTCTACTATTATCGCTTTTTTTAAAACTTATGTCACATTTATAAACTCCCCCCACCCTTACTTCTCTCTAAAGGCCACCTCCCAATAGCGACCGCTGATTTCTGGTCTAAATGGTGGTCACTAATGAGAGACTTTAATGTAAAATATTTAAACATTTTTTTCATAATCATTATATGAGGATGGCTGTATGAGAAACTCAGCGTAGAGGGCGAATTGGTATTTTTTCTCCAGTAAAACTGATACTATACAGCGTAATATAGTATCGTCGAGAGTGTATACAAATTGGCTGTGTATAAGTTGTGTATATGTGTATATGTGTTCGTTTAGAGAAAAATTACCAGTTCGTCACCTAGTGACAGATTTAAGGGTACTGTCTGCCAGTTTTGATTAAAAATCACGGTTTTTTTCTGAATAGTTTTCTCAAAAAGTTTATTGCATAATAAAAAAATTTTTTTACAGCTATTTTATACACTCATGATGAACACAAAATTTTTTTTTTTTTATTATCTCTTTTTTTACATAAATGAGATGGCGCTGAAGTTGGTGCCTAAAAAAAAAGTTCCGAATTGGCCCACATCATAACTCGGTTTAAAATCATCTGAAATAAAAAAAAAAAATACCATAAAGTACATGAGTTTTTGCTTTTAGTGATCTACAATCAATAAAAAATATTAAAAATTAAAAAAGTTATGAATGTAAATAGAAAAAAGTCAAAATTTGACCATATTTTTAGCCACAAAACAGAGCCTAGAGACAAAAAAAATTTACCGATCAGGTTGATTGTAGATCAGAAAATGTAGAATTTCATAACAAATTGATTTAAAAAAAATTTGAAATCGGACCAATAGTTTTTTTGTTATCGCGTGGGCCATTTTTAAAGAGTTTGTTTCGAGAAAAACGCGTTTAAAGTTTCGGATCTTGTATTCTTGCATAGTAATAATTTCACTTTTAGGCGCTGTCATTTCTTTATTATTTGCGGGATTCATTTGCAATTTTTTTCCATATTCTTGAATACTTTTTGAACACAAATCAATAAAAAAAAAAAATCGATTTTCAATTTCAAAACTGGCAGACAATACCCTTAATCGAATAGTTTCCAAATGCCATCCTCATACACAAGGTATAATGCTTCAGTATATAAACATTTATTTAAATAATAAAAATTTTATAAATACATTAGATTTTTTCTTAGATATTATCACATATTTATGCACAAAAATCACTTATTATATAAAATATTTAAGTTGAAGCCGCTTCGCGCTCCTTTACGCTTTCATAAATAAATTTCCACTCCAGCGCTAGCAGATAGACAGGTATGACCGATGCTACTACCTGGATCACCGATAAAGAAACCGTATGGTATGCGCTGGCGATCCTCGGTGTCACTTGTCTGTATATAAAAGATATTTTCTGCCTGTGCTTGGCGGCTTTTGTGGTAACTACCCAGATTTTCTATCCGTAAAGCAGGAAAGAGTTTATGGACATCAAGGGTTTTCGCTTTTCTGGTTTGGACCCTACTATGTTGGTCATGAGACTTGAAAAGGAGGATACGACCAACGCGGCTTTTACACACGATCTCTGGAATTGTTTCCAAAAGTTCAGTTTGTTATCAAGCAGAATTTCCAGGTACTTATTGACCAATGTTTTATCGTTTGAGGGTTTCCACCATCGTCGACAGTTAAAACAAAATTAGTGGGGACCATTTAACGGGCCAGCAGTACGATCTCCATTTTTGGGATTGCAAGCTGGAGTTCTTGCTCACCCGTCCAGAGGTTGATGTTTTACATGATTAGATTCAACCTCGCTTAGGTCACTTGCATCTTTCCGGGAGGTGGGCGCGCAACAAGCCATCGTAAAATGCATAAAAAGTGGGGGTCGATGGGACGGTATGATAGGCACCCCGATAATAAACTAATTAATTAATAAATATTTTTTTTGTTTTAATCATACCCTCTCATAACCTAATCCTTAAACTTAAATTTATCATAAAATTATCAGCTGTGCTTCCGTGATCAAAGATCACGTACAAACACATTGAAAGTTAGGCAACGCATGCGCCTACGAACATATGACTATAGTTATAGTGTTACATTATAGAAAACATATAGTATTATTTTTTATTTTTTTACTTTAACTTTTTTACTTAATTTAAATAAACCAGAAGTATTTTTTTGTTAATATAATTAAAGACAAAGCATTGTTAAATATTGTTAAGTAATAATTAACGCATATTTAGTCATTTTCTATTAATTATCGAGCTCCTTAAGAATTATTACTATTGTTCGCTACCTCACTTCTTGAGATATTTCTTTTTTAACTTATACGCGTTAATGGGAGCAGTAAATAATCATTTGATCTCCGGCTGTGATACACAACGGACATCTAAGGTAACTTGAGTTGCTCTAGTTATCACTGCTCTTGGAGTTGCTCTAAGTAAAACATATAGGCTGGATACCACCTATAAAGCATAAAGGGCGTGCAGAGCTGAGATGCTCTCTCTGTATTAATTATAGCTCGGTTAAGGGATTCTGGCGCTGCCACTACCGGTCATTGTACGTAATCAGTAGGAATTGGATGCCTCTTCTACATGTAACGTTCTTTGTTATCGTGGTCTCTTTAGAGTGAGTTGCTCTCTCAAAACGGCCATTATAATCAAGGGCGATACTGAGATTTCTGTACAGTGCTTGTAGATGGTCATGCGGGTTTGGTTACCAACCGCGTGACGTCAGAGGCCTTTTGCCAAACTATAATTTCTCGGCGGCGAGTTGCTCCAAGTGTAATGTATAATTATAGTGACGTTTATTTTTCATTATATTTTTTATTTTTGAATTATATCGTTATTCGCGCTTTGACTAGATCGCCAACTGCGGATAAATTAATAAATAATTATTTTGCATTATATAAATTTCGTTTCAATAAAATATTATAGTAAACAATAAAATTTTTGGTTTAAATAAATTCTTTTCGTTTAATTTTGAATTATATAAATTTTGCTACGTACACAACAACTTCTTGTATAATTAATTAATTATATTTTTAGTTTTATATTGAGTAATTAATTACTTAACAAATACATTGTTAACTAATAATTATAAGCCAAGACACATATTTTATTATGAATAAAAGGTCTATTTTATTTTTGTTAAATATAACTAAGTCTAGTTATTGTGTTAACCATTACTCATCCTAACAGATCTGGCATGTTTTATTACAGTAAAGAATCAAAGGTACACTGGGCCCCCTTTCGTACCTTCTCAAATGGATACGTCTCAAAAGTCCTCTACAGGACAGGTCCAAGCCGAACCTTGGGCAATTCTGACACTCAATCTTTTCTCCCGCCTGCCATCGAGCATGTCTTAGCTTTCGGTCCTGCATTTATTTAGAATTGGAGCTAAAAAAACAGTCCTAGTTTCCTCGACATTATTTTGATTAAAAGTAGCAATAACACCATCACAACTAATGGGTATCATAAAAACACCCTTTCTGTTAGAATCTTACAATTTGATTCCAACCACTTACTACATTAAAAAGTTGCTATGGTATACAGGGTGAGTCATTTTAATCGATGCACTTAAATATTTTGAAAACAAAGCAAAATAACGAAAAATGTTTGAAGTCAAAGTTGCTAAGTTTGGAGGAGGACATCTGATGATGGGCACAAAATTTTGGTCTTAGAGCCCCATCAGGCCCAGCAGGACCTAACTTTGAAATTATAAATGGAATGTATACTTTTTTATTTCAAATTCTGATTCTGCAGAAAATTTTATGTACAGATATAAAATAAAAAATACAAGGCCCATTTTTAAGATTCAAAAAACCCTTTATACGTGTTATATTTTTTATTATATTTTTACAAACGAAAAAAAAGCTATTTTTCGTAGTCAGTTCAAATTTTATTTTATCTTTGTGGTCGAGAAAGACTTTTGATGATTATTTAAAATTTTGGGCCTTACCGATTTTAACGGTCCAATTCAGATTTTTTTAAGCTGAAAGTGAACAAAAGAGATGTTTTTGAAGTTAAGTACCATTTTTATTGTATGTTTTTTGTGGTCATTGGACTTGGTGATCATTTGAGATTTTGAGCCTTATTGACCTTAAAGGGGCCCCATTTTGCTTTTGTAAATACTCAATACCAACAAAATGATTACTTAAATGTTTCCTAACATTTTTATTTAAAGTTTATTGTGGGGGAAGACTTTTTATGATTATTTGAGATTTTATATTTGCATATTTTGATTTGAATAAATAGTATGGATTTTAATAAGTCATTCCATCTTAAATTTTCCTATATTTATAAGGTTTTTTAGTTGAAAACATAAAAAAATGGACACTTAAAAAAATGCACGTTCTTGAGGTTGCAGCGTCTATGAGTGAAGGTGCAGAAACGTATACATGCAAAATTTTATACCCACATACATACTTTTATATGTAAAAAACGTAAAATCCAAAAAACTCATCAAAAATACGTTTTTCTGTTTTTTTTTTTGTGAAATTTCGATTTTTGTAAATTTGGTGAAAAATTTCTAAACTTTGACAACTTATAACTCTATCCCAATGCGTCTGACTGAAAAATTATTAATTACCATTTTTGTAGAAAATTTTCTCAGCTACAACTTTTATTTAAATTTTTTTTTTTATTTTGTTAACATTTTGAGTTATTTGCAATAAACTGTTTTGCCCCAACTTTAGCCCCCCTTGGGCGTCCAGCACTGGGTTGGAACTCGGCATATCCAAAAGATAAAATCTTAAATTAATGCGATTAAATAACCTACTCAGTAAATATGCACAGATTCTATAAAAATTATGTAAACAACGAATTATTGAATTAAATTTTATCTATTGTTATTGATTATATTTGTTTACAAATTAAAATTTACTAAAATAAATTTTAAAATATGAAATGTGTCGAGTTTTTATATAGTATTTTCATTAATCTTTAAAGTAATCTTTATTATCCGATAAGACGGATGTGCCAAGTAGGACCGACGCCCATTTGCCGAGTAAGTATATGTTTTAATCTGATGTGCCGAGTAGGCAGTTTCCCGTTGGAATGTCCGATTTCGGTTCTCTTTTTAAATCAGCCCAAAACCAGCACATTCACAAACTTTTTTTTCTATGGAGGATTTTTGTCCATGTTGAGACCTTTATTCAATGGTCTAAATATATAAAACAAAACAGGGATCGTATAAAAGTTAACTTGAAGAACACATGAGATACAACTTCTGTGATTGCAATCTTATTGCAACTTAAATAGCCATACTTCTAATTTTGTTAAATTACAAGTGGCGATGAAGAAGCTGCATGGGGTGAACGCAAAGTTTTGGAAAACCTGTACATTCAACTCACTCACCTTACAATCAATAAAAAAGAATACACCGATAATTTAAATCCATCATAAACCCCGTACAACAGTTTCAATAAAGTCATTTAAAAAATAAAGTTTCACAATAGTCATAATTCAATTTGTTAATACTATACTTTTTTTATATTTCTTCTGTACTGCAACTTTTAGTTTGTTCTTTAGTTTGCTTAATTTTAAAATTAGAGACATAAATATAAATCTAATTAATTTAACAATAACATTTATTACACCTTTTTATTATCTGAATCTAATATAATAGGTATTTTTTATTATATTTTAATCAGCATATTTTAATGTATATATTTTATGTAAAGACTAATCTTCTATTGTAATTGATCTTCTTACTGGCGTATTTACACTTCATAACTATATGTAGCTTACGTCCCAAAGATGGACGAGGACAGATTTGAAGAATATCTTCGGATCGAGTCAGCGTCCATCCCCACTTGGCGCGAAGGACTCACAAATCCCTGCGAGGCTGCACTCTTAGTAAAGAAAGGAACCTCGTTACTACGCGGCTTTACTATGCATCGCCAGCGGGCATGGAAGGGGAGAAAGCCAGTTCACTGGTGGACCACCGAAATAGCAGAACTCTGAAGATAGTGTTACAGGACGCGATAGAAGGCGCAGAGAGCACGGGAACCACCCGAGGCTGCGGTGCTCTCTCGGGAACACAAAGACGCTAAACATCTGTTGTCCAAGGACATCTGCGAAAGCAAGGCTCGTTGCCTGCGTTTATTAGGTTGCGCGTCTCAAACTGAAGTTATACCTGAAAAAGGAGTTCCGATTTGGGGCAAACAAGCGCAGGGGGGTTTATGGTGTATTTATATAGTAAGAATCTAGGGCAAAACCGGCGACCGCGTTCGCCGGCAATCTTCCCGTTTGTACTTGTACAACTGGATGGTCATGGAAATTAGCGGGTCTTTAAGTCCCGCAAACACTCCATGGCTGATGTAAGATTTACATATTTTCCTTGAAAAAAAAATATATGTAGTTTTTTTGTCCACAGTTAAGTCTCAAAATGGTCTACAATTTTTTCTTACAAAGAAAATACAAGCACAATAGTTAAGAACCATGTTTTTAAACAAAAATATTAACATTATAAAGAAATAAATATACTTATACATTTTATAAAATGTACATTTATCTAACAATTTTTATCACGATTACTGAAAAATAGTTTTTTTTTTACATACTTATTATTAAGGAAAAGAAATTTCATTTATATAATTGTAAATTATAATAAAATACTATTATGATTAAATGTTCCGGGGTTGGTGCTATAAAATGTGGGAATTTTTATTAAAAAGCAAAGCAATATTTTCAAGTTTGTTTTCTTAGTACAATGGATATTATAAAGTTTTAGTTGGAAATTAAAATACTCACTTCGTTAATGTGTTTATAAGTCTTTATTAGATCAACACTCAGTTTTCTTAATGGAGCAGTTGAAGTATCTCGAAACCTGTGAGGTATTCTTGCTTGCATAGCGTGTATATCTACGGGTACATCCTGAGATAAACTTTCTGAAGTAGGAAAAGATTCTTCTGTTACCAATCGACCATATAGTGGAGCACATCCCGTACTTACTCTAGCAGATACTGAAATGTTATTTTAAGCCAAAGTTATAATAAAAAAATATTTATCAATTAAAAATTTATTTTTATGCTGTTTATAATTTCGAAAATAAATTATGGAGCTCAGAAAAACATTTTTTTATTTATGAAATTTTATTTAAAAATTGAAGTATGGACATAAAGCAATTTTAATATCTAGGGATTGTATTTCATGATCGATTAAAGTAATTAAACCTTGGACTATAATATTGCAAAAAAGAAAAATTATCCTTTTGTTTTATTTGCATGTAAAACGTATGTTAACGAAAAAACGATGTAAATCTAATTAAAATTTTTCAGGTTTTTAGCCAGATTTTAATAAACCACATTGTTTTGTAGCAAAGGAGACACGTTAAAATAAGTCTATTTCTGTCTTCAGAAGAGACTAAACTTCTAAAAATTATTATATACAGGTGTACCTCCTTAAACGCGGATTCTGTATACGCGGGTTCCGATTTTACGCGGTTCGTAATTTTTTCCTGTCCCTTATTTTACGCAGTATTGTCCTTCATAAATAAACTTTCTGAAATCTAACCCTTAGACTCCCATAAGATATTGGTCTCGCTTTATGCGGTAGATATCTAGAACCGAAACCCCGCGTATAAGGAGGAACCTATATTTCTTTTAAAATTTTAGTTTTACATTAAAAAAGTCGTAAAATTAAGTTTTGTAGAAAAACTTTGTTCTCTGGGTTTTTTTGGGAACTTTAAGTCATAAAAAGTCACCAGCTCCGAGGATTTTGCTTTTTATTTGGAAAAACACGTGAATATAAGTACCTAAAATTTCCTATTTAAATATCATGGGAATTTTAGCTTTCTAATTTTTCAACGTGCTTCAAAACTTTATTAAACATTAGCTAACAGATACAAAATAATGTTTAGACATATAAAAATTGAGGTTTTTGCTGTCTTAGTGATATAAAAACATGGGGAAAATTAAAAGCCGATCTGATGACCCCCCCTGGCAACCATTGCTGTTTTGGCAAATAAATACTCATATATTAAATTTTAGTTTATTTTTCATTTTTCTTTCATGTTTTTTTTTTTTTATTTTTTATTTTTACAAAGGAAAATGTTGTGCTATCAATCGTAGTAAATTTATACTCGATTAAGAAGACGTAGCTCGGAATCCAGTAATTTGAATTTTTCACCAGTTTGCGTTCCTTTATATTCTTACCGTTGAATGTAATTTAAATTTAGTTATTTTGATAGGCGATAGCGAGTAAAATGAAGTAAACTTGATTATTGTGCGTTTTATTTTAAGCAATTAAATACAAGTGAAATTACTAGTGCCGCAAACATAACTTGTTTAAAAACTCATATTTTTTAAACAGCACGTGACATATAATAAAATTTTTAACTTTCCAAACATTGTGATCGATAATAAAAATTATTGTTTTTCTTCTTGTTAAGTCGGTAAAGTAAAGTTTTCACTACAAATTTTATAATTCTGATAATAAAAAAAAAATTATTTAGTATTGATACCACTATTTTGTTTGTTTACATGTTTTTAGGTTAAATTTTAATTATAATCAGTTTAATTTTGAAATAGTAATTGGATACTGTAAACACGTTGAGTAGCTGATTGAGACGCAATTTGTATAATTTTATAGATTTTTTATTTTAGGTATCATGTGAATAAATTTAAATTTTCTGAATCCTTATTCTTGGATAATACTTGAGTGAACTACCCAAACCACCAAAATTTTATCAGGATTACCACAAAATGATTATTTTTTAATGTTTTTGAGGAATCTTTGGGTGAAAAAGTATTTTTTAGAAAAATTTTCTGAAATCATAAGAAAATAAATAAAACGATAACAATTTTAGAGATAAAAAATAACAAGGTATTGCAACAAAAGTGAAAATTTGATTTGCGTTTTATACCTATAAATTTTGCTAACAACATCTAACAATTTAAATGAATTTTTTTTCAAATTGTGCTGCTTTTTTTAAAGTATGTGTCATTTTAAAAAACTATTCAAAAAACGCACGTTCCACATTATAAAAAACTCAATGCAAGTTTCAGGATTTTCTTTAGTTATACTAAAGTACAATAGCTCAGACTTCCTAAAGTACCAATTGTAAGAATTAGATTATTTTAGAAGTTCATTTTGATCTAAGGTTAAAAATAAAAGCGTGTAAAAAGAAAAAAATTACTTCGAATCAAAAATGAATTAGGATTAAAATTAATATTTAGAGTCCGCTTTAACCTAAAATGCGAATACTTAAAATAATGCATTTTTTTCTTATACCGTCTGGTAAATAACAGTTACAACATTATTTCTTACAAATATTTAGTATTATGAATAAACTGTATAAATTTTACAAGTGTGCCTAAAAATTTAAGTTTAAAAAAAAAATTATCGAAATAGTAACGGTTAGGTAGAAATGCCCATATACGTTTACAAAATATCTGTTATATGTTAAATGACATTAAACTTTGATTTTAATTTAATTTCTTTGAAATTGGCCGAGTAAAAAAAAATTTTTTGTGAGTGCGAGTTACTGAAAATGTTAAAAATGAGATCAATTCAAAATATTTTTCCAAATTGAATGCCGTAAAGCTCAAAAAAATTCCCAGAGCCGAGTTTTTTTTTCAAGTAAAAAACCGTATTTTTGAGGTTTTTTGTATTTGACTCTTCATTTCTTGTGTACTTTTGAGGCATCAAAAAATTTTTTTTGGATTTTGACTTTTCAACGCGCTATATTAAAAAAAGTGATGTTTCAAAAATTCATAAGAATATTTGCTCTATTTTATTATTTTAAAATTTTATAAATGGCCCTAGACTAAAAAATGTTCAAAAGCTTGGACTGTTTTTAATGATAAGTATTATAGTTTGTCTGTCTGTCTGTGTGTACTTTCAGCACGCAAGAACCGCCGAACCAATTGTTATGAAACCGATGTCAAAATGAAGAAAAAAATTTTGCGGGTGACATAGGCTATAGATTTTCTGCTCAGCTATCGTATTTTTTGAGATATTTGATTTTTGGATTTTCACTGATTTTGAACTTGATAAAATTTTTTAAAACTTTAAAAAAAATTGAAATATCTCGAAACTATTGACAAATTTTACTGTCACAAGTTTGCAGTATTATATAAATAAAATTTTTTGAAAATTTGGTTGAATAGTGAAATATCTGAAAAATATGATCATATTTTAATGTCGCAATTGGTATTACTTGATTTGGCACTAATTTATAGCTACTCAGTTAAATTTTTTTATTTTCTCTATTATAACTAGAGAATCAATCAGAACCTATAATTTTTCATTAATGTTTTACCTACGCTGCTCTAAATAGTTTGAATGTGTTTGCATAATTATAAATTTGCAATGAAAAATGATTTTTTGCAGCAACACAAACAGAAATAAATGTGCAACAGGGGGGGGGGCGCAGTCCCCCTTCCAACTTTTGCTAGTTTTCTATATTTAAAAAAATAATGTTTTAGGAGAAAGAAATATTTCTTAGAAACAATAAACAGTCGCTTAGCGACAACATCATGAGTTTTCAGTTATTTCAGGTTGAACTGAAATCGAAAAATTTAAAAAATCCAACTTTAGAGCAGCTGGGTCTTAAATTTACAGTAAAAAATAATTTTTTGAAGCAACACAAACAGAAGTAAATGCGACACAGGGGGGGGGGCAATTAACTTCCTGATTACTATAACCATTTGATAGTTTAAAATTAATACATTTTAACTTCAATATCATTTAATAGAAATAATACCACTCTTTAATTTAAGAATAATTTTTTAAATACAACTATATAGAACATTAATTAACACTTAATGCAGAAGAGCGCGATAATTCTCTATTATAATTAGGAAATCATTCAGAACTTATAATTTTTTATAAATGTTTCACCAAAGCTGCTCTAATCACTACGCAATAGTTTGAATGTGTTTGCATAATTATAAATTTGCGGTGAAAAATGATTTTTTGAAGCAACAGAAACAGAAATAAATGAGACACAGGGGGGGGGTCGGAGCCCCCCCTATTAGCTATGCTAGTATATATATATATATATTATACATTATATTCTTTAATTGCTATGTATATACTGTATATACTACATTTCTTATCAAATAAATCAAACTGAAAGAACCAATGCCCAAAGCTTACCATACATTTACTATTACATTTAATATCTCTCTTAATTATCTTATTAACTATTGCTGAATCATCTTACAAGTTTTAATCAAATGATATTTCATAAATTCAGTAAAAATTTTAAATGAATTTTAATGGTTTTCTGAGATTCTGAGTCAAACTTACTTCTGCAAAGATTTCTTAAAAATATCTGCTAAATTATATTATGAGTTAATTTTGATAACAACTACATTCTCTTTCGATTTCCATTATCATTCTATGAACGAAGTATTCTTTTAACCAAAAAACATTTCAATTTACTTTTTTATGCAAAAAACTTACATTTTTTAGGTATATGGAAAATTTAATTGAATTTCAACCCTTATATTGCTAGTAGGGGTAGTTTTTTCCAAAAATTTTAAATAATGTTTGTTTTAGCTCCAAACCGGTTCTAATAGGTAAATTTTACTCCTCATTTTGTATCATTTTGTGCTTAGAATATACACTTCATGTGTCCCATTTCACCCCCTTTACCTCTATTGATATGCTAACAAAAGGGTTTTTGCTTGATACTATCATAAGCTTTGAATTCAGCAATAAAATGTTCCTATAAAGACCAACTTGAAAGAAAAAAATAGATATACTTGTACTTTTTAAAAACAACCCCTATTTATCTTTTTAGGGTAATTTTTAAGGGCATAAAAATCAAAAACAGCTCTTATAACTAGTCAAAATACCATAAAATAACTTCTAGTTTTTAGTTTCTTTTAGATATTTTGTTACTATTAAGTCTTTAGAACATTTGAGCAGTAATAATTTATATATAATATAATATAACAATTTTTTATTTGATAAAGTTACTACAATTTTTTTTACCTCCAAAAACTTTTAAAATAATTTGTTTGATAATCCAAGAACAGGGGCATTTCACTTATCTTATCCCGACATACCCTTTAAATGTTTTTTGGAATAATTTTTTTATTTTTATATAGATTTTTTCATTATTTTAGCCCCTTTTTCACCCTCATTACCGCTATATTTGGGGCATTTAAAGGGATGTAAGTAAAATCTGACTTCAGATTCAGTAACAGCATAAAATTTTACTAAAGACATATACTCAAAAAGCCTTTTTCTATAAGGGAAACTATTTTCTTTTATGACTTTCCGTTTACGACCGCTTTGGCATAAATGGGTTAATAAATGGGTTTAAAAATATACATTTATGTAAAATATTATCTAAAATATACTTATCATTAAAAACAGTCCAAGCTTTTGAACATATTTTAGTCTGGGGTCATTTTTAAAATAATAAACTAGAGCAATTATTTTTATGATGTAATATCATATTATATTTAAATTTCTTATAAACTATGTAAATATAAATTTTTCGATGTATTATAATATCATTATTAAATCAAAGGCTATTCCCGGATCTATATAGTGAATCGGCACACGAAAGATATTTAAAAACTAATTGTATTAGGTCAAAGTACACCTAAAAAAATAGGATTCTGAAGTTTTCAGACCTACAGATGCCTTCAGCTCTGATTGGCAGCCTATTAATTACAAAAAAAAAAATAATTTTTAGCGACTTTTTAGTCGTCTTTCTGATGCTCCCGTGGTAAAACAATTCTGTCAAAATGATCTTGCGACCTCTCATTCAAAAGGTTAGACGATATACTTTCAGATAAAATTACTTTTAGAAGTGAGTTTAGTGCATCCTTTTGATTGGTAGATCATAAACCGTCCGAAATAAATTTCTTTTCTTCTATTTCAACTTTGGCAGCTATGGAGCTATGGAGCTTTCAAGCACCGTAGCAGCCAAAGTTGAGACTTTGGAGCTTTGTGTCACTGGAGACTTTTTTTCAGGATAATAAAATCTAAAACATACAAAAAATTCACCTAATATGATCGAACGGCCATTTCCTATTCATTTGTGCGGGGTCCTTTTTCGAAAAATCGCAAAATTAAAAACAAAAGTTATTTCAGTTTTTTAAGTATTTGACCATGTTGCCCCAAATATTTTTGAGCGCGGATGGTCGCAAATGAAAATTTGTTTTATTTTTCATTAGTTAAAAAAAAAATAGAATGGGCATATCTCTTAATTTTTTTTAAATCGCTGCCAAAGTTAAAATTTAAGAAGTAAAAAAATTTATTTTGGACGGTTTATGGTCTACCAATCAAAAGGATGCACTAAAATCACTTCCAAAAGTAATTTTATTTCAAAGTATATTGTTTAACCTTTTGAGTGAGAGGTCGCAAAATCATTTTGACAGAATCGTTTTACCACGGGAGCATCAGAAAGACGACTAAAAAGTCGCTAAAAATTTACTTTTTTTTTTGTAATTAATAGGCTGCCAATCAGAGCTGAAGGCATCTGGAGGTCTGAAAACTTCAGGATCCTATTTTATTTAGGTGTACTTTGACCTAATACAATTAGTTTTTAAATATCTTTCGTGGGCCTATTCACTATATAGATCCGGGCATAGCCTTTAACAACTTTTTTGAGAGGTGAAAATGTTGTGAAAACACACCTTAATATTAATATTATGTTATAAAACTGTAAATACGCCTTAATATAAGAAAGTTGTTGTGGTTATCAGGGCCTGTCTCCCACTTCAAATTATTTTAAGTCCCTAAATCGAAAATATTCTATTTTCATTCCATTTCACCCCCCTCCCCTAAAAGCGTCAAATTTTCACCCCCCTCTGCCGAGCCAAACTTTTTCAAATACCCCAATGAACATGTTCCATGATACAACTCTGCCTAAAATTGAATTGGACATTATTGTCTTATGTTTATTTTTATTTTAAAGACAAATAAAAAATAAGAAATAACAATTTTTTTTATTATTATATTACATTAATCTCATTAAAAAAAAAAAACTTTAATTTTAGTCAATACTAAAGACTCTATTTTAACATTATATTTTATAAGTTGTCTTTTTATTATTTGTGACTTATCAAAAACATAAAATATCATTAAAATTATATATTAATAACACTTTACGTTTATAATTTAACAATAAATTCATGAAAAACTCAGTTCTCTTTTAAACAGTTTATTGGTAAAATTTATACTAATTAAATAAAGCTAAAACTTTAAATATTCTTTTAACAGATACATTCATAGGTAAAAAGTACAAAAGGCTTTACTGTTCTTTATCATTTGTTTCTTGCTAAATGAATCAAATTCTAATCAGCATATTCGAATTTTTTATTCTGCCCAATCAATAGCCAAACCAAAAATTAATTTGAATGAAAATATTTATTCTATAATTCAAAAAATTTTGAGAAGAAAATTTTATAAAAAAAAGAAGTTAAAATACTCATTAACATCGTAGCGGAGAGTTTTAGAAGTGAGTAAAAATAAATAAATTTATTTATAGATAAGCTAAAAAATACATCCTGAAAGTAAAATTTCACGCTCTTTCAGAATCTCACAATAGTTTTCCCCTACAACCCTCAAATATACCCTAAAAACGGGCATGAAATGGTCAGGGTTTATTAGGTAATGTTTGGAAAAATCAATGAAAAAAGCATCCAATTTTATTGATAAATGTTTCAAAATAATTTTTTTTTGTAAATTTAAGTAACTTCGTATACATTGAGGTCTCATTCATTTTGACACTATTTACAACCCTTAAGAGGTGGATTTTTTTTATATTTGAGGGTTGTAGGGGAAAACTAATGTCAGATTCTGAAAGAGCGTAACATTTTACATTCAAGATAAACTTTTCAGCTACTTATCTATAAAGCAATATATTTATTTTTAGAGTCGCACGCGAGCACCGGTCGGGGACGGTCGATTTTATATTGGCACTCATAAAGCTAACCTAAAATATTAGTTGAAAATAAAATAAAATGATTAAAATGATAAAAAATGTTTAAATAGTGTTATTTAGTTTAAATTAATTTACTTAAAGTACTAATTAAAGATATTAAAAAAAAAAAATAAATAAATAAAAATTAGCCTGGAAGCGAGTAAAGAAACAAAAAAAAATACCGATGAGATTTCAAAGATAAAACAAGAAAGTAGTGAAACAAATACAAAGATAGAAAAAGAGTTAAAACAGGTGAAAAAAGACATAGAAAACTTATATAATGCTACAAGAATGAGAAATCTAGTCTTCTATGGAATAAGTGGAGATAAATAAAGTTATATAGATACGTGCTAAATCCATTAAAAGATGTAAATATTGATGGAAAAATAGTTGAATATGTCAAAAGAATAGGTGCAAATAGAGGCTCTAGGCCGGTAGTGGTTTCATTAATGTCACAGAACTACAAAAAAGTTATATTTGACATGGCCGAACAGTTAAGAGATAAATTTAAAACATCAATTGCAAACGACCTGTCAAAGTTAGAGAGAGACAAATTTAATAAATTAAGAAAGGCTAGAGATGAATTAAAGACATATAATTTCGATGCTAAAATTTATAAGAATAAAATCCAAATTAAAGACAAAAGCTATGACATAGAAGGTGCAATTAAGCTAATAAATAAAGTGAAAGAAAAAGATCAAGACAATAAGATGTATATAGAAACAAAAAAAACAACGAATAAAAGAGCGCTAAGCTTTTCCCCCAATCAAATAGCTAGTACGCCTAAGAAATCAAGGGAGAGGGAGACAAACGGTAACAACAGAAGTGAGGTAAAGGAGAACTCCCAATAACAACAAACAACCTGCTTCCCTCGGATACTGTATTGGAATGCAAGAGGAATAGGTAATTTTTATAACATAGCAGAAAAAATGAAAGAAAACGATATCAATTGTATAAGCGAGACATTCCATACAGACAGCAGTAAATTACCTATACCATCAAAACTTAGTGTGATTGATAACGTAGCTACGAAAACGGCTGTTAGAGGCAGGGCTAAGGGGGGGTTAGCTGTTATATACAATAGCGTTATATAAAAAAGTGTTGATAGGCTGTATAAAAGTGAAAATTACATATTTGTTAAAATAAAACTACATGAAAATATTATGATTATAGGAAATACATATATAAATAGAGATACAGATATCGAAAAAGTTCTTAAAGAAATAGAATATATAATGAATATAATAAACGAAGAACAGCTGTAAACAATTACAAATGTAAGTACGGGAAGAATTAGCTGGGATAAAGTTATAGATAAAAGAAGGCAAACCCTTCTGGACTTCTGCAATAGGAATGATTTGTATGTATCGAATGGTAGGTTTAAGGGAGATCAATTATTGTGGTAAATATTATTTGCCAATCTAAAGACTCTAAGGAGTTTTGGAATAACTTAAATTTATATGGTACATATAACAATTTTGTATTTTATAAGGAACAAGAAAAAATCAGATTTAATTATTAATAAATGTAAAAAAAGAAAAGCTCCAGGGCTAGACGGAATAACGAATGAATTTATAAAAAATCTTCCAGGCAACTGGATCATGTATTTTGGTGGTTTTCACTGTAACGATATATTTTTTTATTGTTTACGGCACAACACTAATTATATTTTTTTTTTAATTTTTTTTGTATTTTAATGTTTATCAATGTCCAAAAACCTAAAATTTTCAGTGGTACTGCTACAAATGTAAAAATAAATTCTACGTGTTATTCTTATGGGATTTTTTTATTTATTCAGACGGTGGCGTCATGGACGGTTGCGACATTTTGAATGTATTATTGAAATAACTTTGTATTGAAGCCATCAAATTTTCTCAAACTCTGGGTATCTTATTTTTCCATCAAAACACATAACTGAACAAGATATATTAAGTAATATATGACATACACTTGGAGAAAACGACATGGACGGTGGCGACATTTTTTTTTTGTAAAAGCGTTTTAAAATTTTAATAGGTTTAATTTTCATAGTTAAAGCTTTTATATTTAAAATTTTAAGTTTTCCACGGTTCATATATGAGTAGTTCAGTAAAAAAAAAAATACAACAGTGCTTTTAAGTGCATACATATAGAGTGCGCTCCAATAAAAGATGGGAAGCTTAAAAATAGCTAAAACCGGGGGACAGACTTATATGCGACGATACGCTAAGAGGATTGCATGAAAATTTGTTTCGTTGAAAAAATTGAGTTTTTGGGACCTAAATACGTCATATGCATCCTACAGAAAAATTTAAGTTCAAATTTTAAGCCGTTTGTTAATACTCAAAGTTTACAGTTAAGCAAAAGGACAGCAGACGGTGGCGTCAATTTGAACACATATGCTCCAGAAATTTTTTTTATTAAGTTACCAATATATGCATAGTAGGTTGTGACTTTAAAAAAATATTATTTATGAACTTTTTAGAAGAAAAAAAAGTGTAAAAGAGCTTTAGTTTCGGATATAAATGGAGGGGACACTATGTATACCGTTCCTGCGAAAACCACCCATTTATATATCATTTTTAATTAAATTATAAGAGATGGCAAAGTCCCTGATTCTTGGACGGATATTGTGGCAAAGATGATCCATAAAAAGGGGGATAAAAATGACCCCGAAAATTATAGACAAATTCAACTAGTAAATTCTATTATGAAGAGCTTCACAATGATTATTAATAATTGAGTAAAAAATTGGGCTGAAAAAAATAAGAAAATCCCGGAATGGCACACAGGCTTCAGGGAAGGTAGAGGGACGAGTCACCACATATTTGCGTTAAACGCTATGGTACAGAATCAATTAAGAAAGGAAGCTGGTAAACTCTATGCCCTCTTCGTAGACCTGAAGGGTGCTTTCCCTTCAGTATTCCATGAATTTTTGTGGAAAAAATTGAGCCAATTAGGCTTAAGTCACAAAATTATAAACATTTTGATAGATTTGTACAATAACGCTACGATGGCTGTAAAGAACAGTGAGGGTATCTCAGACAAAGGCCCGATTACACTAGGGCTACTTCAAAGGGAACACTTAGCCCGCTACTATTTTCACTTTTTCTGTCTGATATAGAAGATTTTCTTCTAAAAAAAGAGGGAATAAGGGGGGTCCCAATAAACCACATGATAGAAATTATAATGTTAGCTTTCGCAGATGATATAGTTTTTATGGCAGATTCATGTATCTTTAAAAGAATAATTAAGAAATAAGAAGAATATTTCGATCTTAATAAGCTAAAGGTCAATATAAAAAAAACAAATGCAGTGTTGTTTTAAAAAGGATGTAAGGGTGTCAAGAGATTGTCCCCACTGTTCTATAAAAATTAAATCATAGAATTTGTAAAAGAGTATACATATCTTGGGGTATCATTTGTAAAATCAGGGTTGTTTGAAAAAGCGACAAAACTATTTGCGGTAAAAGGGAATAAAACGAAACCCACGGTAAATCTAATAAATGGGTTGAAAACTGTAAATAAAGAGACATGTAATAAGATCTTTAAATCCTTAGTATCATCAATAATAATGTACGCAGCTCCTACATGGAGCCTACCCTGCCAACATGAATATACCGAATTGTCCTGACTAAACTACAAAAAAGGCTGTTTCGTATTTTCTAAAATACTAAACAGCGTTATTAGTATTTTATAAAATTTTCATGAACTCACATGCGTTTACAAAATACTAAACATGGTCGTTTGTATTCTTAAAACTACCATCGACCTAATTTAATAATTTTACGCAGAGTCGGCAACTGAAACGTATTTTGTAAACTACTAAACGAGGCTTATTTAATATTTTTAAGGAAAATATACACAGTTTATATGAAATAATTATATAAAGTGCGATTGTTTTTATTATTTTATTATTATTTATAAATTATAATAAGCCAACAATCATTTCTATTAAATGATACGTCAAGCATTACACTAACATAACCTAAGAAAGTGGTCTATAAAAGAAATTACACGTCATGCATGATACTAACATAACCTAAGGATGTGGTCTATAAAAAAAATGACACGACAAGCCTTACACTGGTATATTTTTTTCTTATAGACCACTTCCTTAGGTTAGGTTAGTGTAAAAGCGCTTATTGTGGGCGTACTATACAATATAATTTACACTACTATAAACCGTATTTGAAAAAATAGAAATGATTGTTGACTTATTATAATTTATAAATAATTATAAAATAATAAAAACAATCACACTTTATATAATTATTTCATATAAACTGTGTATATTTTCCTTAAAAATATCAAATAAGCCTCGTTTAGTAGTTTACAAAATACGTTTCAGTTGCCGACTCTGCGTAAAATTATTAAGTTAGGTCGATGGTAGTTTTAAAAATACAAAAGACCATGTTTAGTATTTTGTAAACGCATGTGAGTTCATGAAAATTTTATAAAATACTAATAACGCTGTTTAGTATTTTACAAAATACGGAACAGCCTTTTTTGTAGTTTAGTCAGGACAATTCGGTATATTCGTGTTGGCAGGGTACGTTAAATGGATAAACTTGAAAAAATCCAAAATATATTTTATAGAAAACTATCGCTACTTCCTGGAAATATACCAGGACACGCGATAAGGGCTGCGGTTGGCATGGAAAAGATTTTGAGGTTATTATTTTCAATCTTACACTTAACTTCATACAATGAAAGCAAATGAATGAGGAAAGACTTCCAAAAATCTGTTTCAAAAGTTACAGTTCTTATCAAAACAAGTTAACGTAAATGAAAAATATAACTGGTTTATACAAGTAAAAAATAAATTTTTTAGTAAAATTAATAAAACTGAATTCTTCGATAACATAACTTTAGACTCATTAATAAAAGAAAAGGACTCATTAGTAAGTAAATTTAAAAAACATATATATGAAAAATATAAAATAGAAATTGAAAGGAGTAACTCAATGGCAATCAATTTCCCATGCTATATAAATCAGGTATCGTAACAAAATATTTAAATTTGAAAATTCCATTATATTATAAAAAATTCTGGCTCAAATAATACTCATTAATATATACAATTATAGAATACTATCAAATAAGAAAACCTATACAATAAAAGAAAATACTAATTGTAACTATTGCACAGGTGAATGTAACATACTCTATTTAATAAAATATTGTGAAAAGTTAAAAAAACAAGGGAAATTTTGAACAGTAGAATGGAAGATGGTATACTTCACATTTTGAACAACATTGATTGTGAAATAAAAGTAAGGAAATTCGTGAATTTTATTCACATAATAATAGAGCTTGAATAAACAGTTAATTACCAAAATAAGTAAATAAAAGTAAAAAATAAACAAAAAGGTGCTAAAAAAAGTATTAATAATAATAGTTAAAAAATAAATAATAACTGTAATTTTATTTGTATTTTATATTTATATTACATCTTTTTTTTATTATTTAAAAAATCTTAGTAAATCACGTGTATTTAGTGAGTAATTAGTAAGTAAGAACCTCTTGTAACAATCATGTAAAGGATTATAAACAAGAATAAATAAATCTAATCTAATCTATATTTATTTTTGCTCACTTCCAAAACTCTCCGCCCAGCGTTAATGAGTTCTTGCAGATGGGGTTTTCCGATTGAGCTATAACTTTTCACAGGTGATCATATATATAAAAAGTCCCATTTTTAACAACATTGATTGTGTCCAAAATTTTCAAGTCTTAAAATAAAATTTTTTCTAGCCGACTCTGTAAACTTTTGAAAATTTGGACCGATTTTAAAGCTCTCAGCCACTTGCTTCATTATACAAAAGCATGAATCATAGTACGGGAAATTATACGAGAAAATCGTTTGATCGGAAATTTCTCTGGATGTACGAATTTTCAAACCGATTTTTGGTTCCTCATAGAGGAACCATTGTGATGGGTAAAATTTTGATTTTCGATTTTTTGGCATATAAGCACGTTTTGAGACCCCAGGAAGCTAAAAAACCGGTTTTTAAAAAAAGTCTGTCTGTGTGTGTGTTTGTATGTATGTATGTATGTATGTATGCATGTATGTGGGTAACCGGCGATATTTCACAACCATTGTGGTATTAATACTTAATTTTTTTTTCAAAAATTTTTTTATGAAAAAATCTCAAACTATTTTTTTTTTTTTTTAATTTAGATGTAATACTTCATTTATTTCCATGAAATTACTTTGAAATAATGGTTTTTACTCGATATCTCGATTCTAAAAATTAATTTTTTGAAAATTTTATTCCAAAAATTTTTTCACAAAAAAAATACAAAAAACCCAAGTTTTTTTCTTTTTGGACATAGTACCTAATTTATTTCATAGTATCTAATTTATAAGTATATGAATACGAATTTCAAGACCACGGTTATATTAATTTGTTGGATCTGTTACTTTATTTTTTCAAAATTTTTCCGCAAAATTAAAAAAAAAAAATAAATAAATAAAATACTGCAAAATTTTTTTTTTTTTTTATGTAATACCTCATTTAATTCTATGAAAGTAGTAATATCTGAAAATATGGTTTTTACTGGATATCTCGGATCGGGTACTTAATTTTTCGAAAATTTTTTTCTCAAAATTTTTCTTTCAAAAACATAAAAAAAAATAGCAAATTTTTTTTTTTCTCTTTGGATGTAGTACCTAACTTTTTCCTATGAAAGTACCAATATCTTAAAATATGGTTATTACTCGATATTTCCAATCTGACACTTTTTTTTTGAACTTTTTTTCTGAAAACTTTTTGCATAAAAAAATAAAAACAATAGCAATATTTTATTTTTTTTGTGACGTAGTACTTAATTTTTTTCTATGAAAGTACTGATATCTAGAATTATCTTTTTTACTAGGTAAAATAGACCATTAAGAATATTTTGTTATTGTTAATGAGGAACCATAGTTTCAATTACTTGGCAGCGTTTTTTAATTTTTACGTGGAAAGCTGGAAAATTGGAAAACGTGAGCCGTTTCGATTATTACTTATAACTTTTTTCAGGCTACTTTAAATAACTTTATACTGGGGGTGAAGTCAGATTATTCCATACACTTTCTTCTAGTCAGAAGTGATTTTAATGTGCAGTTCTACACACTTTGTGCAGTTGTTAGGCCAATTTGTGCAGTTGCTAAGTCAATAATTGTGCAGTTATTGACTTAGCAGCTGGACAAATAAGACCCCGTCCCCCCCTTTTTTTGGTCAACAAATGCATTTGTGCAGTTCTAGAAATTTCTTAAAATCACCTCTACTTCTAGTATTAATATAGGTTTTGAAATTCACATAGGGCAAAGTTATACTAATAATTAGTGAAATTTTTTGATTTTGAAAATGCAAATTTAGGCAGATCCGATTTCATATGTACAATTTATCATTAAAAAATTTTTTTTCCCGATTCCCTAAAACCTTTTCTATTCTTATATAGTCAATTTTACAAAACAAGACTGATTTAACTGATAATTTTACAAAATGTAACACCGTGTTAAGTTTTTTAGAGATAGATATATTTTCATATCATATTAATCATACCTCATTAATAATTTTAATAATTAAATTTAATGATTTTTTTTATATATTTATTTTTTTTTTAAGTTAAATTTTAATTATTTTATATTGTTAATGCATTATGCCGTCGGAAATAAGGCAATTTTTACAGTGCGTCACTCGCAATTAATGATTATGTAAAAGAAATCGTGTTTTATTTTTTGCTTTTTTTTCACTTGTCTTACAATCACAATTTACTAAAAAAATCATACTATCTTTTCTTTATAAACATATATGTATTTAGGCTAATTCTAGACGGAGCGCTTAACTTTGAAGTTCTCTTAAACCTTTGTTTAAAATACATTAAGTAGTATATACATACATAAAAAATAACTACAGTTTTATCGCTAACTGTGAGTTTAAAGCGCTCCGTGTGGAACCAGCCTTAAGAACAAAGAATACAAATTTTAAATTTTCAACGTCTTGGAGCAGTTCAAATGTTAAATATTGGGTTTTTTCAAAATTCATAAACTTGAGATTTTCCTAGCAGATTTGAATGATACTATCAATTTTTCATCGAATTTCTGATCGAATTTCTGTATGCAAATATTATTGTAAATATTATTATTGTAAATATTCTTCAGAATATTGTAAATATGATTCAAAAAATTTTTTCTTGAAAAATGTGAAACATTGGTTCCCTAAAAATTGGATCCTAAAAACGAAAAAAATGAATGTTTCTCCAATAAAGCATCGTCAAATGTTAAAATGAATAATAAATACGGATTGTACAGGTAAAACTAATAAGAAGTGCGTTTTGAGTCCAGTTTTTAACATCATTTGAATCTGCTAGAACTATCTCAAGTTTATGAGTTGAAAATTTGTGTTTTTTGGTTTTGAATATACTCTTTTTAGTAAATTGTGAATATAAGACAAGTGAAAAAACATAAATCCATCATTTAAAAAATATTTTAATTTATAAAAAAAAAATTCCAAAATTGGTTATTTATACATATAAAAAAACGTGATTCTGAGACATTCAACTAAAAAAAAACTATGTGGCGAGCAAAAGTTTTTATATTCCTAGCTTGACTGTAACTTTAAATTACTTTAAATGACTTTAATTTCTACAAATAAATTTTGGAAAAAATGCTTACTACCGAAGTACTATTTTAGTTTCTGAATATTTCTATCCATATTTCATCCAAATCCATCCAGAAATAAGGCCTCTGGATGGGTTGGAAATTACCTTATTTTCGCATATAAAACCAAACTCCGACTGTCTATTAAACGGTTGTCTAAAACAAGTTTTTTTTGTTTTTAGTTTAATCTTTTCATTAAAGAGAAATCTTAAGATGTTATTTTCTTTTTATATGTAGGACTGCCAACTTCTATTTTACTCCATAGTGAAATTTTTTTCATATAGCTGATATGCATTTTACTCTATAAAGAAATTTTTGCAGTTTTTTTATATTGTAGACCGCCGATATAAACTTTACTAAGAAGTGAAATTTTTTTGATTTTTTGGTTTCTTCATATATAAGACAGTCGAGATCTATTTTATTCCAGAGAGAAACTTTTTGGGTTTTTTCATACATAAAACAGCTGAAAATATAGATTGAAATTTTTTTAGTTTTTTCAAATTATACATATTTTGTAGATTTTGCAGCAAAATATAATTGTAGACAGCCGAGATGAAAATTACTCTAGATTTTTTTTTTTTTTTTTTTTTTTTTTTTTTTTTTTTTTTCATATAGTTACAAGATAGCAGAGATCAATTTTACTCCATAGTAAAATTTTTTCAGTTTTTTCATATTAAAGATCATCGACGTGGGTTTAAGTCTTTAGTAAAATTTCTCGAGTTATTTTTATTTATCTATCTTACTTATTTATCTTTTTATTTATTTCTTATTTTCCCTATTACCTGCCAGATTTACCTATCCAACAGATAAATTACATAGGCACACAAAAAAAAGTCATGTACCTGAGGGTAGACCCCCTAGTACGGGGGTTTTTGGTGGTGCTAAAACCGAATATGGCTATAGAAATGCCATAAAACTAGCCAATTCCCCCCAGCGCCCCCATATGCCCTCCAAAGGTGTGAAAAATTTGTTCTTTTCGAAAAATGAAAATATACTCATTGAACTATATACTCATTTTTTTTGGGACACTGATATCAAAGATACATACAAAAAATGTTTTCAACCAATGCATGGCCCTTTAGATAGCTCCAGCGCCCCCATTCATACCCCCCCTCCCCCAAACGGGTTAAAAATATTTTTGTTAACAAAATTAAAAATAAAAGTGTATTTTTAAATTTTTTGGGGCGGTGAAACGATGAAATTTAGCCAAGTTATCGTCAATTTAAGAGTTTACTCAAATTCATCTAAAAAAGATATTGAAAAAAGTCTGTTTCTGGACTTTAAACATGCATTATTCGCTTGATTTTCATTGTAAATTAATAATTTTTTTTTAAATCGTTTAATTTTTCGCTGAGCATTTATTTCTTCAAGAAAAAAATCAATTTTTTTTATCACATTTTAACTTTTAGGTCAAAAACCAATGAAAATCTATGTTAAATAAATTTTGCTACTTACAGTTTTCAAAGGTTTTTAGCCTAAAATTTAAAATTTTGACAATAAAAATGATTTCTTTCTTGAAGAAATGAATACTCTGCGAAAAATTAATCAATATTAAAAAAAAAATTATTATTTTACGATGAAAATCAAGCTAGCAATGCATATTTTATGATTAGAAACAGGCATAATTCAATAGAATTTCAATCATTTTGAGTAAAATCTTAAATTGTTGATAACTTAGCTAAATTTCATAAAAAGAAAAGTTTTTTTTTCTTTTGGTATGGTTTATCCCTGAAAATTAGTTTTATTCGGGATAACTTAGGTATGAAAAACACGGTTTTTAACATAAAAGTGTAAAAATATTTTTGGCATCCATCGCCGATTTCGTGTTCACGATTTTTTTTGCATTCTATAACACGAAAGGGTCTACGGGCCACCATCTCGCGGCATAGTTGCGAATGATTTTGTCATTAAAAACTCGCATCAGCATTGATGCTGAGGGAAAAAAACCTCGAAAAAAACCAACCTAACCAGAAAAAAAATGAAAACAAACTAAAAAAATTTGTTTATTAATTTTTAAATAAAGAATCTGAGATATATAATGAAAGAAATATATATCATAATAAACTAATGAACAAGAAACTTATGGAAAAAGTGTGTTATATGCATATTTTATTGTGTAAAAAAAATTATAGTATTTAAAAAAATAAAGTGTGATGTATGTGATATTCTTATTAATTTAACCAATAAATTGGTTAATTTTAAACTAATAGGTACGTAACAGTGTTTCGCCATAGTGTATTAGGTTGGCTCGTCAGTAGACTCCTAATACACCTTATGTTTAGAGTTCCTTGTATATAAATGCTTATAGTTTATTAAATTATTATGTGTACTTTAAAAAATGAGAAATTAAATTTTAACATAATAAAAAACATATTAACATGTAATTTGTGAAAACCTCCAAAAAAACCTGATGTTTTGCATTTTAAGATGCCATAAACTAAATGCACACATAAAAATGTGATTTTTTTTAGTTAAATGCTATTTTATCCTCCCAATCACTTGAACACATATCATCGAATCCATTGAACCACTTGGCAATACTAATTTAATATCTAAAATTCAACGGACTAAGACATTAAAAATATTATCCACAAGTGCAATTCAGTCACATTAGGAATGTATGTTTGTTAATAGTATATTTATAAGGTACAAGCTTGGAAGAAGTTAAACTTTTAATTAATGAATATTACAAGAATGTTCGGTTAGCCTAGTCTATACTCCATTATGAGAATATTAGCTCGTTAAGAACTAAAAAACTATTGAATTTTTACCAGCAGAAAAATATTATGAGTTTTATTTAATATAAATAAACTATTAATAAACATACATTCCTAATGTGACTTAATTGCACTTGTGGATAATATTTTTAGTTTCTTAGTCCGTTGAATTTTAGATGTTAAATTAGTATCACCAAGTGGTTCAATGGATTCGATGATATGTGTTCAAGTGATTAGGATGATAAAATAGCATTTAACTAAAAAAAATCACATTTTTATGTGTGCATTTAGTTTATGGCATCTTAAAATGTAAAACATCAGGTTTTTTTGGGGGTTTTCACAAATTACATGTTAATATATTTTTTATTATGTTAAAATTTAATTTCTCATTTTTTAAAGTACACATAATAATTTAATAAACTATAAGCATTTGGAGGCCGGAGACGGTGGTCCCGGAAACGCTACGGAGTTCCGAAAACTGGAACAAAGTAGCAGAGTACGTAAGGACCACCTTGTTGGAGAAGAAGGAGGAGGGCTTTCTATCGTAGAGAGCTCTCCTGCCCCTAGGCAGGGGGGAAGGCAGCGGCCAGCTGCCTAGGCTGCGCGTCCCAAACTGAAGTTATACCTGAAAAGGGAGTTCCGGTTTGGGACAAACAAGCGCGGGGGGTTTAAAGTGTGTTTATCCAGTAAGAATCTGTGGCGTAGCCGGCGTTCGCCGGTAGTCTCCCAGTTGTACACTTTGTACAGCTGGGCGGTCATGGAACTTTGCGGGTCTTTAAGGCCCGCAAACACTCCATGGCTGATGTAAGATTCACATATTTCCCTTAAAAAAAAAAAAAAAAAAAAAAAAAAAAAAAAACTATAAGCATTTATATACAAGGAACTCTAAACACATACATCACACTTTATTTTTTTAAATACTATAATTTTTTTTTCACAATAAAATATGCATATAACACACTTTTTCCATAAGTTTCTTTTTCATTAGTTTATTATAACATATATTTCTTTAATTATATATCTCAGATTCTTTATTTAAAAATTAATAAACAAATTTTTTTAGTTTGTTTTCATTTTTTTTCTGGTTAGGTTGGTTTTTTTCGAGGTTTTTTTCCCTCAGCATCAATGCCTTTTGTCATAATTGGTATTACTTGATTCATCACTAATTTATACGTATTCAGTTAAAATTTTTTTATATAATTAAAAAAGTATTTGATTTTTAAAAATAATTTTTGAGATAATTTGTGATAAAAATAAGAATCCTGGAGACAAATTCAAAAAATTTTAGTATTCATAAAACGAAAAAAAATAATAAATTATTAACTTTTTTGTTATTAAAAAATTTTTTTTATTTTCTACGATATATTTTTAATGAAAATAATAAATACTGCTATGTTAGTACAGTAGTGAAAGAATTGAAATTGGTAAAAAAATGAATTAAAAGTTTCAATATTGCATTATTTTCTTGGATGGATGTATAAGTATATTTGAGCATTTTCCTCACTTTGCATTTTCCGATTGACGATAAATTTGTGGCCAAAACTTAAAAAATTGCGTTTTTTTTTAAATTTCTCGTAAACGGTTCAAAATAGGACACGGTGCCCCTGAAACAATTTAAATAAAAATTCAAATTACCCCCGAGATTCCAATGGAAATTTGTTTTTTAGTTGTTCAGAATCACAAAAATCAAAGTATTTAAAAAATCCGTCTGGCGCTTTTTTTTTTAGCTAAAAACTGTTTCATTTCGATATTATAATAGAAAATAATTAGAAAATAATTAATAAGTTTGTATAAAAGTTGTTTTAAATTATAAAAAATAATATTTAATGTACAAAATCTTTTATAACATTAAATTTACTAAAAAAAAATAGTTTTACAAAAAAATAAAGACCTAGAAACAACGGGCAGTTATTAATTTTTATTTTTATTAATATTAATTTTATTAATAATTTTATTAATATATTTATTAATATTAATTTATTTTAATTTTTTTGTAACTACCCTTATCCATATGGCACATTTTAAGGGTCATAAATAGGACCAAAATGAATGAGACCACAATATATACAAAGTTTACTTAAATTTACATAAAAAATATTATGTTCAAGCATTTTTCAATAAAATTTTATACTTTTTTCATTGATTTTTCCAAACATTTCCTAATAATGCCTGATCTATACCTTTCACCCCTCTTTTTAGGGTATATTTAAGGGTTTTAGATCAAAACTAATGTCAGATTCTGAGAGAGCGTGAAATTTTACTAGTAGGATTAACTTTTTAGCCACGTATCTATAAGGGAATGTATTTATTTTTGCTCACTTCCAAAACTCTCCGCCCCGGCGTTAATCAGTTAATTTTCGTTAATTAATTAGTTAATTAATTTTTACAATAAAATTATAATTTTTACATTGAAAGTATAATTTTTACATTGAAAGTATAATTTTTACATTAAAATTATAGTTTTTTTTTAAATTTTGATTTCAGATTCTCTGGGCTTCCCTGAGCTGCATGTTGTTTCTAGGTCTTTTTTTTTTGTAAAACTATTTTCTTTAGTAAATTTAACGTTATAAAAGATTTTGTACATTAAAAATTATTTTTTATAACTTAAAACAACTTTTATACAAAATTATTTATTATTTTCTAATTATTTTCTATTATAATATCGAAATGAAACAGTTTTTAGCTAAAAAAAAAAGCGCCAGACGGATTTTTAAAATTTTTTGATTTTTGTGAATCTGAACAACTAAAAAACAAATTTTCATTGGAATCTCGAGGGTATTTGAATTTTTATTTAAATTGATTCAGGGGCACCGTGAGGAAGATTTAACAAGAGAGCATTTTTGATGGCCATAAAATTTTACAAAAAAAAGGCCCTTATGATTTTTTTCGTAAAATTAATATTTATTATCAAAAAAACGCATTGAAAATTTCACCTTTTTTTACAAAGTCGCGCCTGGTATCTATATCGTAGGGAAGTAGAGAAATCCGTGATTTGGCCAAATTGTACGTAGTAGACTAATGGAAGTTTCAATCGCCTACTTCTCTATAAATTTCAAAATTATAGCTGTTGTCTACTACACCGATAGCCTTTAGGGAAGTAGACGAATCGTCTACTTCACTGAAATAAACTCAGTGGAGTAAACTAATTAATTTTATTTGTCTACTTCACGCATGGCTCTTAGGGAAGTAGAGAACAAAGAGAATTTGGTGTTTATGCCTTATAAAATTTATTGTATAATAAAAAATTATTGTAAAAAAGATAGTTACAATTTTTAATTAATATAAACATTCCTTTTTAAACGTCATTCACATTTTTTTTAAATTTTATTTAGTATTAAGACATGAAAGTCCTGTATGACATCGAGAATTGCACGGAATTCCTGATTAAAAACATTTGCAACTATTCGTGCCGCATAATTTTTTGGCGTATTTACAGTTGCTTTTGCAGTCATAGATTGTTGAGTAGTAGCTTAACGTAAAGGAATTAAAACATCTTTAGGCACTTCGGAAACTTGAATTAACTTTGATTTACATGTATGCAAATCCGTTCTCGGAAAATATCCGTTTATGACACCGTATTTTGTTCCGATTTTATATAAATCATTCTTTTTGTCCAATACGACACCTTGTATGTTGGAAAAATCTAATGGTTTTTGAGATTTTGTCCATACTGTATTATTACTACTTTTTTTATTGTCGTATAAATCTTTGAATTTTTTTTCACAATCTTCTCGATCTACCAAAATCTCCTGTATTGGTACCTTTCTATACATTAAAAAAAAAAAAATAATCAAATATTTACCGTCAAACACCTTTGCAAAACCAATACACACTGAAACTCATTGGCAGTAAATTCTATAAGAGTTTTATTTACGTTATATTTATTGTATAAAATAAATAAACAATCCTTAAATATTTTAAATTTCTTTTGGTACTAAATAATAATAAATAAAATTTGAAACAAAAATGTCAATGTTTAATAAGAAATGTTTATATAATATAATATAAGGTATGAAAAGCAATTTCTCTTTTTTTTTTAATTTGCTAAGAGCCATCCGTGAAGTAGGCAAATAAAATAAATTAGTTTACTCCACTGAGTTTATTTCAGTGAAGTAAACGATTCGTCTACTTCCGTAAAGGCTATCGGTGTAGTAGACAACAGCTATAATTTTCGTCTACTTCACTAAAAATGTTAGTGAAATTAGGCATTTTCGGAAATTTTTATTTTTTTGAAAAACGGCCAATAACATAAGAAAAATTCCAAAAAACAAAAAATTTTTTTTTGACTTGTTTTTTATGACTATTTAGCCTACTTTTGTGAGAAAGCAAAATTTAGTACCTCCTTGCCCCCTAAAATGGACCATTGATTAAAATAATTCATTTTTAAAAAATTGTTTAAAAGCTGTATTTTTTTGTATTCAGTTAATTATAATTAACATAGTAATACAGATAGAAACTTATAAGCAACATCTTAACTATAAATTGTAAAAAAAATTTTAATTGCAATTATTTTAATACAAAAAAATCAATGGCCCATTTTAGGGGGCGAGGAGGTACCAAAATTTGTTTTCTCAGAAAAGTAAGCCAAATAGCCATAAAATACATGGCAAAAATTTTTTTTTGATTTTTGTGATTTTTCTTATGTTATTGGCCGTTTTTCAAAAAATAAAAATTTCCGAAAATGCCTAATTTCATTTTGGCTTTTAGAGTATAAAAAAATTATTATTTTCTTTTTAAATTTTCAGTGCATATTATTTTATACTTAAAATTTCATTTAAAACAACTTTTTTTAGTATAGTGCTTAAATATATTGAATTAAGCCAATTTTTAGTCGAACGTGCACTCTCGCACGCACTGTTTTTATGCATAAAAACATGTATATACCCAGACGCAACTTTGTAAAAAAAAGATGACATTTTCAACGCGTTTTTTTAATAATAAATATTAATTTTACGAAATCATAAGGACCATTTTTTTGTAAAGTTTTATGGCCGTCAAAAATGCTTTCTTGTTAAATTTTCCTATTTTGAATCGTTTACGAGATATTTGAAAAAAAAACGAATTTTTACTTTTTGCCGCAAATTTATGGCCATGCGGAGCAGCTATAGTGAGGAAATTATACGTGTTCCGTTTTTTCCCTTTTAAGTTTACAAAACGAAAGAAAAATTTTTGATTCCTATAATTTTCCCCGATTTATGTGATTTTATGGCTACCAATAAAACTGGCTAAAAATTCAAAATTATTTTCAATTAACAAATTTAGCAACATAGGTCTGTCTAAATAAAAATGAAACCAAAATTAAATTTTATTATGCAAATTTAAATACAAATTATTTACAAATAAATTATAAGTTTAATATATTATTTTTATGAAAATTTGAATACGGTTTTTATTATTCGTCAAAGTGTATCGAGTCTTTCTTTTTTAGAAGAATAATTATATGTATAAAAAACACTTCCCGAGGCTTTTCCAGTTTCCTGTAATTTACTTTGCTGATTTCATCAACAAAAAATTTAATGTTTCAGTACATATAATTTTTTCAGAACCTATAATTTTCCATTAATGTTCTACCTACGCTGCTCTGAATAGTTTGAATAAATTTGCATAATTATAAATGTGTAGTAAAACATAATTTTTTTAAGCAACAGAAACAAAAGTAAATGCGATACAGGGGGTGCTTACAGGCACGCATTCTTGAAAAGCAAAATCAAAATCCTTGTATCTGAGGACTTTTTATGACCAAAAGTTCAAAAATTTATAACTAGATAATTGCTAACAATTATAGACTGTGCGAAGCGTAACAACCCACTAAATTTATTCCTAAATACAGACGATTATTATTATTTGAAATATTATTAATTGGGTATATTAGGTGAAGTAAATAATCAAACTCATCTTGTTATAAACAATAAATATTTAATGTACAAAATATTGTATGTGTAAATTTACAGTATTAGCATGTTTATTTACATAATAGTAATTAATTAAATGTATATTCAAAATAATAACTTTAATTAATTAATTTTTGATTATATATGATTTGTTTTTGAAAAATGTTTTAATCAATATTTTATTCTTTAATTGCTTTATTAATTTTGTTTAATGATTGCATGAAAGCTTTAAAAGATGAAGAAATTCGTATCGAGTCAAAACGATATTTATTGTAACCTTTTATTAGAATTACATCATTAATTGACTTAACTCGACTTAAGCCGACGTACGTGATACCTAATTGTCTTTCTGTGTCCCCTATGTGTAAGAAAATTTTATCTAATGATTGGCCTTGAGATTTATGAATAGTTAGAGCATATGATAACATAATTGGAAATTGTGTGCGACTGCATAGAATATTGTTATGTTTCCAAATTCTTTCTACAGGAATAATTGGGAAATAATTTGTATACAAAAATGGTCCCTTGTAATTGTCAAATTCAACCATTAATACTTGAGGTAATTGTGGTGGTGATTCATTATCAGCATATATTATTTCCCATATGTATCCTAAGCTCCCAATTGTTAATCCACCTGCTACCCATAAATTCGTACGTAACATTATTCTACAATTTTTTGACAAGTATAATATGCTTTGTAATCCAGTAGCTTTTTCGTCTGAGCAACGCATGGCAATATTTGGTGTGTTTGTGGAAATTATTCGTGCAACTGGGTGACCCGTATTTTTCAAAAATGTTTCATTATGTTTTTCAACTTGCGCACACGGTGGAAACAAATGTATTGCGTTTTGGAAATTGTCTAATTCTTCTTTGAGGATAACTGTCTCTCTTCGATTATATAACAAGTTAATTATGTTGAGATAACTCTGCATTTGCTATTTCATCAAGCAATTGTGAGTAAGGGGTATGATTACCTTTTTGTCTGTGTGCGTTTTGGAGACAATAATAGTTTTGGAATCGTTTAAAAATTATTCTTCCTTGTGTTTGTAATTTGTCTGTTAGTTTTTTATCACTAAATACTGCTGTGTCTCCAACCGGTGTCAATTGATTGTAATCTCCAAGTAAGTAAATTATGATTCCACCAAAAGGTTCATCAATTTCATTAGCATGTATTTCTCGAAATCGTGATTCTATCTGAAATAAAGTTCTTAAACCGATTAAAGACATCTCATCTATTATTAAAAATTTCAAATCTTTCAAAACCGTTTGAAATTTTTTTGTATTTTGATTTTCTAATTTAGAAAATAACTTGTAGTTTAAAGGTAATCGTAGCAAATAATGTAATGTTAGTCCATCTATGTTAACTGCTGGCATACCTGCTGATGCCGCTATCTTCTCCGAAAATTGGTGTAATCCTCCTAACCATTTCTTTGATTATTGTGCTTTTACCAGAACCAGCTAATTAAGTTGGTTTGTTTTCAATAGGCATATTCCAGTTATAACATAAATCTATCGCCTTTTTTCATAAATCTCTTTCTAAATTGTCATTATGGAATCCTGATAGAAACTCAAATGCATTTTTTATCTTCTTATTGATTTTTATCTTTTCATCTCACCCTATATCATTGGGTTTCCCGTTTATTTTAATGCAATAGAAAGGATTCTCAGGATGAAAATGATCATTCCAGGTAGAAGCGGATACTCTGGGGGTATAATTTTTCATTTTTTATAAATTCATTATTTTTTCCCTTTTATAATCCCTTGTAATGTCAAAAATTTAGTTTTTTAAGTTTTTCGGTCCGCTATATTGGAAAATTGGAAAATTTTTAGGTTAAAAAACTGGACATTCTCCACCGCATATTCATTTTTCTTGCCCTAAAAAATCCCTTTGTAGAGTTAAAAGTTTATTTTTTCAAATTTTTTCGGGTCGCTACCTTGGAAAATCGGAAAATTTTATAGGTTAAAAAAATGAATATTTTCCACCGGATATTCGTTTTTTTTTTCGGATCGGTCTCAAATTTTTTCCATGTTTTTATAACATAAAGATAGGAAAATCCTGAAATTTTTAGCCTTCTAGGTCTTAAATAGCCCGAGTTATGGCCATCAAACTCATTAGGCGGCTCTGGACGAGCGTTAGTGCTTTTCGGGAAAATGGTTAAAAATCATAAATATAAGCTTGAAAAGAAATTCTGAAAGAGTATATATGTTGGGAAACCTTCAATAAATCCGTTTCTGCCATTAGTTTTTCGGAAAAACCCCGGGAAATTCCAGAAAATGGGAAAATGCGTTTTAAGAAAAATCGGAATATCTCATTTTCCGCCATTTTTTTTTTTAGAATTTTTTTTTCAAAATTTTTTTCAACCGAAATCCCATCGATCTGTATGAAAAAAAATTTTGATTTCGGCCATTAAGGTCGATTTTAGCCTGTTTTAGAATAATTTCACATTTTCAATACTTCTTTATTTAATTTTCCGTAAGGGGTTAAAATAATTGACTTTTTTGCTTTCAGAATCGAATAGCCAGGGAAAAAGTAGTGCTAATTAAAAAAAAAAATTACTATTTTTGGTGAAAATTAACCAAGTTCTGGACAAGTAAAGATACTCTCAAAAACTACCAATTTTTTACTAATTCCAATTTTAGGCTTTAAAACGACATTATAACTTGAAAAATGCATAACTCGCTTAAATTTTATCGTAAAAAGAAAAGTTTTGGATTATTATCGAGTGTTTTTTCCTTGGCTATTCTTTTATGCAAGAAAAAAATTAGTTTAGTCGTTACAAAGTTTTTTTTTTGTAAAAAACTAATGTAACATGTTAAAAACTGTATTTGATTATTATCATTTTTTAACAAAAAAAATAAATTTCTGTCAATAAAATTAATTTATTTATTGGATAAACGAATAGCCAAGGAAAAAATATTCGATAATAATCCAAAACATTTCTTTTTACGATAAAATTTAAGCGAGTTATGCATTTTTCAAGTTATAATGTCGTTTTAATTTTTACGTATTCATTAAATTTTTATTCAAAACGGAGGTATCTTTAAAATTTTATAAAATATTTTTGAAGCTGGTAAAAAAAATTTTTTTCATTTTTTTATTTTTTATGGTATTTTTAATAATTTATTTGTGTGCACTGAACCACACTTCGTTAAGAAATCCGAAGTGAAAATAAGCGCAATAGAAATTTCTATGTTAAAAAATATTTCAATCGGATTTTTCGAACGAAAAAAGTAAAAAGTATGATAAAGCGAGTGAAAAAAAAGTAGCATCGAATTTTTCTATTTTTTTTTTACTTTCTATTCTTGATTGCGCATGGGTCAGTTTGCGCCGATTCGACTATAGCACGCTGGTCCTAGTCATTCATACTTTACAACACCGAAAAAAAAAGGTCACTTCTGATTCTCCCCACCCGACATATTAATTGTGGCGCTGTACTCGAGGTTGTAGCTACTCCGATCGGGCGAAGCAGCCATCCCAAAATATGTCTCTTTACTAAGCCGGCGCTTCAGAAACCCCAGATAGAGAAAACCGCAGTCCCAGCCAAGATTTCACACGTTTTGTTTTACAATACAACTACAATCTCGTAATTTGATAAAGCAGAAGTGACGTCGGCATTGCAGATTACTCCTTTTTTTTTCGGTGAATGTATATAATTACAAAGATAATTAGTATGCATGGAAGTTGTCAATGTGATTGCCTCCGTGGTCGAAGTAATAATAAACTATATAGTTGCGCACAATGGCTTACGCGCAATCCAAAACCGAGAGCAAAGAGAAAGGAAAAAATTGAATAAGAAATCCTGATGTAAAAAAAAAAATACTCGAAAAAACCGATGCTTTTTTTTTTCACTCGCTTTATCATACTTTTTACCTTTTTCGTTCGAAAAATCCGATTGAAATTTTTTTCACTTCGGATTTCTAAACGAAGTGTGGTTCAGTGTGCCTGTGCGTCTATGTGTTTCATCATGAGGCTCGAACAAATGAATGAAATTACATAAAACCGGTGTTAAAATAAAGTTAAAATAAAAAAATGTTTACTATTTTTGGGAAAAATTAAATTTTTTGAAAATTTTGTTAAAAAGTGAAATATCTGAAAAATATGATAAAATTTTAATGTCGTAATTGGTATTACTTGATTCGTTCCTGTAAAAAGCACCCATATACAACTCTGAATACTATATCTTAAAACTATATATATTTGAAAATTTATTTGTTTGTCTGTCTGTCTGTCTGTACCCTCGTCAATCAAGAACTGCCGAACCAATTGGCATGACACCGGTGTCAAAATGAAGAAAAAAAGTCTGCGGGAGACATAGATTTGCGACTCAGCTTTCTTACTTTTGGAGATATTCAATTTTTACTATTTTTGGGATAAATAAAATTTTTTGAAAATTTGCTTAAAAAGTGAAATTTCTAAAAAATATGATCAAATTTTACTGTCGAAAATGGTATTACTTGATTTGCCACTAATTTATACGTACTCAGTTAAATTTTTTTATTTTCTCTATTATAACTAGAGAATCAATCAGAACCTATAATTTTTCATATACGTTACACCTACGCTGCTCTGAATAGTTTGAATTTGTTTGCATAATTATAAATTTGTAGTGAAACATGATTTTTATATGCAACAGAAAAATATTCAAGTAAATGTGAACAGGAGGGACTGAGCCTCAACTGAAAAATCTGAATGTGTTTGCATAATTATAAATTTGCAATGAAAAATGATTTTTTGATGCAACACAAACAGAAATAAATGTGACACAGGGGGGGGGGCGCAGTCCCCCTTCCAACTTTTGCTAGTTTTCTATATTTAAAAAAATAATGTTTTAGGAGAAAGAAATATTTCTTAGAAACAATAAACAGTCGCTTAGCGACAACATCATGAGTTTTCAGTTATTTCAGGTTGAACTGAAATCAAGAAATTGAAAAAACTTTAGAGCAGCTGGGTCTCAAAATTAAACATCAGGAGTGTAAAATAGGAGTGGTTTCACAAATCCTAGGTAAAAAGTGACACAAAAAAAAAAATAATTTTTTATTTCTCAGCTGGTCGTTCTATTATGTACGTGCCAACATATAGAAACTGTTTATTTAAAATATGAAAACTCGGAACTAAAAGTAAAACTAAATTTTTTTTTTTTTAATGTGTATTTTTATAAACGTTATAGGTATAATAATGTAATAATTAATGTTATGAAGTAAGAACTATTATGCTTTCAACAATTTAAAAATAAGATAACCTAAGATATGTATACACCTATATACAATTTACACATGTATAAGTTACACAGAAATAAATAAATATATATGTATATTGTAATTGACTAGTCATGCATCCCCTTTTATTGTTATTTTTAAATTATTTATTTTATGTTGCAAAAGATATATAGCAAAAGACTGTAAAAAGCACACATAAATATTTTTATATTTTTATAAAACAAACATGAAACAAAAATGAAATCTTTGAGATCAGTTAAAAATTTTTTAAAAAATATCTTAATTGAAATTTTAAAAATATAAAGCTTTATATACAAATAGTTTGTATTTTCTTTTCTTAAATGTTTGTTAACAGTATGCTTCAGGAGTAAGGAATGCACTGTTAAATTTACCCTATGGTAAATATACGAAATTATCGTAAAATTACGAATTTGTCATATTTTTATTAAAAAAATTGCATATTTACTAAAAAAACCGTAAATTTACAAAAAAAGTTGTAAATTTAAGAATTTTTCGTTAAATTACGAAATTTTTGTATAATTACCATAAGGTATTTTTAACAGTGTGATCTCAGATCAAAAATTAAAATTAAAAAGGTATTTTATTTTTACTATACAGAATTATCTTGTTTATTAGCTATTTTTCAAAATTTTCTGCTGCAATTATCTGCTTCAATTCATAATCAATCAATTATTACTAAAAAATAAACTTTTGAATTAAAATTTTATATTTGCAAATGTTTTTAGTTACTAATAAGATTATATATATTTTGCTACTATAAGAATGTATATATTGGATAAAACAATCAGAATGAATCAGAACAATGCTTTCATTATAATACACATCCATAGCAACTAATTTCCCGTTTTTCAAATAAAAATAAAAAAAATGACTTCAAGTGACCAAAAAAATTTGACATTAAAGTTAAATTATAATATAAAAATTTATTTTTCATTTGTCAATATATTTTAACAAGATAAATATTTTTTTTTTTAGATTAAATTTTAGTTAGATTCTTTTTATAAATAAAATGATTTTTTATAAAATTTTTTCAAAAAATTATTTCTTAGTCATTTATATATTAATATTTTTTGCAACACTGCGTATTATGGATACATGTTAGGAGAAACCGGCATAGCAACAGAGAGGACTCTCATAATTCGACGCGCGCGTAGTTTATATTGATCGGTGTGCAGCAAGGCCGGCGACCTGCAAGCTGCATTAATCGGAGAAAAGAGACTGCTTGAGAAAAATCATGAGCTACATGCCAGAAACTGTTTGTTTAACTTGCATATTTATTTTATCTATTATTAACTCAAATTTTTTTAATATTTAAAACATTATATGCAAGTACCTTTTAAAAAACATTTTTTCTTCTGTTAGTAATTCGTAATTTTAAGTAGAAAATAAAAATAAGTCTAAAAGTTATTTTATAAAATTTTAAAGACTCTTACTTTAAAAATGAAGTTTTTTACAATTACCAAAATAATCAGACTGTTAACATTTTATTTTATATTTAAGTATTTCGTAAAAATATGCAGGCTTTTATAAACGAAATTTTTGGTTTAATAAGAAACAATTTAATTTTGATATTAATTATTTGGTAATTGATAATTTTCCTGTGCAATTATATACAGAAGAAAAAAGCATATACATTTTTTATAAAAGTAAAGTAAATTCAATTTTTAAGAGAAAAGTCATCACATAAAATGGCAAATGAAAGTAAAAAATCCGAAGTAAATTGAATTAAATGAAAATAAACTTAAGTATAGAAGAGTATGTAATTTTTAGTTTTAAGTACGGAAAGGGGAAAAAATAAATGAACTAAAAAACGCTGCCAAATTATTGGCACTACAGTTTCTTAAGTAATGACAAACGTTAATATGAGTTGAAAATTTTTACCATTTTATTATAGGTATCTGAGAAATAAAGTTAAACCAAATGTTTTAAAACTAAAACTCCTGTGCAAAAATTAGGTATTACGTCAACAACAACAAAAGAATGAAATTTTTTTGTTTCTTTACAAAAGAGGAATTGAGCTAAACTGAATTTCTTAAAACTAGAACTTCCGTGGTAGATATGTCCAGAAAAAAATTTTGGTACTAGTTTTAAATATTTAATGCAAAAAATTTTGAGGAAAAAATTTTCAAAATATTAGCTATCAGATCCATAAAATCAACTAAAAACTACAAATAAAAAAAACTACCAGTGTTTTTTTGTATTTATTGATGGCAAAAGTTGTAAGAAAAAAATTTTCAAAATATTAGATATCAGATCCCAAAAATAGAGTAATAACGATATTTTTAAAACTTGTACTTTCATTGAAAATAATTAAGTACAAAGTTCGAAAAGAAAAAAAATGTTATTTTTTGTATATTTTGATGGCAAAAATTTTAAGAGAAAAATTTTCAGATAATTAATAATCAGATTCGATGCACAGTGTGGCAAAATGGCCAAAAATCGCTCTTGGACTAAGTTTTTGAGCTATCGACTTGAAACCTGTTTTGAACGGCTTTAAAATAATGCCAGCTTTCGTGCATCACTGCGGATTTTTCAAATTTTTTATTTTTAATTAGCCTATTTTCACTACTTCAACCTATTCCTTTATCGAAAATTTCACTTCCTACATTTTTTGCTGTCTAAAATAAACGGGAAATTTTTTTGTGTTAATCCTGCATTATATTTATAAAATTTAAAAAACATTTTGAAATCAAAAAATAATAAATCATAATTTTTGCATATTTTGGAATCTTGCAAAAAATGCAATTTTAGTAAATAGGCTAATTAAAAATTAATAAATATGAAAAATCCGCAGCGAGACACGAAAGCAGGCTTATTTTAAAGTCGTTCAAAACAGGTTTCATGTCGATAGCTCAAAAACTCAGTCCAAGATCAATTTTTGTCCATTTTGCCACACTGTGCATCGAATCTAATTATTAATTATCTGAAAATTTTTCTAATTAAAAATTTTCTAAATTAAAAAAAAAAAATTTATAACCGGTTTGTTTAACTACACAACCAAAGAGCATGGAACATGTTCACTCATAACAGTAATAAATCCAAAAACCGAAATTACAATAAATCATTCGTTCATCAAAAAAGTGAAAAAATAGGATGCATTTTTGGAGCTTATTTAGCCTCCTTAAATTTTAATATATTTTTCATTTATTGAACCATAAGATTCAATCATAATAACCTTTTTCAACATAGCCTACTTTATTTTCTGAAGAAATACACATATCTTTTTCAAAAGTTCGCATTACTGATTTTCAACAATTTGAGATTAAGAGTATTCCATTTCCTCTTAGAGGAAATTTTGTTAACATGGAACATGTTTATAGGAAGGGGGTACTTCAGAACTTGAAAATTAAGGGGGGGGGGGGTCAAATAAGACTTGGAATAATTAGGGAAGTATATATAAATAAATAAAATACTTTTAAAAGACTGAAAAATCTGGGCTTAAGGACTTAGGATAATACAGGTTTATGGACTTAGAATAATATCGATTTAGGGACTTGGAATAATTTAGGTTCAGGGACATATAATAATTCAGGTTTAGGGAATCAAAATAGTTTGGGTTTAGAATCTTAACAAATAGTAAGGTGATAATTACAAATTACAACAATAGAAAATTGTATTGTAATGTTGAGTAACATTTGTATTATATCTAGTCCTCATTTGGAAGTAAACATGTTCCATGCATTTAGGTTGTGTTTACACAAACCGGTTATAAGTTTTTTTTCAATAATCTCGAGCGCACAACTATTATTTTTTTGGAAAGTTAATAATTTTTCGCAAATATCAGAAAATAACGTTAAACTTTTAACTTTCGCGCATTCTGCAAAAATGCTTGTCAGAACACCTTTTCACTTTATTTTCTAATATTTGCGAAAAATTATTTATTTTCCAAAAAATAATAGTTGCGCGCTCAAGATTATTGAAAAACAAAACTTCATGTAGGAGGAAATTTTGTTCCAAATTTTTTCCTCTGAGAAAACTTGGAAAGCAAAACAGGGGTTTTTCCGAGGTTTTTCTTATTAAAACTTCACGGCGGGCTTTAAACGATTTTAAATCGAAGTTCGAGTTACTGAAAATGTTAAAAATGGGATCGATTCAAAATATTTTTCTTAGCTGAATGCCGTAAAAATCAAAACAATCCCCAGAGCCATTTTTTTTTTTCAAGTGAAAAACCGTATTTTTGAGATTTTTTGTATTTTACTCTATACTTTTAAATTTCTTTATTCATCAAATAAAGTTCAAAACCGTTCTGTACCTTATAAAATCTATCTGTAAAGTTTAATTTTTCATTTTCTAGCATTAAAGTACGCTTATACTTGTATAATTTGATTTTGGTAAGCTGTGGGTGGCTGCGAGGGTAGCTGAACAGTTATTTCATTCCGTATAAAAAGTCATTAGCAGATTGAGTCCAACAATTTGACTCATTTTATGGACACATTTTTATATACATGAAATTTGAACTCTCCCAATTCTTTAGCCCTCTAGGTGTAAATCTGCCAATATAAACCCAAATTACAAAATTTAGATTTTTGATTTTTTAATGAAATTTTTTAGAAATCTATAGGCAAAAGCATTAAAAATAGTTTTAGGACATAATTCATTGTCAAATTTCCAGCTGAATTTGAATTTGACATTAGTATTTACTCGAGTTTTTAAAAATTTTTCCCCTAGATGGCTGTATTTACTATTTTTGGCCAAAATCGCAAAAATCTAAATTTCGTAATTTGGGTTTAAATTGGCATATTTGCACCTAGAGGGATGAAAAATTGGGAGAGTTCATATTTTATGTGTATAAGAAATGTGCACAAAATGAGTCAAATCGATGCATTCAATCCGCCAATAACTTTTTATACGGAATATAATATAACTTCTCAGCCACCCTCGCAGCCACCCACAGCTTACCGAAATCAAATTATACAAGTATAAGTGTACTTTAATGCTCGAGAATGAAAAATTAAACTTCAGAGATACATTTTATTAGGTACAGATCGGTTTTGAACTTTATTTGGTACGAATAAAGAAATTTAAGATTAGAGTAAAATACAAAAAACCTCAAAAATACGGTTTATTACCTAAAAAAAAAAACAGCTCTGGGGATTTTTTTGGTTTTTACGGCATTCAAATTGGAAAAATATTTTGAATTGATCTCATTTTTACCATTTTCAGTAACTCGCACTTCGATTTAAAATCGTAATGAAATTTTAATAATAATAATGAAATTTTATAATTTCTACTTCCTTGGGGGGGAGGCGATTGCCCCCTTCGCCTGCCTTTCCATGAAAGTACTTATATTTGAAAGTATGGTTTTTTACTCGATATCTCGAATCTGATAATTATTTTTTTTTTAATTTTTTCCCCGAAATTTTAGTCAAAAAAAATACAAAAAACACTAAATTTTTTTTCTCTTTGGACGTAGTACCTAATTTATTTCTATGAGAGTACAAGTTTTAGAAAGTTCGTTTATAGTAATTATTTGGATCTGAAACCGAAATTTTTCAAAATTTTTTTCTCATAAATAAAAAAACAAAAAAATTTTAAAAACTGCAATATTTTTTTTTGTTTCTGGATGTAATACTTCATTTAGTTCCATGAAAGTACTCATATTTAAAAATATGGTTTTTACTGATGTAGACTCCCTTTATGGCATATGTATACTATCGGTTTGAAAAAGATGTGAACCTCTCATTTTTTCTTAATATTTTGGTTAAAAATAGAGATATTTTAATAAAACAAATTTTTTTTTTAAATTTAGCTGTATTTTTACAATTTCACCAAAGGAATATAGTTCAACTTTATTAGTTTCTGTTTTATTGCAAATATAAGTCAAAAAACAAGAATTTTTTGAAATTTTTTTTCACTCCGCTGCTTTGGACCTCAAAAAACTGTCGAAAAAATCATTTTTTTTCTAACCAAATTTTTATCACTGATAATATAACTCTTTATTTTCACGTTGCTGTTTTAAAAATTTGAAAATATTAATTTGCGAATTTTCTATGACCTTTGAAAGACGAGACCTCTATCTCAGCAACAAATTGTTCGATTGGCTTCATTTTTTTTTTAATAAATAGGTCTAGATTTGTATATTTTAAATATATAATTGATTAAAGTAGCAAATTTCTAGTTTTAGAGCTAAAGCGAAATGAATCAAGGCACAGGTGCAATCTATTCATCCATTGTTTCTCAACAAACTTTTCACACCTTCCTGCTGTTTCAAACTCCAAGAGGTAGAAAAAAAATATTTCTATTGTTTCAGAGTTTGAATGTACATTGTCATGCTTTTTAGGACATTAACATCTGGGAAAATATAGAAAATAAAAATTGCAATTTTCAGAAAAGTATTCAATTTTTATAAATATTGTTAATTTATTGATTCACCTGATCACAAAGAACTTTGAATCTCAAAAATCGGTCAATAATTTGCTTCAATAGAGCATAAAGTAAAAATAGGCATAAATTTTTATTTAGCTGATATCAGGGTTATTTTTCGGCCGATTTTCGCAATTCAAATTGCACATGAATCAAATTTTAAAGTAGAATATGATTTGAGGCAAAAAGTAACATTTTTACAAAGATTTGCAAAAAAGAAAAAAAAATTTCGAAGAATTTAGAAATAAAGGAATTTTAATAGACACTTTACTGCGAGAAGTAAAAAAGACTGAAAAAAAAAATAATAAAAATTATTTTTATTTTTATACTTTTTTCCGCGGGGTGCCTCAAAATTTTCTTTTGTTTATTTAATCTTTAAAATTTTTTTTTAGTTTTTGCAAATTTTTTTAAAAAAGATTTTTTTGCTTTAAAACTGAGTATACTTAAAAAAATGATTCATGTGTCATAATATCAGCAAAATAAAAATTGATACCTATTTTTACTTTATGCTCTATTGAAACCAATTATTGACCGATTTTTGAGATTCAAAGTTCTTTGTGATCAGGTGAATCAATAAATTTACAATATTTATAAAAATTGAATACTTTTCTGAAAAATGCAATTTTTATTTTCTATATTTTCCCAGATGTTAATGCCCTAAAAAGCATGACAATGTACATTCAAACTCTGAAACAATAGAAACATTTTTTTCTACCTCTTGGAGTTTGAAACAGCCGGAAGGTGTGAAAAGTTTTTTGAGAAACAATGGATGAATAGATTGCACCTGTGCCTTGATTCATTTCGCTTTAGCTCTAAAACTAGAAATTTGCTACTTTAATCAATTATATATTTAAAATATACAAATCTAGACCTATTTATTAAAAAAAAAATGAAGCCAATCGAACAATTTCTTGCTGAGATAGAGGTCTCGTCTTTCAAAGGTCATAGAAAATTTGCAAATTAATATTTTTAAATTTTTAAAATAGCAACGTGTAAATAAAGAGTTATATTATCAGTGGTAAAAATTTGGCTAGAAAAAAATGATTTTTTCGACACTTTTTTGAGGTCCAAAGCAGCGGAGTGAAAAAAAATTTTTTTAAATTTTTTAAATGTAAATGTTATTTTATTTGTCCAAAAACAAAATTTGATACATAATTATAACAATGTAGCATTATAGCAGAATATAGATACAATATAAAAGTATAAAATTTTATTAATATTTTGTATATGCAATAATAATATAAAAGTTAGGAGCACAATAATAGCAGTAGTAAGTACAGTAGTACAAGCGATAGCATTCGATAATTAGAACTTAGTCAATAATAGCAAGTAATAAATAGATAAATAACATAATATATTAATATATAGCAAATCAGAGTAATATAACATTTAAAACAACGTCATCAATAGCATAATTCTAGTCTATGTCAAATTTCCATATATTAACCGCACTTGAAGACCGATCCATCATATGTATGATTTAGGGTTTTCAAGTGAGCAATTAAGGCTGTCTTGAAAGAGTTTAAGGAAGGAAGGAACCTTATTCTAGAAGGAAGTGAATTCCAGCTTTTTGTACCTTGTACTTGAAAAGAGGTATTTCCATGCCATTTTTCAAGATCAGGCATGTCCAATTCACGAGTTAATAGGTCACCTCTAGCTGTTTCTTTACACTGAGAAAAAAAATTAGAAGAAATTATTATAAATATTGGTAAAAACTCCTATCTTTTTATAGTAATTGAGCACTATGTTTCACTTTATTGTAGAAAATAATATTTTAGTATGTAAAGTTTACCATGAATATTCATGGAATTAATCATATATAAAATGCGTATTACTTGTTTCAGTACTAATTTTTACTATACGAGAAGTGTAATTAGTGTAAAATGAAATTTATATCTGTATCTAGATTTTACAAAACTCGTATAGTAAAAATTCTAGACTCTCATAGGAAAAATAATTTCAAGTATAGCGAAAGAAAAAATTAATTTTCAGGGCACATTTTTTTTTCTTTTATAATTCCTACCATCTTTTGAACCGTATAATTATTTAATTAATCTACTTAAACCTATATTTTATATTCGAATATTTATTATCGCATCTGATCGAGAAACTCGAGGGGCATGGACGGAGCTATTACATCGTAAAAACAACTTTTAACAGGTATGTGCCTCCTGAATACCAAAATAAGATCGTTTTGCGCACTACCAACCACGGCCATATTTTATACACACACATGTATTGTATCAACAGGGCTGGCGTTGGTAGCCGAGTAAAAAATTATAAAAATGTTGCGTAAGCACATACCTTTTAAAAGTTCTTTTTACGATGGAGCTATTATACATGTATACATTCGCACACGCGCACACATGTACACTAGTTATGTGTGTTTAAGTTAGAAACTTAGTGTCCTTATATAGAAACTAAAACCCATTTTTTCCACTTGCGAGTAACATTTAACTAGCCTCTTGCAGTATATTTTAAAAGCTTGAATTAATTTATACAATTTATTGATGTAAGATAAAGTAGATTTATATTTTTAAATTTGATACCGCGAGATAAAATGAAAGAATTAACTTTTTATAATGTCTCAATGACGTAATATGAGACATATATATGCTATTTATATACTAAAGAATTGTACTAAAAATTACTATACGAGATACTAAATTTTTTAAATGGCAACTTAGTAAAAGATTTTAAAAAAATATTGTAACTTTTACTGTTTTTATAGTACAAATTGCAAATCTTATTTTTTACTATACTTATAGTAATATTCTTTTTAAGTATATTGTAATTTTTAGGGTAAATCCGCAGGTAGTGCTTAATTACTATTTAATATAGAAATAATTCGTCTTTTTTTTCTCAGTGTAGGGACGTATTTAACAAAAATTTGAGTCAAATATTCAGGTCTATGAAAGCGAAGAATTTTGTACATGATAATTAATGTAAAATACATTCTACGCATTCTTGTTTTTTGACTTATATTTGCAATAAAACAGAATCTAATAAAGTTGAAATATATTCCTTTGGTGAAATTGTAAAATTATAGCTAAATCCAAAAAAATTTGTTTCATTAAAATATCTCTATTTTTAACCAAAATATTAAGAAAAAACGAGAGGTTCACATCTTTTTCAAACCGATAGTAGCTTTATACATTATACACACTGGATGTATACTTTACAATATTATGGTAAAGTTATTTATTGTCTTTAATAGTTTTATTCTTGTAAATAAAATTAACAGTAAGTTTTTTTTCTATAAAGAATTTAAGAATTTTTATTAGGACAGATGATTTTTTTTAAATTTATAAAAATAGATTTTGTAATATATTTTTTATTTTTTTAAAATAATTTTACAACCGTAATATAAAAAAAATATCCATTAATTGAAAGTTCACGATGGATCTATTTGTATACACCACGGTGATATAACTTACTTTAACTGTGTTATACACAAATATATTTTTCAGATGAAGCAGTAAGATTTTTTTTTTCATTTTACATTTTAAATACCATTTTGATTCTTTAAATTATTTTATGATTTAATATTAAATGAATTATTATTATTATTATTATATTATTATGATCCATTATTTTCTAAGTACTATACCAAATAAAATAATATAAATATTGTATATTTTATGTATATATATTTTTATAAGTTTGATCCTTACCGCATTTATAATATAAGTTTACGTAAGATCTATTTGGACAAAAAATTTTTTATATGATGCTTGTTTTACAACTGATTTTATAGATTTATAATATCATTATTATAATGGTATTACTAACACATAGGTATAGGTATTTAAATATGTTTTTATGTTTTAATTCTGACCCCTCAATTTTTTTACTGTTTTTCTGTTAATTTTTGTGTATAGAAATTTCAAAACATTTCGTTTTTTATAAAAAATTTACAACACATTCAAAAATATTAAATTTTTTTAAAGTTTTGAATTTAGTATCTACTCCAGTCAAAATACGGGGGGGGGGGGGTTGTACTTTTACTGGCGAACATGAGATTTGCTTTACTATGTTTTTTGGGTCGCTAAACACGAAAATCGGGGTCATTTCGTAAAGAAATGGGGGGTTCACCCCTAAATTTGCAAAAAACTACCCCAAAATGGGGTGTTTTTTACACAGTTGCACTTTGAGCGCTAAGATTTGCACCATATGGGTTTTTTGGGTCGCTGATCAAGAATTTCGACTTCTTTTTCATAAATAATTAAAATTTCACCCCTAAATTGGCTAAAATTACCCCCAAAAAGGGGGTGATTTGCTATTTTCGCACTTTGAGCAACCAGGATATGTCCATATAGGTTTTTTGGGTCGCTAATCAAGAATTTTGACTTATTTTTCATAAATATTCAATATTTCACCCTTAAGTTAGCTAAAACTAACACTTAAAAGGGTTTTTTTGCTATTTTCGCACTTTGTGCATCCAGGATATAAATATATAGGTTTTGTGGGTCTGTAATCAAGAATTTCGACTCCTTAGTTCATAAATATTCAATATTTCATCCATAAAACAGCTAAAACTACTCCTAAAAGAAGTGTTTTTGCTATTTTCACACTTTGAGCATCCCGATTATATCCATTCAGGTCCCTGGGCTGCTGATCAATAAAAATTTGTTATTTTTTTTATAAAAAATTAATACTTACCTAAAAATAAATTATTATAGTGAAGATAAAAATGAATAAATGAAACTTAATATTTTTTTTTTTTTTATAATGCATGCTCAAGAAATATTGAATAATTATGAAAAATAAGTCGAAATTCTTGATTAGCGACGCAAAAAACCTAAATGGACATATCCTGGATGCTCAAAGTGAACAAATAGCATAAACACCCCTATTAGGGGTAGTTTTAGCTATTTTAAGGGGAAATATTGAATAATTATGAAAAATAAGTCGAAATTCATAATTAGCGACCCGCAACACATATATGGACATATCCTGGTTGCTCAAAGTGCCCAAATAGCAAAAACACCCCTATTATGGGTAGTTTTCGCTATTTTAAGGGTGAAATATTGAATATTTATGAAAAGTAAGTCGAAATTCTTAATTAGCGACCCGAAAAACCTATATGGACATATCCTGGTTGCTCAAAGTGCGAAAATAGCAAAATCACCCCTTTTTCGGGGGTAATTTTAGCCAATTTAGGGGTGAAATTTTAATTATTTAAGAAAAAGAAGTCGAAATTCTTGATCAGCGACCAAAAAAACCCGTATGGTACGAATCTGAGCGCTTAAAGTGCAACTATGTATAAAACACCCCATTTTGGGGTAGTTTTTTGCAAATTTAGGGGTGAAGCCCCCATTTCTTTACAAAATGACACCAATTTTCGTGTTCAGCGACCCAAAAAACATATAGTAGAGCAAATCTCATGTTCGCCAGTAAAAATACAACCAAACCCGTATTTTGACTGGAGTAATCGTGTTTGAGTTGATGCTCATCACATCCTTTAAAAAGGTTTTGTTTAATAAAAATTATTATTCATTTAAGGTCTTACATACGTCGGGATTTTTACCTATCGGCATCTTTGTCTTACACATGTATAAAAGTAAGGATTGCAACTTCAAATAAATAAAAAAGTTTTTTCAATAATACTTAATTATTACTATTCAAAGCTTAAAAATGAATTTTATTAACTTAATTTTGGCATTAAATAAATTATTTATTATTTAAATAATATTATTTAATTATTTATAAAGAAAATAAATAAATAAAAAAATATAATAAATGACTCTACCTCAATAGCAGAATAAACGTTAATTTTTTATACATTTTTTAAAGTAAAACCATAAAAAATGACGGTTGATTGTAAATTTTAAGGTCTCTTTTTATTTATTAGGACATTATTTATCAACTCATTAAAAAAAATATCTAAGTTTTGTATTTTAAATGCATTTTTTTCATTTTTTAAAACTCCCCATAAGAGCCTGTGTTAATTTATTTTTTATTTATTTATTTTCTCAAAAACTTTTCGGTCAATTATAAAAAAAAAAAATACGTGTAAAATTAAATTATATTTACTTTACTTTCTCAAAGTTTCAGCTTTTTTTTGCATTTTACCTCGGACGTACGTAAGACCTTAAGCTTTAAAAATTTTATTAAAAGTCAAGTTTTTTCAGTGTTAATTAAAAATATTTTTTGTCATGTAATACTTTTGTCAGTTTTTAAAACAGGTAAAATATTTTTTTTTTTAATTTTTAGGCTTCAATTTATTTTCTTTATTAAACAATACTTATAAACTATTATTGAAATCAAGTATTTTATTATTGTAATTATCATTATAAATAAATAAAAATAATTAATAACTATGATTTTTTTTTTTAATGAAAAAATTTTTGAAAAAAAAATTTGGTCTTAATATCATAATAAAAGTATAAATAATATTTTATTGACCAGAATTGGAGCTGAACTTAATTTTTTATTGTTTCTAATTATTTAAAATAAATAAAACAATACAAATTATTTTGATGTGTAACAATTTTTTTATTTCACAATATTTCACCAACAAATCCGTTGGCCTCATCAGGTGATCTGAATACAAAAATTATATAATTTTTTCTTAATTACTAATGAACAATATGAGAATTAAAAAAATTTTTTATTAACAATGTGTTAAACTTACATAAAAATACTTGTTTTTTGAGCTATGCGACATTGGTTGCTGCCGACATGAGACTAATTATTTTTTATTTTTTAAAAAAATCTTTGAAAAAATCTTTATAAATACATTAAATAACAATATATTTTTCATCGCATTTCTTTAATATACGTATCAAATATATTTGAATATTTATTAACGTGGGACTATGACATTTTTATATATAGAATTAAACGAACCTGGCATTCTCATTTTCATTTATCGTATTATTAAATTTATTGATATATACCACTTCCGAAAATTTTCTTGTTCTAAAATCTGGTTCCGTGTCTAATATCGCGATATTGTTAAAATCCATATTATGCAACAGTTTGCAATGATTAGGTATTGGTTTATCTAACCTATTCTTGATGTCTTTCAAATGACTCTCCATCCGTTTAAAAATTCTATACGTTTAGTTTCACCAATATATGACACATCACAATCCGCACAGTCTATTTTATAGACTACATTGGTTCGATTAGAATTTTTTATATCGTCCTTTCCCTTTTTAATTGTACACGAAAGATTGTTATTATTGTAAGGAACTATTAAAAAATTGTACTTTCATAATGTTCGGGTCACACTGTTAAATAGGTTGGGTATGTAAGCTAGTTTTATAATGTTTTTTTGTTTATATATTGCCACATTTTGTTTTAATATTTTTCCTCTATTCCTTAATTTATTAAAATTTAGCCGTTTTTTTGTGTATTTTTTTATAAAATTTTCGGGATACCTATTAGCCTGTAATATTCTTTTAGTAATTCTTAGATTTTTTTCATGAAATTTTTTATCCACTAATAATGTTGCAATATCAACCAAATTATATACCATGGCAATTTTTTGTTTGACCGGATGGTTACTCTGGTAGTGTAAAATACGGCCCGAATACGTAAATACCAATCACTTATTATTCTATAATTGTTTCTAAATATTTGATATTTGATATTTTATTTATTGTATAAATATACAAAGGCAGAAAATCATACATTTTATATCATTTATATATACAGAACGTAAAATAAAATTAAAAGCAAAACAATATAAAATTACATAATTAGTTAAATTTAAGATAAGCTAAATTTACAGTATATAGTTCATTAATTAGATGATGCGTAAGTTAATTTATACATGGAGAATGGAAAAGGGTATGTGGATTGTGGATTTAGAAGTGGAGGTTTGTTGATAGATTAATTTGAGTTTTTAGGATTGGTAAGTTTAGAGATGAGAGACTATATTAAGAGTCTGATGGGGAGAGCTATTGATATCTTTAGAAAGGTTATTCTTGATGGTGTTAAATGAGAAGGATAGTCTAATACTTGGTGGAAGAGTGTTCCAATATAGCCCGGTACTGACTAAGAAAGAAGATGAGTTCGGTTTGCAATGATGAGTAGGGACCTCAAGCTCTTTGAATTTGGGCCTGAGTTCTCTAGGGGGTATCCTGTATTTTAGTTTTGAAAACTAAATATGGTGATGCCAAGATAATTAATGCCATTTTGAGGATTTTCTATTTCTTTAGTGAATCGCAAATTGGGATTTATACTATTAAAAATATCTAGCGTGTCATTAATTTTCTCGCCCGGTACGCACATTATAATGTCATCAACATATCTGTAATAAAATAACGGTTTAAAATCTAATTTATTTAAAGCTGTAGTTTCTAAGTCATTCATGACAATGCCCGAAAAAATTGTAGAGCATGGACTCCCCATACTATCGATCAAAAAAAGATGTGGACCTCTCAAATTTTTGAAATATTTTCCAGAAAAATGGTACCAGAATGTTTGGGTAAAAAAGAATCTGTTGACAAATTATCCTTCGATCTCGGTAAAAAATTTTATGATTGTAACTTTATTGGGAGGGGAGGGACAGCAATAAATGCATCAAAAAAGTACAAAAAAAAAAATGTTTTTTTTAGGTCGTTTTTAAACGTTTAATTAGAGCATTAAAAATTATTTTAAATTAACCAAATTTAATTAACCAATTTATCCTTCAGCTTTTTATGAAATAGGGTAAGCGTAATAGATATGGAACCTACAACATCATTAGGAAAAACCGAGAGAAAACTTTTTTTTAAACAACATTTAAGGCAGATAACCAGTTTTCAGAGTTTTCTTGTCTAATAAAGGTCTCAATTTACATCCAAAATGCGTTTGTCTTGATCGTAACTCGTATTCAGTAATGCCTACGCTTACCTTATTTTTTTTTAAATTTAAAGATATTGGCAGGTCATAAATTTTTTTATTCATCAGATTATTAAAGAACAATGGGGTTTTTTATTAGCATTCTATTCATAAATATTCACTCGTTTTTAACATGGAACATGTTTATAGGGAGGGGGTACTTCAGAACTTGAAAATTTAGGAGGGAGGGGTCAAATTTGTCCTATTTAAGGGAGGGTCAAATTTGTCCTTTTTAAGGGAGGGGGGTCAAATTTGTCCTATTTAAGGGGGGGGGGGTCAAATAAGACTTAGAATAATTAGGTAAGTATATATAAATAAATAAAATACTTTTAAAAGACTTTGAAAAATTTGGGCTTAAGGACTTAGGATAATACAGGTTTATGGACTTAGAATAATATCGATTTAGGGACTTATAATAATTCAGGTTTAGGGAATCAAAATAGTTTGGGTTTAGAATCTTAACAACTAGTAAGTTGATAATTACAAATTATAACAATAGAAAATTGTATTGTAATGTTGAGTAACATTTGTATTATATCTAGTCCTCATCTGGAAGTAAACATGTTCCATGCATTTAGGGTGTTTACACAAACCGGTTATAAGTTTTTTGGATACTGTTATCAAACCAATATTCCGACGTTGACCAAATTTTAAAACTGTAATCCACACATGATTACCTGTCACTTAAAAAAAGAATTACGTTTCTAAGATAAGCAGAAGTGATTTTAGCTTAAATTGTTATAAACAATTTATTTGTTAATATTTTTTAAAAATTCCAACGCTTCCCTGAAGTTAAAGGTTTAAAGAACCTGCAGTTAAAATTTGGTTAATTTAATATAATTTTTAATGCACTAATTTAACATTTAAAAACGACCTATTATGACTCACACCACCCGCGAAGTCTAAAAATGGCTGCGTTCCACTCATTTATACATAGGGCTGTAAATATACCAATGAAAAAGATGATTTTAATACAGAAATTAAAATAATTAAACAAAGCGCAAAAAATAACGGTTACAATATAGAAATCATAGACAAATTAATCAAAAAGCATTTATACATATTTGATAAATGCTTGACCAAATTTTTACAAAAATATATCCAAAAACCTTGTTCAACAGTTAAAAATAGCAAAGAAATCATAAATCTACTAAAAAATAATGTAATCCCTGATGAATATGAACTAGCATCTTTAGATGTGGTAGCTATGATTCCAAGCATTTCCCATAATTTAGTCATACAGGCAATAGAAAGAAATTGGGAATTTCTAGCTAATAACTTAACTATTTCCAAATCGGAATTCCTATTAGGCATTAACTTTTTATTAACTTCAACCTACTTACAATTTAACAATAAATATTATAAACAAATTAAAGGTCTACCAATGGGTTTTTGTTCGTAACCATTTTTTTGCGAACTGGTTATGGACCACTTAGAAAAATCAGCTTTAGCAACATTAAAAAGTAGTTTAGTACTAAATAATTCCTCAAACTTTTTCTTTTCTCCTCCAAAAGAATGCAAATCTCCAGTAATATTTTATAAACGTTATGTTGATGACATTTTTATAATTTTTAACAAAAAATATAATGAAAAAATCCTTAATACTTTTAATAATTACAATTCAGATATCAAATTCACAATAGAAAATGAAGATATTTCTGATCATTGCATAAATTTTCTTGATATAAAAATTTACAGAAACAATAATTCTTTTGCTTCTACCAATTGGTATCGCAAAAATACTTACTCAGGACGCTATTTAAATTTTCATTCTCACCATCCTACCCACCAAAAAATAGCAATGGTCTATAACTTAATCGATAATTGCATACTTTTGTCAGATAAAAAATTCCAACATGATAATATTCAAATTGCAAAAAAATTTTTGATTTGCAATAATTACCCGTCGGATTTCATAAATAAATACATTACTAAAAGAATTTGTCATTTAAAAAATAATAATGTACAAAACAACGATAAAGTAAATTCAATAGATTGGTTAATATTACCCTTTTATAAATATATTTATTTAATTTATTAAACCAAAATATTATAATTAATTTAAAAAATCTCAACGTGATAATCATTAACAAAAATATCAATAAATTCAATAACCTTATTAAACTCGGAAAAGATAAACTTGAAAAAATGGAAACTAGGGACATTGTTTACAAAATTAAATGTAATAACTGTGACTACGTATATATAGGCCAATCAGGGCGTAAATTAAGAAAACGTATTTCAGAGCATAAAACAGACTATGATAATAAACACAAAGATTCCATTTTTTATAAACATCAATTAAGCACCAATCACAATTTTGACTTTAACGAAACGACTATAATAGATACCGAATCAAATTATTACAAAAGAACCTTCTCCGAAATGACACATATTCAAATCCACAAAAAAACTCTTAATCGCAAACAAGACACTCAACATTTAAAATATTTTTTAAAAAACACTATCAATCTGATAAAAAAACGAGTTAGAAGACGCTAACATATTACTAATTAGATCTCAAAAATTCTTATAAAAAATATTTTTCCTTTGATCCCTATTAAAATTATATACCTTCCAAAAGGATTTTTTACCCAAAATAATTATTTTCAAATTTAAAAAAATTTTTTTTAATAAAAAGATTTTCAATAAATTTTAGTTCATACATGTCAATAAAAAATAAAAAATAAAAGTTTTTTAAAGTCAACAGTTAAAAAATTCTATAATTTTTAAAAAAAATTCCCCCTTAAAAAATTGTCATAAAAACTAGTCCTTCATATATATATCTATACATAAATATTTATTTTTATAAAAAATTTTTTGTATTACTCGGCCAATTTCAAAGAAATTACATTAAAATCAAAGTTAATGTCATATAACATAGAACAGATATTTTGTAAATGTATACATATATATAACGTAACACTTAAAAAAATAGTATAATTTATAAGTGGTAGTTCATAATTTACATGTGTAATAAGCAGTTTTTTCCTTTTTTCCCCCCCTTTTTTTTATATAAAAACTTTTTTTCTAGACTTGTTAAATTTAAAATCAAAAATAACATTTAGTTTAACAGCAGACTCATTAATGTTAAGAATAAAAATAAAAAGTTAAAATTTTAAATAAATTTTGTCTTTTAAATGTAAGTTTTTCTAATATTATAAAAAAGTGTAAAATCGTTTTTTAAAAAAATTTTTTATATAACTCAAATGTATTTTTCAGATTTTGACAAGGAAAGCTAGTCTTTCGAAACGTCAATGAAATAAAGGGATCTACTCGGAACCTACACATTTCGAACCTGCACATCTATTTTCTTACACATTTTATTACACGAAAAAAATATTACACATTAAATAAATTACCTAAATAAATCTTACACAAGTGTAGGAAAATTAATAATTAAATATTTTATACAGTTTTATAATTTTCATATTGTTTTACAATTAAAATATATAAAATATTTAATTATTAATTTTCCTACACTTGTGTAAGATTTATTTTGGTAATTTATTTAATGTGTAATATTTTTTTCGTGTCATAAAATGTGTAAGAAAATAGATGTGCAAGGTCGAAATGTGTAGGTTCCGAGTAGATCCAAATAAAGAAAACATTTCATAAAAAAATTTGTTCCATTCTGATCGTTATATTTTTATTTAACATTCTTATTTTTATAAATAAGAAAATAATAAAAAATAATTTTCTACATTAAATTTTAAATTGGAACGTGAAAATAGTATTTAATACTTTTTTCAAATTAAGAAAAATTTCCATTTTTTCTTATAATTAAAAAAAAAAAAAAAATAACGCAAATAATAATAAAATTTATAAAAATACATACATTCGTTCAAAACACACTACGAAATTAACAAGTATTTTAGGAAATACTATAAAAAAATACGGATATAATATTGGTTTCAAAACTGACAATAAATTTGTAAAACATTTCAAAAACAACAAAAATAACAACATAAATATCAATTTTTTAGATAGGACGGGCGTCTATAAAAAATCATGAAACATGCGACAAAATATATATTCGCCCTGAGGCGAATGGTAGAAGGGATATAAAAAATTCGATCGACGCGCTCGCGGTGGCGTAAATATTAGTCCGCGTTGGGAAATATATGTATGCAAATATATAGATATTATACACAAAATATTTTTTAATTAATTAAAAAATTCTTTAATAACCGTATTTTGTTATAAATAGTGAAAAAATAAGTTCTAAATGTATTTAAATTGATTTTTTTTTATTCTTATAAATTTTTCCGTATACTACACTTCTGAAATAAGTAAATAATGCTCACTCTTACCAATGATCATATGTTTTTTGTGTATATTTTATTGTTTTTGGGTGAAATAATTGAATTTTTTGCAGATTTTTTGTTAAAGAATATTAATTAGCATAAAATACATTCATCCCAACACAAAGAAGTATTTTGTCTTTGTAAAATAACAATAAAAACATTACAATCTTCTGTTTGATGACTCAAAAGTATTGATATTATTTTTCTCTTAGAAAAAAAATATCATTATTGCTTGCATTTTCTTAGCGATAACAATTATTAACAGTTTCTATCAATAATTTATCAAATTTAATCAAATTGTAACACAAAAACTAATTTAATATATTTGCATTGAATACCGCACATAACCCTCTTAACATAAATAAAATTAACTTTTATAAAATTTACAATTATATATTCTTTTTATCTTATAAAATAAAGATACATTTTATTATTACAATTGCTATGCTAAAAAAATTTTATCCAAAATGCAGTTTATAATTGTTTAATTTCCAATTTTCAAAATTTTTCCTATGCTTTACGTGTAAAGTTTTCCCAATAAAAAAGGAGAAACCACGTGACTTACTAGAATCCGCCATTACCCTCACGGCGAATAGGACAAACAGGACGCAGCTTCCGAAAAAGGTTTAAGGACCATATACCGAAAACAAACAAACTACATTCCCAAGAACAATTAGAAAAAACAAATACTAAATACGGACTACACCTATTAAATAATAATCATGACTACACAGACAATAAAATAAATAATATACATAAAAATTTAAAGCCAATATATTTTTGCAATAAAGAAATTTTTAGACACACTGGAAGAATTTGAGATTTATAAACACACAAAAACAGAGGCGGACAAATTACTTAATGATAAATTACTCTATAAAAAAAAATAATAATAATAATGAACGTAAAGTTAGCAGCGAAACTCAGAATGGACTAGCAGCGAAAACAGTGGTTCTCAATGAATTAAGAAAATATAAGTTAAATTAACATACTGATTTAAAATTGGGATACGGGAGTCTCTTTAGCCATTAAGTTCAGATTTTTCATCAGAGAAGTGAAAAAATTTGAATTTATTAGGAAAATCCGGAAAATTATATTATTTTTATTTTTAAAAACTTTAAAAACGTATGTAACTACATTTTAACAATCTTTCAACAAAAAGTCGATACTAGAGGGACCAAAAAACAAAAACCATATCCAGAAAATTCGAAAAATTGGTAAATTTCCTCAAAAAATATTAAAAAAATTTTATCTTTAAATTTTTAATCAAGAATCTGCAAAGTTTGATTTACAAAGAAAATTAAAAAGTGGCAGTGGAAAAATAATTCAATGATTTTCACCTAAAAAACCAATATGAATATCTCCCGATTTAGTACATTTACCCAGAGATACTTTAGCTTGCTGGAAGCAGATATTTGGCTAAAAAAGAAAAACTATGTCCTGAAAATTCGGAAAATAATTAAATTTTCTCATTTAAATTTAAACAATTATAATTTCAAATTTTTAATTAAAAATCTGGAGTTTGCTCGAAAAAGAAAAAATAAAAAAAAAAGGAAAAACTTAGAAAATAATTAAGCTATTTCCACCTAAAAAATAATATAAAAACTTTTTTAAATTTCTCATTTAACATTTATACACAGATATACTTTTGATAGGTAAAACCATATTATTGGTCACGAAAAGAAAAACCCTACCCGGAAAATATCAGAAAATTATTTAATTTACATTAGAAAATAAAATAATGTATTTTCAAGTTTGTAATCATAAAAGGCAAAATGTTGAACAAAAATCAGAAATAATCAAAAATCGGCATAGAGAATTCGGGAAATTATTTTAATAATAATAATAATTTAAACTAGAAAATAAAAGTGAATTTTAAAAAAATGATATAAAAATACTTTACCTACTTTTGAAAAAGTATAATATTTTATGGGATAGACATTATATTTTCTTTGCGAAGTTTCTGTTATATTTTTTTAAGGATTTTTCAAATTAGGCTAAAGAATTTATTCATATCTAGAATTAGCCTGGGATGTCTATTTTTTTTTTTTAATATATTTTTTCTAATAAGTCTAAAGAATTTATTGATATCTTCGATTAGCCTGGGATTCCTAAGATTTTTCTATACATTAGACATCTAAAATTTATATTACACCTTTTGTTGCTTTTTTTCTATCCCTGCCGGATCTGTAAGCCAATATTTTCAATAAAAAAAATAATTTTTGCTTTTGCTATTGAATGGAGAGAATAAAAAATTCAATATGCTGATCTGATCAATTTGGCAAGAAATGAATGATAAAAAATAATACAGCTTTCTAAAATATTCAAAGTTTTTTTTTTATTCATTTTGATAATATTCATTATGCATAATTTAACTATTGCCTTACAGACCCGGCAGGGATAGAAAAAAAGCAACAAAACTTGCAATGTAAATTTGAGATGTCTAATGTATAAAAAAATCTTAGGAATCCCAGGCTAATCCAAGATATCAATAACTTCTTTAGACTTATTTGAAAAAATATATTTAAAAAAAAAATAGACATCCCAGGCTAATTCTAGATATGAATAAATTCTTTAGCCTAATTTGAAAAATATAACAGAAAATTCGCAAGGAAAATATAATGTCTATCCCATAAAATATTATACTTTTTCAAAAGTAGGTAAAGTAAGTAAAGATATCATAACAGTCGCAAGGTTTAAAAAAAAACTATGTGAAGCATTTAATAAAACTATAAATAATGAATAAAAAACGCTGCCAAATTATGGGCACTAAGATTCCTCAAGCAATGACAAATATTCAATATGAGTTGATATGTATACATATATGCGAGTGTATACGCGTATCCGGTATCACGGCGAGAATTTTATTTACATAATTATATCTAATACTATAAGCAGCTGTGATTTTTGTTTTATTTTATGACTGTACGGGCCCGTATTTAAATATCTATTTTTATTCATGTTCTCCTGATACATTTGGATATACAAAATTCAAAATATTTTAAGGAATTCATGTACCAATATTATATGTATACTAACTCTTGCGTTATTATTACCTAATAACAGAAAAGAATAAAAATCCCCTTTCCTTATAATTTAAATATAATGTATAATGATATATTTTTAATTTTAATATTTGTTACGTCCAATTATAAAATTTGATTTGAGCAAATTTTTTTTTTTTTTTTTTTTTCTTCTCTAAAAATGTCCTGAAAAATCCTGAACAAATGTTTGGATTTTTATAAAAATTGGTGGAAATCGCATTTTACGTATAGTATCAAGAAGTAAAATTTTTTTTAAAAAATTTCAATTTTTACGGCTAAAATCGCCAAATTTTGAAATTAGCGCCATTTTATGATAGTATATAATATAATATTATAAGTTAATTTTTTTTGGTTCCTCAATGAGAAACCATTGTGATGGATCAAATTTTGGTTTTTGATTTTTTGGCATATAAGCACGTTTTGAGACCTCAGGAAGCTAAAAAAACGATTTTTAAAAAAAGTCTGTATGTGTGTGTGTGTGTGTGTGTGTGTGTGTGTGTGTGATCGGGGAATTTCACAAACATTATGGAATTAAGACCTAATTTTTTTTTCAAAAATTTTTTTACCAAAAAATCTCGTGGTCTCTGTAAAAAATTTTATGATTTTAACTTTATTAGCAGGGGAAGGACAGCAATAAATGCATCAATAAAATACGAAAAAAAAAATTTTATTTTTATATTTTTAATTAATTAAATTAAAACAATTTTTAATTAGGAAAAATAAGTCATTTATTTTTGGTAGGCTTTTTGCTTAGTCATTCATTAACTATTTCCTTCGGAAAATTAGCAAAAGTATTTGATTTTTATGCATTTTCTATCCATGCTACGTGGTCGGCGTTTGTTTTCCGATGGATTTTTTTAAAATTTAAAGTATATCTAGGCATATGCCGACCATATTAAATTTACCCGGAAAATCGGTTTTCTAATACCATTTAACTAGGCTGTAAAAGCCCTTAGTAACCAAATAATTTGGTCGGCATTTTTAAATTCAGGTTCTATAGGTACAAAATAGCTTAGTTCATTTCCCTACAAGCGGTAATCGATCATAACATTTTTTAGTGTTACGGGCTCAAGGGCTATATATCCCTCTCACTTAGAAGCAATGAATTTAAAGTGAGAGAAAATATTCTCATATATGTAAGCTAAGCTAGCTTTTGCTTGCGATGGAGGGTCGCGTGAACGCCCCCCTCTATCCCATAAATCCAAAGCTAACGCTTTGGCTTGATAAATCCTACGCAATAAAAAAAAACACATTTATGAATTAATAAACTTCCTCCTACCATGTAATTACATGTTTATGTATAACAGATGTGATTTCAAATACTTAACATAGAAATAATAAAAATCTTTATAGACAATATAGAAATATTCAAAATAGCTTCAGTTAGTTGTAATACAAATGTGAGTCTAAATGGACATAATTTTAAAGATAAAAAATATATTCAAATGTTTTAAATAAATTTAATTTAAGTATAATACAGACCTGATGATAGGAATTTATTCCTGAAACTAGTCGTCTAATTATTATGTTAAAAATAAAGTTGTAAAAGAAAGGATCAATAATTAAATTAAAATAAAAATTGTTTTAATTTAATTAATTAAAAATATAAAATTAAAATTTTTTTTTTCTTATTTTATTGATGCATTTATTGCTGTCCTTCCCCTCCTAATAAAGTTACAATCATAAAATTTTTTACAGAGACCACGAGATTTTTTGGTAAAAAAATTTTTGGAAAAAAAAATTAGGTCTTAATTCCATAATGTTTGTGAAATATCCCCGATTACACACACACACACACACACACACACACACACACACATACAGACTTTTTTAAAAATCGGTTTTTTAGCTTTCTGAGGTCTCAAAACGTGCTTATATGCCAAAAAATCAAAAACCAAAATTTGATCCATCACAATGGTTCCTCATTGAGGAACCAAAAAAAATTAATTTATAATATACTATCATAAAATGGCGCTAATTTCAAAATTTGGCGATTTTAGCCGTAAAAATTGAAATTTTTTAAAAAAAATTTTACTTCTTGATACTATACGTAAAATGTGATTTCCACCAATTTTTATAAAAATCCAAACATTTGTTCAGGATTTTTCAGGACATTTTTAGAGAAAAAAAAAATTTTTTGGAAGTTAGAATCTACTTTTAATGCAGCCTTACTACCATAGTTTTATTATAAACTCAATAACGAAAATTTTCCATTTTTTTTTATACGATCACTTTAGCCAGAGATATTTTAAAAATAGTCAAGAAAATTTTTTTAAATTCATCATAAAAAAATTTTTGAGCATTTTTTTGTGAAGCGGAAGCGTCAAGTCTACAAAAAATATACCTAATTACTAAGTTCTGTACAAATTAAAAAAAAAAAACCTGTCTTTCCTTTTACATCACTATTAAATCCTTATTTGACTCCACTATATGATAAAAATTACTTTAAATTAACTGTTAACAACTTACTGTTGTTTTAACATGGAACATGTTCAAGGAGAGGGGGTACTCTGGAAATTTGAATAACCAGGGGGGGGGGTCAAATGTAACTCCGATTTAAAGGGGTTAAATCGGGTTAAATGGGACTTAGAATTATTTTGATTTAGAGACTTTAAATAATACGGCTTTAAGAAATCAAAATAATTGGGATTAGAATATTAACATCTAGTAGATATACTAGATAACTACATAATAATTACAAATTATAAAAATTGCAAATTGTATTGTAATTTTGCGTAATATTTATGCATTATACCCAGCACCACTTATAAGTTTTTTTAATTGTTGAGCACTTCCTTAGGTTATGTGAAAACATCTTTTTTTTTCTTTAAGAGGCGTATAAAAGCTTTTTTGGGTCTAAAAAATGGGCGTTTTTTTTAGCAAAAATTTGTTGTTTAATGCGAATTTGAGCTAAAAAAGTATATTTTTTATTTAAATTTCCTAAGTTGGTGCCAATGATGCCCTAAGACCCAAATCTAATGCCCCCTCTCCAATCCTAACAACTTTTATATCAAACATTTTTTGTTATTTTGCTTTATTTTCTAGTTATTTGAGTATAAATTGTTTAAAATGAATAACTTTGTATAATTTTTGTATGTTAGTTTTTTTAATTTTACATTCTTTTTCTCTGTTATAATTGAAATACGAAGTCGCAAGGAAATTTATTTCTTAAAATGTACTATGTTTATTGTATAAGACTTATACAATAATTATTTTAATTGCTAAATAAAACATTAAATTTTAGATTGTACAGTTTTGTTCAGATTTCTTATACATATAAGGGTGTAAGCCGTTTTGTAACCTAGCGCGGCTGCTCAAAGAGGGAAAACTTTATAACTTTTTTTTTTTTTAATTTTCTCATATTTTTTTACCTTATGATTTTTGATTTTGAAAAATGTTAAGAGTTATTAAAAATTGTAAGTTTCTTTTTCCTACTATGGGCACTTCTCATACAATTTTCCTGAGAACTTTGTATCACCTTATTTTAGCATTCATCAAAAATATTTTGCATTAAAAAATAATAACTTTTCCAATTTGGAAGATTCTGAAGACAGAACCGATGTACTATTTTTATTTCATTTAAAAAAAATAGTTAAATATTTTTTCTTTATAAATTTCATTTGTATGCATAAGAACTAGTAAAAGCGTTGTTTAATAAAACGAGAATTTTCTGAAAAGGTAATAAATTAAAAAATAAATTAATTGCATTGCAATGTGATTTATATAATGCAGAATAAAATTATTGGTAACTTTAATAAAAAAAATACAGAGTTTTTGCTTTGTTTTACTTATAAAAACTCAATATATTAAAAAACCTAAGCTTAATCAATTATTATTACAACTTAAAATTTTGGTACTTACACAATTGTTGTTTTTGTCGAGATTCCATTATTATCATCTGTTCATGCTTTTGCCAAGCAGTATCTGTTGAATCTTGACTTGTAATGGATTTACTTGAATTCGTGGAAGGCTGAATATTACCTTGGCCACCATCTCCACATCCATATTCCATTACTGAAACAGCTGTTAGCTAAATTACGTATACATTAGATATGGGTCTTCTGAAAACTTTTCTATTCTAATTTCTAATAATCCCTGATATTTGTAGGTAGTTTTTTAAACTGAAAATATACAACTAGTTTAAAATTTTCAACAATAGAATCTTCTTAGCAATATAAGAGTGTAATAGTCTGATCCTAAACATTTTTATAGTAAATACCAAGAAAAACTAATTCCAAGTAGTAATTTTTAATTTTTCACCCTTTAATGGTTTTCCGATTCCCAAAATTGCAGATCTAAATTCAACGTGAAATAAAATTTCTTGTACTCAGAAAATTTTATTATTTTCCCAAAGATGCATGCAAACATATCAAATTCCTTTGAGATTTAAGCAAAAATATAGTTAAATTTTTAGAAAAATTTTATTTCATTGAATTATTTTTATTTTTGGGAAAGATATTAGTAAATAAACTTGAGGTTCGTATCTTTTTCCAATCGATAGTAAGTTTCTTTCATGCTGCATTTTATGAGAAGGACTGCGGGTCTACCAGAGCTGGGCGTGCAAGGCATTTTGGGCACGGAAAACTAACAGCCGTATATACGGCCAAGCAGTATAATGATCCGTGCACAGTCTGTCCATACTTTGTTTTTATAAGTATACGGATAAGTTGGTAGTATGTTAAAGTTTGAATGCATACTGCCCACGGACCCGTCAGCATTATGAAAAACCCAAGTCTCATACGCATACGGACCCGTATGCATATAGGACCCGGGTATTTTCATAATGCCCACGGACCCGTATGCGTATAGGAGAGGGTATTTTCATAATGCCCACGGGTCAGTATACATATGAGACCTAGGTATTTTCATAATGCTGACGGGTTCGTGAGCATTATGAAAATGCCCAGGTCCTATATGCATACGGGTCCGTATGCGTATAGGACTTGGGTATTTTCATACTGTGTACGGATCCGTGGGCATTATGAAAACACCCAAGTCTCATACGCATACGGACCAATGGGTATTATGAAAATGCCCTCTTCAATACGCATACGGACCCGTGGGCATTATGAAAATACCCTCTTCTATACGCATACGGGTCCGTGGGCATTATAAAATTACCCAGGTCCTATATGCATACGGGCCCGTATTAGAAAAATATGGGGCCGTATATTCTTATGCCGTACAAATAGGTGATATTCGGGTGATTTTGTACTGATTTTTGTCGTACGGTTTTTCATACGGCATAAATAAATACGGGAGCCGTAGGTAATATGCCGTATTAATGGACTATTTTATACGGCTCCCGTATTGAATTTTGCCGTATGGATTTTCACACAGCAAAAATCAATACGGGGGCCGTATAAAATGATCCATTATTACGGCATATTTTATACGGTTCCCGTATTGTATTTTGCCGTATGGATTTTCATACGGCAAAAGTCAATACGGGAGCCGTATAAATTGGTCCATTAATACGGCATATTTTGTAAGGTTCCCTTATTGACTTTTCCCGTATGAAAATCTATACGGCAAAATCCAATACGGGAGCCGTATAAAATAGTCCATTGATACGGCATATTTTGTACGGTTTCCGTATTGGATTTTGCCATACGGATTTTCATACGGCAAAAGTCAATACGGGACCCGTATAAAATAGTCCATTAATACGGCATATTCTGTACGGCTCCCGTATTGACTTTTCCCGTATGGATTTTTATACGGCTGAAGAGTATACGGGATCCGTTTGAAATTTGCCGTATTAATTGGCTAATTTATACGGCTACCGTATGCAGTTTGCCGTATATACGGCTGATTACATCTAGTACCCGTTTACCGTATGCCGTATATACGGATAACAGCGTGTCACAGTATCCCAGCTCTGGGGTCTACTACTCCAGTCAAATCACGGTTTTGGTGGTATTGTTTGTGGCCGCTACCAGATTTGGTCTACTATAGGTTTTCTACCCCTAAAAGGGGTGTTTTTGCAACTTTTGCTCTAGCCCTCCAAAATTTGATCTAATAAGGGTTTTTGGGGTCGCTGATCACGAACATTGAAGTTATAACTACGAAAAATTACCCCTTCACCCTTAAAGTGGCCAAAACTACCCCTAAAAGGGGTGTTTTCGCTACTTTCGCTCTAGCCCTTCAAGATTCGATCTAATAGGGTTTTTTGGGTTGCTGATCACAAAAATTGATGTGTTTTCAATTAAAACTTAACTCTTCACCCTTAAAGTGGCCAAAACTACCCCTAAAAGGGGTGTTTTCGCTACTTTCACTCTAGCCCTCCAAGATTCGATCTAATAGGGTTTTTTGGGCCGCTGATCACAAAAATTAATGTCTTTTCAATTAAAACTCAACTCTTCACCCTTAAAGTGGCCAAAACTACCCCTAAAAGGGGTGTTTTCGCTACTTTCACTCTAGCCCTTCAAGATTCGATCTAATAGGGTTTATTAGGTCGCTGATAACAAAAATTGATGTCCTTTCAATTAAAATTTAACTTTTCAACCTTAAATTATCCAAAACTAACCCTAAAAGGGGCACTTTCGCATTATTCGTTCAAGCCTTCTAAAATTTGGTCTAATAGGGTTTTTTAGGTCGCTGATCTAAATAAACAGCCCTTGAGGGGTTATTAATTTTTAATTGAAAAACCCGTGATTTTCGTGATCAGCGACCTAAAAAACCCTTGTAGACCAAATCTTGGAGGGCTAGAGCGAAAGTAGAGAAAACGCCACTTTAGGGGTAGTTTTGGCTAATTTAAGGGTGAAGAGTTACGTTTTAATTGAAAATACATCGATTTTTTTGATCAGCGACCCAAAAAACCCTATTAAATCGAATCTTGAAGGGCTAAAGTGAAAGTAGCGAAAACACCCCTTTTAGGGGTAGTTTGGCCACTTTAAGGGTGAAGAGTTAAGTTTTAATTAAAAAGACATCAATTTTTGTGATCAGCGACCCAAAAAACCATATTAGATCGAATCTTGGAGGGCTAGAGCGAAAGTAGCGAAAACACCCTTTTTAGGGGTAGTTTTGGCCACTTTAAGGGTGAACGGGTAATTTTTCATAGTTATAACTTCAATATTCGTGATCAGCAACCCCAAAAACCCTGATTAGACCAAATCTTGGAGGGTTAGAGCAAAAGTGGCAAAATCGCCCCTTTTAGGGGTAGTTTTGGCTAATTTAAGGGTCAAGCCCCGTTTCTGAAGATAATAAATTGTTATAATATAAGCTAATTATATTTAAAGTACAGCCTGTGAGCTCAATGTGAAAAAGCTGTATAAGAAAAATTATCTGTTTACTGTAAACTTTTGCTGAAATAAAATTTGCTTAGCTTAGGCCACATAATTTCATCTCACAACATTTATGGTCCAAAACTTATAATATATTTATTAGGAATTTATACTTTTGCTTAAATTAAATTTTGACTTAGCTTAGGCCATAAAATTTCATCTCACAACATTTATGGCCCAAAAGTTATAATATATTTATTAGGAATTCGCATACTTTTGCTGAAATAAAAATTTACTTAGCTTAGGCCATATAATTTCATCTCACAATATTTATGGCCCAAAAGTAATATTATAACTTGTGATTAGGAAACAACAAGACTTAACTTAGTTTTCATTATACTTTAATTTATTAAAGTTTTAAAAATATTGTTAATTTAATCAATATCATCAGTATTTTGAAATATACTTTTACTTAAATTTAATTTTTACTTAGCTTATGCCATAAAATTTCATCTCACAACATTTATGGCTCAAAAGTTATAATATATTTATTAGAAATTATATTTTTGCTAAAATAAAAATTTACTTAGCTTAGGCCATATAATTTCATCTCACAACATTTATGGCCCAAAAGTAATATTATAACCTGTGATTAGGAAACAACAAGAATTAACTTAGTTTTAATTATACTTTAATTAATTAAAGTTTTAAAAATATTGTTAATTAAATCAATATCATCAGTATTTTGAAATATAATTTTGCTGAAATTAAATTTTTATATATATAACAGATCCAGGATCAAAATAATTTTTTTTTTTTTAATTTTTTTTTAATGTCTAAAACTTAATCAATCATTGAATAAGAAATATTCTGCTAGAAATATTGATGAAACAAAATACAATCATGAATCTAGTATGTTATACAGATAATAATTTTCAAAATTATATGCAGAGTAAATTATGCATATCCAGTAAAATGCATATTTAAAAATAACAATTAAAACTAAAATAAATAATTTTCAGGAAATTCCATTTCTATATTAACCCTCCGTGTGTCCACTTATTTTTTACCTACGCGCTGTGTCCACTATGACGATTTCGGTTGGGTCATTTTTTATGTATTTAAAAAATAATTTTTTGCCAAAATTTTTTTTTTAGGTTTTAGATAAACATTTCAACTTTAGGAAAAAAAAGTGTTTTGGCCAAAATGTCCGCTCAGTTTTGCGCAAAAAAATCCGGAACAGTCGTAAACGGGCATTTTTTCAAATTTTGGGCGAAAATTCATATCTCGGACCCTAATTGATATTAAGGGGAAATATTGTAGGGATTTAAGGTTCATATATATATCTTCAAAAAAAACTGGCCCAGGTTTTGCTCCGTTCCAAAAACGTTAATTATTTCGCAATATGAAAATTGGCCTTTTTTCTGTTTTCAAAATTTACAAAAATTGAAGGTTTTCTTGTCTAAACGGCCACTTAGGGGCATTTAATAGTCAAAAAAGTTATTTGTAGCTAAAGTTTAACATTTTTATGAGTTAAAAAAAAAATTGGTCCAAAAAAATTAAGGTAATTGGCCGATTATAAAAAAATCACTTATTTTTCTCTTCCAGATCCTGTTCCGGCCAATTACCTTAATTTTTTTGGACCAATTTTTTTTTTAACTCATAAAAATGTTAAACTTTAGCTACAAATAACTTTTTTGACCATTAAATGCCCCTAAGTGGCCGTTTAGCCAAGAAAACCTTCAATTTTTGTAAATCCAGAAGTGGAAAAAAAACTCGCGCGCTGTGTCCACTATGACGATTTTGGCATCGGTCCAACTTGGCACCCACGGCACGACTAAATGGCTAAACGAAATCTAACGCGAAATGCCAGGTGTTCCTAAAATGGTTCAAAGTTTTTTTAGGAGGGGTCACCAACCATCGCCCATTGTGCATGTCTGAGATCCAGACATGTCGAAAAAAGTAGGATGACGAAATCGTCATAGTGGACACACGGAGGGTTAATAATAATAACGAATAATAATATAAACAAAAACGCGTCGCTGAAAGACTTGTTTTGACTTGCCATAGTGGTAAGCACATAGAAGAATAGAAAGAGAAGGAATAAATAAATATTTGACGTCATTAAAAACACCAACAGGACACTTTGATTTAATAAAAAAATTTAATTAAATACTATATTATATGAAAAAAAAAAAAACTTTAAAAAAGTAAACAATGCATGGCCTCAGGATAAATCCTAACATATAAAAGTACTGATATTAACAATAGTGTAGGCTCAGGAATAGTACCTTTTTAACAAAGGCTTTTAGAAAATCTGTGATTTTAGATTAGATAAAATGGTATTTAGTAAACAGATTAAGCTTTGCACAAATATAAAATTAAACAATTTATTATAATAAAAAAGAAGAATATTAAAAGTTTGAAAATTAAATAAGTACATAAAAATGCAGAATAAATCCTGGGCCATCGGTCAAAATTTGTTTAATTACTTTTAAAAAACCGATGGCCCAGGATTTATTCTGCATTTTTATGTACTTATTTAATTTTCAAACTTTTAATATTCTTCTTTTTTATTATAATAAATTGTTTAATTTTATATTTGTGCAAAGCTTAATCAGTTTACTAAATACCATTTTATCTAATCTAAAATCACAGATTTTCTAAAAGCCTTTGTTAAAAAGGTACTATTCCTGAGCCTACACTATTGTTGATATCAGTACTTTTATATGTTAGGATTTATCCTGAGGCCATGCATTGTTTACTTTTTTAAAGTTTTTTTTTTTTATATCAGAACTTTTTTAATGATTATGACTAGAAATTAGAATGAATGCACCAAAGGTTATCTAAAATAAAAAAGTTCTAATGCAAAATGGTAGTCTTTTGATGCCAAAGAGCAGAGCAGGGTATTTGATCGAGTAGTTTCGAATTTAGCATTTTTCGGGTATTAATTCTCTTAAAAAACTGGGTCAAAATTTGTTTCAGAATCACCCTTAAAATTGCTAAATACAAAATTGATCGTTCAAATACCCTGATATTTGGCAAATTTATTATGTATCAAAAGACTACCATTTTGCACTAAAACTTTTTTATTTTAGATATGTAGGTTCAGAGATATCATCAGTCAGAGTAGCCGTTTTTTAACCCTTTTTAAAAACTAAATAGCACCCACAAAACTTTTTAAGGAATCAAACAATTACCACGCAAGTGATATCATTTTCTTTGTTTTAATAAATAACAACTTTTAAGAAAAAAAAATTTCAAAAAACTTACCGTTAATCTACTTTTATTTCAATTTTTCTGATTTTTAAACTTGGACATGCCACCGTTCAGTGCCTAAAATGCCCAATAGATTTACAGATTTAAAAAGGCCAATGAGAATAAAAAACTAGACCCTTTTCCAGTCAATTTGAGAAAACCAAAATCTTATTAAATTGCCACCATTTTTGGACAGAGGGGGGTGGCCGACTTGAGAAATAATCGCCCATATATATAAATACTAGGAGGCTCCGCCCCTTGCGCGCTCCGCGCGCCAACCCCCGTAAAGGGTAAAGAGTAATGTTATTCCCACTGACCTGTGTTAACATTTTTATGCGATAAAATAATATATAAATTTTCCTTATAAATTTATAAATTTTAATAATGAGGCTCTGCCCCTTGCGTGGTTCGCGTGGAATGTAATTTTAATGTGAATGTTAATGCTGATCGTAAATAAATAAGATCTTAAATAAATACAAATTGAAAAATTATTGAAAAATTTATTGAAAAATTTATGTAATTTTTTTTGTATTTTAATTTATATTATAAAATGTATTGATTAAAAATTTAAATTATATGTTATTACAGAGAATGTTTAACAACGGATATCATAATAAATGGATTAGAAATTTTATTTATATCTTATGTTGTAATGCATGTTTTATTAACATTAAAAAGATTATTTTGTTTATCTAAATTTATCGTATCGACTAAGTGAATTTAAATTATATGTTATTACAGAGAATGTTTAACAACGGATATCATAATAAATGGATTAGAAATTTTATTTATATCTTATGTTGTAATGCATGTTTTATTAACATTAAAAAGATTATTTTGTTTATCTAAATTTATCGTATCGACTAAGTGAATTAAAATGTTTTTTGTTATTTTGTTACAATACTGTAATTTTAAATATTTTAATGAAACCTGAAGGAGAAGAGTATATCACGAAGATTTAATCAAATAAATCTAACCCAGAGATTGCATTTCGGCATATAATATAGAGATATTGAACTTAATTATAACTTAAATATACCCAATTAAGGGGTGCCCAAATGTAGGTTGCCCAAACGTAGGGTGCCCAACTGTACCATGTCCAAATGTACCATGCCTATATGTACCATGCCCAAATGTGCCATGCCCAATTGTACCATGACCAAATGTGCCATGCCCAAATGTACCACGCCCAATTGTACCATGCCCAAATGACCCATGTCGGCGGCAGCGTTTAGAATTTTATAATATAGAGAGAAGAGATATATAGTAGTACAATTGAATAAATAAATATCTGTAGCAGCAAATTTATTTTTTATTAAACATTTATTTTCCTTTTTTAATGCGGCAAGTATTCATGGTATGTAAGAAAAAATATAATTTTAACAGATTAAGAAATTGTTGAAATATCCTATAGATAAACTAAGCTAAAAAAATGTAATAATTTTGAGAGCCAAATTTATACATAATATGTATAATAAGAAATGAAAATTCATATTTTTCAGTTTTTTGAAAAATTTTATAAGTCCCGATATTTCGCGGGTAGTCCCTCTTTTGTTAAAATTGCGTGTAAGTATTCTTTACCATTTATCATTATTTTAAAACTAAGGCGCGGGTTAACGACGGATCTTCAATGGCCCTTCGGATCATTGAAATTTCGCCGTTTAAATATACTTTTTTATTATAATTGCAAAAAATTGACCGATTTTTAAAAAAAATCAAATTTTGTTTTCTTCAGAATCAAAAATTTTTCAATAATAGCATTATTTATAATTTTTAATTAATTAGCTGCGTTTATTTATTCACTTACATTTTTTATTCTGTTATGTAAATTATAGAAACACATTAAAAAAAAAAAGTAATAAAGCAAAAAAAAAGGTATTAAGAAAAAAAATTCTTTTCAAGTATGGGATAATATGTATATAATTATAAGGATATTTAATAAATATCGAAGTAATATTAAAACAATTATTTTATATTTAAAATATCACCCACGTCTTAAGGTCAGCCTTTATATATACTTATTTGTATGTATTAAGGTGTCTCTTCGAGATCATCTAGATTTCATCTGATCCCTGCTGGGATAGTTTAAGTATCGGAAGTACAAAGGGCTCTCAGGATCCCTTGTACGGAAGATCAAAATAGGCGGGTAGGCTCTTAAAACTACGAATATTAGGCTTTTATTTTTATTTTATGATAACCCCCTTTATAGGGCAGTTACAAGCTGCATTCACACTTTGTGAGTGCTGCTGTTGTAATTTACAACTGCTGCCGAGAATAATTTTATTGCGGCTTTAGTGTTTTTTTCGTTATTTGCAGATGTATTTTTTTAGTTATTATTTTTTTGGAGTTCGTAGCTATAAAATTTTTTGCTTTCGTAAATTCTCATTTTATGTATCCATAAATTTTCATGTGTTATAACATCAGTTTTTAACACACGTTTTAACATTAATTTTATCAGGATGGGTAAACTCGCACAAAAAGATACATAATGATTTGTCATATGATTTACTATAAGGTATATTTTTAACCAAAAATAATTTGTGTTATCTCCTGGAAAACCTTTAGGGTGAAAATGAACCCTCCTAGGAAAAGCTAAGTAAAAAAAAGTCTATAAACATCAGTGTGCCTCAAGGATCGATATTGGGTCCATTATTTTTTATCATTTATGTAAACGACTTACTAGATCTTATTGATAACATCTCTTTATATGCTGATGATACTGTGATCTACTGTTAAAAAAAAACATGGAAAGAAGCTGAGAAAACTATGAATAAATATTTGGCACTTGTGAATAGTTGGTATTATGTCAATAAACTATCTGTTAATACTAAAAAAACAGTTTATATAACATTCGCTAATAGAGTTAAATCATTACCTGACAATATTAATATAGTAATAAATAATCCTATATATATTAAAATGAAATAATTTAAAAAAGTTGTCACCCTAATCAGTGTGTAACTCAAAATCTATGTCACCAAAACGATCAAACTAAAGTGCTATGTATTTGTTAGTGCGTTATCTAAAACAAATTTTTTTGGTTTTTAATTTAACCCTTTCATTAAAGAGAAATCTCTAAAAAACCAATTTACGTTAAATTACAAAAAAATTTATCTTTTAAAAAATTAATATCTGAGACAAAATATATATATTATTATATTATTTTATATAACAAAAAATATATATTAAAAAATTTCTACTTTTAACAAGCTGTGAACAATCAATATGACTTTTGCAATAAAAGATTTTTTTTTTGAAATTTTTATTTTTTCATGTTTAAGACAAACGAATGAAATTTTATGAAATTTTTTAATTCTTAAATTTTTTAATTTTTTAATTTTTTAATTTTTTAATTTTTAAATTTTAAATTTTTTTTTTAAAACACACAAATAAAATTTTAGGAAATTTATAAAGTTTAGGACAAACAATATGACTTTTGCAATAAAATATTTTTTTAATAAATTTATTTATTTCGTGTTTAAAACACAGAAATGAAATATTATGAAATTTATAAAGTTTCGGACAATCAGTATGACTTTTGCAATAAAATATTTTTTTAATAAATTTATTTATTTCGTGTTTAAAACACAGAAATGAAATATTATGAAATTTATAAAGTTTCGGACAATCAGTATGACTTTTGCAATAAAATATTTTTTTAATAAATTTATTTATTTCGTGTTTAAAACACAGAAATGAAATATTATGAAATTTATAAAGTTTTGGACAATCAATATGACTTTTGCAGTAAAATATTTTTATTGAAAATTTCTTTATTTCGGTTTTAAAACACACAAATGAAATTTTATAAAATTTATAAAGTTTCGGACAATCAGTATGACTTTTGCAATAAAATATTTTTTTTGAAAATTTTTATTATTTCATATTGAAAACAAACGAATGAAATTTTATGATATTTTCATAGAAAAAACTAAATAAAATAAACAATTACAATTTATAAAGTTATGAACAATCAATATGACTTTTGCAATAAAATATTTTTTTAGTAAATTTCTTTTTTTCGTGTTTAAAACAGACAGATAAAATTTTATGAAATTTTCATTAATTTTTGGACAATCAATATGACTTTTGCAATAAAATATTTTTTTTTAATGATATTCACATTGACGAAAAAAAATAAAAGATAAATTGACAATTTATACAGTTTGAATTAAATACAGTTTGAAAAAAAATAAAAGATAAATTGACAATTTATACAGTTTGAATTATATGAACTTTTCATATATAAAACGAAGTAAAATATAGATTGGAAATTTATTAAGTTTTGGACAGTCAATATGACTTGCAAAAAAATAATTTTTTTGAAAATTTTTATTATTTCCTAATTAAAACAAAAGAATGAAATTTTAAGATATTTTCATAAAATTTTTGAAAATCAATATGACTTTTGCAATAAAATATTTTTTTTGAAAACTTTTATTATTTCATATTTAAAACAAACGAATGAAATTTTACGAACTTTTCATATATAAAATGAAGTAAAATATACATTGGAAATTTATTAAGTTTTGGACAATCAATATGACTTTTGCAATAAGATAAATTGACAATTTATAAAGTTTGAATTATATGAACTTTTCATATATAAAACGAAGTAAAATATAGATTGGAAATTTATTAAGTTTTGGACAATCAATATGACTTTTGCAATAAAATAATTTTTTTGAAAATTTTTATTATTTCCTAATTAAAACAAAAGAATGAAATTTTAAGATATTTTCATAAAATTTTTGAAAATCAATATGACTTTTGCAATAAAATATTTTTTTTGAAAACTTTTATTATTTCATATTTAAATCAAACGAATGAAATTTTACGAACATTTCATATATAAAATGAAGTAAAATATACATTGGAAATTTATTAAGTTTTGGACAATCAATATGACTTTTGCAATAAGATAAATTGACAATTTATAAAGTTTTAATTATATGAACTTTTCATATATAAGACGAAATAAAATAAACATTGGAAATTTATAAAGATTTGGACAATCCATATGACTTTGTCAATAAAATATTTTTAGGAAATTTATTTATTTCGTGTTTAAAAAAGACAGATGAAATTTTATGAAATTTTCATATATAAAACTTTCATAAGTTTTGGACAATCAATATGACTTTTGCAATAAAATATTTTTTTTTAAGTGGTACTCTTAAAGTGGTCTTTATTTTGCTTAATTCAATACTAATATTTCAATGCTATCATTGCATGAAATATTTTACATTACAAAATTTCTATAAAAGAGGTCAATATTTGAAAACATTTAAGTGGGGTATATTTTAATAAATTCAATACTAATAATTCAATGCTATTATTGCATAAAAACCATTAAAATTTCAACATTTCTATAAAACAGGACAGTATTCGAAAACATTTAAGTGGGGCATATTCTGCTAAATTGAATACTAATAATTCAATGCTATTATTTCATAAAAACAATTGAAATTACAACATTTATATAAAAGAGACCAATATTCAAAAACATTTAAGTGAGTATATTTTGTTAAATTCAATAGTAATAATTCAATGATATTATTGCATAAAAACACTTGAAATTATAACATTTCTATAAAAAAGGATAGTATTCGAGAACATTTAAGTGGGGAATATTCTGCTAAATTCAATACTCATAATTCAATGTTATAAAACAGTAGGACAGTTTTCGAAAACATTTAAGTGAGGCAAATTTGCTAAATTCAATACTAAAATTTCAATGCTATCAATGCTTAAAAACATTGAAATTACAAGTTTACTATAAAACAGGGGAAAAAATTAAAATGGTGTTTATTTTGCTAAATTCAATACTAATATTTCAATGCTATCATTGCATAAAAATATATTAAATTAAAAAATTTCTATAAAATAGGTCAATATTTGAAATAATTTAAGTGGAGTATATTTTACTAAATTCAATACTAATGATTCAATGCTATTATTGCATAAAAACAATAGAAATTACAACATTTCTATAAAAAAGGACAGTATTCGAGAACATTTAAGTGGGGAATATTCTGCTAAATTCAATACTAATATTTCAATGCTATGATTGCATAAAAATAATTGAAATTACAACTTTTCTATAAAACAGGAAAGTATTCGAGAACATTTAAGTGTGGAATATTCTGCTAAATTCAATACTAATATTTCAATGCTATGATTGCGTAAAAATAATTGAAATTACAACTTTTCTATAAAACAGGAAAGTATTCGAGAACATTTAAGTGGGGAATATTCTGCTAAATTGAATACTAATATTTCAATGCTACGATTGCATAAAATTATTTGAAATTACAAAATTTCTATAAAAGAGGACCGTATTTGAAAACATTTAAGTAGGGTATATTTTACTAAATTCAATACTAATGATTCAATGCTATTATTGCATAAAAACACTTGAAATTACAACATTTCTATAAAACAGGACAATATTTGAAAACATTTAAGTGGGGCAAATTTGCTAAATACAATACTAAAATTTCAATGCTATAATTGCATAAAAATAATTGAAATTACAACATTTCTATAAAACAGGACAATATTTGAAAACATTTAAGTGGGGCAAATTTGCTAAATACAATACTAAAACTTCAATGCTATAATTGTATAAAAATAATTGAAATTACAACATTTCTATAAAACAGGACAATATTTGAAAACATTTAAGTGGGGAATATTCTGCTAAATTCAATGCTAATATTTCAATGCTATCATTGCATACAAATAATTGAAATTACAACTTTTCTATAAAACAGGACAGTATTCGAAATCATTTAAGTGGGGTATATTTTACTAAATTCAATACTAATGATTCAATGCCATTATTGCATAAAAACAATTGAAATTACAACATTTCTATAAAACAGTTCAGTATTCGAGAATATTTAAGTGGGGAATAATCTGCTAATTTCAATACTTATATTTCAATGCTATTATTGCATAAAAATAATTGAAACAACATTTCATGTCTACAACATGAAAATATTTCAAATATTTCAATCTATATTGTCGGGTGTTTTATATATGAAAAAATTCGAAAAATTTCATGGAATAAGAAATTGGATATCGGCTGTCTTAAACATTAAAAACCCAAAAATTCAAAAAATTTGACTTTAAGTCTTTTTTTTGATATTTCTCTTTAATGAATGCATTAAATAAAAAACAAAAAAAAAGTGGTTTTAGAAAAGTGCTTAATAAATACAAAGCGATTTGGTTTTTACATTTTGATACAAACCATTTTAAGTTATCAAGTGGCAAAAATGACAACTTTTTGAGTTTTTAAATTTAAACTTCTTAGCTTTAAACAGTTGTAACTCTGAACCGAGAGCTCAAATTAAAAAAAAACAAACAGACATTGATAGAATTTTTTCCAAGGATTAAGACCTCTTAGATCTTGAGAAAAATCAGTTTTAGTGAAAAAAAATGAAATTTTTTTATGTTTTCGACCACTAACTTCTGAGTTTGATATCTCAAAATCTTTTGAATATTTTTTAAAAATTAAAAAAACGGCTGGGGATATTTCTTTAAAAATTAATTTAAAACAACTTTCATGTATTTTCGTCCATACAGCTCTTCATAAATTAGTGCTGAAATATATTAAAAATAATCAATTTTTTCGATTATTTCATTTTAATATATATAGGATAGGATTTTATGATTAAAATATTTTTTAAAACAATTTTTAAATGAAAAACAAAAATTATTTTAATTTCGCACAGCAATATTTTTTATTTTTAGACATCAACGGATAGTGTGATAGTTAAATGTTCAATATTACTGTCACATTCTGCCGAGCGTAGCGAGGCCAATCAGCTAGTGAATCATTAAAACGAGCCACAAGTGTAAAATATTTAGGAGTAATATACGACCAACATCTAAAATGGAAAGATCACATACTGAATACATTCAAAAAAACAAGGTATCTGATTTATATAATTGCTAGGCTAAATAATATCTTGAGTTACCATAACCTAATTTCAGTATATTTCGCATTTTTTCATAGTATACCCTCATATGGAATTTTAGCATGGGGAAACGCCTATGGTAATTCAATTGATTTACTAAACAAATTACAAAGTAAAATTTTAAACATAATTATTAATAATAAAGAATATAAAAGTATTAAAACTTTAAAGATTCCTATTAATATCCAACAAACTTACTTACTAAAATCACTAATACAGGATTATCAAATTTTAAAAGATAAATTTATTAAAAGTAACAGTAAAACAAGAAGTAAAGCAATTGAACTACCAAGGTGTACGCTGGAGGTTGGTAAGAAAGTATACAGCTATCAAGCAATAAAACTATATAATCAATTACCAAGTAATCTAAAAATGCTTGATATAAACAAAAAAAGCTCTAAATATATTGGATAATCATATTGTTAACTAATTTATAGATGTGTTGCTCTAACCCTTTTCTAATGTTAGTTTTATTATTATAATTAATTTTAAGTATTATCTCTTTTTTTTATTATATACTGATTCCTCCTATGTACAGGTTATTACCTATTGTAGGCCTATAATATGTAACATTATTGTTTATATTATTTGAATTGGAAATAAATTATTATTATTATTATTATAAAAGCTGATATCCTGAAGGTGTAATTTTCATTTTTTCACCCGAACATTTTTTCAGATTTTCCAAGATGGTAAACAAAAGAAATTTACCAGAGGGTTTAAGAGGTTGAGAAAAACATTCTTCTCAATCTTTAGAACCCCCAGGTAATTTAGAAAGTTCTTTTGTTCATGTTTTAACATGGAACATGTTCATTGGATGGGGTATTTGAAAAAGTTTGGCTCGGTAGGGGGGGGGGTGAAAAATTGACGTTTTAGGGGGTTGAAATATTGACGTTTTTAGGGGGGGGGGTGAAAAAGTGACGCTTTTAGGGGGGAGGTGAAATGGACTTAGAATATTTTCGATTTAGGGACTTAGAATAATTTGAAGTGGGAGTCAGGACCTGATCAGGCCTTGATCAGTCCCTGACAACAACAAAAACTTAGAATACTTTAAGTTTATGGACTTAGGATAGTATATATTTCAGGATTTAATGTAATTTCGGTTTTTGGATTTATTACTATTATGAGTAAACATGTTCCATTCTCGTTGGTTGTGTAGTTACACAAACCGGTTATAAATTTTTTAGTCAACCATCTTGGAAAATTGGAAAACATTTTGGGGTGAAAAAGAGAAAAATTTCATTTCTAAAAACGTTTTCCTTAACCTCGAAAACACCCAGGTAACGCAGAAAGTTTTTTTTTCATTTTTTTTGGTCCGCCATCTTGGAAAATAAAAAATATGTTGGGGAGAGGTAACGATAATTATCATTCATAAAAACGTTTTCTCAACCGCGAAAACCCCCAGGTAACGTAGAAAATTCTTTTGTTCATGTTTTTTAGCCCCCCGTCTTGGAAAATCGGAAAATACATTAGGGTAAAAAATGAAAATTTTTATTCATAAATTTTAAATTTACAACTAAAGTTGTAGTGTTTAATGTGTAAAATTGTTTCCTTTTCCAAAAAAAAAAGAAAACAACTTATTCTCTGACTTTACCTGATTTTCGCCCGAAAAGCAAATATTTTACTATGTCCAAAAGTTAAAAATAAAAGTACTTTAGTTACGTATTTTGGTGTCCTTAAACCGAATCTGAACTCAGAATTTAGCCTACACCCTCAGATTTTGCCCCAGCTACCCCCAGCCACCCTCTAAACCGCCCAAAAAGCAAATATTTTACTATGTCCAACAGTAAAAAATAAAAGTACTTTAGTTACTTATTTTGGTGTCCTTAAACCGAATCTGAAGTCAGAATTTAGCCTACACCCTCAGATTTTGTCCCACCTACCCCCAGCCACCCTCTAAACCGCCCAAAAAGCACATATTTTACTATGTCAAACAGTTAAAAATAAAAGTACTTTAGTTACGTATTTTGGTGTCCTTAAACCGAATCTGAACTCAGAATTTAGCCTACACCCTCAGATTTTGCCCCAGCTATCCCCAGCCACCCTCTAAACCGCCCAAAAAGCACATATTTTACTATGTCCAACAGTTAAAAATAAAAGTACTTTAGTTACGTATTTTGGTGTCCTAAAACCGAATCTGAAGTCAGAATTTAGCCTACACCCTCAGATTTTGCCCTAGCTACCCCAGCTACCCCCAGCCACCCTCTAAACAACCCCAAAAATCAAATATTTTACTATGTCCAAAAGTTAAAAATAAAAGTGCTTTAGTAACGTATGTTGTAAAACCGAATCTGAAGTCAGAATTCAGCCTACACCCTCAGATTTTGCCCCAGCTACCCCCAGCCACCCTCTAAATCGCCCCAAAAAGAAAATATTTTACTATGTCCAAAACTTAAAAATAATAGTACCTTATTTACGTATATTGATGTTCTAAAAACGAATTTCAAGTCAGAATTTACCTATCACCCTTAGTTTTTGCCCCAGCTACCCCTATCACCCTCTAAACTGCCCCAGAAAGTGAATATTTTACTTTGTGCAAAAGTTATAAATTAAAGTACCTTGGTTATTTATTTTGATGTTCTAAAAACGAATTTCAAGTTAGAGAAAGGTTAAGTAACGAAACATACGTAATCATATATGCTCGTAGGATCTTACTGTTTCCAACAAAAGTTCTTAGTACCATCCTGATACCGCTGTAATATTCTAAAGCAATTAATTAACCTTCCTCTGATGGACTTTAGAGGGTAACTAGCTGGGACAAAAACTATGGATGACGGATAAATTCTGACTTCAAATTCGTTTTTAGAACATCAAAATAAATAACCAAGGTACTTTAATCTATAACTTTTGCACAAAGTAAAATATTCACCCTCTGGGGCGGTTTAGAGGGTGACTGGGGCTATCTGGGGCAAAATCTGATGGTGTAGGCTAAATTCTGACTTTAGATTCGGTTTTAGGACATCAAAATACGTAACTAAAGTTCTTTTATTTTTAACATTTGGACATAGTAAAATATTTGATTTTTGGGGCAGTTTAGAGGGTGGTTGGGGGTAGCTGGGGCAAAATCTGAGTGTAGGCTAAATTCTGACTTCAGATTCGGTTTTAGGACATCAAAATACGTAACTAAAGTACTTTTATTTTTAACTTTTGGACATAGTAAAATATTTGATTTTTGGGGCGGTTTAGAGGGTGGTTGGGGGTAGCTGGGGCAAAATTTGAGGGTGTAGGCTGAATTCTGGCTTCAGATTCGGTTTTAGGACATCAAAATACGTAACTAAAGTACTTTTAATTTTAACTTTTGGACATAGTAAAATATTTGCTTTTTGGGCGGTTTAGAGGGTGGCTGGGGATACCTGGGGCAAAATCTGAGGGTTTAGGCTAAATTCTGACTTCAGATTCGGTTTTAGGACATCAAAAAACTTACCTGTAGGTAGGTCTAGTTACAGGAACAGAACTTTTTTTTTTGTGCAGCTGTGTAATCAATCAAGTAATTATCTAGCATAATTTACTATATATATATGGTTTTTGTGAGAGATGTAAGAATTTTTAAAGTTTTTATCTCTTGTTTGTTATGCTCGTTGTAAGATTAATATTAAAATAGATTTATTAAGTTGCCTTTTTTATAAGGTCTTTCATCAAGCAGGCATGGGGACAGGAGAAATTGTGTGATTCTCTGAGACCATAGGTTAACAACGCACATAACACATTCATACATAACACAAACATTTAAAACTCACACACACTAAGGATTAAAGACCTTATAAAAAAAGCAACTTAATAAATCTATCTTAATATTAATCTTACAACGAGCATAACAAACAAGAGATAAAAACTTCAAAAAGTCTTACATCTCTCACAAAAACCATATATATATATAGTAAATTATGCTAGATAATTACTTGATTGATTATTAATATTTAAAAATAATTATTTTATAAATTTATAAATTATTTTACATCAATAAAAAATTCATGAGAAGCCTATATATAACCTATCTTAAAATTTAAATTGTTGGTTATAAATCATTATTGTTTTTATACATATAATGTTTACAATAAACCTCAAAATTGTGTAAATTATGTTGTTATCATGTTTTTGAATATTATGATTTATATAAAAATATGCATTTTTGATAATTATAATATAATATTTTAATAACTATGCTGCTAAATTTTAATAACGTGTGAAAAAATTAGATTATATGAAAAGGAACATATTTAAAAGCAGGGGTTCTCCAACAGGTCCAGTAATCGAGGTGGCAAGAGGATGTGAAATAAGACTTGAAATAATTTGAGTTTTTGTATTTAAAATAATTTCAATTTAGGTACTGAATAAATTAAAAAATATTTGACCTCTAGGGGAGGGGGGGGGGCGGGCGTTTTGAGCAACTTAAATGAAAGTAATTCTACTAATTCTACTGATTCTAAAAATCAAAGTTTAACTCAGGCAAAATTTGTTTAAGAGCCTTAAATAAGCAGAATTTTGCAGCACTTTGGAATTTTAGACAAATTTCACAGGAGCAAAAAATTGATTTTCGGAATCAGCGACTCAAAAAGCCTTAAAAGACCGTCTCTTATCTTGTTTATCAATAACAAACGTAAAACTGTCATTTAACTGGAGTTGGGGTTTCAAAATTTTAGTTCCTTAAATATTTTTACATGGCATAATGTGTTTATTTATTTTGCATTTGGTATGAAATACTCAATTTTAGTATTTACGTGGCATAAATCAAAGCACTTAAATCAAAAGATTATAAATAAAATTTCCTAAGGGAGTTTAAAACAGGGTGTACACATTTCTGGAATTCTGCAAATACAGGAAATTTATTTTAGCAATGGGTTCTTTTAAAACTTATGAAGACGTTAAATATTACTTTTGGCTCTGGGTCATTAAACAATTTAAAGTATTATTTTGAACAGATTCCTAAATAACCGCATTAATTATAGCTGCATCTAGTTATAGTAGTGAAGTTGTAGTTTTGCGGTGATAATGGAGGTACTTGGTGCCAGTGACAATTGACAGAAAGTAGTGCTCAATTATTTCTAATACGTAAAGAAGAAATCGAAACATTACCTATGGAAATAGCTGTAGAGGTTAAGTTGTCTCAATCTCTTGATTCTAAGCATATCAAGTTAAATACCTTATTCTTCTCATGAAAGAATTAGAGCGTATTCTAGATGACGGTGCTTTAGTTTCTAGAAAGTTCAGATACTTTACTTCACAATCGAAATTTAAAAATTATAAATTTTGATAGCAAAGGCAAACATTAAGTACATCATTTAAATTTCTTGGTTCATAGTAGCAGAGGGTCTGTAGTTTATTCAGGAGTTGATATGACTATAGGTGAATTATATGAATAAATGTGGATTTTTATATGTGATTTATCTGATAAAAATAATAAAACTTATGACGTTTTTTCAAATAATACTCAACACACTGTGAAACAGTTGAAATGAATATCGAATAAAAGTTAAGTCACCTTCAAAGACTTCAACATCCAAATCTTGTAAATTATTTAAATATGACTTATTCTCAAGATGATGATAACTAGCATACGTTTTTCAAGAATTTGTGGTAATTCATTTTCTTATGACATTAAATATTTACAGTATTATTTACAATTAAAGTTATATAAAAAAAACTGATTTATCTTTTAAAATAAAATTTTTATTTCAGATAGGAAAAACTTGCTGTTTTTTTAACAGAAAAAATTTCATTTGAAATAGATATGCTTAGATAGTTGTTTAGAAGCTGTTTAAAAGAAAAAATTGAACCAGATTTTCCCTGTATATGGGAGAGAAGGGAAAAAAGATGATATTTATAGATTTGGGATTCTTTTACTATCTTTGTACAAAGGTACTTTTGTTTCAGATAGAGATATTAAAGAAATCTCATCTTTACATTCAATAAGAAATAAGTATGATAAATTGTATTTATAGGTAAATAATATAAGGCTGCTTCCACACGGAGCGCTTTAAACACAAAGTTATCTCAAACCTGTGTTTAAAATACATTGCGTAGTATATACATATATGTAATATCACTACAGATTTAACGCTAAGTTTGTGTTTAAAGCGCTCCGTGTGGAAGCAGCCTTAAATATATGAGTAATTCTTAGTGAAACTTTACTAATGGAAAGGTAAAAGTCGGGGATTTGAAAAAAAATAATTGGGTTGGGTTTGGTATACGTTCATACGATACCATACCAAATTTTAAGGTTTTAGGTTCAAAGGGTACAAAATGGCGGCTATTTTTCGGTCTTATATGGTTTTTAAAAAAAATAATTTTTAAAAATGACAATTTTCGATTTCATTTTTTCTACGCTCTGAATAAAGCTGAAAAATGGTTTTCTTGACTATGTCATATGTAAAATTTCCCGCTGAATCCGAATCTGCCACCAGTTTTTCAAAAAAACCTCAAGGAAAACCGGAAAATTGGAAAAACTAAGAAAACTCATTTTTTTCAAACTTAGATTTTTCATACAGTCGTAACTTTTTTTTTTCCTAACCGATCTTAAAATTTTTGTTTTTGTATGTACTTACTAGATAATTGCTAACAATTATAGACTGTGCGAAGCATAACAACCCACTAAATTTATTCCTAAATACAGACGATTTTTATTATTTGAAATATTATTAATTGGGTATATTAAGTGAAGTAAATAATCAAACTCATTTTGTTATAAACAATAAATATTTAATGTACAAAATATTTTATGTGTACATTTACAGTATTAGCGTGTTTATTTACATAATAGTAATTAATTAAATGTATATTCAAAATAATAACTTTAATTAATTAATTTTTGATTATATATGATTTGTTTTTGAAAAATATTTTAATCAATATTTTATTCTTTAATTACTTTACTAATTTTGTTTAATGATTGTATGAAAGCTTGTTTCACTTTAAAAGATGTTGAAAGTCGTATTGAGTCAAAACGATATTTGTTGTAACCTTTTATTAAAATTATATCATTAATTGATTTAACTCGACTCAAGCCGACGTATGTAATTCCCAATTGTCTTTCCGTGTCTCCTATTTGTATAAGAAAATTTTATCTAACGTCTGCCCTTGAGTCTTGTGGATGGTTAGAGCATATGACAACATTACTGGAAATTGCGTGCGACTGCATAAAATATTATTATGTTTCCAAGTTCTTTCCACGGGAATAATTGGGAAATAATTTTTATACAAAAATGGTCCTTTGTAATTGTCAAATTCAACCATTAATACTTGAGGTAATTGTTGTGGTGATTCATTATCAGCATATATTATTTCCCGTATGTATCCTAAGCTTACATTTGTTAATCCTATAAATTTGTACGTAAAATTATTCTACAGTCTTTTGACAAGTATAATATACTCTGTAATCCTGTTACTTTTTCGTCCGAGCAACGCATGGCAATATTGGGTGTGTTTATTGAAACTATGCGTGCAACTGGATGTCCCGTATTTTTCCAAATTGTTTCATTATGTGTTTTAACTTGTGCACACGTTGGATATAAATAAATTGCGTTTTTAAAATTGTTTAATTCTTCTTTGGGGATAACGGTTTCTCTTCGGTTATATAATAAGTTATAATTTTGTTGAGACAGTTCTGCATTTGCTATTTCATCTAGCAATTGTGAGTAAGGGGTATGATTACCCTTTTGTCTGGGTGCGTTTTGGAGACAATAATACTTTTGGAATTGTTTAAAAATTATTCTTCCTTGTGTTTGTAAATTGTCTGTTTTATCACTAAATACTGCTGTGTCTCCAACCGGTGTCAATTGATTGACAATAATCTCAATCTCAATATATAATCTCAATAATCTCCAAGTAAGTAAATTATGATTCCGCCAAAAGGTTCGTCAATTTCATTAGCATGTATTTCTCGACATCGTGATTCTATCTGAAATAACGTTCTTAAACCGATCAAAGACATTTCATCTATTATTAAAAATTTCAAATCTTTCAAATCCGTTTGAAATTTTTTTGCATTTTGATTTTCTAATTTAGAAAATAACTTGTAATTTAAAGGTAATCGTAGCAAATAATGTAATGTTAGTCCATATATGTTAACTGATGCCATACCTGTTGATGCCGCTACTTTAACCGAATCTTCTCCGAAAATTGATGTAATCCTCTTAACCATTTCTTTGATTATTGTGCTTTTACCAGAACCAGCTTTGCCTTGTATTATAACTCTTTTTTATACTATTTGCTGTCATAGTACCGTTTTGTATACTGGTTATTTGAGTATCTAACAAGTTTAATATTTGTTGTTGGTCATCTGTAAACGATATTTTAGATTCTGTATTTTGTTTATATATTTTCTTTTCTTGTTGACATTTGTAGGTATTCAGAAAAGAATGTATTTCTAATTCAGTTGGTTTGATTTCAATAGACATATTCCAGTTATAACATAAATCTATCGCCATTTTTCCTAAATCTCTTTCTAAATTGTCATTTTGGAATCCTGATAGAAACTCAAATGCATTTTTTATGTTATCATTTATTTCTTCTGGAATTTCATCATTCTCAGTGAATTCGTTTAAATCTATGTTTTCATTGTTATTTATATTTAATGTTTCGTAAATTTGCTTCCATTTATTTATATTTTCATATGATTGAAGAATATCATTATAATCATTTTTAAATGGTATGTTTAAAATGTTTAAATAAAATTTATAATATGTTTAAAATTTTGACTTTTGTAAAAAATGTAAGAAAAATGAGTCATAATTTTTTTTATTATTGCTGTAAAAAACTCACATTAGCATGAAATATTTTTTCTTTTTAGGTCCGGATAGGAAATTTCCCTGGCTATCCGATTCTGGGGTCAAAAAATTTTTTTTGAGTAGCGCATGCGCGAGGAATCGCTAAGATAGGCTGTTAAAATTGTGCTTTTATATTTGTATCTTATACAGTGATTACCATGCATCGTATGACGTTGTAATCTATTTAATAAATAAATTAAATCATTTTCCAGATTATCTGTTGGAATGTCAGAAAAATTTTGACGTGCAGGATGATTATTTCCTACATCATGTTTAGGATTTATTGCAAAACAAAAATCAATCGAAGTAACGGCAAAGTTTTTCTCTTTCTTATGGTGTTAGAATTTTATTATTAAATAATGGCGCGTTTGATAACCATAAAATTCCATGAATATGTGGTGATCCTCTAAATTGCCATTCCCAACGATACCAGAAGTCGGATACTTCAAATAATGGTTTTATTACATATTTCATAAAATGATTAACTCTTTCTTTTAAAAAATAGCTGACAATTAATGGATTGTCTTGAATTAATTTTTTACGTTGTTGATCATCAATAGTATTTGGATCTGTATCGGGACATAGTAATTTAAACAATGAATTCCATTGATGATCTGCTGCACTTAAAGTAAAAAAAATTGTTGGTTTTTTAATTTGTTTAACTATGGTTAATAGTTCATCACTTCGTTGATACCAATAGCTGTTTGTAAAAAATGAACTTAAAAACCCTAAAAAAAAAGCAAATATCAGTAACAACTAGAGAAATAAAAATAAAATTTAGTACATATACACACTTAAATATTACTTGAAAGGATAACTTAACAAATGTATTTAGAAACATCATTTTAATCATCACTTGTATAATATGTATTGCCATAAACACAATTCTAATGCTGAAAAATAAAAACAAAGAAATTACGTTCTTTACATAAATTTAAAAAAAATATTGAAACTTTTTATACTTATCTGAATCAAACTTTTGTTTATTTAAGTATATCAACCCAAAGAATTAAAAACATATCTGAAAAAAATAATAACAAATTTATAAACACATAGCCATTAACCTAGCGCAGTCGACTAGCAGACTAACCCTGGACTAACCTAACTATACTACTTAAAGTCTTCTAGTTTAAATTTAAGCGCGTAATTTAAAACAACTTTTTAAACTTTTTTTACTATTTTTTTAAAAACGTGGATAAAAATAATAAATAATCTTATATAAATTTGTAAATTTATATTATTTTTAATTATTATTTTTATGCAAAATTTTTAAAAAGATGATACAGTAAGTTCTATTAAATTAAGTACTCAAATTTAAACTAATACTTGTTTTTCAGCAGTATTGACTTTTAATTACCTTACAATAAGCATACATTGCTGTTAACAAATTTGTTATTATCTTTTCTCAGATAAAAATTAATATATTAAGGCACGCAGGTAGAATTTGATTTAGGTAATTAAAAAAATGTTAATATATTCTTTTTAAAGAATATGGGAAAATAAAATTATACTTTGATTTTTTTCAGAATTAAGAAAGATTAAAATATATTTGAAGATTCAGATATTTTAATCAAATTTAGAAACTTAAATTTAATATTTTCTCAGCATACTTTAGTAAATTATTATATAAGAATCTTTAGCAAACGATCTTGCTATGGTGAAAAAGAAATTAAAACAATCTAAACCCTATTATTTTTATTAATGCAGATAAAAACTTTTATTTAAATAATTATTTATGAATACTGTAAATAATAAATAATAGTTTTCAATTTATGAGAATGTGGATCCCATCAAGGTTATTAAAGAGAAAATACTCAATAAATGTGATCGTGCCTGAAATAAAAAAGCCTTAGCTTTTTTATAATTCTTTGCGATTTTTTTGTTCTAAAAACCTCCTTTGTAAAGTTTAAAGTTCATTTTTTCAATTTTCTAGGTCCTCTATCTTGGGAAATCGGGTCCGCTAAATCGAAAAATCGGAAAATTTTTTAGGTTAAAAAACTGGTTATTTTCTGTTGAATATTCGTTTTTTTTGCCCTAAAAATTCCTTTGTAAAGTTAAAATGGTATTTTAGTTTATTTTTCAAGTTTTTTGGTCCGCCACCTTGAAAAATCGGGAAATGTTTATGGTTGAAAAATTGGATATTTTCTACTGAATATTTGTTTTTCTTGATCTAAAAAATCCCCTTGTAAAGTTGAAAGTTCATTTTTTCAAGTTTTTTGGTCTGTAATTTTGGAAAATCGGAAAATATATTTGTGTGGAAAACGTTTCTACTTGGAATGATTATTTTCATCTTAAAAGTCCTTATTTTATCATGCTTTATGTCTTATATTTGACATTTTGTGTTTTTAACGCCCTTGTAATGTCAAAAATTTATTTTTTTGAGTTTTTCGGTTCGTAATATTGAAAAATCGGAAAATTTTTTAGGCTAAAACACTGGATATTTTCCACCGAATATTTGTTTTTCTTGCTTTAAAAAACACCTCTCTAAAGTTAAAAGTTCATTTTTTCAAATTTATCGGGTCGCCATCTTGGAAAATCGGAAAATATATTTGTGTGGAAAATGAAAAATTATACCTCTAGGGTATCCTCTTCTACCTGGAATGATTATTTTCATCTTAAGAGTTCTTATTTTATCATGTTTTATGTCAAAAATTCATTTTTTCAAGTTTTTTAGTCCGCCATCTTGGGAAATCGAAAAATTTTTTAGGTTAAAAAACTGAATATTTTCCACCGAATATTCGTTTTTTTGTCCTAAAAACCTCCTTGTAAGGTTTAAAGTTCATTTTTTCAAATTTATCGGGCCGCCATCTTGGCAAATCGGAAAATATATTTGTGCGGAAAATGAAAAATTATACCTCCAGGGTATCCGCTGCAACCTGGAATGATTATTTCAATATTTCCCATTTTCACGAAATTTTTCATTTTCAATTTTCCGGATTTCCTTGTCACCTAATGAAAATTTTGACCAAATTTTTGGATTCCTCGAGAAATTTTACTAAAGACCCCTTTTTGGAAAATTTTTGGATTTTTTCATAACGCTACACAAATAAAAGAAATAGCAAAATACTTAATAACTACAAAATACGACAATGTTAAAAAATAGGGTTTTTTCGTAATCTTTAATTCAAAGCTGCAACCTCGACAGTTAACCAAAATACTTCCAATTGGTCTCATTTTTTTCGTGTAAGTGTCACCTTTCAATTCTCGTACACCGCAAATTTTTTTAATTCATTCTCTCACGGCGATAGTCAATAAACCAAACGCCTATTCTTAACCCAAAATGAACAATTTTTAAATGGCTGCCAAAATTCTAATTTTTGATAGAAATGGGTTCTGTAGGCCTTGAAATTTTTCTACAAGCACTAAGTTTCCAAAAAATTTTTACTCGTTTTTTTATAGTTATTTGTTTCGCAGATATGTTAATTTAAAGTCAGAGTCCCATTTTTAGGGTTTTTGAAAAAAAGTCAATTTTAATCTTTATCTTTAATAAGGGCATATCTTAGAAACTATTTAATGAAAAAAGACGAGTAAAAATTTTTTGGAAACAGTGCTTGTAGAAAATTTTCAAGGCCTACAGAACTCATTTCTATCAAAAATTAGAATTTTGGCAGCAGTTTAAAAATTGGTAATTTTGGGGTAAGAATAGGCGTTTGGTTTATTGACGATCGCCGTGAGAGAATTAATTAAAAAAAATTGCGGTGTACGAGAATTGAAAAGTGACACTTATAAAAAAAAAATGAGACCAATTGGAAGTATTTTGGTTAACTGGCGAGGTTGCAGCTTTGAATTAAAGATTACGAAAAAACCCTATTTTTTAACATTGTCGTATTTTGTAGTTATTAAGTATTTTGCTATTTCTTTTATTTCTATAGCGTTATGAAAACATCCAAAACTTTTCCAAACAGGGGCTCTTTATTAAAATTTCTCGAGGAATCTGAAAATTTGGTCAAAATTTTCATTAAGTGACAAGGAAATCCGGAAAATTGAAAATGAAAAATTTCGTGAAAATGGGAAATATTGAAATGGATTTTTTAAGTACTTAAAAGGCAAATACTCGCTAAAATTTTTTTTTAAGTAATAAGTACATACAAAAACAAAAATTTTAAGATCGGTTAGGAAAAAAAAAAGTTACGACTGTATGAAAAATCTGCGTTTGAAAAAAATGAGTTTTCTTAGTTTTTCTAATTTTCCGGTTTTCCTTGAGGTTTTTTTGAAAAACTGGTGGCAGATTCGGATTCAGCGGGAAATTTTACATAAGACATAGTCAAGAAAACCATTTTTCAGCTTTATTCAGAGCGTAGAAAAAATGAAATCGAAAATTGTCATTATTGAAAATTATTTTTTTTTAAAACCATATAAGACCAAAAAATAGCCGCCATCTTGTACCCTTTGAACCTAAAACCTTAAAATTTGGTATGGTATCATATGAACGTATACCAAACCCAACCCAATTAGTTTTTTTCAAATCTCCGACTTTTACCTTTCCATTAGTAAAGTTTCATTAAGAATTACTCATATAATAAATACAATTTATCATATATATTCAATTATCATCGGATGATAAAATATTATTCTAAATAATATATAATAAGAAATAAGGTTTGACTTAAGAATTTATAATATATATTTTTGAATTTATTAAAATTTAAAATATTTAAATACTTTTGATAATTTTTTTCTGTCAGATTTGAGGGATTTTATTGCCAAATGTCTTTTGAGCAACAAGAGATCTCGATAGTCAGCTAAGCAATTACTAGAGGATCGATTTATAAAAATACCATTAGAAACAGACTTGACCCCATCTAGACTAAATTGCATAAATGAACAAAAAAGAAATCAACCAGAGCAGGAACCCGACAACGATATTCACATGCATTTACCAGCTTTTAAAGGACAATCAAGAATTCATAATGAATTTCAAGTATTAAAGTGTTTAGGTTAAGGAGCTTTTGTGGCGTTTTAAAAGTAAAAAATAAGTAAGATGGTGGAATTTATGCTATTAAAAGAATTAAATTAAACCCAAAAAATAAATTATTAAATAGGAAAATAATTCGAGAAGTTAAATTGCTCTCTCCATTAAATCATGAAAATATAGTCAGATATTATAATTCATGGATTAAAAGTGGAAAATATGATAAAGAAAATGATTATACTCCATGAACTACACCCTTCATCAATAAAATATCTAGTCCAATCGATCCAGAAAAACGTCAAAACTCTTAGAGGTATATTTAAATATTTATTAAATTTTTTTCACAGGGCACGGAGAGAGACCCTTGATGGAAACCCACTGTTTGGTTACTGCGCAAGCGTATAGACCTGCTATATTTCTCATAAAAATAAAACATGTCAGCTTATAATATTATTTTATTATTAAGAAATTAAGAAATTAATATAATTATGTGATATTCAGTAGGAGGCCGCGCGAGGGAAACCCGACAGAGGGCCAGATGATTGAAGGTGGCAAAACCGTAGCTCCTTTTGATCGGGTAATTTAGAAAGCGATGATGATTAAAATTTTGTGTAAGAAAATTAAAAAACTAAAAACGATTAAAATATAGGGTAGAGGCACCGGTTACTACAGGACGACAAAAATTGTAATAAAACTAAATGATTTTATTTTTCTAAAATCTGGAATCCTTTTAAGGATCACTTTTTTAAATGGATAATGTAAAATTTAAACAAACATTAATAAAAATATATAGCTAGTGACAGCTGTCAACTATCAATATCAATTTTTGGATTATAATAGTTTATAGACTCGATAAGAAATATAATTTGTAAAAAAGTAAAAAACGATTTTTTGCGAGTGAATGTTTTTAATATTTTTTAAACTTCAGACGTTTTGAAGCATATAGCTTCCTTTTCAATAAGAAATAACAAAATTTTTACATAAAAATACAAAAAATGTATTAATCAATAAAAACTATAGCATAACCAATAATAAAGAATGACAATTTAAATATTTTTTTTTTTTTTTTTTTTTTTTTTTTTTATAATATATTAAATATATTTTAAATATATTTGGGCATATCCATTACTTTTCATACAAAAGTGTGCGCACCCATGACTCCGATCGGGCTCAAATTTTCAGGGGTGATTTGAAGTAATAAAAAACTCAGCCAGCCAAAATTTCAGCCATTTTACAGGACGGGTTGCCGAGATACAAGCTCTAAAAGGTCCAAAAATAGCTGTTTTTAGCCAATTTTCAAAAATTTACTGGGCTTCGAGGATTAGTCCAAAAAACATCCAGCTGGTCTCATTTTTTTCCTTGAACTTTCAACTTTTACCAAAAAAATTTTCAAAAAGTTTCGTGGAGTTGATTTTTACTGGCATTGATTAACGTAAGATTCATTTTATCGAAAAATGCTGATTTTTGAACTTAAATTGTGACTCAGCATCATTAGCTAAAGAATTCCGGTTGGTCTCATTAAAAACGTCTAGCAAAGACCTTTCAAATGAGATCTTAAACGTTAAAAAAGCTTATCAGCGACCGGAGATATAAGCAATTGAAAGTTTGCTATTTCCAAAAATATCGATTTTTTAACAACTTTAATCGTCTACAAAATTTTTCTCTGAGCATTTAAAGAGCTGAAAATTTCAGGGAAGCTTCTTTTGATATTAAAAAAAATTCCCTAAAAATTTGGGCAATGGTATTGGCTTCTGTTTGTAGATATAAGACTCTGAAAATGTGTAATAATTGGACCAATATTGGCCAATAATTGGTTAAGGGGTCAATCAAAAAATTTTTCTTCTTCGATATTCGAATAGCCAGGGAAAAATGAGCTGATTTTAAAAAAAAAATTTTTATTTTTGAACGAAAAATAAGCAAGTTATGATCATCTTAAGTTTTTTTAAAAAATTTTCCAAAAATCCCAGTTTTAGGGTCATTATACAGTATTCTAACTTGAAATAACGATAACTCGCTTATTTTTCGGTCTAAAATAAAAATTTTTTTTTTTAAATTGTCGAATTTTTTCCTGGCTATTCTAATATTTACAAAAAAGAAACTTTTTATATGCACGACATTAAAAAAAAGCACGTTCTTGGAGTTGCAGCGTCTATGCGTGGGAGTGCAAAAAACTATACATGCAAAATTTTACATCCACATTCATACTATTATATGTGAAAAACCTTACATGCCCATTTCTAACACTTTTTACTACTAAAAATTCAAAAAACTCATCAAAAACGCGATTTCTTTTTTTAAAGTGAAACATCGATTTTTGAAAATTTAGTAAAAAAGGTGTAAGCTTTGATCGCTTATAACTTGGTCCCAGTGCGTCTGATTGAAAAATTACTAAGAACTAAGTACTTTTATTTTTTTTTAAAGTGAAATTGAAATATCGATTTTTGAAATTTTGGTAAAAAAGATGTAAACTTTGAACGATTATAACTCGGTCCCAGTGCGCCCGACTAAAAAATTACTTTGGGCCATTTTTGTAGGAAATTTTTTCAGCTACAACTTTTATTTAAAACTTTTTTTTAAATTTCTATTTGCAAAAATCCGTTTTGCCTCAACTTTAGCCACCCTGGGAGGGGGGGCAGCACTGGGTTGGAATTTCCGATTTCGTTTCCCCTTTTAAATTAGCCCAAAACCAGTACATTCACACTTTTCTGGAGGATTTTTGTCCAAGTTAGCCCTTAATTTAGCCTTTATTCAATGGCCTAAGAATCTTGCAGTATTTTTAGACTTCCTTTTAAAAAATTTAAAAAATTAAAAATTTTTAAATTAAATTTGAAAATGAATTAATACTCCAGTCAAAAAACGAGGTGGAGGGGGTGATATTCTTTCCGGCCACCACCAGATTTGCTGTATACTATAGGTTTTTTAGGTTGCTGATCACAAAAATCGGGTTTCTGTCGAGGAGAAATTGGGGGGAAATCCTTAAATTAACAAAAACTACTTCTAAAAATTGGTATTTTTTATGTATTAGAATTTTGAGCGGCCAGATTTGGTCCACACGGGTTTGTTTGGTTCGCCGATCACAAATTTCTGAGACTTTTATGAAAAGTTAATATTTCACCCCTAAATTAGCAAAAAATATCCCTAACAAGGGGTGTTTTTGCCATTTTTGCACTTTCATTGTTTAGGTTCAGTTCATATGGTTTTTTTGGGTCGCTAAGCAACAATTAAGAGGAATTTTTTGTAAAAAATTAATTTCTAACCCTTTAATTTGCAAAAACTACCCCTATTTTTGCATTTTCACCGTTTGATAAAAAAGTTATCTTCTTGCGGGACTGGAAGTTACCAAATGTTTTTTCATTCAAAAAATTTTAAATATTTCAAAATAACAAATGTCTATACAAAAATTTTAAGGATAGTTTTATTTATAAATTTCAGTATCTTGCAGCCCTTAATAACCGAAAAATCAATATGAACCGAACCTGAACACTGAAAGTGCAAAAATAGCAAAAAAACCTCTTTTAGGGGTAGTTTTTGCTAATTAAAGGGTGAGAAATTAATTTTTTACAAAAAATTCCCATAAATTGTTGTTTAGCGACCCAAAAAATACATATGAACCGAATCTGAACATTGAAAGTGTGAAAGTAGCCTTTTTAGGGGTATTTTTTGTTAAATAAGGGGTGAAATATTAACTTTTCATAAAAAAGTCTCCAAAGTCGTGATCAGCGACCTAAAAAAACCGCGTGGACCAAATCTGTCCGCTCAAAATTCGAATACATAAAAATTACCCCTTTTAGGGGAAGTTTTTGCTAATTTAAGGGTGTTCCCCCAATTTCTTCCCGACAGAAACCTCATTTTCGTGATCAGAGACCAAAAAAACCTAAAGTTGAGCAAATCTGGTGGTGGCCGTAAAGAATACCGATGAAACCGTATTTTGACTGGAGTATAAATTCTTCGGTGTTTTTTAAAACCATGAATTCATAGCCATAAAATGCTTCAGCGCGCTTGCGCGCTGCATCCTCTAGTAGAAGAAAAAATAGTTACAGGGTAAGAAATTGATTTTAAATGTCTTTTTATGAATAACAGTTAATCTTGCAGTTAATAAATTCAAAAGTAAATTGATTTAAAAAAAAAACAAACAAAAAATTATTTTTATGGTTTGTGTTTCAGGCGTAATTCATTTCAGTATTGGAGTGTCGGTTCTATAATCAGTTTCATATCATAACCCGTTGTTTAAATCAGACTTAAAAATAAGAAAAAATTCAAAACCATTTGAATATCTTAATTGTTTATAATTAGAATTGAGTAGGCAAAGTCAGCTTTTCAATGAGATGTTTGGATTTTTGAGAGCAATAAGCTAATAATTTAAGGGGATGTTTCGATTTTTTCGGTAAAAATAAGACATTTTTCAAACATTTTTTTTTTTTTTAGTTATATTATTTAAAATGATAAAATTTTTTTTTTTACAGCTACAAGTAAGTCATAAATGAACTTTTTTTATTTTTATTTTTTTTTCTTTATGCATAGTTTTTGATACAGAGCTCCATGAAGCTGAGGCCGCGGCGATGAGGTCTTTTGCGGTATGCACGATTACGTCAGTTTGGGTGGTCCGAAACAAAAAATTCCAATGAGGTTTTTTTTTATTAATAATTTATCTTGTGCGTTAAGGTTGTACATTGGATTATAAAATGAAAAAAAAACGATTTTTATTTTATTTTATTTCTCAGCTGTTTTATTATGAATGACTTTAAAAATTTTTTTACTTAATTGTTAATAATTAATCTTCAAAAAAAACCAAACAAAAATTTAGTATCATGATTAGTACCATTTATAGAGGGCAGCAAAGTAGAGGCCTGAAAAGCATGGCCGCAAGATGATCTCGGAAACGGCATTCTAAAAAAAAAAAAAAACAAAAAGATTCTTAACAAGGAAGGTCTCTTACGTGACAATTAACCACTTTTTGAAAAAAATATGTTAAAACAAAAAAATGGGAGCGCCTCAAAAAAAAAGTACGAAAATAGAGCCTTTTTTTTACCCTTCAACATCCCCTAAAGCAAGCAAAAAATATTTTTTTTAATGAAAGTGCTTAATTGTTACGTAATATATCTAGACGAATAAAACCCACCAAGTTTTTTTGAAATCGGACCAGCCAATCCTGAGATCACCTTGCGGCCATTTGAAAAAAAGTAGTTTCGAGTAAAACGGGTTTAAAGTTTTTTTTTACTGTGTTACACATACGAAGCGCGCTCGGTAAAATTCGTTTTTGATCGTTTAATTGTTTGAATTTTATTAAAATATTTTAACAGATGATTTTTAAGGGTATAAGTAATTCAAAAAAAAATTTTTTTAAAAATCGATTTATTTTTTTATACAATCCAATGTACTACCTTAACTAAAAAAAACTTAAAAATTAAAAAAATAAAAACAAAACAAAAATTGAAATTAAAAAAAAATCCGTTTTTAGTGCACGGAATTTCATTTAAAAATTGCAATATAGAAAAGAAAATTGCAAATTTATGTAATTCTTTTAGTTTACGCATTGGCCAATAATCAGCCAATAATGTTTTGAAGACATTAAAAAAAGATTCATGTTGATATCTGCATTATTTTTCGAGATATGCTGCATACCGATTTCAAAATTATTATTTTGAGAAAAACGCATTTAAAGTTTGATCCGCTTAATAATTTCAGGGCGTTAACTACTTACAAAAATATTAATATCTCGAAAACGGTTACAGATATTAATTAAAAATTTTTTTTACATATTCTTAAGATTTTTTTAAACAAAATTAGAAAAAAAAAAAATTGAAAAAAAATTTTAAATTATCGAAACATCCCCTTAAAATGACTATTTGGGTTGACTATAAATTTAGAATCTTTGATTAAAATTTGAATTTGAAGAATATTAATACAGTATGTCAGATTAGTCACAAGACATTGGAGCTTTTTAGTAAAAACGACCCTTCTTATAAGCTAAACACTTAGCAAGGTCTTTCATAAAGAGTAATCGAGGAAAGCAATTTGTTTATAATTAGAATTGAGAACAATTTGTATTCCTCGAGTACTTTTTAAGTAAGAAAGACCATGCCAACTCCTAAATGTTGGAGCTGGGGCAGTCTTGACTAAAAAGTCGCTAAAAAGCCACGTTGTAACCAACCCAAATAGCCTTAGAGACCCAGTAAATAAAAATTAATTTAGTAGGTTCAGCATTGGATTTGCATTTTTTGAATATTCTCAAATGAGCTTTTGAAAATTAGATAAGATATTCAAGATGAAGTTAAATGTTTAAGAAATAAAGGTCTTTTTGATAAAAATTGGAATTGCTGGGCAAAAATAAATCTTTAAGATCTATTATCCATGAAGTGAAAACAAACAAATTATAAAAACTGTTTTTAAAAATAAAAAAAAGCTAGGTAATATTGATAATTATTGTATTATGAAGGTAAAAAATGATTCAGAGTAATAAAAATATCAGTATTTTTTATCAGTTAGTATACAAATTCCGAGAATAAAATATTACAGAACCGATTCTGGTGTTATAAATAATATTTTTAATAACTTCAGTTTCTATAACAAAATTATAAAAGGTATTATTCTGCACATGCAGCTATTCTAGAGTTTATTAACAAATAATGCTAAATTGAAGTTTTGACAATATTATTTCCAATTTAATATTATTTTATTATATGATTACATCATGGTTTTCTGATGAAAAAAGTACCAGTATATCAAATGTTTTGGTTTATTGGATGCCGGATAATTGAACTTTGACTACAAGTGTAGCTTGAGTTAAAAACCTTTTCTATTTTTTGTTTCAACATGTGCTTATTTCCAGTTCTTTATTTTTATGGATAATTATAAATTCAAAATAAATTTTATTCAATTTTGAGATCTTATTATTATTCATAAATAATGTTAAAATTATAAATTATAGAATACACTGTTAAATATAAAAATTAAAATAAAAATTAATAAATATATTAATTTAAAGGTCATTAAACCGAAACGGAAAAATTTTAACCACAGAAAAATGAAAATATTATGATTGATAATAAAAATGATCAAAAAAGTATATAAGATATATAAGATTTGCATATTTAAATTCTTCTATATTAACTAAAGAATTTATCAAATAAATATCATGTTTTTTAAATAACACAATTTTTAATTTCTTATTTATCAAAATAAAGTATAAATTAATACCAAAGTATCTGAAAACTGAACATATACAAACAAAATTTTCACCATGAATATTTTTGATATTTCTGTGCATTTGTATGTAATCTAGGTAATAAATTTGGATGCACATATCAATGCATTGCATACATGGATATGAAAACCTACCTAAATAAATTAATGAATATACGTACATGTGTGTATTTTTGGTGACCGAACACATAGTGCATGAATTGCGGTTAATTACCTTAATTATTTGTTCAATGAACATTATTAACAATTATTGTTTATTGTTACAACTATTGATTCTACTCACCCTTAGATAACATTCATGGTATGTGTGTTTTATTTTTCTTTTCTTGTACCCAATATATTAACAAGAAAATTTTTTCGAAATATTCTTTTTGTAATATAAGATAACCCACTTTTATCCACTCACTTTTGCACAAAGTTTTTTAAAGCGCTTGTTTAATCCTTAAAATTTCACACGTCAGACGTTATAACACGCACGAGCGCTGCGGCCGCTTCCTTCCTTTCTTTCTCTCCTTCTCGTCTCCTTCGCAACAACTGGCTAATAAAATGCACATAGGTATCCTGATTACCGCTCCCGCAAATTACCACCTAGTCTTTTAAAGTATTATGGATGGCCTCCCTGGATCTTTATTTATAGGAGGCTGCTTTACACTCTTACATGATAGCTATTAGATCATTGAGCTAGTTACTGAAAAAGTTAATAGCCGATTTCAAGTTTATATAGTTCCTCCTTAAAAATTTAGTTTTTTTAAAATTATAATTATTAACTGTTTAACTATTATTATGTTTATGCATACTTTTTTCAAGTATACTTTATCAACTTTATTCTTATCAATTAATTTTTTGTTTCGCTTAAATAGATTTCAAGGTAACGCCATCAATCACCTATTTCTAGACACTAAAATGAAAATATTACTGGAATTACTGTTAAGCACGGAAATTTTTAATAAAAAAAACCATAGCGACCTCTCATCTCTTGATAGCTTTACGTTTGCGCAGTTGTTCATAAGAGCATAAGCTAATGCTAACATGCGAAGTCTTTAAATATCTGTTAAATGCAATGTTGTCATTGCCTTGATATTAAATAAAAATTTATTTTTAATAACTTTTTTTCGACCTTGTTGGACAATAATAAATCTTTTCGATTTATGAGTTCTGCCTGGACGCCGTTTTATTTTTCAAATTTTTTATTTCCTTTTCGTTTTTTTATTAAATTAGAAATTTTTTTTGCATCTTATCAGAGTTGTCCCGCATTCTTTATTCAATTTAGAAAAGTTTGGCATAAACACTTTTTTAATTTAATCAAATATAAGGACATGATTTGGTGAGAAAAATTTATTGTCGAAAAAAGTTTCCTCAAAATTTTTTTCACCAAATCATGTGCTTATGTTTGATTAAATTAAAAAAGTGTATATCCCAAACTTTTCTAAATTGAATAAAGAATGTGGGACAACTCTAATAAGATGCAAAAATAATTTCTAATTTAATAAAAAAACGAAAAAGAAATAAAAAATTTGAAAAACAAAATGGCGTCCAGGCAGAACTCTCATAATTATAAACTCACATTTTGATACGTGGATCAAAATTAACAAAACGATTTTTTTATAGAAACTATGATTTGGGTAAATTTAAGGTTGCTTACTCTGTATTTTGATCACGATAGAAATCAATATAATTTTTATAGGAGCTTCGTATTATAATAAAACACATTAAAAAAAATTTTTAAGAAAATTGTGGTTTTCATTTAGGAGATACAAAGCTCCAAAGTTGAGTCCTTATACATTACAAGCATAGGAGCTGAGTCAAAAATCAGGGGTTTGAGATTTTTATGTTATGTCAATATCAAAACTAAACGATGGATTTAAAAAAAAAAATTGCACCACGTAAATTAATTATTGAAGAAACTAGTATTCGATTTTTAAATAAATTGTTGTTTTCGTATAAAAGATATTTTAATTAGAAAAAATAAAAAACCGATAAAAATTTTAAGGAGACAATGTCGCTGTAATATTATAATAATAATCATGTAAATAAGAAACGCGCCCTACAAACATTATGCGACGTTGTCGCCATATTTTTTTTATTTTACCTTCAACGAAAAATGCCCAGCCGCGTATACCGCCGACAAATTTTTTTGACGATTAATCAACCTTAAATGAAGTGAGTGCGATTTGTATGGTCGGGCCTTCAAAACTGCCATAAAGTGTTTTTTTCTGAAAGTACTACCAAAAATAAGTAACCATCCCAATTTTTAGCCTCCCAGAGCGAAATCTCGATTTTTGGCAGCCATTTTAGTGTTTTTGACTGTCGTAAAAAATGTACGAAAAATGAGTCACAATTTTTTTTATTATTGCTGTAAAAAACTCACATTAGCATTAAAAATTTTTTCCTTATAAGTCCGGATAGAAAATTTTCCTGGCTATCCGATTTCGGGGTCAAAATTTTTTTTGAGTAGCGCATGCGCGAGGAATCGCTAAGATAGGCTGTTTTTTTTAAAAAGTCGATTTTTCAAATGCCTATTAGTGAAAAATCTTGTAACCAGGCTTAAAATTTTCCTTAAACCTTATATTTTTTGGCGAAAAAAAAATTCGATGGGAAACTGCTTTTTGGGAGCTCTAGATAAAAAAATAGCAGCTTTCAAAACCTCATTTTTTACAAACTCATTTGAGTATTTCGTCATCCTATTATAAATTTTCGCTGTCCTAGACAAAAGAAAAATTTATTTCGAGGAATAGTAATTAGTATTTGCATAATTCAGATGCGATATTAAATATTTTTTTCTTGAGGTAAATTTCTATCTCTAAAAAACTCATGCGACATAATTTTTCGTCTAATTTATTCGGGTAGTGTTTGGTTACACTGGATTTTTTCATTATTTATTTCATTAGTTCTAATTTTTATTTCTTTGAAAATACTTAATTTTTAATAAAATTTTGTGTAAAAAATACGGAAATAAGAAATACAATAATTATTTTATTATATAATCTCCTAAAAATTTGGTCATCTTTATCTATTTGGACGTTTTATTGATGCTCTGTAGTGTTAGCGACGCGCTGTATTCAAATTTGTAGACAACTTTAAATATTAATTTTGTAATTTATAATAATATATTTTGCAAAAATAATTATAAATTTTAATGAAAAATGTTTAAATTAAAAGAAAATTAATTATAATTAATTAATATATATATTCCTAATCTAAGAGCTTTGATAGCTCAGTCGGTAGCGCGTCAGCTTGTCGATCTTAACGTTACAGGTTCGCGACCCGACTCGGACAAAAATATTTTCAGTTTTTTTTCTGAATAGATTAAATTCTGAAATTATTTTCTATCATTGCTCTAGGACTGAGACATCCACATAATGTTATTTAAAAAAAAAAAAAAAAAAAAAAAGAAAAAAAAAGAAAAAAAATGGCATTAGGTAGATAACGCAGTCCGGAGTGCGACCATGTGCACTATAAGCAGGCATGGGGACAGGAGAAATTGTGTGATTCACTAAGGCCATAGGTTAACAACGCACATAACACATTCACATAACACAAACATTTAAACTCGCACACACTAAGGATGAAAGACCTTATAAAAAAAGCAACATAAATCTAGCATAATAAAAATCATACAACAAGCATAACAAAACAAGAGATAAAATCAAAAGTCTTACATCTCTCAGAAAAAACCATATATTCCTAATCTTAACAAAATTTTGTAAATCTTGAAAACTCTTTTTAGTTAAATAAATTCAATTTTTAAAAAATATTTAAAGCATAGTAAATTTTTGAAATCCAGTTAATAAATTTTATTCATTCAACTATATTTTGGACATCGATCCAATTCAAATAAAAAAAAAAGTAAGTAATATTTTTCTTTTATTTAAAAATTAATTCAATAAACAATTTTGAGTACTTTTTTCTGAATGTCAAGCTAATTAAATTCCCAAGAAGGCCTAGACAACCTTCTTAAAACAAGAATAAATTAACGTAAAACCATTAATCTGGTTCATTACAGTGTATGAATAATTTTTAAAAAAATATTATATGCTTTGGGAAATATTTAGAGAAAAACATGGAAATTGCAGGTTTTTGGCTGATATTCATGTACATAAAATTTCATTTGCGAGAAAAACGATTTTTCTTTTAGGTACTGAAAATTAGCCAACGAAAAATGTAAAATAAAATCATGAAAACAGTTTAAGAGATCGTGCATTTCTTTTGCAAGTTTTTATTTTTAAGTTTAAAAAGTTTTTAAAGGAAAATTTAAAGCTCGAAAAAGAAATTTGATATTTAAAGTTTATTATTGAAAGAGTTTTTCTGTTGAAATATTTTTAAGTTTTATTCATGCATTATTAAAATTTTTATTTCTAGAGTTAAGTAATTGTTATAATAAACATTAAAATACCTCTAACAAAAATAACCACGTAGTCCGACTCCCTAAACCAGGGAGTCCGACCCTGCATTCAGGGAGTCGGACTCTCTGTTTTAGAGAGTTAACTCTCTCATTTAGGGAGTTAACTCCCTGATTTAGAGAGTCCGACTCCCTGAATAAAATAAATTAAAAACATGAAAAAAGAAACTTTCCACATTACCTGGGGGTATTCGAGGTTGAGAAAAACGTTTTTTTAAAGAAAATTTTCATTTTTTTACACCATCATATTTTCCGATTTTCCAAGATGGTGGATCGCAAAATATAAAAAAAAACTTTATACATTTACCGGGGGTTCTCCTCGATGAGAAAAACGTTTTTATGAATAAAAATTTTCTTTTTTTCACTCCTGCATATTTTCCGATTTTCCAAGATGGTGGATTTATAAATTCGTTTTTCTCAACCTAAAAAACCCCCAGGAAATGTAGAAAGTTCCTTTTTTCAGTTCTTTTAACCGCCATCTTGGAAAAACGGACAATATTCAGGAATGAAAAAATGAAAATTTTCATTCATAAAAACATTTTTGTCAACCTCTAAAACCCCCAGGTAATGTAGAAAGTTCCTTTTTTCAGTTTTTTGATCCGCCACACAGTGTGGAGAAATGGACAACAATCGCTCTTGGACTGAGTTTTTGAGCTATCGACTTGAAACTTGTTTTGAATGACTTTAAAATAAGCCTGCTTTCGTCTCTCACTGCGGATTTTTCATATTTTTTTATTTTTAATTAGCCTATTTACACGAACTCAACCTATTCATTTATGAGAATTTTCACTTCCTACATTTTTTGCACTCTAAAACAAACGGGAAATTTTTTCGTGTTAATCCTGCTTTATATACATAAAAATTAAAAAACATTTTTAAGTAAAAAAATATTAAATCATAATTTTTGCATATTTTAGAATCACGCATAAAATTCATTTTTAGTAAAAAGGCTAATTATAAATAAAGAAATATGAAAAATCCGCAGTCAGGCACGAAAGCAGACTTATTTTAAAGTCGTTCAAAACAGGTTTCAAGTCGATAGCTCAAAAACTCAGTCCAAGAGCGATTTTTGTCCATTTTTCCACACTGTGCGCCATCTTGGAAAAACGGAAAATATGCAGGAGTGAAAAAAAGAAAATTTTTATTCATAAAAACGTTTTTCTCAACCTGGAAAACCCACGGTAAATAAGTAAAGTTTTTAAAAATATTTTTCAATCCGCCATCTTGGAAAATCGTAAAATATTCAGGAGTGAAAAAAAAAAATTTTTCATTTATAAAATCGTTTTTCTCAAACTCAAAAACACCCAGGAAATGTAGAAAGTTCCTTTTTTTCAGTTTTTTGATCCGCCATCTTTGAAAATCGGAAAATATTCAGGAGTGAAAAAAGAAAATTTTCATTCATAAAAACGTTTTTCTCAACCTGGAAAACCCCCGGTAAATGTATAAAGTTTTTTTTTATATTTTACGATCCACCATCTTGGAAAATCGGAAAATATGCTGGGTTAAAAAATTGAAAATTTTCTTTAATAAAAACGTTTTTCTCAACCTCAAATACCCCCAGGTAATGTGGAAAGTTTCTTTTGTCATGTTTTTAATTTATTTTATTCAGGGAGTCGGACTCTCTAAATCAGGGAGTTAACTCCCTAAATCAGAGAGTTAACTCTCTAAAACAGAGAGTCGGACTACGTGGTTATTTTTGTTAGAGACATTTTATAATTCAAAGTATAATCTTACAGAGGAAATAGTTTCAAAATGAAAATGATTCCCTCACAAAATTTTACTAATAAAAATTATGAAAATTAAGGATTTTCCCTCTAAAAATTTTAAGTTTTGATACTATAAAATGGTAGCTTAGTTTAAAAGCGCTAAAAATTTTCAAAACATAAAATATTTATGGAAAACTCAAAGAAAAACTAAGTTCAAAGTATAAAAACATTGGTCCAACCATGGGTTATTCTCAGTATAGAAATAACCCAGCCATAAATATTCTCATGATTAATCATATGATTAATCATATGATTATCATGTCTTTATAATATGATTAAACACATGAGAAATTGACCGATATTCTGATGTGATTATTCACTTAATTTTACTGCATAAAATTTTTTTCAAAAAAGCAGTTAAAAATTTCTTAAATTTGTTTAAATTTAATTATTCAACATTATTTTTTCATTATCATAATATTTTTTTTTAATAGCTAATGTAGATAAAAAAACTTAAATTGGAAATTTTTCTTATCATTCTAATTTTTTATTTAGAAATTAAAAAAACTAATTTTTATAAATTATTTTTTATTAAATCAAAGTATTTTGCATATAAATATTAAACTGATGCACAAATAAAATTTGGAATTTGCGAAATTGAAAAATTGTTTGAATTATTTTATTATTTTAGTTCTTCCTGTATATATACTTCTTTTGAATCCATTTTTATCTTCAACCAATTCGAGAATAAATATAGTAATTGTTAGTACTTGTTTCAATTTTGTTTAATCTCTAAGAAAATACAAGACAGTTTTAAGTTACCTACATTTTATCAAATTTTAAAATAAAAATAAAATCTGCCCCCCCCCCCAAATGTTTACTCACCCCGCTCCGACCCGCTAACTTCCATTTTATACACAACCTCTTAAAAATGTTACTTATTATCGCCCCATTTTATGATTATAATTTAATTTATTTAATTTAATTAATTATTATGTGAAATACTAAAATAGTATTAAACATATAAAAATAATTAATAATTATATTTATTTGATTAATGACTTGACAATGGACTTTAATATATATTAAAACTGCGAATACTCAAGCGTAATATATAATATTTTCGTAATTTTTACTTACTATATTTTGCCTACTTTTGTACTCATAACTTAAATAGTTATTCGTACCCGGGAAGGCGTGTTCATATATATTGAATCAGCAAATATGTTATTTTATATAGATAGTGTAGAAAAGGTTTGGATAGAAAAGAATTAAATTTTTGCGGCAAATTACTTGTAAAGTGGTACAGATTTGTGAGTTGCTGCAACTTTTTTGAATTTTAACTTCTTTTTTTTTTTTAAAACGCGTTTCAGATGTAAAACTTAAACTTGCAAAAAATTGAAAAAAATTTTTTTTAAATTATTTTTCTATTTTTAATGTTATATATGAGTTTATATGAATTAAAATTAACAATAGATGCATTCTCACCTATATATTACTCATATATAACATTAAAAATAGAAAAATAATTAAAAAAAAAAATTTTTTTCAATTTTTTGCAAGTTTAAGTTTTACATCTGAAAAGCGTTTAAAAAAAAAAAGAAGTTAAAATTAAAAAAAGTTGCAGCAACTCACAAATCTGTACCACTACAAATAATTTGTTGCAAAAATTAAATCAAAAGAATAAAATGTGTTTGGGAGAGCGATTTTGTCCATTTTGCCGCACTGTGCTGCAGTTCAAAAATTGTCTTAAGCCTGGCTAAATATTTTTCAAACTCAGCTATGCCTTTTTTGACAGTCATATTACAGTTCTTCTGTACTTTGACTGAGTCTCTCATCTGAGTAATATCTCTCTCCATGTTTGCGTGGATTTCAATGCACGCCTTGTTATAGTCCTTTGATTCTCGGAGATATCTTTCTATATTTTCTTCTTTCTTGCATTTCAATTTTGTAGCTACTAGCTTATAAATTTTAGAGCTAGTTTTAGCTGAATTTTAATGACTAAAACTTTAAAATAGTATATTTGTTTAAACAAATAAAATTTTTCAATTTATTGTTTCATTTTATGGTACCGAATTGTGCAAAGATCGACTCTATAATTTTAAAATTATTATTTTAAGTAAATATAGTTTCAAAATGTGTAAGCCGCTGACTGAAAAGCCTCCTTAAATCTCTACTCTATCAAAAATAACCACGTGTTACTACTCCCTAAATTCTTAAAGAATTAATCCTTAAATCTTTAAAATTTTTGTCATCTCCTGAAATATCTTCGGGATGAAAATGAACTATCCGTTTATTATCCTTGAGGCATAATTTTTTATTTTTTATCCAAAACTATTTTCCAATTTTCCAATCTCTAACAAAAATAACCACGTAGTCCGACTCCCTGTTTTAGAGAGTTAACTCTCTGATTTAGGGAGTTAACTTCCTGAATTAGAGAGTCCGACTCCCTGAATAAAATAAATTAAAAACATGGAAAAAAGAAACTTTCCACTTTACCTGGGGGTTTTCGAGGTTGAGAAAAACGTTTTTATTAAAGAAAATTTTCATTTTTTTACCCCAGCATATTTTACCATTCTCCAAGATGGCGGATCGTAAAATATATAAAAAAACTTTCTACATTACACGGGGATTTTCCAGGTTGAGAAAAACGTTTTTATGAATGAAAATTTCCTTTTTTTCACTCCTGAATATTTTCTGATTTTCCAAGATGGCGGATCTACAAACTGAAAAAAAGGAACTTTCTACGTTACCTGGAGGTTTTCGAGGTTAAGAAAAACGAATTTTTTGAATGAAAATTTTCTTTTTTTCACTCCTGAATATTTTCCGATTTTCCAAGATAGTGGATCTACAAACTGAAAAAACGGAACTTTCTACGTTACCTGGGGGTTTTCGAGGTTGAGAAAAACGTTTTTATTAATGAAAATTTTCTTTTTTTCACCCCAGCATATTTTCCGATTTTCCAAGATGGCGGATCAAAAAACTGGAAAAAAGGAACTTTCTACATTACCTGGGGGTTTCAGAGGTTGAGAAACACGAATTTATGAATGAAAATTTTCTTTTTTTCACTCTTGAATATTTTCCGATTTTCCAAGATGGCGGATCAAAAAACTGGAAAAAAGGAACTTTCTACATTACCTGGGGGTTTCAGAGGTTGAGAAACACGAATTTATGAATGAAAATTTTCTTTTTTTCACTCCTGAATATTTTCCGATTTTCCAAGATGGCGGATCTACAAACTGAAAAAAAGGAACTTTCTACGTTACCTGGGGGTTTTCGAGGTTGAGAAAAACGAATTTATAAATGAAAATTTTCTTTTTTTCACTCCTGAATATTTTTTGATTTTCCAAGATGGCGGACCGTAAAATATAAAAAAAGGAACTTTCTACATTACCTGGGGGTTTTGGAGGTTGAGAAAAACGAATTTATAAATGAAAATCAACCTCTAAAACCCCCAGGGAATGTAGAAAGTTCCTTTTTTTCAGTTTTTTGATCCGGCATCTTGGAAAATCGGAAATATGCTGGAGTGAAAAAAAGAAAATTTTCATTTATAAATTCGTTTTTCTCAACCTCAAAAGCCCCCTGGTAATGCAGATAGTTCCTTTTTTCAGTTTTTTGAACCGCCACACAGTGTGCCAAAATGGACAAAAATCGCTCTTGGACTGAGTTTTTGAGCTATCGACATGAAACCTGTTTTGAACGACTTTAAAATAAGCCTGCTTTCGTGTGTGATTGCGGATTTTTCATATTTATTAATTTTTAATTAGCCTATTTACTAAAATTGCATTTTATGCAAGATTCTAAAATATGCAAAAATTATGATTTATTATTTTTTGACTTCAAAATGTTTTTTAATTTTTATATATATAATGCAGGATTAATACGAAAAAATTTCCCGTTTATTTTAGAGAGTAAAAAATGTACGAAGTGAAAATTTCGATAAAGGTAATAGATTGAAGTAGTGAAAATAGGCTATTTAAAAATAAAAAATTTGAAAAATCCGCAACGATGCACGAAAGCCGGCTTATTTTAAAGCCGTTCAAAACAGGTTTCAAGTCGATAGCTCAAAAACTTAGTCCAAGAGCGATTTTTGTCCATTTTGCCACACTGTGCGCCATCTTGGAAAATCGTAAAATATTCAGGAGTGAAGAAAAGAAAATTTTCATTTATAAATTCGTTTTTCTCAACCTCTAAAACCCCCAGGTAATGTAGAAAGTTCCTTTTTTTATATTTTACGGTCCGCCATCTTGGAAAATCGGAAAATATTCAGGAGTGAAAAAAAGAAAATTTTCATTTAAAAATTCGTTTTTCTCAACCTCGAAAACCCCCAGGTAAAGTAGAAAGTTCCTTTTTTCCAGTTTTTAAACAGATTTAGGGAGTCGGACTACGTGGTTATTTTTGTTAGAGTATAGCAGACCAAAAAGTGTGAAGAAAGGAACTTTCTACATTACCCAGGGGTTTTATAGGTTTAGAAAAACGTTTTCATAGATGGAAATTTTTTTTCTTTGCCCCGATTTTTCAATATGGCAGACCAAAAAAAAATGAAAAAAGGAACTTTCTACATTACCTGGGAGGTTTCAAGGTTGAGAAAAACTTTTTCATTTATGAAAATTTTTATATTTTTGCCCCAGCATATTTTTCGATTTTGAAAGATGGTAGACCAAAAATTGTCAGAATAAGCTTTTTACATGGCCTGGGGGTTTTCAAGGTTAAAGAAAAGGTTTTTAAATATGACAATTTTCATTGTTTCACCTTAGCATATTCTCCGATTTTCCAATATGGTGGGACAAAAAACATGAAAAGAGTATCTATATTGCCTGAGGGTTTCCGAAGTTGAGAAATAGTATATTACGACCCATGGCCAGAAAAATAAAGAATGGCCCAAATCGCACGTAAATGGTAAACTGCGATTTGGGGCATTATTTTTTTATGGCCCAGGGTCGTATACGATTTTTCTGCATCAGTTAACGTATGATTTTACACTAAATTAACGTTATGTTAAAGTCAACGACATTTTGTCTTCAACGTCGTCCGGACTAAATATCGACGAAAAAACTCGACCTATCCTCGAGGCATTGTCGACGTCGAGTCGATGTCGATATGACGTCGACTCGACCTTCCACCCAGATAGTCTGGGAATTGTAACTTAAAAATTTTTTTTTGATTTCTTGAGCGAATTAGGTAGCAATTAAAAAATTAATTATCATTTATTGGTGATTAGAATGTTGATTAAAAAATATTAATAATAAAAAATTAAAAAAAAAAAGAAATTTTAATTGATTAATTAAAAAAAATAATATGGTCGTGCAATTTTAAATGTATTATTAAAATAAACATTACATTATATTTTTTATTTAATCAATTAATTAATTATTCTTTTTTTTATTAATTGTTTATTGTTAATATTTTTTTAAAAACAAAATTACGCTGCTCGCGACCCCTACTAGTTTGATCAAATTCTTGAGAATCCGGAATCCCGCTGTCTTTTGCGAACAGTATTTTTACCCCCCCCCCTTTTATTCCCAGAAAAAAGTGTTACACAGAATTCGTTCCAACACTTCCAACATATAAATTTGTTTTGAAAAATCGTTTCCGAATACACCCTAGATTTAGTTTTTTTATTTTTTTAATTGAAAATATGAAGCAATTTCAGAAATAAATAAAAAGTAACAATAATTTATATTAAAATTTAAATTAAAAAAAATTTTTGTTTTGTATATTCCACTTATTTAGAGGAAAAAACTAAAATAAAAAAAATAGAATAGTTTCTATAATTGAAAAGTTAATATATAACGCACTTTAAGGTATTTTTTTTTATAGAATTTTAAGTATAATTTTCAAAATAACTAATGCAAAATTGTCCCCGAGCGTAAAATTGATATGGTGTACATGTTTTATCATGTGCTATTAAAATTATAATGTATGGAAGCACGATAAAATATTTTGCATACACTAAATATAATTACTTAACCAAAATATTAAAAATTACTCAATTAGTTAATGAAATTTATATAACAAACATTTAAAATTCGCTTTTTAATTATTTTTTAAAATAGTATTAGTTGTGATTTGAGTAAGTTTTTTTATAATTGTAAATTTTTTTTTTGTTATTATATTATATCTAGATTTAAATATAATTTGTCAGCTGGTATAATTTAAATACTTTGTCGTAGTATTAATATAATGTTTAATAGTAGGTTAATATAATGTTTGAAAAACTTCCGTTGGCAATAACAATTGACGGTTGTAATCATTCAGTATTTGTCACAGTGTAAATAAGAACAGGGTGATACCAATGACTATAATCTAGGCAATCAGGTAAATGTATAAGCTGAATGCACTACTAATTTGACTTATTAATAAACTAATTTCAGATTGTCAGTCCAGTTCTTCAGATATATGGAATTAAAAATCAGATCATGGTATTAGAGCTAAACATATATAGACAATATAATCAAAAAATTTAATGAATAAATTACATTCTTAATTTATAATGTTGCAGGAAATATATCAAGTTTTTGTAGTTATACTAAGCAGCCAGTTGCTTATCTAACAATACACTGGATTGGTAAATCCCAGACAAGGGAAATGTTCGAGCTCGAACAGAGCTCCCAATCAGCTGTAAAATTGATGAAAAATTATCTCGGATTTTCTTCTTGAAATCAGCTTGTTTAAAGTTCAAAAAAAAAATTTAAATAACGGGGAAATAGGTCAATAAGAGCTCGTATAAAAAAAAAAACAATCTTTTTTCAAGCTTTTATCAAGCTGATTTCAAGAAGAAAATCCGAGATAATTTTTCATCAATTTTAGAGCTGATTGGGAGCTTTGTTCGAGCTCGAACATTCCTCTTGTCTGGGATTTACCAGTCCTGTGTATTGTTAGATAAGCAACTTGGGAATTGAGAATTCCTAATTTGACCTTTGTTTTTGAAAGATATGATTTAATATTTTTGTACAAATTATTTAACAATTATATAGACTGTAATACTATTAATGATTTCTTTTTGCTAAATATTCCAGGCAAATTGTTGAGGAGAACTAGAATGTTTAAATGCGTTACAATAAAGAAAATACTTTCTAAACTATTAATTAGCAAAAGGATAAGTCACTTAACTAATAAGACTGATTGGATGGATTTCACTATGTCCTTTAATAAGTTCATTAGTTTATCTAAAAGTAATATATTAATTTATAAATAGTTAATGTTTTCTCTCCCTTTAGTGTTAATAATTTCTAATTATTATAAACAATTGTATTCATATAAAATTATTCTTTTTCTAATTTTTTCTGTAATTTAAAAAACGAGAAATTTCCTGTGTATACTTCTAATTAAAAATAAAATAAAATTAAAATAAAGAGTGAAAAGTTGGTAATAAGAAATATTTATGAAAGTAACAGCTTCCTAATTGGCCAAATTTTTAAAACCAACACAATTTTAAAATTCAAGCCTACAAAACCTTGGTTTTAAATTTTAACTTAATAGTTAAGTTTATAATTAAAGTTTATTCAGTAAAAAAAGTTTAAACGTTCTTAAGCTAAAATGTACAATTTTTTGACTTTATTGCCGAATAACTCGGTTACCGTTAACATTAACTAAGATAGAGTACAAAACTGTTTCAGTATCAAGTCAGGAAAATAAATTAAAATAATTTAATCTTAGAACTTTAGCACCAAAAATTTCAAACTTAATTTCTTTTAATAAGTATTATAATTATAATAAGATAGTCAGATTTCTCTAAGTTCATTGAGGATGAAAAAGGAATGAAGGCTCGAATGAAAGTTTTGAAACTACTATTTTTTTTCTTGATTTTTTAGTTTATTTTTTTATGTTAAATCTTTAAACTTATTTTCATAAAATAATAAAAATAATAAACTATAGTTTTAAGGGTATTTTTTCCTATTTGTAAAATTTTTACAATAAAAAAAAATAAATTTTGCATGTTTTCTATTTATTTTCATTAAAGGCGTATTCGAAAATGATTTTTAGTAACCAAATTTATGTTCGAACAAATTCTCTAGACTTTTTTTCTGGGGATAAAATGGGGGGAGGTAAAAAAAACTGTTCGTAAATGACAGCGAGATTTTGGATGATTTAAACAAACTAGGTGTCGCGAGCAGCGTAATTGCTTCGATTTCGTTATAAAAATATTAAGAGTATAAACAATTGAGAATTATTATTACAATATATTATTATTTTTCTTTTGACAATGCTCTTTTTACAAAAAAAAATTTTTTTTTCACCATTCACACTCACAATATGGATTGAAATTCAATTGTCATTGTCAAAAGAAAAATAATAATTCTGCATCGTTTTGTTATGTTCGGTATTTTGGCTAGTTTATTTTATAGTTACTTTGCAAAAGAGCGCCTTATGTTCAATTCGCGAATAGTTTGGAAACTACAACTCTAATGTACGGGAAGACTTTTAGGGAAGATTTTATAAATGAAGAGACTTCGTATTTTTTATGTTAAAATGTAATTGACTGTTTATTGACTTTTTGAGATAAAAAAAATAAAAAAATTTTTTTTAAAAACACGCTTTTATTTATGTTATCTAGTTTTAGCGCACTAAAACGTAAAAAATAAATTGATAATGAGAGTATTTTTGATTTTTAATAAAGTTTTCTGATAATTAAAAATTTACCAAAAATTTATTCCTTTTGCTCAAATATGAAAAATTTTATAGTACATACGTATGTGACAATGAAAAAAATTAAAAGCGTGGGTGCCAGTTTTTAATTTTCTTTCTGCATGCTTGGCACCCACGCTTTTAATTTTTTTCATTGTCACATACGTATGTACTATAAAATTTTTCATATTTGAGCAAAAGGAATAAATTTTTGATAAATTTTTAATTATCAGAAAACTTTATTAAAAATCAAAAATACTCTCATTATCAATTTATTTTTTACGTTTTAGTGCGCTAAAACTAGATAACATAAATAAAAGCGTGTTTTAAAAAAATTTTTTTTTATTTTTTTTTTATTTTTTACTTTTTAGTCTTCTTTTTCTATTATAATTATTATTATCATAATTATTATAGGATTAGTGGAAATTATTTAAGGTGAAAAAGAAAAAGACTAAAAAGAATCTGCAATCAAAAAACAAAAAGTCACTTTTCTTGGAACAAAAGTATATCAAAGTAAATTTATGTAAAAAGTTTATGAGAAAAAATATGCGTTTATCAAAAAATATTTATTTCTATTTTTTTTCTCTTATAATATACAAAAATTTTAAAGAACATTAAAATTTAATTCTCACCTTTTTATTTTATAGGTATATACCTAGTATTTTTTTTTTCTTTATTATTATTATGATGATGTGTATACATAATTATGAAAATACTATATGAAAAAAAAGTTAATAGTAAAAGCAATGCGTTAGAGAGAGGTGAAAATATATAAAATTGTTATAAACAAATTTTTTTTTTTTAATTATAAAATTGTCATCGGAGACAAAAATGAATCTGCAATCAGAAAACAAAAAAGTTGACCGGAAGTGCCCCAAAAATCAATTTATATTTATTAACGCGACAGACAAGTCAAGTTAAATAAAAGCGTGTAATAAAAAGTGAGTTCTTTGAAAGTCGGATACGAAGTGCCGCGTAGTCGATGCGTTTTGGAATGCTGCGTGTTGAGATCCATCCCTTCTCCTGGATAGGAACTACCCTAACAAAAATAACCGGCCGGTTTCACCTGATTTCATCTGGTATCAATGAGTTTTAACCAGAAAAATAGTTTTAGTTGTTAAAAAAAGAAGATTTCCGGGAAAATAAAGAAAATTCAATACTGATAAACTTTATAACATTCTTTAAACCAATAAACATCTAAAATGAAAATTTATACATTATCACCAGGGGGTTTTCGAGGTCGAGAAAAATTTTTATGAGTGAAAATTTTCATATTTTCGCGCAGCATATTTTCCGATTTTCCAAGATGGCGGACCAATAAACATTCAAAAAGGAACTTTATACATTACCAGGGGGTTTTCGAGGTCGAGAAATACGTTTTTATGAGAGAAAATTTTCACATTTTCACTCTAGCATATATTCCGATTTTCCAAGATGGCGGACCAATAAATATCCCAAAAATAAACTTTATACATTACCAGGGGGTTTTCGAGGTCGAGAAAAACGTTTTTATGAGTGAAAATTTTCACATTTTCACTCTAGCATATTTTCCGATTTTTCCAAGTTGTCGAACCAATAAATATCCCAAAAATAAACTTTATACATTGGCATAAGGTGGCAACAAAGGAGTGCTTGCACTGTCCGGGCGTGGATGATACAGTAGAGCACACATTCTTCGAATGTGTGCGCTACGCGGAGGGGCGCCCGCCCTTCCCGATTTGGAGGCCGGAGACGGTGGTCCCGGAAATGCTACGGAGTTCCGAAAACTGGAACAAAGTAGCAGAGTACGCAAGGATCACCTTGTTGGAGAAAAAGGAGGAGGGCTTTCTATCGTAGAGAGCTCTCCTGCCCCTAGGCAGGGGGAAGGCAGCGGCCAACTGCCTAGGCTGCGCGTCCCAAACTGAAGTTATACCTGAAAAGGGAGTTCCGGTTTGGGACAAACAAGCGCGGGGGGTTTAAAGTGTGTTTATCCAGTAAGAATCTGGGGCGTAGCCGGCGACCGCGTTCGCCGGTGGTCTCCCAGTTGTACACTTTGTACAACTGGGCGGTCATGGAAATTTGCGGGTCTTTAAGGCCCGCAAACACTCCATGGCTGATGCAAGATTCACATATTTCCCTTAAAAAAAAAAAAAAAAACTTTATACATTACCAGTTCTCGAGGTCGAGAAAAACGTTTTTATGAGTGAAAATTTTCATATTTTCTGATTTTCCAAGATGGCGGACAATAAAAAACCCCCTGGTAAAAACCCTTGTATTCTAGGTTTTCTCTACTACCCGGGAGAAAAAATACAACGTGAAATACAACGTCGTTTACAATATGATAAATGATATTATATAAGGTCTTAAATACGCCATCATAAACGATTGCTATCTTTTGGCCGAAAAAACAACTTTGAAAAAACAACGTTGCTTTCATAAATTATGTAAAGAAATTGTCAAAAAATGACTATATTTTTGAGAATATTTGTCAATTAAAAAAATTTTGAATTCTGATATAGTATTGAATAACCCGGGTGTATCCTTTGGTTTATCCATGAGTGCAAATTTCATATTCAAATTTCATACGAAAAAGTAAGTTATATTATTTGCAAGATAAAATCTTCTTATAAGCAGTTGAAAATACGTATTATTTGCGACTTCAAAAGGTGCCATCTACAACGGTTTAAAACATATAAAATTTAATTATTTTTCTTAAAACGTAGATGGCTTCTCACCTTTTTTGTAAGTCGCAAATAAAACGTATTTTCAACTGCTTATAAGAAGATTTTATATTGCAAATAATATAACTTATTAGTTTTTCGTATGAAATTTTAACCCCATCCTTGACTCTACACTCTCCTGGCAAAACGAGAAAATATCACCAAGTAAACGAGTTACTTTTGAGTTTCTCATTTATAAAGCAGAAATCATAAGATTTCTCGTTTACAAAAAAGAAATAGCGTCGGCGCGAGTCGAAAAAGAGAAACCTTAAAAACAACAGTTTTAAAACGAGAAATATCAAGTTTTCTCGTTTTGTAAATCCGACGCGATTATACTATAGTAAAAAGACGCGAAGGAATGATGCAGTGTTGCAGACAATTCACTTACTAATATTTAAACTACAAAAGTACAAATATATTATTTTTAATTATATAAATAATTTTTTGTTTTTTAATATGCTATTAAAATTTTTAATGTAATTTTCAAAATTATAAGCAAAATTACATTAAAAATGTAATAACATATTAAACATAAATAAGCAATAGGATTCATCGTTTCTTTTGTTATTATGGTATTTTATTATCTGTTTTCAAGCAAAAGTAAATCGTTCAAAACCTAAATAATTGAGTAGGAAGCAAATACACTTAAAAAATTATTAATATTATATTGATTTATTCTTTGGAATACTTAAATAAACTCTTGCCAAACTGAAAATTATTAGTATTTAATTCACAGTCTTCATAACACTCTTCCTGTAGTATTTGACTAGTCGAACTAGGATATCGCTATGAACTCATTATACGGATTGTGTGAAAAATGCTACTTACTCGCACAAAAAAAAAACATAATGATTTATCATCATGATTTATCATATGGTTGGACCATACGGTAAATCATTATGATTTAACATATGATTTATCATATGATTTACCATGAGGTATATATTATTGACAAAATAATTTCTGCTATCTCCTGGAGAACCTTCGGGATAAAAATGAACCCTCCTAGGAAAAGCTGATATCCTGAAGGTATAATTTTCATTTTTTGACCCCAACGTATTTTCCGATTTTCCAAAATAGCGGACCGGAAAATATGAAAAAACAACTTTCTACACTACCTGGGGTTTTTAGAGGTTGAGAATTTCGTTTTTATGAATGTGTTGAAATATGCGTATATTTATATTATAGAATGATTCATATTTAGAAGTAAAAAATAAAGGTTTTATATTTTTCATATGTATTGTAGTTCATACCGATACATTGTTTTTATTTTAGAAAAGATTAAAAAGGGATGTGTGTATAAGAGTAAAGTTGTGTAGAGAAAAATAAGAATTTAAATGAGTCAGTTGATATAGAAATGTAAAAGAGTTAAGATGTATTTTAAGATAAATAAATATAATTTTGATTTGTTATAATTAATATAAAAGGAACATTTATTTAATGATCCACAACCTCCACAACCTCGATTTTCCTAACATGGTAGCAGAGTACATGGTTAAGAAAATAGAAAAATAAAATAAAGAAAAGTGCATAAAAATGAGTAAAATGTCGGATGTCGATATACCGGTTTTTGATGGTGAAAATTACGGAAGTTGGAGAAAAAGAATTTTGATGTTTTTAAAAATGAAAAAATGTGATGAAAATGTTTTAAGAAAAAAAAGATCAACAGATAAAGAAGAATGGGATGAAAATGATTTAAAAGCTGTAAATTATATATACAGTGCCATTTCTAACAAACAATTGGAGTTTATAAGTGACTTAGAAACGGCTTATGACATAATAAAAAAATTTGATGATTTGTATTTTAAAAAATCGACTGCATTACAGATAGTATGCAGAAGTCGAATTGAAAGTATAAAATTAAAAGTATATAACGATGTTTCATTATTTTTCAACGAATTCGAAAAAGCTGTAAATGAGCTTAAAGCAGCAGGCGCAACAGTATCAGAAAAAGAAAAAATGAATTTTATGATAAGATCATTACCCGAATCTCATAGTTATATTGGTGATTTAGTTGATGTGTTGAAAGAAGAAGAACAAACAGTTGAATATGTTAAAAGTAAAATTAAAATGTTAAATTTAAAAGAAAATGAAAAAGTAAGTACGAAATCAAATGCATACTCTGTTGAAACAAAAACAAATGATACCAAGAAAAAAGATGAAAGAAATTGTTACGGTTGTGGTAGAAGTGGCCATATAGTGAAAGATTGTGCTGAAGTAAACGGAAAAAATGAGTCATATAATTCAAGTAGAGGTTCGTGGAATCGAGGGAGAGTGCGACCAAATGGAAGAGGGAGAAGCTATGGAAGTTGGCAACGTGGTCGTGGTCAGTATCAAAATAATAGAGGAGGACGAGGATATCAAAGAGGTCGAGGATATCAAAATTATCGACAAGAAGAGAATAACATAAGTACCCACTCAACATCGTGGTATAAGATAATCGCCGTGAAAGTATAATTTAGCGATAATTCCCCTTTGCATAGTATAATAAATTAGTTATTATACTATTGAAAGTATAATGTCGCTTTTCTATACTTTCAATAGTATAATTCACGGACAATTCTACTTTTACGAGTTAAAAAAAAAATCTCTTCTAATTTGTTAAGTCAAATGCATCTGAAATTATTATTTTAAAAATAAAAATTAATTATATGTTTCCAAAATAATTAATTCATAGTTAGTAAAATAAACCGGTTGCCAGTGTTTCTATTAGTCTGGTTTATTTAATATATTGTTTTTATTTACGTATTTTTAAAACTAACCTATAAATTTTCAATGCATGAAAATTCTATAAATTAATTTTTGTTGATAAATGGATGTTCTGTAAAAGTTATAAAACGATTTTTTTAATTATGCTTATACCTTTTCATGCATTGAAAATTTATAGGTTAGTTTTAAAGATACGTAAATAAATACTAATTATAAACCAGACTGATGGAAACACTGACAACCGGTTTATTTTACTGTTATCACTCCGTGCTACAGTTTTTAAACTATGAATTAATTATTTTGGAAACATATAATTAATTTTTATTTTTAAAATAATAATTTCAGATGCATTTGACTTAACAAATTAGAAGAGATTTTTTTTTTAAATCGTAAAAGTAGAATTGTCCGTGAATTATACAATTGAAAGTATAGAAAAGCGACATTATACTTTCAATAGTATAATAACTAATTTATTATACTATGCAAAGGGGAATTATCGCTAAATTATACTTTCACGGCGATTATCTTATACCACGATGTTGAGTGGGTAATTTTTCATACGGAAATGCAATTAAATATGGTAAATACTGAAAATTTTAATTTTAATACAGATAATAATAAAATTGAAATAGACTGGCTATTAGATAGTGGCTGTACAGGCCACGTAATTAATAATGATGAGTATTATAATGAATTTATTGTTTTAAATAATCCAGTAAACGTTAAGGTTGGCGACGGTAGATTATTAAAAGCAACAAAAGTTGGTTATGTAATTTGCGATTTCAAAGTTTATGATAAACTAGAGATTGTTAAAATAAAAAATGTTTTTTATGTTAAAGATATGGATAAAAATATGATAAGTCTTTCTAAAATAACCGATAAAAATAATAATAAAGTTGTGTCAATTTATAATACTTCAAAAATTTACAATTTGAATAATAATAAATTAATTGCTATTGCATGGAAAGAAAATAATTTATATTGGATAAAAGGTTATATAGAAAAAGTTAAGCAAGCAAATTTAAATATTAAAAATGAATCGGATGAAATTACTTTAAAAGAAAAATGGCATCGTATATTGGGCCATGTAAATTTTAATCACTTAAATATTATATGTAGAGATAATTTGCTAGAAGGCGTGCCATCTACGTTAGAATCTGATTACATGAAGTGTAAAATTTGTATTGAAAATAAAATGCATAACTTGCCATTTGAAAATAATAGAAGTAGAGCAAAGGATATTTTAGAGTTAGTACATACTGATTTAAATGGCCCTCATAGTACAACTGGTTTAAACGGAGAAAAATATTTTTTAACATTTATTGATGATTATAGTAAAGCTGCTAAAATTTTTACTATCAAATCTAAAGACAAGGTTTATGAATGTTTTGTTGAGTATATTAATGAAATAGAAAATTTAACAGGAAAAAGAATAAAAAAATTGAGATGTGACAATGGGACTGAATATATAAATCAAAATATTTATCGATTAGCTAGAGAAAAAGGAATTCAGTTAAATGCATGTCCACCTTATATTCACGAGTTGAATGGCACAGCTGAAAGATATAATCGTTCAATAATGGATACTTCAAGGTGCTTATTGACTGAAGCAAAAGTCCATAATAGATTTTGGCCAGAAATTGTTCGTACAGCTGCATATTTGAAAAATAGATTATTGGCAAATACTTTTGAAAGAAAAACGCCTTATGAAATATTGTTTGGAAAGAAACCTGATGCTAAATATTTAAAAATGTATGGTAGTAGAATCTTTGTACGCATTCCTGAAGAAAAACGTAAATCTAAATGGGATAAAAAAGCGAATCTTGGTGTTTTACTTGGATATAGTGATGTTGGATATCGAGTATTAATAAATAATCAAATGGTAGTAGCTAGACACGTAGATGTTGTGGAAGATTATATAAAACTAATTGGCGATGATAAAAATAATAGTAAAAAAATTGAAGATTTAGATTCTGATAACCAAGAAGAAAATTTAGAAGAAAATTTTGAAGAAAAAGGAGAGGCATGTATTCCTATTGAAATCCCTCAACTTCGAAGGTCAACTAGAGAAAGAAAACCAAATCCAAAATATGAAAACTGTGCTATGAATAATTGTATATATGTAAACTACTGCAGAGCAGATACCCCAGAAAATTTTGAGGAGGCAATAGAAAGTTATGAAAAAGAATTTTGGGTAACTGCAATGAATAAAGAAATTGAAAGTCTTAAAAATAATGGAACTTGGAAATTAGTTAATAAACCTGAAAATAAAAAAGTTTTAGATGTAAAATAGGTTTTTACAAAAAAATCAGAAAATAAGTATAAAGCAAGATTAGTTGTAAAAGGATTCCAACAAAGAGAAATTTTAGAAGATATTTATTCTCCAGTTGCTAAAATGCAAACACTGAAAGTTTTATTATCTTATTGTTGTCAAAATGGGCTATGTATAGAACAAATGGATGTTGAGACTGCGTTTTTAAACGCCAAGGTATTTTCAGAAATTTACGTAAAACAGCCTAATGGCTATGAAGATGGGACTGATAGAGTCTGTAAATTAGAAAAAGCACTTTATGGTTTAAGAGAAAGCCCAAGGTCATGGTATGAATGTTTTATAAATTTTTAAAAGGGGTAGGATTTGTAAGAAATAAATATGATTATTGTTTATACACTAAAACAGTTAAGGAAGTAAAAATTTATTTAATCATATTTGTTGATGATTTATTGATTTGTTGTAAAGATAAAAGTCAAATTCAAAAAGTAAAAAATTATTTAATGTCAGAGTTTAAAATGAAAGATCTAGGTGAAGTAAAAACTTACTTGGGAATAAATATTGATTATAATTACAAAGAGAATAAAATGACATTAAGCCAGAAAGATTATATAGAAACTTTAGCAAGAAAATATAATATCGAAGATAGTAACTTGTATAACACTCCAATGGAAATGAATTTAAAATTAGATCCAGCAAAAGAAATTTCAAATAATATTATGTACAGAAATATTATAGGAGCCCTGTTATATATTAGTTCAGGTACAAGGCCATATATAAGCTATAGTGTAAACTATCTAAGCAGATATCAAAACTGTTATGACAAAACTCATTTTAAGTATGCTTTAAGAATCTTGAAATATTTATATCTAACAAGAAATTTAAAATTGGTTTATAGAAAAAGAGAAATTGGCTCAATTATGGATTGTTATGTAGATGCAGATTGGGCAGGTGATCATATAGATAGAAAGTCAACAACTGGTTACGTGATAAGATTGTTTGGTAACGTTGTTTATTGGAAGTCAAGAAAACAAGGAGTTGTGACAAAGTCGTCTACGTTTGCTGAGTACGTAGCACTTTCAGAGGTTGTCAGTGAAGTAAAGTTTTTAAAAGGAATTCTAGAGACATTTAACGTAAAAATTAAGGATCCCATAAATATATATGAAGATAATGCTGGAGCTATAAACATCGCTAAGTATGGTAATTTTACGAAAAATTCCAAGCATATAGAAGTACATTATCATTATGTGAATGAAAGTTATTTAGAAGGTGAAATAAATATAATTAAAGTTAATTCTAACAATAATATTGCTGATATATTTACAAAATCATTGTGTAAAGAAAAATTTGTGAAATTTAGAAATTCCCTAAATATTATTTAAATGTAAAATTTGTCGTCTGCTCTAAGATGGCGGATAGTAAAATTTTTTTCTCTTAAATATAATTTTAAAAATAATATAGAAATCAAAATTTTTGTACAAAAATAATAGTGTGAAATCCTTTTAAATGATTTTCTATAATTATTAATAAATAAATTTTACTATTTCCGTCTATGATTGAATTGTTTAATAAAGATTAAAAATTGACAGCATGAGTTAATGTTATTTTGTTATTTATATGACTAAATACACAAAAGATTGTGAATAAAGGAAATAAAAAATTGGAAAAGGTGAAAGTAAAAAACTAAAAAATGACAACAACAAGAAGTAAAAGTAAAACTTTTGAAGAAACTAAATTTACATGTTGCAATAAAAAAACAAGTGCTATACTGTGTATTTTCTGTAATAGTGTATATCATCCCAGCTGCTTAACCAGAGATGTTAAAAATTTCATAAAAATTGATGATAAAACTATTATTTGTTGTGAAGTGGTAAATCTAACATATTTAGATGATGTATATACTGTTGATAATGAAATTGACATAGGTAATTTAAAATTATTTGTTAAAAAAATTATATTAGAAAATAAAAGACTAAAAGAAACTAATGATGACCTTGTGAATAAAATAAATGAAATGAATAATAACAGCTGTATTATGGAAGTATCTTATACTGATGTAAACAAAGAAACACACAGTAATATCTGGCAAGAAAGATTTTTATTTGTTAACAAAGAAAATAACTTATTAATTGACAAGAACAACTTACTTATAGAGAATAATAAACTATTGCATGATAAAATAAAATATTTGGAATCAGATAACAATAAATAAACATATGCAAGTGCAGTAGTAAATAATTCATCAGTAAAATCACACCGAGAGATAATACCTACATCCATTATCTACAGTCATGAAAATAATAGTCTAAAAAGTGATGAAATTGATTCTTTAATAAAATCTAATATTGATCCAATTAAAGATAATATAAAGGTCAAAATTTCTTCAAATAATGCAACTGTCAAAATTGGATATAATACTCATGAAGATAAAACAAAAATGCAAGATTTATTAAATAATAGATTGAATGACAAAATAATAATACAGGATGAGAAACTAAAAAATCCTCATATCAAAATAACCAATATTACTGAAAAATATGAGTACAATAAACTAGTTGACATAATTATTGACCAAAATAATTTAACTCATGATAACTTAAAAATTGAAACAAAATTTATTAAAGAGAATAAAAAAATGAGTGAAACAACCTATACAGCTTTTATCGAAGTTGACCCAGAATCTTTTAATATTTTAATGGAAAAAAAGAAAATCTACATTGAATGGAGCTGTTGTCCAATCTTTGAAGATCTCAACATAACTAGATGTTATAAATGTAATTCATATAACCACAAGGCCTCCAACTGTTCCAACGACCTATCCTGCGCCACCTGTTCAGGTAAACATGAATCAAAGAGCTGCCAAGCTGATTACGTTTGCTGTATTAATTGTAAATATTCAAACCTTAACTACAATCTAACTTCTCAATTAAACATCGTGCTTTTGACTACAAAAAATGTCCATATTATCGAACCATCGCATCTAAAGTTAAAAAAACCATTAACTATCACCATGGATAACCCACATGAAAATAACATAGAACTAATTCAATCTGAAATAATATGTGATACCATTGAAAAACTAAATAACGAAATTAACTTTAATAATTTTACTATTATGCACATGAACATTCGTAGCTTAAATAAAAATTTTATTTCGCTTGAACAACATATAAATCACTCATTGAAAGCTAAGCCTTCAATAATAGTATGTTCTGAAACTTGGAACTTAAAATATCCTGAATTCTATAATATAAATGGATACCAGCTTTACTACAATGATAGTAAAATTAATATAGCAGATGGTGTAGTCATGTACATTAACAATAATATTCAGCACAATGTAAAAATCATTGAATACGATAACTGTAAAATCTTAACGGCTAAAATAAAATTAAATACTAAATCTTATTTAACTATTTCAACATTATATAGATGTCATAATTTAGATAGTAATGATTTAATAAATACTATCAAAAAACATTTAATTAAAAACAATGATACAATTAATCATATAATGCTAGGTGATTTCAACATTGACATTTTGAAAACTACTGATGAATCAGAAAATTTACTCAATTGCTTCAGTGAGTTTGGGTATATCCCATTAATACAATTAATTACAATGACCAATGAAAAAATCAACAGAGTAAATGTTGGATCCTGCTTAGACCATATATATTGTAAATCCAACTTTAATACTAAATCTTTTATTTACTCTTGCATTTATCCTGACCATTATCCTATATACTGTGAAATAGATATAAATCATAACCAAAGCTTTAATAATTCCTATAAAAAACTAAATTACAAAAAATTATTAAATAACATGAACAAAGTTGATTGGAATTTTATATATAATTTGTCTGATACAAATTTAGCTATAATAGAACTTACTAACATTATCAAATATAATATAGAACAAGCCACCGCAACTGTAAAGAGACGCAACATCATTAGGAAGGCATGGATGACATCTGGTATACACACCTCTATTATTAATAAAGAATTTCTATATCTTTTGCATAAAAACAACTTAGAAAACGATTCTTTAAAACAGAACTATAAAACATATCAAAAAATACTAAATAATGTAATTAATGCAGCTAAAAAAATCTATGAAAATGAATTGGCAAAAAAATCCAGCACCAATTCAAAAAATATGTGGGAATTTATTAATAAAATAACTGGTAGACATAAAAGTAATAAGCCAAAAAATGTCATTGACTTCATTAAAGTAGATGGTAAAAAAATCATAAATGAACTTGAAATTGCAGACATTTTCAACAACTTCTTTACTAATATAGGCTCTGACCTAGCAAAAAAGATCGATAGCAATAATAACACGGTTAATAATAGTGTTAATGAATTGCATCTTCCTGAATTTAATACAGAAAGCTTATATATGTTCCCTACCAATAAAAATGAAATTGAAAAAACCATTATGGAACTCTCAAATAAAACGGGTGGTATAGACAGAATAAGCTCAAAAGTTTTAAAAATATTAAGCAATTGCATTTCTGAACCATTAACATACATCTTCAATTTATGTATTGCTGAAGGTCAATGGCCAGATTACCTAAAACAGTCTGAAATCATTCCAATCTTTACGTCTGGCGAAAAATATAATATCACCAACTACAGGCCAATTTCATTAATTTCAAATCTGGCAAAAATATTTGAGAAAATAGTGCACCATAGACTAACAACTTTTATTGAAAAGAGTAACATCATCTCAGACAGGCAATTTGGTTTTGTAAAAGGAAGAGGAACAAAAGAAGCACTCGCAGAACTCACTAATATTCTCTACGAAAGCATCAACAGTAATAAGTCAGCTATAGTGACCTTTATAGACTTGTCAAAAGCTTTTGATACTGTAAATCACGAGATTCTCATAAAAAAATTATATCGATATGGCATTAGAGGAATCCCATTAAATCTTCTACGTAGTTACCTTGAAAATAGAGTACAAAAAGTTAAAATCCAAGATCTATTTAGTGCTCCAAGTATAATAACCACTGGAGTACCACAGGGAACAATATTAGGTCCGCTTTTATTTATATTATATGTAAATGACCTACTTATAAAAAATAGAAGTATATTATCCTATGCAGACGACACAGCAGTTATAAGCAATGAAAATTCATGGGTTACTGCAGAAAAAGAAATGAACTCTAATATATCAATTATCAACCAATGGTTTAAGAACAACAAATTAACTGTCAATATTAACAAAACTGTATATATGACCTTTGGCTGCTATGCAAACAGTGTTCCCGATGATAATAGTATAAAAATAAATATAGATAACACAACTATAAAAAGAGTGGAATCATATAAGTATCTTGGGGTTACTCTTGATTTTAATCTAAAATGGGATTCCCATATTAAAAACATTTTAAAAAAGTTAAGATATTTTGTTTTTCTTCAACATAAACTCAAACATATTGACAAAAAAATAAAGAATACACTATATTATGCGTTTTGCCACAGTATATGGAATTATGGAATATTGGCCTATGGTGGAGCATATAATACTGAAATTGGTCCTCTACAAAACATACTTAACAAAATATTATCAAGACTCCAAGAGTTAGAATCAAATATACTTAACGTTAAAAAAACTTATCAATTAAATTCTCTACTTTATCACTACGACGAACTAAGTACATTATTTGAAAAAAATTCTAGTCGAACAAGAAATAATAGTTTGGAAATTCCAAAAATACTCAAAGAAACATAAAAAAAAGCACATACTATGCAGCAATAAATAGTTTTAATTCTTTACCTCATCACTTAAAAATAATCAACAACAATACCTACAATGAAGATTTAGAAAAAATTGAAAGATTAAGGAAGACTCAACTTAAAAATTATTTCAAATAATTAATCAATAGAAATAATTACATAAATAACAAAATAAACATTTTAATATTTAATAAAAACTATTATAACTCAATTCCAAAAATTACTATTAATATTTAAAAATTATAAATCTTATTTATTTTATTTTATTTTTATTATTGAATTAAAAATTAAATTATATATATATTATACCAAATAATTTGTAAATATGACTTGATTTTATTAGATCAATAAGACTTGTTTTTTAATTATTAAAAAATTACTAAAAAATTATATCATATTACTGTATATATTTTTTATACTATTTATAACTATTATTATTATATTATATTATAAAATTATCTTTTTGTACCAGTACCCAAACACAGACTTCTATAGTCTCTATTGGGATACATATATATTTTGTATTATCTCTGGTTAATAAATAAATAAATAAAAAAAATAAAATAAATAAAATTCAAAAGTGAAAAAAAAAAAAATAATAATAATAATAATAATAATAATAATTTAAAAAGGTGGTTAATAATATAAATATAAGGAGGTGTGTTGAAATATGCGTATATTTATATTATAGAATGATTCATATTTAGAAGTAAAAAATAAAGGTTTTATATTTTTCATATGTATTGTAGTTCATACCGATACTTTGTTTTTATTTTAGAAAAGATTAAAAAGGGATGTGTGTATAAGAGTAAAGTTGTGTAGAGAAAAATAAGAATTTAAATGAGTCAGTTGATATAGAAATGTAAAAGAGTTAAGATGTATTTTAAGATAAATAAATATAATTTTGATTTGTTATAATTAATATAAAAGGAACATTTATTTAATGATCCACAACCTCCACAACCTCGATTTTCCTAACAGAATGAAAATTTTCATTTTTTTACTCCAACATGTTTTCCAATTTTCCAAGGTGGCGGACCAAAAAAACATGAAAAAACAACTTTCTACCTTACCTGGGGGTTTTAGAAGTTGAGAATACCGTTTTCTTGATTGAAAATTTTCATTTTTTTACTCCAACATGTTTTTCAATTTTCCAAGATGGCGGACCAAAAAAACGTGAAAAAACAACTTTCTACCTTACCTGGGGGTTTTCGAGGTTGAGACAAATGTTTTTATGAATGAAAATTTTACTAAATATTAATTTTGTATTAACCTATTAAACGATTCAAAAATGGAAAGTGAAGTTAATAAAATACAGACGATTAAATTTTTTTTAATAGATTAAAAATGTTTATTATGATTTAACAAATTACTAACATACATTTTAAAAAGTTTATAATAATTAGTGTACATTATGTTAATTATGTTTATAATAATAGTACAAATTTGGTGGGGTGGTTGGGAAATAAACCATTTTTGATTAATACATGACATGCTGGAATGAGATGGGTTGGCCCCATGGACTGGTAGGAGTTACCTATGGACACGACGCTGTATAAGCTACAGACCACTGGTTTGGTCCTTTAGTGTCGATAACTCTAGATGGGATTAAACTGCCTTCTCGTGGCTACCCTGTTGATGTGCTTAATTGCACATGAATGTTCACCCACTCACCAAGGCTGAGGCCTGCACACGTCGTACCTGTACGTCACTCAGCCGACGGCTTTTGGCTGAGATCCTAAATGGTTGTCTTAGTGAACAGTTAAAGTTTCTTATTAACTCCACCTTGCTCCCTTTCGGATGCCAGGTGGAATCACTTCTTGCCCGATGACCTCGAACTCACTGTGAGGGGTGCGTTGTCTAGGAGGGCGTCTGCGAACGGGGCATACATTTCCTCTAATTCAGATGTCACTAAAGGCAGCTTTAATTTTTAATTATACTATACACTAATGTTATTGACATTAGTATATTAATATGATGAATGGCACGCATGGCTGGGGCTTCTCTGGAGCAGGGCTTCACAGCAATGTTGCCTTGCCCTATAGAGCAAGGTAATCGTTGCTGCTGGTTCATTCATGTTCGTGCCCTTCACTTGCTGTCTGTTGGGGGGATTCAGAAAAAGCCACGAAAAGAGCTGAAAAGTTCGCTGGGATTGGCTGCATGTGTTTCTGTCTAAACAAAAAACTGTTTACATTAAATGTGATATATGTGTTGCAGTCAATAACTTAATAACTTGTAAGGCTTGAAGCGGTAATTATCAGATAAACCCTTGCAGCTGCAGGTGTTGGGCACGGACATGACTGATCCTAGGATCCCTGATTTCGGTGAGCCCTGGGGCGTTCGCTCCATGACTAGTCAAGAAGTTTTTTTTTGTTCAGAGCTTCTCTGACTAACCTAAAATTTAATTAAATTGCACAGGTGTGTAAGTCCCAGGAGCAGATGTCTGGGTGGATGTCGCATTCTTTTTTGCAGTGCAAATCGAATGATCGAACGGCACGCGCTGTTTTCACCTGGTGATCATTTGATCATCTGTGGAAGTAATCTTACTTTTGTAAGAATCATTGGGATCTTGACCAATCGCTAGGAATGGCCTATGAGGATCCTGTTAATACGACGGGTAAAATATTGTATTATGTCAGCAGACATCAGATCTCGCAACGGTCACCCCCCTGTGTCTTGTACCCAGGGTGAGGATTGCTGCGGGTCTGAATCCCCGGTCCTATTATCTCACCACTTTTTCCCATTTCATTACAGGTACACTAATTACAATAGTTCTTTACAGGTTTTTTCTTTTTTCCAGGTTATCACATCGCACAGAGGGTACCCTTACCCGAATACATTTAAGGGCGCTTAGTCCAGTGACACAGGCTATTTAAATGACAAATATGCAAAATGATGAAACAGATATACCTCAGGCTGATAAGTCACTTGCTCAAAAAGTGTCGAATTCAGCTGTCGGTTCCGATCGGGTGAAAGCCCCGGTAGCTGGCACCGACCCCATGGATTTTGAGGGGGGCCAACAATTTTGCATGGAGGTGGATTTAACATCATCTTCCACCCAAGGGGGGACCAGGTAAGGAACTTCAAGTCATAGTTTTGCTTGAACATATTCAGCATCCACTACCTGCACCAGGTGCAGGGAATACTGAAAAACCAAGCTATGCGAACAGCCTTAAATATCTGCAGAGCTTAGCATATAACACTGGTAGTCTTGACACAGACCAGGCCTTTGATCAAGCAGTGGTCCAAAAGCCCAATGCCTTCCTTCACCATATTTCTGTTCTGAAGGACGTTGTACAGGCTTTGGAAAAACACCATAAGGAAATATGGAAGCTCATCGCAGCATGTCACATCACTGTACATCAGTATAAAAAAATTGCGGCATGCCAATTAAAAATGGTGTAAATCTCTTCGGCAAAGTGCTTATTCAACTTGAGCTAATAACGAAGAGACTGCATGTGGAAACGCAAGATATTGAGTCTGCTCTTAAAAAAGCAGAACATAAACAGCAGGCAAAGAGAACCCGATCGTCTTCCTCTGAGGAGAACTCCCCAGAGTCAAGACAAGATAGGAAAAGGATCCCCAAGAAGAACCTCAGCAACTCTAGCAACATAGCTAAATCTGAAGTGGAGCAGCAGAACAACGCGGAGCTCCAGGAAGAGGAAAGAAGGAAAATGCTGCTTCAAGAAAACCAGAGGAAGAAGCAAGAGCAGAAGAAGAAGGAGAAAGTACGACTGGAACAGGAGGAAAAAAAAAAAAGAGTGGCGAGAAAAAGAGAAACTGCTCCACGAACAAAAGAAGAAAGAAAGCCTGCTAGAACTATATCAAAAGCAGGTGGAGCAGAATAAAGTAAAGCGGCCACCAAAAGAGAATCAACCTGCGGGGGGAGAAAGCCGCAACAAGGAAGATGACTCAAAGGTGGCACCTAACGACACCAAGGAGGACGGCCCTCAGGATAACCCTGGGACCTCCTCCAACAAGGATGGAGATAAGGACGCTCCTAGGCATCGGTCCAAAAAGGAAAGAAAGCAGCAGAGGAAGCTTAAAAGGCTGCAGCTTAAGCACGGAAATGACCTTTCCGAAAAGACGGACCAACCAACTAAGCCAACGCAAGTGGCTGATGGAAAAGAGCAACAAAGGGAGGCGCAACACACGAAGCTACATGGAAAGGAAAACTGGCAGACTAAAGGGAAGAAAAAACCCAGAGTCAAGGAACCTGTCGATAAGGATAAAGTTCCTTCCAAGGTGGGAAAGCGCAGGTATAGGAAAAGGAAGGAAGCCTTCCAGATTACCCCAGCGGCGGGCAAATCCTACGAGGAAACGCTTCTCGATTTAAAGAGAAACGTTAACCTCGAAGAATCTGGCGCGAAGGTCCACCGCATTAGGAAAACTCAAAACGGCAGCGTCCTTATTGAGTTGGAGGCCATCAAGGACCGACAAAAACTTGAAGAAGCAGTGAAGTCGGTCACGGGCCCTGAGTCGAATGTTCTTGACTTGATCCCGAAATTCGAGATTTGGATGGGGTCACGAAAAAACAGGAGATTCAGGCAGCTGTTGCCAAGGCCATAGGTGTCGAAAATGGAGACCTATTCCAGGTGTCCATTTTCAAAACCAAAGGCACAACAAGCCAGATGGCCATGGTGGACCTTCTTGAGGCCGACGCTCTACGCCTGGCCAAAAAGGGCAAAATCCAGATCGGCTGGGCATCGAGTAGAGTGCGCCTCCGTGCAGACGTGAGGCGCTGCTACTAATGTCTGGGCTATGGACATAGCCAATATGTCTGCAATAGCCCAGACAGGAGTAAGGCGTGTTTAAAGTGTGGCGAAGATGGCCATAAGAGGACAGAGTGCAGCAAGGATAAGCCTGAGAGCTTTCTCTGCAAGACCAGAAAGGATGAGTGCTCCACGGAGCACTATCCTGGAGAGGGAAACTGCCCCAGTTATCAGGAGGCTCTGGCTGTGACGAGAAGCAGGTGTCATCGTAAATGATCAAGGTTCTCCAAGGGAACATGCGACACGCACGGAAAGCTGGTGCCTTGTTGGATCAAATTGCTCGCGAAAAGGATGCAAATATCCTCTTACTAAGCGAGAAATATTACAACATGAACCACAAGTACTGGCTTTCCGATGACACTGGCTGCTGCACCATATGGCTTCGAGGCAGAGCCCAAACGTCGCTTACCCAACAAGGCAAAGGGAATTGCCACGTTTGGGCCAAGTGCGGAGAGACAACTTACATAAGTTGCTATCTCTCCCCAAACGACAGCTTGGCAGAGCTGGCTACAAAGCTGGCCAGCATCGAGAGCATGGTCCGAACGGCGACTGGTGGCGTCATCCTTGGTGGAGACTTCAACGCCAGGGCTCTGGAATGGGGGATGCCAACGACTAACCCCTGGGGACGAATGGTGCTCGAAATGGCCACTAGGTACAAACTAGTGGTCCAGAATAGAGGCCACAGGCCCACCTACGAGAGGCCGGGTTGGGGTGCCTCTATCCCGGACATAACCTTCGCTACAGAAGCTGCGTCCGGGAGAATAGGCGATGGAGGGTGATGGATGATCAATACAATGGTAGTGATCATCATTACATCGCCTTCCGGGTATTGGAAGGAACCTCACAACGACCTCCATACAGGAGGCGCCCCGTGGGTTGGAACGTCCCAAAAATGGACGAAGACAGATTCAAGGAGTATCTTCGAATCGAGTCAGCGTCCATCCCCGCTTGGCATGGAGGGGCCACGTATAAACTAAAAAGGTAAAAAAAAATTAATAAAGGTTCACAAAAATTTTCAATTTATTTCGCGGTACTTCTAGCTATAGTTATAGCAATTTGTAGAGGTAAATAAATTGTATATATTTTACCTCTCAAGGGAACTTTGTCTAAATCTAGGTTAAATAGTTCAGGAAGTAGGGATCGACGTTTTCGATATCTAAAGTCGATGGGATCTTCGCTTTCTTCGCATACTTCTTGGGTTTCGTCGTCATTAACTTGTGGTTTAGAGTCTGGGGTGGTGATTTCATTGGGGCCATCTTGCTAAGTGTTGTCGTAAGGTGGGGCGGCAAAAAGGTTAGGGTACATTTGCCAAATGGGTTTAGCTTGATTTCCTTATTGCTTTTTATAAATGGCATAACGGCCTCTTGCATTAGGTCTTTTGTACCTCAGGCAGTTCCGCATAATCATGCCTTGTCTCTCACAGTTATGACAGACAAGATTAATGTCATTTTCAGGGCATTGTCTTCTGTCATGGTTTGGTTGCCTGCAGTTGAAACAACAATGATGTGGGGCGTTTACTAAAGCATCAGAGGGTACAGGGTCTAAATTGGAAAAAAGAACTCCCGTACTTTGATAATCGTCGTAAATCGGGAATAAGGGGAATGTATTGTAATGGCGTTCCGGCCTGTTCCTGATTAACGGTTCTTCTTCGTTTTTGTCCTCATCGTCGTCATTTAATTGCATTTCGTCCTGTAATATTGGTGCTGGTACTAAATTTATTTCTCGGGCTGGTCGTCTTTTCCTTATTTCATCGGGCACTGGGATATTTAAACTCATTAGCGATGGTATTTTCCTATAGTCTTTATTTTCTTCTATTTCACTTTCTTTACTAGTATTATCTTGAACATAAGGTCTTCTAAGAGCCTCGGCTACCGAGATTCGTCTAGTGGTCTTTTTTACAGTGCCCGTATTCTTCGGTGGTATCATTACACCGTTAATATATTCGATGGTATGGGGATCTGATTTGATGTCGGGGTATGTGCCTAGGGCGCAAGCCAGGTCTTCTAACTGTTCTAGTTGTGGGGACTGGGTCGTTTTTGGTGGGGTCATGGTCATCAAGGGCCGTTTTAGGGAGTCTTGTGTCATAGGAGTGGTTGATGCCTCGGAGTAGAGGTCCTCCTCGTCTACACTCTCCTGTAGATCCCACCACAGTTCTTCCGCCGTTAGATCCATTATCACATCCTCTGAAATTGTCATGAGCATTTTGATTATTATTTATTGATTTTGAATTAATTTTATTGATTTTTAATTTGCAAAGGAGGTTTAAATCGACGCACAGAGGGGCAAAACGGTCAAAAATTGCTCTTGGACTCAATTTTTGAGCTATTCACTTAAAACCTGTTTTAAACTACTTCTAGAAGTATCTAATTTGATGTGTCACTGCGGCTTTTTTGATTTTTTTTTACGAATTAGCTGTCAGCCAAAAATGCCAATTTAACAAAATTTCAAAATTAGCAAAAATTTAATTTTATATTTTGAATTTGAAGTGTTTTACACTTAATTTTATTACTGTTTACTCAACCTTTATATAAGGGATAATTGCTTTATATATATTTTATATATATATTCTGTGTATGTATATATATTTCTGGATAAATTTTTATAGAAAGCGAAAAACATTGGAATTTGAAGTAAAACTGAAATTATTTATGTAATATTTATGCCAGAATATATATTTAAAATATATATAACGCAATTATCCCTTATATATAGATTGAGTAAACAGTAAAAAAATTAAGTGTAAAACACTTTAAATTCAAAATATAAAATTTTGAAATTTTTGCTAATTTTGAAATTTTGTTAAATTTGCGCTTTTGGCTGACAGTCTCGCTGACAGCTAATTAGTAAAAAAAAAAATCAAAAAACCCGCAGTGACACATGAAATTAGATACTTCTAGAAGTAGTTTAAAACCGGTTTTAAGTGAATAGCTCAAAAATTGAGTCCAAGAGCGATTTTTGACCGTTTTGCCCCACTGTGCGACGTAGCTGTAACACGTGAACTTTGGGTAATCTACCAGGGGAGTCTACTTCATAAAAAGTTAGTTGATAACACTTTAGTGATTTTTGTAGATTCTTCGTTTCTAAGCGCAAGCTTCGTGGCAAAATGTTTATCCAATGAAGATAAACACTGGGTCTTTCTAAGAACCACTTCCCCCTCCCTAAAAATTACATTCTTCCTACCTTTATCGTAATTTAATTTTTGTTTTTCTCTAGCGTCGTCAATATATTTAGATATTAAGTCCCTTAAAAATTGCAATCTTTTTAACCTATATTTCCATAATTCTGGGTCTAACTTATGTACTTCTATTGTATTTTTTTCATTTTCTAATTCTATTTCTCGACGTAAACTTTTAACTGGTTTTGGTTGTCTTCCATAATTTAAAAACGCAGCGGAAACTTTAGTCGACTCTTGTTTAGCAGTGTTTACCGCATGCCTAAATTCATGCAAGTGAAGGTCCCAATTTCGATGGTCTGACCTTATGAATATTCTGATCATGGTCTTTAGGTTACGCTTTTGGCATTCGACAATGCTTGCTTGGGGAAAGTACGGGGGGGGGGGGGTGGTTATAAACCTTACGCCATATTCCTTTAAACGCTTCTTTAGCAAGTCATTATCGAATTCTTTTCCATTATCTGCTAAAAAATATTCTGGAGTTTCCCACCTAAATAATATTAATTCTTCAAACGCTTGTGCCATATTTTTACCGTCTTGTTTTCTAAGCGGTTTTAATTCAATCATTTTAGTAAATAGGTCTTGAAAAACAACCAGGTATTTAAATCCACTTTTGCTCCTGGGAAATTCCATGCAGTCGGCTGCTACGACCGTCCAGGGTGTTTCCACGATGCGTTTACCCATAAGACCTTGTGGGCCCGTTTGCACAGACTTATGCCCTTGGCATTCTATACAACTTGTAACGTATTCTAAGGTATCGTGGTACATTCCTGGCCAAAAATAAGTTCTCGCTAGTCTATCGTCAGTTTTTGCGATTCTATAGTGACCTGTGAATGGTTCATGATGTACTTCGTTTAAAGCTCTTTGTCTCCACTCTAAGGGCAAAACTAACTTCCAATTAATGTCCTCGCCACTTACTGGGTCTAGGAGATAATCTTTTCGGTGTATATAAATTCTGTTGTCGTGAATGTGCCAATCTGGGAATTTCCAGGGCCAAGTTTTTATTTCTTCTATTCTACGCAAATACCATTTGTCGTTAATTTTTTCTAATATGGTTAAAAAGTCTAATTCATCTTCTTTACATTGGTCTCTCAATTCTTTATATGATATTCGAGATAAGGCGTCAGGAATTTAATTTAAGCAGCCTTTTCAATATTGACTTTCAAAATCCCATTGTTGTAGTTCTAGGGCCCAACGCGCTAAGCGTCCTGTAGGTTCTTTTAATTTATTCAGCCATTTTAGACTGGAGTGGTCCGTAATGGCTGTAAATTATAACCTTCTAAATAAGGTTTAAACTTTTTTATGGCCCAAATTAATGCTAAACATTCTCGTTCGGTGGCGCTATAATTTTTTTCTGCGTTCCTAAACAATCGGCTTATATAGACGATTGGGTGTTCACCGTCGAACAGTGATCTAGAAAAAAAAAAGAGGGAAAAAATAATATTTGATCGAGGTTTCGACCGATTTTCATGCGGTTTGCGGCATATTACAAATAAAATCATGTATTTTGGGAAAAAACCGACAAGAGAATTTTTTCATTTTGTTTTTCCCCCCTTAGACTATAAAAACCACCCCTACTCCAGTCAAAATACGGGTTTCGTTGTATTTTCACCGGCGGACACCAGATTTGGTCTACTATAAGTTTTTTGGGTCGCTGAACACGAAAATTGGGGTCATTTCATAGTGAAAATGGGGCTTCGCCCTCAAATTTTCAAAACTACCCCCAAAAAGGGGTTTTTCTTATATATTCGCACTTTGAGCGCTCAGATTTGTACAATACAGATTTTTTTGGTCACAAATCAAGAATTTTGACTTCCTTTTCATAGTTAATTGAAATTGACTAAAACTACCCCCGAAAAAGTGGTGTTTTTGTATTTTCGTACATTTAGCATCCAGGATATGCCCATATAGGTTTTTTGGATCGCTATTCAAGAATTTTGACTCCTTTTTCATAAATAATTACTATTTTACCCTTAAAATAGATAAAACTACCCCTACAAGGGGAGTTTTTGCTGTTTTTGTTTTTTGTTAGCCTGATTCTTTTATGTAAGACAACTTGGGCAATTGGGAAAAGTTACATCTAATATACCACATGCGAAACAAACCAATCTATTTCCCAGTTGGGGGCAGGCTCTAGCCTTGTGTCCTACCTGAGAGCATAATGTACAATTACCACTGAAGGGGGTTCTAATGTACTGTCGAGAATAGTTCTTTTGATGTTATTTCTGGCGTGGGACGTTATATTGTTGTCTTGGTCTGTAATTACTTTGCCATTGGTTTTGAAGTACATAATATGGGTCAAAATTTTGTTGAGAAGGGTTTGTCGCAAATTGTGGTCCACCTGGCATTCTAGGATAGAATGACAAGTTACCCTATTGCTGGAAACCGCCCTGTGCTAAATTAAGTCTACGTGGTCGTGGCTGTTGCATTTGATTTTGCTGAAAACCTTGTTGCTGGTTTTGTTGCTGCTGTTGGTTTTGCACTTGCTGAGCAGGCTTTTGCTGTTGTGTGTTATTATTTCCAGCTGCAGTCATCGCAGCCATGTCATCTTTTTTTTTTTTTTTTTTTTTTTTTTTTTTTTTTTTCATCAATTAATTAATTAATATGCGGCTGCATCCGACTTTAAGATGTTAAACTGAAATCGCATTCACCCGAACATTATTATTATAATGCCCGTGAAGCAGGGAAACTGCAGAAAACCTACTTCGAGATCAGCCCGGATACATGTTTTCTTCATAGTGTTCTATTTTTCTTTTAAACACTATGCCGAAAAACAGGATCCTAACCAAACAGCGTATAACGTTTAGTATAATTTCTATACGGTCACCCATCCAGTTACCGACCGCGCTCAACTTTGCTTAACTTTTAAAAGCGACCGTATAGACATTATACTACCGCGCTACGAAGCTGGCTTGTTCAGTTTCTTTAATTTGTGCCTTTTTCTTTCCCTTTTTACCACCTTTACCCTAGGCGACTGTTTCTGTAGTTGCAACGGGGGTTGGCGGGTTAGAGCTTGTTTGAATCACTGCTATTTTTGTCGACTTTTATTCATAATCGACTTCTGGCATGATCATTTTGACTTTTGATTTTGGTGCTGTATATCTTGAGTGTATTTCGGTGGCTTGTTCATACTTTTTAATAATGTTTTAAAACTTGTAATATTGTTCGTTTGCGTATACGTTGTCATATATTTTTGATACTCGGGATGTAGAACGCGTAGCGCCATTCTAACTAAACGAGTCTCAAATAATTTTTCTTTTAATTTATCTGATATCGCTTTGAATTTAGATAAAAATGTTGCCATATTTTCATTTTTACCTTGGGTCCTCTTCTTAAGCTCATCTGTATAGTCTTCGTCGTCGCGAGGAGGTATAAATCTGTCGATAAAAGCTTGTTCTAGTTCATTCCAGGGCTTGAGAGTTTTCTTCTCAGTTCTATAATCTATACCTGCTTGTTTGTCTAAATTAGCCGATAAGGCGTATTTTATTTGCTGGAAGGTAACACAGGAGCTTTCTTGACAGATAGTTAATTTGTCTAGAAAATCAAATGCTTTTTCTGTATCCCCGTCAAATTTCAAGGTCCAGTCCCTTAAGGTCCTGGTAGCAACTTTCTTAGCAGCATCTGATAATTCAGGAGTTTTCTTAACCTTCTTATGACCTTCTCGTTCTACTGACTCAATACTGCTGTCACTATCTAATAATTCCTCATCCGATATGTCGTTATTCTTATGCAAGCTTTCTTTTGGCTTTTTATTACAACTTTTCTCAAGTTCTTTTATTCTTTGGATTTCTGCATTTACTTGGGCTTGGATAAAATTTTGTCTTTCTTTTTCGATTCGCTCTCTCTCTTGGCTTAATCTTAGAGCTTCCTGGTGAACTTTTGTTCGTTCGTCTTGCAAAAGTTCCCATTCTGCTATAATTTGTGATTTTGCCCTTTCTTGTTCAGATTCTTTAGGTGGCATTTCAGTTTTATTCTGTTGATCAAGATTTCTTCCATATTTCTTCCATATTTTCATTTTGTGTTGAATGAGCTAATAAATTTGCATCATTTTCGGGTTCACACGCTTGACTTAACGGAACTTCATAATTTGGTCTAGTCATATTATAAGTGGCATTTTCTAATCTTCTCATGCCTTCATAATCCCAATAAAAACTATCAAGGTTTTGATTAGTCCTTATTGGAGGTCTACTTACGGGTATAGTTTCGAATTGTGAGGCAGGGGTCCTATAGTTCATATAATTATAAGCGTATTGTTGGTTATAAAAATCGAACAGAGTCATACGAGGGATATTTAATCCTTGGTATAAATTATTATTGATCCTTAGGCCTGAAGGATCTTCCTGTATAAAGGTGGAAGCTCCTACAATCCTAGAAGTTACCCTAGGATCTCCTTGATTATACGTTGGTCTTAGTAAATTATTATTTATTCAGGGGCGCAGTCTTAATTTGTATATTTACTGAGTTATTATTGGTAGAGCTCGGAATATTTAATCTTATATCTCGTATTTCTGAGATATGTTGACTATTATCTAGATTGCCTCTACTTTCTGAACTAGTAGCAGAAACATTTCTGATTTCGTCATACGATACCTCATTATACGCGGTTTGTAAGGTAAAAGGTGCGTCCCCGGGATTTTTTTCGTCTACTGACTTATCCCATACAAGAGGAGCATTTTTATCCAAATTTAAAGCTTCATACCTAAATATCCTTTTTTTCACTGCGTCAAATGAACTCTTATGAGAGAGGCCTAAGGTATCCGCTCTTTGGTAAACCGCCCAACCTTCTAATTTATTAATAGCGACCTTAATATCTTTAATATGTTTTTGATTACAATAGCTTTTCACTACTTTTTTATTTGAGGACTTTTTATTCTGTGGAAACATTTTGTCTAAATGCAAAAAAAAATTTTAAACTGCTATTATCTAAACTGTTCAATTAAAAAAATAATATTTTATTTTAATACTTTATCATAATAAAGTTTCAAATATTTTGTTAAAAAAAAATTTTATTTAAAAAAAAAAAAAATTTACTTTAATTATCAACGACTTCCTCAAAAAAAAATTTTTATTGTCTAAACTTAATCTTCTGTACGGTAAAAAAAAAATTTTCAAAATTGTTATTATTTTATAGAAAAATTTTCAAAAAAAAATAATTTACAAGTTATTTCTCGTTAACATCCTTAAAAAAAATTACTTTATTATTCATTTTCTAAAAAAAAATATTTTCATTCTTTTAGCCTGTGATACCCTAATTAACTGCAGCTTCTTTATTGACTATCACCTCACCCCCTAAAAAAAAATTTTCGAGAAAAGCGAAAATTTCCCAAAAAAAAAATTTATTTAAAGGGTTAAGATGGGACAGCTGATTGTCGAGATGTCGCTACGTCGTTATAATGGGATATAATAAGTTTTACAATTCGCAAAACTTATTATACAGGTAAGAAAATGAGGAATGTTAAACATATATAAGAAATAAATAATAAAAATATAATATTGTTGATTCTTTTACGTCTGGTATGCATTTAATAGTTGAATAATTGAGAAATCGACTTTTCCATTTCTTCTTTCTTGTAATACACAATGTTTTAAAAAAATTTTTTAAATTAAAAAAATAAAAAAATAAATTAATATGAGTAATACCAAAAGTGTAATAAAATAAAAGAAAAACTAATATAAAAATTATACCTAGTACAACTGTAACGGAAAAAATTTCTATTTGGTTTATATTATAGAATTTCTTAGCACTTGACTTTATATATTTATTAACTCTTAACTTGTAATATGAAGCATATATAAATAAAAAAATTTTTTTTTTTTGTGTTTAAATCTTATATTTTTATAAATATAGACTTTTTATAGACTTAAAATTCGTTAGTAATATACCAAATGTCAAAATTAATTCAGTTGTATTCATGGTGTTTGAAGTAGAACATCAAAATTTATACTGTTAACAAAAATTAAAAATTTTTGTTAAACAGTCACCAAATATAACTCTTAAAACTATAACTTTTAAAAAAATTACTTTATAGGTAAACTTTTTCTAATTTTTATTCATTTAAAAAATATGTATTTTAAATTAATGTAATACTAATTTAATTATAATATGTGTACAGAATCCCTTGAAAAGGAGTCTTATAAAGAATAGAAACGTTGGGAAAAATATTTATAATAAACATCTTTGCTCTGGAAAAGTCGATTTCTCAATTATTCAAAAATATACTATAATATAATAACTAGCTGATTGGCATCGCGATGCTCGGCATAACCAAGTAAAAAATCTTGTGCATTAATTTTTTTATATTTTAATAATATCTGGTTAATTACAATAAATTTATTTACACGCGATTATAAAGCAATTTAATATTTTCATATTGTAGACAATTAATATTTGAATATTTTCTATTTTCATGTACATCACAACTGATATTGTAGACAATGAATATGAATTTTTCTATAGAATTAAATTTTTTGTTTATTTATCAAAATGTGGCTAATCAATGATAAATTTTTAGTCAATGATAAATTAAAATCTTAAATTTCATATTATTCTAATTTTTTTTTTTTATCATTTGCATTAATTTTTTAATCTTTTTATCACATTTTAATAATTCTAATAAATTTAATCATGTCTGATTAATAAATAATTCAATTTGACTCAAAAATTTTTTCAAAAACACAATTAGTTTTATACTATTAATTTTATTTACAAAAAAATTTTTAATACATATGAATAATAACTTACATGTTTATCTATAAATAATAATAAAAAATTAGGTATAATTTATAATATTAATAATTATTAAAAATAAATCATTATAGAAAATATAAATATATCTTATAATTAAATTCTACAATCTTTCGTATCGAAGAAAAATTTTTTCTTTAATTACATATTAATCCTATATATATTAAAATGAAAGATTGCAAAAAATTCAATATTTTTGATTTTATTACAGATCAATTTATGAATAATTGAATGGACGAAAATACATAAAAGTTAGTTTAAATTAAAGTTTAAAGAAATACCTTCAGGGATTTTTTTATTTAAAAAAAATACTTAAATGATTTCGAGAAATTAATCTCAGAAGTTAGTAGTTAAAAACGCAAAAAAATGTCCTATTTTTTCACTAAAACTGATTTTTCCCAGAATCTAAGGGGTCTTTCGAAATGAGCTTTTGTGCAAATTATTCCTTGGAAAAAATGCTATCTATTTGACGTTTTTTGGTTTTAAAACTTTTAAAACTTTTATAACTGTTTAAAGCAGAGAAGATCAAAATATAAAACTGAAAACGTTGTCACTGTCATCACTTTGTAACTCAAAATCGATATTACCAAAACCTTAAAACTAAGTTAATATGCATTTGTTAAATGGTTATCTAAAATATGTTTTCTTTTTTAATTTAAGCATTTCATTAAGGAGAAATCTTAGGAAAACTAAATTTTTTGAATTTTTGGTTTTTTTATGTTTAAGACAGCCGATATCCAATTCTTATTCAATGAAATTTTTTGATTTTATTCATATATAAAATACCCGACAATATAGATTGAAATTTTTGAAGTATTTTCATGTTAAAGACAGCCGACATTTCTTTTCCAATAAAATAAAATTTTAAAAAATTTTTATTTTTCCATGTTTAAGAACGCCGATATCCATTTTATTTGATAAAATTTTTTGAGAATAGTATATATTTACTCCAGTAAAGAAAGTAAAATCTCGAAGGACTAATTATAAGTAGATAGCAGATACTTGAAGTTACTTGAATTTTGCTAAGAAAAGTGCCCAGTACCGAAGTAAGCAACTTCCGATACTGGGGAAACGCGCTGGGGGCGGGGGGGGGGGACTTCATGGGTGGGGTTAAAAAAACTTAACCAATCGATAAATTACCATTTTTTAACATAAAAACATTCATTGCAATTTTTCATAAAAATGCACCCCTTCCGAGTTATAGCGCAATGAAAAGTGTGATTTTTGCCAAAAATTTTTAATTGAAGGTCTTACGTACGTCCGAGGTAAAATGCAAAAAAAAGCTAAAAGTTGGAGAAAGTAAAGTAAATATAATTTAATTTTACACGTATTTTTTTTTTTTATAATTGACTGAACAGTTTTTGAGAAAATAAATAAATAACAAATAAATTAACACAGGCTCTTATGGGGAATTTTAAAAAATGAAAAAAAAGCATTTAAAATACAAAACTTAGATATTTTTTTTAATGAATTGTTAAATAAAGTCCTAGTAAATAAAAAGAGACCTTAAAATTTACAATCGACCGTCATTTTTTATGGTTTTACTTAAAAAAATGTATAAAAAATCAAGGTTTATTCTGCTATTGAGGTAGAGTCATTTATTATATTTATTTATTTATTTATTTTCTTTATAATTTATTTAATGCCAAAATTAAGTTAATAAAATTTATTTTTAAGCTTTGAATACTAATAATTAAGTATTATTGAAAAAACTTTTTTATTTTTTTAAAGTTGCAATCCGTACTTTTATACATGTGTAAGACAAAGATGCCGATAGGTAAAAATCCTAACGTACGTAAGACCTTAAGTTTTTTTAATTTTACTTAAAATCTGGTAGTATTACAAAAAAATTATATTTTACTAATACGAAGTATTTTAGGTGACAAATAAAGTTATTTTTTTTAAATTTTTGTACGATTAATATTAACGGAGATATGACATGGCGAAAATGGTTGTTCAACGAAAAATGAAGAAACCGGATCGTTCTGGCATAAATATCTGGAAAAATATTACTTTCACAAAAAGTTATGGGCAAAATAATTTTTTTTCCAAAATTTTCATGCCAATTTTTTAGCGCCATCTGGGCTAAGGTGCTTGGAAAAAAAAATCCTTTGGTGAAAAGTCAGAACACTTGTTTCTAAATATGTCCAGCTATTTTTGGCCCTATCGGGTAATTATTGTTTATTTTTTGGCCTGATAAAGTTGGGTGAAATCGCGTATTTTTTGAAACATTTTCAGTTTTTGGCCAGCAGCGTGAACATTTTTTATTTTAAACAGCCAAATTTTTTAGCATTTATTACGAATTATTTATTTTTCAATTTTTTGTTATAATGTTTCATCTGTAAGCAGATTTGGCTGTTTAAAATTGCCTATTTTATGTTTATAGCGGTAAATGCTCTTTTTTTCGGGTGAAATTAAAAAAAAATGTCCTTCAATTCATAGACGATATTTTAAGTCAAATAAATCCCTATTATAAAGCTTTTAAAATGATGAAAGCTATAGAAGCTAAAGAATCTAGAAAACGATCGGGTGTAAATTCTCCAGAAATAAAATTATTTCTTACTCGTAATCCAACAAATGTTTTTAATGACAATAATATTGTAAAAACATGTAATGAAGTAGCAGCGGTTTATATAGTTGATGATGATGATAATATCTTACCAAAAGATGTTCGTATTTATTCTAAACATAGTAAACCTGTGAGTTTAGCACCAGTAAATGAAAATATTGATCTAATGGAATATCCTCTTATGTTCCCTAATGGTGAAACAGGATGGCATATAAATATATGTTTAGTAAAAATTCTAATCACATACGACCTATCACAACTTTACAATATTATTCATACCGTTTACAAGTTACAGGAAATTTTAATCCTTGTTTAAATTTAAAGAAATTAACCCAACAGTACGTAGTTGATGCCTTTACAAAGCTTGAGAAATGTCGATTAGGATATATCAGACAAAATCAATCTAATTTAAGAACGGAATTATATCAAGGGTTGATCGATTATCTACATAATAAATGCGATGGTGGTCGTCAGAAAATAGGTAAAATGGTTATATTATCGTCATTCTTTAATACAGGTCCTTATGCAATGAAGGAGAAAATGTTAGATTAGTTAGACGGTAAGCCTTATTTATTTATAACCATAACCTTAAACCCTAATTGGGATGAAATATAGAATAATTTGCGACCTAATGAAACACCAATGGATAGACCAGATTTAGTTGCCAAAGTATTTCATGAAAAAGTAAAAGTTTTGAAAATAGAAATAATTGATAATCAATTGTTTGGATGTGTTGTAGCATATGTATATGAAATAGAGTTTCAAAAGCGTGGATTACCTCATATACATTTATTAATTTATTTAATAGATGCACATAAAATAAGAAATGCTGTAGTTAATGGAATAATATCAGCCGAAATACCAGATAAACAATTATATCCAAAATTATATCAATTGCTAAAACAACACATGATACATGGACCATGTAATGAAAAAAATAAAAATACTCCCTTTATGGAGAGTAATAAGTGAATGAAAAATTTTCCTAAAGAATTTTGTGAAGAAAAAAATTATAATGATAAAAATATATCCTAAATATAGTCGTCATTTTAATGGAAGACAAATAATATATAATCCGAAATCTAAAAACCCAAAAGTTGCGGATAATAGATATGTTGTACCATAAAATCCATATTTATTATTGAAATTTCAATGTCATATAAATGTCGAAATATGTTGTACTATAAAGTCCATTAAATATTTATTTAAATATATTATGAAAGGTCCTGATAAGACTATGATTGGATTAAGTAATAATAATTCATTTTTAAATAATGATAATTTTATTCAAAATCAAAATAATGATATAAATGATATTTGTTATGATGAAATTAATCAATATTTATTTATTTTATTTATCAACACGTTATTTATGTCCGCCTGAAGCAATGTATCGATTGTATGAGTATAAGTTAAATGAAATGTCACATTGTGTGTATAGATTAGCAATTCATTTAGAAAATGAACAGCAAGTTTATTTAAATAAAGAAAATATTTCAAGTTTAAATACTATCAAATTTGAAACCACTCTAAAAGCTTGGTTTAATTTAAATACACATGATTCAAATGCCCGTAATTATTTGTACACATAAATACCATATCATTATGCTTTTCACAAAGATAATAAACAATGGCATTCGCCAAAAAAATTAAAAAAAACAATTATTCCTAGAATGTATTTTGTGAATCCAAAAGATATTGAACGATATTATTTAAGAATGCTTTTATTACATGTTAAAGGTTCAACATCATTTGTTGATTTAAAAACTGTAAATGGTATAACTTATGAATCTTATTTAGAAACAGCACGAATTCTGAATATTGTATCACCTGATGATGAATGGGATAAATGTTTGGCTGAAGCTGTTCAATATAAATTTCCACATGCTTTATGCGAAATATTTGCCTATATTAGTATTTCATTTACCTATCAATGCATCAGATTTATATGAAAAATATAAAGAACATTTCTTCTTACTTTGTTTGGATACGAAAGTTGCTAAAGAACGTGCCTTAGAAACAATAAATTCAATTTTAATAACACATGGATTAAATTTACAAAAATTTGGTATAAAAATAAAGAATGCTAATAATTTTAATGAAACCAATCTAGATCAATTCTTTAATAAAGATTCCTTTAATATAATGGTAAATAATTTATCAATTAAGCAAAATACTGTATATGATTATTTACATTCATCAATATTTCATAATGTAGGTAATAAATTAGTCTTTCTAGATGGTCCAGGAGGTACTGATAAAAGTTATGTATTGAATACGTTAATTAAGAATTAAAGTGTTTTTTTTCTGAAAGTTCTATCAAAAATAAGTCATCAACCCTATTTTTAGCTTCCCATAGCGAAATCTTGATTTTTGGCAGCCATTTTTAACATTAAAATGAAAAATTTTTTCCTATTAGATCAGAATACGATATTTCCCTGGTTATCCAATTCCGGAGTGAAAAAAATTTTTTGAGTAGCGCGTGATCGAAAAATTGTTAAAATAAAATGCCTATTAGTGAAAAATTTTCTAACCAGGCTAAAATTTTTTATTAAACAGGATATTTTTTTATCTAAAATAATTTCTACGGGAGATTTCTTTTTTGGAGCTTTATATCAAAAAATGTCAGAAAAATTATAAAAATTTGCATCTTTATTGTATGTTAATATATTTTATATATTATATATGATTCATATATGAAAAAACTCCAAAAATTTCACGAAATAAGAAAACGGATATCGGCTGTCCCAAACTTGAAGAACCCAAAAATTTAAAAATTTGACTATCGGTGGTCTTAAGGTCTTAAGAGCGTTAGGATTTTGCCTATCGGCATACTTGTCTCACTCATGTAAAAAAATACAGATAGCAACTTTAAATAAATAAAAAAATTTTTTCAATAATACTTAATTATTAGTATTCAAAGCTTAAAAATAAATTTTATTAACTTAATTTTGGCATTAAATAAATTATTTATTATTTAAATAATATTATTTAATTATTTATAAAGAAAATAAATAAATAAAAAAATATAATAAATGACTCTACCTCAATAGCAGAATAGACGTTTACTTTTTATACATTTTTTTAAGTAAAACCATAAAAAATGACGGTCGATTGTAAATTTTAAGGTCTCTTTTTATTTATTAGGACTTTATTTATCAACTCATAAAAAAAATATCTAAGTTTTGTATTTTAAATGCTTTTTTTTCATTTTTTAAAATTCCCCATAAGAGCCTGTGCTAATTTATTTTTTATTTATTTATTTTCTCAAAAACTATTCGATCAATTATAAAAAAAAAAATACGTGTAAAATTAAATTATATTTACTTTACTTTCTCCCAGTTTTAGCTTTTTTTTTGCATTTTAATTCTACCGCTCTTAAGACCTTAAGCATGGAAAAATAAAAATTTTTTAAAATTTAATTTTACAGAAAACGTTATATTGATTGTTTGTATGTAATCTTGTAATTTCAAATATTTTTATGGAATGATAGCATTGAAATATTAGTATTGATTTTAGCAGAATATATCCCACTTACGTGTTTTTGAATATTGTCCTGTTTTATAGAAATGTTGTAATTTCAAATGTTTTTATGCAATGATAGCATTGAAATGTATAGTATGCTTTATTTGTCCACTACAAAATTTTGTATACATGATAGTAACAATTATAAATAATTTGAATCAGTAACAATAAATTCATTAGAAATTATACAACAATTTTAAATATATTTACAAAATGGTAAATAAAAATATTGATAAAATGGAAGTACACACTAAACCAAAAAGATTGTTTTTAATACTACTTTTTATTAAATTTTGTATTTAATATTTTAAAAATATTAAATTTAAAAATAAATCTTTTCAAACTATTTAATTTCATTTTCAATCTTATTGTTTTTGTTTTTTCAGGAAAAAGATTTTTTTTCGAAAAAAATATTTTTAAATAAGGTTATGAGTATATATTTTTTATTTTTATAACTCAAGTTTGTTTATCGAATTGGTTCGGTTATCAAAATATGCTTAATTCTTTTTTAGTTTAATGTTATTAATAATTAAAAATAATTGAATGAATTTTATTTTAAATAAGCGTAAGGTATGATATTTAATACTTTTTTCAATTTATTATCAAATATGCAAACTCCGAAGAAGTTATTTTGAAGTTTAGGTAAATATCTTGAAAGTCAAGGATTTTCAAAAGCAATTATTGACATTTTTGAAAGCTATATTGTATATTTTTTATTTTAATAACACATTTATATTGCATTTATTCTTTACAACTTTCGTCTTCAAACAATTTCTTAACGTAGCTTATCATCTAAAATTAAAATCTTTAACAAGTTTTAATTCAACTTAATCCAGGTTTTTAAGGCACAAAGGAAAGCACATAAAGCTAAATTATCATGAATTAGTTTAAAAATATATAAATCATTTAATTAAACTTGAAAAAATATAAATTATCACTTTACGCCTATTTATTTAAACAAAAGTAATTAAATTATTTTTAATCATTAATAACCTTAAATTAAAAAAGAATTAAGCATATTTTGATAACCGAACCAATTCGATAAACAAACTTGAGTTATAAAAATAAAAAATATATACTCATAACCTCATTTCAAAATATTTTTTTCGAAAAAAAATCTTTTTCCTGAAATAACAAAAACAATAAGATTGAAAATGAAATTAAATAGTTTGAAAAGATTTATTTTTAAATTTAATATTTTTAAAATATTAAATACAAAATTTAATAAAAAGTAGTATTAAAAACAATCTTTTTCGTTTAGTGTGTAAAAATAAAATAATAAATAAAAATGAAATATGATATAATCAGTCTTAACGCAATTTATGTTATAAATGTATATTAAAATATAAATAAAAGCCATTTAATGGCAAAATGACAATGCAGGTTCGTTGTATAAATATTATAATGATTGAATAATCACAGTCAAAGTAGCAGTAGCAGTCAAGTATCATATGGTTAGAATACTGAGTCTTCAAATGCATGATTTGAGGATCTTAAGTAACTAAGGAGTGCTGAATTAAAGGAGTTAATTGAGGGAAGGAATCTAATAGAAGTTGGTAGTGAGTTCCACCCTTTAACACCCTGTATTTGAAAAGAAGAGTCACCATGCCATTTTCCCAATTTTGGGAGAGATAATTCCCTGGTTAGCTGTTCACCTCTGCTGGTCGATTTAGGTATATGTTTATCAAAGAAATCAAGTAGATATTCAGGTTGACGTAACCTTAAAATTTTATACATATATATAGCTGTAAAATAAAACCTACGAGAGTTGGTAGTTAGCCAGCCTAGCCTTTCCCTATATGGAGTTATATGGGTGTCTCTACGCACTCCAAAAATATAGCGTAAACATGAGTTGTTTAAACGTTGGAGTCTGTCTTTTAATTTAACCGAACAATCTAGGTAGACAACACTGCAATAATCCATATGGGGAACGGCCAGGGCTTGTGTTAGTCTAATACGAAGGGCGTATTAGACTAAGTGGTCGTACTTAGCAGTCGTACAGTGTCTAATAAAGCGTAGTGTATAGAGTACTCTATTTACTTTTTTACAGATAACAGTGATATGCGATTCCCACGACAGCCTGTTGTCTAAGATTACTCCAAGACTCTTGATTTCTTTGACAAAAGGGACCATTTTATTGCCTATTAGTACTCCAGGATAATTAAGTTTATCTAGTTTGTCAACAAAGAAGGTACTACCAAAATAAATTGCCTTTGTCTTATCAGGATTAAGTTTTAAAGAGTTGTTTCGAGCCCAAACGGAAACATTTTCCGCTTCTAAGGATAAGGTATTAATTGCTTCAGAAGCATTTTCAGGAGAAACCTGTATATAGATCTGTAGATCATCAGCATATATTAAATGAGAAATATTGGGGCTAAGATGAGTTTTAACATCATTTATGTATAAACAGAATAAAAGTGGTCCCATAACTGAGCCTTGTGGAACTCCAAGGTTGACACTAAGTGGATCAGAAAGAGAAGATTTTGATGTTACCTGTAAAGTTCTACCTTGAAGATAGGATTTTATCCATAGTAAAGCACTTTTAAAGAAGCCCATAGTCTTTAACTTAGCAATAAGTTTGGAGGGAGCTATGGAATCCAATGCTTTACTGAAATCAAATGATAATAACATAGTTATTAATCTTTTATGAATGCCAGATCTAATATCATCTGTCAGTTTTAGTAAGGCGGTCTCAGTGCCACTATACTGTCTGAATCCAGTCTGTAGTGCGTCTAGTATTTTATTCTGTTTTAGATATATCGTGATCTGGTCATGTGCCAGCTTTTCAAGTACTTTTGCTAAAAAGCATAACAAGGCAACAGGTCTAAAGTCACCAGGTGAAGAGGGAGTGGATGTTTTCTTGATTGCTTGAAGTAGTAATCTTTTCCAAGTAGAAGGAAAAACTCCATTTTTTAGGGAAGCATTGAATAGTTTTACAAGAAATGGTCCAAGAACTGGTAAAGACTTAGCAATAACTTTATGAGGAATTCCATCAGATCCTTTGGCCTGAGATGTAAAATGAGAAACTGCTAGAATAACATCATTAAGTGATACCTCTTTAAATTTGAAACCATCATTGGATGTAAAGTCAATTAATTCAGAAATATCATCTAAATTTTCAGTAGGCGAGAATGAAACACCGGCAAAATAAGTATTGATGTCATTGGGAGAAAACCCATGCAATTCATTTTTCGGGCTAGGCAAAAGTCCAAGGTTTCTCATTTCACGCCAAATATCCTGGTTATTGTCTAATGTCTCTTCAAGTCTATTATGAAGAAATGCATTATGTGCTGTTCTCCAGGAAGATTCAATTTCTTCAGTAAGTTTTAAGACTTCACTGGCTAACAAAGGGTTTTTAGATCTCAAGTAACGCCTTTGTGTAGGTTTTCGCTTGTTTATAAGGAGACTTAGTTCAGGGTTAATCCAAGGATATTTTTTCTTTTTGTTTTTACTTGATTTTATAGTCCTCATAGGTGCTAGTTTGTCAATAGCTGCTTGCATATTATTATTTAAACAAGTAACAGCCGTGTCTACGTCAAAAGATGTGGTTTCAAAGTCTCTCCCGTTGAAATATTTGTATTGAATTTAGCAAATATACCCCATTATAAATTTTTTTAGAATAGTGTCCTATTTTATAGAAAAGTTGTAATTTCAATTGTTATTATGCAATAATAATATTGACATATTAGTATTGAATTTAGCTAAATATACCCCACTTAAATGTTTTCGAATATTGTTCTGTTTTATAGAAATCTTGTAATTTCAAATATTTTTATGCAAAGATTGTATTGAAATATTAGTATTGAATTTAGCAGAAACTATACTTTAGTTAACCTACTGGGGATACCACTTTAAAAAAATGCACTAGTTGTTTACCTCCACTCTACTGTAAAAAGGGATGTGAGATCTCACATGAGATATCATATGAGATAACATATGAGTAATCACATGAGATCTCGCATGAGTTTTTTAACTCGGATCTCATATGAGATCTCATATAAGATCTCATGTACATAAAATAAAAAAAAAATTTTTTTTTTTTGTTGCTATTATTAAAAAAGCACATTTGAGAAACTTTTTACCTAGTACGCACCGCCAGATTGTTAAAGAAAAAAACATTGAAATTCTAGAAAAAAGTTATTTTTTTTATTTACTTCAAAACTAAACTTAATTACTTATTTGGCAAAGTTAGTCCTACTGTCCTCCCTATCAAAAATATCCATATGGTTTTTCATATGGAAAACCATATGAATTTTCATATGAATCTCCATATGAATATTACACAAGAGAAGCATATGGTAAATCTTAATTGGGTATAAATTGGGCATTTTTAACAAACATAATGTTTTTAAAGTTTTAAGAATAAAATTTAATTTAAAATCGACTCTAGTGTTCAAAATATAAATAATGAATGAAAAGTGGTGCAAAAAATAAGTTTTTGCTTAATTATGAACTTTGTAGGCTAACCTAATAAAAATAAAAGTTGAGTACCTTAATTTTAATGAAAGTAGCATTTTGATATTGAATACCAAGAATTAGCTCTATAACAGAATCAGTAGTGCGTTGTTTCCTACATTCATTTAAATTAATTCTGGAAATCTGAAAAAAATAAAGGCACAAAGAATCGGATTTTTTCAATAACAATATATTTAAAAAAATATTTTATACTCTGAATACTTATCTAAAAGGCAATAAGTAGCATTCTTTCAAGTTCATAATTAAGCAAAAACTTATTTTTTGCAGCACTTTTCATTCATTATTTATATTTTGAACACTAGAGTCGATTTTAAATTAAATTTTATTCTTAAAACTTTAAAAAAATTATGTTTGTTAAAAATGCCCAATCTATACCCAATTAAGATTTACCATATGCTTCTTTTGTGTAATATTCATATGGAGATTCATATGAAAATGCATATGGTTTTCCATATGAAAAACCATATGGATATTTTTGATAGGGAGGACAGTAGGACTAACTTTGCCAAATAAGTAATTAAGTTTAGTTTTGAAGTAAATAAAAAAAATAACTTTTTTCTAGAATTTCAATGTTTTTTTCTTTAACAATCTGGCAGTGCGTACTAGGTAAAAAGTTTCTCAAATGTGCTTTTTTAACAATAGCAATAAAAAAAAAAAAAAAAAAATTTTTTTTCATTTTATGTACATGAGATCTCATATTCGATCTCATACGAGATCCGAGTTGAAAAACTCATGCGAAATCTCATGTGATTTCTCATATGTTATCTCATATGATATCTCATGTGAGATCTCAGATCCCTTTTTACAGTAGAGCAGGGTTTTGTGGAAATAACAACATAATGGTTATTATTACCTCTTGGCATTCTGATTTATTGTAAATTATATTATAATATATGGGTCAATATTTGTGAAGTGTATACAGTTTGGATTTTCAAGTCTCATAATGTACTCCAAAGTATGTTTGGTCGAAAGCATATATAAAAATAATAATTTTCCCCAATTTTTAGCATTTAAGATCCAATCCTCTATTTTTTACAGCGATTTTTGTTTTATTCAATTTTTTGAAATTTTTAATTTTTGAGAAATTTATGTTCATTAATTTTTCTCGCAAACGCGCACTTTACAATAAAATTTTTTTTCCTTATATTGTCCGATAAGAAATTTCCCGTAAAATTCGATTCTGGGGTCCAAATTTTTTTTCGAACTGCGCATGCGCGAGAAAATCAACTTTCTTGCTTTGCCTTTTCTAGCTGATATGCCTCAGCTGCAGACAGCTCAATTTTCATCCTGATGTTCTCAAATTGTATGTTTTTTCATATACTTTCAGCATATGGAATCATTTTTTTGGGTAAATTTATTTTAAAAGCACTAAAATAGAAAAATAGCGATTTTCAAAAAATCATTTTTCATAAATTTTGAATTTCCCGCCAAGTCACGTGACCAAATGAAAATCTGACTGAAAATTCAGATTCAGCGGAAAATTTTACATAAGGATAACAATTTTCGTCTTATTTCATTAAATGGTTTCTAAGTTATCCCATTTTTAAGATAAAGATTAAAATTGACTTTTTTTAAAAAACCCTAAAAATGGGACTCTGACTTTAATTATCATATCTGCTAAACAAATAATTATAAAAAGACGAGTAAAAATTTTTTGGAAACTAAGGGCTTTTAAAAAATTTTTGAGGCCTATAGAACTCGTTTCTTTTAAAAATTAGAATTTCGGCAGCAATTTTAAAATTGGTCATTTTGGGGTAAGAATAGGCATTTGGTTTATTGACTATCGGCATGAGAGATTTAGCGACAAATAATTGCAGTGTACGGTAACAGAATGGTGACACTTATACCAAAAAAATGAGACCAATTGGAAGTATTTTGGTTAACTGGCAAGTTTGCAGATTTGTATTAAAGATTACGAAAAAATCCTATTTGATAACATTGTGGTATTTTGTAGTTATTTAGTATTTTGCTATTTCTTTTATTTCTATAGCGTTACGGAAAAATCCAAAACTTTTCCAAAAAGGGGGTCTTTTGTAAAATTTCTCGAGGAATCCGAAAATTTCGTCAAAATTTTCATTAGGTGACTAGAAAATTCGGAAAATTAAAAATAAGATAGAATAGCTACAGAATACGACAATGTTATAAAATAGGATTTTTTTCATAATCTTTAATACAAAGCTGCGAACTTGCCACTTAACCAAAATACTTCTAATTGGTCACATTTTTTTGGTATAAGTGTCACCTTTCAGTTACCGTACACTGCAATTATTTGTCGCTAAATCTCTCATGCCGATAGTCAATAAACCAAATGCCTATTCTTACCCCAAAATGACCAATTTTGAAATTGCTACCAAAATTCTAATTTTTAAATGAAACGAGTTCTATAGGCCTCAAAAATTTTTTAAAAGCCCTTAGTTTCCAAAAAATTTTTACTCGTCTTTTTATAATTATTTGTTTAGCAGATATGATAATTAAAGTCAGAGTCCCATTTTTAGGGTATTTTAAAAAAAGTCAATTTTAATCTTTATCTTAAAAATGGGATATCTTAGAAACTATTTAATGAAATAAGACGAAAATTGGTATCCTTATGTAAAATTTTTCGCTGAATCCGAATTTTCAGTCAGATTTTCATTTGGTCACGTGACTTGGCGGGAAATTCTAAATTTGTGAAAAATGATTTTTTTAAAAATCGCTATTTTTCAATTTTAGTGCTTTTAAAATAAATTTACCAAAAAAATGATTCCATATGCTGAAAGTATATAAAAAAACATACAATTTGAGACCATCAGGATGAAAATTGAGCTGTCTGCAGCTGAGGCATATTAACTAGAAAAGGCAAAGCAAGAAAGTTGATTTTCTCGCGCATTCGCAGTTCGAAAAAAAATTTGGACCCCAGAATCGAATTCTACGGGAAATTTCCTATGGGAAAAAAAATTTTATTGTAAAGTGCGCCTTTGCGAGAAAAATTAATGAACATAAATTTCTCAAAAATTAAAAATTTCAAAAAATTGAAAAAAACAAAAATCGCTGTAAAAAATAGAGGATTGGATCTAAAATGCTAAAAATTGGGGAAAATTATTATTTTTATATATGCTTTCGACCAAACATACTTTGGAGTACATTTTGAGACCCGACCATGCAAAGTCATATACAGTTCACAAATATTAACCCATATAGAATTGAAATTTTTTATATAAATGTTGTAATTATAAATATTTTATTATCATGGCGTTGATAGAATTGAAATATTATTATTGACTTTATTTGAATATAACCCATTTAAATGTTTTCAGTGTAGAGTTCTGTTTTATCGAAATTTTGTCATTTCAAATATTTGAATGCAATGATTGCATTGAAATATTCTTATCGACTTTAGCAGAAACTATACGTCATTCTACATTTATTTCTAATAGTGTCCTGTTTTATACAAAAGTTGGAATTTCAAATATTTTTATGCAATGTTAACATTGAAATATTTTTATTGACTTTGGCAGAAACTGTACACCATTCTAAATTTTTTTTAACCCTCCGTGGGGTCACTGTAACGATTTCGTCATCTAAGGAACTGCACCTTCTCCGTATCTCAGACATGCACAATGGTTGGAAGTTGGTAACCCCTCCTAAAAAAGCCGCGTCAGTATCGATTTAGCCGTTTAGTCGTAGCGTCAGTGCAAAGTTAGACCGTTGACGATATCGTGACAGTGACCCCAGGACGTGATTTTTTTTGCTACTTTTGGTAAGTAAAAAATTTTTTTATTTTTTCTCCAAATAAAGTTATTTGTTAAAATATTTAACTTATTTTCGCGTACAAATTAATTATACATGATAACCACGTGTTTTTTACCAAAAAAAGTGCCCGAAATTCGTGTTTTTCTCAAATAAAAAGTTTTTTTACCTGCAGATTACGTTCTGAGGGAACTATTTTTTGACCAGAGTCAGTAAAAGGTGGCCAATGAGACTATTTTATGGAATGCTAGATCAGGCTGGAGTCAATTCAAACATAATTTTAAATTTTAAAGAAGAACTTGAACTGCCAAGAAAAGATTTCCTAATGAAACTTGATGTAGATCTTATAAAACCTCATTTAGCGACTCGTTTGGAAGTTTCGACCTTACGAATCTCAACTCAAGAGTTGATTCGGTACATCCTAAATAAGCCTCGAGAACACGAGAGGAAGTTGATTTAATTCGAAGATGGTAAAAGACATTTATGTTCCTGCTGTCCTCCTACTCAGTTCCGGTTTCACCATGTAGGCACTATTGACACGGCCTAAGGGCCCCCACAAATTGAGCCATTAGAAAGGGTCCCCACAAAATTTTTTTAACATTGGGTGCCTACAGGCCCCCACTAGCCTAAATCCGACTCTGCTCCTACTGATAAGAAGAGAACAATTTTTTGTTGTTCTGTAACTGCCCCATAAAGGGGGTTAACATAAAATAAAATAAAAGCCTAATATTCGTAGTTTTAAGAGCCTACCCGCCTATATCGACCTTCCGTACAAGGGATCCGTAGGGCCCTTGTACTTCAGATACTTAAACTATCCCAGCAGGGATCAGATGAAATCTCGATGATCTCGAAGAGACACCTTAATATGTACAAATAAATATATATAAAGGCTGACCTTAGGACGTAGGTGATATTTTAAATATAAAATAACTTTTTTAAGATTATATCTATATTTATTGAATATCAGAGGTATACACAGAGGTATACTATTCACAAGAACGCCCTTGGTCAAGTGTGCCGAGCCGGTGAAATGTCCCCTCTTATATACCATTTCCCAGGCACGCACACCTGCACAAAGTTTTACTTGCAAAAAGTATTCCAGAACATTCCAGAAACTTCCAATGTATCTTAACGGCTTGGAAGTATTTTTTACATTTTTTATATATTTAAAATTATAAATATTTATTTATTCTTTTTAATTAATTTTTATAATATTTAATACTTTATTTTACATATAATTTTGTTTAATTAAAGAATACCTTTTATCCCTTAATTAAGGTTTATATTATATCATCTTATCTATTTTATTATAAATTTAATTATTAAGTATTTTGATGATGATTTGTAAGAAATGATTATATTTAATTATTTCTTAAATTTCTAAATTTAGTAAAAAGTCCCTATATCGTTAATTAAGGTATAAAAAGGGTTTTCTCATATTTTAACTTTATATATTTATAATCTTTAAATTAATCCTAATTTTTATTTACAACTATATACGTATTATTCTAAAAACTATTTACAAATTATTTACAACCCTTTAGTGAATACAAGTAACCCTTTACAAAAGTTATTTCATTTTTTAATATTATTATTTGAATTAAGCAGTTACTTGTTTAAAATTTTTTCACCCAAAAAGCTCGAGGTACTTTTTTTTTTTTTTTTTTTTGGATGTAATACGTCATTTATTTCCACGAAAGTACTTATATTCGAAAGTATGGTATTCACATGATATCTCGAATCGGATACTTAATTTTCTGTAAATTTTTTTCCTAAAATTTTTTTGACAACAAAATACAAAAAATATCAATTTTTTTTTTCTTTTTGGACGTAGTACCTAATTTATTTCCACGGAAGTACTAGTTTTAAGAACCTTGTTTATAGTAATTTTTTGGATCTAATACTTAATTTTTTCAAAATTTTTTTGTCAAAATTAAAAAAAAATGAAAAATAAAAAAAATTGCAATATTTTTTTTTTTTTTAGTGTAATACCTCATTTAATTCTATGAAAGTACTAATATCTGAAAATATTGTAACTAGTGATATTTCAAAACCATTATCGAATTAAGACCTAATTTTTTTTTCCAAACATTTTTTATCAAAAAATGTCAAACTACTTTTTTTTTTTTAATTTGGATGTAGTACCTCATTTATTTCCATGAAAGTACTTGTATTTGAAAGTATGGTTTTTACATGATATCTTGAATTGGATACTTAATTTTCTGAAAATTTTTCTCCTAAAATTTTTTTCACAAAAAAATACAAAAAATACCAATTTTTTTTTTTTTTTTTTGACGTATAGTACCTAATTTATTTCCATGGAAGTACTAGTGTTAAGAACTTTTTTTATAATAATTTTTTGTATCTGATACTTAATTTTTTCAAAATTTATTTTGTCTAAATTAAAAAAAAAGAAAAATAAAAAAAACTGCAATATTTTTTTTTTTTGGTGTAATACCTCATTTAATTCCATTAAAGTACTAATATCTGAAAATATTGTAACCGGTGATATTTCACAACCATTATTGAATTAAGACCTAATTTTTTTTTCAAAAATTTGTTCACCAAAAAAGCTTCAGGTACTTTTTTTTTTTTTTAATTTGGATGTAATAGCTCATTTATTTCCATGAAAGTTCTTATGTTTGAAAGTATGGTTTTCACATATCTCAAATTGGATACTTAATTATCTGAAAATTTTTTTCTCACAAAAATACAAAAAATACCAATTTTTTTTTTCTTTTTGGACGTAGTACCTAATTTATTTCCATGGAAGTACTAGTTTTAAGAACCTTGTTTATAGTAATTTTTTGGATCTGATACCTAATTTTTTCAAATTTTTTTTTGTCAAAAAAAGAGGTAAACACTACATACATACATACAAAAAAAAAAAAAAAAAACTGCAATATTTTTTTTTTTGTGTAATATTTCATTTAATTCCATGAAAGTACTATCTTGAATAATTATTATCCAATGAATTACGTTAGATTTTATTTTGAAAAAAATAGATTTAGTTGAATTCAATACATAAATTTTCTATTAACTTTTAAAAGTTAATAGAAATGAATGTATGATTGCATGATTGTAATCGGTGATATCTGAGGTATATTTAAGTATTTAGCTCATTGTTTGAGGAACCTTAGTGCCAGCTAGTTGGCAGGGTATTTTTTTAATTTTTCCCAAAAAAAACATTCTGATTATTACAGCTTATCCGGTTGTTACGGCCAACACCTTAATTTTTTTTGGGCAATTTTTTTTTTATTTATTCATCTAAATGTTAAAGTTCATCTACAAATAATTTTTTTCGACATTTAATGCCCCTGGGGTGGTGGTTAACCTTCAATTTTTTGAAATTTTTGAAATCGAAAAAACACCATTTTTCAGATTGCAAAATAAATATGGTTTTTGCAACGGAGCCAAATCTGGGCTTTTTTTTTGAAGATGATGATATATAATATATAATATATAATATATAATAATCATATATATCTGAAGATTATATCCCTAGAACATTTCCCCTTAATATCAATTAGGACCGGAGATATAAATTTTGGACCGAAACTTAAAAAAATCCTCGTTTTCTACCATTCCGGAATTTTTTGCCGAAAACTGAGCGGACATTTTGGCCTACAACGTTTTTTATACTTTAATTGAAATGTTTATCTAAAACCTTTAAAAAAAAAATTTGGTCAAAAATTATTTTTAAAGGAGCCAAAAATTGGTATTGTCGATATCGTTACAGTGACCGCAAACGTGAGGGTAAAAATATACTGACCCCACGGAGGGTTAATACATGCTCTGTTATATATAAAAATTGGTATTTCAAATATTTTTATGCAATGATTTCATTGAAATATTATTATTGACTTTAGCAGAAACTGTACGTCAACCTGAATTTTTTTCTAATAGTGTCCCGTTTTATACAAAAGTTGGAATTTCAAATATTTTTATGCAATGTTAACATTGAAATATTTTTATTGACTTTGGCAGAAACTTTACACCATTATAAATCTTTTTGAATAATGCTCTGTTATATATAAAAATTGGTATTTCAAATATTTTTATGCAATGATTTGATTGAAATATTTTTATTCACTTTAGCAGAAACTATACGTCAATTTACATTTTTTTCTAATAGTGTCCTGTTTAATACAAAAGTTTGAATTTCAAATATTTTTATGCAATGTTAACATTGAAATATTTTTATTGACTTTGGCAGAAACTATACACCATTCTAAATTTTTTTAAATACATGCTCTGTTGTATATAAAAATTGGTATTTCAAATATTTTTATGCAATGATTGCATTGAAATATTATTATTGATTTTAGCAGAAACTATACGAGTCTTTCTTTGCCAGAACAGCAATGGTGGGCAGGTCGGGTCATCGGATCGGCCTCAATTTTTTCCCATGTTTTTATAACATAAAGATAGGAAAATCCTGAAATTTTTGCCTTCTAGGTCTTAAACAGCCCGAGTTATGGCCAATCAAACTCATTAGGCGGCTCTCGACCAGCGTTAGTGCTTTTCCAGAAAATGGTTAAAAATCATAAATATAAGCTTGAAAAAAAATTCTGAAACAGTATACTGTTTCATATACATATATGAAATGATAGCATATACATATATGTTGGGAAACCTTCAATAAATCCATTTCTGCCATTAGTTTTTCGGAAAAACCCCGGGAAATTCTGGAAAATGGGAAAATGCGTTTTAAGAAAAATCGCAATATCTCATTTACCGCCATTTTTTTTTGAAAATTTTTTTCAACCGAAATCCCATCAATCTGTACGAAAAAAAATTTTGATTTCGGCCTTAAGGTCGATATCAGCCTGTTTTAGAATAATTTCACATTTTCAATACTTCTTTATTTAATTTTCCGTAAGGGGTTAAAATAATTGACTTTTTTGCTTTCAGAATCAAAGAGCCAGGGAAAAAGTAGTCCTAAATAAAAAAAAAAAATTACTATTTTTGATAAAAATTAACCAAGTTATGGACAAGTAAAGATACTGTCAAAAACTACCAATTTTATACTAATTCCAATTTTAGGCTCTAAAACGACATTATAACTTGAAAAATGTTTAACTCGCTTAAATTTTATCGTAAAAAGAAAAGTTTTGAATTATTATCGAGTTTTTTTTCCTTGGCTATTCGCTTATCCAATAAAAAAATTAATTTTATTGACAGAAATTTATTTTTTTTGTTAAAAATTGATAATAATCAAAAACTAAATTTACACTGAAAAGCCGGTACTATTGAAGCAATGTCTTAGAAGCGATTGAAATATGCCAATATAAAATATCATTGATTTGATGTCGCCGCTATTAAACGAATGGCTTCTCGCCATCGAATACGGCAGTCATTGTTTTTATGTAAATTTTCGTCAAAATAAATGAGAGTATAAGATTGAATTAATAGAGGGCATACAATCAAAATAATTGTTTTTAATATTTTGATTTAACGTTTAAAAACATTCAATCAATAGAAATTGATTTCAGTTCAATAATATTATTAATAACAAAAAAAAATACGTATTATGCATATGTTAGGTACTATTCTTTCTCTTTCTATCCTTCTGCGTATTTATTGTTTACTCAGACTGTAATTATGGCTTTTAATGGCGTGCGCGGTGTTTTTGTTTATATTATTGCTATTCATTATTACTATTATAAAGAAATGGAATTTTCTAAAAATTATTTATGTTAGATTTAATTATTATTTTTAAATATGCAGTCGCTATTCCTGGATATGCATAATATAATATGCATAATGCTAATTTTTTCCTGAGGTTCTGCTGAGGTTCTGCTAATTTTTTCCTGAGGTTCTGCTGAAGTTCTGCTAATGCTCTGAGAAACTTTAACTAAAGGGTTTAATGGGAAACAAGGCGTACTACTACTATCTTCTACTGCCTGAGTAAAAGGAAATGAATTTTTTCCAATTTTTAAACATCCTTCCTTAAAATTGAAATTTGCTTTTGTCTCCCATAACATTATATTACCAATCAAACCGGCCTTATCAATAGGAAAATTATCACTTACTAAATGAAAAACAGATTTATAATCACCGAATTTTAAATATACTTTTCCTAAAGTTGGAACGGTTGGATCAGTAATACCACTTAATCTAATTATACTATTTCTATCTACATTTAAACAATTGGGCACCGCAAAATTTTTAATTAAATTTGCATTTGAACACGAGTGAGTACAAAGTCTCCAGAGCAACGAGCAACTCACCCGATTAAGTGCAAGTCTCCAAACCCTCTGCTGAGGTTCTGCTAATTTTTTCCTGAGGTTCTGCTGAAGTTCTCAGATTTATAATCACCGAATTTTAAATATACTTTTCCTAAAGTTGGAACGGTTGGATCAGTAATACCACTTAATCTAATTATACTATTTCTATCTACATTTAAACAATTGGGCATCGCAAAATTTTTAATTCAATTTGCATTTGCACCCGAGTCGACTAAAAACAAATAAGGTTTTACCAGCGACTCGGATACTATGCTAACCGTTGGCGCTTGGCTGCCCTTACTTAGATGTATATGAACTATTGGTTCATTGAACTCGGGGCACTCTGGCTCGCGCCTGAAACCGATGCCCCGCTGGCGTTTCCAGACGCTTGTTCACGTGCTGCTCTATTATTTAAATAAATTAATTTTCTGCAATCCTTTTTCATTTGACCCGGTTTTTTACAATAAAAGCAGATTATTTGCTTACGTCCTGAAAAACTGGCTGACTGAGCCCTATTATTTTGATTATTATTTACTGCGTTAACTTCATTTGCTTTTTTATTGTGCTCGTTTAACGCTTTTTTAAAAATTTCACATGTCGTGGTTAGATGACCCCCACAGCAAATATCGCATTTTCCTACAACATTATTGTTATCTGACATTAACCTAATATTTGCTGTTGCGCTTGCGTACGAGTTACTTACTGCATATACTCCCACTTCTCTCTCTACTACAACAGCCTCTTTGATTGTATCATCAAAGTTTGCACAAGTTATTAACCGCACCATTATTTCTGGTTTCATTCCTCGTAGGAAATATTTCAACAAAACGCGATCTAAACCTATCTCAGTTTCCTTAAAATTTACATTTGGGTCATTTATTGCTGCTTTTAAAATATTTCGACCTAAAATTTTGACTCTATTCGAATATAAAACAGTATCTTCGCTTGCTATTTGTCTAATTTGCGATAGTTCGCCATATAGCTCATGAACAGTTTTCAAATTCCTAAACATGAACTCGAAAAAACTTGTAACTTCCTGCATGTTTCCGAAAACCCTCTCTCCCATAGCCTCGGCTGCCGCCCCCGATATCCTAGTTGCTACTAACTTTGTAAGTTGGGACTCAAACTCTGGGGGAATGGATTTACGAGCTAAGTTACACCTTCGTAAAAAATTTGACAGCTCATTTCGGTTTCCATCAAATTTTGGGATATAATCAAGGGCGTCTTTAATTGACAACGCCCTAATTTTTGTCAACTCATAATTTCTTTTAAAAATCGAACACGGGTCGGGCTCTATACCTCTTTTCTATTATGTAAGGGGTTTAGAAAGTTGAGAATGTGGAACCGTGGGGGGCCTTGAATTTTGTTGACTTCCCCCCACTTGAACTTTTAAAAGCGGAGAAGGAATGCTTTCGCAAGGTGGGGTGTGATACATCGTTGAGGGCCAATTCTTATGGCCTCGATGACGTGTTTGATTTTGAGTGCTTTGTCCATAATTAATACTTTCACTATCGTCTACATGATAATTTTGTGGCGTAATTTGGTTACTACGTAAATTATTTTTAATAATTTCATCTTTTAATTTAAACGCTAGGGCCTTATTTACTCCCGATGTTAAAGGTTTTTCAAAATCATTTACCCTACTTTCTTCTACGTTTATTGTATCTGATTTTCTAATAGTATCATGTAAACTGAGGGCCGCAATAACCTGTTCTGGGCCTAAACCATTTTGGTTTAATTCATTTAAAACTAGACAAACTTCAGGATTTTGCATAGTTTTTTCCAATAACTCTTTATTTTCCACCGAATATTTTAACTTATTAAATAATTTTTTAAATTCGTTTGGAATTGAGTTACCACCGAACGACTGCATTTTATCATAAATATATCTAATATAGTCAAAAGTCGTGGCACACATTTTACTTGAATCTACTCTAATAAAATTTCTAAAGATTTCATTTACCCTGAAATCTGTGTATACTGAATTCGCACTAACTTCTTCAGACTTTGCTGTTATTATATCTGCCAGAACTGATGGCTCAATTTGAGCATCTTTTAATTTTTTAAACAAGTCTACAAAAAATTTGTCTTTAAATAAAAGTCTCATTTTTAGTATTTCCTCATAATAACTTTGTTACGCCCCTAACACTACCCTTATAACTGAATCGCTAGATATTTCAAATTTATTTTCCGCGTGCTATATTAGAATTTCAAGCGTTTTAGTTACTAACGGCTCTTTAGCTAAAATTTCCTTTTCTAAATAAGAGATTTGAGTACTAGCCATTTTTTTTAATTTTTTTTTTTTTAATAAGCGAAGAATAATTTAAAGAAAATAATTTAAGATAAATACTAAATTAACTCAAGAGTCCGAAAAATAATTCTTTGTAAAAAAAAATAATTTTTTATTGAATTAGCTTAGATAAAAAAGATTAAATTTATTCAACAAAAAAATAAATTTTAACTGATAAAATTAAATTAATTTTTTAATCGTTACTAAATTAACCCAAGAATAAAAATTAATTTTTACTAATAAAAAAAAAATTGATAAGAATTAAAATTACGCAAATAAATTTCTATTTAAAAAAAAAAATTCTTTAGCTGATAAAATTAAATTAATTTTATCAATTGCATTTCTTTTAGTTTAAAAAAAAATGACTAGTATTTTTTTTAAATATTAAAATACTTTTAAAAAAAAAATTTAACAACTCTTTAACGGAAAATAAAGTTTTTCAATTTTTATACTTTGTATGAATTTAAGTTGAACCAAATATCGCGGACGAGCCCTCAAACTTGTTACGTCTAAGGTTGGGTTTTACTTTATTAAATGAATTTACTACCGACTTACTGAATTAACTTACATACATGTGGACGTAACACAATATGCGAAATGAAATGACCTTTTAGCCTTGCGTCTTATGCAGACACTAAACGGCGGGAAAGGACTTGGTTCAGATAAAATTACACAAGCATATAATATAACTTATTTATTAAAACTCTAATAGTTGTTATTTGAATATAAATAATGCTTACAATACTTAATTAAATAGTCCTAGAGGAGATCTAACACTGCCAAAGTCCAATTTGGAAGGAATATTTCACGTCGTTCTTCTAAACTACTGGTAAACGTAAACTAGTCGCGAACTTGCTAACTGATTAAAGAGAGACCGAACCTTCGGATTGTACCCCTATATATAGTGATAAGCGCTTTTTGCCTAGTCACCAAATCTATTACTAATCTTAATTATGGGGGAAGTTCTACTTCAAGGTCTCACGTACATGGGCCAACGCCCGATGAGCTGATAACCTAGCAAATATAATAATATATTTGCTCAGGTGTCAATTTAATTATGCTTGGTATATTTTTATCAATTCATCCTTGATATTAAGCAACTATTGACTTTTATTATTACTCATCATAACCCTTTTGTTTAGGGTCATTCTGACCTGACGTTACATAAGTATATAAGCATATAAGCGCGCGACAAATAAGTGTGTGCTATAGCGATATCTAAATATTCACACATACATTCACACTTTCACTGTTGAATTGAGTTTTTTTTTCTGTTTTCTATTTTATTCTATCTAATTATTATAATTTATTCAAAGAAAAAAATAAAGGACCCTGCACAAACCTTATGGGATTCGGGTTTCGGCGGAATTGGCTGAATTTTTGGCATGTTGTACATTTCGTCATCCTAAGCAAAAGTCTCAATGGGCACGAAGCTCCAAAATGCTTTCTTCGGCTCCCACAAAGCTCCAAAGCTCTACAGATCCAACATTATTTACTACTGGAAAAGGTCATATTTTATTTTTATTAATGCATCTTTTGATAAATAAAAGTATATAGTCTTACGTTTTTGAGGTCACTAAATTCAAGTCTGATGTCAGGAAAATGATATTGACAGTTGACAGCTGTCAACTAGCTGTCAAACGGTAATTAATAATTGGGATTTATGAAACCAACACCCATATTTATGTTTTTTTTGTCACTGAATTCAAATCTGGTATCAGGAAAATGATATTGACAGCTGTCAACTAGCTGTCAAATGGTAGAAAGTAATCGGGATTTAAAAAACCAGCACATATTTATATGCTTTTGTCGTCACTGAATCAAAATCTGCAGACAAAAATTGATATTTAAAGTTGAGAGCTGTCAATATCATTTTTCTGACATCAGATTTGAATTCAGCGAAAACAAAAACATATATATGTGTGCTGGTTTCATAAATCCCGATTATAAATTACTGTTTGACAGCTAGTTGACAGCTGTCAACTATCAATATCATTTTTCTGACATCAGATTTGATTTCAAGGACAACAAAAACATATATATATGTGCTATTTTCATAAACCCGGATTATAAATTATCGTTTGACAGCTAGTTGACATCTGTCAACTGTCGATATCATTTTTTGACATTAGATTTGAATTTAGCGATCTCAAAAACGTAAGACTATATACTTTTATTTATCAAAAGATGCATTAAAAAAATAAAATATGACCTTTTCCAGTAGTAAATAATGTTGGATCTGTGGAGTTTTAGAGCTTTGTGAAGAAAGCATTTTGAAGCTTCGTGCCCATTGAGACTTTTGCTCAGGATGACGAAATGTACAACATACCAAAAATTCAGCCAATTCCACCGAAACCCGAATCCCATAAGGTTTGTGCGGGGTCCTTTTTTGAAATTAAAAAATGTTTCAAATTTAAAAAAAAGCTTAGTAAAAATTAAAAAAAAGTTAACATCTCTCATTTTTCTCGAAAAATTACCGGATTAGTTGGGTGCCATTTGTAATGTGCTTATTTCCACCCTTACGGAAATAAAGTCATTAATAAAAATTCAGTATTTTATAATAATACACTATATCACGGGTTCAATAATCGCGAGCGCGGGACTTACCTAGTCAATCTTTATGCTGAAAGAGAAAGAGAAAAATATGCATATATAAATACTTAAAATCAGAGTCATGGGAATTTTCTAAGAAATAGGGTTAAATATTTTTATTAAATAAATTGAACACTAGTAATTTTAATAAACACACAAATTATTAACTTTATTTCAAAAATAATATATAATCAACTATAAACTAAAAATGTCTTTTATTCTAAATTAATTATGATAATGAATCGAAAAACATTGTGGTCGATGACATTGTTTTGGTGACTGACAAAACAATGCCCCCAAGCAAATTGGCCTTTAGGTCGAATTATTAAAATATTTAGGGTAAATGAACCAGTGAATGACCGGCCTCCAGTGAATGACCGGATTGTAAATTATTGATCATAATTTTTTATTATTTTATAAAAAATTTAAAATATCATCTCGATTTGATAGATTTACCTATGACTTGCCATTAAAGTAATTTATTTTAGACAAAATCTCTACCAAAAACGAATTAAAATTAATAATTTCACGGCTCTTTCGTGTTTATGGAAGAGACGCCATCTTTTTAGTAAAACTGAGTAAAATCTATAAATCTAAAAACCTTATAACTGGGAAATTCCATTAAAAAAAATTTAGCGCTTAAAAGATTCTTACTTTGGTTTCATATTATTTAAAAGTGTTAAAAGTATAAATTCTCAAAGGATTTTTGATTATAAAAGTCCGCAAATTAAAAATATTTTTAAAAAACCGATAGTCATTTACTGGGAGTCAATATTATATATATTTCTAGTAAATGACCGGTGGTTAAATTATTGGAACCATTATTAATTAATAACTCCAGTGATTGACCGAAAAAAAAAGATTTACATTTGATAAATTTAATTTATTAATTATTAATAATATGTAAAATATTAATTAAAAAAATTTATATGATAATAGAAAAGATCATTATATGAAAAATTTTAAAATTTAAAATATCATAAGCTTTAAAAATCCCAAAAATTTGTAATTAATTAAAGTTTTGTTATATTTAAAATAATTAAAAAAAATAATGGTAGCTTCCTCTTTTTTAAACCCATGAATATAATTTTTTCTGAAAAGAAAAAATATATTTATAGTTATGCATAACGTTATGATGTCTGTAGAATTAACTTACCGGCACAAAATTTTTTTTATTTTTTGTTAAGTACTGAAATCGAAAAGTAAAATAGCTAACAATATTATGTTTATTTGCTATTCTTATACCCAATGATTAGAATTATTCCTGAAAATCTCAGGCTTTTATCTCTTTTAGAAAAAAAAATATTTACAATTGAAATTAATATAATCACATCTGATCGGAAGAGCTATTTTTAAGAACCTAAGTTAAACAAAGAAATTGAAAAGTAAAATAGCTAAGAAAGTAATGATTATTGGCTCTTCTTCGAGCCAATGATTAGAATTATTCCTGAAAATCTCAGGCTTTTATCTCTTTTAGAAAAAAAATTATTCATAATTTAATATTTTTGACATCAAAAATTTCTCAGCGTTGCAAAATAATTTAACAATCAAAGATGAATAATTTTTTTTCTAAAAGAGATAAAAGCTTGAGATTTTCAGGAATAATTCTAATCATTGGCTAGAAGAAGAGCCAATAATCATAATTTTTTTAGCTATTTTACTTTTCAATTTCACTGTTTAACTTAGCTTCTTAAAAATAGCTCTTCCGATTAGATGTAATTATATTTAAATTGTAAATATTTTTTTTCTAAAATAAATGAAAGCCTGAGATTTTCAGGAATAAATCTAATCATTGGCTAGGATAATCATTACTTTCTTAGCTATTTGACTTTTCAATTTCAATAGTTAACTTAGTTTCTTATAATTAGTAAGCAAAAGTTTGTTCCAGGAAAGTTTTTTTTACTTATGTTAGGTACTGAAATTTAAAACCAAAAAAAAATAATTATCGTTTCCTTTTCTTCAAACCAATGATTAGAATCACTCCTGAAAATTTCAGGCTTTCAGGCAAAATTTCAGGTAAAAATCTCTTTTAGAAAAAAAAATATTTACAATTGAAATATATAATCACATCTAATCTGAAGAGCGTTTTATAAAAAACTAAGTTAACTATTGAAATTGAAAAGTCAAATAGCTTTGAAAATACTCAAAAGCTTGCCAAAATATATAAATACCTGTTAAAAAAATTTAATTAAAAAAAATTCAATTTAAGTACATCTTACAAAGATTTATCCAAAAGAGCCTCAAAATTTTACATAAATTGATAAAAATAATTATAATGATAAAATTTTTGTTTTAAATCTTTAAAAGGTATTTCTATATGTCAATAGTTTTTTTAAAGTCAATCAGACCTTTTTTTTAAGTAATAAATTCTCTTACTTTAAAAGTGGTAATTAACTGGTTACTCGCCGGTCATTAGCTGGGTCCAGCTGCCATTCACTGGCATTTTTCATGGTTTTGGAAAAAAATATTAATAATTAAAAAAATATTCAAATATTTAACAAGAAATCCATTTGAGTGTATTTTTAGACCTTAAATAAAAGTGTTATCAATAAATTTTTTTTTTTAAACTAAGTTTTTATAAAAATTAATCCACCGAAAGTTGGAAAAATGTGAAACTGGTCATTCACTGGTTCATCTACCCTAAAGGGCCCGATGATCTGGCAAGGATTGTTTAGGTCAAGACTTGCACTTCTGTCTTAAGAAGGCCAGTTCAAAAGTTAGTATTATTAGGCACAAACAATGAACTATCCTGAATAATTTAATTGAATTCAATTCTTTTATTGTAGGTTGCATTGTTTGTGCTTGATGGTATTGGCATTTGTTCAATAAATTATATTTATAAAAAAAATAATTAAAATTATCTTATCTTGTAAATATTAAAATATTGTATTATGTATTATAGTGTATTTTTATTTTTGTATATATACTGTTCTTTTTTTAAAAAATTATGTATAATATTGTAATCAGTTCATTTGAAAGGGGAGAATGGTGTGAAAACACACACACCCTTAGTATTTTTATATATCATGTAAAGATGCCCCGCGCCTGACCGGCCGAGATGCTCTCGCGTTCTTATTTCGTGCTAAATAATTATCTGTACATAATAAGTTATAGTGTCATTTTATTATTATAACCTTTACTCCTTATTAATTATTTACATATTAATTAATGCATTTCGGCCAATATACTTCCAAATAGTTTTTGGCAAGTATATTTGAAGACAATTTGCCAAATTTTTCTCCAGCAATGTCAATTTTTGATTGAAAACAATTTCAATTTTTCATCAACAATTGTTTCGTGAACTTCTGTATCTTTAGATAAACATGCCAAAAAATGCCTTACAATGAATTCATAAACTTTAGCTTCGTTTTGATTTAATTTGGTGCATACTTTATTGGATGAATAGAAGGATGAGCTTGATCAGATTTTTTACCTTTTTACCTTTTAGCTGTTGAGCAAATGGATCCCATAAATTGTTATTGACTTGTTCATTAACCAAATTTGCAAAATTCAAAGTATTTATTGCTCGGTTATTTGTTCAGTAATTTCAGAAAACTTAGCATTATAGATTATAATATTGTTCTTTATTTCTTTACAAACACTATTAATTTCAAAGCCATTTTATATTTTATTAAATTTTTATTTTTTTCATATTTTAACAATAATTATAATAAAATAAATATTTCCATTTATAAAAAACAACGTTTCTTATATATTAAAAAATAAGTATTAATTTTAAGTATTTATGTGTAAAAATCGAAGTTCGATAATCGAACTAGATTGACTTGGAGCTCTTGAAGGTCATGTTAAAATTAGAGAGAGAAACCTCAATTTTGTGTATAAGAGTACTTCTAAGTTTAGTAACATATCTTAGTCGCGCGCTCTGACGGGCGCAGTAATAAATATTTTTTAACGGAACATTTTATACTCTTATCTTAACCAATACATATATCACATAAAAATGCACTATTTTACTAAAATATTTGCTAAAATTTTAAATAATCAACCAAAGTCTTTATCGACCACAAACAAAATCAAATTTACACTGAGTACGAAAAATAGCTTTTTTTTTCTTTTATATCCGTATAAAGGGTTTTTTAGGTCTGAAAAATGGGCCTTGTATTTTTTATTTTATCCAAAATCATATCTGGATCAAAAATTTACTGCAGAATCTGAACTTGAAACAAGAAAGTATACTTTTCATTTAAAAAAAAATCATCAGATATCCCCTCCAAACCTAGCAACTTTCACTTCAAACATTTTTCTTTATTTTGCTTTGTTTGCGAAATATTTGAGTACATCAATTAAAATGACTCACCCTGTATAATGACCATTACCAACGTGTTTCTATATTAATTTAAATTATTATTTACTTAAGGTTACTAAATTTTTACATAAAAATATTCCTTGAGTATTTACAATTTAGGAATAAAGAAGCAATATTTAGCATTATTTGCAAGTAATTTATTTATAAGTATTAATAAAAAATTAAAAAAATTTGAGATGAAAGCAAGTAATCGTCAATTTAAAGAACAATATTTATAGCTAAGACATTTATATACTCAGTAACAAGAGAATGCAAAAACAATAAACAAATGGATAAAATAGAAAGACCTATAGTAGATAATATAATTAGGTTTTCTAGCCACTAGCTAAGCCTAGTAGAGGTTGGGATGTGAAACAGAAATTATGTCTGCTTCAAGCAATTTAAAAATATGAATAAACGCGCGCGTGTAACCAAAAATTAAAAACAAAAAGCACTGATGGCTGAGAAATCAAGCCAGAAAGAAACGTGCGCGCAGATATCCATTCTTGCTACCGGCTTGAAGTGAAAACAGTCGTCATTGAAGAACATCAAAGTAATATTAATATTTTATAATAGATATAATTGTAGTTAGTCTATTTTATTGTAAAAGTAAGGTGATTAGAAGAGAAAAGTCATTATTATAATTAAGTCATTTAATAATAAAGTTAGTCAAGTCTGTTTTATTGTAAAGAAATAAATTGTCTAAGCCATTTAAACTAGTAAAATTGAGATAAATATTTACTGAATAGACTATTTAAGACTATTTTCAATCGTTAATTAATCCAATTAAAAGCCTAAATACATAAGAGAATTTCGGATAATTTAGTTTTTAGATAACTTAGTGAACATACATTTCAAGGCCATTTTTCCAGAGCTAACTATCTCAACCAGAGACCTAAATAAAAGGAGTAGCTGTTCAAAGGTCGGCCATTATAAATATTAAACATATTTATGTGTTTGATATACAGTGCACGAATGTACACATGTAGACGAGAACTCATTTTCTTTTTCCCTTTTCTCTTTTTTTTATATGTCATCTATTGCCTGTGCATAAAATGTGCGCCACTTACGAATGTCTGTATCAATAATCAATTAATAATTAATTCACTTAATTTACTGGCCAAATTAGATTAAGGGTTGTTTAAAAAATATGATAACCTATAATTTTCATTTATCGTTTTAATCATTGATTTGATTTTTTCTTCCCCCTTTTTTAGAATTATTATAAGTATAAAATCTTGCAGCTAGCATAGCTATCTTTATATGAGCGCTCCAGTGCACTAACTGGATATAGAATCTTGAAGAAACGAATAGGTGGGAAAGAGAATAGACAAAAATCTAACACTCTCGTATACAAAAACAGGTAGCAAGTAGTGCCCTCTCTATATTATTAGTTTAAAGAGTATAATACGTGGGACCCCCTAAAGCATCTGCCGACGCGATGCCGTATATGCGTTCCTGAATTTTTAAGTATCCCTCTCTCCACGTAAAATTCTATATCCAGTTAGTGCACTGGAGTGCTCATATATACAAGTAAGTATAGGTAAGATAAGCAACTTTATCGTCGTTTATATTTGCAAAAAAGCTTGATAATTCAAGCTTTCGTTTTGAGTGAAAGCTCAATAATTTAATATGTTAGCTTCTTTCCGTTATTGTTAATAATAGTTAAAATATAATAGAAATTATTAATAAATACATAGTCTAGTAATTATTTCATCATATTGTGTAAATGTAACATTTTTTTGCATATTAGTAAGTGAAAGAAATAACCTGGTACCTACATACTACTTAATTTACATAAAGAATAAGATAACTTTAACAAAACTTGTAATGATATAAAAATTTTATGACTTTACTAAGAAAGTACAAATAACACATTATTTTTTTCTCATTCTTCCTAAATAACTGAATATTTAATTATTTTGTACCTACTTCCCTATGATATACCTATGGTACCGAATTACTACAATATACTTTTTTTTAACATAGAACATGTTCATTGGATGGGGTATTTGAAAAAGTCCGGCTTGGCAGTGGAGGGGGGGGGGGGTGACAAAATGACTTTTTTTAGAGATGTGAAAAAGTGACGCCTTAGATTTATTCATTTGCGCAGTCTATAGGCGTTAAATAACTTTTTTTGTGTATTTAAAAGTCTAAGAAGGTTTTTGGGGTCACTTTTATAGAGCTAATGTTATTTTTATATTTTTATATCTATGACTTTGCGTTTTTCAGGTTACTCGTCTTAAATCCGATATGAACCAAAAGATTTCATAAAATGACAGCTGTAAAAGCCCTGTCAACTAGTTATCAATTTGCGACAATAAAGTGAGAATTTTATTTGCTTGGTATAAAATTATGTTTTTTAGATCTTTTATCTAAAATATGATATGAAATATGATATCGTGAGCTTACAGCTGTAATCATAAGCTGATACTATGAGTTAGTGTGGTTATAAAGTGGAATACTTATTTGGCAATACCCACGAATGTAAATCTCTTATTTATTAACTAATTCAAAGTAGATATCAACTTCCCCTAGATACAATGTATTTTATTGAAATAAATGATATTCTAAAAAACAAGTTTTACATGTGCATACTTGTAGCTGTTAATATATACTTTGTTCTATGTGATAGGTCATTTCTGTTATATATATATATATTAATCCTACACCTGATATTTGCATGAATGTCATAGACGATATAGGATCTCGCAGGTGCGCAAAAATCAAATTTGGTTAATGTTAAGTAACTTAAATTAAAAAATTTACCATGTCATGCTTAATAGCCTTCGAAGACTATAATATATTTGCTGTTTTTGCAATTTTTTATTAGAGCCCTTAATTTGGGCCTATTTTGGTCATTTTCTTACATATATATGTCTCAGTCACGTTAGTGAAACCAGTGACTTTATAAAATTGCTAGTGATTTTATAAAGTTTTTCAATTTTATAGAAAACGATGTTAACAAATGAAATGAAACAACTAATTAAAATTAGTAATTTTATAAAATTACCAAAGCCGCCTTGTAAGTTTATGAAAATGATTTAAAAAAATAATTTTTAACAAATTTTTAAAATTTTATACAATTACCGAGGCTGTTTAATAACTTTGTAGACATATAATAACTTTTTTGAAAAGAACGATGTCTCTCATATTAACCATAATTTAGTTATCGAATTGAGTACTAATTTGTGTTTATATTATACTATAATTAGTTTTAGTACTACATTTATTGCTAAAAGCTTCTGAAATATTAAAATAGTTTTTATATTGCATACGATTTCAGGTTATCCTGCTTAAAAAATTTTTGTTCGTCGATCTTGACTGCAATACTAATATTAAGTCTAAATTCTGTTTGAGATTTTTCTGATCAAAAAGTTCATTTTCGAAAGTTTTTATAAAATATTTTTTGTGATTTCTAATGACAAATCGATTGCCATCAGAATGATAATCATGACCTCGATTCTAGATGAGAAGTTCATAGAGAGCCCAACCAATTTTGTAAATGAATTGCCTTTTAAAAATATAAAAATCTATATTACTGATTCATATTAATATTAAGGACAACTATATAGTATTGTTATAATTTCAGATGGAATTCGGACAAAGTTTTAAGAGTATAAACTACGTAAATCTTAATGAAAAAAATGAAGATTTATTGTCACAACTTAAGTTTCACGATGCAAGATTAATGGGCATAAAAGATAGTATTTTGTCTCATCAAGTAAAACTTAAAAATTGTCTAAAAATTTTTGAAAAAATTAGAAAAGGTAAATTGACATAATTTAGTAGTTTAAGTATTGAGTATTAAGGTGATTGTAAATTTGTGCATACATTTTTTTGTTTTAATAACTAAGTAAATATGACAAGGATATTTACAGCGAAACAAAAAAAGTTGCCTTAAAATTAAACAAAAATTTTGTTATACACACTAAACCTAAACGAATTTTTTGTTACCCAAAAAAATTAATTTAAAATTATTTTTTTTTAATTATTTTTTACTAAATTATATAACTATTGCATTGATTATTGATGCTTGTATAAGTCTCATAAATACAACCCGAATCCATCTTTTAGAAGTATTGGAAGGTAACAGTTTATTGCAGTGTTGATCGTGGAGGTCTACGCTGCCTATGAATTGATTGTAAAGAAAGAATGCATTTGGGAAGTCCACTTTCACTCTTTTTTTTTCTATTTTATCATACCTATCCGCCGTTCTTGCTGGAGTAACTCCAGGTGCTGTTGAGAGTATGTTTACATTTTTTGAGTCTTTAACAGTTATAAAATTCATATTGCTTTTTTTATCGTGTTTTGCGACATAAATTTGTGTAGCTTCAGCATCAATAAAATTTTTTTCAGCTACTCTATCAGAACCTACTGTTCATGTAGCTCGAAGCCCTGTTCATTTTAGATGTACAAGTAAATCAGGCGAGGTAAATAAATTATTAAAATAAACGTGAAGCAACTATTTTTTTCGGTGACGTAATATGTAGTAGAGTAGTAACCTATTAGTTATTTTTATTACAACAAGGCTTCCGAGAGCAGTGTTAGACAAGTTTTCTTCGTTTTCTGAATTCTTGCCACAGTATATTTGGAAAGAAAACAAATAACCTTCGGGACTGAACATTCCCCACATATTTTTTGAATCTGATTGGTTTAGATTTTATAAATTGTTTGAAAGATACTTTTCCAAAGAATTTTACCATCGTTTCGTCTGCAGATAAAGCTGAAGTAAATATTTCAAAGCGCAAAGTATTTTTTTGATAAATATCTATAATTCTTCGCACTCGCCACGTTGTTTTGATTTACATCCTCAATTTTAGAATACTTTAAAATTTTCTTAATTTTTTTAAATCTATCTCTTCTCATCTCATCAATGACTGGTTTTGCATCTAACTGTTCATTTTTTGAGAAGTAATCTCTTTACGAAAGTCTTTTATTGTAGGATGTAAATATCAATATACCTATTAATGTATCCAATTCTCTGCTAGTAATATCAAAACCATTCATTCTGATACAATTTATAATTTAAGTTTTTAATTCATCTATAAAGAGGGAAAAAATAACTCAAATACTTCAGCAAAAGAACTTGATAAAATTTTTTATTTATCTTTTTCCGAAAGAAAAATTTCATATGATAAAACCTCAGAATAAACTTTTTCTCCATTTCTCCAATCATAGGTATAGTAATTTTCTAATTTTTTTTTGATATTATGTATACTAATTATATATTTTATTGTAAAATTCATTCGGAAAAAGTGATTGAATATCATTATCCTCATCACTTTCGTCTAAAATACAATCAGATTTAATTCCTTCAGATTCAGTATCAATTTGACTATCATCATCTGAATTATAAATTTCAGAATCAGAAGAATTATCAGAACTGTCATTAGCACTAATTTAAATAATTTAACTAATTTAGCAATAATTTAAAAATTGGTCATTTTGGACTAAAAATGGGCCTTTAGTTTTTTTACAATAACTATGAATTAGTGTTATAGAATTTCGGTTTACGGTGCTTAAAAAGTTACTTTTACACCAAAAAAATAAAACTAACCAAAAGTTTTTTTACGTTGAACCAATTAAGGCCCCTGTGTTATAATGGTCTACGTGCAATGATCATTGACTTTAAATGTAAAATATCTAATCATGAGACAATTTTAAGAATAAAATAATAATTTTTATTATGTTTTTATTAAGTCTAAAAATTATTTTAGACAAAATATTTAAATTGAACATTTATATCTTTCAAATAACTTATTAATCTTTTGCATTCCAGAAAAATTTTTTTTTTTTTATATTTTTTATGTTAATTTTATTAAGATTTACATGCATTCTTTAATTACGTATTGCTACAGATGTATTATACTTATTATATATAGATACTTTATCAGGTATCAGATACTTAAACATTATTATTATGTATAAATACTAAAAGTATTACATATTAGTTGAATTTTTAGTTGAATTTTATTTTAATTATTAACTAAATTAAGTAATTATGTGTAAAAAAATTAAATTTATTTTATATGTTTTTGTATATTGTAAACACAAAATAAAAAAAAACTCAATAAAAATTATTATTTTATTCTTAACTTTGTCTCATGATTAGATATTTTACATTTAAAAGCAATGATCATTGCACGTAGACCATTATAACACAGGGGCCCTAATTGGTTCAACGTAAAAAAACTTATGGTTAGTTTTACTTTTTTGGTGTAAATATACCAAAATTATGTAAGAAGACTTAACCAGCTTAATTATTTCGTAGAGAAAATATAAATTTGTGTTTATTAGTGATTTTAAACAAATGTACAGGCAAATACTCATACATCCTAATGATCAATTTTATCAAGCAATTATTTGGAGAGAAAATAAATCTCAACCTATTAAAATTTATGTCCTTAATACTGTAACTTATGGTTTAGTATCAAGCCCTTATTTGGCCATTCGTTGTCTTAAACAACTGGCTGAAGATGAAAAATCAAAGTATCCTCAAGGAGCTGATCTTATAAATAATGAAGTGTATATGGATGATTCCATATCTGGTGGACATACCTTTTGAAGAAAGATTAGAAAAAATAGATCAATTTAAATCTATTTGTAAATTAGGAGGTTTGGAACTTCATAAATACTTATCTAATAACCAAAAAATCTTAGAATTTATTGATGTTAATGATAGAGCTCTCTCAGATTCTGAATTTAATGAAAAATTTGCTTCAGGTATATTAGGTTTAAAATGGAATCCTAAAGGTGATTTTTTCTTTTTTCAAATAAACTTATCTAATATTGAAGATTTAAGGAAAAAATTATCTAAAAGACAAGTTTTAGCAAATATTGCTAAACTTTTTGATCCTCTTGGGTTATTTCCCCCAGTAATTATAACTTCTAAAATATTTATGAAAAAACTATGGTTGCATAAATTAACTTGGGACTGTCAATTACCCGATTATTTAGTTTCTGATTGGATATCATGGTATAATAAGTTACATTTAATTAATTCGATAAAAATTAACCGTTGGTTTAATTTTTCTCCGGAAGTGCCCATAATAGAAATACATGGCTTTGCAGATGCTCTTAAGTCAGCTTATGCTGCAGTAGTTTATTTGAGATTAATTTATGGTAATGGTGTAACTTTTGTAAATCTTTTGCAATTAAAAACTAAAGTTGCTCCAATCAAAAAATTTTCCACAATTCCTAAATTAGAATTATGTGCAGCCATTTTATTGGCAAGATTAGTTAAAAAATTATTATTAGACTTAGATTTACCTGAATGTTATGTTCATTTATGGACTGATTCTAAAGATGTTTTTTATTGGTTACGTGATGATCAATCTAAATGGAAAATTTATATTGGAAATAGAAGTTCAAAAATTCATAATTATGTTCCTCAAACTCAGTGGCGTCACGTAAAATCTAAGGAAAATCCTGCTGATTGTGCGTCACGTGGCTTATCTGTTGATGAATTTATTAATTTTGATTTATGGTGGAAAGGTCCAACTTGGATTATCCTAATAGTGAACCATTTCAATTTATTTCTGAACCAAACAATGTAGAAATAGTGTATACTATAAGTTCGCATACTTGTAGTTATGTTAATGAGACTACTTCTGTTGTTTCAAAATATGGTGATTTGGGAATTAATAATAAATATTCTAGTATAAATAAATTACTTACAGTTATAGGTTATGTTCTTCGATTCATATCTAAATTACTTACTAAAACAAAATCGCGGTTATTAAATAAATCTAATTTATTTGCTAATAATTGGTTTTGTGGTAATATTTACGAAATACAGGAAAGGTTAAATGCATTTGAAATTATCAGAGCTAAATTAGTATGTATATTCTTAATACAACATATATATTACTATAAGCAATTTATATCGTTGTTGAATCCACTGATAATTTGTCAAATTTAGATCCCTATGTTGAAGATAATTTATTAAGAGTAGGTGGTAGATTATGTAATGCATTATTACATCCTGATGAAATGCATCCCTTCATCTTACCATATGATTCACATTTGTCGTATTTGATAGCTTGTCGTGTTCATTACATTCAAACAATCCATGGTGGTTTAAAATTATCTTTAGGTACTTTACGTCAACAATGTTGGGTTATAAAAGGTCTATTTGTGATTAAAAAAATTATTAGAGAATGTGTAACTTGTTGAAGATATAGAGGTAGCACATTAAATCAAAAAATGGGAAATTTGCCTTCTTTTAGACTTAAATCAGGTTTAGATGTCTTTATCATGTAGGTATAGATTATGCAGGCCCATTTAATATAAAAGCATCTAAATATCGTGGTATAAAGACTTATACATTGCATTATTTATTTGCTTAAATACTCGTGCTATTCATCTTGAATTAGTTGAGAGCTATAATAGTGCAGATTTTATCGCTGCATTTCGTAGATTTACTTCTACTAGAGGGGAATGTCTTAACTTATATTCTGATCAAGGTACTACTTTTGTAGGTGCCGCTAAAGAAATTTCTAATCTATTCAAAAAATCTTCTGAACATATGAAGATATCATGCATGTTCTTAAATATGAAAATGTAACTTGGCATTTTAATCCACCTGCAGCTCCTAACTTCGGCGGATCCTGGGAGGCAGCAATAAAATCAACCAAGTATCATTTAAAACGTGTTATTGCAGATCAGATTTTATCCTTTAATCAATTTAATACATTATTGAAATAAATAGAGGCTTGTTTAAATTCAAGGCCAATTTTAGCTTTAAATAATGATATTACTGATCTGCAAATATTGACACCGTTTCAATTAATAGCTAAGTCAAATAAACCGGCATATATTTTGCCTGATCAAAATTATTTAATTAATTCGAAACCACCATTAAAAATATGGCATCGTATTCAATATATATTACAATGCTGGTGGAAAAATTGGTTGCTCGAATATCTGCAATCTTAGCAAACTCGTGACAAATGGAAAATTGCTCAGAACAATTTATAAGTAGGAGATATAGTTCTTATCACTGATAATAATATACCTCCTGCTAAATGGCCATTTGCTAAAGTCTTAAAAATATATCCTGGTAGTGATAAATTGATTCGTGTTGTTAAATTACATACAACGAAATCTCAATTAAAAAGGCAAATAAATAAATTGACATTTATAAATAAATCTGAAGAGTAAATTTATAGTTTAAAATTTTAAATTTGAAAATGATAAGTGTTAATCAAAAAATATGTACGAACTTAAAATAAAATGTAAATAATACAAAATTGTAAATAGAATTTAATTATTTATTGTAAAAATATAAAAATATAATCAAATAATGTATAAATTAAATTAAATTATTTTATATTTTTAAATAAAATAATTTGTGTGGGAGAATATTTGAGAGTGTATAATGTGTATGTATTTTTAAAAGTTATTATATTGCGCATGCGTTAGAACCGTCGGCAGCGTTGGCTTCACCGGCGCTCTCCTTTTCAGTCACTTCTCTTTCACCATATAATATAGACGTGTATGCAGTACCTTTTTATAAATCTTTTGATTATTTTAATTTTAAATATAATTAATTATTTTACTGCAAAATATTTGTGTTAAAAGTTATTTATTTGCTCTCTAAAATTTATACACCAAGTTATCCTTAATAATTACAGTCCAAATCAAGAAACCTTTTTAAATACGTTTCTGTAATTAATAATTATAACTTTACTAGAGACAGAACTAGGCTCCTTTGAAAACTCTGAATGTGTTGGCATAATCATAAATTTGCAGTAAAAAATAATTTTCTTCAGCAACAGAAACAGAAGTAAATTCAAGAAAGCGGAACTCATCCCCTTCGGCTTTTGCTAGTATATATATAAATCTTTAATTATGTTTGACCAAACACGATAAACGAGAACACGATAAAAGTGTTTAATAATCGTTTTTACGGCAATAAACGGCAAAAATTACGGTTCAGAACATAGGCGAGGTTTTATTTTGATTGATAGTGACAAAAGATTTTAATAAATGAAAAACTAAATTTCCAAGAAAAAAAATTTTACCAAATTAAAAAAAAAACCAAAAACAACTGAAAACGGAGTAAAAATTTTTTTATCAAAAAGAATGTCATTCGATTTGAGTATATTTTTTAAAGTTTAGGACTATTATGATATATATTTTTAATTTTTATCAGTCACTAATTTAGTAAATGAATATAGTAATTAACAGAAGTTTGAATAGCAATTATCAGGGAGAATCTTGGAATTGGTATTCGAGGAAAGCAACTGACACTTGTGGATCCTAGGGAAGGGTAGTCAAGTTTTGGATTCCCGGACATTCCCCCGAATATGAATCCCCGAATGGACATTTCCCCGATGACCTTTTCCCCTATGGCCATTTCCCCGAAGCCGATAACCCGAATGTCTGAATTTACCCGTAAGCCATACCCCCGAAAAATTTTTACCCGAAAAACCACAGAAACCCATTTCCCCGAAAATAAAAACAAGAAAAAATCAAAAATTATTTAAACCAAAATTAATTTGTTTTTAAATTATTATTTAAAGAAACCCAACTTCACTTTATTTATTTATATATTTTTATTGTAATATTTATTTTAATTCAATTCCGAGATATTGCCCATCATTGTGGAATTAGTATTACTAGCACACTGACTAACCACAGTAGAACAAATAACATGAATTGATAATATATTTTTAACTTTATAGAAAGCTTACACAATACAGCAGAAAAAAATTTTAAAGTTTCAACAATTTAGCAGAAAAAAAAAAAATTTTTAATTTAAACAATTTAGTAAAATAAATTTTTAAGTTTAAGGAATTTAGCATAAAAAAAATTTTATAGGTTATGTAGTTTTTTCTTTTTTGTGATTATTTTACTTATAACCTTTAAACACAAATTTTTACTCACACACATTTAGCTCTTCACTCCTTAATTTAATGATTTATTTAAAAAAATTTTAAACAACATGTTTTTATGTTTAATATAAAAATTCAAATTTAATAAAAAGAATTTAATAATTTTACAATTGCATGTAATTCAAAATAATTTAATTATATTAAATATGTAGTAGAAAAAAAATAACAAAATTAATTTAATATAACTGCTTATTTTCAAAACAGATACTTAAAAAATAATAGTGAGTTTTAAAAGCATCTGTAATATTAAACATAAAAAATATAATAATTTTATAAACAAAACTTATCTTTGATAAAGTGAGCAGACGACAAAAATTTTGTTTCTTGAGGTGGCTGCCATCACTGATAATCTCTTAGTTGCGTCTTTTTTGAATGTGCGTAGAGTGCGGACCGATCACGTTTTTTCGGTGCTTGGTACCTTTTTTTCTTTTCTTCATATACATAGAAAGGCTCTTATTAATGGCGGTAGACCGGTAAAGAACCCGTGATGAACTGCGCGCGCCGACCCGGTCAAGATGTCGAGGAAGAAGCAACAAGCACAAGTTCTTATGATATGTTGGGGAGGGGGGTTGTATAAACCCGCACCAAATATTTCTGTTTTTCAGCAATGACGTCACTATGATGTATATTACAGCATGATTTTTTTGTCTTTTTTCCATTGCAAATAACTGCCACTTATTTTTCTCCAAAAGTTTTTTTTGTTCAATTAAATAATTTTTTCAGCTTGACACATTTAAAAATTTTTAGACAGCACAAGTCATACACACAGAGCCGTAAACTCGGAAATTTTAAAAACAAAACCCTGTTATAGCGTTATTCCGAGTTTTGAAACTTAGTTCTCAGCGTAAAGAGAATTGAAAACCTGAATCAGACTATTTCTATGGTTTAAAACTCGGAAGTAGGGTTATTCCGGGTTTGCATCTAGACTCCGAGTTTCAAAACCCTAAAGTAATGAAAAACTAAGTTTTGAAAAACAGAATTGGAGGGAGCGCTTTGCCTTTATGTTAATAGTTTATTTATTTATATTTATATATTTTTATATTTACATTTATGTTTATATTTTATAAGTATAAACATATTTAAGTTAATAAAAAATAAAATTAATAATAAAAAAAAATCTTCATAAAATTAAAATTTGTATAATTTAAAATTGGATCAATTAATAAAGTACTCTTTCTAATTAAACATTGATTTTTTTATACATTTTTTATATATTTTTTTATTTGATAAAAACGATGATTTAATTTAAAATAATTTTTATTATTGCTCAAAATTTTAATTTTATGAAGATTTTTTTTAATTATTAATTTTATTTTTTATTAACTTAAATATGTTTATATTATTATACATAAAATATAAATATAAATAAATAAACTATTAACATAAAGGCAAAGCGCTCCCTCCAATTCTGTTTTTCAAAACTTAGTTTTTCATTACTTTAGGGTTTTGAAACTCGGAGTCTAGATGCAAACCCGAAATAACCCTACTTCCGAGTTTTAAAACATAGAAATAGTCTGATTCAGGTTTTCAATTCTCTTTACGCTGAGAACTAAGTTTCAAAACTCGGAATAACGCTAAAACAGGGTTTTGTTTTTAAAATTTCCGAGTTTACGGCTCTGTGTGTAAGAAAGTCATGAGAAAAAAAAAGTTGAAAAAAATCTGGCGAAACAAATTTTCTGGATGTTTTGAAGCTATCGTCGAGGAGAAAAAAAAGTGAAATAAGTCAAAATGGAAATTTTTTTTTTTTTAGTAGTTTGGGTAAAAATAAAAGTTATTCCCAATCATATTTATATATAATAAGTTGAATGGTTCTGAGTTATTTCAGGTTGAACTGGACAGCTGAAATCAAAAAAATTGAAAAATTCAACTTTGGAGCAGCCGTATCACAAAATTATGCATCAGGAAGTGTAAAGTATGAGTGATTCTACAAATCCCAGGTAAAAAGCGACCCAAAAAAAATATTTTTTATTTTAAAAGTCTAATATCAGCGCTTTGTATGCTTTAATATAAAAAAAAGATGACAATTAGCATCCGCATATGAAAAGTGGGGGTAATGTAAAGATGGTTTGAAAATTTATTTGATATCATTTACTCGAAAAAAGGTCGATAAAAATCCAATTATTTTTTATTTTTTTTGTTTTTCAGCTGGTCGTTCCTCCCTGGACGTGCCCGTATATATATACTAGTTGCCTCCGGCTCACTTCGCTCACCACGTCAACCGCTAAGGGGGGCAACACCGCCCTAGACCCCAGCAACTTGATTTTTCCAAAGATATTTTGTTTTAGGTTACTCAATATTTTTTATAACCTTTTTTGTACCCGAAGTATTATCTAAAATTTACTATATCATAAAAATTACAGACTTTGGAACTCAGGCAGATAATTAATGATCAGCAATACAAAACTTGCGTTCCCACCCATTCCCCCGAATACCAATCCCCGAATGGACATTTTCCCGATGACTTTTTCCCCTACGACCATTTCCCCGAATTTAAAAAACGGACAGTTCCCCGAGAAACCTTATACCCGAAAATCTTTTACCTAAAACGTTTTACCCGAAAATAAAAAATTACATTATATTTTAAATGACATTATATATTATATTTTTATTTTTAAATTTCAATAATTATTATACTTTTTTTTACAATTTTTTTAAAATTATTATTACTAGCTGATTGGCCTCGCGATGCTCGGCTTAACCAAATAAAAACTCTTGTGCATTAATTTTTTTATATTTTAATCATATGTAGTTAATTATAATAAATTTAATCATACATGATTAAAATGCAATTTAATTTTATTTAAAAATGAATGAGAACAGAATTAATTTTATACTTCTAAAATTAACAAAAAAATTTTATAATTCATATTAAGAAAAAGTTACATGATTATTTATAAATATTTATAACTAATGAGGTATATTTTATAACATAAATAATTATTGATAATAAATAATAATTGAAAATAAAATATAGTAATATGCAGTTTTTTTAACAAAATTTGTAGTTTTTTTCATACTGTAGACAATGAATATTTGAATATTTTCAATTTTCATACACATCACAACTGATATTGTAGACAATCAATATGAATATGACTATAGAATGAAATTTTCATAATTTTTTATTGTTCATAAATAGGACAGGCGATATCCATTTCACTCTATGGTGAAATTTTTTTAGCTTTTTCATAAATAAAACAGCCAACAATATAGATTGAAAATTTTGAATTTTTTTCATAATGTAGACAGCCAATATAAATTTTACTATTGAGTGAAATTTTTATATTTTATGTTTTTTCATAAATAGTATAGCCGATATCCATTTTACTCTATGGTAAAATTTTTGGTGTTTTCCATATATAAAACAATATAGATTGAAATTTTTGCTGTTTTTTTATATTGTAGACAATCAATATGAATTTTACTCTAGAGTGAAATATTTATGATTTTTTTTTGTTCATAAATAGGACAGAAGATATCTATTTTACTTTATAGTGAAATTTTTTGGGATTTTTCATATATTAAAAAGGTCAACAATATAGATTGAAATTTTTTCAGTTTTTTCATATTGTAGACAATCAATATGAATTTTACTATCGAGTGAAACTTTTATAATATTTTTTATAAACTTTTATAATTTTTATAATGTTTTCATAAATAGGACAGCCGATATCCATTGTACTCTATATATGGTGTAATTTTTGAGTTTTTTCCTATATAAAACAATTAACAATATAGATTGAAATTTTTGCTGTTTTTTATATTGCAGAGAATCAATATTAATTTTACTCTAGAGTGAAATATTTATAATTTTGGTTCCTCATAGAGAACCCATTGTTTTAGGTAAAATGTTTATTTCTGATTTTTTGACATATACGCACGTTTTAAGACCTCAGGATGCTAAAAAACCAGTTTTAAAAAAAAGTATGCATGTGTGTGTGTGAGTGTATGTATGTATGTATGTAGCACTGTCACCGGTGATATTTCACAACCAGTATGACATTAAGACCTATTTTTTTTATAAAATTTTTTTCACCAAAAAATCTCCAGGTACTTTTTTTTTTTTTTAATTTGGATGTAATACCTCATTTTTTTCCATGCGAGCAAATTTTTGTAGTATTTTCATATCGTAAACAGCCAATATGAACTTTACTATACAATTAAATTTTTTAAATTTTTGTTTTTTTTATTCTTAGGACTGCCGATAACTATCTTATTTCATAGTGAAATTTTTTGAGTTTTTTCATATATAAATAGCCAACAATATAGATGGTAAATTTTTTAGTTTTTTCATATTGTAAACCACCAATATGAATTTTACTACTCTAACAAAAATAACCACGTAGTCCGACTCCCTAAATCAGGGAGTCCGACTCCCTGTTTTAGAGAGTTAACTCCCTGATTTAGGGAGTTAACTCCCTGAATTAGAGAGTCCGACTCCCTGAATAAAATAAATTAAAAACATGAAAAAAGAAACTTTCCACATTACCTGGGGGTTTTCCAGGTTCAGAAAAACGTTTTTATTAAAGAAAATTTTCATTTTTTTACCCCAGAATATTTTCCCATTTTCCAAGATGGCGGATCGTAAAATATATTAAAAAAAACTTTCTACATTACACGGGGGTTTTCCAGGTTGAGAAAAACGTTTTTATGAATGAAAATTTTCTTTTTTTCACTCCTGAATATTTTCCGATTTTCCAAGATGGCGGATCTACAAACTAAAAAAAAGGAACTTTCTACGTTACCTGGGGGTTTTCGAGGTTGAGAAAAACGATTTTCTGAATGAAAATTTTCATTTTTCACTCCAACATGTTTTCTGATTTTCCAAGATGGCGGACCAAAAAAAACAGGAAAAAACAACTTTCTACATTACCTGGGGGATTTAGAGGTTGAGAAAAACGATTTTCTGAATGAAAATTTTCAATTTTTCACCACAACATGTTTTCCGATTTTCCAAGATGGCGGACAAAAAAACAGGAAAAAAAACTTTCTACGTTACCTGGGGGTTTTTGAGGTTGAGAAATACGATTTTTCGAATGAAAATTTTCATTTTTTCACCCCAACATGTTTTCCGATTTTCCAAGATGGCGGACCAAAAAAACAGGATAAAACGAATTTCTACGTTACCTGGGAGTTTTCGAGGTTGAGAAAAACGAATTTATAAATGAAAATTTTCTTTTTTTCACTCTAGCATATTTCTGATTTTCCAAGATGGTGGACCAAAAAAACAGGAAAAAACAACTTTCTACGTTACCTGGGGGTTTTCGAGGTTGAGAAAAACGATTTTCTGAATGAAAATTTTCATTTTTTCACCACAACATGTTTTCCGATTTTCCAAGATGGCGGACAAAAAAAACAAGAAAAAACAACTTTCTACGTTACCTGGGGGTTTTCGAGGTTGAGAAAAACGAATTTATAAATGAAAATTTTCTTTTTTTCACTCCAGCATATTTCCGATTTTACAAGATGGCGGATCAAAAAACTAAAAAAAAGGAACTTTCTACATTACCTGGGGGTTTTAGAGGTTGAGAAAAACGAATTTATAAATGAAAATTTTCTTTTTTTCACTCCTGAATATTTTCCGATTTTCCAAGATGGTCGATCAAAAAACTGAAAAAAATGAACTTTCTACATTACCTGGGGGTTTTAGAGGTTGAGAATAACGTTTTTATGAATCAAAAGTTTAATTTTTTCACCCCAGCATATTTCCGATTTTCCAAGATAGTGAAACAAAAATAGCTAATAAAAATAATAAGATCGTATATTTCCCTAAATTCAGTGACTTTACTTCTGAATAAAATGAAATAAAATAATATGTAAATAAAATATATTTAATTTTGCAAATACATGTCAAAAATTACAGCATTAGAATTTTAAAATAGGCATAACAAGTTCCTAAATAAATAAGTACAAGGAGTGTTATTAATTGAAATTAATAAATTGTTTTTTTTTAATGATTAACATTGGAATTAAATATGCCTTTGAAGATTAAATTTTTACATATGTATATGCTTGCATATATGTCAATTTTTTTATTTTATTATATTTTACAATTGAATACATTTTTTTACAAATTTCTTATTTTCTGTGTTTTAATCCACCATTTTGAAAAATCGGAAAATATTTAGGATTGAAAAAATGAAAATTTTAATTTATAAATTTGTTTTTCTCAACCTCTAAAACCCCCAGGTAATGTAGAAAGTTCCCTTTTTTCAGTTTTTTTTACCGCCATCATGGAAAATCGGAAAATATTCAGGATTAAAAAACGAAAATTTTCATTCAGAAAATCGTTTTTCTCAACCTCGAAAACCCCCAGGTAACGTAGAAAGTTGTTTTTTCCTGTTTTTTTGGTCCGCCATCTTGGAAAATCAGAAATATGCTGGAGTGAAAAAAAGAAAATTTTCATTTATAAATTCGTTTTTCTCAACCTCGTAAACCCCCAGGTAACGTAGAAAGTTTTTTTTCCTGTTTTTTTTGTCCGCCATCTTGGAAAATCGGAAAACATGTTGTGGTGAAAAATTGAAAATTTTCATTCAGAAAATCGTTTTTCTCAACCTCTAAAACCCCCAGGTAATGTAGAAAGTTGTTTTTTCCTCTTTTTTTTGGTCCGCCATCTTGGAAAATAGGAAAACATGTTGGGGTGAAAAAATGAAAATTTTTATTCAGAAAATCGTTTTTCTCAACCTCGAAAACTCCCAGGTAACTTAGAAAGTTCCTTTTTTTCAGTTTGTAGATCCGCCATCTTGGAAAATCGGAAAATATTCAGGAGTGAAAAAAAGAAAATTTTCATTGATAAAAACGTTTTTCTCAACCTGGAAAACCCGCGTGTAATGTAGAAAGTTTTTTTAATATATTTTACGATCCGCCATCTTGGAAAATGGGAAAATATGCTGGGGTGAAAAAATGAAAATTTTTATTCAGAAAATCGTTTTTCTGAACCTCGAAAACCCCCAGGTAACGTAGAAAGTTCCTTTTTTTTCAGTTTGTAGATCCGCCATCTTGGAAAATCGGAAAATATTCAGGAGTGAAAAAAAGAAAATTTTCATTGATAAAAACGTTTTTCTCAACCTGGAAAACCCGCGTGTAATGTAGAAAGTTTTTTTAATATATTTTACGATCCGCCATCTTGGAAAATGGGAAAATATGCTGGGGTAAAAAAATGAAAATTTTCTTTAATAAAAACGTTTTTCTCAACCTGGAAAACCCCCAGGTAATGTGGAAAGTTTCTTTTTTCATGTTTTTAATTTATTTTATTCAGGGAGTCGGACTCTCTAATTCAGGGAGTTAACTCCCTAAATCAGGGATTTTTTTTTTGATTTAGGGAGTCGGACTACGTGGTTATTTTTGTTAGAGATATACAGTTAAATATTTTTATTTTTTTTTTCATTCTTAGGACTGCCTATATCTATATTATTACATAGTGAAATTTTTTTAATTTTTCATATATAAAATAGCCAGAAATAGTGATTGAAATTATTGTAGTTTTTTCATATTGTAAACAGACAATATGAATTTTACTATACAGTTAAATTTAAAAAATTTTTTTTTTTTTTATTATTCTTAGGACTGCCAATGTCTATATTATTTCATATTCAAATTTTTAAGTCATTTCATATATAAAACAAAAGAGCTTCGGTGCAAATTACTCCTTGTAAAAAATGCTATCGAGTTGACGCTTTTTTTTTAATTTTAGCTCACGGCACAGAGTTATAACTGTTTAAAGCTAAGAAGTACAAAATTTAAAAACTCAAAAATTGGGCATTTTCTTCACTTCATATCTTAAAATGGTTTGTATCAAAATATATAAAAAACAAAATGCATTGTATTTATTAAACGCTTTTCTAAAGCCGATTTTTTTTTGTTTTTTATTTAATGTATTCATTAAAAATAAATAGCAAAAAAAAGACTCAGAGTCCGATTTACTGAATTATTGGGTTTATCCATTGAAATAATAGTATTGAATTTAGCAGAAACTATACTTCACTTTAATTTTTTTTCGAAAAGTGTCCTGTTTTATAGAAAAAGTGTAATTTCAATTGTTTTTATGCAATAATAGTATTAATATATAGGTCTTGAATTTAGCAGAATATACTCCACTTAAATGTTTTCGAATTCCGTCGTGTTTTATAGAAATGTTGTAATTTCAATTGTTTTTATGCAATAATAGCATTAAATTATTAGTATTGAATTTAGCAAAATATACCCAACCTAAATGTTTTTGAATATTGTCCTGTTTTATAGAAATCTTGTAATTTCAAATATTTTTATGCAATGATAGCATTGAAATATATGTATTAAATGTAGCAAAATATACCCCTTTTTCAATTTTTTTCGAATAGTAGCTTGATTTTTAGAAAAGTTGTAATTTCAATTGCATTGAAATATTAGTAATTAATTTAGCAGAAAATATATATAACTCACTTTAATTTTATTTCGAAAAGTGTCCTTTTTTATATAAAAGTTGTAATTTCAAATGTTTTTATGCAATGATAGCATTGAAATATTAGTATTGAATTTAACAGAAACTATACCCCACTTTAATTTTTTTTTCGTTAACAACTTAAAAAGATAAACTCATATTGATTGTCCACAATTTGAAAAACTTCTAAAAATTTAAATACGAGTTGTCGGGTGTGTATTTTGTATTTTTATATTTTTGAATTTTTTATTTGTAAAAATTGTATTTTCAAATATTTTTATTGACTTTAGCAGAAACTATACGTCATTCTAAATTTTTTTGTAATAGTGTCCTATAAATTTTGTAATAGTGTTTTATATATAGCATTGAAATATTTTTATTGACTTTAGCAGAAACTAAACGCTATTCTAAATTTTTTTCGATTAGTGTACTGTTTTATATAAAAAATGTAATTTCAAATATTTTTATGCAATGATTGTATTGAAATATTATTATTGACTTTAGCATAAACTATCCGCCATTCTAAATTCTTTTTAATAATGCTCTGTTATACATAAAAATTGGCATTTCAAATATTTTTATGCAATGATTGCATTGAAATATTTTTACCGACTTTAGCAGACACTATACGCCATTCTAAATTTTTTTTGAATAATGCTCTTTTATATATTAAAATTGGCATTTCATATATTTTTATGCAATGATTGCATTGAAATATTTTTATTGACTTTAGCAAAAACTGTACGCTATTCTAAATTTTTTCTAATATTATACTGTTTTATACAAAAGTTGGAATTTCAAAAGTTTTTATGCAATGATAGCATTGAAATTTTTTTATTGACTTTAGCAGAAACTATACATCATTTTAAATTTTTTTCTAATAGTGTCCTGTTTTATATAAAAATTGTAATTTAAAATGTTTTTATGCAATGTTAGCATAGAAATATTTTTATTGACTTTAGCAGAAACTATCCGCCATTCTAAATTCTTTTTAATAATGCTCTGTTATACATAAAAATTGGCATTTCAAATATTTTTATGCAATGATTGCATTGAAATATTTTTACCGACTTTAGCAGAAACTATATGCTATTATAAATTTTTTTCGATTAATGTCCTGTTTTATACAAAAGTTGTAATTTAAAATATTTTTATGCAATGATTGCATTGAAATATTATTATTGACTTTAGCAGAAACTGTACTCCATTCTAAATTTTTTTGAATAATGCTCTGTTTTAAATAAAAATTGGGATTTCAAATATTTTTATGCAATGATAGCATTGAAATATTTTTATTGACTTTAGCAGAAACTGTACTCCATTCTAAATTTTTTTGAATAATGCTTTGTTATATATAAAATTTGGCATTTCAAATATTTTTATGCAATGTTAACATTGAAATATTTTTATTGACTTTGGCAGAAACTATACATCAATCTGAATGTTTTTCGAATAGTGTACTGTTTTATACAAAAGTTGGAATTTAAAAAATTTTTATGCAATGATAGCATGAAAATATTTTATTGACTTTAGCAGAAACTATATGCCATTTTAAATTTTTTTGAAAAGTGTTGTGTTTTTTTCAAAAGTTAAGATTTCACATATTTTTATGCAATGATTGCATTGAAATATTATTATCGACTTTAGCAGAAACTGTACTCCATTCTAAATTTTTTTGAATAATGCTCTGTTATATATAAAAATTGTGATTTCAAATATTTTTAAGTAATGTTAAGGTTCTTTACCAGACAATTAATATTACGGTATTTTAACAGATCATTTTTCGTGGTAGCTTTAATAAAAAAAAAAGTACGACAACGTCGCACAATGTTTGTAGGCACGCGATTTTATTTACATGATTATTATTATAATATTATGCGTGTATTTTAAACGTCGACGTTGTCACCTTAAAATTTTCATCGGTTTTTTATTTTTTCTTATTAAAATATCTTTTATAAGAAAACCACAATTTATTTAAAAATCGAATAGAAGTTTCTTCAACAATTAATTTACTTGGTGCAATTTAAAAAAAAAAAATCTATTGTTCAGTTTCGGCGTTGACAGTAAATAAAAATCTCAAACCCGCGTTTTTTGACTCGGCTCCTATGCTTGCAATGTATAAGAATTCAACTTTGGAGCTTTGTATCTCCTAAACGAAAACCACAATTTTCTTAAAATTTTATTTTTATGTGTATTATTATAATATGAAGCCCCTATAAAAATTTTAGCGATTTCTATTGTCGTCTAAATTACTGGTGAACTACCTTAACATTGAAATATTTTTATTGACTTTGGCAGAATCTATACGTCAATCTGAATGTTTTTCGAATAGTGTCCTGTTTTATACAAAAGATGGGATTTCATATATTTTTATGCTACGATTGCATTGAAATATTTTTATTCACTTTGGCAGATACTGTACGCTATTCTAAATTTTTTCTAATAGTGTACTGTTTTATACAAAAGTTGGAATTTCAAATATTTTTATGCAATTATTGCATTGAAATATTATTATTAACTTTAGCAGAAACTGTACTCCATTCTAAATTTTTTTGAATAATGCTTTGTTATATATAAAAGTTGGGATTTCAAATATTTTTATGCAATGTTAACATTGAAATATTTTTATTGACTTTGGCAGAAACTATACATCAATCTGAATGTTTTTCGAATAGTGTCCTGTTTTATACAAAAGTTGGGATTTCATATATTTTTATGCTAAGATTGCATTGAAATATTTTTATTCACTTTGGCAGATACTGTACGCTATTCTAAATTTTTTCTAATAGTGTACTGTTTTATACAAAAGTTGGAATTTCAAATATTTTTATGCAATTATTGCATTGAAATATTATTATTAACTTTAGCAGAAACTGTACTCCATTCTAAATTTTTTTGAATAATGCTTTGTTATATATAAAAGTTGGGATTTCAAATATTTTTATGCAATGTTAACATTGAAATATTTTTATTGACTTTGGCAGAAACTATACATCAATCTGAATGTTTTTCAAATAGTGTCCTGTTTTATACAAAAGTTGGAATTTAAAAAATTTTTATGCAATGATAGCATTAAAATATTTTATTGACTTTAGCAGAAACTATATGCTATTTTAAATTTTTTTGAAAAGTGTTGTGTTTTTTTCAAAAGTTAAGATTTCACATATTTTTATGCAATGATTGCATTGAAATATTATTATCGACTTTAGCAGAAACTGTACTCCATTCTAAATTTTTTTGAATAATGCTCTGTTATATATAAAAATTGGGATTTCAAATATTTTTATGCAATGTTAACATTGAAATATTTTTATTGACTTTGGCAGAAACTATACGTCAATCTGAATGTTTTTCGAATAGTGTCCTGTTTTATACAAAAGTTGGGATTTCATATATTTCTATGCTACGATTGCATTGAAATATTTTTATTCACTTTGGCAGATACTGTACGCTATTCTAAATTTTTTCTAATAGTGTACTGATTTATACAAAAGTTGGAATTTCAAATATTTTTGTGCAATGATTGCATTGAAATATTTTTATTGACTTTAGCAGAAACTGTACGATATTCTAAATTTTTACTAATAGTGTACTGTTTTACACAAAAGTTGGAATTTCAAATATTTTTATGCAATTATTGCATTGAAATATTATTATTGGCTTTAGCAGAAACTGTACTCCATTCTAAATTTTTTTGAATAATGCTTTGTTATATATAAAAGTTGGGATTTCAAATATTTTTATGCAATGTTAACATTGAAATATTTTTATTCACTTTGGCAGATACTATACGTCAAACTGAATGTTTTCCGAATAGTGTCCTGTTTTATACAAAAGTTGGAATTTCAAATATTTTTATGCAATTATTGCATTGAAATATTATTATTGGCTTTAGCAGAAACTGTACTCCATTCTAAATTTTTTTGAATAATGCTTTGTTATATATAAAAGTTGGGATTTCAAATATTTTTATGCAATGTTAACATTGAAATATTTTTATTGACTTTGGCAGAAACTATACGTCAATCTGAATGTTTTTCGAATAGTGTCCTGTTTTATACAAAAGTTGGGATTTCATATATTTCTATGCTACGATTGCATTGAAATATTTTTATTCACTTTGGCAGATACTGTACGCTATTCTAAATTTTTTCTAATAGTGTACTGATTTATACAAAAGTTGGAATTTCAAATATTTTTATGCTAAGATTGCATTGAAATATTTTTATTGACTTTAGCAGAAACTGTACGATATTCTAAATTTTTACTAATAGTGTACTGTTTTACACAAAAGTTGGAATTTCAAATATTTTTATGCAATTATTGCATTGAAATATTATTATTGGCTTTAGCAGAAACTGTACTCCATTCTAAATTTTTTTGAATAATGCTTTGTTATATATAAAAGTTGGGATTTCAAATATTTTTATGCAATGTTAACATTGAAATATTTTTATTGACTTTGGCAGAAACTATACATCAATCTGAATGTTTTTCGAATAGTGTCCTGTTTTATACAAAAGTTGGGATTTCATATATTTTTATGCTAAGATTGCATTGAAATATTTTTATTCACTTTGGCAGATACTGTACGCTATTCTAAATTTTTTCTAATAGTGTACTGATTTATACAAAAGTTGGAATTTCAAATATTTTTATGCAATGATTGCATTGAAATATTTTTATTGACTTTAGCAGAAACTGTACGATATTCTAAATTTTTTCTAATAGTGTACTGTTTTATGCAAAAGTTGGAATTTCAAATATTTTTATGCAATTATTGCATTGAAATATTATTATTGACTTTAGCAGAAACTGTACTCCATTCTAAATTTTTTTGAATAATTTATTATTATTATTATTATTCAATTTATTCACAATAGCAAAATACAGTACACTCTTGTTTACAATAATGCTTTGTTATATATAAAAGTTGGGATTTCAAATATTTTTATGCAATGTTAACATTGAAATATTTTTATTGACTTTGGCAGAAACTATACGCCATTCTAAATTTTTTTGAATATTGTTGTGTTTTAGACAAAAGTTAAGATTTCAAATATTTTTATGCAATGTTAACATTGAAAAATTTTTATTGACTTTGGCAGAAACTATACGTCAATCTGAATGTTTTTCGAATAGTGTCCTGTTTTATACAAAAGTTGGTATTTCAAATATTTTTATGCAATGATTGCATTGAAATATTTTTATTGACTTTAGCAGAAACTGTACGCTATTCTAAATTTTTTCTAATATTATACTGTTTTATACAAAAGTTGGAATTTCAAAAGTTTTTATGCAATGATAGCATTGAAATTTTTTTATTGACTTTAGCAGAAACTATACATCATTTAAAATTTTTTTCTAATAGTGTCCTGTTTTATATGATAATTGTATTTTTAAATATTTTCATGCAATGATTATGAAAATTAATATTTATGAAAATTAATGTTATTATTAAATGGAATTTTAAATATTTGTCTGCAATAATTGCTTTAAAATGTGTTTTTAATTTCAAAAATTTTTATGCAATGATTGCATTGAAATTTTTTTTGTATTTGTGTTGTTTTATAAGAAAATTGTATTTTTTTATTGACTTTATCAGAAACTATATGCGATTATAAATTTTTTTCTAACAGTCTCCTGTTTTATAGAAAAATTGGAATTTCAAATATTTGTATGCAATAATTGCATTGAGAAAATTTTTATGCAATGATTGCATTAAAATGTGTTTTATAATTTCAAAAATTTTTATGCAATGATTGCATTAAAATTTTTTTGTATTTGTTTTGTTTTATAAGAAAATTGTATTTTTTTATTGACTTTACCAGAAACTATACGCCATTATAAATTTTTTTCTAACAGTCTCCTGTTTTATAGAAAAGTTGGAATTTCAAATATTTTTATACAATGATTGCATTTAATTATTTTTTTAATTAAATATATTTTTATGCAATGGTAGAAATTAAATTTTTTTTAAAGAAATAAAATATAAAATATTTAAAATAATATAAAAAATGGATATCAGCTGTCCTAAATATAAAAAAATAAAAAATTCAAAAAATTAGACTCTAATTCGTTAAAATATTTTTAAAATTAAAATATTTTTTAAAATTAAAATATTTTTTAAATTTCATTCCAATGATTGCATTAAAATATTTTTGTCATTTCAAAAATTTATATGCAATTATTGTATCGAAATACTTTTTTAATTTGGTCATTAGAAATTTTTTTCTAACTGTTTCTTGTTTAATAAAAAAATTGGAATTTCAAATATTTGTTTGCAATAATTGCATTTTTTAGAAATGATTGCATTGAAAAATTTTTTAATTTTCAAAAATTTTTTAGCAATGATTGCATTGAAATATTTTTTCAATTTCAACAATTTTTTACCAATGATTGCATTGAAATATTTTTTTAATTTTAAAAATTTTTATGCAATGATTGCATTGAAATATTTTTTATATTTCAAAAATTTTTTAGCAATGTTTGCATTGAAGTATTATTTTAATTTCAAAAAAATTTTTCAGCAATGATTGCATTGAAATATCTTTTAATTTTTAAAAATTTTTATGTAATGATTGCATTGAAAAATTTTTTAATTTTCAAAAATTTTTTAGCAATGATTGCATTGAAATATTTTTTATATTTCAAAAATTTTTTAGCAATGATTGCATTGAAATATCTTTTAATTTTCAAAAATTTTTTAGCAATGATTGCATATAAAATTTGTTTAAAATTTTTTCAAAAATTTTTATGCAATGATTGCACTGAAATATTTTTTCAATTTCAAGAATTTTTTAGCAATGACTCCATTGAAATATTTTTTTAATTTCAAAAATTTTTTAGCAATGATTGCATATAAAATTTGTTTAAAATTTTTTCAAAAATTTTTATGCAATGGTTGCACTGAAATATTTTTTCAATATCAAGAATTTTTTAGCAATGACTGCATTTAAATATTTTTTTAATTTTAAAAATTTTTATGCAATGATTGCATTGAAAAATTTTTTAATTTTCAAAAATTTTTTAGCAATGATTGCATTGAAAAATTTTTTTAATTTCATTAAAAATTTTAATTTTATTTCATTCCATTATAATTTTTTTTCTAACTGTCTCTTGTTTAATAGAAAAGTTGGAATTTCAAATATTTTTATACAATGATTGCATTTAAATATTTTTTTCATTTTATATATTTTTATGAAATGTTTATGATAGCATTTAGGTTTTTTTTAAGAAAATAAAATATAAAATATATAAAATCATATAAAAAATGGATATCAGCTGTTCTAAATATAAAAAAATAAAAAATTTCAAAAAAGTAGACTCTAAGTCGTTTTTTTAATATTTCTCTTTAACGAATGGATGAAATTAAAAAAAAAAAAAAGTACCATTAGAAAATTGTTTAATAAATACAAAGAAACTTGGTTTTTACATTTTGATACAATCCATTCCGAGATCTGAAGTGATGAAAATGTCCACTTTTTGATTTTTTTAATTTTGAAGTTCTTAGCTTCAAACAGTTGTAACTCTGAACCGTGAGCTCAAATTAAAAAAAAAAAAACGTCAAATCGATAGCATTTTTTCCTAGGAATAATTTGCACTAAACCTCGTTTCAAAAAACCTCTTAGATACTGAGAAAAATCAGTTTTAGTGAAAAAAAATGAAATTATTTTGCGTTTTCGACTACTAACTTCTGATATTGATTTCTCGAAATCATTTAAATATTTTTTAAAAATTAAAAAAAGGTCTGGAGATATTTCTTTAAAGATTACTTTAAAACCACTTTCATGTATTTTCGTCCGTACAATTCTCCATAAATGCGTGTCCAATAAAATCAAAAATAGTCAATTTTTTAAATTATTTCATTTTAATATATATAGGATTATTTACATCGAAATATTGCAACCAATAGCATGTAGGTAATCTTTATAACGAGCAACTCAAAATATGTCGGGATGTTTTTTTTCCAACTAATAATCGAAACCTTGTATGCCTGCCTTCGCTGGCGTTATTTGTTCTACTGTGGTTAGTCAGTGTGCTAGTAATACTAATTCCACAATGATGGGCAATATCTCGGAATTAAATTAAAATAAATATTACAATAAAAATATATAAATAAATAAAGTGAAGTTGGGTTTCTTTAAATAATAATTTAAAAACAAATTAATTTTGGTTTAAATAATTTTTGATTTTTTCTTGTTTTTATTTTCGGGGAAATGGGTTTCTGTGGTTTTTCGGGTAAAAATTTTTCGGGGGTATGGCTTACGGGTAAATTCAGACATTCGGGTTATCGGCTTCGGGGAAATGGCCATAGGGGAAAAGGTCATCGGGGAAATGTCCATTCGGGGATTCGTATTCGGGGGAATGTCCGGGAATCTGTTTTAAATTTTCTATTGTGGTTGTTATCATTACAAATCTTGAACATTATTTTGAACCTTTAATTAATTAATTTGATGTTACATAGGTTCATAGGATCTACTGTACTGACGTGGAATGCCTTTTACGACGGCTTGCTAAAGATTGAGCTTCCGGATGGATGCTTCATGATCGGATGCGCGGATGATGTCGCTTTAACCATAATAGCTCGAGAGACAAAGGACCAGCAAAATACCCTGGATGCGGCCATGCGCCTTATCAATAGCTGGATGTGGGATCACGGACTAAGACTTGCAGTTCTGAAAACGGAGATTATCCTTCTGACCCGGAGAAGGGTTGATACCATATTCGGTTGATGCCATATTCCGACAATGTCCGCATAAAAAAGTACTGCAAGAAACTAAAGGCAGTACAGAGGCAGGGGGCATTTCAAATTGCTTGCTCGTACAAGTCTGTATCAGAGCCAGCGATCCAGGTGGTGGATTGGGTGATTCCCATCGATCTGCTTGCCTTGGAAAGGCAGGCGATCTATAATCGTGAGGAAGAAGAGCGCGACGTAGCTTTCGTTCGCCCTCGCTCCCGCACAATAGAATGCTGGCAGTATAGGTGAAATGGTGACCTGAGGGGATGTTGGACGCACCGCCTTATCATCGATTTGGAAAGCTGGATGAACCGTGATTATGGGGAGGTAGACTTCTACCTCACACAGTTCCTAACTGGTCACGGTTATTTCCGCGATATGCTATTCAAGTGGCGCAAGGTGACATCTCCGGAACGCTTGCATTTCCCGGGCGAGCTGGATACCACTGAGCACATCTTTTTTGGGTGTCCTCGCTTCGCTGAAGGGCGACCGCCCTTCGATGAATGGAGGTCGGAAGGAGTCGTCCCGGAAATGCTGCGCAGTACCGCTAACTGGTACAGTGTGGCAGAGTACGTACGGGCGACACTGATTAAAAAAAAGGAGGAAGGTTTCCTCTCGTAGGATTAAAATTAGATTATTTATCGTCATCTGTTTACTACGATTACCTTTTTGGTTAATTTTTATGCAATTATTAATTTTAGTTTCTTATTTTTACAATTTAGTAATAAATTGTGGTGGGTGAAATGTTGTGTAAATATGTATATATGTAATATAGTGTATGTATGTATGTTGGAGTGCTCCCCTCCTCTTTTTATATGTATATTCACTCCGAGTCTTAGTGCTCGCCTTTTACGCAAGCTATAAAGAGCTATAATAAATACGTTATAATTACTACAAATGATATTGTGCCATTATTAAGTAGACACCAACACCAAACTATCCAAAAACCTCATCAATCATTATAAAGTTCATCTATTTCATAACACTGGTGGTAGCTGGGGCAAAATCTGAGGATGTAGGCTAAATTCTGATTTCAGATTCGGTTTTAGGACATCAAAATACGTAACTAAAGTGCTTTTATTTTTAACTTTTGGACATAGTAAAATATTTGCTTTTTGGATCACTTTAGAAGGTGGCTGGGGGTAGCTGGGGCAAAATCTGAGTGTGTAGTCTAAATTTTGACTCAGATTCGGTTTTAGGATATCGAAAAACTTACCTGTAGGTAGGTCTATTTACAGAATCAGAACTTTTTTTTTGCACCTGTGTTATTGTTGTCTGAAATTGGTAACCTTTTTGATCCGTTAGGATGTTTTTCACCGGTAATAATAGTAGCTAAAATTTTGATTCAAGATTTATGGTTACAAAATTTAGATTGGGATGACAATTTACCTGAAAATATTTCAAAACAATGGTCACATTTTAAAATAGCTCTTCTCGCACTGGTAGACATCACAATTCCACGTTGAGTTGAAAGTTTTGAATCCTCTAATGTATGTTGCAATTTATTGTTTCGAAAATGCTTAAGAAAGAGCTTATGCAGCTGTAATTTGTGTTGTAATAACATATAAAAATAAAAAAAAGTTATCATTATTAATTTCCAAAACAAGAGTAGCTCCAATCAAAAAATTATCCATTCCAAGATTAGAACTTTGCACAGCATTTGTTGCTTAAATTAGCTAATTGATTAATTCTTCAATTGAATTTGAAAAAAAAAATTAAGGTTTTTAGCTGGTTGGATACATTTACAGTTTTAACTTGGTTAAATTCACACCCATAAGGTAGCTAATATTCAAAATTCTGACCTTAAAATTAATTGGCATTACGTTTTTTCTAAAAGCAACCCAGGAGATGTAGCTTCAAGAGAAATTTCAGCATCTGAGTTTTGAAGTTTTTCAATTTGGTAGAAAGGATCATCGTGGCTTGAGTAATCTTCTGATCATTGGCCAGCAGAAAAAGAAAAAATTGAAGAAAATAAAAATAAAAATGAAGAAAAGTCGTTAGCCATAATTAATACATTAACAGTTTTAGAAGAACCATATCAATTTCATAAATTTTCTAGCTTAGACAAATTATTATAAGTTGTAGCTTATTGTTTAAGATTGATCAATTATTATATTAGAATAACTCTAAAATTTTTAAGTCCAGAAGAATTAGAAAAATCTTTAATTTTCTTAAGAAAATGCTCAAAAAAATTTTTGTTTTTTCAAACAAATATAATTTAAAATTAAAAAAATTTCAAATACTTAATCGCTAATTTCATTTAAACCTTTTATGAAATAACAAGGATGTATTAGCATAGGAGGTTGTTTAAAAAATTCCCTTTTATCATTTAATGAGAAACATCCTTTTTTAATTGCAAAAATTACATCATTTTCTGAATTATTAGTTAGCTCATTTTGCTTGCTTACATGGCGGGCAGAAATATACGAGAAATACTTTGCTTCAGCGTTTGCAATCCTTCTTTGCAAAATCTATGGGAAAAAAATAAATAGACTCAAAATTTTCATTAAAACAAACAAGAATATTATGCTCACATCAGTAGATAAAGGCAATACCACTATATGCATGAACAAAAAAATGTATATCAGAAGTGGGGAACACCTTTTATCTGACCAAGCAATATATGAAGTGGTCAAACAAACCAAGACATTATTAAAATCTTTACAAAAAAAGTCTAGCCAAATTTTAAACCATTGGAAAAAAGAAGGATACTTAATGCCAAACCAAGACCCATATTTACTCACACAAACTCATACCTCAATCCCCACTATTTATTTTCCACCAAAACTACACAAAATAGATTCAATAGATAAATTACAAACTGATTCCATTATTCCAGTTAGACCTGTTACACCTAACTATAATAGCTACTCTAACCTTATAGCCAAAACCCTACATTATCATTTAAGTCCTTGTATACACAAACCTAAATCATATGTTAAAAATAGCTTTGATCTCATCAACAAAATGAAGGGTAAAAAAGTTCCTTATGACCACAAACTAATATCTTTGGACGTTAAATCGTTATTCACTAACGCTCCATTAGACTTGGTTATACAGAGTCTTGATAAAAGATACAACACCATCAACACCAACTGTAAGATGCCATACAATGAAATTATTGATACTATCAAGTTTTTATACAATAATACTTACTGCACATTCAACTATGTTATATACAAACAATTACAAGGTACCCCTATGGGTTCAGCTATATCAGGACTTTTAGCTGATATTGTAATGGATGATTTGGAAACTGAGTGCCTTAAACAGTTAGATTACACCCCTATGATCTATTTACGTTATGTTGATGATATTTTCCTAGTCATTCCACAAGACAAAATTGAATATATATTAAACATATTCAATAAATATCACACAAAACTTCAATTCACCATTGAAGAAGAGTTAAATAAAACAATTAATTTCTTAGATGTCAGTATACTTAAAAATTAAGAGAACATCATAATTACAAACTGGTATTAGAAAAAAACGTTTTCAGGCAGAATATTACATTTTGAATCCAATCATCCTACTCCTCAGCAGATAGCGATGGTATAAAACCTAACAGATAAGGCCTTGATCCTTTCTGATAAGATTTTTCATAAAAACAACTTGAAATTAGTTAGATTGATCCTATGTGCTAATAAATATCCTATGGATTTTATCTTGAAATATATCAACAAAAGGAAAAATCTACTAATAAATTGTGATTTCAACACACAAAACATACAAAAGACCAAACTGAATGTCCACAGAAATAAAATCTTTATAAAAGTCCCATATAAATATGGACTTTACAATAAAATAAAAAAAATTATGGACAAAAATAAATATCAGGTAATCCCTAGCATTAATAAGGACCTCAGCAAATTTATCAGAAAGGGAAAAATTGATTTCAAGCACAACAAAACTGGAATTGTTTATAAAATCAAATGCAAGGATTGCCCACAAATGTATATTGGTGAAACTAAACGTTCTTTATACATGAGGATTAATGAACATCAAAAAAACAAAACTCCTGTTATAACACAACATCAAAATACAGAACATCATGAATTTGATTTCAATAATGTATACATAGTTGATCAAGAAAGTAAGTGGGTAAAAAGAAAAGTATCTGAAAGCTTAAACATACATCTACATGCACCAACAATAAATGTAAAAGAAGATACTAATAACGTGAATGTGTCGTATATACACACCATCAACACACTGAAGAGGCGATAGCAATACACAACATTTGATTATTTACATGTCGTCTGCTCATAAAGCATGCGATACACATAGTCATGTATTTTTTTAAAATTTATATATACTTTGTATAACAATAATTTTTAATAGTTATTTTTTAAAGAACAATCAATTTAAATTTAAATATATTTTATAATAGTTATATAGAAAAACATTTCATACAAATAATTTTATATATTTTTTATGTACAGTTATTCATAGGTAAATTTTATCATCATGTTTATTTAAATTATAATTACTTTATATCAATTTTATAATTATATGTTATAGTTATTGAAAAGGCCTATAATAAAATAGGCGAAACGTCTAACAAAAAAATAAAAAAAAACATCAATGAAAAAATAAAAAGAACCTTCTAAAGTTTCTTTTCATATAGCTCAGTACTGGTCATTAAAAAAGATAAAACAAGAATTTTTTATTTAAATTCCTAAAACTTGTACTCTCATTAAAATAAATTAGACATGTCCAAAACGAAAAATAAATTTGGTGTTTTATGTATTTTTTGTGACAGATTTTGGAGAAAAAAATTTTCAAAAAATTAATTATCAGATTCAAGATATCGAGTAAAAATCATAATTTCAAATATAAGTAAATTCATGGAAATGAATGAGGTATTACATCCAAATTAAAAATTAAAAAAAAAAAGTATTTTGAGATTTTTTTAATAAACAAATTTTTGGAAAAAAAAGTTAGGTATTCATTCGATAATTGTTTTGAAATATCACTGGTTACAATATTTTAAAATATTAGTACTTTCATAGAATTAAATGAGGTGTTAAACCAAAAAAAAAAATAAATATTGCAATTTTATTTATTTTTCTGTTTTTTTAATTTTGAGAAAAAAATTTTGAAAAAATTCAGTATCAGTTCCAAAAAATTACTGTAAACGAGGTTCTTAAAACTAGTACTTCCATAGAAATAAATTAGGTACTACGTCCAAAAAGAAAAAAAAGTTTCGTATTTTTTGTATTTTTTTGTGAAAAATATTTTCAAAAAATTAAGTATCAGATTCGAGATATCAAGTAAAAACCATACTTTCAAGTATAAGTACTTTCATGGAAATGAATGAGGTATTACATCCAAATTAAACAAAAAAAGGGGGTTTGAGATTTTTTTAATAAAAAAATTTTTGGAAAAAAAATTAGGTATTAATTTGATAATGGCTTTGAAATATCACTAGTTAAAGGTTGCGTTAACCTTATCTAAAAATATTTAGTCGTTGGACAGTGACAAAGCATTTTTGATTTTTGAAAATGGGCTCAGGAACGTCGGGCGGGACTAAAACTACAAAACTTGAAAGGCAACATAAAAATAAAATTTCGGGGGGTATTTCATAGTTTCTTTGGTCGCTAAAAACGATGGAATCATCTATTTTGAATTATTTTTTTAAGGCAAAAAGTTATAAGCTAATTTCAGAGGTAAAAATATCAAAAATTGGACAGTTTTTGACGTCAAAAACTTGCTGCGGACTAAAAAATGTTTAAAAATTATTTTAAAAGGACATTCCGTATGTTTTTTGGGTCACTAAAAATGATGAAATTGGTTATTTTTATTTATTCTTGACAGATTCAGAGTAATGGGCCAAATATTGTAACTTAATTTTCCAAATTTAGCATTTTTTTGAGTTACATGACTGTCAAGCGCACAAACGCTTTTCTGAACCTCTAGAAAGGTAAATTATCATATTTTTGTGTTTTTTTAACTAGCGCAGAATTAATTGCTTACATTTTTTTTAAGGGTGCTAGTTTAGTTCAGTGTTATCGCAATGTCATAAAATTTTGGTTTTCAGGCAATTTTCCAAATAATGTTGTCATCTTGCAATTCAACCAAAATATTTCCAGTTGGTCTCATTATTTTTTGTATAAAATACACCTTTCAATACCCGTAATCGGCAATTTTTCATCGCCGATTCTCTCATCGTAATTGTTAAAAACCAATTTCCCATTTTCGTCCGCAAATGACCAATTTTTAAATTGGTGCTTAAATTTTAATTTTTGATCAAAATGAGTTTTATTTGTTACAACAACTTTTTGTAAGTTCCAAGTTTCCAAATATTTCTTACTTGTCCTTTTAGCTTTAGATTAATTAATTAATAGAAATTTAATGATAAAGTATGATTTTTTTTTAAAACCTCAAATTGAGATTCTGTCTTTAAATTATCATTTCTGCTGAACGAAAAATTGAAAACAAACAGGTAAAAAAATTTTGGAAACTTAAAGTTTGAACAAAATTTTTATGACCTATACCACCTATTTTTAATGAAAATTTCAATTTTTGTAGCAATTTAAAAATTGGTCATTTAGGGCCGAAAATGGGGATTTGGTTTATTAACAATTACGATGCGAGAATCGGCGATAAAAAATTGCCGATTAAGGGTATTGAAAGGTGTATTTTATGCACACAAAAATTCGACCAACTGGAAATAATTTGGTTAAATTGCAAAATGACAGCATTATTTGGAAAGAAAAATTGCCTGAAAACCATATTTTATGACATTGTGGTAACACTGAACTAAACTAGCACTCTTAAAAAAATTTAAGCAATTAATTGTGCGCTAGTTATAAAAACACATAAATATGATAACTTACCTTTCTAGAGGTTCAGACAAGTTCTCTGCACGTTTGACAGTCATATAACTCAAAAAAATGCTGAATTTGGAAATTCAAACTACAATATTTGGCCCATAACTCTGGATCCATCAAGAATAAATAAAAATAACCAATTTCATCGTTTTTAGTGACCCAAAAAACATGCGGAATGCCTTTATAAAATAATTTCTAAACATTTTTTAGTCCGCAGCAAGTTTTTGACGTCAAAAACTGTCCAATTTTTGATATTTTAACCATGAGCAACCTCCCAAAATTTTGTTTTTATGTTGCTCTTTAAGTTTAGTAGCTTTAGTCCTGCCCGACGTTCCTGAGCCCATTTTCAAAAATCAAAAATGCTTTGGCGCTGTCCAACGACTAAATATTTTTAGATACGGTTTACGCAGAGCTAATTTTTTCATTAAATGACATCCAAAAACGCTTGAGCACCTTCAAAATTCGAAAAGTTGATTTTTTTTTGGGAGTCTATTAAACACCCTTAAACACCGAAAACACCCCTTTTTGTACCAAAAGTTTTTGGATTTTATAGCGAAAATCGTATATATTCGAAACATCTGGATTGTAAATTACAATGGATGACTTATATATGTTGAAAAAATACCGAAAACTCCTTCCGTTTATTCAGCCGCGCCTTCTTGGCCGAGGAACGCAGGCCTGAATTCTATAACAATGTTATAAGATAGGGTTTTTAGACAATTTTCCAAATAACGCTGTCATGTTGTAATTCTACGAAAATACTACCGTTTGGTCTCATTTTTTTTTTAAAAAGTTCTACCTTTCAAACGCCGTAAACCACAATTTTTCATCACTGATTCTCTCATCGCTATAGTCAGTAAATCAAATGTCCATTTTTTGCCAAAAATGACCAATCTTAAAATTGCTGCTAAAATTGTAATTTTTGAAGAAAATAAGTCTTATTATATTTGTGTTTCTTTTTTCATAAAGAAATTGTTGTTAATTAAATGATACTTTTTTTGCTGACAATTCCGTTTTTTTATTTTTTGCTTACTTTTTTGGAAGAAAAAGAATTTGTGATTTGGATGTTTTGTTGCGTAGGCATAGTATGGGAAGAATGTTAATATGTTTTTTTGCCCTCCTGGGCGTAAAACTCGTGTGTAAAGAATTTTCTGAACTCGTTCTACGCCTAGGTGGGCAAAAAATAGTGTAAGCACCATGGGCGAAATACTTTAGACACGAGCGTGAGCACTAGCACGAGTGCCGAAACTTTTACGCCCTTGATACTTAATATACTATTGTAAAATTATATTTAATATGTTTAATTTCGTAGAAGATGCTTAGTAAAAGAGATCACTAATAGAAAAATAATAAAAAACAATATGTGGAAATGGTATTTACGAGCTTATAGATTGAAAGCCAATATGAAAAACAACATCTCTGACGTCAAAGAGCAACCTTTGAACTTGGTATAGAAAACGCCTACGACAACATAAATATTCTTCTCATATAGTAGCTACATTCTTTCACACGGTTTAACGCATATAAGCTACTGTCCAGGGATGTCGCGAGACAGAGTACAGAGTATCAGCTAAAAAACCAGGAAGTTTGCGAGAAGCAGCAAATATAGCAGTAAACCTTGAGGGAAGGTCTAAAGTTTTGGAAAGACATGAAAATTGCTCTACAAAATCAAATAAATATTATGCAAATACACAATCTTCAATACCTCAAAGAGATTCAAATTATTTTAAAGAGCATGAATCTGACGCATCAAATGATTCATCGGTAGATTTAAATAAATTATGGGCATTATTGGCCCCGTTAGCGGCAAAAGTAAATGTTACATGTACTGTAAAAGCAGAGCGTCCTTATTGTAAATGCCCTCATGAATTAAAATCGTGTCCAAAATTTTTTAAAGCAGTAGAATCAGGGGAAGTATCAATCGAAAGTGATATATTGCAAACGGATAGACCTCAAGAACAATTTAAATTTAATCAATTTAATCCATATTTTCCTTTTCCATTCTGGACCCATTCCCATATAAATCTAATGATAAATTCAATGTCTGATATTGTAAAACAAAATCAAAATCCTTATTACAATAACTCAATGCATAATTTTAATTATAATAGAAATTTCAAAAGGTCTAATAATTTTAACAATAATTATAGAAATGATTACAGAAGAAATAGAAATTACAGAAATAATAATAATTTTAATATCAAATTAGATCTTAATAATCGTTTTCAAAATAAAAACCATTTTCAAAATAACTTTGGAGAAAGAAATAATAGTACCTTTAATAATATGTATGCACAAAATTCGGACAGCTCGCCATTTTGTAATGATGATAATAATGATAATTTAAATAGCTGTTATGCCTTTAAAAAATATAATAATAATAGTAATGAAAATAATAATGGATACGAATCTTTTTATTCAAGTATTGACAGAAAAAATGATACTAATTTCAATATTAATAATAATAAACCTCTCTCAAAAAGAGATGAAAATAAATCAAAAGAAGCTCAAAATTTAAACTAGTTAATAGCTCGGTTTTAGAACTTAGCGAAAGGGAAACCGAGCATAATAATAAGCGTTCTCATGTAAAAAATATCCCAGATGATTCAAAATTTATAGCTTCGGTAAAAATAAATAATGCAATTTTTGAAAAAATACCTCCCATAGTAGAATTACAATGTAAGCAACTGATATCTGGATCAGGAACCTTCTATGTGGATTCTGGAGCTCAAGTTAGTTTAATTAAGGAGTCCGCATTACGGGAACAAGAAATTGTTAATACAAGTACAATTATTAAATTAGTAAGGGTTACAAGTCAAGAAAGTTTGACTCGGGGTACAATAACTTTGAATTTAATGGGTTGCAAATGTTTATTTCACGTTGTAGCAGATAATTTTTATCTAGAATCTGACGGACTTTTAGGAATTGATGCATTACAGCGTTACGAAGGACAAATTGATATGGGGAGAATGAAATTACAATTTGGTCCTTATATATTTCCATTTTTGTGTGGGAAAAGAATTTTTATTCAACCAAAATCAATAAAAAATATTTATTTAAATAAAGCGAAGATAAAATATGTTAATGCATTAAAGGAAGAAGTAGGTTTTCAAAACGATAAAACGCGAGAAAATGAAATTGATAAAATTTTATATATAACCACAAAATTTAATAAAGAAAAGGTAGTGGAAAAAATTTGTGAATCATCATTAAATCATCATAAAAATATTTCAAGGGATGAAAATATAGAATTAAATCAATCCAAACTAAAATTAAACAAAAATGTAATTGGGGGACAATTGGGAGAAAACTTTGATTCCAAATCAGAATCGAATGTAATGTTATTTAATAAAAATAAAGAAAACGAAAAGAAAAAAGCTAAAAAGAGGCTAAGATGTAAAAAAGAATTAGACGATTCAGATTCTGACTATATAGCACCAAAAAGAAGAAAAATTATAAACAACAAAACAAAAATCTCAAAGCCTTTAACTCAAAGTGCAACAATGCAAGCATCATTAAATCTAAAACAAGTTTTAAAAATATTACTAAAGAAAGAATACCCTTAAAAAGAGAAAATTGTAGACTAAGAAAAATTTTACCAAGGATAAGAAGTTCAGAAAATATTTTAAGGCCTGACTTAGAAGCAAGAAATACAGATGTAGAAATGAATACGAGCGACCTATTAGAGCTAAAAATGAGAAAAAATGAACTTGGAAAAAGTTTGGAAAAAAGTATTATAAATAAACAAAATGAAATAGAAAATATAAATGGAGAAATTCAAGTAAATAAATCTGCAAGAAATATAAATATTGAAGAAATAGAAAAAATAAATAAAGAAATACATAATGAAATATATGATTATTTCAATGCAACTAATATAAAATACAATAATAATAAAGAAACTCTATCACAGTCAAGTGAAGAGTCAATCTATACAAATCTTGTAATGGGTATGCCAGAAACAGAATAATGAAATTATTAAAATATTAGAGGATCCTAAAGGGTGTATAAAGCATATTTCTGCCAGTAAATGTGCAGAGGCACATAAAAATTTCAAAACAATATTAAAAGTTAAGAATATAAAAAACTGTTTATTTCACAGTTTGTCATTATATATGGGAAGTAAAATGACTTTCAAGGAATTCAAAGATAAGTTAAAGAGGAGTAAATACTTAGAACACTGTGAAAATCCGAATAGGACGTATAATATTTTAAATACGCCTAATGAATACGGAGATACAGATGCAGTATTTTTATTTATGAAAGAATTTAAGAAAAATATATGTGTACACTTAGAAAACATAGTTGCAGATAATGAAGAAAAGAAAAATATGAATTATGCTCATTATATAGAAAATAAAAGCTCAGATTTTATACATCTACATCTATCAAAAAATCATTATACACCGCTAATAGAAATATGGGACAAAGATAGAAAAGAAATAGACAAAATAAACATAGAAAAAGGGGTAGGAATTCAAGAAATAAATGCTCTAGAGAAGTTAAATTTTCCAAAGGATAGAGAAAATGTAGACACTCATAAAGACATCCTAGCAGAAAGCCCCCATTGAATCTCAAAATAAAAAACTTAAATGCAATTAAAATTTAATCATAAATATAAAAATTATTGATAAATCGCCTTTAGTTAAAAATTTTTTTTTTTCGTAAAAGATAACGCATAAAAAAAATATAATTAATAATTTTTTTTTTTGGGGCTATCAATTTTGAAACGAAAAGATATTTTTTTTATATTTGAAATAAATTTAAATTTTAAATATTAAATAATTTTATTATTTTAAAATATTTTTTATTATATGTTAGGAGAGGCGTAAAATATTTGTCAAGGAAAATTATAAATTAAAAAGTGTAGAAATATAACTTTAATCATTTGGATGGTATTTCATACACAATAAAAGTAAATACACGTAAAATGTAATATAATATCATATAAAAAAAAATATGATTGGGGTTGAAAAAAAAAAATGGAATTATGCAAGCTTTTTTTTTTTATTTTAATCATTAAAGTTAAAAAATAAAAGTAATTAAATAAATTAATAATTAATATACAAAATTTTTTTAAAAAAATGGGTGATTAATCCAGCAATGACCGATGGTTGAGAATTTTAGATTGATTTTTGTTTTACTTCTCTGTTCTTTAGATCTGAGTTTTTTTTTTTCTATTTATCCTTACATGTAGAATTTAAAAATTTATAAAATATTAGATAAGGATGTTTTGTTATTCGTGACTGGGAGTTGAGTATTTAATTCTTTAAATTTGATCTACAAAGATATATAGCTATAAAAAGGAATTTGAATATTGAATGACCGGAATGGATAGGCAATGTAAAGAATTTACAAACCAAGCAATTGTATAATTAAAAATGAAACTATTTTTTTTTAGTTTCTTTTAAGGAATATTAAAGTTTGAGAAAAAAAAATGCACATTTTTGAAAGTCAGTAGTCAATACTCTGACAGAATGTGATAAAAATTATATTCCTTGTGAATCAATTTTAATAAATTAAAATTTTATTAAATTAAAAAATACAGTAATACGTACCAAGAGCGGTGTATGGCTCTGGGGTTAGCGTTTGTGCCTGGCGTCCTAAGGGTCCCGGGTTCAAATCCCGCTGCCGCCAATAATAATTTTAAGTTTTTTTTTCTGAAAAGATTAAACTCTTAAAATTATTTCCATCACGCTCAGGATGTGTTTTACATCATAATGCATTAAAAAAAAAAAAAAAAAAATGCATTATGACGAAAAACACAGCCGGCTTAACTATACAGAAGGTTTTCAGCAGTTTCCCTTCTGTCTCGGCGAATGCATAGTTAAGTACCCAAACACCTTGAAGTCGGCTGCTGACGCATTTAGTCCCACATCCAAACACAAACTATCCCGCCCTTATTAATCCTACAGCTCTCCTTCAATTGCAAAAAGTGCAATCACATCCCTGATTTTGAATAGGTAAAAATAATAGTTTCAAGAAGGAATTCGTTGTATATCTGTATATATAGCGGTTCCTTTGAGAAATAAATTAAAACAGTGTGGTGGTGTGACTGCAGTTGTAATTGTTGGCGACCTCTATCAACAGTTCCCGCATGGGGCTTTAGTATAGAGGATAAACAAATACAATACAATACAATACAGTAATACGTACCACAATTGTTAAGAGTTTTTAAAATACAAGTGGTGTAGTAATAAAATTGTTTACTTGGTAGTCATTTACATATGCCAATTTTACATTTTGGACATTTTTTCTTGGTTCCAGTAGCTAATGTAGAAAAAAAGAAAAATGAGAGATGAGACTTTGAGTCGGGACGGCATGATTTACCTTTTTCTTATGAAATGTAAATTAAAATTAAAGTATTTAAAATTTTTTTTAATATGTGAGGTGCAAGAGTGAAAAGGGGGACAGAGGCATGTGAACTTGAAATTTTTAAAATTCAGTTCGTGTCGAAAAGGAGTAGATAGGTTAAATTGATATTAGTCTTTGGATCAATAAAATAAAATCATTTTTTTTTTAACGAAAAAATATATAATAATAGCATTTATTGCTGGATGAATACTTACTTTTTTGGCATAGAAACATTATTAATATAAATTATATTTTATATAAACTTGCATATTTCTATAAATAAATAATTCAGTACCTCTCTCAAATACAGAAATAAATAAATTAAATTACAAAAGGGAGTAAATTGTATTTTCTCGTTTTTTTAAAGGCAACCCAGAGGTGTATAAAAAAAAAAACGAGAAAACACAACGAAATTTTTTTGGAGTTTTTGTTTGTTATAAAGACGAAAAGGAAATAATAATATTTTATTGAAAATATGTAAGATAAGTCAGATTTTTTTTGTCGAGTGAGTAATATTATACAGCAACTATATTAATAAAAAAAAAAAAAGAAAATAATTCGGTAGTTAAAAGGTAATTTTTACAAGGTTTTTTGTTTAATTTTGAAAAGAAAGCTTAGTAACTCAAAATTTTTTTTGGTTTAAATTTGAGAAAAAAAAAGCATCAGAATTGAAAAATTTTATTTTTGTTTGAAAATTAGGAAGAAGCTAAGTAAACGAAAATTTTTGGAAAAAGCTTAAAAAATTAAAAATTTTTTATTTTTGTTTAAAAAGATTAGTAGAAGAAATTTTTTGGTTTGATTTTAAGGAAAAAGCTTAATGTCTCAAAAATCTCATTTGTAGTTTTAGTTTAAAAAAAGAGCTTAATATAATGGCATTTTTTTTCCTTATCGGGTAGAAACAGATAAGTTGTCTATTTTTGAAGGTTCTTTTACCTATATAAATGACTAGATAAAAAGGGTTGAAATACGAAAGTATAAATGAAAAATGCATGTTATTTTTGCAGATTTTTTTAAATGAATAATATAATTACCTTTAGGAGAATAATACCAAATGAAGAAAAAATGCACGTTGAGTAAAAATGAACCATTAAATTGCAAAGAAAGTTAAAAATCTAAATAGCAGAATACAAGATAAAATACAAAGTTTTTTTAGTATACATAGAAGAAACACGTGAATATTTTTTTTTAACGGCATAAGTGTAAGAGAGATGAAAGTAGAAAAGATAAAACGAAGAAAACCGAAGTTAAGCGAGGGGAGATGCAAGTTATACACATAGAAGTATATACAAGTCGCACAATGTTTTTTTTTTATATATGTGTTATACAGTAGACACGAGAAGTATATAGTTTGGTTATACAGTAGACACGAGAAGTCTATAGTATGATTACACAATAAATTTGTATATGTTGTAGTACAAGGAGTTGTAATTCATGAATAATTTTTTTTTTTTAAAGAAGCGCGAGGAAATATAAATTAAAAAGTACAAATGACAATGATTAAAATTTTAATTAATATAATACAAATAGTCTTAGAGGAGTGTAAATTATTTTTTTTTTTTTTAGTATTACATTTTTACAGCAATATAATTTAATAATAATATCGCATGGGTTTTCTTATAATAAGATATAAAAAATTAATGAAAATATTTAACAAAATTAAACTTGATAAATTATAGCTGTAAAGAATTTTTTTTTTAACAAAAATTGAAAATTAAATAAAAAAAATAAAATTTGGAACGGAGAATTTTTTTTATAAATGCATTTTTTTTTTGGAACAAATGTTAATAGATAAATTTTTTTTAAAACCTTATCAAACGTTAATTTTATTTTTTTTAAGTAAATTTTTTATTTTTCAAACGTTAATTTATGCATGTATAATATGCGAATGCTTAGGACAAATATAAAACTTTATGGTAAAAGTTTTAGTATTTTAATACAGAAGGAGCAAGACATTAGCCTAATATGAAAATTTAAAGAAAATATATATAAAAAAAAAAAACAATTTCTTGATAATAATTGTAACAATATCAATAACAACAGTAATATTTTTTCTTTCGCGTGTATTTGTATTGTCTTAAATGTATAATACTAACCTATTTAGACAAGTTTTAGGTAAAATATCTAAATGCATATGATTTATGGAAGACTGCAGAGAATTAAAGCGAGACAAAATCATCATAAAAATTGGGGACAGAAAAATCTATAAGAAAAAACTCTAATTTTAAGCAATCAGTAAATAATAATATATTTTTGCATTTTTCAATCTAAAATTTTTTTTTAAATTTAAAATAAAAGTTTTTTTATTATTTGTATGTAAATTATACATTCAATTATTTATGTAACGAATTAAAATGATACTGTTTGGATTTTAATTATATCCATGCTAACAGAGGTTTTCTGCAGTTTCCCCCTGACACCGGCGAATGTCGGCATGGTTCCTAATTAAAGACGGCTGCAGACGCACATACCTACCCAAATCCTTACCCATATAATAGTTTAAAAATATTAAAATTTATAAAATGTTAAAGTTAATAATTATATATATGTATTAAAGGGTAAACAAATAAAAAAAAAAGAAAGTAATTATATATTATATAAATAAGATATAGACATTAAGAATTTAAAATGAAAATACAACAAAGTAAATAAATAAATATAAAAATTTGTTTTTAATAAAATAGTAATAATAATAATTGCAATTGAGAAAGTAAAGTTAGCAATATATAATAAATAAATATGTAAAAAAAAAAAAATTGTTATATGAAATAGAAAATAAAAAAAAAAGTGAGTTAATTTTATGTAAAACTCGGATGGAACCATTCCAGGAGGAATGGAAGGCAACCAGAGGTGTGTTGCGTAGGCATAGTATGGGAAGAATGTTAATATCTTTTTGTAATATTATATTTAATAAGTTTAATTTCGTGGAAGATGCTTAGTAAAAGAGATCACTAATAGAAAAATAATAAAAAACAATATGTGGGAATGGTATTTACGAGCTTATAGATTGAAAACCAATATGAAAAACAACATCTCTGACGTCAAAGAGCAACCTTTGAACTTGGTATAGAAAACGCCTACGACAACATAAAAATTCTTCTCATACAGTAGCTACATTCTTTCACACGGTTTAACGCATATAAGCTACTGTCCAGGGATGTCGCGAGACACTCGTTAAAGACACTTGTATTAGAGCGCTTCATTAGAATACTTGTTTGGGATTACTTGTTACTCGTTACTTTCGCATTACATATTATTGGGATCTCGATACTAGCATCTTGTAGTTATACTTATATTATGGAACTTAGAGTATTTCAATAAACAAACAAGTATATACAACAACTTTGGTTAATTTATTTTCCTCTACAATAAACCAGCCTTAAAATAACTTTAAGGTCCGAATAAAAAGAATTCTCGCATCACCTGAGAATAAATATTTAATAATCCAGAAATTACGCTACAGTTTATAAACTAATTTGTAAAAAATCCAATAATGGAATTTTAATTATGTCAAAGAATCAGGAATTTATTGGTGAAAGGTAATAGGTTTCTAACAGAAATACACGTAATTTAAATTTTTTTTTGTTATTTATGTATACAAATAATATTTTTTTCAGTATCGATATTTTTTGGGTTTTTTTTCAGTTATTTATTTTTATTGATTTTTTATAGCAAATCAATAGTTCTTTGGAATGTCTGAGAAAAACAATTTTATTTGTTTTTTGAGGCTTCACCTGAGGTAGAAAATTTAATTTTTCCGGAAATTTTTATTTTTTAGAGATATTTTGTTTTTGATTTTTGACTTTCGAGTTGTTGGTGCTGACTTGCAAGCATTATTGGCGCTTCGTGAGCCTGAGCTAGCTTTAGCCTTCCGAAAGCTCATCGTGTGTATCGAATTTGCAATTTATTTGTACATTTTTTGAAATTTTAAATTTCTTTGGCTTATGGTGTCTGAAACGTATTTAAATATGTGACATGTGTTATGATATGTTTTATTTCATTCACAAAAAGATATTTATATTGCATCGTTAAATATTTAGAGATATTTTTTTTGGGCCCTTTCAGAGAAGGGGCCTTTTTCGTAGGACGAGGAGAATGCCGTTTACGCATACCATACACCGCGTACTGTATGGTTATGTGGGACTCAACCTCAAATTTGGGGGAATACCCACTAAACTCCCCACCCTCCTGCATTTATGATAATATCATAGAATCCGGGCCGGGACTCCCTGTTTAGGTATTACTTCGGTCCTGAGAAAATGCAGCATAGGCATCTTTTCACTATACCCTGTCAATAAAGGAGGAGAGTTTCCTACGAGAGAAAACGTTCCTCCTTTTTTTTAAACAGTGTCGCACGTACGTACTCTGCCACATTGTACCAGTTCACGGTACTGAGCAGCATTTCCAGGACGACTCCTTCCGGCCTCCATTCATCCAAGGGCGGTCGCCCCTTAGCGAAGTGAGGACACCCAAAATAGTTGTGCTAAGCGGTATCCGGCACGCCCGGGCAATGCAAGCATTCCGGAGATGCCACCTTGTGCCACATGAAAAGCATATCGCGGAAATAACCGTGACCAATACGGAACTGTGTGAGGTAGAAGTCTTTCTCACCATGATCACGGTTCATCCGATCCAGCTCTCCAAGTCGATGATAAGGCGGTGCGTTCAACGTCCGCTTGGGTCACCGTTCCACCTATACTGATAACATTCCATTGTGCGGGAGCGAGCGCGAATGAAAGCAACGTCGCGCTCTTCTTCCTCACGGTTATAGATCAGCTGCCTTTCCCAGGCAAGCAGATCGATGGGAATTACCCGAGCGGCTACCTGGATCGCTGGCCCTAATACAGTCTTATAAGAGCAAGCGATTCGAAGTGCCCCTTGTCTCTGAACTGCCTTTAGTTTCTTGCAGTACTTTCTTATGCGCCTACACCTCTGCCCCATAGAGCAAGATGGAGTTGACTGTTGTCATCAACAGCCTCCTCTTCCCTGATATGGAACCGCCGATGTTTGTCATCAGCCACGAGAGGGAATTTGTCACCCAGCCAGCCTTTTCACAGGCCTGTTGGAATTGTATATTGTAGGAAAACTTTTTACCCAAGAAGACCCCCAAGTATTTGAACGATGATTTGGTCTGGATAATAAGGGGATTACCTACGTTGTCAAAGCTGACGCCGAATATGGTATCAACCCTTCTCCGGGTCATAAGGACAATCTCCGTTTTCGGAACTGCCAGTCTGAGTCCGTGACCAAACATCCAGCTATTGATAAGGCGCATGGCCTCATCCAGGGTATTTTGCTGGCCCTTTGTCTCTCGAGCTGTTATGGTTAGAGCGACATCATCCGCGCATCCGATCATGGAGCATCCATCCGGAAGCTCAATCTTCAGTAAGCCGTTGTTAAAGGCATTCCGCAGTTCAGGGCCCAGAACTGAACCCTGCGCTATCCCTGTGTTTAATATTTTACCTCTTGTAACATCGAGCGTGTCCTAGCGCAGGTATCTGTCCCGGAGGTAATCTCTGAGTATATTTCTCACATAATCTGGAACTCTGAATACCTGCTCGAGGGAGTGAAGTATATCCTCCCACTTAGCCGAGTTGGATGCGTTTTTCACATCCAACGTGACAAGCAGGACGTCCGATTTAATATCCGGCTGCACTCTTCTGGCTGTCATAACCGCCTTCACGACCTGCTCGATGGCACCGATTATGGAACGCCCCTCACGAAAACCTTGTTGGTCATCGCTAAGGTCATCCGCTTACCTAATTGCCTGCCGCAATCTTCCTCTGACCAAGCTCTCTATCATCTTGCCAATGGTATTTAACATACACAATGGTCTGTAAGATGATGAAGATCCTGGTTCACCCCTTCCCTTGCTTATCAGAGACAGACGGGCCACTTTCCAGTCCCTTGGAAAGGCGCCTGCCACGAGACACGCATTAAGCATGTCAGGAAGGAGAGCAGGGATTACCTTTACAGCCGACTTAAGGGTTTCCGCGGGTATTTCGTCTGGTCCTGGCGGAATGATAAAAAATAGCTTTATTTAATTCTTTACAGTCAGGAAACTGTTTTTGTAATTCTTTTAAATAAGAAACAGAAGCATGTCCCATTCTAACATGCCAAAGTAAGGCATTATTATTTTTCTTAAATTTTCCGTACTTATCGCTGAATGGGGACTCGTTTTCTTCTATTTCAATTTCAGGTAATTCATCAACATTATGAAATTTCCTGTCCCATATTGTAGTATCAAATTTCGAGAACTCATAAATAGGAGTCGTATTTTATTATTATCGTTAAGTTTTTCTATACTTTTATCGCTGAGTTTATCTGTATTGATTTCTTTATTTTTATCATTTGTAAAATCGTTTGATATCAAATCATTAGCTTCTATCATTTTGCGATTTACTGATTCATTTTCATTTAATTTACATGATAATTCAGATACTACACTTCTCGTAATATATCTTGGGTTTGCAATTTCATTAGCATCGTTATGAATCATATTTACAAAAATTTTATTTACATTTTTACTTTTTTGATTATTACTATTTTTTATTTGGCATTCTACTATCCAATATGGTCGATCGTATATCCCTGATAAGAAAATTTCGTGAGTTATTGGGTCAAATATATTAATTTTCTTGTTATCTTAGTATATGCCAAGTCCTAATTCCGCAAACTTCCGTATAGAAAGTAAATTTTCCGTTAAATCTTTCGCGCAAATTACATTTTTAAGATCGAATACTTTATTATTTTTAATACCTATTTCAATCGTACCTGCTCCCTCCGTTTTCGTATCGGCTGAGGAGTCTTTATTCGCGCATTTTATAGTGCCACAATTTAATTTAACAAAAGTTTTAAAGAAAAATTTAGAATTAGTTAAATTATTTGCCATTTCGTTCATTATATCACTTCCATCTGTATTATCAATTAAGTGAAAGTAAAGTAATGAATTATGAGTTAACAGACACTCACCTCGGTTTTGAGAATTACCTTGATCGTTAGGTCTATTATCGTTAGATTTTTGTTGACCTCTGCCAAACCTTCGTCTACCTCGTTTACTGAATTTTCCTCTGTTAGAAGGCTTAGAACGTTGGTTTTCGTTAGTCGTTTTGTCGTCATTTGCTTTTCGCTCATGGTCGTTAGTTTGATTTGAATTAAAGTTTCTAGAGACTTGATTTCGGTTGTAAGGTCTAAAACGGTTTGGTCCATTAAATTTATCTCTACCTCCTCGTTTAGCTGTTCTTTGGGGGCATTGGGCAGCAATGTGTGTTGTGAATTGTTGAAATTCGTAACACTTTTTCAAACCTGACCCTTTCATTGGGCAGTTTGACTCTGAGTGTCCAAAGTCGTCACATTCATGGCATCGCGCTCTTGGGTCTCGTTTTGCCAGCATTGCCGCCCTTGGAGTCGTGTTCGTGCCTGTCAGTTGGTTTTTATTAGCCTCAGCTTGTGTAATGAAGCTTTTAAGTGCTTCAAGAGATAGACCTTTGCCGTCATTGGTAGATTTGGTCAAAAATTTTAGTAATTTCGTGTAATGTCTTCAAACTATTCTATGAATTCAGATGCTATTTCTTTACCTACGTCATATTGCAAGGCATATAATTGTTTTCTAATTACTACCGATGTTAAATTTGTTTCACTTCGCTTTATTTCTTTTAATTTTTGAACAATCTCCTGGGGGTCCTGAATTCCAGTAACCCGGGAGTAATATTTAGTTTCGAGTGTACTAATTAAAATGTCATTTACTCTGAACTTATTCTTTGATTTGGTGTCTTCGTCGAGTCTTTTATTTTTGTCTGAGCTATCGGCTGGACTAATTACGTATAGGAGATTGATTTCTCTAAGTTCTGAGGTTAAATAATCGTAAAAATGTTCAAATTTTGTTTGTATCGTAAGTTTATAGTCACGTTTTGTCGATACACTCTTGTTGATGACTTCGAATTGAATGACGTCTTTAGCAGCCGAAGCTATGTTATTGTTATTTCGATTTACGCTTTTTTTAAGATAGAATTTGCCCAACTCTTCTCTAAATATTTTAGCGATGTCGTCACGAGTCAATGATTGTTCCAATTTAGCGTAGGAATTATTGTTCTTTGGGGTATTGTCTTCAGTCGTTTCGTCATCAAGCCCTCCATATCTGTGCTCTAGATCGTCCATAAATTCGCTAAGCATTTGATTTGCGATTCAGTCGTGTTTCTGAATGCAGTTACTTCAACTCTGTCAATGTCTACTCTTTTTTGATTTTCTTTAATTAGTTGTTTAACGTTTTCAATTAATTTTTCGTTAGAACTAGTGGAAGCTTTAATGCTTGCCTCTAGGCTTTTCGTAATCGTTTGGAGGATATTTTGTCTGTCGCATTCGTTCGTTGTCTTATTCGATTTCGTTTCACGTGAGCCCTGCCCATTTGGACTCTGAGTTTTCGTTATCTTTGAATTGTCTGCGACATAAGAAAACATTGCTTAAAATTTGCAAAATCAAGTTTTGCGTATAGATGTTTATATCCTTTTAGATGCAACATGTATAATATTCGTTATTTTAGGTTTAGCCTTACCTATTCATTCGTTATCGGCATCGTTATCGTTATTGATCGTTGATCGTTGGTTATTGTATGCAGAGCCCTGAGAGGCACCTGAAGCCAATCTAGCAATGGTTTCTTCGTCTTGCTGTATTAGTGCCCGGGGAACCTCCAAGTTTTTGCTATCGATTGTACATCGTTTGGCCTCATCGAGAATGAAATCCCATAGATCATCGAGAATTTGCCGTTTATCTATGGAATTAATTCAAGACATGAGTTATTTTAATTTTACGGGCTTTATTTCCTGAATAACTGACCGAACACAAGTCATGTCACTCACAGAAATATTTGAACAGATGCAAATATGAGAACCTGAACACAAGGATAATTCACATTTCCATGTAAGGCTTTGCATGTAGTTTATCTGGGAACATCACCAAAAGCCCTACATGCATAATCAGCAAGCAAGATTTTTGGGACTTAAAATATATGCATTTATTTATATTTAGTACGTACTTATTTTATATTCAGCTGTTTCAGTTTTGAAAACCAATGTTTCATTATCGATCGTTATCGTTGTCGTTTCGTTCTTATGATTTTCATTTAATTTAGATACTTTAATGTATTTCTTATAAAATTCGTTTAATGAATCCATTCTCATTACTAAAATATAGATAAATTTCTTTTAAAAAATTTCGTTCAAAAAAAAATTTTTAATAAAATTTTCTTCAGAGCATGTGCCCACTTCGAAGATTTTGAAGAAAATTATATTTTTATTAAATGCTATAGCAAGAAATGTGTAAAAAGCATCATTATTTTGTTATATAAATAACTATTTCAAACGTTTTTAATTTTTTGAATATATTCACCGATATGGTCTATATGTCTATATATTTTTTTTTTTTTTTTTTTTTTTTTTTTTAGGATCTGTAGATATCCTACAATCGAAATTCATTGGGATCGTGGAAGTAACTTCTAATTTTATTTAAAATTGTTACTAGCCAATCGTGGAATAAAATAATACCTGTTATTTTAAATATTTATGAACACAAGTAGTATAAATTTTAGAAGTTAATAACCTCTTTTACTTCTGAACAAAAGATCCTCACTGCATTGCAAATATATGAAAATTAATGAACACAATGAAATTCCACATATTTACAAACTAGCTTTAAGTTAAAATTTATTCATGAATATTAACTATTATTTTTTTTATTTTTAATTTTTATTTTTATTGTAAGATAAAGACGTCAAAAAAATTAAACAAACCTATGGGATAAGAATTTCCGCTTTCAGTGACAAAACGGATTTGGTCTTCATCCATTCTAACCACAATAATTTCTCTGCGACACTCATCTACATAAGACTGAAATCAAAAATCTCTTTCTTCAATTTTAGAAAGTTACGAAAAAATTAAAAAAAATTATCCAAAAACGAAAATATTCAGGATTTTTTATTTATTTCAGGGTTTACGAATTTGTTTTTTGACATTAGTACTTGATTACCTTTAATTTTTAACATGTTGTATTTTCTATTTTTTAGTTACTTTGTTTTTAGAATTATTACTAAGTTTATCTTTTTTTTTTCAGCTGAGGATGTACAAAATACAGTTTATCATATAAATACTCCTGTGGAATTTTCGTGTTCTCTAAAAAAAATGAATGATGCTCAGACAAAGTGTACCAATTTCTCACTGGAAAGTAATTCACAAAACAAAGAATTTAAACAAGCCTGTCCAATATGTGGTATCATCTTAAAAAAATCATTTGAGTTATTTCATAAACATGTCCTCAATCACTTTACATACAGCACTAAAATGCTACCTTTATAGTCTAAAAATGTAAAAAAATATTTCTGTTTTAAATGTTTTAAAGACTTATAAAATACAAGAAAAAAAATTTACTTTAAATTACATAATCTACAATGTAACACTACAATGTAATTTTAGGGTGTGTGTGCAAGAATATAAAATTTGCGCTATATTAGTCCTAAAATTTGTATTTTATTCTACCCACCTAATTTCATCCTTTAGAGAATAGGGATCCAAATAGTCCTTGACCTTTGGGTTTTCTAGGGTTTTCCAAATGAAGCACTTACCTCCTAGGGTGTGTTGACCCATACATTTTTTTATAATATCTTAAAATTAAATGAGGTAACGATATGGCTTGTTGTGGGTGGTTAATTCGAAATTGTAATATTTTGAAGGAAATATTTGGGGAAATTGTAGGAAAATTGGGTTTTAGGTAAAATGAATTCACACTTGATTAAATTAAATAACATTAATTATTTAAGTCACTTGTTGGTTATTACATATAAAAAATAAAATAATATAGTAGAATAGCGGACTGTATAAATTAATTACGAGCTGGCGTTTAAAAAATATAAATAAAAATATTTAATTAAGTTGACTAATTTTACTTGAATTTGAATTAAGTTAAACACGCTGGGCGGTGTATGATTCGAATTGACTTACAAGCGCGACCGCCGACCACAGAATGAGAACGATTGATGCGCATGAATCGGTTTTATAGAACCGGTGAAAGTTTAACGTGAGAGAAGGGGCCCTAAAACGGGGGGCCGATAAATCAAATAATTACGATATCAAAGAAGTTAGAGTAAATGCGCGAATATTTGAAAAATATAAATAAAAATATGATTTTATAGCTATTGGCCGCAACAGAAATAAATTATTTTAAAACAATTTTTTTATTTGAAAAATACTAATAACAGTTTACGATTTCTTTTATTGATTACAATTATTTTGATTTTGATATTTTATATAAAACAAAAAAAATGATTATTTTAATTTTTAATAATTTTTATACAAATAATATTAAAGAAACAAACTAAACGAATAAATAATTATTTATATTAAATATTAAACGTATTTACAAAAATAATTATATTTATTAAAAGTTCAAATTGAATAATTAATTAATGCTCCATTCTATAAAATATTTTAATAAAAATATCTTTCGATGGAAAACATAACCTATAAACAAACACTAATTTTATATCACCGACCTGTGGATATCCTACCTGAGGATAACCTCCGAGGATGTTTTACCTGAGGGTAACCAGCAGGCCAGCGACACTAAAGTTCACAACCGGGGAAGACCACCGGAGAGAGATGTTTACTCTGGGGATTACCGCCAGATAATGGCTAAATTTTGTGTGTGCATTTTGGTAATAAACAGAGCGCAGACCTTGCGAGAGACCCAGCGCGCGCATTTTAACAGATATTATACAGAGCACTATCTAGTGGAGCGCGCGATAAATAAAATATTTAAATAAATATTAATAAATATTATACCCGGGGTATAATTACCCTTCATTACCCCTCCTATTTTTTATTATAAAATGGAACATTTTTTACATAAAAAATAACAGAAAATAAAAGAATAATAACAACTTATCTATTTCACTCATTGATTAAATTACATACAAATCACTAATATATTCAGTCTTTAATTTCGATTTTCGCTATCACTAATAGTCTTTTATTCTTATTACTTACAGTCTTTTTCACTATTATCACTTTTAGTCCTTAATTTTGATTGCATTAAGAATAAGTTTGCAGTTTTTCGAACTTCTAGATGAATAACTCCATTATTTTTAGAAAAATATAATTTTTATTATGGAATCCACTTTCCGAGTAACCAGAGAATTTTTTTAATATTTTATTTCAATTTTAAATTTTAAAAATTTTAATATTTTTTATTTTTTTTTATTTTTAAATTAATATATTTTACACTTCAATTTTCTTAACTTCTTTTGTTTGAAATAATTCAGGATTTCAGCCAATTGATTTTCTTTAGAATTTCAACTTTCTTCCAGGATTCTTCGAGCTATTCACATGATATCTACCCATCAGCGCCATTCATTTTCTTGGTCGCTCTGGGGGAGATCCACCGTTTATTCCAAATGCAGGATTGGTCAGTATCTCAGCGATAATCATGGGCCCATTTCTGGTTCTTGATGAATTATCTTTTTCAAAGCATTAGCTTTTGGTCCCTAGTTACTCATTTGATTTATTTTTATTTTTCTTAAAGTGAGAAATTTATTGTTTTTAAATATTATATCATCTTTAAATTATCTGGCGCTTGAGCAAGTAGAATTACTTTATCATTTCGTTATACTTTACAGGGATTTTATGTGAGGTCCCTGAACACAACACTTATTAACTTTTTGACTAGATGTTATCACTAGAACTTGGACATTTTCTTCTATAAAACATGAATTGGCTTTTTTATTTAATTCTTGATTATATTTCATTTGATATTTTTACACATAAAAAAACTAAGTCTTTTTTTTATAATAAGATTTACAATACCGTATTTAATTGATTTTAACAGTATTTTATAACAATTATTTGGCAGTTATTTTACTAAATTTTAGATTTACACAAATTTTAATTAATTTTTAATACTTTTAATTTTTAGTTTCAAAAATGGGATATTTCAAAAATTTTACTCTACTTTTATCTAAATTTTTAGGTATAATAAGTGTATAAAAAAAAGTTTAATTGATTTTACTGATTGGCCTTAGAATAACACTTATTTTTTCCATTTACTAACTCTAAATGATTTTTAATTTTATTGACATATTTTTACAGAAAATAAATTAAAATTTTGTTTATTGGTCTCAGAATGATTCTTAGTTGTGTTAAGTTTAAGATTTTTTAATTCAGTTATTAAAAAAAATTATTATGAAAAATTTTGTTAAATAGCTTGATAATGACTCTACGTTGTGTTAAATTTTAAGATTTTAATTTAAAGAAAATTTTATGCTAAAGATTTTATTAATTATATTTTCATTTTTGTAAAACTTCTGCTTATCAGCTTAACCCATTAACGCCTAATCGACACATTCAAGCCATTTGAATTTTTTTTTATCAAAAAATCGATATTTTGAGCTAAAAATGTTACCCAGGAGGTAAACGGGGCTGCTCTTTACATTTCCGAAGTCCGTTTTAACGTACAACCCCTAGAAAATGTTATATCATCCCCTAAAAGTGGAGTAATTTTTTATTAACTTTTAGACGTTATTTAAATTAATATAATGGGCACAAAAATATTTCATGGCATTAAAAACTTAATATGGGACTATCAGGAACATAAAAAAAATGAATTTATGCCAATTTTTCATCTTCAACCCCTTGATTGGGGTAAGGGGTGGATTTGCAGCATAAAAGAAAAAATGAATTTTTTGGTCTAAAATTGTCATCTAGTAGGTATTTTTGCCCACTATTTTCTTTTCTGAAGTCGGTTTTTCATACGACCCCTAGAAAATAAGATATCACCCCCTTTTGCATCGAAAAAATAACGTAATATTTACCTTATATTTATGGGATGATATCTTATTTTCTAGGGGTCGTATGTAAAAACCGACTTCAGAAATGAAAATAGTGGGCAAAAATACCTACTAGATGACAATTTTAGCCCAAAAAATTCATTTTTTCTATTATGCTACAAATCCACCCCTTACCCCATTCAAGAGGTTTGAAGATGAAAAATTGGCATAAATTCATTTTTTTTATATTCCTGATAGTCCCATATTAAGTTTTTAATGCCATGAAATATTTTTTGTGCCCATTATAATTAAATAACGTCTAAAAGTTATTAAAAAATTACCCCACTTTTAGGGGATGATATAACATTTTCTAGGGTTTGTACATTAAAACGGACTTCGGAAATGAAAAGAGCAGCCCCGATTACCTATCGGGTAACATTTTTAGCTCAAAATATCGATTTTTTCATTAAAAAAAATTCAAATGGCTTGAATGTGTCGATTAGGCGTTAATGGGTTAAGAATGGTACGATTTTTATTTTAACTCAGAAAAAAAAAATTTTCACTTATTAGTTCAAAAATCTCCTTTATTATTTACAATTATGTAATTTTAACTTATTTCAAATTAACCTTAAACAAGCCATCCGGGTTTTTCGGTTATAAATGATTTCGGTACCAAATGATAATTATACCTCTTTTGATTCCTGCAGATCAGAAAGGAAGAATTTCATAGCTTGGGCTTCCTTTAATTTAGCCAACCTTGCCCTTTTCTTTTGATCCACGGATCTATTAGTTGCACTTGTTCTACCCGGGGGCTGTTTTATTTGCAACCTGCTGGCAGCCACCATCTGATTTTTTTTCTGGAGTCCCAGTCTCGGTCACTGGTTTCATGTTAAAGATTTCAGCTAACTTTATGTTTCTTCCATCTCGTCTCTCAGATTAGTTCTCTGCTGCCGGTTTCTCCATTTAGCATCTTCGATTCCTTCAGTTGCACCTTCATACTATGAAGGACCCCGGGCTTGGGACCAGTATAGATGAGCTTTTTCTGAAATTTTTGACGTTGCTCTATTATTGAGTTTGTTTATATATACATTCAATTTACTTATTTTTGCCAAATTAATTTTTTTGCCATAGGTCAAAATGGCCAAAATGTTTTATCTTACTGGCTTTATCTTAGTTTTACCGCAATTTTATAGATCGATATTAGCGCACCGCACGTTCTTTTTAGTACTCTCCTGAGTAAAAAAAGTTTACATCCTGCTTTTACAATTATCAATTTTACATATTTGCAATAAATAGTTTATTTCATTAAAATATATTTTCAAGTTCTATTAAAAAGTGTTAAATGGTTATCATCAAACAAGTCAAAGTACAATTACAAGAAAGGGTTAACATGTACAATTTAACTGCAGTTGTTCAGGATAAAAGAAATATTCTGAAGTGGTAGTTCTAATGCTTTTACAGGGTGTTAAAAATCTTGAAACTTAAGCATCAACACCTGCATCTCAAGAAAATTAATCAGAACCTAACAATACAAAAAAAATGAAAGCAAAAAAGCAAATTGCTATAAATATTATTGTAATTATATTAGTAATAACGAGAGAGATTTTATTTGTGCATATGTAGGTGAAACAGCGATTAGCATGCGTAGCACCCTATGTTTACATAATTGTCATACAAAGCTGTGATATATATATATAAATATCACGTTGCAATATACCGTATAGGAACCAGTTTTCAATCAGAAGTCATTTTCTTACACCTAGCTGTATCTTTTTTCTTTGAAAATTATATTTTAAAATTTATGATTAGTGATAAATACTGTTGAATTTGATCTGAAGAACTCTATATTTTATTATCCCAAAAAAAAAAAAATCTAATTTAATGACGCATAATTATTATTTTACATTTATTACAAGTGTAAACTCGATTTTTTTATTAACACGGAACTTGTTCATTGGATGGGTTATTTCAAAATTTAAAGGGAGGGGTTAAAATACAGGGCGATCCAGAGCGGGACGCATTGTTTGTTTATTAGTTAGCCAATCGCAGCCAAGATTACAAGCATCAACAAATAGCGACGCACCTAATAAAATAAAATTCACGTCCCGCTCGGGATCACCGTGTATTCACGTATTTAGGGAAGGGGGGGGGCGGTGAAATGGACTTAGAATATTTTCGATTTAGGGACTTAGAACAATTTGAAGTGGTAGTACAGTTTAAAAGGCCTGATCAGGCCCTGATAAGAACAAGAATTTTTTAAAATACTTTAGGTTTATGAACTTAAAATAATTTATATTTCGGGATTTATTCTAATTTCGGTTTTTGGAGTTATAACTGTTATGAGTGAACATGTTCCATGATCATTGGTTTGGTGACCACAGAAACCAGTTATAAATTTTTTTTTTAGTATCATATCAATATTTACAGTAAAATATAGCAGACAACAGATAAAAGATAAACTACACTTTTGTATAATTTTGTATTTTAAATTTTTGTTTATTAAAATTTCTTTTTTATTTTTAATGAAAGAAAGATAATAGTTGATTTATGGTTTAAAAACTCAATAAATTAAAATTGACGCCTTGTAAGTCGTGTCAATGAACTATTTTCAGTTCGCGCGCGCGACTTTTTGATAAATACACGCGTTTATTTACCTGTTTATTTATTTTTGTATTTAAAATTAAAACATATATATTTATGAAATAAGGTCTGAATATAATTCTTAAGTATTTGTAATAATAAAAGAAAGATTTTTTCTAATTTAAAACCTTTTTAAATTTTTAAAATGTTAAACCTTTTTTTTCTAACCTTTTTATTATAAAAATCAAAGCTAACGCGTTTGTTATTGTGTAATAGTCAAAGTCATACATAAGTATATAAATGATTTAAATGGTGTTTATATAGTAGAAATAAGTTCTGTAAGGTTTGTAGTTTCATAACAAAATTCAATTTTACATTAAATGCTAATTTCTGTATTTGCTCGAAATCCAATACGCTCAAAAATTACTCCATTACGGTATATCCAAATAAATATATATCTTAATATTATTCGAAAATTTTTTTGTCTGTCTGTCTGTCTGTACCTAATGACACAAGAACTTCTGAACCAATTGACATAAAACTGGTGTCTAAAGAAAGAAAAAAAATATTCAGGTAACATAGGCTATAGTTTTGCGGCTCAGCTTTCGTACTTTTAGAGATATTCAATTTTTACTATTTTTGGGATAAACAAAATTTTTTGAAGATTTGGTTTAAAAGTGAAATATCTGAAAATATTTTAAATAATTATGTTGAAAACGATCTTAACAGGCAAGGTGTAAATAAATTTAATCAATTATTTTGATTCTTGCTCGACGTTTCGGTTGAAACCTTCAACCCTCATTCAGGAGCTATAATTTATTATAATAAATTAAAATTTACAATGTTTATGTATAATTTATTCATTTTTCACATACCTTAATTTTAATATAGAAATTATTTACAATGATGATAACAGTAATAGATTGTAATTGCACAACTTTTTTAATTTAACTTTGTAACAACATATAGTAAAATTATTTTTTATATTTTTTTTAATTATATACATTTTTTAGTTGATTATACATCAACAGTCTTCAAATATAAATTTTTTTACAATATTTTAATAATTAAAATTAGTCAACAAAAATATATTATCTTAGAATGAGTATTAGTATTACACAGTGACTAGCAGAAAAATTATGAACTGTTTGTTTATATAAAATATATAGAATAAAGGAAATTTTACAATGTTTTATAGTATAAAGGCTGGTATACAAGTATGTTAGGTATATCTGTAACTTTGACGATAAAGTAGTTTTCACATGAGTTAATGATATTTATTAAACTTATTGAAAAGATTTATCAAAATTAGATAATATTTGAAAGAAAACTTTTGAAATATGGAAAAATTTTTTAATTTAAAAACTATTTTTTTGAAATATTTTAATGTGAGAAATTAATTAATCAACAAGTGTATACTATTGGTTCATAAGACTTAGGAAAGTTGTTTAAATCTGTCATTGTGTTTAGGGCTAGTTTTTTGAGTTTTTTAATATAAAACATTTCTGCTATGTTTCTTTTATTTAAATTTTTTTCATTATGTAGTATTTGCACATTTCCCCAATCGAATTCATGATTTTCTTGTAACTGATGTTTAGTTATAACATTGTGTGAATCAGGTTTAAGATTTTTGTTGTTTTTATGTTCAGAACATCTGGTTTTCAAAAGTCTCATAGTTTGGCCAACATAAGATTTATTGAAGTACCCCCTCCCTATAAACATGTTCCATGTTAAAAATTTAGAGTTTTCATCTGCTGCTGTGTAGCGATGTTGTTGAGCTGTGTGTTTGATGTGCGCAACTTTTCAGTGCACGGTGAGCAAGTACGTCGGCGTTGTCTTCTTCTAAAAAATTTCCTGTCTTTTTTTTTTTGTTGTTGGCGCATCAACCTTGCATCTTCTAGTTGTCACCATCTTGAACTTGAATTTGAGTGGAAGGAGAGGTGATGGTAATAGCCATTGTTTCTTGATATAGCAGAAGAAGCCCCAATATGATGATAAAAAATGGCGCCAAAAAATTTCACAAATCTTGATAATATTTTATTTTATGATGATTTTGATAATTATCGATGCTGATATATTTTTTAATAATTATAATTTTGAGAGTTTTGTAGAAAAAAAATTTGTCTGCGATGAGCACGTGACACTCTTTATTTTTTGAAAAAAGCAAAATTTCATCTTGAAATGAGCACGTGACATTCTGAATTTTTTGATAATTATTTGTAGTTGCTGTTGACCGCCATTTTACACACAAAATATAATTCACTATTTATTAAAAAGCACATGTAGATAAAGCAAAATATTTGCAAAATATTTATGTGATGCAATTTCATAATTAATTGTCACTTTAATATTTTGTTCAAAACACTTTATTACTTATATCATGAATATGAATAAGATTTTTAAAAATTTAGATCTTTTCGGGTTATTCCTCGACTTCACTTAAATATGATTAATGGCGGCACACTAATTTTTAATAAATATTATAAGAAATTGATGAGATGTTCATCTAATTTTATAAGAATTGTGATGAAATTCTTATACGCTTTGAGTACGTGCAATTTGATATGAGTTCACATTTTTTTGAATAATAGCACGTGGTCCTTATATTTTAAAAATCCCTTGTTTATATAAAAAATACTCACAGCACTTGATTAATTTTTAAATAAAAATAAATCCACTTATTTTGTAGGTTCTTAAATTCCTGGGATGCCAAATGAAGGAAAATGTGGATAATTAGGCATAAAAAGAGACCACGCTTTGATATTAATAATATGATGTATTTATTGCACGTCATGCTTATGCACGGTTCTTACGAACACTGGCATACGGAAGTCAGAGTTACAAAATAGCGGACGTGCATACTAATACACACACACTTACATATTTACATATATACAAAAACTCCCTTTAACGTTGATTACTATTGACTAATTCTATGCCAAATATTAGTATTCAAATATTTAATAAATTTTGAGTGTTTTGATCGTGAAAATATTTGAGTTTGTGGAAGCGTGTGTTTGATTGACTGGTTATATGAAAAAAAGATGCACATATAAATTTTAATATGAAGAGCTGTTTAATTGTTACCACTTTAAATCTTGAATTATTGATTCACATTTTTTATACACATAATTACAGTATTTTCATTAAAATATACATTATTTATATACAATATTAACTTTATAATAGGATAATCATGGAGCACGAGTTTAGCCATTACGATTGTATAAAAGTATCTAAAAAGAACATAAAGAAAAAGAGGCGCTTGAATCGCATACGAACAGAACCTTGAATATTTATGATGCGCGCGAAATAATTGTCCACTTTAAACATTCCGGGCACATTGACCTATGGTCAAAATAATAAAATTACTCTATTGGTAAAAGAATCAACTTATGAACCAGACATTGAAGCGTTGATGTCGATGTCTTGACTGTTACAACTCGAACGCAATCATCTTCACCTGCATGTGTTCGTAAAACACGTGCTAATGGCCATTGAGTATCTGGAGTTTGTTCTGATTTGATTAGGACAATGTCCCCGTCCTTGATATTTTGATGAGGATAATACCATTTAACCTTTTGTTGTAATTGATTTAAATAGTCTTCTTGCCTCCCATTTTTTCAAAAGTTGTCTCTCATTTGATTAACTAATTTCCATCGTTGAATTAACGGAATTTTTTCATTTGAGCAATCTGATTTAGGTAAGGATATTAAGGATCTGACAATTAGAAAATGAGTTGGTTTCAATATTGGTAAATCATCAGAATCGTCAGTCATCTGAATAAGAGGACGAGAATTGAGACAAGCCTCGATAGAAGATACTAATGTTGACAATTCTTCAAAGGTTAAAGTAGATTCGCCTATAATACGAACTAAGTGTAGACCCTATGTAATGGGGGTTTTTGGTGGTGCTAAAACCAAATATGGCCATAGAAATGCAATTTAACTAGCCAATTTGCCCCCAGCGCCCCCATATGCCACCCCCAAAAAGTAAAAAAATTTTTTTTTTGAAAAATGAAAATTGAACTATATACTCATGTTTTTTGGGACGTTTATACCAAAAATGTATACAAAAAATGTTTTTAACCAACGTTTGGCCCTGTAGACGACCCCAGTGCCCCCATTCATACCCCCCCAAACGGGTAAAAGTATGTTTATTACAAAAATTAAAACTTAATATGAATTCTTATATTTTTTGGGACGGTGAAACCAAAAATGAATATAAAAAATGTTTTCTACTAATTTTTGGCCCTGTAAACCACCCCAGTGGCCGCATGCAACCCCCCCCCCCCTCCCAAAACGAGATATAAAAATTTGTATTACAAAAACTAAAACTCAATGTGTATTATTATGTTTCTGAGGCGCTGAAACCAAAGATAAATATAAAAAATGTGTTTAACCAATGCTTGGTTCTCTTGGCCACCCCAGTGCCTTCCATTTAACCCCCCCAAACGAGTTAAAAATATGTTTATTAGGAAAATTAAAACTCAATGTGTATTCTTATGTTTTTTGAGACGCTAAGACTAAAGATGAGTAAAACATTTTTTTTATTCTATGTGTCCGTTCACTATATAATTTAAAAAATAAATTAAAAACAATAAATTTTTTATTAAAAATAAAAATTTTATTTTTTCCGTCTTATAGTGACAAGTCAATTATTATAAGCTGACGCGTTTCGAGATATGTAATCTCATTTTCAAAGATTTATGAAAATTTTTTTATTTTCGTGTCATCTCTTTGATATAACGAAGTATACTGAAGATAAATTTATTATATTATTACATTTAAAATTTTAAAATTTTATCGTTTACATATACAAACATAGAATATTTATTATTTATTTACATTTTATATTGAACTATTATTATTATTATTAAGATTTAAATATTTTATTGCTGTATCGTATAAATAATTTGAATTAAAATTTAATTGATCATTTAGTAACAGATGTGGATTTTTTTGATATTCTACATATATAAAAAACTCTTCTACAGCATTCATATATTTACCTTTTTTACAATAATATAAAGCTTCTAAATTTTTATTGATATTAGTGTAATTATGATTATTGTCTGTAATATGTTTTGCATAATTAGATTTTATTTTTTTGTTTTTATCATTATTGTTGTTATTATTATTATTATTCATGATTTTTATAAGATTTTTCTTTGTTGGTAGATGTTCAGAAAAACGATCTTTAAATGGTCTACCTGTTTTTACCAAACATTTTAAAAACAGAGTTAAATAAATTAAATATATGCATTGGATTTAAAACCAATAATAATATATTCAACTTATTAAAAAATAAAAATAAAATTAATATAGATATTTGTACAGGCATATATAAAATAAATTGTAATGACTGTAATATGCTTTACATAGGTCAAACAGGTAGACCATTTAAAGATCGTTTTTCTGAACATCTACCAACAAAGAAAAATCTTATAGAAATCATGAATAATAATAATAATAACAACAATAATGATAAAAACAAAAAAATAAAATCTAATTATGCAAAACATATTACAGACAATAATCATAATTACACTAATATCAATAAAAATTTAGAAGCTTTATATTATTGTAAAAAAGGTAAATATATGAATGCTGTAGAAGAGTTTTTTATATATGTAGAATATCAAAAAAATCCACATCTGTTACTAAATGATCAATTAAATTTTAATTCAAATTATTTATACGATACAGCAATAAAATATTTAAATCTTAATAATAATAATAATAGTTCAATATAAAATGTAAATAAATAATAAATATTCTATGTTTGTATATGTAAACGATAAAATTTTAAAATTTTAAATGTAATAATATAATAAATTTATCTTCAGTATACTTCGTTATATCAAAGAGATGACACGAAAATAAAAAAATTTTCATAAATCTTTGAAAATGAGATTACATATCTCGAAACGTGTCAGTTAATATAATAATTGACTTGTCACTATAAGACGGAAAAAATAAAATTTTTATTTTTAATAAAAAAATTTATTGTTTTTAATTTGTTATTTACTAAAGATGAATATTAAAACTGTTTTTAAACAATGCTTAGCCCGTTAGACCACTCCAAAGGAAAGCAGTACAAATAGTATAAAAATACGGAAATTTTTTTTTCTACATTCATTTTTGGTTGACTTAATTTTCTTTGTATGACGAGTTTCTTTTTGCATACATTAATTTTTTGGCAGGTTAAGCTTTTTTTTAATGGTTTCAGTGTTCAAATAAAATAAGAATACACCTAGAGTTTTAATTTTTTAATTAAAATATTCTCAACTCGTTTGGGGGGCAGGGGGCGAAAGGGGGCACTGGGGTGGTCTAAAGGGCCAAGCAATGTTTAAAAACATTTTGAATATTCATCATTAGTCTTAGCGTCTCAAAAAACATAAGAATACACATTGAGTTTGAATTTTCCTAATAAAAATATTTTTAACTCGTTCGGGGGGGGGGGGGGTTTGGTCTACAGGGCCAAGCATTGGTTAAAAACATTTTTTATATGCATCTTTGGTTACAGCGTCTCAAAAAATATAAGAATACACATTGAGTTTTAATTTTCCTAATAAAAATATTTTTAACTCGGGTGGCCTAGAGAATCAAGCATTGGTCAAACACATTTTTTATATTCATCTTTGGTTTCAGTGCCTCCGAAAACATAATAATACACATTGAGTTTTAGTTTTTATAATAAAAATTTTTATTTCACGTTTTGGGGGGGGGGGGTGCATGGGGACATTGGGGTGGTTTACAAGGCTAAAAATTAGTAGAAAACATTTTTTATATTCATTTTTGGTTTCACCATCCCAAAAAATATAAGAATTCATATTAACTCATTAATGCCGAGGCGGAGAGTTTTGGAAATGGTAAAAAAGCAATAACTTCGATTGCTATTGCCTGTTTTACCCCTTTTAGTCCATTTTTTTGAGCATATAAAAGAGCTATGGTTCAAAACTAATGATTGGTCTTAATGATAAATTTTTTAGTCATGTACCTGCAAGCGAAAAACTTCCGTTGACAAAAAAAAAAGTTTCTTTAAAATTTTACAAAATATTTTTGAAGCTGGTAAAAAAAATTTTTTTCATTTTTTTATTTTTTATGGTATTTTTAATAATTTATTTGTGTGGCTGTGTGCCTGTCTGTACCCTAATGACTCAAGAATCACCAATCCAATTGACATGCCACCAAAATATAGAAAAAAAGTCTGCGGGTGACATACGCCAGAGATTTTTTACTCAGATATCGTAGTTCTTGAGATATTTAATTTTCAGTCATTTTTAACTTTTGCCCCCTAGCAAGCCCCCTGCGCGCTAAAGCGCGCCAACCCCCTCAGATTATATTTAATGTTGAATCGAAAAGTGTTTTAATTCACAAATAAAAACAATTGTACAGTGAGATGTCAATTTCAAATAATGAACTTTTTTCATAATTTTAATAAACCTTTCATTATTTTTATTTTCAAAATTTATCTAAAAAAAAAAAAATATTGCATTATTGTCCCTCGGTGCTACGCACCTCGGGCCAGAATCCTGTTCATCCCTCAAAATATATTTTTCTTCTGTTCTGGTCGGCGAAATATTTTAATAGAATGACGAAATACTCGAATTAATTTTCATGTTATTATGCAAATATAATTAATTTTCTATTAGTTTAAACATTTTTCATTAAAATTTATAATTATTTTTACAGTTTATATTATATAAATTAATATTTAAGAGATTGTATAATAAAATAATTATGGGATTTCTTATTTCCGTATTTTTTACACAAAATTTTATTAATAATTAAGTATTTTAAAAGATAATAAAAATTAGAACTAATGAAATAAATAATGAAAAAATCAGCGAAACCTATTACGAATAAATTAGACGAAAAATTATATGTCATATGAGTATTTTAGAGATAAATAGAAATTTACCTCAAGAAAAAAATATTTAATATAGCATCTGAATGTAAATATGTACTAATTTATTACTATCCGTCGAAATAAATTTTTCTTTTGTCCTGAACGGAGAAATTTTACACTTGGATGACGAAATACTTCAATGAGTTTTCATATATTATCATATAAATAAAAACCAATATTATTTTTATTTTCAAAATTTATTTCAAGACAAAAATACATATCGTATCTGAATGCAAATATTGATTACTGTCCCTCGGTGCTACGCACCTCAGGCTAGAACCTTTTTCAACCCTCGACATTAATTTCTTTTGTTCTGGACAGCGAAATTTTATAATAGGATGATGAAATACTCGAATGAGTTTTCATATATTATTTATGTCGATCGCATCTACAGTTGTAATGTTTTATTATAGTTTAAACATTTTTTATTAAAATTTATAATTATTTTGACAGTTTATAATAATAAATTAAAAAATTAATATTTAAAATTGTTTTACAAATTTTTTATACAGCGCGCGGCTGACAATGCAGAGAAAAAATGAATCGATTAATTAGATAAAATCGAAGACGAAAGTTTTAAAAGATTGTATAATAAAATGAGAAAATTATTATATTTCTTATTTATATTTAATTATAATGAAAAATACCCAAAATTTTATTATTAATTAATAAAAGATTCAAATATAATTCAATAATAATAATAATTATTTAACGCGCGGAATGCGCCAGAGTAAATCGATGACAAAATTCGTTACAGTTCAGTTTTATAGAGAAAGAATAATAATAAATTAAAAAATTAATATTTAAAATTGTTTTACAAATTTTTTATACAGCGCGCGGCTGACACTGCAGAGAAAAAATGAATCGATTAATTAGATAAAATCGAAGACGAAAGTTTTAAAAGATTGTATAATAAAATGAGAAAATTATTATATTTCTTATTTATATTTAATTATAATGAAAAATACCCAAAATTTTATTATTAATTAATAAAAGATTCAATTATAATTCAATAATAATAAAAATTATTTAACGCGCGGAGTGCGCCAGAGTAAATCGATGACAAAATTCGTTACATTTCAGTTTTATAGAGAAAGACAAAATTTTTTTCAAATTTAAAAAAATATTGAAGTATCTCGAGACTATTGATAAATTTTATTGTCACAAGTTTGTAGTATTCGATTTGGCACCAATTTTTATGTATTCTATTAAATTTTTTTCAAAGCGGGTAACTTTAAAATTTTATAAAATATTTTTTTGAAGCTGATAAAAAAAATTTTTTTATTTTTTTATTTATTATGGTATTTTTAATAATTAATTTGTTTGCCTATGTCCGATGAATAAAGTACATAAAACCGATGTTAAAATAAAGTTAAAATAAAAAATTTATTACTATTTTTGTGAAAGTTTAAATTTTTTGAAAATTTGGTTAAAAAGTAAAAAATCTGAAGAATATGATAAAATTTTAATGTGGCCATTGGTATTACTTGATTCAGTCAATTCTAGAACCATCTATTTATACATATCTTTACTATATACTATACTAGCAAAAGTTGGAGGGGGGGCTTCGCCCCCCCCCCCCTGTGTCACATTTACTTCTTTTTGTGTTGTTTCAAAAAATCATTTTTCATTGCAAATTTATAATTATGCAAACACATTCAAACTATTCAGAGCAGCGTAGGTGAAACATTAATGAAAAATTATAGGTTCTGATTGATTCTCTAATTATAATAGAGAAAATAAAAAAATTTAACTGAGTACGTATAAATTAGTGCCAAATCAAGTAATACCAATTGTGATAGTAAAATTCAATCATATTTTTTAGGTATTTCACTTTTCAAGCAAATTTTGAAAAAATTTTATATATCCTATAGGATTTTTATAAAAATAGTAAAAATTGAATATCTCCAAAAGTGAGAAAGCTGAGTCAAAAAACTATAGCCTATGTTATCCGAATACTTTTATTCTTTATTATGACACTGGTTTCATGTCAAGTGGTTCGGTGGTTCTTGAGTCATTAGGGTACAGACAGACAGACAGACAAATAAATTTTCAAATATATATAGTATATGGTAGTATATAGTATTAAGACATGTATATATATAGATGGTTCTAGAATTGACTGAATAAGTAATACCAATTGCGACATTAAAATTTTATCATATTTTTCAGATATTTCACTTTTTAACAAAATTTTCAAAAAATTTAATTTTTCCCAAAAATAGTAAACATTTTTTTATTTTAAAACTGGTTTTATGTAATTTCTTTCATTTTTTAACGAAAAAAATTATAATATATTATTAATTTCTTGTGTTTGTCTTATTTTTTATTATAATTATTTTTAAAAACCAAACATTATTTCAATTCCATCAATTTTTTTTTTTTAATTTTAAAGAAACGTACGTTTTTAATAAAAATTTAACTAAGTACGCATAAATTAAATTTTCAATATAGAATATAAATTACATTATAATGTACACACAGGCCCACAAATTAATAATTAAAAATACCATAAAGAATAAAAAAATGAAAAAAATTTTTTTACCAGCTTCAAAAATATTTTATAAAATTTTGAAGATACTTACGTTTTGAATAAAAATTTCAGAGAATACGTAAAAATTAGTGCCGAATCGAATACTATGAAGTGCGATAAAAAAATTTTTCAATAGTCTCGAGATATTTAAATTTTTGTTAAAAATTTTAAAAAATGTTAAAAATAATAAAAATTAAATATCTCAAAAATTACGATAGCTGAGCAGAGAATCTATAGCCTATGTCACCCGCAGACTTTTTTTCTTTATTTTGACACCGGTTTCATGCCAATCGGTTTGGTGGTTCTTCAATCATTAGGTTACAAACAAACAAACAAATAAACAAACAAACAGACAAATAAATTTTCAGATATATATAGTATTAAGATATAGTTGAAAATTTATTTGCCTGTATGTCTGTACTTTGTTAAATGTTTTTATTTTCTCTATTATAATTATAGAATCAATCAGAATCAATAATTTTTCATTAATGTTTCACCTTCGCTGCTCTGAGTAGTTTGAATGTGTTTGCATAATTATAAATTTGTAGTTAAACATAATTGTTTTAAGCAACGCAAACAGAAGTAAATGCGACACAGGGGGGGGGGGGCGGAGCTCCCTCCTATCACCTGATAAATAAAAAAAGATTTCCGAATAAAATAAATCGAATGTTTAAATAATTATGTGTTTGTTTTTATTTCTATTTCAGACCCCTTTGTAATATGTTTTCTTATTATTGGTTTGTTTATGTGTTTGCTGGTTTATTTATTTTTGCAGTGTTTTAAATTGGATTTAGTTCTGCATTTGCTAAATCGTGGTTTATGAAACCAATAATAAAAATATAGTTGCTGAATTCTAAGGTTCTAATGCCCAAAAATAGTTATTATAAATTAGAGGTTTATGCAAAGGTGTCCGCTTGAGTGTTCTGTTCGTGCGTAACGCATACTTACCTCTCTGCCGTATGCAAAAAAAAAATTATTATTATTATTAATATTGTCTTTATTTACCAAAGCAAAAATTGATTTAATACATAATATACAATATATACAATTAAGAATACTAAAAAATCTAATACAATATATCACAAATAAAATTTGTCTGTAAAGATATAATCAAAATAGATAAATAAATAAAAGTGATTTTGGTCAAATCGTTAAGTTAAATTGAAAATAATACAATCAATATTCAAATATATAACATATCAAAATGTGCGTCAATCATGAGTGTATACAAGAATTTAAATAATTTAGTTTCTACTATATAAATACTGTTTAATACTCTTTTTGAAACGTGTGAATGAATGTAGGACCCGTATACATGGTGGAATGTTATTCCAATAGTGAGCATACTTGACTTGAAAAGAGTTCATGCCCCAGTCAGTTGTTATTGAGGATGGTATTTTCAAGTCTTTACAAACACCGTGAGATGGTTCATCGGATTTATACGGTTCAAATAAAGATAGGAGAAAAGGAGGTTCCTTCATGCGTATTAGTCTGAACAAGGTTAAGGCTGCAAATTAATTGGTACGGGCATTTATAATCATCCAATTAAGTTTTCGTCTAAAAGGTGTGATGTGGTCTTGTCGTCTTAGGGCAAAAACATAACGTACACAGGAGTTTGACAGTCTTTGTACTTGATCAATTAGTTGATTGTTAATGTCAGAGTAAACTACGTTGCAGTAGTCCAGATGTGTTTAATCAGGTTTAATCAGGCGATTTGATTCCGCGCATACCGCTATAGCCTTAGCTGACTCAGAGAGCCTAAAAATACCCTGTTGTATTTGATTGGTCGAAACCTGGACATAGATCTGCAGGTCATCTGCATATAATAATCTGAACGTGCTTGCATCCAGGAAATCCCGAATATCTTTCATGTAAATGCAAAAGAGCAAAGGTCCGAGTACTGAACCTTGCGGTAAACTGAGGTTTATATCACAATAGTCAGAGACTGATTTGCCAGATGCTGCACATACAGATTCTCCGCAGAGATATGACTAGAACCAACGCAGGGTTAATTTTCAAAAGCCTGCAAGATACCTCCGTTTTAAATAAAAATTTAGGAGAATACATAAAAATTGGTGTTGAATCAAATTCTACAAATTTGTGACAGTAAAATTTGTCGATAGTCTCGAGATATTTCAATTATATTTTAAATTTTTTAAAATTTTATCAAGTTCATAATGACTGAAAATTAAATATCTCAAAAACTACGATAGCTGAGCCAAAAATAAATAGCCTATGTTACCCGCATACTTTTTTTCTTCATTTTGACACTAGTTTCATGCCTATTGGTTCGGCGTTTATTGAGTGATGAGGTCTTGAGTGACAGACAGACAGACAAACAAATAAATTTTCAAATATATATAATACTAGCAAATGTTGGAGGGGGGGCTCCGCCCCCCCCCTGTATTGCATTTACTTCTGTTTCTGTTGCTTAAGAAAATCATGTTTCACATTTTAACTTCGTGTTATTAACTGGCTATGCAATTTTTTCGGTATTTTTCGATCTAGAGAATTTAAAGCCTCATAATAAAAATTTATTAAATAATTTTCAGAGGGGCGTCTTTATAGTCCTAATAGTTCGTAGCGTAAACAATATAAATTGAAAATAATACAGTCATTTTTAAATAAAAAATCGTATATTTGACTTCTGGATATGCAAAATCTAGTTTTTCAGAGGGCCCTAATTTTTCGTTAATGATAATCTCGATTAACTAATTTGTAAAAAGATTTAATTTATGATACAACGATCATGTTTTTGTTTTCTAAATCGTAAAGAATCTATAAAATTTCTTGAATTTTTCTCTATTTCTTTTAATTTACTCCAAATTATCGAAAATTTTTTTTGAAAATCAAAAAAATTTTCAGACTTCAAAAAAATTTTACACATTTTTACAGAAGCGTCCGTTTTTTATGCAAATTTATCTGAATAAATTAGTGCCGAATCGAGTAATACCAATTTTTACAGTAAAATTTTATCATATTTAGTTATTTCACTTTTTAATCAAATTTTCTAAAATTTTATTTTTTCCAAAAATAGTGCAAATATTTTGAATATCTCCAAAAGTACGGTAACTGAGTTCTAAAACTATGGTCTATGTCACCCGCTGACTTTTTTTCTATATTTTGACACTTTATTTTGACATTGATTCGACCCTGATGATGAAACACATACACACACAGACCCACAAATAGATGATTATAAATACCACAAAAAATAAAAAAATTTTCCAACCAGCTTCAAAAATATTGTATAAAATTTTAAAGATACCTCCGTTTTCAATAAAAATTTAGGAGAATACGCAAGAATTGGTGCCAAATCGAATACTACAAAGTGTGACAGTAAAATTTTTCGATTATCTCAAGATATTTTAATTTTTGTTAAAAATTTTAAAAATTTTATTAAGTTCAAAAACACTAAAAATTGAATATCTCCAAAAGTACGATAGCTGAATCGCAAAACTATGGCCTATGTCACTCGCGGACATTTTTTCTTTAATTTGATACTGGTTTTATATAATTTCGTTCACTGGTTTTACTCTGATGATAATACACACACACGCACACACACACACACACAGACACACACACACACACACACACACACACACACACACACACAGACACACAAATAAATTTTCAAATATATATAGTAGTAAGATAAGATAAGACTAGTAAGATAAGATAAGATTAAGATTAAGATATATAGTATTAAGTTATGTAAATAAGAAAGAGAGAGAGAGAGAGAGAGAGAGAGAGAGAGAGAGAGAAAATACGCACGCCATCTCCGGTTACTGATCCGATCAGTTGTGTACTCCTTATCGTGTTCTTAGCAACAGCTTTTATAAAATAAAGGCAAATAATTAAGCACAATTTATATAATTAACAATAGTTAAATTGATTATTATCTACCTCATCCTCATCCACCACTCCACTAGTTATTTTAATGTCATATCGCGTACATTTTCTTCACATAATCCAACCAAAAACTCCAAATATTATTATCGCCAGCAACAATACAACTATAATTATTATCAAAGAATAATCTTCTGCATTTACCCCTATAACTAAAACATACATTTATTATTATAATTTAATTCTTTATAGACAGAATTAAAACAAAAATAATTTTATATATATTATTATTTTGAAAATAATTTTAAAAATAATTTTATTTAAAAGAATTAACCTCAAAATAATTCCTCCCCAAAGAATTAAATAAACATTCATTCTTTTTTGAGTAACAAGAAATTCTTTGTATAAATTTAAAAATTTAACTTGAAAATCTATCAACTGATAATTTCATGTCATACAAGCTATATTTACCCAAATTTTAAAAATATTGTTATTTTTAACCCTATAAATTGAAAATTTTAACTTAAAAATCATAAAAATTGATGAATTTTTATAATTTAAAAATTAACTTATTTTTTCTTATATCAACTGATCATCACAGAAGATTAATCCAAGAAGCTAACTGGTACCTTCCATAATATTTCGTCTGACGAATCCAAAAATCTATTATATTACTGATCTTATATTTTAACTAATAATCTCTAAATATTTTATACAAATCTAAAATTTACTTGCATTTTTTTTTTAGTTTTTAATAACAATAACTAAAAAATATTTTTTTATGTACTTATATTATACAATTTTATGTATTGACACAAAAAATGGACAGAAAATTTTAAAATTATATTTTACACCCCTTTGTAACCCAACCATCAGCACCATCTTCCCCACCTAACCGAATCAGGATGATTAGACTGGATAGAGGGAGATAGGTAGGTCAAAATTGATACTTAACATTTGATATAAATAATAAATCCTACATCCGATATTCGTATTAACGTCACATACGACATAGGAACCCACTGGTGCATTTCCGCTGATGCTGATCTGGTACAATAGCGTTAGAACAAAAGTCAGCCATGACGTAAATTAGGAGAAATTTATGAACGTAAATTGCATAGATCTCAACTCACGATTTTTAGAAATAATTAAAAACGCCTCGGGTAATTGGACGTGACAAGACTGACGCTTTTCTGTATTGGACGTCTCCCCCAAAATCCAACAATATGGACAGATTCAAATTATATATTGCCCTTCAGTCGCCCAAAATGTTTAATAGAGTACCACCACTTATTAGAATACCACCATTCGTTATAGCACTTGTTTTTGATTTGAAGACTTATACATTTATATTTATAATTAATAAAGTGAAGTTATATTAACTAATATTATCTATCAGTTATTTTAAGTAATAAACAATACTTCTTTTATTACCAGCTAAGTATCAAGATTATAATCATCTACATCAACTGTACTAACTACATATCAACCTAATTATATAATAAAAACCCCTGGGGCACTCATATCGCCAGTATAGACTTATATTATTAAAATTTTTATCCAAGTATCCCGGCAAAACCTCAGGATACGAATCAATTATCTTATTTAATTATTATTTAACACTATATTATCCTAAACTCAAAGCCCTTTATTAGTAAATATACCTATATACCAATTCTTTTATAGGGTGGCATAGGTCATAATTTTGCATAGCAGCTATCGTACTTTTGGAGATATTCAATAATTACTATTTTTGGATTATTTTCGAAAATTTGTTTAAAAACTGAAATATCTTATAAATATAATAATTGGCATTGCTTGATTCGGCAATAACTTACACTTCATTAGTTAAATTTTATTTAAGAAATCCGATTTCCCAAAGCTGAAGCTTTAGCTGAATGATAATGAGTGTATTAAGGATGTTGGATGTTGGGATAATTTAGGAGATTCTAATTTTAATAAATTATATGAATTTTATATTTAATCTAATGTTTATTGGAGATGCGAACTTGTCGGCATCTTAGCGGACACTGCCGAACGTACATACAAGTAAAAGAAAAGAGCGTGCTCTACACACAAACACACTATATACATATTTACACAACATTCTACCCACCACAATTTATTATTAAATTGTAAAAAAATAATGCATTAAAATAATAAATTGTATATACATAAAGCAAAAAAGTAATTGTGGTGAGCAGATGACATAATAATATAATTAAAAAAAAATATAATAAAAAAAATATAATTGTAATTTACAGTGCTAAATGGCACAAAAATTAAAAATTTGATTTTAAAAGCTAAATATAAAGCCCAATGGCTAAAGAATTAATAAATTGTAAATTTTGAAGTTATGAAAATTAATTAGAATATAAAAAGATATATAAAAGTTACAACTACACAATTCAAAAGCTAATATAACTGATCTTGAGCATCACTAGCTCCACCAGACTGGCAGATCCATAGACCTTAATGGTTTGTAAGACCAATAAAGCCTCTGACCACACTACACAGTCAGTAATGACATTAATCTTTTTATAATTTGAACGGTTTAACACAGACAAATATCATTATAGTATAACAACAAGTTTTATAAAGTTCAGCAAATAGAACATTAACCCATTATAAAAATTTTGCTTATAATAGTTCTCTCCCTCTCCTCAAAAAAATTGAAAAGGATAAGTTAACTTGAATAAGATTACTCAATTTAATTTAAAAGAAAAAAAATTGCAGTTTAAGGGTACTTTGTGGTAAATATGACGATTTTTTAGGTAAGGATTGTAAAGAGACGGTTAGAGATTTTTGAGTAAATTTTTGTTTAGTATTTTATGTTAAGTATTATATTTAACAAAAAATTTTTTTTTTTATGACGTCACTTCCGCGTTACACGTGCGTAAACCAGACACTATGTCAAAACTTCGTACAAGATATCTCCAGTTTGGCTTATCGAAAAAAAAAAAAAAATGGGTAATAGTTTAAACCAGCCTTTGAGTTTTTTCAAAAAAATTAATTATAAACAATATGGCGGCTGTTTAAAGTTAAAATGTAAAAAAAGGCCTAAATTTTTAGGACTAAAGTAGATGTAAAAACTTTTTGAGAACTTTTTTTTAAAATCACTCGAAGTCAGCCCCTGAAAAATATATTTTTTTAACTACTCAGCAAATATGAAGTAAATCGCTTGAATAGTTATTGCATAATCGTGTACGCAGTTCGCGAAAAACGTGTTTTGAGATAAGCGCGTTTGCAGTTTCAAAAGAAGTTTATCGATACTTTAAATTAAATAATTTTCTTTTTTCTTTTTTTTTTAGAGCAACTCAAAACGAAAAAATCTAGACCATAAACATTTAAATCGGTCCCGTATTTTTACAGAGAAGTTAATTAAAAGGTGTAAAAACGTGGTTTAAAAAAAAAAAATAAAACCGCAAGTGGAAAAATTAAAAAAAAAAAAAAAAAACTTAATGTTACAAAAAAGTTATATGAAGTTAATTATCTAGATTTAGCAAATTATTTAGAAAAATTAAATTATTAAAACGTTTAAATGTCATAACCGATGGTGCAGTATAATCTGTAGTTCCATGGTTGAATGCTTCCATGTTTTGAGCAGTATTGATGGAACAGCAAAATATATAAGTTGTTGAAAGTCCATTAAGGCCACAGATTCCATGTCAATCAGTGCAATAGAATCACTTGATTTCAGCAAGTTGAAAGCCAAATGAATTGAAAGGTTGTTGAACCTATGTAACGTCAAAATCAATTAGTAATGTTCAAATAATTTAGAAGATAATAATATGATTAATTTTGAAAAAACAGCAAAATGAGATTTTAATTTATTTTAAAGATTTACAAAATTAATATAATTTAATTAAAAATGAATGTAAGAAATTTTGACATTAATATCAATGTAAAAAATTTAATTTAAAAGAATTCAAAAACAAAAAATTTCATTCAAAATATTAAACTTTTGAAATTGATTAACATACCACACAAGAGCAGTTCTCTTTATATGAATAAATTATAATATGAATTTTTAGTAAAGTTAATTTGATAGATTTTTTATCAATAGCAATTTTAGATTTGAATTTTATATTTTAAAATATACAACACAATTAATTGACAATAACTATTTAAAACAATAAAGCAATTTACTTTTAAATTAGATTTTATTTAAAGGTAACTATTAATTAAGTAAAAATTTTAAAAAAAATGAATAAAAGTTAAATATTAACGTCTCTCAAAAGCATTTATAGAGATAACTTAGCTTAATTTTATTCTGCTAGTTGATTCTGGTGCGCCGCTTTTTAATTATAAGCCGTTAGTATTTCAATGATAAATTATGCGTCGTCTATCTTCTCCCCTTAATATTCCGAGGTAATAATTCCGCGCTGATGTTTGGAGCCATTTTGATGATCAGAAGGCCATTCCATCTTCTTAAAATTGCAAACTTGAGGTTCGGTAATAAAACGCGCCAATTTTAATACAAATTTCTTTTGTAATAACTTCATCTAACTAAATGCCCTTGACATTTTTTCTTTTCTTGATTATTTAATTTTTGCAGAATTTTTATCTTTCTTCGAACTGATGATACTGAATTTTTTTATTAAATTTTTTTTATATTTGGAAATTATTTGCTTATATAAATTTGATTTCAAACTTGATTCTCCTTCTCGGTTTTAAAATTTAAAAATTTCACCATACTCTATTATTTTTTTTAAAATTCACACTTTTAGCAAATAAGTTTGTTGAATAGCAAATTGGAAATATTAAAAATAATATTTTAAAGTTCCATGTGCCCGTTTATGAAAGAAATCAAATTAAAGTTTTTTAATTTCGACACAATACTTGCTCCAAAAATTAGTTCTTAAAACCCTTTTTTATTTCTGCTTTTTAAAATTTTGACAGAAATATTGTAAAGCAAATTTCACTTTTTTTTTAAATAAATTTCAATCATCAATTTTACACAATTTCTCTGTAATACTCCCGTCACGTTTTTTTGAAAAGCCACTGATGTCACATGGCTTGAATAGAATGTACTCACTTTTTTGTTTAGAAAAAACAGAATTTCATTATTTTTGCTCACTGTGCAGGTTCGTTCCATGGGATGCCAAAATGAATGATAATGAGTGTATTAAGGACGTTGGATGTTCCGCTAATTTAGGAGACTTAATAAATTATATGCATTTTATATATAATCTAATGTTTCTTGGAGATGCGAACTTGTCGACATCATAGTTGACACTGCCGAGCGTATATACAAGTAAAAGAAAAGAGCGCGCTCTACACACATACATACTATATACATATTTACGCAACAGTAGCTTACCCTAGTTAACCCGCATATTACAAGATTTCTAGCCTTTATATTAGTTTTTTAAAGTGTTTAGTGTTGTTTTTTAAATTTAGCAAATTTAAGACATTTTGGTAAAAACTTTGTACGGTTTTTCAAATAATAATAATATTTTTAATAATAATGTTTTTATTCAAGTAGCATATTCATGCTCGCGTTTGACGATATCTAGTATGAAATAAGGTTATTTAGGAATTAAAAAAAGCTGTTTTATCTGTAAAAGTAAAAAATTGGTTTTTATTTGTTTGAATATTTAAGCAACTATACAATTGTTCAAAAATGATTTTTTTTTTAATTATTTGAAGAAGTTTCCTGTAAATAGAATAGTAAAAAACTAGAAATATTTACTTTGGTGAATTTCTTAAATAATTCGTCAACTCGGCCAACGTTAATTCTTTATCATATGGCCATTTCCAAAGCATTCTTGTATTTATTAATTTAATAAAATTAATAGATGCATTTGGTAGCTCCCACCTGGATTCTTTATCGACTTTGTTATAATAATAATATTTTTCATGTTTGGTGCTAAAATGACAAGCCCATGGATCATCAATTATTTTAAAGAATATAATGTTTCTGGGGATACAATAATATGGTTCTGATTCATTCTCATAGTCATTTGATATAGGATAATAACCTAATAATTTTAAACCATTTTTCATACTTCTTTGTTGTAATTTAAGCTGTTGCTGAAGTTCAAGATTTAATGAAAACACTTCTTTCACTCGAACTGGAATATATTTTTTATTCAATGGTTTCCAAAGAGCTTCAACAAATATTTGCAACAGCGTATGTCTGCAAAAAATAAATTTGGTTTATATAAAAAACAAGATGTTTTTATCATCGTCTTAGGTTCTAAAAGTTTACTTTAACTAAAAAAATAAATTTTTTTTTTCTATGGTTTCAGCAATATATCCTATATTTAAAATGTTTTTAAAATTTCGCTGTTTTAATTTTAGTAAATTTTTTTTTTGTTTTATATGGGAAAAGGAGGATAGAAATGAGAATAGTCTGAACTATTTAGTTTAAAGAAGTTGAAAAAATGAAGGAATCGCTAATCTGGACTTTATTGATTAATTTATAGCTTTGAATTAGAATATCCTGATTTAAAAAACCTTGTTCATTAATTAAGGAAATTTTTGAGTAATATGATAAAATTCACCTAAACTTCACCTAAATTTGGCTATCTGTTTAAGGTCCCTGGAAAATTCCCTGGTATTTTGGCTGGTTTTTATTGAGGGGCTTCATCCTCCTACCTGTATTGCAAAGTCTTAACCTCCCTTACAGTATTATACCTTACCGAACTTTTAAATACTTTCCTAACAAAAATAACCGGCTGGCTTTGGTTGGTAAAACCGGCCAAGAATAAAAAAATAAAACCGGTATCGGTTGGTTTGATCTGGTTTCACCTGATTTCATTGGGTTTCAATAAGTTTTAATCAGAACATTAGTGTTAGTTGTTAAAAAAAGAAAATTTTCGGTGAAAATGAAGAATATTCAATATTCTGAATAAGCTTAATAACAGTATGATCTTTTAATCGTACGATTTAATCGTATTTTATCAAACTATGCTGCGAATTTCTTTTTAATATACTTTTTTGCTCGGAAACACTTTTTGATCGTGATATAAACGCTGTTTACAAAAATTTTATTGTTTTGTCACATAGAAACGAGATTATAATATATTAGATATTTTTTTAATGAATTAATAAAACACAGTCTATATTTTAGAAAACACAATGAATGTTAAACAACCTGAGTATAATTCAACGTTTTTGTGAATTTTATTTTTTATTGACATATTCATCTTGCATGTTAATTGAATTTTTTTACTATAAATACTATCACTTAAATAAAATTACATTTCGCATAATGTGAATAATGTATGCCAAAAAATTCAATCTTAATTATCAATTTTGAAATACGTTTTTAATGTAATATTTGTTTTTCTAATTCCTTCTCAAATAAATACAAAGAAAATGTTGGTAAAATAATGTAATCAATAATTAAGAATATATATGAGCATGGATACGAAAAATTCCCCAAAAACAGGAAGCGAAAATGAAAAAAAATTTTTTTTTAAGGTACGCTTGTTTTTGAGGTGTCATTTTGTAGCTAAGACCATGCAGATTTCAGAAAGTTGAGTGATCCAAAAAAAACCAGCTCGGTACATGCCCAAATTTGCAAAAAACTGCTTTAAAAGGTTGTATTAAAAATAAATTTTTTTATGCTTTTTTTCTTTTGCTACCATAAGGAATTAGGTAATACAACCATATGAAATATAAATTTTAGGAGCCTCTAAAAATGTTTTTAATTAGTATTTTGTCGTTCTAGTTGCCAATTATTTGTTATAAACAAATTAGTGCAAAATTTATGAGATATGCTTAAGTTTTTTTATAATATGAGAAGGAAACCCAAAAATTCTTAAAATATGTGACCACGAAGCTGTCAAGGGAAATATTTATTGGAAAAATTACATATGAATAGTTTAAACAATACTTCATTGTTATAAACAATTTCTATAAACAAAAAGTTGTCGAAAAGCAAGTGTGACAGCATTATTTATATATTTTTTAACATCACGATTATTATTTTAAGGCACATTTTTCCAAAAAATTAACAATGAAATAGTTTAAACAATTTTAATTGTTTATAATTTAATTAAACAAATATTTTGAAAAATAAGAATGACACAGCAGTATACACACATTTTTTAGCATCGCGATTATTATTTTAAGGCACATTTTTCCAGGTGTGACATAATTATTCATACATTTTTTGACGAGTTGATTTTAAATTTTAAGCTATTATATTAAAAAAAATACTCTATTAACATTTAAATTCTATTTAATTTATGCGACTTAGATGAATTTTTTATTATTTTAAGATTATTATTAGATTAGATTATTATTTTAAGGCACATTTTTCCAAAAAATTAACAAATAAATTGTTTAAATAATTTTTAAATATTTATAATTTGTTTAAACAAAGAGTTTTCGAAAAGTAAGTGTGACGGCATTATTCATACATTTTTGACGAGTTGATTTTAAATTTTAAGCTATTATTTAAAATTTTAAGTCAAATCCGAGAAATCGACAATTTTCGGCCAAAATAGTACCCAGGTACTCCACCGGGTACATAAGGGTTAATAAAATTACTGTATTAACATTTTTTAATATCAAAAATTAAAAAAAAAAAATTCATCTTAGTCGCATAAATTAAATAGAATTTAAATGTTAATAGAGTAATTTTTATAAAATAATAGCTTTAAATTTAAAATCTACTCGTCAAAAAATGTATGAATAATTATGTCACACCTGGAAAAATGTGCCTTAAAATAATAATCGCGATGTTAAAAAGTATATAAATAATCCTGTCACACTTACTTTTCGACAACTTTTTGTTTAAAGAAATTTTTTATAACAATAAAGTATTGTTTAAACTATTCATATGTAATTTTTCCAATAAAAATTTCCCTTGACAGCTTCGTGGTCACATATTTTAAGAATTTTTGGGTTTCCTTCTCATATTATAAAAAAAGTTTAGCATATCTCATAAATTTTGCACTAATTTGTTTATAACAAATAATTGGCAACTAGAACGACAAAATACAAATGAAAAACATTTTTAGAGGCTTCTAAAATTTATATTTCATATGGTTGTATTACCTAATTCCTTATGATAGCAAAAGGAAAAAAGCATAAAAAAATTTATTTTTAATACAACCTTTTAAAGCAGTTTTTTGCAAATTTGGGCATGTGCCGAGCTGGTTTTTTTTTGGATCACTGAACTATTTGTAATCTGCATGGTCTTAGCTACAAAATGACACCTCAAAAACAAGCGTACCTTAAAAAAAATTTTTTTTTATTTTCGCTTCCTGTTTTTGGGAAATTTTTCGTATCCATGCTCATATATATATGACTCGTTTCAAATAAAAGGTCATTTCTGACTTCTATAAAAACGATTATGGCAAGTTTCAATTTTTAGTTTGAAATTCAACTTTTTATATTGTTTTATATGTATATTTATCGAAAATAATAAAGGTTACACAATAAAAAACATTTATTTTTAATAATCAAGAGATTTGTTGAAAAAAACAAGCATATCAAAAAAAAATTTTTTCTCCTCTAATTTTGATGAAAAATGTATAATTATTTTTAAAATTGGTCAAAATTTAATTTTTTTTTTAATTTGATCAAAATCTTCAATAATTATTTAAAAAACGAGGTTTTTGCTAAAAACTGTTTTTAAATAATTAATCCAATCGCAACAAATTCTGTAAAAAATTTTTTTTTTTTTTTTAAAGATATTTTCTTGGTAATTTCTTGATATTATATTTATATTTTATAAGTAGAACTATTTTATGACTGAAAACAAAAATCGTGAATCAAAAATTTTTGAATTTCATTTATTATTTTAAAAAAAAGCGTAAGCATAATCAAGGGACAGGACAGGACATATTTTGGGATAGAACAGGACATTTGATTACATAAAGGGTATAGATTTATTTTGGTAATAAAAAGTAATTAATTAATAATAATTAATTAATTTTGATAATTTAAGATGTATAGAAAAAAAAATAAATCTAGAATAATTAAAATACTTTATTATCTAAAAGGCAATATATCTTCAAAAATATATTTAAACATAACAATAAGTTTAAAGTCTAAATTAAATTTAAAATCTTAAATTAATTTTAATTTTAATAGCTTCTCTATAGGGGCTCTTCGAATCAAGTTTGTGCAAGCTCTAGTAATACCTCACCTAGATTACTGCTCGGTTGTATATTTAGACTGCTCGAAGAACTTAAAAGACAGAATACAACGGATGAGCAATACATGTCTGAGATATGTGTTTGGAATCGGCAGAGATATTCACATTACTCCCTATAGGAAAAAATTAGGGTGGTTAACATGCAACACACGTAGGCTGTACTTTACATCTATTATTATGTACAAAATCCTCCGTCTACATCAGCCGGATTATTTAACTTCCAATTTTGTTAAATACAATCCCAAAGAAACAGCTAGAGGGGATTTACTAACAAGGGAGTTAAGTATACCTGATCTTGAAGAGTGGCATGGTGATTTCTCTTTTCAAGTGCAAGGTGCAAAAAGCTGGAACTCACTTCCATCGGCAATTAGATTCCTCCCATCAATTGAATCTTTTAAATCAGGCCTTTTAAATTATCTAAGAGCATCGAATCATACATATGATGACTCGGCCTTTTAAAATTCAAAATTATCAAATAAGAGTGTTATATCTGCCTATTCATCAAGATTAAATTGTATTAAAGCTACCTATAAATAAATAAAAGTTATCTATTCTATTGCTATGAAATGACTGTGATATACTTTATCGTATTGTTAGAAAGTTAATTAAAATATTAAATTATTAGCTGCACATTAATTACTGTTACTATTACATTGCTTACTTTTAGAATTTTAATTTTAATTTTTTCTTTTTATACACATATAACTTATTTTTAACAAGTTTATCTATATTATGTTATATTAAAATTGTTATAAATCGCTATTACTATCTATGTAACCTATGTATCAAATTTTTGTAAAACAAAATAAAATTTTATTTACATTTACATTTACATATTGTTAAACTCTTTGACAGAGTACACATTTTTTGGCTTTTTTATTTCTTTGGGAGTTGATATATTGCAAATAACGTCATCTTCAAAAATTTTTCTAATATTGCTTTGAATTTCGTGAAATTTAAAGTATTTAGCCTTTTTATAAGCTGCTTGAAACATAATATTGTCAACATGAAATATTTTTTTTACGCCAACTACTTCAGTAGTCTTAATTCTTTCAACATACCATTGCATACCCTCTTCATTAATCGCAATCCATTCATCTGTGACTTTCAAGTTGTTGTTCAGAGATTCTTTCTGTATCAATTCCTGAAGATTATCTTCTAAAGTTAATGGTTTCAAACCTTGAATCGATTTCGCTTGCGATTTTTTTGTTATTTTCTTTTTTACCGTTTTTTTTCTAATTGGAACTGCTTTGTTTTTTTTTAATAAATATGCTTTTTTCTTGAAGTTTTTTTTGCTTTTTTCGAAACATTTTTAGCTGTTGGACATTGTGTAGGGCAGTATGATGGTTCATCTAAATCTTACAAAGTGCAGGAAGATAAAGTATCATTATGATTACAGCGTTTTCTCAAATATAACTTAGTGTCTTCATCAGATTTCCATATGACTTGGTGAATTTGAAATGTACCAGAAGCAGCATACAAATCTTTTGGAATGATTTTCTGGACTGCATCGATTTCATTTGGCATAATTTCGATGAGGTCTATTTTTACTTCTTTTACGGCACCCATAAAACTTTTTGCACCGGTAATATCAGTCCTTGACCCACTTTTTTATCAGCCTTAGATTTTAGTATTCCTCCTAATCCATCTACTAATCCCTTACCATGACCACTTTCCCAAAAATTCCAAATAACTTTTTCAAAACCGTACAGCTTAGCAAAATAGCAAATTAGAGAAAAAGAAGTCTTGTTACGGTATTGGGTCGTTGGACTATCTGTAAAAATATACAGTATTTTTATACCAGCTGCTTTCAAATTCTTAAATAAAGGTGTCATATGGGCAAAAACGGCTTCTGCATTTTGACGAACATCTTCAAATATAGTGCAAATTTTCACAAGATCAGTTTTATTTGTCTCAGAATTCAGAGTGTAATATGCATTAGTGTGAATTGTGAGCAACATTCTGGCTCCACCATAATGCATCCCTTGATTTTCGATATGATATTTTGTTGCATACTTTTCAGAAAAATCTTAACACAGCGGTTTTATTATCAAGATTTTTTTTCACTTTTTTATTGAATGTAATTTGATTATGAATATTTTGTTGGTGTATTAGAAATTCGGGAATATCTTTGTTGGTATCGAGTAAAATCTCTTCGCATGTCTTGATAATTTTTTGCTTTGTCATAGCTTTAAAAATATATTTTTTAACATTTTTATTAATTCTTTCTTCTTCCATTCTTTCCCACTAATAATAATAAGATATTACATCAGAATCGTATTGTAAAGTAGGCAATTGTTTTATTTTACAATCAAGGCATAATCCTAATCTACATTTTTCTAATCTCTCACTATTACAAGTAAGGTCAGACATCGTTTGAGTCATATAATTAGTTTTGATAACCTTCAATTCTTTTAGTTTGTCTAATTTTAATTGCATGTTAAGATGCTTTATACAGGCACATGTATTTCTGGCATCGCATTTTAAATAGACTATGAAAAATGGTTTATATTTCAAAAAAGTATTGAAAGAAATTCTAATATTAGTACGCTTTTGAAATTCTTTGTGTAAATTAGATAATGTATCATGCAGGAATCTTTTTAATTTTTTCACCTTCTTACTAGTTAGTACGTCTTGTTTATCTGGTGATTGTGTAGTTATTTCATCATCAGATAAAAATTCTAATATTTTGTTACTAACAAATACCTTTTTTAATTCATTTCTGCTTTGTTTTTTTAAAATAATGCCAGGTTTATGAATGTGAGCCCGAAAACGTTTTAAAGATACTAAACCTGTTAAAAATTTCAAACCTTGATACTTTTTTACAATGTTTCCTGCCAAGGTTCTGGAGATGGCCGTTTTTTCAGCTGACGAAGCAGAAATGTAATTTAGTTTAATCTGTTTTTGCAGAGCAAATGAAAAATTTAATTGACGCTTTATTTCTTCTGTACCAAGTCTCATAGTCCGTGCAACTTTTTTACTTGGTGTCGGTGATCGCTCTTCATCTTGGGGTGTTTTGGATCTTTGCAACCTTTTCTTTAAGGTCTCTGAACGACGTTTTAAAGAAAATTTTTCTTTTTCTAATTTTTCTATTTTTTCTTCCAAGTTTTTGGTTTCCAATTGATTTAAATATCTATTTTTTCTCGCTCTACGAACGCCGGAAATCTTATTAGGGGTTTTTGATAATATCGGTCTTTCATTATTTTCGGTATCGTTAGTTAAATTTACGTTTTTTTTCACTTTTCTTTGTCTTCTTTTCATTATTCTCCATTTTTTTCTTTGATTTTTTTGTTCTTTTGAATTTCTAGTTGCTATACTTTTCCTTTTCTTTTTTTGGTCGTATATTTTTTGAGATTCTGAAAATTCTAAGTGTAAAGATGGGTTGGCATATATTTTTTCTCTTTGTTTTCGCTTTTTCTCTCTCTCATACACCTTTTTTTCTTCAACAGTTTTTCCTGTTTTTCCCGTTGTCTTTTTTTTCTTTTTACAATAATGAACTGGCGTATCTACATTTTGCAGGTCAGTCTTCCTTTTTAATGAACGTTTCATCCGCGTTACCCGCGAATTATTTGTTTCAGACGGTAAAAAATTTTTCTCAACAGTAGTAGAATTACTTTATTCTTTTCATGGTATCTGGCACGTTTACGTTCACTATTTTTTTCCTTTCTCTCTTTTTCCAAATTTGACCGTTTTTCTGCAGCTTCCTGTCGAGCCACTCCCAAATTTATTTTTAAATTTGTAAACTTTTCATTTAGCTTAGTCTGAAAAGAAATGAAAGTGCTTTTTAAATTTAAATTATTAAGTATAAACATAAAGAATAAGACAAAAATGTATTTTCGAGGACAGGACAGGACATTTTGACTTTTATTGCTTATTTATTCCGAGAGATTGGTCGAGAAACATGGTCGCATCTTAAAAAGGACATTCATTTATTAATGATTATCATTCTATTACATATTTAAAATATTTACTTACCAGTTTACAAAGGACAGGACAGGACAGCCACTGCGTGACAAAACACGAATTTTTTTTTTTTTGACTTCAAAATTAAACTTTAACTTATATAATGACTTTTTAACGGCTTTGATGACTGTAGGGCATCCATATTGTTAAAGATTTACCGGTAAAGAAGTTACTATTACCATATAAGCAATTAGTTTAGAGCGCGTAAATACAAACAAAAATTTAAAAAAAAAAAAAAAAAACCGTGAGACACGCCTTTAGCAAGTTTTTTTTAACATATTTTATTAAAAGCAAGTTAAAATAAATAATAATTATTAAAATATAGAACTTAGTGCTAGTAAAAATACAATTTTTTTACACAATAATTAAAAAGAAATAGTTCATAAACAATGTGGAACATGTTGTAGGTACCTCTGGGACAGGGACAGGACAGGACTTTTTGCCTTATTTTTTGATTGCCTACGCTTTGTATATTATATTTTAAAATAAATAATTGTGAACCTAAGTAGAAACAGTTTGTTTAATAGAAATAATCCCAAAAGTTGTAAAGATTTATATTAAAAATATGTTTTTTCATCGTGGGACATGAAAGTTACCTTTTATTTGAAACGAGTCATATATATAAATTTATAAATGTAAATAAGAAAAAAAAAAGAGAGAGAGAGAGAGAGAGAGTACCGATCGGTAGTGTGTGCCTTATCGAGTTCTTATCAACCATTTATATAAAATAAAGGCATAAAATTAAGCACAATTTATACATGATTTATCATTGTTATAATTTATCATTATCCATCTCATCCTCATCCACCAGTCCACTAGTTATTTTGATGGCAATCATCCACTATTTGGTCCTTCGAGAAAAAGCGTAAAAAAACATCAGCAGCATAGAATAGGCACCATTAAAAACTTGTGATTCTAATCAAAATATCTAATTGTTTGTATGTGTGGTTCTTTATTTAAAAAAAAATTTTTTTAAGTTGAAACAAAATTTAAAAAAAAAAATTTCTGTTCCCGTTTTTGGGCTGTTATGTTAATATAAAATAGCTCTTAAAATATTTTGGATCTATTAAACTAATATAAAAAGGAAAAAAGATTTTAACTCAAAAATCATCAAAATTTAATTATGGCGAAAAAACATGTGGGTTTTTATTAGAATTGGCGCGTAACATAACCTCTCTAAAAAAATTTAAAATTTGTCATGAAGAAAGACGCGTGCAGCATTTCAAGGTGTTTACATTCACAAGGTTCTTCACTTCATACAATTTAAAGTAACATCATCTCTTTTTTCTTTTTTAATACTTATTGTTATTTATGTTATTTAAAATAATAGTTAAATTTATAAATTTCATATAATATTAAATGATTTAAATTTTATATTATTTAAATTTTAAAAAATAAATTCAAATAATTTTTTAACCTAAAAGAAAATCTCTATTTGCGCATTTATATGTAGAAGAAGCTTTCAAAATATTTAAAATTATAGTCTTGCTTCTTAATATAGTATTAAATAAATTTAAACATATTTAAACCAAATTTTTTTATTATTAATTACACTCTCTCTTTCATTATTAGTTTATGCACTTGGTAAGGATAGATTATATAATTTAAATAAAAAATTTTTAATAAGCTTTTACTTTTATGATTAAAAAAAAAATAAAAAATTAATTATTTAATAAACTTATGTATTATTCTGATAATTGTACATGTAATAATTTATATATTGGTCACATTTTATTTACATAAGCCTTTGATTTAAATTTTTTAGTCGCGTTTGTCAGTTTTTTATTTGGGAAATCTTGGTCTCTTTAGTTTTGGAGCTTAAATAAGTTATATTTTTTTTAATAATTTATCAATTTTTTAAGAATTTATAGCATACAGTCCCTTCACTTTCCTTTTATTTTTTAAATTAACTTAGATATTAAAATACTTGTGAGACCATGACTTATTTAATTTTAGATCAGAATAGATCAGATTTATTGACCCGTATTGAAGAAACATATGCTTAATTTGCTATAGCTTCAGCCTCAGATAATTTAATTTCAAATCATTTAAATATATTAAAAAGTGAAAATGTTATGATTTACCCTCAAGAAAGTTTATCATGTTCAAACTAACGAAAAATAAATTTAAAAAATAGATGATAATTTTGTTAAACCTAATAGTCAAACACCTGAAGGTACAAATGTTATTAATTCAGATTTAGGCTCAAACTCAAATTCATCTCTGACAAAAACTACTTATACTTCACATGTGATGTCAGTAAACTTCATTAATTCTCTTTCTCAAACTTTGCTATCTACAGCAGTCGTTAGGATGGTAAATGTGGATGGCCATGAATTTTTTGCTCAAGCCTTGGTAGACTAAGCGTCCCAAGCTTCATTCATTAGTCAGTTGTTATGTAGAAGGCTATGTACAAGTCATACGGTGACTAGCCTACTTATTTCAGGTATAGGCGATAAAAGTGTAGAAAACTAGTCATCTTTCTATTTAAATCTCGTTTCCTCTCTGATTTTTCAATCATGGTTCAGGCCTATGCACTACCTAAAGTATCTTTTTATGCACCAACTGCGGATCCGAAAACAGAAAATTTGGCGCATATTTCTAGCTTAACTCTGGCTGATCCTGGTTTTTGCCAACGAGGTCAAATTAAAATTCTTTTGAGAACTTCAATTAATATTTTCTCAAATTAAAAAATATATTATATTGTTTTAATAGAATGACACTTCTCGACCTTAACTCGTCAAATCCGTATTCTAGTCTAAAGATAGGAGAGTGGTGAATGTCAACTGAAAATTACATTCATTCAAAATATCTGCACATGTGCGTATAAGTACAAAGTTGTCTGATAAATCGCTCTTCAAATTAGTATTTTTTTTATTTCTCAATGCGTTAAATAATTTTTCTAAGTATTTATAAATATATTCTTAAGATAATGAAATAATTTAATCAGATAATTGGGCAGAAAAAGTGTAAGTGTTTTGTAAAAATTAGTTAAAAAGTTTAAGCCTCGTGCAATTCATTTCAGTGGTTATCAACTCTAAATATTGTTAAATTTCATATTATATGATTGTATTTATTTATTTGTATTATAAAACAAATCTTTTCTAACATTTCGACAATCATATGATAAATACTTATTTATCTTACAAGGGGAGTTCAATACATTTAAAACACTAAATTATACCCAATGGTTATGGAAGAGTTAATTACGTTGAAAAAACATGCAGACTACCCTCCGTTCATTCCAATGGGCCTTCTGGGCCTAGAAACGCAGGGTTCAATGTTATAAAATAGGGTTTTTTGGTAATTTTCAATGAAATGCTAAAACCTCACAAGTTAAACAAAACTATTTTGGTTGATCTAATTTTTTTGGTGTAACTAATACCTTTCAAACGCCGCAAACCGGTTACCAAAAAACCCTATTTTAGAACATTGAACCCTGCGTTTTTAGTCCCAGAAGGCCCATTGGAATAAACGGAGGGTAGTCTGCATGTTTTTTCAACATAATAAACTCATCCATAACCATTTGGTGTAATTTGGCGTTCTAAATGTATTGAACTCCCCTTGTTAGTTCTTAGGATTTATTTATGGGTACGTCCAGGATAAAACGAGCAGCCGAAAAATAAAAAATAAAAATAAATTTTTTTTGTGTCTCTTTTTACCTGGGATTTGTGAAATCACTCATACTTTACACTTCCTTATGCATAATTTTGAGATACAGCTGCTCCAAAGTTGGATTTTTTCAATTTTTTGATTTCAGCTGCCCAGTTTAAACTGAAATAACTCAAAACCATGAAACTTTTAACATATACATATGATTGGGAAAAAATTTTCTTTTTACCTGGCCTACCCAAAATTAGCTCGAAATCAGCCAAAAATATAGTAAAAATTAATTATTGGTCTTTTTTGGTCAATTTTACCGATAATTAATTATATTGATACCGATTTTAAGTTGATTGCAAAAAAAACAAATTCCGACCTCTGTTTTAGCTAATTTTGACTGTTTTTGGCAGACTAAATAATGATTGTGGTCGCTCATTTGAGTATACATATCCAAAATTTTTTGGGTAAAACTTACACATAGGCAAACATTTTGGGAAAATTTGAGCAAAAATAATTATGGCGAACTTGATTTCCGGTCAATTTGAAAATTTCAAACCATTAAAAATGAAACCAGATGTGCGTATTTAGCATAGAATTAAAAGATATAGAAACGCTCTTATGTAGCACAGTGGGGCAAAACGGTCAAAAATCGCTCTTGGACTCAATTTTTGAGCTATTCACTTAAAACCGGTTTTAAACTACTTCTAGAAGTATCTAATTTCATGTGTCACTGCGGGTTTTTTGATTTTTTTTTACTGGATGTTCTTTTAACCAGTGTAGAACATCCGTCGAATCAGAAAATAAAAGGATATCAACTTTTTCCAAATTTAGGGCTCTTAAAACCTTTACTGACCATCTTGCTAACAATAATGCCGCCTTTAATTCCAATTTAGGAATTGTCATTGAAGGCTTTATAGGAGCTACCTTAGACTTAGCTTGCAGAAGATGAACTGTACCACTGCCATTTACTGTAACTTTTAAGTAAGTGCAGGCACCATATGCAAGTAAGCAGCGAATCCATAAAGTTCATATTTTGCCTTTGGTACATAATGTAACCATCTTTTAATTCAAATTTTAATATCTTTTATAGCTGGCATGCCATTATACCTAAGATAATTTATAATACATGTAATTATATAAGATAAAAATTCCTCACATAAATCATGAGGGAGCTTATCATCCCAATCTAACTTTTCTAGCCAAAGTTTTTGTAAATAAATTTTGCCTGTAATGACTACTGGCGCTAACCAACTTAATGGATCAAAAAATTTGGCTATACTTGACAATACTTGTCTTTTATCAATAGTTTTATTAAACTCATCTATAGCAAAGTCAAAAGAAATATAATCTCCATCAACTGACCAATGAAGCCCTAATATTTCGAAATATGAATTTGACGAGTCTATTTGAGAACAAATGTCACTAGGGAAGTTTAACAAAGCCTTACTATTAGCTTTCCATTTATGCAACGAAAAACCACCCACCTTGCAGAGTTCAATCAATCGTTGCTGTTTTTTAACAGCTTCTTCTAAGGAATGCCCGCCTGAAAGCGTGTCATCCATATAGGTTTCTTTTAATAAAACATCTACTGCTAATGGGAAATTTGGACCTTCGTCCTTTGCCAACTGTTTCATCACACGAATAGCTAAATAGGGGCTACTAACCATACCATAGGTCACTGTATTAAGTTACCTAGATTTTACTTGCTCATCGCGCCTAAAACGCCATAAAATTTTTTAAAAATGTCTATCTTGCTCGTGAACCAATATTTGCCTAAACATATGTTGAATATCAGATACAAAAACGTATTTATATTTCATCCAATTCATCTACAGCTCAGCCAGATCCACAGTGCAATAAATCATTAATTGATATTTTATTATAATCTCTGGCTGCGCCTTTTTCATTACTATTAAGAATACCATGGTGAGGAATATAATAACATAAATTTAGAGAATCAACGATCGAAGACTCCTTCATATGTCCTAAATCTTTATAATCTTGAAAAAAGGCATGATATTTTTTAGAGTATTCATGATCTTGATTACATCAGTTTTAATCCGATTTAGCATTTTTTCTGCAATAGCAAATGAGCCTTTGAATGTTAAGTTTGTAGAAGTTTCTTTAAAAGGAAGACGAACTATATAACAACCATCTTTATTTCTCGAATGGGTTTTTACAAAAAAATCCTCGCAAGCCTGCTCATCCGGAGTAAGCATCACTGAAGACTTATCAAAAATTTCCTCTTGTCTCTAAAATTTTTATAAATCAAAAGATAGGCAAGAATCACCCAATTCAGTACAAACTGCCAAACCACATATGGAACCAACACCTGGGTTTCAGAAAGAATCCAACCAAGCTTGGAATTCATGGCTCTTAATTCAAAAGGAGATGTTCTAACTACTGTACCTTATGGTTAGCTGTAATTTATTTACTAAAGATTTCTTAATAAAAGAAACCTGTGAACCCTGGTGCGCTAATGCCCTAACTAATGCTTGAGATTCATTTCTAAAAACTTTTATCATAGCAGTTGCTAGCAAAACTTGATTAGGTAATTGTCAGGACTAGTTACTAATTAAACTAACGGTTTTTGTACTATCATTATTTTCTCTCATTATTTTCTACTTCCTTATCTTGATTATTATTTGCATTGTTTTTAATATTCTCTTGGCTATTTATATTTTTTGATGTAGTATTTTTATTAATATGCAATATAGTATGGTGTTTCCCACCACTATAATGCAACGTTTTTTGGAAAAAAATTTTTCAGCTAAGTGTTTAAGACCTAAACAATTATAACACCTCTCTGATTTATCAAGAAATTCTCTACGTTGATCGACCGATTTACTTTTATATTTAGGACAAAATTGAAACTGATGAGCTTCACTACAAATTACACATTATAGTAGTTGTAGTAGTTTATTTATCTTGCTTAACTTTTTTTTGCATAGTTTTACAAGAGAATATATGCATATAATAAATGTTTAAAAATAAAAAAATGTTTACAATATTAATTAAATTATAATATAATATGTAGTTTTACAATGCTTTGCAATATAATGGTAAAATTATTTTGTTTGTTTGTATATATATATATACAATATATATCTGTTGCTTCTTATTTTTTTTTTTCAATTTTCAATTTTTATTATTTTTATTATTGTTACAATTATCCTTATCGTCATTATTATTATTAAAATTATTGTTATTATTATCATTATTATTAACCGAGGCGGTGCACAGTGGCGCCTTAAGCAATATTTTTGTTCAAACGACAGTTCCTAGGACTGGTATCGTTGAAAATGATTAGATTTTTTTTTTAAATCATCCTTAGTTAATAGGCTTTTATTTAAGCGGGGCGGAATTTTGAATTTCATAAATCCAAGATGTCAGATTCAATATGGCGGATAAAAAATTGTTATAAAAATCAAAAATTTCCCAAAAAAAGATGTAAAATGAATAGCTAAGGTAATTAATGATGATTTTCAATAAATATTGTTTCTAAAATTATCAATATTTAATTAAAATTTAAAAATTTTGTAATTCAATATGGCGGAACCTATATGGCAGATGTAATTCATCAAAATAAACATTTAGTAAATAAATTTCTAAGAAAGTTATTTTTATAGGATTTTTGGGTATGCTAATCCCAAATTTGATAGTAATATTTTATTTTTTAAATTCCATTATGGCGGATCCAACATGGCGGCAATCAGTTTCGTCCTTGAATAGATAAAAAACATTATTTTCTCTAAAATGGTTTGTTTGAGAGCTAATTAAATTTATTAGAATTTATTTTTGTTAATGAACAAAATTAATTTAAAAACAAGATGGAGAATTCAATATGGCAGATATAAAAATCCAATTGTTCAAAAAATGATAAGTGTTTATTAGTTAAGAGTTTCTTGCTCACTAACTATGTTTATCAAGTATATAGTTGCATAGAATTTAATATAAATTCTGTAATTTATAATACTAGATGGCGAATACAAGGTAACATAATCTCATAGGTAATAATTTAAAGATAAAAACTATACCTATAAACATTAAACCTAACATAACCTGATGGGTCATAGATTAAAGAAAAAATTATACCTAAAAAAATTAAACGTAACATAACAGGTCACAGTTCAAAGAAAAAAGCTATAACTAAAGACATTAAATCTTAACATAACCTCATGGGTCAAAATTAAAATAAAAACAATACATACAAACTTTAAACCTTACATAACCTCATGGGTAATAGTTTAAAGAAAAAACTATACCTAAAAACATTTAACCTAAAACAACCTCATGGGTTAGAATTAAAATAACAAATGATGGTAATGTTGACAGAAAATTTTTTTCAGAATATAGTAAAGTATCAAGTATTACCAAGATTCGGGAGGATTTTATTAAAAGAATTTATGTAAAAATGCAAACAATTACATCTAAAAAATCTATTCGGGTTCAAGAGTTTAAAAAATACTGTGATGATACTGCTAAAATATACGTTGATGAATATAAATGGTTTCCCATGCCCCCCTTATGTCATACGATTCTAATTCATGGATCGGAAATTATTGGTTCATTTTTTATTCTCATTGGCCAGTTATCAGAAGAAGCTCAAGAGGCGAAAAATAAAGATATATAAAGAGTTCGAGAATATAATACACGAAAACATTCTGCAACAAAAACTAATGAAGATATAATGCGTTATTTTCAAGTCTCAACAGATCCATATATTTCGCACTTAAGAATCTCTAATAAAACCAAGAGCAAAGAACACTTAGCAGAAGTTTCTGATTTACTAATAGAAGAAGAAAATTAAAGTAATCCTTAGAAAAGTCATAAAAATTTTAAGCATGGAAATTATTATTCATTATGTTTTTTATTAATATAATGTGTTTTAATGTGTTTTAAAATATAAAAAGAGGAATATATTTAAATATAATGTGCTCCTAAAATTTCAATTTTGAAGTAATTTGTAAAAAAATATGTTTGTTAATGAAAAATAGTAAATAATTCGTGTATTTTTAATTAGAAAAAAAGAAGACTATAACTAATTAATGTTGCTTTGTTAGTTTTATTAGAGTATATTCTGTACTAGCATTCATTATTATTATTCTGTTATTGTTGTATTTAAAAAATTGATAAAATACATTGCACTAAAAAAATAATATTTTATGATTATTTCTGTAAAGTCTTATGCAATAAGTTTTAATTTAAAAAAAATTGATATTTGACTAACAGGAGATTTCTAAAATTAAAATGTGGAAAAAATTTATTAAACAATTTTTTTGTAATTTAAATAATATTGTTTTTATCCATTGTTCAAACATTAAGTATAATATTTTAAATTCTTTTTATGTTAACTTAAAAATAAAATGTCAGAATTAAATATTAATTAAATATTGATCCAGCATGCTCGATAACCCAAATAACAATTTTTTCAAAGACTTAATTACTTAAAGGTGATTTTTACCAAATATTTTCGCCAGTTGGATTACACCATCTTATATTACAAATTACCGAGTTTATATTATATTGAAAGTAATTTTAAACATGACAAGCATAATCAGTGAGCAAAAAACTCTTAACTAATAAGCACTTATCATTTTCTGAAGAAACATTCATATTTTTTGGATTCTTATATCTGCTGTATTGAATCCTCCATTTTGTTTTTAAATTAATTTTATTCAGTAACTTAAAAAATTCTAACAAATTTAATTAGCACTCAAACAAACCATTTTAGAGAAAATTATGTTTTTTATCTATTCAAGGACGAAACTGATTGCCGCCATGTTGGATCCGCCATAATAGAATTTTAAAAAATAAAATATTACTATCAAATTTGAGAATAGCATACCCAAAAATCCTATAAAAATAACTTTCTTAGAAATTTATTTACTAAATGTTTATTTTGATGAATTACATCTGCCATATAGGTTCCGCCATATTGAATTACAAAATTTTTAAATTTTAATTAAATATTGATAATTTTAGAAACAATATTTATTAAAAATCATCATTAATTACCTTAGCTATTCATTTTACATCTTTTTTTGGGAAATTTTTGATTTTTATAACAATTTTTTATCCGCCATATTGAATCTGACATCTTGGATTTATGAAATTCAAAATTCCGCCCCGCTTAAATAAAAGCCTATTCACTAAGGATCATTTTAAAAAAATAATTAATCATTTTCAATTATACCAGTCCTAGGAACTGTCGTTTGAACAAAAATATTGCTTAAGGCGCCACTGTGCGGTGGTCGAGTGGTTTAAAACTTGCGACTATATGTTAGTAGATACTTTCATATAGAAGCGGGTTCGCCGCTTGAGGTAGAGTTTCATAACTGTATATAGACGCTATTCGTAGTATGAAAATACTTTCGTAAATATATACAGATTTAAAACTCTTCACCACGTTGAGGCTAGGATTCTGTTTTCATCATAATATTTAAAAGAAAAATCGAATATTATGAAGAAAACAGAAACTGATATGAAAGGATCTTCTGATAGAGAGGATACATGGCCTTAAGTCAACCTGATGTAATGTGTTAAACGGTTCCGGGTTGACTTGCATAAGGCATTAAGGGGGGTGAGTTTAGTCGGTAAACATGCTAAGCATGGAGTCCGACATAATCTAGGGCCTGGCCCTAGATATGCGTAACGCATTCTCACCTAGACACGTGTAAAAAATTACATGTGTCAACCCTGCTCGTAAGAGCAAAAAAAAAAAATTATTATTATTATTATTACTAGCTGATTGGCCTCGCTACGCTCGGCAGAATGTGACAGTAATATTGAACATTTAACTATCACACTATCCGTTGATGTCTAAAAATAAAAAATATTGCTGTGCGAAATTAAAATAATTTTTGTTTTTCATTTAAAAATTGTTTTAAAAAATATTTTAATAATAAAATCCTATCCTATATATATTAAAATGAAATAATCGAAAAAATTGATTATTTTTAATATATTTCAGCACTAATTTATGAAGAGCTGTATGGACGAAAATACATGAAAGTTGTTTTAAATTAATTTTTAAAGAAATATCCCCAGCCGTTTTTTTAATTTTTAAAAAATATTCAAAAGATTTTGAGATATCAAACTCAGAAGTTAGTGGTCGAAAACATAAAAAAATTTCATTTTTTTTCACTAAAGCTGATTTTTCTCAAGATCTAAGAGGTCTTAATCCTTGGAAAAAATTCTATCAATGTCTGTTTGTTTTTTTTTAATTTGAGCTCTCGGTTCAGAGTTACAACTGTTTAAAGCTAAGAAGTTTAAATTTAAAAACTCAAAAAGTTGTCATTTTTGCCACTTGATAACTTAAAATGGTTTGTATCAAAATGTAAAAACCAAATCGCTTTGTATTTATTAAGCACTTTTCTAAAACCACTTTTTTGTAAGTTGTAATTTCAATTATTTTTATGCAATCATAGCATTGAAATATTAGTATTGAATTTAGCAGAATATTCCCCACTTAAATGTTCTCGAATACTTTCCTGTTTTATAGAAAAGTTGTAATTTCAATTATTTTTATGCAATCATAGCATTGAAATATTAGTATTGAATTTAGCAGAATATTCCCCACTTAAATGTTCCCGAATACTTTCCTGTTTTATAGAAAAGTTGTAATTTCAATTATTTTTATGCAATCATAGCATTGAAATATTAGTATTGAATTTAGCAGAATATTCCCCACTTAAATGTTCCCGAATACTTTCCTGTTTTATAGAAAAGTTGTAATTTCAATTATTTTTATGCAATCATAGCATTGAAATATTAGTATTGAATTTAGCAAAATAAACACCATTTTAAATTTTTTCCCCTGTTTTATAGTAAACTTGTAATTTCAATGTTTTTAAGCATTGATAGCATTGAAATATTAGCATTGAATTTAGCAGAATATTCCCCACTTAGATGTTTTCAAATATTGTCCTGTTTTATAGAAATGTTGTAATTTCAATTACTTTTATGCAATTATAGCATTGAAATTTTAGTATTGTATTTAGCAAATTTGCCCCACTTAAATGTTTTCAAATATTGTCCTGTTTTATAGAAATGTTGTAATTTCAAGTGTTTTTATGCAATAATAGCATTGAATCATTAGTATTGAATTTAGTAAAATATACCCTACTTAAATGTTTTCAAATACGGTCCTCTTTTATAGAAATTTTGTAATTTCAAATAATTTTATGCAATCGTAGCATTGAAATATTAGTATTCAATTTAGCAGAATATTCCCCACTTAAATGTTCTCGAATACTTTCCTGTTTTATAGAAAAGTTGTAATTTCAATTATTTTTACGCAATCATAGCATTGAAATATTAGTATTGAATTTAGCAGAATATTCCCCACTTAAATGTTCTCGAATACTTACCTGTTTTATAGAAAAGTTGTAATTTCAATTATTTTTATGCAATCATAGCATTGAAATTTTAGTATTGAATTTAGCAAATTTGCCTCACTTAAATGTTTTCGAAAACTGTCCTACTGTTTTATAACATTGAATTATGAGTATTGAATTTAGCAGAATATTCCCCACTTAAATGTTCTCGAATACTATCCTTTTTTATAGAAATGTTGTAATTTCAAGTGTTTTTATGCAATAATATCATTGAATTATTACTATTGAATTTAACAAAATATACTCACTTAAATGTTTTTGAATATTGGTCTCTTTTATATAAATGTTGTAATTTCAATTGTTTTTATGCAATAATAGCATTGAATTATTAGTATTGAATTTATTAAAATATACCCCACTTAAATGTTTTCAAATATTGACCTCTTTTATAGAAATTTTGTAATGTAAAATATTTCATGCAATGATAGCATTGAAATATTAGTATTGAATTAAGCAAAATAAAGACCACTTTAAGAGTACCACTTAAAAAAAAATATTTTATTGCTAAAGTCATATTGATTGTCCAAAACTTATGAAAGTTTTATATATGAAAATTTCATAAAATTTCATCTGTCTTTTTTAAACACGAAATAAATAAATTTCCTAAAAATATTTTATTGACAAAGTCATATGGATTGTCCAAATCTTTATAAATTTCCAATGTTTATTTTATTTCGTCTTATATAACTTTATAAATTGTCAATTTATCTTATTGCAAAAGTCATATTGATTGTCCAAAACTTAATAAATTTCTAATGTATATTTTACTTCATTTTATATATGAAAAGTTCGTAAAATTTCATTCGTTTGATTTAAATATGAAATAATAAAAGTTTTTAAAAAAAATATTTTATTGCAAAAGTCATATTGATTGTCAAAAATTTTATGAAAATATCTTAAAATTTCATTCTTTTGTTTTAATTAGGAAATAATAAAAATTTTCAAAAAAATTATTTTATTGCAAAAGTCATATAGATTGTCCAAAACTTAATAAATTTCCAATCTATATTTTACTTCGTTTTATATATGAAAAGTTCATATAATTCAAACTTTATAAATTGTCAATTTATCTTATTGCAAAAGTCATATTGATTGTCCAAAACTTAATAAATTTCTAATGTATATTTTACTTCATTTTATATATGAAAAGTTCGTAAAATTTCATTCTTTTGTTTTAATTAGGAAATAATAAAAATTTTCAAAAAAATTATTTTTTTGCAAGTCATATTGACTGTCCAAAACTTAATAAATTTCCAATCTATATTTTACTTCGTTTTATATATGAAAAGTTCATATAATTCAAACTGTATAAATTGTCAATTTATCTTTTATTTTTTTTCGTCAATGTGAATATCATTAAAAAAAAATATTTTATTGCAAAAGTCATATTGATTGTCCAAAAATTAATGAAAATTTCATAAAATTTTATCTGTCTGTTTTAAACACGAAAAAAAGAAATTTACTAAAAAAATATTTTATTGCAAAAGTCATATTGATTGTTCATAACTTTATAAATTGTAATTGTTTATTTTATTTAGTTTTTTCTATGAAAATATCATAAAATTTCATTCGTTTGTTTTCAATATGAAATAATAAAAATTTTCCAAAAAAAATATTTTATTGCAAAAGTCATACTGATTGTCCGAAACTTTATAAATTTTATAAAATTTCATTTGTGTGTTTTAAAACCGAAATAAATAAATTTTCAATAAAAATATTTTATTGCAAAAGTCATATTGATTGTCCAAAACTTTATAAATTTCATAATATTTCATTTCTGTGTTTTAAACACGAAATAAATAAATTTATTAAAAAAATATTTTATTGCAAAAGTCATACTGATTGTCCGAAACTTTATAAATTTCATAATATTTCATTTCTGTGTTTTAAACACGAAATAAATAAATTTATTAAAAAAATATTTTATTGCAAAAGTCATACTGATTGTCCGAAACTTTATAAATTTCATAATATTTCATTTCTGTGTTTTAAACACGAAATAAATAAATTTATTAAAAAAATATTTTATTGCAAAAGTCATATTGTTTGTCCTAAACTTTATAAATTTCCTAAAATTTCATTTGTGTGTTTTAAAAAAAAAATTTTAAATTTAAAAATTAAAAAATTAAAAAATTAAAAAATTAAAAAATTAAAAAATTTAAGAATTAAAAAATTTCATAAAATTTCATTCGTTTGTCTTAAACATGAAAAAATAAAAATTTCAAAAAAAAAATCTTTTATTGCAAAAGTCATATTGATTGTTCACAGCTTGTTAAAAGTAGAAATTTTTTAATATATATTTTTTGTTATATAAAATAATATAATAATATATATATTTTGTCTCAGATATTAATTTTTTAAAAGATAAATTTTTTTGTAATTTAACGTAAATTGGTTTTTTAGAGATTTCTCTTTAATGAAAGGGTTAAATTAAAAACCAAAAAAACTTGTTTTAGATAACGCACTAACAAATACATAGCACTTTAGTTTGATCGTTTTGGTGACATAGATTTTGAGTTACACACTGATTAGGGTGACAACTTTTTTAAATTATTTCATTTTAAATTGGTTTTCTAGAGATTTCTCTTTGATGAAAGGGTTAAATTAAAAACCAAAAAAACTTGTTTTAGATAACGCACTAACAAATACATAGAACTTTAGTTTGATCGTTTTGGTGATATAGATTTTGAGTTACACACTGATTAGGGTGACAACTTTTTTAAATTATTTCATTTTAATATATATAGGATAATTTTTTTTTTTTTTTTTTTTATATTAATCTAATTTTCTTTTTACATTATTCTTTTTGTATTTTATATATATTTTAAATAATTTATGTATTAGTTTTGTGTATTATCTCTATTAGAGGCTATAATGTGGATCAATATGACAATTTTTCTCGCTTTGGTTTCGTTAAGATTGTTTAGTAAATTATAAAATGTTGAGTTTAAATTGTCATCTTGGTCCAATTCTGGAATTAATTTTTTTCTTTGTTCACGATAATACTGGCAATACACTAACATGTGCATGAGGTCATTTTTAACATTACAATATTCACAATATTCATTTTCATTAGTTTTAATTGTATTTTTTTTTAGAATTATTCTTTGTACATAAGTATTATACATTCTTAGTTGAGCAATAACTTTTTTGTAGTATGATGGAATTTTCAGGTTCAGGTAGCCTGATTTCATTCCATTATTTAGTAAGCTGGGGTAAATTATTAAAGAGTTTGAGTTTTCACAGAATTCCTGGTCTTTTATTAACAAGTAATTTTTCATTTTTGTAAGTAGGTTATTTTTTTCTGTTGTCAATTTTTCTAAAGTTATATTAAGCCATGTATCAGATTCATTTATTTTTTTGAAAAAATATTCATTCACTTGCACGAACCAGTTAAATTTTGGGGATGAAAGATCATATTCTGACAATTTTTTTAGCTTATTGAAGCAAATTTTAGGGTATCTACTGTCTTCCATTTCCAAAATTTTGTGTGTGTAATTTAGGATTAGTTTGAAACATATTAATTCAACGTTATCTAGATTTAACTCTTTTCTTACCACATAACCAGGTTTATTGCAGGGCAAAGCAAGGAGCTTTTTAAAAAATGTATTTTGAACTTTTTCTAGTTCAGGAAGGTGTCTTGGGCACCAAACTGGAGCTGCATATAAAACAGCCGAGGAAACAAGCGCGTTAAATAGTTTTTTACACGTAAAGGTTTCTGTAATTTTTAACCTGTTTATTATATTTATAGTTGGCTGCGTGGCTTTGTAGCCTTTTGAAATAAAATTCTTTACTGTTTTATCGTATGCTCCAGATTGAGCAATTGTAACACCTAAATATAGGTATTCCCTGGCAATTTCTACAGGGGCATTTTTAAAATAAAATTTTTGTTTTGTTTTACCTCCCCTTCTACCCTTTTTAAATATTATTATATTAGTTTTTTTTAAGTTAATTTCTAATTTATTGTTGTCAAGATATTTTTCAAGAGCTTTTAAAAGCCGTTGTTGGTAAATGGCTGATTCAGATAAAAAGAACATGTCATCGGCGAACGCTAGTAGCGGTGTCGCTATCTTCTCGTCCAGTTGCACGCCCCTAATACCCTCATCTTCCAGACATTTGCCCAGGTCAGCTATATATAGTGAATAAAGCATAGGGCTTCATGTTTACCCCTGCAATACTCCTTTATTTATGTTACACTTTTCTGATAGATCATCTTTATTTTTAACTGCCATATTAGCTTTATACAGCTGTATACAGATTTTTTATAATATTAATAATTTTATTGCTCATTCCTAGATTATTTAATTTTTTCCATAATAGGTCATGTGGTACTGAAGGGAAGACGCTTTTCAGATCTACAGCTAAGGCGTATAATTTACCACATTTTTTTTCTCCCGGCTTTTTTCTAAGATGTATATTTATTATAGAATTTAGTGTAAAAATATTGTCTACCGTGCCTCGCTTTTCTCTGAAACCCGCCTGCCATTCAGGAATTTTTTTGTTACTGTTAGACCAATTTGTGATTCTAATGAGTAAAATTAATGTAAATAGTTTTAGTATGACGTTAACTAACGAAATTGGTCGATAATTTTCTGGGGAAAATTTGTCCCCTTTTTTATAGAGCATCTTTGTTATGATTTCTGCCCAGGAATCTGGTATTTTTTCTTGTTCCATGATTTTATTAAAAAGTACATTTATATATAATAATCAGTTCTGAGGTAAATTTTTTAGGAATTCATAAGTTATGCCAACCACTCCTGGAGCTTTTTTGTCTTTACATTTTTTTAAGGCAAACTCAATTTCATCAATTGTAATTTCAGCATCCAGAACTGGGTCACAGCAAATATGAATTAAGATACATTCATTTTTGTTGATTTCTGGCTTATACATTTTTTAAAAATAATTAGTCCACGTGGCCAGGTCAATATTATCACATTCAGTTTTATTTGTGTATCTAAATGAATTAATTAATGACCAAAATTTTTGTGATTCTTTTGTTTTTGAGATTTCTTCTGCTGATTCTAATAAGAATTTATTTTTCTTAAAATCTATAAAATTATAATATTCTAATCTTTTTTTGTGATATATTTTAACCTGTTCACTTAAGTAATCTTTATCTTTTCTTAAATTTTTTAAAAAATTTCTTATCATTTTTTTTGCTTCATAACATTCTGTATCAAACCAGGGATTTACAACAGAAAAGTTACTATCAATCTTTTTTTCAAATTTAATCATTTTTATTTTTTTTGCAATTTGCTTTATTGTAGATGTTAAGTTTTCTGCCATCTCGTTTAACTCTAAATTTACCTTAGATACCCTATCGGAGTACAGCATTTCATTATAATACTCTAAATTTTTACTTTCTTTCCATTTAATTATGTTTTTATTTATGCTAGAGTTTTTATTTAGAAAGAAAGTATTAAAATTTAGGTATGCCGCTACCGGCAAGTGATCAAATAAATTTTCAAGTTCAAATACTTTAAAATCATTGATTGTATAAAGCGCTTCCGTATTACAAATACTTACATCTATTACAGATTTACCTAGTGTGTTAATTGAAGTGAATTCTGCAGGCCTGTCGCTTGGAAATCTTCCGTTGGTAAAGTATAAATCGTTTTTATCGGCTTTACTGATTTATTATTTTTATTGCTACCTGTTTCAACATTGGTGAGTAAAGCTTTCGCAGGTACGACCGAAACATTCTGATTTTTATTTCTATTTTGATTACACAGCTGCACAAAAAAAAAAGTTCTGATCCTGTAACTAGACCTACCTACAGGTAAGTTTTTCGATGTCCTAAAACCGAATCTGAAGTCAGAATTTAGCCTACACCCTCAGATTTTGCCCCAGCTACCCCCAGCCACCCTCTAAACCGCCCAAAAATCAAATATTTTACTATGTCCAACAGTTAAAAATAAAAGTACTTTAGTTACGTATTTTAATGTCCTAAAACCGAATCTGAAGTCAGAGTTTAACATGCACCCTCAGATTTTGCCCCAGCTACCCCCAGCCACCCTCTTAACTGCCCCACAGGGTGAATATTTTTCTTTGTGCAAAAGCTAAAAATAATAGGACTTTATTTACGTATTTTGATGTTCTAAAAACAAATTTCAAGTCAGAATTTACCTATCACCCTTAGTTTTTGTCCCAGCTACCCCAATCACCCTCTAAACTGCCCCAGAGGGTAAATATTTTACTTTGTGCAAAAATTATATTTTAAAGTACCTTGGTTAGGTATTTTGATGTTCTAAAAACGAATTTCAAATTAGAATTTACCTATAACCTTTAGTTTTTTTCCCAGCTACCCTAGTTGCCCTCTAAAACCCACCAGAGAAAGGTTAAGTAACGAAACATACGTAATCATATATGCTCGTAGGTGCTTACTGTTTCCAACAAAAGTTCTTAGCACCATCCTGATATCGCTGTAATATTCTAAAGCAATTAATTAACCTTCCTCTGGTAGACTTTAGAGGGTAACTAGCTGGGACAAAAACTATGGATGACGGATAAATTCTGACTTAAAATTCGTTTTTAGAACATCAAAAAACGGAACTAAGATACTTTAATTTATAACTTTTGCACAAAGCAAAATATTTACCCTCTGGGGCAGTTTAGAGGGTGACTGGGGCTATCTGAGGCAAAATCTGATGGTGTAGGATAAATTCTGACTTCAGATTTGGTTTTAGGACATCAAAATACGTAACTATAGTTCTTTTATTTTTAACTTTTAGGCATACTAAAATATTTGATTTTTAGGGCGGTTTAGAGGTCGACTGGGGCTTTTTGGAGCAAAATCTGAGGGTGTAGGCTGAATTCTGAGTTCAGATTCGGTTTTAGGACACCAAAATACGTAACTAAAGTACTTTTATTTTTTACTTTTGGACATAGTAAAATGTTTGCTTTTTGGGCGGTTTAGAGGGTGGCTGGGGGTAGCTGGGGCAAAATCTGAGGGTGTAGGCTAAATTCTGACTTCAGATTCGGATTTAGGACATCGAAAAACTTACTTGTAGGTAGGTCTAGTTACAGGATCAGAACTTTTTTTTTGTGTAGCTGTGTTATCAATGCCTTGTTTTTAATTACTACTAGTATCTTCAATTGATTCTAAAATAGCTTTCCAAAAATAGTCTTTCTAACTAGTCTTTCCAAAAATTGCAACAATTTATCAAGAGAAGGAGGTTCAGAATTTGAAGATTGAGATTAATTCTCATTTGTACCAGAAACTGAACTTGAACATTGACCCGAGTTAAAGGAATTACTTAAGTATATTTCCCACTGTTCCCTAGTTTTAATATCTAAAAGTGATAACATATGAAAAACTAAAAGATCATCCCAATATTTAAATTTTAAAAAATGTTTAAACCTTTTAATGCTGCTAAAGGGGTATTTAATCCACTTGAAATTCTTTTGACTTCAGAAGCAGAATATTTTACCATTGAATTAAGCGAATAAATTGAAGCAATATGTGCATTTATTAATCATCTTTTTACTTCATATTTTTCCTTCAATTCATTCCACGCCAATGTAAAATTATTCTTAGTTATATCAAAGGGTTGAATTAAGTTTAAGGCATCACCCTTGACATGACACACTATTATATTTTGAAACTTGCTTAAGTTTTGTAAAAAATTTTCTTCAACTTTATAAAAAATATTTTCAGTAAAATAAACATGCTTAGATATTTCAGGGTATTTCCTACTACTAACTATAGCATTATGATTATCTTCAAATTTTTGAATATTCTTTACAAGCGGCTAAATTAGCATCAGGGTTTTTTGAAAATTTTTCAAATGCATCTACTATGCGTCCAGATAAAGTATTTTGCTCCAGAATAAGATTGGCCATTATGGATAAATTTTATTGTAAACTATTGTATTAATTAATAGCCAAGAAATTTTAAAATTTTAATAATATAAATGATAAACTAATAAATGTCAAGCCAATAAATTTAAAAATAAATAAATCAAATTACAAAAATTGTTCATATATATATGTAAATTCAATGATGAGAAAAAATAATATATGAAAAAATTTTTTAAATATTATTCGCTTTAATTATTATATATTTAAATTAATTTATATTTTAATACAATTGTAAATATTGTTCTATTTAATAACACAACTACAACAAATAGTTGTGTTTCTTTTGTAATTGCCTTCGGGCGTAAACAAAAATAAATAAATAAATAAATATGCAGACCTTGACACCAAAAAACATTTTTATGCTTTTCAAATAATATTAATAAATCAAATTATAATAAATATTTTGGGTTGATAAATTTTATATTTCTACCTAAAATACATATTATATTCTCTATAAATCCCCTTGTAATGTTAAAAATACATTTTCTTAATTATTTATGCATGCTGTCTCGAAAAATTGGAAAATATTTTGGGTTGTAAAATTAAAATTTATTTACTGAAAAATTAAAAAATTATTTTAGTGAATATATATTATTATTATTTTTGTTTTCATTGACCTGTACTGGGCATAATTTTTAAAAGAACCATATTAAATTAGGGCAATTTAATTTAATATGGTTCTTTTAAAAATTATGCCCAGTACAGGTCAATGAAAACAACAATAATAATAATATATATTTAGAAAATATTTGGGCGATTAATAGAAATAATTTACATTTAATATTTTAGTGAAGTTGTAAGTTCATTCTGTTAAGTTTTGAGGGTTCGCTATATTGGAAAAAACTTCCGCTTGCCACAAGTGGTAAACAAAATTTTTAAAAATCCTTTTTTTGATAAAATAAAATTTTCAAAAAATATCTGGTCTATTCCCGTAACAGAATGTTAACTTTATTAACACGATAACTCTTTAATGATATTATCGATTCACTTCAAACTTTCACAAATAGTCTCAAATGAGACAAAGGCGAACTGATTAAAATTGTAGCTAATTTGATATGCACATTTAAGAATAATAGCGAAAAAACTAATACTATTAATTAACATTAAAATTAAATTCCGTTCACAACTGACGTCTCGTTTAAAAGCATTTACAAAAAGACGCTAGATTTCAATGCATTTTCACGCGTCTTTCTATCCTAACAATGTATAAGAATTGAACTTTGGAGTTTAATAACTCGTAAACTAAAGGGTGAATTATCTTAATTTTAATGAAAGTATTAATATCCGAAAATATAGTTTTTACTCTATATTTCGAATCTAATACTAAAAAAAAAATAAAATACACTATTATTTTTTTTATTTTTGTATCTAATTTTTTTCTAAGAAAGTAGTAATATCTAAAAGTATGGTTTTACTCTCAAATTTTCTCTCAAAACTTTTACCATCAAAATATACAAGAAGCAATAAATTTTTTATTCTTTTTGTTTGTAGTACCTAATTTTTTTCTATGGAAGTACTAATTTTAGAAATTTAATATAACTACGCCAGCTACACCAAAAACTGACTAACAGGCATAACTATCATAAAAGAAGATTATATACTGGTGTAGAAAAACCTTTTTTTAAGTAAAAATCTGATTTTATCCATGAGTTGTTAAACTGACAGGTAAAAGATCATTTTTAGTTTTTCTTATGATATTATACTTTGTTAGGTAAAATAGACCATTAAAAACATTTTGTTATTGCTAACGAGGAACCATAGTGCCAATTGTTTTGCAGCGTTTTTTTAAAATTTTTAGTTGTTTTGTACTAAAAAAGGTTTGAAATAGTTAAAAACTTAAATTAATATGGTTCACTTAGTCAGAGTGCTCAAAAAACCTGATAAATGGGTTGAAGTTAATTTTAAAATATTTTGATTTTTTGAAATTTTGGTTTTATTCGCACAAAACCATTTTAATTGATAATTAAATTAAATTAAATTAAATAATTAAATTAAATCAATAAATAAATTAAACCATTTTAGTTGATAACAAAGTTTTTTTAAATGAAAATTTCCATATCTTATTTATTACAGCATATTTTTTAATTTTCCAATATAGTCGATAAAAAAACGCTATATTGAAAAATTGGACAATAGTTTTATGCGAAAAATGAAATATTAACATGGAACATTTTCATTGGATGGGGTATTTTAAAAAGTTTGGCTCGTTAGGGGGGGGGGGGTGAAAAAGTGACTCTTTTAGGAGGGGGGTCGAAAAGGTGACGTTTTTAAGAGGGAGAGGGTGAAATGGACTTACGGAATATATTTAACCTTTTTTATATGTTTATTTAGAGAAGGGGTAGCATACTTTTAATAAGGCAAACTTATTCATTTTATCTCATCATTAAAATTATTAAAATTATTTCCATTTTGATTTCTGGTCTGACCTATGTTACTATTAATTTTATTAAAATTATAGCAAGTCTTTTCTTGACATATTTCAGGATAATTATTCATTTTTAAGTAATTTTATGCCAATGTGATGATTTTTTCTTGAAATTTCTCATCTGACAATAAAATGAATTTATCTATCAAATTATACAATATGGCTATTTTATCTACCACTTTATGTTACTTTTCTGTGCGTATTAAATGAGCTAAAAATTTAATTAATAATAATTGTTTATAATAATATACTTGTATCGCTCGAATTATTTTAATTAGGATAAATAATAAGTCCATCTTTTACGAGTTAATTTTTTAAAACTAAAATAAATTAATTTGCTCGTAAAAGATCGACTTATTATTTATCCTGACTAATAATTTTTTAGTTTAACTCTATTTCGTGGAGCTACTTATAAGAAAAATTGGAAACCAGCTACAAAAAATAACATTTTTAAAATATAATCTTTTTCAGGTGTATTCCGGTCCTCTCAAATTTAAAAACTTTTATATAATTTTTTTTATAAATAGGGGGCAAGCCCCCTGCGCGTTAAAGTGCGCCAACCTCCGTAGCTTACTCAGTCCCAAAAACGCAGGAGGCCGGGCAGGAGATGGGACATGTGGAGTGACACATGGTATAACAGGTGATATAACAGGAATCACAACCATGTCAATTCACATCTGATTAAACAGGAGATATAACACTTTATTTTATTTTTTTTTTTTTTTAACCTATTAACAATGAAATTTGTATGAGCCAATCAGAATGACTCTTTTAGCGATGACAATTTACATAATTACCATATCGATAAATAACCCATTTTTAGTATAGTATGTATGTGTGCTTTATGCTTAACCTCTTGAACCTTACGTTATGTCGGAGGTCACCAACAATTAACACAAGCAGCTACCGAACCGCATATTTTGCTTTTATTTCCTCGGAAGTCGATATATACATAGAGATATATACCGCTTTTTCCTTTATTGGAAAATAACTCTAGGTTCTGGAAGCATGTGGATAAATTGTCAGTGAAACTGCAGGATTAGAAGGTGAATTAAAGGATTGATGAAGGGATTGAGGGATTTTTAGGGTTTGGGAGGCCAATTGCGGTCTAAGGTCCGACTTTTTGTAGGAGCCATGCTGACAATTCCGTCTTTAAAACACAGAGTTGCATTTCTACAACTCTATGCTTTAAAAGAGGCGCGAAAAACCTTAGAAAAACGCCCTCTATGCATGACATACGGAGGCAAGTAAATGGCACTTTCCATTTCATCTTGCCCCCTGCGACTCGGCAGCTAGCTCTACTCTCCCTTCTTAAAATAAATATTTAATTTTATTAAATATTCATTTCCAGAAAAAAAAGTTGTCACTGCTCTGTATGCGAACCCACTTCATAATATTTTGCAATATTACAAAGCGAGCGCGTTACCTCTGTGCTACCGAGCCGGTCATTTTTAGTATAGTATATTCACCATTTAATAATTTTATTTATTACTTATTATACACGTAAAAAAAATATAAGACAAACTAAACGTATTACGTTACTGAAATAAGATTAGTTTTGTAAGTTGTTGAATGGAAAGATTAAACGTTGAATTGTCAAATAAAAACATTAGACCAACAAATACTTTGTTGAATCAAGCAAAATTAAAATCGTTAAGTTAATCACTTAAATCTTTGTTGAATCAACATAGTGTTAGATAGACCAACAACCTACAACATTAATATGATTAATTTTAATAGTTAGTTCAATGCTTTTTCTTTTATATTAAAAGATTTATTCATTCTTTCTCTTTCTATCCATTTATGTATTTAACACCGCGGTCGGCGACAAGTCGAAACATGTTCTTCAGCAGCGGGCTTTTGTTTATATTATTATTCATTATTATAATAATAAAGAAATGGAATTTCCTAAAAATTATTTATGATAGTTTTAACTATTATTTTTAAATATGCATTTCGCTGGGTATGCATAATTTACTCTGCATATAATTTCGAAAATTATTATCTGTAACATATAGTACTTAAAATTTTTTTATTAAATCCAAGTGTCATGTTAGCAGAATAGATAATGTCGCTGTCTCGGAAGCCGAGGTACCCGGTTCAATCCCAGTTGCAGTCAAAATTTTTCTTCGGTTTTTTTTAACAGATTTTAAATTAATAAATATATAAGTACATAAATAAATATAAAAAAATAATTATCAAAAAAAAAAATAATAATAAAAAAAAAAAATACCTAAATGAATATAAAAAAATAATTATCGAAATAAAATAATTAATAAAAAAAAAAATAAAAATAAAAAAATAATTTTTTTTAAACAAAATTTTCACTCTGTTTGAATCAACTAAGTAACTATGAAAATTCAACAAATACTTTGTTGGCATATTTTAACAAAGTTATTTGTCAATACAACTTAGAATTTTTTTCCGTGTACTATTACAATAAGCGATGCTTTTTTATGAATTTATTTGGACATTTTATTTTTTTTCACCCATTTGTATTAAAAAGATTTATAACCAGTTTGTGTAGTTACACAACCAATGAGCATGTAACATTTTCACTCATAACGGTAAGAAATCCAAAAACCGAAATTACAAAAAATCCTGAAATATAAATTATCCTAAATCCATAAACTTAAAGCATTCTAAGTGCTAGTACTTATCAGGGCCTGATCAGGCCTTGACTCCCACTTCAAATTATTTTCAGTCCCTAAATTGAAAATTTTCAAAGCCCCTTCTTTAAACCCACTCTTTCACCCCACCCCTAAAGACGTCAACTTTTTACCCCCTCCCTAAGAACGTCAATATCCCCCCCCCTAAAAACTTCGATTTTTCTACCCCCCCCCCCCTGCTGAGCCAAACTTTTTCAAATACCCCATCCAATAAAAATGTTTCATGTTAAAAAGAATGTATTCCTTCCATGTATTATACTTATAATATAATAAATACTTTAGTTACGAATAAAAAATGAATTTTTTTAAAATAATTTTTACAAATCTGTTTCTTATTAAACTTTTAATAGGTGTACTATATGATATTGAAACCATGCTGAAAAATTCGTGATCCTGAGTAAAACCTATAAAAATATTAACAAATAACACCAAATACCCTTCCTAATAAAAATTTTCTATTTCAAAAAAATTACAATATATATTTTACACCACAAACGTGTAATTGACCAATTCATGAAATAGTCAAGCTCAAAAAATAGTAAAAAATTTGACCAATTCATAGTCCATTTCAACCCCATCCCTAAAAACGTCACTTTTCAACCCCCATACCGAGCCAAACTTAATAAAATACCCAATAAATCAAATATCCAATGAACATGTTCTATTTTAATATCGGTTATTTTATATAAATAAGGTTAATTTTTAGCAACAAAAATTTTCACTTTTATGTAATTTATTACTTTTCAAATAATAATAATAAGAAAAAAATAATATAACCCTATATACTTTTTTTGGAATATCAATTTCAAACTAATGAAAAAACATGTATTTTAATTTTAATAAAAAAAAAAAATAATTTAAATTTAGGTTATATATTTATTTTTTCTGCAATAAAATATTTTTTTTTTAAGGGAAATATGTGAATCTTGCATCAGCCATGGAGTGTTTGCGGGCCTTAAAGACCCGCAAATTTCCATGACCACCCAGTTGTACAAAGTGTACCGCGGTCGCCGTCTACGCCCCAGATTCTTACTGGATAAACAGACTTTAAACCCCCCGCGCTTGTTTGTCCCAAACCGGAACTCCCTTTTCAGGTATAACTTCAGTTTGGGACGCGCAGCCTAGGCAGCTGACCGCTGCCTTCTCCCCTGCCTAGGGGCAGGAGAGCTCTCTACGATAGAAAGCCCTCCTCCTTCTTCTCCAACAAGGTGGTCCTTACGTACTCTGCTACTTTGTTCCAGTTTTCGGAACTCCGTAGCATTTCTGGGACCAACGTCTCCGGCCTCCAAATCGGGAAGGGCGGGCGCCCCTCCGCGTAGCGCACACATTCGAAGAATGTGTGCTCTACTGTATCATCCACGCCCGGACAGTGCAAGCACTCCTTTGTTGCCACCTTATGCCAATGCTCCAACATGACACGGAAATACCCGTGTCCAGTTAAGAACTGGGTAAGGTAGAAATCCACCTCCCCATGCTGTCGTCCCATCCATGCCTGCAGGTCTGAGATCAGTCTGCGCGTCAATAGGGCATTTTTCTCTTGGTTCTTTTTCCATCGCTTCTTCCATGCTTTCATAGAGTTGAAGCGGGCGCGAGTGGATGCCACTTCGCGCTCATCTACGCTCTCGTAGATGAATTTCCGCTCCAACGCTAGCAGGTCAATGGGTATCACCGAAGCAACAACCTGGATCGCCTCTAGAGATACCGTGTGGTATCCGCAGGCGATCCTTACTGCCGCTTGCCTCTGTACCGACGATATTTTATGTCTGTACTTGGCAGTTTCTGTGGTCTTCGCCCAGACTTCTGATTCGTAGAGCAGGACAGAGTTGACGACTGACAACAGGAGCCTTCGCTTCCCTGGTTTGGGTCCCCCAATGTTTGCCATGAGCCTTGACTCCCCCCTTGCCCTTGTTCAAGAGCACGAGACGTGCCACCTTCCACTGCTTTGGGAACACTCCAGCCACCAAACACGCATTGAACATGCTTAACAGGATACCAAAGATTACTTTGACCGCTCTTTTGAGCACTTCCGCTGGTATCCCGTCCGGCCCCGGCGCCTTGCCATTTTTCATGACGTTTATGGCCTTGACCATCTCACCTTCGCTGAACAGCGGCACTTCCTCCCTGGGTATCACCTCAACCGGGTTTTCACGGATGGGCCTTTCAGGGAAGAGAGCACCGACGATCCGTTCAGTCGACGCCGCGTCCATCATGTTGTCGGACCCCCGGTTTAACTTGCCCATTACGACTTTGTAACCTAGGCCCCAGGGGTCCTGGTTTACATCTTCGCGTAATGAACGCAGACATCGAGCCTTGCTTTGACGGATGGCCTTGGCCAGCCGGTGTTTGGCGTCCTTATGTTCCTGAGAAAGCACGGCGGCCTCAGGTCTATCCCGTGCTCTTTGCGCCTTTCGTCGTGTCCTGTGGCATTCCTTCCGGAGCTCAGCTATTTCGAGAGTCCACCAGTACACTGGCTTTCTCCCGTTCCAGGGCCTGTGGCGAGGCATCGAGGCATCACAAGCCCCGCATAATAGAGACGTTACTTTCTTAACTAAGATTTCAGCCTAATGGGGACTTGTGGCCCATCCATGCCAAGCGGGGATGGACGCTGACTCGATTCGAAGATACTCTTCGAATCTGTCTTCATCCATTTTTGGGACGTTCCAACCCAGGGAGCGCCTCCTGTACGGAGGTCGTTGTGAGGTTCCTTCCAATACCCGGAAGGCGATGTAATGATGATCACTACCATTGTATTGATCATCTATCACCCTCCAGTCGCCTATTCTTCCGGACGCAGCTTCTGTAAGATTATGTCCGGGATAGAGACACCCCAACCCGGCCTCTCGTAGGTGGGCCTGTTGCCTCTATTCTGGACCACTAGTTAGCACCTAGTGGCCATTTCGAGCACCATTCGTCCCCTGGGGTTAGTCGTTGGCATCCCCCATTCCAGAGCCCTGGCGTTGAAGTCTCCACCAAGGATGACGCCACCAGTCGCCGTTCGGACCGTGCTCTCGATGCTGGCCAGCTTTGTAGCCAGCTCTGCCGAGTTGTCGTTTGGGGAGAGATAGCAACTTATGTAAGTTGTCTCCCCGCACTTGGCCCAGACGTGGCAATTCCCTTTCCCTTGTTGGGTAAGGGACGTTTGGGCTCTGCCTCGAAGCCATATGGTGCAGCAGCCAGTGCCATCAGGAAGCCAGTATATGTGGTTCATGTTGTAATATTGCTCGCTTAGTAAGAGGATATTTGCATCCTCTTCGCGAGCAATTTGATCCAACAATGCACCAGCTTCCCGTGCGTGTCGCATGTTCCCTTGGAGAACCTTGATCATTTCCGATGACACCTGCTTCTCGCCACAGCCAGAGCCTCCCGGTAACTGGGGCAGTTTCCCTCTCCAGGATAGTGCTCCGCGGAGCACTCATCCTTTCTGGTCTTGCAGAGGAAGCACTCAGGCTTATCCTTGCTGCATTCCGTCCTCTTATGGCCATCTTCGCCACACTTTAAACACGCCTTACTTCTGTCTGGGCCTTTGCAGACATATTGGCTATGTCCATAGCCCAGACATTTGTAGCAGCTTATTTTAATTTTAATAAAAAAAAAAAAATAATTTAAATTTAGGTTATATATTTATTTTTTCTGCAATAAAATAACATTACTAATACTATAAATAATCATACTTAAATACACAATGATAATTATTATGAGTCAGTATTAGTAGCCAATCAAAACGCTTTTATTGCAATAACAATGCACAACAATGTAGATAGCAACAACTCCTTTTTAGAATAGGATAATTTTGAATCTTTTTAAAATTATTAAATACTTTTGTTAAATAACAATTTATGTTTGTTGCATAACAACAATAACTATTCTTACTAAAATATTTAAATTTTTAAATTCATTAAAATTTTTCTATATGCACATTATATTATATTCTTTTTAAACTATTTAATACTTTTTTTTCTTTATGTAACGTTGCAAGTATTTACACTATTTATAATATATTTTTTAATAAAAATAACACATTGAACCTTACATTACTTTTTTCACTATTTACAATTTACAAAATATTTGTAAAACAATAGTAACACATTTAATCTTATTTAGTTTTAATAAAACAAAAATGCCTATTAGATCCATAAAAATACATTGTCTTGCTACATCGTTGAGCTCAACTGCAATTAATTTATCCCTATCATGCAAATCGGGTAAATATTTATGCAAATTTTCACTTAAATTGTGGGGTGCGGTATTTATTATTTGACAAATACAAATTTTTTTCGTTTCAGAATCTACAAACAACATTTTAATTTTTATAAACTATCCATTTTTTAGTTTACCATAGCAATTACATGATCTTGCATTTTCTACATAACATGAATCATAAGTTGAACCTAGTGTAAACAGTTTTTGATAATATTTTGCTTTACTCGAGAAATTAAATTTTTTTTATAATACTATTTATTAGTAAAGCACGCTCGCTATTTTAATAAATGTCTTTTAGTGTTTCTACACAATTTCTTCGTTTACTCTCACGTAAATCAAAGAATTCTTTAACATGCATGTATGGATGAGGGTAAACTATATTTTTCAAAATTTGTATAGTACGCTTTAAGTTTATGTATCTGATTAATTGACTATGTACACTGTTTGCTGATTTTATTGATCTTGTCATACGTCCATTTTGAGTTTCATATGGAAAAGTTGACTGTACGTGCAAGGGAACAAAATTAAAAACACTTTTCACTAAGTGTGTTAAAAGGTGCACGTTATAAGTACTATTTTGTTTACCATACAATTTTTCTATTTTGTACATAAAATCGCGAAACATTTTACCAGCTTCTTTTAATTTACTAATTTCAATTTGATCACCCAGAAGAATGTGACAAATACTTACTAGTAAACTTCAGTGTTCTAAGATTTCTGAATCAGTTCCAACCAACTAGAATAGTATCCAATTCTCCCAATCACGTGCCACCCAATCAGCTAATTGAGAAATATTTCTAGTTAATCTACTAATAGATGTTGGAGATTTAATACCCATAAGTAACTCATCCATTTGGAGCCTTTGGTAAGGTGTTAATGTTTCTAAAATTTCTTTAGTTATTTGCTTACCAGTACCACTTAGTACACAGTGCAAATAGTCGATAGAAAAGCTATGATCGATTTCAAAACCAGGTAATAGTACTAAGGGTGAAATGTCTTTTATCCCATACAGAGACAAACTTCCTTTTGCTGCTTTAATCATTAGATATTGTATAGTTCCTTTATCTCTCAGCATCAACGAACCTTCAATAACATATCTTATGCATCCAGCATAATATTCACCTTCCAGGTAATAATAATCATACCCAAAATATGCATTGAAATTCATTTTGCCATTGCATTTTTTTTTAGCTGGTGTGTCAGCAGTAATATTTACTATATAAACTTTCAGCAATATTTTCTTTCCTTTGATCTTACATGGTATTCCATTTTTATTTATTCTACAAACTCATGCAAATAGACTTTCATATGGGATTTACCATACCAAAGTGCAGAAGTGATGACATTCTTAAATCTTTTAATTAAGGGCAATTGATTATTGCATATTCATTGGTTGCATATATTGGCCATAATGAATTACACGAAGAATCAAGTCGTTGTGCACCCTCTGTATTTACTGTTAATGTCACATACTGACTTTTATCGCTGTCTGCTAATGGTCTAACCAGCTTCCGATACTTTGAACTATCATACACATCTTCAATGTAACCAATCTTAGGACTTCTAATGTTTACCACATAATCATAATACTCTTCATTCGCTTCAATTAGCTCAGCTATTTGATCAGAAGGATCATGAAAAGTATTCAAAAGAGGAAAAATTTCATGGTATTTGTACTAAGTTGCTACAAACATTACGTTTGTTTAAAGTATTATCAAAATTATTTTTATTTAGCACTGAATAACAAGTAGGGCACAGTGTTATACGAATGACATTTTTTTCACTTGTACATATTTCGTTAACTTCCGTTAAGTGCGCAGAATCAGGAATAACTGGAATTGAAAAAATTGAATTGGCAAATAAACATAGATCTTTAACTCCAATTAGTGAAGATGTGTTTTTGATGGTATATTTTAATACACATAAGAACAATTCTCCTGGACTAATTTTCACAGATATCGGTATTAAATCCTTTTACTGTTTACAAACTTCGTAAAACCATCATTTTTTTGAGTTCGATCTTTTAAAACTTGCAGTAATTCTTTCTCTGAATTATTATTATGTTTGTATGCGCAGTAATTATAACTACTGTTCACCTGTTCCTGAAAATGATAAGCTGTTTTTATAAATGGAATTTAAAAAGAAAGAATGAGTAAAGTTATATATGGTGTGCTATTATTACAAGTACGATATCAGGTTTACTTAATAGTTGTATGTAAAAAAAGTTTTTCAAAATCCATAACTGCAAACTTTACAATATAATATTAAATACCTGATCGATTGCATATTGGGTATATTCAGAAATAGTGCTGTTAGCTTCTATTTGTAACGATGCAGAAAGACTGCTTTTCCCAAGCAAATCTGATCTTTCTTTTTCCTGACAATTATTTGATGTAACTTTCTTTTCCACCTGATACATGATTCGCATTAGTAAAATAAGACTTACTCAAAAATGCTGTATACATTAAAATTTACTTGGCTCAAAGTTGTTGACAATGTTTGAGCTCGTAATAATGATGCAGCCAACTTTATGTACTCATGCTTTTCATCTTTATGTTTCTTTTGTTTGGTGATTACTTCACTACAACCATTTGAAGGTTTTTTGCGCTTTAAAGAGTATAACATTTTTCAATTTCAAACTTTATAAACTATGAAAAATATTCTGATTAAAATATTAAAATATAATATTTTTGGCTAAAATGACGAATATCTGTAAACAATAAAACACACTAGAAAAAATAACCGTTTTAGAAGAATACTGTACCACAGTGTGTGTACACGCTTGGGGTAAGGTTTGGTGCTTAGGGGCGTATTTCAAAATGAAAAAATGAATATATTAAGTATATAATTCATTCAATAATTTAGACGTTCATATAATAATTAAATTACATTTAAAATATTAGAATAAGATTTTAACATGTGCAAACCCAAAAAAATTACTAATATTACCAAGTTCTTACTCAGCAGAGCTGAAATGCTCTCTTTGTGTAAATTATAGCTCGGTTAAGGGATTCTGGCGCTGCCATTACCGGTCATTGTACGTAATTAGTAGGATTTGGATGCCTCTTCTATACGTAATGTTCTTTATTATCGTGATTGTCTTTCGAGTGAGTTGCTCTCTCGAAGTGGCCATGATAATTTAGGGTGATACGCAGATTTCTGTACAGTGCTTGTAGATGGTCATGCGGGTCTGGTTACCTACTGTGTGACGTCAGAGGCCTTTTGCCAAACTATAATTTCTCGACGGCGAGTTGCTCCCGTCTTTCTAAATTCCTGTTTGCTTTTTTATCACTTGGAGTTGTTTCAAGTGTAATGTATAATTTTAGTAACTTTTTTTACTCATTCTTTTTTAATTTTTGAATCCTATCGTTATTCGTGCTTTGACTAGAATGCCAACCGCGGATAATTTAATAACTAATTATTTTGCATTATATAAATTTCGTTTCAATAAAATACTATTGTAAATAATTATATTTTTTGTTTAAATAAATTCTTTTTCATTAATTTTGAATTACATAAATTTTGCTATTTACACGACGATTATAGTAAATACTTAATTATAATTTTATTCTTTGTTCCTGGACAATTATTACTTAACAATTAAATTGTTTATTAATTATTATAGAACAAGACATCTATTTTTTTAAATAAAAACTTTATATTACTTTTTGTTAAATAAACCAAGTATTATTATTGTGTTATTCAATACCCATCCTAATAGATCTGATATGTTGTATTACAGTAAAGAATCAAAGGTACATTGGGCCCCCTTTCGTACCGTCTCAAATGGTGCCGAAACTCGGATCTATTAGCCTTTGCGGGTAACACAAAATTTTTTTTCCTTTGAGAGAAAAATAAGCAATAACTTGCTTATTTGTCAGTCAAAAATAAAAATTTTGCAGACGATTAAAATTATTAAAAAAAACAATATTTTCGGAAACAGCCATCTTTCAACTGCTTATATCTCCGGTCCCTGATAATCTTTTCTAACATTTAAGGTCTCATTTGAAAGGTCTTTGCTAGACGCTTTTAGCTAGACCAATCGGAAGTATTAAACTAATAATTCTAAGTCACATTTTAAGTTCAAAAACCAGCTTTTTTTTGATAAAATGAATCTTACGTTAATCAATGCCAGTAAAAATCAACTCCTTGAAACTTTTGAAAAATTTTTTTAGTAAAAGTTGAAAGTTTAAGGAAAAAAATGAGACCAGCCGAATGTTTTTTGGACTAATCCTTGAAGCCCAGTAAATTTTTAAAAATTGGCTAAAACAGCTATTTTTGGACCTTTTAGAGCTTGTATCTCGGGAACCCGTCCTGCAAAATGGCTGAAATTTTGGCTGGCAGAGTTTTTTTATTAAGTCATGGGTGCGAACACTTATGTATGAAAAGTAATGGATATGCCAAAATATCTTTACGTAAATGATTATTTTTATGAATAATATGAATACAATAAAAAAAGTTTTTACTTTAAAACTCATTTATTACTTTTAAATACTGTAAGCATTGACGACTGCCACGCCACATAGCTTTAATTTTGTATATACAAGGTTTATTATTTTTAGCGCTAAATTTAAGTTATATAAAATTTATTTCGGAAATTAAATAATTAGTAATTTCTTCTAAAATAATCTATAATTTATTAAGTTGTTTATATATGGTATAATAAATCTATCGAGGAACCTTACACACAAAAATTACACACAAAAGCTGCTAAATAACAATAAAAACCTGAATTTAGTATTTAAAACATTTGCTGTTAACTAGTTTATCTCAAAGCAAAAAAATTATTAAAATATAGAAAGTATGTAAAACTTCCCTGTAAACCCGAATTTGATCTTCATTAAATTATACAGGGTCATGTAGTGCGGTAAAATTCAAAAAAACTGCTAAAAAACGATAAAAATCCGAATCATGTATTCAAAGCATTTGCCGGGAAATCGATTTTATTAAGGTGGCAGGTCGTACCCGAGGGAAAAAAATCGATTTTTTGTTTTTGGTTTTTTTGGGTTCGAAAACATCTTAAGGATATGGAGAAAAAATTTTTATAATGATATCTTGAATAATAAGGAAGTTACAGAAGATTAAGCAAGACATCGCGAAAGGCGTAAGATATAGAATTCTAAACTTTAAACGCGTTTTTCTGGAAACAACGTTTTTCGATTTGCGTACACAATAACTCAAAAAATAATTAAGATATCTTCCTAATTTTTAGGCTACATTTTTAACATACAATTATCTTCTGGACTGATGGAATGATTTTTCCAAAAAATGTCCTAATCTTTTTTTTTCAAAAAAACATGTGAAAAAAATTGCAATTTTTGAAACAAAAATAAATAATTTTTACAATTTTCCATTTTTCGAAATTTGAATCCATCAATCCAGAAGATAATTGTATTTTAAAAGTGTAGCCAAAAAATTAGGAAGATATCTTAATTATTTTTTGAGTTATCGCGTACACAATGAAAAGTGAGGCCTCACTTTGAGCACCTGTACTCGGCGCCATTTTGGAAAAAAATAAAAATATTTTTTAAGAAATATTTAGAACCTTATAATCTAATAAAATGCAAATTTTGAAAAAATTATCTAAATTATTTCTACTTGAAAACCTATCCAGAAAAAGACACCTTTTTTTTCCTCGGGTACGACCTGCCACATTAAGGTAAAAACACGTATATTTTAAGAAGCTTAATAAAAAACTCGGATTTACAATTTTTCTGTAGCTCCTTTAAATTACCTTGTGAAATTATCTTTACTAATATATTAACTTTCCAAAACTAATGGCAGAACTGGATTTCCGAGAAAATTTTATTATAGTAACTTTCTTTTCATTATTCTTAATCATTTCCAGAAGGAATGGCTTATAAAAGAAGAATGGGTGGCTAAGGAAAGATCAAAACGTGTTTTTTTTCTTCAAAAATTCACCTTGGACTTAGTTTTTAATATTAAGGGCTATAATTTGGGGAAATAGTCCATATTGGATAGGTAATTGTGGAAAATATTGACGTTACTGGTTTGGATAATTGGCGTGTTCAGGAATTGGGCGACAATTAAAATGACACTTTGACACAGTTTGTTTAAATATAAATGTATGGTTTATTGACACTAAATAAATGTTTCTTGACGTTACCTCTCTCACATGATTTCATAAAATAACGACACACGATTAATTTGACATACAATCACTGACTTTGACTTAGCAAAATAATGCATAAAATGCTCACTAGTTAATTGAGAAAAACACGTTAATTTACTGACTTGACGAATAATTAATGACAATTACAAATATTGATGAAATAACATAAAAAGACTTGTAAAACTAATAAATTGACAGGCACGTGATAAGAACGATATTAGACGTGCTTCTCGTGTCGCAAGACTGATGCTGGTCAGCGAAGGGGCGGTAAAAGACGCCGATTTAGGCGCGCGATAAATTACATAAATTGTCAAAATAGTGATTACCGCTTCGCTTGACCACTGTCGATTTTGCAACATGAGAACTGCGAGAAATAAGTAATTCAATTTCTAACAAATTGCCAAAGTAAATTTTTAGCTAGTTTCAGCGACCCGACCTGGAAAATTTTGCTGAATTCACTTAGAATCACTCATTTATAAAACTAGTACTATTAAATAATGTTTCAGCTTCGCGGGGACTTGTAGTCTCTCCAAGCCATGAGGGGATGAATGCTGACTCGATTCAATGATATTCTTCGATTCTGTCCTCGTATATCTTTGGGACATTCCAACCAAGAGAACGCGTCGTGTACGGAGGTCGTTGTGTTGTTCCCTCTAGCACCCGGAAGGCGATGTAATGGTGATCACTACCATTGTAGCAATCCATCACCCTCTAGTCGACAATTCTCCCAAATACACCTAGAAGGTTATGTCCGGGTTAAAACCCCACCCCGCCCTTTTGTAGGTAGGTCTATTTTCTCTATTCTGGACCAATAGTTTGCATCTAGCGGCCATTTCGAGTAACATTCAGCCCCTGAGGTTGGTCGTCGGTATCCCCCATTTCAAGGCCCAAGCGTTAAAATGTCAAGCAAGGATAATGTAACGAGGATTTTTAATTAAATAAATAATTTTGATAATATACATACATATATATTTATTAATATATTTATTCTTTAAGAGCGCCTTTTAATATATATATATGTATGTATAATTATTTAGTAGTAGTAATGATAATAATATAGGGGGAAATTTACCTTCGTTATTCGGCTAGCTCGGCATAAGAAACATCTCACTCGGCAAGTGGCGGAGTTCTAAGAAATAGGTATTTGAGTGGGGAAATATTTTTATATGTGAACATGCACTTATACTAAAATGAAATAAACACTTATTTAATTATCATGAAATATTTAATTGAACTTATTTATATTTTATTTATATTTTTTTTTTATTGCCTCATGGGCTTTAAAACTAAATATGAAATATAATTATTATATTAAATCATTAAATCGTTAAACAATAAACCCGCGTGGCTTTACATGAAATATTCGCAATCCGCGCGCAATCACACATACACACACTTTACGATACCGCGCTGATGTTATATCTGGTGCTGGATTCGTCTACTTGTGGATGATGTCTTCATTGCGTCTGCCCAAATGCTGATTTATTATGTAGGCTTGTCGATGCTGGTGCAGGATTAAATCGTCTGCTGCCGGCTATCTCACTTCACACGATCGAGTTTTTATTTTATATTTTAAATAAAATCGCTACGCGATTAAATGGCGACCGTAGTCGGCTAATTTAATTTAGTTTATAAATTCATATAAATTAGGGTTTCACTATTAACAATAATTACACTTTATGAAATTATTTAATTAATGTAAAGATGGCTCCAAGGCAATACGCGTATCTTTACCAGTATTTCTTTGGCACTTGGAGGTGCGAAACCGTGAACTGCTCTATGGACATCGCGCGTGACTTCGCGATCCAGAGCTGAAACCGGAATGCTCGTTTTGCAAAGGAAACGGCATGGTCTTCTATTACAGCGCCGTGCGGCTGATACTATAAATCATTATCAGTCGATATGAAAACCTATAACTTTTATTGATCGGTGCTGCTTTTTATTGATCTTCTATTAGAATATTATTGAACTATAAATAATATATTTGCATTTTGATTGTTGCTAGGCGGAAATCTTCTGTATTTGAGACTTGAGGCGCGCGAATATGTGTGTATGTATGTTCGCAAATATTAAATAATTTAATATTTAATATTTGCTTGTAACGGGCAAAAATGCCTCGTTACAATAACGCTGCCAGTTACCGTACGAATTGTTTCCTCAATACTGGCCAGTTTTGTGACGAGCAACTCCGAGCTATCATTTGGGTAGAGATAGCAACTTATATAAGTTGACTTCCCGTACGTTGCCTAAACGTGGCAAATGCCTTTTTCTGTTTGGGTCAGGGACGTTTGCGCTCGGGCATGGAGCCTTATGGTTCAGTATCCAGTGTCATTGGAAAACCAGTACTTGTGGTTCATATTTTAAGATTGCTCACTTATGAAGAGGATGTTTGGCTCTTAACGGGAAATCTTTTCCAATAACCATCATCCTTGGTTTTTTTCCAGCTACCCCAGTAATCCTCTAAGGCCCCCAGAAGTAGGTTGATAAATCGCTTTAAAGTATTACAGCGATTTAAAGATGGAGCTAAGAACTTTTTTTGGAAAAATAAGCACCTACAAGCATATTTGATTACGTATGTTTTGATTCTTAAAATGAAGGATGTTTCTTTTGGTATCTAAGGTATTTTTATTTTTAATTTTTGCGCAAAATAAAATATTAACCTTCTGAGGCATTTTAGAGGGTGCTTGGGGTAGCTGGATAAAAAAATAAGGGTGCCGAGTAAATTTTTACTTCAAATTCTTTAGAACATTTAAATACGGAACCAAGAAATTTTTATTTTTAACTTTTGCATAAAATAAAATATTTATCCTCTGGGACAGTTTAGAGGGTGGATGGGGCTGCTGGGGCAAAAACTAAGGATGATGGATAAATTCTATCTTTGAATTTGTTTTTACAACATCAAAAAACTTAGCTGAAATACTTTTATTTTTAACTTTTGGACACAGTAAAATATTTGCTTTTTGGTTCAATTTAGAGGGTACCTGGTGTGGCTGGGGCAAAAACTAAGGGTGATGGGTAAATTTTGACTTCAGATTCGAATTTAGGACCTTAATAAACGTAGCTTACATACTTTTATTTTTAAATTTTAGACAAATTAAAATATTTTGGTTTGCCTTTTGGGTCGGTTTAGAGGGTGACTGGGGTAGCTGAGGCAAAATCTGAGGATGTAGGGTAAATTCTGAGTTCAAGTTCGTTTTTAGGACATCCAAAAACTTACCTTCAGGTAGGTTTTATTCTAGGATCAGAACTTTTATTTTTTTGTAACTGTATAATTTATTAGACAAATTTGAATAAAGTAGACTGAGTCATAGACGAAACACTTTTGCTAATATATATTATACATTTGGATAATTTTTTTATATGTCTTCTCAAAATTATTTCATTTTTGAGAAAATATAAATCATGCTGCTATGGTTTTATTATTATGAACCAACATATCATTAAAAAAAATTTTTTGTTTTGCGAAACAAGATATGCAAATATTATAGCTAAAATTCTGAAGTGAATTTTAAAAAAATAGCCGGGTATTAGTCATAAGCTTCCCAAAAGTACCCTGTACACAAATTTAGGCCAAAAAATAACGAATTCGGGTATTCTGTGTCCGCCATATTGATCCGCCATTTTGAATTTTTTAAAAGAACTTTTATTTTTTCACATTCATTGTTCAAAATCTCTAAATGAAACCGGTTTTATGGTTATATTACTCACATTTTTTTTTCAGTCTCAAGATCGTCAAAAATCTCAAAATTTCGCGTTTATCAGTGGCCATATTAGATCCAGCATTTTATATTTTGGAAAAGTAACTGTATATTCATAATTAATACCCAAAAAATACTATGTACACAAATGTTTATCAAAAAATATAAAAAATTAATTTTGACCACTGTATTGGTCCAACATTTTGTAATTTCCGTCATTTTGAATTTTTTTTGTTTTATTTTAATAATTTTAGCCAAATGCCCTAAATGGAATAGGTTTTAAAGTTCTGTCAAATGCAGTTTCTTCTTAGGATTTAATAGGTTAAAGCATAATTCCCTTAGTAAAAAAATTTATAAATGTTTCTCAGATGATTAAATAACAACTCCGGCACCATATAAACAAGATATTTGTACTTTTAAAACAGAAATTAAAACAAGAAATTAAAAAGATTTTCATATGACACACTGTATAATTTACACAAAGAATTTGAAAATTAGCAAGACTTAAGCCGAAATTATATATGATATAAATATAGATCTTCCTGAATTTCTCGTAAATTAGCAAAATATCATTTAATAAAAAAATCAAAGAAAATCTATACATGAAAACAACTGTATTACATTCAGATTTTTCTGAAAAATATGCAACTTAATATCACACTGAAAATCAAGGGAAGCACTATGTTGGATCCAGAATATTTCTTACTATCCATACAAATGCATTTTATATTCTTGATTTTGAAAAAAATAGCGTTTTTCGCACTATATCTGAGGATGTTCGTCAAAACGCAGAAGCAACTTTTGCCTATATGGCACCACTTTTTAGTACTTTGCATTCATTTGGTATTAGAACGCTGTATAATTTTACAGACAGTCCGAAACTCAATATCGAAATAAGACTTCTTTTGCTTATATTATCTATGAGACTATAAAATAAATGGGTTGCAATTAATGAAGAGGATTTAAAATAACATATAGGTAAAGAACAAATTGTGGAAGAAATTCGCAACAAAAAATATTAAAAGTAAATATCATCATGATTCAAACAGAATTTATAAAATCTAAGTATATTAAATTTCAAGCATCTCACGATGAAGTTAAACAAAATTTTTAAGATGATGTAATTTGCCTAATAACACCCCCAAAGAAATAATAAAGCCGGAAAATGTATATTCTATCAAGAAGATAAGTGCAATCCAAAATTCATTAAATCTTAAGTAGATTTATAATTTAAAATTTAAAATTGAATTTTAGTAGAATTTGTATAAACATTAAGTTAAGTGTTAAGTTTAAACACTTTTGTATATTAAGGTTGAATATAACAATAAAAAAATTCTTAATTTATAGTTTTTATACTTGTTTCACATCATTGTTACTAAATATGTTGCTGTTTCCTAAATATCCTATACTGTCCCTTCATGTTCTGAACTGTCCCTTGATTCAGCTCACGTAATTTCATATACTTTAAAAGAAATTTTTTTTATTTATTTTAAACACATTTTTTATTATGCAAGAACTAAATATTTATAAATGTGAAATGAAAAATATATATTCCAAATATTTTTATAACAAAAATAAAACAAAAAAATTTTATTATAATATTTTAAAAAAATTTATTTTTTCCTACTACTATTGTAAATTATTAGTTAAGTTATTAAAAAAATAAAATTTTAAGTAAATCTTGACAAAAATTAAGTATTAATCAGGCAAAAAAAAATTATATTTCTTTTTATTGTTTTTGCCAATAAAACTGCTTGTTACTAAAAATACCTGCTTGATAAGGTACTATGAATTACGTTAATTTCATATATATTAAAATGTAAAAAAAATTAATTTCTAATCTAAATTTAAAATTTTCCATTTTCAGTTTCATGCAAGTCAAAAATAACCATTTAAATGAAACCAGCCATGCGAATATGTTTGCATTAACTATCTCAAGAACCAACATAGCCAATTTTTTCAGCAGGCATTTAGAAGTTTTTCATCCCAAGGAGACCATCGGTATTATAGGTCTCAATTTCGTGAAAATTTGTTTTCTGCGAGTTTTTCTCATTAAGATCTCATATACTCATAACATCTCATATTTTCATGGATAGGAGTTGGTGGAGTATTCGTTAATTTTCAATATATTTTTTTTTAAATTATTTATATATGAGACATCTGTTTTGTTTTATTATCCTGTGATGATAGATTTGCATTATATTTTAATTAATTTTTATTAAATAACTTTTTTTAATTTTTAAGATTAATTTAAGAAATCAAAGTTTCTAGATGACCTTAATTTTTATTTTTATCTTGTAGACTTTAGACATTCCAACCTATTGTCTATCAAAATACAAATGTTTGAATGTCAAAAGTTGGAAAACAAAATAATTATAAAAAAAAACTTTAGGTCTATACCTTTAAAATTTTTATTATATAAGATAAACTTATAAAATTTTTAATTTTTATGTAGTCATCTTAAGAATAAAATTTTTGCATTTATCTAACGGTAAACAATTTTTTGGGATAAAATGTAGTCATAGGAATTCTTTTGATAAATTGTCTATGACATTTTTCTTAAAAAATGCTCATGAAAAAGGAAATCAAAAGAACCACGTTCTCAAAAACTACATTTTTCAACAGTCTCAATCAATCAGGCAAGTCAAGCTTTAGGCTCAGCTGGGACCAACACAGCTTCAGCTATTAAAAGATTTATATTTCTCGAGTTTCAAACATATATATTTTTTCTTAATTACATTTTCTCATTTTACTCAGTTTTTTTATTGTTATTTATAATTAAATATTTATAATTAAGTTAAAATTGTTTTCTATTCATTTTAAAAATAAAGTTTTCCTCGAATTGCTTAAAAATTTATAATTATAAAAAAGGTAAGTCAAAATATTTATTTCTTTTTATTTTTATTTTTTAATACACCGAAAAGAGTGCTAACAAGGCTAAAGTCCTCGACTATCGAAACCACGCAGGAAAAACTTAAAGATTCTTTTTGTATCGTATTATTTTTTATCTTGCAAATTTAAATATCTTAAATATAAAATCTTTAACATCTTAACTTTTTTTATAATTACGTTAAATTTTTCCGAAGGACGGGGCAAGCCTAGAAAACTTGAAAAAAAAACCTAAAATACTTAACCGCTTCTCGATTAATAGTATAGTTTTTATTTTTTTTTAATTAAAAATTATTTAATATTTACCAATTAAAGACAAAGGGAAAATTTATCGTAACAACCCCACTTGAAGAGATTCTTTTTCTATAAAACAGGACACTATTCAGAGAAAATTTCGTAGAATAGAGTAGATTCTTCTAAATTGATTACTAACATATCAATACTACAGTTGCATGAAAATAATTAAAATTTATAATTTTTCTAGGGCACTATTTTAGAGAAATTGCTATTGCGTAATATTATGCTAATTTAAAAACCTTTTTTTTAATGCTCTTATATTAGAGCTTCACGCCACGTTACGATATCAATAATTTGACTATTTCTCGATATCGTATCAAAATTTTTCTTTGTTTATCATATCGATTTCGTATTAGTGATTAAATTTTCAAAAAATTATCGTATTGTATCGAAAATTAAATATAATATAATATAATTAATATATGATGACCTAACATTTATCGAACAAAAACAAAAAAAATGTTAATTGAATCCTCATAGAGAATTTCTCAATTGTTCACTGTTTTAGGTCAAATTTGATTTTTGATTTTTTGGTATATAAGCACGTTTTGAGTGTGCGTATGTGTGTGCGTGTGTATGTATGTATGTATGTATGACTGAAACCGGCGATATTTAACAAACATTATGGTATTAAGACCTAATTTCGTTTTCAAAATTTTTTTCATCGAAAAATCTCGATATACTTTTTTTGGATGTAATGCCTCATTTTTTTTCCATGAAAGTACTAATATCAGTAGACCAATCAATTGCTTCTCATTTACTAAATTGTTCAATGCCTCATTATTAAAGGTAATTTTTCTATTGACTTGAAAAAAATCTTGGATTTTAGCTTTTAAAAAAGTACCAGTATCTTCAAAAAACAACTGATTTTGAATCTATTACTATGCACTTTATCGAAGCTTCTTAACATACTTACTCATAATCAGGTACTCAGCTTTTTAAATAAATCAAAAGTTTGAATCCTTTTAAATGGGTTATAAATATCATAGCAACCAAACAGCTTTAAGTATGATCTCAAATACCACTTGAGAGATAACTACATTTCTAGACTCCTATATGCTGACTACTTACAGATCTATGTGCAAGCACTAGTAAATGAAATCGTACAAGGTATTTCTTGTCTTTCGAAATCTGCTAAAATAGTGGCGAAATAGGCAAAAACCAACTGCTTATCATTAAATAATAAAAAGACTTAGGCAATAGTTTTCTAAAAATTATTTCAAAACTTAAATATACCCAACATCTAGTTTAGCTGTAATGGTGACAATGTTAGATTTATTGATAAAGAGACTAGTCTTGATGTAATACTTGATAACATATTTTCATGAAAACCCCGTGCTCTGCAATATAATCGAAAAAGTAAATAAAGTACCTTAATGTCTCAAAACTATTAGACCCTACTACTCCGTAAGAGACTTTCCAATTCTAGCATTAGATACATATACGGCATAAGACGAAATGAAGATATCACCCTATACAGAAGAAAATAAGTTCTTAAGTGTTTTAAAAATTAATTAAATAAGAATTCGCACTTTCAGAAATAAAATGTTAAATAATGAGGATCTAAATGATAACAGAGGACGTTATGAGCAATTTAAAATTTTAAGTGCTCGGATAGTGAAACTTATACGCAAATATTGTGAATCATTAGCACATCTCAAATCTCACTATTATTTGGAGCATAAGGTATTAAATTACTTTGATGACTCTTTACTTAGTCATAAAATCATGTATAAACTTGTTTTAAGTTTTTACTCGTCAGATACTGGTGATGATAGCGTACCTCTAAGTGGAAAAAATACATTAATTTTTATAATTATAATATTAACTTTTTTTTTATTCTACCAACAATTGATACGTAAGTCTTCTTAGTAATAGATGTCAGTTTATAGATTATCAGAGCATTGAAAAACACAAAAAACATATAAAACAGATAATTTTTATTGTACATTTAAAAAATCAGAGAAAAGGGCTGAGCTGTGCCTAAAATAAAATGTGAACAAAAAAGGAGACCTTTCAAAGAAAATTTTGAATCCTAGCACGTCCAAAAATTAAAAATGTTACTATTTTGCGTGATGAATTTTCAATTTTCAAGCTAATCCTAACCAAAGCCGATTTCGTCGGATATAACCCCTCTCCCTTTTGAAAAATTGAATTTTATAAAATTTTTAAAAAATTTTTAAGGACTTAAAAGGCAAATAGTATATCTTTCGAATATATCTTTCAAAAACTACTTAAGTATATTAGAAGACACAAGTTTTATAACCAACATAGTATAAGAAAAAGAATTTCCCCTTTTTTAGAGATTCCATGTATTTTTATATTTTCTATTAGATTCCATACGTTTCAAGTTCCTATAAAGCTTTTTAGAAAAACGAATATAAAGGTCACATTAAGCAGGAAGCTTTATATATCCCCGATTGCAGAAAATTGTTTTTTAATTTAGTATAACGCGTAGAAAAATTAAATAAAAAATTTAGCTTACATTTATTTATATTTTCCAACAATTTAGATCAAAATAAACAATATATTGCGTTATAGTGCAGGACCCTATATTAAGTGTTAGTTGAATCTATTTTTTAGTAAAAATATTAAATAATTTTATATTATCTCTTTCACCATATTATTGTTTAATATATATTTTTTTTTTAAATCAGTAACGAATATGTTACTGTTTTTTATGTTAAAAATTTTCAAATGATTAAATGTTATAATTTATCCAAGTGTCACAGAATTTTGTTGAAAGAAATTTTCAAGTCCATGCAATTTTTATAAGCATAGAACTTAATTTTTGCTTTACAAAGAGAACAAAGGCTAATATATTTATGTGACGATAAACACTTTTTTAGAAAACTAAATTTAGATTGAAACGTATTCTATCAAATTACAATAAAATTATCACCCCAAAGATATATATTTATTGGCGTTATGTGTCATTTCAATTAACAAATTTTTTACCATTTTACATAATGGATATTTTTACTAACAGAGTGTAACATATCTTCTTTTAAAAGATAAATTATATTAAGTATTACCTTTCCATAAAGTGTTTTTCTGAAATATCTTCTGAACCTAAAAAACATGCATCTAATATATGAAGAGCAAAAATCTTTGTTTGCCGCTTTGATTCTTGTCTGAATTCTTGTACTATTTCTGCATACACTAAGGTATCAGCGGGTAACTCTATTTCGCCGTAGTTATTTACCTGTTCCCAAATTTTCTGTGTTACATTATATCTAAAAACTTTGTTTCTTCCTTGACCAAGATAAAATGTAGCTTCATTAACGTGTTGATTGTATATATCTTCTTGAAAACTAACCTGAAATCGCCAATCTAAATGGGATGTAAAAGTTTTAGAAACATTTTCTTTGGTAAGCTTTTTAACTTCTTCATTTTGAATTTTTTTATAAATACTAGTATCTTTTAGTAATTTTTGTGCATGAAAGCCAGGGGATGTATTTCTAGGATGAATCCTTAATTGATCAGGAAGCTCTAAATTGATTAAAAATTTTTCCCTTAGAATTTTTTGACGAGTCTCTATTAAATTTTTATCTTCTGCATAAGCAGCAATTTTTTGCAATGCAATAATTTGATTCTGACCAATAATCTCATTAGAACTTTTTACATAATTAAAAAATTCTTTATCAAGTAATAATTTTGTTAAGGGAACAATCTCAAATATATCTTTTGAGTTATCTTTGATTAATAATTTTTCATTTATAATACGTAAATATTTAATGACATCGTCTACGTTACTATGTTTGTTTTTGCAAATTAAATACCTTTCAGAATTAGCAGGTCTGGAAGTATTAGGTTTGAATATTGATACGCAATCAAAACATGTTGAAATTAAATAAACAAGACCTACACTAAAAGGTGTGAATATATCAAATAGTTTGGTCACAAAGTGACCTCTGGGTCGAATTATCATTAATGCTACTAAACATTGACACAAGTAAAGTTGTTTTGAAAGATATTCTTGTAAGTTTTCTTGACCTTCATATGAAAAGCCACCATCAGACATCATAAAATGCACTCCTTTTTGATTTGTTTGACTCAGTATTAACTCCAGAAGTCCCATTTGATTTTCTGGCTGATATATATCACCATTATTTAAAGGACCGTAATAAGGGTGAAAAGTTTCGCTTGGTCCTGCATAAAATTCATGAAGTTTGAAGTCATTTTCATTTCGAAGAGTAAAACCAAAACCCTTTGCACGCCATTTTTTTTTCCAAAATATATATTCACTGAAACCCCCAGGACCAGCGCAAACGTCAGCAAAGTATAGTAGTTCATTAGATTCCAAATCAGAAGGATTTGTAAACATATAATTAGAAACTTTATCTATATTGGCCATTTTTACAGCCGCTCTATTTAAAAAAAAAACATTTTTTATTGTTTCAAAAGGATTTGAACGAGTCCTTGCATCAAGCATTTCGTTTTTATCGAGTCTATCAAAAACGGATTTAGCAGACATGATTCCATTTACAATTCTGGGGTCACAAAAATATGATTCTTCAATTGCAGAATTTGGTTTTTCTTTTTCTTTCAGCCATTGACTCAAATCTGTAAACTTTAACTCTGTCTTGTGCTTATTCTCAAACCATACCAACTTTTCGTCAATATTAATTAATTCTTTATCCGGGCTGAATTGCACACAAGCATCTTCTAATTCTTTGAGTTTTAAGCCTAATCCTCTACGTCCTTTTTGTGTTGAAGTTGCAATAGGCTCATGTATACCTTCGAGATTTTTTCCTAAACCTTTACCTTTTTTATAACCCATCTTAAACATTATTTTTTCTGCATTACTGAGAAATTCATCATCACAGTTACTTAAAACTTCATCAGTAGTTTCCATGTTTTTATGATGGGCTTTAAATTTACCTAAACAAATAATTTTAATATTATTTTTAAATAAATAAGAAATTGAGACATATTGTGAATAAGAGATTTTTATATATAAAAATTGAGATATGAAAACTGAATTTTAAGGAAGCTTATCTGAATACTTTATTTGATTCGCGCGTTTTAAATTTAAAAATATATTAAAGCATGTTCTTGCGATGTAAATATGAAGTCATTGTTTAGGCCACATCTACAGAAACCGTAAATCCGAGGCGCATTATTAATAAGTAAATACATTTTAAAAAGCGCGGTTTCCCCCTCCATGGATAATTTTTTAATTTTATTTTTTTTTTTTATTTTATTTTAGATTTTGGCAGGTCTATAATTGAATGATTGCGATCAGGGTCGAATAAACACTTGGAACGGGGCTATAGGGAGATATATGGTGGGGCCTAAGTAAGGCGAGGGCGAGGGAAAATGACAAAAACTTATTTTTTATATAATAAAAAACTAGTGCAGTCATCGAATTCCTGAGGAAAAAATATATAATTAACTCCTGCAAATATTATTCACAAAATTTTTTCTTGTAGACCGCGGAACTTTAAAAAATTGGTCCCCTCATAATGGTACCCTAAATTTAACATTTATAATGATTTCAATTGATTAAAAAAAAACTTTCAAAAATTGGTTTTTTTAAATATCGAAAAAATGTGATTTTGAGCGTTCCAACGTATTGTGGAACTGCCATTAAAGTAATGTAGTGGAGTTGTGGATGAAGATGGTGGATAATAAAAATAATAATTACAATAATTATTAGAATTAATTGTGCTAAAAGCCTTTATTGAAATATACTAGGTGTTGCTAAGAACACGAAAAGGCGCACACTGCCGACCGGGCCAGTTGCCTGAGACGGCGTGCTTATTACTCTTTCTCTCTTTTACACACACATATAATAATCTTAAATATATCATTTTCTTAACATTCTCCCCCCTTAATTTTGAATACAAAATTTTTTTTTTTTGAACTTTTATGAAAAATTATATACAATATTATTAGAAAATAAAAATTGAAATTAATAAAATTAAACCCTGTAAAAAATCAAAATTTTAATACTTTCTGTACATGCTTATTTTTTTTAACAAATAAATAAATAAATAGATAAACTAAACAATAACACATACAAATTTTATTAGTTATATTATATACAAATATGAGTCATACAATTATATATATTTTTTTTTTTGATTACATTTTTTTTTTTTTTTAATTTAATCTGACTCATTATTTAAAATGTTAATTAAAATTAATTTATGAATTGGTCTGATTAATATTGAAGAATTAAATTGCTACGTCATTTGAGACTTCTTTAAATTTTATTGGAATAAAATAGGGTTGAATCTCATTACATGACTTACGAAAACTTTATAATTTTATCTCATCCTAATTAATTATATATTGCGGTTTGGCGACCCTCCCCGCTTAAATTTTGCATTACAGGTGGAAAATCATAAGTTTAGAGTAAAGAAAGAAATCTAGGCTACTATTTTCATCAACTTTACACCGCTATCCTATCTATAAAGAGAATACAGATTGGCTAATGTATTGAAAAAGTGGAAAACAAATATGAAGAATTATGAAAGAATTTAATTTTCAGTTGACACCCACCACTTTCCTATCTTTAAACTAGAATACGGATTTGACGAGTTAAGGTCGAGAAGTGTCATACTAAGATTATAGAATATATTGTTAATTTTAGGAAATATTTCCTGATAAGTTTTGAGAATCGACATTACTGTTAGTAGAATCATTACTGGATTCTGAAGATAAGAATTGACTGGAATCCAAAGTTTCATTATTAGAATTTTGAGAATTCTGATTAATGTATCTACTAACGTAATTGTCATCATGCAAAGTAGTATGATGTTTTTTCTTGCAAATGGCACAACGTGTGTTGGATTTACATTGATTGAATTTATGTTTTCCAAGACTGTTGCAACATCTATGCAAGGATTTGACATATTCATACCTTTGGGCAGGAATCATATTCTTATACGTATTACAGTTATTAAAATAGTGCTTACTTTTACATAGTAGACATTCTACATTTTGACTTTCAATATTATTATTATTACTTTGAACATTTAAAACTGTAGCTTGGGGTTGAGTTGAAACATTGGGGTTTTTAGAAACTGAGTTTACCAAGCTACTATTATTTTCTTCAATTGACTTCTTGAAGTATTCCTATTTGAGACTCAATGGATTTAATTAAAATGGTAAATGTAGGAGCGTCTGAATTAAAATTAGTTGATTCAGTTGCTACAGTAGGAGTATTTGATGCGATATTATTTGAATTAACTGACAATGATAAGGTACTTAAATAAAGTTCCCATTGCCTCTTTGTTTCATTATCAAACAAAGAAACAATGTGAAAAATTATCAAGTCATCCCTTGTATCTATTGGACGGCCCAACAACTTTAATGCTGATAACGGAGTATTGATACCTAATAAAATTAATTTTAAATCAGCTGATGAGGGTTTCGACATTTTTTTTAAAGAAAAAATAGCCGCGAGATGAGAATTAACCAAACGTCGTTTGTTTTCATACTTATCGCATAGTTTGTCCCAAAGTATTTTAAAATTGCTATCAGTTAATGAATAGCTTTGGACAAGGCTAGCCGCATCACCTTTAACATGTGTTCTGAGGTGCCTAAGTTTGGTTATATTCGGGACACCTGGTTTATCAACCACTGTAGAACGGAAAATATCGCGAAAGGATTCCCATTCTTTAAAGTTGCCACTAAAGTCTGGCAATTTAAGTCTTGGGAGACGTTCAAAATCATCATGAACTGTTTTTAATATTGTATGATTGTTATTATTAGTATTATAATTAAATGTAGAATTAAATTGATTGTTTGGTGCTGGGGTATGAGCATCTAAATAATCTTGAAACAAACTAAGCTCTTGTAAATATTTTTCATAATAAGTTTCAAAAAGATTTAATGTATAGTATGGTTGATCTTTCATGAGATCGGTCACGTTAGTTTGTTTGAACAATTCATGATGATTTTGCTCAAATTTTTGCCAATTATCCTTTAAACCTTGCATTCTTACCTTACAAGAAGCATAAGACATTTTGTCCCCTTCTTTTTCAAAATTGATGTAAGCCTTTTTAATTCTAGGCATGAGATCATTTTGAGCCAAAATCAGGTAAGCCATGGTCTGAGATTGTTTTATAATTAATTAAAATGATATAAAAAATAAAAAGGTGAAAAACACGGTTCAAAAATTTATTTACTTTTAATAGAAATTATGCTTCAACATAAATTTAACCAATTCATATATTAGTACATTGTCGCAAGAAGTTTTCAAAAAGTAAAAGTTTTTATTTTAAAAATATTTTTCTTTTAAAAAATGTCCTTATAAAATAACGTAAGTAATAAAGGAAGAGAGAGATTGAGTAATGAATAAATAATACATAGAAGTTTTTTTTTTTTTTACATTACAAAGAAATTCAATCAAATTTGTTTATTAAAATAATATAGTAAAAAGAAAGACTAATATTTTAAATATTTGAAAGCTATTGCTACATATAAATGCGCATATAGCTATTTTATTTTATTTTAGGTTAAGAATTTACCTGAATTTATTTTCAAAATTTAACTAATATAAAATTTAAAATATTATGAATTTATGTGAAATTTATAAATTTAATTATTATTTTAAGTAAATCTTATTATTTTAAAATATTATGATTTTAGTTTGTAGAGACTATAAATTTAAATATTATTTTAAATTAGTGAATTTTTATACTTCAAAATATAAACAAATATTAATAATAAAAAAAAAGAAAAAATTCTTTGTTACATTATATGATGAACAGAAGAGAAAAACCTTATGAATGTGAACTTCAAATGATGTGCGTGTCTTCCTTCATAAGTTGATAAAAGAGATGGCGATGAATAAAATTTTGTTTGTGTGTTGATAAACTGCGCGCGTCTTCCTTCATAGGATGATAAAAAAGATGGCGATGAATAAAATACGTTGGTGTGTTGATAAACTGCGTGCGTCTTCCTTCACATCAAAAAAAGATGGCGAACCTTCGTTGTGGTTTGCAAAAAGTTGCGCGCACCTCTATTGAAGAAGAAACGAAAAATTTTGAAAATTTTTAAGGAGAGGTAATATGCGCGCCAATTCTCATAAAGATCCACATAGTTTTTTTTTGATTTTTTTTAAATTTTTGCCAAATTGAATTTTTTTTGGAAATAATTCTCAATTGAACCCATTCAACAAAATGTTGGACTACTGTTGGAAAGAACCAATGAACTCAGAATTTCAGACATCTCATGGAAGCTTCTTAATAAAATCGACCTTACTCCTTTATTGACAGCGAACACGATGTTAAACCTTTGGATAAATCAAACCATTCCATACTGTTTTTCACCTTGTTTTGCAAATGAAGATATCACAGGAATGCGTAAAAGAATTACAGCTACAGAAAGCGAAATTCAAAACATTTTAAAAACAGTATATCAAAAACCCTCACCTAGAACAAAAAGAGATGCTCCCTTACAATTCATTGGCCAGATTTCAAGAATACTATTTGGAACCGTTGATCAAGAACAAGGCAAACAATTATTGGACATAGCAACCAGGGCTTATAATAAATCAATAGATATAGCAAAATTACTTTTAGATCAAACTCAGCTCATATCTTCGAAACTATCAGAATTTGAAAATCATTTCAATGAATTCAGTAAACAATTAGACTCCATTCAACACGAGACTTCAAGAGTAAAACATGATTTGTTGGTAACGAACACATTAAATGTTATTAGAGACGCGATTATAGATTATGAACTTCAGGCCCAAACCTTGACTGAAGCAGTAATAAGCGCACAATCAGGTTCTATACATCCACAATTCCTGAGCCCAGAGCAATTAGAACACACCATGCTATTAGTAAAGGAATCAGCACTAAATGCTGAATTTCCATTGGAAAATAACATTTATTCAGTAAATGACATAGTCCATATGTCCAAATTTACTGTTATTTATACTCACAGTCAGCTAATTTATTCTTTACAAATACCCTTATTAAATTATGTTAGATTAGATCTCTATAGACTAAATCCCTTCCCCATTAGACAAAATTTACAAGACCAAACTTTATGTACTTACATTTTACCTAGTTTCGAATATGTAGCTCTAGAATCAAACAAGTTAACTTACATAACCATTACATATGAAAATCTACAACACTGTAAAAAAATAAGAAACAATTATATTTGCAAAAACTTTGCTCCCACCCAAACAATTGATCATAATAGTGAATGTGAAATTAAAATTTTAACAGGTCAAAAATTTGATTTAAATGAATGTAACATAAAGATCAAAAAACTGGCCAAAAGTCATTGGATCCGTCTATCTCTGGAAAATTCTTGGGCATTTTCTGCCACTGAAAACGACAATATTTTTATAACTTGTGACCGATTAGCTCCTGTTACAATGCCCTTACCAAAACTTGGCATAATAAAACTTAACAGTGGTTGTTTAGGCAAATCTATGTATGCTACATTAAGAACATCGCAAGAGTTTGTTGAACAAACTAATACAACTCTATTCAATACCCTTGATTTAAATTTAGCTTCAATCCTAAATAAAACTGATGAAAAATATTTACCAAATGTTTACAAAACTATAAATGAATCTATTAATTTTTCAAACGTTAAAAGTACCTCTTTACAGTCAGGATTTGACCTAAGGGATATTATTGAAAAGGCAAAAAAGTTGACTGAGTATAAGGAACTTGAAATGAAATTTGATTCAAACTCATCAAATATTTTTTTAATTTTAATAATAATCATCGTAATCATAGTTCTACTTAGCGTCTGTAAATTGGGAATATATTGTCTCGGGGGTTTAAAAACTAATCTTTCTAGACTGATTCCAGGTACAAGAAATCAACAGGACAACATAAGCCAAAGTCCAATAATCACCGAAATCAGTCCACAGACACCAATTAGCCAACCAATCCAAGTGCCAAGAAACCCAATTATTATTATGCCTGCTGAACAATTAGTACAGGACAGTAGAGGTCAAAGAGCCATAAATGAACTAAGTTGGCACCTTCCATAAGATTCTGCGTCGATAAGTTTTTTAATATGTAAGTTTTCAATATTTTACTACTCGTATAAAATTTTTAAAAAATTAAGTTTTTCAAACAATTTAATAAGTTTATACAAAGATCAAGTTTTACTAATTTAAAATTTTTTAATTCAACAAACTTTGGTATTCGCATTATAAGTATAATCATAAAACTTATAACTTAAAATTATATAAAATCATTATTATAATCAAAAATTTTAATTTTATGTAAAACATATATCTTAATATTATATAGAATCATTATTATAACCATCTTTTTATGTACTTATATTATATAATTATGTACTGACAAAGACAATGGACAGAAAATTTTAAAATTATAAATACCACCCCCTTGTAACCCTGCCTTCAGCCCCATCTCCCCCACCTGACCCAATCGGGACGATTGGAATGAGGGGAGGGAGATGTTACGTATGGTAGGTCAAAATTGATATGCCTAACATTTGATATATATATAAATAGTAAACCCTATATCCGATAGCTGTATTAATATTACAGACGACATAGGAACCCGCAGGTGCATTTCCGCTGTTGCTGATCTAGCACAATAGCGTGGGACCAAAAGTCAGCTATGGCATAAATTAGGAGGGATTTAGGCGTTATAAACTGCATAAATCCCACCTCGCGATTCTCGGTAATAATTAGGGACGCCTTCGCTAATTGGACGTGACGAGACCGACGCTTTTTTGTATTGGACGTCTCGCTCAAAATCTCGGAATATGGGCAGATTCATATTAGATTATATATTGCCCTTCAGGCGCCCAAACCAGCCATTAGAATACTATCTTTCGTTTAGAGTCTTACCACTCTATTACAGTTCTACCTTTAATTACTTGACTTTAAGACTTAGACAGTTTTATTATATTTACTTATAATCAATAAAGTGAAAGTTATATATCAAATCAGTTATCAGTTATTATTGTGACAATTCCTTCTGTAATTAAGAACTTAGCCTCAGGTTAGGTTCATCCAGCTTAGATCGAACTCGAACTCATCTACAAATACATCAACTATAAACCAACCAAAATATAACCATACCCACTTTAATAAAAATACCTGGGGCACTCATATCCCCAGGATAAACTTATATTTCATATATTCATAATTATTTATATTTACGTATCCCTTGGATAAAACCTCAGCATACGTAACATTTGTTAAATTTTATAAATTTCAAAAATTTTTTTATTTATTTTTCTTTACTCATAACTTGTAAATAACGTGCTCGCACAAATTATTCTTTGTACTATAACTATGTATATACTTTTGTACAATTATGTATAAATAAAGTTACCAATCAATCAATCAATCAAAACCGGTGTCAAAATAAAGAAAAAAAATCTGCAGGTGACATAGGCTCTATATTTTCTGATCAGCTATCGTAGTTTTTGAGATATTTAATTTTAAGTGTTTTTGTAATTGATAAAATTTTAAAAAATTTTTAAAAAAATTAAAATATCTCGAGACTATGGACAAATTTTACTGTCACAAGTTTGTAGTATTCGATTCGGCACCAATTTTTACGTATTCTCCTAAATTTTTATTCAAAACGGAGGTATCTTTCAAATTTTATAAAATATTTTTGAAGCTGGTAAAAAAATTTTTTTCCTTTTTTTTATTTTTTATGGTATATTTAATAATTTATTTGTGTGCCTGTGTCCAATGAACGAAATTACATAAAACCAATGTTAAAATAAAGTGAAACAGCGATTTTTATAACTTTAGGTTCGGCTTGAATTGAAAACATAAAAAATATTAATCTATCCTTTGTTTTAAATATTTGATTTGATAAAATAGTTGTTAAAATAGATATTTTAAATAGTTATTTTTGGTTATTTGTATTATAAAATGGTTTTTAATGTTAATTATTATATTTTATGCAAAATTTTTACTTATTTTAATTCAAGCCGGACCTAAAGTTATAAAAATCACCGTTTCACAGCTCCAATTTGCTTTTGGAGTGGGAAAGGGTGAGACTCAATATATACATATCTTAATACTATATACTGTATATATTTGAAAATTTATTTGTCTGTCTGTCTGTACTCAGTTAAATTTTTTTATTTTCTCTATTATAATTATAGAATCAAGCAGAACCTATAATTTTTCATTAATGTTTCACCTACGCTGCTCTGAATGGTTTCAATGTATTTGCATAATTATAAATTTGTAGTGATACATGATTTTTTTAGAGCAACACAAACTGAAGCAAATGCGACACAGGGGGGGGGCGGAGCCCCCCCCCTATCACGTATGCTAGTATGTAATATATTTGAAAAATAGCGCCAAGATCATCATCTTTGTAAGACATCAATAAATTTATATTTACGACGACTATAATCTTGATGACAGCACTTTCCAGAAAACATATTATAAAATTCAAAATGATGCATATGCACTTTTCCCTTGCAGTCGGCAATGCAAGAAAATGTGCAACTGAATATGAATATTCTAAATATGTAAATAGTTAGTTTAAGTTAGATTTAGATTTAAATACATACAAATTAACATTAATTTTAAGCATAGAAACAATTAGAATCTGCTAAAAAAAATTTTAATTTATTTAATTAAATTAAATAAATAAAATAAAAAATAGTTCAAATCAAGTTGCATAGAACGTAATTAATTAAATATGTATAAAAATATTGTAATAGAATATTTAATTAATTAAATTAAAAAAATAAATTAACAAAATTTTCAAAAAATTTAATTTTTTCCAAAAATAGTAAACATTTTTTTATTTTAACTTTATTTTAACACCGGCCTTATGTAATTTTTTTCATTTGTTCGAACCTCATGATGAAACACATAGACGCACAGGCATCCAAATAAATTAAAAATACGTAAAAATTGGTGCCAAATCGAAGAGTACAAACATTTTTTCTTTATTTTGACACCGGTTTCATGCCAATCGGTTTGGAGGTTTTTGAGTCATTAGGGTACAGACAGGCAAACAAACAAATAAATTTTCAAATATATATAGCATTAAGATATAAATTTAATTTTTCTCAAAAATAGTAAAAAATTTTAATTTTAACTTTATTTTGGCACTGGTATTATGTAATTTCGCTCAAGTCGGTTTATGCATCATGATAAAACAAGACACAGACAGACAAATAAATTATTGAAAATACCATTAAAAATAAAAAAAGGAAAAAAAATTTTTTTATTAACTTCATAAATATTTTATAAAATTTTAAAGATACCTCCGTTTTGAATAAAAATTTAAGAGAATACGTAAAAATTGGTGCCGAATTGAATACTACTAATTTGTGACATTAAAATTTTTCAATAGTATCGACATATTTCAATTTTTTTTTAAATTTTGAAATATTTTATCAAGTTCAAAATCATTAAAAATTAAATAACTCAAAAACTACGATTTCTGAGTAGAAAATTTATGTCCTATGTGACCCGCAGACTTTTTTTTGTTTACTTTGATACCAATTTCATTTCAATTGGTTCAGCGGTTCTTAGGTGATGAGGGTACAGACAGACAGACAGACAAACAAACAAATAAATTTTCAAATATTTATAGTAGTAAGATAAGATTAAGATAGGGTAGGATATGATGTATATAAATTTTTCTACCAGCTTCAAAAATATTTGATAAAATTTTAAAGATACCTTCGTTTTGAATAAAAATTTCAGCGAATACGTAAAAATTGGTGCCAAATCGAATACTACAAGGTTCTATGGTAAAATTTTTCAATAGTCTCGAAATATTTCAACTATTGTTAAAAGTTTTAAAAATTTCATCAATTTCAAAAACACTAAATATTTAATATCTCCAAAAATACGATAGCCGAGTCGCAAAACTATGGCCTATGTCAGCCGCAGACTTTTTTTCTTTATTTCGACACCGGTTTCATGCCAAATGGTTTGGCGGTTCTTGAGTCATTAGGGTACAGACAAACAGACAGAAAATTAAATTTTTAAATATATATAGTACTCGCTTTGCTCACCCTGGCAGCCACCAGAAAAGCTGCGTTCTCCTGGACCCCTGTAACTTGATTTTCCCAAAGATATCTCTTTTTAGGTTATTCAATATTTTGAATAACAACCTTTTATTACCGAAAGTATTATCTAAAACTTACTGAATAACAAAAATTCCGGACATAGGAACCTGGTTTTAATATTTAAATTTTTTTTAATTTATTTGATTCAACAAAAAAAATTTATAATTAAAAAAAATTACTTTTGTAATTAAAAGAAGAAAAAAAATACGAGTTACTATCAAACTCTAAAACGCTCTGAAACCTTATATCGCGGAGACCGACCGTTTACGGAAATCCATTTACTTAATATGAAAACGTTTTCTGTGTTTGTTTACTAACCAAACCTTGCCTTAAACCAACACTCATGTGTATGTCGCTTTTGCTTGTGATCGATAAGGTCATAGTAATATCCTATAAAATTTAATATTTAAATGAAAGTAAATACCGAATCAAAGATAAACTAATGAAATTTTGGGCCAAATTGGGCAGATACTGCCGGAGTTATTTACAGTAACAGCGTTAAAAACATGAAATATCAAATGTAAGATATAAGATAATATAAGATAAGATACTCGATATCATCAACGATGGGTACAGCAAAGCTGGTGATGTTATAAAAAATTTTCATAAATTTTTTGATTTTGTAAGTTTTGATTACATTGAGTTTATTAATGACTAAATAAGACGTGTAAATGTGTTAAGAATAGTTAAAACACTAATACTGACCTAAAAAATCTACTCTTTATTTTGCAAAACACTAATACTCACCTAAAAAATCTACTTCTTATTTTTCAACCTTGTTATATTTGTTTGATGAATAGATCTCAACCAAAATTAACTAAAATTTTTTTTGCGGAATCTTTCTTATGACATGTTTTTTCCATAACTCATCCAAAAAAATTTTTCTTTAACTCTAATTCCCTTCAGTTCACTTGATTACTGATTAATAATTACACTTAGTCATTATGCGGTATGAAGGTGTCCGAATTTGACAATCAGAATTAGAAAAGGTCTTCTTAAGGTTTTGTGTATCGCTGATCTGAATTTGAGGCCCAAAGTTTAATATAAACGACAGTTTGAAATTTGAATCACCAATATAAAAAAAATATTTTTTGTAATGAAAAGAAAAAAAATTTCACCGTGTGCACGTGAATTTTTTCAACTTGTTTTTTGCGCAAACAATTTCGCACAAAAATTTTTTGTATTTATGGCACAATGTTTTATCCACTCACTTCAAACATAGAAATCACCACACAAGTCATGTATTTAGAGAAAATAAAGTATAAACACTTGATTAAACGCATAAAGTAGTTAATGGCGCCGATTCTTTGCTGATAATTATTTTTATTTTTTAATAACACTTTATCTCGAAGGACCAAATATTGTGGAACTGCCATTAAAGTAATGTAGTGGAGTAGTGGATGAGGATGGTGGATAATAAAAATAATAATTACAATAATTATTAGAATTCATTGTGCTAAAAGCCTTTATTGAAATATAATAGGTGTTGCTAAGAAAACGAAAAGGCGCACACTGCCGTCCGGGCCAGTTGCCGGAGACGGCATGCTTATTACTCTCTCTCTCTTTTACACACACATATAATAATCTTAAATATATCATTTTCTTAACACAACGTATTAGCAAGGTGTGCGTTCAAATTTTTTTTTTCAAAAGTTTGAACTTTTAAGGGCAATATTTTGGCGGATTTTCTCATATATATTTTTATACTTTTTTAAATAAAAACTACAAGTAAAATAAGTTTTTTCACTAATAATGTTGTGCTTCACTAACTGCACCTACCGCTCCCTCAAAAAAACTAGCTTAATTAGGAGAAAGCAGAATCCTTAACGATTAGAACGCAAATGGTTTTTTTCAAATATCAAAAAACAAAAAAATTCGACCACTTTTTGTAAAAACTGAACATTTTTTGAATTTTTTTGGTATTTTATATTTTAAGCATATTAAAATTTAAGATTTTCACTAAATACCTGTGAATAATCATAAATTGGTTATCCAAGTATACCTCTAATTAGTTTAGAAGGAAAGGTCTAAATTTATTTCCTGAGCCAAAAACCAGTTGGGGTCATAATGGCCGTTTATGACCTGTACGTGTATTTCGAGAAGTGTGACCTACTAGGGTTAATCAATTAGAGAAAAACCAAAAAATGCAAATTATTTTTATTAATTTTTTAAATTGGGGGGGCCTTTCATTGGTCCTGATTGCGATTTGAAGAATATATTAAAAATAAAATATTGCGTAGTAAATTTTTTATAACTATAGCAATAATAGCGCAACTGGTTACGTCTTTGCTTAGCAATACGATCGTATTGTCAAAGGTACCGGGTTTTATTACCCAAGTTCTCTCTTTTTTCTCTCTTTTTTAATTTTAATAAATTTTTAAAATAAATTTAAGTAATAAAAGAATTATTTATAATAAATAACTTTGCCGGGTGATGGCCAAAAGACACACAGTGTCCGAGCCAGTAAAGAAGAAGAAGAAGAGGAAAAAGATAATAAATAATTCAAATTTATAATAAAAAAAAAAATTAAATTAAATAAAAAAAAAAAAATTAAATTAAATAAAAAAAAAAAAATTAAAAAAAAAAAATTATTAATTATAAATTATAAAATATTTTGTTAAGTTACTGTTAAGTATAATATAATATCGATTCGATCTTATGCAATATCAACATGAAAATCCCATTTCGACTCTACCTTCTGCCTTGTCTGGGGCTATATTTTATGAACGTCAAACTACCCGCGCCAGGATGATACTCCTACCTGCGGAATATCGGGAATTAGAAAAATTAAGAGATTTTTTTACTTTATCTTTTTAGTCTAGATATAAAAATGCATGATTACTATGTAACCTAAAATATCATTAAAATGTTGAAAAACATCCAGTATTAATTTTGAGAGCTTGCACCTTTGCGTATACCCGTGAGATCAAAAATTTGGGCCACTCGGGTAAGTTAAAAAAGTTAAGAATTTTATCCTTTCTCTCGATTTTTTTTGGTCAAGATATAAAAGTACAGGATTTCTATGTGGCCTAAAATATAATAAATATGTTGGAAAAAATACAGTAATAACCATGGGAGCTAGCACCCTTGCGTATACAATGGGATCCAAAATTTGAGACATGCGGGTGACTTTAAAAAATTGAGATTTTTTTACTTTTTCTTAATTTTTTTTTTGTTTATAACATAAAAGTACAGGGTTTATACATGGCCTAAAATGTTATAAACATTTTAGAAAACATTGAGTATCATTGTGGGGGACCAGCAGCTTTGTGTGTACCCATGGCATCAGGAAATCGGACCGTGCAGGTGACTAAAAAAATTGAGATTTTCTTACTTTTTCTCAATTTTGTTTTGGTTCATAAAATAAAAGTGCAGGTTTCATATATAGCCTAAATTATCATAAATATATTAGAAAATATCCAGTATTAACGTGGGGGACTATCAGCCTTGCGTGTGTCCATAGCAACAGAAAATTTGACCATGCGAATGACTAAAAAAATTAAGATTTTTTTATGGTCACATTTTCTGATCCCATGGGAACACGCAAGGGTGCTGGTCCCCCACGTTAATACTGGATGTTTTCTAACATATTTATGATATCTTAAGACATATATAAACCCTGTAATTTTATGTTATGATCCAAAAAAAAATTGAGAAAAAGTAAAAAAATCACAATTTTTTAAAGTCACCTTTGCGTGGCCCAAATTTTGGATCTCACGTGTATGCGCAAGGGTGTCAACAGTCAAAGTTAACACTGTATTTTTTCCAATATATTTATGATATTTTAGGCCACATAAAAATCCTGCATTTTTATACCTTGACCAAAAAAAAATAAAATAAAAAAAAAAATTAAAAATCTCCATTATTTAAAGTCACAAATTTTTGATCCAATAATGATACACAAGGGTGTCAGCTCCCAAGGTTAAAAATAAATGTTTTTTATACAAAAATTATATTTAAATCAAATTTAAACATTTTTTACACATTAAAATGTATTTTAGCCTTTTTTAGTTTTTTTTTTTGTTTTATCTTTTTCCACTGGACGTTTTTTTGATGTTTGCTTATCAGTATTATTACCTTGTAACTCTTCATTTGTTGATTTTAAAATTTAAATATCTGGATTAGTATTTTTATTTCTTAGTTTTTTTTGGGCCCCTTCAGAGAAGGGGCCTTTTTCGTAGGCCGTGGAGAATGCTTTTACGCATGCCATACACCGCGTACTGTATGGTTATGTGGGACTCAACCTTAAATTTAGGAAAATACCCACTAAAATCCCCACCCTCCTGCATTTATGACAATATCATATAATCCGGACCGAGACTCCCAGTTTAGGTATTATTTCGGTCCGAAAACAATGCAGCCAAGGCAATTCTTCGCCATACCCTGTCAATAAAGGAGGAGCGTTTCCTACGAGAGGAACCCTTCCTCCTTATTTTTTATCAGTGTCGCCCGTACATACTCTGCCACACTGTACCAGTTAGCGGTACTGAGCAGCATTTCCGGGACGACTCCTTCCGACCTCCATGGGCGGTCACCCTTCAGCGAATCGAGGACACCCAAAAAAAGTGTGCTCAGCGGTATCCAGCTCGCCCGGGCAATGCAAGCATTCCGGAGATGTCACCTTGCGCCACTTGAAAAGCATATCGCGGAAATAACCGTGACCAGTTAGGAACTGTGTGAGGTAGAAGTCTACCTCCCCATGATCACGGTTCATACAGCTTTCCAAATCGATGATAAGGCGGTGCGTCAAACATCCCCTCGGGTCACCATTCCATTGCCAGCATTCTATTGTGTGGGAGCGAGCGCGAACGCAAGCTACGTCGCGCTCTTCTTCCTCACGGTAATAGATCGCCTGCCTTTCCAAGGCAAGCAGATCGATGGAAAGCAGATCGATGGGAATCACCCGAGCCACCACCTAGATCGCTGGCTATGATACAGTCTTGTACGAGCAAGCGATTCGAAGTGCCCCCTGCCTCTGAACTGCCTTTAGTTTCTTGCAGTACTTTTTTATGCGGACATTGTCCGCCCACACCTCTGCACCGTAGAGCAAGATGGATTTGACTGTCGTCATCAACAGCCTCAGTAGTATAATAGTCACATTGGGACAACAGTCAAAAAAACCTTGGAAAAAAAAACCTTGATATTAATTAAATTATACATACCGGAAATAACCTTGGTATAGTTATGTTATTTAGTTATGAAAGTATCAGTCAGCAAAAAATCAGCAAATTTATTGTTACATATATGAACATTTTTTTTTAAAGACGTTTTTATCTTGAAATGATATAAGATATGTGGAGATAAATAATATATTTTTTTTGTTTTTTAAATTTGGGTTATTTTAATTTTAACTTCGAAGTACATATATATAAACGATTAAATTATTATTGAATTGCTAAAAAATAGACGTTAAAATAATTGTTTAAAATTAATTAAAAAATATTATAAAATTAATAAATTAATTGAGAAAGATATAGTTATAAAAGTATCAGTCAGCAAAAAAATAAACAATCAGTAGATTTATTGTATATTTTGATTTGCAAACTTTATTATTTCATCTAAGATGAATTCGTGTGTATCTGTCATTACTTTGTTGTGGATGATTCTACGATTTAACTGAGACTAAAATATTTACATGTAATATGGGATGTTCTTAGCTTGTAAATTAAACAATGTTGTCCAGGGATATTATGTTTTATATAAAAAATTTGCTAGCTATGTTTTTTTTTATTTATAATTGTAATATTGCCTTGTAAATATTTTGCGTATGCATCCAGTAATTAGATATTTAGATAATATACTTTTGTAAGCTTGTAAGCACAAAGAGAGTTATTTTTTATTGTTTTAAAAAATCTGCTGGTTGTTTTTTAATGAATAAATTTTTTTAAATAAATAAAAATTTATAATTAGAACAAATCATGCCTTGAAATTCTAGGATGTTTATAGTTAATCAATGACACCAAAAATACCATGTCTTATAAATTACACAGTTTGGAAGTATTTAGTTAGTTACCGTTTAATATTCATTAATGGTTGATCTTTTTTATTTTTGTGAAAAAATGTCACCCACAAATTTATTATTGAAAATTTTTAGAATTTTATCGAGAATTGCTTATAGCAGAGAACCTAGCTTTCGTAAATTTTGTGAATCAAAGTGGCGTGCTAAAATAATTAATAAATCCCCAGAATTCATTTTAAGAAAAATGAAATTAATTTTGAGTCATTGTACTTACTCTACATTACGTGTAATTTGTAAAAGACTAAATTTAAGTGAATTTGATAATGACCAAGTAATTATACTTATTGGTGATATTTTGAAAATAAGGGGACAAAATAATCTTCAGTATTTTAAATCTTTTATGAGAAAATACGAGTGAAGAATACGTGAGTCTTAAAAATAAAAAAAAAATTATTCAGTGTTATTTTAAAAAAAAAATTTTTAATGAATCCTAGAGTTCGCGAATGATTTCAATGATGCATTTATAGATATCCAGGTACCGGATGTTGGAGATTCATTTGGTAAAGTTTGTTTATTACTATTCTGTACGGAATTATAATTTTTTTTTCATGTAAATTTTTTATATCAGATATCCGACAAATAGTTAATGTCCGCCTGAGTACTAATATTAAAGCCCGCCTACCTACTAATTTTGATCAGGTTAATGCATACCTGAATACTATAAAAAATTGTACTTTATTTAAATTATTTTTACATTACAAAGCTATATTATAAATTAACCTTTTTTAGGCACGATCACTCTATATTGTCAGATATGAAGATAAAATTGGGTCTTATTTAAATTATCTTTCCTTTCGAGATTATATTATAAAAGAACATATTTTAGCTACGATCACCCCCTATACTGTTAAAAATAGATCATAAATATATCATCAAGTTTTGACATTAACGACGGAGGTTTGAATATTTTAACCGCTATTGTTCGTGTACCTTCAGGTAGGGGTAGGGTACCATTGACTTCACTGAGTTTGTTCGATGTGAACAAAAGATCAATTTTAAGAATAAAAATGGACAAATCGTGTTTTTCGAGATCTCTTTGTACGGCTTTAGTACATGCAAAGAGAGGTCAATTGAGAAGCGGCGTTTTACATGAAAATTGGAAAAAAATAAGAAAAGGAGGAAATTTGCAGAAACTTGCAGCCAGACAATTAGAGCGCGATGCTGGCGTAAATATTTCTGATGCCGGTTGCGGCTTAAATGAGATTCATCAATTTCAAATTTATTTAGCTCACCAGGGTGTATGCATCGTGGTCTATGACGATGTAAATTTCGGTAAGGGTGAGTTACCAATTTATGACGGTGAGAGATACGTTTTGGATAGTGATTCGGAAATTTTTTATATACTTAGAATTATGTACTTTGTGCGTACAAATCATTATAGACCAATTTTAAATCTTAACGCAGCAGCGGGTTCGAGATTATATTGTGTACCTTGTAATAAAAAATATTCAGATGATAAAGCGTGAAAGCGTGAAACATTGTCCAACCTGTCTTAAATTAATTAGCTCAGATGATACTTTGAAACATAATTGTAACAAAATTTTTTTTATTACCTGTATGAAACGAGCAGAGATTAATCATTTATGTTTTATGCAGCGTTTGGCAAAAAAAGAAGAGGATGAGCCCAAAGTAGTTTTTTTTATTTTACGATTTTGAAACTACTCAATCAGAAGCTTTAGAAGACGTTTTAGTTAAAATTCACGAACCAAACTTATGTATTGTACACTAAGTATGTACTTTATGTTTGGAATACGACACTAATTTGGTTTCCTGTTCTGCATGTGGGATCCGACGACACATATTCAAAAATGAGCCCGTTAGAAGATTCGCCGAGTTGGCCCTGTTACCTAGAAAAAAATTTGTTAAAACAATATGTATTGCACACAACAGCCAAGGCTTTGACAGTCAGTTTGTACTTAAGTACATGGTGGAAAAAATGTATTTGAGACCCAGTATAATTCTTAATGGTACGAAAATTGTATTGATGGCCATAGAAAAGGTCAAATTTATTGATAGTCTCAATTATTTTCATATGCCTCTTAGCGCGTTACCCAAGACATTCGGTTTACCTGATCTGATTAAAGGTGATTTTCCTCACTTATTTAATACCCCTGAAAATCAAAATTACACGGGACCTTTACCTGATATTAGCTATTATTCGATTGACAGTCAAAGGTCAAATTTATTGATAGTCTCAATTATTTTCATATGCCTCTTAGCGCGTTACCCAAGACATTCGGTTTACCTGATCTGATTAAAGGTGATTTTCCTCACTTATTTAATACCCCTGAAAATCAAAATTACACGGGACCTTTACCTGATATTAGCTATTATTCGATTGACAGTATGTCGTGTGAAAAACGAGAAACATTTTTAGTTTGGTACGAAGAATTGAAAAATTCAGGTTATATTTTTAACTTTCAAAAGGATATTGAAATGTACTGCGAAAACGACGTTAATATCTTGAAATTATCCTGTTTAAAATTTAGAAAATCTTTTTTAGAAATTGGTAGAGTATGTCCATTCCTTGAAGCTACTACAATTGCTAGCACTTGTATGAAGGTGTATAGAAAAAATTTTCTCAAAACAGATACCATAGAAATTTTACCTCCTAAGGGGTATCGGTTTAGCGATAATCAGTCTTTTATTGCTCTCCAGTGGTTTGTCTGGATGGAAAGAGAATTAGGTCGTCAAATTTTATATGCTGGTAGATGCAGAGAAATAAGATTACCGATCAATGTGAAGGTAGATGGTTTCTGCACACCAAACTCAGATGAAACACATAACGGTATATGTTTGCAAATGATGGGATGCTATTGGCACGGTTGTATTCTTTGCTATCAAAGAAATAGGGATCATCATCCTTTGTCGGGAAAAAGTAGCGACACCATGGAGAATCGTTTTAGTATAACCATGGCCATCTGTAATCGAATTCAGGCAAACAATTACAGACTCATCGTAAAGTGGGAATGCGTATTTAGGACTGAATTAAAGGGAGATGCCATAATGAGAGATTATATTGATAGTCATAGCCTTACGAGAGAACCGCCATTAAATCCGAGATGTGCTTTTTACGGCGGGAGAACGGAAAACTATGTCAAATTTTACGAAACTAGAAAAGATGAAAAAATAAAATACGTGGACGTAACATCTTTGTACCCCTACATATGTAACACTGATAAATTCCCTCTCCATCATCCGGTTTTGTATGTAGGTGAGAGTGAATGCCGTGATTTCACCGGTCAGAATTATGAAAATTTTACAACAAAAGTCGAGGGTATTGTTTATTGTAAAATACTACCACCTAGAAAATTTCATCCGGTTTTACCGATAAAAATGCACGGAAAACTCTTGTTCGGTTTGTGCAGAACTTGCTGTGAAGAGATGTGCAAAATCGACTGTATTCACGAAAATGAGGATTTACGGTGTTTCAAAGGCACCTGGGTATCTCTGGAATTGAAAAAAGCACTTGAATCGGGTTACGTGATCAAAACTATTTATGAAATTTGGCAGTATCAAATGACCCAATACAATTCTGTATCTAAAAATGGTGGTTTATTTGCAGAATATATAGATACGTTTTACAAACTGAAGACTGAGGCTAGCGGTTTACTCGAAGAATTTGCAACCACGGATGAATACGTCAAATATATAAAAGAAAAGGAAGGTATTGAATTAGATGGGTCACGAATCGAAAAAAATCCATCTTTCAGAGTCGTTGCGAAAACATGTTTAAACTCTTTATAGGGATTTTTCGTTCAACAAGAAAACAAAACTCAGACAAGTATTGTTGATAACCCTTCCGATCTCCATGCACTTTTGACCAGCCCAATGACTGAAGTGTGCGGCATAGTCCCAGTAAACGATAACACCCTATACGTAAGCACACGCTTTAAAGAAGATATTTTCATCCCTTTGAATACAGCTAACGTCGTAATCGCGGCTTTTGTAACAGTACAGGCTAGACTAAAGTTGTACAGTTACCTCGAAAAATTAGGTTAATCCACGATTTATTGTGATACCGACTCAGCGATCTACATTACCAACAGCAAGCTTCCAGATTTACCTACGGGACCGCTACTCGGTGATTTGACCAACGAATTAGCCATTTTCGGTTCAAACGCGTACATTACATCGTTTGTCTCCGCAGCTCCCAAATTTTACGCGTTTGAAGTGAAAAAAGATGATGGGTTATTTGTACAGATATGTAAAGTCAAAGGTATAAAGTTATCTTACTGTACTATTCAATGTGGCAAGACACATATAAGACGCTTGGAGATAACATTGAATTTTACGAAGGTTTGCCAAATCCAACTGATTATTCAAATGACAAGGATCGAGCAAAACTTTTGATTCTCGATGATCTTTTAATCGAGGCCTCGGATTGCAATGATATCTTAAATCTGTTTACAAAAGGCAGTCATCATGGCAATTCGAATGTCTTTTTCACCACACAAAATTTATTTCATTGACATTTCATTGAATTCAAACTTCTTGGTGCTACTTAAAACCCCGAGAGATAAATCACAGATACGACACTTGGCGCATCAGTTATCCCCCGAAAAACCGCTTTTTGTACAAGAAGCTTATATAGATGCTACTAATAAACCTCATGGTTATCTCCTTGTTGATCTCAAACAGTCGACTCCTGAAGTTTTACGCTATCGAACATATATTTTTCCGCACGAAGCTCTGCATCTAAAGCTCTGCACGAAGCTCTGCAAATAATTATTCCTGTTGCTGAACATTTTGAAAATGATCCATTCAACAACAACAACGATAACGCTACCACTATCGGAGCTATTGTCGAAGACGACGTGCAAAATAATAGCGTTATCGATTCTTTGATTGATTTATTACCTTTTGAAATGAATTTTCCTGGTCTTGAGTTTTGTGGCCCTGGCAGTCATCTGGAAGAACGTTTGAATCGGGGCGAACAAGGTGTGAACCAGTTGGACAAGGCCTGTTTGCAGTATGATTTGGTATATGCTGCTAAAGACAAGGGCAGTCGTAGAGCCGATCGTATTTTAGCTGATAAAGCATTCTCAAGTATGTTGTCATTTGACGCGGAACCTGATGAAAGGACAGCTGCATTAGTGACCGCTTGTTGTATGATTTCCAAAATTACATTTGAAAAGTTTTTCGAGCGCATACAAAAAGCTATTGGTTTGAATAAGAAAAAAAAGAATAAAATTCCAGCCGATAAAAAAAACAAATAAAAGTGGTGGTGCATAAGGAGAGGAGTAAGCAAAAAAAAAATATAACTAAGAAAAATAAGAAAAAAAATGGAAAGAACATCGAATAAACTGTATTATGAACCCGAACAAAATTCTTCATATGCTGGTAAACGTCATTTATTAAATAAGGTTAAAAATAAATACAGTAAAAATAAAGTAATTGATTGGTTATCGGAACAAAATGCGTTTACTATGCACAAGATGGTTAAAAAAAATTTTCCCCGTCGCACATATAATGTATCCAATGTATAAGACTGTTTTGAAGTTGATTTGGCTGATTTCCGCTCGATACGTACCTATAATGACAATTACACGTATGTTTTATTTGTAATCGATGTGTTGAGTAAGTTTTTATGGGTCCAACCATTAAAGGATAAATCTGGTGACAGTGTGGCCCAAGCTCTGCGTGAAATATTCAACAAAAATCAAGAAAAATTGCCAATTATGGTGCAGGCGGACCGAGGGGCTGAATTTAAAGCAAAAGTCGTTCAAAATGTTTTCAAAGATTTTAATATCGAGTTTCGTCTGATTCGCAATCCGGATGCCAAAGCTGCATGTGTGGAACGCGTGATTCAAACGATTAAACATCGTATATGGCGTTACTTTACTCACAAAAATACACGCAGATATATCAATATACTTGAACCTATAGTTCAGTCCTACAATAAGACGGTTCATTCTGGTACAAAAATGACACCTGCAAGTGTCAATTTGAAAAATGCGGACACTGCTCGATACAACTTGTCAAAAAGATACACGCATGAAAGAAGAAGAATCTATTTTAGGCTTCGTTTCGAACAAAGCTTACAACGGTGACTTGAAACTTAATCCGTCTTGAACAGTTGTTTGAGAATACAAAATTGTAACTGTAAAACTTTAAGTTACTAATTTAATATAAAAAAATGACCGAAGAATACGATTTACCACATTTGGTATTTTCAAAATTTTACGGTTTAAATAAATCTTTTTCAAAGAAAATTTTTGTCGGATTCATCTTGAACGAATCAAAAAAAAAATTTAGGTTATAATACCGCTTATGCAGTAGCGATGTCAACGCTGGCTTCATAAGTCTCAATTACGGCGGATGGATGATGATGAAAACATTCTTTCCAAGAATCAATGACTATCTAATAAATAGAACAGAAAATCAGGATGAAACTCTAAGTTTTGATAATTTTACTGTAAGATTTACTAAAAGTTTTTGGAAAAGAGCCGTAGAAATTTCCGCTGAAGAAGAAAAAAGTGATGGAAAAAAGGTAAAAAAAAGTTTAGTAATGAAAAGAGTCACTTTCGCATTAAAAACTATAGACATTAAAAAATATAGCACCTATAATTGACGACGAGGTTGATGAATTACATGGTAGCAGGTTTTTCCTATACTCTTTAAAAAATTCATTTATAGAGTACATAATTTCCTGTTTAAGTGAAGGAAATAAAAAGCTAGTTTCACATATTAGTCCAAACGACATAAGATCTATTTGTCAACAATTTAACGAAAAAACTACAGCAGTGATTCGTGAAGCAGCAATTGAAGCAGACCCAAGCTTAGAACAGGCTGATCTATCTTGTTCGCATGTATTTTTGAAAGAACTTTCAGTTTTAAATTTTGAGTACATTTTATGTGCAGTAAGCAGTAAATTAAATTTCTAATATATATATATAATTTCTATTTTACATTAAAAATATCAAAATATATTAAATTTATAATATACATATGTAATCAGTATATATATAATGTTTTATTCAATAAATATAAAAAAAAAGAAAAAATTTAAAAATTGTGCCTCTTTTCATTTCCCTAAAACAAAAACAATCCGATATCCATACCAATTCATATAAATTTTGTTGCATTCACATTTTGATTAGCAGTATCGATATTCCATTGAGTGACTATTATACTACTAGCCTCATCTTCTCTGATCTGGGACCGCCGATGTTCGTCATCAGCCACGAGAAGGACTTTGTCACCCGGCCAGCCTTTTCACAGGCCTGCTGGAATTGTCTATTGTAGGTCAACTTGTTATCCAAGAAGACCCCCAAATATTTGACCGATGGTTTGATCTGGATCAAAAGCGGATTACCTCCGTCATCAAAGCTGATGCCGAATGTGGTATCGAACCTTCTCCAGGTCAGAAGAACAATCTCCGTTTTCGGAACTGCGAGTCTGAGTCCGTGATTCGAAATCCAGCTATTGATAAGGCGCACGGCCTCATCAAAGGTATTCTGCTGGTCCTCTGTCTCTCAAACTGTTATGGTTAGAGCAACATCATCCGCGTATCCGATTATGGAGCATCCGCCCGGAAGCTCAATCTTTAGCAAGCCGTCGTAAAAGGCATTCCACAGATCAGGGCCCAGAACTGAACCCTGCGCTTAATACTTTACCTCTTGTGCCATTGCGCGTGTCCCAGCGCAGGTATCGGTCCCGGAGGTAATCTCTGAGTATATTTCTTAGATAATCCGGAACTCTGAATACCTGCTCGAGGGAGTGCAACATATCGTCCCATTTAGCCAAGTTGAATGCGTTTTTCACATCCAACGTGACAAGCAGGACGTCCGGTTTAATGTCAAGCCCTCATAACCACCTTTACGACCTGCTCGATGGCACCGATCGTGGAAGGCCCAACACGAAAACCGTGTTGGTCGTCGCTAAGGTCACCCGCTTCCCTAATTGCCTGCCGCAATCTTCCTCTGACCATGCTCTGCATCACCTTGTCAATGGTATTTAACATACACAATGGTCTGTAAGATGATGGAGATCTTAATTCACCCTTTCCCTTGCTTATCAAAGCCAGGTGGCCTACTTTCCAGTCCCTTGGAAAGACGCCTGCCACGAGGCATGCATTAAATATGCCAAGGAGGAGACCAGGGATTACCTTTGCAGCCGCCTTAAGGGCTTCCGCGGGTATTCCGTCTGGTCCTGACCTAATTGCCTGAAACATCTCCGCCTCGCTAAATAGCGGAACTTGCTCCCTCGGGACATCCAAAGCCGGATGTTGTTGGTTTGGATGATCCGGAAAGCGAGCGTCCACTATTCTTTTGGTCGCTGCTCCATCTACCGTATTACACCCAGACTTAAGTTTGTCCATGACAACCTTATATCCCAGGCCCCACGGGTCGCAGTTGATATCATCTTTTAGCGACCAAAGACAGCACGCCTTGCTGAGACGGATGGCTTTCGCCAGCCTATGCTTGGCTTCCTTGTAAGCTTCAGAGCGCGTAGCCAGCTCTGGGCGGCCATGCGCTCTTTGCCGCCTTCTGCGTGCCCTGTGACAGACCCAGCTAAGCTCCGCAATTTCTTCATTCCATCAGTACGCGCTTCTTTTACCCTTCCAGGGCCGTTTACGCGGCATAGAGGCATCACAAACTCCCCTCACAAGGGCTGGTACCCTCTTGAAAAGAGTCTCTGCCTCTCCCGGGGTGGTTGGTCCTACATGCCAGGCTGGGATAGACAAGGACTCTTCGCAAAGATAATACACAAATCTGTCCTCGTCCATCTTTGACACATTCCAGCCTAGTGGGCGCTTTTTGTACGGGGGCTGATTAACGACCCTATCACGCACTTGGAAGGTGATGTAATTATAGTCGCTGCCATTGGCTCCATTCATCACCCTCCGACCGCCCACTCTTCCTGCCAGCCCGGCCGAGGCAAAAGTGACGTCAGGCATCGATTCGCCAAAGCCTGCCCTTACGTAGGTTGGATTGTTCCCAGAGTTCTAGCGGCCATCTCTAGGATCAACGTTCCCTTATGGTTCGTGGTTGGCATTCCCCATTCCACGATCTTGGCATTTAATTCCCCGGCAAATATGATATTGCCAGAGACTTCCCTTATTGTTTCCTCCAATGAGGCCATCTTTGAGGTGAACATAAGATGTTTGTAATATTGATCTAAAATTTTTATAATTTGTGAAAAGTCTGCTATTCCTCGAAATAAATGCGGGAATGCACAAGCTATGTAACCTTCCGCTGTGAATTCATTAATTGGATCGTTTTCTAATGTTGGATAATTTAGATGTAATTCTTGGTTTATCTTATTATCTTGATTAATAATATATATATCTGGTATATTTGTTTCAGTTATTGTTTTATCATAAATTTCAGATGAATTATTTCATTTGTTAGAATTATTTTCTGTATCTTCTGTTATATTAATGTCTAAAGATTGTAATTTGTTAGATATGTTTCCATGAATTGGTAATTGTTTTAAAATATCTTCATCTATTTCTATATTTTTGTAATATATATTATTTAATTTAAGCCATACAAGTGCATTTTTAATTTTTTCGCAACGCACTTTGAAATCACTAAATCCACTTGTGTATTTACAAGACTAAAGCTATATATTTTGGCACTAGCCATTTCGTTGACCAACTAGACAAATTAAATTTACCTGGTGTGGTTGTAAGTGAGGGAGTCACTGTACCCTTCACTAGTGAATTTACAAGTCTGGGAGTTATTCTAGACAAAAAGATGACTTGGGAATCGCACATCTCACTTGTGAGCAAAAAAGTTAACAGAGTACTTTATACACTGCGCTTCATTAGACAGTGCACAAACGAAGATCTTCAAATTAAGCTTATACAAGCATTAGTGGTTCCCCACTTAGATTATTGCTCTGTTGTATACCTAGACTGCTCGACAAACCTGAAAGACAAAATACAAAGATTGAGTAATACATGCTTAAGATACATCTATGGAATCGGCAGGGACACACATATTACTCACTATAGAGACAAACTAGGGTGGTTAACCACAAATAATCGTAGGTTATATTTCACATCCATCATTATATATAAAATCCTTCGTTTGCGTCAGCCTGAATACTTAACTCACATTTTTAAAAAGTACGTTCCTAAAGAGACAGCCAGAGGTGAGTTAATAACACGTGAATTAGATACCCCTGAACTTGAAAAATGGCATGGTGACTGCTCATTTCAAGTGCAAGGCACAAAAAGCTGGAATTCTCTCCCTTCATCAATACGATTCCTCCCTTCACCTAATTCTTTTAAGGTAGGTTTATTAAAGTACTTAAAAAGTTCTAGTCATAAATACAAAGACTCAGTCTTTTAATAATGTTTTATCAGGACTGAATGCATTAGTGTTATTAGAAATCTAATATTTCCTTGTTTTTTCTGTTACTATTTTCTGTTTTACTCACTGTTGCCATGATATTACTAAAATTGTTTCACTTCATTTGTTATAACTATGTTATACTATGTTATTTATAAATTATTGTATAGTTACATTTCTATTTTTATAAAATTTATAAATATACTGTTATAATTATGTATCATATTTTGTTCTGGACAAATAAATAATATTTACATTTACATTTACATTTTTATGAAAAATTAATATAGATGGTAATTTATTTGGATGTATAGGTAATTTGTTTATATTCTCATCAATATTTTGTCGAAAGTTAATTATATTTCCAGATTATAATATTGATTTCCTTTAATTCAATAAATTGTAATTATCGGATGGATCTAAGCTATTAACATTTGTTCTATATAACTTTAATTCATCTGGTATTGTTCCCGGATCCATATTGTTATCAGCAATAAATTTGTTTGATTTTTTGCAATCAGTACAAATGTTATTTTCATCTGTATGAATGTCATAAAATGATCTGTTACATCTAATACATTCTGGAGTGAAAATATTTTGACATTCTTTGTCAAATAAATTTCCAGGAGTTTAAACTTAACTTTTCAAGGGGGTTTTTTAGAGTAAGAATTATGAATTTTTGGGCAAAAATGTTGAATCAATTCCACTCAAAATTCATGTTTATCGTTCTAAAAAACTCTTGTAATATCTTGGAAAATTGGAAAATATATTCGGTTGAATAATTTAATATTATCCACCTTCAATTCATTTTTTTCGCTATAAACCTTTTTATAATGTGAAAAAGTCGTTAAGTTAATTAATTAGTAAAAATAAAGTTAGTCAGTTTATCAAATTTTATTATAAAATACTTGTAAGATTATATTTAATGTATGAAATTAAAGTTGCCTAAAGTGAATTAAATTACAAGTAACAGAGCCCATCATAAATTTATCAAGAAAAGTATAATAAAGTATTCGTTAAAATTATAAAAGGCTATTTCCAGAGTTCTAAAATTAAACTCAATTGAAGCCTAAGTGAAGTTACATAGCTCGACCAGAGGCCTAAAATTAAAGCCTTTTATTCAAGGTTTGGCCATTATTTAATTAAAAGTGCACATATTTTTAGCTAGCGAATTCAATAAAAAAGTTAATTGTCTTTATAATTTTGAGTATGTGTGAGTGTATGTTAAAATATATTAGTGCGCGAAAATACGCAAGTATACGACCACGCGGTATTTCTCTCGTATTTTCTCATATCGATTTTTGCTCTTTTATATATTCACATACCGCTTGATCGATACATGTGTATACGCGTCACAACATTGATATCAATATAATTTAATTACTGGCCATTTAGTGTAAGTTTTTTTTATAAAATATTATTATTCAATTTTATTACTCTTTTTATTAAATATTTCTTAAAATCAACATGATGTTCATTATTGACTTAGCTTCCCTTCCCTCCCCACTTTTTTAGGAATATATTAAAGGTAAGATTTTGTAGCCGGCATGACCGAGCGACGCAAGTAATTTACCTGTAAGTTAAATTGTATAATAGGTAAAATACGTTGGTTTAGATTCTTAATAAAAGCTTAATACTTATATTTTCATAATAAATCTATAATTTATTTATGTATTATATTAATTAACCAGGTCATAATATCTATTTGAATTAAATATTGATTATTCTTAATTATAACGGTTAGTAATCATTTAGTAAAATCACACGTGAGAAAAACCATATAAATGTGCGGTATGTGCTACAGTAGAGAAATACCTTATAAATGTCAGGCTAGTTATATGTTAGTTTAAAGTCAGTGAAAGCCTTTTTATTATTAATAATTAATAGCAATATCGCCATTATAATGCAAAATTTATTTTACTAGCGCTAAAAAATCTCTTTCTAATGTAAAAAGTTGATTTTTTCAAGTTTTTCAATCCGCCATCTTGGAAAATTGGAATATATGTTGGGTTGAAAAATTAAAAATTTTCGACCGAAAATTCATATCTATTGCTTCGAAAACCCCCTTTTAAGGTTAAAAATTAATTTTTTTAAGTTTAATGGTCCGCTATCTTGGAAAATCGGAAATATGTTGGGTTGAAAAATTAAATATTATTTACCGGAAATTCATATTTCTTGCCCTAAAAACTCCCCTGTAAACTTAAAAGTTGATTATCTTAAGTTTTATGGTCCGCCATCTTGGAAAATCGGAAAATGTGTTGAATTGAAAAAATAAGTATTTTTGACCGAAAATTCATATCTTTTTCCCCAAAAACCCCTTTGTAAGGTTAAAAGTTAATTTTTTTAAGCTTAATGGTCCGCTATATTGGAAATTCGAAAAATTTGTCGGGTTGAAAAGTTAAATATTTTCGGCCGAAAATTCATATCTATTGCCCCAAAAACCCCCTCGTAAGGTTAAAAGTTAATTCTTTTAAGTTTAATGGTACGCCATCTTGGAAAATCGGAAATATGTTGGGTTGAAAAATTAAATATTTTTTACCGGAAATTCATATTTCTTGTCCCAAAAACTCCCCTGTAAACTTAAAAGTTGATTATTTTCAGTTACATGGTCCGCCATCTTGGAAAATCGGAAAATGTGTTGGATTGAAAAAGTAAGTATTTTTGACCGAAAATTCATCTCTTTCTCCAAAAAACCCTTTGCAAGGTTAAAAGTTAATTTTTCTAAGTTTAATGTTCCGCTATATTGGAAAATCGGAAATATGTCGGGTTGAAAAGTTAAATATTTTCGGCCGCAAATTCATATCTATTGCCTCAAAAACTCCCTCGTAAGGTTAAAAGTTAATTTTTTTAAGTTTAATGGTACGCCATCTTGGAAAATCGGAAATATGTTGGGTTGAAAAATTAAATATTTTTTACCGGAAATTCATATTTCTTGCCTCAAAAACTCCCTTGTAAAGTTTAAAGTTAATTTTTTTAAGTTTAATGGTACGCCATCTTGGAAAATCAGAAAATTTTATTATAAAAATGTTTTTTTCAACCTCGAATACCCCTAGGTATTTCGAAAAGTTCTTTTTTATTCGTAAGTATCGAAACTTTCAATATTAAAATTTTAAAAAATGTAATTTTTTTGATGAGGAGTTATATTTTTCGTTATTATTCTTAAATATGCGTACCAAATGGGCTACAAATTTAATCAGTTCGTCTTTGTCTCATTTGAGACCATCTGTGAAATTTTGAAGACAATCAGCAATATCATTAAAGAGTTATCGTGCACACAAACTCGACATTCTGTCGCGGGAATAGACTGAGAGAAGCTCTGATTAATTAATAAAAATATCCTGCCAACTAGCTGGCACTGAGGTTCCTCAAACATTGGGCTGTAATCTTAATTTACAAAAAATATTATTGATTACAACCATGCAATTATACATACATTTTTCGTTTTTAGTAGCTGGTGAAGTAGATTATTAAGATCATTTTGTTATTAAAGTGAAAATTCTAGCGTCCATGAATTGGTCTCGCCGACGTTAATGGATTTTAAATCATTTTTGCATAATTAAAAAGAGACAAATATAAAAAAAGCTAATTTTATTTTTTTTTATAAAATTTTATTTTATTAGAATATATAATTATCCCTTAATAATTAAAATATTGGGTAACATGATTTTTTTGTTTTGTCAAAGAAATGGTTGGTAACGATGCGAAAATTACAAATATTCGCTCAATTATTATAAAAAGATAGGAGTTTTTACCAGAATTTATAATAATTTCTTATAATTTATTTTCTCAGCGTACTTCTTGCATTTGACCAATCTTCCGCAACAATGATAATAATAATAATAATAATATTTTGTAATAAAAAAAATAACCACATTAATTGCTTCAAGATTTTAACATTATTTATATTATTTCTATTAATCACAAAATAATAAATTATTTAATTCTATAAATTGTTTGATTCTTTAAAAAATGCCAATATAACTTTTAAATCTTAATTTTAAAATGCAAACATAACCATTTAATATTTTTAGGCTGTTTATTATTGTTTATAATTTCATTAAGCTGCATACATAAATAAACATAGCAACTAGCAAAATAATCCAAGGAAGTCAAAAAGAGGCAAGATTTCCATCACTCTTTCTTGTGTTATAATTTATATCAAAATAAAAAAAAAATTGTGATCGGATACAAAAAATTACTATAAACTAAATTTCTAAAACTTGTACTCTCATTAAAATAAATTAGATATGTCCAAAACGAAAAATAAATTTGGTGTTTTATGTATTTTTTTGTGACGAAGATTTTAGAGAAAAAAATTTTCAAAAAATTAATTATCAGATTGGAGATATCAAGTAAAAACCATACTTTCAAGTATAAGTACTTTCATGGAAATGAATGAGGTATTACATCCAAATTAAAAAAAAAAGGGGGGTTTGAGATTTTTTTAATAAAAAAATTTTTGGAAAAAAAATTAGGTCTTAATTCGATAATGGTTTTAAAATATCACTAGTTACAATATTTTCAGATACTAGTACTTTCATAGAATTAAATGAGGTATTACACCAAAAAAAAAAAAAAATATTGCAGTTTTTTTTATTTTTCTTTTTTTTTTAATCTTGACAAAAAAATTTTGAAAAAACTAAGTATCAGATCCAAAAAATTACTATAAACGAGGTTCTTAAAACTAGTACTTCCATGGAAATAAATTAGGTACTTCGTCCAAAAAGAAAAAAAAAATTGGTATTTTTTGTATTTTTTTGTGAAAAAAATTTTAGAAAAAAAATTTTCAGAAAATTAAGTATCCGATTCAAAATATCATGTGAAAACCATACTTTCAAATATAAGTACTTTCGTGGAAATAAATGAGGTTTTACATCCAAAAAAAAAAAAAAAAAGTACCTCGAGATTTTTTGGTGAAAAAATTTTTGAAAAAAAAATTAGGTCTTAATTCCATAATGTTTGTGAAATATCACCGATTACATACGTATGTACGTACACACACACACACATACAGACTTTTTTTAAAAACCGGTTTTTTAGCTTCCTGGGGTCCCAAAACGTGCTTATATGCCAAAAAATAGAAAATCAAATTTTGACCTAACACAATGGTTCCTCTTTGAGAAACCAAAATTAATTAATTAATTTAGTAAGATAATTAATTAATTAAGTAAATTAATTAATTAATTAAAAATTAAATAATTAATTAATTAAACTCTAATTACTGTCACTGTTAATATATTTTTTAATAAAAATTTTGTTATCATTTTAAATTTTCAATTTCGTTACTTATATTAAATTAAATACATTAATTTTGATGATAAAATTTATGAAAATTTAATATAAAATACAGTTCTATACGGGTTGATATTCCTCTAGTGTATGAGAACCTAATTCTTGGGTATTCAAATCGGTCCCAAAATATTTTTCCCTCAAAATACTTTCGAAAACAAGTAAACTCCTCAATTTTTAGCCTCTTAGGTCTACTCTTTGATTTTTTACAGCCAGAATTAGATTTTTTTGTGCTTCTTATTTTGTTAAATTTTAAGAGCGCAAAATTTACTGAAAATTCTCTCAGACTCTTATTATATTGCAAATAACTTTTCCTTTTAATTCCGGATAGGAAATTTCCCTGGCTATCGAATTCTGTGGTTCAAAATTTTTTTTTCGAGTTGCGCATGCGCGAGAAATTGAGTAAATACGTTCCAACTCTAGCCTTCTATGCTTCTAGCATTAATATCTCCCCAGCAGACAAACCAATTTTACTTTTGAAATACCCAAAATTTTTGTCTTTTTGTATACTTCTTATGGTAAAATTTTTGTTTTGTTTTTTAGCTTCCTTAATAAACTAGAGCAAAAAATTTGATTTTAAGATTTACATTTCTTAAAAAATTCAAATTTTCGGCCAAGTCACGTGACCAATCAAAAAACTGACCAAAAATTTGGATTCCGCGGGAAATTTTACCAAATGATATATATTTTTATGTTTTTACAGGCTTATATGTTGAGACAGCCAAATTTGAAAGGATTCCCCGATTAATATCAATTAATTTAGCAAAAAAAAATAGGGTTTAATCCAGCTGAATGGTGTCGTTTTGCAAAATGACCTTCATCGATTGACCCCAAAATTTTCAGATGTTTTTATATATATGAAAAATAATTCCTTCTAATTGTTTAGCACTTTAGATGCAAAAGTGCCCACATTGGGCCCATTTGAATTTTTTTTGAAGTTTTCAAATTTACTCATAATATTTTTAGCAATTAATTTGTAAAACCAAAAAGATGCAATAAACAAAATATTTTCAATAGATATCCCTATGGAAAATTTCCGAGTGAATTCGATTTTTTAGTTGGTATTAGCCTAAAATGCCACGTAAAAATATTAAGTTTCCCTATCGGAAGGTTTCATATGAAACGTTGCGCATTGCATATGAAACATTGCATATCATTGCATATATGCAATGATTTTTTTTTTTTAAGGGAACAAAAATTTTAAGATACCGTAGATAATAAAATCAATTTGCGGGGAAATTTTTCTAATTTTGAACATTACAAGGGGGAAATGAATTTGCGGTGGAAAATATTGAATTTTTCAAATCAACACATTTTCCGATTTCCAAGATGGCGGAACGAAAAACTTGAAAAAATGAATTTTTAACTTTACAGGGAGGTTTTGGGGGCAAGAAAAATGAATTTTAGGTGGAAAATATTAAATTATTCAATTCAACTCTACTGTCAAAAGGGATGTGAGATGTCACATAAGATATCATATGAGATATCACATGAGATCTCGCATGAGATCTCACATGAGAAATCATATGAGATCTCACATGAGTTTTTCAACTCGGATCTCATATGAGATCTCATATGAGATCTCATGTACACAAAATGAAAAAAAATTGTCCTACAGACGTTCATTTATGAAACTTCTAGGACGTCCTTTTTTAAATTTTTTGATTATTTTTTTTTTATGATATCATTATTATTAATTTTTATTAATTATTTATTTTTTTAATTATTAATTTGAATTATTTATTATTAATGATTTTTTTTTTTTTTTTTTAATTATTTTATTTTTTTTTGCAATTATAAATTTGAATTATTTATTATAAATAATATTTTTTTATTACTTAAATTTATTTTAAAGATTTATTTGAATTAAAAAAAAGTGAAAGAATGTTGGGGATTTGAACCCGGCCGTTTCGATTTGCGGATTTGCGAAGCAAGCACGCAACCAGTTGAGCTATTATTGCATAACCATAAAGAATTGAAGTTTGACAATCATATGCTGTGGATAATATCTGTTAATTGTATAATGTTTTTATTTATTTGTATATTTATATATTTAATACATGATTGCGATTTAAAGAGTGTATTAAAAATAAAATAATGTGTTAAATTTTTTATAACTTTAATAATAAAGTTTCTTACAATAAAGTGGGTTGACTAAATTATGATCTAAAAACGTTATTAAAAATGAATTTGATTTTTGTCGGTATAAAAATTAATTGTTCACAATTAATCTTTTTCCTAGTGAATTAAAAATGTTTACTCAAGTTCTACGATTAATATTTATGAATTAAAAAGTTGAAATTTTTTTCCTTTCCCTCGATTTTTTTTGAGCCAAGATATAAAACTACAGGGTTTATATGTTACCTAAAATATCATAAATATGTTAGAAAACATCCAGAATTAACCTTCGAAACTGGCACCCTTGCGTATACCCTTGGGATCAAAAATTTTGGCCATACGGGTGACTTTAAAAAATTGGGATAAAAATCTTTTAAATAAAAAATAAAAAAAAAGGTATGAAATTCTTTCTCTCGATTTTTTTTTTGTCAAGATATAAAAGTGCAGGGTTCATAAGAGGCCTAAGATATCGTAAATATGTTAGAAACCATCCAGTATTAACGTGGGGGACAAGCACCCTTGCGTTGGACTTGTTAGCACTTGGACTTTTGGCAATTTTTTAAAAAATGTTACATTCAGACGGCCAAATAGTCCTGAAATGCCTACTTTGAGACTTTCGCACAAATCCGAACCATATAATACTTTTGCCCATTAATTTAATAATAATTTCAAAAAAAAAAAATTTTAATCCTAAAGGCCGCCAGACTTGTTAGCATTTGCATTTTGGCCATTTTTATAAAAATGTTCAACTTCAGACGGCCAAATAGCCCCTAAATGCCTACTTTGAGACTTTCTCACAAATCCAAACCATAAAAAACTTTTGCCCATTAAGCAAATAATGATTTTCCAAAGAAAAATTTCAATCCAAAAGGCCACCAGACTTGTCAGCATTTGCATTTTTGGCCATTTTTTTAAAAAGTTTTAACTTCAGACGGCCAATTAGCCCCGAAATACCTACTTTGAGACTTTCATACTTCTTGCAGGTAAAAGAAAACCCATGCATGGAAAATTTCGGAAAATTATTTAATTTATACAATAAAAAATGAAATAATATATTTTCAAATTTATATAATCATAAATGGGAAAATGTTGATCAAAAATAAGATGTAACCAAAAATCAGAATAAAAAATTCGGAAAATTATTAAAATTTTTACTGTAAAAAAAATTACACTTCAAGCATTACATTAGTGTAACCTAGGCTATAATAAAAAAACGACACGTCAAGCCTCACACTAGTGTAACCTAAGGAAGTTTTCTATAATAAAAAAACGAGACGTCAAGACTTACACTAGCGTAACCTAAGGAAGTAGGCTATAATAAAAAAACGCTGCCAAGTAATTGGCACTATGGTTCCTCATTAGCAATAACAACCCTGGTGCAAATAGTTACGTTAAACTTAACGTTAAGTTTCAACATTAAATTCTACGTTGATTTGCCATTGAGTTAACGTAAATTTAACATTAAATTTAATGTTAAATTTAACGTTAACGATGAAAAAAATGAAAAACTTAATCAAACCTAATCTAATCTTATCAAATGTGCATTTAAAGCCATTAAAAAAAGTAAAAAATGGTATTTACTTCCTTTTATAAGGATTAGATTAGGTTTGAAGTTTTTCATTTTTTTTATCGTTTGCGTTACCTAAATTTAACGTTAAATTTAATGTTAAGTTTACGTTAACTGAATAGCAAATCAATGTAAAATTTAACGTTAAAACTTAACGTTAAGTTTAACGTAACTATTTGCACCAGGGAAAATGTTCTTAATGGTCTATTTTACCTAATACAAAGTATAATGTCATCAGAAAAACTAAGAATGATCATTGAATGATCTTTTCCTTGATACTGTTAGTTTAACATATCATGGAAAAAATTAGGTTTTTTACATAAAAAAAAGAAGATTTTTCTAGGTAATTATTTTTGCGATCGACGTTAATTTATAATTAATTAAATATTATAAGACGATATTTCGATCAAATAAATGCTTTTAACAGATATACATATATTGACACTTTCGTGTCCAGAATGTACATCTAAGCATTTTTTAAATAATTTTTAAAAATATTTGCATATTTTTAAAAAATTCTGAACCAATGAAATTTAGCTTTTTAGATCTTAAAAAAGCTAAAGAAAATTTTATCTTAAATAAAAAAATTCCTCAACCTTGGGGACTCGAACCCACGATCTAAGGATTTGTACTCTAAGATTTAAGATTTAAGAGATCTAAGATCTAAGATTTTTCTACACTAGTACATAATCTTCTTTTATGATAATTATGTCTGCTAGACAGTTTTTGGTGTAGCTGGTGTAGTTATATCTTGAAGTCTTAATTACACCAGCTATAGGAATAAACAAAAAATTTTTGCTATGTTTCAATTGAGGAATAAAAATTTTACCTTGTAAAAACGTTAATTCTAGATATTAGTACTTTCATAGAAATAAATTAAGTACTACGTCCAAAAAGAAAAAAATGTATGGTGTTTTTTTAATTTTTTTATGTAAAAAATTTTGAAGAAAAAAAATTTCGAAAAATTACGTATCAGATAGAGAAATCCTTTACAAATGATAATTCTAGATATTTATACTTTCATAGAAAGAAATTAAGTACTAAGTCCTAAAAAAAAAAAATTATGGTGTTTTTTTAATTATTTTATGTAATGATACAAAAATTTTCGAAAAATTAAGTATCAGATTGAAGATAACGAATAAAAACGATAATTCTAGATATTAGAACTTACATAGAAAGAAAATAAGTACTACATCATAAAAAAAAAAATGATTGTTTTTTTTAATATTTTTTTATTAAAAAAGTTTTTTAAAAAAAATTTTAGAAATATTAGGCATCAGATTGCAGACTTTCATAGAAAAAAATTAAGTACTTGGTCAAAATGAAACAAAAATTATGGTGTTTTTTTAATTATTTTATGTAAAAAATTTTGAAAAAAAAAATTTCGAAAAATTACGTATCAGATGGAGAAATCCTTTACAAACGATAATTCTAGATATTCGTACTTTCATAGGAAGAAAAGAAGAACAACTCCTAAAATAAAAAAAATTTTGGCGTTTTTTGTATTTTTTAGCGACAAAAATTTTAAGAAAAAAATTTTGAAAAAATTACGTATCAGATCCAAAAAATTACTATAAATGATGTTTCTAAAACTAGTACTTCCACAGAAATAAATTAAGTACTGCGTCCATAAAGTAAAAAAAAAAATTGGTATTTTTTGTATTTTTTGGTGAAAAAAATATTGAGAAAAAAATTTTCAAAAAATAAATTATAAGATTCGAGATATCGAGTAAAAACGATACTTCTATATATCAGTACTTTCATGGAAAAAAATGAGGTGTTACATCCAAATTAAAAAAAAAAAAAAAGTATATCGAGGCTTTTTGGTAAAAAAAATTTTAAAAACAAAATTAGGTCTTAATGTCATACTGGTAGTGAAATATCTCCGGTTACAGACATACGTACATACTAGAGTGTGTCTTATTTTTTTTTTTCGATATTTCTTGGCTCCCCCCATTTTTTTTTGAATATTTTGGTCATAAAAAACACCCAGCTCCAAGGATTTTGATTTTCGATTTTTTTAACCCGTGCCGCCGAGCACTTGAAGTTTCCCATTTAAATAACATGGGGATTTTGAGTTTTTAGCTCTACAAATTTTGACAGAGGCCAAAAAGCGTTTTAAAAAGCTAATTTTTACTGGAAAACATACTTTCATATGTTGTAAAGACATGCGAATAGCCCTGAATTCGTTCCAAAAGGAATTTTGAGGCTAAAAACGCAAATTTACATGTTGGCTCATCCTTATAAAATAGGGTTTTTCGGTAATTTTCGATAAAACGCTGCAACCTCAAAAATTAACCAAAACACTTCTGATTGTTTTACTTTTTTTGGTGTAAGTGTCATCTTTCAAACGACGTAAACCGTGTATTTTTATCACTGATTCTCTCAGCACTATAGTCAATTTATCTACTGGTCATTTTTGACCCGAAATGCCCAATTTTTAAATTTGTTTAAATTGCTGCCAAAATTGTAATTTTTGACAAAATTGAGTTTTATTGGCTTTAAAACTTTTCTACAAGCTTCAAGTCTCCAAAAATTTTTTACTCGTCTCGTTTCTTTAAATAGTTTTTAAGATATCGCTTTTCAAAGATAATGATAAAAATTGATTTTTTTTAAAACCCCGAAATTGGGACTTTGACTTTAAATTATCACCTCTGGTTAATAATTTATTGAAAAGTGGTGAGTAAAAAATTTTTGGAAATTTGAAGCTTGTAGAAAATTTTTAAGACCTGCAAAGCTGAATTTGGTCAAAAATTACAATTTTGACAGCAATTTAAAAAAATTCAAAAATTGGTCATTTTTAGTCGAAAATTATCGTTAGATTAATTGGCTATAGTGATGAGAGGATCAATGATAAAAGAACGCGGTTTACGGCATTTGAAACGTGACACTTGCAGTAAAAAAATGAGATGAGCAAAAAATATTTTTGTAAATTTTTGAGATTGCAGCGTTTTATCGAAAATTACCGAAAGACCCTATTTTATTAGGATGAGCCAACATGTAAATGTTGCATTTTTAACCCCAAAATTCCCTTTGGAACGAATTCAGGGCTATTTGCATGTCTTTACAACATATGAAAGTATGTTTTCCAGTAAAAATTAGCTTTTTAAAACGCTTTTTGGCCTCTATCAAAATTTGTATAGCTAAAAACTCAAAATCCCCATGTTATTTAAATGGGAAACTTCAAGTGCTCGGCGGCACGGGTTAAAAAAATCGAAAATCAAAATCCTTGGAGCTGGGTGTTTTTTGTGACCAAAATATTCAAAAAAAATGGGGGGAGCCAAAAAATATCGAAAAAAAAAATAAGATACACTCTAGTACATACATACACACACACACACATACATACTTTTTTTTAAAACCGGTTTTTTAGCTTCCCGAGGTCTCAAAACGTGCTTATACCAAAAAATCAGAAAAAAAATTTTTACCGATCACAAAATGATTCGTCAAGCCTTACTAGCGTAAGCTAAGGAAGTAGGCGATAATAAAAAAACGACACGTCAAACCTTACACTAGCGTAACCTAAGGAAGTTGTCTATATTCGTGAGGATGTCTCTAAGTAGACTTTTAGGTTCTATTTTGCCATCAGCTAAAAAGTTTGTGCAGATTATTATGGTGCCATTCTATGTACAAAGTCGATCCAAAGAATCTCCACCTAACTACTCTGAATTATAAAAATTATTTTTATTTTTCACGGTAAAAATTTTATAATTTTCCGAATTTTCTATTCTGATTTTTGGTTATATCTTATTTTGGTTATATCAACATTTTCCCATTTATGATTAAAAATTTGAAAATACATTATTTCATTTTATATTGTATAAATTAAATAATTTTCCGAAATTTTCCATGCATGGGTTTTCTTTTACCTGCCAAAAGTATAATTTTAGCCGCCGAGCATCAGTATATCTGGGTAAAAATGGTAAATGAGAAATTTAAAAAATAATACTTATTAACTTTTTAGGTGGAAACCGTTTAATTAAAGTTTTTCCCTTTTACTTTTTATTTTTTCTTCTTAGGGGCCGTTCATAAATTACGTAAGACATTTTTAAAGATTTTTTTACCCCCTCGTACCCCACTGTAAGATATCGTAAGATTTGCCCCTCCTCCCCCCTGAGACTTAGATTTAGAAATTCAAATATCCTTCTCCCTTCCAAGATTACATTATAAATTTTATATCTAAAAATAATTTTTATAGATTATAGTCATAATAATAATTAATATAGGTAAATTTTAATTGAAATATTTAATAAAGTATTAAATTCATTCTATAAAAAACTAATAAATATTTTACGATCTATTTTTTTAAAAATTTTTTTAATTATGTATAAAATTTCATAAGGTATCAATTGGTGTATATATTATATGATTTTATTATTTCCTGTAAAAACATCTTATTTAATGAATCATCTACAAAAAAAATTTGAAACATGAGAAATATTTTTTGATAAAAATATTTTTATGAACACTAAAAAAATTTTTTTATACTGATTCTTTATGTAAGATTCAAAAATACCCATGCCTTCCCCCATCGTAAGAAATCGTAAGAAATCGATTGACCCCCCCGCTCCCTAATTTGTCTTACGTAATTTATGAACGCCCCCTTAGAGTAAACATTCCAAATTTTTAATTTAAAATTTAAAAATAAAATTTTTAATTCAAATAAGAAAATTTAATTATTTTCCGAATTTTCCGGACATAGTTTTCCTTTTTTGGCCAAATATCAGGTTTCAGAGAACTAAAGTATCTCTGGGTTTCAATGTTCAATCAGTAAATTCAAAAAATATACATATTTTTAGGTGAAAATCGTTTAATTATTTTCCATGTTTTCCTTTCCAATTTTTTAATTTTCTTTTTAAATCAAACTTTTTAGATTCTTGATTAATTTAAAGATAAATTTTTTTTAATTTTTAATGAGGACATTTTCTAATTTTCCGAATTTCCCGGATATGGTTTTCTTTTTTTGGCCATAAATCCTATATCTTTTATTAGGCCCTCTTGGTACAGACATTTTATTGAAAGATTCTTAAAATATAGTTATATACGGTTTTGAAGTTTTTAAAAATAAAAATAACATAATTTTCCGGATTTTCCTATTAAATTCAAAAATTTTCACTTCTCTGATGAAAAATCTGAATTGACTGGCTAAAAAAACTCCCGGAAACCTATTTTTAAATCAGTATGTTAATTAAAAATTTTTTTTTATAGTGATTGAGAACCACTGTTTTCGCTGCTATTCGCTTCTGACTTTCGCTGCTAACTTTATGTTCATCTTTTTTAATAATAGTGATAAAAAAAAAAATCAATTTTTTTATCTTATGTATGTGATATTTCATATGAGATCTCATATAATATCTCATGTGATATCTCATGTGATATCTCATGTGATATATCATATGAGATCTCATATGAGATCCGAGTTGAAAAACTCATGTGAGATCTCATGTGAGATCTCACATCCCTTTTTACAGCAGAGAATATATTTTTCGATTTTCCAAGATGGCGGACCGAAAAACTTGAAAAAATGAATTTATAACTTTACAAGGGGGCCTTTGAGGGTTTTGGGGGGCTTAATTTGATCTAAACTGGACTAAGATACATATTATTGGGTCTACAAATCGGTTCCAAATTACATTTTCACGTAAGTACCCTCACAACCTCAATCCAGGAATTCTCGGGGATCAAACAAGAAATCAGGTTGTTTTCTTGATTTGAAACTAGAAAGCACTATATATCTTGCTTACAAACCAGGAATGTTCTCTTTTCAGGCTCCGAATGCAGAAATTCGAACGCGCTATTTTTTGAATAACAAATTCCAGGATTTAAAACAATAATTCCTTGATTTAGAACCAGGAAGCGAGTAATTTCTATTTTATAATTTAGTAAAATAGTCCAGTTACCCACAATAGGCAACTTTTGGTTATTTTTAGCAGTTTTTTCAGTATTCTAAATTATTATTTATTTTTTCAAGGTCGCTAAACAAGAATATGATATCTGTTTTTGGCGGAAATGGTACAGTTGTCCACAATAGGAATCTTTTAGTTATTTTTAGCATTTTTTTGGAGATTTTCATTAAATATTTATATTTTCAGATACTTCAAGCCTTACACTAACATAACCTAATGAAGTGGTCTATAATAGAAAAATGATACGTCAAGCATGACACTAACCTAGCCTAAGGAAGTGGTCTATAATAAGTAAGCGACACGTCAAGCATTATACTAATAAAACCTAAAAAAGTTGCCTATAATAAAAAAGAGATGACGAGCATAACAATAAAATAACCTAAGGAAGTGGTCTATAATAGAAAAGTGACACGTCAAGCATTACAATAACATAGGCTAAGAAAGTGGTCTTAAGAAAGTGGCAAATAGCCAAGGATTTTTTCAGGATTTATTACATTTTTAGTAAAAAAAAAAAAAATTTCTCAAATAAATTTTTTGAGGTTAGGATCTACTTTTAATGCAACCCTACCGCCATTGTTCTATTGTACACTCAATAACGAAATTTTTCCATTTTTTCTTACGATCACTTTAGCCAGAATATTTTAAAAGTAGTCAAACAATTTTTTGAAAATTCACCAAAAAACAGTTTTTGGCTATTTTTTTTGGCGAAATAAAACCTACAAAAATTATACGTTGCTACTAAGCTCCCTACAAAGTATCAAAAAAAAAACCTGGCTTTCCTTTTACATCACTATTAATTCCTTGTTTGACTCCGCTATATATATTTTCAGGGTCAATTAACACATATATGATGTCTGTATTTACATAAAATGGCGCCGTTAACCAAAATAGGCAATTATTGGTAACTTGTATTAGTTTATATGGGATTTTCCTTGGATATATGTTTTTAGGGTCTCTGAACACGAATATGATATCCGTTTTTACCCTAAACCACCTAATTGCCCACAATATAAAAAAATGATACGACAAGCCTTATACCCACGTAACCTAAGGAAATGCTCTATAAAAAAAAAACGATATGTCAAGCCTTACTTTAAATTAACCTAAGCAAGTAGTGTATAATAATAAAACTACAGGCCAGGGATTACTCCACAACCGAATGAAATGGTCTATAATAATATTTAATAAAAAAACTCAAGCATACTACTAACATAAATTAAGTGACACGTCAAGCTTTATAATAAAATAGCTTAAGGAATTGGTCTATATTAAATAAACGAAATATCAATGGCATCAGTAGCAGTGTAATGCTTGACGTGTCACTTTTCTATTATAGACCACTTCCTTAGATTATTTTACTCTTATGCTCTTCACGTCTTTTTTATTGTAGGCAACTTTTTTAGGTTTTATTAGTATAGTGCTTGACGTGTCGCTTATTTATTATAGACCACTTCCTAAATGCTAAAACCAGTTAAAATTCATTTTTCTTGCCCCCAAAAACCCCCTTGTAAAGTTAAAAATTCATTTTTTCAAGTTTTTCGGTCCGCCATCTTGGAAATCGGAAAATGTGTTGATTTGAAAAACTCAATATTCTTCACCGAAAATTCATTTCCCCCTTGTAATGTTCAAAATTAGAAAAATTTCACCGATAATTGATTTTATTATCTACAGTATCTGAAAATATTTGTTTCCTTAAAAAAAAAAATCATTGAAAATGCAATGATATGCAATGTTTCATATGCAATTCGCAATGTTTCATATGCAATGCGCAACGTTTCATATGCAACCTTCCGATAGGGGTACACGTTTCGGGAATCAAAATAGTTTGGGTTTAGAATCTTAACAGCTAGTAAGGTGATAATTACAAATAATAAAATTAAAAAACGGACAGATTTGTCTAGGGACAATTGGGTGAAGTTTACTTCTTTCTAAAACAATTTTTATAAAAGTAAAATTTAGAAATAATAATTTAAAAAACTCTGTATTTGATTTATATTTTAAATAACTAAAAAATTTAAAACCGAAATCATCCGAGCGCCCTCGCTTACGATCGGGCCTGCTGGCGATCAACAGCAATGTACAGTATATCTTTCTAATCTTTCCGAACAGCCACGATTATGCTTGGGGTCTGCCGGGAAAGGAAGAAAAAAATTTAACACTAAATTCATCCGAGCGCCCTCGCTTACGATCGGGCCTGCTAGCGAGGTAGGGGACTGCTATCATCCTTTCCTTATCCTCTTCTTTCGTCCTGAATTCTCGTCTCAGAATCTCGTGACGATTTTTTAAATTTTAACTCCTCGTAGATAAAAAAGGACAGGTGTACCATGACAAGAAAGAAGTAAACTTCAAAAATTATATGAAGTTGTAACGTTGCGTAACATTTATGCATTATAATGGGTATAGGTACTCCTTAGCTAGAAGTAAACATGTTCCATACATTTAGGTTGTGTTTACACAAACCAGTTATTAGTTTTTTCTTTTAAAAAGTTGATTAATAACATTTTTCAAAGTCCAAATCAACTTTGCTTATATTCGTAAGTTAACAAAAAAATTTTCTGGAGCAAATGTTCAAAATTTAATAAACGTTCACTGTCCTTTTGCTTAACTTCCAACTTTGAGTATTAACATACAGCTTAAAATTTGAATTTAAAATTTTTCTGTAGGGTGCATATGACGTATTTAGGTCCCAAAAATTAAATTTTTCCAACAAAAAAATTTTTTATGCAGTCCTCTCAGCGTATTGTCGTATTTAAATCTGTCCCTTGGTTTTATTTTATTTAAGCTTTCCACCATTTTAATAGTGCCCAGTCTATTTTTTTTCTTTTTACTAAACTATACTATTTATGCATAAACTGTAGAAAAATTAAAAAAAAAATTAAAAACTTTGATAATAAAAGGTTTAACAAAAATTTTTATTTTAAATTTTTAAAATGCTCATACAAAATAAAAATGTAATTGCCATCAAGGTAGTTTTCTCAAAATGTATGCAATATTTTGCTTAACACATCTTGTTCAATAAAGTGTTTGGATGAAGTACCCAAAGTACGAGAAAATTTGGTGGCTTCAATCAAGAGGTATTTAAATATTAGACTCAAAATGTTACAATTGTCCGCATAAATAAAAAATCCGATAATAATTACTTGTAAAATTTGTTTTTACATTAGTAGCAGTACTATTAAAAATTATAGGTTTTTTGGACATTGAAAAACATAAACATACAAAAAAATTTCAAAAAAAAGATAAGTGTTGTGCCGTAAAAACAATAAAAAAATATACAGTTCCGGTAAAAAGCATCCATACATATTGGCTCGTTGTCCCTTAAATATTATTAAATAAATGATAATAGAGAAATGAATTATAAAGTTAGTGAAGTTGATGTTGCTCAAACTATCAACAGAGCCCAAATTAGCAAAAGAATTTACATTTAAGACCCAAGTACTTTCTAAATAATTACTAAAACATTACTACATCTTTAAATAACTGTTATCAAAATTGATTAAATTTGAAACAATTTAAAAATATCACTCAACAATAAGATATTTCAATAAAATAAAGACATGAAACATTTTTAAAGAATTTTAAAATTAATTGTCTGAGGCAAAAAATAAATAAAAATAAAAATTTACAAACTTTTGTTTGCATTATCTTCTATTTTATTAAAAATAATTGACTCTGCTTTTCTTTTCGATAACTTTCTGTCTATGAATTTTGGATATTTTGTGTTTTTTGATGAATTTCCTTGATCTTCTAAATCATAGTCATTACTGTCTACATCTAAAATTAAAAAAAAAACAAAATTTCAATTAATTATTAAAATAAATTAAAAATTTTACCTATTGTAACCGAATCCATCATGATAAGTTGATTATTGTTTATATCATAAAATTATTATTTTGCACATTATGAAACTTAAAAAAATTGTTACTTTAAACTCGTTTAATATCTGGTTTAAATCAACGATTACCGCAATTATAGGAGAGAGTGTCCAACTCTACAGATACACGTGAAAAAATACAATTTAATTTTGTGCAATACTAGCGACCCCTACAACGACACGGCTACAGAACTAACATATACTGTATAATACACCAGTCAAATCACGGTTTTGGTGGTATTGTTTGTTGCCGCTACCAGATTTGGTCTACTGTAGGTTTTTTGAGTCGCTGAACACGAAAATCGGGCCCCTTAAATTAGCCAAAACTACCCCTAAAAGAGGTGTTTTCGCTACCTTCGCTCTATCCCTCCAAGATTAATCTGAAAAGGGTTTTTTGGGTTGCTGATCATAAAAATCGATGTTTATTCAATTAAAACTTAAATCTTCACCCTTAAATTAGCCAAAACTAACCTTAAAAGGGGTGTTTGTTCAACATTTGCTCTAGCCCTCCAGGATTTGGTCTAATGAAGGTTTTTGAGGTCGCTGATCACGAATATTGAAGTTATAACTATGAATAATTACCCCTTCACCCTTAAATTAGCCAAAACTATCCCTAAAAGGGGTGTTTTCGCTACTTTCACTTTAGCCCTTCAAAATTCCCAGCCGTAAATATTCACATGATTATCATGTCCTTTATCATCTCGCACAAAAATAAACATAATGATTTATCATATGATTTACCATAAGGTATATTATTGACCTAAAATAATTTCTTTTATCTCCAAGAGACCTTCGGGATGAAAATGGACCCTCCTAGGAAAAGCTGATATCCTGGAGGTATAATTTTCATTTTTCACCTCAACATATTTTCTGATTTTCCAAGATGGCGGACCAAAAAAAACAGGAAAAAACGACTTTCTACATTACCTGGGGGTTTTTGAGGTTCAGAAACATGATTTTTTGACTGAAAATTTTCATTTTTTTCACCCCAATATGTTTTCCAATTTTCCAAGATGGCGGACCAAAAAAAACGCGAAAAAACAATTTTCTACGTTACCTGGGGGTTTTTGAGGTTGAGAAATACGATTTTTTGACTGAAAATTTTCATTTTTCACCCCAACATGTTTTCCGATTTTCCAAGATGGCGGACTAAATAAAACAGGAAAAAACAACTTTCTACGTTACCTGGGGGTTTTTGAGGTTGAGAAATACGATTATTTGAATGAAAATTTTCATTTTTTCACCCCAACATGTTTTCTGATTTTCCAAAATGGCGGACTAAATAAAACAGGAAAAAACAACTTTCTACGTTACCTGGGGGTTTTTGATAAAAACGATTTACGAATGAAATTTCTTATTTTTTTGCCCTAACATGTTTTCCAATTTTTAAAATGGCAGGTCCAGCTTAACTCTGCGGACCGAAATTTTTGGCTTAAAAGATTATTTTAGGTCTTGGATTTGAATTTCCACCAGAATTTCCGAAATTATTTATTGAAAGCTGAAAATTTTGTTATGCTATGAAATTGGTTTTTTTGAGATTTTTTGATCTTTAGGGATTTTATAGGGTTTAATTATCTTGTTAGAATATAGAAATTATAATTATTGTATATATTATTAAAGTATGGTTTATGTGTACATGTATTTGTGTGTTATGTATGTGTATGCATAAATAAAGTAAAAAGATATGTGTGGCTCCATCTGTGGTGTCACGTATGTACTGTGTAAAGTAGGTTGTGCAATCCATGCAACCATTTTAAATTTTTAGTTCATTGCTAGCTCGCGTCACGAGTGCACCTAATTCAAATACTCTTTATTGTATTTCATATTATATTTCTTTTATAATAAATTAACTAATTACTTTTCTTAAACCTAATCAGCTTCTTTATTCATTTAATAAATAAATCCATGCAGCTTTTATATGTAAGTTACGAATATCTACCCGTAATATTCATCGGTAGTTCTTTAGTAGTAGGTTGACTAAAAAAATAGGAAAATTTAATTATGTTTAATTAGACTGAGCGAAGCTTAGAGCGAAGCTCTATCTATTATCTCGCTCAGTCTATTCCCTCGAAATAATGTCGAGTTTGTAACCACGATAACTCTTTAACGACATTGCCAATTGACTTCGACATTTTACAGATGACCTCAATTGAGACAAAGAGGATCTGATTAAATTTGTGGCTGATTGGGTATGCACGTTTCGGAATAATACCGAAAAGACTGAATGCTAATCAAAAAATTACATTTTTTAAAATTTTTCTAAACGATAACTCTTAAACAATATTGCTGATTGACTTCAAAATTTCACAGATGATCTCAAATGAGACAAAGACAAACTGATTAAATTTCTAACCCATTTGGTACACACGATAAAAAATAATAGAGAAAAAACTAACTCCTTATAAAAAATAGCATTTTTTTAAATTTTACATAGAAAATTTCGATGTTTACGAAAAAAAAAAAAAATTTTCACATTATCTAGGGATATTTAAGAAAATTTAAAAACATTTTAATAAAAAAAAATATGGATTATCTCACTCGCTGAATAAATAAATATAAAAATAAACTCCACATAAAAAATAGCATTTTTTTTAATTTTATATGGAACATTTCGATGTTTACAAAAAAAAAAAAATTTCACATTATCTAGGGATATTCAAGAAAATTTAAAAACATTTTAATAAAAAAAAATATCGATTATCTCAATCGCTGAATAAATGAATATAAAAATAACATGATTCCTAAAATATCCTATTAGAAGCCGCTACCATCGCAAAAAATAATTGTGATACGCTTAAATAGAATAGCTTTTAAAAGAATAGAACAACTTTCTAAAGTATTTTAGTCTTCTCTATCAAAAATTCTGATATCCTAGAGGTTTGGGATTTTTCACAAAAACAATTTTCCAATTTTCCAAGATGGCAAACCAAAAAATACAAACAAATAAGCTTTTTATATTGCCTGGGGGGATTTTGAGGTTTATAAAATGTTATTATTGTCGAAAATTTTCATTTTTTTTACCAAAAATATTTCCCAATTTTCCAAGATAGCGAACCCATTTATCGGAATAAACATTTTACATTGCCTAAAGGGTTTTCAGATTGAAAAAAACATTTTTCTGGATAAAAATTTTCGTTTTTTGGACCCAGTATATTTTCCGATTTTCCAAGACAGCGGACCAAAAGAACTTTAGTTACGTATTTTGATGTCCGAAAACCGAATCTGAAGTCAGAATTTAGCCTACACCCTCAGATTTTGCCCCAGCTACCCCCCAACCACCCTCTAAACCGCCCCAAAAATCAAATATTTTACTATGTCCAAAAGTTAAAAATAAAAGAACTTCAGTTACGTATTTTGATGTCCTAAAACCAAATCTGAAGTCAGAATTCAGCCTATACCATCAGATTTTGCCCCAGATAGCCTCAGTCACTTTCTAAACTGCTCCAGAGGGTGAATATTTTACTTTGTGCAAAAGTTATAAATTAAAGTATCTTATTTCCGTTTTTTGATTTTCTAAAAACGAATTTTAAGTCAGAATTTATCCGTCATCCATAGTTTTTGTCCCAGCTAGTTACCCTCTAAAGTCCACCAGAAGAAGGTTAGTGCTTTAGAAGAAGGTAATTGCTTTAGAATATTACAGCGATATCAGGATGGTGCTAAGAACTTTTGTTGGAAACATTAAGCACCTACGAGCATATATGATTACGTACCCTGACCGAAGTATCCTTTTAATTACAATTGAACTTCAATACAATTAAATACAATTACAATTAAATTCAATTAAATAAAATCACGATTAATTCGAATAAAAGGCAACTAGATTAAACTCCGATCACATTAAACCATAATTAAATAAAATATTTTATGTTACAATTAATTTCAATTAAACTCTAACAAAAAAAACCACGTAGTTATACTCCCTGGCTCAGAGAGTCATCTCCTGGAATACCTTCGGGTTAAAAATGAACCGTACGAGGGAAAGCTGATATCCTGGAGGTGTAATGTTTAATTTTCCAACAGTTTTCCGATTTTCCAATATGGCGGATCTTAAAACATGAAAATAGAAACATTCAACATTACCTGGGGGTTTTCGAGGTCGAGAAAAACGTTTTTATTAATGAAATTTTTCATTTTTTGACCCCAGCATATTTTCCGGTTTTCCAAGATGGCGGACGAAAAAACATTTCAGACTAAGCTTTTTACATTATCGGGGGGTTTTCGAGGTCGAGAAAAACGTTTATATTAATGAAAATTTCCATTTTTTGGCCCCAGAAAATTTTCCGGTTTTCCAAGATGGCGGGCGAAAAAACATTTCAGAATAAGCTTTGTACATTACCAGGGGATTTTCGAGGTCGAGAAAAACGTTTTTATTAATGAAAATTTTCATTTTTTGGCCCCAGAAAATTTTCCGGTTTTCCAAGATGGCGGACGAAATAATTTCAGAATAAGCTTTTTACATTACCTGGGGGTTTTTGAGGTCGAGAATAACGTTTTTATTAATGAAAATTTTCATTACTCGAAAACCCCCAGGTAATGTACAAAGCTTATTCTGAAATGTTTTTTCGTCCGCCATCTTGGAAAACCGGAAAATATGCTATGGCTAAAAAATGAAAATTTTCATGAATAAAAACGTTATTCTCGACCTCAAAAACCCCCAGGTAATGTAAAAAATTTATTCTGAAATTATTTCGTCCGCCATCTTGGAAAACCGGAAAATTTGCTGGGGCCAACAAATGAAAATTTTCATTAATAAAAACGTTATTCTCGACCTCGAAAACCCCCAAGTAATGTAAAAAGCTTATTCTGAAATGTTTTCGTCCGCCATCTTGGAAAACCGGAAAATTTTCTGGGGACAAAAAATGAAAATTTTCATTAATAAAAACGTTTTTCTCGACCTCGAAAACCCCCCGGTAATGTAAAAAGCTTATTCTGAAATTTTTTTTCGTCCGCCATCTTGGAAAACCGGAAAATATGCTGGGGCCAACAAATGAAAATTTTCATTAATAAAAACGTTATTCTCGACCTCGAAAACCCCCCGGTAATGTAAAAAGCTTATTCTGAATTTTTTTTTCGTCCGCCATCTTGGAATACCGGAAAATTTTCTGGGACCAAAAAATGAAAATTTTCATTAATAAAAACGTTATTCTCGACCTCGAAAACCCCCAGGTAATGTAAAAAGCTTATTCTGAAATGTTTTCGACCGCCATCTTGGAAAACCGGAAAATTTTCTGGGGCCAAAAAATGAAAATTTTCATTAATATAAACGTTTTTCTCGACCTCGAAAAACCCCCCGGTAATGTAAAAAGCTTAGTCTGAAATGTTTTTTCGTCCGCCATCTTGGAAAACCGGAAAATATGCTGGGGTCCAAAAATGAAAAATTTCATTAATAAAAACGTTTTTCTCGACCTCGAAAACCCCCAGGTAATGTTGTATGTTTCTATTTTCATGTTTTAAGATCCGCCATATTGGAAAATCGGAAAACTGTTGGAATATTAAACATTACACCTCCAGGATATCAGCTTTCCCTCGTACGGTTCATTTTTAACCCGAAGGTATTCCAGGAGATGACAGAAAATTCAGGGAGTAAACTCCCTGATTCAGAGAGTTAACTCCCTGTTTTAGGGAGTTAACTCCCTGTTTTTAAGGAGTTTACTCCCTGATTTAGGGAGTTATAAACTCTCTGAGCCAGGGAGTATAAATACGTGGTTTTTTTTGTTAGAGAATACATTTACCATATTGATTACAATTAAATAAACTTACAATTAAATCCAATTGAATGAAATCAGGATTAGTTGGAATAAAAAGCAATTAGATTGAAATCCGATCAAATTAGCCATCATTAAATCCAACTTTTTGATGTAACAATAGATTCCAATTGTAACAATCAGGTTTTAAGCTGATTAGTACTATTTAAATTGATTTTAGGAAGGTTGTCCAGGCTTTCCAGGGATTGTTAATTAGCTTTGTGTTCAGAAAAAGTTACTCAAAATGGTGAATTGAATTAACTTTTTTTTGTAAAAATAAAATATGTTACTTACTATTTTTTTTGGAATTGGATGTCCAAAAAATTTATTAACTGAATTTATACTAAGTATTTTTTTTTAAAGTTTAATTTATTGAAACTTAAATAATTTATAAAATTGAAGTTAAGTTGAGGAAAGAAAAATATAATTTAAAATTAAATGAACACCTTTAAATGATAATATTAATTTAAAATGAAATTAAGTCCAAGTTATTCCTTTCTTTTTCTTTTTCTTCATTTTTAACGCGAGCCAAGTTCTGAACCGGTTCAGAAGAACTTCAAGAAGGCCTTTCTCAGGCAAAAACTCCAGTATTTAAGCACCGAAATCTTTGATAAGACCGACTTCCCCTCTTGATAAAAATCAAGAGTGGGTTGAGGGTCTTATCTAAGATACTATACTCCTAGAGTTTGTCTAAGAGGGGAATTCTTTTGTCGACTCATTATGACGCATAGATCGGATGTTATTTTTTTTATCCCTATCGGAAGGTTGGATATGCAACGTTGCGCATTGCATATGAAACATTGCGGATTGCATATGAAACATTGCATATGATTGCATATGCAATGTTTTATTTTTTTATTTTAGGAAACAAAGATTTTATGATTCCGTAGTCCGTAGTCAATAAAATAAATTTTTGGTGAAACTTTTCCAGCATTAGACATTAAAATGAATTTTCGGTGAAAATTTTTGAATTTTTCAATTCAAAATATTTTCCGAATTTTCAAGATGGCCGACCGTAAAACTTGAAAAAATGAACTTGTAACTTTACAAGGGGGTTTTTTAGGGCAATAAAATTGAATATGAGGTGGAAAATATTTGATTTTTCAATTCCACATATTTTCCGATTTTCCAAGATGGCCGACCGTAAAACTTGAAAAAATGAACTTGTAACTTTACAAGGGGGTTTTTTAGGGCAATAAAATTGTATTTGAGGTGGAAAATATTCGATTTTTCAATTCAAAATATTTTCCGATTTTCCAATATGGCGGACCGAAAAACTTGAAAAAATAAACTTGTAACTTAACAAGGGGGTTTTTTAAGGCAATAAAATTGAATATGAGGTGGAAAATATTTGATTTTTCAATTCCACATATTTTCCGATTTTCCAAGATGGCCGACCTTAAAACTTGAAAAAATGAACTTGTAACTTTGCAAGGGGGTTTTTTAGGACAATAAAATTGAATTTGAGGTGAAAAATATTAGATTTTTCAATTCAAAATATTTTCTGATTTTCCAATATGGCGGACCGAAAAACTTGAAAAAATGAACTTGTAACTATACAAGGAGGTTTTTTAGGACAAGAAAAATGAATTTGAGATGGAAAATACTCGATTTTTCAATTTCAGTTATTTTTCGATTTTTCAAGATGGCCGACCGTAAAACTTTAAAAGATGTACTTTTAACTTAACAAGGAGGTTTTTTAGGGCTAGAAAAATGAATTCGAGGCGGAAAGTATTCGATTTTTCAATTAAAAATATTTTCCGATTTTCCAAGATGGCGGATTGAAAAACTTGAAAAAATGTACTTTTAACTGAACAAGGGGTTTTTTAGGGCAAGAAAAATGAATTCGAGGTGGAAAAAATTCGATTTTTCAATTCAAAATATTTTCCGATTTTCCAATATGGCGGACCGAAAAACTTGAAAAAATGAACTTGTAACTTAACAAGGGGGTTTTTAAGGCAATAAAATTGAATATGAGGTGGAAAATATTTGATTTTTCAATTCCACATATTTTCCGATTTTCCAAGATGGCCGACCTTAAAAATTGAAAAAATGAACTTGTAACTTTGCAAGGGGGTTTTTTAGGGCAATAAAATTGAATTTAAGGTGAAAAATATTAGATTTTTCAATTCAAAATATTTTCCGATTTTCCAATATGGCGGACCGAAAAACTTGAAAAAATGAACTTGTAACTATACAAGGGGGTTTTTTAGGACAAGAAAAATGAATTTGAGATGGAAAATACTCGATTTTTCAATTTCACTTATTTTTCGATTTTTCAAGATGGCCGACCGTAAAACTTGAAAAATGAACATTTAACTTAACAAGGGGATTTTTTAGGGCAAGAAAAATGAATTTGAGGTGGAAAATACTCGATTTTTCAATTTCACTTATTTTTCGATTTTCCAAGATGGCGGACCGACAAACTTGAAAAAATGTACTTTTAGCTTAACAAAGTGGTTTTTTAGGGCAAGAAAAATGGACTTGAAGTGAAAAATAATTGATTTTTCAATTTGACATATTACTGAATTTCCAAGATGGCGGACCGAAAAACATGATTATGCCAGAAAATGAATATTATTTTTGTACCCCACCAAAGTGTTTATCAGGTAGAAAAATATGTTTTTAAATAATTCAAAGTGTAAAATTTCATTAAGTTAAAAAGACATATTGTTAAAAAACCTTTCATACTTTGCTAAACACAGAATACTACGATTCTCGAGGAGCCGCATCTTGCTTTTTCGAAGAGCAGAAGCGGGAGGCGGGTTCTCGTTGAATTGTAAAGATGGCGTTACCAGGTAATGCCATAAGAAATATACCAAATTATAACAAAAAATAACATAAATTGTTTTATTACAATTAATCATAGTATAATTTCTTTATTTCGTGATTCAGGTTAAAAATATTTTAATATTCGCGTCTATTAATTTTATTAAAAAATAAATTCGAGTTTCATGAAAATAAGTCCCTAGTATAGTAACTTTATTTCCGGCCAATCAGCGCGCGCGTGGAAAGAGACGGCGAGAGGTGTCGCACCCATGCGCTTTTTTTTTGTTGCCGCGGAGCTCTCATTCTTCGAGGAGACGCCTTGCTGTGCACACGACTTTGGTTATCCGAGAGAATTCCTTTTGCTGAAATCGCTACTACAAGAAGTTTCTGTATTTTTCTTTGAATTTTGTGATTGTTGGTGTGCTTTGGAGTATAAACGTGTGATACCTGGATAGGAAAAAATTGTACTTGGCCAAGGGACAACAACGCACCTTAGGCGTGCAGAAAAAGTGGGCCAGCTTGGCCGTGGCTGGACGTGGTCCAGTCCGTGTTTGTATTTCAAGATCCAGGTATTTTTTGGTATTATTTTGTGTATGATTGTGTGTGTGTGTAAGTGAATTTTTTCATATTTTCGATTTCGTTATTTCTGAGCAGCGACAGCAAGTGCAAATAAGTCCTGCCCTTTTAAGGGCGGGCACAAATAAATAATACGTAAGGGCACTGCTCAGACACCATATCAAGTCAAGTTTTAAATAAAGTTGAATAAAATAACCTCACTTTTCCTTATCCTTTTTCCTTCCCTTTTTTTTTATATTTTTATAATTAATTTTTTATTAACACATATCTTAGGCAGTATTGAAAAGAATAATTTTCTTGAAACAGAGCAAATTTTTTTGAATGTAGTAATTTTTTTTCTCAGTGTATACTTTGTAAAAAGGATTTATCAGGTAGGTAAAATTTATTTTTCAGTAAAAATTTTTATTTAGCAATTTTTCAAAGTAATAACCTATAAAAATAAACAATTAATTATTATAGCATAATATGAATTTTATTTGCAAATTATAAAATAATTACAATTTAATGACTTTTACTATATTTGCTTATATCCATTTAATCAGTAGAAGCATCTAAAATGCATCTATAATGAAATACAATTAATACATATACAACTTAACACTAGTGAAAAAAAATAGGTTATAATTACGTACTTAAGTACATAATTATTACGTACTGATTTGACCGATTTTAGTACGTAATAATTACGTGTTAATTACGTAATAATTACGTAATTATTATCTAATATGTATATTCCTAATACTGTCGATAAAATTATTAATTTTTTATTAGAAACACTTTAATCTGTTAAAATTTCTTAAATTTTAATATGCACTTGTATAGAAAATAAAGTAATTTATTTTACTATTTAATATTATGTCTTTTAAAAAAATAATATTTTATTAAGCAAAAAATTACCTCCTCCTGAGCGTAAAACTTGGCACGTTATTTTCTACACTCGTTCTACCTGTAGGGGGCCAAAAAGTATTGCAAGTAACATGGGCAAAAACCTTTATCACTCATATCCAGCTTCGTGCTAGTGATCACGCTATTAAAAAAATTTGATATTTATAAGCAGCTTTTTTTATTTTTTGTCTTTTCAAAATTTAGTAATTTATTTAATGTGCATTAGTTGATACTAATGTTGTAATTTAAACATATATAATGGACTATTTTGGTAGTTTCTAATTGTTTAATCTTATAATTTTATAATTTTTGTTAAATTATTGGCAATGTGACAATATTAAAAAGAATATAAATAAAATTATGGTTACACTAGCGAGGAACCCAAAAAATTGAGCAAATATTATACTTATATTATACTTATATCTTATAAATTTTGATTTTTTCTAAAATCATTCAATAATTTTTTGATTTTATTAATATATTATACTTATTTTATATTATCATAACCAAATTTTATTTATTTTTAGAACGTTTTATTAAATAATAATAGTAACATAATATTTCAAACGCCTTATGAAACCTATAATAATAACATCCATTACGCAATATTTAATATCATGTTGTTAGATTTTATCAAGAGTTAAATTTAATAAAATAATAATAATTATAAAAAATTTAATTTTCATATTTTATTTTAATAAAGTTTATGGCTAATTACTATTCCTTTTACAAAATTTATTATAATTCATATTAAACTAAAATAGATAGAAAATTTTGATTAAAAAAAAATTAATTTAATTCATAAGAAAATATTAGAGATAAAAAAGTTATTCAAAGAGAAATTCTGCAATAATAATTTGTCATTTGATATAAAAATAATTTAAGTGAATTTTCAGCAGCTTCAAAAGAATTAATATAACTATATTCGCGAATCCCTAATTAACTGTTGTCTGATTTCTAATAAATCTAAAAGAAGTAAAGTTATTTAATCAATTACTCTTTACATTTATCTCGAGATAAGGTTTAAAAGGTTTAAAATTGCATTTAGTAAATTTTGTTGTTTAATTTTTTGCTAAACTTTAATGTCAAAGGCACCGTTCAGTATCCTCCATAATAAAATATCACATCATTTTAATTATGAATATTCTGACTAAATAATAAGCTGAATATTAGGACAATGATCAGTAAGCATGATAAAATCTGTTTAAATTATATTAATTAATTAAAAGATGAGAAGAAAAATTACTATTTATTTATAAATAATTGGAAACTTCAAAACTAATGCTATAATAATAAAAAATAAATGATTTTTTTAAATCTATAGCTTTATTATAAATTACGCACTTATAACGTAATTATTACGTAATTATTACGTACTAAAATCGGTCAAATCAGTACGTAATAATTGCGTACTTAAGTACGTAATTATTACCTATTTTTTTTCACTAGTGAATAATCTTAATTTAAGAAAAGATTTTAAAGTAAATGGTTTTAAAAGCGTATTGGTAATTCCATGAATAAATAGCAGAAAATGGAACGTGAGGTCTAAAAAATAAAAAATTTCTTTTTTTTCGATAAAACAACTTAAAAATAGATTATTCCCCAAATTTGAAGGTTTTCAATAAATTTTTAAGTGTGCTGTTTTCAATTTTAATTATTTTTTCATATCGAGATGCATCCTTCTAAGGGTACTAAAGTTACTACACTCTTTTAAAATTTTCTGCAAAATTCTAATTTATGGCCAGACTTTCATTTGGACAAGTGACTTCAGCTCTCAAGGAAATCAGCAAAATATAATTAAAAAGTCAAAATTGAAAAAATTAAAATATTCTCTAAAATCAACATTACTCTCTTATAACAAAAATTGCCCTCGGAAATTTTTTTTTTTATGGTATATATGCGCTTTTGGAAAAATTTAAGAAAAAAATTTTTTTTCAGTGGGAAACTTTTCGTCTATTTTCACTTAAAGTTGCCCCAATTCGGAACATAAATCCGAATTTTCTCTTTGACCAAGAATGGGGAAAATCTGACTAAAAATTCGAATTCCTTATCAAATTTTATATCTAAAAAGTGTATTTTATTTTTTTTTTACGTTGTCTTAGAGTTTTTTTAAGGATTAGTATATTACGGTCCTAGGCCAGAAAAATAAAGAATGGCCCAAATCGGACGTAAATTACCTTCCGAGGCGAAGCCGAGGATGGTAAACTGCGATTTGGGCCATTCTTTGTTTATGGCCGAGGATTGTACAAAATTTGTTTGCGACTGTGGCGAGAAAATACGTCTTTGCCGGAGGCGCAGCGTCCGGGAAGTACGTACTTTCGGGCCGCAGTACAAAAAATTTAATTTTTATAAATTTATTTAATTTTAAATAAATATATCATAATTTATAAAAATAATTTTTGGCTTTTTATATTGAGTTCCCATAAATAAAATAATACATAACTTTTAAGGGAAATAAAAACATAGCTTTGCAAAGAATAATCACATCAAAATTAAATTTTATTATGTTTTGTGAAAAAAAGCCCTTTACTAAAAAAAAATCGTTGCGCAACGTTTTAGTAGGGTGGGTGGACTGAACTCTAAGCGTTGCACAGCGTTGCAGGGGGGTAAACTGATCCGAAATTTCCCAAAATTAGCGTTGCGTAATTATTGAACGCCCCCTATAAAATTTTATGTTCACATTATATACTATTATTGTAGCAAAAAATTAAAAATTCTCTGCTACAGTTATATTTGCTATAGTCTCTGCTACAGTTATATATTATTAAAAAAGTAAGTCTGTGAGGAGAGGAAACTTATTGCCCCCATTCTTTCTTTTACAAGTCATTTTATAATTTCGGGATTATAAAATACAAATTTTCACTGAGAAATCACTTTTACCTACCTGATAAACACTTTGGTGGGGTACAAAAATAATATTCATTTTCTGGCATAATGATGTTTTTCGGTCCGCCATCTTGGAAATTCAGTAATATGTCAAATTGAAAAATCAATTATTTTTCACTTCAAGTTCATTTTTCTTGCCCTAAAAAACCACTTTGTTAAGTTAAAAGTACCTTTTGCAAGTTTGTCGGTCCGCCATCTTGGAAAATCGAAAAATAAGTGAAATTGAAAAATCGAGTATTTTCCACCTCAAATTCATTTTTCTTGCCCTAAAAAACCCCCTTGTTAAGTTAAAAGTTCATTTTTCAAGTTTTACGGTCGGCCATCTTGAAAAATCGAAAAATAAGTAAAATTGAGAAATCGAATATTTTCTACCTCAAATTTAATTTTATTGTCCTAAAAAACCCTCTTGTAAAGTTAAAAGTTCATTTTTTTAAGTTTTTCGGTCCGCCATCTTGGAAAATCGGAAAATATGTGGAATTGAAAAATCGAATTTTTTCCACCTCGAATTCATTTTTCTTGCCCTAAAAAACCCCTTGTTAAGTTAAAAGTACATTTTTTCAAGTTTTTCGGTCCGCCATATTGGAAAATCGGAAAATATTTTGAATTGAAAAATCTAATATTTTTCAACTCAAATTCAATTTTATTGCCCTAAAAACCCCCCTTGTGAAGTTACAAGTTCATTTTTTCAAATTTTACGGTCGGCCATCTTGGAAAATTGGAAAATATTTGAAATTGAAAAATCGAGTATTTTCCACCTCAAATTCATTTTTCTTGCCCTAAAAAACCCGCTTGTTAAGTTAAAAGTACATTTTTTCAAGTTTTTCGGTCCGCCATATTGGAAAATCAGAAAATATTTTGAATTGAAAAATCTAATATTTTCCAGCTCAAATTCAATTTTATTGCCCTAAAAAACCCCCTTGTAATGTTACAAGTTCATTTTTTCAAGTTTTACGGTCGGCCATCTTGAAAAATCGGAAAATATTTTGAATTGAAAAATTCAAAAATTTTCACCGAAAATTCATTTTAATGTCTAATGCTGGAAAAGTTTCACCGAAAATTTATTTTATTGACTACGGACTACGGAATCATAAAATCTTTGTTTCCTAAAATAAAAAAAAAAACATTGCATATGCAATCATATGCAATGTTTCATATGCAATCCGCAATGTTTCATATGCAATGCGCAACGTTGCATATGCAACCTTCCGATAGGGATCTAAATTTTTAATGAGTCGACAAAACGTGATATTTCAAAACAATGGGTTTTACATAAGATATTTATAGGAATACTTTTGTCTTTGTCTGACTTTATCAAAATAAAATTTTGTTAAGTCATTAAGTAAACCCATTGTTTTACTTGAACTTAATTTTCTTTGTTTTTCACAAACAAATTACTTTTGAACCCTTTTTCTTTTAATTTAAGCTAATTATGGGCTTTTTAGAGCAATTTATTTACGAGAATTAAACCTAAAATTTATTATGCTAAACGTAAATTTTTATAAAGGTAGCTTAAAATTATGCTTAATTTACGTAGTTCCAGGCTAATAATTTCATCCCTTGAGTTTTCCTTAAATCTAAATTTAGTTTCTAAAGTAGAATAAAAAAATAAAAACTCGAAAGTGGAATAATGGCCTTGACTAAGGTTTTTCCAGTTATTCCATGGAACTAAAGGCAAAATCGTTTTTCTCGCAATCGAAAATTTAGCTTGCATAACTGGAAAAGATTGTCTTAAAATTTTCCGTGAAAATTTTAAATTTAACAAATTCGAATTTGTATACACGGAAAAAATTTTATATACCGTTTTTTCTACATACACGGAAAAAAAATTTTAAACGTACAAAAAAAAGTTTTTTTTTAAAACGGCTGAGGTCGTTACACAATTAATTACAATTACAATTAAATGCAATAAAACTCAATTGGAAATTTTCAATTTATTTTAACATGGAACATGATAATAAGTGTTTATAGGGAGGGGGTACCCTGGAAATCTGAAAATCAAGGGGGGAGTTCAAATTTGTTCGATTTAAGGAGGGAAAGGGGTCAAATGGGACTTGGAACAATTTCAATTTTGGGAGTTTGGGACTTACAAGGGGAGTTCAATACATTTGAAACACCAAAATACACCTAATGGTTATGTATGAGTGTATTATGTTGAAAAAACATGCCGGCTACCCTCCGTTTATTCCAATGGACCTTCTGGGCCTAGAAACGCAGGGTTCAATGTTATAAAATAGGGTTTTTTGGTAATTTTCAATGAAATGCCAAAACCTTAAAAATTAACCAAAACTCTTCTGGTTGGTCTCATTTTTTTGGTGTAAGTATCACCTTTCAAACGCCGTAAACCTGAGTTTTTATCATCAATTCTCTCATCACAATAGCCAATTAACTGAATGGTCATTTTTGGTTAAAAATGACCAATTTTTAAATTGCTGCCAAATTTGTAATTTTTGACGAAAATGGGTTTTGTATGTCTCGAAAAATTTTTACAAGCTTCAAGTTTACAAAAATTTTTTACTCGTCTCATTTCCTTGAGTCCTTTTTATGGCTCTTCAAAGTTAACATTAAAAATGATCTTTTTTAAAAAATCATAAAATTGGAACTCCAACATCAAGTTATCATATATCATAACTGTTATCATAACAGTTATCATATATTGAAAAATAAAGACGAACGTTAAATTAATTAATTAATACAAGTTATCATATCTTATTAAAAAATATCTGAAAAAGTTAGAGTAAAGAATTTTTGCAAATTTGAAGCTTGTGGAAATATTTTGAGACTTACAAAACCCATTTTCGTCAAATATTACAAATTTGGCAGCAATTTAAAAATTGGTCATTTTTAACCAAAAATGACCATTCAGATAATTGGCTATAGTGATGAGAGAATTGATGATAAAAACTGAGGTTTACGGCGTTTGAAAGGTGATACTTACACAAAAAAAAATGAGACCAACCAGAAGAGTTTTGGTTAAAAGAGTTTGGTGTTCTAAATGTATTGAACTCCCCTTGTTAGAATAATCCGGGTTTAGGGATTTAGAATATTTTTGATTCAGGGACCTTGAATAGTATACATAATTAAATTAACGGAAACGCGTTTTATTAAATATCTCAAAATCATTAAAATGTAGATATGGAGGGTTTTGATCTGTATAGGGCAGTTCTGTCGAAGCCTTTAATTTAAGGATCTCCGTATGAGCATTTAGGTATTGACAGTATATACATAGTATAAAAATATTCATTCACACATATTCAGAGGTGATATATTATACAATATACATATTTTAATGTGGTCCCATACACTATAAAGACTCGGTGCGGCGTATTTTTATATTTCAAGGACTTGTTTATACTTATTAATTTCTAAGAAATTATAATATGTTTAATAACATATTGGAATTAGTGTTTTTCATAATATATAGAGTTTATTTATTCAATTTATACGATTATTGAATTGGTTTTTTGCGTCATTCATAAAATTTTATTTAAAAATATTTTGCTTCTGAATTATTTTTAAGATTATTTTATTTCTAATTTTTAATGAAATTAATTTTCAAAAACTTAAGTATATAAAACTCAAGAAATTTAAGTAATTAATTACTTCTTGATTTAGTAAAAGCACTATTTTAAAATTATGTATTTAGTTTTGAGGTCCAAATTTTTTGGGAATCAAAGTTTTTTTTTAATTTATTGAAATTCAATTTTAATTCTACTATACTGCAGTTCCTTTTTATTGACCCTAAAAACTTCCTGGTATTATAAAAAGCTGTGGACTAGTAATTTGGCTGAAGAAAATGGTAAATTTTTACAAATAGAAAATAATAGTTTAACACTGCGTGTAGGGATTTTCAAGCACGCAGAGCCCGAATCCTACACTCAAATTTTTAAATTTAATACTGCGGACTACAAGTTGACCAATTACCGAAAAAATGGTTAATTTTTAAGAATAGGAAAAAAGCAGTTTAAAACAGCTGACGAGGGTTTTCGGGCTCGCAAGTTTGGAACTATTTTTTTTTCTATAACTTATAATTTTACATTTTGTTTTTATTTCTAAAAATTTACCATATTTTTCGGTGATTGGTCAAATTTCCATTCCACAGTTTTTGAGATTGATTGAAGAATAATTTTATAGAAATAAATTAGGTACTACGTTCAAAAAGAAAAAAAAATATTTCTTTTTTTTAAATTTTTTTATGTAAGAAATTTAAAAATATCTATTTGTTCAACAAGGGAAAAAAAGCAGGATTTGGCTTGTCCATAATTAATACTTTTACTACCATCTACATGATAATTTTGTGGCGTAATTTGGTTACTACGTAAATTATTTTTAATAATTTCATATTTTAAATTAAATGCTAAAGCTTTACTGATTTCTGATGTTAATGATGTTTCGTAATTTTTTCTCAAATTTTCCTCTATGTTTGACGTAATAGATTTTCTTACTGTTTCGAGTGAAATAAGAGCCGAAATAACGTGCTCCGGATATAAACCTTTTTGATTTAACTCGTTTAAAACTAGACAAATTTCAGGATCTTGCATAGTTTTTTCCAATAACTCTTTATTTTCCACCGAATATTTTAACTTATTAAATAATTTTTTAAATTCGTTTGGAATTGATTTACCACCAAACGACTGCATTTTCTCATACATATATCTAATATAGTCAAAATTTGTGGTACACATTTTATTTGAATCTACTTTAATAAAATTTCTAAAGATTTCATTTACCCTGAAATCTGTGTATACTGACCACGCACTAACTTCTTCAGACTTTGCTGATATTATATCTACCAGAACTGATGGTTCAGTTTGAGCATCTTTTAATTTTTTAAACAATTCTACAAAAAATTTATCTTTAAATAATAGTTTCATTTTTAGTATTGAAATAAACTGTGCAAAATCCGTTATTAACTCTTTAGCCGCGTCATCAATGTCCCCTTCTAAAATTTTTGTGTTTTCCTCGTAATAACATTGGTACGCTCCTAGCACTACCCTTATATCTGAATCGTTTGGTATTTCGAATTTACCTTCCGCGTGCTCTTTTAAAATTTCAAACGATTTAGTTACTAACGGCTCTTTAGCCAGCAGTTGTTTTTCAAAATATGCAATTTGTGTTTGCCATTTTGTAAAATATTTATTTATTTTTTTTTTTTTACAAGAAAAAGACTTTAAATATGAGAAGAAAAAAAAAATTATTTAATATATTTCAGATAAAATGACTGATACTAACAAAAAAAATTACTTAATAAAATACAATTTTATTAAAAAATCAATTTAAAAAAAAATTTTAATTTTTTTTTTAAAACAAAATTAACTAAATATGTTAATACTGACTTTGAATTAGATAAAAATTTAGGTTTACTCAATCAATTTCTATTCATAAAAATACTTTATCACTGATAAAAAAAAATTTATATATTAATCTTTTTTGAATAATATTTAAATTTAATTACTGTATGAATTATCTCTTAACAAAAAATGACACGTATAATTAAAATTATTTTGTATGATATTTTAATTACACCAGCAACATTTAATATAAATTTTTATGATCATATATAAGAATATTAAAAAAAATTTTTTAAATTTTGAATTTTTACCTTCTCAAAAAAAAAATGACAAATAAATTTACAGTAAATTTTTTTTTTTAACTTTATTATTTGTAAACCAATCTGTAAATAATAATAATAAAGGTAGTTAAATCACAAAAAAAAAAAAAAACTTGAAAATTTTAAAATTTTGATTTGAACCAAAAATTTATCGCGGACGAGACCCCAAACTTGTTACGTCTAATTTTATACCAGAAAAGCATGTGAAATTATTATTAATGCGATTACCTTATTTGCCTTGCGTCTATGTGACACTAAACGGCGGGAAAGGATTATGTTCAAATCAGATTAAAGATAAAAAATTAATAACTACTTTTATTACTATATTTACTTATTAGTTTATAATTTGACTTTTAATAACTTACAATGTGCTTATTATACTTAATACTTTAAGTCCAAACTGGAAGTCCTAAGTTATTCAAGTTCGACTGCGAAAACCACTTGGAGTGATAAAATATAACGAACGTCTGGACCACTGGCATTGTGACGGAACTAACTGCGTGATTGCTAACAGATTAAAGAGCCCAAACCTTCGGATTGTACCTCTATATATAGTGATAAGCGCTTTTTTGCCTAGTCACCAAATCTATTACTAATTTGAATTATGGGGGAAGTTCTACGTCAAGGTCTCACGTACGTGAGCCAACGCCCGATGAGCTGATAAGCTAGCAATTATATTTATATATTTGCTCAGGTGTCAATTTAATTATGCTTGGTATATTTTTACCAAGTCATGCTTTATATTAAGCAACTATTGACTTTTGATTGTTACTATAATAACCCTTTTGTTTAGGGTCATTTTGACCTGACGTTACAACTGCAAATACGTTTTATGAGCACCGAAAATGAAAAAGAAAAATAGACGAGGCCGCGACTGGTTTTCTGGTAGTTTGGACCCTATGGAATGCAAAAAAAATGTGAACATGAAATCGGCGATAGATGCCAAAAATATTTTGCCACATTTATGTCAAAAACCGTGTTTTTCGTATCTGATCAGATACTCATGAGCTACCTCCTGAGCTACCCCAAATTTTCAAAATAACTTTTTAGGTAAATAAAATTAAAAATAAAAGAAAAAAAAATCCTCGAAAAAATCTAATTGCCAAAGAAAAACTACTCCAGAAGAAAAAAAAATTATTCTTTTTACGATGAAATTTAGCCAAGTTATCATCAATTTAAGATTTTACTCAAATTTTTCTTAAAAAAGATACCCTGCCAAAAGTATAAATATTCTACAGTATAGTCTCGAAAATATACTTAAGAACATGCTTGAGAATATGCTTGAGAATATGCTTGAGCATATAATTTGAGAATGTAGAATATGCTTGAGCATATATTTGAGAATGTACTATTATTGTCCAAATAAGAATATTCTCAAGGATATCCTAATCATTCTAATATATAATATTATTTTTCATTTTAGAACTTATTTGCACATGTAATCAAAAATTAAATTTCAATAATTTATATTATACATTAAATTTTTTAATTTACTTATAAGTATAATTTAATTAAAAAATTATAAATAATTTTTAATAAATTTGATTTTCAATGAAAATCATAGCAAAAATACAAAACCGAACAAGCCGATTTTCCCTAACAAAAATAACCGGCCGGTTTTACCAGCCAAAACCAATTATAAAATAATGATGAACGTCAAGGTACCCGCGCCGCGTTTCTACTAGTACCCGCGGAATATCGGGACTTAGAAAAATTTTTCAAAAAAATTTTTTTATTTTTTTTTTTATTTTAATACAATTTTCAACAAAAAAAACACACCCCCACCCGACCCCTCCCACCCCCGGCTTAATTCCAATACCCGGAAGGTATCGGGACTTAGAAAAATTTTTCAAAAAAATTTTTTTTTTTTTTTTTTTTAATTAAAATTAATTTTTATTAATTTTTAACGCAAAAAAAGCACAAAAAAGAACACCCGTCGGATTTTTAGTAGTACCCGCAAAAAATCAGGACTTAGAAAAATTAAGAGATTTCTTTACTTTATCTTTTATTTTTTCTTTTTGGTCAAGATATCAAAGTGCCGGGGTTATATTATATATATAGCCTGAAATATCATAAATACGTTAGAAAACATCCAGTATTAATGTAAGGGGCCAGCACCATAGAGTGTGGCCATTGCATAAGAAAATTAGACCATGCAGGTAACTTTAAAAAAATGAGATTTTACTCATTTTTCACAATATTTTTTGGGTCAAGATATGAAAGTGCAGGAGTTATCCATGGCTTAAAGAATCATGAATCTGTTAGAAAATATCCAGTATTAATCTTGTGAGCTGGCACCTTTGCGTAAAGCCGTGGGATCAAAAATTTGGGCCTTCTCGGTAAAATTAAAAAATTGAGATTTTTTAAATTTTTCTCAATTTTTTTTTTGATCACGATAACAAAGTGCAGGGATTACACATGGCTTAAAAAATTAAAAATATGTTAGAAAATATCCAGTATTAATGTAGGGGACCAGCACCGTTGCGTCTGACCATAGCATAAGAAAATTAGACCATGCAGGTGACTAAAAAATTGAGATTTTTTTAATTTTTCTCAATTTTTTTTTTGGTTAAGATATCAAAGTGCAGAGGTCATATATTGCCGGAAATATCATAAATACGTTAGAAAGTATCCAGCATTAATTTGGGATACCAGTACCTTTGCGTGTGCCCATGTCGTAGAAAAATTGGACCATGTAGGTGACTGAAAAATTGAGATTTTTTAAATTTTACTCAATTTTTTTTTTGTTCAAGAAATCAAAGTGCAGGGGTTATATACAATATGTTTACTTAAAATCTAAATATAAAAAAAAAAAAAAAAAAAATATGTGATTAAAAATTATAGAAATTCTAAATATAAAAATAATTAAGATAAAAAATAAAAAAAAAAATTTTTTAAATATATTTTTAAAATGTAATTTTACAAAAATTTTGTACATTAAAATCACACAATTGCTTTTGTGAAAATACAAAGTGATGTTTGTGATTTTACAAATCTATTGTTTTGTCAATTTTACAAAACTTTTGTTCATGAAATTTATTTCCATTGAATTTTTTGTGATTTCACAATAAAAAATTTTTACAGTGAAGATATCAAAGTGCAGGGATTATATATGGCTTAAAATATCATAAATATGATGGGAAATATTCAATATCAATTTGGTAGAACAGGACCTTTGCGTGTGCCCATGGCGTAGAAAAATTGGACCATGCAGGTGACTGAAAAATTGAGATTTTTTTAACTTTTCTCAATATTTTTTTGGGTCAAGATATCAAAGTGCAGGGGTTATATATGGCTTAAAATATAATAAATATGATAGAAAATATTCAATATCAATTTGGAAGAACAGGAACTTTGCGTGTGCCCATGGCGAAGAAATTTTGGACCATGCAGGTGACTAAAAAATTGAGATTTTTTTAATTTTTCTCAATTTTTTTTTTGTTCAAGAAATCAAAGTGCAAGGGTTATATATGGCCCAAAATATTATAAATAAGTTAGAAAGTATCCAGTATTAATTTGGGGGACCAGTAACTTTGCGTGTGCCCATGGCATCAGAAAATTGGACCATGCGGGTGACTAAAAAATTGAGATTTTTTAAATTTTTCTCAATTTTTTTTTGGGTCAAGATATCAAAGTGCAGGGGTTATATATGGCTTAAAATATAATAAATATGATAGAAAATATTCAATATCAATTTGGTAGAACAGGACCTTTGCGTGTGCCCATGGCGTAGAAAAATTGGACCATGCGGGTGACTGAAAAATTGAGATTTTTTAAATTTTTCTCAATTTTTTTTTGGGTCAAGATATCAAAGTGCAGGGGTTATATATGGCTTAAAATATTATAAATATGATAGGAAATATTCAATATCAATTTGGAAGAACAGGACCTTTGCGTGTGCCCATGGCGAAGAAATTTTGGACCATGCAGGTGACTAAAAAATTGAGATTTTTTTAATTTTTCTCAATTTTTTTTTGTTCAAGAAATCAAAGTGCAAGGGTTATATATGGCCCAAAATATTATAAATAAGTTAGAAAGTATCCAGTATTAATTTGGGGGACCAGTAACTTTGCGTGTGCCCATGGCGAAGAAATTTTGGACCATGCAGGTGACTAAAAAATTGAGATTATTTTAATTTTTCTCAATTTTTTTTTGTTCAAGAAATCAAAGTGCAAGGGTTATATATGGCCCAAAATATTATAAATAAGTTAGAAAGTATCCAGTATTAATTTGGGGGACCAGTAACTTTGCGTGTGCTCATGGCGAAGAAATTTTGGACCATGCAGGTGACTAAAAAATTGAGATTTTTTTAATTTTTCTCAATTTTTTTTTGTTCAAGAAATCAAATTGCAAGGGTTATATATGGCCCAAAATATTATAAATAAGTAAGAAAGTATCCAGTATTAATTTAGGGGACCAGTAACTTTGCGTATGCCCATGGCATCAGAAAATTGGACCATGCGGGTGACTAAAAAATTGAGATTTTTTAAATTTTTCTCAATTTTTTTTTGGGTCAAGATATCAAAGTGCAGGGGTTATATATGGCTTAAAATATAATAAATATGATAGAAAATATTCAATATCAATTTGGAAGAACAGGAACTTTGCGTGTGCCCATGGCGAAGAAATTTTGGACCATGCAGGTGACTAAAAAATTGAGATTTTTTTAATTTTTCTCAATTTTTTTTTTGTTCAAGAAATCAAAGTGCAAGGGTTATATATGGCCCAAAATATTATAAATAAGTTAGAAAGTATCCAGTATTAATTTGGGGGACCAGTAACTTTGCGTGTGCTCATGGCGAAGAAATTTTGGACCATGCAGGTGACTAAAAAATTGAGATTTTTTTAATTTTTCTCAATTTTTTTTTGTTCAAGAAATCAAAGTGCAAGGGTTATATATGGCCCAAAATATTATGATATTTTAAGCCATATATAATCCCTGCACTTTGATATCTTCACTGTAAAAATTTTTTATTGTGAAATCACAAAAAATTCAATGGAAATAAATTTCATGAACAAAAGTTTTGTAAAATTGACAAAACAATAGATTTGTAAAATCACAAACATCACTTTGTATTTTCACAAAAGCAATTGTGTGATTTTAATGTACAAAATTTTTGTAAAATTACATTTTAAAAATATATTTAAAAAATTTTTTTTTTTATTTTTTATCTTAATTATTTTTATATTTAGAATTTCTATAATTTTTAATCACATATTTTTTTTTTTTTTTTTTTTATATTTAGATTTTAAGTAAACATATTGTATATAACCCCTGCACTTTGATTTCTTGAACAAAAAAAAAATTGAGTAAAATTTAAAAAATCTCAATTTTTCAGTCACCTACATGGTCCAATTTTTCTACGACATGGGCACACGCAAAGGTACTGGTATCCCAAATTAATGCTGGATACTTTCTAACGTATTTATGATATTTCCGGCAATATATGACCTCTGCACTTTGATATCTTAACCAAAAAAAAAATTGAGAAAAATTAAAAAAATCTCAATTTTTTAGTCACCTGCATGGTCTAATTTTCTTATGCTATGGTCAGACGCAACGGTGCTGGTCCCCTACATTAATACTGGATATTTTCTAACATATTTTTAATTTTTTAAGCCATGTGTAATCCCTGCACTTTGTTATCGTGATCAAAAAAAAAATTGAGAAAAATTTAAAAAATCTCAATTTTTTAATTTTACCGAGAAGGCCCAAATTTTTGATCCCACGGCTTTACGCAAAGGTGCCAGCTCACAAGATTAATACTGGATATTTTCTAACAGATTCATGATTCTTTAAGCCATGGATAACTCCTGCACTTTCATATCTTGACCCAAAAAATATTGTGAAAAATGAGTAAAATCTCATTTTTTTAAAGTTACCTGCATGGTCTAATTTTCTTATGCAATGGCCACACTCTATGGTGCTGGCCCCTTACATTAATACTGGATGTTTTCTAACGTATTTATGATATTTCAGGCTATATATATAATATAACCCCGGCACTTTGATATCTTGACCAAAAAGAAAAAATAAAAGATAAAGTAAAGAAATCTCTTAATTTTTCTAAGTCCTGATTTTTTGCGGGTACTACTAAAAATCCGACGGGTGTTCTTTTTTGTGCTTTTTTTGCGTTAAAAATTAATAAAAATTAATTTTAATTAAAAAAAAAAAAAAAAAAATTTTTTTGAAAAATTTTTCTAAGTCCCGATACCTTCCGGGTATTGGAATTAAGCCGGGGGTGGGAGGGGTCGGGTGGGGGTGTGTTTTTTTTGTTGAAAATTGTATTAAAATAAAAAAAAAAATAAAAAAATTTTTTTGAAAAATTTTTTTATTTTTTTTTTTATTTTAATACAATTTTCAACAAAAAAAACACACCCCCACTTTTTTTGAAAAATTTTTTTATTTTTTTTTTTATTTTAATACAATTTTCAACAAAAAAAACACACCCCCCACCCGACCCCTCCCACCCCCGGCTTAATTCCAATACCCGGAAGGTATCGGGACTTAGAAAAATTTTTCAAAAAAATTTTTTTTTTTTTTTTTTTTAATTAAAATTAATTTTTATTAATTTTTAACGCAAAAAAAGCACAAAAAAGAACACCCGTCGGATTTTTAGTAGTACCCGCAAAAAATCAGGACTTAGAAAAATTAAGAGATTTCTTTACTTTATCTTTTATTTTTTCTTTTTGGTCAAGATATCAAAGTGCCGGGGTTATATTATATATATAGCCTGAAATATCATAAATACGTTAGAAAACATCCAGTATTAATGTAAGGGGCCAGCACCATAGAGTGTGGCCATTGCATAAGAAAATTAGACCATGCAGGTAACTTTAAAAAAATGAGATTTTACTCATTTTTCACAATATTTTTTGGGTCAAGATATGAAAGTGCAGGAGTTATCCATGGCTTAAAGAATCATGAATCTGTTAGAAAATATCCAGTATTAATCTTGTGAGCTGGCACCTTTGCGTAAAGCCGTGGGATCAAAAATTTGGGCCTTCTCGGTAAAATTAAAAAATTGAGATTTTTTAAATTTTTCTCAATTTTTTTTTTGATCACGATAACAAAGTGCAGGGATTACACATGGCTTAAAAAATTAAAAATATGTTAGAAAATATCCAGTATTAATGTAGGGGACCAGCACCGTTGCGTCTGACCATAGCATAAGAAAATTAGACCATGCAGGTGACTAAAAAATTGAGATTTTTTTAATTTTTCTCAATTTTTTTTTTGGTTAAGATATCAAAGTGCAGAGGTCATATATTGCCGGAAATATCATAAATACGTTAGAAAGTATCCAGCATTAATTTGGGATACCAGTACCTTTGCGTGTGCCCATGTCGTAGAAAAATTGGACCATGTAGTGTAATCCCTCGTATTGAGGGGTTAACATAAAAATCTAAAAAGACCTACTAATCGAACTTTTGAGAGCCTACCCGCCTATTTATGGTCATCCGCTCAAGGGATCCGAAGAGTCCTTGAGCATTTGACACTTGACTATCCCAGCAGGGATCAGATGAACACGATGATCTTGTAGAGACACCTAAATACTTACAAGGATGTATGTATGTAGGCTGACCTTAGGACGCATGGGATATTTTAAATATAAAATAACTTTTTTAAGATTATAGATATATTTATTGAATATCCTTTTGAATATGTACACATGAGTATACAATTCGCAAGAGCGGCCTCGGTCAAGTGTGTCGTGCCGCTGAAATGATCTCCCTTATATATCATTTCCCAGGCACGCACACTCGCACAAAGTTTTACTTGCAAAAAGTATTCTCGAACTTTCTAGATGCTTTCAAGTTATCTTAACGGCTTGAAAGTATCTTTTACATTTTTTATATATTTAAAATTACAAATATTTATTTATTCTTTTTAATTAATTTTTATAATATTTAATACTTTATTTTACATATAATTTTATTTAATTAAAGAATACCTTTTATCCCTTAATTAAGGTTTATATTATATCATCTTATCTATTTTATTATAAGTTTAATTATATATTGATTTAATAATATTTTATAAGAAATAATTATATTTAATTATTTCTTAATTTTGTTTAAAATCTTTAAAAGGTTAATATATCCCTAAATAAGGCATAAAAAGGGCTTTTAAATATTATGACGTTATTTTTTAATAATTCTTAATCTAATGCTAATTTCTACTTATAACTATATACATTTTATTCTAAATATTATTTACAAACTATTTACAACCCTTTGGTGAATGCAAGTGACCTTTTATGAAAGTAATTGCATTTTATAATAATATAATTTGAATTCATCGGTTAGTTGCATCCCCATAAGGTACTGACATCTGGATTGTTATATTTTAAATAATTATAAATCTGTGATATCGATATGATATATATATTACACATCGTTATGCGCGCTATAACGACATGTTACAATATACCGTCTTATTACGGTCATGACCTGTTCCCCTTATTCTTATTATTCTTTCTCTATATATGTGTATTTTGTACATGTATTTATTATATTTCTTATAACACCCACACCTGATATGTTACATTTCTCCCCCCAAGACTTTGTCCGTAATTGACAAAGTCTGAAAAAGAGATGTAACTCAGGTGTGTGTGTTATTCAATATATACATTTTTTATTGTTTAATTTTAGCATGCTTAAAAATAATTTGTACTTATAATTTGTTTAATAATAATTTGTACTTTATTATTGATAATAGGAAAATTTTATTTTACATTTTTACATAAAAGTATTTTTCTTTATTGTTATATGGTTTTAAAAAATTTATTTTTATCTCATCGACCTTTAATATTTTAGGTTTTGACATAAGATTTTTTATTTCTTCCTTTTTCTTCTTAATTAACTTGTTTATTCTACTAATACTTGCTGTTATTGGATCATAATATTTCATATCTCTTACATAATCTTCTTGTATTGTTTTTATTTCAATTTCCTTTATCTTTATTAATTTTTCTAATTTCTTTATTGATTCTTGAATTGGATTATATTCTTCAACTTTTTTTATCTTAATCCCTTTTATATTCTTGTTTCTCACTTTTTTTCTTAATTCTTCTCTTTCTTTCTCATTTTCAACATATTTCTTCTTTAACTCTTCTCTCTTCTTACGTTTTATTTCTTTTTTCTTTTTTATTTCTTCCGCTTCCTTATCCATTTTTTCTTTCAATTTTCTATCTAGAACTGTTATACATTTTTTACCTTTATATATTTTAATTTCATTCGTTTTTTCTTTATTTTCTGATATTCCCATATTTATATTTACCATTTTTTCTTGTTCATTACCATTTATATCTGTTGTTATCACTTTCACTTTTTCTCTTTGATCTTCTAATAGTATTATCGGTTCTTTTTGTATTTGTAACTTTATTATGCACTGTGTTTCAATATTTTTTATGGCGATTTTCACTTTTTTTGTTTGTATCATTTTCGTTTCTAATTCTATATTTTCCTTTATTTCTTTGTATTCTGATGATACTGATGTTGAGTGCATATCACAATTTATCCCTTCCTGATCACAAGAAGATTTTTCTTTATCACGATTTACTTGTATCGCACAGTTTGCAGTCTTAACCGATTTTTTTTTCCTTGGATCATATTTGATGTTGCATTGTGTTTCTACGTTAGTAACTTTGATTTTATACATTTTTGAACTCAATTTTATGTCTTTATAGGACGGTTGACGAAATGTCAGTGTTTCTAATATTTACATTTTTTCAGGATAGTATTTATTGATATCTTTTATATTATATCTCCCACTTTTCTCTACATTATTTAAATCTTCTAATATGTAGGAATATTTACCAATACATTCTTTAATCTTAAAGGGGCCATAGGATATATTGAAAAATTTTGATATTTCTCCTTTTAACGCATCACTTTGATTTCTCGCTCTTACAGTAACTAAGTCACCTTTTTTATATTTAATTTCATTTCTATCTATATTAATATTTTCATTAGCTTTTTTTCTATTTTTAATTACATTTTCTCTAGCTAAATACAATTTTTCCTCATAAGGTGTATCTTTATTCTTATTTTCTCTTGATATGTATTTTTCCCAGATTCTATCGGGTTTTTTATTTAAGAATATCTCCATTGGAGTGAATTCAGTTGTCGAATGATAGGTTTGATTAATTATGTTATTAATTAGTTCCACGTGATTTGCCCATGATTTATGGCTATTATGACAAAGAACTCTAAAAAACTTTCCCATTTCTTTGTGAATTCTCTCAACTAAATTATTGTGAGGTGTGTAATACGGTGCATACATTATTTTTATATTGTTTTTGCCCAATCTTTCTTTAAACTTTTTTGATATAAATTGTGAACCGTTATCAGAAATAATTGATTCTATTTCGCCATATTTGGGTATATAATGGTTAAAAATTTTGGCTAATATTGTATCCGCATTTGCTTTTTTTATTGGATATAATTGTACAAAACGTGAAAAAACATCTATGCATGTAAATATATATTTGCATCCCCCTCTACCAACCGGTAATTCGCCGTAAAAGTCTATAGAAATAATTTGTCTTACTCTATCTGCTTTAATTATTTGTAAAGGGACATTCTTACATATGTTTGAATATTTTGTGACTTGACATACATGGCATGTTTTCACTATTTTTGCTATTTCATTTCTCATACCTTTGTAATAAAATTCTTCTGAAATCATTTTTAATATCTTAGTAGTACCTATATGTATATATAAAATATGTAATTCTCTAATTAATTCATTTAGTAATTCTAAATTTATAACTATGCAATTTTTATTTTTACCAGTAATTTTCATTAATAAATTATCTTCTATTGTATATTTTTTATTAATACTTTCATTTATACCGTCATTTAATTTTTTGATAATCAAACTAATATTTTTATCATTTTTTTTGTAAATCTTGTAAGTTTTTTAACATATTTATCAACTTTTTATTATTTGTATCTTTTATTATAACATCTAAACATATTTCGTTTTCTTTATCATATACATGTGCTTCATCATATACTCGTGAAAATGCATCCGCTGCTAAATTTTTAGATCCACTAATATAATGTACTGTATAATTGTAATCTGACATTGATAAAATCCACCTCATAATTCTACTATTTGCGAATCTAACTTTATTTAAAAACGTTATTGCTTTATGGTCACATCTAACTACAATTTCAGCTCCTATTAAGTAAGTGTATAATTTTTTGAAACAAAAAACTAGTGATAATAATTCTTTTTCTGATACCGTGTAAAAGTTTTCACTTTGTTTTAATGTACGTGAAGCTATTGTTATAATTTTTTCGATACCGTTATCATCGATTTGACTTAAAATACCGGCTACTGCTACATTTGATGCATCGATTGTTAAGTAAAAAATCCTATCTAACATTGGAAAAACTAATGTTCTTTCTTCAATAAACATTTCTTTTACTTTTTTGAAAGCTAAATCCATTTCTGGGGTCCAAGTAAACTTTGTATTTTTCCTTAAAAGTTGATATAATGGATATGTTAATTGAGCATAATTATCGCAAAAACGTGAAAAGAAATTTATAAATCCTAGAAAAGACTGTAATTGTTTTATGTTTTTTGGTCGCTTATATTCTCTTATTTTCTTAAGTTTTACGGGATCTTGTTTTAAGCCATCTTTTGATAAAATGAATCCTAAAAACCGAATTTCTTTTTTACAAAAATTGCATTTATCAAAGTTTATTGTTATATTATTTTCTATTAAAATTTTAAATATTTTCTCTAAATGATATATATGATCAATGAAAGTATGTGACAATACCGATAAATCATCTACGAAATTTAACGTAAATTCTAATACGTCTTTTAATATTTTTTCTAGCGCTCTCAGTAGTGCACTTGTCGCGCAAGCTAAACCGAAGCAAACTACATTGTAATGATATACACGACCGTTTATTTGAAATCCTGTATATTTTCGACTTTCTTCAGCCAATTTAATTTGGTGAAATGAGCTACGTAAATCTAATTGAGAAATATATTTTTTAGCTGTACATCTTTTAAAAATTTCCTCTATTCCCTGAGGAACTTCCCTATCAACCCTCAATTTTTTGTTAATAAAACGGCCATCCAAACAAAGTCGTATTCCCTCCCCTTTGGGTGCTGCAACTATTGGGTTTATATATTCGGTATTTGATCTACTTATTATATTGTATTTTAACATTTTATTTATAGCTTCATTGACTTGATCAATCTTTTTTATTGAAATTGGATATAATTTAGCATTTAAAGGTGTCTTGTCTTTTAATTCTAATGTATATTCAAAATCTTTTATTAAACCTGGCCTTTTATTAAAAACTCTTTTATTTTCAACTATTATTTTTCTTAGTAAAAATTTTTTAGATGGACTTATATCACATTCTGCTAATTTATTATCGATTTCTGAGTCTGTAATATCATCATTTTCATCGAAACTTATTTCATCTATTTCAAAAATATTTTCTACATAAAGATAAAAACTGCATATATTCTGTGAATTTTGATAATCAAGTTTTATATTTATATTATATCTATTTGAATATATAGAATTTTTATCTGAATCAATAACTATACCGTAATGTTTTATAAAATCGAATCCTAAAATTGCATCTTTAGATAATTTAGGTACAATAATAAATACGACATCGTCTTTAAATTCATTAATTTTAGTATTGCATAATATTTGAAATTTTAAGGGTGTCGATTTTTCACTAATTGCGCTTTTTATTATTTGACCACTTAATGGTAAATGTGGGCATTTTTTAAAAACATCAATGTTATTATTATAAAATTTATCTGAAATAACCGTAACCTGACTTCCGGTATCTAGTAATGCATTAATTTCAATTCCTTCTATTAATATCATAATTATTGGACAAATCACGTTTTTTCCTATGTTTTTATTATATATAAAACTTTTTTCTTTTTCACTTAATAAGTCCTCCCTTATATCGGAAAAAATTGTATCTAATTCATTTACATTTTTATTTAACGTTGTTTCATCTATTACATCTTTATTTACCGCAGGTGAAACAACTTCTACTCGTTTTTTTGTTTATCAAAATTTTCTTCATTTTCTTCGATAATAGCTTCTGTTGTAATCTCATTTATATTTGCTTGTTTCTGAAAATTTCTTCTTTCTTGATTATTGCCAGAACCTTGGGCCTGCCCTTGATTACTGGATCTTAAATTATACGATGATTTCACACCTTCATTTTGGTAATTACCTTGCTTTTTATTCCTTGTGTTTTCATTTAATTTTTTGTTATTTTCTTGATTATTTCCGTTTTTTGTATATGGGCTATTTTCAAACTTTTTATTATTCTGCTGTTGATAATTATTATCATTACCATATCTTTTACCATTATTATTATAACCATTATTATTTTGTGGTTGACGTTGATTGTTATAATTATCTTGATTGTAATTTCTCCTATAATTTCCATTGTTATTTTCTACATTTCTTGTATTATTTTCATATCTTTTTCTGCTATTTCTTAAAATCTGATCATCGATATCATATTCTTGCAAGACATCGAAAAAATCATTTTTCGTTTTAATTTTTTGTAAGCGTACCAATCTTTTGATTTCTACTCCAAAATGCTGCACTACTATATCAATTATGGTTGATTCATCTCCTGCTATTTTTAAATCTTCAGCTATACCAAACATTTTTGTGGCGTAATTTACTCTTGATAAATTACCGCTTTCTATATATGCACCTGAATTAAGAGTTCTTCTTAAACCATCCTTAATGCTGTTTGACCAGAATCTTGTTCTGAAAAGCTCTTCAAATTTTTCATAACTTGTTACTTGATCTTCTATTAAGTAAAACCAATTTTTTGCAAATCTTCCTAAGCACTGATTAATTAAAGTTCTAATATCATCATCTTTGTATCTTCCGATGTATTTTTTTAAATCTGATAAGAACTGTAATGGTTTTTCGCCTATTTCCCCTCTGAATGTAGGTGGTTTTATTTTCACCGTTGCTCCGGTTCCCGCAGATGCTCTGACCTCTGAGCAAACCGATATATTATCATCTTTGTTATCAGATATAACAGTATTTTTTAGAATGTCAGTTAAGTTTTCTACTCTTACAGCATTTATTTCAAGACTTTGTATATCCTCATCTAATTTATTAATATCTTTTGTTAAAGTTGAAATTCTATTAGACATTAATTCAAACTGTTCTTCATAAAATGATTTTTCATCAGTTAATATACCTATACTGTTTCTGAACTGCATATTTTCTGCAACTAATTTTTGTCTTAATTCTGTTTCTTGGTTATATTTTTGATTCCATTCTTTTTCTCTTTCTTCATGCCATGTAGCTAATTTTGTTATAGCAGATGATGTATTCAATATATTTTTTATAATAAGTTCTTCTTCAGAAAGATCTTGTCTAGTTAAAATATCTGGAATATTTTCTTGTGCTTTCTTTAATAATTTCAAGGAATCGCTTTTTGTCGATAATAAAAAATCGTTTAATTCTTTTGGCATTCTCGCCATTTTGATATATATTTCACCTTTTTACTATATTGGAAAATAATTAATATCTAATACATTTTTATCTTAAAAATAAGAAAAACTTTTGTTAAAAAAAAAAAAAATTTTATTTTGTTTCCTAAATATAATGAAAATGTTCCATATATATCTTTTTATTTTTTATGATTTTAATTTTAATTTGATTTTTTATTAGAAATTATAGAAAAATATTTTTATTTTTATATTTTCAAAATTTTAAAAAATTTACTCATATATCAAAAAAAATTTTTAAGATATGCATAAAAGAAAATAATATTATCATACAAAAGGATTCTAGTAAAGGTATTTCTAGGAAATTTTTAAAGTTCTATTATTATTTTTACTACTAGGCCCTTTACTACAATCTCTTTAAATGTATACTACTCTATTTAATACCATTCATAAATACATTTAAATCTAATAGTTGTACAACAATTCTTATCGGTACTTTTAAAGTTATTATTTTTACAATTGTTTTTATCTATTTAAAAAAAAATTTATTATTTTAAATTTATTATTTGAAAAAATTTTATTTATTATTAACAATTTTTATTTAATTATTTATTTCTAAATTTTTCATATTTTGTATCATATTTTTATTACATCATCACAAAGTTTATTTATTTATAATAGATGTATAATTTTATCTTATTCAATAGACAAAAGCATTTTAGAGGGAGAAAAATGCTCTTGTTATGATTCAAGTTCAATGGCTTGGCCTTGAATTTATTTGATTGTTTTTATAATTCTTATTTTCACGAAATATTATATTCGTTGAGAATAAGAGTATTTATTATTTTTGATAATTTTAATAAAACGGTTATTTTTCCGTTACTTATCTTTTTATTTTACCAGACGGGTATGCTAATTTTATGTTTTGGCAATTTTCAAACAACAAAAAAAATTTTATTGCCAGTAATTAGAAAAAAAAATTTTTAAATTTTATGCTTATTTTTTCATAAAAAAAATTTTATTTTGAATGATTATTTTTTCATTCATTTTCCTAGAAAAAATTTTATTTAATAAGAAAAATTTTTATGGTAAAAAACTTCCGCTCGGCTCGGCCAGATCATCCAATTTTTCTCCCGTTATTTCCTCTATTTTTTCTTTTAAAACTTTAATAGCAAGATTCTGATCTTTAATTTTGTTATTTAAACAATTTACTTTCTTTGACAACCATTTATTTTCGCTCTCAATCTTTTCAAATTTTTTATTAAACTGTTTTTCTGTCATAGAATTTTTTCTTAATTCTTTTAAATCATTCGCTATATGTCCAACCGTGAACCATTGTTCCTCAGTTAGACACTGCACCCACTTTATTCTTTCTTCTATTTGTTTATTTGATAGTTCATATTCTATATAGTCATCCACAAAATTTGGATTTTTATTACTCTCTGTTGTGATTTTATTCATAGTCCGAGAGAGCGAGAGAGATACAAAAAAAATTTTTATATTTTTATTATCTCGCGGAAATAAAATTAAGAGAAAACCTGAATGGCCTTGATCGAACCGAGAAAAAAATTTAATTTACACTAGGTTCACTTAGGCAGGATCGCCAATGTAATCCCTCGTATTGAGGGGTTAACATAAAAATCTAAAAAGACCTACTAATCGAACTTTTGAGAGCCTACCCGCCTATTTATGGTCATCCGCTCAAGGGATCCGAAGAGTCCTTGAGCATTTGACACTTGACTATCCCAGCAGGGATCAGATGAACACGATGATCTTGTAGAGACACCTAAATACTTACAAGGATGTATGTATGTAGGCTGACCTTAGGACGCATGGGATATTTTAAATATAAAATAACTTTTTTAAGATTATAGATATATTTATTGAATATCCTTTTGAATATGTACACATGAGTATACAATTCGCAAGAGCGGCCTCGGTCAAGTGTGTCGTGCCGCTGAAATGATCTCCCTTATATATCATTTCCCAGGCACGCACACTCGCACAAAGTTTTACTTGCAAAAAGTATTCTCGAACTTTCTAGATGCTTTCAAGTTATCTTAACGGCTTGAAAGTATCTTTTACATTTTTTATATATTTAAAATTACAAATATTTATTTATTCTTTTTAATTAATTTTTATAATATTTAATACTTTATTTTACATATAATTTTATTTAATTAAAGAATACCTTTTATCCCTTAATTAAGGTTTATATTATATCATCTTATCTATTTTATTATAAGTTTAATTATATATTGATTTAATAATATTTTATAAGAAATAATTATATTTAATTATTTCTTAATTTTGTTTAAAATCTTTAAAAGGTTAATATATCCCTAAATAAGGCATAAAAAGGGCTTTTAAATATTATGACGTTATTTTTTAATAATTCTTAATCTAATGCTAATTTCTACTTATAACTATATACATTTTATTCTAAATATTATTTACAAACTATTTACAACCCTTTGGTGAATGCAAGTGACCTTTTATGAAAGTAATTGCATTTTATAATAATATAATTTGAATTCATCGGTTAGTTGCATCCCCATAAGGTACTGACATCTGGATTGTTATATTTTAAATAATTATAAATCTGTGATATCGATATGATATATATATTACACATCGTTATGCGCGCTATAACGACATGTTACAATATACCGTCTTATTACGGTCATGACCTGTTCCCCTTATTCTTATTATTCTTTCTCTATATATGTGTATTTTGTACATGTATTTATTATATTTCTTATAACACCCACACCTGATATGTTACAGTAGGTGACTGAAAAATTGAGATTTTTTAAATTTTACTCAATTTTTTTTTTGTTCAAGAAATCAAAGTGCAGGGGTTATATACAATATGTTTACTTAAAATCTAAATATAAAAAAAAAAAAAAAAAAAATATGTGATTAAAAATTATAGAAATTCTAAATATAAAAATAATTAAGATAAAAAATAAAAAAAAAAATTTTTTAAATATATTTTTAAAATGTAATTTTACAAAAATTTTGTACATTAAAATCACACAATTGCTTTTGTGAAAATACAAAGTGATGTTTGTGATTTTACAAATCTATTGTTTTGTCAATTTTACAAAACTTTTGTTCATGAAATTTATTTCCATTGAATTTTTTGTGATTTCACAATAAAAAATTTTTACAGTGAAGATATCAAAGTGCAGGGATTATATATGGCTTAAAATATCATAAATATGATGGGAAATATTCAATATCAATTTGGTAGAACAGGACCTTTGCGTGTGCCCATGGCGTAGAAAAATTGGACCATGCAGGTGACTGAAAAATTGAGATTTTTTTAACTTTTCTCAATATTTTTTTGGGTCAAGATATCAAAGTGCAGGGGTTATATATGGCTTAAAATATAATAAATATGATAGAAAATATTCAATATCAATTTGGAAGAACAGGAACTTTGCGTGTGCCCATGGCGAAGAAATTTTGGACCATGCAGGTGACTAAAAAATTGAGATTTTTTTAATTTTTCTCAATTTTTTTTTTGTTCAAGAAATCAAAGTGCAAGGGTTATATATGGCCCAAAATATTATAAATAAGTTAGAAAGTATCCAGTATTAATTTGGGGGACCAGTAACTTTGCGTGTGCCCATGGCATCAGAAAATTGGACCATGCGGGTGACTAAAAAATTGAGATTTTTTAAATTTTTCTCAATTTTTTTTTGGGTCAAGATATCAAAGTGCAGGGGTTATATATGGCTTAAAATATAATAAATATGATAGAAAATATTCAATATCAATTTGGTAGAACAGGACCTTTGCGTGTGCCCATGGCGTAGAAAAATTGGACCATGCGGGTGACTGAAAAATTGAGATTTTTTAAATTTTTCTCAATTTTTTTTTGGGTCAAGATATCAAAGTGCAGGGGTTATATATGGCTTAAAATATTATAAATATGATAGGAAATATTCAATATCAATTTGGAAGAACAGGACCTTTGCGTGTGCCCATGGCGAAGAAATTTTGGACCATGCAGGTGACTAAAAAATTGAGATTTTTTTAATTTTTCTCAATTTTTTTTTGTTCAAGAAATCAAAGTGCAAGGGTTATATATGGCCCAAAATATTATAAATAAGTTAGAAAGTATCCAGTATTAATTTGGGGGACCAGTAACTTTGCGTGTGCCCATGGCGAAGAAATTTTGGACCATGCAGGTGACTAAAAAATTGAGATTATTTTAATTTTTCTCAATTTTTTTTTGTTCAAGAAATCAAAGTGCAAGGGTTATATATGGCCCAAAATATTATAAATAAGTTAGAAAGTATCCAGTATTAATTTGGGGGACCAGTAACTTTGCGTGTGCTCATGGCGAAGAAATTTTGGACCATGCAGGTGACTAAAAAATTGAGATTTTTTTAATTTTTCTCAATTTTTTTTTGTTCAAGAAATCAAATTGCAAGGGTTATATATGGCCCAAAATATTATAAATAAGTAAGAAAGTATCCAGTATTAATTTAGGGGACCAGTAACTTTGCGTATGCCCATGGCATCAGAAAATTGGACCATGCGGGTGACTAAAAAATTGAGATTTTTTAAATTTTTCTCAATTTTTTTTTGGGTCAAGATATCAAAGTGCAGGGGTTATATATGGCTTAAAATATAATAAATATGATAGAAAATATTCAATATCAATTTGGAAGAACAGGAACTTTGCGTGTGCCCATGGCGAAGAAATTTTGGACCATGCAGGTGACTAAAAAATTGAGATTTTTTTAATTTTTCTCAATTTTTTTTTTGTTCAAGAAATCAAAGTGCAAGGGTTATATATGGCCCAAAATATTATAAATAAGTTAGAAAGTATCCAGTATTAATTTGGGGGACCAGTAACTTTGCGTGTGCTCATGGCGAAGAAATTTTGGACCATGCAGGTGACTAAAAAATTGAGATTTTTTTAATTTTTCTCAATTTTTTTTTGTTCAAGAAATCAAAGTGCAAGGGTTATATATGGCCCAAAATATTATGATATTTTAAGCCATATATAATCCCTGCACTTTGATATCTTCACTGTAAAAATTTTTTATTGTGAAATCACAAAAAATTCAATGGAAATAAATTTCATGAACAAAAGTTTTGTAAAATTGACAAAACAATAGATTTGTAAAATCACAAACATCACTTTGTATTTTCACAAAAGCAATTGTGTGATTTTAATGTACAAAATTTTTGTAAAATTACATTTTAAAAATATATTTAAAAAATTTTTTTTTTTATTTTTTATCTTAATTATTTTTATATTTAGAATTTCTATAATTTTTAATCACATATTTTTTTTTTTTTTTTTTTTATATTTAGATTTTAAGTAAACATATTGTATATAACCCCTGCACTTTGATTTCTTGAACAAAAAAAAAATTGAGTAAAATTTAAAAAATCTCAATTTTTCAGTCACCTACATGGTCCAATTTTTCTACGACATGGGCACACGCAAAGGTACTGGTATCCCAAATTAATGCTGGATACTTTCTAACGTATTTATGATATTTCCGGCAATATATGACCTCTGCACTTTGATATCTTAACCAAAAAAAAAATTGAGAAAAATTAAAAAAATCTCAATTTTTTAGTCACCTGCATGGTCTAATTTTCTTATGCTATGGTCAGACGCAACGGTGCTGGTCCCCTACATTAATACTGGATATTTTCTAACATATTTTTAATTTTTTAAGCCATGTGTAATCCCTGCACTTTGTTATCGTGATCAAAAAAAAAATTGAGAAAAATTTAAAAAATCTCAATTTTTTAATTTTACCGAGAAGGCCCAAATTTTTGATCCCACGGCTTTACGCAAAGGTGCCAGCTCACAAGATTAATACTGGATATTTTCTAACAGATTCATGATTCTTTAAGCCATGGATAACTCCTGCACTTTCATATCTTGACCCAAAAAATATTGTGAAAAATGAGTAAAATCTCATTTTTTTAAAGTTACCTGCATGGTCTAATTTTCTTATGCAATGGCCACACTCTATGGTGCTGGCCCCTTACATTAATACTGGATGTTTTCTAACGTATTTATGATATTTCAGGCTATATATATAATATAACCCCGGCACTTTGATATCTTGACCAAAAAGAAAAAATAAAAGATAAAGTAAAGAAATCTCTTAATTTTTCTAAGTCCTGATTTTTTGCGGGTACTACTAAAAATCCGACGGGTGTTCTTTTTTGTGCTTTTTTTGCGTTAAAAATTAATAAAAATTAATTTTAATTAAAAAAAAAAAAAAAAAAATTTTTTTGAAAAATTTTTCTAAGTCCCGATACCTTCCGGGTATTGGAATTAAGCCGGGGGTGGGAGGGGTCGGGTGGGGGTGTGTTTTTTTTGTTGAAAATTGTATTAAAATAAAAAAAAAAATAAAAAAATTTTTTTGAAAAATTTTTCTAAGTCCCGATATTCCGCGGGTACTAGTAGAAACGCGGCGCGGGTACCTTGACGTTCATCATTATTTTATTTTTAATATATTCTTTAAATTGTGATTAGTTATTTATACATAATATATAAATATGCAAATAAATAAAAACATTATAAAAATTACAGATAAATATCCGCAGCATATCATTGTCAAACCTCGAATTGTTATTACCACTCGCTAATAGCGTAAGTGTCTAAGCGCTTGCCTCTTGAGCGGAGAAGTCGGGTTCGATTCCCCAAAATCCCCTTCACTTTTTTTTAATTTAAATAAATTTTTAAAATAATTTTAAGTAATAAAAAAAATTATTTGTATAAAAATTACAAATTTAAAAAAAAAAAAAAAAGATTATATAAATTTATTTTATTGTAATTTTAAAGTTGAATTGTGTTTTATTGTATTGTGTTCTATTGTAAAATTTTGAATTGTGTTTAATTATTTCTTTGCATCAGGGCATCACATGGTTATTGAGTTACGTGTACTTTTTGATCAGAAGTTGCGTGTGTAGATCACGTCAGGGTCACCAATGTAGGATCGAGTAGATTCCTACTATGCCGTTTCGTCCCGAGGTTACCATCTGGACTCTTCTGTAAGGCAATGATGGTAACCTCTGCCTTAGACGGTTGGTTGGGCCTTGTTATATATGGACTAAGGGGTCGACTTATCGCTTGCGGGAGCGACTTATGGTAGTTGCCATCTGTGTCCCCACAATAAATAAAATGATCTTCCAACTGCATATAAGAACTAGTCAAATACTTATTATATTACAAAATCGACTTGTTCGGTTTTGTATTTTTGCTATGATTTTCATTGAAAATCAAATTTATTAAAAATTATTTATAATTTTTAAATTAAATTATACTTATAAGTAAATTAAAAAATTTAATGTATAATATAAATTATTGAAATTTAATTTTTGATTACATGTGCAAATAAGTTCTAAAATGAAAAATAATATTATATATTAGAATGATTAGGATATCCTTGAGAATATTCTTATTTGGACAATAATAGTACATTCTCAAATATATGCTCAAGCATATTCTACATTCTCAAATTATATGCTCAAGCATATTCTCAAGCATATTCTTAAGCATGTTCTTAAGTATATTTTCGAGACTATACTGTAGAATATTTATACTTTTGGCAGGGTATTGAAAAAAGTCTGTTTCTGAACTTAAAATATACATTATTTGCTTGATTATTATGTTAAAATACTAATTTTTTTTTTTTAATCGTTTACTCTAATCCCTGAGTATTCATTTCTTCAAGAAAAAAAACATTTTTTTTACCACATTTCAACTTTTAGGTAAAAAAACAATGAAAATCTGTGTTAAATAAATATTGCTACTTATTACAATTAGCCCTGCTATAGGGTCTAATTTCTAGGACCAGGAGGACCATTCAGGTAAACTAAGGGTATGAAGGATGTTTTCTCAACTACTACAACCTTTTTTGAAAGTTGAAAGCAAATCGTATTCCCAAACAGTTGACAATCCCCCTGTTATCTTCAATTGAACCCCATAAATAATTTTGGTTTTTTTTAAATTTTGACGGTTCCCACGGCTCAAATTTGCTCTAACTGGGCTCATTTTGAAGGGCTTTGATAGATAAAAAACTTATATTTTCCAGAGAGGTAATTTTTGATATAGAAAAGTAATCGAATTTTAAAGTAAAATTTTTAATGTTAGTCTTCAGTATTTTTGAAAAAAATGTTATTTTTTGACTTTTATATGTGAAAAAGATATCAAAGACGAATCTTTTAAGACCATGTTGACCTATTTTGGTACTAAGGAACCAGAAATATGAATTTTTGACAGATTTTTGAAAGAAAAGAGGAAAAAAACACGTTTTTGCCCCCCCTTTCCCCTCCTGCCCCATGAAGTGCAGCTGGGGGCAAAATTCCAACGGGGAACTTAATATTTTTTTATGTATAAACAATCTGTAAAAGGTTTTTTAGATATCATTCTGGTGCAGATTTTCCCCTAATATTCCGGGATGCTCTTTGGGTTATTCCGGGTTGCTACTTACAGTTTTCAAGGGCTTTTGGCCTAAAAATTGAAATTTGGTCAATAAAAATGATTTTTTTTCCTTAAAGAAATGAATACACTGGGAAAAATTAATTGATTAAAAAAAAAAATTATTATTTTATGATGAATATTAAGTGAATAATTCATATTATTGCTGTAATTTGTCTTAAAAAGATTATTTCTGATTCTTAAATTGAAAAATATGTCGAACGTTAAATTCAATTAAGATTGTAATTGCTATTGAAATTAATTATCAAAAAATTGTATAAAAAAATAAAATTCATGAATGTAATAATAAAAGTGAAAAAATATTATAAGATCCATTTTTTTCTCCTCATTCACTTTTAGTATATTTCCCCTATACTACAGCGTCTCCCTTCTTATCGTTTTGTAAGACGAAGAAAACCTTACCTATTATAGTTTGCACCGTTCGGATTTTTTACGTACTCCCATTTTAACATTAACTACTCTATTAGTATAAGCTCTTTGGCTAAAGTATGTAAAAAGGCCCCCCCGATCGGTATATTTCTCCACCGCGAGCAGCACCATATTTTTCAATTCTCCCTTTTACCTCTGTGTCCCAAGCGAATAACCCTGGTGTAAATTTAATCATGACCATTACTAAGTCGACAAATAAAATAATTATAAACTTTCGTCATAAATTATTCTTTTTCAAAAAGTTTTTAGTTTTATTTTTTTAATAATTTTTTTAAAATAAATTTGAATAAAATAAAAATAATATAAAATCTCTAAAAAGTGGTTTTTACTTCTACGTATATATATATATATGTATATATTATATTTATATATTTAAAAAAAAAATATGTCTGAAGAGGAAATAAATAAAAATAAATCTGAAGATGATGTGGTAACACCATGGACAGTGGCTAGTCAAAATGAAACTGGAGTTGATTATGATAAACTAATTAGTAATAAAAAGTTAATTTTAGAATATTTAGATTATTAATATTGAATTATGGCAAAGACTAAGCTTATTCATACATTTACAAAATGTAAATTTTGCTAACTAACTATGAAAACTGTCCTTACATACGTAAGTCCATGATATCCTAATCAAAAACTCATTTTCGTCCCAGTATTCATTTTTTTTTTCTTTTTATGATTAAAAAGTATATAAGATTTAATAAACTATATCAAAAAAGTCATAATAAATTTACTTATCTTAGCCCCTTAAGTGCATGTCAATTTGTAAACCTCAACAAAAAAGTATTTTATATGCAAGAAATTTAAAATAATAAATAAATAGTAATTTGATGACGATAGAAATCGATATAATTTTTATAGTGGCTTTATATTATAATAATAGTACACATAAATAAAAGATTAAAAGAAAATTGTCATTTTCGTTTAGGAGATACAAAACTCCAAAGTTGAATCTTTTTACATTGAAGGCATAGAAGCTCAGTTAAAAATCACAGGTTTTAGAATTTAATGTTCTGTCAATATCAAAACTAAACGATGCATTTAAAAGAAAAAAATATCATAATGTAAATTAATTGTTGATAAAACTGGTATTGAATTTTTAAATGAATTGTGGATTTCATATAAAAGATATTTTAATTAAAAATAAAAGACCGATGAAAATTTTAAGGCGGCAACGTCCCTGTTTTTAAAATACACGCATAACATTTTAATATAGGCATAATAAAAAGTCCTGTTACAGAAAGGTGAAGTACCTCAAGAAATGTTTTTTGGTTTGCTAAAAATGAATCCAAGGTCAGAATTTACCCATAACCCTCAGATTTTCCCCCAGCACCTACCATCACCCCCCCAAAGGGTTAAATTTCTAAAATACATAAAAAAATCGAATTACGTATCTTAACCTACGTTTTTTTGTTCGCTAAAAACAAATCTAAGGTCAAAATTAATCCATTACCCCTAATTTCACTGGTGAAAATATAAAAAATGCAAAAATATTCATAAGTGTAAAAAAAAGTAAACATTGTTGTCCAAATTTACGCCAAAGTGTAATGAAAGTAGATAAAAAGAGTTAAAAAATGTTGCAAAAGAATTCTCTAAAAAAATACATTACGATCACAATTTGCCGGTTCCCAAAATTCTTTTGCACACTTCCGGGACGCTTTTACACTCTTCTACTATATTTTTATGCGATTTTTTGACCAATGAATTGAAATTAAATGTATCCTATTGAGTAACGAAACGCTTTTTTTTAATTATATATTATATACCTACTTTTGAAAAAGTATAATATTTTATGGGATAGACATTATATTTTCCTTGCGAATTTTCTGTTATATTTTTTTAAGGATACTTTTTCAAATTAGGCTAAAGAATTCATTGGTATCTAGAATTATCCTGGGATGAATATTTTTTATTTATTAATATATTTTTTCAAATAAGTCTAAAGAATTTATTGATATCTTGGATTAGCCTGGGATTCCTAAGATTTTTTTATACATTAGACATCTCAAATTTACATTACACCTTTTTTTGCTTTTTTTTCTATCCCTGCTGGATCCGTAAGGCAATATTTAAATTATGCATAATGAATATTATCAAAATGAATAAAAAAAAAAAACTTTGAATATTTTAGAAAGCTGTATTATTTATTATCGTTCATTTCTTGCCAAATTGATCAGATCAGCATATTGAATTTTTTATTCTCTCCATTCAATAGCAAAAGCAAAAATTATTTTTTTATTAAAAATATACCTACCCGGCAGGGATAGAAAAAAAAGCAAAAAAAGGTGTAATGTAAATTTGAGATGTCTAATGTATAAAAAAATCTTAGGAATCCCAGGCTAATCCAAGATACCAATAAATTCTTTAGCCTAATTTGAAAAAGTATCCTTAAAAAAATATAACAGAAAATTGGCAAGGAAAATATAATGTCTATCCCATAAAATTATTATACTTTTTCAAAAGTAGGTAAAGTAAGTAAAGATATCATAACAGTCGCAAGGATTAAAAAAAAACAATGTGAAGCAATTAATAAAACTATAAATAAAGAATAAAAAACGCTGCCAAATTATGGGCACTACGATTTATGGATATATATATAAAAATTTCATTTAAGCAAAAGTATAAATTCCTAATAAATATATTATAACTTTTGGGCCATTAATGTTGTGAGATGAAATTATGTGGCCTATCTAAGCTAAGTAAAAATTTAATTTCAGCAAAGTATAAATTCCTAGTAAATATATTATAACTTTTGGGCCATTTATGTTGTAAGATGAAATTATATGGCCTAAGCTAAGTAAAAATTTCATTTAAGCAAAAGTATAAATTCCTAAAAAATATATTATAACTTTTGGGCCATTAATGTTGTGAGATGAAATTATATGGCCTAAACTAACCCAGACAAGGTTAATTCTCCATTTGAGCACATTTAGAGCTCGAAAAGAGCTCCAAAATTTAAGAAAATTTTACTCCATTTTTTTCATCTAAATCAGCTCTATTTGAGCTCCAAAAAAATGTCAAAAATAACACAAGAATAGCTCAATTAGAGCTCCAATTTAAAAATTAAGCAAAAAAAATTTTTCATTTAATTTTTTTTTTTTATCAATTATTAATACTTAGTAACATTTTCGAAATTAATTAATTTTTTTTAAAATAAATATTTATTAAAAAAAGTGATGAAAAATTTTGACTACTACCGGGATCGAACCCTGGACCCCTAGCTTCTGAAGCAGCGACGTTATCCATCATGTTATCCATTACTCCAGCAAGACACTTTGATGTAATAAGAAAATTTTGAAAACTATATGTTACATATAATAATTTTCCCCCTCTTTTTTTTAATATTCAGAGTAAATTATGTATATTTAGCGAAATGCATATTTAAAAATAATAATTAAAACTATCATAAATAATTTTCAGGAAATTCCATTTCTTTATTATCCCATTAGCGCCCAATCGACACATACAGGACATTTGAATTTTTTTTAATGAAAAAATCGATATTTTGGGCTAAAAATGTTACCTAGTAGGTAAATGGAGCTGAATTTTTCATTTCCGAAGTCCGTTTTAACGTACAACCCCTAAAATACCAGGGTGTCTTTTAAAAAAATAAAAATTAATTGATATATTTTTAGAGATGGTTACTTAATTTTTATAACCATTTTGTGCCCTTGAATACCATTTACAAAGCCATTTAATTTACAAAAAATTATGTTTTTTCATTCTATTTACTAGAGATTCATTTTTTATCAGAACACTTAACAATTTTCACTTTCCTATAGCCCTTAGTAAAATTTTATATGCCCTGATACTTTTTTTTGGACCCATTATCATTTTAAATAACGTTTAAAATATGTTTAAAATTTACCCCAATTTTAGGGGATGATATCGTGTTTTCCAGGGGTTGTACGTTATAACGGACTTCGGAAATGAAAATTTCAGCCCCTTTTACATACTAGAAAACATTTTTAGCCCAAAATATCGATTTTTTCATTAAAAAAAATTCAAATGTCCTGTATATGTCGATTGGGCGCTAATGGGTACTAACAGTGAATATTCTCCAGTCAAAATACGGGGTAGGAAGGAGGGAGGGGGTATATCGTTTCTGGTTATCTGCAGATTTGGTCTAGTTAATGTTTTTCGGGTCGCTGATCATGAAAATCAGGGTCTTTTCTATAAGAAATTGAGGCTTCACCCTTAAATTGGCCAAAACTACCCTTAAAAATGCCATTTTCGCTACATTCATTCTAGCCATCTAAAATTTGGTATACGGGTTTTTTTGGCACGTTGATCACGAAAATTGAAGTGTTTTTCATGAAAAACTAGACCTTCACCCTTAAATTGACCAAAACCACTCCTAAAAATGGCATTTTCGCTACGATTACTCGTTTTTTGGGACGCTTATCACGAAAATTGAAGTACATCTAATGAAAAATTAGACTATTGCTCTTAATTTGACTAAAACTACCCGTAAAAAGGGAATCAAGCCTTACACTAGTGTAACCTAGGCTATAATAAAAAAACGACATGCCAAGCCTTACACTAGCGTAACCTAAGGAAGTAGGCTGTATTAAAAAAAAGACACGTCAAGCCTTACACTAGCGTAACCTAAGGAAGTAGAAAATGTCAGAATCGCGATTAGTGAACTCAAAAAAATGGATATTTTGCTTTAACAGCAATATTTATAAAAAAATAGTTCATAAAAATAGTCTTATTTTTTATTATAGGTATCTCTTAGGTTATTAGGATTCCATTATTATTATACTTTGCAATTACATCATTTTTATGTTTGAAATAATTAATTCAGGTAAACCTACATATTTATTTCAAAACTTTAGACTAAAGCTTTTGAAAAAAATTGGATTTTTCTCCCCTATGGTTAACTTTTTTGTTTTTTTAATGTTAAAATTTGAGATTAACCAAAAAGCCTTAGATACTTTTATTTTATGAAATTGAAGTTAGATGAAAACTAAAATCTTTCACCCTTTTCAACCCCTAGCAAACAAGATTTTATATAGTCTAATTTTATACTCCAAAGATAATTTTCTTTATTTTTTCATTTTCAAATTTTAGATCAGCAACCAAAAAAAAGCGTTAGTAATTTATTTGGTTATCAAATTATCCAAACTACCTTCCACCCCTTACAATCCTTAGATTTTACAATTTTATACCCCTAGATTAAATTTTAGGAATTTTTTTATAGTTATATTTGAAATTAATAACCTCAAAAAACCCTTCAATACAGTATTCCAAGTAAAAATAATGCCTTTTATAAAAATTGATTTTTTATCCTAATTTTCCACGTCTAAATAAAGTTTTATGATTTTTTTATGGTTCTATTTGAAATCAGCAACCTCAAAAATCCCCCGATAGATTTTTTCAAGTAAAAATGAATCCTTTAATGAAAATTGATTTTTTACCCCCTTTTACCCTTATATTTCACCCCTAGAAGAACACGGTGTCCCTGAAACAATTTTAAATAAAAATGCAAATTACCCCCGAGATTTCAATGGAAATTTGTTTTTTAGTTGTTCAGAGTCACAAAAATAAAAAAATTTTAAAAATCTGTCTGGCGCTTTTTTCTTTTAGCTGTTTTTTTAAAACTATTTCATTTCGATATTATAATAGAATAGTAGTTCTGTATATATACTTGCTCAAAGTGAAGGATATTCGTGGCTGAGGCAGTGGTTAGGGTCATAGCTTAGATTATTAAAATTATAATTTTAATGAAATACTAATTTATTAGTTAATTAACTCATTAACGCCGGGACGGAGAGTTTTAGAAGTGAGCAAAAATAAATATATTACCTTATAGATAAGTGGCTAAAAAGTACACCCTTGTAGTAAAATTTTACGCTCTTTCAGAATATGACATTAGTTTTCACCTACAACCCTTAAATATACCCTAAAAAGTGGGGGTTGGAAGGGGTAGATCTGGCATTATTAGGAAATGTTTGGAAAAATCAAGAAAAAAAGTATCAAATTTTATTGAAAAATGTTTGAACATGATATTTTTTATGTAAATTTAAGTAAACTTTGTATAAATTGTGGTCTCATTCATTTTTGTACTATTTACAACCCTTAAAAGGTGGATAGGAGTAGTTACAAAAAAAATTAAAATAAAACTTATTTTTTATAATTAAAATTATATTCTTAAGTTAAATTGACTGCTAATCTCAAATTCATCATGAGGTTACACTAGTGTAAGGCTTGACGTGTCATTTTTTTATTATCGCCTAGGTTACGCTAGTTTAAGGCTTGACGTGTCATTTTTTTATTATCGCCTAGGTTACGCAAGTTTAAGGCTTGACGTATAATTTTTTTATTATAGCATACTTCCTTAGGTTACGCTAGTGTAAGGCTCGGCGTGTTGTTTTTTTATTATAGCTTAGGTTACGCTTGAGTAAGGCTTGACGTATCGTTTTTTTATTATAGCCTACTTCCTTAGGTATATGTTAAAAAAAACTTTTCTCGTTGGTTTGGTGCTTGGTCGAACTAAAATTGTGAATCAAAATAAGAAAAACCACTACTAAATGGCTTTTCCCATGTATTTTAAATTGATAAATATCTCGAAGAGGATGACTGATTTTCAAAAACAGGTTATCATGTTTCCGGGGACCAAAAAAGCAACTTTTCCTAAAAATTTCAGCCCAATCCGAGCAGGGAAAATTTTGCTACATTTCCGCCTCCCCTTTAGACACGTTTTATCAAATAAATCTCAAGAAGCTAGGTGAAAGATTTAAATCCAAAAAAGTACTATATCTTCTTATAGGTTGAACATTAATTTTTCGCTATAAAATCTGAAGTGCACGACTTTTGCATAATCCGATTCTTTCAGGCTAGCCGTGTATTAGGACATTTGCATTAATTTAGCTCAATTTGGTACGAAATTGGAAGAAAAACATAAGAAATTGGACTTTTAGGGCAATTTTTTGGGCCAAAATACCGTCAAGTTCACCCCTTTGGTCAGTTTGGCATAGACCATATTCAAAATATACGTTTGTTATTATGAAAAAAAAAACGTTTGTAAAGTTTGGCCTGGTTTCATTTTCAGTACCCCACCTCAGGACAATGGGGTATAGGCTAAACCTTGTGTACTTTATCAAAAATCTTTGTAGACTAAAGTGTAAATGTTTAGCATGGTTTCAATTGGGTCACACAGATGACTTAAATTACTGCCGTATTACGGGGCTCAAGGCAGCTTCTCTGTAATATACCTTTAGATGTAGGTCTTTGATGAAGATGAGATTCGAGTATTAAAATCTAGCCTTGTTTCAATTTGGACACCTGGGTGACCCAAATTTTTGGGGCTGTATCCTACCTCAGGATTGTGGGGCATAGGCTAAACTTTGGATACTTTATCAAAAAGCTTTGTAGAATAAAGTGTAAAAGTTTAGCCTTGTTTCATGAGGACCACCCAGGTGACTTTCCGAAACTAGCAGGTTTTCCGTTCGTACAATGGAGCCTTGGCCAAAACTCTAGAATTTCGCTATCTTGGTGGCTATCTTGGTGACCAAATTGAAAACAGACTAGATTTTAATACTCGAATCTCATCATCATCAAAGACCTACAGCTAAAGCGATATTACGGAGAAGCTGTCCTGAGCCTCGTAATACGGCCGTTTTTTAAGTCACCTGGGTGACTCTCTTGAAACCAGGCTAAACTTTTACACATTACTCTACAAAGCTATTTGATAAAGTACCAAAAGTTTAGCCTATGTCCCATTGTCCTGAGGGGGGTACAGCCCCCCAAAGTTTAAGTCACCTAGGTGACCCAAATGAAACCAGGCCAAATTTCACATAATTTTTCTTTTCACCATAATAAACATATATTTAAAATATGGCCTGTGTCAACCTGTCTAAAGGGGTGAAATTGACGGTACATGGGAGAGTTTTCGGGCCAAAATACCGTCAAGTTCACCCCATTGGACAGGTTGGCATAGGCCATATTTTAAATAATAGTGTTTATTATGGTGAAAAAAAAGCGTATGCAAAATATGGCCTGGTTTCATTTGGGTCACCTGGGTGACTGAAATTTTGGGGGGGTTTATTTATCCCCTTAAATAGTTATTTTTAGGCTAAAATTTAAAAACCAGTTTATCTATTGATATAAATACCCTTGCATCAATTTAGCTCAATTCGATAAGAAATCGGAAGAAAAACATAAGAAATTTGACATTTGGGGCAGTTTCAGGCCAAAATATTTTTCAAATAGCTTTGTAGAGTAATGTGTAAAAGTTTAGTCTGGTTTCAAGAGAGTCATCCAGCTGACTTAAAATACGGCCGTATTACGAGGCTCAGGACAGCTTTTCCGTAATATCGCTTTAGCTGTAGGTCTTTGATGATGATGAGATTCGAGTATTAAAATCTAGCCTGGTTTCAATTTGGTCACCTGGGTGACCCAAATTTTTGGGGTGGTGTACCTCCCCTCTGGACAATGGGGCATATCAAAAAGCTTTGTAGAATAAAGTGTTAAAGATTAGCCTGGTTTCAAGAGGGTCACCCAGGTGACTTTCCGAAACCAGTAGGTTTTCCGTTCGTACAGTGGAGCCTTGGCCAAAAGTCTAGAATTTCGCTATCTTGGTGGCAAATAGTGCATTTGAAGCCGTCCGAGTGGTTTCAAATAAGTCACCCTAAATCTTGTGGGCTGCCTTTCTAGGCCCAGGAGGACCATTTAGCTATTCTGAGGGTATTTGGGTTATTTTCAACTACGAAAACCTGAATGGACATAGTCTGGACTCTCAAAATGCGAAAATAGCAAAAACACCCTTTTTAGGAGTAGATTTAGCTAATTTAAGGGTGAAACATTATTTATTTATGAAAAAGAAATCGAGATTCTTGATTAGTGACCCAAAAAACGTATACAGGCGTATCTTGGTTGCTGAAAGTGCGAAAATAGCAATAACACCCCTTTTTTGGGGGTAGTTTTAGCCAATTTAGGGGTGAAGTTTTAATTTTTCGTGAAAAAGTAGTTAAATTCGTGATTATCGACCCAAAAAACCCATATGAGGCAAATCTGAGCACTCGAAATGCGAATATGTAAGAAAACTCCTTTTTGGGGGTAGTTTTTGCAAAATTAAGGGTGAAGCAGGTGATTTCTCTGATAGAAGACCAAATCTGGTATTCGCCAGTAATAATAAAACTCTCTACCCCCGTATTTTGACTGAATAACTAAGATTATTTTAAAAAATCTTATATTAACGCTTTAGAGCTCTTTTGGAGTTATTTTAGAGCTATCTTTGATTTTATTTGGAGCTCTTTTAGAGCTAAATCAGACGAAAAAATTTGAGCTCCAATGGAAGATTCGCCTTGTCTGGGTAAGTAAGCATTTAATTTAAGCAAAAGTATATTTCAAAATACTGATGCTGATTAAATTAATAATGTTTTTAAAACTTTAATAAATTAAAGTATAATTAAAACTAAGTTAAGTCTTGTTGTTTCCTAATCACAAGCTCATCTGAATTTGAAGTTTTTGGGTCCAGAAAATAAGGTTTTTACGATTAAAATTTATTTAATTTCCTTACAATATTCCTAATGGATCTACTTTTTATATATAATTCAACTTTCGGCCCATAAATGTTGTGAGATGAAATTTTATGGCCTAAGCTAAGTAAAAATTTCATTTAAGCAAAAGTATAAATTCCTAATAAATATATTATAACTTTTGGGCCATAAATGTTGTGAGATGAAGTTATATGGCCTAAGCTAAGTAAATTTTTATTTCAGCAAAAGTTTACAATAAACAGATAATTTTTCTTAACAATTTATTATCTTCAGAAACTGCTTAACTTGCCAGGCCCCTAAATAGCCAGTAAACGGCGTGAACGCAAATTGTATCAATAATTATCTACTATTATAAAAAAGTTTATGGGCTCTCTGTGGAGATTGCCATCTTGTGTCAACAGTTCATTAGCCAATCAAATTGCTTGTTTTCAAATTTGAATTTTTCTATTTTCTTTATATTTATTGTAAACATCTATCTTTGATATTTCTTTAATGAAGCTAATGGAAAATTATAACGATATAGTCTAGTTTTAATTTAGTGTAAAAAGAATTAAAATTTTATTTTATACAAATATTAAATAAATTGGAAATTATTTCAAACTATTGTAAGAATATATTAGAAATATATAGAAAGAATATCATCTAAAGTAAAAATCTTGTCTATGAAAATGACTTTTCATTATAAAACAAAGTTTTTGAAAAATAACTTTAAGGATTATAAACAAATTAATGGTTTGCATAAAAAACAAAATTTCAGTCATAGATAAGTAGTAAAAATTTTCGTTTACGTGATCTTCCTGGAAATACCTATTTTTTAAATCGACATTTTTTTTTAGAAGAGGAAAATGAGTGAAAGAAGGAAATTAAACCCATTAACCAAAACGTGTAGTTACTATGACCGTTAACTTAAAAGTAGTTACCTTCATATTAGCTTTATCCAAATAATAATTATTTTGTATACATCTAAATAAAGCATAAATCTATAAAAACGAATTCTTTAATTTTATTTTAATTTTCCACCGAGAAAATGGTTATTTAGGGGCCTGGCAAGTTAAGCAGTTTCTGAAGATAATAAATTGTTAAGAAAAATTATCTGTTTACTGTAAACTTTTGCTGAAATAAAAATTTACTTAGCTTAGGCCATATAACTTCATCTCACAACATTTCTGGCCCAAAAGTTATAATATATTTATTAGGAATTTATACTTTTGCTTAAATGAAATTTTTACTTAGCTTAGGCCATGAAATTTCATCTCACAACATTTATGGGCCGAAAGTTGAATTATATATAAAAAGTAGATCAATTAGGAATATTTTAAGGAAATCAAATAAATTTTAATCGTAAAAACCTTATTTTCTAGACCCAAAAACTTTAAATTCAGATGAGCTTGTGATTAGGAAACAACAAGACATAACTTAGTTTTAATTATTCTTTAATTTATTAAAGTTTTAAAAACATTATTAATTTAAGAATGAAAGGGGGCAATCTCCCCCTTCTAAGAACTAAAAATGTACTCTGTTTTTAATAAAAGGATATGCCCAGTTCTGTATATAGTGAATCGGACAACGAAATGCCCTTTGTGCCCTTTAACTTTTTATTTTTAAAAATATTTATTTGCATAAATGGTCTTAAATGAAAAACTGTTCTACAAGATTCTTAAATATATTTTTAAGAATCATATAAATATTTTTTTTTACCTAAAAATTTCTCTAATATTTTATAACTAAACACTTTTTTTAAAATACAATATACACAAACACGTATGTATGTTTCTTTTAATTCTTTTAAAATACAGGCAACCATAAATATGTATCTTTCATTTAATTCTTTTAATACAGACAACCATTAATAAAAAAAATAAATAATTGGGTAAATGACCAATTATTTTCTTTTAAGTGTTTAGCTTTTAACTGAGGGTTTCAAAAATATATTCAGTTCGGCTTAGTAATTACAGACTCCTATTTATATTAAAAAAGGATGAAATCACCAAATATGACAATACTAAATTAAAAGATTGGCTTTCCAAAGCTACGATATTATAATTAAATAATTTATTTATTATTGTTATTTTTTTTTTGTTGACAAAATTTTACTAAAAATTGCTAGAGTTTATTTTATTTATATTTATATTTTATAATACTAAATTTAAGAAAATGCAACTCTTTTTTTATATATAACTTTCTCCAGTTCCACGATCAGACCACGTTGTCTATGTGGGAAATATTATAATAATTTTTATATATTATGTAATATTTTTTTAATGTAAATTGCTGGATAAACAATAAACAATAAACAATAATGAAAAAACTTTATGTATCTAGCATGCATCCTTCTTTTAAAGCTGAGAACCATACTTTAAAAAAATAAATAAACAATTTTTTTCTTTTAAGTTTTTAACTTTTAATTAAGGTTTTCAAAAATATAATTCAGTTCGGCTTTATATTTACATTCTCATGTGTTACTTAAGTATCAAGAAATCCATTACTGGAGCAGTGTTTGTTCTTACGATCAATTTTCTGGTGTTCAAAAGGAATTAGCTATTACACTATATGATTCTTGTCAGCCTTAGATACTTATTACTTGTTTGGCTGAAATTAATGAGTTTTTAAACTGCAGAACATTCATCGTAAGAATGAACACTGCTTCAGCAATGGATTGACTTTTTGGTACTGAGAATGTAAATATAAAGCCGAACTGAATTATACCTTTGAAACCCTGAATTAAAAACTCAAACCTAAAAGTAAAAAACTTATTATTTATTTATTTATTTTTTTATGAGCCTTCAAAAGAAATTAGCTATTACACCATATGTTTCTTGTCTGCCTCAGATACTTATTTATTACTTGTTTTGCTGCAATTAATGAGTTTTTAAACTGCAGAACATTCATCGTAAAAATAAACACTGCTCCAGCAATGGATTTCTTGATGCTTAAGTAATACTCGAGTCTGTAAATATTTAAATATTGTCAATATCTTGATATATTTTATTAATATTAATTTGCATTAATTTTTTTCATAAGCTTTGCAAATATTTATCACTGCTAGGTTTATTTTTTAATAAGTAATACATGAGACTGTAAATGTAAAGCCGAACTGAATTATATTTTTTAATCCCTTGCTGATAACCTATAAAAGAAAAAAATTGTTCATTTATTTAATTATTTTTTTATATATATATTAAATTAATAAATAAAATAATGATTAAATGTATATACAGGTATGTTTGTATATGTATAAAAAACAATATATGAAATTTTTTTATATATAATAATAAATAATAATGTTTTTTATATATAAATAATAAATTTATTATTATATTTATACAGATATGTATGTATATATGTACACACCAAACCTAAAAGAATTTTTTGTTACCCAGAGAAGAATGATTGTTTATTTAATTCTTTAGAGCGGAATTATTTTGAGGTTAATATTTTTAAAAACAATTATTTTTGTTTTTATTCTGTTCAAAAAGAATTAAATTGAAAATAATTGTTTTTAAAAATATTAACCTCAAAATAATTCCGCTCTAAAGAATTAAATAAACATTCATTCTTTTCTGGGTAACAAAAAATTCTTTTAGGTTTGGTGTGTATATTATAAAAACCATATATGAAAGAAGTCGTTTGCGAGTATTTTCAGTCGCACTTTGACTATTTTTTCGATATTCGATAATATTCGTTCGCTTTGCGACTTTCGAAGTATTTTAGTTCACTTTACGACTTTCGAGTATTTTCGCTCGAATTGCGATTATCAAAGAGAGAGAAAGAGTATTTTCGCGTATATTAGTCTGTTTTTAAGACTTAACATAGAAACGGCGCCATAAATGGCGCAGTAATGTGCATTTCTACGAAAAAATCCTTTTTATGAGCACCAAAAATGAAGAAAAAAAAATTTACGAGGCCGCGACTGCCACCATGATTTTCTGGTAGTTTGAACCCTATAGAATGCAAAAAAAAATCGTGAACACGAAATCGAATTATCCATTATCCATATTCCTATTCTCATCTTTAATCACGCTCCAAACTTTTTCTTTTTTTAAGAGCATTTCCATTTTATAACTCCCAACGGCATAATTATTATTATCAAGCTTTTCGACTGAATATCTTGCGCATGTTCTTGACGCCATGTTGAAAAATTGAACGAAATTTTATTTAATAACTTTAAACTCATTTTTGTTTATCACACACCTTAAAAAACTGGGACCATGACCTGTTAATTTATTTGCAATGATTAACGCGTGATAAGGATGTGTGATAAAAGGTTTATAAATAAAACATGTCACTCTTTATTTAACAAATTATAAAATAGAAATCAAGTTCTCTTTATTTAATTATTTTACATAATATATATACGCGTGTACAATAGAGCGTACCGGTCAAGACTGAGTGAGAGTAACACCTCTTAAAATATAATATTAAAAGTCATGTGATTATAGAATCTTTAAAATACACAAACACTATAACAATATTTATATGTATTGATTGAACACTCATTTAAATATCTTCAACAAGTATAATACATTGAAGGAATACATTGTTTTTAACATAGAACTTGTTCATTGGATGGGGTATTTGAAAAAGTTTGGCTCGGCAAGGAGGATAGAAAAATTGACGTTTTTAGGAGGGGAGAGGGTGAAATATTGACATTTTTAGGTGAGGGGGGTGAAATATTGACGTTTTAAAGGGGGGGCTTAGAATATTTTCAATTTAGGGACTTAGAATAATTTGAAGTGGGAGTCAAGGCCTGATCGGGCCCTGATAAGTACACGAACTTAGAATACTTTAAGCTTATGTATTTAGGATAATTTATATTTCAGGATTGTAATTTCGATTTTTAGATTTATTACCGTTATAAGTGAACATATTCCATGCTCGTTGGTTGTGTAGTTACCCAAACCAGTTATAATTTTTTTTAATTCATATGAGTAAAATAAAATAAAATGTCCAAATAAATTCATAAAAAAGCATCCCAGTTATTGTAATAATATAATATAATATATAATAAGTAATAAATAAAATTAATAAATTAATTGTTTTATTGTTTATATTATGTTTCTATTATTTTTGAGGTTAGTTAGTTAGTTGAGTAGTTGATATCAATAAAAAAATTAAAGTAAAAATAAATTTTGGTATTTAAGAAAATAATTAAGGTTGAAAGTTTTAAATCCTTCTGCGCGCGACGCGCGCCTAATACTATTTATAAATAAATAACAGCTTTTATTTATAAAATTAACATTAAAGGCACCTATTTTCCAAAATCATCTCTATTTTATTTTTACTCTTTTTCTGATTCATTTAGTTGTTTCTATAATTTTCAGACAAATTAAAAATATAATCAGCATTATTAATGTTTGTTTAGTTCCTGACAAAACATATGCTTTGTTATTAATTTACATATTACTATAATAAACTTTCAAGTGTCTAATTTAAAATCATATGTAATTAATTTGTAAATTGAATATATAACAATAATTTTATCTATATAGTTATAGACGAACAACGCATGCAGTTTCTTCATGCAAAACGAAGCATGATATGAATTTGAATTTGTAAAATCCCGGTTAAAAAAATTTTATCATGCCAATAATTGACATGCCGGTAAAACAGACGAAGAGAATTCTTGCGCTACAGTTGGTGAGCAACGTTCAGTGTAGAGTAAGCAAAAAATAGTTAAAATGTTACTGCGCGATTCATAGTTTTACGAGAAAAAATTTTTTTCATAATAATAGATGTCACGCGAAAATCCGGACCTTAAAAGTTATCGATGGTGGCGGTGGTGCAAATCTGAAGGGAGAGTGAAGCAGAAGCGCGCATCTTAGAACAAAAATTTATTTTTTTTCATATTAGAATATTTTTTATATGTATTACTTACGAATGCTGTAACATGGCAAAAATTTAATACATAAAAATATATGTATATTTATATCAATATATATTTGAAATAAAACAGTATGCGTGGGCGCAGGTACTCTAGTATGCGTGAGACAACGCGTATTAGAAAGAGGGCGTAAGCGTGCAGTCAAAAGTAATAAAAATGTAACAAGAGAGAGCGAGAGAGAAAATATTGTACTTCCTTTCTTTAACTTCCGTGTTCCTTCTTCTCCGTTGTTCGCCGAGTAGAAACACGCTTGTTTTTACCGGCTCCTAAATTTTCAATAGTATAAAAAAATTACAGTTGTTCTAAAGTTTTTTAAAAATTAATGTTATCTCTTTTTTATTATTAATTCTCGTCAAGTATATGTTCTTTATTAAGTGGTAATTAAGTCCAACGACGTAAATCAATATTTGAATATAAAAGAGTATTCAAGAGTCGCCATTGTTTTAAGGTTAGAAATTATACTTGGTTGGTTTTCCAAGTGGCACATGATAGCCTAAATTAACATAATTACCAGGCGGTGAAATTATAATAAGGTTCAGTGGAATTGACGAAGGATTGACGCCAAAATATTGTAATTAGAGAATCATTGTCAAGAAGGTATTATTTATGGTACAAAATGATATTTAGCGCTAATTTTCTCCTTCCTCAAATTCTCTATTTTCAGTAGATACTTTAATAAATGTAAAAATTTAATAAATTATTTGATATTTAATTACTATTAAGATAATTTGGTTTTAAATTTTTCAATTAGAATTTTCTAATCAGCCTAAAGTTATAAGACGATTGTTCATTGATAGATAAAAGATTAAATAATTCAGAACATTTTATATTGTTATCTAATATTTTTTGCATCCAAATTATATCACTTGCGTTCATACTAGATTCAATTGTTGAGACATTGAATTTTAAAGCATTTTCAGAGTTTCTATGATCAATAACATTCATAGGCGATCCAGATTTAAAAGCTAAAATCTAATAAATTTATGACTTACTTTTTCAAGTCTACCAATACAATTTGTATAAATTGGCCTCCAGATCTGCTCTAGATACTAGATCCATACATAAATTGAGATTTTACTAAACTATAATATAAAGTTTTTATGGTTACTTCATTAAATCTAGTAGAATGTCTTCTTATAAAACTTCAAGATCTATTAGCATTTGCAATTGTAAAAGTAATATGATCATTGAAGGTAAGTTTGGAGTCCATAATAATACCAAGGTCTTCAATCAGAGCTACTCTCTCACAAGATTCTGTTTCATTAAGACAGTAGTTAAAATCAGTGAAATTGTTAGAGCGATTAAAAGAAACGATAAAGCATTTTTCGACATTAACGTCAAGTCTATTCAAACTACACGACTTTAAAGGTCTCAACAAATCATCATGTAAAAGCTTACGTTCATTTACACACGTTATTTTTCTGAATAATTTAACATCTTCGGCAAAAAGTAGTATCTCAGATGAATTTACTGTATTAATAATTAATGAATATTAAGAAAAGTAATGGTCCAAGGTGTAATCCCTGTGGAACCCTATACTTAGCTTCATAAGGTATTGAATTTACATCATTAATGTCAACAATTAAAAATCTGTCTTTAAGATAGTTACCAATCCATTTTATAAAGATATCAGAAAAACCATAACATTTTAATTTAAAAATCAAAATATCATGATCAACCAGATCAAATGCCTTTTTGAATTCTAAATATATAGAATCAACTTGTGATTTATTTTCAAAACATGAATAGATATAATTGGTGTATATAGCTAAATTCGTTATTGTAGATCTATTGCTCATAAAACCATGTTGCTTGTCTGATATAATATCAGGCAAGATGGTTTTAATTTTTACGGAATTAATATTATCAAAAATCTTAGGTATTGCACTAATTAATGCAAATATAAATATTAAATAAATTATTTTAACTTTATGACAAAAAATAACAACTGCAAATATTACCTGAGCTTTATGCCTTAAATATTTTCAGTAAATTCAAATAAACCTTTTTTACCCGTATCACCAAGTTTCCCATTTAAATAATATGGTAATTTTGACTTTTCAGCTTTCTAATTTTTTAACATGCTTTAAAATTTTTTTAAATACTAGCCAGCAGATAGAAAAGAATGTTTAGAAATATAATATTAAAAAATGATCATTTTTATTTATTTCTAATAATACCTTTGTCCCTTCCTTTTTAAATCAATTTAATAATAAAATATATAACACTTAAAATATAGTAAATTTAATAACTAGAGTGTAGATTTAGTTGGGTATTTAAATTTAATATTAAATTTTGAAAAAGAAAATGTCTGAAATTTACTTAAATTTGGCTACAGAAAAATCTGGAAATTCGGGAAATTTGGTTTGTAAAATTTTGTCGAAACACTAAAAAAGTTCAAGAAAATAAAAAAAAATAGTCTGGAAAGTCAGGGAAAGTCAGGGAATTTTAAAATTTCAGTTCCGTGGCACAGAGGGAAATAAAAGCTCAAAAGGGAACAAAAATCGGCTTCAGCACAAATTTTAATGAAAAATAAAACTAAAACATGGAATTGTAAGATATTCGTATGCTTGAAACGATGCGATACCGCTTTTAAAAAAAAAAAAAATCGTAAAAAAATTTTTTAGGTAGCTGAAGTCAGAAAAAAAAATTTTTTTTTAAAGAAAATTGACTTTAAAATATTTAACAGTTTAAATGTCAAATTGATGTAAAAAACATTTGTTGGTGACTTTTATGCATGAAAATATGATAAAAAAGCCGTAATTAATTCTAAAATTTTATTATACATGCATACGTGGACTGTTGAATGTGTGTTAGTGAATGCATGTAAAATTTTAAACAAAATTAAAAAAAACAGAATTAAACTAATTTTTATGCTTGTATAACTTTTTGAAAGTACTTAAATAAAGTATTTAAGGGTTACTTGAATACATATTGGTCTTGCAATATATGTTTGAGCATAACTTTGTGTGAGTATGTGTGTGTGAATGTCCATAATCATATTATCGTTACCTTTTTGTAACTTCAAGAAAATAGTATTTTAAATATTAACGTAGTAAAGTACATAGATGATTAAACTTGAATGTATGAGTGAGTATTTATATGAATTTTGAGCAAAAGTGTGACACTCACGCACACAAACACACACAGATAAACACACATATTTTCGCATGTATATTGTAACATTACTATAAACCATTAACCTTTTTTTTGTTAATAATAATAAAAAAGCATGCATGATAATGCGCACACAAATTCACACTTTTGCTCAAATTTTATATACATATGCACACATACACACTTTTGCTAAAAATTCATATAAATACTCACTCATACATTCAAGTTTAATCATCTATGTACTTTAATAAGTTAATATTTAAAATACTATTTTCGTGAAGTTAAAAAAAAGTAACGATAATATGATTATGGACATTCACACACACATACTCACACAAAGTTATGCTCAAAAATATATTGCAAGACCAATATGTATTCAAGTAACCCTTAAATACTTTATTTAAGTACTTTAAAAAAGTTACACAAGCATAAAAATTAGTTTATTTCTGTTTTTACATGCATTCACTAACACAAGTTCAATAGTACACGTATGCATGTATAATAAAATTTTAGAATTAATTATGGCTTTTTTATCATATTTTCATGCATAAAAGTCACAAACAAATGTTTTTTACATCAATTTGACATTTAAACTGTTAAATATTTTAAAGTCAATGTTCTTTAAAAAAAATTTTTTTTTCTGACTTCAGCTACCTAAAAAATTTTTTTACGATTTTTTTTTTTTAAAAACCGGTATTGCATCATTTCAAGCATACACATATCTTATAATTCAATGTTTTAGTTTTATTTTTCATTAAAATTTGCGCTGAAGCCGATTCTTGTTCCCTTTTGAGCTTTTATTTCCCTCTGTGCGTGGCCACCCTGCTATTAAATTGATATTTATGTACACTGTAAAAAGTAGAAGCTACTAATAATACAGGAGAGGACGTAAATTTTTTTGTAAAATGAAGCAGTAATTACTAGCAAGTCAGATCAACTTGAAACTTTTTTCAGTTTGTCAAGAAAGGTATCTAGTTCAGAAGTAAACAAGTTTGGTCCCAAATGTTGTAAAAATTGGCCAAATTGTTTTTTTGGACAATAATAAATAAATATTTAATATCTCGGGCAATATTAAATGAATTTTAGTGAAAATAGGTACCAGGGGGTTTTTTGGGTGACTGATTACGATTTTAATGTCAGAAATTTCTCAAACACCCTGTAAACAGTAAAAACCACCCTTTTTTAGCGGTTGTTTTTAAATTGTTACGATGGATTTGCCTTTTGTCATTAATTGTTTAATTAATAAGTAATTTTTAATTAAAAAAAGAAATAAAAACTAAACAATTAATCGAGAAGGGGTTAGCAAGTTTTCTAGGCTTGCCCCGTCCTTCAGACAAATTTAACGTAATTAAATAAAAGTTAAGAAGTTAAAAAATTAAGTTATTTAAATTTGCAAAAAAATTAAAAGATACAAAAATATCTTTAAGTGTCGCTGCGTGGTTTCGATCACAATAGTCGAGGACTTTAGCCTTGTTAGCACTCTTTTTGGTGAGTTGGAAATATAAAAATAAAAAGAAATAAATATTTGACTTACCTTTTATATAATTATAAATTTTTAAATAATTTGAGGAAAACTTTATTTTTAAAATGAATAAAAAGCAAATTTATCTTGAAAAGAAAAATTATTTAATTATGAATACCAAAAAAAAAACTTTGTACAATGAGAAAATGTAATTACAAAAAAATATATATGTTTTAAAAATTGAGAAATGTGAATATTTTGATAGCGTGGGCCGTGTGGGTCCCAGCTGAGCCTAATAGTTTGAAAATGCCTGATTGAGACTTCGTTACTGACTGTTTGAGACTGACTAAAAATGGAGTTTTTGGGAACGTGGTCCCTTTGATTTCCCTTTCCATGAGCATTTTTCAAGAAAAACGTCATAGACGAGTTATTAAAAGAATTCCCATGACTACATTTTATCCACAAAAAATTATTTACCGTTAGATAATTACAAATTTTTTTCCTAAGATGACTAATAACAATTAAAAATTTTATAATTTTATCTTATATAATAAAAATTTTAAAGGTATAGACCCAAAGTTTTTTACAATTATCTTGTTTTTCAACCTTCAACATTCCAATCTTTGTATTTTGATAGACAATAGATCGGAATGTCTAATGTCTACAAGATAAAAATAAAAATTAAGGTCATCTAGAAAATTTGATTTTTAAAATTATTCTAAAAAAATAAAAAAAATTCTTTAATATAAATTAATTAAATTATAATGCAAATATGCCATCACACCCCCCCCCCCCACTATGAAGGTTACTATTGCCTTAAAGAATGCTGTAGTAACCGTAAAATGAGGTGATTTTAAAAATAAAACTCTGAAAGAATTATATAGTAATAAATTAAAAATCAAAAATATTAATTTAATCGACAATTACATTTTCTAAATTTAAGGCAATAATTAATAGTTATGTTTTGCTATTTCTTAATTTGTTTTAAAATTTGGTATTTTCTTGAGTTATAATTTTTTTTTTTTTGAAGCTGTTGATGAAAGGAAGGGCTCATTTCCATTCAAATTAGCTCTCTTAACAAATATAAATCATTACTGTTGTGAATGATTTCTTTTCAATTTAATATTTGAAATAAATATGGCTGTGTAATCCACGATAATAAGTAGTCTTGAAACAATTATTGATAAAATTGCTATTTGAACAATCTTTTAAAGTTGTTAACATCTTTTGACTGCGACGATTCTGATATGAAAACAATAAAGAAGTAATACAAAATCTAGAAATTATAGACATAATTTCAGATATCTATGTAAAAACATCTTAGTATGATAATTAATTATTTCTGTAGATATTTTGAGCTCGATGAGTTATCATTATTGATGTTGAGTACTTCAATGATAATCATAAAGATCCTCTGGATTTTTAAGTTGACTATTGATTTCTTAATAACTTTGCTGACAGCAATTTTATTTTTGTTGCTACTGTTATTTGATTTAGAAAAGATGTGTGAAGAACTCCAATTAATATAAAACGTTTATGGTTAATATAGTATAATTCTTTATCAGATAGTTATAAATATTAATATGCCCAAAATTAAGAAAATTAAAATGATTTGAAACAAAAATTAAAATTAAAAACTACGCATTATTATTGCTATAAATAATTTCAAAAGCTTTTTACATAAAATTGATTAATACTTTAACAAATTAGTAGCCAAAATAATTAAAATCTCTTAACTATTTTGTAATGATAAAAATTTTGTTTTTATTTTTTTTTTGTTTTTGTTTTTTAATAACTATTAACTAGATAAGACATAAAATACTTATGGTAACTTAAGACTAACATAAAAAAATGAATGATAAAATAATTTATTCCATAATTTATAATTCAAAAGTGATTTAGATTAAAAATTAAAATTGAACGTACTTAAAATTAAAAAACGAAAACTAAATATACAAATAATCTTAAATCTATCAAAAATATGCAAGAATTTTATAAAATCTTTATTAATGTTTTTTTTTGTCTTGTAGATCATGAAGAGATCAAAAACTATTGTTGAGATATTTAATTAAAATTGTTTTGGTGATTGATTTTGTGTAAATATTTTATGAATTCGTTGAAATTTGAACAATCTTGACAAAAATAACTGTGAACGTTGAAAAACTTCGTTTGATGATTTAGCGACCTACAGAAACTCTAGTAATGATTCTTGAACCTCTTGTAATTAACCTTGAGACTGAATAGCGTTTGGTGTTTGATCTGCCAAATTCAATGTTTATTATCGCGAAATCTAAACTTTGATTATGTCAGTAAATGATTCTAAGGCTTACGTTTTTAAATTACATCAAATTCACAAAACAATTTCTATTTGTTGTAACTTCAAATAATAAGTTTAAAAATTATCAAAAATATTTTATTGTTTGTATTGACATTAATCAACGTAGTTATCAAAAGTAATTTAAAGCAAAAAAACCGATAAAAATTAAAACCTTTGGCGTAAAAAATTTGTGAATTCGGTAAAAATAAATTCTGTAAGATTTTAATTTTAATTAAAAGTAAAAATATCATTTAATATTTATTTATTTATATATTTTTTTAATCTGAAACATAAAATAGCATTAATATCTAGTAATAGAAAATTAAAAATTATCCAACTTTAACAGAAATATGTCGCTAAGAGCTTTAATGAGCAAAAATTTAAATTTGCGATTTATTAAATCGGAAATTTTTGATGATTCTGTTTTAAAGATATTTTAAATACAGCTATACTTGTTTCATTAAAATCAGTCAAAGGTTTAACTGGTTTTAAATTTTATAATCAGTAATGATAAACATATTTCAAAATATGACTTTTTGAAAAGCATATTGTAATAAACTCTTAGCGCAGTATTTCTGATAAATTAATATTTAATATTAAATTAAATTAGAATCATAAAGAAATAGTTTAAAAAGAAAAATTTATTTTGTGTTTAGTTTATTGAATAAATCAAATTTTATAATTTATTTCATATGTATAATCAAAATAATAAATTTGAAATCAAAAATAGAATTCAAAAGATTGAAAAATTAAAATTACAATACTATTTGCAAAAATAAAATCTATAAAATTTTCTATATAAAAATGTTGACTTATTATTAAAATAATTAGGTTTTCTACTATAACTTTGAAGTACCATAATTTATAGTAAATGAAAGATTAGAACCTAACAAAAAAATCAAAAATGTTTAAAAAAAATCTAATTTCCCGAGTAATCTAAATATATACGAAAACGAAATGTATGATAGACTAAAATTAAAAAACTTATTTCGTGATAGTTTTATAAAAAAAAAAGAAAATTTAGTAACTTGTTAAATTGTATATTATTGTGACCTTTAATCAAAAATAAAGATTATGTTTGCAAGTTAATGTTAAATAGGCAATAAATAATAAAATCACAATTATAATCATTAGCATATTAAAAAAAACAAATTTCAATGATTTATATATATCACAGTGTTTAGATTTCAACCAATATTCAAAAAATATATAATCCTAAATTTTAAGCTTAAATTTTCTTTAATAATCTAAAAAGATATGACGTGACTTACAAAAGTACAGAGGTCATTTTGAATCAAATTTTATTTTTCAAACAAAACTAGTCTGGGATAATCGTCCAGAATTAAAACAAAATAAATACGTTTAGACATAACTCGATTGAGTTCAGAGGTCTTTTTCAATTAATTTTTATTTTTTTAAAACAAAACTAGCCTGGGATAATCGTCCAGAATTACAACAAAATAAATACGTTTAGACGTAACTCGATTGAGTTCAGAGGTCACTTTTTTTCAATAGGCATACAAAGCCAAAAATAATCATCTGGGATAAACATCCAGAGAAAAAAAAACATAGACAACAATAAAATGCATAGAAGTCTGGGATAAACATCCAGAATCTAATTAAAATGAATTTATTTTCTAAAATTAACAGCTAAAGTAATAATAACTAAAATATCTATGCTTTAAGGGCTAGTAATAATTTATGACATTGTATAAAGTTCTTTTGATAATCTTAAAATTTCTTTTGGAAATCAAAACCTTAACTGGCCATATTAGGTAGTAATTTCTTAGCGAAACAAAAGATTTTCAAAGTCCTTATCCTACGTCTTCAATTATCAGGGAATCTTAAAATTAATTATTTGAATATTGATTTACTAAATTAAACAATGATTTACATATAAGCAATTTAGAATAAAGATGATAAAATTGGCTAGAAAGGAAAAAGTTAATAAAAAATTTATATTTTTAAATTAAATGAATAAAATTATATTTAGAAATTTATCAATATAACAAATACATGGTAAAATATTGAACCTTTCTATATTTTATGTTATTTTAGTTAAAAAACTTTGTGAATTCTGCGAACAAAAAAAAGGTCATAATAAGTAAACAATAAAATCTTGATATCACTAAAGATTTTTTGGAATAAAATTTTTCTTGGATTTAAATTACCATTTGTTAGAATAAATCATGAAACTAATAAAATAGTTATTAACATGGAGCATGTTTATAGGGAGGGGGTACTTCGGAATTTGAAAATTAAGGGGGGGGGGGTCAAATTAGTCCCATTTAAGGGGGGGGGGGTCAAATATGTCCCATTTAAGGGGGGTAGTCAAATTTGTCCCATTTAAAGGAGGGGGGTCAAATATGTCCCATTTAAGGGGGGGGGGGTCAAATATGTCCCATTTAAGGGGGGTAGTCAAATATGTCCCATTTAAGGGGGGGGTCAAATATGTCCCATTTTAGGGGGGGGGTCAAATATGTCCCATTTAAGGGGGGTAGTCAAATTTGTCCCATTTAAGGGGGGGGGTCAAATATGTCCCATTTAAGGGGGGGGGGTCAAATGGGCCTTGGAATAATTTCAATTTTGGGACTTAGAATAATTTGGGTTTAGGGACTTAGAAAATTTTTTTGATTTAGGGACCTAGAATAATACGCGTTTAGGAAATCATAATAGTTTGGGTTTAGAATCTTAACATTTAGTAAAGGTGATAATTACAAATTATAAAAATAGGAAATTGTATTTTTTTTTTTGTGTCTATGCTGTAAGATTACAGATGTAAATGTAAGTAAACATGTTCCATGCATTTTGGTTGTGTGTACACAAACCGGTTATAAGTTTTTTTTTACTATGGAATTAAAATTAGCAAATTAAAAAGTAAATTAAAATGATTAATTACAAAGATTATTAAAAATTTCGATTATTTATGTTAAAATTTAAAATTTTAAGGTTAGAAACTAATGTGCAAAAATATTTTAAAAATAAAATAGAATTTATTTGCGCGAAATGTCATTTAACATTTAATTTTATGTTTATTATAATAATTAAAAAATTTGACAATTAAATTTTCTAAAACAAAACGAGCACTATTAGCTAACTTTAAATATGCATTTAAATGCGAAAAAATATAAATCGAATTATGAGGTATAAATTTTTTTAAAAACTGTTTATCGCAAAAGAAATTGTAATTAATTTGTAAATATTGAAAAATGCTTTTAAAATAAAGCTTAAATACTAAAATTTTTAACGATTCTAAATTTGCATTTGCGAAAAAATTGCTAACCGAGATACTAAACTGTTTAGAATTAGAATTAGAAGAGTCTACTTGAATTAATTTATCTGGGAATATTTCAGTTTTATCATCAGATGCTAAAATAGAAAATGGGAAACTTTCTTTATTATAATTTTCTGGATTACTAAAATTTTTTTCTAAAATTGGGTACGCCGAAAATTTAAAAACATTTATATTGCAATTATTAAAAGAATTAAAATTTTCTCTAAACATCAAACGTTGAACAATACTAAAATAAAACAATTTTTCAGAGGAATTAATAGTAATATTATCAGGTTTTAATTGAGATTTTAAATTTACAGAAAAATCAAATTTATTTAAATTAATTTTTGCAACTTTAATTTCAACATTATCATTATAAAAATCTTCGGAATCAGCATCATAATTTGTTTCATCGTCACAAGTTTTTAAGCAAGAATCTATTACTAAGCTGGACACATGAAATTTATTTTTATCATACTTTGAAACTGTATTATCAAAAACATTACTATTTTCTAATTTTACTGGGTTTTCTTTGATTTCTATATTAGGCTCTGGGTTTTCAAAAACCTGAATCTTCTGATTTTTAACAAAATTTGAATTAGTTATTTTACTATAATGGTTGAAAATCGGATTTGACTTGAATTTGGTTAAAAAATCAAATTTTGAACATTTTGTTTCATCTCTAAGTTGTAAATTTGTAGTAGCTTTATTATTATTTTCAATTATATCATAAAATAATGGAAATTTAAAATCAAGGATATCATGCGAATCTTTATTTTGGGTAAAAACATTATTTTTATATTGATTTAATTCATAATTATATTGCTTATCTAATTTATTATGCGAATTTTTTAAAAAATGTTTATTTTTAATATTTGTTTTTACATACAACAAATTTTGGTTATTATTTTGATTTATAAAATTTCTTGGTTGAAAATTTTGATAACCGACTTCATTTTGATTATTTTTGTATAAATCATACCTACTATTCGAATTAAGGTTATGGAAATTTAAATTGTTGGTATTTTTGAGAATAAACGTTACTAGCAGCAGAGGATGCATTTTGATAATAGTTTGGATTAGAAAAACTATCAAAATTTAAAGAATTTTCGTATTTTTGGTAACAGTTACGATTAATATTGGCTTTTTCAACCTGATTCAAATAAATAGCGCAAAATTTAGCTAAATGGGGTCCTTTACATAATTGGCAAGTATTGCAGAATTTGGTCCAATGTTCATTGTTACAACAATATAAACAATAAACGATTTTAAAAACATGTTAAGAAAATTAAAATCAATCGTTTAGAAACAAGTTAAAAAAACTTAAAAAGGATTTTCATTTCGCAAAAAGTTTAGAAACAATACGGGGGCTAAGATTTAATTATTTCAGCAAAAATTTTTGCAACTACAAACAAGAAGAATGGTAAAACTAAAAAATTTCAAAAAAAATTTTTTTTTAAAACAGAATTAAGTAAATTAAAAATAGTTTACAAATTAAAATAACTAATAATAAAAATTTGCTAATATTACTATTTTTTTTTTGCTATAAATTCAATAATAACTATTTAAAATTTACTTTCAAAAATTACTAGAAAATTATAAAAAAACTCTTAAATGTAAAGACTGTATTAATTTTTTTCGGTATTTTTTTTTTTTTTGCAAAATTTAAAATTCAAAAGTAAAAAATTTGATGATATAGCTTTTAAAAATATTTAAGAAATTGCAAACATTAAGTTAATTGATTTAAAGAAAAAACCATGGATACACAACTTATATGGATATAACGTCCTCTATAAGAACCTATAAGTGAGAAATTACTACTGCTAGAAATTTTGTTCCGACTCGCTATCCTTTACTAACTTAAAAGAATATATTCCCTACTCCTACTATTAGAAAAGGATAAAAGGTCGGAACACATACTTTCTCTCTTTTTAAAATTAGCCACATTTTTTTTTGAATGTGATATCCATATAAGTAGTGTATCCATGGAAAAAACAAAATTATAAAATAAAATGATAAAGAAATTATAATAGAAAAGAATAAAAAATAAAAATTAATTTAAAAGAAAAGAATGCTAATTTTGGCTAAAATTTGCACAAGACTACCCACAAGCTGGATGCCAATTTGTTACGATGGATTTGCCTTTTGTCATTAATTGTTTAATTAATAAGTAATTTTTAATTAAAAAAAGAAATAAAAACTAAACAATTAATCGAGAAGGGGTTAGCAAGTTTTCTAGGCTTGCCCCGTCCTTCAGACAAATTTAACGTAATTAAATAAAAGTTAAGAAGTTAAAAAATTAAGTTATTTAAATTTGCAAAAAAATTAAAAGATACAAAAATATCTTTAAGTGTCGCTGCGTGGTTTCGATCACAATAGTCGAGGACTTTAGCCTTGTTAGCACTCTTTTTGGTGAGTTGGAAATATAAAAATAAAAAGAAATAAATATTTGACTTACCTTTTATATAATTATAAATTTTTAAATAATTTGAGGAAAACTTTATTTTTAAAATGAATAAAAAGCAAATTTATCTTGAAAAGAAAAATTATTTAATTATGAATACCAAAAAAAAAACTTTGTACAATGAGAAAATGTAATTACAAAAAAATATATATGTTTTAAAAATTGAGAAATGTGAATATTTTGATAGCGTGGGCCGTGTGGGTCCCAGCTGAGCCTAATAGTTTGAAAATGCCTGATTGAGACTTCGTTACTGACTGTTTGAGACTGACTAAAAATGGAGTTTTTGGGAACGTGGTCCCTTTGATTTCCCTTTCCATGAGCATTTTTCAAGAAAAACGTCATAGACGAGTTATTAAAAGAATTCCCATGACTACATTTTATCCACAAAAAATTATTTACCGTTAGATAATTACAAATTTTTTTCCTAAGATGACTAATAACAATTAAAAATTTTATAATTTTATCTTATATAATAAAAATTTTAAAGGTATAGACCCAAAGTTTTTTACAATTATCTTGTTTTTCAACTTTCAACATTCCAATCTTTGTATTTTGATAGACAATAGATCGGAATGTCTAATGTCTACAAGATAAAAATAAAAATTAAGGCCATCTAGAAAATTTGATTTTTAAAATTATTCTAAAAAAATAAAAAAAATTCTTTAATATAAATTAATTAAATTATAATGCAAATATGCCATCACACCCCCCCCCCCCCACTAAAAAGGTTACTATTGCCTTAAAGAATGCTGTAGTAACCGTAAAATGAGGTGATTTTAAAAATAAAACTCTGAAAGAATTATATAGCAATAAATTAAAAATCAAAAATACTAATTTAATCGACAATTACATTTTCTAAATTTAAGGCAATAATTAATAGTTATGTTTTGCTATTTCTTAATTTGTTTTAAAATTTGGTATTTTCTTGAGTTATAATTTTTTTTTTTTTTGAAGCTGTTGATGAAAGGAAGGGCTCATTTCCATTCAAATTAGCTCTCTTAACAAGTATAAATCATTACTGTTGTGAATGATTTCTTTTCAATTTAATATTTGAAATAAATATGGCTGTGTAATCCACGATAATAAGTAGTCTTGAAACAATTATTGATAAAATTGCTATTTGAACAATCTTTTAAAGTTGTTAACATCTTTTGACTGCGACGATTCTGATATGAAAACAATAATGAAGTAATACAAAATCTAGAAATTATAGACATAATTTCAGATTTCTATGTAAAAACATCTTAGTATGATAATTAATTATTTCTGTAGATATTTTGAGCTCGATGAGTTATCATTATTGATGTTGAGTACTTCAATGATAATCATAAAGATCCTCTGGATTTTGAGCTATCAACTTGAAACCTGTTTTGAACGACTTTAAAATAAGCCTGCTTTCGTGTCATACTGCGGATTTTTCATATTTTTTTATTTTTAATTAATCTATTCACTAAAAATGCATTTTATGCGAGATCCAAAAATATGCAAAAATTATGATTTAATATTTTAAAAAAATTTCCCATTTGTTTTAGAGTGCAAAAAATATAGGAAGTGAAAATTTCGATAAATGAATAGGTTGAGGTAGTGTAAATAGGCTAATTAAAAATAAAAAATTTTGAAAATCCGCAGTGATGCACGAAATCCGGCTTATTTTAAAGCCGTTCAAAACAAGTTTAGAGTCAATAGCTCAAAAACTCAGTCCAAGAGCGATTTTTGTCCATTTTGCCACACTGTGTGGCGGATCAAAAAACAGAAAAAAAGAATTTTGTACATTACCTGGGGATTTTCAAGGTCGAGAAAAACGTTTTTTTATGAATGATAATTTTCTTTTTATCACCCGAGCATATTTTCTAATTTTCTAAAATGAAGTATCAAAAAGCAGAAAATATAACCTCAAAAACTCCTGAATATGTAAAAAGCTCTTTTTCTGCTTTTTGATACTAAAAAATGACAATTTTCATTCATAAAAACGTTTTTCTTAGTCACAATTAATAAAACATTAATGTCATATAAAGTTTGAAATTTTTTAGCACTTTTTTTCCGACTCCAATCACCAAAAAATTTTTTCGCACGTGCGGCTAAAAAAACAAAATTAATAAAAGTAAACATCAAAAAACTCCAATTTCCCAAAGCTTACTTTAAGGATGATTTGCGCTTTTAAAGTGGTAATACGCATGGTCTCAATTTTGTAAATTGTAAGAAATTGCTCGCTCCACTTTGAAAAAAAAAATATGGCTGCGCGCCCCTCTGTAAATTGTTATTTACCACTCCTCTCACTTTGTAAATGTAGCGCCGAGTTATCGCTACTTTACAGCGCACAGGCTTCCACTTTCACTTATGAGGGTAGTTTTAAGTTCTGTGCTACCCCCTCCCTATAAACATTTTCCATCTTATCATTTTAAGGACCTTTTGTAGCAAATTTTTTGTAATTTGATTCAACTTACCCCCCCCCCCCCCGCCCTCAATTTTCTAGATCTACCACTAAATGCACAGTGGTTTTTTTTAAAGCCCAATTCAAAATATCCTTCAAAATAGCGCTCATAGCAAAAAAACTTGCCTTAAGCCAAAAAAAAAAAATAGTTTTCAGCTCTTAAAATCCATATTATTCTTTACCCCTTTATCGAAATTATTCTAAGTTTGGAATTAAAAATTATTTTAAGTCCCTAAATCAAAATTATTCAAAGTTCATAAATGAAAAAAAATTTCAGTTATAAATCTAAACTGAAATCATTCTAAGTGTCTAAATTAAAATTTATGTTCACCCCCCCCCCCCCCCAATAATGTGATTGAAAAACCCCCTGCCTATAAACATTTGTCATGTAAATATTTACAAATCTTTGATTTTTGTGCTTTGTTTATTACTTACTTTAGGTTTTACGGCTAATTTAAAGCTGAAAAAAGTCGGAATTTAAAAACTTTACAGCAGCATTTTATTGAGTTATCATCTAAGCATACGGTACTGTATGAAAATTTTTCAGAACACTTAGAAATAGAGGGACCTAATGGATTAACTATAAAAATTTTTTTTAATTGCTAAAAAAAAGGAATTTTGGCCATAACTTTTTTTTGGCTAATGATAACGAGATGTACAATGAACCATTTCAAAGCTAAGGTTAACGCCAAACTTTCATGTCTTATGCAACATTTCAATTGGATCAGCCATTTTTCTTTAATTTCGCCCGACAAAAAAGAGCATTTACTGTTATAAACATAAAATAGGCAATTTTAGACGGCTAAATCTGCTTGCAGACGATAAATTATAACAAAAACTTGAATTACAAATCAGGATCTTTTCTATGAGAAATTGGGGCTTCACCCTTCAATTGGCTAAAACTACCCCAAAAAATGCGATTTTCGCTACATTCACTCTAGCCTTCTAAAATTTGGTATACAGGGGTTTTTTGGGACGCTGATCAAAAAAGTTGAAGTACTTTTCATGAAAAACTAGAACTCCACCTTCAATTGGCCAAACTACCCCTAAAAATGCCATTTTCGCTACATTGACTCTAGCCCTCTAAAATTGGGTATACGGGGGTTTTTCGGGACGCTGATCACGAAAATTGAAGTACTTTTCATGAAAAACTAGATCTTCGACCTGAAATTGACCAAAACTACCCCTAAAAAGGGAATTTTTGCTGTATTCACTTTAAGCCTTTGAAATTCGGTATAGGGGGGTTTTTTTTGGGTCAATCATCACGAATATTGAGGTATTTTTTATTTCTTCCTTATCACCCTTAAAATGGATGATACACCTGAATTTCGTTCAGTTCAGAGTACGGAATATGATTGATCATCTGTAGATATAATAAGATTTGAAAAATATTATAAAATTTTTTTTCTTGTGATTTTTTGTTAATTTTTCGAAAATCCTATAATGTTTCAATAACATTAAAATAATTTTTTTTGATAAAAATTAATGAAGTATTTATTTACAATACTAATAACCTAATAATAATTTTTAACATTTTCAGTAGTACATTAGGCTAATTTAAGGTTTAAAGAAAAATATTTTATCGATGAGACCTCCATATTAAGGGTGATAAGTAAGAAATAAAAAATACCTCAATATTTGTGATCATTGACTCAAGAAACCCCCCTATACCAAATTTAAAAGGCTTAGAGTGAATTCATCGAAAATTATCATTTTAGGGGTAGTTTTGGTTAATTTTATTGTATGAACAGAAAACCTGCTGGTTTCGGAAAGTCTCCTTGGTGACCCTCTTAAAACCAGGCTAAACTATTACACTTTATTCTAAAAAGCTATTTGATAATAAAGCCAAAGTCTAGCCTATGCGCCATTGTCCATAGGGGAGGTACACCGCCCCAAAAATTTGGGTCACCCAGGTGACCAAATTGAAACCAAGCTAGATTTTAGTAAATCGCCATCAAAGACCTACAGTTAAATGGATATTACGGATAAGCTGCCCTGGGCCCCGTAGTACGGCCGTAATTTAAGTCACCTGGGTGAACCTCTTGAAACCAGACTAAACTTTTACACTTTACTCTACAGAGCTTTTTGATAAAGTACCCAAAGTTTAGCCTATGCCCCATTGGGAGGATACAGCTCCCAAAAATTTAAGTCACCCAGTTGTTCCCAATGAAACCAGAAAAAATTTTACGCACGTTTTCTTTTCACCATAGCAAACGTATATTTCGAATATGGTCTATGCCAACCTGTTAAAATGATAGAAATTGACGGTATTTTGGTTTGAAAATTGCCCAAAATGTCAATTTTCTTATGTTTTTCACCCAATTTCTTACAAATTCAGCTAAATGAGGCAAGGGTCTTATTAAAAAAAAAAAATATTATCAATCATTCTTACAAATTCAGCTAAATGAGGCAAGGGTCTTAATAAAAAAAAAATATAACCAATCTTTTTAATATTTTATTTCTATTGTATAATTTATGATAGAAAATTAATACTAACCCTCAATAAATAAAAATTATATATTTTATTAATATTAAATTCGACCTCAAATTTCGAAATTCAAAATAGCGGGCTCATTCACCAAAATCTAACAAACTAGTTTATCTATAATTAAAAAAAGACAGACCAAGCCTTACTCTACACTGAAAAAAAAATTATAAACCCGACGTCTTGAATTTTACAGGCCGAAAGCATCGACTTAGTTTAGGGGCGGTATCTTGTTTAATTACTCTAGACGTTTGCAGAGGAATGAACGCGCGTTTTGACTAAATTAGTAGCACAGTGTCCATGTCTCTACCGAACTCAGGGAATGCGCGTTCGCATCGAGGCCCAATAAATATGCGTCCAACATATATTTGTCACGTGTCTGTTGGGGCCTCGGAGAGAACGCGCGTTTTGCGAATTCTTATAGCGGCACCGCCCCCAGTCCCAGTTTCTTTTGAAGGCATTGAGAGTCTATTATAAGAGACAATTTCAATGTTTTCATAACTCGGTTGACTTATGCATATCGATTCTAGGCGTCGGGTCTATATTAAAAAAAGGCACGTCAAGCCTTACACTAGCGTAACGTAAAGAAAGTAGGCTATAATAAAAAAACGACACGTCAAGCCGTACACTAGTATAACCTAAGGAAGTAGTCTATATTAAAAAAATGATAAGTCAAGCCTTACACTAGCGTAACCTAAGGAAGTAGGCGATTATAAAAAAACGACAAGTCAAGCCTTAAACTAGTGTAAACTAGGCTATAATAAAAAAACGACACGTCAAGCCTTACCCTAATGTAACCTAAGGAAGTAGGCTATAATAAAAAAAAACGACACATCAATCCTTACACTAGCATAACCTAAGGAAGTATTCTATAATAAAAAAACGACACGTAAAGCTCTACACTAGCGTAACCTAATTTTTTTTATTATAAATTACTCCCTTAGGTTATATAGCTACTTCCTTAGGTTACGCTAGTGTAAGGCTTGACGTGTCGTTTTTTTAATATAGACTTCTTCCTTAGGTTATGCTAGTGTAAGGCTTGGTAAAATAATACAGTTGGTTTAATTTATACATATTTTTATATTATTTTAATTAAATAATTATATGGGTGGGTGATAACCAATAAAATATTTTTTTTACATTTAAAAATATAATTTTATTTATTGAGGGGTACACTGAAAAACCGGTACCATTGAAACAATGACTTAGAAGCAATTGATATATGCCAATGACGGATATCATAAATTCAATGGCGAGATTGAAATTATTTCAAATATTTAAAGCTATTGAAATGATTATGAATACATATCATTTCAATGTATAATAAACAGAAAATAAGTAAAAATTTATTTTTTTTTTCTTTTTTTTTTTACATTTATTATTTTATTTTAATGTTTACTTATTTAATTATTCCTCGCTTGTGTATTTTTTTTTTAGGCGGTATATTGTTAATTTGTTATATTATTTTTCGATTTTTTTTATTAATTATTTTTTTTATTAATTATTATTACATTATTATACATTTATGAATTTAATTTTTTTTTTAATTTATAATCAAATAAACAAACTGCGACTTCATCCGGGATCGAACTGGATACCGTTGTGAACCGTGTTGATCAGTAAGCAGCGACCTTATCCATTACGCCAGCAGGACTCTTTGTGTTTATAAAAAAATTTTGAAGACTATATGTTACAGATAATAATTTTCCCACTCCTTTTTTTAATATTCAGAGTAATTTATGCATATCTAGCGAAATGCATGATTAAAAATAATAATTAAATTTATAATAAATGATTTTCAGGTAATTCCATTTCTTTATAAGAGTAATAATGAATAGCAATAATATAAACAAAAACACCGCGCGCGCCAAGTCTGAGTAAACAATAAATACGCAGAAGGATAGAAAGAGAAAGAATAGTATACCTAAACATATGCACAATACGTAATTTGTTTTGTTATTATTAATATTATTGAACTAAAATCAATTTCTATTGATTGAATGTTTTTAAACGTTAAATCAAAATATTAAAAACAATTATTTTGATTGTATGCTCTCTATTAATTCAATCTTATATTTTCTTTTATTTTGACGAAAATTTACATCAAAACAATGACTGCCATATTAATGGCGAGAAGCTATTCGTTTAATAGCGGCGCCATCAAATCAATGATATATTCTATTGGCATATTTCAATCGCTTCTAAGTCATTGCTTCAATGGTTGCGGTTTTTCAGTGTAGTATTAATTTTCTATCATAAATTATATAATGGTAATAAAATATTAAAAAGATTGGTTAAAAATAAAGCAAAAATTATGGTTTTAAACCATTGTTGGATGATTATGTTGGTCCAACATTTTTAAAATGTGGGGGCAATTTTCACCCCTTATAATTATCCGTTATAGCCTAATTTGGATCTATAATAAAAAAATCTTAATATTTATTAATCTTATCTTCAAAAAAGTTAGCTTATTACAATCGATAATTTAAATGATTTTAAACATTTTAAGGCTGTTATAATTTACCGATTTTGAGGTTAGCAATCTGTCACTTTTGGTCCCTCATTTTTAATTTTAAAAATATGATTTTGTAATCGTGATCAGCATCCCTGAAAACTACTTAAATAACTTTAAAATGCTTGAAATCGCTTAAATTATCGAGTTTTCGGTTGACAATTGACAATTTCTAGTCCGCCATTTTGAATTTTGAAATTCTGATTTCAGAATCGTGATCAGTGACCCCAAAAACCTAACTGGTGTGCTAAAATTTGGGTAAACAAGCAATATTTTTTAAGTTTGCAAAATTTTTGCCTAATTTGGGCAATTGCGAAAAACTGTCCATTGGAAAATGGATAAAACCTTTCCAATCGTTTTTAGCAACTGCAAATATATAAGAATCACTTAGTTAGATCTATTTTTTCGATTTAATATTTGTATGGTGCATTTTTTGCTGCTGTCGCCTTAACTATTGTGATGCAGAGTGATGTATAGTCATGCAGAATGTTATATGCGCTCCATTATGTTTTCTGAATATTTAGGAACATAATTCAGGAAAAAAAATTTCCGCATCGCTTGCATGGATGCTGCATCGCGTCGCCGACCCCTTGACCTATTGCCTATCAATCCTAATATTAATATTCGAATGAAAATTTTACTTTTTTTTTCATTTTTTTTTTGTTCATTTATGAGATATTATCCCATTAAATCCCATATTATTCCTTAATATCCCATATTATGTTCTAAAAAATATAGATATTATGGGATATTATGTTCTTTTTTTCCACGAGGGATCATCCAGGTGACTTTCCGAAACCAGCAGGTTTTTCGTTCGTACAATGGAGCTTTGGCCAAAAGTCTAGAATGTCGGTGGCAAATAGTGCATTTGAAGCCGTCCGAGTGGTTTCAAATAAATCACCCTAATTCTTATGGGCGGCCTGTCTATAAAATCAATGTCTATCGATTAGATGTTTTTTAACGTTAAATTAAAATATTAAAAACAATTAGTTTGATTATATATTAATTCAATCTTATATTCTCATTTATTTTGACGATTTACATCAAAACAATTACTGCTGTATTCAATAACAAGCGGCAATTCCTTTAATAGCGGCGTCATCAAATCAATGATATTTTCTATTGTCATATTTCAATGTCAAAAGCTGTTGATGTCGCCCGGAATTACAGTGCATAAAATGAAAATAACTGAAGCAAAAGAAACGAGTAAAAAACTTTTAAAAACTAGGAGCTTGTACAAAATTTTTGATATAATATTAAACAACTAGGTGGGAATTACGTATATAACCAAGGTGAGTGAAGTTAGTCGCACTAGGCACAGCCGAGTGCGAGTAAACACACCGAGGTTTATATACGTAATTCGCACCGAGTCATTTACGTTATTTTGTACTTCACCTAGTAAAATAATTAGTGCCTGATACTTTAATTAAAAAAATATTTAAGATAAAATCATAATTATATCATATAATTATTATTTAATCTTAAATATTTTTTCGCAATGACTTGAATATAACTGTGATCAGCTTCGATATCTCAGAAAAGGTTAGTAGTTATTTTTAATGACGACACATAGTTTTTAGCTTTGAGCATGTGTTGTTCATAACTGTCGACTACAGAAATTATCGGTGCTCTTCATTTCACAAAAAAAGCATGTAAATCATGCTTATTCAACTTTATTTCTCCTAGAATAGTTATGAGCGTATGATCGCGTAAATGCAAAATAAAGATGTGAATCTGCCATCTGTGCGTGGGATAGTTATGCACTAATTATATGCTAGGTGAAGTATAAAAATTATTTTAGTCATAAATTTCAATTTTGGAAGCAATTAAAAAATTGGTCATTTTTTGCCAAAAATAGTCATTCGGTTTACAGATTATAACGGTAACAGTATTACTGATAAAAAATTCCGTTTACGGGGATTTATAGCTGACACTCACAAAGAACATGAGATCAATCGGAAGGTATTTGGTTAACATGCAAGGTAGCAGCGTTATTTAGAATATATCCTAAAAAACTCTATCTTATAGCATAAAACCCTGCTAGGGGGTCTAATTTTCGGAGGACCATTTAGGTATACTGAAGGTATGTGGGGTATTTTCAACTACCAAAACCTGAATGGACCTAATCTGGATTCTCAAAGTGCGGAAATAGAAAAAACACTCCTTTTAGGGATACGTTTAGCTAATTTAAGGATGAAATATTAATTATTTATGAAAAAGAAGCCAACATTCGTAATTAGCGACCCAAAAAACCTACATGAGGCAAATCTGAGGACTCAAAATGCAAAAACATAATTAAACTCCTTTTTGGGAGTTAGTTTTTGCAAATTTAAGAGTGAGGCCCCGATTTCTCTGATAGTAGACCAAATATAATATTCGCCAGTAATAATACAACCCCTCCCCCAACTCCCATTTGACTTGAGTAACTAATATTATTTTCTAAAATCATATTAACGCTTTAAAGCTTTTTTGGAGTTATTTTAGAGTTATCTTTGATTTTATTTGGAGCTCTTTTAGAGCTAAATCAGACTAAAAAATACGCCTTGTCTGGGATCTGTTGTACTAAATGTAAATGTAAACAAGAGTGTACTGTATTTTGCTATTACGTAAATAAATCTGATTATAATAATAATAATAATAACAACAATCAATAAAAAAAATAAAATGTTTTCGAAAAATTAGTAAATTTTCGAGAATACTCAATTTTTTGTTACTGTACTAAATTTAGTAAATTTGATATTCTTATTAATTTAACCAATAAATTGGTTAATTTTAAACTAATAGGTACGTAACAGTGTTTCGCCATAGTGTATTAGGTTGGCTCGTCAGTAGACTCCTAATACACCTTATCTAGACACCGTTTAATTATTTAAAAAACAAAAAATATTAAAATTATAAAATTAATTTTTTTTTTAAATTTGTGTAAGTACTTGCCTCGCACATGCTTTCAAAACGACTAAAAATGCTGGCTTGTGTATACCGTTAGAAAGGAGCAGTTTAGTTTTCTCTTTCTAATTTAAATACAGCTGGCATTTTATTCTATTAATTTCATAAAAATTACATTCAAAGTTTTATTAAATTTAATAAGGCTAAAAATAACACGAACTGATAAATCAGTATCAAAAAATGTCATAGCCTTATTTTTGAAAATAAATTTTCATCAAAATTTGCTTATGTTAAAGCTTCTAATCAATAAATAAAATTTCTGGTAAACTTCATTACTCAATATTTTCTTTTTGTTAATATAAGGAAGTTACTTTTTAAAAAAGCAAATTATACAACCCCTAGGAATGATAACCACCCCCTTATTTTATTTCAACCCTTAAATTTAATGTTAATTTATTAAAGAAATAAAATAAGGGTTGAAATAAAATAAGGGGGTGGTTATCATTCCTTGGAGTTGTATATTTTGCTTTTTTTTGTAAAATAATCATATCTATAAGCAAGAACTTTGTTAAGCATCAAATTTAACAAATCATACTATTTTTTACATACAATAATTAATTACATAATACTGACTAGTCAAAAGTTAACTGTTAATAGTAAATATCAATAGTAAATAGTAAATATCAATAGCAGATAGTCAATTACAAGGAGATTGGTGCAAATGCTACCAACGTAATGTGTTCTTTTCCTCCTAAATAAAAAATGTACCTAATACCCGAATTAGTGAGTCTCTGTAATTGCCCACTCAGTTCATTAGAAATATCAGAATAAACTGCTGAGCAGTAATCCAAATGGGAAATCATAAGAGAATCAATGAGGCGCTTACGAAGTGCTTCAGAGGTACAATATTTGATGAGCCTAAGACCATACAATATACTATTTACTTTTTTAGTCACCTTTGTTACTTGGGGACGCCAGGACATACAAGAGTCTAGGGTAATGAAAAAAAAAAATATCTTATAAACTAAATATCTAAAAAACTAATTTACATATTTACATACTTATAAACTAATTAACATACTTATGAACTAATTAACTTACATATTAACTAATTATATAATTTATATTTGGGTAGATTTAAATGAAGTGAGGGCGATTTGAATGGTCGGGTCTTCAAAACTGCTCCAAAGTGTTTTTTTCTGAAAATAATACCAAAAATAAGTAACCAGCCCAATTTTTAGCCTCCCAGAGCGAAATCTCAATTTTTGGCAGCCATTTTAGTGTTTTTGGCTGTCGTAAAAAATGTACGAAAAATGAGTCATAATTTTTTTTATTATTGCTGTAAAAAACTCACATTAGCATGGAAAATTTTTTTTCTATAGGTCCGGATAGGAAATTTCCCTGGCTATTCGATTCCGGGGTCAAAACATTTTTTTGACTAGCGCATGCGCGAGGAATCGCTAAGATAGGCTGTTTTTTTTTCAAAATTCGATTTCTCAAATGCCTTTTAGTGAAAAATCTTCTAACCAGGCTTAAAATTTTATTTACTTAAAGCTTATATTTTTTGGCAAAGAAAAATTTTGATGGGACACTGCTTTTTGGAAGCTCTAGATTAAAAAATAGAAGCTTTTAAAAGATCAGTTTTTACAAATTACAAATTTCCCGCCAAGTCACGTGACCAATCAAAAATCTGACCAAAAATTTGGATTCCGTGGGACATTTTACATAATGATATATCTTTTTATGTTTTTAAGAGCTTTCAAATTAAAACAGTGAAATAATAAAGAATTTTCTGATTAATTTTGAATAATTTGGTATAATTTAAAAAATAAAAAAATTTGCTTTTTAAAGAAAAAAATGAGATATTTTAAACTTTTAATTTAAAATTTCGCTGCTTTAACATAAACGCTCTTAAAAATAAATTTTTAAAAATAAATTTTTAAGAGCGTATATAAATTTTTCCTATTCACTTATAGGTATTTGAGAAATCAACTTTTGAAAAAAAACAGCCTATCTTAGCGACTCCTCGCGCATGCGCTACTCAAAAAAATTTTTTGACCCCGGAGTAGTAATAGTTCCACTGTGGCGAGATTGCAGACGTCAGCGAAATAAGAAATAGACACATATGAATGTGTGGGTGATTTATCATGCAAACTCTGACCTTGCTATGAGTGTGTGAACTCTGACGCCGCGGTGGGGGTGAGATGAGCCTCACCTTTTTTTTTTGTATAATAATTATAATTATAATAATCTCTTTTTTTTATAAATTGCATCGTCAACGCTTTTTTCTTCCTATAAGTTTAAAATTTTTTTAAAAAATTTTTTAATTTTATATTTTTAAGATAATGATGATTCTCTCATTTTTTTAATTTTGATTTAAGTGTAACAAGAAACTAATTTTCTTTTTTTCTTAAAAAAGATAAGGTGATGTGGTTGGTTTGTTTGAAATGAATTAAAGATTTTTTTATCATATAATTTTTATATTTATTATAAAAAAAAGTAAATCATGGTTTACAATAATTTTACAAAAGTTAGGTTTATAATCGTACTTAAAATTAGATACATTGGTTAACATATATAAAGATAATACATAATTTTTTTTAAGAGTGTAAAATTAAAGATAAATATTATTAGAGAATTAATATGCAAATTTGATTATACTATTCAAATGCAGCATTCAGTCTAGATATCAAGTAATTGAAATGAAGAACAGAAAGTTCTTTTAAGTAGAGATGAGCGTATTCCAAACTTAAATTGCATTCTGTGTCTTTTTTTTCTTCGTTCATTTGATTTTGTAAATTTTCGCTAACCTTTTCGCCAAAACGTTCGCAGATTTGTCTCACATCTTTAGCGTTAATTTGTGAAATAATTTTTTTTCCACTCTCGTTCAAACAATCGATTAAATTACTGATGAATTTTTTTTGTAACATAGATAGATAATCGGTTTTTGTAAAAGTTGAAACTTATAATTCATGGAATTTACTATATTTTTTAAAGCGATAAAACTGACTTTTTGCAAAACTAAACTCACTTTTGATTTCTTATTATTATTATCAGATTGGGTATCTTCGTAAGATATCTCTATTGCTTTTTCTTGATAGCAGTGAGTAAATTTATTGGTGAAATCGTTTTCTTTAATTGAGTTATCCTCTGATATTTTTCCGCAAAATTAGTCGTCGATTTTTTGAAAATATGAGCGTAAAGACTACAAGCCGTCATAGTCGAGAGCCAAATACCCAAAATTGAAATTGTTGCCGCATAGTCGGAAAACGAATTCAAATTCAGTTTCAGACTTATCCAATCCAAAACCGATGTAAACTTTTTTCGTAAAAGATTTGTTGATGCCGTAAAAAGATGAAAGCAGCAAATTTTGGTTTGAGCAGGCCATGATGATTTTTTTTTTATTTTAAAATGGTAGTGAATTGCAGTTGCAATTTTGTAATCTCAGGCCTCTGCTTATTCCTTTACCGAAGAACTCGTTCGAATGACTAAAGGCGTGGTTTCTACGATTTATTTTATATCTTGCATTGCGTTTGAGTCTGTTGACGTAATGCGCAGCTATTCTGTTATTTAGTTTTAAGGACTGAAAAAAATGTGTTTATTATGTAATATTATTGCAAACAAAATTATCTAAATTTTATAAATTATGAAAAAAAATTGTTATTTTATGTTATGGTACTTGCTAAAACTTGGTTTTCACTGAATAATTAATGATTGAATGTGGTAACTTAGATAAAATAAATTGGAAATATAATCTTTGAAAATTTATTTATCATATTTAATTAGTTTCATCTCCCTGTGTCATCATTATCATACTTTTTGTAAGCTCCAAATGTGAATTTCCATAAGAGCAATGTAAAACTGCCTATTTTTAATTTGCAATAAAATGAAAATGAATGTGGTAACAAAGGTAAAACCAAGTTCTATTCAACTTTAAAAATGTTTAGCTTTAATAATTTTCCTGTTTCATTCAGTTCTGTCATCATTTCCAATTAGGGTCATAACTCCTTAAGTATGTTGTAAATTTATTTAAAAAATCTTTCATTTTTAATCCGCGAGACATGTACTGCAAAAACATAATGCAAAATTGACCACAGACGTTTGATGATGCACTTTGAAGTTGTCTTGTATTCCAGGTGAATCGCTTGCAGTTTTTTCTTAAACGTCTGACGTGATTTATCACGTATGGTGCTAATCCATAGCTGTCAAAAAATAAACCATGTTCTCTGCAATTAACGTAAACGGCTACCCAATGCTGACCAGGTAGTGAATTGCCTTGGGTGTTGAATACGAAAGCAGCAGGCTTTGTCCAGAGTCGAGGTATCTTGTCGGCTGGAAAAACCCCAACCGTGTGGGAGGGTATCTTAGATATGAATCCCAAAATTTCTAAGCTGTTCATTTTTATGCGTCTACTGTGTCTTCCCCTTGAGATAGATTTTTCAAATTTTGATTTAACCAAACCTTTAGTCGTTGAGCATTGTTAAGTGCGCAGCTGTATTTCTCGTGATTGAATTTTATTGAATGCTGTATGCAATATAAATTTTTCCGTGGTATTTTGGAAACATGGACAATCGATTTCCAACTCTAAATTTATAACTTCGTTTGATATGATTTTGTGTAGAAATACTACCTTGTCACGACCACGTACATAAACTTTTCTTGCTTATTTTGATATTGATTGTAAATTTTTCCTCAAAATTTTGCCAGTTATGTCTCCGTGAAACCAATTTAATCCGTGGTGGTTGTGGGTTAACCAATTATTTTGTCGTTGGGAGTCGTATGATATTTTTGTAGAATTGTATGGAGGTTTTATTATCCAGTGGCATAAAAAATCGTCATTTAGTGCAAATACGGCAACCTTCTTAGGTAGTAAAAGTCCGTCGATTCCTTTGAAAAATTGTGCATCAATGACTATATCCATGATATAAAAAAAACCTATTTAACATTAATAAACGTTGATTAACCGCTAAAGTCGATGAAACACTGACGAGAGGCATCGATTTCACATATTGAATTGTACTCGGAGTAAATTATACAGTTTATAGTTTCTGTAAGAACCTTTGCGAAACGTACGTCTATCCGCACGGTTCCGTATTTTACGAGGTTTCAATGACCCTCGTTAGCTGATAGATCAGGGGTTAAGTCGAAAGCAAAAAGGCAATAGCCATTTGAGTAAGACAGCCTGCTGATGGAGTTGCCTTGATTGTGAAAATGTACACTGGTACCGCCAAATAGAGTATGATAAGCCTCTACGTATGCAGAGTTTTTCCCTGTGAAAACTGGCTGTAACGGAGACGAGGGTATTTGTTGACCTTCCACGTACATGGACAAGTAATTTAAGTCAAAGTTTTGAAAGTTTAAGGGATTGAGTTGTCAATCTCCGTTAGCTTTGCTTGTTACAAATCCTAGAATAATACGCTTAGGTATTTGACCAATAATGACAGAGTCTATTGAATGACTGAGAATTCCTTGAGATATAGCGACTGATTTAACGTCGACTCTTGTTAAATCATACTTGGCTGTTGTTTTTGTCAGTGTATTAGCATGGGCTATTTGCACACCGGGACTTATCTTAACCCTACGAATTTGTAAGGTAGCTTCTTCAAAGTGTACGTAGAAGGTACCCGTCTCGTCCATTATTGTAAAAGCCGGCCGGGCGTTAATGAGTCTCACTTTTAAATCTATACCGTTTACAAGAAATTTATTTTGATTGAAAACGTCGCAGTGCAAGTGGCCAATCTTATCTATGCTCTTGCTTCCATTCAGCATGTTACGCCGGGCTTTTAGACCAATGTTTCCATCTTTAAAATCATCCATAAAGCAAGCAGTATCGTTGTACCAACAGACGCTCTGTAAATGCGAATTTTTTGCATCCGAAGAGTAATTTAGCAAATTTTCAATGTACGCTATGTAACCGTAACCGTTACACCGTAACGAGTTTCTGATTAAACGATACATCTACTTGACTGAAAAGTGAATGCATGAAATTGTTTACAGGTCCCACATTTTTTATTTGAGCTTGAAGTGCATCATCTGCTCCCTCGGTTTTGCTATCGGTTTTTATTGAAACTTTTAAATAGAGCATAGTGTGAGCCAAGTCGATATATTCTTCGGTATTCCCGGGTATGTTAAATTCTATCGGGCAATAATCCGATAAACTTGCTATAGGCTTGTAATGAACCCAGTGACTCGATTCTATCGTTACTTGAGTTGAAGGTACTGAAAATAATTCCAGCTAGCTCTTGAGAGACTCGCACGAGTGCGTATGCAGAAACGCCATTTTGAACTTTTCAATTATCCTGAAAAAATATCAATGACCTTGTTACTCACTCGATTTTTCTTATTTTTTTTCTGTACTTTTTTTCAAAACTTTAGACTTAAGCTTTGAATTTTTTTTGTTCTTTTTTTTACTTTTTGCGATATTTTTTTCTGTTTTTTACGATGTCTAGTGCTCAAGGTACTGAGCGTGTTCAGTAAATGACTACTGAGAGCGGGATGCTTGTACTTATAATCCGAGCCTTCCATTAAATATTTATCCAGCTGATCTTCGGCTTTTCTTTTTAAATTACCGACAGACTCTCGTGCATGAGCGCGAAGAGACTCCTTGACTGGTGCTTTGTTTAGGGCGTGTTGTGTATATATGTATTATATGGTATGTATGTGTAGGAGAGCTCCCCTCCCCATTTTGTATATATTCCCCCTGTACTTTTATAGTCAGTGTTCGTTGCGACTTCAAACCACGAACGTCGCTTTATTAATAAATAGAGTATAACACAAATACTTTGTGTCATAATTATTCATCCATCTCCATCACCATAATATCCATATTTTCCAACAGGGCGACATCTGACAGAACGTTGATACCTGTACGCCAAGCTTCTTTACCAACAGCTTTTGTTCCTCTGGTAAATATAGGTAAAATACTGCGAAATAAACCGCCAAGAAAAGAGCCTATACTCGTTGATACGGTGTTCCGATATAAATGCGATTTATACCTGTCTGCACAGGGCTTCCGTTGCTGCCAATTTGACTGTTGAAATAATCGATGTAATGAGCCATCTTCTAGTCTGTGCGTTTAAAATGTAACGTCACTGTCAACGTTCCGGAATCGAATGGCACCGGTGACCCGAGCTGGTCACGTAAATCAATTTCAATTGACCTAAATGAATTGCACAACAAGGGTACATAAGATGGAAATGGCGGTGAAAAATTTTTTACCCTTACAGAGCCGTAAATGTACTTGTCAAAGTCGAGAGAAACGCTCCTCAAGAGAGGTGTATACACGTCTCCCTTAACCCATGGCTCCAGGATATCTGAATATATCATCAGCATGTTAGGTATATTAGCGAGTAAATTAGGCTGTCTTTTAGCTGTAACTTGTACTTTTGCTGGAGCCCGAAGCTCGTACGTACTTTTTCCAAAACTTAAAATGTTTCTAATTTTTTCAGAAATTTCCAAGCTATGCAGAGCGTTACTTTTGCAACTTTCGTTACAAATCAATTTCAGAACGACATAACCTCCGCGATTACTCGTAAAGCCAAAATGCGGTCGTACAGATCTGAGTAAGTTTAGCTACCTGTATGTTTGCAAATATACCGGGACAAATATGCGAAACAATTTTTGGGTCTGCTTTCGGAAATCGAGGTTGAATTGCAATTGCATCATCCTCTGGAAATTGTTTTTCGTTTCCTTGAGAAATGCTTAATTTCGTTCGCTACTATCGTGTCTTCTGAATTATTTTTGACGTGATGCATAGTCATTGATATTTGAATTTCTGTTAAAGCCACGCTCCACTCGCCAGCCAAATCAATCTGTTTTGGTAGGTACGTGATAAAATGCGTTGTCATGTTGTTGGTATAAATTTGCATACTGCTGTTGCTCGGTAGTAAAATAGAAAATTGATTCTTCCCCATGTTTAGATATCAATCAAATCACTAGCCCGAATCCAAGAGTTGAATTTAGCAGGATAACCGCGCCAACTAACGAGGTATTTCTTAGATTTGCCGCGACAAAGGACAAAGTTCTTCCTCGTAGTAAATTCCGTCTATAATTTCACCGTCCAAATCTTCCAAAGTATACACTGGTGGTTGCCTTGCAGTGGAAACGCGTGATATTTTAAATAATTCTAATGTCCACCCACTTTCGTAACCTTTTCGAAAAACGTCTGGAGCACGACTGATGCGCACCACTGAACCAACGCTATATTTTGGTGTTTTCTTGATTTTTTTTTTCATTGCACCGCGTATACCTTTTTGCCAGATTGGAGCGGGCAATGTCGGCGTTATGTAAGTTCACACTAGCAGGAGTCATCTTTGTACCTGAATGTACGGTGTGGATGTAAGACTGCACGATAGATTGTAAAACATCGATGAATCTGCGTGTATTTTTACGCGTAAAATAACGCCAAAAACGATAAACGATGTTTTATAGTTTGAATGACGCGTTCTGCTATTGCACTTTTAGCGTCGGGATTCCGATTCAAACGAAACTCAATATTAAACTCGTTGAAAACATTTTGAACCACTTTAGCTGTAAGCTCACGGCCTTTATTCGATTAAAAAACCACTGGTAGTTTATCGGGGTTTTTGGTGAAAATTTTACGCAGAGTGCCAGCTACAGAAGCACCAGACTTGTCTTTAAGCGGTTCTACCCATAAAAATTTACTCAAAGCATCAATAACGAAGAGAACAAAAGTATAATTGTCGTCCAAAGATTTTATCGAACGAAAATCTGCCAAGTCAGCTTCAAAACAGTCATAAATATTTGACACGTTGTACGTGCGACGGGGAAAATTTTTTCTAACCGATTTATGCAATGTATATGCGTCCTGTTCACTCAACCAATTTTTTACTTTTTGTTTTGTATCTTTCGCAAATTTGTTTTTTGTTTTTTGCAATAAATAGTGAGCCCCAGCGAACAAAGGAGGTTGCTCTGGATCGTAATACAATTTATTCAATGAACCTTCCATTCTTAACTTTGTTATTAATATTTTTCGTCTTCTTGATATTATTATTATTATTTTTACTAACTAACGTTGTATTTTTCTTTTTCGCTTTTTCGTTAACAATGAGCTTTTGATTCTTCCTCGTAGTCTTCTTCTTTACCCCCTTTTTCACTTTTTCATTCTTTGTATTTTTATTTTTATTTTTTTTCTTATTAAAACCAATAGCTTTTTGAATTCGATCGAAAAATTTCTCAAGTAATTTTTGAAACCATACAGCAGGCCGTCACTAACGCGGCAGTCCTCTCGTCTGGTTCGGCGTCAAAGGACAACATGCGGGAAAATGCTTTCTCGGCTAAAACTCGATCGGCTTTACTTCGAGTAATCCTTGTCATGTTGTAAGCACGCTTTGTCAAGCGGATTTATCCCGTGATTATTTTGTTGCAAACGCTCATCCAGATGCGTTCCGACTCCGCAAAACTCGTACCCGTTTAAATGCATTTCAAACGGCAATAAATCAATAAGTCCGTCAAGTATGCTATTTTGTTCGGAAGGATCAATCTCTCCTACACCTATAGGTTCAACTGCAATCTCGATTGGATTTTCCGTTTCTTGCTGAAATACTTCTTGGTTATTTTTTTACTTGAATTGACTCCATTGTTTTAGCGGTGAATTAGCTGGTGAACGAAACAACGACGACGAACGTCCGGGAACACTCTGGTTAAGTTTTTTTTTTTTTCTTTTCAAACTTTTGTTGGGCGTTGTTGTTGCTGTTGGACTTGTATTTGATGACGATGCAGAGTCTATTGGTGACGCATCTCCTGCGTCGAGAGCGTCCTTGAAAGTCGAATCGTTTACCGATGGAAACGTTTTATTTTTGCGCAGTGGTGTACTCGCCGAGTGCAACGGAGACGCTAAAATCGAATGCGACTACGTAGAAGCAGAAGAAGCAGAATGAGGTGCAACTATAACTCCTTCTCTCCAAAATTCTTGGTTTCCAACAAAGTTTTCAGGTAGACCTGCAGCTTGATGTGCAGCGCAAAACTGACCCCGTCCCGCTGCTCTGATTCTTTTTCTAGATCTCATAGCGTCATTTACCAAATCCACTATATTTGCGCCAGGGAGTGGTATACCGCGCACGCGTACTTTACCTCCCGAATCCCACTCGACAGAAGAGACTTTTCGTGCAAACATTAAAAAACTTTTGGCTTTTTCTTGAAAATTCTTGGGTATCGTATCGATGATATTGTCGTCAAAATTTCGCGCTGCCTCCATTTCTTCGACCTCGTGCTGTAACTTTTCGACTTTTAAATTTTGGTCAACGCTCGTGCTTGCTCTGTGTTGTAAAAATCGCTGAAAAACCTGGTTGTACAAGATGCTCTATTCGAATTCCTCCTTGTCTGACTGTAAAATATCTGCCATTTCAGCGTCAAGCCTGCTTTCAAACGTGCCCGGTGTCTGTACTGTTTTTTTCTATTTTCTTGGAACATGTCACCGTCACGACAGGGTGAAGATTTTTCAATGTTACCGGCAGTCATTGCCGATGCACCGATAGCCGTACCGGCTGGTACGAGAATCATTTTAGCAGCGTGATCCATTTTTTTTCTACTTATTACTCAGTCGAGTCAAAAGAAACTTATGCAGTACAGCTGTAATGATTGGAGCTAAGAGAGCAGGCAAGAAGGCACCACCGCCGTGTTGCACAAATAACTGTTTTTTACCTTTGAATTTGTCACCTTTTTGCTCGACAGTCAATAATCTCAGTTATCGGGCGTGTCTTCTGAGGCGATTTTTTTTAGCCGGTTTAAGCGGTACGTTGCCTCTCAAAATATTTCACGCGCATTCGCATATACACTTGATGAGATCGCGATCCGCAGCACTGAGTAAAACGACCCTGTGTCTGCTCTCTAGGTGATTCAATGCTCTCAAAATATTTGCGTGCTTTTTGGATATAGGGCACTTTTTACTGGTACAGCTGGTGCTTCTGCTATCACTGCGTCTTTTCGTCGCCATCATACGTAAATGACTGAGGACAGGGGAGGAATTGTTTTCCTTTTCTTTGCCCCTGATGAATATGCATTTATCGGTACGTAAACCGTCTGGTAGACACTTTCGTGCGGAAAAATATTTGCTCTGAAACGTATAATTTCGGGAGTCGATTGCTTGAGATCAACTAAAAGATAACTGTGAGGTCTGGTGGTGGCATCCAGATAAGCCTGTTGTACAAAGAGTGGGTTTTCAGGGTACAATTGATGAGCCATACAACGTATCTGTGACTTGTCTCTGGGATTTTTAAGTAACACCAAGTAATTTGAGTTCAAAGAAATATCTCGATGATTTTTCCCCTTGTGAAACAAGTTTTGCGTGGTGAAAAATACGCTCAGGTTACCGTGATGACTGCTTTTGGTAAATAAATTTAAAATGATATCGCAATCCGAAGATTCGATCAAAATATCGTCGAGAATCAAAAGTTTCGCCTTGTCTCTGTCGCGCAAGTAATCCGCAGAATCGGGTAGACCTTCTCGAAACTCGATGTTTGCGCCTAATTTTTTATAAGTATCCTGCCAGATGGAGTAGTACAATAAAATTTGATCGAATGGCCGATCGTTAAGCTGGTCGACATAGTCGAGGTAATTTTTTATGAAAATTGTTTTTCCTGCGCCTTTTTTTTCGCATAAACGTAGTTTAATGGATGACGTAACGTAAATGTGCGTAAATAAGAAGAAAAAAAAAATAAAAAAAATTTTAAATACAAACCCGTAGGTCCACTAATCATACAAGTCCAAGGATGCTTCCAAGCGCGATAAAATTGATCCATTTTTTAGTTGGCAGCGTGCAAAATCTTCGGTACTGAAAAAAAAAGTCTTATTGTAAATGCGCTTGCAATCAAAACGGCTGCAGTTGCTGAAGCTGCTGCTGCTACAAGCACGATTTGGCTTGCGCAGCGTCCAAAACTGCTAGCGCAGCCGCACAGTGGGCTAGAAAAAGTCAAAAGGGAACAAAATTCGGCTTCAGCGTAATTTTCACTGAAAATAAAATTTAAAAAATGGAATTTATAGGTTTTCATATATACTAAACGATAGGATACCGCTTTTTTTGAAAAAAAAATGTTGGAAAATTTTTTTAGGCGTGGGAAATCAGGAAAAAATTTTTAAAATTTGGCACTAAAAATGGGACAATCAAAATGTCAAATTTATAAAAAAAAAGTTTTTTGATGATATATATACATAAAAATATGCTGCAAAAACCATAATTAACCTAAAAATTTAATCTCAGCTGTATGTGTTTACTATTGTAGGTGTTGTTTGTGCGAAAACATGGTTTTTTGACATTTTTAAACATACTCTCTTTTTACAGTATTCATACTCAAACTTTTATGAATTGCTGTACTGTAAAGAGAGAGAAAGATGTCTTTTCATTAGTGTGTGTGTATAATATATGCGCTAAAGGACCACGTTTTATGTACTTACCGCACCGGCTGCCCCGTGGCCACCGGGTTCGAGTTTCACGGCACGCACGCGCTTGCTCTCTCGCTGCCGAACTCTTGAACGGCAAACATCCTGCGTTACATAACCACATTATTCTTTTTATACAAAACGTGCTCCTTTATTGCATTATTTATTTCGATTCTTTGAAATTAAATAAATATCATTTTCAAGTGGAATTCACAAAACAACTTTTTATTTCTTAATTCAGTCTAATACTTTCCTTTAAAAAACCTATTAAAAACCATTAACATTTTGGTGCTGAAACTCATTAACAGGTGTGTTAGTGGAATATTCGAAAAAACTTAAAAATTAAAAAAAAAAATCAGAGTTTTATTAATTTTTCGGGTTTTTTACTTCCTAAAAAGCATAAATAAAGTATATATGGGTTTTTTGCATCTACCTTGGTCTTATCCTACATCTGTGTATTTTTGTGACTGTATGTGAGCGTGTGTAAAATTGAATTTTCGCATTTTTAGTAGATTTTTTAAAATTTAATCATAAAGATATTAAATTATAATTAAACACTCATACAGACAATTGCATATATATATTTTACATCCTGACACATATACATTCAAATTTTTTCATAAATAAACAAAATAACCACTTTATAATTGAATATCATTATGATTAATTTAAAAAAAAACAACTGAAAATACGAAAATATACACACATACATTCAAGTTTTGTCATCTATAAACAAGTTAACCATTTCATTATTTAATATCTTTATGATTAAATTTTAAAAAATTTACTAAAAATTCAATTTTATACACGCTCACATGCAGACACAAAAATACACAGATGTAGGATAAGACCAAGGTAGGTGCAAAAAACCCATATATACTTTATTTGTGCATTTTAGGAAGTAAAAAACCCGAAAAATTAATAAAACTCTGATTTTTTTTTAATTTTTAAGTTTTTTTGAATATTCCACTAACACACCTACAATAGTAGACACATACAGCTGAGATAAAATTTTCAGGTTAATTATGGTTTTTTCAGCATATTTTTATGTATATATATCATCAAAAAGCTTTTTTTTTATAAATTTGACATTTTGACTGTCCCATTTTTTAGTGCCAAATTTTAAAAAAATTTCCCACGACTTACCACGCCTGAAAAAATTTTCCAACATTTTTTTTCTCAAAAAAAGCGTTAGCCTATCGTTTAATACATATAAAAACCTATAATTTCCATTTTTAAAATTTTATTTTCAGTCAAAATTACGCTGAAGCCAAATTTTGTTCCCTTTTGACTTTTTCTAGCCCACTGTGAGCCGCGGAGAAGAAGGGGCCCCCGCGCGCTGCCGCCACCCGCTCGCTTAGCGAGCCTCGTTATACGCTGAAGCGAGCTGGATCATTAATCAGTGCTGAAAATTATGCAAGCGATTTGAATGCGCTACGCGTAGAAAACTGCTGCTGTTGCTGCTTTTACTAAATAAAAACTACATCAAACGTGAATCCAAAAAAATTATTTCGATTTATACCAACAATATTTTACCATAAAAAAATAAATAAATATAACGCTCATAATAAGCAACTAAAAAAATTAAAAATTAAAATAATTTATTTTTTTTCCACCGAGCTAATATACATTTCATTACATAGTTTGACACATAATATAAATAAGAAGAAAAAAAAATTTTTTTTTATTTTTGCTGATAATGCAATAAAAACCCTTAGAAGATACTTACTTTACATTCTAACAAAGAACCATTCATTTTTGATAAGATGATCACTATAACGGTATATTAATTTTTTTTTTTTTTTAAAAGGATTCAAATAACAAAACAGTAAATAATAAATATAAAATATTTATTGAAATCGTAAAATCAAAAATAACATGTCCAATGTATTTATTTCTTTTTCATTTTTCCTAACAAAATTTTGGCTTCTTTTCGTCTTTGGAATCAGATTTTTCACAAAAATTACTGGACCATTTATTGTTGCTACTACCATTAGTGGTCCATTTATTGCCTGTTTCCATTAAGAACCATAAGTATTTTCGTCATTTTTCACGTCGTTTTCAAGTCGACTGTATTTGGAACGGTTCTTCGAATGTCTATTACCCATTTTACTTCCAAAAAATAACCAAGATGTTAATAACTCGCTGGTTTACAGAATACTAAACATAATTTAAGATATTTCCCAGAATTCATAAAAAAACAACCGAATATTAAAAAAAAAAAGGAAAACGACCTCTATCGTCAAAAAAGCACCAAATTTTCAACAAAAAAATTTTTTAATTCCTAAAAAAATTTTCAAAACCCCGAAAATTTTACCTGTCTATTTTTCTCTAAATTTTGGTTCAATTAAAATAATTTGACCATCCAACTATCTAAAATGACAACAATTTCAATCAGATTAAAAAGATTCAACTCATATATATTTTCAACAATTTCCGATCGATCCGTCAAAGTTCAATCTCTTCGGAAGGTTATAGCAAAAATTTCACCCTAAAATTTCACCTCTTGACTTTTCACCAAATTTTGGATAAGTAAAAATAATTTCATTATTTAGCTACCTAAAATTACAATAATTTCCAAAAGGTTTAAAGTATTTATGTCACATAAATTTCCAACAATTTACGATTGATCAATTAAAATCGAAAATCAACAATAAAAAAAAAAAAATTTAAACTTGGAAAAAGTAATAAAAATATTCAAAAATAAATAATCATTTCAAATTCAAACCTAGCAAGTAGAAATTATATGCATCAAAAAGCTATGACGATGCAATTTATAAAAAAAGAGACTATAATTATCATTATTATTAAATAGAAAAGGAGATGCATCATCTTTCTCACACTGCAAAGTTTAAGTTCACTCACTTACGACAAGGTCAGCCACACAATCAAATGTGTCAACTTACCATTTTGCTGACGTCTGCGGTCTCGCCACAGTGGTACTTGTTTATTTTTCCCTAAATTTTTGTTTAATTAAAATAATTTGATCATCCAACTACCTAAAATGGCAATAATTTCCAATAGGTTTAAAAGATTCAACTCATATAAATTTTCAGTAATTTCCGATTGATCCACTAAAATTAAATATCTTCGGAAGTTTATAGAATACCCCAAAAATTTTACCTGTTGACTTTTTCCTAAATTTAGGATTAGCAAAAATAATTTGGTCATTTAGCTACCTAAAATAACAATGATTTCCAATCGGTTTTAAGAATTTATGTCAAATAAATTTCCAGCAATTTACGATTGATCAATTAAATTCAATATCTTCGGTAGGTTATTAAAAAAAAAAATTATCAAGTCTTTTTAAAAAAATTTATACTTGGTAAAAGTATTCAAAAATATTAATAGGTAACATCAATTAAATATAAAAATCATTTTAAATTCAACAAAATATGAAAATAAATAAAATTAGCGAATTTAAAAAAAACAATTTTTAAACCTAGTAAGCAAAAATTATATGCAATTTATAAAAAAAAAAAAGAAAAAATTATTATAATCACTATTACATAGCAAAGACGAACCAACATCTCCCACTCACTTACATCAAGGTCAGAGTACATATGTGTCTATTTCGCATTTCGCTGACGTCTGCAGTCTCGCCACAGTGGAACTATTACTACTCCCCGGAATCGAATAGTCAGGGGCTATCTGAACCTAAAGAAAAAAAATTTTCCATGCTCATGTGATTTTTTTACAGCAATAATAAAAAAAATTATTACTCATTTTTCCTACATTTTTTACGACAGTCAAAAACACTAAAATGGCTGCCAAAAATCGAGATTTCGCTCTGGGAGGCTAAAAATTGGGCTGGTTACTTATTTTTGGTAGTACTTTCAGAAAAAAACACTTTGGGGCAGTTTTGAAGACCCGACAATACAAATCGCTCTCACTTCATTTAAATCTACCCATTTATATTTTATTTATATTTAATCTAATAAATTAATATTTAGATTAAAGTAATACTTAAGAGGCTGCCGGGATAATTAAATACATGCTGGATAGTGCTGCCCTTTGAGTAATATTTGATTATCATTAAATAATATTAAATTAGGAGTTTATGTATCGATACATATATTGATTTAAATCGCGATTTTGGTATTTTATGCGTGTGTATTATGCAACAGAATTAAATTATTTTTTGCATGCATTATTCATAAATATTTGCATATCTTAGGGGTCTAGGCATTTGGTAAGTTACAAAATATGCTGAAATTATAGCTGATATACCGAAATAACAGCGTTAAAAGCACAAAATATAAGATGTAAAACACATGATAAATTAAGATATGTTATTTTTTTATTTTTTTAAATATTTAAAATTATGTATTTTATTTAAAAAAAAAAAAAAAATTAAGAACAGTTTATACTCGCGAAAAAATGTCATTTTTTTTTTGCGTTCGATAAGGTCACAGTAATTTCCGATAAGATTTAAAATTTATGTGCAAGTTAGGTCCGAATCAAAGATGCATTAATTAAATTTTGAACCAAATCGAACATAAGCTGTCGGAATTATTACTCCAGTCAAGTCACGGGGGGAGGGGGTTATATTGTTTGTGGCCACCAAAAGATTTGGTCTACTATAGGTTTTTTGGGTCATTAAACACGAAAATCGGGATTTTTTCTATGAGTAATTGGGGCTTGCCCTTAAGTTAGCCAAAACTACCCCTAAAAAGAGCATTTTCGCTGTATTCACTCTAAGCATTTAAAATTTGGTCTAATAGAATTTCCGGGTCGCTGATCACAAAAATCGATGTCTTTTCAATTGAATATTATGTCTCTACCCTTAAATCAGCCTAAACTACTCTTAAAAGGGGTGCTTTCATTACTTTCGCTCTATCCTTCCAAGATTTGGTTTAGTAGGGTTTTTTGGGTCGCTGAACTCAAAAATTGGGGTCTTTTCTATGAGAAATTGGGTCTTGATCCTTAATTTAGCTTAAACTACCCCTAAAAGGGGCGTTTTTGCTACTACAGCTCTTAAATGTCAAGTGTTCAGCAACCCAAAAAACCTACAGTAGACCAAATCTGGTGGCGGCCACAAACAATACATACACAAACATACACCTCCCCCCTCCCGTGATTTGACTGGTGTAAAATGTTTATTTCATATCGTTAAGAGTTCTGCCTGGACGCCATTTTGTTTTCCAAATTTTTTATTTCTTTTTCGTTTTTTTATTAAATTAGAAATTTTTTTTGCATCTTATCAGAGTTGTCCCACATTCTTTATTCAATTTAAAAAAGTTTGGCATAAACACTTTTTTAATTTAATCAAAAATAAGGACATGATTTGGTGAGAAAAATTTTGAGTAAACTTTTTTCGACAATAAATTTTTCTCACCAAATCATGTCCTTATTTTTGATTAAATTAAAAAAGTGTTTATGCCAAACTTTTCTAAATTGAATAAAGAATGTGGGACAAATCTGATAAGATGCAAAAAAAATTTCTAATTTAATAAAAAAATGAAAAAGAAATAAAAAATTTGAAAAATAAAATGGCGTCCAGGCAGAACTCTTAATTGTAATTTTTAGTTTTATTTCATAATCAGTATAATTTTAATAAATTTAGGTTCATACATAAAACAAATCCGGCCAAAAATAAAATACCATAGAGCGTCCCCTTTTTCCCCCTTTTTCCCCCTAACAAAAAACCTTATCTCTTTCCCTCTTTTTTTGATAATTACCCCTTTTTCCCCTTTTTTTAGTTTCTTTCATATAAAAATACAAGTTTTATTTATCAAAGCAAATAATAATACAATATTTTATTAATAATATGTAAATTTGACTTTATCGACAAAGAAATGCGCTCTAAAGGCCCTCTTTTTTTCTATCGTGCTTTTTGGGCGAGCAGTGTGCGAGTAGTATTACATAATATTTTTTTGATAATATATTATATGGTGTTTAAGCATGTTTTTATTTCGTATTTTTTTTACTTAATCTTATCTTACTACTATATATATTTGAAAATTTATTTGTGTGCCTGTGTGTGTGTGTGTGCGTATTATCATCAGGGTCAAACCAGTGAACGAAATTTAATAAAACCGGTGTCAAATTAAAGAAAAAAAGTCCGCGGGTGACATAGGCTATAGTTTTGCGACTCAGCTATCGTACTTTTGGAGATATTCAATTTTTAGTGTTCTTGAACTTGATAAAATTTTTTAAAATTTTTAACAAAAATTGAAATATCTTGAGATTATCGAAAAATTTTACTGTAACACTTTGTAATATTCGATTCAACACCAATTCTTACGTATTCTCCTAAATTTTTATTCAAAACGGAGGTATCTTTAAAATTTTATAAAATATTTTTGAAACTGGTTTAAAAATTTTAAAAAATTTTTTTATTTTTTATGGTATTCTTAATCATCTATTTGAGGGTCTGTGTGTGCATGTGTTTAATCATCAGGGTCTAATCAATGAAAAGTCAAAATGAAGTTTCAAAATGTAGAAAAAAAGTCTGCGTATAAGATAGGCCATAGTTTTGCAACTCAGCTACCGTACTTTTGGAGATATTCAATTTTTACTATTTTTGGGAAAAATAAAATTTTTTGAAATTTTGATTAAAAACTGAAATATCTTTAAAATATGATAAAATTTTACTTTCGAAATTGGTATTATTCGAATCGGCACTAATTTATACGTAATCTGAAAATTTACATAAAAAAAGGTCATTTCTTAAAAAATTTGTAAATAATTTCAGTAATTTGCGGCCTTAAATTCTCTAGATTAAAAAATACCGAAAAAATTGGATATCCAGTTAATAACAAAAAGTTTAAATTATGAAATTACTAGCCGACTAACATGATTCATAATAGGTCTTGAAGTCTCTAAATCTATAGTACCAAAATAGTACACGAGATACTAATACTAAAATGCTAGATTCTGTTCGTGCGGGAGAAACACGTCGATTCCATAAGAAATAAATTATCTTTAGGATTAGACATAGCCTCTTTAATACCTTTTTAAATATGTTTCTGTAATTAATAATAATAACTTTACTGGGGACAGAACTAGGCTCCTCTGAAAACTCTGAATGTGTTTGCCTAATTATAAGTTTGCAGTGAAACACGGATTTCTTAAGCAACAGAAACAGAAGTAAATGTAATAGAGGGGGGGCGGAGCCCCCCCTCCAACTTTTGCTAGTAATAAATAAAAAAAACTATATTGTTTTTATATTTTTAAAGTAACATGTAAAAATATCTAAGACAAAGAGATAAATAAATTATTTTGCTTACTTATTCCGGCTCTGTGAAATTACAAGAAGGTTATATATTTATTTTGTTTATACTTCTCAGCTATTATTGGCACATTTTGTTATAAATTTTATTTACAGAAATTTATTTTTTTTTTGTTAAATAATGATAATAATCAAAAACAGTTTTTAATATGTTACATTAGTTTTAGACCAAAAAAAAACTTTTTGTCGACTAAACTAATTTTTTTCTTGCATCAAAGAATAGCCAAGGAAAATATATTTCAGAATAATCCAAAACTTTTCTTTTTACGATAAAATTTAAACGAGTTATGCAGTTTTTAAGTTATAATGTCTTTATAGGCCCTAAATTTGGAATTAGTATAAACTTGGTACTTTGTGACAATATCTTTACTTGACCATAACTCGGTTAATTTTCATCGAAAAGAGCAAATTTTATTTTTGTTTCAACTACTGTTTTCCTGGCTATTTGATTCTGAAAGAAAAAAAGTCAATTTATATAACCTTTTATGGTTTATTACAAATGTAAATATCGAAAATGTAAAAATAATCTAAAACAAACTGTAATCGATCCTTATTGGCCGAAACAGAAAATATTTTATGGCTAGTTCTATGGGATTTCGGTTAAAAAAAATGGCGGCAAAAGAGTTATTTCGGTTTTTCCAAAAACACGTTTTCCTATTTTCTGGAGTTTTTCGGGGTTTTTTCGAAAAACTAAAGGCAGAAATGGATTTACTGAACGTTTCCCAACATACTATCGATCAAAAAAAGATGTGGACCTCTCGTATTTCTTAAATATTTTCCAGAAAAATGGTCCCAGAATGTTCGGGTAAAAAAAAATCTGTTGATAAATTATCCTTCGATCTGTGTAAAAAATTTTATGATTGGAACTTTATTAGGAGGGGAGGGACAGCAATAAATGCATCAAAAAAGTAAGAAAAAAAAGATTTTATTTTTTAGGTCGTTTTAAAACGTTTAATTAGTGCATTAAAAATTATTTTAAATTAACCAAATTTTAACTGCAGGTTCTTTAACCCTTTAACTTCAGGGGAGCGTTGGAATTTTCAAAAAATATTAACAAATAAATTGTTTATAACAATTTAAGCTAAAATCGCTTCTGCTTATCGTAGAAACGTAATTCTTTTTTTAAATGACAGGTAATCATGCCTGGATTCAACGTCAGAATATTGATTTGATAACAGTATCCAAAAAACGAGTGAATTTTTATGAATAGAATGCTAATAAATAAACCCCATTGTTCTTTAATAACCTGATGAATAAAAAAGTGTATGACCTAAACACCTGTCAATATCTTTATATTTTTTAAAGAAACAAGGTAAGCGTAGGCATTATTGAATACCTATTACGATCAAGACAAACGCATTTTTAATATAAATTAAGACCTTAATTAGACAAGAAAACTCTAAAAAGGGCATATATGTCTTAAATCCTGCTTAATAAGAAGTTTTCTCTCGGTTTTTCCTGACGATGTTGCAGGTTCCATATCTGTTACGCTTACCCTAATTCGTAAAAAATCTCAAGGATATCTACGGGTGCTTCGATCATAAATTTTTTTATTCATCAGGTTATTAAAGAACAATGGGGTTTATGTATTAGCATTCTATTCATAAAAATTCACTCGTTTTTTGGATACTGTTATCAAATCAATATTCTGACGTTGACCAAATTCTAAAACTGTAATCCAGGCATGATTACCTGTCATTTAAAAAAAGAATTACGTTTCTACGATAAGCAGAAGCGATTTTAGCTTAAATTGTTATAAACAATTTATTTGTTAATATTTTTTGAAAATTCCAATGCTCCCCTGAAGTTAAAGGGTTAAAGAACCTGCAGTTAAAATTTGGTTAATTTAAAATAATTTTTAATGCACTAATTAAACGTTTTAAAACGACCTAAAAAATAAAATCTTTTTTTTCTTACTTTTTTGATGCATTTATTGCTGTCCCTCCCCTCCTAATAAAGTTCCAATCATAAAATTTTTTACACAGATCGAAGGATAATTTATCAACAGATTTTTTTTTACCCGAACATTCTGGGACCATTTTTCTGGAAAATATTTCAGAAATACGAGAGGTCCACATCTTTTTTTGATCGATAGTATATAATGTTTCAGTTTATGTTTTCAAGCTGTTTTTTATTATTTTTTAGCATTTTTCTAAAAAGCACCAACGCTGATCAAGAACCACCCAATGAGTTTGATTAGCCATAACTCGGGTTTCACAAAATCCAGGGAAACCGCCATCTTTTTTTACTAAATTTTTACATTATATTAGCAGACAAAAGAATTGTAGTATTAGAAAATAATAAATAAAAGTGATAAAAGTTATAGTTTTTGAAAGATTATTTATTATTTATTGATTATATAATATTCATTTTGAATATTTTTCACTAGTGTGTGTCATTTACCTGAGTATAAATTAATAAAAAATTAAGGGCATTCTAGATAACGCTGTCCGAAGTGCTTACAGGACACTTAAAAAGGCGCGGGATTTGGGAGAGGTAGCGTACCTCCTGGACCATAGGTACATCCCAAATAAAAACATTCACACAAGCAGATACACTTACGCAAAATCTATCTTAATAAATCTGTCTTAAAAATAAAAAAAAATCAATCTTCAAAAAAATACTCACACATTACACAAACATATACACTCTCACTATAAAAAATCTATATTAACAAATAAATATTTAAAAAATCTATCTTAAAATAACACAAGAGATCATAAGTAAGTTCTTAATATCTCTCTCGAATAACTAATGAATAAAAAATTTGGACTTTATAAAGATTTGATGAGGGTGAATACAAGAGCATTAAATTGTTTTATTTTGGGGAAAATAATTTTTATCTTTATAATAAAATAAAATTATATAATTATTAAATATTTTGTAGTTTAATATATAACAATGTATAACACAACAAAAAAATAAGCTTCCTTTATAATTTATTATTTATTGTTAAATTAATTAATTAAATTAATTTCGTTAATTTTTTTATAAGTTAGCATAAAATCTATCGAATACATAAATCTTTTTATAACAATATTAAAAGCAGAGACTTAGACAAAGTTTTAGGTTAATGTTTTGTTGTGTTGTTGCTTAAAAAATATATTGCTTAATACAAATTTAATCCACGAATTATTTAACAAATATAATTTTACTTTATTATAAAGATAAAAATTATTTTCCCCAAATTAAAACAATTTAATGCTCTTGTATTCACCTTCATAAAATCTTTATAAATTCCAATTTTTTTATTATTTTATACTGAGATAAATGACACACACTAGTGAAAAATTGTATAATTTAATTAATTAATTTCAAAATGAATATTATATAATCAGTAAATCAATAAATAATAAATACTCTTTCAAAAACTATAACTTTTTTCACTTTTATTTATTATTTTCTAATACTACAATTCTTTCGTCTGCTACTGTAATGTAAACATTTAGTAAAAAAAGATGGCGGTTTCCCTAGATTTTGAGGGTAAAGCCCATGAATATTGTGGTGACAACTGTACCCTAGTTTTAAAGGTACTAGTTTCCCTCTGAAATGACGGTAAAACAGGTTTCCGTGTAGATTTTATTCCTAAAAACAGCAAAAAAACTATGAAATGTTAATCATATATAGATACAGTTAAATATTTAGATAACTCACTTCTTATTTGTTACTTAAATTTTACACTTTTTTAAAATTTTTTAAATTTTATACTCATTTAATGCAGTCAGAAGAGCCTTTAATACATTTAATTTATGATCAAATAAAAATTATTATGTTTATGGTTAGTAATATAGTTTAAAAAAAAATGATGATGAAGATTTTAATTTAAGTTCAAAAATTTTCGATGACAACAATGTTTTGAAAATTTTAGATAATAAAAATTTATTACTTAGTACTGATAAAATAGATTTTGGAGAAAAAACAAACGACTGTTTGAAAAAATTTGAGACAAATTCTGAAACTAAAATTAATTTTTTAAATGAAGCTCAAAGTTTTTATATACAGACAATAAAATATATATTAAGTATGGCACCCAACCTACATATTCTCAAATGTTGTCAATATATTGCTCCAGAAAATATAAAAAAAATAACAAAATTAGCTAAAGCATTGCCTGCAGACAATATCAATGCTGGAGATTTAGCAGATTAATGGAAGCTTCTACAATTAGATGAAGATGTTAATTTTTCTTTTTTAAAAAATCAAGAGAAAAGAATAGATGTATTTTGGAGTGAAATTGCACTTGAAAAAGGTGGCAGGCAAAGGTATATTGATATACCTCGTTTTATTAAATTAGTCTTATCTTTGCCACATGGCAGTGTCGATGGTGAGCGAGGCTTTTCAGATTCTTTTCTTTTTATCTAGTCTACATTTACCTCCTGAAAAATCAAATATGACTGAAAGAACTTTGAATTCTATCTTGATTACTTCCGATGCTTTAAACCAATATAACAATATGGCATTTAAAGTTCCTATGACTAATGAGCTAATTAAGTTAGGTCAATAAGCTTGCAGCTCATATTAAGCATACTTGAACGATTTAAAAAAAAAAAGAAGAATAGAGAAAACAGAAAGAACAAGCAGACTCTGAACAATTGGCTAAAGAAAAACAAATTTTAGAAATGATTACTTCAGAAAAAAAAACAATTCAAAGTTTAGAAAATGAATTAGAAAATGCCAAAAAAGTATATCAAGAAGTTCTTAAAAATTTTAAATCTTCGCAAGAACATTTATTGACTGCAATGAACAAAAATGATAAAGTTTTTAATAAGCAAACAGCAACTAATTTGGCAAAATTGTCTGCTAAAAATCACGATAAAGTTAAAAAATCAAAAAATATAATCGATAATCTCCAAAAAGATATTGACAGAAGGAGAATCCTTCTTTTAGAAAAAAAAATTAAGTAAAATCAAACCTAATTTTATTAAGACACACCTCAAATAAATTAAAGTTACTGATAACAAAAGCTGCCAACAAATTATGTATAAAAATATTAAAGATAGGGCACTTAATATTTGTAAGAGTATTTTTACTTTATTTATAACTAAATATACATAAATTTTGTACTAATAAAAATATAACTTACTAAATATTAGCTAAATATATCAACAAATTAATAAGTAAAATAAAAACATAATATTCATATAAAAATATTCAATTCACAAAAAATATTCATATTTAATATAAAAAATTTATGAAACAAAATTAAATTAAAAAATTAAATTAAAAAAATTAAAAAATAAATAATAAATTACAAAATAAAAAGCTAATTAATAAATTACATCATTATATAATAAAAAATTGTAATACTAAACTTTAAAAGTTTATATGTAAGAATAAAAAATCAAATATTTGATAAAATAAAGTAATATTATAAAAAAATTAATGTTTACCAGGTTTTTTTCATAACTTAACTTATGTTCGCCATAGTTTTTGAATCAATACTCTAAAAAGTAACTCCCTTAGATGAACAAAAAAAAAATAGAATATTTTCAAAAAATTAGTAAATTTACAAAATTTATTATATTAACGAAAAATTCGAGAATTTTCAAATTTTTTTTTTTTAAATGTTTTTTAGATGTACTAATTATCAAGATATGTTAAGTTTAAAATTATGAGTAAAAAGGTTATTTTAGTTTTAAAGTTCTGAACAGGATGCAGGATATGTTTAACTTACGTCCCCATTTTTCCCTCTTTTTATTCAAAAAAGTTCCCCCTTTTTCCCTTTTTTTTTATAAAAAGGGAATATGGTGCCTGAAATACTAATGTAAAAGGTGATTACCGAGGATAAAAATGGACTCTATAGGTAAAAAAAAGGTCGCACATAATAAAATAAATACCAACAGATAGAATTAGATATCCAGGGGCCTATTGGGCCCTATTAGAAAAAAAAATGAGATCTTGCTTTACAAATCGATTCCCAAGAATAAAAATAGACTATAAGGGTAAAAAATGGGTACAGCAGCATAAAATTAATAATAACTGATAAAGTCGTGCATTCTGGGTCCTACTGGGCCCAATCGGAAAAAAATGAGATCCCGTTGTACAAATCGATCCTCGGGGATGAAAATGATCTATAAGGATACAGAATTGGTCCAACAGGATAAAACAAATAGCAACTGATAAAATCGTCTATTCTGGGTCATATTGGGAAAAATCAAATCCTGATGTATAAATCGATCCCCAGGGATAAAAATGTACTTTAGGGGTAAAAAATGGGTCTAGCAGAATAAAATAAATAAAAATTTATAAAATCTGCCATCCATCAGCCTATTGGGCTCAATTGGCTTAAAATGAAATCCTGATGTATAAATTGATCTTCAGGGATGAAAATTGACTTTAGAAGTGAAAATTGGGTCCAGCAAGATAAAACAAATAACAACGTATAAAATAGGAAAAAATGAAATCCTGATGCATAAATCGATCCATAGGGATGATAATAATCGATTTTAGGGGTCAAGAATGGGGCCAGTAAGATAAAACGAATATCAACGGATAAAATCGATCATCCTGGGGCCTATTGGGACTAATAGAAAAAATATGCAATCCCGTTGTTCAAATCGATCCTCGGGGATGAAAATGGACTATAAAGGTACAAGTACAAAACTGGTCCAACAGGATAAAGCAAAGAACAACTGATAAAGTCGTCCATCCTGGGTCCTATTGGGCCCAATTGGAAAAAAATAATATTCCGTATTATAATACAAAAAAGGTATTATAAGGGTACAGAATCTACCAGGATTAAAGAAATAAAAACTGATAAAATCGTCCATCCTGGGCCCAATCGGGAAAAAATCAAATCCTGAAGTATAAATCGATCTTTAGGGATGAAAATGAACTATAGTGGTAAAAATGGGTCCATCCAGATACTATGAATACCAAAGGATAAAATTAGCCATCCAAGGACCCATCGGGACTAATTGGGAAAAAATAAAATCCTGATGTAGAAATCGATGTTAAGGTATGAAAATATATATAAAATATACATATATATTTATATATATAATATATATAGACTATATAAGGGTAAAGAATGTGTTCAGCAGAATAAAATAACTAACAAATGATAAAGTCATCCATCTTAAGGCCTATTGGGCCCAATCAGGATAAAATTAAATCCTGATATTTACATCGATCCCCAGGGATGAAAAAGTACTGTAGGGGTAAAAAATGGTTACAGCAGGAATAAATAAATACCAACGGATAAAATTGGCCATCCATCAGGTTATTAGACCCAATCAGAATAAAATTAAATCCTGATATTTACATCGATCCTCAGGTATAAAAATGAACTGTAAGGGTACCCTCACAACTCAATCCTGTAATTCTTGGGGTCTACTCAAGAAAACGGGTCGATTTCTTGATTGAAAACTAGAAACTGTTATATCTCTTGTTTACAAAACAGAAATCTACTTTTTCCTGGTTTCGAATCCAGAAATTCGTAAACTCCAATATTTAAATTACAATTTCAGGATTCAAAACTAGAAATAAATCATTAACTTGTTTATAAAACAGAAATTAATTATTTTCTGGTTTCGAATCCAGGAATTAGTAAGTTACAATTTTTAAATTACAATTTCAGGATTCAAAACCAGAAATAAATCATTAACTTGTTTATAAAACAGAAATCTACATTTTTCTGGTTTCGAATCCAGGAAATCGTAAGCTCCAATATTTAAATTACAATTTCAGGATTCAAAACCAGAAATAAATAGTTATCCTGTTTACAAAAAAGGATTTCCCTTTTTAATAGTTTCAAATAACTATTTCAGCGGTATTAATGAGATATAATGGCCAAAATGTTTGTAATATCAATCAAATCAATAATTTAAACTAATTAGAACATTAATAATTATGATAATAGCATAAAATACAGAAATTTTATCGGGTAGAGAATAAGCGGGAAGACGAGTTTATATGCAGTTTTGTTCATTTATTACAAATGCTCTCGTTGTTGAATGGGCAATCGCGTATCATATGAAGGGAAAGGTCTCGGGATCGAATTCGATAGTTCAACTTTCCTTTTTTTTTTTTTTTATTTAATTTATTAATCTTTTTTTTTACTTTAATAATGTAATTAATATTTTTTTCATAATTAGTTCATGAAATAATTTTGTTTTTGAACATCAAAAATTTCTTAATTTTTTTAAAATTAAAAATGCACTTTAATTTGAAAATTATATTTAATTTTTTAATTATTCCATTGAAATAGCAACAAAATTTTTTTCGCTTTTTAAAATAAATTATAGAATTCTTTAGAAAATTTTTCTCCAGAGAATGTTTTTTTAAGCCTCGTATTAATTGTTTTGCTAATAATTCATAATTTTTTAGTCAATGCAGAAATTACATTTTTTAAATAAAATATTCTAATAGGTTTCAAAAATGTTGTTCCATAAGTTTCCAAAAATTCTTTACTCGTCTCATTTCCTTGAGTTGTTTTTAAGATATAGCTGCAAATATGGTGTTTAAAATTAGCATTTTGGGACTCTGATTTTAGTCTCTCTCTAACTCTAATGATCACATCTCGCAAATGGTTCAAGAATGAGAGACGAGTAATAAATTTGTGGAACTTTGAATATATAAATCTTTTGAGACGAAAATCTATTTTAGTCTAAAATTGTCATTTTGGCATTAACTTAAAAATCGGTCATTCTTAACCAAAAATGGGCATTTAGTTTAGTGACTTACACGAAGAATTAGATCTTTATATGAAAAAAGTGAGACCAATTTGAATTGGTGTTTGGTTAATTTAATAGGTAGTAATGTTTTTGGGAAGTTATCCAAACCCCATGTTATATTATTTAAACCCTTAGTTTACCTGGATGAGCCTCCAGCAGGGCCGTCTTAAGAACTATAGGACTCATAGATGGAAACCTGGTGGGGGCCCACATAAGGTGAGCGAAAATAAAGAATATAACAACAATTTCAAATTTCACTAATGCATATAACTAAAAACTACAAAATCGGTATGAGTCATTCTAGATACCATGTCATAACTTTGCCATGTCATGTCTCCCGATTCACAGTGTGGCAAAATGGACAAAAATCGCTCTTGGACTGAGTTTTTGAGCTATCGACTTGAAACCTATTTTGAACGACTTTAAAATAAGCCTGCTTTCGTGTCTCACTGCGGATTTTTCGAATTTTTTATTTTTAATTATCCTATTTACTAAAAATGCATTTTATGCGTGATTCGAAAATATGCAAAAATTATGATTTAAAATTTTTTGACTTAAAAGTGTTTATTAATTTTTATGTATATAATGTAGGATTAACACAAAAAAATTTCCCGTTTGTTTTAGAGTGCAAAAAATGTAGGAAGTGAAAATTTCGATAAATGAATATAGGTTGAGGTCGCGTAAATAGGCTAATTAAAAATAAAAAATTAAAAAAATCCGCAGTGAGGCACAAAACAAGTTTCAAGTTGATAGCTCAAAAATTCAGTCCAAGAGCAATTTTTGTCTATTTTACCACACTGTGCGATTGGGCTAAATTTTACACCACCTTTTTTTTATATATAAAATATGTGATCTGAGAAATTTGAGTCCTCTATGTGCTTAGGAAGCCGAATTATACCAATAAGAAGCTTTTTAGATTTCTTTTGTTTTTTCATCCACTTTTAGGTATTGTAAATCAATTTTAAAAAAATGATTAGATGATTAAAAAAAAATAGAACCATGGCATAAAAACTTGTAAAATTTCTCGCTAAATCCGGATCTAAGGTTATTTTTTTGAAATTTCGCCCCTAGGCAGCTCAAATTGCAATTTTAGGCTAAGAATGGGAGAATTTGAATTGCTAAAATACAACAACTTTTATAGGACTCAAACCTTGATAGGGTTGGTCTAAATACTATATATTTTGATATGGTAAATGTCGCTGGATGGTTATTTTCCCTTTAAAAAGCGTTAATAGCATAATAATGGTTTTTAATCCAAATTTCAACACGTTAAAATCAAATTTTTTTAAATTGGTAACTAAAATGGGTTTTATAGGTCTCAAAAATTTTTTTAAAGCTCTGAATTTTCAAAAATTCTTTACTCGTCTATTTTCGATCATTTTTTGGCGACATATGAAATTTTAAAGTCAGAATCCTGCTTTATTATTTTTTAATAAACGCTAATTTTAAACACCATTTTTATAGAGCCATATAATAAAAACTACTGGAGCAAAAGGAACGAGTAAAAAACTTTTTAAAACTAAGAGCTTGTACAATAATTTTGAGAGCTATAAACCCATTTTAGTTAAAAATTTTAATTTTGGCAGCAATTTAAATTTTATATTTTTTAATATAGTCGTTTGGTTTACTGACTAAAGGCAAGAGAATTCATGATAAGGTTTACGGGGATTAAAAGCTGACATTTGCACGAAAAAAATAAAACTAAATGAAAGGTATTTAGTTGAGCTAAAAGGTGCCAGCGTCATTTAGAAGATAAAACACCCTATCTTATAGCATAGAACCCTGCTAGGGGATCTAATTTCTTTGCCTAGGAAGCCTCTTCAGGTAAAATTAATAAAATAATTTCGGAAAAAAAATAGTTTGGACCGATTTCTGCGACCCTTCAGTTCAACTTGGGCCCAATTGGCGTGAAATCCCACAATTACAAGAGACTATAAAAATACATAGTAATTAGACCAATTCTATCAAGGTTTGAGCCCTATAAAAGCTGCATTTTAGCAATTCAAATTCTCCCGTTCTCAGCCTCAAATAGCAATTTTAGCGACCCAGGGGCGAAATTTCAAAAAACTAACCTCAGAATCGGATTCAGCGAGAAATTTTACAACTTTTTATGTCTTGATACTATTTTAAGATGAAGCATATTTATAGGGGGGAGTACCTCAGAACTTGAAAATTAAGGGGTGGGGGTCAAATTTTGTCCGATTTAAGCCAAATGAGACTTAAAATAATATCGATTTAGGGACTAAGAATAATTTAGGTTTAGGGACTTGGAATAATTTTAAATTTAGGGACCTAGAATAATACACGTTTAGGGAATCAGAATAGTTTGGGTTTAGAATCTTAACATCTAGTAAGGTGATAATTACAAATTATAAATTTAGAAAATTGTATTGTAACGTTGCTTAACATTTGCATTATACGTAGCACTCAGATAGAAGTAAACATGTTCCATGCATTTAGGTTGTGTTTACACAAACTGGTTATAAGTTTTTTTTAATTATCTATAGCAGGGTTGGGAAATACGGGTGATTTTGACTCGCTTTAACCGTATGCCGTATATACGGGAACAGAAAAATACGGATGAGTGATATATGGGCCCGTATTTCTTTCAACCGTATATATGGTAGAAAAATTTTGAGAACCGTATATAAGGTTTACAAAATACGGGTCCCGTACAAATTTATCCGTATGTACGGTTTTGAAAATACTGGTCCGTACATTTCTAGAACCATATATACGGTATTTTTCATACGGATTCCATATTAAATAAACTTTATATACGGCAAAAAATCAAAATTCAAAAATCTCATTTCTGTATATGTGCATTTCTACGAAAAAATACTTTTTATGAGCACCAAAAATGAAGAAAAAAAAATTTACGAGGCCACGACTGCCTCCATGATTTTCTGGTAGTTTGAACCCTATAGAATGTAAAAAAAAGCGTGAACACGTAATCGGCGATGGATGCCAAAAAGATTTTGCCACTTTTATGTCAAAAACCGTGTTTTTCGTATCTGAGCTACCCCAAATTTTCAAAATAACTTTTTAGGTAAATAAAATTTGTTAAAAATAGGTAAAAAATCTGATTGCCAGGGAAAAATCACTCCAGAGGAAAAGAAAACTTTTCTTTTTCCGATGAAATTTAGCCAACTTATCGTCAATTTAAGATTTTACTCAAATTTGTCTTAAAACAGATTGAAGTTCTATATTGAAAAATGCCTGTTTCTGAACTTTAAAAATGCATTACTAGCTTGATTTTCATCGTAAAATAATAATTTTTTTTTTTAAATCAATTAATTTTTCCCTGAGTATTCATTTCTTCAAGAAAAAAATCATTTTTATTGACCAAATTTCAATTTTTAGGTCAAAAACTGTGTTAAGTAAATTTTGCTACTTACAGTTTTCAAAGGCTTTTGACCTAAAAATTGAAATTTGGTACATAAAAATGATTTTTTTCATAAAGAAATGAATTGCCAGGGAAAAGTGCATCGAATTTAAAAAAAATAAATTATTATTTTACGATGAAAATCAAGCGAGTAATGCATGTTTAAAGTTCAGAAACAGGCATTTTTCAATATAGATCTATAACATATACGGATATGATGCGCGCCCCGTATTCCCAATCCTGATCTATTATAGTCATCAATTTTAAAAATTGATTTACAAAAGTGGTTGAAAATCCGAGGAAATCTAAAAAGCTTCTTTTTGGTATAATTCGGCTTCCTGAGTACCTAGGGCATTGAAAATTTCACAGAAAACATATTTTACATATATAAAAAGGTGATGAAATCAGCCTGATCGGGAGACACCTGACCTACTGGCAAGGTTATGACAGAGTATCTAGAATGTCTGGTGTAGTAGGTTTTAAAGTTTCTAAATTAATAACAATAATTAATATTTTAAGGAAAATATTTTCAAAATATTTAGAAAAAAAAATGTTTTGTTATATTTTTCAAATTGGTGGAGGCCTCTAGGCGGCCACCTCAAGTGCCTACTGGATGAAGCGGCTCTGGGCCTTCCAGGGCCTAGAAATGCAGAGGTCTATTCTCTAGAATTTCCATTCACGTAAACTGAGGGTATTAGAGATATTTTATAACTAACTCAACCTTTACTGAAATTTAGAAGCAAAATGGCTTCTCAAAAACTTCCCTTGAAAAACTATTTTAAAAATTTTTAAATATAATATGGTTTTTTTAAATGTATTTATTTTTTTTTTTCAATCAGAAAAGGTCAAGATTCGCTGACATCAAACATCATTTTAATGCTCGTAATATTTTAATAATGATTAATTGATGAAAATGGTCTATATTCATGATCTTAGAGATCTTAATAGCTGAAAAATTTTCATTTTATTATATTACTAATCCGAACTATAATCGTGGTATACATTTAAATATTCACTTAGTAATAATATCAGAAATTATATTATAAAAAATTATTGAAAAATTTTGTTATCGACTTTACAATAATTTTATTTATCTGAAAATTGTGTAATGGTGTTATTTAAACATAAATTAATTGAAAAAAAGTGGTTTCAACTTTCAATAAATATAATTTTAGTAATTTAATAAAATGAAAATTTTTAAGCTAATAAGATCTCTAAGTTCGTGAAGAGACTATTTTCATCAATTAATCATTATTAAAAAATAACGAGCATTAGAATCATATTTCTAATTAAATTTTAGTAAGTTCAGCCCTGCTCAATTTCTTGGATCTAACACTTAATTTCTGAAAATTTTTTACATAAAAAAATAGAAATAAATCAGTATTTTTTATCTTTTTGTGATGATACTACCTCATTTTTTTCTCTGAAAGGATTGATATCTGGAAAAATCGTCTTTACTCAATATAACTCATCTGATAATTAAGTTACAAAAAATTTTTTTGCATTAAAACTTACAAAAAAAACCATAATTTTTCATTTATCACCAAAAACTTTTTTATTTCGAAGCACTAATTTTAGGAATATCGTTTTCTAACAGAAGTCTCGGATTGGACTTAAGATTTAAAATTCTTTTCCAACATTTTTTGCATCAACAAATATTTATGAAAAAAAATATTAATTACTTTATTAAAGTAAAAAAAAAAATTAATAAATTAAATAAAAAAAAAAAAAGGAAAGTTAAACTATCGAATTCGATCCCGAGACCTTTCCCTTCATATGATACGCGTTTGCCCATTCAACCACGAGAGCATTTGTAATAAATGAACAAAACTGCATATAAACTCGTCTTCCCGCTTATTCTCTACCCGATAAAATTTCTGTATTTTATGCTATTATCATAATTATTAATGTTCTAATTAGTTTAAATTATTGATTTGATTGATATTACAAACATTTTGGCCATTATATCTCATTAATACCGCTGAAATAGTTATTTGAAACTATTAAAAAGGGAAATCCTTTTTTGTAAACAGGATAACTATTTATTTCTGGTTTTGAATCCTGAAATTGTAATTTAAATATTGGAGCTTACGAATTCCTGGATTCGAAACCAGAAAAATGTAGATTTCTGTTTTATAAACAAGTTAATGATTTATTTCTGGTTTTGAATCCTGAAATTGTAATTTAAAAATTGTAACTTACTAATTCCTGGATTCGAAACCAGAAAATAATTAATTTCTGTTTTATAAACAAGTTAATGATTTATTTCTAGTTTTGAATCCTGAAATTGTAATTTAAATATTGGAGTTTACGAATTTCTGGATTCGAAACCAGGAAAAAGTAGATTTCTGTTTTGTAAACAAGAGATATAACAGTTTCTAGTTTTCAATCAAGAAATCGACCCGTTTTCTTGATTAGACCCCAAGAATTACAGGATTGAGTTGTGAGGGTAAGAAATCGGTCTAGCAGGATACAATGAATACCAACGGATAAAATCGGTCATCCTGGGGCCTAGTGGGCCCAATCGGGAAAAAATGAAATCCTGATGTATAAATCGACCTCCAGAAATTGACTCCATGGGAAAAATGGATCTTGCATAGTAGAATAAATAACATCTGGTAAATTTAGCCACCAAGAGCTCTATTGGGCCCAATCCGGATAACGTAAAATCCTGGAGCCAACGTTAGTGTTTATTAGTGAAAATTATTGACAGGGGATTAAAGATGCAATAACTATGATAATACCACCAAATAAAATCATCCACAGAGTTATCTATTGGATTCAATCGGGCTAAAAGAAAATCAACGTGCAAAAATACATTTTAGGCCTAAAAATAGATTCTGGGATTAAATAAATGGATTCGCATGTTAAAATTAATAAAGAAATTCATATCCAACACCAATAAAGGTCATATTGAACCCAACAGGGCTAAAATAATATCCTGGTAAAAAACTCCCTTATAGTAAAAATAGCTTTCTGGAGGTATAAAATGGTTCTCGCATAATATTATTAATATCACCGAATATTATCAGTCATCCAGAGACTTACTGGGCTACAGTAAAATCCTCTCTCAAAAGTGGACTTTAAGATGCTTAATTTTATTCTTTGTGTACTAAATAAATCATAAATAGTCAAACTAACGACATCTTGTTAAATCTGCCTATAATCGTAAAATTAAGCTTTTGGACGAAAATAAAACTTTGATTCTAATGTTGGTATTAAATTATAAAAATTTAGTTCATTAGATTGAAAGTAGATTTCGATGCATAAAAACTTTCAAGATACGAAAGTACCTCGCCCAAAAATAGTATATAAGGCAGGATTCAAAATAATTTTATGACTACTTAAATACTTTACCTGAAATAATAATCAAATTATTAGATTTTTTAAAATTTTTGTACTCTCACTGATAGTCCTATGATAAATATTTATTAAAATATAAAATAAATATTAAAATTTTATTTAAAGTAATTATTCATTAAAATATAATCTTATAGGCTTACATTGGTACAGAGAATAATATATACAGTATTATACAATTAAATAAATTTTGCAGGTTACGTCATACTGCAAATTTTTCAATTCCCTTTTTTGATATTCAATATTCTAAAAAATGTTTAATTTTTATTTTGAAATTAAATTTTATTCACATAATATAAATGGAATTTTTTTTTTCAAATATGAAAAGCTACAGTGACAATTTTACTATAAAATCTGCTGGATATTTTTTTTCTATAATTAATTTTCATCCCTAGAGATCAATTTAATCATCAGGATTTCATTTTTTCCTGATTATACCCAATAGGACCCAGGATGAACGATTTAATGAGTTATTATTTACTTTACACTGTTGGAGCAACATCAGTTGTTATTTATTTTATGTTGCTGAACCTATTTTTTACCCTTATAGCCCATTTTTATCCCCAGGAATCAATCTGTACAGAGAGATCTCATTTTTTTTCAATGGGCCCCTGGATAGCTAATTCTATCTGTTGGTATTTATTTTATCATGTAAAACCATTTTTTATCTCGAGAGTCCATTTTTATCCCCGTTAATTACCTTTACATTAGTATTTTATTTTGGGAGGGGTGGGCCCAATTGGCCCCTAGGGGTTATTTTTTTCTTCTTCCAATAATGCCCCTGACTATGTTACGAATCCCTAGGTCCCATTCCTTACATGCTAATTAGTGTTATATTAAAAAAAAAAAATTTCAGTATAAAGTGCCTGCATTCAGTGAGATATGAGCCAAAAAGCATTTAAGATATTTCTAAATTAAAACCAAAATTCAAAATAATACATCCGTAGTTCTTAGCTATTAACCCAAGTCTGAGGTCGATGTCTTGAATTAAAAAAATACCGATTTTACTGTGTTTGGTACATAACAATTTTTAAAGCTCTAGGTGGCTTGGTCGCGATTTTTGGATTTCTCGGAAAATTTTATCTTGATAACCCTTCTGGGTAAAATGGCCTAAAATTTATAATATATTTATTAGGAATTTATACTTTTGCTTAAATTAAATTGTTCTTAGCTTAGGCCATATAATTTCATCTCACAACATTTAAGGCCCAAAAGTTACGTGTAAAACTTATAAGGTAGGGTCTTCAAAACTTCCCCAAAGTGTTTGTTTCTGAAAGTACTACCAAAAATAACTCACCAGCCCAATTTTTAACCTGCCAGAGCGAAATCTCGATTTTTGGAAGCCAATTTTTTGTTTTGGACTTTTATAAATAAAGTAAGAAAAATGAGGGATAATTTTTCTTATTTTTTCTGTCAAAAATTGTCGGTATTATAAAAGGAGACAGAACGTCGGTAAAGAATTGATGATGTGTGCGCATAGACGAAGCGTCTGTATTTCAATAAAGAGTCTTCTCCCGATCAATTTCCGACAAAACGTCGGGATTTTTTCAGAGGCCTCTCACATGCGCGAGTAGTACTCAAAATAAAAATTGTATATATTATTTGCCATACCTCTTTGCGTGCAACTACACGGAAAAAAATTCTAAGTTGTATTGACAAATAACTTTGTTGAAATATGCCAACAAAGTATTTGTTGAATTGTCATAGTTACTTAGTTGATTCAAACGGAGTGAAAATTTTATTTAAAAAAAATTATTTTTTTATTTTTTTTTTTTTTTAAATTAATTATTTTTTTTTTTATAATTATTTTTTTATATTTATTTATGTACTTATAGGTATATATTTATTAATTTAAAATCTGTTAAAAAAAACCGAAGAAAAATTTTGACTGCTACTGGGATCGAACTTAGTATTGCGGCTTCCGAGACTGCGTGATTATCCATTCTGCTAACAGGACAGTTGTATTTAATAAAAAAATTTTAAGTACTATATGTTACAGATAATAATTTTCGAAATTATATGCAGAGTAAATTATACATACCCAGCGAAATGCATATTTAAAAATAATAGTTAAAACTATCATAAATAATTTTTAGGAAATCCCATTTCTTTATTATAATAATAATGAATAATAATATAAGCAAAAGTAAATTATGCATACCCGCGCAGTGAAATTAATATTTAAAAATAATACTTAAAACTATCATTAAAAATTTTTAGGAAATTCCATTTCTTTATTGAATAATAATATAAACAAAAGCGCGCTGCTGAAAGAGAAGAGCATAATAGGATAGAAAGAGAAAGAATGAATAAATATTTTAATATAAAAGAAAAAGCATTGACCTAACTATTAAAATTAATCATATTAATGTTGTAGGTTGTTGGTTTATCTAACACTATGTTGATTCAACAAAGATTTAAGTGGTTAACTTAACAATTTTAATTTTGCTTGAATCAACAAAGTATTTGTTGGTTTAATGTTTTTATTTGACAATTCAACGTTTAATCTTTCCATTCAACAAACTTACAATACTAATCATATTTCAGTTACGTAATACGTTTAGTTTGTCTTATATTTTTTTTACGTGTATGAGTGAGACTCCAATAAATCCCGACGTTTCATCGGTATTTCTCAGAGTAACCGTGTGATTAACTACTCGGACGTTTTATACGTCCGTTGGACGTTGAATACGTTGTATGGTAAAGTACTTTAAAGTACATTTTTTGGTGTGCTAAAAACAAATCTGAGGTAAAAATTTACCTATTAACCTTAGATTTTGTCCTAGCATCCCCAGCATCGCCCCAAAGGGTGAAATTTCTGCAATAAATAGTCTTAAAAAAAATTCATAACCGGGTGTTTAACTACACAACCAACGAGCATGGAACATGTTCACTCATAACAGTAATAAATCCAAAAACCGAAATTACAATAAATCCTGAAATATATACTATCCTAAGTCCATAAACTTAAAGTATTCTAAGTTGTTGTTATCAGGGCCTGATCAGGTCCTGACTGCCACTTTAAATTATTCTAAGTCCCTAAATCGAAAATATTCTAAGTCCATTTCACCCCCTTCCCCTAAAAACGTCAATTTTTCACCCCCCCCCCCCCTGCCGAGCCAAACTTTTTCAAATACCCAATCCAATGAACATGTTCCATGTTAATTTCACCCTTTGGGTGATGCTGACGCAAAATCATAGGTTGATGGGTATCAAAACCATCATTTATTTTAGTTTTGAGGTTATATAAGCTTTTACAAATTACTATTTTGAAATTCTGGATGAGCGAATCTTAATGTTTTTTCGAAATTACGAATTGCGGGATTTTTTCGTAGAATTCAGTTTCAAGAAGGTTAAAAATTAAGCGAATTTATTGAAAATCAGATATGTTCATTTTCTACCCATAAAAGTAAGTTTAGGATGCCAGGGTCTCAGAAATGCTTTTTTTCACTACACTGTAATTAGACTGAGCGAAGCTCAGAGCGAAGCTCTGAGCGAGCTCAGTCTATTCCCGCGACAGAATGTCGAGTTTGTTAACAGGATAGCTCCTTAACTATATTATTGATTTACTTCAAAATTTCACAGATGGTCTCAAATGAGACAAGGACGAACTGATTAAATTTGCAGCCCATTTAGTACGCACATTTAAAAATGATAGCGAAAAATCTAGCTCCTCATCAAAAAATTACATTTTTTTAAATTTTAATATTGATAATTTTCATATTTACGAATAAAAAAGAACTTTTCACATTACCTAGGGGTATTTGAGGTTGAAAAAAACATTTTTATTAATAAAATTTTTAATTTTTTAACCCAACATATTTTCCAATTTTCCAAGATGGCGGATTGAAAAACTTGAAAAAATCAACTTTTCACATTACAAGGAGATTTTTTAGGGCGAGAAAAATGAATTTGGGGTGGAAAAAATTTAATTTTTCAACCCAACATGTTTTCCGATTTTCCAAGATGGCGGACTATAAACTTGAAAAACTCGACTTTTCACATTACAAGAAGATTTTTTAGGACAAGAACAATGAATTTTGGGTGGAAAATATTTAATTTTTCAACCCAAAATATTTTCCAATTTTCCAATATGGCGGACCAAGAAACATGAAAATAGAAATTTTCTACGTTACCTGGGGGTTTCATTTTTTAGCCCCAGCATATTTTCCAATTTTTCAATATGGCGGACCTAAAACATGAAAATAAAAACTTTCTACATTACCTGGGGGTTTTCGGGGTTGAGAAAAACGTTTTTATGAATGAAAATTTTCATTTTTTAGCCCCAATATTTTCCAATTTGTCAATATGGCGGACCAAGAAAATGGTAATAAAACAACTAAAGGAATTGCTGTCAAATACTTTGGAGCTAAAAAAACAGTTGACAATGAATGAATATAGCGATTGCAATTATCAGAAAAAATTTCAGAATCATATTTTCAAATGATCAAAGATGCCCTTTGCAGGGAAAGCAACGTTACGAGCTGATTCAACGTTTGCTTATACAAAAAATAATGGGTTCATCAAAATTATAGACTTTATTTTTGATAAGGAAAATGAAAAAGAATACACCATATTCCGCAAAATTAATGTAGAACCGATTATAACATCAGTACATTTAAAAAAAATGAATGTTGAAGAGCTTATAGCAGTTGAAACCTCACAAATAGATGGTAAATATGTTTATATAAGAGATACTAATTATACATTTATCACAAAAGTTCCTAATTTATATCATTATTAATTCTTAATAGTTTTGCAAAAAATGCTTTTTATACAAGAAAAATTAAAAAAACAATTGATTAGAAAGCATTTATATACTTATTCACAACTTTTAACTGTATGATTCTTTAAGAACCAATGTTTATACAAATATAAAACATATTTAATTTTATTTGATAGCAATATGTGTACTTATTTATTTAGTAAGTTAATTTACCAATTCAAGAAAGTTCCTTTTTTCGAGTTTTTTGTACCGCCATATTGGAAAATCGGAAAATATGCTAGGGTACAAATAATTTTATAATTTAAAACGTTTTTCTCAACCTTGATAATTTGTAGGCAATATAGAAAGTTCCTCTTCATGTTTTTATGTCCCGCCACACAGTGTGGCAAAATGGACAAAAATCGCCCTTGGACTAAGTTTTTGAGCTATCAACTTGAAACCTGTTTTGAACGACTTTAATATTAGCCTGCTTTCATGTCTCACTGTGGATTTTTCATATTTTTTTATTTTTAATTAGCCTATGTACTAAAAATGAATTTTATGCGAAATACTAACACACCAAACCTAAAAGAGTTTTTTGTTACGCAGAAAAGATTGAATGTTTATTTAATTCTTTAGAGAGGAATTATTTTGAGGTTAATTCTTCTAAAAAGATTTATTTTTGATTTAATTCTTTTTGAACAGAAAAAAAACAAAAATAATTTTTTTTAAAAGAATTAACCTCAAAATAATTCCTCTCTAAAGAATTAAATAAACATTCAATCTTTTCTGCGTAACAAAAAACTCTTTTAGGTTTGGTGTGAAAATATGCAAAAATCATTATTTAATATTTTTTGACTGAAAAATGTTTTTTAATTTTTATGTATAGAATGCAGAATTGACACAAACATTTCGTCATCCTGAGCAAAAGTCTCAATGGGCACGAAGCTCCAAAATGCTTTCTTCGGCTCCCACAAAGCTCCAAAGCTCCACAGATCCAACTTTATTTACTACTGAAAAAGGACATATTTTATTTTTTAATGCATCTTTTGATGAATAAAAGTATATAGTCTTACGTTTTTGAGGTCGCTTAATTTAAATCTGATGTCAGAAAAATGATATTGACAGTTGACAGCTGTCAACAAGCTGTCAAACGACGGTAAATTATAATCGGGGTTTATGAAACCAGTACACATTTTTTTTTTCTGTCGCTGAATTCAAATCTGATGTCAGAAAAATGATATTGATAGTTAACGGCTGTCAACTAGCTGTCAAACGGTAATAAAAAATCGGGATTTAAATAATCAGCACATATGTATATACTGTTGATATTACTGAATTCTATTCTGATATCAGGAAAATGATATTGACAGTTCACTGCTTCCAACTAGCTGTCAAACGATAATAAGTAATCGGGATTTCAAAAATCAGTACATATATATATATATGCTTTTGACATCGCTGAATTCAAATCTGATGCCAAAAAACTAATTATGACAATTGACAGTTGTCAACTTGTTTTCAACATAAAAGTAGTTAACAATTGGTATTTATAAAATCAACAATAATATATGGATTTTTATGGTTTGCTGAATTTAAATCTGATGTCAAAAAATTAATGTTGACAGTTGACAGTTGCCAACATATTTTCAAACAGTAATAGCTGTCAACTGTAAATATCATTTTTCTGACATTAGATTTGAATTCAGCGACAGCAAAAAAATATATATGTGTGCTGGTTTCATAAATCCCGATTATAAATTACCGTTTGACAGCTAGTTGACAGCTGTCAGCTGTCAATAACATTTTTCTGACATCAGATTTGAATTCAGCGACAGCAAAAAAATATATATGTGTAATGGTTTCATAAACCCCGATTATAAATTACCGTTTGACAACTTGTTGACAGCTGTCAACTGTCAATATCATTTTTCTGACATCAGATTTGAATTTAGCAACCTCAAAAAAGTAAGACTATATACTTTTATTTATCAAAAGATGCATTAAAAAATAAAATATGCCTTTTTTCAGTAGTAAATAAAGTTGGATCTGTGGAGCTTTGGAGCTTTGTGGGAGCCGAAGAAAGCATATTGGAGCTTCGTGCCTATTGAGACTTTTGCTCAGGATGACGAATTGTACAAAATACAAAAAATTCAGCCAATTCCGCCGAAACCCGAATCCCATAAGGTTTGTGCGGGGTCCTTTTTTTTTTTTTTTTTTTTTTTTTTTTATTAAATTTATTATCGTACAAGGTTGTACAAAATTTTAGAAGTACATTAGAAATAATAAAATAACAATTGCAGTCACGCATAACATAATTAAATTGATATTTAAAATTTGAATTTACTATAAATAAAATAACATAATTAATTTAAAAATTGGGAGAAAAATGATTTCGAGGGAAGGGTATATAGGAGAGATGATCTTAGGAATTTAATAAATGTAAGAACTATGAAGGTTTGAAAAGAAAGTAAATAGGAATGGACCAAAGATTTGTAGTAATTAATTTAAATTGGAATGTTGGAGTCACGTTTGTCCACCTCAAGTAGATGCATATACAAGTTGGACTTGAAAGCATCTATTGAGCGAGAAAAACGGATTTCTTCAGGGAGGGAGTTCCAGAAAGAGATCATATAGATTAACGAAGAATAGTTGTAAATAGGATTAGTGGAGGGATTTACGACTAGATGAGGGCGATTTTTGGCTCGAAGTTCCCTTGAAGGGGTGTAAATTTTTACTTTTTGCTTAAGGTAATCAGGTTTTTCGATGTTGATGATATTGTAGATGTTCACAGCACAAAGATATTTCGCTCTGAGTTTCACGTTAAGCCAGCCAAGTTTTATTCTGTCAGGGGAAGTTCTTTGAGGGAACTTAATGTCGCAAACATACCTGACAGAGGCATTTTGCAGTTTTTGGAGACGAGAATATTGAAGTTCAGATAATTTGCCCATAGGAAAAGCTCCTGAATCAAGGAGAGGAAATATCAGAGCTGTTACAAGCTGTTTGCGAAGTTTTGAGTTTACTAGATGTTTGAAGTGCCTAAGTCTGTACAGAGTATAATTTGCTGATTTTATTATATGATTTACATGTGACCTCCATTTCATGTCATGATCTATAAATAATCCTAAGTTTTTTACAGTTTTGGAGAGTTGAATTTGTGAGCCGCCAAAATAAAAAGAAGTATTGGCGTCAAAGACACAAGAGGCTTTTTTACCAAAAATTATAAAGTTAGTCTTATCAACATTAATTTTGAAATTATTTAAAATACACCAATTATCAATAGCATGAAGATCATTTTGGAGGAGGGAAATTCCAAAGTTTAAGTCATTGTAAGGTACTTGGATATATATTTGTAAATCATCTGCAAACATGAGCCTCTTAGAATAGGTGATTTTGCAACCAAGGTCGTTTATGTATATAAGAAACAGCAAGGGGCCCAATACTGAGCCCTGCGGGACCCCGCTGACAATTTTGAGAGAGGATGAGGTCAAATTGTCGATGATGACAGATTGAGTACGGTTTGAGAGGTACTCGGAAAACCATCCAATGACTTGCGGAGAGAAACCGACGGCTGAAAGTTTTTCCAATAGAATTTCATGGGAGACCCTGTCAAATGCTTTGGACAGATCCAGCATGAGTAAAATAGTGATTAAGTCTGAATGAAAGCCCTTACAAATGTCATCAGTCAGATTTGTTAGGAGAAAATTTGTACTATGATGTTTTTGGAAACCTGACTGATAAGAATCAAGAATGTTATAGTGGTTTATGTATTCAACCATCTGTTTATGTAGTATTTTTTTGAGGATTTTAGAAATTATACATAGCAAAGAGATGGGCCTATAGTCGGATAGTAAAGAGGGATTAGAAATCTTAGCAACTGGAAGAATGTTGCTGTGTTTCCAAATAGAGGGGATTTTGTTTAAAATAATAGATTTATTAAATAATGATAGGAAAACTTTGGAAAGAGCCGGTAGACAAAGTTTGAGTACTTTTAATGAAATGCCGTCAGGTCCTTGAGACTTAGTGCTGAATTGTTTAAATGCCCATTCAAGGTCATTACTTGAAATATTTTTAAATTTGAAAAGTGGTCTAGAAGTAGAGGGCGGTGGAGAGAGAGATGTGTTAGAGGAATTTGTATCATTTTGCGTGGAAATAAAATAAATATTTAATTCATCAGGTAAAAGAAGGTTCTTGACTTTAGGAGAAGATTTGGTGAGGCCAAGATGATCAATGTCTTTCCAAATGGTAGCTGGAGGGTTATTTGTTGAAAGTTTATCCTTTCCCGTTTGTTTTAAAGTGCAAAAAATGTAGAAAGTGAAAATTTCGATAAATGAATAGATTGAGCTCGTGTAAATAGGCTTATTAAAAATAAAAAATTTGAAAAATCCGCAGTGAGGCCGAAACCCGGCTTATTTTAAAGCCGTTCAAAATAGGTTTCAAGCCGATAGCTCAAAAACTCAGTCCAATAGCGATTTTTGTCCATTTTGCCATACTGTGGGCCATTTAGGGAAATTGGAAAATTTTTTAAGGCCAAATAATTAAAATTTTCATTTAGTCGAAGCGCCACCAATGTATTTCGTAACCCACTTTTTTTTTTTAGGATAAAAATAGGTGTATTATATGTTTTTCGACCTGCTAAATCCAAATCCGGGGTCTATTTTGACCTAAAAGTGGCAGATTAATTGTTATTAACAAATTATTACAAAATTAGCCCAAAATTAAGCAAAATCGAGTTGTAAATGTTAACAAGCTTCAAAAATTTGTGAGTTAAGCAAAACTTTCTAATATAATTTAACTTACAGTACATAAATTTTTAATATTTAATACTTTAGATGAATTATTTAAACAATTTTTAATTGTTTAAACAATTTGTAAATGTTAATAATTTCTTTTCTGGATCAAAACTGAGTGCGACACTAAGTTACATATATTTTTTTATACCCTGGATACGAATTTAAAGCTAAATTTCGATAAAAATTATGAAGCATTACATAACAGACGGAAAATCATAATACCAAAAAATGAATTAGATTTATTTGAAAATGCAATACACTTATACCCGAAATGCACAGAAGTAGATGCACATAACGAAAAATATTTAAAAAACACAGGAAACCCAGTAGCTCACATTGTAGGAACAAATGTACCCAATATAGCCATTCGTTGTTCGGATGAAAAAGCTTCAGGATTACAAAATATCCTTTATTTATCTAAAAATTGTCATGTTATGTTAAGGGCAAACTTATGGACTGCTGGAGGTTTAATCAATGGTACTTTAGGTTATGTCAGAGAAATAATTTATTCTGACAATGATTCACCGCCGCAATTACCAGAAGCAATTATGGTAGAATTTGACAATTACCGAAGACCATATTTATATAAAAATTTGTTTCCGAATAATTCTACTAACACGTATATGGACGCATAACAAAATACAATGCAGCAGAACACAAATTCCACTAATGTTATCTTATTCGATAACAATACATAAGTCCCAGGGACAAACTATTGATAAAATGTTTCTTCATATAGGAGATAGCGAAAAACAATTAGGCATAACTTACGTAGGATTAAGTAGAGTTAAATCAATTAACGATTTAATTTTAATAAAAGATTATAATAAATATAGATACGACTCTATTCGACTATGCGCTTCTTTTAAGGATAAACAAAAGTTTTTACACAAGTAAAAAAACGATATTCATTAAAATATCAACACACAATGTATAAAAAAAAATATATTTCATACATGAAATAATTCAATAAAATGTTTTTTTTTATTAAATTTATACGCATTTATTTATTTATATCATTAGTTATTACAAAAACAATTATAATTATTTCTACACTAAATCTTATAAATACGAAGTGAAATAATAAAAAATAATAAATAATAAATAAATAAAAATATATTATGATTAATAATAAAAGTATTACTTATTTTTTAAATAATTTTTTCATAAGAAATCATAATTTTATGATTTATAAGAAATAATTAGATAAGTTTAGAGATTTTTGGTGGCTTCGCTCAGTCTCATACATATTCGAGGTGATCTAGTTTATATGTTATTTTTTGGTTATATACCTACGGAACGTAAGCCAATAGTACATATCGTTTTCCAACAAAGTGATTGTAAAATTTATAATTTCAATGGGATTGTTTTTTAAATCGTTAAATTTTTAATTTACTCTAAACTTAAATAATTTAAGTTAATATAAATAAATTTAACTAAACTTAATTAATTTTAATGTATCACTTTTTTTTAGAGAGATTTGGCTGTTTCAAAATAGATGATGATTTATTGAATAGATTTGAAAAGGTTACTGGTCAAAAGCCACATCATTTTCTTCGCCGTGGGATTTTTTTTTCTCATAGAGATATGCATAATATTTTAAATTTATATGAAGAAGGCAAAATGTTTTATTTATATACTGGAAGAGGTCCTAGTTCTGAATCAATGCATTTAGGGCATCTTATTCCTTTTATGTTTTGCAAATGGTTGCAAGATGTATTTGATGTTCCTTTAGTTATACAATTAACAGACGATGAAAAAGCAATCTGGAAAAATTTAAAAATTGAAGATGCAATAAATTTATCGTATTCAAATGCAAAAGACATTATAGCTTGTGGATTTAAATTAGAAAAAACATTCATTTTTTCTAATCTTGAACACATTGGAAATAATCCAGCATTTTATCAAAATATGATCAGAGTTCAAAAGTGCTTAACTTTCAACCAAGTGAAAGGTATATTTGGTTTCGGTGACAGTGATTCGATCGGAAAAATTGCTTTCCCTCCTACTGAAGCAGTTCCGGCATTTTCTAGTTCGTTTCCTTTTATTTTTAATAATTCTAATGTGCAATGTTTGATACCATGTGCTATCGACCAAGATCCATATTTTAGAATGGCGCGAGACGTAGCACCTAGAATCGGTTACTTAAAACCGGCACTATTGCACTCTACATTTTTCCCAGCTTTGCAAGGTTCAAAAACAAAAATGTCGGCAAGTGATGAGAATTCAGCAATTTTTTTAACAGACTCTGCAAAGCAAATAAAAAATAAAATAAATAAATATGCTTTCTCTGGTGGTCAAGCTACAGCAGACCAACATAGAAAGTTAGGTGGTAATTGTGAAATAGATGTAGCATATCAATGGTTACGCTTTTTTTTAGAAGATGATAAAAAGCTAGAAATGCTTCATAAGGTATATTTATTTTACTTATAAGCTAACTAATTTTTTATAAAATTTATAAATTAAGAAATGGTCTTATCTCACCAAGTAGTTATATTGCATAAATAAGGGGTTTTAAATAAAAGCATTCTATTTTAAAAAATACCCTGCCAACTAGCTGGCACTGAGGTTCCTCAAACAATGGGCTGTAATCTTAATTTACAACAAATATTATTGATTACAACCATGCAATTATACATACATTTTTCGTTTTTAGTAGCCGGTAAAGTAGATTATTAAGATCATTTTGTTATTAAAGTGAAAATTCTAGCGTCCATGGATTGGTCGCGCTGGCGTTAATGGATTTTAAATCATTTTTGCATAATTAAAAAGAAACAAATGTAAAAAAAGCTAATTTTATTTTTTTTTATAAAATTTTATTTTATTAGAATATAAAATTATCCCTTAATAATTAAAATATTGGGTAACATGATTTTTTTGTTTTGTCAAAGAAATGGTTGGTAACGATGCTAAAATTACAAATATTTGCTCAATTATAAAAGATAGGAGTTTTTACCATAATAATTCCTTATAATTTATTTTCTCAGTGTACTTCTTGCATTTCAAGATTTTAACATTATTTATATTATTTCTATTAATCACAAAATAATAAATTATTTAATTCTATAAATTGTTTGATTCTTTAAAAAATGACAATATAACTTTTAAATCTTAATTTTAAAATGCAAACATAACCATTTAATATTTTTAGGCTGTTTATTATTGTTTATAATTTCATTAAGCTGCATACATAAATAAACATAGCAACGAACAAAATAATCCGAGGAAGTCAAAAAGAGGCAAGATTTCCATCATTCTTTCTTGTGTGTTATAATTTATATCAAAATAAAAAAAAAATTGTGATCGGATACAAAAAATTACTATAAACTAAATTTCTAAAACTTGTACACTCATTAAAATAAATTAGATGTGCCCAAAACGAAAAATAAATTTGGTGTTTTATGTATTTTTTTGTGACGAAGATTTTGGAGAAAAAAATTTTCAAAAAATTAATTATCAGATTCAAGATATCGAGTAAAAATCATAATTTCAAATATAAGTAATTTCATGGAAATGAATGAGGTATTACATCCAAATTAAAAAAAAAAAAAGTATTTTGAGATTTTTTTAATAAACAAATTTTTTGGAAAAAAAAGTTAGGTATTCATTCGATAGTTGTTATGAAATATCACTGGTTACAATATTTTAAAATATTAGTACTTTCATAGAATTAAATGAGGTGTTACACCAAAAAAAAAAAAAAAATATTGCAGTTTTTTTTATTTTTCTTTTTTTTTAATTTTGAGAAAAAAATTTTGAAAAAATTCAGTATCAGTTCCAAAAAATTACTGTAAACGAGGTTCTTAAAACTAGTACTTCCATGGAAATAAATTAGGTACTACGTCCAAAAAGAAAAAAAAAATTGGTATTTTTTGTATTTTTTTGTGAAAAAAATTTTAGAAAAAAAATTTTCAGAAAATTAAGTATCCGATTCGAGATATCATTTGAAAACTATACTTTCAAATATAAGTACTTTCATGGAAATAAATGAGGTATTACATCCAAATTAAAAAAAAAAGGGTAGGGTTAGAGATTTTTGGATAAAAAAATGTTTGAAAAAAAAATTATGTCTTAATTCGATAATGGTTTTGAAATATCACTAATTACAATATTTTCAGATATTAGTACTTTCATAGAATTAAATGAGGTATTACACCCAAAAAAAAAAAAATATTGCATTTTTTTTTATTTTTCTATTTTTTTAATTTTGACAAAAAGAATTTTGAAAAAATTCAGTATCAGATCCAAAAAATAACAATAAACAAGGTTCTTAAAACTAGTACTTCCATGGAAATAAATTAGGTACTACGTCCAAAAAGAAAAATAAAAATTGTATTTTTTGTATTTTTTTGTGAAAAAAATTTTAGAAAAAAAATTTTCAGAAAATTAAGTATCCGATTCGAGATATCATGTAAAAACCATACTTTCAAATATAAGTACTTTCATGTAAATAAATGAGGTATTACATCCAAATCAAAAAAAAAAAAGTACCTCGAGCTTTTTTGGTGAAAAAATTTTTGAAAAAAAAATTAGGTCTTAATTCCATAATACTTGTGAAATATCACCGATTACATACATACGTACACACACACACACACACACACACACACACACATACAGACTTTTTTTAAAAACAGGTTTTTTAGCTTCCTGGGGTCCCAAAACGTGCTTATATGCCAAAAAATAGAAAATCAAATTTTGACCTAACACAATGGTTCCTCTTTGAGGAACCAAAAAATTATTTAAATCTATAATACTGCTTCTCAATCCTCAACAAACTTTTTTGGCTGATTCTTTTAATTATTCTGAAATAACAGCGCTGAAGTGATTTAAAAACCTAGAAACTATTTGTCTTTGTATAAAAAGATTTTGATAAATTAATAATGTATTTAATTTCAAAGCCTTATTAAAATCGTGTATTCCATTTATAAAAAAAAAATTGCGACAGCTGAAATACTCATAACAATTGCAATCGACGCTAGTTTTTAAATAAAATAAAAATTTTCATTTCTGATTATTTTGTTAATTCTTTACCATGTTTCACAATTTGAAAATGGGTTAAGGTTGTTATCCGGTAAATGCCTTGACATCAAAATTGAATATAATTTTAGCAGGGGATTAATAACATGAAAATACATCTACTGTTAAAAAATTAAGATATTTCACCATTTAGTTTATGAGTTATTAAACTCCAAAGTTCAATTCTTATACATTGTTAGGATAGGAAGACGCGTGAAAATGCATTGAAATCTAGCGTCTTTTTGTAAATGCTTCTAAACAAGACGTCAGATATGACCGAAAATTTTTTTAATTAATGAATAGTATTAGAATACCATTTTAAAATTTAAGGTTTACCATTCTGTATCAGAAATATTAAACTCCAAAGTTAAAAAAAAAAATTTGTTATAAATTTATAATATTTTAAGTTTTTTTTAATTTTTATTAATTTTTATAAAAAAATAAAGTGTTCATCAACGAAAATAATCATAATTTAATTTTTTTTTACCTTTTTTTGATTTTTGAGAATTTTTTTGAACTTCACAAAATAATCTACTGGTTTGCTAGCAGTAACCGATTAACAATTTTTAAAAAAATTGGTGCCTTTAATAATTTAGAAAAAATTAACTTCAAAAAGGCTTTGTTGTCGATGCGTAATTTGATACTTGAATCATATTTTTAATATTATTTAATCATACTTTTTAATTTTTAAAAAATCATTGAAAATCTTTTGTAGTAAAAGCAAAATATTATTAGATTTTAGTTTAAAAAAACGGCATAGCTTAATTCATTGCGTGATATGTATAAGACTTTGTTTTGTATAATTAATCGTACAATTTAGAAGCGTTAAGTTAACAAAAACAAACATTTAATGATTACGAATCTTTGATTCTTAGTGAAAAAAAAGATATTTTTCATTTTATTTTAGTACTTTAAAAAAAAAATCAAATTTCGTAGTAATAAGTCATTATCCTTTATCATTAAGACCTGTCACGGTTCTCTTGAAGAAAAAGTAGGGTTTTCCAAATTGACGCAAAAAACTGAGCATAGGGCATATTTCTTGAATACATATATATCTCAAAAATACCAACTGGAAAATCGGATCTGCTCATTTTTTTGAAATACCGCCGTTTTAAAAATTTACTGAAAATCAGTATTTTGCCCTATTTTGAAAAATTAATTAAAATTATTTAATTGGTTAAAAAACCATCGTATTAATTTTTTTTTTTTTTTAACCATAGTGAATGTAAAAATTAACTTTAAATTAGATATTTTAAAAGTTTACATGAGTGTATATGCTATTTCCACGTTAAATTTGTATTTTTATATAAAAACTAAAAAATAAATTTTGAATTCTTATTCATTTTTTATTATAATTTCTGCAATATTAATAGTTATTCACAAGTCAATTTAATTTATGGTTTTGTGCTACTTTTTTACATATATGGTCTTTTCCACGTTAAAGTAAAAACAAAATATTCATTTTTTAAAAATTTTTATTAATTTATTGGAAAAAAATGCAACATCTTTACAGTATATTAGATTATTATATTAAATATATTAGTTTGCAAATTCGTGTAAGAATGGATATATTATATTGTCTGATACATATAATTTTGTATTAAAATGTATAAAATACCAAATAGGGAATTTGGTAATATTTTATAGTCTGCTAACGTATAACTTCAGTTTTCCTGAGTTACATATTTTGCAAGTATTCGTAAATCATCTGTTTTGGAAAGGATTAGTTCCCTTATTAATAAGAGAAAAGTCATTTTTGTGGCCTAAAAAACATAATATATCATCAAAAAGTTATCAAGGGTAAATTTTCGAAGGAAACGCTTGCCGGAAACTTTTGTAAAAAGCAGATAGTCTAAATGATCCTAAAATTTATGAAGAAGTTGGTTTTTTTAGAATACTTCCATTTATTTCAACTTTTAAGGCTATGAATAAGCTTGTAACTAATTCTTTTTCTGTAAGGAAACCAGGTGAAGGGTTAGATAATATATTATTTACAATATTAGGAATTCTTTTTTGAATACAGGAGTATCAGAAAGCTTAAAAATTCATATTGCAACAAGACATGTTAAACAATGTCTAAATTTTTTGTCTGGAGATGGATTAGGACTTTGGTCTGAGCAGGCCGGAGAGTCTATCCATAGAGAATTTTTAAATACTTAGAAGCGGTATAAGATAAATTCTATGGAGCATCCTCAATTGGCGAAAAACTAACAACAGCAGTTGCTGTTTTTTCTTCAAAACGTATTTCATTTTAATTTTTGAAAAAGTATATTATTTATTAACCTATAAAAGTAAATGATTTTTTTTAATTCTAGTCTACGAATTTTCTTAAATCTTTTATAACTCAAGTTGATTATTTATTTATTATTTAATTAATATATTTTATAACTCCCCATGTTTAGTTATATAACCTTTGTTAATCTATGTCATAATTTATTTAAATATTTGTCTAATTGTAAGTGTCATAAAATTAATTTATAATTGTGATAATTTTCTAATGAAATTAGAAACTGTAACAAAGAAACTAAATAAATGTCGAAACATTAATGTATAATCAATAATTTTACAGTTATATTTTAAACTGTATCCAGTAATTCAAATTGAATAGTAAAATTATAAATTGTTATTAAAGTTAAAAAGTTAACCTATAATTGTGTTATTCTAGTGATATTACAAACTTTATCTAGTGCAAAAAAATATATATATTTTCAAGTGAAGTTGTTAAAAGTGAATTCATATTTGTAAGTTCATTTAATTTAGCAATTTTTTTAAGGTAAACTTATTTTCAATATTTTTTTTTTATATTTAGTAGAAATTACCTGTAAATTCTTTTATTAAACCTATAAAATTTGATATAATATAATTTCTTTAAAAAATAAAAAAAATTAAATTAAAATCTTCCATTTGTACTTTAAATTGTATTAAATATTAAACTAATGTGTACAAGACCATATATATGCATGCTTATATGAATTAGCCTACTACATATACTGTACAGATTTAACATTTCATTTTTTTTTCAACAATTAATAAAAATTAATTAAGATCATTTAAGTAAGACCATTTAACCTAAGATGAATATAAAAAATGTTTTTAACAAATGGTTGGCCCTGTACACGGTAATTCCGAGCGGGACGTATTGTTTGCTTTATCGACGGCCAATCCAAGCGTCGACAACTAACGTCGCCGCTTTGAAAAACAACAACACGTCCCGCTTGGAATCACCGAGTATGCCACCCCCCCCCCCCCGAACGGGTTAAAAATATTTTTATTAGGAAAATTCAAACTCAATGTGTATTCTTATGCTTTTTCAGACTATGTAACCAAAGATGAATATAAAAAATGTTTTTAACTTGGTTAGATCGTCTCAAAAAACATAAGAATACACATTGAGTTTTAATGTTCGTAATAAAAATATTTTTCACTCGTTTAGGGGGGGGGGGGGGGTTTATGGGGGCACTGGGGTGGACTAGAGGACCAAGCATTGGCTAAACACATTTTTTATATATATCTTTGGATTCGGCGTCTCAAAAAACATAACATCACACATTGAATTTTAGTTTTTGGCTTACAGGGCCCAACAATGGTGGAAAACATTTTTAATATTCATTTTTGGTTTCACCGTCCCAAAAAATATAAGAATTCATATTAAGTTTTAATTTTTGTAATAAAAATATTTTTACCCATTTTGGGGGGAGGGTATGAATGGGGGCACTGGTGTCGTCTACAGGACCAAACGTTGGTAAAAACATTTTTTGTATACATTTTTGGAATAAGCGTCCCAAAAAACATGAGTATACAGTTCAATCTTCATTTTTCGAGAAAAAAATTTTTTTTCACTTCATTGGGGGTCTAATAGGGGCGCTGGGGGAAAATTAGCTAATTTTATTGCATTTCTTTAGCCATATTCAGTTTTAGAACCACCAAAAACCCCCATACCAGGGGGTCTACCCTCTGGTACATGATTTTTTTTTCTGTACCTGTGTAATAGAGCTATGGAGCTTTGAAGCTCCGTAGCAGCCAAAGTTGAGACTTTGGAGCTTTGTGTCCATGGAGACATTTTTTCAGAATAATAAAATCTAAAGCATACAAAAAAATCACCTAATTTGATCGAACGGTCATTTCCTATTCATTTGTGCGGGGTCCTTTTTCGAAAAATCGCAAAATTAAAAACAAAAGTTATTTCAGTTTTTTAAGTATTTGACCATGTTGCCCCAAATATTTTTGAGCGTTGATGGTCGCAAATGAAAATTTGTTTTATTTTTCATTAGTTAAAAAAAAATATAGAATGGGTATATCTCTCAATTTTTTTTAAGTAACTGCCAAAGTTGAAATTTAAGAAGAAAAAAAATTTATTTTGGACGGTTTATGGTCTACCAATCAAAAGGATGGACTAGAATCACTTTCAAAAGTAATTTTATCTGAAAGTATATCGTCTAACCTTTTGAATGAGAGGTTGCAAGATCATTTTGACAGAATCGTTTCACCACGGGAGTATCAGAAAGACGACTAAAAAGTCGTTAAAAATTTACTTTTTTTTTTTTGTCATTAATAGGCTGCCAATCAGAGCTGAAGGCATCTGGGAGTCTTAAAACTTCAGGATCCTATTTTTTTTAGGTGTACTTTGACCTATTACAATTAGTTTTTAAATATCTTTCGTGGGCCGATTCACTATATAGATCCGGGCATAGCCTTTTTAAAACGGCGGTATTTCAAAAAAATGAGCAGATCCGATTTTCCGGTTGGTATTTTTGAGATATATATGTATTCAAGACATATGCCCTATGCTCAGTTTTTTGCATCATTTTGGAAAACCCTACTTTGTCTTTAAGAGAACAGTGCTATATTTCAAGACATATATACATTTAAAAAAAATCAAAAACTGTAAATAAAATTTTGTTTTAAGAAACAAAGAAGGCAAATGCTTTTATAAATGAAAATAAATTAATATTATCATATTTTAATAATAAACAATTAAAAATTAGGTATAAAGATTAGAGTGTTTTTTTAGCGTTTTCAAATTATTAACGCGCTGGCAGAACTCGAAAATATAGGTAAAAAAAAAATAGGATACTCGTTAGAATTATACTGCTTGATAATAACACAGCTGCACAAAAAAAAAAGTTCTGATCCTGTAACTAGACCTACCTACAGGTAAGTTTTTCGATGCCCTAAAACCGAATCTGAAGTCAGAATTTAGCCTACACCCTCAGATTTTGCCCCACATACCCCCAGCCACCCTCTAAACCGCCCCGGAGGGTGAATATTTTACTTTGTGCAAAAGTTATAAATTAAAGTATCTTTGTTACGTTTTTTGATGTTCTAAAAACGAATTTTAAGTCAGAATTAATCCATCATCCATAGTTTTTGTTCCAGATAGCCTAGTTACCCTCTAAAGTCCACCAGAAGAAGGTTAATTAATCGCTTTAGAATATTACAGCGATATCAGGATGGTGCTAAGAACTTTTGTTGGAAGAAGGTAAGCACCTACGTTTTTAGAACATCAAAATACGTAACCAAGGTACTTTAATTTATAACTTTTGGACAAAGTAAAATATTCACCCTCTAGGGCAGTTTAGAGTGTGATTGGAGTAGCTGGGGCAAAAACTAAGGGTGATAGGTAAATTATGACTTGATATTCGTTTTTAGAACATCAAAATACGTAAATAAGGTACTTTTATTTTTAACTTTTGGACATAGTAAAATATTTGATTTTTGGAGCGGTTTAGAGGGTGGTTGGGGGTAGCTGGGGCAAAATCTGAGGCTCTAGGCTAAATTCTGACTTCAGATTCAGTTTTAGGACAACATAATACGTAACTAAAGTACTTTTATTTTTAACTTTTGGACATAAAATATTTGCTTTTTCGGCGGTTTAGAGGGTGGCTGGGGGTAGCTGGGGCAAAATCGGAGGGTGTAGGCTAAATTTTGACTTCAGATTTGGTTTTAGGAAATCGAAAAACTTACCTGTAGGTAGGTCTAGTTACAGGATCAGAACTTTTTTTTTTGTGCAGCTGTGTAATTAATAATAGCATAATAGTAACATTGCTTTTTAGCCCACGATAGCTCTCGTTAGTTTTTTTGGTCTTCTTATAATTGGGATTTTTTTAATACTTTAGATTATTTTTGAAATAGAATCCCGTCGTTTTGTTTCCCAGGAGTTCGATGAAACCATTTATTTTTTTTTTATCTAGGAATTCCTTTTTTTAATTTTATCTGATTTGTTCAATTTAATAATTAAAATTATATTTGCATTACTTTACTTGAATTAAATGCATTATTTAATTATACTGTAAAAATACAATGTCAAGGAGCTCCGTACTAAAAAAATATTTTAAAACCACTCAGCAACATTTGATGCTTATTTCATTTTAATAAAAGGTAAAATGGCACCGGTATATATGTGTTTTTATTATAAATTGATTTCTTTTATTAAAAATTATTATTTCTTATTATTAATGACTACTAAGACAACACATGAAAGAAAAATTTTAGCGGGATTTTATATCCCTATATATAGATAAGGTAGTTAAAAGGTAGTATAAATAGCGATACTCAAAATGGTTACTACAAAAAGTAATATACAAAGTAGTATACCGTTACAGTGTTATTCATTGAATAAATGCACAACAAACTCCACATTAAAAGTTTGTATAAACTCTGGCAATGCATATCATGTTGGCTGTCTTAAAAAATTTACGGGCTGTCTTAAAAATTTACATCCCTTTAAGGGATGCCAAATGTTAATGAATGGTAAGGTTTTAGGTGATTAGGTTTAGGTATAACTTAATAAAAACTGTGATTAGATATATAATAGGCTTTATTAGCTCTTAATAGCTTGCGGTATCGGTGAGCACTGAGGTTCGGAGGAATATACATAAAAACTAGGAGGGGAGCTCACCAACATACACACATATTATATAAATATAATACACAACAAATATCATTTCAATAAAAAATTTCCTGATAAAATTTTGTAATGAAAAAAGCAATTTAATTATTTCTAAAAAAAGATAGTAGCATCGGTAGTAGCATCGGTCTTACCCATCGACGATGAAAAGGTGATCGAAAGGCCAGGTAGACGCGTACTTTGATCTCAGATTTGCAGTAATAGATAGGGCGACAGCATGGGGAGGTGGACTTTTACCTTACTCAATTTTTAAAGGGACACGGCTATTTCCGGTTCATGTTAGAAAAATAGCATAAGGTGGCAACAACGCAGTGTCTATACTGCCCAGATGTAGAGGAAGGACGCCTGCTCTTCCCGATTTTGAGGCCGGAGACGGTGGTCCCGGAAATGCTACGGAGAAAATTGGAACAATGTAGCAGAGTACGTAAAGGCCACCTTGTTGAAGAAAAAAGAGGAAGGCTTTCTATCGTAGAGATCTCTTCTGTCACTAGGCTGGGGGAAGGCAGTGTTCAGTTTCCTAGGCTGCGCGTCCCAAATTGAAGTCATACCTGAAAAGGAAGTTCCGGTTTGGAGCAAACAAGCACAGGGGGGTTTATAGTGTGTTTATCCAATAGGAATTTGGGGCAAAACCGGTGACCGCGTTCGCCAGCAGTCTTTTGGTTGTAACTTTGTACAACTGGATGGTCAAGGAAATTTGCGAGTCTTTAAGGCCCGCAAAAACTCCATGGCTAATGTTAGATTCACAAGATTCCCTTGACAAAAAAAAAAATATAAATAATAGTGCTATTGATAACCTGAAAGTTAAATACAATGATCTTAAAGAAAAATATAAATCCATACAACAAAAAAATAAAAATCTAATAGTGAATTTTCCTTTCTTACAAGTTGAAATTTCGCTGTTGCGCAAAAATATAGTGAAAAACTTATAAATCTTTAGTTTATAATCAAAAGTTTACTGACCATTTCCAACAAAGAGGGTGTACATCTTGCAAGAAAAATTTCACTCCACATTTGATCCGAGCACAATCTCTAGGAATTTATAATCCTTATTTATTAAGGTTACAAAACGATCTGAAATTTCTCATATATTTAAAAATATGGGAGATAAATGTGGTTGTGTAGATAAAATAAATATGAAAATTATTAAAACTTTATCCCCATTTATAGCTAAACCTTTAGCTTTTATTTTTAACACATGTAATGTAAGTGATATTTGGCCTACTGATCTCAAAAAAGACACTACTGACATAATACCAGTTTATAAAAGTGGTGATAAAAGTAATATGAGTAATTGTAGGCTCATATCCTTAATTTCGAACATAGAAAAAATTGCTGAAAAAGTTATTTTTTTACTCATTTATTCACAAAAACAAAATTACATCTGAATTTTAATTATGTTTTTTTTTGAGTGGTATAGGGACGAAACAAGCAATGCTTACAGTCTCTGATTTAATCTACAAAGGTCTAAATTAAGTAATGCGGTGATTGGTACGTTCCTAGATCTTTAAAGGCCTTTGATGATAATAATAATAATCCCACCAGCTCTGGCATTTTTTTCGAATTGAGAAATATTTATTGAAACAACTTTTTTTCAATTAATTTGTGTTTATAACATCATTAGACAATTTTTAGATGCAAAAAATTATTGGAAAATTGATAAAAATTTTTCCTTTTATTTAAAAAAAAAAAATTTAATCATTGCTTAAAAATCTTTATTAAATAATTAAATAAAAATTAGTATTTACATTTTAGTATCTTATTTACAAAATTTAATTTCTTGTAATTGAATTACTTAAGCATTTTTTCATACCTGGTAATGACTCGTACTCAATTTTCATAACGTGCGATGAAAAAACAAAACTCTGCATCTAGTAATTAATTTTTAATACCCGTTTTTCAACAATTTTGTAAAATTCATAATAATATTTAAAGATGAATCAGGAATCTATTTTTAGTTTTTAATTCATAGCATAGTAAAAATTCAAAATAACACAGGTACACAAAAAAAAAAGTCATGTGCTAAAAGGTAGACCCCATGGAATGGAGGTTTATGGTGGTGCTAAAATCGAATATGGCCATAGAAATGCAATTTAACTAGCCAATTTGCCCCCAGCGCCCCCATATGCACCCCCAAAAAGTGAAAAAAATTTTTTTTTTCGAAAAATGAAAATTGAACTATATACTCATGTTTTTTGGAACGCTTATACCAAAAATGTATACAAAAAATGTTTTTAAGCAACGTTTGGCCCTGTAGACGACCCCAGAGCCCCCATTCATACCCCCCCCCCCAAACGGGTAAAAATATGTTTATTACAAAAATTAAAACTTAATATGAATTCTTATATTTTTTGGGACGGTGAAACCAAAAATGAATATAAAAAATGTTTTCTACTAATGTTTTGCCCTGTAAGCCACCCCAGTGACCCCATGCACACCCCTCCCCAAAACGAGATATAAAAATTTTTATTACAAAAACTAAAACTCAAATTGTATTGTTATGTTTTCTGAGGCGCTAAAACCAAAGATGAATATAAAAAATGTGTTTAACAAATGCTTGATCCTTTAGGCCACCCCAGTGCCCCCATTTAACCCCCCCAAACGAGTTAAAAATATTTTTATTAGGAAAATTGAAACTCAATATGTATTCTTATGTTTTTTGATACGCTGTAACCAAAGATGAATATAAGAAATGTGTTTAACAAATGCTTAATCCTCTAGGCCACCCCAGTGCCCCCATTCAACCCCCCCCCCCCAAACGAGTTAAAAATATTTTTATTAGGAAAATTAAAATTTTTTTCACTTTTTGAGGGGGCATATGTGGGCGCTGGGGGCAAATTGGCTAGTTAAATTTCATTTCTGTGGCCATATTCGGTTTTAGCACCACCAAAAACCCCCATTCCACGGGGTCTACCTTCTGGCACATGACTTTTTTTTTGTGTGCTGTGTAATAGGTATTGTTTATATCATCTTCCATCAGTCGATGGTAAAGTAAACAACATAAGCAAACTTGTGTGTTTAGTTGATAAAAATAAATAACAAAAGTGACCATAATACAAAAGCTTACAACACTGAGAACGACTTGACCTTTTAGCAAAAAAAATTGATAGAAAATATAATTAGCGGATAAATGCACAAATTATATTAATTATTATTTATACATCATCGACTGATGAAAATGAATAAAAGTACAATTCTTTATGTATATCTTCACTATTTGCATTTTGCAGTTCTTGAATTTAGAGTAGGTTTGTAAAATATTCCCCTTTGTCCCCAACTTAATACTTATCGTCAGTTTATTCTGGAGTAAATTAAATCATGAATAACCTTTTTTGTCGATTATTTTGCTTGACACTCAATAAGAAACTAATCTTCTTGAGAAACAGAATAAAAACCTAGAACATGTAGAATAAATTTGTAAGTTACATATTTATAAATTAGTATAAAAATTTTGTTATGATTTTTCTTAATTCATGCGACTAAATAAGTGAAGATTTTCTTACACTATCTCACTTATTCTAGAGTTTGAAACATGATAATGTCAGAATGTTATTAATAATTGGTAAACTGAATAAAGTGAGACAGAGATACTTTGTATTATGTAATATTTATTATAATGGTATAAAAGAATTGTCAGAGGCTTAGAAAAAACTAAAAAGGGATTACGTGAGAGAAAGTAAAGAAAGCACAATTCATATAATTAGTGTATAGGCATCTACGATTATAGAAAAGAAACATTAGCATATGAATAGCTTATACTGTAATACTATAAGAAATATTTTTATTACTTTAATACTATAGCTATTCAGATGCTAATGTTTCTTTTAAAAAAAAGTCTAGTGAAAAAAAAAAATCTTATTTCCGAGACCCTGGCATCTTGAAGTTAATTTTTTGGGTAAAAGATGAACGTCTGTTATTTTCATAAAATTCGGTTAAAATTTTTCGGTTTAACGACCAATATTTACGGTAAAAATCGTGAAATTTAAAATTTTTTTAAAATATTTTTATTGAAAATAGTGTTAGATATTTTGGAAAACAGTGATAGCTACTTTTTATATCAAAAGCTCTTCAATCAACTTCTACAGGCTTCGGAAAACGGCATTAGATATTTCTGGAAAGAACATTAGCTACTTTATACGTAGGAAAACGGTGTTAGATAGTTTAAACATAGATTTTAGATACTTCAGGCTTAGTAGAACGATGTAAGGTGTATCGGAAATCTCTCGTATTTACTTATGAAATCAGAAAACAGTGTTAGATATTTTGGAAAACGTTGTTAGCTACTTTTTAAATCGAAATTAATGTAAAATACTTCAATAACCTCATTTAGCAACATTTTAAGGCTTTGGAAAACGGCGTTAGATATTTCTGAACAGAATATTAGGTACTTTATATGTAGGAATACGGTGTTAGATACATAGAACATAGATTTTAGCCATTTCAGGCTTGGTAGAACGATGTATGGTGTTTTGGAAATTCCTCGTATTTACTTATGAAATCAGAAAACGGTGTTAGATTTTTTGGAAAACGTTATTAGCTATTTTTTAAATCGGAAATTAGCTTAAGTTGCTACCAAAAACTCTTCAAGCATCTTTAGTCTTCGGAAAACGGCGTTAGATAATTCTGAAATTGATAGAAGAACTTTTTGAAGTACCTTAGATTAATTTTAGAAACACCTTACATCGTTGTATTAAGCCTGAAAAAGCTATAATCTATGTTAAAGGTATCCAACACCGTTTTCCGAAGTCTGACGTAGCTAGAATAGCTTTAAAGTATCTTACATTAATTTCCGGATTAAAAAGTAGGTAACGCCGTATTCCAAAATATATAACGCAATTTTTCGAAGTCTGAAGATGATGAAAGAGCTTTTTGAAGTATGTTACATTATTTTCCGATTTAATGAGTAGCTAACACTATTTTTAAAAATTTCTGAATTCATAAGTAATTAGGAGAGAATTCCTAAATACCTTGGGACTTAAGGGTCGTTTTACCTAAATATGTCGATATTTTAGCTGATTTTCAAACTAGGATTGTGAAATAACAAATAGAGATATTTGAATCGAATTTTTTTTATAGTTTACAAATATATTAAAAATTAAAAAAAAAAATTTTTTTTTGTTCTTTGTGACGTAATTTTTGCGTGAGAGAGGTGTACTTGCGTCTATGAAATAAAAAAATCCAAAATTATGTACTTTATATCTTGACTTAGGATAATCTAAAGCATACGAAAAAAAAATTGGTAAGACTGAAAACCCGTAATTTCGGGATGTCGTTGAGTTTTTTCAAAAAAATTAATTACAAACAAAATGGCGGCTACACAAAGTTAAAATGAAAAAAAAAGCCTATAATTTTCGAGCAAAAGCAGCAGTAAAAATCTTTTCAGAACATAAAAAAAAAACTCGACGACATCCCGAAATTAGTGCATTTATTAAGTTGCTTAGTAAAAAAGAAAATCGGTGCAGCAGTTATCGCGAAATCGTGTAAATGGTTTTCAAAGACGCTGTTTCGACTAAAACGAATTCGAAGTTTTGGAATAATTTTTTCGTTATTTTAGTTATTAAATTATTAATTTTTTTTTTTATAACGTAAAGGAACAAATAAAAAATAGACTAAAAAAATTAAAATCGGTCAAGTAGTTTTAGAGAAATCTTAATTAGAAGGTGTAAAAACATAGTTTTCTAAATAAGAGAACAAATTTTTTTTCCTTAAAAATTTAACAAAACTTTTTTTTTGTGTATATTTAAGTATACTTATAAGTTATTAGTGATTTTTGAGCCATAAAGTTATCCTTCTGGTTTTCATACTGAACTTGTAGCTGATGTTACCCCTGCTGCTGGGCCGATTTGCTATTTTTTACCATTTTGGCACGGCTAAATTTAGCGTCATAAACCATCGCGAATATTAGCAAAATTTGCTCATAATTTCTATCAATGACCAGTTCCGAGATGATTTCTAACTATTTAACAATAGTTAGAAGATATTTAAGATAATATTAAAGCCATACCGTTAAATTTTATCAAAAGCACGTTTGACGGCGCCGGCAAAACAGGCCAAAAAATATACTTAGAGGGAAGGATTTAAAAATAATTTTTTTTTACATACTCTTGAGACATATATAAAGTAATTAATAGAAAGAAAAAAAATTCGGTTATCAAAAAAAAATTTAGGTAAAACGACCCTTAAAGTAATTCAGTTTTAGGGACGAGAAATAATTTCTATATAGGGACTCAGAATAATTAAGGCTTAGGAGTTTAAAATAATTAATGTTTAGGGACTTAAAATATTTCAGTTTTAAGGACGTAGAATTTTAGGATTTAGGCACTTAAAGTAATACAGGTTTAGGGACTAAGAATAAATTCTATTTAAGGATTTAGAATAATTCAGGTTAAGTGACTAAAATTTCTATTTAGGGACTTAGAATAATTTAGGTTTTGGGACTTAGAATAATTAAGGTTTAGGGAATTAGAATCATTTAGTTTTAAGGACATAGAATTATTTTGATTTAGGGACGTATAATAATTTAGGTTTGGGGACGTAGAATTATTTTGATTTAGGGACGTATAATAATTTAGGTTTGGGGACGTAGAATTATTTTGATTTAGGGACGTATAATAATTTAGGTTTGGGGACGTAGAATTATTTCGATTTAGGGACTTAGAATAACTAAGGTTTAGGGACTAAGAATAATTCGGGTTTAGAGACTTTGAATTGTTGAGGTCTAGGGACTAAGAATAATTAAGGTTCAAGGATTTATAATAATTCAGGTTTAGGGACTTAATATTTTTCCACAATTTGCCTTTAACAAAAAAAAATTTGCAATATTACCAGAATAGCGCGATTTGGTATCCCAAAATTATTAGTTTTGCGATTATGAAGGAAATATTATGAACACTTTAGAGGAATTTGAAATATATAACGCATTTAAATTTCAATCATCACTAATTTTAAATGACCAGTTACATTTTAAATCAAATTCCGTATATAATATAGCGATAAACATAAACAACAATAATAATAATAATAATATATAAGCAAAGGGGTTTTAAAAATTTTTAAATTATTATTCTATCAAGCATATTAAAATCAGTGTTTCGAGCGCGCGCTCAAAATTTCAACTCAGTGTTGTTTTGTGCAAATAAATATTTTATTTATTATATTTATTAAGCATTTTGTACTTTTTATGTAATTAGTTTTAAGTGTTAGTGTTTTAATACACCCTGATGATGGAACTGTAATACAAGTTCCGAAACGGATCCGTTTTGACGTTAAATAGTTTACGAAGTCACTAGACGGATTATTCAGGTAAAATATATAATATTATGAAGTCTTCCTAAATCATCATTTATAAAATCCCACTGAACGAATCTTAATATTTTTTGACAAAAATGTTAATTTTGAGGTTAAAAGAGCTTTTTAAATCATCATTTTAAAATTCTGACTAAGTGAATCTTAATATATTAAAAAATTATTATTCTCATATTCTAACAGATGTGCTACATGTTTATCTTTTCATTGATATTATATGGCCTTATCATGTTTCAAACTGCAGAATAAATGAGACAGTATAAGACAGTCTTCGCTTAATTAGTTGCATGAGTTAATAAAATTCACAGCAAAATTTTTATACTTAATTACAAATATGTACCTAATAAATTTATTCTACATTTTAGTTTTTGGATAATAGTGTCAAGCAAAATAATCGACAAAAAAAGGTTATTCATGATTTAATTTACTCCAGAATCAACCGAAAATAAATATTACATTGGGGATAAAGGTGAATATTTTACAAACCTATTCCAAATTCAAGAACTGCAAAGTGCAAATAGTGATGATATACATAAAGCATTGTACTTTTATTAATTTCCATCAGTCGATGATGTATGAATAATAATTAATTAAACTTGTGCATTTATCCGCATCTTAAATTTTCTATCAATATTTTTAGCTAAAAGGTCATGTCGTTCTCAGTGTTGTAAGCTTTTGTATTATGGTCACTTTTGTTACTTATTTTTAACAAATAAACACATAAGCACAAGTTTTATTAAAACAGAACAAATGAAAAAAAAAATAATCATTCTTGTTGCATTGGCACACTTTGTTTCTAAAACTATACCTCGAGTTACAGAGAATATCCAAAAGACACATTTAATGATATTCTTTGCTTGTAGCTAAAGAAAAAAAATAGCGAATGGTTTTCTTAAACAAGAAAATATTTTCCAAATAAAACAAAACTTTAAATAAAATTTTGGGAATTGAATATTTGGTTATTCAGTAAAACGCTCCTTATACTGTAAATTTTTTTATTATTTTTAGGCTCACATCGATGCACTGAAAAAAAACCCATTTGCCAAAAATCCATCTTTTTCTTGCTCAAACGATTGCAAATGACTTGAAATGTATATAAGGAAATAGAAAAAAAAATTTTCTTAACCGTATTAAAAATTTTTCGTAGAGTTAAAGGAAAAATCCGTTTGCGTTTAATTGGAAAATTCTGCTATTCCCTGAAGCGGATTTTTTTAACGTCAGGAAATTTTTAGCATAATTTGACCCCCCCCCCCCCACTAATAATATTCTATTTGAACGAGAAATCTCCTTAGAAAGGTTTAGTACGCTAACAAAAGTCCTAAAAATGTTTTTAACCTACTTTTTATGACATAAAAAATTTTCAATTACAACTGTATCGAATCTATAAAAGTATTAGTTCAAAAAATGAATTTTTAAAATTACTAATTTCCATACTTATAAATTTACAGCAAAGTTTATGATTTAGAAATTCTGTTACTAATAAAGAGCATGTACATTATTAATAATATGCTAGCAAAATATTTTTGTATGAAATGTTTTTAAATTAAAAATATGGTACACACCAAACCTAAAAGAATTTTTTGTTACCCAAAAAAGAATGAATGTTTATTTAATTTTTTTAAAAGGAATTATTTTGAGTTTAATTCTTTTAAAACATATGATTTTCATTTTAATTCTTTTCGGAATTTATTTTGACAACAAAACCTCAAAAAGAATTTCTTTTAAAAAAATTACTTTCAAAAGGTTTAGTCGGAATTAAAATTGAAAGAAAATCATTTAGAAATTAATTTATTTATAACCAATTTAAAAAATAGGTTATAAACAACGAGTTTTTATTTGAATTATAATTATTGCTTAAATGTTAGCAAAAAAAGAAGTTTTGGATCTTAATTAATTAATATAATTGTTATTAAAATAACGTATTTAGTGGACGTTGTGTTTCTAAAAAAAATGAATTAAAATAAAAAATCTTATGGGATTAACATTTGGAGATGTAGTTTGGAAAATACTAATACCCATTTTGGTAAGCATACTACTTTTAGTTTAATTTTTTAAGCATATTACTTTTAATAGGTGAATTTTTAAAGTTAATAAATCGTTTTGAATATTTAAAAATTAAAAGTAGTATGCTTACCAAAATGGGTATTAGTATTTCCCAAACTACATCTCCAAATGTTAATCCCATAAGATTTTTTATTTTAATTAATTTTTTTTAGAAACACAACGTCCACTAAATACGTTATTTTAATAACAATTATATTAAGGGGTCTTCCATAAATGACGTCCACGATTTTTTTAAGGTTTTTGAGACCTCCCTACCCCTTGTCTGATTTGTCACATAAAAGTTGACCCCCCCCCTTTCGGACGTCACAAATTTATTTTATCACCCCCCTAGAAAAAAAGAGAAATGAATTTTTTTATACAAGTTTTGTAAGTTAAAAAAAAAATTTTATTTTTTAAATAGAAATCTGAATTTTATATAGATAAAAGTATAATAAAATTTTAAAACTATGTTTGTTAATTCTACGTATAAGTAATAAAAATATAATTATAAATTAAAAATATTTGACCCCAAGAAAAAATAGTGTACCTAATCGAATTTCAAAGAAAAAAAGAGATTTTATAAAAAGAAAGAATTTTTATTTCGTAATTGTTTATTTTGAATTTAAAAATACTTGATATAAAAAAAAAGGTTTTTTTATGATGTATTATATTTCCATAAGCATATTAAAATATTTAATATCGGAATATTGTAATTTTTTCAATTGATCTCTTTTATTATCCATAAAAAAAAAATTAAGATATCAAAGAAAAAATACCCTGCCAAGTAATTGGCACTATGGTTCCTCATTAGCAATAACAAAATGTTGTCAATATTCTATTTTACCTAATAAAAAATTAAAATATTAGAATAATTGTGCCAAATATTCTAAATTTAATAAAGAAAGTGTATAAACTTTCCCCTGATACCCAAAAAATTTTCAAAACTCATAATTCCAGGTATTAATACTTTCAGAGAAATAAAATTGGCACTACGTCAATAAAAAGATAATATTTTTTTAACTTTTTAATGTAAAAAATTTTGAAAAAAAAAAATTACTTATCAGATGGAGAGATCCTTTAAAAACGATAATTCTAGATATTCGTACTTTTATAGGAAGAAATTAAGTATTACGTCCTAAAATAAAAAAAATTGTTAAATTATTGTTTTTTTCTAATTTTTTTATGTAAAAAATTTTAAAAGAAAATTTAAAAAAAAAATTAGGTATCAGATTGTTGATATCCAGTTAAAAAGATAATTCTACATATTAGTACTTTCATGGAAAAAAATGAGGTACTGCGTCCAAAAAGAAAAAAAAGTATGCTATTTTTTTAATTATTTTATGTAAAATATTTAAAAAAAAAAAAATTTCGAAAAATTATGTATCAGATGGAGAAATCCTTTACAAACGATAATTCTAGATATTCGTACTTTCATAGGAAAAAATTAAGTAATACGTCCTAAAATAAAAAAAATTTTGGCGGTTTTTGTATTTTTTGGCGACAAAAATTTTGAGAAAAAAATTTTGAAAAAATTAAGTATCAGGTCCAAAAAATTACCATAAATGATATTTCTAAAACAAGTACTTCCACAGAAATAAATTAAGTACTGCGTCCATAAAGAAAAAAAAATTGGTATTTTTTGTATTTTTTGGTGAAAAAAATTTTGAGAAAAAAATTTTCAATAAATAAATTATAAGATTCGAGATATCGAGTAAAAACGATACTTCTAGATATCAGTACTTTCATGGAAAAAAATGAGGTACTACGTCCAAAAAGTAAAAAAATTATGGTATTTTTTTAATTATTTTATGTAAAAAATTTTTAAAAAAAAATTTCGAAAAATTATGTATCAGATGAAGAGAAATCCTTTACAAACAATAATTCTAGATATTCGTACTTTCATAGGAAAAAATTAAGTATTACGTCCTAAAATAAAAAAAATTTTGGCGTTTTTTGTATTTTTTGGCGACAAAAATTTTGACAAAAAAATTAAAAAAAAATTAAGTATTAGGTCCAAAAAATTACAATAAACGATATTTCTAAAACTAGTACTTCCATGGAAATAAATTAGGTACTACGTCCAAAAAGAAAAAAAAAATTGGTATTTTTTGTATTTTTTTGTGAAAAAAATTTTAGGAAAAAAATTTTCAGAAAATTAAGTATCCGATTTGAGATATCATGTGAAAACCATACTTTCAAATACTAGTACTTTCATGGGAATAAATGAGGTATTACATCCAAATTAAAAAAAAAAAGCAGTTTGAGATTTTTTGATAAAAAAATGTTTGGAAAAGAAAATTAGGTCTTAATTCGATAATGGTTTTGAAATACCACTAGTTAAAATATTTTCAGATATTAGTACTTTCATAGAATTAAATGAGGTATTACACCAAAAAAAAAAAAAAATATTGCAGTTTTTTTTATTTTTCTTTTTTTTTTATTTTGACAAAAAAAATTTTGAAAAAATTAAGTATTAGATCCAAAAAATTACAATAAACAAGGTTCTTAAAACTAGTACTTCCATGGAAATAAATTAGGTACTACGTCCAAAACGAAAAAAAAAATTGGTATTTTTTGTATTTTTTTGTGAAAAAAATTTTAGAAAAAAAAATTTCAGAAAATTAAGTATCCGATTCGAGATATCATGTGAAAACCATACTTTCAAATATAAGTACTTTCATGGAAATAAATGAGGTATTACATCCAAATTAAAAAAAAAAAAAGTACCTCGAGCTTTTTTAGTGAAAAAATTTTTTAAAAAAAAATTAGGTCTTAATTCCATAATGTTTGTGAAATATCAGCGATTACATACGTACGTACATACGTACGTACGTACACACACACATACACACATACAGAATTTTTTTAAAAACCGGTTTTTTAACTTCCTGAGGTCTCAAAACGTGCTTATATACCAAAAAATCAAAAAAAAAATTTTGACCGATCACAATGGTTCCTCTATGAGGAACCAAAAATTTTTTATTGCAATAAATTTGAAGAAATTTTTTTTAAGCATAGCTTCTTTAAAAAAATTTTTTTTTCATAAAAAAAAATTCATGGACGTCTGATTCATCATTTATCGTACCTTCTCCTTTGTCCAAATCGTCACGTTTTAAGATGAACCTACCTACCCCCAAACCCTGGACGTCATTTATGGAAGACCCCTAATTAATTAAGATCCAAAACTTCTTTTTTTGCTAACATTTAAGCAATAATTATAATTCAAATAAAAACTCGTTGTTTATAACCTATTTTTTAAATTGGTTATAAATAAATTAATTTCTAAATGATTTTCTTTCAATTTTAATTCCGACTAAACCTTTTGAAAGTTATTTTTTTAAAAGAAATTCTTTTTGAGGTTTTGTTGTCAAAATAAATTCCGAAAAGAATTAAAATGAAATTCATATGTTTTAAAAGAATTAAACTCAAAATAATTCCTTTTAAAAAAATTAAATAAACATTCATTCTTTTTTGGGTAACAAAAAATTCTTTTAGGTTTGGTGTGTAGTAAAAGCAATATTTTTAAAATTAAAGAATAAAATAATCTATAAATGTTATGTCTTTTGACTCAGAATCTATGCTTAAATGTACAAGGATTTAACTTTGGAGCTTTGTATCTCCTAAACGAAAACAACAATTTTCTTAAAATTTTATTTTTATGTGAATTATTTTGAGCCACTGTTGAGTGGGGCTATGGAAAAGTGGGTGGGGGGCAAGTCCCGCACACCTCTACACTTCGTCACCTACGGTTGCGAAGTATACTTATTTTTCCTTCTCGTCCAATAAACGTTATTTTTTTCTTTATAAGAAATTATTGCAGTCTTTTTTTTCTCTCATTAAAAATAAAAAAATAATTTCTCCAATCGAAATATATTGAAGCAAGAATTTTTTGGATATATCTATATATAGCTAAGCTAGAACATTGCTAACAATGATAGACCATGCGAAGCATAATAATACACTGCATGAATATAGTTGATAGTTACTATTTGAAATATTATTAATTGGGTATGATAGTTGAAGTAAATAACCAATCTCATTTAGTTAAACAAAAAATATATTATGTATGAAATATTTTATATAAATGTTTACATAATAAGAATTAATTAAATTTATTTTAAAAAAATAAATTTAATTATTTAATTTATTGATTAAATATAATATGTTCTTGGTATATACTTTTAAGAATGTTTTATTGTTTATTTCAGATTAATGTTATTTAAACATTACATGAAAGTTTGTTTCACTTTGAAAGATTTAGAAAGTCTTATTCAGTCAAAACGATTTTGTTGTAACCTTTTAAAATTCCATCATTAATTGATTTAACTCATTAACCACAGGGCGGAGAGTTTTGGAAGTCGGATGAATACGGCTGCTTTGTTAAACCCTATTTTAGAGAGAAACGGTAAAATTTTTGCAAAAATCTAATGTTGAATTTGAAAGTAGCTGCTAATTTTACTTAAGAATATAATTTTAATTATAAAAAATAAGTTTTATTTTAATTTTTTTTTAAACTACCCCTATACACCTTTTAAGGGTTGTGCCCACGTGCAAAACAGGTAAAACAATACAGACATACATACATACATACATACCAAAATAAATGAGACCTCAATATATATAAAGTTTACTTATATTTACATAAAAAATAATATATTCTAACAATTTTTAATAAAATTTGATACTTTTTTCATTAATTTTTTAAAACATTTCCTAATAATGCCTGACCTAACCTTTTTACCCCCGTTTTTAAGGTATATTTAAGAGTTTTAGGTAAAAACTAGGTAGCTTATAGTTTGAGCTAATCCTTAAAAAAGGTGTATAGTTTGAGTTTGTCTCCCCCCACCCAGGCAAAAAAAAAGGTGTTTAGTTTGAGGCAAAACAGTGAATAGATGACAATTTGCGTGCATTGTTTGAGACGATTCGTGTGTATTGTTTGAGATCATTTTTAAAAATTTATATATATATATATTACCGCCAAAAAAAAAAAAACACTTTAAAAAGTAAAAAACCCGAGTCCAGATTCAATTGCTTTATAAAACCTGTGTTCTACAAAATTTATTTTTACAATTCATTCTTTATTTATCGCAATTTATTTATCTAGAAGTTGGTAGTTAGTAGTAGTTCTTTTAAAAACTTATGATATGCGTTAATAAAGATGGCCCAGCATTTGTGTAACAGCATATAAAATATATATATTCTTTAGATATAAATAAAAAAATAAAAAAATAGAGTTATCTATAATCCATAAGAGTTGAACACTTATTTCTTCAAATAAAAAAAATATTATTTTTATTTTAAATGTTACTTAAAAAATAAATGATATGTTAAATAAGTGGGCCCAATTTTTTTGAAACATATAATGGCTCTTAAATAATGTATACTGGGTATGATTTTACCTTTTTGGTATCTACTGAATTCTTAACTGTTAATTATACTGTAACATTATTTTTATTAAAGAAATACTTTTAAAATTTTCTTTACATTGAAATGTACTGTGAAGCGCATTTGCTGTTGAGTCTTCGGCATTTTTTTATCCCTTAAATTTATTTTTTATACTCACATAGAGCTTATTTTACCTCCTGGACCCGGTGGTCTAAGAATATGTTTAGTGAAATTAAATTAAATTTTCTATGAAATGTTTATAAAATTTCTCAGTAAGTATTTTCATTTGAAATTTTGGTTATATTGTTGTTTTTTTTATTTAATAAGATTATAATTTTAAAATAAAGTAAAAAAAAAATATGGATTTTATCCATATTAAACCATTTTTTGATCTAAGATAAAAATTTTAAGCTTAATAAATAAACCATTAACCGTAGTAAATAAAAAAGTAATTGAGAAGAATAAATCTTCTAAGCATAAGCATAAGTGAGGTTGGCTAAATACATAAAATTAAAATAAAAAGTGTCTTTTAATAATGCAATTTATCTAAAAAAAAATAAGATTAAGAATGGTTAATTTGCGAATGCATGTGTATCATTTTGATAAACTGGTATCAACAATTTACCCAAGAATTAAATAGTTTTCAGCAGTAATTTCTAAAAATTGTATACAATTAGAGCATAAACATGCATTCTGGTACTTAAAAGTAAAAAAATATGTAACAAAATGAGTCAGTTTTTAATTCATAATAATAATTAAGTTACTGATTTTTATAATGAAAGAAAGTAATTTTTTTTTTTATTGATCACACCGTGCTTGAACGTACCGGAAAGTTGACCTAAAATGTCGACAAAATCGGCTTGGGCAGACTTTTAAAATATATTTTTTTACGTCGATTCCTTCCTACTAGAAAATCCGAGCTGCTCGTCTGCCCGACTTTCATGGGACCTATAATTGCGTATTTTAAGTTTTTTAAAATTAATGACTTAAATTGACGCTAAAATTTTATTTCTTCATAAAAATAACTTTTATAGGTCTAAAAAATTTTTTACAAGCCTCACGCTTCCAACAATTTCTTACTCGTCTCTTTTGATTGATTTGTTTTCCAAATATGATAATTTAAAGTCAGAGGCCCAATTTCAGAATTTTTAAAAAAAGTCATTTTTATCATTATCTTTGAAAAACGATATCTCGGAAACTATTTCATGAAAAGAGACGAGTAAAAACTTTTTAAAAAATTTAAGTTTATAGAAAATTTTTGAGACCTATAAAACGAATTTCCACGATAAATTACAATTTTAGCAATAATTTAAAAATTGGTCATTTTGGGCTAAAAATGGGCCTTTAGTTTATTTACTATAACAATGAAAGAATTATTGTTATAAAATTGCGGTTTACGGGGCTTGAAAAGCTACACTTATATCAAAAAAATAAAACTAACCAGAAGTTTTTTTTGCCGTAGAACCAATTAAGACCCCTGTGTAATAATGGTCCACTTGCAATGACTTCAAATATTAAAACCGGTTTTCCTGAAATAAAATAAAAATAAATATTTTATTTACATAAGTGCATCATTATTTAAATAGGAACAAGTAATCGTTTTATTTTTTATATAGAGTTTTTTAAGTGTTTTTGAAACTTCTGTAGCTTCTAAGGACATTTTTACATTATTTACATGAAATCTCAAATTTGAACCATCTTCATTTACTGAAAAACAGCAATCGACTAATTTACTCATTGCTTTAAGTGTATTCATGAAAGGTAAAAGTCGTGATTGTCCAATATCTTCGAAAATGTCAGGATCCAATAATGCATTAGCTTCCCTTAACATTTTCCGGCAAGCATTGCCTTCAAATGCATCACCATGATAATTAGTGGTCACGCAATTTAACTTTTTTGGCCATAAAAGAGCCTTTTCTTGACCAACAAGAGGGACTAAGTCATCCCAAATTAAAAAAAATTTCCTCTTACAAAAAATTTTCTTTTTAGTTCCACTACACCGCTATCGTCTTCGATTTCTGATATTCGATAATTTTTTTTTATCAAATAATAATTCATAAGTTCGTATCTATTCGACGCCATTTGATTAGGTGCGAACTCTTCATTATTATAAATTATTATTTAATTAAAAAAAATTATTGAATATCAAAAATCGAAGACGGTAGTGGTATAAACGGACTAAAAAGAAAATCTTCTGAAAGAGAAAAATTTTTTTAATTGCTTTTTGGCTTCAAGAAATCAGGAACTGATTAGCTCAAATCAGCCCAAATTTACTTGATTCCCCATAGAAAATGTCGTTTATTCCAGAGCTCCGGAATGCTGTTAATAATAATAAATTGTTCTAAATTAAATTATATATTACAATAAATTAATATTTTATTTAAGGAAAACCTGTTTTAATATTTGAAGTCATTGCAAGTAGACCATTATTACACAGGGGCCTTAATTGGTTCTACGGCAAAAAAAACTTCTGGTTAGTTTTATTTTTTTGATATAAGTGTAGCTTTTCAAGCCCCGTAAACCGCAATTTTATAACAATAATTCTTTCATTGTTATAGTAAATAAACTAAAGGCCCATTTTTAGCCCAAAATGACCAATTTTTAAATTATTGCTAAAATTGTAATTTATCGTGGAAATTCGTTTTATAGGTCTCAAAAATTTTCTATAAACTTAAATTTTTTAAAAAGTTTTTACTCGTCTCTTTTCATGAAATAGTTTCCGAGATATCGTTTTTCAAAGATAATGATAAAAATGACTTTTTAAAAATTCTGAAATTGGGCCTCTGACTTTAAATTATCATATTTGGAAAACAAATCAATCAAAAGAGACGAGTAAGGAATTGTTGGAAGCGTGAGGCTTGTAAAAAATTTTTTAGACCTATAAAAGTTATTTTTATGAAGAAATAAAATTTTAGCGTCAATTTAAGTCATTAATTTTAAAAAACTTAAAATACGCAATTATAGGTCCCATGAAAGTCGGGCAGACGAGCAGCTCGGATTTTCTAGTAGGAAGGAATCGACGTAAAAAAATATATTTTAAAAGTCTGCCCAAGCCGATTTTGTCGACATTTTAGGTCAACTTTCCGGTACGTTCAAGCACGGTGTGTGATTGGACCACCGGGTCCAGGGGGTAAAATAAGCTCTATGTGAGTATAAAAAACAAAAGTAAGGGATAAAAAAATGCCGAAGACTCAACAGCAAATGCGCTTCACAGTACATTTCAATGTAAAGAAAATTTTAAAAGTATTTCTTTAATAAAAATAATGTTACAGTATAATTAACAGTTAAGAATTCAGTAGATACCAAAAAGGTAAAATCCTACCCAGTATACATTATTTAAGCGCCATTATATGTTACAAAAAAATTGGGCCCACTTATTTAACATATCATTTATTTTTTAAGTAACATTTAAAATAAAAATAATATTTTTTTTATTTGAAGAAATAAGTGTTCAACTCTTATGGATTATAGATAACTCTATTTTTTTATTTTTTTATTTATATCTAAAGAATATATATATTTTACATGCTGTTACACAAATGCTGGGCCATCTTTATTAACGCATATCATAAGTTTTTAAAAGAACTACTACTAACTACCAACTTCTAGATAAATAAATTGCGATAAATAAAGAATGAATTGTAAAAATAAATTTTGTAGAACACAGGTTTTATAAAGCAACTGAATCTGGACCCGGGATTTTTACTTTTTAAAGTGTTTTTTTTTTTGGGCGATATCAAATATTTTTTAAAATTTAATATAAAGAAAAGCACAGTATAAGTAGAAAGTTGAATACGAGTTTAGGTATAGGAAAAAACATTTAGATAATTAGGAAATAATTAAAAATGAATAAAAGATTATATTTTAAAATTAAAATCAATTTTTAATTCTTTTAGTACATAAGCTGTATAACATTCTTTTGATAACAACATAATGATACTTTATTTATTAATTCTTGAATGAATATAGTAAAAGTACCTTCAATGCAACCGAAAAAAAAAAAAAAAAAAAAAAAAATTATGTAAACTTTATTTTTATTACAAAATAAATAAAAACAATTTTTAAAAAATTATTTTTATGAGGCTTCTAGAATAAAAAATAACGCATTAGTTTAATTTCTTGGCCATTTTTGTTTTACAACAGATTCATCTTTTATATATATCCAACCAGTTGAGCCATCTCTAACCATACATGTATAACTGGGGATTTGATTTTTACTATAAATCAAAAAAATTGCGCTTACAACGCGGTACTCAAAATTTCCAATTCTCATTTTAAATGTAAGGATGCCTTTGACATTTATAGATTGGGGTTTAGTACTTTTATTGTTAATATTGTCATCAAAAATAACTTTCGGAAATAATTTCGAAAAAAATTGGCCAATTACGGCTCGGCAAATTTGAATTTTAAAATTTATGTAAAAAATTCTAGCTCAGTACAACTGAAAACCCCCTGAAACAGTCTTCAACTATTAGTTTTTCAGTTTTAAAAGAATTGGCATTATTTCGTATAAATTGGCTAATATCGGGTCAAAAAAATTGAATTTTAAAATTTATTTATGAAATTCTGATTTAGCACACCTAAAAAACCCCCGAAACAGTCTTTAACTATTATTTTTTCAATTTTGAAAAATTTGGCATTACTTCGTACAAATTGGCCAATATCGGGTCAAAAAAATTGAATTTTAAAATTTATGTATCAAATTCTGGTTCAGCACACCTAAAAACCTCCCGAAACAGTCTTCAACTATTATTTTTTCAATTTTAAAAAATTTGGCTTTACTTCGTACAAATTGGCCAATATCGGGTCAAAAAAATTGAATTTTAAAATTTATGTACGAAATTCAGGTTCAACACACCTAAAAACCCCCCGAAACAGTCTTCAGCTATTATTTTTTCAATTTTAAAAAATTTGGCATTACTTCGTACAAATTGGCCAATATTGGGTCAAAAAAATTGAATTTTAAAATTTTTGTATGAAATTCTGGCTCAGCAGACCTGAAAACCCCCCGAAACAGTCTTCAACTATTATTTTTTCAGTTTTAAAAAATTTGCAATTATTTTGACAAAAATTGTACAATTTCGCCGTTTTAATAGAAATCCCATCCTTCGAAACTTTCAAAAACATAAAAAAAAAATTTTTGTAAGTTATTTTTTTTGTACCAAATAACCGTTGATTCATCGATGATTTAGCGCTGAAAATAAGGGCTGATTCAGCGCTATCTTTTGCACCAGGGTTAGGCTACTTTTTTTTTGTAGAATAATCTTTGAGGTTTCTACATTAATTCTGGTATTTTGGAACTCTGTTTTATTTAACTTGTGTAAAAAAAGTCTGTGATCATTTTGACCCACAGTGACCGACGAGGGTTAAAAAATGAAAATGCCTTTTAAAAAAATTTTAATTTAAATCCTTTTGTTTTTAATAAAATATAATTTTTAATAATAACAAGTATATAAAGATATATAAAATATAAATATACATACCTTAAGCAGTACTTTAACAAAATAATAAAATGATCTTTTGCATCCAATCCCGTTTTTTTAGATTTAAAAATTATAATATTCTTATCACGCACAATTAATTTCTAAATTTTTCTGTACTGCGGCCCGAAAGTACGTATTTCCCTGACGCTGGGCGTCCGGCAAAGACGTATTTTCTCTACAAAGTCGCAGAAAAATTTTGTACAATCCTCGGCCATAAACAAAGAATGACCCAAATCGCAGTTTATCTGTCTAATTTTCAACCCTGATATAAAAAAATCCAATTTTATAATATTTTTGCAGTATAATGTAGCAATTGTAAAAAAAAGAAAATAAAACCAATAAAAATTTTCATGCTGAAACTCGTATTATTAGAAGAAATTAAAAGGAGAAATTAAAATTAATATAAATTTTCATTTTAAAACTCTTCATTACCTACCTAAAAAAAAATAATAATAATGATCCCATGTAATAGTAAATAAAATACTCCGAGTAAAATCGTAGTATTTTTTTTTGTATTAATTGTTATATAATATATATTGTAACTAGTTACTATAGAACGCTGATATAGGCATAGTTGAGATGGAAGATAAAAAAACGAAAAACGCGCTTTGTCTTTCATTTTTTTTATCTTCCATCTCAACTATGCCTCTTTCAGCGTTCTATAGTATCGCGTTACAATCGATGTTTTTTGTAACAACATCTTCATATGTATCGCATTTACGACAAATATCTAGAAATTTATTTGACACTTTTATTTATTTGATTAAAAGAAACTTAGTTGTGACTCATTTTTAATAAAATAAGTCTCCTTTATTTTTAAAATAAATTTAGTTGTAACCCGATTTTAAAATTAATCATTCTATTTAAAAATTTATTTGATAATTTTATTTTTAAAATAAATTTATTTGATTCTTTTATCGCAAATAAAAATACATGCGTATCAATATTTCTTACTTTAATAAAAGACCACTATTTCATTAACATAAACTCGTCGATATGCTATACAAAGGAAGATAGTGTTACAAAAAATATATATACTATTCTTAGTAATGTAATGTTATGACTACTGTAACCACTTATGATATCTTAGTATGCGTGTATGCGTGTGGTATGGAAAGGAAGAGCGCGAGAAGAAACGAGGAGATTATCACGAGCGGTCGCGAAGTAAAGACGTATGAGAGTGACGAGAGAGGAAGTGCTAGTATAAGTGTAAATTCAAATTGTATCTTTAATTATAATTTTATATTTTTAATTAATAAACTATTAATTTCTTAATTTTCATTTAAATAAATACTCTACAGCTATTTATTTATTAACCTTTGACTGTGTGTCGAATTTCCCTCCTTTCTGACTCTAACATAATTCATTCATTTCAAAATAGTATAACAATCCCGCGTCTTAATTCTTTCTCTCTCTATCTCCCTTTTCTTTATCTATCTAATTCACATCATAAGTCACACACAAGCAACAACATATACACACACAGTTATAACCATAGCCTCTGTTTCTATTATGGTGACGAGTACTATTTTTAAATACACATACATGCACACATTATATACAAGCAACTTAAAATCTCGCGTCTTACTTTTTTCTCTCTCCATCTCCTCTATTTTTATTTGTCTGTCTTTCTCGCGTCTAAAAGAAAAAAAAATTTTTAATCGTAAAATTAAAAGTGCGTTTTACGGAGTACCTGGGGTTTTTATTATTACAAATCTTTTATAATAAGTTGTGCATTATATTTTATGTATTTTAAATAATATTTAACAATTAATTCAAATATTTTTAATAAAAAAACGATATATAAAATTTTTTGTAGGTTAGAGAAATATAAATTAATAATATAAATATAAATTATATAAGCCCGTAATTCTCCGGGCCAGTCAAGACTCGTTTTCATTATGAAAACTAAGCTTGAGTATCTGGACCCTTCGTCCTATCGGGGTTCTGAATAATTTTATTATAATTTATATATATATATTATAATTTTATTTACATTTATATTTATTTATCATGTATCGTTATAGTAAATATTGATAATATGAATATGACTTTTTTTTTAATTATAAATATATTCATAGTTAATTTATTTTTGTTGATTTAATATATTTAAAATAACTAACCATTCTTTGGTGCGTTTTCTATTAAAGTATCAAAAGCATCACGAACGTTTATCACTGAAAGAAGTGATAAGCCAAAAAAAATGATAGTCATAACTTTTGAATCTTCTGTTGCGTATTCATTTCTTAAAATTTGATCTTTTTGAAAGTGTATGTAAATATTTTGACTTAGGTGGAATCTGCAACAGTTTACGTTGCATTGAAAAATACTGCAAACAGAAATACTATGTGCTGCAATTTCAAAGTCAATACTTGGTATATTTATCGATCTCAGACTATACATTGTAAGTGATCTAAGCAATAAGTGATTAATGTGATCAAAGTATACACTTTTTTTTTTTTTAATTTTGTCACAAACTATACATCCATTATTAATTTTAAATCCGCTTAATTGTCTCAAACTAACTGCTACGGAAAACTAATGTCAGATTCTGAAAAAGCGTGAAATTTTCTTTTGGTGATGAACTTTTTAGCCATGTATCTAAAAGGGAATATATTTATTTTCGCTCACTTCTGTAACTCTCCGCCCCGGCGTTAATGAGTTAACTCGACTCAAGCCGACATATGTGATTCCCAATTGTGTTTTCGTGAGTTCTATATGTAAGAAAATTTTATGTAAAGTTTGTCCTTGTGATTTGTGGATTGTTGAAGCTTATGACAACATTGTTGGAAATCGCGTACGACTGCATAAAATTTTTTTATGTTTTCAAGTTCATTCACCCCCCCCCCCCCCCCAATATGGCACATTGGAACCTCCCAAATATGGTTAATTTGATCCCCTTTAAATATGGTACATTTTAATCCCCCATATAACGTCCATTTGACATATACTAGTAGTCTATACCTGCGATAAGTCGCTTTTGTTTGCCGATCACAGTAATATGCGATAAGCTGCAAAATTGAAGAAAAAGTTTATACCAAGTCAAACATGATCTGATAACAATTTTAGCCAAATCAGATATATACTGCCCACGTTAAAACCATGAATAATTCTATCTAAACTTAAAATCAATGAACTGTTCTATGGTTAAAACAACAACAAAATATCGGTTTTATTTGGATGTAGTACATCATTTTCTTCTATGATAGTACTTATATCTAGAAGTATCGTTTTTACTCGATACCTTGAATGTTATAGTTAATTTTTTGAAATTTTTTTTCTCAAAATTTTCGTCACCAAAAAGTACAAAAAATACCGAAATTTTTTCTTTTTGGACTTAGTACCTAATTTTTTTCTATGGGAGTACTAGTTTTAGAAATCTAAAATAAATCTGAAAATGAAGTCAGAATTTCCATTTTTTGTCAGAAGAAGTGAGAAAATTGGAAAATTCAGTAAATTACAAATTTTATAATTTAGTTTTTTGAGCTAATATTTGGTTCTTAAGTACGTAAAAGGTAAATATTACAAAAATGAAATTTAAAAGCAGTAATTAAAAAAAAATTAAAAAAAGTACACACTAAACCTAAAAGATATTTTTGTTACGCAGAAAAGAATTAATGTTTATTTAATTCTTTATAAAGGATCTTGTATTTGGAAAATTGAATTTATCGATCAATACGGCAAAAGAAATAAAAAACAAACTTATTTTTTATATATCTTGTAACGTTTCGTGGATTATATTCCACCTCTTCTAACTAAAAAATTTTTTATTCATTATAAATATATAATTTTTATAAAATTTATTATTTTGAATATTATTATTGTTATTATTATTATCACTATTTAAACTAACATTATTGCAACTATTTTTTATAATATATAGTCTTTTACTTATTTTATCTATGAATTAAGAAGGGTAATTGTTTAGCGGAAACACGTTTTTACAAAATTTTATGTTGTTAGAATGAAACCTAGAATCTGATCAATAAGACTAAAACTGACGCCTATTTTATGTTGCTTTGGATGATTAGTTTGAAAATTAAAAAGTCTTCCTGAAAATGAGGATTTTTGATATCAATTGGTAATAATTTTATAATTATCTTTAATCAATTTTAAATCTAAAAAACTAATGCTATTATTTTTTTCTATTTTCTATTTTCTATTCTATAATATTCTATTTTTATATTTCTATAGTAAATTGAATATCATTATTTATTATCATAAGTAGTATTCCATGTATCACCCATATTTAGTTTAATATTAAAACGATTTTGTAGCATTAATTGACCAGTACTGGGTTGAAATAAATTTATTTAACTAATCTTATAAAAATTGATGTTTTTTTATTATTAAGTTATACGTTTCGCCTGTTTTAATTACAGGCCTTATCAATAACTGTAAAAAATATATGTTTACATGTATAAAAAAGATTAAAAAATTAATTACATATTACACTATTAATAGTTTTAAATAATAATAAAAAATGAACAACTTTTTTCTGATAAATATTTTATATTATAGGTAAATTTTTTATATATATATTTTTGTATTAATAATTTTTTAATCTTTTTTATACATGTAAACATATATTTTTTATAGTTATTGATAAGGCCTGTAATTAAAACAGGCGAAACGTATAACTTAATAATAAAAAAACATCAATTTTTAAAAGATTAGTTAAATAAATTTATTTCAACCCAGTACTGTTCAATTAATGCTACAAAATCGTTTTAATATCATTATTTATGTTATTGAATGTGTTTAAAACAATATCTATTTTATTTTTTGGAATAGCCATAAAAATTTCATCTACATAACGTAAATATATTAAAGGAGTAAAATCTAATTTTGATAAAGCTTCAATCACTACGTCTTCCATTACAATATTGGCAAAGAAAGAAGAGATTTATGAACCCATAGGAGTTCCGAAAATTTGTTGATATACTATATTATTAAAGGTAAAAAATAAATTGTCGTTTTTTTTGGACCTTATAAACTAAATAAAAGGCCAAAATTTTTTTTTTGTTATTTTTTTTTTTTTATTTTGTCGGTTTAAACCCTGCGTACTTAATTATTTAACAAAATTTAAAAAAAAATAGGTAAATCGGATGTATACTTTTTGAAAGAGAGTGCAAGCCGATTCGAAAAAGGTATTTCGAGAAAAACGCGTATAAAATTTTTTTTTAGTATATTTACGTATATGAATACCTTTACAAAAACTTTAATATCTCCTAAACGCGTTGGAATTTTATTTAAAAATTTTTTTTACATAGTTTTTAAAAAAAATAAAAAAATAAAAAAAAAATCAAAAATTTAAAAAAATTTTTGAGAATTGGGCCTTAATACTGTATAATGGAATTGGGATATGGGATTATTTATTAAATTTGGGCCTTGAGTTTAGGGTATTATAAAATAATATTTCATACAATTTACCTTTAATTTAAACTTAAGAATAATTTATTTACATAAACGTACAAAATTAACTATTTTAAACTATACACTTAAAGTTTACTATTTTTAACTTAAAGTTCACTGTTTTTATTTTACACTAATAATATAATATATTATTAATATAATAACTGCTTAATATTAACTACTATTAAAACTATAGCCTATGCGACTCTCCGAGATCTACTCTAATTGAGATCCGGGAGAAGAAGATCGAACTTGACATAAGTCATCGGTCCCAAGCTTCTCCTCTTCTCCTTTATTAGAGGCCCGAGATTAGGCATGCGTACTAATTATACACATCACTATATATATTTCTACATAAATGAGTGTATTTTACCAAACTATTTTTAAATATTAAATTCTAATAAGGCGGGAATATAAACCGCATTACAACTGTTCAAAAAGAATTGAATTGAAAATAATTGTTTTTAAAAGAATTAACCTCAAAATAATTCCTTTCTAAAGAATTAAATAAACATTAATTCTTTTCTGCGTAACAAAAAAATCTTTTAAGTTTAGTGTGTTACACTTTTTGAGAAATTTGTATTTTAGATGTGCTTTTAGTTTTTCTGATTCATCAGCTTTTTCTTAGGTTTTTCCTACAAAATCTATGCTAGAATTAAATTGAAGACCAAAAAAAACGAATATTTGTCAGATATGTGAGAAATCTAAGTGAAACTGGCCTTCGTCTTAAGTAAATGACTGGTATTTTGTAAAGCTTTTATTTTTTTTTAATTTGATAATTTCCTAAGGAGTTTTATCCTTTGATTCTACATTTTCGTAGGAATTATAATTATCAGCATAATTTTATTTTTTAAGTTTATTTTGGAAGATATTATTTTAAATAAAAAATAAAAAACTATTAATAATCCAAGATTTTTACAAAAAAAAGTCTTACAGTATTATAAAAAATTTGTAACTGGTTTGTGTAAACACAACCTAAATGCATGGAACATGTTTACTTCCAGATGAGGACTAGGTATAATACAAATGTTACTCAACATTACAATACGATTTTCTATTTTTATAATTTGTCATTATCACCTTACTAGCTGTAAGGATTCTAAACCCAAACTATTTTGATTCCCTAAACCTGAAATATTCAAAGTCACTTAATCGATATTATTCCAAGTCCCTAAACCTGAATTATACCAAGTCCCTGAACCTGAATGATTCCAAGTCCCTGAACCTGAATTATTCCAAGTCCCTAAATCGATATTATTTTTAATTTTAATATTTGTTACGTCCAATTATAAAATTTATAATAAATATTTTTTTTTACCTTGTTGGACCAATAATAAATCTTTTTGATGTATAGATATAAACTCACTTTTTTGAAACGTGGATATAATCTATACCCCTTTTAATTAACGTACCCAGTAGTTTACTATTCATCAAAATGAATTTTTTATTTAAAATTGATTTTAAAATTTAGAAAAATTGGAAATTATAAAAAAAAAATAAAAAATAAAAATTGAAATTGTAAAAATTACGAAAAAGTTATGCGAAAATGGGTTATTTCAGCTTTCTTAAGTGTGACCATGCTTCATCAGTACGAAAATCACACTTGATATTCGGGAATTATTATTATAATATTATGCGTGTATTTTAAACAGCGACGTTGTCGCCTTAAAATTTTTATCTGTTTTTTATTTTTTCTAATTAAAATATATTTTATATGAAATCCACAATTTATTTAAAAATCGAATGCTAGTTTATTCAATAATTAATTGACGTGGTGCTATTTTTTTTTTAACGGGTTGGTAAGGTAGAACAGTTGGTTGTTTATATAAAAATTTGAATTTTATTTTATCCACTCCAAAATTAAATTCTGCGTCGATTAAAAAAAAAAATTTGTAAATTTTGAGCAATTTTCAAATTTCCTTTTTTAATCGACGCAGAATTTAATTACGGAGTGGATGAAATAAAATTCAAATTATTATATTAACAAGAAAATTAATTATTTCAAAAAAACTAATGTCGGTAACTGCTCTACCTTACCGGACCCTTAATCCATCGTTTACTTTTGATATTGACATAACATAAAAATCTCGAACCCCTGATTTTTGACTCAGCTCCTATGCTTGCAATGTATAAGGACTCAACTTTGGAGCTTTGTATCTCCTAAATGAAAACCACAATTTTCTTAAAATTTTTTTTTGTGTTTTATTATAATATGAAGCCCCTATAAAAATTATATCGATTTCTAACGTAATCAAAATACAGAGCAATCAAGCTTAAGCCCAGATTTTTCAAAGTCTTTTAAAAAAATTTTATTTATTTATATATACTTACCTAATTATTCTAAGTCTCATTTGAACCCCACCCCTTAAACAAGACAAATTTTACCCCCCCCCCACCCTTAATTTTTAAGTTCTGAAGTACCCCCTCCCTATAAACATATTCCATGTTTATAGGAAAGAAAGAAAGGTTACTAAAAAATGAGATTTTTGAAATTTATAATAAGTTGAATTTCCAAATAATTCAGCGATTTTTTGTTATGTTACGTGTTTTTATCAAGCCAAAGCGTTAGCTTTGGATTTATGGGATTGAGGGGGGGGGCGGTCACGCGACCCTCCATCGCAAGCAAAAGCTAGCTTTGCTTATATATATCTCTTTTTTTTCTCTCACTCTAAATTCATTGCTTCTAAGTGAGAGGGACATATTTTTACATATAACTCACGATCGGAGAAGGCTGAGATATCGAATTTTGGTTTGACTTACGTTTTTTTATCGAATTTTTGCGATTAATCGCATTTTTGCGATTTATATCGAACTTTTCATTTCAGTTTATTGATCCAGTAGTAATAAGTAAAGAAGAGGTATCCTTATAATTTTGAATAAAAATATATCATTACATATGTATATTTAAATTATAATGAATGGGGATTTTTATTCGATTCTGTTATTAGGTAATAATAACGCAAGAGTTAGTATAAAAATATATCGGTATGAATTCCTTAAAATATTTAAAATTTTGTATATACAAATGTATTAGGAGAACATGAATGAAAATAGATATTTAAAAAGGGGCCCATACTGTCATAAAATTAAAAAAAAATCATAGCTGGTTATTGCAGAATATATAATTATAATAAAGACATCAAGCCGTGATACACACTTATATATACAAATGTTTTTATTAATATAAAATGGGCGCATAATTTTCTATTAAATTGTAAAAAAAAAATTTGTTACTAATATATGGCACTTTCAATTGGAAATATTTTTTTTCCCCAAATTTTTGCCACCAAAAAATACAAAAAACACCAATTTTTATTTTATTTTTGGAGGTTGTATTTAACTTTTTCTCTGAAAGTATTAATTCTAGGAACTTATCATTTTTACTTCATTTCTCGGATCTGATACTTAAGGATGATGCCTACCAAGCTGGGGATAATAGAAATAAGAAACTATTACTCTCTCTTTCTATCATATTACTATAGAAGTGAGAACCTTGCGCGCGCACAACTATACGATAGCATTGTTAAATAAATAAAATTTTCGTTATAAACAAACCACCCTAGTCTAAAATAAATTGAATAATTATATTCTACGATATGTTTTTTATATGTTATAATTTTTTCATCAAAAACTATACGCAAAAAGTATTAAAATTTTCTGTTACAAAATGCCGTCCCATAAGAATCACGTGTATAAGATGCTCGGAGAACCAAAATTATTTTTAATTATTTAATAATGAAGGAGTCACCCTAGGATCTTATAATTTTAAATTTGTATTTTTTAATATGATTTCTTGTTATATACCAACTTTCATTAAAATCTATACGCAAACAAAAAAGGTGAGCAACATCCTTAATTAAAAAAATTTTTAATTTTTCTTATTTTTTTTCCTAAAAAATAAGATTGTGTCACCTTATTTCTCAGATATGATACATGGTAAAAATGTTCAACTCATATTGAATATTTGTCATTGCTTGAGGAATCGTAGTGGCCATAATTTGGCAGCGTTTTTTATTCTTTTTTTTATAGTTTTATTAGTTGCTTCTCATTGTTTTTTTTTTAAACTTTGCGACTGTTATGATATCTTTACTTACTTTATCTACATTTGAAAAAGTATAATATTTTATGGGATTGACACTATATTTTCCTTGCAAATTTTCTGTTATATTTTTTTAAGGATACTTTTTCAAATTAGGCTAAAGAATTTATTAATATCTAGAATTAGCCTGGAATATCAATTTTTTTTTTAATATATTTTTTCAAATAAGTCTAAAGAATTTATTGATATCTTGGATTAGCCTGGGATTCCTAAGATTTTTTTATACATTAGACATCTCAAATTTACATTACACCTTTTGTTGCTTTTTTCTATCCCTGCCGGGTCTGTCAGCCAAAATTTTCAATAAAAAAAATAATTTTTAAGTTTTAGCATTTTGATAATATTCATTATGCATAATTTAATGATTGCCTTACGGATCCGGCAGGGATAGAAAAAAGCAACAAAAGGTGTAATGTAAATTTGAGATGTCTAATATATAAAAAAATCTTAGGAATCCCAGGCTAATCCAAGATATCAATACATTCTTTAGACTTATTTGAAAAAATATATTTAAAAAAAATAGATATCCCAGGCTAATTCTAGATACTAATAAATTCTTTAGCCTAATTTGAAAAAGTATCCTTAAAAAAATATAACAGAAAATTCGTAAGGAAAATATAGTGTCAATCCCATAAAATATTATACTTTTTCAAATGTAGGTAAAGTAAGTATAAAATTTATGAAAATAAAGCCGATAAAGTAGAAAAAACAAATGGGGAATGGATTGGGGTACAAAAGTTCCAAATAAAACTTCGTATCCAAAAGTTCCAATTAAAAAAGTTCCAGAAAAAAAAATTAAAATCTACCAAACTTACCAAAAACAAATTTTCTATTTTAAACAATGTTTAACCAACTAAAAGTTTGATACTTTAAACACGGTGTTGCACAATTAGTTGCATGGTATAGCGCTGGAATTTTGAATAATTTTGTATTTTTCCAGTTGGCCCTCCTACATTTTCTAATATAAATTAGTTTAGCAGAAACGTATGATTTATTTAGTACATCTATCTATTATTTGGTTTTAAAAAATACTAAACTAATACTATTTTCATGAAAAAATTTTTATAAATTCTTATTTAATAATTATTTTTTGTACTTTTTAGGGATATTCTTGTGGAGAAATATTAACAGGCGAACTAAAAAAAGAATTAATAGACATTTTACAACAGCTTGTAGCTTTGCATCAAGAACTAAAAAGTAAAATTACAGAGGCACAAATAAAAAAATTTATGGAGCCCAGAGACTTAGGTTTTATAGCCGCAGCTAAACCAATTAACTTTTAATAAAAATGTGAAATATTAAAATGTGTCTTTTTTTTATTAAAACTTGTAATCATGGGGGTTACATTTTATCCATGTTCTTTATGATAAATATAATTCAATAAATTAAAGGAGTATGGCTTGTTGTTTTTTTTTCTTTTTTTCAGGGGAAATATGTAAATCTTTCATCAGCCATGAAGTATTTGTGAGGCTTAAACCCCCAATTTCCATGACCGCCCAGTTTTATAAGTACAACTGGGAGACTTTGCTGACAAGGGCGGTCGCTGACTTCGTCCCAGATTCTTGCTGAGTAAATACACTCTAAATCCCCTGTACTTGTTTATTCCAAACCGGAACTCCCTTTTCAGGTATAACTTCAGTTTGGGACACGCAGCCTAGGCAACTGGCTGCTGCCTCCTTCCCTGCCTAGGGGCGGGAGAGCTCTCCACAATAGAAAGCCCTCCTCCTTCTTCTTCAACAAGGTGGCCTTTACGTAATTCTAATTTTCAGGATTTAGTAGCATTTCCGGGACCACCGTCTCCGGCCTCCAAATCGAGAAGGGTGGGAGCTCTTCCGAGTAGCGCACACACCCGAAGAATGTGTGATCTGTTAAAAGGATTCGATCGACGCGGCTCTTTGAGTATGGCTTGTTGGTGAGGTTATCTTTAATGTAGACTTCCACTTCGCGCGCTCGGTATTTGAGTGAAAATAAAAAATTATTTTAAAGGAAAACGGTAAGAGATAATGGAAAAATTTTTTTTGGGGTGAATAAACACACAAAAAGAGTATTTAAAAATAATTTTTTTTTTATTAATTTTTTTTTTTTATGTATAAAACTTTAGCTTGAAGTTGAGGTGTTTTTATCGGAATAAGCTGATGGTTCGATTGATAACTAAAGTTTGGCAGCACGTACAAAAAAAAAATAAAATAAAATTATAATTAATATGAGTATAGTTATCGCGTGAACTAAAATTTTTAAGTTTGGTCAAAAACAAAAAAAGTTATGAAAATTTGAAGAAAAAAAAGTAAAAAAAATAATTTTTTTTTCTCGTTTTTGTGCAAAAAAAATACGAAAAAATTAAAATTTTTGCAACATTTTACTTCACGCGAAAACTACACATATGTAAAGTATGTGGCCAAAATTTGGAGATAATCGGACCAAGTAATTTTTTGTAAGGAGTCGCACCAGGTACAAAAATGTAGTTTCGAGAAAACGCGTTTAAACATTTTTTTTTATGTAGGACGCAATGCGGGTCGCTATAGAAAAGGTGATTAAAATAGTATAAAAAATGTTTGGATCTTTATAAAATTTTTTTTTATATATTCTTTGATAGTTTTACTATTAAAAATAAGAATAAAAAAATTTTGACCAAACGATTTTCCCAGAAGTGGAAGTCTGCCTTAAAATAAAAATAACAGTAAATTTTATAGTGAAAATATAATGTTTAAATTAATATTTATTGATAATAATAATGGTCCTTTTGGTCCAAAATGGAAATACACTAGCCATTTAGGCCAGAATATACCCTATATGAGCTCTTTGGTCCAAAATGGACCTTTTGCGACAATCTGGTACTTTTGGGCTAATCGTGTAACGCTTCAACCACTGTCACGTGAACCATTTGGATCAAAACGAACAAAATAAATTTTTCAGGCCAACAAGGAACCATCTTCACAATACCTCAATCACTCTACGGGGGTTGGCGCGCGAAGCGTGCAGAGGGCGGAGCCCCCTAGTATATATATAATCTGACACTTTTGGGGCACGCAGTATAGTACTTTTGGGCCAGTCTGACACTTTTGGACCAGTCTGTCACTTTTGGGCCACTCTGACATTTTCGGGCCATTCTGTAACATGTGTAGCATTTTGTCATTTTCGGGACACGTAATATGGTACTATTGGGCCACGCAACATGGTACTTATGAGCCAAACTACAATTTTGGGCCATAATGAAAATTTTAGACCACTCTGACACTATTGGACGACGCAATATGGTATTTTTGGACCATTTTGCCACTTTTGGACTATATAGCGACTATCGCCAAACGTCAATCACTCTACGGGGGTTGGCGCGCGAAGCGCGCAGCGGGAGGAGCCCCATAGTATTAAAATACCACATTACAGGGGTATCAAATAATTTTTATGTTTGAATTTTAACGTCTGGTCATATGAGTAAATTTGTGTATAAAAAATAAACGACCTTTTCCAGACAATTATTTTATTTATTTAAATTAAATCCAATATTTCGAGCATAAAATCTTGCTCCTCTTCAGGGATCTACAACAATTATTATACATGTATAATAATTGTTGTAGATCCCTGAAGAGGAGAGGAGCAAGATTTTATGCTCGAAATATTGGATTTAATTTAAATAAATAAAATAATTGTCTGGAAAAGGTCGTTTATTTTTTATACACAAATAATTTTTAATAATTCCTCATATATTAGAAACACTTCAGTTGCCTAACCGCCTAGTTCGTCTGGAAGTGTCAAGGGTTCCTCTGAGCCCTTGTACAGTCCAGAACTTAAACTATCCCAGCAGGGATGTGTTAACTGCTTGCACGCTAGGTGCAATACAGTTGGGTTTGAGGATATTCTAGATGTTCTTGTAGAGAACACTTATACACGAATGCATAAGCTGCTTTGTGAGACTTTGGTATAATAAATAATAAATCAATTAAATTTAATTTAAATTATTTATTGTAATACTGGATAACTTACATTATAGTTGTTTATCCCAAGTCTCCAAAGCATGTGTTAAAGTATTTCGCAAATGCTCTCCCTTTATACTATTTGCGAGACACACATACAAGCTTGGATTTTACTATGAGAAAAAAATCTCGAAGGTTCTCGAAATTTCTATTATGAATTATTTATTAATAATAGAAATTTTGTTTACATATTTAATATGAAATACTGATTTTTTATATTTTAAATTTATTTTTATTGTTTTAAATAATATTTATTTTATTATCTAATATTATGAGAGCAGGAAAATAATCCTTTTTATTTTCTAAATAAATTTCGTAATTAGCTTATAGTTAGTTATTATCTTTGAAGTTAATTAATTATATTAAATTAATTGTGAAAAATTAATAAAAGGGTTATTTCCTGCTTTCATAAAAAAAAAATCATTATTAATTTATTTACATGCATATACATATTTAGGTTATTTAATACCTAAATTTTATTTACAATATTTTCCTTTGTCATCAAAATGATATTGTAAAAAAGTTAAAAAATAGATTTCAAAATATTTATCAATTTGATGACTGGAAAGTGCTGCCATCAATGTGGTTTAAAATAAGATTTGAATTTAGGCAGTTTTAAAACTAATACATTTACATAATTTATATATTGATAAGCGGCGCCTCCTATCAATATAGTATGTGAATTTGAATGAGTTTAAATACATTTACCCGCGGTTGTTCTCCATCTTTCTCTCTTATATAATTTAAACAGGGGTCGTGTATCATGTCGTTACAGTATATATATATAAATATACTAGCTGCCTCCTCGCTTCGCTCACCTCGGCAACCACCAAGGGGACTACGCCCCCTTGGACTCCTGCAACTTGATTTTTCCAAAGATATATTGTTTTAGGTTAATCAATATTTTGTATAATAAACTTTTTTTACCCGAAGTATTATTTAAAATTTACTAAATCATAATAATCGTTATCGAAGCCACATATTTCAGATACTAAATACGATTTCACCCAAGCACTTATACATAGTAATGCCGTTAGAGCATCATCTTTCAATGATCGTCTCTTAGGCTGATCGATCAAAGAAGCATCTGAAAACAAGCGTTCTACGGAAACTGAAGTGGCCATGATCGACAGCTTATCTTTGGCTATTTTTGATAAAATTGGGTAAAAATCCTCGTGCTCTTTCCACCAATCTAATATATTTGTATATTCGGGAGCACATGGTGCATCTAAATAGTTGTTTAACTCTTCTTCCCAGTTTTGTTCCTCTTCTTCATCAAAAATAACTGAAAAATCCAGCAACTTATTATTATTAACCTCCTTTTTTGGGGGTTCATTTTTCACATCTTTGCTTTGTTTAAACGTATCATAATATTTTTTGTATATTTGTAAATATATGTACTACTAGCATAGGTGACAGGGGGAGCTCCGCCCCCCTATGTCACATTTGCTTCTGTTTGTGTTGCTTAAAGAAATCATGTTTCACTAAAATTTATAATTATGCAAACACATTCAAACTATTCAGAGCATCGTAGGTGAAACATTAATGAAAAATTATATTTATAGATTCTGATTGATTCTAAAATTATAATAGAGCAAATAAAAAAATTTAATTGAGTACTGACAGACAGGCAAATAAATATACATAGTATATAGTAAAGATAGGTATAAATAGATGGTTCTAGTATTGATTAAATCAAGTAATACCAATGGCGACATTAAAATGTTATCATATTTTTCAGATATTTCACTTTTTAACCAAATTTTCAAAAAATTTAATTTTTCCCAAAAATAGTAAAAATTTTTTTATTTTAACTTTATTTTATCCACGGTTTTATGTAATTTCGTTCATTGGATACACAAAAAATTATTAAAAATAAAACAATAAAAAAAATTTTTTTTTCCAGCTTCTAAAAATATTTTATAAAATTTTAAAGATACCTCCGTTTTGATTAAAAATTTTAGAGAGTACGTCAAAATTGGTGCCGAATCGAACACTACAAATTTGTGACACTAAAATTCGTCGATAGTCTCGAGAAAGGACCCCGCACAAAAGGATAGGAAATGGAGTTTCGGTCGAATTGGCTGAATTTTTGATATGTTGTAGGTTTCATCATTCTGAACAAAAGTCTCAATGGGCAAAAAGCTCAAAAGTCCCAACTTTGGCTGCTACGGAGCTCGAAAGCTCCAAAGCTCCATCATAACAAAGTTGCTTTAAAACCTGTTTTCTTTTATTTTTTAAATATATCTTTATGTTTTTGAGGTCGCTGATTTCGAATCCGATGTCAGATTCACGAAATTGTCAATTGGCAGCTGTCAAGATTCTAAAATATCGTAAAAAACTTTAAAGTTTAGCTGAGGTATACGTTATTGAGGTCACTGACTTTCAATTCTATGTCAGATTTATTATATTGTCAATTGACAGCTGTCAATTAGCTGTCAAAAATATAAAATATCGTTAAAAACTTTAAAATATTACTAGGACTCACGTTTTTAAGGTCGCTGACTTCCAATTCGATGTCAGATTGATGATATTGTTAATTGACAGCTGTCAAGTGACAATCTCGTAAATCCAACACCGGATTTAAAATCAGCGACCTCAAAAATGTAAATCCTAGTAATATTTTAAAGTTTTTAATGATATTTTGGGTTTTGACAGCTAATTGACATCTGTCAACCGATAATATCGTCAATCTGACATCCGATTCGAAATCAGCGACCTTAAATACGCATATTCCACCTAAACTTTTAAGTTATTTACAATATTTTATATTTTTGACAGCTAATTGACAGCTGTCAATTGACAATATAATAAATCTGACATCGAATTCAAAGTCAGTAACCTTAATAACGTATATCCCAGCTAAACTTTAAAGTTTTTTACGATATTTTAGAGTCTTGACAGCTAATTGACAGCTGCCAATTGACAATTTCGTTAATCGGATTCGAAATTAGCGACCTCAAAAAGATAAAGATATATTTTAAAAATAAAAGAAAAAAGGTTTTTAAGCAACTTTGTTATGATGGAGCTTTGGAGCTTTCAAGCTCCGTAGCAGCCAAAGTTGGGACTTTTGAGCTTTTTGCCCATTGAGACTTTTGTTCAGAATGATGAAACCTACAACATATCAAAAATTCAGCCAATTTGACCGAAACTCCATTTCCTATTCTTTTGTGCGGGGTCCTTTTAATTTTTTTCAAAATTTTAAAAAATTTTATCAATTTTTAAAACACTAAAAATTAAATATCTCAAAATCTACGATAGCTGAGTAGAAAATCTATAGCTAATGTCACCGGCAGACTTTTTTTATAAATTTTGACTATGGTTTCATGTCAATTGGTTTAGTGGTTCTTGAGTCATTAGGGTACTGACAGACACACAGGCACACAAATAAATTGTTAAATATACCATAAACAAAGGAACACATAATTTTGGTTTCTTAGTTTGATTTCTAATGGATTTTCGGATGTCAATAATTTCATTATTGCTTGGTATATTATTATCTTGTAGGATTTATGGATATTTAAATAAATAAATTAATAAATATAATTATTATAACTTTAGCTTTATTTATTCTGTGCGAGCAGAGAACGATCTAAAAGCAACGACTACCATCGCAAGACTAACTGACTTAACGGCGCGTACCTTTACATTATAAGATGCCGCCATCTATCTATATTAAATATACTAATGCTTATATGATAATGTAGAAATCCCTTTTTGATTTCCAACAGGCCCCCTCAAAAAGTGGATTTATATTATTATAAAATTTTAACTATACAATTCTTTTAAACAAAACATTTAATACATTTAACAAAAATATTTTCCTAACTATCATTCTCTGCTCCTGGGCAATCAGTATATACATGTGATCCAGCATTTGCTGCAAAGGATTAAGAAAACCCAGTCAAAACTTAATCAGATCACAAATCTATTACAATATTATACTTATGATTAAAATTTGGAACATATTTTCTTACATATAATATTTACAGTATACATAAATTTATAATACATACATCATTCTAGATTCATTTTATTTCTGAATTGAATAAATTTTACTGGTGGCAAAGGTTTAGTAAACATGTCAGCCAATTGATCATTTGTTGAAATTTTTTCTACTTTTATAATTTTCTTTCCAATATGTTCTCTAGATAAATGATATTTAATATCAAAGTGTTTTGATCTTTTATGACTAGTTGGATTATTAGCAACAGTAATACAGCCATTATTGTCTTCAAAAATAGTAATCGGATCCTTAATATCAAAATTTATACTTTTAAGCAATGACTTTAAAATAAAGCTTCTCGTGTACATTCATATAAAGCAATACATTCAGCATAACAAGTAGAATCGGCTACGCATTTCTGTTTTCTAGTATTCCAACATATTACACATTTTTCAAATAAAACAAATAAGTAACCTGAAGTACTTACACGATCTTTTTCATCATTTCCCCAGTCAGCATCAGCATATCCAATTAGTAATAGATCTTTAAAACTATAATTTATTCTCTAAACTAATTTCAATTCAATAGAACCTTTAAGATATCTTAAAATTCCTTTTAAATATTTCCATAACATTTCATTATTTTTATTTGCATATCTGCTTAAAATACTAACTGATGCACATGTATCCGGTCTAGTACAAAGCATAATATACATCAAGCTACCAATTAAATTTTGACATGGTGCATCATATTTTTAAAGCTACATAATCTAGTTTAGGTTCTAAGGGTGTACTAATTGGATTGCATTCTGACGTTTTAAATTTATTTAATACAGTCTGTATATAAGCACTTTGATCTAAAGATATTGAATCATTATTTCTTACAATTCTTATTCCAAGAAAAAGTCTAATTTCTTTTATATCTACCATTGAAAACTTTTTCATCAAATAATTTTTAAAGTTACTCATTGTTTCAGCATCAGCTGTTGCAATAACTAAGTCATCAACATATAATATAACGTAAATATTTTTTTCTATTTTACCACTGTTTAATATATACATACAACGATCAACGGGTGAATTCTGAAACCCTTTTTCTAACAACGTTTTTTCAAATGTTTGAAACCAACACCTTGCAGCCTGTTTTAAGCCATATAAAGTTTTATTTAATTTACATACAAAATCATTATTATTACAATTTACGCCCTCGAGAATTTTCATATAAATTTCCTCATTTAAGACACCGTTTAAAAATGCTGTCTTAACATCCATATGGTGAACTAATAATTTATATTGATTGGCAAAAGCTAACAAAATTCTAAAACTAGAAATTCTGGCAACAGGGGCAAACGTCTCAAAATAATCTACTCCATATTGTTGATTAAAACCTCTAAATACTAAACGTGCCTTACGTTTTACCGGATTTTCGAATTCATCCGTTTTAATAGTAAATACCCATTTACTATCAATTATATTTTTATTTCTAGGTCTTGGTACTAAAGTCCAAGTTTTATTAATTTCATGGGATTTTAATTCATCTTTAATAGCAATATCCCATTGTTCTTTATCATCACAAAATTGAATATCTTGAAAAGATTTTGGGATTTTATAGTCAATTATTTGAGCACTTAAAATAAAATTTGCAACAGCTATTTTATTCTCATCATAAAAACCAGGTACTCTAGGTTTTAACCTATTACTCCTTCTTAATCCATTATTATTATTATTATTATCAGATTCATTGTTTTGAGATGAAATATTATTGTTATCATTCTTATTATCAACTCTCATTTTCTTACTAGGATTCAAACTTGGGCTATCATTTTCAATCAACATTTTTTTATCATATTCATTAATTCTATATTATGTGTCAGACTGTACTGGTCTGGTTTTCAAATATGTTATTTCATCTACTATAACATCTCTAGCTATTATAAAATTACAATTTTCTACGTCCCATACTTTATACCCATTTGGTACATATCCAACTAAAATTCCTTTCCAAGAATTTTCATCAATTTTTGAGTCTTTTAATTTTTTATGAACATAAACTGTGGACCCAAATACTTTTAAATACTTTAACTCTGGTTTTTTACTATGCCACATCTCATATGGCGTTTTATTAATTTTTAAAGCTCTTGTTGGGGTTACATTTAATAAATAATTAGCTGTTAAAACAGCTTCTCCCCAAAAAACTTTTTCTAACTTAGCACTATGTAAAATTGTACGAGCTTTTTCTAATATACTTCTATTCATACGTTCTGCCATGCCATTCAACTGTGGGGTATGAGGGACTGTTAAATGATAGCTAATTCCATTTTCTAGGCAATAATTTTTCATCTCATTCGAAAGGTATTCTCTACCATTATCTATGTATAAATTACTTATTTTTAAATTAAAATGACTTGTGCTCTTTTTATGATAATCTGAAAAAACTGTAAATAACTCTGATTTATGTGCTACTAGATACGTTACTGAATAATGAGTAAAATCATCAATAAAAGTAATAAAATAATTTTTCATTTCATGATGTAAATATGCTACACTTTCTGCCCGCAAATCTATGCTTGAAAGTCGCATTTTTTTTCAATCTCTTGTTTTTTCTAGGGAAGAAAGTAACAACTTTCAGCAGTAGTTATAACAAACTATAGCATATTTTTTTTTTAATTTTAAATTAAATATTTTATTGCTTAAAAAAAAAAACAGTATCTGTCACAGTGAGTCTCGAACCGGGGACCTCTATATTACTATCTTAACACGCTGCCAACGCGCTAATGATTCGTATGCCTTAAAATCGAATTTTGTTAAATATATGGTCTGGAAAAGAAGGAGTGAGAAAGAAGATTAGGGAACTGAAGGTCATTACAGTATATATACTGTTTGTCTCTTTATCCACGCACATATATTATGCAATATAAATGTATATGTAAATTATTGATTTAATTATTCTTATTATTTTTCTTTTTGCATCAAATGCAGCATATTTACATCTGAAAATAAAAACCCATGTGAATAGCAGGAGACGAAAGAATTATATTGACTCGTGACGGGAAAGGTCGCTCGGTAAACTGACAAAGACAGCACTCGCCTTCGGCTCGTGCCATCTTTGTCAGTATACCTCTCGACCGTTCCCGTCAACTCGTCTGATATAATTCTCTTTCGTCCCTTGCAATACAAATAGATATTTATCATCAACTGTGGAAGGAGTAACAGGGCCACAAATATCAGAATGTATATTGTGCAATGGCTTACTTATATAATCTTTATTTTTTTCTTTGTTATAAGGTAACCTGGTTTGTTTTCCTATAATACATGCTTCACATAGATCATTAACAGGTTTTACATTTTCAATTAAATTTATATTGTTTAGCATATTTTTAGATTTTAATTCTACAAATTTATTTTTACATATATGACCAAGTCGTTGATGCCACAACTTGTAATCATTTTCAAACGAACTATTTGCCATGTAACTTTGACTTACAAATTGCGTATCAACCTTAAATTCTACTATATACAGACTTATCTTTAATTTACCTGTCATAATAATTTTATTATTTTTCTTTACATGAACACCATTTTGATCAAAAGTTGTACTTAAACCTGAAATCTGCATCTTTTTTATTGATAATAAATTATAAGGAACTTCTTCACAAAAAAGTAAATCTTCTAAAACACCTTCTTCATTCATATTGGTTGTAACTCGAATTCTTCCTCTTTTACTTGCATAAATATATTGATTTTTCTTAGCTATTTTAATTTTTACTGGTTTTCTTAAAAGAGTATATGATTCAAATAAACTATCATCATTAATTAAATGATCAGAACATCCGGAGTCAAGAATAAATTGAGTATAATTATTATTATTATTAACTAAATAAATTTCACTTAAGTCTGCAGTCATAAAACTAAAACCTGAAGATGAAAAATTTGAAGTAGTTTCTGTAGTATCAGCTAACTCTGCGCTTTTTCTTCTTTTATCATATTCTACACATTTTTTATAATAAACACAATCACGTTTTATATGACCAAATCTTCCACAGTGATGACATTTATAAGTAGAATTTGTATTTGATTTATTAGAATTATTATTATTATGATTATAATTTTTACCGCCTTTTCTAAAATTTTATTTACATTAAATCTGAAACGTCCATTATTATTATTTTTTTTTTTTTTTTTTTTTTTTTTTGTCAAGGGAATCTTGTGAATCTTACATCAGCCATGGAGTGTTTGCGGGCCTTAAAGGCCCGCAAATTTCCATGACCGCCCAGTTGCACAAAGTGTACAACTGGGAGAACACCGGCGAACGCGGTCGCCGGCTACGCCCCAGATTCTTACTGGATAAACACACTATAAACCCCCCTGCGCTTGTTTGCCCCAAACCGGAACTCCCTTTTCAGGTATAACTTCAGTTTGGGACGCGCAGCCTAGGCAACTGGCCGCTGCCTTCCCCCAGCCTAGTGACAGGAGAGCAATCTACGATAGAAAGCCCTCCTCCTTTTTCTTCAACAAGGTGGCCCTTACGTACTCTGCTACTTTGTTCCAATTTTCAGAACTCCGTAGCATTTCCGGAACCACCTTCTCTGGCCTCCAAATCGGGAAGGGCGGGCGCCCTTCCGAGTAGCGCACACATTCAAAGAAAGTGTGCTCCACTGTATCCTTCTCGCCTGGGCAGTGCAAGCACTCCTCTGTTGCCACCTTATGCCAATGTTTCAACATTGCACGGAAATACCCGTGTCCAGTTAAGAATTGGGTGAGGTAAAAATCCACCTCCCCATGTTGTCGTCCAGTCCATGCCTGCAGATCTGAAATCAGTCTGCGCGTCCATCGGGCATTTTTCTCTTCCTCCTTTTTCCACCGTTCCTGGCATTTTTCCATAGAGCTGGAGCGGGCGCGAGTGGATGCCACTTCGCGGTCCTCTACACTATCGTAAATGTATTTCCGCTCCAACGCTAGCAGGTCGATGGGTATGACCGATGCTACTACCTGGATCGCTTCGAGCGATACCGTATGGTACGCGCAGGCGATCCTCAGGGCCGCTTGCCGCTGCACAGACGATATTTTATGTCTGTACTTGGCAAATTTGGTGATATCCGCCCAGATCTCAGATCCATAAAGCAGGACAGAGTTGACAACGGACATCAACAATCTTCGCTTCCCGGGTTTGGGCCCTCCTATGTTGGCCATGAGCCTTGACAAGGAGGATGCGATCGACGCGGCCTTCTCACTCGACCTCTGAAATTGTTCCCAGAAGTTCAGCTTGTTATCAAGCAGAACTCCCAGGTACTTAACCGATGTCTTGGCTTGGATCGTGTGAGGGTTTCCACCATCATCGACATTTACATCGATGTCCGTGGAAATTGTTGTTCGACGGGTCAGCAGTACGATCTCCGTTTTTGGGATCGCGAGCTGGAGCCCGTGCTCGCCCATCCAGAGGTTGATCTGTCTCATGACTAGATTCAACCTCTCCTGGGTTACCTGCATGTCCCTGCCAGTGATGGTCAGAGCCACGTCGTCCGCGTACCCGATCAGAGAAGCTCCTTCCGGGAGGTGAACGCGCAACAGGCCATCGTAAAAGGCATTCCACAGGTCTGGTCCGAGAACCGAACCTTGGGCAATGCCCGCACTCAGAACCCTCTGTCGCCTGCCATCGAGCGTGTCGTAGAGCAGTCTCCGGTCCCGTAGGTAGTCCTTTATTACGTTACCCAGATACCTGGGTATCCGGAAATCGTACTCGAGAGACCGGATCATGTCATCCCACCTGGCCGAATTGAAAGCGTTTTTGACGTCCAACGTTACAAGAAGGACGTCTTTGCGAATTGCAGGCCGCTTTTCTCTCTCAGCCTCTACGGTATCCACGACACGCCGGATGGCGTCTATCGTGGAATGCCCCTCACGAAATCCATACTGCTCCTCGGAAAGGCCACCGCCCTCCTCGATAGCTCTTCTCAACCTTGCCCGGAGCATGCTCTCCATCACCTTTCCGATGGTGTTTAACATGCACAAGGGTCTGTAAGATGATGGAGAGTCCGGGGCTCCACCTTTACCCTTGTTCAAGAGCACGAGACGTGCCACCTTCCACTGCTTTGGAAACACTCCCGCCACCAAGCATGCATTGAACATGCTTAACAGGATACCAGGGATTATTTTGACCGCTCGTTTGAGCACTTCCGCTGGTATCCCGTCCGGCCCCGGCGCCTTGCCATTTTTCATTGCCTTGATGGCCTTCACCATCTCGTCCTTGCTGAATAACGGCACTTCCTCCCTGGGTATCGCCTCTACCGGGTTTTCCCGGATAGGCCGCTCAGGGAAGAGAGCGCCGATGATTCGTTCGGTCGACACTGCGTCCATCATGTTGTCAGACCCCCGGTTCAACTTGCCCATTACGACTTTGTAACCAAGACCCCAGGGGTCTTTGTTTACATCCTCGCGTAATGAACGCAGGCATCGAGCCTTGCTTTGACGGATAGCTTTGGCCAGCCGGTGTTTAGCATCCTTGTGTTCCTGGGAAAGTGCAGCAGCCTCGGGCCTGTCCCGTGCTCTTTGCGCCCGTCTACGCGTCCTGTGGCACTCCTTGCGGAGCTCCGCTATTTCGGAAGTCCACCAGTAAACTGGCTTTCTCCCTTTCCAGGGCCTTCGACGAGGCATAGAGGCGTCACACGCCCCTCGCAATAGAGACGTTACTTTCTTGACTAAGATTTCAGCCTCGCGGGGACCTGTAGCCTCTCCATGCCAAGCAGGGACGGACGACGACTCCATTCGAAGATACTCTTCGAACTTGTCCTCGTCCATCTTTGGTACATTCCAACCCAAGGGACGCCTCTTGTACGGAGGCCGTTGGGAGGTTCCCTCAAGCACCCGGAACGTGATGTAATGATGGTCGCTACCATTGTAACCATCCATCACCGTCCATTCGCCGATTCTCCCAGACGCACCTTCTGTTGCGAAGGTTATGTCTGGGATAGAGGCACCCCAACCTGCCCTCTCGTAGGTGGGCCGGTTTCCTCTATTCTGGACCACTAGTTTGCATCTAGTGGCCATTTCCAGTACCTGCTGTCCCCTAGGATTGGTCGTCGGCATGCCCCATTCTAAGGCCCTAGCGTTAAAGTCTCCAGCAAGGATAACGCTTCCAGTTACCGTCCGAACCGTGTTCTCGATGCTGGCCAGCTTTGTAGCCAGCACTTCCGAACTATCGTTTGGGGAGAGGTAACAACTTATATAAGTTGTCTCCCCGCACGTGACCCAAACGTGGCAATTGCCTTTCCCTTTTTTGGTCAAGGTCGTTTGGGCTCTACCCCGGAGCCATATGGCGCAGCAGCCAGTGTCATCGGTTAGCCAGTATTTGTGGTTCATGTTGTATGATTGCTCGCTTAGTAAGAGGATATTTGAATCCTCTTCGCGAGCAATCTGTTCCAACAAAGCACCAGCTTGCCGGGCCATTATTATTATTATTTCTATAACTGTTATTATTATTATGATTATTATTGTTTTTATTATTATTTGAATTTTGCTGTGATTCGGCACTTAATACTTTAGAACTTGTATCTTTACTTTCTTTATTTAATTTAATTTCATGATCAAGTAGTCTTGTTTTTACATAATTTAAAGATATTTTATTTTCTGATAATGTTTCTATCGCAGTAACAACTCCGTTTATGCACTAGGTAAAGATACTAATAAATAAGCACATTGTTCCGTTTCACAAAATTTTGTGCCTGTAGCGGCTAACTCTTGAACTAAATTTTCAAAACGCGCGAAATGGTCGGTTAACGAAGCGTCACTTTCGAGTTTTAATAAACATAATTTTCTCCGAACTGAAATTTGAGTAGCGATACTTTTTCTTTCATACACATCATCTAACTTCTTAAAAATATTTTTCGCAGTTTCATCATCCTTACCTTTTGCAAATCTTAAAAAGGAATCGGTTAAATATTCAATTATAACACCTTTAGCAGTCTCATTTTTTTCATTCCACGAAGCGTCTCTTTCTTTCGGTATTGCATCATCTATTACACTTAAAATTTTTAATTCTTTTAATAATGCTCTAACACGAAATTTCCACGCACTATATCCGGTACCATCAAAAGGTTTTATATTTCTTTTTAATTTTAAACTATCCATTTTTATTTTTTAATTAAATTAAAATTTTAATTTTATTACATCACATTGCACGTGCACACCGTTTTTAATAAAAAAATATGGCGACGGCTTTGACGCGTTATTAAAATTTTTATTAAGTTCACTTTGATTCTAAACTATTATTTTTTAATAATTAAAAATATTTACTAAGTGACCTGGGCCCATAACCTGTAGGATTTATGGATATTTAAATAAATAAATTAATAAATATAATTATTATAACTTTAGCTTTATTTATTCTGTGCGAGCAGAGAACGATATAAAAGCAACGACTACCATCGCAAGACTAACTGACTTAACGGCGCGTACCTTTACATTATAAGATGCCGCCATCTATCTGTATTAAATATACTAATGCTTATATGATAATGTAGAAATCCCTTTTTGATTTCCAACATATCTTTTCTATATTTTATTGTATCTAGCCTCTTCTGAACATAATTGTTGATAAAACTCTCAGGATAATCATTGTTCAGTAATGTATCCTTAACAATGGCCAGGTTCTCTTCATGAAAAATCTCATTTGATAGTAGTATAGCCTTATCAATTAAACAATATACAATTCCTATTTTCTGATGCCTTGTATGTCAAGATCTGAAATTCACATACCTCAAGGATGAAATAGGCTTCCTGTAGCAATTATGTAAAATTCTGTTGTCTTTTTTTACTAATTTAACATCTAAGAAACTGATGGAATTATTATACTCGTTTTCATGTGTAAACTGTAGTTTAGGATGGTAAGAGTTAAAAACATCTAGCAAATATAATACTTTATTCTTAGGAATACAAGTGATAATATCGTCCACGTAGCGATAGTAAAATATTGGTTTAAAGTCAATGACACTTAAGCAGTGTGTCTCAAGGTCAAACATAACAATATCAGAAAAAGCTGATGATACTGCTGACCCCTTCGGTGTGCCGTATAACTGTTTATAATATTTCTTATTAAATTGAAAAAATGTGTTGTTGTTCATAAAATCAATGACCTTGAAAAATTCATCAAGGGGAATGATAGTGTGTTTCCTCATCTCTTCATATCTTTTTTAAATGCCTAATTTTACTAATTCAGTTGGAATATTTGTAAATAAGCTTGTAGCATCCAAACTAACAAAAACAGGGTCTTCAGGGACGGAAATGTTCTTTATCAATGAAGTCCCTACTATTCTTTATATAAGAATCAGTCTTCTTAATACAAGGTTAAGGTTATGCTAAGCTGTTTAGTAAAAAAGTGTGTTGGAGTGCCAATAGTGGAAACTACAGGTTTAAATTTACATATAATATGACCATTATCACCAAAAACAACCTTATGCACCTTAGGAAGCCCATATAACCTAGCCAAACATTTTAGTTTGAGTTAGACTGAATCTATGGAATTTCTTGATTAAATAACCATTAATATTACAACGACTTAAGAATTTATAAGTACATTTCTGTAGATCTTGTAGTGGGTCTTTATCTAATCTCTTGTATGTTGACTCATCTTTAAGCGAATCTTCCATCTCTTTGTAATAATAGTCTTTACAACATGCGATAGTGGAATTGCCTTTATCAGCATTTGTAAAGAAAATATTACTCTTAGATTTCAAGAATTTTTTGGTAAAAGATACATCATTCTAAAATTTCCTGTCAATAGCATATACATGTTTAATTCGATTTAGATGTTGATTTATACAGGAAATGTTACTATAGCGTAAAATATCTGTAGTATCGTCATCAAAATATTTTTTATCAAATGTTCAACATTTTTAATAGTCTGTATTGCGTCGTTATTACTCAGACTGGATCTCACAGAAAATTTATAGCCCATAGAAACTGTGTCAACAACTTTTTTAGGGGTGTCAATGTTGGTAAGATTTAAAAACCAATTAGTAGTATTATCAATTTTGTTTTTAAAAAAAACCTCACTATTACCTTTTTTGATGAGTGCATTAACTTAATTAGTTAATATTTTTTGTTTATAAAGTGACTTTTTACGTAATATATCTATCATTAGGTTTAATCAAATTTATTTAATGCTTAAGATTAAGAAAAGATTTTTTTTATCACTGTTATATTAAGTTTCTGATATTTAACTATATTATTTAACATCGCATTGTAAGTTTTTTAAAAAGACTAATTTTATTCAAATTTATATTATTTTACCATATATGTATATTTTTTAGCCTTGATAAAGACTTCATGTGAGTCGAAAGCTCGGACCTTATTGACATCTAAATAAAACATCAAGAATTTGCTCGTAAAGGTTGTTACATATTATTTCAATCAGTTTAAATACTCTCCTTATTATCGAGCGATAGAAGATTTCTTTTGAATATTTATTATTCAATACTTATTATTTTTTGTGTAGAATTATTGATTTGTCGAATAAGTGTTGGTCAGATCGCTTGCCAATTTTTTAAAGCAACACAAACAGAAGTAAATGCTACACAGCCTTATCACCTATGCTAGTATATAATCGTTCTTACTACTATACATATTTGAAAATTTATTTGTGTGTATGTGTGTGTGTGTGTTCCATCATCAGGGTCAAACCACTGTACAAAATTACATAAAACCGGTGTCAAAATAAAGATAAAAAGTCCGCGGGTGACATAGGCTATAGATTTTATGCTCAGCTATCGTAGTTTTTGAGATATTTAATTTTTGGTGTTTTTGAAGTTGATAAAATTTTGAAAAATTTTGAAAAAAACTACAATATCTCGAGACTATGGACAAATTTTACTGTCACAAGTTTGTACTCCTCGATTCGGCACCAATTTTTACGTATTCTCCTAAATATTTATTCAAAACGGAGGTATCTTTAAAATTTTATAAAATATTTTTGAAGCTGTTTAAAAATATTTTTTTCATTTTTTATGGTATTTTTAATAATTTATTTGTGTGCCTGTGTGTCTATGTGTTTCATCATGAAGCTCGAAAAAATGAAAGAAATTACATAAAACCGGTGTTCAAATAAAGTTAAAATAAAAAAATGTTTACTATTTTTGGGAAAAATTAAATTTTTTGAAAATTTTTTTAAAAAGTGAAATGTCTGAAAAATATAATAAAATTTTAATGTCGCAATTGGTATTACTTGATTCAGTCAATTTTAGAACCGTCTATATATACATATTTTAATACTATACAGGCTGCTACCCAATAGTTACTATCTAAAAAAGCTTCTCGAATAGCTATAGCCGCTATACTTACTATAGTAAATGTACAGTATTATATACTTTAGTATAGTGGCTATAGCGGCTATAGCTATTCGAGAAACTTTTTTAGATAGTACCTATTGGGTAGCAGCCTGTATATGATAAACTATATTCTATATATATTTGAAAATTTATTTGTCTGTCTGTCTGTCTGTACCCTAATGACTCAAGTACCGCCGAACCAAAACCTATAATTTTTCATTAATGTTTCACCTACGCCGTTCTGAATAGTTTGAATGTGTTTGCATAATTATGAATTTGTAAAGAAACAACATTTTTTTAAGCAACAGAAAAATATTGAAGTAAATGTGAACAGGAGGGACTGAGACTCATCTGAAAAATCTGAACGTATTTGCATCATTATAAATTTGCTGTGAAAAATGATTTTTTGAAGCAACACAAATAAAAGTAAATGAGACACAGGGGGGGCGGAGCCCCCCCTCCAACTTTTGCTAGTATATATGTATATAAATCTCTATATATTATAAAGTTATAAACGCTGTCGCCTGAGATCTGCAGCCAATATGGTCCTTTTGGGTCAATGTGGTCCTTTTGGGCTGTTATGCAATAACTAACGAAAAATAAATAAATAATTAATCAATAATAATTTATAAATAATAACAAATAATAAATAACTACGCAAGACAACATTTATTAATTAAATATGTAAATACTATTTAAGCTTATTAATAAAATAGGAAATGTTTTAGATTAAGAAATAATAATATAATATTAAGAAATTATAACATAAATTAGGAAAGCATAGTTTATTATTACGCAAACTATAACATAAGATTATGCAATAAATAAATAGTTTGGGAAATAATAATATTTATATTTTAAATATTTTGAATAACTTAAATAAGAAACCATTAGTATATAAGACAATAAAAAATGTAATTAAGGCAGTCAGTTAAGATAAATCTTGAGACCCCACCTAAAGATGAAGACGTCTTTTTTCACGTCTTTTTACACATCCTAAATGACGTCTTTTTTCACGTCCTAAAACACGTCCAATTATGAGAATTTCGGACGTGATTTAAGACGTGTTTTAAGACGTCTTTTCAGAATTAAAATAATTTTTTTTAAGGTACCAACTCACTGAAATTAGGCGTTTTTTAAAGAATTTTTAAAACTTATTTTTTTCAAAAAGTATCTTTATTAAGGTTACAAAATTTTAGGTGGTATTTTTTGAAGGTTTAATTAATACAAAAAAAAATTTTTTTTTCAATTTCCTTTTTTTGTCTTATATATAGGTGGCGTTGAAGTTGCGTCGAAAAAAAAAAGCTTACTAAACGGTGCAGAGATTATCTCCGAATTGGCTCATCTGAAAAAAAAAAAAAAAAAAATCCATAAATCCACCTGCGGTGAGATACGGTTACGCACTCCTTAATCCCGGTTTTGACACTTTTATACATCGAATTTAAAAAAAATATTTTAACACGATATTTTTGAATATATTTATGATCGATTAAAAAAAAAAAAAAATGGATTTCTGAAAATTATTTCAGTGAGTTGGTACCTTAAAAAGCTTAAATAAATATTATAAAATATTTTAATTAATTTTAGCCAATTAAATTAATAAAATAAAAAATAAAATTCAATAATTAAAAAAAAAAAACGTACTTCCCGAGTTGTACTCAGGGCAGCGGCGAACCCATCTCTCCTCTCGGACAGAAGTCCAACAGAAATGGGATTAAACGAGCTCGGCCAAGACTCATTTGGTATAAGATGTACAAATTATTGAATGTACTTTACACAAAATTGATATAATTTAAATAATTTAAGTCAAATGAGTCTTTAAACGAATAATTATTTTAAAACATTAATTTGTAGACAAGGGGGTAGACAAATTAATGGGTGGGCCACGCGCATATAATAGCGGCTAGAATTCATTGTTATTATGTTGCGCTTTAATATCCGTTAGGGGAGCATAAAATATAGATTACGATGAGCATGTTCAGTTCTGGTATAGGGATTGTGACTTCTGCTAATATTATTGTTGATGCTCTGTGAGTGTACTAGATTTCCTTTTTTTAAATATTAAAATAATTGTTTTATATATAAGTGAAGAAATCATTCAAATTTAAAAAACGAAACACTTAGAATTATTCAAATCATTCAATAAGTTTCTATAATTTTTGTGAATATGATGAAATTTTGATTGTGGAGTTGTGTCAAGTGACTTAATTTTTAAAGTATATTAGAAAAAGTGGATCAAATGCATAAGGGAATTATTATTTTGGATTGCAATCTTATACATTAATTGGAGAAGTTTATCTTTCAAATCAAGAATCATTCAAATTTTCAGCTGAATTTTATCGAATTTTATTTTAATTGTATATCAATTTTAACATTAAAAAATTAGATTTAATTATAACTAATATGATCAGATTTCAATCTATAGTTGCTTTTTATTCTGCAACTAATCGTGATTTACTTAAAACCCCATTAAAGTTAATTTAAATGTTAAAAGTTGAAAGGTTTTTAGAATTTCATGTCCACCATTTTGGAAAAACTGACAAATTTTCTTTCCAAATCATTTTTCTGATATTATTTTTAATATAATTATTTTTAACCGAATCTGGATTCCTACTTACAAGAAAATTTTCATTATTTTAACGTTTTTTCAAATTTTATGTCCGACGTCTTGGAAAATCGAAGGGTGGAAATTAAAATTTTCTTTTCAAAAATACGTTGTTGTTGGACTTAAAAACTCCCGATAATGTTTAAAACGTAGTTTTATTCATTCTTCCATCGCTATCTTGGAAAATCAAAAAAAAAATTTTCTTACCATTGATCTTTAGCCAGCCATCTTGGAAAAACGGAAAATTTTTTAAGCTTGAAAATTTTAAATTTTTTATCGAAAATTCATTGTTGTTGAGCTCAAGAATTATGCGTAAAACTTATTTTCTTTAATTTTTTTATTCCGGCATTTTGGAAAGTCGAAAAATTATTTTTTCATTTTAAAAAAATTTAGTATTTTTTCGAAAAATAATTGGCCAATTTCGGGTAAAAAAATTTGAATTTCAAATTTTAAGTTGAAAATTCTTGCTCATCACACCTGAAAACCACCCCAAACAGTCTTAAGCTATTTTTTTCCTCTATTTTTAAAAATTCGGAATTTTTTCGAAAACATTATTCGATTACGGGTCCACCGGTTAATAATAACTCCCCCACCTTCCCCTCAAAAATTTTTAAAAAATTAAAAAAAAAAAAATTTATTAAAAAAAAAATTTTTTAAGTTATTTTTTTGCACTAAACAAGCGCTGATTTAGCGATGAATCATCTCTGTTTCATCGATGATTTAGCGATGATTTAGCGCTGAAAATAAGCGCTTATTCGTCGATGTTTTTTTTACCAGGGTTTGAATCGTATTGTTCCGTGAGGGTTGTTTTCGTGAAGTTTGAAACCTCAGGAAGTCAAAAATAGTCGTGAACAAGGATTCGGTGATAGGTGCCAAAAAGATTTTTTCGCTTTTATGTCAGAAACCATGTTTTTTCTATCTGAGCTCACCCAAATTTTCAAAATAACTTTTTAGGTAAATAAAATTTTAAAAAATAGTTAAGAAAATCTGATTGTCAGGGAAAAACCACTCCAGAAGAAATAAAAACTTATCTTTTTACGATGAAATTTAGCCAAGTTATCGTCAATTTAAGATTTTACTTAAATTCATCTTAAAAATGATTGTAATTTTATTGAAAAAACCCCGTTTCTGAACTTATAACATGCATTACTCGCATGATTTTCATCGTAAAATAATAATTTTTTTTTTATTTGACTAATTTTTCCTTGGAAATTTAAGAAAAAAAATCATTTTTATTGACCAAATTTCAATTTTTAGGTCAAAAGCCTTTGAAAGCTGTAAGTAGCAGGATTTACTTAACACTGTTTTTGACCTAAAAATTGAAATTTGGTTAATAAAAACGATTTTTTTCTTAAAAAAATGAATTGCCAGAGAAAAATTAATCGATTTAAAAAAAAAATTATTATTTTACGATGAAAATCAAGCGAGTAATGCATGTTTAAAGTTCAGAAACAGGCTTTTTTCAATAAAATTTCAATCTTTTTTAAGAAGAATTTGAGCAAAATCTTAAATTGACGATAACTTGGCTAAGTTGCATCGTAAAAACATAAGTTTTTTTTTCTTCTGAAATGGTTTTTCCCTGGCAATCAGATTTGTTTATCTGTTTTTTAAAATTTTATTTTCTGACAGCTGCGCGGCCAAGGAAATCTAAATTTCTCGCTACTGTCACAGAAAAATTTTATACGGCCCACAGTGTGGTAAAATGGACAAAAATCGCTCTTGGACTGAATTTTTGAGCTATCGACTTGAAACCTGTTTTGAACGGCTTTGAAACAAGCCAGGTTTCGTGCCTCACAGGAGTTATTTTTAACAGTGTATTATTGTAATCGTAAATTTACAACTATAAAGTTGTAAATTTACGATTGTGTCGAAAATTTACGAAAAAATAAATCATTAATTTACTGCATTTGTCGAAAATTTACCAAAATTAGTAAATTTACGATTTTTGTCGAAAAATCGCGAATTTTTTCGAATATTTACTAATTTTTCGTAAATTTACTAATTTTATCGTATAATCACAGGAGTTATTATTTTAACAGTGTATTATTCGTCCAAAAAGAAAAAAATATAGTGCTGTTTTTTAATTTTTGAAAAAATAATTATGATACGAGAATTTTCAGAAATTTTGATCTTTCGATTGACACCAACCGGCTATAAGTTTTTTTTTCTCAATATTTTGCAATAGTGATATTTCAACAATCATTTCATCTTCAATAATATCTTCAATAATAAAGTGGGTTTGAACGCTTGATAACCTGAAAGTTTTGGCACATCAGGTATCTTTCTTGAAAAGGTCTTTAATATGATTCAGAAACCCCATGAAATCGTTTTTAAAATTGTACAGCATTCTATAAACTTTTTTAAGGAGAGCTTTAAAAAGTCCCAATATGACCATTTTTTAAATACACAGTAAAAAGTAACATCCTTGGATTAACAATAAATACGCTGCCAACTAGCTGGCACTAAGTTTCCTCAAAACTTCCGACTCCGGATTCGAAATCTACGACCTCAAAAACATAAGACCAGGTATTCTAAAATAAAATTTTTTAATTTTTTTGCTAAAAATTATGCAGCTAAAATAATTAAAAAATATCCGTCAATCTTGACATTAATGGGATAAGTCATATTATTTTAATGACTTTATCGACACAGAGAGCTAATTAATAAATTTTTGATTTATTAAACTCGACATGATACGTGGATGCCATCTGCAATCACTTTTTTTATTTTTAATGTATCACGCAGTTGTTTTAATTTTTTCAAATTTTATATAATCAAATAATTTAATTATAATTTTTTTTTTAAATTTTAATTTCATCGAAATTAATTTTTTAAAACATAGAAAATGGGATAAGTCATAATTTTACAATTTTCGTCGAAAAATTGCGAATTTTAATTGAATTGAAATTTATAAAAAAATAAATCGTTAATTTACTACATTTGTCGCAAATTTACCAAACTTAGTAAAAAAATCGCGAATTTTTTTGAAAATTTACTAATTTTTCGTAAATTTACTAATTTTATCGTATAATCACAGGAGTTATTTTTAAAAGTGTATCTATTTTTTTATAAGGAATTAATAACTAAAAACGAGAAAAAACGTTATTTCTCAAACTATAGTTAAAGAAATTACGTTTTTTCTCGTTTTTAGATCAGATATCTGAGTTTGATGAGACTTTTGTCGCAAAATTTTTTGCTTCAAGAAATAAAAAAAAAAATACTTTTTTTCTTTTCCGACGTAAAACCTAAAATTATTCCATGGGAAAACTAGTTACATGGAATTCATTATTAATTAATTTCTTGGATCTGATACCTGAATTTGTAAATACTTTTGTCTGAAAATGATTTTTATTCTAATTTTGGACGTAATATACTTAACAGTTTTACATAGAGGTTCAGGTATTAGGAATTTTTTTTATCCATCTTTTTTGCATGTGACAGATACATGAATATGTAAAAAATTTTGTCTCAAACTTTTTGCTTAAAAATTAGCAGAACTCTTTTCCCCAACACTAAAAATTTATTATTTAATATTTTATAAATGATTTCGCTCTTATAAAGTACCCAGTATCTATTATGAATGATATAAACTTTAACTAAAAGTGATAAAAAGTGACAAAAAAAGATTTAAGAATAAAAAAATTTTAATTCTTAATCAATAAATAAATTTAAATCTCCTATATTTGTAAAATCATTTTATTGCGGTTCTCCGAAATTTTTAACAATGAAAAAGATAAAAAAAAGAATATAATATCATAATATGCGTCACCTGCCGATTCGAGTTTCTTTCAAGCATCATATGTATAAATATATAAGTATATACAGGGTGAGTCATTTTAAAAGATACACCTAAATATCTCGAAAACTAAGTTAAATCGAAAAAAATGTTTGGAACAAAAGTTTCAGGGTTTTGAGGGGGACATCCGATGGCGTTATTAGATATTGGGTCCTAAGGCCCAAAAAAGGCCCACGGGTACCAACTTTAAAATTTTAAATGGGAAGTATATTTTTTTATTTTAAATTCGGATTCCGCAGGAAATTTGGCGTTCAAATACGTTTTGGGCCAAAAAACAAAACATAAGGCCCTTTTGTATTTAGGCCCAAAAATCGATTTTCTAAGGTTTTTTATGATGAAAAAGATATTCCAAATTTTTCCTATTCTTCTTAATGCATGTAAGTTTTGGTGGGAGATATCTGATGATAAAAGCAGATTTTGGGCCCTAAATAATCAAAAGGACCTCGTAGGGCCCAATTTTAAAATTGAAAACAGATTAAATAACTTTTTTTTTTTTTAATTTTAATGATGAAGAAAAAATTAATTATGCACAAAATTTTGGCTAAAATAAAAACATAAGGCCCCTGTCAGACGCCATTTTTGTTGATCAGAAAAAAAAGTGAACAAAGATGAGTTGAACAGAAAAAAATGAACAAAAAAAGTTGAACATAGAAATTTTTGAACAAAAAAAATTGAACATAAAAACTTTTGAACAAAAAAAGTTAACCAAATTTTTTTGACAAAAAAAAATAAAAAATTAATGAAAAAGTGAAAATAAGAAGTTGAAAATAGAAATTTTCAAGTTTTTTCATTTTTTTAAGTTTGTTCAACTTAAAAATTTCTATGTTCAACTTCTTATGTTCATTTTTTGATTAATTTTTTATTTTTTTTTTGTCAAGAAATTTTGGTCAACTTTTTTTGTTCAAAAGTTTTTATGTTCAATTTTTTTTGTTCAAAAATTTCTATGTTCAACTTTTTTTGTTCATTTTTTTCTGTTCAACTCATCTTTGTTCACTTTTTTTTCTGGCTAACAAAAATGGCGTCCCCTGTCAGGGCCCAAAAATGATTTTGCAGTTCCTAGTACGAATAAATACGATGTTTTGAGATGTTCCTAATTTTTTTAATCTGTGCATGTCATGACAGAGGAAACATGACGATAAAAGAAAATTTCTGGTTTCGAAAGCACCAAATGGGCCTCACAGGGCCCAATTTTAAAATTTGAAACAGATAAGACAACTGTTTTCATTTAAATTTGATTGATCTCGAAAAATTTAATTTTGCATACAAATTTAGGCAAACAATAACATAAGGCCCCTGTCAGGGCCCAGTAATGATTTTTTAGGTCCTGGTACAAAAAGAAAGATGTTTCAATATGTTACTAATTTTTTTATTTCATGCATGTTATGATAAAGAATACATAATGGCAAAAGAAAGTTTCTGGTCATAAAGCACCAAATGGGCCTCGTATGGCCCAATTTTTAAATTTGACACAGTTAAAACCACTGTTGGTTTATTAAAACCACCAAATTTTTCGATGTAGTACCCAATTTTTTTCATGAAAGTATTAATATCTAGAATTATTGTTTTTACTCAATATCTCCAATCTGATAATTAATGTTTGAAAATAATTGTCTCAAAATTTTTTCCTTTAAAAAATACAAAAAAAACTAATTTTCTTTTCCTTTTCGAATGCAGTACATAACTTTTTTCTATGAATGTATTAATTTAGAATCAGACTTTTTTTAAACCGGTTCTTTAGCTTCCTAGGTTATCAAAACGTGGTTATATACAAAAAAAAAACATTTATTGCATATTCACCGCATTTAATAGTACATTTTTATCCTAGGTCACAAAAATAAAGAATGTCCTAGGTTGCGCGTAAATTCCTATCCGAGGCGAAGCCGAGTTAAATATATTCTTATTTTTATTTTATGCTTTAAGCGATAAAATACTGATTATGGTTATATGCAAGCATATTGACATCAACGTATGTCGCTTACATTATATGCATGCAAACTGACCGCAAGGCCTATAGTCAATATGCTATCAAACTCTGCAAGTGCGCTTTTTCCTTAACAGCATACTCTGTGTACAATTTGAAGTCATATTAACCTCAAGCTTGAATTGCAGAACTTGACAACATACTGAAGTCAGAAACGGCTACATCTTGAGGTCATACTGTACTAAATCATGAGAAATTTAAAGCATATTATGTACGCAGTTTGTAGTCAGTATGTCTGCATTTGGTTATTGGGGTTGTTTTTATGGTAAAAAAATATTGATTTTTTGTTGTCTCTTTTTTTTTTTATATGTAATTGGCAGAGAAAACGATATTAGTTTTTAATATTTTGAGGGGATTAGGTGGAAATCGGTCTCGTAAGTGTTAAAATCAGCTTTCTTCTGTATATATATACTAGATCAAAGTGAAGGATATTTGTGGCTGAGGCAGTGGTTAGGGTCATAGCTTAAATTAAGGTATGAAACTAATCAATGCGGAAAAGTCAAGGCCAGCTTTACTTTCCCGACGGTTCTCATCAAACTGTTGGAAAAGTAAAGTTTATAAAGGAATGTATCACATTGTCTCGTGAATTTGGTTTGCAAAGGCAAGCTTTGACGACAGAATTAAAAAAAGATTTTTTACTGCGATTATATACACCATTGACGCTAGATGAAAGGATCCCAAGTACCGTGTTATTCAAGTGAGGCTAAATCAAATTCTTATACATGTAAAATAGGGTCTGGAAAATTGGGTCTGGCTCAATTATTTAGCCTCAGTATTTAATATAGGCATTATTATATTAAATAAGCGTAAAAAATTAAATTTCAAGCTACATGCACTCAATATTTTTTATCTAAGGCAAAAATATAATTTATAATATTAATTTCAAATTTTCCTCAATGTATAACCTGAAACCATATTATGCTTGGGGTCCTTTCATCTAGCATCCATGATATACACTACCTAGACAGCGCGGAAGGTCGAGTCGACCTTATATCGACGTCGAAAACAAGTCAAGGATAGGTCGGATTTTTCCGTCGATATTAAGTCGACTCGACGTCGTATATGAAGTCGAAATTTAGTCGAATCGACGTTACGTTAAAAAAAACTAAAAAAAACATGATTTATTATTTTTTTTATATTTAATTACTATTTAATCACGAAAATCCTTAAAAGGTTAGAAAAGTTTAAAAAGTGGAGTAATAAGTAAATAAGACAAAGTGAATAATGCAAATTTTGAAATCTCTTTATTAAAAAATATACATTAGTTTTGATTAAAAAAATTATTTACACAGATTTTAGATTTATTATTTTAAATATATGCGTATGCATATACACATAATAAATATTGCATTTTAATATTATTGGCTTAAAAATATAATATTATGGTTACTCCTTGTAATTTTTCGAACAACTTATTCACCTGAAATTAAATAAAAGTATAAATTAATGATAAAAAATACTGAAATAATGATTACTTATAATAAATTTTAAGACATTAATAATACAAAAAGATTAAAGATATTGAAATAAAAAATAGGCTAATAAATAACTTCCTTTTATAGGAATTATAGGTTTATTAGAAAGTTTTGCCTACTTTTTTCTCAAAATGTTCACCATTAAAAAAACAAAATAGTATATTTTTATCCTAGGCCGCAAAAATAAATAATGGCCCAGATCGCACGTAAATTGCAATACGAAGCGAAGCCAACTATGGCACACTGCTATCTGGGGCATTTTTTTTTACGTTCGAGGGCAAAACACAATTTTTCTTCGTTAGTGGCAAGATAACAGGATACAGATATTTTCTAATCACGCCGCGGCCGGGAAATACGAGTTTTCTCGCCGCTGCCTAGGAAACGCTATTATTGTTTTTCTTTTTGGGCAGAATACTAAATATTTATCTATGGGAGATCTATTTATAACAATACGTTATTATTTGACTTCTCAGATCTGATACCTTATTTTACATTTTTGTTATTAAAAAAATAACACTGAATTATAAAAAGCTAAGGCTTTTTAATTTCAGGTACAATCAACATTTTCCTCCCCACTTCTTAGAATTTTATGAAATATTTATACCACAAGCCTTAGACTCACATAACCTAAGAAAGTGTTATAAAAAAACTACACCATAATCCTTACACCAACATTATCTGAGAAAGTGATATAAAAAAACTTCACGACTAGGGGTGACTTTGACAAATTTGTCGTAAAGCATAATCCTAATACGGCTGCTTTACCCCGCTCACCTCTATTTTAGAGGGTGTGGTAAAATTTTAGCACAAAACTGATGTTGAATTTGAAATTAGCCACCAATTTTACTTGAGAATATAATTTTAATTATAAAAAATAAGTTTTATTTAAAACTACCCCTATGGAGTTTTTAAGGGAGACCTCAATGTAAACAAAGTTTACTTAAATTTACATAAAAAATAATATGTTCAAACATTTTTCAATAAAACTTGATACTTTTTTCATTGTTTTTTCCAAACGTTTCCTAATAATGCCTGACCTACCCCTTTCACCTCCGTTTTTAGGGTATATTTAAGGGTTGTAGGTGAAAACTAATGCCAGATTCTGAAAGAGTGTAAAATTTTATTATAGAGATGAACTTTTTAGCAACGAACCTACAAGGGAATATATTTTTCATTATACGCTGCAAAAAAGATTTACACTTTCTTACTTTCGGGCGATCTTCTTTTCGCTTTTAATGAAAAACTATGTGTTGAACAAGGGAAAAAATGTAGGAAATGTTACTTTAAATACTGTCTGTACTCGTTCGCTACACTCACCCCTGACCGAAGTATTCTTTTAATTTCAACTAAACTACAATACAATTAAATTCAATTACAATTAAATTCAATTAAATAAAATCACGATTAATACGAATAAAAAGCAACTAGAATAATCTCCGATCACATTAAACCATATATAAATCAAAAATTTGATGTTACAATTAATTTCAATTAAATACAATTACCATTAATTTCAATTAAATACAATTACAATTAAATCCAATTGAATAAAATCACGATTAGTTGGCATAAAAAGCAACTAGATTAAACACCGATCTCATTAAACCGTAATGAAATCGAAATATTTTATGTTACAATTGATTCCAATTAAATACAATTACAATTAAATTCGATAAAATTCAATTGGATATTTTTAATTTATTTTTAAATATTTTATTTATTTTTGTTAGTAAAAACTGTCATCAAAGTTCTTACGTTTGTCAAAATAAAATAACACGATTAAATAAGCAAAAATAATTTCTTGAAAACTTTAAATCATAACCGAATTGTTGCCAATTTACTTACCACTATAAATAAATGTATATATAAATTATTGAAAATTTAAAATAAAACTTTTTTTATTTACTTTTTACGAGGTTCATGAATTTTCTATGAAAAAAACAATCGATTATATGAAACAATTAGAATTTTTTTGGAAATGAAATTTCGATAAATCTCGATGGTTATTTTATCTGTATACCGTTCTGTATGAATCTCTCAATGAGAGATAATACAAAATTTGAGTCGTCAAATTGCAGTTTATAAAAAAGAAAGTGTAAAGAAATTAAAATAACGCAAAAATAATTTTTAGAATTAAAAAAGTTAATTTATTCAACAGCTGTTTTTGAAGTATTTGCGTAACCTAAAATATAATGTAGCAAAAGAAATATATAAGCCTTTAGACGATTATCTATAACCATTAATATATAAAGCTATTTTTTTATAAATATGTATGCCTTTAAGTCGTCTTTAAATAATATATATTATTAATAAATCGTGAAATTTATGAATTTATTTACATTATATTAACAATCTACATAAATTAACAAATTTTTACAATAATTACATTTTTTTTCAAAACTAGATTTAATAATTTTCTTATTTTTATTTATACTTTATTTTAAACATTAAATAATATTACTAAATACATTGGTGTCGATTTCTCAATAAATACACGAAGAAAAAAATTTTTATATTTTGAAAGGTTAATTTTTCTTATATAACGTGAGAAATCAGAAGTTTTAAGTTAATGCAAATTTTAAGGAAGCTAAAAAAAACTTTATTTGAAGACAGGATTGTTCACATTGCGTAATATCAACTGATGCAAGATACATAATAATTGATTTTCAGTTTTCTTATAGGTCCCTAACCAAATAAAATGCGTTAAAGAATTATCTACTGAAATTTTATTATTATTTATTAACAGTTTTATTCTAAATTAACTTTTTATAAAAAGATAAAGAGATATTTTCATAGTTTTTTAGGTATTCAAGCTTATGATTGATGTATTGAATTTAATTATATGTCATTGAATTTATAGACAATTTTTTTTTAATCTCTACTTTTAAATACAATTTTTTGGATTTTAAAATTATTTAACATCAAGTAAAGGTGGTGGTATTGCAATATACTCGTTAGTACCTAAATCAATATGAACTAATTTTTTTTTTAATTTAGTTAGAGGTACTTCTACATTTTTTGTCCTACTGATAACATCGAAAATATTGTTCGAAACAACATTATCTTTTTGGAAAGGTAAAACAAAGAATTGGTCGATATTCATGTAGGTTACATCATTTTTTATGAAAAAATAATTTATTTGGCCCATTTTATCATCTTCTAATAAAATAGTAGTATCATCTGATTTTGTTGCTCTGGTATATTCAATTGAGTGGTGCATTATACCTTGGAATCGACATCTTGAGTATCTGTTTAAATTTTTTGTCTGAGAAACATATAATAAAGCTTTTTCTGGTGATTCAATGTATAGTTCAAGAAATAATAGTTTTTGACCCCCGATTAATTCTAAATATAAAAAATGGTTGGGATAAAAGTTTTGCGTATTTATGTGTACAATAAGGGGAACAAGTTTCTTCAATTCTGAGGGTGTCGAAAATTTTGGCAAATCAATTTTCAGTTTAGTTTTTTTAGTTTTTTTTAAATTGCGCGCAAACTATTGAAGATAAAAAAAAAATTTTTAATGCAAAATAAGGCCAATCCAATCCCCTATCAAAAGAGTCCCTATAGCTTTCCGTACGATCTACCTATCCTGAGAAAATTGAAAATTAAATTGTACCTTTTTTTTACTTCCGCGCGCATTATTTATAAGTATATATGATAAAAATGTACCGCCTTCGGTCCAAAAAAACTGAATTTCAAAAACGTGCAATTTTTTTTTTTTTAAATAAATTCTTTACAAGGTTGCTAAGACCCTTTTAAATAATAAAAAAATATTTTAAAAAAATTGTCTCTTAAATTTTGCCCACATGGACAAATTTCAGCTGGAACAAATTTCTTTTAACTTAATGTCGAAGTTTGGGGGGGTTAAAATAAAAATTTCGAAAAAATTTTTTTTTAATGTTATTTTGTATATCTTCAGGAAACGATTTCAGTTTGCGGAATCTAAATATGTCTTATACGCCCTAAAATATTATAACAGAAGGATTTGGCCAGTCAGGAAAAAAAATTATTTTTTCTACCTCTGAAATTCTTTTGCGAATATTTATTTTATGAAAAGTGTTACAACAGTAAGCTGGGTCTCATTTTAATCGTAATTTTATGCAGATTTTAATGGTATATTTACTCCCTGGTGCAAATAGTTACGTTAAACTTAACGTTAAGTTTTAACATTAAATTCTACGTTGATTTGCCATTGAGTTAACGTAAATTTAACATTAAATTTAACATTAAATTTAACGTTAACGATAAAAAAAATGAAAAACTTAATCAAACCTAATCTAATCTTATCAAATGTGCATTTAAAGCCATTAAAAAAAGTAAAAAATGATATTTACTTCCTTTTATAAGGATTAGATTAGGTTTGAAGTTTTTCATTTTTTTTTATCGTTTGCGTTACCTAAATTTAACGTTAAATTTAATGTTAAGTTTACGTTAACTTAATAGCAATTCAATGTAAAATTTAACGTTAAAACTTAACGTTAAGTTTAACGTAACTATTTGCACCAGGGCTTCTTTTTTTTCGATTGCGAATTTTTATGTATACGCTAAAATTGCATTTGGTTCCATGTAAGAAATTTTTCTGGTTTCTTCAAAAAGTTTTTCAAGCCGTTTAAAACTGAAATTGAATATCGATTTTTTTTTTTTGTATTTTATTCTTAAGAAGTTTCTTAATCCGATCATGTAAATAAGAAATCAGTAGGATACCATCGCCCATGGAAAAATCGATTAAATGTAACACGCTCGGAAACCTGTTGGTATGTATTCAATGATTTTTTACTCCGAGGCTATGCGCTTGCGTCGCAGGGTCTCTATTATACCTAATCTCTGCTTATATACCGAAGGAGAAATAAGAGAATCGAGAATTGTATATAATATGTCGTTCTTTATCTGTAAAAAAAATATAAACGTTATAAAATAATTGTTTAAAAGAGATGTTAATTTTTTGTTTATTTATAATCTGTTAATAACTTAAGTAATTTTAGATTTTTTTATGCAGTTTTTAGTAAATATTAGTAATTTTTTGTGTTATAAACCTGTTGCATAAATCATTTTAAACTACTTAATACATATTTGCCCACAAAAAATTACTAATATTTATTAAAAACTGCATAAAAAATATAAAATTACTTGCGTTATTAACAAATTATAAATAAATGAAAAATTAACATCTCTTTTAAACAATTATTTTATTAACGTTCATATTTTTTTTATACACACGAATTTGTCATCCCCAAAAAAAATGTGAATAATGGTGCCACACTTAATATTACATAAATTTTCCTAAAGTTAAACGATTTATTAACAAATTAAAATTAATTTAAACAATATTTGTTTATTAAACAGTAAATTTTATAATAAAAAAACATCATTTGAGTAACCAAATAATTATCTCATACTACCAATTTTATTCAAATTTTAATACAGATAAATTTTTTTTTTTAAACAATCTGTAAACAATTTAATATTGTTTATAATATTGCTAATAATAAATATTTTAAAATTCATATTTTTCATAAATTCAATTTTTTCTGTCAAATTTAAGGATTTGGAGATATTAAAGAAAAAGTTATATTCCTTGATCACGCGCATTAGGGTAGTTTTTGCTAATTAACGGGTGAGAAATTAATTTTTGATAAAAAACTCCCTGAAATTCTTGTTCAGCGACCCAAAAAACCCATCTGAACAGAATCTGAATACTGAAAGTACGAAAATAGCAAAAACACCCCTGTTGAGGGGTAATTTTTGCTAATTTAGGGGTAAAATATTAATTTTTCATAAAAAACTCCCTGAAATTCTTGTTCAGCGACCCAAAAACCCATGTGAACCAAATCTGGCCGCTCAAAATTCGAAAACATAAAAAAAAACCTTTTTAGGGGTACTTTTTGCAAATTTAAGGGTGTTTCCCCAATTTCCGATACCCTCAAGATTGAAGAAACTTATTCCCCCTATTATATACATCAATACGAAAAATTTTTCCCAAAAATTTTTTATATTTAGAATTTATTGGGGGTTTAAAGGATTTTTGGATATTATTTCTTGAACTAGTAGTTAAATGTTGGTTTACTTGTATTAAAAAATAAATGTTAGCAAAACAAACTAGCAACATCATTTTTGTCTAAAATATAATATTTTATTAATTCGTTCCTTTCATAAATTTAAATTAAAAGATATTAATATTGGTCAATATGGAACATAAAAATAACAATATAATTATTGCTTTAAATAAAATTGATGGAAAATTATTTGTCAGTCTTATTACTGACCTAAAAGAATTTAAATGGTTTATTTCGGCTCTGTATAGTAATACGAGCCATCCTCAGTAAAGTATACTACTATACTTCTTTAGATAAACCAAGATGTTAAACTTTTCATGATTCTCATTTATATAACATTAATATATCATTTCTCGTTCGAGAGAAATTACAGTATATGTTCATCGGTGTTTAGGTAGTACAACACAATATATATACTTATATTTATGTATACTTAGTCGAATAACAGTTTAATTACTGAAAAAGTATGACTATTTTACTATACACAAAGTAGTATATATATATAGACGAACAAAACTGTAATTCTCGGCATATTTTAGACCCAATGCCAAAAAATTAAAATATAATATTTTATTAATTCGTTCCTTTCATAAATTTAAATTAAAAGATATTAATATTGGTCAATATGGAACATAAAAATAACAATATAATTATTGCTTTAAATAAAATTGATGGAAAATTATTTGTCAGTCTTATTACTGACCTAAAAGAATTTAAATGGTTTATTTCGGCTCTGTATAGTAATACGAGCCATCCTCAGTAAAGTATACTACTATACTTCTTTAGATAAACCAAGATGTTAAACTTTTCATGATTCTCATTTATATAACATTAATATATCATTTCTCGTTCGAGAGAAATTACAGTATATGTTCATCGGTGTTTAGAAATTACAGTATATGTTCATCGAGAAATGATATATTAATGTTATATAAATGAGAATCATGAAAAGTTTAACATCTTGGTTTATCTAAAGAAGTATAGTAGTATACTTTACTGAGGATGGCTCGTATTACTATACAGAGCCGAAATAAACCATTTAAATTCTTTTAGGTCAGTAATAAGACTGACAAATAATTTTCCATCAATTTTATTTAAAGCAATAATTATATTGTTATTTTTATGTTCCATATTGACCAATATTAATATCTTTTAATTTATCATTTTTGTCTACAATAGTATTTATAATTTTATTGCGATGCTCAAAATATTCAGATGTCGAGTTTGCAACTTGATCAGCTACTCGGTTTGGGCTTTTCACGTTTAGTTTTACTTGAAAAATTTTACTCTCAGAGAAAAAAGCACTCGTGGCCCACAGGGGCCAACACTTATCTACACTTTTACATATATTTTGTGTCGCGTGCATATTTGAAGTCATGAAATCTATACTAAATTCTTTTTGCCCTTCTTTATTAAACTCGAGTATTTCATCATTGACTTCTACTAAATCCAATATATCAATTTTTCTAGACAATAAAGTGTATATAGAATTATTGAGCCTTAGAAAACTTTTAACAAATTTATCTTCAGCAACACCATCCAAACAAGGGATTTCATAAAATAATGACCAAAATAGCCAGTCTGCAGCTTTCCATGCACCTTTTTTTTTTAATTCTTCTGGCATTCGATACATTTCTCTCATAGGTCTTATTTTTAATAATCTGCAATCAACTTCATCTCTTTGAGGTTTTTTCAATTTTAAATAATTCCATTTATGCTTGGAAACTCCTAAAGCCAGTAAATGAAGATATTCGGAAGGAAACGACCAGACGGCATCAAATGACGGTATTGTTTTTACCAATGCCATTCTATTTGCATGAACACCTTTTACCATTCTCCCTAATTTTTTAGCTTCTTTCACATCGTTCAAATATGAATTATGGGTCCGTTCTTTAAACGTCAATGGTTGCCCTGGTATATCATTCAGAGGAAATTTTACAATGTGTGCGCATGATCCTTTTTTTCCATAAATTTCGCACCACAGACAACCATAGTGACCAATAACACCAATTCTCAAAGCTATTGGAGACCGAGCTTTAGCATCCACTGGAAATAAAAGCGGATAAACAAATACATTAATTTTATTTCCTTTATATGTAATTGCTATACCGTTGACCATCAACTCATTTAGATTTTTTGCAAAACTTTTAACAAACATCTGCATTTCGTACCCATCTGGCTCATGGCTTGTGTACCAAGCTGCAGCAACTAAAATCATTTTAAAACGTAGTTTATCTGGCAATTCATTAATCTGACACATAGCAGTCCATAAACTTTTGGTTGTAGTCTGGAACATACTCCCAGCATCTATATTAGTGTTCAATGTAATAATTACATCATTTTTATCTTTAGAATGAATGTAATTATTTCGCCTGTAAATTTCACTATCGAATATATCTGTAATATGCGTCGGAGTTTGATTACAGTTTTCTCGGTATTTTTTAGAATTTTCAACTAACGCACTTAAAATATCATCATCAGCTAATAAACTTAAAATTTGATGTTTTAAATTTTCTATTTACATAATAGTTTTCACTAACCGTTGACAGTTTATATTCTTTTTTACATTTTATGCAAATTTCATTCACACCTAATTTTTTTTTCTGAATAAGATCAGCAATAACCAGTTTGCAAAGTGGACAATAAAAGGTATATGATTTTGGATCCTCCATAGGAGCATTAAATTTATTAACCAAATATTGTGTCAGATTTAAGTCTTCAAAATCTGGACTAGCAAATACTTTTGCCAACTCAATTACTCCATCAGCGTCTACCTTCTCCCAATGATGCCTTAACTTTAAGCCTTCTATCATTATTAACATTTGTTCAACTGTTATTTTTGATGCTTCAAACATAACTCGCTTTAAGGTGTGCGAAAAGCTTTTGGAATATTTATTTTTACATTTACCTGCGTCTATATTGAGTGATTCACCAACTTCAAGCATAAAATCATCTCGTGGATCGATTGGATCTATTTTATAAAATAAATTATATATACTATTATTAAAAAAAATTGTTTACTTTTGCATATTTTTTAAACTACATATTATGGTTTTTGTTACATTTATAAAAAATGGCAGAGTGACTTCAAGAGGACAAATTTTTACCATAAGAGTAAAGTAAATTTATTAATTTTATATTGAGTTACAGATGAACTAAATAATAACATACAATAACATTCCAGAAAAAAATGGTACCCTCACCTGAAGATAAAGACGTATTTTTCACGTATTAACAGAATTTAAAAAAAAAATTTTTTAAGTTTAAAAATATAATAAAATATTTTAAATGATTTTAGCGAAAATTAATCCTATCCTAAAAAGTACATGTCTTCGATACAGTAACTATGTACATTGTTATAGCTAAAAACCACTCCTGATTGGTTAATAAAAATGAATTGCTCAAATGTTTTTATTTGAAATTTGAAAATTTATTTATATAAATTTATGAAGTTATAGGTTATAGCATAAATATTGTGATAAAAACAAAATTTTAAATATAAAACCTCAAAATTTTTAGTCATATATGTTTTAGTATAAATACCAAAAATAATTTTTAAATGTTTTAATAATAAAACTTTTTTTTATACAAAAAATGTGCGGTTAATTAAAAAAAACTAAAAAATCAGATCCTTCTAAATTTATTATACCAAATAAAATAGTTTGTATAAAATATAAAAATTAAATTAGGTACTATGTTTATTTATAGGGTACTTTAAAAAACCGTTTTAAAATATAATTAATAAGTCACCAAGTTATTGGTACCATAGGTTATGATACTCGAAAGATAAATAATTAATATAATTAATTAATTATTTATCTTTCAATAGCTGAATTGCTTTAAAATTGTAATGTTTTAACCTTAACTTCTATGGTTTTAATAAATTTCCTAAAATTAGAACTCTCGTAGAAAAAGAAAGGGATATTATTTTTGTATTTTTTGTCTATAAAAATGATAAGACTAAAATTTTGAAAATTTCAGGTATCGGATTTATAATAAAATTTTTGGAATCTAAAGCTTTAATAAAAAAAATTAGGAATAAAAAAGGGTAGCTTCAGTACATTTTAGGCTAAAATTTTGTTTTAATTGTAACAAGATCCCCAAAAATACAAACAATACGGACTTTTTTAAAAATCGGTTTTTTAGCATCTGAGCGTCTCAAAATGCACTTACATACAAACAAATCATTAATAAAAATTTGTTTACCCCTTCCAGGAACCAGTAAATTATTTCGCAGTTTAGAATATTTTTTACTTGAGCATGTATGAGTAATTTTTATTCAAAAATTTTCGGGGTAAATCTCTAATTTGATAAGATAGATTATACCTACAAAAATGTAGATAAATTGTGGAAAGAAAAAAGACCTAAATGGATTTCCGGTTGTAAAATTAGATCTGAACCCTGTGTTTTATACCGAAAATAATGGTTAGGCAATGGAAAAAAAATTTGTGATTGTTTAAGAGATTCATGAAAGCTAAATGAATAAAAATAGGTTTTTGAACTAAGACTAAAATTTGGTGGTTTAAAAACACCTCTAGGGTAAAAGCAGAAAGGCAGTTTCATGAATGATAAAATAAGTAAATGTAGCTTTGAAGATACATATAACTAGCTAAAATTAAAGAGTAAAAATGACTATTTTTTTGGTGAGAATATTAAAATTCTTAGAATAAAAATTAATTATCTTTAACAGACTTCTCTGATCACTGTGATCAAGTAAATTTTATTTACTGGAGAAAGCTATTTTTTCTGAATATATACTAATTAACTACTCTTATACACTTTTATCACATTAATTTATTAACATGGAACATGTTCATTGGATGAAGTATTTGAAAAAGTCCGGCTCGGCAGGAGGGGTCGAAATATTGATGTTTTTAGGGAGAGGGGTGAAATGGACTTAGAATATTTTCGATTTAGGGACTTAGAATAATTTGAAGTGGGAGTCAGGGCCTGATCAGGCTCTGATAAGAACAAGACCTAAGAATACTTTAGGTTTATGGATGTAGGATTATTTATATTTCGGGATTTATTGTAATTTTTGTTTCAGGACTTATAAAAATTAGGAGTATACGTTAAGACTGTTATAAAAGAACATGTTCCATGATCGTTGGTTGTGTGAGAACACAAACCAGTTGTAAGTTTTTAAATATAAATAACAAAAAAATAAATTAAAAACAACTATATGAGGGATTCTACGCCAATTGGGCCCAAGTTGAAATGAAGGGTCTCAGAAATGGGTTCAAACTATTTTTTCCCGAAAGTACAACTAATGATAAGTTTCCATAGCAATTTTTAGTTCAAATGGTTTAAACGATTAAATTTGTTTTTTTGTGTGCAAAAGTTCATTTAAACGAATCCAATTTCAAACAATTATAACTTACTTTTTGGACAAAAATTAATTAGTTTTATACTTTTTACTAAGCAAATGAAATTATTGAACATAATAATTAAATGTCACCGCAAAAAATTAGGGTCATTTATTAAATTAGAATTTATCATTTACAATATTTTATCTCTTTTCAAATAACAATTTAAAATATTTTTAATAAATAATTGTTTGATAATGAATAAAAGGCAGTCATTCTCTGCGCGAAGCGCAGTTGTTTCTAGTAAATTAAAAAATAAAATTTAGTATTTAAAAAAAGTAATAATTAAACCAAAAAAAATACCGAGTTGGACCCAGAGACGCCGCCGCTCGAAAAAAACGTTTTTATTTATGAAAAATACTAATTTTTTCACTCTAAAATATTTTCTGATTTTCCAAGTTGGTGGACCAAACATTTAAATTTAAAAAATAATTTTGGTTTAATTTTTAGGAAAAAGCTTAGTAAGCTAAAAAAAATTAAATTTTATTTAAAAAAATTTCGGAAACCATTCTTGGCGATAAAATAAGCGTTTAAAGATTCAGAAATCAGAACCTTTTTTGTTAAAAACAATATAAAAGATGCAAAAATTGAGAATTAAACCTTTGGAGCTTCAAATGACGGTAGAAGCTTATGTTAACTAAAGAGTTATTAAATATACTTTATTGGTTTGTTGTAATGTCATAAAAAATTTGCTTTTCTTAAAAAACTGTGTTACAACTTTTCGAATAATTTCTAAAACGCATTTTATGGCATTCTCTAGGATATAAAAAAAAAATGAATTACAAAATTATTCGTACAAAATTTGACCTCTTTATAATCCGTATTACTTAAATTACTTTGTTACGTATATTTCTTTATACATCATAGATACACATAAAGGTTATAAAGTTTTGTTGGGTAGGACCCAACTGATATGTAAACAGCTTTGTATTTTAGCTATTAAAATTCAAAAAATAATTATTATAGAATTCTACTTGTTAAAATTGTTAATTGAAACTGTTTTTTTTTTTATTTTAAAACAAGTAAATTTTTAAAACGTATTGTTTTTAATCAAAAGAGTTAATAAATGATATAACCTACTAATTTGCCTTTTTCGTCAGAGAATTTTAAGTTTCAGAAATTTAATTAATTTAAATAAGAAAAACTAAAAGTTTGTGTAATATTCAATTTTAATAGTTTTTTTAATCAATTTAAACATACCCTCTTGATTGCCCATTCATAATAAGGCGGAGTTTCTAATAACTACAGAACAAGTTTGTATATATGCCAGGCATTGTAAAATTTATTTTCATGAGAATATTATTGTCGTTAAATTTTTTTTTCTAAATTTATGAAATCACATTTATTGCCAAAATTCAGTATAGATCCATTTGGATCCATTGGGATAGGTGAAATTTAAAATTTTGATTTACTTGCATATAAGAACTTTTTGAGACTCCAGGAAGCTAAAAAACCGGTTCTTAAAAAAAGTCCCTATGTGTGTGTATTAGAATGTGTCTTATTTTTTTTTTTCGATAATTTTTGGCTCCCCCCATTTTTATTTTGGTCATAAAAAAACCCCAGCTCCAAGGATTATGATTTTCGATTCTTTTAACTCGTGCCACCGAGCACTTGAAGCTCAATTTTGTTAAAAATTACAATTTCGGCAGCAATTTAAACAAATTCAAAAATTGATCATTTTTAGTCGAAAATTACTGTTACGTTAAATAGCTACAGCGATTAGAGGATCAGTGATAAAAATACACGGTTTACGTCGTTTAAAAGATGACACTAACAGCAAAAAAATTAAACCAATTAGAAATGTTTTGGTTAATTTTTGAGTTTGCAGTGTTTCACATACCAAAAATTAATATTTTGAAAAAAATAAAACATTAATACTAAATATAATAGTCTTTATTACGTAGTATATCCCGTATCGAAAATTCCTGTACAAGCGTTGTGCACAACGTTGTGCACAAGATGTACACAAGTTTGTACACAAGCTTGTGCACAAAAACGCAAAATTTTTTGCACAAAATAGAAAAAAACTTAATTTTAATAAATATGGACGGCGAACCAAAATATAGTCCTCCAGGAGTCCAGCCCGTATCGAAAAATCCTGTGCAAGCGTTGTGCACAACGTTTAAGCTTGTGCACAAGCTTGTGTACAAACTTGTGTACATCTTGTGCACAAAATCGCGAAATTTTGTGCATAAAATAGAAAAAAACTTAATTTTAATAAAAATGGACGGGAAACTGAAATATAGTCCTCCAAAAGTCCAGGTAATACTCAGGAAGGTATTATTAATTAAAAATACAATTTGCCGAAAAAAGGGTCTAAAAGTATTCCAATATGGCGTATCCGAAAACTCTAAAAACACCCGAAAATAAATTTTCTGTATTAGATTTGGGTTTTCAAGATCAATGAAAACCAGTTTGAGATTAAAATTTTAATAATTTGATCGAGCAAATTTATTTCAGTTTTCCAATATGGCGGACCCGAAAATTTCAAAAACACCCGAAAATCAATTTTTTGCATTAGATTTGGGTTTTCAAGATAAATAAAAACTAATTTGAGATGCGAATTTTCATATTATGACCTCGCAAATATTTTTCGGTTTTCCAATATGGCGTATCCGAAAACTCTAAAAACACCCGAAAATAAATTTTCTGTATTAGATTTGGGTTTTCAAGATCAATGAAAACCAGTTTGAGATTAAAATTTTAATAATTTGATCGAGCAAATTTATTTCGGTTTTCCAATATGGCGGACCCGAAAATTTCAAAAACACCCGAAAATCAATTTTTTGCATTAGATTTGGGTTTTCAAGATAAATAAAAACTAATTTGAGATGCAAATTTTCATATTATGACCTCGCAAATATTTTTCGGTTTTCCAATATGGCGGACCCGAAAACTACAAAAACACCCGAAAATCAATTTTCTACATTAGATGTGGGTTTTTAAGCTCATTAAAAACGAATTTGAGATGCAAATTTTCATATTATGACCTCGCAAATATTTTTCGGTTTTTTCAACATGGCGGACTCGAAAATTTCAAAAAAAACCCGAAAATCAATTTTTTGCATTATATTTGGGTTTTAAAGCTCATTAAAAACGAATTCGAGATGCAATTTTTTATAATTTGATTTTGCAAATATTTTTCGGTTTTCCAATATGGCAGACCCGAAAATTGATGTTCGGGTGTATTTGAAGTTTTCCGGTCCACCTTATTGGAAAACCGAAAAATATTTGCAAGATCAAATTATAAAAAATTGCATCTCGAATTCGTTTTTAATGAGCTTTAAAACCCAAATCTAATGCAAAAAATTGTTATTCCGGTGTTTTTTAAAATTATTGGGTCCGCCATATTGGAATACCGAAAAATATTTGCAAGGTTAAATTATGAAAATTTGTATCTCAAATTCATTTTCATTGATCTTGAAAACCAAAATATAATGCAGAAAATTGATTTTCGGGTTTTTTTGAAATTTTCGAGTCCGCCATGTTGAAAAACCGAAAAATATTTGCAAGATCATTTTATAAAAAATTGCATCTCAAATTCGTTTTTAATGAGCTTAAAAACCTACATCTAATGCAGAAAATTGATTTTCGGGAGTTTTTGAAATTTTCTGGTCCGCCATATTGGAAAACCGAATAATTTTTTGCGAGGTCATAATATGAAAATTATCATCTCAAATTAGTTTTTATTTATCTTGAAAACCCAAATCTAATGCAAAAAATTGATTTTCGGGTGTTTTTGAAATTTTCAGTTCCGCCATATCGAAAAACCGAAATAAATTTGCACGGTCAAATTATGAAAATTTACATTTCAAATTGGTTTTCATTGATCTTGAAAACCCAAATCTAATACAGAAAATTTATTTTCGGGTGTTTTTAGAGTTTTCGGATACGCCATATTGGAATACTTTTAGACCCTTTTTTCGGCAAATTATATCTTTAATTAATAATACCTTCCTAAGTATTACCTGGACTTTTGGAGGACTATATTTCGGTTTCCCGTCCATTTTTATTAAAACTAAGTTTTTTTCTATTTTATGCACAAAATTTCGCGATTTTGTGCACAAGCTTGTGTACAAACTTGTGTACATCTTGTACATTTTTCGATACGGGAGGTAATCCTCATTATTTGAACAATGAAAATTTACATCTAAAATTTGTTTTTACTGAGCATGAAAAGCCAAATCTAATACAAATATTTTATTTTCGGGTGTTTTTGAAATTTTCGGATCCGCCATATTGGGATACCGAAAAATATTTGCGAGGTCAAATAATGAAAATTTGTATCTCAAATTTGTTTTCAGTGAGCTTGAAAACCCAAATCTAATGCAGAAAATTGATTTTCGGGAATTTTAAAAATTTTCGGGTCCGCCATATTGGAAAACTTTTATATCTTTTTTTCGGTAAATGATACTTTTAAGTAATAATACCTTCCTGAGGATTACCTGTACTCCTGGAGGACTATATTTTGGTTCGCCGTCCATATTTATTAAATTTAAGTTTTTTTTCTATTTTGTGCAAAAAATTTCGCGTTTTTGTGCACAAGCTTGTACACACGATGCCCCTGAAACAATTTAAATAAAAATTCAAATTACTCCCGAGATTCCATTGGAAATTTGTTTTTTAGTTGTTCAGAGTCACGAAAATAAAAAAAGTTTTAAAAATCCGTCTGGCGCTTTTTTTTTTAGCTAAAAACTGTTTCATTTCGATGTTATAATAGAAAATAATCGGAAAGTAATAAATAAGTCTGTATAAAAGCTGTTTTAAGTTATAAAAAATAATTTTTAATGTACAAAATCTTTTATAACATCAAATTTACTAAAAAAAAATAGTTTTACCACAAAAAAAAAAGACCTAGAAACATCAGACAGCTCAGGGAAGCCCAGGGCATCTAAAAATCGAAATTTTAAGAAAAATTATAATTTTAATGTAAAAATTATACTTTTAATGTCAAAATTATAATTTTAATGTAAAAATTAATTAACTAATTAATTAGCGAAAATTAACTCATTAACGCGCCGGGGCGGAGAGTTTTGGAAATGAGCAAAAATAAATACGTTTCCTTAAAGATACGTGGCTAAAAAGTTCAACCTTATAGGAAAATTTCACGCTCTTTCAGAATCTGACATTAGTTTTGACCTACAATCCTTAAATATACCCTAAAAAGGGGGGTTGAAAAGGGTAGATCAAGTATTATAAGCAAAGTTTGGAAAAATCAATGAAAAAAGTATCAAATTTTATTGAAAAATGCTTGAACATAATATTTTTTATGTAAATTTAAGTAAACTTTGTATACATTGTGGTCTCATTCATTTTGGTCTTATATATAACCCTTAAAATGTGCCATGTGGATAAGGGTATATACAAAAAAATTAAAATAAAACTTATTTTTTATAATTAAAATTATATTCTTAAGTAAAATTGGCTGCTAATTTCAAATTAACCGTCAGTTTTGTGTAAAAACTTTAATTGTTGACACACCTTTTAAAATAGGGGTGAAAGGGGTAAATCAGCCGTATTATGGTTATGCTTTATGGCAAATTTGTCAAAGTCACCTCTATTTTAGAGAATGCTTCAAAAATTTTGCACAAAACTGATGTTAAATTTGAAATAAGGAGCCAATTTTACTTAAAAATATAATTTTAATTATAAAAAATAAGTTATATTTTAATTTTTTTGTACTCCCCTTATCCACATGGCACATTTTAAGGGTTGTAAATAGGACCAAAATGAATGAGACCACAATTTATACAAAGTTTACTTAAATTTACATAAAAAATATTATATTCAAGCATTTTTCAATAAGATTTGATACTTTTTTCATTGACTTTTCCAAACATTTCCTAATAATGCCTGACCTATCCCTTTCACCCCTTTTTTTGGGGTATATTTAAGGGTCGTAGATCAAAATTAATGTCAGATTCTGAAAGAGCGTGAAGTTTTACTAGTGGATGAACTTTTTAGCCACGTATCTATAAGGGAATGTATTTATTTTTGCTCACTTCCAAAACTCTCCGACCCGGCGTTAATGAGTTAATTTTCATTAATTAATTAGTTAATTAATTTTTACATTTTAAATTATAATTTTTACGTTAAAAGTATAATTTTTTCATTAAAATTATAATTTTTCTTAAAATTTCGATTTTGAGATGCCCTGGGCTTCCCTGAGCTGCCTGTTGTTTGCAGGTCCTTTTTTTTTGTAAAACTATTTTTTTTTAGTAAATTTAATGTTATAAGAGATTTTGTACATTAAAAATTATTTTTTATAACTTAAAACAACTTTTATACAGACTTATTTATTACTTTCCGATTATTTTCTATTATAATATCGAAATGAAACAGTTTTTAGCTAAAAAAAAAAGCGCCAGACGGATTTTTTAAATTTATTGATTTTTGTGACTCTGAACAACAAAAAAACAAATTTTCATTGGAATCTCGGGGGTAATTTGAATTTTTATTTAAATTGTTTCAGGGGCACCGTGCACAACGCTTGTACAGGATTTTTCGATACGGGCCCTATCGAAAGAAAGCAGTTCATTGTAAGTAAACATATGTGCTTTAATTGCTTAGGTCAACATATGTTACCTGAATGCAAATCTGAAAGAACCTGTAAATTTTGCAATGAAAAACATCATTTTACTATTCACATTCAGAATCAGCAAAGTTCAATTAATAAAGAATAAAAATCTGGTAATATTCCAGCAAAAAGTTCTCACTTAACAACTGATTCTGTCTCTGAAAGTGAAGATGGCTTTTCAAATACTATTAATAATGAAGGAAATTCTGAAAATTTTAATAATTTTTAAAATTCACATTTGAGTTCATTAAGTCAAATAGTTGATACACCTGATTTGTCAATAACGTGTCATGTATCTCCCTTTACCAGCCCAGTTTTATTAGCTACAGCTTATATAAGAGTTTGGGCAAATAATGAAAAGTTTATCACAGTTACCGCGTTGATAGATCAGTGTTCTGAGTCTTCTTTTGTTTCTGAATATGTTTGTCAACAATTAGGTTTAGATCGGAAATAAGTTCCAGTTTCTGGTGTAGGTGGAAAAGTTAATTACACTTGCAAAAGTTATGCTAATTTTAAAATCAGTTCTACTTTTGATAAAAAGTTTTTTAATGTTATTGCTTTAATATTGCCCAAAGTTTCAAATTATGCTCCCAATATTAAACATAAATTAAATTACGAGCATCTAAAAAATCTCAATCTAGCTGATCCTTATTTTTATAAAAACAAAAAGGTAGATATGTTATTAAGTACCACTATATATTCTCAAATTATTCAAGGTGATCCTATTAAAGGTGATATTGATGAGCCTATTGCTCAAAATACTTCATTTGGTTATATTGTATCAGGTGATACTAAAGTTCATAATCCTATTTATTAAGTTTCAGCTCTTCATATAGCTGAAGAAGAAAAAATTGATTTATTGCTACAATCTTTTTGGAATCAAGAAGAATTTCATCAAAAAAAGTTTCTCACAAAAGAAGAGTTAGCTAATGAAGAATTCTTCAAAAATACTTATTCTAGACTTCCTTCAGGTCGTTTTGTAGTTAGGCTTCCGATTTTTCTAAATAAAGATGAAATTAGCTTTCCTGGTTCCTTTAATAAAGCCAAAATCATGTTACTAACTCTTGAAAGAAAATTTTCAAAAAATCAAAAATTAAAGGAAATGAATTCTGATTTCTTTCAAGATTATATTGATAAAGGTCACATGAGAGAGGCAAAAGATTTCGAAATTCGTAAAGTTAAATATTTTATTCCTCATTTTGGTATACTAAGAGAAGATCATCTTACAACAAAATTCAGATCGGTTTTCAATGGATCAGAAGAAGCAGAAAACGGTTTATCTATTGATAAAGTTTGTTATACAGGTGAAAATTTATTATCGGATTTATCAGGACTTATTTTATCGTGGCGAAAATATAAATATGTTTTTATCTCTGATATTAAACAAATGTTTAGGCAAATTAGAGTTCACGTTGATGATCAATATTATCAAGCAATCTTATGGCGTTTTGATAAATCTCAACCAATTAAAGTTTATTTGTTAGAAACCGTAACTTACGGTTTAGTTTCAAGTCCATATTTGGCAATTCGCTGTTTAAAACAATTGGCGGAAGACGAACGCTCAAAATTTCCTCTTGGTGCTAGTATTTTAGATAGCGAGGTTTATATGGATGATACCATTTCAGGTGGTTATACTTTAGAAGAAAGTATTGAAAAATTAAAACAGTTAAGGGAAATTTGTAAGTTAGGAGGATTTGAGCTACATAAATTCTTATCTAATGATAGTAAATTATTAGAAGAAGTAGACTTGTGTGATAGAGCAGACAAATCTGGGACAGATTTTAACAGTAATTTTAGTTTAGGCGTTTTAGGTTTGCAATGGTGTCCCAAAGATGATTATTTTTTCTTCAAAATTGATCTAGTTGATTTTTCAAAATTCAATACACCAATTAGTAAACGTATAATACTATCTAATATTTCAAAAATTTTCGATCCTCTTGGCTGGCTATCTCCTGTAATAGTTTCAGCAAAAATGTTCATGCAAAAACTCTGGGTACGTAAAGTGGAATGGGACTGTGTAGTTCCTACTGATCTTTTAAATGAATGGTTGCTATGGTACAATCATTTGAAATGTCTCGATACTTTAAAATTCAATCGCTGGTTGAATTTTGATCCCGGAGATGACATAGTTGAGATCCATGGTTTTGCTGATGCTTCTAAATTCGCTTACGCTGCAGTAGCCTATTTGACAATTGTAAAAAATGGGAAAGTTTTTATATCTTTATTACAGGCAAAAACTAAAGTTTAGCCAATTAAAAAGATTTTAACAATTCCCAAATTAGAACTGATGGCAGTAGTTTTATTGTCAAAATTAGTTAACCAAATAATTTATGAGATTAAATTAACAAATTATACTTGTCATTTATGGAGTGATTCAAAAGACGTTTTGTATTGGCTTAGGGAGCATCCTTCTAGATGGACTACTTTTATTGCCAATCAATGTTCAAAAATTCATGACCTAGTTTCGAAAGCCCAATGGAGACATGTTAGATCAGCAGATAATCCCGCAGACTGCGCATCTCGTGGATTAAAATCTAATGATTTCTTAAATTTTAATTTGTGGTTTCAAGGTCCTAAATGGTTATCAGAATCTTCAGAAGCCTTTCAGATCATATCTGAACCCAATAATGTTGAAATAGGTTCTTTTTTATCAACTTTATATTGTCATGAAATTAATATTGTCAATAAATTCAATCAATGGGAATTAATTAATAAATATTCCAGTTTAAATAAATTAGTTATCGTTTCAGGATATGTTATAAGGTTCATATATAATTTATTAATAAAAATCAAATCTCCATTGCTTAACAAATCAAAATTGTTTTCTAACACATTGTTTCATGAAAATTTTAATCCTACTGAAGAATATAATTATATTGAAGTAAACTCCATAAAAATTAAATCTTTGAGCATTTTTGAATTAATAAGGTCCAAACTTACTCTTATTTATTTAGAACAACATTTTCACTTTTTCAAGCAAATACATCAATTGCGCAAAAATAATCAATTAAAGAGAAGTGATAATCTTTTAAAACTTGATCCATTTTTTAGAGACAATCTTTTGAGAGTAGGTGGTCGTTTATGCAATGCATTAATAGGTTTCGAAGAAATGCATCCTTTCATACTTCCATACACATCAAATTGGTCCTTATTAATTACTCGTTATGTTCAGTGTATTCAAACTATTCATGGTGGTATAAAACTTACCCTCTCCACCATAAGGCAACAATATTGGATTGTTAATGGACGCAATTTGGTTAAAAAAGTAATAAGAAATTGTACTACATGTATCAGGTATAGGGGTAGTACTTTGTATCAAAAAATGGGAAATTTACCATCTGTTAGATTTAATTCAAGTACAGATGCTTTTACTTATACAGGTATCGATTATGCTGGACCTTTCAATATCAAAGCTTCTAAATTTAGAGGTATAAAAACTTACAAAGCGTATATAGCTATATTTGTGTGTCTCGTTACGAAAGCTGTACACATAGAATTAGTAGAAAGTTACAATAGTTCAGATTTTTTGGCTGCTTTTAGACGATTTATTTCAGTTAGAGGTGAATGTCGTGAAATTTATAGTGACAATGGTACAACTTTTGTCGGTGCTTCCAAAGAAATTTCTGATCTATTTACAAAAGGTTCTGATCATTTAAAAGAGATTATTTATTCTTTAAAGTTTGAAAATGTAAAATGGCATTTTATTCCACCCTCAGCTCCAAATTTTGGTGGCATATGGGAAGCTGATGTTAAATCGGCTAAACTTCATTTAAAAAAAGTATTAGGGGAACAAATTCTTTTGTTTTTTATGACCTTTAGTCATTTTTACACCTTATTAAAACAAATTGAAGCCTGTATGAATTCGCGCCCTCTCCTACCTTTAAATGATGATATCGGTGACCTAGAGATATTAACTCCTTTTCAATTAATTGCAAAATCAAAAAAACCAGCTCATATTTTACCTGAACCTAATCACTTAAATTCTAAACCCCCGTTATTGATTTGGCGAAAAGTTCAATATTTTTTGCAACAGTGGTGGAATAGGTGGTTGCATGAGTATTTGCAATCATTGCAAACTCGCAATAAATGGAATTTCGCTCAAAATAATTTGAAAACTGGAGACATTGTACTAATTTTCGACAATAATCTCCCACCAGCTAAATGGCCTTTTGCAAAGGTTATAGAAATTTGCCCAGGCAATGACGGTTTAGTAAGAGTTGTTAAATTAAAAACGGCAACAACTGAATTAACTAGACCAATAAACAAGCTAATTTTGCTTTCCAAAAATATGGATGCAATAGCAAAGGTATAATCATTATTTTGTATTAAAATTGTAAATATTTAAAAAGAAAATGTATATAATTGATTTTTTTTGAATGAATGCATGTATGTGTGAAATTTTTTAATATAAATTTACGTAAAAATTAGTGTATAATCAAGAATAAAATGTATTGTAATTTATTTATTTATTCTGTAAAAAAAAAAATAATAAGGGTTTAATTTTAAATTTTATTTTAATTGATTTATAAATTACTTTAAATATGTACATAAAATTAATAAATTTTTTTCTTGTTAATTTATTTTCTATGCAAATAAATTAAAAGGGGGGAGAATGTTAAATAATACACTACATTAAAATATAATAATAATTATAATAATATATATGTTACGCCCGAAACGAGGTAACGGCCGGTTCCGCGGAATCGGACAGTAAACCGGCCGGTTCCACGGAATGGGGCATCAAACCGGCCGGTTCCGCGGAACGGGGCATCAAATTAAATATATTAATACATTGAAAATAAGAAACATTTCTAAGAAAAAAAATTTTTGTTTAATTTCTTTAACATTTAAAATACATTTTTAAATGATACTGATTAATTATAAGATAAAAAATTTGTTTGACTTAGCAAATTTTATTCATAATTTCATTAAACCGGCTGATGACTGCCCCGTTCCGCGGAACCGGCCGTTACCTCGTTTCGGGCGTAACATATATAAGTTTATAAGTATGCGTGCGTGGGTGCACAGAGTGTAAGCGCGTGCCTTGTAGAAGCGCCGTACCACCGGCAGTCTTAGGACAACTATTAAAGTAGACTCACTTAATTCAATAAAAGTTTCAGTTTTTATTGTTCTACTAAATAATCAGTTTTTTAGAATTTATTTTAATATATATCCGCTCTCGATAGCTCAGTACCTACGATAGGCCTATGTACCTACAAATATGTTGTAGAACCTATGTCCGCTCTCGATAGCTCAGTTGTTAGAGCGTTGGTCCGGCAAACCAAAGGTCGTGGGGTCGAATCCCGCTCGAGACAAATTGATGGACAATTTTTTTCATTCAAAACCACTTTTTTAAGTTAAATTATTTATTAATTTATCTTAAAAAATTACTTAACATCAATCAAAAAATTTTTCTAATTTATTTAAAATTGTAAAAAATTTTAAATAAAATTAATGGCATGAAAATGCCTTATATATCTTTGAAATACAAGATTATTACATTTGTTCGTAGAGATCGTTAATAATGATACGTATATTGAAAAATAAAGACGAACGTTAAATTAATTAATTAATTTAAATTAATTATTTAATTTAATTAATTTTTATTTAATATAAAAATATATTGTTTAAAATTTTTAAAAATAAATAATTAAATTAAGGATTGAGGAGCTAAATGTGTGTGAGTAAGAATTTGTGTTTAGAGGTTATAAGTTAAATAATTACACAAAAAAAACTACATAACCTATAAAATTTTTTTCTGCTAAATTGTTTAAACTATAAAATTTTTTATTTTTTTTCTGCTAATTTGTTTAAACTTAAAAATTTTTTCTGTTAAATTGTTTAAACTTTAAAATTTGTATTCTAATAATTTATGTAAAATTAAATTTCTTTTTCTTCTGCTAAATTGTTTAAATATTAAATTTTTTCTGCTATATTGTGTAAACTTTCTATAAATTTAAAAATTTATTATCAATTCATGTTGTTTTAACATTTTCAATTATTGATATTATCTTAACAAATCTTAAGAATTATTTTGTGTATTTTCTAATTGATTTGATGTTACCTAAGTTACAACATTGGCGTTTTGGAACTGGTGATTTGGACTTGATTGAAGCTGCCTGGTTGGACCTCAACCATTGGGGACTCTGATAATTTTTGGCATTCCATTTGCTGATCAAATACAATATCAGGTCATAGGAAAGCAGTTGCATCATCCAGAGCGATACTGCGTTACCAGTTGCAAATTAAAAGGTTTATAATTGTTGTAACTTTAGTTAACATTATTTGTTCATAAATAAAATAAAATTATTGTAAAAATTAATTATTTAATACTTAAATGCAACATTGTTTTACAACTATATCGTACTTGATTAAAATTAAAATCAATAGTAGAATACTTTATACAAAACCAAACATTTGGTATTAACTATCTCTCAAGCTGTATATAGTATAATAATTTTCTTTTTTTGAAATTGATCATTGATAATTGTACTTATTTTATTTTTTGATTTATTAATTCCAACAATTTTTTAAATTAATATGATAATTGATATTAATTTTCAATATTTACTCAATGATTAATTTTTTAGAAGGAAGTTGTTACACATACTTAATATTATGATGTTTTATTATTGTATTTTATTGTATTTCATATATACTCCAGTAAAATCACGGTTTTGGTGGTATTGTTTGTGGCCGCTACCAGATTTGGTCTACTTTAGGTTTTTTGGGTCGCTGAACACGAAAATCGGGGTTTTTTCTATGCGCAATTGGGGCTTGACCCTTAAATCGGGCAAAACTGCCCCTAAAAAGGGCATTTTTGATGTATTCATTGTAAGCCTTTTAAATTTGATATACGGGGGTTTTTTCGGTCGCTGATAACGAATATTGCAGATATAACTATGAAAAATTACCCCTTCACCCTTAAATCGGGCAAAACTGCCCCTAAAAAGGGCATTTTTGCTGTATTAATTGTAAGCCTTTTAAATTTGGTATACGGGGGTTTTTTCGGTCGCTGATGACGAATATTGCAGTTATAACTATGAAAAATTACCCCTTCACCCTTAAATTGGGCAAAACTGCCCCTAAAAAGGGCATTTTTGCTGTATTCATTGTAAGCCTTTGAAATTTGGTATACGGGGGTTTTTTGGGTCACTGATAACAAATATTGCAGTTATAACTATGAAAAATTACCCCTTCTCCCTTAAATTGGGCAAAACTGCCCCAAAAAGGGGTGATTCCGCTACTTTCAATCTAGCCCTTCAAGATTTGGTGTAATAGGGTTTTTTGGGGCACTGATCACAAAAATCGATGTCATTTCAATTAAGTTTTGTTTAATGCAAAAAAATTTTTTTTTAATTTTTGAAAAATTTTTCAAATGATAAAACATTTGCTTACCTTTATTTTATAAATAATATATAACTTGTAAAATGTATGATCCATTTATTTATACCTTTCAAACCTTTTAGGAGTAGTTTTAGCAAATTTGAGACTAAAGACCTAATTTTTAATTGAAAAAAACGCGATTTTCGTGATCAGCGACCTAAAAAACCCTTTAAGACCAAATCTTGGAGGGCTAGAGCTAAAAAAGAAAAAACGCCCCTTTTAGGGGTACTTTTGGCCAATTTAAGGGTGAAGGGGTTATTTTTCATAGTTATAACTTCAATATTCGTGATCAGCGACCCCAAAAACCTTTATTAGACCAAATCTTGGAGGGCTAGAGTGAAAGTAGTGAAAACACCCTTTTTAGGGGTAGTTTTGTCCAATTTAAGGGTAAAGGGATAATTTTTCATAGTTATAACTGCAATATCCGTAATCAGCGACCCAAAAAAACTCCGTATACCAAATTTCAAAGGCTTACAATGAATACAGCAAAAATGCCCTTTTTAGGTGCAGTTTTGCCCGATTTAAGGGTGAAGGGGTAATTTTTCATAGTTATAACTGCAATATTCGTTATCAGCGACCGAAAAAACCCCCTGTATACCAAATTTCAAAGGCTTACAATGACTACAGCAAAAATGCCCTTTTTAGGGGCAATTTTGCCCGATTTAATATGGTCAAGCCCCATTTGCGCATAGAAAAGACCCCGATTTTCGTGTTCAGCGACCCAAAAAACCTATTGTAGACCAAATCTGGTGGCGGCCACAAACAATACCACCCCCCCCCCCCCGTGATTTGACTGGAGTAATAACTTTAGCTTCACTAAAGTACTTAAGATATAGAAAAAGTCTAAGGATATAAAATTTTTTTGCTAATTTGTCTATCTTTGTATAATTTATGACTATAATTCAAAAAATTATTTTTTTTGTATTTAATTATTTTTGCTTTATTTTTCTACAATTTTAATAACACTAATTTTTCCTTTTTTTATTTAAATAGAATTATATTGTACTTAATTTTGCTCTATTTAGCAATATTGCTACATTGCCTTCCGTAACTTTTTATTGTTAATATTTAAATTCTAATAATGGCATCAATAATATTAGAGAAAGCAAAATTATACCCTAGGCTTAAAAATGCCTATAAAATGTTTGAAGATACTGGTAATTTGATAGTATGTAGTTGTAAAAGGAGAATGAATCACTTAGAGAAATTGTGTTCATCTTACGAACAAAATAACATGTCCTTAATAGCCCATAAAGACTATGAATCACTGCAAAATCAAACCTATTTTAAGGAAGATCATTTTTCTTGTGTGGAAGAACATTACATTCAAAATATGTGCAGTTTTCAAACTTTTCTAGATTCATATGTTACCAATGAGAATAATGATCGCTTAAGGGGGTAGACCTAATTGGAAATTTTTCGTAATCGATTTTCTGTTTTTATTTTTTTTGGGTTCGAAAACATCTTAAAAATATGGAAAAAAATTTTTATAATGATATCTTGAATAATAAGAAAGTTATAGACGATGAAGCGAGACACCGCGAAAGGCGTAAGATACAGTATTCTAAACTTTAAACGCGTTTTTCTCGAAACAACGTTTTTCGATTTGTGTGCACGATAACTCAAAAAATAATTAAGATATCTTCCTGATTTTTTGGCTACATTTTTAAAATACAATTATCTTCTGGATTGATGGAAGGGTTTTTCCAAAAAATGTCCCAATTTTTTTTTCTTTCAAAAAAACATGCGAAAAAAATTGCAATTTTTGAAAAAAATTAAATAATTTTCACAATTTTCCATTTTCCGAAATTTGAATCCATCAATCCAGAAGAAAAATGTTTCCCAAACATAATTAATTTGGTTTCGTGTGTTTCTGAACAATTTGGAGACCGGAATCCTGCACACAGTGAAAAGTGAGGCCCAACTTTGAGGACCTGTACTCGGCGCCATTTTGAAAAAATTAAAAAAAAAAAATGTTTAGCAACTTATAATCTAATAAAGTGCCAACTTTGAAAAAATTATCTCAATTATTTCTACCCGAAAACCTATCCAGAAAACCACACCTTTTTTCTATCGCCAATTAGGTCTACCCCCTTAATACCTAGGCCTCAAATAGTAACATTAGAAAATAAAAGACTACCCCCATTACAAATACCTCACTTTAGTGGTGAATATACTGCATGGGAATCTTTTAGGGGTGTATTCCAGTCCTCAGTTATCAATAGAAAAAATAATTCTAATGTAGCGAAATTGCATCAGCTAATTTCAGTTCTTGAAGGGGATGCAGTTACTATAGCTGCCTCATATCAACCTAATGATGCTAATTTCGAGATAGTTTAGAATAAGCTTAAGGAGAGGTTCGAAGTTAAAAAGAAGCTTGTACATGCCTACATTGCTAATTTATACTCCCTTAAGCCTATTCTCAAACCTTCTGCAACTGAGCTTAAGAAAATTCTCTCCGGTGTTAATAACCCTCTTTCAGTATTAAAAGGGTTAGGTAGAGCAGTAGATTTGTGGGATGATCTAATTGTGTTTCACATTTCAAATTTGTTAGATAGTGACTCTCGTAAGCAATGGGAAATTTACTATAATACCTATTGTAACTCTTTAGCAACTCCTGTTAATAATGAAAATGATAATGCTCCTGTAAATGCAAAAGCCAACTCTGAGCCTCCTACTTTGGCAAAATTATTGGAATTCATAGAAAACCAAATTAGCATTCTAGAGTCGATTGAAAAATAAAAATGGAAATGGTTCCAATAATTCTGCTAAAGTGTTAAGTACTACTTTTAATAGTCAGAATAAACAAAGTCAAAATTTAATCAATAATTGCATCATTTGTAATGCCAATCACTTTTTTTTGTTTTGTGCAGACTATAAAAATAAGACTCCAAAGCAAAGAGAAGAGATTGTTTCTAAAAATAAAAGATGTTTTAACTGCTTGGGTGCACACTTTATTTCAAATTGTACATCTACAAAAAGATGTACCATTTGTAAGCAAAAGCACCATACATCTTTGCATGTAAAAGGTTTTAAAAAGAATGCTAAAAACAGTAGTACTGATACAAATAAGGCTACTCATAGTACTAACAAAGGAGTGGCTATTACTGAAACGAATACATTATCAACCAGTTCTTGACAATTAAATTCTCAACCTCTATTAGCGACAGCTATAGTTAAAGCATGCTCAAAAAATGTGCTGGAAGTATTGGCAAGAGCGCTAATTGACCAATGCTCCCAGGCATCATTTATAACTACTACTTTATTTAAGAAATTGCGTCTTAAAAAAGAACCTGCTCAATTGCCTGTATCAGGAATTGGTGGTAAAACTGATCTTGTTTGCTCGAATATGGTAAATCTTCAGGTTAGACCTCACTTTTATTCTGACTTTGTCATTAATGTAGAGGCGTTCATAATACCAACAATTTCTTCTTACACACCTAAATTAGATATTGATCCTATTAAATTTCCTCATATTAATTATTTGCAATTAGCTGATCCTGGATTTGCTAAAAAGGGTCGCATAGATCTATTGCTTAGTACAATTTGCCACGCCTCTTTAATTATTGGTGACATTCGTATGGGAAAGGAGCATGAATCCATCGCAACTAGCTCAAAGCTTGGCTGGATAATTTCTGGGAATTCAGGTATCAGCTTAAATTCTTGCTTAATGATAAATAATCTTCAAATAAATTCTGATTTAGCATTTAATTTGGAAAGATTTTGGCAACAGGAGGAGATTTCAATTTCTCCACAAGCATGGCTTACTCCGGATGAGCAAGCTTGTGAAAATTATTTTTTACAGACTCATTCGCGTAATTCGGAAGGTTGCTATATTGTGAGATTGCTTTTTAAGGTTTTAGAAACTGCAGATCTAAATTTTAATGGTTCTTATCGATATGCAAAAAAAGTGCTTCAAAAAACCAAAGCTCGCTTTAAAACTAATCCTGATTTTGCTCAAGCTTATCATAATTTTATGCATGCTTATAAGGATTAAGGGAACATGGAACGTTCTCGTGCAATCTTATCGTTCGTGCTTTACTATTTCTTGCCACATCACGGAATCTTAGGTCATAACCGTAAATTTCACTCAGTTTTTAATGGTTCAGCCAATGATTATAATAAAGTGTCTATAAATGAGTTATTGCACAGTGGTGCAAATTTGCTTCCTGATTTGGCTGAGCTATTAATTAACTAGATGAAATATATTATTAATAAATTTTAAGGTTCGTGTTTGTGACTGATATAGAACATAAGTTCAGGCAAATATTGGTGCATGAGGATGATAGGAGATTTCAGCAAATTTTATGGCGCTAAAATGAATCAGACAATTTACAATCTTGGTGATTAAAAAACGTCACTTATAGGATGATAGGCAGCCCATACCTTGCAAATCGAGTTGTTAGACAATTAGCATTAAATGAGACCCTCATAGGTGACCCACCTCTTAGCTGTAGATATTTTAAATCGTGAGACGTATATGGATGATACGTTATCTGGTGGTCACTCACTTTTAGAAGCACTTAAAAAACAAGTGGATCTAATACAAATTTGCAAGGTGTGTGGTTTCTCATTACATAAGTGAATGGCAAATAACCCTGAGTTGCTAAACTTTCCTGTGGCATTTCGTGCTGAAACAAAGTTGGCATACTCGTGTTTCAATTGTCTGGGTTTGAATTGGTGTCCGAACACCAATTTGATTTTGAGCTAGACCAACTGAAAACTGATCTCACAAAGAGGCAGGTACTTTCTGCAATAGCTAAAATATTTGACCCACTTGGATGGCTTGCACCCGTGGTTGTTACAGCAAAAATTTTTCTTCAGAAACTTTGGAAAGCTAAAAATCCTAAAATTGATTGGGACACGAAATTGCCTGATTCTTTGAGAGATGAGTTTAAAAGATGGTATGCTAACATTCCTGCTGTTAAAACAATTAAAATTTCTAGGTGACTAAAATATGTCCCGGGGGCTGAGTATGAAATTTATGGTTTTGCAGACACGTCCGATAAAGCATATGGTGCTTGCACTTACTTAAAAGTAACACATCGCGGTAAGAGCACTGTGCATTTGCTACAAGCGAAGTCTAAGGTTGCGCCTTTAAAGCCAATGTTAACTATACCGAAGTTAGAGTTAAATGCTGCACATTTGTTTTATTTTTATGATTCATGAATTTTTTCGGGTAATTATTAACTATTAAGAGATAAAATTTATTTTGTGTATTTTAAATTATTATTATGTAATTGGGAACAGATAGCTTTATATATTGCTTTATCTATCAAACATTTATTTACCCCTGTTTTATGATGTTTAAGATGGTTCAAAAGATAATTTAACAGTCTACCAGAATATGTCTTTTTTTTTACCAGTTAGATATAATACTATCAGAGTTATTCCTTATTACTACAGCAAAGGTAATCAATTAGGAATCAAAATTTTTTCTTTCGTTTTGTAAACTTTAAAAGAAAAAAAACAAAACAAGTATATTTTCCACATTGTAGCTGCTCCTCATGGCCATAAATTTGCGGCAAAAAGCCCGAAAAATTTGATTTTTTCAAATATCTCGTAAACGGCTCAAAATAGGAAGATTTAACAAGAGAGGATTTTTGATGCCGATAAAATTTTACGAAAAAAAGGTCAAGTAAAGTTTTTTTGTAAAATGCATTCTTTTTGCCAAAATAACCGTGCAAAAAGGACGTAATATTGTACTGAAATAAAGTTTTTTTAATCAAAATAATAATTTTTCTTTATCAAACAATATTAAATATATGCGCGGTTTGCGAGCTGAATTATAATTAAAATTTTTATGATTTTTGTTTTTTTTAAGTAATTAAATAAATAATTTAATTAACGAAATAGTTGTAAGCGTGCTAAGTATTAATGGACTAACTTAATTTTTTATCTGAATTAATTAATTAATTTTTGAATTCAATAAATTTCTAACAATCTTTTAGTATTTTGGCTGTAAGTGGTAGTAAAAAAAAATTACAAAAAATTGTTTATAAAGAATTATAAATTTATTTTTCTTAATATATTTATTTAGTATTATTTTCTAACAAATTATTGATTTTCAATTTCTCCTCTTCCATGGTGGTTAGCAAACCGTAAATTTGTAATTCTAATATACTATCAATTAATAATGCAATCTCATTTTATTTTTTGATTAATTTTTTATAAAAAAAGAAACACATTGCTCCGAAATTTGTATATACACAAAAACCACAAACGACGCCACAAGTATAATAATAACAACCGGTATATTTATTATGATTATGTGTTGTCTTTCATGTGCGCAAGAATCCACTCAGTAGGAAAATATAGAGAAAATATAGAAAGGAGCAGATCTTAAAATTACCAGAATGGTCACTGACTCGGGAAAGAATTCCTTTCAAATAAAATAAGCTAACTTATGGAATTCTCTACCTCCCTGCTATCGTGATCTACCATCATTTTTCCAATTCAAGAGAAGCATAAAATTATACTTATCTAAGCAGGATATATAGAATCAAATATTGATGCTGTGTATGCTTAGTCATTAAATTTAATTAAACTTTTTAAAATGTTAAATTTCACTAAATCAGTATTATTATCACTATTTTATATACAAAAAATTAACAAGATATTAACGTATATTTACTCATATTTACTCTTATATTACTTTTTATGACTAATTTTAAAGGCTATTGCCGGATAAATATAGTGTTTTGGCGCCCCTCCCTAATCTCAAAAAAATTATTTGCATCCGAAAAGTATTATAAAAACTAACCGATCGCCGTTGGAATTAGCTTCCTAGCCGATATTAGGCGCCCTTAAACCTTAAAAAACCTTAAAAATCGTGTTTTTTGCGTTTTTTTTTTGTTTCTCCGCACTGTGTTGAGCTATTAATCTGAAAGTTGCGTAGAAAAAAAGGGCACAGAGTGTATTTTCAATCTTCATTGGTTGAAGACCAATCCACCTTTAAGACCATTTTAAGACCCCGAATATTTATTTTTAATTTTCGAAAAATTGGTTTTTTGAGCATAAAAAAAATAACCAGCGTTAAATTTCTTCAAACTGACCTAAAAAGCTGAAAAAAAGTATATTTTACTGATATCAGTCTTGTCCTAGAGGGGGAGCTCATCTCCACACCTTCAAAACTCAAAAAACGCGTTTTTTGCCTCTACACGATTAAAATGCAATAGAATTGGAAAAATTCGTTTTGGAACCTCCCTAAATCTTTTTGAGCATCTATTTATACATTTTATCTAAAATATATTTCATTAATTATGGTTTTTAGACCCTTATGACCACTCAAGACCACCTTAAGAGCCCAAAAATTGATTTTACATTTTTGAAAAATCAGTTTTTTAGAAATTAAAAAATTATACCTGCCTTTAATTCTTTCAAATTGGACTAAAAAGTCAAAGAAAATTATTTTTTAACGATATCAGTCCTGTCCTGGAGGGGGAGCTCATCCCCACTCCTTGAAAACTCAAAAAACGCGTTTCTTTGCCCCTACACGATTAACCCATTAATTCCTAAGAAGAAACTGCATTTGACAGAGCTGTAAAATCTATTCCATTTAGAGCATTAGACTCAAATTAGTAAAATAAAACACACAAAAAATTTCAAAATGGCGGACATTTATAAATAGCGGACTAATATTGTTGCGGCCAATAGCTATAAAATTATATTTTTCTATTTTTTCATGTTGAATATTCGCGGTAAATAATGTTTTACGTGATATTGTAATTATTTGATTTATCGGCCCCCCGTTTTAGGGCCCCTTCTCTCACGTTAAACTTTCACCGGTTCTATAAAACCGATTCATGCTCTCATTCTGTGGTCGCGTCGGCGGTCGCGCTCGTAAGACAATTTTAGTCATGCACCGCCCAGCGTATTAAACATAAAGTTATCATAGAACTAAAAACAGTGCTTAAATTTAAATTTAATTAATTCAAATCAATTCATTTTTCTTTAACGCCAGCGATCAATAACTATATTTATACAGTCCACTAATCTAACATTTAATTATTTGTATATAATACATTCAATAAGTGCGTTTTAATAATTATGTTATTATTTTAATCACGTGTGAATTTATTTATAAACCCAAACCAATTTTCCTACAATTTCCACAAATATTTCCTCCAAAATATTACAAATATGGTGGTCAGAAAAAATTAAATTTTGATATTTTTTGATAAAAATTTGTGTGAATGGTATTTTTTTGGGTGCTAATTACGAATATACCCGAGTAGGAGGCGCTTTATGGATTCCAGCGTTTTTTTTACGGACCTTATCGTGAAAGAAGCTGGTTTCCATTAAAATTTCTATGATTTTTATACGGAAAATAGCTGGAGGCATAAAGGCTCCGTAAAGTTTCCATAAAAATGTTATGCGCGCGCACACAAAAAATATTTATTTTCAGTTTTGGTTAGGATCTTTAGTGTACATTCAATTCTATTAGTAAACAAAAAATCTATTAAAAATAAAAATTAATATAAATATTCATAAAGTTATAAATAAATTCAATTTTCTAAATATGAGTAATAAAATCAAGAGACAGTCAATTTAAAAAAAAAAAAATGAAAACTATAAAACCTCGTTATGAAATATTTCTAAATGAAGAAAATTGTGACTTAGACATAAAATTTTAAAAAATAACAAAAGTTGTATAAGCAAAAAAATAGATTTAGATTTATTATCCAGTTCAAGTGAAAATGAAAATGAGAATTGCTCAGAGATTGATTGCTCAAGTGATAGCTCAGAAGAAGCTGTTGAAATAGTTGTTAACACAAGTTCAAATAAAAAAAATAATTCTAAAGCTCAAGATACTTTTTTATTTACCAGAGACATAACAAATAAAATTATAGAGAAGTTAGGAATTTGGGCAATGAAATGTTTTGTCTTCCATGCTGTCCTCGAGGCTTTATTAAAAATTTTGCAGGAAATTGTACCTGGTTTACCACTCACTTCAAAAACTCTTCTTAAGTCAGAGTCAGATTTTGGATTAAAAGTAGAAAAATTTTACCCAGAGGATCCATCAAATAAATCTGAATTTGCATATATAGGTAAATAAATTGATTTAGTTTGAATATTATTGGTATACTGAAAGAAAATTTTCTTATTAGGCGTGGAAAAAAATTTGCAAAGAATTATAAATCCAGCTAATCATAAACAAAATAAAATCATAAAACTCCAGTTTAACATAGATGGATTGCTCTTATTTAAATCAGGATCAGGAAAAGAATTTGGCCTATTTTAGGCAAGGTGTTTTGTAATCTTGATGACTTATATGAAGCTTTTATCATTGCTGTTTATCATGGGATTGGAAAACATCCACTATTTTAGCACTTTACAATAGAAATTATGTGCTTTGTTTGTGATCATCCTGCTCGCTCTTATATTAAAAATATAAATGGCCATACTAGGATATTTTTCTTGTGAAAGATGCACTCCAAAAGGTTTAAGAGTCAACGATAACTTAATTTTTTATGAAATTGATGGTCCCTTAAGGACAGATAGTTCATTTAGATCTTATGAACAAGAAGCTCATCACAAAGGAAAAAGTCCTCTGCAAAATATTGAACCAAAAATAGACATGATGAAGCAATTTCCTTTGGATTTTATGCACCTTGTGTGCTTAGGTGTCAAAAAACTTTTGGAGTGCTGGTTTGTTGTAACTGATTTTGGTAAACGATTAGACAGATTAAGTAATCTTAGATTTAATCAACGTATGGCCAATTTATCAAATCAAATTCCAGATGAATTTCAGAATTAGCTACTCAATCCTTAGGGCTATTAAAAACATGGAAAGCTACAGAGTTTAGATTTTTTATACTTTATTGTGCCCCAATGATACTAAAAGATGAATTACCAAATGATTTGTACGAACATTTCTTGTATCTTTTTATAGGGATTCGGTTACTTAATTGCAAATCCACTATTAAAAATTACACTTCACAAGCTAATCAATATGTAATACCGATGCTTTATAACGACTAATTTTTATTTGTACTTGCTGTACTTATTTAATATAAATAGTATTATTAAAACATTTTATAATTAAATAATAAATACTCTTTTATTGGTACAAATAAATTTACTGCTTATATTTACTTTGAAAATAAAAAACATTTACTATTAAGTAATGAAATCACATTCTCTAAAAATTTCCTTATAAAACTAGCAAATTCATATTTTTTTAAAAAAACTTTTTTTATCAACTATACAAACATATAATAACAGGTACAATTTATTTTAATAATAGGTATAGGCTATAATTTATTTATACATTTTTGTACATATTTTATTTAAAAAATACTCAAAACTTAATTTTTCTAATCATTATTTTTGACTAAAATAAATTAAATTTTACTTAAAATTATATTGAGGTTAAGTTTTGGTCGCGTACTCGCGCGGTAATAATAATAATTCATGAAAAAAACATAAATTTTTAAGGCGCCTTTATGCAACCGCGACTATTTCCTTTAAGGTGCCTGGCTGGTTTCCAAAAAAGGACCGTATAAATTAAACGTTTTCCACTAGAGGGCCGTACGTTTTCCTGATTATATTTACCAAACGGGTATAGTTATTTATCAAAAATTTTTAAATGGCGGAACCAATATGGCAGTTGCAAAACTCAAAATTTCGAGATTTTTGACGATTTTAAGCCTGAGCAGAAACTGTAAGTTATATAACCATAAAACCGGTTTCAGTTAGGACATTTAAACATTTTATGTAAAAATATAAATTTTTTTCGAAAAAAATTCAAAATGGTAGATAAAGATGGCGGACACGAAAAACTAAATTTCGTTATTTTTTGGTCAAAATTTGTGTACAGGGTATTTTTTGGATGCTCATTACGAAGGTCTATCTATTTTTCAAAAACTCAAAATGGCGGATCTAATGTGGCTACTGAAAAATGCGAAATTTCGAGATTTTTGACGATTTTGAGCCTGAGAAGAAACTGTAAATAGTATAAGCGTAAAACCGGTTTTATTTAGGGCATTTAAACATGTTATATGAAAAAATGACTATTATTTATTAAAATTCAAAATGGCCGATCAATATAGCGGACACAGAAGAAACTTACAGTTTCTTCTTAGTCTCGCCATTTTGAGTTTTTGAAAAATAGATAGATAAATAAATATTTTTTCACATTACATGTTTAGATGCCCTAAATGAAACCGGTTTTATGGTTATATAACTTACAGTTTCTGCTCAGGCTCAAAATCGTCAAAAATCTCGAAATATCGAGTTTTTCAACGACCATATTGGTTCCGCCATTTAAAAATTTTTGATAAATAACTATATATTCGTAATTAGCACCCAAAAAATACCATTCACACAAATTTTTATCAAAAAATATCAAAATTTTATTTTTTTCTGACCACCATATTAGTCCGCCATTTATAAATGTCCGCCATTTTGAAATTTTTTTGTGTTTTATTTTACTAATTTGAGTCAAATGCTCTAAATGGAATAGGTTTTACAGCTCTGTCAAATGCAGTTTCTTCTTAGGAATTAATGGGTTAATCGTGTAGGGGCAAAGAAACGCGTTTTTTGAGTTTTCAAGGGGTGGGGATGAGCTCCCCCTCCAGGACAGGACTGATATCGTTAAAAAATAATTTTCTTTGACTTTTTAGTCCAATTTGAAAGAATTAAAGGCAGGTATAATTTTTTAATTTCAAAAAAACTGATTTTTCGAAAATGTAAAATCAATTTTTGGGCTCTTAAGGTGGTCTTGAGTGGTCATAAGGGTCTAAAAACAATAATTAATGAAATATATTTTAGTTAAAACGTATAAATAGATGCTCAAAAAGATTTAGGGAGGTTCCAAAACGAATTTTTGCAATTCTATTGCATTTTAATCGTGTAGAGGCAAAAAAACGCGTTTTTTGAGTTTTGAAGGTGTGGAGATGAGCTCCCCCTCTAGGACAAGACTGATATCAGTAAAATATACTTTTTTTCAACTTTTTAGGTCAGTTTGAAGAAATTTAACGCTGGTTATTTTTTTTTATGCTCAAAAAACCAATTTTTCGAAAATTAAAAATAAATTTTCGGGGTCTTAAAATGGTCTTAAAGGTCTAAAACCAATGAAGATTGAAAATACACTCTGTGCCCTTTTTTTCTACGCATTTTTCAGATTAATAGCTCAACACAGTGCGGAGAAACAAAAAAAAACGCAAAAAACACGATTTTTAAGGTTTTTTAAGGATTAAGGGCGCCTAATATGGGCTAGGAAGCTAATTCCAACGGCGATCGGTTAGTTTTTATAATATTTTTCGGATGCAAATAATTTTTTTGAGATTGGGGAGGGGGGCCAAATCACTATATTTATCCGGCAATAGCCTTTTATTTTAAAATTTTGTTAATGAATTTTACTTATATTTACTCAGATATTTACATATTTACCTATAATTATATATATTAACATATATTTATTATAAAGAAATTATTTATATTTACTATGTACAACTGGAGTGTTACTTTATTTTGTATTAAGCAAATAAATCACATAATAATATTTAATAATAATAATAAGAAAAATTATAAAATTTTAGTAAAAAAAATTATTTTCTTTGGCACTCTCATTTTTAAAGGAAAATTCATGGAAAAAATTGATTACTACAGTTTTGTAAATTAAAAACTCTATTTTCAGTACCAAAAAAAATTTTTTTTAGACCTCATACTTTTAAAGATATTTTAAAAATAATGAACAATATTTCATTACTTTTTATTCGGTGGAAAACCATCAATATCTGGAAAATGGAAAACTTTTTTCCAAATTTTTTTGCTGGGCTCTAATAAGCGACATCTAAACTATAAATTGTGAAAGAACTAAGTTTGTATCTGTGTTTTTAGATAAATTACACTCATTTTAGTAAAAGAAATACAGCTTTTAAAAAATTTTGAAAAAATTATTTTTTTTTATAAGCGGCCCATTTAAGAAGGCTAGGAGGTATCCAAATTTGCTTAATCAGAAAAGTAGGTCAAATAGTCATAAAAACATGGCAAAAAAATATTTTGCTTTTTCTATTTTTTCTTATGTTATTGGCCGTTTTTCAAAAACATAAAAATTTCTGAAAATGCCAATTTTCATTTTGGGTTTTAGGGTATAAAAAAATTATTATTTTTTTTTAAATTTCCAGTGAATATTATTTTATGCGTAAAATTTCATGTAAAACAATTTTTTTAGAATAGCGCTTAAATATATTTAATTAGGCTAATTTTTAACCAAGCGGTCACTCTCGCGCGCGCTGTTTTTATGTATATACCAGGCGCGAATTTGTAAAAAAAGGTTACTTTTCAATACGTTTTTTTCATAATAAATATTAATCTTACGAAAAAAATCTTAAAGACCTTTTTTTGGAAAATTTTATGGACATCAAAAATGTTCTGATGTTAAATTTTCCTATTTTGAGTCGTTTACGAGAAATTTAAAAAAAACGAAATTTTTAAGTTTTAGCCACAAATTTATGGTCAAGCGGGAAACGCAAAGTGAGGAAACTGCTCAAATATACTTATACTTCCGTTCAAGAAATTAATGCAACATTGAAACTTATGATTCCTAATTTTACCTATTTAAATTCTTTCATTACTGTACTACATAAAGGAATTTTAGTGTATTTTTCTATAATCGTCCATGTATTTTTAACACTTTCGTTGACAAGTTCTAAAGGTATATTAGGATACATCGATACGATATTTAACGAAACCATAACATGATTTTTTGGGGCTTTAATATTTTTAATTTTATTTAAAAAATTCAAGGATATTTTTTATTACTTGTTCAGGTTTTTTAATACTGTTGGATATAACTTGTACGTACATTTTTGATTGTATGTATTTGGGAGAGTCAATGCCTGAAATAATTATTCTAAAGGGAATATCAGAATCTATTAGATCATTATTTTTAATTTTCTAAAGAGTATTTTCATGAATTTTATGGGCTTTACTTGTAATGCGGTGTTTTCTTAATAAAATATAATTTTATTTTATATTTTTGTATTTTAAATATCCCGCTGCGTTCTGTAGATAAATCTGTTTTATCTATTAAAATAATGTAAACACGGAACAAGCGGGAAATCAAGAGACAAGAGAACACGCTTCCTTCTTCTGCTAGCTGTGACACGATTCATCTCGCGAGAGAAATTATTTTATTTTGAATCGTTAAATTTCATATGTTATTATCGTAATCTTATAATAACCACACATAATTATTATAAATTAAAGTTCAGTGATCACTTAATTGATAAATTTATATAGTATCATCGGATATACTCTCTGTAATTATAATGAGAAAATATTCGCTAATATTCAACTTTCAATTCAATCGCGTTGGTACTAGAGAAGATCCAAGAAGATTACTCTAGGACTTGGACCACGTAGATTCAATACTTCCAAGAAATAACTTAAAGGTATAGTGCACTTAAAGATTTACTTGAGCTCATCGCGTTCATATTATTTCTTATAAAAAGTTACTAAAATTAGAATCACGTTAGATTTAAGTTTGTGTGAATGTATGCGTGTGGAGTCCACGGAGGTCGACATCCGTGGCTCATATTAAACCCGAGTATATATACATATATATATATACTGTTTCTTTTATATAGAATCATTTTCTTTTTTGTTATTAATAAATTTGTATTTTCAATTAAATAAATAAACATTAAATTATTTAAAGGTCCTTATCCATCTGCATGTCGCCCTCGTATATATGTGAGTTAATGTACACACACATATTCTAATACAGGTAAATCCCTTCGTATTATATTTATTATTAAACTTTTATGTAACAATTTGTTTATTAATTGCATATTATTTTTATTGATTTTAATTAATTAATAATAAATAAGTTGTTATATACTTAAACTATATTAGAACTTATGAGTTCTAGAAATTATACTTTGTTTAAAATTTTATACAGTTATCCTTATATCTTTATCTATGTAACCAATTTTATTATATTTTCCTAATTTTTTATAACATAGTGTTATAGATCTTTATGTAGGATCGTGGTCATCTTTTAACTGAGTATAAGTTTTTTTATCGCTCAATATAATTTCCACGTTTTTAACATAAAAATCATGACTTAATAAAACGGTAGAATTTCCTTTATCAATTTTTGAAGAAAAAAAAATTTTTATTTTCTTGAAGAAAATTTTCTAAGAGATTTTCTTTTAAAAAATAGATCTATTTCCCAAGTAGCAGAGAAGTTATGTTTATACCATGTTCAACCATCCTATGTAAATTTTTGTTTGCCTTTGTGAATTTCAATGTGATTATTTGAGATATACATATATCGCTCATTTTCATTTTTATTGCAAAAATAGTGTCACGTGGTCGTATATACCAATTGAAGTAAGAATTTACAAATTTTTTTTGTCTTAAAGTTTGTATTTCAAAAAGTTGTTGACCATACACCATAAAAATTAACATAATTTTAAGTTGAAAAAAAATTTCTGGCTAAAATATGACAAAGAAGCCTTTAACGTTCCCTTAAAAAGCCTTTAAGAAAGCCTATTAAGAACTTGGTGTTTTAAGCAAAAGAAGTGCATGGATTTTTATTTCCTTTTTTTTAAAGTTTGTATTTCACTTAATTTTAGATGTACCAACAGCTATTTAACCTTAAATTAATGTTTTAGATGCTATTTTAGTTTAAAATATGACCAAAAATTACGTATTTATTCACATAAGCATAAAAAAACTTTTTTATACCTCAAGAAATAATCGGTTAAAACCACAATGATATAAATTTTTTAATTTTACTAAGTTTTTATGACAATAACAAGTTGATTCTTTGTTTAAAAAAATTTTTACTTTATGTTTTCTAAAAATTACAGCACTAAAACAAGATTTTTATATTATTTTTTTTAAATCTATTTTTGCAAAAAAAATGAAAATGAGCCATATGTGTATTCATACATGTATAACCTCTTCAAAATGTACCTTATTACGAGGGCTAACAACAATTTGAGCAACAGTCCAAAATCGCATTTTTTGCTTTTATTTCCTTCGACAATATATGCATATTGAGATACGATTTTTCCATTATTGATAATAACTATAGATTCAAGAGCGATGCTGACTTATAAAATTATAAGCTTTATAGCGCACTTTCCATTTCGTCTTGCCCACTGCGGCTCGGAATAAATATTTAATTTTATTAAATATTTATATTTGAAAAAAAATCATTTCTCTGCGCCAGTGGCGAAGCGCTCTGCAATATATTACGAGAATGCTGCCATTTACAATACCAAGACTTGTTTTATTTTAGATATATATGAAATATAAATTTCAGAACAATTAATAATAAAAAATTAATTTAAATGAATCAAAAAATAATTTATTCCATCGTAATAATTAATATCATTTTAATAAATTCAGTCCAAAGCTTAATTTTTGAAATTAACGTGCACAGTTACTCAACATCCAATCAGATCACAAATAAAATGACCAACAAAGCGATATTTCTTTTATTAAAAAGGAATAATATTTTAATGCCTTTAATTCCGCCAATCCACACAAACATCATCAGTACGATATCTTTGAACGCAATTAGTTTTCATCCAAGGTGTTCGTCCTTGCGACTTGTATTGAAGTGAGCCAGCAACTGCTATCATCAGTCCATTATCTATACAAAATCTTTCATCCGTTGCATATAGAGTAGCTTTTCTTTGAACGCACATGCTGTGCATCATTTCTTGCAATCTTTTATTACAACCAACTCCACCAACAATCATAATTTCTTTAGAACCAATATGAGCCATAGCCCTTTCTGAAAAAAGAATAAATATTTTTTATAAAAGCAAATTGTTTTTAGTAAAATAAGTAAAAAATTCTTGTCAAAAAAGATTAAACCTTTTTACATGAAACATGTTTGTAAACAGAGGAGTATTTCAGGCATGTAATTTTGGGGGGGGGGGGGGCGGGGGTAACACGTGCCATTTGAAGGAGGTCAAATGATTTAGAATAATTTCGATTTAGGGACTTAAACTATAATTTCGATAAAGGGTATGAAGATTCAGATTATTCCTTTTTTTATTTTAAGGACTTAATATTATTAAAGCTCCAAGGACTTGGAATAATTTCTTAAATAAATCAAAACTTTAAGGGTTTTCGGGATTTGTGACTTTGTTTATTGTTAATTTACAAAGTAACTTTGACTAATACTATCAAAGGTGATTGTTCAAATAGTTCTCAGGTATTTGTACTGGAACTTATTACCCCTTTCTATTCGTCACCTACCATCTCTGAGTCGCTTTAAGTCAGCCCTATTTAGATACCTCCTTATGAAAGTAAAATAATTTTCTGACTCTTGTTTAGTACATAATATCGTTTAGTGTGCATAAACATGCGTATAAATATACATATATTTGTATGCATGTGTATGGGCATATCTCACCAAGGGGTTATATTGCATATATGAGGGTTTTAATGAAAATCCAGGTTTCTGTTTAAAAAAAAAATTATTGAAATTTATTTAAATATATTTCTTCTCAAGCCTCAAGAAATTTTTTTGCCTAATTTCTTTAATTATTATGAAATAACAGCCTTGGAATGATTCGAAACCCTAATATTTTGTTGGTAACCTTGTTAAGTTTTTTAAATTCTTAACATTACAGAGGGAATGCCGTAAAACTATTTGCCTTTTTATAAATAGATTTTGATAAATTAATAATATATTTAATTTCTTTACATAATTAAAACAGTGTGCTCCTTTTCTAAAAAAAATTCTGCCAGCTGAAATATTGGTAACCACATTTTCAAATAAATCCGACCAAAGAAAGTTTCTTAAGCCACAAATGAATGCCGTGAACGATTTTTACTTCTAACTCTTGTGTAAATTCTCTACAATGTTTCACAATTTGAAAATGATTTGAGAAAAACTGGTGCCTCCAATAATTTAGTAGATATCAACATCAAAAGGCTTTGTTGTCGATGCGTAATTTTGGTACTAAAATCACATTTTTTAATGGCACTCGTTCAATTTATAAAAAATCTTCGCAAAATCTTTTGTGATTTATGTAAAATGTTATAAGATTTCAGTTAAAAAAAACGGCATAGCTTAATTCAATGCGTTGTATGTATAAACTGCAGTTTTATATAAACTAATCATACAATTTTGAAGCGTTGTTTACCAATAACCTAAAAATAACAAACATGAAAGAATTACGTATAATTCATTCTTATAGTTCAAAAAAGATGTTTTTGATTTGAATTTAGTGCTTTAAAAAAATAAATAAAATTTTTTTAATCAGATTAGTCAAACATACGACAGTCATGCCGACTCGTATTTACGTGGTCACTAAAATAAAAAAAATTCAACTTACGCGCTAAATTTGATTTTTAAAACATGCTTGTGAAATATTGAAAAGGTAATCAAAAAAATATTGTCTTTCCCAAAGTATTTATAGTTTAATTTTTGCATTTAGCAATTAAATTTGAATCATTCTAAAAAAGCAATTTTTTCCAGATCATTATTGAATTTTATTCTGATCGTGTTTTTTTATTTTATATTATTATTTTCTAAAAATAAGAAAATAAAAAAAAATTTTTTTCTACACGGGAAAAAAAATTCGAAATGATTTAGCTCAAAATTTCTATACCGAGTCACTTCAATTCGCTTGTATGGTAAAGTCTTTCATCAATGAAGGTAAAACAGCATATTAAGAAATTGAACTTGATCGCTTCAAAATGTTGGAGTGATTCGTTTCAAAAGTTATGCTGGAACTGCGCAGTCGGCTTTATAGCATTTCATCTCATTCTTAAAGCAATTAGTCACAAAGACCGTTAATATTATAATCTGATACTCTAGTCAAAATAAAAGATATGTATATATTATATATCCATCTTGATATAATCCAATATACATATTTTTACAATTAGTATATGCGCACATGCTTTTGATGCTGTTCACGGGCTTTCATAATTAACTTCATAATTAATTAATTATTCTATTTAAGTTTTTATTAATAAATAATTTTTTTTAAGTTATTTGTGTATTAAATTGTGTGTTAAAAAGATTATCAAAATAATAAGTAAGTAAACGTTTTTATTTATATAAACTAAAAAAATACCAAAACCATTTTTTTTAATACATTTTGATTTTGTTAATTTCATATTCGTTATGTAAAAAGCATTAATATTTAATTATTAATAAATTTAATAATTTTTAATATTCATTAATACAAAGTATTCACAAATAATTTAAGTCAATTAAATCGCATTTGAAAAATTGATATGCAAAAAACAGCATGATATTTCAAAGTGGTCTAGAATACGATAAAAGTTTCACTACGATTCCCCTAAAAATCTCTGGTATTTTTTGTTCTATAGGGTCTCTTGAGGCAGAAAATGCTTGTCCTAAAATTAAAACCGTAGCTCTCGGGGAGAACCGCCCCGATTTGAAGAATGTTGGGGGGTAAATTAAAAAATTTTTTTTTTATTTTAACATATTTTATATGATTTTAGACCATATAAAGTGACGATAAAGTGAGAAACACAAAAAATTTTGCTCGCCCCATAGTTTTTTTTTTAGTTGGAAGGCTCAAAATCACATTTTTCCAATATTTAAAAAAAAAACAATTTCTGAATTTTTTCAAATAAATTAAAATTATTTTTAATGATGGATTTAAGTTTTTTCAATTGTTTTCTAATTATAATTTTCTAAAATAAGTTTATTTAGGACCATAAAATACAAATTTTCAATTTTCGCAACAAGTTCTTAGAGCAACTCAAATGTTAAATATTGGACTTTTTAAATAATTCAAAGACTGAGATTCATAATATGATGTTATAAACTGGATTTAAAGCCGTATTCCACAGTAAATCTTCCGGTATAATACGAATTCGCTATTTATTTTAACATTTTACAAAAAGCGTGATAAAATGTTAAAATAAATAGCGAATTTTACAAAAAGCGTGGTAAAATGTTAAAATAAATAGCGAATTCGTATTATACCGGAAGATTTACTGTGGAATACGGCTTTAAATCCAGTTTATAACATCATATGAATCTCATAGAAAAATCCCAAGTTTTTGAATTTTTAAAAAAATCCAATATTTAACATTTGAGTTGCTCTAAGGACTTGAAAATTTAAAATTTGTACTTTTTGGTCCTAAATAAACATATTTTAGTAAATTATAATTAGAAAACACATAAATCCATCATTAAAAAAAATTTTAATTTATTTTAAAAAATTCAGAAATTGGTTTTTTTCAAATATTGAAAAAATGTGATTTTGAGATTTCCAACTCAAAAAAAACTATGGGGCGAGCAAAATTTTTTGTGTTTCTCACTTTATCGTCACTTTATATGGTCTAAAATCATGTAAAAAATATTAAATTAAAAAAAAAAAAATTTTAATTTACCCCCCCAATAATGCCCAAATCGAGAGAGCTACGATTTAAAATTTAGGACAAGCATTTTCTGCCTTTGGAGACTCTATAGAACAGAAAATACCAGAGATTTTCAGGGGATTTGTGGTAAAACTTCTTTCATGTTTCAGACCACTGTGATTAGATAAAATAGCAAATATTTTAAATGATGAAATATTAAGAACAGATATTTAAAATATTCAAGAAAATAGTAATATAATTTTTTAAATATATTTTTTGTACATAAAGTCAAAAGCTACTTATAATTTTAAATAAATTGATCCAGTAAATACAAATTTTTAAATTTAGGGAGAAAAAAACACTAAAATTAAAAATTTGTTAAACTGAAGTGCAAGACTCTCTCTCTCTGCATCTAAGAGTTTTGGGGCTCAGTAAAAACGATTCTTAGGTGTAGAAAACAATGTTTTCTAATTCATTTATTTTTCTTTTTAATTTTCTGTATCAAACAAACTTAAAAACGTATACATTCGTAATTTTTTTTTGTACCTAGGGGTTTTTGTGGCCAGTAAAAACAATTTTCTAGTATAAAATAACATTTTTGAATTCTTTCATATACGTTTTTCGATTTTTCGTCCCAAGCAAACCGAAAAACTTAAAAATGTATAAATTCAGAACTTTTTTTGTACCTAAGGGTAAACTTTTTTACTGGATTAATTTTTATCTTACAGTAACAATGACTTAAATTGAATATTATCACTGCTTATATTTTCCATTTTTATTAATGTATAGAATATTTTTTGAATTTATTGACCAAATGGATCAAATTCAAAAAATATTCTATGACTTAAATTAACTAAGTAAAATGCCTTTTGCCAATAACAAAATAATTTTTAAAGGATTTTTTATTACATTTGAATAATTGATGAATTTATCATATTTTGTTGATTCAAATTTTGTTTTAAAATTTATGAATAAGTTTATATAGAAAATATACTATTTATTATATTACCAAGTGTAGTCTTAAAAGTTATAATTATAAAAAGAAGCTAATAATCTGTAAATTGTTCAAAAAATATTTTACGAGAGTCCAATTATATATAATTACAAAAATTATTACTTTTATGATTAAGAAATGGAGTTTAGATTACCACTAACTCAGCAAATAAATGGAACCATTAATTTAACGAAATCACCTTACCAAAATTTAAATACCAAATCAAAAATGAATTCTTCCGTTCAAATTAATAATAAGGAAAATAGTTTAGCAATTCCAGCTTTACCCAATCAACATCAACAATTGTCACCCTTAAAAAATTTGGGGTCAGAGCCTTTAGGTTAGTCTTTACCATATTTAAATACCATTATTTAGAATTTAAAAAGAAAAACATTTTATGACGCAAATACGTAGAACAAGAAGAAAGCGCCTCAGAACCTCAAGCATATGACTTATCTACTTCTGGAGAAGCGCGTTTCGCCCAATCTGTGATTTCTTCTTTTGATACAGATGGTAATATATGATTTAATAAATAAATAATTAAATGTCTTGAATATTGGATTATTTATCAATAATTTTTTTATAAACATTTTTATAAAAGAAGAAAAAAACAGAGCATATATTTATGTAAAAGATGTCCTTAATGACAGATACGATGGTATATTACAAATAGCGGGATTTAAAAAACGAAACTCAGAAGTCAATCAAAGTAACGTTGAGGAATCAGGATCTGAAGATATCGATATTTCTGATAATGAGTTAGATTTGAAAGTAGAAAAGAAATTCTGCAAATTTAAAGTATCAGAAATAATAATGCAAAATGAATTTAAACTGAAGCGTGATAAGTAAGCTGCAGAATTTTTTTTTTTTTAGTAAAAATTAAATTGCATGAAAATTAAATTTGCATAAACTTAAAAAATTTGATTAACATCTGAACCTTAAAATATATATTACTAATAATAATATTTTCAAAAAGATATGATTCAGATAGGTTTCGCTTTCTGGCACTAGGCGTATGTGCATTTTTCCCTGGAGAAAATATACTAGAATATCATACTCCAAGTACTGATGGATTATCAGCTAGCGGTACTCTTGTACTTAAATACAAAGCATTAAGGAGAGCATCAATATTAGTAAATATTCTGTTACCAAAAAGAAAAAGAAGTAATCCAAGTGGTAATTTTTATATTATTTTTTAGCGAATTACAATTTTTTAATTAAATCTATCAAATGAGATTTAAATGAGATTAAAATGAAATAAATAAAATTAAAAACTCAATGTATCGTAAAAATATTTAAGAATATTTTATAAATACTTTTGTTTTGTTGGAATTAGCCACGTAAAATATGATTTTAATTTTGTAAATATTATGATAATAGGTAAACGTTATTTTTTTTTTAGAAACAAATTTAAATGAAACATTGGAACTCGAAATTTCTCATTATAATGGTGCTTTTGATGAAAACTTTTTAATTAAATGGGATAATAGCTTTATTAAACGTAAAGATATGTATATTAATCTTAGTATTGCTGAAATATTTGAAAAAATCCCAGTTCTTAAAAATAATGAAGGATATAAATTGGTAAATTAAACAACTATAAGTTCTAATTATATACGTCATTTTTGAGTTGACTGATTATATTTTTACTCCTAATTATATTTTTTTAGTTAACTCATGATTTTCATAAGCAATATAGTCAAGAGCTTGTAGATTCTTCAGAAAAAAATTTTGCTATTTATTTAAAAGCTATTATTGCTTATGCAAAAAATGTCAAATCTACCAAAGCAAATGGAGAAAAAGATGGGCTCCTTCGTATGTGTACCAAGGACATTGATGAGTGTAAGTTTAATTATAATGAGAAAAAGTAAATTTTTTTTTAATTTTATAAAAATATAAGAATATAAACAAACATTGAATCAACAATAATGATACAATTATTTGTATAAATAGTCATTGTTAAGGCGTTTAAAAAAAATTATTTTAACTTTTAAATATTCTTTATAAACTTTCTAATATTTATATATAATTTTTCATTTTTTTTAGATTATTTAAAATTAGTCGGCTTGTTATTATTGCCGTTAATTGCAGGCAGTTTTAGCTGTAAAACTGCAAAATCGGCTAATGGTGCTTGGAGGCCGACACAAGCAGAAGTTAAATCTTCATTTATTTTACATGTTAAGGTATATAAAAAAATTTCTGTAATTTGACTATAAGTCAAATTATAATAATTCAAATAAACGAATAAAGTAATATTTTTTGCACTTTCATTTCATTGAATCGCCTAAAAATAATATTTTTTTTTAGGATGACACTGCAGTAGAAGAAAATTTGCAGAAATTATCATCATTGTATGCAAAGCATAATTTGCCATTTACAGCATGTATTATATTTTGTGGCGAAATCTTGAATAAAGACAGCCATAAATTTTACGCTGTTATCGGACAGAATTTATTTCCAGTATCAAACGTATTTGAAGCAGTAGATGTTCTTTTTAAATCAATATCTGTCTTAAGAAAAAATTTTTTGCCAGCTTGTGCTCATGTTTGGCAATTTATAGAAAAAAAAAAATTTGATCTAAACATTCTTCCTGGCAAAACTTTGCAAACTTGTTCTAACCTTATAACTAATCTTGATAAAACTATACATGCTTTAAGAAAAAAAAAAAATTCAAAAAAATAAAGTATAAAATTTATTTTAAAAAAGGAAACATTATAAAATATAAATGTAAAATAAGATAATTATTGTTATAACGATTTGTATTTTCTCTAAATATTATAAAAAATGAAATATTATTGCTAAAGTTTATAGGGCGCTCGTTTGTATTTCATATTATAAAATAATATAAAATTATAAAATACATATTAGGACTCCGATTTATTAAAGAGTTATAGGACTAAGATTTAATTTTATTTAGTTTTTTATTTTCTGTAATATTATATCAAATTTATAAACTGATTTAAAATTTATTTTGTTGGTTAACATGGATTTTTCAAGTAGTTTTTATAAAAATGCCCTTGATAAAACAAGTTTGCATAAAAAAAAATTAAAACTAACTTTAACACTGTATAATTATCACGGTATTCCTCGTTCAGCAGTGCAAGATATTATTGAGCTTTTTAATGAATTCATAAGTGAAGATTTTGTGCCCTTTTTATGTTCAGAAATGGAACAATCCTCTAAAAATAATTTATTAAGCTTAGAAAAAGTTAGTCTTATTTTAGATGAAAATAAAAATCAATTTGAAAAATTTTCTACAGAATACAAAAGATTTCAAATTTACCAGGAAGAAAGCTTTTTTGTTAAACCTAAAGAGTTTATTATCAGCAATCCTGATATTAAGGGAATTGAAAATCCGCTAAAAGCTATACATATTTCTATTAAAGATACCCTAAAATTATTTTTAGAACTACCTGGTATTTACGCTGAAGTTCAAAAGCACTTGTCTGTTATAAAAAACAGAACACACAATATATCAAATTTTATGCAAGCAAAACTTTGGAAGGAAAAATATAGCTCATTAAATAATTCAAACACTTTACCAATATTTTTGTATTATGATGATTTTGAAACAGGAAATGCTTTAGGTAGTCATGCTGGCGAAAAAAAAATGGGTGGAGTTTATATGTCACTTCCATTTCTTCCACCTCATCTAAGTGCGAAATTAACAAATATATTTGTAACCACGGTATTTTATTCCAAAGACAGAAAATTGTGTGGAAATAAAGCTATTTTTTCAAAAGACATTCAAGAAATAAATGATTTATCTGAAAATGGAATTATTTTAGATATCAACGGTAAATTAGAAAAAGTATATTTTGTGTTTCCTTTATTTTTGGGAGACAATTTAGGAGTCAATTCCGCTTGTGGATACTCAGAAGGTTTTAATGCAGAGTTTTATTGCAGATTTTGTAGAGCTCCATCAAGTAAATGCAAGTATCTTGATGTAGAAGTACCACAATATTTGAGGAACAAAAAAAATTATGAAGAGGATTTAAAAAGCTTAAGTAAAGGAATAATGGAAAATTGCATATTTAACTATATTGAAAAATTTCATGTAGCAGAAAACTTGGCTGTAGATATAATGCATGATATTTTTGAAGGAGTAGCCTATTACACATTGCAACAGGTTTTAAGTGCTATAATTATAAGAGATAAGCTAATAGAATTAGAAACAGTCAACAGAAGAATAAAAAATTTTAACTATTCAGATTTAGAAATGAATAATAAACCTCGAACGTTAGCGATAGATCGTGCAAATTCAAAACAATTGAAAATTAAGCAATCTGCGTCTGAAATGTTATGCTTATGCCGCTATTTAGGATTAATGATTGGAGAATTGCTGGATGAAAAAAATGAGGACTGGTTATGTTATCGTATACTCAGAAAAATTATCGGCATAGTAACAGCCCCTCACTTTACTGATTTTCATATTATTCTGCTGGAAGCGCTTGTTCAGAAATTTAATAACTTATTTGTTAAATTATACCGAGAGCTACCTCCAAAAGCTCATTTATTAACACACATGGCTACAAATATGAAAAGAAATGGACCGCTAATCCATTTTTGGTGCATGACTTTCGAAAGAAAAAATAAAGAGCTTAAAGATTTTATAAGTAGTTCAAATGGTTCAAGAAATGTGCCTGTAACTATTGGCATAAGAAATCAGTTACATTTAAGTTATCTTAAAGAAAGCTTTACAGAAGTAAAGGGTTTTCTTACATTAGGCCCTATTTCTTCCCAAAATGCAACTGATGAAATTAAAAAAGTACATCATTTTACTGAAAATGTAGAAGCTCTTAGTTATAAGTACATACATATTTACGGGAAAAAATTAAAAGCAGGTTCAATAATTATTACTAAAATAAACGGTACTGAACCAGAATTTGCAAAAATAATGAATATTTATGAAATAAATAAAATAATATATTATTCTGTTATTGTTTTCGAGACAATCGATTTTGATGATTTTTATCATGCCTATAAAGTTGACCTTATCAATACTAAAAATATTCTTGTACATCAAGAACAAGTTCCAATAATTGACCCATGTTTGATGAGTCTTAATAACGATGGAGTTTTTATAACCTTAAGGTATGATATTTAGCAATAAATTATCTTAAAATAAGGAAGTATGTATTAAAAAAAATTATTTGTTACTTTTATCAATAAATAAACTTAATAAAAATTTATATTTCGTATATTGCACTGTACATTTCACTTTATTTAATTTCTTAACATATAATTTTAACCCTTAGAGCTGAATAGCTTTTTTATATTTTATATTTTGTATATACAAAAAAATTATTTACAAATTTTAATAATTTAGTATTTCAGGACGTTTAGAAAATTTGCAAACGTAGACGGTGATTGACCATTTCGCATCAGAGGATTAAAAAATCTAAATTTTAAAATTTTGCATCTATGTAGTTAATTTACTATACTTTCTCTATAATAAATTTACCATACTTTTTCTATAGTAAATTCAAAAGTACCCATTTTTAATGTATATTATTACATGATTAACATCACTATAAATTTTTTTAATTATTACTTATTGCTAAATTTTTGTATTAGATTAATAAGTAATAAATTTAAAAATAGGTACATATAAAATGAATTTGCGAATAAAATGAAAAATTTCGTTTTAAGTTCTTCCTAACTTCAGTTTCTAAAAAAAAAATTTTTCCCCAGTATTGGGAGAAATTGACCCCAAACAAAAAATATGGTATTTTATTTTCCATAAAAATGCACATTTTCTAAAAAAATTCTTTTTGATTTTAAAAATCTTTGATTTTATTAAATAAATAAAAACTATTGTTTGGAATAGAGTTATTTTTTTATTCTAAAACGATAAAGTGAAGTACAATTTTTCATAAAATTGTTTATTTCCCGAAAAAAGCGCATTTCCATTTTTGCAAAAATTCAAAAAATTGCCTATTTTTAAAGAAAAATGTTTAATCTGACCGAAATAATGAAAAATTTCACACGGGATATATGCTTTTTTTTCTCCAAATCAATTAGGTAAAATACATTTTTTTATAAAAATGCATATTTTCCAAGAAAATTCGCAGTTAAGTTTGGTTTCATAAAAAAGAATCTCTTATTTTTTCAACATTTCTTATAATGTTTTTAATATATATACTTTATATACACACAGAAATATATATATATACGTTTACGATTTGCTTCATGCATTATACTGATTCGATAAATTTACTGAAACAAAACGCTATAGTATACGACTGTAATGACTTAGCTTAACTCGTTGGAAGGAATCGTACCAACAGTTATGCTGGTTTATTTCAATGTATATTAAGCTATAATATCTCAAATGGGAAAGTATATTATATCAAACTTTTTACCATAGTAGCTCACTGACTTTATGGTAAAACAGTATAAAAAGAAATTGAGATGAATCGTTTCGAATTTTTTTCCAGTGTACATTAAACAAAAGTAATTTTGCAAAAAAAAATACATAAGGATTCTTTTTTTAAATACTTGCAAAATATTTTTATTAAAGCAAATCAGTTTTTATGAATACATGCACCAAATAAATAATTAATTTTTTTTTTAATTTATGCAAGTATTAAAATACATTATTTTAAAGCAATATCATCTAGCATGCATTGCTTTTTTATACTCGCAACGAGTAAAAAATGCCAAAAAATTTTATATAAATATACGTACATGCACAATAAAAAAATATACACAAGATTTGTCAATAATTTATAAACTGAACATGCCATTACTAAAACAAATCTGTATAATTATATAAATATGATATGCATATAACATATTAACATTTTTTTTCAAACATAATAAAGAACGCATAATAAAATTATTTCACAGGTTATTATACGAAAAGCTGCATATTTTAATAAATCCTTATTTTTAAAGATACTAGTTTTTAGGAATAAAATATTTTACTAAACCATTCAGAATGATTTAAAAGTTGTATTTATTTATTTAATAAATATTTTTTTTAATGCACAAGTGTTACGTATGATAGGTCATAATTCGAGCTATCGCATCCGCATTCTTTAATATTTATATATTTAATTTATTATTGCTTATGTTAGCTCGTAAATCGAGCTAACATGCTTGCATTTCCTGCACTCCACATAGCCAGCGTATATTAGACACTTTTTATAAATTCCTTAATATAATATTTCACCAATTCAGATCCATCTCGCGACAATTGGCATAAAATATATAATCGAAGGTCATTAATGACGCATTGCCAAATATTTTAGTTGCATAAATCCCCTTCTCGATTTCCCTCAAATTAATCAGGGACGCTTTCGTTAATTGGACGTGACTTGACCGACGCTTCCGCGTATTGGGCGATCCCACCTAAATTCAAGTACCTGGGCAGTTACTAATTAGTTTATATAATATACCAGTAACTGCCCTAAATTCAGTTACTCCGAGTCCTCCAAGTCCTCCCATGATAACTGGCCTATTAACATCAGGTCTAGTTTAGGAGACTTGTGATTAACATTCGACTTATTGAGTTAACCGTTTTTTATTATAATTAATAAATTAATAGTCACATATAACTAAGGAGTTATCAGTTATTTAAATAAGTCCTTCTATAATCGTGAACTTAACTTAGTTAAGTTCCTCCAGCTTCAGAACTCGAGGTCAACATCAACTCGAACTCAACTCTACATCAACTCGAACTCAACTCTACATCAACAACCCAACATCTATATCAACACAAGTATAAAATACCTGGGGCACTCAACATCCCCGGGATATATTTATATTTTATTAATTATTTATTATTACGTATCCTCGGATAAAACCTCAGGATACGTAACAGAAATTGGCTCCCCGAAGAGGAAAGCTGGTAAGAAGGAAAAATTTACATTTGTTAATCAAGATATCATATAAAAGGACTTCGCTTTTGCCAAAAACCAAAAAAGGAGTCAAAATCAAGAAAAATTTAAAATTTTTTAATCACGAAATAACGTCAATAGATAAAAGCGATAAAAAAAAAATAGTATCAATAAAATAAACTATTGGATTCTTATTTAATTTAATCAATCAAACTCATCAGAACACAAAAAAAAAAAAAAATTAAAGCCGTTATACCATATTCACCATCTCTGGAATCTACTCTTGCCAAGCCGTAAGCCAAGCTATTTATCGAAGCCGCAAGCCTAGCTGTCAAGCTAACATAATGAATATCTGGACCATCGCAGCATTTCTATTCATCTGTAAACCAAGCTGTAAGCCAAGCAGAAGCTATTTATTACCAAGCAGCAAGCCAAGCAGTACTAAGTACTAAGCCGTGTAACATCAAGCCAAGCAGTGCCAAGCCGTGTAGCAGCAAGCCAAGAAGTGCCCAGCAGCTTTATCTAACAGATAAGTGCCCTTTAATAAAACTTTCTTTTTTCTTTCTTTCGTAAACCTCCGAGACATATTAGATAAATTTTTTAAATCTGTAAAAATATTTTTTTAGAATAAGCTACAAGATTACGTATCAAAATCCTTTTTTACCCTTATTACGGCAAAACAATTTTTAAAAAAAATTATATCATTAAAAAAATAAACAAAATTTATATTCACAATACATATTTTTAAACTTTATGATTTCTGACGCCTAAAGATACATTGGCTTTATGTATCAAAATTCAAAAATATTTTTTTTTATAGAACCCTAGTATAAATAAATATACTTAACTATACTTCAACCATCCGACCTTTTTCATATAAAATTAATAAAATTTTTTCTATTCAATATAAGATACTGACCTTTTTAATCATGCATACTATAAATTTAATAAAACTGTTTTTTCTTAAAAATTTTAATCCTAATTGATTTTTTTAGAATGAACAGCAAACCAATATAAATTTCAATGCTTTTACGAAAATTAATTAATTTTGCTAAAATTGACCTTATAAAGCAAAATTCTAGGCCAAAAATCTAAAAATATTACAATTCTTAAAATTTAAATCCAAATTGATTTTTATATAATGGACAGCTGACCGATATTAATTTCAACGCTTTTAAACCAAAATTTATTTAATTTCGTTAAAATATACCCTATAAACGCAAAAAATTTTAGGCTAAAAATCTGAAAACTTAACAATTCTTAAAAATTAAATCCTAATTGATTTTTTATATAATGAACAGTAAACCGATATTAATTTTAATTCTTCTAATCCAAAATTTATTTAATTTTGCTAAAACTAACCTTATTAACGCCAAATTCTAGGCCAAAAATCTAAAAATTTAACAATTCTTAAAATTTAAATCCTAATCGATTTTTTATATACCGAACAGCTAATCGATATTAATTTTCATGCTTTCAAACCAAAATTTAATTAATTTTGCTAAAATTGACTTTATAAACGCAAAACTCTAGGAAAAAAATATACAAATTTCACAATTCTTAAAATTTAGATCCTAATCGATTTTTCATATAATAAACAGCTAACCGATATTAATTTTAATGCTTTTAATCAAAAACTAACCCATTTTCGCTAGAATTGACCTTATAAAGGCCAAGTTCTAGGCAAAAAAATATAAAAATTTCATAATTCTTAAAATTTAAATTAAAATTTATTTTTTACAAAATGAACAACAAACTGATATTAATTTCAACGCTTTTAAGCCAAAATTAATTTAATTTCCTCATAAAAAAACGCAATGTTATAAGTAAAAATAAAATATCAAATATAATCATTAAATTATTAAATTATACACACTTGAAATACATCTATACACAATTTACGCACATAAAATGCTTTTTTAATTTTATTTGAGTACATTCTTGGTTATCATTCGCTTTTGTTTCTTGTCTTAAAATTGATAAATGAATATAAATTTTTGAAAAACATTATATAAAAACCAAAATTTTTATTAAACCAAAAAATTAATGCTCAAAAGTTATTGTTTTTTTTATTTATTTATTTTTTTTATTTTTCAAGGAAAGAGCGGTAAATAATACGATAAATTAAATTTCATCTAAATATTGTTAATAAATAATTTTACAAACACAAAAGGATAAAATTTTGTAATTACAAAAGAAAATTTTATAATTATGAAAGGTAAAAATGTATATAAATTTCTTTTCTCCCCTAAACTACTCGGGATTTTTCCTGCCTAATTGCAGGGAAGCGATTCATTCTGGGACGAACAGTTAACAAATAGCTGCAGCACAGCTCAGCAAGTTTACTTTCTCCGTTTCAGAGTGAAGTTCCGAGGAAATGCGGGAGATGTAACTTGGTCTCAATAATGTATGCCCTGTAAATTAATGTTATTTTGTTAATATAAAAAAAAAAATATAATAATAATATAAAATAATGAAATAAAAATATAATAATTGAATAGTTTATAAGTATATAGTATGTAAGAGATTGAAATCAAATAATATAAAAATATAGGGCATGCAGAAAAGAGATCAAGTAAAAGGAGAAATCTATATATAAAAAAAAAAAAAAAAAAAAAAAAAAAAAAAAAAAAACTTGAACATAATTACTAAGAACAAAAAAATATATTATATAATATGAATATTATTTTTCATTTTTTTATTGAAGGGAGAAAGATAAATAAATAAATAACTAAACATTAAAATCAACAAAAAAAATAAAAACATTTTCGTTTTTTATTATGATGTTGATGTACTATAACAAAATTTATTTGTACCTGGAAAGAAATTTAAATTAAATTTGATACGTGATTTTTTTTATTTTTTTTGAATGTAGACTTCATATACACAGAATGTACACTTAATTTACAGAACAAAATGATATTTTATGTTTTACATATTTTACTTATTTTATTAATTTTATTTGACAACATTGCAAATAAACTTCATATTCTTGAATGAAATTTCACGCTAAACAATTTTATATATATTATTTTTCTTTCTTATGCTTATCTACTTCCGTAATATCCTACACCATGATGCGAAATCCGACCCAAATACTCAAAGATTAGACACTAGTTATAGCATATAAAATTTATCCGCAGACTTTATATAAAATATATCAAAATAATGCCAAAATTAACCTTGCAGAAGCAATTTTTCTAATAACAAACTTCAAAATAACTAAATTTTTAAATTTTAAATATAAACTACATTTTATATAATTATTGGTAAACTTTCGATTAACTAACTTAAACTAAACTAAATATACCATAATATTGCCAAAAATTAATCTTACAAAAACAATTCAATGCAAAAATTCAAAATATTTAAAATATACAAATTCTAATTTTAACTAGATTTTTTTTCGCCTGTTAATATATTTATAATAAATTAAAGCATATTATATTTAATACATCCAAATATTGTCGAAATTAGCCTTGAAAAAGCATTTTTTAGCGCAAAAATCTTAAAACACTGAAATTTTAAAAATTAACTACATTTTTTACATCTACTTATAAAATTAAGATCAATTAACTCATATTAAACTCTAGCTTTTCAAAATATTTCCATAATTAACGTTCCTAAAGCAATTTTTTGGAGCAAAAATATAAAAATAATAAATGTTTAAAAATTTTAAAATTAGCTTCAAATTTATATCTATCGGTAATTCTTTAATTAATTAACTCATATTAAACTAAAATTTTCAAAACATTACAAAAAGGAACCTTGCAAAAACAATTTTTTAGGGCAAAAATCATAAAATACTGGAATTTTCCGAAACCAATATTTAACTGTATTTTTTATACCCAACGGTAAATCTTTGATTAATTAACTCATAATAAACTAAAATTTCTAAAATATTACCAAAATAAACCTTGCAAAAACCATTTTTTAGGGCAAAAATCATAAAATACTAAAAGTTTGTGAATTTAAAAATTTACTTCATTTTTATACCTATCGGTAAATTTATGACTAATTAACTTAAATAATTAATTTATATTAAACGAAAATTTTTTTTATATCAAGTAAATTATATTGGCTTGAAATTATATATAGTTTGCAGTTTGCAGCCATTGAACCTAGCTAATGAAAATTTTCATCCATAAAAATTAAGAAAATAGCAACATTTATTAAATTTAAAAACTAATTGCATTTTTTTATGCTCATCAGAAAATACATAATTAATTATCTCGTACTAAACTAAATTTATAAAAATATTGCCAAAATTAATCCTGCAAAGGAAATATTTTAATTGCAAAAATTCAAAATAACGAAATTCTTGAAATTCAAAATTTAACTGCATTTGTACCTATCGGTAAGATTACGATTACTAAAATAAATAAATCAAAACATTACCAAAACTAATGTTATGTCCCACATAACATATAATTTTTAAATTTAATTAAAATAATGAATGAATGTTTTATTAACGTAGTAATGACGTAATCTTATAGTATTGCAGTGTAAACATATTGTATTACTTGATTATATAGGTATATGAACTCCATAAGAATGCTGACTGTAATTTAATTAAAAAATGCTAATCCTTGCTAATTTTTTTTCTTCCTCGTGCCTAGTTACTTCCGTAATATTCTACCACATGTTTCGAAACACGACCCAAACACTCTAAATACATATATTTCCAAAACAAACAAAACAAATTTTTTGCTAAGTTCCCTCTGACAAGAAATGATTCTAGAATCCTCATTTGTACGTAAGCTTGATAAATTATAAAAAAATTACAAATTACAAATTAAAACTAATTACAAATAACTAATATTATTTACCATTCTTTATAATAATAATATGCTAAAAACAAATAAATTATCGCAAAAACCAAAAAATTATTATAAATATTTAATAATAATTTACTAACATCATTACAGATATAAAATGTCTTAATGATATTAATCCATTTATTTTTCCAAGCTAAAATTTAACAAACAAAAAAAGTTCGTTTTGAAACAATTAGCATATTGAAAATTTTATTTTTGATATTACTTTGTTAACGTATAACTGATAAAATTACTAAAATAATACAAAATGTCTCAGAGATTGCGGAAGCAAAAGAAAAAAGAAATTTTTTCCAGGGTACAAAAATTAGTCTTAAGTTTTTATAAATTTCTTTCATAGTTTTAAATTCGATAGTTAAATAAAATCAATTTTTATAAAATAAACGCAATTTTATACTTGTAAAACTACTAAATAAATTTTTCTTAAAATTCAAAAAAATTTATCTACACAATAAGAAAAATTAGAATTGTTTAATTTAATTTTGTCATAGAATTTTGTAATTAATTTATCTGTACTATCAAATCTACTAATATCAATATTTTTTATTTATGTAACTTTATTATACAAATTTTTTTTTCATAAAGAAAAGTGTCAAAATTTTTTCTTATAAATTTTTTTTATTTTTTAATTATTCTTATATATGGTTTGTCTTATATATTTACCGTATTTATAAATTTTTAAAATTGCAAATAATTATGTAATTATTACCAAAAATCCATTGTACGATTAATAAATTAAATTTCAAGAATATTATTTTATGATGCCACAAACCATATTTAGGTTTAAAAAAAAAAAAAAATAAATGAATAAATATTTTTTCTTTTCCAGCATTTCAAATATTTAATCTAATTTGGTCACTATAATTATCTTTAAGTATGGTTACCATGGATACACTACTTATGGATATCACATTCAAAAAAAAATGTGGCTAATTTTAAAAAGAGAGGTCATATATGTTCCGACCTTTTATCTTTTTCTAATAGTAGGAGTAGGGAAAATATTCTTTTAAGTTAGTAAAGGATAGCGAGTCGGAACAAAATTTCTAGCAGTAGTAATTTCTCACTTATAGGTTCTTATAGAGGACGTTATATCCATATAAGTTGTGTATCCATGATGGTTACAAACATTCTATATCTATTTTAAAATCTTTTTATTATTATTGTATCAATTTTTTTCTTAGTTTAAGAATTTTAAGAATCTATTATAATATCTTATTCTTTTGTATTTCAATTATTGTAAGTTTTATTGTATTGACATAGACAGTTGACTCTATAAAATACCCGTATAAACCCTAAACCTTCAACAACCCCATCAACCCTATCTCCCCCACCCACTCCAATTGGGACGATTGGATTCCCGGGAGGGAGATGTTACGTATGATAGGTCATAATTCGAGCTATCGCATCCGCATTCTTTAATATTTATATATTTAATTTATTATTGCTTATGTTAGCTCGTAAATCGAGCTAACATGCTTGCATTTTCTGCACTCCACATAGCCAGCGTATATTAGACACTTTTTATAAATTCCTTAATATAATATTTCACCAATTCAGATCCGGCCCGCGACAAATGGCATAAAATATATAATCGAAGGTCATTAATGACGCATTGCCAAATATTTTAGTTGCATAAATCCCCTTCTCGATTTCCCCCAAATTAATCAGGGACGGTTTCTTTAATTGGACGTGACTTGACCGACGCTTCCGCGTATTGGGCGATCCCACCTAAATTCAAGTACCTGGGCAGTTACTAATTAGTTTATATAATATACCCGTAACTGCCCTACATTCAGTTACTCCGAGTCCTCCAAGTCCTCCCATGATAACTGGCCTATTAACATCAGGTCTAGTTTAGGAGACTTGTGATTAACATTTGACTTATTGACTTAAACGTTTTTTGTTATAATTAATAAAGTAATAGTCACATATAACTAAGGAGTTATCAGTTATATAAATAAGTCCTTCTATAATCGTGAACTTAACTTAGTTAAGTTCCTCCAGCTTCAGAACTCGAGGTCAACATCAATTCGAACTCAACTCTACATCAACAACCCAACATCTATATCAACACAAGTATAAAATACCTGGGGCACTCAACATCCCCGGGATATATTTATATTTTATTAATTATTTATTATTACGTATCCTCGGATAAAACCTCAGGATACGTAACACAAGTTAATATTTACACGTGTTCCTTAATCCTTATACTAGTTTTATACTATACAGTATAGTATGGAATATCCTGTACTAACACAATCTCATATGATTTTAGTGCATATATACACCACACTATACATAATTACTAACACATCCTTGCATAAAATTTAAGTGTCCTCATAGGGAGTGTTTAGAAAATAAAAGCGAGGAGGACACTAGGAGTCACAGTCAGTACCAGAAATTGTCATGTTACTCTTATCGTCATAACCCACTAATAAACATTACTTTTGTAAATAAAAAATAATTCGCAATTTACCCTCTCTGAGTCGCTTTAAAAAAGCACTATTCAAACATCTTCTTATTGGTGACGCAAAAACTGCGGTAGATTCATAGTTTATCATACTTTTATACTTTTATGTTTATACTGCTTAGATATATATATTTTATACTATTTATACTTGCCTTCTTATATTGATTGAACGTGCAATACGTGTTTATACACTGGTCTAATATGGACCACCAGATGTACACATTATACTTATTTTTATTTTATTATCTATATTATTTTAACAAATTACTAATTTATTACCCTATTATAAAAATTCTACAAAGTAACTATATATACTATCTGTATTACATGTAAATTCCTCTTATTTTTCAGTATTATTACTATTATTAGAAACAAAAATATTATACCAAATTTTGTACTTTATTATATATATAATATTTATACCTGATTAATATACATTGTATTTTTATATATTTTATATACTTGTTATCAAATGTACACTTTTTGTATTTATTTGCAAATAAAAAAAAAAGAATATCTACCGCTTAAAATTTTCAAAAACTTCCAAAAGGAAAACATAAAAAAATGATTTACGAATCGATTGGCACCGTTTTAAATACTTTTTTGTAGACTTATTTGTAAAATTTTTGTTTGGAAAATTTGATCTTGCTTGGATTTATTTTTTCAAACAAAAATTTTTGCATATGAATCTGCAAAATAATACATCAAATCTACTATTGTATTTATAAACCATTTTATAATATTTTCCTTTTTTTAGAATTTTGATTATCGGCGGTAATTCGGAGAAAAATGCAATTTTCTGCAGCAAAACGATGAAAAGTCGGTAATGGGATCTGACTTGTCCTTAAAATCTATATTTCAAGAAATATACATTTTGAAAAAAATCAAAAACTCTAAAAAAATGTTTCAAAAATCATAGAAGGCACAACTAAATGATTTAATAAATTATAATAAGATAATGCGATCATATTTTAACCAGTGGTGGATTCAGAAAAGGGCCTAAAGGGTGGGGCGCTTAAGCAAAATTTTGTATGTTTTCTTATGAAATTTGTATAAAAAAACAAAATTATGAATAAAAAACATGCATTTTTTGGAGCTCAGGGGAGAAAATCACCCTTACCACCCCCCTTTTGATCCACCCATGATTTTAGCAGTAGTCAAATAAAAATTAGGTATAACGATAAAGAATTTTTAAAACAATTATTTAGTAATAGGAAGTTTAAAGACAAATAATTTGAATGCTTTGAGTGATTTTTTGAAATAATTAGGAACTTTTCTTACATTTTAAAATTTTATAAAACTGCAAAAATAAACATTTTTTTAAAATAATTTTTTAATAACTAATGTTTTAACTATATTTTAGACTTTATGTGAGCAATGAGTTAAAGATTCAGGGAGCTTAGCCTAGCTATACCTATAGCGCAGTCGGTAGAAAATTTAATTTTTTGTTTATAAAAAAATTAAAAATTTATCTTCTTATTATTGGTTTTTGGACAGAAATAAAATTTATTGTTATATACCTCTATATTTTCCAGTATTTTTGAGAACTAATTTCATCATTTAGTAATTATAACCTTAAATATATTTTTTAATTTAAAAAGTTCATTTATCAAACGCCGTAGCTTAAAATTAAGTTACGCAAAGAAAATCTTAATTCTTATTGTTTTATTAAACTTCTGTCCAAATGTCATTATTGTGCTCTAAAAAATAAAATTTATTTTATAAAATTAGAAATATAACCACTTGGTGAGATATGCCCGTATATATCTCAATACTATATATATTTAAAAATTTATTCGTCTGTTTCTTTGTTTCTTTGTTTGTATCCTAACGACTCAAGAACCGCCAAACCAATTGGTATGGAACCGGTGTCAAAATAAAGAAAAATTTTCTGCTCAGCTATCGTAGTTTTCGAGAGATTTAATTTTTAGTGTTTTTGAACTTGATAAAATTTAAAAAAATTTTTAACAAAAATTCAAATATCTCGAGAATATCAAAGCTAATTATTAAGATAATTAATATCAAAGCCAATTATTCTAAAGCCCATTTTCGGCCCAAACTGACTACTTTTTAAATTGCAGCCAATATTTAAATTTTCATTAAAAATAGATCTTTAAGTTTCCAAAAAAGTTTATACTTGTTCCTTTTCGATATTTTGTTTAGTGGATATGATAACTTGAAGATAGAGTCTTAATTTTAGGTTTTTAAAAAAATCATACTTTATCACTAAATTTGTAGTACCATATCTCGGAAATATCTAAAGCTAAAAGGACGAATAAGAAATTTTAGGAAACCTGAAACTTAAAGAAAATACATATAAAACTCAATTTTATCAAAAGTTAAAATTTTAGCATCAATTTAAAAATTGGTCGTTTTGGGCCGAAAATGGGCATTTACTTTATAAACTTTTACTCTAACAAAAATAACCACGTAGTTATACTCCCTGGCTCAGAGAGTTATTTCAGGGAGTTTACTCCCTAAAACAGGTAGTTAACCACCTAAAACAGAGAGTTAACTCCCTGAAATTTCTGTCATCTCCTCGAATACCTTCGGGATGAAAATGGACCGTACGAGGGAAAACTGATATCCTGGAGGCGTAAATTTTAATTTTTCATCCAAAACAATTTTCCAATTTTCCAATTTTCCAATATGGCGGACCAGAAAAAATAAAAATAAAAACTTTCTACATTACCTGGGGGTTTTCGGGGTAAGAAAAACTTTTTTATGAATGAAAATTTTGATTTTTTGCCCCAACATATTTTCCAATTTTCCAATATGGCGGACCAGAAAAAATCAAAATAAAGACTTTCTACATTACCTAGGGGTTTTCAGGGCCGAGAAAACCGTTTTTATGAATGAAAATTTTGATTTTTTTGCCCTAAAATATTTTCCAATTTTCCAAGATGGCGGACCAGAAAAAATCAAAATAAAGACTTTCTACATTACCTAGGGGTTATCGGGGCCGAGAAAACCGATTTTATGAATGAAAATTTTGATTTTTTTGCCCCAACATATTTTCCAATTTTCCAAGATGGCGGACCAGAAAAAATAAAAATAAAGACTTTCTTCATTACTTAGGGTCCGCCATATTCTAAAATTGGAAAATATGTTGGGAAAAAAAAAAAAAAAAAAATTTTATTCATAAAATCGGTTTTCTCGGCCCCGAAAACCCCTAGGTAATGTAGAAAGTCTTTATTTTTACTTATTTTAGTCCGCCATCTTGGAAAATTGGAAAATATGTTAGGTCAAAAAAATAAAAATTGTCATTCATAAAATCGGTTTTCTCGGCCCCGAAAATACCCTAGGTAATGTAGAAAGTTTTTATTTTGATTTTTTCTGGTCCGCCATTTTGGAAAATTGGAAAATATGTTGGGGCAAAAAGATTAAAATTTTCATTCACAAAAACGGTTTTCTCGGCCCTGAAAACCCCTAGGTAATGTAGAAAGTCTTTATTTTGATTTTTTCTGGTCCGCCATCTTGTAAAATTGGAAAATATGTTGCGGCAAAGAGATTAAAATTTTCATTCACAAAAACGGTTTTCTCGGCCCCGAAAACCCCTAGGTAATGTAGAAAGTCTTTAATTTGATTTTTTCTGGTCCGCCATCTTGGAAAATTGGTAAACATGTTGGGGCAATAAAATCAAAATTTTCATTCATAAAAACGTTTTTCTCGACCCCGAAAACCCCCAGGTAATGTAGAAAGTCTTTATTTTTATTTTTTCTGGTCCGCCATATTGGAAAATTGGAAAATTGGAAAATTGTTTTGGATGAAAAATTAAAGTTTACGCCTCCAGGATATCAGTTTTCCCTCATACGGTCCATTTTCATCCCGAAGGTATTCGTGGAGATGTCAGAAATTTCAGGGAGTTAACTCCCTAAATCAGGGAGTTAACTCTTTAAATCAGGGAGTTAACTCTCTGTTTTAGGTGGTTAACTCCCTGTTTTAGGGAGTTAACTCCCTGAAATAACTCTCTGAGCCAGGGAGTATAACTACGTGGTTATTTTTGTTAGAGTACGATCAGAGAATCAGTGATGAAAAATTGTAGATTATGGGGATTAAAAGGTGTACTTTATACAAAAAAAATGAAACTAATCAGAAGTATTTTAAAAAATATTTTCTGCTATTAAAAAAAATACGCTTCAATTAAGCGAAATCCTGTTTAGCATTACCGGAATTTTCTCGTTTGCTGCCAACGGATTTCTCCCCTACTCACAAGCGAAATCCCATTAATGGCAGATTGGATTCTACTGGTCTTGGCGGAATTCTTTTTCTTGCTCGAACAATTGCAAGATAATAGAAATATAAAGACAATTAAGAAAAAAATTTATAACCGGTTTGTGTAACTACACAACCAACGAGAATGGAACATGTTCACTTATAACACGGATAATAAAGTATCTATTGTGTTCATAATATAAATATTTATATCCAAATATTTATATTTAGATTTTTATTATAGAAGTCATGCTGCTTAAACATAAAAGTGAACAAAATTAATAAAATTTTCAAAGTATTATAGTTTTTTAAATAATATGAATTTATTTTTTATTAATTTTTACAATAAATTCTTTAAAATTTCTGCACCTATGGTCCCTAGGTACTTCTGCACCAATGCTCTCTAGGTACTTCTGCACCAAAAGTCCCTGAATCGAAAATATTTTAAGTCCATTTGACCCCCCCCCCCTAAAAACGTCACTTTTTCACTCCCCCCCCTAAAAACGTCAATTTTTGACTCCCCCTAAAAGCGTCACTTTTTCACCCCTCCCCTAAAAACGTCAATTTTTCACCCCCCCCCCCCTGCCGAGCCGGACTTTTTCAAATACCCCATCCAATGAACATGTTCCATGTTAAAAAGATACGAAAAAATTTTTAAAGAGATTAGACATTTTTTTTGTATATTGTAATAGGTAAAATTTTGATTTTTGATTTCTTGTCATATTGTAGGGTACAAGAATAGAGTACACTAGCGCACACGCATAACAATATAAGAAGTGATATTTAAATTTGAAATTAGAGCACACGTCAAATAAAAATTATCGATCAAGTATAGATTTTTGAATATGTAGTTCGGAGGTCTTCACCTTCGGCCTTATAAATTTGAATATGCACTCGTTATATTTTTTAATTAAATGCATCTATGCATATATCGCGAGTATGCTTTGATGCAGAAAGATGAATTTGAATTAATAAAATTGAATCAAATGTAAATATTATAAATAAAAAGATTAAAAAGTAAAAACCTGTACAAAACAATATATATCTCAATAAAAATTGTAATATTTTTGTATTTGTATTTATTTAAGTGCGCAATGTGATTCATAGCATCTTATACACCGTGGACCACAGCACTCGAAGTAGTGAATTCTGTCCTTTTATTACCCATCCCACCCAGAAGATTTCATTTATTTCATTATCATATTACCCATTGCCCCCAGCAGAATTCAAACAACGAGAGCTATGGTCCTTGGGCTACAGATCCTGGAGTTTCCTTTCCCCGATATATGAAAGCCCCAACTGCAGGATCTGTAGTCCGTTGAGCGGTAGCAGCCGACTTTTGATAGAAGTACTCGCATTTGCCCGGACTTTTTTGTATTTTTTTTGGTGGACTAAAGTCCAATTTTTTGTATCCGTGAGTATAGGAAAACTGCCAAAACCTTACTCGAGTACAGCCGGTTACTTTAAGTCAGATTATCAAGATAATTTTTTAGTGAGCAAGCTTCGAACGTCGAATTATCTTTCAAATCATCCTTATTTCACCTCCCGAACATCGTGGACACTTTTTTTAAATTAAAAAAAGCGGAGTATTTAGGCAGGATTCGAGGTGGTCACCCATCCAAGTATAAGCCGCGCGCTGGGCTGCTTAACCTGTACGGTTACCGTCTTCGAACCACTACCGACATACCACGGTGCCAGTTAATAAAAATTGTAATATAACAATTAGGATTTCTTTTAATTAAAAGTAAATATTAAATGATAAATTTTTACATAATCGTTCTAAGATTATTATTATTCTAAGATTATTCGCGAACTTTCTGGAAGCTAAATTGTCTTAGTGTGCGAAATCTGTGATTCCATATAAATAGAGCGACAGATTTTGCAGGAACTGAGATATATTTTAGCTCTCTGGAAGTTGGTTCCTGTAGAGTACTAAAATATAAAGAAAATATAAGTTTTACCAACTTATAAGTATTTTATTGTCTCAATAATTTATTTTCTCTTTTTTAAATTCCACAGGAAACAATTATAAAGCCACCCTTGATCGTTATTGCATAACGTTTCAAAGGGTTTCTCGTGTATGCACCATCTAGATTAGGTGGCGCAGCACGTATTATATCTGTGGCTGCAAAGCAAAAGGTCTTAACCCACGTATATACGATTTCGAGTAAATCAAGTTTAAAAATGTAAAAACATTTTTTAATTTTTAGCATCTATTAACATTTTAATTATAGTTTTTTTTTATTTTATTTTATTCTATTTTTTGTCTACTTTAATACCTAAATATTATTTTTTTAATTTATTTTTTTATTTTAAAAATAAATGATTTTTATAGATAATTTTATGGAATAGTGGCATAACTGCGCGGGATATGTCATTTTACTTTGCGGCGACTCTTGTCGCGACAGCTCTCTATGCATTGTAATCCTATTACTAACGTAGCTTGAAGTCTATTATTCATTGTTTTTATTTAAAAAAAAAAATTCGTTCAAGCAATTTATTATTAAAATTTTATTATTAAAATTAAACTTTTTTTACTTCAAACTTTTAAAGTAAAAAAGTAAAAATTTTTAAATTTGATTTAAATATATAATTTTTGTATAAAATATTTGCAGTGTATTTAAAAGTTGTGTAATAATGTGTTTATTAAAATTTATAGTGTTTAACTGAATGTTTTGTGAAGCATATTACATTAAAAAAATTTTTTGCAAGAAAATAGGAGTATAAAAGTAATAAAAAATTTACAGTGTATTAATTACATTAACGATTTTTTTTGTTGAAAAAATAACCTATATTGAAAAATAATTTTAATAATTAAAATTTTTGATAAATAAATAATTTTTTTAAATAAAATTTCATTTTGTTAATTATAGCGATAAAAAATATAAAGGTCCTTAATTTTTAAAAAATAAGCATGACAAGATTTCGCTTCTCTCTCTACCTAACAAATCTTGCGACTTATTATCCTTCTCTAATATTATATACTATACACTTCATAAGGCATAGTAAGCAGCTTGTGTCGTTTTACTGTAATCTTATGCAATTATGCCGTTTTACTATAAAATTTTAAAATTTTGTATTTTTTTATTTTAATTTTTTAGATCTATATATATATTTTTTTTTTAATACTTTTGATTTTTATGAAAGATATATAAACAAAGAATTCAAAAATGAAAAAAAATCAATTTTTCGGAAATTGTGGGTTAAGACCTTTTTCCTTGCAGCCACAGATATAGGTTATATATAAATATTATTCGTTGCATGGACCAGGCCCCAACCTGGTGGTTTTAATAAAAGCACGTTTTGAAATCCTAGGAAGCTAAAAAGCCGGTTTTAAAAGAAAGCCTGTGTGTGTGTTTTTGAATTTTTTTTATTAAAAAATCTCAAACTACTTCTTTTTTTAATTTGGATAAAGTACCTCATTTTTATCTATGAAAGTAGGTATATTTGAAATAATAGTTTTTGCTTGATATTTCGAATCTGAAATTTTTTTTCTCTTTGGTCGTAATACCTAATTTATTTTTATAGGAGTACTAATTTTAGGAACCTCGTCAAATTTTGCAAAATTTTTTCTCAAAATTAAAAAAAAAATTTTTTAATAGTCTCAATTTAATTTTTAATAGTCTCAATTTTTAATTTTAATAGTCTCAATTTATTTCTATAAAAGTATTAATATCTGAAAATATGGTTTTTACTCTATATCTCGAATCTGATAATCAATATTTTGAAATTTTTTTTCTATATATTTTTGAATAAACAAAATAAAAAAAACTCTATTATTTTTTTTATTTTTGGACGTAGTACCTAATCTTTTCATATGAAAGTACTAATATCTAGAATAATTGTTTTTACTAGGTAAAATAGACCATTAAAAACAATTTGCTATTGTTAATGAGGAAATATAATGCCAATTACTAGGCAGCGTTGTAACCTACAGAAATGGACACCTCTCTTATATATATAAAATATTTGAAAAATAGCGCTAAGATTATCGTCGTTATAAGGGTGCGTTTAGATGGTCTTCTTATGCCTTCTTACTTCTTATGCTTCTTAGCGCAAAAATTCAAAAAAAAATTTTGAATTTCGTTAAATTCCTATTTAAACTAAAATAAAATTGTTTTTTAAGTAAAATTTATTGTATTTAATGAAAAAACATTGAAATTGGTTTTTATACAAGTTTTTATAAAATAAGAGCTATAAAAATTATTTTAGGTATATATATTCTGTATGTGATTATTGTTTGTTTTAACTTTTAAATTGTTTTATAAATAATTCTCTTTTATATTGATTGCAAAATTATATTTTTTTAAATGACTAAGGAAAAGATTAGCAAAAATACTCTTAAATGCATTATTGTGAATCTTATACAAAAAGAAAAAACAAAAAAACCTTTTGAAAAATCAAAAATAAAGTTAATTCTTAAACTTCATCAATTATATGTACAAGCTCTAAATGAGAAGAGAGAATGGGTGACAGATAAATATACTGTAAAAGAAAGAAATATTTATGGAGAAAGCAACAGTTTAGTGAAAACCATAAGAATCAGAGATGACAAAGCTTTTTTTGAGATTTTTAGAATGTCCCCTGAGGTCTTTGATTATTTATTGTCTATCGTTGGACCTTATATAAAAAAGCAAACTGTAGTGCGAGAACCTATACATGAAAAAACTAGGCTTGAATTAACAATTCGTTATTTGGCATCAGGTGACCTGCAAAAATCAGTAGCGTTATTATTTAGAGTTAGTCCGCCTTCTGTAAGTACAATAATAGCTGAGACTATTGAAGTGATTTGGGAATATCTAAAATCTCTTGTTTTCCAAACACCTAATGAAGAGATGTGGAGACAACATTCTGAAAAATTTTTGACTGTAAGTTTATTATGGTGGATGTTGGGGCTCCAGGAAGACAAAGCGATGGTGGAGTTTTTTCTAACAGTTTAATGTACGAACATTTTAATAATGGTACCATGCAAGTACCGCAACCAGAAAAAGTAATCCATGACGAAGAACCTTATTTGTCAGAGCAAAAATTACCATATGTTTTAGTTGGGGATGAAGCATTCGGCTTAAGCAACTTCTTATAGTGGAGTGCAATTGTCATTCAATAGTGATGTAAAAGGGAAACGCAATTTTTTTTTTTTTTTCGTTTTTATATGCGTACGTGAGTAAGAACCTAAGTTATCTGAAGTACCGGAGGAACGCTTGGCCAGATATTGGGCAAAAACTGTTTTTTTGCCAAATTTTAAGTAGGTTGCTTCAGGATTTTGAGATATCTCTGGGTAAAATGATGATATAAAAAAAAAAAAAAAATGGGAAATTTTTGTCATTAGACAGAGAATAGAACTAAATGGATAGGGTTGAGATTAGAATAAATCCTAACCTCCAAAAATCAACTTTTGTCCCATTTTTATTGTTTTTTAATTAAATGGCGCAAAAATTATCGGATTTTCATGAAAATCTCAGAAAATACGTATTTTCATAGCGGGATAATGTGGTAAAATTTTTGTTTAAAAATTTTTATTTTTACGGACAAAATTGGCATTTTTCGGCTAAAATCACGTAATTTTGAAATTAGCGCCATTTTATGCAAGAGCATGTTAGGCTAAATTTTTTTTTTTTTTAAGTTGCCTTTTTTTATGGACTTTAACCTCAGTGCACGTTAATATTTGCTTTTTTAATTATAGTGCCCATTTTGGGCTCAAAACAGAAAAATAGCCGGTAATTTTCAAATTTTTTTACATTTTGCCGTATGTGCTGTAATTATTGCTATTTTATGCTGTTTTTCGCGAGCTTTATGCAAAACTTACATTTTCATTTTAATAAGCCTTATTAGATTTTTTGAAATTTGGCCTAACCTCAAAAATAAAGGACCCCGCACAAAAGTATAGGATTTTGACTTTCGGTCGAATTGGCTGAATTTTGGATATGTTGTAGATTTTATCATTCTGAACAAAAGTCTCAATGGGCACAAAGCTCAAAAGTCTCAACTGTGGCGTCTACGGAGCTTGAAAGCTCCAAAGCTCCATCATGGCAAGATCGCTTCAAAACCTTTTTTCTTTTATTTTTAAAGTATACCTTTATGTTTTTGAGGTCGCTAATTCCAAATCTAATGTCAAATTGACATTATTGACAGTTGGCAGCTGTCAACTAGCTGTCAAATTGACAACAGAATACAAAAATATTAAAATAATGATTTCACAATATGTTTTCGAGGTTGCTGAGTTCAAAACTGATGTCATAATGACCAAGTTTTTTAAGTTTTTTGTATTCTGTTGTCAATTTGACAGCTAGTTGACAGCTGCCAACTGTCAATAATGTCAATTTGACATTAGATTTGGAATTAGCGACCTCAAAAACATAAAGGTATACTTTAAAAATAAAAGAAAAAAGGTTTTGAAGCGATCTTGCCATGATGGAGCTTTGGAGCTTTCAAGCTCCGTAGACGCCACAGTTGAGACTTTTGAGCTTTGTGCCCATTGAGACTTTTGTTCAGAATGATAAAATCTACAACATATCCAAAATTCAGCCAATTCGACCGAAAGTCAAAATCCTATACTTTTGTGCGGGGTCCTTTATTTTTGAGGTTAGGCCAAATTTCAAAAAATCTAAGAAGGCTTACTAAAATGAAAATGTAAGTTTTGCATAAAGCTCGCGAAAAACAGCATAAAATAGCAATAATTACAGCACATACGGCAAAATGTAAAAAAATTTGAAAATTACCGGCTATTTTACTGTTTTGAGCCTAAAATGGGCACTATAATTAAAAAAGCAAATATTAACGTGCACTGAGGTCAAAGTCCATTAAAAAAGGCAACTTTAAAAAAAAAAAAAATTTGCCTAACATGTTCTTGCATAAAATGGCGCTAATTTCAAAATTACGTGATTTTAGCCGAAAAATGCCAATTTTGGCCGTAAAAATAAAAATTTTTGAACAAAAATTTTACCACATTATCCCGCTATGAAAATACGTATTTTCTGAGATTTTCATGAAAATCCGATAATTTTTGCGCCATTTAATTAAAAAACAATAAAAATGGGACAAAAGTTGATTTTTGGAGGTTAGGATTTATTCTAATCTCAACCCTATCCATTTAGTTCTATTCTCTGTCTAATGACAAAAATTTCCCATTTTTTTTTTTTTTTATATCATCATTTTACCCAGAGATATCTCAAAATCCTGAAGCAACCTACTTAAAATTTGGCAAAAAAACAGTTTTTGCCCAATATCTGGCCAAGCGTTCCTCCGGTACTTCAGATAACTTAGGTTCTTACTCACGTACGCATATAAAAACGAAAAAAAAAAAAAAATTGCGTTTCCCTTTTACATCACTTTTCACTGATTTTTATATCTAATTTCTCTCCACTATTAATGAGGCCATTTCCTAGGCATTTAGACCTTATTTTAAGGAAAAGAGTTTTTAATTACAGGTTATCTAGATCTAGACGTATGGTGGAGTGTGCCTTTGGTATATTAAGTGCTGTATGGAGAATTTTTAGAAAACCTCTCTTAACTGATTTAAATAATTCAAAAAATATTATAAAATCATGTGTGGCTCTGCATAATTTTATTTTAATGTTTGATCCTGCAAGAGAAAAAACTTATAAATTAAGTAAAACATCTGATGCACGTGAAAATTGTTTTACTGAGTTGCCAGTAAATGATATGAGTTTAATTCATAATGAAGGACCATATAAAATAAGAGAAGATTTTACAGACTACTTCATGAGTGTAGGTGTTTATCGCTTTCAATGGGCAAAAGCCATTCAAGGAAACTTCTAAATTTACTCATGTTTATCTAATGCTAAAAGTATTTTCAAATTGACTGATTTAAATAGCAAAAAATAATTGTTTTCTCATGCATTAAATTTAAAGGTAAATTTTTTAATTAGGTTGGTTCAAAGTCATAATATTTATCTTTAAAAATTTTCTTTTATTATTTGCAATTAGCTATAAATGATTAAAGTCATAATTAAAACGCATGTACTTGATTATATTAAGAGTTTTTTAATTTTTTAATTGTAATATGGTTTTGATTACAAATTAAATTTATAATTTTATATGTAATATCACAAAAAATGTTTATATATAATATTTCTTACACTTAAATATATTTAAATTTTTTAAGACTAAGACTTATATTTTTATAATACCTTATCAAATTTATTAATTGATACTTACAATTTATTTAATAGATATTTAAACTATAAGACTAGTTTGACAAGTTGTTTCTCTTATACATATAATACACAAGTTTCGAAGCACAGCTTCTACATACTTTAAAGCTTTTACGCAGAAACAAAACTAAAATTTTAAATATTTTTATATTATACTTTACACTCATAACAGTATCAATAAAACAAAAAAAAACACTTTTTTAATATACTAACTTTTTTTAGATTTTAAACATATTTAGTATATGATTTTTAAAATAAAAAGTTTTAAAAAAACTAAACAAAAACATTCATTGTTTTCTAATTATAGCTAAGTACTTGATTATTATAAAAAAAAAAGAATGAATAAAAAAATTTGATGAATTAGGAACGTAGCAAGAAGTAAGTTACAAAAGCTTTAATATTTTATTAAATTAGTTCTTTCAATCTGTTCTGGAGAAACATTTGAAGTTCTGCTTGCAACTGAAAGCGAATGTTAATGTCATTAACGCTTCGCAAAACTTCCCCAATCTGCAAACAGCAACCGTCAACCCCATCCTGTGTTTTTTCTGAATCACATTTTAAAAGATCAACTATTTCTTGATTAAGGTTAGTATTTTTTTTTGTTGCTTCTAAAACACAATTTGTAAATTATAATGATCAAAAAATAATAGAAAAGTATATTTAATATATGTTACTTTTTGATGAAACGCTGTTGTTACTATTAGGATTTGAGCTACCGTTATTATTCATAACAAGCCTGTTATTATTTGGAACAATATTATTATTATTAGCAAGTAGCTCATAATCTGGAACATTTTCTCTCATCCCATTAAGTTCCATTAATTGTTCGTATTCTATTCTTGCAGAAAAATTTGTTGGAAGTGACGAGCTAGAATTATCATTAAAGAAAATTTATTGTAAATAAATATAATATTATACCAATAAAATTTGCTTACTCTGTTTGATCATCTGATTTTTTTGAAAGGAAGGAATCAATTTGATGATAATAAACAAAGTTTGTCGTTCTGGGTTTAGCTGCTGAACCACTTTTTGGTTTAGTCAATAATACTTTTTGAGCTTTTGTATACTTATTGCGAAGAAGATTCCAGTGATTTGCAACATGTTTATTCAAGCTAACGGATTTATTCAATTCTATGCAAACCTCTTGCCATGCATTTTTAACTTTCAATGCTGACCGTTCAACTATAGGTATCTTACTGTTAAATAATATTGGTCTCTCGCCTACTAAAAATATTAGCTTTTCTTGTTCATCATCTTCAACAATTTTTCCTGAAGTAGGAGCTACCAAAGGTGGTTCTTGTGTTAAAAGATTATCTTTTGGTACTAAATAAAAGTATAATTAAATATGCATAATTTTACAAACAATCTGTTTTTTTTTTTTAAATTAAATTTACTAAATCATACCAATGAAAACTTCATTATTATCATTAATAGCAAAACTTTCTTTTGTTTCATCAAAATCCTGGAAGTGATTATGGTTTAATAAAACATCTAAAGTTAAATCATTAAAGTAGAAACCACACTCGTTACATGTAAAATCCTTTAATAGAAAATTTTGTGGTTAGGAAATAAATAATTTTTTAATTTAATTGCACATATTGCATTATAATAATTTATTTTAAATAAATCTACTTACTTGATCACAGTCAGACATTTTTACAGGTTAAATTAACACGATTTATTTTCACTTATTTTAATATACCACAATACTACAATAGCTAAAAATTGGCTAAAACAATAAACTATATAGTAGTTTATATTTATAATAATATTATTATATACTTTTGGGGTTTGGCGGGATATTGCCAGAAAAAATTATGTTTATTATTGATTATTATTAATAAAAAATTTAGGGTTATTTATGTTTTTTTATTTAATAAAATAAATTTTTACTTAAAAAACAATTTTATTTTAGTTTAAATAGGAATTTAACGAAATTCAAAATTTTTTTTGAATTTTCGCGCTAAGAAGCATAAGAAGTAAGAAGGCATAAGAAGACCATCTAAACGCACCCTAAGACATCAATAAATCTATATTCACGACGACGATAATTTTTATAGCAGCACTTCGTAGAAAATAAATTAAAGAATCCAAAAATATGCAGGTGAATTTTTTCCTTGCAATCGCGAATGCAGGAAAAGGTGCAGCTGCATATAGAATATTGTAAATATGTAAATAGTTAGATTAAGTTAGATTTAGAATTAAATAAATACTAATTAACATTAATTTTAAGCATAGAAACAAATAGAATCTGCTAAAAAGAAGTTTCATTTATTTAATTAAATTAAATAAATAATGTAAAAAATAATTTAAATTAATTTGCATAGAACGTAATTCAATAAACCTATGTATAAAAAATATATATTGTAAAAAGATAAATAATTTATTAAATTTTAAAAAACAATTAAAACATTAAATAAAATAATCGTATAAAATTATAAATTAATTATTCTCAAACATTCTAGAACATTCAGGAAAACGGTTATCCAGCTAAAAAAGAACTCGCAAAATTGGGCTTTATTCATTCTTTTGGCAACCGCTAGTGTAACTAAGTTTACAAATAAATAAGGAGATTCTAGACAAATCGAATTTTTTATTTAAGGTGACGTACGTTTGTCTTTAAATCTTTCTTTATCGCCTCCTATGCATATTTTTGCAACTGACTTCTTTGAAGTCAGTTGGATCAGCCCTCTTGCACTTTTTGTGTCGAGAGGGATTGTTAACAACCTCCTTGGTGGTGCATTAGGTGGGTAGGACATATTCGTTAAACACATGTACATAAAAAATGCATCTAATATTTTATTTTACGTAACGCATCCTTTATTTTAAAAAGAAAAAACGCAGCCTTTTTTCTTTATTCTAATTTACGTTGAAAGTCATTTGCAATTGTTTGAACAAGATAAATTAAATCTGCCAGCCACAAACGAAATTCCGCTACCAACCACAACCGGAATATTTCTTTTAGCGGCAAGCGGATTTTTTTTCAGTGTATGGATCTGCGCCTTAAAATAAAGTAAAATTTTGTTTGGAAAACCTGTTTTTCTTTGAGAAAATTATTTGTTAGTTTTTTCTTTTACTACAAGCAAAGATAATCCAAAACCTTAATGAGCCAATGCATGTAGGATTTTTTTTTTTAAATTTGTTTTGTTTTAATGGAACTTTAATTAACGTGGCATCTTTAAGCAGATGATATTGTATCTGTTGGACTGAAATACTTACCTTGTGAGTCTTTTGATATCTCCCTCCCCCCTCTACTTAGTTAAAAAAGTATATATTCTATGGAATAGGGGCATTGTTTTTATATATTTCTTATATCTTTTGCCTTGTGGATCATACATCAAATACAACCTACGACTTTTAGAATGAAATAGCTTAAGTATACCAAAAATTTTGACTTTGGGTGTTTCGATTGTTTTTTGCTATGTAACTTATGCTTAAAATCCAATTTATGAATGAAATGATATCCAAGAATTTTCAGTATGAAATATTTAATTACTGATAGGATTAAATAATATTTTTTTATATTCTTATCAAAATTGATTTTTATTTTTATTCTCCAAACCAATGTTACGTATCCTGAGGTTTTGCCGGGATACGTAAATAAAAATATGAATATAAATAAATTTATCTTGGGGATATGAGTGTCCCAGGTATTTTTATATTACAGTTGATATAGTTGTAGTTAATCCTGGGTTCTTAGCTTGATGAACTAAACCTGAGATGAAGTTCGTATTTACAGAAGGAATGTCACTTTCTTAAAAATAACTAATAAATAATCCCTATCGAAGGATTGCATATGCAACATTTTAAAAAAAATGTTAAAAAAATGTTAAAAAATAAAGGATTTAAGATTCGGGAGTAAAAAACGATTTTCGGTAAAAAAATTATATTTCTAACCGAAAAACAGTTTTTCGGAAGTTATAGATTACAGGCAGTAAAAATTTGATACTTAAGTATAAAAATAATATTCTTACTATATAAAAGGATCACAACGCCAATACTTATGATATTTGAGTATAAGTTTTCATAATTTTAACCTGACAAAATTTTTCGGGAATCCAATATGGCGGACCAAAAAATAAATAAATAGAAGAAATAGCATTTATACTCAATCAAGGGGTTTTCGGGGACAGCAAATATAATATTTCAATTAAAATTTTTAATTATTTACCCTGAAGTGAATTTTCGGGAACCCAATATGGCAGAACGAAAAATTGAAAAAATAGCATTTTTACTCAATCAGGGAGTTTTTGGGGACAGTAAATATTATATTTCAATATACAATTTTAATTATGTACCCTGAAATGAATTTTCGGGAATCCAATATGGCGGAACAAAAAATTGAAAAAAAATAGCATTTTTACTAAATCAAGGGGTTTTTGGGGACAGTAAATATTATATTTCAAGAAAAAATTTTAATTATTTACCCTGAAGTGAATTTTTGGGAATCCAATTTGGCGGACCGGAAAATTGAATAAATAAAAGAAATAGCATTTATACTTTATCAGGGTGTTTTTTCGGGGACAGCAAATATAACATTGCAGTAAAAATTTTAATTTTTTACCCTCATGTGAAATTTCGGGAATCCAATATGGCGGAACAAAAAATTGAAAAAAAAAATAGCATTTTTACTCAATCAAGGGGTTTTTTGGGACAGTAAATATTATATTTCAAGAAAAAATTTTAATTATTTACCCTAAATTGAATTTTCGGGAATCAAATATGGCGGACCGAAAAAATGAATAAATAAAAGAAATATCATTTATTCTCCATCAGGGGGTTTTTCGGGGACAGCAAATATAACATTGCAGTAAAAAATTTTAATTTTTTACCCTCATGTGAAATTTCGGGGATCCAATATGGCGGAACAAAAAACTGACAAAAAATAGCATTTTTACTCATTCAAGGGGTTTTTGGGAACAGTAAATATTATATTTCAAGAAAAAATTTTAATTATTTACCCTGAATTGAATTTTCGGGAATCCAATATGGCGGACCGAAAAATTGAATAAACAAAAGAAATAGCATTTATACTCTATCATGGTGTTTTTCGGGGACAGTAAATATAACATTGCAGTAAAAATTTTAATTTTTTACCCTCATGTGAAATTTCGGGGATCCAATATGGCGGAACAAAAAACTGAAAAAATTAGCATTTTTACTCAATCAAGGGGTTTTTGGGGACAGTAAATATTATATTTCAGTTAAAATTTTTAATTATTTACCCTGAAGTGAATTTTCGGGAATCCAATATGGCGGAACAAAAAACTGAAAAAATGAGCATTTTTACTCAATCAAGGGGTTTTTGGGGACAGTAAATATTATATTTCAAGAAAAAATTTTAAGTATTTACCCTGAAGTGAATTTTCGGGAATCCAATATGGCGGACCGAAAAATTGAATAAATAAAAGAAATAGCATTTATACTCCATCAGGGGGTTTTTCGGGGACAGCAAATATAACATTGCAGTAAAAAATGGTAATTTTTTACCCTCATGTGAAACTTCGGGGATCCAATACGGCGGAACGAAAAATAGAAAAAATAAAAGAAATATTATTTATACTCAATTAAAAGGTTTTCTAGGACAGTAAATAAAATATTGCAGTAAAAATTTTTAATTTTTTATCCTCATGGGAAATTTTGGGAATCCAATATGGCGGAACGAAAAATTGAAAAAAAAAGAAATAGCTCTCATTACATTCATCCAAGGGGTTTCTGGGGTCAGAAAATATGATTTTTTAGTAAAAATTTTTAATTTTTAACACTATGTGAAATTTTGGGAATCCAATATGGTAGGCCGAAAAATTGAAAAAAAAAAGAAATAGCATTATGCTAAATAAAGGGGTTTTTGGGGTCAACACATGATATTTCAGTAAAAGTTTTCAATTTTTCACCTCATAGTAATCTTTCGGGAAACCAGTATGGCGGACCTAGAAACTAAAAAAAAATGAAATAGCATTTATACTCGGGTTTTCGGGGACATTAAATATTATTTTTCTTAATAAATTTTCAATTTTTACCCGCAAGTAATTTTTTGGGAACAGAATATGGTGTACCGAAAAACTATACAAAAAATGAAGTAGCATTTATACTCATTCAAAGGGTTTTTGGGAACCAATATGGTGGACCTAAAAGCTAAAAAAAAAGATAATAACTTCTTTACTCAATCCAGTTGTTTCCAGGATCAGTGAATGTAACATTTCTGTACAAATTTCCATATTTTCCCATGATGAAAATTGTAGGAAATTTAAGATGGTGGCAAAAAAATTGTAGATGAAGAAATTATTATTTTTGCTCAAAAATGGAGATTTCAGCTTCAGTAAGTATGATATTTCAATTAAAATTTTTATTTTTTTAATCCAATATAAATTTTTTGTAATCCAAAATGCCGGAAAAAAAACGGATAAGAAGAAATTATCATCTTTACTCAGTCAAGAAGCTTCAGCAAATTTGATATTTTAATAATAATTTTTATATTTTGGTCCGCTATATCGAATATAGCTGACCAAAAAACTGAATCAAAATAAAAATATCGTTTTTAAACAAGCGATGACTTTTTGGGTTCAGTTATAAGTATGATATTTCAATTAAAATTTTTAATTTTGTTTAACGCAATATATTGTTCGGAATCTAAGATGGTGGACCGAGAAACTAAAAAATAAATGAAAATTTTAATTAAAAAGTCAAAGCTTTTCACTAATTGGTTCCAAAAAATAAAAACGAAATGTAAATATTTACTTGTTTAAACAAGTACGTCATGTTAACTGTTTGAAATTGTTGGTTCACTAAAGACTGATTTTCAAGATCAGGATCTCAACTTGGATCTAAATTTTTTATCTTTTCCTACTTTACTTTATTTAAAAATATCCAAATTACTCCAGTCGAAATGCGGGTTTGGGGTCAAAATCTGTTGACAGGATGAGATTTGTTCTACTATGTTTTTGGGGTAGCTAAATTCGTATCCAATGCCCAATAGGATTGGAAAATAGGGGAACACCTTTAAATCAGCATAAATTATCCTTTTATAGGGGTTTAGTTGAAAATCTCAAAAGTAAAGCTGATATAATTTTATTTTTTTAACATAGTTTTTATGTATTTATAAATTTAGGGGTTGTTTTTGCCCCCCCCCCCCCGGGGGAATAGAGGGGGAATGGTAGGTTACATTTTATATGATACTTAAAATGCCATAAAATATTTTTAAATGCTTGACTCTCTACAAATGAAAGTAAATAAATTTAGGAGTTATTTTCAACCTCTAGAATTAGCCCATATATCCTAATTTTGGTAATTACAAAAAAAATTGCAATATCTTCTTAAGGTGGCTCACGGTTTTAGGTCCGTATATTTTAGGGTGACATCAGAGAGGGCATAACTAATATAATTAATTAAATTTTATTATTTGTTTTATAGATACGTGATAATATTTAGAAGTTATTATTCATAATAATGAATTTTCTTGTATAATGAGTTCGTTATAAACAAAATTTTAAAAATTCAAAACATTTTATTAAAAGGGGCCCACTACTAAAATTATCTGTTTATAATTTGTTCGGCAACTATTGTATTTTTTTCTTGGAAAAGTTTCTATAAAGGCTATTTAATATTTTTTTGAGTTTTTCGGTCCGCCTTACTGGAAACCTCAAAAATTAATTTAAGGTAAAAAAAATAAAAATATTTAATTGAGATATCATACTTACTGAACCTAAAACCTCCTTTATTGAGTTCAAACGATAACTTCTTGATCTATAAATTTTTGCCACCAATTTTTCAGCAGGGTAAAAAGTTAAAATTTTATACTGCAATATTATATTTGCTATCCCCGAAAAACCCCTCGATTGAACATAAATGCTATTTCTTTTATTTATTCAAGTTTTCAGGCGACATATTGGATTCCCGAAAATTTATTCCAGGGTACATAATTATTTTTTCTTGAAATATAATATTTAATGTCCCCAAAAACCCCCTGATTGAGTAAAAATGCTATTTTTTTCAATTTTTTGTTCCGCCACATTGGATTCCCAAAATTTCACATCAGGGTAAAAAGTTAAAATTTTATACTGCAATATTATATTTGCTATCCCCGAAAAACCCCTCGATTGAGCATAAATGCTATTTCTTTTATTTATTTAATTTTCCGGTCCGCCATATTGGATTCCCGAAAATTCACTTCAGGGTAAATAATTAAAATTTTTTCTTGAAATATAATATTTACTGTACCCAAAAACCCCTTGATTGAGTAAAAATGCTATTTTTTTTCAATTTTTTGTTCCGTCATATTGGATTCCCGAAAATTCATTTTAGGGTAAATAATTAAAATTTTTTCTTGAAATATAATATTTACTATCCCCAAAAACCCTTTGTTTGAGTAAAAATGCTATTTTTTTTTCAACTATTGTTCCGCCATATTGGATTCCCGAAATTTCACATCAGGGTAAAATTTAAAATTTTTTACTGCAATGTTTTATTTGCTCTCCCCGAAAAACCCCCTGATGGCGTATAAATGCTATTTCTTTTATTTATTCAATTTTTCGGTCCGCCATATTGGATTCCCGAAAATTTACTTCAGGGTAAATAATTAAAATTTTTCTTGAAATATAATATTTACTGTCCCCAAAAACCCCTTGATTGTGTAAAAATGATTTTTTTTTTGAATTTTTTGTTCTGCCATATTGGATCCCCGAAATTTCACATGAGGGTAAAAAATTAAAATTTTTTACTGCAATGTTATATTTGCTGTCCCCGAAAAACCCCTTCATTGGGTATAATTGCTATTTCTTTTATTTATTCAATTTTTCGGTCCTCCATATTGGATTCCCGAAAATTCACTTCAGGGTAAATAATTAAAAATTTCAATTGAAATATTATATTTGCTGTCCCCGAAAACCCCTTGATTGAGTATAAATGCAATTTCTTCTATTTATTCAATTTTTCGGTCCGCCATATTGGATTCCCGAAAAATTATGTCAGGTTAAAATTATGAAAAATTATACTCAAATATCATAAGTATTGGCGTTATGATCCTTTTATATAGTAAGAATATTATTTTTATACTTAAGTATCAAATTTTTACTGCCTGTAATCTATAACTTCCGAAAAACTGTTTTTCGGTTAGAAATATAATTTTTTTTACCGAAAATCGTTTTTTTACTCCCGAATCTTAAATCCTTTATTTTTTAACATTTTTTAAACATTTTTTTAAAAATGTTGCATATGCAATCCTTCGATAGGGATATGATTTAATATAACTTCACTTTATTGATTATAATTATAAAAGTATAAGTCTACAAGTCAAGTAACTAATAATAGGTAGTACAGCATGGAGATAGACATCCAATACAAAAAAGCGTCAGTCTCGTCACGTCCTATTACCGGACGTGTCCTTACTTATTTTTGAAAATCACGAGGTGGAATCTATGCAATTTACGTTGCATAAATCTCTCCTACTCTACGTTATAGCTTTTGGTCTCACGCTATTATGCTAGATCACTATCAGCGGTAATGAAATTACGGGTTTCTATGTTGTCTGTGACGTTTATACGAATATCGGATGTATGGTTTATCATTCATAAATATCAAATATTAGGGATTACAAAAACTACCATAAGGAACACTAAATCAAGCAAATCATTGCTGAATTTTTATTAGCCACTATATTAAAAATTTATCATATAATCTTTTCAATATTTTATTTTAGCTTTTGGCTATTCCGGACAGGCCTAGGGAATATATACTTTTTTTTAAAATTCAATGGGGTATGACCTTGTTGGGCTATTATAAAATAAAAAACAAATTTATTTTTTATTCTAATGCTTTGTTATCTGACCGATGACCTTATCAATGACCTTTCTTAAACAATAAAAATTTCATTTAACAACATATTTTAAAAAAATTATTATATATATAAAAATAAAATTAAAGACTACTGCGGAATAAGGTATGGTTTACGGCCCCAGCATATTTTTTGCATTTTTTTGGCTCAATTTGATGATTTATGATAAAAAATAAGATTCCGAGGGTCGGCACCCCCCCACCCCCCCTGCGTTCACCTGGGGGGGTTGAAACGTGTTTTGGACTCCAAAATTAATATCTCCGGACCGAATCATCCGATTGGGGCGTGGTTGGTGTCAAAATTTTCGTATTAAAAAATTACACCAGAAAAAAATTGGTTTTAATATTTTTCAACTCGTTTTGAGGTTCAAAACGTCGAAAAACGTCATTTTTAGCTTTTTTGACGGTCTAAAAATTGAGATATCTCAGGATAGAGGAAAAACTCCTTTTTTTCGCGCTCAGGGGAACTTTGTCTAAGACTACTTTTCAAAATTCCGTCGGAAAAATGGCAACTTTTACGGTGCGTCACTCGCAATTGACGATTATGTAAAACAAATCGTTTTTTATTTTTGCTTATTTTAACATACCATTATAATAATTGATTTTAAATCAAAAATTAGCTTTCATATGATCTTTTCTATGTTTTTCTTATATTTTTTACATATAAAAACGATATATTACCTATACTTTACTTTAGGAATTCATTTATTTCCTAAAATCTCTTTTAATTTTCGCGATATAATACCTATTTTTCGCTATGAATAATAGTATAAAAATAATGAAAATACTAACATTTTTATTTTTAATATTTATTTTGAAGTATATGATTAATTCTTACATCTAGTATTAAATTATTTTATAAATAATGACAAAAATAACTAATCAACTTATTGAATTATAAAATGTTTTAAAAAAAATTTTTTATTGATTCAATTCATTGAAGGAAAAAATTTTTAGCATTGGTTTTATATTTATAAGGTGACAATTTTTAATTAAATAGTACTGAAGAAGGCGTCTGAAAAAGCAATAATATTTTTATAATTTACCTTCTTACCTATCTTATATAGCTTATTATTGTAATTACCTAATTTAATCTTCCAAATCACTGTCTTCATTTATTACTGTAACGATTTCCTCAGTATCAAAAATATTATTTAAAAAAACAGCTGGTCTAAAAATTTCATCTTTGTATCTTGCAAAACATAAGTAATATATAATTGCTGCCACATGACAGCAGCTTCCTACAGTGCGATCTCCATTTGGACAATCACAGCAATATCTATGAATCCCATCAATATTGTCAAAATTAGGTATGTAATCTATGTGTACTTTATAATATTTAGATTTTTTATGACGTGAGCGAACTTTAAATTGCAAAATATTGTTATCTGCTTTTAAATATTTTGCATGAATCAAATTGTCTTCTTCATCTAGGATTTCTGCTAAATAGCATACAGCCTGAGATAGTTGGTAGGTACCAGTAAAAAATAATTTTAAATCAGAAATACTTAATTTTGGGAAATCTTGCAGTGAGTGAAGATAAACTTCCTCTCGTATTATATCTTCCTTCTTTTACTTTATTTGATAAAGTATTTACCATATCTTTTCTTATTTTCATTCGCTCTACTATCTCATTTGTCATTGTCACGTCTGTTGCTAACCTTTTTCCAAACTTATTATGTAAATAATTAGCTATTTTAACGTAAGATTCAAGCCTTGGGAGAGATTTATTTGGATATTCATCGTGAAGAAGTTTATGTTTCTTACCAATCATTCCGTGCACCACTTTAACTGCAAACCTTATTTTAGTAACAAATCTTATCAAATATCTTAACAAATATCGTTAGATTCAGTAGTCGTAAGTTGTGCTCTTTTCCCTTTTAAAGCAGGCATGTATACTTTGTATCCTTCATTTTTAATCTCATCTACAACATCTCTGAAACCACGATCAACTATAAAAATATCCCCTTCTCTCAAAAGATTTTTAAACGATGCATTTCCTTTTAAAATACTTCTCAAAATTTCTGCGTCATTCATATCGGCAGAATAAATTTGAGGAACATCAAGAACAAAACCATCTGTTGTGCAAATGGTAAATGGTTTTGCTAAATTGTTTTTTTTATGCAAGGAATATGATCGTCTTTGGTAACTATTATTTTTACTTTTTTGATGATTTACGTATGTGCCATCAAATATCAAAATCAATTCATCTATTATATTGTACAACTTTTTTGCTACTTCTGTTGTATGACTGACAATTAAATCGCTTCTAGAGCAAGAATTAAAACCAAATTTATCAGGTAAAATATCTTTTTCAAAAGCTTTTATTACTGAATCACAGGTATCGGATACAAGTTGATGAGAGTTTAATTTAAAAATTTTAGATATCAAAGGGTCTGAGTTTCCAGTACGTAATTTCACCAAGAAAATGACTAAAGCTTGTAAAGAATTTCTGTTTGAAGAATTCCTAAGAGAAATAAGCAATTTTTCAATTTCTTCTATTTGAGTCCATGTAAAAACTTTAACATCTTCATCTGAAAGAAATTTGTTTTTCACGTCAAAATTAATTCCCTTTACACTACCATCAATAAAGGTATCTAAAAAATAAGTTATCTCAGAAGGAGTTAATAGACTTGAATTTGAATAAATTTTTAACTCTTTTGCAATGATAGCAATAAGGGTTGTTCTTATCAAATGATCTTCACAGCATCTATTTCCGTCTGGCACATAAATTTTATAATTTCGAAAAACCTGTAACCTGGTTTCTTTAGGGACTACAATCATAGGTTTAGAAGTTTGAAGGCTAAAACAGCATTTTCGGTGAGTTAAAATAACTATTTTAAATGGAAGCTCAACAAGCTCTTTGTCCGCATTTGTACAATAATTTCTTTCAGGTAACAAAAATGCACTTCCCGAGTCAAGCCTTGTGATATTTGATTGAATAGATAAACCAGATACAGACTTTATTAATTCTAAATTTTTTTTGTATTCTAAATTTTCTTTCAGTATTCGACCTTTGTTAGTAACACACGGGTCAGAAAAATTGGTTTTTAAATTATTTTTAGCTGATCGAAGTTTATTTACTATTGGAGAATAATTGGCAGTAGACGTATTTTGTGGTGGATTATCAGAATCAAGTAATTGTGGAGTTAAAATCATTACATTATTTGAAGATTGTTCTTGTTCACTCTTTTTCTTAGATATATTTAATTGTAATTTAAAATAACAATCAGGACATAGCTTATCATTTGTATTCGCAGTTATTTGGTAATCATTTTTCAATAAATCTCTTATTGGCACAGTAGTATATTTAAGTAAATTTGAGGCCCATCTTCGAAGAATCTTTCCACAGCAAATACATGGTGTATTATTAAAATTGTTTTCAGTAATCTGAAAGTTATTTTATTTTCACGTTAATTTAGTTAAACTGCAAAAAGTTATATGATTGTGATTTAAAAAAATTGCATTACATGGAAAAAAAATAAAAGAAAAGGGTTTTAAAAATTAAGCAAATGCTTTTTTGAAATTATTTTAATTTAAAGGATGCTATAGTTTAATTTTCAAATTTCAGATTTTTAAAAATGGATAACTCAAAAAGAATAAATAGAAACAGCGTTTTCATGATGTTTTAAATGTTCCATTTCATAAAATATATTATTATTTTTTTGAAAATAAAATTTTTCATTCAAGAAAGCTTTTTAATTATTATTTATTTAGTACAATACAAAAATTTTTGTACAATACGATAATTTTTAAGTATAGGTATAACTTCTTATACCTTAGTGTAGGTATACAACTACTTTATATACCTATACGTTGAATCTCTCATTTTCTACTATAAATATTTAATTTATAAAAATCAATATACCTCAAAAGGTAGCAGATCATTTGATATTGATGTTTCAGGACTGGAATCATCTTTTTCCATGTCGTTTTTGGTATATGTGCTTTCTAGATTTTTCGCTTCTAAGAAATAAAATTATAATCAATTAATAAAAGGATAATTTACTGCAGTGAAATATATAATTATTATTACTTAAAACAAAAGTACGTCTACGGCATTTCTCACATAAAGTGTTTCCTTGAATTACGTCTTTATTTAAAATAATTGAAAGAAACTCTGTGTGTTCACTTTTTACAACCATATTTCCTTTCTTATGCAACAAAACGTATATTCCACATCTTACACAAGGAATTTTAACATCTGGGTTTAATCTTCTAATTTTATTAGCTGGTTCTTCCATGTTTAAAAAAAACTAATTCTAAAAAATTAGCAATTTTTATATTTTTATCTGTATACTAAAAAGTATATAAATGCCGTACCTTTACTAATTTAAAAAAAATTCCTTCACTTTTCTATGAAAACTGTCTTTAGAATTTCCAAGAATTTTTAAGTATGACGTAACAATTTATTATTTGGAATATTATTTCGTTAATTAAAATAATATAAGAAAATGAAGGGTTTAATTTGCTTATAAATAAGTTTCTGACACCAACAAACAACTTAATAATTAAAACCGCCACGCAGTTATAGCGACATCAATTCAAAATAGCTGTACTAAATTACGCGCGGGAGTTTTAAAATTTTGTATTATATTAAAGTCATTAAATATGCCTATAAAATAATGTTTTCTTATATTTATCTCACTATAAAGATTTAAAATAAAAATGTTAGTATTTTCATTATTTTTATTCATAGCGAAAAATAGGTATTATATCGCGAAAATTAAAAGAGATTTTAGGAAATAAATGAATTCCTAAAGTAAAGTATAGGTAATATATCGTTTTTATATGTAAAACATATAAGAAAAACATAGAAAAGATCATATGAAAGCTAATTTTTGATTTAAAATCAATTATTATAATGGTATGTTAAAATAAGCAAAAATAAAAAACGATTTGTTTTACATAATCGTCAATTGCGAGTGACGCACCGTAAAAGTTGCCATTTTTCCGACGGAATTTTAAAAAGTAGTCTTAGACAAAGTTCCCCTGAGCGCGAAAAAAAGGAGTTTTTCCTCTATCCTGAGATATCTCAATTTTTAGACCGTCAAAAAAGCTAAAAATGACGTTTTTCGACGTTTTGAACCTCAAAACGAGTTGAAAAATATTAAAACCAATTTTTTTCTGGTGTAATTTTTTAATACGAAAATTTTGACACCAACCACCCCCAATCGGATGATTCGGTCCGGAGATATTAATTTTGGAGTCCAAAACACGTTTCAACCCCCCCAAGTGAACGCAGGGGGGGTGGGGGGGTGCCAACCCTCGGAATCTTATTTTTTATCATAAATCATCAAATTGAGCCAAAAAAATGCGAAAAATATGCTGGGGCCGTAAACCATACCTTATTCCGCAGTAGTCTTTGTCATACCAACTTTATGATTGTATATCTCAGCGATTACCTGAATTAAGGGGTTTCCTAATAAATGCCGCATACTTTCAAGTATATTAAAAGATATTTTAAATATAAAAAGTATTTATAAAATGTTAAAGGTGCCGAAAAAAAAGTAATTTTTTGAAAAATTGATAATTACAAAAATGTCTATGAAATTTGTATTATTTATTATTTTTGGCTCAAATTTTAGGTTTATGTCAATGTAATATATTGTGTCACTAAAACAATAAAAAAAAGAATCTCAATTAGCTTAAAAAAAAGTATTTATTTTGAAAATAATTTTTGTTGTAGCAGATGTATTTTGTACTTTATTGTACATGGCTTTACTCAAATCTGCATCAGAAATTAATGACAAAGCTTCTAATTCTGAAACCTGGTTAGCACCATTTCCAGCAATTTTTTTCAGCTATTGAGCGAGCTGAAGTTTCATCCCTTATCTGACGAAAAATTCGAGCCCCTGACTTATTTCCAACAGCTTTCATGGATTTGAAATTATGATTATTTAAATTTTAAATTATGCTAATTTATATAACCAATACTTGTTTGTTCTGAGAAAAAAACATTTTTTTCTATGTGAAAAACTCGGAAAATTCCGGAAAATCATTAAGCTTGTGTTACCTGGTTATATTAGCAATCCAACTGGTTTAACCAAGTTATAATTAGAAAATGAGTTTCGGTTGTTCAAAAAATAAGAAAATTCCGGAAAATCAGGAAAATTCAATCTGATAAGCTTTAGAACATCTTGTCTTTCATGTAAAATTCCATAAAAATCATTTTTCTGGAAGTTACAGATTTTTCATGTTCTTTAACGTGAAAATTTTTTTTTTTTATTAGGGCCATCCTAACCTCCAAAACTTATTTCGTTAAAAATAAAAATTTTTTTTGTGAGTTTTTCTTCATTTTTTTAACTTGAAAATACTTTGACTTTAAAGTTAAGAAAGATTAGTAATAAAATTATATTTTTGCGCATTTTCTTATGAAATAATTGTTTTTTATTCAAATACGGAGGTCCAGAGAAAAAACATTCTTTTATAAAAAATTTTAAAATTTAAAACGATTTTTTTAAATATTTCATTGATATTTCTACCAGAACTCTTAAAATGAATAAAATTTAATTAAAAATTATTGTTACTTAACAAACATGTATGCCTGATTTAATTTCATCTTTTTTTATTACATTACGGGGCAAATGAGTTTTTTTGAATAGTTAGCTACTCCACCAGCTTTTGTGATTTTTTTTTTTTAATTAGTTATGCTTTGATAATTTTACGTAGCTATTATTTTACTAGGCATCCAAGTTTCAGTTTTTTTTTTTTTTTTTTTTTTTTTTTCGTAGGAAGTGGAGAAATGCATTACGCATACTGATCAGCATCCGAACTGACAGTTATGTGGGACTCGACCTACTTTGCCTATACCCACTAAAACTCCACTCCCTTCCTACCTTATGCGAGCCTATCCCGGGACCGTTTTCACATTACTTCAGGACAGGTTAAAGGCCATTTAGTTCTATTCATGAACTCCATCTTTTGACTTGCATCCACTGACTCGCCAGTCTGGTTAAGGACTCCGTCATTCCATCTGGTTGAAATTTTGTCTTTATGTACTGTCATCTTTAATAAAATATATGTTAGCTAAAAATATACGTTAATTCTCATTATCATCATAAATAAATAAATAAATATATATAAATAAATAAATAAAAATTATCCTACCATCTACTATTGCTTGCGGTATCAAGAGTAACTGCAGGGATGATAGTATGTTAGTACAACAGCTGCAGTCATCAGGATAACCGCAATACGTCTTAATATTAGCCTATACCTTGGACTTCAGGTTTTTTGGTGCGGAGTATGTACTCCACATACTGGCCAATTTCGGACCATACTTCTTCATTTCGAAGCATCAGGCCAACCACATTTTCAGGTGTGATTTGACCGATGTTAGCTTCTAATTGAAACTTTTTAGCAGCCCACCTATCGCATTTGAAGAATGTGTGTTCCGGCGTGTCGTCTTTGCCAGGACAGTATATACATTCAGCACTATTCATCTTCTGGATCCGAAAGAGGTAGGAGCAAAAAAGTCCATGTCCGTTTAGGAATTGGGTCAAAAAATAATTAATGTCCCCATGCCCTCTATTTATCCAAGGTGGCAAGGCATCCAAGTTTCAGTTAAAGTAATAAATATGTTATTGATTAAATTTTCTTCATTTACTACATCTTTAAATGTATACTTCTTGTATATAATTTTTGATTCATACAAATTATTTAAAAAAAACTTATCTGATTCGAATTAAGGTCGCATAAAAACATTCATCAAAAATTGAAATTTATTGATGATACAGACAGACAGGCAAAACAATGTTTTTTTACAGAAAGGTGAAATACCTTAATGTACGTTTTTCGGTGTGCTAAAAACGAATCTAAGGTCAAAATTTACGCATCATGAAAATAAGTCACGAGCCCCGCGTAATAAAGACAAAATTTTCTTGAATACGATTTTAGTTTCACGGGGACTTGAAGCTCCTCCATGACAAGTTTCCAAGCCTGACTGAATTCGAAGTTGCTCCTCGAATTTGTCTTCGTCTCATTTTGTGACATTCCAATCCAGGGGACACCTCCTATACGGAGGTTGTTGCGAAGTTCCCTCTAACACCAAGAAGGCAACGTAGTTGTAGTCACTATCATTGCAGTTATCCATCACCCTCCAGTCTCCAATTCTCCTAGACGACATCTTTGAGGATTGTGATGTGGAAAATAACTTAGAAAAATCAAAATTTAATTTTAAAATAATCTCTTGTATAATATTTATTAAGTTTATATAAATTTCACTTGATGATCTTGCAAATATTATAGTTTAATTTTTAGATAGATTATAAGATTTTAGTCAGTGGACTGTAATAATTATTTGACACATTTGATAATAATTTGTTCACATTAAATTATTGAATTTATAATAGTTAATAATTTATAACAAATTTTCGATGACGATGCTAAAGAGCCGGCGAACGAGACGACAATGAAGACGGAAGAAAAATAGGCGGTGGAGCAGTAGGCGGTGGAGCACGCGTGCAAAACGATGAAGCGATTGAACAATTCAATTCGTCGTTTCTATAATTATATTAAAAATCATGAAATTTAAATTTATTTAATTATTATTTATTAATAACATCTTAATAAAATGTCATCAAGAATTTGCTCGTAAAGGTTGTTATTATTTCAATCATTTTAAATAATAATAATAATAAAAATAAGAAAAATATTTGAAATATTTTTTGTAAGAAAAATGTCAAAACTTTTCAAACAGTGAATTCATAAAAAAGAAAATAATTATAAAGAGAAAAAGAAAGCCACCATTAAATGATGTCTTCATCTTCCTCATCATCTCTCTCATCATTTTGTCGTTAAAAAGGCAGGTAAATATTTCAATTCGGAGTCCACGGAACAACACGAAAAGACAGGATCTTATACTTTAAAATTATTTAATCGACGCTCCTGTGTTCTTCATCAAACTAAAAATTTTCAAAATGGCAGTTCATTCTTTTCTCAGGTGATGTCGCCTTCAAGAATCAACAAGCTCATACCTTTTTCATACTTTGCCGTCTTATTGATGAAAACGGAGTCGTCGATTCTGCGCATTAACTTAAGTTATATAATCTAAACTAATATAAAATCTTACAATATACTTATAATTGAGCGATTTTCTCTAAGCGTATCCTGAATCTTTGTAAAGAAAGTGCGACTGGCGTCTACTAGATTTTGACACTATACAAACTATGAACAGTACGACTTGAGACCAAAAATGAGAAGATCGATCCTTCAAAATCCGCGAATATATATAGTGACGGAAGAATTTGACAAATCATCAAATTCTCATCCTGAGCTCAGTATGGGGATGTAAGGTTTTGCAATCGATGACGCGGACCATCGCCCGAAACCTGAGGGGAACTCAATCAATTCTTAGAATAGGAAAAAGCAGTAATTGCACAATAACAGATTACACCAGCTTTCGAATTTGTACCTATTCTTGATTTGTAATCGAGTCCCGCTAAATATCTTTACCATGAATCACACTTGATTATTTTATTTAAATATTACGCCCTTTGTTTGGGCCAATATGTGATTACGTTACACTTCCATCCATAAAAAAAAAAATTTGTAAAACAAATTTTTGATTATAATTTATCTTTTGTTAGTCACTACATATGCCAACTCTGAAGGATCACAATTGAATATTAAAATATACAAAAGAGAAATTTTAAACGTTTCTAGTATAACCGACTACACGAGCTTTACAAAAATTTTATATTGGCTTCATTCTGATATGTATATGCCCATATAGGTTTTTTGGGTCGCTAATCAAGAATTTCGACTCCTGTTTCATAAATAATTAAAATTTCACCCTTAAAATAGCTAGAGCTACCTCTAAAAAGGGTATATCCTGGACGCTGAAAGTGCGAAAATAAAAAAAACACCCCATTTACGGATATTTTTAGCTATTTGAAGGATAAAATTTTAATTATTTATGATAAAGAAGTCGAAATTCTTGATTAGCGGCCCCAAAAAACGTATAAGAATGTACCAACGGACGGACCCTCAAAGTACAAAGATAGATAAAACACCCCTTATAGGGGTAGTTCTAGCTATTTTAATTGTGAAATTTTAATTATTTATGAAAAAGGAACCGAAATTCTTGATTAGCGACCCAAAAAACCTATATGGGCATATACTGGATGCTAAAAGTACGAAAATAGCAAAAACAGCCTCTTTTCGGGGGTAGTTTTAACCAATTTAGGGATGAAATTTTAATTATTTATGAAAAAGAAGCCGAAATTATTGATCAGCGACCCAAAAAACCAGTATGGTGCAAATCTGGTGATAATACAACCTAACCCGTATTTTTTTTTTTTTTTTTATTAATTTATTTATTGTATAAATATAATAAAAAGAATTGAGATTACATATGATTTAACTTAATTATATTGCACATGAAGTTTAATTATATAAAAAGATAAAAAATTTTTAATGAAAAACATAAATATATAAAAAGTAAGAATAAAAATAACTGAAAAAACATAATAATATAATATATAAATTCAAAATAAAAAAATATAATAAGTATTCAATCTGTAGTGTTGGTAAGTGTAAAGATGAGTAAAAGGAGGAAACAGTTTATAAATAATTGCTTAAAAAATTATGAAGGAAGTTAGAGATGGGGGGACAACGAAGGAATACCCGATTCTCGTGAATCAATTTCTAGTAAGAATTTGTGTAAATTTGCTTTAAAGGAGCTAATTGAGGACGAGAATCGAATATTTTCGGGAATTGAATTCCAAAAGGAAATCATATAAACGACGGAAGAATTACTGTAAAAACGATTTTTCGTAAGATCAACTTTTAGATGGGGCCTGTTTTTTGGACGCAGCTCTCGGGCTGGCGTATATATATTGATTTTGGATTTTAAATAAGTAGGTTTACCATTTTGAAGTATGTTGTAAATATATGAAGCATAAAGATATTTAGCCCTTAATTTAACTTTTAGCCAACCTAGACTTATCCTAGCAGGAGAGGTCCTAAGAGGATATTTAATATCACAGACATATCGAACTGCCGCGTTTTGCAATTTTTGTAACCTCACATATTGATGTTCAGGAAGATTACCTATGGGAAACATACAATAGTCTAATAAGGGAAAGATAAGAGCAGAAACTAACTGCTTGCGAAGGTTTTTTGTAATTAAATTTTTAAAATACCTTAATTTATAAAGGGAATAATTTACTGTTTTGACAACATGATTAATGTGAGTACTCCATTTCATGTCTGAATCGAAGAATATGCCAAGATTGTTAACTACTTTAGAGAGTTTTATATTTACACCACCAAAATAAAATGAATTATCAGTGTTATAAAAATCATTTGCATTTCTCCCAAAAAGAATTATTTTAGTTTTATCTTTGTTTATAACAAAATTGTTTAAAGAGGACCAGGCTTCTATTTCCTTAATATCATTTTGTAGTAGAGAAATACCAAGATCAAAATCCTTATAGGGAGTTTGAATATAAATTTGAAGATCGTCAGCATAAAGAAGCCTTTTAGAATACACAATTTTAGTACCTAAGTCGTTTAAATATATAAGGAAAAGAAATGGGCCCAACACCGAACCCTGTGGAACTCCACTTATATTTTTTTTTATGGAGGAGGCCTTATCATCATAAATCACTGATTGAGTTCTATCAGAGAGATACTCAGAGAACCAGCCTATAGCACTATCAGAGAAGCCAAAAACTGAGAGCTTCTGTAAGAGGATTTCATGAGAGACCCTATCAAAAGCTTTTGACAAGTAAATCATGACTAAAATGGTTATTAGATCCACGACAAATATCATCAGTAAGGTTGGTCAAAGTGGTCTGAGTACTATCTAACAGATTTAGTTGGTTTAAATATTCAAAAATTTGCTTATGCAGAATTTTTTCAAAAATTTTAGATATTATGCAAGGCAGTGATACAGGTCTATAATCACCAAGAGAACTAGGATTTGGAACTTTAGCTGTGGGAAGAATATTAACATGTTTCCAGGCTTTGGGAAACATGTTCAATATGATTGATTTATTGAAAGGGGCTAAAAAAATTCTTGAAAGAGCAGGAAGACAAAGTTTCAGTACCTTTAAGGAAATGCCATCTGGACCTACGGATTTGGTTGAGAACTGTTTAAAAGCCCAATCTAAATCTTCCATTTTTATGCGTTTAAATTTAAAATTATTTGACCTCGTTGGGCTTGTTAAATTTTGAATAAGAGAAACAGAGGGGAAAGCATTTTGGGTAGTTAAGAAATAGTTGTTAAATTCATCAGGAATGAAAATTGGTTTTTCTTTTATAGAAGATTTAGTAAGACCCAAATGGTTTATTTCTTTCCATATGATTATTTGTATCTGATGAGCAGTTTGTATTTAGCTTCTCAGAATAAAATTTGATTTTTTCGTCTGTGATTTTTTGATTTAACTTGTCTTTTTGAATTTTATATCGATCGTAACATTCCTCTCTACGGCTTCTATAGTATTTACGATAAAGTTTATTTAGTTCCTTCAACTCGGACTTTAATTCAGACGTGAGCCACGGTAGGGATTTATTATTTAAAGTAAATTCTTTGTAGAGAGCTAACACATCAAGGACTGAAGTAATATTTTTAGCAGTGTTTTCCCAAATTAGATCAATATCGGAACTTTTAAAGGCAAATGCCCAATCAAATGCAAGTAATCTTAGCGTAAATTCATCTTGTGAAATACTATCTATATTCCTGTCTCTTATTTGGGCTAGTGGAGTTTTTGGAACAAAGATGTCTAAAGTAACGTCAGTTAGAAAGTGATTATTAATAACAGGATGTTTTCCAAAAGATATGACACGATCATTTTCATCGACAATACAAAGGTCGATGAAAGAGTAGTGCTGGGGACCATTATGAGTGGCACCGTGAGGAACTAAATTCAACCTGTTTTCAAAGATAAAATCGTACATTATGAGAGATTTTTGATAAAAGTAGTACATGTCAGCGTTGAAATCACCTAAGATTAATTTATTACTATAATTAGCTATGATACTAGATAAATTATCTAAGAATTTAATACCCTGGTGGAATCTCGAATCAGGAGGTCTATAAACTACAGCTATGACTAGGTAAGAACATGAAAGATCAATTTCACATATAAGGTACTCGGCCAATTTTTCTTGACCAGTTTCTATACTTCTATCGAGAATACGGTATTTGATATTGCTTTTAATATATAATGCTACTCCTCCCGAACTCCGACCTTGCCTATCATTTCTAATTAAGGTATATCCCGGTATTTGAGCCATAACATCAGTAAAGGCACTGTGTAGCCAATTCTCTGTTACTGCTACCGCGTGATATTCACCAGACAGAAATTTAGCGCGGACAAAATCCATACGACCTGTTTTACAAAGGGAGCTTGCATTGAAATGACAAGCTTTGAAGAGTTTGGGGGAGTAGGCCTTAGATTTAATATTTTTACATTTATGATTTAGATAATTAATAGAGCTTACCGGTGATTGCTAACCCGTATTTTGACTGGAGTACTACCACTATCCACCTTTTAAGGGTTGTAAATAGGCCCAAAATGTATATTTTTAAGGGTTGTAGGTGAAAACTAATGTCAGATTCTGAAAGAGCATGAAATTTTGCTTCAAGGATAAACTTTTTAGCCACTTATCTATAAAGGAATATACTTATTTTTGCTCATTTCCAAAACTCTTCGCCCCGGCGTTAATGAGTTAAGGAAGTCCTCGATATCCTGTTTGCCAAGAAAAATTGTTTCTTATGCGTTTCCATATCTTTGTGATTTCTTTTTGACCACCGACTGCTGGACAATGAGTATTTGCTCTCTTTCTGTCACTGTTGGTACTCTTATGAGAATCCTAAACATACAAGTATTGTTATTTTAGAACCTGAATCAAAACTTTTCTTTAGTATATTCAAAATTTCTACCCAAGTCAGATCGCAAATATTTTCTGAATTAGATATACTGACGGATTCTATACCTTTCTTCTCTAAAATTTTCTGTAATTTACGTAATGTTAACTTTATATTGTCACTGGCTCTAGACATAGAAACTGCTACACCTGATGCAACAGGTAATAAGATGATATTTATTACTAACTTTAATTACATACGGTTCGCATAAGTCTAATGATAGGTTCCTTGGTAGTTAGTTTACGACATCCATCTCCAGAGCTCCAGTGTGCAAAGGTGCACCTGAAGTAGTTACAAAATACGCTACGTTATCGTTGCGCATGTGAAGTATGTCTCTGCACGTAAAGAAATTTCCTGCGGTCATCCTATCCCTATGAGCTCTTAGCTCCGTTGAATCGAGGTCAACGTTTTGGAAAGGAAAATCCTCATTTTCCTGTTGAAAGATATTATCCACATATGATCAAGACAGCTCCTCATCGATATATTGATATTGCTGGCTCCTGTGTTCCTGGATAATTTCTGCAACATTAGGTACTTCTTGATTGACTACTTCTTCGGGTAATGGTAGATTAAACATTTTCTTTTTGTTTTTAGGTTGCAATACACTTATGGCATCTAGATACTTCTAACTTGGCTTTCTGGACCTGGTATTTGGTCTGGACAATGCTTGTAATGTTGGCTCCACTAATGGACTTTGGTCCTTCTCCTCCAATATAGTACTTAATACAAGAATTTTTCTATTAGTCATAGGGACTACTTCTAAAATTAGCACTGGATTTCGCATCCACGTTTACGTTAGTTACACCAGACTTGAATACAAGTTCATACTCATACTTATCCAACTTTAACCTCCACCTTGTTACTCTTGCATTTGGATCTCTCTTATTTTTCATGAAAAAGAGAGCCTTATGCTCGGTCACCAACTTCAATTTTCGTTCATACAAGTAAGGTCTAAAACAATCTACGCTGCTAATAATTGCAAGACATTCTTTATCCGTTGTACTATAATTTCTTTCTGCACCTGTGAGTGTTATAGAATAATAATCCACTGGACGATCTTGACCAATTTCACCTTAAGATAGAATGGAGCCCAAAGCAAAACCTGAAGAATCCGTTGTTAACACGAATCCTATGGACCAGTCTGGATAGATTAATACTGGAGCTTGTATTAATTTTGATCTTAGTTCTTCAAAAGCCTTCTGTGCTTCTTCGCCCCAAACAAATTCAACATCCTTCTTCAACAAGCTTGTTAATGGTTTCGTTGTTTTAGCAAAATTTGGTACATATCGACGATAATAGCCTGCCAAACCTAAAAATTGTTTAATGTTTTTCTGATTTTTAGGTACAGGAAACTTCTCTACTGCTGTGATTTTTGCTGGATCAGGTTATACTCCTAACTTGGAAATTATGTGCCCCAAGTAGTTGATGGTATTCTTTATGAAGTGGCACTTTTCAGGTTGTAATTTTAGGTTAGCTTTTTGTAATCTTATCATTACTTGTCTTAGGGCTTCTAATAATTTTTCTAGAGTCTTCGCAAATATTAAAATATCGTCGATGTAGACTACCACATTTTCTAGTCCAGCAAGTACTATACTTAGCAGCCTTTGAAATGAGCTGGGAACTGATTATAACCCAAATCTAATCTTTGAAACTGAAATCAACCATATTTGCAGGCAAATGCCGTTTTATGCTAGTCATCTGTGTGTTTTTACTACAGTAATTATTTGTCATAAATCTCAATTTAAATCAATTGTAAAAATTTTGTTTGTTGAACAATCTTATAAATTAATCTTTTTTTTATAATTATTTTAAAATAACCTTAAGTTAATTAGTTTTGTTTAACATTAGTCTCTGTTCTTCTTGAGAATTTTTTGCAAAGAAATAATTATTATCACTTGTTAAAATTTAATTTTCAAATTTTAAATGTTGTATTATCTGATAACAATTTATAAATTTTGTATAAGCTAATGTGCAATTTTATTTTTATATCTTAAATTATTTTTTATCTACATTTTCAATTCTTTTTTTTTTTTGTTAACAATTTTAATTAACTTTAATAATTAAATTAATTTAAATAATTAAATTGGATATTATTTCCTTTTGTAATATTTAAGAGCCCTGGCCTCCACCATATTGAAACAAAATACATTAATTCCTAAAATAAAAAATGCTGATGAAAATGGCTATGAATTATATGCAAGTAAAGATACTCAACTAAAAACTTGACCAGGTTTCCCAGGCGTCTTTCATAAGCCAGTCTCTATTTAAAAGAATATGTGCAAGTCATTCCTCTAAAAAAATACCTACTTCAGATGTAGGCGTCAAAAATGATTATACGTGCACAAAAGTAGTACAATTTCAATTAAAGCCTCGATTTCTGTCAGACTTTTCCTTGGAAATCGATATTATACCTAAAATTTCTTCTTATGCCCCAACGGCCAGTTCTGAAACTCTTGCTGATCCAGGATTTTGCAGACGGGGTCAAATTGAAATTTTGCTCAGTACTTCAATCCACGCCGCCATAGTCAAGTGGAAAGTGAGACGAGGTGTTCTTAATGAACCTATTACTACAAGGACAAAATTAGGTTATATTATCTCTGGTAAGACTGGCATAGGATCAAATTATTGTGTTTCTGTTTGTGATGAGCCCGAATCTTACTTTCCTTCAATTTGGAGCGTTTCTGGAGACAGGAGGAAATTTTGGATTTGTCTTCTCGTATGCTTAATCCGGATGTGCAAGAGTGCGAAATTTATTTTAAAAATACTAACTTAAGAAATTCGGATAGTAGATATGTTGTGAGGCTCCCATTCAAAATAAACATAACAGACTTTCAGTTTCCTGGTTCGTATGCTGTAGCTAAAAATATGCTTCTCAAAATGGAGAATCGTTTCGTAAACAATCTTATTTTTTGAAAATTGTATACAGATTTTATGGTAGACGATGAAGGAACTGGACACATGTCGAAAACTACTGTATTTTTAGTGTTCTTGTATTGTTACCTTATTCTACACCATGGAATTAAAAAAAAAAACTTTCAACATTCTTTAATGCTTCCGGAAGGGACTTTCATAATATTTCTCTCAATGTACATACTGGTGCCAATTTGTTACCAGATCTTTTTGAGCTTTCACTCCATTGGATGGTGTATCGTTATGTGTTTGTCTCTTACATTAAGCAAATGTTCAGACAAATATAGATTGATGATGATGACCGTAAATTTCAACAAAACCTATCGCGTTTTAATAAAAATAATGAACTTTTTGTCTATTCATTGTATTCTATTCATTCTCTTCAAATACTGTCCCTTATGGTTTAGTTAGCAGCCCCTTTTTGGCAAATAGGGTAATGAAACAGTTGGTAATCGATGAAGGAGATAAATTTCCTCTAGGTGCATCTGTCATCAGCTGCGAAACATATATGGACGATTTCTTATCAGGTGGCCATTCTGTGCAAAGCTTTGCAAAAGCAAATTGAATTAATAAATATTTGTAAAACAGCAGGTTTTAGGTTACATAAGTGAATAGCTAATGACAAGATCCTGTTAAATTTCCCTTCTGATTTGGCTCATTCGGACTCTACTAATGATTGTTTCACATTGTTAGGTGTATACTATAATCCGTCTCAGGATTATTTATTTTTTAAGATTAAATTAAATGAGTTCAAAAAACGCATTAGCAAAAGATCGGTCGTTTCTAGTAACTCTAAACTTTTTGACCCTTTAGGATGTTTAACTCTGGTTATGATAACTGCTAAAGTCATAATACAAAAAGTGTGGCTGGCAATGTTACAATGGGAAAATATCTTACTTGATGACCTAAAATCTAATTTTTAGAATGGTACAACATTTTGATTGTTTTGATTGCATTAAAGATACCTAGATGGATAGGTTATACTACCAACGCAAAATATGAAATTTTCGGTTTTGCGGAAGCTTCAAAATTAGCGTATGCAGCATGTGTATACCTTACAGTCAATGGTCAAAATAAGATACGTTTATTACAAGGGAAGTCAAAGGTATATCCTATTAAACCGTTGCTAACTATACCTAAATTAGAACTTAGTGCTGCCTTTTTGTTAGCAAAACTAACTATAAAAGTTTAGAAATCTTTAAAATTCATCATGTCGATATATACTTACTCACAGACTCAATAGATGTCCTTTTCTGGTTAAAGGAACATCCGTTAAAATGGCCAGTCTTCGTAGCCTATAAACGTTCGCATATTCACTCGTTATTACCCACAGCTTACTGGAGTCATGTAAGATCTAATAAGAACCCTGCAAATTCTGAAATTCTTTAAAACTGAAACTTCGTACAGGGTTTAATGGCTAAGCCAATGATTACGAAAGTATATCTTTAAATAGTCTTTTACATATAGGGCCAAACTTATTGCCCGATTTGGCTGAGCTATTGATATACTGCATGAATTATCAATATGTTTTTGTCAGTGATATCAAGGAAATCTATCGTTAAATCCTTATACATCCTGATGATCGAAAATACCAAAAAATATTATGGCGTGAAAATAGCAATGATAAGATTCAAGCTTATACTTTAAATACAGTCACGTACGGGCATGTTAGTAGCCATTATCATGCTATTGGAGTCACTAGACCGTTAGTTATTAGAGTCAATAGTCTATAATGCAATCAAGTGATTTTAGGAGGAAAAAATGACGATGCTGATGCAGTTTAAGTGCTCTATGAGAACACTGAACTGGCTAGACGTCTACAACCCATGGACGAAAACCGTGACGTCGTCAAAAACATTTTCAACTCAATGAAAGACAAGATAGGCTAGATGAGACATCATATGACTTTTAAGCAGATAAACATAGCCGATGTTGTTAAGAAATGTGACTAATATCCATAGTCAGTCCCAGATACAGCCTGAAACACAACAGAGACACAAAACACTTCAAACGGTTGTAAACAAAAAGAAGGAGAGAAAAAGAGAAAAAAAAAAGGTAACCGAGTGCAGGATAAAAAAAATAAGCTTTCTGCAGCCATTGAACTGCCGGGTAGAACATATGCGGACGTCCTAGAAGCTATAAGGTCTCAGGTCCAACCAGAAGATTTTGGCGCCAAAATAAGATCGGTCCGAAAGACGAAGATGGGTGATGTTCTCGTTAAGCTGAAAAAACCTAGAGACAAAATAGGTTCTTTTTCACAAGAAGTAAGAAGAGTATTGGGTGAACAGGCCGAGGTTAGGGACCTTGCTTCTAAGTCATCCAAATACTCGACTTGGGCTGCCTCACCCAGCCAATAAACATTGTAAATTGCATCAAAGGCAAAGAACAAGACGCGGAGATAGATAGGGTGACTATCTCTAAGAGCAATTCAAGAGAATAGAGACCTGGTTATGTTGACCTTGATGAAAGATCCGCCTTTAAACTGGTCAACATGAAGTGTATCAAAATTGGGTGGATGAACTGCAAGATAAGGTTAAGAACCCCATTAACTCTCTGTTTTAAATGCCTGCGTTATGGTAATTTAGCCACAAAATGTAACGGACCAGACAGGAGAGCGGAATGCTATAAATGCAGAGGAGAAGGACACAAAGCAACTGAATGCGCAGTGAAAGGTGCATGCTATGCGTAGACCTCGTACTAAAAGGGAAGAAGTTAAAACACGACCTTGGAAAAGGGAAGTACGAAGCGATACGAAGGGCTCTTGTGAAATTAAGGAGCGGCGCAGACTCAAGGAAGTCGAATTATATTAAAGGTGCTTCAAGGTAATGCGTGACGAAGCTCTTTAGCAAAAGACATTATATATCAACTTACTTGAGAAAAGTTGACATACCTCCTCATTATAAATGAGCAAGGGGTCCAACCAGGCTCTCAAAACTGGTTTTCGAATAAGCTCGGGTACTGCAGCAATCTGGGTATTGAATCCAAAAAAGGCTCGGGTATAGGAGAAAGGCTCTGGCAGAAGCTTTTGTCTGGATTAAGATAAATGGTGTTACCTGCATAAGCGTGTATTTAACGCCTTGGAAGATGCAGTAAGGGATTTGACCACTGAAATTGTAATGGCAAGCGATTTCAACGCGAAGGCTTCAGTGTGGGGTTTGCCAGAAACGGATGCAAGAGGAGAGGACATACTCGAACTATCCACCAGGTTCAGCTTGGCTCTGATAAACGTAGGTAAAACAGTAGGTAATAATTTTGAATTTTTAGTGAATAGTAGTATTTATTATTTTAACTTAAAAAAACTTATATCGTATAAAATAAGAAAAATTTTTTAATAACCAAAAAGTTAATAATTTATTAATTTATTTCGCTTTATGAATACTAAAATTTCTTCAATGTGTCTCCAGGATTATTATTTTTATCGCAAATCATCTAAAAAATTATTTTTAAAAATATCAAAAAAATTTTTTTAATTTTTGAAGAAACATTGGTTTTTAATAAAAGTTTATCTGTGTACGAATAAATTAGTTTCTATAAGCTTAAAAACTTATAACCGGTTTGTGTAAACACAACTTAAATGCATGAAACATGTTTACTTCCAAATGAGGACTAGATATAATACAAATGTTACTCAACATTACAATACAATTTTCTATTGTTGTAATTTGTAATTATCACCTTACTAGTTGTTAAGATTTTAAACCCAAACTATTTTGATTCCCTAAACCTGAATTATTATAAGTCCCTGAACCTGAATTATTCCAAGTCCCTAAATCGATATTATCCTAAGTCCTTAAGCCCAGAGTTTTCAAAGTCTTTTATAAGTATTTTATTTATTTATATATACTTACCTAATTATTCTAAGTCTTTGAATAGTTAGTATTCCCCCCATTAAAAAGGACAAATTTGACCCCCCCCCCCCTTAAATAGGACAAATTTGACCCTCCCCCTTAAAAAGGACAAATTTGACCCCCCCCCCCCCTCAAAAAGGACAAATTTGACCCCCCCCCCCTTAATTTTAAAGTTCTGAAGTACCCCCTCCCTATAAACATGTTCCATGTTAAAAATGTAACATTTTTTAAGCTTATTTAAAAATACAACTAATGAATGATTATAAGCATATCAGCATAGATTTCATGAAAATATAAATTAATATAAGTCAAATTTTTCTGTAAAGACATTTATCAATATTTTTTATTTTGCGTTTCTTGCTTCAAGTATTAAAGTTTTGTTGAAGAATAAATTTGACTTTAACACAATTGCATCTTTTAATTTTGATCTAAGACACAGGAAAAATATTATTAAAAGGTTTTCTTAAATTAAAAACCATAGGCGTTGCAAAACTCCGACAAATTATTCAGTAACCATTATAACATATATAGCTTTAATAAAAATACCGTTTCACTCCTTTAGTACACGTTGCTACGTGAAAATTTAACTAATTAATAAATATCATTTGTCTTTAGAACCGTGCTTAATATGGATAAGTTTAAAAATTTATCATGATTTTGGATTTTTCAAATAAGTCGCTGCAACAAATTAATATGGTAAAAAGAAATTTTTATTGTAATCGTGTATAATAAGAATGGGTTAAGATATTAAACGTGAATTTAATAAATCTAATAAGTAACTATAGTAAAGTTCCGAAAAAGGAGATTGTCCTTCTGACCCTGAGAAGGGTTGATACCATATTCGGCGTCAGCTTTGATGACGGAGGTAATCTCCTTATGATCCAGACCAAACCATCGGTCAAATATTTGGGGGTCTTCTTGGATAACAAGTTGACCTACAATAGACAATTCCAGCAGGCCTGTGAAAAGGCTGGCCGGGTGACAAAGTCCCTCTCGTGGTGACGAACATCGGCGGTCCCAGATCAGAGAAGAGGAGGCTGTTGATGACGACAGTCAACTCCATCTTGTTCTACAGTGCAGAGGTGTGGGCGGACAATGACCGCATAAAAAAGTACTGCAAGAAACTAAAGGCAGTACAGACACAGGGGGCACTTCGAATCGCTTGCTCGTACAAGACAGTATCAGAGCCAGCGAACCAGGTGGTGGCTCGGGTGATTCCCATCAATCTGCTTGCCTTGGAAAGGCAGGCGATCTATAACCGTGAGGAAGAAGAGCGCGACGTAGGTTCCGTTCGCGCTCGCTCCCACACAATGGAATGCTGGCAGTATAGGTGGAATGGTGACCCGAGGGGACGTTGAACGCACCGCCTAATCATCGATTTGGAAAGCTGGATGAACCGTGATCATGGGGAGGTAGACTTCTACCTCACACAGTTCCTAACTGGTCACGGTTATTTCCGCGATATGCTTTTCAAGTGGCGCAAGGTGACATCTGCGGAATGCTTGCATTGCCTGGGCGAGCTGGATACCGCTGAGCACACCTTTTTTAGGTGTCCTTGCTTAGGCGACCGCCCTTCAATGAATGGAGGCCGAAAGGAGTCGTCCCGGAAATGCTGCGCAGTACCGCTAACTGGTACAGTGTGGCAGAGTACGTAAGGTGCTAGAGGGCTAAAATTTTGGCTGAGTGACTTTTTTGTAACCCCAAACTATTCCCTAAAATTTGAGCTCAATCGGTGACATGAGTGCGCCCTAATCTGTACGAAAACTACTGGAACCACCCAAATATATTTTTTTAATGCAGAGTTTGTTTTGTAACAGTCAATGAAACAGCTGCAAATACTTGATAATGATTTTGATGTAGCTTGCAGGGTAGTAGAATATTTATTGTCGATGTCGATTCTAATGATTCTGTCTTTGATTTACATGCAGGTGTAAACCAAAAAAGGAGCTGTCCTTTAATAAAGATACCAACATAGGATCATCTATTTCGCTATTATGAAACAATTAAGTCAATGAACAGCTTTGCTGATGAAAGAAGTCGCTATTTTTTTAAAATTTATTTTCTGTAGATAATTTATTCCATTTAGTCAATAAATTCAAAAAATATTCTATAGATAATTCAATGTGTTATTAATTGAGAAAAATAAAAAGTAAATTTAAAAAAGTTGGTTGTTAATTAATTTCTCTCAAATGAACGAAAAATCATTCCATAAAATTTTAAATATTAAAAGTTAGCAAGAATGTTATATTTTGGTTATTCATGAAGTTCACCGTAAGTTATTTATTATAAATCTAAATTTTTTATTATTTTGTAATTTCTTAAATATTCTATAGTCTTTATCATAAAATGTCTAAAGTAAGGTAGAGCTAGTTTAAATTTTATTAGTTTTTTAGATATTTCCAGGTGCTTATTAGTTTAGAAACATACAAAGTAAATCCAAACAAGTTGGTTGTTAATTATTTTCTCTCAAATGAACGAAAAATCATTCTATAAAATTTTAGGTATTCAAATTTAGTATGAATTATATCCCTAAAAATTCACGACGGTCACTGCATTCAGGTTATTTATAAATGGTCTAAATATCTTATTATTTTATACATTTGAAAATATTCCATAGTGTATATCATAAAATATCTAAAGTTAGATATGGCTAGTTAAAATTTCATTTTACATTAAAACATACAGTATTTAAAATAGATCTCAGATTGAGCTGCATTTTGTATGAATCCCAGAAAGACTTGATAAAGATGTAGAAATTCCAAAAAAACCAGATGAACAATATATTTTTAATAATTTTTAATTTTTTATTAAAACCCCTCAATTAAATTTTTCTACGAAGTTTACTAAAAGATGATTTGAATTTTTTTTGAAAATTATATTAACCATACTTTAAAATTCGGTATAAATAGAATATTTTAATTTGTAGAATACTTGCCTTATTTAATTGTTACTGTAACTATAATCAGGTCTATTTATTTAAGAAATACTAAGCTTGAGGTACATTTTGATGAGATCAATGTAATATAGAAAAGTTACCTTCTTTAAACATTAGATTAATAAATAAAATTTAGTTATCAATTTTTAGTATAATCAAAACTTAAAAATGATCTTATTTTGCAAATTTCCAAATAGTTTGTGTTTAAGCAAAACAGCTATAATTTTTTGAAGTGATTAGTATATTTTTAGTAAACTTTTTTTTAGGATTTAAAGGTTTATTTAAAGAGTTAATTTTGAAATATGATTTTCACTGCTGTTGTTTTAATCTTTAAACAGGAATCTTTAGTTGTTGATGTTAAAAATGCATAAAATATTAATCAGTCAGGTTCCTTTTAATCGAATTCTAAACATGCTAGTTCATTTAATTTAGTATTATCTTATTGATTAGTCAAATTTTTATAAGCTTTAACATCATGTGGATATACCATTTTGAAGGTTTTTTTAATGTCATTGAATAGCTCATGAAATATGAATTATAATTTTACTTTCTGTTTCAATTTGCTCTAAACAACGCTGAGCTAGATTTTTAATATACGATTCAGTAACTTCGTTCAATCACCATTCACTATTTTTTGATCAGATTTCATAATTGAAATGTAAATCAGTTGACCATATTTTCAGTAAATTACTTATTTTATGTATCATAGTTATAATATCTTCACTGTAATTTTCATGTGTATTCTTTATTTCAGTTTCCAAAATCTGGTAAAGTAAATTAATTAACGATTGCTCTTGTTTATTAAATTTAAAGTCAGGTTTGAGTTTAGAATTCATAACAGATTTCGCAAATACAATCCAAATTGTAGATAAAATAAATTCATCGGGTAAATTTAAATTCTCCATTTTTAATTTAGTCTATGGAATTAGCATTAGCTTTTGATTTATAGATTGCTAATATATTTTTTTAAACATACAGTACGCGGTGTATGGTATGCGTAAATGCATTCTCCTCGTTCTACAAAAAAGGCCCCTTCTTGAAGGGGCCCAAAAAAAAAAAATATATATTTTTTTTTAATGCAGAGTTTGTTTTGTAACAGTCAATGAAACAGCTGCAAATACTTGATAATGATTTTGATGTAGCTTGCAGGGTAGTAGAATATTTATTGTCGAATTTTAATGATTCTGTCTTTGATTTACATGCAGGGACTCGATTTTCGAATCTGATAGAATAATAGAGTAATGGAACTCCACTCTTAAAAACTACTCCATTAATAATAAACAGATTTATTTTCAAAATAAGTGGAGTGGAGTTTTTTCCATTCTCCCTGTTTCTATTGAGGGAGAATAATATCGCTATGTTGCCGTCATGTTTATTATCTCTCGGCTAATAAAAGCGTAGTTTTCAAAGCACGTTAAGCTAAATAATTTGAAACTATTCAAATATTTTATATTTCGACTCAAGTAATGATTCCAGAATATTATAATTCATTTTATTTATTTTTTATAAATAATAATATTTAAAAATTATAAATAAGAATGAAAAATTAGAATTTTGGAATTTGAAATTTAAAACTTCAAATTAATTATACCTACTTATACTTCACCCTTAAATTAGCTAAAACTACCCCCAAAAAGGGGTATTTAAGCTATTTTCGCACATTGAGCGTCCAGATTTAGTCCATATAGGTTTTTTAGGTCGCTGATCAAGAATTTCAGGGATGTTTTTTATGAAAAATTAATATTTGATGCTCAAATTAGCAAAAACTACTCGTGATAAGGCTATTTTTGCTTTTTTCGCAATTTAAGCTAACTTAAGGTTTAAATATTAATTTTTCATTAAAAAATCATCCAAATTCTTGATCAGGGACCCAAAAAATCCATATGGGACAAATCTGGGCACTCAAAGTGCGAGTACAAAAAATACCCCATTTTGGGGGTAGTTTTTGCTAATTAAATGACCTTGAAATTCGTGGTCAGCGACCCAAAAAACCAATCCTGATGGTTGTCAGTAATAATACTGGAATAAAAGTGAAAAATTTATACAAAATACAGTTTGAAAATATTCTGACAAAAATGAATATTTTAAAACTTATTTTTTTAAAAATATTTTAATATTTTAATCTGAATATAATATAGTAAAAGAATATATTTGTTTATTTATTTGTATTAGTTATATTTTCTAAAAATTTTATCTTTTGTCAAATTCGCTAGCTCCCTTTTCACCATGGTCAATAGCTTCTTTCATTATTTGCAAATACATTAAATTAATAAAATTATTTGCTATATAATGATATACAGCCATGTGTAGATAAATAAATCAAAAAAAATTTGTCAAAAATAAATAATTCAAAAACTATAGAAAAGGGAGGGGAATTCTATTACTCCATCGCTCTATTAATTTCGAAAATCGGGGCCCAGGTGTAAACCAAAAAAGGAGCTGTCCTTTAATAAAGATACCAACATAGGATCATCTATTTCGCTATTATGAAACAATTAAGTCAATGAACAGCTTTGCTGATGAAAGAAAAAATCGATGAAAATCCTCAAAATTTTTTCTCAGAAAAATAATCAGCCTCCTCAGAGACCAAAGACACATTACTCCAGAACGATTTTCATAAAATGGTGTAATAATTATCACGATTTATAACAAAAAATATTATACTTCAAATGTTATAAAAAATTAAACGTTTACTTTCACTTTTTCGAATCTATAAATGCAACTGCGGAATTTTTTAACAGGCACACTCATATGCAATATCTGTAATGATTTAAGCGGGAAAAGATAAATATTATAATTTAAATCAAGATTTTTTGGTGAGTATTCGAAATTTCTAATAATTTTTATATTTGTCCTAGTCAACAAATTATCATGCCAGTATCAACCCCATTTTTTTAGCAGCTGTGGCTTTTTGTTAAGTTATATTGTGAAACTGCCATTAAAACTAACTATTGGAGTGGTGGATGAGGATAAGGTGGATAATTATTAATAAGTTAATAAATATACATTTATTGACTTGTGCTTATAACTTTGCCTTTATTATAGAATGCGTGTTGCTTAGAACACGATCGGGCCTGTGGTCGGAGCCGGTGTGCATATTTAGTCTCTATCTCTCTCTCTTTCACATACACATATAATTTATATAAATCATTTTCTTAACATTCTCCCCCCTTAATTTTGAATAAAAAATTTTAAAATTTTTATGAAAAATTTTATACAATAATTATTAGGAAATACATTTATAAAAATTGAAATTAATAAAATTAAACCTTGTAAAAAATCAAAATTTTTAAATTTTATGTACATGCCTTTTTTTTAATAAATAAATAAATAAATAAACTATACAATAACACAGAAAAATTTATTAGTTATATTATATACAAATATGAGAGTGTCATATAATAATTTTTTAAATATATATTTTTAATTTGATTCTTTGCTATTAATCTGACACATTATTTAGACTGTTAATTAAAATTAATTTATGAATTGGTCTGGTAACGAATATGAATTGGTAATGTTGAAGTACAAGTTTTTACTTCTACCACCCTCGTAAGGTCTTCAGGACCTGGAAAAGTTTGTAAAATACGGCCAATTGGCCATTTTGAAGGAGGCAAAACCTCATCAGTAATTAGAGTTATGTCACCGACATTGATATTTTTTGAATTTTCTGACCATATTGACCGTACTTGTAGGGTTTGGAGATATTCACAAGACCAAGCCTTCCTCCAAATTTGCAAAAGTAATTGGATCATTTTATATCGTTGATTGGATGGAATTTTTGTAGTTAAATAGTTAGGGTCAGGTACTATATATGAGTTAGATTGCGTTAATAAGAATATCGGGCATAAGAAGGTTTGATCTGATGGATCGTCAGATAAAGGGACCAAAGGGCGAGAATTCAGACAAGCTTTTACTTGCTTAAGGAGTGTGTAAAATTCTTCAAATGTAGAGTAGTATTAACAATTACTCTGCGTAAATGATGTTTTATTGATTTCACGACCGATTCCCACAATCTTCAAAATGCGGTGATCCTGGAGAATTAAATGACCACTTAGTACCCTCTTCGGCTAGTTTACCCAAAAGACCTTGCATATAGTCTGATGAGGCCATATACAATTCTTTAAGAACTTTATCTGCGCCGACGAAGGTAATTCTTGGTCACTATATAATTCAGAGCATGGACCGCGAGTTGAAGTGAATCGACGAAATGCAGCTAAAAAATTATTGCTGGAGTAACACGTACTAAACTCTAAATGTACGGCTTTTGTGCTCATACTTATAAATACAGAAATATAAGCCTTGTAGGTTTTTGCCCCACGACCTTTATATTTAAGAATCTTATAGGGACCTGCATAATCTACCCCAGTAGCACGAAAAGGTTTATCAATTTTTTGTACTCTTGGTGAGGGCAAAATATTCATTTTCTGAACTAACCTCATTCCACGATAACGAATGCATTCGACACATTTGTGTATACGAGATTTAACAAGACTCCTACCCTTTATGATCCAGAACTCCTGTCTTAAGGTTGACAGAGTGAGCCTTATTCCACCATGGAAAGTTTTACGATGAAAACAATCAACTAATAAATCGGAAAGTGCACATTTATATGACAAAATTAGAGGATTTTTCTGATCATAATTAAGGAGAGAAAAATGTAGTCGACCACCTAACCTTAGCAAACCATTGTCTAGAAATGGATCGTATCCAGCCAGTCTAGATTTTTTAATTTTTACATTATTTTCCAAAAAGTTAATTTCTTTAGAAAAATGAGCCCTTTGAGTTAAATAAACACACAATAATTTTGATCTAGTAAACTCAGGAAAACTTAAAAAATTTTCGTTTTTGATGTCTTCAACATTGAACCAATTGAAATTAAATATTTTTAATTTGTTTAGTACGTTATTTTTTCTAGTGATTCTTAACAAGTTTCTGGAATCTGTATCTGGAATATTTTTCAATTAAATCCCAGTTTGTTGCAATTTTTTGTTTTATTATGACCTGTTTACTGACTACACAATTTAAAGTGCTTGGGAGCCTGTATGGAAATTTCTATCATCCTTAACAAACTGGAAATTACCTTTTATATAGTTATTCCCTTCCCACCACAAAGAAAATTTTTGTAGTTGATCTGGAGGGATGCCACGAGAAACACAGTCAGCAGGATTGTCTTTAGAACGAACATGACTCCAGTAAGCAGTTGAAACTAAAGAATGAATTTTGGAGCACTTGTGTGAAACAAACAACGACCATTTTGAAGGATGTTCTTTAACCCAATATAAAACATCTGTGGAGTCAGTAAATAAATAAATGTCAAACGAATCAAGATTTAAGGCTCTTAAAACCTTAACTGTTAATCTTGATAATAAAAGGGCTGCGCTTAACTCCAACTTTAGTATCGTTAACAGTGGTTTGATGGGCGCGACTTTTGATTTAGCTTGTATTAAATGTATTTTGCTTTGATTATTAGGAGTGACCTTTAAATATACATAAGCAGCGTAAGCTAATTTAGAAGCGTCTGCAAAACCAAAAATTTCATATTTAGCGTTGGGGACATAATTTATCCAACGAGGAATATTAATGAATTTAAGCAATTTAATTTATTATACCACTCTAAGAATTGAACTTGTAATTCTTCAGGAAGTCTTTCATCCCATTTTAACTTGGCCAGCCAAAGTTTTTGCATGAAAAACTTACCTGTGATAAAAACGGGAGCCAGCCAACCTAAAGGGTCAGATAATTTTGAAATGCTAGAGAGTGTATTTTTTTTTGTAATAGATTTATTATATTCATATAATTTGATGTTAAAAGCAAAAAAATCCTCAGATGGGTTATAATTAATTCCCAAAACAGAAAAATAATAAAGGACAAAAAAGTCACAATCAGCTTTTCAAGATGGAGGAAAATTTAGCAATGCTTCATTATTTGCCATCCATTTATGTAACTGCAGACACCCACTTTTACAAATTTTTATTAAATCAGTTTGTTTAGCAAGGGCTTCTTCTAAGATGTGGCCATCAGAAATGGTATCATCCATATATGTCTCAGAGTCAATAATTAGGGCTCCTAATCGAAAATTTTTTCCCTCATCTATCGCTAATTCGACACCATAAGTTACAGTATTTAGTGAGAAAACTGAGATTTTATCATTAAAATTGTATCGCCACAAAATTTGCTGATATTTACGATCTTCTTCATGTACGAGAATTTGACGATACATTTGACGTATGTCAGAAACAAAAACATATTTGTAAGTCATCCAATGAATTAATAATTCTGCCAAGTCAGGTAATAAATTAGCACCAGTATGCTGTAAATCATTTATTGAAATTTTGTTTGAATCCTTGGCAGAACCATTAAACACGGTTCTTAATTTTGCGATTATTGCATTTCTTTTTAAGATCCCATGATCGGGTAAAAAATAGCACAATAAATAAAGTAAGAAATGAGTATTTTTTGTCATATGGCCAGTATTTTCATAATCTTACATAAAAGCTGTATACATATCACGAAAAATTGGCTCGTTCGAAAAACGTTTTTCCATTCACAATAACATAGCTTTTGCTACCGCATGAGATCCGGGAAACTGAAAATTTTCCACATTTTTAATTTTAAATGGAAGCCTTACGACGTATCTTCCTTCAGATTTTCTGGAATGAGTATTTACAAAATAATCCTCGCACTCCTGCTCATCCGGATTGAGCAATTTAGAGGTCAAATCATTAATCTCTTCTTGCTTCCAGAAACGCTTCATATCGAAGGAAAGTGAAGATTCGGGCTCTTCATAAACTGTATAACAAAAATTTGAACCTATCCCAGCATTGCCAGAAATAAAATATCCTAATTTGGATTTTGTGGCAAAAGGTTCGCAATCAGCACCTCGTCATACATCCTGTTCAATTATGGAAGCGTGAACCGAAGTGTTCAGAAAAATTTCAATTTGACCTCGCTTGCAGAAAACAGGATCAGCAAGGGTTAAGTTAGAAATATGCGCTAAATTTTCAGTTTTCGGATCCGCAGTTGGTGCATAAGTAGATAATTTAAGAAATACATAGGCCTGAACCATGATTGAGAAGTCAGAGAAGAAACGAGGTTTTATTTGAAACATGACTACCTTTTTGCAAGTATAGTCACATTTACCGCCTATACCTGAAATAGGTAGGCTAGTCGTCATATGACTTGTACATAGCCTTCCACATAACGACTGACTAATGAATGAAGCTTGGGACGCTTGGTCTACCAAGGCTCTAGCAAAAAATTCATGGCCATCCTCATTTACCACCCTAACGACTGCTGTAGACAGTAAAGTTTGAGAAGGAGAATTAATAAAATTTACTGACGTAACATGTGAACTAGGAGCAGTTTGTGTGACAGATGAATTTGAGTTTGGGCCTAAATCTGAATTATTATTATTTGTACCTTGAGGTCTTCGATTTCTAGGTTTTACAAAATTACCATCTTGTAAAGAGGTATCATGTTTCTTTTTACAGATATTGCAACAATATCTGTAAACAATACATACATACATACATACATACCTACATTTACATTTAAAAGAAGCATGGTTACCAAGACAATTGCTACATCTGGGTAAAGATTTTTCATTATACGCTGCAAAAAAGATCTACTTTCTTACTTTCGGGCGATCTTTTTTTCGCTTTTAATGAAAAACTGTTGAATACGGGAAAAAATTGAGAAATTTTCACTTTCAATGCTGTCTGCACTCGTTCGCTACGCTCACTCGTGCATACAACTGCATTGAAAGCTAAATCCTATTTTTTTTCCCTTGTTGAACAAATAGATATTACATACACATATCTCGCTTGAGGAGTCATTTTAATGAAATTAGGACATTTATTAAGATAATGATTGTTTTTACACATGGGGCAATCTACTTTTTTATTTTCTTTGTTTTTACTGTTTTACTGTTTTACTGTTGTACATGAAAAACTTTAGCTTGGGGTTGGGTTGAAACATTGGTGTTTTTAGAAACTAAATTTACAAAACTACTATTATTTTCTTCAATTGACTCAAATATACCTATTTGAGACTCAACGAATTTAATTAAAATGGTAAATGTAGGAGGTTCTGAATTAAAATTGGTTGATTCAGTTGCTACAATCGGAGTGTTTGATGCGATATTATTTGAATTAACTGACAATGATAAGGTACTTAGATAAAGTTTCTCTTTAATTTAATTAAAATGATATAAGAAATAAAAAGGTGAAAAACGCGATTCAAAGATTTATTTACTTTCTAATAAATATTTTGCTTCAACATAAATTTAACCAATTCATACATTAGTACAATGTCTTAAGAAGTTATCAAAAAGTAAAAGTTTTTAAATTAAAAATATTTTTCTTATAAATTATGTCCTTATAAAATAACGAGAGTAATAAAGAAAGAGAGAGATAGAGTAATAAATAAATAATGCATAAAAATTTTTTTACATTACAAAGAAATTCAATCAAATTTGTTTATTAAAATAATATAGTAAAAAGAAAGACTAATATTTTAAATATTTGAAAGCTATTGCTACATATAAATGCGCATATAGCTATTTTATTTTAGGTTAAAAATTTACCTGAATTTATTTTCACATTTGACTAATATAAAATTTAAAATATTATGATTTATATGAAATTTATAAATTTAATTATTATTTTAAGTAAGTCTTATTATTTTATATTGTATATAACATAAATAACAATAAGTTTTAAAAAAGAAAAAAAAGATGTCGATGAATAAAATTTTGTTGTCGTCCTCAAAATGATGCGCGCGTCTTCCTTTTTATGCGAGAAAAATATGGCGATGACTAACCTTCGTTCATTTTTGCAATAAGTTGTGCACGTCTCTCTTCATAAATTTCAATCGCCAATTCCATGAAAAATCCACATAGTTTTTTTTTTGAAAATTTTGAAAATTAATTTTAAACAAACATTCATATCAATTTCTTAACAAGTATTATGTATATAGAAATCTTTAACATGTATTTAAATTTAATTTAAAAAATTTAAATTTATCTATCTATTTATTTTTTTATATCAATGATATCTTACACGATAAACTATTTTGGCTTAACTTCATAAATGCTGTAAATTAACTTTTAAAACCACTAATAATTAGAATTGAATTACAAATTTAAATTAAAATACTTTATATTAACCCTCCCTGGTCTTCATAGGACAAATACGTCTATCGAAGTGTTGACAATCTCCCACGTTTAGTGCTGTTTAAAAATGTCCCCTGGATTTTCTTTTAAAAATTTTTACCAAAACCTTCAAGAATATATTATTGAAAAGTTGTACTAAATACTGTAAAAAAATTTAGACCAAATTTAAACTTTAAATTTGGCCAAAGTCGAAAGAAAGTCGTGTGTCCTACGAAGACCGGGGAAGATTAAGAAATGCTAAATTCTGATAAACTTAGCATATTTGTTACTTCAGGTTTTTTGAAACCTTTAATAAGACGAAATTGGTGAGATGAGAAAATTTGATTGAATTAAAAATTTCAATAAATCTTAAAATAATGATAACTTGCTTATTTGTCAGTCAAAAATAAAAATTTTTTTTTTAATGAGCTCATTTTACGCTGGCTATTCGAATATTGTAGAAGAAAAATTTTCTGCTGACCCCTTAACCACTTATTGGCCCAATTCTTTCACATTTTCAGAATCTTATATCTACGAACAGAAGCCAATACCATCGCCAAAATTTTCAGACAATATTTTTTAATATCAAAAGAAGTTTTCCTGAAATTTTCTGCTTTCTCTAAAGTGCTCAGAGAAAAATTAAGCAGACGTTTAAAGCTGTTAAAAAAAAAGATATTTTTGGAAACAGCAAACTTTTAATTGCTTATATCTCCGGTCCCTGGTAACTTTTTTATAACGTTGAAGGTCTCATTTAAAAGGTCTTTGCTAGACGCTTTAATCGAGACTAATCAAAAGTCTTAAGCTAATGATGCTGAGTCAAAATTTAAGTTCAAAAACCAGCTGTTTTTGATTAAATGAATCTTATGTTAATCTATGCCAGTAAAAATCAACTACTTAAAACTTTTTGAAAATTTTTTTCGTAAAAGTTGAAAGTTCGAGAAAAAAAATGAAACCAATCAGATGTTTTTTGAATTAATCCTTGAAGCCCAGTAAATTTTTGAAAATTGGCTAAAAACAGCTATTTTGGGACCTTTTAGAGCTTGTATCTCGGCAAATCGTCCTGCAAAATGGGTGTAAGAGTTTTTTATTACCACCAACCACCCCTGAAAATTTGAGCCTGATCGGAGTCATGGGCGCGCACATTTTTGTATGAAAAGTAATTTATTTAAAAAAAAAAATAATAAATTAAGGACAGTTTATACCCGCGAAAAAATGTCATTTTTGTTTGCGCTCGATAAGGTCACAGTAATTTTCGATAAGATTCACAATTTATATATAAGTTAAGTCCGAGTCAAAGAAAAATTAATTAAATTTTGAACCAAATCAGAGATATGTTATTTCAAGATATGTTATTTTATTATATTATACAAGAACTTCAAATTTTTTTTAAATTGTTACAAAACTATCAAAGAATACAAAAATAATTACTATTTTTATTTTTCAAATTTTTTACATTTTATAGAGGGCGTCAAAGTAGAGGCTGAAAAAAAAAAGTAAAAAACGGTTCCACACCTAGCGCCTATTGTGGGCATCCGAAACTAAAAAATAAAAGAGCATTTTATTCCCTATGCACTTCTCAAGTGCTGGAACTAAAAATTTGCGAAAATTCCAAAAATTGACCATTTGGTGCAACAAAGACGAAAAATGGAGATTTTTTAATAAAACAAAAACTAATATGGTCAATAAAAAATTTTCTTATCCACTTTTTTCTGATCTTCTAGTTACAGCACTACAATTACAAATAAAACGCACCTAGATTTAGGTCAAAAGCTGAATAAGTTTTTGAGTTAGAACTGGAACCGATTAATAAGATTTTATAAAAAAGCAGTTTTGAGCTAAACGCGTTTAAAGTTTTTAAATGCTTGTTTTCATATGAATCTGTCCCATAAAAATCAAAATATCTCAAAAACATATATTTTTTTTTGCTTGAAAATTTTGTTATACAATCTTGAAATGATTTTAAGCAAGAAAATGAAATTAAAAAAAAGTGCATTACGAATTTTAATTTTTCAAAAGGGGGCCTTAATGCAAAAAAATTTTTTTTAACTTTTAAAAAATTTTACAAATGATATCAATTTTTGTGATTTGAAAATTAAATAGACTATAAGGGTAAAAAATAGGTTCAGCAGCATAATATAAATAACAACTGATAAAATCGTTCATCATGGGCCCAATCGGGAAAAAATCAAATCCTGATGTATAAATCTATCTTTAGGGATGAAAATGAATTATAGTGGTAAAAATGGGTCCAGCCAGATACAATGAATACCAAAGGATAAAATTAGCCATCCCAGGGCCCATCGGGACCAATTGGGAAAAAATAAAATCCTGATGTAAAAATCGATGTCAAGGGATGAAAATAGATTATACAAGGGTAAAGAATGTGTTCAGCAGAATAAAATAACTCACAAATGATAAAGTCGTCCATCTTAAATAAAATTAAATCCTGATGTTTACATCGATCCCCAGGGATGAAAATGGACTGTAGGGGTAAAAATGGGCCCAGCAGGATAAAATAAATACTAAACAGATAAAATCGGCCATCCATAAGGTTATTGGGCCCAACAGGAATAAAATTAAATCCTGATATTTATATCGATCCTCTGGTATGAAAATGGACTGTAAGGGTGAAAATTGGTCCAGCAGGATACAATGAATACCAACAGATAAAATCGGTCATCCTGGGGCCTAATGGGCCCAATCGGGAAAAATGGACCTTGCATGATATAATAAATAACATCTGGTAAATTTAACCATCAAGAGATCTATTGGACCCAATCATCCACAGAGTTATCTATTGGATTCGATCGGGCTTAAAGAAAATCAACGTACAAAAATACATTTTAGGCGTAAAAATGGATTCCGGGATTAAATAAATGTATTCGCATATTAAAATTAATATCCGACACCAATAAAGGTCATATTTGGCCCGACCGGGCTAAAATAAAACTTTGATTCTAATGTTGGTATTAGATTATAAAAATTTAGTTGATTAGATTGAAAGTAGATTTCAATGCATAAAAACTTTCAAGATACGAAAGTATCTCGTCCAAAAATAGTATACAAGGCAGGATTTAAAATAATTTTATGACAACTTAAATACTTTACCTGAAATAATAATCAAATTATTAGATTTTTAAAAATTTTTGTACTCTCACTGATAGTCGTCTGATAAATATTTATTAAAATTTAAAATAAATATTAAAAATTTATTTTAAGTAATATATTTATTAAAATATAATCTTATAGGCTCACATTGGTACAGAGAATAATATATACAGTATTATACAATTCAATAAATTTTGTAGGTTACGACCTAGTGCAACTTTTTCAATTCTCTTCTTTGGTATTCAAGATTCTAAAAAATATTTAATTTTTATTCTGAAATTCAATTTTATTCACATAATATAAATGGAAATTTTTATTTTTGAAATATGAATGGCAATTTTATTATAAATTATGCTGGATATTTTTTACCCCTATAATTCATTTTCATTCCTAGAGATCGATTTATTCATCAGGATTTCATTTTTTCCTGATTATGTTCAATAGGCCCCAGGATTAATGATTTTATCAGTTGTTATTTGCTTTATACTGTTGGAGGAATTATGTACCTTTATGGTCTATTTTCATCCCTGGGGACCGATATATTTGTGCTGCGGGATCTCATTTTTTTCCGATTGGTCCCAATAGGGACCAGGATGGACTTTATCAGTTGTTATTTATTTTATGCTGCTAAAACTATTTCTTACCCTTATAGCCCATTTTTATCCCTGGGAATCAATCTGTACAACGAGATCTCATTTTTTTCTGATCAGGCGCAATGGGCCCCTGGATAGCTAATTCTACCTATTGGTATTTATTTTATCATGTGGGACCCATTTTTTATCTCGAGAGTCCATTTTTATCCTCGTTAATTACCTTTCACATTAGTATTTTATTTTCGGACCGATGGGCCCAATTGGCCCCTAGGGGTTATTTTTTTCTTCTTCCAATAATGCCCCTGACTATGTTACGAATCCCTAGGCCCCATTCTTTTTGTGCTAGTTTGTGTTATATTAAAAAAAAAAAATTTCTGTATAAAGTGCCTGTATTCAGTGAGATATGAGCCAAAAAGCATTTAAGATATTTCTAAATTAAAACCAAAATTCTAAATAATACATCCGTAGTTCTTAGCTATTTTAATAGTCAATGTCTTGAATTTAAAAAATACTGATTGTACTGTGTTTGGAACATAAAAATATGTTTACTGGCCAATTTTTAAAGCTCTAGGTGGCTTGGTCACGATTTGGCAGCTGTTATTCCAATTTTGATTTTTTTCGAATTCTTAGCCACCCGTTTGCTTTTTATTTTCTGGACGCCTATATATTTATTTATTTATTTTAAGTGCGCAATGCGATTTATTGCATCTTATACACCGTGGACCACAGCACTCGAAGTAGTGAATTCCGTCCTTTTATTACCCATCCCACCCATTTTGTCCCCAGCAGAATTCAGACAACGAGAGCTATAGTCCTTGGGCTACAGATCCTGGAGTTTCCTTTCCCCGATATATGAAAGCCGCAACTGCAGGATCTGTAGTCCGTTGAGCGGTAGCAGTCGACTTTTGATAGAAAAAGTCGCATTCGCCCGGACTTTTTTGTATTTTTTTAGTGGACTAAGGTCCAATTTTTTTTGTCCGTGAGTAAAGGAAAACTGCCAAAACCTTACTCGAGTACAGCCGGTTACTTTTAAGTCAGATTATCAAGATAATTTTTTAGGGAACAAGCTTCGAACGTCGAATTATCTTTCAAATCCTTCTTATTTCACCTCCCGAACATCGTGGACAATTTTTTTAAATTAAAAAAAGCGGAGTATATTGGCAGGATTCGAGGTGGTCACCCATCCAAGTATAAGCCCCGCGCTGCGCTGCTTAACCTATGCGGTTAAGTATAACCGCCTTCGAACCACTACCAAAATACCACGGTGCCCGTTGGACGCCTATATATTTAAGTAGGTACACTGAGAAAAAAATTTTCTTGGCTTAAGAAAATCATATGCATTGAATTTTAATTTTTTGAATCTAGAGTATATAATTTTAAAACAAGAAAACCATTGTGATTTGAAAGAAATATTTTTTTCGTTTAAGTAAATATATTCATTGAATTTTGATTTCATTCAAACAAACATATGTTTCTTGGAAGAAACGAATATTTTTTTGCCGCTAGAAACTGGATAGATTATTACAAAAACTTTCAGTGTTTTGAATCAAAAAAATATATTCAAAAAAATATTTTCTAAATTCAAGGAAGCGTTTTTTTGGATCATGAAATTTAATTTTTGATCCAAAGCAAGTAGTTTTCAAAAAAATATAATCTCATGCCAAAATTATAAAACTTTATTTTAAAAAACTGCTTTATTTCGTTCAAATAATTATATTTTATTCGTTCAAAAAAATGTACTTTTTTTTCAAGAAACAATTTTATTAATAAAATATATTTTTATTGCTGAATTAACTATAATCTCCATTATTTTGCAAAAAGTAATTTGTAGATATCTTTATAAGCGAAACTTAATTCAATGCAAAAAAATTGATCAGCTAATGAAAAAATAGAAGTTTTTGCGAAAAAGATTAATATTTTAGATAATTAGAGCAAACAACATTTTTCAAGTTTTTGAAAAAAAAATGAGCTTGAAAAAAAAATAATTATTTTTATGACATTAAAATTAAAAAATAATATCAGTATTCACTATGTCATATGTTTATTACCACCTGCTAACTCCATCTGGCTTTGAATAAAAAATTTTTTTTATTTCTTTTTAAAAACTTAATGCATTATTTTATGTTTTTGAATCTGCTTTATCGATAATTTTTTCGTTACATAGTCTTTGAAAATTAACTTCTATTTAGTAAGATGCTGCCGTGGTCCATTGGATTGGTTACGATGCGTATAGTTCTGCACAATCAAAGCAATTTGGGTTCGATTCCAGGGTATGACAAAATTTAAAATTTTAAAAAATAAAATAATTAAAAAAAAAAAATAATTAAATGAAAAAATAATTTTAAAAAAATATATATAAATCAATAATAATAATTTATAAAAATAAGATTAATAATAAAAAAATTAAAAAACTATAAAAAAAAAAAAAAAACGAGAAAAAAATAATTTTTTGCATTTTGCAAAAAAAAAAAATTTTTACTGACAATTTCGATCGAAAAAATTATTTCATAGATTCAAAAATTTATTTATTTCACATAACTAATTATTTGATTGTACCAAAAATTCATGATGTTGTCGCTAAGCGACTGTTTATTGTTTCTAAGAAATATTTCTTTCTCCCAAAACATTATTTTTTTAAATAGAGAAAATATGTTTTTAACTCAATGCGTAAGATTTCATTGAGTCAAAAAGACGTATGTTAGGCAGTATTGAAAAGAATAATTTTCTTGAAACAAAGCAAATTTTTTTGAATGCAGTAATTTTTTTTCTCAGTGTAGTAAATTTCACGCAAAATCCCAATCTGACCATATTTTTTCGGAAAAACCTCAGGAAGGGCCGGAAAACTGGAAAAACTAAAGAAATCTTTCAAATTCAAATTTCTCAAAAACCGTCACTTTTTTTTTTAATTATTTCTCCCATACTTTTAAAGGTGGTTGACTCCTTTTTTATCCCATTTGCATTTTAAGTACTTCAAAAGGGTCTACCCAGAACCTACACATTTTGATCTTGCACATCTATTTTCTTACACATTTTATTACACGAAAAAAATATTACACATTAAATAAATTAGCAAAATAAATCTTACACAAGTGTAGGAAAATTAATAATTAAATATTTTATATATTTTTATAATTTTCATATTGTTTTACAATTAAAATATATAAAATATTTAATTATTAATTTTCCTACACTTGTGTAAGATTTATATTGGTAATTTATTTAATGTGTAATATTTTTTTCGTGTAATAAAATGTGTAAGAAAATAGATAGACCCCTTCAAAACCCATTTTACGTTTAAAAGATAGAATTCGAAATTTTGCATTTTCTGAATTTTCCGATTTTCTCGGTTTTTCTGACTGAAAATGAAATATCTGACTTGATTTTTGGATTTCTCGGAAAATTTTATTTTGATAACCCTTCTGGGTAAAATTTAATTGTCCTCTATGACTCCGTAAAAAAAATAAAAATCAAAGTAAAATGCTAAAAACAAACTAAAATCAAATGAATAAATAGGTTAAAAAAATAGAAAATGTCAAATGTATTTATTAATGAAATTTCAAATAATTTAATAATTATATTTGCAAGTAATCAAATATTTCAACAAATCAAATTGGTTTAAAAAAAATTTTACATTCTTGCAAAAGTAATTATCAAGCTTATTTTGCTTCGCACGGTCTATCATTGTTAGCAATGATCTAGTGATATTAATTAGTATGTTCAAAATACAATACATAAGGAGATTCAATATTAAAGGTTATGAATAATTAATTGGTGTAATATAAAATATACACTAGCAGAAGTTCGCGCCGGCGCGGATAAATTTCAGAGGTTTGACGTCACATTTAAGCGGCTTATTCAAAATATCTTACATTTTAAAAATAATTTTAAAATTAAATCATTGCAAATTTTTGTAGAATGTATTATGCGAAAATTCTTTAAAAAATATACACTTTCAGAAAATAGCAAAGATTTTTGATTTCTAAGACCCATGCAAGCCCCCTATTGGCTAAATCAAGTAATTCCAATGGCGACATTAACATTTTATCATAATCTTTCCCGAAAATAGTAAAAAAATTTTTATTTTAATTTTATTTAAACAACGGTTTTATGTAATTTCGTTCATTAAACACAGGTAAACAAATAAATTATTAAAAATACCATAAAAAATGAAAAAATGAAAAAAATTTTGTTTCACAGCTTTAAAAATCCTATATATATCAAAATGAAATAATCGAAAAAATTGATTATTTTTAATATTATTCAGCACTCATTTATGAAGAGCTGTATGGACGAAAATACATGAAAGTTGTTTCAAATTAATCTTTAAAGAAATATCCCCATCCGATTTTTTTATTTTTAAAAAATATTCAATAGATTTTGAGATATCAATCTCAGAAGTTAGTGGTCGAAAACATTAAAAAATTTAATTTTTTTTTACTAAAACTGATTTTTCTCAGAATCTAAGGGGTTGTTCGAAATATACTTTAGTGCATATTATTCCTTGGAAAAAATGCTATCGATTTGATCTCTTTATTTTTTTTAATTTGAGTTCTCAGTTTAGAGTTACAACGGTTTGAAGCTAAGTAGTTTAAATTTAAAAACTCAAAAAGTTGTCATTTTCACCACATGATAACTTAAAATGGATTGTATCAAAATGTAAAAACCCAGTTGCATTCTATTTAGTAAAAGATTTTCTAAAGGAACTTTGTTTAGTTTTTTATTTAATGCATTCATTGAAGAGAAATAGCAAAAAAACTATTTAGAAACATTTTTTTTTTTTTATTTTTTTAGTTTTTCATAACTAGGACTGCCGATATCTAAAAAAATTTTTTTTTTTATTTTTTCATAACTAGGACTGCCGACATCTAAAAAATTTTTTGTTTTTATTTTTTCATAACTAGGACTGCCGACATCTGAAAATTTGTTTATTTTTTTTATTTTCTCATAACTAGGACTGCCGACATCTAAAAAAATTTTTTTTTTTTATTTTTTCATAACTAGGACTGCCGACATCTAAAAAATTTTTTGTTTTTATTTTCTCATAACTAGGACTGTCGAAATCCAAATTATTTTTTTTTTATTTTTTAGACTTCAAATTTTTTTATGTAATGTTAACATTGAAATATTTCAATGCAATCATTGCATAAAAATATTTGAAATTCCAACTTTTCTTTAAAAAAGGATACTATTAGAAAAAAAATTTAAATGATGTACAGTTTCAGCTAAAATCAAAAAAAAAATTTAAATGCTAACATTGCATAAAAATATTTATAATTACAAATTTTGTATAAAACAGGAGACTATTTAAAAAAATTTAGAATGGCGTATAATTTCTGCTAAAGTCAAAAAAAAAATTTAAATGCTATCATTGCATAAAAATATTTAAAATTCCAACTTTTCTATAAAACAGGAGACTATTAGAAAAAAATTTATAATGGCGTATAGTTTCTGCTTAAGTCAATAAAAATGTATGACTATTAAAAAAAAATTTAGAATGGCGTATAACTTCTGCTAAAGTCAATAAAAAAATTTCAATGCTATCATTGCATAAAAATATTTGAAATTACAAAAATATTTCAATGCAATCATTGCATAAAAATATTTGAAATTCCAACTTTTCTATAAAACAGGAGACTATTAGAAAAAAATTTATAATGGCGTATAGTTTCTGCTAAAGTTAATAAAAAAATTTCAATGTTATCATTGCATAAAAAAATTTTAAAATTCAATTTTCATATAAAACTAGACACTATTATAAAAAAATTTTAAATGAAATATAGTTTCTGCTAAAGTCAATAAAAAAATTTCAATGCTCTCATTGCATAAAAATATTTAAAAATACAACTTTTAAATAAAACAGGATAGTATTAGAAAAAAATTTTAAATGGTGTACAGTTTCAGCTAAAGACAATAAAAAAATTTCAATGCTATCATTGCATAAAAATTTTTGAGATTACAAAAATATTTCAATACAATCATTGCATAAAAATATTTATAATTACAACTTTTGTATAAAACAGGAGACTATCAGAAAAAAATTTTAAATGATGTAGTTTCAGCTAAAATCAAAAAAAAAAAATTTAAATGCTGTCATTGCATAAAAATATTTGAAATTCCATTTTTTATATAAAACAGGACACTAATCGAAAAAAATTTAGAATGGCATATAATCTTTGCTAAAGTCAATAAAAATATTTCAATGCAATCATTGCAAAAATATATTTTAAATTACAACTTTTATATAAAACAGGACACTATTCGAAAAAAATTTAGAATGACGTATAGTTTCTGCTAAAGTCAATAAAAATATTTCAATGCAATCATTGCATAAAAATATTTGAAATTCCAACTTTCATATAAAAGAGGACACTATTCGAAAAATATATAGAATAGCGTATAGTTTCTGCTATAATACACCTGACAATATTATATATTAAAATTTTTAGATGTTTTTCAAATTGTGGACAATCAATATGAGTTTATCTTCTTAAGTTGTTAACGAAAAAAATATTAAAGAGGGGTATAACTTCTGTTTTCTGTTAAATTCAATACTAATATTTCAATGCTATCATTGCAGAAAAATATTTGAAATTACAAGATTTCTATAAGGCTTTTAACATACGTCACGTGACTAGTAGCTATATAGTGTATTGGAAGAAAACAAACCATTTTTTAACATGTAGTTCTTATGGAAGCGGTTATTAAAATTAATTTTTAAAAAATATTACTGATAGTTATTAAAAAGTGATTATAATTATAAATAAAGAAAACGTTATTTTACAAGAATAACAAAAAATTTTAATTATTTGTTACGTCTTTATTTTAAAAAAATTAAAAAAGATGGTGAAAAAGTTGTAGGTTATGCATATTTTTGGAGTGAAATCTTGTTTTTTTTATAAATTTACCTTTTTAAGTGTTGTTAATTAAATTATCTGATAATCTGGCAGCTATTAGCTTAGTAAATAATAGAAATGTCCCTTAATTGTGCAGTATTTGAATGCAAAAGTTATGGAAGTATGGAAGATGACCAAAAAAAAAGCAAAATTTTCAAAGTTTCCTGTTTCTGTAAATAGCAAATGTACAAAATATCACAATATTTTGAATACTTTTAATAAAAATACTGTGAATCTTGAAGAATTTAACAATCTAAGATTACAAAGGCAAAAAAAATGGGGATTCATGCTTTAAATCGAGCTGTGTCTTGAATGAATCTTACATCAGCGATGCAAGAGTTTGTAGCTTGCATTTAATTTCTGGTGAATATTAATTCAATTTATGATCTTGTTTTTAAAGTTAAAAAGTTTCTTATTATTGTTTTTAATTTCTTTTTAGAATAAAGTGAAAGACTTTTTTGGAAAATTGATTCATTAGATACTTAATATCCAGTTTTATATGTTAGAATTTGTTGGCATATATAAAATACAATTTTCTTTTTTTCTAAATAATTGATTTTTCTGAATCGAATATTAACATAGAATTAGAGGAACCTGTTTCAGATTTTGATATGAATAATCCAGATTGGGTGCCGAATCAAAAACTTGGTTACGATATAGGATTTGCAGTAAAAAAAAACCTTTATGGAACATTATGTAAGAAATGTTAAAAGAGTGTTATATCTAGAATATATTCTTATTAATAATATATTTTTTATTTATTTTTATTAAATACTTTTATGAATTAAAATTTGTTTCATAAGTTCCATGGAGGTTTTATTTTACTGCAAATCCTATATCGTAACCAAGTTTTTGATTCGGCACCCAATCTGGATTATTCACATCAAAATCTAAAGCAGGTTCCTCTAATTATATGTTAATATTCCATTCAGAAAAATCAATTATTTAGAAAAAAAGAAAATTGTATATTATATATGCCAACAAATTCTAACATATAAAACTGGATATTAAGTATCTAATGAATCAATTTTCCAAAAAAGTCTTTCACTTTATTCTAAAAAGAAATTAAAAACAATAATAAGAAACTTTTTAACTTTAAAAACAAGATCATAAATTGAATTAATATTCACCAGAAATTAAATGCAAGCTACAAACTCTTGCATCGCTGATGTAAGATTCATTCAAGACACAGCTCGATTTAAAGCATGAATCCCCATTTTTTTTGCCTTTGTAATCTTAGATTGTTAAATTCTTCAAGATTCACAGTATTTTTATTAAAAGTATTCAAAATATTGTGATATTTTGTACATTTGCTATTTACAGAAACAGGAAACTTTGAAAATTTTGCTTTTTTTTTGGTCATCTTCCATACTTCCATAACTTTTGCATTCAAATACTGCACAATTAAGGGACATTTCTATTATTTACTAAGCTAATAGCTGCCAGATTATCAGATAATTTAATTAACAACACTTAAAAAGGTAAATTTATAAAAAAAACAAGATTTCACTCCAAAAATATGCATAACCTACAACTTTTTCACCATCTTTTTTAATTTTTTTAAAATAAAGACGTAACAAATAATTAAAATTTTTTGTTATTCTTGTAAAATAACGTTTTCTTTATTTATAATTATAATCACTTTTTAATAACTATCAGTAATATTTTTTAAAAATTAATTTTAATAACCGCTTCCATAAGAACTACATGTTAAAAAATGGTTTGTTTTCTTCCAATACACTATATAGCTACTAGTCACGTGACGTATGTTAAAAGCCTTATAAAACAGGACAATATTTGAAAACTTTTAAGTTGGGTATATTTTGCTAAATTCAATACTGATATTTCAATGCTATCATTGCATAAAAACATTTGATATTACAACATTTCTATAAAACAGGACAGTATTCGAAAACATTTAAGTGGGGCATATACTGCTAAATTCAATATTGATATTTCAATGCTATCATTGCATAAAAACATTTGAAATTACAACATTTCTATAAAACACGACGGAATTCAAAAACATTTAAGTTGGGTATATTTTGATAAATTCAATACTATAATATATCATTACTATTATTGCATAAAAACGATTGAAATTACAACTTTTCTATAAAAAAGGAAACTTTTCGAAATAAAACTAAAGTGAGGTATAGTTTCTGCTAAATTAATTACTAATATTTCAATACAATTGAAATTACAACTGTTCTAAGAATCAGGCTATTATTCGAAAAAATTGAAAGCGGGGTACATTTTGCTAAATTTAAGACATATATTTCAATGCTATCATTGCATAAAAATATTTGAGATTACAAGATTTCTATAAAACCGGACAATATTCGAAAACATTTAAGTTGGGTATATTTTTCTAAATTCAATACTAATAATTTAATGCTAATATTGCATAAAAACAATTGAAATTACAACATTTCTATAAAACAGGATTGTTTTAGAAAAAAAAATTAAAGTGAAGTATAGTTTCTGCTAAATTTAATACTATTATTTCAATGAATAAACCCAATAACTCAATAAATCGGACTCTAAGTCTTTTTTTTGCTATTTCTTTTTAATGAATACATTAAATAAAAAACAAAAAAAATAGCGGCTTTAGAAATGCGTTTAATAAAAACAAAGCATTTTGGTTTTTATATTTTAATACAAACCATTTTGAGATATGAAGTGATGAAAATGACCAATAAAAATTGGTTGACTTTTGACTTTTTAAATTTTGTACTTCTTAGCTTTAACGGTTGTAACTCTGTGCCGTGAGCTAAAATTAAAAAAGATAGCATTTTTTCCAAGAAGTAATTTGCCCCGAAACTCTTTTATTTTATATATGAAATGACTCAAAAATTTGGATATGAAATAATATAGACATCGGCAGTCCTAAGAATAATAGAAAAAAACAAAAATTTTAAGAATTTAACTGTATAGTAAAATTCATATTGTCGGTTTACAATATGAAAAAACTAAAAAAATTTCAATCTATATTGTCGGCTATTTGATATATGAAAAAACTCAAAAAATTTCACTATGAAATAAAATAGTCATCGGCAGTCTTAAGAATGAAAAAAATAAAAATTTTTTTAATTTAGCTATATAGTAAAATTCATATTAGCTGTTTACAATATGAAAAAACTACAAAAATTTCAATCTATATTTCTGGCTATTTTGTATATAAAAAATTAAAAAAATTTCACGTTGTAATAATATAGATATCGGCAGTCCTAAGAATGAAAAAAAAAATTAGAAATATTTAACTGTATAGTAAAATTCATATTGGCGGTTTACAATATGAAAAAACTACAAAAATTTCAATCTATATTTCGGGCTATTTTGTATATGAAAAATTAAAAAAATTTCACGATGTAATAATATAGATATCGGCAGTCCTAAGAATGAAAAAAAAATTAGAAATATTTAACTGTATAGTAAAATTCATATTGTATTGGCGGTATACAATATGAAAAAACTAAAAAATTCACCATGTATATTGTCAGCTATTTATATATGAAAAAACTCAAAAAATTTCATTATGAAATAAGGTAGGTATCGGCAGTCCTAAGAATAAAAAAAACAAAAATTTTAAAAATTTAATTGTATAGTAAAGTTCATATTAACTGTTTTCAATATGAAAATACTACAAAAATTTACTTGCATGGATAAAAATGAGGTATTACATCCAAATTAAAAAAAAAAAAAAATACCTGGAGATTTTTTGGTGAAAAAAATTTTATAAAAAAAATAGGTCTTAATGTCATACTGGTTGTGAAATATCACCGGTGACAGTGCTACATACATACATACATACATACATACACTCACACCACACATACATAATTTTTTTAAAAACTGGTTTTTTAAAATCCTGAGGTCTCAAAACGTGCGTATATGTCAAAAAATCAGAAATTAAAATTTCACCTAAAACAATGGGTCCTCTATGAGGAAAAAAATCATAAATATTTCACTCTAGAGTAAAATTAATATTGATTCTTTGCAATATAAAAAAACAGCAAAAATTTCAATCTATAATGTTAGTTGTTTTATGAATGAAAAAACTCAAAAATTTCACCATATATAGAGTATAATGGATATCGGCTGTCCTATTTATGAAAACATTATAAAAACTATAAAAGTTTATAAAAAATATTATAAAAGTTTCACTCGATAGTAAAATTCATATTGATTGTCTACAATATGAAAAAACTGAAAAAATTTTAATCTATATTGTTGACTGTTTTATATATGAAAAAACCCAAAAAATTTCACTATAGAGTAAAATGGACATCTTCTGTCCTATTTATGAAAAAAAAAAAATAATAAATATTTCACTCCAGAGTAAAATTCATATTGATTGTCTAAAATATAAAAAAACAGAAAAAACTTCAATCTATATTGTTAGTTGTTTTATATATGGAAAATCCCAAAAATGTCACCATAGAGTAAAATGGATATCGGCTGTACTATTAATTGAAAAATAAAAAATTATAAAAATTTCACTCTATAGTAAAATTTATATTGGCTGTCTATATTATGAAAAAAATTCAATTTTCAATCTATATAGCTGGCTGTTTTATTTGTGAAAAAGCTAAAAAAATTTCACCATAGAGTGAAATGGATATCGCCTGTCCTATTTATGAACAATAAAAAATTATAGTAAAATTCATATTGATTGTCTACAATATCAGTTGTGATGAATATAAAAATAGAAAATATTTAAATATTAATTATCTACAATATGAAAAAAACTGCAAATTTTGTTAAAAAAACTGCATATCACTATATTTTATTTTCAATTATTATTTATTATCAATAATTATTTATGTTATAAAATATACTTCATTAGTTATAAATATTTATAAATAATCATGTAACTTTTTCTTAATATGAATTATAAAATTTTTTTGTTAATTTTAGAAGTATAAAATTAATTCTGTTCTCATTCACTTTTAAATAAAATTAAATTGCATTTAAATCACGTATGATTAAATTTATTATAATTAACTAAATATGATTAAAATATAAAAAAATTAATGCACAAGAGTTTCTATTTGGTTAAGCCGAGCATCGCGAGGCCAATCAGTTAGTATTTTATAAAATTTTAAAGATACCTCCGTTTTGAATAAAAATTTAAGAGAATACGAAAAAATTGGTGCCGAATCGAATAGTACAAACTTGTGACAATAAAATTTGTCATTAGTCTCGAGATATTTCAATTTTTTTACAAAATTAAAAAAATTTTATCAAGTTCAAAAATACCAAAAATTAAATATCTCAAAAACTACGATAGCTGAGCAGAAAATTTATGGCTAATGTCACCCGCAAAGTTTTTTTCTAAATTTTGACACTGGTTTCATGTCAATTTGTTTAGTGGTTCTTGAGTCATTAGGGTACAGACAGACCCACTGGCACACAAATAAATTATTAAATATACCATAAAAAATTAAAAAATTTAAAAAAAAATTTTTAACAGCTTCAAATATATTGTATAAAATTTTAAAGATACCTCCGTTTTGAATAAAAATTTAAGAGAAGACGTAAAAATTGGTGCCGAATCAAATTCTACGAAGTGCGAATGCAAAATTTTTTGATAGTCTAGAGATATTTCAATTTTTGTTAAAAATTTTTTAAAATTTTATTAATTTCAAAAAGATTAAAAAGTAAGTATCTCAAAAACTACGATAGCTAATCAAAAAATACAGGGCCTAAGTCACCCGCAGATGTTTTTTCTTCATTTTGACACCGGTTTAATGCCAATCGGTTCGGCGGTTCTAGAGTGATGAGGGTACAGACAGACAGACAAACAAACAAATAAATTTTAAAATATATGTAGTATTAAGATTTTGGACAACAACAACATGATAATAATAAGAATTAATAATAAAAAATCAATAACAACACTGGGAACAGATCAGATCTCACTTATGCTAGTATATACATAAATAATAAATATATATATACTAGCTGCCTCCGGCTCGCTTCGCTCGCCCTGGCAGCCGCCAAGGGGACTGCACCCCCCTGGACCCCTGATACTTTATTTTTCAAAAAATATGTTGTTTTATGTTACTCAATATTTTGTAAAATAGCCTTTTTTTACCCGAAGTATTATCTAAAATTTACTGAATCATAAAAATTACGGCATACGAACCCAGACTGATATTTAGTGATCAACAATACAAAATTTCGCTACCCTTCCATAGGATCCACAAGCAGTCGTTGTTTCCCTCGACTATCCATTCTAGGGTTCTGCCTGATGATAATAGCTGTTTAAGTTTCTTTTAGTTACCATATTCAGTTACTACATCAGTGACTGATAAAAATTAGAAATATATATAATATTAGTCCTAAACTTTTATAATTTTCGGAAAATGATTGTATCTTTTGACAGATCGAACCGATTGCCTTGAAAATTTAGGTGGATACGTAAAAAATATACTCGAATCGAATGAAATTCTTTTTGATAAAAATATTTTTCCTCAGTGTTTTGTTTTTTTGGTTTTTTTTTTTTAAATTTGATAAAAAATTTTTGTCGTTATCAATCGAAACGAAACCTAGCCTATGTTTTGACCCGTAATTTTTGCCGTCTTTTGCCGTTAACCCCGCGTCTCTAACTTATATCGCGTTCAAGTTTATCCATTTCGGACAAACAAACAAACAAACAAACAAACAAACAAACAAACATACAAAATTAAAGATTTATATATATATAGGATTAGTCCTACACTTTTATAATTTTCGGAAAATGATTGTATCTTTTGACAGATCGAACCGATTGCCTTGAAAATTTAGGTGGATACGTAAAAAATATGGTAGGGGGACATTTTTTATAAAATATTTTTTATAATTTTTTTTTTTATAAAAACAATTTTTTATAAATTCAAAATTTAATAATTTTATTTTTTTTATAATAACATTTTTTTATAAAAGTTTATTTTTATAATTTTTTTTTTATAATAATTTATAAAATTTTATAAAATTATAATTGCTATTTTTTTTTTTATAAATTTATATAATGTCCCAAAGAGTCTAAATAGGTTAGTATATCATCATTTTGTACATATTGGTCATATTTAGATACTATTGTAAGAATTTTTTCTTCTCTTTTTTTTCTTTTTGGATCTTATCCTTTTCTGATTTTTTGAGCTAAATGTAGTTGCCGAATCATAATTTTAGTATCTGATAGCTCTTTCTTCAACTCTGTTACGAATGAATAGAAACTAGGATGATATTTTCCCATCACAACTCTGAGGCGATTGTGCCAAGCTCAAATTATTAGTGCGTGCAGTACCTTGAATAACGGAGTTATATTGATTCCACAATCGGGGGTGGTAACGAGGAGGAACTATTCGACGTCTTCCTCTTGCTAGTATGCCAGATACATAAGTAGTTTGGAAATACTTGTAGACAGTTTCAATGGAATTTTATGACGTAAGGCTTCAAAATGAGTTTCAACGTCTTCAGTTATATATTTTTATAATATAGAAAACCGTCTATATGTAAAAGATATCCAGAGCCTTTATATTTAATTAATTCTGCCAATTTTATTAAAAAATTTTTATTTTATTTTAATTTAAAAAAAAACACCAAAATTTAAACTTTTTTTTTAAAGACACAAAAATATTGAACCAAACAAAAACTATAATCTGAAATTTTTTATTTATTTAAATTTATTACCAATTTTGAAAATAAAACAAAAGATAATGTATTTTTAATTTTAAATTTAAAAAGTAAATTTATAAAAAAAATTTTATAAAAAAGAATAATTATAAAAAAATTTTAATAAAAAATGTCTATTATAAAAAAAAAAATTATAAAAAATTGTTTTTATAAAAAAAAAATTTATAAAAAATATTTTATAAAAAAAGGACCCCAACCAAAAAATATACCCGAATCGAATGAAATTTTTTTTAATAAAAATATTTTTCCTCAGTGTTTTGTTTTTTTGGTTTTTTTTTTTTTAAATTTGATTAAAAATTTTTGTAGTTATCAATCGAAACGAAACCTAGCCTATGTTTTGACCCGTAATTTTTGCCGTCTTTTGCCGTTAACCCCGCGTCTCTAACTTATATCGCGTTCAAGTTTATCCATTTCGGACAAACAAACAAACAAACAAACAAACATACAAAATTAAAGATTTATATATATATAGGATAGGATATAGGGTAGGATTAGAAATATTTCAGCGCGCGCCTTTGTTTTTATTATACCGTATAATCAAAATTATTTTATAAAAATTCCAATACGCATATAAGTTTTTTTAATACATAAATAAAGTAATTTTTTTCTTTTCTTGTCACCCCTCTTTTTTATTAAGTTTTAACATACGTACAGATTCATTTCTCCGTACTTCAGTATTTTAAAGTTAAACTAATCATACAAAATAAACGTTTGTTAATAAAAATGGAATAAATAAAATAAAAACGGTTAATAAAGGTATGGGTGTGAATTATATAAAGAAAGAAAAGAGCGAGAAAGAAATATCTATTTACTTTACAGGGGGCGTAAGTGAGGAATATCCAAAACATAGGGTGTATTCGAAAATGATTTTTAGGGTGATTCTACAGACCTCAGTAAACGCAAAACCGCAGCCGCAACGCAATGCGCACAAACCGAAATCGTGTTGTGAGCATGCGTGTTTTGTTTTGGTTTGCGTTGACGGGGGTCTGTAGAATCACCCTCAGAAACAAATTTAGGGTAGAGTGCCCAGTAATAAAACATGCTAATATCCAATATATGACAATTATATTTTAATTACTACTTAATTAGTTTACGAAATCCTAAAATAGTATATATACGGCTCGTGTCCAAAAAAGTAAATAGGGACCCAAATCGCACGTAAATCAGAGAATGGTAAATGGCGATTTGGGACATTATTTATTTATTGACAAGGTCCGTATAAAATTTTTCTGCGGCAGTAGCGAAAAATTTTGATTTCCTTGGCCGCGCAGTGACCAGGAAATTTTACTTTCGTGGCTACTGTCCAGAAATAGTATATATTAAAAAAATAAAGAATGGCTCAAATCACACGTAAATTACCTCCCGAAGCGAAGCCGAGGATGGTAATTTGCGATTTAATGCATTATTTTTTTATGGCCAAGGGTCGTATCTATACGATTTTTCTGCGTCAGTGGTGAGAAAACATACTTTTTCCGGACGCGCATCAGCCGGGAAATATGCGCTTTCTGGCCACTGCCCAGAAAAAAAAATTTGAAGGCATATCAATAAATGACTCTTGTTTTTAGGTAAATTGAACCCTTTTAGGAATCCAAAAAAAATTGTGAAAACGAAAATGGCAATAGGTGCCCAACAATACATTTTTAATTAAAAAGAAGTAAAAAAAAGAGTGAGCCAGAGCGAACGTTAAATACCATCCCGAGGCGAAGCCTATAGGATGATAAACTGCGATTTGGGGCATTCTTTTTTTGTTCCCATAGATAAAACGCAATTTTCCTTTCTCAGTGGAGAGAAACCTCGTTATTTTTTATCACATCAAGTGGGGAGAAAAAGTTTAGACACTAGCGTGAACACATATCACTTGTGCCCAGCTTCGCCGAGCACTCATGCTAGTGCTCACGCTAGAGTCTAAACATTTTCGCCCATGGTGCTTACACTATTTTTTGCCCTACTGGGCAAATAATATTAATAATCAAACAATTAATCAAGAAATAAATAATTAATTATTTAAATTAATTAATTACTTAATTAACTTAAAATAAAAAAAAAGATTATGGTTTTTCTTGTTAAATATTAAAATTATTATTAATTCTTCGTGGAGCTAGTGAATATCGATTTTGTATCTTAATTATACATGTAAAATCGATAAACTGCACCACGTAGGGTTAAAGCGAACATAATTTTTTTTTAAAATAATTGATTATTTATTTTTTAATTGTTTGTTGTTAATATTTTTTTAACAACAAAATATGCTACTTGCGACCCGTAGTTTGTTCAAATCCTCCAAAATCCCGCTGTCGTTTACAAACTATTATCTATTTATAGATTCTATTATATATTCTATTATCTATGATACTTTTAAATGAAACTCTTCCAGATCTTTTGAATGGAAACTTTGTCTTAAGAAATGTTCCTTATAACCTTCGCAAGGTCAGGCCTATCGAGGAAAAATCTTCGAATTGCGATACGTACTTCATGATAAGTGATAGTGATGGATTTGATTATTTTAAGGTTGAAGTTAAAAAAGAAATATTGAGATGAATTCATTCAAAATTAATAAAGTTTTCTTTTTCTTTTAAATTTTTATATGGTCCTGGAATGGCTTGTTCAATATGGCTTGCTGTTTCTTGGATAAAATTCAATTATTAATTTAAAATAAAATGTTTATTTTTTAAATAAATTTAAAATTATTACGGTGTAAATTGCAATTTATAATAGATTATTTATTTTTTCATCATTTAAAAAGAAATATATTGTTGAACGTTATTGATTAATTAAAAATATTGTTTTGTATGTTATATTATTGTTATGTATGTTACATTATAATGACTATATATATATTTTATTTTAACTAAGTCATGTACTCTCCTTTTCAAAAGTACTGTATTCTTAATTATGAGGATCGATTTTGTGAAAGTAAGACTGTGTATATATATACATCAGAAAGCATAGATGATGTGATGGAATTTGATGTTTTTTGTTTTGAATTACAAACTGATATGGTAGAAAGATATGTAAATCTGGAGATTGAAAGGAGAAATGAAGAAGAACCGGAAAAAATTATTGTTCAAGATAGGAATGCTTATATTTTTAATGAAAAAATAAGATATTATGGATTTACAGAATACGAATGGGATGTGAATATTAATAAACGCTTTGATATATCTGATATACAATATGACGAATTTTGCATTGAAATTTGTAAAGAAAAAATGGAATTAAGCCCTTATGAAAAAATAGACAAAGATTCTAGTGAAGATTCTAACGAGAGCGACGAAGACATAAAATAATTTTGTAATTGTTTGAAAATAAAAAATAAAAACTTTTTTGAATACATTACGTGAGCCCGATATAGTCTAGTTGATAATAAAAGTATAATATTATTCGTATAAAAGAATCATTTTGAGAGGGGTAACTATTTGTCCTAAGCGTAACAGACCTGTCACACTGTAAAATAAAATAAAAATAAAATAAAAAAATTATCCATGGAAGGGGAAACCACGCTTTTTAAAATTTATTTATTTACGTATTAATAATTAGGGTATTTTTTAATTGTTAAAAAAAATTTGTATATTTTGCAATCTGTTTATAACGTTTTGTTAAAAAATCTTCAATAGTTAATTTTATGAAAAAATTATATTTTTTTGCTTAAATTGTAGTCGAAATTAAAAGTATAATATTACTTTTATAAAAGAATCGTTTTGAAAGGGGTATCTATTTATCCTAAGCGTAAAACTATGATAAGGGTATTTTTTAGTTTTTAAAAAAATTTGAATATTTTGCAATCTGTTTAAAACGTTTAAATGAGAAAAAAAATTATATATTATAATGTACTTTGTAGATGGGTACTCGGTGTTTAAAAATTGTCGGTAATTTTTTTTGCGTTATTACTAGACTATTTATAAGACTTTTAAAGTAAATTATATTTTTGTTGTTCAAAAGAAGAACCATTGTGATAAGAAAAACAAAAATGCACCATTATTTTCTTTTTTTTAACGCAAAACCTAATTTTTACCAAAAAAGTTTAATTTACCCTCATAGTTCGTTATCAAGGAGGGGCAGGATCAAGGATTAAGTATACGGGATTAAGGGTCAAGGATTAAGGATTGGTGATTAAAGGATACTTAAGGATCGGAATTCTGTTCCTTGATCGGATCTTCGATCTAGATTTTTTATCGGAAACTACGTGGATTTCATATATACTGAGTGGATTTTCATATAAACTGCCGTGATAGACGCATCGTATTGAAGAAATTTACCCTCGTAGTTCGTGATCAAGTAGAGGCAGGATCAAGAATTAAGGATCAAGGATTAAGGATCAAGGATTAAGGATTGGTGATTAAGGGATACTTAAGGATTGGAATTCTTTTCCTTGATCGGGTCTTTGATCGAGATTTTTTATCGGAAACTACGTGGATTTCATATAAACTGCGCGGATTATATAGCTTCATTAGCTTACATAATTTCTTTTGTAGGAAATACTACATCTAGATGTTAACTTGTGAGGATAGTTTTAGTCAGAGAGGTAAAACACTCAAGAGAATAGAGAGTTTGCAAGAGGAAAAAGTTTGTGCTAAAAAATTATTTCACTTTGAAGAACTTGATAATGAAAAAACTTTTTGTGATAAAGCAACGAGTATGGAAAAATCTGTTCGAAGTACAGGAGTAAATACGATCGAGTCATCATTTACTAGCAATAAGCCTAGGATAAATAAATTATAAAAACAAGATGTCTAACCAATAGTCTGCATAATTCACCTCAAGAAAATTTTAATATGGATGAACCTGTTCAATCATTTGATAAAAATCAAAGTTTTAAAAGTTCTATAGATCAAAGTTTTTTATATCCTTCCGATCAAGATTTAACACCAAGATGTAGTGATAACATCGATTCATCAATCGATTATGTCAATTGTGATGATCCCAATGAACTTGTTGATCACCTGAGAGTATTAGTGGCTGAGAGGGAACATAGATTTATTGATCATGATAATGAAATTAAGTTAATAATCGAAGAATTAAGGACAGCTAAGATTATATATTAATCTCATCATGCGTTTTCTATTAAGTTAATAATTGAAGAATTAAGGACAAGTAAGATTATATATTAATCTTATCATGTGTTTTCTTTTAAAATGTTTAAGAATGATGTTTCAATAAAAAATATGTTCAACATATAAACAGTTTTACACTTATTTAGCTTCCTTTATGATATGTAAAATTATTCTAAAAATTTTATAAATTTCTTATTTTATGTAGAGAATTATTTAAATTTTAAGGATTTGTATAGGATTATAAAAATTTTGCAATTATATTAGAGATTATTTACATTTTTAGGTTATGTAGAAGATTTTTTTAATTTCCAGGTTATGTTTAGGAATTAAAAATTTCTGAATAAAAATAAATAAATTGAAATACCAAATTTTATTCAGGTATACTTTCTAGGGTCGTCGTAGGTCTAAGTCGTTATATTGATGAACATAATTTATTTTTACTTTTTCTATCTGGTATTAAAGCTTTATTTGGTTTATTCGTTAAGTCTTTGGAGTTACTTCTTGATATAAACGATTTGTTTAAACGATCGAGCATCGATCCATGTTAAATCCATTCCAACTTTTTCAGCTAAATCTTGCCAATGTCTTTTATTTTCCATAGTACCACCGTATAATGGTTGTATCCATGGAAATGTTTCAGGCATGTTTTTTATATAATGTAAGGCATATGACATCAATAAAACCAACTTGCATTTGTGGTAATTCATCACGACGTTCACGATCCATCATTGCTACAGTTTGTTAATTGTTAATCGTAATTGATTGTTAATTGTAATCTTTAAAGATCATCCTTGACCAAAAATTTCATCAGCTACTAATTTTGCTATACGATGTTGAATTTCCTATGGTGTTGCTATTGCACTTACGTCACATGCAGTCATCATTATACCACAAAGAACTGAAATTAATAATTATCAGAATTATTATTATTATTATATTGACTAATTTAATCCCTATTAAGGTTTAATATATATATATATATAATATAATATATTATGGTGAGGGGAATTTTCCTTTGCTGTTTTTTTATTTTTTATAAATAAATTTTTACGTTTAAAGTAATTTTGTTGAAAGCTTGTCAATAAAAACGATATTTCGTTCATCAAAAATATTAATAATTTAAATGTCAATGTTAAATAATAAAAATTTTAAATTTAACTAAATTTGCTTTACTTGAGTAAAAAAATGTTAGTACCTTTGGGATTTAAGATAGATATGTATTTTTATTTATACATGTTCCAGACTAGATGTAACACCTTTTTTTTGAATCTTTTATTACAATATTAATGTGACAAGATAAAAATAATGACATTTTAATGTTATAAATTTTTCTATTTTACCAGTTTTTAACATTGCAAACATTGATTGTGCCACGTTCAATGCATGCCTCCAATTGTGATATTTAACTGGTCTGTAAAAAATCAATTATTATATTTATTTAAATATTAAAAAAATACCCTGGTAAATTAAGGTACTGAGCAGAAACAACCGCTTAAAAAAGGACTCCGATAATTCAGATCTGTTTTTATAAACGAACCCCCAAAAAGTACCTAAGTACATAAAATTGTTAACATTATTTGAAATTTAGTGCTTAAATAATAAGCCCTCCAAAAGAGCGCATGAATTTGAACTTTTATTTAAAAATGCTGCAAAAGTATGGCGTCAAAATTATTAACAAACGCGGGGAAATTATTGTTACAACTATTCCGTTATCAATACCAAAATATATTCACAATAGTTGTAAATCTATAAAAGTGAAGTTTTATTGATACATGTCATTAAACTTTTTTGGTAAAAATTAGGTTTTGCGTTAAAAAAAAAAGAAAATAATGGTGCATTTTTGTTTTTCTTATCACAATGGTTCTTCTTTTGAACAACAAAAATATAATTTACTTTAAAATTCTTATAAATAGTCTAGTAATAACGCAAAAAAAATTACCGACAATTTTTAAACACCGAGTACCCATCTACAAAGTACATCATATGGTATACCAAATTTTCGTATAAAATCTAATAGCTTGAACATTCTAACAGCAGCTTTACAAGTATTATCATCATCATCTGTTAAATCAAAATCAATAAATTTAAAACTATAAAGATGGTATACTTCTGCTGATTTTATTTCATCAGACTTTAATTTTAAATCATCGTCGTTATTTGCTGTTGCATGATAACTTAAACATTCTAATCCAACTTTTTTTTGCTTAGCCATTAATTTACATGCTGATTCGTACATTTGTGTATTATGTATCCCTAACCCACAAAATATAGAAAATTCTTCAAATATTGAAACACCTGAATCGGTAAATGAAAATCCATTATCTTTTTTTATTAATTGGGCTACTCCAATAACAGTATGTTGTCCGTTTACAATTGGTATACATAAAAAACTAGTATAGGTTCGGTGCCAACTTGAAATACTTGACGTTTTGACCAACACATTACATCACCGATATTTAATACTTGACTTGTAGTTGCTACGTAACTTGCTATTTGACCTAAAGGCGAAGTTAGGTTCCCACTCGTTGGATGGTATATTTTTGATTCTTGCCTTTCATTTTCCATTTCAAATGCTACATTGAATTTACTCTTTCAATTAGTATGACTTGTTAAAAAAATGTTTAGCTTAATAGATTTTCCATTTTGTTAAAAATGATAAAAAATAAAAATAGCTACCGAAAATTGAGAATTGAACTTAAAAAGGTAAACATAGATATTGAAACTTATTGTAAGAAGTACTTTCAGAAAAAGATATTTTGGAACCAATTTGATTTTCCGATTGTTAGGTTTTGTCCAGTTTGGGTTAAAAATGTCTATACCTAAACAAAAAATGCTGCCAAGTAATTGACACTATGGTTTCCCATTAGCAATAACCAAATGTTCTCAATGGTCTATTTTACCTAGTAAAGTATAATGCCATAAGAAAAACTAAAAATTATCTTTTCCTTAATATTGTCATTTTAACATCACATGGAAAAAATTAGGTAATATATGAAAAAGAAGAATTTTCCTAGTCAAGAACATAATCTTTTTTTAAGATAATCATGTCTGATAGACAGTTTTTGGTGTGGCTGGTGTAAAACATAAAACTAATAATAATAATAATGAATGTAGTACAAAGAAAAAAATTTTTTGTTTTTTGTATTTTTTAGTAGTAAAAATTTTAAGACAAAAATGTTCAAAAAATTAATTATCAAATTCAAGATATCGAGTAAAAACGATATTTTTAAAATTAATACTATAATAGAAAAATATTAGGCACAACGTCCGAAAAAAAAAAAAAAAAAAAAAAAAAAAAAAAAAAAAAATTTAAGTATTTTAGTATTTTTTAAAGGTAAAAATTTTGAGAAAAAAATTTTCAAAAAATTTAGAATCAGATCCGAGAAATAAAGTAAAAACGATATTTATAGATATTAGTACTTTCATAGAAAAAATATTGCTGATTTTTTACTTTTTAATGGAAAACTTACTTTCAAAAAAATTTTTCAAAAAATCGAGTGACAGATCCAAAAAAATCGACTATAAACAATATTTCTGAAACTATTAATCCCATAGAAAAATTTTTTTTAACCAAATTAAATTATTAGATCCAAGAAATCGAATAAAAACGATACTTCTAGATATTAGTACTTTCATGGAAAAAAAGTAGTTTGAGATTTTTTTAATAATAAAATTTTTGAAAAAAAATTAGGCGTTAAGGTTGTGAAATATCACCGGTACATACATACACAAATAGAGACTTTTTTTTAAAAACCAAATTTTTAGCTTCCAGGGGTCTTAAAACGTGCTTATATGCCAAAAAATCAAAAATCAAAAATAAGTTACTTTCAATGAAATTAAAAAATTTTTAATTTTTATGCATCTTAAACTGACAATGAGTCAATTCCTTAATTAAAGATATGTTGAAAGTACACTAACGAATTATAGTATACTAAGTATCAAGGACGTAAAAGTTTTGGCAGTAGCGTGAGCACTAGCACAAGCTTACAATATTTTTTGCCAACTTAGGCGTAGAACGAGTGCAGAAAATTCTTCACGTACGAGTTTTACGCCCGGGAGGGCAAAAATAATTTTTCTAATGCAGTGAATCTGCATGGCAAATATATGATTCTTATTTCTGCGCAATATTTTCTTAATTGTATTTAATTAATACCAATATTTGCATTGTATACGTCACAGTCATATAGATAAATTAGCATTAGAGGCTGTATAAAATAAAGCCTTACTAGTAAAAATTGCTTACGATTGCAACATTCTTTTTTTTATATTAAATTAACGAAACTTCATAAAGCCTAGTCTGTAAATACTACTAGTACCTTTGTTTTCCTTCAAATAATAAACGAACTATTATAAAATATGTATAAAAAAATTTTTCAAACATGAAATCGAGTATGAAATGGTATTAACATGGAACATGTTCATTGGATGGGGTATTTGAAAAAGTCCGGCTCGGCAGGGGGGGGGTGAAAAAGTGACGCTTTTAGGGGGGGGGGTCAAAAATTGACGCTTTTAGGGGGGGGGGTCAAAAATTGACGTTTTTAGGGGGGGGTCAAAAATTGACGCTTTTAGGGGGGGGGGTCAAAAATTGACGTTTTTAGGGGGGGGGTCAAAAATTGACGCTTTTAGGGGGGGGGGTCAAAAATTGACGTTTTTAGGGGGGGGGTCAAATGGACTTAGAATATTTTCGATTCAGGGACTTTTGGTGCAGAAGTACCTAGGGACCTTTGGTGCAGAAGTACCTAGGGACCTTTGGTGCAGAAGTACCTAGGGACTATTGGTGCAGAAGTCCCTAAAGACCTTTGGTGCAGAATTACCTAGGAACCTTTGGTGCAGAAGTACCTAGGGAGCATTGGTGCAGAAGTACCTAGGGACTATTGGTGCAGAAGTCCCTAAAGACCTTTGGTGCAGAAGTACCTAGGAACCTTTGGTGCAGAAGTCCCTAAAGACCTTTGGTGCAGAAGTACCTAGGGAGCATTGGTGCAGAAGTACCTAGGGACCTATGGTGCAGAAGTCGCTAAAGACCTTTGGTGCAAAAGTACCTAGGAAGTTTTGGTGCAGAAGTGCCTAGGGAGCATTGGTGCAGAAGTCCCTAAAGACCTTTGGTGCAGAAGTACCTATGGAGTATTGGTGCAGAAGTACCTAGGGACCATTGGTGCAGAATTTTTAAGAATTCATTATAAAAATTAATAAAAAATAAATTCATATTCATATTATTTAAAAAACTATAATAATTTGAAAATTTAATTAATTTAGTTCATTTTGATGTCTAAGCAGCATGATTTCTATAATAAAAATCTAAATATAAATATTTGCATATAAATATTTATATTATGAACACAATAAATACTTTATTATCAATGTTATAAATGAACATGTTCCATGCTCGTTGGTTGTGTAGTTACACAAACCGGTTATAAATTTTTATTTACGAAATAGTATTTATTTATAAATATTTCTACGTGGGTTATTGACTAGATTATTAAAAAATGAGGTATCGCTGATGAATTATTATTTTGCCACCCCAGGCGTAAAACTCGTACGTAAAACGTGGAGGCGATTACAAGCAGCATGGACGTAAATGTAAAAAACTCCAGGTGTCCTTAATACGTAATATATTATTATACTATTATAATTTTGAAATAAGAATTTTAAAGATCATAATGCATTAGCTACTAACCTACAGGATGTATAATTTATTCAAAAATTATAATGGATTACCCTCTTAGTGCAGAATTAGTATAGGAATACCATATATTTATGACGAGTATACTCGTATTACCGCACTAAGGGTTTAAAAAAAATGACGAGCAAGTAATATAAATACAAATGATTTGTACAGCTCATCTAGTCCAAAAGATTAAATTGCTTCAAGATTGTGGTCTTACGGAAATTTCTTATTCTAACTATTGTTAAATATAATTTATTTTTATTTTGTAGCTATTTTAATCAATTTAACGTTATATAAATTTTTTATTTTTATATCTATTCTCCTGTCAACAAACCTCGACAACGTTCTAATAATTCCCAAATTAAAATCAAATCTATTCTGACACAATGTAACTTCTGTTTTCCCATCCACTACGCGAGAAATTGAGTCCAATTCTGTTTTGCAATAAAGACAAACATTTTTTCCCATCCACTTGCTTATACATTTATAACAAAATCTATGCTTGCACGAACTCAATATAGCAACGTCTTAAAATTATCAGTCTATTATATGTAAGATACACTCTCAAACACCGATTAATATATAACGATTTTAAAATAATATTTAAAAATACTTATCGTTGCTGTAGCATACTAAGGTTCACCACTTTTTCAATCTCCTATAAGATACATCCACCCTACGATATAAAAATAATATTATAAAATACTAAACATCGCTATAGAACGAGATACTCAGTCGAAAATTTTTTAACACTTATGAAACACCCACCCCTCTTCAACAACTTAAAAATACCCTTATAATACTTATGAATGACAACACTTGACAGAACCGTTAACAAAACTAAGATGCAACCCCTTTAAACACACCGATTTTAAAATAATATTATAAATTACTTAACATTGTTGTAGAAAGAAATATTCACTCGAAAAATGTTTTTGATGATTGAAATCAACCCATACTATGAAGCAGACTACACTTTTTGAAAAAACATCGTTGCCTTTTATAATAAAAAAATGTAATCCACTTTTAACATACGTGAATATTTATCTTATGAGGTTTGCTTAAAAAAAAGATATTTTGCTGTTTTTTTTTAATTTAAATATTTCTATTCATAAATTTTTTGTTTTTTTCAGATTTTGGGGCGTTGCATTAAAAAATTTTCATCGCATGTGAAATGCTTGTAGAAATTATTTATGCGTGGAAAATCATGATTTTTTATTTACTCCAGGCGATGAAATTAACATAAAAAATAAAATTAAATAATATTGAATCAAAATATTTTTTATAAAATTAAATATTTTAGATTCTTCAATAACAATAGAATTGATGATATTCATTTAGTGTAATTTTTTTTAATAAAAAATCTTATACTTTTTTCTAAAAAAATATATAATCTGTTTTTTTATTTGTGTAAAATTAAAAAAATACACCCCTTTTCTATCACTTATACTTTTATTATCAACCACAATTATAATTTTTTTTCTCATTTAAACGTTTTAAACAGATTGCAAAATATTCAAATTTTTTTAAAAACTAAAAAATACCCTTATCATAGTTTTACGCTTAGGATAAATAGATACCCCTTTCAAAACGATTCTTTTATAAAAGTAATATTATACTTTTAATTTCGACTACACTTTAAGCAAAAAAATATAATTTTTTCATAAAATTAACTATTGAAGATTTTTTAACAAAACGTTATAAACAGATTGCAAAATATAAAAATTTTTTTTAACAACTAAAAAATACCCTAATTATTAATACGTAAATAAATAAATTTTAAAAAGCGTGGTTTCCCCTTCCATGGATAATTTTTTTATTTTATTTTTATTTTTATTTTATTTTACAGTGTGACAGGTCTGTTACGCTTAGGACAAATAGTTACCCCTCTTAAAATGATTCTTTTATACGAATAATATTATACTTTTATTATCAACTAGACTATATCGGGCTCACGTAATGTATTCAAAAAAGTTTTTATTTTTCATTTTCAAACAATTACAAAATATTTTTATGTCTTCGTTGCTCTCGTTAGAATCTTCACTAGAAACTTTGTCTATTTTTTCATAAGGGCTTAATTCCATTTTTTCTTTACAAATTTCAATGCGAAATTCGTCATATTGTATATCAGATATATCAAAGCGTTTATTAATATTCACATCCCATTCGTATTCTGTAAATCCATAATATCTTATTTTTTCATTAAAAATATAAGCATTCCTATCTTGAACAATAATTTTTTCCGGTTCTTCTTCATTTCTTCTTTCAATCTCCAGATTTACATATCTTTCTACCATATCAGTTTGTAATTCAAAACAAAAAACATCAAATTTTATCACATCATCCAGAGTTGGGCAAATACTCTACTTTCGGACCGGAGTATGAGTATCTACAATGTATCTTCTATGGGCGCGCTTAACGCGCGGTCCACTTGTGCCCAGCTCTGACATCATCTATGCTTTCTGATGTATATATATACACAGTCTTACTTTCACAAAATCGATCCTCATAAGATTTAAATGGGTAAAATTTACCATTACCCCCCATTGAAAAAGTTCTTTTTTTATCTTTTTCACATTTTCCACAACATTCTTCATCCACAAGCTCAGTATCTACCAAATGAACTTTAATTTCTTTTTCCACGGGGTAATGTAGGAAAATTCCCATATTGAAAATCTTTTATTTGTTTTTTACTCGAAAAAGTATACTTAACTGTGGATAAACACAAACTAATTATTTCAACAATACTTCATCTTATTATACACATATAAAATTTTTAAGAATTATTTTTTCATTATTTTAAAAATAAATTTACATATTTTTTAATATACTCACCTTTACTATAAATTTTTTCACACACACTCTTAAACGCAATATATATATCCTTCCCACTTAACAAAAACCGATAAACTTTTACTTAATATTCAACTCTTTCGTGATTGACATATCATACAACACTAAATAACAATCACCACTTCAACCACCCTCTCACATAACCACTTCAACCACCCTCTTACATAATCACTTGACTACCACCCCCCTTTTTTACAAACATCGTTTTTTACCGTTGACCTGGGTTCCTCTTTCTTTTATTACTGGTGGATCGCCAAATTTTTGCGTGCCCTTTCGATTGGTAATTTCCAAAATTGGATAAATTTTCTGGATTTTTAAATAAAAAATTTGATTTTCGCGAAAATTATTCGAAAGTCCAATTTTTTTTATTGAAATCGTGAATAAACCTATTAGAAACATATTCCCCCAATTTTTATCATCAAAAACGAAGTACTTATTGAAATACCTTAATTTAAAAATCCAAATTTAATTAAAATTTTAAAAGTGTAAAAAGAGTGTGAACATAGAGTGAGATCACGGTGATTTTTGGAGACTACGTGATCCAAGATGAGAAAAAATAACCAAAATGAAAGGTGAGGTTTGGCACGTGTTTATTTTTTCAGGTAGAATATATAACCTTGGTTTAAAATAATTAATTAAAATAATTATATAATTTTTTAAACTTATTGTTATTTTTCAAATTGTATTTGAGGTCATATTTTAAAATTTTATTTAAAATTTTATTTTAATAATATTTTAGTGCACAAGTATCGAGTCATGACCAGGCCTGGTCACATATTATTTTTTGTGGAACCCACACAGGGGAAAAGCCTTATAAGTGTAAAGATTGTGGAAAAGCTATTTGCTGGTTTAGAAGCAATTCGTTGTCCAGCTGGATTATATTTTGGTATAGATAAGCAAACTTGTGATTTGAAAGGTTCAGTTAATAATTGTAAATTTAAAACAACAACTCGTTGCCGAAGAGCCACTTTGCCCTGATGAATCATTAGAAAGAAGTAATTTGGTTGTTACAATTGTCTACATTTATTGTTAAACTATTAAAATTTGAAACATCGCTACTTTGTTTAAAAATGTCTTTACAATCATTAAGCAATTGTTAATCATTTAAACGGGTATTTAACAACTCTATGTTTGTCGTAAGTTTACTAATTTCTCTTAATTCAGATGATTCTTCTTGTAGAAAAATAGCTGTAGATATTTAAAAAAAAACACCTCTTTCACTTAACTTGAATAATAATTAATTTGCACCTCTTCTCTTTGAACTATCAAGTAGACATTCTGAAATACTTATCGAGAATGAACAATTATCTTTATTCATGTATATTTTATTATCGCCTGATCCAGTTTTGGGTCCACAAATTTCAATTATAAAATTTAAGCATAAAATTCTAGCTCAGCACACCTTAAAACCCTCCAGAACAGTCTTCGGTTAGTATTTTTTCAATTTTATAAAATTAGGCATTTTTTCGATATAAATATGCCAATTTCAAGTCTGCAAATTTGAATTATAAATTTTAAGTATAAATTTCTGGCTCAGCACCCCTTAAAAACCACCTAACATTTTTAGGCTATTATTTTTTTCAATTTCCAAAAATTTGGCATTTTTTGAGAAAAATAAATTGTCCAATTTTGGTTCAACAAATTTGAATGTTTAAATTAAAACTTTTATTATTTCTATTTATCGTTCACATTTTTCAAATATTTATTAATTAATTATGGATTATATAGCGACAAATACTGAACAAAATAATTGTTTTAAAATAACTCCTGTCTCTTTCCCTGTTGTACTACGTGGAAGCTTTTAAATAGTCTTCCCTTTTTTTATTATTACGTACCAGAGTGACATAAATTATTTTAATACATTAATTATTTTCTAATTTTCGAAAATTATCGAAAATTTATTTTTTTAATAACGAATTGATGTTAATTGGGATGTTTCTGACTATTTTAAGTGAAAAATTTTTTCCCCGAATAGGAAATTTCCTGTAGAATCTGATTCCGGAGACGAAAATTTCTTTGAGCTGAGCATACTTAAGAAATCGCTAAAGTAGACTTTTTTTTAATTTCTCAAATGCCTGTTAAAGAAAAATCTGTCAGCTATGCTTAAATTTTTTCTTGACCTAAAATTTTTTTATGGTTTCTTCATATCTTTAATAATTTATGAGTTTCATTCATTTCTGTCATCAAAAAATTATACTTTACTAACACCTTAGTAGATATTTGAGAATTATGTAGTTGAAAGAAACAGTCTGCTTAAGCGATTTCTCAAGTATGTGCAGCTCAAAATAATTTAGTCTCCGGACTTAGACTCTACGGGAAATTTCCTATTCGGAGATATAATATTTTTTAAGTTAATTTGAGTCTTTTACAGAAAAAATAAGAAGAATTATTTCTCCTTTTTCTTACTTTTTTATAAAACACAAAAAATGCTGCTGTAATTCAAGAATCCAAGTGGCCCCCCGCTTGAATTATCCAAGAGGCCCCACGCTCGCATTATCCAAGAGGTTATCCCGCTTAGATTATCCAAGAGGCCCCGCGCTTGTATTATCCAAGAGGTTCCCCACTTGGATTATCCAAGAGGCCCCCCGCTTGCATTATCCAAGAAGCTCCCTGCTGGCATTATCCAAAAGGTTATACCGCTTGCATTATCCAAGTGGCACCCTGCCTGCATTATTCAAGAGGCCCCCCGCTTGGATTATCCAAGAGGCCCCCCGCTTGCATTATCCAAGAAGCTCCCCGCTTGCATTATCCAAGTGGCACCCCGCCTGCATTATCAAAGAGGTCATCTCGCTTTTGAAAGGTCATCCGAATTTTGTATTATTTTGTGACAAACATTTTGGGAGCAAATTACTAAGTATGAATAACAAATTTTTCTAAAGAAGAATCTAAAATTATAGGATAATAATATTATATATAATAAGGATTTCCTGTATGCTTTGCAATCAGAATTTCCTGAATGCTAAGCAATCAAAAATTTTCCTGAAAGTTAAGCAACAGGGATTTCCTGAATGCTAATCAATCAGGATTTTCCTGGATGCTAAGCAATCAGTATTTTCCTGAATGCTAAGCACTCAGGAATTTCCTGAATGCTAAGCAATCAGGATTTCCTGAATGCAAAGCAATCAAAAATTTTCCTGAAAGTTAAGCAACAGGGATTTCCTGAATGCTAATCAATCAGGATTTTCCTGGATGCTAAGCAATCAGTATTTTCCAGAATGCTAAGCACTCAGGAATTTCCTGAATGCTAAGAAATCAGAGATTTTCCTAAAAGTCTACTTGATAGTATAGAACTTGAATATCTACTTTATAGTTAGAGGAGCAAAAATGCAAATTCATTATTTTCCAAGTTAAATGAAAGAGATATTGTTTTTAAAATATCTACAGCTATTTTTCTACAAGAAGAATCATCTGAATTAAGAGAAATTAGTAAACTTACGACAAACATAGAGTTGTTAAATACCCGTTTAAATGATTAACAATTGCTTAATGATTGTAAAGTAATTTTTAAAGAAAGTAGCGATGTTTCAGATTTTATTGGTTTAACAAAAAATGTAGACAATTCTAACAACCAAATTATTTCTATCTGCATCTTTTTTAAAATATAATTTTGAATTAACATTTAAGTGTAATCTTCTGTAAACCATTTCATATACATATGTAGTTGCTTGTAAATTCTCCTCTGTAAATAAATTTAAGAGCATCGTTAAAATTTTCAACATTAACCTGTGTTGTGCAAGAGGATGTCAAACTTGTCTAAGGTCAAATCTACATATCCGCGAAAAAGCTATGTAAACCGTAAGCGCAAGTGAACTCGCAATGAATGAAAATTTAATGCAAAGTATAAGAATAAGAGTTGGCTAAACAGAAATTTTTACAATCTTTACACTTATAAGGCTTTTCCCCTGTGTGGGTTCTACAAAAAATAATATGTGACCAGGCCTGGCCATGACTCGATACTTGTGCACTGAAATATTATTAAAATAAAATTTTAAATAAAATTTTAAAATATGACCTCAAATACAATTTGAAAAATAACAATAAGTTTAAAAAATTATATAATTATTTTAATTTATTATTTTATACCAAGGTTATATATTCTACCTGAAAAAATAATTACGTGCCTAACCTTACCTTTCATTTTGGTTATTTTTTCTCATCTTGGATCACGTAGTCTCAAAAAATTACCGTGATCTCGCTCTACGTTCACACTCTTTTTACACTTTTAAAATTTTAAATAAATTTGGATTTTTAAATTAAGATATTTCAATAAATACTTCGTTTTTGATGATAAAAATTGGGGGAATATGTTTCTAATATGTTTATTCACGATTTCAATAAAAAAAATTGGACTTTCGAATAATTTTCGCGAAAATCGAAATTTTATTTAAAAATCCAGAAAATTTATCCAATTTTGTATATCACCAATCGAAAGGGTACGCAAAAATATGGCGATCCACCAATTTACTTTTTTTTTTTTAATTTCCATCTCCTTCAAATGTTGACCCTACATTCGTGGGCATCGTTGTATATTTAATAGTTTATAGTAAAATTAATTTAAATGTAATTTAATGAAAATTAATTTAATTCAATAATAATTTTAATTAAAAAAAAAAAATAATTATTAATAATAAGATATTTTAAGTTACTCTACATTACAATCTTTTGCTGGTGAAATACATTCAAATGAGTTAAGATTTTATTGCATCGTAGAAACTAACATGGTTTTTTATGTGGTTCTTCACCGGCCTGGTAATGTTCTTACTGCTTAGAGACCCTAGATTACCGAAGACAGCCAGAAGCGCACGTATTCCCAATTCTCCAATTAATCACAAAGGCGTTGCTAGATAAGATGGTGGACAAAAGAAAATTACCCTTTTTAAAATAAATTTTTGCTGGGTAAGATGGTGGAACCAATCAAAAAGAGTTCCCCTATCTGGTTATCTCTAGTAATCTAAGGTCTCTGTTTCTGCTGCTGTGTAAGTGCCAACTTTGCTCTTATGTTTGATAATATTTATGCATTATATCTAGCCATCTGCAATAGGGGGATTATCAATTGATTATTATTATTAATAATTACATTTTTCATGCATTTGAGTTGTGTTTAGACAAACCGGTTATACGTTTTTTCTCAAAATGATCATTGTGATTGTTTTATATACATAGTTGTAAATTTTTAATGATTAAAAATAACATGGTTATTTCTTATTGCTACGATTGACGCAAAATTGCTAGATATTTCACTATAATAAACAAGCTAAATAGATAGATTGATTATATATACAATAGTTATTTGGAAAATTTACCTGTTATTTCAATTAACATTGCAAATACGATTTCTTGAAATGAATAACACAAATCTTCAATTGAATATTCTTTTAACCATTGAACTAAATGTTCTTCAGCGTAAGTTAGTATACCAGAAAAAGAAACGTCCATTCCTTTAACTGTATATGGTATTGGAGTATATTTTGTTCCTCTGAAATAAAGTAATAATACAAAAAAATTGCATAATAAAAATAAAAAAAAATGAAATTTAAAAAATTTTAAAAAGATAGTCTTATTAGGCTTGGAAATGATAACATAAGATTATTGAACATTTTCTCATGTATGTTATAAAAATATGTATAAAATAAGTCTTCCTGTAGGGCGATGTGTATTAAAACACCCGTCAAATTTGCCTTCTAATTAAGGGATCTGTAGGGCCTTTTGTCATCAAGATTTCACTAATTCCCAACAGTGATCTAAAGTTATTGAGACTTATATGTATGTAAATTTCAGAATTATGAAATATTACAAATTGTTTTCGTAACTGTTGCATTCTTTAAGGGGTGGTCTACAATAATTTAAAAAGAAAACTAGGTTTGACCGCTCTCCTACCCACCTAAAAACTTACCAAAACAAAGGGATTAGTCCTTGGAAATCAAAGGGGATACAAAATATAAGCGAAGCTGTACCTTTAATATGGATTGATGTACTTCTGCGTCTAATTGATGATGAACTTGCTCTACTTGCTTGGATCTCAAGTCTCGCACAAAAAAAAAACATAATAATTTCTCATGTGACTTATTATAAGATTTTTGTTATCTCTTGAAGAACCTACGGGATGAAAATGAACCCTCGTAAGAAAAGCTGATATCCTGGAGGTATAATTTTCAATTTTTCACCCCATCGTATTTTCCGATTTTTCAAAATGCAGGACCAAAAAACATGAAAAAAAGAACTTTCTAAAGTACCTGCAGGTATATTCTGTACTTAATTTACACTGTTTGTAAGTGAAATATAAGTGCGAAAACAAGTTTTAGCATACACTTTTAGGTTAAAAGTACACGAGTTGAAGGAAATTGGTAATTTGTTCCGTATCGATGTATATATGTAAATATGTTAGTGTATATTGTAAGAGGGGAGAGAGTAGCTGCCGACCGGCACCTTCAGTGCCTGCTTGGCTTTGATAGACATAACACGTCAAATAAATCACATTATTATTTCTTAATTAAAAGTGTGGTTATTTCATAACCTTTATCAAAGTAACCTTCACCCTTATCACCATCCTGCCAGTACAACTATAAACATTTGGTCATCAAGCCTTCAAAGGAAATAAGTGAAAATTTTCTTTTTTACATACACGCGCAAAAAGCCATTACGTACGCACGTTAAAAGCTTTTATAAGCTTTTATAAAAACTGTGATAATAAACATTTGGTCAAACGAACCGTTAGAAGTGCTTTTTCACGATAATAAAAGTAAAAACGGCAGTTATCTTTTTTCTTATATAATGAGCACGCATGCTTTTATCATGGTCGTTCGCGTGCCAAGAAATTTCTTTAAAATTGTGCTATAAGATCCAGGTAAAAGTGCTGAATTTTATTTATTAAATCAATATTTTTCAAAGTGGTGAAGGTGTTAATTAAAAAATCAAACATGGCACAAAACAATTAAATACAGTCCACACAAAAATTTTTTTTTTTTAACATGGCGTAATTTACTTAATGCAAAAGACTGCTAAATTTAACATTATTGTTCGCAAAATTTCAACATGGCGAAATTTTGTAAATTTATAGTAGACATTAGTTTTACATCGTAAAATAAATTCAAAAATAATTCAAGAAAAAAGAAAAGCAGAAGAGTCATTTTTAAAAATTCATTAAAACAAATACATGGAGAAGGGAGAACAATTTTTAATGGCGAATATTCATCTATGAAGTGGTCACGTGTTTCTTCTCCAAAAATTCACGGCGCAGTTCCGTTAATCAATTTTAACAAGACGAAGTCACGTGTTTCTTCTCCAAAAATTCACGGCGCAGTTCTGGTAATCAATTTTAACAAGACGAAGTCACGAGGTTCCAACTCGTCTACTATATTGTCATCATATATCAATGATCACCTAGCAGCTCAGTCAGCGGCCATATGCAAAGTTATTTTTCTTCTACTCATCTTCGTCTGCTGCTGTACATGTATGGGTCATGCCTCATCCGTCAATATGAATTTCTTCTCCTCTTCAACTTTTTTACAAAAAAGATGCGTAACTATTGTTTTTTAATTATCAGTACTATCATATGCAATTAATAAAAATAATATTATTATTAACATCATTATTAGTATTAGTATTATTATTATTCTTATAAATATTCTTAAAAAATATAAATATAAATAGCATAAAATTATAATCAAATTTTGTGTTATTATAAATATTATACAAATTTTATAAAAATAAGCTCTCTCTTTCACTCGTGTATAAAAATTGTTTTTGTTAAATACATTTAAAAAATCTTTCAATCTTAAAATAAAAATTATTAATTAAAAATAATATTTTAAAATAATACTTGATGCGATAAAATTTATTTAAATTCTCTTAAAAGTGCAACTTAATAATTTAATATTATTATATTATATTTAACTTATTTTTTTATTTGAATATGAAATTGTTATAATATTTAAATTTCCTTTTTAAAATTGATCGTAATAATATAACTGTATTGCGATGTACTGTCATATGTTAAAAAGAGATAGAGATGTTCAAATTTTTATATAAAAAGAGATAGAGATGTTCAAACTTTTCTTCTACGCTAACTTTTTTTTTCTTTTAAAGCAGTAATATTTTAATAGTCTTAATTTGTACAAATACTGATACACAAATTAAAATTAATTTAAAAACTTAATGATCAAGAATATCTCTGTAATCTACAAGTCATTCGAGGAAATAAAGTTCGTAGTCTTGCTTGTGCCTAAAAAAGCAATCGATGCACTTCTGCACTTTATTTCCTTCGTTGATTTTTTTTACATGAAATTTTTCTATTTTTAGTTTTCTTTTTCTTAATTAATTTATTTTTAATTAAATTCTGTTAATTAATTTAAGCTTAAAATAAAGTTAATTTTATATTAAAAAAAAAATTGATTTCTTTTTGTGTATTACAAAATTTTAGTGTATTATAAAAAAAAGAAAGGAAAAATTGTAGTGTATTATAAAAAAAAAGAAAGAAAAAATTTTTTATATTATCACTGGCTATATCTCTGTCTCTTGACTTTTATATTACAAAGAATTAATTCAATTGATGTTACCTAGGTAATCTGTTCTTCTGAATTAAAAAGAATATTAGTTAGTTTGAATACTCCTTTATCTGCTCTTAAAACCAGTCGATAAATGGGATGATTGGCTTGTTTTTCACGCAGTTTCTCTGCTAGACAATGACATGAAAAAGCAATGGGAAAATTTCTTAAATAACTTGTCATTAACTTCCCAAACAGTTGGTAATGAAGCATCGCTGGTAAAGTTTTCTGACCCTCCAACGTTTGCTCAATTAATTTCTTTTATAGAATCCCAAATCAGCGTTCTAGAATCCTTGGAAGAAAATAGCTCTAAAATAAACTTAAATGAAAAATCAAATACCAATAATTTTAATTCGTTTAAAAACTCAAATGTTAATGCAAATCCTGCAAAGGTATTTCATACTCAAGTTGAGCCTTCTAAGCAACAATGCCCTCTGTGCAAGGGTGAGCATTTAATTTTCACTTGTAATAAATATAAAAAAATAGCAGTTGAAAAAAGATATGATTGCGTAAAAAAGCTTAAAAATTGCACTAATTGCCTTCGCAATCATTCTTTTTTTAGATACCCTTCTAAAAAAATGTATGCAAGGTTGTAACGTTGTAATGTATGCAAGGGAAAACATCATACCACCTTGTATAATGAAAAACTAGTTAAAGCTAAGATTAATGATTCTAGACCTGATTCAGGATCCTCAAATAAAAACAAAAATTTAAATACCTCTGAAGCTGCAACAGTTTCATCGAGTAACTTGTTTAATCTACTTCTCTGAAAACCCTTGTGAAGTTCTGTTATCCACTGCAATCGTTAAAGTTGTTAACGAAGATAGCTTTGAATTCCTCACAAGGGCACTCATTGATAATTGCTCTCAAGCATCTTTTATCAGCGAATCGTTATTCAGGAGATTAAAGTTAAACTTTATGCCTCTTAATGTGCCAATATTAGGCATAGGTGGCGTTAAAAATTACATTTGTAAAAAATTAGTCAAACTACATATTCAACCTCACTTTCTTTCGGACTTTTTAATTGAAGTTCTAGCCTTCGTTATTTCAAAGGTATCTTCGTACTCACCAACAGCCAGTAAAAGATGTAAAGAATTAGATCATATCTCTGGTCTGTTATTAGCTGATCCGAATTTTGAAAAGAGAGTATAAATCGAAATTTTACTTGGTGCCTCTATCCACGCTTCTATTATTGAGGAAATAATTAGAAGAGGCGCTCTGATTGATCCGCTGGCTATGAGTACTAAATTAGGCTGGATCATTTCAAGTAATGCAGGCATTGTGTCTGCTTCTAACATATCGGTGATTTCAGACGTCGAATCTACTCTTTCCTTCGATTTAGAGCGTTTTTGGAGACAAGAGGAAATCTTCGATGAGCCCTCAAAATTGCTCAATCCGGATGAGCAAAAGTATGCAGACCATTTTCTCAGAACTTATTCTAGAAACCCCGAAGGTAGATATATGGTACGTTTGCCTTTTAAACGTGATCCTGAAAACATGAAATTCCCAGGCTCCTTTTCTATTGATGAAAAGATGCTGTTGCGCATGGAAAAGCGTTTTCTCGCTAATCCGATTTTAAAAAATTTGTACATTGAATTCAAGAAGGATTATGAGGACACAGGTTATATGCGAAAAACAGGACATATTGTTGGTTTTATTTTATATTATTTTCTCCCACATCATGGCATTATCAAAAAAAATTCTTTAAAACCTAAACTTCGAACAGTGTTCAATGGTTCAGCCTATGATTACGATGGTATATCATTAAATAGCCTCTTGCATACAGGGCCAAATATATTGCCCGACTTGGCTGAACTATTGATACACCGGATGAAGTACCAATATGTTTTTGTCAGTGATATCAAGCAGCTGTATCGTCAAATCCTCATTCACCCAGAGGATCTTAAATATCAACAGATTCTATGGCGTGAAAATAGCAGTGATAAGATACTGGCTTATTCACTAAATACTGTTACTTATGGGGTTGTTAGTAGTCCTTATCATGCTATTAGAGTCACTAGGCAGTTAGCTATTGATGAAGGCGAAAAATATCCTCTTGGCTCAGAAGTACTAAATTCTGAAACTTACATGGATGATACCCTTTCGGGAGGCTATTCTTTGCCACAAGCTCTTGAAAAACAGCAGCAACTAATTAATATTTGCAAATGTGCTGGATTTGAACTTCATAAATGGATGTCTAACAATGATGCATTATTAAATTTTCCTGAGGATGTTAAAGCTGGTGTCAATGCATCTAACTCCTATTTTTCATTATTAGGCCTTAATTGGAATCATAAGGAAGATTATTTTACGTTCAATATCGAGCTCGACCAATTTGAAAAAGACATTAATAAGAGAAATGTATTGTCCAGTATTTCCAAGTTGTTTGATCTATTGGATTATTTGCCTCCGGTTTTGATAACAGGTAAAGCATTTATGCAAAAGTTATGGATTAAAAAAGTAAAATGGGATGATAAACTGACAATGTCTTTTAGTGGTGAATTTTTAAGTTGGTATCAAGCGCTAATTGCTATTAATTCAATTCGCATTCCTCGTTGGGTAGGTTTCGTGCCTGATGCTAAATATGAGATTTTTGGCTTCTGTGATGCTTCTCAGATGGCATATGCAGCATGCGTTTACTTAAAAACAACGTTTCAAAATAAAACTGAAATTCCAGGCTAAATCCAAAGTCTCTCCTATAATGCCTATGCACTCAATCCCTAAATTAGAGCTTTGCTCAGTATTACTATTAGCAAGATTGACTGTCAAATTACTAAGAGCTTTAGATTTACCCTCTTCTGAAATTTTCCTTTTTACAGACTCGCAAGATGTTCTTTTTTGGTTACGAGAACACCCTTCAAAATGGCCGCCGGTTTTTATTGGAAACCGTTGTTCAAAAATTCATAATAAGGTTCCTGAAGCATTCTGGAGCCATGCCAGGACTCATGAAAATCCTGCAGACTGCGCTTCAAGGTATATCTCCAGAACAGCTGCAAAACTTTTCTTTATGGTGGGAGGGAAATGACCGAATAAAGAAAAATTTTAACTTTGCTTCAGACAAAAATGCCTTTCAAAGCAAGTCAATAATTTTAGTCACTGCTCACGTGGTACACATTGAAAAAATCAAAATTGATAAAATTTGGGACCTAGTGTCTAAATATTCAGACCTTCTTCGTTTTTTGAGAATAACGGCTTTAGTTTTTCGATTTCTGTCAAATTTATTAATTAAAGTTAAGGCAAAAAACATTAACGAATTTGAGAAAATCATATTAAAATTACCAATTTTTCAATTTCCTTGGTTCAATTTTTTCAAATCTAATAGTAATAAATTTGTTAATGTTTTTGAGATTAAAAGAGCTAAACTCTTTTGGGTTTACACTACTCAGATTGCTCACTTTAAAAATGAAATGAATACCTTAAAAATGGCTTCAATCTAATAAAATCTTCAGACATCTTAAAATTAGATACTTTTCTAGAAGATAATTTTTTAAGAGTAGGGGGTCGAATTAATAATTCCTTATTATCTCATGAACAAAAACATCCCCTGATCATTTCTAAAAATTGTGCTCTTTCAAAATTACTAACTAGATACTATCATCAAAAAACCTTGCATGGTGGTGTTACTCTTACGTAAGCTACCCTTAGACAGGAATTCTGGCTTATTAATGGAAGAAACTTAGTTAGAAGTTATATTTTTAAGTATCATGAATGTTTATGATACAGGGCTAATCTTGTCAAACAAAAAATGGGTATTCTACCCCCCAATAGAGTACAGCGTCCTGATAAACCCTTTCTTAATACAGGTATAGAATATGCTGTTCCATACAAAATTTTAAGGTTTAGAGGTCGTGGATCGGCTACTTATAAAGCATATATCGGGATTTTCATATGGCTACCAAAGCTGTACATTTGGAATTAATAACAGGGTTTTCTAGTGACGATTTCAAAGCGGCTTTCCGAAGATTTACTTCCACTGATGGTCCGTGCACTGGTCTATTCAGCGATCAAGGAACTACATTCATTGGGGCTGATAAGGCCTTGAAGGAACTGTATATGACCTCTTCAAGCCATATGCAGGAACTTCAGGCTAAGTTAACTTACGAAGGTATAACTTTTAATCCTCCAGGCACACCACATTTCGAGGGTCTTTGGAAGGCTGCTGCGAGGTCGGTCAAACACCATCTTCATAGGGTTTTAGGGGATTATACTCTAACGTTTGAGGAATTCTACACCCTACTCAAACAAAATGAGACCTGTTTGAACTCCCGCCCATTGTTGCCCCTATCAGACATTCCTACTGATGGACAATTTTTATCACCATCTTTCTTGCTCACTCAATCAAATTCCTTTATTGCAACTGCGAAGCCTTTTACATCGGTCAAACTGGCAGAAAATTCTCAGCAAGATACTCGAAACACATACCACCAAAAAATCCAAGAGTTCCCATAGTCGCAGAAAACCTAAAGTCAAACTTCGCTAAACATTTGATAAAAGAAAATCATAACTGCTCCAGTTTACAGAACAACTTAAAGCCACTGCATATATGCAATAAAGGAAATATTATGAACGCTTTCGAGGAATTTGAAATATATAAGGCATTTAAATTTCAATCATCACAAATTTTAAATGACCAGTTAAACTTTAAATCAAATTCCTTATATAATATAGCAATAAACGTAAACAACAACAATAATAATAATAACATCGAATAAACAAATTTTTTTTTAATTTTAAAATTATTATTCTATCACGCATATTAAAATCAGTGTTTCGCCGGCCTCTATAGCGCCTCTATAGCGCGCGCTCAAAATGTCAACACAGTGTTGTTTTGTGCAAATAAATATTTTATTTATTATATTTATTAAAGATTTTGTACTTTTTATGTAATTAGTGTTAAGTGTTAGTGTTTTAATACACCCTGATGATGGAACTATAATACAAGTTCCGAAACGCGTCGGTTTTGACGTTAAATAGTTTACGAAGTCACCAGACGGATTATTCAGGTAAAATATATAAATGTAAATATTCTTTATTTTGCAATTGAACAAAAATACAGTAATCAAATAAAATATACATCATAGTAAATAATTGATAATTAACATTGATAAAATATAATAAGTTTGAAATATTAGTGATAACATTATTAAATTTTTATAGTAAAATAAAATAAAGTAGTTAATAAATACTTATAGTATAAATAGTTTAAATTTAATAATTTGCCATAGGTATCACAGTCAATTAGTTAGTTGCATGTACATGGTAAAGTTAATTCTAAATAAATTATTAAAATAAGTGAAATATATTAAAATAAAATAATAAAATAATGAGTAATAAGTAATTGTCTTGTAACAAAAGGATGGCATGTTATTTTTATGAAAACACCCTTGTTAGGGATTAAGTGTAAGGAGATATTTGTGCATAGCAGTTTAAATAATTAAAGTGAAGGTAGAAACCGAATTTCTGCAGGTAAGGAGTTCCAAAGTCTAGCGCCTCTGTACCGAAAGGTGTTTGTCCCAAAATTTTTGATATTAGGTATGGTGATTTCTTTTGAACGCAGAGTACCCCTTGCATTCTCTTTAGGAATGTACTTAGTAAAAGATTCGCTCAGATATGAGGGTTGATGTAACCGCAGGATTTTATAGATTATTATGGCCAAAAAGTAATGCCTGCGTGAATCAGTGCATAACCATCCCAACTTACGCCTAAAAGGGGTTATATATTCATCTTTGCGTATGCCGTAAATATACCTCAGTCCAGAATTGCATAGTCTTTGTAACCTCATTTTTAGTGTGTTGTTTGCATTTAAGAACTGAACAATAATCAAAATGAGGTATAATTAATGCCTGTACTAGTCACGTACGTAATGTCACTGTAGTGCAGTATCGGATAAATCTAAGAGTGTATAGAACACGGTTTACTTTTTTCTCAATTGTTGTAACGTGACTGTTCCAGTTTAGTCTGCTGTCAAGTATAACACCTAGACTAGTCACCTCATCTACAAAAGGAGTGATGATGCCATTTCCTAAGTCTATTCCTGATAAATTTAAGCTTTTTTAAACGACTGACAAAGGTACTCGTGCCAAAATATATAGCTTTCGTTTTTCCATGATTGAGCCAAAAGGAAATACCGTCAGCCACACAGAGATATTACGAGCTGTTTTAGATAATAAAGCTGTGGCCTCCAGTACATTTTCAGGTGATACTTGACAGTAGACTTGTAAGTCATCTGCGTAAAGTATGTGTCGTACATTAGATGGTAAGTATAATTTTACATCATTAATATATAGACAAAACAGCAAAGGTCCGAGTACCGAGCCCTGGGGAACCCCAAGATTAACACTTAGTGGATCAGAACGAGATGTTTTAGAGATAACTTGTAAACTTCTACTTTCTAAGTAGGATTTGATCCATAATAGTGACATCCTGGAGAATCCCATTTTCATCAACCTTGATAACAATTTTGAGGGCAGAATCGTATCAAATGCCTTGCTGAAGTCAAATTGTAGTAATAATGTTATCTGTCTATTGTTCAATTCTTGTTGTATATCGTCAGTCAATTTTAGTAGTGCTGTTTCTGTACTACTGTGCTGTCTGTAACCAGCCTGTAATGGGTCAAGTAAGCAGTTACTTGTTAAGAAAGCAGTAATTTGATCGTCTGCTAGTTTTTCTAGGACCTTAGACAGAAAGCAGAGGAGAGCTACTGGCCTAAAATCAGAGCATGATGAAGGAATACGAGTTTTCTTAATCGTCAATAGTAATGATTTTTTCAAGCAAAGTGGAAAAATGCCTTTAAACAAGGACTCATTGAAGAGTTTGACAAGGAAGGGACCAAGTGCAGGTAATGACTTAGCTATTACTTTTTGAGGTATACAATCGTCACCCGTAGCCTGAGATGAAAAGTGAGCTACCGCCAAAATTACGTCATTAAGTGAAACCTGCGAGAATTGAAAGCCTTCTTTAGGCGCATTAGCAATTAGATCTTCGATGTTGTTGAGATTTGAATCTTCAGATGACGAATAAGACACTCCCGCAAAGAATTTATTTATTTCATCTGGGGCAAAACCGTGAAGATCTGATTTAGGAGCGGTTAGCAGCCCGAGATGCCAAAGTTCTCGCCAAATATCTTTGCCATTTGTAAGCGCATTATTAATATGCTCTTGATAACAAGAATTACGCGCTTGTTCAGAGGACATTTCAACTTCGCTTGAGAGCCTTATAAGATCTTTTAGGAGGTGAGGACTTTTTGATCTTAAGTAGCATTTTTCAACCGCCTTGCGTTTTTTAACAAGCAGTTTTAGCAGTCAAGCGTCTCTCATAGTAACGGGCCTTATTGAAAGGAGCAATATTTTTGAGTGGGAACGGGTGCGGTCTGGTTGCGCGCGCGCCACAAGCCGTTCCCGCGGTATCTTTGCATTATATGTATATATATAATATATATATATGTATAGGGTATTACGCCTACGCCACCTTGAACAGGACCACGCTTTTATATATTCGCTGTGATTGATTCATTACTTTTTTATCCGCTGTACCAGTTGCACGTTCTTGGCTCTTCGCTACCTGTAGAAGCTTGGCTTGTGCTGCACGTCATCGTGACCACGCTTGGATTTTTGCTCTGATTGCGACTGTGTTGAAAGTGAATTGTGTGTGTGGCTGAATCAATTGCAGTTCAGCTGTCAATTTATATTGGAATCAAGGCGGCTGGGGTCCGCACCAGACAACCACTGGGTTGTGGTTAGCTGCAGTGGCAGTTGTGAATCAAGGAGAAGCCAGTGGGCTTCAACCAGGTTTGATTTGAATCTGTATGAAAGTGAATGCTTGAGTAGTATTCTTGTGTTATTTAGTGTGCTAGAGAGTGTGTTTAGGCCCTTTTTAGGGCCGCCAACTATTTTAACGTTTGAAGAATATTAAGAAACTTACACCAGTGTTTTATTTATTTTTCCCTAACCTATATTATTATTATTATTATTATTTTAAATTTAACATTGATGCCGAAACCCGGGAAAAATTTACCGGATATAATTTGCTTATTTATATACATATATATACACATAATTTCTTATTATAAAAATATTTTATATTTTATTTGGGCCCTGCGTGTTTTTTAAAAGTGCGTAATTAATTTTTATATAAAATATGTCCCGAAGAGGAAGAGGCCGTGGTATTGGGCGCGGTCGAGGTTTCCCACCTACCCCAGGAATAGATAATATTAATGTGCAATCATTGAGGCGCCTTGATGCCCTCAGTCGGGTCCTACGAAATAGAATCGTAGAGTTGCATGAAAGTGAAAGTGATAGGAGAGAGAGATTTCGGACGGGCCCGAGGGATCACGGAGTCTGCCGGAGAGAATAGTGTAGTTGAGAGGGGACGAGGACCGACTCTTGAAAATTTTGAAAGGCCGGGTGAAAGTGAAAGTGATACCCCGCTCGTTACTATGGAAGGTGCTCCTGCACATACTACGGAAGACTCCAGGGACCCGGTACAAAGTGCTTAATGCGGAACGGGGGCAAATTGAGATGCAATTAGCTACTGCAACTGCTTCGCGTGCGCTTGTTGATCTCAAATAGATGGTAGCATCTCAGCATCGGTTACTCAGACTGTAGCTGAAGCTTTTCGCGAATTTAGAAGTTCGACTCCAAATAATAGGCAGCCGGGCTTATTGAACCTTCTGACTGTCCAAAAATACCTTAGTGTGGTTACGCTTTAAAAAGGCTTTTGAACAGTCGAAGATTTTAGGAGAATTTACCGATGCTGAGAACGTTCAACGGCTATTTGAATGTTTACAGGGGAAGGCGCGTGAAGCCGTGTCAAGTTTAATAATGACCACTGATAGTGGGCAAGAAATTATGAACACTTTAGAACGCCGTTACGGTAACGAGGCTGAAGTGGTTCTGAAATTAGTTAAAGCCATTCGGGAGCTACCAAAATTAACTTCCGCTAAAATCGATATTATTTCTTTCGCTTCAGTAGTCAAAAATAATGTAGCAGCAATGCTTTCAGTAGGTCATTCCGCTTACATAAATAACATAGAACTTTTAGAAGATTTAATGAGCAAGTTGCCGATGGCCATGGTTTACAAATATAACGAGTATGTGGGTAGCTTAAATAGCCCTTCTAACATGAAAGCATTGGGGGACTTTTTAGACCGCGAAGCGCAGTTGGCAAGTAATGCTGGCACAGCGAGAATTTTACGAGGGGCACCTCGTGAGATAGGAAAACGGGATGATAAGCGCCCCGCGGGCAGAGGAGTGAATGCCATAAATACGGCAAAAGGCCAAAAAAGGTTCGGGATGTGCTATTTTTGTGATGATGAGAGACATCACGTTTATACTTGTAAGGGCTTCTTAGATATGAATCCTAACGATCGGTACAACTGGATAAGGGCGAAGGAACGCTGTTATAAATGCTTTAAATTAGGTCATCTTTCTTGGCAATGTAAGGCATCTGCATGCAAGAAGCAGGGGTGCGATGGGGGTCATAATACTTTACTGCATATGAATGATTCTAATGGGAAATCTAAATCTTTAACCAGCGCATCAGTAAAAGCGACTCATAGTAATTCCGCATGACTAGAGGATAATGCTATCCTTAAAATAGTACCAGTAATTCTAAAAGGCCCAAGGGCAAGCGTTCGTGTGTTAGCATTTCTAGATGAAGGGTCAACAGTTCCTTTAATTGACGGTAGTCATTGCAAAAATTGGGATTAATTGCTAAAAAGAGTTCCATCTTTTTGAAAGGTCTAAATAATACACAATTAGAAGCAACCGTTTCGGGCAGAATTAATTTTCAGATTTCAGGCGTTATAGACCCGAAATTTTATCCTTTGAAGGGCGTGTACGAACTTGATGAGCTTATTTTATCGGGGCAAAGCTTAAAGCCTGAAACTATAGCACGTTATTCTGACTTGAGAAATTTACCTTTAAGTGATTTTGGGTGGAAAGCGCCACGTATTTTATTAGGTCAAGACCATATGTCCTTGATAACTACAAGGGTCTTACGTGAGGGTTTCGCTAACGAGCCAGCTGCTTCATATACACTTTTGGGATGGGTCGTCCATGGACTAATTAGCTCACCGCAGCCAATTAAACGCAGTTTACGAATTTCTGTAGCCTCAACGCCTACTCAAGATGGTAATATTGACAAAAAGGGCGATGACACCCTTCATGATATGGTTAAGCGGTACTTTTCATTAGAAAGTCTAGGAGTTACTACCGTAGCCCGTAAAAATAAGTCTGAAGAACGAGCACGGTCAATATTAGAAAATACAACTCAATACCGAGGTAATTACTGGGAAACGGGGTTGTTATGGGCGCATGATGACCACGTTTTGCCAAACGATTTTGAAAGCGCTCTTACGCGTTTAAAGTCTTTAGAACGTAAATTAGATCGTGAACCTCATTTTGTACAAAGAAATGGAGCGTTTAATTTCGGAAGGTTATGCGGTCAAATTAAATAATCCTAATATATGGGTGAGTAGTTGGTATCTTCCTTATTTTGGGTTTGAAAATGAGAACAAGCCTGATAAAGCCCGCCTAGTTTTCAACGCAGCGCATCGCTACGCAGGCAAAAGTTTGAATGATGCTTTATTGACAGGTCCGGATCTTCTAAAATCACTCTTCGGTGTTTTGTTGTATTTTAGGGAATATAAAATTGGAATTAAGGGTGACATACGTGATATGTTTTTGCGTGTTAAAATCAAGGGAGATGATCAAGATTTTCAAAGATTTTTGTGGCGTGGCAAAGATCGTTCGTCGCCTCCTCAAGTATATAAAATGTCATCAATGATTTTCGGATCAAAATCATCGCCGTGTAGTGCAATTTTTGTAAAAAATAAAAACGCGGAAATGTATAAGGACTTGTATCTGGAGTCTGCAAACTCCTTAATAAACTGTACGTATATGGATGATTATTTAGAGTCTTTAAGTTCGGTCGAGGATGCAAAAAAGAGAATTCAGAAAGTAGAATATATAAATTCTCGCGCGGGCTTTAAAATGCACGAGTGGGTTAGCAATTCTAATCAAATCGGCAAAAATTCAAATGAAATTAATTTGCAAGCCTTGAGGACCTAAAAGGCGCTAGGTCTTTAGTGGGATACGAAGACTGACGTACTAAATTTCGCTCTACGGATGGAAAAAGTACTCAAGGTTAGTAAGAATTCGGAAAAAACGCCAACTAAACGAGAGGTACTACGGGCAGTAATGTCGTTTTATTATCCACTAGGATTCTTAAATCCATTTACTGTGCGGACAAAAATTTTATTACAAAGCATTTGGAGGCACGGTACGGACTGGGACGAGCTATTACATGAAGATGACGCAAAAGAGTGGAGTGCGTGGTTAGCCAATTTATCAGAGACAAAAAATTGCAGAGTTCCGCGCTGTCTTTTTGAATTTGATTTTCAACCAGTCTCCGTAGAATTACACATTTTCTGCGATGCGAGCGAGAAAGCTTATGCGACCGTGGTTTACTCACGCGCAATTTACAAAGACGGCAGCATAAATACCCGTATTATTGCAAGTAAAAGTTACGTAGCCCCGTTAAAGGCATTGTCTATACCAAGATTAGAGCTCCAAGCTGCCGTGATAGAGGCAAGGCTGGCAAATACTGTAGTGAAAGAATCTAAATTAGTTTTTATGATTCTTACTCATACAAAAATCCAGAACTTGGTAATAAACCATATCGATGAATTCCCAATAAACTTTTATGTTTACATAAGTTAGACTCTGTTTAGAAACTGGTTTTAAATTAAAATGCATTTTGGTATTCATCATAAAGAAGTAGAAAAAACAGTAATCACTTGAACAGGTTTATTAGGAATTCATCGTAATGGCTCTTTCTAAAATCCTGGATGTTTTTATGGGTAAGAACCAGAAGCAATTTATTAACCCGGCTTAAATAAATGAAAACTACTTGACAAAGTAAATTTACGCTATGCAATACTCCGTTTGTGTATTATAAGTGTTTATGTATATGCATACGTGTACATACTCCGTTTGTGTTTCTAATATACACTCTTTTTTCGTATTTAAAAAATAAAATTTTATAAAATATAATATTAACAATATTTAATATTTTATTAATTAATTAATATAAATACTTGACCGGGCGAGAGCAAACGCCAGACCTGTCAACCTCAAAAGTGAGAAACGCGTGTGAAATCTGAAATCATACTCTTTTTTACTTACTCCCTTTTATACATACCAGTGTTGAAGAAAACATAATAATCGAAATTCGAGGTTTTCGAGCTATTCGACTTGGAGCTCTTGAAGGTCATCTCAAAATTAGAGAGAGAAACCTCAATTTCCTGTATATTAGTGCAGCTTTAAGAAGTTGGCCCGATATTTGCAAATTTTGCAACCAATCGATTGCGCGTAATTAACCCTTTAATTTGGTATGGACAAAAGGTTTGCGCGTCCCCTAATTAATTAGTAAATCAAAAAAAACTTGAGGGGGATAGTTTTCATCCCCCAAAAACTTTAAATCGATTTTGTAAAACAAATATTTATTAAAAAAAAAAAAATTATTACCAATCGTTTGCGCGTCGTTTGCGCTTTCATCCCCCCTAATCGGTTTATAATAATAATAATTATTTAATTAATTAAATAAATAAATTATTATTTTCATTCAAACTCTGAAAAAAAATAAAAACCACGGTAATGACGCATGCGCCATGGCATTGATTTGATAATCAGCTGTCAGGCAGAAAAATAAATAGGATAAATACCAATTGCTGACTGATGTTCTTTAATTTATTAAATTAATTATTATTTTAATTTTGACAATATTTACAATATTTATTATTATTTGCAGAATTTCAGTGGATAAAAATTATTAATAAGAAATAAATATTATGTTATTTTCAGTGTTTAATTTTTTTCAAGTGGGCAAAGTTTATTTATGCAGTGAATAACCAATTTGAAATTTACATTAAATTTTTAAATTATAAAAATTATTATCTTATTTAATAAAATTATAAGCAACAAATTTTTTTTAGTAATTTATATAAGATTTTGAATATGTAAATGTAAATGTAAATGTAAATATGATTTATTTGTCCAGAACAAAATATGATACAGAAATATAACAGTATATGTATAAAGTTTATAAAAATATAGATGTAACTATGCAATAAATTATTAATAACATTATATAACATAATTATATCAAATGAAACAATTTTAGTAACATCATGGCAACAATGAGTAAAACAGACAATAGTAACAGGAAATAAGGAAATACTAAATTTCTAATAACATCAATGCTTTTAGTCTTGATAAAACATTATTAAAAGACTGAGTCTTTGTATGTATGACTAGAACTTTTTAAGTACTTTAATAAACCTGCCTTAAAAGAGTTAGGTGAAGGGAGGAATCGTATTGATGAAGGGAGGGAATTCCAGCATTTTGTACCTTGTACTTGGAATGAGCAGTCACCATGCCATTTTTCACGTTCAGGGGTTTCTAATTCACGTGTTATTAACTCACCTCTGGCTGTCTCTTTGGGAACGTACTTTTTGAAAATGTGAGTTAAGTATTCAGGCTGATGCAAACGAAGTATTTTATATATAATGATGGACGTAAAATATAACCTACGATTGTTTGTGGTTAACCACCCTAATTTGTCTCTGTAAGGAGTAATATGTGTGTCCCTGCCGATTCCATAAATGTATCTTAAACATGTATTACTCAGTCTTTGTATTCTGTCTTTCAGATTTATCGAGCAGTCTAGGTATACAACAGAGCAATAGTCTAAGTGGGGTACCACTAATGCTTGTATAAGCTTGATTCTTAAATCTTCGTTTGTACATTGCCTAATAAATCGCAGTGTGTAAAGTACTCTGTTGACTTTTTTACTCACAAGTGAAATATGTGATTCCCAGGTCAATTTGTTGTCTAAAATTACTCCCAGACTTGTAACCTCGCTAGTGAAAGGTACAGTGACTCCCTCACTTACAACCACCCCAGGCAGATTTAGTTTGTCTAGTTGGTCAACAAAATGGCTGGTGCCAAAATATATGGCTTTTGTCTTGTCCGGATTAAGTCTCAGGGATACGTTTTTGGCCCAAATACTGATGTTATTAGCTGCTGATGAAAGCTTTTGTAATGCTTCTTTTATTTTTTCAGGGGAAGTTTGCACATAAATTTGCAAATCGTCCGCGTATAAAAGATGATATATGTCTGCATATGAATGTGACTCAATTTTTATTAATTCAGCTGATGCTCATCCAAATATCGCTTTATAAAAAAAATTTTGGAGCTTCAGATCAATTAGTACATGTAATCATTTTTATCTGAATGGATGAATTTACATTTAGAAACAAATATTTATTTCTTATTATAATTATTACCTACAAACTATCATTTTAGAATAAATTATGAGTACGATTAAGGTTGGTTTGACAGGCAGCCGGGCTAAAAAAAATTCAAAGTATGCAGATGTTTTTTTATTTTATGCACAGATTTAGAAAAATTAAAAATTTTAAATGATCAGCAGGTATCAAATTTGGAGTTGTAATGTTCTAATTTTTGTGAAGTGATCAGTCGCATGCTTCAAGTGATATGCATTTCTAATCAGCTTTTTAAATAACCAATGAGCAAGAATTTTTATTCATTATGGGCAAAAACTAAAAAACATTTAATAAAATTCCATATAAATTAATACTTCTTTAAATTCAGAAGTCCAAACATGATTATTCTTATTCGTTGGAAGGCAAATAATTAAAGCAGAAGTGAAGTATTATTTAATATTTGCATCTTTGGGGTCAATATTATAAGAGTAACTCATGGGATGATTAATTTAAGTTTTGAGTACATCCAATTTCAACACCGAGTACTAGATATTTTAAGTAATTCAATAAACAAATCTTTTCAATACCTTGACTCCAAACCTATGAGCATAAACATAAATATTTGCACTTAAAGCATTGTTCATTGTACAGTAACAAAACCTCATCTCATAATATTAAATCTTGTTTAGCTGGTATTTGATTTATCAATATTTAAACTAGGGATACCTTACACTGGAATGATTGGCCAACCGATAGATAAGTAGAATAATCATGATTTAGACTTTTGAATCTCTAAATTGAATTGAAAATTTTATTTAGATTCACTAATTTCTGTTAATAATATACCCAGTAAGTTGCTGAATAATAATAAATTTATCAACATTTGATAGTCTTTGATATTTGGGCTCTCAAACTTTCCATAGCTTTGATGTTCTCTCGGATGCTATATTTTTATTCAATATACAATTTAAATCTGCTCATTCTTTTAGAAAAAATAAATAATTTTAAAATTTTTTTATCGCTTTATTTATCTGATGCATAAATTTTTGATAATTAAATTTTCTCTAAAAATTTTTGCCAATAACTTATTAAAATTTGGCTTGTAAGCAAATAGTAAAACCAAAGATTGCCATAGGTCAAGGCTGTTTGGATCCAAATTCTGCTTGTATTATCTTGAAGAGTTAAAAACTCAGAGTTAAAATCTCAGCTAAAAACTGAGATATATTTGTATACATATAAAATTTTTTTATCGCTTTATTTTTTAAGATCTGATGCATAAATTTTTGAAAATTAAATTTTCTCTAAAAATAAGGCGGCTCTTTCATGAGCAGTGGGCGAAGCAAAGTCTTTTTCAGATATTTAGTTATATTCATTTGTGAAAATTTGTCTATGAAAGACTTTACTTATTATGCGTATTTCTGTACAAGAATTTGAAAAAAAAAGTTCAAAATGATTATTTGTTTAAATCAATACACTTAAATTAAAATTTGGCTTGTAAGCAAATCGTAAAGCCAAAGACTGCCATAGGTCAGGGTGGTTTGGATCCAAATTCTGCTTGTATTATCTTGAAGAGTTAGAACTCAGTTAAAATCTCAGCTAAAAACTGAGATATATTTGTATACATATTCGATGGTAATAAAATTTAATGTCAATTTGTGCAAAAAAAAAAGATTACTGTAAGTACCTAAAAAGCATGCACTGTAAATAAACTTCTGTTTTCTTTTTGCAAATTTTTGTGAATTTCTAAGAATTTTTTAAAATTTGCAAGCTCGTTATCGTGATATCGTGATAGTAAATTTGTCCGCCATCTTGGAAAATTGGAAAATGTGCTTGGTAAAAAAAATAAAATTTTCATTCATAAAAACGATTTTTTCAACCTCGGAAACCCCTAGGTAATGTAGAAAGCTTCTATTTTCATGTTTTTTGATCCGCCACATTGAAAATTGGAAAATATGCTGGGGCCAATTAATAAAAGATTTCATTAATAAAAGGTAAAATATTTGCCTTCTGGGTCGGTTTAGAGGATGTCTGGGGTAGCTGGGGCAAAATCTGAGGGTGTAGAGTAAATTATGACTTCAGATTCGTTTTAAGGACATCTAAAAAACTCTCAAATCTCTCAAAAACTTACCTGCAGGTAGGAGATACATTGGTGTCAGTATCTCAGCGTAAATAATATTTAAAATTATTTACACGGAGAGGTTGCAACATTCACGAAACAAATTTGATACCTGCTGATCATTTAAAATTTTTAATTTTTATAAATCTGTGCATAAAATAAAAAAACATCTGCATACTTTGAATTTTTTTTAGCCCGGCTGCCTGTCAAACCAACCTTAATCGTACTCATAATTTATTCTAAAATGATAGTTTGTAGGTAATAATTATAATAAGAAATCAATATTTGTTTCTAAATGTAAATTCATCCATTCAGATAAAAATGATTACATGTACTAATTGATCTGAAGCTCCAAAATTTTTTTTATAAAGCGATATTTGGATGAGCATCAGCTGAATTAATAAAAATTGAGTCACATTCATATTCAAAATCTTATAGAAATTACTAAAAAAAATTTGTTGGTTATAATTTTATTAAATAAGATAATAATTTTTATAATTTAAAAATTTAATGTAAATTTCAAATTGGTTATTCACTGCATAAATAAACTTTGCCCACTTGAAAAAAATTAAACACTGAAAATAACATAATATTTATTTCTTATTAATAATTTTTATCCACTGGAATTCTGCAAATAATAATAAATATTGTAAATATTGTCAAAATTAAAATAATAATTAATTTAATAAATTAAAGAACATCAGTCAGCAATTGGTATTTATCTTATTTATTTTTCTGCCTGACAGCTGATTATCAAATCAATGCCATGGCGCATGCGTCATTACCGTGGTTTTTATTTTTTTTCAGAGTTTGAATGAAAATAATAATTTATTTATTTAATTAATTAAATAATTATTATTATTATAAACCGATTAGGGGGGATGAAAGCGCAAACGACGCGCAAACGATTGGTAATAATTTTTTTTTTTTTAATAAATATTTGTTTTACAAAATCGATTTAAAGTTTTTGGGGGATGAAAACTATCCCCCTCAAGTTTTTTTTGATTTACTAATTAATTAGGGGATGCGCAAACCTTTTGTCCATACCAAATTAAAGGGTTAATTACGCGCAATCGATTGGTTACAAAATTTGCAAATATCGGGCCAACTTCTTAAAGCTTTCTAAGTTTAGTAAATTAAATAAATAAAATGAGACGATGTCTTCCAGCAAAAATATTTTTATTTATAAAAATATATATAATATTTGTCAATATTTCGGAGTTATTTCACTCCATCATCAGGACTAAAAAATATAAAATGTACATTATTACTAATATAACAAAAAATATTTACAAAAAATTTTTTTACCATATAGTCTTAAAAATTAGATGTTTTTATACATAATAAATAAATACTTGTATGCACATTATGAGTATGCACTGACTACTTTGTTTACATTTTTATGTACATTAGGATGTATAGGTTTTATACATGTGTAAGATATATTCTTACAAGTCAATATTAATCAAGTCAAGATTAATATTGACTTGTAAGAATATATCTTACACATGTATAAAACCTATACATCCTAATGTACATAAAAATGTAAACAAAGTAGTCAGTGCATACTCATAATGTGCATACAAGTATTTATTTATTATGTATAAAAACATCTAATTTTTAAGACTATATGGTAAAAAAATTTTTTGTAAATATTTTTTGTTATATTAGTAATAATGTACATTTTATATTTTTTAGTCCTGATGATGGAGTGAAATAACTCCGAAATATTGACAAATATTATATATATTTTTATAAATAAAAATATTTTTGCTGGAAGACATCGTCTCATTTTATTTATTTATTCCAAATATGTCCAGCGTTAAAAATTCAATTTAGTAAATTAACTTAGTCACGCGCCCTAGAGGGCGCTGTAATATATTTTCCGATTTTCCAAGATGGCGGACCGAAAAACTTGAAAAAATGAATTTATAACTTTACAAGGGGGCCTTTGAGGGTTTCGGAGGGCTTAATTTTAACCAATCTGGACTAAGATACATATTATTGGGTCTACAAATCGGTTCCAAAGTACATTTTCACGTAAGTACCCTCACAACCTCAATCCAGGAATTCTCGGGGATCAAACAAGAAATCAGGTTGTTTTCTTGATTTGAAACTAGAAAGCACTATATATCTTGCTTACAAACTAGGAATGTTCTCTTTTCAGGCTTCGAATGCAGAAATTCGAACGCGCTATTTTTTGAATAACAAATTCCAGGATTTGAAACAATAATTCCTTGATGTAGAACCAGGAAACGAGTAATTTCTATTTTATAATTTAGTAATATGGTCCAGTTACCCACAATAGGCAACTTTTGGTTATTTTTAGCAGTTTTTTTAGTATTCTAAATTATTATTTATTTTTTCAGGGTCGCTAAACAAGAATATGATATATGTTTTTGGCGGAAATGGTACAGTTGTCCACAATAGGAAACTTTTAGTTATTTTTAGCAATTTTTCGGGGATTTTCATTAGATATTTATATTTTCAGATACTTCAAGCCTTACACTAACATAACCTAATGAAGTGATTTATAATAGAAAAATGATACGTCAAGCATTACACTAACCTAGCCAAAGGAAGTGGTCTATTGGGATTCATGATTAAACACATGCACGCGCGTCGGTGTAAGTAAGATGGGTACCCTAAGGTATGAATTAACATTGTGCATATAGACCAAAAATTAATATTTTTAATAAAATGAATTAAAGGTTTAAAATTTTTACAAAAACAAAACAGTGTATATTAGAAATAGTATTGTGTTAATAAATTTATGTGTTGTTTTCAATTTAATATCTTTATTTTAACTAATAATTAACTATTTGTTACTTTTCCTATGTTATTCATGGAAAAAGAGTAGCCATGTTTTATACACACCTACACTGAAACTTTTTTTCACTGGCGCTATTACTAAAATACAGTAACCGTGAATCGTTGTTACAAGCCAAAATATTTTATACAGCAGCAGACGACATTTTAGCAAACATTGTAAATATGTCATAAAACTTAGCAAAAAGCGTTTTAATTAATAAATTAATTGATTAATTAATGAAATATATTTATTTTATACTAAATTTATTAATATTTTAAACTTATTATAACATAAAACAAGTCATTTTAATATTTACTAAAAGTTCTTAATTTATGTTATAATAAGTTTAAAATATTAATAAATTTAGTATAAAATAAATATATTTCATTAATTAATCAATTAATTTATTAATTAAAACGCTTTTTGCTAAGTTTTATCACATATTTACAATGTTTGCTAAAATGTCGTCTGCTGCTGTATAAAATATTTTGGCTTGTAACAACGATTCACGGTTACTGTATTTTAGTAACCGCTAGCGCCAGTGACAAAAAGTTTCAGTGTACGTGTGGAAGGGGTAAAAATGTAAGCATGAATTTAATCGTGATTCCCAATAATAAATAAGCGACACGTCAAGCATTGTACTAATAAAACCTAAAAAAGTTGCCTATAATAAAAAAGACATGACGAGCATAACAGTAAAATAATCTAAGGAATAATAATAATAATAATCTACGGGGGTCTATAATAGAAAAGTGACACGTTAAGCATTACAATAACATAGCCTAAGAAAGTGGTCTTAAGAAAGTGGCAAAAAGCAAAGATTTTTTCAGGATTTATTACATTTTTAGTAAAAAAAAAAAAAATTGGTCAAATCAATTTTTTGAGGTTAGGATCTACTTTTAATGGAGCCCTACCGCCATATTAGCAACGTATAATTTTTGTAGGTTTTAAACTTATGCTTCGCCAAAAAAATAGCCAAAAACTGTTTTTTGGTGAATTTTCAAAAAATTGTTTGACTATTTTTAAAATACCCTGGCTAAAGTGATCGTAAGAAAAAATGAAAAATTTTCGTTATTGAGTGTACAATAGAACTATGGCGGTAGCGCTGCATTAAAAGTAGATCCTAACCTCAAAAAATTGATTTGACCAATTTTTTTTTTTTTACTAAAAATGTAATAAATCCTGAAAAAATCTTTGCTTTTTGCCACTTTCTTAAGACCTCTTTCTTATAGGCTATGTTATTGTAATGCTTGAAGTGTCACTTTTCTATTATAGACCACTTCCTTAGATTATTTTACTGTTATGCTCGTCATGTCTTTTTTAATATAGGCAACTTTTTTAGGTTTTATTAGTATAATGCTTGACGTGTTGCTTATTTATTATAGACGAATTCCTTAGGCTAGGTTAGTGTAATGCTTGACGTATGATTTTTCTATTATAGACCACCATAAGTCTACCATATTGGAAAATCTTAAAAAATTATTGTTAAGGTTAAAACATGAAAATTTGCATCTGAAATTCATTTTTATTATGCCTGGGATCCAAAATCTTATGAAGGATATTGATTTTTGGGTATTTGTAGTCTATGGAAAACTTAAATTACCATTTTTTTGGTTAATGATATTTTTAATTAATACCTTCCTGAGGGTTTCCTGGACTCCTGGAGAGCTTTATTTGGGTTTTCATCCATATTTATCAAGTTTTTTAAAATTTTGTACACAACATTTCACAAACTTGTGCACAAAATTATGTACAATGTTGTGTACAACGCTTGCACAAGATTTTTATATATGAAAATTAAACATGCCTGCTTTTATTTCAGGATTAAATAATTTTCTTACTTTTCTGCATTTTTTTCTATATTATAACCAGGACTAGGGTCATTTGACAAATTCAATAATCTTGCAAATCTGTCTAAGCAATTCCCAACTGCTATATCAATAGTTTCACCAAATATTTGATATTTGTGCTGCATAAAAGCAATAACTTGTGTATTTCCTCCAGAAACATATAATATAATAGGATTTTGACTTTTTGTAATAAATCTACCCATCTCTATATGCCCAATACAATGATTTACAGCAACCATTGGCTTATTATATATTTGAGCCACAGTTCGAGCAACTAGAGCACAAATGGTTAATGGTGCACCCATTCCAGGTCCTTTTGTGTAGCATATTAAATCAACATCTTTTACTGAAATTTTTGCAATAATAAGTGCTTTATTCAAAAGTGAAATAATATATTGCCTATGGTGTTTAGCTGTTTCTCGAGGAAGAAATCCTGTTATTTCATTATTAATAAAAAAGTATCAGTATAATTTATAACGTCTATAATGCAGAAAAAATCATTATTATACCTTCACCAGGAAGAGTTATATATGTGTGACGAACATTAGCCAAAATTTGATCATTTTTAAGTATTCCTACTCCAATTTTATTTGCACTGCCTTCAAAACCAATTGAAATCATTCTTTATTAATATGTACTCCAAAATCTATATTCTAATAAGAATTTGAAATCTGATATCTGAAATTCAAATAATTTTATGTAATTTTTAATTTTACCCAAAAATAATTGTAAAAAATAATTCTATAGCCAGAAAATAAAAATTTACGTTTAGGTACCAGAAAACACGAATATTTGTGAAACACGAGATAGATTTTACAACTTCAAATTTCACTGCTAGTGTCAGTGCATCATTTTTAACGATAAAACAGTCGGGGAAATCGGTTACGCAGCAAAAAAAAAAGCTCAAGATAAAATTAATTTTTATTTTAAATATAAACATAAATTTGAGAAATTGGGCTAATAAATATATCAAAAAGGTAAGGTATTTGAGGTTTTCTTAATTTTTTTCGATTTCCCCGGCTGATTTATTGAGTAGTGAAATTTGAAGTTATAAAATCACCCCCATCAGATCTGACCCCCATGCCCATGGTAAACCGGAGTTAACTTTTTTACCCTTTTTTTTACCATATAAGGAAAAGAGAAGTAATTCTGGGTCAAAAATAACAGACCTTATGTTCGTAATTCATAAAACGATATATAAAAAAAGTAAAAAGCTTTCTCAATAAACAAACTGGAAAATAATACATAAAAAGACTGCTTATAATTGCGCTTATACACCTTAAACAATAGGTAGACTTTAAATTTCATATAAAATTCTATTTCAAAATTTAATTATATATAATGAATATGTTTGGTTGACACCAGGATAAATATATTATCATGGTTGACCCGGATAAGAAATCCTCAAGGTAAAATCCATATTGAATTGAGAAGTAATTAGGAAAAATTACTTTTACGCCCTCTGTGAAAAATTAACAGTGCGCATAACACAGGTACACAAAAAAAAAGTCATGTTCCAGAAGGTAGAACCCATGGAATGGGTTTTTGGTGGTGCTAAAACCGAATATGGCCGCTTTCTGAAACGGGCTTGCTTAACTTTTTTTTTTACCTAAAAGTTGGTAGCGTCTTCTTGGAGGGGGAAACTTAAGCAAAAGTTGTCCCATCAGATTTTATTTATATTTTAACCTAAAAAACCTTAAGTGTGCTTGAATAAATTAAGTAGTATTTTAAATTAATTTGTAGACGTTTGTTACAGCAAACAAATGTATATGAAAACAAAAAATGAATTTAGTTGAGTTGGATGTCATTTTTTCATCCAGTTATGGCACCAACTCCAATGTTACAAAGACTAGGGGAACAAAAAAGAATTCGCATAACGCAGCAGCTGTACAACGATCTCTAATGTTTGTGAAAAATTATCACTGTTTATGTATATAATTTATGAAAATTAAAATTCTGTATGTTAAATTTGTACAATGTACTTTGCAAATAAAATTGTAAATAATGACCAATAAAAGATTTTTAAGTATTTCACTTATTTTACTATTAAATTTTTTAAATAGATGCCCAACTAATTTAGAAACCCAAAATGTGAATATGCATAGAATTGGTTTCGGATGATTGCTTATCTGAAATTTTAAAGGTCGTAGGATTTCAGGTTCATGGTTGCTATAACTCTTCAAGTGATTATAAATTATTAACAAAATAAAATTTATTTAAATCCTAGTAGGTTATAATAGTCAATAACAAACAAATCTTGCTTATAATTTAAAAATATTCATTACAGATCCGATATTTGCTAGATCCTTATTGATAACAAAGAAGACTGACATATTTTTTCATATATTATTAATTATTAACAAAATAAAATTTATTTAAATAATAAACGATGTTATTACGCAGTTTACGTATTATAGAAATTCTGATGGGACAACTTTTGCTTAAGTTTCACCCTCCAAAAAGCGCTACCAACTTATTGGTAAAAAAAAAAGTTAAGCAAGCCCGTTTCAGAAAGCGGCCTATGGCCGTAGAAATGCAATTTAACTAGACAATTTGCCCCCAGCGCCCCCATATGCCCCCTCAAAAAGTGGAAAAAAATTTTTTTTTGAAAAATGAAAATTGAACTTCATGTTTTTTGTGACGCTTATACCAATAATGTTTTTAACTAACGCTTGGCCCTGTAGACGTCCCCAGTGCCCCCATTCATACCCCCCCCCCAAACGGGTAAAAATATGTTTATTACAAAAATTAAAACTTAATATGAATTCTTATATTTTTTGGGATAGTGAAACCAAAAATGAATATAAAAAATTTTTTCTACTAATGTTTGGCCCTGTAAACCACCCCAGTGGCCCCATGCCCCCCCCCCAAAAAAAACAAGATATAAAAATTTTGATTACAATAACTAAAACTTAATGTGTATTCTTATGTTTTTTGAGATGCTGTAACCAAAGATGAATATAAAAAATGTGTTTAACAAATGCTTGATCCTCTTGGCCACCCCAGGGCCCCCATTCAACCCCCCCAAACGAGTTAAAAATATTTTTATTAGGAAAATTGAAACTCAATGTGTATTCTTATGTTTTTTGAGACGCTAAAACTAAAGATGAATCTTAAAAATGTATTTAAAAAATGCTTAACCCGTGAGACCACCCCAAAGGAAATCAGTACAAATAGTATAAAAAAACAGAAATTTTTTTTTCTACATTCATTTTTGGTTGACTTCTTCTTTGCATGACGAGTCTCTTTTTGCATGCATTAATTTTTTGGCAGGTTAATAAGTTTTTTTTAATGGTTTCAGTGTCCGAAAAAATAAGAATACGCCTTGAGTTTTAATTTTTGTAATTAAAATATTCTCAACTCGTTTGGGGGGTAGGGGGTGAAAGGGGGCACTGGGGTGGTCTAAAGGGTAAAGCATTGTTTAAAAATATTTTTAATATTCATCTTTAGTCCTAGCGTCTCAAAAAACATAAGAATACACATTAAGTTTGAATTTTCCTAATAAAAATATTCTTAACCCGTTCGGGAGGGGGGGGGGGTTAGTCTACAGGGCTAAGCATTGGTTAAAAACATTTTTTATATGCATCTTTGGTTACAACGTCTCAAAAAACATAAGAATACACATTGAGTTTTAATTTTCCTAATAAAAATATTTTTAACTCGTTTGGGGGGGTTGAATGGGGGCACTCGGGTGGGCTAAAGGATCAAGCATTTGTTAAACACTTTTTTTATATTCGTCTTTGGTTTCAGCGCATCAGAAAACATAACAATACACATTGAGTTTTAGTTTTTATAATAAAAATTTTTATTTCTCGTTTTGGAGGGGGGGGTGCATGCAGTGTTTTTTTAAAGGAAATTTTAGAACTGCACAAATCACAAAAAGGGGACGGGGAATGGGGAAAAAGGGGCGAATACTAATTTTCCCTATTTATCACCAAATTATGATTCTATGCTATTTATTTACAAAATATTATTTCTTTAAATTTTTAAAAAGGTACCTCAAAAATTACTTTTTATTAAATTTATTGAACATGTAAATAGGTCAATATTTGTGAAGTGCATACAGTTTGGATTTTCGAGTCTCAGAATGTACTCCAAAGTATGTTTGGTCGAAAGTATTAGACTGCCAAAAAAAAAATTGGTCTCATTTTTTTTGAATAAAATACACCTTTTCATCCCCGTAATCCGCAATTTTTCAGCATCAATTCTCTCATCGTAATAGTTAATAAACCAAATGCCCATTTTCGGCCCTAAATGACCAATTTTTAAATTGGTGCTAAAATTTTAATTTTTGATAAAATTGAGTTTTATTTTTCTCAACAACTTTTTGTAAGTTCCAAGTTTCAAAAAATTTTTTACTCGTCCTTTTAACTTTAGATATTTCTGAGATGTAGTTCTACAAATTTAATGATAAAGTATGATTTTATTTAAAAAACCTCAAATTGAGTCTCTGAACTGAACTGAACTGAACTGACTCTCAGACTGCTGAAACTTAAAAATTAATCATTTTGGACCAAAAATGGGCCTTAGGTTTATTAACTATTACGATGAGAGAATCGGTGATGAAACTTTATGCGGGTAACGAGGATTAAGACAAAACTTCGGATCGAGCTCGAATAGGTTTCGATTCGAGGTCGAAAATAGGCCGAAAAGAAGCCGAATTTTTTCACTGCAAATAAGCCGATTCGAAGCCGAGCTTTGAAAAAATAAAAAAAATAAAATATATATATTTTTTTTTATTTATAATTTTTAATTTTTTTTTTTTATTTATTTTATCTTTTAATTACATACATTTGAATTAATTATTTTTAAATAATTTTTTTAAATTAAAAAAAATGATGGGTATTTTGGGGAGTTGAATCCGGGACTTTCGGGTTACGAAGCAAACACGTTACCAGTTGAGCTATTATTGCATAACCATAAAAAATCGAGGTTTGACAATCATAAGTTGTGGATATTTGTTATTTGATGTGTGTTTTTATTTATTTGCGTATTTGTATGTTTATTACATGATTGCGGTTTAAAGAATATAATTATTAAAAAAAATCGCAAAGAATTATAAAAAAGATAAGGCTTTTTTATTTCAGGGAGTATTTTCTCTTTAATAACGTTGAAGGGATCCACGCAATTTCATTTATTGCATACCTAAAGCGATAGTGCCTAAAAAATAATTTTTAATTAATTTAGTTATTTTAGGTCATTAGCCACTTTTTGGATGTATTAAAATCAAAATCAATTCATTTTTCACCATTTTCATCATTTTCATCATTTTTTCCTAATATTTTTTAATATCTGAAATCAGTTTTTTCGACATTTCTCTGCAAGGACTGGATGAAATCATTTGAAATTGAAAACTCAATTTGTGATACTTACGTTTCCTGATATGAAAATTCTTTGTTCGTGGCTTCCACATAAAAATTTGGGCTCGATGAACATGTGCTGGGTTAGTTATAAGGATTAATTTACTTTTTGAATCGTTACTGAAATCTTACTTAATCCATCGTTACTGAAAAATTCCAATTTGAAATAATTAATTTTTAAGTAAGTCAGCATGGTTTCAAATAAATTATACCATCGACTTTTATATTTTATAACGTACTCTTTATGCCTATAATTAACTCTTCACATGTTCATCGAGTCCAAATTTTCATGCGTAAGCCGCGAACAAAGAATTTTAATACTGCTAAACGGAAATTTCACCTGTTCTAACGTAACCTAAAATCTCTTTGTCTCGTCTACACGCAAGAAATATTGGGTCTGTCAAGGATTTGTCGGGTTAATTAAAAAATTAATTGAATACATAAATAGTCAAATTCCATTCAAAAAAAAATTCCATCTGAAAATCCGTGGCACAGTTATTTATTAAATTGAAACATATTTGAAAATAAATTAAATCATATCCTTATAATAATGGGTAGATTTAAATGAAGCGTACACGAATTGTATGGTCAAAACTGCCCCAAAGTGTTTTTTTCTGTAAGTAATACCAAAAATAAGTCACCAAATTTTTGCCTCCCAGAGCAAAATCTTGATTTTTGGCCGCCATTTTTGTGTTTTGAACTTTTGTAAAAAAAGTAAGAAAAATGAGTCATAATTTTTGATTCCTCATAGAGGAACCATTGTGATAGGTGAAATTTTGATTTTCGATTTTTTGGCATATAAGCACGTTTTGGGACCTCAGGAAGCTAAAAACCGGTTTTTAAAAAAAGTCTGTATGTGTGTGTGTGTGTGTGTGTGTGTGTGTGTGTGTGTGTGTGTGTGCGTATGTATGTATGTATGTATGTATGTATGTATTTATGTATGTGGGTAACCGGCGATATTTCACATCCATTGTGGTATTAAGACCTAATTTTTTTTTCAAAAAATTTTTTATAAAAAAATCTTGAAAGGACATCGATATGACCCGTGTTTTCTGGTAGTTTGAACCTTCAGAAAATCGAAAAAATCGTGAACAAGAAATCGGAGATAGGTGCCAAAAAGATTTTTCCACTTTTATGTCAAAAACTGCCTTTTTTCGTAACTGAGCTACCCGATTTTCGAAAATTTTTATTTTACGGGTTTTTCACGGTATTTTTCGGGATTTTTGTTTAAAACAAGTTAAAACAAGTTCAAAACTAATAGAAAAAAGGATTTAGCATCGGTTTTTAGCAATATTTTAACATTTATGAGCTAGAAAACCTGTTTTTATTTTTTGCTTTTTTTCAAATTTGGTTTTATTACTTTTTCATGCATCTTAGGCTGTTCTTAATCTATGTAAGAGTTAAAATGGTAAATATTGATAATTTTTAGTCCAAATTGATTGTTACATACCATTAAGATGCCCTAAAATAATTATTTTAATGCGCTACAATGATAGAACCCGAGAGTCCCAATTTTTTAATTCTTGTTAAAATGAAGTAATTATACTTTTCTATCTTAACTATCTTGTCTATTTTATTTTTATCTCATAAAATATATTTTTTCAAGCAAATAAAACTCCATTAATTATTAAATGCCCAAATATTTTTCATTTTTACACGTTTATAACCAATTTTTTCAATTTTGTACAATACGTAATTTTTGACTTATTATACATATTTTCAAGCTGTAAAATTAATTTAACAAGGGGAGTTCAATACATTAGAAACACAAATTAAATCAAATGGTTATGAATGAGTTTATTATGCTGAAAAAATGCCGACTACCCTCCGTTCATTCCAATGGGCCTTCTGAGCCTAGAAACGCAGGGCTCAATGAAATAGGGTTTTTTGGTAATATTCAATGAAACGCTAAAACCTCGCAAATTAACCAAAACTCTTCTAGTTGGTCTCATTTTTTTGATGTAAGTGTCACCTTTTAAACGCCGTAAACCGCGATTTTTCATCATTAATTTTTTTATTAATGTAGCCAATTAACCAAATGGCCATTTTTGGCTAAAAATGACCAATTTTTAAATTGCTGCCAAATTTGTAATTTTTAACGAAAATGGGTTTTATAAGTCTCAAAATATTTCCGCAAGCTTCAAGTTTCCAAAAAGTTTTTACTCGTCTCCTTTCCTTGAGTCGTTTTTAAGATACGGTTCTTCAAAGTTAACATTAAAAATTATCTTTTTATAAAACCATAAAATTGGGACTCTGACTTCAAATTATCATATCTGATTAACAAATAATTGAAAAAAATAGAGTAAAGAATTTTTGGAAATTTGAAGTTTGAGGAAATATTTTGAGACTTATAAAACCCATTTTCGTTAAAAATTACAAATTTGGCAGCAATTTAAAAATTGGTCATTTTTAGCCAAAAATGGCCATTTGGTTAATTGGCTACATTAATAAAAAAATTAATGATGAAAAATCGCGGTTTACGGCGTTTAAAAGGTGACACTTACACCAAAAAAATGAGACCAATTAAAAGAGTTTTGGTTAATTTGCGAGGTTTTAGCGTTTCATTGAATATTACCAAAAAACCCTATTTCATTGAGCCCTGCGTTTCTAGGCTCAGAAGGCCCATTGGAATGAACGGAGGGTAGTCGGCATTTTTTCAGCATAATAAACTCATTCATAACTATTTGATTTAATTTGTGTTTCTAATGTATTGAACTCCCCTTGTTAAATTAATTTTACAGCTTGAAAATATGTATAATAAGTCAAAAATTACGTATTGTACAAAATTGAAAAAATTGGTTATAAACGTGTAAAAATGAAAAATATTTGGGCATTTAATAATTAATGGAGTTTTATTTGCTTGAAAAAATATATTTTATGAGATAAAAATAAAATAGACAAGATATTTAAGATAGAAAAGTATAATTACTTCATTTTAACAAGAATTAAAAAATTGGGACCCTCGGGTTCTATCATTGTAGCGCATTAAAATAATTATTTTAGGGCATCTTAATGGTATGTAATAATCAATTTGGACTAAAAATTATCAATATTTACCATTTTAACTCTTACATAGATTAAGAACAGCCTAAGATGCATGAAAAAGTAATAAAACCAAATTTGAAAAAAAGCAAAAAATAAAAACAGGTTTTCTAGCTCATAAATGTTAAAATATTGCTAAAAACCGATGCTAAATCCTTTTTTCTATTAGTTTTGAACTTGTTTTAACTTGTTTTAAACAAAAATCCCGAAAAATACCGTGAAAAACCCGTAAAATAAAAATTTTCGAAAATCGGGTAGCTCTCAGTTACGAAAAAAGGCAGTTTTTGACATAAAAGTGGAAAAATCTTTTTGGCACCTATCTCCGATTTCTTGTTCACGATTTTTTTCGGTTTTCTGAAGGTTTAAACTACCAGAAAACACGGGTCATATCGATGTCCTTTCAAAATTTTTTTTTTGAGTTTTTTGTCCGAATTAAGTAGTAAAAAAAAAATAATGCGTCATATACGGTTGACAGAAATACGGGTCCACACATCACTCGTCCGTATATATGGTTTTTATAATACGGTATTCGTATTTTAGACAACCGTATATACGGGTCAAAACTTTAATCAACCGTACAAACGGATGAGTCGTATACGGGACCGTATATCATTTACCCGTATATACGGTTAATTTAAATACGGGAACCATATAATATTAGCCGTATATACAGTTTTCACTTTATGGGAGGCGTATTTTAGATACCCTTATATACGGGTCAAATCTTTAATCACCCGATTTAATACAGAAAAGTATTTATACATTAATAATACGGACAAGAATGAAAACGGAACCATATATTATTCACCCGTATGTACGGATCAGAGGTATAGGGGTCCAGTATAATTCTATCCGTATATACGGTTAACAATATATGGATCCCGTATTTAAGGCATCCGTACAAACGGGTGAAAAAAATTGAGACCCGTACATACGGGTGGCTGATATACGGTTCCGCATTTCAGTCATCCGTATATACGGATAAATGATATACGGATCCGTATAGAATTGATCCGTATATACGGGTCTCAAGTTTTTTCAGCCGTTTGAATGGATGCCTAAAATACGGGTTCCGTATGTTGTTACCCGTATATTTAGAAAAATTTGTACGGACCCGTATTCATTTCACCCGTACATACGGATACGGGTTTGTAAAATTTTTTTCCGTATATACGGTTATAAAAAATATGAACCGTATTTTTCTGTTCCCGTATATACGGCATACGGTTAATGCGCGTCAAAATCACCCGTATTTCCCAACCCTGGATGTAATACCTCATTTTTTTCCATGAAAGTACTACTATTTAGAAGTATCGTTTTTACTCGATATCTCGAATCTGATAATTAAATTTTTGAAAAATTTATTTCCAAAATTTTTTTCACAAAAAAATACAAAAAATACCAAATATTTTTTCTCTTTAGACGTAGTACTTAATTTTTTTCTAAGAAAATACTAATTTTAGGAACTATTTAGTATTTGTAGTTATTTTTTGGATCTGATACTTAATTTTATCAAAATTTTTTCTTTAAAATTAAAAAAAAAAAAAAAACATAAAAAATACTGCAATATTTTTTATTTTTTTTTATGTAATAACTTATTTAATTCTATGAAAGTAGCAATATTCGAAAATATGGTTTTTACTCGATATCTCGATTCATAAAAAAATAAAATACCCTGCCAACTAGCTGGCACAAAGGTTCCTCAAACAATGAGCTAAATACTTCAATATGCCACAGATATCACCGATTACAACCATGCAACATTCATTTCTATTAACTTTTAAAAGTTAAAAGAAAATTTATGTATTGAATTCAACTAAATCTATTTTTTTTTAAATAAAATCTAACGTAATTCATTGGATAATAATTATTCAAGATAGTACTTTTTTTGAATTAAATGAGGTATTACACCCAAAAAAAAAATATTGCAGTTTTTTTAATTTATTTGTTTTTTTAAATTTGAGAAAAAAATTTTGAAATAAATCGGCATTAGATCCAAAAAATTAATATAAACGAACTTTCTAAAACTAGTACCCTCTTAGAAATAAATTAGGTACTACGTCCAAAAAGAAAAAAAAATTTGGTTTGTTTTGTATTTTTTTATGACAAAAATTTTTGGAAAAAAATTTTCAAAAACTTAAGTATCAGATTCGAGATATCGAGTAAAAACCATACTTTCAAATATAAGTACTTTCATGGAATAATAAATCATCAAAAATCAAAATTTGACCCATCACAATGGTTCCTCTATGAGGAACAAAAAAACAGCAATATTTTTTTTCTCTTTAGTTGTAGTATCTAATTTTTTCCTATGAAAGTACCATTATCTGAAAATATGGTTATTATTTGATATCTCCAATCTGACACTTAATTTTTTTAACTTTTTTTTCTTAAAATATTTTACTTTAAAAAATAAAAAAATAGCAATATTTTTTTTCTTTTTGGATGTTATACCTAATTTTTTCCTACGAAAGTACCATAATATTTGAAAATATGGTTATTAGTTGATATCTCTAATATAACACTCAATTTATTGAACCTATTTTTCTCAAAACATTTTTGCATAAAAGAATTAAAAAAAAAGCAATTTTTTTTTCCTTTTTGAAAGTAGTACCTCATTTTTTTTCTGTGGGAGTACTAGTTTTAGAAATATCCTTCATAGTCAATTTTTTGGATCTGAAACTTAATTTTTTGAAATTTATTTTTTTAAAAATATTTTACATAAAAAAATAAAAATATAATAGCAATATTTTTTTTCTTTTGGGACGTAGTACTTAATTTTTTTCTATGAAAGTACTAATATCTAGAATTCTCTTTTTTACTAGGTAAAATAGAAAATTAAGAATATTTTGTTATTGTCAATGAGGTACCATAGTGTTAATTACTTGGCAGCGTTTTTTTATTATTGCTATAAAAAACTTACATTAGCACGAAAAATGTTTTCCTTTTAGGTCCGGATAGGAAATTTCCCTGGCCAATCTCTCGTTCGATTTCTCGTGTATGCGCTACTGAAAAAAATTTTTTGACCCCGGAATCGGATAGCCAGGGAAATTTCCTACCCGGACTTAGAAAGAAAAAATTTTTCATGCTAAGGTAAGTTTTTTACAGCAATAATAAAAAAAATTATGACTCATTTTTCTTACTTTTTTTACAAAAGTCCAAAACACAAAAATGGCTGCCAAAAATCGAGATTTTGCTCTGGGAGGCTAAAAATTGGGCTGGTGACTTATTTTTGGTAGTACTTTCAGAAAAAAATACTTTGGCGCAGTTTTGAAGACCCGAGCATACAAGTCGTCTAAGCTTCATTTAAATCTACCCTTATAAAAAATCGTAAAAATATTTCATATTAATTAAATTTAATTAGTATTTTTATTGCCTTGATAAGACATAGCATATTAACTTGATTACTTCTAAGAAATTGTACCTTAAAATTTAGTTTAGACAAGCTGCATTAGGTATAATGTCTCAGGGCTAACAAAAAGGAAGTTTTAGGTGAAAAGACATCCCGCATACTCTCAGTTGATCTAAATAGGCCAAGTCTAGAAATTCTGTAAGCTAACTACACTATCTTCTAAACAAAATCGCTACTTTGCGTAAATTAACTAAATACCTTCGGGTTGGTCTCATTTTTTTGTTCTAAAAATTTTCTTTTGACCCCACAAACTGTGAATTTTTATCATTAATCGTCTCTTCTTAAGAGGGCTGTATGTCAACCATTTTTTCAGCTATCGACCAATCAGAGACTAGATAAAATATTAATTTTGGCCACCAAAAGATGGCTTTAATTTTCAATTAAATTAAAAAAGAAAATGTTCATATTAATCAGCATATAATTAAAAATGTGGCTCTGCTTTTCCTAGATCGAATAAAATTTCCTTCTCAGTAAAAAAATGAAAGAAAATCTGCAGTGCTTTCTAATCAAAAAAATTAGTAAAGCAGACGACATTGCCTATCGCGGTGTCTTGCTTAATCTTCTATAACTTCCTTATTATTCAAGATATCATTATAAAAATTTTTTTCAATATTCTTAAGATGTTTTCGAACCCAAAAAAACCAAAAACAAAAAATCGATTTTTTTTCCCCTCGGGTACGACCTGCCACCTTAACTTTCCTTTAAAAAAAGAAAAAAATAAAAATTAAATAATTATATGCCCATGGGTATTATTGATTGTCTGCGATGAAATTTGAATAATATATAAAAACAAACACGTTAATTCTAAAAAAAAGTATACCTTTTCTTTACACAGGCAAATTACAATTATTATAAAGTATGTACAATTATTATAAAGTAATGGGCGATATAAGAAAAATATTATATTAAATAATATAATTATACATATTATTTACATTAATTTATATAAGTATATAATTTACTAGCATAGGTGTGAGGGGGGGCTCCGCCCCCCCTGATCTATTCCCGGTGTTGTTGTTATTGATTTTTTATTATTATCATGTTGTTATTGTCCAAAATATATATCAATGTCAATAAAAATTAACGCCTTGAAATAAGCTAAAATTTTTTTCTTAATGTAGACCTTTTACCAGTTCAAATGTGACCAATAAGATAAAATTTGTAGTAAATTCAAAGGAATGGTGTAATTTTGAAAATGGGCCAGATCAGGCTATTTTTGGACCTTTGAACAGACATATTTCGGGCCCATGAGGTGCTAGAGAACTAAAACTTTGGCTGAGGGACTTTTTTATCACCCCAAACTATACCCTAAAATTTGAGTTGATATATATAATATATAGTAAAAAATTTTATTATTTTTTTTTTTTTAATTTTAAAGCAACGTACGTTTTTAATAAAAATTTAACTAAGTACGCATAAATTACATTTTAATATAGAATATAAATTACATTATAATATACACAGACCCACAAATAAATGATTAGAAATACCATAAAAATAAAAAAATGAAAAAATTTTTTTTACCAGCTTTAAAAATATTTTATAAAATTTTAAAGATACCTCCGTTTTGAATAAAAATTTCAGAGAATACGTAAAAATTAGTACTGAATCGAATACTATGAAGTGCGATCGATAAATTTTTCGATAGTCTCGAGATATTTCAATTTTTGTTAAAATTTTTAAAAAATGTTATCAAGTACAAAAATACTAAAAATTAAATATCTCAAAAACTACGACAGCTAATCAGAAAATATAGGGCCTATGTCACCCGCAGACTTTTTATCTTTATTTTGACACCGGTTTCATGCCAATTGGTTCGGCGGTTCTTGCGTGATGAGTGGACAGACAGACAGACAGACAGACAGACAAACAAATAAATTTTCAAATATATTGGCAAAAAAAATTATCCAAACGCCGCAGGTGGTTTATTAAAGAACTAATTTTTTCCTATATCTAATACACCGCTTGACTGCGCCATTACACCGCTTGTCGTCGCCATTTTTGTACATCAGCGCCGATTTTGTCATTTTACGGTGGTAGTTTTTTTTGCCAATATAGTATTAAGATATATTATAATATATATTATATAAGTATATAAGTATTCCACTTTTTATTGACATTTAAATAAATACATAAAATTAATTCTCACCTTTCAAAAACAAATTTTTTTCTCATAGAGATTAAGCAATATAAAAAGTATATTTGCGATTTATTAAATCAATTACTTTTTTATTAATAACTTTACAAATAATGAAAATAATCTATTTAGACAACACACAGGTGTAAATTTTTACTCAGTTTCCTACGTAGTAAACTATATAGAAAACTACGTAGAAATCTATATGGTAAACTATGTAGAAATCTACGTAGTAAATTCAGCATGTCTTATTTTTTCGGGACTTCGGTAATTTTTTTTCTTTTTTATTATTTTTTTTTTTTTTGTTCAAGTTGTAAAATTTTTTTTTAAATTTTTGTATACTTTAAAATTTTGTTTATAATTTTAAAGGTTTTTAAAAATATTGTACAATAATTATTTTTATGATTATAAAAGATATTGGGTATCAAGGAATCGGGTCAAATAAGGTGTACACTTAAATTAATTAAAAACAATCATTTTTTATTAAAAAAAAAAAATTTAATACAATTTTATGTCTTGATGTGATTCCAAATAGCTTTTATTAATTTTTGCTGAATTAAGGAATATACAGTTATACTAATAAATCGAGTGGCCTTTAAGAAAGCACATTCAGGTGACACCTCAGCTTTGATCATATATGGTGATAGGTTGAGTTTTGTCCAAATTCCTTCAAACCTATATATAACAGAAAATATTTATTCAAGGTTCTACACTGAAAAAATTCAAACGATTGCAAATGTCTTTTTGTAAAATTAATAAAAACAATTTTTCCTATTCTTTTAAAAAAAAATTTCTCATCTCTCATTATACCGATACACACATATCCCAAAAAAGTTGAAAAACATTTTTTTTTTATTTTTCTTTACGTTTAAAGTAATTAGCAATCGTTTTAAGAGATAAAAAAATCCGCTCGCTACAAGCGGAATTTCGCTTGCGGCAAGCGGAAATCCGCTAGTGGATTTTTTTTTTCGAAAATAAACCAGTTGCCCACAATAGGAATTTCGAGGTTATTTTTAGCGGTTTTTTAAACTTTTTTATCTGTTACTTTTGTTTTTTGGGCTTCTGAACCATATTATGGTGTCTGTTTAAATTAAAAATTCTCTGCTTGTACAAAAAAAAGGACTAAGAAACCAAAATAAATAACCTGCAGTTTTTTTTTGTGACTGAGTCGTTTTGGATGAAAATAGATACCGTATTCGAGTTCACAGACTCAAAATACATAAAGAACGTAATCGATAAAAAAATTTTAACACACGCAAAGAATGACCTAAAAATTCCTATTGCGGGCATTTAAACCGTTTTAGGTAAAAACGGGGATTCCTTTTTTTATACCCATGGATAATACATAATTTTCTTCCAATAGCGGGTAGAAAAAACATTTTTTATACCGCAGCGCGATCGAAAAAAAACGCGTTTTCTCCCCGCTGACAAAGATATTGTACATTTTTAACCAAGGAAGCAAAAAAAAAAGAATGGCCCAGATTGCATATATAAACTGCGATTGTGGGCATTCTTTTTTGCTCCCATGCATAAAATGCAATTTCCTTTCTCAGTGTACAAATCTACCTGATTTTAAAAAAAATTATTTTTGAGAATTGTGCTAGAATTTGTAAATGATAATGGGTTCAGGAAGGGTAAGGCCACCTCTACGGCAAAAATTATTTTTCAGCGCGATCGAATAAAACTCTCCCCACTGACATAGAAATGGTAATTCATCTTTCTCACAATGGTAAATAAAAGCTTCTTGAACATTTTAAAACCTTCTTATTGTTTTTAACTTTTTTATGCCCAATAAAACTTCTTTCCGAAACACAGTTGGATGCTGACCTTTGCATATAAAAATAGCTAAAGGCTAATATTGGGCCTAAAATAATAATTAGAATGCTTCAGAAAATTTTCAAGATTATGATGTTAATTGTAGCGAGTAAAATACTTCATTGCTAAGGCAACAATTTTTTTTATAAAAATAAAACTTGAATTCTGGACGGTGAAAAAATTTACAAATAATAAGAATGCTTTAAAATTTTCAAGTAGCTTATATTTACAATTGTTTTGTTTATGTTTATTATTTGTGCTAGTGTATGCATGTTTTAGATGCACAGTGATGCAAAATACAAACGCAAAAATAATGGACTTGTTTTTATTAATAAAAATTTGCTTTATTTATTTTATTACAAATTATGATATTTTATTAAGAAAAAATTACAATATATTTTATGTAATGATTTTTTTATGCCTAAATATATCTATTTATTATTTAGTGTATGAAAATATTTTCTCTTCAAAGAGTAGGTATACATATGCTTCACTGTACAAACTTGAAAACTTTTTTTTTTATTTCAATATAAAAACTATTAAAATAATAAGTTCTTATTCATTTTTAACTGAAAATTCACTTACTTATATTTATTTTTTAAAATAACAATGTTAAAATGTAATCATACTTACCTATATTAGCCCTACTGATTTTTACTTTCCATTTTTTTATACAATTATTTTTGAATTTATGAAAATAAGTATGGCTTAATTTATTTTTGATTAGAAAAGCATTACTTATTACCCATAATAAAAGTTACAATTAAAAAAATTAATCTTAATTTTATTTCCTTTTTAAAATAAATAATTATATCTTCAAAAATTTTATATAAAGCATACATTTACAAATTTTTTAAGTGAAAATAAAAATAAAACTACAAAATTTTAATAAATTTTTACATATAAAAAGGACCCCGCACAAAAGGAAAGGAAATGGCCGTTCGGTCAAATTGGCTGAATTTTGGATATGTTATAGATTTCACCATTCTGAACAAAAGTCTCAATGGGCACAAAGCTCAAGAGTCCCAACTTTGGCTGCTACGGAGCTTGAAAGCTCCAAAGCTCCATCATAAGAAAATTGCTTAAAAACCTTTTCTCTTTTATTTTTAAAGTATATCTTTATATTTTTGAGGTCGCTGATTTCGAATTTGATGTCAGATTGACAATATTGTCAATTGACAGCTGTCAATTAGCTGTCAGAACTCTAAAATATCGTAGAAAACTTTATAGAATAGCCCAGATTTATGTTTTTGAGATCGACGATTTCAAATCTGATATCAAATTAACATTATTGATAGTTGGCAGCTGTCAATTAACTTTCAAACAGCAAAAAAAAAATAATATAACAATAGATTTTAAAAAGATCTTACCCTGAGGAAACGATACTATAGAATCCAATAGAACGGTGTCCAATAGAATCCAATAGCCTATAACATCCAATAGAATGTATAAAAGTGGTGTTTATTCTCGTGTTGAGGTAGTATATGCGTGGAGTGAAAAAGAGATATTTTTTTTCGGACCTCTTTCTTCTCTCACGAGTTTCGTATAAGAAATTCCAAAATGATTTACTTATTCATCGTAAGCTTTAAAAAAAAATTTACAAAACAGATTTTGATATGGTAAAACTATTTAGATTTTTACAAAAAAATTTTCTTTTAATTTTCGCATATTTTCTCAAATTTTTCGAATTTAATATTTAAAGATTTAAAAATTGATGGATCGATTGAATTTTCCCGAAACGCTTATTTAGAGCAAATTTCTGTATTTAATTTTAATTCAGAAAATAAATTTTCCGATTTTCTAAAATTTCCACAATTTTAAATGTTTAACTTTTTTTTAATTTTTAAATAATCCTTTAAAACCTATTTTTTAAATTATAGAGAGAGGCAGAGGGAGAGCAAAGGCTTTATTTACTATTATTTTTGGGCGGAAAAAATAACAAGACAAAAATTTTCACTATTTTTAAAATGAAATCAGTGAAATTGAGAAATAAATTATAAGAAATTTCTACAAATTAGATACCAGGGCCGTCTTATCCATTAGGTGCATGAGGCGGCCGTCAATAGGCCTCCACCAATTATAGGCATCCATGAAAATTCAAGCAACAAATAAATTTCAAGCAAAGCAGCCTGGTCGTGTTTATTGTATTATTTAAAAAATAATTAAAAAATTTTTTAACTTGATTATTGAAGTTATTGCCCATTTTATTTTTTTTTTAATTATTTTGTTTTCTAAATATTTCGAAAATATAAACGTTGATAGAATTGGTCTACATACAAGGGCGGATTCAAGGGGGGGTCAATGGGGCAATTGACCCTCCAAAACGATGAAAAAAATTATATTTGTCAAAAAATTTTAGCATAATATATTATATTATGGATTTGTACTTTTTTTATTAATTACAAAGAAACCAATTTTTCTTTTTTTTTTTATATAGTATTTTTAACATTACTCATATTAATGGCGAAAAATATACTAATTTATTCATATTATCGCATTAGGATACATGTAATAAAATATTTATAAACATAAACGTTTTGACTTCGAAATAAAAGAAGCCGCTTATTTTGACTCTTGAAATACGACAATAATTTTATATTTTATTGATATATTTTAATTTTGTTAAAAATATTAATCAGATTATGATTAAAAAGTATCGGATACTATTTTTTTCCTAAAAAAGCTTTTTTATAGATAAGTACACTAAAAATCACAAATATTAAAAGTAATTGCATATATATATAGAATATCGGTTTATATTTCTAAATGTTTTCTCTGTAAAAAGTAACTTTCTTAGATTTACAAAAAAACTAGAAATTTTTCAAAAAATTAGTAAATTTTCAAAAAATTTTGTAAATATTCGATAAAAATCGTAAATATACTAAATTTAGTATATATTATCAAACAATTCGAGAATTCTCGATTTTTTTTGGTGAATTTACGAAAATGTAAACCACCATGATTTTCTGGTAGTTTGAACCCTATAGAATGCAAAAAAAAGCGTTCACACAAAATCGGCGAGGGATGCCAAAAAGATTTTGCCACTTTTATGTCAAAAACCGTGTTTTTCGTATCTGAGCTACTCCAAATTTTCAAAATAAATTTTTTTGTAAATAAAATTTTAAAAAATAGATAAAAAAATCTGATTGCCAGGGAAAAATCATTCCAGAAGAAAAAAAAACTTTTCTTTTTCCGATGAAATTTAGCCAAGTTATCGTCAATTTAAGATTTTGCTCGAATTCGTCTTAAAAAAGATTTTTATCGTAAAATAATAATTTTTTTTTTAAATCGTTTAATTTTTCCCTGGCAATTCATTTCTTTATGAAAAAAAATCATTTTTATGTACCAAATTTCAATTTTCAGTTCAAAAGCCTTTGAAAACTGTAAGTAGCAAAATTTACTTAACACAAATTTTTTGACCTAGAAATTCGGTCAATAAAAATGATTTCTTTCTCTTAAAGAAATGAATACTTAGGGAAAAATATATTAATTTAAAAAAAAAATTTATTATTTTACAATGAAAGCAAGCTAGTGATGCATATTTTAAGTTCAGAAACAGGCATATTTCAATATTGAATTTCAATCATTTTTAAGACAAATTTCAGCAATAATATGCATTACTCGCTTGATTTTCATCGTAAAATAATAATTTTTTTTTTTTAATTAATTAATTTTTCCCTAAGTATTCATTTCGTCAAGAAAGAAATCATTTTTATTGACCAAATTTCAATTTTTAGGTCAAAAACTAAATAAAACATACGAAATAGTACTACGAGGTGCAGCAACAGAGAAGCAAAAGAACGCAATTCCATTCATTCCCCCTCCGCCAATCATGAAAATTTTGGAAAATTAAAAAATTTGTATAATTTAAAAAATAGGTTTTAAAGGATTATTTAAAAATCAAAAAATAAATTAAAAATTTAAAATTGTGGAAATTTTAGAAAATCGGAAAATTTATTTTCTGAATTAAAATTAAATACAGAAATTTGCTCTAAATAAGCGTTTCGGGAAAATTCAATCGATCCATCAATTTTTAAATCTTTAAATATTAAATTCGAAAAATTTGAGAAAATATGCGAAAATTAAAAGAAAATTTTTTTGTAAAAATCTAAATAGTTTTACCATATCAAAATCTGCTTTATAAAGTTTTTTTTTTTAAGCTTTTAAAATCTCTTACGATGAATAAGTAAAACATTTTGGAATTTCTTATACGAAACTCGTGAGAGAAGAAAGAGGTCCGAAAAAAAATATCTCTCTTTCACTCCACACGGAGAAACTTTGGCGGTTGAAAGATGCTCGAGTAGGCACAATGCAACGAGCGCAACCCATGCGGTTGTAAGATCCGCAGAAAGCGAACGTTGCAAGAGCAAAATGGGCGTGCTGTAATATCATGAGAAGCGATTGATACTTACGTTTAAAAAAAGCTTGTAACCTTATCGACATTCGAGCATTTAAAGCGGGCAAAAATATAAAGGTCGAGATAAAAGTATATGTTTATATGCAGGGTTTATATGTATATTTATATTATAGTTTATTATTGTCTATTAAATAATAGCAAGTAATTTAATTAATACCAATAATTACTATTAATTAATAACCTCTGTGGCTAAACCAGCATCTGAATCTATTGCTTTTTTCTTTCTTTTTTTAATTCTTTTTTTAATTTATTGGTACAATTTATAAATATGTACTTTTGGGTACCATTCTAAAAGTTCTAGAATGGACCGGCTAATTGTTATAAACAATTAACTTCTTAATTAACAAATTGAAATTCAGGTCAGAACCATTAAATTTAAAAAAAAAATTTTTTAATTTGTTGATACAATAAATATTAACTATTTGGCGTCATGTAAAAAATTCTAGAATTGACCGGCTAATTGTTATAAACAATTAGGTTGTTAATTAACAAATAGCATTTTGGGGTCCAGCCGTTAAATTTTTGAAAAATTCTTTTTTTAATTTATTGGTACATTAATTAAATAAAAAAAGAATTTTTCAAAAATTTAACGGCGGTGACCTGAATTTCAATTTGTTAATTAAGAATTTATTTGTTTATAACAATTACCCAGTCTATTCTAGAACTTTTTGCATGGTGCCAAAAAGTTTATATTTGTTATATCAACCAATTAAAAAAAAAAATTTCAAAAAATTAACGTCGGTGACCGGAATTTTAATTTGTTAATTAAGAATTTATTTATTTATAACAATTAGCCGTTCAATTCTAGAACTTTTTGCATGTCGCCAAATAGTTAATATTTATTGTCCCAATTAATTAAAAAAAAAATTTTTTAAAAATTTAGCGGCAGTGACCCAATTTTCAATTTGTTGATTAAGAATTTATTTGTTTATAACAATTGGCCATTCCATTCTAGAACTGTTAGAATGGTGCCAAAAAGTTAATACTGGTTATATAAATCAATTAAAAAAAAAAATTTCAAAAAATTAACGTCGGTGACCGGAATTTCAATTTGTTAATTAACGAGTTAATTGTTTATAACAATTAGCCGGTCCATTCTAGAACTTCAAGAATGGTGCCAAAACTTTAATATTTGTTTCATAAATCAAATAAAAAAAGAATTTTTCAAAAATTTAACGGCTAGACCCCAAAATGCTATTTGTTATTTAACAAGTTAATTGTTTATAACAATTAGCCAGTCCAAAAATTTTAGCCATTAAAAATGATTTTCATTTTTTTAAATATAGTATTAATCGAGTGTTATTATTGCTTGCAATGTAACACGCGCATTCCGATAATGAGGCATGGGTTTTTATGCTCTTGTAACTCGCTGCAATTCTGCTGATCTTACATCCGCAGAAATGCTACGGTTGCAACCGCAAGGTACCGCGCTTGTCGCACCAAAGCGATTTTGCTCGTTACACACAAGCGGGTGCTCGTGATACATGCGCAGCTGTTTCTCCGTGTACAGGTAATAACTTTAAAATACGCGCGCATATGATTTACTAAGTTGGTATTGCACCTAACCTTAACTAAACCGTAGCCCCCAAAAATGCTATCGAATTTAAGAAACTCTGCGTTTGACCCGTGCGGGAGATGCGTAATAGGTTCTACGCATGCGTATTACGTACTGCGCATGTGTAGACTGTAGAACCGATTGCGCATCTCCCGCACGGGTCTAACGGTTGATTGTAGAATGTACCTTAAATGTGCTGAGTTAATTTTTTATAATGAATTGGCGCACGGGGCCTTCGGCCCCCCTGTCCTTAATAACCCTTTTTTTAAATTTTTTTATTTATTTCACGAACATTCGTGAAAGCTCTGTTTTCCTCGAGTCTGAAAATTGTTCGTGTTTCTCGAACGTTCGTGAAAGCTGTTTCTTCAGTTGGAAAATTGTTCGTGGAACACGAACATTTTTCCGAGGCGTGAAAGGTGCACGTTCGTGTTCTCGGATACTAAATAGACTACGTCAAAATTTGACCATTGAATATCAGAGCATTTTCAATGGTTTTTAACAGTTTTGTTTCATGAGGGGTTTATGTTTGCAAAAAATAAAGGAAATTATTTTGAATAAAATTATTACAAAAAATAAATAGAGTATTGGCCTAAGTTAAGCTTTATTAATGGGTAGGCATGTGTTTTTGTAATAGCATAAAATAATAAAAATTTCACCTCATATTAGATTCAAAATTAATAAAATAATAATTTACAAAAACTGATACATGAAACTAATTTTATTAATTAAAAATTTTAAAACTTTCATTTAACTGATGCTTGTGAAATATATTAAGAGCTCTCCATTGAGCTTTATGTAGAAGAATATGTGGACGTTTAAATTTTATAAATGCTACTGCTTCTTCAGGTGTCCATTTGTGCCTCTAAGTTATATACATTCATTATAATTACATTATTACATTATTATTATTTAAATTTAATAAAATGTTTATTATTAAAATTTGATTGCAAACCTTTATAAGATAACAGCCTACTAATGTTGCACTTCGAGTTCTTCCTGCTTTGCAATGAACGTAAATAGTGTCTTTCTTACTATTTTTAATATTTTCATTTGTTTTATTTCTTATATGATTAATAAAACTAACACCTTTTTCTAACTTTTCCTGACTGGGTGTCTCAAATATATCTTTTGTTGATAATTGTAAAAATTGAACATTTAATTTTTTCCACTCCTGTAGCATAAACTCAGAATTAGTATAATTGAAATATTGCAAGTAGTATTTATACTAAAATAATTTTTTTTTTTTACTACCTCTGATGAATTGGAAAATAGAAGTTCATAATCTTCATTCATTGATACAACTGCCTTAATGTTTTCTTCTGCTACCAGCTAAAATATTTTATATAAATTTGAACATTAATAAATTTTTTAAAAAATCTTATGAATTATTAATAAATACTTTTTTTGTATCATTTTTAAATGGCAATGCTCCTAATATTACATTTTCATCAATTCGATCATACCAATTACGTTTTGAGATTTTTTCCATTATTATATTATACAATAACGTTGGATAAAATGTTACTCTTGCAAACATACTTACTAAAAAAATTTTTTTTGATTAAATAATTTATATATCAGAATGTGTAACTGCTAAAAGTATAAAAAGAAATTATACTTCTATAAGTTTTTTTTTATAATTAAAAGTTTCTAATATAATAATGTTTAATACTAATCTTTTGGAGAAAGTTGTTTATAGAGAAAAATCAACAGTTATATTTATGGAGGGGAGTAATAAGACCTTGAAAATAATAAAGGAATTCACTCTTGCTTTAAAAACATTTTAATGAATTCAAAAACTTAAAATTACTTTTATAAATATTTAGAAATTTAAAAAATTTTAAAATTATTATTCATTTTTAAAATTTTTTAATCAATTAAAATTAAAAAAAAAATTGATCAATCAATATTCATAATTTTAATGATACAATTTTTAATACCAGATTTTTAATTATCTTTTAGATAACTTAAATATAGCAGCCAATAAGCAATATTTTTAATTATAGTGATCATTCATTGTAAAATATCCTGGTCCAAACAATAAAGACCCAACTCCCCATTTCTAAAAGCTTTAATAAAGTATTCAGCAGCCAAATGTAAATCTGGAATATATTTGTATCCACCATTGTCAATGTTCTTAACTTTTTTAATTTTATTTATTTTAACAGAAACTTGAATTAAAACTTCAATAATATTGTCGCTGGGTTCTTTTAACTTAAGTACCTCAACGTATTTGAAGTTATTATTTTTATTTAACCAATATAATAAAAAGTCTGCTAATAATTCTGGACCTATCAAATGATCCAATGAACAACCAACTAATGCTAACTTTAATCCTGTAATAAAATCTGGAATATATGGTGGTAAAATTCCAGGCGTATCAAATAAATATATTGAAGGTTTTTCACATATTTTTATTTTATTCATAAGTGATCTAGTACATCCTGCTTCAGGAGCAACTTTGGCAGCTTTACCTTTTCTTAAATGAATATTTCTTAAGCGATTTATAAGCGAAGATTTACCAACGTTTGGAACACCAATAACCATAATTGAATAATTATTCTCTTGTGATCTGTTATATCTATTTGATTTTTGAACAAGATTTTGAACCAAAGGTAGTATTAACTTATTTTCATTACATGTTTCATCTTTTAAGTTTGTTTGAATTATATGATGAATACTTTCTTTATTTAATTTCTCTACTGCTTTTTGAATAAAATGTTTATCTGTTAAATCTGTCTTACTCAATACTAATATATGCGGTTTTAAACCACATAAGGTTTTTTTAAAATTTACATAACGACCAGATATTGGTACTCTTGAATCATGTACTTCTATAAGACAATCAACGTTTTTTAAATTTTTTTCCATTTGCTTGATACCTTTACCCATATGTCCAGGAAACCAACGCAAAATATCTTTATTAGGTAAACGAAAAGTTTCTCGAAAATGCATTAATTTACCTCCTATTTCATGTGCCATTTTTTAATATAGTCATATATATACATATATATATAAACAGGGTATATTATTAGGATGTGAAGTATCTTATAAAAAAATATAAAGCCAGTTTGAAGAACCTTTACTCAAAGCTAATAGATGTCACTCATATTCACAGCAAATTTAAAATTGTAATGGTATGGGCTAGTTCCCAAACCTGTATTTCTTTTTCTATTAATAAAAACAAAAAAAAAAAAATTGTAATGGTTCGGCGGCAGCAGCGGTCCAAAGAAGTTATTAGTTTAAACTAATAATTGAAAATTATTTAATAAATAAAATCCAAACTAGAATGTATAAACAAATTTGGACCTAAAAAATATAAAATCTAACTAATTAGTATTTTACAAGTATAGTTTCATTGATGCATTCTCAAAAAGCTTTAGAAAGCTATTACTGGACTTTATATACAGTTTGGGTCCAAATTTTATAAATTTCTAATTAAAATCTAATTTATCAAGTACTTTTCATTTATGTAAGCAGGCTTAATTCATTGCTTCTGATTCTCACCCATAATAACATCCAGTAGGTTTTTAGAAAGCGCTATTACGATGAATTCCCAATATACCTGTTTAAGTGATTACTCCCGTACGAAGCCACTGTATACAGCTGTGTATACATTTTTTCACGGAATACAGGCACTGTATACAAATTTTTTTTTTTTTTAATATAGCACTAATTAGCACGTAAGGAATTGGCCCTATAGGGATTCGTACCATAGTCAGGGGCATTATAGAAGAGGAATAAATAAATTACTAATGTAAAAGGTAATTACCGAGGATATAAATGGATTCTGGAGGTAAAAAATGGCTCCCACGTGATAAAAAAAATACCACCCCGATAACATGGTAGCTTGCTGTTAAAACTATTTACACAAAGTTTGCTCAAAGATATGCGTCCGAATATTTCTCAAATATTGCTGCAAGTAATTGAATAAATATATGAGTAGCAAGTTTGCGGCAAGTTTGTTGCAAAGGAATTTAGTATTAAAAAAACAGTGAGTTGGGAGAAAACATTGAACGGATAGCAAGTATGCGGCAAGTTTGTTGCAAGGAATTCAGTATTAAAAAACAATTAAATCGGGAGGAAATATTGAATGGATATATCCTGGAGGACTAGATTTTGGTTCGCCGTCCATATTTATTAAATTTAAGATTATAAATTTAATTTTGCACAAAATAGAAAAAAACTTAAATTTAATAAATATGGACGGCGAACCAAAATCTAAAGATTTGGGTTTTCAAGCTCAGTGAAAACGAATTTAAGATATAAATTTTCATTATTTGACCTCGCGAATATTTTTCAGTTTTATTCAATATGGCAAAATGAAAAAAACTTAAATTTAATAAATATGGACGGCGAACCAAAATCTAAAGATTTGGGTTTTCAAGCTCAGTGAAAACGAATTTAAGATATAAATTTTCATTATTTGACCTCGCGAATATTTTTCAGTTTTATTCAATATGGCGGACCCAAAAATTTTAAAAATACCCGAAAATCAATTTTTTGCATTAGATTTGGGTTTTCATGTTCAGTAAAAACAAATTTGAGATGTAAATTTTCATTATTTGACCTCGTGAATATTCTTCGGTTTTCCAATATGGCGGACCCGAAAATTTCAAAAATACACGAATATTAATTTTGATTAAAAATAAATAAATATTAAATAAAAATATTAAATAAAAATCAAAATTGATTTTCGGGTATTTTTGAAATTTTCGGGTCCGCCATATTAGAAAACCGAAAGATATTCGCGAGTTCAAATAATAAAAATTTACATCTCAAATTTGTTTTTACTGAGCATGAAAACCCAAATCTAATGCAGAAATTTTATTTTTGGGTGTTTTTGAAATTTTCGGGTCCGCCATATTGGAAAACCAAAAAATATTTGCGAGGTCAAATAATGAAAATTTATATCTCCAATTTGTTTTTTCTTGAGCTTTAAAACCCAAATCTAATGCAGAAAATTGATTTTCGGGAATTTTTGAAATTTTCGGGTCCGCCATATTGGAAAACCGAAATATATTTGCACGGTCAAATTATAAAATTTTACATATCAAATTCTATTTCATTCATCTTGAAAACCCAAATCTAATGCAGAAAATTGATTTTCGAGTGTTTTTAGAGGTTTCGGATACGCCATATTGGATAACTTTTATACCCTTTTTTCGGTAAATGATATTTTTAAGTAATAATACCTTCCTGAGGATTACCTGGACTTCCGGAGGACTATATTTTGGTTCGCCGTCCGTATTTATTAAATTTAAGTTTTTTTCTATTTTGTGCAAAAAATTTCGCGTTTTTGTGCACAAGCTTATGCACAAGCTTGTACAGGATTTTTCGATACGGGCAACCTACTTTTTTTAAAGTATAAGCCAATTTTTCTATAAAAGAAATGTTAAAATACCACTTTTATTTTATTAATTAAAAATTAATAAAGTCAGCGACTAGGGTAAAATAACTAGAATTTATCTTTAAATGTTTAAAGCTTTAAATAATATTTAACCTTAATATTATTAACGTTTTATTACATTCTCTCATCCTTTTTTTTAACGAATGAACCTTCTTTAGATAAAAAGAAAAATTAATCTGTACAAAAACTTTTTGAAAAAAATAGTTCATTGCCGAAAAATGATTAAATTTTCATTAAAAATGAAAAAATTTGTAATTTTTCAATAAAAATCAGTGGTTAACCATATTTTGTAATCGACTACGGCCGCTTTCTGAAACGGGCTTGCTTAACTTTTTTTTTTACCTAAAAGTTGGTAGCGTCTTTTTGGAGGGGGAAACTTAAGCAAAAGCTGTCCCATCAGAATTCTAATATACGTAATAACTGCGCAATAACATCGTTTATTATTTAAAAATTTTATTTTGTTAATAATTTATAATATATGAAATATGTCAGAAGATTTAATAAAAATTCAATTGTCCGATGAAGAGAGTGGCTGCTGCTACGAATTCTTGGGGACAAAAGTGGAATCAAATTTTGCAAATCAGGGTAAGTTATAGGTTATAGATAGTAGACAAAAAGAAAGCAATGAATTTATAAATGTAAATCTTGTTTATATTTAATTTAAAAATGTTCATTGCAGATCCGATATTTGCTAGATCCTTGCTGATAAAAAAGAAGAAAGAGCAAGGACTTCCTACTTCAAAAGTTTTGCTTCCTATTAATTTATTCGATGTTTCCGATAACAAGCAATATTCCTTTAATGTGTCTCCAGAAGCATATTACAAGTCTTCTTTTGGTAAAAATAAATTTTTTAGTATAAATATAAATTCATTAACCATTTAATTTATTGAAAAATTTATAAGCTATATAATAATTTACTAATATTACTCTATCTTGTTCTTATTTGTAGATGCCAATTATAGAGCTTTATTGCTGCAAGCAATTAAAAAAAAATGTGCCTCAAATTTTAGTAAAAATAATCCATCATCGTCAACTTCTGGTAGCAATAAAAGTATTGTTTATTCTAAGGATCTCAATTGTTCATCATCGTCAACTTCTGCTAGCAATAAAAATATTGTTTCTAAGGATCTCAATTTTTCAACTTCTAGTAAAAATAATTGTTCTTCATCTTCAAATACTGCTAGCAATAAAAATATTGATTCTGAGGATCTCAATTTTTTTTGCAAAAGCAAAAAAAATTTATTTCTTGCTCAAGAGTACTTCCAAAAAGGATTTAATGAAACTGACTAAATAAACATAATTAAACTAACATAATTAAATATTTACCATTTTTTGACAATAATTAAATTTTTTGCAGGTAGAGCAAAGTGGACTGAACCACAAATTAAACTTTTATTAAGATTGTATCAAGATCATAAAAGTTTAGAAGATACATGCATAAGAGTTATGTATAAAAAATTGTCAGAAGGACTAATTGAAAAAGGTCATTTCAAAACTAAAACTTTGTGTAAAGATAAATTGAATAGATTAAAAGGTATTTACAGAAATATAATTAGTAACAACAATGGCACTGGAAAGAGTCCTAAGACTTTTAAATATTTTGGTGTAAGTAATATAAAACCGATAAGAATATTATTGTAAAGAATTGTTTAAAAAATTAAATATTTTTACATAGATTATAGATAAAATAATGGCACCAGATCCTGCAATAAATCCATTGTCATTAGCTGGTCCAAGTCAGCCTTTTAATCGACATAATATTGTTCCATCATCTTCAAGTAAGTACACCTTGGTCGTATGATTCTATAAGAAAATATTCAGATTTATAAAATATAACAGCTAACATTTTTTGTATAGAACGCTCTAATACTTTGAAGGAAATTGCAGAAACTCTAAAAGAAAAATTAGAAGTAAGAAAAGAATATCAAAACAAAAAATTAAATCTTTTCCAAGACTACATTAATATACAAAAGAATAAGCTGAAGTAAGCGAAGAAAGTTTATTTAAACTTATCTCTAATAGAATTTTTAAAGATATTATGTTATTAACTTCCTTAGTTATTTGTTTAAAATATTATTAAAAAATATTATATTGAAAAGAAAGAAAGTATTCATTCTATTAGCTTAAGGTAAAATATATAATACTTTTTTTTAACATATTAAATTATTTATAAAAAAAATACACAAACAATTCATTATTAATTTGTTAGTTAATTTTAAATTTAAATATTAATTATAAAAGTATATTTAAATTACACTGCCAATAATTGGCATTTAAATAATGTTAAGTTGTCTATTCTGTATTGACTGAGTATTGTGTCTATTTTTGATAATGAAAGTTACCAATATAGTTATTTCAGATTTAAAATTATTGTATCGACTTAATTTGTATTTAATTTAGGTTTTTTTTTTAAATCTGAGACATAAAAATAAAAGAGAGAGATAAGATTTTATAGACATATAAAACACATTTTTATAAGATACATAACGTAAGTTACTTCATTTTAAATTTAGGCTTTAAGATTAAAGTGCTAAAGCACATTTGTATTTAAAAAAATAAATAAATATTCTTTTCTCCATATGAGTCTCATTGTTAATTATACTTCAACAGTATTCTGCATCAACAGCCACTATACAATGGCAATCACTTGAAGAGTTATAGCAACCATGAACCTGAAATCCTACGACCTTTAAATTTCAGATAAGCAATCATCCGAAAGAAATTCTATGCATATTCACATTTTGGGTTCCTAAATTAGTTGGGCATCTATTTAAAAAATTTAATAATAAAATAAGTGAAATACTTAAAAATCTTTTATTGGTCATTATTTACAATTTTATTTGCAAAGTACATTGAACAAATTTAACCTGCAGAGTTTTAATTTTCATAAATTATATACATAAACAGTGATAATTTTTTACAAACATTAGAGATCGTTGTACAGTTGCTGCGTTATGCGAATTCTTTTTTGTTCCCCTAGTCTTTGTAATATTGGAGTTGGTGCCATAGGCCCTAAATCTTGAGGATTATCTTCAGGAATGATTGGATGCTCACGCATATTTTTTTTTACACAAATATTGTGAAGTATACAACATGTTACAATATAGTAGGGTATTAGATGTACATGTCTCATATCGCACATATCCAACAACCTCCTCCAACGCATTTTTAAAACTCCAATAGTACACTCAGCCATAACTCTGTTTTTAGACAGAACTGTATTAAAATAAGTTTCTTGCGGAGTTAAGTGACCATTATCTATATAGGGGGCCAAAACATTTTCTTGTACAACATATGCTGTGTCTCCTAATAGATGAGAATTTTCATAAAAGAATTCATTGTTACACATGTGTTGCAATCCAGAGTATTTAAAAGCTCTCATGTCATGGACAGAGCCTGGGAATCCAGAAAATGCATGAATTATTTCAAGCTTATAATTACAAACAACCTGAAAAAAATTGGTTTATTCAACAATTAAAATAAAATTACAATAGCATATTTTACAAATAAACGCACTTGCAAATGAATCGAGGCATATTTTTTTCTGTTGAAAAATGCTCTTCTATGCAATTTAGGTGCTCGTATTCGAATGTGGGTACCATCGACTGCACCAAGAACTTTTGGTAATCTATTCCTTCTGTAAATATAGCATCGAAGGATTGTTGAGCTTCAATTAAGGTAGGCCAGCGAATAAAAAAATTACGATATGCATATATAGCTACAGCACAACGAAATACACATCTCCAGGCAGTTTATTTACCTACTCCAAACATATCAGCTATAATCCTAAAATACCATAAAAAATTTGAGTTAATACCATAAAGTCCTTGAATTCAGTATTCTTAAGATTCAATTATACCTGTAAGGAATAGGAGTCGCAAAATAATATAAGCAAATTAATAATTGCTTTGCTGGAGTTACTGGCAAATTCCCAAAGTTAATTGCTCCTTGTAAATCAGGAGCTATAATATGCAAAAGATATTCAAATTGCTCAGGCTTAAGCCTAAAATCATTATTTATAAATAAATTTTTGTTAAACTTTGTAGCTACAAGTGCAAGTCAAAACATACCTAAAGGTCTGTCTAAATTCTTCACCGCTGTATCTCCAAACCAAATTTTCTGCATAGTTTGTAACACGAGGAATTTTCCTATCACTTCTTTCATTATTTAAAGCTGGTAATAATTCTATTAGCTCTTCATCTGACTCTTCATCACTACTGGATGAAAAAATGACATCTAATTCAACTAAATTCATTTTTTGTTTTCATATATATTTGTTTGCTGTAACAAACGTCTACAAATTAATTTAAAATACTACTTAATTTATTTTGCTTTTTTATCCAAAAATTATCTTTAAAATTTTAAATACTTACATATTATAAAAAAATGTTATAACGATCAAGCACAATTAAGATTTTTTAGGTTAAAATATAAATAAGATCTGATGGGACAACTTTTGCTTAAGTTTCCCCCTCCAAAAAGACTCTACCAACTATTAGGTAAAAAAAAAAGTTAAGCAAGCCCGTTTCAGAAAGCGGCATACTTTCATTAAAAATTTATCTATTTTTTTGGAAAATTAACTAGTTTTTCCCTAGTCCCTAAATCGATAAGCCCAGATTTTTCAAATTCTCCTAATTATTCCAAGTCTCTTAATTTTACCAACCCCCCTTAAATAGGACCGATTTAACTCCCCCCCCCCATTAAAAAGGACAAATTTTATGAACACCAAGATCATTTTATTTATGACTTTAAAAAAATAGTAATCGCCACCTATTAATCATCTTAATTAGTTCATTTTGTCTAAAGTAGATGGCTTTTTTCAAAGACATAAATAAAATGATTTTCCAACTGCATATAAGAACTAGTCAAATACTTATTATATTACAAAATCGACTTGTTCGGTTTTGTATTTTTGCTATGATTTTTATTGAAAATCAAATTTATTAAAAATTATTTATAATTTTTTAATTAAATTATACTTATAAGTAAATTAAAAAATTTAATGTATAATATAAATTATTGAAATTTAATTTTTGATTACATGTGCAAATAAGTTCTAAAATGAAAAATTATATTGTTAGTGAATTTTATGGATTTTTATTAAAGGAAAATATTAGACTGAATAAAAATAAGAACAATTTGATTTATGTGAATTCCACTTAAAAAGAGATCTTTATTCATTTCAATAAGTTTAAAAGCACAATGACTATTAATGCAGAAAAGGAGCACGTTTTTAGATAAAACTAAAATCTAAATATAAAGAGCACGAACTTTCTAAGGCGAGAGTCAGAGCAAGAAGAAGGAGCGCGTGTCGTGTAGAAAAAAAGAGACCGGCAACCTCGCTGCTGCCGGCGTCGCGCGTGTAGAAAACGTGATCCTTTAGCGCATATGTAATACACGCATACTAATAAAACGTATCTTTATCTCTCTTTGCAGTATAACGGTAATAATTTAAATACAATTCTTAATATAAAAATACTGCAAAGAGAAATAAAGATATAGAAGAAAATATTCCTGTTTTCGCACAAACATACCCGCGCCCGTCGCAAATGCGACTATAAAAGAAATTAACAAAGTCCATAAATATTTAAAAAAAAAATGATTATTTACAATATCAAAAATATTAATGAATAAAAATAAATAACATGACATCTAGATTTTTTAACTTTAATGAACGCGCGGTTTATGATAAAAGAAAAAAAATTGAAATTCAATAAATTTAGTTATCGATCTATCATTCATGCATTCTAAACATACTTTAAAATTTTTTACAATTATTTTTTTTTTGAGTGGAACTTTTAGAATGATAATTTAACAGCTTTTATAAATAAATTTAATTCAAAGCTAACATATATTATTATTTTTTTAACGTTAATGCTAAAATTTTTAAGTTTAAAAATTCGTTTAAGTTAAAGTAAAGAATTATCATTCTGTTTAAAATTTACAATTAACAACAATAAATAAATAAATAAGTTAATGATTAATATTTTTTTTACAAGTACTATTTACAAAATTCATAATTTATATTTCTTTTCTAATTATAACATTGGTCACATATTTTTTAAGTTGTTTGTTGAGTTGATTGGACTGGTAGTGGAACTAATTTGACTATCGGACGTTGATAAGTTCCAGTTGCTGTTTTGATGGTGGCAACCCTTATTAGATTATCAGAACCTGAGACCACATCGATTACTCTTGCTAATGGCCATTTGGTAGCTGGTAATTGGTTGTCCTTGAGCAAAACTAAAGTACCTATTTTTATATTTTCTGAAGGATTTTGCCAGCGATGGAACTGTTGTAAATGATTGATGTATTCTTTGGACCACCTATTCCAAAAATGATCACGCATATTTGTAATTAATTTATATTTATTTGAAAGATTTAATTTGGAATTTGGATTTGGAGCTTCAGGATAAGCATTTAGTGGTTCTCCTATTAGAAAATGTGCAGGAGTTAGAGGTAACAGGTCAGATGGATCATTACTGGCTGGATATAAAGGTCTCGAATTGAGACAGGCTTCTACCTTGCATAAAAAAGTTGACATCTCTTCAAAAGTTAATTTTTGCTCACCTAAAATCTTACGTATATGAGATTTTACCGATTTAATTCCAGCCTCCCATAAACCTCCAAAGTGGGGAGCTGATGGTGGAATGAACGACCATGATGTACCTTTTGAAACGATGGCATGATTTACTTCCTTGTAGAACTCTGATGCTTTGGAGAACATTTTAGAAAGCTCAGTTTCAGCGCCCTTAAAGTTGGTTCCATTGTCACTGAAGAGCTTGGAGCATTGACCTCTTCTTGAGATAAAGCGTTCAAATGCCGCTAAAAAACCTTGAGTTGAGAGCGATGATACCACTTCTAAATGAACTGCTTTTGTTACTAAACATATAAAAAGACAAATATAACCTTTTGTTGTTTTTATACCCCTCCCTGAGGAAGCTTTTAACAAAAATGGACCTGCGTAGTCCACACCTGTCATTAGAAAAGGTTTTTCAGGTTTCAATCTCACACTTGGGATTTGTCCCATTAATTGTTGAGCTGGTCTCGCATGATATCTCGCACATATAACGCAATTTCTCAGTATAGATCTAATAAAACTTTTACCATGTAGAATCCAAAAACGTTGTAAGAGATTATATCTTGTTGACTCTTGACCCGCATGCAAGGACTTAAAATGAGCATGGCGAACTAGTAGTTTTGAAAACATTGTATTTTTTGCAATAATGAATGGGTGTTTTTCATCAAAAGATAAAAGAGATTTACCAACACGACCTCCTACTCTAATACAACCCTTTTCATCCATGAAAGGTTTAAACGATATTAAAGATGAGGAATTTGGAATACGTTTCCCTTTTTCTAATTTTTCATATTCTACTGGAAAAGAAGTTTTTTGAGAACATTTGGTTAAGAAACATAATGATTTTTCTAGTTCTTCAGGAATTAAAAGATCTGATTTTACTTTTTCTTTGAATTTAATTAATCTTAAACAGTAAGCAATTACTTTCAAAAGTGTGTTGAGATTAGAGAATTTACTAAATATAAAGGATTCTTCTAAAGTATTGGAAACATTAATGATTGCTTTTTTAGTTTTTTCTTCATTTTTGATTTTTGCTTCATCAGCTTTTTCCTTTTCAGTAGGCCAATTATTTGAAGATTGTTCTAACCATGATGGTCCCTTCCACCACAAAGAAAAGTTTTTTAATTCTGAAGCTAAAATACCACGAGATGCTATGTCTGCAGGATTATTTTTTGTAGGAACATAACGCCAGTTTATTTCAATTTTTGCATTTTGAATCTCGGCTACTCTATGAGCTACAAAAGGCTTCCATTTAGAAGGATGTGAGTCTAGCCAAGTTAGAACTACAGAAGAATCTGACCAAGCGAAGACTTTTATATTTTTATTTTTTAGTTTTAGTTGAGGTATGAGTTTATTAATCAATTTAACTAAAAGTTCCGCAGCACAAAGTTCCAATCGAGGTATCGACAATTTTTTAATTGGTGCTACTTTTGTTTTTGATACAAGTAGCGATGAAACCCTTTTTTGACCGTTTACAGAAACTACATAGATAGTAGCTGCATAAGCCCTTTCTGAGGCATCTGAGAAGCAATGAAATTCCAAAGATGAATTTTCAGTGCTTTCTACCCATCTAGGAATTGAAATTTGAGATAAAGAAGGCAAAGCTTTTCGAAATACAGACCACTGATTTGTTATAGTTTCAGGTAATTTATCATCCCAATCTAAGTTTAACAACCACATGTCCTGAATTAGAATTTTAGCTACAACGACAACTGGTGAAAACCAACCTAAGGGATCGAATAGCTTGGCTATTTCAGATAGAAGCATTCGTTTTGTTTTTACATCATTTAATTTTAGAGAAAATTCTAAGTTTAAATTAAACATATCTAAAGAAGGCGACCAGACTACACCTAAAGTACTCACACTATCAGAATCTTTTATATGTAACTCATTTGAGTTTTCAGCTAATTCTTTACAATTAGAAGACCATTTCGACAATGGAAAACCGCCCAAGGCTAATAATTCTATTAATTCTTGTTTAATTTTTTGAGCTTGTTCTATTGAATCTGCTCCTTCGAAAATGTCATCAACGTAAGTCCTATCTTTTAAAGAAATGGATGCTAGAGGATATTTCTGACCCTCATCTTCCACCAACTGATCTTTACATCTTAAAGCTAAATAAGGTGCACATGCTTGACCAAACATAACTACAGTTATCCAGTAATCTTCGATTAAACCAGTTTCCTTATTACGCCACAAAACTCGTTGTAAATCCCAATCCTCTGGATGGACTGCTATTTGTCGAAACATTTTAACGATATCTGCTGTAAAAACAATTTTGAAAAATCTCCATCTAGTTAAGATTACCCAAAGATCAGCTTGTAATTTAGGGCCTGTTAGAAGTTTAGAATTCAATGAATAGCCTGTTGATGTTTTATGAGATGCATGAAAAACGACCCTAAGTTTGCCTAATGGATCATGAGTTTTAAAAACACCGTGATGTGATATATATATTGCTAAAGGATTATTTAATTTATCTTGAGGTATTTTCCTCATATGACCCATTTGAAGCAAATCAAGGATTTGGTTTTCGTACTTTTCTTCAAAGATTTTGTCCGAAGCCATTCTTTTTTCCATAGACATCAACATTTTAACTGCAAAGGGTCTTGTTGGACCCAATTGTATTGCTGGATTGCTTGAAATTGGAAGCTTTACAACATAGCGACCTGAAGAATCCCGAGAATGTGTATTTTTGAAATGATTTTCACATTCTAATTCCTCCGGCGAAAGCAAAGAATTTTGGCCTACATCTTCAATTTCCCAGAATTTTTTAAGATCAAAGTTTAACTCAGGTATATTTGGTAATGAATTTAATGAGCATGAAATTTTTAAAGAAGAAGTTGCAATTAGATCAATTGGCCCCATCAGAACGTAGCCAAAAGGAGTAGGATGAGCAAAGGGGGTTCCTGGAGGACCTCTTACTGTTTCACCACCTAAGAACCAGCCACAAACATCAGAACCTAGAAGTAAGTCAATTTGAGAAGACTTATAGAATTCTGGATCCGCAAGCTCCAAATCCCTTATGTGAGGCCATTTATCTAAAGAAAAAGAGAAGGACTTGGACGGGATTACTGATGTAACTTTGCTTAATATTAAAGCGTCAACTTCTAAAGATACTCCCTGATCATATAATGAACCAACGTTAAATTCAGTGGTACTATTCGATAACCCTGAACTACATAATACACCTGTAATTAAAGTATTTGTCGGTTTTCTTTTTAAGCCTAATGATTGAACTACCCATTCTGATACCGCTGATGCGTCTGAACCTGTATCAATTAAAGCTTTAACTAACAAAACTTTTCCATTTTGAGATTTAACGTAAACTTTAGCCGTTGCTAAAAGGACAATTTTATCAGTAGTTAAAGAAGACGCTACATTTATTGTACTTTCAGAGACTAAATTGGCAGTTTGAGGAATGCTTGAACTTGAAAGTGCATGATTGCAAGAGCATTGAGGAGTTGTCGCACTTGTACTAGCGACTGAACAAAGATTATTTAAATTTGAAGATTCTCTATTTAAATTTAAGTTTTTTACTGGAGGAAAACACCCATGAAGTAATGAATGATGTTTTTCAGAACACGACTTACAAGTAAACTTGCTAGGGCACGGATTAGGGAAATGATCTTTTAAGCAGTTATAACAAACTCTTAATTTTTTAGCTTGAAAAAATCTATCAGTTCCCTGAAGGCTTTTAAATTTAGGACAGTAGCTTAAAGAGTGTTCGTTTGATTTACACATATTACAATAGAATTGTTTGTTTTTACCTTTTTTTTGAGTGGTACTAACGTTTACTTGCTTTTTGTTTTGCTTGGCTGTCTCCGCCTTGTTAGAAGTTTTCTCAGATGTTTTGGCAGCTCCTGTCGCTTTCAATGATCCTTTGTCCAGAGCCTCAAGTGCTTGTGCCCAATTCTCCAAAAATTGACAAAGTACTGCAAAATCTGGAAACTCCGATGCATTGGTCTGCGAGGTTTCCCACTTTAATCTTGACTCAGAGTCTAGTTTTTTAGACAGGAGTAGTACTAGCCAATGATTCCAGTTAGCCGTCACAATTCCTAACGCCTCAAATGATCTTACTGTTTGTTTAAAGAAGTCTAAAACTCGTTGTATTTCATGAGCATTAGTTTGTGAACAGTGTTCTAAATCTAATAAGCTATTCATATGGTGAGTAAGTAGCAAGCGCTTATTTCCATACCTTTTAGATAGATCATCCCATGCACCTTGAAAGCTTGCCTCCGTTACCTGAGTGTTTTTTAGCATTTCAGCTGCATCTCCCTTTAAATGTTGTTGCAATAACAGAAGTTTATGAACATTACTCAAGTTTGGAGATCTATGTAAGATGCCCTGGAATTGATCCCTGAAGCTTTCCCATTCCAATATGTCACCAGAGAAATCAGGAATTGAAAACTTAGGAAGATGAAACTGTGTTGGTACATGTTCGGTACTTGCAGCAGTTGGAGCGGCAGGTTGCACTTCTGGACCCAAAGCTTTAATTTTAGTGTCTAAGGCTTCACGAGTTTCCATGTAGCTTAGTTCAACTCCATCGTACAAATTTTCCTTGATGTAGACTGATTTGTCACTATCTGGGTCCCTGACGATTGCTTTATGGCCATCGTAATAATTGTCGAAGTATTTTTCCAGTAGTGATTTCCTTGCCTTCAAAAACTCCAAAGTCTGCTTCGCTTTTGCCACCTTATCGATGTTAGTTAGAAAGCGAGTGATGAGGCCACCCTGGTTTATTTGCTCCCTGATGAGGTCCTCCAATGATACTCCAGTATGCGACATTTTTTCATGAAAATACGAATTTTTAATCAATAAAAAATTTTTTAGTTTTTAATTTTTTATACGACAATTTTTTTTTTTTAAAAAACTTTTATTTTTTAAGTACTTATTTTAATAAAGATGACAATTAATTTAACACTAAGGTTTTCTTACATGTGTCTAAGTGCGTCATTTAAATGAGCAAGTAGAGCATCATGTATTATTCCCTTAATGCCAAAAAAATTGTAGAAATAAATGAGAATTTATTTCGTTTACTTGCTCCATGTACTCTCGATATCGACAGAAAGATATTAACATTTTTTTTTAATAATAATTTGTATTTAACTCTTATTATTTAAAAATTATGATAAATAATTTTAAAAGAGAAGAGAATGAAAATAAAGAACGATACAAAGTTACCAAATCTTTGATGTTTTATTCGTTATACTAGGTCTGAACACCGTGTATATAGTTGGCGCCAAGTAAAAATCTCATCTCTTATTGGTCGATTGGTTCTCTGTGATTCTATTGGTTGTTTCTCTGCATTGTGATTGGTTTGCTGCTGCTCCTCGTTTTTATTGGCTATTGATGATCTCACTATTCTTCTTCGTTACCAAAGATAATTTTTTACAGGAAAATGGCCGAAATTATTTCAATTTTGAAAAAAGTACATTTTAAAATAAAAATTTTCTTGACCCTGCGATGCAACTAAAAAAATTTTGTTGTTGTTATTTTATTTAATTTTTTTATTAAAATTGAATTAGTTGCGGTCTTTAAAAATTTTTTTTTATAAACTTAAATCACCATGTGATAATCACAAAAAATTTTTTTTTTGCACTTCGTAATTTAATGATCGGCACTTATTTTTTACTGTAATTAATATTTAGAACACTAGAATTCACTGATTTTTTTGACGAACTGTTATTAACCGGTATTTTTCCACTGCTTTATAAGCGGGTTTTTCGGCACCAAAATGTTAATGAATTTTATGGATTTTTATTAAAGGAAAATATTAGACTGAATAAAAATAAGAACAATTTGATTTATGTGAATTCCACTTAAAAAGAGATCTTTATTCATTTCAATAAGTTTAAAAGCACAATGACTATTAATGCAGAAAAGGAGCACGTTTTTAGATAAAACTAAAATCTAAATATAAAGAGCACGAACTTTCTAAGGCGAGAGTCAGAGCAAGAAGAAGGAGCGCGTGTCGTGTAGAAAAAAAGAGACCGGCAACCTCGCTGCTGCCGGCGTCGCGCGTGTAGAAAACGTGATCCTTTAGCGCATATGTAATACACGCATACTAATAAAACGTATCTTTATCTCTCTTTGCAGTATAACGGTAATAATTTAAATACAATTCTTAATATAAAAATACTGCAAAGAGAAATAAAGATATAGAAGAAAATATTCCTGTTTTCGCACAAACATATATTATATATTAGAATTATTAGGATATTCTTGAGAATATTCTTATTTGGACAATAATAGTACATTCTCAAATATATGCTCAAGCATATTCTACATTCTCAAATTATATAATATGCTCAAGCATATTCTCAAGCATGTTCTTAAGTATATTTTCGAGACTATACTGTAGAATATTTATACTTTTGGCAGTGGTGTCTCTTATTTTCAGGAATGGTTGCTTTTTTGGTCCCCGATCAAACCCGTTTTTCAAAATCAGTCATTCTTTTCGAGATATTTATCAATATGTCCCCCATTTAAAATACACGGAAAAAGCCATTTAGTAGCGGTTTTTCTTATTTTTCTTCACAATTTTAGTTTGGCCAAGCAACAAACCAACGAGAAAAATTTTTTTAAATATTTATTCAAATGCCTTCTTTATTATAAAGAGGATTGGTTATGGCCAACGTGCCAAAACGCCTCCATTGTCTGAAAAATTGCGTTTAAAATTGAAAAAATAACGGTTTTTAAAAATTCCGTATTGTTGTGTTTGGATGTGAAATAAACACAGATAAATGAGGAGTATTCTTATTCGGGTTTAGCCTGTTGACTAAACTCATTTACTGGTGGCAGGAATTCAAATAACTAAGTCCTTTTTGTTATTAAAATGCTGATTTATTGACTTTATAAAATGGCTGGCCGTGCTTAGATCTCTTAATAGCGGTAGAGAGATAACCTGAGTACAAGTTAGTTAGTTCAGTCAGTTCTGTATTGCAGTTCGTTCTCTCTAAGGGACTACATGGTCCCAATTTCTCTCTGCTCTCCCTCTGCCTGTCAGGAGCTTGTGCGAGAGCTTTTATAAGCTTACGCTTGAGGGAATAGAGGAGGGGATCGATGCGCGTAATTGGCTTAACGCGGAAAATTTAGTGTCCTTAGTGACAGTGTCTCCAATCATTGGTAATTAGTCTGTCAAAGCGCATGATGGGGGTGGCTTTATTCCCACCTTCAGTACTTCGTGTGAGGTCTTGGTATGCACTTTCTTGCACGTGCGGTTTCTCGGAATGATGGTGCTGATGAAGCATTTTTAATTATAATATCATATTATTTTATTTCTAATAATTCTGTCTAGACGTAATTCTTGGTATTTATATTTAATCAATTTGTACCTAACGGTACAGTATATTAAATTATTTATATGTCATAATTTATTTAAATTGAATGTAAAAAAAAACTTTTCTCGTTGGTTTGTTGCTTGGTCAAACTAAAATTGTGAAGCAAAATAAGAAAAACCGCTACTAAATGGCTTTTGCCATGTATTTTAAATGGGTGACTTATTGATAAATATCTCGAAGAGGATGGCTGATTTTGAAAAATAAAATGGATTTGATCATACTTCTGGGTACCAAATAAGCAACCTTTCCTGAAAATTTCAGCCCGATACCAGCAGGGCCAATTTTGGCTTATTTTCACCTCCCTCGAGACACACGTTTTATCAAATAACTCGAAAGAAGATAGATGAAAGACATCAATCCAAAAAAGTACGATCTTCTTATAGGCTGAACATTCATTCTTGGCTATAAAATCCAAAGTGCCCGACTTTTGTATAACCCGATCTTTCAGGCTAGCCGAGAGCCTGTTTCTGAACTTTAAACATGCATTACTCGCTTGATTTTCATCGTAAAATAAACATTTTTTTTTTAATCGTTTAATTTTTACCAGAGTATTCTTCAAAGAAATCATCAGACGAATTTGAGTAAAATCTTAAATTGACGATAACTTGGCTAAGATCTTAAAGTATGATCAAGTCTAGGGGTTTTCAAGGTTGTAAAAAACGTTTTTATGAATAAAATTTTTCATTTTTTGATCACAGCATATTTTCCAATTTTCCAATATTGCTGACCAAAAAACATATTATAATAATCTATTTACACTGCCTAGGGATTTTCGAGGATGAAAAAAACGTTTTCATTTATGAAAATTTTTATTTTTTCGTTGTTGGAAAATATGGATATTATGGTGATGGAGATGGATGAATAATTATGACACAAAGTATTTGTGTTATACTCTATTTATTAATAAAGCGACGATCGTGGTTTGAAGTCGCAACGAACACTGACTATAAAAGTACAGGGGGAATATATACAAAATGGGGAGGGGAGCTCTCCTACACATACATACCATATAATACATATATACACAACATTCGTCCTAGCACATTTTCCGATTTTTCAAGATGGTGGACCAAAATATATATCAGTATAAGCTTCTTACATTGCCTGAGTTTTTCGAGGTTGTAAAAAACGTTTTTAAGAATGAAATTTTTCATTTTTTGGCCTTACCGTATTTTGGAAAATCGAAAAATATACTTGGGTGAAAATATAAAAATTTTCATCATTGAAAATGTTTTTCTGAATCTTGAAACCCCCAGGTAATATAGGTATTTTTATATGTTTTAACATGGAACATGTTAATTGGATGGGGTATTTGAAAAAGTCCGGCTCGGCATGGGGGGGGGGGTCAAAAATTGACGTTTTTAGGGGGGGGGGGTGAAATGGACTTTGGTGCAGAAGTACCTAGGTAGCATTGGTGCAGAAGTACCTAGAGACATATGGTGCAGAAGTCCCTAAAGACCTTTGGTGCAGAAGTACCTAGGGACCTTTGGTGCAGAAGTACCTATAGGGACTATTGGTGCAGAAGTACCTAGGGAGCATTGGTGCAGAAGTACCTAGAAACCTATGGTGCAGAAGACCCTAAATACCTATGGTGCAGAAGTACCTAGGGACTATTAGTGCAGAAGTCCCTAAAGACCTTTGGTGCAGAAGTACCTAGGAACCTTTGGTGCAGAAGTCCATAAAGACCTTTTGGTGCAGATGTACCTAGGGAGCATTGGTGCAGAAGTACCTAGGGACCATTGGTGCAGAATTTTTAAAGAATGTATTGTAAAAATTAATAAAAAATAAATTAATATTATTTAAAAAACTATAATTATTTGAAAATTTAATTAATTTTGTTCACTTTGATGTCTAAGTAGCATGATTTCTATAATAGAAATCTAAATATAAATATTTGGATATAAATATTTATATTATGAACACAATAGATAATTTATTATCAGTGTTATAAGTGAACATGTTCCATGCTCGTTGGTTGTGTAGTTACACAAATCGGTTATAAATTTTTTGTTCCACAACCTTGGAAAATCGGAAAATATGCTAGGGTAAAAACATTTTTATGAGTACTAAGAATAAGTAAGATTAAAACTAATAATGATATAAATTAGGAACTTTTATAATGAATGTATTGGTATCTGTTATATACCCTGCCAAAAGTATAAATATTCTACAGTATAGTCTCGAAAATATACTTAAGAACATGCTTGAGAATATGCTTGAGCATATAATTTGAGAATGTAGAATATGCTTGAGCATATATTTGAGAATGTACTATTATTGTCCAAATAAGAATATTCTCAAGAATATCCTAATCATTCTAATATATAATATTATTTTTCATTTTAGAAATTATTTGCACATGTAATCAAAAATTAAATTTCAATAATTTATATTATACATTAAATTTTTTAATTTACTTATAAGTATAATTTAATTAAAAAATTATAAATAATTTTTAATGAATTTGATTTTCAATGAAAATCATAGCAAAAATACAAAACCGAACAAGTTGATTTTGTAATAATGTAAGTATTTGACTAGTTCTTATATGCAGTTGGAAAATCATTTTATTTATGACTTTGAAAAAAGCCATCTACTTTAGACAAAATGAACTAATTAAGATGATTAATAGGTGGCGATTACTATTTTTTTAAAGTCATAAATAAAATGATCTTCCAACTGCATATAAGAACTAGTCAGATACTTATTAATTACAAAATCGACTTGTTTTGTCGACTTGAACAAGTCGATTTTGTATTTTTGCTATGATTTTCATTGAAAATCAAATTCATTAAAAATTATTTATAATTTTTTAATTAAATTATACTTATAAGTAAATTAAAAAATTTAATGTATAATATAAATTATTGAAATTTAATTTTTGATTACATGTGCAAATAATTTCTAAAATGAAAAATAATATTATATATTAGAATGATTAGGATATTCTTGAGAATATTCTTATTTGGACAATAATAGTACATTCTCAAATATATGCTCAAGCATATTCTACATTCTCAAATTATATGCTCAAGCATATTCTCAAGCATGTTCTTAAGTATATTTTCGAGACTATACTGTAGAATATTTATACTTTTGGCAGGGTAAACACATATGCCGTTTATCTCTGAAGTTTCTACTGCTATAAACCCTACTTCAAAATTTATTATTTTAAAATGTACTGATGATATAATCGGTTCTACATTAATTTTCCGACCTACTCTAACAAAAATAACCACGTAGTTATACTCCCTGGCTCAGAGAGTTATTTCAGGGAGTTAACTCCCTAAAACAGGGAGTTAACTCCCTGAAATTTCTGACATCTCCACGAATACCTTCGGAATGAAAATGGACCGTATGAGGGAAAACTGATATCCTGGAGGCGTAAATTTTAATTTCTCATCCAAAACAATTTTCCAATTTTCCAATTTTCCAATATGGCGGACCAGAAAAAATAAAAATAAAGACTTTCTACATTACCTGGGGGTTTTCGGGGTCGAGAAAAACGTTTTTATGAATGAAAATTTTGATTTTATTGCCCCAACATATTTTCCAATTTTCCAAGATGGCGGACCAGAAAAAATCAAAATAAAGACTTTCTACATTGCCTAGGGGTTTACGGGGCCGAGAAAACCGATTTTATGAATGAAAATTTTGATTTTTTTGCCCTAACATGTTTACCAATTTTCCAAGATGGCGGACCAGAAAAAATCAAATTAAAGATTTTCTACATTACCTAGGGGTTTTCGGGGCCGAGAAAACCGTTTTTGTGAAAGAAAATTTTAATCTCTTTGCCCCAACATATTTTCCAATTATCCAAGATGGCGGACCAGAAAAATTCAAAATAAAGACTTTCTACATTACCTAGGGGTTTTCGGGGCCGAGAAAACCGTTTTTGTGAATGAAAATTTTAATATTTTTGCCCCAACATATTTCCCAATTTTCCAAAATGGCGGACCAGAAAAAATCAAAATAAAGACTTTCTACATTACCTAGTGTATTTTCGGGGCCGAGAAAACCGATTTTATGAATGACAATTTTTATTTTTTTGCCCCAACATATTTTCCAATTTTCCAAGATGGCGGACCAAAATAAATAAAAATAAAGACTTTCTACATTACCTAGGCTATTTTCGGGGCCAAGAAAACCGATTTTATGAATGACAATTTTTATTTTTTTGCCCCAACATATTTTCCAATTTTCCAAGATGGCGGACCAGAAAAAATCAAAATAAAGACTTTCTACATTGCCTAGGGGTTTACGGGGCCGAGAAAACCGATTTTATGAATGAAAATTTTGATTTTTTTGCCCTAACATGTTTACCAATTTTCCAAGATGGCGGACCAGAAAAAATCAAATTAAAGATTTTCTACATTACCTAGGGGTTTTCGGGGCCGAGAAAACCGTTTTTGTGAATGAAAATTTTAATCTCTTTGCCCCAACATATTTTCCAATTTTCCAAAATGGCGGACCAGAAAAATTCAAAATAAAGACTTTCTACATTACCTAGGGGTTTTCGGGGCCGAGAAAACCGTTTTTGTGAATGAAAATTTTAATCTTTTTGCCCCAACATATTTCCCAATTTTCCAAAATGGAGGACCAGAAAAAATCAAAATAAAGACTTTCTACATTACCTAGTGTATTTTCGGGGCCGAGAAAACCGATTTTATGAATGACAATTTTTATTTTTTTGCCCCAACATATTTTCCAATTTTCCAAGATGGCGGACCAAAATAAATAAAAATAAAGACTTTCTACATTACCTAGGCTATTTTCGGGGCCAAGAAAACCGATTTTATGAATGACAATTTTTATTTTTTTGACCCAACATATTTTCCAATTTTCCAAGATGGCGGACCAAAATAAGTAAAAATAAAGACTTTCAACATTACCTAGGGGTTTTCGGGGCCGAAAAACCCGATTTTATGAATGAAAATTTTGATTTTTTTGCCCCAACATATTTTCCAATTTTCCAAGATAGCGGACCAGAAAAAATCAAAATAAAGACTTTCTACATTACCTAGGGGTTTTCGGGGCCGAGAAAACCGATTTTATGAATGAAAATTTTTATTTTTTTGTCCCAACATATTTTCCAATTTTAGAATATGGCGGACCCTAAGTAATGAAGAAAGTCTTTATTTTTATTTTTTCTGGTGTGCCATCTTGGGAAATTGAAAAATATGTTGAGGCAAAAAAATCAAAATTTTCATTCATAAAATCGGTTTTCTCGGCCCCGAAAACCCCTAGGTAATGTAGAAAGTCTTTATTTTGATTTTTTCTGGTCCGCCATCTTGGAGAATTGGAAAATATGTTGGGGCAAAGAGATTAAAATTTTCATTCACAAAAACGGTTTTCTCGGCCCCGAAAACCCCTAGGTAATGTAGAAAATCTTTAATTTGATTTTTTCTTGTCCGCCATCTTGGAAAATTGGTAAACATGTTGGGGCAAAAAAATCAAAATTTTCATTCATAAAATCGGTTTTCTCGGCCCCGTAAACCCCTAGGTAATGTAGAAAGTCTTTATTTTGATTTTTTCTGATCCGCCATCTTGGAAAATTGGAAAATATGTTGGGGCAAAAAAATCAAAATTTTCATTCATAAAATTGGTTTTCTCGGCCCCGAAAACCCCTAGGTAATGAAGAAAGTCTTTATTTTGATTTTTTCTGGTCCTCCATCTTGGAAAATTGGAAAATATTTTGGGGCAAAAAAATCAAAATTTTCGTTCAAAAAAACGGGTTTCTCGGCCCTGAAAACCCCTAGGTAATGTAGAAAGTCTTTATTTTGATTTTTTCTGGTCCGCCATCTTGGAAAATTGGAAAATATGTTGGGGCGAAAAAATCAAAATTTTCATTCATAAAAATGGTTTTCTCGGCCCCGAAAACCCCTAGGTAATGAAGAAAGTCCTGGCTCAGAGAGTTATTTCAGGGAGTTAACTCCTTAAATCAGGGAGTTAACTCTCTGTTTTAGGTGGTTAACTCCCTGTTTTAGGGAGTTAACTCCCTGAAATAACTCTCTGAGCCAGGGAGTATAACTACGTGGTTATTTTTGTTAGAGTATCGTATATTCTTTTTCATTTGCTTATCAAAAATAAATATTTTATTTTTATGAATCCGTAATTTTTTGTGTAAGCAAATGTTCAGTCAGCTAATTAATAAAATTATTATAACTTAATATTATTCATAAAAAAGCTGTTATTAAAAAAAAAGAAACATTTTTTCAGAATGTTTCAAAAATAAAACTTATAAAAAGTATTAGTATATGCTTACAAAAAAAGCAATAAATATAAAGTTTATCTAAACTGGTTGTGCGAGCACGTCATTTATACCCTTAAGAAACTCTTTTTAAAATCCCAATCTGAATCCTTATTTATTTCTGTTAATGTTGACAACATTATAACAAAATTTTCATTCATAACAAACTTTTTAACATTGTACTATTTTTTTATTAAATTCAGTAAATGAATTTAAATTAAAAAATCTTTAAAAATGTAATACAAATAATTAATATATAAAAAAAAAAAGAACAGTGAAGTCAGCTGTACGCACGCGTTACTGAAAATATTACTATGCATGCTGCATATTATATTATTTATTCAATTTTAATTATTGACCAAATCGCGTCAAAACTCCTTGCATGGGGGGTAAAAAAAAATTAACGTAACCAATCGATAAATTATCATTTTTTAACATAAAAACATTCATTACAATTCTTCATAAAAATGCACCCCTTTCGAGTAATGGCGCAAGGAAAAGTATGATTTTTGCAACAAAAAAAATTTTAATTTTTTAAAGTTTTTTAAAATTTACTGAAAATCTGTTAGTATTACAAAAACAATTATATATTACTTATATGAAGTATTTTAGTTGACAAATAAAGTGGTTTTATTTTTATTTTTGTACGATTAATATAAAATAAGATATGACATGGAAAAAATGGTTGGTAAACGAAAAATGTAGAAACCGAATCGTTCTTGCGTATGGGATTTTGAGAGATTTTTGGCCATAAATTTTTTTTTGGCTAATGATAACGAGATGTACAATGAACTATTTTAAAGCTAAGTTTATCGCCGAAATTTCATGTCATATGCAACATTTCAATTGGATTAGCCATTTTTTTTAAATTTCGCCCGACAAAAAAGACCATTTACCGTTTACAATGTTATAAACATAAAATAGGGAATTTTAAACGGCCAAATCTGCTTGCGGATTAAAAATTATATCAAAAAATTGAAATAAACAATAACTACCCGATAGGGCCAAAAATGGCTGGACATATTTAGGAACAAGTGATCTTACTTTTCATTAAATGATTTTTTTTTTCAAACACCTCAACTCAGATGGCACTAAAAAATATAACTTTTTTTCTGCTTATTTTAAACGGTTCTGGTTGGTCTCAAAATTTTCCCGATTTTATCATCTTGTAAAATGATAAACATTTTTTTTTGTAAAATTAATATTTTCCGAGATATTAACGCCATAACGATCCGGTTTATTCATTTTTCGTTAAACAATCATTTTTGCCATGTCATTTCTCCTTTATTATTAATCGTACAAAAATAAAACAAAATCACTTTATTTGTCAACTAAAATACTTCATATAAATAGTATATAATTTTTTTTGTAATACTAACAGATTTTCAGTAAATTTAAAAAAAATTTTTTAAATTTAAATTTTTTTTTGCAAAAATCACGCTTTTCCTTGCGCTATTACTCGAAAGGGGTGCATTTTTATGAAAAATTGTTATCAATGTTTTTATGTTAAAAAATGATAATTTATCGATTGGTAGGGTTATTTTTTTTAACCCCCCATGCAAGGAGTAACACCCCCCCGCTCCCCACGCTTTTTCCCAGTAACGGAAGTTGTTTACTCGGGTACTGGGCACCTTTCTTAACAAAATTCAAGTAACTTCAAGCATCTGCAATTTGCCTCTAATTAGTCCTTCCAGATTTTACTTCCTTTAATAAGAAAACGGAAATAATAAAAATTAAATAAAAAATTTTTTAAACCTAAAGCACTTGAACATTTAGATATATGTTAAAAATCATATAGAAGAGTTGAGGGACCGACAAATAAATTATTTTGAAAATTTATAGATTCAGAGTATTTAATAATGAGTAATAAGTTTCATATTAAAAAATAGTCATTAAAAAAGTACGTTAGATTTACAAATTTTATATTTTGATTATATTATATTCCTTCGTGTAAGAAAATCTAGCACTTGTAAAATTCTTTGAAAGCTCGAAGATTAGTATAAGATCGGTACTCAGTGAAGAATATTGTATATTCTTTACTTTAAAATATTTAATAAGGTAATGTTTAATTTTAAATGTGGAATTATGTAAAAAAAGTATTTATAAAATTGTAAAATATTGTAAATTTTTAGCCTTGATAATGAAGACTGAAGGTCTTCGAAATGTGGGCAATTTATTGAAAAAATAAAGCAAATTGTTAGCTCAGAAATCAAATATTTTTATTTAATATCTTTAAAAATGTCTAGATTCGACCAGAAATATTTTCATAAAGTTCATACTTGTAGGATCATAAGTTTTATGTTATTAATTTTTGTGTATTTGTAATATAGAAACTGAATACGATTTTTTGTTATCAATTACAGGCTTGATTAATTATTTAAGAAACGAAGCCATAAAGTATGAATACCAGCGCATAAACATCAAATCCCGAACGTGGTGGGGTGCAATGCGGAAAGAGCGTAATTTGTATGATAACGTAGACAGCGACTGGCAATATCTTATGTCGTGTAATGAAAAAGATGACATTGAAACTTTCTTTGACAACATGAAAGCATACATCGAACAACAACAAGATGCCTTACGATTGGCATTTCAGAGTAAGACAATTATAACTAAACTTTTACATTTACAATTTCTTCGAAATTTCATTTTGCTAAATTTTTCAATTTCAAATATAGTTGTTTCATCTTTAGACTCTGTAGAAGAAGATACGCCAGTAGCTTTCATGTCTTTCTCTTTGAACGAGAATATAAATGATATCGAGTATATACCTAATGACAGTATTTTAGAATCAAGTTCGGACTCTGAAATAGAAAAAAACGACCAACCTCACTTAAGCACTGAATATGTGTGCATGCAGGTAAATTTTAATTGAATAGACGGATTTTTAAAAATGTTTTGCATTAAATAAAATAAAAAAAAGTTCCGCCTGCCGCAAGTGGTAAATCCGTAAGCGGGAAACGGAATTCCGCTTGTAACTAGCGTAATTTTTTTTCTTCTCATACGATTGCAAATAGTCAAGGGGATAGTGTTCATAGTGTGCCTATGAAAGTGCGCATGAATCAAGGTGAAACCTTTTGCATTCGCCTCTGAAAGTGAATGCCTACAAGCGTCCAATCGAAAAATTTTGGTCATATCAAGGGGTGATTTCGCCACCCATTTTTTCCCCTTCACCCCAATGTTGAAAAGCAGTAAAAAATGTTTTTGTAGACTTTTATATGATGTTATTCGGTTATATAGGCTACCAAATTACAATTGTCGGTAAAAAATTACATTTATCAGGTTGCAAGGGTTTAATTTGGTCATTTTTTACGCAAAATACCCTCACAATTTACATAAACCTGTAAGGGACTTTTTTTATAAATTTTTTTTGACTTTTTTTTTAAACTAATTAGGTTTTTTAGGTCGCTGATCTCAAAAATGATTTACAAATTGCATTCAACGTGTTCAACTGGTTAGAGGATTTCGCCTACCTTTTTCCATCCCCAATCTTCAGGCTTTAAAAGGTTTACGTGATTATTAACAGATCGCCAATTTTTTGTTAATTTGTTTTCAGATTTGTCGGTTTGTTTATAAGATCCTGATTAGCCAATTATTTTTTCATTTGTGGCCAATTTTAATTGTAAAAATGGCCAATTTCACCCTTTAGAACCTGTTGAATGTTATTTCTAACATAATTTTTGAGATCAGCGTCCAAAAAAACCTACTAGACCCTTTGAAAATAAAAAAATCAGTTCTCCTGTCAAACTTAGTTTTTGATGGGCGAAAGGGGTGAAAAATAGCTAATATTACCTTTTGGAACCTATTCAATGTAATTTCTGACATAATTTTAGAGATCAAAGCCCAAATATACCTAACAAGTTCATTTAATATAAAATCATAGTATCGTAAAGGTTTATGTAAATTTTGGGGGTCTTTGGGGTGAAAATGGTCAATTTCACGTTTAATGTAATTTTTGACCCGGAATTCTAATTTAGTGGCCTATAAAACCACATAAACTACAAAAACATTGTTAACTATATTTCAATATTGGGTGGAAAGGGGTGAAAAACGGGTGGGAAAATAAACCCTTGACATACCCTACAATTTTCCGATTGGAAGCTTTGCAGACATTAATTTTCTGAGGCGAATGCAAAAGGTTTCACCTCGATTCATGTACTTTCATTGGCAGTTTAAGATTTTAACTTTTTTTTCGCACTTTACCCTTGACTAAAATTACTTGAAGTTTCAAGGAAATTAAAAAAAACTATTTTTTCTTTTCTTTTTTAAAAAAATTTCTCAAGACTCATCATATCGTAAGACGCATATCACAAGTAAGCGGGAAAAAGCGTTTTTTTAAATTTTCTTTACGTTTAAAGTCATTTGCAATCGTTTGACGAGATAAAAAAATCCGCTAGATACAAGCGAAATTCCGCTTGCCTCAAGCGGATTTTTTTTCAGTATGCTGCCGTACGGGTGAAGAAAGGGACTATCTCACTTTTAACCCATTTCGAGATTTTTAAAGAAACGCGTTTACATTAATTTTGAAAAGTTTATACAAAATTAAAAACATATTTATACATTTCTAAGGTAATTAAGATATGCTCTTTTCATTGGTGAACAAATTTTTCCAAAGTTTCCACTGTTATGAAAAACAAGAGATACGCAAAAATAGCGCGACAAATCAGCTTATAATACAGGGAAGAAAGGCATAATCGACATATGAATTTTAATTCCTAAGAGATATGCATTCTTATTTCTGTATTGAAATTTTTTTTCATGCACGCCTCTGTAGTAATACATAGGAAGAAAGGGGCTATCTCGAGATATGCATTAACTTCATGTATTTTTTTTACTCCATGTTAAATTGTATCAAATACAAGAAACCTTACTACAGATATGCAATGCTAACTCCTTTGTTATCAGTGATAACAAAGTAATTCTTGCACCACTGGATAGATTTTTTTTCACGTATAAAAATCTCATTTTTCATAAAATTTCGAGATAGTCCCTTCTTCTCCTGTACGGCAGTATAGTTTACTGTAAGATGATTTGACAAACATAGTCTTACTCGAAAATTCTTTCAGGAAGCAGATGATTGCGATGAAATAAGTTTAATCACCAATCGCTCTGATTGTACTTATGAAGACAAAGTAAGAATACTATTTAATTTCAAAATATTTGTAAAGTACTTGTAATTTATTTTTAAATTTTCTAATGTTTTGATTGTAATACACTGTAAAAAATGCATCGTCGTATATAAAATGGTAGCGTAATTTGTATATAATAGTTTTGATAGTTTTTAAAATTTTAAGTGTATAGTATTTATAGAATACGTATTTTTAAAAGTTGGACTTTGAGTAAATTTTTCGGTAACCTTTCGAATCCAAAAAACTAATAAGGTATTTTGCATTGTCATTTTTTAACGAAAAAATTGTAGATCGTGGCTAAAAATATTAGATATTTTGTAACCTATCTGATAAAAAAATTTTTAATTAAAAATTTTACCGAATTTAGATGAATTGAATCGTATTATGTAACAAAAAAAATTAATTCTATCCTGCTTCATTAATATTTTGATACCCATTTAGGTTACAAAATCTGATTGCTTATAACCAGCGTTCCGCCATTTTTGTTTACAAATTTTCAGTAAAAATTACCCTTTTATTTGTATAAATCAATTTTCAAAAACTTTGTAGAGCATTAAAAATCATTTTTATCAAACTCAATTTTGCAGTTTTTTGCGCATGTATTTTAAACATATTGGAATGATAAAAATAATCGAATTTAAGTAATGTTTAATAAAAAGAATATTGCTTATATAATATAAATATTGCCGTAAAGTAATGAAACTATTAAGGAGGTTTATCCGTTAAAAAAAATAATGACAGAATGTAATAAAACGTGAATAGTATTAAAATTTAAACGTTTCTGAACTGAAATCGACTTATATAAAATAAAAGTGGTATTTTAACATTGCGCTTATGGGAAAATTTGTTTAGGCTTTATAAAAAGTAGGTTGCTAATGACACAGATCGATGAAATTTAATAAATCTGATAAATAATTACTTAAAGATTACATTCCCAATTAGTTTTACATACTTTATCGACTTTATTTTCGTAAAATTAATAAAAAACACGTAACATAACCAAAAAGCTCATTATTTTAGTGACGTTTTTTTAAATTCTATAATATTATTAGACTTTTTTTGGTAATATTCTTGGATTATTAATGGTTTTTTAAAGTTTCTTTTCAATTAGTAGCTTCCAAAATAAACTTAAAAAAAAAAAATTATGTCGGTAATCGTAATTCCTGCAAAAATGTTGTAAACAACAGATAATCCTCCTTAACATTAACTGTTTGAATTTTCATGAAAATTTACAGGGAAATTTGGAAAATTAATTTTAAATTAACAGGGAAATTTGAAAAATTAATTTTAAGTAAATAATTTCAAATTTTAGGTTCCAAACTTTAGTGATAATAAAAAAAACAAATCTACAGACGAATATGATAGTGTAGAAACTAAAAAATTAAAGATTATTGCTGATGTATTTCCTACAAGTTCTAAATCTTCAGAAGAATTAGAAAATACTGGACTAGAAATTAACGAAGAAATAGAAACAAAAAAAGGGAGTAAACGAAATTTTAAAAGTCAAGTTCAAAAATCTATAAAAAAGTCTTCTATGAAAAACAAGAAAACTGCTACACGCGATGAATCTGGAGAAATAAAAATAATGAAACATAATAAAAAAATAAAAAAAACAAAAAAAAGTAAAATAAATTTAAAAAGACTAACAAAAAAACGTGAAAAAAATGGAGGTTTAAAAGTTAAGGATAGTAGTATTATCGATAAATCTGCACAAATACAAAAAAAAATGAAAGATCAAAAACGAGGTGTAAGTGAAAATAGGAAGCCTAGAGATGCTGAAATAAAAGTAACCGAAGAAGCTGTAACTAAAAGAGAAAGAAAACGACCAAAACATTTGGATCTTTACTGTATTTGAAAAAGTAAAAAATAGAAGACAGAAATAGGCGTTAAATACCTGAAATGCTGGTTTATTAAAATCCAGGAAAAGCGAAATATGCACTATCTCTCCGCAGTCGCTTTTTTTGGTTTTATATAAAAGCACTATTTCTGTCTAATATTTTTCTGCGTGTATCGAGATATGTATAATTTTTTAATTAAATAAATAATTTTATAATAAAACTTTTATTGAATAGATATATTAATATAAAAATTATTTTTCTCTTGAGAATTATTATTTATTTATTTATTTTATTGGTGTAGGTAAAATTTTGATTTCTCATTTCTCATTGGCATATGTGTTTTTTTAGCAGACATAACCAAAAATAAAAATAAATTTTTGACGGATACACACCTACCAGCATGATTTTCTTGTAGTTGGAACCCTACGTAATGAAAAAAAAAAACGCGAACACGAAATCGGCGATGAATGACAAAAAGATTTTTCCACTTTTATGTCAAAAACCGTGTTTTTCGTATCTGAGGTACCCTAAATTTTTAACATAACTTTTTTAGTAAATAAAATTCCTAAAAATATTTAAAAATTTTGGATTGCCAGGGAAAAATCCCTACCGAAGGAAATAAACTTTTCTTTTTACGATGAAATTTAGCCAAGTTATCGTCAGTTGAAGATTTTGCTAAAATTTCTCTTAAAAAAGATCGCCTGAAAGTAAGAAAGTATATCTTTTTTGCAGCATGTAATGAAAAATCATTTTTATTGGCCAAATTTTAATTTTTATCTCAAAAACCAATTAAAAATTTATTTTAAAATTTGGTCAATAACAATGCATTTTTTGTTAAAATAAATAAATTAACAGAGACAAATTAATCGATTAAAAAAAAAAGTTATTATTTTATGAAAATTTCAATAGGAAATTTATGCATTTTAACGTAAAATATATATATTTTTTAAAATCATTTCTTAACCAAAAAAAAAATCATTTTCATGTATTGAAATTTACTTTTAAAGTCAAAAACTTTTTATAGCTTCAAATAGCAAAATTTATTTACAATTTTATTTTTTATTGATTTTTGAGTAAACTATTTTTGTCGTATAAATTGAATTTTTTTATATGAATGATACTTTTCTTGAAGGAATGAATGGTGCGAAAAGAAAATAATAAATTCGCGAAAAAAATTATTACTTTACGATAAAAATTAAGCAAGTTATGGACTTTTTAAGTAAAAAAATAGGCTTTTTTCAAACACTTTAATCTTTTTTAAGACAAATTTGAGCTATATCTTAAATTGACGATAACTTTCATTCTCGAAATAAAATTCAATTTCAAAAAGTTTAGTTTTTCAGGAGTGGTTTTTCCCTGGCAATTTAAAAAGTAGTACTTAATTTTTTTCTCTGAAGTTATTAACTTCAGAAATATCGTTTTTACTTGATTTTTTGGACCTGATACTTAATTTTGTAGAATCTTTTTTCTTGCAAGCAAAAAAATTAAATTATTTAAATTAGAAAATAAAAAAGACTTCTTTTTTTTATGTACATAGACTAATTTTTCCTAAAAGATTTTAAACTGGCAAAATAAAGAGAAAGATTATATTTAGTTTTTCTTATGAAATTATACTTCATTAGGTAAAAGAGACCATTCAGACTATTTTATTATTGCTAATGAGGAGCCATAGCCAATTACGTGACAACTTTTTCTTTTTTTGTAATTCTTTTTACCAAAAATTTTTTAACCGAAATTTCCTAAGTCTATTTTCGACTTCGCCTTTCCAAAAAAATAATTTCTTATAAATAAAATAGAAAAACATTTAAACAAGTAGGTAGCTAATCATTAAAGATTCAATAATTTGTTTAGCATTTTCCATGCTGAATCATTTAATTTTAAATTTTATGAGAATGATAAACAGTTTCTAAAATCATGTCGATTTTGGAAATGTCGATTTTGAAATGTCGACTTTGAAATGTCGATTTGAAAATGTCGATCTGAAAATGTCGAGGGGACAAATGTCTGTATCTCTTTTATCAACCTGAAATAATTCTAGGTAATCTAGAAATTTCTTATATTCTGTGTTTTAATCCACCATTTTGAAAAATCGGATAATATGCTGGAATGGGAAAATGAAAATTTTCATTTATAAATTCGTTTTTCTCAACCTCTAAGACCCCCAGGTAATGTAGAAAGTTCCTTTTTTCAGTTTTTTTATCCGCCATCTTGGAAAATCGGAAAATATTCAGGAGTGAAAAAAAGAAAATTTTCATTTATAAATTCGTTTTTCTCATAATGTAGAAAGTTCCTTTTTTTCAGTTTTTTGATCCGCCATCTTGGAAAATCGGAAAATATGCAGGAGTGAAAAAAAGAAAATTTTCATTTATAAATTCGTTTTTCTCAACTTGGAACACACCCGTGTAATGTATAAAGTTTTTTTTTATATTTTACGATCCGCCATCTTGGAAAATCGAAAAATATGCTGGGGTAAAAAAAAGAAGATTTTCATTAATAAAAACGTTTTTCTCAAGCTCGAAAACCCCCAGGTAACGTAGAAAGTTCCTTTTTTTCAGTTTTTAGATCCGCGATCTTGGAAAATCGGAAAATATTCAGGAGTGAAAAAAAGATAATTTTCATGCATAAAAACTTTTTTCTCAACCTGGAAAACCCCCGGTTAATGTATAAAGTTTTTTAAAAATATTTTTCGATCCACCATCTTGGAAAATCGGAAAATATTCAGGAGTGAAGAATAGAAACTTTTCATTCATAAAAACGTTTTTCTCAACCTGGAAAACCCCCGTGTAATGTAGAAAGTTTTTTTTATATATTTTACGATCTGCCATCTTGGAAAATGGGAAAATATGCTGGGGTAAAAAAATGAAAATTTTCTTTAATAAAAACGTTTTTCTCAACCTCGAAAACCCCCAGGTAATGTGGAAAGTTTCTTTTTTCATGTTTTTAATTTATTTTATTCAGGGAGTCGGACTCTCTAAATCAGGGAGTTAACTCCCTAAATCAGAGAGTTAACTCTAAAACAGGGAATCGGACTACGTGGTTAATTTTGTTAGAGATTGTTTCTCTATAATACCGGGAATATTGTACACACCAACACTGGTGCTGCCACTATACAAAAAGTCGCTCAGTGTTTGCATATATTGGTAAGTTAACAAAAAATTTTCTGGAGCATATGTGTTGAAAATGTTGCCACCGTCTACTATCCTTTTGCTTAACTGTAAACTTTGAGTATTAACAAACGGCTTAAAATTTGAACTAAAATTTTTCTGTAGGATGTATATGACGTATTTAGACCCCAAAAACTCATTTTTTTCAACGAAACAAATTTTCATGTAATCTTTTTAGCTAATCGTCACATATAAGTCTGTCCCTCGATTTTAGCTTTTTTTAAGCTTTCCACCTTTTATGGATGCGCACTCCATATTTATGCACTTGAAAGCACTGTTGTATTTTTTTTCTTACTTAACTACTCATATATGAACCGTGGAAAACTTAAAATTTTAAATATGAAAGCTTTAACTATGAAAATTAAACCTATTAAATTTTTAAAACGCCTTTACAAAAAAAAAATGTCGCCACCGTCCATGTCGTTTTCTCCAAGTGTATGTCATTTATTACTTAGACTATATTCATAAACGAAAAATTTAAAAAAATTTTTTATCATCAAGTTGGTGGTAATGATGGTAAAATTTAAATAGTGTTCATAAATGGTCACGTGGTTTGAAAACAGATATACTAAAAAATATGTATGCATCTTTACCATCTTTTCCTACATTTAATTCTATATTTTTAGGCATTGTAAATTATTAATAATTAAACGATTTAATTATATCTTTATTAATAATTTAAAGTTCTAAATTTGATCGTTCAAATAATATTTTTATTTATGCTTTTAACTATATGCAATGAATGATGATTTGTATGGTTATCACTTAACCTAAATATTCCTGTTAGCCAAAAAAAAATAACTTATTTTAAATGAAAACTGTAAGATTATAATAAAATTTTCTAATGATAGATAAAGGTGAATTGGGTTTCGGGTTGACCATAATATATTTTGGGATAAGAAACAATATTCATTTCTTTATATATATTTATGAAGCATATAATATCAATACATGCTTCTGCTTTGGCATATTTTTTTATTATATTTTTTTTAAACACGTGACCATTTATGAACACTATTTAAATTTTACCATCATTACCACCAACTTGATGATAAAAAATTTTTTTTAATTTTTCGTTTATGAATATAGTCTTAATATATCTTGTTCAATTATGTGTTTTATAAGATGAAAAAATAAGATACCCAGAGTTTGAGAAAATTTGATGGTTTCAATACAAAGTTATTTCAATAATACATTCAAAATGTCGCCACCGTCTGCATAAATAAAAAAATCCCATAAGAATAACACGTAGAATTTATTTTTACATTTGTAGCAGTACCACTGAAAATTTTAGGTTTTTGGAGTGACACGTTAATATTCCACGGTAATAGAGTCTGGTATACGTTCGGGCACGTTCGGGTTTATTCGTTTCTCATGAATACTCACGGCGCCGTTTTCATTTTTAAGTTTATTGTTATTTCTATAAAACGGGAATAATAATAAAAATAATAATAATAATAAAATCTCAATGTAAAATTTAAATATGATATATATTAGCAATAATATTTTTATAATTAGAACTTTATTGCTGGAATATATCTATATTCTTATAGTCTTCAAGCTCTTAATAATAAAAACTGGAATGGGTTCATAAAGTGTCCTTTTAGGGGCCGCCAGAGTCGCGCAAAATCACCGTGGAACGCTTTACGTGAATGTATAGGAGATGGACGATTTCTCCTTTAATCTCTGGTTTTAAAGATGAAAAACTTTCCGTTAATGCTGTTCCTGATCATTTTAAAAAATCGTTTAATTTGAAAAAAAAATTTTTTATTTGTTTAGTGATTACAATTTTTTTATTTAATTTTGAAATGTCAAGCGTAAAAAAAATTGGAAGAATTAAAAAAAATACTGGTTATAAATTTCCAGAACCTATTCCTCAGGGTACTATTTTAACTGATTTAAAAAAACAACAATGGGTATTAGGTAAATCTATTGGAAGTGGTGGTTTTGGGGAAATTTACACAGGTAAAAAACCTGTACAATCCTGTACATTTTAAATTCTAAATTATATTTTTTTTTAATTTTTATACGACCTAATTTTAGCTTCTCCTTACAAACATAGCGATTCAAATGATTCATTGGCTGTAATAAAAATTGTAAGTATTATTTAAAAAAATATTTTTCTTAAAGCCTTTTGATTGTTTAAATTGTAGGAGCCACATGGAAATGGTCCTTTATTTGTTGAGATGCACTTTTATATGCGTAATGCCAACTCTGCAGACAGTAAGTAGTTTGTTCAATTTTAAAACAAAAAAATTTTTTTTAATTGAATTGCTAAATATAAAAAAAATCTTTCATTCTTAATAAAAATTGTTGTTTTTAGTTGAACGCTGGAAAAAGCAGAAAAAAGTAGCAGAAGTGGGTATACCTAAATTTATTGGTTCTGGAAGTTTTGAATTTAATCAATTAAAATACCGTTTTATAATAATTAATCAATATGGAAAAGATTTATGGAAACTATTTTTGGAATGTCAACGAAAATTTCTTGAATCTACAGTTTATAAAATTGCTTGGCAAATAGTATGGTTGACATTTTAATATCATATTTGAAAATTTATAATTATGTGTGAAATTTTGTTATAAAATTAAATATAGGTAAATACATTAGAATATATTCATCATAAAAGCTATGTTCATGGGGACATAAAAGGAGGAAATTTATTATTAGATTTAAAAACTAAAAACCAAATATATCTATTAGATTTTGGTCTTGCTTCTCATTACACCACTAAAGATGAATATAAAATAGATCCCAAAAAAGCTCATAATGGAACAGTTGAATATGCAAGTCGAGATGCTCATATGGGAGGTAAAACATGATAATACCTTAAAAAGATTAAATACCTATTCTAATGGCAATTATTTTTTCTAATAGTTCCAACTATGAGAGGAGATTTGGAGATATTACTTTATAATATGATACAATGGCTTTGTAGTTCTTTGCCATGGGAAAAAAATTTAAAAGATCCTGCATTTATTCAGAAAGAAAAAGAAAAGGCTTTTAAAAATATTAATAAATTTTTAGGAGACTGTTTTCAAAAATCTTCAGTTCCAGAAGCAATTACTCAATTCATGTCAGAGCTTTCTTGCATTCAATTTAATGAATCTCCAGATTACAACAAATTTAGAGAAATACTTGTAAAAGGTTTAAAAAAATTGAATGATCTTCCAACTGGAAATTTAGATTTTTCTCCTGACCGTATTAAAATATCAAACCAAAAACTTAAGAAAAATCTAAGTGGATCAAAAAAATTTAGCAAAAATAATAAAAGTGAAATTATTGAAGTTTCTGATTCCCATAAAAATGATTTTTTGAATAGCAGCATTGAATCAATTATTCTAGATAAAAAATGTATGACAGGAAAGGATATTCGCAAAAAACTCATGAATAAACTTGATGATGATACAGAATATGAAGTACAGATTAAAAAAAAAAAAAATTAAAACAAGAAACCCATTACATTGTAAATAGAAAAAACTAAATACTTTTTGAAATGAAATATTCATTATTTCCTAAAAAAGGTATGAAAAAAATTGAAATTAAAATACATATTCATAGTTTTTTATTATATATTTGTTTTTAGATGACTCCAACTAAGAACAAGAACTTTAAGAACAGAAATTAGCAACAATTAAATATATTTTAGTGTTTTGTTTTTCATGAATAATTTAATTTTAATATGTTGTAGATAGCCCTTTGTCATAAAAGTTAGAAAATTAATAAATTAAAAGATACAAGAGAAAAATCAAAATTTTAATTGTGTATTTGGTATGCATGATTAAAAAGGTTCAGTTATTGAAAAAAATGATTACAGAATATAATAAAACAAGAATAATATTAAATTTTAAGTATTTTTAAGCTATAATCATCCTTAGCTCGGCGGTACTCAAGACAGAAAGAAGAAACTTAATAAATCTGAAAAATAATAGCTATAGCAATAGAATATTTTATAAAATATTACATTCCCATTTAGTTTAACATACTTTACTGACTTTATTTAATTAACTTAATAAAAAATACATAAAACCGCACAAATGACCAAAAAACTGATTATATTACATATTTTTATATTTTGAATATGGAACTTTCTTTTGGTACTAATCTTGGATTTTTAATAATTTTAATGTTTAACTTAAATAAAACCTCTTTATAAAAAGAGTAATTAAGCATAAAATTCAGCAATAATTATAAAAGCTTTTTCAAAAATATTTTAATTTTTATTATTTTTTTTAAGGGTAGGTTCTCTGAGTTTTGAAATAGGAAATCGATTTTTTTTTTTTATTGATTTGGGTTGAAAAAGTATTCAAGAATATGGAAAAAAAATTGCAAATGAATCCCGCAAATAATAAAGAAACGACAGCGCCTAAAAGTGAAATTATTAGTATGCAAGAATACAAGATCCGAAACTTTAAACGCGTTTTTCTCAAAACGAACTTTTTGAAAACGCGCCGCACGATTACAAAAAAACTACTCCGATTTCCATTTTTTTTTAAATCGATTCGTTAATTTATGCAATTTTACACAAAGTAGACTACAATGAACCTGATTGTAGAATTTTTATGGTCTGTAGGCTCCGTTTTGTGGCTAAAAACACGGTCAAATTTCGACTTTTTTCTTTTTACCTTCATAACTTTTTTAATTTTTAATATTTTTCATTGATTGTAGTCTACTTTATGCAATACCCCAATAATGAATATCTCATGTAGTACTTTATGGTGTTTTTTTTTCTCAGAAGATTCTGAAGTTATCATACACGGCGTGATTGGGAACTTTTTTTTCAGACACCAACTTCAACGCCATCTCATCATATGTAAAAAAAGAGACAATAAAAAAAAGTTTTTTTTGTGTTTATTATGAGTATATAAAATAGCTGTAAAAAAATCTTTTTATTATGCAATAAACTTTTTCAGAAAACTAAGCAGAAAAAAAACGTTATTTTTACTAAAAGCTCAGAGAACCTATACCCTTAAAGATGTGAAATCTCTAAATTTTTAAATACTTTAAAATTTCTGAAGTTAAATTAAAGTATTTTTAAAATATGAGTAAATGTTTTTCATATAAAAATTATTAAGGAACAAACCAGAAATCACTCAAAATTAAATTAAAAATTGCTCGCAGTTTTTAAAAATATTTTAAAATAATTATTTTTATGGTAAAAAAAGACTAGATATTAAGGACTGTAGTTAAATAATAATAAATATAAAATTAAATTAATGAGAAAACAAATGAATTTATTTTTATTAACGGTTTAGTATGGTAGAACAGTTACCGACATTAGTTTTTTTGAAATAATTAATTTTATTGTCAATATAAAAATTTGAATTTTATTTCATCCACTCCGTAATTAAACTCTGCGTCGATTAAAAAAAATTTTTTGTAAATAGCTCAAAATTTACTAAACTCGATTTTAATAAGCAAGTTTAAAAAATCCAACTTTTTTCCTAGTAAATTTTGAGCTATTTACAAATTTTTTTTTTTTTTAATCGACGCAGAATTTAATTACGGAGTGGATGTAATAAAATTCAAATTTTTATTTTTTTTTATCTAGATAAATACAAAAAATTTCGAAATTGAAATAAAAAAAAATGTTACCCTGCCAAAAGTATAAATATTCTCTATTATGATTGAGTGCATAATTGAGCATATGCTTGAGCATATATCATAGCATATATCATAGCATATACTTTTAGTAGCGGAGCCCATACGATGTAGGGTGATTTTTTGACTAACCAAAGATAATTGCAAATGCACCGAACTACTTATATAAGGATGCCCACTGAGTCATATCAAAGAAGATATACTAGTATAGAAGTCTATTTCTTTTATTATATTTCTGCTTGAATTTTAGTTAATTAGACGACGCTAGATGGAGTTATCTCCAACCTCTATTTCCCCTTCTTATATGGTATCGCATGATATCGAGTAAAAGATATAGTTAAGGAAAGGGGGTAAAATCTGGTAGCAGTAATTATACGCAAGTCAGATCAACTTGAAACCTTTTGCAATTTGTTAAGAAAGGTGTCTAGTTCAGAAGTAAACAACTTCCGTTGGTTGCCAAAAGGGTGGGGGGCGGGGGAGGTGGAACTCATTGGGGGGGGGGGTTAAAAAAAAAATAACCTAACCAATCGATAAATTATCATTTTTTAAGATAAAAACATTGATTGCAATTTTTCATAAAAATGCACCCCTTCCGAGTTACAGCGCAATGAAAAGTGTGATTTTTGCCAAAAAAAATTTTTTTTTTTTTAGTTTTTTTAATTTTATTTGGAATCTGGTAGAATTACAAAAAAAATTATATATTACTAATTTTAAGTATTTTTGTTGACAAAGACAGCGGTTTTTATTTTTTTTGTGTACGAAAAATATTAAAGGAGATATGACAAGTCAAAAATGGTTGTTTAACGAAAAATCAAGAAACCGGATCGTTCTGGCGTAAAAATCTGGAAAAATATTACTTTTACAAAAAAAATTATTCTTATCATTTTTCAAGATGATAAAATTGGGAAAATTTTGAGACCACCTAGAACCGTTTAAAATAACCAGAAAAAAAGTTATGGGCAAAAAAAATTTTTTTCCAAAATTTTTCATGCCAATTTTTTAGCGCCATCTGGGCTGAGTTGCTTCGAAAAAAAAATCCTTCGGTGAAAAGTCAGAACACATGTTCCTAAATATGTCCAGCAATTTTTGACCCTATCGGGTAATTATTGTTTATGTTTTGGCCTGACAAAGTTGGGTAAAATCGTGTATTTTTTAAAACATTTTCAGTTTTTGGCCAGCAGCTTGAACATTATTTATTTTAAACAGCCAAGTTTTTTAGCATTTATTTCAAGTTGTTTGTACTTCAAGTTTTTGTTAAAATTTTTCGTCTGCAAGCAGATTTGGCCGTTTAAAATTGCCTATTTTATGTTTACAACGGTAAATGCTCTTTTTTGTCCGGCGAAATTAAAGAAAAATGGCCAATCCAATTAAAATTTTGCATATGACATGAAATTTTGGCGTTAACTTTAGCTTTGAAATGGTTCATTGTACATCTCGTTATCATTAGCCAAAAAAAAGTTATGGCCAAAATTCCTTTTTTTTCAGCAATTCCAAACAATTTTTATACTTAATCCATTAGGTCACTCGATTTCTAAGTTTTATGAAAAATTTTCGTACAGTACCTTATGTTTACATGATAACTGAATAAAATGCTGCTATAAAATTTCAAATTCAGACTTTTTTCAGCTGTAAATTAGCCGTTAAACCTGAAGTAAGTAATAAATGTACGAAAGTCAAAGGTTTGTGTTTGCACACTGTGTGTGGGGGTGAAATTTGAGTTTAAATTTAGAAGTAAAAATTATTTTCATTTACGGACTTTGAATAATTTTGATTTAGGAACTTTAAATAATTTTTCATTCCAAACTTAGAATAATTTCAATGAAGAGAGCTTAAGAGCTTTAAGAGCTTACTTACGACTTTTTTAAATTTTGTTTACATTTTGGGGTACTTTTCAGCCCCAGGATTGAAAATATTGTAACTTTTTTGGCTGTAAAACGAAATGGGGCAACAAAAAAAACTTAATACCTTTTTTTTCATTTTTTAAAAATTTGTAGTAGTCCCCCCCCCTTGGCTTAGGGGCTGAATTAATTTCTTAATAGTAAAAATAAGACAAAATATTTTCGAAAAATTGATCCAAATACACAAAAAAATAATGAGGTCATGTTTTTTGTATTTTTTCTAATTCTGGGAGTAGTTTTTAACCCCCCTATTATTAAACCTTATATCTCAATATCGGGCCAATTTTTTGTACATTGTAGGGTACTTTTTACACCCAGGGTTGCAAATCTTGTTACTTTTTCTGCTGTAAAACGAAAAGAGGCAAAAAAAATTTAATAACAAATAAATTTAATTTTTTTTTTTTTATAAATTTAGGGGTAGTTTTAACCACCCCCCCCCCCCGGGGAAGGGGTATAATTAATTTCTTAATAGTAAATATAAGACAAAATATTTTCGAAAAATTGATCCAAATACAAAAAAAATAATAAGGTCATGTTTTTTGTATTTTTTCTAATTCTGGGAGTAGTTTTTAACCCCCCCTATTATTAAACCTTATATCTCAATATCGGGCAAATCTTTTGTACATTGTAGGGTACTTTTTAAACCCAGGGTTGCAAATCTTGTTACTTTTTCTGCTGTAAAACGAAAAGAGGCAAAAAAAATTTAATAACAAATAAATTTAATTTTTTTTTTTTTTAATAAATTTAGGGGTAGTTTTAACCACCCCCCCGGGGGAGGGGTGTAATTAATTTCATAATAGTAAATATACGATAAAATATTTTCAAAAAATTGATCCAAATACAAAAAAAAAAGGAGGTCATATTTTTTGTACTTTTTCTTACTCTGGGGGTAGTTTTAACCCCCCTATTATTAAACCTTATATCTCAATTTCAGTCCATAATAAAATAAATAAATATCTTCAATTAATTTTTCTAAAAAAATGCCATTCATTTGATAATTTTAGCAAAAATCCCAAAATTTTTAAAAACAACCCCTAAAAAAGGGTAGTTTTTACTGTTTACAGGGTGATTGAGAAATTTCTGACATTAAAATCGTAATCAGCGACCCAAAAAACCCCCTAGTACCTATTTTCAACAAAATTCATTTAATATTTCCCGAGATATTAAATATTTATTTATTTTTGGCCAAAAAAAACAGTTTGGCCAATTTTTGCAACATTTCGGACTAATTGCAACCAACCAAAGTTGTTTACTTCTGAACTTGACACCTTTCTTGACAAATTGCAAAAGGTTTCAAGTTGATCTGACTTGCGTATAATTACTGCTTCATTTTACAAAAAAATTTACTTCCTCTCTTGGATTAATATTTTATTTTAAAAGTAAACTAGCGCTTGGCTTAAAGTAAAAGTCGGTGTTCGCGCGACCATACTACCAAAAGTCGCGTCAACTCCGGCAGAAATATAACAAAAGAAATAAACTTCTATACTCGTATATCTTCTTTGGTCATATGTTAAGAGCCTTTGCGTACCTAATTAGCCTAGGCTGGTTAGCAAAAAATCACCCAGGTGAAAATTTTCTAATCAGATGAAAATTTAGGATATCCATAAATACACCCCCCAGAAGCTAATTACCATGGACGCTAGATGAAAGGACCCCAAGTACCGTGTTAGTTAAGTGAGGCTAAATCAAATTCTTATACATGTAAAATAGGGTCTGAAAAATTGGGTCTTGCTCAATTATTTAGTTTCAGTAATTAATATAGGCATTATTTAATTAAATAATCGTAAAAAATTAAATTTCAAACTAAATACACTCAAAATTTTTTATCTAAGGCAAAAATATAATTTATAATATTAATTTCAAATTTTCCTCAATTTATAACCTGAAATCATATTATGCTTGGGGTCCTTTCATCTAGCGTCCATGCTAATTACAAATCGGTTTGTGAAAAAACCGGTGCCGACCTGAGGGGGGAGGGGTTAAAAAATTTTTGACCCAAGGTGAAAAAATTGTAACCGCAAAGGACTTTGGCTAATGAATGTACATGCCAAATGTAGCATGTGTGCCAATCCGTACCTTTAGGAAATGGTTCCGGGTGCAGTTATAAGGGTCAAAAGTACCCCCAAAATTATCACCTAGGTGAAAAAATTCTAACCACATCAAATTTTGACAGTTGCTTTAGTTTTGTACCACTAGCCCGTGCCTTCAATGCTTTGGTAAAAAATAGGTGCTGAGGGGTGATATCCACCCCCAAAGATTTTTTCACCAAGGTGATTTTTTCTAACCAGATGAGCTTTACATATATGATTTGTTATGGTGCCAATAACAAAAGTTTTAAACGATTTGTTAAAAATCCGGTACCAAGGGTAATTTTTCCCCATCCGTTTAACCCTAAAAGCAAGGTTTTTAATCAGTTTCAAAAGTTTTAGGCTCAAATATACCATCCAAGAAATTTTCGCATCATTGAGACTCTAATAACGTATGGTATCAACCCTTTGCAAAAAAAAATATTTTAAGGGGCAAAAACCAACCCCAAAAAATATTTCACCAAGGTGATTTTTTCTAACCAGATGAGCTTTACATATATGATTTGTTATGGTGCCAATAACATTAGTTTTCAACGATTTGTTAAAAATCCGATACCGGGGGTGATTTTTGCCCCTTTGTTTAACCCTAAAAGTCAGGTTTTTAATCAGTTTCAAGACTTTTAGGCTCAAATATACCATCCAAGAAATTTTCGCATCATTGAGACTTTAATAACGTATGGTATCAACCCTTTGTAAAAAAAATATTATTAGGGGCAAAATCCAACCCCTAAAAATATTTCACCAAGGTGATTTTTTCTAACCAGTTGAGCTTTACATATATGATTGTTTATTGTGCAAATAACATTAGTTTTCAACGATTTGTTTAAAATCAGGTACTGAGTGTGATTTTTGCCCCTCTGTTTAACCCTAAAAGTCAGGTTTTTAATCAGTTTCAAGAATTTTTGGCTCAAATATACAATCCAAGATATTTTTGCATCATTGAGATTTTATTAACTTATAGTATCAACTCTTTGCAAAAAAAATATTTTAAGGCGCGAAAACCAACCCCTAAAAATATTTAACCCAGGTGATTTTTTCTAACCAGATGAACTTAACATATATGATTGTTTATTGTGCCAATAACATTAGTATTCAACGATTTGATAAAAGTAATGTACTAATGGGGATTTTCAACCCCCAGTTTAACCCTGAAAGTCAGTTGTTTATCAATTCAAAGACAAATATAACGCCGACTAACTTTTTTCATTATTGATACTTGAATAACATGTGGTATCAACCCTTTTAAAATCAAGTATTTTATTAGTTGAGAACCAACCCTTAGAAATATTTCACCCATGTTTCAAACATGTGAACAAAATTGCAAAGAAACCTCCATACTTACATGCTTCAGCTGCTGGTCTTGAAATTTTAAACAAAATATTACTGGTGGAAAAATCTACTGTGACCGTATCATGCTAAAAAATGCTAAAGTGTAAAATAAAAGTGTAAAAATATGGTTACAGTGTACAGCAATGTGCAAAAAAGTACAAAAACGTGCATAAAAAATGTGCAAAAATGTGACAGGTTGCCGGTTCTATAAACAGTTTTGTACTTTTCTGCACGTTTTTGAACATTTTATAATATTTGAGTATATTTTAGCATACTGTTGTACGTTTTTTTTAAACTAAAAAAATCCTTAATTTTTATGCTATTTTTTATTATTATTAATAAGGATCAAGAAAACAAAATGATATTCACGAATAATAAAGAAATAAGAAATGGAAAACGAAAATAAAAGTAGAAATTATATTTTTTTAAGTTCTGATCCGAATTTGGTTTAATTGATACAGCAGAATAACTAAACTCCTGAAAATAATTAAAAATAAGTACATTCATATATTTCATTTTTTTTTTCTTTAGAGAAAAAACTTCAAAATTTGTAAAATATAAAAAAAGTTAGTTGATGGTATCAAGTCAAACTGGTTGGTAGCTTTAGCTCCAAATTTTTACAATTTGTAAAAAAATTCTTCTTGATGATTACTTTTTTAAAAAGTATTTACCCAGAAACTCTGCAAAAATAACCTAAAAATCCAAAAATATTTCTTCAAAACTTTCACTCATAAAAACTTAATTTTTTTTAAAATTGTATTCAAATCTCGCAGTCATTTAACGAAGCAAACCAAACAAAACCTCAAGTCGAGAGGTTAAAAAATTTTTTTTTTGTAAATACTGGTGAATTATACTTAAAAAAATTCTGGATAAAAAGATTTTGCGTTATTATTTTATCTTGAAAATAATTATTTAAAAAAACTTGAGAATTATTTAAAAAAAAAATATATTTATATTTCTTTCAAAAAATTCTTTTGAACGTAACTTGCTTTTTACTATTTAAAAAAAATTATTATCAGTAAATCAATTCATAATTTAAAAAAAACACTTGGAGAAAAAAATTTTGAGCTAAAGCTACCGATCAGTTGACTTAATACCATCAACTAACTTTTTTTTATTTGCTGTTACGTATGGTAGGTCAAAATTGATATGCCTAACATTTGATATAATATATATAAATAGTAAACCCTATATCCGATAGCTGTATTAATGTTACAGACGACATAGGAACCCGCAGGTGCACTTCTGCTGATGCTGATCTAGCACAATAGCGTGGGACCAAAAGTCAGCTATGACATAAATTAGTAGGGATTTATAGGCGTTATAAACTGCATAAATCCCACCTCGCGATTCTTAGTAATAACTAGGGGCGCTTTCGCTAATTGGACGTGACGAGACCGACGCTTTTTTGTATTGGACGTTTCCCCAAAAATCTCGCAATATGGGCAGATTCATTTTAGATTATATATTGCCCTTCAGGCGCCCAAATCGCATTCTTTAGAATCATAACCATCGTTAATTATAGTACTAACTCTCGTTATTAAGTATCTTTTATAATTCGTTTGACTTAAAGACTTAGACAGTTTTATTATATTTACTTATAGTTAATAAAGTGAAAGTTATATATCAAATCAGTTATCAGTTATTATTGTGACAATTCCTTCTGTAATTAAGAACTTAGCCTCAGGTTAGGTTCATCCAGCTTAGATCGAACCCGAACTCAACTACAAATACATCAACTATAAACCAACCAAATAATAACCATCCAACCTTATTAAAATACCTGGGGCAGTCAATATCCCCAGGATAAACTTATATTTCATATATTCATAATTATTTATATTTACGTATCCCTTGGATAAAACCTCAGGATACATAACATTGCTTACTAACAAATCACTAAGCAACGCAATAAAATTTTAATTAATTCAAAAAAAAAACGACAAATAATTTTTTAATGCGTTGCTTAGTGATTTGTTAATAAACAATTTTAAAAAAAGTTAGTTGATGGTATTAACTCAAACTGATCGGTAGCTTTAGCTAAAAATTTTTGTCTTCAAGTTTTTCTTTAAAAATAATCAATTGATTTACTGATAATAATTTTTTTAAGATAGTAATAGTTACTTTCAAAAGAATTTTTTGAAAGAAATATAAATATATTTTTTTTTAAAATAATTCTCAAGCTTTTTTAAAGAATTTTCAAGATAAAATAATAACGCAAAATCTTTTTATCCAGAAATTTTTTAAGTATAATTCACCAGTATTTACAAAAAAAAATTTTTTTAATCTCTCGACTTGAGGTTTTGTTTGGTTTGCTTCGTTAAATGACTGCGAGATTTGAATACAATTTTAAAAAAAATTAAGTTTTTATGAGTGAAAGTTTTGAAGAAATATTTTTGGATTTTTAGGTTATTTTTGCAGAATTTCTGGGTAAATAGACGCTTTTTAAAAAAGTGATCATCAAGAAGAATTTTTTTACAAATTGTAAAAATTTGGAGCTAAAGCTACCAACCAGTTTGACTTGATACCATCAACTAACTTTTTTTATATTTTACAAATTTTGAAGTTTTTTCTCTAAAGAAAAAAAATATGAAATATATGGATGTACTTATTTTTAATTATTTTCAGGAGTTTAGGTATTCTGTTGTATCAATTGAACCAAATTCGGAGCAGAACTTAAAAAAATATAATTTCTACTTTTATTTTCGTTTTCCATTTCTTATTTCTTGATTTTTCGTGAATATCAATTTCTTTTCTTGATCCTTATTAATAATAATAATAAAATATAGCATAAAATTTAAGGATTTTTTTAGTTTAAAAAAAACGTACAACAGTATGCTAAAATATACTAAAATATTATATAATGTTCAAAAACGTGCAGAAAAGTACAAAACTGTTTATAGAGCCGGCAAATTGTCACATTTTTGCACATTTTTTATGCACGTTTTTGTACTTTTTTGCACATCTATGTACACTGTAACCATATTTTTACACTTTTATTTTACACTTTAGCATTTTTTAGCACGATACGGTCATAGTAGATTTTTCCACCAGTGATAGCTAATAAAACATAATATTGAATATTTTATTGTTACTGATATGGAATTAAAGCTATTTAGCAAAAATAGGTATTTGACAAGTTATTTAATCAAATAATTCAAGGCTTGGTTTAAATAACTTCATTTTTAAGTAGATTTTATTACAATATATAAAAATAGCAAATTTTAAATATTGCAATATCTTAGCCATATACATATAATTTAAAATATGTAGTATTATTTCTCGAGGAATCCGAATTTTTCATTTTTTTAAAAATCTTTTATGTAAAAACATAAGCAGTTTTTATTGACTAAAATCGGAAAAAATGAAATTCTTAAAGTTTTAGCTTTTCATTTTTATTCTTATTATTTCACGGTTTTATTTAACTTGACTCGTCCGTTTACTCCAAAAATATAAATTGATTTTTCAGAAATTTCTGGTCAATTTTTTTGTTTTCTGATGGCAGATTCTTTTTATTATTCGGTGACATTGACTTACAATAAAATTTTTATATTTTTGTCTCTCTAAGGTATTGCTTCTTATACGTAATTTTTTTTTATATACACTCAGCGACTATTGGTATTGTGGCAGCACCAACGTTCAAAATACAATAGACTAGTCTATTGTTCTTTTGAACGTTGGTGCTGCCACAATACCAATAGTCGCTGAGTGTAGGTATTTGTATTTAACTATTTATGTAAGAAGAGCGTACGACGAAATAATATTATTCATTAATTTATGCGATACTCAGAATCTGCTAATAAAAAAAAGAATAATGCGTAACTCTATATACTATATATATATGTTATGCCCGAAACGAGGTAACGGTCAGTTACGCGGAAGGGGACAGTCATCAGCCGGTTCAATAAAATATGAATAAAATTTGATAAGTCAAACAAATTTTTCAACTTATAATTAATCAGTACTATTCAAAAATGTATTTTAAATTTAAAAGAAATCAAATAAAAATTTTCTTATTTTCAATATACTCATTTATGTAATTTGATGCCCCGTACCGCGGAACTGACAGGTTTACTGCCCCATTCCGCGGAACCAGACGATTTACTGTTCCATTTCACGGAATTGGCCGTTACCTCGTTTCGGGGTAATAAATATGCATAAATATATCGGCTAAAAAATACTTTGAAAAGTAAAAAGAAGGGTTCAAATTAATGTATATAAATGTAATCGAACCTTAATTAAAAAGTAACTAATATGCTTTATAAGATTTTGGTTCCATTTAATAGAATGTTTTATAGTTCCTGGGATCACGCACACATATTTCATATACAATTTATGTAATTTCATAATGACAAAAAATGGATTGTTGGTTATAGTGCAATAAACTCGCATACTAAAAGGAAGATAATTGTTCTTTTGAAATATAAAAAAAAAAATTCTTTTTCAGTCATTTTTATTTACCAGCAAGTTTGAACATTAATGACTAAGTACCAGGTGGTACCAGGGTAAGCCGATCTCACGATCGGGTTAGAGTCTCATCTGCAAAAATTTGTTTTTGTTATTATGAGTACAATAATTATAAATTAAAAACAAAAAAAATTATAAAAAATTATAAAAGTATATTTTTAAACTTTCTTTTTTTTTATAATGTTTAGATCTATAAAGGATAATGGAATAAGAAATATTCTTCTTAATAATAGTAAAGGAAAGAAATATTTATTAATGAAAATAATTTTAAAAATAAAGTCATAAAACATTCTTCTTAAAACTATTAAAGAAAAAAAATATTTTTCTGTACTGCGGCCCGAGAAAACGTATTTCGCGTGCTGCGCGTGCGGCAAAGATGTATTTATTCTCACCCCAGTCGCAGAAAAGTTTTATACGACCCTCGGCCATAAACATTCTTTATTTTTCTGTATTTTTCTCTTTCTTTATTTTTCCTCGGCCATTCTTTATTTTTCTGCCCTAGAATCGTAATATACTATATATTTATTCCCTAACGTATTACATCATCATAAAAAAAAAATGTAATTTCCTAATTTTGACAATTCTTTTCAAAATTTTATAATTGCTTTCGTTACCCTTCATAAGAATGCAGAAAATAGACTCTTAAAACGCATTAAAAAAAAAAAATATTCAAATCAATTATAATAAACAGCTTTTTTTATTTTATTTATTTATTTTTTTATTAATTCACGTGGACATCATAAAATAAACATTAAAAAAAAAAAAAATTTCTAAGAAAAAAATAAAAAAAAAATTTAAAAGGTTTCTTTCAAGTAGGCGCAATAAAATTAATAAACAGATGACTTATACCTGAAATACACATCCATTTAGTATAATAATATATAGTTATAGTTATAAATGTGTGTATATTTTAATTTTGGAAAATTCGAAGAAAGCGATTTTTCCCGAAAAGTACACATAGCATAGTAAAAATCGATCGCGTCGTTTTTGAGAAAAAATTTACAATCAAACAAAGCAACATACAAGATTTGCTCGTTTAATGTTATAAGATAAGTATAAAATAAAAATTTATAACTAAAAAAAAATTTTTAAAGCATGCTTTTATATAAACGCACAAAAAAGTAAATAAACTAGATCATTGCTAACAATGATAGACCGTGCGAAGCATAATAATACACTGTATTTTTTTTTTTTTTTTGAATATATAGTTGATAATTACTTTTGCAAGAATGTAAAATTTTTTTTCAACCAATTTGATTTGTTAAAATATTTGGTAACTTGCAATTATAATTATTATAGTATATTAAGTATCAAGGGCGTAATAAAAGTTTCGGCACTAGCGTGCTCGCACAAAAAGAAACATAATGATTTATCATCTGATTTATCAAATGATTTAATGATTTATCATATGATTTACCATAAGGTATATTATTGACCTAAAATAATTTCTTTTATCTCCAAGAGACCTTCGGGATGAAAATGGACCCTCCTAGGAAAAGCTGATATCCTGGAGGTGTAATTTTCATTTTTCACCCCAACATATTTTCCGATTTTCCAAGATGGCGGACCAAAAAAAACAGGAAAAAACGACTTTCTACGTTACCTGGGGGTTTTTGAGGTTGAGAAATACGATTTTTTGACTGAATATTTTCATTTTTTCACCCCAACATGTTTTCCGATTTTCCAAGATGGCGGACCAAAAAAACGACTTTCTACGTTACCTGGGGGTTTTTGAGGTTGAAAAATACGATTTTTTGACTGAAAATTTTCATTTTTTCACCCCAACATGTTTTCCGATTTTCCAAGATGGAGGACCAAAAAAAACGACTTTCTACGTTACCTGGGGGGTTTTTGAGGTTGAGAAATACGATTTTTTGACTGAAAATTTTCATTTTTCACCCCAACATGTTTTCCGATTTACCAAGATGGCGGACCAAAAAAAACGACTTTCTACGTTATCTGGGGCTTTTCGAGGTTGAGAAAAACGATTTTCTGAATGTAAATTTTCATTTTTTCACCCCCACATGTTTTCCGATTTTCCGAGATAGCGGACCAAAAAAAACAGGAAAAAACGACTTTCTACGTTATCTGGGGGTTTTTGAGGTTGAGAAATACGATTTTTTGACTGAAAATTTTCATTTTTTCACCCCAACATGTTTTCCGATTTTCCAAGATGGCGGACCAAAAGAAACGACTTTCTACGTTACCTGGGGGTTTCATCATAAAAATCATAATAAAAAGGACCCCGCACAAACCTTATAGGATTCGGGTTTCGGCGGAATTGGCTGAATTTTTGTTATGTTGTACAATTCGTCATCCTGAACAAAAGTCTCAATGGGCACGAAGCTCCAAAATGCTTTCTTCGGCTCCCACAAAGCTCCAAAGCTTCACAGATCCAACATTATTTACTACTGGAAAAGGTCATATTTTATTTTTTTAATGCATCCTTTGATAAATAAAAGTAAATAGTCTTACGTTTTTGTTGTCGCTGAATTCAAATCTGATGTCAGAAAAATGATATTGACAGTTGACAGCTGTCAACTAGCTGTCAAACGGTAATTTATAATTGGGATTTATGAAACCAACACACATATGTATGTTTTTGTTGTTGCTGAATTCAAATCTGATGTCAGGAAAATGATATTGACAGCTGTCAACTAGCTGTCAAATGGTAGAAGGTAAACGGGATTTAAAAAATCAGCACATATTTATATGCTTTTGTCGTCACTGAATTCAAATCTGCTGACAAAAAATTGACATTTAAAGTTGACAGCTGTCAATATCATTTTTCTGACATCAGATTTGAATTCAGCGACAACAAAAACATATATATGTGTGCTGCTTTCATAATCCTGATTATAAATTACCATTTGACAGCTGTCAACTGTCAATATCATTTTTCTGACATCAGATTTAAATTCAGCGACAACAAGAACATATATATATGTGCTATTTTCATAAACCCCGATTATCAATTACCGTTTGACAGCTAGTTGACAGCTGTCAACTGTCAATGTCATTTTTCTGACATCAGATTTAAATTCAGCGACAACAAGAACATATATATATGTGCTATTTTCATAAACCCCGATTATCAATTACCGTTTGACAGCTAGTTGACAGCTGTCAATTGTCAATATCATTTTTCTGACATCAGATTTGAATTGAGCGACCTCAAAAACGTAAGACTATGTACTTTTATTTATCAAAAGATGCATTAAAAAAATAAAATATGACCTTTTCCAGTAGTAAATAATGTTGGGTCTGTGGAGCTTCGGAGCTTTGTGGGAGCCGAAGAAAGCATTTTGGAGCTTCGTGCCCATTGAAACTTTTGCTCAGGATGACGAAATGTACAACATAACAAAAATTCAGCCAATTCCGCCGAAACCCGAATCCCATAAGGTTTGTGCGTGGTCCTTTGTTATCTATTATAGAATATTGTATATTATATTTTCAATCCATATACCCTGCTGTATTTTACTAACTTCACTTTCCATTATGAATAAGCATGTAATAAGTTAATACAAAATTATTATTTAGAAAAAATTTCGTTCATAAAATATAAACATAAAGTCGTTTTTTCCTGTTTTTTGGGTCCGCCATCTTAGAAAATCGGAAAACATGTTGGGGTGAAAAAACGAAAATTTTCAGTCAAAAAAGCATGTTTTTCAACCTGAAAAACCCCCAGGTATCGTAGAAAGTCGGTTTTTCCTGTTTTTTTGGTCCGCCATCTTGGAAAATCGGAAAATATGTTGGGGTGAAAAAATGAAAATTTTCAGTCAAAAAATCGTATTTCTCAAGCTCAAAAACCCCCAGGTAACGTAGAAAGTCGTTTTTTTTTGGTCCGCCATCTTGGAAAATCGGAAAACATGTTGGGGTGAAAAAATGAAAATTTTCGTTCAGAAAATCGTTTTTCTCAATCTCAAAAACCCCCAGGTAACGTAGAAAGTCGTTTTTTTTGGTCCGCCATCTTGGAAACTCGGAAAACATGTTGGGGTGAAAAAATGAAAATTTTCATTCAAAAAATCGTATTTCTCAACCTCAAAAAACCCCCAGGTAACGTAGAAAGTCGTTTTTTTTGGTCCGCCATCTTGGAAAATCGGAAAACATGTTGGGGTGAAAAAAGGAATATTTTCATTCAGAAAATCGTATTTCTCAACCTCAAAAACCCCCAGGTAACGTAGAAAGTCGTTTTTTCCTGTTTTTTTTTTGGTCCGCCATCTTGGAAAATCGGAAAATATGTTGGGGTGAAAAAATGAAAATTTTCATTCAGAAAATCGTTTTTCTCAACCTCGAAAATCCCCAGGTAACGTAGAAAGTCGTTTTTTCCTGTTTCTTTTGGTCCGCCATCTTGGAAAATCGGAAAATATGTTGGGGTGAAAAATGAAAATTACACCTCCAGGATATCAGCTTTTCCTAGGAGGGTCCATTTTCATCCCGAAGGTCTCTTGGAGATAAAAGAAATTATTTTTGGTCAATAATATACCTTATGGTAAATCATGATAAATCAGATGATAAATCATTATGTTTCTTTTTGTGCGAGAAGGAGCATAAGGGGCGATTTCATGGATCATATTTTTAGATTCTGGGGACTCTGAGTTTAATTTTGCTCGAAGGTAATTTTATGGATCCTGTTCGAGAAGAATTTTGATAAATTTTAGGGTCGATTTCATGGATTATATTTTTACTAGATTCTGGGGACTCTAGAGTTGAATAGATTGAACTCTACACTGAAATTCTTTTTGGGTTTCTGATCACTTGGATAGTGCGTCAAAGCTCCAAATCCTTAGCTTGCTTCTCTACAAATTTTTCGGGGCGTATAGCCCCAAATTTGAGAACTCTATAACACGAAATTAGGTTCACGATTAATTGTTTATATTTACTTTGAAAATTTTTTTGAATTTTAGGTTCTAAAAAAAGTAAAAACAAAAGCAAATGATTATTTAAGGCAAATAGACATTTATTTTGGGCCACTGCTCCCCGAAATTTGGCTTTAAAGTCAACAAATAATCAGTAAAGTAACGACTTAATACAATTTGTCAGAAAGCTAAAAAGATTTTCAGTGTAGTAATTATCACTAAATATTAATTAAGGCCCCCTTTTCAAAAATTAAAATTCGTAATGCACTTTTTTTTTATTTCATTTTCTTGCTTAAAAACATTTCAAGAGTGTATAAAAAAATTTTCAAGCAAAAAAAAATATATGTTTTTGAGATATTTTGATTTTTATGGGACGGATTCATATGAAAACATAAGCATTTTAAAACTTTAAACGCGTTTATCTCAAAACTACTTTTTTAAATCGGTTCCAGTTCTAACTCAAAAACTTTTTCAGCTATTGACCTACATCTAGGTGCGTTTTATTTGTAATTGTAGTGCCAAGTGCTGGAACTAGAAGATCAGAAAAAAGTGGATTAGAAAATTTTTTATTGACCATATTAGGTGTTTTTTTTTACTTAAAAATCTCCATTTTTCGTTTTTGGCGCACCAAATGGTCAATTTTTGGAATTTTTGCAAACTTTTAGTTCCAGCACTTGAGAAGTGTATAGGGAATAAAATGCTCTTTTATTTTTTTGTTTCGGATGCCCACAATAGGCGCTAGGTGTGGAACCGTTTTTTACTTTTTTTTTTCAGCCTCTACTTTGACGCCCTCTATAAAATGTAAAATATTTGGAAAATAAAAATAGTAATTTTTTTTGTATTCTTTGATAGTTTTGTAACAATTTAAAAAAAAATTTGTAGTTCTTGTATAATAAAATAACTAAAAAAAAAGATGTTTAAAATTCATCAAAATTACACAAAATAATGAAAAGGGGACCTTAAAACTTTGCCCGAAGGTAATTTTATGGATCCTGTTCAAGAAGAATTTTAATAAATTTTGCGTCATAATTAATTATTTTTAGTCTAGCGCCACTAGAATCTAGTGAAAAAACGCTCCATGAAATCGACCCTCTAGCTCACCCAAAAATGTTGCTAGGTAAGATGGCGACTTCCCACATACATGTATTAGACGATGCTCATCACTGAGTTGAGCCTATTTAGTAAAAATTTTTTGCATTATGTGATAGTCTTCGTGCTCAATTGTTTGAAAATGTTAATGCATAATTTTAAATATAATTTTATTAATATTAGATCTCTTAATACTACAAATAAATCGATTAATTCATCAAAAAGTATAAGGCAAAATTTTATAGACTTTTTCACTGAAAATTTAAATCATAAATTTATTAGATCTAGTCCAGTTATTCCTTACAATGATCCTACTTTATCTTTTGTCAATGCTGGAATGAATCAGGTATTTTCAATAAATGTTTTGTTTTGAATGTTTAAAAACTAAAACATTAACTTGGATAAAGTTTAAAGGTATTTTATTAAATCTTCATAATCCACCCTCACCAAGAGTTGTCAATTCTCAAAAATGTATTAGAATTAGTGGAAAACATAATGACTTAGATATTGTTGGCTTAGATTCATACCATCATACTTTTTTTGAAATGTTAGGAAATTGGTCATTTGGAGATTATTTTAAAGTAACAAATAATTTTTATTTTATTGATTAAATTTGTTATTTAAAATCTCTGAATTATTTTAGGTAGAAGCTTGTGAATCTGCTTGGAATTTATTAACTAAAGTTTACAAAATAAAAAAAGACTTGCTGTATGTTTCATATTTTTCTGGAAGTAAAGAATTAAATTTAGAACCTGATTTAGAATGCAAAGAAATTTGGCTAAAACTTGGAGTAAGACCAAACAATATTTTATCTTTTGGATTAAAAGAAAATTTTTGGGAAATGGGTCCAACTGGTCCTTGTGGACCTTGTACTGAAATTTATTTAGATTGCTCTAAAAATTCAGGAAAATTGATAAAATCAAGTAAAGACTTTAATAATTTAACTGAAGTATGGAATATTGTATTTATTCAGTTTCAAAGGTATTTAGGTATCACAAATTTAACATAATTTCCTTTTTGATTTACTTTTACAAAAACTTCTACAATATCAGTATATAATTTTATTTTAATCATAAGTAAATAACAAATGTTCAGGAATTTTTTTTATCGATTTTCAATAACAGGTTAAGTAATGGTCAAATAACATCTTTAAGTAAAAATCACATTGATACTGGCTTAGGTTTTGAGAGATTAGTAGCATTTTTGCAAGAAAAGGAATCAAATTATGACACTGATCTCTTTTATCCAATCATTCAAGCTATTGAAAAGTTTTCACATGCTCCAAAATATGAAGGCAAGTTTGGAATATCAGATAGGGAAAAAATTGATTCTGGATATAGAATAATGGCAGATCATACCCGAATGATAACTTTTGCTATTGCTGATGGAGCGTTACCAGATAAGCAGTTGGTTTTTTCTGAATTTTAATAAGTTTTGTAATCTTTTTAAATCATCTTACCTTAAGTTCTTTTTTCTATTTTACAGATACAAATTAAAAAAAATAATGAGGAGAGCTTTCGATATTGAAAAAAATGTATTTAAAACAAAAAATTTGTTACTAGAAGCTACAAATTGTGTTGCTGAAATTTATGCTGATATTTACCCAGAAGTTGGAGTGAACTTAAAAAAAGTAATTCATCTTAATTTATAACTTTATCTGCCATATAGTATTTTTTTATAAGGGGATGTTGACATGACTAAAAAAGTACATACCCTAACAAAAAGAACCGGCCGGTTTTTCTACCTAAGTCTAAAATAAAAATTTATAAATTATTACCAGGGGGTTTTCGAGGTCGAGAAAAACATTTTTATGGGTGAAAATTTTCATATTCTCAGATTTTCCAAGATGACGGACCAAAAAACATACAAAAAGAAACTATACATTACCAGGGGGTTTTCTAGGTCGAGAAAAGCGTTTTTTTAGTGACAATTTTAAATTTTCCGATTTTCCAAGATGGCGGATCAATAAACATCCCAAAAATAAACTTTATACATTACCAGAGGATTTTCGAGGTTGAGAAAAACGTTTTTATGAGTGAAAATTTTCATATTTTCACCCCAGCATATTTTCCGATTTTCCAAGATGGCGGACTAATAAACATCCAAAATGGAACTTTATACCTTACCAGGGGGTTTTGGAGGTCGAGAAAAACGTTTTCATGAGTGATAATTTTCATATTTTCACCCTAGCATGTTTTCAGATTTTCCAAGATGGCAGAATAATAAACATCCAAAATGGAACTTTATACCTTACCAGGGGGTTTTTTATTGGTCCGCCATCTTGGAAAATCAGAAAATATGAATATTTTCACTCATCAAAACGTTTTTCTCGTCCTCGAAAACCCCCTGGTAATGTATAAAGTTTATTTTTGGGATATTTATTGGTCCGCCATCTTGGAAAATCGGAAAATATTCTGGGGGTGAGAATATGAAAATTTTCACCCATAAAAACGTTTTTCTTGACCTCGAAACCCCCTGGTAATAATGTATAAATTTTTATATTAGACTTTTATTGGTTAATAGAATGTTATAAACTTTATCAGGATTGAATTTTCTTTATTTTCCCGGAAATTTTCTTTTTTTAACAACTAAAACTATTTTCTGGTTAAAACTCATTGATACCAGATGAAATCAGGTGACACCAGCCGAAACCGGCCAAAACCAGCCGGTTATTTTTGTTAGGGTAGGACAATATTTGCTTCATAGAAAAATTTTGTTTCCAATTTTTTTTTAAATTTTGAAATAAGAAAATTAAATAAATTCATTTTTCATAAATATTTTCCAACCTTTCAAGGATTTCCCAACCTGGTAGAAAAAAGTGTCTTAAAATGTTCTAAAACATATTAAAAAGTTGTAAAAGGCTCCAAAATGCCGACAAATGGGTTTTATAGTGTTGAAAAATGTTTTAAAGTTTTTTGTTTTGTGTTAAAATGTTGCGAAACGTTTAATTCTGTTGAAAACTAGCCGAATCCTTCAAAACCTTTTTTTAGCAAATACACTTACTATATAATTTATATTTAATTAAAAATAACTAATTATTTGTTAATTCAAAATATAGGCTAAGAAAAAAACAAAAATAAAAAATTTGCCTTAAGGGTCGTTTTACCTAAATATGTCGATATTTTAGCTGATTTTTAAGGTAGGATTGTGAAATAACGGATAGAGATATTTGAATCAAATTTTTTTTATAGTTTACAAATATATTAAAAATTAAAAAAAAAAATTTTTTTTTGTTTTTTGTGACGTCAGTTTTGCGTGAGAGAGGTGAACTTGCGTCTCTGAAAAAAAAAAAATTCAAAACTGTGTACTTGATATCTTGACTTAGGATAATCTAAAACGTACGAAAAAAAAATTGGTAAGACTGAAAACCCGTAATTTCGGGATGTCGTCGAGTTTTTTCAAAAAAATTAATTACGAACAAAATGGCGGCTACGCAAAGTTAAAATGAAAAAAAAAGCCTATAATTTTCGGGCAAAAGCAGCTGTAAAAATTTTTTCAGAATATAAAAAAAAAAAACTCGACGACATCCCGAAATTAGTGCATTTATTAAGGCATACCTCTGATTTTTTAAGTAAAAAAAACGCACTTTTAAATTTGTAATAATTTTTTTATTTTAATATTTATTTAAAAAATTTTTTTTTTAAATGAATATATAAGTCTTAATATACATTTTTTTTTAATTATTTTTTTTTTTTATTGATCTGTCTTGGAATTATGGACCGGAAATTTGAAGGATGTTATTTCGCGGTGACCAGGATACCTCTACTCCAGGTACCCTGAAACAAAAAAATCGAACGAGGTTATTTTTAGAACCGTTATACCGAGTGGGTAAACCAACAAAATTTTAAAATTTCAAAAAAATAAAAATTTGACCCGTAAAATAAAAAAAAATTCTATTTTCGCGCACGGAATTGGACCTTATACGTCAAAAAAAAAGTACAAAAAAGGTAATTTTATAAATTTTTTTGGTTTACCCACCAGGTATTTAGTTAATAAAAAAAAAAAAAAAAAATGTAGTAAATCCAACCAGTATTTTTTGAGCAATCGTGGTCACCGATTTCAAAAAATGGTTTCGAGATAAACGCGTTTAAAGTTTTTTTTTCCAATTCACAAACCTGGTTTCCTGCTCACAATAACCATAATATCTTTTAAATGGTTATGAATATTTATTCAAAAATTTTTTCTCATATTCTTGAAATATTTTTACACGCAAAAAAAAATAAAAAAAAAAATGAAAAATTTTTTAAAATTTTTCAGAGGTACGCCTTAAGTTGCTTAGTGAATTTAAAGAAAATCGGTGCAGAAGTTATCGCGCAATCGAGTACAGGGTTTTACAGACGTTGTTTTGAGTAAAACGACTTTGAAGTTTTGGAATAATTTTTTCGGTACTTTTAATCATTAAATTATTATTATTTTTTTTTATTGCGTAAAGGAACTTACAACAAATAAAATTAGACCAAAAAAATAAAAATCGGTCAAATAGTTTTAGAGAAATTTTAATTAGAAGGTGTAAAAACATAGTTTTCTAAATAAGAGTAAATATTTTTTTTTCTTAAAAATTTAACAAAACATTTTTTTTTTGTATATTTAAGTAGACTTATAAGTTATCAGTGATTTTTGAGCCATAAACTATCCTTCTGGTTTTCATACTGATTTTGTAGCTGATTTTACCCCTGCTGCTGGGCCGATTTGCTATTTTTTACCATTTTGGCACGGCTAAATTTGGAGTCATAAACCATCGCGAATATTAGCAAAATTTGCTCATAATTTCTATCAGTGACCAGTTCCGACATGATTTCTAACTAATTAACAGTAGTTAGAAGATATGTAAAAAAATATTAGAGCCATACCGTTAAGTTTTATCAAAAACACGTTTGACGGCGCCAGCAAAACAGGCAAAAAAATATAATTAGAGGGGAGGATTTAAAAATAAATTTTTTTTACATACTCTTGAGACATATATAAAGTAATTAATAGAAAAAAAAAAATTCGGTTATCAAAAAAAAGTTTAGGTAAAACGACCCTTAAAGCGGATTTGAATCCGGGACCCTTGAGGGATACAAGTGCCAGAGTCTGTAACCTTGTCAACTGGCCAGGCTAATAAAGTTACAATTTAAGTGATTTAACGCCTAGTTAAGCTGAACTAAAAATTATTTATTTTATTTTTATTTCATTTTTCTTATTCCTTTTATTCAAGAAGTAATTAAATAATTATTTATTTTTTATAAATTTTATATTTTTAGAAAAATTCGAAAAATTAAAATTAGAGTTAGGTATTTTTCGTTTTATTTTTTAATAATTCATATTTATTATAAAAGTATTTCTTTTACATTAGAAAAAAATTCTTGTTCCCGTAAACAGAAAATTCCGTTTGTCGAAAACTTTTATTTCCGTTTATTGCACAGGTGAAAAATTTAACGAATATTTTTACGTAAAAATTTACGTAAATTTTTACGTAATTTTTTACGTAATTTATTACGTAACTTTTTACGTAATTTTTTACGTAACTTTTTCGTTTTGGGTTATTTTTTTTTAAAAACTTTTATTACCCTTACAAAAAGAGTAATTGAGCATGAAAATGAGTAATAATCACAAAAAACTTTGCTTTAAGTATAAATTTACCCCTATCAAAAGACTTAATTTTTTCGGGACTAATAAATTTTTTTACTTTTATTAATTTTTTCTTTTTTTTTGTAAGTTGTAAAAGGTTTTTGAAATCTTTTTAAAATTTATTTTAATACTTTTGTATACATACTTTAAAATTTTGATTTTAGTTTTAAAGTTTTTTAAAAATATTGTACAATAATTATTTTTATGATTATAAAAAGTTTTGGATATCAAGGAATCAAGCCAAATAAAATGTAGAATTAAATTAATAAAAAAACAATAATTATTTATTTACAGAAAAAAAAAATAATACAATTTTATGCCTTGATGCGATTCCAAATAACTTGCTAATTTTTGCTGAATGAAATAATATCATCGAGTGGCCTTCAAGAAAACACATTCAGGTGACATCTTAGCTTTGATCATATAGGTGATAGGTTGAGTTTTGTCCAAATTCCTTCAAACCTGTATATTATAGAAAATATTTATTCAAGGTTCTAAACTGAAAAAAAAAATCCGCTTGCCGCAACTGGAAATATTCTGCTTGCTGCATGCGGAAAAGCCGTTAATGGCAAACAGATAGAATTCCGCTGGTGGCAAGCGGGATTTTTTTTCTTGTCAAACGATTTCAAATGACTTTTTGTAAAATTAATAATAACAAATGTTTCTATTTTTTTTAAAATTAATTTCTCATGTCTCATTATACCGATACACACATATCTCAAAAAAGTTGAAAAACGTTTTTTTTTTATTTTCTTTTCGTTTTAAGTAATTTGCAATCGTTTTACGAGATAAAAAAAATCCGCTAGTGGATTTTTTTTTAAATGTAGTGTTACTTAAGTTTCTACTATTACTAAATATAATATGAAAAAAATTTTATTATTTTTCTTGCTGATTCGAAAATAAATGTTTTATTGCCACTGACAAAGAAAACTATGTGCAGCATTTGGCCGTAAAATTAAAAAATTTACGTGCGATATCGTGCATTTTTTACTTTTACAGCCTAAGATTTATGCAATGTGAATATACAAATACGCAATCCAATTGCGCCGAAAATGGACTAGTTGCCCGCAATAGGAATTTCGAGGTTATCTTTAGCGGTTTTTTAAAATCTTTTTATCTGTCACTTTTGGTTTTTGGGGTTCCTAAACCCTATTATGGTATCTGCTTTTATTAAAAACTCTCTGTTTGTAAAACCAAAAAAGGGCTAAGAAACCAAAATAAATAACCTGCATTTTTTTTTGCGACTGAATCGTTTTGGGTAAAAAATTTTTACCGTATCTTTTTACTAAAAATAGATACCGTATTCGAGATCAGAGACTCGAAATACATATAAAGAGTGTATCAGATAAAAAATTTTAAACACCCGCAAAGAATACCAAACATCCTCAAAATTCCTCCTGCGGGCAACGAGAGTTCATACTCGTATTAAACCGTCATACTAACAATAATAATCAAAAAAAATTTTATGGACCTATCAGCAAGAAAAATTTTTTCTTATAATTTAATAAAAAAAAATATTACTATACGAAAAATTCAGGCCAACACTATACATTTTAACCGAGGGCGAAAAAATAAAGAATTTCCCAGGCCCCACATAAACTGTTATCTGGGGAATCCTTTTTTTATGTCCAAGGATAATACATAATTTTCTTCCCATAGTGGGTCAAAAATACCTTTTTTATACCGAAGAGCGATCGTAAAAAACGGGTTTTCTCCCCGCTGACAAAGATATGGTACATTTTAAACCATGGAAGCAAAATAAAAGAAAGGCGCGGATTGCACGTTAATTATGATAAACTGTGATTTTTTGGGCATTCTTTTTTTCTAAAAAAGAAAAATATCTATCTAAATCTAAAAATCTGCCCGATTTTAAAAAAAAATTATTTTTGAGGATCGTGCTAGAATTATAATGGGTTCAGGAAGGCTAAGGGCAACTCTATGGCGGAAATTTCCTCCCATGGCAAATCTTCTTCCATATTCTGAATTATTTTTTCTAAGGGTGAGAAAATAGTTTTTGCAAATTCACTGAAAGTACGAAAAGAGTTGAAAATATTTTTTTTTTAATTTTCTTTACGTTTTAAGTAATTAGCAATATCGTTTAACGTAGTTAGCTACAAGTGAAATTTGGCTTGCAACAAGCGGGAATCTGTTAGTGGATTTTTTTTAATGTATAGTCCTACTTAAGTTTCTAGTATTACTAAATATGAAAAGAATCTTATTAATATTTTTCTTGCCGATTCAAAACTAAGTGTTTAATTCAAAGCTAAGTGTGTCAGCGTCCAAAAAAACCTGCTAGGACCTTTGAAAATAAAAAAATAAGTTCTTTTGGCAAAATTAGTTTTTTAGGGGTGAAAGGGGTGAAAAATGGCCAATTTCACCCTTTAGAACCTATTGTATGATATTTCTGACATCATTTTTGAGATCAGCGACCTAAAAAACCTATTTAGTTCATTTAGTTTAAAAAAAAAGTACCTTAAAGGTTTATGTCAATTTTGGGGGTATTTGGGATGAAAAAATGGCCAAATTCACCCCTTGGAACCTGTTAAATGTCATTTTTGACCCAAAATTCTAATTTAGTGACCTATTTAACCACATAGCATAATATAAAAGTCGATAAAAACATTTTTTACTATATTTCAAAATTGGGGGGGGGGGGGAGGGGTTAAAAATGGGTGGTTGCGACAATTATCCGTTCCGACGCTTTGTTTGTATGATTTTTCAGAAGCGAATGCAAAAGGTTTCACTAAAATCCATCCACTTTCAGAGGCAGTTAGGGGTGAAAAACCGACGCTAATGGGTTAAACCACCCTGTCTATAAACACGTTTCATATTTTAAAAAATCCATTTGCTAAAACCGGAACTTTTCCGCAAATTATTTAAACGTAAAGGCAAAGATATATTTTAGCTAATAAAATTATTTATTATTTATTATTATTAAAAAAAAAAAAAAGAACGTTATCGATTTTGGCGACAACCAAAGAGTTATATGCAGACTTTGCATATAAAAAAAGCTAAAGGCTGCCATTGGGCCTGAAATATTGTTACGAATGTCCAAAAAAATTTTCAATTTGCAAAGATGTTCATGTTAAGTATAGCGAATAAAATACATCATTTCGAAGGAGAGGATATTCTAAGCAAGTACTTGTTTAACGCAATATCAAAACTTTTTTTTTTTGTAACTCTTATCAATTTTGAAGATAGTAAAAAGGATTAATTAAAATTGGAAAAAGTACTGGTTCAATTATCTTAATAAAAATAATTAATATGAACATTTTGCACAATTTTACAGCATTCTAAAGAATATTTTAAGTTCAATGTCAGCATTCAGCATTTTTTTTAACCAAAGGCTTCATCGAACTCAGTTTCGGAAAGAACTTATATTGTTCATAAAAAATTTACAAATAATAAGAAGGTATCAAAACTTTGCAAGTAGCTTATATTTACCATTGTAAGCAATATTCAACAATGATATAGCAAATTTATACAGCGAGTATATATTTTTCAATATCAGGTTGGGTTAAGAGTTTTCAAACCGCTTGAATTTTTGAAGCCAACTTAAGATAGAGAAAAGTATCTTTTCTTTACAAACTTGCTTTATTATAGTTGCATCTTGCTCACAATAGTAAATGTAAGCTTCCTGAATATTTTAAAGCCTTCTTATATTATTTGTAACTCTTATGCCAATAAAAGTTCTTACCACAAAACAGTTGGATGCAGACTTTGCATATAAAAAAAGCTAAAAGCTGCCATTGGGCCTGAAATAACGTTTAGAATGCTTCAAAAAGTTTGCAAGATGTCATGTTAACTATAGCGAGTAAAATACTTCATTGCTAAGTCAAGCTAAATCTTCTTATCTATGATACAGATTTCAATTATATCTTGCTAATTTGATTTTTAATAGTTAAATTTTTTTACTTGCCTTTGTCACTTCCTAATATAAAATTGGTGTCCAGTATGAAAAAGAAAATATAAGACATCCTTGGAACCTTGGACTCGAGCAAGAATGGGTCTCATGGCATGCTTATTATGTATCTAAAAAAAATATTCAAATATTTTCACAGCAAAGTGCATATCACATATTTTCATAAAAATTAATTAATTTCATTACCTATTATACTTTTTTTTGGAAAATATAATCTGCTGTGTATTGCAAATTGCTGCTACACTAAAACCATATAACCTGTAAAAAAAAAATAATACAATTTCAAAAAGAATCAAATTCTTGTATCAAACTAATTTATTTTTTAATTCTGATATGAGTACTTATCTGACTTTTAATATGATGTTTTATAACTCCGTATAAACTCTTTTCCATGTAATATTTTCAATATTTGTTGTTGCTGTTGATATATCAGTATATACTCGTCATGCACATAGACACCTGACAAGATTCATGTACATGACATGGCGGCCCGCGGCCGGCAGGTTATGATATACACACATGTGTGTGCACTCTGTTAACCGCAAGTCCGCAACAACAAAAAATGTCAAGAAAACTTAAAGACTAAAATATTGAAAATATTAGATGGAAAAGAGTTTACGGAGTTATAAAAAATCATATTAAAAGTCAGATAAGTACTCATATCAGAATTAAAAAATAAATTAGTTTGATACAAGAATTTGATTCTTTTTGAAATTGTATTATTTTTTTTTTACAGGTTATATGGTTTTAGTGTAGCAGCAATTTGCAATACACAGCAGATTATATTTTCCAAAAAAAAGTATAATAGGTAATGAAATTAATTAATTTTTATGAAAATATGTGATATGCACTTTGCTGTGAAAATATTTGAATATTTTTTTTAGATACATAATAAGCATGCCATGAGACCCATTCTTGCTCGAGTCCAAGGTTCCAAGGATGTCTTATATTTTCTTTTTCATACTGGACACCAATTTTATATTAGGAAGTGACAAAGGCAAGTAAAAAAATTTAACTATTAAAAATCAAATTAGCAAGATATAATTGAAATCTGTATCATAGATAAGAAGATTTAGCTTGACTTAGCAATGAAGTATTTTACTCGCTATAGTTAACATGACATCTTGCAAACTTTTTGAAGCATTCTAAACGTTATTTCAGGCCCAATGGCAGCTTTTAGCTTTTTTTATATGCAAAGTCTGCATCCAACTGTTTTGTGGTAAGAACTTTTATTGGCATAAGAGTTACAAATAATATAAGAAGGCTTTAAAATATTCAGGAAGCTTACATTTACTATTGTGAGCAAGATGCAACTATAATAAAGCAAGTTTGTAAAGAAAAGATACTTTTCTCTATCTTAAGTTGGCTTCAAAAATTCAAGCGGTTTGAAAACTCTTAACCCAACCTGATATTGAAAAATATATACTCGCTGTATAAATTTGCTATATCATTGTTGAATATTGCTTACAATGGTAAATATAAGCTACTTGCAAAGTTTTGATACCTTCTTATTATTTGTAAATTTTTTATGAACAATATAAGTTCTTTCCGAAACTGAGTTCGATGAAGCCTTTGGTTAAAAAAAATGCTGAATGCTGACATTGAACTTAAAATATTCTTTAGAATGCTGTAAAATTGTGCAAAATGTTCATATTAATTATTTTTATTAAGATAATTGAACCAGTACTTTTTCCAATTTTAATTAATCCTTTTTACTATCTTCAAAATTGATAAGAGTTACAAAAAAAAAAAGTTTTGATATTGCGTTAAACAAGTACTTGCTTAGAATATCCTCTCCTTCGAAATGATGTATTTTATTCGCTATACTTAACATGAACATCTTTGCAAATTGAAAATTTTTTTGGACATTCGTAACAATATTTCAGGCCCAATGGCAGCCTTTAGCTTTTTTTATATGCAAAGTCTGCATATAACTCTTTGGTTGTCGCCAAAATCGATAACGTTCTTTTTTTTTTTTTTAATAATAATAAATAATAAATAATTTTATTAGCTAAAATATATCTTTGCCTTTACGTTTAAATAATTTGCGGAAAAGTTCCGGTTTTAGCAAATGGATTTTTTAAAATATGAAACGTGTTTATAGACAGGGTGGTTTAACCCATTAGCGTCGGTTTTTCACCCCTAACTGCCTCTGAAAGTGGATGGATTTTAGTGAAACCTTTTGCATTCGCTTCTGAAAAATCATACAAACAAAGCGTCGGAACGGATAATTGTCGCAACCACCCATTTTTAACCCCTCCCCCCCCCCCCCAATTTTGAAATATAGTAAAAAATGTTTTTATCGACTTTTATATTATGCTATGTGGTTAAATAGGTCACTAAATTAGAATTTTGGGTCAAAAATGACATTTAACAGGTTCCAAGGGGTGAATTTGGCCATTTTTTCATCCCAAATACCCCCAAAATTGACATAAACCTTTAAGGTACTTTTTTTTTAAACTAAATGAACTAAATAGGTTTTTTAGGTCGCTGATCTCAAAAATGATGTCAGAAATATCATACAATAGGTTCTAAAGGGTGAAATTGGCCATTTTTCACCCCTTTCACCCCTAAAAAACTAATTTTGCCAAAAGAACTTATTTTTTTATTTTCAAAGGTCCTAGCAGGTTTTTTTGGACGCTGACACACTTAGCTTTGAATTAAACACTTAGTTTTGAATCGGCAAGAAAAATATTAATAAGATTCTTTTCATATTTAGTAATACTAGAAACTTAAGTAGGACTATACATTAAAAAAAATCCACTAACAGATTCCCGCTTGTTGCAAGCCAAATTTCACTTGTAGCTAACTACGTTAAACGATATTGCTAATTACTTAAAACGTAAAGAAAATTAAAAAAAAAATATTTTCAACTCTTTTCGTACTTTCAGTGAATTTGCAAAAACTATTTTCTCACCCTTAGAAAAAATAATTCAGAATATGGAAGAAGATTTGCCATGGGAGGAAATTTCCGCCATAGAGTTGCCCTTAGCCTTCCTGAACCCATTATAATTCTAGCACGATCCTCAAAAATAATTTTTTTTTAAAATCGGGCAGATTTTTAGATTTAGATAGATATTTTTCTTTTTTAGAAAAAAAGAATGCCCAAAAAATCACAGTTTATCATAATTAACGTGCAATCCGCGCCTTTCTTTTATTTTGCTTCCATGGTTTAAAATGTACCATATCTTTGTCAGCGGGGAGAAAACCCGTTTTTTACGATCGCTCTTCGGTATAAAAAAGGTATTTTTGACCCACTATGGGAAGAAAATTATGTATTATCCTTGGACATAAAAAAAGGATTCCCCAGATAACAGTTTATGTGGGGCCTGGGAAATTCTTTATTTTTTCGCCCTCGGTTAAAATGTATAGTGTTGGCCTGAATTTTTCGTATAGTAATATTTTTTTTTATTAAATTATAAGAAAAAATTTTTCTTGCTGATAGGTCCATAAAATTTTTTTTGATTATTATTGTTAGTATGACGGTTTAATACGAGTATGAACTCTCGTTGCCCGCAGGAGGAATTTTGAGGATGTTTGGTATTCTTTGCGGGTGTTTAAAATTTTTTATCTGATACACTCTTTATATGTATTTCGAGTCTCTGATCTCGAATACGGTATCTATTTTTAGTAAAAAGATACGGTAAAAATTTTTTACCCAAAACGATTCAGTCGCAAAAAAAAATGCAGGTTATTTATTTTGGTTTCTTAGCCCTTTTTTGGTTTTACAAACAGAGAGTTTTTAATAAAAGCAGATACCATAATAGGGTTTAGGAACCCCAAAAACCAAAAGTGACAGATAAAAAGATTTTAAAAAACCGCTAAAGATAACCTCGAAATTCCTATTGCGGGCAACTAGTCCATTTTCGGCGCAATTGGATTGCGTATTTGTATATTCACATTGCATAAATCTTAGGCTGTAAAAGTAAAAAATGCACGATATCGCACGTAAATTTTTTAATTTTACGGCCAAATGCTGCACATAGTTTTCTTTGTCAGTGGCAATAAAACATTTATTTTCGAATCAGCAAGAAAAATAATAAAATTTTTTTCATATTATATTTAGTAATAGTAGAAACTTAAGTAACACTACCCTCGTGGAAAAAAAAGAACATAATATCCCATAATATCCCATAATATCCCATAATATCTCCATTTTTTGGCACATAATATGGGATAATATGGGATATTATGGGATATTATGGGATAATATCTCATAAATGAGCAAAAAAAAAAAAATGAAAAAAAAAGTAAAATTATCATTAGAACATTAACATTAGGATTGATAGGCAATATAGGTGGCAGTAATAAAAAGTATATTAATATAAATATATTCCGAAGGCAAAATTATTTAATTTTTTTTATTCAATTTAAGTTTTAGAAAGAAAAGACAATCTTAATTTTTTCTTGTTAAGATACTTGATTAATTAATTATAATTATAAATTTGTTAAAAAGTTTAAAATAATTTTGTATTTAGGACTAAGAAAATAAAATTTTCTTTTAGATGAAAATTATAATTTGTACATCAAATCTACTTCGCGCGCTAGGTTTTTGAATGAAAATTTAAAATTTTTTAACAAGAAAACGGAAAGGGATAATAGAAAATTTTTTTTGTGGTGAATAAGTACACTAAAGTATTAAAATAAAATAACTAAAATTTTGTTTTATTCATTTTTACGAATGTAAAGTTATCCGCCAGAAGCCTTTCTAGAAGGGGCTCTTAACTATATCTTTTAACTTGAAAATAAAAAATATGTAAATAATTGTTATTTTACAATTTAAGTTAAAACTGGGGGTTTTATGGGGCGCTGAATCGATATTTTTGGTCAGTAATGTGAAAAAAACGTTTGCGTTTGCGGTAAACTCGGAAAATAGACGTTTTCTCATCCTGAAAAATGAAAATCGTAAAACTTTATGTTTTCGGTGTCGCTAAACTCGAAAATGAGGTCCTCAGAGTCCGAAAATGCCTTACTCAAAACACCGAAAACACCCTTTTCTTACCAAAAATTTTTGGATTTTATAGCGAGAATCGTAAATATTCGGAACATCTGGATCGTAAATTACAATGGATGACTTAAATATGTTGGGGAAATACCGAAAACTACTTCCGTTTATTCCAACGCGCCTTCTTGGCCGAGAAACGCAGGTCTCAATTCTATAACAATGTTATAAAAAAACTTATGACCGGTTTGTGTAACTACACAACCAACGAGCATGGAACATGTTCACTAATAACTAACACTGATAATAAAGTATCTATTCTGTTCATAATATCAATATTTATATCCAAGTATTTCTGCACTAAAGTTCTTTAGAGACTTCTGCACCAATGGTCCCTAGGTACTTCTGCACCAAAGGTCTTTAGGGACTTCTGCACCATAGGTCCCTAGGTACTTCTGCACCAATGCTCCCTAGGTACTTCTGCACCAAAGGTCTTTAGAGACTTCTGCGCAAATCGTCCCTAGGTACTTCTGCACCAAAGGTCTTTAGGGACTTCTGCACCATAGGTCCCTAGGTACTTCTACACCAATGCTTCCTAAGTACTTCTGCACCATAGGTCCCTAGGTACTTCTGCACCAAAGGTCTTTAGGGACTTCTGCACCAATGCTCCCTAAGTACTTCTGCACCAAAGGTCTTTAGAGACTTCTGCACCATAGGTCCCTAGGTACTTCTACACCAATGCTTCCTAAGTACTTCTGCACCATAGGTCCCTAGGTACTTCTGCACCAAAGGTCTTTAGGGACTTCTGCACCAATGCTCCCTAAGTACTTCTGCACCAAAGGTCTTTAGAGACTTCTGCACCATAGGTCCCTATGTACTTCTGTACCAATGCTCCCTAATTACTTCTGCACCAAAGGTCTTTAGAGACTTCTGCACCAATGGTCCCTAGGTACTTCTGCACCAAAGGTCTTTAGGGACTTCTGCACCATAGGTCCCTAGGTACTTCTACACCAATGCTTCCTAAGTACTTCTGCACCAAAGGTTCCTAGGTACTTCTGCACCAAAGGTCTTTAGGGGCTTCTGCACCAATGCTCCCTAAGTACTTCTGCACCAAAGGTCTTTAGAGACTTCTGCACCATAGGTCCCTAGGTACTTCTGTACCAAAGGTCTTTAGGGGCTTCTGCACCATAGGTCCCTAGGTACTTCTGAACCAATGCTCCCTAGGTACTTCTGCACCAATGCTCCCTAAGTACTTCTGCACCAAAGGTCCCTAAATCGAAAATATTCTAAGTCCCATTTGACCCCCCCCCCCCTTAAAAAGGACATATTTGACCCCCCCCCTTAAAAAGGACAAATTTGACCCCCCCCCCTTAATTTTCCAGTTCTGAAGTACCCCCTCCCTATAAACATGTTCCATGTTAATAGGGTTTTTAGGCAATTTTCCAAATAACGCTGTGATATTGCAATTCTACCAAAATACTACTGTTTGGCCTCATTTTTTTTGTATAAGTGCAACCTTTCATTCACCGTAAACCGCAATTTTTATCACCGATTCTCTCATCGCTATAGTTAGTAAACCAAATGTCCATTTTTTGCCAAAAATGACCAATTTTAAAATTGCTGTAAAAATTGTAATTTTTGATGAAAATGAGTCTTAAAGGTCTCAAAAATTTTGTATAAGCTCTAATTTTTGAAAAATTTTTTACTCATTCCTTTTCGATTTTTTGTTTAGCAGATATGATAATTTAAAAAAAAAGAGTCTCAACTTCAGGTTTTAAAAAAAAAAATCATATTTTATCACTATCTTTGTCGAGTCATATCTCCGAAAGGTCTAAAGCAAAATGGACAAGTGACAAATTTTTCGAAACTTGAAACTAGTACAAAATGTTGGAGACTAATAAGACTTATTCGTTTCATAAAAAATTACAATTTTAGCAGCAATTGTAAAATTGGTCATTTTTGACAAAAAATGGACATTTGATTTACTAACTATAGCGATGAGAGAATCGGTGATAAAAAATTGCGGTTTACAGGGAATGAAAGGTAGCACTTATACAAAATACGCTGTCAAGTAATTGGCACTATGGTTCCTCTTTAGCAATAACAAAATGTAAAGTATAATGTCATAAGAAGAACTAAGAATGATCTTTGAATGATCTATTCCTTGGTACTGTTAGTTTAACATTTCATGGAAAAAATTAGGTTTTTTACGTAAAAAAAAAAGATTTTTCTACACTAGTACATAATCTTCTTTTATGATAATTATGTCTGCTAGACAGTTTTTGGTGTAGCTGGTGTAGTTATATCTTGAAGACATAATTACACCAGCTACAGGAATAAAGAAAAAATTTTTGCTATGTTTAAATTGAGGAATAAAAATGATACCTAGTAAAAACGTTAATTCTAGATATTCGTAATTTCATAGAAATAAATTAAGTACTATGTCCAAAAAGAAAACAATTTATGGTGTTTTTTAAATTTTTTTATGTAAAAAATTTTGAAAAAAAAAATTTCGAAAAATTACGTATCAGATGGAGAAATCCTTTACAAACGATAATTCTAGATATTCGTACTCTCATAGGAAAAAATTAAGTATTACGTCCTAAAATAAAAAAAAATTTGGCGTTTTTTGTATTTTTTGGCGACAAAAATTTTGAGAAAAAAAGTTTTGAAAAAATGAAGTATCAGGCCCAAAAAATTATAAAAAATATTTCTAAAACTAGTACTTCCACAGAAACAAATTAAGTACTGCATCCATAAAGAAAAAAAAAATTGGTATTTTTTGTATTTTTTGGTAAAAAAAATTTTGAGAAAAAAATTCATCAGATTCGAGATATCGAGTAAAAATCGTACTTTTAAATATAAGTACTTTCATGGAAATAAATGAGGTATTACATCCAAATTAAAAAAAAAGAAAAGTAGTTTGAGATTTTTTGATGAAAAAATTTTTGAAAAAAAAATTAGGTCTTAATTCCATAATGGTTGTGAAATTTCACCGGTTACACACACACACACACACACACACACATACAGACTTTTTTTAAAAACCGGTTTTTTAGCTTCCCGCAAACGCAAATGTTTTTTCACATTCCTGACCAAAAATATCGATTCAGCGCCCTAAAAAAACTTCAGATACCGTTTTTTAATTGATTAAAATAAAGTTTTACGATTTTCACTTTTCAAAATGAAAAAACACCTATTTTCCGAATTTCTCGCAAATGCAAACGTTTTTTCACATTCTTGAACAAAAATATCGATTCAGCGCCCCAAAAAACCCCCAGTTTCAACTTAAATTGTAAAATAAGAATTATTTACATAAGATATAGTTAAGAGCCCCTTCTAGAAAGGCTTCTGGTGGATAACTTTACATTCGTAAAAATGAATAAAACAAAATTTTTTTAATACTACTTTAGTGTACTTATTCACCACAAAAAAAATTTTCTATTATCCCTTTCCGTTTTCTTGTTAAAAAATTTTAAATTTTCATTCAAAAACCTAGCGCGCGAAGTAGATTTGATGTACAAATTATAATTTTCATCTAAAAGAAAATTTTATTTTCTTAGTCCTAAATACAAAATTATTTTAAACTTTTTAACAAATTTATAATTATAATTAATTAATCAAGTATCTTAACAAGAAAAAATTAAGATTGTCTTTTCTTTCTAATAAACTTAAATTGAATAAAAAAAATTAAATAATTTTGCCTTCGGAATATATTTATATTAATATACTTTTTATTACTGCCACCTATATTGCCTATCAATCCTAATGTTAATGTTCTAATGATAATTTTACTTTTTTTTTCATTTTTTTTTTTTTGCTCATTTATGAGATATTATCCCATAATATCCCATAATATCCCATATTATCCCATATTATGTGCCAAAAAATGGAGATATTATGGGATATTATGGGATATTATGTTCTTTTTTTTCCACGAGGGTACATTTAAAAAAAAATCCACTAGCGGATTTTTTTTATCTCGTAAAACGATTGCAAATTACTTAAAACGAAAAGAAAATAAAAAAAAAACGTTTTTCAACTTTTTTGAGATATGTGTGTATCGGTATAATGAGACATGAGAAATTAATTTTAAAAAAAATAGAAACATTTGTTATTATTAATTTTACAAAAAGTCATTTGAAATCGTTTGACAAGAAAAAAAATCCCGCTTGCCACCAGCGGAATTCTATCTGTTTGCCATTAACGGCTTTTCCGCATGCAGCAAGCAGAATATTTCCAGTTGCGGCAAGCGGATTTTTTTTTCAGAAGATGTCACCTGAATGTGTTTTCTTGAAGGCCACTCGATGATATTATTTCATTCAGCAAAAATTAGCAAGTTATTTGGAATCGCATCAAGGCATAAAATTGTATTATTTTTTTTTTCTGTAAATAAATAATTATTGTTTTTTTATTAATTTAATTCTACATTTTTGGCTTGATTCCTTGATATCCAAAACTTTTTATAATCATAAAAATAATTATTGTACAATATTTTTAAAAAACTTTAAAACTAAAATCAAAATTTTAAAGTATGTATACAAAAGTATTAAAATAAATTTTAAAAAGATTTCAAAAACCTTTTACAACTTACAAAAAAAAAGAAAAAATTAATAAAAGTAAAAAAATTTATTAGTCCCGAAAAAATTAAGTCTTTTGATAGGGGTAAATTTATACTTAAAGCAAAGTTTTTTGTGATTATTACTCATTTTCATGCTCAATTACTCTTTTTGTAAGGGTAATAAAAGTTTTAAAAAAAAAATAACCCAAAACGAAAAAGTTACGTAAAAAATTACGTAAAAAGTTACGTAATAAATTACGTAAAAAATTACGTAAAAATTTACGTAAATTTTTACGTAAAAATATGCGTTAAATTTTTCACCTGTGTGCATACGGGATTCCGAGTCAAATGGGCTAAGTGTTTTTTGAATTAGGGATTTTGACAACTTTTGGTATATGGACCTTAAATTTAGAGGTTTTCTTTAGTACCCCTCCCTGTAAATATGCTATATGTTAAGAATCCGTTATGCAATAACCGGAAATAAACACAACTTGCGACAACCGGAAATTACTGTTTACGGGAACCGAAAATTTTTATTGCATTCGGAAATCCGGTTATCAGTAACGGATTATAAACTGTGACATATGCATAGTCATAATTAAAGATTAAAACTGTTAAACAGAAAGTTTTCAATGTCACTAAATCGAAATAATGTCCATTTGACCCCCCCCCCCCCAAACATAAATTTTTCACGACCCCACCCCCTGAATTGGAAGGCTTTCTCTAGTCTTGCTAAAAAAAAAACATGCTGGTTTACCAGATGGTTAACCACCAGGTATTTAAAAAAAATAATACGACCCCAGGATGAAAATGAACCTTGCAGGTAGAAGCGAATAACCTGGGGGTATAATTTTCAATTTCTCGACGATGGCAGACCATAAAAATTAAAAATTATGACTTTTAACTTTACAAGGGGGTTTTATAGGGCAAGAAATATGAATTCAGGGTGGAAATTATTCAATTTTTCGACCCAACATATTTTCCGATTTTCAAGATGGCGGACCACAAAATTTAAAAATATCAACTTTTAACTTTACAAGGGGGTTTTTGAGGGTGAGAAAAATGAATTTAGGGTGAAAAATATTCAATTCTTTGATCCAACATATTTTCCGATTTTCCAAGATAATAATAACCATAAAAGGACCCCACACCATTAGCATTGGAAAATTGCAAATGGTGCGATTTCCAAACTTTGGGAATCGATAGTTCAAGAGATTTTGAAACAAAAATGTCTTATGGAAAAATCGGAAATATTCATTCCCTTTTGAGATACGGAGGCTAGAAGTGTAAAAAAGTTAAAAAATTATTTTGCTGATACAGAAGACGTAAGTAAAAGATTTTGCTTGTAGGGATTAACGTATGAATCAAGATTGGGTTTCAATATGTTTTATGGGTCACTGATTCTAATAATGATGTTCCTAAAAACCCAAACGTACGTGTTAGCCCTTAAAGGGCATAAATGGCCCTTTTAAGGGTTTCTAAGTACAAATCATAAATGCTTACATCATATATCAAACTATACGTTTTTTGGGTCACTGATTCCAATAATGATGTTCCTAAAAACCCAAACGTATGTGTTAGCCCTTAAAGGGCAAAAATGGCTTTTTAAAGGGTTTTTAAGTACAAATCATAAATGCTTACATCATAATTCAAACTATACGTTTTTTGGGTCACTGATTCCAATAATGATGGTCCTAAAAACTCAAACGTATGTTTTAGCCATTAAAGGGTAAAAATGGCCCTTTTAAGTGTTTCTAAATACAAATCATAAATGCTTACATCATAACTTAAACTGTACGATATTATGGAGGCTAAATTCGATGATGGTCGTCACTAAACCCAAATGGTTTATGAAGAGCTCTCAAAGGGCTACATTGTCCTTTTTAGGTCTTTTTGGTTACAGGAATTTTACAAAGACAACTCTCTTAATTCTCATCATAAGTTAATCTTGGTTTTTAAACTATTTTTTTTTGTTTTTGGGACCATCATCTTTGAATCTAGTGATGTAACTATCGTACAGTTTAAGTAACTAATAAAGTTATTAATGATTCACACATAGTAAACCCTAAAAAGGGCAACTTTGCCCTATAAGGGCTTTAGAAATACTGTTAGCATTTTCAGATCGTCATCAAGTAATTTTACCACCCGAAAAGTGTTTATCTTCAGTTCTTTACATTGTTCTCAAGAATCTTACAAGAAAAAGACCTAAAAAGGGCAATACAGCCCTTTGAGAACTCTTCATAAACCATTTGGGTTTAGTGACGACCATAATCGAATTTATCCTCCATAATATAGTACAGTTTGAGTTATGATATAAGCATTTATGATTTGTACTTAGAAACCCTTAAAAGGTCCATTTTTGCCCTTAATTTCTGCCCTGGTGCTGGGTCCTTTGGTGCTTTACAAATAAAAATAAAAAAAATTTGGAGGATTACAATATATAAAAGGTATATTTGGAGCATTACAAATGTCTCTGTTATTATCCGCTGCTTTATAAAACACCAAATTAGTGTTTGGAAAATTTAAAATCACCAAGATATATAAAATTGGATCTTTTTGAGAAAAATTGCCCGATACTTTAAATAGCTTTTAAATTTAAATTAATAATAAATCATTATTTTATTTTAATTAATTCCATCTTTATTATTCATTTTAAATCGATATATTGACCGTTATTAAACTAAAATTAGTTGCTAAATTATATATATATATATAGGGTTTTGGGTGTTATCTATGAGGCTATCTCTGATATAATTGTCAATATCAGCTAATCATGATATTAGAATTAAAAATCAACTTTAAGCTATCTTGCCCTTCCAAAAAAGGCCAAATATTGTCTTAAAGGGTTATAAATATAAATAGGGTTATTATTGTTGTTATTTCTAATTAAGGGTCGGGTTATAAATGAGTTACAATTTCAGGTATTAACATATTAGGTTTAAGATACAAACTACGATTTAACCCTCCGTGTGTCCACTATGACGATTTCGTCAACCTACTTTTTTCGACATGTCTGTATCTTAGACATGTGCAATGGGCGATCGTTGGTTACACCTCTCAAAAAAACCGTGGGTGCAAAGTTAGACCGAGTCCGAAATCGTCATAGGGGACACAGTGCGCGAGTTTTTTTTCCACTTCTGGTAAGTTAAAAATTTTATTATTTTTGCTCCAAATGAAATAATTTACTCATATATTTTACTATTTTCCATGTATAAATGCATGGAACCTAAAAAAACCATGTTTTTTACCCAAAAATAGTGTCGAAAATTTGTTTTTCAAATAAAAATATTTTTTTGAATATTGTCATCGCCCATGATTTACAAATATTTATAAAAGGATTGAGTTTTTATTGACCAATACTGGGCATAAATGAAACAAATTAGTTGTTTGTCATAAAAAAGATGTTATTATTAGACGTTTCGCCTATTTAGTTTATAGGCCTTATCAATAATGTCTAAAAAAATATACAAAAAAATTAATCAATACATTTGATACATAAAAATAAAAAATGAAAAAATACCTATAATAATTTTATATAAACATGATAATAAAATGAGAAGTCATTCTTATTATTAAAAATTTAAATAAAAAGTTTAAAAAAATGTTTATAACAATAATTTAACACATAACAAAAAACATGAAAATAACTAAAGTTTATGGTGCCAAGAAAATGTGTTGAAAAAGTACGATATTGAAACTTTAAATGATGATTTTTGAGTTAAATTTGTTGAAACTATTGTAGAGGGAGTTGTTGATTGAGGGTATTGATGGTATGGATGTAAGATGGGTTTAGGTTATCAGTATCTTCTTTTTTATTTATTGTAGGGTGGGAAAGTTGGATGTGTAGACTTTCTGATACTTTACGTTTACCCCATGCAGCTTCTTCATCGAGCACCTGTGGTTTATCAAAATTAAAAGTATGTCTATTTAGGTTGCAATGAGTTGCAATAACTGATGTTTTAACTCTCTGGTGTTCGTCGAGTTTGTTTTATATGTTTTGTACTCAACAAGGACATGACAAAAATCATCAGAAAAGGCAAGATTGACAGCATACAAAACAAAACTGGTATTGTATACAAACTAACTTGCAACGACTGTGACAGCATATATATAGGTGAATCCAAAAGATCTCTTTATATGAGACTCGACGAACACCAGAGAGTTAAAACATCAGTTATTGCAACTCATTGCAACCTAAATAGACATACTTTTAATTTTGATAAACCACAGGTGCTCGATGAAGAAGCTACATGGGGTAAACGTAAAGTATCAGAAAGTCTACACATCCAACTTGCCCACCCTACAATAAATAAAAAAGAAGATACTGATAACCTAAACCCATCTTACATCCATACCATCAATACCCTCAATCAACAACTCCCTCTACAATAGTTTCAACAAATTTAACTCAAAAATCATCATTTAAAGTTTCAATATCGTACTTTTTCAACACATTTTCTTGGCACCATAAACTTTAGTTATTTTCATGTTTTTTGTTATGTGTTAAATTATTGTTATAAACATTTTTTTAAACTTTTTATTTAAATTTTTAATAATAAGAATGACTTCTCATTTTATTATCATGTTTATATAAAATTATTATAGGTATTTTTTCATTTTTTATTTTTATGTATCAAATGTATTGATTAATTTTTTTGTATATTTTTTTAGACATTATTAATAAGGCCTATAAACTAAATAGGCGAAACGTCTAATAATAACATCTTTTTTATGACAAACAACTAATTTGTTTCATTTATGCCCAGTATTGGTCAATAAAAACTCAATCCTTTTATAAAAATATTTTTACCTGCAAAGAACGTTGAAAAAACATGTTTTTTATGTAACATTTATTTGTAAATAAAAAGAATTAAAAAATGTGAGTGATTACTATAAAAAATATAAAGAATATAAAAAAATTACTTCATTTGGATAAAAAATAACAAAATTTTTTACTTGCTCGAAGTAGTAAAAAAATCACGTCGAACAACGATTAAATATTTGCTTCAAATGTAAATCATATAAAATATTATTTATTTTTTTACAACAATATTTGTTGCAAAAATAATAAATAAAAAAATTATAAAAATAATTATAAAAAAATAATAAACTGTGTCAAAAAATTAAAAAAAAAATCAATAAAAAAATCCATTATTTACCCTTCCAAATCCTATTCCAACCAACAACCTTAATTTTTTTTTGCTAATTTTTTTTATTTACTTATAAAAATTTTAAACATTAGTCGCAAATAACTTTTTTGACCAGTAAATGCTCCTAGGAGGCTGTTTATCCAAGAAAACCTTCACTTTTTATAAATTTTTATAACCAAAAAATCGCGAAAATATCGCAAAAAATTAAAGTTTTTGGAACGAAGCCAAAGCTGGGCCTGTTTTTTTTGAAGATATATATCTGAACCATAAATCCATAGAATATTTCCCCTTAATATCAAGTAGGGTCCAAGATATGAATTTTCGCCCAAAATTTGAAAAAATGCCTGTTTACGACTGTTCCCGATTTTTTTGCGCAAAACTGAGCGGACATTTTGGCCAAAACACTTTTTTTTCCCAAAGTTAAAATGTTTATCTAAAACCTAAAAAATTTTTGCCAAAAATTATTTTTTAAGTATTTAAAAAATGACTCAACCGAAATTGCCATAGTGGACACAGCGCGTAGGTAAAAAATAAGTGGACACACGGAGGGTTAAGGTAGTAATTCTTTATGTTAGGGTTCACTTGCGAGTCACGATTGAAGGTAGTGATTCATAAGTAAGTTTTTACTGAAATCTTTTGTATATATATAATTGTCTGGTGTTTGTAGCGGTTTTATTTTGGGTATATTGCGGATACCGTTGCAGGCTATTTACGAAGAGTCGACAACGATATCAAAACTGTATGTATGTTATTAATTAGAGTAAATGCGTGAGAGAATGTCCGCGTAATAGCCGGCCACATGCGAACCGCTCTCTCTACACACCGTACTTTTTGGAGCTAAGTCTAGTCGTGGGCAATTACGATATTTTAGAATCACGTTAAGAGCTGAAAGGACAATTTATACTTCTTGGCGGGAATCGTGACTCATCTGGCACTCTATTTTGATTTTAACAAGGTTGGTAATATTCTACTCTCAATGGTGATAAATGATTTTTTTAGGATTATCAATAACTTTTGTAGCCAAAGTTATAATATAGCTTATAATTAAAAGAACCAACAAAATACCTAATTGTAACTGAAACAAATAAAGTTTTGTCATGGGCTTGAGATATGATTTTGTTGCCTAAACACAACGCGAAATTTATAAATTAATTTTTTTTTGGTTATAATTACGCATTTTGCTGGCGCATAAAATAATTCAGTCTAATATAGATAATAAACATTAGAAAAAGCTAAAAAATATCTTATATAGCATATCAAAGCTAAATCATTATTACTAATACTATTACTATTACGGCAGTAGATATTGTACTGCCATATAATCATGGATAGAAGTAAACACCGTATATAGCGATGTTCTTGTAACATTGTAAAACCCACTGTTCATAAAATCGTTACTTACTATAGGCAGGCAGCCCATACGAGTCAGGGTGACTTATTTGAAACCACTCGGACGGCTTCAAATGCACTATTTGCCAACGAGATATCGAAATTCTAGACTTTTGGCCAAGGCTCCATTGTACGAACGGAAAACCTGCTGGTTTCGGAAAGTCACCTGGGTGACCCTCTTGAAACCAGGCTAAACTTTAATACTTTATTCTACAAAGCTTTCTGATAATATACCCAAAGTTTAGCCTATGCCCCATTGTCCAGAGGGGAGGTACACCGCCCCAAAAATTTGGGTCACCCAGGTGACCAAATTGAAACCAGGCTAGATTTTAATACTCGAATCTCGTCATCATCAAAGACCTACAGCTAAAGCGATATTACGGAGAAGCTGTCCTGGGCCTCGTAATACGGCCGTATTTTAAGTCACCTGGGTGACTCTCTTGAAACCAGGCTAAACTTTTACACATTACTTTACAAAGCTATTTCATAAAGTACCAAAAGTTTAGCCTATGCCCCATTGTCCTGAGGGGGGATACAGCCCCCCAAAGTTTAAGGCACACAGGTGACCCAAATGAAACCAGGCCAAATTGTACATACGTTTTCTTTTCACCATAATAAACATATATTTAAAATATGGCCTTTGCCAACCTGTCCAAAGGGGTGATCTTGACGGTATATGGGGGAGTTTTCGGGCCAAAATACCGTCCAGTTCACCCCTTTGGAATTTCCATGACCGCCCAGTTGTACAAAGTGTACAACTGGGAGACCACCGGCGAACGCGGTCGCCGGCCAAGCCCCAGATTCTTACTGGATAAACACACTTTAAACCGCCCGCGCTTGTTTGTCCCAAACCGGAACTCCCTTTTCAGGTATAACTTCAGTTTGGGACGCGCAGCCTAGGCAGCTGGCCGCTGCCTTCCCCCCTGCCTAGGGGCAGGAGAGCTCTCTACGATAGAAAGCCCTCCTCCTTCTTCTCCATCAAGGTGGTCCTTACGTACTCTGCTACTTTGTTCCAATTTTCGGAACTCCGTAGCATTTCCGGGACCACCGTCTCCGGCCTCCAAATCGGGAAGGGCGGGCGCCCCTCCGAGTAGCGAACACATTCGAAAAATGTGTGCTCTACTGTATCATCCACGCCCGGACAGTGCAAGCACTCCTTTGTTGCCACCTTATGCCAATGGTACCAGTTATAGTTATTGAAGTTAATGATAACAGCCTCATCACTAATTCTAAAGATGCTATTAAAATAATACAAGAGAACATCGACCCCAAACAAAGTAAAAAAGTTCTTTATTTGTTAATATAACAAAATTGTATATACACAGTTTATAGCAGTCTTTTACATATATGTATGGAGTAAATATAAAGTAAATATATCAATTAATAACAAATATATAATAAATTATTTATAAATAAATGAATCTTTAGGTCTTTTATAGAATTAGTGACAATAAAAAATTAATATAAAATATTTGTAAATAAATGCTTAAAATAAGGCAATAGTAGTACGAGAATTGCATGTAATATATAATTAAGGTGAAATGCATTGAGATATTGTATGTAATGCTTTTTTATTGGTCTAACATGAACAGGTGTTTATGAAGGGCAGCCTTGAAAGAGTTTAAGCTGGGCAAGTGTCTGATGTTAGAAGGTATAGAGTTCCAAAAGAGTGCCCCCTGCAACTGAAAGGATGTTGACCCATAATCCTTGATTGCAGGTAGAGACAGCTCTTTATTACGTGAAGCACTCCTGGCATTATCTTTAGGCAGATGTTTAATAAAGAGATTTGTTAAGTAAGGAGGCTGTTGTAAATGTAAAATTTTATAGATAATTATCCCAGTAAAATATAGCCTGCGCGATTCAATGCAAAGCCAGTTGAGTTTTTTCCTGTACGGAGTAATATGCTCATCCCTTCTAACACCAAATATGTACCTTAGTCCAGAATTACTCAAACGTTGGAGTCTAGATTTCAGTGTCATGCTCGCATCCAGATATACTGTATTACAGTAATCTAGGTGTGGTGTAATGAGTGCCTGTACAAGTTTTATGCGTCTTCAGTAGTTCAATGTCTTATGTACCGGAGGGAGTACAGAATCTTGTTTACTTTGTTTTCAATCGATTTTATATGAAAAGTCCAAGATAGTTTACTGTCTAAAATTACACCTAGGCTTTTGGGTTTGTCAGAGAATGGAATTTTCGTGTCTTCATCTAAATCAATTTTAAGATTCAACGCATTAAGGCGTTTAACAAAAGTTGGTGTACTAAAATAAATAGCCATAGTCTTTTTGTGATTTAGACGTAGTGAAACGCTGTTAGCCCAGATGGAAACCTTATCAGCAATTAGTTTGAGAGTTGCGATTGCTGCGTTTACATCTTCAGGAGGAGCTTGTATATATACCTGAAGGTCATCAGCGTAGAGCAAGTGAAAGACTCCCATAGGGAGATGCATTTTTAGATCATTGATGTAGAGGCAGAATAGTAGCGGGCCAAGCACTGACCCTTGAGGGACGAGATTTGTGCCAAGTACGCCTGAGCTAGATGTTTTGGAATCAACCTGGAGTTGCCTATCTTGAAGATAGGATTTGATCCACAGTAAGGCCGTCCGAGAAAATCCCATATCCTTTAACTTTATAAGAAGTTTAGTGGGCGAGATAGAGTCGAACGCCTTACTGAAATCAAACTGAAGTAAAAACGTTACCAGCCTGTTCTCCATACCGCGTCTAATACCATCAGTGAGTTTTATAAGTTCAGTTTCAGTGCTACTAAATTGTCTAAAACCCGTTTGAAGGGGATCAAGTAAACTGCTGTTTTTTAAGAATGATGTGATCTGATCATGTGCTAGCTTCTCAATGACTTTAGATAGAAAACAAAGGATCGCAATGGGTCTAAAGTCAGAGGTAGATGAAGGAGTAGATATTTTTTTGATCGCAACCAAAAGAGATTTTTTCCATAATTCAGGGAAAACTCCGCTTCTCAGAGAAGTATTGAATAACGTAACTAATAAGGGGCCTAAAGTCGGCAGTGATTTAGCAATAATTCTCTGAGGAATGTCATCATCCCCAGTAGCTTGTGTACTGAAATGTGCTACAGCCAAGGTCATATCATTAAGAGATACATCAGTGAACCTGAACCCTTCATCTAAAGCTTCTGATATTAACTCTTCTACACTATCAAGATTTTCAGTGGGAGATGTAGATACACTTGCAAAGTAGGCATTGAGGTCATTTAAAGAGAAACCACGAAGGTCACTTTTAGGAGTAGGTAAAAGACCTAAATGCCTTAGTTAACGCCATATATCCTGGTTGTTGTTTAAGGCATTATCAATGTGCTCTTGTAAAAATGAACTGCGAGCAAGTTCTGAGAGTTGTTCTATTTTATCAGATAGGTAAATGAGTTCATTGAGCAAGACAGTATTTTTTGATCTAGTGTAACGACGTTCAGTCGCTTTACGCTTACTGGTTAACAGTTGGATTTCCTCAGTCATCCAGGGAGGCTTATTTTTCCTAGGAGTATAGGTTTTCAGAGGAGCTAGGTGATCAATTGCTTTCAAGATATTGGAGTTCATGCAGTCGAGTGCTGGATTAATTTCAGGGTTAAGGACAAGAAGAGGTGCCCAATCACAGTCAGCCAGAAACTCATTGATGCTCTCCGGTGATATATCCATCAATTTTCTAAATGTGAAACTTTCCATAAATGGCTTAGGTATCAATAAGTCTATTTCCACATCAATGAGATTGTGACTGGTGTGAAAGGTTGGAATTGAGTTGTTAAAGGACACAATCTTATCATTCTTGTCAAAAAGCATGCTGTCAATCCATGTCTTAGGTTCACTTGATACTGGAGGACGATTAGTTGCCTTATGCTGTACAACCTGAAGTGATAATTCATCAGCTATGTTATAAATAAGATTTTTGTCACTACTGTTAATAAGGAGATCAGCATTCTGGTCACCCATGACAACTTTGCGACTATATGAAGAATAATAGTCACGTAGGTTGCGTAGAAGATCTGGGTTAGCATTGAATGATATATTTTTTGATGGACGATAAATAAGACATATAAGGATGGCAGGAATATCATCACTCCAAACTTCACATATAAGGAACTCTGTTTGGAGAGGTTTCCTAAGAACTTCTGTATCAGAATGAGCAAGAATTTTAGCTCTGAGAGAGTTGCGGATGTATAATATTAGTCCCCCACCTTGTGTGTTTCTGTCTTGCCTAATTATGCTGTACCCATCAATGCCTACTATATGGTCATCAACGACATTACCTAGTCGTGATTCTGCTACTCCCATGACATCAAAAGAAGGGTCATTTTTAAGAAATTCACGGAATGGATGTATATGTCGTTTTAAGGGGGTGGCATTAAGGTAAGTTTCTACTTGGCGCGCTCGGTTTTTAAGCAAAATTGGAAAATTAGATTACGGGAAGAGATAATGGAAAAATTTTTTTGGGTAAAATAAAGGAACTAATAAAGTAGATAAAAAAATTTTTTTAAATTAATTTTTATAATTTTTTATGCAGTAAAATTTAATGTAAAGTTCACGTATTTTTGCCTGAAAGAGCTGCTGGTACCAGTGGTAACTTAAAATCACCTGGTCCGATTGACTCCAAATTTGGTCTACATACTTACCAAATGTGTAGTTTTCGTGTGAACTAAAATTTTTAATTTTGGCAAAAAATAAAAAAAGTTATAAGGATTTTAAAAAAAATTTCGAAAAAAGTGATTTTTTTTTTATATTTTGTGCAAAAAAATATAGAAAAAATCAAAATTTTTGCAATTTTTTAGTTCACACGAAAACTATACATTTGGTAAGTATGCGGACCAAATTTGGAGTCGATCGGACCAGGTTATTTTGAGTTATCACTGGTACCAGGTGCTATAAAGTAGTTTCGAGAAAAACGCGTTTAAAGTTTTAAAAATATATGAATTGAAGTGCGGGGCGCTTTATAAAAGGGGATTAAAATCATATACAAAATATTTAGATCTGTATAAAATTTTTTTTTATATATTCTTCAATACTTTTACTACAGAAAAAAAAATTAAAAAAATTCTGATAGAAAAATTTTTCACCAAGTAGAAACTTACCTTAACAAAACCAACCTTCAATGTTCCCTTTTTTATGTCATTGTCTAGTCATTTTGTAGTCACATCAGTTTTTTCACCAGAGTTAATCATAGTTTCACTATTGTAATTATGTTGTAATTTTATTGAGTCAATGTCTGTCAAGGTGTTAAAGGTGTGTGCACGACTAGACCTGTTCCATCTAGTTAAGAAATCCCCATCCGTGTGCCAAACATATTTAAATCTGAGATTTTTGGCATGTTTTCTTAATGATTTAAATCTTTGATATTCAGTAGCCGTAAGTACTTCATTTAAAATGAGTTTAGTTGCAGGAACACGAATGGCAAAATCCTCTCCAAGATGAGACAGATCTAAGTCTCTAGTATTGTAGTAGTTAATAAGGCGTTTAAGTGACAGGAGCTGTTTCGTGCGAGAAGTTGTAGAGAGTCTTACTATTAATGATGGATGTCCAGGAACAGGAGGTTGAGCAGACGCTTCATTCAAGACGTTAGTGTGTAAGAGTTGCACATTTATAATCTCACTGATATTAAATGTATATAATATGCCATGGAGTATACTGTAGCAAAGTCCTGTGAGATTATCTTCAAGAGTAAGTGGCATAAAGCCTGCTATGTATACTTCATAGTTTTCCATGTAGTTATTTAATGATGAGGAGGTAGGATTATTAGTTTTATTATTGTTATTATGACTAGAATGAGAATGTACATTTACATGAGTGTAGTTTTGGTTCGGGAGTGAATTTTTGTATGATAGGTTCAAAGGATAACTATGATTTACATGCTCATACTTATTACTATAATTATTGTTCAAATTTAAATAACTATTATTATTTTTTTTTTTTTTTTTTTTTTTTTTTTTTTTTTGTCAAGGGAATCTTGTAAATCTTGCATCAGCCATGGAGTGTTTGCGGGCCTTAAAGACCCGCAAATTTCCATGACCGCCCAGTTGCACAAAGTGTACAACTGGGAGACCACCAGCGAACGCGGTCGCCGGCTACGCCCCAGATTCTTACTGGATAAACACACTATAAACCCCCCTGCGCTTGTTTGCCCCAAACCGGAACTCCCTTTTCAGGTATAACTTCAGTTTGGGACGCGCAGCCTAGGAAACTGGCCGCCACCTTCCCCCAGCCTACTATCAATCAAAAAAAGATGTGGACCTCTCGTATTTTTGAAATATTTTCCAGAAAAATGGTCCCAGAATGTTCGGGTGAAAAAAAATCTGTTGACAAATTATCCTTCAATCTCTGTAAAAAATTTTATGACTGTAACTTTATTAGAAGGGGAGGGACAGCGAGTAATGCATCAAAAAAGTAAGAAAAAATTTTTTTTATTTTTTATGCCGTTTTTAAACGTTTAATTGGTGCATTAAAAATTATTTTAAATTAACCAAATTTTAACTACAGGTTCTTTAACCCTTTAACTTCAGGGGAGCTTTGGAATTTTCAAAAAATATTAACAAATAAATTGTTTATAACAATTTAAGCTAAAACCGCTTCTGCTTATCGTAGAAACGTAATTCTTTTTTTAATTGACAGGTAATCATGCCTGGATTACAATTTTAGAATTTGGTCAATATCAAAATATTGGTTTGATAACAATATCCAAAAAACGAGCGAATTTTTATGAATAGAATGCTAATAAATAAGCCCCATTGTTCATTAATAACCTGATGAATAAAAAAATTTATGATCTAAACACCCGTATATATCCTTGAATTTTTTAACGAATTAGGATAAGCGTAACAGATATGGAACCTGCAACATCGTCAGGAAAAACCGAGGGAAAACTTCTATTTAAGCAAGATTTAAGGCATATATGCCCTTTTCAGAGTTTTCTTGTCTAATTAAGATCTTAATTTATATTAAAAATGCGTTTGTGTTGAGCATAATATGTATTCAATAATGCCTTCGCTTACCTTGTTTCTTTAAAAAATATAAAGATATTGGCAGGTGTTTAGGTCATAAACTTTTTTATTCATCAGGTTATTAAAGAACAATGGGGCTTATTTATTAGCTTTCTATTCATAAAAATTCACTCGTTTTTTGGATACTGTTATCAAATCAATATTCTGACGTTGACCAAATTCTAAAACTGTAATCCAGGCATGATTACCTGTCATTTAAAAAAAGAATTACGTTTCTACGATAAGCAGAGGCGATTTTAGCTTAAATTGTTATAAACAATTTATTTGTTAATATTTTTTGAAAATTCCAACGCTCTCCTGAAGTTAAAGGTTAAAGAAAATGCAGTTAAAATTTGGTTAATTTAAAATAATTATTAATGCACCAATTAAGCGCACTCAGAGCCCTCTGTCGCCTGCCATCGAGCGTGTCGTAGAGCAGTCTCCGGTCCCGTAGGTAGTCCTTTATTACGTTACCCAGATACCTGGTTATCCGGAAATCGTACTCGAGAGACCGGATCATGTCATCCCACCTGGCCGAATATTATTATAATCAGTTAAATTAGGATTAAGACTGCTATAAGTTTGGCTATTATAATTACATGAACTTTGGTGCATAGGTTGACTAGAGCCTTGTTGTCTTGAGGTACTTGTAGTTGTTGTTGATGGAGTAGGTGTAGTATTGATTGGGTTGATTGCCAATAATGTAGAGTTTCTTTCAACAATAAGTGGCTCAAGCGTGTTTCTTAAATTTAAAATTTCTTCTTTCACGTTTTTATTGTATATTTTTTGACTTTCATCTATTTTTTCTATTATTGTATCTATTTTTGCAGTTATACTATTTTCCCAAGTTTTGAGATAGTCAGTTAGTGAGATAAGTCATGAGCAAGTTGATTTACCTGCTGTCATTTGTTTAGAATTAATGTTTAATGTGCCAGTGTTGGAGTGACTTGGCTGGACTGTAGTTTTTTGTAATTGAGGCAGAACTGTAGAAAGGCGTGGTGTAGTTGTACTTTTCAAAGAACCCCTACCCTTGGGGGCGGAGTCTGACATAGGTGTATTGCTTTTTTCTCTTTCTTTTACTTGTTTGTTAGATAAGCATGCCGGACAGTAAACTGCTTGAATACCTGTTGGTGTTTTTGTACAGCGACGATGAACTGTCTTGCCACATGATGTGCAATTGTATAGAGGTTGATAGCTCATGTTTGGCTTACCGCAGAAAAAGCAGGTGTCTTTTGTCACGATGGATGATTTACGCATTATTTATTTTAATTTAGTGCCAAAGAAAAATGCGTATGTGTAAGTGTGTGAGCTTAGATGATAATATTGATGCACTTAAAAAACACACAAATTGCACTTTTTCAGTTACGATGTTATGATTATTATGCAACACTGACACTGGAGCGGGTGTAGCTTATAGAAATTTCGATTTGAAGTTGATAAGAGACTGCATATACAAATGATGTGTATATGCATGTATGTGTAAGTGTATATATATACGTATATACTTGCATGTATATGTGCCAGAGAAACGTGATGAGTTTTTACTTTGATTATGGTTGATAATTTTGCACTAATTGATAATCCTATTAAGTAGTTGACTAACTATCACACAACTATTCACTTTTCAACTTCACTGTTGTTGGAGATGGATGGATATTGATGGTAATGGTGATGGTGGTAATAAATGATAATGATCGGAGTAATTATTAATATATAACTTTATTAAAGAGCTGTTTCCAGCTTGCGATCTTGCAGAGCACTGACGCTCGTCTAGAATATACATAAGAATAATGCGGGGAGCTCACCAACATATATACAACTTACATACTACATATACACAACATTTCCACCCACCACAATTTATTACTAAATTGTTATAAAAAGGCAATAATATAAATGCAAAAGACAAAATTAAAAAGTTGGTGGTGAGTAGAATTACAAAATAAATAAAAATCTAGTGACTTTAAGCAATGCCAAGTGGCTGAAAATGAATTTACAATTAATAATTTTCATTTTTATAAATTATATTGTTTATTGACAAAAAATCTAATAATTATTAATCATTGTATAATAAATTTATAATAATTTTGTTTTTTAAATTAATATTAAACAAAAAAGATACAGAATAAATAAAAAATTTTAAGAATAAAAAATCAAACATATTTACAAATATATACAAAAATACATTAAACATAAAAAATTTTTTTTTTTTTTTTTAATGTTTTTGAAGTGATAATTCATCAATTATCATCTTCTTCATTATTTAGAGTATTTAGTCTAATCAATTTGTGTACTGGACGTTTAATTTCTGTTGATCCAGTTTTTAGATCTGCCACTCTAACCAAACCATCAGGGCCCTTGTAGACTCTGATAACCCTAGCCAATGGCCATTTAGCAGGTGGCATTGTCTCATCAGAGATCAACACTACATCACCAGTCTGCACATTTCTTTGCTCATTTTTCCACTTGTGGCGTTCTTGGAGGGTTTGCAGATATTCCGCAGACCAACAACGCCACCAGTCCTGCATCATGTTTTGGATTAACTTGTACCTTTCTACCGGAGGGATTTTTACTTTTTCATAATTGGGTTCCGGCAGAATGTAAGACTCGGATTGGGTTAATAGCAATGAGGGCGATAAAAAATTACTGTCAGATGGATCATCAGTCAGAGGGACCAATGGACGTGAGTTAAGACAAGCCTCGACTTGTTTAAGCAGAGTGTAAAATTCTTCGAAGGTTAGTTGACGATCGCGAACCACCCTTCGAATGTGATGCTTTACTGACTTTACCGCTGCTTCCCAGATTCCGCCAAAATGAGGAGCTCCTGGGGAGTTAAATTTCCAGGTTGTACCTTCGTTTGCCAAAGAACCCACAAGGTCATTCATGTAATCAGAAGAAGCTTCATACATTTCCTTGAGAATTCTATTGGCTCCTACAAAGGTAGTCCCCTGATCACTCATCAACTCAGAACATTGTCCTCTAGTTGACGTAAATCTTCGGAAAGCAGCAATAAAGTCTTGACTAGAGTAGCCAGTGACTAGCTCTAAGTGAACTGCCTTTGTGTTCATACACACAAAAACCGCTATATAAGACTTAGAAAGTGTCTTGTGAGCACCGCGACCTTTAAATCTAAGGGTATCAAAAGGACCTGCATAGTCGACTCCACTGACTCTAAAGGGCTTATCAGGGCGAGTGACTCGGCAAGCAGGGAGTATGCCCATTTTTTGACTCAATGTGTTAGCCTGGTATCTAATACAAGTATTACATTTGTGAATTCTCCTTCTTACTAAATTTCTACCTTTAACTACCCAGAATTCTTGCCTTAAAGCTAAAAGCGTCAAGCGTAAACCACCATGCAACGTTTTTTCATGGATAAAATCAACCAAAAGTTTTGAAAACGAGCATTTACTTGGCAAGATCCAAGGGTGTTTTTGGTCATAATCGAGTAAGGACAGATGAATACGACCGCCTAAACGAAGCAAATTCTGGTCGAAAAATGGATCTAGACGACGTAATTTTAAGATATCCGGTTTTTTATTAGTAGAAATTAATTTTATGTCTTTTTTAAAGTAACTTTGTTGAACTAAATAGGTCCACAGCATTCTAGCTCTTACTAATTCCTGAACTGAAACCAGCTTGCAGAAACCTAAATAGTATTTTACACTAAACCAATGACTATTGAAAATATTAGAAGTTTGTTTCAACTTATTTTTGCTTTTAATGAGTAATTTATCTACAAATCTAATTACATAGGATGTAATCCTTAGAAGCTTGGGTAAGGTAGAGTAACTATCGACCAAATCCCAAATAACGACTTTTTCAGGTTCTTTATGATTCACAGCATGACAATCCACATTTAATAAATTCACGGACTTACTTAAGATACTATTCTGTAAGTCTATTGGTCTTTTGACCATTATTCCCCCTTCCCACCAAAGAGAAAAGGCTTGCAATTGATCTGGAGGTAAACCTCTGGACACGCAATCAGCAGGATTGTCATTGGACCTAACATGAGACCAAAATGTCTCAGGGAGCAAAGTATGAATATCTGAACATCTGTGTTTTACAAATCTCTCCCATTGAGAAGGATGCTCCTTTAGCCAACATAATACGTCAGTAGAGTCAGAAAACAAGTATATTTTAACCTCATCCAGTTTTAAAGCTCTAAGCACTTTCACAGTTAGTTTTGTCAATAAATGTGCAGCATTCAACTCTAACTTTGGTATAATTAAAATTGGCTTTAAAGGGGCAACCTTAGATTTAGCCTGTAGCAAGTGCACAGTGCTCTTTCCGTGTAACGTAACTTTTAAGTATGTACAGGCACCGTATGCTTTATCGGAAGCATCTGCAAATCCATATATCTCATACTTAGCTCCCGGGACATATTTTAGCCATCTAGAAATTTTAATGGTTTTAACAGCAGGAAGGTTAGCATACCAACTCTTAAACTCATCTTTCAAAGAGTCAGGCAATTTCGTATCCCAATCAATTTTAGGATTTTTGGCTTTCCATAGTTTCTGAAGAAAAATTTTTGCTGTAACGACCACTGGTGCGAGCCATCCAAGTAGGTCAAATAATTTAGCTATTGCAGAAAGTACCTGCCTCTTTGTACGATCAGCTTTTAGTTGGTCTAACTCAAAATCAAAGGTAAAATGATCGGTGTTAGGACACCAATTCAATCAAAGCAAATTAAAACAAGAGTTAGCCAACTTTGTTTCAGCACGAATTGCAACAGGAAATTTCAACAACGCAGGATCGTTTGCCATCCATTTATGTAATGAGAAACCACCCACCTTGCAAATTTGTATTAGATCGGCTTGTTTTTTAATAGCTTCTGAAAGTGAATGACCACCAGGTAAAGTATCATCCATATAAGTTTAGCGATTTAAGATATTTACAGCTAATGGGTAACGATGACCCTCGTCTAAAGCCAACTGTCTAATCACACGATTTGCAAGGTATGGGCTGCTTATCATCCCATAAGTTACGGTTTTTAATGACCAAGATTGTAAGTCTTCTGATTCATTATACCGCCATAATATTTGCTGAAATTTTCTAACATCTTTATGTACTAAAATTTATCGAAACATATGTTCTATATCCGACACGAACACGAACCGGTATTTCATCCAGTTAATTAATAGCTCAGCCAAGTCAGGTAGCAAATTTGCACCACTGTGCAATAATTCATTAATGGAAACTTTATTATAATCCTTGGCTGAACCATTAAAAACTGAGCGAAACTTACGGTTATGACCTAAAATTCCGTGATGTTGCAAAAAATAGTAAAGTACGAACGAGAATATTGCACGAGAACGTTCCATATGACCTAAATCTTCATAAGCATGCATAAATTTATGGTAGGCTTGGGCAAAATCCAGATTAGTTTTAAAGCGAGCTTCGGTTTTTTCAAATACTTTTTTCGCATGTTGAAAGGAGCCATTAAAGTTTAGACCTGCAGTGTCCAAATCCTTAAAAGGCAATCTTACAACATAGCCACCTTCCGAATCACGCGAATGAGTTTGAACAAAATAATGTTCACAAGCCTGCTCATCCGAAGTAAGCAAAGCTTGTGGGGAGATCGAAATCTCCTCTTGTTGCCAAAATCTCTCTAAATTAAATGCTAAATCAGAGTTTATATGAAGATTAGTCATCAGTAAGCAAGAATTTGAAGTGAAACCCGAATTACCAGAAATTATCCAGCCAAGCTCTGAGCTGGTTGCAATAGGTTCATGTTCTTGGCCTTTAATAATTTCACCAATAATTAAAAAAGAGTGACAACCTGAACATAGTAGCAAATCTATGCGACCCTTGTTAGCAAATCCAGGATCAGCTAATTGCAAATGGCTAATATGAGGGAATTTTTTAGGATCAATACCTGAATTAGGTGCGTAAGATGAAATTTTTGGTATTATAAAAGCATCGAGATTAAGTACATAATCCGAACAAAAGTGAGGTCTAATCTGAAGATTTACTATATTTGAGCAAACAAGATCAGTTTTACCACCAATTCCTGATACAGGTAGATGAGCAGGTTCTTTTTTAAGGCGCAATTTCTTAAATAAAGAAGTAGTTATAAATGAGGCTTGGGAGCATTGGTCAATTAGAGCTCTTGCCAATACTTCCAGTCCATTTTTTGAGCAAACTTTAACTACAGCTGTCGCCAAAAGGGGTTGAGAAAGAAATTGTCAAGAACTGGTTGATAATTCACTAGTTTCAGCAATAGCTACCTCTGTGTTGACGCTACGAGTGGCATGATTTGTGTCATTACCACTATTTTTAGGATTTTTTTTAAAGCCTTTAATATGTAAAGATGTATGATGCTTCTGCTTGCAAATAGTACACCTTTTTGTAGATGAACAATTTGAGATAAAGTGTGCACCTAAGCAGTTAAATCATCTTTTATGTTTAGAAACAATCTCCTCTCTTTGCTTTGGGGTTTTGTTTTTATAATCTGCACAAAACAAAAAGAAGTGATTGGCTTTACAAATAATGCAGCTATTATTTAGATTTTGTTTTGACTTATTTTGATTATTAGCAGAGGTACTGAATACTTTAGCAGAATTGTTGTAATTATTTGCAGATTTATTTTTATTGAAGTCCATAACTTGTTTGTTAGTATTACTACTACTAGCTTCTTCTATTGACTCTAAAATGCTAATTTGACTTTCAATAAACTCCAACAATTTTGCTAAAGAAGGAGGCTCAGAGCTAGCTTTTACATTCACCGTAGCATTATCAGTTCCATTATTTGCAGGAGGTGGTAAAGAGTTACAATAAGTATTGTAATAAATTTCCCATTGTTTGCGAGAGTCAGTATCAAGTAAGTTTAAAATGTGAAAAACTACCAGAGTCTAGAAAGGTCTGAAAATTACAAAAATTTTGTATGTAATGTTCTTCCACACAAGAAAAATGATCATCCTTAAAATAGGGTTGATCCTGAAGTGATGCATAATCTTTATGTGCTATTAAGGACATGTTATTTTGTTCATAAGATGAACACAATTTTTCTAAGTGGCTCATCCTTGTTTTACAATTAGATACTACCAAAACATTAGTATCTTGGAACGCTTTATAGGCATTTTTAAGCCTAGGATACAATTTTGCCTGTTCTAATTTTATTGATGCCATTTTAATTTATTTAACACTAAAAAATTACAGAAAACAATATAGCAATGTTGCTAATTAGAGCAAAATTAAATACAATCATCTTTTTTTAAATAAAAAAGAAAAAATTAGTGTTATTAAAATTTTAAAAAAATCAAGCCGGATCAACAAATATACAAAAAAGTAATCGTTTTTTTTTTTGTTTATAATTATAGACAATATTAGACAGAGACAGACAAATTACCAAGAAATTTCTTTTTTATCATAGACACAAATAGACAAATATAGACAAATCAGTAAAAAGAAATTTCTTTTTTATATCCTTAGACTTTTCTTTCACAATAACCAAATCTCAAGTACCATAGTGGAGCTAAAGCTATATAAAATACAAATATAAAATATTACAATATTAAGTATGTATAACAACTTCCCTTTAAAAATTATTATAGTGTAAATATTGAAAAATAAAATCAATTATTAATTATTATTATTAAATTAATTAATTTATTATTAAATAAATTTAAAAAATTGTTTGAGTTAATAAATCAAAAGAATAAAATAACTACAATCATCAATGATCTAATTTCAATAGGAAAATTATTATAATATTTACACTTGAGATATAGTTAATGTTAAAGTATGGTTTTTGTAAAACAATATTAAAAATTTGTAAAACAATTTTAGATTTGAGAAATAGTTAAAGCCTATTATCTGATTTTGTTCAATGTATTTAAATTGATTTTAATTAAATTTAAGAATATATATTCAAATAGAAAAAATAATGTGCATTTGAGCATTCAATAATTAACCTTCCTATACAATAATTTTAAATATAATGTTAAAATAATATTAACTAAGGTTACAAAAATAGAAAAGTTAACTTTATGTGCTTAACTGGTGACGCAAAATCAACCCCGGATGTTCCAAAGCCTCCTTATGACCTGATGTTGTGTTTGAGCAGCAAATGGAATGTCAAGAGTCAGCAGAGTCCACTTGAGTTGAGGTCCAGTAAGGTAGCTTCAACCAAATCCAGATCACCAGTTCAAAAAACGCCAAAAATGTTGTAACCTAGGTAACATCAAACTAATTAGACAATACTCAAAAGAATGTTTGATATTTGTCAAGATAACAGTAAAAATTAAAGATTTAATTTAGATAAAAGATTACGATTTTTAAATTTCTATTAAGCTTACATTTACTTAATTTTAATTCTTCATTTAAAAAAAAAAAATATTTTTATTTATAAATTATCAAAAACAAAAAAAAATATTTCAATTTTAGTTAATTAGCAGAAAGAAAAATTTTAATTTTAAATAAATAGCAGAAGTAAAAAATTTTAATTTCATAGGTTATGTAATTTTTTTTTTTAAATCATAAGCTCTTGACAAAAAAAATATATATACTCACACACACACATTAGCTCCCTACTCCATAGTATTTTTAATTATTTTTAAAATGCAATAATTTTAAGCAAGATAAAAAAAGAATTTAATTTTTTACAGAAAGAAAAAAAAATTATTTTATTAAATATGAAACATAAAAAAGATTCATCTAATTTAAATATTGATTATATTAAATATAGCAAATAAAAAAGCATATAAAAATAATAATTTAATACAATTGTAGTATTGATACTTCAAAATAATAATTCGTTTTTAAAGTATCATTTGTTTTTAGGTTAACTAAACATAAAAAAATACATAACGCAAAACATAAAAATAAAACTCATCTTTTGTAAGTTGCAAGCAGCTGACAAATTTCATAGGACGAGATGTTTGCTATTCTTTAAAATTTCGTCGTTATTCTTGTTGCCGAGTGTTGCTCAATGACGCCATATGATATTTCTTCATATACTTTGAAAATGCTTCCTCCGTAATGGCGGCTGAACGGCATCAATAGGACGGCAAAGAATCAACAAGAATTGCGCGCGTCGACCTGGTAAGAATGTAAGCTAGCAGCAGAAGTCTCGCGCCAAAATTCTTCTTCTCCCTTTTTTGCAATAATGACGTCACGATGAATTTTATATTTCAGCATGGTAATCTCCCTTTTTTTTGGAGTTCATATATAAAAACTTTCATCATTTTTTGTTTTTTTTTTTATTACAAAATAATTTTTCTTATATGATTTTCTTGAATGGTAATTTGTTTTTAACAAATGTCACTTGATAAAAATTTAAAAAAAATTAAAATTTTTTTTGAACAGCACAATTATCACAGTTCAGCAATATCAAATTATATCTTAATTTTTGCATTAATAATTTTAGATTAATGCATTTATCAACAAAGTTGATTTTCGGCTCTGACTTTAAAATAACACAACACCAAAAATTACCACACTTCTAATAATTTAGTAGCAAATTTAAAATTAACTGTATCCTCCATCTTGAATTTGTATCACAAGCACATGTTTTCTTCTTTATAAAAATTTTTAATTTTTCATATAGACTTGATACCGTTTTTTGTAGGTTCTGAATTCCGGGATGCCAAAAATGTTGGAGATGGATGGATATTGATGGTAATGGTGATGGTGGTAATAAATGATAATGATCGCAGTAATTATTAATATATAACTTTATTAAAGAGCTGTTGCCAGCTTGCGATCTTGCAGAGCACTGACGCTCTTCTAGAATATACATAAGAATAATGGGGGGAGCTCATCAACATATATACAATATACATACTACATATACACAACAACTGTATTTTTATTTTTATAAGAAATAATGCATTTAAGATAACTTGTTAAAGAGCAATGTATGTACAGTTACTCGCTACACGCGCGCTTAGAGAGATCAAATGGGCTTCAGTATCAACACAATTAACCAACTAAAGTATGGTAAGGTTATTATGAAATGTAATAGTGTACAAGATAACGAAAAACTAAAAAGTGAAATTCAGTCCAAATTTGAAAATAAACTAAAAATCGCAACTGAAATCCTAGCTCAACCTAAAATAAAAATAGTGGGAGATTTTGAAGACAAGAGCTTAGATGATTTAAAAAAAATTATTATAAATCAAAATCTCCAAAAAATTAAAAACCCACTAATAGAAATTACATACAAAAAGAAAACTAAAAATGGGAAGCAATGGATTATATTTGCCACAGTTGAAAGAAGAGTCTATGATCATATTGTTAAAAATCAATCTATATTTATTGAATGGAGTAGCTGCAAGGTTTATGATGACTTCAATATACTTAGATGCTTCAAATGCTGTGACTATGGCCACATCAGCAAAAACTGTAATCAACATGAGACTTGTCACGCTTGTTCTTATAGGCATAATAGGGAATCTAAATGTATGGTAAATAGTTCATATAAATGTATAAATTGTATATGTTCAAATAACAGTAAGGGCACAAAATTTAATGTTAACCATACTCCTTCTGATATTGAGCACTGTAGCGTTTACAATGCATATAAAAATATGATTATAAATAAAACGGATTATACTCAGGAACCAAGTTTCTCGTAATGGATTCAATTGATATAGATTTTGGGAACAATTTATTCGAAGAAGCTTCACATGATGACTTAGCTTCCTTAAATAATACACTTTCTCCTGATAATGAATTTATAATCATGCACTATAATATAAGATCAATAGAAGCACATTTTAAAGAATTAAAAATTTTTTTACATTCACTAAAGTTTAAACCTAATATAATATTTTTAACAGAAACTTGGGTCATACCGTACAAAGATTTTTTTAAACTAGATGGGTATGAATTAATATACAATGCTAGTACAATAACAAAAGCAGATGGTACTATAGCTTATGTAAGTAAATAATAATATAAAAAACTTAGGATCCCTAAAAATTATAGAAATCTCAACAAAAAATGAATTATTTACAGCCATTTATAGAAACCATAAAGTAAAAACTAATATTTTTATTGATGAACTTAACCAATATATAAGTGATAACAAATTTAAAAATCATTACATTTTTGGTGACATGAATATTGACATTTTGGATAAGAATTCGTTGAAGAATCAATTCAATTCTTTAATTGATGATTACTTGGACAATTATTACCAAAATGGATATCTTTCAGTTATCAATGATGTCACGAGGAATCCTGATAATACTGAGAACGGCGAAACATGTATTGATTATATATTTGTTAAGACAGATTTTAATGTTAAGCAATTAAAATCTGTAATTTATAAAAGTACATTTACTGACCATTATCCCACTTTTCTCAGTATTGGAAACTGTAACGTCCAAAATCACACACTCTTAAGAAAATCCATTAACTATGATAAGCTACTACTTCTAGCTAACAATGAAAATTGGAATCAGATTTCTAAAATTCAGGAAGTTGATAGCGCTATGGAAGCAATGGTAAATACCATCAAGACTTTAATTAAAAAATCGGAATACAAAATTAAGCATAAAAACAAAAAAAGAAAACCTTGGATTACCAATGGTTTAGTTAAAGCATGCAATACTAAACTGCGCCTACACAAAACTTGGAGAAACGACATAAATAATAAAGATAAAAAATACAAAAAGTACTGCAGGTATCTAAAATTGCTTCTAAAACAAGCCAAAGACTTATATACCAAAAATCAAATAGAATCTATAAAAAAAGATAATAAAAAATTTTGGAAATTTGCCAACAATAATTTCTTTGGTAAAAAAAAGAAATCGAATGATATCGAATCAATTGTTGTTAATGAACAGAAAATAAATAATAATAAAGTTATTGCCAATGCCATGAATTCCTACTTCGCCAGTATTGGTTCACACCTGAATAAAAAAAAAGTAAAAAATAAAAAAAAGTGTAAACAATTTTTCTGAAACTATCATTAACGAATCTTTTTTTATACAACCTACGGATCCTACTGAAATTCAGAAAATAATAAAAACTTTAGTCGATCAAACTGCCGCGGAAATGGATGGAATTGGCAATAAAATTATTAAACTCTTAAGTGACCATCTATATAAACCCTTTTCCCTTATATTCAACTTGTCCACAGAGAATGGTTATTATCCTAAGCATTTCAAAAAAGCAGTTATTATCCCTATCTATAAAAATGGCAGTCGTGATAAGATTTCCAATTATAGACCCATTTCCCTGACTTGAACTTTGCAAAAATTTTTGAAAAACTTATTAAAATAAGATTAAATAGCTTTTTAACTAAATATAATATCATTTCAGAAAATCAGTTTGAATTTAAAGGTGGTATATCTTTCAACGATGCTATTGGTTATGTAACTAATTTTATACATAGGAATCTCGATGAGTAAAAAAACCAATAGCGATTTATCTTGACCTTAGTAAGGCATTTGATACCGTAAACCACGATGTTTTACTTCATAAGTTAGAAAATATAGGTGTCAGAGGTGTAAGTTTAAATTTTTTTAGAAGTTATCTCACAAATAGAGAATCAATCACTAATGTTAACGGATACTTTAGTAATTCGGAAATGATCACCAGTGGGGTTCCCCAGGGCACTGTGTTGGGGCCAATTCTTTTCAACATTTTTATAAATGACTTGTTGGGAATTGGTGGCAACATAGTTGCTTTTGCAGACGACACGGTAATACTTGTAAGTTAAGCATCGTGGTTGGAATCTAGTAGAACCGCCAATACTATTGTAAATGAAGCTTCAGATTGGCTTAATCAACATCTCTTAACGATCAATGTTGATATATCATCCTTCACAACCTTCTCTATGGCCTAAAATATGATCCATTTTAAATGTGAATGTTTCCATCCACGATGGTGACACTCATTTTCCCTTACAACGAACCGATAGTTCCAAATACTTGGGTATCATTATTGATCAACATATGCAATGGAATGAATACATTAATATTTTATTAAAAAAAACTAAGTACATTCTATTTCTATTTTATAAATTGAAAAATTTTTTAAATTATAATCAAATGAAAACAATATACTATGCAGTGTTCAATTCCCTAACATGCTATGGAACTCTGGGTTAGGGTGGTAGTTATAAAACTTTTCTAAAAAAACTAGAAAATAGGCAACGTCGAATCATAAATATTTTTAACTTTGGGAATAGTGATGACATTTTCTTAAGTATTAAACAAAATTTTTATTATTTTTCTGTTAGAAAAGAATATTTATGTATAAAAAATATTTATCTAAGCAATGAACGTAAAAATGAGCGTACTATCACAACTTCCTTACCTAAATTTACAAAAGAAATAAGAAAAAAAGATTACTATTATTGTGCTATAAAAATTTTCAATATGCTTCCTAAACATTTAAAAACTCCAAGTTCAAAGGAAGAATTAACAAATAGTTGGCAAACTGAATTCAAAAAATGGTTTTCTACAATAAATTCGATTTAAGTGCTTAAATAAAATAAAAATAATGGTTTCTTAATTATATTTAATATGTGTGTGTATAATTATAACTTAAATACTGAACTGAAATATATCGACTTTTTATATAGAAAGTGATAAATCTTTCATACTTGTGATATTATGTTTTTTTTCTGGTCTGCGTCGAGAAAGTATGTATTTCCCGGACGCTACGCGTCCGAAAAATACGTGTTTTCTCACCACAGACACAGAAAAATGTTATACGAGCCTTGGGAAGGACCCAAATCGCAGTTTACCATCCTCGGCTTCGCCTCGGAAGGTAATTTACCTGCGATTTGGGCCATTCTTTACTTTTCTGGACTCGAGCCGTAAATATACTATATTTAAATCTTTATTGACTACTCTAATATTAAATTATTTGTTATTTTTATTAGGTTATATTATCAAATTATATTTGTAAAACTATATATATTATAACTTATCGTAATTTTTAAGTTCTACCAGTCCCATGCACAGATCCATAATCTCGTTGGGTACACGGGTGGTACATTAATTTTATATATGTTATGTATTACTTTGTAATAATTGTATTATACTGAAAAATAATTAAATAAAATAAATAAATAAATTTTGTTTATATTCTTGTACCAAATACTGGAAAGCATTGATTCCTTCATTAAAAAATTATTATAAATAAAATATATAGCTAAAATATTTCAGTTACAAATATGCTGCGCAAAAAACACACAGTGGAGGATAGAACGACCTTAAATAGTATGCATAAAATAGTAAATTAAATATTTTTGTATGATTATTTTTTTCGTTCAAAAAAAAATAACATTTTTTATGACAGCATTTTTTTGTGGATGTAATACTTAATTTTGTACCTCATTTTTTTTTAATGTGTTGAAATGAATGGCTATCCAAAGGGATGATGAAATAATTATATAACAACAATTGATGATTTATGTTTAATATATTTTTATTATGATATATATATTTTATGTAGTTTACATATGAACGTGCACGACGTACTAGCAGGTACGTCGTTGAGGAAGCATGGGGTGCCGACGCGTGCTGAACGTTATCTCACTCACACATATAATAAATGTCTCACTCTTATAATGATAATATTTATGATAATAATTATATGGTTACAATTTATTTATTTGATCCATTTCGCAACATTCCACCCACTTATTTTACGAAGTAAAATACAAAATTGTCAATTCACAATTACTCCAGTCAAAATACGGGTTTGGTTGTATTTTTACTGGTGAACATGAGATTTGCTTTAATATATGTTTTTTGGGTCGCTGAACACGAAAATCGGGGTCATTTCGTAAAGAAATGGGGGCTTCACCCCTAAATTTGCAAAAAACTACCCCAAAATGGAGTGTTTTTTACATAGTTGCACTTTGAGCGCTCAGATTCGCACCATAAGGGTTTTTTCGGTCGCTGATCAAGAATTTCGACTTCTTTTTCATAAATAATTTAAATTTCACCCCCAAATTGGTTAAAATTACCGCCGAAGAGGGGGTGTTTTTGCTATTTTCGAACTTTGAGCAACCAGGATATGTCCATATCGGTTTTTTGGGTCGGTGATTAAGAATTTCGACTTATTTTTCATAAATAATTAAAATTTCACCCCTAAATTGGCTAAAATTACCCCCGAAAAGAGGGTGTTTTTGCTATTTGGGCACTTTGAGCAACCAGGATACGTCCATATAGGTTTTTTGGGTCGCTAATCAAGAATTTCGACTTGTTTTTCATAAATTTTCAATATTTCACCCTTAAATTAGCTAAAACTACCCTAAAAGGGATGTTTTTGCTATTTGGGCACTTTGAGCATCCAGGATATGTCCATATAGGTTTTTTGGATCGCTAACCAAGAATTTCGACTTATTGTCATTTATTCATTTTTACCTTCACTATAATAATTTATTTTTCATGTAAATATTAATTTTTTATAAAAAAATAACAAATTTTTATTGATCAGCGGCCCAGGGACCTGAATGGACATAATCGGGATGCTCGAAGTGTGAAAATAGCAAAAACATACCTTTTAGGAGTAGTTTTAGCTGTTTTAAGGGTGAAATATTGAATATTTATGAAAAGTAAATAAGTCGAAATTCTTGATTAGCGACCCAAAAAACCTATATGGACATATCCTGGATGCTCAAAGTGCGAAATTAGCAAAAACACCTCTTTTAGGGGTAGTTTTAGCTATTTTAAGGGTAAATATTGAATATTTATGAAAAGTAAGTCGAAATTCTTAATTAGCAACCCAAAAAACCTATATGGGCATATCCTGGTTGCTCAAAGTGCCCAAATAGCAAAAATACCGCCTTTTTTGGGGGTAATTTTAGCCAATTTAGGGGTGAAATTTTAATTATTTATGAAAAAGAAGTCGAAATTCTTGATCAGCAACCCAAATAACCCGTATGGTGCAAATCTGAGCGCTCAAAGTGCAACTGTGTAAAAAACACCCCATTTCGGGGTAGTTTTTTGCAAATTTAGGGGTGAAGCCCCCATTTCTTTACGAAATGACCCCGATTTTCGTGTTCAGCGACCCAAAAAACGTATAGTAAAGCAAATCTCATGTTCGCCAGTAAAAATACAACCCCCCCCCCCGTATTTTGACTGGAGTAAATATGGATTCAAATAAATCAATTGTATTACAAAAAATACAAATAATGATGAAAAATGAGTAATGATTTTGATGATAATGAGAAAAATACAATCATTTATAATGATATAATAACATGTAAATATTTGCAATTTGTTCTCTACGCAAATAACTCCTATTATCATGTAAAACAAATGAATATTTTTTGAAAGGTGGATTTTTTGTTAACTGTTAAAAATTAATAAAACTCCTATAATATGAAAAATTAATTAAAATGAAATTTTATTGATAAGAAAAGTATAGAAAATAATTTCAAATTTTATTATTTCCCTCTTCACTCAAAAAACAAAAAAGTAAATAAATAATGCGGTACTTTGCCACTTGGGACAAATTTCATGTAAATTGCGGTTTTGAAAAAGAAATAATTGAGGTCATGACAAAATTAAAAATTATAAAATTTCATGTTAATTCACAAGTTATTTTTTAAAATAATAAATTAAAACGCTTACAATGCGTATGACGATGAGGTAATGTTTGATAAAATTAATCAATTTTTGCAGTGTGAAATTTGATTGAAGCAAAAAATTAAACATAATGGGTTGATTTAAACTAAAATATTTGTCTGGATATTTTAGATAAATTAATTGAGGAAAAAAAAATAAAAACCCCAAAAATGAGTTTTTGAATTCATTTGAATCATGGTATGATTGATATAGAATATATCTTAATCTTAATACTATATATATTTGAAAATTTATTTGTTTGTTTGTCTGTTTGTCTGTTTGTCTGTACCCTAATGACTCAAGAACCACCGAACCGATTGGCATGAAACCGGTGTCAAAATGAAGAAAAAAAAAATGCGGGTGACATAGGCCCTATATTTTCTGACTAGCTATCGTAATTTTGAGATATTTAATTTTTAGTATTTTTGAACTTGATAACATTTTTTAAAAATTTTATCAAAAATTGAAATATCTCGATACTATCGAAAAATTTTGCTATAGCACTTCATAGTATTCAATTCAGCACTAATTTTTACGTATTCTCTGAAATTTTTATTCAAAACGGAGGTATCTTTAAAATTTTATCATTTTTTTTTTAAATTTTTTACTATATATTATATATATTCAACTCAAAGTTTAGGGTATAGTTTGGGGTGATAAAAAAGTCCCTCAGCTAAAGTTTTAGTCCTCTAGCACCTCATGGGCCCGAAATATGTCTGTTTAGAGGTCCAAAAATAGCCTGATTTGGCCCATTCTCAAAATTACACCATTCCTTTGAATTTACTACAAATTTTATCTTATTGGTGACATTTGAACTGGTAAAAGGTCTACATTAAGAAAAAAATTTTAGCTTATTTCAAGGCGTTAATTTTTTTTTGGCATTGATATATATTTTGGACAATAACAACATGATAATAATAAAAAATCAATAACAACAACACCGGGAATAGATCAGGGGTGGGGTGGAGCCCCCCCTATCACCTTTGCTAGTATCATATATACATCATATCATTATATGACCAACTTTGCAAAATTTAATTAAAAAAAAAGATTTAATAAAAGATTTGAATAAAATGTCTGCAAAATTAATTAATTTTATTTACATTCATAATAAATTTTGAATAATTAAATTAAGGACAAATGTACAAATGATTAGATGATGTGAAATAAACAATGTCATTTTTATGAATACAGTTGCTATTGTAATGTTTACATTAAAAAAATCAACAATTATGAAAATTATGACATTATAAAAAATAAATAAGTACATAAATTAATAAATAAATAAATACAAATATGTGAAATAAAAAACTATATAAAATTTGAAAATTTGAAGTATTATCACAGTTTAATTAATATCACACAATATAATTTACTTTCTAAATAAATTATAAGTTAAGTTTTTTTTGTTTGATTAATAAAGTATGTTTTGAAAAAAGAAATGAAATTATTTGGAGAAAAAAAAATGTAGATCTAACATACAATAAAATTTGAGAAGTCGGCCCCAGCTTGTGTAAAATTATAATACAATAATAATAAATTTTTGATAAAGTAAAACTTGAATATTGTAAAAATTTGATGTTAATAATTTTATACAATAATAATTGTGCACAAAAATTTAAGAATTATGCACAGTTTTAATTGTAAAAAAAAATGAAATTTTTGAATAATTGAATTGCTATAAAAAAAAAAATTAAGAAAAAAAATTAAATTTACTTTATCAAAAAATAAATAAACAAATATACATTAATAAATAAATAAACAATAAATAAACAAAATAAATAAACAAATATACAACTTATATATATTAAAATTTTGCGTTGTGTTGTCGTCTGCAGGAAAAATTTTTGGAGTTGAATATCACTTTTGAGAAACATGTGTGAGATGAGAGAAATTGGTTGGAGAAGAACGAATGCAAAAAAAAGATGGAAATAACTGATATACTTCATGAGTTGATTTTGAAAATAACTGTAACCACGTGGCGCACCTGCACAATAACAAAAATAAAAATTTTGAAGATGATGGATGCGAGAGACAATTAAGATGGATGCCGTCTTTTCTGTTTTCTTTTTCCCCCTCCAAAGAGAAAAAAAATTTTTTTTTTTTAAATAATTAAAAAAAAAATAATTATATGGTTACAATTTATTTATTTGATCCATTTTGCAACATAATGCAAGTACTAATTTTAGAAATATCGTAATTACTCGATTTCTCGAATCTAATGCTTAACTTTTTGAAAATTTTTATCTCATAAAAAACACCGTTTGAAAAGTTTTAAAAAAAGTGTGATATGTATAATAATCATTATTATACTAATACTAATAAATTATATTGTATTTCATTATATCATGTTAATACTATGAGATCCATGAGTGCTCCATGAACCATGTGTGCTCTGAGAGGCAGAGAGAGAGAGAGAGAGAGAGAGAGAGAGAGAGAGAGTGAGAGAGAGAGAAATAATTGATTCCGGTTTTAAATATTAAATTTATTCTCTTAAAAAAAAACATTTATGACTTATACTTTCCTAATACAATTTTTGGTATAAAACTATTCTCCTCGTATTTTTTGTGTTACATAATTATTAATAGAAAAAGAAATAGAGAAATAAATAAAATACCTCCTTAAAAGTTATTATTTCCTGTTGATGCTGTTAATGATTTAGATGATTTAAATACGTTTTTAGCTCGAAATATATCGAATTAATTCGATACAATTGGTTATCGTGGAGATATTTTCTATAATTTTTTAAAGAGTAGAAAAAAAAGACAGCAATAATTCCTTACGAAAAAACGCTTGTTGTGCGAGAAGGAAAAAAAAAGACGCGTATACTTTGCAGCCAGTCGGCAGCAAAGGTCTAGAGGCTGTGGGCCTCGCCCCTGCCCCTATTCCTTTTTGATACCAACTGGTATCAAAGAATACTTTTTTTTACTTATATAGTATATTTGATATAGGATAATAATTTTAATTATATAATAATACTCCAATTATTTGTGTTGGTGCTTTTTAATTTTCCAAACACTAATTTGGTGTTTTATAAAGCACCTGATATAACAGTGACGTTTGTAAGGCACCGAATATACCTTTTGCACATTGTAAGACTCCTAAAATGTCAATATTTTAAACCCCTCCCCCCTGTTAAGCTGGACTTTTTCAAACATCCCATCCAATGACCGTGTTTCATGTTAAAAAAAATATAATCATTTTTACATAAACAAGTAGTTTTCGGGGAAAAAAAAGAAACTGACATTTTGGTAAAAATTTTCAATTTTTAACACGGAAATAAATCAAGCCTCAAAGATGGCGAATCAAAAAAGTTAAAAAGTAAGAATTTAACATTTTTTATAAATCAAGGAGTATCCAGGGACAATGAAATTAATATTTTGTTATATTATCACTATTGATTAAAAAAAAAAGTTTCGGAAATCCAAGATGGCGGAAACCAAAAGTAAAGAAATAAGAATTCAGCACGTTTTATACTTTCACTACTTTTGGCTGAATATGCGTTTTCTTAGTCAATTTATCCGTAATGTGTGGACCAGAAAGTAAAAAATTAATTTTGCATTCTTAATTCTGCAATAATAACCCTGAAAAAAGGTGTTTTGGCAAAATTTCGAAAAAATAACGAGTTTTACATTTAAATAACGAGATTACTATACTTTTATTTGCTTGATAATAATTATAGATTTCAAAGTCCTAAAGATTAAAAATAAAAGTTATAGTCTTAAATTTACAAAATTATCTCTTTAAAAAGGTTCTAGATTTATTTTGAACTCCCAGGTCCAATGCATTCATATTTAGCGACAAGAAAATACTTGTAGTAAACTAAAGTAATATTTTTTGATAATATTGTGTAATGACCCATAAAAAATTTACTTTTTGTCAATAAAAATTGCCGTTTTTAGGGGTGGGGTGAAAAAGTAACGTTTTTAAAGGGGGGGCTTAGAATATTTTCAATTTACGGACTTAGAATGTGGGAGTCAGGGCCTGATCAGTGCCTGATAATTACAGGAATTTAGAATACTTTAAGTTTATGGATTTAGGATAATTTATATTTCAGGATTTATTGTAATTTCGGTTTTTGGATTGAACATGTGAACAGTGAACATATTCCATGCTCGTTAGTTGTGTAGTTACACAAACAGGTTATAAATTTTTTTAATTCAAATTGGTGAAACAAAATAAAATGTCCAAATAAATTCATAAAAAAGCATCAGTTATTGTAATAATATAATAAGTAATAAATAAAATTATTAAATGGTGAATATTCTATCCTAAAAATGGGTCAGTCATCGCTAAAAGAGTCATTCTGATTGGCTCATACAAATTTCATTGTTAATAGGTTAAAATTAAATGTTTTATTGATTATATTATGTTTTTATTATTTTTGAGGTTAGTTCGTTAGTTAAGTAGTTGATATCAATAAAAAAATTAAAGTAAAATAAATTTTTAAGGTTGAAAGTTTTAAATCATTAAAAAATCGACGCGCGCCTAATACTAGTATAATAAAAATACTACCAATTATATATTCATAAAAAGTATGCCTTGTCTTATAATTCATTATTTACAATAATTGTTGTATATGTAACAAACTTATATAAATCAAAAATTTAATTAATTAAAATGATTATGTACAACGATATTGTAATTCTTAGTAAAACTTATATAATGCAAAAATAAATTAATTACTGATCCACTTATTAAAAATAATACCACATTTGCTATCTTAAGAATAAAAAAAGTTTATTTAAATAGGCAGTACTTCGTCGTTTTTCTACTGCTTCTGAAAAAGAAAAATAATTCATGCTAAAAAAATAATTTGCCAATCTACGTGTATTTTAAAAACAAAAAAAATTATCTTCACTTACTTTTATTACTTACACTTCTAGGAGTTCATCGATTTATGATCAGCTTTATTTATTTGTAAAATTATATAAAATTATTTCTATTTTTCTACAATCGAGTAATACCTAAAAATAACTAAAATTATTAAATATTTTTACAAAAATACCTATATACTTTAATAAATAAAATTGAATGAAAAATCTATAATATCGTAAGGTTTAGGTTATTACAGGGTTGCCGCTATTTTTTTAAACTAAAAATACCTGAATTTACAGCCCAAAAATTATTAAATTTTCCTGACTTTTTTTTTATATAATATATAATGTATAAAACATTTTATATGTATATTTACATAATAATAATTAATTAGATGTATATTAAAAATAATAAATTTAATTAACTAATTTTTTGATTAAATAAAATATATTTTTGATATGTGTTTTAAAAAATATTTTATTCTTTAACTGCGGTATTGATGTTGTTTAAAGATTTTATGAAATTTTGTTTTACTTTAAAAGATGTTGAAAGTCGTATTGAGTCAAAACGATATTTGTTGTAACCTTTTATTAAAATGACATCATTAATTGATTTAACTCGACTCAAACCGACGTATGTAATTCCCAATTGTTTTTTTGTGTCTCCTATATGTAAAAAAATTTTATCTAACGTCTGCCCTTGAGACTTGTGGATGGTTAGAGCATATGAAAACATTATTGGAAATTGCGTGCGACTGCATAAAATATTATTATGTTTCCAAGTTCTTTCCACGGGAATAATTAGGAAATAATTTTTATACAAAAATTGTCCTTTGTAATTTGTCAAATTCAACCATTAATACTTGAGGTAATTGTGGTGGTAATTCATTGTCGGCGTATATAATTTCCCTTATGTAGCCTAAGCTTCCATTTGTTAATCCACCTGCTACCCATAAATTTGTACGTAACATTATTCTACACTCTTTTGACAAGTATAATATACTCTGTAATCCTGTTGCTTTTTCGTCCGAGCAACGCATGGCAATATTGGGTGTCTTTATTGAAACTATGCGTGCAACTGGATGTCCCGTATTTTCCAAAAATGTTTCATTATGTGTTTTAACTTGTGCACACGTTGGATATAAATCAATTGCGATTTTAAAATTGTTTAATTCTTCTTTGGGGATAACGGTTTCTCTTCGGTTATATAATAAGTTATAATTTTGTTGAGACAGTTCTGCATTTGCTATTTCATCTAGCAATTGTGAATAAGGGGTACAATTACCCTTTTGCCTGTGTGCATTTTGTAGACAATAGTACTTTTGGAATTGTTTAAAAATTATTTTTACTTGTGTTTGTAAATTATCTGTTAGTTTTTTATCACTAAATACTGCTGTGTCACCAACTGGTGTTAATTGATTGTAGTATCCAAATAAGTAAATTATAATTCCGCCGAAATGTTGATCAATTCTATTAGCATGTATTTCTCGACATCGTGATTCTATTTGAAATAAATTTCTTAATCCGATTAAAGACATTTCATCGATAATTAAAAATTTTAAATCTTTTAAGTCCGTTTGAAATTTTTTTGCATTTTTATTTTCTAATTTAGAAAATAATTTGTAGTTTAAGGGTAATCTTAGTAAATAATCAAAGTTAATCCATTTATGTTAACTGCTGCCATACCTGTTGATGCTGCTACTTTAACCGAATCTTCTCCGAAAACTGCTGAAATTCTCTTTACCATTTCTTTAATTATTGTGCTTTTGCCAGAACCAGCTTTGCCTTGTATTATAACTCTTTTTATAGAATTTGATGTATCTGTATTGTTTTTTATACTTTTTATTTGAGTATCTAGTAAGTCTAATACTTGTTGTTGGTCATGGGTAAAAGATATTTTAGATTTTGCAATTTGTTTATAAATTTTCTTTTCTTCTTGAAATTTGTAGTTATCTAAAAAAGAATGTATTTCTAATTCAGTTGGTTTGTTTTCTATAGGCTTATTCCAATCGTAACATAAATCTATCGGTCTTTTTCCCAAGTCTGCTTGTAAATTGTCATCATGAAACCCTGATAAAAATTCAAATGCATTCTTTATGTTGTCATCATTTATTTCTTCTGGACTTTCATCATTATCAATGAATTTCTGTAAATCTATGTTTTCATTTTTTTCTATATTAAGTGTTTTCTATATTAAGTGTCATATGATTGAAGAATGTCATTATAATTATTTTTGAATGGTATATTTAATATGCAATGCTGTTTATAAAATTTTTCATTTTCAATTTCGTTGTTAGTTATTTTAAATTTCGGAAAAATTCTAACAATGATTTCTTTTCGTCGTTTTATAAATTTGTTCTTGACAATTGTATAATTTTTAGCGAAACTTAATAAACATAAGTTATTTTGGGAACATGTGCATGGCAAGTACTTACACAAATTTCAAAAAAAAAAAAAAATAATTTTATATTTTTAATATTTTTTTTTTTTAAATAATTAAACGGTGTCTAGATAAGGTGTATTAGGAGTCTACTGACGAGGCAACCTAATACACTATGGCGAAACACTGTTACGTGACTATTAGTTGAAAATTAACCAATTTATTGGTTAAATTAATAAAAATATTACATTAAGTTATTTAGTTCATTTGGTCTAATTTTATACTTTTCTATTAAATTACAAAATTAAAACGGCGTGTTAAAATTGTACTTTTATATTTGTATCTCATACAATGTTAACCATGCATTGTATGGCGTTTTAATCTGTTTAATAAATAAATTAGATCGTTTTCCAGATTATCTGTTGGAATATCAGAAAAATTTTGACGTGCAGGATGATTAATGCTTTGATGATGTCTAGGATTTATTGCAAAACAAAAATCATCGAAGTAGCGACAAAGATCTTGTATTTTTTCTGGTGTTAGAATATTACTATCAAATAATTTTTTAGGTTAAAAAACTTTTTTTGTTTTTTTGTCCTAAAAACCCCCTTTGTAAAGTTAAAAGTTCATTTTTTCAATTTTCTTGGTCCGCTATCATGGAAAATCGGAAAATTTTTTAGGTTAAAAAACTGGATATTTTCTGTCGAATATTCGTTTTTTTTGCCCTAAAAAATCCCTTTGTAATGTTAAAAAAGTTTGTTTTTTCAAGTTTTTTGGTCCGCTATCTTGGAAAATCGGGAAATATTTATGGTTGAAAAATTGGATATTTTCTACCGAATATTTGTTTTTCTTGACCTAAAAAAGCCTCTTGTAAAGTTAAAAGTTCATTTTTTCAAATTTATCGGGCCGCCATCTTGGAAAATCTGAAAATATACTTGTGTGGAAAATGAAAAATTTTACCCCCAGGGTATCTGCTTTTACCTGGATTGATTATTTTCACCTTAAAAGTTCTTATTCTATCATGTTTTATGTTCGATATTTTGTTTTTTTTTACGCCCTTGTAATGTCAAAAATTTATTTTTTTGAGTTTTTCGGTTCGTTATATTGACAAAACGGAAAATTTTTTAGGCCAAAAAATGTGATATTTTCCACCGAATATTTGTTTTTCTTGCCCTAAAAAACCCCTATGTAAAGTTTAAATTTCATTTTCTCAAGTTTTTTGGTTCGTTATCTTGGAAAATCGGAAAATTTTTTAGGTTAAAAAACTGAATATTTTCCACCGAATATTCGTTTTTTTTGTTCTAAAAATCCTCTTTGTAAAGTTAAAAGTTCATTTTTTTAAGTTTTTTGATCCGCCATATTGGAAAATCGGGAAATATTTAGGGTTGAAAAATTGGATATTTTCTACCGAATATTTGTTTTTCTGGACCTAAAAATCTCCTTGTAATGTTAAAAGTTCATTTTTTCAAATTTATCGGGCCGCCATCATGGAAAATCGGAAAACATATTTGTGCGGAAAATAAAAAATTATACCTCCAGGGTATCCGCTTCAACCTGGAATGATTATTTTCATCCTGAAAGTGCTTATTTTATCATGTTTTATGTCTTATAATCGACATTTTAGGTTTTTAACGCTGTTATTCCCGTAAATTGATAATAATTTCGGTACTATATTTTCGATTTGGCTCAAAATCAATACAGTTCATGCTGGTCTTATATCTAAGTTATATATAAATTTTGAACCTAATCGGAGATCACTGTGACCTTAACGAGTGCGAACAATAGCGACATTTTGTCGCGGGTATAGACTGTGCTTCGCACAGTCTAATTAATATACATTAATATCGAGCTGCGCATGCGCGAGAAATTGAGTAAATACGTTCCAACTTTTAGCATTAATATCTCCCCAGCAGACAATCCACGGGATTCTGCAGGAAATTTTACCTACGGATATATATTTTCATATTTCTAAAAGCTTATACGTTGAGACAGCGAAAATAGAAAGAAATCCCCGATTAATATCGATTAATTTAGCAGAATTAAAAAAAAAAAATAGAGTTAAATCTAGGTTAATGGCCCTTCTTGCAAAATGATTTTCACTGATTGACCCCAAATTTAGCAGATGTTTATATATAATGAAGCACTTACCCCTTGGGTGTATAAACCCATAAAGTTTTTTAATAACATCTTAAAATTAAATTAAATAAGGATATGGCTTGTTGTGGGAGATTATTTTGAAATAAATTATTTTAAACAATTTTTATGTTGAAAATGAAAACGTTAAGTTAATATTAATTAATAAAAAATAATAATAATAATAATTAATAAAGAATTTTTATGATATTGAAATTTTAGTTATAATTATGAATGCATTCCTAAATTAGAATTTATTAAACTTAAAATTAAAAAAATACAAATAATAATTATTGATATTAATAATACAATGATTTTAATAATTAAAAGAAAAATTTGCTTTATCTGATTAATAATGTTATAATGAGGTTATGTAAAAGAATTTATACTATTTACAATGTAAAGTGACCTGCGGATATTCACTAGGTTCAGCGCCGCCGGAGATATCCACCGGGGAAGCATAACCTAAGGATAACCAACAGGTTCACGATTTATATGAAATCCGGGGATAACCTCTGGAATAATAAATACCATGAGCTCACCGAGATAATGGATAATCTCCGGGGATTAGAACTCTTACTGGGAATAGCTACCAGCAAGGAGAGATGATCGTTCTGGGGTTGACCGCCAGAAAATTAATAAATTTCGTGCGTGCATTTTGGTAATAAAGAAAGTGCGGACCTCGGAGAGATCTGACCGCACGTTCGGTTAACATTATACTATGGCGCTCTAGCGGAGCGCGCGAAAATTACAATATTTAAATTATTTTTGTATATTTTATTTTTAATAAAAATTATACCCGGAGGGATAATGCTTCAATATATATATAAAACATGATCCCTTCCAATTGTTTAGCCCTCTAGGAGCAAAAGTGCCCACATTGGGCCCATGGAATTTTTTTGGAAGTTTTCAAATTTGCTAATAATTTTTTAGCAATTAATTTATAAAACCGAAAAGATGCAAAAAAAATATTTTCAATAGATTCCCCCATGGGAAAATTCCTGATAAATTTGATTTTTCAGTTGGTATTAGCCTAAAATGCTTCAGGACGCCAGAAAATGAAGATTTTGACTAGCAGTAGTAGTAGTTTATTCTTGTCAAATCATATACATAATTGTTACAAGACGTACATAGAAATAAAATTACATGAAAAAAAGTTTACAAAAAGTTTACCAAAAAATTTAAATTATATATAAAAAAAAGTATTCATTTCTTTTTTTTTAAATAATATTTAGTAAGTAAGATATTAATATAATATAATATAATATAATATACATTTATAATAAAGTATTTAATATATTTTATTCTATTTAAATCGAATTCTTTCATTTCTCTATTTTAATTTTATTGCTTCTTATTTAGCCATATATATAAATATACATATTTTTTTCTTTTTATATATATACATATATATATATGTATGCAAATATTTATTTATTTATTTATTAATTTATTTATTTATTTTTATTTTATAGATTTTTATTCTCTACATAGAATATATTCTCAATCATCTTTATCATTTAAAATTATTTTAATTAAGATTATTAATTTTCTAGCTTGTGCTTCATTTAAATTATTTAAGTGGTAATCAAAGCTATTTTCCATATCACTATTTACTATTTCAGGTATTAATTTCACTCTATAGTCTTTATATCTTTCACAATCAATAATTGAATGTAATATGGAATTTCTCACTGCACAATATTCACAATAATCGTCCTCATTTAAAGTGTAAATCTTTTTTTTAGTTAAAACTCTTATATTATAAATATTCAGGACTCTCAATTGTGCTAATATTTTTTTATCATTTATTGGTATCTTAAGATTTAAATAGTTGTTGTTTGGATTTATTTTAAAAAGCCATGGGTATACCGTTAATGATGTACTAGTTTCAATACTCAGAATGTCTTTTCTTTTACTATAATTTTCGAATTCTTTGATTAGATTTTCTTTTTCTTTCAAAAATGATTCTAATGTCAAGTTATTAAATAAATCAATTTTTCCTATTTTTTCTAAAAAGTATTTTTTAATCTGGTTAATCCAGTTATAGGTTCTGTTTGACTTATCCATATTTGCTAATTCTATAAGCTTTTTCAAACAAATTTTAGGTATTCTTTCCTCTTGCATCTCGAGGATTCTTTGTACAAAATTAAGTAAGACTCTGAATATTGTAACCTGCATACTTTCTATTCCTATTTCTATTCTAATTACGTACCCTGGTGTATTATTAGGCATTAAAAGTAATTTTCTGAAAAAAATATTTTGAATTTTTTCAATTTTTTCCATATATCTCAAGCTCCATATAGGGGCAGCATACATGGCAGTTGATGAGACAAGTGCTTTAAATAGTTTTATAGATGTTTCTAAATTCATAAATTTTAATCTATTTATCAAATTTATTGCAGGCTGTATTGCATTTTTACCTTTTGTTTTAAAGAAATCACTTGCCTTATCAAATAGATCAGTACGTGAGATAGGAACTCCTAAATATGTACATTGTTTTTCAAAATCTATTTTTTCATCATTATATAAGAGTGGAGGAAGTTTCTTTTCACTTCCGTACCCTCCTTTTTGTATTAATAACGTTTTTGTTTTCTTAATATTCAACTGTAACTCATTTTTGTTAATGTATTCCTCAAGCCCTTTAATTATTTTCCTAAGTCCTCTGCTTGATTCGGAAAGAAATATCATGTCATCTGCAAATGCTAACATAACTATTTCTACTAAGTGATTTACTGATACTCCTTTCAAATCTCTGTCTAACAAAAAATTTTCCATGTCATTTAAAAATAGTGAAAATAATAAAGGGCTTAGGGTTTCACCTTGCAATACACCTATGGTAAAAGGGATTCCATCAGAAATGCCCTCCTTATTCTTAATAACAATATTTGTTTTAATATATAAATTAATTAAAATATTTATTATTTTGTGGCTTACTCCAACTTGACTTAATTTTTTCCACAATAAAGTGTGTGAAACTGAAGGGAAAGCGCTCTTTAGATCAACGAAGAGGGCATAGAGCTTTCCCCCTTCCTTCTGTAATTGTTTTTGGATTATTGCATTTAATACAAAAATATGCTCTGTCGTGCCTCTTCATTCTCTAAAGCCCGCTTGCCATTCAGGTATTTTTTTGTTTTTTTCAGCCCATCTATTCAGTCTTATATGCAAAATCATTGTAAATATTTTCAAAATTGTATTTACTAATGAGATTGGTCTAAAGTTTTCAGGTAGATTTTTATCACCTTTTTTATATAACATCTTAACTATAATTTTTGTCCAAGAATCAGGGACTTTTTCCTCTTTTCTTATTTTATTAAATAGTACATATATATACATGAGCCAATTACTTGGCAAGTTTTTAAGGAATTCGTTTGTAACTTCATCCATACCAGGAGCTTTTTTTTTTTACATTTTTTAATTGCATTTATTATCTCAATTAATGATATTTCATCATCTAGCTCCGGGCATGCATTGCCACAAAGAAATTTAACACTACTGTCTATGATTCTTGGCGGAAACTGGTTTCTAAAGTAATCATACCATATTTTTAAATCTATATTGTTTGAATCATCTTTTTTTTTTTGGTCTATATGTATTTAGTTTTTCCCAAAATTCCTTTGGATCTTTAGTATTTATAATTTGGCTAATTATACTTAAGTAGAAACTTTCTCTTTTATGTTCAATAAACTTAAAATATCGGTTTTTAAGTTCCATTAATTGGTTAGTTTCTATCTCCGGAAATTCTATTTTTTTACATGTTTAAAAAAATTATCTAAATATTTTTAAAATTTTTTACATTCATCATCAAACCACGGTTTTTTCTTTACATAACTATATTTATCAACTGTGATCATATTTAAATTTTTAGCTATTTGCATGATTGTATCAGTAATATTACTAGCCATTTCATTAACCTCAAGATTAACCAACCCAACATTTGGAGAAAGTTCCATACTAGCACCAAATTCGACTTCCCTAGTATCTTTCAATTTAATAGTTTTTTCTGTTTTGTTATCTATTTTAATATTTAAATCTATTTTAATTTGTACTATTAAATTTCCAGATCTAGTTACTCTATCAAGTACTAATACATCTTTGGTTAAACATAAAGCTAGGAAGTTACATATAATTAGATCTACAATAGATTTTCCTTGTTTACCTACAAAAGTGAAATTCGCTGGTTGATCACCTGGGAATCTTCCATTTGCCACATACAAATCATTTTTTTCGCAAAAATTTATTACTTCTTTTCCTCTTGGGTTTAGTTTTTTATCCTTACTTTCCCTTTTTGTATTGAAAAAAGATGACTGTATTTGTATTGGATCTATTTCCCCTTTGTCCGCTATTCTTGCATTAAAGTCACCGCCAATTATTATATGTGCATCTTCATACTTATTGTTTATAAAATTTATAATTTCATCTAATTCACCTAACTTTGGAGTGATATTTACTAAAGGACTTATATATATTAGCCCTACTATTAATATTTTATTTTTACTTGTTATTTTTATAAATATGCAGAATTCTTTTTTAACTACTATTTCAGTCTTTTTGTATATTCTATCATTATACAGAATAACTAAGCCCCCACTTGCCCTACCTTTTACATGTGTTTTTTCGGCTACACTGTCTATTATATTAAACTGACTTGGTATTGCTAATTTATCTCGATCCATGTGCCATGTTTCACTAATACATATTATATCTTCTATTTTTATCTTATTTGCTATATATGAAAAATTCTCAATACCCGTCGCATTCCAGTATAGTATTCGAGCGTGTGGGGGGGCTATTTGTTAATCATATTTTTCTACATTATCTGTTTCCATGCCAGTACCTGTTACTAGCGCCCCTGTATTGATGTCTTCTGCTGTACTTACATGCGTATTATTTAACACCTTTGTTTTTTTTGGCGTGCGCATGCTCATGTTGTTGCTGGTCGACGAGACACTTGCCGGTCTCTTTAATTTTGATTGTGTGAGTACGGGCCTTGGTTTTTTATTAAATATGTTATATGTTTTTTCATTATTCCCTTCGACTACCGCTTCATTTTTTTCTATCTCTTTCTCATCGTTGTTGTTTCTTTCTTTTTCTTTTTCAAGTATTTTGACTGCGTCGTCAAGGTTATAATTTTTTTCTCTTATTCTTATTTTGTTCCCATAAATTTTTGCTTCAATATTCAATATTTTTAATTCTTCTCTTACATATTTTAATTTATTAAACTCTTCCCTATCTTCTTTGGAAAAATTATTAGCTACACTTATGTTGAATTTATTTTTTAATATCTCAGATTTTTCAAAAATGGATTTTTTTGCATTTTGTGATATTAATGTCACTATTACCGGTCTTGTTCCTACCTTAGCCCCAATTCTTTTCAAATTTTCAATTTTATTAACATCAATTTCTGCTTCTCTAAATATATTTTTTACTTTTTTATACAGCTCCCTATGCCCTTCTCCTGTATCTTCAATATTGTAAAATACCACGTTTTCAGCCCTTGCACTATTTTTAATGTAATCGACTTGTTTTTTTAACTCTAATAAATCACTTTCAATCTTTTGATTTTTTTCTACACTTTTTTCTTTTATCTCAGCTATATCCTCGGTATTTTTTTTTATTTCACTTACTATTTGTTCATTTTCTTTTTTATAATCATGAAATTGTTTTGTCAAGTTAACCAACAAATCTTTTAACTCGTTATTTGTTGTCTCCATCATTATTATTTTTTTTTATTACTTTTATTAAATCAATAGTTTCTATATATATTTAATTTATCTTAAAAGATTATACCGATAATTATCTAATTTTATGCAAATATTTTAATTATTTCACTAATTTTTGACGAGCGTCATTAAACACGACTTGTCGGGCCCGCTGTTCGCGCCGATCAAGATTTTGACTATTGATGCGGTAATTTGAATTTCTAAGAAATAAAAATTTTTTATCTATGAATTTTATACTCTCATATACACCTACATATATACACATATACACTCACGTAGATGCGGCTCAACCACACTACGATTCAAGCATTCTTATACTATATTTACGACAATATACGCGTTCAATATGATGCGTTTTTTTACTTTATATACTCATAGTAGATTCACTGTTGTTATTTAACATTTAGTGGTGAAATTATTTATCCAGTTACATACATTTCCCACATTGTTGACCCCGACGTGATAATAAATCGCACAAAATTTTAAGTTAACATATAATTTTTATATTAAATGATATTCAAGTGAGTACAAAAGATTAAAAATTCATCATCAAGAAACTATTTTTGGGCATTGTAAACTTTCTCATGACTCAAAATTAGAAAAAAAAGCAATTAAAAATCACATCTGGCAATCATTCAACGGTACTTGTCACGTACAAAACAAGTTCTATAAATATATGGGCATATCCATTACTTTTCATACAAAAGTGTGCGCACCCATGACTCTGATCGGGCTCAAATTTTCAGGGGTGGTTTGAAGTAATAAAAAACTCAGCCAGCCAAAATTTCAGCCATTTTGCAGGACGGGTTGCCGAGATACAAGCTCTAAAAGGTCCAAAAAAAGCTGTTTTTAGCCAATTTTCAAAAATTTACTGGGTTTCAAGGATTAGTCCAAAAAACATCCGGCTGGTCTCATTTTTTCCCTTAAACATTCAACTTTTACCAAAAAGTTTTTCAAAAAGTTTCATGGAGTTGATTTTTACTGGCATTGATTAACGTAAGATTTATTTTATCGAAAAATGCTGATTTTTGAACTTGAATTGTGACTCAGCATCATTAGCTAAAAATTTTTGGTTGATTTCATTAAAAGCGTCTATCAAAGACCTTTCAAATGAGATCTTAAACGTTAAAAAAGCTTATTAGGGACCGGAGATATAAGCAATTGAAAGTTTGCTGTTTCCGAAAATATCGATTTTTTAACAACTTTAATCGTCTGCAAAATTTTTCTCTGAGCACTTTAAGGGCTGAAAATTTCAGGAAAGCTTCTTTTGATATTAAAAAAAATTCCCTAAAAACCCCCTTTGGGCGATGGAATTGGCTTCTGTTCGTAGATATAAGACTCTGAAAATGTGTAATAATTGGACCAATATTGGCCAATAAATGGTTAAGGGGTCAACCAAAAAATTTTTCTTCTTCAATATTCGAATAGCCAGGGAAAAATGAGCTGAATTTAAAAAAAAAAATTTTATTTTTGACCGAAAAATAAGCAAGTTATCATCATTTTAAGATTTTTAAAAAAATTTTCCAAAAATCCCATTTTTAGGGTCATTATACAGTATTCTAATTCGAAATAATGATAACTCGCTTATTTTTCGGTCAAAAATAAAAATTTTTTTTTAAAAATCAGCTCATTTTTCCCTGGCTATTCGAATATTGAAGAAGAAAAATTTTTTGGTTGACCCCTTAACCATTTATTGGCCAATATTGGTCCAATTATTACACATTTTCAGAGTCTTATATCTACGAACAGAAGCCAATACCATCGCCCAAATTTTTAGGGAATTTTTTAAATATCAAAAGAAGCTTTCCTGAAATTTTCAGCCCTTAAAGTGCTCAGAGAAAAATTTTGCAGACGATTAAAGTTGTTAAAAAATCGATATTTTCGGAAACAGCAAACTTTCAATTGCTTATATCTCCGGTCCCTGATAAGCTTTTTTAACGTTTAAGGTCTCATTTGAAAGGTCTTTGATAGACGCTTTTAATGAAATCAACCAAAAATCTTTAGCTAATGATGCTGAGTCACAATTCAAGTTCAAAAATCAGCATTTTTCGATAAAATAAATCTTACGTTAATCAATGCCAGTAAAAATCAACTACATGAAAATTTTTTTGGTAAAAGTTGAATGTTCAAGGAAAAAAATGAGACCAGCCGGATGTTTTTTGGACTAATCCTTGAAGCCCAGTAAATTTTTGAAAATTGGCTAAAAACAGCTATTTTGGGACCTTTTAGAGCTTGTATCTCGGCAACCCGTCCTGCAAAATGGCTGAATTTTGGCTGGCTGAGTTTTTTATTACTTCAAACCACCCCTGAAAATTTGATCCCGATCGGAGTCATGGGTGCGCACACTTTTGTATGAAAAGTAATGGATATGCCCATATATATGCCTCAGTACAATAGAAATTTTAGTATAATAGGCTATTACCCGTATTTTAGAAAAATAAAGCCTTTAAATTCACATCTAGCCTATGTTACTAAAATTTTTTGTATTATAGCCTACTATACGTGTTTTAGCCTATAATACTGAAGAAGCGCCGTATTATAGAAATCAAATTTTTTTTCTAGTTTACTCTAGTAAAAATTCACAAGCGCACCAATTATAAAATAAATATGTTATTTATTAATTTCGTGTACATTTAATTTAACTTTTTTTACACCTATTTGTTGAACATTGTTTTGCAGAAGTACAATTGCATTTTTTATAACTTTAAATAAATTGGAAAAAAAATTTAGTTTCTATAATACGGCGCTTCGTCAGTATTATAGGCTGCAACACGTATAATAGGTTGTCGAATCCTTAGGAACCTCAGTTGAAGCCAAATTTAGGGCTCTTTTTAAGGGCCAATCGTTATGCGACAAGAGACCGTCACAGTTCCTAATTCTAGTTTGACATACACTGGGAATGAATTGGTTGCGCGAGAAGACAAATCGCAGGCGTCTCGCCCCACTAATATTTATGTATCTCACGAGCAAAATTTTCGGCTTCTCAGACGCCAAAAATATTTGCTCTCGAGACGAAGCGCGCGCAGTTGCCTCGCGTAACTCTTCCTATACATATTTTAAGCATATACTATATGTATTTCTGTAGTTTGTTATTTCTTTTAAAAAAAATAAAAATATTTTTGTGTTAATTATAAACTTGTTATTTTAAACTTTAAACAGGATCCTTTTTACTAAAAATGTTTTTGTTAAGTATTTAGATAAATAAATTATTTATGTAATAAATAATAGTTTTTAATAGTAGTATAATCTAAAACTTTTAAAAAAATTTTCAATTTACTTTTTCAACCTTTTTTTAAAATAATATTAGTAAAAAAAATAACAAGTTTATAATAAACACAAGAAAATATTTATTTTTTTCAAAAGCACGAGGTTTTTACTAATATTATTTAAAAAAAAAGTGAATTAAAAAAGTAAATTGAAAAATTTTTTTTAAGTTTTAGATTACTACTTTTAAAAACTATTATTATTTATTTATTTATCTAAATATTTAACAATAACATTTTTATTAAAAAGTGTCTAGTTTAAAGTTTAAAATAACAAGTTTATATAATAAACACAAAACTATTTTTATTAACAAACTACATAACAATAATATAGTATATGCTTAAAATATGTATAGGAAATGTTGTGCGAGGCAACTGCGCGCGCTTCGTCTCGAGATCAAATATTTTTGGTGTCTGAGAAGCCGAAAATTTTGCTCGCGAGATACATAAATATTAGTGGGGCGAGACACCTGTTTGTCTTGTTTGTCTTCTAGCGCAACCAATTCATTCCCAGTGTAAGGCGTCGGGTAAGGTCAACGGTACGGTCCTAAAGTCGCTGTTCTTAGACCGGATGCCTGACCATATTAGGGCTCCATTGGCGGTTGTGGAAGCCGAATATTTGTCAAAGTTGCCTTATCTGGCTGAAAAAATTGCGGAGAATCCTCCCACCGTTCCATCGATTCTTTCGTCGACTGTTAGTGTAAAACAAAATATTTACATATGAAAATTTTTTATTAATTGATAAATTATATTTTTAATTTATGCTCAATTATTTGTCAGATTTATTTTTTTCATAAATTTGTTACTATAAGGTAGGAGAATACAGTAACTTTCGTCTGTTTTTATTTATATTATATTTATTTGTTATTATATTTTGTATAATTACAAATATTTTTATAAATTAAATCCTATTTAATGTTATAGAAAAATTTTAAAGATGTAATTGTTTTAAAACTTTAAGTAAGCATATGATTTATCAATCTTCATCGCTGTTTTCGACCATAACGGGGTATATGTTATCCAAATCGAATAAATTAGTCAATACTTCAGCAAGTGCTTTTGCATACTTCAGCAAGTGCAAGATTTTGAAAAGGTAATGTCCATGTGATAAATAATTATAGAGCGAAGCTCTACCTTAATGGATGCAAAAATTGACACCTTGTGGGCACAATATCTCAACAACGATTCATCGGATTACTTTCACTTTTTATAACTGTATTTCTTTTATCGAGTTGATGGAACCTATAGTTTTTGGACCCAATCTGCTATTTTTAAAAGCATGTTTATTCTTGTATTTTCGCTTCACAGAGGTGAAAAACCTTATAAATGTCAACTGCGCAATAAATTTCATAGCTTTTGTATAAAATTTGCATCGATCAAATATCATACAAATGCAAAATCACACAAGATACTATACTTTTAGGCACGATCACCCTATGTATGCAATAAATAGATGAAATCGTGCTTTATAAGTTTGTCAGGTCAAAAAATGAAAGTTTTTAAATTGTCCAATTCGTGAAGAAATTTGGTTTCCAAGTCATTCCGATGCCTGCACATGCTTTTACTGACTTGTGTAGGGATGTATGTTCGAGAAAGTGTTTCCTCAATATCTTAGAACCTACTCGATGAATTAAAAATCCCTTAGACCAAATTATTTAAAATCTTATCTAGTTCCAGGGTTTTCAATTTCAAGTGATTTTATAAAGTCCTTGCAGAGAAATGTCCAAAAAACTGATTGCAGATATCAAAAAAAATTATTAAAAAAATGATAAAGATGGTGAAAAGTGAATTGTTTTTGAATTTAATACATCCAAAATATGGTTAATGACCTACAATAACTAAATTAATTAAAATTTATTTTTTAGGCACGATCAATCTATGTATGTGTTACGCTCCGTTTGAGGAATGGGCCATTTCGCGGAATGGGACGCTTATCGGCCCGTTCCGCGGAATGAGACGGTCACCTGTCCAATCCGCGAAATGGGCATAAAATCGGCCATTCCGCGGAACGGAACATCAAATCTTACTCTCGTTCCCTGATTTGGGACAGTTGGTTTTTTTAAAGAATAATTCGTGAATTTTAATAATAAAAAAAAAATTATTTAAGATTTTGAGTAAAATAATGAAAAAAAAAATTATTTTATTTATTTCATAAAAAATATTTTCTTTTTAACTGTTTATTAATAGCAACTTTTTTTCTTTTTTTTTTGAAATTAAATTTATTAATTATTACTTATTTAAATATTTTCTTTTTAACTTTTATTAATAAAAAAAATTTTTTTCGTACATTTAAAATTATTTTTTTGTGTTGAATATCTCGCACAAAAAAAAACATAATGATTTATCATCATGTTTTATCATATGGTTGGTATCATATGATTTAACATAAGGTATATATTTTTATATTTATACACTACTTAAGAAAAACACGTAAACACATAAAACTGACCGTACAAATTGAGTTTTTAGTTGATGAAGTGAATGATAAAGAGTATATTGGGTGAAAGAATGAAAATTTTCATTCATAAAAACGGTTTTCTTAACCTCTAAAACCCCCAGGTAGTGTAGAAAGTTCATTCTTTCAAATTTTCCGGTCCACCATTTTGGAAAATCGGAAAATACATTGAGGTGAAAAAATGAAAATTATACCTCCAGGTTTTCAGCTTTTCCTAGGAGGGTTCATTTTAATCCCGAAGGTTCTCCAGGAGATAACAGAAATTCTTTTATCAAAAATATATACCTTATGGTAAATGATATGATAAATCATAATGATTTACCATATGGTCCAACCATATGATAAAACATGATGATAAATCATTGTTTTTTTTTTGTACGAGATATTCAACACAAAAATATAATTTTAAATGTACGAAAAAAAATTTTTTTATTAATAAAAGTTAAAAAGAAAATATTTTTTATGAAATAAATAAAATAATTTTTTTTTATTAGTAAAATTCACGAATAATTCTTTTAAAAAACCAACTTCTAAAAAAAACCAAATTGGGGAACGAGAGTAAGATTTGATGTCCCGTTTTGCGGAATGGACAGGTGACCGTCTCATTCCGCGGAACGGGCCGATAAGCGTCCCATTCCGCGAAATGGCCCAATCCTCAAACGGAGCGTAACATATGCAATATATAAATAAAATCCTGCTTTAAATGATCATGAGTTTATAAGACAAAAAAGTCTTTAAATTTTCCAATTTATAGAGGAATTTGGTCCCCAGGTCATTCCGATGCCTCGACATGCTTATATTGCCTTGATGTGTGATAATAAATAATAGTTTTCAATTTATGAGAGTGTGGATCCCATCAACGTTATTAAAGAGAAAATACTCAATAAATATGTGATTGTGCCTGAAATAAAAAAACCTTAGCTTTTTTATAATTCTTTGCGATTTTTATTATTCATTAAATAATCCGAATTTATTGAGTTAAGGATTTAACGCCCAAGAGCCTATCTACGAGTTCTAAATTAATTTTAAAACCAAAATTGATTTTTCTTAAAATGTGCCCCTATGTGAAAAAGTCTCAATTATCAGAATTTGATGTCAAACTTACTATAAAATTAACCGGAAACTAATTACTTAGTGTAAAAGTTGGAAACTAAAAAAAATCAATACGTTGCTTATCAGTATTGAAAATAACATAAGAAAAAGGTATATTTAATAAAGAATAATAAAATTTTCATTTTTTGTGTGTTTTAGGACATATTTTTTGCATGATTTTTTTTATGTCAAAATGGCGGCGAATGGAGATTTGCAAATAAAATTACTAAAAACAAGTTGCATTAGATTATTTGTTTTTAGGCATATTTTTTGGAATTTAACATTAATATTGGTTTTAAAATTAATTTGCGTGTGAGTATGAGAACTGAATTTAGGCACAGAGATATTCAAGACCTAAATACATACACTTTCGTATCCTAATTTTTTCAGCCGCGTATTCTGGAAAAAGTTATGAATCCACAAAAATAGCCAATTTTTGAAAAAAACTAAAAGTATGAAACCCCGGGATAACCTAGGTTTTTAACTAAGGCCAAAACATAATAACTTTAAATTCAACATTTTTCGGTATTTTAATTCTGGAAAGGCATGTCGGGCCATTGAAGACGTTTAGCCGATCTCAAATTCATGTATACTATAAACTAAGAGTGCGAGTAAACGGCGGGTCTTCAATAGCCCGATATGCCTTTTCAGAGCCAAAATACAAAAAAATTAAAATATAAATTAAGCATGTTTTGGGCTAATCTAAAAATCGAATCTATTCCGGGGTGTCATAGTTTAAGTTTTTTTTTTTTCAAAAATTGATTCTTCTAGAGCACGCGACCAAAAAAATTAGAATACAAAAGTAGGTATGCTTTGATTCTGAAACACGCAATCTGGGGTACAAAGTAGAGGACATGATATCAACAAGAACTACCCCATTGTAAATGTTTTTTTGAAATATTATGAAAGCAGAGGTAAAATTATCTAATTAACTGCCTTTTTTGAAGAAAGGGTCAGAAAATTGGAATTGGAATTCAATAAAGCTCTAATTGGGCTATAAGACTAATTATAGGATGTGAAAACTAAACCTCTAAAAAGGTTTATTTATATTACATTAATGCTAAGCAACATTACAATACAATCGCTATTCTTATAATTTGTAATTATCACCTCTACTAGATGTTAAGATTCTAAACCCAAATTATTCTGATTTTGTAAACCTGTATTATTCTAATTTCTTAAATCGAAATTATTCTAAGTTCTTCAACTCGAATTATTACAAGTCACTAAGCCCGGGTTATTTTAAAACCCTAAAGTTGAATTTTTCTAAGCCTCTAAAAGTAAATTATTCTAATTTTTATTGATAATGACTTTATCGCCCATTTTTTTGTATAAACTTGTATTTGGAAAATTGAATTTATCGATCAATAGTGCAAAAGAAGTAGTCTACTCTAGAAGTAGGTAGTCTTTTGATACATAATAAGTGTGCCAAATATCAAGGGATTTGATTGAGTAGTTTCGGATTTAGTAATTTTTGGGTATTAATTCTCTTAAAAAAATGGGTAAAAATTTGTCTCAGAATTACCCTTAAAATTGCTAAATCCGAAACTGCTCAATCAAATCCCTTTATATTTGGCACACTTATTATGTATTAAAAGACTACCATTTTGCACTAAAACTTTTTTATTTTGGATATGTAGGTTCAGAGATATCATCAGTCAAAGTAGCCGTTTTTTACCCATTTTTAAAAGCTACATAGCACCCACAAAACTTTTTAAGAAATCAACCAATTACCACGCAAGTGGTCTCATTTTCTTTGTTTTAATAAATAACAACTTTTAAGAGAAAAAAATTTCAAAAAACTTACCGTTAATCTACTTTTATTTCAATTTTTCTGTTTTTAAAATGTCGACCTGCCGCCGCTCAGTGCCTAAAATGGGCACAGTAGATTTACAGAGTTGAAAAGGCCAATGAGAATAAAAAACTAGACCCTTTTCCAGTCAATTTGAGAAAACCAAAATCTTTTTAAGTTGCCACCATTTTTGGACAGAGGGGGGTGGCTGGGTTGAGAAATAATCGCCCATGTACATAAGAGTGAATTTTTATATAAATGTGTAATTGAGCATAAATTATAGAATACTTAGATAAAAATATTATTGATTGAATTTAAATAATATTAAACATGAAACACAAAAGTACATAGATACAATGTAAATGAAATATTTTATTGTTAATTTAAATTTGATATTTTGTGCATAAGAGTTTTATAATTATTATTAAGAGATTGAGTATCTTTTTTTTCATTAATTGCGTAATCCTCAAGTTAAGTATATAGCATTTCAGAAATTCTACGCTTATATAAATTAGGTTCAAGATCTGGAATGGAAATTTTTTTCCAATCGATTTCATGATTATTTATGCAATGCTTAGCTACAACTTTATCTCTTTTATGTTTTATGTCTTTTTTGTGTTCCGTCATTCTATGAAATAATGGTTTTTTTGATTCACCAATATATACAGCAGGACAAATTTTACATTGTAATTTATATACAGAATTGACATTTTCTATAGTTAAGGTACGGTCTTTACCTCTTTTTACAAATCTAGAAAGTTTATCTGTAATACCTGGTAATACAATAATATTATGCTTTTTTAAGATATTTTTTACATTATTAAAAAGAGGGTTTTTAAGGAACTTTGACTTTAGGAATTTTACTGTATATATTTTTTTAAAAATCATTTTGAATATTATTATTGTTATTATTATTGTTATTATTTAAACTAACATTATTGTAACTATTTTTTATAATATATAGTTCTTTGCTTATAAATTTATCTATGAATTTAGAAGGATAATCGTTTAGCAGTAACACGTTTTTACAAAATTTTATGTTGTCAGAATGAAACCTAGAATAATATGATAACTTAATTGCTTTGTCAATAAGACCGGTAGTTTCAGATGTAAATAGTACTGTTTCATTTTTATCTAAAGATATATGTAAATTTCTACAAAATTGTATCCCTCTACCAAAATCTCATATTAACAATAGTTTTCAATTAAAAGAAAAATTAAATAGCTTAAATATCCCTGATGATCACATTCTGCTTACTGCTAAACGATTATCCTTCTAAATTCATAGATAAATTTATAAGCAAAAGACTATATATTATAAAAAATAGTTACAATAATGTTAGTTTAAATAATAACAATAATAATAACAATAATAATATTCAAAATAATTTTTTAAAAAATATATACAGTAAAATTCCTAAAGTCAAAGTTCCTTTCAAAAACCCGCTTTTTAATAATGTAAAAAATATCTTAAAAAAGCATAATATTATTGTATTACCAGGTATTACAGATAAACTTTCTAGATTTGTAAAAAGAGGTAAAGACCGTACCTTAACTATAGAAAATGTCAATTCTGTATATAAATTACAATGTAAAATTTGTCCTACTGTATATATTGGTGAATCAAAAAGACCATTATTTCATAGAATGACGGAACACAAAAAAGACATAAAACATAAAAGAGATAAATTTGTAGCTAAGCATTGCATAAATAATCATGAAATCGATTGGAAAAAAATGTCCATTCCAGATCGTGAATCTAATTTATATAAGCGTAGAATTTCTGAAATGCTATATACTGAACTTGAGGATTACGCAATTAATGAAAAAAAAGATACTCAATCTCTTAATAATAATTATAAAACTCTTATGCACAAAATATCAAATTTAAATTAACAATAAAATATTTCATTTACATTGTATCTATGTACTTTTGTGTTTCATGTTTAATAGTATGTAAATTCAATCAATAATATTTTTATCTAAGTATTCTATAATTTATGCTCAATTACACATTTATATAAAAATTCACTCTTATGTATATATTAATAGTTTTAGTATACTATAAACAATGACGAGAGAAGTAGATTTCTCTATTTTTAAAATTCATATTATTATCTATGTAAAATGATTTAATAGACTGTTATAATTAATATTTTTGGTAAATATTACCTATTTATATAAATTTTATAAAAAATTATATATTTATAATAAATAAAAAATTTTTTAGTCAGAAGAGGTGGAATATTATCCACGAAACGTTATAAGATATATAAAAAATAATATTGTTTTTTATTTCTTTTGCCCTATTGATCGTTTAATTCAATTTTCCAAATATAAATTATTCTAAGTCCCTAAGTAGATATTATTTTAAATCCCTAACCCCGGATTATTCTAAATGCCTAAACCGAAATTTGTCCAAGTACCATTGGACCTTCCCCCCTTAAATCAGACACATTTGACCCCCTTTTGTATTTTTTGATTCACGAGTTACCCCTCCTTATAAATGAGTCCTTTTGAATGTGTTATAAACATATATGTACATATATATAGACATATGTCTATAACTCGTTGGTTCTTTTAGGAGCTTTCTACAATAGCCACATGCACAAATATGGAAGTACCTATGGATAGACATATATGTGTATGGCCAACCTAATATTAAAATCTGCCTTACCAGGTAACAAGTCCTCAATAATTAATGTAGAAAAATAGAGGGTGCAGTTATCTGAAGGTTGGCCATACACAAATATGTCTATCCATAGATACTTCTATATTTCTGTATGTGGCTATTGTAGAAGCTGCCTTATACTACTATATAATAGTGTTAGTGTGTGATATTGTCAACCGTTTGATTTTTTTTTGTCATTTGACTTTAAAAATAACACCCAAAGACCGTGCATATGTTTTTTTCAGGATTTAACAAAAAAATTGTCCCCACTACTATATTAATCCTCCGTTTTTTTATTTACTAAATAAATATGTTAATAAAAGCCATTTTTCATACTGCAGAAGTCATGAAACTTCTGAAAAATAAAATGTAATCTAAGATTACAAGTATCAACAAATAGCGATGCAACTAATAAAATAAAATTCACGTCCCGCTCGGAATCACCGTGAGTTGACGTTTTAAGAGCGGGGGCTGAAATATTGACGACGTTTTTAGGGGCGTGGGGTAAAATGGACTTAGAATATTTTCGATTTAGAGACTTAGAACAATTTGAAGTGGGAGTCAGCGCCTGATCAGGCCCTGATAAGGACAAGAACTTAGAATACTTTAGGTTTATGGACTTAGGATAATTTATATTTCGGGATATATTTTAATTTCGATCTTTTTATGATAATTATGGAATTTACGTTAAAACTGTTATAAGTGAACATGTTCCATGATCGTTGGTTGTGTGAAAACACAACCCAGTTATAAGTTTTTTTCATTTTCTGTTAAATAATACAGGGGTAGTTTTATCCATTTTCGCCCCCGTACAGAAGTCAGTAAATTAAATAAAAGTTAAAATAAGATAAAACTTTTTCAAATGCAAGATTAAAAGAAAAATAAAGAAAAAAACTCTCATTATATTAAAACTCTTAAAACGTAGGACTTATTAATTTGATCATTAGTTTCTAAATATTGTAAAAAATCCTATAAGATGGAAAGTTTCTGCTGCATTTTCCTATTTTCTTACCCAGTAGGACCCCAAATTCAGATTTAGCGATATACAAAACCTACAGAAGAGTTTTTCTAATTCTGTTTATCGAATTCTTAAACCACTACGACACATTCTGACTTGAGTTTAATATTAATTTGGTAGTGAATTGAGGGGTATTAGAGTTCAAAGAAATTTTTTATTCAATTCTTTTCAGCGAACAAATAACAAGGTTAAAAAATAAGGAGCGTATTTTTGGTGTCCTTTTTTGCCAATACTTAAAAATTCTAACTATTCTTAACATTTCTATTTAAACATTATTATTGAACTCAATCAAATCAAAACTTTTAAAATCCCAAAATTAAAAAATTACTGAAACTCTTTTCTTGTTTTTTTTGTAACATGATCAGCTTCGCTCTACCCGTCATTGACGGTATTTAGTATATAAGGGCAGCTGTATGTGAGCAACATCTTGCGGTCAGCCAACAGTTGGGACAATTGCAACAATAATCTTTTATTGCATCATATCCTGTCTTATCAGGATCACACTCTACATAACATTAAAGTATTTGTGTCGGTACGACAGAAAATAACAAATTCGAGTTTTGGAAATTTTGTTAGAATAGTCTTCGCCTCCAAATTTAGTAGGCGTCTTCTTCGCCACTACATTTGAGGTAGCGCAGTATTCCATTTACCTTTCACTTAGATTTTTTTTCCTTAGGGTTTTGAATAAGCGTTTTTTTTGCTAGGGGCGTCGATATATACTGCTGCTATATTATACATCAAAATTGCAGTTTTCAATGATTCCATTATATCGGCAATAAAATGTGGACATTTCCATGCAATTTAAATAAAAAAAGTCGAGAGGAACAGTATATGATGAATTAAGCTTTAATAACAAGCATGCAGTTTTACATATTCCTTCAGTATTAGATAAGTTTTGGTTTCGGAATTGCTGATGAAGAAGCTTATATTTTTCACCAAGAATACCATGTACACTTTCTACTACTCATCGAATTTTAGTCACAAATCGAGATGCATTTGATTCTTCTTTTGAAAGCTGCTTTTTTTACCTTTTAAAGCTGGCATTAGTACTCGATAACCATTTTCTTCTAAGAGATTTATAACATCTTTAAAACCTCTATCTAAAACAAACACGTTTCCTGGTTTTAAAATACTACTTATTCCGTTAGAATCTTTTAATAAGTGTTCTTACCATTGAAAACTGCAATTTTGATGTATAATATAGCAGCAGTGTATATAGGAACAGTATATAATGAATTAAGCTATGAAGTTTAAACAAAGGGTCTGAGGGCCTAAATAATATAAAAATTTTTTATTTGATTAAAAAATATTGCATAAATTTATATAAAATATTGAAAAACAGAAAAACTTTATTAAAAGAAAAGATTTGACTTGATGTTTTCTGAGCAGACGTTCTTATGTCGAATTTAATTTGTGCCCGCCCTGAAAAGTTGTGAGGTTTGTTGACGCTGCTCAGATATCAATTAAAATATAACACATTCACACACTCAATGACACAAATACAATAAAAAAAATACCTGGAGCTAGAAGTACAAAAAAACACTGACTGGACCACGTCCAGCCACGGCCACACTGGGCCACTTTTACTGCACGCAGAAAGTGCTTTGTTGTTTCTTGGCCAAGTACAAATTCTCAGTTCTTCCCCAGGTATCTAACGCAAGTCCTAATAACACCAGGCACACACACAAATCACGAAAATTTGATAACTGACTCCTGGACAGCGGCTTCAACAGCAAGGAAATTATTATTATTAAAAAATTATTATTACCTCTTTCCACGCGCGCGCTTATTGGCCGAAAATAATTTTCTATACTAGAGACTTATTTTTATATTTTAAATTTTTAGTTAGATAGAACGCGAATTTGTTGTTAATAAAAATCGACACGAATATTAAAATAAAACGCGGAAATTAAAGAAATTATAGTATGATCAATTTTAATTATTACAATTCATGTTATTTTGATTATAATTTTGTATATTTCTTTGGCGTACCCGATCGGTGACGCCATCTTCACGATCCAACGAGAAGCCGTCTTCCCCTCCCGCCCCGCGCAAATTGAGAATACGGCCTCTAGAGGATCATGATATGTTTCCATTGAAAATTAGAAAGATTTATTAACAAAATCCATAGAGCAATTCTAGTACTTTCGATGTTTGAGTTAATAAAAAATCTCTCGTATAGGTTGGTAAACCAAATTTTTAAGGTAGTACAACTTTTTTAACACATTTGGACAAACGGACAACGGTTACCACATTTTTTTAACCCCCCAAAACTTTTAAAACAGTTAGTTTTAAGATCCAATGTTTGGGAAAAAATCTAAACTTACATTTAGAGGAAATTTAGGAGAATTTAGGTTTAAAACATTTTAAAAAAAAATTTAATAACGATTATTTTCAATTTTTTTACATTTTGGGGTACTATTCAGCCCCGGGGTTACAAATATTGTTACTTTTTCAGCTGTAAAACGAAAAATGGCAACAACAAAATTTAAAAACATTTTTTTTATTTTTTTAAATTTAGGGGTAGTTTTCACTCCCAGGGAGGGAAGGGGTTTGATTAGTTTCATAATGGTGAATATACGAAACAATATTTTCAAGAAATTGATTAAAATACAAAAAAATAACATAAAGTCATGCTTTTTGTATTTATTCTTATTATAGGGTAAGTTTTAACCCTCCTATTATTAAACCTTATATATCAATTTCGGTGCATACCTATTTTCACGAAAATTCATTTAATATTGACCGAGATATGAATTATTTATTTATTTTAGGCCAAAAAAATAGTTTGGCCGATTCGTTCAGCGGTTTGGAGCTTTGCCCAGTAAACAAACTTGTTTACTAGGGTAGTTGACACTTTTCTTGACAAATTCCAAAAAATTTTGAGTTGATCTGATTTGCCTCTAATAAGTCCTTCATTTTACAAAAAAATTTAGTATTATATATTTATTGCTGCTCTTTTACTCTTACTGTTAAATTTATAAGCGTCAATACGGAGACAAAGGATAATTATTGAATTAATTTTTTTACTCTAATATTCCAGAAAAATTTTGTTTTTGAAAGTATGCAAAAGTTTTGAGTGTTATGAAATTTTAGTTAATGAATAAAATAATAGTGTTAGCTTGATATTTCTGTTTTACTTGTCGGTTCGTAGTTTTCATACCCTTGCGCCCTGTTTCAGATCCTTTTTCGTTTGACAGCATGTTATAAGTAAGATAAATTTAAAATAAGGAAATAACTATAATTATTAAAATTATTAAGGTTCAGCAAATTATATCTTATGAAAAAGAAATGATGGAAGTAGCAAGATCTTCAGAAATTTCAGACTGGAAAAAAATTGTAAAAAATCGACCAGCTTTAATTGAAATTTCAGACTTCGTATCCCCAGGATTGAGCGCAGCTTATAAAGAATTGGAATTATTAAGGAAACAAGAGTAAGTATTTTATTAATATATAATTCGATATTGAAAAAAAAGAATTAATAAATTCGTTCTATTTAAAGAAGCAGTATGAGTACTATTTCAGGAGCATTGGCTTATAAATTATATGACACTTATGGCTTAAATCTAGAGATAATAAGCAAGCTGGCGAAAATAGAATCATTGTCTTTTGATGCAAATGATTATGAAGAAGAATTGAATAAAGCTAAAAATCGTTCAAAAATAAAATCTAGTAAACTAAATGAAGACATGTATTTTGAGTCTTTTATAAATTCAGTAAAATCAGAAGAAATAATGGAAACAGATGACTCATATAAATATAAATATATGTCCAAAGAAAATGAATACTATTTTCCAATATTAACGTGTACTTTACAAGGATTGCTAGTTGATGGTAATTATAACGTATTTAAACAAATTTTTAATAGTTTAAGCTTAATAATGCATTATGCTATTCATTCGCTTAAATTCTTAGATAAAAAATTTAAAAAATGATCAAAAATTAATGGTTTTAACTTATGATTTTAAGATTTTTTAAAATCTTTTAGGGCATTTAAGTTAGTTTAAATTACAAATATTATCCACGTCAAAAATTCGTATAAAAGTTTTTATAATGATTTGATTATATTATAACAATGCACTGTTATCAACACTTTATTTATGACTGCACTGCTTTACTTTCGTCTTTTTTTCTGAAAAGCAATTCTCTAATTATACTGTACTAACATAAAGCTTATATTTTCTTAAATTATAAAAGTTTTAAAGTGCATTAGCATTAAGTTATGTAACAGTTTTTATAACTAAATTCAAAACAATTTTTCTAAAACTACGACTTCCAATTAAAAGAATTAGCTATTCCGTTCAAAGAATTAAAAAAAAAACAATAATGGCGTTTTTCTTATCAAATGGTAGTCATTTAGATACAGGATATTTATTTAATAGTAAAACACTTAAATAGAATATGATTATTATAAAATAATTTACGCTTTAAGAACACAATACAACCTATGTATAGTATGGATGCTTAGCATTTTCTATTTTGAAAAGGCGCGCATAACTGTCACTTCTATAATATTAAACTAAAAAAAACGCTGCCAAGTAATTGGCACTATGGTTCCTCATTAGCAATGACAAAATTCTTAATGGCCTATTTTACCTAACAAAGTATACTGTCATAAGAAAGACTAAGAATGATATTTGAATGATATTCCCCTTGATAATGTTAGTTTAACGTCTCATAGAAAAAATTAGATTTTTTTATGAGTCTTTCTTTGCCAAAACAGCAATGATGGGCAGGTCGGGTCAACGGATTGGCCTCAAATTTTCCCCATGTTTTTATAACATAAAGATAGGAAAATCCTAAGATTTTTAGCCTTCTAGGTCTTAAACAGCCCGAGTTATGGCCAATCAAACTCATTAGGTGGCTCTCGACCAACGTTAGTTCTTTTCGGAAAATGGTTAAAAATCATAAATATAAGCTTGAAAAAAAATTCTGAAAGAGTAACTATGTTGGGAAACCTTCAGTAAATCCATTTCTGCCATTAGTTTTTCGGAAAAACCCCGGTAAATTCCGGAAAATGAGAAAATTCGTTTTGAGAAAAATCGCAATATCTCATTTTCCGCCATTTTTTTTTTGAAAATTTTTTTCAACTGAAATCCCATCGATCTGTCAAAAAAAAAATTTTGATTTCGGCCAATATGGTAAATTTTAGCCTGTTTTAGAATAATTTCACATTTTCAATACTTCTTTATTTTCTATAAGGGGTTAAAATAATTGACTTTTTTGCTTTCAGAATCGAATAGCCAGGGAAAAAGTAGTCCTAAATAAAAAAAAAAAATTACTATTTTCGATGAAAATTAACCAATTCATGGTCAATTTTATGCTAATTCATTTTTATACATAATCATATACCATTTTTATACTAATTCCAATTTTAGGCTCTAAAACGAATGTCGTTTTGTTGTGTATATATGTATATAATGTGAGTGTGTGTGCGTGTATGTGTGTGTGTGTAGAGCGCTTTCCCTCTTTTATCTTGTACATACGGTCCGCAGTGTCCGCACAGATGCCGACCTGCTCGCATCTTAAATAAATAGTCATTGCTATATATAGTTAATATACTTTATTAAACCTCCTTAATTAATCCAACATCCTTTTCATTCATTATGGCATCCCTGAGATCGAACCTGCAAATCAAGAATATTACATCTAATTAAAAAATAAATCCTTTTCTTAAAAAAAAAATACAAAGTGTACGTCAGAAGATATACACGAATGTTTTTAATACACGTGCAAGTGTTATAAACTGTTTTAAAGTTTACAAAAAGTGCACCTGTATTCAAGAAGAAAAGTGAGAAAAAAATTATAAATAGTACGGTTATAATAAGTGAAATTTGCTTTTCAATATTATAACGTTGAGAAAAAGGAGTTGTGATAATTTTGGAGCACGTGAATTTGCAAAAAGCAAAAATTGCAAAAAGCGGACACACATAATTAAAAATATTATTTTTTATTCATAATATTAAAAATTTTGGAAAATTGCTAATTAAGAAGACAAAAAAAAAAAAAAAATTTTTTTTAAATGGAAAAAAACATGCTAAATTTCTCAAAAAATTTTTTTCAAAATGGAAGCTAAAAAATACAACAATAGTGCAAAATTTCGTTCTTTTAATATCAACAATTCAGCAAATAAAATTCAGAAGACAACAAAAAAATTGGAAAATAGAAAATTAAAAAAATTAATATCAGAGCAGAAATACAAGTTATTAATGTTTAAAAATCAAGGAAATTAATTAACATCAACAAGATCATAAAAATTGAAGGTGACGTCATAAGAAGGAAGAATTGGCGCGTTTTAATACGGCCACTCAAAATTTCGCTAGGTGAAGAAGAAGAACGGCCATTTTCATGTAGCAGCGCGCGCAGTTCTTTATACAAAGCAAAGCAAGCTACTTGGCAACCGACCGACGACGAGTTCGTTAATATCATCATAAAGAAAGCAGAATATCAGCGCGAACTTGCAACGCATGAAATATTGAGCAGCAGAACAACGACGAACGTATATGATCATCTCCATGGAAACATAAAAATACAAGAAAATAATAAAAGATAAGTTATTTATGTAAATGCATTTATTTTTTATTTTATTAATGTTTTATTAATTTTTTTTAAATTAAAAATTACTTGTAAATGTACACGTAATTTACAAGTATTATTGTATTGTGTTGTTGTTTTAAATCTATGTTATTTACTACAAAAAAAAAAAAAAATTCTATTTTCTTAAATTTAAAATTAAATTGTGTTAAATAAAAAAATAAAAAAAAAATTTTTTTAAATAAAAACAGAACTTACATTTTTAACAACGCACCGATGAAGAATCTGAGAGGACTGAGATATAGAAGCAAGGCTAAACCCCTTCCTCCATACACACACTCAAAGATTCAAAAACATCTGCGTTCTTAAAAATGTTTCATCGAAAATACTTACTAAGTACATAATGTTAAAAAAATATAAAAAATATAAAAAATTTTTTTATAGTATAAAATAAAAATGTCAGAAAAAAACTTTTTTCAGAATTTTTCTATTTTTCAAAAAATTTTTTGTCTAGTTGGAATCAGACAATAATTTATATTGGTAGGCATTTTTTTGATCAATTGCCAAATAATAATATATGAAGAAACAGTATAAATACTGTTTTACGTTCCAAATTAATTAAATTAATTTTGATGAGTTTATTATAAATAAACAACGATCTATATGGAACAAAATCAATAATAACTTATTTTTATATTTTTTTAACATTATGTACTTAGTTAGTATTTTCGATGACACATTTTTAAGAACGCAGATGTTTTTGAATCTTTGAGTGTATGTATGGAGGAAGGGGTTTTGCCTTGCTTCTATATCTCAGTCCTCTCAGATTCTTCATCGGTGCGTTGTTAAAAATGTAAGTTCTGTTTTTATTTAAAAAAATTTTTTTTTATTTTTTTGTTTATTGTTAAATTATATTGTTTTTCATATGTAAAAAGCAGAAAACAGGGTCTTACACTGATGAGGCTCGCCCTGTTTTCTTGCAGAGCTGAAATGAACATTCAGATTTTTCATTTTAAAAAAATATTTTCCATCTGAAAAATGATTAACATCATATAACTTCTTTCGAAAGTCAATTTGTGTGACAAAGAGAGGCTCAGTCCTCAGACACAGAGATAACGATAATGAATTAAGTTATTATTGATTTTGTTCCATATAGATCGTTGTTTATTTATAATAAACTCATCAAAATTAATTTAATTAATTTGGAACGTAAAACAGTATTTATACTGTTTCTTCATATAGTATTAATTTATTAATATAAAAGTAATTGATATTGTTATAATTGAATATAATAGTAATAGTTTGAATAAAGAGAAATTAAATTCAAACTTTTATATTAAAAATATGTATGTGCTTTTATTTAACCTTAGGTTATATACTGTATTTAACCTCTTATACGGAGGTCACTAACAGTTATTTGCACAAGCGGTCCAAACCGCATTTTTTGCTTTTATTCCCTCGGAAGTCGATATATATATTGAGATGTATACCGCTTTTTCCTTTAATGGAAATAATTAGATAGGTTTGGAGACGTATGGACAAATTGTTGGTGAAACTGTGGGATTAGAAGGGATGTTGAGGATAGGTGGAACTTTAACAATCATTTCAAACTTTATCTATTCATAGTCTTTACTAGGGTTTGGGATGGCCAAATGCGGTCCAAGGTCCGACTTTTTAATAGGAGCCATGCTGACAATTCCGTCTTTAAAGCGCAGAGTTGTTATTTACAACAATCGCTTTAAAAGAGGCGCGAAAAACCTTGGAAAAACGCCCTCTATGCATGACATACGGAGGCAAGCAAATGCACTTTCCATTTCGTCTTGCCCCCTGCGACTCGGCAGCTAGCTCTACTCTCCCTTCTTAAAATAAATATTTAATTTTATTAAATATTTATTTCCAGAAAAAAAAGTTGTCACTGCTCTGTATGCGAACCCAATTCATAATATTTTGCTATGTTACAAAGCGAGCACGTTACCTCTGCGCTACCGAGCCGGTCTATATTAAAAATAAAATTAATTATTTCAAAAAAAAAAATTAATGTTGGTAACTGTTCTACCTTACCAACCCGTTAATGTAAATCAATAGTATATGTTCATTCTTATTATTTTATTCATTTTCATTGTATATATGGGCACGTCCAGGGAAGAACGACCAGCCGAAAAATAAAAAATGAAAAAAAAATTTTTTTTGTGTCACTTTTTACCTGAGATTTGTGAAACCGCTCCTATTTTAGACTTCCTGATGCATTATTTTGATATATGGCTGCTCCAAAGTTGGATTTTTTCATTTTTTTGATTTCAGCTGCCCAGTTCAACCTAAACTAACTCTGAACAATTTAACTTTTTATATATACATATGATTGGGAAAAAGTTTTATTTTTACCTGAACTACTAAAAAAAAAAAAAAAATTTCCATTTTGACTTATTCCACTTTTTTTTCTCCTCGACGGTAGCTTTCAAACATCCAGAAAATTTGTTTCGCCATGATTTTTTTCAACTTTTTTCTTCTCAAAATTCACTTCAAAGGGTCTAATTTACATCCTGAAAGTCCTGAGATGTGATAGGCAATGATCGGTCCACAATCTTAAAACTTGGTTCTTCCGTTTCCCTAAAAATCCATAAAAATGTTAAATATTAAAGCGTAAAATCATTAAAATACTAAATTTAACCTTACCAAATGATTTCTTCTGTTAAATCTTCACTATCAGGACCACATAAACTTGTTGTAACATATCAATAGGATCATCTAACATTTCTGATGCTAAAACACCCAAGATCAGCCTCGCGTCAGCATCCAAAAATAGAAAAAAACTGAAAAAAAAATGATTCTGGTTAAAAATAACTACAAAAATAATTATAAACTATTAAAAAAGACTGAAAAATATTTAAATTAACTTACCAAATATGTTTATAAGCAAATTAGAACTTTAGAACTCCATGCTGACAAAATCTGGAACCTGGAAAAAAAGTTAAACAAAGAGATTAATTCTTAAATTTTTAAAAAAAGTTTCATAAAAAAATTTTATATTTATCTGATCTCTATTTTCCTGGTGCAACTTCATCTTCTTGATATTAATTAGTACCTGAAAAAAATAATTAACAATAATTAACAACAATATGTGTACATATTATACCAGTTTTTTATAAAATTGAAATTATAGCAGAAGACAAAATATTGCAATCAAAGTCTCCTACTCATGAGAAATTAAAAGAAACCAAAAAGAAACTACTTTATCATTTGTTGGTTTCATATTTTTTTTTATGCATTCCTGCATGAGGAGATTGCAATATTTTGTCTTCTGCTATAATTTCAATTTTATAAAAAACTGGTATAATATGTACACATATTGTTGTTAATTATTGTTAATTATTTTTTTCAGGTACTAATTTATATCAAGAAGATGAAGTTGCACTAGGAAAATAGAGATCAGATAAGTATAAAATTTTTTTATGAAACTTTTTTTAAAAATTTAAGAATTAATCTCTTTGTTTAACTTTTTTTCCAGGTTCCAGATTTTGTCAGCATGGAGTTCTAAAGTTCTAATTTGCTTATAAACATATTTGGTAAGTTAATTTAAATATTTTTCAGTCTTTTTTAATAGTTTATAATTATTTTTGTAGTTATTTTTAACCAGAATCATTTTTTTTTCAGTTTTTTTCTATTTTTGGATGCTGACGCGAGGCTGATCTTGGGTGTTTTAGCATCAGAAATGTTAGATGATCCTATTGATATGTTACAACAAGTTTATGTGGTCCTGATAGTGAAGATTTAACAGAAGAAATCATTTGGTAAGGTTAAATTTAGTATTTTAATGATTTTACGCTTTAATATTTAACATTTTTATGGATTTTTAGGGAAACGGAAGAACCAAGTTTTAAGATTGTGGACCGATCATTGCCTATCACATCTCAGGACTTTCAGGATGTAAATTAGACCCTTTGAAGTGAATTTTGAGAAGAAAAAAGTTGAAAAAAATCATGGCGAAACAAATTTTCTGGATGTTTGAAAGCTACCGTCGAGGAGAAAAAAAAGTGGAATAAGTCAAAATGGAAAATTTTTTTTTTTTTTTAGTAGTTCAGGTAAAAATAAAACTTTTTCCCAATCATATGTATATATAAAAAGTTAAATGGTTAAGAGTTAGTTTAGGTTGAACTGGGCAGCTGAAATCAAAAAAATGAAAAAATCAAACTTTGGAGCAGCCATATATCAAAATAATGCATCAGGAAGTCTAAAATAGGAGCGGTTTCACAAATCTCAGGTAAAAAGTGACACAATAAAAATTTTTTTTTCATTTTTTATTTTTCGGCTGGTCGGTCTTCCCTGGACGTGCCCATTTATAAACTTATTTTCTAAAAATACCTAAATATCTTCTTATTAGTATTGTATTCTATTATTTTAAATTGTGAACATACAAATCTATAATTATGTATATAAATTATTAGACTTTTTAAAAACACATAATAATGTTATTTAAAAAAAAATTGTTTGTAAATAATATTTTAATTCTTAAATACTTTTTTATATTAAAATAATAATTAACGGTGACGGTAGCCTAGTGGATCAAGCGCTTGCTTATTAACCTAAGGTACGAGCGTTCGATCCCACCTGGATTTTATATTTAATAAAAATTAAAAATGAAATTTGTATGGAGGGCTGCTAGCTGCATTATTGTAATATAATATGTATACACGCCTTAATGTATATATTGAAAGAGATAGGTAATATCAAGCGCTACCTATCATTGGACAGTAGGCACTCAGTCGTATACTAGTACTCACGTTTAATAAATCATATTATCAACATATTAATCACACAGTATCAATTATTATTGCATTATCCACTTTCATCCACTCAAATATTCTACCATTTAAACTCTAATTTACATCAATACTAAACAGTAAATTTCTTAAATCTTGACAGGAAATCTGTCTAAAGCTTTTGATACAGTGGATCACAGCATATTAATAAATAAGCTTATGTTACTCGGAGTGAAGAGTATTATTCCAGATCTTGTAAAGAGTTACTTAAATAATAGAATACAAACAAAAATACACGAAGCCAGCTTCGTAGCGCGGTAGTATAATGTCTATACGTTCGCTTTTAAAAGTTAAGCCAAGTTGAGCACGGTCGGTAACTGGATTGGTGACCGTAAAGAAATTATACTAAACGTTATACGCTGTTATATTAACGAAGCTAATGATAGCCGATTCGTAACAAAAATAAGATCACCTGTCGAAGCTGCATAAGGAGTATTTGGACAAAAGTTCAAGCTTCTATCCCAATGTATATTTGAACAAATCTTATATAGGCTTGAATCTTATATGAGAGTCGCAAATTATCTTTATAATAAGTGTTGCAAAAGATTTAGTTCAGATTCAACAATGAGGGATCAGATATTATCCAGGATGAAAATGAGAAAAAATCTTCTAAATCCATTAGCTGAAGAAGGAGCAGCTCTTCGTTATAATAGACAAAGCAGACTTTTTGCAAAACTTAAAGCTGAAGATTTAGAAGATTTCCCAAAAATAGAACTAGATGAATTAAAATTGTTTTTTATGGGTACCTATCAGTTTTCTCAAGGAATATGCTATTTAGCAGAATTAATTGGTGAAGAGGACAATTCTTTGGGTATAAAATATTTGAAATAATAATGTATGATAATAATAATGTACTACTATTAGAAGTAAAATTACAGCATAAGAAGCAAACAGTTTATAACTGCCTTATTCATTATATACCTGGCCAAGATGACGTTGATGGAATTAATTGGTATTCCTGTAATAGTGCTAACGGTAACCGATCTGTTGGTAGCTGTGGTCACGTTGCTGCAGTAATATTTTATTCATTTCTTGCAAGGTATTTGGAATTGTTAAAGGTAATAATCAGAATATGTTACCAGTTACCCTGGTTTTAGATTAAGAAGCTGTTACATACAATTAAAAACGGCTAAAATGAAAATTTTTTTTATTTTATTTAATTATAATTGCAGTAAAAGTTTTTTGAGTGGGTAGCTGTTGTAAAAAAAGGTCCAAATTAAAAGAATTATCGAGAAAATACAATATTTGTACAAATCTAAAGAGCTTATATCTTTAAAATCGCCTAAATCATAAGAAATTCGATTTTTTAACTTAAATTTTTTTCGATTTCTGAGCATGCCAGCGAGTATTTTTGCATTTTTTTCACGGTAAAAGATGGATTTCAGTTAGTCAAATAACATATAAAAAAATTTTTCTGATATTCCTCAATCGCGAGTAATTAAATTTTTTCCAGCTACTACCTATTTTTCGGTTTTTATGATGTAATGGATCTTCTAATAATTGAAAATAAAATTATTTTTTCTTTCATAAATTTTAGTTTTAAACGAAAAATTTTAAAATTTTTAGAAATATTTATCTCTTGCAGAAACTGAGTTACAAATTTTTTAAGATAAAAAATAATTTGTTTAATTTTTACGGCATTTTTGAGCCACTCTGACTCACCAAGATGCGCTAAAAATAAACTAGGTGTGGCCAGCTTATTGTTTTGATATATATAATCAATTTTTCAAGAAAAATCTAAAATTTAGGCCGGGGCCGATTTTGCATGCGTATCCCGGAGTGCTCTTAGACTTTTTATAAGAAATTATTTAAATAATTCTTAGTGAAAATGACTTAAACCGAAAATGAATGTCTGGAATTTGGGAAAATCTGATATGGCCGGATATAGTATGTTATAATATGACAACCTTCCAATTTTAATGGTTCTAGATTAAAAACTTTTGAAATAGCAGCTGTTTTTTGAATTAAAAATTATTTTAAATTTTTAAAGAAAATCAGAGTAAATTTTATATTTTAATTTTTTTACACTCTGAACAGAGCTCAAAAACTATTTTCAACAATAGGCAATAGCTGAAGCTTCTTACTGAGAGTTATTTCAGCTTTTAGTTTTTGGAAAAACATCGAGGAATGCTGAAAAAACTAAAATACTAAAGGAAATTTTTTTTAAATGTGGATTCTTCAAATACTGGAAAATTCTTTTCCTTTTTGTTGTATTTTAAATTACTGTTTTTTAAAAGCAAATTTTAATTCTTGTTTAAAATTCTTATTTCTGGGTACTTACCTTTGTAGTTTTAAAAAACATAAAAAACAAATAATTATATTTTTGAAATTTTTGAAATTTTTTTTATCACGAAATAATGATTCTTGGTGAAACTTGGTTTTTAAGTTCTTCGGAATATTTGATCATAAAAATTATTTAATCTATACTCAGAAAACTAAAAATTTTAAAATAAAAAAAAATAGAATTATTTGAAAAATCTGCATTAGTAAAAAAATTTTCCTTTAGTATTTTAGTTTTTTCATCATTCCTCGATGCTTTTCCAAAAACCATCAACCAAAACGACTCTCAGTAAGAAGTTTCAGCTATTTACTATGGTTAAAAATAGTTTTTGAGTTCTATTTAGAGTGTAAAAAAATTAAAATACAAAATTTACTCAGGTTTTCTTTAAAAATTTTAAAATATTTTTAATTCAAAAAACAGCAGCTATTTCAAAAGTGTTTAATTCAGAACCATTAAAATTGGAAAGTTGTCATATTTTAACATACTAAATCCAGCCGAATCATATTTTTCAAAATTCCAGACATTCACTTTCCGTTTATGTCATTTTTACTAAGAATTACTTGAATGGTTTCTTATAAAAAGTCTAATTTTGTAGAATTGACTATATATATGAATAGAAAAGATTTAAGAGCATCAAAAAAAAAATTTATTTTATGATAAATTATATATATGAAATCGGTTTTGCCTAAATTTGCATGAAAATATAGCTTTTTTCATTAAATTTGTATTTTCATCATCGGAAAATTTCACTAATTATCTTTATAACTTTACCTTATGTGAAAATACCCATACCCATATTAATGATATGGTGGAAATATATGGAATTTTCGGCTTTCCCCTTAAAAATTAAAAAAAAAAACTGAAAATTCGAATAGTCAGGGAAGTATCCCATCGATAACTGTTTTAATAATTTTTTTAATATTTCATCCTGCTTTTATATTTCGAAGCAAAAGTTTGTGTCCGAAAGCTTTAAAATCAGTTCGAGATTTCAAAAATTTATAGAGACGGCTAAAAACGATTTTAAAACGTAGAAATGAGAGAGAGAGAGAGAGAGAGAGAGAGAGAGAGAGAGAGAGAGAGAGAGAGAGAGAGAGAGAGAACATTTTATATGTATAATACCTGTTCAAAGTTACAGCTCAATTGCAAGATTCCATCTCGAAATCAACGTACGTTTCACATGGAATTAGCCATATAATATTTATTGTTTTTAAAAACGCAAATAAAATGTAATGTAATAAAAATAAGTGACAGTGATAATAATTACATCAAATAATAAAAATAGTGCACAAATATAATTTTATTAATTTTGACAACATCCTAATAACATTTCAAATAATTTGGAAACCTGATGATGGAACATAAGTTCCGAAACATGTCGTAAATGACAAATAACGAAGTCGCTAGACGGAAAATAGGTAAAAATTTAAATTTAAATTTAAATTAATTTCCCTTTTTTAAAGAATTTTTAAAGTGACTTGGGTATTCCGCAAAATTAAAATTAATTTTAATAAAAGTTAAAATTAATTAATTTATTAGTTCGTTTCAGTAACCAGAAAACAGAAGCTGTTTATAGAAAATTTAATGAAAATCATCCTGATGATCAAAAAGTATGGCATAAAGTAATAGCAACTGAAGTTTATGCATTTATCGGAATTCTAACAACAGCTGGGGCAAATAATTCCAGTAACGATAACGTTTACGAAATGTGGAAAATGACTTCTTACTTACTGTACAGAGCGACTTTTTCACGTGAACGATTTCGTAGTATAATTAGATTCATTAGATTCGATAATTCTCATACTAGGAAAAAACGGTCCAAAACAGATAAAAATGCTCCAATCACAGATATTTGGGCAATGTTAACAATAATCTAAAAAAACTTTACAGACCAACAGAAAATTTAACAATAGATGAGCAGTTATTTCCTTTTCGAGGGCGTACGTCTTTCACGCAATATATCCCCAGCAAGCCAGCCAAGTATGGCATGAAAATCTGGTGGATATGCGATGCAGAAACTAGGTAACCACTTCAAGGAAAAATTTATACGGGAAAAAAAGATAATGTGAGGGAAAAAAATCAAGGCGAGAATGTTGTCAAAGAGCTTTCGGCTTATTATAGGAATACTGGAAGGAACGTTAGTATAGATAATTTTTTTACTACTCTTTCAGTTTATTTAAGTATTATCAGACTGGAATTTAACTGTTGTGGGTACACTTAAAAAAAATAAACCCTACATACCTAAGGCTATGCAGCCTTCAAAACGTAGAGAGCTTTACTCAACTGTATCTGGGTTCCACGAAAAGATAACATTATGCTCTTATGTAAATAAGAAAAAAAAGGCTGTTGTATTGCTCTCCAGTATGCACCAGGGTAAACAAGTCAATGAAAATAGCGACAAAAGAAAACCTGAAATTATACTATATTATTATAATAAGACCATGGTAGGTGTAGATACTATGGATCAAATGGCCGGTTGATATTCTACAAAACGACGAACAGACAGGTGGCCACTTGCCTTATTCTATAATATGTTAGATATTGCAGCCATAGCTGCCTACAAGGTATACTATGAAAATAATAGTATGTTAAAACAGAAGGTAACAGAAAGGCGTTTATTTCTTCGCAAATTAGGTGAAGAACTTGCTAAGCCAATTATAGAAGATCGAGCTACAAATTTAAATATAACGAGAATATATAGTACACGTTGTGCCATGGAATGCATTATTGGAAAACTCAAGGATATAGATAACGTTGCAAATTGTTTACATATATTAGAATCCACTAAAGATTCTACTGGCAGAAAAATTCACAAGGGTTACTGCTTCGCTTGCAATGAACAACCAATCAGAAAAAAAAGAAAAACAAGAAAAACTTGTTCTCAATGCGACCGACCTATTTGCAATGATCATTCTCAAAATATTATAAAATGTTATATTTGCAACTAAATATATAATAAATATATAAGAGTTTTCAATAATAAATTACTTTGTTTTTTTTATTTTCCTATCAATTTAACTATTCCAAGCGTTTAATACATAAGAAAAGCATACATAAGTAGTGTATTACCCGGGTACTCCACCGGGTCAGGAGTGTACTTTTTTTTAACGATTTTATTTTTTATGTTTAAATAATTTTTTTTATGCGCCCTATGGAAAAATCTATTCAAAATTAGTTGCTTGAAGCGAGTTTATGAGCTCAGATAAAAATTTTAAGTCAAATCCGAGAAATTGACAATTTTCGGCCAAAATAGTACCGCGGTACTCCACCGGGTACATAAGGGTTAAACTCAGAAGTTGCCAGTGCACTGCCTGACAGAAAAATATTTGTAAACGAAATTCTGTCTTCTATTGACCAGTCACGATACATATTAATTAAAGAAGCCGCAAAAAATTTAGGCTTTAAATTTGTTTGGCACTGTGCTGGCAAATTCTTGGTTAGGTGGGAAAATAGATTGAGGTCGCGTGTAGTCTGGTCTGTCTCTGACCTCCACACTATAATTAAATCATTAGGAGTAACTAATGCAGCTGGACCTACCAACCCTAGCTCAAGTCTTACCACTTTCAATACTCGTCATCAGAAGTGACAAAAAATCACTGGACCTGTAAATACTTCGAAATTTACTGGTTTGAAAGTAGGCTTTCTAAATGCCACCTCGATAAAAAAACACATTTGGGATTTTCGCCAATATCTCTCTAATAATAATTCGCTTCACCTATTTGGCATTGCTGAAATTAGATTTGGCCCTGAAATTAATGATGATTTAATAAGCATACTGGGATATAGTGTATTACGGCAAGACCGTAACACCCAAGGAGGAGGTATTCTTATTTACTTAAAAGATAATCTCACAGCTAAAATACTCTGCTCCTCTAATACTCAACAAAGCGGTAACCCACTCAGGTTTGAATATCTCTTCTGTTCTGTCTGGGATGGCAACTCTACTCCTGCCTTAGTTGCCCTAGTTTACAGAACACCTAATGTAATATACTCTGATTCTCCAAAGAACTAATTGCCCAACTTCAAAGAATCGCTAACTCCTGTATTAGATATATATATATGGCATAGGTAGGCATGAGCATATTACTCAAAGGAGACAACTGCATTGGATGGCCAATCTACCTCGTGCTGATTATTTTGCGTGCATACTAATGTACAGGCTGGTAAGAATGAAAGAACCCTCATTCCTCTTACCTCTATTCATACCATATCAATCAGACAAGCCCACTCGAGGTCGTAGAATAGATTTAGATCCCATAACTGTAACCACAGATTGGGGGCTCCACTCATTCCAAGTTAAATACGCAAACTATTGGAACAAAATTCCTCCCTTTTTACGGGATTTACCTTCATATTCAAGATTTAAGAAGGCAATAAGACAATACATCTACAGACTAGACATAAATGACCAATAGCAAGAATGAAATAAACTGAATTGACTGAACATAAACAAAATAAATTGACTCTCATTATTGACTTATACATTGACACACTTATCTATTGACTTCATTGTTAACTAACCAAATTAAACTATCTAATCATAACTATCTAATCATATTTACTTTTATAAAAATTCAAATTTATTATTCTATTTATTGTATATATAAATTTTATTAACTTTTATATAATGTGTATATATATATATATATATTTTTTTGTATTATCTACAGGGGCGGTCGCCCCGGGACGCAAGTGCCCGCATGACCCTAGATATACGCCGATTTTCCTCTATCTCTCTCTAATATTATAATATACATCGAAAGTCGAAATCGAATTTTTTATAGTTCGATTTTTTTATCGAATTTTTTGACGTTCGATAGTTCGATTTTATTTAATAAAATTGTTTCGTTTTAGTTATTATTATATAGTTGTATAATAAATATGTTTTCCTTTTTCTTTATTATACAAAATATTTTTTCCTTTTTATTATCGTATTTTAATTTAATTAAACTAAACTCCGAAATGGAAATTCATTCGTCCAGTCAAGGGCCGTCACGGTGTATTATATTAAGATAGAAAACTAACCTAATGAAACCCCAGTGCTTATTGTTTATATGATTCATAAAAATAAAAAAATGTTTGATTTAATTTTTTTACAATGGATTATTTAGTGTAAATTAAATTTATTAATATTTTGATATTTCCTAATTAAAAAAAAAGTTATGCAAAAATATATTGTTTAAATATATATAGTGAAGTGACTAAAAGTTGTATCTGATTATGTATCTGATGTGTGTATTCTATGATTTTCAAAATTTGGAAATATTTATTTTTTAAAATGTATTTAAAAATTTGTTTTATTTGCTACACTTTATCAAAACAATTAAATATTTTAAGAAAAATGACAAAAGTAAAAAAATATTGAATTTTAATTTAAAAAAATGTTTTTAAACATAAAAAGTGTATATAACATTAATAAACAAATTAGACAAAAGCTTGAAACTTTCACAAAAGATAGTCCTCCTTTTCTATCTACTCCATTTTAAAATTTTTGCCAGAAAATAATGATATAAAAATATTTTTGTCTACCGATTTAGAGAAAGCGAAGAAAATTAAATCTCAAATATTCTAATAACCAAATGAGATAAAAGCTTGAAATTTTTACAAAAGATTCTAATGATGAGTTCGAGGATGAGTTACTAGAACTTAAACTAATCCTTAGTTTTTATTTTCTACATTTTATTACTTTAGTAGAAAAAAATTTTGTTTCAAAAACACTACTGATATTATAAGACTGAAGAAAATGAATACTATATAATATTTTAAGAACTAAATAAAAAAAAAAGCTTTCAATTTTCTCAAATGATTATTATAATAGCTATGAAGAAGAAAAAGTAGTCCTTGTTTTTCTACCCGCTACAGTTAAATACCTCTAAAATTTTCAAGCTTTTATCTCATTAAGTTATTATAATTATTACATTTCATTTTTTTCACTTTCTCTGTATCGTTAGGTAAGAATGTTTTTAAAATAGAATTTTTTTCTTGTGAATTTATAAATTGGAGAAGACAAAATATTAGGACTAGATTTACTTCTTGCAAGTCATCATTAGAATCTTTTGAGAAATTTTCAAGCTTTTATCTCATTTGGTTATTAAAATATTAGAGATTTCATTTTCTTCGCTTTCTCTATATCGGTAGGTAAGAAATTCTTTTAAAACAGAACTTTTTTCTGTTGAAACTATAAACTGAATCAGATAAAATATGAGGACTAGATTTACTTCTTGCAAGTCATAATTAGAATCTTTTGAAAAATTTTCAAGCTTTTATCTCATTTGGTTATTAAAATATTAGAGATTTCATTTTCTTCGCTTTCTCTATATCGGTAGGTAAGAAATTCTTTTAAAACAGAACTTTTTTCTGTTGAAATTATAAACTAAATCAGATAAAATATGAGAACTAGATTTACTTCTTGCAAGTCATCATTAGAATCTTTTGAGAAAATTTCAAGCTTTTATCTCATTTGGTTATTAAAATATTTGAGATTTCATTTTCTCTATATCGGTAGATAACAAATGTTTTAATATCATAATTATTTGCTGGCAAAAATTTTTAAATGGAGTAGATAAAAAATGTGGACTAGTTTTACTTCTTGTAAGCCATAATTAGAACCTTTGGTTATTAATATTAGAGATACCAAGAATTTTCCTTCGTTATAAACTTTTTATACCGCACGGGTCTCTAGAAGAGGGTTTCGGTTTCACAAAAATATACATTTTTTTTATCTATATTTTAATAAAATCTTATAAAATAAATTATAAAATATCTTTCTCTTATACTTAAACATAAAAGAAAATAAATATGTAAATAAAATTAAGAAAAATAAGGAATTTATATTTATTTATTAAGGAAATACGCAATTACCCACACACATACACACATACATACACACCAGTGTTTTTTTTAAGGAAATTTTAGAACTGCGCAAATCACAAAAAGGGGAGGGGGAATGGGGAAAAAAGGGGGGAATACTAATTTTGCCTATTTATCATCAAGTTATGATTCTATGCTATTTATTTACAAAATGTTATCTCTTTAAATTTTTAAAATGGTACCTCAAAAATTACTTTTTATTAAATTTATTGAACATGTAAATAGGTCAATATGAAGTGCATACAGTTTGGATTTTCGAGTCTCAGAATGTACTCCAAAGTATAATTTCTAAACATTTTTTAGTCCGCAACAAGTTTTTGACGTCAAAAACTATCCAATTTTTGATATTTTTAACACTGAATTTAGCTCATAACTTTTTGCCTTAAAAAAATAATTCAAAATAACTGATTCCATCGTTTTTAGCGACCAAAAAAAATACGAAATACCCCCCGAAATTTTATTTTTATGTTGCCTTTTAAGTTTAGTAGCTTTAGTCCCTCCCGACGTTCCTGCTGAGCCCATTTTCAAAAATCGAAAATGCTTTGGCGCTGTCCAACGACTAAATATATTTAGATGCGGTTTACGTAGAACTTATTTTTTCATTAAATGACATCCAAAAACGCTTGAACACCTTAAAAAATCGAAAAGTCGATTTTTTTTTTGGCAGTCTAGAAAGTATATATAAAAAAATAATTTTTCCCAGTTTTTAGCTTTTTAGAGCCAATCCTCTATATTTAAAACGATTTTTGTTTTTAAAAATTTTTTTAAATTTTTAATTTTTGAGAAATTTGTGTTCATTAATTCTTCTCGCAAACGCGTACTTTACACTAAAATTTGTTTAAATAAAATAAAAAGACGATTAAAAATTTTTTGGAAACTTTGGGCTTATACAAAATTTTTGTGGCCTATAGAACTCGTTTCTTTTAAAAATTAGAATTTTGGAAGCATTTTAGAATATAAAATATTTTGTATAAAAAATCAAAAAAATTTATATTTTAGGACTGCACAAACTAGGTTTTAGTACTGCACAAATTTTTTCAGAACTGCACTTTTTGTGTAGAACTGCACGTTAAAAAAATCACTGATACACACACACACTCACGCGCGCGCGCGCACACACACGCACAAATATGGTCACCGTATTCTCTATTTCCATTTCACTTATTTCGATATATCCTTTAATTAAAAAAAAAAAAATGAGTCAAATTTCAACATGAAAAATTTTGTTTTTTTTTTATTTTGACGGTGTCCGTAGCTCTAAATTGCATCAACTGAGCTCATTTTGAAGGTCTTTGATAGGCAAAAGACAGGAATTTTACAGATAGGTAATTTTTGTTATTACAAAATAATTGAATTTTAAAGTTAAAATTTAAATTTTTGTTTTCAGCATTTTTAAGTTTAAGGGTGCCTAAAGTGGGAAAAATTAATTTTAAACTCCTGCATGTGAAAGAGATTTTAAAAACGAATTTTTTAAGACCTTGTAGACCTATTATGTTACTCAGGAACCAGAGATATGAACTTTAAAATAAAAATGAGAGAAAAAAGAGCGTGAAAAATAAGAAAAAAAAGAAAAACGACAAAAAAGGGCAAAAAAGGAGCAGCTCCGATTTTCAGCCAAACGGATTCTGATTATATTTGGTCTCTAAAATACTTCCCCTCAGTCAGAATTTTGCGGCATTTTTGTGAAACCGAAACCCTCTTCTAGAGACCCGTGACCGGTACAAGAGATGTAATAATTTAAGTATATTTGTTACGCCCGAAACGAGGTAACGGCCGGTTCCGCGGAACGGGGCAGTCATCAGCCGGTTGAATTAAATTATGAATAAAATTTGATAAGTCAAACAAATTTTTTATCTTATAATTAATCAGTATCATTCAAAAATGTATTTTAAATGTAAAAGAAATTAAATAAAAATCTTTTTTCTTAGAAATGTTTCTTATTTTCAATGTATTAATTTATTTAATTTGATGCCCCGTTCCGCGCAACCGGACGGTTTGATGTCCCATTCCGTGGAACCGGCCGGCTTACTGTCCGATTCCGCGGAACCGGCCGTTACCTCGTTTCGGGCGTAACATATTGAAATTTAAACAATAATTCAATTAAAAACTTTTAAGACAAAAAGAAGAGGGTAATATTTTAAAAGGCTTAAAATAGAAAATAAATAATACATTTTATGGTTAAAAATATTTTATTCAATTAAATTTCATTATTTTTTGATAATGAAATTTTTTCACATGATTCAATGTATATTTACTTCTCAGGCTATTTTACTATATTTTAGAGATAAAATATTTATTTGTTTTGGTAAAGTATAGCAAATAAAAAATTTTTTAAATAGTTTTTAACAATAAATTTTTTCAATATTAAAATATCAACAAAAAGGCATAGTTGTTAGAAGACACACATCAGATGCAACTTTTAGTCACTTCTCTATTTTTTAAATAAAATATCTGAAAATATTAATAAATTGAATTTAAATTAAATAATTTAATGTGTTCATCAAAATTAAAATTAAAAATGAAAAAAAATCCGTGAAAGGGGAAGCTACGATTTTAAAATTTATTTATTTATTTATTGAGAGTTAATTAAAATTAACAATTTAGGTATGCTTAAACGAAATAATTAAGATCTTCTTAAAAAATTTTTTTTGCTAAAAACTTTTTAAAAATTATAATAAAATTTTTTTTATTTTATTGAAATATACTGTGAAATGAATGATATCTACCAAAAAAACATTTACATGTAAAGTTACGCAAGTGCCTATAAGAGTTGTCACTGCTTATTTATTTTATCTAGTATTTTATTAGGTAAACATTCTATTATTACTATTATTAAACACTGCGAAAGTTTTGAGATCTAAAACAAAACTCTACGCAAGTTATGTGGGCTGATTAATAAAGAAAAAAAATAATATTACTTATTAAGTAATTGATTTATTGTAGTTATATATGGAATTTAAAGTACCGGATTAAACATTCTATTATCACTAATTTTTAACACTACGAAAGTTTTGAGATCTAAAACAAAACTTCACGCAAGTTATGGAAGCTGATTAATAAAAAACAAAAAATATTAATTATAAAATTTTAAAATCTCATAAAAAAAAAAAAAATTTCACTTGCCAGGTCTACATAAATAGCCGCTTCCAATTATACCAATTTATATGGATTAGGCCCAATAGGTCTCTCGGCGGCTAAATTTACCATACCCTTATAGTCCATTTTCATTCCTGGGGATCGATTTGTACAGCGGTATCTCATATTTTTTCGATTTAGCCCAATTGACACCAAGATATACAACTTTATCAGTTGTTTTTATACTAATGAACCCGATTTTATAATACTGTTGGAAAATTGAGGTGGTTACAGGCAAGCTTTTTTGAGAAGCAAAACCAAAGTTATTAAAGCTGGGGACCGAAAGTTTACGAAAAAACCCAGGGAGTAAAGTTTTTCTTAAAACTCTAATTTTAGGTCCACTCTAATACACATATACAATTATAAAAACTAACCTTTCCTGGATAGGCACTTGCGCGTTATAGTGTAAACTTACGAAGAATTTGAAATATATAAAAACATCAAAATAAACAAAAATAAAATCCTAAATGATAAATTAATATTAAATAAAAGTATGTTATTTGATAAATTTATATAATTTACAATCTTATTATCCATTTACTTTAATTTTATATAAAAGTTCAATAAACTAAAGAATATACACATGCAATATTTATATACTTTTGTTATTATTATCATTATATTATATGGGTAAATTTAAATGAAGTGAGTGCGATTTGTATGTTCGGGTCTTCAAAACTGCCCCAAAGTGTTTTTTTCTACAAGTACTACCAAAAATAAGTAATCAGCCCAATTTTTAGCCTCCCAGAGCGAAATCTCGATTTTTGGCAGCCATTTAAGTGTTTTTGACTGTCGGAAAAATGTAAGAAAAATAAGTCATAATTTTTTTTATTATTGCTTGAAGCACTCACCCATGGGGTCTGGTAACATATATATTTTACCTGAAAATTAAACAGGGTAAGGTATGGCTTGTTGAGGGTGGTTGATAAGAAATAAATTGTCACACTGAGGTTTATGATTTAAAATTAATATTGTTTATAATGTTTATTAAATTTTTTACATTGATTTTTATTTAGTTTTATTGATACATAGATATTTTTAATTTTTATATAATTAAACGAATATCTTGTAATTTTAATTTATGAAATAAACGATTTATTATTTTTCTTTATAATAATTGTGATAATAGGTTTTAATAAACAGGTAATATGAATTTTAATTGAACGAACGTATTTACAAACTTAAATGATAATAATAACCTAATATCAAGAATCTAAATAATACTGGATGCTTATATTTGATTTATTTTTTATAACAAGTAAATTTATTTAATTTATTATTTCATTAACTAAATAATTTTATTTATTATTTTAATTAGTTTGTTATTTGAATCTTTAACGTTTTTCTTTATTAAATTTTATACATAAAATCTACAAATCACGTGTTCGTGCGATCTACAAATAACGTGTGCAAATAATAGTACAGCTATTGCTTTTCTTAAACAGGAAAATCAACGGTTAACAGAAAAAATACAAAATCAGCAAACCTGTACCAATTCCACTAGAACATCTTTACTTGCATCAACACATCAATACAGCAGTGCAGTCACCAGTAGCAGAAATCAGAGTAATAATAACTCAAGCTTAAGAAATAATACTAATATTACTAACATTCACACAAAAAATAATAATAATTCAATTAATAATAATAATTTACATACCAATAGTATTATATCTAATAATAATAATGCAGATGTAATTAATAGTACAAATTATAATAACAATAATAATAATTACACTAGTTTATTTTAATAATGATATTAATCAACGTGATCTTAGAAATATTGACTCTAGTGATAATATTAAGCGTAATTTTAATATGAATCTCATTAATAATAATAATAATAGTAATAATAACAGTAAACACATACCCAGGGAGGAAGTGCCGTTATTCAGCGAGGACGAGATGGCGAAGGCCATCAAGTTCATGAAAAATGGCAAGGCGCCGGGGCCGGACGGGATATCAGTGGAAGTGCTCAAACGAGCGGTTAAAATAATCCCTGGTATCCTGTTAAGCATGTTTAATGCATGCTTGGTGGCGGGAGTGTTTCCAAGGCAGTGGAAGGTGGCACGTCTCGTGCTGGACCTGTGGAATGCCTTTTACGATGGCCTGTTGCGCGTTCACCTCCCGGAAGGAGCATCTCTGATCGGGTACGCGGACGACGTGGCTCTGACCATCACCGGCAGGGACATGCAGGTAACCCAGGAGAGGTTGAATCTAGTCATGATACAGATCAACCTCTGGATGGGCGAGCACGGGCTCCAGCTCGCGATCCCAAAAACGGAGATCGTACTGCTGACTCGTCGAACAACAATTTCCACAGACATCGATGTAAATGTCGATGATGGTGGAAACCCTCATACGATCCAAGCCAAGACATCGTTTAAATACCTGGGAGTTCTGCTTGATAACAAGCTGAACTTCTGGGAACAATTTTAGAAGTCGAGTGAGAAGGCCGCGTCGATCGCATCCTCCTTGTCAAGGCTCATGGCCAACATAGGAGGGCCCAAACCCGGGAAGCGAAGATTGTTGATGTCCGTTGTCAACTCTGTCCTGCTTTACGGATCTGAGATCTGGGCGGATATCACCAAATTTGATAAGCACATACATAAAATATCGTCTGTGCAGCGGCAAGCGGCCCTGAGGATCGCCTGCGCGTACCATACGGTATCGCTCGAGGCGATCCAGGTAGTAGCATCGGTCATACCCATTGACCTGCTAGCGTTGGAGCGGAAATACATTTAAGATAGTGTAGAGGACCGCGAAGTGGCATCCACTTGCGCCCGCTCCAGCTCCATGGAAAAATGGCAGAAACGGTGGGAAAAGGACGAAGAGGAAAATGCCCGATGGACTCGCAGACTGATTTCAGATCTGCAGGCATGGACTGGACGACAACATGGGGAGGTGGATTTTTACCTCACCCAATTTTTAACTGGACACGGGTATTTCCGTGTCATGTTAAAACATCGGCACAAGGTGGCAACAGAGGAGTGCTTGCACCAGCCCAGGCGTGATGGATACAGTGGAGCACACTTTCTTCGAATGTGTGCGCTACATGGAAGGGCGCCCGCTCTTCCCGATTTGGAGACCAGAGACGGTGGTCCCGGAAATGCTACGGAGTTCTGAAAATTGGTAAAAAGTAGCAGAGTACGTAAGGCCACCTTGTTGAAGAAAAAAGAGGAGGGCTTTCTATCGTATATTGCTCTCCTGTCACTAGGCTGGGGGAAGGCAGCGGCCAGTTGCCTAGGCTGCGCGTCCCAAACTGAAGTTATACCTGAAAAGGGAGTTCCGGTTTGGGGCAAACAAGCGCAGGGGGGTTTATAGCGTGTTTATCCAGTAAGAATCTGGGGCGTAGCCGGCGACCGCGTTCGCCGGTAGTCTCCCAGTTGTACACTTTGTGCAACTGGGCGGTCATGGAAATTTGCGGGTCTTTAAGGCCCGCAAACACTCCATGGCTGATGCAAGATTCACAAAATTCCTTTGACAAAAAAAAAAAAAAATAAAAAAAATAACAGTAAACACATTAGCTTATACAATAATAACCATAGTATACAAAAAGCATATACAGCATCCTGCATTGATAATACCATTTCATCGTCCCTAAATAACCATCTATTACCACCTGGATATGCAGTTCCGGTTGAGAGTAGGGAAGTATTTATCCCGGGGTTCATGAAAGTTAACAATGAACATAATATGACATGTTTATCTTTTTCTATATTAAACTCATTACAACCCTCTCTCAACTGTTCTGATATCTGTGAGGTAAGAGAGGCCTGAACTAAATTTTCAACAACAGCTGCTAATCAATCCAAAAATAATTTCACCTCAATTATTGTACGACTTAGATCATCTCCTGATCTAGTTCGTAGGATCATTATAGCTAGAAAAGCTTTTAATAATAATTACTTTTCAACAGCCGATATTAATCTTAATTTATTAAACTCTGAACTTGCCAGTTCTCTCCCAAGCAGTAGAATCTTTATTAATGAAGTCCTCTCTCCTAGTGATCATTTGCTTTACCTATCAATAAAAGATACTGCTAAAAAACTAGGATTCAAATATGTTTGGTACTGCACTGGCAAATTCTTAGTCCGATGGAATGATAATAATCGGTCTCACTCAATAAAATCAATATCTGATTTACAAACAATAACTAACTCCCTGGGTAATTCCAGATCTGGTACTCAATCAATGCCCACCTTAGTTGAACATCCGCAGACTAGCAGTTCCAATGAATATGCTACTAATCCCAACAAAAATTTACAACTAGACAACAACCCTTTAACAGCCTCAAAGGGCTTAAAAATTGGCTTCTTAAATGCCAATTCTTTAAAGAAGCATATATGGGATTTTCGTCAATACTTAATTGACGAAAATTCCTATGACATATTCGGTGTTGCTGAAACTAAATTGGGCCCAGAAGTGGATAATAACATCATTCAAATACCCGGCTATAGCACAGTACGCCAAGATCGTAATATAAGAGGTGGGGGGGGGATGTTCTATTATACATTAAGGAACATCTAAAGGCCAAGTTACTGTATACATCAAAAACTAAACATCCAAGGAAGCCCCTTAAGCCAGAATATATATTTTGTTCAGTCTGGGAGGGAACATCTACTTCTACACTAATTGTTCTAGTTTATCGTCCACCAGATGTATCTTTTAGGCCAGATAGACAACTAATTGAATTACTGCGATCCACATCCTCAAATTTCAGGCATAAAGCTGTAATTGGTGACTGGAATGCAGACATACTTACTCCAGACGACTCTGACACACGTTTTCTTACTAACATCATGACTGAGCTATCAATGAAACTTATAAATACTGGCCCATTTCATCACACCACTAAGCGCACAAAAATAAACAATAGCGTACAAACTAATACAGATGATTTAACTTATACTCAACTGACTGATAATGATGTATCATTGTATAATATGGATTTACTTACCAATGATGAACAGTTTGATAACATAAAAGATACTTGGATAGACTCAATCTTTCTTGATGAATGTGATTCTATAATTAGTTATAATCGGTTACAACCACCTTTTCCGAACAGACGTGACATCATAACGGCTACCATAGACATTTTTTATCCATTAACATCAATTGAAAGCCACACCTATAAAAGTATCAATAAAGTCACATAGTGAGCAAGACTGGTCTATTTTTTCTACTGGAAAATATAATGCTGAACAAGGACTTACACAACTGACAGAAAATCTACAGAAAGCTATAAACACCCTTGCCCCAGACAAAACAATAAATCCAAAATAATCACTTTATCCATGGATTGATACAGACATCAAGTTAATCATCTAAAAAGGGACTCTACTCGCAGACATTATAAGAGGACAGGCTCAAGACAACTATATGATGAATATCTTAGCTTGGCCCACTTGGTAGAGAAAAAATCTGAGATTGCTCGATGTGCTTATATGCATAATCGTATATGTAACTCCTTGGACACAAAAAAAAATTTCTAGAGTGAAACGAGAAAATTGTGACTACTCCCGAAACCAAGCGATGCCTTTCATGCGTTCCTTTCTGAAGAACTTAACAATTATTTCTCGGGAATTTCCTTTTCTTCTTCAGAGGACCCAACAAAATCTCTCAATCAAATCTCTTCAGCTTCTCCAGATTTCTTCTCCAGGCTTCTCGTTTAAGCAAGTTACTGAATACGATGTCATCTTAGCAATCTCTCATTTTCAATCTCAAGCCAAGGGTGAAGATGGGATCCCACAAAGTATAGTTGCAAAAGCACTTCCCACAATTGTCAAGTACTTAACCATCCTGTTTAATGAATCGCTAGAAAATGGTAATTTTCCTGAAGCTTGGAAAAATTCCCGTATTTTAGCCCTGAAAAAAGTCTCTATTCCTTCATCCCCTTCGGATTTCAGACCTATCGCTCTGCTATGCTTTTTATCCAAAGTCTTGGAGAAGTTAGCTCATGATCAGGTGGTCAGCTTTTTAACAAAGTCAAAAATCCTTGACATATTCCAAGCAGGTTTTAGAAAACATCATTCTACACAGACAGCCCTGTTGAAACAAACAGATGACATTCGTCTAGCTAAAGAAAATAAGCTGGCTACCTTTTTGTTGCAGTTTGATTTCTCCAAGGCCTTCGATAAGGTATCCCCATCCAGATTACTAAAAAAACTTCAAGCTATTGGCTTCTCAAGATCTGCTCTTATGTGGTTCTGGTCATATCTTAGTGGTCGTTCATTGTGCGTTGCTTCCAAACAATCTAAATCGGCTCCTCGTGACATAAACATAGGTGTCTCAACACTTTTATTCTGCATTTATATGAATGATCTAAGCCTAATATTAAGTTATAACACCTTAAGAATATTATATGCGGATGACCTACAAATTTATATACAGGTGCCACTGGAGCAAATTCATGAAAGAATTCATCTTCTCTCAAATGCTGCACTCATAGTGTCGGCATGGGCATGGGCCGAACTCAATGTACTTTTCTTGAATGTCAAAAAGACTGAAGCTATTGTATTCGGTACACCTTATGTGGTAGGGCTCTTCAAAAAGCTAGACATCAATAACATAGCAATTAACAGGAAAGGCGATACGGTTCCATTTGTAGATGAGGTCCTTAGTCTTGGAGTAATCTTAGATAATACGCTATCATGGAAACAACATGTTAACCATATCTCAAAAAAGGTGAACAGAGTCCTCTATGGGTTAAGATTTATCAAATCATGTACGTCTCAGCCACTGCGGCGTAGGTTAGTTGAGTCCTTAGTTATCCTTCATTTAGACTACTGTACAGTAGTCTATGCTGATATTTCACTAGAACTACGTACAAAACTCCAAAGGCTGGCCAATCTAGGTATTCGATACATCTTTGGACTAGGACGTGACGAGCACCTGACACCATACAGACAAAAGCTCAAATGGCTCAGTAATGACACCCGACGAGACTTTTTCGCTGCGCTAATTATGTACATAATATGGAGGAAGAAGGAATCCCCACTGCTACTATCATTATTTAAACCCTATCATAGTGACAAACCCACTAGAGGACCCCGCATAGATCTTGAAATTACAACTATGATTACTGACTCGGGAACGAATTCCTTTCAAATAAAATATGCCAACTTATGGAATTCTCTACCTCTCTGCTATCGTGACCTACCATCATTTTTCGAATTTAAGAGAAGCATTAAATTATACTTCTCTAAGCAGGATACATAGTATCTAACATTGATGCTGTATATGCCTAGTCATTAAATTTAATTGTTTTAAAATTTTACTAAATCAGTATTATTATCACTATTCTATTTAAAATACAATAAAAATATTAATTATATTTACTCATATTAACTTATATTTACTTATATTTACTTATATTTACTTTTGTTGACTAATTTTAAATTAATTTTAAAATTTCATTAATAAATTTTACAAAATTTTACTTATATTTACTCTTTATTTAAAAAAAAAGAAATTATTTATATTTACTATGTACAACTGGAGTGTCACTGTATTTTGTGTGAGCAAATAAATCAAATAATAATAATAATAATAATAATAAAAGACGGATAAAAGAGGATAACCTCCGTGGACGTTTAGCCTGAGGATAACCAACAAGCCTGCGACACTAATATATTAAACCGGGGATTACCTCCGGAGTATTCACACTATGTATTTACTCACCAGCTGGGGATAACCACCATATAAAAAGAGATGTCTACTCTGGGGAACTCCGCCAGTATAATGACGAAATTATATGCGAGCATTTAGGTAATAAAGAGAGCGCGGACCTCGCAGAGAACTGACCGCGCGCGCCGACGAAACATACTATATGTTATATTTGTATACAGCATATCGTATATAATGTTCTATATAAAAACTACTCACACAAGCAGAAGGCATAAATTCCATCCATTTAACCTTAAAATTTTATCTTACTTTTTTTTTATAAGATATTATACCCGTAGTATAATACTTCATGCTGTAAAAAACTCACATTAGCATGAAAAATTTTTTCTTATTGGGTCCGGATAGAAAATTTTCCTGGCTATCCGATTCTGGGGTTGAAATTTCTTTTTGAGTAGCGCATGCGCAGGGAATCGCTAGGATAGGCTGTTTTTGTGGCCAAGTCACGTGACCAATCAAAAATCTGACCAAAAATTTGGATTTCGCGGGAAATTTTACACAAGGAAATATCATTTCATGTTTTTAAGAGCTTTCATGTTAAAACAGTGAAATAATAAAGAATTTTCTGATTAATTTTGAATAATTTGGTATAATTTGGTATAATTTAAAAAATAAAAATATTCCTTAAAAAATGAGATACTTTAATCTTTCAATTTAAAATTTCGCTGCTTTAACATAAACGCTCTTAAAAACATTAAAATATATATCCTTATGTAAAATTTCCCGCGAAATCCAAATTTTTGGTCAGATATTTGTTTGGTCACGTGACTTGGCGAGAAATTTGAAATTTGTAAAAACTGATCTTTTAAAAGCTTCTATTTTTTAATCTAGAGCTCCCAAAAAGCAGTGTCCCATCAAAATTTTTTTTTTGCCAAAAAATATAAGGTTCAAGGAAAGTTTTAAGCCTGGTTAGAAGATTTTTCACTAATAGGTATTTGAGAAATCGACTTTTGAAAAAAAACAGCCTATCATAGCGATTCCTCGCGCATGCGCAACTCAACAAAAATTTTTGACCCTGGAATCGGATAGCCTGGGAAATTTCCTATCCGGACCTAAAAGGAAAATATTTTTCATGCTAATGGAGTTTTTTACAGCAATAATAAAAAAAAATTATGACTCATTTTTCGTACATTTTTTACGACAGTCAAAAACACTAAAATGGCTGCCAAAAATCGAGATTTCGCTCTGGGAGGCTAAAAATTGAGCTGGTGACTTATTTTTGGTAGTACTTTCAGAAAAAACTACTTTGGGGCAGTTTTGAGGACCCGACCTTACAAATCGCCTTCACTTCATTTAAATCTACCCATATAGAATTTATAATTTCATATAAAATCTCGTCAGTACTAGAAGTTGCTCAACAACAAATTCTTTGCGCCCTTTTAACCTGTTTTTCTGCACAATATTTTGTTCCTTTTATAGGTAAATGTGAATTCAGAGTTTTTTAATGCGGTGTTTTATTTTAAATTTGAATTAAATAGCCTGCCAATATATTATGTAATTCGTTGAAGAATTACTTCACTAAAATCGATATTATTGATCGATAAGTGGTGGTCACGTGAGTTTCTACAAAATAACTCGCTCTTTCGTCTTTCGGATTTCTTAGAAATCGGATGAATTATATAATGTCGCGCGTGCTCCTTTTATTGTTCCTGTATATGAGATATGCACTTCAAGTAACTTTATTAATTTTCACGTTTCGTGTACCTTGCTAAAAGTGCTGGCCTTATAATTTACGGTAATTTAAATGAGTGAAAATGAACAACATTTATGAAAAGAAGAGGATCAGCTGTTGTGTAGATGAGGTCCATCTTACCACTAAGAGTTTCTTCGTAAAGGATCACACGTGAAGTCACTATTTTTTATGTTAATATTTTACATAGAAGAAAAGGAGGGAACGCTGCGAGTAAAATGTAATAAAAATAATATATGGTTAAACACGTGGAATTTTATTGTAAAATTTTCTTATTTAGCAAACCGGTATATCTTTTAGTATGTATGCATGATGAAATAATATGATAATGGCCACCGTATAATTTTGTAATATCTTTCATAATAATAAACAATTAATTTGTTTCAATTTATCGTATTAAAATAATGATCATTTAAATTAAATTAACAAGTGTCTATAAATATTTATTTATTAACCCTTTTACCAATGCATGCTTCCAGGCGTATGTGTGTGTATCTTTACATATCACGCTTCAACTTAAATAAGGATAATAAAATCTCTTTCTTTTTTATAGTAATTTTGTATTTTAGCAAAGTACAAAATTAAATTTATTATAATTATCATTATTATTATTCATTTATTATTGCTAAAATACAGTGTTACAGTTTTTAAAAAATTTCTATATGCAGTTTTTTTTTTTGATTGATTAATAATTTTATTTATACATAATTGTACAAAATTTTTGGTATACAGAGGAAAAGTATATAGAACTAATTGTGCAAGCACGTTAATTTACAAAATTTATGTCTAAAATTTAAAGCAAAATATAAAACAACAAGTAAAAATAAATTTTAAGACTAATTAACAATTATATAAATGATTAATTACAATAATTTGATTTTTTAAATTTATAAATATTTAAAGTATTTAGAAAAAAAAATTTTTTTACTTTTTTATAACACTAAAATTAAATGAGGAATACTGGTGCAAGGGAGGGGAGAGGTAGGAATTAATCTAAAAGTGGGTGGAAAATTTACTGAAGTTTATATGAAAATTTAGGAGAGAGAGAAGGAGGAGTCTTGTTGCAGAAGATATTGATAAATGTTAAGAGCCTTGCTCCTATGGTAGGAGCATATGTTTGGGGAGAGTGTTCCAGAAGTGTAGCATATAGACTAAGGAAGAATTATTATATGGAGAGCATTTGGAAGTGGGGACGTGAGGACGTAGGTGAGGGCGGAGGTCTCTAGTAGAAATATAAATATTTATTTTATCTTTTAGGTAGGAGGGAAGATTATTCCTTAGGGTATTGTAAATATAGACAGCGCTTAAGTATTTTTGGCGCAGTATAGTTTTTCTAAAATATTGCTTTAATAAGAGCAATTTGTAAAAAAAGTTTTTTTTCTTTTGGAAATTGAAAAAAAAAAATTTACTTAAAAGCATAAGCTTTTATTTTTCGTATAAATTCTTCAAAATTCCTTTCAAATGTTTTATTCCAGTTTATTATAGCATTTAAGATATCACAATAAGACTAATAAAAAAAAAACCTACTGACGTTAAAAATAAAATTCTTCTGACGTAAAAAAAAAAATTCTATTTTCCGTTACAATTTAAAAAAATGTGGGCAAACAAAACATACAGGATACAATTATTTTAAACATTAATCCTAATAGAAACTATTTATAGAGATTTCAACACTTTTTTATTTGTATTTTATTTTAAAAAGCAAATCGCACAAAAAAAGGTTATTTTTAAATTTATTAGTCTTGAATATTTTAAGAGCTTCAAATTCGTGTTTTTTCAAGTATGCGTTAGCAAGCTTTACTCAAGTTATTAATCTGAGTGAAGTATGCTAACGCATACTTAACTCAAATTATATCACCGCAGGAAAATGACATATGGTGAGTTGGATTGTACAAAACTGTCTATATAAATGTATATAAAATTTATACAGTTGTATTTGAAAATTTATCACTATATTCATAAAATGTCTCTTCGGACCGAAATTATAGCTATTTTACAGAAGCGCATTGAATATTGAATCTATTTTACATTCTGCATAATACAGGGATCTGTACTTTTACGTTATTAATGCTTATAAATAGTAAACACTATTTTATATTTATTATGTATACCGAAATTTGAAAGAATTTAAATATCAATTTTGGTTAATTAGTCTAAGTGATACATGCATTACCATGCTTAACTTAAATTCTATCTTTCTGTATAAAATAGCTTAACATTTTTACAATTGTATTGGAAATCTAATCAGGATTCTCATTATTATTTTTTTTTTACAAAATGACTCGTCTGATCGAAATTATAGCGATATTAGTAAAACGCGTTTAATATTTTATTTACTTTATGTTTTACATAAACTAAAGTTCTGCATATTTGCTTTATTAATACTTATAATAATCAAAAATTGTTGTATATTAATTACTTAAATCAAATTTGGAAAGAACCTAAGTATTAATTCAGATTAATTTAGTAAATTTACAAAAAATAATTCCTTAAAAAAATTTTAATAATTTAATCTATTAGTTTAAATTATTGCTGGTTTAAAATATAATCTGCCAAAAACATGATAAGATATATCCTTATGTAAATTGTTTGAAACTTGAAAAAAAAAAGAATTCTTTATATTTATTTTTTTGGTTCAAAATTTTTCAAAGTGTTATAACCCATCGGTTTCTCTTCTATTTTCGTTATGAATATATCATTGTAAAATCTATTAGAATTGCATAGAATTTCGCGTTATTAACAGGGCTGTTTTTTTTCTCATTACTTTCCTAGATAATACCGAGGATGGTAAACTGCGATTTGGAAAATTTTTTATTTATAGACAAATCCGCTTTAAAATTTTTCTGTGTCAGTGGCGTGGATAAACGTCTTTTTTTGACCATAAGGTATGTGCTTTTGGCCCACTAATCAAGAAAGAAAATTAAGTTTTAAAAGTTATTTTTCATTTTAATGGAAACTGCAACTAATTAACTTTTAAAAATTCGTATAATCCTTAAAAAAATTTTTATAAAATAATTTATTGTTTATAACTTATTTTAAAAAAAGTTATTGAATATCAGAAGTGAGGGACCTACTTATTTGAGTAAGATAATAATATTTTAGGTTCCAAAAAAAGGTAAAGATATATCCTGGAACTAGTGAATAATCCTCGTTATGAGCAGAGCTGTGGAGCAAGGACCGCCCTTACTACTTATAATATATAAATACTGACTACTTATAATATATAAATACTGTATACTTAAAAAATTTTAATTACAGTATTTACGTGTTATAGGAGTGGGGATCGATCCGAGCTACATAGCTGTGGTTAAGAGAATCAACAGACTATGATTCAATTTGGCTATAATTCACCCCAAGGTTATAATTATAATAGGAATTTTCAATTTTTTGGATATTGGGCCTTATCTCCTTTAAATTATAAAAAAAATGTTTTTAATTTTATAAGGGAGTGGAGTACACTATTGTTTAATATTGAAGGTTTTAATTAAATAAATTATAAAAGTACATATTGTTTAAAATATATTTATTGAAATATATCTCTCGCCAATATGCTGCATGGCGGGTGCGGCGGCGAACTGACTAGAGCGCCGGTTAGCTGAGGTAGCGCTGCGTATCACACAGTACACACATACATTCGTATAATTATACACACAAACTATCCAATTTACAACATTCTCCCTTTTCACAAGGTGAAAAAACGCATATTAAATAAAAATATTAAAAAAAATTGGAGAATGTTATTTTAAAAAATTGTCTTAAGTTTTAGAATATTAAATTCTAAAATACTGCTTAAAATTAATACAAAATCAATTTGTCTTCTACACAAATTAACTAATGATATTATACAATTATTAATTCAAAAATTATTTAAATAGAATTACAATAAATAAATAAATTTTATTTTATCATATTTTAATATGACTAGAAATGAATATAAATAATAATAAATTACAAAAATTATAAATAACAAAAATTAAGACAATAATCAATAAACAAAAAACAATGCAACTTACTTTCTACATAAATTACATTTATAAGAGTCTATATAATTCAAAATTGTTTTAATATTAATGCTAAATTCTGTTAAATTGAATTTTCTAATTCTGGATCCACCACTTTGTCAATATGTAGACTTGATGACCCAAAACTAAATGATTATGTTTGATAAAAAGAATTGCGACTAAATGAGAAAGACTCTTTAATGAACTATAACATAAATCAAATTATCACAGACTCCAAATTAAAATTATGATTTGAAATACAAAATTTATGTTGTTTTGATCTGCAATTAAATCCCTCCCCATTCAAAAGGTAACATTAACACACCATTTGTTTTGAAGCAGACAAAAGTTTATGTATGTACACCCTTGCTTCAAACATCAAATGACTACCTGGTAATGTTTGAGAATGAGTAAATGAAATTATGCCAAAATCATATGTAATTTCAGCCACCTTTGCTTATAAACAAATAAATTGAAAAAATAAAATTATGCTAAAATCATATGTAATTTTAGCAACCTTTGTTCATAAACAAGTAAATTGAAATTATGCTAAAATCATATGTAATTTTAGCCACCTTTGTTTATAAACAACTAAATATTTTGAATGGCTTGGAATCAGAACTGCAACCAAAACAATTTTTCAATTGAAAATTCTGTTGAATGAATGTGGACACAAAATTAAATGAAGGTTATGACACTTAATGTTTAAAAATTTTACAACATGATAATCAATAAAATAGAAGAAATTTGTAACTTGAGTGATATAATATTACATTCAAAATTTTTGTTTGGAAATCTTGAATGTTGAAGGGAGGAAAAAAAAATAAAAACCCTGAAATGAGTTTTTTGATTCATTTAAAAGATGTAATATCACTCATTGTACAAAATCCATTAAATCTTTTTGAATAAAATTTAAATTTGAGTTAATTCAAAATAAAAATCAAAGTTGAAACAACATTGTGTAAAATTAATTAAATGTATAAATGTGCATAAAATCAAACATCAATTTTTGAAATTATCCCAGAGTTTTATAACAATTGTTTGTTAATTTTATGTATACATGCATATAAAATTAACTTGATAAATATAATAAAAAAAAATAAAAAATTGAATGCAAAAATAAAAAATATAATTTATACGACATAATATAAAACTCTGTATATTGCCAAAATTAACTTTAATATGAAAGAACATTCAAATGAAATGATAATAAATTAATGACAAGAACACATGATGTGATGAGATGAAACAATAATAAATAGTATTTTTCTACATTGAAAAATATTCAGATGAGTTTTTTTTTGTTTGAAAGATCTATTTTTAAAACTTATAACAACCCTCTCACCACAAAATAAAGAATGTGAAAATATGAAATTACAAAATGTCAAATGAGGGTGTTTAACAATAAATTAATAAGACAATATTACCACACTTAATGATTTAAATAAATTTAGCTGCAATACTAATATAAAGACCAACTAACACTAACAATGAAACCATGAACAGCAAATGATGAAATAAGTCCCCAGGTTTGAAAATTGAAGCTGTTTAACTTGAGAATGAGTTGTGTTGAAATTTGGATTTGGATTGAAGTTGAAGATTGACAAAGCAGCTTCACCATAGAATTAAATCCAACGTACCTTGGGAACACACCAATAAATTAATATGTGGCTTATTAATTTGGCCCAACATCAAATAATAAACAAAACATTTAATTATAAATATGATACATTGCAATAAAATTTAGAATTGAAAATTTTGATAAGAAATGAAAAAAAAAAAAAAAAAAAAAAAGAAAAGTAAAAAATAAGTAAATTATGTACATAAATATTTGTAAACAAATCTTTTTTTTTTTTTTTATTGCAATGTTCACATTGAAACACACAACGCACTCAGCTTTGTTAAAAATGATGTAACACAAAATATGATAAGATAATAATACAAAAAGCTCTTTATATAGTATTATTTGTGTAATAAATAAAAAAAAAAAAAAAAAAAAAAAAAATATTGGGTTGTAAAAAAGGTATTGATAAATAAAAACTAGTCTGTCAAAAAATAATACTACATAAAATTTAAAAATAAACACATAACTTAATGCTTATTGTTTTGATGATCTCGAGCGCCGCGTCAAAAACATATGGAGATTGTTGATTCTCGGTGTTTCGCCTTCCCCTCTATGAATCTTATATCCAACTAATGGTATATCTTGATTTGTACTGATATGTATTGAAGGCGTCCCAAACAATATAATTTTGATTGAAAGTCAGCTGATGCGCAGTAGGTAAATTTTCAACGTATTGCGCCGAGAAGAAGCATTTTGATTTGATGAGCAAAATGTGACATATTCGCCATGTTGAATATGTAATGTTCGCCAACCCGCCAAAAAAAAAAAATGATGAAGAAAATGTCTATTTCACAATAAATTTGAAAGCTGCATGTCCATGTGCTCGAAAAGAAAAACTTTAGCTTGAAAATAACTATGTTGATGATATTTATGATGATAAAGATGCCGGTTTTCCTTGAACAAATTCCCTCACAAAAGATAAAATTGCGTATTTTGAGCGAGCACAAGCCGTCCAATGAATTTTATATAACACTTGTTGCTTTTTTTGTAAAAAAAAAAGACACTAGATTTATGCACTTTATAAAACGAAATAAGTTTTATTCACCTTGTTTTGCCAAATTTCTATTTTACAAGGGATGCCAAATGTTTAATATTGAGGGTTTTAATTAAATAAATTATAAAAGTACATATTGTTTAAAATATATTTATTGAAATATATCTCTCGCCAATATTCTGCATGGCGGGTGCGGCGGCGAACTGACTAGAGCGCCGGTTAGCTGAGGTAGCGCTGCGTATCACACAGTACACACATACATTCGTATAATTATACACACAAACTATCCAATTTACAACAACTATATAGGGTAATATTATATTTAAAAAGATATTTTCTGAAACTGAAAACTGATCTTTCTTATAAGGAACCCTTTTGGTTATGATAGGTCTTTTTTTAAAAATAGATAACTTGAGGCCAATGTGCAACGTAGCTAAAACTAACCATAACTCTAAGCTTTGGTTCTGATTATCATAAAAAAATTTTTGTAGGAAAGGGTTTTTAATTGAATTCGACATTTATCTTGATCGAAAATTCAGAAAAAAATTTTGATAAAATCCTTTTGATATTTGGGGTCAAATACCCCATACACAAGTACATATTAAAAAAAAAATTTTTTTATTGAAATTTTTAAACAAATAGTATGTTTTTAACTAAGGGAGCAAAAAGGAATGGCTTATATTGTACCTTAATTACTATCTGAGGCGAAGCCAATCCTACCTCGGGTGGTGAATAGTTTTCTAAAAATTTCTTTTTTTGTTTGAGAGTAAGATGTATTTTTTGAAATGCGATGAAATTTAAAAATATGAAAATAATAAATAATTTGCCTGCATACTTGGAGAAAAATAACTGTTAAACATAACCAAAATTGCTGGTTATGTTTACATCATAAAGTTTTGTTATTTTCTGTTCAAATATTTTGCAAATATAACCATGTTTATAGTTAGAATTACAATATTGTAACTTCATATTTGTAAAATTTACAAAATTTTTTTGTTCTTAAAAACCTAACCCCGTTTTACTAAAATTAACCTTGCAAAATGTGACGGGGATTATTATTTCAAGTTTCTAATTTAAACGTTTATGATTTTCTAAATCAAGGATCTTTACGGAGGTGTTTAACGCATTAACTGTTTCTGTTACTGAAAATAGTTTGTCCGTTAGCAAATTTATTTGGTTTAATAAAAATTTATTTTGCAGAATTTGGTTATCGTAAGCAGATTTTGAAACTAAAATAAGATCTTTCAAATTCAGATCTTCCATAAAATTTATGTCATCAGTCATTTTAATTATTACACAGGCACACAATTTAACGAGCCAATTTTCCCCCAGCGCCCTCATATGCCCCCCCAAAAAGTGAAAAAAAATTTTTTTTCGAAAAATGAAAATTGAACAAGATACTTATGTTTTTTTGGGACGCTTATACCAAAAATGTATACAAAAAATGTTTTTAACCAACGTTTGACCCTGTAGAAAATTCAAACTCAGTGTGTATTCTAATGCTTTTTGAGACGCTAAGACTAAAGATGAATATTAAAAATGTTTTTAAACAATACTTGGCCCTTTAGACCACCCCAAAGCCCTTTTTACCCCCCCCCCTACCCCCCAAACGAGTTGAGAATATTTTAATTACAAAAATTAAAATTCAAGGTGTATTCTTATTTTTTTGGACACTGAAACCATTAAAAATAAGTTTAACCTGCCAAAAAATTAATGCATGCAAAAAGAGACTCGTCATGCAAAGAAAATTAAGTCAACCAAAAATGAATGTAGAAAAATAAATTTCCGTATTTTTATACTATTTGTACTGATTTTCTTTCTAACGGGCTAAGCATTGTTTAAATACATTTTTAATATTCATCTTTAGTTTTCGCGTCTCAAAAAACATAAGAATACACATTGAGTTTGAATTTTCCTAATAAAAATATTTTTAACTCGTTGGGGGGGGGGGGGGGGGGAGGTTGAACGGGGCCACTGGGGTAGTTTACAGGGCCAAACATAAGTAGAAAAAATTTTTTATATTCATTTTTGGTTTCACCGTCCCAAAAAATATAAGAAATCATATTAAGTTCTAATTTTTGTAATAAACATATTTTTACCCGTTTGGGGGGGGGGGGGTATGAATGGGGGCACTGGGGTCGTCTACAGGGCCAAACGTTGGTTAGAAACATTTTTTGTATAAATTTTTGGTATAAGCGTTCCAAAAAACATTAGTTTATAGTTCAATTTTCATTTTTCAAAAAAAAAATTTTTTCACTTTTTGGGGAGGCATATGGGGGTGATGGGGGCAAATTGGCTCGTTAAATTGCATTTCCATGGGGTCTACCTTCTGGCACATGACTTTTTTTTTGTGTGCCTGTGTTATCGGCTATACTTGTTTACGAAATTATATAAAATGAATAGGAAATTCTTGAAGATAATATATTGTATTATAATAAATCTATTAAAAAATTTTAAATGTAAAGACAATAATTATTGCTACTGGAATGCGCTTAAATATTTATGGTTACGCTAGTATAAAATGAAAATTTTTTAAAATTAAAACTTGCTTTTATTTATTCTATGCTTATTGCAGGGTAGATTGTAAAAATAAAAATGTGTGTGTGTGTGTGTGTGTGTGTGTGTGTGTGGTTTTGAAAGTATGGTTTTTACTCAATACCTCGAATCTTATAATTTATTTTTTGAAATTTTTTTTCTCAAAATTTTTTTCACCAAAAAATACAATTTTTTTACCAATTTTTATTTCTTAACCCTTATGTACCCGGGTCAATTTCCCTACGCTACTACCCGGCTTAGTACCCGGGTACTACGCTGCGTTTATTTGTTTAATAAATGTTTTTTAAGTTAAAATATTTTATTTTTAAAGTAAGCAATTAAATGTACATGTAATTATTGCCTTTTAAAACTATAGTTTAATAATTTTACCTTCAAATTTTAAGAAAAAGAAGGGGCAATGTAACATGAAAATAGACACGTAATTTTGGCGTGCGCGCATTTATTCATTATAATAAAAGAACAGCTGTAAAAATATAAAATATGAGAATTAATAACAATTACAATTCTATACAGCTAGTCTCCTTCCCAATTTCATGTAAATATACAATATGGTTTGGAAGTTATAAGCATTTTTGTGAAGCGTGCATGCGTATTTTTAAAACGGACTAAGACTAATATCTCCTATCTCTGACATATTTTTTAGCTAAAAATTTATTTACGTGCTTACGAATATCCAAAAATAATGTCTATTTAGGTTCATTACGGCACCTCTACCTAAATTTGACAATTTACATAATTACTTTTGGCCGCAAAATATTTCACGGGCATGCATTATGGCTTCGATCAGAGGCTAATTTTTTTACGTAGTTGCGAATGTCCAACAATGTCTACTTAGGCTCTTTTTGGCACCTCTTCCCAAATTGGAGAATTTACATGATTAGTTTTTGTCCACTAAATATTTTCCAGGCATGCATTATGGCTTCGGTCTGAGGCTAATATCTCCCATATCTGATATAATTTTGGCCTACAAATTTTTTTACGTACTTGCGAATGTCCAACAATGATGTCTAATTAGGTTCATTGCGGTATCTCTTCCCCAATTTGAGAATTTACATGATTACTTTTGACCGCTAAATATTTTACGGGAATGCATTATGGCTTGGGTCTGAGGCTAGTATCTCCCATATCTGGCATAATTCTTGGCTACAATTTTTTTTACGTGCTTACGAATATCCAACACTGATGTCTACTTAGGCTCATTGCGGTATCTCTTTCAAAATTTGAAAATTCAAGCGTAATACATTAAAAAAGAATATATATGTAGTTTAATACTTACGCGAGCACGCTTGCAAAAATGCTTATAACTTGTTAACTATATTATGCATTTACATGAAATTTGGAAGGAGATTAGCTGAATATAATTGTAATTGTTATTAAATCTCATATTTTATGTTTTTACAGTTGTTCTTTTATTATAATGAAAAAATGTGAGCACGCCAAAAGTATGCGTCTATTTTCATGTTACATTTTCCCTCCTTATTTTTAAATTTTGAAGGTCAAATTATTAAATTATAGTTTTAAAAGGCAATAACTATATGTACATTCAATTTCTTACTATAAAAATAAAATGTTTTAACTTAAAAAATATTTATTAAACAAATAAACGCAGCGTAGTACCCGGCTACCCGGCCAGGCGTGTAGTTTTTTTTAACGATATTATTTTTTATGTTTAAAAATTTTTTTTTATGCGCAATATGCAAAAATCTATTATAAATTCGTTGTTTTAAGCTGGCAAAAAAGCTCATATAAAAATTTTAAGCCAAATCCGAAAAATCAACAATTTTCGGCCAAATAGTACCCGGGTACTAAGCCGGGTACATAAGGGTTAATGGACGCAGTACTTAATTTATTTCTGTGGAAGTACTGGTTTTAGAAATATCGTTTATAGGGGTAATTCTAAAACAAATTTTGATCCATTTTTTAAAGAGAATTAATACTCGAAAATGGCTAAATCCGAAACTACTTAATCAAATCCCCTTTGGCACACTTATAATGTATCAAAGGCTACCATTTTGCACTAAAATTTTATTATTTTGGATATGTAGGTTCAGAGATATCATTAGTCAAAGCAGCCGTTTTTTTATTTTTAAAAACTACATAGCACCCAAAACACTTATTTAGAAATCAATCAATAACCACGTAAGTGGTTTCATTTTCTTTGTTTTAATAAATAACAACTTTTAAGAGAAAAAATTTCAAAAAACTTACCGTTAATCTACTTTTATTTCAATTTTTCTGTTTTTAAAATTTTGAACTGCCACCGCTAAGTACCTCAAATGGGCACAGTAGATCAGAGTTGAAAAGGCCAATGAGTATAAGAAACTAGACCCTTTTCCAGTCAATTTGAGAAAACAAAAATCTTTTTAAGTAGCCGCTATTTTTGGAAAGAGGGGGGTGGCCGAGTTGAGAAATAATCGCCTATATGTATATATTTATGTGAAAGTATAAAAATTTTATATCAATTTTAAGAAATCGTAATTTCTTATAATGAATATATATTAAATAGTACTATAAATCATACAGTAAAATTACATCATTCAGCATATTCAGCATCTTAGCGAAGCCAATTGTATATTTTTTCTTTTTTATTTCGTTTTTTCTTAACCTTGAACGTTAGATAATTTTAAATTTTTTTAATAGACATAAGACCGGCGTGCCAGCAACTTTTATCTATGTAACAAATGCAGCGTTATAGCTGGTTTGAAATTGCCTATTTTTCTTTTGTTTTAACTTTTATATTAGATATTAGCCCAGCATGCCAGCAACTAATTCTATGCTATAATTCCAGTTGTCCGTTATAGCGACCTTGAAATTATCGTATCACTATAAAACTGCACGGATCGCCAGTTGTGACGGGGTTTATTAGAATAAATGAATTATAGCGAATAATTATATACAGTTTAATATAACACTTTTATTAATGTACATAAAACTTGCCGTAGCTAAGTGGAAAGAACCGTAGGTTTTTATGGTGAATTTAGGATGGTGAATTTTGGTATCAATAATTAAACAAGAGAGTTAATGATTAATTATATAGCTTTATTAATATGACCGTACTTGGCGGTAGCTAGACGCGCTCTGCTGAAGGCTGGGTGCGTGCGTTATCACTCTCTCTTTCTCTCTTACATTATTAAGGCCTATTTACAATAAATATAATAATATAGGTGTGTTTTCACAACATTCTCACCTCTCAAAAGAGTTGTTAAATTTGATTTGACAATATTCATACTTAACAATAATGACATAAATTATAGATTTTATGAGGAAAGAATACAATATTAAAGTTATAATTTTAAATTAGTTTTAAGTTTTATAATATTTTTAATCAATAAATAAAGTTCTATTGTTAAACGAGACGCTCCTGACAATCAGAAAGACAATTGAGTACTCAGACAATTTAGGAATGACATCTGTTTACAATAAATAATGAGAATTTAAAGTTTACAACTGGACTAGAAAAAACTACATTTAAATGCTACTGTTATTACTATCGCAGTCTAACCTTCTCAAGTCAAAGAGTTATAATTTTATCTCATCTGACAATTTTAGACAATATTTATGTACTGCGGTTCAGCGTCCCTCCCCGCTTAATTTTACATTGTAGATGGAAAATTATAATCTTTTTTTAAGACATTACAGAATGATTAAAATTAAAAGATTTTGATATCCACCTCTATCCTATCTAAAGATTAGAATACGGATTTATGTGTTGAGGTCGAGAAATATCAAAAAATTTTAAGATTAAATGACAAAAAATTATTTTAAGAAAATTTAAATAAGAAAAAGAGATTGTCAATTGGAAGAAATATTTACAAAAGAGAGTTTAAATTTATTTGTTAAATTTTGTCACATTACTTATAATAATAAAAAATTTAAATAAATTAATTTAGAAAAATTCAGAAAATTAGACAATTTAGAAAATTGAATGAATTTACAATAAGACATTTTCGATTTTTTATAATAATAAGACCCTGGTAAAAATTTAGCAATATGATCTATAAAATTATAATTGACCATTATGACAAAATTTAATAAATTTGACAATAAGTTTACATAATTTTGCAATTTAAGAATTCATATAACATTTTGTTTTAATTTTAGTAAAAAATGATTTTAAAATTGTAATTTGACTCTTGGAAAATTAGACTAAGATGTAATGGTGCTTTTGAAATAAATAAATTAATTTTACAGTACAAAATAGAAATTTTAACACCAAATTTTGAGATATAATGTATTACATTTAACAATGAAGTTATATTAAATTAAATTTCTTGACCAAGTTAAAGTCCAATTGTAAAACCAAGTATTCTTCCTGATTGCCAAGACAGTCCCATTCAGCAATAGCTTGTTGACTTCTTGATGTCAAACAGTAAAGTTTTGGATACCTAGGTAACATCAAATTAATTAGTATAAATTCTACCAAAAACTTATTTAAATAGAGAGTTGAATTTTATATGAATTTATTATTAAAATATAAATTTTGTGTTATGATAATGAAATTATAAAGTATTTAATATTCTTGATAAGACAAAAAACAAAAAAGACAATTACAAAATTTTATGTTTACAAATTTTGAAATAAGTAAGTGACATTTATAGACAATTATTTGATTAATATAATATGATTAATATAAGAATTTAATATAAGATTTTTTTTGCCTTTAATAATAAACATAATATATGACAATGATTGTTTATTTATTTTTTAGGCAGAGGTTTTTTTTAAATTATTTGAAATAATAAGTCTATAAATTATATCAAATATTAGAATTAGACATATTAATTAAATTTTAAATTATTAAATGTTTTAATAAAAATGAAAAAGAAAATAGAAAGATAAAAATAATAATTTGAACATAACTTATGCGTATGCGTAGTTGATACAGCTTCTCTTCATGAGCTGCAGACGACAGTATCACAAAATGGCGACATTTAAAGCTGTACTCGTGACTCGATACTTGTTGATGCCCAAAGCGCGCGCCCGTTGGAAGAGACGGAGGCCCTCGGTAAAACAAGATGGCAGGAACGACGATTTTTGAATCGGTACGCACCGCACCTCAATCCTTGAAAATGTGCCGGCTCCCGCTTGAAATTTTTTCTCCCTCCTTTTCTTACAAGAGAGACAAAGATGGTGATAGATGATGATGATGATTCAACGGCGCCTATTCTTTCTTTTTCTTCCTCTTTTTTTGACTTTTCTTGAAATTTTTTTTAAATTTTGTTTAATTTTTTATTGTTTTTTTTTTAAGTCACTTATTGAGATTATTTTCAATTTTTAATATTATAAAAATTTTTTAAAAGTCATGTGCGCGTCCATTTTTGAAAAATTTAAAAAAAAAAAAGCACGTTTTTTTTTGAGTTCTTGATGACATTTTTTTTTTAAGTACATAATTTTATCACCATCACTAAATTATATTGACACTTTAATATTTAAAAAATTTCGCTAATTTTTTCACTTTATTATAAAATTAGAACTGACCGCATGGCAGTTTTTGAAAATCACCATAATTTCACTGGTTCAGTTTGTGAAAAATAAAGGGAACAAAATATTTTCACTTTTCAACTTTCACTTTTTATTTTAAATAAGGCTTCGAAGGACCAAATGGAAAGAACCGTAGGTTTTTATGGTGAATTTAGGATGGTGAATTTTGGTATCAATAATTAAACAAGAGAGTTAATGATTAATTATATAGCTTTATTAATATGACCGTACTTGGCGGTAGCTAGACGCGCTCTGCTGAAGGCTGGGTGCGTGCGTTATCACTCTCTCTTTCTCTCTTACATTATTAAGGCCTATTTACAATAAATATAATAATATAGGTGTGTTTTCACAACACTAAGTTTTTGTATATGTTACCTCTAAGGTTACAATATTAAGAATGTCCATACATATACGTTTATTAGTAGTCTATTTATATGATTCACATGACTAATTCATAAGAATTGAATGTTTAATATAAATAGATAAGGAGATAGGAGTCTCGATATTACAATATTTGAGGTAATTTTTATATTTCCTGTTACAAAAATATAAAAAATATTTTTTTCCGTGTATCTTCACTTAGACTGTTGAATTTTTATAAAGACTTACTAGTATATTTATGTTTAAGAAAAATATAAAAATTTTAATAAATATAAATTTCCAAACAAATTTTTATTCAATACATTTTAAGCTTCAATTTGGCATTTAATTTTTTTATGCTTTCTATACTAATTTTTATACTAATTTTTAGCCTTCTACTCCCTGACATAGAACAAATTCTGCCATGCCTATACTATATTCATAAACGGAGAGCATAAACTCGCTATTTCTATAAGAAATGGATTGAATAACTAATTTATGCGCTCATTTTATGAATAAAGCATTTTTTTGCGCGCATTATGAATAAACTGTCTTGTTCCTATGGACCGTTGAAATATGATTTTGTGTATCTCTACATTATTATTATTACATATAAGTTGCACATTTTTGTAGCACACATAATTAATGTTTGTCTTTGAATTTAAGAAAACTAAAATAAACACATAACTTGAAATCAAAGAATAAAAGAATTTTTTCACTAATGATCATTCATTTTCAAATTGTAATAAATATTGAAAAATATCTATCGTGTCTTGTACCCTTAAAAAATTATGTATGACCATGCTTATATTTATCCCCAATTTATTAATTAAATAAGCAATCGTTCTGCTCTATTTCTGCTTTAGAAAGTTTTACACTTTAGAACTAAAAGACTAATTTTTCTGTACATAAATGTGTTCTAATTAACGTAGAATGGCATAATTTACGAAAACTAAGAATTTTTCAAAATTCATGGATCATCGTACATTTATACCTTAGGATTATACCTTTGGGCTTCATTATATTTGATGAAAACATGAAATATCGTATCGTATCGTGTCAATTTTCGAATATAATCTCTATATATTCGAAAATCTCTCCCCTCCTATTTGCTAACTTGAGAGGGTTTAATTATTCAAGCTGCCAAGTTTGATAATTTTTTCGATATTAAGCTCAAAACAAAGGAAATTTTTACTGTGAAAATGATATAAAAGTTATATTATATAATAACAGCTTTACAATAAAAATCCTAATCTGATTGTAATGAATAATTATTTTTTTTTTTATAGGAATTTTGATAACAAAATCTGAAATGATACAAAAATTGAATGAACATCAAAGAATCGAGGAAACAACGATAGCCTCTAATAATGATGCAGTTAAAAATAGTAATATCTTAAATTCAGAAAATGAAATTGGTGTGATATTAGATAAAACTGTAGCATACGCTTACACCGGCAATCAAGAATCAGATAAAGGATTCATCAAGATGCAAAATTATTTGTTTTATTTTAAAAAAGTTAAGAAAGTAAAAAATTATGTAATTCATATTGGTAATTTCATTAATGGAAACAAAAAGTACGTGTAATTTCAAATTGTTTATGCACTTTAGTATATCTGTTATTTTCATAAACTTTATAAATAATATTCTAGTTATTTTAAAGGAGGCTTTAAAATTGGAGAAATATGCACGATATCTATCGACGAAAGGCATCGCTTAAGTTTAATGAAACATCATACATCAGCTCATTTATTAAATGCAGCTATGCAAAAAATATTGCCTATAGTAGTTCAAAGTAAATGTAAAGTTACAAATAACGATTTATCTAGCGAGTATAGTATTTATGGTAAAAAAATATCTTTGAAAGAAATACTATTCATTGAAAATTTAGTAAATGATTGCGTAAAATCCAATGTTTTTGTTCAAACAAAGATAGTTAATATTTTGCAGATGTTAAATGAGGATAATTTAACTTTAATTCCAGGACATACTTACCCTGATACTGGTATTAGAATCTTAGAAATAAATAGCAATAATTTAAATTCTAAGTAAAGATTTAATTTTTATGATTTATAAATATGTTTATTAAACTTGCAATTATAAAATGTTTATAATTTCAGAGAAGCTTGTTGTGGTACGCACGTTTATAACACCCAAGACATAAACTGTTTTTGCATTACCGATATGAAAAGTAAAGGAAGAGTCAGTATTCAAATAAATGCTGTTGCTGGTTCATTAGCTCAAACAATTCGTTTGGAAGGCAAATATTTAAAAAATAGAATAAAAAATCTTGAAAATGACATAAAACTAAGAAAACATGCTGCAAAAGACCTAGTATACAAAGTTAAATATGAGAAAAAGAATATATTGGAATGTAAAAAAAAAAAAAAAATTCCGTTTACTGTAGCCGTAGAATGTTTAAAGATCCTTGAAAGTTTAACTAAAGTTATACGACTCATAAACAGAAGTATTCAATGAAAGGAATTTGATTAAAATAAATTAACTTAGTCTTTTGAATTATTTTTAAATATTTGTTTTACTTTCTTTTTATGAAGTTAAGTTTATAAATAAATCTACCCAGGTTCTTATTTATTTATACTTGTGGTTCTTCAAACTTTTTCTTGGAAATTTCTAACCTACCTTTTTATTACACATTTGTATACTCATTACTTTTTACTGAAACCTAGATATTAAGTTAAAACAAAGCATCAGGTACAGTAGAAATTAGTTTTTAACATGGAACATGTTCATTGGATGGGGTATTTGAAAAAGTTTGGCTCGGCAGGTGGGGGGTGAAAAAGTGACATTTTAAGGGGGGGGATGTACTTAAAATATTTTCGATTGAGGGACATAGAATGCTTAACTAAAGATAGTTAAACATTCTATGTCCCTCAATCATAATTTGAAGTGGGAGTCAGGACCTGATAAGGCCCTAATAACAATAACAATTTAGAATACTTTGAGTTTATGGACTTCTAAACCCAAACTACTTTAATTCCCTAAGCCTGAATTACTCTAAGTCCCAAATCGATATTATTCTAAATCCATAAACCTGTATTATCCTTAGTCCTTAATTCCTGTTTTCAAAGTCTCCTAATTATTCTGTGTATTATTTGACCCCCCCCTTAAATAGGACAAATTTGACCCCCCCCCCATAAATAGGATAAATTTGACTACCCCCTCTAAATAGGACAAATTTGAACACCCCTTTAATTTTCAAGTTCTGAAGTACCCCCTCCCTATAAATATGTTCCATGTTAAAAATGATTTAGCAGAAGTTATATACTAATTTAAATACTAATAGAAACTTTTAGTGTAGAAGTCCTCCTAATAGTGAAAGTAGTATAAAGACAATAATAATAGTAATAGAATTAATAATAGCAATGTTATTGTTTTTTATAGTGCTTTCTCCAATAGACCTAATCCACTGTTATTCATGTTAATCAAGGGAATAGAATGTTTTCGGGGTGGTCTAATTAAGGTGAATAAGGGTAGCAAGCAAATAAAACATTTTATTTGCTTAGATAATAATGTGCAGCGTATGCATTTAACAATAAAATAATTAAAAATAGATTAACTAGAATAGCGCAATATCTGTATAATTTAAATAGCAAAATATGAATTTAAGTTATATATATAATTTCAATACATACATATTAAATAAAATGTTAACTAATACACGCAAATAAAATTTATATAAAAAGTAGGGATAAAACAATTCCCACTCAATTAAAATCAAAATATTCACAATATATGTAAATAAGTCTATTACGCAACTATAATAAGAGAAGGAACGCCGGGACCTTACAAAACTGAGGTGATCTAGGTGATCTAATAAATCGATACACGAAATATTATTATTGGGGGAATAACTCTCTTAAGAGCAACTTAAAAATATAAAGAACTCGCTTCGCGTCTCTCTCATTATAAGCATAATAGACTTATAAATTTTAATAAAAATATTAATTTGAACTTAGAATATTTTTGAGATATCTAAGGGGACTTAGTTATCTTTAATTAAATTAGAGAACTTAAACTTTTTCCTTATTTTTATTTCTTTTTATGTTTCGAAAATTATAATTTAAAATTTTTCTTTTTTTTTTAATTTTAATTTATTTAAATAAAATAAATTTCTTTTTTTTTACATTTAATAAAGCTCGTACTTATTCGTCCAGAAAGTCCTTATTAATTTAAATAAATGATATGATGCATGTAATTGAACATAAATAAAATAAATAAAGTTTTTAAATATTTTTTTTTTTTTTAATTAATTCAAATCAATTATGTTCGAAGTTGGATGCTATAAGTAGGGGTTGCCACATGTAACGTTAATTGGGCAAAGCGTCCCAATTGATTTTGGAAAATGAACTTTTCGATTTGACCTTGAGGCTGTCGGAAGGTTTCATCCGAACTAACCCTGAGAAGCGTCTCTCTGAGATCATAAATTAATATTAACTAACCTACTAATTTATTTTTGAATTTGGTATATTAGTTACTAACATTAGTCGTATGTGATCTGAGGTAAGGCATAAAGTCCAAACCTCTGATTATACATTAAAGAATTGAATAAACTTGTCTTAGTAGTCACTTACAACCAACGCATATAATTTAATGAGAGCATAACGTCTCAAGTTGAACCTTGCTTTGGACTTTAGTCATACGACCTATCCTATTACAATAAGTTTAGGTGCATGATAATTAATTATATAATTCCATTTCAGGAGTAACAAATAAATTAAATAGTGTTCAAAGCAAATTATAATTAAAGTTGTAGCGATAAGTCTCGAGTGAATTTCGGTATAAAAGTGAGCCGTTTTACCCCGTGTAAACGTGCACGTTGCAAATAGGTTAACAGCATTAAGTTTATTCATTAAGTTTAAAAAAAAAAACTAGCTTATATAAATATAAATAGCAAAATTAATTAAAAAAAAAAAACATTTGTTTTTAAAATAATATTTTACACTTGTTTTTAATTTTAATTGGCCAAAAATTTGTCTATGATATGAAAAATCCTATATATATTAAAATGAAATAATTAGAAAAATTTTATTATTTTGGATTTTACTCAATATCCATTTATGAAGAATTGTATGGACGAAAATAAATGAAAGCAGTGTAAGTACTAATATAGGGTTAATTTAAATTTAAAAAAATAAAATAAAATATATAACAAGATTTTAGTTTGTTTGCTTAATTTAAATTTTGACCCGAGAAATGAAAAATTATTAAAAGAAAGAATGTGAGTTCGGTTTGTAGGCAAATTTATTTTTAAGTAACGAAGAAAAGAAAACTAGTTATTTCAATGTCTTTAAAGCATGCAAATGATAAGTAATTTATATAAATAAATGTACATCACTTTTGTTAATGTTAAATATCAGTTTTTTATTTCTTAAATTATTTTTATGTTTTTATTTTTTTTATGGCATTTCAAACAAGGAATCTTTTTTGCGAAATAAACAAATCTTTTATCTTTACTTTATATACAAAGGAGTTAAAACTGATTACACAGCTGCACAAAAAAAAAAAGTTCTGATCCTGTAACTAGACCTACCTACGGGTAAGTTTTTCGATGTCCTAAAACCGAATCTGAAGTCAGAATTTAGCCTACACCCTCAGATTTTGCCCCACCTACCCCCAGCTACCCCCATCCACCCTCTAAACCACCCCAAAAATCAAATATTTTACTATGTCCAAAAGTTAAAAATAAAATAACTTAAATTACGTATTTTGATGTCCTAAAACCGAATCTGAAGTCAGAATTTAACCTGCAACCTCAGATTTTGCCCCAGCTACCCCCAGCTACCCTAATTTATAACTTTTGCACAAAGTAAAATATTCACCTTCTGGGGCAGTTTAGAGGGTGATTGGGGTAGCTGGGGCAAAAACCAAGGGTGATAGGTAAATTCTGACTTGAAATTCGTTTTTAGAACATCAAAATACGTAAATAAGGTACTTTTATTTTTATCTTTTGGACAAAGTAAAATATTTGCTTTTTGTGGCGGTTTAGAGGGTGGCTGGGGGTAGCTGGGGCAAAATCTGAGGGTGTAGGCTGAATTCTGACGTCAAATTCGGTTTTAGGACCTCAAAATACGTTACTAACGTACTTTAATTTTTAACTTTTGGACATAGTAAAATATTTGATTTTTGGGGTGGTTTAGAGGGTGGCTGGGGGTAGCTGGGGGTAGCTGGGGCAAAATCTGAAGGTGTAGGCTAAATTCTGACTTCAGATTCGGTTTTAGGACACAAAAATACGTAACTAATGTACATTTATTTTTAACTTTTGGACGTAGTGAAATATGTGCTTTTTGGGCGGTTTAGAGGGTGGCTGGGGGTAGCTGGGAAAAAATCTGAGGGTTTAGGCTACATTCTGATTTCAGATTCGATTTTAGGACATCGAAAAACTTACCTGTAGGTAGGTCTAGTTACAGGATCAGAACTTTTTTTTTTTGTGCAGCTGTGTTATTATTATATCTATATAGCATCTCTTTCTATTCAACCGATTAAAAGAAAAATTTTAGACCTTTTGGTATTTCAATATTATATGAACAAGCTTGTCAACGAATTTACACACAATCATTCCCACACACACTCACTTGAAACATATATATATATATCTTATCCCATAGAATAAAACTTTTTACAATTAACATTAATTTGTAGCTGAACTTCTCCTGTAGTAAATCAATCCCATTAGTTCAGTAGCGTTTTGGTTTATGGCTATATAATATCTCTTTCTTAGAATACACAACCTTCTAACGGGCAATACCCTGCGTTGAGCTTTGTTGTGGTTCAATACTTAACTTAAGACTGGATGTTGGTCATTCCAATCAATGCGATGAATCCTACTGCAATGTACTTGAGGGACTCTGATATAGACGGGCCAGTCCTTATGTTCCTTCGTTGTAAATAAAGTTATCGAGTCCCTTTTAACAAATGAGAGGATGATCTGCAGATGTTAGCTTTTGAAGAATCCAGTCTTTTGTTAGGTTGTTGTCCACTTCTTCACCCAGCATATACCGCTATGAACCAAATCAATTATAAATACTTGTCTTATTTTTTAATAACTTAAGGCATAATAATATCCTTTTTTTTGTAATATATTCTAGTCAATAACATTTAATTTTTATAACTTATATAATTTTCTGGAGCACATGCTCCTTTTAGGTTGATTTTTCTTATTTAATATTTTCACTTACCCCTTATCGGGCGTAGTCTTTCTTATATTTTAATTGATCGTTGTACAATTAATTAGAGATGGAACAGCAGTTAATGGATTATTAATTTAAACAACTTGTCCTTATAATAAAATAACTAAATCCAATTATTATAAATAAATTTTTATCCATCCATGCTCTCCGGTATCTAACCTTACATGAGAAAAAACTCGAAAGTTAAATGACTTAACAAAAAACCGGCATTACCGACAAAATTTACGAAAGGCGCGATTATTTAAAAAATGAAATTATGATCCTTACAGCAGTTTTAAATTAATCCTTAAAGAAATACTACCAGCCAATTTTTTTATTTTTAAAAAATAGTAAAATGATTTTGAGAAATCAATCTCAGAAGTTAGTAATCGAAAAGGTAAAAAATTTTATTTTTTTTTCACTAAAACCTATTTTTTTCAGGATCTAAAAGGTCTTTTGAGACAAGCTCTAGTGCAAATTATTCCTTGAAAAAAATGCTTTCAATTTAACGTTTTTTTTTTTAATTTGAGCTCACGGTTTAGAGTTACAACTGTTTAAAGCTAAGAAGTTCAAAATTTAAAAACTCAAAATGTGGTCATTTTCATCACTTTAAAATCGATTGTATCAAAATGTAAAAATCCAATGGCTTTCTATTTATTAAACGATTTTTTAAAGAAACTTTTGTTTGGTTTTTTATTTAATGCATTCATTAAAGAGAAATAGAAAAAAATTACTTAGAACCAATTTTTTTTATTTTTTCATACATAACACAGCCGACATCTATATTTTATTTTTTTGTTTTTTAGATACGTAAAACTTCCAACAGTGTAATCTTAAATTTTAAAAATTTTATCAGATTGTAGACAGCCAATATGAATTTCACTATGCAATATTTTTTTTTTCATAACTAGGACAGCCGACATCTAAATTATTTTTTTTTTCAATATGAATTAGCCAACAATATAGAAGCACTGAAATTATAAGATAAACATTTTTAGATTTTTCATATTATAAACCACCAAAATATATTTAACGACCGGATGAAATTTTTTTAATTTTTTACTTTTTCATAATTAGGACAGACGACCTAACCTAAACTTACTACAAGGTGAATTTTTTACATATATAAACCCACCGAAACTCTAAAATAAAAATTATTATTTTTTTCATATTACGTACAGCAAAAATATATTTTATTTTCATATTTGGGACAGCCGACATCTATATTTTATTTTTTTGTTTTTTTGATACGTAAATCTGCCAACAGTGTAAACTGAAATTTTAGAAATTTTATCAGATTAAGACAGCCAATATGAATTTCACTATGAAGTAATTTTTTTTTGTTTGATTTTTTCATAACTAGGACAGCCGACATCTAGATTATTTTTTTCTAAAAAAAATTAATAAACGGGTATATTTTGCTAAATTCAATACAAATATTTAAATGCTATAATTGCAGAAAAACATTGAAATTACAAATTTACTACAGGCTACTGATATTCAAAAAAATTTAAAGTTGCGTATATTTTTCTAAATTCAATACGTATATTTCAATGCTATCATTGCAAAAAAACATTTGAAATAATAACATTTCTATAAAACAGGACACGATTCAAAATATTTTTGCGGCGTATTTTCTGCTAAATTCAATACTAATATTTCAATACTATCATTGCATAAAAATATTTGAAATTACAATATTTCTATAAAACAAGACGGAATTCGAAAAGATTTTATAGGGGTATATTTAGCTATATTCAATAAAAATATTTCAATGCTATCATTGAATAAAAACATTTGGAATTACAAGATTTCTATAAAACAGGACAATATTCAAATACACGTAAGTGGTATATTCTGCTAAAATCAATACTAATATTTAAATGCATTAATTGCATTTAAATAAAAACATTAAAATTACAAATTTACTATGAAACAGGCTGCTGCTATTCGAAAAAAAATTTAAAGTGGCGTATATTTTTCTAAATTCAATACATTTATTTCAATGTTATCATTGCATAAAAACTTTTTAAATAATAACATTTATACATTAGTAACATAGAATAATATCATTATTTATACACAATTAGACGTGGAAAACATCAAATACTAATAGTGCTTTTAAATCCTTCAATAAGCGTGAGCATTAGCATATAATATTTTATTATTCAATTTTCTCATTCTTCCATGGCTTTGAAACAAAAAAAAAGGTACAAAAGCACGCTTATTCAAAAGTTAAGAATGGGTATTATCGATTTTTCTAGGCATAGTTTTTATATTTAGGAGAGGGGATTGAACCTATGTTATATACAATGGTGCTATGGGGTTGGCGTTTTATTGTCAGAATTCAAAAGTCCTATAGAAATTTGATCTTGTTACACGTGTACCTGTATAAATAATGATAAATTCTTTATCACTAATGTATAAAAAACATACTTAGACGAGGTAAAGAATATTTACTCATCCTCCAGGCATGTTAATACATTTATTTCAATACTATCATTGATAACCCGTAAAAAGGGGTAGTTTTTTCCTATTTAAGGGTGTTTCCCGATTTTTTGCCAAATTTGGGCCCCGAATTCGGATTCAGCGACCAAAAAAACCTGCAGTAAGCCTTTTCTCAAGCCGGTTATTGGTGCCAGATTCCCTTTCAAGTAATATTTCTGATTTTGACCATTTTAAACCTTCCAGGGCCCGACTCCCTCCTTAAAACCCCAGATACCAAAAAATTTCAAATGTAAACCTCGTACGTTTTGGCTTTATCTAAAATATTAGACTATTCCGAGGTGTCTTAACTCCACTTTTTTTTTGCCCAAAATTGGACAACTTTAGCAACTCATAACTTTTTTCAATACCGCTGGCGAAAAAAACTTTTCATGGAAGGTTATTACGTTGTGGTGTTTTCTACGTCTGAACGAAAATTCAAGTGTCTTAAATACAGGCACACTTTACCATAGTTATCTCTTAATCTATATATTCTGCTAAAATAAATACTAATATTTAAATGATACAAATGCATAAAAACATTGAAATTACATCTGTTCTATAAAACAGGCTACTGTTATTCGATAAAAATTTAGAGTGGCGTATATTTTGCTAAATTCAATACATATATTTTACTGTTATCATTGCATAAAAACATTTGAAATAACAATATTTCTATAAAATAGGATCGGATTCGAAACTATTTTTGCGGTGTATATTCTGCTAAATTCAATAGTAATATTTCTATAAAACATTTTATAAAATTGAAATTACAAATTTACTATAAAACAGGCTATTGCTATTCGAAAAAAATTTAAATTGACGTATATTTTGCTAAATTCAATACATATATTTTGATGCTATCATTGCATAAAAGCATTTAAAATAACAATATTTCTATAAAACAGGATCCGATTCGAAAATATTTAATTGGCGTATGTATATTTTGCTAAATTCAATATAAATATTTTAATGCTATCATTGCATAAAAACATTTGAAATTACAACATTTCTATAAAACAAGACAATTTTCAAAAACAAGTAAGTGGCGTATATTTTTCTAAATTCAATACTATCAAATATTTCAATGCTATCATTCCATAAAAACATTTGAAATAATAACATTTCTATAAAACAGGATACGATTCAAAAATATTTTTGCAGTGTAAATTCTGCTAAAATCAATGCTAATATTTAAATGATACAAATGCAAAAAAACATTGAAATTACAACTGTTCTATAAAACAGGCTACTGTTATTCGATAAAAATTTAGAGTGGCGTATATTTTGCTAAATTCAATACATTAATTTCAATGCTATGATTGCATAAAAACATTTGAAATAATAACATTTTTATAAAACAGGATCTCATTCGAAAATATTTTTGCGGTGTATATTTTGCTAAATAAATATAAATATTTTAATGCTATTATTGCATAAAAACATTTGAAATTACAACATTTCTATGGAAAAAACAAGACGGAATTCGAAAACATTTAAGTGGTGTATATTTTGCTAATCTAAATATAAATATTTTAATAATGCTATCATTGCAAAATATTATTGCAAAATCAAAACAGAGAATTTACTTTCTAAAAAAAATAATGAAAAAATTCAATAATATAGACACATTAAAATTATTTTACAATTCAAATATTAAATCTATTCTAATGTATGGGTCCATAATTTGGTCCCCTCAGACACAAGAAAAAATATATGAACTTGAAAAAGTCCAACATCAAATACTTAGAATATTTGCATATAGACAGAATATTGAGTTTGATTATTTTGATCATGACTATAAAGATTTGTACATTAAATTTAAAATTGATAACTTAGAATCTGCTAGAGAAATAGCTGATCTAAAATTTTTATATAAATTAATAAATAACATAACTATTTGTAGTGAAATAAGATCAGTTATTGATTTTTATATACCAAAGAGAGATGGTCTCAGACAAAGAAACTTAACTTTCACTATTCCTGTAGAATTTAAAAATAGTAGAAAGACGTCATCAATACTAAGAATCTTAGAAAATTATAATGCAAATAATAAAAATATTGATATCACTAATAATAGTGAAATAAGCTTTTATAAAAGCTTAAATATTCATATATCTAAATTTATTTAAAATTTTTTCTTATTATTATTTTTTGGTTATACATTTACTTTTATTTATATGTATGAATTATAATTTTTTCTTTTCATAAGTAAAGTGAGATAATTTGTAACACTTTATTTATTTTCGTAATCTTTTAAATATTAATTTTAATTTTTTATAATGAAATGTAAAGGGTTCGTCCCGTAAATTTGTTTAATAAATAAAAAAAAATAAAAATAAAAAAAATAAAATAAAAACATTTGAAATTACAACATTTCTATAAAACAAGACAATTTTTAAAAACACGTAAGTGGAGTTTATTCTGCTAAATTCAATACTAATATTTTAATGTTATCATTGCATAAAAAGAATTGAAATTACAATTTTAAAAATTGTATATATTCTGCTGCATTCAATGCTATTATTATAAATTTTCTAAGAAACGGGAAACTATACGAAAAAAAATTAAATTGAGGTATAGTTTCTGCTAAATTCAATACTAATTTTTTAATGCTATCTTTGCATAAAAATAGTTGAAATAACATTTCAATAAAAGTATGTATTTTTGGTTTAATTCTTTCAATAAAGTGAAAACTAAAGAATACCATTTAGTGAAATTTTTGGAATTTTTTATTTTTTCATGTATAGAACAGCCGATATCTATTTTTCTATTTAATGAAATTTTTTGAGTTTCTTTATATATAAAACACCTGATCTTTATAGATTGATATTTTTGAAGTTTTTTCATGTCGTAGATAGACAATGTGATATTTTCTATGAAGTTAAATTTTTTGAATTTTTCATGTAAATTTTGTATATTTTTTCGCATATTATTTTTCTATGTTTTAGAGTAGTGGGAACGTCTGCTTCTCTTAAACAAAGAATTAATAAAAATCCCCACTCTTTAATAAATTATGCATTACCAAAAAGGGCAAGGTTCCCCGATTTTCATGGTGCTTATAAGGACTGGCCCCGGAGGAACATTCGGTCAGTTTTTTATTTAAATTTACTCCACACGTAGCGTCCCTACGGTGTTTTTCTCTTTCTATTTTTACCATATTCCGCTTGGGCCAGTCTTTATCAGTCTTTATCAATCTTTATCAATCTTTATCAATAAAATTTATTTAAATTTATAAAAATTTATAATAATTTATTAAACTATTTTTAATTATTGTGTAAACATTCTCTAATTAATAAATATTATTTCAAACTATTTCGTTTTCTTGTGAAATTTATTGTAATCAACTGTAATCAAAGTAAGTAAATCAATGTTATTAATTATCATAATTTATTAATCCATAAACCACAGTAATTAGAACCCTAAAATTAATTCAATAATTAACCCTTATTTAATTTGGGTTTTCCAGGAATATATAATATAATTAATTACTCAATAAATAATACTCATTAAGTAACATATAGAAATTAGTTTTAAAGCTAATTTTCAATTAAAATAATATATGTAATTTTTATGGTTGAATCCTTAAAAATAATAATTTTCTTTACCATTAACATTACATATGAAAAATGGCGCCCAAATAGTAGGCCTAATTACTGGTTCATGGATGAATATTAAATGAAATTGTATAAAATAAGTAATTTCTTATCTGCATGAGCTATTCCAATTAAGTAAAATTTGACATTAAGCAAAAACCTTTTTAAAATAAATTTTAATGTTTTAATTTTATTTAAAATAATATACTTAAAAAATAATATAATTAAAATAATAAATAATGACTGTAAAAATTTGTCACGTGTGTGCGGTTACAATATCGTTCTGTTTATTTTTAAAAACAAAATGTAAAAACGTGCATAATAAAATATTTTAATGTGAACTCTACTAGTAATAATTATGAGAAAAATTCATGTCTAAATTAAACTAAAAACACGGACGTTTTCTTTTTTATAAAAATATTTATAGTTAGTATAATTATTATAACCTATAATATTCATTGCCACATGTAAATATTAGAAATTCATACTATTGCTATTCATTGTACTTGGCGGACTCTTACAAATTGTTGGAGGGTAATAACAGTGCATTCAATTACAAAAGTGCGAGTTTTAAATAATCAAAAAAGTTTTGAGACCTAGTGCATCATCCACTAGAAATTATATCACACATATATATATGTGTACACACATATATATATATATATATACTAGCAAAAGTTGGAGGGGGCGACTCCGCCCCCCCCCCTGTGTCACATTTACTTCTGTTTGTGTTGTTTCAAAAAATCATTTTTCATTGCAAATTTATAATTATGCAAACACATTCAAACTATTCAGAGCAGCGTAGGTGAAACATTAATGAAAAATTATAGGCTCTGATTGATTCTCTAGTTATAATAGAGAAAATAAAAAAATTTAACAGAGTACGTATAAATTAGTGCAAAATCAAGTAATATAATATAATCAAGTAATATAATACCAATTGTGACAGTAAAATTTAATCATATTTTTTAGGTATTTCACTTTTCAAGCAAATTTTCAAAATATTTTATATATCCTAAAAATTGTAAAAATTGAATATCTCCAAAAGTAAGAAATCTGAGTCACAAAACTATAGCCTATGTTATCCGAATACTTTTATTATTTATTATGACACTGGTTTCATGTCAAGTGGTTCGGCTGTTCTTGAGCCATTAGGGTACAGATTGACAGACAGACAAATAAATTTTCAAATATATATAGTATATAGTAGTATATAGTATTAAGACATGTATATATAGATGGTTCTATTATAATTATTCTATTAATAACAGGGAACTGGAAAGCCTCGGAAAGTGTTTTTGATGTATATAACTATACTTTAAATAAAGAAAGACTCTATGCACTTCAACGTAAAATTAAAAACCGTATTCAAAATTTGACAATGTAAATTACAGGAAACTGGAAAGCCAAAACTTTTTTTTGTTTTTAATTTTGAAGAAATTTTCTTTTTGAGTCAAATTTAACTCATTTTACGTATAAATTAGTGCCAAACCAATTACATTTATCACACTTTAAAGTACACACAGACACACAAATAAATTATTAAAAATAGAATAAAAATAAGAAAATGAAAAAAATTTTTTTTACCATCTTCAAAAATATTTTATAAATTTTTAAAGATACCTCCGTTTTGAATAAAAATTTAGGAGAATACGTAAAAATGTGTGCCAAATCGAATACTACCAACTTGTGACAATAAAATTTGTCAATAGTCTCGAAATATTTCAATTTTTTTTTAAATTTTTAAAAATTTTATCAAGTTTAAAATCACTGAAAATTAGATATCTCAAAAACTACGATAGCTGAACAGAAAATATATGGCCTATGTCACCCGCAGACTTTTTATCTTTATTTTGACACCGGTTTCATGCCAATTGGTTCGGCGGTTCTTGCGTGATGAGTGGACAGACAGACAGACAGACAGACAAACAAATAAATTTTCAAATATATATAGTATTAAGATATATATATTATTTTATTTTTGTACTTTGCACATTACACTGTAATATGTTGCATAACAATTCCATCTAGTGTTATCTTTTGTTAATATTTACTGTCTTTATTATAGTAACCTGCTTTATCATAATATAATGAATCAGATAGAAATTGATTCACTTAAAAAAGAATCATTAACAAGTTATGCATGTGAGAGTAAATGCGCTGCAAAAAATAAGCCTGTAGGATATGTGTGTATCAAATGTGGTGAATGTTATCATTTTAATTGCATTACAAAGCATAAAGACGCGTATCATGTTAAAGGACATTTGATTAGCTGTTGCTCCAAAAAAACTAAATTTATAGAACAAGATCTATCTTTGATAACAGCTGATTATGGAAAACAAAAAACTATATTAGAAGGCCTAAAAAGAGAAATTAAAATCTTTCATGACTTAGTAGCTACCAAACAGGCATTATGTGACTCTCTTAATAATAACATTAAAGAATTAAAAAATAATAGTGCTCTAATAAATAAATTAAATGATAGTGTTTCTAATAATATACAAGAAGAAAATACATCTCTTAAACATCTAAATAGTACTTTAGATACTAATAATAAATTATTGACAGAAAAGTTAGAGAAATTAAATAATGAGATGAAGAGTTATACAAATGTAAATACATATGCAAATGTCGTTAAATCTCACCAAACTGATCATAGTGATTATAAACAAATAAATAAAACACCTGGAATGATTATTGAATTTCTAAATATTGCCGATAAAGATTATATTAAAAAAACCATGTTAGATAAAATTTTAATTCCCAAGTTACAAAATGGAATTGACTCTTTTCAAGAGCAAAAAAATAGTAAGCTCTTTATCAGGTGTGTAAATAAAGATAATACAAACATCTTGGAAAAAGAAATTAAAGATCAGTTCTTAGATAAAGTTAATGTGAAAATTGAGCAACTTTTAAAACCAAGAATTAAAATTGTAGGTGTATATAATGATTTTAAATTAGAAGAACTTTATGACATAATAGTTAAATAGAATTTTGAAAACGTTAATAATTTAGACTTTAAGCTATTATACAAAAAAAAAAAACAAGTTTGGAAGTTCATGGACTTTGTATGCAGAAGTTAACAGTGACACATATAATATTATTTCTGGTACAAAAAAGTTGTATGTTCATACTAGTCTTTGTAAAGTTTATGATGACTTTAACATATTAAGATGTTTTAAATGTTGTGAATATGGTCATAGTAGCAAATATTGTGATAATAATGAAATATGCCATATATGTACAGAAGAGCATGATGCATCAGAAAATTGCAAAATGAATAAAATAAAGTGTATAAACTGTGTTATACACAATAACAAATACAAAACAAAATTCCAAATGAATCATACGGCTTCAGATATACAATGTTTTGTACATAAAATGAAAAAAGAACAACTAATAATTAAAACGGACTACACCTCAGCTCCTCTATTATCATAATGGCTGCTATTGAAGAAGAAAATTATTGTGATAAATTTTTTATAGAAACAATTTGTGAAGATTTAAATGATTATAATAATAAAATTAAAAATGTTAAAGGTATGTCAATAATGCATTTCAATATTCAATCCCTAGATGCTAAATTTAATGAATTTGAGATTATTATTAAAAAACTAGCTATAAGACCTAAAATTATAATATTATCTGAAACATGGCAAATTCCCTATATACACCTTTATCAAATTGAAGGTTATGACACTATTTATAATGAAAGTGAAATCACTAAAGCTGATGGTACTATAGTTTATATAGATAATAAAATTAATTATAATTACAAATTTCAAAAAATAGGTAATATTAAAGCAATTGAAATATTTTTTAATGAACATGTTATAACAGCTTTATATAGAAATCATAAGATTAAGATCAGTACTTTTGTTGATGATTTATATCTTTATCTAAATAGTAATCTATACAAGAATCACTATTTTATTGGGGATATTAATATTGACATTCTAACTGATAATTTTGAAAAAATTAAATTTAGTAAAGATACTGATAAATATTTAAACAATTTTTATGACCTAGGTTTTATTCCTGTAATTAATAATATTACCAGATATAGTACTAATAACTCCAGAAATACTGGCACTTGTATAGATCACATTTTTGTTAAAACTGATTGGAATAACTGCAAAATTAAATCTTTTGTCTGTACTAGTTGCTAAAGTGATCATAATTTAATTGCCTTAATTATTGATAAAGAATTAGTGGAAAATTCGGACAACTCAAATATACGCATTAATTATACTAAATTAGCTGATGAAGTAAGTAATGTAAATTGGTCTACTGTATATAATTGTAAAAATGCCAATCAAGCTACCAACAAATTTATAGATACATTAAAAAAATCAATAGAAAATTCTTATTACACTGTTAAAAAAAAATATAATAAAAGAAGTGACTGGATAACAGCTGGTTTAGTCAAATCATGTCACACCAAAGAAAAGTTATATCTTGACTGGTGTAATAATAAAAAAAATAAAGCCAAAGAAAAAGCTTATAAAACATACAAATTGTATCTAAAAAAACTTATTGATATAACAAAAAATTCTTCTTTAAGTTCTGAAGCTAATTCAGTTGGTACTAACACCAAGAAATTTTTAGAATTTGCTAATAAAAAAATTTTAGGAAATAAAAAAATTAAAAAAAACTGTAATTTTACTGAATTGATAGTTGATAATAAAATAATAAAAGATGATAAAATGATTGCAAATGAAGCCAATAAATTCTATTCTAATATAGGTAAAAATCTAAATAAAAAAAAAAAAAGGAAAAAAAATAATGAAAATATTACTTCTAAAGCTAATACTTGTGCTCACTCTTTTTTTATGAGTCCTACTGACTCGATAGAAGTTAAAAATATTATTAAAAAGCTTGATAAAAATAAAGCTGGTATTGTTGATGGAATTAATAACAAGGTAATACAATGTTTGATTGATTATATAACTGAACCATTAGTTTATATTTTTAATTTATCTATTAATGAGGGTGTATTTCCCACACATTTTAAAAAAGCAATAATTATCCCAATTTATAAAGCAGGTGATAAAAAGTTAATTACTAACTATAGACCCATCTCCCTTACCTCAAATATTGCAAAAATTTTTGAAAAAATTGTTAAATTAAGGCTAAATAATTTTCTGAATAAATATCAAATTATATCGAACAGACAATTTGGTTTTCAAACGGGCATCTCAATTTGCTTATGTCTCAAAAATTGTCTACGAAAATCTAGACAATTCTATGAAATCCGTGGGTATCTTCCTAGATTTAGCAAAGGCTTTTGATACTGTGGATCACAAGCTTTTGCTAGATAAATTGGAAGCCATGGGGATAAGAGGTCTAGCTCTTCAAATTTTTTCAAGCTATCTAACTGATAGAACGCAAAGAGTTAAGGTTAATGGTGTCTTTAGTGATGATGAAATTGTTACTGTTGGTGTTCCGCAAGGATCGGTTCTAGGACCGATCCTATTCAACATCTTTATTAATGGTCTGCTTTTAATAAATGATAATATTGTTTCCTTTGCAGACGATACAGTTATTCTCGTACATGGTAAAAATTGGGTTGATACAAAAATAAAAGCTAATAATATTCTAATTAAAGCTTATAACTGGTTCAATGATAATCATTTAAGTCTCAATATAAGCAAATCTAACTATGTAACTTTTGCTTGTAATAAAAAAATGTTACCCTCTGATTTTGAAATTTATATAACTGATGATAACTTGTGTACTTATCTTAATAGGGTTGAAAGTACTAAATACTTAGGTGTAATTATAGATCAATTTATGCGCTGGGATAAACACATTTCGCAATTAATTAAGAAAACCAGGTTCATTACCTTCCTCTTCTATAAATTGAAATATATTTTAAATTATAGTCAATTAAGAATCATGTATTATGCTTTATTCCATTCAATTATGTCTTATGGCATACTAGGATGTGGTGGAACAAATGGTACCAATATTAAACTTATTCAAAATATTCAAAATAGATTACTAAAGTCTTTAAATCAAACAAATAACAATACTTCAGACAATTTTATTCTTAATGTCAAGCAAACATTTTATTACTTTGTTATGAAAAAGAGTATATGTAATTTAGATAAACTATTTTTAAGTAGTGATGATTATACAAATAAGCGCAATATTATATTTGATATACCAAAGAAAATTAAATCAATAGGCCAAAAATGTTATTCATTTAAGTCCATTAAACTTTATAACTATATGCCAAAAAATCTTAAACTTAAGAATGCTAATGACCATATTAGTGTAAGCTGGTCTTATCATTTTAAAAAATGGCTTCATAATCTAGATAATGTAATCATATAATAATCTCAAATTATCTTTTTAAATTATCTTTTAAATTATCTTTTTATTTTAAATTATTTTTTTATATTAAATTTTTGTATTATCTTAAATTATTGTTATTTCATTAATTGAAAAGTTTTATTGAATACCTATATTTATAAATAATTTATATGAACTACTGAAATTGTTAACTAATTATATTTTTTTTTTATATATAATAATTGAATTGATAAGTAAATTTTTGACTTAAGGCCCAAGTACAGACGAAAGTCTCTTTGGGATTATGGTGTTTTCACCATGATTTGTATGTATTTTACACCTTGAAATAAATAAACTATAAACTATAATTAAATAATTCATTAATTGAGAAAATTATTTGGTTAATTATCGAAAGAAACGTAGAAAAAAAATGAGCTTTTAATCGTTAATCCGTTTTAACGTATATACTTTTATGCAACGAGTTCTTATAAAGATAAAAAAGCTCAAACCTGCACAAGTATATTGATTTTTTTGAGATTTTAAAATATTAATTTAATGAATAGTATTTCGTCTTTTGAAAATAAGAATAGTAAATTCTTAGAAAATTCTACACTTTGTCAAAACTGCGTGGATACAGAATTTCAATAATATAATAGTATATTAGCATATTTAGGTTTGAAAGGAAAGCCATCATATAAAAAATACGTTTCTAGAACAGATCCATTAGGTCGCACACGAAAAAGTAGTCAAAAGATACGACATTGTCATAACAATCATTTTGAATATTTATCTAATAATATTACAAAAAAAATATAAATAAAACTGTTTAAATAAATTATCCGATATAAATGAACTATATAAGGGAAATAATTATAGATCCTGATCTTGACTATTTTATGTTAGATAACGAAATATCCGAAATATCTAATAACACATTTCAATATTTAGTAAGAGATTTCTCTTCATTTAAAAATACTTACGAAGACAACTGTGAATATTTTTTTTATAAAATTGACGAAATATCATTAAAATACGATCACGTTAAAAATGAAGTAAACTCTTTGGAACTAATTATCAATCATAGAATAGATACTGAACAGGAAGATAAAATAAAATTACAATACTTAGAACATAGTATCCAAGATATTGTGATTGAAATATATCTTATGACAGAAAAGTTTTCAAAACTCTCATTAAAATAAAAAAAAATGATAAATATTGTATTTCCATTAAACACATATCACGTTCAATTACAGAATGAAATTGCCGTCGTTCATGACAGACTAAATAATCATATTAAGAAAGAATATAAACAATTTACTGAACTTGTTAACGAAAATAATGCATACTTCTTTCAAAAAAATTTTGAATTAATTAACATAATAAATAATTTAGAGAAAGAAATAAACCTTTTATCAAATAAATATGATGATAATATACCTAAAACTATACAAAACGGATTTCAAATCGATAATATGGAATTAAAAATTAAAAAAATGGAAAATGAATTACTTGAAATATCAGATAAATTCGAAGTAAAATCTTAAAGCAGTAATTACGCCCTAGTAGCAGATACTTGAAGTAACTTGAATTTTGTTAAGAAAGGTGTCTAGTACCGAAGTAAACAACGTTCGATGCGGGGGGGGGGGGGTGGTTGAAAAAAAAATAAGCTAACCAATTGATAAATTACCATATTTTAAGATAAAAACATTGATTGCAATTTTTTATAAAAATGCACCCCTTCCGAGTTATAGCGCAATGAAAAGTGTGATTTTTGCCAAAAAAAATTTTTTTTTCAGTTTTTTTAATTTTATTTGAAATCTGGTAGAATTACAAAAAATATTATATATTACTAATTTGAAGTATTTTCGTTGACAAAGACAGCGGTTTTTTTTTGCGTACGATTAATATTAAAGGAGATATGACAAGGCAAAGATGGTTGTTTAACGAAAAATGAAGAAACCGGATCGTTCTGGCGTAAATATCTGGAAAAATATTACTTTTACAAAAAAAACGATATATATTGTTTTGCAAGAAGACAAAATTGGGAAAATTTTGAGATCAACCAGAACCGTTTAAAGTAAGCAGAAAAAAAGTTATGGACAAAATAATTTTTTTTCCAAAATTTTTCATGCCAATTTTTTAGCGCCATCTGGGCTAAGATGCTTGAAAAAAAAAATCCTTTGATGAAAAGTCAGAACACTTGTTCCTAAATATGTCCAGCCATTTTTGGCCCTATCCGGTCATTATTGGTTATGTTTTGGCCTGATAAAGTTGGGTAAAATCGTGTATTTTTTAAGACATTTTCAGTTTTTGGCCAACAGCGTGAACATTTTTTATTTTAAACAGCCAAACTTTTTAGCATTTATTCGAATTTACTTGTTTTTCAAATTTTTGTCATAATTTTTCATCTGTAAGCAGTTTTGCCTATTTAAAATTGCTTATTTTATGTTTATGACGGTAAATGCTCTTTTTTTTCGGGCGAAATTAAAAAAAAATGGCCGATCCAATTGAAATGTTGCATATGACATAAAATTTCGGCGATAACTTTAACTTTGAAATGGTTCATTGTACATCTCGTTATCATTAGCCAAAAAAAAGTTATGGCCAAAAATCCTTTTTTTTTCAGCAACTACATAAAATTTTTATAGTTAATCCATTGAGTCTCCCTATTTTTAAGTGTTATGAAAATTTTTCGTACAGTACCGTATGTTTATATGATAAGTCAATTAAATGCTGCTGTCAAATTTCAAATTTCGACTTTTGACAGCAGTCAAATAGCCGTCAAACCAAAAGTAAGTTAAAAAAAAAGATACAAAAATCAATGATTTGTGTATTTTTTGTATGAATTTTAAATTTTATGGAAAATAAAAACGTAAACAATAATTACCCGATAGGGCTAAAAATGACTGGACATATTTTGGAACAAGTGTTCTGACTTTTCGTCAGAGGATTTTTTTTTCAATCACCTCAGCCTAGATGGCGCTAAAAAATGGGCATGAAAAAAATTGGAAAAAAGTTTGTTGAAGAAATTTTTAAAGCTTTAAGGGACTCCAAAAAAAAAAAATTTTGAAAAAAAAATCGCGGGTACCAGAGAAACCTGCCGTAAGGACTAAAAGTTATTGAAAATATAAATTTAAACATGTTTCATGTTCGTTATTGAGTTCATAAACCGATTGAAAGTTTATTTAACAATTTGATGGAAATATGTAATTTATAACGAGAAAGATTTATATGGAAAAAATCTAAACTTACATTTAGAAGAAATTTAGGAAAAGTTAGGTTTTAAATAATAACACGACTGCTAAAACGTTTTTTATTAACTTGCTCTTTATTATATTCATTTTATACACCTGAGTTAATATCTAACATTAAATCATTTCCTGTAAATAAATCATCGGTTGCAAGAAATCACAAGAAACTCATTCGACTCCTGGAATTTCGGTATGTTATTTTTCTAGACTAAAAAATCGCTATTTTTTATGCTTGCATTGTAAGATTTAAAAACAAATTTTAATTACGATTTTTTTCACATTTTACAATTTTTTTTACATTTTGGGATAGTTTTCACCACCAGGGTTGCAAATTGTTACTTTTCCGGCTCTAAATCGAATAGTGGCAACAACAAAATTTAATAACGTTTTTTTTATTTCTTAAAATTTAGGGGTAGTTTTAACTCCCCCCCTAGGGAGGGGTTAAATTAGTTTCATAATAGTAAATATACGGTAAAATATTTTCAAAAAATTCCAAATACAAAAAAAATAATCTGAGGTCATGTTTTTTGTATTTTTTCTTATTCTGGGGGTAGTTTTAACCCCCCCTATTATTAAACCTTATATCTCAATTTTTGGACATAATAAAAAAAAAGTCTTTATTAATTTTTCTGAAAAAATGGCATTTATTTGATAATTTTAGCTTAATATCCAAGATATTGAAAAACAAACCCTAAAAAAGGGTAGTTTTTACTGTTTACAGGGTGTTTGAAATATTTCTGACATTAAAATCGTAATCAGTGACCCAAAAAACCCCCTGATGCCTATTTTCACCAACTTTCATTTAATATTGCCCGAGATATTAAATATTTATTAATTTTTGGCAAAAAAAACAGTTTGACCAATTTTCACCACGTTTTGGACCAACTTCAGCCAACCAAACTTGTTTACTTCTTGACAAAAAAAGCAGAGCCATCTGATAATTTTGTCTCCTCTATATCGGTGAGGTAAGTAGGTGATGATAATATTGGACAAGAACTATAGTCGGTAAGGTAGGAATTGATAAATGTTTAGTAATGGTATAGCCTTAACTACTCATATACATTCACACACTCTTAAATCTAACGTGATTTTAATATCATAACAATAATGCAAAGATATCGCAATGAGCTCATTATATTTTAAGTGCGAAATACCTTGTTTCTTAATAAAAAATTTTCTAAATAAAAAAAATCTAACATGGCCTAGGTCCTGAGTTATTTTCTTGGATCTTTTGTTATCTGGTACCGATCCATTTTCTGTTACCGACGCGACTAAATTGTAGGTTAGTTATACGCGAATATTTTCTCTTTAACAACAGAGAATATACGCGATGAATTAATGATTTGAGTGACCATTATACTTAATTTTACAAATTTTAAATAAAACTTTTTTAATTAGATTAAAATATATGTGTCCGTCGGATCAAGAAGCTGACATAAGCTTTAAAATATTTAAAGTATTTTGTAGGCAGGGCAGGTATGTATATAGCGCCGGGTGGCAGACGGGATCCTTTTTCTTTCTAGACAGAATATCGAACTGATTTTTGGAAACAGGTAGAATCTCTGGGGATTACTCCGGTACCAATAAGGGTTATATTATTTTTTATAAATTTCAAATTTCCCGTTAAGTCACGTGACCGATTGAAAATCTGACCAAAAATTTGCATTCCGCGGGAATTTTTACATAGGGATCTTTTTATGTTTTGAAGAGCGTTTATCTTAAAGCAGCGAAATTTTAAATTGAAATGTTAAAATATCTCATTTTTTTAAGTAATTTTTTTTATTTTTCAAACTACAAGAAATTAATGAAAATTAATCAGAAAAATCTTTATAGTTTTGTTGATTTATCAAAAAAGCTCTTAAAAACATAAAAAGATATATCCTTATGTAAAATTTCCAGCTAAATCCAAATTTTTTGTCAGATTTTCAATTGTTCACGTGACATTTTTCACCTGGATTTAAATAATATCTACTTTAGTGAATTAAATCTTTTATTTTTTTTTAATTCAAAAATCAGTGATAAAGTACAAAATGAATAAAATTTATTTTCTTTAAAAAATTTTTAAACAATTATTTTTTATTTACTGATGATATTGTTATTTCTTTAACTTGTAATATTTTCTAAAATATTTAAACTATGAAATATTAAAACAAATAAAAATGAAAAACAATACATTTATTCAATCTTAGAACGAGATTTTTTGTTTTATCATTGAAATCATTATTATGATTTAAAAACTTTAAAAAAAACCAGATAAAATTTTTTACTTTATTTTATTAGATTATTATTATTTTTTATCTTATTTATAATTTAAAAAATTTTTAAGATACAAAAAATTTCCAAAAATATCTCATTTAAATTGTTTCAATACAGAAAGAAGAATCTTTTTATTTAATTAATAATATTTTCAAATCTTTTATTAATACTTATCTATTTTGTTATTATTTCCAAAAATGATTATTATCCTTTAAAAAAATATAAAAAAGAGTTCAAGATAAGAGAAAAATTTTCATTTTAATTTGTCTAATTTATTGAAATAAATAAGTTTTTTGTAATCTTTCTTGAATTAAAGTTCTCTCTTATTACTAAAATGAATTCTGATATATCTGATGTTTAACATTCTGCGGATTTTGATTTTTATAATGTTGAATCTTCGGAGAATTCTGATTTTTCTGGCGCTGAGTCTTCTACAGATTCAGATACGGAAAGTGACTCGGAAAGTGAGTTTGAATGTGATACAAAAAATTCGGAAGCATGTGAAACATCCAGATGATTGGAAAAGAAATAAATCAAAAAAAGCTCCTTTAATTGGCCAAGAATATACATCTACTTCTGGTAAAAAATAAACGCTAAAATTTTTCAACTAGTTATATTATGTTGCACAAGAAAATGTTGCTGTGATAAGATTAGTGCAATGCAAAAAAATGTTTTTAAAGAGTTTTGGATGCATGATAATTATAGACTTCAAAATATATTCTTAAAACCAATACTAAAATTTGAAGTATCAAAAGTAGTGAAAAAATTTAATAGAAGTCGCCTTTTCCTTTTAAACTAATTCCTTTTAAATTATTGTTTCTCTAAGCATGATTCAAATATAGAAGTTTGCAAAAAATTTTTGATTTCTATCTTACAAGTCAGTAAAGTCAGGCTCGCTACCTTACAACGAAAAATAGTAAATAATGAATTTTTATATGATTTAAGAGGACGTTATAGGCATAAGAAACATTTTAGTAATCTTGTAATGAAAATTATTTGCCTGCATTTTAATTCGTGACCGCACCATAAATCTCACTAACGTATCTCTCGCGTATCTCATTGGCTTATTTTGATGATCCTGCATTAAATTTAAAAAAAATGTATGTACTATTTTTGGATTTTTATGAGGCTACTACTAGTTATGAAAAACCACCTATTAGTGAAACAACTTGCATCAATTTTTTGAATTATAATTTAAATTTTGCAGTTAGTGATTTTTGCTATAAGTGTAAGTTAAAAAAAAAATTAGACAAAGGAGAATACAAAAAACATCAAAATGAATACAAGATGTATTATGATCTATTAGAAACATATTTAGCAGATTAAAAAAATTTGTGTTATTACAGTTTGACTTTGCACAAAATCTGCCATTGCCAAAACTTCCGGTAAATAGGCAATATTACAGCCGATTATTGTGGTTATTCGCTTTACATGTGCACGTGCATAATTCAAAAAATGAAGACATTGATAGTGATAAAGACACTAGTTATATATTTTCAATGCTTGAAAGGGGGGGCGAAAAAATGAAGCAATACTTTGATTAACTTTGTTTTATATGCATTAATGAGAGAATTTGACCCATAAAAACACGATCAAATTATTTTGTTCTCCGATGGATGCGAAGGACAAAATAAAAATTATTTATTTTTTAAATTTTTCTTTTTTTTTTTTTAATTTGGATGTAATACCTCATTTATTTCCATGAAAGTACTTATATTTGAAACTATGATTTTTACTCGATATCTCGAATCTGATCATTAATTTTTTGAAAATTTTCTTCCCAAAATTTTCGTCACAAAAAAATACAAAAAACACCAAATTTTTTTTCTTTTTGGACGTGATACCTAATTTATTTCTATGAGAGTACTAGTTTTAGAAAGTTCGTTTATAGCAAATTTTTGGATCTGATACTAAATTTTTTCTAAATTTTTTTCTCAAAATTAAAAAACCAAAAAATTAAAAAAACGATAATATTTTTTTTTTAATGTAATACCTCATTTAATTCCATTAGAGTACTAATATCTGAAAATATTGTAACCGGTGATATTTTACAACCATTACAGAATTAACACCTAATTTTTTTTTTTTAATATTTTCATTAAGAAATCTCAAACTTTTTTTTTTTTTAATTTGGAGGTAATACCTCATTTACTTCCATGAAAGTACTTACATTTGAATTTATAATTTTTATTTGATATTTCGAATCTGATAGCTAATTTTTTGAAATTTTTTTTTCCAAAACTTTCGTAAAAAAAAATACAAAAAACACCGAATTTTTTTCTCTTTGGATATAGTACTAATTTATTTCTATGAGAGTACTAGTTTTAGAAAGTTCGTTTATAGTATTTTTTTGGATCTGATACAAAATTTTTTCAACATTTTTTCCTCAAAATTAAAAAAACAAAAAAATTAAAGAAACTACAATATTTTTTTGGTGTAATACTTCATTTAGTTCCATGAAAGTACTTATATTTGAGAATATGGTTTTTACTCGATATCTCGAATCTGATAATTAATTTTTTGAAAATTTTGATCAATAAAAGAAACTTTTAAAAGTTAATTGAGATGTATGTATTATTGCATGCTTGTAATCGGTGATATCTGTGGCATATTGAAGTATTAAGCTCATTATTTAAGGAAACTTAGTGTCAGCTAGTTGGCAGGGTGTTTTTAGAATGTGTTAAGTTTTATGTGTGGTTTTAAAAGAGTTTAATTATTTTATTTTGATTTTATGTGTGAAGTATAATTTTTTATTTTATACGCATGTTTGTTCATATTTTTTATTGAGGTGTAGTTTTAAAATAATATTATTATAAAAAATTTTTGTGTTTAAAAAATATAAAATTATATTTTTAATTGTAAATAAAATTTATTTTCAATTAACATTTTTTAAAAAATAAACATTCATTAAAAATTATAAAAATTTTTTAAATTTATATAAAAATGTTATAATAAAAATAAAAAATTAAAAGTTAAAATCGCATTTTTATTGCAAGTTTGAAAATTCAATATGCCCTGATTTTGTCTAACTTTTTTTTTTACATACAATTATTGACCAATTAATAAGATAAAAGCTGATTTCTTTTAACGACGATGAAAAAATTATTTTGCAAAAATAAGATTTGATTTGCAAATGTAAGGGTGTTTAATCTATTTTATGGTGTTGAAACCCCTCAATTCGTAATTAGCGACCCCAAAAACCTAATAAATCATGACCCTGACTTTTGAAAAGGCTTGGATATAAATTTTGCAAAAATAAGGGTTGATTTGCAAATTTAGGGATGTTTTATCAACTTTGCACACTTAGGACCCTCGAATTCGTGATTAGCAAGTCAAAAAACCTATTATAATCTGCTTAAATTGTTATTAATAATTCCTGTTAAAAATATTGCTGAAATATCCCTTAAGTGAGGGGCTTTTAAATTAAGTCGGGTGCTCCGGAGCTTGTCTCCCCCTACTTAACAAAAAAAAAAAATACCACTTAAAAGGGTGAATCCACAAATTTAAGGGTTTTTCACCCTTAGACCGGCTCCGGGACCCTGACATTCGTGATCAGCTACCCATTATAGGGGAACAAACCTCATTAGTGGGGAAAATACCTCCCGCGATTTGACAGGAGTATTAAAATAATAATTAATTAATTTTTATTAAAAAATATTAAATAAATTTAAAATATAAATAAAAGTATATAAATTAAATATTAATAATTATTTTATTTTTTATAAAATTTAGGTAAAATCAAAAACTCTTTATGATATAAAGAGCGTACCAAGGGGTGGGGCCAGTAGGTACCTTAATTTATGCACTTTGCTGTGTTTTTTTTCTTATTTCTTTCAAAAAATAAAGTAAAATAAAAAATTTTTGTCGAATTATTGCTCAGACGGACACATATAATGAAAAATCAAGAATTTTAACTAGCAAATTTTTTTGCTAAATCAATGCTTAGTCAGCTGTTAGAAGAAGCGTTTTTTCTTGTTCCTTTATTTCCCGCTCGTTCCATGTTTATATTATTTCGTTAGATAAAACAAATTTATCAACGGCACGCAGCGGAATATTTAAAATAAAAAATAAAACAAAAAATGATATTTTATTACTAAAACAACCCATAAAAATATGTGTCAAATTTGAAAAATAAAATTTTTTTTTAGGTTTACTTAATTGATATAATAGGTTACGACTATGAATATTCTTTTGTTTGTAAGAAATATGTAAATTTATTTAATAAAAAAAAATTTTTTTTGTTATGTTTCTCTTGTATATTTATACTAAATAATTTTATGTAAGCCATATTTTTCAAAAAAATTTTTTGTTTTCCTGAAGAGGCCTAGAAACACGTAAAACGTTGACAAAACAATTATATAAATAAAGAAGATTACTTTTTGCCTGAAATTGGCCATTTTTATTTTTTACCAAAATTTTTTTTTTGTTACAGAAATTTATAAAAAAAAACTGTAGACCAAAAAAATTAAAATCGGTCAAGTTGTTTTAGAGTAATCTTAATTAGAAGGTGTAAAAACATAGTTTTTTAAATAAATATTCACTCAAAGTATACTTCGTTATATCAAAGAGATAACATGAAAATAAAAAAATTTTCATAAATCTTTGAAAATGAGATTACATATCTCGAAACGTGTCAGTTTCCAATAATTGATTTGTCACTATAAGACGGAATTAATAAAATTTTTATTTTTAATAAAAAATTTATTGTTTTTAATTTATTTTTTTAAATTATATAGTGAACGGACACATAAAATAATAAAATGTTTTACTTACAGCTGAATAAGTTTTGCGCTCTTAAATTTAAAGCAGATAACTTTCAGTAGTAGTTAGGTTGAAGTTATACCCTAATCTAATATATAAACAGTTTTTAAGAGATTTGAAAAACGCATGTTGCCGGCCATTAGTTAACGGCTCGTTTATAAAAATTTAATTTATATTATAAGTAGAACTTGGACACTAATTAAGTCATGACAATAGATTATAGTGAGAAGTTTATAAAATATAATAGAGACAGTAAAATTTGATTTATTAATGAAAGTGAAATTTATTATTATTATGATAAAGACAGTGAAATATTGATATTAGCGAATAAATATATTTTGGATAAAATAATTGAATAAAGTTATGATTTTGATTTTGTGTATGAAACTGGAAAAAAAAGTGTTTAATTTCTCCTTGTGTTTAAATCATTACAACATCTCTCTCTTTTCCTCTATAATATTTCTCTAAAACTGTGTATAATTTCTTTTAATTTTTTACTTTTAAATAAAAAGCTTGATAAAATAAAATTTATTTTTCCTCCCCTTTGGGGTTGAAAACTACCTATAAAATGATTAAATTCATAATAAAACACAGAAAAATTTCTTTATTTATTTATTAACCCCCAATAACGCCCAACCGACAATTCCTGGACACTAGCATATTTTTATATGAAAATATTGAAATTTCGGGCCACAAATGGTACCTAGTAGGTATTTAGGGCTGCTTTTTCCGAATCTGAAGTCCGTTTTCACGAACCACCCCTCGGGGGTGCGATATCAACCCCCAAAGTGGGGTATGTTTTAAATGAATTTTTGAACTTTCTTTATAACGTTATTTAGCTAATAAAAACAGTTGATTATTATAAAAAATTATTGCTAGAACCTTTAAAAACCTCAAAAAATAAAAGAAAAATATTTTTACCGGTTTTACCCCATTGGGGGGCAAATTATGGGGGTGTGGGGGATGGACTTTTTAGGTACTTGAATAAATTGAAATTTTTACCTAAAAATATTATCTAGTAGGTATTTTAGGCTGCTCTTTCCGAATCTGAAGTCTATTTTCACGTACTACCCCTTAGGATTACGATATCAATCCCTAAAATGGGGTAAATTGTAAGTATACTTTTAAAGATTTTTTAACGATTCAACACTTGGAAAAGTGGTTACTTTTTAAAAAAAATATTTACACGAACTGTAAAAAATTTCAAAAAATCACGTGCATATCGAAATACCTCATTACAACCCCTTAGAGGCGTGGTAATGGGGCGAACTTTATAAATAAATAAGATTATAATTTTTAGGTTTAAAAATGGTGTCTAGTAGGTATTTTTGGCTGATTTTTCCAAATCTGAAGTCCATTTTTACATACAACCTCCCGGGGGTGCGATATCAACCCCTATAATGGGGTAAATTGTAAATTTACGTTTAATGTTTTAAAATTATTAAAATTACGCAAAAAAATAGCTTGCTAGGTATTGAATAATTATATACGCACGTGATTTTTTGAAATTTTTTACTGATTGCTGTCTAGTTATTTTTTCTAAAGAAAAACCATTGTTTCAAATGTTGAATCGTTTAAATATTTTTGCGAGCATATTTATAATTTACCCCAATTTAGGGGTTGATATCGCGCCCCCGAGGGATTTTATGTGAAAATGCACTGCAGATTCGGAAAAAGCAGCCAAAAGTACCTACTAGACACCATTTTTAGACCTAAAAATCATAATTTCGTTTATTTATATAAAGTTCACCCTATTACCACCCCTCTAAGGGGTTGAAATGGGGTATTTAAGATATGCATGTAATTTTTTGACATTTTTTACAGTTCGTGTAATTATTTTTTTTTAAACAGCAACCACTTTTTCAAGTGTTGAATAGTTAAAAAATATTTAGCAGTATATTTACAATTTACCCCATTTGAGGGGTTGATATCGTAATCCCGAGGGGTGGTACATGAAAATAGACTTCAGATTCGGAAAGAGCAGCCTAAAATACCTACTAGATAACATTTTTAGGTAAAAATTTCAATTTATTCAAGTACCTAAAAAGTCCATCCCCCACACCCCCATAATATGCCCCCCCCCCCGAGGGGTAAAACAGTTAACAATATTTTTCTTTTATTTTCTGAGGTTTTTAAAATTTCTAGCAATAATTTTTTCTAATAGTCAATTGTTTTTATTGGCTAAATAACATTATAAAGAAAGTTCAAAAATTCATTTAAAACATACCCCACTTTGGGGGTTGATATCGCACCCCCGAGGGGTGGTACGTGAAAAAGGACTTCAGATTCGGAAAGAGCAGCCCTAGATACCTACTAGGTACCATTTCTAGTTAAAAATTTCAATTTATTTAAGTACCTAAAAAGTCCATCCCCCACACCCCCATAATTTGCCCCCCAATGGGGTAAAACAGGTAAAAATATTTTTCTTTTATTTTTTGAGGTTTTTAAAGGTTTTAGCAATAATTTTTTATAATAATCAACTGTTTTTATTAGCTAAATAACATTGTAAAGAAAGTTCAAAAATTCATTTAAAACATACCCCACTTTGGGGGTTAATATCGCACCCCCGAGGGGTGGTACGTGGTACGAAAACGGACTTCAGATTCGGAAAGAGCAGCCCTAAATACCTACTTGGTACCATTTTTGGCCCAAAATTTCAATTTTTTCATATAAAAATATGCGAGTGTCCAGGAATTGTCGGTTGGGCGTTAATGGGTTAAATTACTTTATGCATTTTGATGAATTTGACTACTGAAAAAATATAAACAGCGATTCTCAATTTTTTCTACATCGCTGCCAAAATTAAAATTTAAACAACAAAAATTTCTATTTAGCATCGTTTTTAGCCCGTCAATCAAAACCATGCACTAAAACTAATTTACAAATTATTTTTTGATCCAATAGTATATTGTATAACGCTTCGAATAAGAGGTTGCAAGACTATTTTGACAGATTCGTTTTACCACAGTAGAATCTGGAAGTTAACTAAAATTTCGCTAAAACTGTTCATTTTTTTGTCATTATTAGGACACCAATCAGTACTGAAGGCACCTGGAGGTCTACAAACCTCAGAGTTTAAGTTTTTCTAGATGTACTTTGACCTAATACAACTGATTTTTAAATATCTTTCATAGGCTGATTCACTATATAGAACCGGACATAGACTTTAAATTTTATACATATGCATTAATTTTCAGTTTAAAATTTTTAGTTAAGTTTTATAAAAATGTTATTTCAGTTTAGAACTGTCTTATTAAACTTTAAATCTAATATCATTTTTATTAAATATATTTTTACATTATTCCTAATTGTGTTATAATCAATTTTTCTTTTGTTATTTTGTTCAAATATGTTATTCTTACTACAAATTATATTCACATTTAATTATATTTTTTTAATTATATTCACGTTTCTGATTCTCGACTCTCAATATAAAGAAAACATAGTCTGGCCTAAAAATAATTACAAAACAATTGAATAGTCTAAATTAAAAATAATTAGGACAATTGTTCTTAGAATTTTTTTATCTTGAAGTACATGTTAACCTATCATTAATTTACCATGTATATAAAATACTTAATTTATGATAATTTTTTTTTTCAAAGCAAAATATTTAAAAAATAACATTTAAAAAAAAAATTAAGAATATTTATCTTTGAAATTTAATTTTAGTAAATAAATGTAGAGATAAAGGACCCCGTACTTTTCTAATAAAAATTATGTTTATATTAAATTTTGCTTTAGTTTTGGGAAAGAAGTTTCTTCAATTTATAATGAGCAAATGTTTTAATAGGCCCTGAACTCGTAGACCCATCAGCTCTAATGTGATAGCAGTAGAAAAATTAAACAAAGAAGTGTGTATGAAATGGCTGGCTCTTCAAAACTGCCTCAAAGTATATTTTTTTGAAATCACTACCAAAAAAAAGTTAATAGCCCTATTTTTAGCCTCCCAGAGTGAAATCTTGATTTTTGGCGTTTTTGTTTTTTGGACTCTTATAAAAAAAGTAAGAAAAAAGAGGGCCAATTCTTCTTATTTTTTCTGTTAAAAACTCTCAATAATTAACATGAAAAATTTTTTCTTCTTAGATCCGGATAGGAAATTTTCCTGGCTATCTGATTCCGGGGTCAAACGATGTTTTTGAGCAGCGCATGCGCATTAAATCACTAAAAGAGGATGTATTTTTCTTCAAAAGTCGATTTTTCAATGGGAAAAATTTCGATTCGACATTGCTTATGTTAAATTAAGTTTAAGTTGAAAAAGCGAAATAATAAAGAATGTTCTGAATGACTTTGATTAATTTAGAATAATTTCAAAAGTAAAAAAAATCCATAAAAAAATGAGATATTTTAATCTTTCAATTTAAAATTTCGCTGCTTTAACATAAACACTCTTAAAAATATAAAAAGATATATCTTTACTTACTAAATTATATCTTTACGTAAAATTTCCCTCAGAATGCAAATTTTTGGTCAGATTTTTGATTGGTCACGTGACTTGACGGGAAACTCGAAATTTGTAAAAAATGAACTTTTGGAAGCTGCTATTTTTTGATCTAGTGCTTTAAAAGCAATGTCCTATCAAAATTTTTTTTCGCCAAAGATATAAAGTTGAAGGAAAAATTTTAACCAGGTTAGAAGATTTTTAACTAAGAGGCATTTAAGAATTATAGTTTTAAAAAAAACAACTTATATTAACGATTTGTCCTGCATGCGTTGCTCAAAAAAAATTTTTGACCCAGGAATCAAATAGCCAGGAAAATTTCCTATCCGGGGCTAAGAGGAAAAAATTTTTCATCTTAATGAGAGTTATTAACAGAAAAAGTAAGAAAAATTATCTCTCATTTTGCTCATTTATTTATAAGAGCCCAAAACACAAAAATGGCAGCTAAACTTCACGAGGCAAGCTAAAACTTCGAATTATAGAGGATTTTGAAGAAAAAAAAACAGAAAAAAAGAATTTTTCAAGCCAACCATTACTGCCCTTGAAAGTTGTATATTTTAACTTTCCACCAAAATATTCATCTTTGGTATCTGTATATATCTCTATTTGTATCGAGATTTTGCTTCGGGAGGCTGACAATAAGGTTCAAGACTTATTGTTGGCAGTACTTTCAGAAAAAAAATTTTTGGGACAGTTTTGAAGACCCGACTATACATTTCATTCACACTTCATTTAAATCTACCTATTTTAAAGTTTAAAATAAATGATATTTATTTTATAGGTTAAAAAATATTTGAAGTGATTAAAAAATATTTTCAAACTTTGAGCCTATTTTTTTGTTATAATTTACTGCTTTAAAAAAATAAGCGCTGGAAAATGCGAATTAATTAGGTATTTTTTTAATTTTCTTTGACCAATGAATATGTTAATGTATAAAAAACAATATTATTCTTTCCACATAACCTATTTTTAAACATAATATATTAATATTGTATTTTTAAACTATGCTTATGAAAATATTTGCTTAACATGACTTGAATAATGTTTTCTCCAGTAACCTGAAATTTGGGTAAAACCAAAATTCCATAAGAAAAGTGCGAGGTCTTTTAAGCAAAATTAATAATAAAATTAGTTTGTTGACACATTATGGGCGAAAAAAGAGTTTAAAGTTATTTTAAATCATGCAAAATTAAACATCAAACAGCAATATTTAGAAATATTTTACAAAAGTCTATAAGATCAATAATAAAGTATTCATTAAAATGTATTTTTCAAATATAATTCTCTCCTTTTTTTTACAATTTAAAAAACTGCAATTATTCAATTGTGTAATTTTCTCTTCTTTTTTAAGTATCCTATGTCACCCTGTGCAAGAAAATTATCTCAGTTAGAAGACAAATTATAATAATTATTTGAAACATATTTTAAATTTTATACTTTGCTATAATTTTGTCGAACAAAATAGTTAACCTTGATTCTGAAAAATTCAATGGAAGCATTGATTTGAAGATTTCTTTTACCATCATTTCACTGATTCCTGGCGATGTTCGCTCAGCAAGCTCAAAAGCTGCCTTAAGGTCTTCAAACGTATGATCATATATTCCTAAATTTATTGTTTCGTCATTAACTTTAGTTTTGTACTGATACTTGCATTGAAGCTGAAATTGGAAAAAATAATGTTTTAATAATTTTTATACATTTTCTAGCTATTTTGACCCGGTTTAACCCAGATCACTTCTCAAGAGTTGGAAATAATATGTTTTCTCTCAGATTATTATTAAAATTTTAATAACAATTAGATCTAAAATCTAATTTCTAAGTTCTAAAAACTTAGAAATGTTACAAAGTAAAATATTATCGTGTCCTTAAGGTTTGATAATATTTGTTTTTTTAATTTTAAAAATCTTTCTGCTTGGTTTTATTTATCAGTTTGCGGATTGAAGGGAATTTAATAGTTTTAATTACATTTTGAGACTTATATTACATGTATTGTTGCTTATGACGATATTAATTTTGGTTTAGTTGAATCTTTTATATATAAAAGCACGAGAATCATGTTGGAAATCGGGAATCTAATTCGTCCCACCCTAAAAATAATGTATTTTATTCAAATTAGGCATTTCGGAACAATTTTAAACATCACAGCCATTGCAGGCTAGAAATTTTATTGTATAATGCGGAACAAAAAATACGAAAACGATCACAGGTATTTCAGTAAATGTTATAAATGTTTTAATACATGAGTATATGTGGAAATCTGCCGAGTTACGTTAGCATACTAAAAATTTGTTTATATGTCTTCACACATAAACTTCAATTTTAAGCTATTAAGGAGGTTCTCTACAAATTGAAAAAAATATACGATTTGTTTAAAAATTGATAAGATTTAAGTATTTGTATTGGTTTTTTTGTGAGAGATGTAAGGCTTTGCTTTTATCTCTTGTTTGTTATGCTTGTTGTATGATTTTTTTAGTTTTTTCTAGATTTACTATGTGGCTTTTTTCATAAGGTCTTTCATCCTTAGTGTGTTCGAGTTTAAATGTTTGTGTTATGAGAATGTGTTATGTGCGTTGTTAACCTATGGCCTTAGAGAATCACACAATTTCTCCTGTCCCCATGCCTGCTTATAGTGTAAATGGTCCCACTCCGAACTGCGTTATCTACATAATGCCTTTTTTTTTTTTTTTTAACATTATGCGGATGCCTCAGTCCTAGAGCAATGATAGAAATAATTTCAAAATTTAATTTTCTCAGAAAAAAACGGAGATTATTTCCGAGTCGGGACGCGAACCTTTAACGTTCAGATCGAAAAGTTGACGCGCTACCGACTGAGCTATCAATGCTCTATGATAAGATTAAAGTATTTACCATATAATCAGCCTGCAAAATTTGAAGAATTTTCTCCACTTAGTTTTTAAGTTATTGAGCACAAAGTTGAAATTTTATATAGACTCTTATGAAAAATACAAAAGTTTTTTAACTCAACTTCTAAATATACGATATTTGAAATATGGCAACATTATTGTATGATTATTGAGGCGCGCCTATTTCTTGGTGCAATACTTTATACACTAAGCGTTGCCACATAAATTCTTAAATTTCCTTAAAATTTTCTATCTGTCGTAAATCTCCTTAATGTACAAAATATCCCAGAAAAAAGATTTTAAAATTTTTGTTTTCTACATGATCATACAGGATAATATAATATACGATAGTAATGTAAAAAATGGTAAGTAGGATAGAGCAAAATGTTTTGACCTTTTATCGAGTAAAAATATGGTTTTATTTCTTAATTATTGACGTTTCGGTCTCTGATTGAGACCCTTTTCAAAATCTACAAAAATTATTAAAAATATGAATATACATGAAATTTAACATAAAATCTGTGGTTAATATTGATCTTACTTATAATATAATAATTATAGGACATGAAAAATTAGGTGTGTAAACCTAAAATCGTAAAAATCGTAATATCTGGATATTCATGATTAAAAAATCTGTAAAATAATGTACATAAGAATAATTTAACCTAATATGTTTCCTAATATTAAATTTTGAAAATTACATACCATAATTCATTATCATATTGTTTAAGTCCTATACAAAAAATTAAAGTAATAAATAAATATATATTAAACTAATATCAAAGAATTTTTAAAAACTTAGTTAATCACAATAATAAATAAACATATACGATTGCAAAAATACATCAGTAGTTATAAATAATGTAAACAATAAGGCTTAAAAAATAATAATAATTTAAAGTGAGTATACAACATGTAGATGGTTTTTATAATAGTATGTGTGGTATGCTTAAAAAACATGGCATTGTACCCATACCTAATATCACAAATAACAACAGAAATCTAGTCATCAAAGCCAAAGATAGAAAACTTAAGGGTGAGCAAACTAATATGATATATAAAATCGACTGTGAACAATGTGATGCATCTTATGTCGGTCAAACTGAAAGAGAAGCATCTGTACGTATAGGTGAACATAAGGCTGGTATAGAGAGAATTATAAAAAAGGAAAAGAAACTAGCTGAAAAAAAGGAGAAAATTCAACCACCAAAAAATACAAGAATCCTTAGAAGCATGAATAAAGATAGAAGCACTCCAATAATAGAAGTTTCTAATGAAAACAACATCATTGATGAAAACAAAAAAAAGAATGAAGAAAAAGTTGTCACACAACACTACATTGCTACCAAACACAACTTTAAATGGAATGATTTCTCAATATTAGACAGAGAACCTTCTTATCATAAGCTTAATACTTCTGAGGTACTTCATATCAATACACAATTAAATCCTATCAACCTAAAAGAAGATTCACAAAGTCTATTCAAACCCTATTTATCTGCAATTCATAAAATGAATAAGTACATACATCTATTCTTTACATAGAACAACTGTGCGTTAGCAAGACAACATACCTAGTCATCATTTCCTAGTAATTATTTCTTTATCGATTAAAAATCACTACATTTATTTTTATCAAATACCAATAGATGTAATTACAACTACCTTTTTACATATGTTTAAATTATTATTATTTTTTAAACCGTTTACATTATTTATAACTACTGATGTATTTTTGCAATCGTCTATATTTATTTATTTATCCATTATTGTGATTAACTAAGTTTTTAAAAACTCTGTGATATTCATTTAATATATACTTATTTATTACTTTAATTTCTTGTATATGACTTAAACAATATGATAATGACTTATGGTATGTAATTTTCAAAATTTAATATTAGCAAACATATTAGGTTAAATTACTTTGGATTATTTATACGTCTGCATCTGTTCTTAATTAATTGCTTTTTGAAATTTTCTACGACTTTACAGACAATTCAGTTGAATAATTAAATTAATGTATTTTAAAATATAAATCAATTTAAATATGATTTTGCTCAACGTTCCGGTAATCTAAATGATCACCCTTATTAAGAGCTGAAATTTATTAAATATAAAATTATATACAAATTTACAATGTTTTACAATTATTAACGAATTATGGTATTTACCTGTAATTAACATTAAAATAAAATTAATTTATTTATAACATATTTAAAGATTATTGCACATTTATTTTAATTTAAAATAAAAATTAAATAAAGTTTGTCATTATTTTATAAATACATGATCTTTTGTTTATGTAAATCAGCTGACTGTTGTAGAAAAGAGTTGCGTGTATAAAGGCTGGTTTCTATTGTTTTTGAATGTAAAGTTATATTATGTTAGTTTATTTTAATATATAGAAGTTGTTTACTTGTTGTCTACATTAACATCCTTATTATAATAAATTTTATAAATAATGGTGAGTTAACAAAAAAAAAATTTCTTTGAGATGATTGTAAGAGTTCCGTTTTAATTATTATTTTTTTTAATTTTTTATTTCAATATTCAATATATGAGCGTCCCGCTAGAATATGGGCGCATAAATTTTACGAATGGTAGGTAGGAGAGACTGAAAAAACTCTATGTCCGAGACTGACCTACCATTCTTAAAGTTTATGCGCCCATATTCTAGCGGGACGCTCATATAGTCTTAAATCAAATAGTATAAAAATCTGTATAACTACCGTATAGGAGCCGGTTTTTGATCAAAAGTTACTTTCTTATAATAAGCTGTAAGTATGTATGTATGACTATAACCGGTGATATTTAATAACCATTATTGTATTCAGACCTAACTTTGTTTTCCAAATTTTTTAAGTTTTTTTTAAACTCCCTAATTACGTATTTATTATTATTATTATTATTATTATTATTACTATTATTATTATTATCTTTCTTTTCCTGGCAAAATATGTACTTTAGAGTGGAACTAACATTTTTGAAGTTTTAATAAAAACTTTGCTCCCCAGGTTTTTTCGTGAACTTTTGGTCATTAAAAGTGTCCAACTCCTAGAATTTGAAAAAAAACGCGTGTCTGAAAGCACCTCAATTTTCACATTTAAATAACATGGGAATTGTGACTTTTAAACTTTCTAATTTTTTACAAAGCTTGAAGAATGTTTTTAAAAGCTGATAATCGTTAGAATGTATTATTTAAATGTATAAAAAACGATACCCAATCTAAAGTAGCAAAAAAAATATTTTTAAAGTGATTGTTAATGACTATTTTTGAGTGATTTTACCGGTAATAAACGTAAAAAAATGCTCGTTCTAAATTTTTTTCTAATAGTGTCGGGTTTTATACAAAAGTTGTAATTTCAAATATTTTTATGCAATGATTGCATTGAAATATTATTATTGACTTAAACAGAAAATGTACTCCATTCTAAATTTTTTTGAATAATGCTCTGTCATATATGAAAATTAAGATTTCAAATATTTTTATGCAACGTTAACATTGAAATAATTTTATTGACTTTGGCAGTAACTATATGCCATTCAAAATTTTTTTGGAGAATGTCGTGTTGTATACAAAATTAGTAATTTCAAATATTTTTATACAATGATAGAATTAAAATTTATTTATAATAGTGTTCTGTTTTAAATGAAAATTTTATTTTTAAATATTTGTATGCAATGATTGCATTGAAGTATTCTTATTGACTTTAGCAGAAACTATACGCCATTCTAAATTTTTTTCTAATTTAGTCTCCTGTTTTATAGAAAAGTTTGAATTTCAAATATTTTTATGCAATGATTGCATTGAAATATTTTTATTGACTTTGGCAGAAACTATACATTATTCTACATTTTTTTCTAATAGTGTCCAGTTTTAAACAAAAGTTGTAATTTCAAATATTTTTATGCAATGATTGCAATGAAATATTATTATTGGCTTTAGCAGAAACTGTATTCCATTCTAAATTTTTTTGAATAATGCTCTGTTATATATGAAAATGGGGATTTCAAATATTTTTATGCAATGTTAACATTAAAACATTATTATTGAATTTGGCAGAAACTATACACCATTCTACATTTTTTTCTAATAGTGTCCTGTTTTATACAGGGGTTGTCATTAGTCTAATAGTCTCCTATTTTATAGAAAAGTTGGAATTTCAAATATTTTTATGCAATGTTAACATTGAAATAATTTTATTGACTTTGGCAGAAACTATATGCCATTCTAAATTTTTTTGGATAGTGTCGTGTTGCATACAAAATTAGTAATTTCAAATATTTTTATACAATGTTAGAATTCAAATTTTTTTCTAACAGTGTTTTGTTTATATGAAAATTTTATTTTTAAAATAATTTTATTTTAAAAATTTTATTTTCAAAGTCAGTGAAATATGTTTTTGATTTTGGCAGAAACAGTACAGCGTTCTAAATTTTTTTCTAATAGTGTCGTGTTTTAAACAAAAGTTGTAATTTCAAATATTTTTATGCAATGATTGCAATGAAATATTATTATTGGCTTTAGCAGAAACTGTATTCCATTCTAAATTTTTTTGAATAATGCTCTGTTATATATGAAAATGGGGATTTCAAATATTTTTATGCAATGTTAACATTAAAACATTATTATTGAATTTGGCAGAAACTATACACCATTCTACATTTTTTTCTAATAGTGTCCTGTTTTATACAGAGGTTGTCATTAGTCTAATAGTCTCCTATTTTATAGAAAAGTTGGAATTTCAAATATTTTTATGCAATGTTAACATTGAAATAATTTTATTGACTTTGGCAGAAACTATATGCCATTCTAAATTTTTTTGGATAGTGTCGTGTTGCATACAAAATTAGTAATTTCAAATATTTTTATACAATGTTAGAATTCAAATTTTTTTCTAACAGTGTTTTGTTTATATGAAAATTTTATTTTTAAAATAATTTTATTTTAAAAATTTTATTTTCAAAGTCAGTGAAATATGTTTTTGATTTTGGCAGAAACTGTACAGCGTTCTAAATTTTTTTCTAATAGTGTCGTGTTTTATACAAAAGTTGTAATTTCAAATATTTTTATGCAATGATCGTTATTGAAATATTATTATTGACTTTAGCAGAAACTGTACTCCATTCTAAATTTTTTTGAATAATGCTCTCTCATATATGAAAATTGAGATTTCAAATATTTTTATGCAATGTTAACATTAAAACATTATTATTGAATTTGGCAGAAACTATACATCATTCTACATTTTTTTCTAATAGTGTCCTGTTTTATACAGAGGTTGTCATTAGTCTAATAGTCTCCTATTTTATAGAAAAGTTGGGATTTCAAATATTTTTATGCAATGTTAACATTGAAATAATTTTATTGACTTTGGCAGAAACTATATGCCATTCTAAATTTTTTTGGATAGTGTCGTGTTGCATACAAAATTAGTAATTTCAAATATTTTTATACAATGTTAGAATTCAAATTTTTTTCTAATAGTGTTTTGTTTATATGAAAATTTTATATTTAAAATAATTTTATTTTTAAAATTTTATTTTCAAAGTCAGTGAAATATTTTTATTGACTTTGGCAGAAACTATACATCATTCTACATTTTTTACTAATAGTGTCCCGTTTTATACAGAAGATTGAATTTCAAATGTTTCTATGCTATAATAGCATTAAAATATTGTTATTGACGTTAGCAGACACTATACGCCATTCTAAATTTTTTTCTAATAGTCTCCTGTTTTATAGAAAAGTTTGAATTTCAAATATTTTTATGCAATGATTGCATTAAAATATTGTTTTTGACTTTAGCAGAAACTATATGCCATTCTAAATTTTTTTGGATAGTGTCGTGTTTTATGCAAAATTAGTAATTTTAAATATTTTTATGCAATGATTACATTGATATATTATTAATGACTTGAGCAGAAACTGTACTCCATTCTAAATTTTTTTTGAATAATGCTTTGTCATATATGAAAATTGGGATTTCAAATATTTTTATGCAATGTTAACATTGAAATATTTTTATTGACTTTGGCAGAAACTATACGTCATTCTACATTTTTTTCTAATAGTGTCCTGTTTTATACAGAAGTTGTATTTTCAAATATTTTTATGCAATGTTTGCATTGATATATAATTATTGACTTTAGCAGAAACTATATGCCATTCTTAACTTTTTTGGATAGTGTCGTGTTTTATACAAAAGTAGTAATTTTAAATATTTTTATGCAATGATAAAACTGAAATTTTTTTCTAATAGGGTTTTGTTTTATATGAAAATTTTATTTTTAAATATTTTTATACAATGATTGCATTGAAATATTGCTATTGACTTTAGCAGAAACTGTAAGCCATTCTAAATTTTTTTCTAATAGTGTCTTGAATTAAAGAAAAGTTGGAATTTCAAATATTTAATGCAATGATTGCATTGAAATATTTTTATTGACATAGCATTAACTATATGCCATTCTGAACTTTTTTGGATAGTGTCGTGTTTTATATAAAATTAGTAATGACAAATATTTTTATGCAATGATAGCATTGCAATTTTTTTATTGACTTTAACAGAAACTATACGCCATTCTAATTTTTTTTCTAATAGTCTCCTGTTTTATAGAAAAGTTGGGATTTCAAATATTTTTATGCAATGATTGCATTGAAATATTATTATTGACTTTAGCAGAAACTATATGACATTCTGAATTTTTTTCTAATAGTCTCCTATTTTATAGAAAAGTTGGGATTTCAAATATTTTTATGCAATATTAACAGTGAAATATGTTTATTGACTTTGGCAGAAACTGTAGAGCGTTCTAAATTTTTTTCTAATAGTGTCGTGTTTTATACAAAAGTTGTAATTTAAAATCCTTTTATGCAATTATTGCATTGAAATATTATTATTGACTTAAACAGAAACTGTATTCTATTCTAAATTTATTGGAATAATGCTCTGTCATATATAAAAATTGGGATTTCAAATATTTTGATGCAATGTTAAATTAAAATATTTTTATTGACTTTGGCAGAAACTATACATCTTTCTACATTTATTCTAATAGTGTCCTGTTTTATGCAGAAGTTGTAAAAAAAATATTTTTTTGCAATGATAGCATTGAAATATTGTTATTGACTTCAGCAGAAACTATACGCCATCCTAAATTTTTTTCTAATAGTCTCCTGTTTTATAGAAAAGTTTGAATTTTAAATATTTTAATGCAATGATTGCATTAAAATATTGTTTTTGACTTGAATAGAAACTATATGCCAATCTAAATTTTTCTGGTTAGTGTCGTGTTTTATGCAAAATTAGTAATTTAAAATATTATAATGCAATGATTGCATTGAAATATTATTAATGACTTTAGCAGAAACTGTACTCCATTCCAAAATTTTTTGAATAATGCTCTGTCATATATGAAAATTGGGATTTCAAATATTTTTATGCAATGTTAACATTCAAATATTTTTATTGACTTTGGCAGAAACTATACATCATTCTACATTTTTTTCTAATATTGTCCTGTTTTATACAGAATTGGTCATTTCAAATATTTTTTTGCAATGATTGCATTGAATTATTATTATTGACTTTAGCAGAAACTATATGCCATTCTAAATTTTTTTGAATAGTGTCGTGTTTTATACAAAAGCTGTAATTTTAAATATTTTTATGCAATGATTGCATTGAAATATTATTATTGACTTTTCGCAGAAACTGTACTACATTCTAAATTTTTTTGAAAAATGCTCTGTCATATATAAAAATTGGGATTTCAGAAACTTTTATACAATGTTAACATTGAAATAATTTTATTGACTTTGGCAGAAACTATATGCCATTCTAAATTTTTTTGGATAGTGTCGTGTTTTATACAAAATTAGTAATTTCAAATATTTTTATGCAATGATAGAACTGAAATTTTTTTCAAATAGTGTACTGATTTATATGAAAATTTTATTTTTAAATATTTTTATGCAATGATTGCATTGAAATATTGTTATTGACTTTAGCAGATACTGTACGCCATTCTAAATTTTTTTCTAATAGTGTCCTGAATTATAGAATAGTTGGAATTTCAAATATTTAATGCAATGATTGCATTGAAATGTTTTTATGGACTTTAGCAGAAACTGTACTACATTCTAAATTTTTTTGAATAATGCTCTGTCATATATGAAAATTGGGATTTCAAATATTTTTATGCAAAGTTAACACTAGATTACCGCGAACATTAGTGAGACTGAGCGAAGCCACTGTAATTTTATAGATTTATTAAATTTAAAATTCCTTATAAAGCTTAAAATTATGATTTCTTATAAAAAATTAATTTAAAAGATAAGTAATACTATTATTATTAATAATAAAAGTTCTTTCATTTTAAATTTAAATGATTTAACATAAAAATAATTACTATTTTTTTTTATTAATAATGATATGAATAAATAAATGCTTATAAATTTAATAAGCACTTTATTTCAATAAACACTTTATTTTACGTATAAAATATAATTTTTTTCTATCATTGTGTGTTGATATTTTAATAAATATCGTTTTTTAATTTATGTAAAAACTTTTGTTTATCCTTAAAAGAAGCGCATAGTCGAATAGAGTCGTATCTATATTTATTATATATAATAAATATAGATACCACTTATATATAATAAATATAGATACGACTTGGCCCAAATGCCGAACGTGTTTTTTACAGCCCTGTGAGAAGATACGCGCTCTTGTGTGTTACAAGGTGTATTTTCTATTGTGGCTGTATTCGCCCTGCATTTTCTGTCGTACCGACTTAATGTTATTTAAATGGAGTCGGTACGCCAGAAAACTATAAAGTACTAAAAGTTCGCAGTATTTTTTACAGAAGTGTCCCCTACACAAACCTGTATAACTCTGTACTATGTAAAAACACGTTCGGCATCTGGGCCCTGGGTTACTTACTTACGATTATATTATATATAATCTTTTATTAAAATTAAATGGTTAATTGATTTAACTCTACTTAATCCAACGTAAGTTATGCCTAATTGTTTTTCACTGTCTCCTATATGGAGAAATATATTATGAATAGTCTGTCCTTGCGACTTGTGTATTGTTATCGAATAAGATAACATAACTGGAATTTGTGTTCTGCTGCATTGTAGTTTATTATGCGTCCATGTTCGGGTTAGTGAAATTATCTAATTTCTATATTTTATTAAATTTTTATATAAAAGCTTATAACCGGTTTGTGTAAACACAACCTAAATGCATGGAACATGTTTACTTCCAGCTGAGGACTATACAGGACTATACAGGCGTCCCTGCTTATGCACGGTTTCCATATACGCGGGTTTCGCTCATACGCGGTTTGTCTATTTTTTCCATCCCTCTTTATGCGCGGTCTTTCCCTCCGTATACGCGGGTTCTATTGGAAATTCGAAGCAAAAATTTTTCCTGATTGTCTTTTTTTAATCACGGCCAGGCTGCTTTGCTTGAAATTTATTTGTTGCTTGAACTTTCAAACAAAGCAGCCTGGCCGTGTTGTTTTGTAACATAATTAACCTCATTTATTAAATATCACTATCTCTCAGACAAGCAAAATTATTACAAGTATTTCTTCAGAAATTATGGCTCCCGAATAAAAAAATTCTCCAAATAAAAAAACAAGGATTGTCTTGGATATTATGGTTTGAAGTTAAAAATCCTCAATTTGCATGAATCTGGAGATAGAGTCACAGCCGTTGCGCGAAAATTCAAAATCAATGAGTCTTCTGCAGAAAAAGACAACAAAGATAAAATTCATCATAGTTCTTCGGCCTTGGGTCAGTTTGCTGTGTAAATTAAACCACGCGAGAAAGTGACCACGTGACATCTTCTTAAAATAAAACGGGAATAAATTAAATTTTATTTCCGTTTTATTTTACATCGCCGAAGCTGTCACGTGGTCACTTTCTCGCGTCTTTGTTTTATATGGTTATTTTTACATATACCTTTTCTTGTCTACTTCTCCAACGACTTCCCTTCCACATAAAATTTTTTACTTTCTATTGTGAATAACCACGTTACAGCTCCTATCTCTCTGGAAATCTCTCTAAACTAATCTCTGATTAAGCAGACATACATCACTCAATATTACACTAAAAAATAAGTACACAAAAATACAATAAAAGTAAAAAAACAACCAAAAATTATTTTTAACCCTAGAAATTTGGAGTGTCTGGAACCTAACCCCCTTATTACCATGAGACCTTGGTCTCCGTATACGCGGTTTCCGTATACGCGGCACCTTCTTGGAACGCATTAACCGCGTATAAGGACGCCTGTAATACAAATGTTACTCAACATTACAATACTATTTTCTAATTTTATAATTTGTAAATATCACCTTACCAGCTGTTAAGATTCTAAACCCAAACTATTTTGATTCCCTAAACCTGAATTATTCCAAGTCCCTGAACCTGAATGATTCCAAGTCCCTGAACCTGAATTATTCCAAGTCCCTAAATCGATATTATTTTAAGTCCATAAACCTGTATTATCTTAAGTCCTTAAGCTCAGATTTTTCAAAGTCTCCTAATTATTCTAAGTTTCATATGGCCCCCCCCCCCCTAAAATAAGACAAATTTGACCACCCCCCTTAAATAGGACAAATTTACCACCCCCCTTAAATAGGAAATATTTTACCACCCACCTTAAATAGGACAAATTTGACCACCCACCTTAAATAGGACAAATTTGACCACCCCCCTTAAATAGTACAAATGTTACCACCCCCCTTAAATAGGAGAAATTTACCACCCCCCTTAAATAGGACATATTTTACCACCCACCTTAAATAGGACAAATTTGACCACCCCCCTTAAATAGGACAAATTTGACCACCCCCTTAAATAGGACAAATTTGATCACCCCCCTTATATAGGACATATTTGAGTAACCCCCTTAAAGAAAAATTTGACTATCCCCTTAAATAGGACAAATTTGACCACCCCCCTTAAATAGGAAAAATTTGACCATCCCCCTTAAATAGGACATATTTTACCACCCACCTTAAATAGGACAAATTTGACCACCCCCCTTAAATAGGACAAATTTGACCACCCCCCTTAAATAGTACAAATTTTACCACCCCCCTTAAATAGGACAAATTTATCACCCCCCTTAAATAGGACATATTTTACCACCCACCTTATATAGGACAAATTTGACCACCCCCCTTAAATAGTACAAATTTGACCAACCCCCTTAAATAGGACAAATTTGATCACCCCCCTTATATAGGACATATTTGACTAACCCCCTTAAATAGGAAAAATTTGACCATCCCCTTAATTAGGACAAATTTGACCACCCCCCTTAAATTGGACAAATTTGACCACCCCTCTTAAATAGGACATATTTGACCACCCCCCTTAATTTTCAAGTTCTGAAGTACCCCCTCCCTATAAACATGTTCTATGTTAATATGGTCCTCGGTAATTGTCAAATTCTACCATGATTGCTTCTGGTAATTGCGGCGGTGAATCATTGTCAGAATAAATTTTTTCTCTGACATGACCTAAAGTACCATTGATTAAACCTCCAGCAGTCCATAAGTTTTTCCTTAACATTACACGATAATTTTTAGATAAATATAGGATATTTTGTAATCCTGAAGTTTTTTCATCCGAACAACTCATGGCTACATTGGGTACATTTGTACCTACAATGCGAGCTACTGCGTTTCCTGCGTTTTTAAATATTTTTCGTTATGTGCATCTACTTCTGTGCATTTCGGGTATAATGTGTATTACATTTTCAAATAAATCTAATTTATTTTTTGGTATTATGGTTTTCCGTCTGTTTTGTAATGCTTCATATTTTTCCTGGGACAATTCTGCGTTTGCAATTCCATCTAATAATTTAGAGTATGGCATTTCATTACCTTCTTGTCGGTGTGCATTTTTTAAACAGAAGTATTTCTGAAACTCATTAAAAACAAGTTTTCCCTGTGATTGCATTTTGTCAGTATGTTTTTTTGTACTAAATATTGCTGTATCTCCTACGGATGTTAATAGGTTATAATCGCCGAATAAGTAGATTATTAATCCACCGAATGGTTCATCAATTTCATTAGCAAAAATTTCTCTATACCGTGATTCTATTTGGTATAAAGTTCGTAAACCTATTAATGACATTTCATCAATTATTTCTTCTTTTGTCAGTTATAGTATTTGGATCCTAATTTGGACATATTATTTTATATAAATCATTCCATTGATGATCTGCAGCACTAAGTGTAAAGAATATTGTTGGTTTTTTCAACTGTTTAACCATATTAATAAGTTCGTCACACCGTTGATACCAATAACTGTTGATAGATCTTATTTTAGAAGAATAAACCATAATATGTTACCAGAGGTTTTTATCCTTTTCTAATTTGTTTTTTAATTGTTCTATAGTGCATTCTTATAATTTCGATTTATTCACGTAAATTCCTGCTTTTTGTAACATTCCATGACGCATAACGGTATTCAAAAAAAAAAATCTGAATCTTGGATCTTGTGCGAAAATTTTATCTGTATATTTCATAAGATGTTTGAAATATTGATCTAAAGTAACTTTTATTTCTCTAATTTGTGAAAAGTCTGCTATTCCTCGAAATAAATGCGGGAATGCACAAGCTATGTGACCTTCCGTTGTGAATTCATTAATTGGATTGTTTTCTAATGTTGCGTAATTTAGATGTAATTCTTGGTTTATCTTATGATCTTGATTAATCCTATATATATATAAATCTTTAATTATGTATGTTTGTCCGAACGCCACAAACGATATTTCGAGCATAAAATCTTGCTCCTCTTCAGGGATCTACAACAATTATTGTACATAAAAATATAAAATTAGAAGGATGTTTATATGTATATATATATACTACTATAATGAATAATTGATAATTTTGGTATTTACATTTAATTGTATATAAAAATTAATATAACGTCAATATAAATTGTCCATATAAATATAAATATATAAATAATCTGTACTTATAACTAGTTAACATTTTTTTATAAATGAACATTTTGTTATTAAAATTAAAGATAACAATAAAAATATTGCACGTTGATTTAAAGTTACTAAATCACTGAACTGGTTTTATAATGCGCATGCCTATCTAAAAATGTTTTCTTAAATGTGTTAGTGGCGTAAATGCTATATTGAGAGTACATATGTACATTTTACAGGTTGCCAACGTAATTTTTGGAATTATGTAGTACAGTTATTTATGATTGGTAGTAATGAGGTTTTAGTGTAATATCAAAAATTTTTTATGATATTTTGTCAATGATAACATTATATGAATCTACAAGTTTGTCACAGTCAGATTTTTTATTGATTGCATGAATGATGTTTTTTTGTATATAGACTGTTTCAGCAAAGGATCTTTTATGGAAATTTGATTCTCTGTGTAATATTTCAATGTTGTCATAATCAAATTTGTGTTCATTATTGGTTTCTAGAACGCGTTTGCTTATAACATTATGATATTTACTAGATAGTTTGATGTTTTTTTCATGTTCAGTGGATCTAGTTTTCAGTAAACGTTTTGTTTGGCCGACATAAGTTTTAGGGCAATGTTTGCAGTTGATTTTGTAAACTAAATTTTTATTATTGCACTTTTTTAAGGGGTCTTTACCAGTTTTTATTATTTTGTTTAATTTAGTTTACAAAATCAACTGCAAACATTGCCCTAAAACTTATGTCGGCCAAACAAAACGTTTACTGAAAACTAGATCCACTGAACATGAAAAAAACATCAAACTATCTAGTAAATATCATAATGTTATAAGCAAACACGTTCTAGAAACCAATAATGAACACAAATTTGATTATGACAACATTGAAATATTACACAGAGAATCAAATTTCCATAAAAGATCCTTTGCTGAAACAGTCTATATACAAAAAAACATCATTCATGCAATCAATAAAAAATCTGACTGTGACAAACTTGTAGATTCATATAATGTTATCATTGACAAAATATCATAAAAAATTTTTGATATTACACTAAAACCTCATTACTACCAATCATAAATAACTGTACTACATAATTCCAAAAATTACGTTGGCTGTAAAATGTACATATGTACTCTCAATATAGCATTTACGCCACTAACACATTTAAGAAAACATTTTTAGATAGGCATGCGCATTATAAAACCAGTTCAGTGATTTAGTAACTTTAAATCAACGTGCAATATTTTTATTGTTATCTTTAATTTTAATAACAAAATGTTCATTTATAAAAAAATGTTAACTAGTTATAAGTACAGATTATTTATATATTTATATTTATATGGACAATTTATATTGACGTTATATTAATTTTTATATACAATTAAATGTAAATACCAAAATTATCAATTATTCATTATAGTAGTATATATATATACATATAAACATCCTTCTAATTTTATATTTTTATGTACAATAATTGTTGTAGATCCCTGAAGAGGAGCAAGATTTTATGCTCGAAATATTGGATTTAATTTAAATAAATAAAATAATTGTCTGGAAAAGGTCGTTTATATATTTTTTATACACAAGTTTACTCATATGACCAGACGTTAAAATTCAAACATAAAGATTTATTAAAGCTTTGACGGCGCTACTCTAGTGTGCAAATTCTCACTCACACTCATTCAAGACTCTACGAATACATCTACATATATATATATATATATTACCAAAGAAACTCCAAATCATCACAAGAAAAACAACATCATGTTTTTAAGAAATATAAAGAAAAAATATGGTAACAAAATATTGAAGAAAATTAAAAATTATATAAAATTATGTAAGAAGATCAAAAGATACAACAACAATAAACAATTTTTACTTACATGTCGTGAAAAAAATTTAAAACATAAAAAATTACTACACATAACAAAAAACTGTAATAAGTTACATTTTCATAGCAAGTTTGCAAAATCAAAAGCTAAAACATTTGTTGAGAAAATCCAAAATACTTTCTTAAATTTAGAAATCAAAGATATACACATACACCTTAATTTTTTATCAAAAGAAAAACTTAAATTAGAAAAAGAAATCAGTAATTTAGTTGATACAAATATTTATAACAGATTAACAACTTTTAACAATACAAATATTCAACCTGATAATAAAAACATGAATAATAATTCCCCCGGTACAAAAAATAAGTTAAATAACAAAATCATCAATTTAGAAAAATCACAAACATATGCATCCAATATCAATATAAATCAACACAGTAAACTGTATGCAAATTTTAATTACAATAAAGACCCTTGGTTCGTTAATGTATCTTCTACTGAAATACCTTTTACTGTCCAAAACTTAATCAGATTAGGTCCTGATTTTAGCAATTGCAGCTTTTACAATAAAAAAATCAGGATATTTGAATTAATAAAAGATTTTGAGTGTCATTCTTGGAAAATTCCACATGATTCAGTTTATGAAATGAGACACATTTTAATTAACGAATCAAGATCGTTTTTATCCAATCGTAAAAAACCCTCCGAATTCGAAGATTTTATTTACAAAAGTTTTCTTGAAACAAAAAATTTTTTAAAAAACAATCCCAACCTAGCTATCAGCAGAGCCGACAAAGGCAATGTCACAGTATTATCTAACACAATTAATTATAAAAGTGACATGAACAATATTTTTCAAGATAAAAGCAAATACTCCATTATTGATAAAGACCCTTCTGACATGGTTAAAAATAAAATCTTCAAACTTTTAAACCAATGGAGATTAAATAAATATCTAAATCCAAAAATAGAAAGAAAAGATATCTTAACTGAAGATACTAATTTGCCTAGAGCTTATGGACTGTATAAAATACATAAAGATGGATATCCACTAAGAGTTATTATTTCATGTATCGATTCACCTCTCTCTTTTATCTCTGATTTTTACAAAGAAATTTTGGACTCAGCATGTTCCAGACCTTCTCAAGTTGTAAAAAATAGCATGGAGTTCTTATCTAAAATTCAAGGAATTTGTATACCTAATAATTATGTTTTAGCCTCCTTTGATATCGAAAACATGTTCAACAATATTCCCACTAATAGGGTAATAGATAGTATTAAAAAACGTTGGCCCAAAATCAAAAACTTTACCAAACTACCCCAAAAAGAATTCATCAAAGGCTTAGAAGTATTAATGGGTTCTCTAGTTTTTCAATTTGACAACAAATTTTACCGTCAAACCAGTGGCTTACCTATGGGACTTAGTTTATCTCCAATTTTAGCAGATCTAGTCATCCAAGATCTTGAAGAAGAAGTTTTAACTTCTTACAACGAACACATAATTTCATATTCTAGATATGTAGATGACTCCTTTATGATATTAAAAAAGGAAAAAATCCTTGAAGTTTTGGACTCATTCAACAAATTTGACTCTAATATAAAATTTACTTATGAACTGGAAAAAAATCAACAACTTAATTTCTTAGACATTCTTGTTATTAAAAACAAAAATCAAACCATATCAACAGACATCTATAAAAAACCTACTTTTTCTGGCCGCTATTTAAATTTTGCTTCAAATCATTCATTTTCTACCAAAATTGGAATCATTAAAAATACATTACACAAAATAGTTAATCTTTCTAGTCCAAAATTCCATGGAAAAAACTTGAAAATTTTCAAAAAAGATCTTGCCCTTAATGGTTACCCCACTGAATTTATTAACAAGCAATTCAAAAATTTTTTCAACAAACTCAACAATCCTCCAAATACAGAAAGAAACAACAATAATAACACTGAATCAGAACCTTATAATCATAGAAACACCATTGTTTTACCTCTCATCCCTAAAATCTCTAAAAAGTTACAATACACATTGAAGAACAAATGTAACATCAGAACAATCTTTAGAACCCCTTTCAAATTAAACAAAATAATAAAAACTGGTAAAGACCCCTTAAAAAAGTGCAATAATAAAAATTTAGTTTACAAAATCAACTGCAAACATTGCCCTAAAACTTATGTCGGCCAAACAAAACGTTTACTGAAAACTAGATCCACTGAACATGAAAAAAACATCAAACTATCTAGTAAATATCATAATGTTATAAGCAAACACGTTCTAGAAACCAATAATGAACACAAATTTGATTATGACAACATTGAAATATTACACAGAGAATCAAATTTCCATAAAAGATCCTTTGCTGAAACAGTCTATATACAAAAAAACATCATTCATGCAATCAATAAAAAATCTGACTGTGACAAACTTGTAGATTCATATAATGTTATCATTGACAAAATATCATAAAAAATTTTTGATATTACACTAAAACCTCATTACTACCAATCATAAATAACTGTACTACATAATTCCAAAAATTACGTTGGCAACCTGTAAAATGTACATATGTACTCTCAATATAGCATTTACGCCACTAACACATTTAAGAAAACATTTTTAGATAGGCATGCGCATTATAAAACCAGTTCAGTGATTTAGTAACTTTAAATCAACGTGCAATATTTTTATTGTTATCTTTAATTTTAATAACAAAATGTTCATTTATAAAAAAATGTTAACTAGTTATAAGTACAGATTATTTATATATTTATATTTATATGGACAATTTATATTGACGTTATATTAATTTTTATATACAATTAAATGTAAATACCAAAATTATCAATTATTCATTATAGTAGTATATATATATACATATAAACATCCTTCTAATTTTATATTTTTATGTACAATAATTGTTGTAGATCCCTGAAGAGGAGCAAGATTTTATGCTCGAAATATTGGATTTAATTTAAATAAATAAAATAATTGTCTGGAAAAGGTCGTTTATATATTTTTTATACACAAGTTTATAATTTTTATAAAAAACAGAAAAGTAAGGAAAAATTTTACAGCGGAAAAGAGTTTAATTCGATTCGGGCATATTTTTTACGAATTCACCTAAGTTTTCAAGTTAATCGGTTCGATCTGTTAAGAGATCATTTTTCGAAAATTATAAAAGTTTAGGACTAATATTATATAAATTTGTAATTCTTACCGGCTACTAATTTAGTTGCTCAATAGAGTTACTAAAAGAAGCTTGTACAGCTATTATCAGGGAGAATCCTAAAATTGGTAATTGAGGGAAGCAACTGCCACTTGCGGATCCTAGGGTAGGTAATCAGCTTTGTATCGCTGATCACTAATTATCCGCCTAATTTTTTCTAATCCTTATTTTTTTTTAATTTTTTTTTTTTATTATTTTGTTCTTATCAGTGATGACGAGATGTAATTCGAGAAAGAACTATACAAGGTTATCATAATAATTTAGTAGTAGATGGTTTAATGTTAGAAATAATTTTATTTATTATTTCTGAATTATTATTTTTTATTAGATTTTTTTGATGTTATTTTCATGTATTTTTAGGTTCTTCAATTGATGTTGGTAATATTTGACCTCCAAAAGGTGTAAAATCATTTAATCCTTATTTTGTACCATTATTAAATACAATAATTTTATTATTTTCAGGTGTAACTGTTACTGTTAGACATAATTTAACATTATCAAATAATAATAAATGTTCATATTTTTTATTAATAACTTGTGTGTTAGGTTTAATTTTTACATTATTTCAAGGTTATGAATATATTGAAGCAATATTTTGTTTAAGAGATTCAGTTTATGGATCAATTTTTTTTTATAGGAACAGGATTTCATGGTTTACATGTAATAATTGGTTCATTATTTTTATTTATTAATTATTTACGAATAAAAAAACAAGATATTTCTATATCTCATCATTTTGGTTTTGAAGCAGCAGCTTGATATTGACATTTTGTTGATGTTGTTTGATTATATTTATTTTTAGTAATTTATTATTGATCAAGATAATTTTTTACAAAATAAATTAAAAATTTATATAATATAATTAGTATATTTAATTTCTAATTAAAAAGTTTAATATTTTAATATAAATAATTTTTAATTTATTAATATTAAATATAATTTTTTTATTAATTTTATTTTTTATATTAATAATTAATTTTTTAATTTCAAAAAAAGATTATAAAAATCGTGAAAAAATTTCTTCTTTTGAGTGTGCGTTTGATTCAATTTGTAATAGTCGATTACCTTTTTCTTTACAATTTTATTTAATTAGAGTTATTTTTTTAATTGTTGAGATGTAGAAATTGCAATAATTTTGCCAATAGTTAAATTAATAAATTTTAATATTATTTATTTTGTTTTTATATCAATAATTATTATAATTATTTTATTTATTGGGTTAATAATTGAATTTAAAGAAGGAGCTTTATCTTGAATTAAATAATTAGTTATAAAAAATTAATTTCGACTTAATTATAGATAATTTATTATCATAACTTTGGGTCTACCCGGGACCTACACATTTCGATCTTGCACATCTATTTTCTTACACATTTTATTACACGAAAAAAATATTACACATTAAATAAATTAGCAAAATAAATCTTACACAAGTGTAGGAAAATTAATAATTAAATATTTTATATATTTTTATAATGTTCATATTGTTTTACAATTAAAATATATAAAATATTTAATTATTAATTTTCCTACACTTGTGTAAGATTTATTTTGCTAATTTATTTAATGTGTAATATTTTTTTCGTGTAATAAAATGTGTAAGAAAATAGATGTGCAAGATTAAAATGTGTAGGTTCCGGGTAGACCCATAACTTTAATTGAAACCAAATTAGAGGTGAATTATTGTTAATAATTTTATTGAATATAAATTTCCAATTAAAGTAAATTTATAATTAAATTTCTAATTTAATTTTTAATAATTAATATTATTATTACTTTTATTATTATTATTATTTAAATAGTTTAATTAAAATTTAATATTGAAAATATTAAGATAATTTTTATAATTTTTAAATATTTTAAAAGAAAATATGAAATTTATTTTTAAATTATGAAATTAATGACTTAAATTTAGTCTATCTTTTAATTATAACATATATATATTGAGACGGTACGAAAGGGGGCCTGGCGTACCTTCGATTCTTTTCCGTGATAAAAGATTACCGGATGCATTAGGATGGGTATTGGTTTAACACAATGACCAGACTTGACTTAATGTAACAAAATAAAGTCAATTTATTTTTCAGAAAAAATATATTTTGTCTTACAATTAATATTTACAAAATTTCGTTGTGTGTGTAGCAAAACTTATATAAAACAAACGTGATTAATTTAATTATTGACTTTCAAGAAAATGCAAAATTATATAAAGAAAAATGAATTTAATATTAATAACGTTAGCTCGGTTTACGTATAGTGCTTAGGACAACCCCAAGTATGGGAATTATATGCCAGACTGTTAAAAGACGGGAGCAACTCTTTGAGTTATAGCAAAGCAAAAGGTTTCTGACGTCACGCGGTTGGTAACCAGACCCACGTGACCATCTAAGGACTCTAAACGCCAATCTCAGTGCAGCCGTTAATTAACCCGACCGTATTGAGAGAGCAACTCACTCGAATGACAGTCAAGATAACTAAAGAGATTTACCTGTAGAAGGAGTAACCAACTTCTACTGATCCGGTCGAGAGACCATAAGTGGCAGCGCCAGATTCCCTTTACCAAGCGATAAGACGTACAAAGGGAGCATCTCGCCCTTGCACGGCCGGTATATATAATAGGTGGTAACCAACCTATGTTTTCCTCCTTGGAGCATCTCCAAGAGCACAAGTAACTAGAGCATCTCAAGTTTACTTAAGATCCGTTGTGCAACACAGCCGGATAACGAATGTATATTTTCTCGTGTCTTTGCGCCGTATTTATACGTTTTCGCTCACATTAACGCGCATAAGATAATAAAAGATATCTCAAAAGTGAGATAGTGAAATATATCAGATAACTATATGATTAGAAGCGCATGCGTCGCCTTGTTTTAAATAATAATAGGTTGGGTAAGCAATGAGAGGGTATGATTAGAACAATAAAAAATAATACTAAATAAATTTATAAAAACGCAGGGTGCCCATCATACCGTCTCAATATATATATATATATATAATATATAAATGTATTAGCATAAAAATTTTTGAAATTTAATTATTAATTAATTATTTATTATTAAATATTTTAATATTGAAAATATTATATTTTAAATTTAAATTATTTAAATTTTTAGTATATAAATAATATTAAGATTAAAAAATAATTTACTATAATTAATATTTTAAATATATTATTATTTAATAATTTTATAAATAAATTTTTTACTATTAAATAGTTTATTGATTTTTTAAATAAAAATTCTATTCATCTTTTATCTAAATATTTAAAGTTTAATTTTCCAATTTTTAAAATTTTTAATAAAATATTAATTAATCTATATGAGCCGTAGAGCAGTCTCTGGTCCCGCAGGTAATCCTTTAGTACGCTACCCAGATACCTGGGTATCCGGAAATCGTACTCGAGGGACCGGATCATGTCATCCCACCTGGCCGAGTTGAAAGCGTTTTTGACGTCCAGCGTTACACTGAAAAAAATTTACCGATGGAGCCTCCGGGTTCTCTATATAGACGCGCGCTCTTGAAATTATTTCTCATGTCACGTCTAGAAAATGTATACTTTTCAGTATTATAAGTTAGACTTCTCGTCTTTTTGAAAGGAGAGGAATCGTCTTGCTTGAGTTGGACGCGGACAAAGATGCGTAATCAAAGTTGCGCAAAATGTCGAACAATATACTAAATATATCAAAACTAAATATACTATAGATAGTTTTGAATATCTCATATACAATATATATTTTATATATGTATATATTTACATTTATTATATTATACAGAATTTTAACGCGTGATCTGCGTCCTTGATCTGGGTCGTAAAATTCCAGGTGCTGCGTCTTGAATCGAACGGACGAAGACTCCGGCATGTAAAGAGGACGATATGTTCGATTTTTATAGACGTTACGATAGAATTAACCACGTAATTTTGACCACGGATATACTATAGACGTAGTATCTATAAATGCTCGGAGGCTCCCTCGGTAAATTTGCTTCAGTGTACCAGAAGGACGTCCTTGCGAATTGCAGGCCGCTTTTCCCTCTCAGCCTCTACGGTATCCACGACACGCCGAATGGCGTCTATCGTGGAATGCCCTTCACGAAAACCATGCTGCTCCTCAGAGAGACCACCGCCCTCCTCGATTGCCCTTCTGAGCCTTGCCCGGAGCAAGCTCTCCATCACCTTACCAATGGTATTTAACATACACAAAGGTCTGTAAGATGATGGAGAGTCCGGGGCTCCCCCCTTGCCCTTGTTCAAGAGCACGAGACGTGCCACCTTCCACTGCTTTGGGAATACTCCAGCCACCAAACAAGCATTGAACATGCTTAACAGGATACCAGGGATTACTTTGACCGCTCTTTTGAGCACTTCCGCTGGTATCCCGTCCGGCCCCGGCGCCTTGCCATTTTTCATGGCCTTTATGGCCTTGACCATCTCGCCTTCGCTGAACAGCGGCACTTCCTCCCTGGGTATCACCTCAACCGGGTTTTCCCGGATGGGCCTTTCAGGGAAGAGAGCACCGACGATCCGTTCAGTCGACGCCGCGTCCATCATGTTGTCGGACCTTCGGTTCAATTTGCCCATTACGACTTTGTAACCTAGGCCCCAGGGGTCCTTGTTTACGTCTTCGCGTAATGAACGCAGACATTGAGCCTTGCTTTGACGGATGGCCTTGGCCAGTCGGTGTTTGGCGTCCTTGTGTACCTGGGAGTGTGCAGCAGCTTCGGGTCTGTCCCGTGCTCGTTGGGCCCTTCGTCGCGTCCTGTGGCATTCCTTTCGGAGCTCAGCTATTTCGGGAGTCCACCAGTACACTGGTTTTCTCCCTTTCCAGGGCCTGCGGCGAGGCATCGAGGCATCGCAAGCCCCGCGTAATAGAGACGTTACTTTCTTAACCAGGGTTTCGGCCTCTCGTGGGCTTGTAGCCCCTCCTCGCCTAGCGGGGATCGACGCTGACTCGATTCGAAGGTATTCCTCGAATCTGTCCTCGTCGATCTTTGAAACGTTCCAGCCAAGGGGACGCCTCCTGTAGGGAGGACGTTGTGAGTTTCCTTCCATTACCCGGAAGGCAATGTAGTTATGATCGCTACCATTGTAGCCATCCATCACCCTCCAGTCGCATATTCTCCCAGACGCAGCTTCTGTTGCGAAGGTTATGTCTGGGATAGAGATACCCCACCCTGCCCTCTCGTAGGTGGGCCTGTTTCCTCTATTCTGGACCACTTGTTTTCATCTAGCAGCCATTTCGAGTACCATTTGTCCCCTTAGGTTGGTCGTCGGCATGCCCCACTCTAGGGCCCTGGCATTGAAGTCACCGCCAAGGATAACGCCACCAGTTGCCGCCCGTACCGTGTTCTCGATGCTGGCTAGCTTTGCAGCGAGCACCTCCGAGCTGTCGTTAGGGGAGAGATAACAACTTATATAAGTCGTCTTTCCGCACTTCGCCCAAACGTGGCAATTCCCTTTTCCTGTCTGGGATAGGGACGTTTGGGCTCTGCCTCGAAGCCATATGGCGCAGCAGAGAGCGTCATCGGAAACCCAGTACTTGTGGTTCATGTTGTAAGATTGCTCGCTTAGTAAGAGGATATTTGAATCTTCCGCGGGCAATCTGCTCCAACAGTGCACCAGCTTCCAGGGCATGTCTCATGTTCCCTTGGAGAACTTTGATCATTTCCGATGACACCTGTTTTTCGCCACAGCCAGAGCCTCCCGGTAACTGGGGCAGTTTCCCTCTCCTGGATAGTGCTCCGTGGAGCACTTATCCTTTCTGGACTTGCAGAGGAAGCACTTAGGCTTATCCTTGCTGCATTCTGCCCTTTTATGTCCATCTTCGCCACATTTAAGGCACGCCTTGCTTCTGTCCGGACCTTTACAAACATACTGACTATGCCCGTAGCCCAGGCATTTGAAACAGCGCCTCACGTCCGCGCGAAGTCGCACCCTGCTCGATGCCCAGCCAATCTGGATTTTACCCTTTTTGGCCAGGCGTAAAGCGTCCGCTTCCAAGAGTTCCACAATGGCCATCTGGCCAGTCGTGCCTTTGGTTTTGAAAATGCTAACCACGAGAGAGTCACCATTTTCCATGCCAATAGCCTTGGCAACTGCCTCCTGTATCTCCTGCTCTTTCGTGACCCCATCCAAGTCTCGAATTTCGAGCTTGAGCATTGGGATCAGATCTCGGACATTCGAGTCAGGGCCCGTTACCAATTTCACCGCATCTTCCAGCTTTTGGCGGTCCTGGATTGCCTCCAACTCGATCAGGACACTGCCATTTTGAGCTTTCCTGACGCGGTGAATCTTCGCTCCAGCTTCTTCGAGGTTAACATTGCACTTTAGATCGATGAGCGTTTCCTCGTACGTCTTACCCGCCGCTGGGGTAATCTGGAAGGCTTCCTTCCTTTTCCTATACCTGCGCCTTCCCATTTTTGGAAGAACTTTTTCAGCAGGTTTCTTAGCCTGTTGGGCACTCTTGGCTCTGGGTTTCTTCTTCGTTCTACCCTTTACCTGCCAGTTTTCCTCCTTGTCCGTTGGCCTCTGAGATTGCGCCTGATTGTTCACCCTTCCATCAGCCATCTGCAATGTTTCAGATGGCTGATTCATATTTTCGGGTGAGTATCTTCCACGCCTAAGCTGCAATTTTCTAAGCTTCTTTTGTTGCTTTCTTTCCTTTTTGGACAAATGCTTGGGAGATTTTTTATCCTTCCTTGGGGAGGTCCCAGAGTTATCCCGTGGGCCGTCCGCCTTGGTGTTGTTAGGCGCCGTCTTTGGGTCCTCCCTGTTGGGATGCTCTCCTCCCTTCTCTTTAGGTGGCGCCTTTGCTTTCCTCTGTTCCAGGTTCTGCTTTTGGTGTAGTTGTAGCAGACTTGTTTTTTCCTGGAGCAGTTTCTCATTTTTCTGCCGCTCTTTTTCCTCCTTTTCCAAACGCGCATTTTCCTTCTTCCTCTGCTCTTGCTCTTTTCTCAGAGTGTCTTTCGCGTTCTTTTGCTGCTCCTCCTCAGATGTAGCTATACCGCTAGCATTTTGGACGGATCTTTTGGAGATCTTGCTTATTTGCCTTGATTCTGGAGAATTCTCTTCAGAAGAAGGCGATCGGACCCTCTTTGCCATTTTCTGCGATGCTTTCCCAAGAGCAGACTCAATTTCTTGCGTTTCCACACGCAGTCTCTTCGCGATCAGCTGAATTTGGATAAGGGCATTATCGAGGTCTTTCACTCCCATTTTAATGGGTATGCCGCAATTTCTTTGGACTTCTGAACAATGGTATGTCATCTTGTCATTTGCTTCCTTCATGTCCTTGTGGTGTTTTTCCACTGCCTGTATAGCATCCTTTACAACGGTGATAAACTTATGATAGGCATTAGGCCTTTCCATCACTGTTTGTGCCATGGCCTGTCCTTGGTCAATGCTGTCGGTACCCTGTTGTATGCCTTGCAGATATTTGAAGTGCTCCGCATAGCTTGGTACGGTATCCCTTGCACCCTTGTTTGGTGCATTTGGCTTTTTTGGCATTTGCTGAATATCTTCAAGCAAAACTATGGCTTGAAGTTCGTTTCGTGATCCCCCCTGGGCGGAAGATGGTGTTAAATCCGCCTTCATGCAAAATTGTTGGCCCCCCTCAGAGTCCATGGGGCCGGTGCCAGCCACCGGGGCTTTCACCCGATCGGAACTGACAGCTGAATTCGACACTTCTTGAAGTGGCTTATCAGCCTGAGGTATATCATTTTTATCATTTTGCATATTTGTTATTTAAGTAGCCTGTGTCACTGGACTAAGCGCCCTTAAATGAATGCGGGTAAGGGTACCCTCTGGGCGATGTGATAACCTGGAAAAAAGAAAAAACCTGTAAAGAACTATTGTAATTAGTGTACCTGTAATGAAATGGGAAAAAGTGGTGAGATAATAGGACCGGGGATTCAGACCTGCAGCAATCCTCACCCTGGGTAAAAGACACAGGGGGGTGACCGTTGCGAGTCCTACAGATATTTAATTATTATTGGAGGTATATTAATTTTATTTTTATATTTTACTAGATTTGTTATAAATATAAAATTTTTTATTAATTGAATAAATTTAAAAATATTTCCTATTAAATTTTTATTATTTTTTTTTATAAATTTATTAATTTTAATATTTTATATAAATAATAATTATTTATTTAATAAATTTAATGAAATTAATAATTTTTATTATAATTATTTAATAAATATAAATTATTTAAATAATTTAATTGCTTTAAAATATTTTTATAATAAATCTATAAATTTTGTTACTATTTTTATTATAATTTATTTATTTTTTGTTTTAACTATAATTGTAAAACTTTGTATGTATAAAAAAAAACTATTCGAAAATTAAATTATGACAAAATCAATTATAAAAAATCATTTATTATTTAAAATTATTAATAATTCATTAATTTCATTACCTACCCCAGTTAATATTTCTATTTGATGAAATTTTGGTTCATTATTAGGCTTATGTTTAATAATTCAAATTATTACAGGTTTTATATTATCAATACATTATACTCCTCATGTTAATATAGCTTTTAATAGAGTAATTCATATTATTCAAGATGTAAATTATGGTTGATTATTTCGATTGATACATATAAATGGAGCATCATTTTTTTTTATTTGTTTATTTATTCATATTGGTCGAGGAATTTATTATAATTTATTTTTAATAATTAAAGTTTGATTTTCTGGTATTATAATTTTTTTATTATTAATAGCTACAGCTTTTATGGGTTATGTTTTACCCTGAGTTCAAATATCATTTTGAGGTGCTACAGTAATTACTAATTTAATGTCTGCAATTCCTTATATTGGTGATATATTAGTTCAATGAGTTTGGGGTGGGTTTTCTATTAATAATGCAACATTAAATCGATTTTATTCAATTTATTTTATTTTACCATTTGTAATTATAATATTAGTAATGATTCATTTATTCCAGGGCTCTGGAATGGGGGATGCCAACGACTAACCCCAGGGGACGAATGGTGCTCTAAATGGCCACTAGGTGCAAACTAGTGGTCCAGAATAGAGGTAACAGGCCCACCTACGAGAGGCCGGGTTGGGGTGTCTCTATCCCGGACATAACCTTCGCTACAGAAGCTGCGTCCGGGAGAATAGGCGACTGGAGGGTGATGGATGAACAATACAATGGTAGTGATCATCATTACATCGCCTTCCGGGTATTGGAAGGAACCTCACAACAACCTCCGTACAGGAGGCGCCCCTTGGGTTGGAACGTCCCAAAAATGGACGAAGACAGATTCGAAGAGTATCTTCGAATCGAGTCAGCGTCCATCCCCGCTTGGCATGGAGGGGCCACAAGTCCCCATGATGCTGAAATCTTAGTTAAGAAAGTAACGTCTCTATTATGCAGGGCTTGTGACGCCTCGATGCCTCGCCGCAGGCCCTGGAAAGGGAGAAAGCCAGTGTACTGGTGGACTCCCGAAATAGCCGAGCTCCGGAAGGAATGCCACAGGACACGACGAAAGGCGCAAAGAGCACGGGACAGACCTGAGGCCGCCGTTCTTTCTCAGAATCATAAGGACGCCAAACACCAGCTGGCCAAGGCCATCCGTCAAAGCAAGGCTCGATGTCTGCGTTCATTACGCGAAGATGTAAACAAGGACCCCTGGGGCCTAGGTTACAAAGTCGTAATGGGCAAGTTGAACCGGGGGTCCGACAACATGATGGACGCGGCGTCGACTGAACGGATCGTCGGTGCTCTCTTCCCTGAAAGGCCCATCCGGGAAAACGCGGCTGAGGTGACACCCAGGGAGGAAGTGCCACTGTTCAGCGAAGGCGAGATGGTCAAGGCCATAAAGGCCATGAAAAATGGCAAGGCGCCGGGGCCAGACGGGATGCCGGCGGAAGTGCTCAAAAGAGCGGTTCAAGTAATCCCTGGTATCCTATTAAGCATGTTCTATGCGTGTTTGGTGGCTGGAGTGTTCCCAAAGCAGTGGAAGGTGGCACGTCTCGTGCTCTTGAACAAGGGCAAGGGGGGAGCCCCGGACTCTCCATCATCTTACAGACCTTTGTGTATGTTAAATACCATTGGTAAGGTGATGGAGAGCTTGCTCCGGGCAAGGCTCAGAAGGGCAATCGAGGAGGGCGGTGGTCTCTCTGAGGAGCAGCATGGTTTTCGTGAATGGCATTCCACGATAGACGCCATTCGGCGTGTCGTGGATACCGTAGAGGCTGAGAGGGAAAAGCGGCATGCAATTCGCAAGGACGTCCTTCTGGTAACGCTGGACGTCAAAAACGCTTTCAACTCGGCCAGGTGGGATGACATGATCCGGTCCCTCGAGTACGATTTCCGGATACCCAGGTATCTGAGTAACATACTAAAGGATTACCTGCGGGACCGGAGACTGCTCTACGACACGCTCGACGGAAGGCGTGAAAGGGTTTTGAGTGCAGGCATCGCGCAAGGTTCGGTTCTCGGACCTGATCTGTGGAATGCCTTTTACGATGGCTTGTTGCGCGTCCACCTCCCAGAAGGAGTTTCCCTGATCGGGTACGCCGACGACGTGGCCCTGACCATAACTGGCAGGGACATGGAAGTGACCCAGGATAGGTTGAATCTAGTCATGAGACGGATCAACCTCTGGATGGGCGATCACGGGCTCCAGCTTGCGATCCCAAAAACGGAGATCGTACTGCTGACTCGTCGAAGGGTTCCCACCGACTTCGATGTAATTATCGACGATGTTTTTGTTAATTCTAAACATTAATGTCTAAAGATTGTAATTCGTTAGATATGTTTCCATTAATTGGTAATTGTTTTAAAATATCTTCATCTATTTCTATATTTTTGTAATATATATTATTTAATTTAAGCCATACAAGTGCATTTTTAATTTTTTCAGAACGCACTTTGAAGTCACTAAATCCACTTGTGTATTTATATGAAAAATTAATATAGATGGTAATTTATTTGGATGTATAGGTAATTTGTTTATATTCTCATCAATATTTTGTCGAAAGTTAATTATATTTCCAGAATAAGAATATTGATTTCCTTTAATTCAATAAATTGTAATTATCGGATGGATCCTAGCTATTAACATTTGTTCTATATAACTTAAATTACGTAATTCATCTGGTACTGTTCCCGGATATATATTTTTATCAGTAGTAAATTGGGTTGATTTTTCGCAATGAGTACAAATGTTATTTTCATCTGTATGAATGTCATAAAATGATCTGTTACATCTAATACATTCTTGAGTGAAAATATTTTGACATTCTTTGTCAAATAAATTTCCAGGAGGTTTAACTTAACTTTTCAAGGAGGTTTTTAGAGTAAGAATTATGAATTTTCGGTCAAAAATATTTCCACTCAAAGTTCATGTTTATTGTTCTAAAAAACTCTTTTGTAATATCTTGGAAAATCGGAAAATATGTTCGGTTGAAAAATTAAATAGCATCCACCTAAAATTCATTTTTTTCGCTTTGAAAAACCTTCTTATAATGTGAAAAGTTGATTTCTTCAAGATTTTAGTCTGCCATCTTGTAAAATCGTAAAATATGTTGTTGAAAAATTAAATATTTTCCACCCAAATTAATTTTTCTCGCCTTAAAACCCCCTTGTAAAGTTAAAAGTTAATTTTCTTAAGTTTTATGGTCCGCCATTATGGAAAATCGGAAAATATGTTGGGTTGAAAAATTTAATATTTTTTACCCAAAATTCATTTTTTTAGACTTTAAAAACTTCCTTGTAATGTGAAAAGTTAAATTTTTAAAGTTTTTCAATTCACCATCTTGGAAAATTGGAAAATATGTTTATTTGAGAAATTGAATGTTTTTCACTCAAAATTCATTTTTTTCGCTTTAAAAAACCTTCTTATAATGAGAAAAGTTGATTTCTTCAAGTTTTTAGTCCGCCATCTTGTAAAATCGGTAAATATGTTGTTGAAAAATTAAATATTTTCCACCCAAAATTCATTTTTCTTGCCTTAAAAACCCTTTTGTAAAGTTAAAAGATAATTTTTTTAAGTTTAATGGTCGGCTATCTTGGAAAATTGGAAAATATGTTGGATTAAAAAATTCAATATTTTCACCCGAAACTCATTTTTCTCGCTCTAAAAAATCCCGTTGTAATATGAAAAGTTGATTGTTTCAAGTTTTTCAGTCCGACATCTTGGAAAATTGGAAAATATGTTGGGTTGAAAAATTAAATATTTCCCACTTAAAATTCATTTTTCTTACCCTAAAAAACCCCCTTGTAAACTTAAAAGTTGATTATTTTAAGTTTTATGGTCCGCCATATTGGACTGAAAATTCATATCTCTTTCCCCAAAAACCCCTTTGTAAGGTTGAAAGTTAATTTTTTTAAGTTTAATGGTCCACTATCTTGGAAAATCAGAAAATATGTTGGGTTGAAAAATTAAATATTTTCGATCGAAAATTCATATCTATTGCCCCAAAAACCCCCTTCTAAGCTTAAAAGTTAATTTTTTTACATTTTATGGTCCGATATCTTGGAATTTTGGAAATATGTTGGTTTGAAAAATAAAATATTTTTGACCGGAAATTCATATTTCTTGCCCCAAAAACTCCCTTGTAAAGTTAAAAGTTAATTTTTTTAAATTTAATTGTACGCCATCTTGAAAAATCAGAAAATTTGTTGTGTTGAAAAATTGAATATTTTTCACCCAATATTTATTTTTCTTGCCCTAAAAAACTCCTTTGTAATGTGAAAAATGGATTTTTTCAAGTTTTTCAATCCGCCATCTTGGAAAATTGAAAAATATGTCGATTTGAAAAATTAAATGTTTTCCACCCAAAATTCATTTTTTTCGCTTTAAAAATCCTCCTTGTAATGTGAAAAGTTGATTTTTCAAGTTTTTAGTCCGCCATCTTGGAAAATCGGAAAACATGTTGGGTTGAAAAATTAAATATTTTCCATGCGAAATTCATTTTTCTCGCCCTAAAAAATCTCCTTCTAATGTGAAAAGTTGATTTTTTCAAGTTTTTCAATCCACCATCTTGGAAAATTGGAGATTATGTTGGGTTGAAAAATTAAAAATTTTATTAATAAAAATGTTTTTTTTAACCTCGAATACCCCTAGGTAATGTGAAAAGTTCTTTTTTATTCGTAAATATCGAAACTCTCAATATTTAAATTTTAAAAAAGTAATTTTTTGATGAGGAGTTAGATTTTTTGCTATTATTCTTAAATGTGCGTACCAAATGGGCTACAAATTTAATCAGTTCGTCTTTGTCTTATTTGAGACCATCTGTGAATTTTGAAGCTAATCGGCAATATCATTAACGAGTTATCGTGCACACAAACTCGACATTCTGTCGCGGGAATAGACTGAGCTCAGCTCAGAGCTTCGCTCAGTCTAATTAAAATATTTTTATTGACTTTGGCAGAAACTATACATCATTCTACATTTTTTTTTAATAGTGTCCTGTTTTATACAGAAGTTGTAATTTCAAATATTTTTATGCAATGATTGCATTCAAATATTATTGCTTTTAGCAGAACCTGTATGCAATTCTAAATTTTTTTGGATAGTGTCGCGTTTTATACAAAATTAGTAATTTTAAATATTTTTATGCAATGATAGCATTGAAATTTTTTTCTAATAGTGTTTAACCCATTAGCGCCGGCGCAACCATATCACTGACGCTCGGATTTTTGCTTAGAAAACGGGTAAAAAAATGATTTTTTTTTAAACTGAAAGTCTTTTTTTACTAAAAACGACTTGCTTTACAAGATTCTGGGGTCAGATTTTTAATATTATTGACCGTTATTTAAATATGGCAGCCCCAAAAAATACAAAAAATCGATTATCGATACAAAATTAAAAATCTGACCCCGGAATCTCGTAAAGCAAGTCCTATTTAGTGAGGAAATACTTTAAGTTTAAAAAAAATTATTTTTTTACCCGTTTTCTAAGCGAAATCCGAGCGTCCGTGGTATGGTCGCGCCGGCGCTAATGGGTTAATATGAAAATTGTATTTTTAAATATTTTTATGTAATGATTGCATTGAAATATTGTTATTTACTTTAGCAGAAACTATACGCCATTTAAAATTTTTTTTTAATAGTCTCCTGTTTTATTGAAAAGTTTTAATTTCAAATATTTTTATGCAATGATTCCATTGAAATATTTTTATTGACTTTAGCAGAAACTATATGCCATTCTAAATTTTTTTGAATAGTGTCGTATTTTATAGAAATGCTGTAATTTTAAATATTTTTATGCAATGATTGCATTGAAATATTATTATTGATATTAGCAGAAACTGTACTATATTCTAAATTTTTTGAAAAATGCTCTGTCATATATAAAAATTGGGATTTCAAAAACTTTTATGCAATGTTAACATTGAAATATTTTTATGGACTTTAGCATTGACTATATGCCATTCTAAATTTTTTTGGATAGTGTCTTGTTTTATGCAAAATTAGTAATTTCAAATATTTTTATGCAATGATAGCATTGCAATTTTTTTATTGACTTTAGCAGAAACTATACGCCATTCTAATTTTATTTCTATTTTTATAGAAAAAAGGGGATTTAAAATATTTTTATGCAATGATTGCATTGATATATTATTAATGACTTTAGCAGAAACTGTACTCCATTCTAAATTTTTTTCTAATAGTGTCGTGTTTTATAAAAAAGCTGTAATTTCAAATATTTTTATGCAATGATTGCATTGAAATATTATTATTGACTTTAGCAGAAACTGTACTACATTCTAAATTTTTTTGAATAATGCTCTGTCATATATGAAAATTGGGATTTCAAATATTTTTATGCAAAGTTAACATTAAAATATTTTTATTGACTTTGGCAGAAACTATACATCATTCTACATTTTTTTTTAATAGTGTGCTGTTTTATACAGAAGTTGTAATTTCAAATATTTTTATGCAATGATTGCATTCAAATATTGTTATTGCTTTTAGCAGAACCTGTATGCAATTCTAAATTTTTTTGGATAGTGTCGCGTTTTATACAAAATTAGTAATTTCAAATATTTTTATGCAATGATAGCATTGAAATTTATTTCTAATAGTCTCCTGTTTTATAGAAAAGTTTGAATTTCAAATATTTTTATGCAATGATTGCATTAAAATATTGTTTTTGACTTTAGCAGAAACTATATGCCATTCTAAATTTTTTTGGATAGTGTCGTGTTTTATGCAAAATTAGTAATTTAAAATATTTTTATGCAATGATTGCATTGAAATATTGTTCTTGACTTTAGCAGAAACTATACGCCATTCTAATTTTTTTTCTAATAGTCTCCTGTTTTATACAAAAGTTGTAATTTCATATATTTTTATGCAATGATTGCATTGAAATATTATTAATGACTTTAGCAGAAACTGTACTCCATTCTAAATTTTTTTTTAATAATGCTTTGTCATATATGAAAATTGGAATTTCAAATATTTTTATGCAATGTTAACATTGAAATATTTTTATTGACTTTGGCAGAAACTATACGTCATTCTACATTTTTTTCTAATAGTGTCCTGCTTTATACAGAAGTTGTAATTTAAAATATTTTTATGCAATGTTTGCATTGATATGTAATTATTGACTTTAGCAGAAACTATATGCCATTCTGAATTTTTTTGGAATAGTCTCCTATTTTATATAAAAGTTGGGATTTCAAATATTTTTATGCAATGATTGCATTGAATTATTGTTATTGACTTTAGCAGAAACTGTACGCCATTCTAAAGTTTTTTTTAATAGTGCTCTGTTTTATATGAAAATTGTAATTTTAATTATTTTATGCGATTATAACAATGAAATTTTCTTATTGACTTTAGCAGAAACTATACGCCACTATAGATTTTTTTCTAATTGTCTCCTGTTATATAGAAAAGTTGTGAATTCAAATATTTTTATGCAATGATTGCATTGAAATACTTTTGCAATTTCATATATTTTTATGCAATGGTAGCATTAAAATTTTTTTTTTTATTTTAGTTGAAACTGTAGAAAAAATAAATATAAATATTGGATAAATGTCATATAAAAAATGGATACCAGCTGTCCTAAGTATGAAAAAATAAAAAATTTAAAAAATTAGACTCCCAGTCGTTTTTTTGATATTTCTCTTTATTAATGAATGGAATAAAAAAAAAAAAAAAAATTGCATTAGAAAAGTGTATTATAAATAAAAAGAAACTTGGTTTTAACATTTTGATAAAATCCATTTCAAGATCTGAAGTGATGAAAATGACTACTTTTTGATTTTTTAAATTTTGAAGTTCTTAGCTTCAAACAGTTGTAACTCTTAACCGTGAGCTCAAATTAAAAAAAAAAAAAAAACGTCAAATCGATAGCATTTTTTCCAAGGAATAATTTGCACCAAAGCTTGTCTCAAAAAACTTCTTAGATCCTGAGAAAAATCAGTTTTAGTAAAAAAAAAAATGAAATTATTTTGCGTTTTCGACCACTAACTTCTGATATTGATTTCACGAAATCATTTAAATATTTTTTAAAAATTAAAAAATCCTCTGGAGATATTTCTTTAAAGGTTACTTTAAAACCACTTTTATGTATTTTTGTCCGTAGAATTCTTCATAAATGCGTGTCCAATAAAATTAAAAATAATCAATTTTTTCAATTATTTCATTTTAATATGTATAGGATAATTACGAATATTCAAAAACCTTCCAAATTCTTGATAAAAAACTTAAATACTACTTTTGTATTTAATCAGATGCTGGAATTGAAAGAACTATAATGAATTCGAAAGTTTATTTTTATTTATTTAAATAATGAAAATAGTGAAAATATATGTTAAAAAAATTTTTATCATTTAGATTTTATCGAATAAATTGCACAGAAATAATACGAATAGCTAGGATTAAAGAGGTTGAAAAAATAGCAGCACGAGAAAAAAGAAAAAGAGCTTGGCCTGGTTTACACCCTGGTAAAAAAGAAAATGTGCGGATCAAGAGCGGGCGTTATAAGACGTAGAAATTCTATGAATTTGAAAATGGAGAATCACGGGTACCTATTAAATACCATTAAAGAGAGAATTAAAAAATTACGTCCAATAAATGTAGTTCTTGAAAGCGCTGATGACGATGAATTTTCTATGCTAGAAAAAAGATTTGATGATCATCCAACTTTTCAAGAATATCATGCTTGTTATTCTATTCTTAATAGAACGGTTTCATCAGGTTTCCTTTATTGCAATTGTCGAGATATTAGACAAGATGAAACACGTAGAAATGTTCTAATATTAGGGTCTGTCTTGGCAACAAAAGTTCAAAATGTTACAAAGCAGCCGCCAATACGTGGTACAAATTTGCGTTAAATTAATTCATAACTTTTTCCTCCGATTATACAGATTATTAAAAAAATGCGATTTCACAAATCTAGTTTGGGAAATACTTGGTATGTGAGATTGCATGATTTCAGACGTAAAATATTTAACGAAAATACATTTGATAAAAGGTTGCAGTTTTCTTAAATTTATCAATTGCCAATAAACAAATTACATGATTTTGATTTTAAGCTATGTGCTGTGTAATCCAGAACTTATTATAAATTTTGAAATAATTAAGCCTAGAAACGATGAAAGAGAGTCTGAACATATCCGTCAGGAGAATTTATAATAAGAAACTAAATTGAAAGACCAGTATTACATGCGAATGTTAATTTAAAGGTTAAAAACGACTATGGTTACATAATACACGAAATTTTAGAAATAGAAAAAGAAAAGGAAAAATTTGGTGATGTATTAATTTTGACTAATTATGAATTACTAGAAATTTAGGAGTCAAAAAAGTATAAGTGGTAGGATGAAGTTAATTCTTTTTTAAATATGTCTGGATCTTTGAAAAATTTTTTCTTTTGAAAAGCATGGAAAGATTAAAGATTATTTTGCTTACTTATTTACTTATTAACTTACAATCACATTCTTCTATGATGAGAGTATACATATGCAATAATTTTAAATTTTATAACATTCAGTATAATAAAACTTAATATTAATTTATGTAAACTTATATAATTCTTAATAAAAGTAATTTTGTGCAAAACTTAAGAAAGAAGAAAATTGTAATATTTATAAGAAAATAGTTTATCTGTCATAAAAAAAATAAAATCTGCATTTTGTGTGCAGAATGGTGTTCTGCAATGTGATAGGTGAAATTTTTATTTTTGATTTTTTTGCATAGAAGCATGTTTTGAGACCTTAGGAAGCTAAAAAACTGATTTTTAAAAAAAGTCTGTATGTCTGTGTAATTTTTAAATCAAGAAGCTTTCGAATTTTTAGATTTTTCGGAATGTAAAAATTTCTGATACAAATGTCAAAAAAATTTACAAAACTATTTTGGAAAATATATACCGATTGATGCAAGCAAATCTGATACAAATAAAAATATTTACTAATGTTTCAAATATTTATTAGAAATTCATATTTTTTTAGCAGAAAAGATAAATAGTAATAAAAATATTCTAGAAAGCTTAGATGCTGTTGAAGATTCACACTTAAATTTATACATTTTAATATAAAAAAAAATAAAATAATTAAGAAAAAATATTGAAAATTTGAGATTTGAAGTGCAAAATATGTTGTCTAAAAGGGGTATAAAGGTCTTAAATCTATCTTATTATTAAGTTCCGTTAAAAATAAATTAAATTTTCTAATTTGACATGAATGTATTGGATTTTCCATGCGATATCGTCGAGGAAACTGTAAAAAAACGATTACAAAAAGTTTTTTGGAATTTTCACTGTGCCGCACCGGGTCTAGAGGTCAAAAAACCAAAATAACAGGCTTTTGGACCGTTTTTTTGGTCGTTTTTGTGGCGGGGAAGGGTAGATGGACAAGCGGGCAACGGTTACCACATTTTTTTTACACCCAAAAACTTTAAAAATAATTAGTTTGAAAATCCAAGAACAGGGGCATTTCACTTATTTTACCCCGACATACCCTTTATATAAGAAATTTATATATTATTCTTTAAACCTATTGAAAATTGCTGCCCTTATAGTCAATTAGGTTATTAAATTATTTTATTTGAACCAAAAATTAAAGCAAAATTAAAAGTAAAATTTTCGGGGTTTTAAAAATATTTTGAGATTAATTTTTTTTTTTTTTTTTTTTTTTTTTAATTTAGAACATTTTTTTTGACAATAGAGGTTATTTATCTTGTTTTTTTTTTTAAATTCGGGGAGTAATTTTAAATTGTATTTAGTATTCTATAAACTAGTGAGTTGGTAATTTTTTAATTTTTTGAAAGAATAATGGGTAAAAGACATCAAATAATAGTTCAAAATACAGTCGATTTGAAAAAGACGCGAAAACACATACGGTTATTATTCGAAACATGTAAACGGTAGCAACAGCTAACGGAACTTTGCCGAACCACGGTTACCGGTTTAACGACAGTCAATCAGCTGTTACTCTGAAATAGCTTGTGTGGGTGGAAAGCGAATTGAATCGTAACATTTCCCAAGTAGATAGGGAAATCAAATTACCGATTAAGTTGATGGTATTTCAGACCTCAGACCGGCAATGATGAGAATTAAGGCAATCTGGAAATCCGTTAATATCACTTCTTTAGCCTGTCCGCGCACAAAATTAAAAAAAATTAAACAAATTAATAGATTAGGCGAGTATACACAAAACAAATGTGATTTGTAACCCCTCAGAGGGAGGGGTGACAATTATTAAGTTTTTTCCTACGTTCGACACTTTTTCCTACCCGACTAGAACCTTATCAAACCAAGGGGATTAGCCCTTGGAAATCAAAGGGGTTACGTTTATAATCGAGGCTGTGCCTCTGCGTAGGTTTCGACGCAATTCTGCACCTATGAAGCTGATGCTGACTTAGGATCTCTTACATAAATAAAAACATTAAGTATTAATTCAATGTAAATATTTATTGAGTGTGAATTTAACAAAGGTCGTTCTATGAACTCGCTCTGCCAGAGATCCCAAGACAAGTGTGTCGTGATGTGCGAAATCTCTTTCTTATATACTTTTCGCAACTCACGCACACATGCTTGGAATCTTTATACATAAAATTTGTTCTAGAAGTTTCTGGAAGGATTTTCACATTTGGCGCGAATTCCTTCTTTTTAGTTTATTAATTATTTTAATTACTTTTAATTATTTTTATTTTTACATATAATTTTAAATACATTGATTATTATTTTTTTACTTAATATTAATTTCTATTTACATTTTAAATTAATAAATATCCCTTTTTTATCAATAAAATGCAGTTTGACCGTTGTGTCTATTTTTAATTGTCTTTAATATTTTATTAAGTACATTTAATTTATATCTGATAATAATTATGCATTTTATAGATAACAAATGGGTATTTAATGATAATACTTATTATTTAATTTTCTTATTCTAAAATACTTAAAAATTACTATTTTACAAATAATATACATATATACATAATAATTGAATACTAAAAAGCTATTCAATTATTTATTTCATCTAATTAGGTTTTTTAATAAATTAATTAATTATTTAATTGGTAATGATAATTAATTTTCATTCGATGATGATAAATTGTTGCTTGGGAACTGCTGCCAACTATATAATTTATTTAAATATTTGAATATTAAAAGTGTTAATATTCCTTTGGTATTTTTGTACTGTATTCTAAAGCATCATGACCGGATCCTGTCGTGGTACCTGTATATAGTTTTACCGCGCGGTCTTCTCTCTCTTACTTTCTGTACATGCGTGTGTATACATTACACGCATGTGTATGTTTTTTATATTGTGGATGCTAAGCATTGATATATATATATATCAACGATATTAATAGTGGATGCTAAAAGGGTACTATGCATTTGGTATGTTACAGATTGTAAAAATGTGAATTAAAAAAATGATTAAAATTATTAATAATTACAAAATAGTTCAAAATTTTAAATTAGCGTAAGAATTTATTTATTAACTCACAATAAATAATAATTTTAACTCAGCAAGGTGGAGCGACTTCATGGAGGGACTCAGGAACTTCCAGGTGCCAAAATACCTGCGCAGAATAATCAGCAGCTACCTGAGTGATCGGGAAATAATCTTTGAAACTGCACAAGGAACAAGAGTGAGGAAAGTAACTGCAGGTGCAGTTCAAGGATCGGTCCTTGGACCGGATCTATGGAACATCATGTACGATCAGGTACTAAGGCTACCGATGCCAGCTGACACTTTTACTGTAGGCTACGCGGACGACCTGGTTCTAGTAATTACTGCAAAAAATGAAAAAATCGCCGAGGAGAAACTGAATCAGGCAATGCATGGGGTAAATTACTGGATGGAAGACCACGGCCTAAAGCTTGCAACGGCGAAGACTGAGATTGTCCTATTCACCCGTAAGCATATTGAGACTATTATCCCAAAAGGCATTGGGGAGAATAGGATAGAAACGAAGGAACACTTAAAGTATTTGGGAGTGCTGCTGGACACGAAGCTGACGTTTAAGGCACAGATTCTGAGAAGCACGGAGAAGGCTGCCAGGCTGACTGCTGCGCTAAGCAGGCTCATGAGAAATACGTGCGGACCTAAGACCGGAAAGCGCAGGCTTCTTATGTCGGTAACCCACTCCATACTACTGTATGGTGCAGAAGTATGGGCCGACCGCATAAAGAAGGTCACTTATGCGTCTAAGCTTACGAGCGTGCAGAGGCAAGGAGCCCTGCGAATCTCCTGTGCCTATCGAACAGTGTCGTTGGAGACAGCTCTAGTCATTGCTGGGGTAATCCCGATAGATCTGCTGGGTCTTGAGAGACAGTATATCTATCTGAACAAAGAGAGGGAAGGCATTGACCGCGCGAAGGCTACTTCGCGCCAGATCAGCCTAAGCGATTGGCAGGAACGTTGGACCGACTACGCGAAGAGCAAATGGACCAAGAGGTTGATAGGAGAGATATCACCTTGGATAAATAGAGGGCATGGGGACATTAATTATTTTTTGACCCAATTCCTAAGCGGACATGGACTTTTTTGTTCCTATCTCTTTCGGATCCAGAAGATGAATAGTGCTGAATGTATATACTGTCCTGGCAAAGACGACACGCCGGAACACACATTCTTCAAATGCGATGGGTGGGCTGCTAAAAAGTTTCAATTAGAAGCTAACATCGGTCAAATTACACCTGAAAATGTGGTTGGCCTGATGCTTCGAAATGAAGAAGTATGGTCCGAAATTGGCCAGTATGTGGAGTACATACTCCGCACCAAAAAACCTGAAGTCCAAGGTATAGGCTAATATTAAGACGTATTGCGGTTATCCTGATGACTGCAGCTGTTGTACTAACATACTATCATCCCTGCAGTTACTCTTGATACCGCAAGGAATAGTAGATGGTAGGATAATTTTTATTTATTTATTTATATATATTTATTTATTTATTTATTTATTAACCTTCTTTTTGATGATAATGAGAATTAACGTATATTTTTAGCTAACATATATTTTATTAAAGATGACAGTACATAAAGACGAAATTTCAACCAGATGGAATGACGGAGTCCTTAACCAGACTGGCGAGTCAGTGGATGTAAGTCAAAAGATGGAGTTCATGAATAGAACTAAATGGCCTTGAACCTGTCCTGAAGTAATGTGAAAACGGTCCTGGGATAGGCTCGCATAAGGTAGGAAGGGAGTGGAGTTTTAGTGGGTATAGGCAAAGTAGGTCGAGTCCCACATAACTTTCAGTTCGGATGCTGATCAGTATGCGTAATGCATTTCTCCACTTCCTACGCAAAAAAAAAAAAAAAAAAAAAAAAAATAAACAAGAATATACTTAATGTGAATATTCTCATTATTAAAATAAATTTTAATAAAGGTTGTCACTACTTACTAAAGAAATGTTACCAATCAATTACCAGATTTTCTTAATTTTAAACATTGTCAACCGGGAGAAGTGCAAAGAGGCTTGTTTTTGCAATTTTACGGATGCTATTGGCACGATTGCTATAAATCTTTTAGAATAAACCGAGATTTAGCTGCTATCGAAAATTATACAAAAATATTGGAAGTACTCGTACGTTAGCAATCGCCAATGGAATACGCGCTAATAATTACAAAACATATGAAAATGGGAGTGTAGTTTCAAATGAGATTGCAAAGAGAGAGCGAGAAAGAAAGAGAAGATGAGAGGAAAAGTTTCGCAACATAGTTTGATGAATTCGAAACTTTTGAACGCGAAAGATGCCTTTTACAAGAGAAGGACTGGAAATTACGTGAAACAGTACGAAACGAGAGAGAGAAAGAGAGAGAGAGAGAGAGAGAGAGAGAAAGAGAGAGCGAGAAAATCAAATACATAGACGTGATCTCGCTCTATCCGTTTAAATGTAAAAGAGGTGAATTTTCGGTTGGGCTTCCGAAACTGAACGTGTACTTCGCATAGTGCAAGGATTTCGCTGGCGAGAATTATGAAAATTTAAAATATTGCGTGTGCATGTAAGTATTGGAAACAGTTTTTTTATATTACTGTCAAATAGTTCAAGAGTTTCAGAACAAACGTAAATTAACTAAGCAATGGTTGTATTGCCATAACAATTTTTATCATGCAAATTTTTCAATCACAACGAACCCAGTTTTAAAACATTAATATTTCATCCTAACCTCTTTCTAACATTAGGGACTTGTTGATCCAAAATTAGCGTGTCAAATGTATATGTAAGTACAAGTATTACCACATGAATTAGAAGATAGTTATATGCATATTATACACATAGGATATTTAATAGTATACAACTCATAGTAATACAAGGTCATGATTAAAAATTGAGATTAATTATTAGAGCTTTTTGCTTGAATAGTTACACAATATTGCTCAGAAAGTAGTTTTATTACTTTGCATATTTACATATACAAGTAAATAATAAATAAGTTATCTAGAAAAAAAAAGCGGCAATAACCTTTGCTTTAATCGAGTTTCCATCCAATTTTAATTGCGGGTTGGCTTGTTTTACTCATGAAGACCTGTATTTTACGAAAATAACGACAGGAAAATTTTTTTCCACATGATTTTCACCCCTTTTTTTAGAAAAGCAACCACTACAAAAGAAAATTGCCTTGAAAAATTATTTATATGCCTAAATTTGATTGGAAAACAAGGAAATTATGTTTTAAAAAAAAAATTATCCCTATTCTACCCCTAGTTCCCCAAAAACTATCCTTAAAGTTAAAAGGCTTATAATATTTGTTTTTTTTTTTTTAAATTACATAAAATTTATATAGTAGAACTTTAGGAAATTGTTAAAATATGTTATTTTTAGTTTTCAGTAATTGATTTGCCTTTTTGAAGGTCAAAACAACCCTTCTCAACTCTTAAAAGTAATATAAAATTTGAAAATTCTAAAAATAAACGATTTATATTCAAAAAATTATATTATATAATTGAAAATTTACCGTGAAAGTTTACAATTAATTTATATATCTATATCTATATATATGTCTTAATCTTCCTACTATATATATTTGATCATTTATTTGTGTGTGTGTGTGTGTGTGTGTGTGTATTATCATCAGGGCCAATCCAAAGAACGAAATTATATAAATCCGGTGTCAAATTAAAGAAAAAATGCCCGCGAGTGACATAGGCCATAGTTTTGCGATTCAACTATCTTACTTTTGGAGATATTCAATTTTTAGTGTTTTTGAACTTGATAAAATTTTTAAAAATTTTTAACAAAAAATAAAATATCTTTGGACAATCGAAAAAATTTACTGTCACACTTTGTAGTATTCGATTTGGCACCAATTCTTGCGTATTCTCCTAAATTTTTATTCAAAACGGAGGTATCTTTAAAATTTTACAAAATATTTTTGAAGCTGGTCGGAAAATTTTTAAAAATTTTTTTACTTTTTGTGGTATTTATAATCATCTAATTGTGGGTCTATGTGTGTATGTGTTTCATCATCAGGGTCGAATCAATGTCAAAATGAAGTATCAAAATATAGAAAAAAAGTCAGCGGGTGACATAGGCCATAGTTTTGAAACTCAGTTACCGTACTTTTGGAGATATTCAATTTTTACTTTTTTTGAAAATTTGCTTAAAAAGTGAAATAACTTTTAATATTATTTGTATTACTCGGTATTACTCGAATCGGCACTATTCTATACGTATTCAGATAAATTTGCATAAAAAACGGACCTTTCTTTAAAAATGTAAAATTTTTTTAGAGTCTGAACATTTTTTTGATTTTTTAAAAAAAATTTTCGATAATTTGCAGTAAAATAAAAAAATAGAGAAAAATTCAAGAAATTTTATAGATTCTTTACTATTCAGAAAACATGATTGTTGTATCATAAATTAATTTTTTTACATTTAGTTTATCGAGATTATCTTTAACGAATAATTTGGCCCTGTGAAAAACTAGATTTTGCATATCCAGGAATCAAATGTACGATTTTTTATTTAAAAATGACTGTATTATTTGCAATTTATATTGTTTAGGCTACAAACTATTAGGACTATAAAGATGCCCCTCTGTAAAATATTGACGTTACTGGTTTGGATAATTGGCGTGTTCAGGAATTGGGCGACAATTAAAATGACACTTTGACACAGTTTGTTTAAATATAAAATGTATGGTTTATTGACACTAAATAAATGTTTCTTGACGCTACCTCTCTCACATGATTTCATAAAATAACGACACACGATTAATTTGACATATAATCACTGACTTTGACTTAGCAAAATAATGCATAAAATGCTCACTAGTTAATTGAGCAAAACACGTTAATTTACTGACTTGACGAATAATTAATGACAATTACAAATATTGATGAAATAACATAAAAACACTTGTAAAACTAATAAATTGACAGGCACGTGATAAGAGCGATGTTAGACGTGCTTCTCGTGTCGCAAGACTGATGCTGGTCAGCGAAGGGGCGGTAAAAGACGCCGATTTAGGCGCGCGATAAATTACATAAATTGTCAAAATAGTGATTACCGCTTCGCTTGACCACTGTCGATTTTGCTACATGAGAACCGCGAGAAATAAGTAATTCAATTTCTAACACCCTCTGAAAATTATTTGATAAATTTTTATTATGAGGCCTTAAATTCTGTAGATCAAGCAATACCGAAAAAATTGCATATCCAGTTAATAACACGAAGTTTAAATTATGAAATCACTAGCCGGCTAACATGATTCATAATAGGTCTTGAAGTCTCTAAGTCTATAGAATACCATAATAGTATACGAGATACTAATACTAAAATGAATTATCTTCGGGATTAGAAATAGTCTCTCCAATACCTTTTCAAATATTTTTCCTTAATTAATAATTTTAACTTTACTGGGGACAGAACTAGGCTTTTCTGAAAACTCTTAATGTGTTTGCATAATTATAAATGTGCAGTGAAACATGATTTTACATAACCTCATGGGTAATAGTTTAAAGAAAAAAACTTTACCTAAAAACATTTAACCTAAAACAACCTCATGGGTCAGAATTAAAATAACAAATGATGGTAATGTTGACAGAAAATGTTTTTCAGGATATAGTAAAGTATCAAGTATTACCAAGATTCGGGAGGATTTTATTAAAAGAATTTATGTAATAATGCAAACAATTACATCTAAAAAATCTATTCGGGTTCAAGAGTTTAAAAAATACTGTGATGATACTGCTAAAATATACGTTGATGAATATAAATGGTTTCCCATGCCCCCCTCATGTCATACGATTCTAATTCATGGATCGGAAATTATTGGTTCATTTTTTATTCCCATTGGCCAGTTATCAGAAGAAGCTCAAGAGGCGAAAAATAAAGATTTTTAAAGAGTTCGAGAATATAATACACGAAAACATTCTGCAACAAAAACTAATGAAGATATAATGCGTTATTTTCAAGTCTCATCAGATCCATATATTTCGCACTTAAGAATCTCTTATAAAACCAAGAGCAAAGAACACTTAGCAGAAGCTTCTGATTTACTAATAGAAGAAGAAAATTAAAGTAATCCTTAGAAAAGTCATAAAAATTTTAAGCATGGAAATTATTATTCATTATGTTTTTTATTAATATAATGTGTTTTAATGTGTTTTAAAATATAAAAAGAGGAATATATTTAAATTTAATGTGCTCTTAAAATTTCAATTTTGAAGTAATTTGTAAAAAAATATGTTTGTTAATGAAAAATAGTAAATAATTCGTGTATTTTTAAATAGAAAAAAAGAAGACTATAACTAATTAATGTTGCTTTGTTAGTTTTATTAGAGTATATTCTGTACTAGCATTCATAATTATTATTCTGTTATTGTTGTATTTAAAAAATTTATAAAATACATTGCACTAAAAAAATAATATTTTATGATTATTTCTGTAAAGTCTTATGCAATAAGTTTTAATTTAAAAAAAATTGATATTTGACTAACAGGAGATTTCTAAAATTAAAATGTGGAAAAAATTTATTAAACAAATTTTTTGTAATTTAAATAATATTGTTTTTATCCATTGTTCAAACATTAAGTATAATATTTTAAATTCTTTTTATGTTAACTTAAAAATAAAATGTCAGAATTAAATATTAATTAAATATTGATCCAGCATGCTCGATAACCCAAATAACAATTTTTTCAAAGACTTAATTACTTAAAGGTGATTTTTACCAAATATTTTCGCCAGTTGGATTACACCATCTTATATTACAAATTACCGAGTTTATATTATATTGAAAGTAATTTTAAACATGACAAGCATAATCAGTGAGCAAAAAACTCTTAACTAATAAGCACTTATCATTTTCTGAAGAAACATATTTTTTGGATTCTTATATCTGCTATATTGAATCCTCCATTTTGTTTTTAAATTAATTTTGTTCAGTAACTTAAAAAATTCTAACAAATTTAATTAGCACTCAAACAAACCATTTTAGAGAAAATTATGTTTTTTATCTATTCAAGGACGAAACTGATTGCCACCATGTTGGATCCGCCATAATGGAATTTGAAAAAATAAAATATTACTATCAAATTTGGGATTAGCATACCCAAAAATCCTATAAAAATAACTTTCTTAGAAATTTATTTACTAAATGTTTATTTTGATGAATTACATCTGCCATATAGGTTCCGCCATATTGAATTACAAAATTTTTAAATTTTAATTAAATATTGATAACTTTAGAAACAATATTTATTAAAAATCATCATTAATTATCTTAGCTATTCATTTTACATCATTTTTGGGAAATTTTTGATTTTTATAACAATTTTTTATCCGCCATATTGAATCTGACAGCGGCGTTTGATAAATGAACTTCTTAAATTAAAAAATATATTTAAGGTTATAATTACTAAATGATGAAATTAGTTCTCAAAAATACTGAGAAATATAGAAGTATATAACAATAAATTTTATTTCTGTCCAAAAACCAATAATAAGAATTTTCAATTTTTTTATAAACAAAAAATTAAATGTTCTACAGACTGCGCTATAGGCATAGCTAGGCTAAGCTCCCTGAATCTTTAACTCATTGCTCCTCACATTGCTCACATAAAGCCTAAAATATAGTTATCGTTAAAGTTACTGCTAAAATGGGCGGATCAAAAGGGGGGTGGTAAGGGTAATTGCCTCCCCTGAGCTCCAAAAAATGCATGTTTTTTTTTTCATAATTTTGTTTTTTTATACAAATTTCATAAGAAAACATACAAAATTTTGCTTCAGCGCCCCACCCCGTTAGGCCCTTTTCTGAATCCGCCACTGGTTAAAATATGATCGCATAATCTTATTATAATTTATTAAATCATTTAGTTGTGCCTTTTATGATTTTTGAAACATTTTTTTAGAGTTTTTGATTTTTTTCAAAATGTATTTTTCTTGAAATATAGATTTTAATGATCCACTAAATATGACCTACAACTACATAATTTTATTTATTTTTTTAAAGCACTAAATTCAAATCAAAAACATCTTTTTTGAACTAAGAATGAAATATAGGTAGTTCTTACACGTTTGTTATTTTTAGGTTATTGGTAAACAACGCTTTTAAATTGTACGATTATTTTATATAAAACTGAGGTTTATACATACAACGCATTGAATCAAGCAATGCCGTTTTTTTTAACTGAAATACTATAACATTTTATATAAATCACAAAAGATTTTGCGAAGATTTTTTAAAAATTGAACGAGTGCCATTAAAAAATGTGATTTTAGTACTAAAATTACGCATCGACAACAAAGTCTTTTGGTGTCGATATCTACTAAATTATTGGAGGCACCAGTTTTTCTCAAATCACTTTCAAATTGTGAAACATTGTAGAGAATTTTCACAATAGTTAGAAATAAAAATTGTTCACGGCATTCATTTGTGACTTAAAAAACTTTCTTTGATCGTATTTATTTGAAAATGTGGTTACCAATGTTTCAGCTGGCAGAATTTTTTTTTAGAAAAGGAGCACACTATTTTAATTATGTTAAGAAATTAAATATATTATTTATTTATCAAAATCTATTTATAAAAAGGCAAATGGTTTTACGGCATTCCCACTGTAATGTTAAGAATTTAAAAAACTTAACAAGGTTACCAACAAAATATTAGGGTTTTGAATCATTCCAAGGTTGTTATATCATAATAATTAACGAAATTAGGCAAAAAAATTTCTTGAGGCTTGAGAAGAAATATATATAAATAAATTTCAATAATTTTTTTTTGAAACAGAAAGCTGGATTTTCATTAAAACCCTCATATATGCAATATAACCACTTGGTGAGATATGCCCATATATGTATCACTGTAAATTTTCAATTATAAAATATACTAGTTTATTTTTAGAATTTTCACATTTTATATTACTTTTAAGTGTTGAGAAGGGTTGTTTTGACCTTCAAAAAGGCAAAACAAGTACTGAAAACTAAAAAAAACATATTTTAACAATTTCCTAAAGTTCTATACTATAAATTTTATGTAATATTTAAAAAAAAAACAAATTTTATAAGCCTTTTAACTTGAAGGGTAGTTTTTGGGGTATTAGGGGTAGAATAGGGGTAATTTTTTTTAAAAAACACAATTTCTTTGTTTTCCAATCAAATTTAGGCATATAAATAATTTTTCAAGGCAATTTTATTTTTTAGTGGTTGCTTTTCGAAAAAAGGGGTGAAAATCATGTGGAAAAAAATTTTCTTGTCGTTATTTTCGTAAAATACAGGTCTTCAAGAGTAAAACAAGCCAACCCGCATTAAAATTTGATGGAAACTCAACGCAAAGGTTATTTCCGCTTTTTTTTTCTAGATCACTGTGCTTAGACCTGTTACGAGAACGAGGCGATGCGAGGTTCAGCAAAATTTAACGAGACCGAGAACGAGGAGGGGTGCTATCTCGCCTCGCCTCGACCTCGGGCGAGGTGAAAAAACATTTGCCTCGTTCTCGCCTCGCCTCGTTCTCGGCCGAGAATTCCTCGTTTTTAAACGAGGTGGTTACTAAAAAAAATTCTTTAAACAAATTTTAAAGTAAAACTTATTTTTTATTTTAATAAGATAATTTTTAATTTATCAATGAATTACATAAAATATATTTATTACAAAAAATTTATTATTTTAAAAATTAAAATTTTAAATTAATCAATGAATTACATAAAATATTTAATTTAATATAACACATAAACATTTATAAACTATATTACCCACATAAAGAATCAGGGTTAAAACCACATATTTCTGTGACAAGATCAGACTTAGACCATGCACTGATAACTAACAATGATGTTAAAGCATCATCTTTAAGCGATCTTCTTTTTGGTTGATCAATCAGGGCTGCGTTTGAAAAAAGGCGTTCTACAGCTACGGACGTAGCCTGAATTGCCAGCTTATCTCTAGCCATTGCTGCTAGTATAGGGTATGTTTTTTCATGACCACCCCACCAAAGTAGGATATCAGTACTTTCTGGTGCACATGGAGCTTCTAAATAGGCACTTAACTCTTCTTCCCAATTTAGTTCCGTATCTTCATCAAATATATTAGAAAAATCTAAAAGATTATTGTTCTCATTTTTCTTTTCTTTTCTTTCTGTTTCACTTCCATCAGCTTTTAGGTTATTATAATAAATTTTATATAGTTTTTTAAAGCATTTTTTGCTATCTTTTTCTAGCTTTTTCCCCCATTCCGTTTTTGAAAACTTTTTAACCTTGTGTCTAGGATCCAAGATAAGAGAAGCACTATAAAACCAGTTGCACAGTCGGTAATGCTTCAAAATCTTATTCCTGCCTTCTTGAAATGCACCGATCAAAATTTCATCTAAGCGATTTCTATTGATTTTCTCGTCCAACTCAAAAACAATTTTCTCAACCTTATCAAGTAATACATTAAAAGCTAAAACTGCTACTGGAAGAGTTGGATATTTTTCAGCTGACAATAAATTTGAAACTTGATTAAAAATTTGTAAATAAGAAATTTTAATATCGATTGCCTCCCATTCAATATCTGATATTCTGTAGTTACGCATTTCTTAATTATTATCACATAAGGATTTTATGGATAATTTCAAATCTCGAAAAACAGTTAGCATATTCAAACTGCTATTCCACCGTGTTCGGCAATCTAATATTGGTTTGACAAATTTGATTTTAAAAGGTTGACAAAAATCTCTTAATTCTCCTATTAATAAACTAGAGTTTCTTATTTTTCGGCAAATATTTCTCACTTTTGTTATTAAATCAGTTACCTCATTTTTATCTTTTTCTAAAACATCAGCTTCTAATTCGGTTTCAGAATCACTTTCACTACTTTCTTCTTCAGCTCTAAACCGCAAAAACTTCATAGTATCTTGAACTCCTAAATTCAATATGTGAGCCAGACATCTATAATGATCTAAAGTTTTATTAAAATCTAATACATCTTCTGAATGAAGCAAATCATTAAGGTTATCAAAAAATGTATTATTACTAGATGCGTTGTCTACTGTGATACCGCCAATTTTTTTTAATAAATTAAATTTTTTTAAAGTTTGAAGAAAAAGTTTACTCATATCAGACCCAGAATATTGTTTTTTGGCTGGAATTAAATCCAGTGCAATCGATTTCAACTGCCAATTTTTATCTATATAATGCCCAGTTAATCCATAATAATGATCAAGATTTCTAGATGACCATCCATCAAAAGTAAAACTGATTTTGGACGAGTTTTCCTCCAAATACTCAATTAGCTTTTTCTGCATTATTTTGTGTTCTTCAATAGTATCTTCACGTAATTTTTGTCGATGAGGTAGATTTTTTGGAGGATTTTGAAGATAAGCCTTATTAAGAGGCTTATCAAAAAAATTTAATGGCAAATTGTTACCAGCTATAAACAATACATTTTTTTTTTATCTTCTAACAATCCAAATTCTGTTTTCTAAAGTTAAAACATATTTTTTAGTATACATAATATATAAATTTATAAATAATATCATGATTGACTTACCTTAAAAAAATTTTCTAAATTGGTTTTTCTTGTAGCCTTAATTGAATTTTTATTTGTTTCCGTTTTTGATACTAACTCTTTATAAATACTCGCATGACATTTTTGAAGATGAGTCCTCAAACTTTTAGTATTATGCCCAGTCATCTTAAAACCAATTTTAAATTCTCCTTTATCATTTTTACCATAAGTCAAACAAAATCCATATTTTATGTTTTCAATATACGAAATTTCAAAATAACTGGCATATATACTTCTGCCTTTTGGAGAAGATATTTCTGGTGAAATATTTTCAGAAACTGTTTTTTGTTTCTTGTTAACAGCATCCACATTTTCTGAACACGAATTTCGGCGTTTCATTCTTAATTTAATATTATAAAACTAATAAATAATCGTATTATGAAATAATAAAACTTATATAAAATAAAACTTATAACGAAACTAATCAAAAGTAAATAATCAAAACATTCTCTCCAAATCACATTAACAATATAAACACGTGTACGAAAACAAAATTTCTGCTTTAACGGCTTATGCTGGTTGCGATCTTGTAGGCGTAATTTTTAAAAAATTTACGAGGCAAAACGAGGCGAGGCGAGGCGAGGCGAGAACGTGGTTTTGGAAATTTGAATCTCGGTCTCGCCTCGGTTTAACGAGGTTTTAAAATTTTCAATCTCGCCTCGTTCTCGCCTCGTTCTCGCCTCGTTCTCGCCTCGTTCTCGCCTCGCCTCGACTCGTATCAAACGAGGTTGCCTCGGTACCTCGTAACAGGCCTAACTGTGCTTCGTTTTGAATAAACATTTCAGAGAATACGTAAAAATTGGTGCCATATTAAGTACTACAATTTGCCATTTTAAAATTTTTCAATAATCTCAAGATATTTCAACTATTGTTAAAAAATATTTTAAAATTTTGTCAAGTTCAAAAACACTAAATATTTAATATCTCCAAAAATACGATATCTGAACTGCAAAAATATGGCCTATGTCTCCCGTAGACTTTCTTTATTTTGACACTGGTTTTAAGCCAATTATTTCAAAACAAAGATGGTTGATTGATTTGACCGAATCAAGTAATACCAATTGCGACATTAAAATTTTATGTATAAAATTTCTAATAATGAATTATATTATTTCTTTTTATGAGTACTACAATTTCTTGAATTTTTCTCCAGGATTCTTATTTTTATCGCAAATCTAATAAATTATTTTTAATATTCAAACATTTTTTCAACTATATCAAAACTTTTTTTTTTACTTTGAAGAAACGTCCATTTTTAACAAAAATTTAACTAAGTATGTATAAATTAGTGCCAAATCAAGTAATATTAATTGCGACACTAAAATTTTAACATATTTTTCAGATATTTCACTTTTTTTTAACCAAATTTTCAAAAAAATTAATTTTTCCCGAAAATAGTAAAATTTTTTTTATTTTAAGTTTATTTTTACACTGGTTTTATGTGATTTCGATCAATTCGATTCGAAACTCATGATAAATAAACACATAGCCACACAGCCACACTTGAATTGATACACATGCTTGAATTTGGAGTCGTTTTGCTCGAGATTTTGTATGAGCTTGAAGTGGCGTGTTGGACCTGCGATGCTGGATAAATTAAGATCGGTCTAGTTTTGACTTCTGGCATGTTCCAAGTTTCCGATATTTGTAAGGGTAAAATTGTTATATTTATTATTAATTAATTATGTTATTTAATATATATTTTAATGTTACACTATTAGTTCCTATTTTAATGCAATTTTTTTCTTTGTGTATTTATTAAACACTTATTTTATTCTTTTTATACAGCTGTTATCAACAGTTCAACAAATTTCCATTCTATGCTCGTTTTATTTATTTGATTTAACGCGATTAAATACCATATTTTTATTAGTCAGAAACTCATGAGCTGACGTATCTCATTCAAATGCAGAATTTTCTTTTTTTCCCAATTTGTAGTTGAACAACGAAAAAAAATTGTAGAATTTCAAAACATCCAAGGAAAAAAGTTTTTTTATGTTTATTTAATTTTCGATGATTTTTTTTTTTTTTTTGAACAGACATATACCGACGTAGGGTATCCCAAGGAGGCTTAAGCCTGTGCTGGGGCAGTTGCGGAGCAGCCGACTTTAAGATGTTAACTGAACTTGTATTCACCCGAACACTGTCAATGATTAACCAATTATTCATTAGTTATTCATTGACAATATGCGTGACATAGGAAAACTGCAGAAAACCTATGCCAAGAACAGCCGGATACATGTTTTCTACATAGTATTCGATTTTTCTTTTAAACACTATGCCGAAAACACGATCCTCACCAGATAGCGTATATAACGTCAGTACAAACTCTACACGAGAATCCGAGATGGTCACCCATCCGGATATCAACCGCGCTCATCTTTGCTTAACTTTGTAAGCAAACGTATAGAGTTTATACTACCGCGCTACGAAGCTGGTTTAATTTATGATGCATTGGTATACATAGCTCCCCCTCGCGAAATTGTGCGCAATTACACCGTCTATTGTAGTAAAATTTAATCTTATATTTACTTTGTATCAGATTAAGTTACTGTTAATTTGTGCTTCAACTAGATTTTCTGCAATGTCGACAAAATAATGACCATATGTTTGTAGCTTTTCTGTAGGCTCAAAACTGGAGGGCATTCTTGCTTTGTATCCATATACTAGCTCGTGGGGTGAGATAGACGTTCCTGAATGTGTCGATGTGTTATATACAAAACATGCGAGCCTCAAATAATCGCTCCAATTGCCCTTTTGACCAACAAAAATCTTAATAAAATCGAGAAGTAATGCATGGGATCTCTCAATAGAACCAAAACTCCCTGGGTGCCATGCAGTCAGGTTATTATTTTCTTTGAGACGTAAATGGATGTAATCGTCGCTATCATTTGTTTTTTAATGATTTATAATGATGTTATATTAACTTTGCTTTGGGCATCCTTTTTGCTATCAAATATGTGTACACATACATTTTGATTTAATTCTTCAGAATATATATGGGGATATCCATTACTTTTCATACAAAAGTGTGCGCACGCATGACTCCGATCGGGCTCAAATTTTCAGGGGTGGTTTGAAGTAATAAAAAACTCAGCCAGCCAAAATTTCAGTCATTTTGCAGGACGGGTTGCCGAGATACAAGCTCTAAAAGGTCCAAAAAAAGCTGTTTTTAGCCAATTTTCAAAAATTTACTGGGTTTCAAGGATTAGTCCAAAAAACATCCGGCTGGTCTCATTTTTTCCCTTAAACATTCAACTTTTACCAAAAAGTTTTTCAAAAAGTTTCATGGAGTTGATTTTTACTGGCATTGATTAACGTAAGATTTGGCCAAAAACTACCCGAATACATTGACAAAATAAAGTAAGTTCTAAAGTAATTTGCCAAAAAAAAATAATTTTTGCGTATAAGAAGTTTCTTTTTTGTAAATATTCGAATAGGCAGGAAAAAATTTGACAATTTAAAAAAAAAATTTTTATTTTAAACCGAAAAATAAGCGAGTTATCATTATTTCGAGTTAGAATACTGTATAATGACCCTAAAAATGGGATTTTTGGAAAATTTTTTAAAAAATCTTAAAATGATGATAACTTGCTTATTTTTCGGTCAAAAATAAAAATTTTTTTTTTAAAATCAGCTCATTTTTCCCTGGCTATTCGAATATTGAAGAAGAAAAATTTTTTGGTTGACCCCTTAACCATTTATTGGCCAATATTGGTCCAATTATTACACATTTTCAGAGTCTTATATCTACGAACAGAAGCCAATACCATCGCCCAAATTTTTAGGGAATTTTTTTTAATATCAAAAGAAGCTTTCCTGAAATTTTCAGTCCTTAAAGTGCTCAGAGAAAAATTTTGTAGACGATTAAAGTTGTTAAAAAATCGATATTTTCGAAAACAGCAAACTTTTAACTGCTTATATCTCCGGTTTCTGATAAGTTTTTTTAACGTTTAAGGTCTCATTTGAAAGGTCTTTGATAGACGCTTTTAATAAAACCAACCGGAAGTCTTTAGCTAATGATGCTGAGACACAATTCAAGTTCAAAAATAAGCATTTTTTGATAAAATAAATCTTACGTTAATCAATGCCAGTAAAAATCAACTCCATGAAACTTTTTGAAAATTTTTTTGGTAAAAGTTGAATATTTAAGAAAAAAAATGAGACCAGCCGGATGTTTTTTGGACTAATCCTTGAAGCCCAGTAAATTTTTGAAAATTGGCTAAAAACAGCTATTTTTGGACCTTTTAGAGCTTGTATCTCGGCAACCCGTCCTGCAAAATGACTGAAATTTTGGCTGGCTGAGTTTTTTATTACTTCAAACCACTCCTGAAATTTTGAGCCCGATCGGAGTCATGGGTGCGCACACTTTTGTATGAAAAGTAAGGGATATGCCCATATATATATAACCATGTGGACTATCCTCATGTATACGTAAAAGTCGGTAGATCAATATACAATATACAATATACAATATAACCTCCTTATTTCCCCATTCTGAATCATTATCAAGTATAGAATAAGTTTTCTATGAATATTCACATGATTGTAATGTTGGGTTATTTTTCAATTGATCGCGTAGTTCTTTAATATTTATATTCAAACCTGTTATTAAACTATCAAATAAAAAATCGCCGGTATCATTTACCTTGGTATATCTCACTGGATTTGTACTTTCAGCACATTTATCTACTTGTATATGTTACCGTTAGAGTCCGCTCTCCCGATAAAGTTAACATTAACCAGTTAAAGTTAACTTTAGCGAAGCATTTTCGTTTAAGTCCACGAAGACAATTAAAATGAATAAAAATATTATTTTAACGGCTTTATGTCAGTTAAAGTTAACTTTAACTGATCCTTGTTAGAGTTTTTAAAGTCTATGTAAGCGGTTTCATATAAGAGTTTGAGTTTGTATTATATATTATATACGACTCTCGCTATAAGGTACTTTCAGGGCTTAGGTTAGGCTCATAGAGATATTGTAAAATATCTCTACGGTTAGGCTACTTTTTTAAAAATGCATTTCTTAGAGCCAGTAACCAATACTAGTTATAAGGCACCCCAAGGGTTAGGTTAGGCTATTTTTTTTAAAAGGCATTGTCACAATATTGCTTACTAAATTGCGCATGGGTTCTTAAGCCAAACTTGCCCTAATTCTAGGGAAAGCTTTACTGCGTGATAATGCCTTTTTTTAAAAAAAATAGGCTAACCTAACCCTAGGGGGTGTGTTATAACTAGGTTTGGTTACTAGTTCCAAGAAAAGTATTTTTAAAAGAGTAGCCTAACCTAATCCCTTGGAATGCCTTATAGCGAGAGTCGTATATATACGACTATATATATATATAGTATATATAATATACAGGGTATCAGGCAACTCGTAGTAGGTAGAAAAAATTGTTCGATAGCTATAGCCACTATATAGACAGAACGTTAACTATATTCAAAGAATATATATTGCTATACTATACTATAGTTAACGATTTAGAACAAAATGGTAAAGTTTGTGCCAAAAAAAAAGTTGAGCATTTTTGTAAACAATCAATTGTTCATACAAAAATGTGAATTTTTATGGTTTTTTCCTTGTGAAATCTTTGTTTTTCAAGTAAAATTAATAAAATTGCAAAAGATGATACCTACAATGGGCTTAAAAAAGCCTTCTAAACCGAATTTTGAAATAATTATTTAAAAAAAAGTTATAAACAAATTAATCGCTTAAATTAACTTTTAAATTGTGAGAAGTGTGTATCACCGAAATTTCTCAAATTTTCTTAGGTAACATATTTAAAACTGAAAAATTACTGGGCCAATTTGGAGCTACAAATTATTTATATTTTTTTAGTTATAAACAATTGAACCCAAAAATAGAAGTCCCTGAAAGTCACAAAGTACATTTCAGAAATTAGCCAACTTGGTCTTAAACAATTTTTGAAATAGTTTGACCTAAAACCTAAAAAATTTGAAAAAATAAAAAAAAAATTAATCTGGTTTGTGCGCTACGGCAGCCAAAAGCATTTTGCTTAGTTGCAAAATTAAATATCTCAGCTGAAAAAAGTTTTAAATAATTGAGATTTGTAGGGATGAAAGTAATTATTGTCGGGCTTATTTAAAAAAAAAAAAATTTTAATTCAACCAATAGAAGCCAAGATATTAAGACAAACGCGTTTTTGACCCTAGCGCTCTTAATTTTTATCTCGCGACCTTGAAACTTCAACGGAGGTATCTTAGAACATTTATTAGACCCCTTATGTAATTTTTTTATTTTTTAAAGGTATTTAAATAATAAAAAACGCAATTTATAAATAAAAAAAAAAGTCCGTTTTTTCCGTATCTTTTGAATTGCTCTGCGTTCAACGTATATACCTCGCGTAAACACGCATAGAATGGATGAAGGGCGTTAATGAATGATGATACGTAACGTTTTTTATCTCTTAGTTAACAATTTATTATTTAAGGAAAAAATAAAGAAAAAAATTTTGTAAAAAGTAAAAGTAGGGCTAATTTTTCCCTATCTTTTCAATTACATACTTATTTTAACGCTAAGTCTTAAATTTCTAATAGTAAATTTATTAAAAAATTAAATTTTTGTTCAAAATTAAAAAAACTATTATATTATTAAATAACATTAAAAAAATTATTTATTTTTTCCTAAACTATATGTATATAAAATAATAATAATTCTTATAATAATATAAAAAAATGTTTTTATTATAATAAAATATATTGTATTACATAGTACATTTTTATCTAATTTCCCAATGATCTTGGTTTATTGACTTATCGATTCAATTGTACTTTTTATACCTGATTTATAAAAATCTAAAGATGGGAAAACCATAGATCTGTATCTTTTGGGAAAACTAGATTATTACTTATAACATTATGATATAAAGATCATTATTTAATTTGATAAAAATTGTTTAAAAATTTAAATTTTTATCTCAACGGAAAAAATTATTTTATCATTACTGATAATTCAGAAAATTTGAAAGAAAACAAAATCATTGGAAATAATAGATATCAAAAAAATCTACCATTTCATTTGTGAACCTACTTTTAGTATAACGTATTTTAAATAAATTTTTTTGAAAATCTGGAGTGAACAATTTTTGTTAAATAATAATATTTGATAAATTCAGTTAATTTATAAGGTAAGTGCAAAATATAAATTTATCACAAACCAAATATTACTTAAATTTAAAATTTATTTTATTTAACTTCGTGCGTAAAGTTGAACTTTACGTAAAGATGGGACAACTTACCGCGCTTTTTTAATAATATTATTTTTAAAATTCGTGATATAACAGTATATCAAGAATCAAGGGCACGAAAGTTTTGGCACTAGCGTGAGCACTAGCTAGTGTTTAAAGTATTTCGCCCATGGTGCTTACAATATTTTTTGCCAACCTAAGCGTATAACGAGTGCAGAAAATTCTTTGCATAGTTTTACACACGAGTTTCACGCTTGGGAGTGCAAAAATGTTTATTACATATCTAGGCAAAAAAGCCTATTTTATACCCTAGGGAGACGGACTTTTTGCCCGTTATTTCACCCTTCCGGGAGTAAGGCGGACACGGAATATTTCACAATCGGTCTACGCCTAGATAGGCAAAAAATATTGCAAGCACTATGGGCAGAAAATTTAGGCACTAGCGTGATCACATATCACTCGTACCTGAATTTACCGAGTACTTGAGTGATCGCGCTAGTACGAAAACTTTTGCGCCCCGGATACTTAAAATACTATTTAATGTATAAATAAATTTAATTAGATCGTTTAAATTTGAAAGCGTTTGCTTAACATTTGAAGCAATTGCCTTATTAAATTTTAAATTTTATTAACTTTTTTTTGTTTTTTTAAATATTTAGACAATATTAAAACCTCATAAAAAAAAGAGTTAAGTTTTATTTTGCTGCTTTCTCTTCTTTACCGAAAATTCTCATAACAACCTGTGTTAACCTGCTAATGCCCAACCGACAGTTTTTGGACACTTGAATTTTTTGGTAATAAAAACTCTATATTTTAGGCTGAAAAATTCACCTAGTAGTTAATTTTGGTCACTCTTTTCATTTACCAAGAACGTCACTTACAACTCCTAAAGTTGGGTAAATTATAAAATAATTCTTAAAAAATTGAAGATGTTCCCTAAAGAAAAAACATTTTATTTGGCAATAAAAGAAATGGATTGGGCTCACAAAAGATTTTAAAAAGCAAATGACCGTGTCTTAGTCCGTTTTCACCTACAACCCCTACGAAATGAGATATCAACCCCTGAAGTGGGGTAAATTTTCAAATAATTCTTAAAGAAACTGAAGATGTTCCCAAAAGCAAAAAAGTTTTTATTTGGAATTAAAAATAATTGCTTGGACTCTTAAAAGATGGTAAAAAATCAAGCGTGTATTTTTATTACCTGCTAGGTGAGGTTTTCAGCCGAAAATATACAGTTAAATTATACAAAACAATCAAAATTTCCAAGACGTGTTGGTTGGGCATTAATAGGTTCAAATATTTTTTACATTTATTTATACATAGATATTGCTGAAAGGTACAATCTTGCAAATAACCTTCACCAATTCCCACCAAAATATGTATATAGTTTTGTATATGACGCATTATTTTTTTATTACAACTTAACTTGGCCCAGAAATCGAAAAGAAAAATTGAAGGCCCATCGATAAGACCCTTGTCTTCGGGTAGTTTGAACCTGAAGAAAACTGAAAAAAATTGTGAACAAGAAATCGGCGATAGAAGCTAAATAGTATATTAAGTATAAAGGGTGTAAAATTTTTGGCACTAGCGTGAGCACTAGCACGAGTGATATGTGTTCACGCTATAGTATAAAGTACTTCAAAGAATTATTAATTTAAAGTATTTATGGTGCTTACGATATTTTTTACCCTCATAGGCGTTGAACGAATGCAGAAAAATCTTTGCGCACAAGTTTTACGCCCGAAAGGGCCAAATAGTATATTACGACCATTGGCCAGAAAAATAAAGAATGGCTCAAATCATAGGTAAATTACCTTCCGAGGTGATGCCGAGGAATTAGGATTTATTTTAAAAAATATTAAAATTGATCTTTTCAAATATTTAAAAAATGTGATTTTTAGCCTTCCGACTAAAAAAAAACTATGGGGCGAGCAAAATTTTTTTTTGTGTACATTAGCCACGAAAGTACGATTTTCTGGCCACTGCGCGGCCAAGGAAATCGGATTCTCTCGCTACTGTTGCAGAAAAATTTTATACGGCCCTTGTCTTTGAGGACTTGAAGGACTTTGAGGATTCGCCTCGGAAGGTAATTTACGTGCGATTTGAGCCATTCATTACTTTTATGGACACGAGCCGTAAATATACTATTGTTCTCACTTGTTCTTCACTTTATATGATCTTAAATCATGTAAAAAAATGTAAAATTAAAAAAAAAAATTTAATTTACCCCCCAACGAACCCCAAATTGGAGCGGTTCTTCCCGAGAACTACGGTTAATTTCAAGACAAGAATTTCCTGCCTCAAGGAATCCTATAGAATCAGAAAATATCAGAGATTTTTAGGAGAATCGTGGTGAAACTTTTTTCGTCTTCCAGACCACTGTGTTTTATAAACTTAAAAATAATTTTTTTTTTTGCTTTTTAAAAATTTTATTATGTTATTTTTTTTTGCGTCTAAGGCTGTTTTTAATCTATGCAAAAAGTTATAATGGTTAATATTTGAAAATTTATAGCCAAAAATTATTAAATATCCTATAAAATTAATATTTTAATGTATTTAAATGAGTGAACCCCAAGAGTCTTAATTTTTTGATTTAAGTAAAAAAGAATGAATTTTATAATAAATAATGAAAAAAACGATTTTTTACAGCAACAAATAATATTTTATTTAATTATTATCAAAAACATGGTGGTTTTTTATACAAAGCTAAGTTGTAATAAAAAAATAATGCATCATATAAGTAATACGATTCCCAACTCTTTATGTAAAAAATGGCCAAAATCAGATGTATTTGAATTTTTGTGAACAACCTGTTTCTAATATTGATAAAACGATTATCAAAGAAAAAGGAATTGCAACATTGGTCCAGCGTAGCAAGGAATTAAAACAATCATATCATCGAAAAGCCGCAATTAATTCTGGAGAAGTTGTTGTTCACAAAAATGGTTATATTTTTTTCATAAAACTTAAAGACAATCAAATTATTGAAACTAGCTCTGAGTATACATCAAGGAAAACTAGATCCAATACTCCTGAAGATGCTTTTCAGTTTGATCAAAAATGTTTGTTTTGTGAGGAGGATCTATCTGAAGCATTTTTGGATAAAGAGAAAAAAAACCATTTTCAAGATGTACTAAGGTTACTTTTTACTCAAACAATGCTACTGTCACAGATAATTTAGTTTCAATAGCTTGTAAACGAGAAGACGATTTAGGCCGAAAAATTGTAAATCGTTTAAATAATATTCCTAATTTAGGGTCAGTTTCATCGAGAGCTCATTTAACTTGTAACGTTAACTTTTATAAACAAATAAATGAATCTAAAAATGTTAAAAAAAATACTTCGAGTAAAACAAACGCAGTCATTGATTATGTTTGCAATTATATTGAAAATAATCCAGAAAACTTTCAGTTTTCATTTAATAAAATTATGAATAACTATTCACATAAAGATGATGTAGATTTATCCATTAGACAAGCTGAAAGATTGTTAATAGAAAAATTTGGACACGATATGATTGTTTGTCGGGTCAAGAACGATTTGATTTTATGCTACCGAAGTTCAGGTTCAAAAATTTTAAGAGATTATTATTTTGAAATACAAACTTCAAATATTACTGATATGCAAGAAAAACGTAAAACCATTATTGCTGCAGCTGCAAATATTATATTTGAGGATATAAGATCCGTAAGGCACGAAACAGATTGGTATCCACCTACGGGAAACAGATGTTCCTGAAACATTAAGGCTGCTTCTAGATAAAATCATTTTAAGAACAAAAAAAGTGAAAAATAATTGGAGAGATACTATAACCACGATTTCACACTCAATCATCAAAGCAACAAGACCTAGGGATTTTGTGTCTTGCGCTTTGTTAGGTTTAGATACTACAATTTATAAAAAATTTGGGTCAAAGGATTTGATAAACCTCCTGTCTGCTATCGGATTATCTGAAACTTATAATGAAATACTTCGTTTTGAAGCTTCCGGAATAATTCATTCACAAACTACTAGTTTCGATGAAATTTCAGGTTTTTTTTCGCAATTCGTTTATGATAACGCAGATCATAATTCTCTTACTCTTGATGGATTTGGCTCTCTTCATATTATGGGTGGTCTTCAAGCATTTTGTCCACCAATAGATTTGTCCATTAACACGCGTTTTAAACGGTTGGAAGAAATTCCTTCAGCTGAAGAAATATCTAAATTGGCAGCGATTAAAATTGTTCCTTATTATGATAATCCCAACGCAGGTCTTTCTAAAATTAAATTTGCTGATTTAAACTTAGATGAAAAAAATATTTGTGAAATGACACCTTCACATTTTCTATGGCTATTTAATAAACTTCTTTTGGATAAAGAAACGCCAGGTTGGAATGGTTTTATGGAGAAATTAACCACTGAAAAAAGTTATAAAACTTCGAAGCTCGTATGTATACCCTTCATTAATGCTCCAGCTTCAAATTACAGTACAATATACACTACTTTATTGGAAGCTGTTAAAAAAAGCAAACTGTGTGGTCAAAATCATACCATCATTACTTTTGATCAGCCTTTATATTACAAAGCCAAAGATATAGTTGCCGCATGCAAAGACGACACCTTTTCAAATGTTTTTATAAGGCTTGGTGGTTTTCATCTATTATTATCTTTTCTGGGAAGTGTTGGTTTTCTGATGAAAGGCAGTGGTCTTCAAGATCTTTTGTCTGAAGTTTATGCGATGAAATCAACAGAAAAAATTTTAGAGGGGCACGCTTAAAGTAGAGCTGTATGTGCACACTCATTGGTACATTGCTCCTTAACGAAATTAATATTTAAAGAAATCAATTTTTCTGACGCAGAAAAAAAAATTGTTAAAGAGCTTTCTAATTCAAATATCCCATCTAAGCTTGATAATTTAGAAACTATATTACTGCAAATTACAGAAAAACTTAAAAATAAATTGAATGAAATACGAAATAGGGGACCCACAGCAGCTTTGTGGATACAACATTATGAATTACTCACATTAGTTAAAACTTATATAGAATCTGAAAGATCCGGAAACTGGTTTCTTCAAGAAAAGTGCATTAAAAGTATGATTCCTATTTTTCACGCTACTGGGCATATATTTTATTCTAAATGTGCTCATATGTATTCTCAAGATTGTGTAACCATAAAGGAAAAATTAGGCGAAGTAGATTACAACAAATTTGTTTCTGAGGGATATTTTACTATAAAAAGAACTGAATCATTTTGGTCTGGGTTATGGTCTGATATGACTATTGAGCAGTGGTTAATGAGAGCTTTAACATGTGACGGCTTAACAAGAGGAAGAGGAGTTCAGGAAAGTAATCTAGCGAAATTTATACTTTCGATGCCTTTTTTGATAAATGTGATTGATTGCTTTAGGGAATTTTGCCATGTAATCTGCGATACATCAGAGGAGCATATTGATGATATGAGAAACAGAGATTCTCGTCCTTCCATGATTAAGAGAGATAATAAAGATATAGAAATGATATATAATTGGATGAAAAATCATAAACCTTTCCAAAAATCAAAAATTATAAGCTGCATTAGTACTGGATATCAAGGCAACAGCCTGATTGATCGCTATAAAGCATATCCGTTTGGTCTAGAATGGTATAAGAAAGTTATTGGAAAAACAGTTTCTGAAGTGACATTCAAAAGAAAAGCCTGTGTAAAAACTTTGGGAGATTTTCAAGCATGTTTAAAAATTAATAAAAAAAGCGTGACCGCAAAAGATTTATTATTATTATTTCATAGGATTTGCGTTATACAATCAGGTGCAAATAGCCTTCAAAAGTATCTAGCATACGAATTGGCTCCAATTCCTTTATCTATATTTGATGCGGACGGGATGCGGAAAAATGAATCTAAGTTGTATGCATATTTTCAACCAATCACTAATTTATTCAATTTCGATAACTGCTTCTTTGTTATCGATGGGGGATTTCTATTACATAAAGTTGTACGGCAAAATGATGAAACGTTTGGAGACACAGCCCAAAGATATGTAAATTATATAAAATCAAAGTACCCAAACTCTGTTGTTGTATTTGATGGGTATGAAAATTCTACAAAGGATCCGGAAAGATAACGTAGAAATTCTTTTGTTGTTCCCAATATAACAATAAAAGAATCGAATAAATGGAAAATTAACCAGCAAAAAACTTTATCCAACATATACAATAAAAAACAATTAATAAAATTATTAAAAAAATATTTTAAAACATCAAACATTTTAGTGAAGGAAGCTACTGCTGATGCGGACACTTTAATAGTCATGAGTGCAATAGAAGAGGCAAAAAAACACTCTGAAAGCAATGCAGATCACAAAATCATTATTGTTGGAGAGAATACAGATCTTCTTATTCTGCTTACTCAATTAGTTGATGAAAAAGATAATATTTATTTTTTAAAACCTGAAAAGCGGATAGCATGTGGAAAAACTACACCAAGAGAAATTTTCAACTCAAACAGCTGCATATCACTTGGCACCAAAAAGCTAATTTGTTTTATTCATGCTTTTGGGGGGTGTGATACAACGTCAGCATTTTACCGTCAGACTAAACAAAAATTCATCAAACTATTGGAGCATGATATACATTTAAGAAATAGCGCTGAAATATTTTACAATGTAAATGCCTCCAAAGAAGACTTTTTAAAAGTGGGTTATGACATCATTCGAACTGCATATGCACCTAATGCCCGAAAAAATTTAACACTCAACGAACTTAGATCATTATGCTTTTATCAAAACACTGATAAAACTGGCTGTCCCTTGAGTTCATTACCAGCAACTTGTGAAGCTGCAAAACAACATATATTTAGAGTTTACTATCAAGTCCAAACTTGGATAGGACACGTGAAAGACCCTTTATCTTATGGTTGGAACATGACCGATAATGGCTTATTTCCAATTACGATACAAGAAGAAGTAATACCAAAAGAACTTATAAAAATAAGATCTTGCAATTGTAAAAAAGCATGTTCTGCAGCACGCTGCAGTTGCAAAAAAGTTGGCTTAAAATGCTCAATCATTTGCAAATATTGTGATGGGCAAGAATGTACCAACACAGAAATACGTTGTATTCAAGAAGAATCATCTGATGATGAAAGCAAAAACGAATCAGTTAATGAAATTGTTAATTCTGTGATTGCTGATGCAAATGATATATGTTATTCTATTGATAATCAGGCCGATTTCCAAGTAAATGATTCATCGTCATCAAGTGAGGAACCTGATGTTAACTCTACACAAGAAGACGAGGGTCCTAAAGCAAAAATTAGGGAAAAAAAAATTAACTAACATTATATTGTAAATTAATATTTATCCTTAGTTGTTAAATTAATTTTATAAAAAAGAAAATAAAGGATTTCTAAAAAAATTTTTTAAAGTGTGAAATATTTTCAATTATTACCGTAACATTCTTATCACAATTTATTTGTAAATGTCTGATAAGAATTATAAGATTTTTTTACATCCAAAGTAAGTCTCTTGAAAATGTGCAATAATAATAGTTTATTTGCGAACTGTAAGAAAATTTTCAATAAAATATTCAATGAAAAATTCAGTTAAAATTGCAACATAAAAAGTTTACTTAATAATAAAATAATTTTTTTCTTCGATATAAAGATTTAATTTAAAAAAAAAAACTAATTAAAGTGGAAGATTAAACGTTAAAATAAGTATTTAATTGAAAACAGGGGGAAACATTATTATTATTATGTAAACATATTTTATATTCATGATTATTATAATTATTATTATTTTACATACGTATAATTTAGTAAAAAATAGATAGTTCATTCTTCATAGATTTTTGATTCTTTGGCTTATAAGCACGTTTTGAGGCCCCAGAAAGCTAAAAAAGCGGTTTTTAAAATAGTCCGTATGTTTTGCTTTTTAGTATTTGGTACAAGAAAATATGAACAACAAAAAAATTTTTAATTATTTGTTTGAAAAATTATGACCTGTTAAATGTTCGTAATTTTTGGCTCATAAAAACCTGAGATTACAGATCTGGACAACTTGGATCAAAATTTTGTTTGGCTCATATCAAAGATCATTCAATTCTAGAAGGAGGTATCGAGAGAAATTTTTCACTAAACTTCTTCAGCAACGAGTTACAGTTAATTGTTTATAAATTTTAGAGCATTTTAAACTTTTTGTTTATAAACAACAACTCAATACTCAATAGATTTAGCGAAAAATTTCCCACGATACCTCCCTCTAGAATGGAATGATCTTCAATATTAGCCAAGCAGAATTTTGTTCCAAGTTATATGAGCCAAAATTCAAAAAAAATTAGCGGATCGTAATTGTTTAAACAATTAAACATTTTTAATTTTTTTTTGTTATATTCTTGTATCAAATTTTGAAAAGTATTGTTTCTTTCATTAAAAAATTATTATAGATAAATAGATGGTTAAAAAATCTTAATTTCAAAATGAGATGCGCAAAAAACACCCAGAGGCGGATAGAACGCCCTTAAAACCAATTCTATTCAAGAATGTTTTCACTAAAAAATCTCAAAAATTTTTTACTTTTTTATTTTGATGAAAGAATACTTACTTTTTTTCTATGAAAGTACTAATATCTAGAAGTATTTTTTTGGGGCCTAATAACTAATTTCCTTGCACGGGAGTCCTAGTTTCAAAAAACTTATTATTATTGTTTTTATTTATAAATTTGATACCCAATTTCATTAAAATTTGTTGCATCAAGCAGTAAAAGAAACGAGATAATTTTTTTTATTTTTGGAAGCAACACCTAATTTTTTTCCACTGGAGTTCTAGTTTTAAGAAATTCATTTTTTCTCATTTCCTCGTATTTTTTGTATTTAAATTATTTTCGCCAAAAAATAAAAAAAATCCATTTTTTTTGCGCCTAATTAAAATGCCGTGATGTCTAATTTTTTGCACGTATTCTAGTTCTAATACATTTGGTGTCACTTTATTTCTCAGATATTATACAAAATATGGTAAAAATTTTCAACTCAAATTAATATTTGCTTGAGGAACTGTAGTGCCAATAATTTGGCAGTGGTTTTTTTCATGTAATTTAGTAACAAAATAGTTTTTTTAATTTTGAACAAAAATTTAATTTTTTAATAAATTTACTATTAGAAATTTAAGATTTAGCGTTAAAATAAGTATGTAATTGAAAAGATAGGGAAAAATTAGCCCTACTTTTACTTTTTACAAAATTTTTTTCTTTATTTTTTCCTTAAATAATAAATTGTTAACTAAGAGATAAAAAACGTTACGTATCATCATTCATTAACGCCCTTCCTCCATTCTATGCGTGTTTACGCGAGGTATATACGTTGAACGCAGAGCAATTCAAAAGATACGGAAAAAACGGACTTTTTTTTTTATTTATAAATTGCGTTTTTTATTATTTAAATACCTTTAAAAAATAAAAAAATTACATAAGGGGTCTAATAAATGTTCTAAGATACCTCCGTTGAAGTTTCAAGGTCGCGAGATAAAAATTAAGAGCGCTAGGGTCAAAAACGCGTTTGTCTTAATATCTTGGCTTCTATTGGTTGAATTAAAAATTTTTTTTTTTTTAAATAAGCCCGACAATAATTACTTTCATCCCTACAAATCTCAATTATTTAAAACTTTTTTCAGCTGAGATATTTAATTTTGCAACTAAGCAAAATGCTTTTGGCTGCCGTAGCGCGCAAACCAGATTAATTTTTTTTTTTATTTTTTCAAATTTTTTAGGTTTTAGGTCAAACTATTTCAAAAATTGTTTAAGACCAAGTTGGCTAATTTCTGAAATGTACTTTGTGACTTACAGGGACTTCTATTTTTGGGTTCAATTGTTTATAACTAAAAAAATATAAATAATTTTTAGCTCCAAATTGGCCCAGTAATTTTTCAGTTTTAAATATGTTACCTAAGAAAATTTGAGAAATTTCGGGGATACACACTTCTCACAATTTAAAAGTTAATTTAAGCGATTTTGTTTATAACTTTTTTTAAAATAATTATTTCAAAATTCGGTTTAGAAGGCTTTTTTAAGCCCATTGTCAGGTATCATCTTTTGCAATTTTATTAATTTTACTTGAAAAACAAAGATTTCACAAGGAAAAAACCATAAAAATTCACATTTTTGTATGAACAATTGATTGTTTACAAAAATGCTCAACTTTTTTTTTGGCACAAACTTTACCATTTTGTTCTAAAATATATTATGAGCAAATTAAATGAACCATTTCAAAGCTAAGGTTAACGCCGAAATTTCATATCATATGGAAGGTTTCAATTGGATTGGCCATTTTCCTTTAATTTCGCCATACAAAAAAGAGCATTCACCGTTATGAACATAAAATAGGCAATTTTAAATGACCGAATCTGCTTGCAGACGAAAAATTATAACAAAAACTTGAATTACAAACAACTTGAAATAAATTCTAAAAAATTTGGTTATTTAAAATAATTAATATTCACGCTGCTGTCCAAAAACTCTTTTTAAAAATACAAGATTTTACCTAACATTATCAGGCCAAAACATAAACAATAATTTTCCGATACGGTAAAAAATGGCCGGACATATTTAGGAATAAGTGTTCTAACTTTTTACCAAAGGATTTTTTTTTCAAGCACCTTAGCTTAGATGGCGTTAAAAAATTGGTATGAAAAATTTTTGAAAAAAAATTATTTTGTCCATAACTTTTTTTCTGCTTATTTTAAACGATTTTAGGTGGTCACAAAATTTTTCCAATTTTATCATCTTGCAAAATAATTGGAATAATTTTTTTTTGAAAGTAATATTTTTCCAGATATTTACGCCAGAACGATTCGGTTTCTTAATTTTTTGTTAAACAACCATTTTTGCTACAATTGGTTATAATTGGTTACAATTGGTTAGGTTATTTTTTTTCAACCTCCCCCCGCCCCACACCGTCTCATTCCGCGGAACGGGCCGATAAGCTTCCCATTCCGCAAAATGGCCCATTACTCAAACGGAGCGTAACATATATATAGTAAAGTACAAAATTTGGTATAATATTTTTGTTTTTAATAATAATAATAATACTGAAAAAGAAAAAAAATTTACATATAATACAGATAGTATATATCGTTATTATGTAGAATTTTTTTATAATAGGATAATAAATTAGTAAAATTATTAAAATAATATAGATAATAAAATAAAAATAAGTAAAATGTGTACATCTGGTGGTCCATATTAGACCAGTGTATTGCAAGAATGAAAGTTTATGAATCAAGTGAAGTTTATGAAAGAAGAATGAATGTTTATTTAATTATTTACAGCGGAATTCTTTTGAGGTTAATTCTTTTAAAAATAATTATTTTTGTTTTAATTCTGTTCAAAAAGAATTAAATTAAAAATAATTGTTTTAAAAATATTAACCTCAAAATAATTCCGCTCTAAAGAATTAAATAAACAATCATTCTTTTCTGGGTAACAAAAAATTCTTTTAGGTTTGTTGTGTATGAAAATATCATACAATTTTATTCGTTTGTCTTAAATATGAAATAATAAAAATGTTTAAAAAAAACATTTTATTGAAAAAGTCATATTGATTTTCAAAAAATTTATAAATTTCTAATGTTTATTTTATTGATGTAAATATCATGAAAATATCATTAAAAAAATGATAGAAATTTAGAAATAACAAAAATATTTCAAAAAAATATTTTATTGCAAAAGTCATATTGATTCTTCATAACTCTATAAATTGTTAATAATTTTAATAATTTATATTTATAAATTGCCAATGTATCTTTTATTTTTTCTCGTCTATGAAAATATGATTAAAAAAAAATATTTTATTGCAAAAGTCATGATTGTTCATAACTTTATAAATTGTAAATGTTTATTTTATTTAGTTTTTTCTATGAAAATATCATAAAATTTCATTCGTTTGTCTTAAGTATGAAATAACAAAAATTTTACAAAAAAATATTTTATTGCAAAAGTCATATGGATTGTCCAAAACTTTATAAATTTCCAAACTATATTTTACTTTGTTTTATATATGAAAAGTTCATAAAATTTCATTCGTCTCTCTTAAAGATGAAATAATAAAAATTTCCCAAAAAATCTTTTATTGCAAAAGTCATATTGATTGTTCACAACTTTATGAAAATTTCATAAAATTTTATCTGTCTGTTTTAAACATGAAATAAAGAAATTTCTTAAAGAAATATTTTATTGCAAAAGTTATATTGATTGTTCATAACTTTATAAATTGTAAATGTTTATTTTATTTAGTTTTTTCTATGAAAATATCATAAAATTTCATTTGTTTGTCTTAAATTTGAAATAAAAAAAATTTTCCAAAAAAATATTTTATTGCAAAAGTAATATTGATTGTTCATAACTCTATAAATTGTTAATAATTTTAATAATTTTTCACAACTTTATAAATTGCTAATTTATATTTTATTTTGTTCCGTTTATGAAAATATTAAAAAAAAAAAATATTTTATTGCAAAAGTCATATTGATTGTTCACAACGTGATAAAAGTTTGAAAATTTTCAATATATAATTATTGTAATAAAAAATAAAATAATAGTATATATATTTTGTCTCAGATATTAAAAAAATTTTTTAAATTATAAATTTTTTTGTAATTTAACGTAAATTGGTTTTCTAGAGATTTCTCTTTAATGAAAGGGTTAAATTAAAAACCAAAAAAACTTGTTTTAGGTAACGCTTTAACAAATACATAGCACTTTAGTTTGATCGTTTTGGTGATATAGATTTTGAGTTGCGAAGTGATGAAAGTTACAACTTTTAGAGTTTTTAAATTTTGATTTTTTTGGCTTCAAACAGTTGTAACTCTGAATCATGATCTCGGATTAAAAAAAAAAATATTAAATATTTTTTAAAAATAAAAAATCTCCTGGAGATATTTATTTAAAGATTACTTTAAAACCACTTTTATGGATTTTCATCCATTCAATACTTCATAATGTGATCTGTAATAAAATCAAAAATTTTCAATTTTTAGCAATCTTTCATTTTAATATATATAGGATGAATCTACCGCAGTTTTGCGTCACCAATAAGAAGATGTTTGAATAGTGCTTTTTTGAAGCGACTCAGAGAAGGTAAATTGCGGATTGTGATGGGTAGCGAGTTCCAGTATTTTACTCCCAAAACCTGAAAAGAATTGGCTCCTCTGCCTCTTACAATAATAGGTGGGGACAGTTCTTTGTTTTTAGATGCCCCTCTTGCTACCTCTTTTGGGCAATGTCTAATGAATAAGTTCGTCAGGTAGTTTAGTTGATGCAAATGTAGTATTTTATAAATAATTATGTTGATAAAGTAAATCTCGAGGTACTTTTTTTTTTTTTAATTTGGATGTAATACCTTATTTTTTTCCATCAAAGTACTGATATCTAGAAGTATCGTTTTTACTCGATATCTCGAATCATATAATTTATTTTTTGAAAATTTTTTTCTTAAAATTTTTTTCACCAAAAAATATAAAAAATACCAATTTTTTTTTTCTTTATGGACGCAGTACTTAATTTATTTCTGTGGAAGTACTAGTTTTAGAAATATCGTTTATAGTAATTTTTTGGACTGGATACTTAATTTTTTCAAAATTCTTTTTCTCAAAATTTTTGTCACCAAAAAATACAAAAAAAGCCAAAATTTTTGTTATTTTAGGACGTAATACTTAATTTTTTCCTATAAAAGTACGAAATATAAAATAATGAATAAGTTCGTCAGGTAGTTTAGTTGATGCAAATGTAGTATTTTATAAATAATTATGTTGATAAAGTAAATCTCGAGGTACTTTTTTTTTTTTAATTTGGATGTAATACCTTATTTTTTTCCATGAAAGTACTGATATCTAGAAGTATCGTTTTTACTCGATATCTCGAATCATATAATTTATTTTTTGAAAATTTTTTTCTCAAAATTTTTTTCATCAATAATATAAAAAATACCAATTTTTTTTTTCTTTATGGACGTAGTACTTAATTTATTTCTGTGGAAGTACTAGTTTTAGAAATATCATTTATAGTAATTTTTTGGACTGGATACTTAATTTTTTCAAAATTCTTTTTCTCAAAATTTTTGTCACCAAAAAATACAAAAAAAGCCAAAATTTTTGTTATTTTAGGACGTAATACTTAATTTTTTCCTATAAAAGTACGAAATATAAAATAATATCTAAATATAAATAATATCTAAAATTAAATTAACAGAAACAATTTCAAACATAGGAATCCATATGCATATCAATTTTTCATCGAAAGTCAATTTTTACTCCACTCCTCACTTCATAGGGGGTAGCTAGGGTTAAATTGTGGATGTTTGGAATTTTTCTAAGTTCATATTCGGTTTCAGCACTCCATAAAACATAGGAATCGATATGCATATCAATTTTTCATCGAAAGTCAACTTCCACCCCATCCTACCCCTCATAGGGGGTGGTTAAGGGAAATCCTAGATGTTTGGAAATTAAAAAAATAAAAATTAAAAAAACTGCAATATTTTTTTTCTTTTTGGATATAGTACCTAATTTATTCTTATGAAAGGACCAGTATCTGAAAATATGGTTATTACTCGATATCTCTAATCTGACACTTAATTTTTTGAACTTTTTTTTCTCAAAACTTTTTGCATAAAAAAATAGAGGGTGTTTTCGAAAATGATTTTTAGTAATAAATTTATGTTGGAACAAATTCTCTAGACTTTTTTTCTGGGGATAAAATGGGGGAAGGTGAAAAAAACTGTTCGTAAGTGACAGCGAGATTTTGGAGGATTTGAACAAACTAGGGGTCGCGAGCTGTGTAATTACTTCGATTTTGTTGTAAAAATATTAAGAGTATAAACGATGAAGAATTATTATTTTTATTTTGACAATAACAATTGAATTTCAATCTATATCGTGAGTGTATTTATGCGAATGGCGAAAAAATTTTTTTTTTTTGTAAAAAGAGCATTGTCAAAAGAAAAATAATAATAGATTGTAATAATAATTTAATTTTGATGAAGTTTATTAAAAATAAACAACGATCTATATGGAACAAATAAACATGATAACTTTTTTCATTATCTTTGTCTGTGTGTCTGAGGACTGAGCCTCTCTTTGTCACACAGAATAATTTTTTGAAGAAAGTTATATGATGTTAATTTTTAGATGGAAAAAAATTTTTTTATTAAAAAATGAAAAATCTAAAAGTTCATTTCAGCTCTGCAAGAAAACAGGGCGAGCTTCATCAGTGTGAGACCCTGTTTTCTGCTTTTCACATATGAACAAACAGAAAACTTAATAATTTACAAAAAAAAAAAAAAACACAAAAATGTAAAAAAAATTTTTTTAAAAGAAAGAAAGAACTTACATTTTTTGACACACCAGGAAGAGAATTTCAAGTAGAATGAGCAATAGAAAGAAAGAAATCTCTCCTTCTACGCACACACACACTTAAAGCTCCCACATCTGCGTTCAAATTATGTCGTCAAACTACGAAATATTTAAAACTAAGTATCAACTGTAAAAAATATAAAAAATATATATAAAAAAAATTTTTTATTCAAATAGAATTTTTTCATTTTTTAAAAAAAATATATATATATATGTCTAGATGGTAGACAACAATTATTATTTTTGTAGGCATTTTTTCGATCAATTGCCAATTAATATTCACAAAAAAACAGTATAAATACTGTTTTACGTTCCAAATTAATTAAATTAATTTTGATGAAGTTTATTAAAAATAAACAACGATCTATATGGAACAAATAAACATGATAACTTTTTTCATTATCTTTGTCTGTGTGTCTGAGGACTGAGCCTCTCTTTGTCACACAGAATAATTTTTTGAAGAAAGTTATATGATGTTAATTTTTAGATGGAAAAAAATTTTTTTATTAAAAAATGAAAAATCTAAAAGTTCATTTCAGCTCTGCAAGAAAACAGGGCGAGCTTCATCAGTGTGAGACCCTGTTTTCTGCTTTTCACATATGAACAAACAGAAAACTTAATAATTTACAAAAAAAAAAAAAAAAAACACAAAAATGTAAAAAAAATTTTTTTAAAAGAAAGAAAGAACTTACATTTTTTGACACACCAGGAAGAGACTTTCAAGTAGAATGAGCAATAGAAAGAAAGAAATCTCTCCTTCTACGCACACACACACTTAAAGCTCCCACATCTGCGTTCAAATTATGTCGTCAAACTACGAAATATTTAAAACTAAGTATCAACTGTAAAAAATATAAAAAATATATATAAAAAAAATTTTTTATTCAAATAGAATTTTTTCATTTTTTAAAAAAAATATATATATATATGTCTAGATGGTAGACAACAATTATTATTTTTGTAGGCATTTTTTCGATCAATTGCCAATTAATATTCACAAAAAAACAGTATAAATACTGTTTTACGTTCCAAATTAATTAAATTAATTTTGATGAAGTTTATTAAAAATAAACAACGATCTATATGGAACAAATAAACATGATAACTTTTTTCATTATCTTTGTCTGTGTGTCTGAGGACTGAGCCTCTCTTTGTCACACAGAATAATTTTTTGAAGAAAGTTATATGATGTTAATTTTTAGATGGAAAAAAATTTTTTTATTAAAAAATGAAAAATCTAAAAGTTCATTTCAGCTCTGCAAGAAAACAGGGCGAGCTTCATCAGTGTGAGACCCTGTTTTCTGCTTTTCACATATGAACAAACAGAAAACTTAATAATTTACAAAAAAAAAAAAAAAAAAACACAAAAATGTAAAAAAAATTTTTTTAAAAGAAAGAAAGAACTTACATTTTTTGACACACCAGGAAGAGAATTTCAAGTAGAATGAGCAATAGAAAGAAAGAAATCTCTCCTTCTACGCACACACACACTTAAAGCTCCCACATCTGCGTTCAAATTATGTCGTCAAACTACGAAATATTTAAAACTAAGTATCAACTGTAAAAAATATAAAAAATATATATAAAAAAAATTTTTTATTCAAATAGAATTTTTTCATTTTTTAAAAAAAATATATATATATATGTCTAGATGGTAGACAACAATTATTATTTTTGTAGGCATTTTTTCGATCAATTGCCAATTAATATTCACAAAAAAACAGTATAAATACTGTTTTACGTTCCAAATTAATTAAATTAATTTTGATGAAGTTTATTAAAAATAAACAACGATCTATATGGAACAAATAAACATGATAACTTTTTTCATTATCTTTGTCTGTGTGTCTGAGGACTGAGCCTCTCTTTGTCACACAGAATAATTTTTTGAAGAAAGTTATATGATGTTAATTTTTAGATGGAAAAAAATTTTTTTATTAAAAAATGAAAAATCTAAAAGTTCATTTCAGCTCTGCAAGAAAACAGGGCGAGCTTCATCAGTGTGAGACCCTGTTTTGTTTATTTGTTCCATATAGATCGTTGTTTATTTTTAATAAACTTCATCAAAATTAATTTAATTAATTTGGAACGTAAAACAGTATTTATACTGTTTTTTTGTGAATATTAATTGGCAATTGATCGAAAAAATGCCTACAAAAATAATAATTGTTGTCTACCATCTAGACATATATATATATATTTTTTTTAAAAAATGAAAAAATTCTATTTGAATAAAAAATTTTTTTTATATATATTTTTTATATTTTTTACAGTTGATACTTAGTTTTAAATATTTCGTAGTTTGACGACATAATTTGAACGCAGATGTGGGAGCTTTAAGTGTGTGTGTGCGTAGAAGGAGAGATTTCTTTCTTTCTATTGCTCATTCTACTTGAAATTCTCTTCCTGGTGTGTCAAAAAATGTAAGTTCTTTCTTTCTTTTAAAAAAATTTTTTTTACATTTTTGTGTTTTTTTTTTTTTTTTTTTGTAAATTATTAAGTTTTCTGTTTGTTCATATGTGAAAAGCAGAAAACAGGGTCTCACACTGATGAAGCTCGCCCTGTTTTCTTGCAGAGCTGAAATGAACTTTTAGATTTTTCATTTTTTAATAAAAAAATTTTTTTCCATCTAAAAATTAACATCATATAACTTTCTTCAAAAAATTATTCTGTGTGACAAAGAGAGGCTCAGTCCTCAGACACACAGACAAAGATAATGAAAAAAGTTATCATGTTTATTTGTTCCATATAGATCGTTGTTTATTTTTAATAAACTTCATCAAAATTAATTTAATTAATTTGGAACGTAAAACAGTATTTATACTGTTTTTTTGTGAATATTAATTGGCAATTGATCGAAAAAATGCCTACAAAAATAATAATTGTTGTCTACCATCTAGACATATATATATATATTTTTTTTAAAAAATGAAAAAATTCTATTTGAATAAAAAATTTTTTTTATATATATTTTTTATATTTTTTACAGTTGATACTTAGTTTTAAATATTTCGTAGTTTGACGACATAATTTGAACGCAGATGTGGGAGCTTTAAGTGTGTGTGTGCGTAGAAGGAGAGATTTCTTTCTTTCTATTGCTCATTCTACTTGAAATTCTCTTCCTGGTGTGTCAAAAAATGTAAGTTCTTTCTTTCTTTTAAAAAAATTTTTTTTACATTTTTGTGTTTTTTTTTTTTTTTTTTGTAAATTATTAAGTTTTCTGTTTGTTCATATGTGAAAAGCAGAAAACAGGGTCTCACACTGATGAAGCTCGCCCTGTTTTCTTGCAGAGCTGAAATGAACTTTTAGATTTTTCATTTTTTAATAAAAAAATTTTTTTCCATCTAAAAATTAACATCATATAACTTTCTTCAAAAAATTATTCTGTGTGACAAAGAGAGGCTCAGTCCTCAGACACACAGACAAAGATAATGAAAAAAGTTATCATGTTTATTTGTTCCATATAGATCGTTGTTTATTTTTAATAAACTTCATCAAAATTAATTTAATTAATTTGGAACGTAAAACAGTATTTATACTGTTTTTTTGTGAATATGTAATAATAATTCTCCATTGTTTATACTCTTAATATTTTTATAACGAAATTATTTTTCTTTTGACAACGACAATTGAATTTCAATCCATATTGTGAGTGTATTGATGCGAATGGCGAAAAAAAAATTTTTTTTTTTGTAAAAAGAGCATTGTCAAAAGAATAATAATAATAGATTGTAATAATAATTCTCCATTGTTTATACTCTTAATATTTTTATAACGAAATCAATTACGCTGCTCGCGATCTCTAGTTTGTTCAAATCATCCGAAATCTCGCTGTCATTTACGAACAGTTTTTTTTCACCCCCCCCCCCCCTTTTATCCCCAGAAAAAAAGTCTAGAGAATTTGTTCCAACATAAATTTGGTTACTAAAAATCAATTTCGAATACGCCCAGAAAAAACAGCAATATTTTTTTGCTTTTTGAAAGTAGTACCTCATTTTTTTCTGTGGGAGTACTAGTTTTTAGTCAATATTTTGGTACTGAAACTTAATTTTTTGAAAATTTTTCTCTCAAAATTTTTTGCATAAAAAAATAAAAAAAACAGCAATATTTTTTTTCTCTTTGGATGTAGTACCTAATTTTTTCCTATGAAAGTACTTATATGTAGAATTATCGTTTTTACTAAGTTTTTACTCGATATCTCCAATTGATACTTAATTTTTTAAAAATTTTTTTCTAAAAATTGTTTACATAAAAAAATAAAAAAAATAGCAATATCTTTTTTCTTTTGGAAGGTAGTATTTAATTTTTTTCCATGAAAGTACTAATATCTAGAAGTAAAACATTTTATTTTATGTGTCCGTTCACTATATAATTTAAAATAAATTAAAGACAATAAAAATTTTTTTTTTTTATAATAAAAGAAAATTTATTTTTTCCGTCTAATAGTGACAAGTCAATTATAAACTGACGCGTTTCGAGATATGTAATCTCATTTTCAAAGATTTAAGAAAATTTTTTTTTATTTTCGTGTCATCTCTTTGATACAACGAAGTATACTGAATATAAATTTTGTTATATTTATATTTTTCAATTTTAAATTTTAAATTTTACTTGTATCAACATATATTATTATTATTATTTACAATTATTATTATTGTTATGAATTATTTTGATTATTATTGTGATTTAAATATTTTATTGCTGTGTCATATAAATAATTAGAATTAAAAATTAATTGGTCATTTAATAACAAATGTGGATTTTTTTGATATTCTATATATATAAAAAATTCTTCAACAGCATTCATGTATTTACCTTTTTTACAGTAATATAATGCTTCTAAATTTGTATTGATATCAGTATAATTATGATTATTGTCTGTAATATGTTTTGCATAATTAGATTTTATTTTTTGATTTTTATCGTTATTATTGTTATTCTTATCATTATTGTTCATTATTTTTAATAGATTCTTTCTTGTTGGTAGATGTTCAATAAAACGATCTTTAAATGGTCTACCTGTTTGACCTATGTAAAACATATTACAGTCATTACAATTTATTTTATAAATTCCTGTACAATTATCAATATTAATTTTATTTTTATTTTTTAATAAGTTAAATGTATTATTGTTTGTCTTAAATCCAATACAAATATTTAATTTATTTAGTTCTGTTTTTAAAATGTTTGGTAATAAATTTGAATATTTAGCACTTGTATATATTATATTATTATTTTCTGTAGAGTTTATTGAACTATTATTATTATTATTGTTATTTTTATTTTTATGTTTTATTATTAATTTATCTATTAATTCGGATTTATATCCGTTTGAATGTGCAATTTGTTTAATAATTCTAATTTCTTTATTATAATTTTCAATACTTAATGGTATATTTAATGCTCTATGTATTAGGCTATTATATGCTGCTAATTTTTGAGTATATGGATGATATGAATTTATATTTATTGTTGAATCTGTAGTAATGTTTTTTCTGTAAATATCAAAACTGAGTTTATTATTTTCTTTTATTATTTTTAAATCTAAGAAATTTTAAGTATTATCTGTTTCAAATTCAACTGTAAATTTTATGTTTTTATGTATACTATTTATATAATTTAAAAAATTATTAATTTGTCTATTAGTACCATTAAATATTAAAAATGCATCATCTACATATCTATTGTAATGTATAATATTGTTTAAAAATTTATTTTGATTTGTAAATATAAATTCATTTTCAAAATTATTTAGATAAATATCACTTTTTTAAATTTAGAAATAAATAAAAAATTAAATAAAACACAAATAAATGAATTAATTAAAATGTTAACAATTATATTACAGCAAAATTATTTTGAATTTAATAATGAAATATTTTATCAAAAAGAAGGTTTAGCCATGGGTTCACCACTTTCTGGTTTATTAAGTGATATTTATCTAAATAATTTTGAAAATGAATTTATATTTACAAATCAAAATAAATTTTTAAACAATATTATACATTACAATAGATATGTAGATGATACATTTTTAATATTTAATGGTACTAATAGACAAATTAATAATTTTTTAAATTATATAAATAGTATACATAAAAACATAAAATTTACAGTTGAATTTGAAACAGATAATACTTTAAATTTCTTAGATTTAAAAATAATAAAAGAAAATAATAAACTCAGTTTTGATATTTACAGAAAAAACATTACTACAGATTCAACAATAAATATAAATTCATATCATCCATATACTCAAAAATTAGCAGCATATAATAGCCTAATACATAGAGCATTAAATATACCATTAAGTATTGAAAATTATAATAAAGAAATTAGAATTATTAAACAAATTGCACATTCAAACGGATATAAATCCGAATTAATAGATAAATTAATAATAAAACATAAAAATAAAAATAACAATAATAATAATAATAGTTCAATAAACTCTACAGAAAATAATAATATAATATATACAAGTGCTAAATATTCAAATTTATTACCAAACATTTTAAAAACAGAACTAAATAAATTAAATATTTGTATTGGATTTAAGACAAACAATAATACATTTAACTTATTAAAAAATAAAAATAAAATTAATATTGATAATTGTACAGGAATTTATAAAATAAATTGTAATGACTGTAATATGTTTTACATAGGTCAAACAGGTAGACCATTTAAAGATCGTTTTATTGAACATCTACCAACAAGAAAGAATCTATTAAAAATAATGAACAATAATGATAAGAATAACAATAATAACGATAAAAATCAAAAAATAAAATCTAATTATGCAAAACATATTACAGACAATAATCATAATTATACTGATATCAATACAAATTTAGAAGCATTATATTACTGTAAAAAAGGTAAATACATGAATGCTGTTGAAGAATTTTTTATGTATATAGAATATCAAAAAAATCCACATTTGTTATTAAATGACCAATTAATTTTTAATTCTAATTATTTATATGACACAGCAATAAAATATTTAAATCACAATAATAATCAAAATAATTCATAACAATAATAATAATTGTAAATAATAATAATAATATATGTTGATACAAGTAAAATTTAAAATTTAAAATTGAAAAATATAAATATAACAAAATTTATATTCAGTATACTTCGTTGTATCAAAGAGATGACACGAAAATAAAAAAAAATTTTCTTAAATCTTTGAAAATGAGATTACATACCTCGAAACGCGTCAGTTTATAATTGACTTGTCACTATTAGACGGAAAAAATAAATTTTCTTTTATTATAAAAAAAAAAATTTTTATGGAACCATAGTGCCAATTACTTGGCAGCGTTTTTTTAAATGCAGTTTACAAATAATTTTATGAAAAAAAATTTATCTCAAAATAATAAATAATTACTAAATAAATTAATTTGAATTCACAAATTAAAGAATAATATTAATTTTAAAAGTGAAATTTCACACGCATAGCTCATATTTGCAAAGTACCAATAAATTCTTTGGGATTTAAACTTTTGTTTGATCACTATCTTCATTGGGGATTTTACGATTTGACTTATATCTCAAAATTTTTCACGATTATCGACTAGAAGACCCATGCCATACCATTCGATTCCTGAGGCTTTTCTCTATGAATAATAACAAATCGTATATGACTTAATTCGGAAATTCATTGTCGCATTGTCCTTAAGAATTATCTTTGTAAAAAAATTAAAATAATTTTTATATATAAAAAAATTTTAAACTTAATTTTCTATCAATAAATACTAATTTTATATAAATTTTACTATTTATATTGGAGAAAATTTTTATTAAACAGGTTTAATTTTTTTCTACTTTATAATTATAAACAAAGCAGATATATGTCTAACGACTTTATAAAGAAACACTGTAACAGAAACGATGACTGTAAGCAATTATTTTGGATTATTTTAGCGTAAAATTATAAGTTATTTTTAACCTTTATTAATTAATTCAATACTCACTTCAGATAACACAGGAAAAATCATATTATCGAAAAGAGCATTTTTCCTTAAGTCTTGTAAATTTTTTACCTTCTGCTTTCCATCATAAGATCTAACTTCTGTAGCTAAATTTGTGTCTCTTTTGATATGCCTTAAATCTCGCAGGCTAGTTTTTCGATAATCAAATATTTCACTTGTGTTTAATGACGGTGATGCATCCTGCGAATGACACTGAAATGAAATTTTCTTTAATAAAAAATTAATACATATAATTCATATTTTAAGAAAAAATTTCTATTACTAATTAATAATGTCGATAAAAAAATTCTTTTTAAATTTATTTATTCATTTTTTTAAAGTAATTCCTTTTTCATTTCAATTAAAAATATAAATAACTTTTATTCAGGAGTTTTTCTAAAGTTGAAATACCCGGTTGTATTTTTCACCACAGGCAAAATACAAAAAAAATTTAAAGCCCTTTAAGAACAATAAAATTGTACGGATAAAAGATCTGTTAATATTTTTAGTCACATGTCTTCCCAAATTACAATGTACAAGAGGAATTTCCCTCTATAAATCAGTTCAATACTTCATTAAAAAACTTGCAAAAAAACAAATAACGGTGCCATTTATTGTCCTAGCATGATTGTTTTCTAAGTATCAAAATAGATATTTTAAAAACGAAATAAAAAATGAAGAACATCCCAGAATAAGGAAGATTTTCAGCCCCTGCATAGCCCAAAAAGGAGAAAAGTCTGGTTGCTCTAAAATAACTCTGGGCATGACCTAGAAAAAAACATGGCAGCACATTAGACTCGGATTTTATAGTCTAATTTTGTTTATTTTTATGCATGCAAAGTAAAGGTTAAGTTAGTTTTAATGTTTTTTATCAAATAAAACTAAATATTTTACGCAGCTTTAGAAAAAGGTTTAATGACCATATTCCAAAAACACAAAATATAAATTCTACACAACAATTCGAAAAAGTAAACACAAAATACGGATTACATTTAATTAATAATAACTACGACTACACAGAAGACAAAATTAACAATATACATAAAAATTTAAAACCTATATACTTTTGCAATAAAGGTAAATTTTTGGATACCCTAGAGGAATTTGAAATTTATAAAAATGCATAAATAAATGCAAATAAATTAATTAATGACAAGTTACAAAATAAAAAAAACGTATTATTTGATAAAATAATAAAAAAAAATGTTTTATAATAAAAATAAGAAAAAGCAAAAATAAAAAATAAAAAGAATTGGAAATAGAAAAAACGAATTTAAAAACATATTTTATATATTAAATTCCTCCTAAGGTGTACCTGTACATTAGAAAAAACAAATGTGATTTCAAACACTTATAAAAAAAATTTTTTAAAAAATTCATTACATAGAAATGACCCCGCATAGATCTTAAAATCACTACAATGGTCACTGACTCTGGAAAGAATTCCTTCCAAATAAAATATGCCAACCTATGGAACTCTTTACCACCCTGCTATCGCGATTTACCATCATTTTCCCAATTTAAGAGAAGCATAAAAATATACCTCTCTAAACAGGATGCATTGAATTAGCACAGACGCTATGTATACTTAGTCATTAAACTTAGTCATTAAAAAAAAAAAAAAAAAAAAAAATTTATTAATCAGTATTATTATCACTGTTATTATATTTAAAAGATTTTAACTTATATTTACTATATTAACTATATATTTACTTATTTGTTGACTAATTATAAATTCAGTTTTAAAATTTTATAATTTAAATTGACTTATATTTACTTATAATTTACTTATATTTACATTTATATAGATTCTTTATTTTATTTTATTTAATAAAAATCAATTATATTATATTAACATATATTTACAACAATGTAATTACTGATATTAACTATGTAAAACTGGAGTTTTACTGTATTTTGATCTTTTTCAAATAAATTCAATAATAATAATAATAGAAATAATTAAAAATCTTCATAATATAAAATCTTCATAATATGTACAAAATAAATATTCAAAAAAAAAAAAAATTTTTTTCATTTAGTCATAAAATAATGTGAGTCTATACAGACATAATCTAAAGTTACAACATCATATTCAAATGTATTAAATAAATTTAGTTTAATTATAATACAGACCTGATGATGGGAATTTATTCCTGAAACTAGTCGTCTAATTATTATACAAAAACAAGTTGTAAAAAGAAGGAACAATAAATAAATTAAAATAAATATGTTTTGATTTAATTAATTAAAAATATCATAAACATTTTACTTCAAAATTTTATTATATTATAAAAAAACTGTTAATTAAATAATATAAGATAATTATATTTTTTAAATATTATATAAATTCTGCATAAAATAAATGAATAATATGAAAATAAAAGACCTGTCAAAATATAAAATAAGAATTTTTATGAAACAAATTAGAATAAAAAGATATTTAAAAATTAATAAGACAGATTTTTTCAATGATAAAATACACAAAAAACTACACATTAATATAATGAAATTAAAACTTAAACCAATACTTCCTCTTGCGTTGGATTCACTAAACCAAGTTGCCCAATCTTTAGATGGAGTTAATATCTTGATCATTAGTAGTTTATTCTGTGATTTCTGTTGTTTATATTGATAACATATAAATGATTTACGATATTAAATTATATTTTCAGAATTCTTTTTAGGCAGATTAATCCAAATATTTTATATGATGTAACGAAGCACTTTTCGTTACAAATGCACATATATATATATATATATATATTTGCATAACGTACACATATATATATATGCATATAAATACAAATCAAGCAACCCGCGTATATTACACACACACCCGGCCAGGAATTATGTTTTTAATTCAAATAATAACTCATCACCACCAAGCGCAGAGGGCAGTAGCCGGCGGATAAAAAGAAAAGAAGAATATTCTTACGGCTTAAGTATGTTGCGCCGAAAGAACGAGAGAAAAAGAAGGGCAGACAGATGTACGATACTAAAGCAGTATCGAGTATCGGTGGCATCGAGTATTAAAGTTTGGTATCGATATTTGGTATCGATACCCTAAGCAAAAGTATCGATATTTTGTGGTATCGATACCAAAAAAATTTTTTTCCAACGAATATACTAATAGTATCTAGGCTCATTTATTTATTATTTATTAAAATATTTAAAATAACACAAATATAAATTTGTATAAATCAGGCCGAAAATGAAAACCATTTTTTTTTTAAATTAAAAAATATTTTTTTTTTAGCTGCATAATAACTAAATTATTATCTAATTTTTTTCCCAATAAGCTAATTAAATATAAATTTAAAATGAATGTTTATGTTTATTAATTTTTTATTATTCATATATTTATTGTCCATTAATGCTACTTTATTTTCATATAAAATATCTGAAATATAAAATAGTAGATTTATAGAAATATATTAATTGATAAGTAATATACAAGAAGAATAAATAAATAATTGCCTTACAATTGTTTATTTTTTTTGTATTTGTATTTCCCGCTAGTATCAATTATGGGTACGTATGTGTGTGTGCTTACAAATACTTACATCCCCTCTCTTACATAAAAAAGAGAAAGAAGCTATTAGTACTCTGAAATGGACCAATAGCAAAGGCAGATTTTGAAACCTTTATCTACTATTGGTATGCTAAAGGTAGAAACTCATTACAAATTTTTTCTTTTTTTTCGGAGGAGAATAGGGGAAAACACGGAGAGTAGGGGTATGCTGTCTGCATTTTTCATGGACGCTGACATATTGCTTTTCTGTTAAAAGCTAGCTTTCAACCAATCTCCATGCGTTTACCGACGATTTTGAGCGCAAAAGTTAAATTTTTTTAACTTTCCGCGTCGGTGTGTTCTCCCCTCTCCCTGCCATTTCTCCTCTTCTCATTCGAAAAAAACACAAAAATCGTGTAATGAGTTTCTACCTTAAGTTGCGCTTATTTGATGCGCGTTGCTGAGTTAAGAATTGGAAGGGTAAATGAAATTCAGATCTTGAATATATAAGCTGATTTCACTACTACGTCACGAAGAGCAGATACTATACAAAAAATAACACTGGTAGAAACGGAGCGCCCAGTTTGTATGTAGTTTATATGGAGAACCAGTAAAATTTTTTTTATTTTTACAAATAAATAATAAAATTGTTCTTTTTTCAAGTTTTGATAAACATATTATAAAAATATAACATTCAAAGTGAAAAATAGTACATAGTTAATAACAATTTGTTGAAATATAATTTATATTTTATGAACTAAAAAAAAAAACGTGTCTTTACGTGAAAAATCGGAGTCTCAAAAACACTATTTTTTTTTTTTAGTTCATAAAATTTAAATTATTTTTAAACAAAAATGTTACTAACTATGTATCATCTTTTACTTTGAATATTATATTTTTATAATATGCTTATCAAAACTCCAAAAATGAACACATTTTTTTTTATTTAGAAAATAAAAAAAATTTTACCGGCTCCCCATATAAAATACATACAGACTAAGCGATCTGTTTCTACCAGTGAAATTTTTTAGTATAGTATCCGTACTTGTGACGTCATATGAAATCAGCTTATAGTAAAAAAACGAAATATAATAAAAATTTTGAGTACCAAATAATATATAATAATTAATAATAATTTTAAAATTTTCCGATATTGATACCAATTGAAAATATCGAAGTATCGAAGTATCGACCAGTGGCGGTATCGGATACTAGTATCGAAATTTAGCTCTTCAAAATATCGATACATATCGGTATCGGAAATCACAATGCTTTCCGCTAGCAACAAGTTCGCACTTTTTTTTTCTATATATCTTAAAAATAATTAGAATCTGTGAGTCCGGATTATTTAGCAATTAATTGTAAATATTATTTTTTTTTAAATGGGAACAAAAGTCACAATAAGCTCCTCCGGTTAAAATTCTAAATTAAGTGTCGACCAAAAATCTAAATAATAAAATTTAAGTGTACACGCGCGAAGCATTAGCAAAAAGTTTCGCGAGAATAAGCCAACGCCGGCTTCTCAAAATTAGCTAAGAAGCACAAAAAGTTAACCAAGAAGTACAAAAAGCTTTGTACACGACGTCGTGCCATCTGCTGAATGCAGCTATTCTAAGAGAAGCCATTCAACTCACGAACACCAGTAGCCACCGACGACGACTCCAAGTCAAGGTACATCTACGAGAAGATCGCCGAACGGTAATTTTAATAAGTGCTCCGGGGTTCAATGTGTATGTGTGCGCGGCTCGGTTCTTACGTACACATGTATATATAAATAGTGTTAAAGTTTTATAATTAAATAAGCCTAAGGGCAATATAATAAATTAATTAATTATACAATAGCATATTTCTTTTTATTGAATTTAAAGTGTGTCTTTTATTTTTATTTTACATAGAGCATGTTCATGTTTCGCAAGTTGCCATTATTAAACCCCTTTATTTAGAACTCCCCCTACTTTCCGAGGAGGTGATTTTCATGCGAGAGCTAGCTGAATAACAGGTAAGAAAAGGTTAATCCCCCGCATTATCATTATTATTATGCAATAATATTACCGGCGCGTGTCAGTTAAAAGGCGCTCTTTAAGAAATTTATTAACGAATACTCGCGCGCCAAAAGTAAGGTTTACAAAAATAAATTAAATTAACTCCAAAATACCACTGTTATAATTATAAATAAAAACTGTAATTTTTTTTTAAATTTGCAAGTTTCTTTTTTTTCTCATAAAAGATGTAGACTCCAAAAGCATAAAAAACAAAATTAAAAATGTATGGGAACACGAAGAATATTATTTTTCTTATTTTTGAAAAATAAAACAAAAGCAAATATGCCATAAATATTCATGAATAGGGGTTAAAACAGTGTAAAACAAAAGATGAATAGTGTTATAGGTTTAATGACTATGATTACTAGTAATTAATAATTAATAAAAAAATATAAATAAATATAAACTTACTCATGATATCTAGGGTTGAAATTCAATGAACACAAATGAGTTAAATATAAAACTAAACTTTATTAAAATATGGATATAATTATACGTCGATGAGGACTTCTGATATTTAACTTCCCGTTATTACAATTATTGCACCTGTCCGAATTTTAAAATCGTTATTACAGAAGTCGAAAATTCAATACATTAACAATATATATTTTTTTTATCTAAAAATAATTAGCTATAGATTAAACCAAAAATAAAGTGAATCCAAATATTTGTTATTGAGATAAAGGTCTTCTTTTCCGAAGCCCATAGAAAATTTGCGAATTAAAATATTTATATTTTCAAAACAGTATCATTTACAGGAACGGTGTATTTATTACTAGTGAAATTTTTGTCAAAATCGAATGATTCCTTCAACTGTTTTTGGAATAAAATAATTTCTAAAATATTTGCTCTAAATTCCTTTGAGATTCAAATAAAAATTTAGTTAAATTTTTAAAAATATTTTATTTTGTTTAATTATCTTTCTTTTTTGCAAAGATATTATACACGTTACTTCATACTTACGATAACCTAAGCTTATATTCATCTTTTTCACTAGGTAAGTTCTAGGTACTAGCAGCAAAAGAATTACTAAAAAATAAGCATAGGTTGGCACTATACGAATATTCTTACCTGTATATTAGAGTGTAACTAAAATTGGACTTTTAAGAAAAACTCTGCTCCCCTGGTTGTTTCGTGAACTTTTAGTCATTAAAAGTCCCCACCTCCAAGGATTTTGCTTTTGCTTTTTAAATACGCGTTCCTGTAAGCACCTCAATTTTTCCATTTAAATAACATGTGAATTTTGAGTTTTCATCTTTCTAATTCTTAACAAAGCTTGCATGTTTTGAAAAGCTGCTAATCGATAAAAAGTAGTATTTAAAAGCATAAAAAACGATACCCAACCTATAGTAGCAAAAAATATATTTTTAAAGCGATTTTACCGGTAATAAACGTATAAAATGCTCCATTTAAATTACATGAAGCCATTGGAACGTTGGTTTATTTGAGTTGCAATATTTCTTATTAAAAATGTCTTTAGTAATAATTGGACCTACAGAATGCCTTTCACGATGGCCTTTTGCGCGTTTACCTCCTGAAAGGATATTCCCTGATCAGGTACGCGGACGACGTGGCCCTTACCATCACCAGCAGGGACATGCGAGTGACCCAAGAGAGGTTAAATCTAGTCGTGAGACGGATCAAGCTCTGGATGGGCTAGGACGGGCTCCAGCTTGCGACCCCAAAAACGGAAATCGTACTGCTGACTCGTCAAAGGGTTTCCACTGACATCGGTATAAATGTCGTCAATGGTGAAAACCCTCACACAATCCGAGCTAAAACATCAGTTAAATACCTGGGAGTTCTGCTTAACAACAAGCTGAGCTTCTGGGAACAATTTCAGAGTGTCATGTGTCGTCAGTCGCATTCTCTTTGCCAAGGCTCATGGCCAACATAGGATTGCCCAAACCAGGAAAGCAAAGACTCTTGATGTCTATGGTGAACTCTGCCCTGCTTTACAGATCGAAAATCTAAGCGGATATCACAAAAATTGCCAAGTAGAGACAGAAAATGTCAAGCGACGCGGCATTGAGGATTGTCTACGCATACCAAACTGTTTCTTTATCTGTTATCCAGGTTAGTAATACCTATCGACCTGCCAGCGTTGGAATAGAAATACATTTACGAAAGCGTAGAGGTACGCGAAGTGGCTTCCACTCGTGCCCGCTCCAGCTCTATAATGAGCGAATAGCAGAGACAATGGAATAGAGACCAAAAGGTCCGGTGGACGCGCACACTGATTTCAGATCTGCAGGCATAGACGGAGCTAAATCATGGAAAGGTGAACTTTTATCTCATCCAGTTTCCGGTTCAAAGTTCCAGTTTCTGGGCCAAACAAGGGGGATTTAGAGTGTGTTTAGCCGATAAGAATCTGGCACGAAGTCGCCGACCGCGTTTGTCGACAATGTCTCCTGGTTGTACTTGTACAACTGAGCTGTGATAAAAATTCAGAAAAAACAAATTTTTTTTAAATTATAACTATTTAAAAAAATGTGAAGTACAGATCCCTAAAGAGGAATACTATTATTATTATTATTATTATTATTATTTGATTTTTTTGCTCACACAAAATACAAAATATAATTATATTGCTATATATACTGCTATAACAAAATATATACTATAGTATTCGAAATATAAGATTAATTAAATAAATAAATCATTAATTTAGTCTGGACTTTGTGGATTTTAATAAATTTTTCTTTGTTACATTATCACCAGACGTTAAAAGTGTTCAATTTATTTTTTTATATGTATATATTATTTTTTTTTTGTTAAAAATGGAAAATTTTTATTTTAAATGGAAAAAATAGCAAAATATATTTTTAATGGGAAAAAACCGCGTTAAGAATTAATTGCTAGTTCAAAATCAGAGATAATTCGTTTAATATTACATTTTCCAAAACCATACCTGTTAGCTGCGCGAGTAACAGCTTCTAAAACTGCTTGATATTGACTAGTCTATTTAAAAGCGAGAAAAGCATAATAAACTAAATTAATAAAATTAAAGGTTCCTTTTTTAAATATATAAATACATTAATACCTAAGAAAAAGAAATACTTCAAGAAAAAAATTTTATAATTGTAAATATTCACGCTGATAATCAATACATATTACACTAATATTTAAAAAATTTTTTTTTCTTGGTAAATTTTTTTAGTATAATTTATCATATTGATATACACGGTGCCCCTGAAATAATTTAAATAAAAATTCAAATTACCCCCGAGATCCCAACGGAAATTTGTTTTTTAGTTGATCAGACACAAAAATTAAAAAATTTAAAAAATCCGTTTGGTGCTTTTTGTTTTAGCAAAAACTAAAAACTGTTTCTATATTATAATAGAAAATAATCGGAAAATAATAAATAAGTTTGTATCAAAGTTGTTTTAAGTTATAAAAAATTATTTTTTATGTGCAAAATCTTTTATAACATTAAATTTACTAAAAAAAAATAGTTTTACCAAAAAAAAAGACCTAGAAACAACAGGTAGCTCAGGGAAGCCCAGGGCAAATCAAAATCGAAATTTTAAGGAAAATTATAATGTTAATGTATTTTATTTTTAATTATTGGTATAGAAGATAACATAGTTATCTTTATGTTCGCGGCAAATTATATAATAATATAATAAAATTATAAAATAATATAATAATACAATATATATAATAATACACATAAATGTGTTTAATGATTATAACGAACAAATCCGTATTAGGCATAGAAATACTGGAAGTGAAAAATAAATACATTCCCTGATAGATACGTGGCTAAAAAGTTCATCCTGATAGCAAAATTTTACGCTTTTTCAGAATTTGACATTAGTTTTGATCTACAACCCTTAAATATACCCTAAAAACCGGGGTGAAAGGAATAGATCAGTCATTATTAGGAAATGTTTGGAAAAAACAATGAAAAAAGTATCAAATTTTATTGAAAAATGCTTGAACATAATATTTTTTATGTAAATTTAAGTAAACTTTCTATACATTGTGGTCTCATTCATTTTGCTCCTATTTACAACCCTTAAAATGTGCCATATGGATAAGGGTAGTTACAAAAAAATTAAAATAAAACCTTTTTTTTATAATTAAAATTATATTCTTAAGTAAAATTGGCTCCTAATTTCAAATTTAACATCTGTTTTGTGCAAAAACTGTGGTCACGGTGACCTGGAAGCGATTTATTATTCGATCAAAATGCCAAAAGAACTGTATGTTAGGGTCTTTTCTACACTAAAAAATGTCTACGAATTTCCTATCCGGACCTTCTATCCAGCTACTTTAAGCGTTTGCTGTCAATATTTTCATATTTTCAATATTGTCTTGATTTTTATAATGGATTTCCTAAAAATTATGATTATGAAAAACGACAAAATTCGATTTTTCTCATATAAGATGTGGTCGAATTTCTGGGGAAAAAATATACAAGATCCACTTGTAAATAATATTTCCTATCCGGACCTTCTATCCAGCTACTTTAAGCGTTTGCTGTCAATATTTTCATATTTTCAATATTGTCTTGATTTTTATAATGGATTTCCTAAAAATTATGATTATGAAAAACGACAAAATTCGATTTTTCTCATATAAGATGTGGTCGAATTTCTGGGGAAAAAATATACAAGATCCTCTTGTAAATAATATTTCCTATCCGGACCTTCTATCCAGCTACTTTAAGCGTTTGCTGTCAATATTTTCATATTTTCAATATTGTCTTGATTTTTATAATGGATTTCCTCAAAATTGGGACCCTGAAACACGACAAAAATCGATTTTTCTCATAGAAGAGGTAATCAAAAGCGAAAATAAATGGTTTCATCGGATTCCTGGGGGAAAAATACATAAGTTTCTTTAGTAAATAATATTCAGAAAAATTTATTTTGTAAACTATTATACTTTTATGATTGATTTCCTTAAAATTGGGACCCTAAAAAACAATAAAATCGATTTTTCTCCTATAAAACGTGGTCAAAAGCTAAAATAAATAGTTCCATCGAATTCTTAGGGAAAAAATAGACAAGTCCCTCTTGTTAATAATATACAGAAAAATTTATTCAGAAAACTACAAAATTTTTAAAATTAGTCCCCTTGAAATTTGGACCTAAAAGGCAACGAAAATCGATTTTTCTCCTATAAAACGTGGTCAAAAACTAAAATAAATGGTTTCATCGGATTCCTGGGGAAAAAATACTACGGGATATCAATTTGTACGTAATTTAAAACAGTATTTAAATCCACTAGAAAAACTGAAAGTTTTAAGAAAATCCCAATTATGAGGGGACCAACAAAAACTTTCGATAGCTATCTTGGGTTCAAAAATCGATGTTTTGGTCTAAATCCAACGAGAAACTTATTTTTTTTACTTATATTTTAGAGTTTTGCAGGTGCGTTAGGAATCCCGGATACTTCCAAAAAGAAAAAGCCAGTCTTATAAAAAAATTCAAATCAGCATTATTCAAATTATGAAAATATTGACAGCAAACGCTTAAAGTAGCTGGATAGAAGGTCCGGATAGAAAATTCGTTGACATTTTTTAGTGTAGAAAAGACCCTAACATACAGTTTTTTTTGTCATTTTGATCGAATAATAAAACGCTTCCAGGTCACCGTGGGGTGACTTTGACAAATTTGCCATAAAGCATATGCCAATATGGCTGCTTCACCCCGTTCACCCCTATTTTAGAGGGTGTTTCAATAATTAAAGTTTTTGCAAAAAACTGACGTTTAATTTGAAATTAGCAGCCAAATCTACTTAAGAATATAATTTTAATTATAAAAAATAAGTTTTATTTTAATTTTTTTGTATCTACCCTTATCCACATGGCACATTTTAAAGGTTGTAATTAGGAGTAAAATGAATGAGACCACAATGTATAGAAAGTTTACTTAAATTTACATAAAAAATATTATGTTCCAGCATTTTTCAATAAAATTTTATACTTTTTTCATTGATTTTTTCAAACATTTCCTAATAATGCCTGATCTATTCCTTTTACCCCTTTTTTTAGGGTATATTTAAGGGCTGTAGATCAAAACTATTGTCAGATTCTGAAAGAGCGTGAAATTTTACTATTAGAATGAACTTTTTAGCCACGTATCTATAAGGGAATGTATTTATTTTTACTCACTTCCAAAACTCTCCGCCCCGACGTTAATGAATTAATTTTCGTTAATTAATTAGTTAATTAATTTTTGCATTAAAATTATAATTTTTCTTAAAATTTCGATTTTCAGATGCCCTGGGCTTCCCTGAGCTGCCTGTTGTTACTAGATCTTTTTTTTTGGTAAAACTATTTTTTTTAGTAAATTTATGTTATAAAAGATTTTGCACATTAATAGTATATTACGACCCATGGCCAGAAAAATAAAGAATGGCCCAAATCGCACGTAAATTTTTACACTTTACTTTATCAAAAAATCATATTTATTGTACTGTAATTTTACACAAGTTGGGGCCGACTTCTGACATTAATTTTAATTTATTGTATAACAATTTTTTCTTTTTTCATTTTTTAACAAATTAAACTCTAAATATCAATATTTTTATAATTTTTCTAAAATTATTCCTTTTAAATTAAATTTAAAATAAAATTATTGTCTAACCTCATTGTCTGACTACCTTTGATAAAATTTCTTTAAACTAACAAAAAGTTTTTTTTTATATATAAGTATTGTTACGTATGATAGGTCGTAATTCGAGCTATCGCATCCGCATTCTTTAATATTTATATATTTAATTCTTATAATATTTATATATTTGTTTATATATTTATATATAATTATTTCTGCTTATGTTAGCTCGTAAATCCATCTAACACACCTGCATTTCCTCTTTCACACATTCTTTAATATCCTATCTCACCTATTTAGAAATATTTTAGGCAACGAAGAGTTGCATAAATCCCCTCACGATTTCCCCCAAAATAATCAACGACGCTTTCGTTAATTGGACATGATGAGACCGACGCTTCGGCGTATTGGACAATCCCACCTAAATTCAAGTATCTGGGCAGTTACTAATTAGTTTAAATGATATACCCGCAACTGCCCTAAACCCAGTTCCCCCTGTTCCTCTCAGTTACTTTTAAATCCTCCCATAATGACTGACCTATTAACATCAGGTCCAGTTTAGGAGATTTATAATTCGATTAGAACAGACTTCTCAGTATAATTAACACTTAGACTTATTGACTTAGACGCTTTTTCATATTAACTTATAATAAAAGTCAGTAAATTAAACTAAAGTATTCAGTGTATTTATTTTATAGTGATAATTCCTTTTATAATCTCGAACTTAACACAGTTAAGTTTAATCAGCTCTAATACCCGAGGTCATCAACATATTTATATATTCATCAACATATATCAACTTTAATCCTATATAAGTATAAAATACCTGGGGCACTCAATATCCCCAGGATAAAACTTATTTATATTTATTTATTATTACGTATCCCGAATTAAATCTCAGGATACGTAACAGTATATTAAAAAATTTTTTGATGTTACCTAGGCACAACATATATTGGAGCATTGGTGTCTGGTGAAGCAGCCTTGTCAGTTGTTAGCAGTCTGAAATACTCATCCATCAACCAATGATTTTTTTTTTCAACAACTTCACCATCAGCTGTTGATCCTTGCTGCTGGCATTCTGCCATCAATTAAAGGTTTTTTTTGTTTTTAATATTAGAATTGCTTAATAATGAAAACCATTTTAAGAGTAAACCTTTCGAGGCGAAGCCAAGGATAGTAAACTGCTATTTGGGGCATTCTTTTTTTATTGCCCAGGGTCGTATTCGATTTTTCTGCATCAGTGGCGAGAAAACATGTCTTTTCCGGACGGGAAATACGTGCTTTCTTGTCGCTGACCAGAAATAATTCCGGAAAAAACGTTTTTTCTCGCCACTGATGCAGAAAAATCGTATACGACCCTGGGCCATAAAAAAAGAATGCCCCAAATCACAGTTTACAATCCTCGGCTTCACCTCGGAAGTTAATTTTTAGTTATTCTTTATTTTTCTGGCCATGGGTCGTAATATATTATTTTTTATAACTTAAAACAACTTTTATTCAAACTTATTTATTATTTTCCGATTATTTTCTATTATAATATCGAAATGAAACAGTTTTTAGCTAAAAAAAAAAGCGCCATGAAATATTTTTTAACTAACAAATTCCTCTTATTTCAACTCCATATTTCTGAACGATTTGTAGCTCAGTGTAGGTAAATAAAAAAAATTAAAAATATTGTTAACGAGGAACCTATTACAATTGACAGCTTTTTTACTATATTGCATGGAAAACTCCATATGCATGATTTTTTGAAAACATTTAAAAAATGTATACACAGTAAGCATACATAAAAAAATATATATAAAAATATATCTTTATACTATATATTTTTGAAAATTTATTTGTTTGTCTGTCTGTCTGTCTGTACCCTCATCACTCTAGAACCGCCGAACCGATTGGCATGAAACTGATGTCAAAATGAAGAAAAAAAATCTGCGGCTGACGTAGGCCCTATATTTTCTGATTAGCTATCGTAGTTTTTGAGATATTTAATTTTTAGAGTTTTTGAAATTGATAAAATTTTTAAAAATTTTGAAAAAAATTAAAATATCTCGAGACTATCCACAAATTTTATTGACACAAGTTTGCAGTGTTCAATTTGGCACCAATTTTTACGTATTCTCCTGAATTTTTATTCAATACGGAGGTATCTTAAAAATTTTATAAAATATTTTTGAAGCTGGTAAAAAAAATTTTTTTTTTTATTATTATAATTGTTTATACACTCGATAAGAATAATTGGTAAAAAAAGAGTAAAGACGATTTTTTGCGAGTGAATGTATTTATTATTTTTCAAATTTTAGACGTTTCGAAGCACATAGCTTCCTTATCAATACTAAAAATAATAGTGTCATATCATAACATATAGATATAATATGTATAAAATATATGTAATTGCAAAACTAACAGTAATACTTACAAGATGTCAAAGATATTTAAATGAAAATACAAAAAATGTATTAGTCAACAAAAATTATAATATAAACTAAAAATTTAAATTATATAAATAAATAAAATCTTTCTATTAACAATTATATCACAGTAACATTTTTTAACATACCAGTAAAAATTGTTTTTAAATATATTATCCATTGAGAAATAAATTAGAAAAAATATTATAATTAGATTTAAATGTAAAAAAACTATGAAAAAATATATATATAACTGTACATATTGATATGAAAATTTTTGCTATTTTTGCAAACAGTAATAGAATAAAAAACACGTTAATTTAAAAACTATATTTTATGTAATTAAATGCTAATTATGCCCTCTGTTAATGAATAATGAATATAATTTAGAGTTTAAGTACGTGTGGATAAAACAGTTAACTGTCACTATGGTATATAACTACACAAAAAATGTAAACCAACTGATACATTAATTTAAAGGATGAAATTTTTCATCAATGCCTGAGATGTTTTCACATATGCTTTTTCATTTTATGTAATGTAAAAAGATACGGTTTAAATAATTTATGAGAGTCCTCCTGTTTATTTATAGAATTAGATTGCATGTTTATATGTAATCTTTCACTAATTCTTCTTTAGTGGAAAGATGGTTCATGATCTAATATCTTGAAATTTTGCCAATCAAAGTTGTGTTTAGTGCTTTTATGATGTTTTTATAATTACCGGGTCATCTTCAATTATAGTATATAAAGAATTATCATTGGGTGTATTAGTATCAGGAGCATTGGTCTTGGAACTAGTCCACATGTTATGTGAATTGCCTTGTTTTCGTTTTTTATCCAATTCTATCAGTTTTTCAACACCACTTTCATGTTCATCAATTCTTACAAGGCATTGTCTTTTTGTCTCCCCTACATAAGATGCATTGCATTCATTACACTCAATTTTATATACTACTTTAGTATGATCACCTTCATTTAATTTATCTTTGGCTTTGACCAAAACATTATTTAGATTGTTTGGTATTATAGGTATAGCAATAAGTAGTTACATACCATAGTGACAGTTAACTGTTTTATCCACACGTACTTAAACTCTAAATTATATTCATTATTCATTAACAGAGGTCGAAATTAGCATTTAATTACATAAAATATAGTTTTTAAATTAACGTGTTTTTATTCTATAATTACTGTTTACAAAAATAGCAAAAATTTTCATATCAACATGTACAGTTAAATATATATTTTTTCATAGTTTTTTTACATTTAAATCTAATTATAATATTTTTTCTAATTCATTTCTCAATGGTTAATATATTTAAAAATAATATTTACTGGTATGTTAAAAAATGTTGCTGTGATATAATTGTTAATAGATTTTATTTATTTATAAAATTTAAATTTTTAGGTTATATTATAATTTTTGTTGACTAATACATTTTTTGTATTTTTATGTAAATATCTTTGACATCTTGTAAGTATTACTGTTAGTTTTGCAATTACATATATTTTATACATATTATATCTATATGTTATGATATGATACTATTATTTTTAGTATTGATAAGGAAGTTATGTGCTTCGAAACGTCTAAAATTTGAAAAATAATAAATGCATTCACTCGCAAAAAATCGTCTTTACTCCTTTTTTACAATTTTTTTTTTCAATGAATAGAGTGTTTAAGTAGAGTGTTGGATATTATCCAACTTCAAGGTTTTTCCAATTTTTCCATCGAGATATAGTACCTGGAGAGAGTGTAGAAGAGTGGGGGGTGTCACCAAAAACGTATATTAAAAATTTACCTGGACTGTCTCTTTTTATCTAATGCTTTCTCTCTTAATACTGCAGCTCTGAATACATTTTTGGAGGCACCCCCCTCTCCTCTGCACTCGCTTACGGTAGCTTATCAGTGCAACAGAAAGAGTAAACTATTGAATAAAAAGAGATGACACAGGAAAAAATTTTAACAATAGAACAGTTACAAATATTTTAACACGCGCTGAGATAGGAGTGCTCTCTCCAGGTACTATATCTCGATGAAATTTTCCCATAGCATTTTCTGAAAATTTTTTCATATATTTTGTGTTTGCAAAGTTAAAATTTACATAAAAGTTACATAACCTTTTTTTTTTTAATTTTATATAATCATTTGATTTTTTATATAGAAGCCTTAACGTTAAAAAGTTTTTGTGAATTCAATGAAACATGCAAATTTCTCGATTTCTCAATATACTTGTCGAATATTTGTGTTTGTATGGATAATTATGAGAATACCTTCGGTGTCTGCAATCCAGTAAATTCAAGTAATTATTTTTTAAATACAGCATTTGAAAAAATGTTTTTTTTTTTTTAAATCATATTAATTTATTTTTAGCAATAACTAAAAATGTTATTATACCAAAAATTTCAAAAGAAGGTTTTAACCCGTAAAATAATAATCAAGAAAAAGTTTTTAATTTATTTTACATTAATATTATTATCTGCCTTGTCGTTTTTAAGTTTATTGCTTATTTTTTATTTATATGTTTAAAATCAAATTTTATTTACGTTAGAAATTAAATTAAAAAAAATTCCTGTATTCAATAAATTTGTTTGTAAAAATATTATTTATAATGAAAACATTGCCAAATCATTATTTCGTGTATTATAAAAACTTAAAACTAGTCTTCTTATTTTTCTGCATACATAAATTACAATCAAAATTTGACTTAAAGCTAAAATTATTATTATTTTTAAAAAAATTATTTGCAAAATATTTTCTTGAGAATCAAGTAAAATTCTATCCTTCTGTGTAAATTCTACAACCTGCGACACGAAATCAGACTCCACGCATTCACCTTTAATAAAAAAAGAAATTTTAAATTATACGTACACAGAATACACATTTTATTTTTTTATCTAAATATTCTAGAAAAAGTTTTTTACAAACACATGTTTTATTTAAACAAACTGCTTGATCAATCCCGCGTATACACTGCTCAGAATATTCGCATTCAGCTCCTTGAACAAATATTTTTTTATTCTCAAATTAAATTAAAAATTTTTTTTTTGTTTTTCTTAATTTCATTGCCTTTGAATAACACTTTTCTTTTATTAAAATCTCGTAATAATACCATTTTTTAACAGTTTCAACTTCTTCCACCAATGTTAAAAAATATATTACTATGAATAATAAATACGATATACTTTTTTTTCGACCGATAGATTTTAATTTTATTATTTTTTACATACTTAAAAATGCAAAATCTATTTTCTTATAAATTTTAAAAGCTTAATTTATTTGTCATTGATTGAATTCATACTAATTAACAAGCTTATAAAATTTTTGCATGAACCAAAAAAGCATCCAATTAAACAATAGAACTATTGATTTTTTATTTTATTTCTTTCGCCTTACATTCATATTTAAGTAACAATATACCCTTTATTGATTAATTTTTAACCGCATTAATTAAAATTTTTTCTATATGAGGTATTCCATGATTGAATGTTCTAAAAAAATTTTTTTCTAATTTTGATTATTTTTAAGAAAAAATTTATTTACAATAAAATTTAAAAAAAAAAGACAAAGTTTTCTTAAATTTAACCTTGTGCGATTTTTAAATCTCAAACTTTCTCTCCATATATTCTAAAATAAATATCACCCTTTTTTCACATTACCCTGAGAAAAAAATTTATAAGGAGCTTATAAAATCCCTCTCTCATTTTATCATTACCTCACCCAAGTTCTTGGGGGTTTTACACCCCCTTCTTTGTTTAAGAACTGTATAAAAGTTGTGGACTTTTTACTCATGGATTGCAATTGCTTAAATACTTCTCAAGTAAGCAATTTTTCGCATATCAAAGCTAAAAGTTTTATTCACAAACTATACTTGGATAAAAAAAATTTCGATTTCTCATATTTTCATACAAACTTATATAAAAAAATTTCTATTATTAAAAAGTTAAGATTTAAAATTATTTATTCGATTTTTTATCCTGATTTTCAAGAAACTACATCGGATTTAGAAATTTTAAATTTTTTAGAAATTGTTGAGCTTATTGAAAAAACTTTTATTGTCGACCTACAGTTTATTTGAAAAAAACAGAAATGCAAACCACAAGGTAAGTTTAAATATTTTAAAACTAGAAAAAAGATTTTTCTGAATTAAAAAATTTTTTTAAATTGTTTTTTATAGAGTTCTGGGTCGTATCTATCAAGTATCTTCATCAACGAATCTTATCGTCGGCATTTTTATTTCTGCTCAGCCAATGTTCAAATTGCTTTGAAAAATTCCAGAGGCTTTGGGATTGTTTTTGAAAAATGCATGGAGCGATTTCTTATCTAATGAAATTATTCAGTACTATGCAACAACCAAACGATATGAAACTTCAGTAGACGAAGTTCAACTCCATGACTCGAATATTAGAATTGAATTCGTTGAAATTGGCGAGTAACCTGCGCTTCGTATTGCAAAAGGCAAGATCTCTGTAACTATTTTCACGACTACTTATATAAATATTATATTGGTAAGCCAATGTATAAACATTATATACGAGCGATGCAAAAACCATGTGCAGGATATCAAGACTAAATTAACCGAATTTCTTGAAGTTATCGATGCTAATGATACAAAGCTGATGGCATAAAAAAAGATTATTGGGTTTGACAAATTTCAACAGAATATTCTGGATTTTGAAGTTTTAAGATATTCGATTGGCTTTTTGCTGAATTATAAAAAAACTTTGTTAAAATTGCAGTAAAATGTTAATGATTTAAAAAAGAAAATATTTACATGTAATCTCTCTTCTTTTTTATAATATATGTATACTCATGTTCTTTTTTTCTACAGGTTTTAATATATGTATAAAAACTTGGTTAAGAAAAAATGGGAAAAAGGTTAAATAAATAAATACAATAATTTAAATTTTGATTTTTATTTATCATTTGAAATTTATCATTCTTTTCCTCATAAAAAAAATGTTTTGCAGTAAAAAGACACTTGACCCTCTCTCAATATTTAATTATTGAATCGATGCTAAAATAAAAAATACATTTTAAAAAAAAATTTTTTTTTTTTTAAATCAACATAATAATTTTATACTTACATTTTTTTTACATCTGTTTTTCGATTAAATTAGTGAAGGGGTTATATAGTTAATAATTTTTTCATGTATCAATAAATAAGATGCAGTGCCTCTTTGATCCAATGGTTAAGAGAATGTAAATTCGAGTCTGATCTCTACAGATGATACTTTAATCGTCGGGTCGCAATTCGAACACTCAAAAACTATTAATGGTGCTTTATCTTTGTACTAGCTCATGGATAATTTTTGTTTTCTAAATTCTCCGTAATATGCGTTCTGAAACGAGCTATATAAATTGAATGCTGTTGAAAATTTATTTCTATGAAAATCTAAATCTAGACTCTTTAACTGTTTAACTCTAAATCTTTGACTGTTCAAGTACAAGCGAGAATCCGTTAAATTACAATGGTCGAACAAGCTTGCGTCTTTAGTTTCATTTTCTCTTCGATTTTGCTGAAAACCAACGATTACAAAGAGTGGACGGTCGACTGGTGACGCATTTTTAACCTGCCAGTTTACTTTATCCGATTGTGGAATGTTGGGAAATTCTAAGTAATCCCATGCTCTGATAAAGAGTTGAATCCACTTGCCTTTTTCCAAGATTTTTAATAATTTTAATTTGTAGACATCCTTTACTTCGACATGTGGCATTTTCCAAGCCATTTTTAAAATTTTAATGTTTATATCGGTTCATTGCGTTCCCCCAGCCGCTGGAGTGTGATAAAAACAGTTTTTATCTGTTCGGCTTCTTATAAAAACAAGTTCCATAAGTGTATAAATCATTTTCGTATAATCTTGAAAAAAACTCATAATTAGTCGAAGAGGAATAGAATAGTTAAAAAATCCATCCATCTTTTTTCATCTCTAATTTTACGGATCCCATTTCACTCAAAAGCGCATCGTCACCCTGCTGTTCAGAGATATTGTTTCATAATTACTGAAAGTCCTGGTGAACGAATTGAATCGATACAGAAACCATTTACTTCCAGCTTTATCTCGCTGAACAAAAATAGTATTTTTTGTTAAAGTAACCTTGTTGACTGCTTCTGGCACAATTTGGCTAAGCTTTCACTCGATGTATAATAATCAATTATGCGGATATAGAAAACAAGACTGGTTTTGCACGGAAATCCTAATCTCATTCAGTTTTTGAAAACTCGAATTATAGGGTAGATAAGAATGAAAAAGCATTACAACCACCGAATCATCCTTTGGCACGGGGCTTAATACATCTAGCATCGACGCTATTTTTATTGATTTTATAGCCCAAAGATTTAAAAAAATAGATATTTTCGATACTCAGAGACTTTTTTGCCTCTTTTGAAGTATCTGGTTCACTTGCAGACAGGTGAATGAGTGGTCTGTGAAAATTTGCTTCATTAAATATTATAGGCATACTAAAGACACTTCCTGAAAAGCAGTAATGCAATTGAAGTCTCTCCTCTCAGTTTCAAAAGTTTAGAATTCTGATCACAAACGGGCACCTCTACGTTATCGAGGGTTTTAGCTGTCACTGGCAAATAAATCACGTTAGCTGGGTTTTCCACAATTTTAAATCCTGGTTGCACGTCTGGAAAAAATTGACAAAAAATTAAATTACACTACAGTCTAATAGATTCAACGGACATAATTGAAACTAAATTCTGAGATTCGTGTTTTTTAAAAGCTTCTAGCTTTATGGGATTGAAACCCAGAAGGGGGGCAATGCTATTTTCTTGAGAAAAATCAATTTTATATCTCAAATAAATGACTGCTTTCAAGGTCTGTCTGTTCCCCTTCAAATAAATCGGTTTTTCACGCAATTCTTTTGGCGCTGTTTTTGGTGAAGGGTTTTTTTTTTCATGAAAATCACGCATTAAAAAATCGTACTCATTCGAAAATCCTCTATTAAAAATTGATCTAAATCGTCTAATTCATAGCAGCCGAGTGGAAAGACAATTTTTTTAATTCCATCATACCACAATGTATTATTGTCTTCTGCTACGTTACTAATACTATTCCAACCACAGTATCCAATTAATCCAGCCTCATAATCAATTGTAATCTTGAAATTGATTTCGGTTATAAATAATCTCTGCCCGTAGACCAACGTAATTTATAAATTCTTTTGGTGGTCCGACGTTCCCGAAAGAATCAAAGTAATTAACCAAGTTTCCTAGCTTATGCCAAGACACGTAGTGGGATCCCCCCTTAAAGCTGTAATCTAGGTTCAATATACAAGCCTCGTTTTTTTGTGGCGTTTGATTTTCCAACTCATTCCTCATGAAAACACCTTTACAGTTTCTTATACCCCTAGCCATAGATGCTAGCTGGATATTGGTTGTTGGTCCGTCTAAAAATCGTTGTTTTTTTTTTCGTTTATTAGTTTTTTTTCTTTTCAATCCTCTACTCTCTTTATTCTTGCGGATTCCTTTTCCAGATTTCTTATAGGGTTTTAATTATAGACCGTTCCCCTGTCTCGTCTCTTGTTTTAAATTTTTACCCGCTTTCACTAGATCCTGAAGGGCTTTCACAGCTGAAACTCCCGCGCTTATTGTAGCTAAAGCAGGTAAAAAAACCGCGACCTCGTTTCTGTCTCATCGATTTCTTTCTTTTTCGCATTCCTGGGCCTATTTTTCTTTTTCAATTCATGATAGCATAAACACCTGCAAATGAAATTTTCTCCCCAAGACTTGCACTTTTTGAAAAGATTCGTGATTTTGCCTTTTCAGCAAAGATTTTATCTGCGATATGGCGGCTTTTCAAGTAGCTATTGTTTTCATACGCAATATTGTGTTCTTTGCAGGCTGAATCTAGATGATTAATGTTTTCCTGGTGTAATTTCTGATTGATTCTAGTCCCTGGGCCACAAAATCTACAGAAATATTTAAATTTTAACCCTAATTTAACCTTAAAAAAATATTTTTTAAAGCTATCTATATACTGGTAAATGAAGTTCAAAAGGAAGTTTATCAATTACAGTATTAATTGCCCTATTTCCTTGTGTAAAACTGAATTGTAACTACACATGACCGATCTTGTTGGATTCTAAGTATATATTCAACCAAAGTCTAGACCGCATCAAAAAATATATAAACCTTTTGTTAAACGCAACATCTTTAGTTTGAATATATATCTCAAAGAATATGAAACTAAAACTGCAAAAACCATGTACTAAAATTATTAATTTTGGAGAAAAGAATATTAAAAGACATAGGTTCAAGCATGGACCTCGATTCGCGCTCTGATACTTGAACCTTCCGGTTGCGGTAAAACAACGATTTGAGTCAGTCTATTGTTAGATGAGTCCTAGGTATAAAAATTTATATGTATATTCAAAAACTTTGTTTAAAAAAAAAATTCGTTATCTAAAGCGTGTCTTGAGGAAAATCAAACGCAAAGGATACTTTGAATTTTCGAATAAAGAGAAAGTGATTCATCCATGGATGACCTTGCATCAGACGACATCGATGTAATTAAACAATATTTTACAATGGGTCGACAATTTGGTCTGTATACGTTTTTTTTACGACAGAGTTACACGAGTTCATCGAAAAATGGTATTCGCGATAACGCCAATTTTTTAATAATTTTTCGTCAGGACGTCGTTTAAAAAATTTTTGAAAATTTGTGCTGAATGCTGGCGCGACAACGAATTTCGATTTTAAGTTATTGATAAATACGCTGGTATAAATTCAGGGAGATACAGATTGGGCTTTAACCATCATACAATTTTGTAAAAACGCACAGTTTGTGACTAGATGTCGAACAATTAACACGTCAAAATGAAGGATGAAAAGATAGCTCAAGAAATTGAAAAGACTTGCTTTTACTAGTCTTTCTCTTTATTTGAAAAAAATATAAATTATTGAGCATGCGGCTGGTAAAGATGCAATTTTTTCAAAAAAATTTAAGCCGCTGATTGAACCTTTGGAAAGTATCGCCAAGTCAAAAACCACCCCCTCCAATACAGTTGTTTCGACTTTAAAAAAAGAAATCATAGATAATTTACCGGTTGAGATTAAAAACGAGGTTAGAAAAAAATCGCCATCGAAAAAAAGAAAAATTTTTGAGGTATCTTCTTTATCGGCCCCGCATTCAACATACCGAAACAAAAGATTGCATGAAAATCCAGACGAAGAAACATCACATCGTGAAAATTTACACGATGCCCACGTTTCTGACGATGAAATATCCGGCATATCTCGTGTTTCTGATGATCGTGATAACGATAAAAGTTCCATTGACGAGTCTAATTACAGCAATGCTGAAGATGCACCCAGTGTCGATAATGCAGATTTAAATTACTCGTCAGCAATGAATACTGGAATGAACCTGGATGATTATCTTCAGTCCGTTCACCCCCTTCCTCGTCAATTTTTGGAAGAATTTTATAAAAATTCCTACACGAATGACATTGTTTATGGCCCATATATAAAGTTCGATAAACAAGTTTATTTTGGCAATAAACTATTATCATTTAATTCTAGGGGTGATATAATTGTGGGCGATGATGTTTATAGAGGAACACCAGGTCTTTATAACATGATATGCAAATATCGTCTTCAGAAACAGGATTATACTTACAATGATCGACGCACATATCTGGAAATATTAAAGAATACAGATGCGTATTTGCAAAATAATGAAAAAAAAAATTAAAAGCAGCAAGAGTTTCAAATACAGGGAAATTGTTTCTGCTTTAGCGAAAAAAAAACAGAATAAAAACAGGGGAGGTGGTTTGTGAGATTAAAAAAAACCCAACACAGATGTAATGAGATACAGTCCATGCCCGAAACAATATGTCTGGTTTGATGATCCGGATGAGATTGCAGATCGATTGCGATTGTTAATAAGCGAACGAGAGGCTCGAAACACATCTGTTTCCAATGACATTGCATCAATAATCTAGGAACTTACAGAGATGAATATTATTATAAATAAACTATCAAGATTTAAGAAAAGAAATCAGAATTTAAGAAAATAAATAAAAAAAGTGTCAGATCAAATTGAGAAATTGACATCTTTTGGTTTGATTGAAAACGCGTCTAAAATTCGTGTTCAGAATAAATTTAAAAATTCCCTGTCTGTTGAACAACTACAATTTATAAATAAAACCGATATAAAAATTAGAAAAACTTCGCGAAACAGCCATTCAAAATAAACAGGTTAATAAATTGAGATTTAAAAATTTACAAACCGAAGAACGAATTTCAAAAGAATTTGAAAAGTTTTCGGGCTTAATTCAAACACACGTCAGAAATGTAATCTATATCTATATCGATAAGAACGAATTTAATAACAAATATCCGATTTAATGAAAAAATATAACATTAACATCTATCGACCTTTACACACATAAAAGGTTCAATGGTCGAACGTATCATTAAGACCCTAAAACAAATAATTTGTAAACGTTTTAGTCTCATCGGGAGTTACAAGTATATAAATTTTTTGCCTGAAATCGTGGCCAAAGATAATGCCACGAAACATTGCTGAACAAGCAATATTTAACATACTTTATCTGCTTTCCGAACTAGATCAAAATAAAACTAACGTTTTATCTCTAAACTTAGAGGGGAGGTGTTATAAAATAACTAACAAAATAAATAATTAATAATTAAATAATTGTTACGTAATATAGCAATTATAAATATTTTAAGTTAATTTTATAAATAATATTTAAGCTAATTAATCAAATAATAAATGTTTTAAATTAAGAAACTATAACACTAAATTAAGAAATGACAACATAAAATTAAGAAACTATAACATAAATTATGAAATTATAACAGAAAATGATGTAATAAAACAAATAGTTTAAGAAATAATAATATTTATGTTTTGGATATTTTAAATATTTGTAAAAGATGATATAGTATATAAGATCAATAAAATTGTAATAACGGGGAGTCAAATATCAGAAGATGTCATCGAAGTTTACTTATACCCGTCTTTTAATAAAGTTCAGTTTTAAACAATAATTAGTTGTGCTTATTTGGATTCCAACCCTATAAGCATTATTTGTAAGTATTTATTTATATTTATCTATTTATTACTAATAATTATAGCCATTAGACGCATAACAGGGATAAGGTTTTTGTTAAGTGGCTTGGTTTTGATAATTCACATAATAGTTGGATAAATAAATCTGATGTTTTAAATAAATAAATATATGTATATTTCATTTTTTTTAAATCTTTATTTATTTCAATTCCTCAAATTCCTTAATTTTATAATGTCCAGGAGGCAGAGTTTCCACTGTATTTGGAATACGCTATCTTTTGTCATCTTTACATTGTAAGGCATTTTTCTTTTCAGAAACGGTATATACATTATGATGCTTAGATCTAATAGAATTCTGTTCACATGTTGAAATTTCATTGTCAAATAAACATTTTACATAATTTTCAAACTTTAGTTAATATTTTTTACACACCCTTAGCTCTCTTCATTTCTACGTCAAAACATTTTCGCAGACAGGGCAACGACTTTTCGAATTATACGTCAGCTGTCTCAGACTTCATAAGACCGAGATAACCTTTGTGGATAGGTGGAATCCCAAACTTATTATCTGGCGGAAAATTACTTGTATCAAATTTTTCTAAATTTTCCCGAATAATTCGGTAAGGATCAATATCCGTAAACCAGTAGATCAGGGAATCGGTATCTGTGTAGATTAAATGGGCTGTTTGCCCACATAAGGGTAAAATACAGTCAAAATTAATTTTTGTTCAGATTTAATTTGGCAATATCCAAAATACAGAAACCCATAAAAATCGGGCGGTCATATGTTATTTGCAGTTTATTCACCTCGACAGCTGCAAAATCATCGCTGAAAAGTTGCAATCTTTTAAAATTGGGCCAGAAAATTAAATTTCCAATTCCTGCTCGACCTTCCCATTTTCCCGAAAGATTAATTTTTGCCCTATTGCGTAAGTTTTCCACACATTTTTTGAATATAGAGTTTAGGCAGAGTTTCCAGAAGTTTTTCTCGAAAGCAGTAGTTGCATTTTGCCTCATTTTGATACAAAAATGAATAAAAGATGAGAGCCAATGCTTGAATTGAATGATTTTGTGAATTTTTGTACACTTAACACCGTGTTTTAAAGCCTGTTTCAAGCTTCTGTAATATTTTGCATAGTTTTTTTTAACTTGCAGGGTAACTAAAAGTTTTTTACATTTTCCACCAGGTGGAAAAGATTTTTCCTAGAGTTCCACGATACCAAGACAATACGATATTTTGACTAATATCGATATTGGTATTGAAAATATCGGTCTGGACCATATTGGTCTTGGTATTGCAGAGCTTAATATCGTATCGGTATTGGTAAATATCAAAATATCAAATTTTGAAATTTAAAATTTTTAAGAACTGATATTTTTTTTTTAAATTATTTTTTATCAATAAATCCATAACCTCAATGTATTTATTTTTCTTTTATCTAAATTTATTGTAACCTCAATGTGTTTTATGTAACTTGAAATAGTATATTTTTTCGTTTACCAAAATTTTTTGTGTTCAATGGCTGAAATTAATACAGGAGGTAATAAACTTACTTACAAAACGTATTTTTTGTATTCAAAAGATGAAACTGGTGAAAAAATCGGAATTTGTAATTTATGTCGTGATAAAAAAGTAGAAAAAAATGTAAAAATAAAAAATGGAAACACATCTGGTCTAAGGAAGCATCTGAATATTTACCATCCCCAAGAATATAAACTTTTATTTGGTCATATAACTGCGAAAAAACAAGTAACAAAAAAGATCAAGATTAAAAGACGAATCTCTAAAAGAACTCATGTGCATAAATTCTTGGTCCAGATCTAAATTGTGTGAAATTTTATGTGAAATATAATTATATTTTTTGCCCTCGCAGGCGTAAAACTCGTGTTTAAAGAATTTTCTGAACTCGTTCTACGCCTAGGTGGGCAAAAAATAATGTAAGCATCATGGGCGAAATACTTTAGACACGAGCGTGAACACTTATCACTCGTGCCCGGCTTCGCCGAGCACTCGAGCTAGTGCTCACGCTAGTGCCGAAACCTTTACGCCCTTGATACTTAAAATACTATTCTAAATAAAGACATTTGAAAAATTATTTTTTTTATAAACCAATACCAATACCAATACCACCAATATATCGACCTCTTTGGTATCGATAACGTATCAAAAATAGGACATCAGTATTGTCTTGGTATTGTCTTGAAAATCGAGACGGTATCGATACGATATCGATATTATATCGAAACATCGCGGAACTCTAATTTTTCCGGACAAAAGAGAAGAAAACATAAAGAATCGTGAATACAATCTGGATATGTTAAATCAACTTTTAAAACATACCCGATAGGCGATGTATCAGAAATACTTTGAACATTGAAATTCTCACAATTTTCCAGCCATTTAAAACCGTCTTTCGGTAAAAAATTATTTCCCATCGAATACGAATAAAGCGCGTTAATATCCAAATAAAGCAAGTGTTTATCTTCTTTATCGGGATGACTTATGTCTGATTCAGTTAATCTGGAGATAAAATATTTCTTTTCAGGTAATTTTGTCTCTTCTAATTTTTCACGGGAATCAATATACTCGTAAGGACATATACCTTTCATCGATAAAAGGTCAAAATCAGTTTTATTGGGAAATTTTGATTTTAGGGTTTTTTTCTGATCGTTGTTCAAAAAACTAACCAATTTCTCGAGCGATGTGTTTAAAAATCTAAGACTATCGATAAATTGCAATCTGATTTTTGTACCGCGTAAATATTTAATAACCGACACAAATAATGCTCCATATTGCGTGGAATAATTTGTATATTACCCTCAATATGCTGGCAAATTTCTTTTATCAGAAAATGAAGGTCATAGCCCACTCCATGGTGGGCAATACAGGTGATAGTGAAATTATTTCGATAGTTAAAAATACAATATTGATAACTAGCCGAACGGAAGGTCTTTAACCTTGATATCTTCAGTTGTAAAAGGTTTTTCACATATATGCCATATCTCAGCTTCATTGAAAGCCTTCATTTCGTCGGCAGACAGATTCATTGGTTGATTTGTTTGCAAAATCTAAAAAAAAAATTTTTTTTTTATTTTTACTCACCTTATTAACCTTGAAAGCAATATTTTTCAACTCGTTTGCAAGCCATTTGGGTCCCCTCGTGTGATTTATATCCTTTTAATGGACAATCGTATGAAGTTTGTAAATAATATCTAATCGCAAAACATTCATGATGTTGATATGCGTTAATAACTTCAGTAACATTTTCAACTGGTCGTAGTATCGATTCCAAGTCCAAATACAATACAAAATAATTTTTTATTTTTTTAAAATAATTTTTAAATTTCATTATATTATTAGATTTGTTTGGTAGCTTAATTGCACATCTATTTAACTGTTTGCATACGACTTTGTAATTTTTTAGTTTTTCTTCGGCGTAAAGAAAATTTAAGCATGAATTACAAATATGCTTTTCACCATGTTTTCTATTAATCCGACCTGATACAAGTCTAGATAAATCTGTAATCAGATAAAAATAATTGTCCCCATGTCGGTTTATTAAGAGTAGATTTATGTGTTTTTCTCTTTCATTTTTCGTAAGGTAACTTGGTAGAATTAAATTTTTTTTCAATAATGAAAATATTTATCAAAATAGGATTCAATTTTTCAAATTTTTCAATGTCTTTAAAGGTAAATAATCCTCTACCAGATTCATCACCGATCCCAAATCCAAATTTTTCCCAGGTTTCAAAAAGGCGGCCAAGCAGTACAAAAAACAGGAATTTTGATCGGATTTAATCTTAAGCACAGATTTAGCTTTACGTCGAATCCAGCATGGTAGTTGAATATAATTACCAACATTCAAAGGTGTATACTTGGCAATAATAAGCTGGATAGATAAAATCTGATTCAAACTCCACCCACTTTTTTCACCTTGAAACTCTTGCAAAAGAGCAAGAATTTTTTCCTTGCTAGACTCGTAAAAAGCAGCCAAATCGCTTGTTTTCAATAATACTTAGAATTTCGTATTAAAATACTTTTCAATTTTCTCTGTATTCAGAAGAGAAAAAAATCCAGTAAAAACAATGCTTGTTTTCACAGAAACATGTAATTCAATAGTAAAAACACTAGTTCCTTCTCTACATCAGTGAGACATTTGCGCTTTACGTTCCTTTCCATTCAAGTCTTTGCACAATGACAGAGAATCAACACCCAAACGCACATCATTTATTATAACCTTAAAAAGTTCTGAAATAGTCAAAGCAATAATGCATGCTAAAAAATCACAAAATTATTTTTCCACAAGACATAAACAGACAATACTTAATCTCGGAAGTGGCAATTGCACTACCAAACAAGAAAATTCTTATTAACGAATTTTTATCATCGACTGAACGTACCCACTATAAAATCATAAAGAATACTGATAAAACTCTAGGGTTTCAATTTGTGTGCTACAACAATGGCGACTTCCTTGTAAGATGGCGTAACAACATGGAAACACACTGTGTCAGAACAGTATCCTACCTGCACTTTATTGCACGGTTCAATAATGATCAAAACACTAGACAACCTCAACAAGCAAGTTATTCTCAAACAGCAAACAGAAATAGACAGGACAACGATACGGTACCACATACAACTAAATGACTAGACATACATACGCAAATTATTAAAAAAAACTAACAATCATCCCCTAAAAGTAGGTTTTTTAAATGCAAACTCATTAAAGAAACATATATGGGAAATACGCGAGTATCTTACAAATGACAGCTCTTATCATGTGTTTTGCATTTCTGAGACAAGACTAGGGTATGATGTTAGTGACCATGTCATAAAAGTAAGATCAGATTATTACATGCAGATGACCTGCAGATTTATGTCCAAGTTCCGACCACTCAAATACAACAGTAATTCTTGACAAGACACTTTCTTGGCAGCAACAAGTTAAAAATATAACAAATAAAGTAAACAGAGCACTGGAATACGGGCTTAGAATTATTAAATCGTGTACATCTCAAGCCTTACGTAAACGACTGTTAGAAACTTTAGTAGTTCCGCATTTGGACTACTGTAACGTAGTATACTCTGATATCAATAACCAACTAACTGACCAACTACAAAGACTGTCAAACTCCTGTATTTGTTACATTTTTGGCCTAAGAGTGTACACAGCTTATTCTGTGCATGTACAATACCTGTGCACGAGCGGGCGTCTTCAGCAAACTCTGGAAAAGAGCCAGACTAGCCCTAATCAGCAAGGGTAAAGGGGACCCTAGGCTGCCAAACTATTGGCGTAATCTAGGATTGCTGGACACAGCCGGGAAAAATTACGAAAAGATGCTGCAACCACGGATACTGAGGGCTGTAGAAACTGCAGGAGATCTTTCTCCCCGACAATACGGGTTCCGCCGAGGGAAGTCAACTATCGATGCCAGAAACAGCATCACCCGTGTCATTAAGAATGAATATACAGGCAATCACTACTCTAGAAAAATCACGCTACTAGTGACCTTAGATGTAAAAAATGCCTTTAATTCAGCAAGGTGGAGTGAAACTGCGCAAGGAACAAGATTGAGGAGAGTAACTGCAGGAGTAGTCCAAGGATCGGTCCTCGGGCCATGGAACATCATGTACGACCAGGTACTTAGGCTCCCAATGCCGGAGGATACATTTACCGTCGGGTATGCTGACGATCTGGTTATAGTTATCCAGGCAAAAGATGTATAAACTGCCGAGGAGAAACTGAACCAGGCAATGCACGGAGTCAACTACTGGATGGAAGACCACGGTCTAAATCTTGCGACGGCGAAAACTGAGATTGTCCTATTCACCCGTAAACATATTAAGAACATCATCCCAATATGTGTTGGGGAGGATAGGATAGAAATAAAGGATACTTAAAGTACTTGGGAGTGCTGCTGGACACGAAGCTGAGTTTTAAGGCACAGATTCTGAGAAGCACGGAGAAGGATGCCAGGCTCACTGCTAGGCTAAGCAAGCTCATGAGAAATACATGTGGGCCTAAGACTGGGAAGCGCAGGCTTCTTATGTCGGTCACCCACTCAATACTCCTGTATGGTGCAGAAGTATGGGCTGGTCGCATAAAGATGGTCAGCTATGCGTCTAAGCTTACGAGCGTCCAGAGGCAAGGAGCCCTGCGAATCACCTGTGCCTCTCGCACATTGTCCTTGGATGCAGCTCTAGTTATCGCTGGGGTAATCCCTATAGATCTGCTGGCTCTTGAGAGACAGTGTATCTTTCTAAACAAAGAGAGGGAAGGCATTGACCGCGCAAAAGCTACTTCGTGCCAGATCAGCCTAAGCAAATGGCAAAAACGTTGGACCGACTACGCGGAGAGCAAATGGACCAAGAGATTGATAGGAGAGATATCACCTTGGATAAATAGAGGGCATGGGGACATTAATTATTTTTTGACCCCATTCCTAAGCGGACATGGACTTTTTTGCTCCTACCTCTTTCGGATCCAGAAGATGAATAGTGCTGAATGTATATACTGCCCTGGCAAAGACGACACGCCGGAACACACATTCTTCAAATGCGATAGTTGGGCTGCTAAAAAGTTTCAATTAGAAGCTAACATCGGTCAAATCACACCTGAGAATGTGGTTGGCCTGATGCTTCGAAATGAAGAAGTATGATCCGACGTCAGCCAGTATGTGGAGCACATACTTCGCACCAAAAAACCTGAAGTCCAAGGTATAGGCTAATATTGAGACGTACTGCGGTTTATCCAGATATCTGCAGGTATTGCACTAACATACAATCATTCCTGCGCTTAATTTTAATACCGCAATCACCCGAAGATGGTAGGATAATAATTATTTATTTATTTAATTATTTATATATTTATATATTTTTTTATTACCTTCTCTTTTGACGATAATAGGATATGACTTATATTTCAAATAACATATATTTTATTGAAGATGACAGCATAAAAAACGGAATTTGAATCAGATGGAACGTCGGAGTCCTGAACCAGACTGGCGAGTCATTGGACGCAAGTCAAAAGATGGAGTTCACGACTAGAACTAAATGGCCTTGAACCTGTCCTGAAGTAATGTGAAAACGGTCCCAGGATAGGCTCGCATAAGGTAAGAAGGGAGTGGAGTTTTTGTGGGTAAAGGCAAACTAAGTCGAGTCCTACATAACTGTCAGTCCGGATGCTGAACAGTATGCGTAACGCATTTCTCCAGTTCCTACGCAAAAAAAAAAAAAATTGTATATAATGTATTAAACTATTTTGCTTTGGTAAATAAAGACGATAATAATAATTAAGTTTTTTAAAATTATTTGTTTAAAGTTTTTTATTACAATTATTAATGAAATTTAAGCAAGAAATATGACAATACACAATAAGTGTAATAGAATATAAAAATAATAATTTATTAGTTAAGTTCATTTTATGAATAATGCAAATTCAAGGTATACAGGTTATATTAAAAAACCTATATTTACAAAATTGTAATTTCTTTTCATTTTTTCTTATATTTCATATGTATTTTTAGTTACTGAAGAGGCTCATATAAATGAGAGGAACGCCTAAATTTTAAATACAGTTCATATCATAAAAACTAAAAAAAGTTTTTTCATTTTTGCCCAGTCCTTGGTCATTTCAAAATAACAATTTCAAGATTTATATTATAAAGTAATGGGCAATATAAATAAAAATAACAATAATTATTTTTATTATATTTATATATATAATTAATAAAATTTTCCCAGTTTATCAAAACAAAAGAATTGCTTTATCCAGAATGCGCAGGCATGATTATGAGAAACAGAGAATTTTTATACTCGTGATTTAAAAAAAAATACTTAAGTTTACAATTTACTTTTTTGCATATTTTTATTTAAGTATATTAACAGTCTTTTTAACTCTTATAAATATAATAAATATTAGTGAAATTCAAAAAATTTTATACAAATTTTTAACACATAAGTTTAAAATTTTTTAATCCTGCGTCTGCCTTCTTGAGTTATATTTAAAGTTCGTGGTGTCTTTGTTTATCTTATGTGATGTTAATATTTATTGTCTGGTAAACAATACATTGTAAAAAATACATATCGAAAAATTATATACTGAAATCAATAATAAAAAGTTTTATTGTGCAGTGTATTTAATTCATCAGAATGTCATCTACTGTGTGTTCAGTATGCAATAAAGATCTTCTTCCTCCCATTATAGCATGCAATTGTTGTAACATGATATTTCACTATAATTCCAATTGTTCTGGTTTAACTGTAACTGAGCAAAAAGCATTAGAAATAAAAAATCCCAATCTAGTTTATTTTTGTAAATCTTGTAAAAATAGTACTGGTCTAAAAAAAGTTTTTGTTGATAATATGATGGAAATAAGTGAAGAATTTAAAGTAATAAAAAATACATCTAAAGCATGTGAAATTATTTCTAACACAAATACAGAAGTAAAAAATTTAGTAGAAAATGTTATTCCGGATCTTAAAAAGAATATTGATAAACAATCGGTTAATAAAAATCAGATTGAAATGGATTTTTGGGTGAAGTCGAGGGAATATTGTCAAAAAGAAACAATGTTGTTCTATATGGCTTACAATGTCAATTGTAGTAATAACGTTTTAGACCTATGTCTTTCTGACCGTAAAGTTAAAGTTTCAAAGTCCCTGGAATCAATTTCAAAGGTAGATGATTTTCACCCTCTTCTTGATGTTGATTTGGATTTTGATGTTGATGTAATGTTTAATAAATGTTAAAAATATGATTTCTTTTATTATAATTTTAAAAGATGTGATTATGATCTAATTAATAAAAAAATTTATGAAATTGAATGGAATATTTTGTTTGATGATTTAGATTCAGTAACAGCTGTTAAATTTTTTTACGAAAATATTTTAAATATTGTTGATAAATTTGTACCTAAGTTTAAGTTTTCTGAATCTAAGTTCAAAGTTTGGTTCACAAAGGAATTAAAATCTAAAGTTTTCTCTAAAAATATAGCCCACAAAAAATATAAATCTTCAAAAAATAAATTAAAAAGAAAAGTTTTATATTTTCAAAAAATTAAGAGATGAATGCAAAAATGTGGGTGATAAATGCTATAATAATTATTTGAACGAAATTCAATTAAATTTAAAAAAAAAATCCCCAAGGGATTTTGGAGATTTGTAAAATCTCAAATATCTAATACTGGTTTTCCTAGTTTGATGTACTTACAGAATGATTATGTTGAAAACACTCACGATATTTCTAACTAATTCTCTAAATTTTTTTGTACCGTTAATTTAAGTTAATTAAGATAAATTTTTAAATAAGAGTATTGCTTTTGATTCAATAAAAAATAGCTTTGAAAATTTGAATAAAATTAAAGAATTAAATTCTAATTATTTTCACATTACAGTAAAGGAAATAGAAAATAGCATTAAAAAGCTAAAACCTCCTTCCAAACCGGGTCCAGGCGGGATACCCTCCGTTTTTATTAAAAATTGCTGCCTATCGTTGCTAAAACCATTGTTCATTCTCTTTAATTTATCTTTACAATCTGGTAGTCTTCTCCTGATTTGAGAGTCATCACATATTAATCCTATTCATAAAAGTGTATCTTTTCAAAATATTGAGAATTATAGTCCTGTTGCATTAATTAGTGCAATACCTAAGATTTTTGATAATATTATGTCCATAAAAATTAAAACCATCTTGCCTGATATTATATCAGATAAGCAACATGGTTTTATAAGCAATAGATCTACAATAAACGAATTTAGCTATATACACCAATTATATCTATTCATGTTTTGAAAATAAATCACAAGTTGATTTAGATTTCAAAAAGGCATTTGATATGGTTGATCATGATATTTTGATTTTTAAATTAAAATGTTATGATTTTACTGATATCTTTATAAAATGGATTAGTAACTATCTTAAAGACAGATTTTTAATTGTTGAAGTTAATGATGTAAATTCAATACCTAATGAAGCTAAGTATGGGGTGCCACAGGGGTCACACCTTGGACCATTACTTTTCTAAATATTCATTAATTACGTTATTAATACAGTAAATTCATCTGAGATACTACTTTTTGTCGATGATATTAAATTATTCAGAAAATGTGTTTAAATGAACATAAGCTTTTACATGGTGATTTGTTGAGACTGTTAAAGTGGCGTAGTTTGAATAGATTTGACGTTAATGTTTGACGTTATTGTATTGATAGACTTGAAAAAGTAAATCATAAATTTATTAGATTTTTAGCTTTTAAATCTGGATCACCTATGAATGTTATTGATTATAGCTATTCTGAAAACGCTTTAAAATTCAATGTCTCAACAATTGAATCTAGTATGAACGAAAATGATATACTTTGGATGCAAAAAATATTAGATAACAATATAAAATGTTCTGAATTATTTAATCTTTTATCTATCAATGAACAATCATCATAACTTTATCGTTATAACGAATTTAGGCTGATTAGAAAATTCTCATTGAAAAATTTAAAACCAAATTACCTTAATACAGAGTGTTTAAAGAGTGTTTAATAAATTCAAGCTTATTAAAAAAAGGTCATCAAATTGATACTCTAGCATTCCATTTAAAAAAAATATTTTTAAAATTTTAAATACTACTTTAACATTCCTTTGTGAATATTCAATTTATTTAAATATTTATTTGAAACTTTATTTTAGAAATGTATTTATTATAATTTATTATTTTACTTATCTGCACATTTTGATTTATTAAAAAAAAAAAAAAAAATTGTTTAGTTATATTTTTAATTTATTTGTACAAAACTATATTTTTTTAAACAACAAAAACATCTAGTTGTATATTATTGTAATTGCCTTCAGGCGAAAATAAAATATAATAAAATAAAAAAAAAATATTGATAGAATTTCATAATTTAAATAAAGCTATAAGATAAATATAAATAATTCACGACATAATATTAGTAAATTTATATTATTTAAAATTAAGAGTCTCCAAACTTTGAGATTTGTCTATGAAGCTGACATCTTTGCTGAAATGTTTCTCTAATTTACTTTATACAATATAATTTTATAAGAAAATAGCAATAGGTAATCATTTTGACTGTTTAAAAATGAAATTTTCCATTTATAACAAAAAATTTCAATTTTTTCCAAAATAGCGTCAAAAAAAGTGGATGTAGCTCTTGCACGACATTTAAATGTTAATATTTTTCAACAAAAATTTAGGCACCTTATTTTTTCAACAAATGAAAACTTTTTCTATTATCCAGCTAAAAATTCGACATGTTGATTTTTTTTAACACAGTATATTAATATTTAAATGTCGTGCAAGAGCTACATCCACTTTTTTTGACGCTATTTTGGAAAAAATTGAAATTTTTTGTTATAAATGGAAAATTTCATTTTTAAACAGTCAAAATGATTACCTATTGGTATTTTCTTATAAAGTTATATTGTATAAAGTATACGAAACTATATTTTTACACCAATTTAAATATTTTAATACTTTTGCATAGAAAATTCGTTGTATTTTTTAGGGTTTTTAATCTGTTTTCATTTACTTTTTTTGGCCCTTTCAACTTTTTTTACCATACTCGACAAGAAACTACTATTTTATCATCAAAAAAGTGAAAAAAAATCATAAAATCAATCAATCTACATGGGCTATTACTAGTATGGATGATAAGTTATTTTAAATAATGTCTGGTATTACAAATTTGCAAACATCAGTAAATACCTTTCAGCAAGGTTATAATACCATAGTACAAAAATATAGTAAAATTGAATCTGAGGTACGCCAAAATCGTGACTACATAGTTGGTATAAATGGAGATTTACGAGCAGTGGACAAAGTTGCAGTAACAGCATTTAATGCAATCAAATTAGCTCAATTGGATTCACAAAAAGTGCATTCAACTTTATCAACTTCAGATACGCAGTTTATGGGAAGAGATGTCTGATCGAGAAGTTGCTGACAGATTCTTAATAGCAATTGGTGCTGAACACCTAATATTCCACATCACAGATGTACGAGAATTAAAAACAAAAAATATAAATCAAGATAACCAAGATTATTACAAATTAATAGTTAAATTCTCTTCACTGAAAAAAATTTACCGATGGAGCCTGCGGGTTCTCTATATAGACGCGCGCTGTTGAATTATTTCTCATGTCACGTCTGGAGAAAATGTATACTTTTCGTCAGTATTATAAGTTAGAGTTCTCGTCTTTTTGAAAGGAGAGGAATCGTCTTGCTTGAGTTGGACGCGGACAAAGATGCGTAAACAAAGTTGCGCAAAATGTCGAACAATATACTAAATATATCAAAACTAAATATACTATATATAGTTTTGAATATCTCATATACAATATATATTTTATATATGTATACATTTACATTTATTATATTATACAGAATTTTAACGCGTGATCTGCGTCCTTGATCTGGGTCGTAAAATTCCAGGTGCTGCGTCTTGAATCGAACGGACGAAGACTCCGGCATGTAAAGAGGACGATATGTTCGATTTTTATAGACGTTACGATAGAATTTTCCACGACATTTTGACCACGGATATACTATAGACGCAGTATCTATAAATGCTCGGAGGCTCCCTCGGTAAATTTGTTTCAGTGTTCTTTTCAACTACGCAAAAATGTGATGTCATTCAAACTACGAAGAGGTAAGGTAACTTTTGGCGATCTTTTTCCACCAACGCAGATATCGCATGATGCTAATAAAATTTTATATTTTAATGATTTATTACCATTAGATATGCATAAAAGATACACACAAATCTCAAAATTTTTTAAACTCAATCGTAAAATTTCTATCTTTTGTAGTGAAGGTCAGGTGTTTTTTGAAAAAAATTGCGATCCTACTGTATTAATACCCGATGATTTTGATTTAGATATGTTACACACCCTATAGCAGTCAGAAAATTCGCTAATGAATCGATCAATACCTAAAATCAGTAAAAATATGATGGACAAAAATTTTAAACTTAATTTCTATTTTTCTAATGTTAATTCTTTAAAAAATCCAAATAATTTTTCCGGCTTTAAATACAGAAATAAATAAATTTTCCCCCCATATAATTGCGATAACAGAATCGTGGCTCAAGTCATATTATAACTCTGATCAACTCATGATAAGTTGTTATACTTTGATTAGAGCTGATCGGGTTGGTAGTAATGAAAAAGGTGGGCTTGTTGCCTCCCCGATTTAAAATAACTCGTTCATTCAAAAAATGTAATTTCAATCTAATAATTCAAGATTTAATATGTAATATATCTAATCTAGATCGTTCAGATCTAACAGATCCATCAATTATTACTGATGCTTTCTTGACCTCATGTAATAAAATACTAGATAAACATGCTCCTGTTTTTAAAAATTTGATAACTAAACCAAATACGTTTGAGTTAGATGATAATTTAAAATTGCAATTTAAAATACGGGATAAACTTTATAAAAGGTATCTAACTACAGGTGATGAAACCTTTTTAACTTAATTTCGCAAAATGCGTGTAGATTTAAAAACTGAGGTCAGAAAAAGGAAAGATGACTATATTGAAAATAGTCTTGATAATTCTGCAAATTCTTCTACTCTATGGCGAATTTTTGACTCCATAGGACTTACATCCACTACTAATACATCTCCGCTACAATTTTTTTCTGCTCAAGAAATAAATATTTTCTTTTCTAATATAAATAAATCATCACCATCTTGTGTCATATTACCACTCTTCTCTCATCAAATAACTTTAACTACTACTTTCTCACTAACACTTCTGATCAAGTACCTAAAGCAATTATAAAAATAGTTCCTAAATGTAAAGGTCAAAGTTCAGATGGTTTTAAAATTCGAGATTATAATGATTCTAAGAATATTTTATTGGACAATATAACCTTAATATTTAATACATCAATTACCACCTCCGAATTCCCCAATGTATGGAAAAGAATATTTATATTTGCTTTAAGTAAAATACCTAACCCACTATCTCCTTCTGATACACGTCCGGTCGTTGATCCGGTTGTGGTCTACTTAGAGACCAATAATCTTGTTAATACACACCAATCTGGTTATAGAAAAAACTTCAGTTCCTAAACAGTATTAATTAATCTCATTAATACAATACGTCGTGGTGTCGAATTAGGCTTAATACAATTAACCACACTATCTTATTGCAAAGGTTATATGTATAGGCTTTACTGATCATACCCTGCAATGGTTTCATGATTATTTACTTTTTCGTCAGCAAGCAGTTATGGATGAAAATGGCAACCCAACTGAGTTCATTACGACCAGTTCAGGAGTGCCTCAGGGCTATGTTCTTGGGCCAATACTATTCTTAATCTATATGAATTCTATTTTAGAATATATTATTTATTGCCATTCTGAAATGTTTGTTTACGACTTACAAATTTATGTACAAAGCAAAGTTCCCTCTTATGACACTGCATTAAATAATACACAGAGTGATGTTAATGCAATTGTAGATTGGACAACAATAAATCACCTAAAATTAAATCCTAATAAAATTAAAATCATTAATTTTGGCACAACTTTTCAATTAAATAATTTAAATACATATTATGATTCAAATATTCCCCCAATAACGGTTTCAAGTGTAAACATACCCTATTCAACTTCCGTTTTAAATTTAGGAGTAATTTTAACTCCAACTTTGAATTGGTCACAGCATATTATGAAATTGTCAAAAAATGTTCATTATAAATTGCATCGTTTACGATTGAAATCAAGATTACTTTCATATGAGCTTCATAAATTATCGGTATCTTCTTTAATCATTTTTTGATTATTGTTGCCTGGTCTATGATGCACTTGAAGTTACTCTTGCAGACAAAGTAGAAAGGATTTTAAACTTAGCAATACGATTCATTTTTGGTGTTGGTAGATATAAGCATGTCTCAATTACCCCATTAAGAAATCAATTAAATTGGTTAACAGCAAAAACTCGTAGAAAATATTTTAGGCTAGTACTTGTACATAGCCTAATAACAACCAAAAGGCCGCCATATCTCTCATCACAATTTAAAACCTAAAAAACTGTATCCACCTTAATTTTCAAGACGATCGGCTGGATCTGTCAAAAGTGACAATAATTTTTGAAAATTATAAAAGTTTAGGACTAATATTATATATATATATATATTTCTAATTTTTAATATCCTATATCCTTTATATTTTTAAAAGTTTAGGACTAATATTATTTATATTTCCAATTTTTATCTGTCACTGGTATAGTAACTGAATATAGTAACTAAAAAAACTTGAACAGCTGTAATCAGGCAGAAGTTTAGAATGGGGTAGTCAAGGGAAACAATGATTGCTTGTGGATCCTATGGAAGGATAGCGAAGCTTTTTATTGCTGATCACTAATTATCCGTCTGGGTTTATATGCCCATAATTTTTATGATTCAGTAATTTTTAGATAAAACTTCGGGTAAAAAAAGGTTATTTTACAAAATATTGAGTAACTTAAAACAATATATTTTTGGAAAAATGAAGTCGCAGGGGTCCAGAGGGGCGCAGCCCCTGGTGGCTGCCGGGGCGAGCGAAGCGAGCCGGAGGCAGCTAGTTAAAATATAAGATATAAATTTTAGCAATATTATTTTAGCAAAAAGATTAATTTAAACATTATAATAAATATTACATTTTAATAATAAGTACTCTTAATACTATATAAATTAATTACAATCAGATTAATTACACTTAACACTATATACATTAATTACAATTAGATTAATTACACTAAACACTATATACATTAATTACAATTAGATTAATTACACTTAACACTATATACATTAATTATAAAAAATCTGAAGAGGAAATCAGGCGTTCACAAAGAAATCTTCCTGACACTTCCTTATTAGATTTCCTGCCTCTCACTTTTTCCCTTCCGTCTTTTTATAGAACAGATTTCTATAAAAGGTCTTTCTTTATCACTTTCTTTATCCCTGTGATAAAATAAATGAAGGTACTCTAGTACCATTTGTGCATGAAGTGAAAGATCTTGGTTTGATTTTGGACAATTCACTAACCTGGGAATCTCAGGTAATTGCAACTGAGAAAAGTCAACAAAATATTATACACCCTGCGATTCATTAGACACTGTACCTCTGAAACTCTGCGTAAGCGACTTGTCCAAGCATTAATTTCACCTCACCTAGACTACTGCAGCACTGTTATTTTAGATGCTAAAACATCTCTACTGGACAGAATACAAAGACTTAGCAACAAGGGCACTCGGTACATTTTTGGCATAAGAAAAGATGCCCATATCTCACCATTCAGAAATAAACTGAATTGGCTTAAGACAGACACATGCACACCGTATTTTTGTAATAATATTATTTAAAAATACTACGCATGAATCAGCCAAATTACTTAGCAAATTTGTTTACAAGACACCGGCCTAAACAAACTGCAAGAGGGGTGTCTAAAACTATAGAACTGACTGTACCTGACATCATAAAGGGGAGAGGGGCTAATTCTTTTCAGGTATTGGGGGTAAAAAAATGGAATTCACACATACACATTTCCATTCGAAACCTCCCTTCCGTAAGTCGTTTTAAAGCAGCTCTTTTTAAGCACCTTCATACCAAAGATTCCAGATTGGATGGCTCGAAGCCTGCTGTTGATTAGTATACGCTTTACTTACTTATTTAATTGTTTACTCATTTATTATAGGTGCAATAAATTTTAGTATACTGGTTCTGTGATGGTTCCACCAGATGTATACATTCTATTAACTTAGTTTTACTTTAAATTTAAATATATTATATGTAAACTGACTACATACCAAATCATTGTTATACCAAATTATACGCTATTAGGTTATTATATTTTATGTACATGTATATATTTTTATTTTAGTATTTGGTGCAAATAAACTTTATCTTATCTTATGTTATCTTACCGTTAGTATAAATAATCTATTATACAAAAATTAAACATCAAATATATACCTAGATTTGCTAAATCCATTTAAAATCATTTTATTATTTTATTCAATAAGCTAAAATGATAAAATCAAAAAAAAATTTATTTCCAACAATTTTATTTACATTATTTGTATATAATGTAATTTGAATTTTATTATTTAAAATAATATCCAGTTCATATAGTTTTCAATCAAATTTTGATTGTAAATTTGGATTACCCAATTTTAACAAAAAAAAAAAAAAAAAAAAAATTAGCCTTATTTTTAACGAATTAATTCTGAAATTGAGAAAACTATGAAAATTTGAAAAAAATGTTAATTATAGTTTAATAGAACGTTCATATCTCATTATTAAACAAACAGAAAAATAAAATTTGACTGCAAATGCAGTTTTATTGACAGTAAAATTTCTATATATTTTTCTCTTTAATCTACTCATGGATTTTAATAATAAGTAAAAAAATTAGTAATTTTTATAATAAGCAAAAACAATAATGGCCTGAAGGTAGAAAATAGATAAAATAATACCAATTATAATAAAAAAAAAAATTTTAATTTTTTTATCTTTTTAAGGCAAGATTTCGAGACTTTCGAGACGAGACAAGATGAGACTTTCAAAAAATGAGATTTTTTGAGACCGTGGCGAGATCTTGGCAAATCTCGCCGCTGTCGTCTCGCGTGAAGCACTAAAAATTTCATATTTTCTGTCCTGTTCTGTTTTGGATTCCACAGAGAATTTTACATAAGAATATATCTTTTTATGTCGTTAAAAGCTTTTATATTAAAACAGAGAAATTCGAAAGATTTTTCCAATTAATTTTGATTAATTTAGTATAATTTCAAAAATTAAGAAATTCCTCAAGAGTCCTACACCAGTGCTATTTTTTTTTTCTAATTTTTTATTTTTTTTTCTTTCTTTAATTAAATCTTTTTTGCATCTTATCAGAGTAGTCCTGCATTCCTTATTCAATTTAGGAAATTTTGGTATAAACACTTTTTTAATATAATCAAAAATAATGTCATAAGTTTCTTAAAAAAATTTTCAACTTCTTTTTAAACAATTTTTTTACACAATATTTTATAAGAGGCTAAAACACAAAAATGTCCGCCAAAATTCGAGATTTCGCTCTATAAGGCTAAAAATTGGGCTGGTGGCCTGTTTTTGGTAGTAATTTAAGAAAAAAAACTTTCGAGTCGTTTAGAAGGCCTGACTATCATTATTACTCTCACTTCATTTAAATTTACCCAATATTATTATATTACTTTAATCTATCACTGTAATAAATATAAAAAACTCTAATCAGATCTGTGAAAATTCTTTTAAACTGCCTAATTATCATTTCTAGACTAAAAATAAAAAAAAAAATAAGAAAAAAAAATTTTTTTAACCATCTCTGAAGGTCATCAGGTCGTATGCATTAAAAATTACGTAAAATAAACGAAAAATATAGTAAAATTTAGGGTTGCTGAATAAGGTCCTATCCTATTTTTTCTTATAATTTTTTTTCACTTTTTTGATGATAAAAAAGTAATTTCTCGTCGAATATGGTAAAAAAAGTTGAAATTTCGGGCCAAAAAAAGTAAATGAAAACAGGTTAAAAACCCTAAATAAAACAACGAATTTTCTAAGCAAAAGTATTAAAATATTTAAATTGCTGTAAAAATATAGTTTCGTATACTTTATACAATATAACTTTATAAGAAAATACCAATAGGTAATCATTTTGACTGTTTAAAAATTAATTTTTCTTTATAACGAAAAAATTTCAATTTTTTCCAAAATAGCGTCAAAAAAAGTGGATTTAGCTCTTGCGCGACCTTTAAATGTTAATATTTTTCAACAAAAATTTATGCACCTTATTTTTTCAACAAATGATAACTTTTTCTATTACCCAGCTAAAAATTCGATCTGTTGATTTTTTTGAACACCCCTAGTGTACACAAGCAAGCATATTTAGTCGTTTTGAAAACATGTGCAAAGCAAGTACTTAAACAAACTTTCAAAAAAAATAATTTTATATTTTTAATACTTTTTGTTTTTTAAATAATTAATGGTGTCTAGATAAGGTGTATTAGGAGTCTACTGACGAGCCAACCTAATACACTCTGGCGAAACACTGTCACGTGACTATTAGTTGAAAATTAACCAATTTATTATTTAAATTAATAAAAATATCACCTTTCCTAATATTTAATTTTGGAAAATAATTAATTTTTAAAACTTACGAAATTTGTTTTTGAGTCTAAAGAGGTCGCGGGGGTCTAAAAAAAATTGTGCCCAAAAATATGTACAAAGGACCATTTTGGCCAATTTTCAGAGTTTTTGACAATATCGTTTCACAGAAAAAAAATAATTACCAAAAAAATAACTAAAAACACAGGTTTTTGGTCAATAAAATGGCAATACGATCAGCTGAGATTTAGTGCGTCAAATTTTCAGGTAAAACAAAAGATATGTATAAATTTAAATATATATGAAATATTGATTGCATGTACTAAATTCATGAAAATCATTAAGATATTAAGAAATAAAAATTTTTTTATTTCCTATGATAGTACATTAAATGGTATTTCAATCGAACACATTGAGCGATATCATCAGTAAGTACAGTAAGAAACTCAATTAATTATATTATATACCATCTAACAACATTCGTTGACATTTAATGATCCATGTTATAAATTGATTTCAAGTATATTTTCTCGCAAGGACAGTGAGTCAGAAAGTGTATATAAAAAATCAAAGATATCTCAAGCTGATATTATTGGTATATTAGAAAAATACATTGATTTTCTTACGAATAATTTCGCTAAATGTATTCGAGTGAAATACCATTTATATGTTATTGTAGGATTAAGGAAATTATTATTTCCTAATATCAAAATTTTTAGGGTTCTTAAAACATGTTTAAAAAACAGGTCTTATCCGATTCGTTTCATATTGTAGTTTTACTTTTGCATGTTTCAAGCCCGGTGTGCATAAAAAATGAACAAAATTTAAAAAAAAGTTATTAAAATATATGTGGTGATATATTATTAGCAACTTTTCTCTATTTTTCCTTTTTTTAATTTTTATTGCAGAAAGCACGTGTAAAGCTTCAATTAAATTTTGCTAAATTTTAATAAAATAAATGATTTTTTACCGAAAAAAGGATGCGAATTTTACGTAGCATACAAAAAACTACATTCTTTGCATAAGCAATCGCTTAAAATATTATTAAAAATAAGATAATTTATGTAGGGCTTTTAATTTATACTAAAATTTTACCCTCTATAAGTGCGGTTTTTTATTGAAAAAAAACTTTTATTTAAAGTAAAAGTCTATCTATAAAAAAATAATCATATTTTTTTTTATAGATTTAGTTAATTTTTTCATATACATATTTTCATTTGTAATCAATATTAGCTTTAATGCATAAGATATTATATAAAATTTTAAAAATATGTTTATAACATTTAAAACAACTTCTGACCCTTTTATATATCTTTTATCAGCCAATATCATCATAATTTATAAAAATCGCTTTCAGCAAAACATATATCGCTAAAGGGTAATTCCATGGATAAATAGCACAAAATGGAACGCGAGGTCTCAGAATTAAAAAATTTTATTTTTATTTGAAAAAACTACTTAAAATTAGATGATTCACCAAATCTGAAGGTTTTTTATGGATTTTTAAGAGAGTTATGTTCTAAAGTTTTTTGGTAAAATTGCTCTCCTCAGCCACCATTTTTGAAAGTGAAAAAAAGCTCCGGAAAACGTTAAAAAATAAAAAAAAAAAAGGTTTTCGATGTAAAATTTGATGAGGAATTCGAATTTTCAGTCAGATTTTCCCCATTCTGTGCCCATTCGCGGGAAAATTCAAATTTCTGCCCCAAATTTGACAACTTTAAGTGAAAATAGCCGAAAGGCTTCCCACTGAAAAAAAAAATTTTTTCTTCTTAAAATTTAATAAAAATGATTATTTTTATAATGGGATTTTCTTGATTTTTTTACATTTTTAGTCTAAAAATCATGAAAAATCTAAAAATAAAAGTACTTCTTTTGAGGAAACAAAAATTAGTTTTACTAATAATGAAAAATAAGTTTTTTTTTAAGTTTAGAGTTTATTTTTCATCGAAATGTCTATAAATGATTTTTATAATTAATTTTAATTATTTTGTCAAATTGAGATGTATCATTCTAAGGCTACCAAAATTACTATACCCTTGTAAAATTTCCTGCAGAATTCAATTTTTTTGTCAGATTTTCATTTGGTCACGTGACTAAGCGGGAAATTAGCAGAATAACTAACAAGTCGAAAATGAGAAAATTGAAAAATTCACTAAAATCAGCATTATTACTCTCTTATATAAAAAATTACCCTCAGGAAAATTTTTTCTATGATATATATGAAATTTTCGAAAAATTTCAGAAAAAAAAATATTTTTTTAGTGGGAAGCCTTTCGGCTATTTTCACTTAAATTTGTCAAATTCGGGGCAGAAATTTGAATTTTCCCGTGAATGGGCACATAATGGGGAAAATCTGACTGAAAATTCGAATTCTTCATCAAATTTTACATCGAAAACTAAAAATAACTAAAACTTACCTTTTTTTTTTTATTTTTTAACGTTTTCCGGAGCTTTTTTAAGGAACTTTCAAAAATGGTGGCTGAGGAGAGCAATTTTACCAAAAAACTTTAGAACAGCATAACTCTTTTAAAAATCTATAAAAAATCTTCAGATTTGGTGAATCATCTAATTTTAAGTAGTTTTTTCGAATAAAAATAAAATTTTTTAATTCTGAGACCTCGCGTTCCATTTTGTGCTATTTATCCATGGAATTACCCTAAATATATTTGTTATTTATCAACAGATTGTTGTTAGTGTTTTAGTATTAATTGCAATAAGATTATTATTCACCAGCATCGATTCCCTTGAATCATTTTTGAATTGGTTAAAAGGTGCATCTTTAGAAGATGAGTCAGAATCACCATTTGAATGTTTAACAAAAGACCTTATATTATGACTTAGGTTTTCCAAAGGAATTGTAGATACAACTAATGGACTTTTTTGTCCATGTGGTCCTCGAACAGTCATTATCCATGGCTCATCTAAATCACTATCGTGCTTTGATTCTTCGCTAAAATATAAAATTTTTATTACTTATAATTTAATAAAATGGCTTTCATACAATAGAAACATCATTAATTTTTTTTTATACAGAATATTATGCAAATACCAATGAAAAAATCAGATATAAATATCATAAAGCTGATAGTATTTTCATTTCCAATATTAAATGTTACTTATTGAGTAACCACTGACTGGGGTCTACACGCTTATCACATAAAGTATTCTAAATTCTGGAATAATATTCCCCCATGCATACATAACCTTTCGTCTTATTCGCGTTTCAAAAAGGCAATGAGAGGATACTTATATAAATCAGATGTTATATAGCTGATCATTAGCAGGTTAAAGAATAGACCTGCTGTTTGATTGCTTTACAATCCTATTGAATTATTGACAAGTTGAATGTTTGAATGGTTGACAAATTGACTAATTGCTGTTATCATTTACTATTTTTCTAAACCAATTTTGTTGTTTGTAACATATTAATTTAATTTTTTATTTTTTTTCTAATCTTATTTTATGTATATTTGTATATATTGTAATTTAATTTAATTTAATTTGCTCTATTTATTGAATATTTATGTATATGGGTGGTTTTCACTAGAACTGTATATTTTTTTTATTATTTACGACACAACAATAATTATATATATATATATTTTTTTTTTGTATTTTTATATTTATCAAGGTCCAAAAACTTAAAATTTTAAAATGTCAGTCAGTGCAGTAGATCCACTTGATTTCAGCAAGTTGAAAGGCAAATGAATTAAAAGGTTGATGAACCTATGTAACATCAAATTAATTAATTAAAAGTTCAAAATAATGTTCATGATTTGTAATGATAACATCAACAATTGAAAATTTAAAACAACATGAATTGATAATATCATTCCATAAAAACATTGAAATTACAACTTTTCTATAAAACAGGTTACTGCTATTCGAAAAAAATTTAAAGTGGCGTATACTTTGCTAAATTCAATACATATATTTCAATGCTATAATTGCATAAAAACATTTGAAATAACAACATTTCTATAAAACAGGAGGAGATTCGAAAATATTTTTGCGGTGTATATTCTGCTAAATTTTTCAATAATATTTCAAAATATTTCAATAATATCATTACATAAAAATATTTGAATTACAACATTTCTATAAAAAAAGACGGAATTCGAAAACATTTAAGTGGGGTATATTTCGCTAAATTCAATAAAAATAGTTCAGTGCCATCATTGCATAAAAACCTTCGAAAATTACAACATTTCTATAAAACAGGACAGTATTAAAAAACTTGTAATTGGGGTATATTCTGCTATATTCTTTCTCTATAGTAAAATTCATATTGATTGTCTTCAATTTGAAAAAACTGAAAAAATTTCAATCTATTTTGTTTGATATATGGAAAATTCCAAAAATTTTACCATAGAGTAAAATGGATATCGGCTGTACTATTTATGAAAAAACATAAAATTATAAAAATTTCACTCTACAGTAAAATTTATATTGGCTGTATACATTATGAAAAAAATTCAAATTTTTCAATATATATTGTTGGCTGTTTTATATATGAAAAAACCCAAAAAATTTCACTATAGAGAGTAAAATGGATATTTTCTTATTAAGACAGAGATTAGAATATGGACATATTTATTTATTTATAAAATATTGTCTTTTCTGCTTGTAAGTGACAGTTTTGACCAGCCCTCAGAAAGCTGTTTTACAGATTGAAAATCGTTCGTGAAAGTGTTGTAAACATATTCTTTAGTATTTCTTGATATTTTAATTTAAAAGAAGTTAAAATTAAGTATTTGTGTAATAAATACATCTCTTTTTTATAAAAAATTAATAATTAAATTACGATATGTATGTTCTGCTAGCGCAATAAAATTAAAAATCGTAAAAATGGGCAAAATTTAAAAAATTAAAATTTTGAATTTTTAAAGTTTTTATATTTTTTAATACTTTTTCTAAATTATAAATTTATTCTTAAATATCTTATAATATACGTGTAATTCTGTGGTATAATTTTTTTATTTATTTCGATATTGATGAATTAAGCAATGGTTTATGTTATGTATACATTAAAAAAAATTTGTATTATTTTTTTAATTTACAACTTGATTATTTTTTTACAAATATTGTGAAATTTTTTTTTTTTTTTAGGTTTAATTTGATACATATTTATTTAGTTTTTTTTTGTCAAGGCAATCTTGAGAATCTTGCATCAGCCATAGTCTTTGCGGGACTGAAGACCCGAAAATTTCCATGACCGTCCAGTTGTACAAGTACAACCGGAGGACTGCCAGTGAACGCGGTCGCCGGTTTTGCCCCAGGTTCTTACTGGATAAACACACTATAAACCCCCCTGCACTTGTTTGCCCCAGAGTGAGTCTAGGGGAGAGTGACGCCATAGGCCCAACAGCCGCCATTAACCGCTGAATTAGCCCATAAGAAACACATGGGACGCCATTAACCACCTTAGTAACATTTTAGTAACAGGTACCACCGTGTCGTCACTCTCACTAGACACACTCTGGTTTGCCCCAAACCGGAACTCCCTTTTCAGGTATAACTTCAATTTGGGACGCGAAACCTAGGCAACTGACCGCTGCCTACCCCCAGTTTAGGGACAGGAGAACTCTTTACGATAGAAAGCCCTCCTCCTTTTTCTTCAACAAGGTGGCCCTTACGTACTCTGCTACTTTGTTCCAATTTTCAGAACTCCGTAGCATTTCCGGGACCACTCGCGCTGGCCTCCAAGGGAACAGCGGGCGCCTCTCCGAGTAGCGCACACATTCGAAGAATGTGTGCTTTACGGTATCTACCTCACCCGGTTAGTTTAGGCACTACCGTGTTGACACCTTGTGCCACTTCCTCAATATGTCACGGAATTATCCGTTACCTGTTAACCCATTAGTTCCCAAGCGGACCTGAGATGTCGTTTGAAATTACGTCTATAAAGCTTGTTTAAAATCAAAATTTTTTTTAACCAAAAATGTTCCCCTATGCAAAAAGAGTTGCTCTTTCATATTTTTGGGTCAGATTATTAAAATCTTGGACCGGAAGTGAAATATAACCACTCAAAGTTCGCTAATTTTAAATTATGGAAGATAACCAGTTCAGCCGATTTTTTTGAAAAATCGGACTATGTTATGGATCTAGCCTATTAAAAGTTAGCCACAATTATTTCTTAGCAACTTTGAAAGATTTTTGTGATTTTCCAAGATGGTGGACATCAAAATGGCGATTAATTTAATTGAAAAAACCAGGAAAAAACTAAAAGTAAAAAAAAACATCAGAATTTGATTTTTCCAATATTTTTTCAAACAAGTGAAGTTTCTTAGTGAAAATTTATGTATGCATGGAATATTTATAAAAAATTAAAATTTTGATGAAAAATGATATCAAATCTAAACTCAGACACCTAAAAAATGTATAGGATAAGTACCCACAGCCCATTTATTTTAAAATATTGTCACGATTTATTAGAATTCGATCCTTTTCCACCATTTTGGACGCCATTTTGAATTCAATTTTTTATAAATATTCCATGCATGTATAAATTTTCATATTTTTTTTCTTTTAGTTTTTTCCTGGTTTTTTCAATCAAATTGATCGCCATTTTGATGTACGCCATCTTGGAAAATCACAAAAATCTTTCAAAGTTGCTAAAAATAATTGTGGCTAACTTTTAATTGGCTAGATCCATAATATAATCCGGTTTTTCAAAAAAAACGGCTGAAAAAGTTATCTTCCATAATTTAAAATTAGCGAACTTTGAGTGGTTATATTTCACTTCCGGTCCAAGATTTTAATAATCTGACCCAAAAATATGAAAGAGCAACTCTTTTTGCATAGGGAAACATTTTTGGTTAAAAAAAATTTTGATTTTAAACAAGCTTTATGGACGTAATGTCAAACGACATCTCAGGTCCGCTTGAGAACTAATGGGTTAAGAAACGAACAAACAAACTGGGTGAGATAGAAATCCACCTCCCCAAGTTCGCGTCCAGTATGTGCACCCACCGACCACACTCGTCATTGCCGTATAATTATAGCATTGGAGCGGGCGCGGGTGGAAGCCATTTCGCGCTCTTCTTCACTTTCGTATATGAATTTGCGCTCCCTTGCTAGCAGGTCAATAGGAACGACACTAGCTACCACCTGAATCGCCGATAGCGATATGGTATGCGCTGGCGATCCTGAGTGCCGCTTGCCTCTGTACAGAGCAGATCTTAGACCTGTAATTCTTAATTCGGGCGGCGTTCGCCCAAATTTCCGAACCATATAGCAGAACAGAGTTCACCACGGACATCAGGAGTCTTCGCTTTCCTGGTTTGGGCCCCCCATGTTGGCCATCAACCTTGACAGAAAGATGCGACCGACGCGGCCTTTTCACTCGTCTTCTAAAATTGTCCCCAGAAGCTAAGATTGTTGTCAAGTAAAACTCTCGGGTACTTCTCCAATGTTCTGCTGTGGATCGAGTGAAGATTCCCGCTATCGTCAACGTTTATGTCAAATATAGTGGGATCCCTTGAACGGGTCAGCAGTACAATCTCCGTTTTTGGGATCGCAAGTTGGAGCCTGTGCTGGTCCATCCAGATTTTGATCTGTCTCATGACTTGCTGTAGTTTCTGCTGGGCCACTTCCTTCCCTTAGGATGGCTTTAGACAACCGACGATTAGCATCTTCGTGTTCCCGAGAGAGCACCGCGGCCTCGGGTGTTCCCCGTGCTCTCGGCGCTTTCCTTCGCGCCCTGTGACACTCCATTCTGAGGTCCGCTATTTCTGGGGTTCACCAGTGAACTGGCTTTCTCTCCTTCCAAGGCCAATGGCGAGGTATGGAGGCGTAGTAACGAGGTTACTTTCTTTACCAAGATTTCAGCCTTGCGGGGATTTGCGAGCCCTTCACGCCAAGTGGGGATGGACGCTGACTCGATCCGAAGATATTCTTCGAATCTGTCCTTGTCAATCATATTTATTTAGTTAATCAATAGCATAAGATTAAAAAATTTTCATTTGTTATAAACAAACTAGATTAAATTTTTTTATAATTTCTTCATTATCCACTAAACAACCTTTGTTTAAAGATACTTTATCCTCATCATTTACTTTTTGAATATCTTTATGAGTGTTTCTTAGTTAATTCAGCAAAAATTTTCAGGTCGGGTCGCTGAAACCGGGTAAAGAGTTTTTTTTGCCAGTTACCTATCCAAAATAATATTACTATCTAATATTACTAAAATAGTATTACTATCTCCACAAATTTTAGCCCTTAATATTGAAAACTAAGCCCAGGATGAATTTTTGAAAAAAAACCACGTTTTCATATTTCCGTAGCCGCTCATTCTTCTGTTATATGCCATGCCTTCTGGAAACGATTAAAAATTATGAAAAAAGAGGTGTATTATAAGCAGTGTATTATAATTTTACTATAGTAAAATTTTCTCAGAAATCCAGCACTGACATTAGTTTTTGAAAATTCCTACATGGGGAGCCGGAAAATTGATAATCGGGTATTGTACGGAAGCTACAGAAAAATTTTATATCCGAGTTTTTTATTAAGCTTCTCAGAAAAAGTGTGTTTGTATATATATTTTCGGATGCTATATCAACCTAGATTTGATCGAACTTCCTAGACCCTAAAATAATCGAAAAATCGTAAATTTTCTTCATTTTTTCTCTTTTTTTTCAGTTTTTTGAATTTTCCCGCTCTAAAAGATTCCGAATGATTTAAATAAGGAAAAATTCGGATTTCCAGGGAAATTTTACATACTCCCTTTATTTAAATATTTTTTAGGCTTTAATGTAAACGAGCTCACACCAAATGCCTCAAATACAAAAGTCGGATTTTCATCATTTTCAACAGTTTATCTGAATTTTCAAGCACTAAATGACCTTGTACTTAGATTTGGATTCTATAGAAAATTTCACATAAATTCTATACTATGAAAAGGCTTTTATGTAAGGCTTCTATACTATCTATAGGCTTTAGTATAAACGAGTTCATAGCAATGGATTTAAAAAATTCTGATTTTCCGATTTGTTTTTTTACATTTTTTTGTATTAGTGCGGTTACTTGGGGGTTTTCGAGGGTGAGAAAATCATTTTTATGAATAAAAATTTTAATTTTTTCGACCTAGCATTTTTTCCAATTTTCCAAGATGGCAGATTAAAAAATATTATAAGCTTTTTACATTGCCTGGAGGTTTTCAGAGTCGTTAAAACGTTATTATTAATTAAATTTTTCATTATTTGACCCAGAATATTTTCCGATTTTCCAATATGGCGGAACGAAAAACATGAAGAGGAACTTTCTATATTTTCTGGGGATTTTCGAGCTTAAGAAAAACGTTTTGAATTATGAAAATATTTTTACCCTAGCATATTTAAATCATAAAAACGTTTGTCTCAACCTAGAAAACCCCTAGACAATATATGTAGATATTTCTACTTTTCATGTTTTTTGTTCCGTAATATTGAAAAATCGGAAAATATGCTAGTTTGAAAAAATAAAAGTTTTGATCGATGAAAACGTTTTTCTATTCCTCAAAAACACCCAGGCAATGTATAAAACTTATTCTGAAATGTTTTTTGGTCCACCATCTTGGAAAACCAGAAAATATGCAAGGGCGAAAAAATTAAATTTTTTATTTATAAAAACGATTTTCTCGACCTCAAAAACACTCAGAAAAAAGTAGAAAGTTTCTCTTTTCATGTTTATTGGTCCACCATATTGGAAAATCGGAAAATTGATTTGAATGAAAAATTAGAAATTACGCCTGCAGGATATCAGCTTTCCATCGTACGGTTCATTTTCAACTCTAAAGTATTCCAGGAGATGGCAGAAATTTAAGGGATTTAACTCCCTGCCCCAGTCATTTCACTCTTTAAATCAGGGCGTGTTAATTCTCTAATTTAGGAAGTTTACTCTCTGATTTAGGGAGTTATATCTCTCTGAGCCAGGGAGTAGTATTACTGGTTATGTTTGTTAGAGTAACCGCATAAATACAAAAAATGTAAAAAAACAAGGAAAATCAGAATTTTTTAAATCCATTGCTAAGAACTCGTTTATACTAAAGCCTAAAGGTTTTCATAGTATAGAAATTATATGAAATTTCCTGGAGAAACCAAATCTAAACTTATTTGACTTACACGAGGTCATTTAGTGCTGGAAAATTCAGAAAAACTGTTGAAATTGATGAAAATCCGACTCCTGTATTTGAGGCATTTGGTGTGAGCTCGTTTACATTAAAGCCTAAAAAATATTTAAATAAAGGAAGTATGTAAAATTTCCCTAGAAATCCGAATTTTTCCATATTTAAATCATTTGGAGTCATTTAGAGCGGGAAAATTCAAAAAACTGAAAAAAAATGAGAAACATATAAGAAAATTTACGATTTTTTTAGGGTCTAGGAAGTTCAATCGCATCTAGGTTTATATGGCATCTGAAAATATATAGCGAACACGCTTTTTCTGAGAAGCTTAATAAAAAACTCGGATATAAAATTTTTCTGTAGCTTCCGTAAAATACCCAAGTATCAATTTTCCGGTTCCCCATGTAGGAATTTTCAAAAACTAATGTCAGGGCTGGATTTCTGAGAAACTTTTACTATGGTACCTCTTTTTTCATAATTTTTAATCGTTTCCAGAAGGCATGGCATATAAAAGAAGAATGAGCAGCTGAGGAAAGATGAAAACGTGTTTTTTTTTTAAATTCGCCCTGGGCTTAGTTTTTAATATTAAAATATATCCACTATCATACTTATTTTACCTATTTTAACTAACTTGTTATTTTTAGCTTTATTTTTCACTATTTTTATCATGTTTTGCATTTCTTCATTATTACTCTCTTTTTCATTATGAACCATAATTTTTTGCAACATATCTATATCTTCTTTATGTATAAATTCAAACACATAAATCTGTTTTGCGTCGTTTTATTCAATAAGCTATTCTTCTGTTTGGGTTCCCACTTCATTTTAATTATTTTTTATAATTTTATTGCACTTTTATATTTTTTTATAATATTTATTTCTCGGCGCTATTAATTTTTGCTTACAAAACAAAATTTTTTCAAAAAAACAAAAATTTAAAAAAATCGTCTTTGTCGTCTACTACAAATAAAAGTCTTCGTCTATAGTCAAATCGTCAAAAGGGAAAAAAGCAACTTCAAGGACATAATACTCTTCACCAGGTATCGTTAAAATTTTGGAGGGGCGGCATAAAGAGCTACGTCAGTCAGCCATCTTTATCTTTCTTTGTCATACAACAGCGCTATCAAACTTCGGCAGCAGTCGGAATTTCTCGCTGTCTTTCGTCGTCGCCTACCTTTTGAATTTTTAGCAGACATCAAAATTTCAACAACACAAGGGAAGTTATGTTTAATTCTCATAGTTGTTTATATTAATTTAACCTCAATCTTTTTTTTTTAATCATTAAAATTATAAAATTATATTTAATTTTATTTACTTAAATTTAATACAATTTCACTTAAATTTAATTTCACAATAATTAGAGTATCTTTTAATTATCATAATCTAGTATTTACTTAATCACATTATTTCTAATTAATTAATTATCTTTTTTATTTGTTTACTAAATTTATTAGTTCTGGTTGATCCAGATACAAATTAAATTATTGTATTAAATTATCAAATAAAATTAACAAATAAAATTATCATATTACTCTTTATTAAATTATTAATCCTTTTGATTGCAACTACTGTTGAAAAGATTAGATGTTTGACATTTATCAGTACTTATAAAATCTGTTGTTAAAAAAAAAAAAATTTTTTTTTTTTTTTTTTTTTTTTTTACTTTTTTCCTTTTGCAAAAATTATTAATACTAATAAAATACATGTAAATACATCAATTAACCATATCTTTTCTTTACAGAAATACAATTTTTTTTTTTTTTTTTTTTTTTTTCTAAATTAAATTAAAAATTTTTTTTCTGATTATACTTTGTGTCGCTTGTAGGTACTGTTGCTGTGTTGGTCTCTTGTTCAGAACGGTGCTTCTTCTTCGGAGGTCAACGCTTCTTGGTCTTTTCCTCGCTGATCCTGTCCAACCCTGGTTCATCGCTTTGGATTGGAGGCTTGTTTACTTTTTATTTATTATTAGATTCTTTTTGATTTCTTCTTATTGGAATCATATTTGTAAATTGTAATTCCATTTATTATTATTGTATAATTAATTCAAATCATTTGAAAATTTTTTTTTTGAACTTGTCAAAACAATTATCGGCTACTCCTGTATTATCTTGCGTTTTGTGTAAATTCAATTTTTTGTATCAACCGTCTTTTGCATTTATATTTTAGATAATTTTTAATTATTCTGATCCTTTGCCTTTTACTTATTATTATTATATTATAATTCCTTTTAAATTATATTTGATTCAAATTTTTTCTTTTTTAATTGTTGTAAATAATATAACGTGAAAATGGTTGATATAATAATGCGACAGGTTCAATTAAAGCCCAGAATAGTCAATGCTTATGTGCGTTTTGAATTAGACGCAGAAAATATGAGTGTAAGTTCTTGTAAGGCACGGTTAGAATCTTTAAAAGAGAACTGGGCTAAATTTGAAAAAAATAATGATGACTTCTACTCTTGTGCCACTTACAATGAAGTCAAGGAACAACCTTACTTTAAAGACAATTATTTTGAAAACGTAGAGTTGCAATATTTAAATATTTTAGGTAAATTTAGATTTTATATAGATACTCACCAAACAGCCCCCAATCATACAGTCCATAATAGTTCCCATCATGCTTCAATGCATTATGTTAATGAAGACTTTGACCGACTACCTAGGATGGATCTCCCTGAATTCGACGGTGCGTTTCAGAACTGGGAGTCGTTTCGCGATATTTTTGTCTCTTCGTTTGTCAATAAAGAGAATATGCCCAAAGTCACAAAGTTGCGCCATCTTCGTAAATGTCTAAAAGGCGATGCAGCAAATTTGGTCCAAAGTTATCCTCTTACTGAACAAAATTTTGAAATTGTTTGGACCAAATTAAAAGACAGATACGAAGTTAAAAAACGTCTAGTTTCGGCACATTTCTCTTCAATATTTTCGTTAAAACGAATTAGTAGGCCTTCAGCCATAGAACTTAAACGCATTCTAGATGGAGTTAATACTCCAGTTTTGGCCCTAAAAATTCTGAAGCGCCCTGTCGAGCACTGGGATGATCTGTTGGTTTACCATGTCGTCTCGTTGCTAGATTTAGAAACAAAAAGGCAGTGGGAATTGTTTTATAACAATCCAAATAACAATTTATCTATTGTCAATCCTGTCAATGTTTCTACACCTTTAGAAAATCATGCGCAGGCTACTGCGTCCAAACTTAACTCAGAACCTCCCTCATTTGCTAAACTGATAGAATTCTTAGAATTGCAGATTAGCATTATGGAGTCATTGGAAGAAAGTGACAAGTCTGATTTACATACTCTTACTAGCACTTCAAATAATAAAAATTCTAATGTTTCAACAGCTCCAGCTAAAGTAGTTAGTACTCAAATTGTAAATAATAGCTCTAAAAAATTTAAATTAGAATGTCTTATATGTAAACAGGATCATCACTTCTCCCAATGCAACTCATATTTGTCAAAATCTCAGGACCAAAGAAAAGCATTTGTACATGAAAAGAAGATGTATTAATTGCCTAGGCAATCATTTCATGGACAAGTGCAAATCTGCTGGTAGATGCAAAACTTGCAAAAAAAAGCTGTAGTATGATGCTTTTTTTTGCATATTCAGAATTTAAATCAAAGCCAAAATGTTAAAAGCGTAAATGTAATTAGTAATGATTGTGAACTTAATGGCAGTCAAGAGTCATTTTTGGACGCAGAAGCTACGGTGCATTTATGCGATTCTCCCAATACTGTTTTATTAGCAACCGCACTTGTCAAAATAATTGATGAAACTGGTCATATAGTTATAGCTAGAGCACTGATTGATAATTGCTCTCAGGCCTCTTTTAATATCCTCTTTTATAATCCTTTAAAAGATTCATTCTTTTTCAAAATTGAAATTGACCAGTTTAAGAAGTCAGTCACCAAAAGAACAGTGGTTTCAAGTATCGCAAAATTATATGATCCCCTAGGGTGGTTGGCCCCCGTTATCATCACAGCCAAAGCCTTCATACAAAAACTTTGGTTGGCCAAAATCGACTGGGAAGACAAACTATCTCAGACTTTGGAGGCTGAATTCTTGAGCTGGTACAATCAAATTCCATTATTGAATGGAATGAAAATCAATCGTTGGTTAGGCTTTCTCCCAAATGCAAAATTTGAAATATATGGATTTGCGGACGCTTCTAAAATAGCATATGCAGCTTGCATCTACTTAAAAATAATTAGACCAGATAAAACAGAGGTTAGATTGATTCAAGCCAAATCAAAAGTGGCTCCTTTAAAAGCCGTTGCTGACAATTCCAAAATTAGAGTTGAACACAGCCCTGTTGTTGGCAAAATTAGTTAAAAAGGTGGAAAATACTCTAAAATTGGAATTTGTTAACACCTATTTGTTTACTAATTCGACTGATGTTTTATACTGGTTAAAAGACCATCCTTCAAAATGGAACCAATTTGTAGCAAACAGATGTTCTCAAATCCACAATCTCCGTCCTGACGCTTTCTGGAATCACGTTAGATCAGGTGATAATCCGGCAGATTGTATCTCTAGAGGGATTACTCCTGAACAGTTACTCTCTTTTTCGTTGTGGTGGGAAGGGAGTCGTTTAATTAACAATACTCATTTATTTGTCAAAAAAGATGCATTTCAAACCAGAAATATATGCAATTCAAATAGGGTTGTTGCATGGTATTGAGATTATTAGATATTCTAAAAATATATTTAAAAATATTTGAAACGTATTTTTTTATTTTTCATAATAATTAAAAACAATGGAGTTATTAGTAATTAAAAATCTATGGAGGGGGCAGCTGACGTCATACCGTTAAATTTTTATATAGAGTTAGATAGAAGCGTTTTTCACTGTATGACGTCATTTACCCCTTCTACTATCTTTTCATGGCTGATAACTCCGTTGTTTTTAATTATTATGAAAAATAAAAAAATACGTATCAAATATTTTAATGCCGGCTACAAAACCAACCAAATAGAATTTCAATTTTTTTTTCATGCAACAACCCTATTGCCATTGTGCTTGTTCAAGTGCAAATACAAATACTAAAAATAAGGAAATTGAAGTTTGGGATCTGTTAAACAGATACTCAAATCTCAGTACCCTGTTAAGAATAACCTCAATTATTTTAAGATTTATCTTTAATATTATTAAGAAGTCTAAGAAATTAAAAACTTTAGCTAACTCAAATTTATTTTCGAATGATTGGTTTAAATTAATTGAAGTTAATAAATCTTTTCCTATAGTCACGGTTGCAGAAAAACATAGAGCAAAACTTACTTGGCTTTATATAATACAACACGCATACTTTGACAAAGAATTTAAAATTATCAAGCACAATGGTAACTTGAAAAACTCTTCCATTACTCGATTAAATCCTTTCGTTGATCAAAATCTGTTAAGATTAGGAGGTCGTTTCAATAGTTCTTTAATGAATTATGATCGAAAATTTCCTTGTATATTACCATACAAAAATTCGTTTTCCACGCTATTAGTAAGATTTCATCATAATAAAACTCTACATGGTGGCATTAATCTAACCTTATCATCAGTTAGGCAAGAAGCATGGATAATTAAAGGTCGTTCTTTAGTTAAAAAAATTATCCACAGTTGTCATAGTTGTATAAGATAAAAAGCAAGTAGTTGTAATCAAAAAATGGGTTTTCTCCCTTCATTCAGAATAGAGAGACCTGATAAGCCTTTCAGAGTGTCGGGTGTTGATTATGCTGGACCTATTGATATTTTAAGGTTTCGTGGTAGAGGTTCAAAGACTTACAAAGCTTATCTTGCAGTCTTTATTTGTATGGCTTCTCGTGCCGTCCACTTGGAGTTAGTAACAGGTTATACCAGTCAAGATTTCATTTCAGCCTTCCGTAGATACACATCTACTAGGGGACAATGTTCTATTTTAGTTAGTGATAAAGGTACAAATTTTGTAGGAGCTGATAAAGTTCTAAAAGAAATGCATATTGAGTCTTCTACTCATATGCAAGAATTAGAAAATCTATTAGTTGATGAAGGTACTTCTTGGGTGTTTAATCCTCCTGGTTCCCCTCATTTTGGTGGTTTGTGGGAAGCCGCTGTTAAATCAGTAAAACATCATTTAAGACGGGTGTTAGGTGATCACAAGTTAACTTTTGAAGAATTGTATACATTAATTAAGCAGGTAGAAGCGTGTCTTAATTCGCGCCCCCTGATACCCTTAACAGACGATCCCACTGACAGACAAAGACTCTGCCCATCAATAATACTGTACCAGTCAAACTCATACATATTGCCAGAACCTGATTACACTAACGACAAAATACTACCAACACAACGTTACAAACAGGTACAGAACATGGTACAAGATTGGTGGAAAACTTGGTCTCTAGAGTATTTAAACACAATACAGGAAAGACACAAGTGGAAACAAGCTATGCGAGATATACAGGTGGACGATATAGTTTTGATATCAGATGAGACAATGCCGCCATCTAAGTGGCCTTTAGCCAGAGTTATCAAGACATATCAGGGTGATGATGGACTAACAAGGGTGGCCTCTTTGAGAACAAGCGTTTCTGAACTCAAGAGGCCAATACATAAATTAGTATTGCTTGAGACTCATAATAAATAAAAAGAGATCTTTATTATTCTCTCTCATTGTTCTAATTTTCATAATTGAAATATTTATTTTCCTTTTCTTTTTATATTAATTGTATATATTCAAATTATTTTAAATTATTAATTCTATAATCTTTTAAAAAAAAAAAAAAAATTGTATAATAAGAATGTATTTATTTATTTATTTATTAATTCATTTATGTATATAAAGATATTTATTCTTTCATTTAAAAATTTTATAAATTTGTAAATAAAAGTCCAATTAGAGTATGTACTTTAAACTAACTACTTACTACGACTTGCAGTTTGTATTCTGTATCTTTTTTTTCAGTGATGAGCTTGTACATTTCATTTTCTTTTGTAGCTAAAGCTAATAAATTCTCATTTTTATCAGTAATTGTAGCATCGCCTCTTTTGAAAATAACTTTTAAACCTTTCACGGTTAGTACTTTAATGGATAAAAGATTTGCCTCAAGTTGCGGTACATATGATACATTTTGTAATTTTATTTGATGCACCTCATTCTTTAGTTTTACCTTGATTTATATACCACCTTGACCTTCCGTTTTAATTATTTCCTTATTTGCAATTTTTAATGCCTTTGATTGATGAAAGTTTTTAAACAAATATTTGTGCGGAGACATGTGAACTGTAGCTCCTGAATCTAGATACCAACTATCTTTTTCGATGTCATCTAATGAGGTGGCAAAACTGAATGCTGTCTAGCACGATTCTTCTGTATCGTCTTCTTCTAGGCATAAGTTTCCCTGCTCCGTTTTGTTTCTGTTGTTTGGATTAGATCGGCAGATGCTTGAGATGTGTCCATATTTATTACATATATAACATTTTTGGTTTTTATATTTATTATAAAATATAAACTTTTATAATGTAATTTTTCACTTTTTAACTGTATTTATTAATTTATTAAAAGCTTGCCCGCCCATAACCTGACGGGAATTAAATAATTAGATAAATTTGTTAGTTTAACAAATTAGTGAGTACTTTATTCACATAGAATTTACAGAGTAATAATATATATCGTAGTTCCGTTGTACGATAAAAATATATATATCGTGTAACAGAATATATTGTATGGTAATCTATTTTATCCACTTATAATAAATACATTTATAATTACAATTCTATCAATTCTAATAATTCAAATAATTCTCGTAACATGTATTTTTTCGTTGATAATTTTGTTAATAATTATAGGTTAAATAATTTTGAAGTTTATCCACAAACTAATAATCAATATCAAAAAAAAAATAATAATGATCCGTTATCTCGCATTGCTGCCGTTTTTGAAGAGACTTTAAAATCTGTAAAAGAATCGTCGGTTAATACCGTTACCACTTTTCTCTGGTGAGCCATTAGATTGGTTAATGTTTAAAAGATCGTATGAATTATATGCACAATCAGATGTTGATGACATAGTTAATATTAATAGGCTTTCAGAGGCTTTAAAGGCGATGCTTATGAAGCTGTAAAACATTTATGTATATCAGGTACCGATTCAAAAATAATTATTGAAACATTAGAATTGCAATACGGTAATAAACAGCTGATATTGAACAAAATTTTGAATGATATTAAAATTTTACCTAATTTAATTTCCAAAATTCAATAGTTGAATTTGTTTCTAAATTAAAAAATGTGTAGAGGCAATGAAATCTTGAGGTAAAAAAGGTTGTTATTTAGTCCAGAATTGACCTCTAGTATATTAAAAATACTACCAAAAAAAACTACCTAATGATATTCAATTATATTATATTTGCTTCCTTACAAAATCAAAATAAGCCCGATTTAGAAAAATTATCTGAGTTTTTATACACTGAAGCTGATATGAGTCCGTCGCTGCAATAACCACCTATAAACTTTTAAAAAAGAGGGGGACCGTATCTAAAATACATGCGATCCCCCTCTCCTTTAAAAGTTTATAGGTGGTTATTGCAGCGACGGACTCATATGATAAATTCTTGAATTATCGGTATGTTGAAAATGCTGCATATTCCTAAATCAAAGGGAGGTATCAGGACATTTTGTTGAGATATTATGGCAAAAATAGTTGCACAAATATTAATACCTTCATTAATTCCTTAAAAAAAAAAAAATTACAAAAAAAATGATACATCAGTGAAAGATGGAGACTTAGTTTTAGTATTAGACCTGTTCGTAAATTGTTAAAGGCTATTGCCGGATAAGCATAGTGATTTGACCCCCCTCCCCAATTGCAAAAAAATTATTTGTATCCGAAAAGTGTTATAAAAACTAGCCGATCGCCGTTGGAATTAGCTTCCTAGCCCATATTAGGCGCCCTTAAACCTTAAAAAACCTTGAAAATCGTGTTTTTTGCGTTTTTTTTTGTTTCTCCGCACTTTGTTGAGCTATGAATCTGAAAATAGCATAGGAAAAAATGGCACAGAATGTATTTTCAACCTTCATTGGTTTTAGACCCTTTAGACCCATTTTAAGACCCCGAAAATTTATTTTTAATTTTTGAAAAATCGGTTTTTTGAGCATAAATAAAAATAGCCAGCGTTTAATTTCTTCTCATTGACCTAAAAAGGTGAGAAAAAAATATATGTATTTGTGTTTGACCTCCTGAACATTAAGTTATATATCGGAGAACACCAACACTTTACACATGCGACTATCGACCGCATATTTTGCTTTTTATCTCCTCGGAAGTCGATATATATTTTAGATATATACCGCTTTTTCCTTTTTATTGGAGGATAATTAAAGGTGGATAGGCATGTGGGAAGTGTAGCAACGACTATACTTTTTCAATATTAGACTCTTTACAACCGGTGAACATTACTCAGTAACGTCGTTGCCATCGGTGAAGTGAAGCTGTAGGATTAGAAGGGAATTTTTAAGGGATGGGATATATGTAGGAAGGTACACTTTAGCAGATAAACCAGGGAATATTTACATATTCCTTGATCCCCCATTTTTTAAGGGTATGGTTTTCCCTTGGTTAAGGACCGGTATTTTTTGAGGAATCATGCAACCAATTCCGGTTAACAGTGGCGCGAAAAACCATTGGAGAAAAACGCCCACTTGCATGAAATACGGAGACGATTCGTAGTACCTTCTACGACATTCGTCTCCTGGGATCTAGCAGCCCTCCATACAAATTTTATTTTTAATTTTTATTAAATATAAAATCCAGGTGGGATCGAACGCTCGTACCTTAGGTTAATAAGCAAGCGCTTGATCCACTAGGCTACCGTCACCGTTGAGAAAAAAATATATTTTACTGATATCAGTCTTATCCTGGAGGGGGAGCTCATCTTCACACCTTCAAAACTCAAAAAACGCTTTTTTTTTGTCTCTACACGATTAAAGTGCAATAGAATTGCGAAAATTCGTTTTGGAACCTCCCTTAATCTTTTTGAGCATCTATTTTTTAGTTATAACTAAAATATATTTCATTAATTATTGTTTTTAGACCCTTATGACTACTTAAGACCACCTTAAGAGCCCAAAAATTGATTTTACATTTTCGAAAAATCAGTTTTTTGAAATTAAAAAACTATACCTGCCTTTAATTCTTTCAAATTGGACTAATAAAAAGAAAATTGTTTTTTAACAATATCAGTCTTGTCCTGGAAGGGGAGCTCATCCCTACTTCTTCAAAACCGGTTTTATTTAGGGCATTTAAACATGTTATATGAAAAAATGAAAATTATTTATTAAAATTCAAAATGGCAGATCAATATGGCGGACACAGAAGAATCTCGCAGTTTCTTCTCAGGCTTGCCATTTTGAGTTCTTGAAAAATAGATAGATCTTTGTAATGAGCATCCCAAAAATAGGGTTTTTTTTGGTCGCTGACTAAAAGAATCGATGTATTTTTAATTAAAACTTAACTCTTTAACCTTATATTAGCCAAAACTACTCCTAAAAACGGCGCTTTCGCTATATTCGTTCTAGACTTCTATGATTTGATCTAATAAGGTTTTTTAGGTCGCTGATCACAATAAACAATAAACCTCTAAGGTTTATTTTGAGGCATGCAGTGTATTCTGCAAATTGCGCAGAGGTCAGAGCTGCGAAAATTGTGAACATAACTCTGACATAAATTCAGAAAACACATGAGAGGAATTAGATACTTTCATTTTAGAGCCAAACGTCACCATCGATGTAAACGAAGATAGCAATATCGAGAGAACGTATGAAAATTTAGAATCTTCAATTTTCGAACCAAATATTAGTGTTGACTGTATTTATGACGATAGCTATGATAATATGGAGGATACAACTCAACTCGGTCCAGAGTATGGAGTATGATTGAGTGCATGTATTGTATAATGTTTGAAAAATGTCTCAAAAATTATTTTTTTTTGTACGTTTTTGTACTTTTTTTAGAAGGCTATGTAATGTTTAAATAAAAATAAAAAATCTTATTACTTAAAAATATATGATTCATTTATTTATACCTTTTAGACCTTTTAGGAGTAGTTTTAGCAAATTTGAGGGTGAAGACCTAATTGTTAATTGAAAATACATCGATTTTTGTGATCAGCGACCAAAAAAACCCTATTAGACCAAATCTTGAAAGGATAGAGAGAAAGTAGCGAAAACACCCCTTTTAGGGATACTTTTGGCTAATTTAAGGGTGAAGGGATAATTTTTCATAGTTATAACTTATATATTCATGATCAGCGACCCCAAAAACCTTTATTAGACCAAATCTTGGAGGGCTAGAGCAAAAGTTGGAAAAACACCCCTTTTAGGGTCAAGCCCCAATTGGGCATAGAAAAGACCTCGATTTTCGTGTTCAGCGACCCAAAAAACCTACAGTATACCAAATCTGGTGGTGGCCACAAACAATACCCCCCCCCCCCCCGTGATTTTACTGGAGTATTTACCTTCATTCTCCACCGTTAAATGTTTTTACTTTCATTCTGAATAAGGTAAAAGCTGATCAAACAATACTATTGTTATAGAGAACAATACTATAGTTATAATTATTTTCTTTTCATTTTTAAAAAAGAGTTTTGTAACTCAAATGAAACATTAAATAAGTGCTGATAAGTTTTGCCTTTTCTTATTTATCTGTAATTCCTACAAAGCGAACAATAAATATTATAATAAACAGTTTATGAAAATGGAAACTTACGAATCTGAATTTTCACTTTCTGTCTCTGATTCTTCATTACGCTGTGATTTCCATTTTTTATATCTATCAATCAGATCAACAAGATATGAATTTTTTTTGGATTTTCTGATGAACTGAAACTTTAGAAGTTCTTTTGCAGTTGGTCTCTAAGAGAAAAAATATTTTAATTATTTATAATGGTCGGTAATAACATGACTTAAATAAGTCACAGAGTTTTAAATACTCTCAAAAAGACGAACCAGATCAAATACGCAGAAAAATTACGTCATCGCAAAAGTATGTAAAAGTCCCATTCTGAAAGAGCTTACGATCTAATTTGTCTACTTAAGAGTAAAAATTGTACATTTAAAAAAGAATTATATATAAAAAATAAAAAGAGAAAATAAAATTTCTTAACGGTTGGAAAAAGTAGAACAGTTACCGACAATAGTTTTTCTGAATTAATTAATTTTGTTGTTAATATAAAAATTTTAATTTTAATTCATCCACTCCATGATTAAATTCTACGTCGATTAAAAAAAAAAATTGAAAATCGCTCAAAATTTACTAGGAAAAAAGTTGGATTTTCTAAAATTGCTTATTAAAATCGGGAATTCAAATTTTTTTTTGGGATATGATAGGGATAGGGATATGATAGGGATATGATCCAACTTCAAGGTTTTACCAAGCTTTCCTATTGCATTTTCTAAAAATTTTTTCATATATTTTGTTTTTGCAAAATTTAAAAAAAAAAATTTTTTTTTTTAATTTTTATTTTTTAATACAGTTTAAAAAATTTTTAAGAAGAAGAAACGTAAAAATATAGTATTTATTAATTAATTTATTAATTATTTTAATTAATCAACAAAAAATTGTTTTTAATCCAACGTTTATTATTCATGGACGCCCTACATGCGAATTCGATAAAATTTTCCATAAAAGTAAATGTGTTTACAGTGTGTATATTTACATAAATTATTTGATTTTTTCTATAGAAGCCTTAACGTTAGAAAGTTTTTGCGTATTCAATGAAACATGCTTTCTCGATTTCTCAATTTGTTTGTCAAATATTTGTGTTTGTATCGATAATTATGAGAATACCTTCGGTGTCTGCAATCCAATAAATTCAAGTAATTATTTTTTAAATACAGCATTTGAAAAAATGTTTTTTTTTTTAAATCATCTTAATTTATTTTTAGCAATTACTAAAAATGTTATTATATAAGAAATTTCAAAAGAAGCTTTTAATCTACAAAATAATAATCATGAAAAAGTTTTTAATTTATTATACATTAATATTATTATCTGCCTTATCGTTTTTATGTTTCTTGCTTATTTTTTATTTATATACACACTATACCTTAAAGAGCTTTTTGTTACCCAAAAAGATTTAATTTTTATTTAATTCTTTTAAAAAGAATTATTTTGAACTTAATTCTTTTAAAACAACTGTTGGATAAGCTAAAAACTCAGCATCTCTTATTCTGCATTCATAATCAACAGTTGCGTACAGTTCATGCTCATTAATTTCTGGTCTAGGTTTTGCTATTGTTCTTGAAATAACATCAGATGCAATTTCACAAGCTCTACTCATTAACTTAACTTCACTTTGAGATTTAATTACTCTAATTAAGTGAATTATTTTTTTTGGGCAAGATAAAATATTTCTATTTAAGTTTTCATAATTTCCATTAATTTCTTATGAAATTCTAAATGTACAATGTTAACACCATCATACCAAATAGTGCTTGTGAGCTTTATCGACTTCAAATAAATCAATACCTCCTTCAACACCTGTTCTAGGACCATCCCACAACATATCCATTATAAACGTTAACATCAAAACGATATTGCAGTAAACTGATTAAAATGTTTTGACAAAGCACAATGAAGCAAGGTATCATCAGTTTTAGTCATATCTTTTACTCTTCTTATCAAAAATGATGCCAAAAGGCCAACAAAAGTGTTTATGAATAATAATCAACATAATCAACTGTATCAACACAATCATATGTATAATAATCAACGGTTGATAATGGACACACTCTTTGATTAGGCAAAAATCACCCAAAAAGTCAATTTGCATTCTTATCTCCTTTAGATACTGCGGCACATGGTTTCAGATCCACGCTTAAAACAAGCGCAAGCTATAACCTGGCATCCCAAACCAAACTTTGCATTTAAGCTAAGCTTTTTGCTTTTTTTTTACTGCACCAAATACTTGAATATCTAAAGGGAGTTTATAACACTTTTGGAGTATAGCATTGCAAATGGCTAGACTTTATTTTAAAATTCCATCAATAATGACTCCAATTTAACATCAAAGTTTTAATGCGTACTTGATTAGACCTGATAATTATAATATATTAATTTTGTTTATTTTTCTGCAGGCTAGCGAATTATCTCCAGTATTAGTTTTTGTTAAGAGTAGCTTTGTCAAATAAATATACACATGCATATATATATATATATATATATCCATAGTCCATGAGGCCCTGTATAATATATGTATAATGTGAATCACCGAAAGGACTCTTGGATAAGTCGCGGGCATGTGTCAGTCTTGTAAGAGCATTAATTAAGAGTGGACGTATATATATGAAATAAAGAGTATAAGAGGTTAAACATAAGTCAAAGTGTTATTATTGAAGTCACCCATAATTCCCTTTACTGGATTTCCTACATGGTAGCAGAGCGTGGTTCTGAACCACGGAAAACTGTATAAAGGTTTAAGAGATTTTCTTCATTAAGAGGCAGAGTACTGAGTTCTAAAGAAAACTAAAGAATATTCCAAAAAATCTAAGAGGTGGGTGAAAAAAAAAATTCTAAATATCAGATCAAAGAAAGTAATAGCTTGTGAGTCGAAAAAAAAAAAAATTTTTTTTATTTTGAAAACTCAATTTAAATGTAAGTTTTTTTTTGTGAAAAACTGATGAAATGGTACTAGTAACAATGCTATTTTTTCTTCATATTTTATTAAATATTTATATTGAGTTGGCATATGAATAATTAGAAAGTTATTTCGATAAACGAAAAAGCCAACGAGTTTGATCAACAAAGCAATAAAAATAGTTCATTTTACGATCAATTCTCAGTATTAAAGGAAGGCCGGCTATAACGTTACTATCAGATGTTTATAAACACACACGTGCGAATACATATATTAAGAGTTGTTGAGAGGAAGAGAAATACATAGAGATGAATATCCCTCTCTTCGTACAAGTACGCTTATATGTTTCCATGATATATATATGCACCTTGTGTGTATATGTGTCACGGTATCCCTTCTACTAGTTAATCTTTACACTCTGAGTCTTGCCCTGATCTGAGAATATATATAGTCGACCGGTACGTAATAATATATATTATGCCGGTATGTTAATTTTAAATTAAAACTGAAAACTTAATTATACGTATTGAAAAGTCAATATTTTAAAGTATAATATTTTTTTTCAATATATTTTTAAAATTCATTTTTTTTAATCGTTTTTTTTTTTTTAATTTTTTTTTTTACAAATTAAGAAAAAAATTAATTTTGATAGCAATGACTGCTGAAAGCTCATAAATCAAATGAATTTAAGAAGAAACCTTAATCATACTATTAATTTAAAATTAAAAGATTTACTAAAATATTGAATTATGCAGTATTTGTTTAAAGTCAAATTCCTCAGTCTATACTTCCTTGAAGATAGGTCTGAGTTACTTACCTAAAACGCGTTTTTTTTTTAATATTGATAAATTGAAGAATAAAATCAAAGAGATATTTTTGTTGGTATTGAGATAATAATAATTTTTTATAGCAAGTAAATTTAGTGATTGTGGGTAATAAATTTTTCTTAAAACTCTTAAAATAGAATCATTTTTTTTTTGCAAACTTGATTAAATAATTTTCAGAAGTAAGATTAAAATTATTAAATGAATACGTATATTGAATGTTAAATTTTATTCAGCCTGGTATCTCTTTCTAATACTCCTTGAGGTTAGAGATAGATTTGCTACCGGCTTTACATCCCGTTTTTTTTTAAGTTTACTAAGAAGTATTAATAAAGAGATTTATTGAGAGGTATTAATAAAGAGGTTTATTAAGAGGCATTACTAAGAGGTATTGAGAGGTATTAATAAAGAGGTTTATTAAGAGACATTACTAAGAGGTTCATTCAGAGATATATGTATATAAAGAGGTATAAATAAAATATATATATGAAGCGCAAAAGGCTCAGAGTGAGGGGCTAGAGTAAGAGTAATAGAGGTATAGAATAAAGATGCTAAAAATGCGTTGATTTAAAATATATTAAAAAGCGTAAGGTACTTGAAAGTTTATAAATATTTGGGATAAGAAATTAATAATAGGAGAAAATATCCTAAGCTATATACTAAATAAGCTTTCTTAATCCTAGAAAAAAAAAAATGGAAAATGAAAACTGGGATGGAAACCAAGCAGAATATTTAGAATTTTTGAAAAATAAACAAGAAGCAGACGAGTATAATGATAGCCTATGTATACAAGATTCAACATCACGAGGTTCAGTTTCTCAAAATGTATCTGATAATATCTACGTCAATAGCCAAATGAGGTTACAGTATGACAAGAGCAGCTCAATTAGTTCTATTGGTTATGATAGGTGGAGTAACACGTCTCAAAACCACATAGACGCATTGGTACAGGTGAAGGAGGCAATCACAGAATTAGCCACATCACATCAAAGAGCTTTAGAAAATGAGAAAACAAGATTAATGCAAATGGAAGCCTCGGCTAACAAAAATAAGCATGTTCAAGGCCTACAGAATTTAAAAAAATCGAGAAAACGAATAAAAATTCAAAGAAACTATAAATTAACATCAAAATTCGATTTTGAGGTTTGGACAGACAGCTTGAAAACTGAGCTAATGAGTGAGGGATTGCTAGATATACTTGATGAAACAAAAATTAAAGCAAGCAATCTTCCAGAAGATGAAATTGCAGCTATGAAAAACGAAGTGAAAGATATAATTATAACACGCATTGATGAACAATATCATAAAAAGGTCTTAGATGAAACAGAGCCATGCGAAATATTAAGAATAATTCGACAAAGCCGAAAAGCTGAAGCAAGTTGCACACCTACCACTGTTAGAACCAAGCTCCATCAATTAAAAATGGAAAAAGGTGAAAGAGTTCACGCATTTTGCGATAGATTTGACGAAATAGTTAGACAATATGAGTTCTTCAAAGAGGTTGGTAAGATGCCAGATGTAGAGAAAAGATTGGTGTTTAAACAATGTATCCAAGATGCCATGCCAGATGTTTGTAAAACAGACACTTCTGCCTTTGTGCTTAATGGCAAGGAATTAAGTATGGAACAATTAAGGCAAGCAATGTACCAGTACCAACTTCTTGATGATTCTAAAGAAAAAAAGTCAGAATCAAACAGTCCAACAGCATCTAGAGCAATTACTAGAAAACCAGAAAATGATATGAAATGTCACAGATGCAATCAATATGGGCACTGGAAAAATGAATGCTCTTTAAGATATCAAAATCTTTGGTTCTGTTATAAATGCAACAAAGTCGCCAGACATCAAGGATACAACTGCCCAACTCATGATAAAAGCATTGAAAATAGAGATTCAGATGCATCTGAACCACCAGCTAAAAGGTTCAAACGATATCAAGGGCCACGGGGTAGAGGCTCAGGATACTACAGAGGCAATAGAGGCAGAGGCACGTTCAGAGGCAACTATAGAGGCAGAGGAGGTATCCAGGGATCAAATAAACAAGCAAGTGCAAAAAGAACCATGGAAGGTGACGAAGTTGATTCAAATGCGCATTATGAACACAGCAATGAATATGAAGAAAGTGAAGGTAAGAAAACGCTCAATATAAATTCAAATAATAATAAAATGCATGTAGAGTTCATAGCAGATTCAGGCGCTACAGAGCATTTTGTAAATAAAAGTTTTATTTTATCAAATTTTAAAATTTCTAAAAATGGGGTTATTAAGAGTATAAATAAGAACGAATTTGCGGATATAGTAATAGATGGCAGAGGCAATCTCTTACTTAAAAATAAATCATTAAAAGGAACTAATATTAAACTGACAAATGTTATAGCTGCAAAAGATATTTCAGAGAACCTATTATCCTTACGAAAATTAGTAGATGCAGGTTTCACCATTCATCTTAATGATAAAATCTTCAGAGTTTATGACCAAGAAAATAATAAAACAATTTTTGAAGGCAAATATGAAAAACCCAACTGGGTCGTCAGGTTTGAAGTTGCAAAAACTCTGGATGCAGACAATTGTAATGTGAAAGAATGCGACAACTATAGCTGCACTGCATTTATTGCAACAGATAATGAGTTCCAAGAGCAATCGCAGAAAAATATTAATGATCTGCATTTATCAAGTTCGGAGGGAGGTTCTGCGATTGGGAGGGAGAAGAGTACGGAACTCAATGATAAGAATAAAAACAATGAAAATACAGAGGAAAATTCTGAAGAGTCCGATGATATTCTATTATCACACAAAATAATTAATATTGATGACTTGAAGGAGATAGATAGCTTAAAAGGCATAGAATTAGAAAATACACCGGAAAATTCAGAGATAGGTAAAGAAAAAAGTGAAGGTATGTTATGGCATGTTAGACTAGGCCATGCATCATTAAATTATCTTAAAATGCTACAAAAGAAAGAAAAGATTTTAGAAAAAATTATTTTTGAAGAGTCGATTAAAGATTGCGAAGTTTGCATATTGTCAAAAATGGTAAGCATCCCATTTAAAAATTGCAGATCGAGAGCCGAAAGGCCGCTTCAAAGAATACACTCCGACTTGATGGGTCCAATAAAGCCAATTTCTTGGTCAGGACAAAAGAAATACATTATTACGTTTGTAGATGATTATTCGCGATATGCTAAAACTTACTGCATAAAATCCAAAGATGAATCAGGAGTAGCATTCGAAAAATATATAACTTCGGTTAGAAACCTTCTAGGTTTTAACGAAAAAATTTGCTATGTTAGAACAGATAGAGGTACCGAATATATAGGCGGTAATTTTTTAGAGATTATGAAAAGGGAGAAAATTGAATTAGATCCTAGTCCACCATATACTCCTCAACTAAATGGCTTAGCAGAAAGATTTAACAGAACGATTCAGAACAAAGTTAGATCACTTATGTGTGATTCTGGGGTACCTTCGAGTATGTGGGAATTAGCTGTAGCAGCAGCTGTTCGTTCTTACAATATTACTCCTCACAAGTCGATCGATTATAATGTCCCACTACAAAGAATATCACCAAATTCCAGATGCCATCTAGACAAAATTAGAAGATTTGGTTGTATTTCATACGTCAAGCTACCAAAAACTGAGACAAAGTTTAGTAATGTGGCGATAAAAACAGTTTTAGTAGGGAATACATCCACTGGATATGTCTTATGGCATCCAAGCACGAGAAAATTCTTAGAGTCAAGGCATGTGAGATTTTTGGAAAAATTGGTGTATAAAAATGTTTACAAAAATCAAAATGTAAATATTGAGAATTCAAGTCCATTCACAGTTTATGAGGAATCGAAAGATCAAGAAATGATAACGGAAAATACAAAAGAAACCGAGTTAGAACCTAGAAAAAGGGGTAGACCTAGAAAAACTGAATCCGACTTGCAAAAGAAAAATTTAGAAACGAATGAAGAGAAAATATCTGAAAATCAAGGGAATGATGGCCCTACAACAAGAAGCAAAAGTAGAAAAATTATAGATTCCAGTTTTGCAAGGTATATAAAAACTGCAGAAGAACTGAAACCAAAAAATGATGAGTTGGGGCAGATTCTATTAGCTTCTATACAAAAAGTTCCCTTTACATTTCAAGAGGCAATGAATTCAGAGGACAGAGAAATGTGGGTAAAAGCAATAAATGAAGAGTTAAAATCTATGAAAGAAAATAATGTGTGGGAAATAATGAACAGGCCCAAAGAGAGTTCAAGTGGTAAGAGACCTAATATAATCGATTCAAAATGGGTCTTCAAAAAGAAAAGAGATAATGAGGACAATATGCAATATAAAGCTCGACTAGTCATTAGAGGCTTTAAGGACTACAAAATGACTTACATAATCTATGTCTATTCACCTGGAGACATAAAGGAAAACTAGCCTTAATTTTATTGTACGTTGATGATATGCTGATAGCCAGTAATGATTCAGAGAAATTGAAGCAAATAAAAAACCATTTGTGTGGTGCTTTTAAGATGAAAGACTTAGGAGAGCCCAAGAACTTTTTAGGTATGACCATTGAAAGAAACAGGAAAGAAAGAAGTATTTTAATACATCAAGCTTCATACGCTGAAAATGTGATAGAGCGATATCTGAACAAAGAGTGTGCACAAAAAGATACACCCATGGTAACTCGACAAGTCAAAAATAAAAACCAGAGGCTCAAAGAAAACGCGGAGAATTCAAATAAAGATGAAGAATTTGAAAAGCACCCATACAGGGAGGCTACTTATGTAAAATTATTTTCTGCGAAAATTTAAATTTAATTTAACTTAAACTTTAATTTAACTTTAACCATAAAAATTTGAGAGGATGAGGGATTAAATATGATTTTTTTTTAAAACAAAATCAATAACACAGTATATATAGTTAAAATCATGTTATATATATTTTTTTATAAATATATTCTTAAATAAAAGACGTATACTATTTTATACGATACATACACATATTTGCTACACTAAATGTACTCGAGTCTTTACACTTTGTTATAAATGCTAAACTAAAATATTCAGTCTTTTTTATTAATTATAATATAATACATCTTACACTAAATGTACTCGAGTCTTTAGATACAAGGATCCTTTTTTTTTACATAATAATATAAAATATTCTTTACGTCTATTTAATTTTTAAATAAAAAAAACTTTTTACACGAGCTTTTAAATTATAAAAAAGCTTTTACACTTTTAAAAACTATAGTTACCTACTTAGGTAACAAAAGCTCTGTAATTGAGATTGACTTCAGTCTTTTTTTTATTACAAAGTAAAATTAGAGAAACATCTTGAAACTACAAAATTTTTTTTATTATATTTATTTTTATGGATAAAAAAATTATTTTTAATGACAAATACTTTCAATGACATGCATACTTTTATTATTAAAACTTGTTTAATCTAAAGTAAATTTAAAAATTATAATTTTTGCCGCGTTTTCGTTTTCTTATTTTGTTGCTCATATTTATTTATGAATTTGTATATATGTTTAAAATAATAATAATTCAATATTTTTCATTTATAATAATTAATTAATTGCGTAAATAATTTAAATTATATAGCTTCATTTTAAATCTTTTTGAATTATTGTAAATATATGTGTGTATGTTATGCGTAAACGAACGAAAAGAAACGCGCATGCTCCCTTTTCAAGGTTTCGCTTCCTTTCTTAAGCTCCTTTTTTCAGTCGTTTCCTGCATGCGGTATTAGCTACATCGCTTACAGGCTTAGACATTTTTTATCGGTATTTTTTTGACATTATCAAAAGTAAAATAAATTCATATTTTATAATTATCAATTTAAGTGATCATAGAGAATTTTATTTCTATTTCTATTTTTGTTTTGGTTAATCTAATTAAATTGAATTTTTTCAAACTCCAAAAGTTCATGCGTTTTTCTCATCGTTCGTTTCTTAAATTTTGTATATAATTGTGTGTGTGAGAAAAAGAGATCTTGTTTTTTGAATAAACTGTGCACAGTGAAATCTGCCAACACTTGTATATCGGAGAAGTTGTCCACTTGCAATATAAGCGAACTTAAGCAAATAATAGACATACATAAATTAAAGTATATAGTAATAATAAAAAAAATACCCTGCCAACTAGCTGGCACTTAGGTTCCTCAAACAATGAGAAAAAACTTTTTTAATTTTGAGAAATAAATTTTGGAAAAATTTGGTATCAAATCCAAAAAATTACTATAAATGAACTGTCCCTAAAAATATAATTGTAATTTCTTTCAAACTATAAGATCGAAATTTGACAAAAATAGTCAAGGAAATAACAAAATAATTAATTTACGCTCAAAATTTAACTTAACAATATAATTTTATCTAATTGAATTTCAAAAAATAATTACTAAGCAAAAATAAACAAACCTAGAAACAAACGTAGTTCAAAAATTGAGTCAAAAATTTAACAAAAATTCGAGCCTCGTGCAATTATTTTCCATCATTGTGCAATTTGAAATAGCGAATTAACAAAAGATAATCTTTTTAAATTTTCTCGTGAATTTTTATTTATTTTAAAAAATTGAGTATTAGAATTCGATTTTTTATATTATAACGTTAATCCAATTCTAAATGCATTAAATAAAATCTATTCAAATTTTATAGCAAAATTATTATTTCCATTCCAGCCTGATTCATCATCCTACTCCTCTTAATACAAATATTTATATAGTAAATTCTTGACTTAAAAAAGATCAAAAACCTCATTCCAATTATGCGATTAGTGTTAGAGAAAATTTATTTTTGTGAAAAAAAATTTCAAAAAATTCCTGTTTATTGAATTATATTTGCAATAAAACAAAAGCTAATAAAGTTGAACCATATTCCTTTAGTAAAAATATAGTCAAATTTTCAAACAATTTATTAAAATATCTATATTTTTACCCAAAATATTAAGAAAAAACGAGAGGTTCACATCTTTTTCAAACCGACAGTAAATAGCATACACGTGTTTTAAATTACGTCATTGAGGCACTATAAAATCTCAATTATTTCATTTTATCTCGCGATATGAAATTAAAAAACAAATTTCTACTTTAACTTATATCAAAAAAATGTATAAATATTAGATTTTATTAAACCTTTTAAAATATACTGCTAAAAGCTAGTTAAATTATACTAACAAACGCAAAAAATAGATTTTAGTTTATATATAAAGATACTAAGTTTCTAACTTAAACATACATAATTTGCATACAGAAAACTTTGCATGCATGTGCGAATTTATATATTTATAATAGCTCCGACCAGTTATAGATTAATTAAATAATTGTTGCGGTTCAAAGATAGTTCATAGATAGTTCATAGGTAGTTCAAAGTAGACATTAAAAAAAAAAAAAAAAAAAAAATGTGCCCTGAAAAGTAAATTTTTTTTTCACTTTCAAACTTCAAAAATTTTTTTTATGAAACTTAAGAATTTTCATTATACGAATATTGAAAAATTTAGATGCAGATATATTTTCCTTTTACATTAATTACAATTCTCGTATAATACAAATTAATACGCAAACAAGTAATGTATACTCTTTATATATGATTAATTCTATGAATATTTTACATACTAAAATATTATTTTCTACTAGAAAACGAAACATAGACATGGTGCTAAATTATTATAAAAAGATAGGAGTTTTTACCAGAATTTATAATAATTTCTTATAATTTCTTTTCTCAGTTTACTTCTTGCATTTGACCAATCTTCCGCAACAATGATAATAATAATAATAATAATATTTTGTAATAAAAAAAATAACCACATTAATTGCTTCAAGATTTTAACATTATTTATATTATTTCTATTAATCACAAAATAATAAATTATTTAATTCTATAAATTGTTTGATTCTTTAAAAAATGCCAATATAACTTTTAAATCTTAATTTTAAAATGCAAACATAACCATTTAATATTTTTAGGCTGTTTATTATTGTTTATAATTTCATTAAGCTGCATACATAAATAAACTTAGCAACGAACAAAATAATCCGAGGAAGTCAAAAAGAGGCAAGATTTCCATCATTCTTTTTTGTGTGTTATAATTTATATCAAAATAAAAAAAAAAATTGTGATTGGATACAAAAAATTACTATAAACTAAATTTATAAAATTTTTACTCTCATTAAAATAAATTAGATATGTCCAATACGAAAAATAAATTTGATGTTTTATGTATTTTTTTGTAACAAAGATTTTGGAGAAAAAAATTTTCAAAAAATTAATTATCAGATTCAAGATATCGAGTAAAAACCATACTTTCAAGTATAAGTACTTTCATGGAAATGAATGAGGTATTATTACATCCAAATTAAAAAAAAAAAAAAGTATTTTGAGATTTTTTGAATAAAAAAATTTTTGGAAAAAAAGTTAGGTATTCGTTCGATAATTGTTTTGGAATATCACTGGTTACAATATTTTAAAATATTAGTACTTTCATAGAATTAAAAGAGGTATTACACCAAAAAAATATTGCAATTTTTTTTATTTTTCTTTTTTTTTAATTTAGAGAATAAAAATTTTTGAAAAAATTAAGTATCAATTCCAAAAAATTACTGTAAACGAGGTTCTTAAAACTAGTACTTTCATGGAAATAAATTAGGTACTACACCCAAAGAAATTCATCGCGCCATCTGCGACAAAACTGTGACAACTAATGCGATTGTTAGCTGTCGCATTTAATGCTACAAAAAATGTCACAAAAATATTTTTCTTAGTACCACGTGGGAGTTTTATACAAAAAATATAATCCATTGTGCTTTATTGTTAATAATAATTTTATTAAGTGTTATGTTATGACAATCTGACATTTTTAATATAATTTAAATAAATTAAGTAAATAAACATTGAATAATTTGAAATACATTTTATAAAACTCGTGTTTTTATGTACTGATTATTAACATTATTCTAATAGTGAAAGTGTGTTTATGCGTGTACAACGCTTTAAAGGATGGATTCCTTTTTAAAAGAATATGGCTTTTCATATTTACAGCCAATTTTATGTAAGTATATATTTTATTGTTGAATAATATAGGATTTTTCCAATAAAACTTGGCTTTGATTGCACATGGATTGCACATGATTTTACATAGGTTATGTTTTTGCTTTTTCTTTGCATTTAATATGATAAAAAAAATATGTATTTGGTTTTAGAATTATTTCTTAATTTTGGAAAATATTTGAGCTTGAATAAATAAAATTAAATGCATTCAAAAATTATATAAAATTAGAAATGTTAATTTTGTTTTTGCTTTTATTTTATCACACATATTTTTGATTATTAAACGATGCTTTATGCTATTTGTAATCATAACAGCTAAAGATTTTGGAGATGGAAATTTTTTGAATTTTACCCATGAATCTCTGCATAAAATTATAAATGACGAGAAGACAGTTCAAGATATTTTAATATGTCTTGAAAGTTATAAATCCAAATTCATTGATCCGAATACCCTCAATCAAATTCCTTCTCCTGATGAAGATCAATTGATGCAAGAGGAGGATATACCAAGTGATCATTTACCAAATCCTAATTCACAAAATAATGTACCAGAATCTTCAAATCTATCCGATGATGGTTATCATAATTTTTTTCCTACCACAATATTCTCTATATAACCTACTTGCATTTTCTATAAGTATTTATTATTTAAAAAGCTTTAATAGTGCATGTTTTCTTTTTTTTATTTAATAAGCATGCAATTCATTACATTATTTCAAAACAATAATTTCTGCTAATTTATTGCTATAATTGTTTTTATAAAAAGTTTTTTAAATTTTAATGCTCACTTATTAAAATGTTAATTTTATTTTACTATTATAGGATACATAAAAAATGAATTGTACTGGATATTAAAAGAAACGTCTATGGGTAGAACTGTACTTGGACTTTATAAAAAAAAGAAAGAGTTAAAAAAATATCTCTTCAAACTATTGGTATATTTTCATGAGTACGACAAAGACCCTGACAATTTTACGTAAGATTATTTAAATATATTTCTTTTTTTTTATTGTTATTGATTTTATTTTTTTTTCCTTAGTACAATATCCAATGAAAGATTTAAGGTATTATTGAAGCAGACAATCGAGCTTTTTCCAACTGAAAAAGAGTTTCATGGTTCATGGTTCGAACCAGCAAAATCTGATGCAAAAGCAGCAAATAAGTCCAAATTAAATGTTAACAAAAAAAAAGCAACTAATTCAAAACCAAAGCAAGGATCAAAACAAAAAGCAACAGCAGTTAAAGGCTCTTACAAAATAAATCGTAAATATTATCAGCGTTCAAGAGGATCGTTTGTGAATTCATGTAATAGATGGAGATTAATTTTAAAAGAAGCTGGGCTTATTTCTACTGATAAAGAAGACGAAGAACCATCGGTTACTGATCCTCCTTCTGTAGAACCTGAAAGTGACGGTTTGTATGATATACTTAAAAAATAAGTCGTAAAACTTGCTGACTTGCAACATGTTTTTATTATTCAGTTTTTAATTGTATCATTCTGTAATTTTTAATACCGTAAAATATTTATAATAATAATTAAAAATATTACTTATTCATGTTTCTAAGCTCAAGTTTTTTTGTACAGTTATTTATGCATAATATATAATGTTATTAATATATATTATATATAAAAGTTAATGAAAAATTTTTTTTTTATAGTTTTAACATTCAGTTTTATTACTGACATCAATAATGCAGCTACAAACTTACAAGTTATAAATGAGTGGAATAAAAGTTTTGATGAAAGACAAGCTGCTCTTAAAATTGTTACATCAACAGCAGTTTATTTAAAATCGTTTCCTTGTTTAAGAACACCTCTAGCTCTTGATTTGGTTATTATGCTTTATATTTTTTTTTATTTTTTATTATTATTTTAAATTATATTTTTTTCATATGATTATTTACTTAAATTATTAATCAAAATTTTATTTAATATTTGCAGGTGAATTATGATTTTGAAAAAATTTTTGAAGATCAGTTCAAATCTAATCCAGTTTTTGGATCATTGTTTCAAGTAAATTGGGAGTCAGTTGCTGAAAAAATTTATTATAAGGCTTTTTTATCATGCCCTTCAACACATTCAGTAAGAATTTGGATAAATAATTTTTCAAATGTTTTTGAAGCTATTTCTAAAGGTAAAGTTTAAAATATGTTGCTTATTTTCAACAAAAAAATTTTTTAAATTTACAATACAAAATTTAAAATTCATTATTTTTTTTCTTTAGAAAGTGGAGAAGGTATTGATTTATATAAGAGACAATTTATAGCTAATTTGGTACTCTTTGGCTTAGGTCAATATTTAAATTATTCATACACCGTCGACTTAACTAAAGATGTAATCACTGATTCATTTATATTAATTGTAAGTTTTTACTTAATGTATGAAATACGTTTAAAATTTTTTAAAACACAAATTTTTTTTTAAGGTGAATTCAGAAGCTGAAGTTGACAACGCTTATACAAAATTAGCTGCAATTTATGAACAACATGAATATGATATTAGGTGCATACCCGTGATAGTTTGTTGCGGTGAACTGCACAATATTTTGAAGGCATGCGTCATAATAAACGAAACCATTTTTAATTTTAATTGTTTATTAAAAGCGGTCGAATTTGCATTTAAAGTTTTTAAAATTTTAAAAACGCCATTTCCAGATATTACCAAACATATCTGGTCTTTTATTCAAAAAAGTATTTATCGATTAAGGTTAGATCAACATTTTAATGTTGTTGATAATTTAATTAAAAAACTTGATGTAGAACCTTCAAAAAAAAGACCAAGAAATTCGAAATAAGATTTATCTATTACTTTAATTTTATTAGATTATAAATTTACTTTATAGTTACTTTTTTCATCTTTAAAAATTGTATGTGATTTTTAGTTTTATACTTCATTATCAGATTTTATTGAAATATCTATTTTTTTGACTAATTAAAATAAGCTAATAGTAGATAATAGCTGTTAGATAATTAACATAGGTTTTTGCAATTTACAATGGAACAAAACATATTTAATTTTATTTTTTCCTATTTAACAACAATTATTATTCAGTTTTATAGCAATCCGAGTTTGCCTCGAGATCTTGTTCAAAATGTTATAAATTGCATTAAAAATTTATTATTTCTTTATATTTTTCCATGTTTAAAACATGAAATTGTAAATGCTATTCAAACAGAAAAAAATCACGTATTGTTGCTACAAAAAATTGAAAATATTTTTAATGATTATGATACTATGTTTGATAGAGTGGATACTGAACATAAAAGGTTCAAAGAACTTAAAAAATTTGGTTTCATTGAACCATCATATTACTGTATAGGTGTTGCACTTGAGGAACAAGATTCCGAAGATGGTCCAGTTTTGGAACCAATTTTTAAATATGGTGTATATGTTCCTTTGCGAGATACTTTAAAATTGTTCCTTGAAATACCAAATATGTTTAAACAAATTCTAAAATTTGTTGATAGTCTTAAAGAAGATTCGCCATTTATTACTCATTTAATGCAGTGTGAATTTTGGAAAAGTAAATATGAATCTAAACATGAATTATTAGTAAAAGAAAATAAAAGATCAAAAAATAGTATAATTCTGCCAATTTATGCGTATTTTGATGAACTAGAGCCTGGGCATTCTTTATCATCGCATGCAGGTATAAATAAATTAGGTGCAATTTATGTATCCTTAGCATGTTTACCTCCCCACTTGGCTTCACAATTAAATTCTATAATATTAGCTGCATTAGTATATGCTAAAGACATGAATTCTTGCAGTATAAAGTCTGTGTTTAAAAATTTGATCGATGAGCTACAATTTTTATGCTCAGAAGGAATTAAAATTGGCTTAGAAAATGTTGATCACGTTTATTTTCAATTTGTATTGCTACTTGGAGACAATTTAGGATTGAATACTTTGCTCGATTTAACTAAAAAGTTTACAGCTGATTATTGCTGTAGAATATGTTCAGCAACGATTGAGCAAATTCGAAGGCTTGAAGAAGAAGATGAAAATTTATTGAGAACTGTTGATGATTATGAATCCAGTTTTACTGATGCACAAACTCCAAAAAAAGGGTTTAGCAAAAAAAGTGCATTTAATTCTATTGATGGATATCATATAATAGAGAATATTAATGTAGATATGATGCACGATTGTTTGGAGGGCGTGGCTTTATATGATCTTACTGAAATTTTGAATTACTACATACTTGAGAAACAGTATTTCTCTTTGGAATTTTTAAATACAAGAATTAAAAAGTTTGATTTTTTAAGTGGTGGAGAGTGTAACAAGCCCCCCAAAGTAAAATTTGATAGAAAAACAAAAAAAATTAAAGTCAAGATGTCAGCTGCAGAAGTGAAATGCTTTTTAAGATACTTTGGCCTTATTATAGGAGATAAGGTTCCTCACGAAGAAGAAACTTGGCGTATATATATTCTTTTAAGAAGAATTATAGATATTATTGTATCCCCAAAAATTACTAAAGAAAGTGCCATGCAACTTAAAAGATTCGTGAAAGAACACCACGCGTTGTATAAAAAGTATTTCAACCACTTAACACCAAAATTTCACTTTTTACTGCATTATCATAGAGTATTATTAAAATTTGGCCCTCTTGTAAACTTTTGGAGCATGCGATTTGAAAGCCGCCATAGAGATCTTAAAAAAGCTTACAACTCTGCTAGTGGCAGCAAGGATGCATTATACACGGTTGCCATGAAACAAAATCTTAAATTATGCGAGACTCTTCGATCTTTGGAATCTTATAATCCTGTTACATTTGGCTTAGAAGATGAAAGAACTTGCGAAACAAATATTCTTTCAAGAATTCCTGAGGATTTACTCCTTCAACATTCAGATTTTGTAAAAAACGTTGAAATTTATGGGACATTATTCTCCATAAATTCAATGATTTTGGTAGCTGTAGGAAATGAAGAATGTACTTTTGGGAAAATTCATAAAATTATTAAAACAGATAGTTCCATTTATTTTGTATTAGAATTATACAAAGAGAAAGATTTTGATGAACATAAATATTCATATATTGTTAAAAACACATTCCGATTTAAAACTGTTGAGTTTCAAGATCTGCCAAATTTCCCTCTATGTTCTCTTCATAATTTTCAAGAAAATCTTTTTGTGACAACCCCTTATGCTATTTAATTTAGAGTATTTAATCTATAATATTAAGTATTTTTAATTGTATTTAATAATGTATCAAATTATTTTTGAATGTAAAAAGAAATTACAATAAATATAATTATAACATTTTCAATATTAAATTTTATTCGCTATTGTATTTCTTTAAACTTTTAACTCCCAAAAGTATTTCATTTTTAATTATGTTTACATAATTTGTGAAGTAGAATTTTTAAAAAACGCTTATCATCAACAATTACATATATATACTAACAGAAAAACATAAAAAATTTAACTTTTAATGTGCCAAAAATAAAAAAAATCAACATTATATTACGAATTTTTAAATTTAACAAACTTTTTTACTGTTACATTTTTTTATTTTATTTTAATTTATTTAAAAAATTAATATCAATTTAAAAAAAGATTAAGCGCACACACGAGAGCTCTATAGATTTTTAAATAATATAGTTACCATAGTTACCAATAAATTTTAAATATAAAACTCCCACGTGGTACCTAGAAAAATATTTTTGTGACATTTTTTGTAGCATTAAATGCGACAGCTAACAATCGCATTAGTTGTCACAGTTTTGTCGCAGATGGCGCGATGAATTTCTTTGGGTGTACGTCCAAAAAGAAAAAAAAAAAGGGGGGGTTTGAGATTTTTTTGATAAAAAAATGTTTAGAAAAAAAATTAGGTCTTAATTCGATAATGAAAAAATGTTTAAAAAACATTTAAAAAAATGTTTAGAAAAAAAATTAGGTCTTAATTCGATAATGGTTTTGAAATATCACTAGTTACAATATTTTCAGATATTAGTACTTTCATAGAATTAAATGAGGTATTACACCAAAAAAAAAAAAAATATTGCAGTTTTTTTTATTTTTCTTTTTTTTTAATTTTGACATAAAAAATTTTGAAAAAATTAAGTATCAGATCCAAAAAATTACAATTAACAAGGTTCTTAAAACTAGTACTTCCATGAAAATAAATTAGGTACTAAGTCCAAAAAGAAAAAAAAAATTGGTATTTTTTGTATTTTTTTGTGAAAAAAATTTTAGAAAAAAAATTTTCAGAAAATTAAATATCCGAATCGAGATATCATTTAAAAACTATACTTTCAAATATAAGTACTTTCATGGAAATAAATGAGGTATTACATCCAAATTAAAAAAAAAAAGGGGGGGTTTGAGATTTTTTGATAAAAAAATGTTTGAAAAAAAAATTAGTTCTTAATTCGATAATGGTTTTGAAATATCACTAGTTACAATATTTTCAGATATTAGTACTTTCATAGAATCAAATGAGGTATTACACCCAAAAAAAAAAAAATATTTCATTTTTTTTTATTTTTCTATTTTTTTAATTTTGACAAAAAAAATTTTGAAAAAATTAAGTATCAGATCCAAAAGATAACAATAAACAAGGTTCTTAAAACTAGTACTTCCATGGAAATAAATTAGGTACTACGTCCAAAAAGAAAAAAAAAATTTGTATTTTTTGTATTTTTTTGTGAAAAAAATTTTAGAAAAAAAATTTTCAGAAAATTAAGTATCCGATTCGAGATATCATGTAAGAACCATACTTTCAAATATAAGTACTTTCATGGAAATAAATGAGGTATTACATCCAAATCAAAAAAAAAAAAAAGTACCTCGAGCTTTTTTGGTGAAAAAATTTTTGAAAAAAAAATTAGGTCTTAATTCTATAATATTTGTGAAATATCACCGATTACATACATACGTACACACACACACACACACACACACACACACACACACAGACTTTTTTTAAAAACAGGTTTTTTGCTTCCTGGGGTCCCAAAACGTGCTTATATGCCAAAAAATAGAAAATCAAATTTTGACCTAACACAATGGTTCCTCTTTGAGGAACCAAAATTAAACAAGTAATGTAAAAAAATAATTTACATGTATATTACCAGTTACACTGAAGTTAGCTCTGCCAACAATGCTGACTTTGTCTCCCCTTTCAATCGAATGCTCTTCATACGTTGTAACATTCACAGTTATTTTGTACTCCCATCCATTTTATATCCCCATCCGTTATAGACCCACATGCATAAGTCGAAAGGTTATTTCTTAAAAATGCCTGGGAAAATTTAGTTCGAACGAAGCCTGATATTTCTAAAAATATTTAAATATGATGTAAGTTACTTTTTTGCCCTCCCGGGCGTAAAACTCGTGTGTAAAAAATTTTTTGAACTCGTTCTACGCCTAGGTAGGCAAAAAATAGTGTAAGCACCATGGGCGAAATACTTTGGACACGAGCGTGAACACATATCACTCATGCCCGGCTTCGCCGAGCACTCGTGCTAGTGCTCACGCTAGTGTTGAAACTTTTACGCCCTTGATACTTAATAGTATATTAAGTATCAAGGGCGTAAAAGTTTCGGCACTAGAGTGAGCACTAGCACGAGTGCTTGGCGAAGCCGGGCACGAGTGATATGTGTTCACGCTCGTGTCTAAAGTATTACGCCCATGGTGCTTACAATATTTTTTGCCCACCTAGGCGTAGAACGAGTTCAGAAAATTCTTTACACACGAGTTTTACGCCCGGGAGGGCAAAAAATACTATTTAAGATTCGAATACTTAAAAAAAAAACTTAAGAAACTAAATTACTTTTAAAAAAACTTACTTATAAGACCTACAGCATTAGATATTGAAGTGAAGTCCACCTCTTCAATTGGTTATTCTTCAGCGCCTTCTGGTTTATGTTTACCGTGGAATGTAATATCCGTGTGTTTTTGGATATTTAGTTCCAAATCAACAAAAGAATTGTCTTTATGTAGGTCTTGCACTCTTTTAACCTGCCTCCATCGATCAGAATCTTCTGCAAAGAAAAGAATGTTTTTATTATTTTTATACATATTAAAAAATTAAAAATTTAAAAAATAGTTTTTTTCTTACATTATCTATGATCAAATTTTTTTGAAACTTTTCTATCAATTCATCCTCCCATAAGAGGCAGGTGAGTTTCATGGAGCCATTTGTTACCACAAACTTCAGTAGCTTATATTTGATCATCTTACCGACAACTTTTGCTGTCTCAATACTAAATATGTACCCATAAAAGATGCTGCAAAAAAATATTTAAAAAATGTAATTAACTGAAATAAGTAGAGTCTCCATCGCTGAATTCTTTCAAATCTTTATTGGTAGTATATTCCATGATTTTGTTTATTTAAGAAGATGATGATTCTTTAAAAAAAACTCCGGAGCAATGTTTTTAATATAGTTATACCCTGATGGTAGAATTGACCTCAGATTCTGAAAAAAGGTAAAAAATTAATCTTAAAATAAAAAATACTTCTACTTGAATGAAATACTGTCCGTAATGATAATAATTAAAATATTAAAAAATAAATTAAAAATTGAAAAAAAAATAATTTTGTTACGAGATAAATTAATTTTTACAAAATAAAAACACATGGTAAACGTCTGCTGCGCGTGCAAAGGAAAAATATTTTCAAAAAAGATAGGTTATACCAGTACCAACCGATTACAGTTAACCAAATTATGTCCAATGTACTTGCATTTGCGCAGTAGCAAAAATTTGAATCAGAGAAGCCGTTTATGGCTTAATGGTGTTTAAGTTGGTAGCATTGTTTACAATGCTTTTCTTATGGGAGCAAGTGATGCCAACCCATTTATACCATTTTTCATCTCACTTTCTCCCACAAGAGAAACATATAAAAAAATGTTACCAACTTACACACCATTATGCCATAAACGGCTTCTCTGGTTTGAATTAAATAATTATCACAGGGTATACAACGTGAAGCAAAAATGGTGTGGTTTCATCAAAATCGCTAACTTTAGATACAAGATTTTTATAATAAATTAGTTAAAAATATTTATTTAATTATGAAAAATTACAAATAATTTAAATTTATTTTACAAAAAAAAATTTTATTTAAATACTGATCGTTAACTTTAGATAAAAAAGATCTTTTATAATAAATTAGTTACTAATAATTTATTTTACAAAGACTAAAAATATTTATTTAATATGAAAAATTACAAATAATTTAATATCATTTAAAAAAAAAAAATGTTACTTAAATACTGTTTAACGAAACGGTGCCATTTTTTTTTCTCCACGTGTTTGAAATTTGCAAAAATTATTAATAAAATTAAATATTTTGGTACAAGTAAATTTTAATTTTTAAATTATAAGAAAAAAATTTATTAACAAAAATATGAAATTAAAAAAACTAAAAAAAAATATATACATTCAAATTAGCATGCAAAAATTACGATAAAGTTTCTTTAAATTGAAAAAGCTATTCAAATTAAGTAGTTATGTAAAAATGAAAAAAAAATTACTTACCTATATTTTTTCTTTCTTTTTGATCAATTTATTTATTTTTTATATTTTAAAATATTCTAATTGAGGCCTGCTGCAATATTCTTGATAATTCACAGAATTAAATTCTGAACACCAGCTTTATTTATAAATAAATTTGATTTAAGAGTACTTTGAAACCGGGTTTTCCATTTCATTTATAGGCTCAAGCATTCATTCACCCCTCTAAATTATTTTCCCTTCTCTTAAATCATCGAAATTTCTAGAGAAAAAGCATTCGCCCCTCTAAATTATTTTCCCTTCTCTTAAATTATCGAAATTTCTGGAAAAAAGAATCTAAAAGCTGGAGAAATAAAGTACATTACATCCGATGTAATTACATTTACACATGCGCATTGAAGTATATTTCAAATATATTACGTGGTGGGATAAGTTTTTTGGGCATTTTTGATGGTGGGGCCACTTTTTTACTTCAATGCGCATGCGGGAAATGTCATTACATTGGATGCAAGTACGTTTTCAACTCTCTAGCTCAAAATGCGCTAATTTTAAAATTAAGTTCTAGCTAAGTTTTTTTCATAATTATATGGATTTATTTTATGCGGTTGAAAAATGATAAAATCTTATTAAGATTTTAAGGCCGGCACTTCCTTCTCAAGGGGAAAAAAAAGGGATTTTATAATAATTTTTTCGGGTAGAAATAATAATCACAGAGACTTAAAATTTTTTTTAACTGAAAGGTAATTTATTTAAAAGTACATTTTTTTTTTTTTTTTAAAATTCAAAATGGCGGCCGTAGTAACTGCTCCCGCGAAAGACCTTTTTTTTGTGTACATTCTAGCCCCCGCCACACAGTGGGCTAGAAAAAGTCAAAAAGGAACAAAATTCGGCTTCAGCGTAATTTTGACTGAAAATAAAATTTAAAAAATGGAATTTATAGTTTGTCATATATATTAAACGATAGGATACCGCTTTTTTTGAAAAAAAAATATTGGCAAATTTTTTTATGCGTGGGAAATCAGCAAAAATTTTTTTAAATTTGGCACTAAAAATGGGATAAAATGTCAAATTTATAAAAAAAAGTTTTTTGATGATACATATACATAAAAATATGCTGAAAAAACCATAATTAACCTAAAAATTTTATCACAGCTGTGTGTGTGTCTACTATTGTAAGTGTGTTAGTGGAATATTCGAAAAAACTTAAAAATTAAAAAAAAATCAGGGTTTTATTTATTTTTAGTGTTTTTTACTTCCTAAAACGCACAAATAAAGTATATATGGGTTTTTCGCATCTACCTTGGTCTTATCCTACATCTGTGTATTTTTATGTCTGTATGTGAGCGTGTGTAAAACAAAAAATAACCACTTTATAATTCAATATCATTATGATTAATTTAAAAAAAACCAACTGAAAATACAAAAATGCGATTTAACTCACAAACACATACACACGTACACATACAACCATACTCCCATAGACAAAACTGCACACATTTTATATCAATACACACATACATTTAAGTTTTGTCACCTATAAACAAGTTAACCATTTCATTATTTAATATCTTTATGATTAAATTTTAAATAATCTACTAAAAATGCGAAAATTCAATTTTACACACGCTCACATAAAGACACAAAAATACACAGATGTAGGATAAGGCCAAGGTAGATGCAAAAAACCCATATATACTTTATTTGTGCGTTTTAGGAAGTAAAAAACACTAAAAATAAATAAAACCCTGATTTTTTTTTAATTTTTAAGTTTTTTCGAATATTCCACTAACACACTTACAATAGTAGACACACACACAGCTGAGATAAAATTTTTAGGTTAATTATGGTTTTTTCAGCATATTTTTATGTATATGTATCATCAAAAAACTTTTTTTTTTTATAAATTTGACATTTTATCCCATTTTTAGTGCCAAATTTAAAAAAATTTTCGCTAATTTCCCACGCCTAAAAAAATTTTCCAATATTTTTTTTTCAAAAAAAGCGGTATCCTATCGTTTAATATATATGACAACCTATAAATTCCATTTTTAAAATTTTATTTTCAGTCAAAATTACGCTGAAGCCGAATTTTGTTCCCTTTTGAATTTTTCTAGCCCACTGTGCGCCAGGATCAACCAATCATCACCAAAATTTATATATAAGTTTGTAATAACATTTGCTTCGATATGAATGAAAGGGATTTTCAAAATAGGTTTTCAAAAAATTTTTATTAGCAAAAAAAAAAAAAATTTGACTTTTTTTTCTAAAGTGAATAATTTTTTAAATAAGTAAAAATTAAAAATTCTGCCTCATTCATATCGAAGGTATTTACATAAATAAAAAAAAAAAAAAAATTTTTTTGTTTCAGATGATCCTGGCGGGGGCTAGAATGTACACAAAAAAAAAGGTCTTTCGCGGTAGCAGTTACTACGGCCGCCATTTTGATTTTCAAAAAAAAAAAAAATAAAAATGTACTTATAAATAAATTACCTTTTAGTTAAAAAAAATTTTAAGTCTCTGTCATTATTATTTCTACCCGAAAAAAATATTATAAAATCCCTTTTTTTTCCCCTTGAGAAGGAAGTGCCGGCCTTAAATCGTAATTATCACAATCGTTAATTTACTTAGTTTCTTTTCAATTGAAAATCGTAGGATTAAAACCAGACTCCAGGAATTGTTAAGTAAAAAATAAACTCAAAATGCTCCCCTTATATATATTTTGTCTGCTCCAAAACACTTATTTTCTCTGCGCAAGCGTACGCAGCATCCTGCAGTCTGCTCCGAAAAATTTTTAATATTTTATTATGTTTTTTAAATAAAAACGTTATTCATAAATAATTGTTTTAATTACTTTGAACAGCTTCAAAAATAAGAATTTTTTAGCAATGTTAATTTCATATGCGTTAAAAAATTTTAAGAAAAATTTCAGCATGGACGTAAACACATGAGATGTTATTATAACACAGTATATTATATAGTTTCTGGCGCAAAATAAAAAATTTTTAGTGCACAAAAAATAAACAAATACTTGTCAAAGTTTTTAAAATAAAAAAACCTGTGTTTAATTAATATATGAATATTCCTTTTAAAAAATATTTACAATTAAACAAATTAATATGATAATTTTATTTTAATACCTGAAAGGTTATTGGAGTTAATTTTAAATTAAATTTGTAAAGTAACTGAAAAAATATAGAAAATAATTTTAAAATTGTTTTTGAATAAATTTATTGTCAAATTTAAAATTTGTTAATAAAAGAGATTAAAAAATATTCACAGTAAAAGTACATGGTGGAATTGATATTTTTCGTTTACATGTTAATGAAGAAGAGCATGTTATTCCACCTTGGCATTTAAAATATACACAACCTTATAAACAAAAAAATTTTTTAATCAGTAATATAATTATAGGTAATATAAAATAAATTTTAATGTAAAAAAATTATAGTTGTACAAGTTTTATCTCAAAATAAAATGTAGAAAATTGAATAAAAATTGAATAATATAAATAAAAAAATGCAATCAGGGATTATTTAGAGCTATAAAAAGAATAATATTTTATTTTTGTTTAATTGCTTAAGAATATGCTTAAGTGCTATAAATTTTTTTCAATTGCATGAACTGAACAAATTTTTTTAACAAAATAAATTTACAATATAGTAAGTAATTTTTTTTACATATAAATCATTTTCAAAACTAAAGGTTTAAATTCTTTTTTTCCAATCTTATTTTTTTCTCATATTTTATATCTTTCTAAAGCGCAGCTTCAAGTATATATCCAACAGTTCTTTTTTCATATATTGAAACTTTAAGCACTTTGATTTTAGGTTCACTTTCTTTTTTTACATTTTTTTCAACTTTATTTTTAATTACAGGATCTGGCTCTTTTATTTTACTATTTTAGAGTAAATTTTCTTTATTTTCTTTTCTTGGTATTGTTTTACTTTTATTTTCTGTTTTGTTTTCTTCTTTAACTTTAAGTTTTTTATCTGTAGTATTTTCTGGAGTTTTTTCTTTTTTAGGTTCTGGCTCAGGATTTACAGATACATCTTTTTCTTGCTCTAATTCTAACTCAGAATCAAAATCTTCATAATTTCTTTTGCGATATTGCCTATTAACATTTTTTGATTTACACGAACTCAAAGTATTATTATATAAAGATTCATCTTTGTCTAAATCTGGCTTTAAATTTGTATCTATTTTGAATCGGTTTTAATAAAAGTTTGTCTATAGAAAAGCCTATAAAACCCTGATAAATATTTTTGTTTTTTTACATCACCTATAGCTTCCAACCTATCCATTCTTTCTTCTTCTTCTTTTAATTTTTTAAATTCTTCTAATTTAGCTTTATAACTTGAAAAGATTTTAGTAGGAATTTATTATGAATAATAAATGCGATCTTTTTGGAACAAGATATTTCTTTAATGTTTTTACATCGACGTTTTGGAGATCTGTGTCTCCCTTTTCAAGATCTAAATGCATTGTATTTTTTAGATTTTGAAAAGGGAGACACAGATCTCCGAAACGTCGATGTAAAAACATTAAAGAAATATCTTGTTCCAAAAAGATCGCATTTATTATTCATAATAAATTCCTACTAAAATCTTTTTAATATTTGGAACGACAACAGTATTTATACTGTTTAAATCATCTTATAATTTATAACTTGAAGTTACAAAATTTTCTTTATCCTTATACGTTTCAGCAGTTTTTAGCAAACTTGCTATGTATTGTGGTTTTCTATCAACTGTTTTGTCTGCTTTTTCTTCTTCTTTAATGCGCTCCATTTCATCATAAACTTCATCTTACTCATAAATAGAAGGATCTAAAGCTTTTTTCATATTTATTTTAACATGGAACATGTTTATAGGGAGGGGGTACTTCAGAACTTGAAAATTAAGGGGGGGGGGGGTCAAATTTGTCCTATTTAAGGGGGGGGGGTCAAATTTGTCCTTTTTAAGGGGGGGGGGGGTCAAATTTGTCCTTTTTAAGGGGGGGGTCAAATTTGTCCTATTTAAGGGGGGGGGGGTCAAATAAGACTCAGAATAATTAGGGAAGTATATATAAATAAATAAAATACTTTTAAAAGACTGAAAAATCTGGGGTTAAGGACTTAGGATAATATAGGTTTATGGACTTAGAATAATATCGATTTAGGGACTTGGAATAATTCAGGTTCAGGATCATATAATAATTCAGGTTTAGGGAATCAAAATAGTTTGGCTTTAGAATCTTAACAACTAGTAAGGTGATAATTACAAATTACAACAATAGAAAATTGTATTGTAATGTTGAGTAACATTTGTATTATATCTAGTCCTCATTTGGAAGTAAACATGTTCCATGCATTTAGGTTGTGTTTACACAAACCGGTTATAAGTTTTTTGTTTACTTTTTTACTTTATTTTTTTTATATTCACCTTTTAATGCTTTTTAATCCAATCAATTCCTTCTTCTGCAGAATCCTTATCACCAAAAATATTTCCTGATTTAGGAGCTGATAATTCAGGTTTTTTAGGTATAAAAATAAGCCCATATCTGAAATTAAAATATGAAAATTGTAATAAATAATATGAATTAACAAAATTTAATTATACTTAATAATTTCTTATTTATTTTTGTAATCACATAAAGAAATATAATATTTTGCTTACTTTTTTTTTGCCATTTTTAAAGGTTAAGTCACTTTTTTTTAAATAAATTTTTTAATTAAAATAAAATTTGTGTAATACATTTTGCCCTAGATTTTTACGATAAACTGTCTCAGGATTAAAACCAGACCTGCTCCAAAACACTTATTATCTCTGCGCAAGCGTACGCAGTATCCTGCGACCTGAAGTCTGCTCCGAAAATTTTTTAATATATTATTATGTTTTTTATACAAACGTTATGTGTAAATAATTGCATTAATTATTTTGAATAACTTCAAAAATAAGAATTTTTTAGAAATATTAATTTCATTTGTGTTGAATAATTTTTTAGAAAAATTTTAGCATGCACGTAAACACATGAGATGTTATTATGATGCATACAAGCAAGCTAAAAGCGGGGTTTACATTCGTTTATAAGTAAAGTGAAGCAAAGCCAAAAATTAGGCATGCACCGTTTTTTTAATCATTTAATTAAAAATTGACCAATTTTTGTGCGTAAAATTAAAAAAAATACCCTGCCAACTAGCTGGCACTGAGGTTCCTCAAATAATGGGCTGTAATCTTAATTTACAACAAATATTATTGATTACAACCATGCAATTATACATACATTTTTCGTTTTTAGTAGCTGGTAAAGTAGATTATTAAGATCATTTTGTAATGAAAGTGAAAATTCTAGCGTCCATGGATTGGTCGCGCCGGCGTTAATAGATTTTAAATCATATTTGCATAATTAAAATTAATATAACATAAAAGAGACAAATATAAAAAAAGCTAATTTTATTTTTTTTTATAAAATTTTATTTTATTAGAATATATAATTATCCCTTAATAATTAAAATATTGGGTAACATGATTTTTTTGTTTCGTCAAAGAAACAGTTGGTAACGATGCGAAAATTACAAATATTCGCTCAATTATTATAAAAAGATAAGAGTTTTTACCAGAATTTATAATAATTTCTTATAATTTATTTTCTCAGTGTACATAAAAAGATTATTGGGTGTGACAAATTTCAAAAGAATATTCTGGATTTTGAAGTTTTAGGATCTTCGATTGGGTTTTTGCTGAATTATGAAAAAACTTTGTTAAAATTGTAGTAAAATTTTAATGATTAAAAAAAAAAATATATTTATATGTAATCTCTCTTTTTTTTTATAATATATGTATACTCATGTTCTTTTTTTTCTACAGGTTTTAAAATATGTATGTATACTTGGTTAAAAAAAAATGGGAAAAAGGTTAAATAAATTAGTACGATAATTTTTATTTCTTTAAATTAGGGTTTTAGCTGTCACTGGCGAATAAATCACGTTAGCCGGGTTTTCCACAATTTTGAATCCTGGTGGCACGTCTGGAAAAAATTGATACAACGTATGCATCGGTTTCCCATTGGAAAATGAACCAGAAGTTACATTACACTCCAGTCTAAAAGATTTAACGGACATAATTGAAACTAAATTCTGAGATTCTTCTTCTTCAAAAGCTTCTAGCTTTGTCGGATTAACTAAATATTAAATCACGCATTTCCTCTATTAAAAATTATTCCAAATCGTCTAATTCATAGCAGCCATGTGGAAAGACAATTTTTTTATTTCCATCCTCTCACAACGTATAGTCTTCTGTTACGTTACTCACACTATTTTAAAAAAATTATCCAATTAATCCAGCCTCATAATCGCCCGAAAGGTCGATAGGTGAAAAAAATTCTAATTTAAGAATCGAACTGTCGCTTGTAAGTTGCAGAGTGAAACTCATGGTTATAAATGGATACTGCGACGGTTTGTTGTAAATAATCTCTGTTAGTGGACCAACGTAATTTATAAATTCTTGTGGTGGTCCAAACGTTCCCGAAAGAATCAAAGTATTCAACTAAGTTTACGCGTTTTTGTCAAGGCACCCAGTAAGATTCGCTTTTCAAACTGGGGTCTAGGTTCAATATACCAGCCTCGTTTTTTTGTGGACTTTGATTTTCTAGCTCATTTCTCATAAAATCAACCTTGAAGTATTTTATACCCCTAGCCATAGATGCTAACTAAATATTTGTTGTCATTCCGTCTAAAAATCGTTTTTTTTTACATTTATCTGTTATTTTCTCTTCAAACCTCTATCCTTTTTATTCTTGTGGATTCCTTTTCCAGATTTTCTAAAGTGTTTTAAATATAGACCATTCCCCTGCTTTGTCTCTTGTTTTAAAGTTTTACCCGCTTTCACCAGATCCTGGAGGGCTTTTACAGTTGAAACTCCCGCGCTTATCGTTGCTAGAGCAGGTAAGAAAAAACCTCGACCTCGTTTCCGTATCATCGATTTCTTTTTTTTTCGTATTCCTGCATCTATTTTTCTTTTTAAATTCATGATAGCATAAACACCTGCAAATGAAATTTTCTCCCCAAGACTTGCACTTTTTGAAAAGATTCGTGATTCGCCTTTTCAGCTAAGATTTTATCTGCGATATGGCGGCTTTTCAAGTAGCTATTGTTTTCATACGCAATATTGTGTTCTTTGCAGGCTGAATCTAGATGATTAATGCTTTCCTGGTGTAATTTCTGATTGATTCTAGTCCCTGGGCCACAAAATCTACAGAAATATTTAAATTTTAACCCTAATTTAACCTTAAAAAAATATTTTTTAAAGCTATCTATATACTGGTAAATGAAGTTCAAAAGGAAGTTTATCAATTACAGTATTAATTGCCCTATTTCCTTGTGTAAAACTGAATTGTGACTACACATGACCGATCATGTTGGATTCTAAGTATATACTAAACCAAAGTCTAGACCGCATCAAAAAATATATAAACCTTTTGTTAAACGCAACATCTTTAGTTTGAATATATATCTCAAAGAATATGAAACTAAAACTGCAAAAACCATGTAACAAAATTATTAATTTTGGAAAAAAGAATATTAAAAGACATAGGTTCAAGCATGGACCTCGATTCGCGCTCTGATACTTGAACTTTCCGGTTGCGGTAAAACAACGATTTGAGTCAGTCGTTTGTTAGATGAGTCCTATATATAAAAATTTTTGTTTATGACTAATAGTATTTATATTTCTAATTTTTATCTGTCACTGGTATAGCAACTGAATATAGTAACTAAAAAAACTTGAACATCTATAATCTATATTCTATAAAAAGAATAGCGAAGCTTTTTATTGCTGATCACTATCTTATTGTTTATCCGACTGGATTTCTATGCCCGTAATTTTTATGATTCAGTAATTTTTAGATAAAACTTCGGGTAAAAAAAAGGTTATTTTACAAAATATTATTTTAGCAAAAAGATTAACTTAAACATTATAATAAATATTACATTTTAATAATAAATACACTTAACACTATATACATCAATTACAATTAATAAATAATTTTAAATTGACTAGAGTATAAAAATAAAAATAAAAATTAGCAATATAAAATTATACAAACGATGAATTTACAATAATATAATAAATATTAATTTTTAAAAGTTTGGCATTTAAATGTTAAAATGACTGATCTTGAACTTCACTAATTACACTAGACCGGCATGAAATCCATAGACCTCAATGATTTGTAAGGTCAATGATGCCTCAGATCAAACTAAACAGTCAATAATGACATTTATCTTTTTTATAATTTGAGCAATGTACCACAGACAAATATAATTATAATATAATATTTAAATGTTTGATTTATTTTAAAGCAGTAAAAATTGTAATTATAAAGGAAGTAAAAAGCTTAGTAATTTTTACCACCCACCTTGCCAAATTTACACAAATAATTGTTTATTTACATCATATTTAACAAATAAATTAAAATTAGTTCACCTATACAAATACCATTCATATCTCTTTTTTCTCAAAAAAGAAAATGAAAGAAATATTACAATTATATTAACCCTACATAATTTCTACAATTGTGGGTTTCAACGAAGAGATACCAACACTATAGGTACAAAGTAAAATATGTAAAAAAAAAAGAAAAAATTGAGTTTAAGTTACAGAATTTGATTAAATACTTGATTTTAAGCTACATTATAAAAAAAAATCAAAGCAAAGGTGGAAGAATAAAAAAAAAAAATAAAAAAAATTAGTATAAGATAATCGTATTGAGAAAAATTTAGGCTTGAGATAAATTCTAATATTGAGGTGCAGTACGATCCGCAGGTCCATGGATGCTTTAATGCGTTGAGAAGTTTTGATAAAGCAGCAAAATATATAAGTTGTTGAAAATCTTTTTCATTACACCACGTTTTAGTAAGGATTATTATATCATATTTTCTTACTGAAAGTGAGATATTTTTTAAAAATTCATCATATTTACTTCTGATACTGTTAACATTTTGGTAATATATGTACAATAGGGTGATTAAAAAAAAAACAAAAGTGCTTGAAATTAGCTCTTCATGGAGTATGTTATTGTACACATGATAACAAGATACTATGGTAAATTTGAGCCCATTTGGTGACGTTTTAGAGGTCGCGCAAGTCTCTAGAAGCTTTTTCAAAATTGAAAAACGAGGGAAGCTCACAGTGGATTTACAAAAATTTTTTAAAAGGCTTTAAATATCCCTAGGGATACGTTTTTTTGGTTGCTGGTATCAAAAATCATGGTCCCAGAACATAAAAATGTGTTAAAAATCCTTAAATTGGCGTAAAACACCCTTTTTTTAGGGTAATTTTCCCAATTTTTCGCTAAAAATTCATAAAAAACCAATGAAAAACTGTTTATTTTAGTTAGTTCTCTAAAAATGTGATTTACTGATTGCATATTATATGCAAATAATGTATTTTCTTCCCATTTAACCCCTATATTAAGGTTTCAATTAGCCCAAAATAAGGGTGGAACTACCCCAAATATCACAAAAAAATAGTATAATTTGTTAAATTTAATGCTTAATAAAGTTATTGTTTATATTTGATGTAAGATATGATTATTTTACAAAAAAAAAGCCAAATATAAAAAGTCTAGGAATGAAAACCACCCCTTTATTTTATTTCAACCCTTAAAATCAATATTAATTTATTAAAGACATAAAATAAGGTTTGAAATAAAATAAGGGGGTGGTTTTCATTCCTAGGGGTTGTTTTTTTTTGCTTTTTTTTGTAAAATAATTATATCTTACATCAAATATGAGCAATAACTTTGTTAAACATTAAATTTAACAAATTATACTATGTTTGTGATATTTGGGGTAGTTCAACCCTTATTTTGGGCTAATTGAAACCTTAATATAGGTGTTAAATGGGAAGAAAATATAATACTTTTATTAATTTAACCAATAAATTGGTTAATTTTCAACTAATAGTCACGTAACAGTGTTTCGCCATAGTGTATTAGGTTGGCTCGTCAGTAGACCTAAATTTTATTTGTTTGATTGGAAGAAAATACTTTATTTGCATATAATATGCAATCAGTAAATCACATTTGTAGAGAACTAACTAAAATAACAGTTTTTCATTGGTTTTTTATGAATTTTTGCGAAAAATTGGGAAAATTACCCTAAAAGAAGGGTGTTTTACGCCAATTTAGGGGTTTTTAAAACTTTTATATGTTCTGGGACCATGATTTTTGAAACTAGCAACCAAAAAAACGAATCCCTAAGGATATTTAAAGACTTTTAAAAAATTTTTGGGAATCCACTGTGAGCTACCCTCGTTTTTCAATTTTGAAAAAGCTTCTAAAGACTTGCGCGACCTCTAAAACGTCACCAAATGAGCTCAAATTTGCCATGGTATCTTGTTATCATGTGTACAATAACATACTCCATGAAAAGCTAATTTCAAGCACTTTTGTTTTATTTTGAATCACCCTAATGTACAAACTGTTTTGATAAGTTTTCTTATTTTTACTTATTATGTTTTTTATAATTTTTTCTTTGTAGGTGGATTTATAACTTTTGTAAAATTTTTATTTTCTTTTAAATTTGTGTGTATTGTTTTTATATTTGAATGATAACTTATTTTACTACTATTATTACTAATTATTTTATTACTATTATTATTATTATTATTATTATTATCATTATTTTTATTAGATTCAATTGAATTATTATTTTTTTGTAAAATTTAATTACCTTTGATAAATAGTATTTACTTTTATCGGTCTTTACGGACTATTATTATTATTTATCAATACAAATGAATGTAATTGATGAATAATATTTAAACTGCTTTATTGTTAATAGTTATAATAGTTTATATAGTAGTAATAGTCCGTATAATTAGCAAAGTAGCAGAGTACGTAAGGACCACCTTGTTGCAGAAGAAGGAGGAGGGCTTTCTATCGTAGAGAGCTCTCCTGCCCCTAGGCAGGGGGGAAGGCAGCGGCCAACTGCCTAGGCTACGCGTCCCAAACTGAAGTTATACCTGAAAAGGGAGTTCCGGTTTGGGACAAACAAGCGCGGGGGGTTTAAAGTGTGTTTATCCAGTAAGAATCTGGGGCGTAGCCGGCGACCGCGTTCGCTGGTGTTCTCCCAGTTGTACACTTTGTACAACTGGGCGGTCATGGAAATTTGCGGGTCTTTAAGGCCCGCAAACACTCCATGGCTGATGTAAGATTCACATATTTCCCTTAAAAAAAAAAAAAAAAAAAAAAAAAATAGTCCGTATAATAGTCCGTAAAGACCGATGAAAGTAAATACTATTTATCATATTTTCAATTATCATCGGACGATAAAATATTATTCTAATAATATTTAATTACCTTTGTTTTTATTCTTTATTTTACCTTCAATGTCCTGCGATGATTCTACTATTGACAAATCACTTTCTGATAACAAGACTTGATCTTCTTCATACTTGTTCTCATTAATTTTATCATCAGATTCTTCATAAGTATCATCAATTGGGACCTCAATTATTGTTGGTTTACCATTTATGTATTTAATTTTTAAATTTTCCTCACCATTTTCCAATCTTGTCAGGAGATCTTTTCTAACTTTTTTTTCTTGTTGTTGTTGATTCTTAGTTTTATCATTTATTATAAATATATTTTGTTTGATAGCTTCATTTTTGTTGCTAAATATAATTTTGACTGGCCTATTAAAATTTTTTTTATATTGACCAAGTCTTAGTATTTTTATATTTTTATTATTTACTTTATTTTTATGCAACAAGTCTTTTATAGCTTTAATATCATCTTCTATTTTTGGTATCTCCTTGAGGTTATAGATCATAACATTTTTCTGTAAAATTTTTTGCATACTAATTTCTAGAATAATATCTTGAATATTTATATCTATTTTATTAGAATTATTTGCTTTATCATTCTCTAATTTAGTTAACCTTTCTTCAATAATAGGAAACTTTTTTTGAATAAAGTTTTCATAATTTTATTGGATATTACTGATTGATGTTGTTAATTCAGTAATTGTTTTAGTGGCAACATTAAATTTTTCAATAGTGAAAGTTTCACAACCCTTTTTCAAGTTTATTAGTATTCTTCAATATTTCAGGGATATTCATGTTTCAACATTTTATACATCTATAAGTTAGTTTAGGTTACACTGTAGTTAATCCTACTACTCTATCTTCTGAGGGCGATAAACCTGCACAATTTTTTTCTTTAGTTTGGAAATATTTGTTGCAAATTATGCACACAACAAATTTTTCATTAGTGCTAATTTCAGTATTACACTCAGCACAGATATTCATTTTACTCACTACACGTGCACTCTTTTTAAATCTATTTATTTTATTTGAATCACTAACAATTATATATAATTTTATATCTTATTTTATTTATTAATTTCTATTTGTTAAGAATAATTATATATTTTTTTAAAAATAATTAATATTATTATTATTATATATTTTCTAATTTAAGTTTACTATAGCAAAATTCTTATTCTTATAGCAAATGAAAAAATTTTTAGATAGTGTAATGGGAAAGCTAGGAAAAACCTTGAATTTGGATCATATCCCCTTAACACACTACTTAAATAATACTCGCGTGTAATTCTCTTTTCCTTCCTACTGAAGCTTGTGCTGGGCAGGAGAATAAAAACGGACTATTAATTAATAATAGAAATCTACTAGACGTAAAATGAATAATAACAATAAATAATTATTGTATTATTGATTAAAAATGTTCCCGTTACAAAAAAGCTACAAGAAATCCAAGCCAAGAACAGTATGAATATATAATTTCCTTAATAGTGTTCAATTATTTATTAAAACACGATCCTGACTCTACAGCGTATCATTTTATTAAAAATAGTACAAGAAAATCTGCGAAGTCTTATATCTAAATATAAACCGCACAATGATTATTTTAAAAGAGAAGACAAAAATACGGTTCAGGCAGAGATCTTAAAATTTTTTTAAATTTAATTTTTGAAACGGAAATTCATATTTTTTGTGCCTTTAATGAGGTGGTATTCCTATATCTTTTGATAAGAATTAATATCAACATTGTAAACACATAAAAATGTGTTTTTTGGAGTATTTTACCTTTCAAGTCCTTAAGAAACTCAATTCTAATCATTTCCATTTTCTGAATTTTCCCATTTTTAAGAATTTCCTGTCACCAGATGAAGATTCTTATTTGATTTTCAGATTCATCACAAAATCTTACACAAGGACTTCTTTTTATAGAAATTCGGAACATGTTTGTTAAACTGTACAAATAAAGAAAGTAAAAAATAAAATAAACAAACATTTATTTATTTATTTATAAATTTTCATACTTTTTTTCTTTCATTTTTATTTGTACAGTTTAAAAAAAATGTTTAAAATTTCTCCAAAAACAGATCCTTATATAAAATTTTTCAAGGATCTGAAAATCAAAATTTTCATTTGTTGACAGGAAAAACTCGTAATCAGAGAATTTTAGAAAATGAAAAATTATTTAAAGATGGAGGCAAGCCCTTGCGCGCTGAAGTGCACCAACACCATTAATATCATATTTAGACACAGTAGAACAGGTTCAATTCATTAATAAAAACGAGATTGCAAATGATGAAATTTTTCCATAATTTTAATAAACCTTTAATAAACAATAAAATTATTCATTATTCCATCTAAATGCAAATATTGATTACTGTCCCTCGGTGCCAAGCACCTTGGGCGAGAACCCTTTTCATACCTCAAAATTAATTTTGCTCTTGCCCTGAATGGCGAAATTTTATAATAGGTTGATGAAATACTCGAATGAGTTTTCATTTATTGTGTGTCACATCAATTTATTTAATGTTCCGTTATCTCAAATATTTTTTAACAAAATTTATAATTATTTATACGGTTTATAATATATTAAAAAATGAATGTTCAAAATTGTTTTACAAATTTTAAAATTCTACAGAACATCAATAAATTGACCAATGAGATAAAATCCATGACGAAATTTTTAGTAGCAAATTCCAAGAGAAATTTTATTTGAGAGAAATTTTATTTTTCCGGGAAATTTAAAAAATAAAAAAACTTTTGTCTTAATGTAAACCTAATTCTTGGGTCTTCAAATCGATCCCAAAATATTTTTCCCTTAAAGTACTATCGAAAATAAGTTACCTCCCCATTATTTAGCCTCCTAGGTCTTCTTGATTTTCTATCCGGGCCTAAGAGGAAAACTTTTTTTGCAATAAAATAAGAGTCAGAGACAATTTTTAGTAATTTTTGCGCTCTTAAGATTTAAATAAATAAAAAGCACAAAAAAAAGTAATTTGGCTGTAAAAAATCAAGGAAAAGACCTAGGAAGCTAAAATTTGGTGAGGTAACTTATTTTCGATAGCACTTTGAGGGAAAAATATTTTGAGACCGATTTGAAGACCCAAGAATTAGGCTTGCATACACTTTAGGAATATCGATCCATATACTTTTCCAATCCAGTTTTTGGTACAGGAAAAGCCCGGTATTTGTGGATTCGCAAATTCGCGGTTTTCGTAATAATCTATGTTTATATATTAATGACATTGAATTTATCAATATTTAGACAAAACTACACGTGGAAAAGATCAAATACCAATAGTACTTTTAAATCCTGCTATAAACGTGCGCATTAGCATATAATATTTTATTATTCAATTTTCTCATTCTTCCACGGCTTTGAAACAAAAAAAAAAGGTACACAAACACGCTTATCCAAAAGTTAAGTATGGGTATTATCGATTTTTCTAAGCATAGTTTTTATATTTAGGAGAGGGGATTGAACGTATATTATATACAGCGGTGATATGATGTCCCGTTTTGTTATCAGAATTCAAAAGTTCTATAAAAATTTGATCTTGTTACACGTGTACCTGTATAAATAATGATAAATTCATTATCGTATAATGAATAAGAAAACATACTTAGACGCGGTAAAAAATATTACCCATCCTTTAGAATGTAAATATAAATATTTTTAGAATGGAGGCTAACTTATATTTACACGCTCGAGAATAGGTAATATTCTTTACCATGTCTAAGTATCTTCTATTTAATATTCTTAGTACATGCTTTGCAAATTCACGGTTTTCAACTATATTTTTATTTAAATTTGTGAATGTTAATGTGAATTTAAAAATTTTTTTGCATATAGTCTTTTGTTTATTTTTATTTATATACATAAATAAATTTATTTTATTTTTTATTTTATTTTATTCAAAATTATTAAAATTTTTAGAAGTCTTTAGATTTTATTTTTAATAAATTAAAATTGGTTGAAAACTCAATAAAAATTATATTTAATTCATTAAATCTTTAGCTTCTAATAATAAATTGAGAAAAAAAATAGACATTTCTTTAAAAATTAAAAATAAAATTTACAAAATAATTTAATAATATTGCATGCAAAATAAAAATAAATAGATTTAAAATTCTTATAAGAAACTATGAATTTATGAAATAAATTGAAATCAAAATCAAAAATTTTTTAATAAAGTAAACAAAAATTATATAAATACGGATGTACCGTTCTATGCCCTCATTACATACGCACAAACTCTTTATTACGCTCCGTAATAAAAAATTTGGGGAGGGGTAGTTGTAGGGTACAGAAACGGGGTACATCCGTGTATCAAGGGTAAAATGAGAAAATCAAATATAAGTCGATAAAATGTAGCCCGCTATATATAAATCATTCATATTTACCGGTTGATTAAAATCTTGTACAAGTAATTCAGAGGTCGCCACCTCTCGGACTTATCTAGACTATCCAGAATATGCATCGATGCCAAATGAATCTATTCAATAATGATATAAAGATTCCATTTCAATGTAAATCTACCTATACTATAAATATATAATCGCCGCTGTAGGCAGGTTACCACGTGATTATCACTTATAGTAACGGTTTCTATAGAAACAGTAACCATGGTAACAGTTGTTATGGGAATGGTAACCATGGCAACGGTTGCTATGGAAACGGTAATACGGTTGCTATCGAGACGATAACCATTTTAACGGTTGTTATAGAAATTGTAACCATAGCAACGGTTGCTATGGAAACAGTAACCATAGAAACGATTGCTACTGAAACGGTCGCTATGGATTACTACTTGTAGTAACGGTTTCTAAGTTAAACAGTTCATACGTATAAATAACATTTCAGACGTATAAATATTTTTTATTTTTTTTAAAATTTTTTATTGTATTATATATATTTTCATTTCTGAAGAACATGGATTTTCTTATAAAAAATCAAAATTATTTAGTTTTGATGTTATTGACTGTTTAAAAAATATAAAAAGATGTATAGCTTTAGATGATGTCTGTGATAAATTTTATGATATAATACAGGTATAGAATACACAAATAAATTGAACTATTAATATCATTAAGATTTTTTTTTATATATAAGTAATTAATTAAACTACTAAATTATTTCGAATTTAATTAAAGATAAAGGTAAATTTGGATAGAAGTAGTGGTAAAAGACGTGAAATATTAATAACAGATGAAACAAAAACCAATGTAAATATTAATATTATTTAACTTTTTTAAAGTTAATGTATTACTTATAATGTTTTTTATTCAGGGTAAAATTGTATTTTGGGGTTCAACCACAGAAAGTATAAAAATAGAAACTGAAGATCAAATATTAATATAACAAGGTGTAATTAAAAATTATAATGGTGATCAATATATATCAATGACAGATTGAGGTTCACGGTTCAGCTAATTATAAAATAAATTAAAAAAATTATATTTTAAGTAATATAATTAATATAATTTTAATTATAATTTATAAAAAAATTATATTTTTTTTTTTTAATTTTTTTTTTTTATAAATTATAAAAATTTATTCAAAATTTAAAGTAAAAAACATTAAAATTAAAGATTTTTTTAATTAAAGAATATAAATAATTTTTTTTATTTTACAATTTATGTTTTAATGCGTTGCGCGACCCATAAATGCGAAGCGCATGAGGATAGTCGTAGTATTGTATATAGTAAAGCAAACTGTAATAGAACAATTAAAATAATGGAAATATACAAATTAATATCATTTTAATCGTTTTAAGAAACATCACGAATTTTCTAGAAGCAAATGTGTCACAGTGTGCAAAATCCGTCTCTCAGGTATAAATACAAGGACGCATTTCGCAACAAGCTGAGACGCTCTTTGGCTTTCTAGTAGTTCACTACTTGTAAAGGATTTATGAATTAATAAAGATCAGTTGCTTAACAATTGTGTTAATTATTTATGTCTCAATAATCATTCTATTTTTATTAAGTTTCACAGCTAACAAATATTGCTGCCTTTGATCAACACTCGTTTCTCTGGCTCTAAAGGTGTTCGGCGTAAAAACTGAGCATTGTGATAGTTAAGAAATTAGACAAATTAAATAAATTATTCGTTGCATGCACAGGGTCCTATCCAGGCAGCGACAACGTGGCTTTATTAAAAAAAAATTTTGTCTCGAAAAAATAAATTACCTTTGAAAAAATCTGAACAGACAAAAAGTGTGATGTATTTAGCACAAAAAATAACGGTAATTTAACTATAAATAAATAATGAAAAAATTTCCACAATAACTAGAAGATTCGTAGTTATCGGGCAATCATTCGTTCAATTCGAAGTAATAAAGAAAAAATTAAGCAAAGTGCATCCAAGTTGGGATCAAATGATAAATTTTGTATAAAGGAATCGGAGCAGAAGACTTCAAAGATATGAATGACAAAGACGTTAAAAAGATTATTCAACCCACTGCAGATTTAAGTGACGAAAATATTAATGAAATGATGAATGATCGAGTTACGAAGTTCAAGAGCAAGAAATTGAACCTGAAGAACCAATATTAAGAATGACAAAAATTTCTATAATGTTAGATCATTTAAGAGATGCAGTTGAAGAAGCAACAACTTCTGATCCGGTTCTGATAAGAAGTTTAAGATTTAAATTTGACTGCGATGGTTATGCAATCGTATGAAAATCTCTATCAAAATATGTCAAGACATAGAAAGCAAAAAAATATTATGCATTACTTTAGTTAAACAAATGAATAAGTTACATTGCCTAAGATGTGGTTTAAAATAATACAATTTTGCCTATATTATCATTGAAAACTAATAAAAATCTTAATATTTTTAAAAAAATTTTAATTTTTTTTAAATCAGAGAACCTAACTCCCCGGCAGTGTCTATCGGAACGAACCGTTTTTCACGGCAACCATCTCTAACGGTTGGGATTTCGACCGTATTTAACAAAATTCAATCGTCTCCAACGGCACTAGAGAAGAAATTCACTTGCAATTAAAGGGCATGCCCCATTAAAGGCCAAATCATTCTGCCGTTATTAACTGTCCCTATAGTAAATAATAGTTACTTTGCCGTTTCTAACCGTAATAAAGTAGAAATTAATTTCTGAGCCGTTTCTAATCGTAGGTAAATAGACGTACAAGTTCCTGCCGTTTAGAACCGTGTGAAAAGAACTTAATATACCGCCTGCCGTTTTTAACCATACAATAATAATAATAGTTGCTTTGCCGTTTCTAACCATATTAAAGTATAAATTAATGTATGAGCCGTTTTTAACCGTATGAAAATAGATGTACAAGTTCCTGCCGTTTTGAACCGTGTTAAAGTAAATAATAGTTGCTCTGCCGTTTCTAACCGTAGGTAAATAGATGTACAAGTTTCTGACGTTTTGAGCCGTAAAAATAGAAAATATATATAAGTAACCATTGTAAGTAAAGGTTACTCTGCCGTTCCTAATCGTAGGAATATATATTTACAAGTTTCTGCCGTATTTAGCCGTGAGTATAGAACTTAATAAAACTCTTGCCGTTTATAACCGTCCAACAATAAATAATTGCTACTCTGCCGTTTTTAACCTTAAGAAAATAGATCTACAAGTTATTGCCATTATGAGACGTGAGTATAGAATATATTGAGAGGCCTGCCGTTTTAAACCGCCCCATAGTAAATAAAGGTTACTCGGCCGTTTCTAACCGTAGAAAAATATATGTACAAGTTTCTGCAGTGTTTAGCGGTGAGTATAGAACTTAATAAAACACCAGCCGTTTTAAAACTTTCCATAGTAAACAATGGTTACTCTACCGTTTCTAACCGTAGCAAAGTAGAAATTAATATATGAGCCGTTTCTAACTGTAGAAAAATAGGTCTACAAGTTCCTGCCACTTTTAACCGTGAGTATAAAAATCAATGAAACACCTGCCGTTTTTAACCGTCCCATAGTAAACAATGGTTATTCTGCCGTTTCCAACGATAGAAAAATATATTGACAAGTTCTTGCCGTTTTAAACCGTACCAAAGTAAATAATGGTTATTCAGCCGTTTCTAACCGTAGTAAAGTAGAAATTAATGTTTCTGCCGTTTCTAACCGTAGGAAAATAGAATTACAAGTCCCTGCAGTGTTGAGCCGCACATAGTTATGGCGCCAGTGTAAAAAAAAAGGTCAAAGCTGAGGTTTTTACAAAAGTTGATGAATTTAGATAAAACCTAGTGAAATATTCTCAGGAAGACCTTAGGAAAAAGTACCGGAAGAAAAAAGTTTCCGCTTTTCAAAAGGGGTGAAATCACCCCCCAATCACCCCATTTACCTGAAAAATTTAAAAAAATCTTTTTTGCAATTTTGAAGGGATCTAGTAGATCCGAATCTGACGTCAAAAACGAAGTTCAAGGGGTGTAACACCTTTATTTTAACCCTTTCAACCCTTAAAATTTAATATTTTTTAAAATCCGATTTTTTTTTTATTTTTATTAGATCTAGTAGGTATTTTGGGTCACTAAATTCGAATCTGACGTCAAAAACGAAGTTCAAGATGAGTAACACCCTTATTTTAACCCTTTCAACCCTTAAAATTTAATATTTCTTAAGAATTGATTTTTTTTTAATTTTCTTAGATCTAGTAGGGAAAAACTACCAAAAAACCCTATTTTATAACATTGAAACCCGCGTTTCTGGGTCCATAAGGCCCATTGGAATGCACGGAGGATATTCGGAATGTTTTTTTACATAATAAACTTATCCATAACTATTTGGTGCAATTTGGTGTTCCAAATTTATTGATTTCACTTGTGTCAGGTGTTACACCCCTCGAACGTCATTTTTGACGTAAGATTTGAATTTAGTGGCCCAAAATACCTACTAGATCCTTTAAAAATGAAAAAAAATCAATTCTTAAGAAATATTAAATTTTAAGGGTTGAAAGGGTTAAATAAGGGTGTTTCACCCCTCTAACTTCATTTTTGACGTCAGATTCGGATTTAGTGGCCCAAAATATCTACTAGATCCTTTAAAAATTAAAAAAAAATCAATTCTTAAGAAATATTAAATTTTAAGGGTTGAAAGGGTTAAATAAGGGTGTTACACCCCTCTTACTTCATTTTTGACGTCAGATTCGGATTTAGTGGCCCAAAATACCTACTAAATTTAATAAAAATGAAGAAAAAAAACGAATTTTAAAAAATATTAAATTATAAGGGTTGAAAGGGTTCAATTAAGGGTGTTACACCCCTTGAACTTCGTTTTTGACGTCAGATTCGGATTTAGTGGCCCAAAATACTTACTAGTTCCTTTAAAAATTAAAAAAAAAATCAATTCTTAAGAAATATTAAATTTTAAGGGCTGAAAGGGTTAAATAAGGGTGTTACACCCCTCTAACTTCATTTTTGACGTCAGATTCGGATTTAGTGGCCCAAAATACCTACTAGATCTAATAAAAATGAAAAAAAGATTATTTTAAATTTTTCAGGTAAATGTGGGGGGGGGGGGGAAATTAGGGGTATTTTCACCCCTTTTGAAAAGCGGAAACTTTTTTCTTCCGGTACTTTTTCCTGAGGTCTTCCTGAGTCTTCTCAGATTTCACTAGGTTTTAGCTAAATTCATCAACTTTCGTAGAATCGCTGGGTGGGGTTACAAGGGAAACCCGACTAACAGTGGGGCTAAACGATCAAAATCGCTCTTGGACTCAATTTTTGAGCTATTCACTTAAAACCGGTTTTAAACTACTTCTAGAAGTATATGATTTAATGTGTCACTGTGGCTTTTCTGATTTTTTTTTTTTACTAATTAGCTGTCAGCGACGCTGTCAGCCAAAAGCGCGCACAGCTAGCTTGAACGAGTCAATTTAGTCAATTTTGTGGGTGACTGAGAGATCAAAATCCGAAAATTTGATTTTTAACAATAAATCTTTATTAAATTTAAAGAAATAGATGAAAAATTTGGATTGCCAGGGAAAAACCACTCCAGAAGAAAAAAAAAACTTATCTTTTTACGATGAAATTTAGCCGAGTTATAGTCAATTTATGATTTTGACCAAATTAGTGTTAAAAAAGATTGGAATTTTATTGAAAAAAGCCTGTTTCTGAACTTTAAACATGCATTACTCGCTTGATTTTCATCGTAAAATAATAATTTTATTTTTAATCGATGTATTTTTCCCTGGCAATTCATTTCTTTAAAAAAAAAAATCATTTTTATTGACCAAATTTCAATTTTTAGGTTAAAAACTGTGTTAAGTAAATTTTGCTACTTATAGTTTTCAAAGACTTTTGACCTAAAAGTTGAAATTTGGTCAATAAAAATGTTTTTTTTCTTAAAGAAATGAATTGCCAGGGAAAAATACATCGATTTAAAAAAAAAATTATTATTTTACGATGAAAATCAAGCGAGTAATGCATGTTTAAAGTTCAGAAACAGGCTTTTTTCAATAAAATTTCAATCTTTTTTAAGACGAAATTGGGCAAAATCTTAAATTGACGATAACTTGGCTAAATTTCATCGTAAAAAGATAAGTTTTTTTTTCTTCTGGAGTGGTTTTTCCCTGGCAATCCAAATTTTTCATCTATTTCTTTAAATTTAACAAAGATTTATTGTTAAAAATCAAATTTTGCGGATTTATATCTCTCAGTCACACGCAAAATTGACTAAAAATTTTTTAGACGAGCAACTCCAACTGAGTGCAATGGAAATATTAAAATAACAAACTATTTCCGAAAACTTTGTAGTATCAGATTTTGTCGTCATTTTTTTCGACTTTTCGCTCGTTTAAGCTAGGTGTGCGCAAATTTAACAAAATTTCAAAATTAGCAAAAATGTAATTTTAAAATTTTAAAAGTTTTTTACACTTAATTTTTTTACTGTTTACTCAACCTATTTATAGGAGATAATTGCGTTACATATATTTTAAATATATATTATGGCATAAATAATGGCCGCAGTGACACATGAAATTAGATACTTCTAGAAGTAGTTTAAAACCGGTTTTAAGTGAATAGCTCAAAAACTGAGTCGAAGAGCGATTTTTAACCTTTTTCCCCACTGTGAGCCGTGTCAAAAGAACTTAATGAAACGCTTGCTATTTTAAGCCATTCTACAGTTATAACCGTAGGAATATAGGTATGCGAGTTCCTGACTTATTGAGTCGTACGAAAAGAACCATGTTCTTTTAAGCCCCCTTATTCTTTTTAAAGACTTTCTAAAGCGTTTCATTAAGTTCTTTTCATACAGTTCAAAACGGCAGGAGCTTGTACATCGATTTTCCTACGGTTAAAAACGTCTCATACATTAATTTATACTATATTACGGTTAAAAACGGCAAAGCAAGTATTATTTACTTTGACATATTATATTGAAGTAATGTGAAAACGGTTCCAGGAAAGGCTGGGATAAGGTAGGAAGGTATTGGAGTTTTAGTGGGTATAGCTAGGTTACGTAAGCCCTACATGACCGACATCTTCAGATGCTAAATGATATGCGTAATATATTTACAAAGATTCTGATAGCAAATTTTTTATATTTTTTTAAACATATATGATAAAAAGTCTAAAAATATATCGTTTTCACCACACTTTCTTTCAAGATTGAGTTTCTTTCATTAGTCAGTTCCTAATACCGTAAATCTCTGCCTTCATTCCAAAAACCCACGCAAAGCGCCATGCGGGTACGCTATGAGTTGTAGAGTTCGGGGGCTTAGCTTTACCGCCCGGTCGCAAAGTAGGAAACTTCTATAAGTCCCCCAAATTTCGGTTTTTTATGTGTGGGATTCGAGATTTGAGTTTATGTGTATACCTAGGAACTCCTTGGCCATGTGGTATTTTGGTCCTACCACACAATACCAGGGGCATGACACACCTCGTGGGTGTAAAGTGTTTCCCGTTGGTACGAGCGAAGGCCGACGCAATTAGTCTCTACACGTGGGAACAAAAAAAATGTTAAACAATACAAGTAGAAGAACATAACTTCTGTTGTTAAAATGTGATTTACGAAATGAAGGACAAGGTCACTGCTCTCAATTCAGTAAGAGATCAACATGTGAACAAAAAGAATGCTATAGAGCTTCTTTTCAAAAAGCATGTAAGTGGCTCAGTGATAAAAAATACAACTCAAAGCATCGGAAGTCCGTAAAACAACAGAGAGCAGGCTAAAAGGACTGCTGTAAGATCTCCCCAAACGATGACTAACAACTTACACATAATAACAGATGTAAACCCTGTGATCGATCTGGCCAATACTGGTAGCCAGACCTAGTCAGGTACCCAGACACGATCTGATGTCCTTGGTGCTATTAGGGCCAAGGTGTAAACAGAAGAACTTGGAACTGAAATAAGAGGCGTCTGGAGGTGACATCTTGGTTGAATTGGAGGAACCTAGTGACAAAGTAGGTTCCTTTTCACAAGAAGTAAAGAAAATGCTGGATGACCAAGTCAAAATTAGCGATCTCACTCCTAAACGAGTCATCCAAATTCTGGACTTGGATTGTTTCACTAAGTCGGTGGATGTCATCAGTGCCATCAAAGGCAAAGAAAAAGACGCAGAAATAGCTAGGATAACTAACTCTAAGAGCAACTTAAGAGAGCAGAGGACTGCCTATGTTGACATTGATGAAAAAACCGCCAATAAACTAGCTCGTACTGAACGTATAAAAATTGGGTGGATGAATTGTAGGACAAGGTTCTGGATTTCACGAACGTTTTAAGTGCTTACGTTAGGAGCACATAGCCAATAATTGTAATGGACCAGACAGGAGGAAAAATTGTTATAAATGTGGAGGAGAAGATACACAGCAACTGACTGCACAGCTAACCCAGGTACATGATATGAGCCGATCTTGGGCAAAAAAGTAGGGAACTGTAGCATAACCTAGGAAAAGGAAAGTGCGAAGCGTTACGGAAGGCCATTGATAAATTAAGGGGCGGCGTGGATCCTAGCAAGTCAAAGAATGTTAAAGATGCTTTAAGGTAATGTGCACACGAGCCCCTTAGCAGGAAGATGTTTCAACACTTGCTTGTGAGAAGTCTGCAGACCTCCTTATAAGTGAACAGTGGGCTGGGTCCCGCTCCCAGAACTGGTTTTAATAATATTCAAAGTCTCATTGATTCATTTTAATATTATTATAAGTCTCATTTGGCCCCAATCTTAAAGTTGTTGTTCGGTAAATTCGTTAATGTCAGAATTTAATATAATTTTCGCAGAGGATTAATAACATGAAAATACATCTACTGTTAAAAAATTAAGACGATTCACCGTTTAGTTTACGAGTTACTAAACTCCAAGGTTCAATTCTTACATATTGTTAGGATAGGAAGACGCGTGAAAATGCATTGAAATCTAACGTCTTTTTGTAAATGCTTCTAAGTAGACGTCATGTTAGATGTGAACGAAAATTAATTTAAAAGTTTATGAATAGTATTAGAATATCATTTTAAAATTTGAAGGGAGTTAACGATTTCGTATCCGAAATATTAAAACACAAGTTAAAAAATTTATATTTTAACGGGTTGGCAAGGTAGAAAAGTTACCGACATAAGTTTTTTGGAAATAATTAATTTTGTTATTCATGTAAAAATTTGAACTTCATTTCATCCACTCCGTAATTAAATTCTGCATCGATCAAAAAAAAAAAAAAAACTAAATAGCTCAAAATTTACTAGGAAAAAAGTTGGATTTCCCGATTTGAATAGCAATTTTTAAGCATGGAATTAGTAGAAAATCTTACTTAAAAATAAATCCTGGAATTAATATCCAATTCTCGACGACCTACTAAATTTTTACTGGCTACGTAAGTAAAATCCCACGCGTTCTTAAATGTACCAGACTAATAACTCTCTTTAAAGTATAACTTTAGTTTGAGACGTTGCAGCTTAAGCATAATTTGTCATATCACCATCGCTCTGCAAAAAATAAAGCTAGCTTAAACTTATGGTAGGTTTAATTACTCAAGAAAGGGTTAAATTTAACTTGATCAGCAGGGAGTATCTTTAACGGTAACATTTACAAAAAATAGTTTTATATGTTTAATATATGTAATAACGCGTGTAATACTCTTTTATCCACCTTAGTCATGAAAAGTATACATTAAATGCACCTATATTATGCTGGAAGAACTATAATAAAGTACTTTCATGCGTTTGGCTTAGTGTCTCGATTTATACAAAATGTGCGCATAACTATTGGTTACCGAAAACGCAAAGTAATATCTCTATTATGTACTCTTTTAAATAAGCAGTAGTTAAATACATATTTGACGTATACTAGTTTTTCCAATCACTGTTTTTGCGTTCGGCATATAACCACTAGATGGCAGGTACTTATATTATATGTTCCATGAAGGGAGTCTAGCCTAAGTTCTTTAAAAATTATAATTCTTCCAGAATCCAGGTGCATTTTGAATATTTTCCGAGGCTAAAAGTGGATAAAAAATATACACGAGACAGAATGTACCCTATCACCCGACACTTATTCATATAGAGTTTTTTACAAGCCGGCTATATATGAATAAGCGTCGAATAATGCGTTTTGTCTCTTGTTTATCAATATATTATTATTCTATTTTACTAATGGATATTTTATCAAAGCACTATATTAATACTTGGTGTTTCAACAAAAAATTTGCAACAGGTTTAATTCAAAAGACGAATCATTATACTTTTAGTAAACAGTTTAAAATATTGCATCTTACATTTTCGGGATCCTTATTAAGGCAGGCTTCAACAAATTCTTTAAACTGCTTTGAATAACTTCCTGTAAGTTGAGGTGGATTATTTTTAGGTATTAAAAACAAAACCCTCATTGGGTGCAGTTCACTGTTGGGTGGTTCGCCTTTAGCTAATTCTATGGCGGTGATTCCTAAAGACCAAATATCAGCCTAAAAAGAAATAATGAGAAATAATCATCATCAACTAATTGTTAACAGAAAAAATAATTTATATTTATTAAATTAACATAAAACTTTTTTGGTTTTCAAGTTTTACTGCCAGAAGATTTTAATAATGTTACGACTGAAAATTGGTACGAAACTCTAATAAAATCAGCCGTTTTCAACGTTTCCTTTTACTTCGAATGTTAAGAAAACTAGGAATATTTTATTTAATTATTTTTCAAACAAATTATTTTAAGAAAAATTTGTTTTCAAATCTTTTTACCCCCCCTCATCCTTCTCTAACCACTCTTGTTTTTTGGATTCTTAGAAATCGAAAAATATTATTAAAGAAATTTATTAGGCAAAGCGGATACTTTTATGTTATGTAACATCAATTTAATTAATAAATAATCGCGAATAATTTAAGAAAATAAGAACATAAATTTAGAAAAAGTATCAGGAGTAGATAAGTATCAAAGAGGTGACGCATCATTTTTTGGGCCCGCTGCATTACCATAGATAATCTCGGCCGCCCCTCTTACGCATCTTTACTATTTTAAAACTCTAAGTATCCTCCCCCTCTCCATAGAACGCATAGTATACCAGAACTGACCACACCCTTGCACTAGAATTATACTATTACTCTTATCGGTCTTACGGCCCTTTATCTCTATCTTTCCCTCTTCCTCTTTCTCTTTCTCTTTTACTTACTTTCTTTTCTATTATATTATCTTTATCATTTAATTTTATAATTTTATTATTTTTGTAAAAACAATTAACTTAATGTTTGCAAATTCTTAATATTTTTAAAATCTATATAAGCAAATTTTTTTTTACTTCTGAATTTTAAATTTAAAAAAATTAATACATAAGTTTTTTTTTATTTTTCTAGTAATTTTTGAAAGATTTAAATTGTTATTATTGAATTAATAACTAAAAAAAAAAAATAGTAATAATTGCAAATTTTAATTAGTAGTTATTTTAATTTGTAAACTATTTTTAGTTTACTTAATGCTATTTTAATTTCATATTTTTTTGAAATTTTTTTCTTTTAGCATTCTTGTTGTTGGTAGTTGCAAAAATTTTTGCTGAAATATTTAAATCTTTGCACTCGTCTAGATTCTAAACTTTTTGCGAAATGAAAAACCTTTTTTAAGATTTTAAAATTTATTTCTGAACGATTGATTTCAATTTTTGTAACATTCTTTTAAAATGGTTTATTGTGTATATTGTTGTAAGAATAATAAACCTTGCGTCGGCCGCATCCTCCCTGTCAAGGCTCATGGCCAACATTGGGGGACCCAAACCAGGGAAGCGAAGGCTCCTGATGTCAGTCGTCAACTCTGTCCTGCTCTACGGATCAGAAGTCTGGGCGAAGACCACAGAAACTGCCAAGTACAGACGAAAAATATCGTCGGTACAGAGGCAAGCGGCAGTGAGGATCGCCTGCGGACACCACACGGTATCTCTAGAGGCGATCCAGGTTGTTGCTTCGGTGATACCCATTGACCTGCTAGCGTTGGAGCGGAAATTCATCTACGAGAGCGTAGATGAGCGCGAAGTGGCTTCCACTCGCGCCCGCTTCAACTCTATGAAAGCATGGAAGAAACGATGGAAAAAGAACCAAGAGAAAAATGCCCTATGTACGCGCAGACTGATCTCAGACCTGCAGGCATGGATCGGACGACAGCATGGGGGAGGTGGATTTCTACCTTACCCAGTTCTTAACTGGACACGGGTACTTCCGTGTCATGTTGAAGCATTGGCATAAGGTGGCAACAAAGGAGTGCTTGCACTGTCCGGGCGTGGATGATACAGTAGAGCACACATTCTTCGAATGTGTTCGCTACTCGGAGGGGCGCCCGCCCTTCCCGATTTGGAGGCCGGAGACGGTGGTCCCGGAAATGCTACGGAGTTCCGAAAACTGGAACAAAGTAGCAGAGTACGTAAGGACCACCTTGTTGGAGAAGAAGGAGGAGGGCTTTCTATCGTAGAGAGCTCTCCTGCCCCTAGGCAGGGGGGAAGGCAGCGGCCAGCTGCCTAGGCTGCGCGTCCCAAACTGAAGTTATACCTGAAAAGGGAGTTCCGGTTTGGGACAAACAAGCGCGGGGGGTTTAAAGTGTGTTTATCCAGTAAGAATCTGGGGCGTAGCCGGCGTTCGCCGGCCGTCTCCCAGTTGTACACTTTGTACAGCTGGGCGGTCATGGAAATTTGCCGGTCTTTAAGGCCCGCAAACACTCCATGCCTGATGCAAGATTCACATATTTCCCTTAAAAAAAAAAAAAAAAAAAAAAACCTTGATACAAATTTTGCAATACTTGCCAATTATGTAAAGGACCCCATTTAGTTAAATTTTGTGCTATTTATTTGAATCAGGTTGAAAAAGCCATGCTAATCGTAATAGTTACCAAAAATATGAAAATTGTATAAATTTTGATAGCTTTTCTAATCTAAACCACTATCAAAATGTATCCTCTGTTGCTAGTAACGTTTACTCTCAAAAATTTTTAAATACCAACTATTTAAATTTGCAGAATCTTAATTCAAATAGTAGATATAATTTATACAATAATAACAAAAATGAAGCCTGTTATCATAATTTTCAACCAAGAAATTTTATAAATCAATATAATAACCAAAATTTATTGCATTCAAAAAAGCAATATAATTAAGAATTAAATCAATACAGGATAAATTTTTTGGTCAAAATAAAGATTCGCATGATATCCTTGATGTTAAATTTTCATTATTTAATATATAACTGAAAAAAATAATAAAGCTACTACAAATATACAACTAAGAGGTAAAACAAAAATTTCAAAATTTGAATCTTTAACCAAATCAAAGTCAATCCGATTTTTAACCATGATAGTGAAATAACCAATAAAAATTTTGTTAAAAATCAGAACATTCAGGTTTTTGAAAACCCAGATCCTACCATAGAAATCAAAGCAAATCCAGTAAAATTAGAAAATAGTAATGTTTTTGATAATACAGTTTCAAAGTATGATAAAAATAAATTTCATGTGTCCAGCTTAGTAATAGATTCTTGTTTAAAATCTTGTGACGATGAAACAGATTATGGTGCTGATTCCGTAGATTTTTATAATGATAATGTTGAAAGTAAAGTTACCAAAATAATTTAAATAAATTTGATTCTTCTGTAAATTCAAAATCTCAATTAAAATCTGAAAATCTTACTATTAATTCCTCAGAAAAGTTGTTTTATTTTAGTATTGTTCTACGTTTGATGTTTCGAGAAAAATTCAAAACTAATTTGATTATACAAATGAAATAAATTATAAAGTTTGATTCATTCGATAAACTAAACACAAAATAAATTTTCTTTCTGAACTTTTTTTTTTTTTTTTGATTCTAATAAATTAGTTTTATTTAAGGGGACACAGAACCAAAAAAATTTTAAAATTAGTTTTTTTGATTTTTAACAAAATTTATTGATGAAATTAAAAAAAAAAGAGTCTCATGCCCTCCACAATAAAAAAACACATCAAACCAGTCTAAAAAAAATTTTAAATATTACCATCCCTTTGAGAATTTTTGGAAAATCGAAAAAAATTTTAAATTTCCGAATTTCCAAAAATTCTCGAAGGGATTATAAAATTCAAATTTTTTTTTAGACTGGTTTGATGTGTTTTTTTATTGTAAAGGGCATGAGACTCTTTTTTTTTTAATTTAATCAATAAATTTTGTCAAAAATCAAATCAGAACAAGTTCAGAAAATTCTTTACACGCGAGTTTTACGCCCGGGAGGGCAAAAATTATATTTTTACTTTTAGTTATAATTAAAATCTTACAGAAATTATTTTTACCGAATTTACAAATTTTTAACGCAAACGGTTATAATTTTAATCAGTCTCTTTTTTTGTTTCAAATTTTACTTTGATAACTACGTTGATTAATATTTATACAAAAAAAAAAAATATTTTTGCTGCTTCTACTGCATTTAAAATACGCGGTTGTAGCATTTTTTCGAAGCCCTTTCCTGCTGTATCCAATAGTCCTAAAGGTCGCCAGTAGGACGGGAGTGTGGGATCTCCCTTTCCTTTACTGATAATGACCAGTAGTGCCTTTTTCCATCGCCTACTGAAGACTGCAGCTCGTAGGCACGTGTTGTACATCATTAACATCAATGATGGACACTGGTGTGCGGCAATTCTTATGATCTCGGTTGGTATGCCGTCTGGTCCGGGGGCTTTTTTATTTCTGAGAGAGTCCACGGCAGCGAACAGCTCTTCTTGCGTGAAGTCCAGGACATCGTTTACACTAATATCCTCCTTTTGATCTATTCTGCATCGAAAATAGAGCATCAACTACTGTCCTTGCTTTCTCTTCGCCCATTAGTGAGCTAACCGCGAAGCCCCTTAGCTTCTTCGTGACTATCTTGAAGCCCAATCCCCAGGGATCATTGTACACTTCGAGACATAGGTTCCTTTCACAGCGGATCTTACTGGCATTGATCGCCCGCCTCAAAGATCGCTTCACTTCTTTATGAACTAACATCAGTTCCCTTGCTTCTTCGCGAGACTTGGCTCTAGTCGCTCTTCTTCGCGTTATGTGGCTTTGTCTGCGTAGCTCTGCGATTTCTGTGTTCCACCAGTACACAGGTGGGTTCCTTCCATTAAACCTTTTTCGAGGCATGGAAGCGTCACATGCTTTTTTAAGCAGCGTCATTACTTCGGATACTACTTTCTCTGCGTCTTCTTTACTTCCTACTCTGCGGGGTTTCATTAGAATTGCCCTTTGTCCAGTCATTAAAACTCGTATAAATCGTTCTTTGTTCAGCTTATTAAGGTTCAAGCCTCTTGGTTTTGGCCTATATGCCTCTCCAGGGGGCTGTCTCTCATGCTGAATTTCGAACGAAATGTATTGGTGGTCGCTCGCAGTAAATACTTCCATAACGTGCCAATTATTGACCCTCGTACTCAGGCCGTCAGATGCGGAGGACGTGTCTATTATTGTTTCAACGCAGTTGGGCCATCTGAAGGTTGTGGTGTTACCCACGTTTAGAACAGCGAGGCCCAACCTTGATACCATTTCCAGTGTCGCTGCTCTCTTTGAGTCAGTATAAGGCATACTCCAGTCAACAGCTTTGGCATTAAAGTCTCCTGCAACAATTAAATTGCCGCCCGCTTCTATCGCGAAGTCCTCTATGTCTGCCAACTTCGTATAATAGTTCTGTATAGGTCCTGTTGGAGTAAGGTAACAACTCACGTACGTTATGGCTTTGCTTCTGATTAACGCAAAGCCCCTGCCCCTTCCTGATGTTTCAACTGGAATATTTCCAGGATTCGCGACCCAAATAGCTGCTGTTCCAAGTTCGTCCCCAAACCAGGTGGTTGGGTTTGGATTAGCTGTTGGGTACTGCTCGCTGTATCCCTTTGCTATCAATTTTTATAGTTCTTAAGGATGACAACTACCTTTTTTGTTTGAGTACAGGTTTAAATAAAAATTGGTATATAACAAAAAGTCTTATTAAAAAATATATATGTAAAGTTTAAGGATCCTAGGGTAACTGCTTCATTATTAAATAATTAAAAATAATTTTGCTTTTTTGAGTATCTTATACACGTGATTCTTATGGGACATCCATTTTACAATAAAAAATTTAAATATTTTTTGATTACAGTTTTTGATAAAAAAATTATAACAAATGAAAAACATATCGTAGAACATAATTATTCTATCTTTTTTAAACAAGGTTGGTTTGTTTTTAACGAAAATTTTATTTATTTAACAATTCTATCACATAGCTGTGCGCACGCAAGGTTTTCGCTTCTATAGTAATATGATAGAAATAGAGAATAATAGCCACTTATGTCTAATATCCCAAGTTTGGTAGTTTACATCCTTAAGAGGTAGAGGGAGAAATTTATTGCATATATTAAGGTGGTAGCTATATTAGGGTGTTCAGTAAATTTATAACAATGTACTTTTATCTAAGACGATGGAGGATAACCAAAATATGATAATTCAAATTTTATAAATTTAAATAATTATTGTTATTTTTATTTATATCGCCTATTACTTTATAATATAAATCTTGAAATTTAGTAATGACCAGAAACTGAGCAAAAATTTAAAAAAAACTTTTTTTAGTTTTTATCACATGAACTGTATTTAAATTTAGACGTTTCTCTCTTTTATATGAGCCTATTTACTAACTAAATACATATAAAAATACATATAAAATATATGCAAAAATGAAAAAAAATTACAATGATTGTAAATATAGGTTTTTTATATAACTTGTATACCTTGAATATGTATTATACATTAAATGAACTTAACTAAAACGCTATTGTTTTTATATTCTATTGTACTTATTGTGTATTATCATATTTTTTGCTTAAATATTATTAAGAATGGTAATAAAAACTTGATTACCATTAAAATAAAAACTTTTAAAAAAATTATTTAGAAAAAATTTTTAATTTATATCTGAGAGTGTATTATAGAAAAAAAGAAAAAAATCTGGCACTAGGTCTCAAAGTTGCCCCTTGAATGAATAAGAAAATGATCCTGATTGTCTCTTGGGGTTGTCCACCCTCGATATCTCAGTTGATAGAGCGTTAGTCCGGCAAACCAAAGGTCGTGTGATCGAATCCTGCTCGAGACAAACTGATGGACATTTTTTTATTCATTCAATACCACTTTTTTAAGTTAAATTATTAATTAATTTAACTTAAAAAATTGTTTAACATCAATTAAATCATCTTAATAATTTATTTAAAAATTGAAAAATTTTAAATAAAAATTATACGGTATGGAAATACTGTATATATCTTTGTAATATAAGATAAATATTGTTTGGTTCGAATTGACCGTTTCTAATATAATTATTTAAAAAAGAAAAAACTTGTAATAAATATGATCAGCTGATCCTTATTTATATATCAGTCGCATGATGGAGAAGCAATAGAATCAATTTTTATCGTTGATGTTTGAGAGTATTCATTGTCTGTATATATGAGACGTTTAAGTTATTCATGTCTTCTTTTACTTCTATTTTTTCTAATGTACAAGTGCTCCATAGGAGGAAGTTAATATATAAAATATGTTTTTTTATTTGTTTATTCTATTTCCAATTATTTTTATTTTTTATTTTTTATTTTTGCTTTTTCTTATTTTTTATTATATAATATGTTTTATTATTATGTTTTTCTAATTGATTGTCCGTTTTGAACCCTATTTTATACCCATATTTTTTTACTGCGTTTTTTAGAACACTTGGCAATTTCGTTGTGTATTTTGAACTTAAGTATTTATTGTTATAAGCTTTATTATTAAATGAATTACTTTTCTTGTTCTTATGTTTTTTAATAAATTTTTTTATAATTTCTATATTATAACCGCTATTTTTCACGATTTGTTTAATTATTAATTGCTATTTCCGTATTAAAATCTTCTTTATCCATCGGTATATTTACGGCTCTGTGTATAAGCGAGTGGAACACAGCTAATTTTTGACTTCGCGGGTGGTGTGATTCGTTATGTATAACCGTATCTGTAGTTGTTATTTTTCTAAAAATTGAGAACTTTAACTTATTATTATCTTTTCTTATTTTTAAATCCAAAAAATTAATACTATTGTCTGTTTCTAACTCTTCTGTGAATTGAATTTTTTTATTGAATTCACTTATGTATTTTTTAAACGCGTCTATTTGCCTGTTAGTAGCTTTATAATTTACAAAAATGTCGTAAGGTTGTCATGGGCAAACTTAAGTCCGGGTGTGACAACACGATAGATGAAGCAGCGACCAAAAGAATAGTGGACGCTCTGTTTCCGGATCATCCAAACCAACAACACCCGGTTTTGGATGTCCCGAGGGAGCAAGTTCAGCTATTTAGTGAGGCGGAGATGCTTCAGGCAATTAGGTCAATAAAAAATGGGAAAGCGCCAGGACCAGACGGAATACCCGCGGCAGCTCTTAAGGCGGCTGCAAAGGTAATCCCTGGTCTCCTCCTTGGCATGTTTAATGCAGGCCTCGTTGCAGGCGTCTTTCCCAGGGACTGGAAAGTGGCCCGCCTGACTCTGATAAGCAAGTGAAAGGGTGAAAAAGGATCTTCATCATCTTACAGACCATTGTGTATGTTAAATACCATTGGCAAGGTGATGGAGAGCATGGTCAGAGGAAGATTGCGGCAGGCAATTAGGGAAACGGGTGACCTTAGCGACGATCAACACGGTTTTCGTGAGGGGCGTTTCACGATTGGTGCCATCGAGCAGGTCGTGAAGGTGGTTATGAGGGCCAGACAAACACGGACGGATATAAAACCGGACGTTCTGCTTGTCACGTTGGATGTGAAAAATGCATTCAACTCGGCTAAGTGGGAGAATATGTTGCACTTCCTCGAGCAGGTATTCAGAGTTCCAGATTATCTGAGAAATATACTCAGAGACTACCTCCGGGACCGATACCTGCGCTGGGACACGCTCGATGGCACAAGAGGTAAAGTATTAAGCGCAGGCAAAACGAAGGGTTCAGTTCTGGGCCCTGATCTGTGGAATGCCTTTTACGACGGCTTGCTAAAGATTGAGCTTCTGGATGGATGCTCCATGATCGGATACGCGCACACAGAGCCGTAAACTCGGAAATTTTAAAAACAAAACCCTGTTTTAGCTTTATTCCGAGTTTTGAAACTTAGTTCTCAGCGTAAAGAGAATTGAAAACCTGAATCAGACTATTTCTATGTTTTAAAACTCGGAAGTAGGGTTATTCCGGGTTTGCATCTAGACTCCGAGTTTCAAAACCCTAAAGTAATGAAAAACTAAGTTTTGAAAAACAGAACAGCTTTGCCTTTATGTAAATAGTTTATTTATTTATATTTATATATTTTTATATTTACATTTATGTTTATATTTTATGTATATAAATATAAACATATATTTAAGTTAATAAAAAATAAAATTAATAATTAAAAAAAATCTTTATAAAATTAAAATTTGTAATTAAAAATTGGATCAATTAATAAAGTACTCTTTCTAATTAAACGTTGATTTTTTTATACATTGATCAAATTAATAGTATTTTTTTAATTGATAAAAACGATAATTTAATTTTAAATAATTTTTATTATTTCTCAAAATTTTAATTTTATAAAGATTTTTTTTAATTATTAATTTTATTTTTTATTATCTTAAATATGTTTATATTTATATACATAAAATATAAACATAAATGTAAATATAAAAATATATAAATATAAATAAATAAACTATTTACATAAAGGCAAAGCTGTTCTGTTTTTCAAAACTTAGTTTTTCATTACTTTAGGGTTTTGAAACTCGGAGTCTAGATGCAAACCCGGAATAACCCTAATTCCGAGTTTTAAAACATAGAAATAGTCTGATTCAGGTTTTCAATTCTCTTTACGCTGGGAACTAAGTTTCAAAACTCGGAATAACGCTAAAACAGGGTTTTGTTTTTAAAATTTCCGAGTTTACGGCTCTGTGTGCGGATGATGTTGCTCTAACGCCTTATCAATAGCTGGATGTCGGATCACGGACTTAGACTGGCAGTTCCGAAAACGGAGATTGTCCTTCTGACCCGGAGAAGGGTTGATACCATATTCGGCGTCAGCTTTGATGAAGGAGGTAATCCCCTTATGATCCAGACCAAACCATCGGTCAAATATTTGGGGGTCTTCTTGGACAACAAGTTGGCCTACAATAGATATTTCTAGCAGGCCTGTGAAAAAGCTGGCCGGGTGACAAAGTCCCTCTCGTGGCTGATGACGAACATCGGCGGTCCCAGATCAGAGAAGAGGAAGCTGTTGATGACAACAGTCAACTCCATCTTGCTCTACGGTGCAGAGGTGTGGGCGGACAATGCCCGCATAAAAAAGTACTGCAAGAAACTAAAGGCAGTACAGAGGCAGGGGGCACTTCGACTCGCTTGCTCGTACAAGACTGTATCGGAGCCAGCGATCCAGGTGGTGGCTCGGGTGTTTCCCATTGATCTGCTTGCCTTGGAAAGGTAGGCGATCTATAACCGTGAGGAAGAAGAGCGCGACGTAGCTTAGGTTCGCGCTCGCTCCCGCACAATGGAATGTTGGCAGTATAGGTGGAATGGTGACCCGAGGGGATGTTGGACGCACCGCCTTATTATCGACTTGGAAAGCTGGATGAACCGTGATCATGGGGAGGTGGACTTCTACCTCACACAGTTCCTAATTGGTCACGGTTATTTCTGTGATATTTTCAAGTGGCGCAAGGTGACATTTCCGGAATGCTTGCATTGGCCGGGCGAGCCGGATACCGCTGAGCACACCTTTTTTGGGTGTCCTCGCTTCGCTGAGGGGCGACCGCCCTTAGATGAATGGAGGCCAGAAGGAGTCGTCCTGGAAATGCTGCGCAGTACCGCGAACTGGTACAGTGTGGCAGAGTACGTACGGGCGACACTGATTAAAAAAAAGGAGTAAGGTTTCCTCTAGTAGGAAACTTTCCTCCTTTATTGACAGGGTATGGCGAAGAAATGACTTGGCTGCATTGTTTCCGGACCGAACTAATACCTAAACAGGGAATCCCAGTCCGGATTCTATGATATTGTCATTAATGCAGGAGGGTGGCGAGTTTAGTGGGTGTTACCCTAAATTTGAGGTTGAGTGCCACATAACCATACAGTAGGCGGTGTATGGCATGCGTAAAAGCATTCTCCTCGTCCTACGAAAAAGGCCGCTTCTCTGTAGGGGCCAAAAAAAAAAATGATTTTATTTAGAATAAAATAATAACTTCTGGTGTAGTTCTAGTAAAAAGTTTCTTAGAATTAGTTGAAAGAATAAAAATTTCTACAAATTTAAATTCATTTGATGATTTAATGATAAACTTAAATAATTTTGATAGTACTTACGTTTTTTGCATTAGCTAAGCGTTTACAAACATTCAATTATTAAATATTCCCACCAAAAAATAAGCAGTAGATTTCCAGAAGCCAAAAAAACCGTTGGAAAATTCGTTTTACAAATGATTCATAGAAAAAAATTATTAAAAATTCTACGACACTTATTGAAAAATAAATGATATTCAACTATTTCACATTTTACAAAATAATCCAAGAAAAAACTCTAGTCAATTCAACAACTTAAGTCAAATCAAGTTAAGAAAGTTTAAAATAATGTTTTTAATTTCTATAACTAAATATTTTAAATCTATTTGATTCTTATTATTTTTACCTTCACCTATCACACATCAAAGATCACTAACATGATTTAATTACTTAAGCTATGTTATTCATATTTTATCTTATATGCTGGATAAATAGAATCGAAGATTCGAAAACAGTCCGTAGCAAATTTTTTTTATTTTACAAATAGAAAACTAAATTATAGACAGTATTCTGCATTACCGACTTGGATCTACTTTTTCGACATACACTGTGGGGAAATTCAACTCTTGGGTTACGCTTAGATTTGTTATCTTTTTCCCTTTACATGAGTTAACCTAACAGGGGTCTTTAATTAAAAGTATGTTATGTGCATTATACTGAATATTGGCTTGCATAGTTTAACCTTCACAGTTACAGAAGATTAAAATAATGACGATAGAGAATAATTATCAAGATACTGTATCAGAAAGTAATCGCACTATATGATCAAGTTAGAACCGAAACTTTGAGACCCTTCATACTTAATATAACTTTGCGAAAATATATTACTTGATGATGCTTTAGTTTAATTTTTAGCGTAAAACTATTGCGGAACATATTTTTTTACATGCATTCTTTATAATAATTCTAGGTTTTATGAGGTTTTCCTAAACAGCATAACAGGGAATGGCTTTAGATAGAAACTTTACTATTCAACTTTGTTTGAAAAATGTTATAGAAAATATGATTTCCAGATTTTTTTATGTTTAATTATTAGGAGAAATTGACAAAAAATTAAAAACAAATTTTCTGGACAGTAACCACGAAAGTACGATTTCGTGGCCGCAGCATGGCCGAGGAAATTAAAATTTCTCGCTACTACCGCAGAAAAATTTTGTACAGCCCTTGTCCATAAATAAAGAATGGCTTCGTCTCAGAAGGTAATTTACGTGCAATTTAAGCCATCCTTTACTTTTCTGGACACGAGCCGTAAATATACTACTATTTATATTGTGCAGTTATAATATTTTCCAATCAGATAAGTTTTTAATTAAATAATACCTTAGAATCATAAGCTGATTGTTTTATAACTTCTGGAGCCATCCAAAATGGAGTCCCAACAAATGTGTTTCGTTTACTTGTTGTATTTGTTAGCTGTCCAGCAACACCGAAGTCTGCAAGCTTAACGTCACCCATTTCACTTAACAGAACATTCGCCGCTAAAACAAAAAAAAAAGTATCTTTGTTCTTAGTTACAAATTCAAATTATAAGTAGTATATTCAAGCGGTGAGAAAAGATATTTAGTTACTGCTTAAGTAGGATTTGAAAATTGTATTATTTTTTATAAGCCAGATAGATTATTGCTGTTGTACCAGCATCTATATGTTTAATCTTGAAGATTTAAGGTTAGTGTTTATGAATTATAAGTTAAAGTACATCAAAAAATTTTATTGAATTTCATTTGGGCTAATTTTGAAATAATTTGTTAATAACAATTCATCTACCACTTTTACATTAGCATAGACCCCAAATTCGGCTTTAGCATGACAAAAACCATATATTACATCTATTTTTATTAACGGTACTAAAAAAAAGGAAAGTGGGTTACGAAATACATTGGTGTTGGCTCGATTTTTAAGAAGAAAAAATAATAATAATGTTTTTTAGAGAAAAGGGATATTTTTTGAAATACGATGAAATTTAATAATACGAATTTAATCAATTAATTATTTGATACGATCTTGATGAACAAAAAAATCCTTAGCTTCGAAAAATTCACATTTTTGATACGTGTAGTCCAACCGACTTCACTTTTTTTATTTTAACGTATCAAGTAGTTTGCTTATTTTTTAATCAACAAATTTGTTTGATTAAATATTTTTTTTTTAATCTAATTTTTGCAAATTAAATTTTTAAGTAATGAATTGATGTTAGGAATAATATTTTTATGAAAAACATTGAAAAAAAAAGTTTGTGAAATAAATGTCTCCAGACGAGTTTGTGACTCCAGTAGCTCAGTGGTTTGAGCGGCTGACCGGATATCAGAGGGACATAAGATCGAAACTCGTCTGGAGACATTTTTATCAAAAACTTTTTTTTTGAATTTACGACAAAGAAAAAGACTCTTAGGTGGAATGAGATAAAAATTTAATAGATCAAGATAATGACGTCGAGAATGGTAAGCCATTAACTCTAAAAAAAAAAAAAGTAATTAAGTGTGTGTGTCGTAAAAATAAAAAAAATCATAAAATAATATTTTTGCATAAGAAATATGTAATGTAAATGTAAATGTAAATATTTTTTATTTTGCAATTGAACAAAAATACAATAATCAAATAAAATATACATCATAGTAAATAATTGATAATTAACATTGATAAATTATAATAAGTTTGAAATATTAGTGATTATTAAATTTTTAAAGTAAAATGAAATAAAGTAGTTAATAAATACTTATAGTCTAAATAGTTTAAATTTAATAATTTGCCATAGGTATCACAGTCAATTAGTTAGTTGCAATTGTACATGGTAAAGTTATTTCTAAATAAATTATTAAAATAAGTGAAATATATTAAAATAATATGTAATAAGTAATTGTCTTGTAACAAAAGGGTGGCATGTCATATTTATGAAAACACCCTTGCTAGGAATCAAGTGTAAGGAGATATTTGTGCATAGCAGTTTTAAATGAGTTAAGTGAAGGTAGAAACCGAATTCCTGCAGGTAAGGAGTTCCAAAGTCTAGCGCCTCTGTACCGAAAGGTGTTTGTCCCACAATTTTTGATATTAGGTATGGTGATTTTTTTTGAACGCCGAGTACCCCTTGCATTCTCTTTAAGGAATGTACTTAGTAAAAGATTCGCTCAGAAATGAGGGTTGATGTAACCGCACGATTTTATAAATTATTATGGCCAAAAAGTAATGCCTGCGTGAATCAGTGCATAACCATCACAACTTACGCCTAAAAGGGGTTATATATTCATCTTTGCGTATGCCGTAAATATACCTCAGTCCAGAATTGCATAGTCTTTGTAACCTCATTTTTAGTGTGTTGTTTTCATTTAAGTAAACAACTGAACAATAAGTAAAATGAGGTATAATTAATGCTTGTACTAGTCGCGTACGTAATGTCTCTGTAGTGCAGTGTCGGATAAATCTAAGAGTGTATAGAACACGGTTTACTTTTTTCTCAATTGTTGTAACGTGACTGTTCCAGTTTAGTCTGCTGTCAAGTATAACACCTAGACTAGTCACCTCATCTACAAAAGGAGTGATGATACCATTTCCTAAGTCTATTCCCGATAAATTTAAGCTGGTTAAACGATTGACAAAGGTACTCGTGCCAAAATATATAGCTTTCGTTTTTCCATGATTGAGCCGAAGGGAAATACCGTCAGCCCAAGCAGAGATGTTACAAGCAGTTTCAGATAATAAAGCTGTGGCCTCCAGTACATTTTCAGGTGATACTTGACTGTAGACTTGTAAATCATCTACGTAAAGTATGTGTCGTACATTAGATGGTAAGTGTAATTTTACATCATTAATATATAGACAAAACAGCATAGGTCCGAGTACCGAGCCCTGGGGAACCCCAAGATTAACACTTAGTAGATCAGAACGAGATGTTTTAGAGAAAACTTGTAAACTTTTACTTTCTAAGTAGGATTTGATCCATAATAGTGACATCTTGGAGAATATTATTAGTTTAGTTTGATAATTTTTTATTAATTCTTAATAAAGTTTTGATATTTAGAAATATAATTAAAAATATAGAGTTCAATTTATTTAATTAAATTGAATATTATCTCTCTTATTCAGCATAAATGTGCAAGCTCAGTAGATTAAATTAAATTTTTTTTTAACGCAATTTAAAAAACGATTTATAATACTTTTGTACTTAGCCTTTTTTTTATTTGAATCTTTTTTTTTTTTAATTTAAATTTATGATAAAACATCTTGTAATTTCTTATTTTGTAATGACCAGTACTGGAAAAAAAACGAAAATTTATAAAGATAAATGAACATAAGAGATAAAAAATCAGTGATTACTACACATCGAAATGAAAAAAATAAATCACAGTTTTGGTTTTAAAAAACATAGTTGAAGTGCGTAACCCACAGAATATGGTACTGGCGCAATATTTAAATATTTAAAAAAAAAGATCGATACAGTATATATTTATAAATTAGTAGGTATACAAACATGGTACTGGCACAATATTCAAATATTAAAAAAAAAAAAGAACGATACAATAGATATTGATTAATTAGTATGTATACAAATATAAATAAATATAAATCCCAATATAAAATAAAAATGCAATTTCTGAATGCAGTCGCGAATGCATAGGGATCATTTGCAAAGCGTAAAAAAATATTGTATATATATTATATTACGGGTAGAGTCCGATCTCTGGAAACAGATGAGACTATCCAGTTAAAGCTAGCTTTATCGAAGCCTTGTTGGATGAAGTACGATTTTTGAGAATCTTTACTTTTTTTGTTCAACATTAACCGATATCACTTGGATAGCGTTAGCTTTATTCACCTGGATAAAGCCCGATTCGTATAAAATTTAGTACAATGTAGTAAAAAATGAACAAACATACAGTAACTTTTTTTAAAAAATATTTTACTATTTTACCTTTATCATATTTTTATATTGAATTAAATTTTTTGACATACAATTATTTGCCTTTGTTCCAATACCTTTTTACAAGGACAGGTTAGAAGGAGAAAACTTTTTAAGTAAACAAAATGATGAAGCAAAATAATAATGAGCAGGTTCAAAGCGTGCAGGAACTGACAATGAACAACAACCAACAGGGCTCCCTAGTCCTAGGAAACTCAAACGCAGCTGGCCAAGTAGAACAAATGAGGCTGGATAAGCTTAAAGTGACGCCTAAATGGAGCACTTGATTGTCTAGACTCATGGAAAATGATGGCATGCAAGATATTCTTGCAAAATATAGCGATGTCCAACAAGCCTTCAAAGAAACCCAGACGGCTAAAGGTCTGGATACTATTAAAGAAGGTTTTATTGCCAAAAAGAGATATTACGAAAATCTTCTGGAGGCCATAAATGATATGGAGTATCATTTCGGCTATGTTCAGAAGAACGCGAGCATGGTTATAAAAAATGGATTCCGGATGTTTGCCAGCGTAGTAGAACAGCTGGTATTGAATAAGGAGCAGCAAACTATAGCAGTATCAGCGATACATGAAGCTCTCCTAAAAGAAATTAACGAAAAGAGCATTCCCTGCCTGATAGCTCACCAGAAACTGGGCACACGACAAAAAAGAGGAGTGAAGACCCTCCTTTGGAAGGAAATTTTTTCGACCAGGAACGGCAAGACGAAGAGCTCTCAATAACCGAAAAAAATAGGAAGGAATTAGAAGAGCGAATGAAGAAGAAAAAAGTACTTCAGGAACATGCGAACAGAAAGAGGCTGCAAGATCAATGCGAAGCGAAGTATTTGCGTGAAAAACGCCTACTGGAAGCAGGGGAAAATCAGGAAGGGTCCAAGGAGCCGAAGTCAAATGAAACGGCTTCCAACCGGTTTCTCACGGATCACCAAGAACCAAAGAAACTGGCAAATAACCCTAAGGTAGTCGAGTCTCCTACAGAGACTCAAGTTTCAGAAGATGGCCAAGACAGTTTACGGACAGTTTACGTGAGCAAAATAATGCAAATGGTCCCAAAAGGATCAGCAAGACCGAGAGGAAAAAGAGGAAGAAGCAAAAAAAGCTGCAGCTTCAACAGGCAAACCAGGTACATAAAATTCCGGGCCAGTTGCAAAAACAGGTCTAGGTAGAAAATATACTTAATAAAGTGGATACATGGGAAAAACCCAAAAAGAAGTAAAAAGCTAAGCCAAAAAGGCCTACCAAGCCTAGTAGACGTAGGTACAAAAAGAGGATGGAGGCCCTACTTATAAAACCAGCAGCAGGCCATACGCACGAAGAGACTCTTCTCAATATCAAGAAGAACGTCATGCTCGAAGATTCGGGGGCTAAAGTTCACCGAATCCGTAAAACGCAAGGCGGCAACGTCCTGATCTAGCTGAAATCGATAGAGGATTCCGGGAAACTACAGAAAGCGGTTCATACGGTAACGGGCCCTGATTCGAACGGCCGGGATATGATCCCCATGCTGAAACTCGAAATCTGAGATCTGGATGGGGTCACAAACGAACGGGAGATCAGGAAAGCCTGACCCCTCACCAAAGAAGCTCTAGGTACTTTTTTTTTTTAATTTGGATGTAGTGCCTCATTTATTTCCACGAAAGTACTTATATTTGAAAGTATTATTTTTACTCGATATCTCGAATCTGATACTTAATTTTTTGAAAATTTTTCCCAAAATTTTTTTGACGAAAAAATACAAAAAACACCAATTTTTTTTTCTTTTTGGACGTAGTACCTAATTTATTTCTATGAAAGTACTAGTTTTAGAAAGTTTGTTATAGTCATTTTTTGGATCTGATACCGAGTTTTTTTTTAAATTTTTTCTCAAAATTAAAAAAACAAAAAAATTAAAAAACCTGCAATATTTTTTTTTTTTTTGGGTTGTAACACCTCATTTAATTCCATGAAAGTACTAATATCTGAAAATATTGCAACCGGCGATGTTTCTCAACCGTAATGAAATTAAGACCTAATTTTTTTTTCAAAAATTTTTTCACTAAAGAAGCTCTAGGTACTTTTTTTTTTTTAATTTAGATGTAGTGCCTCATTTATTTCCACGAAAGTACTTATATTTGAAAGTATAATTTTTACTCGATATCTCGAATTTGATACTTAATTTTCTGAAAATATTTTTGCTAAATTTTTTTTTCACAAAAAAATACAAAAATCACCAAATTTTTTTTTCTTTTTGGATGCAGTACCTAATTTATTTCTATCAGAGTACTAGTTTTAGACAGTTCGTTTATAGTAATGTTTTGGATCTGATACCGAATTTTTCCAAAATTTTTTTCTCAAAATTAAAAAAGTTTTTTTAAACTATATTATTTTTTTTTTTTTTTTGTGTAATACTTCATTTAATTCCATGAAAGTACTATCTTGAATAATTATTATCCAATGAATTACGTTAGATTTTATTTGAAAAAATAGATTTAGTTAAATTCAATACATAAATTTTCTTTTAACTTTTAAACGTTAATAGAAATGAGTGTATGATTGATGGTTGTAATCGGTAATATCTGTGGCACATTGAAGTATTTAGCTGATTGTTTGAGGAACCTTAGTGCCAGCTAGTAGGCAGGGTATTTTTTTTTTGAGAAAGAAAGATTTTACCGAAATTTCATCACCCGGAAATAAATTATTAATTTCTCCCTTAAAAATTAATTAAAAAAAACAACTGTTAAAAGGATTTCATATATTTTCATTTGTGCTTTCATCAACCCGGACAAAAAATAATCGATTAAATGATAATTATTAGAGTAAAATGTATTATTTATTAATTTATTGTTTTAAAAATTATTTATATTTTGTTAATCTTATAATTCTTTAATTGAAATTAATAAATATTGGCGCACAGGACCTTTTTTCCCCATTAACTACTGTTTTCACCGTCTTAGAAATCCCCTCGATAGCTCAGTTGGTAAAGCGTTTGGCTAGATACAATTTAGTCAAAGATTCTAGCCCCTCTAGAAGTAAATTGATGAGCACTTTGTTAATTCAAAAGCGCTTTTTTAAGTTAAATTGTCAACTAATTTAACTTAAAAAATTATTTATTATCAATTTAAAAATTTTAATAATTTATTTATAATTTGTAAAAAAAATTTAAATAAAATTAATGGCAAGAAAATATCTTAATTGTCTTTGAAATATAAGATTATTATATTTATTCAAAAATCATTATATTTATTATATTTTAAAAACTAAAAAATTACCTTACTCCATTCACCTATAAAGGATGAAAAGTATTTATAATCAGAGGTCTGTGCCAGGACTATAAGCATCAGGTAATGAGGGGTTATATTTTAAATTTTTATCTGATATCCATAATACCATATAACGTGCAGAATAAAATAAAATTTCTTATGGGTCTAATCAGAGTGTAATAAATGGTGAGCCATCTTTGCTTGAAAAATGAACTCCTATAATAATTAGGTTTTTAGGTACATTAAATTAAATTTATAAACAAATTTTTTTATAAATATTTTATTTGGAACTTAAAATAAATTAAATTAAATTAAAATTACAATGCATCTACAGGGGCGGTCGCCCCGGGACGCAAGTCGCCGCGTGACCCTAGATATACGCCGATTTTCCTCTATCTCTCTCTAATATTATAATATATATCGAAAGTCGAAATCGAATTTTTTGACGTTCGATAGTTCGATTTCATTTAATAAATTGTTTCGTTTTAGTTATTATTATATAGTTACTAGCAAAAGTTGGATTTACTTCTGTTTCTGTTACTTGAAAAAATCATTTTTCACTGCAAATTTACCTATAATTATGAAAACACATTCAGAGTTTTCAGAGAAGCCTAGTTCTGTCTCAAGCAAAGTCTCCAGTAAATTTATAATTATGGATTACAGAACCATATTTAAAAATATATTGGAGAGGCTATGCCTAATCCCGACAGACAAATTTTTACATATATATAGTACTAGCAAAAGTTGGAGGGGGGGCTCCGCCCCCCTGTATTGCATTTACTTTTGTTTCTGTTGCTTAAGAAAATCATGTTTCACTGCACATTTATAATTATGCAAACACATTAAGAGTTTTCAGAAGAGCCTAGTTCTATCCCCAGTAAAGTTAAAATTATTAATTAAGGAAAAATATTTGAAAAGGTATTGGAGAGGCTATTTCTAATCCCGAAGATAATTTATTTCTTATGGAATCCAACAGAATCTAGCATTTTAGTATTAGTATCTCGTGTATTATTTTGGTATTCTATAGACTAGAGACTTCAAGACCTATTATGAATCATGTTAGCCGGCTAGTGATTTCATAATTTAAACTTCGTGTTATTAACTGGATATGCAATTTTTTCGATATTTTTTGATCTAGAGAATTTAAGGTCTCATAATAAAAATTTATCAAATAATTTCCAGAGGGGCCTCTTTATAGTCCTAACAGTTTGTAGCGTAAACAAATATAAATTGCAAATAATACAGTAAAGAATCTATAAAATTTCTTGAATTTTTCTCTTTTTTTTTTTATTTTACTGCAAATTATTGAAAATTTTTTTTGAAAAATCAAAGAAATTTTACACATTTTTAAAGAAGCGTCCGTTTTTTATGCAAATTTATCTGAATACATATAAATTAGTGCCGAATCGAGTAATACCAAAAATTTTATTTTTTCCAAAAATAGTAAAAATTGAATATCTCCAAAAGTACGGTAACTGAGTTTCAAAAGTATGGCCTATGTCACCCGCTGACTTTTTTTCTATATTTTGATACTTCATTTTGACATTGATTCGACCCTGATGATGAAACACATACACACACAGACTCACAAATAGATGATTATAAATACCACAAAAAGTAAAAAAATTTTTAAAAATTTTCGGACCAGCTTCAAAAATATTTTATAAAATTTTAAAGATACCTCCGTTTTGAATAAAAATTTAGGAGAATACGCAAGAATTGGTGCCAAATCGAATACTACAAAGTGTGACAGTAAAATTTTTCGATTGTCTCAAGATATTTTATTTTTTGTTAAAAATTTTTAAAAATTTTATCAAGTTCAAAAACACTAAAAATTGAATATCTCCAAAAGTAAGATAGCTGAATCGCAAAACTATGGCCTATGTCACTCGCGGACATTTTTTCTTTAATTTGACACCGGTTTTATATAATTTCGTTCACTGGTTTGGCCCTGATGATAATACACACACACACACACACACACACACAGACACACAAATAAATTTTCAAATATAAGATATAGTATTAAGATTTATAAAAAATGTTGCTAATTTTTAAAGATACCTCCGTTTTGAACAAAAATATAACTGAGTACGTATAAATTAGTGCCGAATCAAGTAATACCAATTGTGACAGTAAAATTTTATCATATCTAGAAGATATTTCACTTTTTAATCAAAATTTCAAAAAATTTTATTTTTCCCAAAAATAGTAAAAATTGAATATCTTCAAAATTACGGTAGCTGAGTTGCAAAACTATGGCCTATGTCATACGCAGATTTTTTTTTTATATTTTGAAACTTCATTTTGACTTTTCATTGATTAGACCCTGATGATGAAACACATGCACACACAGACCCTCAAATAGATGATTAAAAATACCATAAAAAATAAAAAAAAATTTTTAAATTTTTAAACCAGTTTCAAAAATATTTTATAAAATTTTAAAGATACCTCCGCTTTAAATAAAAATTTAGGAGAATACGTAAGAATTGGTGATGAATCGAATACTACAAAGTGTTACAGTAAAATTTTTCGATAGTCTCAAGATATTTCAATTTTTGTTAAAAATTTTTAAAAATTTTATCAAGTTCAAAAACACTAAAAATTGAATATCTCCAAAAGTACGATAGCTGAGTCACAAAACTATGGCCTATGTCACCCGCGGACTTTTTTTCTTTAATTTGAGACCGGTTTTATTAAATTTCGTTCACTGGTTTGACCCTGATGATAATACACACACACACAGACACACAAATAAATTTTCAAATATATATAGTAGTAAGATAAGATAAGATAAGATAAGATAAGATAAGATAAGATAAGATAAGATAAGATAAGATATAATAAACATGTTTTCCTTTTTCTTTATTATACAAAATAAAATTATATGCCTTTTTTCCTTTTTATTATCGTATTTCAATTTAATTAAACTAAACTTCGAAATGGAAATTCATTATTTATGCATCCAGTCACGGGCCGTCACGGTGTATTATATTAAGATAGAACACTAATCTAATGAAACCCCAGTGCTTAATGTTTGATTTAATTTTTTTACTATGGATTATTTAGTGTAAATTAAATTTATTAATATTTTGATATTTCCTAATTAAAAAAAAAGTTATGTAAAAATATATTGTTTAAATATATATAGTGAAGTGACTAAAAGTTGTATCTGATGTGTGTATTCTATGATTTTCAAAATTTGGAAATATTTATTTTTTAAAATATATTTAAAAAATTTGTTTTATTTGCTATTTTAATAACAAATGAGATAAAAACTTAAAATTTTTACAAAAGATTCTAAAGAGTTCGAGCATGAGTTACAAGAACTTAAACTAGGTCCTTAGTTTTTATTTTCTACAGTTCATTACTTTAGTAGAAAAAAATTTTGTTTCAAAAACACTACTGATATTATAAGACTGAAGAAAATGAATACTGTATAATATTTTAAGAACCAAATAAAAAAAAAAGCTTTCAATTTTCTCAAATGATTATTATAATGGCTATGAAGAAGAAAAAGTTGTCCTTGTTTTTCTACCCGCTACAGTTAAATACTTCTAAAATTTTCAAGCTTTTATCTCATTAAGTTATTATAATTATTAGATTTTATTTTTTTCACTTTCTCTGTATCGTTAGGTAAGAATGTTTTTAAAATAGAATTTTTTTCTTATGAATTTATAAATTGGAGCAGACAAAATATTAGGACTAGATTTACTTCTTGCAAGTCATCATTAGAATCTTTTGAGAAAATTTCAAGCTTTTATCTCATTTGGTTATTAAAATATTAGAGATTTCATTTTCTTCGCTTTCTCTTTATCGGCAGGTAAGAAATTCTTTTAAAACAGAACTTTTTTCTGTTGAAATTATAAACTGAATCAGATAAAATATGAGGACTAGATTTACTTCTTGCAAGTCATTATTAGAATCTTTTGAGAAAATTTCAAGCTTTTATCTCATTTGGTTATTAAAATATTAGAGATTTCATTTTCTCTATATCGGTACATAACAAATGTTTTTATATCATTATTATTTGCTGGCAAAAATTTTAAAATGGAGTAGATAAAAAGTGTGGACTAGTTTTACTTCTTGTAAGCCATCATTAGAACCTTTGGTTATTAATATTTGAGATACCAAGAATTTACTTTCGTTATAAACTTTTTATACAGGAATAAGAGATGTTATAATTTAAGTATATTGAAATTTAAACAATAATTCAAATAAAAACTTTTAAGACAAAAAGAAGAGGATAATATTTTACAAGGCTTAAAATAGAAAATAAATAATAAATTTTATGGTTAAAAATATTTTATTCAATTAAATTTCATTATTTTTTGATAATGAAATTTTTTCACATGATTCAATGTATATTTACTTCTCAGGCTATTTTACTATATTTTAGAGATAAAATATTTGTATTGGTAAAGTACAGCAAATAAAAAATTTTTTAAATAGTTTTTAACAATAAATTTTTTCAATATTAAAATATCAACAAAAAGGCATAGTTGTTAGAAGACACACATCAGATGCAACTTTTAGTCACTTCTCTATTTTTTAAATAAAATATATGAAAATATTAATAAATTGAATTTAAATTTAATAATTCAATGTGTACATCAAAATTAAATTAAACATTTTTTTTACAGCCCGGACACAATACTATTTAAAATTAAAATTAAAAATGAAAAAAAAATCCGTGAAAGGGGAAGCTACTATTTTAAAATTTATTTATTGAGAGTCAATTAAAATTAACAATTTAGATATGCTTAAGTGAAATAATTAAGATCTTCTTAAAAATTTTTTTTTGCTAAAAACTTTTCAAAAATTATAATATAATATTTTTTATTTTATTGAAATATACTTATGTGAAATGAATGAGATCTCCCAAAAAAACATTTACATGTAAAGTTACGGAAGTGCCTTTAAGTGTTGTCACTGCTTATTTATTTTATCTAGTATTTTATTAGGTAAACATTCTATTAATTATCACTATTATTAAACACTGCGAAAGTTTTGAGATCTAAAACAAAACTTTACGCAAGTTATGTGGGTTGATTAATAAAGAAAAAAAATAATATTAATTATTAAGTAATTGATTTATTATAGATATAGATATATATGGAATTAAAAGTACCGGATTAAACATTCTATTATCACCAATTTTTAACACTACGAAAGTTCTGAGATCTAAAACAAAACTTCACGCAAGTTATGGAGGCTGATTAATAAAAAACAAAAAATATTAATTATAAAATTTTAAGATCTCATAAAAAATAAAAAAAAAATTAAAAAAAAAAATTCACTTGCCAGGTATAATTGAAACCGGCTGTTTATGTAGACCTGGCAAGTGAATTTTTTTTTTTTATTTATTTTTCATGAGATGTTACAGACGACATAGGAACCCGCAGGTGCATTTCTGCTTATGCTGATCTAGCACAATAGCGTGGGACCAAAAGTCAGCTATGACATAACTTAGTAGGGATTTATAGGCGTTATAAACTGCATAAATCCCACCTCGCGATTTTTAGTAATAATTAGGGACGCCTTCGCTAATTGGACGTGACGAGACCGACGCTTTTTTGTCTCCCCCAAAATCTCGCAGTTTGGGCAGATTCACATTAGATTATATATTGCCCTTCAGGCGCCCAAAATACTCATTAGAGTACCACCACGTATTAGAATACTATCTTCCGTTTGAGTATTACTACCTCTATTATATATATATGCGTTTGTTTAACCTCTTAGAACAATTCGTTATACGGAGGTCACCAACAATTCGCACAAGTGGCATTTTTGCTTTTAACATGGAACATGTTTATAGGGAGGGGGTACTTCAGAACTTGAAAATTAAGGGGGGGGGGGGTCAAATTTGTCCTTTTTAAGGGGGGGGGGGGGGTCAAATCTGTCCTATTTAAGGGGGGGGGTCAAATTTGTCCTATTTAAGGGGAGGTCAAATTTGTCCTTTTTAAGGGGGGGGTCAAATTTGTCCTTTTTAAGGGGGGGGGGGGTCAAATTTGTCCTATTTAAGGGGGGGGGGTCAAATAAGACTTAGAATAATTAGGGAAGTATATATAAATAAATAAAATACTTTTAAAAGACTGAAAAATCTGGGCTTAAGGACTTAGGATAATATAGGTTTATGGACTTAGAATAATATCGATTTAGGGACTTGGAATAATTCAGGTTTAGGGAATCAAAATAGTTTGGCTTTAGAATCTTAACAACTAGTAAGGTGATAATTACAAATTACAACAATAGAAAATTGTATTGTAATGTTGAGTAACATTTGTATTATATCTAGTCCTCATTTGGAAGTAAACATGTTCCATGTATTTAGGTTGTGTTTACACAAACCGGTTATAAGTTATTAATTCCTCGGAAATCGATATACATATTGAGATATATACCGCTTTTTCCTTTAATGGAAATAATTTTTTAAGTTTGGAGACGTATGCGGATAAATTGTTAGTGTATCTGTAGGATTAGAAGGAATATACAGGGTTGGTGGAATTTTAACAACCGTTTCTTAAACTCTTATCTTAACTCTTAACCTTTTTAGGATTTGGGAAGGCCAATTGCGGTCCAAGGTCCGACTTTTTATAGGAGCCATGCTGAAAATTCCGTCTTTAAAGCGCAGAGTTGTATTTCTACAACTCTATGCTTTAAAAGAGGCGCGAAAAACCTTAGAAAAAAGCCCTCTATGCATGACATACGGAGACAGTAAATAGCACTTTCTATTTCATCTGTCTCCTGCGGATCGGCAGCCAGCTCTACTCTCCCTTCTTATAATAAATATTTAATTTTTAATAAATATTTATTTAGAAAAAAAAGTATCATTGCTCTGCATCAGCGGCGAACCCACTTCATAATATAATATTATATTACAAAGCAAGAACGTTACCTCTGCGCTACCGAGCCGGTTTACCTCTATTATAGTACTACCTTTAATTACTTGACTTGTAGACTTATATTATTTGAACTTATAATTAATAAAGTGAAGTTATATAACCAAACCAAATAAGTTATCAGTTATTTTAAAGTAAGTGATAAATCCTTCTGTAATTAAGACCTTAGCCTCAGGTTAATTTCATCCAGCTAAAACCCAGGATCATCTACAACTTATATCAACAGTAACCATCATACTAAATAAATACCTGGGGCACTCATATCCCCAGGATAAACTTATTTATATCTTATATTTTATATGTTTATTTACGTATCCCTTAGATAAAACCTCATTCAGATGATAACCGATGGCCCAGTTCTTATGCAGGTAAGAAACTCAATTTTTGCAAATGAATAATTTAATTCATTTCAATTCTATACACAATTAATGTTTTTAATAACTTAATTGTATATATGCAATAAAGTTATTGGTAACGACGGTCGCCATATAATTTTTATCTGATATCAGTACTTTTTAAGATTTTCTTTTTAATTTATTTATACCTAGAGTAGAGATAAATGAACTGTCGCCAAAAATACCTTTTACTTTTTTAAAGTCTTTTTTGTTTTATATCAGGTATTTTTTAAGGAATTTAGCAAATTCATTGGTTACCTATTAAATTTTAATACAGGGTTCAATACAATAAAAAATGAAAATATTCGTTTTCATAAAAATTTATTTCTTATGCAAAAGTTTTTAATAGTTTACATTTTATTGCAACTGGAATAAAATTAATTTATCCACGGCTAATAGATATTTAATATATACGTATTACATTAAAATTTTATACAAAAATACATCTAATTAAAGCTTTCAAAATTACAGTAATTCGGACTATTGAAATTCCAACGTTTACCCGCGCCTAAATATATTCTTTATCACCTTAAAAATATTTTAAAATAAAAGATCAGTTTAACTGGGGATCTTCAATGGCCTGTACACCCAAAAAATGTCTAATAATATAAACTGAGTATGTTTTGGTCAAATCTAAAAAATACTTTTTTAAAATAGGACCCGTGGTCAGGACTTTTAAGTATATATATTTATTTAAAAAAAATTACATTCAAAATAAAACTTATTTATCAGTGTATATTAGAAAATAGCAATGTTTTTTAAACATTTAAAAATAATTAATCACTTTTTAAAATAATTGCAATTTATTTTTTACAATAATAATTAAGTAATTTAACATATCTATTGTTTAAATAATTTCTTAACAAATAAAAGACCCAAAAAGATTTAAATAGTATTAAAACAAATTATGTCCTTAACTCTCAAGAAATGCAATAGCAAGGGTGACTATTTCTAAGAGCAACGCAAGAGAACAGAAAGCTGCTTACGTTGACCTTGATGAAAGAACCGCCTTCAAATTGGTCCGCATGGAACGTATCAAAATAGGATGGTTGAACTGTAGGGTAAGGCTAATAACCCCATTAACAAGTTGTTTTAAATGCCTACGTTATGACCATTTTGCTACAAAATGCAATGGACCAGACAGGAGAGCGAAATGCTACAAATGCGGAGAAGAAGGACATAAGGCAACTGACTGCACAGCAAAGGCAAGGTGTATGCTATGCTTGGACCTTGGGTTAAAAGGCAAGGAGTTGAAGCACGACCTTGGAAAAGCAAAGTGTGAAGCGCTACGGAGGGCTCTGTTGAAATTAAGAAGCGGCGCAGACGCTAGCAAGTCGAATAATGTTAAAGGTGCTTCAAAGTAATGTGCGGCGAAGCCCCCTAGCAAGAGACATTATATATCAACTTGCTAGAGAAAAGTCGGCAGACCTCCTCATCATAAGTGAGCAAGGGGTCCGACCAAGCTCTCTGAACTGGTTTACGGATGAGTTAGGCACTGCGGCAATCTGGGTAGTGAATCCAAGAAAGGTTCTAGTAAAAGAAAAAGGCGCTGGCAGAGGCTTTGTCTGGATTAAAACAAATGTTGTTACCTACATAAGCGTGTACTTAACGCCAAATGAGCTTAGGAAGGACACTCTGAGTAAATTGAATAGTTTGGAAGATGCCATAAGGGATATGACTGGTGAAATTGTAATGGCAGGCGATTTCAACGCGAGAGCTCCAGAGTGGGGTATGTCAGAAACGGATACAAGAGGAGAGGACATACTTGACCTGTCTGCCAGGCTCAACTTAGCTGTGCTAAACGTAGGTAACACTACTACTTTCAGAAGGCCAGGCTACGGACAGACCATCCCAGATATATCGTTTGCAACAGAAAATTTGGCTGCCTGGATTACTGATTGGCAAGTCCTAGAGGACTTCTCAGCGATCGACCACCAATATATTTCTTTTGAGGTGCATGATGAGCGGCGGCTGACACGAAGAGACGAAGCACAGAAATGCTGCGGATGGAACATCAAGCGGTTAAACCGCGAAATTTTGGTGAACACACTTAGAAGAGGAGAGACTGCTATCCAGGGAAAAGCAATTAGACCAGGAAATACTGACGATGCAGAGGATATAGTTAAGGGAATCATGACGCTGCTGGAAAAAGCATGTAACAAAGCCATGCCAAAAAAGCGGACCCGTGATGGAAGACCACCAGCCTACTGGTGGAATGCTGAAATAGATCGTCTAAGGAGTGAAAGCTTAACTACAAGAAGGAGAGCAACACGTGCAAGGAACAGAACAGACGCTGCTGAGCTGATGGCAGAGCATAAGGAGGTCAAGAAAAGGCTGAGACTTGCTGTTAGGAGAAGCAAAAGAGCATGCGAGATAGCTTTGTGTAACGAGGTTGATAATGACCCATGGGGTCTTGGGTACAAGATAGTCACCAAGAGAATCGGTGCTCTTTCCGCAAGTGGTGCTATGTACGAAGACGAGGTTAGGCTTATAGTTGACGGACTTTTCCCTACCCACACGGAGAGGGAGGAGGAAAATGACTCAGGTGAAGATGATGAAGCTTTCTCCGAATTTACGGAGGAGGAACTCTTCACAGCGGTGGACTCTCTCAAGAACGGTAAGGCACCAGGTCCTGATGGGATACCCACTGAGATACTGAAGATAGCTGCGCACGAATACCCAAAACTCATCTTATGTATGTACAATACTTGTGCACGTGCGGGCATCTTCAGTAAACTCTGGAAAAGAGCAAGACTGGTCCTTATCAGTAAGGGCAAAGGAGACCCTAGACTGCCAAACTCTTGGCGCCCTCTAGGATTACTGGATACAGCCGGCAAAAATTACGAGAAGATGCTACAGCCAAGGATACTGAGGTCCGTAGAAACTGCGGGAGATCTCTCTCCTAGACAATACGGATTTCGCCGAGGGAAGTCAACAATCGATACAATAAGCAGTATTGTTCGCGCCATCGACAACGCACAGACTGATAATCACTATTCGAGAAAGATCACGCTATTAGTGACCCTCGATGTGAAAATTGCCTTTAACTCAGCAAGATGGAGCGATTTCATGGAGGGACTCAGGAACTTCCCGGTGCCAAAATACCTGCGAAGAATAATCAGCAGCTACCAGAGTGATCGGGAAATAATCTTAGAAACTGCACAAGGAACAAGAGTGAGGAAAGTAACTACAGGTGCAGTTCAAGGATCGGTCCTTGGACCGGATCTATGGAACATCATGTACAACCAGGTACTAAGGCTACCGATGCTGGCTGATACTTTTACTGTAGGCTACTCGGACGACCTGATCCTAGTAATTACGGCAAAAAATGAAAAAATCGCCGAGGAGAAACTGAATCAGGCAATGCATGGGGTCAATTACTAGATGGAAGACCACGGCCTAAAGCTTGCAACGGCGAAGACTGAGATTGTCCTATTCACCCGTAAGCATATTAAGACTATTATCCCAATATGTATTGGGGAGGATAGGATAGAAACGAAGGAACACTTAAAGTACTTAGGAGTGCTGCTGGATACGAAACTGACCTTCATGGCGCACATTCGGAGAAGTACGGAGAAGGCTGCCAGGTCCACTACTGCGTTAAGCAGGCTCATGAGAAACACGTGCGGACCTAAGACTGGAAAGCGCAGGCTTCTTATGTCGGTAACCCACTCCATACTACTGTATCGTGCAGAAGTATGGGCCGACTGCATAAAGAAGGTCACTTATGCGTCTAAGCTTACGAGCGTGCAGAGGCAAGGAGCCCTGCGAATCTCCTGTGCCTATCGAACAGTGTCGTTGGAGGCAGCTCTAGTCATTGCTGGGGTAATCCCGATAGATCTGCTGGCTCTTGAGAGACAGTATATCTATCTGAACAAAGAGAGGGAAGGTATTGACCGCGCGAAGGCTACTTCGCGCCAGATCAGCCTAAGCGATTGGCAGAAATGCTGGACCGACTACACGGAGAGAAAATGGACCAAGAGATTGATAGGAGAGATATCACCTTGGATAAATAGAGGGCATGGGGACATTAATTATTTTATGACCCAATTCCTAAGTGGACATGGACTTTTTTTCTCCTACCTCTTTCGGATCCAGAAGATGAATAGTGCTGAATGTATATACTGTCCTAGCAAAGAAGACACGCCGGAACACACATTCTTCAAATGCGATAGGTGGGCTGCTAAAAAGTTTCAATTAGAAGCTAACATCGGTCAAATCACACCTGAGAATGTGGTTACCCTGATGCTTCGAAATGAAGAAGTATGGTCCGAAATTGGCCAGTATGTGGAGTACATACTCCGCACCAAAAAACCTGAAGTCCAAGGTATAGGCTAATATTAAGACGTACTGCGGTTATCCTGATGACTGCAGCTGTTATACTAACATACTATCATCCCTGCAGCTACTCTTGATACCGCAAGAAATAGTTGATGGTAGGATAATATTTATTTATTTATTTATATATATTTATTTATTTATTTATTTATTAACCTTCTTTTTGATGATAATGAGAATTAACGTATATTTTTAGCTAACATATATTTTATTAAAGATGACAGTACATAAAGACGAAATTTCAACCAGATGGAATGACGGAGTCCTTAACCAGACTGGCGAGTCAGTGGATGCAAGTCAAAAGATGGAGTTCATGAATAGAACTAAATGGCCTTGAACCTGTCCTGAAGTAATGTGAAATGGATAAACTTGAACACGATATAAGTTAGAGACGCGGGGTTTACGGCAAAAGACGGCAAAAATTACGGGTCAAAACATAGGCTAGGTTTCGTTTCGATTGATAACGACAAAAATTTTTTATGTTGAAAAAACTGAATTTTCAAGAAAAAAATTTTTATCAAATTTAAAAAAAATACCAAAAAAACAAAAAACTGAGGAAAAATTTTAGGATCAAAAAGAATTTCATTCAAATCGGGTATATTTTTTACGTATCCACCTAAATTTTCAAGGCGATCGGTTCAATCTGTCAAAAGTTAAAATAATTTTTCGAAAATTATAAAAGTTTAGGACTAATCCTATCCTATATCCTATCCTATCCTATATATATATAAATCTTTAATTATGTGTGTGTGTGTGTGTGTGTCCGAACGCTATAAACTAGAAAACGATAAAAGCTACAGACATACGGTTTACGGCAAAAGACGGCAAAAATTACGGGTCAAAACATAGGGTACGTTTTATTTCGATTGATAACGACAAAAAATTTGTATGTTGAAAAAACTGAATTTTCAAGAAAAAAATTTTTATCGAATTTTCAAAAAAAAACTAAAAAAACTGAAAACCGAGGGAAAATTTTAGTATAAAAAAGAATTTTATTCGATTTGGGCATATTTTTTACGTATCCACCTAAATTTTCAAGGTAATCGGTTCGATCTGTCAAAAGTTACAATCATTTTTCAAAAATTATAAAAGTTTAGGACTAATATTATATATATTTCTAAATTTTATAAAAAAAAGAAAAGTAAGGAAAAATTTTAATGTGGAAAAGAGTTTCATTCGATTCGGACATATTTTTTACGAATTCACCTAAATTTTCAAGTTAATCGGTTCGATCTGTCAAAAGTTACAATCATTTTTCGAAAATTATAAAAGTTTAGGACTAATATTATATATATTTCTAAATTTTATAAAAAAAAGAAAAGTAAGGAAAAATTTTAATGTGGAAAAGAGTTTCATTCGATTCGGACATATTTTTTACGAATTCACCTAAATTTTCAAGTTAATCGGTTCGATCTGTCAAAAGTTACAATCATTTTTCGAAAATTATAAAAGTTTATGACTAATATTATATATATTTGTAATTCTTACCAGTTACTAATTTAGTAGCTCAATAGAGTAACTAAAAGAAACTTGTACAGCTATTATCAGGGAGAATCCTAGAATTGGTAGTTGAGGGAAGCAACTGCCACTTGCGGATCAAAGGGAGGGGTAATCAAGCTTTGAATCGCTGATCACTAATTATCCGCCTGAGTTCCAACGTCCGTAATTTTATGATTTAGTAAATTTTAGATAATAATTCGGGTAAAAAAAGGTTGTTATAAAAAATATTGAGTAACGTAAAACAACATATCTGGAAAAATCATGTTGCAGGGGTCCAGGGGGGCGCAGCCCCCTTGGCGGTTACCGAGGTGAGCGAAGCGAGCCGGAGGCAGCTAGTATTATATATATTTCTAATTTTTATCAGTCACTGATGTAGTAACTGAATATAGTAACTAAAAGAAACTTGAGCAGCTATTATCATCAGGCAGAACCCTAGAATAGATAGTCGAGGGAAACAACGACTTCTTGTGGATCCTATGGAAGAGTAGCGAAGCTTTGAATTGCTGATCACTAATTATCAGTCTGGGTTCGTATGCCCGTCATTTTTATCATTCAGTAAATTTTAGATAATACTTCGGGTAAAAAAAGGTTATTTTACAAAATATTGAGTAACATAAAACAACATATTTTTGGAAAAATAAAGTCGCAGAGGTCCAGGGGGGCGCAGCCCCCTTGGTGGCTGCCGGGGAGAGCGAAGCGAGCCGGAGGCAGCTAGTAATAATATATATGCAAAAAAATTGGCAATCCAGAATGTATGAACAAAAAAATGCTTCTGAGAGCTTATAAACCAGACGAGAAACTGTATAACCGACTAATTGTAACACTAATTAACTCTATCCTAGTTTCCTGAAGCCGATATCAAAAGAAAACAGAGCTTTTCTAAACTGGTGCTGTTAACTAACTCACCAACGCTGTATAGCGTTCCTTAATCTGAGACAAGCCACATATTTGCGTATATCTCATCGAGACTCAACTTGGGTATATAAAAATTGAAGGAAAGTTTTCTTTCTATAACAAATTAATCAAATTTTATTAAATTGGCCTCTCTCTTTCTCCTACGATTTGTAAATATCATAAACTTTTGCAAAATTCTTTCAAACAACCTCTTTGTCATTCTGGTATCAGGCATATACCTGTGTATATAAATATTATGAAAACTAATGTTTAAAATTTTTTATTTTTTATTGTCTTAACAATTTCATATCTCTGTTTTTCTTGCTACATTTGAATTTCTCAATACAAAATTTTTATAAATAAATAAATTTAAAAATAAATATTTACGTACAAAAAAAAAAGAGAAAGAAGAGAAAAGGAAGGAAACCATACTCAACACATAACGAATAATAAAAATATTAATTTCATTTTTTTTCACTCACGCGTTCATTACATGGCAACATTGTAAATATACCTCATATTTATAAATGAAATCTCTTAAATACAATTAGTATAAAATACAAATAAAATTGTTTAGCCCCCAATCGTACCCTTTTTTTTTAACTTTAAAAATAAAAAAAAAACAATTTTTTATCGTACCCTGTTTAACATTTAAAACTAAAAATTTCATCGTACCCTCTCTAACTTTAAAAATAAGTTTTTTTATCGTACTATAATGCGGATATTTAGGCCCGCATTAATATTTTAAATATACCCGCGCTCCAAAATAAAAGTTCAAAAATGAAAGAGCAACGACGCACAATGGCGCCTTAAGCAATATTTTTGTTCAAACGACAGTTCCTAGGACTGGTATCGTTGAAAATGATTAGATTTTTTTTTTAAATCATCCTTAGTTAATAGGCTTTTATTTAAGCGGGGCGGAATTTTGAATTTCATAAATCCCAGCTGTCAGATTCAATATGGCGGATAAAAAATTGTTATAAAAATCAAAAATTTCCCAAAAAAAGATGTAAAATGAATAGCTAAGGTAATTAATGATGATTTTTAATAAATATTGTTTCTAAAATTATCAATATTTAATTAAAATTTAAAAATTTTGTAATTCAATATGGCGGAACCTATATGGCAGATGTAATTCATCAAAATAAACATTTAGTAAATAAATTTCTAAGAAAGTTATTTTTATAGGATTTTTGGGTATGCTAATCCCAAATTTGATAGTAATATTTTATTTTTTAAATTCCATTATGGCGGATCCGACATGGCGGCAATCAGTTTCGTCCTTGAATAGATAAAAAACATTATTTTCTCTAAAATGGTTTGTTTGAGACCTAATTAAATTTATTAGAATTTATTTTTGTTAATGAACAAAATTAATTTAAAAACAAGATGGAGGATTCAATATGGCAGATATAAAAATCCAATTGTTAAAAAAATGATAAGTGTTTATTAGTTAAGAGTTTCTTGCTCACTAACTATGTTTATCAAGTATATAGTTGCATAGAATTTAATATAAATTCTGTAATTTATAATACTAGATGGCGAATACAAGGTAACATAATCTCATAGGTAATAATTTAAAGATAAAAACTATACCTATAAACATTAAACCTAACATAACCTAATGGGTCATAGATTAAAGAAAAAATTATACCTAAAAAAATTAAACGTAACATAACAGGTCACAGTTCAAAGAAAAAAGCTATAACTAAAGACATTAAATCTTAACATAACCTCATGGGTCAAAATTAAAATAAAAACAATACATACAAACTTTAAACCTTACATAACCTCATGGGTAATAGTTTAAAGAAAAAAACTATACCTAAAAACATTTAACCTAAAACAACCTCATGGGTCAGAATTAAAATAACAAATGATGGTAATGTTGACAGAAAATTTTTTTCAGAATATAGTAAAGTATCAAGTATTACCAAGATTCGGGAGGATTTTATTAAAAGAATTTATGTAATAATGCAAACAATTACATCTAAAAAATCTATTCGGGTTCAAGAGTTTAAAAAATACTGTGATGATACTGCTAAAATATACGTTGATGAATATAAATGGTTTCCCATGCCCCCCTCATGTCATACGATTCTAATTCATGGATCGGAAATTATTGGTTCATTTTTTATTCCCATTGGCCAGTTATCAGAAGAAGCTTAAGAGGCGAAAAATAAAGATTTTTAAAGAGTTCGAGAATATAATACACGAAAACATTCTGCAACAAAAACTAATGAAGATATAATGCGTTATTTTCAAGTCTCATCAGATCCATATATTTCGCACTTAAGAATCTCTAATAAAACCAAGAGCAAAGAACACTTAGCAGAAGCTACTGATTTACTAATAGAAGAAGAAAATTAAAGTAATCCTTAGAAAAGTCATAAAAATTTTAAGCATGGAAATTATTATTCATTATGTTTTTTATTAATATAATGTGTTTTAATGTGTTTTAAAATATAAAAAGAGGAATATATTTAAATATAATGTGCTCCTAAAATTTCAATTTTGAAGTAATTTGTAAAAAAATATGTTTGTTAATGAAAAATAGTAAATAATTCGTGTATTTTTAATTAGAATAAAAGAAGACTATAACTAATTAATGTTGCTTTGTTAGTTTTATTAGAGTATATTCTGTACTAGCATTCATAATTATTATTCTGTTATTGTTGTATTTAAAAAATTTATAAAATACATTGCACTAAAAAAATAATATTTTATGATTATTTCTGTAAAGTCTTATGCAATAAGTTTTAATTTAAAAAAAATTGATATTTGACTAACAGGAGATTTCTAAAATTAAAATGTGGAAAAAATTTATTAAACAATTTTTTTGTAATTTAAATAATATTGTTTTTATCCATTGTTCAAACATTAAGTATAATATTTTAAATTATTTTTATGTTAACTTAAAAATAAAATGTCAGAATTAAATATTAATTAAATATTGATCCAGCATGCTCGATAACCCAAATAACAATTTTTTCAAAGACTTAATTACTTAAAGGTGATTTTTACCAAATATTTTCGCCAGTTGGATTACACCATCTTATATTACAAATTACCGAGTTTATATTATATTGAAAGTAATTTTAAACATGACAAGCATAATCAGTGAGCAAAAAACTCTTAACTAATAAGCACTTATCATTTTCTGAAGAAACATTCATATTTTTTGGATTCTTATATCTGCTATATTGAATCCTCCATTTTGTTTTTAAATTAATTTTATTCAGTAACTTAAAAAATTCTAACAAATTTAATTAGCACTCAAACAAACCATTTTAGAGAAAATTATGTTTTTTATCTATTCAAGGACGAAACTGATTGCCGCCATGTTGGATCCGCCATAATGGAATTTGAAAAAATAAAATATTACTATCAAATTTGGGATTAGCATACCCAAAAATCCTATAAAAATAACTTTCTTAGAAATTTATTTACTAAATGTTTATTTTGATGAATTACATCTGCCATATAGGTTCCGCCATATTGAATTACAAAATTTTTAAATTTTAATTAAATATTGATAATTTTAGAAACAATATTTATTAAAAATCATCATTAATTATCTTAGCTATTCATTTTACATCTTTTTTTGAGAAATTTTTGATTTTTATAACAATTTTTTATCCGCCATATTGAATCTGACATCTTGGATTTATGAAATTCAAAATTCCGCCCCGCTTAAATAAAAGCCTATTCACTAAGGATGATTTTAAAAAAATAATTAATCATTTTCAATTATACCAGTCCTAGGAACTGTCGTTTGAACAAAAATATTACTTAAGGCGCCACTGTGCGACGGCTCGGCTACAGCCAAAAAACAAGAAGAAAGAGCAGCACGCGCGCTCGCCATTCTTGCACTGACCTTGTACAAGCCAGTTTTGATATATGCCGCATGGGCACAGTTTTTCATACAAGTTTTGTATAAAATTAGCTTTTCTTTTTTAATTTTACCAGTCCAGTTTATCATAAACAGTTATCTTTATAAGTGACTGAAATTTAGCTAATAAATACTTTATTTAAATATCTACAAATTATTATAAAATCAGTTTCAGTTCATTGTGTCGAAATTATAAGTGAATATATTTACAGGCTAATTGGAGTAAACTAACTCGCGGTGAAGCCTAAATTATTTAATTACTCGATTCCAGTGTATAAATAAGTTACCTTTATTATTATTTTATAAAAGTGCACTAAAAACTATTATCATTTTAATTTCATTATTTTGTAAAATAAATGAGTGAGAGTGTGTTGATGCGTATGTGTGGAAAATTCATTTATACGTGTGCATGTGTGACGAGAATATTCGTGGTATTTTCATATTCACATTTTACATAATTTTCATTAATTTTATTTCATTTTATATTTTATATACACGAGTATACTCGACACCCGTGCACACCCACACGCGATTTTAAAAGATGGCGTCCATCAATACATTTAATCAAGGCCCACGAGGCCTCAAAATTATTTCTTTATTTTATTTAATGGCCAAATCTAGCTATAAGTTTTTTTGTAAATACTTATAAAATTTCATTTATTTTTCATTAAAGTCATTTATTATCTTTATTAATTGTAAGGCTTATTATTGACTTAGCTTCCCTTCCCTCCCCCCTTTTCAGGAATATGTTCAAGGTAAGATTTAGTAGCCGGCATGAACGAGCGCCGCAAGTAATTCACATGTAAGTTAAATTGTATAATCGGTAAAATACGTTGGTCTAGATTTTCAATAAAACCTTATTTATATTTTCATAATAAATTTATAATTCATTTATATACTATATTAATTAACTAGGTCATAATATCTATTTGAATTAAATATTAATTATTCTTAATTATAATTTATGGCTCGTAATTATTTAGTAAGATCACACAAGAGAAAGACCATATAAATATGCGGTATGTGCTACAGTAGAGAAGAACCTTATAAATGTCAGGCTAGTTAACTCTTATTTTAAAGTCATTTAAAGCCTTTTTTTAATTAATTTATAGCAATATCGCCGTTATAGTACCCTATTTTATTTTTAAAATTAAAAATTTCATCGTACCCTCTTTAATTTTAAAAATAAAAGTTTTTTTTTTTCTTTTTAATCGTACCCTCTTTAAAATCTAAAATAAAATTTTATCGTTCTCTCGAAATTGTACGATTTTTCTCAAATATTTTCAATAAATTCTTATTTTATATATTAAATTACACTAAAATTTTATAAAATTTATAACTTTAACCCTTTAATTTATTATAAAATCATTCAAAAATCATAAAATTTACCAAAATTGTATGATTTTTTCCAATATTTTAAAAAAATTTTCGTTTTATAAATTAAATTACATCAAAATTTTATAAAATTTATCACTTTTAACCCTTTAAATTATTATAATTCATTTCAAAAATCATAACATTTACTGAAATTGTATGATTTTTTTCCAATATTTTTAACAAATTCTTGTTTTATAAATTAAATTACTTCTAAATTTTATAAAATTTATCATTTTTTACCCTTTAAATTATAATTATTCACTCAAAAATCATAAAATTTACCGAAATTGTATGATTATTTACAATATTTTTAATAAATTCCTGTTTTATAAATTGAATTACATCAAAATTTTATAAAATTTACCATTTTTATCGCTTTAAATTGTAATATTTCACTCAAAAATCGTATGATTTTTTTTCCAATATTTTTGATAAATTCTCGTTTTATAAATTAAATTATATCAAAATTTAATAAAAATTATCAAGTTTAACCCTTTAAATTATTATAATTCATCCAAAAATCATAAAATTTACCGAAATTGTATGATTTTTTCCAATATTTTCAATAATTTCTTGTTTTATAAATTAAATTATACTAAAATTTTATAAAATTTATTATTTTTAACGCTTAAAATTATAATATTTTATTCAAAAACCATAAAATTTGCTGAAATTGTATGATTTTTATTAAATTAATTCAATATTTTTTTCTTATCATCTGATAAACTCGCATTTTATAAATTGAATTATACAAAAATTTTATAAAATTTATCAATTTTAACCCTTTAAACTATAAAATTTAACTTAAAATTCATAAAATTTGCTGGAATTGTATGATTTTAAAAATCAATTCAAAAATTTTCTTAATTAATAAATTCATATTTCAAAAAAATTTTTGTCATTTTTAACCCTATATAAAATAATATATATAAATTATCAAATTTAACTTAAAAATCATAAAAGTTGCTGAATTTTTATAATTTAAAAATTAATTTATTCTTTTTCATATCAACTGATAATTTCAAATTACACAAGCTATATTATACACTAAAATTTTTAAAATATTGTTAATTGTAACCCTATATATTAAAAGATTTTTAACTTAAAAACCATAAAAATTGCTGAATTTTTATAATTTGAGAATTAATTTATTTCTGTTTTCCAATCAACTGATAATTTCATGATGTAAAAGCAATATTAAACCAATAACTTAAAGATATTGCTGTTTTTAACACTATTTAATTTTACGAAAATTGACAGTTCTAAGCCAAAAATCTAGAAATTATGTAGTTTTAAAAATTTAAGGTTGTACATTGGATTGTAAAATGAAAAAAAACGATTTTTATTTTATTTTATTTCTCAGCTGTTTTAATATGAATGACATTAAAATTTTTTTTACTTAATTGTTAATAATTAATTTTCAAAAAAAACCAACCAAAAATTTAGTATCATGATTAGTACCATTTATAGAGGGTAGCAAAGTAGAGGCCTGAAAAACATTGCCGCAAGATGATCTCGGAAACGGCATTCTAAAAAAAAAAACAAACAAAAAGATTCTTAACAAGGAAGGTCTTTTACGTGACAATTAACCACTTTTCGAAAAAAATATGATAAAATAAAAAAATGGAAGCTCCTTAAAAAAAAAGTACGAAAATAGAGCCTTTTTTTTACCTTTCAACATCCCCTAAAGCAAGCAAAAAATATTTTTTTAAATGAAAATGTGGTTAATTGTTACGTATTATATCTAGTAGAATAAAACCCACCAACTTTTTTTGAAATCGGACCAGCCAATCCTGAGATCACCTTGCGACCATTTGAAAAAAAGTAGTTTCGAGTAAAACGCGTTTAAAGTTTTTTCTTGCTGTGTTACATATACGAAGCGCGCTCGGTAAAATTCATTTTTTATCGTTTAAATGTTTGAATTTTATTAAAATATTTTAAAAGGTCATTTTTAAGGGTATAAGTAATTCAAAAAAAATTAAAAAAAAATTGATTTATTTTTTTATAGAATCCAATGTACTACCTTAAATTCCAATCGTTTTTTTTTTATATACAATGAAAGGCAAACCAATATTAATTTCTACATTTTTTTAAACCAAAACTAACCTTGTAAAAGCAAAATTTTAACCAAAAAAAATCATAAAAATTTTTTAAATCTTAATTTTTTATTTTATACGATTTCGAATATCACCATCTATCACTATGTATTCGAAGTTTTGGGTATACAATGTCTCGGGGGTTTTAAAACCAATTTCTCTAGATTGATTTCAGATAACTCCAACTTAGAAAAATCCAGCACCAATATAAACAACTTGATCATCAAAGAAGATTAATCCAAGTAAATAACTGGCACCTTCCATAAGATTTCGTTTTGAAGAATCCAAAAATTTATTATATTATTCATCATATATTTTAACTAATAATTTCTTAACATTTTATATAGATCTAAAAATTTTTTAATTTTTATTTTATACTTATAATTTTTTTTGGTTTACTAAACATTTTTACAATTTATATATTATGTATAATCATAAAACATATACCTTAAAATTATATAGAATCAATAATTATAATCAAAAGTTAATTTTATGAACTTATATTGTTTAATCTTATGTATTGACAAAGACAATGGACAGAAAATTTAAAAATTATAATTACCACCCCCTTGAAACCCTGCCTTCAGCCCTATTTCCCCCACCTGACCCAATCGGGATATATGTATATAAATAGTAAACCCTATATCCGATAGCTGTATTAATGTTACAGACGACATAGGAACCCGCAGGTGCATTTCTATTGATGCTGATCTAGCACAATAGCGTGGGACCAAAAGTTAGCTATGACATAAATTAGTAGGGATTTATAGGCGTTATAAACTGCATAAATCCTACCTCGCGATTTTTAGTAATAATTAGGGACGCCTTCGCTAATTGGACGTGACGAGACCGACGCTTTTTTGTATTGGACGTCTCCCCCAAAATCTTGCAGTATGGGCAGATTCATATTCGATTATATATTACCCTTCAGGCGCCCAAACCTCTCATTAGAATACTATCTTTCGTTTAGAGTGTTACCACTCTATTACAGTTTACCTTTAATTACTTGACTTTAAGACTTAGACAGTTTTATTATATTTACTTATAATCAATAAAGTGAAAGTTATATATCAAATCAGTTATCAGTTATTATTGTGACAATTCCTGTTATTAGAATACTATCTTCCGTTTGAGTATTTTTTTTTAAGGGAAATATGTGAATCTTACATCAGCCATGGAGTGTTTGCGGGCCTTAAAAGCCCGCAAATTTCCATGACCGCCCAGTTGTACAAAGTGTACAACTGGGAGACCACCGGCGAACGCGGTCGCCGGCTACGCCCCAGATTCTTACTGGATAAACACACTTTAAACCCCTCGCGCTTGTTTGTCGCAAACCGGAACTCCCTTTTCAGGTATAACTTCAGTTTGGGACGCGCAGCCTAGGCAGCTGGCCGCTGCCTTCCCCCCTGCCTAGGGGCAGGAGAGCTCTCTACGATAGAAAGCCCTCCTCCTTCTTCTCCAACAAGGTGGTCCTTATGTACTCTGCTACTTTGTTCCAATTTTCGGAACTCCGTAGCATTTCCGGGACCACCGTCTCCGGCCTCCAAACCGGGAAGGGCGGGCGCCCCTCCGAGTAGCGAACATATTCGAAAAATGTGTGCTCTACTGTATCATCCACGCCCGGACAGTGCAAGCACTCCTTTGTTGCCACCTTATGCCAATGCTTCAACATGACACAGAAGTACCCGTGTCCAGTTAAGAACTGGGTAAGGTAGAAATCCACCTCTCCATGCTGTCGTCCCATCCATGCCTGCAGGTCTGAGATCAGTCTGCGCGTCCACAGGGCATTTTTCTCTTGGTTCTTTTTCCATCGTTTCTTCCATGCTTTCATAAAGTTGAAGCGGGCGCGAGTGGAAGCCACTTCAAGCTCTTCTACGCTCTCGTAGATGAATTTCCGCTCCAACGCTAGCAGGTCAATGGGTATCACCGAAGCAACAACCTGGATCGCCTCTAGAAATACCGTGTGGTATCCACAGGCGATCCTCACTGCCGCCTGCCTCTGTACCGACGATATTTTTCGTCTGTACTTGGCAGTTTCTGTGGTCTTCGCCCAGACTTCTGATCCGTAGAGCAGGACAGAGTTGACGACTGACATCAGGAGCCTCCGCTTCCCTGGTTTGGGTCCCCCAATGTTAGCCATGAGCCTTGACAGGGAGGATGCGGCCGACGCTGCCTTTTCACACGACCTCTGAAATTGCTCCCAGAAGGTCAGCTTCTTATCAAGCTGAACTCCCAGGTATTTCACCGATGTTCTGGTTCGGATCGTGTGAGGGTTTCCGCCGTCGTCGATAATTACATCGAAGTCGGTAGGAACCCTTCGACGGGTCAGCAGTACGATCTCCGTTTTTGGGATCGCAAGCTGGAGCCCGTGATCGCCCATCCAGAGGTTGATCCGTCTCATGAATAGATTCAATCTCTCCTGGGTCACTTCCATGTCCCTGCCAGTTATGGTCAGGGCCACGTCGTCGGCGTACCCGATCAGGGAAACTCCTTCCGGGAGGTGGACGCGCAACAAGCCATCGTAAAAGGCATTCCACAGGTCCGGTCCGAGAACCGAACCTTGCGCGATGCCTGCACTCAAAACCCTTTCACGCCTACCGTCGAGCGTGTCGTAGAGCAGTCTCCGGTCCCGCAGGTAATCCTTTAGTACGCTACCCAGATACCTGGGTATCCGGAAATCGTACTCGAGGGACCGGATCATTTCATCTCACCTGGCCGAGTTGAAAGCGTTTTTGACGTCCAGCGTTACCAGAAGGACGACCTTGCGAATTGCAGGCCGCTTTTCCCTCTCAGTTTCTACGGTATCCACGACACGCCGAATGGCGTCTATCGTGGAATGCCCTTCACAAAAACCATGCTGCTCCTCAGAGAGACCACCGCCCTCCTCGATTGCCCTTCTGAGCCTTGCCCGGAGCAAGCTCTCCATCACCTTACCAATGGTATTTAACATACACAAAGGTCTGTAAGATGATGGAGAGTCCGGGGCTCCCCCCTTGCCCTTGTTCAAGAGCACGAGACGTGCCACCTTCCACTGCTTTGGGAATACTCCAGCCAACAAACAAGCATTGAACATGCTTAACAGGATACCAGGGATTACTTTGACCGCTCTTTTGAGCACTTCCGCCGGTATCCCGTCCGGCCCCGGCGCCTTGCCATTTTTCATGGCCTTTATGGCCTTGACCATCTCGCCTTCGCTGAACAGCGGCACTTCCTCCCTGGGTATCACCTCAACCGGGTTTTCCCGGATGGGCCTTTCAGGGAAGAGAGCACCGACGATCCGTTCAGTCGACGCCGCGTCCATCATGTTGTCGGACCCCCGGTTCAATTTGCCCATTACGACTTTGTAACCTAGGCCCCAGGGGTCCTTGTTTACGTCTTCGCGTAATGAACGCAGACATTGAGCCTTGCTTTGACGGATGGCCTTGGCCAGTCGGTGTTTGGCGTCTTTGTGTACCTGGGAGTGTGCAGCAGCTTCGGGTCTGTCCCGTGCTCGTTGGGCTCTTCGTCGCGTCCTGTGGCATTCCTTTCGGAGCTCAGCTATTTCGGGAGTCCACCAGTACACTGGTTTTTTCCCTTTCCAGGGCCTGCGGCGAGGCATCGAGGCATCGCAAGCCCCGCGTAATAGAGACGTTACTTTCTTAACCAGGGTTTCGGCCTCTCGTGGGCTTGTAGCCCCTCCTCGCCAAGCGGGCATCGACGCTGACTCGATTCGAAGGTATTCCTCGAATCTGTCCTCGTCGATCTTTGAAACGTTCCAGCCAAGGGGACGCCTCCTGTAGGGAGGACGTTGTGAGTTTCCTTCCATTACCCGGAAGGCAATGTAGTTATGATCGCTACCATTGTAGCCATCCATCACCCTCCAGTCGCCTATTCTCCCAGACGCAGCTTCTGTTGCGAAGGTTATGTCTGGGAGCTTATGTCCGTTTGAGTATTACTACTCTATTATAGTACTACCTTTAATTACTTGACTTGTAGACTTATATTATTTGAACTTATAATTAACAAAGTAAAGTTATATAACCAAACCAAATCAGTTATCAGTTATTTTAAGTAAGTGACAAATCCTTCTGTAATTAAGAACTTAGCCTCAGGTTAATTTCATCCAGCTAAAACCCAGGATCATCTACAACTTATATCAACAGTAACCATCATACTAAATAAAACTTTACACATTTTTTGTATAAACATTGTTTATACAAAATTTTTACACTGTGGTTTAAGTATAATCTTAGAGTAATTGAACAAAGTAGAGGTAATCTAGCAAAAATTATTTTTATAAAGTTAAAAATACAGTGATTTTTACCACCCACCTTGCCAAATGGACACATACAAAGTTATATCATAATTAGAAAAATAATTGAAAATGTACGCTTCTATAATTAGTATCCATATCTCCCTCTTCGCAAAAAGAAATAAGCAAATTTACAATAACACACTAACTCTACAAAATTTTTACAATTGTAGATTAAGGAAGTGAGATATAAACAATAATTACAAAATTAATAGCAAAAATTTTAGGCTAAACATTTTTTGACTTTTAAAATTTGTGTTATTATGAAATTTACATAAAACCAGTTTTAAACAAGAGAATTGAACAAAAAAAATAAAACCAAAAATTAGAAAAATAAAAAAAATTTAAGTTATAAAATGATAGCAAATGAAATTTTAATAAAGAATGCTGATTAATTTTAATTAGTTGAACTTGAAGAGTTCCTGATAAAGATCATGAGATCATCATTCTACAGTACAACATTTAACATAACGAGTTGATGCGAGTTTAAGATAGGCTGATTTCCTAATTTAAGTTTTACCATCTTGACTAGACCAGAAGGATATCTGTAGATTCAAGATTAATAATAATTCATATTGTCATACCCGGGAATTGAACTCGACTTGTTTGACTCCAGAACTACGCAACGTAACGTAACGAATGGACCACAGCAGCATCTTACTAAATAGAAGTTAATTTTCAAAGACTATGTAACGAAAAAATTATCGATAAAGCAGATTCAAAAACATAAAATAATGCATCAAGTTTTTAAAAAGAAATTAAAAAAAATTTTTATTCAAATCCAGATGGAACTAGCAAGTGGTATTAAACATATGAGTGAATTCTGATATTATTTTTTTATTTTAATGTCATAAAAATAATTATTTTTTTTTCCAAGCTGAGTATAGGAAGAAAAAAAATATTTTTTCAGAAATTGAAAAATGTTGTTTGCTATAATTTATCTAAAATATTAATCTTTTCCGCAAAAATTTCTATTTTTTCACTAGCTAATAAATTTTTTTGCATTGAATTAAGTTTCGCTTATAAAGATATCTACAAATTACTTTTTGCAGAATAATTTTTATATAAATGAATGGAAATTATAATTAATTCAGCAAAAAAAATATATTAATTAATAAAATTTTTTATTGAAAAAAAGTACATTTTTTTTAACGAATAAAATATAATTATTTGCACGAAATAAAGCAGATTTTTAAAATAAAGTTTTATAATTTTAACATAAGACTAGCTGATTGGCCTCGCGATGCTCGGCTTAACCAAATAAAAACTCTTGTGCATTAATTTTTTTATATTTTAATCATATTTAGTTAATTATAATAAATTTAATCATACGTGATTTAAATGCAATTTAATTTTATTTAAAAATGAATGAGAACAGAATTAATTTTATACTTCTAAAATTAACAAAAAAATTTTATAATTCATATTAAGAAAAAGTTACATGATTATTTATAAATATTTATAACTAATGAGGTATATTTTATTACATAAATAATTATTGATAATAAATAATAATTGAAAATAAAATATAGTGATATGCAGTTTTTTTAACAAAATTTGCAGTTTTTTTCATATTGTAGATAATTAATATTTAAATATTTTCTATTTTCATATTCATCACAACAGATATTGTAGACAATCAATATGAATTTTACTATAGAATGAAATTTTCATAATTTTTTATTGTTCATAAATAGGACAGGCGATATCCATTTCACTCTATGGTGAAATTTGTTTAGCTTTTTCATAAATAAAACAGTCAGCAATATAGATTGAAAATTTTGAATTTTTTTCATAATGTAGGCAGCCAATATAAATTTTACTATAGAGTGAAATTTTTATAATTTTTTATTTTTCAATTAATAGTACAGACGATATCCATTTTACTCTATAGTGACATTTTTGGGATTTTCCATATATAAAACAACTAACAATATAGATTGAAATTTTTGCTGTTTTTTTATATTTTAGACAATCAATATGAATTTTACTCTGGAATGAAATATTTATTATTATTTTTTTTTCATAAATAGGACAGAAGATGTCCATTTTACTCTATAGTGAAATTTTTTGGGTTTTTTCATATATAAAACAGTCAACAATATAGATTGAAATTTTTTCAGTTTTTTCATATTGTAGACAATCAATATGAATTTTACTATCGAGTGAAACTTTTATAATATTTTTTATAAACTTTTATAATTTTTATAATGTTTTCATAAAAAGGACAGCCGATATCCATTATACTCTATATATGGTGAAATTTTTGAGTTTTTTCATATATAAAACAACTAACATTATAGATTGAAATTTTTGCTGTTTTTTTATATTGCAGAGAATCAATATTAATTTTACTCTAGAGTGAAATAATTATGATTTTGGTTCCTCATAGAGGACCCATTGTTTTAGGTGAAATTTTAATTTCTGATTTTTTGACATATACGCACGTTTTGAGACCTTAGGATTCTAAAAAACCAGTTTTTAAAAAAATTATGTATGTGTGTGTGTGTGTGATTGTATGTATGTATGTATGTATGTATGTAGCACTGTCACCGGTGATATTTTACAACCAGTATGACATTAAGACCTATTTTTTTTATAAAATTTTTTTCACCAAAAAATCTCTAGGTATTTTTTTTTTTTTTTTTAATTTGGATGTAATACCTCATTTTTATCCATCCAAGTAAATTTTTGTAGTATTTTCATATTGTAAACAGCTAATATGAACTTTACTATACAATTGAATTTAAAAAATTTTTGTTTTTTTTATTCTTAGGACTGCCGATACCTATCTTATTTCATAATGAAATTTTTTGAGTTTTTTCATATATAAATAGCCGACAATATACATGGTAAATTTTTTAGTTTTTTCATATTGTATACCGCCAATATGAATTTTACTATTCAGTTAAATATTTCTAATTTTTTTTTCATTCTTAGGACTGCCGATATCTATATTATTACATCGTGAAATTTTTTTAATTTTTCATACACAAAATAGCCAGAAATATAGATTGAAATTTTTGTAGTTTTTTCATATTGTAAACAGCTAATATGAATTTTACTATACAGCTAAATTAAAAAAATTTTTATTTTTTTCATTCTTAAGACTGCCGATAACGCTCTTTTTTCATTTATCAAATAGCCGACAATATAAATTGAAATTTTTGTAGTTTTTTCATATTGTAAACCGACAATATGAATTTTACTATACAGTTAAATTCTTAAAATTTTTGTTTTTTTCTGTTATTCTTAGGACTGCCGATGTCTATATAATTTCATATTCAAATTTTTGAGTCATTTCATATATAAAATAAAAGAGTTTCGGGGCAAATTACTCCTTGGAAAAAATGCTATCTTTTTTAATTTTAGTTCACGGCACAGAGTTACAAATGTTTAATGCTAAGAAGTACAAAATTTAAAAACTCAAAAATTGGTCATTTTCATCACTTCATAACTTAAAATGGTTTGTATTAAAATATAAAAACCAAAATGCTTTGTTTTTATTAAACGCATTTCTAAAGCCGCTTTTTTTTTGTTTTTTATTTAATGTATTCATTAAAAAGAAATAGCAAAAAAAAGACTTAGAGTCCGATTTATTGAGTTATTGGGTTTATTCATTGAAATAATAGTATTGAATTTAGCAGAAACTATACTTCACTTTAATTTTTTTTCCTAAAACAATCCTTTTTTATAGAAATGTTACAATTTCAATTGTTTTTATGCAATATTAGCATTAAATTATTAGTATTGAATTTAGAAAAATATACCCAACTTAAATGTTTTTGAATATTGTCCGGTTTTATAGAAATCTTGTAATCTCAAATATTTTTATGCAATGATAGCATTGAAATGTATGTCTTGAATTTAGCAAAATGTACCCCGCTTTCAATTTTTTCGAATAATAGCCTGTTTTTTAGAACAGTTGTAATTTCAATTGTATTGAAATATTAGTAATTAATTTAGCAGAAACTATACCTCACTTTAGTTTTATTTCGAAAAGATTCCTTTTTTATAGAAAAAATGTAATTTCAATCGTTTTTATGCAATAATAGTATTGATATATTATAGTATTGAATTTATCAAAATATACCCAACTTGAATGTTTTTGAATTCCGTCGTGTTTTATAGAAATGTTGTAATTTCAATTGTTTTTATGCAATGATTGCATTGAAATATTTTTATTGACTTTAGCAGAAACTATACGCCATTCTAAATTTTTTTCGATTAGTCGTCCTGTTTTATATAAAAATTGTAATTTAAAATGTTTTTATGCAATGTTAGCATAGAAATATATTTATTGACTTTAGCAGAAACTATAAGCCATTCTAAATTTTTTTCGATTAGTCGTCCTGTTTTATATAAAAATTGTAATTTACAATGTTTTTATGCAATTTTAGCATAGAAATATATTTATTGACTTTAGCAGAGACTATACGCCATTCTAAATTTTTTTTCGATTAGTCGTCCTGTTTTATATAAAAGTTGTAACTTAAAATATTTTTGTGCAATGATTGCATTGAAATATTTTTATTGACTTTAGCAGACTATATGCCATTCTAAATTTTTTTCGATTAGTCGTCCTGTTTTATATAAAAGTTGTAATTAAAAATGTTTTTATGCAATGATAGCATAGAAATATTTTTATTGACTTCAGAAGAAACTATATGCTATTCTAAATTTTTTTCGATTAGTGTCCTGTTTTATATAAAAGTTGGAATTTCAAATATTTTTATGCAATGACAGCATTTAAATTTATTTTTTTCATTTTAGCTGAAACTGTACATCATTTTAAATTTTTTTCTAATAGTCTCCTATTTTATACAAAAGTTGTAATTATAAATACTTTTATGCAATGATTGTATTAAAATATTTTTGTAATCTCAAAAATTTTTATGCAATGATAGCATTGAAATTTTTTTATTGACATTAGCTGAAACTGTACATCATTTAAAATTTTTTTCTAATAGTATCCTGTTTTATTTAAAAGTTGTAATTTTAAATATTTTTATGCAATGAGAGCATTGAAATTTTTTTATTGACTTTAGCAGAAACTATATTTCATTTAAAATTTTTTTATAATAGTGTCTTGTTTTATATGAAAATGGAATTTTAAAATTTTTTTATGCAATGATAACATTGAAATTTTTTTATTGACTTTAGCAGAAACTATACGCCATTATAAATTTTTTTCTAATAGTCTCCTGTTTTATACAAAATTTATAATTATAAATATTTTTATGCAATGTTAGCATTTAATTTTTTTTTTTGATTTTAGCTGAAACTGTACATCATTTAAAATTTTTTTCTAATAGTATCCTGTTTTATTTAAAAGTTGTAATTTTAAATATTTTTATGCAATGAGAGCATTGAAATTTTTTTATTGACTTTAGCAGAAACTATACGCCATTATAATTTTTTTTCTAATAGTCTCCTTTTTTATAGAAAAGTTGGAATTTCAAATATTTTTATGCAATGATTGCATTGAAATATTTTTCTAATTTCAAATATTTTTATGCAATGATAGCATTGAAATTTTTTTATTGACTTTAGCAGAAATTATACACCATTCTAAATTTTTTTTTAATAGTCTCCTGTTTTATAGAAAAGTTGGAATTTCAAATATTTTTATGCAATGATTGCATTGAAATATTTTTGTAATTTCAAATATTTTTATGCAATGATAGCATTTAAATTTTTTTATTGACTTTAGCAAAAACTATACGTCATTTTACATTTTTTTTTAATAGTGTCCTGTTTTATAGAACAGTTGGGATTTCAAATATTTTTATGCAATGATTGCATTGAAATATTATTATTGACTTTAGCAGAATCTATACGTCATTTTACATTTTTTTATAATAGTGTCATGCTTTATACAAATGCTAGAATTTCAAATATTTTTATGCAATGTTAACAATGAAATATTTTTATTGATTTTGGCAGAAACTGTACACCATTCTAAATTTTTTTGAATAATGGTTTGTTATATATAAAAATTGGTATTTCAAATATTTTTATACAATGTTAATATTGAAATATTTGTATTCACTTTTACAGAAACTATACGTCATTCTAAATATTTTTGAATAACGCTCTGTTATATATAAAAATTGGGATTTCAAATATTTTTATGCAATGTTAATGTTGAAAGATATTTTTAAAAAATAATATATGAAAAAATTCAAAAAATTTCATCGAATAAGGAATTTGATATCGATATTATAAAAAAATACTTCAATGTTAACATTACATAAAAATATTTGAAGTCTAAAAAATAAAAAAAAAATAATTTGGATGTCGACAGTCCCAGTTATGAGAAAATAAGAAAAAAAATTTTTTCAGATGTCGGCAGTCCTAGTTATGAGAAAATAAAAAAAAAATTTTTTTCAGATGTCGGCAGTCCTAGTTATGAAAAAATAAAAAAAAAAATTTTTAGATGTCGGCAGTCCTAGTTATGAGAAAATAAAAAAAAAAAAAATGGTTCTAAATAGTTTTTTTGTTATTTCTCTTCAATGAATGCATTAAATAAAAAACTAAACAAAGTTCCTTTAGAAAATCTTTTACTAAATAGAATGCAACTGGGTTTTTACATTTTGATACAATCCATTTTAAGTTATCAAGTGGCGAAAATGACAACTTTTTGAGTTTTTAAATTTAAACTACTTAGCTTCAAACTGTTGTAACTCCAAACTGAGAACTCAAATTAAAAAAAATAAAGAGATCAAATCGATAGCATTTTTTTCAAAGAATAATATGCACTAAAGCTTATTTCGAAAAACCCCTTAGATTCTGAGAAAAATCAGTTTTAGTAAAAAAAAATTAAATTTTTTTATGTTTTCGACCACTAACTTCTGAGATTGATATCTCAAAATCTATTGAATATTTTTTAAAAATAAAAAAATCGGATGGGGATATTTCTTTAAAGATTAATTTGAAACAACTTTTATGTATTTTCGTCCATACAGCTCTTCATAAATGAGTGCTGAATAATATTAAAAATAATCAATTTTTTCGATTATTTCATTTTAATATATATAGGATTATATTTTTTTGAAAACTACTTGCTTTGGATCAAAAATTAAATTTCATGATCCAAAAATACGCTTCCTTGAATTAAGAAAATATTTTTTTGAATATATTTTCTTGATTAAAAAAACTGAAAGTTTTTGTAATAATCTATCCAGTTTCTAGCAGAAAAAAAATATTCGTTTCTTCCAAGAAACATATGTTTGTTTGAATGAAATCAAAATTCAATAAATATTTTTACTTACACGAAAAAAATGTTTCTTTCAATTAACAATGGTTTTCTTGTTTTAAAATTATATACTCTAGATTCAAAAAATTAAAATTCAATGCATATGATGTTCTTAGGCAAAGAAAATTTTTTTCTCAGTGTATAAATTTTGAACCTTATCGGATATTACCGTGACCTTATTGAGCGCAAACAAAAGCGACATTATGTCGCGGATATAATTATATGTTCCATGGAGGGAGTCTAGCCTCCATGAGAAGTTCATTAAAAATTTTAATTCTTTCAGCATGCAGGTGCATTTTGCACATTTTTCAAGGCTAAAAGTGGATAAAAAATATTAATACACACGAGACAGAATGTACTCCATCATCCGACACTTATTCATATAGAGTTTCTTACAAGCCGGTTATATATTAATAAGCGTCGAATAATGACGTGTCTCTTGTGTGTTAATATACTATTATGCAATTATTAAAGAGAGTATAATATGAGAGTTTAATAACTAAATATATGTATATCATTTTTGCAGGTAGAACTGAAATATAATTTTTCATTTAGAGAAAATATATTGAAAGTGAGTTTATATTATCATGTAATGCTGAGTAACATTTGTATTATACCTAATGCTCAGCTGAAAGTAAACATGTTCCATGCATTTAAGTTGTGTTTACACAAACCGGTTACTCGTTTTTAAGTATTATTTTTATATAAAAAATTGAATTTAATTTAATAAAGTTTAATACAACACAAAGAAATTACACTTTTTAACACAATTTCTTAATTATTTTAATGTATGTAGCACAAAAATATAAATAAGCAGCACCAAAAACTATATAATTACTAATAATGTTATATCGCCATGATAAAACTTGATTTTTTAAAAATGTTTAGCAAGTGCTCTTGAAATTCTATCTTCTATTTGATAGAATTTTTTTTGATGATGCGTTGGTTCGTAATTCCGGGGATGCCAAAAATGTTGGTTACTTGATAGATTTTATGGTGATGGATATGGTGAAGGTACTCAAATTATGTTTAACACACAATATATGAGTGATATAATTTATTTAAGAGATGCTTGTGTTTTGGCATCTCAGCAAACAGTGAAAGTAAAAGGAGAATATATACAAAAAAGGAGGGGAGAACTCCTACACACATATACCATATAAATATATTTACACTTATTTACACTAAAGTTTTACTATTTTATATATTTATACTAACTAGTTTGCTAATAAGTTTTCTTTTTTATTCCATTATTTAATTTATAGCTATACAATCTTTTTTTGATAATAATCAGTGTCAATAGGAAAAGAGACACGTAAAAGAATCGTTGCAAGACTAAAATTTTATAATAAATTATTATTATTTTGCTATAGCTTAGAAACTCCAAAAATTTTTAAGGTAATAAAAAATTAAATTAGTAAGTGACCACAGGTTTTTTTGTGTAACATTTTATTTACTTTTTCTATAATTATTTTTTTGTAAAGCCACAACGAGACAATATGAACCGCGAGTTAAATCAAATTATGAATGTGTGTGTTCCTTTTACAGCGTGAACGGGAATTTGCGTTAGTATCACGAAGGCAGTTTTTCTTATTATTTATTAATATTTTATTGAACTAGTTTGCAATTTATTATTAACCTAAACTTTGCGATAAATATGCATATTTGCATCATGTTTTTATTTTAATGAGCTCATATAATTCCAGGCCATTGGTTATATTTTTTCTTGTTTGTGCGTTCGCTGTGGCCAAGGGACGAACGATTTGTAAATACTAATTTAAAACCTCCTTTGTAAACTTATTTAAGTTTATAATTTCATAAATGAGTAATTCTTAGTGAAACTTTACTAATTGAAAGGTAAAAGTCGGGGATTTGAAAAAAACTAATTGGGTTGGGTTTGGTATACGTTCAAATGATACCATACCAAATTTTAAGGTTTTAGGTTCAAAGGGTACAAAATGGCGGCTATTTTTCGGTCTTATATGGTTTTTAAAAAAAATAATTTTAAAAAATGACAATTTTCGATTTCATTTTTTCTACGCTCTGAATAAAGCTGAAAAATGGTTTTCTTGACTATGTCTTATGTAAAATTTCCCGCTGAATCCGAATATGCCACCAGTTTTTCAAAAAAAACCTCAAGAAAAACCGGAAAATTGGAAAAACTAAGAAAACTCATTTTTTTTCAAACGCAGATTTTTCATACAGTCGTAACTTTTTTTTTTCCTAACCGGTCTTAAACTTTTTGTTTTAGTATGTACTTATTACTTTAAAAAAATTTTTTCAGAGTATTTGCCTTTTAAGTACTTAAAAATCCATTTCAATATTTCCCATTTTCACGAAATTTTTCATTTTCAATTTTCCGGATTTCCTTGTCACCTAATGAAAATTTTGATTGACCGAATTTTCGGATTCCTCGAGAAATTTTACTAAAGACCCCCTTTTTTGAAAAGTTTTGGATGTTTCCATAACGCTTTAGAAATAAAAGAAATAGCAAAATACTGAATAACTACAAAATACGACAAAGTTATAAAATAGGGTTTTTTCGTAATCTTTAATTCAAAGCTGCAACCTCGACAGTTAACCAAAATACTTCCAATTGGTCTCATTTTTTTCGTATAAGTGTCACCTTTCAATTCTCGTACACCGCAATTTTTTTGAATTCAGTCTATCACGGCGATAGTCAATAAACCGAACGCCTATTCTTACCCTAAAATGACCAATTTTTAAACTGCTGCCAAAATTATAATTTTTGATAGAAATGGGTTATGTAGGCCTTGAAAATTTTCTACAAGCACTAAGTTTTCAAAAAATTTTTACTCGTCTTTTTTCATTAAATAGTTTCTAAGATATCCCCTTATTAAAGATAAAGATTAAAATTGACTTTTTTTCAAAAACCCTAAAAACGGGACTCTGACTTTAAATTAACATATCTGCGAAACAAATAACTATAAAAAAACGAGTAAAAATTTTTTGAAACTTAGTGCTTGTAGAAAATTTTCAAGGCCTACATAACCCATTTCTATCAAAAATTAGAATTTTGGCAGCAGTTTAAAAATTGGTCATTTTGGGGTAAGAATAGGCGTTCGGTTTATTGACTATCGCCGTGATAGAATGAATTCAAAAAAATTGCGGTGTACGAGAATTGAAAGGTGACACTTATACGAAAAAAATGAGACCAATTGGAAGTATTTTGGTTAACTGTCGAGGTTGCAGCTTTGAATTAAAGATTACGAAAAAACCCTATTTTATAACATTGTCGTATTTTGTAGTTATTCAGTATTTTGCTATTTCTTTTATTTCTAAAGCGTTATGGAAACATCCAAAACTTTTCAAAAAAGGGGGTCTTTAGTAAAATTTCTCGAGGAATCTGAAATTTGGTCAAAATTTTCATTAGGTGACAAGGAAATCCGGAAAATTGAAAATGAAAAATTTCGTGAAAATGGGAAATATTGAAATGGATTTTTAAGTACTTAAAAGGCAAATACTCTGAAAAATTTTTTTTAAAGTAATAAGTACATACAAAAACAAAAGTTTTAAGACCGGTTAGGAAAAAAAAAAGTTACGACTGTATGAAAAATCTGCGTTTGAGAAAAAATGAATTTTTTTTTTTTTCAAAAATTTTCCAATTATCCGGTTTTTCTTGAGGTTTTTTTGAAAAACTGGTGGCAGATTCGGATTCAGCGGGAAATTTTACATAAGACATAGTCAAGAAAACCATTTTTCAGCTTTATTCAGAGCGTAGAAAAAATGAAATCGAAAATTGTCATTTTTTAAAATTATATTTTTTTAAAACCATATAAGACCGAAAAATAGCCGCCATTTCGTACCCTTTGAACCTAAAACCTTAAAATTTGGTATGGTATCATTTGAACGTATACCAAACCCAACCCAATTAGTTTTTTTCAAATCCCCGATTTTTACCTTTCCATTAGTAAAGTTTCACTAAGAATTAATCAAATATTATTTTAATTCTTAAATATCTTTTTCTTTATTGTTCGCCTAAACTCAAGTTCCCAGATATTTACCCCGTTTTCAGGTATTAATTTGTAGCAGATAATGGAAAGGTAAACCGAATTTTATATATTATTTAATTATTAATCTTTTTATTACAAGTTTTTATATGATTGCCTGTATTTCACTTATAGACCGAAATCTTAGAGGCTAAAAAGTAGCTCTTTTATCATAGTAAAAGGATTTTGGTCTATTTTCCATTTTCAGTGAATTTCAAGTTTTTTAGACAAAAGCCTAATTTGCTTCTTAATTATTTAAATTACGAAAAAATGGTTATATTTACTGATTACTAAAATTATAAAAAATGAAACTAGAGTTCTTTGATCACTTATGAATAAATTCAATAATTCAATCCTCATTTTTTTAATATAACTTTGAAAATATTTGAAAATTACTAAAATTATTCGAAAAATATATTAATGCTTTAAGAAGAAAAAAGTTTTTCTATTTAAAACTCACTCTATTGTTTCATACCTTTTATATCACGATGCAATTTACGTTCACTGTGAAGATAATCAAGACCTTTAAGCACTTCTCTCAGAATCACAGCAATATGCATTTCTTCGAAATTACCAGCTTTCATCAAGTCTAAAGCTGAGCCTCCACCTAAATACTCCATAATAATCCATAATTTGGTACCCTATAACAAAAAATATATTATTTAATCAAATGAAGTTTTTAATTAAATTCACTAAATTCAAAAATAAATTATTTAAATTTGAATAAATAAAAATAAATATATATGATTTTCCTTTTTATTAAGAATAAAAATATGTAGAGGTTCCTACTGCTCTTTTTATCTAATATATTGCTTGATACTATATATATTTAAAAATTTATTTGTGTGTTTGTGAACTGCCAAACTATTTGGTATAAAACTGGTGTCAAAATAAAGAAAAAAAGTCTGCTTATCACATATAAATTTTTTGGCTATAGATTTTTTGTTCAGCTTTCATAGTTTTTGAGATATTTAGTTTTCAGTGTGTTTGAATTTTTTAAAATTTTTAACAAAAATTGAATTATATCGAGACTATCAAAAAATTTTACTGGGTAGTATTTGATTCGGCACCAATTTTTATTCAAAACGGAGTTATCTTTAAAATTTTATAAAATAATTTTAAAGCTGGTAAAAATTTTTTTTCTTCATTTTCTTATTATTTATTGTATTTTTAATAATATATTTGTGTGCCTGTGAGTTCATGAGGCTCGAACAAATGAATGAAATTATATAAAACCCATGTTAAAATAAAAAGTCTGTGAGAGACATAAGTCATAGTTTTGCGACTCTGCATTGTAATTTTGGAAATTTTTTACCCTTTTTGGAATAAATAAAATTTTTTAAAAATATGATTAAAAAGTGAAATATCTGAAAAATATGAAAAAATTTTACGGTCGCAATTGGTATTACTTGATACGGCACTAATTTATACGTACTCAGTTAGTTTTTTACTAAAAACCGACGTTTATTCAAAAATTAAAAATTTTTTTTTTGATATTGTAGCGTATTTGCCGGATTATCAAATTTTATTCTCAGGTGATATAAGAATTCTTTATGTTATGACCTTAAAAGTTTATTTTAAGGCTGGTTTGTTGCAGAGGAAAATAAATTAACAAAGTAGTTGAAATTAACTTTTTTCTTTAATGTAATATTCTAAATCCAATATTATAAATAAAGGTACAAAATGCTAAGTATCGAGATCCCCGTAAATACAATAATATACAATGTGATTGAACGAAAGTATGAGTTATAAGAGTCCCACGACATCTCTTGACAGTAGCTTATATACGTTAAACCATTCGAAAAAATGTAGCTACTGCGCACAGAGTGGGAAAATGGACAAAAACCGCTCTTGGACTGAGTTTTTGAGCTATTCATGTCAAACCTGTTTTGAATGACTTTAAAATAAGCCTGCTTTCATGTCTCACTGCAGATTTTTCATATTTTTTTATTTTTAATTAGCCTATTTACTAAAAATGCATTTTATGCAAGATCCTAAAATATGCAATAATTATGATTTAATATTTTTTTACTTTAAAAATGTTTTTTTATTTTTATGTATATAATGCAGGATTAACACTAAAAAAATTCCCGTTTGTTCTAGAGTGCAAAAAATGTAGGAAGTGAAAATTTTGATAAATGAATAGGTTGAAGTAGTGTAAATAAGCTAATTAAAAATAAAAAATTTGAAAAATCCGCAGTGATTCATGAAATCCGGCTTATTTTAAAGCCGTTCAAAACAGGTTTCATGTCAATAGCTTAAAAACTCAGTCCAAAAGCGATTTTTGTCCATTTTTCCACACTGTTCTGCGTGAGAACTCTTCTTGTGTGGTCATAGGCGTCTATGATATCAAAGTTCAGTTTGTTGTTCCGCGTGTTACATATTATATCTATATTGATCTTCGATCTATAAAACTAGTATATATAATTCCCATCTATTGTATCTTAATTCGTTAGGTTAATTTTCTCTTTTCTAAGCATCTTTTACTTTTATTAAGTAGAGTATACATATAAGTTTTCTTATTATATGCCTACGCAACACACGTCTGGTTTTTATATTATACAGTCAACAGTCAAACTAACTATTTATACAGATTTTTATTTCATTAAAAAATTTTTGGTAATTGTTATAGATTATATAGATTTTTTTTTTGTGAAAACAAGTGAAATATGTGAATCTTGCATCAGCCATGGAGTGTTTGCAGGCCTTACAGACCCGCAAATTTCCATGACCGCCCAGTTATGCAAAGTGTACAACTGGAAGACCACCGGCGAACGCGGTCAACCTCTCCTGGGTTAACTGCATGTCCCTGCCGGTGATGGTCAGGGCCACGTCGTCCGCGTACCCGATCAGGGAAGCTCCTTCCGAGAGGTGAATGCGCAACAAGCCGTCGTTAAAGGCATTCGACAGATCAGGTCCGAGCCTTGCGCGATGCCTGCGCAAAACTCTCTGCCGCCTGCTATCGAGCATGTCGCAGAGCAGTCTTCTGTCCCGTAGGTAGTCCTTCAGGACGCTACCCACGTACCTGGGTATCCGAAAATTTTGCTCAAAGGACCGGATCATGTCATCCCACCTGTCAGAATTAAACACGTTTTTGACGTCTAGCGTTACCAGGAGGACGTCCTTGCGGATCCTATGATTCCTCTCCCTCTCGTCCTTTACGGTATCCACGACACGCCGGATGGCGTCTATCGCGGAATGCCCTTCATAAAATCCATCCTCTCCATCTCGTCCTCACTGAATACCGGCACTTCCAGATGGGCCGCTCAGGGAAGAGAGCGTTGATGATTTGTTCGGTCGACACCACGTCCATCATGTTGTCAGACCCCCCGTTAAACTTGCCCATTTCAACTTTTTAACCTAGACCCCAGGGGGTCTTTGTTTACATCCTCGCGTAATGAACGCAGGCATCGAGCTTTGCTTTGACGGATAGCTATGGCCAGCCGGTGTTTAGCATCATTTTGTTCCTGGGAAAGTGCAGCAGCCTTGGGCCTGTCCCGTGCTCTCTGCGCCCTTCGTCGCATCCTGTGGCACTCCTTGCGGAGCTCCGCTATTTCTGGAGTTCACCAGTAAACTGGCTTTCTCCCTTTCCAGGACCTTCGACGAGTCTTGGAGGCGTCACACGCCCCACGCAATAGAAACGTTACTTTCTTGACTAACATTTCAGCCTCACGGGGACCTGTAGCTCCTCCGTGTCAAGCGGGGACGAACACCGACTCCATTCGAAGATACTCTTCGAACTTGTCCTCGTCCATCTTTGGTACATTCCAACCCAAAGGACGCCTCCTGTACAGAGTTCGTTGCGAGGTTCCTTTAAGCACCTGGAAGCTGATGTAATGATGGTCGCTACCATTATAGCCATCCATCACAGTTCATTCGTCGATTCTCCCAGTCGCACCTTCATTATTATCATTATTATTATTATAATTATCATTATTTTAATCTATAATTATATTAGGTAAATTTAAATGCCATGGATCTCCATTAAATAAGACAAATTTAACCCTCCCCCCTTAATTTTCAAGCTCTGAAGTACCCCTTCCCTATAAACATGTTCCATGTTAAAATGTAAACTGATCTTGTAAATGCAAGTAGTTAAGATAAAAAGCAACCCTCAACAAACTGAAAACTCCGTGAGGAGTTTCAATATTAGTTGCATGGAGTTACAAGGAATTGCAGTTTAACTTCAAGGAGTCGCACATTTTTTGCGAAAAAAATAGCAAAACTATTTGCAACTCCGTGCAATTCTTTTTGGAGTTTTCGGTTGGTTGAGGGTTCATAAAAAGTTTATAATAAATCTTCAGTTTAGCAAAATAGTATGGAATAGATTAAGAAATTGTGTGAATGCCTCTTGCACATATAAACTTTATTCTTAAAAAAACAAAAATTAAATTAAAAAAATCATTTATTTACAAGATTTAACCTAATTTAACCTATTCATTTGAATTTAAAATGAAGAAAAAAAGCTTATAAGCGGTTTGTGTAAACACAAGGAACATCTTTACTTACAGCTGAGGACTAGGTACAATGCATAGATTGTATAATAGTATTGTATTATAGTATTGTATAATACAATACAAATTGCTATTTTTATAATTTGTAATTATCACCTTTGATAGATGTTAAGATTTTAAACTCATATACTATTCAGATTTCCTAAACGCGTATTAATCTAGGTCCCGACATCGAAAATATTCTAGATCCCTTAACCCAAATTAATACAAGTCCATAAACCTAAATTATTCTAAGTCCCTAAATCAAAATTATTCTAAGTCCATAAACTTGGATTATTCTAAGTCCCAAAATTGAAATTAATCTAAGTCCCATCAGACCTCCTCCCCTTAATTCGGACAAATTTTACCCCCCTCCCCCTTGATTTTCAAGTTCTGAGGTACCCCCTCTATATAAACATGTTCTATGTTAATAAAATAAGAAGCTGATGTAGCCACATTTCATATTTCTTGAGGTATAGCAGTGACATTTTATGATTTTGTGAATAAATTAGAAAATTTTGGCCATATTTTAAACAAAAGTAGCATCTAAAACATTAATTTTAGGTTAAATAGCTGTTGGTACATCTAAAATTAAGTGAAATACCAACTTAAAAAAAAAAATAAATAAAAATTCATGACTTGTTTTGCTAAAACACCAATTTCTTGATAGGAACGGTAAAGGCTTTTTTGTCATATTTCCGCCACAAATTTGTTTTTCAACTTTCAATTTTGTTAATTTTTATGGTGTATGTTCAACAGCTTTTGGATATGCAAATTTAAGGCAAAAAAAATTGTGAATTCTTTCTTCAATCGGTAGATACGACCACGTGACACTATTTTTGAAGAAAAAAAAATGAAAATGAGCGATATTTATGCTTAATATAAATATATTATATTTCTTATATTTCTTATATAATATATAGTTAAAAAAATACCTTGAATCATTATTTCCTTGGTTGATTAAGTCAGAAATTCGAGTTTCGCACTAGATTTTATTTTCTTTACTGTAAGTAATTATATCTCCATCCTCAAATACGTAATTTGCCAAATGATTAAGATATCCTAAATTATCTTCACCACAACTTTTAGGTTAATAATATTTTTAAATTTATTTTAATGAAAAAATAAAAAACTATGTAATGCGAAAGGGTTATTATTTAATTAAAGTAAAATATTGTTACCTCTCGATTATCTGCTGCTAATTTTCCTGAAACGGCGTAAATAACTGGGACTTGAGGTTAGGTAAATTTATAAATAATTTTAAATACATATAAGTTTATTTAAATAATAAGGAAATATTATTTATTAAATCAAGGGGTGACCCATGAAGGAGAAGAGATACATTATATTTATGTACAAAAGAATTCGCGGGGCTGCAGCACGCGATATTGAAAAATAAGATGGCTGAAGGCCTTGAAATATTTAGCGATAATAATAATTATTATAATATTAAAAATAATTTTTTGAGCTCATTAAATAGCACGTGACACGGTTATTTTCAATTATCACAAAGGGATACTTAAATTAACCTGCAAACTAGTGCAACAAATGATTACATTAATAATAATAAAAAAAAAATACCTTGGTGATAATTGATTACAACCGCGCGCCCACTATTAATAATATATATTCAACACACATAAATCTCACACGCTTTATAAAATAATACACAATTAATTTTCCGCGTGTAATAAAAAGTATATAAAAGGTTACAGATAATATGTGATCACTTTTAGTAAAAAATATAAGTATTACCTTAAGGATTTTCTTATGCTTTGGCCACTAATTTGCAACGAAGTAAAACATAATAGTATAGTCTTAATTGTGACTCTTAGATTCTTTTAGTATCTTTTTTCCTATCGATACTTTGAAAAAAAAAAACTAAAACAATTATACGAATAATAAATTTGGAGCTTAAATATTCGTATGTAGAAACACGTGCTCACTTTTTCACTAGTTTCCAATATTTTAAAGAAATATTACTTGATGATTATTAATTATAAGATACTAATATTGATCTGTACTTATAAAATAAAAAAAACAACTAATTTATTAAAAAAAGTAATAAAAAAAGAACTAGTTTTTTCTTGAAGCTAAAAAAGATGCTCTTTTACTTTTCACGCCTAGCCGGCGAATAATAATAATAATAATTGGGGAAGAGAGAGTGACCGGCGTTTTCGATTCGCGAGCGTCGTCTCTTGATTTTATTAATTTATGTTTCGCAGGAGTATATAAAATTATGATCCCGCATTATAACTATTAAAATAATGTAATTAAACTTGCTACTTTTGCTTAAAATTACTGCATCATATTTTTCTTAGTATTTGTATTAAACTCAAGCTGTTTCTCCTTAAGGAAAGAATTCTTTTGCATTACGTTCAATTTGAGATTCTTTTACAATGCTAGTATTTTTCATAATAAAAATCTTTTGATTTTTTTTTAGTATTATTTAAGTTAACTTAAATTATTTATCAAATCTGTATTACAATAATATTATATAGGTTATTATTGTTTTTCATAACCAAAATATGTATAAAGTCTAAAAAAAAAATATCGAGCCGAATTCACTTCTTTATACAAGATCAATAATGAAAAAAAATAAAATTATCTGGTTTTCGAAAATTAAATAACTTATAATATTATTGTAAATATATACATATTTATAGAGAGGGGGTACCACAGAACTTGAAAATCAAGGGGGAGGGGGGTAAAATTTTTTTGGATTAAGGGGCGGAGGTCTAATGTGACATAGATTAATTTCAATTTTGGGACTTAGAATAATCCAAGCTTATGGACTTAGAATAATTTTGATTTAGGGACTTAGAATAATTTAGGTTTAGGGACTTGTATTAATTTGGGTTAAGGGGTCGAGAATATTTTCAATGTCGGGACGTAGATTAATACGCATTTAGGAAATCTGAATAGTATATGGATTTAAAATCTTAACATCTATCAAAAGTGATAATTACAAATTATAAAAATAGCAATTTGTATTGTAACTTCTATGCATTGTACCTAGTCCTCAGCTGTAAGTAAAGATGTTCCTTGTGTTTACACAAACCGCTTATAAGCTTTTTTTCTTCATTTTAAATTCAAATGAATAGGTTAAATTAGGTTAAATCTTGTAAATAAATGATTTTTTTAATTTAATTTTTGTTTTTTTTTAAGAATAAAGTTTATATGTTCAAGAGGCATTCACACAATTTCTTAATATATTCCATACTATTTTGCTATACTGAAGATTTATTATAAACTTTTTATCAACCCTCAACCAACTGAAAACTCCAAAAAGAATTGCACGGAGTTGCAGAGGAGTTGCAAAGAGTTTTGCTATTTTTTTCGCAAAAAATGTACAACTCCTTGACAAACTTGTATTCCTTGTAACTCCATTGTAACTCCATGCAACTCATATTGAAACTCGTCACGGAGTTTACAGTTGGTTGAGGGTTGCTTTTTATCTTAACTACTTGCATTTACAAGATCAGTTTACATTTTAACTTTATAGGGAGGGGGTACTTCGGAACTTGAAAATTAAGGGGGGGGGGGTCTTTGTCCTATTTAATGGGGGGGATCAAATTTGTTCTATTTAAGGGGGGGGGGGGTCAAATGGAACTTAGAATAATTAGGTAAGTATATATAAATAAATAAAATACTTTTAAAAGACTTTGAAAAATCTGGACTTAAAGACTTAGGATAATACAGGTTTATGGACTTAGAATAATATCGGTTTAGGGACTTGGAATCATTCAGGTTCAGGAACTTGGAATATTTCAGGTTTAGGGAATCAAAATAGTTTAGGTTTAGTATCTTAACAGTTTGTGAGGTGATAATTACAAATTATAAAAATGGAAAATTGTATTGTAACGTTGAGTAACATTTGTATTATATCTAGTCCTCATCTCGAAGTAAACATGTTCCATGCCTTTAGGTTGTGTTTACACAAACCGGTTATAAGTTTTTACATTTCATTATTAAATTTCACTCATACTTTTCTTTTTTAAACAAGCTGCTTTTTTGCTATGTAAAATTATTTCTTGTTTTAGATTCATCAAAAATTTTGGAACCATCCGGAATAGAATGTCCGGGTGTAAAAATACGTAATAGTAAAAAGTAGTATTAAGATTGATCAATAAATGAATGCAAGGTTACCCTAAAAAAGGGCATACTAATGTAGTAGGGATGCTCCGAGAATCAAGATATTTTTGAAGTTTCACAGCAATTCAATTCTAAAAAGTTTTAAATAATTAACATTATTTTTAAATAAATATATTTATGTCCTACTTAATTGAAATAGGTTGAAAAAGTAAATGAAAATATGCAATATTAAATTATGCAATGTTCAATAATTGTTATATTTTTATTGTCTTATAAGTTTCAATAAATAAATATAATTTTCAAATGAAATTGATGTTTTAATTTAATTTATTTAAGGCTGATGTAATTGTAAAAAGAAATTTTAATTTTTTTATAAAAAATGAATAAAAAAAATTGTTACGGAAATTGGCAAACATTTGGCCGCGTGGGTTGTATCCAAAAGATATCCAAATGTTTGCCAACGTTGGCACAAATTTTAGCCAACGTTTAGCCAATTTTATGCCAACTCTGTGCCAATTGTCGACCCACCTATATATTTTTACGCAGGAAATTAGGTACTACGTCCAAAAAGAAAAAAAAATTGGTGTTTTTTGTATTTTTTGTGACGAAAATTTTCAAAAAATTATCAAAAAATTATAATCAGATTCGACAATTCGAGTAAAAATCGTATTTTCAAATATAAGTACTTTCATGGAAATAAATGAGGTATTACATCCAAATTAAAAAAAAAAAGTAGGTAAAAAAATATACATACTTTTTTTAAAAACCGGTTTTTTAGCTTCCTGAGGTCCCAAAACGTGCTTCTATGCCAAAAAATCAAAAATCAAAATTTGACCTATCACAATGGTTCCTCCATAGATATAAAAGGTATAGATACAGCCATCAATAAGTGAATGCGTAAAGAAAATCTGAAGGATAGATAGATGCGAAAATTCAAGCGTGTGCTCTTTTCTATTTGTAGCACACTGCGCGAAATATATGCGCGTACGATTTCAAATAGTATCAAACAATTTCAACGCGCACATATTTCGCGCAGAGTACGACAAGGAGAAAAGAGCACACGGTTGTATTTTCGCATCTGTCTGTCCTTCAGATTTTCTTTACGCATTCACTTATTGATGGCTGTATCTATACCTTTTATATCTATGGGTTCCTCATTGAGAAACCAAAAAATTAGACATTTCTCAAAGATTTACATATGGGCGATTATTTCTTAAGAAGGTCACCTCCCTCTGTCCAAAAATGGTGGCAATTTAAACAGATTTTTTGTTCTCAAATTGACTGAAAAAATGTCTAGTTTTTTATTCTTATTGGCCTTTTTAACTCTGTAAATCTACTTTGCCTATTTTCGGAACTGAACAGCTGCATGTCCATATTTAAAAGTCAGAAAAATTAACATAGATTAACGGTACGTTTAACGGCAAGAAAATGAGACCACTTGCGTGGTAGCTGGTTGATTCCTTAAAAAGTTTTGTGGGTGTTATGTAGTATTTTAATAATATTAACTTTGACTGTTGATATCTCTGAACCTATATATCAAAAATAAAAAACAATTAGTGCAAAATGGTAGTCTTTTGATACATACACTGTAAAAAGTAACTTTCTTATATATTAACAAAAAAATTAGAACATTTTCGAAAAATTAGTAAATTTTCGAAAAAATTTGTAAATCTTCGAAAAAAATCGTATAATTACTAAATTTAGTACATTATCGAAAATAAATTCTCGATTTTTTTTCGTGAATTCACAAGAAAAATTGATAATTCACAATTTTTTTTCGAAAATTTACAAAAAATAGTTGTGAATTTACAACTTTTTTCGTAAAATTACAAAAAAAAATCGAGAATTCTCGAATTTTTCGATAATGTACTAAATTTAGTAAATTTAAGATTTTTATCGAATATTTACAAAATATTTTGAAAATTCGCTAATTTTTCGAAAAAATTCTATTTCTTTTGTAAATCTAAGAATGTTACTTTTCACAGTGTAATAAGTGCGCCAAATGGAAAGGAATTTGATCGAGTAGTTTTAGATTTAGAAATTTCAGGTATTAATTCTCTTAAAAAAATGGGTCAAAATTTGTTTCAGAATTACCTTTTAAATTGCTAAATCAAAAACTACTCAATGAAATCTTCTGTTATTTGGCCCATTTATTTTGTACCAATTTTCACTAAACTTTTTATTTTGGATATGAAGTTTCAGAGACATAAACAGTCAAAGTTGACGTTTTTACATACTACATAGCACCCACAAAACTTTTTAAGGAATCAACCAATTATCACGCAAATGGTCTCATTTTCTTTCTTTGAATAAATAACAAGTTTTAAGAAAAAAAATGTCAAAAAACTTACCATTAATATTTTACTTTTATTTCAATTTTTCTGATTTTTAAATTTGGACATGCTGCCGAATTGAAAAGGCCAATGAGAATAACAAACTAGACCCTTCTCCAGCCAGTTTGAGAAAACCAAAATCTTTTAAGTTGCTACTATTTTTGGATAGAGGGGGGGTGGCCAGCTTGAGAAATAATCGCCCATACCCGGCCACCCCCCTCTGTCCAAAAATGGTGGCAACTTAAAAAGATTTTGGTTTTCTCAAATTGACTGGAAAAGGGTCTAGTTTTTTATTCTCATTGGCCTTTTCAACTCTGTAAATCTGCTGTGCCCATTTACGGCACTCAGCGGCGCCAGGTCGACATTTTAAAAACAGAAAAATTGAAATAAAAGTAGATTAACGGTAATTTTTTTGAAATTTTTTTCTCTTAAAAGTTGTTATTTATTAATACAAAGAAAATGAGAGCACTTGCGTTATAATTGGTTGATTTCTTAAAAAGTTTTGTAGGTGCTATGTAGTTTTTAAAAGTGGGTAAAAAATGGCTACTTTGACTGATGATATCTCTGAACCTACATATCCAAAATAAAAAAGTTTTAGTGCATAACGTTAGTCTTTTGATATATAATAAGTGTGCCAAATATCAGAGGATTTGATATAGTAGTTTCGGATTTAGCAATTTTAAGGGTACTTCTGAAACAAATTTTGACCCTTTTTTTTAAGAGAATTAATACCCGAAAATTGCTAAATCCGAAACTAATCGATCAAATCCCCTGATATTTGGCACACTTATTATGTATCAAAATACTACCATTTTGCACTAAAACATTTTTATTTTGGATATGTAGGTTCAGAGATATCATCAGTCAAAGTAGCCGCTTTTTACCCATTTTTAAAAACTACATAGCACCCACAAAACTTTTTAAGAAATCAACCAATTATACCGCAAGTGGTCTCATTTTCTTTGTTTTAATAAATAACAACTTTTAAGAGAAAAAATTTCAAAAAACTTACCGTTAATCTACTTTTATTTCAATTTTTCTGTTTTTAAAATGTCGACCTGGCGCCGCTCAGTGCCTTAAATGGGCACATCAGATTTACAGAGTTGAAAAGGCCAATGAGAATAAAAAACTAGACCCTTTTCCAGTCAATTTGAGAAAACCAAAATCTTTTTAAGTTGCCACCATTTTTGGACAGAAGGGGGTGGCTGGGTTGAGAAATAATCGCCCATATATATATATATATATATAAGAAATTTTTATGGTACATTAAAAATATAGTTACAAAAAGGATCTTAAAGTCAATTATTGTTTTCAAATGTTGGTTTGAAAGATCAGTCCTAAAAACTGCTTAGCAATGATTTAATTTTATTTCTTGATGAAATTTTGTAATAAAAAATTTTAAAATTATCTAGATTTGTTTCCTTTTTAATTTTTGGCAAGAACATAGTCCATTTTTTGCCATATGGTTTGCATAATATCTTGATAGAAAAAAAAATTTATTCCTTCTTACCAGCTTTCCTCTTAGGGAGCCAAGTTATGTTGCGTAACCTGAGGTTTCGAGGAATACGCAACTATAAATAATAATTATATGAGTGCTCCATGTATTATATGTATATTTATGTTAATGTGTTGCTAGTTCAGTTGATCTAGTTGTTTATGTTCCGAGTTCTTAGCTAGATGAACTTAACCTGAGGCTAAGTTTGTAATCACAGAATGAACTGTTACTTACTTAAATAATTGATAACCAGTATCATTTAATATATAACTTTGACTTTATTGGTTATAAGTAGAAACTTTTAATTTTACAAGTCAAGTAACTAGTAATCTGATCGGATGGTGGTTCTCTAATGAGCATTTTGGACACCTGAAGGGTAATATACAGGGTGACAATCGATCGGGTTATCATTGGATTAGTAGGGGGTGGAAATAATATTTAAAAAAATTTTTAATGGGATTTTGGAGACACAGAGTGATTACCGAATTTAAAAAAATATAGTAAAAAAAAATATTATTTGTAAGAAATATAAGTTTTTATTTTTAAGTAAATCAAAAGTCTGTAATATTCATAATGTTAAATTTACGGAAAAATACGCGTTGCTCTGGAAAATACAAAAAAACAATAATATTTCTCGTTTTCGCTAATCGAGCATGCTGATCAAAGTTGAAATTCAAGGTTGAAATTCAAGCTTGCTTATCAAGGTTGAAATTCAAGCTTGCTTATCAAGGTTAAAATTCAAGATTGATATTCAAGCTTGAAATTCAAGCTTGCTATCCAAGGTTGAAATTCAAGCTTGCTAATCAAGATTGAAATTCAATCTTGCTAGTCAAGCTTGATATTCAAAGTTGAAATTCATGCTTGCTTATCAAGGTTGAAATTCAAGGTTGAAATACAAGCTTGCTAATCAAGCTTGATGTTCAAGGTGGAAATGCAAGCTGGCTATTCAAGCTTGGTAAACAAGCTTGCTAATAAAGATTTTATCATAAAATTTTATTGATATCTAAAATGAATGTTTAAAAAAGCTGCCAGCGGTATTTATTTTTTGTTTTCTTAACCCATTAACGCCTGAAATCGACTTTTGCCGTATCTGTACATTGGCTACGCGTATCTCGGCGAATTTTTTTCTAATTAACATAAAAATTGGTGTACCACTATTTTTGAGTATGCTCTTTCAGAATCTGCCAAAAAAATTTCGAAAAATTATGTTTTTTATGCAGATTTCCAAGAAATAAAAAAAAAATGACGATTTTTTTGAAGACTTTTTTTAAAAAACATGAGTTTTCGACCTGAAAAAATTTTCGTAGATTATTGCAATAGTAAAAAAGAGTGCAATTTTTGATCAATCTTTCCGTCTACAACCAGCAGAAAAAAAAATTTTACCGTTTTCGGGCAAAAATTTGGTCCCAAAAAAGTGCATTTTTCCAAAAAATGAAACTTACTCTAGTCAATATACGGGTTGGGTTTTATTGTCACTAGGCATCTCAAGATTCGATTTAGTAGGGTTTTTTGGGTCGCTGATCACGAATATTGAGGTATTTTTTATAAAAAATCGGGGATTCACCCTTAAATAAGAAAAAACTACCCCCAAAAGGGGGTATTTTTGCTACTTTTGCTCTTGCTCTTATCAGATTTGGTCTAGAGGGGTTTTTTGGGTCGCTGATCACGAATATTGAGATAATTTTTATAAAAAATCGGTCCTTACCCTTCAATAAGCAAAAACTACCCCTACAAAGGGGTAGTATTTATACTTTTGCTCTGGCTCTTATCAGATTTGGTCTAGAGGGGTTTTTTGGATCGCTGATCACGAATATTGAGATAATTTTTATCAAAAATCGGTCCTTACCCTTCAATAAGCAAAAACTACTCCTACAAAGTGGTAGTTTTTATACTTTTGCTCTGGCTCTCATCAGATTTGGTCTAGAGGGGTAATACCCCTTCAGGGGTAGTTTTTGCTGATTTAAGGGTGACGCTACAAGTTTTTATGAACATTATCTCAATATTCGTGATCAGGGACCCAAAAAACCCCTCTAGACCAAATCTGATAAGAGCCAGAGCAAAAGTTTAAAAACTACCCCTTTGTAGGGGTAGTTTTTGGTTATTGAAGGGTAAGGACCGATTTTTTATAAAAATTATCTCAATATTCGTGATCAGCGAGCCAAAAAACCCCTCTAGACCAAATCTGATAAGAGCCAGAGCAAAAGTAGCAAAAATACCCCCTTTTGGGGCTAGTTTTTTCTTATTTAAGGGTGAAACCCCGATTTTTTATAAAAAATACCTCAATATTCGTGATCAGCGACCCAAAAAACCCTACTTAACCGAATCTTGAGATGCCTAGTGACAATAAAACCAAACCCGTATATTGACTAGAGTAACTTTCATTTTTTGGAAAAATGAACTTTTTTGAGACCAAATTTTTGCCCGAAAACGGTAAAATTTTTTTTCTGCTGGTTGTAGACGGAAAGATTGATCAAAAATTGCACTCTTTTTTACTATCGCAATAATCTACGAAAATTTTTTCAGGTCGAAAACTCATGTTTTTTAAAAAAAGTCTTCAAAAAAATCGTCATTTTTTTTTTATTTCTTGGAAATCTGCATGAAAAACATAATTTTTCGAAATTTTTTTGGCAAATTCTAAAAGAACATACTCAAAAATAGTGGTACACCAATTTTTATGTTAATTAGAAAAAAATTCGCCGAGATACGCGTAGCCAAAGTACAGATACGGCAAAAGTCGATTTTAGGCGTTAATGGGTTAAACGATTGAAATGTAAAGAAAATTTAAAAAAACATTTTTACTTTCATTTAAAATATGCACTTAGCAGAATGATGTTCTAAAAAAAACTCAATTTTTTTTTTATCGCATGAAACGTGCTACATTTTTTATATGAAACAAAATCTTTACTTTGCTTCAAAAAAAATCCTTTACGGGCTTTTTTTGCTAATTTAAGGGTGATCCTCAAATTTTTAATTTAAAACACACCGGTTTTTGTGATCAGCGACCTAAAAATCCCCATTAGACCAAATCTTAGAAGGTTAAAACAAATATAGCGAAGTACTTCTTTTAGTGGTAGTTAGGGCTAATTTAAGGGTACCGACCTAATTTTTAATTAAAAAGACACCGATTTTTATGATCAGCGACCCAACAAAACCTGATAGACGAAATCTTAGAGAGCTAGAGCAAAAGTAGCGAAAACACCTCTTTTAGGGGTAGTTTAGGCTAATTTAAGGGTGAAGTCCCGATTTCTTATAGGAAAGAACAAAACCAAATTTGGTGGCGGCCACAAGCAATACAACCCAAACCGTGATTTGACTAGAGTATTATAGTTAGTTTGCGTATTGGTAACAAGTAAACTTTTTAAAAAAAACTACCTAGCCGTAACCCTTATTGCAAAAATTCAATTAGTTCCAGAATGCCTTTTTTTTAAAATAATCTAATCCTATTTCATGGGGTTACTTATAAAAAGGATTGGGTTCTGGATTTAGGAAATATTTTTTATAAAATATAACCTTGCTCTATTAGGTGCACCTCACCCCCCCCCCCCGACATTAAAAACTTTTTTTTAAATAATTGAATCAGATATTCTAGTTTTCTATTAAAACATTTTATTAAAATTATAAATTTATGATATGCAGTTGTTTTTCCTGGACAAATTGTTTTAAGACCTCGCAAGATCTCTAAAATTTTTTTAAATACTTTCAAATGATTGAAGCTTATTCTACTAAAAATATTTATATTTATTTATTTTAAATCTTTCTTATATTTTTTTATATTTGGCACTTCAATAAACAAAACTGAGTTTCTCTGTAAAATCAAAGTTTTATTATTAATTATTACTATTTTACATAAATTACCGGCTCGGTAGCGCAGAGGTAACGCGCTCGCTTTGTAATATAGCAAAATATTATGAATTGGGTTCGAATACAGAGCAGTGACAACTTTTTTTTCTGAAAATAAATATTTAATAAAATAAATATTTGTTTTAAGAAGGGAGAGTAGAGCTAGCTGCCGAGTCGCAGGGGGGAAGACGAAATGGAAAGTGCCATTTGCTTGCCTCCGTATGTCATGCATAGAGGGCGTTTTTCCAAGGTTTTTCGCGTCTCTTTTAAAGCGATTGTTGTGAATAACAACTCTGCGCTTTAAAGACGGAATTGTCAGCATGGCTCCTATTAAAAAGTCGGACCTTGGACCGCATTTGGCCATCCCAAACCCTAGTAAAGGCTATGAATAGATAAAGTTTGAAATGATTGTTAAAGTTCCACCTATCCTAAACATCCCTTCTAATCCCACAGTTTCACCAACAATTTGTCCATACGTCTCCAAACCTATCTAATTATTTCCATTAAAGGAAAAAGCGGTATATATCTCAATATATATATCGACTTCCGAGGGAATAAAAGCAAAAAATGCGGTTTGGACCGCTTGTGCAAATAACTGTTGGTGACCTCCGTGTAAGAGGTTAAATACAGTATATAACCTAAGGTTAAATAAAAGCACATACATACATAAATTACATTATAGAGTTTACTTAAAATATTATACCTGTAAAATCAAAGAAACGACATTTAAGCTTATTTTAATGCCAGTTTCTTTCACAGTTTTATAAAAGTTTTAACAACTAAATTATATTATATTACATCAGTTTTTACTTTAACAAATCTTATTATATTATACATGTGCTTTTTCTATAAAACTACCTTTTTTGACATCGATCAGTTTACTCCCTGTTTTACCATAAAAGCGCGGCAATATTTAAATTTAAGAAAGATTATATTATTTCTTACATCTCCCCCCATCAGGAAGAAAATTTTTATGAAAATTTTCATTTCATCATTGAAATTCAGAAATTGGCAAAAGTTTTGAAATATGGAAGAAATTTGATTCTGATTTTTTATGACCTGTATCTATTTCATAGATTGAGTTTGACAATTTTTTTATAATCTTATATGGACCAATCCTTAATTCATCTAATTTTTTTCTATTTAACTTGTTACCATTTTCTATGAATACCATGTCCTCTTTTTCAAATTCAAAATACTTTCTATTTTTGTCATATATTTCTTTATTATAGTTATGTGATATAATTGTATTTTTCAATGCAGTTTTTCTATCTTGAATCCAAATTTCATGTGAACTCTCTTCTTTTAATTCATCAGGTATTGGCGTAACATCCGTACCTTCTAATAAATATATTGGTGCAAATCCAGTTACTGTGTGTTCAGTTTCGTTATATTTTTTTACACATTCTTGTGCTATTGTCGTCCAAGCAGTTTTTGTTTTATTTTCATTTATTCGACATCTTATTCTATTGACTAGTGTTTGATTTAATCTTTCGTTTAGACCATTCGAAAACGGCGAATCAGCTGCGGTGAATATTACAGTTATATTATTATCTTTTAAAAAATTTTTAAATTGTCCCGAGTTTATTCCTGGGTATTGATCTGCTAGTATCATTCCAATTTTATTGTTTTCTGCTACTTTCTGAACCAGCTTAACAAAATCATTTGCATTTTGTGTTTTTGACGTTGAAATATAAGCATATCTAGTGAAGTTTTCCACTAAAAGATGCATATATTTTTTTGTAGAACGAGAACCTCCAAATCCTCCGATTGTATCGATTGAAACTATTTCAAAAGGATTTTTAGCTGGGCCTAAGTGAGACATAAGACCTAATTTATTTTGTCCTCTTGATTTATTTTTTATACATATGTCACAAGTTTTGCAAATTTTTTTTATGTTATTCAACAAATTTTTAGCTGTGTAAAAAGGGCTAATCTTTTTTTGCATTTGACTTATCCCCATATGGAAAAAATCTTCATGTATTCTTTTTATAATTTCAATACTAAAAGCTTCTGACAAAATTATTTTTTCTTTTTTCCTAATTTTATTGAAATATATATTGTTTTTTATTGTTAATTTCCGGTTGTTATGTAGGTGTATATTATTTTTTTGATCATTTAGAATATTTTCTAATTTTATACAATTAATAATTTTTAGTTGCTCATCTTCATTTTCATTTGGTTCTAAAACTAGATTTCTGCTAAAAGAATCAGCTTCTAAATTATTCTTTCCAGGAGAGTATATTATTTTAATATTGTATTGAGAGAGATAATACGTTAAATCTCCTAATGAATCATCTGTCCTAGCCTTTATATTCATGTTTTCTAATGGTTTATGATCTGTGAAAACAATGAATTCCCTACCTATTAATCGATGTTCACAGTTTCTTTTATTGCTAGACATTCTAAATAAATTGCTTTTTTCTCTTTTTGTGTTTCGTTTAATTTTTTTGAAAAATACGCCACTGGTTTTTCTTCGCCATTATTCTGAGGTTGCTTCAAAACTGCCCCAATACCTACTATACTTGCATCCGTATATATCTGTATAGGTAAATTTCTATCAAAAATTGCCAAAATAGGTTTTGAGCACAGCAAAGATTTTATTTTATTAAATGATTTTTGGCATTCATCTGACCAAATAAATTTTTCTCCTTTTCTTAACAATTTATGTAAAGGATCTAAGATAATTGAGTTCTTTGGTATATACTTATTATAAAAATTTATTTTGCCTAAAAATTGGCGAATATTCTTTTGAGTTTTTGGAGCAGGAAAATTTTTTATGGAAATTAAATTATCTTTTAAAGGACTTACAGTGTTATTTCCTATTATGTGCCCTAAATATTTTACATATTCTTATGCAAAAATGCATTTTGAAAATTTTAATCTAAAACCTTCTTCTATTATAGCATTCAATAATCTTTTTAAGTGTTCTATGTGTTCTTTGAAATTCCTAGAAAAAACCAAGAGGTCATCAATGTAGTTCTCAACAAAATCCGACAAATTATGTTTTCTTATTATGTTTTTTAAAATTCTTTGGAAAATCGCAGGTGCTGTTTTTAATCCAAATGGTAAGCATGTCCACTGATAGTGATCGTCTTGTGTTACAAAAGCCGATTTATATCTATCCTCGATTCGTAAAGGTATTGACCAAAACGCTGAATTTATATCTAAAGTTGAAAAATATTTGCAATTTCTTGTTTTTTCTACTATATCTTCAATCATTGGGAAAGGTTGGGATTGAGGAATCACAATTTTATTTAAATCTCTAAAATCCACGCATAATCTTGATTTTTTATCATCATCTTTCTTGTAAGCTAACGTTACTGGAGCCGCAAAAGGACTGTAAGATTCCTCAATTAATTTTTTTTTCAACAGTTTAGAAATTTGTTGTTCTATTTCCTTTTTATCTTCAAAAGAGCATTTATACGGTCTTTTACTGCAATATTTATCTACCGATAAATCAATACGAGCTTCATAATCTTTAACTGTACCAATATCATATTTATCTCTAGCGAAAATTGATTTATATTTATTCAGAATTTCATTTATTGCTGATTTCTCTTCTATATTTAAGTGGTTTATAGATATCTCAAAATTATTCACATTTATACATTCATTAAAGTTTATCGAATATTCTTTATGAAAATCTAATTCTTCTGGTTTAAATATTTTATTATTTATATTATTTTGTTTTTTCGTAGCCATATCTTCTACATTGACTTTAATTTAATTTTTGTGTAGCTGTATCTTCTACATTAAAATTTATTAAATTTGATTTTATTTCTTGTGTTATATTTAAATTTTCATCTTGCTTTAGTTTAAATTCTTTTATCATGTCCAAACCGATTAAAATATCATGATGAAAATTTTCGTTATCTATTACAAATATGTCGGTATTTTTTTCTATTTCAAAAATTTTTATTTTAATATTTATCATGCCGTTAATTTTATCCACACCATTAATCGTTCGATATTTTGTAACTACTGTATCATTCTTTTTATTATTTTTTAGTTTTAATATTTTTGCATTTATTACAGAAACATTTGATCCTGAGTCGTATATGCCAAAAAATTCTAAGCAATTATTTATTAAGTTTTACTTTGATTAGTGGTGGGACTAAAAGTTTTTTCCACTGGTATTTATTAATTCAGCCTCTACTTCTGCATTATTAATTTTTATGTGATTATTATTATCGTTATTTTCTTTATTTTTAAACCAACACATGGATTCTAAATGAAATCTATTATTCTTACCTATTTTTTCACAGATTCTACAAGGCTTTTTTTCTTGTGATTTTTCTTTTGACTGGAATGTTCGCTGATTTTCACTTTTTCTCTCAAAAGGCTTTTTCTTTATTAAATGCTCCAAACTTCTTATTTCATTGAAAAGATCTTCAGTTGATTGTAAATCATCTCTATTTATTCTATTTGTTACAAAATCTGGTAAATTTACAGCAATTAAATCAATTAAAGTCCTTTTATCTATTTCTTTATTTACTTCAAGTAACAATTTTTCTTTTTTTAAAGCATAGTCTAATAGTGCATTACCGTTAATGCATAAGTTTCACAAATATTATTTTTCCAATCCTCCCATGATGAGTCTATTGTAAATTTTATTAACATTGAACTATACCAGTCTAAACTTGAACCTTCTAAAAACGGTCTAAGCATTTCTATTTTTTCTTCATTTTTCTCTATACCAAAGCGACTACATTCTTTTTCAAATAAATCAATCCATTGATTTACATTAGAATTCTTACTAGTAAATTTTTCTAAAACAAATTTATCTGATAATTTTTTTAGATTTCTTACAGAATTTTCATCTCTATTTCTAAAACTTCCATTAATTTTCTCTAATATTTTAGCTAATCCATCTTCTGTTATACCTTCTGAATTAGAAGATTTTTCTGCTGTAATTTCTTCTAAATAATAATCTTTAAACTGTAAGTTTTTATCTTCATCTAAATAAACATCAGATAACTCTTCTGTTAAGGTAATCCATATTCTTCTTGTATAATTTCTTAATTTTAATGTGTTTTTTATTTTATTGTAGGCTGGTGTTTGCATTAATTCTTTATGTAAGCTTACTTGTTGGCTCTCTACTGGAATTGCATAAACCTTTCCTTCACTTGTTGTAATTGAGGTTAAGGCCATAAAGTTTGCTTTTCCATCTGCTGCAGCTTTTACAGTAAATTGAAATTGTAACTTTTCCATTTTTCTCTTTTTTATTTTGCACAATAAACAGAAATGTCGTTTTATAATATGCTTATATTTATTTATTTTAAATCTTTCTTATATTTTTTTATATTTGGCACTTCAATAAACAAAACTGAGTTTCTCTGTAAAATCAAAGTTTTATTATTAATTATTACTATTTTACATAAATTACATTATAGAGTTTACTTAAAATATTATACCTGTAAAATCAAAGAAACGACATTTAAGCTTATTTTAATGCCAGTTTCTTTCACAGTTTTATAAAAGTTTTAACAACTAAATTATATTATATTACATCAGTTTTTACTTTAATAAATCTTATTATATTATACATGTGCTTTTTCTATAAAACTACCTTTTTTGACATCGATCAGTTTACTCCCTGTTTTACCATAAAAGCGCGGCAATATTTAAATTTAAGAAAGATTATATTATTTCTTACATTTATTTATTTATTTAATTATTTATTTATCCTTAGCTAAACCATCAAAACTTGCATTTTAATCTACTGAAAATCTATAAAAATATTTTTTTTTTCAATTATACTATCTCAATAGAATTATAAACTGCTTATGAAGAAATTTCAAATCATTAAATCGTTTTTTTAATGAAATCAATGAAAAAAATGATTTGAACACAACATGTTATTGTTTAGGGTACTTCTATTTTTAGTCTATTATTTTTAACTACTACTATTTTTTAACTACTATTATTAAACTACAATTTTTTAGTCTTTATTAAATACATAAACCAGCTATTGCTCAACACCTTGATTAGCAAGCTTGAATAGCAAGCTTTAATTTCAACCTTGATTAGCAATCTTGAATTACAACCTTGAAGTGCAAGCTAAATTAGCAAGCTTTAATAGCAATCCTAAATAGCAAGCTTGAATTTCAACCTAAAGGGGTATCACTAATTGCTTGAAAATTTTTTTTGAAATTTTTTTTTTCTTTTTTATTGTTTATAAACCTCTTCAGAATGCACACACAAAATTTTGGAAAAAAAATATATGGTATTGAATTATTAAGATATTAGAAATTTTATATGAATATTTTTTTATATTTTTAGGCACGATCACTATATATGTAATATATAGATGAAATCGTGCCTTATAATTTTGTCAGGTCAAAAAACGAAAAGTTCTTAAAATTGTCTAATTTGTGGAGAAATTTTGTCCCCAAGTCATTCCGATGCCTCTAACATGCTTATACTGAAGGTATGTGTGTTAGTATGTATGTTCGAGAAACTGTACAGAGCAAATTTCAAACACAACTCGATGAAACAAGGAAAAAATTGGTACATAATTTTTTGTACAGTATCTAGTTGTGCCTCTTCCAATATGACTAAATTTGACCTATTTGTTGTCGAGCAATCACAAAAATACTGATTTCCATTACCAAAAAAATTAACTAATAATAGTAAATATCTGGAACAACTCGATGAATCAAAAAAAAAATTTGGTACAAAATTTGTTATTTGATATTTAGATTTGCCTCCTCCAGTTTGGCTAAATTTCATTAAGTTGTTATTGAGTTATCACAAAAAAACTGATTTCGAATACCAAAAAAATTAACTAAAATAGTAATAAAATAGGAAATATCTAGAACAACTCAGTCAAACAAATTAAAATTAATTTACATAATAATAAAAATGTTTCTTACATTCATGAAAGTGTCATATGCCATGGTGTCAGTTTCATCATCCCACACGCACCTATTCCGCATCTAGAGTTTTCCATTAATACAACCTTTACAGCAAACTTATAATTTTTATGTTTGTTCACTTCACCTGAATATAGTCATAAAATGAATTTGATTGTTATAAAAATGATAACTTATTATATTTTTAATTTACTTCCTATTCTTATCCGAACTAAGTCAGTTATTTGTTTCATCCATTTTTCAGCTTCTTCTGGAGAATAAACTTTTGACAATAATGTATCAAACATAACATTTTGCATTATTTTTTTGGCTGGAATCTAGAAATTTTTAAGCATATTAAATTACTTTAAGATTAAGAAAATCCATAAATAAACCTCACCTTTCACTCAGTTTTTCCATAAACATAATTCTAATGCTGAAAAATAAAAAACAAAGAAATTAAGTTCTTTATACTAATTTAAAAAAAATATTAAAAATTTTTATACTTATCTAAATCAACCCGTATAAAACGCAAGTAAGGAACCCGATCCTGAAACTCTGGTCCAGGTCTGGATTTCAGATCTGGCCGTACTGCGGATATTGCCATTACGCGGACTTGGTCCAGACTCGTATTTAAAAGCTCGCCGTATTTTAATTGAAGTTAAAAGGTTATATTAATAAATAATCACACATATTATCAGTAAAATTCAAACAGTAAACTTTTATTTTTTATTTTAAGTTTTCCTTTAAATTTTAGTACATTAAAAATATTAAAAAATAATAAAAGAAAACTTAGTTATTCATATCGTATATATTTATCATTTATATAAATAAAGAACGCTTTGTGGAATACAATAGCATGTAAGGCAAATTCACAATATTGCTCTTAATTTAGTTCAAGTACTTAATATTTTAATCAGTAAAATTAACACTATTTAACACAATAAATCACATAACTAACTAACCTTTTTTGGTTAAGTAAAGCATTAAACATAAAAACCAATGTACCTAATATATACTTATTTTAATAAGTAATAATCTTCAATTATTATTGAAATATAAGCATGCTATAATTTTTCTTACTAAAATCAATTAAATACTGATTAAATCATTATTTAATTTTTTCTTTACACAGATTATAACATAGTTTATGGCATTGGCATGGAAGAAACTCCGGGCCATATCTGCGGTTTGAAAATCGCTCGTATAGCGCATATGTAATTTTCCAGATCTGGCCAGGCCTGGGTGGTACGGCTTCCAGACCGGCCCAGATCTGCCAACACTTGCGGCTTTTATACGGGAAACTTTTGTTTATTTACCAAAGAATTCAAAATAAACCTGAAAAAAATAATAACAAATTTAAAAACACAGCCATTAACCTAGCAGTCGACTAGGCGAACTAACATAACTACTACTGAAAGTATTCTTGTTTAAATTTAAGCGCGTAATTTAAAACAACTTTTTAAACTTCTTCTACTATTTTTTTTAAAACGTGGATAAAAATAATAAATAATATATAAATTTGTAAATTTATATTTTTTTTAATTATTATTTTTATGCAAAATTTTAAAAAAAGATGATATAGTAAGTTCTATTAAATTATATAAGTACTCGAATTTCCACTAATACTTGTTTTTCAGCAGTATTGGCTTTTAATTACCTAACAATATACATACATTGCTGTTAATAAATTTGATATTTTCTTTTCTCAGATAAAAACTAATATCTTAAGGCACACAGGTAGAATTTGATTTAGCTAATTAAAAAATGTTAATATATTCTTTTTAAAGAATATGGGAAATTAAAATTAAAAAATTTTTATTATTTTTTGAAATAACTAAAAATTTAATATTAAAAAATTTTTCTTCATAAATTTTAAATATTTTTATGTAAATTCGAGTAAAAGAAAAATTTTCGAATAATTATTTATGAATACTTTGAATAACGTGTAATAATAAATAATAGTTTCCATTTATGAAGGTGTGGATCCCATCAATGGTTATTAAAAAGAAATTTCAATAAATATGTAGTCGTGCCTGAAATAAAAAAGCCTTAGCTTTTTTATAATTCTTTGCGATTTTTTTTTTTCAAATTTAATTTTTTTATATTATCTTACATGGATAATAATAAAAATAAAAAAGCATATAAATAATGAAATAAAAAAATTTTTTAAAATTAAAAAAACGCTATCAACCGCGACTCTAAACGTACTCGTCTAGAGAAAAACCAAGAAAAGCAGCTACAAAAGAGGCTCGTATGGGCAAAAAGCAGGCCTTTCAAGAACAGAAAAAAACTTATTTGGATTTTAAAGAAATTTTATATCAAGGACTGATTAATAGTTATTTCCAAGTAACCTTTTAAAATCATAGTGTGTAAATTTGAATAAGAATTTAATCATAAAAATTAAATCCTTATTGTTACACATATGTAACGTGTAAAACATAAAAATTATCAACTAATCAACATTAAAGTGAAGGTTTAATAAAAAGTAGTGTGTAAATTGATATATTTAATAAGTAATATATATTAAATTAGTTAAATAATAAAATTTAATCATCACTCCAGGCAACACACGAGGAAGGGGGGGGGGGGTTGTATAGGTTTTTTGGGTCGCTGAACACGAAAATCAGAGTAATTTCGTAAAGAAATAGGGGCTTCATCCTTAAATTTGCAAAAACTACCCAAAAAGGGGTTTATTTTACATATTCGCACTTTCAGCGCTCAGATTTGCACCATACGGGTTTTGGGGTCGCTATTAAAGAATTTCGACTCCTTTTTCATAAATATTCAATATCTCACCCTTACACTAGCGTAAGCTAACAAAGTAGTCTGTATTAAAAAAACTACACGTCAAGCCTCGCACTAGCATAACCTTAGGAAGCAGGCTATAATAAAATACAAGACGTCAAGCATTACAGTAACGTAAACTAAGGAAGTAGGCTATAATAAAAAAATTGATATGACAAGCCTTACACTGGTGTAACCCAGGCTGAATCAATAAAACGACACATCAAGCCTTACACTAGCGTAACCTAAGGAAGTTAGCTTTAATAAAAAACGATACGTCCAGCCTTACAATAACATAACCTAAGGAAACGGTCTATTATAAAAAACGACACGTCATGAATTACACTAATATAACCTCAGGATGTAGGCTGTATTAAAAAAAAGACACGTCAAGCCATAAACTAGCGTAACCTAAGGAAGTGGTCTGTAATAAAATACGATACGTCAAGCATTACACTAGCGTAACCTAAGGATGTTGGTTATAATAAAAAAAACAATACGACAAGCCTTACACTATTGTAACCTAGGCTGTATCAAAAAAACGACATGTTAAGCCTTACACTAGCGTAAGCTAAGGAAGTAGGCTGTAATAAAAAACGACACGTCAAGCCTTACACTAGCGTAGCCTAAAGAAGCAGGCTATAATAAAAAAACGACACGTGATGTTTTTTTGTTATCGCCTACTTCCTTAGGTGATGTTATTCTAAGGCATGACGTGTCGTTTTTGTATTATATCCTACTTTCTTAAGTTATGTTAGTGTAATGCTTGACGTGTCATTTTTTTAACATTGCCTACTTCCTTAGGTTACGCTAAAGTAAGCCTTGACGTGTTGTTTTTTTAATATAGCCTACTTCCTTAGGTTACGCTAGTGTAACACTTGACGTGTTTTTTTGTTATCGCCTACTTCCTAATGTTATGTTAGTGTAATGCTTGACGTGCCGTTTTTTTTATTATAGACCGCTTCCTTAGGTGATGTTAGTGCAATGCTTGAAGTGTCGTTTTTTTATTAAAGACCGATTCCTTAGGTGATGTTAGTGTAAGGCTTGACGTGTCGTTTTTTTATTATATCCTATTTCCTTAAGTTATGTTAGTGTAATGCTTGACGTTTCATTTTCATTTCGAAAATATTAAAAACAACCCTTTTAGGATCATCTTTAAAAAAATTACCGATGGCGCAGTTCTTATGCAGGTACGAAACTCAATTTTTGCAAATGAATAATTTAATTCATTTCAATTCTATACACAATTAATGTTTTTAATAACTTAATTGTATATATGCAATAAAGTTAGTGGTAACGACGGTCGACATATAATTTTTATCTGATATCAGTACTTTTTTAAGATTTTCTTTTTAATTTATTTATACCTAGAGTAGAGATAAATGAACTGTCGCCAAAAATACCTTTTACTTTTTTAAAGTCTTTTTTGTTTTATTTAATATATATTACGTATTAAATATACTACTTTTGATTAAACCTTCACTTTAATGTTGATTAGTTGGTAATATTTAAGTTTTACTTAATAAATTTGTGTAACTTATTAATTTAAGTTGCGACTTTGTTTAAATATTTGAATTTAATTAGAATAGCGATTAAATTCTTATTCAAATTTACACACTATAGTTTTGAGTGTAGACCTTAAAAATTAAAATATTTTAATTAAAACTAAAAAAAGAAAACTACAAACGCGTTTTTCTCAAAATACCTTTTTGAAAACGGTTCCCACGATATCTCTAAAACTAAATTGACAAAGCGTGGTGCCTCTTTCATTATTCAAGTTATAGCTAGAGTTGGTACCTCGGACTAAGCTTTATATGCACCCGAAATCAGTCTATGGCCGATTTTCGGGGCATTATTGGCTCAAAAATCGTACTTTTTCTTAAAATGCCCATTAAATGGTCAAGCTTGATTAGCAAGCTTGAAATGCAATCTTGAATAGCAAGCTTGAATTTCAACCTTGATTAGTAAGCTTAAATTTTAACCTTGACAAAGAATTTTCTTTTATTTGTTATCCTGTTTTAGGAAAATTTTTCGCGAAAAGGAAGAGTTATTGCTTCTATAGAATTTTTCGTAGATCATTTTTCTAATTTTCTTTTTTTATTTAACCCTCCGTGGGGTCACTGTAACGATTTCGTCATCTAAGGAATTGCACCTTCTTTGTATCTCAGACATGCACAATGGTTGGCAGTTGGTAACCCTTCCTAAAAAAACTTGACACCATTATAGGAACATCTGCCAAGCCGCGTCAGTATCGATTTAGCCGTTTAGTCGTAGCGTCAGTGCAAAGTTGGACCGTTGACGATACCGTGACAGTGACCCCAGGACGTGATTTTTTTTGCTACTTTTGGTAAGTAAAAAATTTTTTTATTTTTGCTCTAAATAAAGTTATTTGTTAAAAGATTTAACTTATTTTCGCGTACAAATTAATTATACATGATAACCACGTGTTTTTTACCAAAAAAGTGCCCGAAATTCTTGTTTTTCTCAAATAAAAAGTTTTTTTACCTGAAGATTACGTTCTGAGGGAACTATTTTGTGACCAGAGTCAGTAAAAGGTGGCCAATGAGACTATTTTATGGAATGCTAGATCGGGCTGGAGTCAATTCAAACATAATTTTAAATTTTAAAGAAGAACTTGAACTGCCAAGAAAAGATTTCCTAATGAAACTTGGTTTAGATCTTATAAAAACTCATTTATCGACTCGTTTGGAGCATCCTAAATAAGCCTCAAGAACACGAGAGGAAGTTGATTTAATTCGAAGATGGTAAAAGACATTTGTGTTCCTACTGTCCTCTTACTCAGTTCCGGATTCACCATGTAGGCACTGTAGGCAAAAATGGAGCCACTAGAAAGGGCCCCCACAAAATTTTTTTAACATTGGGTGCCTACAGGCCCCCACAAGCCTAAATTCGGCACTGTTCCTATTGATAAGAAGAGAACAATTTTTTGCTGTTCTAACTGTGGAAGAGCAGCGTGCGATGAGCATCGTATCAATATTTGTTATAAATGTAGAACATAAAATTTTTAAATTTTGTACTTAATTTTTTGTATTTTTTATAATAAATGTGTTTAAAATAAAAAAAAAATAATAAAAATAGTCATATTTGTTTTTAATTTTTCCCTAAAAAAACATCATTTTTTTCTGATTATTACAGCTTATCCGGTTGTTGCGGTCAACACCTTAATTTTTTTTTGGCATTTTTTTTTTATTTATTCATATAAATGTTGAAGTTCATCTACAAATAATTTTTTCGACATTTGATGCCCCTGGGGTGGTGTTTAACCCATAAAACCTTCAATTTTTTGAAATTTTTGAAATCGAAAAAACACCATTTTTCAGATTGCAAAATAAATATAGTTTTTGCAACGGAGCCAAATCTGGGCTTTTTTTTTTAAGATATATATCTGACGATTAAATCCCTAGAATATTTCCCCTTAATATCAATTAGGGCCGGAGATATAAATTTTGGACCGAAAGTTTAAAAAATCCTCGTTTTCTGCCATTCCGGAATTTTTTTCCAAAAACTGAGCGGACATTTTGGCCTAAAACCTTCTTTATACTTTAAGTGAAATATTTATCTAAAACCTTAAAAAAAAAATTTGGCCAAAAATTATTTTTAAAGGAGCCAAAAATTGCCATTGTCGATATCGTTAAAGTGACCCCAAATGCGAGGGTAAAAATATAGTGACCCCACGGAGGGTTAAATTAAAATTAAACTAATGGTACGGTGAGAAAGCGTCCATTTACGGGATTGGCTTACAGCTGAAAAAATTACGTTCAGGCAGTACTCTTAAAAATATAAACTTATATTTCTTACAAATAATGTCTTTTTCAGTATAATTTTTGAAATTCGGTAATCACTCTGAGTCTCTATAATTCTAATAAATATCTATTTTTTTTGTGGTGTTATAATTTGCATTCTTTAATACCTAAAAATATTGATACCAATGGTATATTATTTTAGGTGTTTTTCAAACACCGTGTTTGATTATGTGTATTCATTTATTTTAAGATTAAATCAATTTAAAAATAAATAATTTTTTGCAACTTATTTTACAGGTCCCTAAAATAATACAATATTGAATTTTTTTAAATTTTATTTACTTTTATGTCACTTATAACTAAAAAAGCTGTAATAAAGAATTCTATAATTTACTATTTTGTTTGTTTTTATGAATAGTTAGAATTTAGCCATTTAGGTTATAAATTTTTGTTATTTTTTTCACACAACATAAACACGCGTATATTTTGCGACCGCGTTCGCCGGTGGTCTCCCAGTTGTACACTTTGTGCAACTGGGCGGTCATGGAAATTTGCGGATCTTTAAGGCCCGCAAACACTCCATGGCTGATGCAAGATTCACAAGATTCCCTTGACAAAAAAAAAAAAAAAAAAAAAAAAAAATAATAATAATAATAATAATAACTCCGCTGTACTGGTCCCAAGCCTCATAAGGCTGAGGAAGGAGGAGGGTGGTTCAGGCCGCCTTTTTTCAAGGTTGAACTAGAATCAAGGATATAGGATATAGCTCTCTGGAACAACTGAGGCTGCCCTATAAATCGGGTCCATGCATTTCTCTAGGGACATGCTCTATGCTGTACCCCATGCGTCTATGTTAGGAATGCCGCAGACTGCTCATAGTTATGCTATAAGCGGTTCTGGAATAACTGAGGCTGCCCTATAAACCAGGTTTATGCCAGGTTTATGGTTCTGTCCCTCGAGCATTCTTGACAAGCATGCAGCCGCAGACTGCTATCCTAAAACTATCCTTGAGGAAGAGGCACATTAAAGGGGCTCTAAGGTTTTCTCCAATCTAAGTGCGATTTAAGCCATATACAGGGAAGCCTTAAACCTGACGTATTGGCTCTTAGCATGGGAGAATTCCACCTGGAGCACAGCGACGTAGCCGAATAAAGGTAGTCGCGAGTCCCCGCTAAATCATGACTGCAGGTTGTTTTTTCTGGTTTAGTAATGTGTGAAGGTACGGCCAGAATACTCCGCAACACTAGACAAGCTCTCTGAGAACATCTAGGCCGGCCTTATAAACAGGACTCTGTGCCTTCGCTTCTTAATTAGGTACTTGTACCATCGTGCACTCAAGTAAGTGCCGCAGAAAGCCGTCATGTGTTCCCGAGGATTCTGGCTGGGAGCATTATTCTGGAACGAACTTATGGGGGGTCTTTGGATCATTTAGACGGGACTTTTAAATTAGTTCTCCCCCTGTCTCACGACGGGCTAGAATATCGCGAGATGGTAAGCAGACATACTGGTAAAAATCCACCAAATTGTCACCCGGCCCACGCGACGGGTCAAGAATGACCGTGTGATGCTAGACAGACATGGAGCGAAGGTAAATATCCTCCCATCTGCAGGACTGACATTGATCAACCCCCCGGGACCGGTACCCGGGGTGTTGATCGCTGAAAGACCGAACACCAATCCCACTAATTGCAACTTTTTTCTTTTAAATTCTACTTACAGGTACACCAACAATAGTTCTTTTTACAGGCTAACTAACCAAGCGGCGTGATGCTGCCGATCATCGTGGCTCGCGGTGGTCGGCCCTCCGGATTGGGATGGCAACCTCCGTAGAAGGTACAGGTCAAAAACTGGGAACTGCACCTCCAGGCCGCCGGATAGTACAGGAGCCTGGAGCTGTCTAGCTAACTGGTCTGGCTGCTCTATCAGCCGGCGAATAATCTCGTTTTCCGTAGTAGTGCCGGGTAGCGCCCGGGAAGGGCCCTGCTGCGGGGAGCGGGGGGCTTTCCACAAGGCCACTACGCTAGGGGACACCCAGTTTGGGGGGCCGACCATTGCGAGACCACCACGTTGACTGGCTGCATCATGTCCCGCATTCAATCACACAAGACAGAATAGGTTAGAAGGAGATAATTTTTCAAAAATAAAATGATGAAGCAAATTAATAATGATCAGGTTCAAAGCGTGCAGGAACCGCAAATGAACAACAACCAACAGGGCCCCCTAGCCCAAACAAACTCAAACGCAGCTGGCCAAGTAGAACAAATGACGCTGGATAAGCTTAAAGTGACGCCTAAATGGAGCACTCGATTGTCTAGGCTCATGGAAAATGATGGTATGCAGGATATTCTTGCAAAATACAGCGATGTCCAACAAGCCTTCAAAGAAACCCAGGCGGCTAAAGGTCTAAACACTAATAAAGAAGGCTGTATTACCGAAAAGAAACATTACGGCAATCTTTTGGAGGCCATAATTGAAATGGAGTATCATTACGGCTATGTTCAGAAGAACGCGAGCATGGTGATAAAAAATGGAGTCCGGAAGTTTGCCAGCGTAGTGGAGCAGCTGGTATTGATTAAGGAGCAGCAAACTAAAGCAGTATCTGCGATACATGAAGCCCTCCTTAAAGAAATGAATGGGAAAGGCTCGCTTAGAAGGCCCCGCCCGATATCTTCTCCCGAGAGCACACCAGAAACTGTGCACACGGCAAAAAAGCGGAGAGCCTCCATTGGAAGGACATTTATCCGACTACGAACAGCAAGATGAAGAGCGCTCAATAACCGAAAAAAATAGGAAGGAATTAGAAGAGCAAAGGAGGAAGAAAAAATTGCTTTAGGAAGAGGCAAACAGAAAGAGGCTGCAAGATCAACGTAAAGCGAAGAATTTGCGTGAAAAACGCCTACTGGAAGCAGGGAAAAATCAGGAAGGGCCGAAGGAGCCGAAGCCAAATGAAACGGCTTCCAACCGGTTTCTCATGGATCATCAAGACCCAGAGAAACTGGCAAATAATAACCCTAAGATAGTCGAGTCTCCTACAGAGACTCAAGTTTCGGAAGATGGCAAAAACCATCAAAGTGAGCAGAATAATGCAAATGGTCCCAAAAGGATCAGCAAGAACGAGAGGAAAAAGAGGAAGAAGCAAAAAAAGCTGCAGCTTCAACAGGGAAACCAGGCACCCAAAATTCCGGACCAGTTGCAAAAACAGGTCCAGGTAGAAGAGATACCAAAAAAGTGGATGCCTGGGAAAAACCCAAAAAGAAGCAGAAAGCTAAGAGGAAGAATACCCAGCAAACAAAAAGGCTTGCTGAAACGGGCAGTATCAAGCCTAGTAGGCATAGGTACAAAAAGAGGATAGAGGCCCTACTTATAAAACCAGCAGCATGCCATACGTACGAGGAGACTCTTCTCTACATCAAGAAGAACGTCATGCTCGAAGATTCGGGGGCTAAAGTTCACCGAATCCGTAAGACGCAAGGCGGCAGCGTCCTGATCGAGCTGGAATCAATAGAGTATTTCGGGAAACTACAGGAAGCGGTTCAAGCGGTAACGGGTCCTGATTCGAACGTCCGGTATATGATCCCCATGCTGAAACTCGAAATCCGAGATCTTGATGGGTCACGAACGAACGGGAGATCAGGGAAGCCGTTGCCAAAGAAATAGGAATTGAACGTGGAGATCTACTACCCCCAGTCTCCATTTTCAAGACTAAAGGCACTTCGAGCCAAATGGCAGTGGTAGAGCTAATCGAGGTTGATGCTCAACGCCTGGCCAAGAAGGAAAGAATCCAAATTGGCTGGGCTTCTAACAGATTTCGCCTTCGAGCGAATGCTTTAGGTGTCTGGGGTGGAATTTTTGTTTCTCACTGCGCGCGAATCGCTCAGGAGTGCTAAAAAAGATGTCCCCTCACTCATGCGAGTTTATATGCAGATGGTAAAACAGTTTTTACCGTGGCATCAACAAATAATAATAAAATTTAAAGGTTAACAACATAACATTGCCCAACCCATGTGGGGAGTGGAAAATAATTACCAGAACCATGAAAATATGGGCATATTAAAGTTATAAATCATTTTATCTGATTTCCAACCTTCAGACCGTTCGGTTTAAAAAAAAAATGTTTTTTAAATGTATTTATTCGGTGCATCAGTTAATAGCAAATTATTACCAGTTTTTCGGTATAGAACTTTAATTACACGAAAGTTTTCATAAAAATCATACATCAGCAAATTATTCTAGAAATTCTCTAAAAGTGAATCAGTCTTATAATTTACAAAAGAGTGAAAACTCTGTGAGTGGTTTATTTATTAATAGTTTTCAAAAACAGAAATGTTTGTTCAATTATATTTAGAGATAAGAAACTTTTCAACAAATGATTCTTCCAATAAAGATCCACCAAGGTTTTTAATTTATTTTATTAATAATTTGCTAATAAATTTCAACTTTTCATTAACAACAAATTATTTCTTATTTTCAAGCGAAAGCGATGCTGAAGTTCAACCAGAGGATTATCCAACAACTCTACCAGCGACTGTTGTTGTATTTCCAAGATTTATAAAACTAATTGAATTAACAAACCCAATTTTAATGGATTTTATTAGAAGAAAAGTTAAATTAAACCAACTTTATGTTGGAATTTTTTTAAAGAAAAATGAAGAATGAGTTTTATTTTTTATCTCATTTTTTGCAAATGTTACACCAAGGACAAAGAGTTGTTGATAACCCTGTCTACCTAAGTGATCTAGAAGCTGCATTGACTGCCTTGTGGAATAAACCAGTCCTGAAAATTTAGAAATTCAGTAAAAAAAAGGATTTTAGGTAAAATATGAAAAAAAATTTTTGGATGTTGAAGGATGTTGAAAAAATTGAAGGCGTCGAAAGTATCGAGTCATCAACCAATCAAAGATGGCAGAGGGCCAGGACACAAATACAATTACAGCAGCAGCTGGAGGAATTGGTGGGACTGGTAGAGGACTCTTGGATACACCAGGGATGCAGAGTCTTGCAGCACAAATAATGGAAAATCCAACACTCATGAGAAATATGCTTAATACTCCATATACTCGCTCTATGTTAGAAGCTTTGTCTGCTGATCCAGATATGGCAACAAGAGTTATGTCAGCCAATCCATTTTTAAGATCTAATCCTCAAATGCTCGAACAAATGAGAACTATGATGCCTGCCATTATCCAACAAATGCAGAATCCACAAATGCAAAGTATCGTGACAAATCCAGAAGCTATGGCAGCTATCTTACAAATTCAACAAGGAGTTGAACAGCTTAGAACTGTTGCTCCAGATATAGTTGAAAAGTAAGATAATAAAATTACATATATTTTTTAATCAGTTATTTACTTATCATAAAGTATTTTTAATAATTTTTATTTGTTTTTTTTTGTTCATATATATATGATAATGCTTTAATTAGTTATTACTTTTCAAAAATATACCAACTTTGTTTTTTAAAACTATTTTAAGTTTTATAACTCAAATTAAATTGAAAATTAATAACATTGTTGTATTTTACTAATAGTTAATTAAATTTTATTTATTTAATAATTTTAAATCAAATGCTGATATAAAATTTATAAAAATTTATTTAGTATGGGAATGACCATCCCTCCTAGTCCTGGAACCACACTAAATGAACCTACTACAAATTCTACAGCAACTCCAGTTCAACCTCCAACAACTGATTCAAATCAACAAGACGCATTCTCTCAATTCATGGCTCGCATGGTAAGCTTTTATTTTATTTATTCATTTCATTTTTTATAATAAATGGATTGAAAAAATTAATGTGTGAAAAATGCAATTCATTTAAAAGAAAATTACAAGCAATTAATTTTTTTAATTTGCTTCTTTGAACATTAATAAAAAATTTAGACTTTACCTACATAACTCACTATTTTAGACCTAAAACTAGCTAAAATTAGTTTTGGAGCTTGTACTAGTTTTTTGTGGCTACTCTCCCTTTGAATTATTATATTTTTTAATAATACTATATAGAAATTTAAAATTTAAAACAATTGTTATATTTTTCCTATTTTATTTAATAGGTTTCCGCTATGGCATTCAATGAAGGTGTAGGAGTTGATGGACAAGTTCCTCCACCTGAAGAGCGTTATAGAACACAATTAGAACAGTTAACAGCAATGGGTTTTGTAAACAGAGATGCTAATCTGCAAGGTAAAATTTTGAAAACTATTTAATGTTATTAAAACTTTTATTTTATTAACAATGAATGTGATTTCCATACTTTTTATTTTTTAAATTAATTTGCTAAACACAAATATCACATTCCTATTTATCAAAAATGGTCTAATTTTTTATAGTAGGTTTTTTCAAAACTAGTGTCTGCAACCAGAAGCATGTTTATTGTTTTAATTTAATTTTAATAAATGATTAAATCTAAAGTAATCATTAATTTCTTGTGATCTAATATTTGTGAGTGTTTTTATTTTACCACTAATAGCTACTTTTGGGGACATAAATGCTGCTGTTGATTGACTTTGGGCTAGTGGACAATTAACTATGAGCTAACTAATTTGTAATACTGTTATTCCATAATTATTATTTTGGATATTTTATTTTATTTACTTAAAAAAGTTAGTTAAAATTATTTAAAAAATAAAATTTTTTATAGAGTTCAAGTCCAACTCCATCGACAATTTTAAGTTAATCAGATTTAAGTGACGATGAATCTGAAATAGGGGCTTGTGCTATATCACCTACCCACCAAAGTAATGATAATCTTAGGGAGCGTCATGAAAATGTGATAATTAACTAAGCAGATGTTGATCATAATATGCAAACAGTTTACGAAGATTCATTTTTTATAGATCAATTAGCTTAACCAGAAGTAAGTAAATTATTACTTACTTTAGAAATATATTCGATTTCTTATATAAAAATATAATGTACAGAACGGATTTACATTTGTAAATTCAGCTGACCAATCAACTACAGCAAGCACAATTTACAATCAATACTTGAATGATAATGTAAGTCTTCTAGCACCTTAAAAGGGTGAGATATTGGCTCTGAAAAGTTCAGAAAAATCTTTTTTGAAATTTTCTTATATGTACTCAAAGTTCTGGTTTCCTGAATTTATTTTGTTAGCAAGTTATATGGCACTATTATTATTATTATTATTTTTTTTTTTTGAATCAAAAAATTTTAGACGAATTAAATGAAAAACATATGATTTCCTAAATACTGGAAAATCCAAATATATATTATGTTAAGAAATATTAATATAACAGAAATATCTATTTAGTTGCAAATTTTTATCGGCATATATGTTTGCTTTAAAATTTTTATCACGTGAAATTGGTGGCAATAATAAAAAAATGTTAATAACAGGAAGCATGTTGGTTAAAATATAAGAGATTTGCGCAGTTTAAAAAATGGACTGAGACCTGTTATTTATGTAAAATTTATTTAAATATTTTGCATCAAGTTTTTAATAATTTACTATCATATTGTGCAGTATAAGGCTGCTTACAAACGCAAGTGAATTTGTAAAATGAATTTGTAACGGCGCGAAATTTCAAATTTCAAATAAACCTGAAAATCTAAAATTAACGAAGTTAATTAAATTTTTAAAGAAATTATTGTAAAAATGAATAAAAAAAGAAATAATAATACTTAACAAACAATAATTATTTAAAAATTTAATTAATTTCGCTACTTTTAGATTTCAGGCTTATTTAAATTTTGAATTTCAGCGCCATTACAAATTCATTTTACAAATTCACTTGCGTATGTGTAAGCAGCCTTATATTGCAATATGCTAGTAATTTATTAAAAACTTGATGCAAAATATAAGCAGTAACTCAATTTCGATATAAGTTGATAATTCTTGTAAATATATCTGTAAATAAACACCAAATTCTTCAAGTCATATTTTTTTTTTGTTTAGAAGTCAAGTTATTGGAGCTCTTGATATAACAATTTATTTTTCATTAAATAAAAATGCTGCTTTTTTTGCATAGTTTCAAAAATTTATCTGTAGACTAAACTGTCTATATATTAAAACAACAACTAATCCTACTCAATTTTTTAAAAGCGTTTATGCTCAAAGACTCATTCCAAAATAATTTTTTTTAAAATTATAATTAAATGTTTTGTGAATATTGTAAATGATTAAATTAAAAACGCTTACGTGTTTTTCAAAGTTCTGTAAAAATGAATTTTAGCTAATTGGATCTTAGATAAGCTAAAGAAGCTATTTCTTTAATCATAATTAATGTTGATCATAAAAATAGCTTCTTGATATTTATAAATATATTATCTGTGTGCAGCGTTTTAACGTTTTCTTAATTTACAGTTAACAATAGAACATGGTCCTGGTGCAGTCGCTAAAAGATCAGGATTTTCAATGTTACACTCAGCAACTACATCAAAGACTGACTATTTAAAAACAAGTCCAGACAGCAAAGAAAGATTGTTTAAAAGAGGAGATGAAATTTATATTAGCGGCACAAGAAGTAGGCAGTTAAAAAGATCTAATGATCCTACAAAAAAAGAACGCAGTAGTTCCATGTCTCGTTTACTTGAAGAGTAAGATTTAGGATTTAAAGAAAATAAATAGTAATAAGCCATTAATCATATTACATTTTTGCATTTTATAGTAACATCTCCAGCTTCATCACATGACTTAAACAGAATTAGATCTTTCCGAGTAGAACCTAAACATCAAAGAATATTTAGAGCTAGTGATTTAGTAAAAGGAGAGCTACTTGGTAAAGGTTTTTTTGGTCAAGTTTACAAAGTAACTCATCGTAAAACAAATGAAGTCATGGTGCTTAAAGAATTATATAGAGTTGGTAAAGAAGCCCAAAAAAATTTCTTAAAAGAGGTTTGTACAGCTTCTTTGCTCTTTTAGCCAGCTTTTTATAAAAGCATATTAATTTACAGGTTGCTGTATTTCGATCACTTCATCATAACAATCTTTTAAGATTTATTGGTGTTCTTTATAAAGATAAAAAGCTACACTGGAAAACAGAAGAGTATTTTACATTAGTCCATTCGCTTGATGGAATAATCTGAATGTCGCGGTAATATACATTATAAATTTATTGCATAATTAAATAAATGTAAATTTCCAAACTTTTTGAATTATTAAAATTTTTTTATTTTAATCAAAATTATTGTCAAAAAAAATTTTTTAAATTATTTAAATTTTTATTATTAATTAAACGTATCTTAAAAAAGTATACATTGTTTTTTTTATAAATAGATTTAAGTATTAATTGAGGAAAATATTCTTAAACTAAACATTATCTACAATGTAACTTTCAATTAAATTTATACATTCCATAGCTGGAATACAATAGTTATTTAATACTTCAATGTCTGCATCAGTCTCTTCTACTGGTTTACTGTATAAAAAGAAATTATGAATTTTTTTTTTTTTTATTTTATCAAGTATAATCATACTAAATTTCATACAAATTAAGTTTCCTTATGTTATGCAGAACTGCCGCAGTCTCCAACATTTTTAATACTTTTCCAGGCTGATAACGCAATTTTCGTTCTTTATGTATACACCGAAAGCGACCTTTAAAATGCCCGATTGTTTGTTCAATTTTGCTTCTGTACTTGGTAATTTTTTTTGTAAAAGTCCACTCGTCACTGCCTCTTTTGCTTTCCAGGATGGGCAGAAGCAGAACGGGGGACAATGCATAGCCGCTGTCTGCTAAAGGAATAAAATTTTATATAAATACCTTAAAAACCAATAAAGATAATAGAACAAAATTATACCAATCAAGAAATATCTTCCTTCGTTTTCTAATACATCATCATTCAGGTATAAAGATTCCATGTACTGTTTTAAATATGAATTGTTCCAGATAAACTGGTCATTATTACTACCGGGCACGATTTTTATGCTTGTGATAACATAATCCGGGTCACATGTCTATTTGTTTTGAAATATTTAATAATTAATTTAATTGTATGCATAATATATTTGCTTTAGTTTAGATACATTACCAACTGTGCATTCAAACAATGATCACCTCGGAAAGAATAATATGCTTCTTCATTTTTTATTGGACGATTCATTCTGACAATTGAACCATCAACTATACCTAAAATTCCAGGCAGTTTGGTTTGTTCAAAAAATCTGCGACACATATCTTTCCTTTCTGACCTTGTTTGAGGAAATCTAATGAACTTTGGAGCCAGTTCGCTAACAGCATCAATAAAATTACTTATGATAATACAAACTTTTGATTGAGATATCGGATGATGCCAATTGTTTGAAATTGAGTGTTGGTACTCGCCTCGGGCAAAAAATTGTAAACCGATTAAACACTGTATTGGAACTGGGATACAGTTCATATTTGTGTATGGCATTTTGGGTTCTATAAGTTTTATAAGTTCTCTAGCTTGATATTTTGTTAGCCTATGATATTAAAAAAAATATTCCAATTAATTTTAAGAAATGATGAATGATACGTTTTAAGTATATTAATGCATCACCTATATTCTCTTATAAACATTTGGTTTGTAAATTGTTCAAACGGATCAGAAGATGTCCGGATTAATCTTCTGGCAATCCTGTGATTCCGCATTAAAATTTCATCGACAGTAGCTTGTCTAATTAATTCCTCTTCGTTATAATGTTGAAAATTCATGGCTCAAATAATAAAAAAAAGTAACTTTAATTTTTTTTTTTTTTTTTTAACAAACAGTAAATAAATTAAATAACCCGTGAAAAATTTGCAATTTTTTTATTTTACAAAAAGCTTTTAACAGAATACTTTTTTTATTACGTAAAATGATCGTAAAATTTTTTTTTTTATTTTTTATAAGATTATAAACAATAAAATTGCATGGATTATATTATGCCACTTTTAACGACTATTTTCCTGTTTTTTTTTGTTTTTAACCCGTGTAGGTTTTCTCATATTATGTCTTTTGTTTTCAATTTTTTCTTCGGCCAATACTTACAGAGTTTAAAAATCAGAGGTTAAAATTACAAGTTTTCATAAAAAATGGAGAAAATTACTGAAAAGCAGGGAAAAATTTTATATTATTATATGGAAAACCATGATTTGGTAGCAACGAGAGAAATTGGAAAATTGGGGCCTCAGGGCTATCAAGTGTGGAAACACGAATGGAAGAAATTAGGCAAACAATTAAATAAATGTGGCCAAGAAAGAACCGTAACTCAATGGATATCGGTAAAGTTTACTTATACAACTTTTTTTAATGTTTTTCAAAACATTTTATTTCAAAATTTATAAAACATTATTAACTATTTTTAGCTTTGGGATGAGATTAAAAACCAAGTAAAAAATAAAAAATCAAACTTTATAAGAGCCGCCACTAGAAGTACCGGAAATGGCGTTTTACCGGCTCCATTAAAACCAGACGAGGAAAGAATATCAACAGTATTCAATTGTTTTGCTTTGGATATAGTAAACGAAGAACACGGGTTTCAAAAAAATCTAAAGATGAAGGCTGATATCCTTTTTAAGTGAGTTTTTTATTATTTTTAAACAAAATTTATTGAATTAATACATTTTTAATTATTATGCAACAAAAAAATTATTGATAAAGACACATTATTTCAAAAACGTTAAAATATATAAATTATGGGGATGACGCTAACCTCTCTTTTGTAAAAATTTTTCACATTTAATTCAATTTTTTAAATATTGTAAATTTAATTTAATTTGATTTAATTATTGATAAAATAATAGGTATAAGTTGTTTTTTCTTGCTGTTAATTTCTTTTTTTATTCAACAGTAATTTTTAATATTGAAAAAATTTGGGTGTCTTACAATATTTTGCTAATTTTATTTTTGTCTGTGACATATTTTTTATTTGATGATTTTATTGTAAATTGAAAAATTTTTTTAATTTATATTTATTGAATCCATTATTTAAATAAATTTCTTATGCCTGCATGAATAATTTTTTTATAGTGAGAAGCCAAACGTCAAATCTGTACCGGTGAAGGAAAAACAAAAAGAGGCATTAGCCTCCTTTTTTGAAAAATTTCCTGAATTCTACCACATGGCTGACAAGGCTAACAAACCGAAGTGGATGAACTTTTGTAGTTACCTAAATAGTTTGAAAGATGATGAGAATAATGGAATGGAAACTCGGTGTAGTAAAGATTGTAGCCAGTGGGTCAGGGTAAACTTTTTTTCTTATACGTAATGTAAATGTTATTCAAATTTTTAATAAAATATTGTTTTTTAGTCATGGGGTGATTTGGTTCGTAGAATAGCTAAAAAAAATTATAATAAGATGACTAGAACAGAAAAAAAAATATTTAACGTATTCTTAAAGTGCACTAGAGGATCGTTAGATGAAATGTTAGAGTTGGAAAAAAGAAGAGAAGAAGAAAAAAAACTCTTACCTAGTATCGATATTTCAGACGATTCGCAAGGTATTTTAGCATTAATTTTTCTGTTAAATTATATTGTTAATTAATATATTAATTGTTTTTTAAGATGGTAGCTATTTAAAGGGTAAAAGAAGAATTACAACTCAGCAAGATGCAAATAATGCAAAAAAATCGAAATCATTGAAAAATGAGTCAGAACATTTTCTTTTAAATAGTTACAAGGATTTCGACGGTGATGATTTTGACAATGCTTTTTCTTTTGGAAACAAAAATAAAAGCGAAGACTTTAGTTGGTTAAATGAAAATTTCCAAGAAAATAATGAGGTATCAAAGATCATCAATAGTACAGCAGAACAGTCGAATAGTTTATCATGGCTAGATAAACAATATCCATCCCAAGAAATGTCCTATAAAACAGGTGCTATAAAAAAAAATAACTTTTTGCTTGGAGAGGATAAAGAAAATGCTAATGGATCATCTACAATGAGATATCCACGTACTTATGATGATATTCAATATCAAGAATTTGAAGATAAAATCAAAGAAAATGATAATTATTCTTGGCTTGGCGTTCATAGTCCAGTTAATAAATCAGGGCAAGGAATTTCCAAAGGATCAGTAGCAGCACTTGTAGAATTAAAACAAAATTTTAATTCAAAAGAAAGTAGTTCAAGTGTTGTTAACGGTTCCAGTAATTATCGTGAAGAAAAAAGTATAGATGTGGTTAAAAAAGATGTTAGCAAAGTAGTCAACTGTACTTTACCGATACAAGACCAATCATGTAAGTTTCTTTTATATTATACAATATTTTTTAATTGTATTTTAATTAATTGATTTTCATTATTACAGTAAACTTTGAGGAATATATAAAACTACTCAAAGAGCAAAATGCTTTGTTGAAAGAACAGAATCGATTATCTGTTTTAAAAAACAAAACATTGGAAACTGGGTTTGACACTTTAGCAGGAAACTTTGAAGCATTGTGTCAGATAATCTGCATGAAGGGGAACATTGCTAAGATTTTCGATAATCAAAGTGAAGGGAAGGATGAATTAGAAGGAAAAGAAGAAGAAAAGAGAAAAGAAGAGTAAATATTTAAGGTTAGGAGTATTACATAAGTTACTTTTAAGAATTACAAATTTATTTAAAAAATGTTACTTGTCGTTTAACTCTGCAACGCAGAAATAAAATTTTTTTTTTTTACAAAAGGATAAGAACTTTCTATACCTTTTTAAATACTTTAAAATTAACAATAAAAACAAAAACTAATATTTAAATAAGGGACCAAAACAAATTTCAAATTTATGTATATTTAAATATTTCAAAATAGTTATTTATTTAATTTATAAAATTGAGTTTAAAAAATAAGTTATACTTATACATGCATATAGAAAAAATGTTTAAAAGGTTTCTTTTTTATTTTCTTTTTCAAATGTTAAAAAAATAATTTGCAGTACCTACCTATAATAAAATTATGTACTAAAAAAATATTTAAATGATTCGTTAATTATTATTAATTAAAGATTTATTATGATTTAAAAAAAGTAATGTTATAAAATTATTTATACAAGTTTAAATTACTAAAATTATATATTTTATTTTATGTTCTGAAAGTTTAATAAATTTATAATTATCTTACTTTTAATTGTTTTAATTTACTTTACTTTAATTTCTTAAAAAAACTAAGTAAATGCATAAGTTTGAACCATCTGCTCATGCTGTGATACTTATAATTAAAGTTCATTGAATTGTAGCCAAAATGTACTATCTGCTGCAAAATGGTACTGTGACTCTTGCACTTCTTAAAATTATCAAAATATTACTCGCTGTGTTCAGTGTGAATATCGAAGACCTACAAATCATAATCAACATCTCAATTCTTTAGCATGGAATTTGCATTAACCTTTAACTCCATTGTGTTTAACTCAGTGACCAACCTTCGAATACCACAGGTTCTAATTCAAGACGAGTAAAAGAAAAAAAAGAGAAGTAGTAGTCTCAAAACCATTTTTAATGTTTTTCATATATAACAATTATTTTTTTTAATTTATCGCTCATTAAGTACTTTCTGGGTCTGTAAACAAGTCAAAATAAATTATTTTTTAATCAGAGCTGTTGTTAAAAAGAAAAAATTTTAACATGTTTATTCAACATGTAAATAGATCTAATTAATTAACAAAATTGTAGCAAAAAAAAAAATTTACACTAAAATTTTTAATGATTTTAAATTATTTATTTTAAAAAAATAATTTTAAATTAAAAATTTTGTTACCTTATACATAATATATTAAATAATAATATAAATTTCTTTTCCTTCTATACCTTTAAAAAGTATTTATATTTTTTATAAAATATATTTTAATTAAAAAATTAGAAATTAGAATGGGTTTAAAATCTTAGGCGGGATTAGAATCTTTGGCTGGCTGCAACTTTGTCGGAAAAAGCTTTCAAAACTCGTATAAGCCTCGAGAATACCAAGTTATACAAATAGTTTAAATTTTAATGCAGTGTTTAGGTAAGTGCATTCGTTTAAAGCAATAAATTAAAAATTTTGAATAATATTAATTATTATTATTATGTTCATTTAGAATTACAAAAACAGGAAAAACTTCACCTGTTACTAGATAGACCATACACTTATTTATATTTAGAGAAACCAAATTAAATATTTTGATTTAATTAATATATTGAAAGTTCTTAGCGATCACATAAAATAATTTTATACTTTAATTATAAATAAGAAAGAGAAAAAAAAAATTATTTTTTTGTAATTAAAATTTATCATATTAATTGAATTTAATTTATTTTTATATTATTATTGATCTTTGAAAAAGAAATTGTAAATATTTAATTAATTGAATAATTATAAATGAAATTTAAGAAAAAATTAATTTTTAGCATATATAAATAATTTATACTTTAATATATTCTCTTGTATATTTCTTAAATGCAATTAGAAAATATTTAATATTTTTTATTAACTTCATATGTATAACTGCCATCTTATTTTATTAATATAATATTTAAAAAAAAAATTTTATTATTTTAATTAGGTACTTGCTGATTTTTTATAAAAATTTTCAGCATATCTATTGTACATACAAAAAGCAGAATTCATTCCTCAATTATCAAATGAAAAAGATACTAGCTATTTCGACAGTCAGTTAATAAAAAATAAATATGCTGTTACGATTTTATAAAATTAAATAAAATTTTAGCTCGCATGAATCGCTATAAATAATTAAATAATTAAATCTTATTATTCAATGATAAATAAATTTAAAAATTATAAATATGCTGCATATACTGTACTGCTTGTACTGTTGCAATGTTTTTTTATGATTTTTAATAAACAAAACTGTTTTCTAATAAAAATTGTTTATTAATTTTTATTAAACTTAAATTTCTTTCCTTACAGACTGGATTTGGTAGCAGCTAATAATAAAGATTTAGTAGCTGATAAACATAACTCTAGTGCTGATTCGCTTGAAGGTTCATTAACTTCTTCTGTTCTCCCAATCATCAAACCAAAATGTCGTTCAGTAATGAAATCAGCTTATTCTACTGGCCTATCTTTGGCTATACCATTAAATGATTACTCATGTAAATTTTTAAATAACATCAATTATCTTAAAAACATTATTTACCCAACTAATTTTTTTGCATTGTAGTTGATCAATCAGTAACAAGTCAAACAATAGAATCACCCGTTGGTTCATGCAAGGCCTCCTCTTGTGACACTTCGCCATGTCGTTAACTCAGCCCTTTAACAACAAGCTTAAAACCTCAAAGAATTATTAGAAGTCCAAATGGATTTGGATTTACTGTTCATATAATTAGAGTTTACTATGGTGATATGCATTTGTATACTATGCATCATTTGGTTATGATAATAAAATTTTTATTTTTCAACGTTACTAAATTTTTTTTTAATTCATTTATTTTAATATACAATTTTCTATTTTAGGCTGTTGATCAGTCTAGTCCAGCATTCCAAGCTGGATTAAGACCTGGTGATTAAATAACCCATATTAATGGTGAACCTGTGCAAGGCTTATATACCATACCCAAGTACTTCAATTAATTTTAAGCGGTGGTGGTCATCTTACTTTGTGTAGTACACCATTAGAAAATGGTAAATAATAAAGGTTTTAATAAAAAATGCTACTTTAAATTAAACGACAATAGTATCAATTTATTTCTTATGCATCAACTATACAAATAAGCAAAATTTTATTTACAATTACCAGTAACCGAACAACCTTATTGTTTAGGTTTTTGTGGATACTCTATTATTACTTCAAGCATTTCTATCATTAGTTTATCTTTCTTTTCTTCTTCTTCGATGTTTTCAAAGAACTTTAAAATTGGCTTCTCGTAAGGTTCTGCTGCATTTACTTGCTGATTAGATTTCTTTAATCTGTCCAAAAAACTTTGGGCACAATCCTTAATAGCAGATGACATTGCTGTCAGTTCGCTTTTGAATACATCGTCAGTATTATAAGATTTTTTTTTTCTGCTAAACCTATTTGGTTCTGATACTATTATCCCTGCTGCTTGCTTTTCTTCTAAAACTTTATCCAATTCACTTAAATTTTTATTTTTGCTAACTCCAAGAGATGATTTTCCTTTCCTATTACTAGTCTTGTCACTTAAAAAACTTATTGTATCCATTAAGTCTTGGTATGGATATGCTTGCCTAGCTGCTCCAGAGCCAGATGTTGTTGCAGAAACAAGCTTTCGCCTGTACTCAGAATACATCCTCAACAGTTTTTCCCATGCATCTTTGACTTCAGCACCTAAAACATTGACACACAAAATTTAAGTTAATCTATTATTTTACTTTTCATGCAATTACAAAATTAATATCTTACATGTTATTTCTCTATCACATGTTAAACACAGAGCAGCTGCAATTTTTGGATAAAATAAATTTTTTTTGTTACTTTCTTTGTACTCTTCCATATTCATCTGATAGAACTCAGGATATTTCATAACTTCATTTATAACAAGCTCTCCGAACAACATTTTCAATAAAAAATAATTTAATAACAATATTAATTGTTTATTAATATTAATATTTAATATTTGAATATATAATAAACAGTATAAACACACGTGCACTTAAAATACTATAGTATAGTACGTAACAAAAAAAGAAGTTGGCAGCATTGCAAAATTTAATTTTTAAATTACATCCCGCGATGATCCCACGTGATAAATATTAAAGTAGTTCTATCCTTTTTTATGCGCATGTTCTTTCACCATTTATACTAAAGATACTATGCAAAATAAAAATTGCACTTGTTGCTAATAAACAAAAGCACAACTGTGACAAAAGCTACAAAACAAAAATGAATTGTCAATATCTTGGATTTTTCAATTGTTTTTACTTAATTTGGGAGCATTCTTTTGCAGCATTCATTTGCAGCCTTCAAAATATATTAAAATTCCAACCAATTTTATACACAAAAAATATCAAGTAAGTTTTTATTTAATATATATAGGCATTATTTTATTTATCGTTTATTTATACGCTTTGAAAATTAAAAAAATTTTTTTGTTAAAAATATAAATATAGAAATAGTTAAAAGGGGTGACGCTAACCTATCAGTAGCTTAATTATTTAATTATTAATAATAGAAAAAAAAAATGTTAATTTTTTAAATTTATTTTTAAAATAAAGAGTTTGTAATTTTAATTTTGCACAGTTTATGAGTCTAAATTAAGTACTTTTTTGTTTTGTAATTGACTTTTTTGTTAAAAAATAAATTTTGTTAATACTTTCTTGTCAACCTTAAATTTCAATCTTTATGTTTTATATTTTTCCAGATAATCAAAAAAAATGCTATTTAATAACGCACAAATACTCCAAGTATGTAAATTTTTTGTTGACAATCCCGAATACTATTATATGCCAGATTTGTACAAAAAAAGAGCCTGGGTTCAGCTATGCCAGGATATGAGCCAACAATTGAATCCTAGTGTTTCTAGAAATTGGTTCGAACAAGTTAAAGCTAAACCCACTGCCACTGAGTGGTTAAAAGTAAGTTTCATTTTAATAAATTTAAAATAACAGTATGTCAATAACTTCTTTTATTTTAGAGCTGGCGCGATCTTGTAAAAAGAGTTATGAAGAAAAATTACAATAATATGAGTGAAGTCGAAAAGGGTATTTTACTTATATATTTAAAATGTAATGGTATGACATTAGAAGAATATCAAGATCAGTCAAGAGAAGAAGATGATAGCCCAAAAGTTCTTAAGGAAGAAATTTATAAGAAAATGGAAAAGAAAATAGTAATAATTGATCGAACTCCAGCCCATAAAAGAGAAGAAAGATTTGTTTGGAATATGTTTGATGAGTTTTATGAAGAAGACGAAGAGGAGGATGAACAAGTTTAAATTGAAAATCATGAACGAACCTAAACTAAAAACAAAAAACAAAAAAACAATTAGCTTAATTTTTATTTTAATTAATAATTTAATAAAAATTCATTAATACTTATATAAAAATATTTATTTATTTTCTTTATAAAATCACAATATTTTGTCTTACATCAATTATTACAATAATCTCTTAAAATATAAATTACAGCTTTACTTGTTCGCCATAGTATAAAAATTTTACATGGGTTTTTATTATTTATTGGTATGCAATTAAAATAATCGATATAAAATTTATTTATTATAAACTACAATTAATTTACTTCTATAGCGAGAGAAGCAACATTTACTTATTACATGAAAATTAAAATTTTATCAAACTAGATTTTGTAATTTTCAGGAAGATAATTTAAATTTTTACTGAGATTTCATTCATATTCAAATAGATGACCAGGTAATCTTGAATTATAATCAGCAATTGTTGTTTGTAGAGATAAAGTTATTTGATTTTGTGATAAAATTGAATTATTCGCATTTGTTTCAAAGTTTATATATTCTTGATCTCTTGATTTTTCAAAATTTAAATTATTATCAACAGTTGAACTTATATTTAATAATGATTCTTCTAAAATTTGAACAGCTTTTTCTTTGCCACTACTATTGACATACTAAAACAAGAATAAATACAACAATAAATAATACAAACAAACATATTATTTAAAAATAAGCGATTCTCAATTAAATTATAATTAATTTATTACCTGGTCAAGTTCTGCTTTTAATTGATTTGTATCATTCAAGTCTTGATTGTAAATTGTGCTTGCTGTAGTTGATGGGTCAGCTGAATTTACAAATGTAAATCCGTTCTGTACATTATATTTTTATATAAGAAATCGAACATATTTCTGAAATAAGTAATAATTTACTTACTTCTGGTAAAGCTGATTGATCTATAAAAAATGAATCTTCGTAAACGGTTTGCATATTATTATCAACATCTGCTGAGTTCATTATTACATTTTCATGACGCTCCCTAAGATTATCATTACTTTGGTGGGTAGGTGATATAGCACAAGCCCCTATTTCAGATTCATCGTCACTTAAATCTGATGAACTTAAAATTGTCGATGGAGTTGGACTTGAGCTCTATAAAAAATTTAATAATTTATTTCACAAATAAAACTAAAAAAATTTTATTTTTTAAATAATTTTAAATTACTTTTTTACATTCTAAAGTTTTTAAGCAGTAGACTAATATAAGTTTTAGATCATCCCTTTTGCTTATTTTTTTAGCGACCCTATTAAAAATTCAATATTAAAAATCATTAATTTTGTTGCAATTTAAATTATTTAAAATTCATTAGTTCAAATAAGATTCATCATTAAGAATTCCAGAATCTAAGTAAGAGGCATTTTCTTCTTTAACATTTTCTCGCTTTCTCTGTGATTTATCTCTAGTAACCCCTGAATTTTTCTTCACTTTTTTATCTCTTCTATTAAGTTCAAAGTTAAGTTGGGTTTGAAAATTTTGTGGATACCTTAAAGCTTCTATTTCTTCCAAAAAATTTATTGGTGAACGTTCGGGAATAGAACCACGGTTGCTTTTTTCTTTCCTGAATATTTTCATAATATAAAAAATAGTTTACAAGTTGAAAATTTTATAAATATTAATTATCACTTACGCTATAGAGCTATTGACAGTTCCAGATGCTGAACCAGATAAAGTAGTTGCATTTAATGCAGTTTTAATAGGATTATCTACGGCAGTTTTGGAATTTGCTGATAAAAGATCTTTAACTGGAGTTCCATCAACTTCTAAAATTTTATCTCCAACATGCAAAGACATAAGATCACTGGACATATTAAGTCTAAAACAAAACATTTTTATAAAAATAAAATATTTTAGTAATAAAAGAAAGATGTTATTTTTATCATTAGATGATAGGTACAAGCAATTTTTTTCCTTAAAAAAAAAAAAAAAAAAAAAATACATTTAATAAATACCAAAAAAACTCATTTTAAATGTGAAAATTATAATTAGAAGCTATTCTTACTTTCTTTATAATAAACTGAAAATTAAATTAAATTTATGGCTTAAAAATCTAATTTTAAATCTAATTTTATTATGCAAATATTAAAAATTTTGTATTTATTTATTTTAATAAACAAATTATACAAGTATAATTAAGATTTTCATCATCGTAATGATTAAATATTTTTAAAATTGAGCATTGCAAGTATTTATTATTACTACTAAAGGAAGAAATTTTTATACATTCGATAGTAAATTAATATTATTTGCAAATAATATTACTACTAAAGCTTCGAAAGCCCAAGGATTGATGTCAGCTAAAGTATCTCTTTGTAACGTTGATTCTGCAAATATATCCTGATAAAATATCCTGAATCCTCATATCGAAGATTACCTGTAGTATCGTTAAATGTCAGGAAGTAGCCTTTATCATTGACCTTTGTAAAATAAAGATTTAGGTTGTTCAGTTTTTTGAGATGTGCCTATACCTAATCTTGAAAATCTGCCTTTTTCGCTCTGCTGTTTTTTTTTTGAGAAAATCACCAAATCTTCTGTAACAAAACAGTTATTTTAATAAAAATCTTTGAATTTGGATCTGTTTAGACAAGAGTCAAACTTAGGCTAGTCGAACAAGTAAACAGGGCTAACATTATGCAAATAAATTTACTTACAAATGAGCATTAGAAATTGGACTAACATTATCCATGGTAATATTTAAATCTGTTCTACTTTGTGCTTCTATTGTAGTAGCAGTACGATTATGATCATGTAAGATTTGATTTCATTTGTCTCTTTGCGTTAGAATAACCAAATATAATGTTACCATTTGTAGTAGGAGAAGCTATTGAAGATATGACACTGCTTGATGATACATGCTAGATTTTAATGGAGTATTTGATGGACTAGTTTGTGGATTTGGTATTGTACTGAAATAAACAATAGCAAAATTAAATTTAAATTATCAAACAAATTACTAACAACGGTTTAAATACACTAACTTTGTTGACTATTTTTTCATCAGATTCTTGCTTTTGTTGATGATCCTATATCATTCATAAATTTTGAATTAATAAATAATAATACTGGTACCAATTACCAAAAAAAATATTTCTTTCGTCAATATTATAGCATGAAAAAAAATGCCAACCAGAACCTTTTTCCAACAGCTAACGTCACATTTTTTTTACAAAATACATCCAATATTTACTAACTAATGAATTAGTAAGACAATTTAATGCTCCAGTATGTTTAGAAAAATATTTTTTCACTGGTTGTGCTAATAAATCTGAATCTTTGGCCATTGGCAAAACAACTAAGGCTTAATCCTACAGCTGCACCGATGTTACCCAAAAAAATAGCTTGAGTAATGAGACCTAAATCATCTAAAAATAAAAATTTTATATTTAATGCGTTCACTAATTATTAAATATTACTTACCATTAGACATATTTCATTAGTTTTAAATTAGTATGTGGTGTTTTTTTATATTTTTGTTAGAGTAAGAGTTTGTCTTTGCTGCTCTTGTTCAGCAATTGCACCTAAATCTGTGCTCCCATCAAAAACACTTCCATTAACCACTTACTTTTATTAATTATAAAAAATTATTATTTTAACAATTTATATTTTAATTAATAAATAACTTATAATTTTTTCATGGTTCTGCTAATTTATGTATTTAACCTTTAAATTTATTATTATTTTTCGATGCCACGGTAAAAACTGTTTTACCATCTGCATATAAACTCGCATGAGTGAGGGGACATCTTTTTTAGCACTCCCCAGCGATTCGCGCGCAGTGAGAAACAAAAATTCCACCCCTGGGCTATGGACATAACCAGTATGTCTGCAAAGGCCCAGACCGAAGAAAAGCGTGCCTCAAATGTGGCGTTGACGGCCATAAAAGAAGCGAATGCCAGAAGGAAACGCCCGAGTGTTTCCTCTGCAAGAATAGGGACGACAATTGCTCTACGGAGCACTATGCCGGAGAAGGAAACTGCCCTAGCTACCGGGAGGCTCTGGCTGCGGCAAGGAATAAGTGTCATCGGAAATGATCAATGTTCTACAAGGGAACTCCGGGGTAGAGCCCAAACGTCCTTGACCAGAAAAGGGAAAGGCAATTGCCACGTTTGGGTCGCGTGCGGGAGACAACTTATATAAGTTGCTACCTCTCCCAAACGATAGCTCGGAAGTGCTGGCTACAAATCTGGCAAGCATCGAGAACACGGTTCCGACGGTAACTGGAAGCGTTATCCTTGCTGGTGACTTTAACGCTAGGGCCTTAGAATGGGGCATGCCGACGACCATTCCTAGGGGACAGCAGGTACTGGAAATGGCCACTAGATGCAAACTAGTGGTCCAAAATAGAGGAAACTGGCCTACCTACGAGAGGGCAGGTTGGGGTGACTCTATCCCAGACATAACCTTTGCAACAGAAGGTGCGTCTAGGAGAATCGGCGAATGGACGGTGATGGATGGTTACAATGGTAGCGACCATCATTACATCACCTTCCGGGTGCTTGAGGGAACCTCCCAACGGCCTCCGTACAAGAGGCGTCCCTTGGGTTGGAATGTACCAAAGATGGACGAGGACAAGTTCGAAGAGTATCTTCGAATGAAGTCGTCGTCCGTCTCCGCTTGGCATGGAGAGGCTACAGGTCCCCACGAGGCTGAAATCTTAGTCAAGAAAGTAACGTCTCTATTGCGAGGGGCGTGTGACGCCTCTATGCCTCGTCGAAGGCCCTGGAAAGGGAGAAAGACAGTTTACTGGTGGACTTCAGAAATAGCGGAGCTCCGCAAGGAGTGCCACAGGACGCGACGAAGGGCGCAAAGAGCACGGGACAGGCCCGAGGCTGCTGCACTTCCCAGGAACACAAGGATGCTAAACACCGGCTGGCCAAAGCTATCCGTCAAAGCAAGGCTCGATGCCTGCGTTCATTACGCGAGGATGTAAACAAAGACCCCTGGGGTCTTGGTTACAAAGTCGTAATGGGCAAGTTGAACCGGGGGTCTGAGAACATGATGGACGCGGTGTCGACCGAACAAATCATCATCGGCGCTCTCTTCCCTGAGCGGCCCATCCGGGAAAACCCGGTAGAGGCGATACCCAGGGAGGAAGTGCCGTTATTCAGCGAGGACAAGATGGTGAAGGCCATCATGGCCATGAAAAATGGCAAGGCGCCGGGGCCGGACGGGATACCAGCGGAAGTGCTCAAACGAGCGGTCAAAATAATCCCTGGTATCCTGTTAAGCATGATTAATGCATGCTTGGTGGCGGGAGTATTTCCAAGGCAGTGGAAGGTGGCACGTCTCTTGCTCTTGAACAAGGGTAAAGGTGGAGCCCCGGACTCTCCATCCTCTTACAGACATTTGTGCATGTTAAACACCATCGTAAAGGTGATGGAGAGCATGCTCCGGGCAAGGTTGAGAAGAGCCATCGAGGAGGGCGGTGGCCTTTCCGAGGAGCAGTATGGATTTCGTGAGAGGCATTCCACGATAGACGCCATCCGGCGTGTCGTGGATACCGTAGAGGCTGAGAGGGAAAAGCGGCCTGCAATTCGCAAAGACGTCCTTCTTGTAACGCTGAACGTCGAAAACGCTTTCAATTCGACCAGGTGGGATGACATTATCTGGTCTCTTGAGTACGATTTCCGGATACCCAGGTATCTTGGTAACGTAATAAAGGACTACCTACGGGACCGGAGACTGCTCTACGACACTCTCGATGGCAGGCGACAGAGGGTTCTGAGTGCGGGCATTGACCAAGGTTCGGTTCTCGGATTGGACTTGTGGAATGCCTTTTACGATGGCGCGTTCACCTCCCGGAAGGAGCTTCTCTGATCGGGTACGCGGACGACGTGGCTCTGACCATCACCGGCAGGGACATGCAGGTAACCCAGGAGAGGTTGAATCTAGTCATGAGACAGATCAACCTCTGGATGGGCAAGCACGGGCTCCAGCTCGCGATCCCAAAAATGGAGATCGTACTGCTGACCCGTCGCACAACCATTTCCACGGACATCGATGTAAATGTCGATTATGGTGGAAACCCTCACACGATCCAAGCCAAGACATCGGTTAAATATCTGGGAGTTCTCCTTGATAACAAGCTTAACTTCTGGGAACAATTTCAGAGGTCGAGTTAGAAGGCGGCGTCGATCGCATCCTCCTTGTCAAGGCTCATGGCCAACATAGGAGGGCCCAAACCCGGGAAGCGAAGATTGTTGATGTCCGTTGTCAACTTCGTCCTGCTTTATGGATCTGAGATCTGGGCGGATATCACCAAATTTGCCAAGTACAGACATAAAATATCGTCTGTGCAGCGGCAAGCGGTCATGATGATCGCCTGCGTGTACCATACGGTATCGCTCGAGGCGATTCAGGTAGTAGCATCGGTCATTACCATCGACCTGCTAGCGTTGGAGCGGAAATACATTTACGATAGTGTAGAGGAGCGCGAAGTGGCATCCACTCGCGCCCGCTCCAGCTCTATGGAAAATTGACAGAAACGGTGGAAAAAGGAAGAAGAGGAAAATGCCCGATGGACGCGCAGACTGATTTCAGATCTGCAGGCATGGACTGAACGACAACATGGGGAGGTGGATTTTTACCTCACCCAATTTTTAACTGGACACGGGTACTTCCGTGCAATGTTAAAACATTGGCATAAGTTGGCAACAGAGGAGTGCTTGCACTGCCCAGGCGAGAAGGATACAGTGGAGCACACTTTCTTCGGATGTGTGCGCTACGTGGAAGGGCACCCGCTCTTCCCGATTTGGAGACCAGAGACGGTGGTCCCAGAAATGCTACGGTGTTCTGAAAATTGGAACAAAAAAGCGGAGTACGTAAGGGCCACCTTGCTGAAGAAAAAGGAGGAGGGCTTTCTATCGTAGATTGCTCTCCTGTCACTAGGCTGGGGGAAGGCAGCGGCCAGTTGCCTAGGCTGCGCGTCCCAAACTGAATTTATACCTGAAAAGGGAGTTCCGGTTTGGGGCAAACAAGCGCAGGGGGGTTTATAGTGTGTTTATCCAGTAAGAATCTGGGGCGTAGCCGGCGACTGCGTTCGCTGGTGGTCTCCCAGTTGTACACTTTGTGCAACTGGGCGGTCATGGAAATTTGCGGGTCTTTAAGGCCCGCAAACACTCCATGGCTGATGCAAGATTCACAAGATTCCCTTGACAAAAAAAAAAAAAAAAAATAATAAGTGAAATAAAAGAAAACCTCCGGGTCCAAAATTAGAATAGAAAGAAATAATTAAAATATTGTAAGAAAATTGTGGTTAGAACGCATGGCTAGTTATTAGCATATAGTATATTGGAGGGAAATAGTTTTTTAAAAAAATTTGTATGCATATTGAGATTGAATTTTAAAAAAAAGCAATAGAGTTTAATCATTTTATTGCAAATTCCACCCCCATCTTATTAAAAATAAATATTTCAGATTAAAGATATTTCTCGTCAAATAGTAAATATCAAGTCAACCTGGTTCTCAGTGAACAACAGTTTCTTCATATAAGAATTCAAGTTAAATTAAACTGTAATAAATAAAATCTTGATGGAATAGTCATTTGTAGCTTATATATATTTTGAACAGTTAAAAAAAAATGGGCAGGGTGAAATCCCAAAAAAATAATTTGAATAGTACAGTGTAGAATATTAATTTTCATATAAATTGCAAAGTATAAATTAAATAAAAACAGAGCAAGTAACTTATAAAATTTTTTACATCATTTTGAATGAAAAAAAAAAGATAATTTGTTAGTGAACAGAAATTTAAAACAGTAAATACACAACAATATAAACAGATATGACAACAGTACTATGAACTGAAAAAAGGCAGCCACATTCTCAACCCATGAAAATAGAAAAGAGGAATTTCGGTTTAATAGGATTTCCTTAAGAAATAAATTAAAATAGTTCAGTGATGTGCAGCAAAAGTAATTTTTAGTGATATTTATCAACAGCTACAGATTATGAAAACAGAAAAATTTTAAACAAAGAAATTAATATAATACAAAATCGAAGAAAACACAAGAAATAGATCTGAAGAATATGGAGGGAAATAAATATTAATTAGAGGGAATAACTTTTTATAATTTCTGATTTAAATTCATCTAATATTTTAGTTGAAATGAAGAATGTATTAAATTTTCAAAATGTATAGTTTATTTTAAGCATATACATTTAAATGTAATGAATATTACTGAAAGCTTATACATTATTATTTTCTTTTTAATTTTTTTTTTTTTTGATTTCTTGATATTGTTATTTATATTTAATGTTTATCTTTTTATAAACAAAATGTAAAATTTAAAATGAAAAATGTTAAATAATGTCATATATTATGGATATTTTTGTAACAATTATGTATAAATGATTATAAGCTAGAATTAATTACTACTATTACTATTGAGCCAGATCATCAGCGAAACAACAGCAGCGGATATCAATATCCTCTGTGACGTTAATAAAAATATTGGATGTAGGGTTTATTATTTATATATATTAAATGTTAGGGTGACAATTTTTACCCACCATACGGAACAGTATATTTAGTATTATTTTAAATAAATTCAAAGTCCAGCTTTGCACAAAAAGTGCGCTTAAATGGCCGACTTCTAGTAAGGTTACTATACGACCTATGGATCCTACTAAATTTCAGAAAATAATAAAAACTTTAATTGAACAAACCGCGGCGGGAATAGATGGGATTTGCAATAAAATTATTTAACTCTTAGGTGGCCATTCCTAACAAGTTGTCGTAATAACATTTCTAACTATAGAGCCATTTTTCTGACTTCAAATTTTGCTAAAATTTTTGAAAAACTTATTCATATAAAATTAAATATTTTTCTAACTTAAAATAATATTATTCCTGAAAAACAGATTGGATTTAAAGATTGTGTATTCACCCATGATGCTATTGGTTATGTAACTAACTTTGTATATAAAAATCTATATCAATCAAAAAAACTATTAGCAATAAATTTTGATTTTCGTAAAAAATTTGATACTGTAAACCACGATCTTTTACTTTATATGTTAGAAAACATAAGAGTTAGAGGTATTAGTTTAAATTTTTTTAAAGTTATCTCTCAAATAAAGAATCAATCACACTTGTATAAACGGATACTTCAGTAATTCAAAAATGGTTACCAATGGTATTCCCCAGGGTAACCATTGGTCAAGACCCAATTATTTTCAACATTTTTACAAATGATTTGCTGGGAATAGTTGGTAACATAGTTGCATTTGTGGATGACACAGTAATACTTGTAAGTGAAGCATCATGAGTCGAATCAAATAAACCAATACTATTGTCAATAATTCTTCATATTTGCTTATTCAACATCTTCTAACGATCAATGTTGATAAACCATTCTTCATAACCTTTTCTATAGCTAGAAATATAATTTCTGAAAATGTGAATGTTGTAATCTACTATGTTGATTGTTGTTGATTGATGTTAAGAATAAACATTTTATTTAAAAAAGCAGATTTTATTTTTATTTTATAAATTGAAAAATTCCCTTACAAACTACAAAATTCTGCATCGGGGGGGTAGTTCTAAAACTTTCTGAAGAAACTAGAAAATAGTCCACGTCGTATCAAGTTTTTTAAATTTTGAAAAAAATTATCAAATATTTTATAATATTAAACAAATTTTCTATTATTTTTCTATCAAAGCAGAACATTTATGTATAAAAAATATTTATATAAGCAATTTATGTAAAAATAAGCGTACTATCACAACTTCTTTACCAAAATTTAAAAAAAGAAATAAGAAAAAAAGATTATTATAATTATGCTATAAAATTTTCAATATGATTCCAAAACATTTATTAACGATTAATCAATAGTTGGCACATTCAAGTAAAAAAATGGCTTTCTACAATAAATTCAATTTAAGTACATATACAAAATAAAAATGATGGGTTCTTTTTATTATATTTGGTGTGTTTATTTATAACCTAAACATTTGACTGAAATATAGCGGTTTTCGTACACTCCGAAAACAAAAAAATGAAATCTTAACCAAAAAAAATTATTGAGTTGTTGTGATTTTTTAAAAAGAATTTTTTGCTTATAAAATTTTATTGACGAAAAAATTTTACAGAAAAAGATTTTATTAATGATCAAATTCTTTACGAGCAATTATCTTAGAAATTTTAAATAAAAATATTGTTATAAAATTAGGTTATACAGTAACTAATTTTGTTAAACATAAAATATATAATTTTAGTATATTAGCAAGTCTTAAGGATACATTCTCCCAGTTTTGAGTAAAAATAAGGTTTTTTTTCAGATTAGTTTTCTAAAAAAGTTTATTACAAAATAAAAAGATTTTTTTACAGCTGTTTTATATACTTATAATGAACACAAAAAAAATATTTTTTTTTATTTTCTCTTTTTTTACATATGATGAGATGGCGCTGAAGTTGGTGCCTGAAAAAAAAGTTGCAAATTGGCCCACATGATAACTCGGTTTAGAATCGTCTGAAATAAAAAAAAAGAAAACACCATAAAGTACATGAGTTTTTACAGGTAATGACCTATAATCAATGAAAAATATTAAAAATTAAAAAATTTATCAAGGTAAATAGAAAAAATTCGTCATTCGAATTTCGACTTTTTTCTATCTACATTGATAAATTTTATAATTTTTAATATTTTTCATTGATTATAGGTCATTACCTGTAAAAACTCATGTACTTTATGGTGTTGTAAAATTTAAAAAAATTTAACAATTTTTTTCTTTATTGCTTACTTCACAAATGATAACTAGTCAATTATTACACTATTGAAATTATTTTTTTAAATTACAGATTTTTTTCAATAAAAAATGTTTTTCATTACTGTAGAATCATTTTGTAAAAAGAATTTTATAAGCAAATAATGTATTTGGAGCATGATTTATTTATTCAATTAATAACTGATAAACTTAAATAATTATACTATGTTAATTAATTAATTTTATTCATAGCAATGAGCTTACGCTCACACATATATATCTTAGTATATAGTTGTGCTAAACAAGAACCCTAGAGGCGCATGTGTATCTGTGTATACATGTAAATGTGTTACGGTAGTGTATGAAAGAATTGTATAAATTAAATGGACATTTAAAATTACAACATGTCTTCTCAATTGATCATTTAATTTAATTTTGTATTTTTACATGATTCATTATCTTTACAATATATTACAAAGGAATTCTTATAGAAATAAAAATAGAAATTAAAAATAAAATTATTTTGATATGTTTGGGAATCCCTTCTATAATTTGTATATTGGGGCATTACTAGTAGGTGCGTGAGTCATTCTCTTCTATTCTCTTTTCTCCTATGCTTATACTATACTATTTCCAGTTAGTCGTATGCACATACTCTGAAAGTCGTTGACGCGTATAATGCATTATCTACTAATATTATTATGTATTGCTTTAATTATTGACTTTGAAAGTGTATTTTACCCTTATACACAACATATTTTGATTCGATGTGTTTAATTTGATTAGGCCAAACTTTTCTGCGATTGATAGTTTTGGTAGGGCTATTTTTAATGGATCAGCTATCATCTCTGCTGATGGAGTGTAGAATAGAGTTATTGTACCATTTTCTATAGTATTTTTGACTAAAAAATGCTCGTAATTGATGTGTCTAGTTGAAAGAGTGTAGTTGAATTTTTTACTGAAGCTAATGAAGCCTTGATTGTCACAGTAGATCTTAATAGAAGTTTCATTGTCTTAAATATTTAGTTCTCTCATGATTAAAGATATCCAAATGGCTGCTTTGGTCGTAGAGGCAATCGCGTATTATTCTAATTAATATCCAGAAAAGGATTTCTATTTCTGAAATAGGTCAATAACATATTTTGTTTCGTGTAGGTATTTTAAATTTTTTCTAAGTTCCAATTAACATTAGTGCAGTTTTTATTAAATCTACTAAGGACACTGAGTGAATAAGCTGAATCTCGTCTAACGTTCTGTAATAAATACATACATAACCCTAGAGGTGCTAGTTTGTATGTATCAGTATGTAAATATATTAGTTTAGTGAATGAATATATTGCATAAATTAAATGGTCAATTGAAACAACAGCAAAAAATCCTTTTTAAATGATTGAAATAGATCAATAATCATTCATTTGGTTCAGGATTAATTCTTTTGGTTTGAGAGTGTATGTTACGTGATTAAATTTTTTCATAATTGTGAATCTTTTTGTTTTTTATTCAGATTTTTACTGACTATTCTAATATTGTTGTTTTGTGTATCGCCCATTTTTTGATAAATAAAATCTTGTTTTGTCTTTTTTAATGTAGTACTGGGCTATATGAAAAGAAACTTTAAAAGGTTCTTTTTATTTTTTCATAGATGTTTTTTTTTTATTTTTGTTAGACGTTTCGGCTATTTCATTATAGGCCTTTTCAATAACTATAACATATAATTATAAAATTGATATAAAGTAATGATAATTTAAATAAACATGATGATAAAATTTACCTATGAATAACTGTACATAAAAAAATATATAAAATTATTTGTTTGAAATGTTTTTCTATATAACTATTATAAAATATATTTAAATTTAAATTGATTGTTCTCTAAAAAAAATAACTATTAAAAATTATTGTTATACAAAGTATATATAAATTTAAAAAAATACATGACTATGTGTATCGCATGCTTTATGAGCAGACGACATGTAAATAATCATAAGTTGTGTATTGCTATCGCCTCTTCAGTGTGTTGATGGTGTGTATATACGACACATTCACATTATTAGTATCTTCTTTTATATTTATTGTTGGTGCATGTAGATGTATGTTTAAGCTTTCAGATACTTTTCTTGTCATTAAAAAAGACAAAACAAGATTTTATTCTAATATTATTCTAATCTACCAGCTCTACCAGTACCATGCATAGACTATGATTTCTTTGGGTATACGGGTGGTGCATTAATCTTCTGTACATATGTTATGTATTACTTGTAATAATTGTATTATGCTGTATTAAATAAATAAATAAAATAAAAAAAATAAATAAAATTTTCTTTGAATTTTTCAAAAGTAAATTATCATAAATTTTATTTTTAATGATACCTAACAGTAGTACTATGCAAAAAATAAACTTCACTTAAAAAAAGCAAAAAGTAAAATGACCGCACAAAATGTAAATATTAATTATAATGTTAAGAAAATGATATATTTAAAATTATTATATGTGTGTGTAAAAGAGAAAGAGAGTAATAAGCACGCCGTCTCCGGCAACTGGCCCGGTCGGCAGTGTGCGCCTTTTCGTGTTCTTAGCAACACCGATTATATTTCAATAAAGGCTTTTAGCATAATTAACTCTAATAATTATTGTAATTATTATTTTTATTATCCACTATCCTCATCCACAACTCCACTACATTACTTTAATGGCAGTTCCACAATATTTGGTCCTTCGAGATAAAGTGTTATTAAGTGAAATTTTTAATTTGAAATTCATCAACAACGAACCGGCGCCATTAAAACTGTTTATATAGTTTAATATAATTTAAGTTAGTGACAATGGAAAATTTTATTTTAAATAAAATATAAGTATGGTGATGTTATTTAATAAAGTGGATAAAATTGTGCAAATCAAATATAAAAAATTTTTGTGCAAAATTAATTGTGCAAAAAACAGTTTACAAAAAATTCACAAGCACACAGTGAAATTTTCCTATACAAAATTTTTACATAAAAGAACTTAAAAATTCAATTTGGCTAATTCAAGAGTGAAAACCATGTGGATTTTTTATTGGATTGGCGGGCATTTTACCTCTCCTTAAAAATTTCAAAAGAATAAATTTTCGTTATAATCATCAAGAGAGGCGCGCGCATCTCCTTGCAAACTACAACGAAGGTTCGCCATATTTTTCTCGTAATATGTGAAGGAAGACGCGCGCAGCATATTGAAGTCGACAACAAAATTTTATTCATCGACATCTTTTTTATCATCCTATGAAGGAAGACGCGCGCAGTTTATCAACACACCAACGAAATTTTATCCATCGCCATCTTTTTTATCATCTTATGAAGTAAGACGCGCGCATCATTGAAGTTCACATTCACAAGGTTTTTCTCTTCTGTTCATCATATAATGTAACAAAGAATTTTTTCTTTTTTTATTATTAATATTTGTTTATATTTTAAAGTATGAAAATTCACTTATTTAAATAATATTTAAATGTTAATTTCTGTGTAAATTCCAAATGATTCATATTTAATAATTTTTTCTTTTTTTAAAAAATACAATCAAATAAATTTTTATGCAAAACATAACGTTAGATGCACATTTATATAATAACTTTCAAATATTTAATATAATAGATTTTATTTTCTTTTTTTTTTACTATATAATTAAAAAAAAAAAAAAACATATGTATTATTTAAATACTACTATATCTCTCTCTCTTTATTATTAATCATTATTTATAAGGACAATATTTTTTTTTTTTTAAATAAAACTTTTACTTTTTGATAATTTTTTTTTTACAATTTCAAACTAAAAATTTTTAGATAACTAATAATGAATATTAATTAATATTCAAAATTTCTTGTATCGCTCGATGATAAGGAGAGTATTTAAAATAATTGAAATAATAACAACCTTTACGAGCAAGTTCTTGATTTAATTTATTAAGATGTTGATAAGGTCCAAGCTTTCGACTCACATGTCTTTTCGACTCACTCGTCTTTATCAAGGAATATGATGTTAAATAGTTAAATTAAATATCAGAAAATTTTTTGACATTAATAAAAAACTTTTCTTAATCCTAATCATTACATTATATTTAATTAAAAATACTGTATAAAAAGTCACTTTATAATCAAAAACATTAAATAAATTACAAATTAAAAAACAAAAAGTTAGATCAATCTTAGTATGTATTGATGATCATCTTTTCTGCTGTTATTGTTGTCAACAATTGTTGACCTTATCAACATTTTTATAAATTAAATCAAGAACTTGCTCGTAAAGGTTGTTATTATTTCAATTATTTTAAAAATTTTTAGCTTTTGATGAATAATAATGTAATGATTTATGAATTGGTTGAATTTATGTTGAAGCGAAATACTTGTTTAAAAGAATCCTTTGAGTCGCGTTTTCTTTTTCTTTTTTTATTTTTATTTTTTCTTATTTTGAGTCCTGGTCTTTGCGGTGTTAGAGCTGTGTCATTGACATTAAAAAATTTTTGGATTTTAAATTTTTAAATTTTTTAAATTTTTAAATTTTTTATATTATTTAAATTATAAAATAATCTCAAGACAATGGCTTATCTGATCTTGGCTCAAAATGATCTCGTGCCTAGAATTGAAAAGGCTTACATCAATTTTGAAAAAGAAGGGGACAAAATGGCTTCTGCTTCTTGTAAGGTAAGAATGCAAGGGTTAAAGGATAATTGGCAAAAATTCGAGCAAAATCATCATGAATTGTTCAAACAAACTAACGTGACCGATCTCATGAAAGATCAACCATACTATACATCAAATCTTTTTGAAACTTATTATGAAAAATATTTACAAGAGCTTAGTTTGTTTCAAGATTATTTGGATGCTCATACCCCAGCACCATTTAATTCTACATTTAATGATAATACTAATAATAACAATAATACAATATTAAAAACAGTTCATGATGATTTTGAACGTCTCCCAAGACTTGAATTGCCAGACTTTAGTGGCAACTTTAAGGAATGGGAATCCTTTCGCGATATTTTCCGTTCTACAGTAGTTGATAAACCAGGTGTCCCGGATATAACCAAACTTAGGCATCTCAGAACACATGTTTAAGGTGATGCGGCTAGCCTTGTCCAAAGCTATTCATTAACTGATAGCAATTTTAAAATAGTTTGGGACAAACTATGCGATAAGTATGAAAACAAACGGCGTTTGGTCAATTCTCATGTCGCGGCTATTTTTTCTTTAAAAAAAATGTCGAAACCCTCATCAGCTGATTTAAAATTAATTTTAGTAGTTATCAATACCCCGTTATCAGCATTAAAGTTGTTGGGCCATCCAACAGATACATGGGATGACTTGATAATTTTTCACATTGTTTCTTTGTTTGATAATGAAACAAAGAAGCAATGGGAACTTTATTTAAGTACATTATCATTATCAGTTAATTCGAATAGTATCACATCAAACACTGCTACTGTAGCAACTGAATCAACCAACTTTAATTCAGATCCTCCTACATTTTCCATTTTAATTAAATTCATTGAGTCTCAAATAAGTATACTGGAGTCAATTGAGGAAAATAATACTAGTTTGGTAAATTCAGTTTCTAAAAACTCCAATGTTTCCACCCAACCACAAGCTAAAGTTTTTCATGTACAAGCAAACAATAAAAACAAAGAAAGTAAAAAACTAGAATGTCCAATGTGTAAAAATAGTCATTCTCTTAATAAATGTCCTAATTTCATTAAAATGACTCCTCAGGCGAGATATGAGTATGTAAAATCTTTGCCCAGATGTAGCAATTGCCTTGGAAAACATGCTTCTTCTAAATGTAAATCCAGATTTTCTTGTAATATCTGTAAAAAGAAGCACCATACATCATTACATGATGATAATTTTGTAAAACCGATCAATCAAACACCTCAAGGTACAAATGCTAATAATTCAAATTTAGGCCCAAACTCAAACTCATCTTTAACACAAACTACTTCTAGTTCACATGTGACGTCAGTAAATTTCATTAATTTTCACTCTCAAACTTTACTGTCCACAGCAGTCGTTAGGGTGGTAAATGAGGATGGCCATGAATTTTTTGCTCGAGCCTTGGTGGACCAGGCGTCCCAAGCTTCATTCATTTGTCAGTCGTTATAAAGAAGGCTATGTACAAGTCCTATGACGACTAGCCTACCTATTTCAGGTATAGGCGGTAAAAGTGACTATACTTGCACAATGGTAGTCATGTTTCAAATTAAACCTCGTTTCTTCTTTGATTTCTCAATCATGGTTTAGGCCTATGTATTACCTAAAGTTTCTACTTATGCACCAACAGCGGGTCCGAAAACTGAAAATTTGGCGCATATTTCTAACTTAACTCTGGCTGATCCTGGTTTTTGCAAGCGAGGTCAAATTGAAATTCTTCTAAGCACTTCGGTTCACGCTTCCATAATTGAGGAGGATGTAAGACGAGGTGCTGATTTCGAACCTATTGCCACAAAATCCAAATTAGGATATATTATTTCTGGCAATGCTGGAATAGGTTCAAATTTTTGTTATACAGTTTGTGAAGAGCCCGAATCTTCACTTTCCTTCGATTTGGAGCGTTTCTGGAAGCAAGAAGAGATTAATGATTTGCCCTCTAAATTGCTCAATCAGGATGAGCAGGAGTGCGAGGATTATTTTGTAAATAATCATTCCAGAACATCTGAAGGAAGATACGTCGTAAGGCTTCCATTTAAAATTAAAAATGTGGAAAATTTTCAGTTTCCCGGATCTCATGCGGTAGCAAAAGCTATGTTATTGCAAATGGAAAAACGTTTTTCAAACGACCCAATTTTTCGTGATTTGTATACAGCTTTTATGCAAGATTATGAAAATACTGGCCATATGACAAAAAATACTCATTTCTTACTTTATTTATTGTGCTATTTCTTACCCCATCATGGGATCTTAAAAAGAAATGCAATAATTGCAAAATTAAGAACAGTGTTTAATGGTTCTGCTAAGGATTCAAACAAAATTTCAATAAATGATTTACAGCTTACTGGTGCTAATTTATTACCTGACTTGGCAGAATTATTAATTCATTGGATGACTTATAAATTTTTTTTGTTTCTGATATACGTCAAATGTATCGTCAAATTCTCGTACATGAAGAAGATCGCAAATATCAGCAAATTTTGTGCCGATATAATTCTAATGATGAAATCTCAGCTTACTCGCTAAATACTGTAACTTATGGTGTCGTTAACAGCCCCTTTTTAGCGATTCGGGTTTTAAAGCAATTAGCGATAGATGAGGGAAAAAATTTTTCGTTAGGAGCCCCAATTATTGACTCTGAGACATATATGGATGATACCATTTCTGGTGGCCACACCTTAGAAGAAGCCCTTGCTAAGCAATCTGATTTATTAAAAATTTGTAAAAGTGGGTGTCTAGAGTTACATAAGTGGATGGCAAATAATGAAGCATTGCTAAATTTTCCTCCGTCTTTAAAAGCTGATTGCGACTTTGTCCACAATTATTTTTCTGTTTTGGGAATTAATTATAACCCTTCTGAGGATTTTTTTGCTTTTAACATTAAATTAGATGAATACAGTAAATCTATAACAAAAAGAAATACACTCTCTAGCATTTCGAAATTATTTGACCCTTTAGGTTGGCTGGCTCCCGTTTTAATCGCAGGTAAGGTTTTCATGCAAAAACTTTGGCTGGATAAGTTAAAATGGGATGAAAGGCTTCCTGAAGAGTTACAAGATCAATTCTTAGAGTGGTATAATAAATTAAATTGCTTAAATTCATTAAAAATCCCTCGTTGGATAAATTATGTCCCCAACGCTAAATACGAAATTTTTGCAAACGCTTCTAAACTAGCTTACGCAGCTTGTATATATTTAAAGGTCACTTTCAATAATCAAAGCAAAATACATTTAATACGAGCTAAATCACTGTTAACGATACCAAAGTTGGAGTTAAGCGCAGCCCTTTTATTGTCAAGATTAACAGTTAAGGTTTTAAGAGCCTGAAATCTTGATTCGGTTGACATTTATTTATTTACTGATTCCACAGATGTTTTATATTGGCTTAAAGAACATCCATCCAAATGGTCTGTGTTTGTTTCACACAAGTGTTCCAAAATTCATTCTTTAGTTTTAACTGCTTATTGGAGTCATGTTCGTTCTAAAGACAACCCTGCAGACTGTGTTTCTCGTGGCATTCTTCCAGATCAACTATAAAAGTTTTCCTTGTGGTGGGAAGGGAATGACTATATAAAAGGTAATTTCCAGTTTGTTAAATATTCAGATTTCAGAAAATTGTTAAGAATCACTTCGTATAATATTCGTTTTATGTGTAATGTTTTGTTAAATAGTAAAAAGAACGTACTAAATAAATTAAAAATATTTAATTTTAATTGGTTCAATGTTGAGGACATCAAATACCAAAATTTCGTAAGTTTTCCTGAGTTAATTAGATCAAAATTATTGTGGGTTTATTTAACTCAAAGGGCTCATTTTTCTAAAGAGATTAACTTTTTGGAAAACAATGTAAAAATTAAAAAATCTAGACTGGCTAGACTCGACCCATTTCTAGACAATGGTTTGCTAAGGTTAGGTGGTCGACTACATTTTTCTCTCCTTAATTATAATCAGAAACATCCCCTAATTTTGCCATATAAATGTGCACTTTCGGATTTATTGGTTGATTCATTTTCATCATAAAACTTTCCATGGTGGAATAAGGCTCACTCTGTCAACCTTAAGACAGGAGTTCTGGATCATAAAGGGTAGGAGTCTTGTTAAATCTCGTATACACAAATGTGTCGAATGCATTCGTTATCGTGGAATGAGGTCAGTTCAGAAAATGGGTATTTTGCCCTCACCAAGGGTACAAAAAATTGATAAACCTTTTCGTGCTACTGGGGTAGATTATGCAGGTCCCTATAAGATTCTTAAATTTAGAGGTCGTGGGGCAAAAACCTACAAGGCTTATCTTTGTGTATTTATATGTATGAGCACAAAAGCCGTACATTTAGAGTTAGTAACGGGTTACTCCAGCGATGATTTTTTAGCTGCATTTCGTCGATTCACTTCAACTCGCGGTCCATGCTCTGAATTATATAGTGACCAAGGTACGACCTTCGTCGGCGCAGATAAAGCCCTTAAAGAATTGCATATGGCCTCATCAGACTATATGCAAGGACTTTTGGGTAAACTAGCCGAAGAGGGTACTAAGTGGTCATTTAATTCTCCAGGCTCGCCGCATTTTGGAGGATTGTGGGAATCGGCCGTGAAATTGATAAAACATCATTTACGCAGAGTAATTGGTAATACTACTCTAACGTTTGAAGAATTTTACACACTCCTTAAGCAGGTCGAAGCTTGCTTGAATTCCCGCCCCCTGGTGCCCTTATCTGATGATCCTTCAGATCAAAGTTTTTTATCCCCGTCATTCTTACTAACACAGTCTAACTCATATATAATACCTGAGCCTAATTATTTAAATACAAAAATTCCACCCAATCAAAGATATAAAATGATACAATTACTTTTACAAAATTGGTGGAAGGCTTGGTCTTGTGAGTATCTTCAAACCCTACAAGTGCGGTCAAAATGGACAGAAAAATCAAAAAATATTAATGTCGGTGATATAGTTCTGATTAATGATGAGACTTTGCCTCCCTCAAAATGGCCAATTGGTCGTATATTACAAACCTTCCCAGGTCCTGACGACCTTACAAGGGTGGTAGAAGTAAAAACTTCTACTTCAACATTGACAAGACCAATTCATAAATTAATTTTAATTAACAGTTTAAATAATGAGTCAGATTAAATTAAAAAAAAATATTTAATTAAAAAAAAAAATATATAATTATATGATTCTCTTTTATTTGTATATAATATAACTAATAAAATTTGTATATGTTATTGTTTAGTTTATCTATTTATTTATTTATTTGTTAAAAAAAAAAAATAAGCATGTAAATAAATTATTAAAATTTTGATTTTTTACAGGGTTTAATTTTATTAATTTCAATTTTTATTTTTTAATAATATTGCATATAATTTTTCATAAAAATTTTAAAAAAAAATCTGTATTCAAAATTAAGGGGGGAGAATGTTAAGAAAATGATATATTTAAAATTATTATATGTGTGTGTAAAAGAGAGAGAGAGTAATAAGCACGCCGTCTCCGGCAACTGGCCCGGTCGGCAGTGTGCGCCTTTTCGTGTTCTTAGCAACACCGACTATATTTCAATAAAGGCTTTTAGCAAAATTAACTCTAATAATTATTGTAATTATTATTTTTATTATCCACTATCCTCATCCACAACTCCATTACATTACTTTAATGGCAGTTCCGCAATATATAATGATAAAAATAATTGTTTTTTATTATTAGCATAATATATTATCGTTTATTATTATCGCGAGTATTTAGGAGTCTTAGAAACAAATTAAAATTGTGATATAGCGATCTTATAACAAGCGCGAAGAAAAAAAGTTTAAATATTCAATCTTTTTTCAGTTGTAAAACTTAACCTCTTGCTTTCTACAAATAACCCCAGGGAGGCTGGTAAAGAAAAATACGTTCGTATTTAATGTTTTAACATCTCTTGGGAGTCCTAGCAATTATTTTTAATGCCATTTAAAAAATTTTCTGCTTTTGGGAACATTTTAAGTTTCTTTAAGAATTATTTAAAAACAGAGCTGTACAGCCACGACCGGTCCTCACTCTTTCATAATATGTAAATACTGTACTTAAAATTTTTACTGTACTTAAAAAAAGGGAACCGGTTGGAGCTGCACTGCTCCATTTGAAAGTTTATCCCACTTTAGGGGATGATATCTCATTTTGTAGGGGTTCTAGGTGAAAACGGACTACGAAAATTAAAAGATGTCGCTAAGTTGATGACTAATAAAAAGGTCCAAATTGGACTACATGATAATTCGGTTTAAAATCATTATAAAAATAAAAAAGTGAAATCACCATAAAGTACATGACATTAAGGTAAAGAACAATCATCAATGAAAAATACTGAAAATTAAAAAAAATTATGAAGATAAATAGTAAAAATCATTGGTTAAAAACATTTTTTATATTCATTCTTGGTTTCTATTATATAATTTTAAGGCCCGGCTATAATTTTTGTAAAAAAATTTTTGATTTTTTTTTTGTGTAAAAATGTTTTAAGAATATGTAAAAAAAATCTTTGTTGATATGATCACAGTATATATATTTCTACAGTAATACTTCTCAAAAAAAATAACATGGGAAAGCATGTCCAGATGAAGGAGGCGGAGCAAAGCCGGCGACATTTGCAGAAGGCGATTGTAGCGGGAGTTTTTAAATTTAAATTTTTCAAATAGTATATATATTATGTGATATTATACTATTATGAATACGCAACTACGTTTCTTAAATTTTATAGTAAATTTTTTTTTTAAAGATATGATTAAGAACAATTTTATTATTTTTTAAATATTTTATTTAAAGAATTATTTAAAGAATTTAAAGAATTATTAAAAAATTAAAATTAATTAACAAAATATATTTAACATGCATAATAATTTTCATAAAATAGGATTTAAAAAAAAATTTTTTTTTTAATTTTACAAATGATAACAATTTATTATTATAAGCTTACGTATACAATAAATATAAATACATAGGAAATACATTTGACTCCACAAGTTTACATAATTTAAAAAACTACTATTTATCTATTTTTTAAAAGCTATTTATTATCTAATATAATAACTTTTTTATGTCCAGACTGCGTTTGGAAATTCTGATTAATAAATTTTAATGTATAAAATAGACGTACTCGTATGAATAAAATTATTAAATATTTTTTTGGGAAATTCGGGCATGGGTGATCAAATTTTATGTTTTTCATAATTTCATACATATTTGACACGAAACCTGGCTTCAATACTAAGTCCAGAAAATTTTTAAAAAATGCATTTTTTAATTTTTTTATGTATGATATAAATTCGGCATCGGGCATGAATAACCCACCGAATAATTTTGATTGAGTTTTTTCATGAGCTTTAAAAAAACATAAATATGAATTGATTTCAAAATTAGTGTAAGCAGACGCGTATTTAAAGCATGTTTCACATTTTGTGTTCTTGGGGGAGTGTTTTTGTAAACATTTTCTAATTAAATATCCACAAATATATTTAAATGCATTTCCTTGAGTAACGCTATTGTTTCTATAATCATTATCTTCTGTTGTAAGCTCCGAAAAAAAGGTTTTTTGTACATTATTAACATGGAACATGTTTATAGGGAGGGGGTACTTCAGAACTTGAAAATTAAGGGGGGGGGTCAAATTTGTCCTATTTAAGGGGGGTGGTCAAATATGTCCTATTTAAGGGGGGTGGTCAAATATGTCCTATCTAAGGGGGGTGGTCAAATTTGTCCTATTTAAGGGGGGTGGTCAAATATGTCCTATTTAAGGGGGGTGGTCAAATTTGTCCTATTTAAGGGGGGTGGTCAAATTTGTCCTATTTAAGGGGGGTGGTCAAATATGTCCTATTTAAGGGGGGTGGTCAAATATGTCCTATTTAAGGGGGGTGGTCAAATTTGTCCTATTTAAGGGGGGGGTCAAATATGTCCTATTTAAGGGGGGTGGTCAAATTTGTCCTATTTAAGGGGGGTGGTCAAATTTGTCCTATTTAAGGGGGGTGGTCAAATATGTCCTATTTAAGGGGGGTGGTCAAATTTGTCCTATTTAAGGGGGGTGGTCAAATATGTGGGTCAAATGAAACTTATAATAATTAGGAGACTTTGAAAAATCTGAGCTTAAGGACTTAAGATAATACAGATTTATGGACTTAAAATGATATCGATTTAGGGACTTGGAATAATATTGGTTAAGGGACTTAGAATAATTCAGGTTTAGGGAATCAAAATAGTTTGGGTTTAGAATCTTAACAGCTAGTAAGGTGATAATTACAAATTATAAAATTAGAAAATTGTAATGTTGAGTAACATTTATATTATACCTAATCCTCAGCTGGAAGTAAACATGTTCCATGCATTTAGGTTGTGTTTACACAAACCGGTTATAAGTTTTTTGACAACTACTTTCAAGCTCGGCCCTGAGAATATTTTCATACTTTTCTTTTGGGAGTTCAGCTAAAATTTTCTCAAAAATATTCTTATCTTTATCTATTGAACAATTTCCAGTTTCAATATTTAAACAGTCTACTGCAAACATTTTTCTATAAACGAAAATAAATTGAACACTAGTTGGGTTATATCCATGCCCGATCCCTGCTCTAACTTTTCCAAAAAAATTTTCTACAGGATCTTGATTTAATTTTCGTGTACGTATATAATCGATTTCTGGAAATTCTTTTTTAATTTCTTTCCATAGAGCTTCTAAAGAATCAATATTATGAATCCATGCTTTAAAACTAGTACAATAATTTGTAACGTTTTTATTTTTTAATTTTGATATTGCTTGTATTTTGCTAACGTACTCTTTTATTTTTTTTAAAAAATTTTTTTGTTCTTTTGAATCACTATAAGCGTGATGATATTTAGTTACACCATACTTAGAAGATGAGTTAAAAATATCAAAAGCCTTATTCATATTATCAACAAAAGTTGCAGTATGTAAAGCTAGCGTTGGAATCTTTTGCAAACTTATAAGTGTCATCAAAGCACTATAAACAGCGTGGCTAAGTGCCTGGACAGCATATTTCACTTTCATTTTTTCGAAACTATTTGGGTTGATATGAACTGATGTTAATTTAGGGGCCAATTTATCATTTTTTAATTTCTCTAATTCATAAATTTCTTTGATATAATCCCAGCAAATAATTTGTTTACCATGAAATAAATAATTTTTTAGCATAATATTTCTCATCCCTTTAAAAACGTGGGGAATGTCAAAAAAATAATAAGTTTTTTGTTCATTAACTAAAAAATATGGTTTTTTGTTAGTGACACCTAAATTTTTAACGGTTTTTTTTAAATTTTCTGCCATATCTGTAGTAAATGCAATTACTTTTAACCCAATAGCTTGTAATTTGCTAATGCATGATTTAATTATTTCCGATAATTTTTTAGGATCAAAGTCAGAATTCAAAAAAAAGTAACCTAATGGGTATTTATAATTTTTAAATAAGCCTCGAACCATAATTACTGCTGCTTTGCAAGCTGGCTTTGGCACTTTCAACCCATCTCCTAAGTCTTCAAAACCAACTACTTCGTCTCTAATACTATTGTAAGCAAGATTTGCTTTAATTGCCATTTCATCACAACATATAATAACATAATTTTGAAAGTCTTTATTATTTAAATTTATATAATACAAGAAATTGAAAACAGAATTATTCAAACCTGGAGGTAATTTTAAATGTTGTATCATTTTTCTTAAAGTGTTTTTATGAGGCAAAAAGAAAAGCCCATTCAAGACTTCATATGTCCTTGGGCCACTGAAATATAATTTTAAGCATAACATTTTAAATTTTCTACTGTACCTTCTACCTTTAGGTTTTTTTAAGTTTAATTCTGCTTGAACTTTCGTAAATTCTGCAGAAGTAGGACTTAAAAATCTAGTACATAATGCCTGAAAATCAGCTAATGTACACTTTTCTAACAAGGCATCAGATTCTTCCAATCTTGTTTTCAATCTCCTGCATTGACGTTTAGATGATTCTAGGCTTTGTCGCAGTTTTTTTTTTCTTGGAGTGTCATTGGATAGAGCTGGTTCTGTTTGAGTTTGGGCATCATATTTTTTAATCGAGCATTCTTTTTCATTTGTTTCAATGCTTTGGCTCAACTTTCTTTTTCGGGAAAAATTTTCAGAAACAGGATCTGATTGGCTTGGAGAATCACATTTAGTAGCCATAGACTGGCGCATATTTGAACTCTCGTTTGAATGATTACTTTGGTTTTGAAAATCAATACTTTGGCTTTGTAAATCGCATTCAGTAGTCATACATTGGCGTTTGTTTGAATCGTTTTTTGAATCACTACTTTGGGTTAAATGTCTTTTTCGAGGTGATATTGAGGGTGATATATTTAAAAAAGCTGGTTCTAATTGGCATTGATCGGCAGTTTTTGTAGGCATATTATTTATAATAGATAATTCAGGACTGATTGATTCAAAAATTTTATTATTCGATGAAGCAGGAACCATTATTTCGTCGTTTGGTTCAAAATCCGGATGATTGCTTAAATTGCTATTTATTATTGGGATGGCATTATCTTTTAATCTATTTTTCAATGATTTATGGGTAAACATATTTTCAGGAAAATGTTTTGCACAAATGTAGCTTGAATTAATTTTTTTATCAATTGTATCCTTTTTACAACCAGATAACTGTACCCATTTCAAGTATCTAAAATTCACGAAAATAAAATAAATTATATCCTGATTTTTCTTTTATTTCTCTAAATATTATAGTATAGAAATTTTGCATACACTTTTAAAAAACCCCTATCATAAATATACAAAATTATCGTAAAATTACGAACTTGTTGTAATTTTACTAAAAAAATTGTATATTTACTAAAAAAAATCGTAAATTTTCAATCGTTATTAAATTTACAAAAAATCGTGATTTTACGATTTTTTCCGTAAATATACGAGAGGATCGTTAATTTAAGAATTTTTGTAGTATATTTACATCTGAAAAATCGTAAATTCACAACAACAAAATTTTTAATTTATTAAAAAAATTCGTAAATTTACTAAAAAAATTGTAAAATTACGAAAAATTCGCAAAATTACGACCTTCTGTTAATTTGCGAAAATTTTGTATAATTACCATAGGGCATTTTTAGCTGTGTAAAATGCTAAAAACTAAAAAAAATCGTAAATTTTCAATCGTTAGTAAATTTACAAAAAATCGTGATTTTACGATTTTTTCCGTAAATATACGAGAGGATCGTTAATTTATGAATTTTTGGTATATTTACATCTGAAAAATCGTAAATTTACAACAACAAAATTTTTAATTTATTAAAAAAATTCGCAAATTTACTAAAAAAATTCTAAAATTACGAAAAATTCGCAAAATTACGACCTTTTGTTAATTTGCGAAAATTTTGTATAATTACCATAGGGCATTTTTAGCTGTGTAAAATGTTAAAAATTTAACTTTTTTTCGTAAATTTTCGGTAACTATTTTTTTTTTTTAATTTAATTTGATTGCTTAATTTCTTAGATAAATACTGAGTATACTATATAATTTCATGATCTAAACTAAAATAATAATTACCTATCTGCATCATGTTTTGGAAAAAGAAAAAAACTATCACCATCAACGCCGCGTTTATTAAAACAATTTTTCATTGAACATATATGTTTTGACATTTTATCTGTTTAAACTTTTTATTTATAAAAATTTTCTGTATAAATTTTTTGAAGGAATTTTTCAAAACTAATTTTTTTACGAAATATTTACTGGAAATTGATATTATTTAATTGATATTATTAATTGTATATTATTAAAACTAATTAATTAATAAATTTTTTTGATTATTAACGGTTTAAAATTGCTTGTGAACTGATGAAGAACAGCTAAAAACTGGCTGTAAATAATAAAAACTTACTTTTTTTATTTTTTCCAAAATTAAACTTAAGTATTTACACTGTGAAAAAATCTTTTTACCACAAAAAGATTCTTTTTTTAAATAGCTAACCCTAATTGACTCAGCCTCCAAAATTATTTTTTATATGGAACAATAAGAAAAAATTTTTTGCGACCAAAGTATTCCTCAGTTATCAAATAAAATTTTTTATTTCCTTATCAAAATTGTTTTTAGTTACTATTTAAACTTACCATATAAGCATCTTTTTTCTCAGTGTATACAAAATTTTAATTAGCTCGTCGTATGAAAATTTTAAGAAATATAATAAAAATAAAATATTCTAACAAAAAAAAATTTTATTACTTTGTACTTGTTAAATGCTATAAAAAAATAAATTTTTTCAAGAGACCTAAGATTTCGTAGATATTAAATTTTTTCCATAAGTAAAATAATAGGGTCAAGGTGAAATTTTTTCATGTTATTTTTATAAAGCCATATAATTTTTTTAATAATTAAAAAAAAAAATTTTTAATATTTTTGAGTTGTTGGAAAAAAATATTTACAATTCTCTACAATATATCTTTATATATAATACATATGAATGGATTTTACTATAAAAATCTAGATTTACTATTGAATGTATGTGTAGAGAGAAAGAGAAAAGAAAAGAAGGACAGAAACTAAAGGCGAAAACGCGCGCATGCTACCCCGGACACGAAATCGCTTGAGAAGGTCTACTGGTAAATATGTATACTGTGATATGATATAAAGGTTCTTGTAAGCAGTAAACAGTTTGTGAACGGGGAAAAAAAACTTGCGTTTTTCTCGAAACTATTGGCCGACATATCTTCCCTTACGATTTAAAGAACCTGATAAGATAATAAGGCGTTTTCAACGCAATCTTCACGATACCTTTTTATCTTAATTCTCACCGCTTTAGGAATTTTATAAAAATTCATTCTTCATATCAGCTATTATAGAGTAGAACAATTTGCCATTTATATTGAAATAATACACATGTGTTCATACATTTAAAATGTATAGTATGAAATATCTCTTACATTTACAAAAGACACTTGTCCTTCAATAAAGTTAACTTTCTTTAAGGCCCCTGTCTCATTTTTGTGACGATTTTTAAAGGATTTTCAACATTTTTTTTCTCAGCTGTTTTATTATAAAAGTTTACAATTTTTTTTTTAAATTATTACAAAACCATTCTAGATAACAGAAAAAAATTTTTGTTTCATTTGCTTTTTTTTTTAATTTTGTAGATGGCGTGAAAGTAGAGGCTCGAAAAAAAAATTTAAAAACGGTTCTCGTCTATTGTAGGCATTGAAACAAAAAAATAAAAAGGCATATTAATCTCTATAGTGTCCTCTAGTGTGTGAACCAACATTTAGCAAAAAATACAAAAAATTGACCATTTGGTGAACCAAAAACAAAAAATGTAGTTTTTGACGTAAAAAAATGCGCCTAAAACGGACAATAAAAATTTTGTTGATGCATAATAAGCTGTTATTGTTGGTTCACACACTAGGTGTTGCAATAATAAAAAAAATGAAACAAGATTCATGTTGATAGCTCAATTAGTTTTTGATCTAGCATGGGAACCGATTTCAAACAAGTAGTTTTGAGAAAAACGCGTTTAAAGTTTTTAAATGCTTATGTTTTCATATGACTACGGCCCATAAAAATCGAAATATCTAAAAAACATATTTTTTTTTTGCTTTAAATTTATTTTTTAGATTCTTGAAATGTTTTAACATAAGATAATGAAATAAAAAAAAAATAAAAAACAAAATTCCAAAAAAGAGACAGGGGCCTTAATATTTTTTTGTAATTTTTTTACTTATTTTGTATTCCCGATGTTAAATTTTATATATTAAAATATCTATTAATTAAATTTTTAAATTTCCTTTTTTTTTTATAATTATTTTTCTATTATTTTTACTGTAATAAATTGTTACATGTCACGAATTGGACGAAAAGATGCTGCAACCACGGATACTGAGGGCTGTAGAAACTGCAGGAGACCTTTCTCCTCGACAATACGGGTTCCACCGAGAAAAGTCAACTATCGATGCCGTAAGCAGTATCACCCGTGTCATTAAGAATGAACATACAGGCAATCACTACTCTAGAAAAATCACGCTACTAGTGACCCTAGATGTAAAGAATGCCTTTAATTCAGCAAGGTAGAGGGATTTTATGGAGGGGCTAAGGAACTTCCAGGTGCCGAAATATCTGCGAAGAATTATCAGCAGTTATCTGATAAATACACTAGTTATATATTTTCAATGCTTAAGGGGTGGGCGAAAAAAGGAAGCAATACTGTGATTAACTTTGTTTTATATGCGTTAATGAGAGAATTAGACCCACAAATACACGATCAAATTATTTTGTTCTCCGATTTTTTATTCAGGTGTATTTTTGAAATAATAATATTATAAAAAACTTTTGTGTTTAAAAAATATAAAATTATATTTTTAATTGTAAATAAAATTTATTTTAAATTAATATTTTATAAAAAATAAGCATTCATTAAAAATTATAAAAATTTTTTAAATTTATTTAAAAATAATGTTATAATAAAAATAAAAAATAAAAAGTTAAAATAGCATTTTTATTGTAAGTTTGAAAATCCAATATGCTCTAATTTTGTCTAACCCTTTTTTTTTACATACCATTATTGACCAATTAATAAGATAAAAGTTGATTTGTTTAATTAACAACAATGAAAAAATTATTTTGCAAAAATAAGGGTTGATTTGCAAATCTAAGGGTGTTTAATCAATTTTATGATGTTGAAACCCTTAAATTTGTAATTAGAGACCCCAAAAATCTAATAAATCATGATCCTGCAGTTTGAAAAAGCTTGGATAAAAAGTTTTAAAAAATAAGGATTGATTTGCATATTTAAGGGCGTTTAATCAATTTTATGAAGTAGAAACTCCTAATTTCGTAATTAGCTACCCCAAAAACCTAATAAATTATGACCCTGCCGTTTGAAAAGGTTTAGATATAAATTTAGCAAAAGTAAGGGTTTATTTGCAAATCTAAGGGTGTTTAATCAATTTTATGATGTTGAAACACTTAAATTTGTAATTAGAGACCCCAAAAATCTAATAAATCATGATCCTGCAGTTTGAAAAAGCTTGGATATAAAGTTTGAAAAAATAAGGGTTCATTTGCATATTTAAGGGTGTTTAATCAATTTTATGAAGTTGAAACCCCTAAATTCGTAATTAGCGACCCCAAAAACCTAATAAATTATGACCCTGCCGTTTGAAAAGGCTTAGATATAAATTTAGCAAAAATAAGGGTTGATTTGCAAATTTAGGGATGTTTTATCAACTTTACATACTTGGGACCCCCAAATTTGTGAATAGCGAGCCAAAAAACCTATTATAATCTGCTTAAATTATTATTAATAACTCCTGTTAAAAATATTGTTAACATACCCCTTAATAGGGTGAATTAGCAAATTTAAGGGTGTTCCACCTTTAGACCGGCTCCGGGACCCTGAAATTCGCGATCAGCGACCCAAAAAACTTATAGGGGAACAAACCTCATTAGTGGGAAAAATATCGACCCCCCTTCCCGTGATTTGAGTGGAATATTAAAATAATTAATTAATTTTTATTAAAAAATATTAAATAAATTTAAAATATAAATAAATGTATTTAATATTATTAGAATAATATTTTATCGTCCGATGATAATTGAAATATGATAAATAGTATTTACTTTTATCGGTATTTACGGACTACTATTATTATTTATCAATACAAATGAATGTAATTGATGAATAATATTTAAACTGCTTTATTGTTAATGAGTCGCCCATAGCGTGTATCGCATTAACAGCAGTTTAATAAATTTTTCTAAATTAAAAATAAATTTTTAATTTTTAATTTAATTTTTATTTTGTTTCTTAGATGTTAAGAAAAATTTTATTAAACTGCTGTTAATGCGATACACGCTATGGGCGACTCATTAACAATAAAGCAGTTTAAATATTATTCATTAATTACATTCATTTGTATTGATAAATAATAATAATAGTCCGTAAAGACCGATAAAAGTAAATACTATTTATCATAAATGTATTTAAATTAAATAAATATTTTATTTTTTATAAAATTTGGGTAAAATTTAAAACATTATATAATATAAAGAGTGTACCAAGGGGCGGGGCCAGTAGGTACCTTAATTTATGCACTTCACTGTGTTTTTTTTGTTATTTCTTTCAAAAAAGAAAGTAAAATAAAAATTTTTATGTCGGGTTCTTGCTCCGACGGACACATATATGTATGTATCTGAAAAATAATCGATTATTATATTATTAATAAAAGTGCACTTTATCAAAATTAAACTCGTTCGTTTATTTCAAGAATTTCAACATAATTTTCATTCAAAATTTGAAATACATTTTCTTAAATTTTCAAAATCAAAACAACGTTAATTACATAAAACCTGAGCTTTATAACATTAACATCTATATGTTAAAAATTGCTTAGCGGAAGCTCTGCAATTGCATTTTGTGTGCCCCTGACCACTAGAAAGAGATGCTGCTACTTAACATACTACTCATTTATGAATCGTGGAAAACTTAAAGTTTGGATAATAAAAGGTTTACCAACGAAAATTTTCAGTTTCAAATTTTTAAAACGCTTATACAAAATAAAAATGTGAAAAACTTCCGTCTTTTTCTCCAAGTGTATGCGATATTTTAATTAATGTATCTCGTTCAGTTTTGATGAAAAAATAAGGTATCCAAAATATGAGTAAATTTTTTGGCTTCAATCAAGAGTTATTTAAATATTAGCCTCTAAAAACGTCCGTGTGAAAAACGTCCGCATAAATAAAAAATCCCATCAGAATAACACGTAAAATTTATTTTCATATTTGTAGCAGTACCACTTAATATACAGTTCCCGTGAAGAGCACCCATTTATATTGACCATTAAAAAGATAAATAATTTAAATTTATATAAATAAATAAATAGTTAAAATAAAACAATTAAAAATTTTATTGTAAGTTAATACAATTATGTAGTTAGTATAAAAAATAAATAATAGAATGGTAGCGAAATGATGAAAACGACTTTATTTTTTTATTTTGCTATAATACAAAAGTGCATTAGTACATATAACGGATTATAGGCTATGACTCTTAAAATTCCAGTATCATAGAAAAGTAATGATTTTAAAAATTTTATAGCCTATAATACAAACTATTCTATAACACTGCGATATAATAACTTGACAAGAATAAAATTACTACTACTACTAATTACTTGTATTTAACTCGGTATTTAAATTTTCTACTCATCATTTTTATTCATTTTTTTTAATAATCCTTTTGCACAATATTTTGAATCATTATTATTAATTATGTTATTTTTTATTGAATCATTTTGATTTATTTTCACACGAACATCAAGATTATATTTTTTTGCGTTTTTATTCAAATTCAATAGTTGCATACGTTCTTGAAAAAAATAATTATATTCTTCTAAGCTAATCAAAACTTATTTTACTGTACAGTAGTCACGAAAGTACTGTCGCAGAAAAATTTTATACGGCCCTTGTCCATAAATAAAGAATGCGCCAAATCGCAGTTTACCATCCTCGGCTTCGCCTCGGAAGTTAATTTACTTGCGATTTGGGCTATTCTTTACTTTTATGGACACGAGCCGTCAATATACTATTTATAATGATAATGAAAATAATTATGGGAATTAGCAATGATATTAAAACTTATAATTTGAAGTATAAAATTTATGCTTATAGGAAACATTTTCAAAGTGAATATTCGATTGAAAGACATGGATTGAGTGATTGCGCATTTTGTTTTCTTGATATATTAAGAAGCCATATTTTTTTCATTATAGAAATTGCAAATGAACTGGAGAAAATTCCTCATTACAATGAAAAATTTATCTTAGAATATTCTTGTAAAAAGATTTAATATTAATTAAGTTTGAAAACAAACGACTTATACATAATTTATGATCTTGATTCATTTAACCATTCAAGCTATCATATACATGCAGTATAAGGGCCTCAAACGATACACAAATCCAATAAAAACCGTCGTGCAAACCACTAAATAAACTTTAAATGTATTGCCTTCCTATTGGATTTATTTCTATTTTAAGTTATTTGCGAGAAATTTGAATTCTGTATATAGAATCCAGAAATCGTATTTTTAAATTCGTTCATATGTTTGTCTGTTAAAATACTTTAACTACTAACATGGAACATAGTACCTAAGAAGGCCCGCAAATTGAGGGGAGTCAAATGTTAACAATCCAGAGGCGGGTAAATGGGACTTAAAATAGTTTCGATTCAAGCACTTTTTAAGAATATTTTTAGTAAGTATGTACCATGAAAATTATTTGTGTAAAATACAAAAGGATTCAAGTTTTATTTCCAATTGATAAAATTTTCTAAATATTTGAATACCATGTGTTATATGGATATTATAATTATTTGTAAAGTGTACGTTAAACTGTTTGGAAAAAAAAATTAATACTATAAATACGTTTCTTATACATGCAAATAGAAAATAAAAATGTATTGGAACTCACCATTTCAAGAATTTAAATATTTATATTTTTACACTTAAAATAGTATATTAAGTATCAAGGGAGCAAAAGTTTTGGCACTAGCGTAAGCACTAGCACGAGTGCTTGGCAAAGCCGGGCACGAGTGATATGTATTTACGCTAGGGTCTAAAGTATTTCAGCCATGTGCTTACAATATTTTTTGTTTACCTAGGCGTAGAACAGGTGCAGAAAAATTTTAAAAAAGTTTTACGCACGAGTTTTACGCCCGGGAGGGTAAAAAAATTATTAACGAAAAGTAACTTCTTATGTTTATTATGAGAGGGGTAGTACCCAAATAAGTTTGAATAAATTACCTTAAGATATGATCCAAAATATTTGGTGACAAATGGGCTATCACATTGTGAAAGAACCATTATTTCTTGCTGAATATCCTCAATTTCATCTTCTGCCTCTTCCAGGTCTATAATTTTTATAGCTACAACTTGCTGAGTTCTGTTATCAATGCCTTTAAATACTTCACCAAAACTGCCTTTACCTATTCTTTCTTGCTTTGTAAAAATCAGTTCAGGATCAACCTTCTACGACGCGTAAAAGATAATTATTATTCAGTAAAAATTTTTAGTATACTAACAAATATTTCTGTTAAGATTTATTATGACGCTATAATTAGCTTAAAAACATAATAACTAAATATTTATTAAGAAGCCTTTTTGTTAGGTTCAAAACACACAAGGTAGAATGGATATCTTTTATCCTGTCTTTAAAGAGTTATCATTAATTTGCAAAATATAAATATTATTATAGTTAAAGAGTTATTTTTATTCGTTACTTATGCAATTTTAAAAATTATTACATTAATCAGGTGATAGAATATCAAGGTATCTAGGCAAAGTCCTAAAAGATTACCTTCGAGACCGTAAAGTGCTCTATAACATGCTCGACGGCAGACGAGAGAAGTAAAATGGAAGAAAAAAACAACATGAAAGTGGGAAAACCTTCGTATAATATAACTATAAATTCTAATAAATGAAAACCTCCGTATTTGTGGTTTTTGGAATACCGGAATAAAGTATTTTTTTTAATGTTTTTATATAATTTATCTTTATTTAATTTATTTAAGTTTAAAATATAAATAAAAATAGAAAAATAAAATTTTTTAAATAACTAATAATGAATATTAATTAATATTCAAAATTTATTGTATAGCTCGATAACAAGGAGAGTATTTAAATTAATTGAAATAATAACAACCTTTACGAGCAAGATTTTTTACCTTTACGAGCAAAATTTTTTATTTTTTTTAAATTTTTTGACTAAATTGCAAATGTTGACTAACAGATCTTTATACTGCATACAGCCATGTATAATTATACTAATACACTTTTTTTAGGTTTATAATATAGGAGAGGAGGTAAATTTTTTTGTATAATGAACCCGAGCAAGAATTACGAGTCTTGTACGATTTTAAAAATCGAACAAACCAGCGTAAAAATATTCTAAAAATGTTTTTTTACGAGCGAGGCTCGTACTTTTTTTCGTCATAGAGTAAGAAAAAATATTTTAAAAATATATGCACTACGAAGTTCGAAAAAATAATTATTTGATGTTAAAACTAGCTACAATTTTTATTTTTTTAGCTACGCTTTTTTGTTTTTTCAATGCTCAAAAAAAACTATAATCCTCTATTACGAATATCGTAAAAATGTTTATGAAATATTTTTTCACCCAAATAGTTTAAGAAAAAAATTACCGCAGTAGTAAAAATCTCAAAAACATATTTAAATTCTTTTAACAAATTAAAAACAATACTTTTTTTGTTATGAAATTTACAAATAAAATTCCATGACTTAAATTTTTAATAGATGAATTATCACAATTGTATTTTTCAACATATAAAATGTTTTCAACTTCAATTTATAGTAAAGAGTTAGTTGATTTAAATGAAAAATTCAGTAATGTAAAAATATTTTTTTAATAATTTTTCACTTCAAATTGGTAAGAGATCTGATCAACACAAAATTATTCAACACATCAATGATTCTACACAAAAAAGTTTTTTCTACACCAAAAATCGTTGTGCTGAAAACTTCAAAACAATTTTTTTTAGTCAAAGTATTCAACACGCCATTTTAAATATTAAATAACTTATTTCTTTCGTATACTGGCATAAATAAATATCACTTAACACAGTGTGTTGAATATTTCTATTAGAAGAAATTTGTGTTGATCTTTTTGACACAAGGGTTTTCGGTGTAGAACAATTCCCCTAAACTTTTTTGTGTAGAATTATTGATGTGTCGAATAATTTTGAGTTGATCAGATCCCTTGCCTTCAAATTTCCTTTTTTTAGGAATCAGTTTTCATGAAAATTTTAGTACCTTATAAAGTGCTTAAGATGAAAAACTGACGTGCGTAAAAATGTTTTTTTAATGTTTTTTATGCAGTTTTAAGATAGCAAAATCATTTGATTTTTACATAAGATTTATCAATGAAAATCAGGTCGCAAAAATGATTTTATCGTAATTTTTCAATTTAAATTTCTTTTTTTTTGGCCATCTTTTTTCGAAAAAATTTTGATACCTTGTGAAATGGGTACGATGAAAATCTGGCGTGCGTAAAAATGTTTTTTTAATGTTTATTACGAACTTTTAAGATAACAAAATATTTTGATTTTTACCTAAGAATCGTCAAAAAAAATGAGGTCGTAAAAATGATCTTATCATAATTTTTTAATTTAAATTTCTTTTTTTGGCCTTCAGTTTTCATTAAAATTTTGGTACCTTTTGAAGTGTTTAAGATGAAAAACTGACGTGCGTAAAAATGTTTTTTTATTGTTTTTTATGCAGTTTTTAGATAACAAAATCATTTGATTTTTACATAAGATTTAGCAATGAAAATGAGGTCGCAAAAATGATTTTATCGTAATTTTTCAATTTAAATTTCTTTTTTTTTGGCCATCTTTTTTCGAAAAAATTTTGATACCTTATGAAAGGGGTACGATGAAAATCTGGCGTGCGTAAAAATGTTTTTTTAATGTTTATTATGTACTTTTAAGATAACAAAATATTTTGATTTTTACCTAAGAATCGTCAAAAAAAAATGAGGTCGTAAAAATGATCTTATCATAATTTTTTAATTAAAATTTCTTTTTTTGGCCATCAGTTTTCATTAAAATTTTGGTACCTTTTGAAGTGTTTAAGATGAAAAACTGACGTGCGTAAAAATGTTTTTTTATTGTTTTTTATGCAGTTTTAAGATAACAAAATCATTTGATTTTTACATAAGATTTAGCAATGAAAATGAGGTCGCAAAAATGAATTTATCGTAATTTTTCAATTTAAATTTCTTTTTTTTTGGCCATCTTTTTTCGAAAAAATTTTGATACCTTATGAAATGGGTACGATGAAAATCTGGCGTGCGTAAAAATGTTTTTTTAATGTTTATTATGAACTTTTAAGATAACAAAATATTTTGATTTTTACCTAAGAATCGTCAAAAAAAATGAGGTCGTAAAAATGATCTTATCATAATTTTTTAATTTAAATTTCTTTTTTTGGCCATCAGTTTTCATTAAAATTTTGGTACCTTTTGAAATGTTTAAGATGAAAAACTGACGTGCGTAAATAAGTTTTTTTAATATTTTTGATGCAGTTTTAAGATAACAAAATCATTTGATTTTTACATAAGATTTAGCAATGAAAATGAGGTCGCAAAAATGATTCTATTGTAATTTTTCAATTTAAATTTCTTTTTTTTTGGCCATCTTTTTTCGAAAAAATTTTGATACCTTATGAAATGGGTACGATGAAAATCTGGCATGCGTAAAAATGTTTTTTTAATGTTTTTTATGCACTTGAAGAACATGCGCAGTGCATGTGAAAGAAAGAGACGAAAGAATAGAAAAAAACGGAGTCTAGAAATACAAGGCCCTAGAAGTCGGAGTTAAACGGATGTTTTTTGAAGGACGCCTGTAAAAAAAACGTGCTACTAAAAAGTATTAAAATATTTAATAACAAACATTTAATAATAAATTTGTTAAATTTTTTTCCCATTTTTGAGTGAATAAAATTTAAGTACAATTTTTTAAATTCAAATTTATTGAAACAAAGTACTAAATTGTGTAAAAGATAAGGAAAAATATATTATTTTATTCAATAAATATTAAATTAAAAATATAAATCAAATATTTAACAGTAAATAATTATAAAATGCTTGATATTTATTAAATACTCTTACACGGAAAAAAATTCTAAGTTGTATTGAGAAATAACTTTGTTGAAATATGCCAACAAAGTATTTGTTGAATTGTCATAGTTACTTAGTTGATTCAAACAGAGTGAAAATTTTATTTAAAAAAAATTATTTTTTTATTTTTTTTTTTTTAAATTAATTATTTTTTTTTTATAATTATTTTTTTATATTTATTTATGTACTTATAGGTATATATTTATTAGTAAATTTTTTTTATTAATTTAAAATCTGTTAAAAAAAACCGAAGAAAAATTTTGACTGCTACTGGGATCGAACTGAGTACCGCGGCTTCCGAGACAGCGTGATTATCCATTCTGCTAACAGGACACTTGTATTTAATAAAAAAATTTTAAGTACTATATGTTACAGATAATAATTTTAGAAATTATATGCAGAGTAAATTATACATACCCAGCGAAATGCATATTTAAAAATAATAGTTAAAACTATCATAAATAATTTTTAGGAAATCCCATTTCTTTATTATAATAATAATGAATAATAATATAAGCAAAAGTAAATTATGCATACCCGCAGTGAAATTTATATTTAAAAATAATACTTAAAACTATGATTAAAAATTTTTAGGAAATTCCATTTCTTTATTGAATAATAATATAAACAAAAGCACGCTGCTGAAAGAGAAGAGCATAATAGGATAGAAAGAGAAAGAATGAATAAATATTTTAATATAAAAGAAAAAGCATTGACCTAACTATTAAAATTAATCATATTAATGTTGTAGGTTGTTGGTTTATCTAACACTATGTTGATTCAACAAAGATTTAAGTGGTTAACTTAACAATTTTAATTTTGCTTGAATCAACAAAGTATTTGTTGGTTTAATGTTTTTATTTGACAATTCAACGTTTAATCTTTCCATTCAACAAACTTACAATACTAATCATATTTCAGTAACGTAATACGTTTAGTTTGTCTTATATTTTTTTTACGTGTATGAATAAAGATTTTAAAATTCATAAATTTTACTTCCGATACTTTTGCTTTACTTTTCCTAATTTGAGGATTGCTTTCAAATGAAGAATTTATCAGTATGAATAATCAACTGTTTTTTTTATTTTTTTTAATAGGGATTTTCACCCCACCAAAACTATAAAAAAAATCGCTGCCAAGTAATTCCTCATTTACAATAACAAAATGTTCTTAATGGTCTATTTTACTTAGTGAAAACGATAATTCTAGAGAATAGTACTTTCTTTACAGTTTTCATAGGTTTCTGACCTAATAATTAAAATTTTGTCAATTAGAATGATTTTATTCTCGAAGAAATGTATAAGCAGAATTTTGAGCCAAGTTGCCCCGACCTGTAATCTCAGGCTTTTATGAGCCAAAAATTATAAAAATTTTACAGGTCGTATTCGTTTAAGCAAATTAAGTTTTTTTAATTTTTTTTTTTTATATTTAAATCTCGTTTACAGTCAATTTTTTGGATCTAATACTGAATTTTTTGAAATTTTTTTTCTTCAAAATTTGTTACATAAAAAAACACCATTATTTCTTTTATTTTTGGATGTAATGCATCAATTATTTGTATGAAAGTACTAAAATCTGAAAATATGGGTTTTTACCCGATACCTCGAATCTGATACTTAATTTTTTGAAAATTTTTTGCTCTAAATTTGTTACATAAAAAATTTAAAAAAACACCATTATTTCTTTTCTTATTGGATTTAATGCGTCATTTATTTCTATGACAGTACTACAATCTGAAAATATGGTTTTTACTCCATATCTTGAATGTTATACTTTATTTTTTGAAAATTTTTTGCTCAACATTTTTAAATAAAAAACTAAAAAAACAGCAATATTTTTCTTCCTTTTTGGACGCAGTAATTAATTTATTTTTATGAAAGCACTAATATCTAGAATTTTCGTTATTACTAGGTAAAATAGATTATTTAGAATATTTTGTTATTGTTATTTAGAAACCATAGTGCCAATTATTTGGCAGTGCTTTTTTTTCGATTTTTTTTTTATTTCGACGTGAATTTTTGCACAGTGGGCCCAGTATTAATTTTAATGAACATAAAATTTAATTTACAACAATCATTAATTGGAATTTTTTTCAGCGCTACATATAAGAAAAATGGATAATACTGAAACGATTCAGGATTGTGGCTTATGTAGTTATTTTGATCGTAAATTTAAAAGCCCTAAGGCTGAAGACTGTTGTAGAGTAAATCCAAGAGGATGGAGCACTTCGATAAAAGCTTCTGAAGAAAGAAAAGATGGTTTTCATGTATATCTTGACAATTTACAATGCACAGTGTCTATTCATCCATTATGCAGAAGCAAATACATAAGATCTATATATGTAATTTTAACAAAAGAAAATGTGAAACCCAAAATGAAGCAGGAAGGGTCAGATTGAGATCCACGAATGCTAATTTTGATTATCTATATAATTGCATTATTTGGAAACGCCATTAATGAATGGAATACAAAACTCCCTGTTTCTGAAGTCAACGCTGCCGCAGACATTCTAAAGTTAGTTCTAAATTTAAAAATGCAAACTAAGGAATCTGAAGCTTTGAAAAATCGTCTTTTATTAGATACAAACTTAGTTGAAGAAAAGGCTAGATATCACAGAAAATGTTACAGAGATTTTTGTAGTAAAAGATATTTGATAGCAAAAGTTCAGTAGAAAAAGTAGGTCAACCTCCTAATAGTGCTGTAGATGAATGTATGAATATTTTTTTCGATTTTATAAAAGATTCTGATGATTTCCAATTTGTTTATGATGATTTTAAAGAAATATTATTCTTTCTAGGGAACCTATAGACCGTTTGAATAAAACGTTGATTTACAAATTTATAATACAATAAAAAATATAGGCAGAGGAATATTAAAATAAAAGAGTGTACTGAAGTTCTCAGTTTAGAACCATCTTATGCAACTAAATTGAATTATTTTTGGTTGTTTTTAAGGTGTGCTTATTAAAGTTGTAAAGTAAACGGTTGGAATGGGTACATAGAAAAAATTACTGAAGGTAAAACTGAATACAAAGTTTCCGGAATCGTTTTTGCTCCTTTTATAGATACACCACCAAACGAGTACCATACGCTTTATACAGCAGCTGTAAGGCAATAAAAAAAACACTGTTTTATAATATGAAAACTTGCATTCTAACGTTTGACCAACCTCTGTATATTAATATGATTGACATAATTTATTCTGGGTCTTTGTCTAAAGAAAAATTGGAACAAGATTTAAATTTAAATCTACCTTATGACGTTAAAATAATTGCCTGACTTGGTGGATTCGATACCGTTATGTCCTACATGGGATGTATCGGATATATTATGGAAGTGGTTTAAAAGATAATAATTTTTTATTACTCGTTTGTAATTCTTAAACAATAATATTTATAATCGACCTTTTTACGATTACATGATATTAACGATCGAATAAATGTCTTAGAAGCATTTCAAAGAGGTGTTGATATTATGGGTGAGATTTATAAATCTAACGGCAATTTTCGGGATCTACATTTAAGCAAGGTAAATAAAATATTAACACCACAACACATGATAGTTACAATAACTGTTGAAGATGATGTTATTCCTATTGAGCCCAACCCTATTTTCTAAAGAATGTGTTTGATGAATGCAACTCATGTAGAGTTAAAACTTTTCTTTGAATACGAACTATCACCTTATTCTCAAATATTATTCGATGAATGCGGATTTCGAAAAAATAATAAATCAGATTTATATACCTACTTTGAAGAAACAACTGAAAATTTGCATGATATTGAAAAGTTTTGATACGTTATCGATGGAGGTATGCTGCTGCATCAAACGAAATTGACAACTGGACAAATGTTTAGTGAAATAATGGATTATTACATTAACAATTTGAAGAACACTTAAGGTCAATTTATATGCGTCGTTTTTGATGGGTAAAATGCTCCATCATTTAAAACATGGGAAAGAAACCGACGAAAGAGAAAATATTTTTGCTCAGAATACAGTATAAATGATGATTCCAAGCTTCAAGTTGCGCAGGGAAAATTTCTGTCAAATCCTAAAAATAAAGCAAGGTTTATAGAATAATTTAAGACAAGATTGATAGAAAATAATATATTTTGGGCTCAGTCTGAAGGAGATTAATTGTTAGAACAGCAATGAACAATTCGCTTATAGATAGAAAAATGGTTGTTCTTCTTATACTTAAATCTTTAACATCACTGCTTCATGATTATCAAGTTTTCTACTTTATAAAACCAGTAAGCAGTAGCCTTACAGTTCCAGAAAAAATATATTCGACTAATAGTTTAAATAATAAATTACCAAATTGCATAAAGCATTTATTATTCCTCCACGCCTTCACTGTTTGCGATACAACCAGTGCGTTTTGGGGCAGGGGCAAAAGAATTTTTTTAAAAATATTCGAAGCTTTAGAAAAATTACATACTTTGGTGGAAGTTTTTAAACAACAAAACGCTGACATAAATAAACTTATTGAAGTCGGAATAATATGTACTTTGGCGTTGTACAGAGCTCTAGAAGATAAAAATTGTACACATCTAAGCTTTCCTGAAAAATCGAATTGAATAAAATTATTTCAAACTCGACAACAGATGTCATTCCACAAGAAGAGCCAAAAATAAAGAAAAAAAGGTAAAACCAGTCGATCATGCAACTTTACCCCCGACAGCTCATGCTCTAGGAGAGCACATTAAAAGGGTCTATTACCAAATCCAGGAATGGTTATATCCAAATAATCCATTAAAACCAGAAGACTATGGCTGGAGAAATGTTAGAGGCATTTTGCATCCTACGAAAATGAAACAACCAGCCGCTCCTGAAAATATTTTGAATGTTATTCTTGGACAGGTTGTGGTAAGGCTTGCGGTTGCAGAAAGAACGGCATGGAGTGTTCCACTCATATTTTAATACAGAGCTGTACCTAATAAATTTTTTTTTCATTTTAAAAATATAAATATTTTACCTTTTAACACGGAGAAAAATAATTTTTAAATATAACCAAAATTGCTGGTTATGTTTAAATCATACAGTATTGTTATTTTCTGTTCAAATATTTTGTAAATATAACCATATTTATAGTTAGTATTGCAATAATCTAACTTCATACTTGTAAAATTTACATAATTTTTTTGTTATTAAAACTAACGTCGTTTTATTAAAATTAACCTTGCAAAATATACAAAATATTTTTCTTCGTGTATGGTAAAAAACAGAATTTTTTCATTCAGCAGCTAAAAAAATTTTTTTTAAAATAATTTTGTTGAACTCGAGTTACTATCATTTAGTATACACAAAAACGGTCATTTTCCATCCAGCAGAATTTTTTTTCAAAAGTTTCGTTGAAGCCGATTTTTGACCACTTTTTTTTACTACGCTGTGTGCAGAATGTCCAAATGCCCAAATGAATGTCCAAACGTGGGGTGCCCGAATGTACCATGCTCAAATGTGGGATGCCCAAATGTTTCATGCCAAAATGTGGGGTACCCAAATGTACCATGCCAAATTGAGGTGTCCAAATGTACCATGATCAAATGATCCATGTCAGCGGCAGAGTTTAGAATTTTATAATATAGAGAGATTAGTCCTAAACTTTTATAATTTTCGAAAAATTATTGTAACTTTCGACAGATCGAACCGATTACCTTGAAAATTTAGGTGGACACGTAAAAAATATGCCCGAGTCAAATGAAATTCTTTTTGATCAAAAACTTTTTTTTTTTTTTTTTTTTTTTAATTAAATATTTTATTGTATAAATTTTATACAAAGTTTAGTAGTACAGTTGTTTTTACATATATGCGTATCACATGAAGTTATATAAAACTATAGAAAAAATAAAATTTAATTAAAAACATAATAATTGTAACCAAATAAATTCAAACAAATAATAATTAATAATTCAACTTAAGCTAAATTATTGAATAAGAGAAAGTGAAAAGAAAGGAAACAGTTTACGGAAAAATTTAAAGTTGAGTAGAAAGTTAAAGATGAGGGGTTAATAGGGAGATACCCGATTCTCGTGCATCAATTTCTAGTAAATATTTATGTAGATTAGATTTAAAAGAGCTAATAGTAGACGAGAATCGAATATTTTCAGGAATTGAATTCCAGAAGGAGATCATGTAGATCAAGGAGGAATTACTATAAAGGGGATTTTTCGTGAATTCAACTTTCAGGCGAGGTCTGTTTTTAGGACGCAACTCACGAGCTGGCTTGTAAATATTGACTTTAGATTTCAAATACACCGGTTTGCCGTTCTGCAAGATGTTGTAGATATGTGAGGCACAGAGATATTTAGCCCTCAGCTTAACATTTTGCCAACCTAACGTAATCCTGGCAGGAGAAGTACTAAAGAGATATTTTATGTCGCAAACATAACGAACTGCTGCATTTTGCAACTTTTTAAGCCTTGCATATTGATATTTGGGGAGGTTTCCTACTGGGAACATAAAGTTATCCAGTAGGGAAAGACAAGGGCAGAGACTAACTGCTTCCGAAGGTTTTTAGTGACTAGGTTTTTAAAGTACCTTAATCTATACAAGGAATAGTTTACCGTTTTTACTACATGATTAAGGTGAGTATTCCATTTCATGTCAGAATCATAAAAAATACCAAGATTGTTTACTGATTTAGAAAGTTTGATATTTACTACACCAAAATAAAATGAGTAGTTGGAATTATAAAAATCAGTTACATTTTTACCGAATAGAAATATTTTTGTTTTATCTTTATTTATGACAAAGTTATTTAAAGAAGACCATAGTTTGATTGCCTTAATATCGTTTTGAAGTAAAGAAACACCAAGATCAAAATCTTTATAAGGAGTTTGAATATAAATTTGCAGGTCATCAGCAAAAAGGAGCCTTTTTGAATACACTATTCTGGTACCTATATCGTTTAGATAAATTAGAAAAAGAAGGAGGCCCAGCACCGAACCCTGGGGAACTCCACTTATTATACTTTTAATAGATGAAACCTTGCCATCATAGATCACAGATTGAGTTCGGTCAGAGAGATAATCAGCAAACCAGCCTATAACGCTTTCAGAAAAACCAAATGTCCCAAGTTTTTTTAACAAGAGCTCATGGGAGACCCTATCAAATGCTTTTGACAGGTCGATCATGACTAGGATGGTAATTAAGTCTAGATGATGACCGCGACAGATTTCATCAGTGAGGTTGGTTAAAACAGCCTAGGTGCTGTGAGATTTCTGGAAGACCGATTGAAAGCTATCTAGCAAATTTTACTGATTTAAAAAGTCAGAAATTTGCTTATGCAGGATTTTTTCAAAAATCTTTGATATAATACAAAGTAATGATACAGGTCTATAGTCACCAAGTAGGCTAGGATTCGGGACTTTCGCTGTAGGGAGAATGTTTGCGTGTTTCTAGGCTTTAGGGTATTTATTCAATATTATTAATTTATTAAAAAGTGCTAAAAAGACCCTAGAAAGCGCAGGAAGACGTAATTTCAACACCTTTAGTGAGGTACCATTGGGACCTACAGATTTAGTGGAAAATCTTGAATGCCCAATCTAAGTCTTCCATTTTTATGCGTTTGAATTTAAAGTTATTAGGCCTAGTTGGGCTAGTTGAGTTATGAGTAAGGGGAACTGATGGAAGAGCGTTTTGAGTAGTAAGAAAATAGTTGTTGAATTCATCGGGAGTAAAGAAGTGTTTTTCTTTAATGGAGGATTTAGTGAGTACCAGGTGGTTTATTTCTTTCCAGAGAGTGTCAGAGGAGCAATTTGTGTTTAGCTTTTCAGAGTAAAATTTAATTTTTTCATCAGCGATTTTTAATTCCGGCGTGATCCTTGGAAGGGACTTGTTACTTAATGTAAATTCTTTAAAAGGGGCTAACGAATCAAGAACAGAAGTAATGTGTTTAGCAGTATTTTCCCAAATAAAATCTACGTCGGAATTTTTGAATGCAAAAGACCAATCAAACGCCAACAGTCTTAGAGTAAATTCCTCTTGTGAAATTCCATCGATATTTCTGTATTTTATTTGGGAAAATGGAGTTTTAGGGACAAAGATGTCAAGAGTAACATCCGTTACTCTTGAAAGAGTAAAGTGATTGTTAATAAAGGGGAATTTTCCAAAAGAAATAATACGATCATTTTCATCGACAATGCATAGATCTATGGCGGAATAGTGTTGAGGACCTTTATGAGTAGCTCCATGTGGAACAAGATATAGCTTATTTTCGAAAATGAAATCATACATAATGTTAGATTTCTGATTAAAGTAAAACATGTCTGCATTGAAGTCACCTAGGATAAGTTTATTACTACACTGACAATAGTAGGGGAACGCTTCCTTCCCTCAGTTAAGACAACAGACTTATCAAGCTTTTAGGATGGAATATTTCTTATTTTGGGAAAGAATCTTCCCTAAATTTTTGAATAATAAAATTAGAGTAGTAAAAACTGCAATCTTCTTTATCGGCGAACGGTATTTTGGGAGGTATTTTTATTATTTTGAGATAGCAGCGCTCCAAAATCATAAGAAAGATTTTATACAAATTTAGGGGAAGATTCTTTCCCGAATGGGATATCTGCTTCCCCGTTCTTTTGTCAGTGTATAGTTGACAATAGTACTAGATAAATTTTCCAAAAATTTTATGCCCTGATGAAATCTAGAGTCAGGGGGTCTATATACAACAGCCACGATCAGGTAAAAGTTTGAAAGATTAATTTAACAAATTAAATACTCGGCCAATTTCTCTTGTCCGGTGTCCGAGCTTCTATCGAGGATACGGTATTTAGTGTTACTTTTAATATATAACGCTACTCCCCCTGAGTTTCTACCTTGCCTGTCATTCCTAATTAGAGTATAACCCGGAATTTGGGCCATGACGTCAGTGAAAGCACTGTGTAACCATGTTTCAGTTACAGCTATCACGTTATATTTCCCTGAAATGAATTTAGCGCGAACAAAGTCCATGCGATTGGGCTTACACAGGGAGCTTGCATTAAAATGGCAGGCTTTGAAGAGTTTGGGCAAATAAACGTTAGCATTTTAACATGGAACATGTTTATAGGGAGGGGGTACTTCAAAACTGGAAAATTAAGGGGGGGGGGGGGGTCAAATTTGTCCTTTTTAAGGGGTGGGGGGGTCAAATATGTCCTTTTTAAGGGGGGGATCAAATTTGTCCTTTTTAAGGGGGGGGGGTCAAATTTGTCCTTTTTAAGGGGGGGGGGGTCAAATGGGACTTAGAATATTTTCGATTTAGGGACCTTTGGTGCAGAAGTACTTAGGGAGCATTGGTGCAGAAGTACCTAGGGACCTATAGTGCAGAAGCCCCTAAAGACCTTTGGTACAGAAGTACTTAGGGAGCATTGGTGCAGGAGTCCCTAAAGACCTTTGGTGCAGAAGTACCTAGGGACCTATGGTGCGGAAGTCTCTAAAGACCTTTGGTGCAGAAGTACTTAGGTAGCATTGGTGTAGAAGTACCTAGGGATCTATGGTGCAGAAGTACCTAAAGACCTTTGATGCAGAAGTCCCTAAAGACCTTTGGTGCAGAAGTACCTAGGGTGCAGAAGTCTCTAAAGACCTTTGGTGCAGAAGTACTTAGGAAGCATTGGTGTAGAAGTACCTAGGGACCTATGGTGCAGAAGTCCCTAAAGACCTTTGGTGCAGAAGTACTTAGGGAGCATAGGTGCAGAAGTCCCTAAAGACCTTTGGTGCAGAAGTACCTAGGGTGCAGAAGTCTCTAAAGACCTTTGGTGCAGAAGTACTTAGGAAGCATTGGTGTAGAAGTACCTAGGGACCTATGGTGCAGAAGTCCCTAAAGACCTTTGGTGCAGAAGTACTTAGGGAGCATTGGTGCAGAAGTCCCTAAAGACCTTTGGTGCAGAAGTACCTAAAAACCTTTGGTGCAGAAGTACCTAGGGAGCATTGGTTCAGAAGTACCTAGGGACCTATGGTGCAGAAGTCCCTAAAGACCTTTGGTGCAGAAGTACTTAGGGACCATTGGTGCAGAAGTCTCTAAAGAACTTTAGTGCAGAAATACTTGGATATAAATATTGATATTATGAACAGAATAGATACTTTATTATCAGTGTTAGTTATTAGTGAACATGTTCCATGCTCGTTGGTTGTGTAGTTACACAAACCGGTCATAAGTTTTTTATTTTTGTTTGTAAAATTTTTGAAAATATCATTTCTTACCGGTAATTGCTAGTCCTGAGAATGTTGGCTGAAGTTTTGAGAGAGATATTGATTTTCAATATGAGTAGGGAGAGAGGAAGAGGATGTTGGTGGAGCAGCGACAGGTAACGAGTTTTGAGGAGTGTTGTGTTGAAGTACAGGTTGACGTAGAATAGTAGATGGTAGAGTAGTTGGAGGTTTAGAATAAGACTGAGGTACAGTGGGATGGGGAGGGCGATAATTGGAAGGAGAAGGTTTAGTGTTTAATGGGAAAGTAGAATTATTATTTGAATTATTGATATTATTATTTTTATTTTTGTTTTGAGGGTATTTGGGTCTATTTGCGGAATTGAAGTTAAACTGATGATTAGGCTGAGTAGAAAAGGGGGGTTGTGGCTGAAAGAGAGGACAAGGCGTGGTTTGTTTACGTTGATTCAAATGGGTATCGGGATATCGGGCTTGAGGTTGACGTGGGTTGAATGGAGGTCTTATTTTAGGGTAAAGCTGTTGAATTGGAGCCTTGTTTTGAGGTTGAGCTGAATATGTAAGTTGTTGTTGAGACTGTGGTTGTTGAGCTTGGAGCTGTGCCTGCTGTTGAGATTGAACTGGTAGTGAGTAGTATTCCTGAGATTGTTGTAAATAATTTAACTGCTCGCTGTTTAGTATTTGTTGTTGTTGCTGGTCTGAGACAGAAGATAAATTTTTTGATAAATCTTCTAAATCTTTGTGACAGTGTATCAGTATAGCCCTATCATGGGGGTTTACTTGAAGAAAGATTTGCTTCTTGTTGTGCCAGACTCTAAAGAGCCCGAAAGAACGTTTGAGATTTCTAGCAGCAGTAAGTAGTTTATGTGTATCCTGAGGAAGGAGCTCATTTATATATATAAGATTAGCAGACATTGAGTATTTAAAAACATCAGAGTTGGTTATGCTACCATGAGCTTTTTTATTATCAAGCAAGCGTAAGCAATGAGCAGAAGAGTAGAAAGTAACTTGTACTAGAGAGGTATTATTAGGAGTTTTAACTATGCGAACTTTTCTAATATCTTGTTTACTCAGGTTTACTTTTAAGTAATTGGCAAGAGTTGCTATCATGCTTTTTAGGTCGACATTGTTATTTTCGATATTTTCAAGTCCAGAAATCATTAAATTGGATGAATAATCGACTTCCATGATCCTAACTTTGGAATCTAAATTACCAATCTGCTCTTCATGGGATTTCAAAATGTTGGAGAAAGCATTAATAGTATTATAACAATTATTGGTAAATTGTTGTTGGGCCTTGCAAAAATTTGATATATTATTGAAATCATCTCTGATTAGATTAAAATTTTTGTTAAAGACATCAGTTATCTCCTCAAGTGTAGCATTTTTGGGGTCCTTAACCACAAAAAGAGGTTTAGGATTGTAAACAAAAGAATTTAAATTTGAAGAAGAAGCCATAGCGGAGGTTTTGTCTAAGGTGGAATTTTGACTTGAGATACTATTAGGAGAATTATTATCAAAGATCATTTCTGTAGAATCGATAGTTTGATTAATCGTGCCTTCAGGATTCTTAACTTGATTTTGAGATTCAGTAACAAATTTCTGATGAAGCACCTCAAGATCATTCTTTTTTCTTTTTAAAGCTAAACTAGGCTCAGAGTCAGACTTATGTAAAGTAGTGTGTGCCTTTGTTGAGGAGGAATAGAGTAAGTTTGCCTGATGTCAGGTAATTGAATGCAAAGACTACACAAGTTACATTCCTCATCAGTGGGTGATTTTACCTTATATAGGTCACAAGTATCATGGAATGGCTTTTTGCAAATTACACACGGTATGGGCTTAGTTACCTCTTCAGTACAAAAAGAGCAAACATTTAAAGACATTTTGCAGTTTAAAGAAAATAAGAAATTATATTCAAATATTTAAAAATTACCCTTGAGAAATGTTTATTACTGTAGATAAGAAAGAAGAATGCAAAAATTGTAAGTTACCTTTTTTGGTAAAAACATTTTTACTGTAGGTAATGTAGAAAGTTTACTATTTATAGTGAATATAATTACTGAAGATAATGCAGAGAAATGCTATTTCAATGTAGGCAGTAAATAGTGTAGAAGCTACAAGATGAAGGCACTAGTACTATTGAGAAGAAAGCAGTAAGCAAGAAAAAATGTAATGACTAACTATCTCTATATATTATAAAGTTATAACCGCCGCCGCCGCTGCCGCCGCTGCCGCCGCTGCCGCCGCTGTCGCATGAGCCCTTTGTGCCAATGGACCTTTTGTGCCAAAATGGACCTTTTGTGCCAATGGACCTTTTGTGCCAAAATGGACCTTTTGTGCCAAAATGGACCTTTTGTGCCAATGGGCCTTTTGTGCCAAAATGGACCTTTTGTGCCAATGGACCTTTTGTGCCAATGGACCTTTTGTGCCAAAATGGACCTTTTGTGCCAATGGACCTTTTGTGCCAAAATGGACCTTTTGTGCCAATGGACCTTTTGTGCCAAAACGGACCTTTTGTGCCAATGGACCTTTTGTGCCAAAATGGACCTTTTGTGCCAATGGACCTTTTGTGCCAATGGACCTTTTGTGCCAAAATGGACCTTTTGTGCCAATGGACCTTTTGTGCCAATGGACCTTTTGTGCCAAAATGGACCTTTTGTGACAAAATGGACCTTTTGTGCCAAAATGGACCTTTTGGGCCAATGTGGTCCTTTTGGGCCAATGTGGTCCTTTTAGGCCAAAATGGACCTTTTGGGCCAATGTGGTCCTTTTTGGCCAAAATGGACCTTTTCGGCCAATGTGGTCCTTTTGGGCCAATCTGGTCCTTTTGGGCCACAGTGGTCCTTTTGGGCCAAAGTGAACCTATTGGGCCAAAGTGGTCCTTTTGGGCCAATGTGGTCCTTTTGGGCCTATGCGGTTTTTTCTATATTTTACCAATTATTATAAAGTTGTTTTTTTTATATTTTTGTATAATCTATATTTTTTATACTTTGTTTAAGTTTAAAATATAAGTAAAAATAGAAAAATCAAATTTTTCATTTTTTGACTAAATTGAAAATGTTGACTAACACCTCTTTATACTACATACAACCATCTAAAATTATACTAATACACTTTTTTTAGGTTTATTTATCATTTATGTGCATACTTTAATACCGATTTTTCAAGCCGATTTTTGGCCACTTTTTTTTTTTACTACACTGTGGTACGCCTTACAAGTGATTATAAAAATATACTATCGCAATACTTCAATCACTCTGCGGGGGTTGGCGCGCGTAGCGCGCAGGGGGCGGAGCCCCCTAGTATATGTATATATGTGTGTATCTGTTTAAAGTATATGTATATATTATAGATATATACATGAGATGCTTTAAAAATAAGTTGTATGCACTAATTAAGCTGATTTAAATAATTATAATGCAACTACACAAGCGAGGAAGTATTTTAGTCCTAACCTTGCTTTGATGTGAATTTACTTAAATAGAACTTCCTAAGTCTGTACTATGCCAATAACTATCCTTGATGTTGATGTGTTGTTTATGATCGAGTAAACACGTGACCCAACAGGTTTGAATGAACAAGAGCCTGATGTTGATAAGAGGTTATGTTGATCAGTCAAAATTTTTGATCTGGGTTTATTAAGATTACAAGAAAAATACAATAAAAACTTTTATTGCAAAGCAATCTTCACCCAGTTAATTTTCGTTTGAGCTATAACTCAACAAAAAAAGAAGTACTTTAATATACTTTTAAATAAATATATGAGTAGCAATGTATAAAAACTGTTTCCAGTACTTACATGCGCACGCAATCCTTTTTTCTCAGTTTCAGTTTTTTTCCTTAAATATAATAAAAAATTTTTTCTTGGAAATTCAGTTTTTTCAACATAAAAACTTTTTGTCGTTATCAATTGAAATAAAACCTAACATATGTTCTGTTCCGTAATTTTTGCCTTCTTTTGCCGTAAACCCGATGTCTGTAGCTTTTATCATGTTCTCGTTTATCGCGTTCGGACATACAGACATAAATAATTAAAGATTTAAATATATATATAGGATTCTTATTATTATCATTATTATTATATACAAATAGTTTTATTAAAATATATAATTTACATTATACACACACACACCAACACATATGCGCGCACGCACGCACGCACATAGACACACAAATAAATTTCTAAATATATATCGTAGTAAGATAGTAAGATAAAACATTTAGTAAATAAATCAATAGTAAAAAGCACTGGATTAAAATAAATGACTTGAGTAAATAATTATAACAAAAAGCAGCCATTAATCAATCTATCGATGATTATGAGTCAATGTTTTGTGAAAAGAAATAGAATAAGAGGGTTAACTATTATATTTTAATTTTGTAAGTTACATATTATCTGTATCCTATTACCTTATACTTTTTTTAAACCATGAATATGACTTTAAGTCGTTATGAGAACCACGTAAAGGCTTGTCTGATTTTTATATTTAAATAGTAACAAAAGAAATTGCGGCTCCTTCATGCAGACAAGTCTGTGCATCACTAAGGATGCAAAATATCTTAATAACAAATAATATGCAAATCTGCCAGTGTCATAGCGTATCGAATTTAACCTTCCAAAAGGTTAGAGCTTCTTCTAAGATTTGAAAGTCTTTGCAATTGCAATTTTAATAGCGATCTCAGCAGTAAAAACAATAGCAATCTTTGCAAATCAGATAATAAGCACAGGATACTTATTGTTGGTGGGCTATCTAAATCTAGCCCCCCCCCCGCTCTTTTAGAGACTTGATAATGTAAATATTGAGAAAACGGAGATGTTCATTCCAAGATTTATGAACATCAATAATTAATTAAATTTACGCTGCTTAGGCTTTTCAATTTTAAAGTCTTCCTTCTTTTTTTTAATCTATTAGATATCAGTCACGTACGATTTACTAGAACTTTTGGTACTCATCTTAGAACACTCACTTTAAATGACCAAGACACTGTGACCAAATCCTCTTCTTTTATCAAAACCTTAATTAATACAGTATTAGTAAAGTTGGTTATATACTTTCAAAGAAGGCTAGTAATTATTTGACAAAAAATGATATTAATTTAAGGTCCAACAACTAAGGTCCCCCGAAGCTACTGGTGCATCGCCAAATAGAAAAATCTTTAATAATTAAGTACTTTCTTCTTTAGAAAAAATAAAATACTTATCGATAAAAATAACTTAGGTTTATTTTAGCTATGAGACCAAGTTATAAAATTATTAAATTAAATTAAAATGAGAAAAAAAAATTTTTTTAACGGTCACAATTGGAAAAAAAATCCAAATGCAAATTTTGGAATTAGCCCCATTTTATGAGGGAACAAAGTTGGTTGATTTTTTTGTTCTAAACTATAGGTTATTATATGTACTTTAACCTAAATGTATATTAGGTTATGTTATTTCAATAATTTCAAAAAACATTTTTTCCTTTTTTTTTTTTTAGAAAAAACGTTTTTTTTACTTATTTTATTTATTAACAAACATGCATATGAATAAATTTTTTTTGTGTCGAAGATTTTAAGATAGATTATCTCATTTAATTTTAAAATATAATTTTATTTAGAAAAAAAAATCAATACTGCATGCATAAAATTATAAGCACAATAGAAAAGGCATATGAGTGTGCATATTTTGCATATTTTAAAACAGGATTGTTTCTCCGTAAACATTCCTCGTAGGTAAAAAATACAAAATAAAAAAATTGTCTTTGTTTTTGCATAAAAAACAGGATAAAAAACGACTGCTTAATGGGTTAAACTATTCAAATTTCAAAATGAAACGGTTACTTCGAACTAAACAATATTTATCTTATATTACAAAGATATATACAGTATTTCCATACCGTATAATTTTTATTTAAAATTTTTCAATTTTTAAATAAATTATTAAGATGATTTAATTGATGTTAAACAATTTTACAAGTTAAATTAATTAATAATTTAACTTAAAAAAGTGGTATTGAATGAATAAAAAAATGTCCATCAGTTTGTCTCGAGCGGGATTCGATCCCACGACCTTTGGTTTGCCGGACCAACGCTCTACCAACTGAGCTATCGAGGGTGGACAACCACAAGAGACAATCAGGATCATTTTCTTATTCATTCAAGGGGCAACTTTGAGACCTAGTGCGAAATACGTCGAACGTTAAAATATTAATTAATGTAACTCTTATAATTATATTTTAAATTTAGACATAATAAATTCATTTTAATTAATTTAAATAACTTATATACAGTAATTTAACGATTTAAAAATCATCGACTCATGTAACTTCAAAGTTAAAAACTAGAATTTAGAACATAAAATTTTTTTATAATCTCTTCTTTTTTATTTATTTTAAATAATATTTTCAATAAGACAAAGCTGTAAAATAATATACAACTTATTCTTAATCTCAACTAATGTATGTATGAAATGAAATGAAAAATAATATTTTTTTAAATTAATATTATTTGTTTGAATTTAATAAGAAAATTTATTAAAATCAATTAAACTTATATATCTTTACTTTTCTATATGGATAAATTTAAATATAGTGAGTGCGATTTGTATGGTCGGGTTTTCACAACTGCCCCAAAATATTTTTAACTGTCGTAAAAAATATAAGAAAAATGAGTCATAATTTTTTTTATTATTGCTGTAAAAAACTCACATTAGCATGAAAAATTTAAAGGATATATCTTTTCATGTTTTTAAGAGCGTTTATGTTAAAGCAGCGAAAAACAATGAAATAATAAAGAATTTTCTGATTAATTTTGAATAATTTGTATAATTTAAAAATAAAAAAATTCATTAAAAAATGATATATTTTAATCTTTCAATTTAAAATTTTGCTGCTTTAACATAAACGCTCTTAAAAACATGAAAATATATATCCTTATGTAAAATTTCCCGCGGAATCCAAATTTTTGGTCAGATTTTTAATTGCTCACGTGACTTGACAGGAAATTTGAAATTTGTAAAAAAGGATCTTTTGAAAGCTGCTATTTTTTTATCTAGAGCTCCCAAAAAGCAGTGTCCCATCGAATTTTTTTTTTGCCAAAAAATATAAGGTTTAAGGAAAATTTTAATCCTGGTTAGAAGATTTTTCTCTAATAGAGATTTGAGAAATCGATTTTTGAAAAAAAACCGCCTAATCATACCCCTTACTCACAATTGCTAGATGAAATAGCAAATGCAGAACTGTCACAACAAAATTATAACTTATTATATAACCGAAGAGAAACCGTTATACCCAAAGAAGAATTAAACAATTTTAAAAACGCAATTTATTTATATACAACGTGTGCACAAGTTAAAACACATAATGAAACATTTTTGAAAAATACGGGACATCCAGTTGCACGCATAGTTTCAATAAACACACCCAATATTGCCGGACGAAAAAGCAACAGGATTACAGAATATATTATACTTGTCAAAAGACTGTAGAATAATGTTACGTACAAATTTATGGGTAGCAGGTGGATTAACAAATGGAAGCTTAGGATAATATACGGGAAATAATATATGCTGATAATAAATCACCACCACAATTACCTCAAGTATTAATGGTTGAATTTGACAATTACAAAGGACCATTTTTGTATAAAAATTATTTCCCAATTATTCCCGTGGAAAGAACTTGGAAACATAATAATATTTTATGCAGTCGCACGCAATTTCCAGTAATGTTGTCATATGCTCTTACCATCCACAAGTCTCAAGGGCAGACGTTAGATAAAATTTTCTTACACATAGGAAACACGGAAAGACAATTGGGAATTACATACGTCGGTTTGAGTCGAGTTAAATCAATTAATGATATAATTTTAATATAAGGTTACAACAAATATCGTTTTGACTCAATACGACTTTCAACATCTTTTAAAGTGAAACAAGATTTCATGCAATCATTAAACAAAATTAATAAAGCAATTAAAGAATAAAATATTTATTAAAATATTTTTCAAAAACAAATCATATATAATCAAAAATTAATTAATTAAAGTTATTATTTTGAATATACATTTAATTTTAATTACTATTATGTAAATAAACACGCTAATACTGTAAAAGTACACATACAATATTTTGTACATTAAATATTTATTGTTTATAACAAAATGAGTTTGATTATTTACTTCACCTAATATACCCAATTAATAATATTTCAAATAATAAAAATCGTCTGTATTTAGGAATAAATTTAGTGGGTTGTTATGCTTCGCACAGTCTATAATTGTTAGCAATTATCTAGTATTATAAAGAACTCATTTATCGACGTAGGGAGATTTTTATTGTATGGCAGCGTATGTGAAAAGGGGCTCCGGAAATGAAAAGAGGGATCGAAATTACTTAATTGGAGAGTTTTACAACCCAAAATATTCAGTATTTTCTTTATTTGTGAAAATCACCTCTTGCTTACTAAAGATACCTCCAGGAAGGGGTTGTAAGAACAAATACACGCGTATTTGATTATTTTTTTCCATGTTTTGTGAGTCTTAGTAATTATTTTTGATGCCGAATAAAAATTTTTTTATATTTGGGAACATCGTAAGTTTCTTTAAGAATTAATTAATTTAGAAGTTAACGTAATGACTAACCAAACCAAGAAATCAATTTTTGATTTTTTTAACTGAACATTGATAGGCGGACGATTCTTTAAGAATTATTTGAAATTTTGCCCCATTTTAGGGGTTGATATCTCATTTTGCAGGAGTTAAGGGTGAGAACAGAAAATAAAAAGAGTGACACAAATTACCTACAAGGTGAGTTTTCAACCTAAAATAAATAATTTTTATTAACGAAAAATTCAATTGACCAAGAACTGTTAGTTAAGAATCGATATAGGTTAATACAGGTTACGAAGGTTTTTGTGCACGCAGAATCTGAATCCAACACCTAAATTTTTAAATTTAAAACTGTGAACTGGAAATTGACCTATTACTCGACCTATTACCGAAAATATGGCTTTTGAATTTTTACAAATTGAAAAATATTAGTTTCATTATGCTTACTAGGGTTTCTGGGCATTCGTAAAACCCGAATCTAACACCCAAACACGAAATTTGGGCAATAATATACAAGTAAATTGGTGTTAGTGAATTAATATTAGCATAAAATCACAAGTCATGGCAGAAGCCGATCTTAAAGATGACATCTGTGTAATTTGTCACAAACCAGGTATCAGAAGTTATCCGCTGAGAAAATGTAACACGTGTAATATCCTACTACATCGACGCTGTGCACAAAGAACAGTTGGTCAAGTTATACTTTGTAATAATTGCTTATTATTGAAAGAGAAAGCAAGTAGAAAGAGTGGGAGCGGTAACACTGGTACCCCACCATCTAATATGTATACAGTTAGTTCCTCCTTAAAGAGACCGCAATCTGTATATACTAAAGTTACGCCTACTGCCAGCAGAATACTCTCTTCGCAAGGGAACATTGCTAATAAAAATTCACAAGAACAAAGCAATAGTATACAAAAATCTCGACTTTCGACGCATGATACTGTTAATAAACCGTGTAATTGTACACAAAATATTAATAGGTCACTAGAAAACTGGGAAACAATTCTCCAGACAAAATTTGACTTACAGCTAGATATTATTCAAAAAACCATCCATGAAAATTGTAATGCCATCAGAAAAGAATTATTGTCTTTTTACAACATCTTAAAAACTAATAATTCCAAAGAGACAAGTTTGCCATCAACAACACAGCATACACATGAAGCTTTTAATGTGGAACCAGAACACTCTCAAGTTTCGTCAATAATATCTAATAGTAAATATTCACTAAATAATTTAAATCATAATAGTCATTTTGTTCCTAATTTTCATAATTCAAATTTTAATACTACTTTATTGAACCAAAAAAATTATATAGATGCAAATAATAATAACAGCAAATTTTATCCAAATTCATTTAATCAAAATAACACTAAATCTAATTTTTTAATCAATGATATATTAAATTTAAATTCAACAGATTCAAATAAAAATGTATTAACTAATATTTCTAATAATGAATTTTCTAAAGATATAAATATTAATAGTAGTTGTACAAATTCTAACTTAATTTTTTCAAATACATTAAATTCAGATTTTTGTAATAGCAGTGATAATGGCAGTGGTAGGGGTAGCAGGGGAAACAGTAATAGCATTAGCCATTTAAATCTAAATAATAGTGTATATAGTAATTTTACCAGAGGACTGATGCCCACAGTTAATGCAGGCACCTCAGAAATTTTTTCACAGCCTACCAACTTAGTTGGCAATAATTTACCTAATAACAATTTACAAGCTCACCTCTTATATACTGAAAATAGCTTCAATACAGGACAAAATTATATGTTCAATCCAAGTAATAGTAATAGTAAAAATAATAACAATAATATTTATAATTGTCCTTCTAATAATAATAATGCTGCCTCCCTGCCTCACATTTATCCTAATAATAATGAATCTCGTATTGAAGACAGAGAAATTTACATAAGTGGGTTCATGAAGCTTTCCTCTAATGATGATCTTCAAAATATCTCTCTTGCTATTATTCGTGGTATCATTCCCTCATTTAATAGAAGTGATATAATTAGTGTTAGATTGGTTTATAGTCGTAGTAATAATGTGCAAGCATCAAAATTTCCTTCGATAATACCCTGTTTAAGTTCATCTGATTTGGTTAGGAAAATACTGCTGTTACAACGCAGTAAAAATTATTTTAGTACTAAGGATATAGATCACTCTCTCTTGAACAACATTAACATCTCTGACTTACCTACCTCAAAAATTATCTTAAATAGTGTTTTAACCACTCATGAGTATAAATATTATTCTGAATTAAAAGACATTGCTCGCAACATCGGTTTTAAATATATTTGGCACAGAGAAGGTAAATTTTTATGTAAACGCAAGACTGGTGACAGATCACATTATTTTACTTCTATACATGACTTAAGAGCAATATGGGCATGTTATGCAGACATAAATGATAATTCTGCTAAGGAAACAACAACAGCTAACATAAACAGCAGACGTACTGATACAGATACAGTTTGACTGGAGGACCAGAGATGTGACACATTTAAGGCAGGATTTGTTAATGCTGCATCACTGAAGCGCCATTTCAAGCAATTTCGGGAATCTCTTGAAGATGATTCATCTTATCACATCATGGGCGTTGCTGAATCGCGCTTTGGTGATGTAGTAGACGATGGTATTATAGCGATTAGAGGTTATAGTTCGATCAGACAGGATCGCAATACTCAAGGTGGTGGGGTTGTACTGTTCATAAAAAGTAATCTAAGAGCCACAGTTTTAGCCCGTTCTGATACAACCAAAAGTGGCAAGCCTAATGCTATTGAATACCTCATGTGTTGCATCGAAGGCGATAATATTCCTCCAATCTTTGTTTGTTTGATATATCGTCCATCTTATGTATCTTTTGAAGCAGATCCTCAATTTTTGTCGAATCTACGTGATCTATCAACAAACTATAGTCACAAAGTCATTATGGGAGATTTAAACTCAGACTTACTCACAGACAGTACTAATACATCTCTTATAAAAGACCTATTTAGTGAGTTATCATTGCAGATAATAAATCATTGTGCAACGCGTCGTCCTCCAGGCTCTAGCATATGCAATACCTGGATTGATGTCATCGGTATAGACAGCAATGATGTACCTCTTAAGTACTGTAATAAAATACCTACATTTAAGAGTGACCATAACCTCATTGATGTGGAAATTGAGATATTTTTGCCCAAGTTACCTAAGGAAACTTTTTCTTTTCGCAAGTTAAATAACATCTCACCGGAAGCCATCAATGAGGTTATGATCCAGTCTGACTGGTCGGACTTGACTGCGACAAATTTTAATTTGGATCAAGCTGTCTCCAGCCTTAGCTTAAATCTTCAAACTGCAATTGACAAACTAGCACCACTTAAAACCATCAATCCTAAAAAGTCAAAGCATCCTTGGATTGATGATGAACTCGATTTCTTAATACGCAAACGTAAATCCATTGAGCGACGTTATCTTAACTCTAAAAATAGATCCCTATTAGATGAGCTACTTAAGCTCACAGTAGAAATAGAGACACTATCAGAAACCGCTCACAACACTTTTGTACTTAACAGACTTGACGAGGCAATTGAGAACAATCGTGACATCTGGCGTGAGATGAAAAATTTAGGACTTATACCAACACCTCGCAATGACCTACATGGGTTTTCCTTAAATGATCTTAATAGCTATTTTGCGGGGGTTTCAACTTCTCAATTTGAGAATCTTGATGACACTATTGAAATGATTAATTCAGCATCACTCAACGGTTTTCATTTCAAGGAGGTTACCTTGAATGATGTCATCCTAGCAGTAGCTCATTTTTCATCGCAAGCTACTGGGTCAGATGGAATACCTCATAAGATCATAGCTAAATCACTTCCTACAATTGGTCCTCATTTAGTGAGGCTTTTCAATGAATCGTTGATAGGTGGAGTTTTTCCTACAGAGTGGAAAAAATCATTACTGGTGGCCATTAAAAAGACATCTGCTCCATCCTCTCCGTCAGATTTTCGGCCTGTTGCTTTATTATGTTTTTTGGCAAAGGTTCTTGAAAAGCTAGCTCATGACCAAATTACGGACTATCTACAAATAAACAAACTAATAGACCCACTACAAACAGGTTTTCGACCCTATAGTAGTTGTGAAACAGCATTATTAAAACTTACAGAGGACATACGAACTGGCAGAAATAAAAGACTGGTGACAATACTGCTACAATTTGATTTTAGTAAGGCATTTGATTCTATATCACCCACAAAGCTGATTGAAAAATTAATATCTATGGGGTTTTCCAAAAATGCCTTGCTATGGATCAAATCATATTTACAAGGACGACAATTGCAGGTTATCAATAGGTCTTCTCTTTCTGATCCTCTTAGAGTTAATCTTGGTGTTCCACAAGGGTCAGTTTTGGGGCCACTTTTGTTTTGTATTTACATTAATGATGTAAAACAATATCTTCCTGAAGGCATCCAACACTTATTATATGCAGACGATCTGCAAATATATATACAAGATACGCCTGAGAATATACAGGAAGCTATTATAAGGTTATCACTAGCAGCCCATAACATCAATAACTGGGCAAAAACTGTCTGTCTAAGGCTTAATCCTGATAAAACCAAAGCAATTTATTTTGGCACAAGCTACTTTGTGGATCAATTGGATAGACAAAATCTACCTGGTGTTAAGATAAGTGATATTACTGTGCCTTTTGTGAAGGAAGTAAAAAGCTTAGGGGTCATTTTAGATAGCAAACTAAATTGGAAATCTCACATAACATCAGTAGGCAAGAAGGTAAATAGAGTTCTGTATACACTCAGGTTCATTCGACAATGTACAACGGAAGCTCTGCGTATTAAGCTTGTACAGGCTCTGGTTATTCCTCATTTGGATTTTTGTTCTGTGGTTTATTTAGACTGCTCAACGAACTTACATGACAGAATACAAAGATTGAATAATTCTTGTTTAAGGTACATCTTTGGGGTTCGTAGGGATAGTCATATTACTCCATATAGGGAAAAACTAGGCTGGTTAACCTGCTATATGCGTAGACTATATTTTACATTAATCATAATGTATAAAGTCCTTCGTCTAGGTAGACCTGAATATCTGGCTCAAATTTTTGTTCGATACACTTCGAAACAGACAGCCAGAGGTGAACTATTAACTCGTGAGTTAGTTTTACCTGAACTTGAAAAATGGCATGGCAACTCTTCCTTTCAAGTTCAAGGCACAAAAAGTTGGAATTCCCTTCCTTCTAAAATAAGGTTCCTTCCTTCACTAAACTCATTCAAGACAGCCTTATTTACCTACCTATCAAACCTAAATTATACATATGAGGGCTCGGTTTTTAAGTGTATATAAACTATGTTTTTAAAGAAAAGATAAAATATGTTGACATGTATTACTTGGATTGCTATATATTATTGTCATTATTTATATGTGTTATTTGATAGTTAATATTAATAATAACTTGACTGTGATGTAAATCATTTAATTTTAGTTACAAAATGCTATCACTGTTACTTGCTATTATTTGCCACTGTTATTACCATACTGTTAATTTTTTTTTTCAATTAAATTTTTCAATTAAATTTACTAAATCAATATATTTATAAAATAATATTAAATTTAAACTATGTTATGCTGTTACTATGTTATAATTATGTATAAAATTTTGTTTTAGACAAATAAAGAATATTTACATTTTACATTTACAATTAGCGAACAAAATGGTTTATTTTTAAAAATAAAAAAGAAATAATTTAATACTAGTTATGGTAGTTTTCGGGCACACAGAGTCTGAATCCAACACTTAATTTTTAAAATTAGACACTGCGGATTGGAAATTTACCAATTACAAAAAACGTTGCCAAAGTAAATTGGCACTATTATGGTTTCTCTCGGGTTTCTCATTAACAATGAACTTGATAATGGTCTATATTAACTAGTAAAAGCGATAATTCAAGATATTAGTAATTTCATACCGAATAAAATTTAGTACTACGTCCAAATAGAAAAAAAAATTGCTGTTTTTATTATTTTTTTATGCAAAAAATTTTCACAAAATTAAGTATCCGATTCGAGATATCGAGTAAAAGCCATATTTTCAGATAGTATTTTCATAGAAATAAATGAGGTATTACATCCAAAAAGAAAAAAATAGTGTTGTTTTCTGTGTTGTTTTATTCCTCATAGAGGAACTATTGTTTTAGGTGAAATTTTAATTTTTTTTGCATATAACGTGCTTATATGCAAGAAAAACAAAAAACAAAATTTGAGCACGTTTTGAGACCCCAGGAAGCTAAAAAACCAGTTTTTAAAAAAGTTTGTATGCGTGTGTGTTAGAGTGTGTCTTATTTTTTTTTTCGATACTTTTTGGCTTTCCCCATTTTCTCTAAAATTTTGGTAATAAAAAACCCCCAGCTCCTTTTTGATTTTCGATTTTTTAACCCGTGCCACCGAGCACTTGAAGTTTCCCATTTAAATAACATTGGAATTTTTAGTGTTTAGCTTTGCAAATTTTTACAGAGGCCACACGTTTTAAAAGGCTAATTTTTACTGGAAAACATATTTTCATATGTTGTAAAGACAAGCAAACAGCCCTGCATTTATTTCAAAGGGAATTCTTGGTTTAGAAACACAAATTTACATGTTAGCTCAATCTTATAAAACAGGGTTTTTCGGTAATTTTCGATAAAACGTTGCAACCTCAAAAATTAACCAAAACACTTCTGGTTAATTTTACTTTTTTTGGTATAAGTGACGCCTTTCAAACGATGTAAACCGTATATTTTTATCACTGATTTTCTCAGCGCTATAGAAAATTATTCACTGGTAATTTTTAACCGGAAATGACCAATTTTTAAAATTGCTTAAATTGCTGCCAAAATTTTAATATTTGACGAAATAAAAAAAAATACCAATTTTTATCATTATCTTTGAAAAGCGATATCTTAAAAACTATTTAAAGAAAAGAGACAACTAAAAAAGTTTTGGAAATTTGAAGCTTTTAGAAAATTTGTAAGGCTTATAAAACTCAATTTCAAGATTTAATTATGTACTATTCAAAGTCCCTGAATCAAAAATATTCTAAATCCCTAAACCCGGATTATTCTAACAAGGGGAGTTCAATACATTTGGAACACCAAATTACACCAAATGATTATGGATGAGTTTATTATTTTAAAAAAACATGTCGTCTACCCTCCGTTAATTCCAATGGGCTTGCTGGGCCTGAAAACGCAGGATTCAATGTTATAAGATAGGGATAATTTTCAATGAAACGCCAAAACCTTAAAAATTAGCAAAAACTCTTCTGGTTGGTCTAATTTTTTTGGTGTAAGTATCACCTTTCAAACGCCACAAACCTCAATTTTTTATCATCAATTCTCTCATCACTATAGCCAATTAACCGAATGGTAATTTTTGGTTAATAATGACCAATTTTTAAATTGATGCCAAATTTGTAATTTATTACGAAAATGGGTTTTATAAGTCTCAAAATATTTCCACAAGCTTCAAATTTGCAAAAATTCTTTACTCTAAATTTTTCAATTATTTTTTAATAAAATAAGATATGATAATTTGAAGTCGGAGTCCCAATTTTATGATTTTTTAAAAAAGATCATTTTTAATGTTAACTTTGAAGAGCCATTTCTTAAAAATGACTCAAGAAAATGAGACAAGTAAAGAATTTTTGGAAACTTGAAGTTTGTAGAAATTTTTCGAGACATATAAAATCCATTTTTGTAAGAAATTACAAATTTGGCAGCAATTTAAAAATTGGTTAGTTTTAGCCGAAAATTACCCTTTGGTTGATTGGCTATAATGATGTGAGAAATAGTGATAATAAATTGCGGTTTACGACGTTTGAAAGGTGACCCTTTTACAACAAAAAAAATGGAATTAACTACAAGTGTTTTGGTTCACTTGCAAGGTTTAAGCGTTTCATTGAAAATTACCATAAAACCCTATTTTATAACATTGAAACCACACAGGTGAAACGCATTCCAGGCCCAGAAGGCCCATTGGAATGAACGGAGGGTAGCTGGAATGTTTTTTCTACATAATACTAATGTATTATTATTATTATTATTATTATTATTATTATTATTATTATTTAACCGAGGCGGTGGTCGAGTGGTTTAAATCTTGCGACTATATGTTAGTAGAGATACTTTCATATAGAAGCGGGTTCGCCGCTCGAGTAAGAGTTTCATAACTGTATATAGACGCTATTCGTAGTATGAAAATACTTTCGTAAATATATACAGATTTAAAACTCTTCACCACGTTGAGGCTAGGATTCTGTTTTCATCATAATATTTAAAAGAAAAATCGAATATTATGAAGAAAACAGAAACTGATATGAAAGGATCTTCTGATAGAGAGGATACATGGCCTTAAGTCAACCTGATGTAATGTGTTAAACGGTTCCGGGTTGACTTGCATAAGGCATTAAGGGGGGTGAGTTTAGTCGGTAAACATGCTAAGCATGGAGTCATGAACGTCAAGGTACCCGCGCCGAGTTTCTACAGGTACCCGCGTACTATTGGGACTTAGACAAATTTTTCGAAAAAATTTTTTTTTTCTTTTTTGAATATCAATACAATTTTTAAACCAAAATAACATACCCTACCCCATCCCCCGGGTTAATTCAAGTACCCGCGGAACATGGGGACTTAGAAAAATTTTTCAAAAAAATTTTTTTTTTTAATTTTAATGTTAATGCAATTATAAACCAAAAAAAATTCCCCATCAACACCCCCCAATCCCCCGGTTTCAATCTAGTACCCGCAAAATAACAGGACTTATAAGTATTACGGTAGACGCGATTAATTTTATAAAATTACATTCAGAGATTTTTTAAATTTAAAATAAAAATGCCAGCTGTATTTAAATTAGAGAGAGAAAACAAAACTTCTTCTTTCTAACAGTATACAAAAGCAAGCATTTTTAGTCGTTTTAGGAACATGTGCAAGGCAAGTACTTACACAAATTTCAAAAAAAAAAAATTTTATATTTTTAATATTTTTTGTTTTTTAAATAATTAAACGGTGTCTAGATAAGGTGTATTAGGAGTCTACTGACGAGCCAACCTAATACACTATGGCGAAACACTGTTACGTGACAATTAGTTGAAAATTAACCAATTTATTGGTTAAATTAATAAAAATATTACATTTAATTGGGTTACGTTGGTCATAAAAAATAAAATTTCTATATTTTAGAAATTTTATTTATTTGATTTTTGACCCTAAAAATAAGTTGATATCTCCTGTTTTGTCAACTAAATGGTCTTGTCCATCATTCTAACAGGGATTTTTTATTTCCATATTCATCAATCATTAATTTAAAAAAAAAATTGGGGCAAAAAATTACTTGGAGGGGGTAAAAAAATGAAGGTCAACGCGACAAGATACGATTTTTGACCCTAAAATAAGTTACTTTCTCCTATTTCGTCAACTAAATGGTCTTGTCCATCAATCTAACAGGGATTTTTTATAAAAAATATTTATCAAATTTAAGATTGATCAATATAAAAATACAAAAATCCTTATTAGATTGCTGGACAAGACCATTTAGTTGACGAAACAGGAGAAAGTAACTTATTTTAGGGTCAAAAATCGTATCTTGTCGCGTTGACCTTCATTTTTTTACCCCCTCCAAGTAATTTTTTGCCCCAAATTTTTTTTTAAATTAATGATTGATGAATATGAAAATAAAAAATCCCTGTTAGAATGATGGACAAGACCATTTAGTTGACAAAACAGGAGATATTAACTTATTTTTAGGGTCAAAAATCGTATTTTGTCGCGTTGCCCTTCATTTTTTTACCCCCTCCAAGTAATTTTTTGGCCCAAATTTTTTTTTAAATTAATGATTGATGAATATGGAAATAAATAATCCCTGTTAGATTGATGGACAAGACCATTTAGTTGACAAAACAGGAGATATTAACGTATTTTTAGGGTCAAAAATCGTATGCGGTCGCATTGCCCTTCATTTTTTTACCCCCTCCAAGTAATTTTTTGGCCCAAATTTTTTTTTAAATTAATGATTGATGAATATGGAAATAAAAAATCGCTGTTAGATTGATGGACAAGACCATTTAGTTGACGAAACAGGAGAAAGTAACTTATTTTAGGGTCAAAAATCGTATCTTATCGCGTTGACCTTCATTTTTTTACCCCCTCCAAGTAATTTTTTGGCCCAAATTTTTTTTTAAATCAATAATTGATGAATATGGAAATAAAAAATCCCTGTTAGAATGATGGACAAGACCATTTAGTTGACAAAACAGGAGATATTAACTTATTTTTAGGGTCAAAAATCGTATCTTGTCGCGTTGCCCTTCATGTTTTTACCCTCTCCAAGTATTTTTTTGGCCCAAATTTTTTTTTAAATTATTAATTGATTAATATGGAAATAAAAAATCCCTCTAAGATTGATGGACAAGACCATTTAGTTGACGAAACAGGAGCCGATAACTTAGTTTTATTGTCAAAAATCGTATCTTGTCGCGTCTACCGTAATACTTATAAGTCCTGTTCTTTTGCGGGTACTAGATTGAAACCGGGGGATGGGGTAGGGTATGTTATTTTGGGTTAAAAATTGTATTGATATTAAAAAAAGAAAAAAAAAATTTTTTCGAAAAATTTTTCTAAGTCCCGATAGTACGCGGGTACCTGTAGAAACTCGGTGCGGGTACCTTGACGTTCATCTTAATATCTATACCTCAAATCCTCTGGCTATTCAAAAAATTATCTGCTTACTATTATTAAAATTTTCTTCCAAACATTCGATAGAATAAGGAAAATTTTTAAAAAATGAGCAAACCGAAATAAAAAATTGTTTAGTATTACAATTAAATTTTTTTTATTATATACAATATTACTCTATTTGTATAAGTAAGATTTTATGGAAACTACACTTGGTTAAGGTTAGATGCTGTAAATATACGCCTATTTTAAAGTTATGAATCATCATTATTACATTAATTACATAAAAAAATGAGCTAGATAAGAATTATTTTGCATTTAAAATAATGAATTAAAACTTTTGCACGTAAGTAGCGGATTCAAAAAAGTTTTGAAAATAGGAGGGGGGAGGGCGAATTAGCTATTTTTTTCTGCAAAAAAAAGATCACATTTGTTTTTAAAGTCTCCCTGGGCTTAATTTTAATATTTAATGGCTAAAAAACGGGATAATAATGAGAACTTTTGAATCCATTTTTAGATTTAAATAATTAATTATTTTTTATGAAATAAGTTTAAAATGAGCCAAGTCCTAATCTTAGTTTACGCGAAAATGAATGAAATATTATGTCATAATAAATTCCTAAAAATATCTATTGTTTAAGAACAAATAATTATTCATTATGTAATTAATTTTTTTCCAGGTATTTTTATAAAAATCCCTGACTTTCCAGTTTTCCAGACCCTGGTTATATTAAATTAGATTCATTAAATTAACCATAACTTTGAGATAGGTGCATATATACTAAACAGAACCTAATCTTAGCCAAGTGTAGCCCCGAAAATGCTTTGGAATTTCTCTGATTCTGGAGTCAGGCCTATTTTAAAGTATTATTGTTCAACTAAAATAATAGTAATATATTTATAGAAGTACTCAAATTCAGAGTTTGTATTTTTGCTTTCCTTTATGATGGAATCTTCCAAATATTAAAATAGTCAATTTTGCAATATAAAGGTGGATTTTCTAGTAAATTGACCTTCTATATAATTTTAAGAGTTCACATTAATTATGTGATGCATTAAATATTGCTAGTAATTAGTGGTCATAGTGTATATTTAGAAACTATTTTGCACTATCTGTAGAGATTTTGAACATTTAATTTGGTGTTTGGGGTTTTTAGGAATTTTTCTTTTAAATATTTTTAAGTAATACAATTTATAAGTTTATTTTAAATACAAAATTAAAAAAAACTGTTATAAACTAAAAAATTTTGCTAATGAAAAGTTTGTAATAATTATTTAAATTATTATTACCTCATTAAAAGCCATTTGATAAGATTTTTGAATTGAGCAAGTTTGTTTTTGAGTCACTTAACAACTTAATCCCAGAAAATGATTTTTAATAAATAATTCATATTGCAATAGTTCAGCTATTTGAAAGTATTTGTATTTTTCTTACATATCTATATGACACTAAAACAATCAACTCAGTAATTTTAAAATTTTTTAATTTTAAAATCAGTTATCATATTTGCCATAAGATTATTTTATTGTTTATGTATATAATATACAGTTTTGAAAAAGAATTTTTTATTTTTGTCCTAAAGTACTCCGTTATTTTTGAACAACAACTTTATGAAACAGCAATAAAAAAAAAAAACAATGTTACTGAAAGCAATGTTGCCTTTATTTGAGGATATAATAATATAACACATGCTCTACACTGAAACTTTCTGTCACTGGCGCTAGCGGTTACTAAAATTCAGTAACCGTGAATCGTTGTTACAACCCAAAATATTTTATACAGCAGCAGACGACATTTTAGAAAACATTGTAAATAGCGTTTTTAACTTAGCAAAAAGCGTTTTAATTAATAAATTAATTGATTAATTAATGAAATATATTTATTTTATATTAAAATTATTAATATTTTAAACCTATTATAACATAAAACAAGTCATTTTAATATTTACTAAAATTTCTTGATTTATGTTATAATAACTTTAAAAAATATCCTATATATATTAAAATGAAATAATCAAAAAAATTGATTATTTTTAATATTATTCAGCACTCATTTATGAAGAGCTGTATGGACGAAAATACATGAAAGTTGTTTCAAATTAATCTTTTGTTACGTCTAAACTTACTTTAATGTAACCTGTAAAGAATATTGCTAATGCGAATAGGATTCCTTTTAGCCTTGCGTCTACGTGACACTAACGGCGGGAAAGGATTAGGTTCAAATCAATTTAAGATAATTAATTAATAACTACTTTTATTTCTATTATTTACTTATTAGTTTATAATTTGTCTTATAATAACTTACAACGTGCTTACTATGATTACTAATTAAAGTCCAACTGGAAGTCCTTAATTTGTTAAAGTCCAACTACTAAGATCACTTGGATTGGTAAGTATACTTCGAGCGTCTGGGCACTGAATTTGTGACGGAAACTAGTCGCGTAATTGCTGGCAGATTAAAGAGCGCCATCTCTAGCTGAAGACCGGGACGGCACAACCAGAAACGTGAAGCTAAACGGATTTACGGCTAAAAAGAGAGCCCGACCCCTCGGATTTTACCTCTATATATAGTGATAAGAGCGTTTTGTCTAGTCACCAAATCTATTGCTATTTTTAATTATGGGGGAAGTTCTACGTCAAGGTCTCGATTACGTGGGCCAACGCCCGCTGAGCTGATAAGTGCTCGAAATATTTATGTATGTTTGCTCAGGTGTTACGTTAATAACGCTTGGTATATTTTACCAAGTCATGTTTGATATGAAGCAACTGTTGACCTTGGCTACATTAAATAATAACCCTCTTATTTAGGGTCGTTTTGACCTGACGTTACACTTTAAAGAAATATCCCCATCCGATTTTTTTATTTTTAAAAAATATTCAATAGATTTTGAGATATCAATCTCAGAAGTTAGTGGTCGAAAACATAAAAAAATTTAATTTTTTTTTACTAAAACTGATTTTTTTCAGAATCTAAGGGGTTTTTCGAAATAAGCTTTAGTGCATATTATTCCTTGGAAAAAATGCTATCGATTTGATCTCTTTATTTTTTTTAATTTGAGTTCTCAGTTTGGAGTTACAACGGTTTGAAGCTAAGTAGTTTAAATTTAAAAACTCAAAAAGTTGTCATTTTCGCCACTTGATAACTTAAAATGGATTGTATCAAAATGTAAAAACCCAGTTGCATTCTATTTAGACGACTAATCGAAAAAAATTTAGAATGGCGTATAGTCTCTGCTAAAGTCAATAAATATATTTCTATGCTAACATTGCATAAAAACATTTTAAATTACAATTTTTATATAAAACAGGACGACTAATCGAAAAAAATTTTGAATGGCGTATAGTTTCTGCTAAAATCAATAAAAAATTTTCAATGCTATCATTGCAAAAATATATTTTAAATTGCAACTTTTATATAAAACAGGACACTATTCGAAAAAAATTTAGAATGACGTATAGTTTCTGCTAAAGTCAATAAAAATATTTCAATGCAATCATTGCATAAAAATATTTTAAATTCCAACTTTCATATAAAAGAGGACACTATTCGAAAAATATATAGAATAGCGTATAGTTTCTGCTATAATACGCCTGACAATATTTATTAAAATTTTTAGATGTTTTTCAAATTGTGGACAATCAATATGAGTTTATCTTCTTAAGTTGTTAACGAAAAAAATATTAAAGAGGGGTATAATTTCTGTTTTCTGTTAAATTCAATACTAATATTTCAATGCTATCATTACAGAAAAATATTTGAAATTACAAGATTTCCTATAAAACAGGACAATATTTGAAAACATTTAAGTTGGGTATATTTTGCTAAATTCAATACTGATATTTCAATGCTATCATTGCATAAAAACATTTAAAATTACAACATTTCTATAAAACACGACGGAATTCAAAAACATTTAAGTTGGGTATATTTTGATAAATTCAATACTATAATATATCAATACTATTATTGCATAAAAACGATTGAAATTACAACTTTTCTATAAAAAAGGAAACTTTTCGAAATAAAACTAAAGTGAGGTATAGTTTCTGCTAAATTAATTACTAATATTTCAATACAATTGAAATTATAACTGTTCTAAAAAACAGGCTGTTATTCGAAAAAATTGAAAGCGGGGTACGTTTTGCTAAATTTAAGACATATATTTCAATGCTATCATTGCATAAAAATATTTGAGATTACAAGATTTCTATAAAACCGGACAATATTCGAAAACATTTAAGTTGGGTATATTTTTCTAAATTCAATACTAATAATTTAATGCTAATATTGCATAAAAACAATTGAAATTACAACATTTCTATAAAACAGGATTGTTTTAGAAAAAAAAATTAAAGTGAAGTATAGTTTCTGCTAAATTCAATACTATTATTTCAATGAATAAACCCAATAACTCAATAAATCGGACTCTAAGTCTTTTTTTTGCTATTTCTTTTTAATGAATACATTAAATAAAAAACAAAAAAAAAAGCCGCTTTAGAAATGCGTTTATTTAATAAAAACAAAGCATTTTGGTTTTTATATTTTAATACAAACCATTTTAAGATATGAAGTGATGAAAATGACCAATTTTTGAGTTTTTAAATTTTGTACTTCTTAGATTTAAACAGTTTTAACTCTGTGACGTGAGCTAAAATTAAAAAAGATAGCATTTTTTCCAAGGATTAATTTGTCCCGAAACTTTTTAATTTTATATATGAAGTGACTCAAAAATTTGAATATGAAATAATATAAACGTCGGCAGTCCTAAGAATAATAGAAAAAAACAAAAATTTTAAGAAATTAACTGTATAGTAAAATTCATATTGTCGGTTTAAAATATGAAAAAACTACAAAAATTTCAATCTATATTGTCGGCTATTTGATATATGAAAAAACTAAAAAAATTTCACTATGAAATAAAATAGTTATCGGCAGTCTTAAGAATGAAAAAAACGCTGCCAAGTGATTGGCACTATGGTTCCTCATCAACAATAGCAAAATATTTATAATGGTCTATTTTATCTAATAAAAATGATAATTTGAGATATCAGTATTTCATAAAAAAAAGTTAAGTACCGTATTCCAAAAGAAAAAAAATGTTGCTGTGATTTAATGTTTTTTATTTAACAAATTTTTAGAAAAAAATTTTCAATAAACTAAGTATTGATCCTCATATAGCGGACCTAGAAACATTTTTATTGACCTCGAAAACACCTAGATAATGAGATAATGTAGCAACATTCTATTTTCATGTTTTTGGTTCCACCATCTTAAAAAATAAACGTTTTTAAGGGAGAATGAAAAAGTGACGTTTTAGGGGGGGGGGGCAAAAATGGACGTTTTAGGTGGGGGGGGGGGTTAAAAAGTGACGTTTTTAGGGATAGTGAAAAAGTGACGTTTTTAGGGATAGTGAAAAAGTGACGCTTTTAGGGGGGGGTTAAGAATTGACGTTTTTAGGGGCGGGGGGGGTTGAAAGTGACATTTTTAAGAAAGGGGTGAAAAAGTGACGTTTTTAGGGAAAGGGGGTGAAATGAACTTTTCGATTTAAGGACCTTTGGTGCAGAAGTACCTAGGGAACTATGAAAGCTTTCATTTACGTAAACTGAAAAGCTCAATTCATGTTTCGCTAATAATTTTCCAGTTTCCTAACGCGTGAATAGTGCAGGTTTGTGTTTCAAAAAACATTTGTAAATTCGTGTTTTTAGATACTAATTAGACCAAGTCATTATTAAAAACAATAATTATTTTAATTTTATATATTATTATTCAGATATTGATTTCATAATACCAGAAGAATGCTTAATAATAATTTTCGAATTTTTAACACCAATGAAAAAATAATAATAGAACAAGTTTGTAAATTATGGAATTTGTTGGAAATACAAAATAATATCTATAGTATATGTGTGAATGTATATGTATGTATTGTCTTAGGATATAAGAGTCCCAAAGCTACACAGCCGCCCCCATGTATTATATAGTTATTACGTATACTTTCTCTTTAGTCGCTTCACTGATTTCTAATAGAAATAATCTCTCTCGCGTGCTATAATTAATAAAGTTAATTAATTAAGTAAATTATTATTGTTATTTATTAACCCATAATTTCTATAGGTTATGGGCCCAGTGCAATAAATAAATAATTAAATTTTTTTTGTGATTGTGTAATTAATAAATAATTAATTAATTAATTAATAAATTCGACCGCGTGGTGAAAAATTTTTTTTGAAAAGTGAAGTGAAATTTTTTTTAATAAATAAAAGTTTATGAGTTGTGTAAAAATAAAAATTTAATTAATAGTGTTTAATTAATTAAATAAACAATAAAAGTTATAAACAAAAATTAATTAATATTAAAAGTGGCGTCATATTGCATCATCTTTATATACACAAGTTAAAAACTCTAAACGGCTTTTTCAACATTATTATCATTATTATACAGACCCAAAAAGTAAAAGTAGCGGGAGTATAATACATAGAAGAAAGAAGAATAAGAAATTAGAAAGAGAAAGGTAGAAGATAGACGTAAAGTGGTTCCTTGAGGCGCGCACGAGTTTCAAATTCATACACCTCAGGGCCGTATATAGTAAAAGGCGGGCCCCGCAGTACTCAACGAAAATCAGTAGCGTATCAAGAAATTTTGGGGCCCCGAGGCAAAAATAAATTTTTTTTCTAATTTTCTGTAATTTAAAAAAAAAAAAAAAAAAAAATTTTTTCAACAAAGATGGGAAATAAGAGAAATATAACCCAATTTGCTGGAGAAAACTATCTAGTATGGAAGAATAGAGTAAGATCAGTGTTGATAGATGAAGGGGTAATATCAATCATTGATGAAGAGATGCCAGCAAATCCAAATGCGAATTGGGTCACAAAAAACAATAAAGCAAGAGGAATCATTATGAATTATTTAGCTGATTCCCATATCAACTATGCTTTAAATGAGGGCGCTGCTTCAAAAGACATTTTCAAAAATCTTGATGCAACATATGATAGAAGGAGTTTGCCAAATCAGTGGGCAATAGAAAGAAAAATCAATAACTTAAAACTGGATTCGAGCACAACATCCCTCCTTGTGCATTTCGAAAAATTCAACGAATTAATTACCACCTTATCTACTGCAAAAGGAGAAGAAATTAAAGAAGGTGATAAGATTGGAAAGCTCTTGCAGAGTCTTCCCAACGAGTACAATCAAGTGGTGACGTCTATTGAAACAATGAACGAAAGCCAAGAAATCACCTTCGCCTTTGTCAAAAACAGGCTCCTGGACCATGAGACGAAGCTGAAGGAGATGAATAACGATACCAGTACCAAGGCATTTATATCTAGTGTGGCTGAAAATGTGCCTCAAAGCCGAAATCGGAATTTCCCTAATAGGCAAAGAGGAAGGCATTTTGGGAACAGAAGAAATTTTAGAAGTGCTAACTTCAGGAGAGGAAATAGACCGCTTGAATGCCACCAATGTGGTATATTAAAAGGCCATATTAAAAAAGATTGTTTTTATTACAAAAAATTCTTAGAATTTAAAAGAAATGGATCACAGAATACAAGAGCAAATATGGCTCAACAGGCAGAAGCAAACGATGTAGTGCAGATACAGACTCAACCATTTGCTTTTATGGCTGGTCAAAGTGGATTTAGTGTAAATTTAAATAGTGATCTAAATAATTTTGTTGTAGACTCAGGTGCATCACACCATATGATAAAAACTGATAAATATTTTGAAAATGCCAAGATTTTGAATCCACCAATATCGATTGAAGTGGCTAAACGAGGTGAATTTATAATGGCTACCAAAATAGGAGATATTAGAGTAGTCAGTAACTTGGGAGTAACCTTGTTGCTTGAAAATGTGTTCACACCCAGCTTGAACGAGCGAAAAGTCGAAAAAAAATGACGACAAAATCTGATACAGCAAAGTTTTCGGAAATAGTTTGTTATTTTCATATTTCCATAGCAGTAAGTTGGAGCTGATCGTCTAAAAAATTTTTAGTCAATTTTTTGGGTGGCTGAGAGATCAAAATCCAAAAATTTGATTTTTAACAATAAATCTTTATTAAATTTAAAGAAATAGATGAAAAATTAGGATTGCCAGGGAAAAACCACTCCAGAAGAAAAAAAAACTTTTCTTTTTACGATGAAATTTAGCCAAGTTATCGTCAATTTAAGATTTTGCTTAAATTCGCCTTAAAAAAGATTGAAATTTTATTGAAAAAGCCTGTTTCTGAACTTTGAACATGCATTACTCGCTTGATTTTCATCGTAAAATAATAATTTTTTTTTTTTAAATCGATTAATTTTTCCCTAACAATTCATTTCTTTAAGAAAAAAATCATTTTTATGTACCGAATTTCAATTTTCATGTCAAAAGCCTTTGAAAACTGTAAGTAGCGAGATTTAGTTAACACAATTTTTGATCTAAAAATTGAAATTTGGTCAATAAAAATGATTTTTTTCTTAAAGAAATGAATTGCTAGGGAAAAATTAATCGATTTAAAAAAAAAAAATTATTATTTTACGATGAAAATCAAGCGAGTAATGCATGTTCAAAGTTCAGAAACAGGCTTTTTCAATAAAATTTCAATCTTTTTTAAGGCGAATTTAAGCAAAATCTTAAATTGACGATAACTTGGCTAAATTTCATCGTAAAAAGAAAAGTTTTTTTTTCTTCTGGAGTGGTTTTTCCCTGGCAATCCTAATTTTTCATCTATTTCTTTAAATTTAATAAAGATTTATTGTTAAAAATCAAATTTTCGGATTTTGATCTCTCAGCCACCCACAAAATTGACTAAAAATTTTTTAGACGATCAGCTCCAACTTACTGCTATGGAAATATGAAAATAACAAACTTCCGAAAACTTTGCTGTATCAGATTTTGTCGTCATTTTTTTTCGACTTTTCGCTCGTTCAAGCTGGGTGTGTGTTATACTGTCCAGAGCTACCACAAAATTTACTTTCCGTTAAGAAAATGGATGAAAAAGGTATAGAAGTAACCTTTAAGAATGGAATGGTGTTTATAAAGAGGCAAGAAAAAGTACTTATGTCAGGTAAAATTGAAACTTCATTACCAAAAATAAAAATTGAATATGCCAAAAACGTAGTTGCAAATTTTGCAAAATATAATAAAGTAGATTATGATTTAATGCATAAACGTTTAGGGCATATGAGCGATAATAAATTTAAGGAATTGAAAAATAAAGAAATGGTCGATTATATAAAAATAATTAAAAATATCAATCCAAATAATAAATTATGTGAATCGTGCATAAAAGGAAAGCAATGCCGATCAAAGTTTAATAAAAGTAAAAATAAAGATCATAAAAAACGATCATTGTTTATTGTTCATTCAGATGTAGGTGGACCAATCACTCCTTCTGGAATTGGAAATAAAAATTATTATGTTGTTTTTATGGATGAATTTACACATTATCACGTAACATATTTAATGTCTAAAAAGTCCGAAGTATTTACAGCTTTTAAAGACTTTGTTGAAAAAAGTCACGCAAAATTTAATTTAAACATAGCATATTTATATATTGATAACGGACGTGAATATTTATCAAATGAGATGAAAGCTTATTGTGTACAAAAAGGCATAACCTTGCATTTAACTGTTCCTTATACCCCTCAATTAAATGGGGTAGCTGAAAGATTAAATAGGTCTATTACAGAAAAGGCTCGTACAATTTTAATTGATGCACAATTCAGTACTGTTTTTTGGGGTGAAGCAGTCCTAACTGCTACATATTTAATAAATTTAACACCTTGTAGAAGCCTAAAAGATCATAAAACTCCTTTTGAGTTATGGCATGGTAAGAAACCAACTCTAGAATACCTTAAAGTTTTTGGGTTGACAGTTTACGCACTTGAAAATAATAAAGGGGGTAAATTTGACAGTAATTCATGGGCAGGGATTCTAGTTGGTTATGTGCCAAATGGCTACAAGGTGTGGCATCCAGATAGGGAAGAATTTATAAATGTAAAACATGCAATTTTTGATGAAATAACATTTTTAAATACGAGACCTAAATTAAGTTTTGAAAGTATTGATAGTGAAAATACTAGAAAAGTTGACCAATATGAAAATCTTTTAAGGTCAGCAGAAATACCTGATAATGATAAATCAGATGATGTAATAAATAAAATACCTGATAATGATAAATCAGATGATGTAATAAATAAAATACCTGATAATGATAAATCAGATGATGTAATAAATAAAGTACCTGATAATGATAAATCAGATGATGAGATAAATAATGTACCTGATAATAATAAATCAGATGAAATAAGAAATAAAAAGAGAAATAAAAAGATAAATAAAAATGATTGTAATGAAATTAGAAATAAGCAAATTCCCTATAAAAGGGCAAGAATAAATAATAAATCTGTATCAGATACAGATAAAGAAGTACACAATAAGGAATCTCATAATGCTAAAAATAAAGTAATAGAAAATAAAAGTTTAAGAAGGAGTGATAGAATAAAAAATGTAGGGTCCACAGATTCTAATGAAAATAATACAATACTAGACCATGTTTTGTACAAGGCACAAATAGTTGCCAGTGATATTCCAAATTTTTTTCAGGAAATTCAATCTAGAAGTGATAAGCCGGAATGGGACGTTGCTGTCAATGATGAATTAGAAGCCCATCGCAAAAATAAAACATGGACACTTGTACCAAGACCAATAAATAAAAATATATTAGATTCTAAATGGGTATTAACTATAAAAACAGATGAGTTTGGAAATCTCGTAAGGCGTAAAGCCAGATTAGTAATTCGTGGTTTTAATCAGGAATATTTAATAGACTATAACGAAACTTTTTCTCCCGTGGCAAGAATTGCAAGTCTTAGACTATTATTAGCTTTCGCGAATCAATTTAATTTGTTGATACATCATATGGATGTTAAACTGCATTTTTGAACGGAATCCTGAAGGAAGACGTCTATATTAATATTCCGGAAGGACTTAAAAATGACAGAAATAAAAATTTAGTATGTAAATTAAATAAAGCGATATATGGCTTAAAACAAGCAGCACGATGCTGGTTTGAAGTTTTTGATAAAACGTTAAAAGAAAAGGGATTTCAAAACTCATCTACTGAAACTTGTGTTTATATACTTGATAAAGGAAATATATTTAAAAATATATATGTATTGTTATATGTAGATGATATACTTATAATTACGAAAGATAATTTAGCAATGAATAGATTTAAAAATTATTTGACTCAAAAATTTAGTATGAAAGACTTAGGTGATATAAAGTTATTTTTAGGAATTAGAATAATTAGAGATGAAAATAAAATTAGTTTAGATCAAAGTTTATATATAAAGAATATTTTAAATAAATTTAATATGATTGATTATAGTAAAACCATAACGACACCTATGGATTGTAAAGTAGATTATGTGGGCTTAAATTCAGATGAAAAACACAATGACCTATGCCAGAGTTTACTAGGCTGTTTAATGTATCTAATGGTTTGTACTAGACCCGATATTAGTAATTCAGTAAATATTGTAAGTAGATATGCAAGCAAAAGTAATAAATTATTATGGGAGTATTTAAAAAGAATTTTAAAGTATATTAAATGCACAATAAATTTAAAATTAACTTACGAAAGAAATGAAAATTTTTCGGAATTTATAACAGGTTATGTAGACTCTGACTGGGGTGGTGATGTGATCGATAGAAAAAGTACAACTGGGTATGTATTTTTAATGTTTGATAAATGCGTCATTGATTGGCGCACTAGAAAACAAGAACTGACTGGAGGGTCATCTTGTGAGGCAAAATATATGGCTTTATACGAGGCAGTTATAAATGCCACTTGGTTTATATATGTGTCAAATGGTATAAAAATAGAATTAAAAAATGGTATTTTAATTTATGAAGATAACCAAGGTTGTATTGATGTTGCAAATGACGAATTCCCTCACAGAAAAAGGAAGGCAATAGATATAAAGTATCATAGAGTCCAAGATGAGGTAAAACGAAACTATGTAAGATTACTACATATTCCAACTGCAAATCAAATTGCAGATATTTTTACAAAACCTCTTTCAAATGTTAAATTCTTATATTTTAGAGAAAAACTTGGACTTATATAAAATAATGATATAAAAATTATTGATTTTAAGAAATAAGAAAAATAATAAAACTTATTGATGTATATTTTAGAAATGGTCTGGTCGGGTTTTACCTGGATTTTCCCGTACCTATACAACAAATGTTGGACCATGTAAGTTCCCAGAAAATAAGCGCAAGAGAGAGATTTTTTAATTAAATATTAAATGATTTATTGATAATATGATATATGATGTATTAGTAAATAAATAATTTAGTTTATTTTTTATAGATATAATTTTGTGGGGGAAGTGTTGGAAATACAAAATAATATCTATAGTATATGTGTGAATGTATATTAGAGTGGACCTATTTTTGGACTTTGTGGAAAAACTTTGCTCCCCGGGTTTTTTTGTGAAGTTTTGGTCATAAAAAGTTCCCAGTTCCAAGGATTTTGCTTTAGCCCTGCAAAAATACGTGCCTGTAACCACATCAATTTTCCCATTTAAATAACATGGGAATTTTGAGTTTTTAGCTATACAAATTTTCACAAAAGCCAAAAAGCGTTTTAAAATGCTAATTTTTACTGGAAAATATACTTTTGTATGTTGTAAAGACATACAAACCACCCTGAATTTATTCCAAAGGGAATTTTGGGGCTAGAAACGCAAATTTACCGAGTCCCAATTTCAGGGTTTTCAAAAAAAGTCAATTTTTATCATTATCTTTGAAAAACGATATCTTAAAAACTATTTAAAGAAAAGAGACAAGTAAAAAATTTTTGGAAACTTGAAGCTTGCAGAAAACTTTTAAGGCCTATAAAACTCAATTTTGTCAAAAATTACAATTTTGGCAGCAATTTAAACAAATTTAAAAATTGGGCCTTTCGGGTCAAAAATTACCAATAGGTTAATTGAATATAGCGGTGAGAGAATCAGTGATAAAAATACATGGTTTACGTCGTTTGAAAGGTCACACTTATACCAAAAAAAGTGAACCAACCAGAAGTGTTTTGGTTAATTTTTGAGGTTGTAGCTTTTTATCGAAAATTACCGAAAAACCCTGTTTTATAAGATTGGGTAAACATGTAAATTTGCGTTTCTAGCCCCAAAATTCCCTTTGGAATGAATGCAGGGCGGTTTGAATGTCTTTACAACATATGAATGTATGTTTTCCAGTAAAAATTAGCATTTTAAAACGCTTTTTGGCATTTGTGAAAATTTGATTAGCTAAAAACTCAAAATTCCCATGTTATTTAAATGGGAAAATTGATGTGGTTACAGGCACGTGTTTTTGTAAGGCTAAAGCAAAATTCTTGGAACTGGGAACTTTTTATGACTAAAACTTCACAAAAAAACCCGGGGAGCAAAGTTTTTCCACAAAGTCCAAAAATAGGTCCACTCTAATGTATATGTATGTATTGTCTTAGGATATAAGAGTCCCAAAGCTACACAGCCGCCCCCATGTATTATATAGTTATTACGTATACTTTCTCTTTAGTCGCTTCACTGATTTCTAATAGAAATAATCTCTCTCGCGTGCTATAATTAATAAAGTTAATTAATTAAATAAATTATTATTGTTATTTATTAACCCATAATTTCTATAGAATTTATTGAGTAATTCATCATGGACAAAAAATAATCTATTAAAACGATAATTCTAGATATTAGTACTTTCATAGAAATAAATTAAGTACTAAGTCCAAAAAGAAAAAAAATTATTATGTTTTTTTTAATTTTTTTATACAAAAAATTTTGAAAAAAAAAAATTTCGAAAAATTACATATAAGATGGAGAAATCCTGTTGGAGTTGATAATGTATGCTGGTTTCACTTATATAATTTTAATGGACGACTTATGTAAGAAATAAAAGATGATAAATTATTATAACGTATTATTTTATTGAACTTAATATGGTGAAGGCCGTGCGAGCACTGACCGTGCCTGCCGGCTTCTTCTCTCTTCTCCCCTCTACAATATATACACTAACACTATTTACAAATATATACATAGATACGGAACATTCTCCCGGCTTAATTTTTTATCCTAATAAAAAATTGAAAGATTATATAAAAAGAGTTTAAAAATTATAAAAATTTAATTAGGATAAAATTATTTACAGAAGTTATAAAAAATATTACTTTGTATTTTTTTTACTTTTAAACATTTATATACAAACAATTGATTTAAAAAATTAATTTAAAAAACATTTATTTACAAAAAATATTGAGCACAAGTACTCATTTAAACTTTCTAATACAAACAAAAATCAAATAAGTTAATTAATAATTTTTTAATATATCTTAAGAATTATTAGCATTATCTGATTTTTCAAGTAAAATCAATTTATGAACTGGGCGCTTCAAAATTGAACCAGCTGTCTTGATTTCAACAGCCCTTGTCAATTCATCTGAACCTTCATAAATTTTTATCACGCGACCTAATGGCCACTTTGAAGGAGGCAAGGTCTCGTTCGAAACCAAGACTATGTCATCAATCAGTAAGTTTCTTTTATTTTGTCTCCATTTTTGTCTTTCTTGAAGACTCTGAAGATACTCCCTCGACCAAGATTCCCACCATTCCTGCAACAGTTTTTGAACTTGCTTGTACCTTTCCATGGGGGGAATTTTACTACCCAAATAACTAGGTTCAGGTACGATAAAGGAATTGGATTGAGTGAGCAAGAAAGATGGTGATAAAAATTGTCCATCAGTAGGAATGTCTGATAGAGGCAACAATGGTCTAAAGTTTAAACAGGCCTCAATTTGTTTGAGTAGGGTGTAGAATTCCTCAAAGGTTAAAGTATGATCCCCTAAAACTCTACGAAGATGGTGTTTGACCGACTTCACAGCGGCCTCCCAAAGACCCCCAAAATGTGGCGCACCTGGAGGATTAAAAGACCAGGTTGTACCCTCGCAAGTTAACTTAACCTAAAGTTTCTGCATATGGCTTGAAGAGGCCATATACAGTTCCTTCAAGGCTTTGTCAGCTCCAATGAAGGTAGTCCCTTGATCGCTAAATAGACCAGTGCAAGGACCACGAGTGGAAGTGAATCTTCGGAAACCCGCTATGAAATCGTCAGAAGAGTACCCTGTTATTAATTCCAAATGTACAGCTTTGGTAGCCATACATACGAAAATTCCAATGTATGCTTTATAAGTAGCAGATCCACGACCTCTATACCTTAAAATTTTGTATGGACCCGCATAATCTATGCCTGTATTAATAAAGGGTTTCTCAGGACGTTGCACTCTACTGGGGGGTAGAATACCCATTTTTTGACTATGAAGATTGGCTTTATATCTAATACACTCATGACATTTAAAAATATAACTACGCACTAAGTTTCTGCCATTGATAAGCCAAAATTCTTGTCTTGGACAGCTAAAGTAAGGGTTACCCCACCATGTAAAGTTTTTTGATGATAATAACGAATGAGCAATTTTAAAAAGGCACAATCTTTAGGAATTATTAAAGGATGTTTTTGCTCATGATTTAACAAAGAATTCTGAATTCTACCTCCAACTCTTAATAAATTATCTTCGAGAAAAGGGTCCAATTTTAGGATATCAGAGGACTTTATTAAATTTGAGCCATTGTTTAAAGTAATCATTTCATTTTTAAAATGAGCGAGTTGAGTAATGTAAACCCAAAAAAGTTTAGCTCTTTTCATCTCAAAAACACTAACAAATTTATTATTATTAGATTCAGAAAAATTGAACCATGAGAATTGAAAAAATGGTAATTTAAGTATGATTTTTTCAAATTTATTTATGTTTTTTGACTTAATTTTAATCAATAATTTTGACAAAAAGCGAAAAACTAAGGCAGTTATTTTCAGTAACCGAAGAAGGTCCGAATATTTAGAAACTAAGTCCCAAATTTTATCATGTTTTACTTTTTCAATATGTACCACGTGAGTAGTAACTAAATTTATTGACTTGCTTTGAAAAGCATTTTTATCTGAAGCAAAGTTGAAATTTTTCTTCATTCGGTCATTTTCCTCCCACCACAAGGAAAAATTTTGCAGCTGTTCTGGGGATATGCCTCTTGAAGCGCAGTCTGCAGGGTTTTCATGAGTCCTGACATGACTCCAGAAAGCTTCAGGAACCTTATTATGAATTTTTGAACAACGATTACGAATAAAAACTGACGACCATTTAGAAGGGTGTTCTCGTAACCAGAAAAGAACATCTTGTGAGTCTGTAAAAAGGTAAATTTCAGAAGAAGGTAAATCCAAAGCTCTTAGTAATTTGATAGTCAATCTCGCTAATAGTAATGCTGAGCAAAGTTCTAATTTAGGTATTGAGTGCATAGGCTTTATAGGGGAGACTTTGGATTTAGCCTGTAGCAGACGAACATCAGTTTTATTTTGAAACGTCGTTTTTAAATAAACGCATGCTGCGTATGCCATCTTAGAAGCATCACAGAAACCAAAAATCTCATATTTAGCGTCAGGTACGAAACCTAGCCAACGAGGAATACGAATTGAATTAATAGCAATTAGCGCTTGATACCAACTCAAAAATTCACCACTAAGAGAAATTGTTAATTTATCATCCCATTTTACTTTTTTAATCCACAACTTTTGCATAAATGCTTTGCCTGTTATCAAAACCGGAGACAAATACCCTAATGGGTCAAACAACTTGGAAATACTGGATAATACATTTCTCTTAGTAATGTCTTTTTCAAATTGGTCAAGCTCGATATTGAACGTAAAATAATCTTCTTTAGGATTCCAATTAAGACCTAACAGCGAAAAATAGGAGTTAGATGCATTAACACCAGCTTTAATATTTTCAGGAAAGTTTAATAATGCATCATTGTTTGACATCCATTTATGAAGTTCAAAACCAGCACATTTGCAAATATTAATGAATTGTTGCTGTTTTTCAAGAGCTTCTGGCAGAGAATAGCCTCCCGAAAGGGTATCATCCATGTAAGTTTCAGAGTTTAGGATTTCTGAGCCAAGAGGATATTTTTCGCCTTCATCAATCGCTAACTGCCTAGTGACTCTAATAGCATGATAAGGACTACTAACAACCCCATAAGTAACAGTATTTAGTGAATAAGCCTGTATCTTATCACTGTTATTTTCACGCCATAGAATCTGTTGGTACTTACGATCTTCTGGGTGAATGAGGATTTGGCGATACATTTGCTTAATGTCACTGACAAAAACATATTGATATTTCATCCAGTGTATCAATAGTTCAGCCAAGTCGGGCAACAAATTTGGCCCTGTATGCAAAAGGCTATTTAATGATACACCATCGTAATCATTGGCTGAACCATTGAACACTGTTCGAAGTTTAGGTTTCAAAGAATTTTTTTTGAGAATGCCATGATGGGGAAGAAAATAATACAAAATAAAATCAACAATATGACCTGTTTTTCCCATATGACCTGTGTCCTCATAATCCTTCATGAATTCAACATACAAATTTTTTAAAATCGGATCAGCGAGAAAACGCTTTTCCATGCGCAACAGCATCTTTTCAGTAATAGAAAAAGAGCCTGGGAATTTCATATTTTCAGGATCACGTTTAAAAGGCAAACGTACCATATATCTACCTTCAGGGTTTCTAGAATAAGTTCTGAGAAAATGGTCTTCGCACTCTTGCTCATCCGGATTAAGCAATTTTGAGGGCTCATCGAAGATTTCCTCTTGTCTCCAAAAACGCTCTAAATCGAAGGAAAGAGTAGAATCGGCGTCTGAAGTCACCGATATGTTAGAAGCAGACCCAATGCCTGCATTACCTGAAATGACCCAGCCTAATTTAGTATTCATAGCTATCGGATCATTCAGAGCGCCTTTTCTAATCCCTTCTTCAATAATAGAAGCGTGGGTAGAGGCACTAAGTAAAATTTCGATTTGACCTCGCTTGTCGAAATTCGGATCAGCTAATAACAGGCCAGAGATATGATCTAATTCTTTACATTCTTTACTGGCTGTTGGTGAGTACGAAGATACCTTTGGAATAACAAAGGCTAAAACTTCGATTGAAAAGTCCGAAAGAAAGTGAGGTTTAATATGGAGTTTAACCAATTTTTTACAGGTACAATTTTTAACGCCACCTATACCTAATATTGGCATATTAAGAGGCAAAAAGTTTAACTTTAATCTCCTGAATAACGATTCGCTAATAAAGGATGCTTGAGAGCAATTATCAATGAGTGCCCTTGCGAGGAATTCAAACCCATCTTCGTTAACAACTTTAACGATTGCAGTGGACAACAGAACCTCACAGGGGCTTTCAGAGACGTTAACAGAGAGATTACATAAGTTAGTTGATGAAGCTGTCGCAGCTTCAGAGGTATTTAAATTTTTGTTTTTATTTACGGATCCCGAATCAGGTCTAGAATCATTAGGTTTGGCTTTAACTAGTTTTTCATTATGTAAAGTTGTATGATGTTTTCCCTTGCAAACATTACAACGTTTTTTTGAAGGGCATTTAAAAAAGGTATGATTGCCCAAACAATTAGTACATTTTTTAAGTTGCTTTATGCAATCATATCTCTTTTCAACTACCAATTTTTTAAAGTCACTACAATTAAAAATCAAGTGCTCTCCCTTGCATAGGGGGCATTGTTGCTTAGACGGCTCAACTTGATTATGAAAAACTTTTGCAGGATTTGCATTAACATTCGCGTTTTTAAAAGAGTTAAAATTACTACTATTTGATTTTTCATTTAAGTTTACTTTGACGCTATTTTCTTCTAAGGATTCTAGAATGCTGATCTGGGATTCTATAAAAGAAACTAACTGATCAAACGTTGGAGGATCAGAAGCTTTTACTACTGACGCTTAATTACCCACTGTTTGGGAAGTTAATGACAAGTTATTAAAGAAATTTTCCCATTGCTTTTTCATGTCATTGTCTAGCAGAGAAACTGCGTGAAAAACAAGCCAGTCATCCCATTTATCGACTGGTCTTTTTAAAGTTTTAAGAGCTGATAAAGGAGTATTCAAACTAACTAATATTCTTTTTAATTCAGAAGAACTAGATTTGGACATTGACTTTATAGAAAATAATGAGGACATATGAGAATTAACAAGCCTTTTTTTATTTCATATTTATCGACTAATTTTTTCCAAATGACAGTAAAATTTTCCGAGGTTATCGGATATGACTTGTCAAGGTCCTCGGCGTCACCCTTGAGACATGTTCTAAGATGCCTCAATTTGGTGACGTCAGGAACATTGTGTTTGTCAATTACCGACGACTGGAATACGTCGCGAAACGACTCCCAATCTTTGTATTCACCGGAAAATTCAGGTAAGTTAATTCTAGGTAGTCTCTCATTATCTTCATTGCTAGTATTTCTAAAGTTAAAGGCATGAGTTTCAATAGCTGTAGAATTAAGGGAGGTATGAGGGTGTGAATCGAGATAAAGTTGGAAGAGGCCTAAATTTTTTAAGTATTGAGATTCAGTAGTATCGAAAAGAGCATCCTTAAAATAAGGTTGCCCTTCTACTAGTTGACTATAATCAGGGTGATCATACAATTGGGCATCTTGGGATTCGAATTTAACCCAATTGTTTCTTAAGGTCTCCATCCTAACTTTACAAGATGATACACACATGTTATCACCCTCATTTTCAAAATTGGTATAAGCATTCTTAATTTTATTTATTAAGTTAAGCTGTTGCAAGATGATGGAAGCCATGGCCCAGGACTAACCTCAAAGAGTAAAGATATAATTGAAAGAATATTTGCTACTTAATATACAAATTTTACATAAAAAACTAATGTTAAATATAAACAGTAAGTTATTCTACCAGTAAGTTAACATGTGCAAAAAGAAATAATAAATTTCAAAAACATTTAATGTTTTAATGATAAAAAATTTGTAATAAAAAATGTGCAAATATCCCATCGATACAAAGATTTTAACATAAAAAATTTGTTTTAAATTTACAGCGCAAAATGGTATTTTAAAAATTAATTAACATAGCTTTGTATGAAAGACATCAAAGAGCAATATTTGAACCACCAATTTAAGAATGTATAAAAAGTTAATAAAGTATAAAAGTTATTAAAGTATAGCGTTAAAAAAAGAAAAAAGTAATTATAAGTAATTATATAAAAACAAAATAGTAATTATAAGTATTCAAAATTAGCAATTCAAAAAAAAATAATGCTCCTCGATAAAATTTGCAATGGAGTAATATATTAATATATTATAATAAAAGATTTATATGTAAATACACTGCTCGATGACAAGTCCAGGCCTGAAGGAGTCCACCAATTCAAAATAGCTGAGACGATGAAAATTCCAGAGGAAAAAATTTCAAAAATTTATGTTGTACTGGGATGCGAGTAGTAATTCCTTGAACTGACAAGAGTTTGTATCCATCAAGAAGCCAAGTCCAAGTTTGAGTACCTAGGTAACATCAGTTTAATTAGTATTTTGTAATCAAAAAAAGTTAACAAGATAAAAAATGCTTTAGAAAAAAAGAAAACTTTTTATGATGATTCTAAATACAAGTTAAGAGATAAAGATATATTTTTATAATACACTAATTACTTTTCTTTTTTTTTTTAAATAATTTGAATAAATCAAAATCACATCCAATATACAAAAGAGTTTAGAAATTTAAATATTTTTTTTTTAATTATTAATATTATTTTTCCTTTTAAATCACAACTTAAAACAATATTAATTGAGTATTGATTATATTTTTAATGAATTTAAAAAATCTAATTGACTCTATCATAAAAAAACTCAAGATTAAAAAAAAAAATATAGAACAAGAAAAATAAACAAACAAAACTATATTATTTTTTGTTATAGAAATGAGTGAGAGAGAGAGAATTTCCTTATAAAAATACATGAAGCGTATGATTAATTAAAGTATATAATGTTAATTATTTTTGTTAAATGTTGTAAAATCTTATTTTTTGATATAATAATATTTTTTAATAATAATAATAATAATCTACTATTAACAATGATAATATTAATAGCAGACGACTTATGTAATTTTTATTTACAACACAATAATATTAAAAAATTAAAAAGTATAAATAATTACGTATCTTTATTTTAAATATGGCAAAAAGGGTGAAGAATCAACAATTTGATGCGTCGTGACTGGAATGACCCATATAAATTCAGTAGCAGAAGAACTCGTTTGAAGAAAAAACTTATAACCGGTTTGTGTAAACGCAACCTAAATGCATGGAACATGTTTACTTCCAGCTGAGGACTAGGTATAATACAAATGTTACTCAACATTACAATACAATTTTCTATTGTTGTAATTTGTAATTATCACCTTACTAGTTGTTAAGATTCTAAACCCAAACTATTTTGATTCCCTAAACCTGAATTATTATAAGTCCCTGAACCTGAATTATTCCAAGTCCCTAAATCGATATTATTCTAAGTCCATAAACCTGTATTATCCTAAGTCCTTAAGCCCAGATTTTTCAAAATCTTTTAAAAGTATTTTATTTATTTTTATATACTTACCTAATTATTCTAAGTCTTATTTGACCCTCCCCCCCTTAAATAGGACAAATTTGACCCCCCCCCCCTTAAAAAGGACAAATTTGACCCCCCCCCCTTAAATAGGACAAATTTGACCCGCCCCCTTAAAAAGGACAAATTTGACCCCCCCCCCCTTAAAAAGGACAAATTTGACCCCCCCCTTAAATAGGACAAATTTGACCCCCCCCCCCCCTTAATTTTCAAGTTCTGAAGTACCCCCTCCCTATAAACATGTTCCATGTTAAAAAAAAAAAATATGGCCGCTTACTGAACTGCTACACCAGAGAAGATGACGCCAAAGTAAAATTAGTAGGAACACGTGATCGCTGTCTTCTAAAATTTAGTAGCAGACGAGCCGGTGATAAAATATGGCCGCCAACTGAACTGCACGTCAACACCCATAACGACGATAACGCCCAAAAAAGAATTGGAGAAGAATCACGTGACTCCTGATTGTTTTCTTCTTCATGAAAATTAGATTTTTTCCCTCCTTTTGTATGACACTTGATTCGATGATTTTTAGAAAATTTATTTACTTCTTTTCCACTTTTTAATATTTAATGATTTCAGGAAGCAAAAAATTTCGCCGAGTTGAAAATTTTTGTAATGAATTTTTAAATAAAATTCGCCTGGTTGAATTTATTTAAAATCAAAAATTTCGCCATGTTGAAATTTTGCACAAGAAAATTTTGAAAATAAAATTCGCCAGGTTGAATTTTATCTAATTGGAAAAATTTCGCCTGGTTAAATTTATTTTTTTTTTATGAATTTCGAACAAAAATTCGCCAGGTTGAATTTTATCTAAGTGAGAGAATTTCGCCTCGTTGAAATTTGTTTACGATTTTCTTAAATTTTTACTTCGCCATGTTGAAGTTTTGCGTGGACTGTATGTACTTTTGCCGCACTATGATTTAACACCTTCACCAATGATTGTTTTAAATTATTTTTAATAATTAAAATCGTCACTTAAACAATCATCACTTTTGACTTGAAAGATCACATTTATTCTTGTAATAAAAAATAAAACTTCTTTGCACGTGAGCGTAAACGAAAGCATGCGTGCCGTTTATATCAAAAAAAGAAGAAGGTAACTTCCGTTTTTTTAAAATTTTATTTATTTCATTTATAAAGCACTTTTAAACGGTTCGTTGGACCAAATGTTGGAGTTGATAAAGTATGCTGGTTTCACTTATATAATTTTAATGGACGACTTATGTAAGAAATAAAAGATGATAAATTATTATAACGTATTATTTTATTGAACTTAATATGGTGAAGGCCGTGCGAGCACTGACCGTGCCTGCCGGCTTCTTCTCTCTTCTCCCCTCTACAATATATACACTAACACTATTTACAAATATATACATAGATACGGAACAAATCCTTTAAAACCATAATTCTGGATATTAGTACTTTCATAGAAATAAATTAAGTACTACGTCCAAAAAGAAAAAAAATTATTGTGTTTTTTTAATCTTTTTATACAAAAAATTTTGAAAAAAAAAAATTTCGAAAATTTACGTATCACATGAAATAATCATTTAAAAACGACAATTCTAAATATTCGTACTTTCGTAGAAAAACATTAAGTACTGCATCCTAAAAAAAAAAAAATTGGCATTTTTTATATTTTTTGGCGGCAAAATTGTTGAGAAAAAAATTTTCAAAAAATTAAGTATCAGGTCCAAAAAATTACTTTTATAGAGGTTCTTAAAACTAGTACTTCCATGGAAGCAAATTATGTACTACGTTCATAGAAAAAAAAAAAAATTGGTGTTTTTTGTATTTTTTTATGAAAAAAATTTTGGGAAAAAAATTTTCAAAAAATTAAGTATCAGATTCGAGATATCGAGTAAAAACCATACTTTCAAATATAACTACTTTTGTGGAAATAAATGAGGTATTACATCCAAATTAAAAAAAAAAAAAGTACCTCGAGCTTTTTTGGTGAAAAAAAATTTGAAAAAAAAAATTAGCTCTTAATGTCGTGTTGGCTGTGAAGTATCACCGGAGCCCTATTCGCGATCTTTATGTATACAGTACATAAAATCTTACGTATACATATTTCTATATTAAAATATATAGTATGTACGTAATACATAAAGATCGCGAATAGAGCCCCCGGTTACAGTCCAACATACATACATACATACATACATACATACATACATACATACATACATACACACACACACACACACACACACACACACACACATACAGACTTTTTTTAAAAAACCGGTTTTTTAGCTTCCTGAGGTCTCAAAAGGTGCTTATATGCCAAAATATCGAAAATCAAAATTTCACCTATCACAAAGGTTCCTCTATGAGGAACCAAAATAAAAATTTTTTTAATTTAGCTGTATAGTAAAATTCATATTAGCTGTTTACAATATGAAAAAACTACAAAAATTTCAATCTATATTTCTGGCTATTTTGTATATGAAAAATTAAAAAAATTTCACGATGTAATAATAAAGATATCGGCATTCCTAAAAATGAAAAAAAAATTAGAAATATTTAACTGTATAGTAAAATTCATATTGGCGGTATACAATATGAAAAAACTAAAAAATTTACCATATATATTGTCGGCTATTTATATATGAAAAAACTCAAAAAATTTCATTATGAAATAAGATAGGTATCAGCAGTCCTAAGAATAAAAAAAACAAAAATTTTAAAAATTTAATTGTATAGTAAAGTTCATATTAGCTGTTTACAATATGAAAATACTACAAAAATTTACTTGCATGGATAAAATTGAGGTATTACATCCAAATTAAAAAAAAAAAAAATTACTTAGAGATTTTTTGGTAAAAAAAATTTTATAAAAAAAATAGGTCTTAATGTCATACTGGTTGTGAAATATCACCGGTGAAAGTGCTACATACATACATACATACATACACTCACACACACACATACATAATTTTTTTAAAAACTGGTTTTTTAGAATCCTGAGGTCTTAAAACGTGCGTATATGTCAAAAAATCAGAAATTAAAATTTCACCTAAAACAATGGGTCCTCTATGAGGAACCAAAATCATAAATATTTCACTCTAGAGTAAAATTAATATTGATTCTCTGCAATATAAAAAAACAGCAAAAATTTCAATCTATAATGTTACTTGTTTTATATATGAAAAAACTCAAAAATTTCACCATATATAGAGTATAATGGATATCGGCTGTCCTATTTATGAAAACATTATAAAAATTATAAAAAATTATAAAAAATATTATAAAAGTTTCACTCGATAGTAAAATTCATATTAATTGTCTACAATATGAAAAAACTGAAAAAATTTCAATCTATATTGTTGACTGTGTAACAGCTGGCAAAGCAAAAAGCCAGCTTTACCATAAGTCATCGACCAAGGGGTATCCTGCGTCGATCAAGAAGAAACACATAAATATTAATTCGTTTTACAATAGTTAAAACCGAAAGTAAGCTGGATTACATGTGAGGCATCAGGCAACGTAATAACGAGGTCAACTACAAAAAGAATAAGACGGATCCTGTTTGGAGGTCCTTTACGCACCACTAGTAACCAGCTCATCAAGAATCATATAAATATAGCCGAAAAATCAGAACCTGGGTCAGACCATCGACAGTCGACCATACGTTTAGTCGTACGAGCATTCGATTACGGACCGTGCTCTAGATCAGTCGCAAAATATTCAGTCTTGTAAACACTAGTGAAAAAAAATAGGTAATAATTACGTACTTAAGTACGCAATTATTACGTACTGATTTGACCGATTTTAGTACGTAATAATTACGTAATAATTACGTTATAAGTGCGTAATTTATAATAAAGCTATAGATTTAAAAAAATCATTTATTTTTTATTATTATAGCATTAGTTTTGAAGTTTCCAATTATTTATAAATAAATAGTAATTTTTCTTCTCATCTTTTAATTAATTAATATAATTTAAACAGATTTTATCATGCTTACTGATCATTGTCCTAATATTCAGCTTATTATTTAGTCAGAATATTCATAATTAAAATGATGTGATATTTTATTATGGAGGATACTGAACGGTGCCTTTGACATTAAAGTTTAGCAAAAAATTAAACAACAAAATTTACTAAATGCAATTTTAAACCTTTTAAACCTTATCTCGAGATAAATGTAAAGAGTAATTGATTAAATAACTTTACTTCTTTTAGATTTATTAGAAATCAGACAACAGTTAATTAGGGATTCGCGAATATAGTTATATTAATTCTTTTGAAGCTGCTGAAAATTCACTTAAATTATTTTTATATCAAATGACAAATTATTATTGCAGAATTTCTCTTTGAATAACTTTTTTATCTCTAATATTTTCTTATGAATTAAATTAATTTTTTTTTAATCAAAATTTTCTATCTATTTTAGTTTAATATGAATTATAATAAATTTTGTAAAAGGAATAGTAATTAGCCATAAACTTTATTAAAATAAAATATGAAAATTAAATTTTTTATAATTATTATTATTTTATTAAATTTAACTCTTGATAAAATCTAACAACATGATATTAAATATTGCGTAATGGATGTTATTATTATAGGTTTCATAAGGCGTTTGAAATATTATGTTACTATTATTATTTAATAAAACGTTCTAAAAATAAATAAAATTTGGTTATGATAATATAAAATAAGTATAATATATTAATAAAATCAAAAAATTATTGAATGATTTTAGAAAAAATCAAAATTTATAAGATATAAGTATAATATAAGTATAATATTTGCTCAATTTTTTGGGTTCCTCGCTAGTGTAACCATAATTTTATTTATATTCTTTTTAATATTGTCACATTGCCAATAATTTAACAAAAATTATAAAATTATAAGATTAAACAATTAGAAACTACCAAAATAGTCCATTATATATGTTTAAATTACAACATTAGTATCAACTAATGCACATTAAATAAATTACTAAATTTTGAAAAGACAAAAAATAAAAAAAGCTGCTTATAAATATCAAATTTTTTTAATAGCGTGATCACTAGCACGAAGCTGGATATGAGTGATAAAGGTTTTTGCCCATGTTACTTGCAATACTTTTTGGCCCCCTACAGGTAGAACGAGTGTAGAAAATAACGTGCCAAGTTTTACGCTCAGGAGGAGGTAATTTTTTGCTTAATAAAATATTATTTTTTTAAAAGACATAATATTAAATAGTAAAATAAATTACTTTATTTTCTATACAAGTGCATATTAAAATTTAAGAAATTTTAACAGATTAAAGTGTTTCTAATAAAAAATTAATAATTTTATCGACAGTATTAGGAATATACATATTAGATAATAATTACGTAATTATTACGTAATTAACACGTAATTATTACGTACTAAAATCGGTCAAATCAGTACGTAATAATTATGTACTTAAGTACGTAATTATAACCTATTTTTTTTCACTAGTGAACTATACGCTATTTAACAGCTTGACTTTAATTATTATTATTGTACTCGACTTATAAAGTGCATCTTATTCATATTTCTATAATAAACTCTCCAATTCAACTAAAAGGTATAAGTTTTATTAAACATTTCCTTAACCTAACCTTAGTCCTTTAATACAGTTAGACTTATTCCGAAAGGAATTGTCGCATTAGTAGAATCCGCATTTAATTCGTTAATATTAAAGTAAAGTCACACTATACACATAGTAAAATCAGTTTGTAATCGGTACCAAAATATTTAACCGTTACAACTGTTTTATATATGAAAAAACCCAAAAAATTTCACTATAAAGTAAAATGGACATCTTCTGTCCTATTTATGAAAAAAAAAAAATAATAAATATTTCACTCCAGAGTAAAATTCATATTGATTGTCTAAAATATAAAAAAACAGGAAAAATTTCAATCTATATTGTTAGTTGTTTTATATATGGAAAATCCGAAAAATGTCACCATAGAGTAAAATGGATATCGGCTGTACTATTAATTGAAAAATAAAAAATTATAAAAATTTCACTCTATAGTAAAATTTATATTGGCTGTCTACATTATGAAAAAAATTCAAAATTTTCAATCTATTTTGCTGGTTGTTTTATTTATGAAAAAGCTAAAAAAATTTAACCATAGAGTGAAATGGATATCGCCTGTCCTATTTATGAAGAATAAAAAATTATGAAAATTTCATTCTATATTAAAATTCATGTTGATTGTCTACAATATCAGTTGTGATGAATATGAAAATAGAAAATATTTAAATATTTACTATCTACAATATGAAAAAAACTGCAAATTTTGTTAAAAAAACTGCATATCACTATATTTTATTTTCAATTATTATTTATTATCAATAATTATTTATGTTATAAAATATACCTCATTAGTTATAAATATTTATAAATATATCTTTTTCTTAATATGAATTATAAAATTTTTTTGTTAATTTTAGAAGTATAAAATTAATTCTGTTCTCATTCATTTTTAAATAAAATTAAATTGCATTTAAATCACGTATGATTAAATTTATTATAATTAACTAAATATGATAAAAATATAAAAAAATTAATGCACAAGAGTTTTTATTTGGTTAAGCCGAGCATCGCGAGGCCAATCAGCTAGTTAATAATTTTAATATAAAATAAATTGTAGCGTGGTAAATTTTGGTAAATAATATTTATTAATAAATTCTTTAATTTTATTCCCTAATCGCCTCATTTAAATACTATATTCAAAATATCAATATTGGTTTGAATAAATTGTATTTTCGTGTGACGAAATTGATAAGTTTTATTTGACCAGTGTGTGCTTGTATGAGTGATATCGCGTTTGAGAAAGGGCATCATTTATCAGTACTAGAAGAGAGAGAGTAGTCCGATGTGTTTCCCTCTTTCTTTCTTTCCCTTATATTTCTTTCCTTAGATATGTCATGCGCATCGTCGGCAGAGCCAAGATGGCTGTTGTCACAGCAACATGCTGTCGTGCTTATGTAGTTTTAGAAAATCTAATTATTTTAAAATAATCAACGAGTTTCAGTGAAAAATATAAATTGAAAACGCAAGTATATAAGTCGAGGTACATTCTCAGATAATTATTTTGGCGTGACAATTAGAATTTACAGCATATTTTCGGCGACAAATATTGTTAGCACGAGGTCAGTGCAAGCCAGTGTACTCAAGTTTGCGCCAGTATTGCTTAATCTCATAATTCGTAAATTATTGTTGAATTGGAATTTGTTTTTGGATTGGAATTGCCAATTTGAGTTGAAGGTATTTTTATTACTTATTTGCTGTTATTTTGGAGTTTTTACTACTTTGGCGCAAAGAAGATTAATTACTTTCCCTTCCTAGAATTATCCTTTGTTATATATAAATACAAATATTCTGCTAGCTGCAGTTATTGTTCATAGTATTTTTAATTATTTTGCATATTGCCCATCGTTCTTTCTATCTCTTTCTCTCTCTCTCTCTCATTTAGTTCATTTTTGTAATTTACTGTAAATCACTTGGCCAGTGATTTTACTAGTTATCACTATAATTATTTAATTATATGAAAGATATGTAAACTCACGTCGCGAAATAACTTGTAGCGACAATAATTCTTAAGTCGCGTAAGCGCCGTGTATACTCGCGAATAATAATATTGTTAATTTAGCTTTAAGATTTTGTGTACATATTAGTCCTCACATTAAAATCTATTTTCAATTAATAAAACTTTATGCTGGTGAGCGACACTAAAATAATATTTGTAATTATTTGTATACCTCATAAATTCTCTTACCTCTTTATAATTATACTGATATATGGGTAAGTTTATACTATTTGTACTATAAGATTTTATATTAGTTGAATTATTTATCATTGTTTAATATTGATTTGCCAGAACCTCCTGGTACCCGTTTAGTATAAGTGGAATATATTTGCGCGATATTCCCTTATACGGACCCCCTTTGAACTTGTTATAATAAAGGAGCCCTTAGTCATTTTTAATAAGTTGATGCACTTTATTATAACAAGTCTCATGACTCTAATTTTATTTAAAATATTTATTTATAATTGTGTAGGATTTTTACACATTATAAAATATATTTCATTAATTAATCAATTAATTTATTAATTAAAACGCTTTTTCCCTAACAAAAATAACCGGCCGGTTTTGGCTGGTTTCATCTGGTTTTATCTGGTTTCATCTGGTTTCATCTGGTTTCATCTGGTTTCATCTGGTTTCATCTGGTTTCAATGAGTTTTAACCAGAAAAATAGTTTTAGTTGTTAAAAAAAGAAAATTTCCGGGAAAAACAAAGAAAATTCAATCCTGAATAAGCTTAATAACAGTAAATTATGATTTAATATTATTTTATCCAGCTATGCTGCGAATTTATTTTACCAGTATATGTTTGCTCGGAAAAACTTTTTTATTATGTGGAAAACTCGGAAAATTCTGGAAAAGCTTAATGCTAATCTGACCTAATTTCACCTGATCTCATCCGGAATCCACCTGGTTTTACATAGCTATGATCAGAAAATAAGTTTCAGTTGCAAAAAAATAGAAAATTTCCGGAAAATTAGGAAAATTCAATACTGATAAACTTTATAACATTCTTTGAATTGATGTAAAATTAGTTGACTCAGCTCCGCGGGGATTTATTTGACCTGTAATTATTGGCTTAGAAGAAAACATTTTTGTCTGTGTGAAAAAATCGGAAAAATCCGGAAAATCATTAACACGTTTCCACCTGTTTTCATACGGAATGCACCTCGTTATACTATGAATCGTACAAAAAGAACCATGAGGATTTCCCATGTGATAAACCATAAGGTTGAAGAAATCTTTCATTTTTTTACTTAAATATATTTTCCGATTTTCCAATATGGCGGACCATAAGCATGAAAACAGGAACTTTATACATTACCAGGGGGTTTTCTAGGTTGAGAAAAACGTTTTTCATTTGAATTCACCTGGTTTCTAATAGTTTTAACCAGAAAAATAGTATTAGTTTTCCAATTTTCCAAGATGGCGGACCGAGAAACTTAAAAAAATGAACTTTTAATTTTACAAGGGGATTTTTCGAGTCAAGAAATATTAATTTTCGGCGGATATTATTCAATTTTTCTACCCAAAATATTTTCCGATTTTCCAAGATGGCGGACCGAGAAACTTAGAAAATTGAAGTTTTAACTTTACGAGGGGGTTTCTTGAGTCAAGAAATATTAATTTTCGGTGGAAAATATTCAAACGTTTTTCTCAACCTAGAAAACCCCCTGGTAATGTATAAAGTTCCTGTTTTCATGCTTATGGTCCGCCATATTGGAAAATCGGAAAATATATTTAAGTAAAAAAATGAAAGATTTCTTCAACCTTATGGTTTATCACATGGGAAATCCTCATGGTTCTTTTTGTACGATTCATAGTATAACGAGGTGCATTCCGTATGAAAACAGGTGGAAACGTGTTAATGATTTTCCGGATTTTTCCGATTTTTTCACACAGACAAAAATGTTTTCTTCTAAGCCAATAATTACAGGTCAAATAAATCCCCGCGGAGCTGAGTCAACTAATTTTACATCAATTCAAAGAATGTTATAAAGTTTATCAGTATTGAATTTTCCTAATTTTCCGGAAATTTTCTATTTTTTTGCAACTGAAACTTATTTTCTGATCATAGCTATGTAAAACCAGGTGGATTCCGGATGAGATCAGGTGAAATTAGGTCAGATTAGCATTAAGCTTTTCCAGAATTTTCCGAGTTTTCCACATAATAAAAAAGTTTTTCCGAGCAAACATATACTGGTAAAATAAATTCGCAGCATAGCTGGATAAAATAATATTAAATCATAATTTACTGTTATTAAGCTTATTCAGGATTGAATTTTCTTTGTTTTTCCCGGAAATTTTATTTTTTTAACAACTAAAACTATTTTTCTGGTTAAAACTCATTGAAACCAGATGAAACCAGATGAAACCAGATGAAACCAGATAAAACCAGATGAAACCAGCCAAAACCGGCCGGTTTTGGCTGGTAAAACCAGCCGGTTATTTTTGTTAGGGTTGCTAGGTTTTATTAATTATTTACAATGTTTGCTAAAATGTCGTCTGCTGCTGTATAAAATATTTTGGGTTGTAACAACGATTCACGGTTACTGTATTTTAGTAAACGCTAGCGCCAGTGACAGAAAGATTCAGTGTAGTACAAACTCGCTAAATAACGATTAAAAGCAGTTAGCAGAACGGATGAAAGCGAAACAAAAAATTTTTTTTAAAGATCCAAGTTAGATTACAATATATTAAAAGGGGGCTTGGGCCACTTTATAAGTTGTTATGAGCTATTTTCTTCCCAAACCTGTATTTTCTTTTTCTTAATAAAAAAAAATTGTAATGTATTGAGTATTGATAAGACTCTAAAATTCAAGCCCAGGAGTGGGTTGAAGGCCTTATCAAAGTTACCACCTAGTCTTAGAGATGCGTCTAAGAGAGGACTAGTTTGTCACCTCATAGCACGTCATCGATCAGATGTTGTTTTTCTCATCTATATTTTAATTAGCCGATTATTAAGTATTTTCAAAACAATGGGTTTTACATGAATAATTAATTCTACACTGAGTAACCTTCGTTATTGAACTCATTATTTTTACTTAACTTTGAACTTAATTTTCTTAATTTTCCAAGAATAAATTACTTTAAAATCCCTTTTTCTTTTAATTTACGCTATCAAAAATAACCGCGTAGTTATACACCCTGGATCAGAGAGTTATTTCAGGGAGTTAACTCCCTAAAACAGGGAGTTAACCACCTAAAACAAAGAGTTAACTCCCTGAAATTTCTGTCATCTCCTCGAATACCTTCGGGATGAAAATGGACCGTACGAGGGAAAACTAATATCCTGGAGGCGTAAATTTTAATTTTTCACCTAAAACAATTTTCTAATTTTCCAATTTTCCAATATTGCGGACCAGAAAAAATCAAAATAAAGACTTGCTACATTACCTGGGGGTTTTCGGGGCCGAAAAAACCGATTTTATGAATGAAAATTTTGATTTTTTTGCCCCAACATATTTTCCAATTTTCCAAGATGGCGGACCAGAAAAAATCGAAATAAAGACTTTCTACATTACCTAGGGGTTTTCGGGGCCGAGAAAACCGATTTTATGAATGAAAATTTTTATTTTTTTGCCCCAACATATTTTCTAATTTTAGAATATGGCGGACCCAATAGGTAAACAATAAATACAAATACAAATACAATTAACGAAGCATAAAAAAAAAATATTTTTTAAGTAACTAATTTAAAGTCTTCGAAGAACCTGCATCCAGTTCCTCGATGGTAAAATACGGATAATAATTTTATATTTTTAATTATTTAGAAAATTTTGTTACGTAAGACTAATTGTGCGTTCCCCCTTTTAGCAGGGTTTATATTTTAATTATTGAGAAAATTTTGTTACGTAAGACTAATTGGGCGTTCCCCCTTTTAGCAGGGTTTATATTTTGAATATTGAAAATTTTGTTACGTAAGACTAATTGGGCGTTCCCTCTTTTAGCAGGGTTTATATTTTGATTATTGAAAATTTTATTACGTAAGACTAATTGGGCGTTCCCCCTTTTAGCAGGGTTTATATTTTGATTATTGAAAATTTTTTTACGTAAGTAACTAATAATGAATATTAATTAATATTCAAAATTTCTTGTATCGCTCGATGATAAGGAGAGTATTTAAAATAATTGAAATAATAACAACCTTTACGAGCAAGTAAAGGTTGTTATTATTTCAATTATTTTATTACGTAAGACTAATTGGGCGTTCCCCCTTTTAGCAGGGTTTATACTTTGATTATTGAAAATTTTGTTACGTAAGACTAATTGGGCGTTCCCCCTTTTAGCAGTGTTTATAATTCAATATTAACAAATTTCATTAGCGGATCCATTTAGTATAAGAAAATATAAGATATCTGAGCAAACTAACAAGTATCGCTATAAACCAAGAGCACTCCAGTTGAAGCAATAACTTGTTATGAATATTTTAACAACACCTTGCAAGTTTAAAAAAAAAATAATAATAAATCTGAGAGAAACTCAGTCTCCATATGCTAAAAATTTTAAAGAACAGACACTGCGTGCAAATTGCCAGCAGGGTCTGCGTACAGATCTGATACAGGCCTTGTAGACAATCTGAACTCAGTAGCTGCAAACGCAGGTATTGTAGTCAACTTGTATTCAAAAAATAAATCTATATGCAACGTACGTTGTTTTACCGTTGAATTTTATTTATCGTTATTATAAAATCAATGATAAGTAAAGTTTTTTAATAATCAAAGCTGGTGTATTTACTCCAGTCAAAATACGAGGGGGGGTTGTATTTTCACTGGCGAACAAGAGATTTGCTCTACTATAGGTTTTTTGGGTCGCTGAACACGAAAATCGGGGTCATTTCGTAAAGAAATGGGGGCTTCACCCTTAAATTTGCAAAAACTACCCCCAAAAAGGTTTTTTTTTTAAATATTCGCACTTTGAGCCCTCAGATTTGCACCATACTGGTTTTTTGGGTCGCTAATTAAGAATTTCGACTTCTTTTTCATAAATAATCATATTTCACCCTTCAAATAGCTAAAACTACCCCTGAAAGGGGTGTTTTTGCTAATTTCGCATTCAGAGCGTCCAGGATATGCCCATATAGGTTTTTTGGTTCGCTATTCAAGAATTTGGACTCCTTTTTTGTGGTGATATATTAATTATTTATGAAAAAGAAGTCGAAATTCTTGATTAGTGACCCAAAAAACCTATATCGGCATATCCTGGATGCTAAAAGTATGAAAGTATCAAAAATAACCCCGTTTCGGGGGTAGTTTTAGCCAATTTAGGGGTAAAATTTTAATTATTTATGAAAAATAAGTCGAAAATCTTAATTAGCGACCAAAAAAACCTATATGGGGATATCTTGCATGCTCAAAGTGCGAAAATAGCAAAGACACCCCTTTTAGGGGTAGTTTTAGCTATTTTAAGGATGAAATATTCTTTACTTATGAAAAAGAAGTCAAAATTCTTGATCAGATTGACCCAAAAAACCCTTATGGTATAAATTTGAGCGCTCAAAGTGCGAATTTGTAAAAAAACCCCTTTTTGGGGGTAGTTTTTGCAAATTTAAGGGTGAAGCCCCCATTTTTTTACGAAATGACCCCGATTTTCGTGTTCAGCGACCCAAAAAACCTATATAGTAGAGCAAATCTCGTGTTCGCCAGTGAAAATACAACCAAACCCGTATTTTGACTGCAGTAATTATTGTACCCTGACCGAAGTATCCTTTTAATTTCAATTTAATAAGGATTAAGGCCAACACAATAAATAATAAATTAATTAATTAATAAAAGTTTATTTATTTTAATAAAGAGTCTATATATAATATAATGATAAGCGCGTGATCTTTACTCAACGAGGGGACTTACATGACTGACTATAAGAGTGGGAGCCGTGCGCGTCTACTCACATATATACTAACATATACATGTATCTTATATTTAAATATTCTCAACACTCACCCTATTTAAATATTTTCTGAAACATCTTTTAATAACAAAGTATTGGTTCAGTGACTTTATCACAAAATTTAAATTTACATTATAGTAACAATTATTTCAATATATCAATACTTTTACATACAATTTCCTTAAATTTATTAAATAATCTAAAATTTAATGCTTTGGTAAACCCATCAGCTAATTGATCAACTGTAGATACATACTTGGGTATTAACACTTTACGTCCACAACATTCCTAACATAATGGTACCGAACATCGATGTGTTTGCTCCTTTTATGGGAAACGTATTCGGCTTCCATTGTACTTAAGGTTACTAAGGGTTGACGTTGTGACAACCAAGTTACTGGACCACCACCTAACCAAAAAATAAAACCTGAGGTGGACCTTCTTAATTCAGGATCAGTAGCATAATCAGAGTCACAGTAACCAGCCAAAACTAACTTGTTACCACTGTAACATATGCCTAAATCACAAGTTCCTTTTAAATAACTTACTACTCGTTTGGCTGCTTGCCAGTAACAATTATAACAATTAAGAAATCTACTGAGATAATTAACTGAAAACGCAAAGTCAGGCCGCGATACAATAGAAATAAACATTAACGATCCTATTAATTCTCTATATGGGTAATTCTTTTCATTCTTACTCACATCACCCGATCGTAATAATAAACCTGACACAGCAGGAGAGTTACATGGATCACAATCACTCATACCAAACCGTTTTACTACATGCTTTACATACTCATTCTGATGTACAAAAATTTGTCTTTTTATTCTATTTCTTACAATCTCCATCCCTACAAATTTATTTGGTTCTGACACAACAATTTTAAAAAAATTCTTCATTTCTTTTACAATTTTAACTAGTACATTAATATTCTTACACGTAATGAGTCCATCGTCAACAAATAACAACAAATAAACATTGAAATTCTGAATATTAGCAACATACAGTGAATTATCAGCCGTACTTGGCTTAAAATAAAATTTTCTAAGAAAAGCTGAAAAAGTTTTATTCCAACATCGTGGTGCCTGTTTCAAACCATACAGGGCCTTATTCAGTCGACAAACTTTTCCTGGTTCGCATGATACACCTTCCGGTATCTTCATGTAAATCTCTTCTTCTAACTTCCCATACAGGAAAGCAGTCTTGACGTCAAATTGCACCATCTCGAGGTCATCACAGGCTGCAATGGCTAAAAGTATTCTAACAGTATCATACCTAACTACTGGTGCAAGCGTTTCATTGTAGTCAACGCCATATTCTTGAAGGAACCCTCTTGCACATAACCGTGCTTTATATCGGTTGACTTCGCCATTTTTGCTAGCCTGGATCTTCAGAACCCACTTTGAATCAATTACTGGTTTGCCAGGAACTTTGTCTACGATGGACCACGTGTTGTTGACTTCATGAGCATTTAGCTCGTCTTGTTTGGCTTTTTCCCATTTTTCAGCATCTGGACCTGTTAACGCATCACGAAGAGTAACCGGCTCTTTTTTCTCACATTCAGAAAAATTAACTTTATACTTAACTTCATAATCCTTGTGCCATGATGGTGGTTTCCGTTGTCTTAGAGGTAGTGAAACTTCTTCAGGAGCTGCGTCCTTGTTTTCAACTGCCTGGCCATCCTCAAGTGGATATTCCTCTTCCAAGTCAAGATATTCCTCCTCCATTTCTCCATCTGTGTCGTCAGCACCATCATGATTATACAATTCTTCCAGTGTCTGAAGTTGACCTTGAGTTGCCTCTTCTCTGCTTCCTTGGCCCTCATCCATTCGTTTTTCAACAGCTGCATCATCAGCTGCCCGACTGGCTATTTCTTCTATGCTGAATTCGCCCTTTAAGTTCAAGTCAATACATGCCACATTTCCACCGCCATTTGGTCCATCCAGTTTCATGTTCTTTGAAAAATCGACATCATGTGCAATAATAACATCTCTGGCTTCTAGTACGTAGACTCGGTAGTTGGCTGCATCCCCTTGATATCCAACCAGGATACCTGCAACAGCTTTGTCATCCAATTTTTTTCTGAAATTCTTTGGAATGTGAGCGTGGACCTCCACACCAAAAACCCGGAGATGAGATACTGTTGGCTTCCTGCCCATCCACTGCTCATAAGGAGATGCGTCGTTTCCACCATTTCCAGATACTCGATTCAAGATGCAGACTGCCGTACTAACTGCTTCAGCCCAGAGAAATTTAGGAACAGACCTGACCAGCAGCATGGTCCTGACCTTCTCGACGATTATCCTGTTTTCGCGCTCCGCCTTTCCATTCTGCTCTGGAGCGTACCCTGCTGTCAGCTGATGTTCGATACCACGTTGTTCCATGTACTGCTTCATCACGTTGCAAACGTACTCTCTTCCTCTGTCTGACCTTAGCACTTTCATGTTGGCTCTGAATTTGTTTGACACCATCCTCTCGAACTTCTGAAAACATTCATATACATCAGACTTGTGTTTAACTGTATAAATACTCCTATAGCCAGATGCATCATCAATAAAAGTTAAAAAATAACGTGCACCTCCCAGTAAGGTGACCTGCATCGGTCCATACAAGTCTGAGTGAAAAAATTCACCCACTTTATAAGAAAGTTTTTGTTGATAAATGTTTGTTATAAGGAATTCTGTGTGCCTTACCCAACTTGCAAGCCTTACAATCAAAATCTGGAATCATATTACCATTTAAATGAATACCATCAATTTTATTCTTCTTAATCATACATTTAATTGTTTTTATATTCACATGACCTAACCTCTCATGCCAGAGCCTCGCCTGTACTTCTGCTGCATTTACTTAAATACCTGCATCAATTCTTAACGAGTTTACTTTCATGTCCAATACATAAATGTCATTATTTTGCTTATGTCCTTTTAATATAGCTTTATTTACTCTCGTTATTTTCACTTCGTTACCATAAAAAGTAACTTCACAGGAATTCGACGTACACACACCAACAGAAATTAAATTTTTCTTTAAATCCGGCACATACAACACATTACTCAAAGTACCGGGCAGCCATTGATTGTCGACTGCTCGCAGTATTTGCACCGAGCCGACGCCTTTCACTTCACAGCTTCTATTATCACCGAGCACAACACACTCGTTGTTTGTTCTCGTGAAGTCCGCAAAATAGTCCATTCTGTACGTGATATGTCGCGAGGCGCCACTATCTAGAAGCCACTCCTCATTATTTTTCCCTGACACACTATTTACTACACTTATAATTTTTTCAGGGTGTGCGGCCCCCACTGTCCTATAAGATTCAGTATAAACTTTAGTTATAAGCGCCACCATGTCGTCAGTACCACTACCACCAGAATTAAACTGTGTCTTCTGTCTCTTACTATTTTCACAGTCTTTTGCCTTATGCCCCACACTTTAACACTTAAAACAACGAAAAGGCTTTTTACCTTTATATTTATTCAACGCGTCACTTTCTTTGTTGCTCTCACTATGACTATTATTCTTTGCGCATTTTTGATAATTTTGACTCTTGTTGTACGTAAATAACGCGGCACATTCGCCGTCTTTTTCTGTCAACCTATTCTCCTCTCGTATCAATCTTTCTTCTAATGCCGCCATTGTCTGATTTTCGGCGGGAACACTGTCCCAGGATATGACCAGTCCATCGAAATTCCGCGGTAAACCGCCTAAAATTTTTGCCATTACCATAGCTTCCGATATCTTTTCACCAATATCCTTTAAGTTCCGGACTACATTTTGCACTCTCGTCATATAATCCATAACCGACTCCGAAGTACTCATATTGATACTATGAAATTTTTGCAGCAAATTTAACTTACTATTTTCTGACTTTTACTCGAATAGTGATGACAATTTATCCCATATTTCTTTAGATGTATCGCAAGCTATAAATTTTTCCGCCTGCTTGTCGATCATCGTCCCCGTGAGTATCACCTTGGCACGTGCATCGTCCTTCAAAAATTTTAAAATTTCTTCTTTTTTGACGTTTTCGTCTCTTCCTACCGGCTTTGTTCTTGTACCATCTACCACTCCAAGTAAATCGTTCACAAACAATAAATTTTTCATTTGAAATTTCCACAACTGAAAATTTGAACCATCAAAGCGTGTTATGTGGTTCTGTAGACTATTATTATTATCTGACATGTCTATTTAAAAAAAAACACAAGGAAATTCACCGATCACCAAGTAGACAAAAAAAACTCGAAGAACTCTTATTATACACACACGTGACAACTACGTTTTTCTCATAAAACTTATAATGGCGCGCGCAAAACTCGACTCCTTTTTTCTTTTTCGTTAGCACTAATCACAAAAAACAGAAGGACCATAACCTAATAAGGATTAAGGCCAACACAATAAATAATAAATTAATTAATTAATAAAAATTTATTTATTTTAATAAAGAGTCTATATATAATATAATGATAAGCGCGTGATCTTTACTCAACGAGGGGACTTACATGACTGACTATAAGAGTGGAAGCCGTGCGCGTCTACTCACATATATACACACATATACATGTATCTTATATTTAAATATTCTCAACACAATTAAACTACAATACAATTAAATTCAATTACAATTAAATTCAATTAAATAAAATCACGATTAATACGAATAAAAAGCAACTAGAATAAACTCCAATCACATTAAACCATATATAAATCAAAAATTTGATGTTACAATTAATTTCAATTAAATACAATTACCAGTAATTTCAATTAAATACAATTACAATTAAATCCAATTGAATAAAATCACGATTAGTTGGCATAAAAAGCAACTAGATTAAACACCGATCTCATTAAACCGTAATTAAATCGAAATATTTTATGTTACAATTGATTCCAATTAAATACAATTACAATTAAATTCGATAAAATTCAATTGGATATTTTTAATTTATTTTTAAATATTTTATAGTCATTACGCTTGTCAAAATAAAATATCACGATTCAATAAGCAAAAATAATAATTACTACTTCAAAACTTTAAATCATAACCGAATTTTTGCCATTTTTCTTACCACTTTAAAATAAATGTATATAGATTTTTGAAAATTTAAAATATAATATTTTTTGCTTACACTAAATGAGCTTGTAAATATAATAATAGTTATTTATGAAACAAGTGATATAGTTTCATATAATAAAGAGATAAATGATGGAACAAGAATTCTCTGCTATCCAGATTATTATGTTACAAAACGCTGTAACTTTACTAAAAACCGCTACATTTTTATTTATTTAATGTTTAGAACTTATATTTTCAACGCGAGAAACAATTTCCAAAATGGCTGACGGAAAATTTTGAGGAAAAGTTGTTGGAAAAAGTTAATGCTAAAATTAAAGATAATATACGAGTAAGTATAAGATACTTTTATATGGACTCTAGATGCGAATGAAAAATTATATTTTCACTTTCCAAAATTAAATTTTTTTCTTGTGGTGAAAATAAAAGTTCTTAAAATTAAATAAATGAAAATATAGCGGTTTTTAGTAAAATTACAGCGTTTTGTAACATAATAATCAGGGCTTTTACGTAACGTTTTTTTTTATAATTTTGGCCAACTTTTACCCGCTGTACTGACTTTCCAGAAGTCTAAATCGAAAATTTGACCTCGGATTCTTAAAAAGCAACTCTTTTTACTTAAGGGACCATCATTTTATTTATAATTTCTAGTATATAATATATTTTTTGAAGCGGTTTACAAATCGACACGTAAAAAAGGCCTTCGGACTTAATGGGTTAACCTAACGGTAATTTTCGACTAAAAATGACCAATTTTTGAATTTGCTTAAACTGCTGTCAAAATTGTAATTTTCAACAAAAAATGGCTTCATAGGTCTTAAAAATTTTCTACCAGCTTCAAATTTTCAAAAACTCTTTACTCTCCGCTTTCCAATAAATTATTAACCAGAGATGATGAAAAAAATGTCAATTTTCATCATTATCTTTGAAAAGCGATATCTTAAAAACTATGTAAAGAAAATAGACGAATAAAAATTTTTTTTAAACTTGAAACTTGTAGAAAATTTTTAAGGCCTATAAAACTCAATTTCGTCGAAAATTACAGTTTTGGCAGCAATTTAAACAAATTTAAAAATTGGTCATTTTTGGTCAAAAATTACCAGTAGGTTATTTGACTATAGCGCGGAGAGAATCAGTCATAAGAATATACGGTTTACGTCGTTTGAAAGGTGACACTTAAGCCAAAAAAAATAGACCAACCAGAAGTGGTTGGTTAATTTTTGAGGTTGCAGCCTTTTATCGAAAATTATCGAAAAACCCTGTTTTATAAGATTGAGCCAACATGTAAATTTGCGTTTTTAGCCCCAGAATTCCCTTTGGAATGAATGAAGGACTATTTGCATGTCTTTACAACATATTAAAGTATGTTTTCCAGCAATAACCAGCTTCTCAAAACATATTTCGGTCTCTGTAAAAATTTATAAATCTAAAATCTCAAAATTCCCATGTTATTTAAATGGGAAACTTCAAGTGCTTGGCGGCACGGGTTAAAAAAATGCTGTCTGCATTGAAAGCCAAATCCTGCTTTTTTTCCCTTGTTGAACAAATAGATATTTTTAAATTTCTTACATAAAAAAATTTTAAAAAAAGAAATATTTTTTTTCTTTTTGAACGTAGTACCTAATTTATTTCTATAAAATTCTTTAATCAATCTCAAAAACTGTGGAATGGAAATTTGCCCAATCACCGAAAAATATGGTAAATTTTTAGAAATAAAAACAAAATGTAAAATTATTAGTTATAGAAAAAAAAATAGTTCCAAACTTACGTGCCCGAAAACCCCGGTCAGCTGCTTTAAACTGCTTTTTTCCTATTCTTAAGAATTAACCATTTTTTCGGTAATTGGCCAACCTGTAGTCCGCAGTATTAAATTAAAAATTTGGGTGTAGGATTCGGGCTCTGCGTGCTTGAAAAGGAACTGTAGTATAGTAGAATTAAAATTGAATTTCAATAAATTAAAAAAAACTTTGATTCCCCAAAAATTTGGACCTCAAAACCAAATAATTTTAAAATAGTGTTTTTACTAAATCAGGAAGTAATTAATTACTTAAATTTCTTGATCCTATACTTAAGTTTTTGAAAATTAATTTTATTAAAAATTAGAAATAAAATAATCTCAAAAATAATTCAGAAGCAAAATATTTTTAAATAAAATTTTATAAATGACGCAAAAAACCAATTCAATAATCGTATAAATTGAATAAATAAACTCTATATATTATGAAAAACACTTTAAACATATTATAATTTCTTAGAAATTAATAAGTATAAACAAGTCCTTGAAAAATAAAAATACGCCGCCCCGAGTCTTTATAGTGTATAATAGTATGGGACCACATTAATAATATGTATATTATATAATATATCACCTCTATACGCTTTAAGAATATGTGTGAATGAATATTTTTATACTATGTATATACTGTCAATACCTAAATGCTCATACGGAGATCCTTAAATTAAAGGCTTCGACAGAACTGTCCTATACAGATCAAAAACCTCCATATCTACATTTTAATGATTTTGAGATATTTAATAAAACGCGTTTCCGTTGATTTAATTATGTATACTATTCAAGGTCCCTGAATCAAAAATATTCTAAATCCATAAACCCGGATTATTCTAACAAGGGGAGTTCAATACATTTAGAACACCAAATTACACCAAATGGTTATGGATGAGTTTATTATGTTAAAAAAACATATCGTCCACCCTCCGTTCATTCCAATAGGCCTTCTGGGCCTAAAAACGCAGGGTTCAATGTTATAAAATAGGGTTTTTTGGTATTTTTCAATGAAATGCCAAAACCTTAAAAATTAACCAAAACTCTTCTGGTCGGTCTCATTTTTTTGGTGTAAGTATCACCTTTCAAACGCCGTAAACCTCAGTTTTTATCATCAATTCTCTCATCACTATAGCCAATTAACTGAATGGTAAGTCTCAAAATATTTCCACAATCTTCAAATTTGCAAAAATTCTTTACTCTACCTTTTTCAGATATTTTTTAATAAGATATGATAACTTGAAGTTGGAGTTCCAATTTTATGATTTTTTAAAAAAGATCATTTTTAATGTTAACTTTGAAGAGCCATAAAAAGGACTCAATAAGGAAATGAGACGAGTAAAGAATTTTTGGAAACTTGAAGCTTGTAAAAATTTTTCGAGACATACAAAACCCATTTTCGTCAAAAATTACAAATTTGGCAGCAATTTAAAAATTGGTCATTTTTAACCAAAAATGACCATTCAGTTAATTGGCTATAGTGATGAGAGAATTGATGATAAAAACTGAGATTTACGGCGTTTGAAAGGTGATACTTACACCAAAAAAATGAGACCAACCAGAAGAGTTTTGGTTAATTTTTAAGGTTTTGGCATTTCATTGAAAGTTACCAAAAAACCCTATTTTATAACATTGAACCCTGCGTTTCTAGGCCCAGAAGGTCCATTGGAATAAACGGAGGGTAGCCGGCATGTTTTTTCAACATAATACACTCATACATAACCATTAGGTGTAATTTGGCGTTCCAAATGTATTGAAATCCCCTTGTAAGTCCCAAACTCCCAAAATTGAAATTGTTCCAAGTCCCATTTGACCCCTTTCCCTCCTTAAATCGAACAAATTTGAACTCCCCCCTTGATTTTCAGATTTTCAGGGTACCCCTTCCCTATAAACACTTATTATCATGTTCCATGTTAAAATAAATTGAATATTTCTAATTGAGTTTTATTGCATTTAATTGTAATTGTAATTAATTGGAATCAATTGTAACATCAAAAAGTTGGATTTAATGATGGCTAATTTGATCGGATTTCAATCTAATTGCTTTTTATTCCAACTAATCCTGATTTCATTCAATTGGATTTAATTGTAATTAAATTTAATTGTAATTAATGGTAATTGTATTTAATTGAAATTAATTGTAACATAAAATATTTGATTTAATTATGGTTTAATGTGATCGGAGTTTAATCTAGTTACCTTTTATTCGAATTAATCGTGATTTTATTTAATTGAATTTAATTGTAATTGTATTTAATTGTATTGAAGTTCAATTGTAATTAAAAGGATACTTCGGTCAGGGTACAGAATGCGAGCAAGGTATTTTATGCAAGCTTTTCCATCAACTCTGCCAATTGCGGTTTTATAATCATTGTTAGACAAGTATACGTCTTTACCAATCAAATGCTACAAACGTTAAAGATTGTATGAATATACTTTTTTTAAATTTTAAACATTTTCCAATTATATATTTTACTATATTATACTCGATATTTTATTAATAACGAAACAGATTCTTCCAATTACTATAGTTCATTAATTTAATTGCATTTATATAAAAGCAAGGATACATAATTAATAATTTCAGTCAAAAAAAAATATCTCCTTTATTTTAAATTTATTTTGTCAACGTTTCACCAGTTTCCAGGCCTCCTTAGGACAAAAATTATCGAAATTAAATTAAATTAATTTTTTTGTCCTGAGGAGGCCTGGAAACTGACAAAAATTATCGACAAAAATAATCGAAATTAAATTTAATTAATTTTTTTGTCCTGAGGAGGCCTGGAAACTGGGGAAACGTTGAAAACATATCTATATTAATAATGGAGATTATTTTTTTGCCTGAAATTGACCATTTAATTTCTATTGAATTTAAATTAATAATTGTTTGAGTAAAAAATGTTTTCTTCATAAAAAAATGTTTGATTATCTATGCACACTATTTAATTTCAACGTTACTAAATTATAAAGATAATGCTTTAATATAAATTAAAAAAAATTCTATCAAAATTACTTTTATTGTTACTTATTTTCATTATAACAATTTTTTGGCTCAATATAAGCCAAAACGTTGTACAATGTATGCTTGGGTCTTCATATCGATATGAAAGTAGTCTTCTTGAAAGTACTACCAAAAAAAATTTATAACCAGTTTGTGTAACTATACAACCAACGAGCATGGAACATGTTTACTCATAATAGTAATAAATCGAAAAACCGAAATTACAATAAATAATAAATTCTGAAATATATACTATCCTAAGTCCATAAACTTAAAGTATTCTAAGTTGTTGTTGTTATCAGGGCTTGATCAGGTCCTGACTCCCACTTCAAATTATTCTAATAAGTCCATTTCACCTCCCTCCCCATAAAAATGTCACTTTTTCACCCCCCTCCCTAAAAGCGTCAATTTTTTATCCTCCCCCCCTAAAAACGTCAATTTTTCACACCCTCCCCCCTAAAAGCGTCACTTTTTGACCCATTCTACTCCAGGCCCAAATCCTAAATTTTCTCTCCGGACCAAAAAGCAAAAATTTTTTTTTGTAAATATGAGTCTTTTTCTGAGAAAATAAAAAAAATGAATTTCTCTTATTTTCTTGATTGGAGGCCAAAACACGAAAATATCGGCAAAAAATTGAGGACTGAACCTTATGAGCCAAAAAATGACACGGAGGCTTATTATTAGTAGTACTTTTGGAAAAAAATACTTTGGTTCCGATTTAAAGACCCGAACATTTATTTTTCGGCGGTTTTGATTAAATAAAATAGTTATATAGAAATTTTAGGAATTTATAATTAATTTGGAAACACAACTGAATTTTAACCATTGTTTTATAAATTTCACAATTCATAAACCGTTTACTATATTTTATATTTATGCAAATGAAACGAAAAATAGTGTCATCACTGTCATCAAATAAAAATTTTTTATTCCTCAAACTTATTTTTTTGACATGAGAGCTTTTTGCTATTAATTGGACAGTTCTATTTTCAACAGTTAAAATATTTTTAAAAAAATTCTTGCATTTTTTTGATAATTGGTGTAAAAAGCTTATAAATGAAAACTTATCACAATAATATTATTTTACTACTTTTCAATATGCATAATGAAAATTACCATCTGTTTTTTTTCATCAAAGATTCCTACAGGTATTTCCGAACGAACTGGTGCAGATGCTGAAACGTTGGGACTCCCATTTTTTAACTTCTCCATACCCTGGTGCAAAAGTTAACGTTAAATTTAACGTTAAAATTTAACGTTAAATTTTAGCGTTAATTTTAACGTTAATTTAAGGTAACTTTAACGTTAATTTAAGGTAGATTTAACGTTAATTTAATGTTATATTTAACGTTAAATTTAACGTTAAAATTATCGCAGAAAATTAAAGAAAAAAAATCTTCATAATTTTGCTAATCTAATTGTACTTATTATGGAAATTACCCTGATGCTTCTAAAATTTAGCATCATTGCTATTTTTTCACAACTAATTTTTTTGATCAAATTAATGTTCCTTCTAACATTAATTTTAACATTAAATTTATTATTAAATTTAATGCTAAAATTTAACATTAAATTTAACATTAAATTTAACGTTAAAATTCAACATTAAATTTAACGTTAAAAATCAACATTAAATTTAACGTTAAAATTCAACATTAAATTTAACATTAAAATTCAACACTAATAAATTATTAACGTTAAAATTCAACATTAAATTTAACATTAAAATTCAACACTAAATTTAACGTTAAAATTCAACATTAAATTTAACGTTAAAATTCAACATTAAATTTAACGTTAAAGTTCAACATTAAACTTAACATTAAAATTCAACACTAAATTTAACGTTAAAATTCAACATTAAATTTAACGTTAAAATTCAACACTAAATTTGTAAATGTAAATGTAAATATGATTTATTTGTCCAGAACAAAATATGATACAGAAATATAACAGTATATGTATAAAGTTTATAAAAATATAGATGTAACTATGCAATAAATTATTAATAACATTATATAACATAATTATATCAAATGAAACAATTTTAGTAATTTTAGTTTTTTTAACGATAAAATTTAATGTTAAATTAAACGTTCAAATCCGATATTAAATTTAACGTTACTTTTAACGTAAAAAAAGCATACAACATAGCAACCAAAGTTTTAGGAACGTTTTTGAAATAAGCCTTTAAAATGTTTCAAATGTCCGTAGAAAAACGTTTCCAAACGTTTTATTAATATTTCAGGATGTTTCATCGGCTCCGACTTTTTTCCCTTAAAAATTGCTTTTTGGCGTATTTACGGACATTTGGTGAAAAAAAAATAAAAAAAATTCAGCATTTTCTTCATTTTTTTATTTTATTAACAGATCAATGAAATACACACAAACACAAAAAAATTGACAATTTATTAAAACTTTGTTTCGATCAATAAACTACAGCTGGTTTAGTAACATCATTAGAAATTTCTGTAAATAAAAGAAAATATAAATTTTTTAGCTATTATTCTCTATAAAAGTTTAAATCTGAATAAATTGCATTACCTCTTTATTTTTTCAATTATATTGTATGATCGTTTTAATTTTTTGAAAATGTAGTCTGAACCTCAAAAGTCAGCTATTATTAACTGCAGATGTGAAATTTTCAATTTAACAGTTTCGATCAGAACTCCATCTTTTCCAAAAAAAGTTTTATACCAGATCTCCAATCAGACTCTCAAAAATATTCATTTTTTCTTGAGAAAGTAAATTTCCAATCTCTGAAGATCAAATAAAGTAAAAATATAGTTTTTTACACTGTCAGACTGCTGCGCTTAAATTTTTCTTAAAAATTAAGGGAATTCTTAAAAATGGGTAATTTAAGGGACAGGAAATGTTTTTTTGAAAATCAAATTTTTTGTGTGCGCATAAATCACATCATATACACTGTGAAAATTCTTGTCCGGGTAATTAATATCTGGGTAGTAAATTTATGCTACCGAGATATAAAAAGGTTACTACCTATATAGTAATTACCAGATTTTACACTATATGTATCAAGAGTATCAAGTATGTGTAAAAAATTTTTTTTTTTCTTTGAAATCTCCTCTTTAATTTTTAAACGCGATCTTCTCGAAGCAGGCTTTCTTAAATTGACATGCAAGTTCGGGCGATAACTATTTCACCGATTTACTTTAAGTTTGATGAGTAGTTAAAAAAATATATTAACATGGAATATGTTTATAGGGAAGGAGTACTTGAGTCCTTGAAAATTAAGGGGGGGGGAGGGGTAAATTTGTCCTACTTAAGGGGGTCGGTCAAATTTGTCCTATTTAAGTGCGGGGGGGTCAAATGAGACTTGGAATAATTAAGAGACTTTGAAAAATATAGACTTCAGGACTTAGGATAATACACGTTTATAGACTTAGAATAATATCGATTTAGGGACTTGGAATAATTCAGGTTTAGGGAATCAAAATAGTTTGGGTTTAGAATCTTAACAGCTAGTCAGGTGATAATTATAAATTATAAAATTAGAAAATTGTATTGTAATGTCTGTAAGATTTGTATTATACTTAGTCCTCAGCTGTAAGTAAACATGTTCCATGCATTTAGGTTGTGTTTACACAAACCAGTTATAAGTTTTTTTGATGGGCTGACTTCGAATTTTTTTTTTTTAAAGTTCTCGAAAAGTTTTTACAGCCTTGAGCCGAACTTAGCTAAATTAATACCTGAATCAATAATAATCCGTAATTCCCTCAAGGACGCACTGGCCAATGAATTTCCGAATAATGGTATATTTGCATTTCTACGAGAAAATACGTTTTATGAGCACCAAAAATGAAAAAAAAAAATTGAGTAGGCCGCGACTACCACCATGATTTTCTGGTAGTTTTTACCCTATAAAATGCAAAAAAACGTGAAAACGGAATCGGCAATAGATGCCAAAAAGATTTTGCCACTCATATGTCAAAAACCGTGTTTTTCGTATCTGAGCTACCCCAAATTTTCAAAATAACTTTTTAGGTAAATAAAATTTAAAAATCTAGATAAAAAAATCTGATTGCTAGGAAGGAACCTTTCCAGAAGAAAAAAAAAATTTCTTTTTATGATGAAACTTAGCCAAGTTATCGTCAATTTAGGATTTTCTACAATCAGATTAAAAAAAATTATTATTTTATGATGAAAATCGAGCTATCTAGTTATGCATATTTTATGTTCAGAAACAGACTTAATTCAATAGGATTTCTATCATTTTTAAGACAAATTTCAGCAATAATATGCATAATATTTTCTTGGTTTTCATCGTAAAATAACAAATTTTTTTTTTAAATCATATTATTTTTGCCTGAGTATTCATTTCTTTAAGGGGAATTTTTTCTTTGAAAATTTATATAAATTTAAAGATATCTCTTTAAAAAATTAAGGATAAATTTTCAAAGAAAAAATTCTCCGAGCAAACAAACTATAAAAAGACCCAAATCCACAGTTTTGAATCCACCAAAGTCTTGGAAATGTTTCCCTCTTCTTGGATTTTCAATTTTTTGTTAACATTTTCTGAAAATTAGGTATTTTCAAAAAAGTTCGGATTTTCTAATCTTCTTATATGCTAATTATGTCTGTTAGACAGTTTTTGGTATAGCTGGCGTAGTTATTAATTAATTATCTAATTGAAAATATCAAGTTAATACTTTCATAGATAAAAATTATACTACATCTGAAAAGAAAAGAAAAATTAGTGATTTTTGTATTTTTTAAAGAAAAGTTTTTGAGACAAAAATTTTCGAAAAATTAAGTATCAGATTGAAGGTAACGAATAAAAACGATAATTCTAGGTATTAGAACTTTCATAGAAAAAAATTTAGTTTTTGGTACAAAATGAAAAAATTAATACCCTGCCAACTAGCTGGCACTAAGGTTCCTCAAACAATGAGCTCAATACTTCAATATGCCACAGATATCACCGGTTACAAGCATGCAATCATAGTTACATACATTTCTATTAAATTTTAAAAGTTTTTTTTATTCATCGAAAATTTTGGAACAAATTTTCAAATAATTAAATATCAGATTCGAGATATCGAGTAAAAACCATATTTTCAAATATAAGTACTTTCACGGAACTAAATGAAGTATTACACTAAAAAAAAAAAAAAATAATGCTGTTTTTTAATTATTTGGTTTTTTTAATTTTGAGAAAAAAAATTTGAAAAAATTCGGTATCATATCCAAAAAATTACTATAAACGAACTTTCTAAAACTAGTACTCTCATAGAAATAAATTAGGTACTACGTCCAAAAAGAAAAAATATTGGTGTTTTTTGTATTTTTTTGCAAAAAAAATTTTAGGAAAAAAATTAAAAAAAAAATTAAGTATTAGATTCGAGATATCGAATAAAAATCATACTTTCAAATATAAGTACTATCATGGAAATAAATGAGGTATTACCTCCAAAAAAAAAAAAAAAAAAGTAATTTAAGATTTTTTAATGAAAATATTTTTGAAAAAAAAATTAGGTCCTAATTCCATAATGGTTGTAAAATATCACCGGTTACAATATTTTCAGATATTAGTAAAAAAATAATTGTGTTTTTTAATTTTTTTATGTAAAAAATTTAAAAAAAATTTTTTTAAAAAAAGTACGTATCAGAAAGAGAAATCCTTTAGAAACGATAATTCTAGATACTCGTATTTTAGAAATTAAGTAAGAAATTAAGAAAAAATTATTTAAAAAATTAAGTACTACGTGCTAAAAAAAATATTTTTTAGTGGCAAAAATTGACTATAAACGATATTTCTATATTGAAAATAGCCTGTTTCTGAACTTTAAACATCCATTACTCGCTTTATTTTCATCGTAAAATAATAATTTTTTTTTTTTAATCGATTAATTTTTCCCTGGAAATTCCTGGAAAAAAAACATTTTTATTGACAATAATTCAATTTTTAGGTCCAAAGCCTTTGAAAACTGCAAGTAGAAAAATTTACTTAACACAGTTTTTGACCTAAAAATTGAAATTTTCTCAATAAAAATAATTTTTTTCTTAAAGAAATGAATACTCAGGGAAAAATAATATAATTAAAAAAAAAAAATTTGTTATTTTACGGTGAAAATCGAGCAAATATTATGCATATTATTGCTGAAATTTGTTTTAAAAATAATTGAAATCCTATTGAATTAAGCATGTTTCTGAACATAAAATATGCATGGCTAGCTTGATTTTCATCGTAAAATAATAATTTTTCTTAAAATATTGATTAACTCTTTCCTGAGGAATTGCCCCCACAACAAGTCACGTGATACACGCTTCACGCAGTTTATTTTACTTTATTTCTTAAATATATTAATTTATTTAAAATAAAATATTTGATAAATCATTCGTAAATAACTAATATTTTTATATTTAAAGAATAAAAATAATTTTAAACGTTAGTTACTATACATAGCTGTATAGCACTACTTCATACACTCATACTAATGTAAGTCACACAGAGAACGATTTAGGGAGATTCCTCAGGAAAGAGTTAATTTTTCCCAGAGTATTCATTTCTTCAAGAAAAAAATCCTTTTTATTGACAAAATTTTAATGTGTATATAGGTCAGAAGCCTTTGAAAACTGTAAGTAGAAAAATTTATTTAACACAGATTTTTACTGGTTTTTGACCTAAAAGTTGAAATGTGATAAAAGAAAAATGATTTTTTTCTTGAAGAAAATAAATACTCAGAGAAAAAGTAAACGATTAAAAAAAAAAAATAACCATAATAATCAAGCAAATAATGCATATTTTATGTTCAGAAACAGGCTTTTTCAATATCTTTTTTAAGACAATCTGATTGTAGAAAATCTTAAATTGACGATAACTTGGCTAAGTTTCATCGTAAAAAGAAATATTTTTTTTCTTCTGGAAAGCTTCTTTCCTAGCAATCAGATTTTTTTATCTAGATTTTTAAATTTTATTTACCTAAAAAGTTATTTTGAAAATTTGGGGTAGCTCAGATACGAAAAACACGGTTTTTGACATATGAGTGGCAAAATCTTTTTGGCATCTATTGCCGATTCCGTTTTCACGTTTTTTTGCATTTTATAGGGTAAAAACTACCAGAAAATCATGGTGGTAGTCGCGGCCTAGTCAATTTTTTTTTTTTTCGTTTTTAGTGCTGATAAAACGTATTTCCTCGTAGAAATGCAAATATACCATTATTCGGAAATTCATTGGCCAGTGCATCCTTGAGGGGATTACAGATTATTTTTTATTCAGGTATTAATTTAGCTAAGTTCGGCCCTAAGCTGTAAAAACTTTTCGAGAACTTTAAAAAAAAAAAATTTGAAGTCAGCCCATCAAAAAAACTTATAACTGGTCTGTGTAAACACAACCTAAATGCATGGAAGATGTTTACTTCCAGCTGAGGACTAAGTATAATACAAATCTTAAAAAGATTACAATACAATATTCTAATTTTATAATTAGTAATTATCACCTGACTAGCTGTTAAGATTCTAAACCCAAACTATTTTGATTCCCTAAACCTGAATTATTCCAAGTCCCTAAATCGATATTATTCTAAGTCCATAAACGTGTATTATCCTAAGTCCTTAAGTCTAGATTTTTCAAAGTCTCTTAATTACTCCAAGTCTCATTTGACCCCCCCCCCCCTTAAATAGGAAAAATTTTACCCCCCACTTAAATAGGACAAATTTGACCACCCTCCTTAAATAGGACAAATTTAACCTCCCCCCTTAATTTTCAAGTTCTCAAGTACTCCCTCCCTATAAACATGTTCCATGTTAATATATTTTTCTTGTCAGCGGCCAGAAAGCACGTATTTCCCGGAAAAAAAGCGTTTTTTCGCTACTGACGAAGAAAAATCGTATACGACCCTTGTCCATAAATAAAGAATTACCCAAATCGCAGTTTACCATCCTCGGCTTCGCCTCGGAAGGTAATTTACGTGCGATTTGGACCATTATTTAATTTTCTGGACACCAGCCGTGAATATACTATTTTTAACTACTCATCAAACTTGCGCCCGAACTTGCACGTCAATTTAAGAAAGCCTGCTTCGAGAAGATAGCGTTTAAAAATTAAAGAGGAGATTTTGAAGAAATAAAAATATTTTTTACAGTGTATATGATGTGATTTATGCGCACACAAAAAATTCGATTTTCAAAAAAACATTTACTGTCCCTTAAATTAATGTCCCTTAAATTACCCATGTTTAAGAATTTGCTTAATTTTTAAGAAAAATTTAAGCGCAGCAATCTGACAGTGTGAAAAACTATATTTTTACTTTTTTTGATCTTCAGAGATTGGAAATTTACTTTCACAAGAAAAAATGAATATTTTTGAGAGTCTGATAGGAGATCTGGTATAAAACTTTTTTTGGAAAAGATGGAGTTCTGATCGAAACTGTTAAATTGAAAATTTCACATATGCAGTTAATAATAGCTGACTTTTGAGGTTCAGACTACATTTTCAAAAAATTAAAACGATCATATAATATAATTGAAAAAATAAATAGGTAATGCAATTTATTCAGATTTAAACTTTTATGGAGAATAATAGCTAAAAAATTTATATGTTCTTTTATTTACAGAAATTTCTAATGATGTTACTAAACCAGCTGTAGTTTATTGATCGAAATAAAGTTTTAATAAATTGTCAATTTTTTTGTGTTTGTGTGCATTTCATTGATTTGTTAATAAAATAAAAAAATGAAGAAAATACTAAATTTTTTTATTTTTTTTCACCAATTGTCCGTAAATACGCCAAAAAGCAATTTTTAAGGGAAAAAAGTCGGAGCCGATGAAACTTCCTGAAATATTAATAAAACGTTTGGAAACGTTTTTCTACGGACATTTGAAACATTTTAAAGGCTTATTTCAAAAACGTTTCTAAAACTTTGGTTGTTATGCTTTTTTTACGTTAAAATTAACGTTAAATTTAATATCGGATTTGAACGTTTAATTTAACATTAAATTTTAACGTTAAATTTAGTGTTGAATTTTAACGTGTTAAATTTAGTGTTGAATTTTAACGTTAAATTTAGTGTTGAATTTTAACGTTAAATTTAATGTTAAATTTAATGTTAGAACGAACATTAATTTGATCAAAAAATTTAGTTGTGAAAAAATAGTAATGATGCTAAATTTTAGAAGCATCAGGGTAATTTCCATAATAAGCACAATTGGATTAGCAAAATTATGGAGATTTTTTTTCTTTAATTTTCTGCGATAATTTTAACGTTAAATTTAACGTTAAATTTAACATTAAATTAACGTTAAATCTACCTTAAATTAACGTTAAAGTTACCTTAAATTAACGTTAAAATTAACGTTAAAATTTAACGTTAAATTTTAACGTTAAATTTAACGTTAACTTTTGCACCAGGGTACCTCTTCTTTACTTATAACTACTGGATCAAAAAACTGGAATGAAAACTTCGATATAAATCGAAAAAATGCGATTAATCGCAAAAATTCGATAAAAAAAACGTAAGTCAAACCATATATCTCAGCCTTCTCCGATCGTGAGTTATATGTAAAAATATGTCCCTCTCACTTAGAAGCAATGAATTTAGAGTGAGAGAAAAAAAAGAGATATATATAAGCAAAGCTAGCTTTTGCTTGCGATGGAGGGTCGCGTGACCGCCCCCCCTCAATCCCATAAATCCAAAGCTAACGCTTTGGCTTGATATACGCATATTTCAACAATTATACGATAAAATTAGTAAATTTACGAAAAATTAGTAAATATTCGAAAAAATTCGCGATTTTTACTAATTTTGGTAAATTTGCGACAAATGCAGTAAATTAACGATTTATTTTTTCGTAAATTTTCGACAAAATCGTAAATTTACAACTATAAGTCATAATTTTATAATTTTCGTCGAAAAATTTCGAATTTTAATTGAAATGAAATTTACAAAAAAATAAATCGTTAATTTACTAAATTTGTCGCAAATTTACCAAACTTAGTAAATTTACGATTTTTGTCACAAAATCGCGAATGTTTTTGAAAATTTACTAATTTTATCGTATAATCACACGATTTATTTTTAACAGTGTATCTATTTTTTTATAAGGAATTAATAACTAAAAACGTTAGTTTTAATTAAACGTTAGTTAAAAATTATAGTTTAAGAAATTACGTTTGTTCTCGTTTTTAGATCTGATATCTGAGTTTGATGAGACTTTTGTAGCAAAATTTTTTGTTTCAAGAAATAAAAAAAAGAATTACTTTTTTTCTTTTCCAAAGTAAAACCTAAAATTATTCCATGGGAAAACTAGTTTCAGGGAATTCGTTATTAATTAATTTCTTGGATCTGATACCTGAATTTGTAAACACTTTTGTCTGAAAATGTTTTTTTTTCTAATTTTGGACGTAATATACTTAACAGTTTTACATAGAGGTTCAGGTATTAGGAATTTTTTTATCCATCTTTTTTGCATGTGAGACAGATACATGAATATGTAAAAAATTTTGTCTCAAACTTTTTGCTCAAAAATTAAAAGAACTCTTTTCCCCAACACTAAAAATTTATTTTTTAATATTTTATAAATTATTTTGCTCTAATAAAGTACCCAGTAACTCTTATGAATTGTAAACTTTAACTAAAAGTGTTAAAAAGTGAATTTCTTTACAAGCAAAATATGTATAATATAAGTATATATATTAGAGTGTGTCTTATTTTTTTTTTTTCGATATTTTTTGGCTCCCCCATTTTTTTCAAATATTTAGGTCAAAAAAACCCCCAGCTCCAAGGATTTTGCTTTTTAAGTTTTTTAACCCGTGCCACCGAGCACTTGAAGTTTCCCATTTAAATAACACGGGAATTTTGGGTTTTTAGCTACACAAATTTTTACAAAATCCAAAAAGCGTTTTAAAAAGCTAATTTTTACTGAAAACATACTTTTATGTGTTGTAAAGACATGCAAAAAGCCCTGCATTTATTCCAAAGGGTATTTTGGGGCTAAAAACGCAAATTTACATGTTGGCTAAATCTTACAAAACAGGATTTTTTGGTAATTTTCGATAAAACGCTACAACCTCAAAAATGAACCAAAATACTTCTGGTTGTTTTACTTTTTTTAGTGCAAGTGTCACCTTTCAAACGCCGTAAACCGCATTCTTTTATCACTGATTCTCTCAGCGCTATAGTCAATTAACCTACTGGTAATTTTCGACTAAAAATAACCAATTTTTGAATTTTCTTAAATGTAATTTTTGACGAAATTGAGCTTTATAGGTCTTAAAAATTTTCTACAAGCTTCAAATTTACAAAAATATTTTACTCACTGCTTTTCAATAAATTATTAACCAGAGATGATAATTTAAAATCATAGTCCCAATTTCAGGGTTTAAAAAAAAAATCAATTTTTATCATTATCTTTGAAAAACGATATCTTAAAAACTATTTAAAGAAAAGAGACGAGTGAAAAATTTTTGAAAACTTGAAGCTTGCAGAAAACTTCTAAGGCCTATAAAACTCAATTTTGTCGAAAATTACAATTTTGGCAGGAATTTAAGCAAATTTAAAAATTGGGCCTTTCGGGTCAAAAATTACGGTTTACGTCGTTTGAAAGGTGACACTTACACACAAAAAAAAGTAGAATAACCAGAAGTGTTTTGTTTAATTTTTGAGATTGCAGCGTTTTATTAAAAATTACCGAAAAACCCTATTTTATAAGATTGAGCCAACATGTAAATTTGCGTTTCTAGCCCCAAAATTCCCTTTGGAATGAATGCAGGGCTGTTTGCATGTCTTTACAATATATAAAAGTATATGTTTTTTATATAATATAAAAAAAATAAATAAATAACGAATTTATTTTACCGGCGTTTAATCTAGCGTCAACAACGTTGTCAACACTCATCATAATCCAACGTTTTTAACAACGTTGCCAAAGACGTTGTAAAACCTCGAGTTAACGCCAGTATTAACGCTAGCTACGCTGGCAAGCGGGATTACTTTTTGATCATACAGTACTTCTGCAAAAAGAACAAATTCAAAACTCAAATTTAAACTTCCATGTATATATTTATCAAATAAATATAAATATTTTATATTAAATGCAGTTTACAAATTATTTTATAGAAAAATATTTATTTTAAAATAATAATATATTACTTAATTAATAAATATGAAATTACGAATTAAAGAATTATATTAAATTTGTGTTTTTATTTACTATAACCTTAGTGCGCGCGCTTTGTATAATAAACAAACAATATGGCGTCCTTGCTGCTAAAACTGCGTTATAAAATTTTCTTCGTTTATTTTCACGAAATTTCCCACGTGTACCTCATATTTGGAAAGTACCAATAAATTCTTTAAGCTTTGAATTTTCAATTTATCACTATCTGCATTCGGGAATTCGCGATTTGATGGTAAAAATAATCAACTTCCTAAATTCTTCCCATAAGACTAATGTAATATTTACTTATCTTTGGACCTTTATATCTCAAAATTATGCAGGAATATCGACTATAAGGCCCATACCATTCGATTCCTGAGACTTTCCTCTAATAACCAGTATGTGTCTTATTTGGGTAATTCATTGGCCAGAGCACCCTTCAAACAAATTTTTAAAATACAAAGCATTTTATTGAAAGGGGCCCGCGACTAAAATTATGTGTTTATAATTTAATCGGCAACTATTGTATTTTTTTCTTGAAAAAGTTTCTATTTTTGTTAAATAACACGTGTGTGCAATTTTATCTAAAAAGATTCGTTATTGAATTATTAGTACGAGGTAAAACAATATCAACTCTCGATTTTTCGAGAGTATTCGATTTTTATAAATATAGCGTGAGAACATTTGTATATATATGGAATATGATGATTTTAAGAAGAATAGTATATTTACGGCTCGTGTTCAGAAAAGTAAAGAATGGCCCAAATCGCACGTAAATTACCTTCCGAGGTGAAGCCGAGGATGGTAAGTTGCGATTTGGGGCATCCTTTATTTATGGACAAAATTTCGTATAAAATTTTTCTGCAACAGTAGCGAGAAAATTCAATTTCCTTGGCCGCACAGTGGCCAGGAAATCATACTTTCGTGGCTACTGTAAAGAAAAATAATTTTATACATTAGTTATATAAATGAAAATTTTTTTTTATTTTAGTAAGAATTGTTTTTTTAAATTCATTTTTCCACCCTCAATAACTTCCTAAAAAAAAGTAAAGTTAAAGATTAATATCTTTAAGTTTTATGTTCCGCCATCTTGGAAAACTGGAAAATATGTTGGGTCAAAAAATTGAATATTTTCCACCCTAAATTCATTTTTATCACCCTCAAAAACCCACTTTTATAGTTAAAAGTCATTATTTTTAAGTTTAATGGTCTGGCAACTTCTGGAAAATATGTTGGGTCGAAAAATTGAATATTTTCCACCCTAAATTCATATTCCTTGCCCTGAAAACCCCCTTCCCGTAGGGAAGAGTTACTCGGATTTCGATGAAATTCTGTCGGTTTCGACTCGGTTTACGAGTAGAAAACGAGAAGCTGTGTATATTACATTTTTTACACGTATAAGACTCGGTCTCCGAGCGCTATCCGAGTATATTTTTTATTTTTTAAAATCACTACAAAATTAAATAGAACTAATTTTATTTGCTTTTTTATATAAAAAATGATACAACTAATCCTAAATATTTAATATTTAATATTATAAAGTAAATATGTAATTCATTTGAACAAAATATTACATGATTTATGTGAATATAGTCTGCTGCTGTGAAGGAATATAGCGCCGCCATGCGTTCTTATTTTTGTTTTCTCCTACAATATATGCTAAAATTGCTATAGTATATGTTCGAAATTTCCGCGGACGCCCAATGTTAAATTTCCTCGGATCGAGCGCGATCCGAGTAGCGAATTCCCTACGGGTTGTTAGATAAAAGTTAATATTTTTAATTTTTATGTTCCGCCATCTTGGATAATCGGAAAATATGTTGGGTCGAAAAATTGAATACTTTCCAACCTAAATTCATATTTCTTGCCCTCAAAAACCCCCTTGTAAAGTTTAAAGTTAATATTTTTAAGTTTTATACTCCGCCATATTGGAAAAACGGAAAATATGTTAGGTCGAAAAATTGAATATTTTCCATCCAAAATTCATTTTTCTCACCCTCAAAAACCCACTTGTAAAATTAAAAGTTAATATTTTAAAGTTTTATGGTCCGCCATCTTGGAAAATCGGAAAATATGTTGGGTCGAAAAATTGAAAATTATACACCAGGGTATCCGCTTCTACCTGCAAGATTCATTTTCATCCTGGGGCCTTATTATTTTTTATAAAATAGCTGGTGGTTAATCATCTGGTATACCATGATCGTTTCTTTTGCGCGAGTAAAGGGGTGAAAGGGATGAAAAATGGTCAATTTCACTCTTTTAAACCAGCTAAATTTAATTTTCGAAATCATTTTTGTAATCAGCGACCTAAAAAAACTAATAGAGTTTTTTTTTTGGGGGGGGGGGGGTGAAAGGGTTAAAAAATGGCCAATTTCACCTTTCAGAACCTGTTAAATATAATTTTTGACATCATTTTTGAAATCAGCGATCTGAAAAACCTATATAGTGAATTTAATTTTTAAAAAAAGTATTTTAAAAATTTATGTGGATTTTGGGGGTGTCTGGGGTGAAAAAAGGTCAAATTCACCCCTTGGAACCTGTTAAATGTTGAACCCAACTTCTAATTTAGTGGCCTATATAACCACATAGCACTCACCTGAAAATAATCATATGCTACAGTATACTCTCGTGAACGTGCGATAGAACCTTCTGAGGTACATTCGGAGAACATTCGCGCCGAATACAAATTTAGAATATGAGTCCGAATGTACTTCAGAATATTCTATAGAACATTAAATGATTATTTTGTTTTTTTTTTTAAATAAACAAAGAATATGCAAAATAAGGGTATATATTTATAATAAGTTTAACATATTATTATTATAAAAATAAAGTAAAATATATACATAAATGTATATCAGTTTAGATTCCATGTACCAAATATATCATAGATATGAAGAAATCTTATTTCCCATATTAATAAGTACATCAATGGTATTTCACTCTGATACATTGAGTGAGATCATCAGTAAGAAACTCAATGTATCTTTCTTATATACCATTTTATTCAACTAGATGTGTCTTTGATTTCTTATATACTCTTGCAAAATCATTTCTCTTGCGAGAATATATATTTGAAATCAATTAATAACATTGGACCACTTTGTGGTAACAAATGTTATAGTTGAATAAAGTATATCACATTCAAAGCACCAAATTCATGGCATTCGATGTGATTAGATTTGTTAGATATTCTCGCAAGAGAAATGATTTTGCAAGAGTATATAAGAAATCAAAGACACATCTAGTTGAATAAAATGGTATATAAGAAAGATACATTGAGTTTCTTACTGATGATCTCACTCAATGTATCAGAGTGAAATACCATTGATGTACTTATTAATATGGAAAATAAGAAATTTATTTCTTCATATCTATGATATATTTGGTACATGGAATCTAAACTGATATACATTTATGTATATATTTTACTTTATTTTTATAATAATAATATGTTAAACTTATTATGAATATATACCCTTATTTTGCATATTCTTTGTTTATTTAAAAAAAAACAAAATAATCATTTAATGTTCTACAGAATATTCTGAAGTACATTCGGACTCATATTCTAAATTTGTATTCGGCGCGAATGTTCTCCGAATGTACCTCAGAAGGTTCTATCGCACGTTCACGAGAGTATACTGTAGCATATGATTATTTTCAGGTGAGCATCATTAAAAAATGTAAAAAAACATTTTTTTACTATATTTTCATTTTGGGGGGAAATGGGGTGAAAAATGGATAGGAAAACCACTCCCTGACATACTATACAATTTATCGTTGTAACGCTTTGTTAACATTATTTTTCTGTAGCGAATGCAAAAGGTTTTAACTCGATTCGTGTACTTTCATAGGCACTTCGAGGTAAGAAACCCCTGACTATTTTCATTTTCCATGCTAAACAGTATTGGGAAGTAACCTGACCGATGCGACGCCAAGTGGTTTAATAAATAACTAGAGCTGGAGGGTAAAAGAATAAAATTAACATTGAGGAGATAGGAAGATTATAAAACTTTTTATTTTTTCTATTAATTTTTAATGCTGAAAATTAATTATTTATATAAAAAATGATGGAAAAAGAAATAAAAAAAAAAATTTACCAAAAAAATTACTGTATTATTCCAAATTATCCTAGTAAAATCGAAAAAAATGATGATAATATAATGTATCATAAGTGTTCTGCTAGTAAACAAATATGGAACTTTAGAGAATGTAGACAAATTTTATGCATGGAAAAAAGTTTTAAGGCTGGGAATATAGATAATCTTAATGGAAAACGAGTGTATTCTCTTCATTTTGACGCAAAAAGTATAGATAGTTTTTTAAAAAAGGCTGTTATTACTGCTGTACTAGCTTCAACATTCAAAACAGCTGACTCCAAAATACCTTATTAATTACTTACTTATATAATTTTTTGCATCAAAATGAAGAGAACACACTCGTTTTCCTTTAAGATCATCTATTTCCAGCCTTAAAACTTTTTTCCATGCATAAAATTTGTCTACTTTTTCTAAAGTTCCATATTTGTTTACTAGCAGAACACTTATGATACATTATATTATCATCATTTTTTTCGATTTTACTAGGATAATTTGGAATAATACACTAATTTTTTTGGTAAATTTTTTTTTAATTTCTTTTTCCATCATTTTTTATATAAATAATTAATTTTCAGCATTAAAAATTAATAGAAAAAATAAAAAGTTTTAAAATCTTCCTATCTCCTCAATGTTAATTTTATTCTTTTACCCTCCAGCTCTAGTTATTTATTAAACCACTTGGCGTCGCATCGGTCAGGTTACTTCCCAATTAAAGCCCTGAGTGTAGCTAGTTCAGAGCCTGCCACCATGAGCGCTTCGATAGATTTTTTCATCGCCCCGCCTACCTGCACTGAGCGAATACATGTTTCACAGTTTTGCTTGAGAATCCAAGGTGATGAGAATTACCCTCCTTGTATTATTTTATACCGCTGTTTATAATAATCATGCTTAAAAATTTACGTTTATATAAAGTGATATTTAATTTTATCGCATGTTAAATAAAACGTAATAATAAAAATATGAAATAATAAGTCATTTTTTAAGTATTCATATAATTTATCTTTGTACATATATTGTTTAATTAAGTCTTCAAATTAAATTTTTAATAATTAAAATTAATTTTTAAAATAGTTTATTCGTTTTTTACAAATACAATTTCAAACTTGTAATAATGTATGAGTTCGTGTTATTTACTTTTTACTTACTTAGGCAAAAAAGTTCCTAACTTTTATACTCATAAAAAATATTTATTATTTGTTTTTTTACATGTAATAATATTTTATAATATGGGTCTTCTAACTGATCCCAGAGCTGAAAATGGAAAAATTATAAAATTTATTTTACAATGGGAAAAAATGATATGCTATTTATTATTCATAGTTGGAATTACTTGGATGATGCTATTAGCTTTACCTAATTTTAATGATAGTAAGCTGAAATTTTGTTTTTTATTTTTAAAATACCTTTAATAATTTACACGTAAAAATTAAATTCTATTTGATATTTTAAAGATCCAAAGAACTTAGCTTTAAGTAAAAAATTATAGTTATATAAAAAAAATAGTCTCAAAAAGTTCTACTTCGTAAAGGCTTATCTCCAAATTTTTTAAAGAATAAAAACAAATAATGTTATATATACCTGGAGATTGTAATAAAACATGTTTTTTTAAAACATTTTTTAATATCCAGGCATTTTTGATTAAAAATTAATATATTTTGTATAAAATTATAAAGGGTCTTTAGGATGTTTGTTATTTATAGATAATTTGTTTCAATATTATTATGATCAATTTTCACTTGCAGGTAAATGACAATAAAGTTACATCCAATAATATTACAGTATCTAGTGGATTCCATTACATTAAAATTGTGTCAATGATCTTTCAAATCTTGATGCTTTTTTAAATTCTTTGTTAGTTTTGAATAAAAATATTGGGTAAATATAAAAGTTAAAGCATCACTGCTTAATACAAAAATTAAAAAAAAAATGATTATCTTTATAATTCCCAGGAAAACAATTGAAAATAATAAGTCATTCACCATCATAAATAAAATAAGAAATTTTTTTTTTATATTTTCTGTAGTAATTTTTTAATGAAATAAGAGATGAATTTAAATAGGTAAATAAATTAAGTGAAAAAAGAATCTTATTAAAAATATTTTAGTAAAAAGTTTGCTGGTACACATACTGGTACAAGACAAAACTAATATAATTAAATTCGATATCATTTTATTTAATAATAAAATATCACTTTCTTTTCTAAATACTTATCATAAAAAAAACATCTTGCTTTTATCTGGACAATTTGTATAAAAGTATAGTCCGACTCCCAGAATTCAAGGAGCGTACTCTCTGTTTTAGCGAGTTAACTCTCTGATTTAGGGAGTTAACTCCCTGATTTAGAGAGTCCGACTCCCTGAATAAAATAAATTAAAAACACGAAAAAAGAAACTTTCCACATTACCTGGAGGTTTTCGAGGTTGAGAAAAACGATTTTATTAAAGAAAATTTTCATTTTTTTACCCCAGCATATTTTCCCATTTTCCAAGATGGCAGATCGTAAAATATATAAAAAAAACTTTCTACATTACACGGGGGTTTTCCAGTTTGAGAAAAACGTTTTTATGAACGAAAAGTTTCTTTTCTTCACTCATGAATATTTTCCGATTTTCCAAGATGGCGGATCTAAAAACTGAAAAAAGGAACTTTCTACGTTACCTGGGGGTTTTCGAGGTTGAGAAAAACGTTTTTATTAATGAAAATTTTCTTTTTTTTACCCTAGCATATTTTCCGATTTTCCAAGATGGCGGATCTAAAAACTGAAAAAAGGAACTTTCTACGTTACCTGGGGGTTTTCCATGTTGAGAAAAACGTTTTTATGAATGAAAATTATCTTTTTCTCACTAGTGAATATTTCTCGATTTTCCAAGATGGTGGATCAAAAAACTGAAAAAAAGGAACTTTCTACGTTACCTGGGGGTTTTTGAGGTTGAGAAAACATTTTAATTAATGAAAATTTCCTTTTTTTTACCCCAGCATATTTTCCGATTTTCCAAGATGGCGGATCGCAAAATTTCATCTTGGAAAATCGGAAAATATTCAAGAGTTAAAAAAAGAAAATTTTCATTTATAAATTCGTTTTTCTCAACCTCTAAAACCCCCAGGTAATGCAGAAAGTTCCTTTTTTCAGTTTTTTGAAGCGCCATATTGGAAAATCGGAAAATATTCAGGATTGAAAAAATGAAAATTTTCATTTATAAATTCGTTTTTCTCAACCTCTAAAACCCCCAGGTAATATAGAAAGTTCCTTTTTTTCAGTTTTTTGATCCGCTATCTTGGAAAATCGGAAAATATTCAGGAGTGAAAAAAAGAAAATTTTCATTAATAAATTCGTTTTTCTCAACCTGGAACACACCCGTTTAATGTATAAAGTTTTTTTTATATTTTACGATCCGCCATCTTGGAAAATCGGAAAATATGCTGGGGTAAAGAAAAGAAAATTTTCATTAATAAAAACGTTTTTCTCAACCTCGAAAACCCCCAGGTAACGTAGAAAGTTCCTTTTTTTTCAGTTTTTAGATCCGCCATCTTGGAAAATCGGAAAATATTCTGGAGTGAAGAAAAGAAAATTTTCATTCATAAATTCGTTTTTCTCAACCTTGAAAACCCCCAGGTAATGTAGAAAGTTCCTTTTTTCAGTTTTTTGATCCTCCATCTTGGAAAATCGGAAAATATTCACGAGTGAAAAAAAGAAACTTTTCATTAATAAAAACGTTATTCTCAACCTGGAAAACCCCCGTGTAATGTAGAAAGTTTTTTTTATATATTTTACGATCTGCCATCTTGGAAAATGGGAAAATATGCTGGGGTAAAAAAATGAAAATTTTCTTTAATAAAAACATTTTTCTCAACCTCGAGAAACCCCAGGAAATGTGGAAAGTTTCTTTTTTCATGTTTTTAATCATTTTTAGAGAGCTCATGTTTTAGAGAGTTAACTCTCTGATTTAGGGAGTTAACTCCCTGATTTAGAGAGTGCGACTCCCTGAATAAAATAAATTAAGGGCGCTCTGTCCATCACTGGGTGTTTTTTGCGCAGCATATTTGTAACTAAAATATTTTAACCATATATTTATTTATAATAATTTTTTAATGAAAGAATCAATGCTTTTCAGTATTTAGTACAAGAATATGAAAAAAAAAATTAAAAAAGTTTATTTGTTTAAACAAATACGACCTTTTAAATTTTTGAAATTTTCGGGTCATAAAAGCCTGAGTTCCCAGATCTGGGCTACTCGGACCAAAATTCTGCTTGGCTCATATTGAAGATCATTCTAGTTACAGCTAATTGTTTATAAAATTTTGATCATTTTAAACTTTTTTTTTATAAACAATTAGCTGTAACTCATTACTGAAGAGGTTTAGCGAAAAATTTTCCACGATACCTCCACCTAGAATTGAATGATCTTCAATATGAGCCAAGCAGAATTTTGGTCCGAGTAGCCCAGATCTGGGAACTCAGGCTTTTATGACCCGAAAATTTCAAAAATTTAAAAGGTCGTATTTGTTTAAACAAATAAACTTTTTTAATTTTTTTTTTTCATATTCTTGTACTAAATACTGAAAAGCATTGATTCTTTCATTAAAAAATTATTATAAATAAATATATGGTTAAAATATTTTAGTTACAAATATGCTGCGCAAAAAACACCCAGTGGTGGACAGAGCGTCCTTAAAAACATGAAAAAAGAAACTTTCCACATTACCTGGAGGTTCTCGAGGTTGAGAAAAATGTTTTTATTAAAGAAAATTTTCATTTTTTTACCCCAGCATATTTTCCGATTTTCCAAGATGGCGGATCGTAAAATATAAAAAAAAACTTTATACTTTACACGGAGGTTTTCCAGGTTGAGAAAAACGTTTTTATGAATAAAAATTTTCTTTTTTTCACTCCTGAATATTTTCCGATTTTCCAAGATGGCGGATCAAGAAACTGAAAAAAAGGAACTTTCTACATTTCCTGGGTGTTTTTGAGGTTGAGAAAAACGATTTTATAAATGAGAATTTTCTTTTTTTCACTCCTGAATATTTTACGATTTTTCAAGATGGCGGATTGAAAAATATTTTAAAAAACTTTATTCATTTACTAGGGGTTTTCCAGGTTTAGAAAAACGTTTTTATGAATAAAAATTTTCTTTTTTTCACTCCTGACTATTTTCCGTTTTTTCAAGATGGCGGATCAAAAAACTGAAAAAAAGGAACTTTCTACATTTCCTGGGGGTTTTTTAGGTTGAGAAAAACCAATTTATAAATGAAAATTTTCTTTTTTTCACTCCTGAATATTTTCCGATTTTTCAAGATGGTGGATCGAAAAATATTAAAAAAAACTTTATACATTAACCGGGGGTTATCCAGATTGAGAAAAACGTTTTTATGAATGAAAAAATTCTTTTTTTCACTTCTGAATATTTTCCGATTTTCCAAGATGGCGGATCAAAAAACTGAAAAAAGGAACTTTGTACATTACCTGGGGGTTTTGGAGGTTCACAAAAAAAGAAACTTTTCATTCATAAAAACGTTTTGCTCAACCTGGAAAACCCCCGGTTAATGTATAAATTTTTTAAGCTTTTTTATCACAGCTACAACATAATGTAGAACTTTTCTCCAGTAATTAAAATCATCTTATGATTGCAATTTCAAATGTTTATCTACGCCTAAATTATTATTTATTGCCTTCTGTCTATTTTTGTAGTTAATACAATTATTGGTATGATTCAAAGATTGCTCATGATCTGCAAGCATTTTATAGGCATTATTCCAATCACTGTAGCCTTTGGCCATAATATTTGAGCTTTTGAAAAGCGTACAAGGGCCACAAAAAATTGTAAAAGTGCTTTTAGAATAAATTAGCTAATCACGATTGTGTGTAGTGCAGGGGGCCAACGACGTGATTCATTGATTCAGAATCACGTGTGAATCATGAATCATGATTCAAAATTTTTTTTTTCGGGAAACAGCTTAAAATGGCTGAAAATGCAAAGAAAACTATTTATAAAGGTCTAAATCACTCTGAATCACTCTGAATCATAGTCTTTTTTGACTTTTACTAGAAAATCGTTAATTTTGTTTAAAATCTTCTTTAATCACTCAAAATTGTTGAAAATATAAAGAAAAATATTTTAAACATTCAGAATTTTTCTGAATCAGTCTGAATCACAGTTTTTATTTTGGAAATCGTTAACTAGATGTTCCAATAATCAGTAAAATCTTTGAATTACCGCTGAAAATGACTTAATTAGGCTGCTAATGTAAAGAAAAATATTTTCGAATATCTGAATCACTATGAATCACTCTGAATCACATTTTTTCTGCGGGAATCACAAACTAAATTTTCTAATATTTAATGAAATCCTTAAATAATTGTTGGAAATTACTTAATTAGGCTGCTAATGTAAAGAAAAATATTTTCGAATATATAAATCATTCTGAATCATTCTGAATCACATTTTATCTGCGGGAATCACTAACTAGATTTTCTAAAATTTAATAAATCCTTAAATAATCGCTTGAAATCACTAAGAAAGGCTGCTAATGTAAAGAAAAATATTTTTGAATATCTGAATCACTTTGAATCAGTCTGCATTGCAGTTTTTCTGCCGGAAATCGTTAAATAGATTTTCTAATTATGATTATTATTATTATTATTATTTATTGATACCAGTAATACAAATATACAACATATACATACAACGTAAATACAAATTGAACATAATGTACCATGCAGGGATTGTCAAATCAATCCGTGTGCATGTGCTAGTTCTAGTTTAATATAAAAGTATAAATAAAATAAAATGTCAATTACTTAGAAATTATTTAAAAAATAAGAAAAGAAATACATATATTATATAATTTAAGATTATTAAAATTTATATACAATATAAAGAATATAGCTGAATAAATTCTTACTGCAGATATTAAAGATTTAGAGTAGCATTATTGAAGTTTAGTAGAAATTATGTATTGCTTAATGCTATTTTTTATTGTTTTCTTGCTACTGTTTAAGATTTTAAGATGACTAGGAAGCACATTAAAGTATTTTGTAGCTACTATTTTGTGGTTTTTAAAACCTATGGATTTTTGTGCTTTATAGCGTAAATTCTTGTTTCTTGTAATGCTTGTGCTATTTATTTAATCTGACTTTAATTTATCATAGTTCATTAAAATGGAATTAAGAACAAATGCTTGCTTAAAGTTAAGTATGCAGTTTTGGTCTACACCTATTATTTTTAATAATCGGTTTTGGATATTGGTTAAGGGATTAGAGACATTTTTGTAAGCTCCGCCCCAGGCCTCAATGCCATAAAAAGCTATGTTTTGAAATAATGCATAATATATCATCATCAAGATATTTTTTTCCACGTATAAAGACATTTTTTTAAGTACAAATAAAAGATAACGAGTTTTTTTTAAAATGGAAGTTATGTGATGATCCCAATAAGGTGGGGGTCAAAAATAACGCCTAAATATTTTACTTGTTCAACTCTATTTATTTTAGTCTTATCAATGTAAATTTCAATGTTATTTGGGACACTACTAGTATCAGATCCAAAAGCCATGAAAACTGTCTTATTTATATTTAAAGATAAATAATTCAGGTTTAGCCATTTATAGGTTTTTTCAAGATATTCAGACATTTTAATTTTAGCAGTAATCCAATCTTTGTCAGAACTTACAATTGCTGTATCATCAGCATATGAAAAAATACAGTTTTCAGGGAGGATGTGAAAGATGTCATTAATATACAACAAAAAAAGCAGTGGACCCAAGATCGTGCCTTGAGGGACAGTGAAAAAATGGGACCTATAGTCACATTTTTAAAATCACTAAAAATATTATTTAACTTGACCCTATGTAATCTATTGGATAAGTAATCTCTCAGCAGTTCTAAAGGCCCACCTCTAATTCCATATCTATAGAGTTTAGATAGTAAAATTTTATGGTTAACTGTATCAAAAGCCTTTGCCAAGTCTAGAAATGTTATAATTGTAGGTAATTTATTGTCTATATTGCTATAGATCAAATCACTGACTTTGGCAAGGGCCTCTTTAGTACCAATATTTTTTAAAAAACCGTATTGATTTTTAGAAATGACATTATTATCATTTAAAAAATTTATAAGTCTGTTGTGAATTATTTTTTTGAAAACCTTTGCTAGATTAGAGATTATAGAAATGGGTCTGTAGTTTGTTGTGAGATGTTTGTCACCTTGTTTATAAATAGGGACAACGTCAGCAGATTTTAGGCTAATGGGCCATTTATTTAGCATGATAAATACATTAAAAATATAGCTTAATGGTCTACATATTAATCTAGAAATACTTTTAAGGGTTTTCACATTGATATTATCAATTCCACCTGCTTTAAGTGGCATTGAAGCTATGATTTTATTAATCTCATTAGCACTACAAGGTCTAATGTAAAACGAATTATTGATATTTTCAGGAAAATTAATTTCCGAGTTGTTGTTTGTTATTTTAGATGCCAATTCATTGCCAACATTACCAAAAAAAATCATTGAATTCATTTGCGATTCCATACTTATCGTTTATTATATTATTATTTGTACTTAAATAATCAATATCAAAAGGTTTAGGTTTAGAATTTTTAATTTCAGAATTAATATATTTCCATAATTTACGGGCATTATTCATTTTACTTTTAATTTGTTCACTATTATGATTTAGTTTAGCTTTAAAGATAACTTTCTTATAAGTTTTTAAATACGCAAAATATTTATTTTTTGCTGCCAAATCATGCCTGTTGTTATTATATTCATCATAAAGTCTATTTTTAGTGATGCATGATTTAGCTATACCGTATGTAATCCAAGTATTTTTTTTCCTAAATTTAAAGTTCCTTTTTGACGTAGTAGACCGTTTGACTAAATCCTGTAAAACAACTATCAAATAATCTAAAGCACAGTTGGGGTTAGTTATTTTTGTTATCGATTGCCAATCAAAATTTATACCTAAGTTAAAAATTTATAGTTTATAGTATCTATAAGTTTAATTTAATACTGTTATCTATATGAGATTTAATTTCAACATTGATAAAAATAGGAAAATGATCACCAAAAATCTGCATAAATTTATATGAAAAAATTTGATTCAAGTCAGCTGACTTGATAAAAGCATTATCAATGTAAGAGCCGCCAAGTTTGTTCAAAGCATTTGGTCTAGTTACTTGATTAAAGTATGGAATGTATTCGTTTTCAAGAAAATTATTTATAAATTCTTCACTATCAGTATCACTCTGCATTAGATCAATGTTAAAATCACCCATAATTATGTGATTTTTGATCTTTTTATTAGCTTTTAAAAATTTATTAACTGAGTCAATATACTTGACGTACTTTCAATTTGAAGCATCTTAAGTAGAAGTGATTTTTAAATTAACATTTTTAAATTGAATTATAACACTCAAAAATTTAACGTCATTAATTGTCTCAATTATTGAGCTATGTTTTATGCCATTTTTAACAAAAATAACCGTACCATCAGCTTTATTTATATGTGAATTGTTGTAATACATAACATAATTATTAAGGTTATGGTATTGAGGACATGGAAGAAACCATGTCTCAGAGCAAACAATAACAGATGGAGCTTTATTTATTTTACTTAAAAATCTCTAAATTTTCAATATATGAATTGAGACTTCTTACATTTAAATGAAGTATTATAAAATCTTTATTACTATTATTACTATTATTATTAAAACTAAATTGACTAGCAAGTGCTTTATAGTCTAAAATTTCAGTTTCTATGACATGACTAGAAAAATCTTCTTCGTCGCTGGTTTTATTCAAATCAATTTCATTTAATGAATCTAAATTATCATAAATATTTTCTTCACATGGTAAATTACTTAAATTATCATCAAATGCAACAATTATGAAAACATAGGTCCTTGAGTGTAGTCTGTTTTTTTAATTGACAAATATTTATGAATTCTATAAACTTTACAATATTTAATATCCGAAGCAGCATGGTTTACATTAAATTTGGTGCCTTTATTTTTGTTTGACTCTAAACAATTTATACATATTAAATTTTTTGTCTTACATTTATTTTCTTTGCTATGACCATAAGAGCATAGGTGACTGGTTTCTAATTGTTTGCAATTTTTACTTGTGTGTCCGTAATCGCAACATTTAAAGCATCTTGTTATATTAAAGTCATCATAAACTTTACACATACTCCATCCAATGGATATTGTTTTGGTTTCTGCTATAAGAACATAGACACTTTTACCAACGGTAGCAAATAGTATCCAAGATTTTTCATTCTTAGTTTTTCTCTTATATGTTATAACAAATTTAGGGTTCTCTAGACTGTTAAAATTTTGTTCTATAATTATTTTTTTTAAATCTTCAATATTTTTATCTTCAAAATTACCAACTATTTTTATTTTAGGTTGTACTAAACTTTCATTAAATTATTATTATTATTTATAATATTCAATATAATCCTTAAATTATCGCTGGAAATCACTTAGAAAGGCTGCTAATGTAAAGAAAAATATTTTCAAATATCTGAATCACTATGAATCAGTCTGCATCGCAGTTTTTCTACCGGAAATCGTTAAATAGATTTTCTAATATTCAATATAATCCTTAAATTATCGCTGGAAATCACTTAGAAAGGCTGCTAATGTAAAGAAAAATATTTTCAAATATCTGAATCACTATGAATCAGTCTGCATGGCAATATTTCTTCCGGAAATCGTTAAATAGATTTTATGATATTGTATAAAATTCTCAAAAAATCTCGTTTTAAATTACGGCAAATATTTTCAAAGATCTGAATCAATCTGAATCTCAGTTTCTTTTGTCGATCCTTACAGCCACATAACCTAAGGAAGTGGTCTATAATAAAAAAAAAGTAACGTTAAGCGTTACACCAACATAACCTTGATTCAATAACCATGATTCATAATGCAAAAAATTTTTTTTCCGGAAATTGCTCAAAACGGTTAAAAATGCGAAGAAAAATATTTAAGCAGGCTTAAATCACTCTGAGTTTTAAATCACTCTGAAATTTTTTTGAATAACCTAACCTATTGTACACATGTTAGTAGTAAGTTTTTGTATAAATTTCCCATTTATTAATAATATAGTAAATATAAGGTAAGGGATCGAATTGGAAAGGCGTTTTTCAAGACATTTTTCTTTATTTAATTTCTCAGCCCCTTTATTAGTTATAGGTTTACAATTTTTTTTATGCCTTTATTAGGTATTTGCATACATGAAAAAAATTTTTTTTTTTAATTTTTATAATTAGTTATATTTATAGAGGACGCCAAAGTACAGGTGCGAAAATTCCATTCAGTCCATGGCCAGGAGTTAATCTCCGGATTGGCTGGGCCGATTTTCAAAAACTTAAGTGCGTTCTCTTTATTAAAGTATATTACAGGGCAATTTACCTAAAGTAGAAAAAAAAACCAAAAAATAAAAAAATTGGCAAGCCGGAAAAAAAATTTTAAAAAATGGACGTTTTTTTTGCCCTATTACGCTTGGTAAAGGCATATTTAAATTAATTTTTTTATAATTTTATGGTAAATTGCCCTGTAATATACTTTAATAAAGAGAACGCACTTAAGTTTTTAAAAATTGGCCCAGCCAATCCGGAGATTAACTAATGGCCAGTTGAAAATACGTAGTTTCGAGATAATCGCGATTGAAAATTTTTTTTTGTATTATTTCTTAAGTATTTCGCACGTTTAGAATCGTGTAATATCGTTATAAAGGGGAATTTTGCCTAAATATTTTAGGAGGGGATTTTTCAAGGTATAAAGAGTTGGAAAAAAAATTTTTTAAAATTTTGAGATTTTGAAAAATCCAATTCGATCCCCTACCTTAAAAGGATTCTGAACGTTATAATTTAGAAAAATATGTATATGTAAATCTATTAAATCAAGAAAATAAATAATATTTGCTATTTAAAACTTATTCACCAGTTTCATAAATTTTTTTAAAGTAATTTAAGTAAAAATTTTGTTGTTGAATTTATGTATAAAAAACACAGATAAAATAGTATACATAAAAATCAGAAAAAAAACAGAAAATTATGCATTTATTTTTGAAACCTAAATATACATGAATCATTTAGAGTCAGTATGACTAAAATTTTTAATTAAAAGTAAGTAATTTCCCTATTTTTTAGCCCCCAGTTGTACACTTTGTGCAACGCGGAAGAACGCGGTCGCCGGCTACGCCCCAGATTCTTACTAGAGAAACACACTATAAAACCCCCTGCGCTTATTTGCCCCAAACGGGAACTCCCTTTTCAGGTATAGTTTCAGTTTGGGACGCGCAGCCTAGGCAACTGGCCGCTGCCTTCCCCCAGCCTAGTGACAGGAGAGCAATCTACGATAGAAAGCCCTCCTCCTTTTTCTTCAACAAGGTGGCCCTTACGTACTCCGCTACTTTGTTCCAATTTTCAGAACTCCATAGCATTTCCGGGACCACCGTCTCTGGCCTCCAAATCGGGAAGAGCGGGCGCCCTTCCACGCAGCGCACACATTCGAAGAAAGTGTGCTCCACTGTATCCTTCATGCCAGGGCAGTGCAAGCACTCCTCTGTTGCCACCTTGTGCCAATGTTTTAGCATGACATGGAAATACCCGTGTCCAGTTAAAAATTGGGTGAGGTAAAAATCCACCTCCCCATGTTGTCGTCCAGTCCATGCCTGCAGATCTGAAATCATTCTGCGCGTCCATCGGGCATTTTCCTCTGCCATTTTTCCATAGAACTGGAGCAGGCGCGAGTGGATGCCACTTCGCGGTCCTCTACACTATCGTAAATGTATTTCCGCTCCAACGCTAGCAGGTCGATGGGTATGACCGATGCTACTACCTGGATCGCCTCGAGCGATACCGTTTGGTACGCATAGGCGATCCTCAGGGCCGCTTGCCGCTGCACAGACGATATTTTATGTCTGTGCTTGGCAAATTTGGTGATATCCGCCCAGATCTCAGATCCGTAAAGCAGGACAGAGTTGACAACGGACATCAACAATCTTCGCTTCCCGGGTTTGGGCCCTCCTATGTTGGCCATGAGCCTTGACAAGGAGGATGCGATCGACGCGGCCTTCTCTTTCGACCTCTGAAATTGCTCCCAGAAGTTCAGCTTGTTATCAAGCAGAACTCCCAAGTACTTAACCGATGTCTTGGCTTGGATCGTGTGAGGATTATAATATATATTATTATTTATATATTTATATATAATAATATAAAATTTAAAGTATTATTAAAAATATTATTAAAAATATTATATTATATAATAAAATAATATATTGAATATAAAATATTCAATTATGTTTTCAAATTTTCTCAGCTGCTAATTTTAATTCTGACTTCCCAAATTGCATTATTTATTTTTCTTTGACAAACGCAAAATTTCTTTTTTTATTTTAAACTGAAATTTTCAAACCTACTAAAAATTTTGTGTTTCAAACTTCTTTTTGTTCAGCTTCGAGTTCAGTGTATAGTCGAGCGCATACACGAGAAATGGAGAAAATTTAGTAGATAGTATTTCTTTGTTCCCTAGTTTTTTAATAATATTTTTTTTTTTTTAACTTTTTTATTTCAAGATAAAAATTTTTATCTCCATTTAAATTTTTGCCTCTTTAGTAATTCATTCGTAAAAATAAGTAATAATTTTTATTAAAGAGTGTATATTATTATGTTATAAAATATGTTACAGTGAATGTATTCATTCAATTAGTCTCGCAATTAGTATATAAATCGACTAATTAATTCATACAAAATTTTCTTGATGTGCACGAGACCATTGACCCTTTATATTTAAGTTAATATTTAGACGAGTATTCAGATAACTAGATTAGAAAGAGGTAAAGGGCGCAAGCATTTGGAATAGTTATGAATATTTCAGTTAATGCAAAAATTAATGAATCCATTCCGCAAAGACCTAGCAGCAGCCTGGCAGTGCTTATACTTTAACTACACCTCGAATTATACAAAGAAAAAAATCCGATTTCTTTAAGTGGAACACTTCCAGAATGTTTTTCACAAAATTTTTGTGGTTCAGATTAATTTAAAGTGATTCAGATATTTTAAAATATTTTTTTAAATATTTTTAGCCGCTCTAAGAAATATTAAAAAGTTTTTATGCAATATCAACGATTTTCTACTAAAAATAAAAAAAGACTATGATTCAGAGTGATTCAGAGTAATTCAGACCTTCTTGTGTATATATCTGATTGTTATTAACTGTTTTGGATTATTTTCCGAAACTCCCATACAATTTAAACGATTATTTTCACCAATTTGATGATTTCGAGAAGTTTTTATACAAAATTAACGTTATTCTAGTAAAAATTAAAAAAAAAAAACTATGATTCATAGAGATTTAGATTGATTCAAACCTTCTTACGTATTTTTCTTTTGATTTGTAATTATTTTAGATTCTTTTCCGTAACTCCCATACAATTTTAACGATTTTCTAGTAAAAAGTTAAAAAAATAAAACTATGATTCAAATATTTAAAAATATTTTTCTTTATATTTTTAGCCTTTTTAAGTGATTTCCAGCGATTATTTAAGGATTTTATTAAATATTATAAAATCTAGTTAGCAATTTCCCGCAGAAAAATGTGATTCAGAGTGATTCAGATATTCGAATATATTTTTCTTTATATTAGCAGCCTTTTTAAGTGATTTCCAGCGATTATTTAAGGATTTATTAAATTTTAGAAAATCTAGTTAGCAATTTCCCGCAGAAAAAATGTGATTAAGAGTGATTCAGAATGATTCATTCGAAAATATTTTTCTTTACATTAACAGCTTTTCTTGTCATTTTCAGCGGTAATTCAAAGATTTTACTGTTTATTGGAACATCTAGTTAACGATTTCCAAAATAAAAACTGTGTTTCAGATTGATTCAGAAAAATTCTGAATGTTTAAAATATTTTTCTTTCTATTTTCAACCATTTTGATTGAGTTAAAGAAGATTTTAAACAAAATTAACGATTTTCTAGTAAAAGTCAAAAAAGACTATGAATCAGAGTGATTCAGAGTGATTCAGACCTTTATAAATAGTTTTCTTTGCATTTTCAGCCATTTTAAGCTGTTTCCCGAAAAAAAAAATTTTGAATCATGATTCATGATTCCCACGTGATTCTGAATCATTGAATCACGTCGTTGGCCCCCTGGTGTAGTGCCATTTTTAAGAGTGCGAATAAACAATGACTTTTGCATACTTCTTTTTCGACCAAATAATATTTTCTTGGATTTAGAAAAATCTGCTTCTTGGTTTTGACAAAAACCTCTACGAACAATTTCATCAATTAATTGATTATTAATAATCCAAAGGGCTGGGTCATCACTTATATTTCCTAGATCCAATACAATTTGTTGATCTTTACAGATTGAATCAATTGCTACGACATTGCTTTTTTCACTATGAATATTTATTGGTTGATCTAAATACAAAAAATTTGTCATGTAAAGAATAACAAACATTAAAACTACGAAGTAGTAACCTGATAAAAAAATTTATACCTTTGGAACTGGTACCTACAAATTCTTTTGGTTTTTCAATTGAATTTCTATCAATGGTATCAATCACATTAATATTTTGGAAAGCATAAAGTACCTATTAAATTTTCTATATGATTTTGATTGACGTCATTTTTATCTGTTGATCCAATTTTTTTATCATCTTGGGTTGTTGAAGATTTATTAAATTGGTTTACTTAATGACTTAACAAAATTTTATTTTGATAAAGTCAGACAAAGACAAAAGTATTCCTATAAATATCTTATGTAAAACCCATTGTTTTAAAATATCACGTTTTGTCGACTCATTAAAAATTTAGATAAGAAAAATAACATCCGATCTATGCGTGATAATGAGCCGACAAAAGAATTCCCCTCTTAGACAAACTCTAGGAGTAGTATCTTAGATAAGACTCTCAACCCACTCTTGATTTTTATCAAGAGGGGAAGTCGGTCTTATCAAAGATTTCGGTGCTTAAATACTGGAGTTTTTGCCTGAAAAAGGCCTTCTCGAAGTTCTTTTGAACCGGTTCAGAACTTGGCTCGCGATAAAAATGAATAAAAAAAGAAAGAAAAAAATAACTTTGATCTTAATTTTATTTTAAATTAACATTATTATTTAAAAGTGTTCATAATTTTTAACTTCCTCAACTTAATTTAATTTTTAAAAAATTTAGAAGTTTCTCTTTTTAAATAAAATAAACTTAAAGAAAATACTTAAATTAAACTCAGTTATATTTATTGAAATCCAGTTAATATTCATTCAACCAATTCAAATAAAAAAAAGTAAGTACATATTTTATTTTTACAAGAAAAAGTTAATTCAATTCACTATTTTGAGTAACTTTTTCTGAACACCAAGCTAATTAACAATCCCTGGAAGGCCTGGACAACCTTCCTAAAATCAATTTAAATAGTACTAATCAGCTTAAAACCTGATTGTTACACCACCATCAGAACTTTTTTTTATTAAAATTATTGATCTTTTTAAATATTAGTTAAATAACTAACAAATTTGATTTAAATATAAATTTCATATCTGTTATTTTCAAAAACTTAAGTGTGTACTAAATATATAAAATTAATTTTAAATAATTAAACTTTTAAATTTATACGTCACTGAGGCTGATCCGTGCTAAATTTAATTAAATCTAAAATGTTATATGTTGTATATGTTTTTAAATATGTTTATATATATATATATATTTTTACAGTTATTTATATTTATTATAAGTGAATTTATAATTTTTTATAGTTATTTATAATAATTTAGAAAATATTTTGTTAGTACGTAATAATAAGTATAGAATAAGAATATAATCAATTAAATTTTTTGATTTATATATATTTATTGTATGTTTTTTTGTTAAGACAGTTTATAAAATTTATTTAAAAGTCATAAGGAAATGTATATTTAAGATAAAAAATTAATAATTTGTAAAATTAAAAATTATATACCTAATTTATAATTGTTATCTATAAATAATAGAGTAATATTTGTATATATATTACACAATTTTTTTTTGAATAAAGTTGGAGGTATAAAATGAATACTGTTGTGAATAATTTTATTACGAAAATTTATATAAATTTTTTTTATTTTTTAATAAAATAATTTTAAAGTAGATTATACTAATATAGATTATTATTAAAGTTATATAGAAATTTTAATTATAAATAAAATTAGAAAAAATATTTAAAATTTCGGTATAAATAGAATATGGGTTTATTTTATTGTATTTTTGTAAAAAAAAAAGAAATGGAGCATCTTTGATAAACTAGAAGATTACGAGTATAACATTCTATTAACTAACAAAATATTTTATTAATAAATTTAAAGAAATAAAATTAATAATCACGTAGGATTAAAAGGGTCTACCCGGGACCTACACATTTCGATCTTGCACATCTATTTTCTTACACATTTTATTACACGAAAAAAATATTACACATTAAATAAATTAGCAAAATAAATCTTACACAAGTGTAGGAAAATTAATAATTAAATATTTTATATATTTTTATAATGTTCATATTGTTTTACAATTAAAATATATAAAATATTTAATTATTAATTTTCCTACACTTGTGTAAGATTTATTTTGCTAATTTATTTAATGTGTAATATTTTTTTCGTGTAATAAAATGTGTAAGAAAATAGATGTGCAAGATTAAAATGTGTAGGTTCCGGGTAGACCCGATTAAAACTGATAAAAATAAAAAATATAGAAAAATTAATGCACAAGGTTTTTTATTAGGTTAAGCCGAGCATCGCGAGGCCAATCAGCTAGTAATTAATAATAATAGTAATAATAAATAAATAAATTACCCGTGACACCAGTTTGATGAATACATATTATCAATTCATTTTTTTTCGTGGCAATACGAAAAGTTTACGTTATCATCATTTTGTTTCGGCTCCGTTTTTTTAACCAAATACAAATCAAGTTTTTTTGTTTTAGACAATAATTAATTTTGCTTAGCTTCTTTTGCTCTTGCATTTAATATGTTTTGCCAGCCACTTAATTTTGTAGGACGTTGACTCATTTCGATAAAAAAAAGGAGCGAAAACACCGAAAAAATAAAAATAAAGGTTAACTGGTTAAATTATATTTTAAAAAATTATGTATAACCAAAAAATTAAATTGGCAAATTGCACTGAATCATAAAAACACTTGCATAAAAACTATTTTTGGAATTCCTAAATCTATAAATTTAAATTTTGAATATATTAAACTAGTTAACTTCTGAAAATTAATAATTTTTTTATTACTCGTTTGTAATTCTTAAACAATAATATTTATAATCGACCTTTTTACGAGTACATAGTATTAAATGAATTTACAAATTCATCGCCCACGCTTTTTATATGCGGATGCTTATCGTCATCTCTTTTTTTATTAAGGCATACAAAGCGGCGACATTAGATGAATTTTTAAACTTATTTAAAAATTTGAATTTACGCGGATTTTAAATGTCGGTACAGAAGGTACCTAGCGTTTCGATCAACACTAACACATAGATCTCATCAGTGTAGCTGTGTGTGTTAGTGTATGTGCTACAGACGCTGATGTAAACACGTCCTTATTTTTCTTATATAGTTAACAAATGGCGATTTTAGCACTTGTGAGGACGACTCACATTGCTTTAGCCATCTGTTCTGTATATAAGAAATGATGTTATATATATATATTTATTGAAATGCGAGTTGAATGTTATAACTCAGAGCGTTATTAGGTCCAAGCTCTATACATGAAAATTAATAATTTTTTTATTACTCGTTTGTAATTCTTAAACAATAATATTTATAATCGACCTTTTTACGAGTACATAGTATTAAATGAATTTACAAATTCATCGCCCACGCTTTTTATATGCGGATGCTTATCGTCATCTCTTTTTTTATTAAGGCATACAAAGCGGCGACATTAGATGAATTTTTAAACTTATTTAAAAATTTGAATTTACGCGGATTTTAAATGTCGGTACAGAAGGTACCTAGCGTTTCGATCAACACTAACACATAGATCTCATCAGTGTAGCTGTGTGTGTTAGTGTATGTGCTACAGACGCTGATGTAAACACGTCCTTATTTTTCTTATATAGTTAACAAATGGCGATTTTAGCACTTGTGAGGACGACTCACATTGCTTTAGCCATCTGTTCTGTATATAAGAAATGATGTTATATATATATATTTATTGAAATGCGAGTTGAATGTTATAACTCAGAGCGTTATTAGGTCCAAGCTCTATACATGAAAATTAATAATTTTTTTATTACTCGTTTGTAATTCTTAAACAATAATATTTATAATCGACCTTTTTACGAGTACATAGTATTAAATGAATTTACAAATTCATCGCCCACGCTTTTTATATGCGGATGCTTATCGTCATCTCTTTTTTTATTAAGGCATACAAAGCGGCGACATTAGATGAATTTTTAAACTTATTTAAAAATTTGAATTTACGCGGATTTTAAATGTCGGTACAGAAGGTACCTAGCGTTTCGATCAACACTAACACATAGATCTCATCAGTGTAGCTGTGTGTGTTAGTGTATGTGCTACAGACGCTGATGTAAACACGTCCTTATTTTTCTTATATAGTTAACAAATGGCGATTTTAGCACTTGTGAGGACGACTCACATTGCTTTAGCCATCTGTTCTGTATATAAGAAATGATGTTATATATATATATTTATTGAAATGCGAGTTGAATGTTATAACTCAGAGCGTTATTAGGTCCAAGCTCTATACATGAAAATTAATAATTTTTTTATTACTCGTTTGTAATTCTTAAACAATAATATTTATAATCGACCTTTTTACGAGTACATAGTATTAAATGAATTTACAAATTCATCGCCCACGCTTTTTATATGCGGATGCTTATCGTCATCTCTTTTTTTATTAAGGCATACAAAGCGGCGACATTAGATGAATTTTTAAACTTATTTAAAAATTTGAATTTACGCGGATTTTAAATGTCGGTACAGAAGGTACCTAGCGTTTCGATCAACACTAACACATAGATCTCATCAGTGTAGCTGTGTGTGTTAGTGTATGTGCTACAGACGCTGATGTAAACACGTCCTTATTTTTCTTATATAGTTAACAAATGGCGATTTTAGCACTTGTGAGGACGACTCACATTGCTTTAGCCATCTGTTCTGTATATAAGAAATGATGTTATATATATATATTTATTGAAATGCGAGTTGAATGTTATAACTCAGAGCGTTATTAGGTCCAAGCTCTATACATGAAAATTAATAATTTTTTTATTACTCGTTTGTAATTCTTAAACAATAATATTTATAATCGACCTTTTTACGAGTACATAGTATTAAATGAATTTACAAATTCATCGCCCACGCTTTTTATATGCGGATGCTTATCGTCATCTCTTTTTTTATTAAGGCATACAAAGCGGCGACATTAGATGAATTTTTAAACTTATTTAAAAATTTGAATTTACGCGGATTTTAAATGTCGGTACAGAAGGTACCTAGCGTTTCGATCAACACTAACACATAGATCTCATCAGTGTAGCTGTGTGTGTTAGTGTATGTGCTACAGACGCTGATGTAAACACGTCCTTATTTTTCTTATATAGTTAACAAATGGCGATTTTAGCACTTGTGAGGACGACTCACATTGCTTTAGACATCTGTTCTGTATATAAGAAATGATGTTATATATATATATTTATTGAAATGCGAGTTGAATGTTATAACTCAGAGCGTTATTAGGTCCAAGCTCTATACATGAAAATTAATAATTTTTTTATTACTCGTTTGTAATTCTTAAACAATAATATTTATAATCGACCTTTTTACGAGTACATAGTATTAAATGAATTTACAAATTCATCGCCCACGCTTTTTATATGCGGATGCTTATCGTCATCTCTTTTTTTATTAAGGCATACAAAGCGGCGACATTAGATGAATTTTTAAACTTATTTAAAAATTTGAATTTACGCGGATTTTAAATGTCGGTACAGAAGGTACCTAGCGTTTCGATCAACACTAACACATAGATCTCATCAGTGTAGCTGTGTGTGTTAGTGTATGTGCTACAGACGCTGATGTAAACACGTCCTTATTTTTCTTATATAGTTAACAAATGGCGATTTTAGCACTTGTGAGGACGACTCACATTGCTTTAGCCATCTGTTCTGTATATAAGAAATGATGTTATATATATATATTTATTGAAATGCGAGTTGAATGTTATAACTCAGAGTGTTATTAGGTCCAAGCTCTATACATGAAAATTAATAATTTTTTTATTACTCGTTTGTAATTCTTAAACAATAATATTTATAATCGACCTTTTTACGAGTACATAGTATTAAATGAATTTACAAATTCATCGCCCACGCTTTTTATATGCGGATGCTTATCGTCATCTCTTTTTTTATTAAGGCATACAAAGCGGCGACATTAGATGAATTTTTAAACTTATTTAAAAATTTGAATTTACGCGGATTTTAAATGTCGGTACAGAAGGTACCTAGCGTTCAAATTTTTAAATAAGTTTAAAAATTCATCTAATGTCGCCGCTTTGTATGCCTTAATAAAAAAAGAGATGACGATAAGCATCCGCATATAAAAAGCGTGGGCGATGAATTTGTAAATTCATTTAATACTATGTACTCGTAAAAAGGTCGATTATAAATATTATTGTTTAAGAATCACAAACGAGTAATAAAAAAATTATTAATTTTCATGTATAGAGCTTGGACCTAATAACGCTCTGAGTTATAACATTCAACTCGCATTTCAATAAATATATATATATAACATCATTTCTTATATACAGAACAGATGGCTAAAGCAATGTGAGTCGTCCTCACAAGTGCTAAAATCGCCATTTGTTAACTATATAAGAAAAATAAGGACGTGTTTACATCAGCGTCTGTAGCACATACACTAACACACACAGCTACACTGATGAGATCTATGTGTTAGTGTTGATCGAAACGCTAGGTACCTTCTGTACCGACATTTAAAATCCGCGTAAATTCAAATTTTTAAATAAGTTTAAAAATTCATCTAATGTCGCCGCTTTGTATGCCTTAATAAAAAAAGAGATGACGATAAGCATCCGCATATAAAAAGCGTGGGCGATGAATTTGTAAATTCATTTAATACTATGTACTCGTAAAAAGGTCGATTATAAATATTATTGTTTAAGAATTACAAACGAGTAATAAAAAAATTATTAATTTTCATGTATAGAGCTTGGACCTAATAACGCTCTGAGTTATAACATTCAACTCGCATTTCAATAAATATATATATATAACATCATTTCTTATATACAGAACAGATGGCTAAAGCAATGTGAGTCGTCCTCACAAGTGCTAAAATCGCCATTTGTTAACTATATAAGAAAAATAAGGACGTGTTTACATCAGCGTCTGTAGCACATACACTAACACACACAGCTACACTGATGAGATCTATGTGTTAGTGTTGATCGAAACGCTAGGTACCTTCTGTACCGACATTTAAAATCCGCGTAAATTCAAATTTTTAAATAAGTTTAAAAATTCATCTAATGTCGCCGCTTTGTATGCCTTAATAAAAAAAGAGATGACGATAAGCATCCGCATATAAAAAGCGTGGGCGATGAATTTGTAAATTCATTTAATACTATGTACTCGTAAAAAGGTCGATTATAAATATTATTGTTTAAGAATTACAAACGAGTAATAAAAAAATTATTAATTTTCATGTATAGAGCTTGGACCTAATAACGCTCTGAGTTATAACATTCAACTCGCATTTCAATAAATATATATATATAACATCATTTCTTATATACAGAACAGATGGCTAAAGCAATGTGAGTCGTCCTCACAAGTGCTAAAATCGCCATTTGTTAACTATATAAGAAAAATAAGGACGTGTTTACATCAGCGTCTGTAGCACATACACTAACACACACAGCTACACTGATGAGATCTATGTGTTAGTGTTGATCGAAACGCTAGGTACCTTCTGTACCGACATTTAAAATCCGCGTAAATTCAAATTTTTAAATAAGTTTAAAAATTCATCTAATGTCGCCGCTTTGTATGCCTTAATAAAAAAAGAGATGACGATAAGCATCCGCATATAAAAAGCGTGGGCGATGAATTTGTAAATTCATTTAATACTATGTACTCGTAAAAAGGTCGATTATAAATATTATTGTTCTAGTTAACTTCTTTTTTTTTTCGTAAAATTGTCGATACAATAGCCTAAAACAAGACTCGCAGAAGAAAACTCTTGATATTTATAGACAGAGTGTACAGTTCATTGCTGTACAGATAAATAACCTTAAGTCGATTATATAGTAAAACATATCACCGAAAACACAAATGGTATACCTATTTTCTGCAATTTAAATTCTATCTATTTTGAATGAACATCACGCTACCGTCCAAAAGTACCATCCAAAATTTTTGACGTAATACGTAAGGAAAAAAAAGTATATCTTTACAAAAGTTAATAAATAATAAAAATTAAAGTAACAAAACTAACAAAAATTATGGTAACAATAAATAAATAATTAAAAAGAATATATATACGGCCAATAAATGTTATAAACAATTGAATTGTTAATTAACAAATAGGAATTCGGGTCAACGCCGTTAAATTTTTCAAAAATTCTTTTTTTATCTGATAGGTACAATAAATATTAACCTTTTGGCACCATGCTCAAAGTTCTAGAATGGATCGGCTAATTGTTATAAACAATTACCTTAATTAACAAATAGAAATTCGGGTCAACGCCGTTAAATTTTTGAAAAATTCTTTTTTTATTTTATTATTATATTTTATAGTAACAATTTGGCACCATTCTAAAAGTTCTACAATGGACAGGCTAATTGTTATAAACAATTACCTTAATTAACAAATAGAAATTCGGGTCAATGCCGTTAAATTTTTCAAAAATTCTTTTTTTATCTGATAGGTACAATAAATATTAACCTTTTGGCACTATGCTCAACGTTCTAGAATTGACCGGCTAATTGTTATAAACAATTAACTTAATTAACAAATAGAAATTTGGGTCAACGCCGTTAAATTTTTGAAAAATTCTTTTTTTATTTTATTATTATATTTTATAGTAAAAATTTTGCATCATGCTCAAAGTTCTAGAATGGACCGGCTAATTGTTATAAACAATTACCTTAATAAACAAATAGAAATTAGGGTCACCAGCGTTAAATTTTTAAAAAATTCTTTTTTTATCTGATAGATACAATAAATATTAACATTTTGGCACCATGCTCAAAGTTCTAGAATGGACCAGCTAATTGTTATAAACAAGTACCTTAATTAACAAATAGAAATTAAGGTCACCGCCGTTAAATTTTTGAAAAATTCTTTTTTTATCTGGTAGGTAAAATAAATAATAACATTTTGGCACTATGCTCAAAGTTCTAGAATTGACCGGATAATTGTTATAAACAATTACCTAAATTAACAAATAGAAATTAGGGTCTCCGCCGTTAAAATTTTTGAAAAATTCTTTTTTTATCTGATAGATACAATAAATATTTACATTTTGGCACCATGCTCAAAGTTCTAGAATTGACCGGCTAATTGTTATAAACAATTACCTTAATAAACAAATAGAAATTAGGGTCACCTAATTTCTATAATGGGATTCTATATAGTTACGCCGATAGAATTTTTGAAAAATTTAACGGCGTTGACCCGTATTTCTATTTGTTAATTAAGGTAATTGTTTATAACAATTAGCCGGTCCATTCTAGAACTTTGAGAATGGTGCCAAATTGTTACTAAAAAATATATTAATAAAAAAAAAAAGAATTTTTCAAAAATTTAACGGCGGTGACCCTAATTTCTATTTGTTTATTAAGGTAATTGTTTATAACAATTAGCCGGTCCATTCTAAAACTTTGAGCATGGTGCCAAAAGGTTAATATTTATTGTATCTATCAGATAAAAAAAGAATTTTTCAAAAATTTAACAGCGTTGACCCGAATTTCTATTTGTTAATTAACTTAATTGTTTATAACAGTTAGCCGGTCAATTCTAGAACTTTGAGAATGGTGCCAAATTGTTACTAAAAAATATATTAATAAAATAAAAAAAGAATTTTTCAAAAATTTAACGGCGGTGACCCAAATTTCTATTTGTTAATTAAGTTAATTGTTTATAACAATTAGCCGGTCAATTTTAGAACTTTGAGCATAGTGCCAAAATGTTATTATTTATTTCACCTATCAGATAAAAAAAGAATTTTTGAAAAATTTAACGGCGTTGACCCGTATTTCTATTTGTTAATTAAGTTAATTGTTTATAACAGTTAGCCGGTCCATTCTAGAACTTTGAGCATAGTGCCAAAAGGTTAATATTTATTATATCTATCAGATAAAAAAAGAATTTTTCAAAAATTTAACGGCGGTGACCCTAATTTCTATTTGTTTATTAAGGTAATTGTTTATAACAATTAGCCGGTCCATTCTAGAACTTTGAGAATGGTGCCAAATTGTTACTAAAAAATATATTAATAAAATAAAAAAAAAATTTTTCAAAAATTTAACGGCGGTGACCCAAATTTCTATTTGTTAATTAAGTTAATTGTTTATAACAATTAGCCGGTCAATTTTATAACTTTGAGCATAGTGCCAAAATGTTATTATTTATTTCACTTTTTAGATAAAAAAAGAATTTTTGAAAAATTTAACGGCGTTGACCCGTATTTCTATTTGTTAATTAAGGTAATTGTTTATAACAATTAGCTGGTCCATTCTAGAACGAATGGTGCCAAATTTTTACTATAAAATATATTAATAAAATAAAAAAAGAATTTTTCAAAAATTTAACGGCGGTGACCCAAATATCTATTTGTTAATTAAGTTAATTGTTTATAACAATTAGCCGGTCCATTCTAGAACTTTGAGCATGGTGCCAAAAGGTTAATATTTATTATATCTATCAGATAAAAAAAGAATTTTTTAAAAATTTAACGGCGGTGACCCTAATTTCTATTTGTTTATTAAGGTAATTGTTTATAACAATTACCCGGTCCATTCTAGAACTTTGAGAATGGTGCCAAATTGTTACTAAAAAATATATTAATAAAATAAAAAAAGAAATTTTCAAAAATTTAACGGCGGTGACCCAAATTTCTATTTGTTAATTAAGTTAATTGTTTATAACAATTAGCCGGTCAATTTTAGAACTTTGAGCATAGTGCCAAAATGTTATTATTTATTTCACCTATCAGATAAAAAAAGAATTTTTGAAAAATTTAACGGCGTTGACCCGTATTTCTATTTGTTAATTAAGGTAATTGTTTATAACAATTAGCTGGTCCATTCTAGAACGAATGGTGCCAAATTTTTACTATAAAATATATTAATAAAATAAAAAAAGAATTTTTCAAAAATTTAACGGCGGTGACCCTAATTTCTATTTGTTTATTAAGGTAATTGTTTATAACAATTAGCCGGTACATTCTAGAACTTTGAGCATGGTGCCAAAAGGTTAATATTTATTGTATCTATCAGATAAAAAAAGAATTTTTCAAAAATTTAACGGCGTTGACCCGAATTTCTATTTGTTAATTAAGTTAATTGTTTATAACAGTTAGCCGGTCAATTCTAGAACTTTGAGCATAGTGCCAAAAGGTTAATATTTATTATATCTATCAGATAAAAAAAGAATTTTTCAAAAATTTAACGGCGTTGACCCAAATTCCTATTTGTTAATTAAGGTAATTGTTTATAACAATTACCCGGTCCATTCTAGAACTTTGAGAATGGTGCCAAATTGTTACTAAAAAATATATTAATAAAATAAAAAAAAAATTTTTCAAAAATTTAACGGCGGTGACCCTAATTTCTATTTGTTAATTAAGTTAATTGTTTATAACAATTAGCCGGTCCATTTTAGAACTTTGAGCATAGTGCCAAAATGTTATTATTTATTTCACCTATCAGATAAAAAAAGAATTTTTGAAAAATTTAACGGCGTTGACCCGTATTTCTATTTGTTAATTAAGGTAATTGTTTATAACAATTAGCCGGTCCATTCTAGAACTTTGAGAATGGTGCCAAATTTTTACTATAAAATATATTAATAAAATAAAAAAAGAATTTTTCAAAAATTTAACTGCGTTGACCCGTATTTCTATTTGTTTATTAAGTTAATTGTTTATAACAATCAGCCGGTCAATTCTAGAACTTTCAGCATAGTACCAAAATATTATTATTTATTTTACCTACCAGATAAAAAAAAAATTTTTCAAAAATTTAACGGCGTTGACCCGAATATCTATTTGTTAATTAACAAGTCAATTGTTTATAACATTTATTGACCAAATATATATTCTATTTAATTATTTATTTATTGTTACCTTAATTTTTCTTAGTTATGTTACTTTAATTTTTATTATTTATTAACTTTTGTGAAGATATACTTTTTTTTTCCTTACGTATTACGTCAAAAATTTTGGATGGTACTTTTGGACGGTAGCGTGATGTTCATCTATTTTGAACCAAATAAATATTTATTGGAAGCGGAAAGCAAAATTACAATCTAATGTACAAAGTAAAAAAGCTAATTATTAATAATAAACAATAATAATTCATTGCAATAATATTAAAATAACACAATATGTATATACTATTGTTAAATTAAAAAAAATGCATAAAATTGTAATAATTTAAAAAAGTAATGACTTACAAAATTATACTATAAAATTGTAAGAAAAATAAACGGTATTTTTTATTCAACTATCTTAGGCTTGTGGTATGGTCTCAAGCCCGTATGGTCTTTTTCTAGTCAGCGGCCAGAAAGCACGTATTTCCCGGAGGGTAATTCTTGTTTTCCGTTTTATAGTATTTTGTAATTTTCTGTCATACCGACATAATGTTATTTAAATGGAGTTGGTATGACAGAAAACTATAGAATACTATATAACGGAAAACAAGAATTACCCCCCCGGCCGCTGCGCGACTGGCAAAGACGCGTTTTCTCGCCACTGATGCAGAAAAATCGTATACGACCCTGGGCCATATAAAAAGAATGCCCCAAATCACAGTTTACCACCCTCCGCTTCGCCTCGGAAGGTAATTTACGTGCGGTTTGGGCCATTGTTTATTTTTCTGCCCATGGGTCGTAACATAATATTTTCAAACCACTGTCTTAAGCTAGTTTCGGTTCCTCAAAGAGGAACCATTGTGTTAGATGAAAATTTGATTTTCTATTTTTTGGCATATAAGCACGTTTTGAGACCCCAGGAAGCTAAAAAACCGGTTTTTAAAAAAGTCTGTATGTGTGTGTGTGTGTGTGTGTGTGTGTGTGTGTACGTACGTACGCACGTACGTATATAATCGTTGATATTTCACAAACATTATGGAATTAAGACCTAATTTTTTTTTCAAAAATTTTTTCACCAAAAAAGTTCGAGGTACATTTTTTTTTTTAATTTGGATGTAACACATTTATTTCCACGAAAGTACTTATACTTGAATGTATCGTTTTCACATGATATTTTGAATCGGATACTTAATTTTCTGACAATTTTTTTTCTAAAATTTTTTTCACAAAAAAATACAAAAAATACCAATTTTTTTTTTCTTTTTGGACGAAGTACCTAATTTATTTCCATGGAAGTACTAGTTTTAAGAACCTCGTTTATAGTAATTTTTTGGATCTGATACTTAGTTTTTTCAAAATTTTTTCTCAAGATTAAAAAAAAAGAAAAATAAAAAAAACTGCAATAGTTTTTTTTTTTTGGTGTAATACCTCATTTAATTCTATGAAAGTACTAGTATCTGAAAATATTGTAACTAGTGATATTTCAAAACCATTATCGAATTAATACCTAATTTTTTTTCCAAAAATTTTTTTATTAAAAAAATCTCAAACCCCCCCTTTTTTTTTAATTTGGATGTAATACCTCATTCATTTCCATGAAAGTACTTATACTTGAAAGTATGGTTTTTACTTGATATCTCCAATCTAAAACTTAATTTTTTGAAAGTTTTTTTCCTAAAATTTTTTTCACAAAAAAATACAAAAAATACGAAACTTTTTTTTCTTTTTGGTCGTAGTACCTAATTTATTCCCATGGAAGTACTAGTTTTAAGAACCTCGTTTACAGTAATTTTTTGGAACTGATACTGAATTTTTTCAAAATTTTTTTCTCAAAATTGAAAAAAAAGAAAAATAAAAAAAATTGCAATATTTATTTTTTTTTTTTGTATAATACCTCATTTAATTCTATGAAAGTACTAATATTTTAAAATATTATAACCAGTGATATTTTAAAACAATTATCGAATGAATACCTAACTTTTTTTTCCAAAAATTTGTTTATTAAAAAAATCTCAAAATACTTTTTTTTTTTAATTTGGATGTAATATCTCATTTATTTCTATGAAAGTACTTATATTTGAAAATATGGTTTTTTCTCGATATCTCGAATTTAAAAATTAATTGTTTCGAAATTTCTTTACCAAAATTTTCGTCACAATACAAAAAACACCAATTTTTTTTTTCTTTTTGGACGTAGTACCTAAGTTATTTCTATGAGAGTACTAATTTTAGAAAGTTCGTTTGTAGTAATTTTTTGTATCCGATCACAATTTTTTTTTTATTTTGATATAAATTATAACACACAAGAAAGAGTGATGGAAATCTTGCCTCTTTTTGACTTCCTTGGATTATTTTGCTCGTTGCTATGTTTATTTATGTATGCAGCTTAATGAAATTATAAACAATAATAAACAGCCTAAAAATATTAAATGGTTATGTTTGCATTTTAAAATTAAGATTTAAAAGTTATATTGGCATTTTTTAAAGAATCAAACAATTTATAGAATTAAATAATTTATTATTTTGTGATTAATAGAAATAATATAAATAATGTTAAAATCTTGAAGCAATTAATGTGGTTATTTTTTTTATTACAAAATATTATTATTATTATTATTATCATTGTTGCGAAAGATTGGTCAAATGCAAGAAGTACACTCAAAAAATAAATTATAAGAAATTATTATAAATTCTGGTAAAAACTCCTATCTTTTTATAATAATTGAGCGAAAATTTTAATTTTCGCATCGTTACCAACTATTTCTTTGACAAAACAAAAAAATCATGTTACCCAATATTTTAATTATTAAGGGATAATTATATATTCTAATAAAATAAAATTTTATAAAAAAAAATAAAATTAGCTTTTTTTATTTTTGTCTCTTTTTAATTTGTAATATGACAAATTTTAAGATAAATATAATAATAATAATTTATTTTAATTAATTAAGGACAAAGGTTACCTCTATCATATTACAAACAAAAATTTATTGATGAGACTCGCGGTATAAGAAAGGCTTGGTTTGATAATAATAATATTGAATTGCCGTTTCTTATTCCACGGGTTCAGAGGGGATCCGTTATAATAATTATAGCGCAAATATAAAATATTACAACTATCACGGGAAATTCAGGAGGTTTCTGAATTAAATGTAAAATGTAACTATAGAAATATGTATAAAAATATAAGATCAGATTTACATAAACTTACCCATATATAGATAAAGTAATATTTTTTTAATAAATAAAATGACAAATATTAATAGTTAAACAAGAAATAATTATTTATTATGATATTAGGTCTTATTGAAATTAATATAAATTTGTGTACAAATAATAATCTTAACCTAAAATTTAATGGCGAGATTTCCGCTGGAATGCACGACGCGAAGCGATTTTAATTTTAATAATCAATAATTAACACGAGGTTAATAATTTAGCATAGCGCGAGAGAGAGAGAGAGAGAGAGAGAAAATGACCGAAAGGGCTCTTTACAATAATTAATATAAAAATAAATCTAATTTAATGAAATTTCAATAAAAAAAAAGGAATTAGGAAAGGATAAAAGCGCTAATACTTGAAATTGAATAATGCTCCAAAATACTAAAATAATACCTTCTCACGTTGTTTTCGTCAATAACTGATTAAATGGTTGGACGGACTTGAATTTATTTAATTAATATGAAAATGGCCACTTCACTTTTTCCAAAGTTGAATAATTTATAACAATAGGCGCTGCCTCGTGGTCAATGCTTAAAGAGAATATTCCGCCAAGACGTCAAACCTTTTTATATTGAATAAAATACTCGTCGATCACCAATTTTCAACATAAAAATCAAATTTCGCCAATCCAAGATTATTTACAATTATCGACAATAAATAATACAAATAATTAAACTAAACTTCAAAATCTAATTTAATAAACTCCAAATAAGTTCGACTAATAAATTGTATAAAACTACACGTGATGCTTACTGAGTAATAGCCAAACACGTTCTGCCGGTATCTTTTTTTTGGGGGAAGTAAAAAGAAGGAAGTAGATAAAAAGGAAATATAACTTTTGTTTGCTCTCTCTCCGCGAGCTTACGCCCTCTATTTCTTCGCGGCAACACACATACATTCACACCATACGTCCTGGTCCCATTTATTCTATACACAATATAATATTCAAAATTTTACCATATAACAAATTATGCAAAAATGATTTAAAATCCATTAACGCCGGCGCGACCAATCCATGGACGCTAGAATTTTCACTTTAATAACAAAATGATCTTAATAATCTACTTTACCAGCTACTAAAAACGAAAAATGTATGTATAATTGCATGGGTGTAATCAATAATATTTGTTGTAAATTAAGATTACAGCCCATTGTTTGAGGAACCTCAGTGCCAGCTAGTTGGAAGTGTATTTTTTTTTTTTTACTAAAATGCCGCCTATACAGAATCTGGCGCCTTATGCCATGGCATATTTGGCATGTATTGTAAAAACGGCCTTGGGTACTCATATTCCCAGGTTGAAATTATTTATATTTAATATTTATAATTACGTATCCTGATTAAACCTCAGGATACGTAACAATATCTAAACTGGAAAAAACATCTCCGGTGACTTTTCGAAAAAAATCGGAAATTTACTCATATTTGTAAATTTGCGAAAAAATAGTAAATTAACAATTTATTTTTTCGTAAATTTTTGAAAAAATCGTAAATTTACAATTAGGTCGTAATTTTACGATTTTTGTAGAAAAATTCTAAATTTTAATCGAAAATTTGCGACAAACAGTTGTGAAATTATACCTAAATTGTACCTAAAAACGCATAGCAAACCATTTAGAGTCATAAAATAATGTTTTTTTATTTTACACCATGAGAAAAGATAAATGCTTTTTTCATTCGCTACATTTCTTTTAGCAAATAGGTATATAATTATTAATATGTTAAGAATTCAAAATTTTTTTAATTACGTAAAAAAGGGTAATCTGGACGAACAAGTTATTATAAGAAAAAGCAGGATGATTCAATTATAATTTAAATGGGACATTTTCATAAATACTGTATTATATTTAACAAATTTGAAAAAAAACGATCCTTGTGTTTTTTTTAACCCAAATATAATGTAACATTATACATTATTTTACATTATTATTAGCAACAAACATACACGCATTCATAGTTTGTCAAAAAATTAAAAATGTGTAATTAAAAAAAGTAATTATTAAAAAAATTTATTTACTAAGTAAATTATTAAAGGTGCTTCCAATTTATATTATTATTAAACTGGTAAGTATTTATACTGAAAATTATTATCAAAATTTAATTTTTTTTTTAAAGTAAAAATGTCCCATTTAATTGACTCATCCTGTTTTTTCTTATAATAACTTGTTCGTCCAGATTACTCTTTTTTACGTAATTAAAAACGTTTTTTATTCTTAAAATATTAATAATTATATACCTATTTGCTAACAGAAATGTAGCGAAAAAAAAAGTATTCATCTTTTCGCATGATGTAAAATAAAAAAACATTATTTTATGCCTCTAAATGGTTTGCTATGCGTTTTTAGGTACAAAACTTATAACCGGTTTCTGTAAACACAACCTAAATGTATGGAACATGTTTACTTCCAGCTGAGGACTAGGTATAATGCAAATGTTACTCAATATTACAATACAATTGTCTATTTTTATAATTTGTAATTATCACCTCACTAGCTGTTAAGATTTTAAACCCAAACTATTTTGATTCCCTAAACCTGAACCATTCTAAGTCCCTTAATCGATATTATTCCAAGCCCCTAAACCTGAATTATTGCAAGTCCCTACTGAACCTGAATGATTCCAAGTCCCTGAACCTATTCTAAGTCCATAAACCTGTATTATCCTAATTCCTTAAGCCCAGATTTTTCAAAGTATTTTAAAAGTATTTTATTTATTTATATGTACTTACCTAATTATTCTAAGTCTCATTTGACCCCCCCTCCCCCCTTAAATAGGACAAATTTGACCCCATCGCATTAAATAGGACAAATTTGACCCCCCCCCCCTTTTAAATAGGACATATTTGACCATCCCCCTTAAATAGGACAAATTTAACCCCCCTTAATTTTCAAGTTCTGAAGTACCCTCTCCCTGTAAACATGTTCCATGTTAAAATATGGCTTATAATTTCACAACTGTTTGTCGCAAATTTTCGATTAAAATTTGGAATTTTTCTACAAAAATCGTAAAATTATGACATAGTTGTAAATTTACAATTTTGTCGAAAATTTACGAAAAAATGAATCCTTAATTTACTATTTTTTCGCAAATTTACAAATATTAGTAAATTTCTGATTTTTGTCGAAAAAATACAAATTTTTTCGAAAATTTACTAAATTTTCGTAAATTTACCAATTTTGTCGTAAAATCACCGGAGTTGTTTTTTACAGTGTAGAATTATCGTTTGTAAAGAATTTCTCCATCAGATACGTAATTTTTCGAATTTTTTTTCAAAATTTTTTATATAAAAAAATTAAAAAAACACCATAATTTATTTTTTTGGACGAAATACTCAATTTTTTTCTATGCAAGTATTAATATCTAGAATTATCGTTTTTACTAGGGAAAATAGACCATTAAAAATATTTTGTTATTGTTAATGAGGAACAATAGTGCAAATTACTTGACAGCGTTTTTTTTTTCGAACTATGCATGTGCGCGAAAATCAACTTTCTTGCTTTGCCTTTCCTAGCTTTGATATCTCAGCTGCAGACGCTTCAATTTTGATTCTGTTGGTCTCAAATTTTTTGTTTTCTCATGTCTTTATAAAATCATTTATTTTGTGGTAATTTCATTTTCAAAGTATGGGCTAGCACAATAATTATTTTTAACGATAGTTTTTAACCATAACGATATTTTTTAGCCTTTTTCAGATTTTTCAGATGAGGCTCAGTCCCTACGGTTCACATTTACTTCAATATTTTTCTATTCCTCAAAAAAATCATTTTTCACTACAAATTTATAACTATGCAAACACATTCAAATTATTCAGAGCAGCGTAGGTGAAACATTAAAGAAAAATTATAGGTTCTGATTGATTCTCTAGTTATAATAGAGAAAATAAAAATATTTAACTGCGCACGTATAAATTAATGCCAAATCAAGTAATATCAATTGCGACAGTAAAATTTGATCATATTTTTCGGATATTCCACTTTTTAACCAAATTTTTAAAACATTTTATTTCTCCCAAAAATAGTGAAAATTGAATATCTTCAAAAGTAAGAAAGCTGAGTCGCAAATCTATGGCTTATGTCTCCCGCAGACTTTTTTTCTTTATTTTGACTCCGGTTTCATGCCAATTGGTTCGGCGGTTCTTGAGTGATAAGCATTTACTTCTGTTTGTGTTGCTTAATAAAATCGGCAAGGGATCTGATCAAAAGAAAATTATTCGACAAATCAATAATTCTACACAAAAAAGTTTTGCAGAATCATTATATACCAAAAATCGTTGTGCTGAAAAGTTCAACACAAATTTTTTTAAATCAAATTATTTAACACACCATTTTAAATATTAAATAACTAATTTCTTTCGTATAATAGCTTAAACAATCAATCAAAACACATCAATTTTCCCATTTAAATAACATGGGAATTTTGAGTTTTTAGCTATACAAATTTTCACAAAAGCCAAAAAGCGTTTTAAAATGCTAATTTTTACTGGAAAACATACTTTTATATGTTGTAAAGACATACAAACCGCCCTGCATTCATTCCAAAGGGAATTTTGAGGCTAGAAACGCGAAACTATATTAGATTTTAAGGTATGAAAAAATGGTATAATTCAATCTGATCAGTTACCAGTGCTCCTTAATATAGAATTTAATATTAACTTTAATAATTATATAAGAAAAGATAAAATAAAATGGAAAGAAGATAAGAAAATAGAATATTATAATTTAATTCTATATTCATATAATGTATCAAATATTAGTGATGATATTAATGAAATGTTAAATAATTTAATTAATTCTATAAAAGAAGTTGCAAAGTCTTTGAAAATGATAATTATAGATAGAAAAATAAATAGTAACTTTCAAGTAAAAAATCCGTGGTTTGACACAAAATGCTATGAGTCAAAAATATCATTAATAAAGACTTTGAAACTCCTAAAAAAAAATAAATATCCTAGAGATCAGATTAAAGACTATAAGTAATAAGTACTAAGTACTTATTTCCAATTATTAGATTTAAAAAAAAATGAATACTTAATCAGTATGGCAATACGAATTTCTAAAGCGAATGATTCACAACAATTTTGGCTTTTTACAAACTCATTTAGATACCTTAATAAAACAGAAAAAAATATGATAGACCTAAACACAAGGGCAAATTATTTAAAAAAAGTATATGATATAGATAATAACCAAAGTGAACACGTTATTCTCCATAATTATTTTGATCCTAGCCTGGATGCCGATATCACTCTAAGTGAAATATACATAGCTTTAAAAAAAAATGCAAAGATAAGAAAGCTCCAGGAGTGGACGATCTGAAAAACGCTTTATGGAATAAATTAAGTAAATTTAAAATAGGAATCAGCTAAAAATTTATAAATATTATAAAAGACTTAAAAAGCAAAGCTAATATTTTTGAAAAAGTTATTCACACTAGATTAACTATTTACCTAAGATCTAAAGGTTTCATTTCTGAGCGTCAGTTTGGTTTTTTGCAGGGCTGTGGCACAAAGGACACGTTACATTGTGTTACAGAACATATTTATAAAAGTTTTAATAATAGCAAAGTAGTAATAGGCACTTTTATTGATCTAAAAAAAGCATTCGACACAGTACAGCATGAAATTTTACTAGAAAAATTGGAAAAATATGGAATAAGGGTTGTTACTAATCTATTAATTAAAAATTACATTTTGAATAGACAGCATGCAGTTAAGAATGGTGATACAATTAGTGATTTTCTAACTATTAATATAGGAGTTCGCAAGGTTCAATATTGGGGCCTCTACTTTTTTTAGTGTATATTAATGATCTGTTAAAGTTATTACCGCTAATTTTCTCTTATGCTGATGATACAGCAATTTTTGCCATTGAAAATGATTGGACCAGGGCTCAAGCAGTGATGAATGAATATTTATCACTGGTTGGGGTCTGGTTTACTAATAATAAATTAACATTAAACCCTGAAAAAACAGTTTATATAACTTTTGGTTCCTCTAAATCTAGAATCCCAATTAATGACCTATTCATTCATATTAATCATATGAAGATAGAAAGGGTAAAAACGGTAAAATACTTGGGAATATATCTGGACCAGTTCTTGAAGTGGGACTCCCATGTTAATTTTACTGTTATTAGAATAAAATACCTAACTTTTGTTTTCTATAAATTGAGATACCTTGATAATTTCATTCTTAAAATGATATATGACTCTTTATTTCTAAGTATTGCCTCCTACGGAATTTCTGTCTGGGGTAGTGCTTACAATAACAGTCTAAGAATACTCCAATCATATCAAAATAAAGTAACTAAATTTATAGGAACCAACAGTGATCTTTTAAACTTCTTAAATATCAAACAACAATTCGTATTAAATTCATTAATTTATTATTATGATGATTTTCAACAAAGATACATTAAATCATCTTCCAAATCAAGAAATAAAATCTTAATCTTGCCTAAAATAAATAAGTCGGTCTTTAGAAATAGCTCACTATTAGTTGCTATAAATACCTTCAATAGCCTACCTAAAACCTTAAAGATATGCCAAAATAAAACACAAAATAATCTTAAAAAATTATTAAAAATTCAGTTATTTGCTTAGTCTACCTAACGCTGGGGGACATTCCTAACATTATTTTGATTCGTTTGGTTGGTTGCAAATTTAAATTAATTTAAATTATTTCACAAATTATAATGTTTATATTTTTATTCAGCTTTAGTTCTGTTTTCGATTGTATAATTTTTTAGTTTAATTTTTATTTTATATTTATAATTAAATTATACTGCCTATCCCTGCACAGATTTTCTTGAAAATCTCTAGGGTATAGCATTATTTTTATATTATTTTTGTGAGTGATAATTTGTAATATCTCCATAAAATTATATGTAAGATGATGTATATATTTTTGGGCAATAAATAATAATAATAATATGTCAGTAAAAACAAAAGAAGTAAATTCTGAAAAATGTAAAAGAACCAAAGGAGTGTTACAGGGGGAAACGTTAAGTCCTATGTTATATTCCTTATTCATTGCCGATCTTGGGAAATTTTTAGAGGATGGTATCAGAGGAGCCCAACTAGATGAAAAGTCATCCACGACGCTTTTAGCGTTTCCGCTTGAATTTTTTTCCTGTAGGAATCAGCTAGATACCATAGAAAATTATTAAAGGCATTAGAAAAATATCTTGCTAATAACAAACTTGAAATTAACTTTAAAAAAACTAGAATTATTATTTTTAAGAAAGGGGGTCGCGGACACAAAACAAAATTATCTTTCAAATATAAAGAAACCCCTATAGAATCCGCAAAAGATTATATTTACTTAGGTGTTATATTTGCCAAATCTGAAGTTTATGATATAACGGAAAATAAAGATCATTTAATTTTGCATGCATTTTCTCGTCTAAATTTATCAGAAACTTTGACTCCTTCTGGTATTTTTGTATAAATTTCATCATCAACTTTTCCATTAAGAAAAGCACTTTTGGTATCTATTTAACACACATCTAAGTCTTACTTTTTTATAATTATCAAGACTGCTCTTAATAATGGTAATCTTGAAACAGGAGTATAAGTTTCTTGCAAACTATATTGATTTTTGTCTTTGAAATCTCTTATTACTAATCTTGCTTTGCATTTGATACTACCATCTTTTTCTACCTTTTATTCTAAGATCCATCTTGAAACTATAATATTAGGTTTACCTTTCTTATCAAGATTTGGTATTAAAATATACAATAATTTAAAAAAAAAAACTTAAAATACGCAATGGTAGGTCCCATGAAAGTCGGACACACGAGCAGCTAGTAGGAAGGAATCGACGTAAAAAAATATATTTTAAAAATTTTCCCAAGCCGATTTTGTCGTCATTTTAGGTCAACTTTCCAGTACGTTCAAGCACATTGTGTCTACGATGTATAAGCAGTCATGGTTCAAAAATTAATGGTTTTAGGATATGATGGGGGAGGTCTAGTGCACCACGTTAAATGCCGTTGTTTAGCCATGAAAGTCAGAGTAAAACTGAGACCAATAATAAGCGAAAGTGTGTCTCTGAAAAATAGGTTTTGACTTGCTGCTGGGGTAAATACATAAAAGGATAGAAAGTTTATAAATATTTTTAGTATAGATATAAAGGAAAAAACATGTACGATTAAATTAAGAATAGAATAAAATAGGAATATCTTTATTTGCAAAATTTACAAAAGCATATGTACATAATAAAATTTAAAATATTAAGTAAATTTAACGTTCGACATATTTTCAAATAATAATTATCATTACGATTTTTTCGATAAACATAAATCTCAAACTGCGTATCTGTGCGAACGCATATCTCTCATACCCGATTTTATCGAGCCCTCATGCTGGGATTACGCTAGTACCGAAACATTTGTGACCTTGATACTTAATATACTATATAAGCATTACAGTTGAAAATGTACGTATTTTACATCAAGTTGTTCCAGATTTATAAATCCCATCAAAAAAAAGTCTTAAGGCATTAAAATCTTTTATTTTTTAATTAAAGCGAAGGATCTTCAAATAAGAAATAAATTCTTTTTAAAAAACGCAAAAAGTTTATTATTTCAATATTATATTGATTATATTATTATTAATACTATTATCATTCAATTTTACAGATACTTATTATTCTGAAAATGCTCTGTTGCCAGGATTAGTGAAAAAAGAAAGTAATTTAATGCCGAGTGCGAAAAAGTTTCATCAACAATTAGGTTCTGAAAGAGAAAAATTTCGCGATAGTACACCATATGCATGGATAATTGAAAAATTTCGTCAATTACATTTGGATGTTTTTACTCATAATTTTACAGTAAACTATCCATTTAAAAAAGAGAAGGTACTATCATTTTTTTACAAAATTATTTTATCAAACTTGTACTTTGAATAAACAATGTTTTTTGCGCTTCCGGGTGTAGGCAAAAAAAATATTGTAAGGACCATGAGGAAAAACTTTAGACACTTGTGGGAAAACATATCAATGCTTGGCTGTGATGAGTACTCATGATAGTGTTAACACTAGCGCTAAAAGTTTATGCCCTGGTTACCGCATATGCTATTTCGTTAAAAAAATCAATAATAATAATTATTATGAAAGCTTAAAAGAAATCAATATCACTTACTGTTAGGAAATATAATATTACTAAAATGTTGGTAAAGAGTTTATAATATCGAAAATCATTTTATAAATATTTTAAAATACCAAGTTGGCGAACTGTAAATAAATAAATAAATAACTATAAATGGTACATGTGTATATATGATATAATAGATTATATAAAATAAACGGGTTAAGGATGATAACTACCAAGCTGGGGATAATAGAAATAAGAAACTATTACTCTCTCTTTCTACCATATTACTATAGAAGCGAGAACCTTGCGCGCGCACAACTATACGATAGCATTGTTAAATAAATAAAATTTTCGTTATAAACAAACCACCCTAGTCTAAAATAAATTGAATAATTATATTCTACGATATGTTTTTTATATGCTATAATTTTTTTATCAAAAACTGTACGCAAAAAATACTTTAATTTTTTATTGTAAAATGTCGTCCCATAAGAATCACGTGTATAAGATGCTCGGAGAAGCAAAATTATTTTTAATTATTTAATAATGAAGGAGTCACCCTAGGATCTTCTAATTTTAAATATGTATTTTTTAATATGATTTCTTGTTATATAACAACTTTTATTAAAATCTATACGCAAACAAAAAAGGTGAGCAACATCCTTAAAATGGTATTTTAGAGAATTTTTCAGGTCATACTTAAGAAATCTAAAACCAGAATTTTCAAATTTTAAAACTGAGACCGAGATTGTGTATGTAAACAACTTGCAAGGAACATGCTTATGTTTACTAATAATAATAATTGTCTTTTACAAACATTCTAGCTTGCTTAGGTGCCTTGCAAACTCAGATAAGTTCCTTATTTTAATTATTATTAGTCTCTAAACCAGAGCTGGGCACAAGTGGACCGCGCGTTAAGCGCGCCCATATAAGATACATTGTAAATACTGATACTCCGGTCCGAAAGTAGAGTATTTGCCCAACTCTGCTCTAAACCCGAATTATTCTACGCACTATTTGAGTCCCCTTAGATTAATACCAGTTGACCCGCCCTCTCGATCGTAACTATCTGATCACCCACTCGATTGTGAAATTTTTACCCCCTACCCAGAGTGAAATTTATTAACTTGGAGTTTTTATTATAGTAAAACTTTGGTTTTCGATTTTTAAGCACCTTAAATAACGTTCAAATGCTAAAAAACCTATTTTTACGGCGGAATCAGTGGGCATGTGTTTAAATAAAATTATTTTATTTCTGTTTGGATTTAAAACTTAGTTTTCTTTTAAATGTAATAATATTTTTCTCCAGATTCTAAACTATTAATTACACTAGAAATAACTGCGCTTGGCGCAGAGAATGACTGCCTTTTATTCATTATCAAACAATTACTTATTAAAAATATTTTAAATTATTATTTGAAAACAGATAAAATATTGTAAATGATAAATTCTAATTTAATAAATGACCCTAATTTTTTGCGGTGACATTTAATTATTATGTTCAATAATTTCATTTACCTAGTAAAAAGTATAAAACTAATTAATTTTTGTCCAAAAAATAAGTTATAATTGCTTGAAATTGGATTCTTTTAAATGAACTTTTGCACAAAAAAAACAAATTTAATCGTTTAAACCTTTTGAACTAAAAATTGGTATGGAAACTTATCATTAGTTGTACTTTTGAGAAAAATAGTTAGGACCCATTTCTGAGACCCTTCTTTTCAACTTGGGCCCAATTGGCGTGGAATCCCTCATATAGTTGTTTTTAATTTATTTTTTTGTTATTTATATTTAAAAACTTACGACTGGTCTGTGTTCTCACACAACCAACGATCATGGAACAGATTCTCTTATAACAGTATTAACGTATACTCCCTAATTATTATAAGTCCTAAAACAAAAATAAATACAATAAATCCCGAAATATAAATTATCCCAAGTCCATAAAGTCCTATAAAGTATTCTAAGTTTTTGTTCTTATCAGGCCCTGACTCCCACTTTAAATTATTATAAGTCCCTAAATCGAAAATATTTTAAGTCCATTTCACCCCTCTCCCTAAAAACATCAATATTTCGACCCGTCCTGCCGAGTCGGACTTTTTCAAATACATTATCCAATGAACATGTCCATGTTAATAAATTGATGCGATAAAAGTGTATAAGAGTAGTTAAACGAAATTAGTAAATTCAGAAAAAATAGCTTTCTCCAGTAAATAAAATTTACTTGATTAGTAAAAGAGCTACTTCTTAGTGAGCAGAGAAGTCTATTAAAAAGAAGGTAATTTACGTGCGATTTGGGCCATTCTTTATTTTTCTGGCCTAGGACCGTAATATACTATAATCTTATCAAATTAGAGATTGACTCCGAAAATTTTTGAATAAAAATTACTCATACATGCTCAAGTAAAAAATATTCTAAACCACGAAATAATTTACTGGTTCCTGGAAGGGGTAAACAAATTTTTATTAATGATTTGTTTGTATGTGAGTGCATTTTGAGACGCTCAGATGCTAAAAAACTGATTTTTAAAAAAGTCCTTATTGTGTGTATTTTTGGGGATCTTATTGCGGATTAAAACAAAATTTTAGCCTTAAAAAGTACGGAAGCTACCCTTTTTTTATTCCTAATTTTTTTTATTAAAGTTTTAGATTCCAAAAATTTTATTATAACTCGGTTTTTCGTATCCGACAACTAAAATTTTGAAAATTTTAGTCTTATCATTTTTATAGACAAAAAATACAAAAATAATATCTCTTTCTTTTTCTACGAGAGTTCTAATTTTAGGAAATTTGTTCAAACCATAGAAGTTAAGGTTAAAACATTACTTATTTTTTTCTTTTTGTTTGTGCAATACATTTTAAACCAATTAAACTATTGAAAGATAAATAATTAATTAATTATTTATTTTTCGAGTACCATAACCTATACCAATAACTTGGTGACTTATTAATTCTATTTAAAAACGATTTTTTAAAGTGCCCTATAAATAAACATAGGTACCTAATTTAATTTTTATATTTTATACAAACTATTTTATTTGGTATAATAAATTTAGAAGGATCTGATTTTTTAGCTTTTTTTAATTAACCGCACATTTTTTGAATAAAAAAAAGTTTTATTATTAAAACATTTAAAAATTATTTTTAGTATTTATACTAAAACATATATGACTAAAAACTTTGAGGTTTTATATTTAAAATTTTGTTTTTATCACAATATTCATGCTATAACCTAACTTCATAAAATTATAAATAAATCATCAAATTTAAAATAAAACATTTGAGCAATGAATTTTTATTAACCAATCAGGAGAGGTTTTTAGCTATAACAATGTACTTAGTTACTGTATCGAAGACATGTACTTTTTAGGACAGGATTTTTCGTTCAAAAATTAATTATAGCTTTACGCGTTTCGGAAATTCAATTTTTATCATCAGGCGAAATTTCTCAATTGTGAGAAATTAAAAATAGAAAAAATTATTTTAATTTAAAAAACTATAAATTAATAAATTATAAAAGTTTGAAAAAAAATAAAAATGTCAAGTATAAAAGTGTCAAGATATATTTTATAATTTATTTATTAATAATTTTTTAAATTTTTAATAATTTTTTTTGATATCGACTTTTCAAAATTGAGAAATTTCATCTGATGTAAAATTTATTTTTTTAAACTCGTAAAGATGTAATTAATTTTTCTACGGAAATTGTAGTTAGAAGAAAAATAAAATATAAATATTTTAATAAAATATTTTGTTTTTTTATCACTAGTTTTTCGGATTTGATGTCTAAAAGTTATAAGTTGCCACGGTGCCTCTGAAACAATTTAAATAAAAATTCAAATGACCCCCGAGATTCCAATGGAAATTTGTTTTATAGTTGTTCAGAGTCACAAAAATCAAAAAAATTAAAAAATCCGTCTGGCGCTTTTTTTTTAGCTAAAAACTGTTTCATTTCGATATTATAATAGAAAATAATCGGAAAATAATAAATGAGTTTGTATAAAAGCTGTTTTAAGTTATAAAAAATAATATCTAATGTACAAAATCTTAAATTACATTAAATTTACTAAAAGAAAATAGTTTTACAAAAAAAAAGACCTAAAAACAACAGGCAGCTGAGGGAAGCCCAGGGCATCTAAAAATCGAAATTATAAGAAAAATTATAATTGTAATGTAAAAATCATACTTTTAATGAAAAAATTATAATTTTAATGTAAAAATTAATTAACGAAAATTAACTCATTAACGCCAGGGTGGAGAGTTTTGGAAATGAGCAAAAATAAATACATTCCCTTATTGATACGTGGCTAAAAAGTTCATTCTATTAGTAAAATTTCACACTCTTTCAGAATGTGACATTAGTTTTGACCTAAAACCCTTAAATATACCCTAAAAAGGGGGGTTGAAAGGGGTAGATCAGGTATTATAAGAAAAGTTTGGAAAAATCATTGAAAAAAGTATCAAATTTTATTGAAAAATGCTTAAACATAATATTTTTTATGTAAATTTAAGTAAACTTTGTATACATTGTGGTCTTATTCATTTTAGTCCTATTTACAACCCATAAAATGTGCCATGTGGATAAAACTTATTTTTTATAATTAAAATTATAATTTCGAATTTAACGTCAGTTTTGTGCAAAAACTTTAATTTTTGACACACCCTCTAAAATAGAGGTGAACGAGGGAAAGCAGTATTAGGGTTATGCCTTATGGCAAATTTGTCAAAGTCACTCCTAATTTACAGAATGCTTAAAAATTTTCTTACAAAAGTGATGTTGAATTTGAAATTAGGAGCCAATTTTAATTAAGAATATAATTTTAATTATAAAAAAAAAGTTTTATTTTATTTTTTTTGTATCTAGCCTTATCCACATGGCACATTTTAAGGGTTGTAAATAGGACCAAAATGAATAAGACTACAATGTATACAAAGTTTACTTAAATTTATATAAAAATATTATGTTAAAACATTTTCGAATAAAATTTGATGCTTTTTTCATTGATTTTTCCAAACATTTGCTAATAATGTCTGATTTATTCCTAGCAAACCCCCTTTTAAGGTTATATTTAAGGGTTGTAGATCAAAACTAATGTCATATTCTGAAAGAGCGTGAAATTTTACTATTAGGATGAACTTCTTAGCCACGTCTCTATAAGGGAATGTATTTATTTTTGATCACTTGCAAAACTCCACCCCGGCGTTAATGAGTTAATTTTCGTTAATTAATTAGTTAGTTAATTTTTACATTAAAATCATAATTTTTCTTAAAATTTCGATTTGGAGATGCCCTGGGCCAGGGAATGATCTGCCTATAGTTTCTAGGTCTTTTTTTGTGGTAAAACTATTTTTTTTTAGTAAATTTAATGTTATAAAAGATTTAGTACATGAAAATTATTTTTTATGAATTAAAAAAACTTTCGTACAAACTTGATTGATAATGACTTGATCGCCCATTTTTTGGTAAATTCTTGTGATAAAAATACTATTGAGTATACTATTGAGTATACTATTGGGTATACTATAAACAATGACAAGAGAAGCAGATTTCTCTATTTTTAAAATTTATATTTATTATTTATGTAAAATGATTTAAAAGACTGTTATAATTAATATTTTTGTCAGAAGAGGTGGAATATTATCCACGAAACGTTACAAGATATTTATAAAAAATAACTTTGTTTTTTATTTCTTTTGCCCTATTGATCGATAAATTCAATTTTCCAAATAAAAGATTTTGTACAAACTTATTTATTATTTTCCGATTATTATTTTCTATTGTAATATCGAAATGAAACAGTTTTTTGTTAAAAAAAAAGCGCCAGACGGATTTTGTAAATTTTTTGATTTTTGTGACTCTGAACAACTAAAAAACAAATTTCCATTGGAATCTCGGGGGTAATTTGAATTTTTATTTAAATTGTTTCAGGGGCACCGTGTTGCACAAACACTTGTCCGTTTCTTTTTCAAACTAAACAACATCCTCGTTTTAGAATGCATAAAAATAAATGTTTTTTTATTTCATTACCTCGATTCCCTTTCCTATGTTGGTTATAAAATGAAAAATTTTTTTTATTTTTTAATAAATTTTTTTAGATTACAAACGTTTTTTGTTTGTAATTTAATTATTTTAGATTTAACGAAATCTTCAATAATATGTTCGAATCCATTTTCATGACTCGTATTACCAGCATCTGTCTCGGCTATAAGCAATTGTAATTTTTCAACTAATTCAATCGGATCATTCTAAGATGGTTATTCTTTGTTTTTTCGATTAAATGATACAATACTTCTCCCTTGCGCTTCATCGGCACTCATTTCTAAGGTTTCAGCTGTGTTTGCTAATGGTTTACTTATCAATGGATATTATCTTGATGAACGCAATTGGGTTTGTCGAATAGGAGGAAATGTTTCAATTGAACTCCATCACTCCTTTTTTCGGGTCATAGACCCGTCTATGAACATTGGTGTTAAGGTTTGCAATTATTATTTGTGTAAATATTGTATATAGTGTATGTATAGTAGTGTGTGTGCGCACCGCACGAGAGTTAACGTGTTGCACGCGGTACGTCAGTGCGTTGTAGGATCTCACAGATCATAGACGCTGACATCCGTGTCTTTCACAATAAAATAAAGTTATTAGTCAATGTCAGTGTTATTTATTTCACTCCTTTTATCATAATTATTAATAATCCATGCCGGGACTCATCAATTGGTATATAATAATATTTCTTTGTAATTTTCCATATCCAATTTTAATAGGACACCTTGTCTCGGATTTCTCATAAAAATTAACTCAGCCCATCATCTTGTTAATCTCCTTTCACCTATATGTACTTCATCGTTAAGTAGTATGTTCAACTTCATACGACCCATACAAAGTTCTTAAGTTTGTGTATTTAACATAGGACAAACGTATTATTACTTTTGTCTGGATCATTTAAAAAAGTAGAGAAGAGATTTACAGTAACCAGTCTCATCGCGTCAGTTATATGTTGGTTGCTATTAAAAAATTTCAAAACAAGTTTTGTGCGCCTTTCTCTTTCTTGCACTTTTTCTTGGACCTATTGTTGCCTGCTCCGCTGTTTTATTTTCATTTTTTTCTTTCTTTTTTGCTTCTGGGTCTTTAAAATTTTCGATATATTCCCTTAAATTCAATGGTTGAATATTTTATTTTCGTTAAATTTTTTTTAAAGGTGTAATTATCGAAACAAACTTTTTTTTGAACTCGGCTTCGGTCTCTATATTATAAATGCACTTGCGCTTGATGGTTTTACGCGCTTTTTGTATTTCTTTCTCGACCTTCATTTTAACAAAGAAATTAAAACTAACAAAGTTGTTTAAAAACAATAACTATGAGTTAAATCATCACTGCCTGAATCTTTGCAAATATAAATTTTGGTTTTTATCTCATGCTCCATAGTAAGCAGAGGTACCAAAAAGATACTGCGCAGGGCTTCTAGAAAAACCGCGAGCAAAAGAAGAACCGCTACCAGTTCATCTATCCGGTGGATGGTTAAACCGGTTGAATACCACGTTGCCAGCACTCCGCCCGCGCCGGTAGGGGGAAATTTGTATTCAATTTTTGTTTATATTTCTGGATTGAAAGCCTTTTTGACCTTTTGGCTTATGTTATTACATGTTGCTCAAGAAAGTTCATTAAAAACTTTGAACACTTCTCTTGATAAACCCTTCTTCTTCTGATCTTAAAGCATTTAATAAATCCATTTATATATCAATCACTAGATAATGGATAGCTGTTAGAAATTGGATAGGTATGTGTGTTGTATATGTGTGTTATAGATATATGTGTGTATGTTATTATATATGTGTGTACAGTGCCATTTCAGTAATCTGATGTAATAACGCGCGCACGACAGTGTGCGCTTGCCAGCCAAAGAAGCCATAACAAGGCTCAACTTTATTTAAATGAAAACATATTTAAAAAATAACCTCATTTAACGTCAATTATTCATTTTTATCCTGTTTTAGAAATCAACTCCTTTTTCAACAAAAGTCTTTTGAGGTTATTAATAAATTATGTTTTTCTTGACAGCATAAACGGCACATTTTTAAAAATTCTTTGTAGGACATGCCTACGTGTTTGACGTAAATATTTATCAAGTTTCTATTGTCTTGTTTTGATCAAATTTAGTTTCAGCAAAATAAAATGAATTTATCCACTTGTGTATCCCTCTTAAATAATAATCTTGGATCGTGTTTTGCTTTTCACAAGATGCATGCACTAAAATATTTCATCAAATATAAATGCACTAAATGGTTTGAGTTTTTCTAGAACAGCAACGTCTACGTTATTAGAAATGGTAAGAAACCGATAAACTTTAATAATTTTTTTTAATAGCTGATACTTTGATTGTCCAAGGGACTTTGAAAAAATGTATATATTTTGAAATTTAAGCACGTTACAATTAACGTTATAATTAAATTTATTACAGCGTTAGTTTTTCCGCAATTTTATCTACAACATACAATGGCGAGAACGTTGGTTGGTAGCAAATCCCCATAAATTTTGATGATATTGATTTGCACTTCATCATGGTTTATATTTTTAATACCTGTTGTTTGTTAAATTAACCTCATTTTACTGAATTATACAAGTCGTCTGATTGATTTGATTTTTTATAAGTGAAATTAAAAAAAAAAAAAAGATTTTAGTAACTATTGAATTTTAAGAGCTCACGGATGTTTAGTAGGTTGATAAAAAATATTCTCTTAGAAAAGCATTTATTTGAATTCTAATACTATGGACCCGATATGAAAATATCCCAAAGATTTCCAGAAGTAATCTCCATAGATACAGAGAACACGATTTCTCACAACCAGAAGATATGGGTGTAAACCGTAGTTTGTGATGACTTTTGGACATAGGGTTTGTTGTCAATAATTAAATACTTCTTCTTTTAATATATTCATATAAGCTTCATCAAACGTAACGTACTCGACAGCAGCTAGACGCGCACTGCTTGAGTGCGTGCGGTGTTGTTCCTCTCTATTACATTAATTATACATAGTAGTGTTAGGTGAGTACACTGAGAAAAAAAATTAGAAGAAATTATTATAAATATTGGTAAAAACTGCTATCTTTTTATAGTAATTGAGCACTATGTTTCACTTTATTGTAGAAAATAATATTTTAGTATGTAAAGTTTACCATGAATATTCATGGAATTAATCATATATAAAGTGCGTATAATAATTGTTTGAGTACTAATTTTTACTATACGAGAAGTGTAATTAGTGTAAAATGAAATTTATATCTGTATCTAAATTTTACAAAACTCGTATAGTAAAAATTCTAGACTTTCATAGGAAAAATTATTTCAAGTATAGCGAAAGAAAAAATTAATTTTCAGAGCACATTGTTTTTTTTTCTTTTATAATTCCAACCATCTTTTGAACCGCAGCAATTATTTAATTAATCTACCTACCTATAATATTTTATATTCGAATATTTATTATCGCATCTGATCGAGAAATTCGAGGGGTGGACGGAGCTATTATACATGTATACATTCGCACACGCACGCGAAGTTCTATGTACACTAGTTATGTATGTTTAAGTTAGAAACTCAGTGTCCTTATATAGAAACTAAAACCCATTTTTTCCACTTGCGAGTAAAATTTAACAAGCCTCTTGCAGTATATTTTAAAAGCTTGAATTAATTTATACAATTTATTGATATAAGATAAAGTAGATTTATATTTTTTAATTTGATACTGCCAGATAAAATGAAAGAATTAAGTTTTTATAATGTCTCAATGACGTAATATGAGACTTATATACTAAAGAATTGTACTAAAAATTACTATACGAGATACTAAATTTTTTAAACGACAACTTAGTAAAAGATTTTAAAAAAATATCGTAACTTTTACTGTTTTTATAGTACAAATTGCAAATCTTATTTTTTACTATATTTATAGTAATATTCTTTTTAAGTATATTGTAATTTTTAGGGTAAATCCGCAGGTAGTGCTCAATTGCTATTTAATGTAGGAATAATTCATCTTTTTTTTTCTCAGTGTAAACATAGTAGTGATAGGTATTTTAACGTGAAATATGTATATAGGGAGGGGGTACTTCACAACTTGAAAATTAAGGGGGGGGGGCAAATTTGTCCTATTTAAGGGGGGGTGGTGAAATGAGACCTATATATAAATAAATAAAATACTTTTAAAACACTTTGAAAAATCTTGGCTTAAGGACTTAGGATAATACAGGTTTATGGACTTAGAATAATATTGATTTAGGGACTTGGAATAATTCAGGTTCAGGGACTTGTAATCATTCAGGTTTAGGGAATTGGAATAATTCAGGTTTAGGGACTCGAAATAATATTGATTAAGGGAATCAAAATAGTTTGAGTTTAGAATCTTAACAGCTAGTGAAGTGATAATTACAAATTATAAAAATAGAAAATTGTATTGTTATGTTTAGTAACATTTGTATTATACCTAGTCTTCAACTGGAAGTAAACATGTTCCATGCATTTAGGTAGTGTTTACAACGGGTTATAAGTTTTTTTTTTCACACGATGTTTCTCCACCCATAAAATCAAACAATATATACATTTAAAAAAAAATCTAATATTTAGAATAATTAGTTTTATTAAGATAATAATTATTTCTGAATTTAATTCATTATTAATATTAAGTAAAATTAATTTATGAATTGGCCTGCTTAATGTAGTATTACATGTCCTGACCTCCACAATCCTTCTCAGATTGTCAGGACCTTTGAAAGCTTTTATTACTCGACCTAATGGCTATTTGCTTGGAGGCAAAGTTTCATCGGAGACCAGAAAAACATCATCGACCTCAATATTTTTACTTTCCCTCGTCCATTTATTTCTGCAATGTCTGTGAATACTCAAGAGATCAGGATTTCCACCAATCCTGAAACATAGCCTGTACTAATTTATACCTTTGACAGGGTGGAATATATTGACTAAGATAATTAGGTTCGGGGACAATATATGAGTTCGATTGGGTCAAAAGAAGCGACGGACATAAGAACTGATGATCTTAAGGATTGTCAGTGAGAGTTATCTAGGGGCGTGAGTTTAAGCACGACTCCACTTGTTTGAAAAGAGTGAAGAACTCTTCAAATGTAAGAGTGCGATCACCTATCACCCGAAGAAGATGATGCTTAACTGATTTAACTGCTGATTCTCAGTTTCCCCCATATTTGGAACACCTAGTTAGTTAAATGACCTATCTGTACCTTAATCGGCGAACTTTCCCAAAAGTTCCTCAATATAGCCGGAAGAGGCCATATACATTTCCAGAAACTCAGTTTTTAAATGATCTGGCAAGACATCTTTCCATTTTAACCCAGCAAACCAAAGTTTTTGGAGTAAAATTTTAGCAGTTACCATTATAGGGCTAGCCACCCTAAAGGATCAAAAACTTGAGAAATGCTAGATAAGACAATTTTTTTAAATAATCCTTAGAAGGATTGTAGCACACTTCCAATAATGAGAAACAATTTTTAGTAGAGTCAGATTATGTAAACTAAAACCTGCGCATTTACAAATACCGATAAGTTCGCTTTTTTTTTTCAAAGCATCAGGCAATGAATGGCCACTTGACAGAGTGTCATCCATATAAGTTTTGGAGCTAATAATTGAAGCACCAAGTGGATATTTTTTGTCTTCATCGATTGCTAGTTACATTGGTAATCCCTCTAGACAGAATCTTATAAGAACCAGAGCAAAAGTTTTAAAAATACCCCTTTTTATGGTTAGTTTTTGATTATTGAAGGGTAAAGCCCGATTTTTTATAAAAATTATCTAAATATTCATGATCAGTTACCAAAAAAACCCCTCTAGACCGAATCTGATAAGAGCAAGAGCAAAAGTAGCAAAAGTACCCCTTCTTAGGGGTAGTTTCTGCTAATTCAAGGGTGACTGCCTGACTTCTTAAATAAAAGACCCCAAAATTCTCGATCAGCGATCCGAAAAAGCCTACTAGATAAAATTTTATGACAGCCAGAGAAAATGTAGCAAAAATACCTCTAGGTAGGCCCTTTTTAGGGGTAGTTTTTGTCGATTTAAGGGTGAAACCCCGATTTACGGAATACCTCAATATTCGTGATCAGCAGCCCAAAAAACCCAACTAAACCGAATCTTGAGAGGCCTAGTGACAATAAAACCAAACTCGTATATTGAATAGAGTAACTATCATTTTTTGAAAAAATGCACTTTTTTGAAACCAAATTTTTTCCCGAAAACGATAAAATTTTTATTTCTGCAAGTTTTAGGCAAAAAGATTGAACGAAAATTGCACTCTTTTTTACTATTGTAATAATCCACGAATAGTTTTCAAAGTCAAAAACTCATGTTTTTTAAAAATAGTCTTTAAAAAAACGTCATTTTTTTTTATTTCTTTGAAATCTGGATGAAAAATATTGAAAAGAAAAGTCGATTTCAGGCGTTAATGGGTTAATATTGGCTAAAACATTTGTTTGATGTCCGAGACAAATACATATCGATAGGTGATCCAATGAAGTAGAGGTTCTGCAAGATCGGTTAGTAGCATTTAGCAGTATGCAATAGATCATTCCAAGAAATTTTATTAAAGTCCCTAGCAGGAGAATTGAAGACAGCTCTTAACTTGGGCAATAAAGGATTCTTTATTAAAATTCCATGATGCGGAATAAAATAATATAACAAGAACATTAAGAAAACAGTCATTTTTGACATGTGACCAGTTTCATCATAATATAACATAAAGTCTGTATAGTAGGGCGTCCATTTCTTCCCCGTTTGGCCATTTTTATCTTTAAAAAAAAATATTTAAATATTGAGTAAATAAAAAAAAAATAGTATCTCTGTTTACCCCTGTAAATTTTAAAGTAGTTTTCAAAGATATTCAAAAATTCATTTTTCGGTTGAATTTTTTACTCTAAATAATTGTTTTTAAAAGTAATTAAATATGTTTTTGTTAGAACGTAAACTTTATATACTAAAATGTCTTTGAGGTTTTTTCCAAAATATATTTACTAGCTAAAGATTTTATTTAAAACATATTTTAACCCATTTACGCCCAAGCAGACGTAAACGGAAAGTAAAAAAAAAATAGGTTCCCGTATAGATAGAGGCTTTTAAATTACATGCCTTTAGTAAAATTTCATGCTCTTACCAAATCTGAAGTCAGATTTTACTTACAACGCTTTCAAATGCCCTAAAAATGGGGGTAATGGGGGTGAAAAGGGGCTAAAATAAAAATGACGAAAAAATCAATATAAAAATAAAAAAACGATTCCAAAAAACATTTAAAACTACTTATTTGTGCAAAAAACTTACATTTTTAGGTTTATGGGATATTTAATTGGATTTCAACCCTTATATTGCAACTACGGGTAGATTTTCCCAAAAACTTCAAACCCCAATAGCATTATGGCATAAATATGCTTACAATATTATATCAATTTATGTTGAGGCAAACAGCAAATTTACATCAAAGTGCATCCTCATATGACGTAAATATGACATCAAGTAGGTTAGATGTTTTCAAATTGAATGCAATTTTATAACAACGTAAGATTTCATAAGGAAATAAAATTCTTGATGGAATATTGTATTCATATTGTTGTCATGTTTTTTTTTTTAATGCAATTTTAATTTTAAGTTAATATGCCATAGTTTTTGTGTTTTGTAAATAATAATTTAAAAAAACGACCTAAAAAATATATTAAATTTACAATAAAACTTTAAAGAAACAATAACTACATTATAAATTATGGTGTTGCCTAACCTGTAAATTACACGATACTATTATTTATATAGTAAATAGTAATATCTATCTATACGGGAACCTATTTTTTTTTTTTTGACTTTCCGTTTACGTCCGCTTGTGCGTAAATGGGTTAAATATGGTCAGAAGGGGGTTTCTCGTCACCATAGTTTATTGAAACTATTAAGTTAAAATATACTACATTGCCTCACAAACATAAAAAAATTAATTTTTTTATCAGTACCTTATCATTTTCATATTTACTTTTTTGTTATTGTAAGAATTCTAGTAGGTGGCGAAAATCCCGGTTTTTTATTTTTTTTTATTTCGAAAGTTGATCTCTAAGCAAAGTTTTATTGCAAAGTTCGTACAAATGATATATTTATGAGAAATCACCATTATATTTAATCATTTAAAAGTTTATATCTGTTTTTTCGCTTAAAAATTTAAAACTTTCAATGCTTAATTAGCAACTTTGCTTAAAATGGAGGGAAATCCCAATCGCACCCTACCAGATAAAAATATTTTACAAAATAATATAAGAAAATAAATTAAACGGTATTTTTATTTGGATTACAACATCTGAAGAAAACATAGATTTGACTCAACTAATAACACCTGATAAAGTAATAACTAAATTAATTACAATGTAGTGGAAAAAACACAGCTTTCAAATGATAACTTACAAGATTCATATAATCAAGAATATTCAGATATAGGGGAAGACAGCGAGAATGAAGAAGAGGAGTCTAAAAATTTTTCTGTAAAAAAATATTTTTTTCTCTCTTTAGAAGACATAAAAGCGTGGGCTTTAAAAAATATGGATTAGTTTATAAATTCGCAATCTTTTAAATTTTTCAAACGGTTTAATATGGACCTCTCATTTCTCGAAGAAAATGTTGAAGCTTGGCCCCAAAATCCAAATTATCAATCTGGTCTAAAGCAGTTAAAAAATTTACATATAGTTAATGATTTAGCTGAAAGAAGTGTTAAAGCCACCGAAGAGTATATATCAGAAAATTTACTGTGTAAAACAGAAGAACAATACTTGTTACAGGTTACTTAAGCAGCAAAAAAAAGTATCCAAAAGCATCTAAAACATGCCTTACTGGTAAAAATACTGAAAAAAATATAAAAAAAGAAAATTAAAGTAAAAAATTAGATTTGTCCAACAAAAAAAATTGTGTAAGAATTATATGAAATATGTTACAAAAATTTGTAAATAATTCATAAAAAATAAAAATAATAAAAATTTTATTAGAAACTGAAGAAATATCCTGAAATTTAGCTTTTTCCGATCGATACCTTGTCTTAAAAATAATTGTTTTATTTAATAATTAAGCTAAAAAGTTAATATTTTGAAAAATTAAGTATTTTAATGACCCGAGTTTTTTGTAACATAAACAATTAAGACACCTTAAAAATTATAAACTGAACAGTAAGGACTTGAAAAATATTTACTTTTAAGGTAGTTTCACAATGTTTTTCGCACAACAAAAGCATCTACCTATTTATACAGTTTAAAAAAAACACCGTTTTTTCGTACTTGAGACTTAGTGTTAGTGCTTACTAAAGCCTAAGGAATAATTTTTTTTTCTCTCTGAACAACTTCAAAGAATATGTGAAAATAAAAAAATTTCGTAGGGTACATTCAATTTCATGATTTTTTCGAAATTTGGCAGGATTTAAGAAAAAAAGTAGAAAAAGCCCATGTTATATAAATGGGAAATAGAGGTGCTGTGGGGCACGACTTAAAACAATTTTAAAAATGGCTCGACTGACTTTTCCACGTTTTTGAGTCCTATATGAAATATTTAGGCGGTCCATGTCACGAAAAAGCCAATTCGGGAAGTAACGGACAGCCTATTGTATATGTTACCAAAAAATGGCTAACTCAAGAAGCGTTATTCCATTTTCAGAAGCATGCTTTTGCTACAGCATACGAACCATAAAATTGTAAATATTTGACATTTTTAATTTTGAATGGGAGCTTGACAATATATCTACCCTCAGGAGTTCTAGAATAAGTTTGTTGTAAATGGGTCTCGCACTCGGTCCCCCTGGTAGTCTATTTGATTAAAACACCAGTGTGCAGAACTGGAGGTCGTATGTTCAAATCTCTCTCAGGGCCCTTTATTTTATCTCAAATAAAAAGTTTTTCCTAATTTTTTTAGGATAAGCAGTTCAATCTAACATCTTTCTATAAATTAAAAATTTAATTTTTCGTAAATTAAAAATTAAAAAAAAAATAAGATTTGATATAATGATTTAAATAAATGCTTTAACTAAATACTATATGTTAGGCTTAATGAAAAAAGAGACGACGAGTTCGTACAACTATTAGTGTTAAGTAATTGTTCCGTTTTGTATACAACGAGCCCACGAAAAGATGTGGGGTCAACTTTTGAAGGAGATGGAACTTATAAAAAAAAAAAAATGAAAATTGGTGGATCGACATATTTTTATGTGCCCTTTCGATTGGTGATATCCAAAATTGGATAAATTTTCTGTATTTTTCAAAAAAAAAAATCAATTTTTCAGAAAATTATCTGAAAGTCCGATTTGTTTATTGAAATCATGAAGAAACCTATTAGAAACATATTCCCCCAATTTTTATCATTGAAAACTTAATGTTAAATAATGCACTATATTAAATATTAATAATATAATAATTATATAAGTTTATAGTAGTATGCGTGTATTTGTAGTATACGTGCGTGTGCGCACAGAGTGTAAGCGCGTGCCTTGAAAAGCGGCGCACAGTGCCCAGTCTTAGGACAACTATTAAAGTAGTCACACTTATCAAAATAAAAGTTAAAGTTTAATGTGCTACTAAAATAATTAGTTATACTTTATTTATTTTCATCACCTAAATTCTATTAGTTAATCAGTTAATATATTAAAATACAGTCCACTACGCAACACTTAATTTGAAAATCCAAATTTTATTAAAATTTTTAAAAATGGTAATTTTTTAAGACTACGTGATCTAAGATGACATATTATAACCAAAATGAAAGGTAAGATTAGGCACGTGTTTATTTTTTCAGAAATATAACCTTGCTTAAAAAGAATTATATATTTTCTTAACCCATTAACGCCTAATCGACACATTCAAGCCATTTGAATTTTTTTTAATGAAAAAATCGATATTTTGAGCTAAAAATGTTACCTAGTAGGTAATCGAGACTGCTCTTTTCATTTCCGAAGTCCGATTTAACGTGCAACCCCTAGAAAATGTTATATCATCCACCAAAAGTGGGATAATTTTTTTATAATTTTTACATGTTATTTTACAATTTTTTATATTCAACCCCTTGAATGGGGTAAGGGGTGGATTTGTAGCATAAAAGAAAAAATCAATATTTTGGGCTAAAATTGTCATCCAGTAAGTATTTTTGCCCACTATTTTCATATCTGAAGTCTGTTTTTACGTACGACCCCTAGAAAATAAGATATCACCTCCTTTTGCATCGAAAAAATAATGTAATATTTACCTTACTACCGACTTAAAACCGACTTCAGAAATGAAAATAGTGAGCAAAAATACCTACTGCATGACAATTTTAGCCCAAAATATTGATTTTTTCTTTTATGCTACAAATCTACCCCTTACCCCATTCAAGTGGTTGAAGATAAAAAATTGGCATAAATTCGTTTTTTTTATGTTCCTGATAGTCCCATATTAAGTTTTTAATGCCATGAAATATTTTTTGTGCCCATTATATTAACTTAAATAACATGTAAAAATTATAAAAAAATTATCCCACTTTTAGTGGATGATATAACATTTTCTAGGGGTTGCAAGTTAAATTGGACTTCGGAAATGAAAAGAGCAGCCCCGATTACCTAGAAGGTAACATTTTTAGCTCAAAATATAGATTTTTTCATTAAAAAAAATTCAAATGGCTTGAATGTGTCGATTAGGCGTTAATGGGTTAAGGGTAAATTTTATTTTTAAAATAGTATTTGTGATTTGTGACAGCAAGCTGAAAGTCATATTGTAAAATTTAATTTAATATTTTTATTTTAATAATAATATGTAGTAGTAGTAATTTTATTCTTGTCAAATTATATACATAATTGTTACAAGATTGAAATATGTTGTTAATACAAAATTTAAAGTATAAACATAAAAATTATTTAAAGAACATCTTTTGATTTTAAAGTAAAAAAATATATGAATTTAAATTTAGAAAAAAATTCTTCAGATCTATTTCTTGTATTTTCTTCAATTTTCTATTATTTTGAATTTCTTTGCTTTTTTAATTTTTCTGTTTTCAATATCTGTTGACAAAGATCACTAACAATTACATATTATGCTGGCACATCACTGCACTATTTTTTAATTTACTTCTCAAGGAATTCCTATTAAACCGAAATTCTTTTTTCTATTTTAATGGGCTGAGGATGTTACAGCCTTTTTGCAATCGCTGGTGCTGTTTTCATGATATGTATCTGTTTATATTGTTGTGTATTTACTATTTTAAATTGCTGTTCGCTTACAAATTCACTTCTTTTCATTGTAAATTATGTAATGAGAAATTTATAAGTTACTTATTCTTTTTTCATTTCTTTTTATATATGAAAATTGCCATTTTCCCCTTTACTATTATAATTATCTGGATTTCTCCCTATTTTTTTTTCAGTGAAAAATGGCATTTTCATCAGGACTATTTTTATTACTGTTTTCATTACCTATTGTTATATCAATTGTTTGTATATTTTAAACTCTTGTTATAAATACTCTACTTGATCTATACAAGCCACATAAGCCACATTTCTAACCTTACTTTTTCTCAAATTTTTCTTTCTTTTAACCTTGATTTAATTTTTATGCTGGAGCTTATCTTTTATTTTCATTTATTTAATAAGTTTTATTTTGACACTTTTGAACGATTTTTCTGGTATTTTTTTAACTTTTTCTATAAATAATAACTATTTTTTCACGGAGCTATTTTATAACGTGACTATGCGCTTTAGCGCCCATACCCCCTCTCTAATAATATGTATATTTCAGTGCATAATTATTGAGTCACAACCAGGTTTGATCACAACGTACAGATAATTTTTTTTCTGTAACACACATAGGAAAAAAGCCTTATAAGTGTAAAGATTGTGAAAAAGCTTTTTGTACTTAATCTGATCTCAAAAATTTGCATTATCTCAGCGGTCCCCTGCCTGAATTCTCCAAAAGATTCTAAACTTGCATTATCCAAGAGGTTATTCCGCTTGGATTAATCAAGAGTTCATCGCTTGAATTATCCAAGAAGTTATCTCACTTGCTTTATCCAAGGGGCTCACCGCTTGGATTATCCAAGGGCCCCCCGCTCACATTATCCAACTCTCTCAAATAATTTTCTCAAAAATCGATTTTTTTTGAAAAATACAGAAAAATATCCAATTTTAGATATCACCAATCGAAAGGGCACATAAAAATATGGCGATCCACCAATTTACGATTTTTTTTTTATAAGTTCCATCAACTTCAAAATTTGACCCTACATCTTATCGTGATCACGTTGTATTTGTATATATTTTTGTAAATAATGTTAGTGTATGTATGTTGTAAGAGAAGAGAGAGAGAGTAGAAACCGGCCGGCAAGTACCCGGGTGCTTGCTTGGCCTTCACGAATAACGCATAATAACATATATTGTATTGTTACAATTGTATTGTTACAAATTCTAAATTGTGTTTCTCCATTTTTATTTTATCACGTTATTTCCACGATTTATAAAACCAGCTTAAACATTAACACTAAACATTTGGTCCAACGAACTGTCAAGATTAAAAAAAAAAAACAAGTGCATTGTGATAATAAAATTAAAGTAAAAAGGAGTAGAATTTATTTTTTCTTGAAATCAAGCGTGCGTAAAAACGCTGTCGTTTACACGCAAGAAGAAATACTCAAGAAAAATCGTATGTGCCGATATACTAAGATGTGCTATTGTCAAACTCTTTTTCATTAAGAAAAAGATTTAATAAAAAGTTTATTCAAGTGAATTTAATCACTGGTGAAGGCCTGATGCAGTTCTGTATCTAAGTACAACTTTTGTTTGCAGTTATTATTAAAAAAAAAAATACAGTCCACGCATAAAAGCTACTAAAAGAAACTTTTTTTGCAAAATTTTTTCCACATGGCAGATAATTAGTTCAAATTTTTCATTCACAAAAATTGAACTTGGCGAATTTTTTGCAAAATTTTTAAACATAGCGGATTTTTAGTTAACAATTTTTTCTTCACGAAAAATTCAATCTCACGAAAATTCAACCTAGAGAAATTTTTTTTTAATTTCAAATATATCTGCAAGTAAAAAGAAAAGAAATCTCCAAAAAAGCGCATTTTGAATATTTTCGGATACAAAAATTTTTTTCAAGAAAACCACCGTCACGTGATTTTTCTTTCAAGCATTTTTGCGCCATTTTCTCAGATCTCATTGTGGTAACTAAATTTAAAAATTCAAGGAGTTCAATTAGCTGCCATATTGTATTCTCGATTCTTTCTGCTACTGGATATATATGAGTCACTCCAGCTATTATGATGCGTCACCTATTATGTAGGATTTCTTTTCTTATCATCTTTAGAAAAAAAAAAAAAGAAATGTATTTATCTTTATTTCTATTAAAAGATTCATAATTAAGATAATATTGCTATTAATACATCTTTATTATTATGAGTAATATTATTATTATAAATTAATACAGTAATAACATTATATTCTTTATTAAAATTATGATTACATATTAGTAACTTATATTTTTTTTCTTTATAGTTATAAATATCATTTATTTTTTTTACATATATGCTCTCTCTCTCGTTTAGGTAAAAAATTTAGTTTGGCTTTTTAAAATTTGTAAACTTAAGTCTTTTATACCATAATATACTAAAGAGAGATAGAGATATTCGAAAGGGAAAAAGACAGGTATATTCAAATTTTCTCTTACGCTAAAAATTATTCAAGGAAATCAGATCGTAGTTTTGCTCGTGCCTTCTTTTTAAACAGCAATCTACGCACTTCTGCACTGATTTCCCTCGGTAATTAAAACATAATAAACAATAATATTTATAATTGACCTTTTTACGAGTACATGATATTAAATGAATTTACAAATTCATCGCCCACGCCTTTTATATGCGGATACTTATCGTCATCTCTTTTTTTATTGAGGCATACAAAGCGGCGACATAAGATGAATTTTTAAACTTATTTAAAAATTTGAATTTACGCGGATTTTAAATAGCGTTTCGATCAACACTAACAAATAGATCTCATCAGTGTAGCTTTGTGTGTTAGCGTATGTGCTACAGACGCTGATGTAAATACGTCCTTATTTTTCTTATATACATTCCAAGACTTTAGCACTTGTGGGGACGACTCACATTGCTTCAGCCATCTGTTCAGCCTTCAGCCTTCTGTACCGACATTTAAAATCCGCGTAAATTCAAATTTTTAAATAGGTTTAAAAATTCATCTAATGTCGCCGCTTTGTATGCCTCAATAAAAAAAGAGATGACGATAAGCATCCGCATATAAAAAGCGTGAGCGATGAATTTGTAAATTCATTTAATATCATGTACTCGTAAAAAGGTCGATTATAAATATTTAAGAATTACAAACGAGTAATAAAAATTATTAACTTTCATATATAGAGCTTGGACCTAATAACGCTCTGAGTTATAACATTCAACTCGCATTTAATAAATATACATATATCACATAATTTCCTATATACTGAACAGGTGGCTGAAGCAATGTGAGTCGTCCCTAGAAGTGCTAAAATCGCCAATAAACATAATAACTTAATGTAGGACTATATAGCGATGAATAGTGTTATGGATGATAGGTCAAAATTCGAGCCATTGCATCCGCATTCTTTAATATTTATATATTTAACTTATACCTGCTTATGTTAGCTCGTAAATCGATTATCATACCTGCATTTCCTCAATATTACAATAGCCAATTTATATTTGACACTTTTATACATTCTTTAATATCCTATTTCACCAATCCAGATCCGGCTCCTTATAAATTGACAGAAATATAAATCGAAGTTCATTAATGACGCATTTAGAAATATTTTAGGCAACGAAGAGTTGCATAAATCCCCTCACGATTTCCCCCGAAATAATCAACGACGCTTTCGTTAATTAGACGTGACGAGACCGCCGCTTCCGCGTATTGGACAATCCCACCTAAATTCAAGTACCTAGGCAGTTACTAATTATTTTACATAATTTACCCGAAAATGCCCTAAATCGAGTTCTCCTGTCAGTTCCTCTCAAATACTTTTACACCCTCCCATAATAACTGTCCTACTAACATCAGGTCTAGTTTAGGAGACTTGTATTCGATTAGAACAGACTTCTCAGTATAATTATCATTCAGACTTATTGACTTAGACGCTTTTTCATATTAACCTATAAGAAAGTCAGTGAATTAAACTAAAATATTCAGTGTGTTTATTTAATTGTGATAACTTCCTTCTATAATCTAGAACTTAACGCATTTAAGTTCAACCAGCTTTAATACCCGAGGTCATCAACACATTTATACATTCATCAACACATATCAACTTTAATCATATATAAGTATTAAAATACCTGGGGAACTCAATATCCCCCGGGTAAAATTTATTCATACTTATTTATATATTACGTATCCCGAATTAAACCTCAGGATACGTAACAGAAATTGGCTCCCTAAGTGGAAAGCTGGTAAGAAGGAACATTAGCATACTTCCTATCAAGATAAAATATTTTAAAATTTGTATGGTAAATAAAGGACATCGTTACTATACTTGCACATATCCAAACTGTAAAAATTGCCAAAAGGACAAAAAAGTAAAATACACCATCGAGCTCAAAGAAGAAGCTCAGTTCTAATCAAGCAAATATCGAAGACCACCAAGAAAATTTAAGCTATTATACCACAATATTACAATCAAAGGAAAAAAAGGACATTAAACAAGATAAGTTTGAAATTTTCAATCACGACATCACAGAAATAAAAAAAAAAAAACAAGACAACTGATTAAATATACAATTGCACTCAAGGAAGAAACCAACTCTGGTAAATCAAAAAAAAATCAAGACCATTGAAAAACAAAGTAAGCCGTTATACCACAACATTGCCACCAAAGGAAATTAAAAAGCCAAGCTGTAAGCTAAGCTGTAAAGCCAAGCCGTGAGCCAAGCTGGGATCCAGGATCCAGTTCAGGATCCAAGGATCCAGTTTGATGTGACCATATTTCTTGCCAGTCAAGCTGTTTTAGACAGTTCACTAACTAATTTTGACACTGATGGATATATGGATTTTCCTCTTAGTGTCTCCGATATTGTAAGAGTACTTACTTTCTTTTAAATTTCTTAAAAATTTCTTTTAAAAAACTTCCGAGACATATATATATATTTTATCCATGTTGATTAATATTTAAACAAATTTTATAATGACTCCTTTAACACAGTTTCCCGACGAAACAATTTTCGAGTTTGCATCTCGCGTTCGTTTTTTTGCAGATCATTTATTAAAACAACTGAACCCCCCCTGGAGTCTTAGTTATTGGAAACAATTAGCAGAGCCAAGGGTTGTTACCTGGTTCATGGGAGGCCTTGACAGGCCAGAAAAGTACATAGCTTCAACCTTTCCAACTCCCATAAAAAAACGAACCTAACAAGCCAAAATGTATAACAACAACCTTAATAAGTCGGAAAACTGATCATCCTCCCGTAACAAGCAGAGGATGCACTATCGAAAAATTTATTAAATTACTTTCGCCTGAAATTATTTCTCTCATTAGCCAGTAGACAATCCACGAAACTGCCATGCTTCTTTGTAAGAAAACTGATAATAAAGTTACGTTTACCAATTACCTTGCTTTTTGGATACTTTATATATTAGTATATTTTATAATATATACAAAAATATGTTTTTATATTACCAGCCTTAGGTTAATCCCCGAAATTTCCCTCAGATATTGGCCATTGCCCAACATACATTTATCTAATTCGTTTAGACCCCCTTTGCGGCCACCTAGAGTCCCACCTTGGTCAAAAATTTAATAGGATCGATCCATTTTACTATCTACTTGAAAAAGTAGTAAATTAATAACATTTCTTAATAGATTCATTTAAAAATTTTATTAGTTATAATTCTTTTTAAAATTTTTATAAAAAAAAAAAAAAAAAAAAATATATATATATTTTTATATTTATATATATATTTATAAATATATACATATATTTAGCTATATTTTTTACCTAATACTTCAAAATATTATTAATCAATCCTCCGGATTTGAACCTACTCGGATTAGAAAAACCGTACATCCGGAAAACCGTACATCCCTAAAGTCATTTTTTTTATATTTTAACCCCACATCCGAAAAACTTCACATCCCAAAATTCGTTTTTTATATTTTAACTGCAGATCCAAAAATTATATCCAGTATTTATTTTTTTAATACATAAAATAAAAAACCGTACATCCGAAAAACTGCACATCCCAAAATTCATTTTTTTTTCATATTTCAAATTTTTTCTCGCGATAATTAAAACTACTATACCTGTAAATCCAGGCAAAATAAACTATATTATATCCAAATTATTTAAATTTTATGATCCAAAAATTAACTTAAATTTATCATACAAATTGATAAATTGATGTTCTACAAAATATTTTACACCCAAATTTAAATTTTGTTATCATTTAAGCCTTTAAATTATAAATTATTACTTAAAAACTATAAAAATTGATGAATTTTTACGATTCAAAAATAAATATAATATTTTCATATTAATCAACAAATTCATGTAAAATAAGCCGAACCATATTCATATTTTGAAAATACTATCAATTTTAATCCTTTAAATTGTAAATTATTACTTAAAAATCATACAATTTGACAAATCATACAAATAAATATTAATATTATAACAAAATACAAAAATAGATTCTAATTTACTTACAATGGATCCTCATAATTAACCAAAAAAAAAAAACCTTATTTATAAGTCAAATCTAAAATATAACTACTAAGTATTTTTTTTTCTCTATCAGAGCATACATAAAAAACCAAACACAAATATTTAAGTTGTCTTTTATTATATTTTTTGTACAGTCTTAAGCATAATTTTTCATATATTCAAAATTAATATTTTTTATTTTATTTTATGTTCCTTTTTGTTATAAATCGTAATAAAGTTACGTCAAATTCATTGAAAAGTCTTTATATAGTTTTCGCTGTAATAATATCTATTTCCATGTTATTTACAATAATAATAATAATAATAACGAAATAATAAGTAATAAATAATAAATATGTTGGAATGTGGAGAAGAAAGGGACGCGAAGTTCTCAGTGCTTGTTTAGCAACCGTCGTATCGACATCGTTCTCTCTATATTGTATCGGCGTGTTCGACATTTTATAATAACTAATTATTAACTATATTTTAGTGTAATTTAGACGTGGTAATTAAGATTGAGGCTTAGATGTGAATAAACATTAAGTGTCAATTAAATATAAATAAGTGTATTTATTTTAAATAATCCACAAGCCTAATAAAATAATAAGTAATAAATAATTAATAATAGTATATAAGTATAAAATACACGGAGAAAAAGATAACAAAACAACGAACAATAAAATGACGAAAATTAAATAAAAATTGAAACAACTTAACATTGAAATACAAACTTTGAAATGTTGTGAAAAATGTTATCAATAATAAACAAAAGAAAATACAAAAAGGAAATTTTTTTTCAACACAATTTTTATCATGCAGCTTTTCACCATAATTATTCCACTTAAATTTATTGCTAAGGTGAGCTACTAATATCTTTTTATTGGGTGTTAAATATTTAAGTTAATATTCCTTTTATAAGGAATGGATTTTGGCCCTTAGTAAAAGTAAACGAAATTTATTTTATTTTATCTTTCTAATTTTATTCTATGAATACAAAAAAAAAATAATAATAACGACTTAAGCTATAAATTGACAAAAGATATAAAATAAACAAATACAAAAATATAATTTATTTATTATAAGTATGATTTGAAAAATATTACAGTGTTTTTAACTATGAAAAATTTATAAAGTTCTGATAAATATAATGCATATGAACAAGTATTAATGAAGCACAATATTTTAATATATTTTTTTTACTTTTTATCTCAAAGTTTTACGTATAGGCAGAAAATTTTATATGTGTTAGTTTAAAAACGATTATTACGATGTTAGCAGGTTAATTAAAATTTCTCTCAGACATCCTTAAATATCTGTGAAAACCAGTGGAAAACACAGATTAACTTACAGATTTAAATAATTTTTTTTTCACATGCAAGTTCTATAAAAATCTTTTAAATATTTATATAATTTTAGGTTCAAAACTATAATCAGATTATGATCTTTTAAAATTATTTTTACCCATGTATATATGTATATATGTATTTGAAATTTCTTATACTAACCATATATATGTTACGCCTGAAACGTGGTAACGGCCGGTTCCGCGGAACGGGGCATCAAATTAAATAAATTAATACATTGAAAATAAGAAACATTTCTAAGAAAAAAAATTTTTGTTTAATTTCTTTTACATTTAAAATACATTTTTAAATGATACTGATTAATTATAAGATAAAAAATTTGTTTGACTTAGCAAATTTTATTCATGATTTCATTAAAACGGCTAATGACTGCCCCGTTCCGCGGAACCGGCCGTTACCTCGTTTCGGGCGTAACATATATATCCATATTTACCATAAACCCACTATATACATAACTAATAAATAACTATTATTAGTTTACAGTTATCACTTAAGCATCTAATCATAAACGTAATCTAAATATATCTGAATATAAATCACTCTAGAATTAACTAATATATAATCTTTTATTGTGCCCTTGTAGAAATTTACAAAAAGACCACCCTTGACAACTAAATTAATCTAAATAAATATTTTACAGTCTTTTTTATAATCGCATAAATTAAGTTTACACAAAGCTCCTTGAAATTCTCCATGAAAATAAATGATATTAATAATAATAATAAATTACCAATATACATATACATGTGTGTGTATTTTTTTTATCTTTTTCTTCTTAACACAAAAATTAATAACAAAAATTTTTAATAATAAATAAAAAATAGCTAACAACAAAAAAAAATTGAAAGGAAAATTTTGCCAGACAACCAGAGACGCAAATCGCATTTCATAAACGAAAAAGAAATAATTATAGTGATAAAATTTTTATAACCTTTGGTTGCATAGAGTTTTGCCCTTGACTCTGAAATGACATAATATTTTCATTATAGCTAATCTTAAAATTAGCATAATTGCACTTTATAAGTTATACTAAGTCACAAGGAGCGAAAGAAAGGATAACCAATTAACCAATTCATTAACACATATGCAATTTTTATTACAATACTACTGTAATATTCATTTTTTTGCTCAACCAAGATCTGTCTTCAACTTTAAATAAACGCAAAATTAAATGTGCATCACTGTATTAATCAATACATAATTTTCATTAACGAGCAATGTTCTCAACTATGAAAATCGCTTGTACTCTAAAAAGGATTAATGGAAATATTATTAATAATAATATACGGAAAAATATTGGCAATCCAGAATGTATGAACAAAAAAAAAATTCTTCTGATAGCTTATAAATCAGACAAGAAGCTGTATAATCTCAACACCAATTAACTCTATCCTAGTTTCTTAAAGCCAATAATAAAAGAAAGCAGAGGTTTTCTAATCTGGTGCAGTTATTAACTAACGCACCAACGCTATATAGCGTTCTTTAATCTGAGACAAGCCACATATTTGCATATTACTTATCGACACTCAACGTGGGCACAAGAAAATTGCAGGAAAGTTTTTTTTTCTCTATAAATAATTAATCAAATTTTCATAAATTTACCTCTCCTTTTCTGTTGCGATTTGTAAGTAACATAAAGTTTTGCAAAAATTTTTCTGAAACAACCTTTTTTGTCATTCTGGTATCAAGCATACACCTGTGTGTAAAGATTGTAAAAATTACTATGTTGAAAGATTTTTTTTAATTTTTATTGTCTTAACAATTTTATATCTCTGTTTTTCTTGCTCCATTTGACTTTTTCAATGCAAAATTTTTATAAATAAATAAATTTAAAAAAAAATAAATATTTACGAAAAAAAAAAAAAAAAAAGAGAAAAAAGGAGAAAAAAATACAAAAAAAAATTTTGATTCACGTAATTTTAATTGTTAATTTTCGTTTTTTTTTTCATGTTTATTTACCTACACAAAATTCTTACTGAATAATTTGGAAACCAGCTCGTATTTCATAACTAATAACTTTTAAAAATATTTTACACAAAAATTTAACATTTTTAATTTTAAATTCATGCTAAAAACAAACGTTAGCAAAAATGCACTTCTATTTTTACATAATCGGCAACACTGTAAATAGCTCCTTATACTCAGCCCAGAATGCTTACCATTCAATTATATTATTTTTATGTAAATTTAAATGTATTTAAGAATAACATGTGTTTGCGCATGTGTGTATTGGCCTGTACAAATTATTATTCCCTATAAATCTAATCCGACCCCTAAATTTAAAAAATACATAAATTAAAAATACGATAACATATATATCCAGTCCGACCCCTAAATTCAAAAAAAAAAATACATAAATTAAAAATCCGATAACATATATCGGATTGGATAATCCGACCCCTAAACTCAAAAAAATACATAAATTAAAAATCCGATAACATATATATCCAATCCGACCCCTAAATTGAAAAAAATACATAAATTAAAAAAATCCGATAACACATATATCCAATCCGACCCCTAAATTCAAAAAAAATACATAAATTAAAAATCCGATAACATATATATCCAATTCGTCCCCAAAATTCAAAAAAAAATATAAAAATTGAAAATCCTACAACATATATATCCAATCCGTCCCCTGAATACGTCGCATACAGGAATTAAAATTTTTTCTACAACATATACATCCTCACATTCACACTCACTAACACAAAAATAACCTACTTAACAAAGACATAACCTAACCCATAAACAAACAAAATAAGAAAATTCTTATATTCAATTAAACTTACAAACAAAAATTAATGAATATAAATAAAAAGAAAATAATATATAAACGAGAAATTATCCTTACCTGATTGTCCATTTTTTTTTCAAATTAATATTTTTTACAGTCAAAATAATAACAGACACAAAAACCTGGTCACGTTTTTTTTTAACACATACGCACACACAACGACTTTTAAAATAAATATAAAGTCGGTAATCTAGAGCACAAAAACCGACTCAAACCGAGAAATTTTAAAAGTATGAAAATCACTCACAATAGAGTTATTATTCATTATTATTTTTTATTAACCTATTATTTATTTCACTACTCATATATATAATCATAGCTATTTAAAACCATTTTTTTAAATTATATTCCCAACTTTGACCGTCCAAGACCAAAAACCAAAATTGAAAAAACCTACATGTAATTTAAAAATCAAAAATTTTACAAAATACTAAATTTTTAGATTAAAATTATACAAAATCTTGCAAAAATTATTAGTTTTAATTCTTTAAATTAATATATTATTTGTGAAAATTAAAGGATTTTCCCCTATATTTTCAATAAATTACCATTGTATAAATCAAATTAAATAAAAATCATATAAAATTTATCAATTTTAAACCCTTTAATCGATAATAATTGCAAAAATTGAATAATTTTCCCAATATTTCTAATAAATTACCATTTTTTAAATCAAATTAAATAAAATTCATATAAAATTTATTAATTTTAAACCCCTTAGTCTATAATAATTGCAAAAATTAAATGATTTTTCTAATATTTTTGATAAATTACCATTTTATAAACCAACATATATAAAAATCTTATAAAATTTATTAATTTCAAACCATTTAACCCAGAATATCTGTAAAAAGTGAATGATTTTTCCAATATTTTTGATTAATAACAACTTTACAAACCAAAATATATAAAAATCTTATAAAAATTATCAATTTTAAACTTTTAAAACGACAATAATTGCAAAAATTGAATGATTTTTCCAATATTTTTGATAAATTACAACTTTATAAACCAAAATATATAAAAATCATATAAAATTTATCAATTTTAAACCATTTAACCAATAATATCTGTAAAAATTGAATGATTTTTCCAACAGTTTCAATAAATTACTATTTTATAAATCAAAGTACATAAAAACCTTATAAAAATTATTAATTTTAACCAATAATAATTGTAAAAATTGTATGATTTTTCTAATATTCTCAATAAACTCTAATTTTATAAATCAAATTACATTAAAAATTTATAAAATTTATCAATTTTATACCCTTTTTCTATTTAAAACTCATAAAATTTGAAAATTTTTAAAACCTCACCATCTATCCCTAAGGACTCCAAGTTTCGGGTATATATTGTCTCGGGGGTATTCAAAACTAATCTCTCTAGATTAATTTCAGATAACAGCAGCATCAACCAATATGAAACAAACTTCTACAATAAAGATCCAAAGGAAAAACACAGAAACATGTCTTCTTAAAGAATTTAATTATATAAAATAATTTAATATAGAAATTTATTTATTATAAAACTTATTTATATATTCACTCTCAATTTTTCTAACTAGATTTATAACATAAATATATATAAATTTTATTATACAACTAATGTTCTAATCTTAATTATTTTACTTTTTATTATATTCAGTTTTATTATATATTGTTATATCATACAAAATTATTATTTTCATATCAATTATTTTAAAATGTTTTGAATAATATTGTATTTTCTTAAATTATTTTAAGTGAAACTTTAAAAATGTTACTATTGTACTCCCTATTATAAGCATATTATCTTGCAATTATCCTAAAAATTTTAATATTGTACTTCAACCATTATAAGCATATTGTTTTGTACTCTAACCATTGTAAACATTATTGTATTGACACAGACAGCAGACGTCACAAAATACCAGAATACCTTTGCCGCCCCTCATCAACCCCGTCTCCCCCACCCACTCCAATCGGGACGATTGGATTCCCGGGAGGGAGATGTTACGTATGATAGGTCATAATTCGAGCCATTGCATCCGCATTCGTTAATATTTATATATATCACTTATTCTTGCTTATGTTAGCTCGTAAATCGAGCTTCACCAATTCAGATCCGGCTCCTTATAAATTGACAGAAATATAAAATCTAAGGTCATTAATGACGCATTTAGAAATATTTTAGGCAACGAAGAGTTGCATAAATCCCCTCACGATTTCCCCCGAAATAATCAACGACGCTTTCGTTAATTCAACGTGACGAGACCGACGCTTCCGCGTATTGGACATTCCCACTTAAATTCAAGTACCTGGGCAGTTACTTATTTTTTTTTTTTTTTTTTTTTTTTTATGGGAAATATGTGAATCTTACATCAGCCATGGAGTGTTTGCGGGCCTTAAAGACCCGCAAATTTCCATGACCGCCCAGTTGCACAAAGTGCACAACTGGGAGACCACCGACGAACGCGGTCGCCGGCTACGCCCCAGATTCTTACTGGATAAACACACTTTAAACCCCCTGCGCTTGTTTGTCCCAAACCGGAACTCCCTTTTCAGGTATAACTTCAGTTTGGGACGCGCAGCCTAGGCAACTGGCCGCTGCCTTCCCCCTGCCTAGTGACAGGAGAGCAATCTACGATAGAAAGCCCTCCTCCTTTTTCTTCAACAAGGTGGCCCTTACGTACTCTGCTACTTTGTTCCAGTTTTCGGAACTCCGTAGCATTTCCGGGACCACCGTCTCCGGCCTCCAAATCGGGAAGGGCGGGCGCCCCTCCGAGTAGCTAACACATTCGAAGAATGTGTGCTCTACTGTATCCTTCTCGCCTGGGCAGTGCAAGCACTCCTCTGTTGCCACCTTATGCCAATGCCTCAACATGACACGGAAATACCCGTGTCCGGTTAAGAACTGGGTAAGGTGGAAATCCACCTCCCCATGCTGTCGTCCCATCCATGCCTGCAGGTTTGAGATCAGTCTGCGCGTCCATAGAGCATTCTTCTCTTGGTTCTTTTTCCATCGTTTATTCCATGCTTTCATAGAGTTGAAGCGGGCGCGAGTGGAAGCCACTTCGCGCTCATCTACGCTCTCGTAGATGAATTTCCGCTCCAACGCTAGCAGGTCGATGGGTATCACCGAAGCAACAACCTGGATCGCCTCGAGCGATACCGTATGGTACGCGCAGGCGATCCTCACTGCCGCTTGCCTCTGTACAGACGATATCTTATGTCTGTACTTGGCAATTTCTGTGGTCTTCGCCCAGACTTCTGATCCGTAAAGCAGGACAGAGTTGACGACTGACATCAGGAGCCTTCGCTTCCCTGGTTTGGGTCCCCCAATGTTGGCCATGAGCCTTGACAGGGAGGATGCGACCGACGCTGCCTTTTCACACGACCTCTGAAATTGCTCCCAGAAGGTCAGCTTGTTATCAAGCTGAACTCCCAGGTATTTCACCGATGTTCTGGTTCGGATCGTGTGAGGGTTTCCGCCGTCGTCGATAATTACATCGAAGTCGGTGGGAACCCTTCGACGGGTCAGCAGTACAATCTCCGTTTTTGGGATCGCAAGCTGGAGCCCGTGATCGCCCATCCAGAGGTTGATCCGTCTCATGACTAGATTCAACCTCTCCTGGGTCACTTCCATGTCCCTGCCAGTTATGGTCAGGGCCACGTCGTCGGCGTACCCGATCAGGGAAACTCCTTCCGGGAGGTGGACGCGCAACAAGCCATCGTAAAAGGCATTCCACAGGTCCGGTCCAAGAACCGAGCCCTGCGCGATGCCTGCACTCAAAACCCTTTCACGCCTTCCATCGAGCGTGTCGTAGAGCAGTCTCCGGTCCCGCAGGTAATCCTTTAGTACGTTACCCAGATAGCTGGGTATCTGGAAATCGTACTCGAGAGACCGGATCATGTCATCCCACCTGGCCGAGTTGAAAGCGTTTTTGACGTCCAGCGTTACCAGAAGGACGTCCTTGCGAATTGCAGGCCGCTTTTCCCTCTCAGCCTTTACGGTATCCACGACACGCCGGATGGCGTCTATCGTGGAATGCCCTTCACGAAAGCCATGCTGCTCCTCGGAGAGACCACCGCCCTCCTCGATTGCCCTTCTGAGCCTTGCCCGGAGCATACTCTCCATCACCTTACCAATGGTATTTAACATACACAAAGGTCTGTAAGATGATGGAGAGTCCGGGGCTCCTCCCTTGCCCTTGTTCAAGAGCACGAGACGTGCCACCTTCCACTGCTTTGGGAACACTCCAGCCACCAAACACGCATTGAACATGTTTAACAGGATACCAGGGATTACTTTAACCGCTCTTTTGAGCACTTCCGCTGGTATCCCGTCCGGCCCCGGCGCCTTACCATTTTTCATGGCCTTTATGGCCTTGACCATCTCGCCTTCGCTGAACAGCGGCACTTCCTCCCTGGGTATCACCTCAACCGGGTTTTCCCGGATGGGCCTTTCAGGGAAGAGAGCACCGACGATCCGTTCAGTCGACGCCGCGTCCATCATGTTGTCGGACCCCCGGTTTAACTTGCCCATTACGACTTTGTAACCTAGGCCCCAGGGGTCCTTGTTTACATCATCGCGTAATGAACACAGACATCGGGCCTTGCTTTGACGGATGGCCTTGGCCAGCCGGTGTTTGGCGTCCTTGTGTTCCTGAGAAAGCACGGCAGCCTCAGGTCTGTCCCGCGCTCTTTGCGCCTTTCGTCGTGTCCTGTGGCATTCCTTCCGGAGCTCAGCTATTTCGGGAGTCCACCAGTACACTGGCTTTCTCCCTTTCCAGGGCCTGCGGCGAGGCATCGAGGCATCACAAGCCCCGCATAATAGAGACGTTACTTTCTTAACTAAGATTTCAGCCTCATGGGGACTTGTGGCCCCTCCATGCCAAGCAGGGATGGACGGTGACTCGATTCGAAGATACTCCTCGAATCTATCTTCGTCCATTTTTGGAACGTTCCAACCCAGGGGGCGCCTCCTGTACGGAGGTCGTTGTGAGTTTCCTTCCAATACCCGGAAGGCGATGTAATGATGATCACTACCATTGTATTGATCATCCATCACCCTCCAGTCGCCTATTCTCCCGGACGCAGCTTCTGTAGCGAAGGTTATGTCCGGGATAGAGACACCCCAACCCGGCCTCTCGTAGGTAGGCCTGTTGCCTCTATTCTGGACCACTAGTTTGCACCTAGTGGCCATTTCAAGCACCATTCGTCCCCTGGGATTAGTCGTTGGCATCCCCCATTCCAGAGCCCTGGCGTTGAAGTCTCCACCAAGGATGACGCGACCAGTCACCGTTCGGACCGTGTTCTCGATGCTGGCCAGCTTTGTAGCCAGCTCTGCCGAGTTGTCGTTTGGGGAGAGATAGCAACTTATATAAGTTGTCTCCCCGCACTTGGCCCAGACGTGGCAATTCCCTTTCCCTTGTTGGATAAGGGACGTTTGGGCTCTGCCTCGAAGCCATATGGCGCAGCAGCCAGTGTCATCGGAAAGCCAGTACTTGTGGTTCATGTTGTAATATTGCTCGCTTAGTAAGAGGATATTTGCATCCTCTTCGCGAGCAATTTGATCCAACAATGCACCAGCTTCCCGTGCGTGTCGCATGTTCCCTTGGAGAACCTTGATCATTTCCAATGACACCTGCTTCTCGCCACAGCCAGAGCCTCCCGGTAGCTGGGGCAGTTTCCCTCACCAGGATAGTGCTCCGTCGAGCACTTATCCTTTCTGGACGTGCAAAGGAAGCACTTGGGCTTCTCTTTGTCACATTCCGTCCTTTTGTGGCCATTTTCGCCGCATTTAAGGCACGCCTTACTTCTGTCTGGGCCTTTACAGACATATTGACTATGCCCATAGCCCAGGCATTTGAAGCAGCGTCGAGCATCCGCACGGAGGCGCACTCTGCTTGATGCCCAGCCAATCTGGATTTTGCCCTTTTTGGCCAGGCGCAAAGCGTCGGCCTCAAGCAGGTCTACCACAGCCATCTGGGGGCAGTTACTTATTAGTTTATATAATATACCCGCAACTGCCCTAAATCGAGTTCTCCTGTCAGTTCCTCTCAGTTACTTTTACATCCTACCATAATAACTGGCCTACTAACATCAGGTCTAGTTTAGGAGACTTATATTCGATTAGAACAGACTTCTCAGTATAATTATCATTCAGACTTATTGACTTAGACGCTTTTTCATATTAACCTATAATAAAGTCAGTGAATTAAACTAGTATTCAGTGTGTTTATTTAATTGTGATAACTTCCTTCTATAATCTAGAATTTAACGCAGTTAAGTTCAACCAGCTTTAATACCCGAGGTCATAAACATATTTATACATTCATCAACATATATCAACTTTAATCCTATATAAGTATTAAAATACCTAGGGTACTTAATATCCCCAGGATAAAACTTATTTATATTTATTTATATATTACGTATCCCGAATTAAACCTCAGGATACGTAACAATAGTGAACAAATTAAATGTATTTAAACAATTCCTGTCTTTTTCCCTATTGTACGTAGAAGCTTTTACATAGTCTCCCCTATTTTTATTATACGTACCAGAGTGACATAAATTATTTTAATAAATCAATTTTTTTTCAAATTTTCAAAGTATTGAAAATTAATTTTTAAGTAATGAATTGATGTTAATTAAGATATTTTCGATTTAAAAAAGTCAAAAAAAATTTGAAAAAAAACCTCTCTGTTGGGGATGATTTGAATTTAATTTGAAATTATTTTTACAATTTTATCTCATCTTAGTGATTATAAAATGTGGTTCAGTATTCCTCCCTACTTAATTTTACATCACAGGTGAAAAATTATTAAATTAAAGATTGAGATAAAATTATAAAATTATAGTATAAAAAAAACAAGGGATCAATATTTGCGATATTTTACATTTAAAAATAAATTCTAAGCTTTTAACTTAATTATATAGCCAAAAATCAAAAGGGGTATATGAAAAAATTCCAGATTTTTTTTTCTTCAAATTTTTCATTGTTTGATACCGAAAAAGGTTTGAAATAATTAAAAACTTAAATCAATATGCTTCACTGTGTCAGAGAGCCCAAAAAACCTAACATAAATAGATTTAAGTGATCTTGAAAATTTTTGGATTTTTAGAAATTTTGGCTTTATTTGCATCAAACAATTTGAATCGGTTAATATTCATTATAAGTGAAATATGATTTTCTTATGCAACAGAAACAGAAGTAATGCGATACAAATTTAAATCCTGATTTTTCATCATGGATGTAAAGTTAAGTTATGAAAACTAGGCTTTATATTTCAAATCACTAAAATATAAAAAATTATTACTCAAATAATTTCAAATTTAAATATTATCATGTAATCAGGTAATTTATTCTTAATTTCGGTTTAAGATAGTTCGACTGTAAATCTTAAACTTACTCCTCAATGATTTGTTAATTTTGTACATGCATTGTTTTTAATCACAAATGTCTATCCTTTATGTATTCTTATTGATTGCTGGGATCGTTTTGATTAGCAATATTCATATTTTCAAATATTTTAATACAGTTAATTTAACAAATAATTATGTCATAGAATCTTCATAGAAAATATTCTTAAAATAGCTTACATAAGTATTATGTTCTTTTTGTTGTATGTCAAATAATTGTTTAATATATTTAAAATTTTTAAGCTTTATGAAAATTAGTCAAAGGTATCTCTTTTTAAATATTTTTATAATCATTAAAAAATAAAAGCAAAAAAAAACAAAAAATAATGTAATATATAATAATGTTATAATTTTCTGAATTCTCTAAATTCTAAAAATATTGACTTATATCTATTAATATTGTAATTTTTTTTCAATTGTGAAAATACAAATGTATAATTGTTTATAAAATTTTTTAAACTTTTTAAAAACACAAAATAATGTTTTTTAAAAAATTTTGTTTGTGAATAATATTTCTATTATTAAATTCTTTTTATACTAAATTTATAATTTTTTACTTTGATAAAAAACTAAGCCGGGAGAATGTTCCGTATTGTATAATTGTATATAATTTTTTGTAAATACTGTTAGTGTATGTATGTTGTAAGTGGAGAGAGAATTAGAGTATGCGCAACGGCTTCTTTTTATGTGCTGCAGAGGACAGTATGAGGATTGTTGATGCTCAAAGCGCGCGCGCGTAGGAAACGACGGAGGCCCTCGGTAAAACAAGATTGCAGGAACAACGATTTTTGAAATTCCCCCCCCCCCTCTTTTCAGATAAGAGAGACGAAGATGGGGATACATGATGATATTGGTATAACGGCGCCTTTTCTTTAGATTCTAGCTTGAAAAAAAGAAATACTATTTTTTTGTTTTGAATCTAGGAGCGATCTATTTTCTTGTTTTAAAACTATATATATATGGGCGATTATTTCTCAACCCGGCCACCCCCCTCTGTCCAAAAATGGTGGCAACTTAAAAAGATTTTGGTTTTCTCAAATTGACTGCAAAAGGGTCTAGTTTTTTATTCTTATTGGCCTTTTCAACTCTGTAAATCTACTGTGCCCATTTTAGGCCCTGAACGGTGCCAGGTCGACATTTTGAAAACAGAAAAATTGAAATAAAAGTAGATTAACGGTAAGTTTTTTGAAATTTTTTTCTCTTAAAAGTTGTTATTTATTAAAACAAAGAAAATGAGATCATTTGCATGTTAATTGATTGATGTCTTAAAAAGTTTTGTGGGTGCTATGTAGTTTTTAAAAATGGGTAAAAAACGGCTACTTTGACTGCTGATATCTCTGAATCTACATATCCAAAATAAAAAAGTTTTAGTGCAAAATCTTATTCTTTTGATACATAATAAGTGTGCCAAATATCAGAGGATTGGATAGAGTAGTTTCGGATTTAGCAATTTTAAGGGTAATTCTGAAACAAATTTTGACCCATTTTTTTAAGAGAATTCATACCCGAAAATTGCTAAATCTGAAACTACTCAATCAAAGCCCCTGATATTTGGCACACTTATTATGTATCAAAAGAATAACATTTTGCACTACATTTTTTTTATTTTGGATATGTAGATTCAGAGATATCAGCAGTCAAAGTAGCCGTTTTTTACCCATTTTTAAAAACTACATAGCACCCACAAAACTTTTTAAGACATCAATCAATTAACATGCAAATGATCTCATTTTCTTTGTTTTAATAAATAACAACTTTTAAGAGAAAAAAATTTCAAAAAACTTACCGTTAATCTACTTTTATTTTAATTTTTCTGTTTTTAAAATGTCGATCTGGCGCCGCTCAGTGCCTAAAATGGGCACAGCAGATTTACAGAGTTGAAAAGGCCAATGTGTATAAAAAAGTAGACCTTTTTCCAGTCAATTTGAGAAAACCAAAATCATTTTAAGTTGCCACCATTTTTGGACAGAGGGGGGTGGCCGGGTCGAGAAATAATCGCCCATATATATATGGGTGGTTTTCACTGGAATTGAATATTTTTTTATTGTTTACGGCACAACACTAATTATATTTTTTTTTTGTATTTTAATGTTTATCAAGGTCCAAAAACCTAAAATTTTCAGTGGTACTGCTAAAAATGTAAAAATAAATATTCTACGTGTTATTCTTATGGGATTTTTTTATTTTTGTAGACGGTGGCGACAATTTGAATGTATTATTGAAATAACTTTGTATTGAAGCCATCAAATTTTCTCAAACTCTGGGCATCTTATTTTTTCATCAAAACACATAACTGAACAAGATACATAAAGTAATATATGACATACACTTGGAGAAAACGACATGGACGGTGGCGACATTTTTTTTTGTAAAAGCGTTTTAAAATTTTAATAGGTTTAATTTTCATAGTTAAAGCTTTTATATTTAAAATTTTAAGTTTTCCACGGTTCATATATGAGTAGTTCAGTAAAAAAAAAATACAACAGTGCTTTTAAGTGCATACATATAGAGTGCGCTCCCATAAAAGATGGGAAGCTTAATAATAGCTAAAACCGGGGGACAGACTTATATGCGACGATACGCTAACAGGGTTGCATGAAAATTTGTTTCGTTGAAAAAAATGAGTTTTTGGGACCTAAATACGTCATATGCATCCTACAGAAAAATTTAAGTTCAAATTTTAAGCCGTTTGTTAATACTCAAAGTTTACAATTAAGCAAAAGGACAGCAGACGGTGGCGACAATTTGAACACATATGCTCCAGAAAATTTTTTTATTAAGTTACCAATATATGCATAGTAGGTTGTGACTTAAAAAAAATATTATTTATGAACTTTTTAAAAGAAAAAAAAAGTGTAAAAGAGCTTTAGTTTCGGATAAAAATATAGGGGACACTATGTATACCGTTCCTGTGAAAAATACCCATATAAATCTTCAATGTATACAAAATTTGTATTACAAATGTATACATTTTATTACGAAGGTCAAGAAATTGCATCATTATCTGTCCCTTCTATTATTTAACAATATATAGAGGGTGCAATCAAAGTCGTTAGATGCTATTTGTTGAAAATTTGTATTAAACTCGATATATTCCTTAATCCAAGGTTACTAGTTGAATTTTAATACTTTATAAATTTTTTCAAATTTTAAGCCGTACTTTAACAATTGTTTTAAATTGCGGTAATAAATAATATAATTCTTTTTCTCAAAGAATGTAGTCAATAATTTGAGTAGTTTACAACCAGAAAGTGTATCTTTTTCTGCGCGTAGATCGTTAAAATGAGAATGGAGTTCCTTAGGTACTTGAATGTCTAGTTTTAACATGTATCAACAGGGGGAATCGTCTGAAACTTTTGAAACACCATTAACTGTGTTAACCCTGTCAAATCCGTTTATGGGAAGAAATTCACTAATGGCCCAATAATATAAATTGTTTGCATCCAAATAAAGTAAATAAACATCCGGCTTGTTTGGATTATATTGATTCTTAATGTATTTATTGTTTGCACGCAAATATCTTTTACTACATTGCTAGAGACCTCCTCTTATGCTTTTATAAAAGAAGGTAATCATGTCCATGTAAGTTAAAAATTCTAATTTAATATTATTGGGTATATCCATTACTTTTCATACAAAAGTGTGCGCACCCATGACTCCGATCGGGCTTAAATTTTCAGGGGTGGTTTGAAGTAATAAAAAACGCAGCTAGCCAGGAAAAAACACTCGATAATAATCCAAAACTTTTCTTTTTACGATAAAATTTAACCAAGTTATGCATTTTTCAAGTTATAATGTCGTTTTGGAGCCTGAAATTGGAATTAGTATAAAATTGATAGTTTTTGACAGTATCTTTACTTGTCCATAACTTGGTTAATTTTCATCGAAAATAGTAATTTTTTTTTATTTAGGGCTACTTTTTCCCTGGCTATTCGATTCTGAAAGCAAAAAAGTCAATTATTTTAACCCCTTACGGAAAATTAAATAAAGAAGTATTGAAAATGTGAAATTATTCTAAAACAGGCTAAAATCGACCTTAATGGCCGAAATCAAAATTTTTTTTCGTACAGATCGGTGGGATTTCGGTTGAAAAAAAAATTTTCCAAAAAAAAAATGGCGGAAAATGAGATATTGCGATTTTTCTTAAAACGCATTTTCCCATTTTCCGGAATTTTCCGGGGTTTTTCCGAAAAACTAATGGCAGAAATGGATTTACTTAAGGTTTCCCAACATATATACTCTTTCAGAATTTTTTTTCAAGCTTATATTTATGATTTTTAACCATTTTTCCGAAAAGCACTAACGCTGGTCGAGAGCCGCCTAATGAGTTTGATTGGCCATAACTCAGGCTGTTTAAGACCTAGAAGGCTAAAAATTTCAGGATTTTCCTATCTTTGTGTTATAAAAACATGGGAAAAATTTGAGGCCGATCCGATGACCCGACCTGCCCACCATTGCTGTTTTGGCAAAGAAAGACTCATAGGATAAATTCAATTTTAATTAACTGCTAAATATTACAAAAAATTTTACAAAATTTTACGGTGGCCACACGCATACTATTTTATTATTCATACATACAAAAATATATACAAATTTTATACGTATAATACGTGCAATTTAAACTATAAAAATTTATGAAATATTAAGGTTGTCCTACACAACATGAGTAATAACGATTTTCATCTATAATTAACCACGTTGTAAACGAAATCCTTGGTGACTGCACTTTGTTACTCAATATTCTTGAATAATAAATTGTTGTAATAAAATACGTTAATAATTTAGGTATTTAATTTAATTTGTAATCCTTTTACTTAAAAAATTATCAAATAACAAAAAAATAACATTGCTTCATCATTTTTTCAATAACGATCAATTCCATCTATTAACTGTAAAAGGATGTTACCCATATGATTATATAGACATATGAGATGTTTTCAAAGAAAGTCATTTATCGCAGAAAGAAAAATATTTCAACGATTTAAACTAATGTAATATTTCAGAACAAGACTACGATAAAGCTCTTTGGGTATTTGATTCTTTCAGTTATCGGTGATTATTCATACTTATATTTAAAAACGGATATCTTATTATTGGTATTGGTATTTGTTTAACCTCCATCTTAAACTTCCATACGGATGTTGTGACAGAGTTCACCAACAACTGCCCATGCTATCACACCCTGCACTATTTTAATTTTTCTATTTCGCTATTTTAATGGGTTGAGGATGTGAAAGCGCCTTTCGACAATTGTTAGTGAAGTGTTATTGTATAATTGTTTGAGTGTCAGTGTAGCTGGGATGAGCGTTGAACCTATGGTCCAGGAGGTACGCGACCTCTCCCGAACCCCACGCCGGCTTATAGTGCCCTGGAAGCACTTCGGACCGCGTTATCCACATAATCTTAATTTTATTTTATTTTATTTTATTTTATTTTATTTTTTTTTTTTTAACATTAGGTGGATGCCTCATTCCTAGAACCCACGGTAGAAGAACATCAAGAATTTTTCGCAAAGAAAAAATCTTGATGTTGATATAGCCGGGAATCGAACCGCGAACCTTCAGGTCCGAAGTCCAACGCCCTAACCACAGAGCTACCGAGGCTCTCTTGATATCTTATTATTAAGCAATATATTTGAAAATTTCAAATGATTTTATTGCATGGACCCTGATCATTATGTCCTAATCCCAGGATTTATTTATGATGCTATTCTTAAATATAAAAGGGCATATCCATTACTTTACATACAAAAGTGTGCGCAACCATGACTCCGATCGGGCTCAAATTTTCAGGGCTGGTATGAAGTAATAAAAAACTCAGCTAGCCAAAATTTCAGCCATTTTTCAGGACGGGTTGCCGAGATACAAGCTCTAAAAGGTCCAAAAATAGCTGTTTTTAGCCAATTTTCAAAAATTTACTGGGCTTCAAGGATTAGTCCAAAAAACATCCGGCTGGTCTCATTTTTTTCCTTGAACTTTCAACTTTTACCAAAAAAATTTTCAAAAAGTTTCATGGAATTGATTTTTACTGGCATTGATTAACGTAAGATTTATTTTATCGAAAAATGCTGATTTTTGAACTTGAATTGTGACTCGGCATCATTAGCTAAAGACTTCGGTTGGTTTTATTAAAAGCGTCTATCAAAGACCTTTCAAATGAGATCTTAAATGTTAAAAAAGCTTATCAGGGACCGGAGATATAAGCAATTGAAAGTTTGCTGTTTCCGAAAATATCTATTTTTTAACAACTTTAATCGTCTGCAAAATTTTTCTCTGAGCTTTTTAAGGGCTGACATTACATTGACAAAATAAAGTAAGTTCTAAAGTAATTTGCCAAAAATAAATAATTTTTGCATATAAACAGTTTCTTTTTAGTAAATATTCGAATAGGCAGGAAAAAATTCGACAATTTAAAAAAAAAAATTTTTTATTTTAGAACGAAAAATAAGCGTGTTATCATTATATTTCAAATTAGAATACTGTATAATGACCCTAAAATGGGATTTTTGGAAAATTTTTTAAAAAATCTTAAAATGATGATAACTTGCGTATTTTTCGGTCAAAAATAAAAATTTTTTTATTTTTAATCAGCTCATTTTTCCCTGGCTATTCGAATATTCAAGAAGAAAAATTTTTTGGTTGACCCCTTAACCATTTATTGGCCAATATTGGTCCAATTATTACACATTTTCAGAGTCTTATATCTACGAACAGAAGCCAATACCATCGCCCAAATTTTTAGGGAATTTTTTTTAATATCAAAAGAAGCTTTCCTGAAATTTTCAGCCCTTAAATTGCTCAGAGAAAAATTTTGCAGACGATTAAAGTTGTTAAAAAATAGATATTTTCGGAAACAGCAAACTTTCAATTGCTTATATCTCCGGTCCCTGATAAGCTTTTTTAACATTTAAGATCTCATTTGAAAGGTCTTTGATAGACGCTTTTAATGAAACCAACCGAAGTCTTTAGCTAATGATGCTGAGTCACAATTTCAGGTTCAAAAATCAGCATTTTTCGATAAAATAAATCTTACGTTAATCAATGCCAGTAAAAATCAATTCCATGAAACTTTTTGAAAATTTTTTTGGTAAAAGTTGAAAGTTCAATTTTATCTTCGTAGGATTAGCTAAACTGGTATAAATAGAATAAATAAATAAATAAATAATAATAATTAATTAACGATTAATTTAATTTCGTATTATTTATTGATAAAATTCAATATAATAGAGGAGATGATTTTACCTGTTTTCAAAAAAAATGTGGTATGTAAACACACACGTACGCCAGGCAGCATGAATTGATAGAAGCTTTAATAATCAAATATTTATAGATAATTGGTAATTTAATTTAAATAATCATTATTTTAATAGGAGTCTTTCTTTGCCAAAACAGCAATGGTGGGCAGGCCGGGTCATCGGATCGGGCTCAAATTTTTCCCATGTTTTTATAACATAAAGATAGGAAAATCCTGAAATTTTTAGCCTTCTAGGTCTTAAACAGCCCGAGTTATGGCCAATCAAACTCATAAGGCGGCTCTCGACCAGCGTTAGTGCTTTTCGGAAAAATGGTTAAAAATCATAAATATAAGCATTTTTTTTTGTAAAAAACTAATGTAACATGTTAAAAACTGTTTTTGATTATTATCATTTTTTAACAAAAAAAATAAATTTTTGTCAATATAATTAATTTTTTTATTGGATAAACGAATAGCCAAGGAAAAAACATTCTATAATAATCCAAAACTTTTCTTTTTACGATAAAATTTAAGCAAGTTATGCATTTTTCAAGTTATAATGTCGTTTTAGAGCCTAAAATTGGAATTAGTATAAAATTGGTAGTTTTTGACAGTATCTTTACTTGTCAATAACTTGGTTAATTTTTAATATAATAAATAATTTAAAAAAAAAAAATAATATTAGTTTCAGATTTATAGGTTTGTTTGCAAATTTTTACACATTTAAAATTTTATTTTATGAATATTTCACATTCCCTTTCTCTATGTAGTCCTATAAAAATATAGATCTCATAATATACATCTTTCTATAATACTTGTATATGACCTTGGGCGTATACTGCTATGGTATATAAGTATTAACTAATAAATATTTTCATAGTATACAGGACAAAATATTTATGGAATCGTAAGAGCACCAAGATCTGCAAGTACAGAATCGATTGTTGTATGTGTGCCATATCGACCTATTAGTAGTATTCAACTTGATACATCGCCATCTTTGGCACTGTTGTTAGCATTTGCTCAATTCTGCCGAGGTAAGTTAACCGTATTTATTTAAAAAATTTTTAAACTAGAAATTACTTATTTATAATTTATTAAGGACAAAAATATTGGGAAAAGGATTTAATATTTCTCGTAACCGAGCATGAGCAACTAGGATTGCAAGCATGGTTAGATGCATATCATGGTGTAACTAGTGGTCGCGATGGTATTCTCATGTCTGGAGATTTATCAGGAAGAGCAGGATCTATTCAAGCTGCTATCAATTTAGAAATTCATTCAAATAGTGTATCTTCTATAGATGTTAAGGTAATAATATAATTAAAAATTCTTTTCTTTTTTTTTTTGAAAAAATAAAAAATCTAAGATATGTATGTTATGATAAAAAATATTCTTTCAATAAAATAATCGATAATCTATGCAAAACTTGTTGACTTAAATGTTGTAACGAGAATAAAATTTTATTTAGCATAAAATTTTATACTTTCCTAGATTCATGAGATATATACTTTGGCCATAGACAAAGGTTTCCTCAGGTATTTGTCTTACTGATAACTTTAAAAAAAGTTTCTTACCTTATTGCTTATTTATCTTACCACCCACTATTATGACATCGAAAATCTATATTTTTTGACTTCGCTGTATCTTGGCTTCAGGACATAATCTTCATATTGTCAATATACAAGAATGTTTTCCAAGATTTGTTAATTTTCATTCATCTGTTTTCTTATACTCTACTCTAAAACTTGATTTATTATCAAAATAATTATATTGATCAAGACTACTAAGAATTTACTACTTTAAATTTTTAGCGTAAATTAATGCTTAAAGTAAACCTCTATGTTAAAGGACTCAGCACATTTTTTATAGAAAAGTAGTTTCCGTTAAATTGCTTAAATTTTTGCTATGTTACGTATTTTAGTAACCTGATCAAAAGTCTCCTTGGGCACATAGCTCTATATTAAATATTTTGGCAGCTACGAAGGAGCTTACCCAACCTCAAAGATAACATAAAATGAATTTTTTGGTAATAAAATATGCTTTCTATTTTCAAAAATTCTGATTTCGAAAATTTCCACATCGACTGTTCGACTATTTAGGAATGAAATTTATTAAAAGGGACTGCAAATCGTAAATTTTTGGAATCCAAATAACGTCAACATTCGGACGAAATTAATTTTTGGGTAGTAAAATAATGTTAAGCTCAAAAAAGTTTAAAAATTACTTCCTCTATTATGGATATTTTATATTTTGGTATTAAAGAGGTTATGAAACAAATTAAGGTCTGCGGGGGACATAGGCTATAGATTTTCTGCTTAGCTATCGTAGTTTTTGAGATATTTAATATATCTATAGTGTTTAATATATATATATTTATAGTGTTTTTAAAATTGATAAAATTTTGACAAATTTTGAAAAAAACTAAAATATCTCGAGACTATCGACAAATTTTATTGTCACAAGTTTGTACTATTCGATTCGGCAACAATTTTTACGTATTCTCCTAAATTTTTATTAAAAACGGAGGTATCTTTAAAATTTTATAAAATATTTTTGAAGCTGGTTAAAAATATTTTTTTCATTTTTTTTTATTTTTTATGGTATTTTTAAAAATTTATTTGTGTGCCTGTGTGTCTATGTGTTTCAACATGAGGCTCAAAAAAATGAAAGAAATTACATAATACCGGTGTTAAAATAAAGTTAAAATAAAAAAATGTTTACTATTTTTGGGAAAAATTAAATTTTTTTTAAAATTTTGTTAAAAAGTGAAATATCTGAAAAATATTATAAAATTTTAATTTCGCAATTGGTATTACTTGATTCAGTCAATTTTAGAACCATCTATATGTAGTTAGATACTATATACTATATACTCTGTCTGTCTGTGCCCTAATGACTTAAGTACAGCCGAACCAAAATCTATAATTTTTCATTAATATTTCACCTACGCTGCTCTGAATAGTTTGAATGTGTTTGCATAATTGTAAATTTGTAGTGAAACAACATTTTTTTAAGCAACAGAAAAATATTGCAGTAAATGTGAACAGGAGAGACTGAGCCTCATCTGAAAAATCTGAACGTGTTTGCATAAGTATAAATTTGCAGTGAAAAATGATTTTTTGAAGCAACACAGTAACTGTACTGCTATATTGAGGTTTTTAATCTGTAGGGCAGTAAAGTTTTTTGGTAAAATTGCTTTCCTCAGCCACCATTTTTGAAAGTTCCGTAAAAAAGCTCCGGAAAACGTTAAAAAATAAAAAAAAAAAAGGTTTTCGATGTAAAATTTGAAGAGGAATTCGAATTTTTAGTCAGATTTCACCCATTCTTTGCCCATTCGCGGGAAAATTCAAATTTCTGCTCTAAATTTGACAACTTTAAATGAAAATAGCCGAAAGGCTTCCCACTGAAAAAAAAATTTTTTCTTCTGAAATTTTTCGAAAATTTCATATATATCAGAAAAAATTTTCCTGAGGGTAATTTTTGATATAAGAGAGTAATGCTGATTTTAGTGAATTTTTCAATTTTCTCATTTTTGACTTGTTAGTTATATTGCTAATTTCCCGCTTAGTCACGTGACCAAATGAAAATCTGACAAAAAAATTGAATTCTGCAGGAAATTTTACAAGGGTATAGTAATTTTGGTAGCCTTAGAATGATACATCTCAATTTGCCAAAATAATTAAAATTAATTATAAAAATTAATAAAAATGAATATTTTTAAAATGGGATTTTCTTGATTTTTTTACATTTTTAGTCTAAAAATCATGAAAAATCTAAAAATAAAAGTACTTCTTTTGGGGAAACAAAAATTAGTTTTACTAATAATGAAAAATAAGTTTTTTTTAAAGTTTAGAGTTTATTTTTCATCGAAATGTCTATAAATGATTAAAAAAGTACACAAAAATCAATAAAATCACATTTTTCGATTTTCATTTTTTCTATATTTTTAAAATCAATTTTATTTATTTTGTCAAATTGAGATGTATCATTCTAAGGCTACCAAAATTACTATACCCTTGTAAAATTTCCTGCGGAATTCAATTTTTTTTGTCAGATTTTCATTTGGTCACGTGACTAAGCGGGAAATTAGCAATATAACTAACAAGTCGAAAATGAGAAAATTGAAAAATTCACTAAAATCAGCATTACTCTCTTATATCAAAAATTACTCTCAGGAAAATTTTTTCTATGATATATATGAACTTTTCGCAAAATTTCAGAAGAAAAAATTTTTTTTTCAGTGGGAAGCCTTTCGGCTATTTTCATTTAAAGTTGTCAAATTTGGGGCAGAAATTTGAATTTTCCCGCGAATGGGCACAGAATGGGGAAAATCTGACTGAAAATTCGAATTCCTCATCAAATTTTACATCGAAAACCTTTTTGTTTTTTATTTTTTAACGTTTTCCGGAGCTTTTTTACGGAACTTTCAAAAATGGTGGCTGAGGAGAGCAATTTTACCAAAAAACTTTAGAACAGCATAACTCTCTTAAAAATCTATAAAAAACCTTCAGATTTGGTGAATCATCTAATTTTAAGTAGTTTTTTCGAATAAAAATAAAATTTTTTAATTCTGAGACCTCTAGTTCCATTTTGTGCTATTTATCCATGGAATTACCCTATATTTTTCGTTTCCTTAACGCGATTTTTAATGTAGCGCGTGCGCGACGGCTGAAGTACACATTTAATACACGCTCCGTAACTTTAAATAAAAAAAGCACTATCAATTGTTTAAAAAACACAAAAAATAGTAAGAAACATAGATTTATCTTAAAACTAACTACAGTGCAAAACAAAACAAACATAAAGCATAAAAAAAAAGTGCAATTTTAAGAAAAAATTTTCAAACTCTAACTACGCGTCAGCCGCCATACATATTTATCAGATTACTCATCTCTTCAATATCAAGTTTTTAATATTTTAATTACAACGCTTCTTAATCGGAGATCCATGGGGGTACGGTAAAGGCTTTTGTTTTTGTCTCTTCGTGATTTTTGAACTTGAACTGATTTTTTTTTCCTATTTAACGACCTCTTTAAGTGCTCTTGGTGTAAGAATTTATTTTTTATATATTTAAGTTGGCATTTATGCGATTAAAAGGTTTTAAAAATGTTTTTATGAAGAGAAATCTATTTTAATATATATCTAATGGTTGTTTATAATTGACCTGTACTGGGCAAAAAATAAAAATTAGGTATTTTTTATTTTTTAAAGTTGTTCTTTATTTCACAATAATGTTAGACGTTTCGCTTATTTCCATTTTTATAAGCCTTTTCAATAACTAAAAATTTAAAAATTTGAAAAAATTAACATATAAAATATTATATTTTGCACATACATTTTTTTGATATCTATATATATACCTGTATATATTATGGCAAGAGCAAGGTTACTTACAAACTATTCAGAACCCATATGAGCTCACCCAAACACATACATCAATTCCAGCCATATATTTTCCTCCTAAGTTGCAAAAGATACAACATATGTCTGATATTGATAAAAATATGACAATACCTGTAAGACCTGTTACCCCTAATTTCAATAGTCATACATCTCTCATAGCAAAAACCTTACACTACCACCTAGTTTCTTGTATAAAAAAACCTAATTCATATATAATAAATAGTCTTGACCTATGTGAGAAAATCAAAAATATATCCATACCACAAGACCATAAATTACTTTCCTTTGATGTCAGTTCTCTTTTCACCAACATTCCACTAGAACTTGTGATAAACAGCTTAGATAGAAGATATAACGACATCCACAACAAATGCAAAATGCCATTCACAGAAGTTGTTGATACAATTAAATATCTATACAACAACACATATTGTACCTTTAACCACATCATTTATAAACAACTTGAAGGTACGCCAATGGGATCAGCCATATCTTCCTTGCTAGCAGACATTGTCATGGATGACTTAGAAACCACATGCATAAAACAATTAAACTACACTCCACTTTTTTACTATAGATATGTAGATGATATAATTCTCTGCATACCTCAAGATAAAATAGAATATACACTAAATATTTTCAACAATTATCATCAAAAATTACAATTCACTATTGAAACAGAAGACAATAACAAAATAAATTTTTTAGACATAACACTCATAAAAAAAGGCAATAATTTAACCACAAATTGGTACACTAAAACCACCTTCTCAGGTAGAATCCTACATTATGCATCAATCCATCCAGCACACCAAAAAATCGCCATGGTTTACAACCTTGTTGACAGAGCCATCATGCTTGCAGACACCATCTATCACAAAGAAAACATCCAAATTGTCAACAACATACTGCTAGCCAACAAATATCCAAAACATTTTATAGATAAATACATCAATAAGAGGTGGGAATTATTAAAAAACAATAATTATAAAGTACCAAGGACTATAAACCCTAACAACAACATCTATAGAAACAAAATTTTTGTTAAAGTTCCATACAAACCTGGTATTTACCCAAAAATCAATAAAATGTTGGATAAAGATGAATACTGCATTATACCACAACTTAATGATGACATGAAAAAAATTGTCAAAAAAGGAAAAATAGATAAGATAGAGAATAAAACAGGTGTTGTATATAAATTTGAATGTAATGATTGTCCAAATAATTATGTTGGAGAGACAAAAAGGCCATTATTTATGAGAATTGAAGAACACATAAGAAATAAACAGTCGGTTATAGCGACCCATTCCACCACACACCATCACACCTTCAATTTTAAAAAACCAAAAATAATGGACCAAGAAAAAACCTGGGGAAAAAGAAAAATATCGGAGAGCATGCAAATTCAATTAAATGGCCCTACAGTTAATTTAAAAGAGGACACAAACATTTTGAATTGTTCTTATACACATACTATCAACATGCTTGAATAATAAAGTTTAACGCGCAACACTACACGCAGCGTACATAAAAACATCAAACAGCTGATAATCATAATATCAACACACAAGTCTTTTTATAAATACACAGTTATCACTTTTCACTATATTAAACATTCTAACAGATTTTTTATTTATTTATTTTTTTTATATATTTATGTGACATATGTGCAATTTTTTTAACTTAATATAATTTATTTATACTAGTTATGTACAAAAACGTAATATTATAAAGGTATATATATAGATATCAAAAAAATGTATGTGCAAAATATAATATTTTATATGTTAATTTTTTCAAATTTTTAAATTTTTAGTTATTGAAAAGGCTTATAAAAATGGAAATAAGCGAAACGTCTAACATTATTGTGAAATAAAGAACAACTTTAAAAAATAAAAAATACCTAATTTTTATTTTTTGCCCAGTACAGGTCAATTATAAACAACCATTAGATATATATTAAAAAATTATGGGCGATGATAACAACAATAGTAATAATCTATTTTAATATAAATAAATTACGTTTTACGAACACATTTTGTAAAATCGTGTGACACACCTTCTCACCCTTGTAATAATTAGTGAAAGTAAGTTTAAATTTTTTCTATATAGAAAAAGTTTAACCTTATGGTATAACAATTAATCCCCAAATAAAAATTTTTGATAATTAATTGATAGGTGTGAGTGACAGACACTCAAAGTATAGGAATCTCCTTTGTGACAGGGAACGATAAAGGCATTTTTGCTATATTTTTATGTTTTATACTAGTTAAAACATTAAATTACGTTGATTTTTATGGTGTACCATCAAAAACTTATCGAAATTAAAAATTAAAAAAAAAAATTTTTTTAAATTAATGCATCTGGTAGTCAGAAACGTGCTGTACGTCACTTTTGCAAAAAAAACGATAATGAGCCATATATATATACGTACTTTTATACAGATGAAACTTTTAAAAATTAAACCAAATAAATAGTATACATTAATAGTAACAAAGTAACTTCGGAAGGTAGATCGTCAATCAATAGTGCCACTCAAAAGTTCGTGCAAGTTTGAAGTACCTCATGTAAATTATCTGTATATACGAATCTGATACATATACCCACAATCAATAGTTAATTATATTACCGACACAGGATAAAAATCTAACATAAATAGCCCGACGTAAGATGGCACAAAATACAATTCATATAACTAATAACACAGAAGTCATATGTAAAGGCATCGAAGACTAAAATAATAAAATGGAAAAAACCAACAATAATTTCAATATTTTTCACACTAACAATCGAGGCATAAATGCAAATCAAAAAAATCTTTTAACAAAAATAATAGAAATCAAGTACAAACCTGACATAATAATATGCACTGAAATTAGAAAAATCCACAGTATAACTGAATACAAAATAGAAGGCTACGTCAACCACTACAGCGAGAGTAATATCAATCAAAACGATGGAGTTCTTGTTTACGTGAAGGATAATATAAGTTCAAAAATAAACATTATAAACATAGGTAAAATTAAGGCAATAGAATTCAGTATGAACCAAAGTAAAAATAATAAAGTCAATGATAATTTGCTGATAACTGCCATGTATAGGTCACAAAAAGTCAATAAAGATGAATTTAATAAATTATTTAAAAAATACTTAAAAGATAAAAAAAGTCAAAAAAATCACATAACTATAGGTGACATAAATATAAATATATTAGAAATAGATAAAGAATCAGTAGAATATTTAACGAACATGCTTCAAAATGAGTATGCAAGCGGCATAAATACGGTAACCAGACCAAACAAAAACGGTGGTACCATTGCATAGACCATATTTTTTATAGACTGTCAAAAAACAAAAATGCAGTAACATATAATATTCAAAACCAAATAACAGATCACTACATGGCCGCTATTCTCATACAAACTTATACAATACCAAATGAGAATAAGAAAAAATTATACAAATTGAATTACAAAAAATTGTTAACATCAGCTATAAACACAAATTGGGGGGAAATTTACCAAATAAGGAACGTAAATGAAGCAACGAATTTGCTTATCAAAAAAATAGTGGCAATTTAAAATGATTCAAGGGTCAAAATAAAAAATAAAAATAAAAAAAACCTGGTAAGCGCGTCGCGGGACGCCCTATAGAAGTGAAAACTGAAAATCTAAAAATTTGTGTTACTATTTTTTTTATGCGCAGCATTTCGATTAAAACGAACCACATTTTTTTTGTCTTTATATATGCTTATGCATAGTGAAAATTGTTTGTATTTTTTATTAAGTAAAAGATTGAAGGCTAAAAAAAATATTAGAACAAAATAATAAACCATAATAAACTAACTAAAATAAGAAACAAACTAAAAAATGTGGTTATTGAAATGACAATGTATAACATAATGTATATATGTTACCGTTAGAGTTCGCTCTCCCGATAAAGTTAACATTAACCAGTTAAAGTTAACTTTAGCGAAGCATTTTCGTTAAAGTCCACGAAGACGATTAAAATGAATAAAAATATAACTTTAACGGATTTATGTCAGTTAAAGTTAACTTTAACCAATCCTTGTTAGTTAAAGTCCATGAAAGCGGTTTCATATAAGAGTTCGAGTTTGTATTATATATTATATACGACTCTCGCTATAAGGTACTCTCAGGGCTTAGGTTAGGCTCATAAAGATATTGTGAAACATCTCTATGGTTAGGCTACTCTTTTAGAAATGCATTTCTTAGGACCAGTAACCAATCCTAGTTACAAGGCACCCCAAGGGTTAGGTTAGGCTATTTTTTTTACAAGGCATTGTCACAGTATTGCTTACAAACTTGCGCATGGGTTCTTAAGCCCACCTTGCCCTAATTCTAGGGAAAGCCTTACTGCGTGACAATGCCTTTAAAAAAAAATAGCCTAACCTAACCCTAGGGGTGTGTTATAACTAGGATTGGTTACTAGTCCCAAGAAATGCATTTTTAAAAGAGTAGCCTAACCTAATCCCTTGGGTTGCCTTATAGCGAGAGTCGTATATAATATATATTACAAATTTTTTTTAGTATGCGAAACCGATTTCATGGACTTTAACTGACAAGGATTGGTTAAAGTTAACTTTATCGTATACACACCCGTTAATGTTGTATTTTTATTCATTTTAATCGTTTTCGTGGACTTTAACGAAAACGATTCGCTAAAGTTAACTTTAACTGGTTAATGTTAACTTTATCGGGAGAGCGGACTTTAACGGTAACATATACACGTAATAACGAAAGCGCTATAATATATTCGTAAGAAGAATAAGCATAAGAGAGAACGAAGATATAATAGCGCTTTCTCTTTTCATAACGAACATCGAACGTAACGCATCTGCCGTTGCCTTTTTCATAAAATCACTCCTAGTATATTAAAAATTATTTTCGACAACGATGCTATGGAAGTTTTCACATCAAAAATTAACAAAAAAATGAATGGGTAACCAAAAGTATATTAAAATCTAGTAAAGTAAAACAAAAACTATATAAAGTTTGGAAAGATGATCCAACAAATGGGACAAAGAAAAAAAGATTTGTAAAATATCAATATATATTTAAAATAATGATAAAAAATGAGAAAAAAATTAATTTACAAAGACAAGTAGAAAACATAAACAATACCAAAAAATCATGGGAATTTATCACTGAAAACGTTTACAATAAAAATGCAAAAAAGAAAAATGAGAAAATAGACTTTATTACAGAAAACCAACAAATTTTGAAAAATAAAGTGGACATAGCAAATACTTTCAACAATTACTATACAAACATAGCAAAAAAACTGACTGCTAAAATTAAACCCACAAACATAGAGTACAACCCAAAAATAAACGAAAATACAACATTTTTTTCACAAACTGGCACTGAAGAAATCGAAAAAGTCATAAATTCACTAGACGTAAAAAAAGCAACAGGTAATGATAATATCAGAGTTGCAACCCTAAAAACCCTAAGTAACTACTTAACGAAACCAATTGCCCATATTTTTAACTTAATTAAAGAACCTGAAGTATTTCCTGACAGCCTTAAAATTGCAATAATTACACCAATATTCAAAACAGGTGATAGTCACCTATGTAAAAACTATAGACCCATAGCTCTTTTATCAAACCTGTCAAAAATATTTGAAAAACTAGTAAAGGTCAGTTACCTAGAAAAATACGATATTTTAGCAAAAAGGCAATACGGATTTATATTTATACAACATACTATATAGTAAATTAGAAAATATTGGTATACGTGGAAAGACAAAAAATATTATTAAAAGCTATCTGGGAAATCGGAAGCAAATTGTGAAAATAGATGGCTTTTATAGTAGTGAATGTAATGTCGAGATAGGAGTACCACAGGGGTCAGTCCTAGGTCCAATACTATTCCTTATATAGATAAATGAACTGTTGTATCTATTTGAAAATGATATCATATCGTTTGCAGATGATACAACAGTGATATGTAGAGGAAAGAATTGGATAGAGGTTGAACGGGACGCTAATCACAAAATGGGGAGAATATATGATTGGCTAAATACGAACAAACTATTACTACATATAGAAAAGAGAGAATGTACCACTTTTTCCATATATAAATCCACGCAACCCAAAGAGTTTAAGGTTGAAATTGAAATGAACGCGATTAAAAGGGTTGTTGAAAGCAAATTCCTGGGTATCCTAATAGATTTAAAATATGTAGCTTTTTATACCTATATTATACGAAAACTGAGTAGAGTACTAAACTTCAAGCAAACGTTACAAATATTCTATGCACTTATTCAATCCACTGTGATGTATGGCATGGTGGCATGGGGCAGTGCATATAATAATAAAATAGACCTTTTAAACTCAGTACTACAAAAAATACAAAAAATCATATACAAAAAGTACAAACATTTACCAGAATTCGAAGAAAAGTACAGAAAATTGTTATCAGTAAAAAATCTATATTATATTACAGTCATTAAAAGTAAAATTCAGTATTTAATAGAGAAGTACAAGCTAAAGCAAAATAGAACTAGAAAAATAACCCCTATAGATAAAAAAAGAAAAATGGGACAAAAAAGTAACCTTTATAATGCAATAACAATATTCAATAGGCTGCCTATTGATATAAAAGAAAAATAAAAGTAAATAATAGTAAAAAAATAAGCAATATATAAAACATTAAATTATGGTTAAGCAAAAATAATTAGAATTATATAAAATCAAGTAGATTAAGTAATATAAAGAGGCTAAATATGTTAAACAGAAGAGACTATGAAACAGTTACCAATATGTGTAAACTTATGTACAGCTAGTTAATAATTTTTTGATAAGATGTGGTAAAGTTGGTAAAATGATTTTTACGAGTGAAAGATGTTTAAAAATTTTTTATTTTTAACGACGTTTCAATCGATTAAGATCCTTTTCATGAAGCAGCCATCCGCTAGCTCCAGCCTCAGGATACCATCATAAGAAATGTTTCATAAGTCAGGTCCCAGTAACGAACCCTGAGCCGCGCTAGCTGTCACTTTCCTACTCCTTTTACCTTGTAGAGTCTGGTACAAGAGTACTCAGTCACTTAGGTAGCTCTTCATTACCCGCGTCAAATATTTGGGTACTATGAAGTCACTCAGTCCTTGCAGGAAGTCTGTCCATTTTGCCGAGTTAAATGCATTCTTGACATCAAGGGTAACCAAAAGAGTAATTTTACGAGAGTAATGATTACCCGTTTGTGCCCTAGCTATTGCGTCAACGGCCTCCTTCACTGCTTCAATGGTGGACCGCCCCCGTCTAAAGCCATATTGTCGAGGAGATAAGTCTGCTGCTGCTTCTACAGTGTTTAAGATACGAGGTTGCAGCATTTTTTCGAAACTTTTTCCCGCTGTATCCAAAAGTCCTAATGGTCGCCAGTTGGATTGGAGTGTAGGATCACCCTTTCCTTTGCTGATAAGTACCAGTATTGCCTTTTTCCTTTGCCTGCTAAAGACTCCTGTTCGGATGCATGTGTTGTACATCCTTAGCATCAATGATGGACACTCGTGTGCAGCTAATCTTATAATCTCGGCTGGTATACCGTCTGGGCCGGGACCTTTCTTATTTCTAAGGAAGTCCACGGCAGCGAACAGCTCTTCTTGCGTAAAGTCTGGGATATCCTCCATATTGGTGTTATCCTCTTGGTCCACTCTTGTCTGGTGCGTCGGGAATAGGGCATCAACGACTGTTTTTGCCTCCTCTTCGTCCATTAGCGAGCTGGCCGCGAAGCCCCTCAGCTTCTTCTTAACTATCTTGAAACCAAGTCCCCAAGGGTCGTTGTCAACTTCAATACATAGCTTCCTTTCACAGCGAATTTTGCTGGCGTTGATCACCTGCCTTAGGCATCCCCTGGGTACTGCTCGCTGATGATCCAAAGGTCTGCCTTGATCTCCCTCTGAATTTGATACATAAGCTGGTTTGCAATCCAGCTTCTGTGCATGTTTCCTTAGGCCACCTTGATCATTTTCTGATCGCTTTTTGGAACTCAGAGCAATTCCTGGAACCTGGGAAGTGTTTGAGCTCTTTTTCCTTTAATTTGGCAGCTTTGCACAGGAAGCATTGCAGCTTCCCTGTACATTCGACTACCTTGTGGTTTTCCATCCCACATTTAAAGCATAGTTTGCTTCGATCGGGTCCTTTGCAATTACCTGCTATGTGGCCATACGCTAAACATCTGAAGCATCTAAGCGGAGTTGCCTGTAGTCTTACTCTACAACTGCCCTAGCTTAATGCTGCCTTTCTAGCTATTTAATAATAAGAATATTTTTTTTTTTTTTTTTTTTTTTTAATTTTAATAATAATAATAATAATAATAATAATAAAAATATGATCTCATGTCACAAAAAGATCGTTAAAAACTGTTTGTTTTATTAATTTTTTTTATTTTATAGTCTAGAAATGATAATTAGGCAGTTTAAAAGGGTTTTACCAGATCTGATTACAGTTTTTAATATTTGTTATGATGATAGTTTAATGTAATATAATTTAAGTGGAAAACACAAAGACAAAAATTAAAAAAATAAGCATTCTTTAAATATTTTTAAGCATTTTTTTTTACGTCAATATATTAATAAATAAAACTAGATTACCCGGGACGAGTATAAGACTGAGCGAAGCTATAGAAAATTTTTTGATTTCTTTTATAACTTTTTTTAAATCATTATATTATTATTTCTTATTTAAAAATAATCCAAGTTAAAACTTAATAGTTTCGTATTTAATCATCTGCATAAGTATTATTTTATCGTATATATAGTTTATTTGGTCTAGGAGTAATTGTTTTGTTTTTTAAAATAAATTTAGGCATATTAATGAAAAAAAATATAATTTATTGAATTATCTATGTATGAAATTGAATATAATTTTTTTTATTTTATTTTTATATTTTAGTGAATATCGTTTTTCAATTTGTGTAAAAACTTTTGTTTGTCTTTAAAAGAAGCACATAATCGAATAGAGTCGTATCTATATTTGTTGTAATCTTTTATTAGAATTAAATCGTTTATTGATTTAACTCTACTTAATCCAATGTAAGTGGTACCTAATTGCCGTTCACTGTCTCCAATATGGAGAAACATTTTATAAATAGTTTGGCCTTGGGATTTATGTATGGTTATTGAATATGATAACATAAGTGGTATTTGTATTCGGCTGCATTGTATTTTATTATGTGTCCATGTACGGTTTAGAGGTATTATTGGAAATAGATTTTTATATAAATAGGGTCCTTTATAATTATCAAATTCTACCATGACAGCTTCTGGTAATTGCGGTGGTGAATTATTTTCAGCATAAATTATTTCTCTCACATATCCTAAAGTACCATTTATTAAACCTCCTTCAGTCCATAAGTTTGCCCGTAACATGACATGACAATTTTTAGATAAGTATAAAACATATTGTAACCCTGATGCTTTTTCATCAGAACAACGAATGGCTACATTAGGTGCATTTGTGGCTACAATTCTAGCTACTGGGTTTCCTGTGTTTTTCAAATGTTTTTCGTTATGTTCATCTACTTGTATGCATTTCGGGTATAAATGTATTGCATTTTCAAACTTATCCAATTCATTTTTTGGTATAACAGTTTGCCGTCTGTTGTGCAATGCTTCATAGTTTTTTTGTGACAGTTCAGCGTTTGCTATTTCATCTAATAACTTAGAATATGGTGTTTCATTACCTTTTTGTCGGTGTGCATTTTGTAAACAGAAATATTTCTGAAACTCGTTAAAAACAAGTTTTCCTTGTAATTGCATTTTATCAGTATGTTTTTTGGTACTAAATATTGCTGTATATCCTACGGGTGTTAATTGGTTATAATCTCCGAATAAGTAACTTTTTTTTTTTAGAGGTTGTGGAAAATTGAAACGACATGTAAGTTTATTTGATTTGTATTTGTAACGTAAGTAATGTTTGCCATGTATTGTATGTCTTTGCAATCGATTTAATAAATCTATTAAATCGTTTGTCAATCGTTCCTTTTTTATATCTGAAAAATTCTCTTTAGATGGATGAGAAACGCCTATATCATGTCTTGGGTTAATAGCTAAACAAAAGTTATCAAAATATGTACAAAGTTTTTTTATTTCTTCTTCCGATAAATTATTGTAATCAAATGATGGTGCATCTGCTAACTATAATATGCCATGTATATGCGGGGATCCTCTAAATTGCCATTCCCATCTGTACCAAAAATCAGTTACATTAAATATAGATTTTATCACATGTTTTATAAATTTTTCCACTCGTATTTTAAAAAAGTAGCTGACTATCGCTAAGTGTAAAGAATATTGTTGTTTTTTTCAATTGTTTGACCATGGTTATTAGTTCTTCACATCGTTGATACCAATAACTGTTAGTTTACTTTAATTTATTTTAGATGAATAAACCATTACATGTTTCCAGAAGTTTTTATCGTTTTTTAATTTATCTTTTAGCTGTTCTATAGTGCATTCTTGTAATTTTGCTTTGTTTACGTAAATTCCTGCTTTTTGTAACATTCCGTGTCGCATTACGGTATTCATAGCAAAAAATCTGAATCTTGGATCTTGTGCAAATCTTTTATCTTTATATTTCATAAGATGTTTGAAATATTCGTCTAAAGTCACTTTGATTTCTCTAGTTTGTGAAAAGTCTGCTACTCCTCGAGGAAATAAATGTGCGAATGCACAAGCTATGTAACCTTCCGTGGTAAATTCATTAATTGGATCCTTTTCTAAAGTTGGGTAATTTAAATTTAATTCTTCTTTTATCCTATTATCTTGATTAATAATTGATATATTCTGTATATTTGATTCAGTTATTGTATTATCATAAATTTCTGATGAATTGTCCGATTTGTTAGAATTATTGTCCAGATTTTCCATCTTATTAATTTCTAAAGATTGTAATTCATTACCTATGTTTCCATTATTTGGTAACTGTTTTAAAATATCCTCATCTATTTCAATATCTTTGTAATAAATATTATTTAATTTTAGCCATACAAGTGCATTTCTTATTTTATCAGAACGCACTTTGAAATCACTAAATCCACTTGGTGTTTCTTTATGAAAAATTAATGTAGATGGTAAATTATTTGGATGTATCGGTAATTTGTTAATATATTCATTAATATATTGTCGAAAGTTAATTATGTTTCCAGAGTTTGAATACTGATTTCCTTTAATTCTGTAAATTGTAATTATCGGATGTATTCTTGCTATCAACATTTGTTCTATATAACTTAAATCGCATAATTCATCGGGTACCGCATCCGGATCCATATTATTATCAGCAGTAAATTTGTTTGATTTTTTGCAATTGGTGCAGATGTTATTTTTATCCGTATGAATATCATAAAATGATCTGTTACATTTGATGCATTCTTCTGTGACTATATTTTGACATTCTTTTTCAAATGAATTTCCTGCTTTGATTGTTTTATCCGTGAATATGTTTGGTAATTCGAAATTATTTGATTAACTATTTTGATTATCCTGAATTTTATTTGTTTTGGCTTCATTTAATCTTCTTGGTGTTAAATATTTTCTATGCATAATATTACGTTGTTTAGTTGATTTTTTCGTAACTTTAGGCATTTTTCTGCTGAAATTTGTAATATAAGCTATGTAATTATATGTGTTCAAATATAGTTAAATTAATTTTAAATTCGTAAATAATATATTTGGCAAAATGTTTTTCATTTTAATTTTTTGTTTTGAAAATTATAATTTTAAGAATATTTTCTCCTTATAAATTATGAAATTGTGAAATTTCAAATTAATTTTTAATTACAGTAATAATTCATTTTAATTATTTACTTTTATTTTGGGTAATTAATTTATTTAAAATCGTTTTTTATTACCTAAGAAATCCTTTTGTAAATTTAGAAACGTACATTGTTAAAAACAATTCTGGTAATTTTACGATAAAATTGTAAATTAATAATAATTTTATAAAATTTTAAAAAAATTCTTAATTTTTCGATAAAAATCGGAAGTTTAAGGTATTCATACCAGTACATGAAGGGTTAAGGATTTTCTTTTATTAAATGTGAAATATTTAATAAATAATTTTGTCTTGGAAAATCGGAAAATATACTGGGTCAAAAAAATGAAAATTTTTATCCAGAAAAATGTTTTTTTCAATTGAAAACCCTTTAGGCAATGTAAAATGTTTATTCCAATATATTTTGGAAAATATTTTCGGTAAAAAAAATAAAAATTTTCGACAATAATAACATTTTATAAATCTCAAAATCCCCCCAGACAATGTAAAAAGCTTATTTGGTTGTGTTTTTTGGTTTGCCATCTTGGAAAATTGGAAAATTGTTTTTGGTGAAAAATCTCAAACCTCTAGGATATCAGAATTTTTGATAGAGAAGACTAAAATACTTTAAAAAGTTTCACATTTTAACTACAAGAAAACAGTTTTGAACACTTTTAAACACTTTTAAACACATTTGATGAGTTTTTATTTTTGACAGGGAAAATTTTTTGGTTAGTAATAAAATTTGCAAATTTTTTTCTTTAATTTTTGTGTTAAGGTAGTTGCTGGGTCATTTGTAAAATACCGTACAGTGACATGTCAGTTTCCACGTAGGTAAAGCAGAGCTAAAAAGTTTGACAAATCCGCAAAGAATATATTACTATATATAGCTATACACATACGATTTTTTTTTTTACATATAGAAATAATTCTATGCTGTTAGCTATACAATGTTGCAGAGTAAAAAATGTGTTGAAAAAATCTTCGGTTTATTTAACTTTTAATTACATTTTCTTTTATTATAAAACCGACGATCATCTTCAAAATTGAATAAGTTGTTCTTCCATAATTAATTAATAGTCAACTGGTTTTTTTTTCAAATCTATCGTCTACTTTCGTCTTGCAATCAAAAAAAGCATCTCTATCGCACGATTTCTCCCGGTCTCCTATCCTTGCAATGTATGAGTTTTCAACTTTGGAGCTTTATATCTCCTATACAAAACCGACAAATTACTTCAAATTTTATTTTTATGCGCTTTATAATAATATAAAGCTCCTGGAAAAGTTTTATCAAAATCTATCGTCAATTAATTAACCCAGCAACAACCTTAAAGTACAAAATTGGAAAATTTATTACGGATAAAAGTTTGATATTTTCCTTTATAAAAACGATATTTTCAAATTTTCTAAATTACATTAAAGTGAAATTGTTAAAAATTTTATTTTTAAAATTGATATTTTGTACTTGATAAATTCCCAAGTAATGTTCAAAGTATTTATATATATTCTCTATATTTATGTTCTGGATTTGTTATTTTGTAAAATTCTAAAATTATTTTGATTAACAGGAAAATTTTTATTATTCGAGATGACATAAATTTCAGGGAGTTTCCTTTTCAATCAGGAAATTAATTCTCAAAAAATTTATGTAGTTCCAATAATTAACTATTAGGAACCACTAGTGTCGAATATAGTTTCAAAAATTACCTTTATGTCAGAGAAGACGTCTATTGCAGGATCGATTAAACTTATCGATCGATTTTACTTAGTCGATTTATATGTTTTTTAATTTTATATGTTTTATAATTTGAATCTCAGTATTAAATATTTATCTGTAAATAAAAATATTATTGTGTTAAAACTTTTTAAATTCTCTTTTGTAATTTGGTTTATTATTTAAAAATATTTAAATTGTTTGTTACCTAATTGTTGTGATTATTATTTGTTCAATGTTTGAATATTATTTATATTATTTAGAATGCATTTATTTGATTAAATTTTATTTAAAATATTTAATTATTAAATCTCTTTAATTATTCTTTCTAAAATTGTTTATCTTGTAGTCAATTTATATGTTTTTTAATTTTTTAAAAACACGTGATTATTTAATATAATTTATAAGTATCAGGTTCATGCACATATTTATTTTTTAAAATTAAATATTATAAGTGAGCATGGCTACAAGGCCAATCAGTACGGAGGACGCATAAGTATTTTTTGATTTAATTCGCGAATTTTAGAATAAAATAATCAATTTAAATAATTATAAATTTTTGTAATTTTAATAATTTGATTAATTTTTTTAAGAATTTTAAATTTTTCATAAATTAATTATTAAATCAGATATATTGACTAAAGACGGTATTTTTTTAGGTATATATATGTTACCGTTAAAGTCCGCTCTCCCGATAATGTTAACATTAACCAGTTAAAGTTAACTTTAGCGAAGCGTTTTCGTTAAAGTCCACGAAGACGATTAAAATGAATAAAAATACAACATTAACGGGTGTGTGTACGATAAAGTTAACTTTAACCAATCCTTGTCAGTTAAAGTCCATGAAAGCGGTTTAGCATACTAAAGAAAATTTGTATTATAATATATTATATACGACTCTGGCTATAAGGCATCCAAGGATTTAGGTTAGGCTACTTTTTTAAAAATGCATTTCTTGGGATCAGTAATCAATCCTAGTTATAACACGCCCCTAGGGTTAGGTTAGGCTTTTTTTTTTTAAAGGCATTTTCACGCAGTAAGGCATTCCCTAGAATTAGGACAAGGTGGACTTAAGAACCCATGCGCAAATTTGTAAACAATACTGTGACAATGCCTTTAAAAAAAAATAGCCTAACCTAACCCTTGGGGTGTCTTATAACTAGGATTGGTTACTGATCCTAAGAAATGCATTTTTAAAAGAGTAGCCTAACCATAGAGATGTTTCACAATATCTTTATGAGCCTAACCTAAGCCCTGAGAGTACCTTATAGCGAGAGTCGTATATAAAATATAATACAAACTCGATCTCTTATATGAAACCGCTTTCATGGACTTTAACTAACAAGGATTGGTTAAAGTTAACTTTAACGAACATGATGCCGCTAATGTTATATTTTTATTCATTTTAATCGTCTTCATGGACTTTAACGAAAACGCTTCGCTTTATCGGGAGAGCGGACTCTAACGGTAACATATATATTTTATATTTTAAAATATATTTTATTTTAAGATTTATTTTAAGACGATAGGTTTTAGAGGTTTAGTTAATCGTTTTTATGAATGAAAATTTTAATTTTTTTGCCGTAGGATATTTAATTAATTTTCCAATATGGCGAAACAAAAAATATGAAAATAGGAACTTGCTATATTACCTGGGGGTTTTCGAGGTCGAGAAAACGTTTTTAATAATAAAATTTTTAATTTTTTGTCCGCAACATATTTTCCAATTTTCCAACATAGCGGAACGAAAACATGAAAAGTAGAAATATCTATGTTACCATGGGGTTTTTGAGATTGGGAAAAATATTTGTATGAATAAAAATTTTAATTTTTTTGGCCGCTGCATATTTTCCAAAATTTTTAATATGCCGGACTAAAAAAATATCCCTAGATAAATATCCCTAGATAATGTGAAAATTTTTTTTTTTCGTAAACATCGAAATTTTCCATATAAAATTTAAAAAAATGCTATTTTTTATGTGGAGTTAGTTTTTTCTCTATTATTTTTTATCGTGTGTACCAAATGGGTTAGAAATTTAATTAGTTCGTCTTTGTCTCATTTGAGATCATCTGTGAAATTTTGAAGTCAATCGGCAATATTGTTTAAGAGTTATCGTTTAGAAAAATTTTAAAAAATGTAATTTTTTGATTAGCATTCAGTCTTTTCGGTATTATTCCAAAACGTGCATACCCAATGAGCCACAAATTTAATCAGACCCTCTTTGTCTCAATTGAGGTCATCTGTGAAATTTTGAAATCAATTGGCAATGTCGTTAAAGAGTTATCGTGGTTACAAACTCGACATTATTTCGAGGGAATAGACTGAGAAAATAGACTGAAAAAACTTCCTTGTAAAGTGAAAAATTGATGTTTTCAAGTTTTTCAATCAGCTATTCTGTAAAATCCGAAAATTTGTTGGGTTGAAAAATTCAATATTTCCACCTAAAATTCATTTTTCACGCCCTATAAAACTCCTTTGTAAAGTTAAAAGTTGGTTTTTTAAAGTTTAATGGTCCGCTGTCTTGGAAAATCGGAAAATTTGTTGGTTGGAAAAATTGAATTGTTTTTCACCCAAAATTCATTTTTCTCGCCTTAAAAAACTCCCTTGTAAAGTTAAAAGTTGGTTTTTTTAAGTTTAATCGTCCACCATCTTGGAAAATCGGAAAATTTGTTGGGTTGAAAAATTCAATATTTTCACCCAAAAGGTATTTTTCTCGCCTTAAAAAACTCCCTTGTAAAGTTAAAAGTTGGTTTTTTAAGTTTAATCGTCCACCATCTTGGAAAATCGGAAAATTTGTTTGGTTGAAAAATGGAATATTGTTCACCCAGAATTCATTTTTATCGCCCTAAAAAACCCCCTTGTATTGCGAGAAGTTTATTTTTCAATCCACCGTCTTGGAAAATCGGAAAATATGTTGGGTTGAAAGATTGAATATTTTTCACCCAAAATTCATTTTTCTCGCCCTAAAAAACCCCCTTGTAATGTGAAAAGTTGATGTTTTCAAGTTTTTCAATCCGCTATCTTGGAAAATCGGAAAGTTTGTTGGGTTGAAAAATTGAATATTTTTTACCCAAAATTCATTTTTCTCGCCCTAAAAAACCCCCTTGTAATGTGAGAAGTTGATTTTTCAATCCGCCATCTTGGAAAATCGGAAAATATGTTGGGTTGAAAGATTGAATATTTTTCACCCAAAATTCATTTTTCTCGCCCTAAAAAATCCCCTTGTAATGTGAGAAGTTGATTTTTCAATCCGCCATCTTGGAAAATCGGAAAATTTGTTGGGTTGAAAAATTGAATATTTTCCACCTAAAATTCATTTTTCCCGCCCTAAAAAACCCCCTTGTAAAGTTAAAAGTTGGTTTTTTTATGTTTAATGTTCCGCCATCTTGGAAAATCGGAAAATGTGTTAGGTTGAAAAATTGAATATTTTTCACCTAAAATTCATTTTTCTCGCCCTAAAAAACCCCCTTGTAATGTATAAATTTGATTTTTTCAAGTTTTTAAATCCGCCATCTTGGAAAATCGGAAAATACGTTGGGTTAAAAAATTAAAAATTTTATTCATAAAAATTTTTTTTAACCTTAAATACCCCTAGGTAATGTGAAAAGTTCTTTTTTATTCGTAAATATCGAATCTTTCAATATTAAAATTTAGAAAAATGTAATTTTTCGATTAGGAGTTAGATTTTTTGCTATTATTTTTAGATTTGGGTACCAAATGGGCTGCAAATTTAATCAGTTCGTCTTTGTCTCATTTGAGAGCATCTGTGAACTTTTGAAGTCAATCGGCAATATCGTTAAAGAGTTACCGTGGTTACAAACTCGACATTATTTCGAGGGAATAGACTGAGCTCAGCTCAGAGCTTCGCTCTGAGCTTCGCTCAGTCTAATTAAACTATGGCAAATATATTAGAAAAAATACTTTAAAGATGCCATTAAATAATGTTTAATAGAGTAACTTAAAAATATTCTTTTTTCTTTTTCTTTTTACTAAATGAAAAAAATATATTAATTTAGTTTATAAACCATCGTCGTATCTTGACCATTAGTTCCGAGGGAATTTTGGAGAAGAATGGAAAGGAATTTCGAGAATAAATCTTAAATTTTTCGAGACGCGTTCATTGTACAGAAATGATCCTAAGACATTCATTGTACGGAAATGCTCCTAAGACATTCTTTGGATGGTCTATTTCCGCACAGGTAAAACCAAAGAAAACATGTTTTGAACCGATGACATTTTGAATTTAGGTAACCTATAGTTTCAGAATTTCACAGTACTTGTGTAGACATAAAAACATATAAAATTTCAAATTAACACAGTTATTTTAACGATAATAGAAAGGAATAAATTTTTATAGGGTTTATATTATAATAATCCTATATACAGTTGAACCTATAAAAGGAATATAAGTAGATGGGTTATGGGGGATCCCTATTCTGGGCAGTAAAAATTTTCAATTTTCGAGGTGTGCCCATTCATTTAAAAAGCATGTAAAAAAAAGCAAGATCGCTCGAAAAAATTAAAAAAGTATCTAAGACGAAAATAATGATGTTTTTCCAACAATATTTTCATTTTCCGGTTTTTGCTTATGAAAATTTTTGATAATAAAACAGCACGTATCAATAATAATCAATAATAATAATAGTACATACTATATCATGTTATATCATGTTATATCATGTTAGATTTCCAAAAAAAAAATCGACTTTTCGATTTTTTAAGGTGCTCTTGCGTTTTTGGACGTGATTTAATGAAAAAAAACTTTTAACCGGTTTGTGTAAACACAACCTAAATGCATGGAACATGTTTACTTCCAAATGAGGACTAGATATAATACAAATGTTACTCAACATTACAATACAATTTTCTATTGTTGTAATTTGTAATTATCACCTTACTAGTTGTTAAGATTCTAAACCCAAACTATTTTGATTCCCTAAACCTGAATTATTATATGTCCCTGAACCTGAATTATTCCAAGTCCCTAAATCGATATTATTCTAAGTCCAGAAACCTGTATTATCTTAAGTCCTTAAGCCCAGATTTTTCAGTCTTTTAAAAGTATTTTATTTATTTATATATACTTCCCTAATTATTCTAAGTCTTATTTGACCCCTCCCCCCTTATATAGGACAAATTTGACCCCCCCCCCTTAAATAGAACAAATTTGACCCCCCCCTTAAAAAGGACAAATTTGACCCCCCCCCCCTTAATTTTCAAGTTCTGAAGTACCCCCTCCCTATAAACATGGAACATGTTTATAAGTTCTACGTAAACCGCATCTAAAAATATTTAGTCGTTGGACAGCGCCAAAGCATTTTCGATTTTCGAAAATGGGCTCAGGAACGTCGGGCGGGACTTAGAGCTACTAAATTTAAAAGGCAACATAAAAATAAAATTTAGGGGAGTATTTCATAGTTTTTTTGGTCGCTAAAAGCTATGGAATTGCCTATTTTAAATTATTTTTTTAAGGCAAAAAGTTATGAGCTAATTTCAGTGGTAAAAATATCAAAAATTGGACAGTTTTTGACGTCAAAATCTTGCTGCGGACTAAAAAATGTTTAGAAACGATTTTAAAAGAACAATCCGCATGTTTTTTGGGTCACTAAAAACGATGAAATTGGTTATTTTTATTTATTCTTGACGGATTCAGAGTATTGGGCCAAATATTGTAGCTTGATATTCCAAATTTAGCATTTTTTTAAGTTAAATGACTGTCAAGCGTACAGATAACCTTTCTGAACCTCTAGAAAGGTAAATTATCATATTTTTGTATTTTTTTAAGGGTGCTAGTTTAGTTCAGTGTTACCACAATAAAATATGGTTTTCAGGCAATTTTCCAAATAATGTTGTCAACTTGCAATTCATTCAAAATATTTCCAGTTGGTCGCAAATATACTGCTTTTTTTATAAATATTTTTAAAAGAGTAAACGTCTTCTTTTTATAATGAACTCTTGTCGATATCCTCTTCCCCGAATAAGCGGTGTAAATAGAGCGGCCAAATCGAAACATCGTAGTCGAGAATGTTGCTTGATTCCTGATGCAATGTTCGCAGAATTTTATTTATGGACAGCATATGACTCTGAACTGCACAAAATCAAAAAACGCTGCCAAGTAATTGGCACTATGGTTCCTCATTAACAATAACAAAATGTTCTTAATGGTCTATTTTATCTAATAAAAATGATAATTCTAGATATTAGTACTTTCATGGAAAAAAATTAAATACTACGTCCCAAAAGAAAAAAAATATTGCTTTTTTTTTTAATTTTTTTATGTAACTAAAAATTTTCAAAAAATTAAGTATCAATTGGAGATATAGAGTAAAAACGATAATTCTACATATAAATACTTTCATGGGAAAAAATTAGGTACTACGTCCAAATAGAAAAAAAATAATGCTGTTTCTTTAATTTTTTTATGCAAAAAATTTTGAGAGAAAAATTTTCAAAAAATTAAGTTTCAGTACCAAAATATTAACTAAAAAGTATACTTCTAAAACTATAGTACTCCCACAGAAAAAAATGAGGTACTACTTTCAAAAAGCAAAAAAATATTGCTGTTTTTTTTATTTTTTTATGCAAAAAGTTTTGAGAAAAAAAAATTCAAAAAATTAAGTGTCAGATTGGAGATATCGAGTAATAACGATATTTACAGATATTGGCACTTTCATAAGCCAAAATTTCGGTACTATATCCAAAAAGAAAAAAAATATTGCAGTTTTTTTATTTTTATTTTTTTTAAATGTTGAGAACAAAAATTTTGAAAAAATTAAGTTTCAGGTCCAAAAAATTACTATAAACGATATTTCTAAAACAAGTACTTCCACAGAAATAAATTAAGAACTGCGTCCGTAAAGAAAAAAAAAATTGGTATTTTTTGTATTTTTTGGTGAAAAAAATTTTGAGACAAAAATTTTCAAAAATAAATTATAAGATTCGAGATATCGAGTAAAAACGATACTTCTAGATATCAGTACTTTCATGGAAAAAACTGAGGTACTACATCCAAAAAGAAAAAAAATATAGTGTTTTTTTAATTTTTTTATGTAAAAAGTTTTGAAAAAAAAAATTTCGAAAAATTACGTATCAGATGGAGAAATCCTTTACAAACGATAATTTTAGATATTCGTACTTTCAAAGGAAAAAATTAAGTATTACGTCCTAAAATAAAAAAAATTTTGGCGTTTTTTGTATTTTTTGGCGACAAAAATTTTGAGAAAAAAATTTTGAAAAAATTAAGTATCAGGTCCAAAAAATTACTATAAACGATATTTTTAAAACTAGTACTTCCACAGAAATAAATTAAGTACTGCGTCCGTAAAGAAAAAAAAAATTGGTATTTTTTGTATTTTTTGGTGAAAAAAATTTTGAGAAAAAAATTTTCAAAAAATTAAATATCAGATTCGAGATATCGAGTAAAAACCATACTTTCAAATATAAGTACTTTCGTGGAAATAAATGAGGTATTACATCCAAATTAAAAAAAAAAAAAGTACCTCGAGCTTTTTTGGTGAAAAAAATTTTGAAAAAAAAATTAGGTCTTAATGTCGTGTTGGACGTGAAATATCACCGGTTACAGTGCGACATACATACATACATACATACATACATACAGACACACACACAAACACACAGACTTTTTTTAAAAACCGGTTTTTTAGCTTCCTGAGTTCTCAAAACGTGCTTATATGCCAAAATATCGAAAATCAAAATTTCACCTATCACAAACCAAAAATGTTTATAGTTTTTATAACACAAAATTCGTTATTAAATAATAAAGTTTTTAAAGAGCATGCATATCGAATAGTAAAATTGTTTTTTTTAATTTAATAAATTTTATTTTTTAATTTTATTAGATTTCAAAGACAAAAAAAATTTTTTATTTGCTAAATTTCTAGTCCCATGGCTGCATCTAGCCAATGGATGATTTTCATCATCGTCGTCCCCGTTGAAATCAATAACCTGCTTTACCTTTAACCAAAAAAGCATGTCACTTTTCATGAAATCAGACTTGCATGCTTTCAAGATATCAGATGCTTTTATGCTTTAAAACCCCCCTTAAATTGGTCCCCACACTCCTTAAATTTTTTCAAAAATATTAGTTAGAAAAATCCACTATAGTTAAAAACATTCCCACATGTAAATCGATGCTATTTTTTAGCAGACGGATCGTAGGTTTTAATTTACCCTAAAAAATTTAAACCTACATAAGAATATTTTTTTTAACTATATAATGTTTTTTAAACTATAATGTTTTTTTAAATAATGCGTGTCCTTTGAATTTTATTATTATTATTAAAGCATTTTTCTTACGCGATTTTTATTTTAAAAATAATCTTAAAAAACCCACCATAGTCATGATTTTAAACACACGATGAATCTCATTTATAAAATTTTTATCATATTGGCTTGGCATTTAAGCTTAAGTCACGCGTAAGACGCTTTAATGAATTTTATCTTTTTTAAAAAAGCAATAATATGATTTCTTTGTTTATCATTTTGCATTTGTTAAAAACATTCCCACATGTTAATTTGTATGCAAACCGATCGTATTTTTTAATTTATCCTAAAAAATTTAAACCCACATGAGAATATTTTTTAAGCTATATAAAGTTTTTTAAACTATAATGTTTTTTTAAACAATATGTGTCTTTTGAAATAAAATATTATTGTTAGAGCATTTTACTCTAGCAATTTTTTTATAAGACGTTTATTTTTATTATATGTATGGTTTCTTAAATGGCTGATTTTCATTTTTTTTGCAAAAATAGATTTAAAAAAAATAATATACAAATCTTGTTTTAGTGCTGTAATTTTTAATAAAAGTTTTTTTTTATCAGAGGAACAACTTTTTAACCTAATATAAAAACTAAGTAAAATTAAAAAATTTTTATTATTGTGCTTTTAACCGATTATTTGTTGAGGTATAAAAAAGTACTTTTATACTTTTGTGAATAAATACGTAATTTTTGGTCATATTTTAAACTAAAATAGCATCTAAAACATTAATTTAAGGTTAAATAGCTGTTGGTACATCTAAAATTAAGTGAAATATAAACTTTAAAAAAAGGAAATAAAAATCTATGCACTTATTTTGCTTAAAACACCAAGTTCTTAATACAAACGGTAAAGGCTTTTTAGGGGAACGGTAAAGGCTTTTTTATCATATTTTAGCCACAAATTTTTTTTCAACTTAAAATTTTTTTATGGTGTATGGTCAACAACTTTATGAAATACAAACTTTAAGACAAAAAAATTTGTAAATTCTTACTTCAATCGGTAGATACGACCACGTGACACAATTTTTGCAAAAAAAATGAAAATGAGCGAAATAATATTATGGTTTTTGAATTTAATAAAAATATATATTTAGTTTTTTGTCAAAAAAATGTAAGGGTATCGACATTTATATAAACAAGTACTTTGAGGTCTGTTTGCATCAGTCTAAAATTTATCTTTGAATCTTGATATTTCTTTACCATGAGTCGTATACACTATACACTTGAAAGTAGTCCTTTAAAAAAGCCAGAAAAACAACCAGTAAGTTCAATATACGCGCGAAAAAGTTTTTTAATTTTTAAATAACGGTTACTGGTGGTTTTGCAGCATGGAAACCCTCGCTATTTTGTTCTGTAAACCAATACAAAATAGAAAGTATTCACAAGAGTTTTAAAGATCTCGATGTGTACGAAACTTTTAAGAAAAAAATGATTTATTGCAAGTGTATAAATTTGTGGAAGAATCTAATCACAAGTTAGAAAATTGTAAATTTGAAACTGATAACGAGTATGTTCAACATATATATAATTTGAAAATGGTATTTGTGCATGTTTTCGCGATAACTATCGAAATTTACAAGAAATATACTATAACAGTTTATACCAGAAAGCTCTGCACACATTTTACCATTACATTATTTTGTAACGTGTTGATAAACGCTAAAATACGTTTATTTTAATTTTAATAAAATATTTAAATTTTAGAAAAAAGCTGCGACATTTTTGTAAATTAAGTTATAGTTTGATTAAATGAATTGATGACATTAGCGACAAACGCACACACAGGTATTTAATAAAAGCCGCGAAGAACTAGATAAGAAAAGTAGAAGGGAGAGAAGCCGATCGACAATGCGGGTTTAAGTGACCAGCGAGGACGATATTCGGCGACTGTCCCTTCTAAATATAGGTCACGTTTTTATATTGATAATATAATTACGCGTCACCGGCCATTATAGTTAAAATCTTATATGCAAAATAAATTTATAGTTATGATTAAGTTTTGAAAAAATGTACGTCGCGATCAAGAATTCTGCTATAGTTTTATGTTCATTTTTGACCAAGAAAATATTGATAGTATAATTAGATCCAGTGAAATGTCGTGAATATTGGAGAACATAAACGAGAGACAAAAGAATTTTAGATTCTGTTTCCACGTGTTTTCTTATATAATTTTAAATATAATTACCGTCGCGACAGTTTTCATTAATTTTGTATTTTTGAATTGAATAAGTGAACATTTGATTTTGAATAGTGAAGTTGGATATCCTAGGAAAGTTAAGTATCTTTGGAATCCAATTTCAAAAAGAAAGAAATTAAGTGATTAGGAAATATAAGAAGAATTTTGAGCAGTACCTAATATCATCGAAAATGGCAGCTAATGATAATATCTTTAGCACCTTGATTTTTGACGACAAAAGGTAAGCCCGAAACTCCTCGTGTGTTTAATAATGTGTGTGTGTCGCGATCGTTAAAAGTTATTTAAATTTTTGATAGAGACAGTGAATTTTTGATAAGACAGTGATTTTTGAATTACAAAGATAGTGAATTTACTATTTTTGTATAAGAAAAGACGGTGATAGTTTCTAAGTTTATATTATAAAATTTAATTAATAAAAATTATGATTTGTGTTTGAAATTGATAAAAATGTGCTTTATTTTCCCTTATGTTTAAATCATAAATATCTCTATCTCTTTTTCTCTATAATATTCCCCCGACCCCGATATTAAAGTATATTACTCTCTTTCTCTTTTCAGCTTATATGATACAGATTGGTAAGTCCCGCGAACACGTGAAATTATAAAATTGATAAAAATTAGATATTTACAATAATTTGTCTATTTCCGCAAAGCCGCATTACAATTTGACCAATGCAAGATCAGAAAAACGATGCAAAAGTCATTTATTCGATTAATCAGATAATATTCAAGGAATTTCCATTTTATAGTTATTACTTTTTACTTTTGTCCTATGATGAAAAGGTTCCTATTTTTGGATCAGAATCGGTTTTTCATATATGTATTCCGCACTACGATAGCACATATTTTTTAAAATTTCTATTGCTGACAATTATTTTTGACAAACCTAGACCAAAAATATTATGCTCGATGATTGTCTTCTCAATAAAAGGCGTTATTCATCATATATTCAAAAATATGGCTTCTCTAATCAACTTTTTAATAAGTGGGCAAGTCACAAATTCGCAAGCATTATTGGATGCATGATTGAAGAATATGAAATAGCATATCTATATTTTTTTAACAAATTTGAAAATTTTAGTGAGAAACCAGCAAGCAAGACCTCGGAAAAAAGAAAATACGGTCTATTGCTGGATAAATCGATTGAAAATTTTCAAAAAGATCAACAATTGCAGAAGAAAATTCGTGAAAGCCCATGCTGAACAGAAGCAGAAATTAAAAAGAGAACAGATTGAAATGTCGAAATTATGCATTTGGGATGAATTTTGAATAATTTGTTTTATATACTGTATCCACATAAAATTTTGTAACTATATAATTAAAAAGAAAATGTATATAAAATTTAAAAAAAATATTATCTCATATTAATAAAGTCTAAGAAATTAAACTTTTTTCCTTTTTTGTATTTGTTAAATAATGCACTATATTAAGTATTAATAATATAATAATTATATAAGTTTATAAGTATGAGTGCGTGTGTGCACAGAGTGTAAGCGCGTGCTTTGAGAAGCGGCGCACAGTGTCCAGTCTTAGGACAACTATTATAGTAGTCACACCTCATTTAAATAAATTATATATTTTTGTGCTACTAATTATTAGTTTTTTATTATTTTTTACATCACCAGTTTTCAGTTAATCAATTATTTATTTATAAGAATACAGTCCACTAAGCTACTCATCAACATTCTGGTCCATCATCGCCGTTTAGAATACTATAAAAAAAAGAAATTTCAGTGCCCATAAGAAATAATCATCGACCGCATGGCGGCATAATGTATTTTATTAGAGGAGTTCTATTTCGTCAACCATGATATTTTCAAGTTTTTCTGGTTAACAAGTTCAAAAAATTAATTAAGTGAAGAAAAAATTAAAAAAATGACAAAAATTTTTTCAAGTCAAAAATCAAGTTGGTGAAATCTCTAATAAATACATGTGCGCGGTTTTACCGGCACAAGGTTTTACGGCCGCCATTACAAGTTTTTCATCGAAAATTTTTGCTAAAAAAAAAAAATTAATTATTAGTTTGTCATTCAGTTTTGGTGATGTTCAGTTTTAAAGTTGTCCAAGACATAAAAGTTAATAAATATTTTTTTTCATAAAAAATTAAAGTAAAAAAAAAAAAAAGTTAGTTAAAAAATAGAGTTAATTAAAAACTCAGTTAAACGTAGATATTGAAAAATTTTTAATAAATAATCAAAAAAAAAAGTTAAAAAAAAAATCATAAAAAAAAAGAGGGACTCTATTATTCAGTGAGATTGTGACGTCATCAAGAAGAATAAATCCAAGAAATTACCGGAAGGGCCTGCGCAGTCAAGAAATCACATGTTTACATGTGTTTAAATAATTTCAAGTTCAAGAGGTACTGCGCGCGCAACATTCTAGTTCCCTCTTCTGCTCAAGGTTTTTTATAAAGCATATCTTTATGTATAAAAATTTTATTTAAAAAAAAAAAAAAAGTTCAAGGCACCGCGGGGTGAATGATAAATTTATTTTTTTGTGTGCAAATATGAAATATCAAATTTGAAAATGTTTTTTAATAAAAAATATCCTGGGTAAGTTTTTATTATCCTTTGTGATGATCAGTTTATTAGTTTAGTTGTAAAAATGTAGTTTTTCAGGTTTGCAGAGTTCTTTCAACAAAAAAGAAGAGAAATATTTTAGTTTCAGTTATTATACAGTTTTCTAAAGTTTTTACAGTTATTTTTTATTTTTCTCTTTTTTGGGTGAGAAAACCTGTATCAATTATTCAGTTTTTGGAATTATTGATGATTTATTTAAAATAAGTTTGCATTTATGCAATTTAAATTTTACCATTTACAAGAAATAAAAGGTGGTGAAATTTGTTGCATGAGTTTGGAGGTCCCATTGAGTTTCCGTTTCTGAAGAAAAAGTTAATTACTAGTTTTCTTTTTTTAGTTATAAAGTTAAAATAATTGTAGTTAGTTTATTTTCTTTTCTTTTCAGAAGGGTCTCGATGAGAAAATCTTTTTTTAGGATTGTTCTAATGGGAACTTTTGCACATTTATATGTAGCAAAGTTTTTTCAATAATTCCAACAAGAGTTTGACTAGTTCGGTTTATGCAGCATTTTTCATTAATTTTTTTTTCTTTGAAATTTTGCATATTCTATTATTATATAGTTTTTTACTCAGTCATTTTGCGCTTTTAGTTATTTTGTTAAGTTAATTCGCGCAAATAGTTATTTATATGTTTCGTTAGAAGTTTGCATACTTAAACAATTAAACTTTTTCTTATATTAATATACGTTAGTTAAAATGGCAAAAAGTTTAATTTTAGACAAAATTCTATTTTGCAACGTATTATAAATTCGTATACCAATTTTATTCAAGACGGCAATGAAAGCATATACAATGCTTCCACCTGCTTAGAAAATTTGAATGACATGTGGTTTCATTTTGAGGAAAATCATTATAAAATTTTAAATATAGCTAATTCTGATAAAACAAATTATATAAAACATAATACTTCTGATTCTGTTGAACAAAGTTATTTAAAAAATAAATGTCAGTTTAATGAATTTATAGCAACCCATAACCCTCAAAATGATAACTCACATAGATCTTCACGTTTTGCCACTGAAAATAATTTGGAAAAATTGGAAAGAATCCCTATCCCAAAATTTAAGGTAGTTTTACGGAATAGGAAAATTTCCGAGACATGTTTAAATCTTTAGTTATTGATAAAAGTTACTCTGATGTATTTAAGTTATATTATTTGAAATCCAGTTTACAGGTTGAAGCCCTTCAGTTAGTTAATTCATATAGTATTACAAATAATAACTTTGTTTTCGTTTGGGAAAAGTGAGTCAACAAATTTGAAAATACGAGGCGGTTAGTTAATTCACATTTATCTTCATTTTTTAATTTAAAAGATATGAAAAAAGAGTCCTCTTCCGAATTAAAACGAATTTTGAACGGGATTACAGCTCCTATACAAGCATTAGAAGCATTAAAAAGAAATACCAAGTATTGGGACGATATGTTGGTATTTTATTCAATTTCCCTTTTTGATTTGGATGCGCGTAAACAATGGGAAAAATATGTTGGAAATTTAAAGAATTCAAAAGAACCTCTCTTATTTTCAGATTTACTTAGATTTATAGAAAATCATGCAGTTTTAGAGTCAATCGAAGATAACACGGTAAATAATTTTAATAAATCAAATAAATAATTTTAATAAATGTTACAAATAATAACTCAAAAAATAGCAAAGGTAATCAAATCTAGTGTATTATTTGTAACAAAGATCTTTTCTTTTCCTTTTGCGATATTTTTTTGAACAAAACTGTACTTGAAAGAAAAGAATTCGTAGCTAGTAAACATAGATGTTTCAATTGTTTAAGATTGCATATGCTACCTGAATGTAAATCGGAAATAGATGTAAGTTTTGTCAAAAAAATCATCATTTTACATTGTATTTTTCTAATCAGTCAGATTATTATAACATCAGTCAAAATTTTGACTCTAATTTAATTAAAAATATATATTTGTCTACTGATAATAAGAATGCAGAAAAAAATTTAAAATTTCTTAATAGTGATGATGAAAATCGTCCCTTTTCTAATTCCTGACGATAGCTTACCTCTGGGTAAATGGCCTTATGCCTAGATTCTGAAAATTTGCCCAGGGAATGACGGTTTAGTAAGAGTTGTTAAATTAAAAACGGCTACGACTGAATTAACTAGACCAATAAACAAGCTAATTTTGCTTTCAAAATATGGAAGAATTAGAAAAGGTTTAATTTTTTTGTATTAAAATTATAAATATTTTTGTAAAAATTGTAAATGATGTAATTTTTTTGGAATGAATGAATGCATGTGTGAAATTTTTAATATAAATATACGTAAAAAAAACTGTGTATAATAAAAAATAAAGTGTATTGTAACTTATTTATTTTTCTGTAAAAAATTGAGGGTTAAAATTTTAAATTTTATTTTAATTAATCTTTTAAATTATTTTAATGTGTAAATAAAAACGAATAAAATTTTTCATGTTAATTTATTTTCTATGCAAATAAATTAAAAGGGGGGAGAATGTTAAATAATGCACTATATTTAATATTAATAATATAATATTTGTTAGTTTTTTATTATTTTTTACATCACCAGTTTTCAGTTAATCAATTATTTATTTATAAGAATACAGTCCACTAAGCTACTTATCAACAGTATTATTCCATTCCCCTGCTCTTTATACCTAACCGTGAATAAAAAAATGTTTTTTATATTTCATTTTAAAAAACACTATAAAAAAATCAATATTTTTTATAGTCTTTATCTTTTTTCAAGAATATATGTATAGAAGAAACTATAGTTTAAAATTTTTTTTTCCTTTTTTTAAAAAAAATACTAGAATTTTAAAAAACTTTATTTACCTTCAAAAATACTGGATTTTAAAATATCTATTAACTTTTAAAAAAAACACCTTTTTTAACTGTATTTTAAACCCTTCTTTTTATTTAGTCTTACTAGTGGGGGGCTGAAATCGGGTATCTAAGCAATTGCAAGCATACAATGTACCAGAGTTTATATTTCCGTTTCTTTTAACGTCATACTAAAGTCAAATATGTCGGTAAAATTTTTAAAAATGTACTTTTACTTTTCTACGCTTTAGAAAATAAAAAAAAATTATTTCAGGCTTTAAAGTATAATTTTTGCAAGGGAATGAATCAATATGAAGTTACAAATTTTATTAGGAACGAAATAACTACATTTTACAAATTTAAAACTCAGTCGGTAATCCTATGTTAAAAACATAAAGGTTAAGGATGATCTTAAAGACTCTTTTTTTAAAAAAAGTTCAAGGTGGTTGATTGTATTAAAATTATTGAATCGAAAAAAATTGAGCTAGTTGTCGACTTTCGTAAAAATTTTACAGAAATTAAAGAAGAAAATATTAATAAAAAATGTGATGAACTAAAAATGATTATTGATAATTATGCTGCGCATCGACATAATATCGGTCAAAAAGAATATTTCGAAAGTGCAAATAAGGATACCGAAGCTTATCGATTAAAAAGTGCTGTCTTCTGAATTTTTTGATGCGTGTCAAGAAACTATAATTGATTAAATAAAAAATACTCTTGAATTACATGCCTCTGTAAAAATAAGTATAATATTTAATGGATTTTTTCATTTAAAAAATACTGAAAAAATTAAAATATTTTTTAATACAAAGTATGAAGTTTTAATTGAGAATATCTGATTTAAACGCGTTTTACGAATCTAGCAAGGAAAAAATACTTGCGCTTTTACAAGAATTTCAAGGAGAAAAAAGTGACTGGAGCTAAGATCAGATTATATCTTCTCAATCAATAATTTCAAAGTATACAGCTTTGAAAGTTGTCAATTTCGTTCAACTGCCTGCATTGATACGTTTTAAAGCAAAAGCTGTGCTCAATATTGAAACTGAGGAAATAGCTGTTTTCTATTTTGTATTGCAGCGTCTTTAAAACCTACAAAATTAATCCCTCAGATCCAAGATCATACAATTTACGTGAATTGAGATTAAATTTTAAAGGTATAGGGAATGAAACGGGCAGAGGCCCATTTACTTTCAATGATATCGAAAAATTCGAAAAATTGAATTTAATTTCTATAAATGTTTTTATTATTCAAAAGAAAAATTTGATAATTCCTACATGCATTACAAAAAAAGAACGTGAGAAACATATTCATTTATTATTAATTACTAGACTTGGGGTCAATCATTTTTGTCTAATTACAGAATTATCTAGACTTGTATTGTCGCAGTTACGTAAGCACAGACCAAAAAAGTTTATACGTAACTCGTGCTGCATTTTTTCTACTTTGAAGAAAAATTACAGAATCACAAAGTCGTCTGTGGTAAATTAAATAAATGCGCCATCAAGCTGCCCGAAAAACCAGACAACATATTGTAATTTAAAATTTATCATTAGAAATTAAAGAATTTTTTCGTTCTGTACGTAGATTTGGAGTCGAATTTACGTCCTACTGAAAACGTTACTGAAATGATCAATGCATACCAACATCACGAATGTTTTGCAATAGATTATTATTTAAATGAATCTTTTGATTCGCCGTTACAAGGATACAAATGTTACGAAGGAACTGAATGTGCAAAATGTTTTGCCAAAGAGTTAAAAAAGCTCGCTTTTGAAGTTGAAGAAGTAAGTAAGAATTTTTTGTTCATTTTTTATGTTATTATTGAATTTTTGTTTTTAAAGCATTTATTGAACTTTTCAGATTTTAACAACAAATGAGTCTGAAATTAACAGTGGATGATTGGAAATACATTAATGAAACAACGACGTGCCATATTTGTGAAAAACCATTTTCCGATCGAGATGTACGAGTTCGGGACCATGATCATGTCGGTGGAAAAATGAGTGGATTGAGCCACCAGAAATGTAATTTAAATTTTCGGAATAAATTCACAATAGTTTGTATTGGGCGTCATATTTCAGGGTATGACTTGCGTTTTTTAATTAAAGAGCTAACCCAATACATAGATGGGGATTTACATGTTATACCACGAAACATGGAAAAATATTCGTCCGTAGTTAAATATGTACGTGGTACAAGAATAAAAATTCAATTTATCGATAGTTTACGATTTTTAAATGCATCACTGGAAAAATTAGCAAGTTTTTTATCAGACGATCAGAAAGAAACATTAAGATCTGAATTTCCCAACAAAACAGATTCTGATTTATTATCCTTAAAAGGCATATGCCTTTACGAGTATGATGTTATTGTTATTTATTACGTTATTTATTACGTTATTTATTATGTTATTTATTACGCACTGATGTTATTCTTCTTTGCGATATTTTAGAAAATTTTCATGATGATATCATGAAATATTTTAATTTAGACCCAACGTGTTACATCTCTTTAAACGGCTTTACATTTGACGCTGCACTTAAGTATACTGGCGTATCTCTGGGACTTTTAACTTACATAGATCATTTAATGTTTTTTAAACGCTATACGCGGGGGTTTATGTATATCAAATATTAATTATGTAAAAGCAAATAATAAATATTTGCCCGACTATAATTCAGAGCTTTCAGACTCTTTGATTTATCTTTTCCAAAATACAAACACGATAAATTTAAAGACTTTCCAATGTGTCCTACGCGAGCTAAACTCCCAGAAAGTAAAACTTAGAAGCTTTTGGCCGACTTGAACGATAAATTCAACTTTATTATTCATTATAAAAATTTAAAGTAAGCGATTAAGCATGGAATTCAAGTTAAAAAAATTCATAAAGTAATGAAATTCGCTCAAAAACCATAGCTACGACGGTATATTGAATTTTGCATATTAATGAAGAAAATTGCGCCTAACGAATTCGAGAAAATCTTCTGAGTGGTCTTTTCGGAAAATTTTGTGAACAAATACGTAAATGGAGCAAAATTTATTTTTCCGGAAAATGGTCTGATCGATGCGGCCTTGAAAAGTTGATTCCCTGACCAAATTTTAAAAGAATCGAGCTTTTTGACGATGATATTGCAGCTGTTGAGTTAAATAGGCTATTTTAATAGACCGATTCACTTATGAACATTTTTGGCTTTTGATATTTTTGGTTTCTCAATGAGGAACCATTGTGATAGGTCAAATTTCGATTTTTGATTTTTTGGCATATAAGCACGTTTTGAGACCCCAGGAAGCTAAAAAAAAATTGTGAAATTTCACAACCATTATGGAATTAAGACCTAATTTTTTTTTCTAAAATTTTTTCATCAAAAAATCTCAAACTTTTTTTTTTTTTTTAATTTGGATGTAATACCTCATTTATTTCCACGAGAGTACTTATATTTGAAAGTATGGTTTTTACTCTATATCTCGAATCTGATACTTAATTTTTTGAAAATTTTTTTCACGAAAAAACAAAAAACACCAATTTTTTTTTTCTTTTTGGACATAGTACCTAATTTATTTTTATGAAAGTATTAATTTTAGATAGTTTGTTTATAGTAATTTTTTGGTTCTGATACCAAATTTTTTAAAAATTTCTTTCTCAATATTAAAAAAACAAAAATTAAAAAACCTGCAATATTTTTTTTTTTTGGTGTAATACCTCATTTAATTCCATAAAAGTACTAATATCTGAAAATATTGCAACCGGTGTTGTTTCACAACAGTTATGAAATTAAGACCTAATTTTTTTTTCAAAAATTTTTTCACCGAATAAAGCTCTAGGTACTTTTTTTTTTTTAATTTGGATGTAATACCTCATTTATTTCCACGAAAGTACTTACATTTGAAAGTATGGTTTTTACTTGATATCTTGAATCTGATACTTAATTTTTTAAAAATTTTTTTCACAAAATTTTCGTCACAAAAAAATAAAAAAAATACCAAATTATTTTTTCTCTTTGGACGCAGTACCTAATTTATTTCTATGAAAGTACTAGTTTTATAAAGTTCGTTTATAGTAACTTTTTGGATCTGATACCGAATTTAAAAAAATTTTTTTTTCTTAAAATTATAAAAATTAAAAAAATTGCAATATATTTTTTTTTTAGGGTAATACCTCATTTAATTCCATGAAAGTACTAATATCTGAAAATATTGTAACCGGTTATATTTCACAACTATTATGGAATTAAGAGAGGAATGTATGATTGCATGGTTGTAATCGGTGATATCAGTGGCATATTAATGTATTAAGCTTATTGTTTGAGGAACCTTAGTGCCAGCTAGTTGGCAAGGTATTTTTTCGCAATAGTAAATTAATGTAATAATTTGTATAACCAGCATCAATGCGTGTATTAAAAATGATGCTGTAATGTTTTGCAAGTCATTTTATAATCTTGGCGAAATTCGCATTTTTCCAAGTGATCTCTGCACTTTACACAAGCTAAAATATCGCTTGATGGCTTGCACGGAGTTTCGTTCAAGTAGATTCCACAAACGTCGCTCATTGCTGCTATCATCAGGGTTAACATTGTCAAAAATCATGATACTGTGTGGCTTAGCTTGGGATGACAAAATAACTTTTGTTTTGTCAGAAAATGTGTAATAGCCAATTTCTTTAATTCCCGAAAAAACCAGTTTCGTGTACTCAAATTTATTTTGAAACAAAGATTTTGAGTAAGCATACAAGTTTTTGAATCTAGTCCCATAATCATGAAACACTACGCTTATCAGAACCGTTGTCTTGCCACAGCCAGAAGAACCAACTATTATTGCACGAATATTATTTGGCCATATTATACCGTGTTTAGATCTACGCGATCCAAGATTTTTGTCTTCTAAATTAATAATTTTTATACAAGATTCCAGTAATTTGACCTTCATATTGCTCGGAATATGATGTTAAACTAATGGTTGCTGAATCAGTGAGCTTTTTTTATATATTTTTTGCCGACTTTTACATATATATTTTTTGTGCAGATGTTTAGATATATATTTGCGTTTTATTGTTTGTTTTATTTAGTTTATTGACAGATCTTGACCAGTTATGTATAATAAAGATTCTATTTCTGGTAAAAAAACCGGCCGAGGCTTACTTAATACCCTGTTTAATAAATTGCCTTTTGAGCTTCATTTTTCAGGATACAGGTAGTTATAAATTTTTTTTTTTTTCTTTTTTTTAAATTAATGCTATAATTTATTGTTTTTTTGGTTAGGTACTGTGGCCTAGGAACAAAATTAAATTTGAGATTGGCCAGACAAGAATCTGGGATTAATCCTTTAGACGAAGCAAGCAAAGAGCACGACATTGCGTATGATCAACATTCCGACCTAAATAATCGCCATGCTGCAGATAAAATCTTAGCGAAAAAAGCTAAATCACCGATTTTTTCAAAAGACGCTGGTGTTGGCGAGAGAATTGGCGCTGCTGCTGTTTTGGGGACTATGTCCATAAAAAGGCGGTTGTGTGCTGGATTAGGATCAAAAAGATGGATTTTGAATTTTTAATTTTTTCAAAATTTTCACAATTTTCATGCCTGCTTTATCCGCAATAAGTGCTAGGGCAGCGGCAATTCGATCCATTCACGATATTGTGAAAGCCAGCAAAGCTCTGAAAAACAGTAGCGTTTGAGGCCATATAAGAAAACTGGAAAAGGAATTCGTAAAAAGAAAAGAAAATTAGGTTCAGGATTGAAAAAAAAAATCTAAAAAACGTAAAAAATAAAAAAATATTTTTTACAGTAAATGGACCAACTATGGGTAAGCAATTAGCGTTAATGGCAAAAGGTAAAATATTTTAGAGGGATATATATGGTTGACCAGCTGCCTTTGACCCCGTATAAAAATGAATCCTGTATTTTTAATTTACACGCTAGCTTTAAACCGGGTTCCCACTGGACATGTTATCAAAAACGCGGAAACTTAGTAAAATATTATGATTCATTCGATAGGGGTACCGCCACTAAAAGAATTTGTGAAGTACGCTGGTCCAAAAGCTAATATTATTTACAATAGGCATCAATTTCAAGACTATGTTCTAGTAATTGCGGGCAATTGTGTATACAGTTTTTGAAATCTTTAAAAGCTTAAACCACGTGAAAAATCATTCATATATAATCACGAGTTTTACTGGTTATCAATAACTCGATATTGAGTTCTGAATTTTTCCCGCCTATTGTTTTTGAGCATGATTATGAAGTTGCTCTTATAAATTTGCCCGCCTGGTACTCAAGAAGACAAGAAGTAATAATATAGGCTAAGAAAAAAACTTTAAAAAGTAAAAATATGCGTTTTATACTATTTGGTTTGTAATTAAATCTCAAAAAACAACTGATATGCTTTATAAGTTTGGTTTCAGATTTTGATTCCGTTTAATAGAATATTTAATATTTTCTTTGATTACCCACTTAAATCTCATCCTAGCAGAAAAATTGGAGTTTATTGAAACCCAGTGTTGATTTTCAATACCAAGTTTTAAAACCACTGGGTTTCAATAAACTCCAATTTTTCTGCTAGGATGAGATTTAAGTGGGTAATCAAAGAAAATATTAAATATTCTATTAAACGGAATCAAAATCTGAAACCAAACTTATAAAGCATATCAGTTGTTTTTTGAGATTTAATTACAAACTAAATAGTATGAAACGCATATTTTTACTTTTTAAAGTTTTTTTTTTTAGCCGATATCAGTTATTTTTTAATATTTTTAGATATTTAGTAAAGGCTAATCTAATAATTAATAAAATTTATAAATACAACTTTTAAATTGCAAAAACTTAATTTGGAAATTAATTATGTAATAAAATATTTGATTTGAAAAATTGTTTGCATTTGTTCAATTCTGAAATTTATTTTCGAATTTTTCTTAAACTTAATACTTGATTCAACTTTTCAGTTGCGAAAATTAAATTCTGCAATCAAGTAATTATTTAATAAAATATTTAATTTGAAAAATTTTTTGCATTTGTTTAAGGTAGGGGATCGAATTGGAAAGGCGTTTTTCAAGACATTTTTCTTTATTTGATTTCTCAGCCCCTTTATTAGTTATAGGTTTACAATTTTTTTTATGCCTTTATTAGGTATTTGCATACATGAACAAATTTTTTTTTTTTTAATTTTTATAATTAGTTATATTTATAGAGGACGCCAAAGTACAGGTGCAAAAATTCCATTCAGTCCATGGCCAGGAGTTAATCTCCGGATTGGCTGGGCCGATTTTCAAAAACTTAAGTGTGTTCTCTTTATTAAAGTATATTACAGGGCAATTTACCTAAAGTAGAAAAAAAACCAAAAAATAAAAAAATGGGCAAGCCGGAAAAAAAATTTATTTTTTGCCCTATTACGCTTGGAAAAGGCATATTTAAATTAATTTTTTTATAATTTTATGGTAAATTGCCCTGTAATATACTTTAATAAAGAGAACGCACTTAAGTTTTTAAAAATTGGCCCAGCCAATCCGGAGATTAACTCCTGGCCAGTTGAAAATACGTAGTTTCGAGATAATCGCGTTTGAAAATTTTTTTTTGTATTATTTCTTAAGTATTTCGCACGTTTAGAATCGTGTAATATCGTTATAAAGCAGAATTTCGCCTAAATATTTTAGAAGGGGATTTTTCAAGGTATAAAGAGTTGGAAAAAAAATTTTGAGATTTTGAAAAATCCAATTCGATCCCCTACCTTAATTCTGAATTTTAGTTTCGAAACTTAATTTTTCAATGAATTTTATTAATAATCAATATAATTTTATAATTGAAAATTTTCAATTAGTAGTACAAAAATTTCATCGCAAAAGAAGCTTACTTAAAAGTTTATATAAATTTTAAAATTTCCGCGCTTATATTTTTACTATATTTACTCCGTGATTTCTTTTCCTGCGCTGTATATAGTAGGTCTGTTCTTTTTTTCCCAAAAAAGTTAACCTGGAGCAAAACTGGGGTAAAACTAAACAGAACGCGCGTTCTTTTTAATGGCGGTAATTCAGAAAGCAAAACGTTTTTTTGGGATAAAATTCTTTTGCTAAAAATTAAATGTCAAAACATGTTTAATATAGCCTTTTATCATTTATTAATCTATTACTTAAAATAAAAGAAATTAATAAAAATTTAAATAAAGTACAATCTAACCTACAAAATGTTTGAAATGAGCGCGCATTTTTTTTCTCTGTTTAACTCCAGTTCTACTTTTTTGGGGAAAAAAGAACAGACCTAGTATAGTATACCAGTAATATAATTCTATGGTGTATAATATATGAATATATGAATGCTATATATACACTATTTCATTAATAAATAAGGATAGAGAAAAAGTCTCCCCTGAACTCTAGAGATGGAGATATATAAATTACTAAGCATAAGAAAAAGAAAGAGCACTAAGTTAGTTACATTGGAACAATATAAATTAAAAATTCTTTTTATTAAATAAATAATATATTTTACTACAAGGATTTTGGATTAATATAATTTAATATGTTTTTGTAATTTCATTAACTGCAGAAACTTAGATTTGGTATTATTTTAAACAAAAAAATAAAAAAATAAATAATCTTTCAGGTTAGATCGAACCTTTTTAATGTATATGACAGTAAGCTACGTTAGTGCGAGTATGAAAGTATGAAACGGGTCGCACTACCGATGCTCCTGCAATTTTGGTATGAGAAATAAAAAAATTAAATTTCCAGTTGGAACATATGAGCTTCTAGCTAGAAGACTTGCAAGAGTTTCTAGTTAGTAAAATGAAAAATGATCTTGAAAAAAATCAGTTTCCAGAGACAGCTCCAAAAGAATTGCGCAAGCAGGAAATTTATCTTAGAGTTAATAGGTAAACGATAAAAAGAGAGGTTTTTTCAAGATACAAAATTGATTTCAGTCAAGAGCGCAATATTGGCCCGCTTCTGGGCTTTAACCCGGTAAAACTCGACGCGTTCATAAACCTTTAAATATTTTGCAGATTGAATCAATTAGATTGGAGTGCAATATAGTTTCTGGCTGAATATCAAATGGGAAGCTGACGCACACGTTTTACGAATTTTTTCCAGATGTTCCTCCTTGGTATAAAATTATAGAAAATCTATCTCACGTAATTTATCATCCATTATCGACCAGAACAATTGATCTCTGTGATCAAAATAATAAATTAGTGGATTTGAGAAAAGAGATCACAATTGTCTTGCTACATTTCAGAAAATGCCTATAATATTTAACCCTGCGGTGATTCAGGATCCCGTCATTGAGTTGGCGGCAAGAAAAGCGGTCGCTTCTAAGTCAAAATATTTGACTCTTGAAAACGCTAATTACCTGAAATCTTTGGGTTTTAAAACTAATAAAAATGCCTTCAATGTTAAGATGTGCTCAGCGCTGTGCCAAGAGATGATTCAATCATCAAAATGGAGACGCATACTTATCTACTATACAATTCTAATTTTTAAAAAATGGACGAAATTGGAATTCCCGTCGAAAAACAATCTAATTTTTTGTTTCCACATAATTCGGTTTTGTACATAGAGGGAAAACTCAGTGAAATAATTCCAGCTACTGTTGAGCAAGTAACTTTAACGAAAAATATTTTGCTCTTTTTATTTAGCGAAATAAGACTGGAGGCAAATGGCTTTGTTTTCGATCAAGTAAAATCGCCTTCTAATGCCATAACCATGAAACAATATGTTTCTCAAGAATATGGTGATGATTCTCGGTTGAGCGAAATGGGCTCCATATAAATCGAGATAAGAAAAAATAGGACTGTTAGCTACTGGGGCCTGATTCCGTATTTACATCTATCTATCGCTGCGATAAATATAACGCGCGAAAATAACGATAGGATTTTATCAAATTGAAAAAGCACAAAAATTACTAACTTTCCAAAAAACATTATATTCCTTTAGTAGTGCTGCCAACTTATGTCAATTAAACATTTATTTTCTTTACGTTGCATGTACAGTTACAGTTTTCTTGGTCTACCTTATTTGAAAAAGTTTATTATACTATTTTTTATTATTTAAAAAAGAATAATTTAAAATTTTATTTAAATACATTAATTGTAATAATATAAAAAAGATAATTTTAAATAAATATTTATTAGGAAATCTATTGAAAAAAAAATACTTTTTAATTTATTTGAAAATATATAAAAATTTGATTCATAAGTGAACAATGGATGATTATAAATTCTACATACTTATTTATTGCTCTTTTATATACACGGAAAAAAATTCTAAGTTGTATTGACAAATAACTTTGTTGAAATATGCCAACAAAGTATTTGTTGAATTGTCATAGTTACTTAGTTGATTCAAACAAGAGTGAAAATTTTGTTTAAAAAAAATTATTTTTTTACTATTTTTTTTTTTTTTTTTCTATTGATTATTTATTTTTGATAATTATTTTTTTTATATTTATTTAGGGTATTTTTTTTTATTAATAATTTTTTTTTTTGTTAATTATTTTTTGTATATTTATTTATGTACTTATATATTTATTAATTTAAAATCTGTTAAAAAAAAACGAAGAAAAATTTTGACTGCTACTGGGATCGAACTGAGTCCGCCGGCTTCCGAGACAGCGTGATTATCCATTCTGCTAACAGGACACTTGTATTTAATAAAAAAATTTTAAGTACTATATGTTACAGATAATAATTTTCGAAATTATATGCAGAGTAAATTATGCATACCCAGCGAAATGCATATTATTTAAAAATAATAGTTAAAACTATCATAAATAATTTTTAGGAAATTCCATTTCTTTATTATAATAATAATGAATAATAATATAAACAAAAGCGCGCTGCTGAAGAACAGGTTTCGACTTGTCGCCGGCCGCGGTGTTAAATACATAAAAGGATAGAAAGAGAAAGAATGAATAAATATTTTAATATAAAAGAAAAAGCATTGACCTAACTATAAAAATTAATCATATTAATGTTGTAGGTTGTTGGTTTATCTAACGCTATGTTGATTCAACAAAGATTTAAGTGGTTAACTTAACGATTTTAATTTTGCTTGAATCAACAAAGTATTTGTTGGTCTAATGTTTTTATTTGACAATTCAACGTTTAATCTTTCCATTCAACAAACTTACAATACTAATCATATTTCAGTAACGTAATACGTTTAGTTTCTCTTATATTTTTTTTACGTGTATGTCTAGATCATCAAGGGAAAATTTAAATAAAGTACTCCAGTCAAAATACGGGTTTGGGTGGACTTACGGTTGCGAATACGAGATTTGCTCTATTATATGTTTTTCGGGTCGCTGAACGCGAAAATCGGGGTCATTTGGCTAAGAAAATGGGGCTTCACCCTTAAATTTGCAAAAACTACCCCGAAAAAGGGGTATTTTTGATGTATTCGCGTTCTGAGTCGATAGATTTGTCCAAGAATTGGTGTCTAAGGGTTTTTCGGGTCGTTTTTTAAGAATTTCAATGATTTTTGAAGATAAAAATAATATTTCATCCTTAAATTAGCTAAAACTACCCCCCAAAGGGGGTGTTTTCGCTATTTTCGCACTTTTTGCGGCCAGATTTGGTTAACAAGAGTTTTTTGGGTCGCTGAAAACGATTTTCATGGATTTTTTTATGAATAATTAATATATCACCCCTAAATTACCGAAAACAACTTCCAAAAGGGGTGTTTTTGCTGTTTCTGCATTTTTTGCGTCAAGATTAGGTCCACAGGGGTTTTTTGGGTCACTAAAAACGAATTTTATGGATTTTTTATTGAAAAATTAATATTTCACCCTTATATTAGCTAAAACTACCCCCAAAAGGCGAATACATCAAAAATACCCCCTTTTGGGGGTAGTTTTTGCAAATTTAAGGGTGAAGCCCCATTTTCTTAGCCAAATGACCCCGATTTTCGTGTCCAGCGACCCAAAAAACCTATACTAGAGCAAATCTCGTATTCGCAACCGTAAGTCCACCCCCCCCCCCGTATTTTGACTGGAGTAAAGTTGCTAATCTTTTTTTTTAAGTGAATATGTGACTAAATAAATAGGATAGTTAAAGATACGCTTAGAAAAGATGAATAGTTATTTTTTGAACGAGGGGAAAAATGAAGACTTGGCTTCCAATGCTGTTGTACGCGAGAGAGCGTAGCGAATGAATATAGACAGTATTGAAAGTAAAATTTACTTTATTTTTTCCCGTTGTTTAAGGTACTCTCGCATAAAGACTGTAGTTATATAAGAGTTAGCAGTTATTCACGTAGGTTGAGCTTCACAATAAACGATGGTATCAAATTTTTAGGCTCAAGCCATTCAAATTTTTGAAGAAAACAAGGTTAAAGTTTCAAAAGATTACATGTGTTTTTATGGGAGAAATTTTTAAGACGAAAACCATACAATCTATAGCTTCAGATTAAATTTTGATGTACCCTTTTTTGCCCTTTTTATGTAGAACCATGTTTTAAATAACGGAAAAAAATGCAGGATACGATGCATGCTGTTTGCATACAACTGCAAAAAGGTGAAACCTACTTTTTGTTCCTTGTTTAAAAAATAGCTATTTTATGTATGGGCACGTACAGGATAGAACAAACAGCCAAAAAATAAAAAATATAAATAAATTTTTTTTGGTGTCACTTTTTACCTGAGATTTGTGAAACCACTCCTATTTCACACGAATACTCTTTCATTTTTCCTGATGCATAATTTTGAGATTCAGTTACTCCAAGGTTTTTTCAATTTTTTAATTTTAGCTTATAAAAAGGACCAGTTCAAACTGAAATGACTCAAAACCATGAAACTTTTAACATATATACATATTATAACGGGAAAAAATTTTCTTTTAACCTGGACTACATAAAAAATTTTTTTTTATTTTTAGCCACTTCCGGTTTTATTTTTAACAGTTTGAATTTTTTAAATTGACCGGAAGTCAAGTTTACTATAATTATTTTTTCTCAAACTTTTCCATAATGTTGGCCTATGTGTCAGTTGGTCCCAAAAAAATTTTTGATATGGGATATTCAAATGAGCATCCACAACCATTATTTTAGTCTGCTAAGAGTCTGTTTTGAGTTATTTCGGATTAAACTGGGTAGCTGAAATCAAAAAATTGGAAAAATCAAACTTTGGACAGCTGTATCTCAAAATTATGCACCAGGAAGTGCAAAATAGGAGTGGTTATTTCACTTATCCCAGGTAAAATATGACACGCACACAAATTTTTTTTAAATTTTTTATTTTTCGGCTAGTCGTTCTATCCTGGATGTTTCCATATATAATTTACATCAAACCAAAAAATATCTATTTGTTCAACAAGGGAAAAAAATAGGATTTGACAGCATTAAAAGTAAAATTTCCTAAATTTTTTCCCGTGTTCTATAGTTTTTCATTAAAAGCAAAAAAAAGATCGCCCGAAAGTAAGAAAGTAGATCTTTTCTGCAGCGTATAATGAAAATCAATTTTTTTAATTTGGTTTACATTTTTATAATTAAATTACTTTAAAATAAAAGCGCATATATTTTATAATAAATAATTATCACGTTTTTTATAAGTTTTATTTCTTTTACTTGGAATACCTAAACCATTACAATAACTTTTAAAAGTTATATCGCATAATAATTTAGTATGAGATACAAATTGACTACTAACTTTTTGTGCGATACGGCAAAATTTGAGTTACATCAAAAACTTATTCTTATTTCAATTGATTTCACAGTGATATAAACCAAATTTATCAAAAATTGTACTCTCTTTTCTAAAAACATTAAGCTGGCGCATGCGCATTTCTAAAATTTATTACGATACGCTATTTTATCAACTTGATATAAATAGAGAATCAGGCTCCTGCCTCCCTTTAAAATATTTAATGGGCTATTTTCAAGATTATAAAAAAATTATGATTTTCAGCAGACTGGAGCTTGTATTTGTAAGAAGCCGTACAGGTAAAAATTGCTTTTTACAGGTTGCTGCTGCTGGTAGAGATCAATACGAGGATATAAATATCGAAATTTTAAAGATGGCGTGGAAAATGGTACATGTAGATTTCAAGGATATTTACAAATTAAAATTATTAAAAATATTGGAATCCGGGAGAAAAGTTCCAGTCTATTTTTAGTATATTATTATTAAGTGAATTGGTAAGTTGTGCGGCACCTTCTGATCGGCCCCTGTTTGTAATATTAGGATTCCAACAAGATAGACGAGAGAATGTAAAAAAAGACACTAGCATTTATGATCATGCTAACCTTGGAAATACTCGGTTATTTTTAAATTCTCAAAGATATCCAGCTGAAAACTTGGGTCTTGATTTTGCAAGAAATTAGTTTTCAACAGCCTACAATCTGTTTAGCTCTTTTCAAAATGCCTACTAAGGCGAGTCTGGAAAGCAAAAATTATCCATAAACGAGTACAAAGATGTGGCACCGTTAATAGTTTTTGACTGTTCTAATAGCGATCTTTCAATTAACGTCTCAGCTTATGATATAAGATTTGAATTTAAATTTAAGGAGCAAATAGCTGAAAAAACGACTGCCTGTTGCCTATTAATTCACGAGCGCATTCTAAATTATAATCCTTTTAATAATTTAATTGAAAAACATATGTAAGCTTTTTTAAATGGCATTCTACGTAGATTTTCAATGTTTTAGATACGGGAAGAACTACATATTAAAAGAACTGGCGATTTTTAATTCTCTATTCAGGTTAAATCATTACATTTTCAGCCCCCTTTTTTTTTTTTTTTGAACTGACATATACCGACGTAGGGTATCCCAAGGAGGCTTAAGCCTGTGCTGGGGCAGTTGCGGAGCAGCCGACTTTAAGATGTTAACTGAACTTGTATTCACCCGAACATTTTCAATGATTAACCAATTATTCATTAGCTATTCATTGACAATATCCGTGACATAGGAAAACTGCAGAAAACCTATGCCAAGAACAGCCGGATACATGTTTTCTACATAGTATTCGATTTTTCTTTTAAACACTATGCCGAAAACACGATCCTCACCAGACAGCGTATATAACGTCAGTACAAACTCTACACGAGAATCCGAGACGGTCACCCATCCGGATATCAACCGCGCTCATCTTTGCTTAACTTTGTAAGCAAACGTATAGAGTTTATACTACCGCGCTACGAAGCTGGTATTTTTTTAAAAATCAAAATTATCCCTAAAAGAGCAAAAGCAAGCAAGATGGTTAAAATTAAACTTTCATATGTTAGTATGAAACAATGGATTTGTGAATTACTACCAGCTATCAAGAATATTGAAGCTTTCGTTGAAAAATGCAAAGGAAATTTATGTTAAATGGCGAGAAAAGCAGGATTGGTTAAGGAAACGATGTTTTAATGTTATAAATATCGAAGACTTAAATATACAGTATTAAATAAAACAAAAAAATATTCATGGTTTACGTTGTATTTATCATGGAAAAAAGGTGGGCATGTATGTTCACTTCAAAATTTTTTTTTCATGAGAAAAATAATGTTACAAATTTTGAGAAATAAATAACCATTGTGATGGGTCAAATTTTGATTTTTCATTTTTTGGCATATAAGCACGTTTTGAGACCTCAGGAAGCTAAAAAACTGGTTTTTAAAAAAGTCTGTATGTGTATGTGTTTGTATGTGTGTGTATGTGTGTGTGTGTGTGTAAACGGTAAAATTTTACAACCATTATGGAATTAAAAAAAGTAAAAATAATATTTTATTGACCAGAATTGGAGCTAAACTTAATTTTTTATTGTTTCAAATTATTTAAAATAAATAAAACAATACAAATTAATTTGATGTGTAACAATTTTTTTATTTCACAATATTTCACCAACAAATCCGTTGGCCTCTTCAGGTGATATAAAAATACTTGTTTTCTTGAGCTATGCGACACTGGGTGCTGCCGACATGAGACTATGGAATTAATTATGGAATTAAGACCTAATTTTTTTTTCAAAAATTTTTTCATCAAAAAATCTCAAACTACTTTTTTTTTGTAATTTCTATACTCGATATCTCGAATCTGATTTTTTCTAAAAATTATTTTCACCAAAAAATACAAGAAATACCAATTTTTTTTTTCTTTATGGATGCAGTACTTATTTTATTTATGGGGAAGTACTAGTTTTAGAAATATCATTTATAGTAATTTTTTGGACCTGATACTTAATTTTTTCGAAATCTTTTTTTTTTTTTTAATTTTTGACGTCAAAAAATACGAAAATCGCCAAAATTTTTTTTATTTTAGGACATAATACTTAATTTTTTCATATGAAAGTACGAGTATCTAAAATTATCGTTTGTAAATGGATTTCTCCATCTGATACGTAATTTTTCTAAATTTTTTTTTTTTAATTTTTTACATAAAATAATTAAAAAAATAGCATAATTTTTTTTCTTTTTGGACTTAGTACCTCATTTTTTTCTATGAAAGTACTGTCTAGAAGTATCGTTTTTACTCTATAACTCGAATCATATAATTTATTTTTTGAAAATTTTTTTCACTAAAAAATACAAAAAATACCAATTTTATTTTCTTTATAAACGCAGTACTTAATTTTTTTCTGTGGAAGTACTAGTTTTATAAATATCGTTTATTTATAGTAATTTTTTGAATCCGATACGTAATTTTTTCAAAATTTTTTTCTTAAAATTTTTGTCGCCAAAAAATACAAAAAACGCCAAATCTTTTTTATTTTAGGACGTAGTACTAAATTTTTTCTATGAAAGTATGAATATCTTGTTTGTAAAGGATTTCTCTATCTGATACGTAATATTTTTTTTCAAAATTTTTTACATAAAAAAATTAAAAAAACACCATAAATTTTTTTCTTTTTGGACGTAGTACTTAATTAACAGTATCAAGAATAAGATCATTCAAAGATCATTCTTAGTTTTTCTTATGAAATTATACTTTGTTAGGCAAAATAGACCATTAAGAACATTTTGTTATTGCTAATGAGGAACCACAGTGCCAATTACTTTGCAGCGTTTTTTAAGATAAATACATTGTTATACTTATTTAAATACCTTATATAAAAAAAAGCTTTTTTTTTCCTCTAAAATATTTTTACTACAAAAATGTTTAAGATTATAAATATTTATATGAATGATATCAATGAAAAAGGTGTTTTTCAATGGATGATGCCTTTCCTGATGTAAATATTCAGTGGCTAGAAAAGCGATGTTATCATTAGCTTATGGATTAATAAAAGGTCACAAAGAGGGTTATCTAATTCAAATTGTTGTATCATGTAAAGGGAGTTTTTTATATATTTTTGATAAAGCTTTATCTAGATTTTTTACAAAATATCTTAAAAAGCCAAGATCAACAATAAAAAATTGCTTAGAAATCATTAATTTTTTTAAGGATATAAATGGGCCTGAGGATTATGAATTTGTATCATTAAACGTAATCCCATTATTTCCTAATTTGCCTCATGATCTGATTCTAGAAGCAGTGGATAGGAAATCGGATTATTTGTGTACTAAAATGTTACCATTGACTAAAAATGAATTTTTAGGTGGCATAAAATTTTTATTAAATTCAACATATTTTAAATTTAGTAACAAATATTATAAATGGATATTAGGTGCACCTATTGGTTTTTGTACAAGTTCTTGGTTTGAAGATTTAGTATTAGAGGCCTTAGAAAATAATGCGTTACAAAAATTAAATAGTAGTAACCTTGAGAATAACATATTTATAGTTTGGGAAAATAAATCTGTATTATTTTATAAACGTTACGTGGACTATTTTATGCTATTAGTAAAAAGTGATAAAAAAGATCAAATTTTAAAAACTTTCAATAATTATGATAAGAAATTACAATTTACAATAGAAAATGAAGGTACAAATAAAAATATTAGTTTTTTAGATATGGAATTAATAAGAAGTGATTTATTGGTTTTGAAAGAAAACATGTTCAGGCAGATAATTAAATTATTTGTCACTACATCCTGACTCTCAAGAGAAAGCTATGATACCTGGGCAAAGTCCTAAAGGATTATCTGCGGGACCGAAGGCTGCTCTACGATACGCTCGATGGTAGGTGGGAAAGGGTCGGTTCTTGGACCTGACCTGTGGTATGCTTTAACGATGGCTTGCTGCGCGTTGACCTTTCGGAAGGAGTCTTCTTGATCGGGTACACGGACAATGTGGCCATAACCATAAAGGTTAGAGAGAAGGAAGTGGCCCAGCAGAAACTGAATGAAGTTATGAGACAGATCAACCTCTGGATGGGCCAGCACGGGCTCCAGCTCGCGATTCCAAAAATCGAGATCGTACTGCTGACCCGTCGAAGGGTTTCCACTATATTTGACATAAACGTCGACGATGGCGGGAATCCTCACTCGATCCAAACCAGAACATCAGTGAAGTACCTGGGAGTTTTGCTTGACAACAAGCTGAGCTTCTGGGAACAATCTCAGAAGACAACTGAAAAGGAAGTGGCTTCCACCCGCGCCCGCTCCAATGCTATGATTACATGGCAGGGACGATGGGACACCGACAAGTGTGTTCGGTGGACGCACAGGCTGAATCCGGACCTGGAGGCTTGAACAGGGTACGAACATGGGCAGGTGGATTTCCATCTCACCCACTTCTTAACAGGTCACGGATACTTCAGTGACATGTTAAAGAAGGGGCACAAGTTGTTAACACGGCAGTGTCCGGTTGAGGTAGATACCGCAGAGCACTTATTCTTCGGATGTGTGTGCTACTCGGAGGGGCACCCGCCCCACAGTGGGCTAGAAAAAGTCAAAAAGGAACAAAATTCGGCTTCAGCGTAATTTTGACTGAAAATAAAATTTAAAAAATAGAATTTATAGGTTGTCATATATATTAAACGATAGGATACCGCTTTTTTTGAAAAAAAAATATTGGAAAATTTTTTTTTGCGTGGGAAATCAGCAAAAATTTTTTTAAATTTGGCACTAAAAATGGGATAAAATGTCAAATTTATAAAAAAAAGTTTTTTGATGATACATATACATAAAAATATGCTGAAAAAACCATAATTAACCTAAAAATTTTATCTCAGCTGTGTGTGTGTCTACGATTGTAAGTGTGTTAGTGGAATATTCGAAAAAACTTAAAAATTAAAAAAAAATCAGAGTTTTATTAATTTTTACTGTTTTTTACTTCCTAAAACGCACAAATAAAGTATATATGGGTTTTTTGCATCTACCTTGGTCTTATCCTACATCTGTGTATTTTTATGTCTGTATGTGAGCGTGTGTAAAACAAAAAATAACCACTTTATAATTCAATATCATTATGATTAATTTAAAAAAAACCAACTGAAAATACGAAAATGCGATTTAACTCACAAACACATACACACGTACACGTACAACCATACTCACATGGACAAAACTGCACACATTTTATATCAATACACACATACATTCAAGTTTTGTCACCTATAAACAAGTTAACCATTTCATTATTTAATATCTTTATGATTAAATTTTAAATAATCTACTAAAAATGCGAAAATTCAATTTTACACACGCTCACATACAGACACAAAAATACACAGATGTAGGATAAGACCAAGGTAGATGCAACAAACCCATATATACTTTATTTGTGCGTTTTAGGAAGTAAAAAACACTAAAAATTAATAAAACTCTGATTTTTTTTTAATTTTTAAGTTTTTTCGAATATTCCACTAACACACTTACAATAGTAGACACACACACAGCTGAGATAAAATTTTTAGGTTAATTATGGTTTTTTCAGCATATTTTTATGTATATGTATCATCAAAAAACTTTTTTTTTATAAATTTGACATTTTATCCCATTTTTAGTGCCAAATTTAAAAAAATTTTTGCTGATTTCCCACGCCTAAAAAAATTTTCCAATATTTTTTTTTTAAAAAAAGCGGTATCCTATCGTTTAATATATATGACAACCTATAAATTCCATTTTTTAAATTTTATTTTCAGTCAAAATTACGCTGAAGCCGAATTTTGTTCCCTTTTGAATTTTTCTAGCCCACTGTGCGCCCTTCCCGACTTGGAGGCCAGAGACGGTGGTCCCGGGAATGCTACGAAGTTCTGAAAAATGGAACAAAGTAGCAGAGTACGTAAGGGCCACCGTGTTGAAGAAAAAGGAGGAGGCTTTCTATTGTAGAGAGCTCTTCTTTCACTAGGCTGGGGGAAGGCAGCGGCCAGTTGCCTAGGCAGCGCGTCCCAAACTGTAGTTATACCTGAAAAGGGAGTTCCGTTTTGGGGAAAACAAGCGCAGGGGGGTTTATAGTGTGCTTACCCACATCTGGGGCGTAGCCGGCGACCAAGGTCGCCGGTAGTCTCCCAGTTATACACTTTATACCAATGGGTGGTCATGGAAATTTGTGGATCTTCAAGGCCCGCAGATACTCCTTGGCTGAAAAAAAAATAGTGATCTGGTAAACTTCTATAAAAGTAATGATATTCTAGTTATAAATAGTTTTAAATAATAAGTTTACTGATATTATACATTTAGGTAAGGAATAGTGTGATAAATTTGATGTATCAGATATAATATACAAAATTGATTGTAAACATTGTGATAAAACATATATAGGTCAAAGTTCAAAAAAATTAAGAGCTAGGATAACTGAACATATAAATGATATACTGAATGGTGAATGATAAATCGGCATTGTGTGTTCATCTATAAGATCATAGTAATATGTGCACTCAAATGAATTTTAAAGCTGTAAAAATTATTGATAGGGAATGTAATGCTAGAAAAAGATTATTCTTAGAAATGTTATGCATAAAATGCATGAGAATACATTGAAAAGAATGGAAGATTTAAAAAATTTAAAATATATTTACATAAATACCATTGAATTGATAAAGAAATATATAAGTTGTTAAGGTTAATATTTAAATAAAGTTATCTTTTGTTAATAAGTTTTCAGTACTGTATATAGTTTAATTTTAACCACACTTGCTACTCAAAAATTTTTTGAAAATTTGTTAGTAATAATACGGCTGTGTTTTTGTTTGTGTTGATGTTTTAAGTGCCTTATCTAATAAGAAAAACATGATAAACTTTAAAAATCTTAAAGTGATACTAAAGAAAGATGTAAAAAAATTAAAAAAAAAAAATGTAAAACAACTTTTTATTGGTATGTTTTTAATGATACTGATTTATATATTATAATTTTTGTCAACTAATAAATGGTTTATATTTATATTTTTAGATTCTGTTGTAAAGGATAGTAATTAAACTATCGAAACGTCCGGAAAAATAAAAGACATTTTATTTATTTTTAAAAAAAATTTGTTTTTATATTGATCAATAAAACCCATTTTTTTATAATAAGATTATAAATAATTGCATATAAGAAAAAATGAATACATAAATAATTAAATATAAAAAAAATGAGTACGTGATATTTTTTTTTAAAAGAAATCATTATTAAATTAATTAAAAATAAAGTTTGAGTACTGATTTGCCATATTTTTGTGTTCAAGAATTTTATTATATTCGATAATAAAACTCAGGCATGATCCAACAATATCGTAGTCCAGCAAATTTTGCTTAAATTTTTCGGAATGAATAATTTTATTGTATGCTGAAAATTTATTATCCCTCGCATCTATTAAATTAATTAATTCAAAAACTTGCACAACAGGGTTTTCAGATACGCAGAACCCAACAATTATGTTGCAGCAAGAAGTTATTTGATATGTGCTACCCAAGACTCTAAAAAATATTTCAGTATTATTAATAAAAAAATGGTTTTTGAAAAATTTTTTTTAATGTTTAAAAAACAAAAAAATTACCTTATAATATTCATTTTTTAAATGAATGACAAGTCAACAATGTTGCAATTCAAAATGAGCTCAGTAATTTCTATGAAGCTCAAAGTATCCGAATCAGGACTGTATTCTTGAGTACAATTCCAATAAATCGTGTATACCAATTCAAATTTTAATGTGTTAGAAATATTAATATTTTTTAATTTGTTTATGTGAAAATTTATGAAATAAATATTTTCGCGTGCTTTTTTCAAATACAGGTAATGTAAAAAACTTTTAGCAGATACATGCTCGAGAGTTTGAACTTTAGTGGATCTTAAACAATTGCTGTCCATGATCGAAATGTTTGCGACTTTTATATAATTTTTTTAAAAAGTGGGGTTGATTTTTTTGGGGGGGTAAGACCCAAAGATGTTAACCCTTGTGAAAAAGGGTGTGGTAATAGCCCCACGCTTGTTAAGATTTTTGAACTAACGTTAATATATTTTTAAGTAAAGCTTTTACTATACTGGCTTTTTTTTATTAATGTGAGATATTTTTTGTTCCTAAAACACGAAATACTCAATTTAGTTAAAAATATTTCTTGAAAATTCCATTATAAAAACCAATCAATAATGGGTATGCTGTTACTTTAATTATAATGTATTTTTTGAAATAAGATAAAAAATCAATAAGCTTATTGTTATATTTGACGCTTTTTCGTCAAAAGAATAATTTTATTAAAACATATTTATTATTGCATTTTCAATCATCGACGACGAATTAAGTTTTATAAAAATCATTATTTTTTTTAACTAGTAGTTGTCAAAAAAATATATATTAATGAAATTAATGTGTGAGTAATTTGAGAAATTGTTAGTTTTTTGAAAAAAATAAAATAGTTTACTAATTTTTTAGTATTTTACGTTTTCGCATTTATATGCAATGTTTATTCTGCGACACGATGTTATTATTAAGAAATTTTTCTCGAAGACGAATGTTACCCAAAGGCCATGAAATTAGATATTTTTTTACACAATTTTTGAAACATAAGAATTAACTATTATACATATTTTTTTAAAGGGGACGCGTGCATATATAATGCTCAGTGTACGGCTGGAATAGATTTTTAATTTAAAATTAAAGAAGAGTGTATGGATGCGGATCCCTCATCGAGATGCCTTTATTTAAAAAATTTGAATATGATATTGTAACTTTAGATTATGTCTGTATAGACTCACAATTATTTTATGACAAACTGAAAAAAATTTTTTGAATATTTATTTTGTATACATATGAAGATTTTTAAATTATTTCTAGTTTTATAATGTAATAAAGAATTTAAAAAAGTTTTTTTTTTTTTGTGTGTGTTTGAAATCACATCTGTTTTTTCTAATGTACAAGTGCTCCATAGGAGGAAGTTAATATATAAAATATGTTTTTTAATTCGTTTATTCTATTTCCAATTCTTTTTATTATTTATTTTTTATTTTTGCTTTTTCTTATTTTTTAGTATATAATATGTTTTTTTATTATTTTATCAAATAATACGTTTTTTTATTTAGTAACTTATCATTAATTAATTTATTTGCATTTATTTGTGTATTTTTATAAATTTCAAATTCCTCCTGTATATCCAAAATTTTACCTTTATTGCAAAAGTATATCGGTTTTCAATTTTTATGTATATTGTTAATTTTTTCGTCTGTGTAGTTATGGTTATTATTAATTAAATGTGATCCGTATTTGGTGTTTACTTTTTCTAATTGTTGTGTAGAATTTATATTTTGTGTTTTTGGTACATTGTCATTAAACCTTTTTCTGAAGCTGCGTCTTGTTTGCCCTATGTATATTTTATCGCACGAGTCACATGATATTTTATATACACCGGTTCTATCAAGAAAATTGTTATTTGTGTGGTTTTTCTTTTTGAAATGTTTTTCTAATTGATTGTCCGTTTCGAACCCTATATTATACCCATATTTTTTTACTGCGTTTTGGCAATTTCGTTGTGTATTTTGAACTTAAGTATTTATAGTTATAAGCTTTATTATTAAATGAATTACTTTTCTTGTTTTAATTTTTTTTGATTAATTTGTTTATAATTTCTATATTATAACCGTTATTTTTCGTTATTTGTTTAATTATTGCTATTTCCGTATTAAAATCTTTTTTATCCATCGGTATATTTACGGCCCTGTGTATAAGCGAGTGGAACGCAGCTAATTTTTGACTTCGCGGGTGGTGTGATTCATTATGTATAACCGTGTCTTTAGTTATTATTTTTCTAAAAATTGAGAACTTTAATTTAGACGGTGTCTATTTACACTTACCGTTTCCACACGGCATTTCGTTTCTCAGATAAAATCTTAGATAAACGGGTTTTCATCTTTTCCGTGTATATCCGTGTGACTTACAAATAAGCCAAACTTCTGCCGTGTCTAGCCGTATAAAAATTTGTTTTTAAAATGCCGTTTTTAGCCGTGTCAATATAATAAAATGAGCTCAGCCGTGTGTAACCGTATGAAAAATGAATTTCAAGGATCAACCGTGTTTAACCGTGAATTTATAAGCATACAATCGATCAACCGTGAACAACCGTATGAAAAATGCTTGCCGTGTGTAACTGTATAAAAATTTAATGTATAAATACGGCCGTTAAAAAAAAAGAATTATTAAAAGTGCATAATATTGGCGCACGGGGCCTTCGGCCCCCTAATGTGCTGTCATTCAATATTTCTGTCAATAATTTGATTTAGTTAAAATTTATTTTTATGAAAGGGGGCCGAAGGCCCTTTGAGTGAGCTAATATATAGAGTACGTACGGTTAAAAACGGCAGAAGCTATAAATTCATTTTTCATAAGGTCATAAACGGTTGAGCTGTTATTTATTGTATTAAAACGGTTAAACACGGTGGATTCTTTAAAATTATTTTTCATACGGCTAGACACGGTTGATTCTTTAAAAGCATTTTTCATACGGTTGCACACGGTCGATCTATTATATGCTTATAAAGACACGGTTAAACACGGTTGATGCTTCAAATTAATTATTATACGGCTACTTACGGTTTACTTCTTTTTTGTTAATATTTATACGGTTACACACGGCTGAGATTTTCCTTATTATATTGACACGGTTAAACACGGTTGATTCTTTATATAAGTTTTTCATACGGTTGGACACGGCATTCCTTTTTATTTATTTATAATGACACGGTTATAAACGGTTGAAGTATTTGAATTGATTTCACACGGTTTTTTACGGTAGATATATAATTAAACCTGCGAGTCATACGGTTATATACGGTAATTTTGTACGGTTACATACGGAAAAGATGAAAAACCGTGAATTTTATCTGAAGAATGGAACAACCGTGTGGAAACGGTAAGTGTAAATAGACACTGTCTTTAATTTATTATTCTCTTTTCTTATTTTTAAATCCAAAAAATTAATACTATTGTCTGTTTCTCTTCTGTGAATTGAATTTTTTATTGAATTTACTTATGTATTTTTTAAATGCGTCTATTTGGCTGTTAGTACCTTTATAAATTATAAAAATGTCATCTACATATCTGTTGTATGAAACTATATTCTTTTTATGTGGATTTATATCTTTAAATATGTATTTATTTTTGAAATCATCAAATATCTGCCAAAAGTAAGCTTAATAGGGATCCCATTGCTAAGCCTTCTTTTTGCAAATAATATTCATTATTGAAACAAAAATAATTTTGGCTTAATATTGTTTTTAAAATTGAAATTATTTCATTTATTTCCAAATTATTTAATTTTAATGATTCTTTGAATCTAGTATTTAATATTTTTATTGTTTCCTCTATAGGTATGTTTGTATACATGCTTTTTATGTCGAATGTTACCAATTTATAATCAGGTTTTACTTCTAAATTCTTAATTTTGTTTACAAACTCAATATTATTTTTAATACTATAATTTTTATCAATTTTTAAGTTATTTTTTATGATATCATTTAATTTTTTAGAAATTTTGTAACTTGGAGCTGTTTTATGATTTATAAGGGGTCTACCAGGCATACCTTGTTTTTGTAGTTTTATGAGTGCATTGAATACCGGTGCTTTTGCTTTTATTTGTATTAATGCAAGTTTTTGATTATTTGGTATTATTTTTGTAGACTTATTTATTTTATTAGTTATATCTTTTACATATTCATCTGTTGGATCTTCATTAATTTTTCCAATATTATTTTCATTTATGAAATCATACGATTTTTTCATTAATTCATTTTCGCCTATTATGACTACCGTCTGACCTTTATCTGCTTTTACAATTAGAGCATTATTATTATTTAACTTATTTTTTATATTTTTTATGTTTATTATATCTTTTTTAAATTTATTCAGTTTTTTACTTTTTTTATCAATTTTAAAAATATTCTTTTTTGTTAACTTATTAATTTTGCTGTTTATTGCCGTTCTATAACATGTTTTTTTATTATTTTATCAAATAATAGGTTTTTTCGATTTAGTAACTTATCATTAATTAATTTATTTGCATTTATTTGTGTATTTTTATAAATTTCAAATTCTTCTAGTGTATCAAAAAATTTACCTTTATTGCAAAAGTATATCGGTTTTAAATTTTTATGTATATTGTTAATTTTGTCGTCTGTGTAGTCATGGTTATTATTATGTGAGGGTACACTATTGTATGAGTACATAAGAGAAGGGGGAGAAAGAATGTAGAAAGGAGATACAGAGTCAGTCGAGTTTTAAGCACTCGTGAGTGCACATCACAATTAATAAAGTTATATCATTTACTATAATTAAAGTGTAATCATTTGAGTTAACCGGCTCCTTCCTGAAATACCCAGGGTTCCTAGTCTATCCTAATAGTGGTATTATGATAGACTATTATATTCAGGTATTCCTTTAATTAAATTGACTAGGTGGCGACCGTGTATAGTCTGGGTAGAATTCGTACCCTAACATATGGCGACCGTGACAGGACGCACCGCATTGGTTACGCGGGTAAAAAAGTGGTAACCAAAAGAATAAATTAAAATAAAAAAAAAAAGTACTTTAATCGAAATTTGATTGGTTGAATTAATATTAAATAAAGTGATTAAAAAGGTTCAAAATGGCGGAAGCTCCAATAATAAACCATGTGGTTTTACAAGAACAAGGAAATGACGTCAATGAACAGGTTTCCGTTTCAAATAGAGCGCGCAGTCATGCTCAACAAACAAGAGAAGAACGAGATAAAGAAGAGAATCATAAGCGCAAGCGCGAAGCGGAAGATATGCATATTCAAAGATTAGGCGAATTACATAACCTAAGAGAGCAAATGCAACAAATGCGTACAATGGCAACAAAAAAGACAGCAATGAAGAAAAGAAAGGAATAAACTTTTAACCCAAAGAGAACAGCAATTAAATCAACAAGGTATTTTAAATCGAGAAAGAATGATGGAACAGATTCAAAAACCACAGCAGCGTCCAGTTGAGAATCAAGGTATATTTGGTCGGGCTCTTCAGATGCATCAACAACAGCAAATACAACAAGAACCTTTACGACCTGAACTACGCAGAAGATCTTCACAAGAACAAATTAACGCGGTGACTAAAGCCATTAGACTAGCTGATGTACAGTTCAATGGTGACGTTAAAAAAGTTAACCCAGTATGGTTTATTGAACAGATTGAAAACATAGGAGAAGGAGAATTGGTAGGAGAAGAAGCAATGAAAAGGGTTTTCAGAACGGCCATGAAAGGTGTCGCAGCTAACTTGGTTAGATTTGCTGATACAGGTAATTATGAGCAACTAAAAGTTCATTTTCTAGGTAAATTTTGGTCTGAACCAGTACAAAGAGAGATATATGCTTATCTAAAAACTGGAGCTTATGAAGGAAGAGGTACTCACGAAAATTATTTTTTAAAATGGGCGACCCAGGCTAGATACTTGAAACATTTTCCAAATGACGAGGATATTATAAATACTTTGAAATGACATTTCACTGAAGGAGTAGTAGAAAAAGTAGAATTATTCCAACCTCAAACAATATGGGAGATGGCTAAACTACTAGCTAGAATTGATGGTATTGGAGTAATTGATAATAAACTCATCAAAGCCAGAGGTAAAGAAAGAACGCAAGACAAACCAAAAAGATTCAACAACTCAACGCGTTGGAAAAAAAATTTTGATGAGAAGGAAAAACAGCAGCTAGACACATCGTTAAAAGATGAATGGTCATATTCTGACTCTGAGAAACTGAGCTATCAAGAAAGTGATCAATATGACAGCGATGAGGGTTCAGAAGAGGAAGCAACCATAGCCATGTTAAAATACGAAGAAGAAGAACCAAATACCAGTCATACACAAACAATAAAAGTAGAACTGAACAACGGAAAAAAACTAGATGAATCGATGAATAACAACGACAAAAAACTCGTTGAAGTAGAGATATTGATACCGGTAATAAGTGTTAAAAATGGAACAGGATGCTCATTAATAGAACTATTAACTCATGGCGAACTGACAGCAGCGCTATTAGACACTGAAGCACAAGTTTCAACAATTTCGAGAGATCTATTTCAAGAAACTCAGTCAAAAGGACAGGTGATCAAACAACTCCCTGTGGTTGACACATCAATAAATGTTACTGCTAGATTCTAGATGGTGATTCCGCACATCACAACAAGTATGAACATTGACGTTGATACATTGAACATAATGGAAGCGAAGATAGACTTTAAGAACAGAGTGGCATCATCAAATCCAATGGTAGTTCAACAGATGTTCAACAAATACTACAAGCTATGCAGTGAAGGAATGAGAACGATAAAAACAGATGAATTCAAATTAAAGATGCTAGATACAAGACCTTTTAGAGGAACGAAATATCCAATTGTAGATGTATACATGCCAAGGGTAAAAATGAAGTCTCGTCAAATCATCAACATTATTCTTATCGATGTAGTTACTAGATACAATCAAGAGGCTAGATGCATGGTAACTAATATACCTAGACCAAACCAACTGCTTATAAATAAATCAGGATTTATCAAGAAAGAAGAAAAAAGTGATTTGTGTTCCTTTCAATTTATTACAACTGAGTGTAAAAATTAAAACAATTGTGTTAACAGATAAAAGTGTTTAGTTTTAGTTTCCTTAATTATATTATAGTATCATAAACATTTAGCTTTAATTTCATTAACAACATTATATTATTATATAAAAATTATTTCATTTAAATGCTGTTAACCAAAAATAAGTGGTTAGTCAGATGGCATGATAAAAAAAAAAAAAAAAAAAAAAAAAAAAAATTATTTTAGTTTTACAGGCTTCCCTCCTTATACGCGGGGGTTACGTTCCAAAAAAGTGCCGCGTATAAGGAAACCGCGTATAAAAAGACATTACTCTTATGGAAAAGGAGGGGTTAGGTTCAAAAATTTTTTATGTTGGGAAAAAATTTTATGGACAAACATTTTTTAGTCACCAATTTTTATTTAGAAAAAAAATCTGTTATACGGGATTGATCCAGGATGAATCCATATCATAAGCATATCTTCCATTTTAACTATGTTGGAATTTCTCGTTACTTTGCTCAGTTTAGCATGAGGTCCTAAATGTGTAGCGCTTGCTCTAATTTTGTCACGGTTATCTCTTATTGTACGAACCGACGATTCATTGATATTAAATTTTCTTGCAACAGCTGCGACTTTTTCTCCGTTTTCTAATAAATTTAAAATTTTTAGCTTATCAGCAATGCTCAAAACTTTTCTTTCTTTCTTTTTTACAGGTGATTTTTTTTTATTTGGTGCCATTATTTAAAAAAAAAAAAAAAAAAATAGAATTTATGTAAATAACCAATAATGAATATTAATTAATATTCAAAATTTCTTGTATCGCTCGATGGCAAGGAGAGTATTTAAATAATTGAAATAATGACAACTTGAAAGAGGAAAAAAAACAACAACTTGCTCGTAAAGGTTGTCATTATTTCAATTATTTAGAATTTATGTAACTTGATAAAAATTTGGTTATATTTTTGTAAATAAAAACAAAAACAATAGAAAAAAAATTCAAATTTAAAAATTGAAACCGCGTATACGGAGGGAAATAAGCGCGTATAAGGCGGGAGTGCCACAATTGGAAAACCGCGTATAATAAAACCGCGTATAAGGAGGGACTCCTGTATTAACCATGAATAGGTTACTAGTCACATGGTATGTTAATCAAAACAAAAAAGAATTTAATTTTAGTTTATTTGATTTATTTTAATCTGAATATAAATAAACATTTAAAATAAAAAATAATAAAATTTAAGTTTAGTACCGTTAATTATTGTATATCATTACAAACATTATAAAACTTGAGCGTTAAGTAAAATAATTGGCTAGTGAAATGGACTAATTATAAATAGTATCTTATGTGTTAATTGAATCAAAAAGGTAAAAAATCATTACCATAATCAAATTCATAAAAAAATATTTTTATATAAATTCATAAAAATAAATGAATATAAAAAATAGTTAAAATAATAAACATGTAACTCCAAAAGAAATTCTACTTTCATAGTTACATGGGTAGGAGTATGTGAGGGTACACTATTGTATGAGTACATAAGAGAAGGGGGAGAAATAATGTAGAAAGGAGAGACAGAGTCAGTCGAGTTTTAAGCACTAGTGAGTGCACATCACAATTAATAAAGTTATATCATTTACTATAATTAAAGTGTAATCATTTTAGTTAACCGGCTCCTTCCTGAAATACCCACACTCTTAAACCAAAACCACCAAATTTCCTTTAGCAAACCACCAGATGGCTAGACGGCGCTTTAAAAAACTCCGAAAGCGACTTCAGCGCTTTCTAATACTCCATTCTTAAATTTGGTGGTTTACAAATAACAAAAAAAAATTTTTGGTGTATTACAATACACAAAAGGTACATTCGGTGTATTACAAACATCTCAATGATTATCAGGTGGTTTATAAAACTCCAAATTAGTGTTTGGGAAATTAATAACCACCAACATAAATAATTGGTGTATTATAATATAATACAAATTAATATACTATATCAAGTATTTTATATAAATAAAAAAAAAGTTTATATTATAATAAAATACTCCAAAATAATATAGTCAGGGGTATATATAGTGTGAAAAAAGGTCAAAACTCAAACTGAAGGGTGAAATTGGCCATTTTTAACCCTTTCCAACCCTTGGATAAACATTTTTCAAAAAAGACTTAGTTTTTAATTTTCAAAGGGTCTAATCAGTTTTCGTGGGCGCTGATCTCATTAATTATGTCTTAAATTATATTCAATGGGTTCAAAGGTGTGAATTTGGCCATTTTCATTCCAAATACCCCAAAATATACATAAACCTAAAAAAGACATTATTTTTAAATTCAATTAAATAATTAGGTTTTTTAGGTCGCAAATTTCAAAAATAATGTAAAAAATTAAATTCAACAGGTTCTGAAGGGTGAAATTGGCCATTTTTAACCCTTTCCAACCCTTGGACAAAAATTTTTCCAAAATCACTTAGATTTTAATTTTCAAAGGGTCTAATCGGTTTTTGTGGGCGCTGATCTCGTTAATTATATCTTAAATTATTTTCAACGGGTTCAAAGGTTTGAATTTGGCCATTTACACCCCAAATACCCCAAAATATGCATAAACCTAAAAAAGACATTATTTTTAAATTCAATTAAATAATTAGGTTTTTTAGGTCGAAAATTTCAAAAACAATGTAAATTATTACATTCAACAGGTTATGAAGGGTGAAATTGGACATTTTTAACCCTTTCCAACCCTTGGACAAACATTTTTCCAAAATCACTTCGTTTTTAATTTTCAAAGGGTCTAATCGGTTTTGGTGGGCGCTGATCTCATTAATTATGTCGAAAATTATATTCAACGGGTTCAAAAGTGGGAATTTGGCCATTTTCACCCCAAAAAACCCCAAAATTTACATAAACCCATAAAAGATATTATTTTTAAATTAAATTAAATAATTAGGTTCTTTAGGTCACAGAATTCAAAAAATTATGTAAAAAATTACATCCAACAGGTTCTGAAGGGTGAAATTGGCCATTTTTCACCCTTGCCAACCCTTAGATAAACCTTTTTCTAAATCAACTTTTTTTTATATTTTCAAAGGGTCTGGTAGGTTTTTTTGGGCGCTGATCTCAAAAATGATGTTACAAATTACATACGGAAGGTTTTAAAGGGCAAATTTGACCATTTTTCACCCTTTTCACCCTTTTGACATTCATTTTTCCAACAGGTCAAGCCCTACACTAGCGTAACCTAAGGAAGTAGGCTATAATAAAAAAAGGACACGTCAAGCCTTACACTAGCGTAACCTAAGGAAGTAGACTATAAAAAAAAACGACACGTCAAGCCTTACAGTAGCGTAATCTAAGGAATTAGGCTATAATAAAATAACGACACGTCAGGCTTACAGTAGCGTAACCTAAGGAATTAGGCTATAATAAAATAACGACACGTCAAGCCTTACAGTAGCGTAACCTAAGGAAATAGGCTATAATAAAATAACGACACGACAAGCCTTACACTAACATAACCTAAGGAAGTAGACTATAAAAAAACCGACACGTCAAGCCTTACAGTAGCGTAATCTAAGGAAATAGGCTATAATAAAATAAGGACACGACAAGCCTTACACTAACATAACCTAAGGAAGTAGACTATAATAAAAAACGACACGTCAAGCCTTACAGTAGCGTAACCTAAGGAAATAGGCTATAATAAAATACCGACACGACAAGCCTTACACTAACATAACCTATAATAAAAAACGGAACGTCAAGCATTACAGTAGCGTAACCTAAGGAATTAGGCTATAATAAAAAACGACACGTCAAGCCTTACAGTAGCGTAATCTAAGGAATTAGGCTATAATAAAATAACGACACGTCAGGCTTACAGTAGCGTAACCTAAGGAATTAGGCTATAATAAAATAACGACACGTCAAGCCTTACAGTAGCGTAACCTAAGGAAATAGGCTATAATAAAATAACGACACGACAAGCCTTACACTAACATAACCTAAGGAAGTAGACTATAAAAAAACCGACACGTCAAGCCTTACAGTAGCGTAATCTAAGGAAATAGGCTATAATAAAATAACGACACGACAAGCCTTACACTAACATAACCTAAGGAAGTAGACTATAATAAAAAACGACACGTCAAGCCTTACAGTAGCGTAACCTAAGGAAATAGGCTATAATAAAATACCGACACGACAAGCCTTACACTAACATAACCTATAATAAAAAACGGAACGTCAAGCATTACAGTAGCGTAACCTAAGGAATTAGGCTATAATAAAAAACGACACGTCAAGCCTTACAGTAGCGTAACCTAAGGAAATAGGCTAAAATAAAATAAGGACACGAAAAGCCTTACACTAACATAACCTAAGGAAGTAGACTATAAAAAAAACGACACGTCAAGCCTTACACAGGTTATGTAATTTTAAGGCTGTGTCGTTATTTTCTTATTTCCTTAGGTTACGCTACTGTAAGGCTTGACGTGTCGTTTTTTATTATAGTCTACTTCCTTAGGTTATGTTAGTGTAAGGCTTGTCGTGTCGTTATTTTATTATAGCCTAATTCCTTAGGTTACGCTACTGTAAGGCTTGACGTGTCGTTTTTTATTATAGTCTACTTCCTTAGGTTATGTTAGTGTAAGGCTTGTCGTGTCCTTATTTTATTATAGCCTATTTCCTTAGGTTACGCTACTGTAAGGCTTGACGTGTCGTTTTTTTTTATAGTCTACTTCCTTAGGTTACGCTAGTGTAAGGCTTGACGTGTCCTTTTTTTATTATAGCCTACTTCCTTAGGTTACGCTAGTGTAGGGCTTGACCTGTTGGAAAAATGAATGTCAAAAGGGTGAAAAGGGTGAAAAATGGTCAAATTTGCCCTTTAAAACCTTCCGTATGTAATTTGTAACATCATTTTTGAGATCAGCGCCCAAAAAAACCTACCAGACCCTTTGAAAATATAAAAAAAAATTGATTTGGAAAAAGGTTTATCTAAGGGTTGGCAAGGGTGAAAAATGGCCAATTTCACCCTTCAGAACCTGTTGGATGTAATTTTTTACATAATTTTTGAATTCTGTGACATAAAGAACCTAATTATTTAATTTAATTTAAAAATAATATCTTTTATGGGTTTATGTAAATTTTGAGGTTTTTTGGGGTGAAAATGGCCAAATTCCCACTTTTGAACCCGTTGAATATAATTTTCGACATAATTAATGAGATCAGCGCCCACCAAAACCGATTAGACCCTTTGAAAATTAAAAACGAAGTGATTTTGGAAAAATGTTTGTCCAAGGGTTGGAAAGGGTTAAAAATGTCCAATTTCACCCTTCATAACCTGTTGAATGTAATAATTTACATTGTTTTTGAAATTTTCGACCTAAAAAACCTAATTATTTAATTGAATTTAAAAATAATGTCTTTTTTAGGTTTATGTATATTTTGGGGTATTTGGGGTGTAAATGGCCAAATTCAAACCTTTGAACCCGTTGAAAATAATTTAAGATATAATTAACGAGATCAGCGCCCACAAAAACCGATTAGACCCTTTGAAAATTAAAATCTAAGTGATTTTGGAAAAATTTTTGTCCAAGGGTTGGAAAGGGTTAAAAATGGCCAATTTCACCCTTCAGAACCTGTTGAATTTAATTTTTTACATTATTTTTGAAATTTGCGACCTAAAAAACCTAATTATTTAATTGAATTTAAAAATAATGTCTTTTTTAGGTTTATGTATATTTTGGGGTATTTGGAATGAAAATGGCCAAATTCACACCTTTGAACCCATTGAATATAATTTAAGACATAATTAATGAGATCAGCGCCCACGAAAACCGATTAGACCCTTTGAAAATTAAAAACTAAGTCTTTTTTGAAAAATGTTTATCCAAGGGTTGGAAAGGGTTAAAAATGGCCAATTTCACCCTTCAGTTTGAGTTTTGACCTTTTTTCACACTATATATACCCCTGACTATATTATTTTGGAGTATTTTATTATAATATAAACTTTTTTTTTATTTATATAAAATACTTGATATAGTATATTAATTTGTATTATATTATAATACTCCAATTATTTATGTTGGTGGTTATTAATTTCCCAAACACTAATTTGGAGTTTTATAAACCACCTGATAATCATTGAGATGTTTGTAATACACCGAATGTACCTTTTGTGTATTGTAATACACCAAAAATTTTTTTTTGTTATTTGTAAACCACCAAATTTAAGAATGGAGTATTAGAAAGCGCTGAAGTCGCTTTCGGAGTTTTTTAAAGCGCCGTCTAGCCATCTGGTGGTTTGCTAAAGGAAATTTGGTGGTTTTGGTTTAAGAGTGCAGGGTTCCTAGTCTATCCTAATAGTGGTATTCAGGTATTCCTTTAATTAAATTGACTAGGTGGCGACCGTGAATAGTCTGGGTAGAATTTGTACCCTAACAATTAATTAAATGTAATCCGTATTTGGTGTTTACTTTTTCTAATTGTTGTGTAGAATTTATATTTTGTGTTTTTGGAATATGGTCATTAAACCTTTTTCTAAAGCTGCGTCCCGTTTGCCCTATGTATATTTTATCGCACGAGTCACATGATATTTTATATACACCGGTTCTATCAGTAAATTACATTTTTAGAGAAGTAACTAAAATAACAGTTTTCCATTGGTTTTTTATGAAATTTTAGCGAAAAATTGGCAAAATTACCTTAAAAAAAAGGGTATTTTTTCGCCAATTTATGGGTTTTTAACACATTTTTATGTTCTGGGACCATAATTGTTGAAACCAGCAACCAAAAAAACGTACCCCTAGGCATATTTAAAGCACAAAAAAAAATTTTTTGAACCCATTTTGAGCTGCCCTCGTTTTTCAATTTAAAAAAAGCCTCTAGAGTCTTGCGTCACCAAATGGGCTGAAATTTGCCATGGTATCTTGGTATCATGTATACAACAAAATACTCCATGAATAGCTTATTTCAAGCACTTTTGTTTTTTTTTGAATCACCCTAATATACAGGGTGGAACACAATTACCGCGGTTATTAACACTGTTTGAATATATACTAGCTATGTAAAAATCCGCGGTAATTGTGTTCCACCCGGTATATGCATAAAAGATATAACAGTAACGTTATTTTGCACTTAAGCTCCACACAAGAATTGTGAAGATAAAAAATTACATCTGTTTGTGATCCTAATTGAAATAAAAAATCCTGGCTTTTTATAAATTATTGATATTTTTTAAAATAGACACAGTAAAGACACTTACAAAATAAATTTTATAAACACTTGAAAAAAATTTTATTTTAAAATAATCTTTGTAATAACAATAAACTAAAATTATAATTAAAATTAAAATATTTTAGATAGAAGGTTTAAATGGACAGTTGCCAAATTTAGATTTATTTAACTTGGCCCAAAACATGATTAACAAAGAAGGAATCCGTAGGTCATTTCAACGCCGTTTTGATAAACATGAAATAGATGAACTAAAAAATTGGTGGTATCATTTTAATACTTTAATGTCCATGACCTTGTCACAAGCTGCGGGTGTTCCTACTGGAAATCATGGTTTATTTCATAGGTAATCAATATAGTTTTGCTCAGTATATCTAATGAGAAACTAATCTGAATCAAAAATAATAAAATGTTTAAAAATTAGGTTTGGAATAGAAGCTGTAACATTAGAAGGTTTTAATAATGGACGTGAACAGCGAAATTTTTATCATGTGGGGAGAGTTGTTGAGAGCATAGTACGTTCGTTAAATAATTTATTGGAACGATTTCACCAATCATATTTTTTTTATCTTCTACCTTGCACGGATAGGTACATTTCTATAGGTAAAAGTATTAAAAATTAATCATATAGTTTTACCAAAGTTAATTAAGAACAATAATTTTCAAATATTGCAGTGCATAAATGCAAATAACAAACATGGAAGATGTTTAAATTTATCTCTCTATATTATAAAATTCTAAACGCTGCCGCCGCCGCCGCCGACATGGGTCATTTGGGCACCCCCATTTGGACACCCCCAATTGGGCACCCCCTATTTTGGCACCCCCCATTTGGCATGGTACATTTAGGCACTTCTAAATTTTTCACTACTATATCACTATAACTGTATTTGATTTATTTCTTCATTGAGACAAAATATTTAAATTATTGTGTAACGTATAAAATCTATTTATTCTGTTTAACACTATTTTTAAACAATGCGACCGCTACCATTGTATTAAAAATATAATATAATGAAAATATTAATTTTAAGTTTATTTTATTTAAACTTGCAGCCTTTTACTTTATTAATTTTTTAAAATTAAACCAATTAGATTTGATAAACTACTTCAGCTATAAGTTTTTGTAAACTTCATGTGTAACTTCATGTGTAATCTTCGTATGTTTATTAATTTTTTAAGGTCATGATAATGTTTCGTTATTATTATTATTATTATTATGAATATTTATTTGCCAACTACAAAATATTTTAACACACTCAATTGTCAATTGTTTACAGAAAGTTAATATAATTTACAATATATATAAAATTTTATGTGTACTTAAAACTAAAATTAAAGTTAAATAAAAGAAAAATTTACATTAAATTGATTAATTAATACTGAATGGTTTTAATCTATACATAGAATTAAATAAAATAAGAAAAATTTACAATAATACTGAATATTAATCAAAGGTGAAATGTAAATTGTTAACAGTAAATAGTTAACTAGGTAAACAGTAGATATCAATAATACATAGTCAATTACAAAATATTCTCTAATTTATGAAAGTAAAGTCTGATACTCTTATTGAAGCGAGAATAGGATGGTAAATCCCTTATACAGGGAGGAATCGAATTCCATAGATTCGCGTACTTTATTTGAAAAGAGTATAGACCCCAGTCAGTCGGTGCTAGATTAACCTTAAGATCTTTACGGGGGCCTCTAGTAGGTTTGTCCGATTTATATGGTTCAAATAATGTGCACAATAGAGGTGGTTCCCTCATACGCACAATTCTGTACATGATAAGGGATGCAAAGTAGTCAGTTCTTGTTTTGTTAAGCATCCAACCAAGACGCTTTCTATATGGAGTAATGTGTTCTTGTCGTCTCAAACCAAAAATGTACCTAATACCCGAATTAGTGAGTCTCTGTAATTGCCCATTCAGTTCCTTAGAAATATCAAAATAAACTGCAGAGCAGTAATCCAAATGGGGAATCACAAGTGACTCAATAAGGCGCTTACGAAGTGCTTCAGAGGTACAAGATCTGATTAGCCTAAGGCCATACAATATACTATTAACTTTTTTGGTAACTTTTATTACTTGCGGACGCCAGGACAAGCAAGAGTCTAGGATGACACCAAGACTGACAACCTCATCTACAAAGGGAACACAAGCACCACTATCATTAATAGTAATTTTGGAAATATTTAATTTCTTAAAAGAATTAACTGTGGTAGGAGAACCAAAAACAATTGCTTGTATTTTCTTTGTGTTTATAGATAAATTATTTGCTTCAGCCCATGCCGACACTGTTATGGTACGCTCCGAAAGGTAAGCAATACCTTGTTCAATCTGGTCAGTAGGTACCTGGACATATATCTGTAGATCATCCGCGTATAATAGTCTAAAAGTTATGTCATCACTTAAGTGGTCTTTAAGATCATTCATATAAATACAAAAAAGGAGTGGCCCAAGAACGGATCCCTGAGGCACTCCAATATTTGTATCGCGGTAAGTTGATGTTATAGATTTTGATGACACACACATTGATCGTCCACAGAGGTATGACCAGAGCCAAGATAGTGATGATCTCGAAAATCCAATATCCCTAAGTTTTTTAAGAAGTTTAGATGGTGAAACATTATCAAAGGCCTTTGAGAAGTCGAATTGCAATAACAATGTGGTAAGCTTCTTGTCCATGCCCATACGAATATCGTCAGCAAGTTTTATCAGAACTGACTGAGTACTGTGGTATTTACGAAAACCTGCCTGGAAAGAATCCAGGATTTTATATCTAGACAAAAAGCCCGCCACCTGATCATGAGCCAACTTCTCAAGTACCTTTGACAAGAAGCATAATAATGCAACAGGGCGAAAGTCTGATGGCGAAGATGGTATTGCTACTTTTTTCAAAGCTAAAATTCGCGACTTTTTCCAAGCTATTGGAAAGACTCCTTGCGCTAGTGATACGTTAAAGAGCTTAGTAAGAAAAGGAGCAATGGTTGGCAGGGCTTTCGCAACAATGCTTTGAGGAATTCCGTCATCACCTCTAGCCTGTGAACGAAAGTGACCAACAGCTAATATTACCTCATTCTTAGTGACTTCCTTGAATTTGAAACCATCCTGAGTAGCATTATTGATGATGTTTGAAGAATCATCAGGATTTTCATGAGGGGAGATGCAGATGTTAGAAAGATAACTATTGAGTTCTTCAGGCAAGAAGCCATGAAGAGCATCATTTGGCTTAGGAAGTAGTCCTAAATTACGCATCTCTTTCCAAAAATTTTTATTTTCATCCAAGGTGCTACAAATACGATTGTGCATGTATGCACTACGAGCTGTTTCCGACTGTTCCTCATACAATTTCGCTAATCTAAGGAATTCATTAAGCAAAGTCCTAGACCCTGTTCTCTTATAACGTCTGTCAGTTGAGTCACGTTTTAATTTTAGCAAACGAAGTTCAGAGTTTATCCAGGGGTATATGGATTTACGTTGGTCAATAGTTTTGTCTGGAGCAAGTAAGTCAATTGTAGTCTGAATGTTATTTGTTAGTTTGTTCAGACCTAGTTCAACATCAAATTGATCATCATTTACTAAATAGGGAGACCAGTCTAATTTATTCAAATGCTGATTAAGATCATGCGAGGTAACTTTACTAAAGCATTTGTAGGTGTAAGTACCCTTTGGGGGAGAGGGGTAAAAGATATCAATAGTTACCGATATTAATTCATGCCTACTTGGATAAGTAGGTAAATTATGGTCATAGCCCAGAATAGTGTCACAGTTGTCAACAAAAATTGAGTCAATCCAATTGTCAACTTTACCACCATGATGCGAGGGACCTGTGTCTACCAATTTAAGTGATAATTCATTCATGAGATCCTTCAAGAACGTAGCATCTGGATCCTTTATATCACTCAAATTGGCATTCCAATCACCAATTATTACCTTGTGACTAAAGTCTGAACAGTAAGTACGTAGATGTTGAAAAAATTGCATATCAGATGTAATAGAAACGTCAGGAGGACGATAAACTAGTGCAATCAGAGTGGGGGTAGAATTACCTTCCCAAACAGAACATAATAAGTATTCTGGTTTCATAGGTTTACCATACTGTTCAGTTTTTGATGAGCACAAAACCTTTGCCTTAAAGTTTTCTCTTATATAAATTGCTATGCCACCACCTTGAGTGTTACGGTCCTGTCTCAGAACGCTGTAACCAGAGATATTAATAATGTGGTTATCAATGAGAGGACCAAAACGAGTTTCAGCAATGCACATGACATCAAAGAAGTTGTCAGACAATAAAAAATTTCTAAATTCACACATGTGCATTTTTAATGAAGTGGCATTCAGAAAGCCAACTTTAAGGCCAGAAGGTTTTGAATTGGACACAGATCTTAGTTTTGGTTGTCAATTTGTATTACGTAAGTGATTATCAGTATACTGAGAAACATGTCTGTCAGTTTGGTGTCTTATCAGATCATGTAAGTTGGTTTCAGAGCATACCTCATGCGCTCTCACCCCCTCCCTCCACCTCACTAAGATTCGGCCAGAATTATACCAAATAAATTTGAAACCTAAGGAAGATGCTTTTTCTTTAATGTTAATATACTTTAATCGTTCAATTGGTGATAATGTTTCATTCACAAAAATCTTCCTATCAGGTAACAAGGTTGCAATTTCAGAATTTAAAATTGATATATCCAAGTCCCTGGTAGAAAAATAATTGTGAATTTTCTTTGCCCGCATAATTAATTGGACTAATTCTGGCTTTGCCAAAGTAATAATGAAGGATGGGTATTTGATAGCACGAAGCTGCTCTGTTGTATTAGTAATATTGGTAAAACGGACTCCACAAATGTCTGATTGGTTGAGAGAAGGGAGCAGCGCTTTTAATATGGAATAAGAAACACAGCGCAAATTTACTTCATTATTAATTTCCATAAATCCTGGTATAAATAATCCCCTTTTCTCAACGGGCACAGCATCTGTGGTTTGACTAAGTGTAGGAGACAGCATGGAAGCTGTAGAGGGTATATCAATGGATGCCCCAATCCTATTGTATTTAGTACCTTGATATCCACTGTTTTCCATGTCGCTATTACAAAAATTATTAGTATGATTATTATTATTGCTGTTGTAAATAGTTACTGTGTTTATTTTAGAATTATGTGTGTTAAGAGTGTGTGTTTTTGGATTATGTTCATAATTTTTTATTTCTAGTGTTTGTAATTGTTGTCGATTCTTAGAAAAATTGCTATCATTATAATTAAAATTATTCGTAAAACTATCTAAATTATTGTTCTTATCATTAAAATTAGTTATAAAATTATTATTTGATATTGGTGTTTGTGTAGTTATACTTTGGTTACTGGACACTGAAGAGAGTTGTTGCCTGGTAGTATTGAATGTTGAGAGTAGTTCATCCCTTAGTGAGTTAACGATGCCCACAAGTCGTTGATTCTCTTGCTTTAAAAAATTTATTTGCATGTTATTATTTGTGCATAATATCTTGAGTTCATTCACTGAATCATTTAATTTATTAAGATGTTTTTGAAAGTCCATTTGAGAAATAACAGTGCCTGTAGTGCTATTAACTGTGTTGGGTAGTGTGGGAGAACCACTACTCCTATTGTCACGCCCTGTAGTATGTAGAGTAATGCAAGGAGGTGTGTCAACTTGAGAGGCGGAGCCACGCCCACCAATAGTAGTTTTTGATTGGCTACTGTGACGCTTACTGGTGGAATTGGTGGGGACTATAGAATTTATAGAATTTCGCTTATCTGCCTTGCAAAACGAACATATGATACTTAATTCTTTATTATTCTTCTTGTCAATTGTATCAACAGTGTTATTATTTGCCATTAAAGTGGAAGAACAGCTGTTAGTGGAGTGCACATGTTTACAGCAGACGACACAGTTGACTAGAGGATTTCCCTTTCTACCTTGTAAGTTGCAAACTCTGCAGAGTTTGTACACACGAGTTTTCTTAATGGCGTTGGCGTAGCTGTTGTTTAATGCCATCTTCTGAGTAAACCGGAGAGCATATAAGATGGACAGGTGGTAAAACAGATGATAAAACAGATGATAATAATAATGATAATAATTCCCACCAAAAATCTTTCAATTATGCCAGTTAAAAAGAAAACTCATGCAAAAATTGCAATGTTGTAGTAACTTGCACTACACTAAGGTTTTGCTTTCCACTAATGCAAAATAATTATGCGCGAGAAAGTACTTATACATAACTACAAGCACTTTAACGATATCACAGCAGCGGTAGGTTATGTTGTTTTGTTATTATTAAAATTTAGCAGGTAATATAAAATATTAGCTTAATTTTAAAACTAAATATTGCACATTTTAGAAACTGACTGTTGCACATAAAATTTTTGTTAATTTTTAAATTATATTCACTTATATTAAATAATTAAAGCAGAGCAACTTATTGCACGATGTTTTCGCTACCGCCGCGCGCACAATTATTATCACTCCCGTTATTGAATAGTACATTTAAAAATTAAAGAGTAAATAGCTAAATTATCTTTTTTAATAGAAGAAAGAAATATAATACACATTAAAGTTTTTAATACAAAAGTAAGAAATATAAAATATTTGAATATTAAAAAAATTTATTATTATCATAATTATTATTATTATTATTATTATTGTGTTTATTTGTCAAACAAAATTTGGTACATTCATTATATACAATCTTAGTAAATTCTTATCAACATCCAAAATTTTTATACGGTTAGTTTTTTTTTATTAAAATATTTGAATATTAAAAAAATTTATTATTATCATAATTATTATTATTATTATTATTATTGTGTTTATTTGTCAAACAAAATTTGGTATATTCATTATATACAATCTTAGTAAATTCTTATCAACATCTAAAATTTTTATACGGTTAGTTTTTTTTTTTTATATTTTTTTACTCAAAGTATTATATAATAAAATTCAATACTATTCCAGGTCAAAATATGAAAAAAATATTTTTATTAACATAATTTATAGATGATAAGAAATAATTAGTCAAATTTAACAATGGATTTCGTATTATTGCATTTAAAATAAATTATTGTGAAAGAAAAATTAAATTATTTAAATAAAAAAAAAAATTATTAGCAAATAAGCTTAAAGTTATATTTTTTCTAATTAATTGTCTTTTAATTTCTAATTCTAAGCAAGGGCCATTTCACCACACTTGGCACTTTGCGGGGGTTGGCGCGCGGAGCGAACAAACATGGAAGATGTTTAAATTTATAATTTATATTAATGCTAGTATTTTGTAAGCATTAAATAAATAGTATTCTAGGATAATGATTGACATTCATATAAGTCCCTAAATTGAAATTATAGTAAGTCCACTAGACTCCCCCCTCCCCTAAATGACATGCTTAAGATACCTTACTGTTTATATACATATGTTATAACGTTAGTGTTCTTTCATCTTTCTTAAAAAGAAAAACAGTAGAAATATAAGGTAAATTAAGGAAATGAAAAATCCTTCTTCTGCAATATCCATTTGAAAATAAATTCCATTTTTATAGATCAGGCATGCATTTATGACCCTGTAACACTGTATTTTAGCAAAAATAAATAAATGATAATAATAATGATTGTTAATAATTAAATAAATTTAAATTTCACGATTTTTCATATAATTATAGAAACGACGAATTGAATCGTTCAACCGTTTCATCGTTTCTTTACGCGCACGCTGCACCTCCGTCGTCATTGTCGTCTCGTACGCCAACTCTTTAGCATCGTCATCGAATATTTATCATGTGTTTTGTCAGTGAAAATCTTTATTTAAAATCAATGTACTATTACAAGATTTGATAATTTATTGTGAATAAATCACTATCATTTGTGCAAAATAATCATTAAACATACAGTCCAGAAATTTTAATTATATAAAGTATAAATGTAAATAAAATGTATTTTTTTAGTTCTTATTAAATATTGTCATGGATCGTGTAATCGTGTACATATATTTTTTTTTTTTTTTTTTTTTTTTTGCGTAGGAAGTGGAGAAATGCATTACGCATACTGATCAGCATCCGAACTGACAGTTATGTGGGACTCGACCTACCTTGTGTATACCCACTAAAACTCCACTCCCTTCCTACCTTATGCGAGCCTATCCCGGGACCGTTTTCACATTACTTCAGGACAGGTTCAAGGCCATTTAGTTCTATTCATGAACTCCATCTTTTGACTTGCATTCACTGACTCGCCAGTCTGGTTAAGGACTCCGTCATTCCATCTGGTTGAAATTTCGTCTTTATGTACTGTCATCTTTAATAAAAATATATGTTAGCTAAAAATATACGTTATTTCTCATTATCATCAAAAAGAAGGTTCATAAATAAATAAATAAATAAATAAATAAATATATATAAATAGATACATAAATAAAATAAATAAATAAATATTATCCTACCATCTACTATTGCTTGCGGTATCAAGAGTAACTGCAGGGATGATAGTATGTTAGTACAACAGTTGCAGTCATCCGGATATCCGCAATACGTCTTAATATTAGCCTATACCTTGGACTTCAGGTTTTTTGGTGCGGAGTATGTACTCCACATACTGACCAATTTCGGACCATACTTCTTCATTTCGAAGCATCAGGCACATTTTCAGGTGTGATTTGACCGATGTTAGCTTCTAATTGAAACTTTTTAGCAGCCCACCTATCGCATCTGAAGAATGTGTGTTTCGGCGTGTCTTCTTTGCCAGGACAGTATATACATCCAGCACTATTCATCTTCTGGATCCGAAAGAGTTAGGAGAAAAAAAGTCCATATCCACTTAGGAATTGGGTCAAAAAATAATTAATGTCCCCATGCCCTCTATTTATCCAAGGTGATATCTCTCCTATCAATCTCTTGGTCCATTTGCTCTCTCGCTTAGACTGATCTGGCGCGGAGTAGCCTTCGCGCGGTCAATACCTTCCCTCTCTTTGTTCAGATAGATATACTGTCTCTCAAGAGCCAGCAGATCTATCGGGATTACCCCAGCAAAGACCAGAGCTGCCTCCAACGACACTGTTCGATAGGCACAGGAGATTCGCAGGGTTCCTTGCCTCTGCACGCTCGTAAGCTTAGACGCATAAGTGACCTTCTTTATGGAGTCGGCCCATACTTCTGCACCATACAGTAGTATGGAGTGGGTTACCGACATAAGAAGCCTGCGCTTTCCAGTCTTAGGTCCGCACGTGTTTCTCATGAGCCTGCTTAACGCAGTAGTGGACCTAGCAGCCTTCTCCGTACTTCTCCGAATCTGCGCCATGAAGGTCAGTTTCGTATCCAGCAGCACTCCTAAGTATTTTAAGTGTTCCTTCGTTTCTATCCTATCCTCCCCAATACATATTGGGATAATAGTCTCAATATGCTTGCGGGTGAATAGGACAATCTCAGTCTTCGCCGTTGCAAGCTTTAGGCCGTGGTCTTCCATCCAGTAATTGACCCCATGCATTGCCTGATTCAGTTTCTCCTCGGCGATTTTTTCATTTTTTGCCGTAATTACTAGGACCAGGTCATCCGCGTAGCCTACGGTAAAAGTATCAGCCGGCATCGGTAGCCTTAGTACCTGGTCGTACATGATGTTCCATAGATCCGGTCCAAGGACCGATCCTGGAACTGCACCTGCAGTTACTTTCCTTACTCTTGTTCCTTGTGCAGTTTCAAAGATTGTTTCCCGATCACTCAGGTAGCTGATGATTATTCTTCGCAGGTATTTTGGCCCCTGGAAGTTCCTGGGTCCCTCAATGAAATTGCTCCATCTTGCTGAGTTAAAGGCATCATGTTTCACATCGAGGGTCATTAATAGCGTGATCTTTCTCGAATAGTGATTACCAGTCTGTGCGTTGTCGATGGCCCGAACAATACTGCTTATTGCATCGATTGTTGACTTCCCTCGGCGAAATCCGTATTGTCTAGGAGATAGATCTCCCGCAGTTTCTACGGCCCTCAGTATCCTTGGCTGTAGCATCTTCTCTTAATTTTTGCCGGCTGTATCCAGTAATCCTAGAGGGCGCCAAGAGTTTGGCAGTCTTGGTTCCCCTTCGCTCTTACTGATAAGGACCAGTCTTGCTCTTTTCCAGAGTTTACTGAAGATGCCCGCACGTGCACAAGTATTGTACATACATAAGATGAGTTTTGGGCATTCGTGCGCAGCTATCTTCAGTATCTCGGTAGGTATCCCATCAGGACATGGTGCCTTACCGTTCTTGAGAGAGTCCACCGCTGTGAAGAGTTCCTCCTCCATAAATTCGGGGAAAGCCTCATCATCTTCACCTGAGTCATTTTCCTCCTCCCTCTCCGGGTGGGTAGGGAAAAGTCCGTCAACTATAAGCCTTACCTCGTCTTCGTTCATAACACCACTTGCGGAAAGAGCACCGATTCTGTTGGTGACTATCTTGTACCCAAGACCCCATGGGTCATTATCAACTTCGTTACACAAAGCTATCTCGCATGCTTTTTTGCTTCTCCTAACAGTAAGTCTCAGCCTTTTCTCGACCTGCTTATGCTCTGCCATCAGCTCAGCAGCGTCTGTTCTGTTCCTTGCACGTGTTGCTCTCCTTCTTGTAATTAAGCTTATACTCCTTAGACGATCTATTTCAGCATTCCACCAGTAGGCTGGTGGTCTTCCATCACGGGTCCGTTTTTTTGGCATGGCTTTGTTACATGCTTTTTTCAAAGCATCAAAATTTCGCGGTTTAACTGCTTGATGTTCCATTTCTGTGCTTCGTCTCTTCGTGTCAGCTGCCGCTCATCATGCACCTCAAAAGAAATATATTGGTGGTCGCTCGCTGAGAAGTCCTCTAGGACTTGCCAACCAGTAATCCTGGCAACCAAATTTTCTGTTGCAAACGATATATCTGGAATGGTCTGTCCGTAGCCTGGCCTTCTGAAAGTAGTGGTGTTACCTACATTTAGCACAGCCAAGTTGAGCCTGGCAGACAGGTCATGTATGTCCTCTCCTCTTGCATCCGTTTCTGACATACCCTACTCTGGAGCTCTCGCGTTGAAATCGCCTGCCATTACAATTTCACCAGTCATATCCCTTATGGCATCTTCCAAACTATTCATTTTACTCAGAGTGTCCTGCCTAAGCTCATTTGGCGTTAAGTAGACGCTTATGTAGGTAACATCATATGTTTTAATCCAGACAAAGCCTCTGCCAGCGCCTTTTTCCTGTACTAGAACCTTTCTTGGATTCACTACCCAGATTGCCGCAGTACCCAACTCATCCGTAAACCAGTTCAGAGAGCTTGGTCGGACCCCTTGCTCACTTATGATGAGGAGGTCTGCCGACTTTTCTCTAGCAAGTTGATCTATAATGTCTCTTGCTAGGGGGCTTCGCCGCACATTACCTTGAAGCACCTTTAACATTATTCGACTTGCTAGCGTCTGCGCCGCTTCTTAATTTCAACAGAGCCCTCCGTAGCGCTTCACACTTTGCTTTTCCAAGGTCGTGCTTCAACTCCTTGCCTTTTAACCCAAGGTCCAAGCATAGCATACACCTCGCCTTTGCTGTGCAGTCAGTTGCCTTATGTCTTTCTTCTCCGCATTTGTAGCATTTCGCTCTCCTGTCTGGTCCATTGCATTTTGTATCAAAATGGCCATAACGTAGGCATTTAAAACAACAGGTCAATGGGGTTTTTAGCCGTACCCTACAGTTCATCCATCCTATTTTGATACGTTCCATGCGGACCAATTTGAAGGCGGTTCTTTCATCATGGTCAACGTAAGCAGCTCTCTGTTCTCTTGCGTTGCTCTTAGAAATAGTCACCCTTGCTATCTCCGCATGTTCTTCTTTGCTTTTAATGGCATTTAGAACGTCTATTGACTGGATGAGACAGTCCAAGTCAAGTATTTGTATAACTCGTTTAGGAGCAAGATCCCTAACCCTGGCCTCCTCACCCAATACTCTCCTTACTTCTTGTGAGAAGGAACCTTTTTTATCACTAAGTTCCTTCAGCTCAACCAGGACATCGCCCGTTTCGTCTTTCGCACCGATCTTATTTTTGCGCCAAGTTCTTCAGGTTGCACCTGAGACCTTAAAGTTCCCAAGACGTCAGCATATGTTCTACCCGTAGGCAGTTTAATAGCTACAGCTCGCTCCCGTTTTTTTGGGATTGTCTTCTTTTGCGTAGCTACTGGCCACTTTTTGTTTCCGTCCTGACCTCTCTTACCTTCTTTTTTCCTCTTTTTCCTCTCCTTCCTTTTGTTTACAGCCGTTTGAAAGGGTTCGTTATTATGGTCCGTATCATGCGTTGTATCATTTTCACCCGAGGTGCTCTGCTGTGTTCCAGGCTGTGTCTGCAACTGAGTATAGGTATTGTTCTCATGGGTCGCAATATCCACCATCATTACTGAACAGCTACGAATCTTTTGAGGTGATTTTCCCGCAGCAGTTCTCTTAGCATGTTCGCTTCCTAGCCCTGCAGTCTCAGCGATTTCGCTTCGCTTTCTTTTCTTTAGCACTGAGCCTGTTATATGTTTTTTAAATAACTGCTCAATTCCATTTTTCTCCTTAACTTGCTGATCTCTTATTGCTTTGAGAGCAGTCACTTTGTCCTTCATATCATTTATACCATTCTTTACAACAGCGGCTATGTTTTGCTGCTTGAAAGTCATGTAATGTGTCATCTCGCCTATCTTTTCTTCCATTAGATCAAGGATACTCTTGACAGTATTATGGTTTCCATCCATGCGTTGTAGACGTCCAGCAAGTTCAGTGTTCTCATAGAGCACTTGGACTGTCTTAGCATCGCCATCCTTACCTTCTAGGTTCACTTCATTGCTTTTATATACATTTATGTTAGACATTTTGAATGTAATAAAATTCGTCACTCCATATACAACGGCCTCCTTCGACCCCTCATATTCTGGGCAGCTGACATGCAGACTGGTTGCATCACAGAGGATATATCTGACGGCATGAACTTGCACTACCTTGCTCCTCTCATTCCGCCACGAATAAAAGCATAATTCGCTTTGGAAATTTAGAGTCCTCCAGTAGCTTGGGTACATACCGGCAACATCGCCAAGCCGTTAATGATGGGCTCCGGCTGCAGAGAACCCCACCTCCCGTCTTGCGTCAGCAGAGGCCAAAGATGGTTCAGGTTGCTCGGCACGCGACCAGACAGCTCGCTTCCCTATCCAGGATCCTCTTTTGGCACTTACGGGTCGCGCCGCACGGCATACTGTCCATACTGTGCATGTGTGTAGACACACACATTAAACATGTGTATGTGAACACACATGTCCAGCACGGGCAGATACACGGCGGAAGATTTTAGAGCTTCCTCAAACACAGCTAGAGTTCCTTGGGTTTGCCACACCCATCCAGGAAGGCCGAAGTCTTCCTGGCCCCGAGGCTTACCTTCACACATTACTAAACCAGAAAATATTAATCTCCAGTCATAGTTTAGCGGGACCCGCAACTAACCATTAATCGGCTGCGTCGCTGTGCTCAAGGTGGAAATCTCCCATGCTAGGAGCCACATACATAAGGCCTAAGGTGACCCCGCATATGGCTTAAATCGCACTTAAATTTGGAGAAGACCTTGGGGCCCCTTTTGGTGTGCCGATTCCTCAGAGATACTAATGGAAAGCAAGCTGCAGTACATTCATTAAGGATACACAGGGGAAAAGCAAGGCATAGACCCGATTTATAGTGCAGCCTCGGTTATTCCAGAGAGCTATAAGCTATCTGCGTCATACTCAATGAAAGTGCATTGGGTTAGCAATGTTCGTATCCCACAGAGAAAAGCAAGGCATAGGACCCGTTTATAGGGCAGCCTCAGTTATTCCAGGAAGCTATGTCCAGTATCTCTGATTCTAGTTCAACCTGAAAAGGCGGCCTGAACTACCTTCCTCCTTCCTCAACCTTATGAGGCTCCGGGCTTAGGACCGGTATAGTGGAGTTCGTGTATATATATATATGGGCGATTATTTCTCAACCCGGCCACCCCCCTCTGTCCAAAAATGGTGGCAACTTAAAAAGATTTTTGTTTTCTCAAATTGACTGGAAAAGGATCTAGTTTTTTATTCTCATTGGCCTTTTTAACTCTGTGAATCTACTGTGCCCATTTTAGGCACTGGGCGGCGGCAGGTCGACATTTTAAGAACAGAAAAATTGAAATAAAAGTAGATTGACAGTAAGTTTTTTGAAATTTTTTTCTCTTAAAAGTTGTTATTTTTTAAAATAAAGAAAATGAGACCACTTGCGTGGTAATTGGTTGATTTTTTAAAAAGTTTTGTAAGTGCTATGTAGTTTTTAAAAATGGGTAAAAAACGGCTACTTTGACTGATGATATCTCTGAACCTACATATCCAAAATAAAAAAGTTTTAGTGCAAAATGGTATTCTTATGATACATAACAAGTGTGCCAAATATCAAGAGATTTGATTGAGTAGTTTCGGATTTAGCAATTTTCGGGTATTAATTCTCTTAAAAAAATGGGTCAAAATTTGTCTCAGAATTACCCTTAAAATTGATAAATCCGAATCTACTCAATCAAATCCCTTTATATTTGGCACACTTATTATGTATTAAAAGACTACCATTTTGTACTAAAACTTTTTTATTTTGGATATGTAGGTTCAGAAATATCATCAGTCAAAGTAGCCGTTTTTTACCCATTTTTAAAAACTACATAGCACCCACAAAACTTTTTAAATTCAATCAATTACCACGCAAGTGGTCTCATTTTCTTTATTTTAATAAATAACAACTTTTAAGAGAAAAAAATTTCAAAAAACTTACTGTCAATCTACTTTTATTTCAATTTTTCTGTTTTTAAAATGTCGACCTGCCGCCGCCCAGTGCCTAAAATGGGCACAGTAGATTCACAGAGTTGAAAAGGCCAATGAGAATAAAAAACTAGACCCTTTTCCAGTCAATTTGAGAAAACCAAAATCTTTTTAAGTTGCCACCATTTTTGGACAGAGGGGGGTGGCCGGGTTGAGAAATAATCGCCCATATATATATATAAATTGTGTGATATTAATAAAATGTTATAAAACTAAGTGATTAAAATTTGTGTGATCAATGTTATTTTAAAATTGTAAATTAAAAGGTTAAATTAAAATATTTGCAGAATTATCAAGTGAAATTTTATAAGTGTTAATAAATATTATACAAGAGATTTTTTCAAAATTAATTACTGATTTTTGAAAGTTATTTTCCATATCACAATCCTTATAATGATTAATTTAATTTTGTAATTTATTGCAACAATAAAATATTACTATAAAATAGAAGGGGATTAAACCTGGTTTACGTTGAATTATGAAATGTAAAGATACACACACACATTCGCTGGGCAGCATGCAATGGTAAAATGGTTAATAATAAATATTTATAAACAACTGGTAATTTAATTTAGATCATTATTTTAATCCGACAAATTTAATTTTAATTAAATGTTAAATATTATAAAAGATTTTACAAAATTTTACGGTTGTCTTACTTATACTATTTTATTCTGCATGCATACTAAAATATATACCGGTTTGCTATATAAGAAAATTTCGCGACGATAAAATTCCGCGTAGTCAGTTTACTTCGCTATTACATTTTTACTCACGGCGTCTCTCTTTTTCTTTTATATAAGATATTGACACAGAAAATAGTCACTTCACATGTGGACCTTTACGGAAAGATCCCTGGTGGTGGGAGAGACCTCATCTACACTTCAGCTAACCCTCTTCTTCTTATAAATGTCAACCCAGCTCATCGTGGAAGATTTTACACATTGCGATAAGACAAATACGAGTCATGTTTTGAAGGGTCATAAATCTTGACCGTATATTTATAATTCGTTTGAGCATTTCATTTAGTACAATAGTTTAAACTCTTACGCAAAGAGTTTTCTAATAATTATAACCATTTTTATATAGGTTAAAAGTTTCAATTCGACATTACAAAAAATTAATTTTGCATTAAACGAATAAGATGGTAAAGTTATGTCATTGGACAGGGTCAAGATGGTGTAACTGCAATTTTCAAAAACAACCGCTAAAAGAAGAACGTGCATCTTCAAATAATGAACTTAGTATTCGACAACATTTCTTCACCCGGAAAATTCAAACTTATTCATATCCCTTACTTAATCAGCGTCAGAAATATGAGTCTTGATAAGCGTATTGTAAAGTTTCAAAGGAAGCCTAAAGCAAGTATAAAAAGTAGAGTCAAATAGACTTACGATTGAGCATATTAAACTGTGCACAAACGAGATAATATTTATGCAAAATAAATTTTTCAGTCGAACTGTTTAGAAATTTAAAAGAATCCATAAAGTTCAATTGGATTTTAGTTAAACAAACGATGCTAGATGGAGCTATTTTCGACCTTTCTTTTCTTATGCTTTTGTTTTTGGTAAATAACTTGTAGCTCCGCACTTAGATTATTGTAATTTTGTTTATTCAGATTTATCTAAGTATAACATTTATCTAACTAAGTGCGCAGCTGCAGAGGCTCTCAAACCCAGGCATATTTACATATTCGGCTTGAGAAGGCAAGAACACATAACACCATTCAGGAGAAAGTAAAATTGGATGTGTAATATAACTCGCACTAATTATTTTGCAGCCCTGAAGATATACAGATTGATACGCATAAAGGAGCCTCCACTCCTCCGATCTCTGTTTGAACCCTATAAATCAGATAAACCCTCTCGTGGCCCCCGTAAGGATCTAAAGATCCCCTCGTCTATAAAGACTGATTGGGGTCTTAACTCATTTCAGGTAAAATACGCCCATTTTTGGAACAATATTCCACCATGCATTCGTGACATCCATTCATATTCACTATTTAAAAAACGAAATACGTCAGTACTTATATGGGTCAGATAATTTATAAGTATCTATAACTTTCATCTATTGAGTAACTGAGTTACAGCAAGATTGTTGTTGTATTGTATTTTATTTCATGTATTTTATTTCATTTATTTTAGAGTTTATTTTATTTTATGTATTTTAGAGTTTACTTTCACCTAAAAATCTGTATTATATTCGTTTTTATCTTATTTATTTTATTACCAATAATGTAAAACTAAATGTTTAAAAGAGTGTAAAATTTTTGTTTGACAAAATAAAGAATAATAATAATAATAAAATCAAAAACAATATACTATGCGTAAGCATGCTAGCACTTTACTTGAACTAAAAATGTTGTTGAAGTAACAAAACTATATTATTTGTACCTTAACTCAGCAGAAAAAGAATAAACGCACTTTTTTTCCATACGAAGCACATTATAATCTTTACTAAAATGAATTAAAAAAACTTATAACCGGTTTGTGTAAACACAACCTAAATGCATGGAACATTTTTACTTCCAGCTGAGGACTAGGTATAATAGAAATGTTACTCAACATTACAATACAATTTGCTAATTTTATAATTTATAATTATCACCTTACTAGCTGTTAAGATTCTAAACCCAAACTATTTTGATTCCCTAAATCTGAATGATTCTAAGTCCCTTAATCAATATTATTCCAAGACCCTAAATCGATATTATTTTAAGTTTATAAACCTGTATTATCTTAAGTCCTTAAGCTCAGATTTTTCAAAGTATCCTAATTATTCTAAGTTTCATTTCACCCCCCCCCCTTATATAAGACAAATTTTACCACCTTCCTTAAATAGTACAAATTTGACCATCCCACTTAAACATAACAAAATTGACCACCCCCCTTAAATAGGACATATTTGATCACCCCCTTAAATAGTACATTTTTTACCACCCCCTTTAAATAGGACATATTTGACCACCCCCCTTAAATAGGACATAGTTGACCACCACCCTCAAATAGGACATATTTGACCACCCCCCTAAAATAGGACAAATTTGACCCCCCCCCTTAATTTTCAAGTTCTGAAGTACCCCCTCCCTATAAACATGTTCCATGTTAAAAATTTTATACACATTTACTTGTCAGACAATTTAATACAGCTGCTGTGCATATCAAGAACCGCACTCAGTACCACAAAATTCTGTCGTCATAATTACATTTTAAATAGTTACCTATTGAATAAATTCGTGTGTTCAATGATATTTCTTCGCACAACTTTCTTATTTAAAATCACCTCGGAATCTGAATAAATTGCAGATGGAACTTTTATTCTTATTCAACGTAAATTTTAACGCACATTTCCCTTTTGGAGGCATATTATATGACTCCTCCACCAAAATCATTAACACATAAGAATGTTGTAAGATCAGCTCTAAATACGCGATAATCATTCAGAACCCTGCTCAGAAGAATCTATTTATTTATATTTATTTATTTTTTTTTTTATTTTTAAGAATTTGTTGATTTAGAGCCATTTCTCTGTAATACAGAGCAACTCATAATGAGAAACTAGTGAAATTTCCCTTTTAAGATTTGAATTTCTACCAATGATGCTCTAAACATTTTAGTAATATTATATATTACTTATTATACTTATTATACTATAGAAGCTTTTTTTTTTGACTGCTTAGACGTATTCTCCTTGGAATTTCATCGCTCAGATGTACAGCATCATCAAAGATTTTTTTTTTTGTTGAAGAACCAGTGGATAGTAGTGATGACAACTACATCCTCTTCCAGGTACTGGAGGGAACTTTGCAACGACCTCCAAAAAGGAGGCGTCCCTTGTGTTGGAATTTCCCAAAGATGGACAAGGACAGATTTGAGGAGTATCTTTAGATTGAGTCAGCGCTCGTCACCGATTGACATAAAATCTTAGTCAGGAAAGTAACGCCTTATTACGGGGCTTATTACGGCTGCATGCCTTGGCGAAGGCCCTAGAAAGGGAGTGAGTCAGTTTACTAATGGACATTGCAAATAGCAGAGCTTTGCAGGGAATGTCACAGGACACGACTAATATCACAGAGAGCACGGAACAAGGCCAAGAATGCTGTGCTTTCTCGGGAACACAGGGATGTGAAACACCGGCTAGCCAAGGGCCATCCGTCAAAGCAAGGCTCAATACCTGCGTTGATTACGTAAAGATGTAAACGAAGACCCCTGGGACCTAGGTTATAAAGTCTAAATAGGCAAGTTGAACCGGGAGGCTGACCGAGTTGTCGACCAAAAGGATTGTTGGAGTTCTCGCCCCTGAGAAGCCCGTCCGGGAAAACCTAGTATACCAAATGATCTGTCAAAGTAATCTCTGAATATATTGTTAAGAATTTTTAATGTTAGGAAAGAAAAATGGATTAATATTTATAATGGAAAAGATACTAATTTAGCAACAAATAAAGTTATAAATACGTTAAAGAATTGTATTAAAAAATCCAAAATGAAAGTAATAAAAAAATTTGTAAAACGAATTGAATGGATAATTAATGGATTAATTAAATAATGCACAACCAAAGAAAAATTATATTTAGAATGGTTTAAAAATAACAAAAAAAAGGAAAAAGCATATAAAAGGTACAAAATAATGTTAAAATTACTAATTGAAATAGCTAAAAATAACTCTGTAAGTAAAGAAGCTGAAACAGTAGGAACAAATGGTTCCAAATTAAAAAAATTTTTGGTAATAAAAAAAATAAATGCAAAAAAAATATAATTAATGAATTTGTTGTTAATAACTTTAAAATTACAGGTAATGTAAATTTTGCCAAGGAAATAAATACATTTTTTGCTAATGTTGGTAAAAATCTAAATAAAAAAAAGAAAAGAAAAAAAATAAGTCTGATGTTGAATAATCATAACTATCAATCTTTTTATGAATTACACTAAAGCTTTTGAAGTTAAAAAAATTATTAATAACCTTGATAAAAATAAAGCAGGTGTTGTTGTTGGCATAAGTAACAAAGTAATAAAGTTTTTGATTACATTGTTGATCCGTTCGTATATATTTACAATTTAGCTATCTCTGAAGGTTATCCCACGCATTTTAAAAATGCAATTATTCCAATACACAAAACAGGAGATAAAAAGGTAGTTAGCAATTATAGACCTATTTCCCTTACCTCTACAATAGCAAAAATTTTCGAAATCTAGACTAGTTAATTATTATTTAACAAAATTATCATTAATTTCAAATATACAATTTGGTTTTAAAACAGGTATTCCAACTAATGGTGCAATTGCTAAACTAACTAAGTTTATTTATGAAAGTCTAGATAAATCACTAAAACCTGTGGCCATCTTTTTGGATTTGACAAAGGCCTTTGATAGAGTTGATCATGTGCTTTTGCTAGATACAGTAGAAGCTATTGGTGTTCGTGCTACACCTCATAAACTTTTTACTAGTTTTCTTTTCTGTAAAACAACAAAGAGTTAAGGTAAATAGGGTCTTAAGTGAAGAGGATGCAGTCGTATTTGGTGTTCCAAAAGGTTCAGTTTTGAGGCCCACACTTTTTAATATCTTTATGAATGATCTTCTAGATTTGAGTGACAGTATTGTATCTTTTGCTGATGATACAGTCATTTTTATAAATGGTACTGACTGGAATGAATCTCAGAACAAAGCAAATTATTTATTAAATAAATCTTATGAGTGGTTCAATGATTATTTACTTAGTCTTAACATCAAAAAATCATGCTATATTACTTTCGCCCTTAGTTACAAAATGTTACCTTATGATTTTGATATTAAAATAACAGACGAAAATACAATCTTCACATTAGAGAAAGTTGAAAATATTCAGTATCTTAGAATAACAATTGATCAACATATGCTATGGGATGTTCCAAATATATATCTAATTTTAATATATATCTAATTTGTTAAAAAGACTCAGATTTGTTGAACAAGGGTAAGGGAGAAGCTCCGGACTTTCCATCATCTTAAAGACCTTTGTGTATGTTAAATACCATTGGAAAGGCGATGGAGAGTTTTTTTCCGGGCAAGACAGAGGAAGAAGATGACGACCTTGGCAGCATGGAGCAGCATAATTTCCATAAAGTGCATTCCACGTTAGACGCCATACGGCCTTTCGTGGATACAGTAGAACACGAGAGTAAAAAGCGGCACGCGATCCACCAGGATATCCTCTTGGTATCGCTGGACGTAAAAAATGCAAATTGCATAGTGGAATGGTATGATCTGGTCTGTCGAGCATGATTTTCCCTCATTTCTGAGCAGGGGAAAATTAGCGGCCAGTTGCCTGAGCTGCCTGCCCCAAAACGAAATTATACCTGAAAAGGGAGTCAAATAATAATTAAAAGTATGAGTAATTGTTAGTATAAACGAATTCTAATGTTACGATAAATTTGCCTTTTGTCATTAATTGTTTGATTATTAAATAATTTTTAATTAAAAAAAAATAAAAACTAAACAATTAATCGAAAAGGGGTTAGCAAGTTTTCTAGGATTGCCCTGTCCTTCGGACAAATTTAACGTAATTCTAAAAAAAAATTTAAGATGTTATAGATTAATTATGAGATTGCGAAAAAAAAATTAAAGATATAAAAAGTATCTTTGAGATGTCCCTGTGTGGTTCCGATAGTCGAGGAATTTAGCACTCTTTTCGGTGTATTAAAAAAAGTAAAATAAAAAGAAATAAATATTTTAACTTACCTTTTTCATAGTTGTAAAATTAGTAATCAGAGGAATTTATTTTTAAAATGAATAGAAAACAAGTTTAACTTGAAAAATTATTTAGTTATAAGTAATAATAAAAAACTGAGTACAATATGAAAATGAAGCGTAAAATAAACTCCATCTTTCATCTAATTTTCATTTTGTATAATTAATGGTACCTGAACTGTTGTGCTTTCATTAAAAATTGCATCAAATGCATTCGATACAAAGCTGCTATTATGAATCAAATTATGGCTGATCTTCCTGCCTCTAAAATTTATATACCAATTATCCAATACAGTCCACATCAAGTATTTTTGGTCCTATCTCGCATAAAAAGGAATCTAGCTTTTTCAGCGACCACATGGTGTATAAAGATGGAGTTCATCAATATAACTTTTTCAAAATTAAATAAAAAAGCTATTTGAGTGATCGGAAAATAATCTTTGAAACTGCACAAGGAATAAGAGTGAGGAAAGTAACTGCAGGTGCAGTTCAAGGATCGGTCCTTGGACCGGATCTATGGAACATCATGTACGATCAGGTACTAAGGCTACCGATGCCAGCTGACACTTTTACTGTAGGCTACGCGGACGACCTGGTCCTAGTAATTACGGCAAAAAATGAAAAAATCGCCGAGGAGAAACTGAATCAGGCAATGCATGGGGTCAATTACTGGATGGAAGACCACGGCCTAAAGCTTGCAACGGCGAAGACTGAGATTGTCCTATTCACCCGTAAGCATATTGAGACTATTATCCCAATATGTATTGGGGAGGATAGGATAGAAACGAAGGAACACTTAAAGTATTTGGGAGTGCTGCTGGACACGAAGCTGCCGTTTAAGGCACAGATTCTGAGAAGCACAGAGAAGGCTGCCAGGCTGACTGCTGCGCTAAGCAGGCTCATGAGAAATACGTGCGGACCTAAGACCGGAAAGCGCAGGCTTCTTATGTCGGTAACCCACTGCATACTACTGTATGGTGCAGAAGTATGGGCCGACTGCATAAAGAAGGTCACTTATGCGTCTAAGCTTACGAGCGTGCAAAGGCAAGGAGCCCTGCGAATCTCCTGTGCCTATCGAACAGTGTCGTTGGAGGCAGCTCTAGTCATTGCTGGGGTAATCCCGATAGATCTGCTGGCTCTTGAGAGACAGTATATCTATCTGAACAAAGAGAAGGAAGGTATTGACCGCGCGAAGGCTACTTCTCGCCAGATCAGCCTAAGCGATTGGCAGGAATGTTGGACCGACTACGTGAAGAGCAAATGGACCAAGAGATTGATAGGAGAGATATCACCTTGGATAAATAGAGGGCATGGGGACATTAATTATTTTTTGACCCAATTCCTAAGCGGACATGGACTTTTTTGCTCCTACCTCTTTCGGATCCAGAAGATGAATAGTGCTGAATGTATATACTGTCCTGGCAAAGACGACACGCCGGAACACACATTCTTCAAATGCTATAGGTGGGCTGCTAAAAAGTTTCAATTAGAAGCTAACTTCGGTCAAATCACACCTGAAAATGTGGTTGGCCTGATGCTTCGAAATGAAGAAGTATGGTCCAAAATTGGCCAGTATGTGGAGTACATACTCCGCACCAAAAAACCTGAAGTCCAAGGTATAGGCTAATATTAAGACGTATTGCAGTTATCCTGATGACTGCAGCTGTTGTACTAACATACTATCATCCCTGCAGTTACTCTTGATACCGCAAGCAATAGTAGATGGTAGGATAATTTTTATTTTTTTATTTATATATATTTATTTATTTATTTATTTATTAACCTTCTTTTTGATGATAATGAGAATTAACGTATATTTTTAGCTAACATATATTTTATTAAAGATGACAGTACATAAAGACGAAATTTCAAACAGATGGAATGACGGAGTCCTTAACCAGACTGGCGAGTCAGTGGATGCAAGTCAAAAGATGGAGTTCATGAATAGAACTAAATGGCCTTGAACCTGTCCTGAAGTAATGTGAAAACGGTCCCGGGATAGGCTCGCATAAGGTAGGAAGGGATTGGAGTTTTAGTGGGTATAGACAAGATAGGTCGAGTCCCACATAACTGTCAGTTCGGATGCTGATCAGTATGCGTAATGCATTTCTCCACTTCCTACGCAAAAAAAAAAAAAAAAAAAAAAAAAAAATAAAAGTTATTTGAAAATATTATCTAACATTTTTAGGAAATTTTGTAAATTGTGAAAAAAATTTGAAAATTAATTTCATGTTAGTAATTTTAAATCTAATGTTATTAAAAAATAAAATTTTGATATTCTTAGAGTTTATTTAAAAAATTATCTATTTATTTAAAATTAATATAAATTTGTTTAAAATTTAAAAATAAAAACCCACAAAATATAAGTATTAATTTTTTATTGGTCTTCGTAATAATTTATATAGCGGTATCTTCTTTGATATTATTTAAAAAATTGATTAATTTATTAATAGGAATATATTTAATTAAAATTGTTCTTGGCAAATACTTATTATCATTTTTTTTAATATTAATAGTGCTTATAACTGAATGGTAAACCAATAATACTAAGTATTTATTATACAGTTTTATGATTTATTTATTATACAATTTATATGATTAATTATTATTGCCTATTTGATTTAATTCATATAATTAATATTTTATTGCTTATTTGATGGAATCATATCATTGTACTATTCGTTAATTTTTTTTTTTTTTTTTTTTTTTTTTTTTTTTTAAGGGAAATATGTGAATCTTACATCAGCCATGGAGTGTTTGCGGGCCTTAAAGACCCGCAAATTTCCATGACCGCCCAGTTGTACAAAGTGTACAAAGTGTACAAAGTGTACAACTGGGAGACCACCGGCGACCGCGGTTGCCGCCTACGCTCCAGATTCTTACTGGATAAACACACTTTAAACCCCCCGCGCTTGTTTGTCCCAAACCGGAACTCCCTTTTCAGGTATAACTTCAGTTTGGGACGCGCAGCCTAGGCAGCTGGCCGCTGCCTTCCCCCCTGCCTAGGGGCAGGAGAGCTCTCTACGATAGAAAGCCCTCCTCCTTCTTCTGCAACAAGGTGGTCCTTACGTACTCTGCTACTTTGTTCCAGTTTTCAGAACTCCGTAGCATTTCCGGGACCACCGTCTCCGGCCTCCAAATCGGGAAGGGCGGGCGCCCCCCCGAGTAGCGAACACATTCGAAGAATCTGTGCTCCACTGTATCATCCACGCCCGGACAGTGCAAGCACTCCTTTGTTGCCACCTTATGCCAATGCTTCAACATGACACGGAAGTACCCGTGTCCAGTTAAGAACTGGGTAAGGTAGAAATCCACCTCCCCATGCTGTCGTCCCATCCATGCCTGCAGGTCTGAGATCAGTCTGCGCGTCCATAGGGCATTTTTCTCTTGGTTCTTTTTGCATCGTTTCTTCCATGCTTTCATAGAGTTGAAGCGGGCGCGAGTGGAAGCCACTTCGCGCTCATCTACGCTCTCGTAGATGAATTTCCGCTCCAACGCTAGCAGGTCAATGGGTATCACCGAAGCAACAACCTGGATCGCCTCTAGAGATACCGTGTGGTGTCCGCAGGCGATCCTCACTGCCGCTTGCCTCTGTACCGACGATATTTTTCGTCTGTACTTGGCAGTTTCTGTGGTCTTCGCCCAGACTTCTGATCCGTAGAGCAGGACAGATTTGACGATTGACATCAGGAGCCTTCGCTTCCCTTATTTGGGTCCCCCAATGTTGGCCATGAGCCTTGACAGGGAGGATGCGGCCGACGCTGCCTTTTCACACGACCTATGAAATTGCTCCGAGAAGGTCAGCTTGTTATCAAGCTGCACTCCCAGGTATTTCACCGATGTTCTGGTTCGGATCGTGTGAGGGTTTCCGCCGCCGTCGATAATTACATCGAAGTCGGTGGGAACCCTTCGACGAGTCAGCAGTACGATCTCCGTTTTTGGGATCGCAAGCTGGAGCCCGTGATCGCCCATCCAGAGGTTGATCCGTCTCATGACTAGATGCAGCCTCTCCTGGGTCTCTTCCATGTCCCTGCCAGTTATGGTCAGGGCCACGTCGTCGGCGTACCCGATCAGGGAAACTCCTTCCGGGAGGTGGACGCGCAACAAGCCATCGTAAAAGGCATTCCACAGGTCCGGTCCGAGAACCGAACCTTGTGCGATGCCTGCACTTAACACCCTTTCACGCCTGCCATCGAGCGTGTCGTAGAGCAGTCTCCGGTCCCGCAGGTAATCCTTTAGTACGTTACCCAGATACCTAGGTATCTGGAAATCGTACTCGAGAGACCGGATCATGTCATCCCACCTGGCCGAGTTAAAAGCGTTTTTGTCGTCCAGCGTTACCAGCAGGACGTCCCTGCAGTTTGCAGGCCCCCTTTTTCTCTCAGCCTCTACGGTATCCACGACGCGCCGGATGGCGTCTATCGTGGAACGCCCTTCACGAAAACCATGCTGCTCCTCGGAGAGACCACCGCCCTCCTCGATTGCCTTTCTGAGCCTTGCCCGGAGCATGCTCTCCATCACCTTACCAATAGTATTTAACATACACAAAGGTCTGTAAGACGATGGAGAGTCCGGGGCTCCCCCCTTGCCCTTGTTCAAGAGCACGAGACGTGCCACCTTCCACTGCTTTGGAAACACTCCCGCCATCATTCGTTAATTTATTAAAGTATTTTTTGTTTATATTATTCATTAATATAAATGCGCCAAAATTAGCTTTATTGAACATTGCTGCTTTATATATATATATCAACGCTAATTTTAGTATATAAGATATATTGGGTTTCTTACTGATAATCTCGCCCAATATATCGGAGTAAAATACCAGTATATACCATGTGAGAAACTAAAAGAGCATTTTTTTCTCGTGATTTTCATTTTTAAATTTTTTTTAGAAATTCTTTTAATATTTGAATATTTGAAATTATTTTGATTAATTAAAAAAAAATGACTAATCATTCCTTATAGGAAAAGCAAGATTCTATTTCTCAAAAAATAAAAAACTCTTACAATAAGTTTGAAACTGATGATGCTAAAAATATTTTCACTTGCAAAACTGGACTTGAAAATTTAAATGAATTGTTGATTCATTACGAGCATAATTATTATGAAATTTTAAAATTAAACAATGGTAAAAAAAACTCATTATATTAAATAAGATTTATTTTCAAAAGTAGAGTAAAATTATTTAAAAAATAAAAGTTTATTTGCTGAATTTATTGCTAAGCATTCTGAAAATATAAATTCTACTCATATTACTCATACATAAACAATGCTTATTGAATCTTTTATAAGTTCAGAGGATTCTGAAAGGATACCCAGAATTTCAGTTCCTAAATTTAAAGTTTACTATACCCAATGGGAACATTTTGTATAGTAAAGTTTGGGGAGGTAGTCTTCTACTTCACACAGTTCCCAACTGGTCACGGTTATTTCCGCGATATGCTTTTCAAGTGGCGCAAGGTGACATCTTCGGAATGCTTGCATTGCCCGGGCGAGCTGGATACCGCTGAGCACACTATTTTTGGGCATCCTCGCTTCGCTGAAGGGCGACCGCCCTTCGATGAATGGAGGCCGGAAGGAGTCGTCCCGGAAATGCTGCACAGTACCGCTAATTGGTACAGTATGGCAGAGTACGTACGGGCGACACTGAATAAAAAAAAGGAGGAAGGTTTACTCTCGTAGGAAACTCTCCTCCTTTATTGACAAAGTATGGCGAAGAAATGCCTTGGCTGCATTGTTTCCGGACCGAAGTAGTACCTAAAAAGGGATTTCCGGTCCGGATTCTATGATATTGTCATAAATACAGGAGGGTGGGGAGTTTAGTGGGTAATGTGATTCCTCCTCAGTTATACCGAGTATCTGGGCAACCATAAATTTGAGGTTGAGTCCCACATAACCATACAGTACGAGGTGTATGGTATGCGTAAAAGCATTCACCTCGTCCTACGAAAAAGGCCCCTTCTTGAAGGGGCCAAAAAAAATGGGAATATTTTAAAGATTTATTCACTACACTAGTTGGTGATAAAATTAATTTATCTAAAGTATCAAAATTACATTAACTTATAAACAGCTTAGAGGGTGAACCTTTGCAATGGGTTAAATCATATCCTATCCCAGATGAAAATTTTGAAATTTTTTGGCAAAAACTTGTTGATAAATATGATAATAAAAGAATATTAGTTTCTTCTCATCTTAGTTAAATTTTTAATTTAAAACCTATGAAAAAGGAATCCTTTAAAAAAATTTATTAATAACTAAATAATTGTATTGGAATCTTTAGAAGATTCTTATAAAAAAAATAATTTTCTAATTTTGGCAACTCAAAATTCAATAAATTATATAAATCTTCTTTATTTACTAATGTTCATAATTCGAGTAAAATTAATGGTCAAGGTAAAGTTGAATCAGAAAACAGCACTTACGGCTGTATAATATGTAAAGGATCTCACTTTTTTCATATTGCGATGTGTATAAAAATAAATCGGTTAAAGAACGTAAACAATTTGTAATCTGTAAAAATAGATGTACCAACTGTTTAAATTTGCATACAATTTTTAAATGTAAGTCACAAAATCGTTGTAAAATTTGTAATGGTAAACAAGATATTACTTTACATATTGCAAAAAATAATGATTCAATTTTACCAAACACAAAAAAATCAAATGGTGAATCCTCTTCTCGTGTTGCTCATGTTACAACTGAAGTTGAAAATTATCATTCAAATTTCCATACAATTGATGATATAAATGAAGAGAAATTTGACCAGTCAGAGTGAGTTACTCATTTGTGTTCATTTTTTAATTCTGTATTATTGGCCACTGCCGTTGTTAAGGTTTATTCTGAAATTAAAGGTAATTTTATTACAGTGCGTGCCTTGATTGATCATTGTTCTCAATCATCGTTGTATCGGAATTCTCGTGTCAGAGTTTAAATTTGAAGCGTAAACCTATTGATTTACCAATTTCAGGTGTGGGAGGATATAAAAATTGTACTTGTAAAAAATACGTTAATATAAATATTTGTCCTAATTTTGATTCTAATTATGTTTCTAATTTGGATGCTTTGGTTTTACCACGTGTTTTAAACGATGCTCTAAACGTTAAATTTTAAATGCATTAAACTCATTTGGAAAAATTAAAATTGGCAGATCCTGAATATTTGTGTAACAACCGTGTAGATATATTATTAGGGTCTTCTATTTATTCCAAAATAATTCAAAGTAGTCTTAAAAAATGTAAAGAAAATGAGCCAATTGCTCAAAAAACTTTGCTTGGTTGGATAGTGTCAGATGATACTGGTAAATCAGTAAAAAATGAAAATTCGATATTAATTTATCATTTCTCTGATTAGCTTAAAATTGATACATTATTGCAAAAATTTTGGGAACAAGAGGAATTTCCGAATAAAAAATTCTTACTGATTCAGAGTTAACAAATGAAGAGTTTTTTCAAAAAACATATTGTAGGACTTCTGATGGTAGATTCATTGTATATTTGCCATTTAAAATTGATAAAATAAAAATTATTTTTCCTAAATCATATGAAAGAGCTCTTAAAATGTTTCAATCTATGGAACGTAGATTCGATAAAGATAAAAAGTTACATAATATGTGTATTGAATTCTTAGTTGATTATTTATAAAAAAGGTCATATGAGAGAAATTAATGCTTCTGAAATTTAAAAATGTAAATATTTTATTCCTTGGCATGGTTATTTAAGAAAAGATCATCTAACTACTAAATATAGAACTGTTTTTAATGGATCAGCGGAAACTTTTAATGGTCTATCTTTAAATATAGTTTGTAATACTGGCGAAAATCTTCCAAAAGATTTAATCAGCTTAATTATTTCTTGGAGAAAATATAAATTTGTGTTTATTAGTGATATTAAACAAATGTACAGGCAAATACTTGTACATCCTGATGATCAGTTTTATCAAACTATTATTTGGAGAGAAAATAAATCTCAACCTATTAAAATTTATGAACTTAATACTGTTACTTATGGTTAGGTATCAAGCCCTTATTAGGCCATTCCTTATCTTAAAAAACTGGCTGAAGTGTATATGGATGATTCCATATCTGTTGGATATACCATTGAAGAAACATTAGAAAAAATTATTAAATTTAAATCTATTTGTAAATTAGGTGGTTTTGAACTTTTTTTTTGAACGATAAATACTTATACAATAACCAAAAAATCTTAGAATCGTTTGTTGCTAAAGATAGAGCTGTCTCAGATTTTGAATTTAATGAAAATTTTGCTTTAGGTATATTAGGTTTAAAATGGAATCTTTAAGGTGATTATTTCTTTTTTCATCTAAATTTATCTAATATTGAAGAATTAAGGATCAAAGGAAGAATTAACAATCAAAAACTAAAGTTGCTCCGATCAAAAAAGTTCTCACAATTCATAAATTAGAGTTATGTGCAGCTGTTTTACTAGCAAGATTAGTTAAAAAATTGTTATTCGATTTGGATTTACCCGAATATTCTGTTTAATTATGGACTGATTCTAAAGATGTCTTTATTTGTTACGTGATCATCCGTCCAAATGGAAAATTTATATTGGTTATAGAACTTCAAAAATTCATAATTATTTTCCTCAAGCTCAGTGGCGTCACGTAAAATCTAAGGAAAATCCTGCTGATTGTGTGTCACGTGGTATAACTATTGATGAATTTGTTAATTTTGATTTATGGTGGAAAGGTCCAAGTTGGATTAATGATAATAGTGAACTTTTTTAATTTATTTTTGAACCTATCAATGTGGAAATAATTGATGCTATAAGTTCGCATATTTGTAGTTATGTCAATGAGACTAATACTGTTATTTCAAAATATAGTGGTCTAGAAATTATTAATAAATATTCTAGTATAAATAAATTATTTACAGTTATGGGTTATGTTTTAAGATTTATATCTAAATTACTTATTTAAACAAACTCGAGGATATTAACTAAATCTAATGTATTTACTAATAAGTGGTTTTATAGTAATATTTATGAAACACAGGCAAATTTAAAAACATTTGAAATTAGTAGAGCTAAGCTTGTATGCATATTTTTGGTTCAACATATATATTACTATAAGCAATTTATAGCGTTATCGAAATCAGGACATTTAGAATCCACTGATAATTTGTTAAAATTAGATCCCTATTTTGAAGATAATTTATTAAGAGTAAGTGGTAGATTGAGTAACGCATTATTACATCATGATGAAACGCATCCTATTATTTTGCCCTATGACTCACATTTGTCTTATTTAATAGCTCGTCCTGTTCATAACATTCAAACAATCCATGGTCGTTTAAAATTATCATAAGCTACTTTACGTCAACAATGTTAGATAAAATTCCAATATAAAAGGTCGATTTTTGATTTAAAAAAATTATTAGAGAATGTGTAACTTGTTTAAGATATAGAGGTAGCACATTACATCAAAAAACGGGAAACCTGACATCTTTTAGACTTCAATCAGGTTTCGATGTCTGTTCTCATGATGTAGTTGTAGTGTTACGAATCTTAGTAGTGGACCAAAATATCGAAAACTAATGGTATATCGTTGATTTCTTGATGTAGTTCGGCTTTTAATTGGCGATTACTAGGTACTCTCGGACCTTTATAGGTATTTTTTCGGAAAGGATAGGTAAGCAGTGAAATGAATTAACATGCAATATTGATATTATACTTTTAATCACGATTAATATAGATATCGAGGAAGACTATTACACACTAACAGGTTCAAGAGATAATACTAAATAAGTCGTAGCCCGATCGTAAGAGCCGATGATAAGAGCCAAACGTAAGAGACCAGTGTCAAACTGAACCACGCTTTATATACCCTTTCTGGTAGGAGTGACAATATTTTTCTAAGGCTGGATTGAAACTCTCTGCCTAGTCGTAAGTTTATGATTGGTTGCCAAGTGGGTTTCCGAAAGCTTATAGGTTCGTGACTGGATTCCATTTTGGATGAGATATTGATTTTTATGTATTTTAAGGAGGGTGAGCTTTTTAATTAACTTAGTTTTATGACTATTAAGGGTGCGTTTTAAGGGTACGTTTTATTGTTATTGCTTGACCGTTTTTAGGGTGTGTTTTATTACTCTTGCATGACTAAAGAGGGTGATCTTTTGACTGTCTGCAAAGGGTGTGTTACTTTTGCATGTTTACTGAGGGTGTGTTACTTTTGCATGTCTACGGAGGGTGATTTTAGTAATATACAATATGTTATATCTTTTATGAAATCGATGGGGTTGGGCGCGTTATTATAGGGGAACTTAATTATTCTTATGTCGGATAAGTCTAAAAATAGTTATAGATTTTGTATAAATATGATAGGATGGTTTGAAATTAATTTCGGTATATGGGTGTGTTCAGATGGGTGTATTATATGGGTAAATCCCCCCTTTCCATCATACGTTACTTTAGTCTATAATTGATTCCCTTGAATCAATCGAAAAATAAAGGTACAAAACGTCGATTATAATAATTTTGGATCCTAAGTCTTCCTCGATTTTTATAATTACAATATTTTGTGGTTATAACAATTTTGTATTAATAAAGTGCACATATTATAGTTTATTTAGTGCATACATTGAGTTATACAATATTCATAGTTAGAAAACAACAATTTAATTTATCTTTATATAAAATTTAGTAAAGTATAGTAAAATTCATTATTTGTATAATAGTGCAATGTTGAGTGAATATAATGCAAACAAAAATTATTAAGGCTAAATGATTACTTAATACATTTAAATTTGGTTAAATTTTAATGTAGTTTTACAATAATAATTCATAAGTATAGCAAAAAACTTCTAACATAATTGATGACATATATTGAATGAGTTTAAATGTTATTATAATTGATATGTTTCTAATTGTTATAATGATCTGTTAAACATTCGTTGTTTGAATCTGAAAATGCTTAGTTCGGTGAATTGGGTTATGAATCAATCTTCTAGTTGGGTGAGAAGCGGCAGAAGCGGGTATTAGGATGGTGGGTCTCTGCGCAGCTGGTTTTTCTTCATCCTAACTGTCTCTATTATTGGCAGGTTTATATGTTGCACGCCCTTGTTATTTTTATTTCAATTCTGTAATCAAATCGAAAAAAATTTTTGTCTCTGAAAACAACAAATTTTAATCTTATTAGTAACTCTATAATAGTTATAAGTAAGAACAAGATAATATAATAAGAACATTTTGTTATTGCTAATGAGGAACCATAGTGCCAATTACTTTTGCAGCGTTTTTTATATTGTTGTTAGCTTTTTAAAGTATTTTAATTATGGCACCAAAATATTATATATCATATTTATTTAAAATCTAATTTTATATAATAGGTCATTATCATTAAGCAACTCACGCACATTTGTACAAAATGAGCACAAAGTTATTCGAGAATTTCAATTAGGATATTATGAAAAAAGCGAAAAACAAAAATTAAACTTGAGCGATTAAAAAAGCAGCTCACCGCTAATAGTATTTTTAATTTCAATAGTGTGATTTTTACATCTTTTGAATACCTTGTTGACAGCGTGTCTCAAATACAAAATGTTGAAATAGGTAGATCCAAGGATAATGACTTTTTGACCTACTTTTTCAAAAAAAAATAGTCTTCTGCTATTTTTTTTTACCTTCATGAAGGAAATTTAAATATCAGAATCAGATAACTCCGAAATATCAGGATTAGGTTTAGTTCCACTAAAAGAATTAAAATTATTGAATAGCTAGATAAATCTATCCAGCTAGCATCACTAAAAACAATTTCAAACCCTTTAAAATTTCTAAAAGCGATTTACACCTCGGGTTGGTCAGATACAGTGATCCCGCCTATCATATCGCAACAAGGTCTAACTTTATATACACGGCCCAAGAGTCTATAAAACAAATATTTAGGATATTTGTTGTTTACCTTATAGTTTTAATTATATAAATTTTTTAAACTTTTATTTTAATTACAGAGGTAACATTATTTTTAAACAAATTAAAGTTTATGTAACTTAACTTTAATACAGTTATTTGCTGTTGATAAAAATTATAGTAAATGTGACCATCAGCAAAGCAAAAAAATTTCGGTAAGAGATTAAAAGTTGAAACTTGTTTTACCATATCACGCAGCATCAAAAATTTTCTTTGATGGGAATGCAAAACTGGCTCCCTTAATGCTTATAAAATTATTACAGGTCATTAACCCTCCCCGGTCTTCGTCGTTTTCCCACCCGCGCCGGTCTTCGTGGGACTATATCGTCTTTGGCCAAATCTAACCCCCTTTAAAGTTTTAAATCGGTCTAAAATTTTTTTTAGTTTTGCGTACAACTATTCAACAATATATTCTCGAAGGTCTTGGTCAATTATTTTCAAAGGAAAGCCCAGGGGAAATTTCTAAACACTGCTAAACGTGGATTTTGAGGCGAAAACTTTAAAAATTCATATCTCGGGGATAAAATGATATTAAGGCGAAATATTCTAGGGTTTGACTCTTCATTAGTGTTACTTTGTAGAAAACCTGCCCAGGTTTGGCTCCGTTCAAAAAAAATTTTTTTACATAAGAAAATACATTGGACAATAAAGTAACGCTGCGGCCTTCGTGGGACTATTTCGTCTAATAGTCAACTTCGAAAGGTTCTCACCAGGAGATGGCGCGTCTAATACTAACGCCAAATTGTCTAGGTCCCTAATACGAACTAAATTTTTTTTTTAGTGGAGGTACAAACTCGATTCCTCTTCCCGTTTTTGAAATACAGAGAGTGTCAAAAACTACCGTAGTCGATATCGTCATACGAAGACCGGAGAGGGTTAGTTCTATAATTTTTCCTTATAAATTTATTTGTTGCGAAATTGCTTTTATTTTGAAATTCATTAATGATCTTGAAAACACTACTTTTTTTAATGCACGATTCTCATTTAAATGATAAATATTAACATGGAACATGTTTATAGGGAGAGGGTGCTTCATAACTTGAAAATTAAGGGGGGTGGGGTCAAATTTGTCCTATTTAAAGGGGGGGATCAAATGTGTCCTTTTTAAGGAGGGGGGGTCAAATGTGTCCTATTTAAGGGGGGGTCAAATTTGTTCTATTTAAGGGGGAGGGGGGTCAAATAAGACTTAGAATAATTAGCAGACTTTGGAAAATCTGGGCTTAAGGACTTATAAGGATAAAAACTTATAACCGGTTTGTGTACACACAACCTAAATGCATGGAACATATTTACTTCCAGATGAGGACTAGGTATAATACAAATGTTACTAAAAATTACAATACAATTTTCTATTTTTATAATTTGTAATTCTCACCTCACTAGCTGTTAAGATTCTAAACCCAAACTATTTTGGTTCCCTAAACTGAAATATTTTAAGTCCCTTAATCGATATTATTTCAAGTCCCTAAACCTGAATTATTCCAAGTCCCTAAATGGACATTATTCTAAGTCCATAAACCTGTATTATCCTAAGTCCTTAAGCCTAGATTTTTTAAAGTCTTTTAAAAGTATTTTATTTATTTATATACTTACCTAATTATTCTAAGTCTCAATTGCCCCCCCCCTTAAATAGGGCAAATTTTACCCCCCCCCCTTAATTTTCAAGTTTTGACGTACTCCCTCCCTATAAACATGTTCCATGTTAATGTTCCATGTTTACGTTCCATGAAAATGTTAACATCAGGTTTATGGGCTTAGAATAGTATCGATTTAGGGACTTGGAATAATTCAGGTTTAGGGTCTTGGAATAATATTGATTAAGGGACTTAGAATCATTCAGATTTAGGAAATCAAAATAGTTTGGGTTTAGAATCTTAACAACTAGTAAGGTGATAATTACAAATTATGAAATTAGAAAATTGTATTTTAATGTTCAGTAACATTTGTATTATACCCAGTTCTCAACTGGAAGTAAACATGTTCCATGCATTTAGGTTGTGTTTACATCGGTTATAAGTTTTTTTATTTTATTATGCCAAAAGTTTACTAAATACTCTATGAAAGGCAATACTTATTTATTAAGTTTTTACTGCGTTATTGAATTTTTAAAAATTTCAGTTACCAAGTTAATACGAGTAGGCATGACTGTCGTATGTTGGACTAATCTTACCTGACTTACCCTTAAACATAAAAATTTAAATTTTACCCTTACTTATGCTTAAACCTGTGTAAAAGTGCCAACTGGAATAAAATGCAGAAGCATCATGCAGGGTTTTCAGTATCTTGAGCGAACCTGTTGTATAATAGTATGTATCAGCTTATTTTATTTTTTAAATATTTTAAATAAAATATTGTGAGAATAATTGCCGAAACTGGGAATTGAAGCGTCAACGTTCCATATGCATTCGTGTTATCCACTGGTCCACTGACGCTCGTAAAAATATTGATATGATTTTTAAAAAACATTTGATTTTTTTTATAATAGAATGGAATTTTTTATTATTTATAATTTGGAATTTTTGGTAAGAGATCTAAATTATTTTATACTTTTAGGACTCTACATGCCAGCTTTAGTCTTGATGATTGCTGGTATATTTGTTAAAGCTTTTTGTATTTGGTTAAGATTACAAGATACTGACTCTAATTTAGAAATGAAGGATCTTCATGATTACTCTATATGTGTAAAGGTAAATTCATAAAAATTCCATCAATATCGTAAAAGTTTTATTTAAAAAAGTAATTCGCTAGAAGAATTATTTTCGGAACAAAAAGTAATTGAGAAATAAATTATAATAAATTTTTAAAAACTGGAACTCCCATGTAAAAAAATTATGTGTTACTTCCAAAAAAAAATAATTTAATAGTATTTTTTTAAATTGGATTAGATACAAAAAATTGAGCAATCAATATTTTTAAAACTAGTGCTTCCATATAAAATAATTAGGTACTGCATCCAAAAATAAAAAAATAATTATGTTTTTTGTATATTTTGACGACAAAAGTTTTAAGATCAATATTTTCAAAAATTTAATGATTAGTTTTGAGATTTTGAGTTAAATTGATACTTCTAGATATTACAACTTAATAGAAAAAATGCTGATAAATTATTGGCACACTTTCTCAAACAATGACAAATTAAATCCAAGAAAGTATAAAAACATTAAAAAAATTAAAATTGATATTTTATAACCCCACTAGCATAGTTAACAGAGGGGCTTTACCATTCCCCCTCCTCCTGGTCTGTTTCCAATGTTCCATAATAACATTTTTCTATTCTAGTAAAGTTATTATGTAATATAGAATTTGTTTCCCGCATGTGCAAGATCTGCTGTTTTTTTTTACCATTACTCGGTACATGTGCAGTATTTCTTAAAAAAAATAATGTTTTACTGCTAAGTTCTTAAACAATCCCCAGTTATTGTCCCTATGCAAAATCAATTCATTTTCTGGTATTTTTCCCAGATTTATATTTTTTCTGCATATCCTACAAAAAAAATGAAAAAATTACAATAATTAGCGCCCAGGGGATGAAAAGTATCTATAGATATATAAATATAAAAAAATGAAAAAAATTTGTAAAATTTTAAATAAATATTATTATTTTTATTTAATCGTCTATTACTTTATAATATGAAATCTTGTAATTTATTTTGTAATGACCAGGACTGGGCAAAAAATAAAAAAAATTTGAATATTTTATTTTTTAATGAATATTTAAATTTTAAAATAATGGGCGATATACACTCCCAGACCAAAATAATTGTTTCTTAACCAAAAAAGAATTTTGGAGCTATGACGATCGTTTAAACGAATTTTTTAATGATTCTGACCAAAAATATTCTTACTAAATTTTTTTATATATAATAACTAATTTAAATGTTTGCTTATTTTATATTATTTTACTATTATTTTAATATTATTTTAATATTATTTTACTATTAAAATAAGCAAACATATAAATTAGTTATTATATACATATAACCAAATTTAGTAAGATTTATTAGTAATGTTTCGTCAAAAGAATTTTTTATGTAAAAAATTCGTTTAAACAGTTGAAATAGCTCCAAAATTCTTTTTTGGCTAAGAAAAAATTCTTTTGGTCTGGGAGTGTAAATAAAAATAACAATATGAAAAAAACTTTATTTTTTTAGTTTATACTGTTCAAAATGTATTTGAATTTAGACGTTTCTCTGATTTATTAAAATGAGCCTCTTCAGTAACTAAAAATGTATATAAAATATATGAAAAAAATTACAATAATTATAAATAGAGGTTTAATAAAGGTTTTAATTTTATAACCTGCTTACGTTATAATTTGTATGGCATTAAATGAACTTAATTTAATCTCTTTATTTTTAATATTCTATTGAACTTATTGTATTTTAAAATATTTTTTGTTTAACTATTATTAAAAATTGATTTCAATAACTAAAAAGTAAAAGCATCAACATCCACCTGCATAACCCTGTTGATAATTAATGGATATTATGGTGATGGATATGGTGGACTTATTAAAAAGACATAGAATGTGAATAATATTAGTTTATTGTAACGACGCTCGTTGCTTGGCGTCTCAACGAACACTAATGATAAAAAGGGAGAATATATACAAAAAGGGAGGGGAGATCTCCTACACACACATACCATATAATACATTATAATACCCTCATAAATGAAAGTGAAAGCCTGGGCGCTGTAAAGTGGCGATAACTCGGAGCTACATTTACAAAGTGGGAGTGATTTTTTTAAAAATTAAAGTCTTCCTTTACTAAAAAGGACTTACTTTACAAGATTCCGGGGTCAGATTTTTAATATTATTGACCGTTAATTAAATATGGCGGCCACAAAAAATACAACAAATCGATTATTGATACAAAATTAAAAATCTGACCCCGGAATCTTGTAAAGTAAGTCCTTTTTAGTAAAGGAAGACTTTAATTTAAAAAAAAATCATTTTTTTACCCGTTTTATAAGCAAAAATCCGAGCGTCAGTGTTGTTGTCGCACCGGCGCTAATGGGTTAATAAGCTGTGGTAAAAAAAATGAAAATTTTCATTCATTGAAACGTTTTTCACCTCCTCGAAAACCCCCAGGTAATGTAGAAAGTTCTTTCTTTCCGTTTTTTTAATCCGCCATCTTGGAAAATCGGAAATATACTGGGGTTAAAAAACATTTTTCTCAGCCACAATAAAACATTAATTTCATATCGAAAATATACTGGGGTGAAGAAAATGGAAATTTCTTAGCACTCTTTTTTTTGACTCAAACCACCAAAAAAAAACAAAGTTAATTAAGTGTAATCATAAAATAACTCCAATTTCCAAAAGTTTACTTTAAGGCTGTTTTATACTTTTAAAGTGGTAATAGCATGCTCTCAACTTTTTAAATTGTAACGAGTTGCTTGCTTTGAAAATAAAAACATGGCAGCGCGCCCCTCTTTAAATTGTTATCTGCCGCTACTCTCACTTTGTAAATGTAGCTCCGAGTTATCGCCACTTTACAGCGCCCAGGCTTCCACTTTCATTTATGAGGGTACATACATTTACACAACATTTCCACCCACCACAATTTTACTTATAAATTTGTAAATAAAGTTTTAATACGCAAAAAAAGAAAATAATTATGGTAAATGAAAATTAAAAATTTGACTCGAATATTTTTGCAATATGCCAAATGGCTACATAATTTAAAAAAAAAATTTAAAAATTTAAACAGTTTAATTACAATTGATAAAAAGTTTTCAATTTAAATGCTAATCTGATTCTCAGTTTCACTAATTCCATTAGACCGGCATGAAATCCGTAGACATCAATGGTTTGTAAGACCATTGAAGGCCCAGATCGAATTACACAGTCAATAAAGACACTTATCTTTTTTTTATAATTTTAGCTATGTGCTACAGAGAAGTATCATTATAGCATATTAACAAGTTTCATAAAGTTCAGCAAGTAGAACTTTAACCCAATATAAAAATTTTGCTTAAAGTAGTTCGGAAACTCGATTTAGATACTCTCCCTCTCCTAAAAAAAAGGTGAGAGTAATAAGGTAGTTTGAGTAAAATTCTTGAATTTAATACTCGCGCGCACAAATAAATACAACTTAACCATGATAACTTAGCTTTCAAGCAAAATTATAACAAAATTTCTATACAGTGGTTTGAGACCCGGTTTAAAAATTTTGTTGAGACTAGTTCTGCAAGTAGAACTCCAAGCATTCCATTTTCCTCGCAAATTGAAAAGGAACATGTGATCATAATTTTTTTATACTGTGGTTTAAGCAATATGTTATAGCAATTTAACAAAGTAGGGGCAATGGAGCAAGAATTATTTTTATAAAGTTAAAAATACAGTAATTTTCACCACCCACCTTGCCCACCCAATTTGCTCATACAAAGTTATATCAATTGAAAATCCATGTTTCTATAACTACTATTCACATCTCCCTCCTTACAGAAAAAGTAAGCAAATTTACAATTACACTATCTCTAAGAAATTTTACAATTGCAGATTAAAGAAGTGAGATATAAACAATAATTACAAAATTAATAGCAAAATTTCAGGCTAAACATTTTTTGATTCTAAATTTTGTAGTGTTTTAAATTTACATAAATTTGTTTTTAATCGAAAAAAAATAAAACCAGAAATGGAAAAATAAAAAAAGTTACAAGTTATAAAATGATAGCCAATTAAATATAAATAAATAATTTTAATTAATTTTAATTAATTGAACTTGAAGAGTTCTTGAGTATACTTAATCATAAGATTATATCATATTTTACAGTACAACATTTGACAAAACGCGTACAAATACAATAAATAATGAATTGATGCGAGTTTAACATAGACTGATTGACTAATTACAAGTTTTACTATCCTGACTAGACCAGCAGGATATCTGTAGATTCAAGATTAGCTATAAAGAATTTAATAAACAACACTAGCAATAAAGAATTCGCATCATGAATAATTGAAAAATAAAATTAAATAAATGTAGTTTTTGTTTTGAGTCTAAAGCATTTAAATAATAACTTATTGAGAATCCTGCTGATTTAATTCTTCCTTTATTATGTCTACAATGAGATTATAATATTGTTTTATGCAATTTTTCAAACAAGTAATAATACGAGAGTATAATAACTTAACAACTTTATATCATTTCTGCAAGTAGAGATGATATACAATTTTTCATACACAGAAAATATATTGAAAGTGAGATTATATCTTAAATCAGCAAGGATTTTGCACAAATTTTACAAATGAAGTAGTTTAACAAAGCAGGTGCTATATTAATAGAATAATTAATTAGTAATAATCACAATTGCCACCCACCTTGCTAAATCCACTCTAATGAATTAATAAAACTGATAATAATCTAATTTAAATATATTAGTTGAAAATAATACAAACTTCAATTAATTTTCAAAATACAAATATACCCCCTCTTCCCCCGCAAAAATTATAAGCAAGTTAACATACAAAATTTAATTTAAAAAACTGTAATCTGGAAAATTTCTACAATTGCAGATTGTAGAGAAGAGGTGTATCTTAGCATGTTATTAAATTCAACTAACAATTTAAACATTTGAAAAATTTACAATATTTTATATAACAATGATAATAATATTGATTTTAAATAGTAGCGAGTTAGTTTATGAGAATTTGTTAGAGATTCATAAGAGTTTAACACCGTTATGGCTCGTAAGAGAAAAATACAGTACTTAACAATACAAAAATAATGTAATTTAATGTATCAAGTTAATTTAGTTTGAGTTAAACAATTAGAGCCATATATCAATATGCTAGAATTGATTGAATTCTTACTAAATTAAATAATATGCTAATAGTTAATAAGTAAAAATAGCATTTTGTAATGAATAACAATATTGAAGTGCAGTAGGATCCCAGGATGATCTTGAATTTGTGAGTTAAACAGCAAGCAGGATAAATGAAAAGACATCCAAGTGTGAATCCCATGACACCAACTAGTCTAGCAATGTAGTTCCAGTTAATTTCAGCAAGTTTGAACCTATGTAACATCCAATATTATTAGCAAAAAATTTATAATTTAGTAATTTAAGTTAGTAAGATCAATCCTAATTTTAAAACATTTATAAGACAAAACTTTAATCCTTTTAATTTTAAAAATGTTAATTTAAGAGAAAAACAATTCTTATCTAACATGTGAATGTTCAATAAATAATAAACAATGAAATTCAAAATGAAATTCAAAATACAATTTTTAAAAAAAATAAAACGTACACTTAGATAACACTCCCTTATATAATATTTTTAATTTAAAAATATTCTCTATTAATTTATATTTTAATTTAACTATTTAAGAGTTATACAATCAAGTGTGATATGCAAATTATTACACCTGAATAATATAATTTCTACTTGATAAAAATAAAAAATTTTAATGTTTTCAATTTACAAAAATATCAACTTATCTTTTATGTAAAAAAAGTTGATTGTTGAGTGTCTTTATTATTGTACTGACCCGCGCCGGAATTTGATGCGTTGCAGTAAGACCTCTTGATTCCCATGTATTCTAAGTATCGTCTGCTTTTATGAATGATGAGAAGCCGCGATCACTGAGTTTGATTTCTGCGCCGCTTTTCGATGCGCGGTGGTAGGGCCCTTCGTCGTTCTTCTTCTTCTATTATCGTTAAAAATAGTTGCCATCAATTTGAAAAAAAAAAAATATCGTGGCGTCTTCTTTTTGTTAAATTGAAGGGGCGGTAGAATTTACGCGCCAACACTAAGGTGACGATGCATTTTTCTTCTTTTTTTGCAGATTTTAGAGAAAAATTTTCACAAATTTGATGATTCTTCACTTTGATGATTTTTCACAGAAAAAAAACTTAGTCGATGATTTTTTGAGAACCGATGCAATGCGTGTTCGTCGTGTAATTTTAAAAAATTACGCAAAATTTTTTTTTTAATTATATTTTTTTCCATCACCAATAAAAACTTCTAATATCTTTTTATTGGCCAAAATGTGCTCCATTTAAATAACATTGGAAACGTGGTTTTTTGTAAATAGCGCGAAAATTTGGGGGGGTTACACTTTTCTAACATATACTAATCGACTCGAATATCAATTATCTTCAATCTCCATATGATAAATTGAGGGGCAATTCGTGTGCTCATACTTTTTAAAGCTGTTTTCTGAGCGGAATTTTTAGTTTTTAATTTTTAAAAATTCATCACGCCAAATAGAAACAACCGATTTGGACGTGCAAGGTCTCAAAAATTTTGTCAAAGGGTCTACTTTTTTGTAGTTTATTTATTTTTGACTCACCTCTGCATAACATAACCTAAAATTGCAAAAAACGACGAAAAACCTTAAAAAATGGCAGTTTTGCCATTAAAATTTTTTTATGGACAGTAGATATAAATTTTTTGAAAAAACAGGAAAAAACTACATGCAAAATCACAATTTTTTAGAAAAAGATTTTCCAATTTTTGCTAAAAATCACTGCTTTATTGACAGCGCAAAGTAAAAAATCTTCCTTTTTCTAACTTTGGGCTTACGAAGCTAAAAATTTTTAAATGGGACCCCCCAATTTTTTGGTTCCTCAAAGAGGAACCATTGTGTTAGGTCAAAATTTGATTTTCTATTTTTTGGCATATAAGCACGTTTTGGGACCCCAGGAAGCTAAAAAACCGGTTTTTAAAAAAAGTATGTATGTGTGTGTGTGTGTGTACGTATGTATGTAATCGGTGATATTTCACAAACATTATGGAATTAAGACCTAATTTTTTTTTCAAAAATTTTTTCACCAAAAAAGCTCGAGGTACTTTTTTTTTTTTTTAATTTGGATGTAATACCTCATTTATTTCCATGAAAGTACTTATATTTGAAAGTATGGTTTTTACTCTATATTTCAAATCTGATACTTAATTTTTTGAAAATTTTTTTTCCAAAATTTTTTTCACGAAAAAATACAAAAAACACCAATTTTTTTTTTTCTTTTTGGACGTAATACCTAATTTATTTCTATGAAAGTACTAGTTTTAGAAAGTTTGTTTATAGTCATTTTTTGGATTTGATACCGAATTTTTTCAAAATTTTTATCTCAAAATTAAAAAGACAAAAAATTTTAAAAACCTGCAATATTTTTTTTTTTTTTGGGTGTAATACCTCATTTAATTCAATGAAAGTACTAATATCTGAAAATATTGCAACCGGTGATGTTTCACAACCGTTACGAAATTAAGACCTAATTTTTTTTTCAAAAATTTTTTCACCAAAAAATCTCTAGGTACTTTTTTTTTTTTTTATTTGGATGTAATACCTCATTTATTTCCATGAAAGTACTTATATTTGAAAGTATGGTTTTTACTCTATATTTCAAATCTGATACTTAATTTTTTGAAAATTTTTTTTCCAAAATTTTTTTCACGAAAAAATACAAAAAACACCAATTTTTTTTTTTCTTTTTGGACGTAATACCTAATTTATTTCTATGAAAGTACTAGTTTTAGAAAGTTTGTTTATAGTCATTTTTTGGATTTGATACCGAATTTTTTCAAAATTTTTATCTCAAAATTAAAAAGACAAAAAATTTTAAAAACCTGCAATATTTTTTTTTTTTTTGGGTGTAATACCTCATTTAATTCAATGAAAGTACTAATATCTGAAAATATTGCAACCGGTGATGTTTCACAACCGTTACGAAATTAAGACCTAATTTTTTTTTCAAAAATTTTTTCACCAAAAAATCTCTAGGTACTTTTTTTTTTTTTTATTTGGATGTAATACCTCATTTATTTCCACGAAAGTACTTATATTTGAAAGTATGGTTTTTACTCTATATTTCGAATCTGATACTTAATTTTTTAAAAATTTTTTTTCCAAAATTTTTTTCACGAAAAAATACAAAAAACACCAATTTTTTTTTTCTTTTTGGACGTAATACCTAATTTATTTCTGTGAAAGTACTAGTTTTAGAAAGTTTGTTTATAGTCATTTTTTGGATCTGATACCGAATTTTTTCAAAAATTTTACCTCAAAATTAAAAAAACAAAAAATTTTAAAAACTGCAATATTTTTGTTTGTTTCTGGATGTAATACTTCATTCAGTTCCATGAAAGTACTTATATTTGAAAATATGGTTTTTACTTGATATCTCGAATCTGATAATTAATTTTTTGAAAATTTGTTCCAAAATTTTTAATCAATAAAAAAAACTTTTAAAAGTTAATAGAAATGTATGTGTGATTGCATGCTTGTAATCGGTGATACCTGTGGCATATTGAAGTATTAAACTCATTGTTTGAGGAACCTTAGTGCCAGCTAGTTGGCAGGGTATTTTTTCTAGAAGTTACACATTTTTCACGTACTTTCACGTGAAAAAAGTTTTTTTTTGATTTGGGACATCCTAACCTCCAAAACTTTAATTTTCGTTAAAAATAAATGTTTTTTTTCGAGTTTTACTCCAGCCAAAATACTGGTTTGGTTGTATTTTCACTGGCGAACACGAGATTTGCTCTATTATAGGTTTTTTGGGTCGCTGAAGACCAAAATCGGGGTCATTTCGTAAAGAAAGTGGGGGCTTCACCCTTAAATTTGCAAAAACTACCCCAAAAAGGGGTTTTTTTAAACATATTTGCATTTAGTGCGCTCAGATTTGCACCATACGGGTTTTGTGAGTCACTGATTAAGAATTTCGACTTCTTTTCCATAAAAAATCAATATTTTACCCTTGAAGTGGCTATAACTACCCCTAAAATATCTAAAACTACCTTTAAAAGGGGTGTTTTTCCTATTTTCGTACTTTTAGCATCAAGGATATGCCCATATGAGTTATTTGGGTCACAAATCAAGAATTTCGACTTTTTTTTCATAAATTATCAATATTTAATCATAAAAAAGGAGTCGAAATTCTTTATTAGCGACCCAAAAAATCTATATGGGCATATCCGGGACGCTCAAAGTACAAAAAAAGCATAAATGGCCCATTTTTTAGGGTAGTTTTAGCCAGTTTAGGGGTAAAATCTTAATTATTTATGAAAAAGAAGTCATAATTCTTGATTAACGACCCAAAAAACCTATATGGGTTTATCCCGGATGCTAAAAGTACGAAAATAGGAAAAACACCCCTTTTAAAGGTAATTTTAACATGGAACATGTTTATAGGGAGGGGGTACTTCAAAACTGGAAAATTAAGGGGGGGGGGGGGTCAAATTTGTCCTTTTTAAGGGGGGGGTCAAATTTGTCCTTTTTAAGGGGGGGTGTCAAATTTGTCCTTTTTAAGGGGGGGGGGGTCAAATGGGACTTAGAATATTTTCGATTTAGGGACTTTGGTGCAGAAGTACTTAGGGAGCATTGGTGCAGAAGTACCTAGGGACCTATGGTGCAGAAGCCCCTAAAGACCTTTGGTACAAAAGTACTTAGGGAGCATTGGTGCAGGAGTCCCTAAAGACCTTTGGTGCAGAAGTACCTAGGGACCTATGGTGCAGAAGTCTCTAAAGACCTTTGGTGCAGAAGTACTTAGGAAGCATTGGTGTAGAAGTACCTAGGGACCTATGGTGCAGAAGTCCCTAAAGACCTTTGGTGCAGAAGTACTTAGGGAGCATTGGTGCAGAAGTCCCTAAAGACCTTTGGTGCAGAAGTACTTAGGAAGCATTTGTGTAGAAGTACCTAGGGACCTATGGTGCAGAAGTCCCTAAAGACCTTTGGTGCAGAAGTACCTAGGGTGCAGAAGTCTCTAAAGACCTTTGGTGCAGAAGTACTTAGGAAGCATTGGTGTAGAAGTACCTAGGGACCTATGGTGCAGAAGTCCCTAAAGACCTTTGGTGCAGAAGTACTTAGGGAGCATTGGTGCAGAAGTCCCTAAAGACCTTTGGTGCAGAAGTACCTAAAGACCTTTGGTGCAGAAGTACCTAAAAACCTTTGGTGCAGAAGTACTTAGGAAGCATTGGTGTAGAAGTACCTAGGGACCAATGGTGCAGAAGTCCCTAAAGACCTTTGGTGCAGAAGTACTTAGGGAGCATTGGTGCAGAAGTCCCTAAAGACCTTTGGTGCAGAAGTACCTAAAGACCTTTGGTGCAGAAGTACCTAAAGACCTTTGGTGCAGAAGTACCTAAAAACCTTTGGTGCAGAAGTACTTAGGAAGCATTGGTGTAGAAGTACCTAGGGACCTATGGTGCAGAAGTCCCTAAAGACCTTTGGTGCAGAAGTACCTAGGGTGCAGAAGTCTCTAAATACCTTTGGTGCAGAAGTACCTAGGGAGCATTGGTTCAGAAGTACCTAGGGACCTATGGTGCAGAACTCCGTAAAGACCTTTGGTGCAGAAGTACTTAGGGACCATTGGTGCAGAAGTCTCTAAAGAACTTAAGTGCAAAAATACTTGGATATAAATATTGATATTATGAACAGAATAGATACTTTATTATCAGTGTTAGTTATTAGTGAACATGTTCCATGCTCGTTGGTTGTGTAGTTACACAAACCGGTCATAAATTTTAGCTATTTTAGGGGTAGTTTTAGCCACTTCAAGGGTAAAATATTGATTTTTTATGGAAAAGAAGTCGAAATTCTTAATCAGTGACTCACAAAACCCGTATGGTGCAAATCTGAGCGCAAATCTACCTTTTTGGGGGTAGTTTTTGCATTTTGGTCTTCAGCGACCCAAAAAACCTATAATAGAGCAAATCTCGTGTTCGCCAGTGAAAATACAACCAAACCCGTATTTTGACTGGAGTAAAACTCGAAAAAAAACATTTATTTTTAACGAAAATTAAAGTTTTGGAGGTTAGGATGTCCCAAATCAAAAAAAAACTTTTCTCACGTGAAAGTACGTGAAAAATGTGTAACTTCTAGAAAAAAAAAATTGGGGGGTCCCATTTAAAAATTTTTAGCTGCGTAAGCCCAAAGTTAGAAAAAGGAAGATTTTTTACTTTGCGCTGTCAATAAAGCAGTGATTTTTAGCAAAAATTGGAAAATCTTTTTCTAAAAAATTGTGATTTGCATGTAGTTTTTTCCTGTTTTTTCAAAAAATTTATATCTACTGTCCATAAAAAAATTTTAATGGCAAAACTGCCATTTTTTAAGGTTTTTCGTCGTTTTTTGCAATTTTAGGTTATGTTATGCAGAGGTGAGTCAAAAATAAACAAACTGCAAAAAAGTAGACCCTTTGACAAAATTTTTGAGACCTTGTACGTCCAAATCGGTTGTTTCTATTTGGCGTGATGAATTTTTAAAAATTAAAAACTAAAAATTCCGCTCAGAAAACAGCTTTAAAAAGTATGAGCACACGAATTGCCCCTCGATTTATCATATGGAGATTGAAGATAATTGATATTCGAGTCGATTAGTCGATCGTCAAAAACGGTTATTAAAATTAAAAACCGACTTCGGGAGGTTTTTTGTCACCAAAAAAGCTTCATTTCCTGAGAATCTCAAGTCGCTCCTCTCCAGAGCAGATTTCGCTGAATATTCACCCCCCCCCCCCTTTGAAAATTTAGCACTTAAACCAAATAGTTATTATTAATATTGCTAAATTACCGTGAGAAAAAAAAGATGATAAAACTAATGCTGACACTTGATTTTGTTTGAAAAAATTTTGCACGTGCTCTTGAAATTAAAAATTTAAATTAAAATTTTTCTTTTTTAACTTTTGTGATGATTTGTTGGTTCGAAATCCTGGGATGCCAAAAATTTTGATAATTAATGGATATTATGGTGATGGATATGGTGGACTTATTAAAAAGACATAGTATGTGAATGATATTAGTTTATTGTAACGATACTCGTTGCTCGGCGTCTCAACGAACACTAACGATAAAAAGGGAGAATCTATACAAAAAGGGAGGGAAGATCTCCTACACACACATACCATATAATACATTATAATACATACATTTACACAACATCTTAAACATCTCGTAGATACACACAATCAATGCTCTTAAGGTTTATCACCAGACAATTAAAATTACGGTATTTTAACAGATCATTTTTCGTGGTAGCTTAAATGAAACAAAAAGGTACGACAACGTCGCACAATATTTGTTGGTACATGGTTTTATTTACATGATTATTGTTGTAATATTATGCGTGTGTTTCAAACTGCGACGTTGCACCTGAAATTTTTCATCGGTTTTTTATTTTTTCTAATTAAAATATCTATTACATAAAATCCACAATTTATTTAAAAACTGAATAGAAGTTTCTTCAACAATTAATTTACTATGTGCAATTTTTTTTTTTTAATCTATTGTTTAGTTTCGGCGTTGACAGTAAATAAAAATCTTGAACCCCTGTTTTTTTGCTCAGCTCCTATGCTTGCAATGTATAAGGATTCAACTTTGGAGTTTTGTATCTCCTAAACGAAAACGACAATTTTTTTAAAATTTTATTTTTATGTGTATTATTATAATATAAAGCTCCTATAAAAATTTTATCGATTTCATTTGTCATTAAAATAACTGGTGATTAACTTTAAAGAACAACGATAAAAATTGATTCTACTGCTTTTTCATCATGCGGTCGAAAGCCAAAGTAATATATAAGCAATTATCTTCCAGTTTTTTCTTATTTTCCCTAATACAATACTATTAGGCGTGTACACAGGTTATAAAAAACCTCTATTAATATTTATTGTAATTCTATTCGTACATTTTATTTATATTTTTAATTACTGAAGAAGTTAATAAATGGGAGAAACGTCTAAATTTAAATATATTTTATGTGATAAAAACTAAAAAAAAAAAAGTTTATTTCATTTCTTGCCCAGCCTTGATTATTACAAAATAAGAAGTTACAATATTTTATATTGTAAAATTTTGTTTTTTACACTTTTTGTCCTGCAACCGAAAATATAACAAAATTGGTAGTACAAATTATTTTTTCTGCCCCCCAGCACAGTGTAGTATAAAGGAGTAAAAAACTTCAGAATCGGCTATACGTCAATTTTAAACCAAAAAAAAATCTGGCTGGTGAAAAACTTCCCGAGACATGTATTCTAAATGATAGGGTACAGCAAAATAAAAAAAATTTTCTTTTTAATTTTTTATGGTGGTCGAATTCTTAAAAAAAAGTAGAAAAAATTCACTCTAAATCGGTAAAGTTATTAATTAATTTAAACGAATAAAAATTTTTTTAATCAAGAGTATGTAAAATTCGGAGTATTTATGTTAGAAATAACCAAAAAAAGTTTCCAGGTGTAAATAAATCTATGTATGTTCCACGTTTATATGTGTCAGTAAAAACCATAAAGTAATTAAAAAAAACGAAAAGAAATTTGAAAAATTAAAACTTTTTGCATAAATTTTATTCTAAAACTTTAGAAAGTATTATATTAAATGTCGGTAAATATTTTCTTATACAATTGTATAAAATTCGTATATAACTGTATATAATCAAAATACGGGGCCCGTATAATGCTAGCCTTACTTTATTGGAGCCGTATTTTAAATACCCGTATATACTAGTTAAATCTTTAATCATCCGATTTAATAAAAAAAAGGATTTTTACATTAATAATACGGACGAGAATGAAAACGGAACCGTGTATCATTCACCCGTATACATGGATCAGAGATGTACGGGTCCAGTACGAACCTATCTGTATATATGGTTAACAATATAGAACAAAACCCTTAGTTTTGGCATCCGTACAAACGGTTAAAAAAAGTTATGACCCTCATATACGGATCAATGGTATACGAGATCCTATATTATTCACCCGTATATACGGATCAGAAGTATACAGGCCCAGTATGATTCTATTAGTATATACGGTTAACAATCTATGGATCCCATATTTCGAGCATCCCGCTTAGCTGGTGAAAAAAGTTGAGACCCATATATATAGGTGGGTGATATACGGTTACACATTTCAGTCATCCGTATATACGGGTAAATGATATACGGTTCCGTATAGAATTTATCTGAAAATTCGGGTATCAACTTTTTTCAGTCGTTTGTGCGGATGTCTAAAATACGGATTCCATATATTGTTACCCATATATACGAAAAAATTTGTATGGACCCGTATTAACTTTACCCGTATATACGAATACGGGTAACCGGCCCTGAGGATCGCCTGCGCGTACCATACGGTATCCCTAGAGGCGATCCAGGTTTTAGCATCGGTCATACCCATCAACCTACTAGCGTTAGAGCGTAAATACATTTATGACAGTTTAGAGGACCGCAAAAAGGCATCCACTCAAACCCGCTGCAGCTCTATGAGCTAATGGCAGGAACGATGGAAGAATGAACAAAAGGCCAGGTGGATGTATACTCTGATCTCAGATCTGCCACCATGGTGGACTTTTACCTTACCCACTTTCTAACGGGACACGGCTACTTCCGGTTCATATTAGAAAAATGGCATAAGGTGGCAACAACGCAGTGTTTATATTGCCTAGGTGTGGAGGACACAGCAGAGCACAATTCTTTGGATGCGTACGCTACTCGGAAGGGCGCCTGTCCTTTCCGATTTGGAGGCCGGAGACGGTGGACCCGGAAATGCTACGGAGTTCTGAAAGTTAGAAGAAAAAGGAGGAGGAGGCTTTCTATCGTAGGAAGCTCTCCTGTCACTAGGCTGGGGGAGGGCGGCGGCTAGTTGCCAGGGCATGCGTCCGAAACTGAAGTTATACCTGAAAAGGGAGTTCCGGTTTGGGGCAAACAAACGCAGTGGGGTTTATAGTTTGTTTATCCAGTAAGAAACTGGGGCAAAACCGGCGACCGCGTTCGCCGGTAGTCTTCCGGTCGTACTTTTGTACAACTGGACGGTCATGGAAAAAAAAATAATAATAAAATAATAATAATAATAATTATGGCTTCGGGGTAGAGCCCAAACGTCCTTGACCCAAAAAGGAAAAGGCAATTGCCACGTTTGGGTCATGTGCGGGGAGGCAACTTATATAAGTTGCTACCTCTCCCCAAACGATATTCCGGAAGTGCTCGCTAAAAAGCTGGTCAGCATCAAGAACCGGTCCGGACGGTATCTGGCAGCCTTATCGTTACTGAAGACTTTAACGCTTGGGCCTTAGAATGGGGCATGCCGACGACTAATCCCAGGGGACAGAAGGTACTGAAAATGGCCACTAGATGCAAACTAGTAGTCCAAAATAGAAGAAATAGACCCACCTACAAGAGGGCAAGATACGATGCCTGTATCCCAGACATAACTTTTGCAACAGAGGGTGCGTCCGGGAGAATCGGTGAATGGGCTGTGAGGGATGGCTACAATGGTAGTGACCACCATTACATCACCATCCGGGTGCCTGAGGAAACCTCACAACAAACTCCGTATAGTAGGCATCCCTTGGGTTGTAATGTACCAAAGATCAACGAGGGCAAATTCGAAGAGTATCTTCGAATAGAGTCGGCGTCCGTCAACGCTTGTCATGGAGGGACTACAGGGCCCCGCGAGGCTAAAATCTTAATCAAGAAAGCAACGTCTCTATTGCGTGGGGCGTGTGACGCCTCCATGCCTCGTCGAAGGCCTTGGAAAGGGAGAAAGCCAGTTTACTGGTGGCCTCCAAAAATAGCGGAGCTCCGCAAAAAGTGCCACAGGACGCGACGAATTGCGCAGAGAGCACGGGACAGGCCCGAGGCTGCTGAATTTTCCTAGGAACACAAGGATGGCCAAGGCTATTCGTCAAAGCAAGGCTCAATGCATGCGTTCATTACGCGAGGATGTAGACAAAGACCCTTGGGGGCTAAGTTAAAAGGCCGTAATGGGCAAGGTGAGCCGGGGGTCTGACAACACGATGTACGCGGTGTCGACCGAATGAATCGTCGTTGCACTCTTCCATGAGCAGCCCATCCGGGAAAACCCGGTAGAGGCGATACCTAGGGAGGAAATGCCGCTATTCAGCGAGGACGAGATGGTCAAGGCCATCAAGGCCATGAAAAATGGCAAGCCGCCGGGCCAGAAGGGATACCAGCAGAAGTGCTCAAACGAGCGGTCAAGATAATTCCTGATATCCTGTTGCTTGGTAGCGGGAGTATTCCCAAAGCAGTGGAAGGTGGCACGTCTCGTGCTCTTGAACGTGGGTAAAGGTAGAGATCCGGACTCTCCATCATCTTACAGGCCCTTAAGCATGTTAAATACTATTGGAAAGGTGATGGAAGGCATACTCCGGGCAAGGCTGAGAAGAGCCATCGAGGAGGGTGGTGGCCTCTCCGAGGAGCAGCATGGATTCCGTGAAGGGCATTCCACGTGTCGTGGATACCGTAAAGGACGAGAGGAATCATGCGATCCTCAAGTATGTCCTCCTGTTAACGAAGGACGTCAAAAACGCTCTCAACTCTGCCAGGTTTGATGACATGATCCGGTCCCTCGAGCAGGATTTTCTGAAGGACTGTCTATGATACCGAAGACTGCTCTACGACACGCTGGATCTCAGGCGGCAGAGAGTTTTGAGCGTGGGCATCGTGAAAGGCTCGGTCACGAAACAGATCAACCTCTAGATGGGTGAGCACGGGCTCTAGCTAGCGATCCCAAAAACGGAGATCTTACTGCTGACCCGTCGAACTACAATTTTCACAGACATCGATGTAAAGTTCGATGATGGTGGAAACCCTCACACGACCCGAGCCAAGACATTGGTTAAGTACCTGGGAGATTTGCTTGATAAGTAGCTGAACTTCTGGGAAAAATTTCAGAGTGTTCGAGTGTTGTCAAGGCTCATGGCCAACATGAGAGGCCCAAACTAGGGAAGTAAATATTGTTGATGTCCGTGGTCAACTCTGTCCTGCTTTACGGATTGGAGATCTAGGTCGATATCACCAAAATTGGCAAGTACAGACATAAAATATCGTCTGTGAAGCAGCAAACGGCCCTGAGAATCGCCTGCGCGTACCATGCGGTATCCCTAGAGGCGATCCAGGTTGTAGCATACCGATCGACCTGCTAGTGTTAAAACGTATCTATAATAATTGTAAATAACTTGAAATAAAGTTGACGAGTATAAGTATGAATTTAAAAAAGGCGGACAATTTTCAGATAACAACAAACTGAATAAAGCGTCTTTCCAATGTTACTTGGCCCCGAAACGATAGCCCTACTATTATTTGGTACGTTTGGAAAAAACCTAAGTTTCTGTTTGTCAGAAACTGCAAAATTTATTATTACAATTTTCGAAGATTGACGTACAAGTCTCATTCTGATGAATTTACTGTTATATTTAAACTAAATAAAAAATCGCTTTACTAATGATTTATATAATCGCATGCAAATAGCTTTCTTTTTATAGCGTATAAAAGGCTAGCCAATCAAGCAGTTATTAATACAATAATTAACAAATTACCCTGGGAATTTCACATAAAAGGATATAATTGCTAAAAAAAAAAAAGAAAAATTTGAAATTAAAAAATTAAATTTATTTAATGTTAAACAACCCCTCCTCTCCGCCTTAGGTGTGGGCCGGGACCAAAGGTCTCTGCGAGATGGGCTCGTAGAGATAAAGATGTAAATCTACTTGATTCAGCGTATAAACTGCATGATATTGCTTATTACGAGAAATTGGATTTAGAAACTCGACATAGGGCCGCTAAATAATTGATTTAAGCAGCGAAGGAGAGGATATGAGCAAAGGACGCAAGTCTCAGCGAAAAACTCGCTGTCTCTGGTGTTACCTCGATAATCGGAGCAAAAAAATTCTTAAGCATGGGAATGCGAAAAAAAATGAGCAAGAAGCAAGCAAAAAACCGAAACTTGGACGAGGATTTCTTTTGCCTGCTATTTATGGAACTGTAAGTGGTGTAACCTTATATAAAACGATACGCGATATGATAAAAAAAGCACGGTAAGGGCTTGCATCTCAAACCGTACAAGAAATATGCAGGCAGTGGTATAAAACCCAAGAAAAATAAGAAACAAAAAATAAAGGAAACGGGAATCAGAAAAAAAAAAGATACAGACCAAATGCATGAAAAAAAAAAATTTACCTTCTTTAAAGGGTCCCACGACCGATGAGATCTAAAATGATGGTTTATCCAAAAGGATAATGGTAAATAATAAGTAACAAATACATAATAGTTTATATTTGATATATATTTATTAAGATATATATTCATTTGTGATATTTATACCACTGCCGTGTACAACAGACTGATGTGTCTGTCGTTATGTAAGCATTGGGTGCTGACGCAGGTTGACCGTTGTCTAACTCAATTTACACTTTTACTAAAATTCACACGTATTATCCAATTTCTAACATTCTCATACTTCACAAGCTGAAAAAACGCTTATTAAAAATAGCAAGATTCGAAAATTATATTTAAAAAATTAAATTTAAATGAAAAAGAATGAGAGAAATATGGGTATAAATACAATATTAATTTATAAAATGCTGATTAGAACTAATACAAAATTAATTTGCTTTCTACACAAATTAATTAATAATAAATTATACAATTCAAAAAAAATATTTAAATATAATTACAATAAATAAATAAAATCTGTATTTATCTGTTTGAAATAGGAAAAAAAAAAAATTAACGAAAGGTTTGAAATAAAGAATATGACGTCTATTCAATGAAATTTTAACTTTACTAAAAAATTTCAATGTTTAAATTATATGAGTTGAAGTAATTATAGAAAAGGATATCGTTATTGGAATAAATGAATAACTCTTTAATATTTTAACTTTACTGTGCACAGTTTATTATAAAAAAAAATGTATCTCTTTTCTCACACACACACTTATAAAAAAGATTATCATTTGAGTAACGAAGAAAACGCATGTACTTATAAATTGAAATGTCTATTAATTTTAGTTTTAAATAACACTATCGAAATATTAAAAATATGAGAATAAATGTAGAATTTTGGAGAAATAAATGCTAACTTAAATGACTGATAAAAAACTATTAATTATATTAGAAAAAACGATAAAAGGCAAAATGTCTGATACGCAAGCGATGCAGCTACTACCGCGTGCGTGTAAAGACTGAAAGGAGCATAAAGAAGAGAAGAGAAATTCGAAAGAAGGGCATGCGTGTTCTTCGTTGCTCTCTCACTTACACTTATACATACAACACACATACATTATTTACAAAATTTATAATAAATATTAAAATGATTTAAATATAATTGAATATTCTAATAAAGAATCTAGTTGAATTAAAAATATTAAACAAAATAATAAATAAAATTATAGTTTGAAAACCTTTACAAAATTAATCTACAATAATACACATAAATACATAAAAACGAAAACGCGGTAAAAAAAAATACAAATTTGAATTTATTTAGATTGAACATTATCAATTTGCACAAAATTTGAATTATTATCACAGCTTAGTAAGTATCACACAATATAATTTACTTTCTACATAAATTATAAATAAAGAGTTTTTATATAATTTAAAGTCATGCATTAAAATTTTGATTATTATTGAATAAAAAAAAACACTATAAATCTTTGGTAAGCAGAATAGGTGATAATTAAAATCTTTATATAAGCATTATGTAATAATGTTATATGGTTAATTATTTACCGTTTCCCTCCCCACTAATAAAAAAAAATTATAAATGCTAAATTCTATCACTTGCGACATGGATTCAAACTATGTGTAATTTTAAGGGAAATCAGAATTAAAAATGAATACGGTTCAACAAATTACAAATTACTAGTATTTTTGCAAATAATAATACACAAATTTTAAATTGAATCACTTAAGCTAGAATTTAATATTGATAAATAAAAATTTAAATTTTCTTGGACTCTCCTTATCTCCTCAAAAAACTTTATTTGTACATTTTAATAAAAAAAAATATATTACCTGGAATAACCAGTATTGAAGTAGATAATCTCGAAGATAAAACAAGTGAAAATGTGCGTTTTTTGGGCATTATGTTTGATTATAAATTATCATTCAATACACATGTAAATCATGTTAAAAAAAGGTGTCTCAAAGCCGTAAACATAGTAAAATACTTATGTGGTACATGGTGGGGATCCCCTCCTGATACACTAATAACATTTTATAAGAGTTTCGTGCGATCAATTATAGAATATTGCTCCTTTATATATTTTCCAAAAACTAAAGTTTTAATAGATAAACTATAAAGAACTCAATATACAGCTATAAGAAATATAATGGGATATAGAATAACCGCCCCTTTAAGCATACTATTAGCAGAAAGCAAATTTATTACTGTAAAAGATCGCTCAAGGCTCTTATGCAATCGTTATCTTCGTAAAGCTATCTCCAACATAAGTAGTGCATCATACAGCACAATTAATAATTACATTTTCAATCATTCTAGCAAAAATAAAAACAAACGCAAAAGAATAATTGAGCATTGTATAAAAGAATTAACTCCTTACATTTCTGTAATAAAAAAAATAAAAAAGATAAATTGCTACTGTTATAATTATAAATATTCTTTTGCTTACATAGAAGTTAATTATGAATTTGTAAATTTTATTAAAAAATGTAAAAATAAAGATTATGAATTAACTTTTAAAACAAATTATTACAGAGCAAAAAGCTTATAATAGTTTTACTGATGGTAGTAAAATTAAAAATAATAGATCAGTAGGGTATGCTGCTGTGTGTCCTGAACTGGGTATAAGAATTTCTAGAGCCATGCCTAAGGAATCTTCCATTTTCTCAGCCCAATGTGCTGCGATATTCGAGGCCTTAGATATTGCTTTGAGAAATCCTAATGATAACTTTTGAATTTTCTCTGATTCCTATAGTGCATTGCAAAGTTTTAATAATAATAATTATAATATAAAAAGTCATATTATTTATAAAATTATTAAAAAATTTAGTGAAATAAGTGAAAATAAACCTAAAGGTAAAATAAACTTTCACTGGATTCCAGCACACATGGGAATCAGAGAAAACGAAGAAGCAGACACGCTAGCAAAAAACGCTACAAAATTTGTTTTTAAAAATATAAATAATGTTCCATATAGTGATTTATTCGAAAAATTTAAACTGCTACTACACAAACATGTAACCAAATAAGAGAACTATGTACCACAACAGGCAAAGAATATTTCAATTTATACAATTCGCAATGCCGTACACCATATTTTTTTAATATTAGAGATTTTATAGTCGCTAACAGAATTAGATCTAATCATTATAATTTAGCAGTACAGAGTCAACGTTGTAAATAGTGCTAATTGTTCAAGCCTTTATGGTCATCAAGACATCAATCATGTTGTCTGGCAATGCTAACTGTATAATAAAGACGATGATGTTTATTATTTCATAGTTATATATATAAATCATATGAGCGTAACAAACTTATTTATGTAAAGTACTGCAAATAATCACCATTCTGTAAGATTAAAATGCTTAATAAAAAAAAAAAAAAAAAATATTGATTAATTTATACACACATTACATAATATTATAATAAAATATTTTAAATTAATTTTGCAGTTTAAAGGACACAAAAAATTCGAAATTCGTGACCTTAGTAACGATTAAAATAAAATATATAGTATTTTTTAACGTAATAACTTTTTAAATAGCAATAATGAACATAATTCTTGAGGAATTATCGGTCATTTGCCTGATACGATCAATATTTTAATTTTAAATAGAGTTCTAATAGCGAAAACCTAAAATAGCAGGGTTTTGGGCACTAAGTACAGGGTTTTGGACATAAAATTTATGGGGTTTTGAACACCATTCTTAAAACTATCTACATAATACATTTTTTAAAAATAATAATCAGAAAAATTATAAACAATCGGTATATAATAGCATTTAATTAATTTTTAATTAATTTTTAAATAATTTTTAAATAAAAATAGAACTATTTATATAAAAATGTTTAATTATTATTAATTATTACCAATTTTTAATCAATTATAAAAGTTCATGCTACTAACGACATGTCGAGTATAGGTGAACATAAGAAAATATTTTATTTAAAATTTTTATTTATTCTAATTAATTGTAAATATATAAAAAAAGGGAACAAGAGAAAAAGAAACCTAGTCGGAGTAGTGAGAGTTCTTCTCGCTAACCGACATCACTGCATTAACAATTGGGATACAGCAGCAATAAATTTTTAATTTCATTCGAAATTTAATTTTATGTAATAATTTTTAATATTTGCTACTAGATTGAACAACATTTAACAATTATTTACTTTTAAGAATAGAGACATTACCTTTATCTTTAACAAAATAATCAAATGTTCAAAACTAAAATCCGTTTATGCTGTTTTAGACATTCAAATAAAATACATGTCCAAAACCACATTTTTAAGTATATTTAAGATGGGTTCTTAGACATCTTAATTAAACGCATAAAAAAGGAAGAAAATGATTTTTTTTGTTATAAATTTAATGTTTGATGATTACTTTATCAAATAAATGCAAAAAAGTTGTTATTGTTAAAAAAATATAAACAAAATATCAATTTTACGTATCTCGTATTCTTAGTATTTATGTTAAAAAACAATACCATATCAAGTAGTCTATTTTGATTCAAGGTTTTATTATTATAAATAATTAATAAGTTTCAAAAAAACTAAATAGAGAAGAAAGTAACCGTTTCAAAAATATTTTTTTTAAAATTATATATCTTTTAACTTATTTCTATCTTAGTTATTTGGTAAAATAACGCTTGGTGTTCAAAATCGCATTGATGTCCACCACCCCATCCTTGACCCTAATGAGTGTTTTATTTACAACTAAAAATTTTTATTTGGAAACTTTAGTTGCATGATAATCAGAAAAAAATAAACACCCAATAAATGAGTTTTTGAGTTCATTTCACCCACTATGAAAAATTTAATGAGATAGTCAAAAGAAAAAATTTTAAAATTAATGAAATATACACTACAAAAAGCAAGTTTAATTTACATTTAATGAGAAGATGAATAAATAAATTACTAACAATTACTAACATTGATTTGAAATGAGATAAAAATTACAACAATTTACTTATATTTTGCTTTGCCGCCGCACTAAAATTGACCAATAAAGGCCGGCTAAATAATGGCTGGTCTAATTGGCAAGTGCGCTTAAGAGCCGAGGTTATACGGTGCTTTAAGTGTCTTGATTTTGGCCACAACCTGTGGTCATGCACGTAAAAAAAATATAAGACAAACTGAACGTATTGCGTTACTGAAATATGATTAGTATTGTAAGTTGTTGAATGGAAAGATTAAACGTTGAATTGTCAAATAAAAACATTAGACCAACAAATACTTTGTTGATTCAAGCAAAATTAAAATCGGCTTTGGTGAATCGATCCCTGACGTCACTTTCGCCTCAGCCGGCTTGGCAGGTAGAGTGGGCGGTTGGAGGGTGATGGATGGAGCCAATGGCAGCGACCAGAATTGCATCACCTTCAAAGTGAGTGATAGGGTCGCTAATAGGCCCCCGTACAAAAAGCACCCACTAGGCTGGAATATGTCAAAGATGGACGAGGACAGATTTGTGGAATATCTTCGTGAAGAGTCCTCGTCTATCCCAGCCTGGCATGGAGGACCGACCTCCCCGGGAGAGGCAGTGACTCTTAAGTCAGAAGAAGCGTGTACTGGTGGAATAAAAAAATTGCGGAGCTTAGGCGGGTCTGTCATGGGGCACGCAGAAGACGGCAAAGAGCGCATGGCCACCCAGAGCTGGCTACGCGCTCTGAAGAGTACAAGGAAGCCAAGCATAGGCTGGCGAAAGCCAGCCGCCTAAGCAAGGCGCGCTGTTTTCGGTCGCTAAGAGATGATATAAACAGCGACCCGTGGGGCCTGGAATATAAGGTTGTCATGGGCAAACTTAAGTCCGGCTGTGACAACACGATGGATGAAGCAGCGGCCAAAAGAATAGCGGACGCTCTCTTTCCGGATTATCCAAACCAACAACACCTGGCTTTGGATGTCCCGAGGGAGCAAGTCCCGCTATTTAGGCGAAGATGCTTCAGGCAATTAGGTCAATGAAAAATGGGAAAGCGCCAGGATCAGACGGAATACCCCCGGAAGCCCTTAAGGCGGCTGCCAAGGTAATCCCTGGTCTCCTCCTTGGCATGTTTAATGCGTGCCTTGTGGCAGGCGTCTTTCCAAGGGCTCTGATAAGCAAGGGAAAGGGTGAACCAGGATCTCCATCATCTTACAGACCGCTGTGTATGTTAAATACCATTGGTAAGGTGATGGAGAGCATGGTCAGAGGAAGATTGCGGCAGGTAATTAGGGAAGCGGGTGACCTTAGTGACGACGAACACGGTTTTCGTGAGGGGCGTTCAACGATCGGTGCCATCGAGCAGGTCGTGAAGGTGGTTCTGAGGGCCAGACAAGTGCGGTCGGATATTAAACCGGGCGTCCTGCTTGTCGAGTTGGATGTGAAAAACGCATTCAACTCGGCTAAGTGGGACGATATGTTGCACTCCCTCTAGCAGGCATTCAGAGTTCCAGATTATCTGAGAAATATACTCAGATATTACCTCCGGGACCGAAACCTGCGCTGGGACACGCTCGATGGCACAGCTTTGATGACGGAGGTAATCCCCTTATGATCCAGACCAAACCATCGGTCAAATATTTGGGGGTCTTCTTAGATAACAAGCTAACCTACAATAGACAATTCCAGCATGCCTGTGAAAAAGCTGGACAGGTGATGAAGTCCCCATCATGGCTGATGACGAACATCGGTGGTCCCAGATTAGGGAAGAGGGGGCTTTTGATGACGACAGTCAACTCCATCTTGCTTTACGGTGCAGAGGTGTGGGCGGACAATGTCCGCATAAAAAAGTACTGCAAGAAACTAAAGGCAGTACAGAAGCAGGGGATACTTCGAATCGCTTTCTCGTACAAGAATATATCATAGTTAGCGATCCAGGTAGTGGTTTGAGTGATTCCCATCGATCTGCTTGCCTTGGAAAGGCAGGCGATCTTGAACCGTAAGGAAGAAGAGCGCGACGTAGTTTTCGCTTTCGCGCTCGCTCCCGCACAATGGAATGTTGGAAGTATAGGTGAAATGGTGACCCGAGGGGACGTTGGACGCACCGCCTTATGTTCGACTTGGAAAGCTGGATGAACCGTGATCATGGGGAGGTAGACTTCTACCTCACACAGTTCCTAACTGGTCACGGTTATTTCCGCGATATGCTTTTCAAGGCGCAAGGTGACATTTCCGGAATGCTTGCATTGCCCGGGCGAGCCAGATACCGCTGAGCACACCTTTTTTGGGTGTCCTAGCTTTGCTGAGGGGCGACCGCCCTTCGACGAATGGAGGCCAGAAGGAGTCGTGCCGGAAATGCTGCGCAGTACCGTGAACTGGTACAGTGTGGTAGAGTACGTGCGGGCGACACTGATTAAAAAAAAGGAGGAAGGTTTTCTCTCGTAGGAAACTCTCCTCCTTTATTGACAGGATATGGCGAAGAAATGCTTTGGCTGCATTTTTTCTGGACCGAAGTAATTCCTAAACAGGGAGTCCCAGTCCGGATTCTATGATATTGTCATAAATGCAGGAGGGTGGAGAGTTTAGTTGGTATTACCTTATATTTGAGGTTGAGTCCCACATAACCATACAGTACGCGGTGTATGGCATGCGTAAAAGCATTCTCCTCGTCCTACAGAAAAGGCCCCTTCTCTGAAGAAAAAAAAAAAAACTTAAATTTTGCTTTAATATTAAATAAATTCCAAGATAAAATAAAATTATTAAATGTAATTTAAATAAATAGTGTCAATTACTTAATAATTTAAAATAATAATGAAATTTATAAAAATATGCATCAACACATATTAACATTTGAATATAATAAACTATTGCAATGTCTACATTATAAAATTCAACATTGCAATGTTTAAATTGAAAAGATATGTCAATACAAAAACGTATTCAAAAGACCAAGTTATTTTTTATTATTGCCATGATTACATTGTAAAAACATGTAAACACAAAAATGAATTTAAGTATTTAAATATAATAAAATATCTTAATGTTTAAATAACCACACAAATCCACACAACGAAATTTCCTACTTTGATTTTGAAAAATTAAACAAAGATTTAGGTTACATAATGAAATTAATAAATAAGAAATTTTTTTAAGAAAAAATTTTAAACATGCTAGTAGTATGAAAAAAAGAAAAGATATAAAATTGTCACACACAGAATGCATTTAGAGAGGTCGGTCCTAGCTTATAAATTGAAATATTACAAATTACAATACGAGATATCGAGATATTTCAATTTCTTTTTAAAATTTTTAAAAATTTTATCAAGTTCAAAATGACTGAAAATTAAAAATCACATTTTTTTCATTTTGACACCGGTTTCATGCCTATTGGTTCGGCGGTTTTTGAGTGATGCGGGTACAGACAGACAGACAAACAAATAAATTTTAAAACATATATGAGTAATTCTTAGTGAAACTTTACTAATGGAAAGGTAAAAGTGAGGGATTTGAAAAAAACTAATTGGATTGGGTTTGGTATACGTTCGTAAGATACCATACCAAATTTTAAGGTTTTAGGTTCAAAGGGTACAAAATGGCGGCTATTTTTCGGTCTTATATGGTTTTTAAAAAAAATCATTTTTAAAAAAAAACAATTTTCGATTTCATTTTTTCTTCCCTCTGAATAAAGCTGAAAAATGGTTTTCTTGACTATGTTTTATGTAAAATTTCCCGCTGAATCCGAATCTGCCACCAGTTTTTCAAAAAAAAGCCAAGGAAAACCGGAAACTTGGAAAAACTCAGAAAACTCATTTTTTTTCAAACGCAGATTTTTCATACAGTCGTAACTTTTTTTTTTTCCTAACCGATCTTAAAATTTTTGTTTTTGTATGTACTTTTTAATAAAAAAAAATTTTAGCGAGTATTTGCCTTTTAAGTACTTAAAAATCCATTTCAATATTTCCCATTTTCACGAAATTTTCCATTTTCAATTTTCCGGATTTCCTTGTCACCTAATGAAAATTTTGACCAAATTTTCGGATTCCTCGAGAAATTTTACTAAAGACCCCCTTTTTTGAAAAGTTTTGGATGTTTCCATAACGCTATGGAAATAAAAGAAATAACAAAATACTGAATAACTACAAAATACGACAATGTTATAAAATAGGGTTTTTTCGTAATCTTTAATTCAAAGCTGCAACCTCGGCAGTTAACCAAAATACTTCCAATTGGTCTCATTTTTTTCGTATAAATGTTACCTTTCAATTCTTGTACACCGCAATTTTTTTTAATTAATTCTCTTACGGCGATACTCAATAAACCAAACGCTTATTCTTACCCCAAAATGACCAATTTTTAAATTGCTGCCAAAATTCTAATTTTTGATAGAAATGAGTTCTGTAGGCCTTGAAAATTTTCTACAAGCACTAAGTTTCCAAAAAAATTTTATTCGTCTTTTTTCTTTAAATATTTTCTAAGATATCCCCTTTTTAAAGATAAAGATTAAAATTGACTTTTTTTTAAAACCCCTAAAAATGGGACTCAGATTTTAAATTATCATATCTGCGAAACAAATAACTATAAAAAAACGAGTAAAAATTTTTTGGAAACTTAGTACTTGTAGAAAATTTTCAAGGCCTACAGCCCGATCAGGAATCGAAACACGGCGTTAGCGAGTACCTTTATAGTTTAGCCATGTTAACTACCTAGTTTCTCGCATGGTAACGTGGCGCGATATTAGCTAGGCCCTACCTTGGCGAAAGCGAGTTGCAAGAAAATTTACCCCCACTTTTTCTTCAACGTGCAAATAAAAACAATGTTTGAGTTATAACAGGTTATAAACTGTGTATTAAACACTTATATTATTTAATTAATAAAATGTTTTGCATTTAATAATAAAATATTAAGTTTTAAAAATTGATAAATGAAATTTTAAATATTAAAATATAAATTTATATCCATTAAAAAATTTTAAAAAGGCGAAAAAAGATAATTGTAATTTACTTTGAATAATTTTTTCTATACTATTTCTCCTAAAATAATAAAAAGATTTTCTTTTTAAAATATTTACTTCTTAATTTTTTAGATAATAATAATTTTTTAGATAATAATAATATATGATACTGAAAAACGATTACATACTAAACTATTTTATAGTAAAAATCTATAATAATAAATTGATTTTTAGAAACCAGAAAGTTATATAGTTTTCAGTAAATGGTTAAATATAAATAAAAAATCGTATTGTAAATATTAATATATTAATTGTACTGTGTAAATATTAATAAAAATATTCAATAAATTATTTTAACTTTATGATAATAACATAAGCTCTTTGTAATAACAGTGTAAAATTATTAGTAGCAGACGAAATAAAAAAAAAATAATAATTCTGGCGCGTGCGCTGTAACCTAAACGAGGCAAACTCGGTAGAATCTAGCTAACGCCGCGCCACGTTCCTATATTGGTTCCGCGCTTAAACCACGCTTTAAACTATAAAGGCACTCGCTTACTAGCGATGCAAGCCGCGCTAGATTTCCGATCGGGAGAACCCATTTCTGAGGGGGTTTTTTGGGTCACAAAATTCAAAAATAATTTCAGATTTGCAATTTGAGGCATTTCTAGGAGCGAACTTGCATTTTTTTCACCCCTTTTGCCCCAAAAGTATTTAATTTTTTAAGAGGACTTGTTTTCAAGTTTAAAATGCGTATATGAGTTTTTTGGGTTACAGAAATCAAAAATAATATCAGCTTTGCAATTGAAGCCATTTGGGGGGGAGGGTAAATTTGTTCTTTTTTCATCCCTTTTACCCCCAAAATATGTAATTCTTTAAAAGCACCGTTTTTTCCTACTTTAAAATGTCTATATGGGGTTTTTGAGTCACAGAATACAAAAATGATATCAGAATGGCAATTAAAAGTATTGCTAGGGGTTAATTCGTCACTGTTCACCTCTTTTACCGCCAAAATATACATTTCTTTAAAAGCACTGCTTTTTTCCAAGTTTAAAATGTGTAAATTTGTTTTGTCGGTCAAATAAACTCAAAAAAGATATCAGAATTACAATCTAAGCCATTTCTGAGGGTCAGATTTGAATTCTGTGACCCAAAATACCCATATAGGCATTTTAAATTTGAATAAAAGTCTTCTTAAAGAATTACATATTTTGGGGGTAAAAGTGGTGAAAAAAGAGCAAATTAACCCCAGAAATGCCTTGAATTGAAATTCTGGCATTATTTTCGATTTCTGTCACCCAAAGAACCCATATACGCATTTTAGATTTGGGAAAAAGTGCTTTTAATGAATGACATATTTTGGGGATAAAAGGGGTGAAAAAAAGGCAAACTGACCTCCCCCCCCAAATGGATTAAATTGTAATTCTGATATTATTTTTCAATTCTGTGACCCGCAAACCCCATATAAGCATTTTATATAGCGAGATTTTGTATACAAAAAGTAACTGTGTTATTATTTAAAACATAACTTTTCCGAAATATACTTCAATAAGTACTAAAAATTTTAACTTTTTTCGTTATAAATTAACATTTTTGCATCAAATTTCTTAAAAAATCATTTATTTAATTCATTCTAATTTAATAACTGCTAGTTGACCTTAATATTCGTGATCAGCGACCTAAAAAACCCTTATTAATGGATTCTTAAAGGGCTAGAGCAAGCGTAGCAAAAACACTCCTTTTAGGGGTGTTTTTGGCTAATTTAAGGGTGAAGGGATACTTTTTCATAAAAAAACCTCAATATTTGTAATCAGCGACCCAAAAAAACCCTTGCAGACCAAATCTTAGAGGGCTAGAAAAAATGTTCATAGGCGTTAGCCAAACCACCCATTTATTTGAATTGACCGTTATTAACATAAAATATGCAATTTTAAACGGCAAAATATCTTTAGAGGTGAAAATTGAAAAAAAAAATTAAAATACAGACTACTCAGAATAAAGAATAAAAAATATGGCTGTTTAAAATAAATACTGCTCATGATACTGGCCAAAAACTAAGAATGTCTTTAAAAAAAACATGATTTGGCCAAAGTTTATCAGCCCAAAACATCAAAAAGAATTATCCGATATGGCTAAAAATTACTAGACATATTTAGGAATATTTGTTCTAATTTTCCGCCGAAGGATTTTTTTTCCAAGCACCACTATTCAGATGGCGCTAAAAAAATGGCGCTAAAAAAATGGCGTTAAAAAAATTGGACAAAAATTTACTTTGCCCATAACTTTTTTTCTGCTGAATTTAAACACTTTTGATTGGTCTCAATATTTTCCCACTCTTATTTACTTTCAAAATAATACTTATCATTTTTTACGTGGAATCAATACTTTCCCAGATATTCATACCAGAACGATCCGGTTTCTTTATTTTTCAATAAACAACTACTTTTGCCAGGCCATATCTCCCTTTGTATTCAACGTACAAAATTACAAAAAAAATTTTTTATTTTTAAACTGTAATACTTCATATTAGTAAAATATAATTTTTTTTGTAATACTACCAGATTTCCGGATAATTTAAAAAACTTTAAAAAATTTAACATTTTCAAAAAAAGGCAAAAGTCACAATTTTTCTTGCGCTATTACTCCGAAAGGGTTCCTTTTATGAAAAATTTTATTTTATGTTTTTTTGATAAAAAGCAAATAGTTATCGATTGGGTAGGTTTTATTTTCACTACGAAACCCCCCCCCCCTAACTGCCCCACCCCCTCAGCCGCCCACCCTATTTCGGCATATTGGAAGTTGTTTATTTCCATACTGGGCACCTTTCTTAGCAAAATACAAGTTACTTCAAGTACCTTCTATTTTATTGAATTTAGTGATTAGTGATTTTACGTCCTCTCCTGAATTGTATTATTATTATTTATATTAGTATTTTTTTTTTCATTGAGGATTGTAAGTTTAACACGTGGGTTTATTTACGTCAGGATTTAGGTTGTCATGCAGTTGTTTTGAAAAAACGCTTTTAATAAAGATAAATATAAATTTTTTATTATTATAACATTTATTTCTTAATTAATTATTGAAGTTTTTAAATTTTAATTCTTTCTTGTCATGGTACACCTCTCTATTTTTTTTCTGCAAGGAGTTGAAATTTAAAAAGTCGTCACGGACGAGATTCAGAAACGAATATAGTCATTGACATAATCAGAGTTGGGCAAATATGACAGATATGGATTTTTACATTGCTGTTGATGGCCAGCAGGCCCGATTGTAAGCGAGGGCGCTCGGATGATTTAGGTGCTAAATTTTTTAGTAATTTAAAATAAATCAATTGCAGAGTTTTTAAAATTTTTATTTCTAAATTTTACATTTATAAAAACTATTTTAGAAAGAAGTAAACTTCACCCTTTTGTCCCTACACAAATCTGTTCGTTTTTTATCTGTTTGTTTGTTTGTTTATACTCTAACGACTCAAGAACCGCCGAGCCAGTTGGCATGAAACCAGTGTTAAAATAAAGAAAAAAAGTCTGCGGGTGACATAGTTTTGCGACTCAGCTATCGTATTTTTGGAGATATTAAATATTTAGTGTTTTTAAAGTTGATAAAATTTTTTAAAATTTTAAAAAAAATTTAAATATCTGAAGACTATAGAAAAATTTTCCTATCGTACTTTGTAGTATTCGATTTGGCACTAATTTTTACGTATTCTCTGAAATTTTCATTCGAAACGGAGGTGTCTTTAAAATTTTATCAAATATTTTTGAAGCTGGTAAAAAAAATTTTTTTATCATTTATGGTAATTTTATTTCTTTTAAATAAAAGAAATTTAGCTAAAATAGAGAAAATATATATTTGAGGTTAAAATAGAGGAAAATCTTAACACCATATAGATATTTGAAAATTAATTTGTCTTTTCGTACCCTAATGACTCAAGAACCGCCGAACCAATTGGCATGAAACATTGTCCCGACTTGGACATAATTTCTGTTTTTTTTCTGAGAAGATTAAATTCTGAAATTATTTCTATTATTGCACTAGGACTGAGGCATCCACTTAATGTTAAAAAAAAAATGGTATATGTAGATAACGCAGTCCGCAGTGCTTATTTTATTTCTAAAAAATTAACATTAAATTTAAGGGTTGAAATAAAATAAGGGGGTGGTTATCATTCCTAGGGGTTTTATATTTTGCTTTTTTTTTGTAAAATAATCATATCTTACATAATATGTAAGTAATAACTTTGTTAAATATCAAAATTAATAAATCATACTATTTTTTTGTGATATTTGGGGTAGTTCAGCCCTTATTTTGGGTTAATTGAAACCTTAATGTAGGGGTTAAACGGGAAGAAAATATTTTATTTGCATATAATATGCAATCAGTAAATCAAAATTTTAGGGAACTAACTAAGATAACAGTTTTCCATTGGTTTTTTATGAATTTTTAGCGAAAAATTGGGAAAATTACCCTAAAAACAGGGTGTTTTTCGCTAATTTAAGGGTTTTCAAAACATTTTTATGTTCTGGAACTATGATTTTTGAAACCAGCAACAAAAAAAACGTATCCCTAGGGATATTTAAAGCCACCAAGGGCCCCTGGATCCCTGCGAATTGATTTTTCCAAAGATATGTTATTTTAGGTTACTCAATATTTGTAAAATAACCTTTTTTTACCCGAATTAGTGATCAGCAATACAAAGCTTCGGTATCCTTCCATAGGATCCACAAGCAGTCGTTGTTTCCCTCATTCTAGGGTTCTGTCTGATAATAGCTGTTCAAGCTTCTTTTAGTTACTACATTAGTGGCTGATAAAAATTAGAAATATACATAATATTAGTCCTCGATTAGTCCTATAATTTTATAATTTTCGAAAATTTATTGTAACTTTTGACAGATCGAGCCGCTCGCCTTGAAAATTTAGGTGGATACGTAAAAATATACCCTAATCGAATGAAATCCTTTGTAATAAAACAATTTTTCCTCAGTTTTTTTTGGTATTTTTTTAAATTTGATAATTTTATTCTTGGAAATCCATTTTTTTCAACATAAAAAATTTTTGTCGTTATGTATAATTTATTTTATGTAACCTTGTAAATGTAAATGTTTTTCCTTTTAGCCTTGCGTCTTTACGATACTAAGCGGCGTGAAAAGGACTTGGTTCAAATATAAAAATACACAAATTAATGTAAATGATTTATTAAGTGGTCTTGCGCTTTCAATTTTTTCCGAAAATCAAAAAATTTTTTTTCTTATGTTATAAAAAAATATTCAAAATTATGATAAAAAAGGTTTTATGTCGATATGTTGAATAAAAAAAATTTTAAAGAAGAAATGTGATCAAAATATAATGTATATTATACGTACAAAGAAACTTTAAACGCGTTTATCTCGAAACCTACTTTTTTAAATTTGTCCGACTGATTCAGAGAAAACTACTCCTCCGATTTAATTTTTTTTTTTTTTAATCTTTTTATTATCTAATTAAGATGGCATTAAACTACGGAAAAGTTAATTGGGCTATTTTTAAAAATTTCACAGGGGGGAGAATCACTGAAAACGAGGGTGATTTTTACAAAATTTTTTATTTTTAGTGTAACTTTTTTAATTTTCATTATTTTTCCTTTTCTTTAGTTTAATGCCAAGTTTAAGGCATGTAGAAAAATATGATTTTTTTTTAAAGATGAACCTGGGCGGCTGAATCAGTCGGACAACTTTTTTTATTTTTTTTTTCATCGCTTCATGCAGCGCCATCTTTCAGGTACTTAATGTACATAAAAATTTAAAAAAAAAAAGGAAGGTTGCCTAATAATGTACTAGGGTCTATGTGGGTATTACTGTTAGTAACTATAGAATCCCGATAGTTAAATGTGTATAATTTGAAGATTATTATTAAATGATGTTTTTTTTATTTATAAGCTCAAAGAATAAAGGTTTTATAACGAAATAAAAAAAAAATTTACGTGATTATTATTTTACGTCAACGCAAATTAATTATTTAACACCTGAAGTAAAATGCTACAATTACTGTTCTGACATAATGTGTTTGCTGGTATTACTAATAATGCTTGCTGCAATTACTGTTATTTTATGTACTGAGTATATATTTAATATAAATAATAAAATCATGTAATTCAAAATGTTTTAATTTATATTTTAAATATATATTATTACATTATTATGCAAAAAAAACATTTATTTCAAGATTATCTAAATTAAACAATCATTTTCAAACATGAACATTCATTTTTTTAATAATTATAATAAATTATGTTTGTAAATGAAAACATAAATATGTATTTTTTTTTCTTTTTTTTAATTAAGATTTAAATTAAATTATTTATAATAACTTTTTTAAGTATAACGTTATTTAAGTAATTTTTTCTTATAAAAATTTATTTTTTTTTTCTAGTAATTCTTTTTGGTAATTTAAGTCAATAATTTCAGATTCGATTTTTTTCTTTTTCAAAGTATTTGAAAATTTTTCTTCCAATTCTTTTTTTTTTGATTCCATTTGTTTTAACTTTTCTTGCTGTTTCAAAAATTTTTTCCTTTCTTTTTCTAATTTTTCTTGTTCTTTTAAAACTTGTTTCTGTTGTTTTAAAATAGAATTATTTTCTTTTTCTATTTTAACTTTTTCTTTTTTTTCTAATCTCATTTTTTTTCTGCTCTCTTGTTCTTCAATTTTCAATCTTTTTTCATTTTCCTTTTTGATTTCTTTTTCAATCCATTCAGCACCTGAGACAATTGGATCAAAAGATTTTTCTTTATTTGAATCTTTTTTTTTCTTTTTTAACATTTTTTCAACTGGATAAATAAGTATATTTTTTAATCCTCGCTTATTACTTACATCCTCAAGAGTTTTGTTTAAACTTAAATCTAATACACCATCTACAATTTCAAGGTTTTTATCATCTACTGAACAAGTTTTGAAATCTCGACTAAGATCTGAGATCTGGGTATCTCCTAAAATACTTTTGGATATATTTTGACTAGGAACTGAGATCTGGGTTTCTTCACAGATTTCTTTTGAAATACTGTTTGATAATTCATGACTAGGAATTGAGATCTGTGTTTCTTCTGAAACATTCTTTGAGAATTTTTGACTAGACTGCTCCGAAAATTCTTCAAGTAACTCTTTTTTAATTTGAAAAGATGGTTGATCTACAACCTGATTAATTTCTAATTCTTTGTTTGGATTTGATTTTGAAACAGGTACTAGAGTATTATTTACTTCAACTGCTACTACTTCAAGAATTGGGTTATTTAAATAATTTTCATTAGGATTTTCATCTACAACTGCCATTGAGTCTTGTAAATACTCTACCTGTCAAAATAAATGTATAACTTAATGTATTACTTGCATAAAAAAAATTCATAAGTAAATGAAATATATTTAGGCTACTTAAATTTTTTTTTTATTATAAAAACTATTAATTCTAAATACATCAGAGATTATTGATCAATAACGGCATTTATGTAAATCTTATATTTTTTAAAATAATAATAAAAATCAATAGAATAAAAAAATTAATTCATCATAATCTTAATTCATTATAATTAGTAAATTTATACAATTATATTTTATAATATAAAATTGATAGAAATATTTAATATTTATATAATATAGAAATTGTTTATAATATTTTTAAAATTATATTGCAAGTGATTATTTAAAATCTATGTCTCATTTAATCTTAAGAAAATATTTTATTTACATTTTCATCTGCATCTAGTATCATTTCTCTAAAAATGTCTCCAAAAGCTTGTTCTGAATCTTCAGTTTCTCCTCCATTATTAATATCAGCAAGTAAATCTTGATCAGCAATTTCTAGATTTGTAGAGTTGATAATCTTTTCTTCATTAGCAGTATTACTTAATGAACTTAAATTCAATTTATCTCCTGGTTTCTGATTACTTTCTATTACCTGAAAATGAATGATTCTAATAATTAAATGCAATAAAATTTATAAATACTATAATAAAAACATTTTTATTACCTTTTTTTTTCTGCATTCCAAATATCATATAGCGCTTTATATTCTATATCACCATTCAAATTTTTATCTTCATTATTTTGAAAACTAAGTAGTATATCATTAGGTAATGTAGATTCTAACATTTCTGAAAACCTTTTTTTACTATCATTAACATTTAAGTTGCCAGTAGCAAGATTTGAAACATTATTACATGAAATGCCACTTTTGAAAACTTTAGTTGAAAAATCAATAGAGTCAACATTAAAAGGGTCCAAACCGCAAGTTTTAAAACCGTTCTTCATAATCACACATAAATTTAAATTATTTAAAGTTTTTTCTAATAGTACAGCAAATTGACTTTTATATATGCTTAAAGCACCGAATTCTTGAGAAAATTTCTTAAATTGTTTTTTCCATTCCACTTTCAATGCCTTAAAAAGAGACACATCAAGTGGCTGCAAAAAATGTGTAGCATTTGGATACAATGCTATCAAAAGAATTTGATTATTATGACAAAGTTGAGCTAATGGTAAACTCATATGCGATGAATGTCCATCCATAAAAAAAACTATAGGAAATTGAATTTCTTTTTCTTTAGCCCAAGGAATAAATACATTGGCCATGTATTCTTAAAAAGCTTTAGCACTCATCCATCCCTTTTCTGAAGTTCCATATCCATAATGTTTTGGACCCATCTTAGCAACTCCTTTTGGAAGAATTTTACCAGAAAATAACACAAATAGAGGTGCCAAATCTCTAGCAGCGTTGGCTGTTAAAAGTACTGAAACTGATTCCTTTTCATTACTTCCTACAATTAGACTCGCAGTTTTTGATCCTTTTTCCATTACTACTGAATCAGGAGTTGGGTTTAAAGGTAGTGGCGTTTCATCAGAGTTAAATTTACTACTGGGAGGTATTCCCAATAAATTATTTTCTTCTAAATATTTATTCACAGAACTAAACCACTGTCGTATTTGATTTTCTGCTCTTTTTACTGATAATTTTTCAGGTTTACGTAAACTTAGAGTAGGGTGCCTGCGTATAAATCCTTTCCACCAAGCCCTTCCAGGCCTATTGTTAGTAAATATTGTTGTCCTTTTTTCTTCATTTAGATACATCTGGATGCTGTCTAAAATTTGATCTTTGGAGAGAGGAAAACCTTTCTTGCCACACTCAATAATTGTATCAAAAAGTTCTTTTTCTTCATTGTATGATAGTATAGGATTAGGACCTGGCTTTTTATCTGCATATTTATTTTTCTTTTTCGCTAAAATAGTTGATACAGGGATATTATATTTTTTAGACAACATGGTTGAACTTTGTCCAGAACGTGCTTCTTTGACAGCAGCATCCAGATTTTCTTTTGAATAACAACATCTAACTTTTTTTTTCTTATTTATTTTACTACCTTTTTTATTACCTTTTTTATTTATTTTATTATTTATTGCACTTTTTTTATTTTTTGGTGCCATAATTATTTTATTTTTGTATAAAATTATTCTAAAATCAGCACATGTTTTTTTTTATTTATCCTACTTGCACTGTATAAAATGCACTGTAAGGTTATGTTATATCGTGGAGCGCCAACAACAGTAATTGATACATATAGCTACAGTCGGTACATATTACTGAATTTCAATTTTCCCACAATAATTCAAAAATTAACTAAATTTTATTGCTGGAATAAGTTTTTCTATCATTTATATTTATGTTACAATAATTTTTTTTACATTTCACCCGTTTAAAATAAATAAATAAGTTTTTTTTCAACCCCTGTAATCAGAGTATATAAACTCGAAAATGCGGAAATGTCGTATATAAGACTTGTTGGATTTCTTTTTATTGTTTAAAATAAAAATAGTTACACCAAAAGTTATTTAAATAAATATTTATACATTCAATTTTCAAAAAATAAAAAAAATTTTTTTTAAATTTGTTTTTTTTATTAATTAATAGTACTTTACTAGCAGGTCGCAGTAATACCAGCAGGAATAGTAATACCCACGTAGACCCTAAATCAATAAATAAAAAAATTTTCAAATAGCTTAAGCAGTTTTTTTTTATGACCACTCAAACTTTCCTCGAAATTATAGAATTTGAAAGCGCAAGACCCCTTAAAGAATCTATTAAAAGTTAATTGGATAATAATGTATAATAAATGCTTACAATAATAGAATACTTAGTTCAACCTGGAAGTCTAAAGCGTCAGAGATACGTCTAATTACAATCAAAATCGGCACTACAAGAAGACTGAGCCTTCGGATTTCGCCTCTATATATAGATCTAAGAAAAAGTGCCTTTTCACCAAATCTATTACTAATTTTAATTATGGGGGAAGTTCTACGTCAAGTTTTCACATAAGTGGGCCAACGCCCGATGAGCTGATAAGCTAGCAAATATATTTATATTTATAATATATTTATAATATATTTATATATTTGCTCAGGTGTCAATTTAATTGAGCTTGGTATATTTTTACCAAGTCATGGTTGATATTAAGCAACTATTGATTTTTGATTGTTACTAATAATAACCCTTTTGTTTAGGGTCATTTTGACCTAACGTTACATCGTTATTAATTGAAACTAAACCTAGCCTAAGTTTTGACCGGTAATTTTTGCCATCTTTTGCTGTAAACCCCACGTCTCTAACTTTTATCACGTTCTAGTTTATCCATTTCTGACAAAAAAACATACAAAATTAAAGATTTATATACATATATAGAATAGGATTTATAACTTTTTAATCAAATTTTAAAAAAATTTCATTTTTCCAAAAAATAGTAAAAATTGAATATCTCCAAAAGTACAATACCTGATTCGCAAAACTACAGCCTATGTCACTCACAGACTTTTATTCCTCATTTTGATACCATTTTTAGTCATTTCGTTCATTGGTTGGACCCATACAGACACACAGACACACAAAGAAATTATCAAAAATACCATAAAATATAAACAAATGAAAAAAATTTTTAATTAGCTTCAAAAGTATTTTGTAAAGTTTTAAATATAACTCCGTTTTGAATAAAAATTTAAGAGAATATGTAATTGGTGCAGAATCGAATACTATAAAAAATAACCGTAAAAATTTTTTGATAGTCTCGAGATATTTCTCTTACCTATTTCTATTTATCTATTTTTATTTGCTTTGATCTTACTATTAAGAACAGAATTCCATGGCTGAATAAGTCAAACCAGAAAACCTGGTAAAACATCAGTAATTTCTTTAAGGACTATTAAAAATTAGAAAAAAGATCAGTAAATATAATAAAGTATGAAAAAAATATTAAAGATTTACAAAGAGAAAATGTCTATTTAAGTAAAGAAATTTAATATTTAAAAAATCAATTAGACTTACAACTAAAGCTATAAGTACTTTACAATTTCATATAGCTGAAATTACTGGTAAAACTCAATGTGATATTGCACGTGAAATTAAAAAATTATAATATATGAAAAATTAAATATTTTTTCTTTCAGTAATAAGCAGTATACTGGAAAATAACAGTATAAAATTTTTTAAGTATATATATATTATTATTTTTGTTTTTATTGACCTGTACTGGGCATAATTTTTAAAATGAATCATAATAAATTAAATTGCCCTATCTCGATAATATGTGTATGTTTTAAAATACATCTCTTTTTTTATTAAGACATATCAATTTGCAACATTAAATAATTTTTTTTAAAATACGGGAGATCCGTGCGTTGGTGCTGATAGAAACGCTGCAGTTAACTTCTGTACTTACGGCCGTCTTTGAAAACGATTGTCTAGAAATTACTAAAAAATATTTATGTTGGTACTAAAGGGGGGTGGAATAATTTTTCGTCTTCAAAAACGTTTTTGGGCTTTTAATGAAACTAGGGATCGTGTCAAACCAAGTCTAACGCATAGTTTACCAAAAGCCCAAAATCGTTTCTGAATACGAAAAATTATTCCGCTCCCCTTTAGTACCAACATAAATATTTTTTAGTAATTTCTAGACAATCGTTTTCAAAGACGGTCTACATTAACAACTGCGTATTTTTAAAATAATTTTTAAATGAATTTAAAAAAAATTATTTAATGTTGCCGCTTGATATGTCTTAATAAAAAAAGAGATGTAATTTAAAGCATACACATATCGAGAAAGGGCAATTTAATTTAATATGATTCATTTTAAAAATTATGCCCAGTACAGGTCAATAAAAACAAAAATAATAATATATATTGTAACGCAGTAACCCTCTCCCTAGGTAAAAATGAGATATTTTCACACCGCCTCCAATTTACACTACTACATACATATATTCATAATTCCCTAGATTTAAATCTGTATATCAAACGTATAAAAAACAAAAAAATGTTAAATAAATATAATAATAAATAAACGATATGTAATAACTTTAATATAATTACTTTTATACATAATTATAAGAAATATAAATAAGTTAGTATTAGATAATAACATAGCTCAAACATAGAGAGACATCTTACAGAATTTCATTCTACTAAAATAAACATAAAAAATAACAAAAAGCCAACGAAGAGAAGCGCGAACTAAGGACCGCTCTCTCACGTTTTAAACTTTGACTCGAACACACGAATTAATAAAAGATCGAAAGGCGTGAGTCATTAAAAATAAAAGCGTTAATTAATAATTTGTTTAATTACATCAATTTGTTCTAATTTAACTAAATCCATTATTTTCAATTTAAATGTTCTAATTAGTTGTTAACTATCTGTGTTATCGTTAATTCAGTTTGTTTATTATAATAAATTATATCATGTTATAAACTGTATTGTTAATAATTTTAACTTAACTATTTAATAACTTTAACTTCAATTCAATAAACAATAAATTTGAGTAGTGCATTTCCAGTTTTAACAGTAATCAGTGTGTTATTTATTTAAATACCAAACCTGCCAATATAATAAACGATAACTTTTCAGGTATAGAACCCGTAAATAAAGTACTAACGAATTTGGTTAAATATCTCTAGACCATTTCGTAACAGTACTTTTTGGTGTCAGAGTGGTTTTACCTGTAAAAAGGGACAAAATTAGGCAGTTTATAGAACACAAAATCAGTGCAGTGAAAAAAGTGAATTTTTTTCTTTATATAATATTAACGCACAAATAGTCATTTTATAGGAATTTACATAGTCTAATAATATAAAAATAACTTTCTAAAATTTAATTACCTTTACATCTGGTGTTTGCTAGAAAAAAAAAAATTTTTTTTTATATAAGTGAATTATTTTTTTTATCTTATCTTACTATATATATTTAAAAATTTATTTGTGTGTCTGTGTGTGTGTGTGTGTATTATCATCAGGATCAAACCAGTGAACTAAATTTAATAAAACTGGTGTCAAATTAAAGAAAAAAAGTCGGCGGGTGACATAGGCCATAGTTTTGCGACTCAGCTATCATACTTTTGGAGATATTCAATTTTTAGTATTATTGAACTTAATAAAATTTTAAAAAATTTTTAACAAAAATTGAAATATCTTGAAACTATAGAAAAATTTTACTGTCACACTTTGTAGTATTCGATTTAACACCAGTTCTTACGTATTCTCTTAAATTTTTATTCAAAACGGAGGTATCTTTAAAATTTTATAAAATATTTTTGAAGATGGTTGAAAAATTTTTTTTAATTTTTTTATTTTTATGGTATTTTTAATCATATATTTGTGGGTCTGTCTGTGTATGTGTTTCATCATCAGGGTCTAATCAATGAAAAGTCAAAATGAAGTGTCAAAATATAGAAAAAAAGTCTGCGTATGACATAGGCCATAGTTTTGCAATTCAGCTCCGTACTTTTGGAGATATTCAATTTTTACTATTTTTGAAAAAAATAAAATTTTGAAATTTTGATTAAAAACTAAAATATCTTCTAAATTTGATAAAATTTTTCGGCCGCAATTGGTATTACTCGATTCGGCACTAATTTATACGTACTCAGATAAATTTGCAAAAAAAGGACATTTCAATAAAAATTTGTAAATAATTTCAGTGATTGGCGGCCTTAAATTCACTAGATTAAAAAATACCGAAAAAATTGGATATCCAGTTAATAACAAAAAGTTTAAATTATGAAATTACTAGCCGACTAACATGATTCATAACAGGTCTTGAAGTCTCTAAATCTATAGTATAACAAAATAGTACACGAAATACTAATACTAAAATGCTAGATTCTGTTCGTGCGGGAGAAACACGCCGATTCCATAAGAAATAAATTATCTTTAGGATTAGACATAGCCTCTCCAATACCTTTTAAAATATGTTTCTGTAATTAATAATAATAACTTTACTGGGGACAGAACTAGGCTCCTCTGAAAACTCTAAATGTGTTTGCATAGTTATAAATTTACAATGAAACCTGGTTTTCTTAAGCAACAAAAACAGAAGGAAATGCAATACAGGGGGGGGGGGCGGAGCCCCCCCTCCAACTTTTGCTAGTGACTTTATAAAATAAACAAAAACTTGAATTTCGAATTACCGGAACTGCCGGGCTATAAAACTACGTCACATTCGTAACACAAATATATATATAGCAGTTCGGGTACCTTCTTTATAACTCAGAAAACTAACAAGTTTCCCGCGAGTGAATGCGTATATTTCATTTAAAAAAATTGTAAAGTGACTCCATCTGTACTTATTCAACGCAAATTATAATACGCACTCTTGGATATTTTCACAATCTAACACCGTTCAGCTTCGGCAGCACCTCAATATCGGCGCAACCGCGCGCGCAACTATACAACTCCACCTCCAACGCAAGGTACACGATAGCAGAAGAAGAAGAAGAAGAAGAAGAAAGCAGCCCGCATCTGTACATACATGCATCAAAATCAATTTTTACCGCTAAGTAGTCTCCTTTATGTTTGAGCAACACAATTAATATATATATATATATATAAATATAAATACATACTTAAATCGTAGTAAGAAAAAATTTTTTTTTTAATAATAATATATATATTTTACTTACATACTTAAATCATAGTAAAAAAAAAATATAATAATAATTTATCCTATGTATATTAAAATGAAATAATCGAAAAATTTGATTATTTTTAATATTATTCAGCACTCATTTATGAAGAGCTGTATGGACGAAAATACATGAAAATTGTTTTAAATTAATCTTTATTTTTAAAAAATATTCAATAGATTTTGAGATATCAATCTCAGAAGTTAGTGGTCAAAAACATAAAAAAATTTAATTTTTTTTTACTAAAACTGATTTTTCTCAGAATCTAAAGGGTTTTTCGAAATAAGCTTTAGTGCATATTATTCCTTGGAAAAAATGCTATCGATTTGATCTCTTTATTTTTTTTAATTTGAGTTCTCAGTTTGGAGTTACAACGGTTTGAAGCTAAGTAGTTTAAATTTAAAAACTCGAAAAGTTGTCATTTTCGCCACTTGATAACTTAAAATGGATTGTATCAAAATGTAAAAACCCAGTTGCATTCTATTTAGTAAAAGATTTTCTAAAGGAACTTTGTTTAGTTTTTTATTTAATTCATTCATTGAAGAGAAATAGCAAAAAAACTATTTAGAACCATTTTATTTATTTTTTTTTTTTTATTTTCTCATAACTAGGACTACTGACGTCTAAAAATTTATTTATTTTTTTTATTTTCTCATAACTAGGACTGCCAACATCTGAAAAATTTTTTTTCTTAGTTTCTCATAACTGGGACTGTCGACATCCAAATTATTTTTTTTTTTTTTTTTTTTTTTTTTTTTTTTTGAACTGACATATACCGACGTAGGGTATCCCAAGGAGGCTTAAGCCTGTGCTGGGGCAGTTGCGGAGCAGCCGACTTTAAGATGTTAACTGAACTTGTATTCACCCGAACACTGTCAATGATTAACCAATTATTCATTAGTTATTCATTGACAATATCCGTGACATAGGAAAACTGCAGAAAACCTATGCCAAGAACAGCCGGATACATGTTTTCTACATAGTATTCGATTTTTCTTTTAAACACTATGCCGAAAACACGATCCTCACCTGACAGCGTATATAACGTCAGTACAAACTCTACACGAGAATCCGAGACGGTCACCCATCCGGATATCAACCGCGCTCATCTTTGCTTAACTTTGTAAGCAAACGTATAGAGTTTATACTACCGCGCTACGAAGCTGATACTGATATTTTTTTTTTATTTTTTAGACTTCAAATATTTTTATGTAATGTTAACATTGAAATATTTTTTTATAATATAGATATCAAATTCCTTATTCGATGAAATTTTTTGAATTTTTTCATATAATAAAATTCATATAATTTCAAATAATTTATGCTTATTGACTTTTATTTACTTTTGAATCTTGTTTACTATTAATATATTGTTAATTTTTTTTCTATTTTTTATTTTACTTTCTTACTGTATGTTGATACTGTATAATTTTTTTTTTTTGTGATGGCAAATAAAGATATAATAATATTATTTTTTAAAAATATATTTCAACATTAACATTGCATAAAAATATTTGAAATCCCAATTTTTATATATAACAGAGCGTTATTCAAAAAAATGTAAAATGACGTATAGTTTCTGCTAAAGTCAATAATAATATTTAGATGCAATCATTGCATAAAAATATTTGAAATCCCAACTGTTCTATAAAACAGGACACTATTAAAAAAAAATGTAGAATGACGTATAGTTTTTGCTAAAGTCAATAAAAATATTTCAATGCAATCATTGCATAAAAATATTTGAAATTCCAACTTTTGTATAAAATAGGACCCTATTTGAAAAAAATGTAGAATGAGATATATTTTCTGCTAACATCAATAAAATTATTTCAAAGAGGGACGTAGAGAAACTAAAATAATTGAATTCAAAAGTTCATTTAACCCAATACTTTAACCCAAAAATTTTTTTTATTTTCTCATAACTAGGACTGCCGACACCCAAATTATTTTTTTAAATATTTTTTCATAACTAGAACTACGGACATCTAAAATATTTTTTTTAATTTATTTTTTCATAACTAGGACTGCCGACATCCAAATGATTATTAGAAAAAAAATTTAAATGATGTACACTTTCAGCTAAAATCAAAAAAAAAATTTAAATGCTATCATTGCATAAAAATATTTATAATTACAAATTTTGTATAAAACAGGAGACTATTAAAAAAAATTTAGAATGGCGTATAATTTCTGCTAAAGAAAAAAAAAAATTTAAATGCTATCATTGCATAAAAATATTTGAAATTACAAAAATATTTCAATGCAATCATTGCATAAAAAAATTTGAAATTCCAACTTTTCTATAAAAAAGGAGACTATTAGAAAAAAATTTATAATGGCGTATAGTTTCTGCTAAAGTCAATAAAAAAATTTCAATTCTCTCATTGCATAAAAATATTTAAAATTACAACTTTTAAATAAAACAGGATACTATTAGAAAAAAATTTTAAATTATGTACAGTTTCAGCTAAAATCAAAAAAAAAATTTAAATGCTAACATTGCATAAAAATATTTATAATTACAAATTTTGTATAAAACAGGAGAGTATTTAAAAAAATTAAAATAGCGTATAATTTCTACTAAAGTCAAAGAAAAAATTTAAATGCTATCATTGCATAAAAATATTTGAAATTTTAACTTTTCTATAAAACAGGAGACTATTTAAAAAAAATTTAGAATGGCGTATAATTTCTGCTAAAGTCAAAAAAAAATTTAAATGCTATCATTGCATAAAAATATTTAAAATTCCAACTTTTCTATAAAACAGGAGACTATTAGAAAAAAATTTATAATGGCGTATAGTTTCTGCTTAAGTCAATAAAAATATTTCAATACTATCATTGCATAAAAATTTTTGAGATTACAAAAATATTTCAATTCAATCATTGCATAAAAATGTATGACTATTAAAAAAAAATTTAGAATGGCGTATAATTTCTGCTAAAGTAAATAAAAAATTTCAATGCTATCATTGCATAAAAATATCTGTAATTACAAATTTTGTATAAAACAGGAGACTATTAAAAAAAATTTAGAATGGCGTATAATTTCTGCTAAAGTCAATAAAAATATTTCAATGCAATCATTGCACAAAAATATTTTAAGTTGCGACTTTTATATAAAACAGGAGACTATTAGAAAAAAATTTATAATGGCGTATAGTTTCTGCTAAAGTCAATAAAAATATTTCAATGAAATTATTGCATAAAAATATTTGAGATTACAAAAATATTTCAATACAATCATTGCATAATAATATTTATAATTACAACTTTTGTATAAAACAGGAGACTATTAGAAAAAAATTTAAAATGATGTACAGTTTCAGCTAAAATAAAAAAAAAAAATTTAAATGCTGTCATTGCATAAAAATATTTTGAATTACAACTTTTATATAAAACAGGACACTAATCGAAAAATATTTAGAATGGCATATAGTCTCTGCTAAAGTCAATAAAAATATTTCAATGCAATCATTGCACAAAAATATTTTAAGTTGCAACTTTTATATAAAACAGGACGACTAATCGAAAAAAATTTAGAATGGCGTATAGTTTCTGCTATAATACACCTGACAATATATATTAAAATTTTTAGATGTTTTTCAAATTGTGGACAATCAATATGAGTTTATCTTCATAAGTTGTTAACGAAAAAAATATTAAAGAGGGGTATAATTTCTGTTTTCTGTTAAATTATTATTATTATTATTTTTATTTATTTATTTTGCTTTTTTACAAAAATAGTAAACACTCTTTTACATTTGCTTAGTTAATTCTTTGGTAATTTACAATTAATATACACATAGAATATAAATTATATCTTAATACTATATATATTTGAAAATTTATTTGTTTGTCTGTCTGTCTGTCTGTCTGTCTGTCCACTCATCACGCAAGAACCGCCGAACCAATTGGCATGAAACCGGTGTCAAAATAAAGATAAAAAGTCTGCGGGTGACATAGGCCCTATATTTTCTGATTAGCTGTCGTAGTTATTGAGATATTTAATTTTTAGTATTTTTGTACTTGATAACATTTTTTAAAAATTTTAACAAAAATTGAAATATCTCGAGACTATCGAAAAATTTATCGATCGCACTTCATAGTATTCGATTCAGTACTAATTTTTACGTATTCTCTGAAATTTTTATTCAAAACGGAGGTATCTTTAAAATTTTATAAAATATTTTTAAAGCTGGTAAAAAAATTTTTTTCATTTTTTTATTTTTATGGTATTTCTAATCATTTATTTGTGGGTCTGTGTATATTATAATGTAATTTATATTCTATATTAAAATGTAATTTATGCGTACTTAGTTAAATTTTTATTAAAAACGTACGTTGCTTTAAAATTTAAAAAAAAAAAATAATAAAATTTTTTACTATATATTATATATATCAACTCAAATTTTAGGGTATAGTTTGGGGTGATAAAAAAGTCCCTCAGCCTAGTTCTCTAGCACCTCATGGGCCCGAAATATGTCTGTTCAAAGGTCCAAAAATAGCCTGATCTGGCCCATTTTCAAAATTACACCATTTCTTTGAATTTACTACAAATTTTATCTTATTGGTCACATTTGAACTGGTAAAAGGTCTACATTAAGAAAAAAATTTTAGCTTATTTCAAGGCGTTAATTTTTATTGACATTGATATATATTTTGGACAATAACAACATGATAATAATAAAAAATCAATAACAACAACACCGGGAATAGATCAGGGGGGGCGGAGCCCCCCCTCACACCTATGCTAGTAGAATATAAAATAAATTAATATATACAAGTTCTTATGATTGCACATTGTAGTAAATTCTATTTATTTCTAGCAACAATCAGTTAGTTTAAAATTAATACGAGAAAAGAAAATAAGTATATTAATAAATCAGTTTAGTATAGATTGTAATATGTCAATAATATGTCAATTTACATAATGTCAATAAATAAGTAAATAATTATAAGTAAATAAATAAAATGAATCAGTTACTGACTAGATTTATGAGATATGTTTTTATACTCTTTTTAAACTGGGAAAAAGAGGGGAGGTAGCGTATGCATGGAGGAATGCTATTCCAAAACTTAGCATATTTTACTTGAAAAGATTGTTCAAAATTCAATACTAATATTTCAATTCTATCATTGCAGAAAAATATTTGAAATTACAAGATTTCTATAAAACAGGACAATATTTGAAAACATTTAAGTTCGGTATATTTTGCTAAATTAAATACTGATATTTCAATGCTATCATTGCATAAAAACATTTGAAATTACAACATTTCTATAAAACACGACGGAATTCAAAAACATTTAAGTTGGGTATATTTTGATAAATTCAATACTATAATATATCAATAGGGTAGATATGACCGGTTACAATCTAGTAAATGACCACTCATTTTCCATAAGAAATACATGATATTGGTCATTCACTGGTGCATCTACCCTACTATTATTGCATAAAAACGATTGAAATTACAACTTTTCTATAAAAAAGGAAAATTTTCGAAATAAAACTAAAGTGAGGTATAGTTTCTGCTAAATTGATTACTAATATTTCAATACAATTGAAATTACAAGTGTTCTAAAAAACCGGACAATATTCGAAAACATTTAAGTTGGGTATATTTTGATAAATTCAATACTAATAATTTAATGCTAATATTGCATAAAAACAATTGAAATTACAACATTTCTATAAAACAGGATTGTTTTAGAAAAAAAAATTAAAGTGAAGTATAGTTTCTGCTAAATTCAATACTATTATTTCAATGAATGAACCCAATAAATAAATATCCCACCAATAATGAATACATTAAATAAAAAACAAAAAAGATATGAAGCGATAAAAATGACCAATTTTTGAGTTTTTAAATTTTGTACTTCTTAGCTTTAAACAGTTGTAACTCTGTGCCGTGAGCTAAAATTAAAAAAGATAGCATTTTTTCCAAGGATTAATTTGCCCCAAAACTCTTTTATTTTATATATGAAATGACTCAAAAATTTGAATATGAAATAATATAGACATCGGCAGTCCTAAGAATAATAGAAAAAAACAAAAATTTTAAGAATTTAAGTGTATAGTAAAATTCATATTGTCGGTTTACAATATGAAAAAACTACAAAAATTTCAATCTATATTGTCGGCTATTTGATATATGAAAAAACTCAAAAAATTTCACTATGAAATAAACTAGTTATCGGCAGTCTTAAGAATGAAAAAAATAAAAATTTTTTTAAATTAGCTGTATAGTAAAATTCATATTAGCTGTTTACAATATGAAAAAACTACAAAAATTTCAATCTATATTTCTGGCTATTTTGTATATGAAAAATTAAAAAAATTTCACGATGTAATATTATAGATATCGGCAGTCCTAAGAATGAAAAAAAAAATAGAAATATTTAACTGTATAGTAAAATTCATATTGGCGGTATACAATATGAAAAAACTAAAAAATTTACCATGTATATTGTCGGCTATTTATATATGAAAAAACTCAAAAAATTTCATTATGAAATAAGATAGGTATAGGCAGTCCTAAGAATAAAAAAAACAAAAATTTTAAAAATTTAATTGTATAGTAAAGTTCATATTAGCTGTTTACAATATGAAAATACTACAAAAATTTACTTGCGTGGATAAAAATGAAGTATTACATCCAAATTAAAAAAAAAAAAAAAATACCTGGAGATTTTTTGGTGAAAAAAATTTTATAAAAAAAATAGGTCTTAATGTCATACTGGTTGTGAAATATCACCGGTGACAGTGCTACAAACATACATACATACATACACTCACACACACACACATACATAATTTTTTTAAAAACTGGTTTTTTAGAATCCTGAGGTCTCAAAACGTGCGTATATGTCAAAAAATTAGAAATTAAAATTTCACCTACAACAATGGGTCCTCTATGAGGAACCAAAATCATAAATATTTCACTCTAGAGTAAAATTAATATTGATTCTCTGCAATTTAAAAAAACAGCAAAAATTTCAATCTATAATGTTAGTTGTTTTAAATATGAAAAAACTCAAAAATTTCACCATATTTAGAGTATAATGGATATCGGCTGTCCTATTTATGAAAACATTATAAAAATTATAAAAGTTTATAAAAAATATTATAAAAGTTTCACTCGATAGTAAAATTCATATTGATTGTCAACAATATGAAAAAACTGAAAAAATTTCAATCTTTATTATTGACTGTTTTATATATGAAAAAACCCAAAAAATTTCACTATAGAGTAAAATGGACATCTTCTGTCCTATTTATGAAAAAAAAAAAATAATAAATATTTCACTTCAGAGTAAAATTCATATTGATTGTCTAAAATATAAAAAAACAGCAAAAATTTCAATCTATATTGTTTTTTTTTTTATATATGGAAAATCCCAAAAATGTCACCATAGAGTAAAATGGATATCGGCTGTGCTATTAATTGAAAAATAAAAAACTATAAAAATTTCACTCTATAGTAAAATTTATATTGGCTGTCTACATTATGAAAAAAATTCAAAATTTTCAATCTATATTGCTGGCTGTTTTATTTATGAAAAAGCTAAAAAAATTTTACCATAGAGTGAAATGGATATCGCCTGTCCTATTTACGAACAATAAAAAATTATGAAAATTTCATTCTATAGTAAAATTCATATTGATTGTCTACAATATCAATTGTGATGAATATGAAAATAGAAAATATTTAAATATTAATTATCTACAATATGAAAAAAACCGGAAATTTTGTTAAAAAAGCTGCATATCACTATATTTTATTTTCAATTATTATTTATAATCAATAATTATTTATGTTATAAAATATACCTCATTAGTTATAAATATTTATAAATAATCATGTAACTTTTTCTTAATATGAATTATAAAATTTTTTTGTTAATTTTAGAAGTATAAAATTAATTCTGTTCTTATTCATTTTTTAATAAAATTAAATTGCATTTAAATCACGTATGATTAAATTTATTATAATTAACTAAATATGATTAAAATATAAAAAAATTAATGCACGAGAGTTTTTATTTGGTTAAGCCGAGCATCCCGAGGCCAATCAGCTAGTATATATGTATATATACATATTTAAATTACAGTAAAAAAAAATATTTAAGTAAATTTAATCTCTGTCTCTTTTATATAAGTATAGTTACTATAGGCTGAATTAAATTATAATTATAGGCTGATTTATAAATAAGATTAATTAATAATAAAAATAACAATAATTATAATTAATAAATACTATTAAATAATCTATTTCATAATTCATATTTTTAAGTAGAAATAATATTATACACAAATAAAATTAGTAAAAATAACATAAAAATATAAGTTAAAATTTAAGTTTATATGAATAAAATTAAAATCATATGCATTAAAAAGTACACATTTAATAAAATAACTGATAAATATAGAAATATTTAGATAATAAATTTATAAAATATAAAATACAGTAGAAATTAGAGTCTGAAAGTTAGAAATACTTGGAAATAAACATAGATATTTAGTAAATTTAAACATAAATTAATAAATATAGAAATATCAAAATTAAATTTTAAAGTCCATTGTAAAAACAAATTAGCCATAAAATTAGCTATATAATATATACTTTCTCAGTTAAATAAGTTAAAGATATACAAATTTAAACTAAGTAAAATCATTCTTTCCTTACATAAATCTCAACTTTTCTCCACAAAATCAAATTAGCAAAAATGAAGGAAATTGATAGAAATAAGAAATTTAACACCAAAAAAGTTACTTTTAAAAGCAAAGTTACTAAAACTAAAGTAGGAAAAAATCGCAGCTCGAAGCTTCCCAGCACATTTTCAGTAATCAGACAAATCACCCCAAATCCCCTTAACCCAATAGAACCAAGCTCAAAAAAATCAAAATCTTTAAAAACAACTAAACCAACACCTAAAAAACGCAAATTACAATCCTCAAAAACAATTGATCCAGCCCCTGAGAAATCAAAAACCAAATCCATTTTAAAAAAACCCGCTGTACAAATAAAATCTGGACCCAAATACGACAAATGGGACGTACTTACTTGTAGTGAGACATCTGACGAAGTAAATTCAGACGAACTAAATTCTGATTCTGACAATTCATTACACATTTTATCTAAACAGCGCAAGAAAAGTAAAAAACACCTCAATAAACGTAAAGTTATAAAACGCAATCTGTCTACATCTTCAGGGTCAGATTCCGAAATTTCTGCCTATATGAAGTTATCAGAAGCGACTCGGTCCTTCTAAAACAAAGAAAGAGACTGCAAAAAATGATCTTAAGCAAAATTACCGGGAAAGCTGATTTAGAAATCTCTGATTTAAGTCCTGATAACATGGACTTAATCTTCGAAATGCTAACATCGATATATTCTACGGAAAAATCATATTTCCAATGCAACGCAGCCCTCAATAACCTGCAACAAGAACAAGACGAAACGGTGCAAGTATATGGTCAAAGAGCTTGGATGGTTCTTAAAGAATTCATTCGAGCTGCTGAAGTAAAATACGACGAGGGTACAGCTCAAGGCGTAATCGATTCAGCCAAAATAACTGCTGCCGAAAGGTTTGTGAACGGTTTGACCAGCAAATTATTTTTCATATTTTACGGAAGAAAATTCGAAAGCTTACAAGAAGCTATCAAAGCTGCAGAGGAAGCTGATAATGGGATCCAGGTACATGAAGAGATGAAAGGTAGCCAGATATCAAACGTGTTTTATACTCTAACTATACCAGGTATAGAAGGAAAAATTCCATTCGTTGAACACAGTATCGTACGCCTTTCAGCTAGGTCTAAAGTCCTTATCTCCCTTAAGGTTGCAAACCCCACTACAAAAAGCGGTTATATACCCCAAATTGTGAATGTCAAGCTACTAATGTTGATGGTGAATGTAAAATTTATGCTTATTATTGCACCATGCATGATGTTAATTTAAATATTCCCCCCGTCACATTGAAAGAGTACCACGCAGAAACCAGGCTGCTTAAACATATTTCTAAATTAAATAAATCTGAAATCCAGGATGCAAAAAGAGATCGCATTTTAACGGTAATTAAGACCCTAGATTTAGAACCTTTAAATTCCGAAGAAAGGAAACACGTTGTCGAAATAGTAACAAAATTTCCTTATCAATTTCATCTACCTGGCGACCCCATATCATATACTGATGTTGTACAACATAAAATTAATACAAACGGTTTACCACCTGTAAATGTTAGACAGTTTAGACATCCACCTACTTTACGCGAAGAAATTCAAAGGCAGGTAAATGAACTGTTAGAGAATGATATAATACAGGAATCGGAAAGCCCATAGTATAGTCTAGTATTTGTACTCCCCAAAAAACCGGGCCCTGATGGTAAAAAACGTATGAGACTAGTTTTAGATTTTCGCCAGCTTAATGAGCAAACGGTTTCAGACGTTTTTCCTTTACCCAATATAACGGAAATACTTAATACATTTCAACGACTAATGAATAAAATATTATCGGGTTTGCAAGCGGTAGAATTATACATATTCATAGATGACGTGATAATTTTTACCGATAGTATTCGTTCCCATCAAATTAAATTAGAAAAATTTTTTGCTCGAATTCAGGCAGCGCGACTCACCTTACAACCCGAAACATGCCTGTTTTTAAGACGCGAGGTAACGTACCTAGGCCATAAAATAACCGAAAAAGGAGTATCACCGGATCCTCTAAAAACAGTAGCGGTAAGAGAGTTTCCTCGCCCAAAAAACGTTAAAAATATAAAAGAATTTTTAGGCCTTGCGAGATATTATAGACGTTTTGTACCCCAGTTTGCCAATTTATCAAAACCTCTCACAACCCTTTTAAAAAAGAATACACCATTTATTTGCCTTTTCTACTCTGAAAAATATTTTATGTTCTGAGCCAATTTTACAATACCCAAATTTTTCAGAACCATTCCTGCTTACTACTGACGCAAGCATTGTTGCGCTAGGGTGCGTTTTAAGCCAGGGCAAAATTGGCCAAGACCTTCCAATTGCTTACGCTTCTTTTGCAGAACAAAAATATTCCACGACGGAAAAGGAATTTCTTGGTATAATTTTTGTTCTAAAATATTTTAGACCATACTTATATGATGGCCATAAAGTTTATTTGATAACCGACCACAAACCCTATTATGGGTCGAATCAATGATGGCTTGCGATCGTGTTCAACAATGGAAACTGGAACTGAAAGATTATAATTACGAGATAATTTATAAAGAGGGCAAACTTAATAAAAACGCAGACGCTTTATCACGGAACCCAGTTTTGACAATAACATACAGCAAACTTAACAACACTCATAATCTAAATATGTATGATTTATTTACCGAAAATAAAAATTTTAAAATTCAATATCATTATTATTATTATGGCATTGAATCCATATCTTTATTAGTAATTCATAAAACAAATAAATCAGAAGTAACGCTGGAATCTTTTTCTCAAACTAAAACAAATCAATTATTATTATTGAATTTTTCGCCCATAATTAAAGACGTATATTAGTATACACTATACACAATGACTAAGAACAAGTTGTTCTAAAAAATACCAAAGAATCTTATAAATAATAAGTCATGTAATTGTTAATTAATTTTTAAAAATATCTAATTATATTTGATTGCTTGATAAGGGGAACAGAAGGTTCCTGAAACGTAGCAAGTAAACAAAGTGTACATTATTTTTAGCCCTCTTGGTCAAAAAAAACCAATCCTCTCACATAAAACAAATCAAATAAAAGAAATAAATAATCAAATAAATCAAATCAATAACGAATTAAGTAAAATAGAATCAAGCAATTACCACAGCACTCCTGAGCATGGAAGGGATATGAGTAAATTGGATAATGGCGCCCATAGAAACAAGCCTCATGGCTCTCCCACTCCTGAAATTATCGTTTCTGCTCATAAACCGCGTCAAACACTTCGCGTCGGTGGACGCACTAACACAAGTAAAAAAACGCAACTTGTGAGTGAAAACCCTAGTATTCAGGCAAGGCGGCAGCCATATTCCAATTTACAAGGTTTTGGGGAGGAGTTACCCGAACAAAACCTCATATCACCGGAGAGCTCGATTGTTGTAAAAGATCCCGTTGTAAGAACATTCTGCGGACAGCCAAAGAACTGTACACTTACTAACGAAGGTCCGGTAAATTGTTCATCAACTCATATGATTGGTAGTGCACCATATTCCGTCGAGGGAACTTTCTCGGGAAAGCCTGAGGAAGAAGTCGCTCGATGATCTGCCCTTTCATATGACTCATGCACAGGGGAAACCCTTCAATCTGAAAGAAACCTAGGGAAAAACCCTAGCTCATTTTCAAATCAAATAACACATCCCAGGCTCCCTGCCAGTGATCTCGAGCACTCGGTAGGTGACCAAAACATCTCTGTCAATGACCATAGTCGGTCACCAGAGTTACACCCTGAAAGTGATAAAAATGCATTACCAGGGCAAATCCCTCAAAATAATAATAATAATAATAAAGTTCAAAAAGATTCTAGCTACTTCACTGCAAACATTTTCGAGAAAAACAGACAAAATTCTAACAATTCAGACGATGAACTTGAAATCTATTACGAAAACGAAAATGAAATAACAATTTTGTACTCAGAACTTATAAATTTTGACAACAATATGACCCTATCACAAATCAATAATCATTTAGACACAAAAATTTATCAAACATTATCGATACTAAAAACACAAAATATCGAATTTTCACGTGACACGTTACACATGAAAAGAGACAACCTTCTAATTTTCTTGCCCGCAAGCTGCGAATACACTAACATGTCATTAGAAGTTACAAACAATAAAATTTTTGACATGGAAGGTATTAAGTTATTTAACCCACAACCAGGTCAAGTAGCTATTTTAAAACTTAATGATGTTAGGACAGTTTTTACAACTTTTCTAGCTGCAGATAAAAAAGATAAACCCGATATGCAAATATTTGCACAATGTATCGATATCATTTTTAACTATATGAAAGATCAAAAATTAAAATATTTTAGCGTATTTAAATCTGATGAGATTATTAACCAGCTGCCATGGGTTGGAATCGAGCATGCTTTAAAAACACGAGCCGAAAACAATAATATGACTGTCACGATTTGTACAAGCGAGGTTGTCCAACCACCCATAAACGAAAGGTTAAATATAATAATCGATTTACACGATCTTTTTACAAAATTAAGATGCGTAAAGACCAAAGTCCCCCTTAAAATTACCACAACCCCTTCAAAACCATGGGAAGTTGTTGAAATCGACATAGTCGGGCCGCTCCCTATAACTGATTCAGGCAATAAATATATTTTAACTATTCAAGATAATTTTAGCAAATATTCTGAAGCCTGCCCTCTTGCAAGTTATGCAGCCGAAGACGTTGCCATAAGCTTTGCTCGCGATTTTATTTGCCGGTTCAGGGCTCCTGAAATTCTGAAAAGCGACCAAGGCTCAAATTTTCAATCAGAACTAATGCAGCAATTTGCGATAATTTTCAAAATTCAGCGCATCAGGGCTACGGCTTTTAGACCACAAACGATGGGATCAATTGAACGGCATCACCACTCTCTTATTGAATATTTAAAAATGTTCGCGGAAAAAACCGACTGGGATTTTTAGCTGAGACTAGCAACATTTTCTTATAACACCTCGCATCACGAAAGTCACTCCACTATACTCCACATGAATTAATTTTTGGACAAAAAGTGCGTTTACCTATGGAATTTTTCTCGGAAGTAAAAGGTCGTACCTATTCAGATTATCTGGACGAATAAATTTTACGCCTTAATGATGTACAAAAGCATGCGCGAGAACGACTTATTGCAGCTAAAGAAAAATCTAAGCAACTATATGATCAAAAAATTCATGATACTAAATTTGACATCGGTGACCCAGTTTGACTTATAAAAGAACCCAAAGACGGTAAATTTGACGAAGATTACTCAAAATAGATTTCGTAGCCAAATTTTATCCATAATAGGGAAATGGAGTTTCCCAACGGATTTTTATGTTTTTTGGATCGCTGAACACGAATCTGATATCGGCTTTTACCGTATATTCTCCAGTTGCCCACAATAGGCAACTGTAGGTTAATTTTTGGGGTTTTTTCTGTATTCGTAATCGTTGCTTATGTTTTTTGGGTCGCTGAGCACGAATATGATATCGGTTTTTACCGTTCTTTGTCCAATTGCCCACAATAGGCAATTTTAGGTTAATTTTTGGGGTTTTTCCTGTATTGGCAAATTTTACTTATGTTTTTAGGGTCTCTTAGCACGGATATGATATCGATTTTTACCGGATATGATTCATATGCTCAAAATAGGCAACCTTAAAGTAATTTTTGGAATTTTTTTAAAATTCGCAATTGTTCGCAAGTCCATATTATTTTCAATGAAGTAACAAATGGGGGCAAGAAAATAAATTGTCCATGTAAACGTAATAATTTATAAGTTTGCGATAGACAAAAAACACAAGTAACAGGAAAACTGCGGACATCTGAATCATTTTTAGTAAAAACAGCTTTCATTTTCGTGTTCAGTGACCCAATAAACATAAGTAGCAATTTTGAATTTTAAAAAAATTCCAAAAATTACTTTGAGGTTGCCTATTGTGGGCATATGAATCATTTATTTATTTAGAATTTGTTAGGCGCAGATGTGGCCAATGCGCAACAATTTACAAAAGTTTACAATATAATTTTTGTACGTAGTACAATCATATCCGGTAAAAACCGATATCGTATACGTGCTTATTGACACTAAGTAAGGCTAAGTGAGGCTAAGTAAAAATTTAAGTAATATTTGCAAATACAGAAAAAACCCCAAAAATTAACCTAAAGTTGCCTATTGTGGGCAATTGGACAATATACGGTAAAAACTGATATCATATTCGTGCTCAGCGACCCAAAAAACATAAAAATCCGTTAGAAAATTCCATTTCACTATTAAGGATAAAATTTGGCTACTAAATCTATCTGCAAGTTTGGTATATCTATGATAATCATAAAATCAGCCGCCATTTTGGTCAAAACGCAGCAAAAAAATTTTTTTGACCATAAGGATTTTTTGTTTAGGTCCCATTGACCAACTTTTATTTATTTTTTGGGAGATGGAAAGCCACTTTCGGCATGATTTCTAAGTTGTAACAAAAAAATAGAGCTAAAAAATGTCAGTTTTTTTTATAAATATGGCCAAAAATCATGCAAGGGCTAAATTTTTTTAAAATCTGACTCCGGACTCGAAATCTACGACCTCAAAAACATAAGACCAGGTATTTCAAAATAAAATTTTTTAATTTTTTTGCTAAAAATTATGCAGTTAAAATAATTAAAAAATATCCGTCAATCTTGACATTAATGGGTTAACCCATTAGCGCCGGTGCGACCACACCACTGACGCTCGGATTTTTGCTTATAAAACGGGTAAAAAAATAATTTTTTGTAAAAATTAAAGTCTTTCTTTACTAAAAAGGACTTACTTTACAAGATTCCGGGGTCAGATTTTTAATTTTGTATTAATAATCGATTTTTTGTATTTTTTGTGGCCGCCATATTTAATTAACGGTCAACAATATTAAAAATCTGACCCCAGAATCTTGTAAAGCAAGTCCTTTTTAGTAAAGAAAGACTTTAATTTTTAAAAAAATCATTTTTTTACCAGTTTTATAAGCAAAAATCCGAGCGTCAGTGGTGTGGTCGGGCCGGCGCTAATGGGTTAATATTATAATAATCAAACTCTTTACGAAAATGATATTATTATATAACAAATAATATTATTAAATAACAAATTCTTTAAATTCAATTTTTGGTTCCTCAAAGAGGAACCATTGTGTTAGGTCAAAATTTGATTTTCTATTTTTTGGCATATAAGCACGTTTTGGGACCCCAGGAAGCTAAAAAACCGGTTTTTAAAAAAAGTCTGTATGTGTGTGTGTGTGTGTGTGTGTGTGTGTGTGTGTGTACGTATGTAATCGGTGATATTTCACAAACATTATGGAATTAAGACCTAATTTTTTTTTCAAAAATTTTTTCACCAAAAAAGCTCGAGGTACTTTTTTTTTTTTTTAATTTGGATGTAATACCTCATTTATTTCCACGAAAGTACTTATATTTGAAAGTATGGTTTTCACATGATATCTCGAATCGGATACTTAATTTTCTGAAAATTTTTTTCCTAAAATTTTTTTCACAAAAAAATACAAAAAATACTAATTTTTTTTTTCTTTTTGGACGTAGTACCTAATTTATTTCCACGGAAGTACTAGTTTTAAGAACCTTTTTTATAGTAATTTTTTGGATCTGATACTTGATTTTTTCAAATTTTTTTTGTCAAAATTAAAAAAAAAGAAAGATAAAAAAGACTGCAATATTTTTTTTTTTTTTGTGTAATACCTCATTTAATTCCATTAAAGTACTAATATCTGAAAATATTGTAACTAGTGATATTTCAAAACCATTATCTAATTAAGACCTAATTTTTTTTTCCAAACATTTTTTTATCAAAAAATTTCAAACTCCTTTTTTTTTTTTTTTAATTTGGATGTAATACCTCATTTATTTCCATGAAAGTACTTGTATTTGAAAGTATGGTTTTTACATGATATCTTGAATCGGATACTTAATTTTCTAAAAATTTTTTTCCTAAAATTTTTTTCACAAAAAAATACAAAAAATACAAATTTTTTTTTTCTTTTTGGACGTAGTACCTAATTTATTTCCATTGAAGTACTAGTTTTAAGAACTTTTTTTATAGTAATTTTTTGAATCTGATACTTAATTTTTTCAAAATTTTTTTCTTAAATTTAAAAAAACAAAAAAATTAAAAAAACTGCACTTAATATGTATGATTGAATACTTGTAATCGGTGATATCTGTGGCATATTTAAGTATTAAGCTCATTGTTTGAGGAACCTAAGTGCCAGCTAGTTGGCAGGGTATTTTTTATTGATATCATATATTATTATTAAAAAATATCCGTCAATCTTGACATTAATGGGTTAAATCTACAAATTTTACAAAGCTTTGCTAAAAAATTTTTTTTGGATAATTTTTCAACAATGCTTCGTTTAAAAATTATTGAAAATTTACGGAAAATACCGTGCCTGACACCACATGTTTTGTTTTGGAGAGGGTTAATGGTAGTTCAAAAAAGAGCGAGAGAAAATTGACAAATACTCCAGTCAAAATGCGGGTTCGGGGTAGATATCTGTTAACAGGATGAGATTTGCTCTACTATATGTTTTTGGATCCCTGAATCCGAATCCGGTGTCCAATAGGGCTGGAAAATAGGGGAACACCTTTAAATCAGCAAAAACTACCCCTTTGTAGGGGTTTTTTGCAGAATTTCTTAATAAAGCTAATATGGTCAAATATATTTTATTTTTTGATGATAAATTAATGAGATATTGCGATTTTTTTTATAATTGACTAAAATTAGAATATATGGGCTAATTAATTCTAATTAATTCTAAAAAATAGAAAAAACATGATATAAGTTTATTTTTTTACTTTTTTTTCTGGAGTTAAGTTAAAGTTAATTTTTAATTAATTAATTAGTTAATTTTTAAGTATTTAAAAATATTTTATACTATTTTAACCATTATAAAATGCATTCATCCCCAAGGGGTGGGGGGGCTTAGGATACTCCCTAAATTTATATATACATAAAAAGCGCATGATAAATATTTATTTTTTTTTACTTTTTTTTGTGGAATCAAGTATTTAAAATATTTTATGCTGTTTCATCCATCGTAAAAGGTATTCGCCCCCCGGGAGGGGGGGTCAAAACAACCCCTAAACTTAGAAATACATAAAAACCATGAAAAAAGTAAAAAAAATAAGATACATATTTAAAGAAATCATGGGCGATAGAAACAACAACAATATTGATAATAAAATTTTATCATGGTTTTTATGTATAGATAAATTTAGGGGCTGTTTTAACCCCCCCAGGGGAAGGTGAATTTTAAAATGGTTAAAATAGCATGAAAAATTTTAAATACTTGATTCCACAGAAAAAAAAGTAAAAAAAATTTAGTTTATCATGGTTTTGGGCGCCACATAACTGTCATTGTCTAATCGGAGCAGTTTTCCTAATCCCAAAAATCAAGTGTAAGAATTTTTTCAGCCGGCCCCGGCATTTTTTTCAATTCAAGAAATATTTATAAAATCCTCTTTTTTCAATTATTTTGTGTTTATAACAACATTACACAATATTTGGATCCAAAAAATTCTTGGAAAATTGATGAAAAAATTTTTCAATAATTTTTTATCAATAATGCTGATATTTACTATGTGAGTAATTAAAGGTATACCACGTTTAGTAATATAATAAAATGAATGTTTTTCAGCTTTTTCGTTCGTGAATAGACCATTTACTATAAATTACCCGGGAGAAAATCGATCATGTATCCCTATATATGACCATATATGAAATTTATACGTTGCCATGCATGACCATATATCGACATACATGGGGATGTATCATTATGAATTGATTATGTCTCTGTATGATTATGTATAATCAAGCATTTTCATACATGGTCAGGTATGGTCATGTATGGTCATGGATAAGAAAAAAGATTAAAATTATTTTTCAATATAAGCCCATGCATACCCATGTATAAGCATGCATCGAAACACATTTTCATGCACAAGTGAAAAGAAAAGGCAAAATTGATAATAAGCATATGCTTATGCGCGTACATGCGTTATAACGTTTTTAGGCTGCATCCTACTCGTCTGGGGTCTATTAAAATTTTTTTGCATAATTTTAAAATTTTTTCTCCATCAGACTTTATTGGCCAGAAAGTTAGTTTATGTATGAAGATTAAGAATGTTATGAACCAGAAACGGAAATTGTCCGCTAGACATTTTTGTTGTTGCTATTTTCGCCAAAAATAGGCGTCTTTTGCTATTTTTTCGCGTTTTTAAATTCTTGTTTAGTTACAAAATATTTTAATAGATTAAAACTGATGAAAATCTTTAATGTAGATATTTAAAAAGTCTCGCAATTAAAATTGTGCCATTGTGGTGGCGTCAATCTTAGCCTAGATATATTTCTTTTTAAATTAAACGTTTAAAAATTACAATTATTTTATCCATTTATCTCCACAAAAGTAATAGAGTAAAAAAAAAAATTTTCATTTGTTCCCCTTGGAACCGACCCACACTGATTCAGAAAAATAAAAAGCGGCAAAAAATTAGCTTCAAGCGAGGTTTTAATGAATTTTGATGCGGTTTGCGGCATTCAGTTCCTAAAAATGTGTATTTACCGAAAAGTATGGCAAGAATTTCTGATTATTTGAATTTTCACCCCTTAAGTACTTAAAACTACCCCGAAATAAGAGTTTTTTTATAACATTCATTTTTTGCAAGAATTAGTTACCAATCACTTTTATAACTATTATAAACATTAAAAATTGTGAATTTTCATGAATTTAAAGTAAAAGAATAAAAACTGCTCCTATTAAAACCCAAAGTACCTCTGAAACTACCCTTAAAATTCTAAGGCTTATTTGCATGTGCAACTCAATTTCTTTGAGTAGTTTCAGAGGTACTTTGGGTTTTAATAGGGGCGGTTTTTATTCTTCTACTTTAAATTCATGAAAATTCACAATTTTTAATGTTTACAATAGTTATAAAAGTGATTGGTAACTAATTTTTGCAAAAAATGAATGTTATAAAAAAACTCTTATTTAGGGGTAGTTTTAAGTACTTAAGGGGTGAAAATTCAAATAATCAGAAATTCTTGCGATACTTTTCGGTAAATACACATTTTTAGGAACTGAATGCCGCAAACCGCATCGAAATTCATTAAAACCTCGCTTGAAGCTAATTTTTTGCCGCTTTTTATTTTTCTGAATCAGTGTGCGACCCCTTTCCTCGTAAAAAATTCAAAATTGAAGTTTTACTTAAGTTTCAAAGACCCAAAAACAGCTTTATTTATTTCAATTTCGCACGATTTTTTCAGTCCAACATATTTTATTTTCTGATTTTCTCTAAGGCCCCGTCTACAGAAGCCGTAAAATTCAGGCTCACCGCAAACCCAAGAACAACGTAATGCGCAGAAGAAGATTTTGTGTATGCAGAGTTGTGCAGGAGACAAAATTCGTTTCTGCGCATTGTGTTGCGCTCACGTTTGCAGTTGCGACTCCCTTTTACGGCTTTTGTAGATGGGGCCTCACTGCGCATTGCGTTGTGGCTACGCTTGCAGTTGCAATTCCCATTTATTACGGCGTTTGTAGAATCAGCCTCAGGCCCCATCTACGAAATCCGTAAAAGGGGGTTGCAACTGCAAGCGTGAGCGCAACGAAATGCGCAGAAACGAATTTTGTCTCCTGCGCAACTCGACATACACAAAATCTTCTTCTGCGCATTGCGTTATGCTTGGGTTTGCGGTGCGCCTGGATTTTACGGCTTTTGTAGATGGGGCCTCAAAAACTCAATCTGCAAAAGACGTAAAAGGGGGCGCAATTGCGGCGCAAAGAAGATTTTGTGTATTTTGAGTTGCGCAGTAGACGAAATTGGTTTTTGCGCATTGCTTTGCGCTAACGCTTGCGTTTGCAACCCTATTTTGCGGCTTTTGTAGCTGGGGCCTAATATTTGATGATCTCAAAATCCGCAGGAGTTTCCGTTTTTCCACAGTTTTCAATTTTAAGCATTTATGAAGATTTTTTGATTTTTAACACCTCCAAGATAACGGTGAAGGCAAGAAGAGGTGGAAGAAAGGGATTAAAAATGAATAAAGTGAAACTTTTTTTACCGTTTTACTTGTGTATAAAATAGATGAATTTATTTAAAGTAAAGAAAACGCAAAGAAAACTTTAACTTTGATTAAATATTTAAATTTTCATTTTTTTTATTGATTTTTTGGCTTTTTTCAGGTTTAAATTGACTATAAAATGAACTAATTTGAATTGTGAGACTTTTTTTAATATCCACATTAAACATTTGCAAAAGATTCCATCGATTAAAATAGGTTATAACTGAACCAGAATTAAAAAACGTGAAAAATTTTATTCTTGGCCAAAATAGCAACAAAAAAAAATATTTCGTGCGTCTAGTTCATAAATTTCTTAATTTTCATACCTTAAACTAACTTTCTAGCCAATAAAATCTGATGGTGAAAAAAATTTCTTGTTTTACACATATTTTTATTTTCAGTGGAATATAAAATATACACATATATTTAAAAAAAATCTGGCTCAAAAAATTGAAACTCTTTTTTGATGAAGTTTTTTAAGAAACTAATATATGAAAGCTTTGAAAAAATGCGTAAATTAGTTTAAATTTATTTTAGTTTTTTTTAAAATAGACCTTACTTCTATTGTTATATTGAGATAAATTCATTTTTTTGTTGAAAACATATTTTTACTAATAAAACTTAGGTTGCATTATTAATAACATATAAAAGTAAAAAAGTTTTAATAATTAAAAAAAAATTTTAAACTACCTACTTTGTATAAAGTAACTTTCTTATATTAACAAAAAAATTAGAACATTTTCGAAAAATTAGTAAATTTTCGAAAAAATTTGTATAGTATATTCGAAAAAAATCGTATATTTACTAAATTTAGAATATTAACAAAAAATTCGAGTATTCTCGATTTTTTTTGAGAATTCGCAAGAAAAATTGATAATATACTATTTTTTCTCGGAAATTTACAAAAAATAGTTGTAAATTTACGAAAAATAGTTTTGAATGTATAACTTCTTTCGTAAAATCACAAAAAAAAATCGAGAATTCCCGAATTTTTCGATAATATACTAAATTTAGTAAATTTACGATTTCTATCAAATAATTAAAAAAATTTTTTAAAAATTCACTAATTTTAGGAAAAAATTCTATTTTTTTTGTAAATCTAAGAAAGTTACTTTTTACAGTGTATGCATTTTAAAAAAATATATAGAAAATACAATTTTTAGTTTTAAAACTACGAAAAATTTAATTTTTGATAATTATATATTAGGGTTGTTCACTAAAAAAAAAAAGTGCGCCAAAAATGTTCTTCCTGAAGTATGTTGAAGTTTAGGTGACAAAATGATCCCATACCAATTTTCAGCTCATTTGAGAACGATTTAGGGGTCGCACAAACCCAGGGTAGCTCTCAAGTGGTTGTCGGATACCGACAATTAGTGCGAACGACAAAATTTTTTTTCAAAATACGTTTTCTATGCTTGCTAATATGTTTTTGGTGTCGCCAAACTCGAAAATGAGGTCCTCTGAGTCTGAAAACACCTTAATCACCCTTAAACACCGAAAACGCCCCTTTTTTTACCATAAATTTTTGGATTTTATAGCGAAAATCGTATATATTCGAGACATCTGGATTATAAATTACAATTGAAGACTTAAAAATTTTTTAAAAATACCGAAAACTCCTTCCGTTTATTCTAAAGCGCTTTATTGGCCGAGAAACGCAGGGCTCAATTCTATAACAATATTATAAGATAGGGTTTTTAGGCAATTTTCCAAATAACGCTGTCATATTGCCATTCTACCAAAAGACTACCGTTTGGTCTCATTTTTTTCGTATAAGTTCTACCTTTCAAACGGCGTAAACCGCAATTTTTCATCACCGATTCTCTCATCGCTATAGTTAGAAAATCAAATCTCCATTTTTTGACAAAAATGACCAATTTTAAAATTGCTGTTAAAATTTTAATTTTTGATGAAAATGAGTTTTAAAGGTCTTAAAAATTTCAATTAAGCTCTAAGTTTTGAAAAATTTTTACTCATTCCTTTTCAATTATTTGTTTAGCAGATATGATAATTTAAAAAAAGAGTCTTAATTTAAGGTTTTTAAAAAAAAAATCATATTTTATCACTATCATTATCGGGTCATATCTCGAAAAGGTATAAGGAAAAACGGACGAGTGAAAAATTTTCCGAAACTTGAGACTAGTACAAAATGTTGGAGAGCTATAAGACTTATATTCTTCAAAAATTACAATTTTAGCAGCAATTTTAAATTTGGTCATTTTTGGCAAAAAATGGACATTTGATTTACTAACTATAGCGATGAGAAAATCGGTGATGGAAAATTGCGATTTACGGTGTTTGAAAGGAAGAACTTATACGAAAAAAATGAGACCAAATGGTAGTATTTTGGTAGAATTGCAATATGACAGCGTTATTTGGAAAATAGCCTAAAACCCCTATCTTATAACATGGTTATAGAATTAAGCCCTGCGTTTCTCGGCCAAGAAGGCGCGTTGGAATAAATAGAAGGAGTTTTCGGTATTTTTTTAACATTTTTAAGTCATCAATTGTAATTTATAATCCAGATGTTTCGAATATATACGATTTTCACTATAAAATCCAAAAATTTTTGGAAAAAAGGGGTGTCTTCGGTGTTTAAGGTTGATTAAGGTATTTTTGGACTCTGAGGACATCATTTTCGAGTTTAGCGACACCGAAAACATATTAGGTAGTATAGAAAACGTACTTTGAAAAAAATTTTTGTCGTTCGCACTAATTATCGGTATTAGCCAACCACTTGAGAGCTATCCTGGGTTTGTGAGATCCCTAAATCGTTCTCAAATGAGCTGAAAATTGGTATGGGATCATTTTGTCACCTAAACTTCAACATACTTCGGGAAAAACATTTTTGGCGCACTTTTTTTTTAGTGAACAACCCTAATATATATTTCTTTTTTTTTAATTATTTTAATTTTTTTTTATTTTAATAAATTTTAAATAGTTGATAATAAAACATTAATTATTTTTAATAAATAATTAAAATTTGGAAATAACATAATACGAATAAATATATAAAAATCAAATTAAATATTCAAATAGCAATTTAGCTCAGTCAATTATATGTTTGCTTATGGCGGCGGCGGCCCGGGTAAAACAAATTTGCTTACAAAAATTTAATTGTGAATTATGCATAAATGTACTGCATTTTATTAGTTTTTTTGAAAAAACTGAGTCAAATAAGTTAGTTTGCATCGCTGCAAAATATCTTTGTAAAGTTCTTGATCAATTTTAACTGCTTTCTCACAATTTTGTTTGAATTGTAAGCTTCTGGTCATGATTGGGTCATGACGCATAGGTAAATCAACGGCATTTTGTAAGGAATTCATGATTTCAACAATTGTTTTCCCATTGACTGGAGTAACAGGTGGAGATTCTTTGGTTTGAATCCTTTAATGATTCTTTAAAAATAGCCTGCGTAACCCAAGCTGTTTTGATTTGATTTCCAGTAGTCTGGGAGATGTTTATTTTTACCTTTTAAGGTTCGAGGATTTTCAGAGCGGTGAAAAAGCAGAGGTTTACATCTAACAGCTCCAGAAGCATTCGCGTAAAATAAAAGAGTGAATCAATCCTTGGCTACTTTGAATCCAAGAGCCGTTTCTTCATTTTTAAAAATCCATGTTCGTTTCGGCTTAGTTTATCTTTACAAGTTTTAGGCGATTTTTTTACACTTGGAGCCATTGCAAAAATTTAGCAAATTTACGTTCAAAATAAAAAGGATAAGAAAAAATTAATTGCAATTTGTTTACGAGATTTTAAAGAGAGTGAACTTCGTCATTTTACGACTAAGTTCACTCTATACATTTTTTTAAACAAATAGATGTTTTTAAACCGCGGATAACAAAATTTTTATCGTAATGTGCAGTTTTACATTATGATTCGTGGCATAATTTTGTATAGATTTGTGGAACTATTTTATAGTTTTGAATATAGTATTTATAATCTTATGTAATTTTATTATTATTTAAAAATTTTTTTCTATCAGAATATAACTTTTTATTTGAATATTACACGGAGAAAAATATTTTGTAAAGGCTATGACCGCATCTATAAAGTGAATCGGCCCAGGAAAGATATTTAAAAACTAATTGTATTAGGTCAAAGTACACCTTAAAAAAATAGAATCCTAAAGTTTTCAGACCTCTAGATGCCTTCAGCCCTGATTGGCGGCCTATTAATGACAAAAACAAAAGTACATTTTTAGCGACTTTTTATCCAACTTTCTGCTACTACCGTGGTAAAACGATTCTGTCAAAATGACCTTGCAACCTCTCATTCAAAAGGTTAGACGATATACTTTGAGATAAAATTACTTTTGGAAATGATTTTAGTGCATTGTTTTCATTTGTAGACCATAAACCATCCAAAATAAATTTTTTTTTTCTTAAATTTCAAATTTCAAATTTGCAGTGACTTAAAAAAAATTGAGATATATGCCCATTTACCTCATAGTTGTCCTAAGACTGGGCACTGTGCGCCGCTTCTCAAGGCACGTGTTTACACTCTCTGTGCACACACGCACGTATACTACAAATATACGGATACTAATTATTATTATAATATAAATATTTAATATAGTGCATTATTTAACATTCTCCCCCCTTTTAATTTATTTGCATAGAAAATAAATTAACATGGCAAAATTTTATTAGTTTTTATGTACATACATATTAAGATAATTTAAAAAATTAATTAAAATAAAATTTAAAATTTTAACCCTTAATTTTTTACAGAAAAATAAATAAATAACTATACACTTTATTTTTTATTATACACGATTTTTTTACGTAAATTTATACTAAAAATTTCACACATGCATTCATTCATTCCAAAAAAATTACATTATTTACATCTAAAATAATAATATTTACAATTTTGTTACAAAAAAAAATTAGCTTGTTTATTGGTCTAGTTAATTCAGTTGTAGCGGTTTTTAATTTAACAACTCTTACTAAACCGTTATTCCCTGGGCTAATTTCTATTATTTCTTATTTTGCAAAAGGCCACTTAGCCGGTGGGAGATTATTCTCGAAAATTAGTACAATGTCTCCAGTTTTTAAATTATTTTGAGCAATATTCCATTTATTACAAGTTTGCAATGATTGCAGATACTGATGCAACCACCAATTCCACCACTGTTGCAAAAAATATTCAACTTTTCGCCAAATCAATAACGGTGGTTTTGAATTTAAGTGATTAGGTTCAGGTAAAACATGAGCTGGTTTTTTTGATTTTGCAATTAATTGAAAAGGAGACAATATTTCTAAATCACTAATATCGCATTCAAAGGCAGGAGCGGACACGAATTTAAGCAGGCTTCGACCTGTTTTAATAAGGTGTAAAAATGACTAAAGGTAAAAATTTGTTCTCCTAATACCTTTTTCATATGAAGTTTAGCCGATTTAAGGGCAGCTTCCTGTATGCCACCAACATTCGGAGCAGAGGGTGGAATAAAATGCCATTTAACATTTTCAAACTTCAAAGAATAAATAATTTCTTTTAAATGATCAGAACCTTTTGTAAAAAGATCAGAGATTTCTTTGAATGCACCGACAAAATTTGTACCATTGTCACTATAAATTTCAAGACATTCACCTCTAACTGAAATTAATCGCCTAAAAGCAGCCGAAAAATCGGAACTATTATAACTTTCTACTAATTCTATATGTACAGCTTTAGTAACGAGACATACAAAAATAGCTATGTTCACTTTATACGTTTTTATACCTCTAAATTTAGAAGCTTTTATGTTAAAAGGTTCTGCATAATCGATACCTGTATAAGTAAAAGCGTACGTATTTGAGTTAAACCTAACAGCTGGTAAATTACCCATTTTTTGATACAAAGTACTAACCCTATACCTGATGCATGTAGTACAATTTCTTATTACTTTTTTTACTAAATTGCGTCAATAGATCATCCAATATTGTTGTCTTATAGTGGATAGAGTGACTTTAATATCACCATGAATAGTTTATACACAATATACGTAATCAATAAAGACAAATTTGATGTGGACGGGAGTATGAAAGGATGCATTTCTTCGAAATCTATTAATGCATTGCATAAACGACTACTCTCAAAAGATTTTCTCTAAAAAATGGATCAAGTTTTAAAAGGTTATCACTTCTCTTTAACTGATTATTTTTTCGTAATTGATGTTTTCGCTTGAAGAAGTGAAAATGTTGTTCCAAGTAAATAAGAGTAAATTTGGATCTTATTAGTTCAAAAATGCTCAAAGATTTAATTTTTATGGAGTTAACTTCAATATAATTATATTCTTCAGTAGGACTAATATTTTCATGAATCCATGTGTTAGAAAACAATTTGGATTTATCAAGCGATCGGGATTTGATTTCCATTAATAAATTATATATGAATCTTATAACATATCCTGAAACTATAACCAATTTATTTAAACTGGAAAATTTATTAATTAATTCCCATTGATTGAATTTATTGACAATATTAATTTCATGACAATACAAAGTGGATAAAAATGAACCTATTTCAACATTATTGGGTTCAGATATCATTTGAAAAGCTTCTGAAGAGTCATATAAGTTTTTTTAAAACGTGTGCGCGTGCGGCAAGAGGTGGATTGTTAGTACAGTGCATATATTTCAATAGTTTATTTAATTTAGATTTATTTTTTGTGTGTAAAACTTATGTTAAAAGTTGCCTAATTTCATATGCAATAAAGTGAATAATTCGTTTGATAAGTACTCATTAATTAATTGACAATAAAAGGCAAAAGTGTGAAACAACTTTGAAACGCCGTCACATGCACAGCACACATACATCTATATCTATATCTATATCTATATCTATATATATATATGCCGATAGAGAATTTTTTTAGTTTAATAGGATTGACTAGACGATAATAGCTAGAGAGACGCGGTTTGCGGCAAAAAACGCGGAAAAATTGCAGAAGTGACATAGGCCATACAGAATTTCGATTGATGCGAAAGAAAATTTTTGTCGTTTAAAAAACGTTTTTTTAAATTTTCAAAAAAATCGTAATTAACTTAAAAACTTGGAATTTTTTTGTAATCAGAAAAGTTTTTATATGATTTAGAATTGTTTTTTACGTCTCCATCTAAATTTTCAAACAAATCGGTTAGATGTTTCCAGAGTTACATATATTTTTCAGCATAAAATTTGGATTTTAAATTTATATCCTATCCTATCCTATCCTTCCTAAATCTTTACTTATGTATGTTTGTTTGTCCGAAATAGATAAACTTGAACGCGATATAAGTTAGAGACGTGGGGTTTACGGCAAAAGACGGCAAAAATTACAGGTCAAAACATAGGCTAGGTTTCGTTTCGATTGACAACGACAAAAATTTTTTATGTTGAAAAAACTGAATTTTCAAGAAAAAAATTTTTATTAAATTTTTAAAAAAAACCAAAAAAACAAAAAACTGAGGAAAAGTTTTTTTATCAAAAAGAATTTCATTCGATTCGGGTATATTTTTTACGTATCCACCTGAATTTTTAAGGCGATCGGTTCGATCTGTCAAAAGATACAATAGTTTTTCGAAAATTATAAAAGTTTAGGACTAATATTATATATATTTCTAATTTTTATTAGCCACTGATGTAGTAACTGAATATAGTAACTAAAAGAAGCTTGAATAGCTATTATCAGACAGAACCCTAGAATGGGTATTTGAGGGAAACAACGAACACTTGTGGATCCTATGGAAGGGTAGCTAAGCTTTGTATTGCTGATTACTAATTATCTGTCTGGGTTCATATGCCCGTAATTTTTATGATTTAGTAAATTTTAGATAATACTTCGGATAAAAAAGGTTATTTTACAAAATATTAAGTAACCTAAAACAACATATTTTTGGAAAAATAAAGCCGCAGGGGTCCAGGGGGGCGCAGCCCCCATGGTGGCTGTCGGGGCGAGCGAAGCGAGCCGGAGGCAGCTAGTATAAATATAAACATTGCACTTTCCATACAATATTGCAAGTACTCATATTCTACAAAACATCGCCGTCAACCTAAACATCTGCCGCTGCTGCACCAGTGCAATCATAAATAAATTGGTAGTATACATCTATGTATTTAATGCATTTATGCATCTAGATTAACTACACATATACTCACATATACATACTCATCATTGTTGTTATATTTATTTCGGCGGGCTCAAAATAGCAACATCGCAAAAAGATATCTGTATTATCTGCCGTAAGCCAAAGATAAATCATTATCCTCTCTACAACTGTTCTACCTGTGGTAACTTTGTACACAGGAAATGTGCCTCGACGTCATCTGGTAGCCAAGTACTTAACTGTACACAATGCATGCCGAAATATAACAATAATGATAATAAAGTTAAGCAAGTGGGAGTTAGCTCCGCCCCTAAGGGGAAGGCTCTCATTATCAATAAGAACACGCCTTCAACTAACAATAATAGTAGCTCTCTTCAAGCTCGCCTGTTTTACTCTGCCACATTAAAAAGCAGGCGCTCTACATCGCAATCTAAGAACGTACGAAGATCAAACCCTGCAATTAATAATAATATACAGGTAACTCCATGTAAAAGTAACAAAGATATATGCACGCTTCCATCACACTCAGATTTACAACAACAAATAGATTCTATTAGAAATAGTATACATGAGATCAATATAAAATGTACAAATAATGATACCATGGTGAATTTTATTAAACAAGAGAACCTACGGCTGACTCAGCTTGTACATAACTTGCAGAACTTATTGAATCTTCCTACTTCAACAACAGTTTTACCAGCTACTTCAAATAGGCGAACGTCTCACTCTGTCATTAACACAAAGATGCTACCTGCCAATACTTTAAACAATCTAAAATTGACAAAAAATCATACAAGATGGCATTCTTCCTGCAGCAATACAAACAAGAAAGCCTGACAACAGTAATACTACTTCTGATAATAGTATAATTTTTAATGATAATAAAATTTATAATAAAGATAATAATAATAATAACAGTAGTATTACTAATAATAATTTAGAAAATAATTTAAATGACACTTTTAATTTTAATTTTAACAATAGTTCTAATAGTTATAATAACTTAAAAACAAACTCTGGAATTTCAAATAATCTACATAGCAATCATGTTCCTAAAGTTAATTTTTCAAAAAATGAAGAACAACTACATACACTAGACACAGAAAATAATGAACATAACCAAACACACACTCTTAACACACAAAATTCTAAAATTAATACAGTAACTATTTATAATAGTAATATTAATAATAATATGAACAATAATTCTTACAATAGTCTTCTCTGATGGGGTACGCGGACGACGTGGCTCTGACCATCACCGGCAGGGACATGCAGGTAACCCAGGAGAGGTTGAATCTAGTCATGAGACAGATCAACCTCTAGATGGGCGAGCACGGGCTCCAGCTCGCGATCCCAAAAACGGAGATCGTACTGCTGACCCGTCGAACAACAATTTCCACGGACATCGATGTAAATGTCGATGATGGTGGAAACCCTCACACGATCCAAGCCAAGACATCGGTTAAGTACCTGAGAGTTCTGCTTGATAACAAGCTGAACTTCTGAGAGCAATTTCAGAGGTCGAGTGAGAAGGCCGCGTCGATCGCATCCTCCTTGTCAAGGCTCATGGCCAACATAGGAGGGCCCAAACCCGGAAAGCGAAGATTGTTGATTTCCGTTGTCAACTCTGTCCTGCTTTACGGATCTGAGATCTGGGCGGATATCACCAAATTTGCCAAGCACAGACATAAAATATCGTCTGTGCAGCGGTAAGCGGCCCTGAAGATCGCCTGCGCGTACCATACGGTATCGCTTGAGGCGATCTAGGTAGTAGCATCGGTCATACCCATGGACCTGCTAGCGTTGGAGCGGAAATACATTTACGATAGTGTAGAGGACCGCGAAGTGGCATCCACTCGCGCCCGCTCCAGCTCTATGGAAAAATGGCAGAAACGGTGGAAAAAGGACGAAGAGGAAAATGTCCGATGGACTCGCAGACTGATTTTAGATCTGCAGACATGGACTGGACGACAACATGGGGAGGTAGATTTTTACCTCACCCAATTTTTAACTGGACACGGGTATTTCCGTGTCATGTTAAAACATTGGCACAAGGTGGCAACAGAGGAGTGCTTGCACTGCCCAGGCGTGAAGGATACAGTGGAGCACACATTCTTCGGATATGTGCGCTACGTGGAGCGGCACCTGCCTTTCCCGATTTGGAGGCCAGAGACGGTGGTCCCGGAAATGCTACGGAGTTCTGAAAATTGGAACAAAGTAGCAGAGTACGTAAGGGCCACCTTGTTGAAGAAAAAGGAGGAGGGCTTTCTATCGTAGATTGCTCTCCTGTCACTAGGCTGGGGGAAGGCGGCGGCCAGTTGCTTAGGCTGCGCGTCCCAAACTGAAGTTATACCTAAAAAGAGAGTTCCGGTTTGGGGCAAACAAACGCAGTGGGGATTATAGTTTGTTTATCCAGTAAGAATCTGGGGCAAAACCGGCGACCGCGTTCGCCGGTGGTCTCCCAGTTGTACACTTTGTGCAACTGGGCGGTCATGGAAATTTGCGGGTCTTTAAGGCCCGCAAACACTCCATGGCTGATGCAAGATTCACAAGATTCCCTTGACAAAAAAAAAAAAAAAAAAAAAAAAAAAAAAATTCTTACAATAGTAATATGGAAAATAGTAAGTATCAAGGTACTGTATACAATAGGATTGTGGCATCTGTTCTCATACCCTCTGCAGCACCCACACCCACACCGTCCCTTTTACTTAGTCAAACCTCAGATACTGTGTAAGTTGAGAAAAGGGAACTATTTATACCTGGTTTTATGGAAATTAATAATGAAATTAACTTGCGCTGTATTTCTTATTCCATTTTAAAAGCGCTACTCCCTTCTTTCAACCAATCAGATATTTGTGGAGTCCGTTTCACCAGTATTAAAAATATAACCGAGCAACTTCCTGCTATCAAATACCCATCCTTCATTATTACTCTGGCAAATCCAGAATTAGTTTAATCACATTATTAATATTTCCGGTTACAGTGTTTTAAGACAGGACCGCAACACACAAGGTGGTGGCATAGCAATTTACATAAGAGAAAACTTTAAGGCAAAGGTTTTGTGTTCATCAAAAACTGAACAGTATAGTAAACCTATGAAACCAGAATATTTGTTATGTTCTGTTTGGGAAGGTAACTCTACTCCCACTCTAATTGCATTAGTTTATCGTTCTTCCTCACGTTTCTATTACATCTGATATGCAACTCTTTGAATATTTACGGACTTACTGTTCAGACTTTAGTCATAAAGTAATTATTGGTGATTGGAATGCCAATTTAAGTGATACAAAGGACTAAGATGCTACGTTCTTGAAGGATCCAATGAATGAATTATCACTTTAATTGGTAGACACAGGTCCCTCACATCATGGTGGTGAAGCTGACACTTGGATTGACTCAATTTTTGTTGACAATTGTGACTATATCCTGGACTATGATCATAATTTACCTACTTATCCAAGTAGACATGAATTAATATCGGTTGCTATTGACATTTTCTATCCCACTCCCCCTAAGGATACTTACACCTACAAATGCTTCAGTAAGGTCACCTCGCATGACCTCAATCAATATTTAAATAAATTAGACTGGTCTCCTTATTTGGTAAACGATGATCAGTTTGACGTTGAATTAGGTCTGAACAAACTAACAAACAACATTCAGACTACAATTGACATACTTGCTCCGGACAAAACTATTGACCAACGTTAATCCACATATCCCTGGATAAATTCTGAACTTCGATTGCTAAAATCAAAACGTGACTCAACTAACAGACGTTATAAAAGAACAGGGTCTAGGACTTTGCTTAATGAATTTCTTAGACTGGCGGATTTGTATGAGGAACAGTCGGAAGCAGCTCGTTGTGCATACATGCACAATCGTATTTGTAGCTCCTTGGATGAGAATAAAAACTTTTGGAAAGAGATGCGTAATTTGGGACTACTGCCAAAGCCAAATGATGCTCTACATGGCTTTCTGCCTGAAGAACTCAATGCTTATCTATCTAACATCTGCATTTCCCCTCATGAAAATCCTGATGATTCCTTAAATATCATCAATAGTGCTACTCCTGAAGGTTTTGCATACAAGGAAGTCACTAAAAATGAGGTAATATTAGCTGTTGCTCACTTTCGCTCACAGGCTAAAGGTGATGATGGAATTCCTCAAAGCATTATTGCGAAAGCCCTGCCAACCATAGCTCCTTTTCTTACCAAGCTTTTTAACGTATCACTAGCACAAGGAGTTTTTCCAACAGCCTGGAAAAAGTCACGAATTTTAGCGTTGAAAAAAGTAGCGATACCATCTTCGCCATCAGATTTTCGCCCTGTTGCACTATTATGCTTTTTGTCAAAGGTCCTTGAGAAGTTGGCTCATGATCAGGTGGTTGCATTCTTGTCTAGATATAAAATCCTGGATTCTTTCCAGGAAGAATCATAGCACTCAGTCAGTACTGATAAAACTTGCTGATGATATTCGCATGGGTATGGACAAGAAGCTTGCCACATTGTTATTGCAGTTTGATTTCTCGAAGGCCTTTGATAATGTTTCTCCATCTAAACTTCTTAAAAAACTCAGGGATATTGGTTTTTCAAGATCATCCGTATCTCTGTTCTGGTCATACCTCTGTGGACGATCAATGTGTGTGTCATCAAAATCTATAACATCAACTTTTCGCGATACAAACATTTGAGTGCCCCAGGGATCCGTTCTTGGGCCACTCCTCTTTTGTATCTACATGAACGATCTTAAAGACCAATTAAGCGATGACATAACTTTCAGACTATTATACGCGGATGATCTACAGATATATGTCCAGGTAGCTACTGACCAGATTGAACAATGGGCTGATGCAAATAATTTATCCATACACACAAAGAAAACACAAGCGATTGTTTTTGGTTCTTCTACCACAGTTAATTTATTTAAGAAATTAAATATTTCCAAAATTGTTGTAAATGATAGTGGTGCTTGTGTTTCCTTTGTGGATGAGTTTGTCAGCCTTGGTATCACCTTAGACTCTTGTTTGTCCTGGCGTCCGCAAGTAACAAAGGTGACCAAAAAAATAAACAGCATAATATATGGTCTCAGGCTCATCAAATCTTGTACCTCTGAAGCACTTCGTAAGCGCCTCATTGAGTCTCTTGTGATTCCCCAATTGGATTACTGCTCAGCAGTTTATTCTGATATTTCTAATGAACTGAGTGGGCAATTACAGGGACTCACTAATTCTGGTATTAGGTACATTTTTGGTTTGAGACGACAAGAACATATTACACCATACAGAAAGCGTCTCGGTTGGATGCTTAACGTGACCAGAACTGACTACTTTGCATCCCTTATCATCGCATCAACCTTAAGGTTTCCACAGTACCCACTGACTGGGGTCTATACTCTTTCCAAGTAAAGTACGCGAAACTATGGAAATTATTTCCCCCCTGTATAAGGGACTTACCATCCTATCGTCGTTTTAAAAAGAGTATCAGACTTTACTTTCATAGATTAGAGAACGAACAATAGTGTTGGTGGCATTTGCACCAATCATTTTGTAATTGACTGTGTATTATTGATATTTACTATTCAACTATTTACTTATTTACTATTAACAGTTAACTTTTGAATAGTCATTGGTGTTATTGTAAATTTTCTTTTATTTAACTAAATTATGTAACGATTATATTTTATAACCATTCAGTATTATTTCATTGACTAGTTATTGTAAATTTTCTGTATTTAATTTTAATTTTAAGTACACATAAAACTTTATTATATTGTATATTTTTTTTTTTTTTAAGGGAAATATGTGAATCTTGCAAGTGGATAAACACACTTTAAACCCCCCGCGCTTGTTTGTCCCAAACCGGAACTCCCTTTTCAGGTATAACTTCAGTTTGGGACGCGCAGCCTAGGCAGCTGGCCGCTGCCTTCCCCCTGCCTAGGGGCAGGAGAGCTCTCTACGATAGAAAGCCTTCCTCCTTCTTCTCCAACAAGGTGGTCCTTACGTACTCTGCTACTTTGTTCCAGTTTTCGGAACTCCGTAGCATTTCCGGGACCACCGTCTCCGGCCTCCAAATCGGGAAGGGTGGGCACCCCTCCGAGTAGCGCACACATTCGAAAAATGTGTGCTCTACTGTATCATCCACGCCCGGACAGTGCAAGCACTCCTTTGTTGCCACCTTATGCCAATGCTTCAACATGACACGGAAGTACCCGTGTCCAGTTAAGAACTGGGTAAGGTAGAAATCCACCTCTCCATGCTGTCGTCCCATCCATGCCTGCAGGTCTGAGATCAGTCTGCGCGTCCACAGGGCATTTTTCTCTTGGTTCTTTTTCCATCGTTTCTTCCATGCTTTCATAGAGTTGAAGCGGGCGCGAGTGGAAGCCACTTCGCGCTCATCTACGCTCTCGTAGATGAATTTCCGATCCAACGCTAGCAGGTCAATGGGTATCACCGAAGCAACAACCTGGATCGCCTCTAGAGATACCGTATGGTATCCGCAGGCGATCCTCACTGCCGCCTGCCTCTGTACCGACGATATTTTTCGTCTGTACTTGGCAGTTTCTGTGGTCTTCGCCCAGACTTCTGATCCGTAGAGCAGGACAGAGTTGACGACTGACTGAGGAGCCTCCGCTTCCCTGGTTTGGGTCCACCAATGTTGGCCATGAGCCTTGACAGGGAGGATGCGGCCGACGCTGCCTTTTCACACGACCTCTGAAATTGCTCCCAGAAGGTCAGCTTGTTATCAAGCTGAACTCCCAGGTACTTAACCGATGTCTTGGCTTGGATCGTGTGAGGGTTTCCACCATCATCGACATTTACATCGATGTCAGTGGAAATTGTTGTTCGACGGGTCAGCAGTACGATCTCCGTTTTTGGGATCGCGAGCTGGAGCCCGTGCTCGCCCATCTAGAGGTTGATCTGTTTCATGACTAGATTCAACCTCTCCTGGGTCACTTCCATGTCCCTGCCAGTTACGGTCAGGGCCACGTCGTCGGCGTACCCGATCAGGGAAACTCCTTCCGGGAGGTGGACGCGCAACAAGCCATCGTAAAAGGCATTCCACAGGTCCGGTCCGAGAACCGAACCTTGCGCGATGCCTGCACTCAAAACCCTTTCACGCCTTCCATCCAGCGTGTCGTAGATCAGTCTCCGGTCCCGCAGGTAATCCTTTAGTACGCTACCCAGATACCTGGGTATACGGAAATCGTACTCGAGGGACCGGATCATGTCATCCCACCTGGCCGAGTTGAAAGCGTTTTTGACGTCCAGCGTTACCAGAAGGACGTCCTTGCGAATTGCAGGCCGCTTTTCCCTCTCAGCCTCTACGGTATTCACAACACGCCGAATGGCGTCTATCGTGGAATGCCCTTCACGAAAACCATGCTGCTCCTCAGAGAGACCACCGCCCTCCTCGATTGCCCTTCTGAGCCTTGCCTGGAGCAAGCTCTCCATCACCTTACCAATGGTATTTAATATACACAAAGGTCTGTAAGATGATGGAGAGTCCGGGGCTCCCCCTTGCCCTTGTTCAAGAGCACGAGACGTGCCACCTTCCACTGCTTCGGGAATACTCCAGCCACCAAACAAGCATTGAACATGCTTAACAGGATACCAGGGATTACTTTGACCGCTCTTTTGAGCACTTCCGCTGGTATCCCGTCCGGCCCCGGCGCCTTGCCATTTTTCATGGCCTTTATGGCCTTGACCATCTCGCCTTCGCTGAACAGCGGCACTTCCTCCCTGGGTATCACCTCAACCGGGTTTTCCCGGATGGGCCTTTCAGGGAAGAGAGCACCGACGATCCGTTCAGTCGACGCCGCGTCCATCATGTTGTCGGACCCCCGGTTCAATTTGCCCATTACGACTTTGTAACTTAGGCCCCAGGGGTCCTTGTTTACATCTTCGCGTAATGAACGCAGACATCGAGCCTTGCTTTGACGGATGGCCTTGGCCAGTCGGTGTTTGGCGTCCTTATGTTCCTGAGAAAGAACGGCGGCCTCAGGTCTGTCCCGTGCTCTTTGCGCCTTTCGTCGTGTCCTGTGGCATTCCTTCCGGAGCTCAGCTATTTCGGGAGTCCACCAGTACACTGGCTTTCTCTCTTTCCAGGGCCTGCGGCGAGGCATCGAGGCATCACAAGCCCCGCATAATAGAGACGTTACTTTCTTAACTAAGATTTCAGCCTCATTGGGACTTGTGGCCCCTCCATGCCAAGCGGGGATGGACGCTGACTCGATTCGAAGATACTCTTCGAATCTGTCTTCGTCCATTTTTGGGACGTTCCAACCCAAGGGGCGCCTCCTGTACGGAGGTCGTTGTGAGGTTCCTTCCAATACCCGGAAGGCGATGTAATGATGATCACTACCATTGTATTGATCATCCATCACCCTCCAGTCGCCTATTCGCCCGGACGCAACTTCTGTAGCGAAGGTTATGTCCAGGATAGAGACACCCCATCCCGGCCTCTCGTAGGTGGGCCTGTTGCCTCTATTCTGGACCACAAGTTTGCACCTAGTGGCCATTTCGAGCACCATTCGTCCCCTGGGGTTAGTCGTTGGCATCCCCCATTCCAGAGCCCTGGCGATGAAGTCTCCACCAAGGATGACGCCACCAGTCGCCGTCCGGACCGTGCTCTCGATGCTGGCCAGCTTTGTAGCCAGCTCTGCCGAGTTGTCGTTTGGGGAGAGATAGCAACTTATGTAAGTTGTCTCCCCGCACTTGGCCCAGACGTGGCAATTCCCTTTCCCTTGTTGGGCAAGAGACGTTTGGGCTCTGCCTCGAAGCCATATGGCGCAGCAGCCAGTGTCATCGGAAAGCCAGTACTTGTAGTTCATGTTGTAATATTGCTCGCTTAGTAAGAGGATATTTGCTTCCTCTTCGCGAGCAATTTGATCCAACAATGCACCAGCTTTCCGTGCGTGTCGCATGTTCCCTTGGAGAACTTTGATCATTTCCGATGACACCTGCTTCTTGCCACAGCTAGAGCCTCCCTGTAACTGGGGCAGTTTCCCTCTCCAGGATAGTGCTCCGTGGAGCACTTATCCTTTCTGGTCTTGCAGAGGAAGCACTCAGGCTTATCCTTGCTGCACTCTGTCCTGTTATGGCCATCTTCGCCACACTTTAAGCACGCCTTACTTCTGTCTGGGCCTTTGCAGACATATTGGCTATGTCCATAGCCCAGACATTTGTAGCAGCGCCTCACGTCTGCACGGAGGCGCACTCTACTCGATGCCCAGCCGATCTGGATTTTGCCCTTTTTGGCCAGGCGTAGAGCATCGGCCTCAAGAAGGTCCACCACGGCCATCTGGCTTGTTGTGCCTTTGGTTTTGAAAATGGGCACCTGGAATAGGTTTCCATTTTCGACACCTATGGCCTTGGCAACAGCTGCCTGAATCTCCTGTTCTTTCGTGACCCCATCCAAATCTCGAATTTCGAGTTTTAGTGTCGGGATCAAGTCACGAACATTCGACTCAGGGCCCGTGACCGACTTCACTGCTTCTTCAAGTTTTTGTCGGTCCTCGATGGCCTCCAACTCAATAAGGACGCTGCCGTTTTGAGTTTTCCTGATGCGGTGGACCTTCGCGCCAGATTCTTCGAGGTTAACGTTTCTTTTTTAAATCAAGAAGCGTTTCCTCGTAGGATTTGCCCACCGCTGGGGTAATTTGGAAGGCTTCTTTCCTTTTCCTATACCTGCGCCTTCCCACCTTGGAAGGTACTTTACCTTTTTCTGCAGGTTCCTTAGTTGGCTGGGGCTTTTTGGCCTTGGGCTTTTTCTTCTTCTTACCCTTTACCAGCCAATTTTCCTCCTTGCCCAGTGGCTTCTTAGGTACCTGATTTTGCTGTTCTTGTCCGTCAGCTACTTCGCATATCTCCATATGCTGATCAGTACCCTTTCTTGGTTGAAGCTGCAGCTGTTTTTGTTTCTTCAGCAGCTTTCTTTCTTTTTGGACTTATGCCTAGGGGCGTCCTTATCTCTATCCTTATTGGGGGAGGTCCCAGGGTTATCCTGTGGGCCGTTCTCCTTGGTGTTGTTAGGAATAACCTTTGAGTCATCTCCCTTATTGTAGCGATCTCCCCCCGCAAGTTCGTTCTCTTTTGGTGGCCGCTTCCCTTTTTTCTGTTCCAGCTTCTGCTTTTGGTATAACTCTAGCAGACTTACCTTCTTCTTTTGCTCCTGGATCAATTTATCTTTTTTACGCCGCTCTTTTTCCTCCTGTTCCAGTCGCATTTTTTCCTTATTCCTCTGCTCTTGCTCCTTCCTCTGGTTTTCTTGAAGCAGCATTTTCCTTCTTTCCTCTTCTTTCTGGACCTCCGCGTTGTTCTGCTGCTCCACCCCAGAGTTGCTAAGGTTCTTCTTGTGGATCCTTTTCCTATCTTGTCTTGACTCTGGGGAGTTCTCCTCAGAGGAAGACGATCGGATTCTCTTTGCCTGCTGTTTATGTTCTGCTTTTTTAAGATCAGACTCAATGTCTTGCGCTTCTGCATGCAGTCTCTTCGTTATTAGCTCAAGTTGAATGAGCACATTGCCGAAGAGATTTACTCCATTTTTAATTGGCATGCCGCAATTTTTCTGTACTGATGTACAGTGATGTGACATGCTGCGATGAGCTTCCATCATTTCCTTATGGTGTTTTTCCAAAGCCTGTACAACGTCCTTCAGAACAGAAATGTGATGAAGGAAGGCATTGGGCTTTTCGACCACTGCTTGATCAAAGGCCTGGTCTGTGTTAAGACTACCAGTGCCATATGCTAAGTTCTGCAGATAGTTAAGGCTGTCCGCATAGCTTGGTATTATATTGTATATTATATTTATATAATTGACCATTGCGTGTGTTGAATATATATTTTGTAGTTGGCAAATAATGATTAATAATAATAATAATAATAAGCATTTTGGATCTTGAAACCACAAATTAAAATTTAAGAAGTCATTAGGTTTAAATCCACGAGATGCAGTCAGCGTGATTATCAGCTGATCTAACATGTCTCCATTGGGCTTTTGGAACTAGGTCATGAATTTTTTAGCACTGATTGGCAATGAAAGTAGTCCATTTAGAAGGATGTTCCCTGAGCCAATACAAAACATCTTTGAAATCACTCCATAAATGACACGTATAATTTATTTCGTCAAAATCGGGAATTGTTAAAATCTTTTTCATTGATGAAACTTTAGGTTTTGCTTGCAATAAAGATATAAAAACTTTCCCGTTTTTTACAATTCTCAAATAGACTACTGCAGCATATGCGAATTTGGATGCATCAGCAAAACCATGGATCCCAACTACGTCATCTCCGGGATCAAAATTCAACCAGCGATTGAATTTTAAAGTTTTGAGGTACTTCAAACGATTGTACCATAGCAACCATTCATTTAAAAGATCAGTAGGAACTACACAGTCCCATTCTACTTTACGTACCCAGAGTTTTTGCATTACGATGAACATTTTTGCTGAAACTATTACAGGAGATAGCCAGCCGAGAGGATCGAAAATTTTTAAAATATTAGATAGTAGTACACGTTTACTAATTGGTTTATTGAATTTTGAAAAAGCAACTAAATTAATTTTGGAGAAAAAGTAATCATCCTTGGGACAACATTGCAAACCTAAAACACCTAAACTGAAATTACTGTTAAAATCTGTCCCAGAGTTGTCTGCACTATCGCACAATTCTACTTCTTCTAATAATTTATTGTCATTGGATAAGAACTTATGTAGTTTAAATCCTCCAAAAACTTACAAATTTCCCTTAACTGTTTTAACTTAACAATACTTTCTTCTAAAGTACTTTCTTCTACCACCTGAAATGGTATCATCCATATACACCTCGTTATCTAAAATACTAGCACCAAGAGGAAATTTTGAACGTTCGTCTTCCGCCAATCGTGACAAACAGCGAATTGCCAAATATGGACTTGAAACTAAACCATAAGTTACGGTTTCTAATAAATAAACTTTAGTTGGTTGTAATTGATCAAAACCACATAAAATTGCTAATATAAATTGATAATATTGATCATCAACGTGAACTCTAATTTGCAAAAACATTTGTTTAATATCAGAAATAAAAACATATTTATATTTTCGCCACGATAAAATAAGTTTCGATAAATCCGATAATAAATTTTCACCTTGTATAACAAACTTTGTTAATAGATAAACCATTTTCTGATTCTGCAGACCCATTAAAAACTGACCTGAATTTTGTGGTAAGATGATCTTCTCTTAGCATTCCAAAATGAGGAATAAAATATTTAACTTTACGAATTTTGAAATCTTTTATCTCTCTCACCTTTATCAATAGAATCTTGAAAGAAATCTGAATTCATTTCCTTTAATTTTTGATTTTTTGTAAATTTTCTCTCAAGAGTTAGTAACATGATTTTGGCTTTATTAAAGGAACCAGGAAAGCTAATTTCATCTCTGTTTAGAAAAAATGTAAGCCTAACTACAAAACGAGCTGAAGGAAGTCTAGAATAAGTATTTTTGAAGAACTCTTCATTAGCTAATTCTTCTTTTGTGAGAAATTTATTTTGATGAAATTCATCTTGATTCCAAAAGGATTGTAGCAATACATCAATTTTTTCATCTTCAGCAATATGAAAAGCAGAAACTTTATGAACAGTATCATGAATTTTAGTGTCATCTGATACAATGTAACCAAAAGAAGTATTTTGAGCAATAGGCTCATCAATATTACCTTTAATAGGATCTCCTTGAATAATTTGAGAATATTTAGTAGTACTTAATAAAATATCTACTTTTTTGTTTTTATAAAAATAAGGATCAGCTAAATTGAGATTTTTTAAATGCTCATAATTTAATTTATGTTTAATATTAGGAGCATAATTTGAAACTTTGGGCAATATTAAAGCATTAACATCAAAAAACTTTTTATCAAAAGCATAACTGATTTTAAAATTAGCATAACTTTTGCAAGTGTAATTAACTTTTTCACCTACACCAGAAACTGAAACTTCAACTGACTTTCGCTTTAAACCTAACTGTTGACAAACATATTCAGATACAAAAGAAGACCGAGAGCACTGATCTATCAATGCAGTAACTGTGATAAACTTTTCGTTATTTGCCCAAACTCTTCAGGGTCTTTATTTAATAATCCTGAATTTGAAAATAACTTAAATTCGAATATTCAGTATTTTCATAATATTCATTAGTTTCTACGTTATTAATAATATTTGAGGCACAACTTTTATTTTCAGAAACAGAATCAGTTGTTAAATTAGAATTTTTTGCTTGAATATTACCAGACTTTTGTTCTTTATTAATTAAACTTTGCTGATTCTGAATGTGAATAGTAAAATGGTGTTTTTCATTGCAAAACTTACAAGTTTCTTCATATTTGCAATCAGGTAACATGTGTTGACCCAAGCAATTGAAGCACCTGTGTTTACTTACAATGAACTGTTTTCTTTCAACTGTAGATTTATTCAAATAACTAGGGCAGAAAGAAAAGAAATGTTCTTTACCGCAAATCATACACTTTGTTTTATCATTTTTAGAACTTTTACTATTTGAATTAGAATTCATTGAAGATTTATTAAACTTATTATTAGGAAAACTTAAACTATTATTATTACTTTTTATTTTATCTTCAATCGATTCTATTACAACTACTTGTCTTTCCATAAATTTGATTAAATCTGAAAATAAGGGGGGTTCTTTGGAATTTTTTAAATTTCCAACATATTTTTCCCATTGTTTACGCGTATCCAAATCAAAAAGGGAAATTGAATGAAAAACCAGCATATCATCCCAATACTTGGCGTTTCTCTTTAATGCTTCCAATTCTTGTATTGGTGCTGTAATTCCATTCGAAATTCTCTTTAATTCGGCAGAGAAGTCTTTTTTCATAGCTTTCAAATTGAAAAAAAAAGCTAAATGTGTATTAACTAACCTCCTCTTATTTTCAAATATATCAACTAATTTTCCCAAACGAATGGAAAATTATTATACGTAATGCTATATGAATTAACTAAATGAAGGGCTTCACCCTGTAAACTATATTTCAAATAATATAACTTAAAAATAGTTTTTATCGATAACTAAAGATTTAAACATGTCTCGGATATTCTCCTATTCCGTAAAACTACCATTAAATTTTGGGATAGGGATTCCTTCTAATTTTCCCAAATTATTTTTAGTGACAAAACGTGAAGATCTATATGAGATATCATTTTGAGGGCTATGAGTTGCAATAAATTCACTAAACTGACATTTATTTTTTAAATAATTTTGTTCAACAGAATCAAAAGTATTATGTTTTATATAATTGGTTTTATCAGAATTAGCTATATTTAAAATTTTATAATGATTTTCCTCAAAATGAAACCGCATGTCATTCAAATTTTCTAAGCGGGTCGAAGCATTGTATATGCTTTCATTGCCATCTTGAATAAAATTGGTATACGAATTTATAATACGTTGCGAAATAGAATTTCGCTCTAAAATTAAACTTTTATAATAAGAAACTATGCAATATTTCAAAAAAAAAAAAAATGGATGTAATTAGGCTATATATTACCCTACAAACGCCCAAAAGTCATTCGATTAGAACGAACTTCCGAGTATAATCATCTTACAGTTTAATTAACCATTCAGACTTATTGACTTAGACGGCTTTTCATACTAATTTATAATAAAGTTAGTAAACTAAACTAAAGTACTCAGTGTGTCATCAACATATTCACAACATTCATCAACACATATCAACTTCAAATTTCATATATAAATATTAAATTACCTGGGGCACACTATATGCCCAGGATAAAACTTATTTATATTTATATTTGTATCTATATTTGTAAGTAATCTTTTATTAGAATGAAATCGTTTATTGATTTAATTCTACTTAATCCTACATAAGTGGTACCTAATTGCCTTTCACTGTCTCCAATATGGAGAAACATTTTATGAATAGTTTGGCCTTGGGATTTATGTATGGTTATTGAATATGATGACATAAGTGGTATTTGTATTCGGCTGCATTGTATTTTATTATGTGTCCATGTACGGTTTAGAGGTATTATTGGAAATAGATTTTTATATAAATAGGGTCCTTTATAATTATCAAATTCTACCATGATAGCTTCTGGTAATTGCGGTGGTGAATTATTTTCAGCATAAATTATTTCTCTCACATATCCTAAAGTACCATTTATTAAACCTCCTTCAGTCCATAAGTTTGCCCGTAACGACACGACAATTTTTAGATAAGTATAAAACATTTTGTAACCCTGATGCTTTTTCATCTGAACAACGAATGGCTACATTAGGTGCATTTGTGGCTACAATTCAAGCTACTGGGTTTCCTGTGTTTTTCAAATGTTTTAACATGGAACATGTTTATAGGGAGGGGGTACTTCAAAACTGGAAAATTAAGGGGGGGGGGGGTCAAATTTGTCCTTTTTAAGGGGGGGGGGGGTCAAATATGTCCTTTTTAAGGGGGGGGGGGTCAAATTTGTCCTTTTTAAGGGGGGGGGTCAAATGGGACTTAGAATATTTTCGATTTAGGGACCTTTGGTGCAGAAGTACTTAGGGAGCATTAGTGCAGAAGTACCTAGGGACCTATGGTGCAGAAGCCCCTAAAGACCTTTGGTACAGAAGTACTTAGGGAGCATTGGTGCAGGAGTCCCTAAAGACCTTTGGTGCAGAAGTACCTAGGGACCTATGGTGCAGAAGTCTCTAAAGACCTTTGGTGCAGAAGTGCTTAGGAAGCATTGGTGTAGAAGTACCTAGGGACCAATGGTGCAGAAGTCCCTAAAGACCTTTGGTGCAGAAGTACTTAGGGAGCATTGGTGCAGAAGTCCCTAAAGACCTTTGGTGGAGAAGTACCTAAAGACCTTTGGTGCAGATGTACCTAAAAACCTTTGGTGCAGAAGTACTTAGGAAGCATTTGTGTAAAAGTACCTAGGGACCTATGGTGCAGAAGTCCCTAAAGACCTTTGGTGCAGAAGTACCTAGGGAGCATTGGTGCAGAAGTCCCTAAAGACCTTTGGTGGAGAAGTACCTAAAGACCTTTGGTGCAGATGTACCTAAAAACCTTTGGTGCAGAAGTACTTAGGAAGCATTTGTGTAAAAGTACCTAGGGACCTATGGTGCAGAAGTCCCTAAAGACCTTTGGTGCAGAAGTACCTAGGGTGCAGAAGTCTCTAAAGACCTTTGGTGCCGAAGTACCTAGGGAGCATTGGTTCAGAAGTACCTAGGGACCTATGGTGCAGAAGTCCCTAAAGACCTTTGGTGCAAAAGTACTTAGGGACCATTGGTGCAGAAGTCTCTAAAGAACTTTAGTGCAGAATACTTGGATATAAATATTGATATTATGAACAGAATAGATACTTTATTATCAGTGTTAGTTATTAGTGAACATGTTCCATGCTCGTTGGTTGTGTAGTTACACAAACCGGTCATAAGTTTTTCGTTATGTGCATCTACTTGTATGCATTTCGGGTATAAATGTATTGCATTTTCAAACATATCCAATTCGTTTTTAGGTATTATAGATTCTCGTCTATTATACAGTGCTTCGTAATTTTCCTGCGACAATTCTGCATTTGCTATTTCATCAAATAATTTTGAATATGGGGTTTGATTTCCTTCGGTGTGCATTTTGTAAACAGAAATATTTCTGAAATTGTTTAAAAACAAGTTCTCCTTGCGATTGCATTTTGTCAGTAAATTTTTTTGTACTAAATATTGCCGTATCTCCTACCGGTGTTAATTGGTTATAATCTCCGAATAAGTATATTATTATTCCACCAAAAGTTCATCAATTTCGTTAGCAAAAATTTCTCTACACCGTGATTCTATTTGATATAAAGTACGTAAACCTATTAATGACATTTCGTCAATAAACAGAAATTTCAAATTTTTTAATTCAGTTTGTAGTTTTTTGGCATTTTGATTTTCTAATGAACCAAGTTGTTTATAATTTAAAGGTAATCGTTGTAATGAGTGATATGTTTTTCCATATACATTTACAGCAGCCATGCCAGTACGTGCTCCGATTTTGACTGCATCTTCCCCGAAAGCAGATGTTATCATTTTTACCATTTCTTTTATTACTGTGTTTTTTCCTGATCCTGCTTTTCCTTGTACTATTACTCTTTTGATCATCTTGGATGTTAATGTATTATTTTTAATCGCGTCTATTTGTCCTTTTAAACAGTTTAAAACTTCTTGTTGATCTTCTGAAAATTGTATATTTTTTTTTCTCGTCATCTCAATTTTGTTTGTTTGAATTATCTGATTTATAATTTTTTTAAAAATTTTCAGTATCATCTTTAGATGGTATATTTTGGTCTGTTATACTCCAATCGTAGCATATATCAATTAATCTTTTTCCTAATTCAATGTTATCAATATTTTCACAGTATCCAGATAAATATTAAAATGGATTTCTAACCATGTCATCATTTAAGGATTCAGGAATTTCATCTGTTTCTTCATATTCATGTAAATTTATTTCATTTTCTTCACTAATGTTTAAAGAATTATATAGTTCCTTCCATGAATCATGATTTACATTATTAATTAGAATATCATTCTTATTATTTCTAAATGATACATTTAAAATACAATATAACTTATTATATTTTTCATCTTATGTTTCATTGTCAACAAGGTTTATTTTCGGAAATATTCTTACAATGCATTCTTTTCGTCTTTTTATAAATTTATTGTTGTAAACTCTGTAGTGTTTACAAAAATTTATCAAATTTAAATCCTCAAGTTCAGGTGGTCTTATTTTATATGTCTCAATTAATGTTGAATCATTTGCTTCCATAATTTCTTCAGTTTCGTTGCATATCTAAAATGAATAAAATTTTAAAATAATTTATTTTAACAATTAATATTTATACATTTTAAATAGATATATATTGAATTAATACCTTAACTGATTTCCATTCTTCATCTTGTATAACTAATGTAACGTATGTTCGTGAACTGTGGTAAAGAGGCCAACTCATGAGTAAATGTATTACTTCTTGTGCACTGTAATCACGTTCATTTAAAGTAGAAATAAATAATTTTTGAATTGCTGTTTTTGCGTGTAAATTATCTGACATCGATTGGCAAATTTCGTTCAAACATTCCTGTAAATTTTTTGAAATTTTTTCACCCTTTGATGCGTAGTTGGCGATGTAATAATATACAGCTTGTTCAGAGACAGTCGGTGAGAAATCTGTATTTGCTCGCCAAATCGTTGTTATTATTGTATTATATCGTTGTATTAATGGATCATTTCGTTTTGGATGATATCTGAAATACCCATCTGAATTGTCTATGCAACTTTTTGTTTTTAGAGGTTGCGGAAAATTGAAACGACATGTAAGTTTATTTGATTTGTATTTGTAACGTAAGCAATGTTTGCCATGTATTGTAATTCTTTGCAATCGATTTAATAAATTTATTAAATCGTTTGTCAATTAATCCTTTTTTATATCTGAAAAATTCTCTTTAGATGGATGAGAAACGCCTATATCATGTCTTGGGTTAATTGCTAAACAGTTAGTTTAATTATTTCTAAGGGTGCGTTAAGCGTATCACAATTATTTTTTGCGATAGTAGCGGCTTCTAATAGGATATTTTAGGAACCATTTTATTTTTATATTTTTTTTTTTTTTTTTTTTTTTTGGGCCCCTTCAAGAAGGGGCCTTTTTCGTAGGACGAGGAGAATGCATTTCCGCATACCATACACGCGTACTGTATGGTTATGTGGGACTCAACCTCAAATTTGTATCTGAGGTTGCCCACTAAACTCCCCACCCTCCTGCATTTATGACAATATCATAGAATCCGGACCGGGACTCCCTGTTTAGGTATTACTTCGGTCCGGAAACAATGCAGCCCAGGCATTTCTTCGCCATACCCTGTCAATAAAGGAGGAGATTTTCCTACGAGAGGAAAACTTCCTCCTTTTTTCCAATCAGTGTCGCCCGTACGTACTCTGCCACACTGTACCAGTTAGCGGCACTGCGCAGCATTTCCGGGACGACTACTTCCGGCCTCCATTCATCGAAGGGCGGTCACCCTTCAGCGAAGCGAGGACACCCAAAAAAGGTGTGCTCAGCGGTATCCAGCTCGCCCGGGCAATGCAAGCATTCCGGAGATGTCACCTTGCTCCACTTGAAAAGCATATCGCGGAAATAACCGTGACCAGTTAGGAACTGTGTGAGGTAGAAGTCTACCTCTCCATGATCACGGTTCATCCAGCTTTCTAAATCGATGATAAGGCGGTGCGTCCAACGTCCCCTCGGGTCACCATTCCACCTATACTGCCAACATTCCATTGTGCGGGAGCGAGCGCGAACGGAAGCTACGTCGCGCTCTTCTTCCCCACGGTTATAGATCGCCTGCCTTTCCAAGGCAAGCAGGTCGATGGGAATCACCCGAGCCACCACCTGGATCGCTGGCTCTGATACTGTCTTGTACGAGCAAGCGATTCGAAGTGCCCCCTGCCTCTGTACTGCCTTTAGTTTCTTGCAGTACTTTTTTATGCGGACATTGTCCGCCCACACCTCTGCACCGTAGAGCAAGATGGAGTTAACTGTCGTCATCAACAGCCTCCTCTTCTCAGATCTGGGACCGCCGATGTTCGTCATTAGCCACGAGAGGGACTTTGTCACCCGGCCAGCCTTTTCACAGGCCTGCTGGAATTGTCTATTGTAGGTCAACTTGTTATCCAAGAAGACCCCCAAATATTTGACCGATGGTTTGGTCTGGATCATAAGGGGATTACCTCCGTCATCAAAGCTGATGCCGAATATGGTATCAACCCTTCTCCGGGTCAGAAGGACAATCTCCGTTTTCGGGACTGCCAGTCTTAGTCCGTGATCCGACATCCAGCTATTGATAAGGCGCATGGCCTCATCCAAGGTATTCTGCTGGTCCTCTGGCTCTCGAGCTGTTATGGTTAGAGCAACGTCATCCGCGTATCCGATCATGGAGCATCCATCCGGGAGCTCAATCTTTAGCAAGCCGTCGTAAAAGGCATTCCACAGATCAGGACCCAGAACTGAACCCTGCGCTATGCCTGCGCTTAATACTTTACCTCTTGTGCCATTTATTTTTATATTTACTTATTCAGCGAGTGAGATAATCGATATTTTTTTTTATTAAAATGTTTTTAAATTTTCTTGAATATTCCTAGATAATGTGAAAATTTTTTTTTTTTCGTAAACATTGAAATGTTCCATATAAAATTTAAAAAAATGCTATATTTTATGTGGAGTTTATTTTTATATTTATTTATTCAGCGAGTGAGATATTCGATATTTTTTTTTATTAAAATGTTTTTAAATTTTCTTAAATATCCCTAGATAGTGTGAAAATTTTTTTTTTTTGGTAAACATCGAAATTTTCCATATAAAATTTAAAAAAATGTTATTTTCTATGTGGAGTTTATTTTTACTAGCTGATTGGCCTCGCGATGCTCTGCTTAACCAAATAAAACATCTTTTGCATTAATTTATTTATATTTTGATCATATATGTTTAGTTATAATAAATTTAATCATAGGTGATTAAAAAGCAATTAATTTTTATTTACAAATGAATGAGAAAAGAATTAATTTTATAACTCTAAATTTATTAACAAAGAAATTTTATAATAAATATTAAGAAAAAGTTACATGATTATTTATAAATATTTACAACTAATGAGGTATATTTTATAACATTAATAATTATTAATAATAAATAATAATTGAAAATAGAATATAGTAATATTCAGATTTTTTAACAAAATTTGCAGTTTTTTTCATACTGTAGACAATGAATATTTGAATATTTTCAATTTTCATATACATCACAACTGATATTGTAGACAATCAATATGAATTTTACTATATAATGAAATTTTCATAATTTTGGTTTGTTGATATAAAAAGGACAGAAAATATCCATTTTACTCCATAGTGAAATTTTTTGTGTTTTTTTTATATATAATTTCATATATATTTTTTTCATAAAATTTACGATATTATAAATTTTTTTCTAACAGTCTCCTGTTTTATAGAAAAGTTGAAATTTCAAATATTTGTATGCAATAATTGCATTGAGAAAATTTTTATGCAATGATTGCATTAAAATTTTTTTTGTATTTGTCATGTTTTATAAAAAAATTGTATTTTTTTATTGACTTTACATTATAAATTTTTTTTTAACAGTCTCCTATTTTATAGAAAAGTTGGAATTTCAAATATTTTTATTTGATATTATATTAATCAAATATTTACAACTAATGAGGTATATTTTATAACATTAATAATTATTAATAATAAATAATAATTGAAAATAGAATATAGTAATATTCAGATTTTTTAACAAATTTGCAGTTTTTTTCATACTGTAGACAATGAATATTTGAATATTTTCAATTTTCATATACATCACAACGGATATTGTAGACAATCAATATGAATTTTACTATATAATGAAATTTTCATAATTTTTGTTTGTTGATATAAAAAGGACAGAAAATATCCATTTTACTCCATAGAGAAATTTTTTGTGTTTTTTTATATATAATTTCATATATATTTTTTTCATAAAATTTACGATATTATACATTTTTTTCTAACAGTCTCCTGTTTTATAGAAAAGTTGAAATTTCAAATATTTGTATGCAATAATTGCATTGAGAAAATTTTTATGCAATGATTGCATTAAAATTTTTTTTGTATTTGTCATGTTTTATAAGAAAAGTGTATTTTTTATTGACTTTACCAGAAACAATACGCCATTATAAATTTTTTTTTAACAGTCTCGTATTTTATAGAAAAGTTGGAATTTCAAATATTTTTATGCAATAATTGCATTGAAATATTTTTGTAATTTCAAAAATTTTAATGCAATGATTGCATTTAAATTTTTTTTTGTATTTGTCTTGTTTTGTATGAAAATTGTATTCTTAAATTTTTTTATGCAATAATAACATTGAAATTTTTTTATTGACTTTAGCGGAAACTATACGCCATTATAAATTTTTTTCTAATAGTCTCCTGTTTTATAGAAAAGTTGGAATTTCATACATTTTTATGCAATGATTGCATTGAAATATTTTTGTAATTTCAAATACTTTTATGCAATGATTGCATTGAAATATTCTTGTAATTTTACGATTTTTGTAGAAAAATTGCAAATTTTAATCGAAAATTTGCGACAAACAATTGTGAAATTACGAGTCCTACTTTTCGTACCCAAAAACGCATAGCAAACCATTTAGAGTCATAAAATAATGTTTTTTTATTTTATACCATACTTAAGGACGCTCCGTCATTTGAATTTCCGAATAAAGACATATACAGTTTGTTAGAGGAATGTCTCAGGAATCGAATGATATGGGCCATATAGTCGATAGTGATTGCCAGAGAAAAACTACTCAAGAACAAAAAAAAACTTTTCTTTTGACAATGAAATTTAGCCAAGTTATCGTCAATTTACGATTTTACTCAAATTTTTCTTAAAAAAGACATTAAAAAAAGTCTGTTTCTGAACTTAAAATATGCATTATTCCCTTGATTATTATGGTAAAATACTCATTTTTTTTTTAAATCGTTTACTTTTTCCCTGAGTATTTATTTCTTCAAGAAAATAATAATTTTTTACCACATTTCAACATTTAGGTCAAAAACCAATGAAAAACTGTGTTAAATAAATTTGGCTAATTACAGTTTTCAAAGGTTTCTGACCTAAAAATTAAAATTTTGTGAACAAAAATGATTTTTTTTTTGAAGAAATGAATACTCAGGGAAAAATTAATCGATTTTTAAAAAAAAGTTATTATTTTACGATGAAAATCAAACAAGTCAGAAATAGGCATTTTTCAATATAAAACTTTGAGTAAAATCTTAAATTGACGACAACTAGGCTAAATTTTATCGTAAAAAGAAAAGTTTTTTTTTCTTCTGGAGTAGTTTTTCCCTGGAAATCAGATTTTGTCATCTATTATTTTAAATTTTAATTAACAAAAAAGTAATTTTTATCTTGATTAATGAAGTTATCGCCTATTTTATTTTTCTTAAATTATTTTGGGTTGCTCAGATACGAAAAATAAGTAATAAGTAATAAGTAAACCTTTATTTGTAAAAACACGGTTTTTGACATAAAAGTGGCAAAATCTTTTTGGCATCCATCGCCGATTCCGTGATAACGTTTTTGTTTGCATTCTATAGGTTGCAAACTATCAGAAAATCATGGTGGTAATCGTTGCCTCTTAAATTTTTTTTTTTTCATTTTTAGTGCTCATAAAACGTATTTTCTCGTAGAAATGCACATAAATTAGGCATTATTTTTTTTTTACTACTTAACTTGGACAAAAAACTGAAGAAAAAAAAAATTTGAAGGCGCATCGATATAACCCGTTTTTTCAGATAGTTTGAACCTTCAGAAAACCGAAACAAAAAGTGAACAAGAAATCGGCGATAGATGCCAAAAAGATTTTTCCACTTTTATGTCAAAAACTGCCTTTTTTCGTAACTGATTTTCGAAAATTTTTATTTCAGGGGTTTTTCGCGGTATTTTTAGGGATATTTGTTTGTGACAAGTTAAAAAAAGTTCAAAACTAATACAAACAAGGTTTTAGCATCAGTTATTAACAATATTTTGACATTTATAAGCTTGAAAACCTGTATTTATTTTTTGCTTTTTTTCAAATTTTGTTTTATTACTTTTGAGAATTTTCTTGCACCTTAGGCTTGTCTATTTTAATATTTTGTCTATTTTTTTTTATCTCATAAAATATATTTTTCCAAGCAAATAAAACTCCATTAATGATTATGGGCCCAAATATTTTTCATTTTTACACGTTTATTACCAATTTTTTCAATTTTATACAATACGTAATTTTTGACCGATTATGCATATTTTCAAGCTGTAGAATTAAATTAAAAGGGGAGTTCAATACATTTGGAACACCAAATTATAACAAATGGTTATGAATGAGTTTATTATGTTGAAAAAACATGCCGGCTACTCTCCGTTCATTCCAAAGGGCCATCTGAGCCTAGAAACGCAGGGCTCAATGAAATAGGGTTTTTTGATAATTTTCAATGAGACGCTAAAACCTTACAAGTTAACTTAAACTCTTTTACTCTTTTCTTTGGTTGGTTTCATTTTTTTGGTGTAAATACCACCTTTCAAACGCCGTAAACCGTAATTTATTATCATTAATCCTCTCATCACTATAGCCAATTAACCAAATGGTCATTTTTGGTTAAAAATGACCTATTTTTAAATTGCTGCCAAATTTGTAATTTTTGACGAAAATGGATTTTATAAGTCTCAAAATATTTCCACAAGCTTCAAATTTCCAAAAATTCTTTACTCTACTTATTTGAATTATTTAATCATCAGATATATGATAATTAGAAGTCGGAGTCCCAATTATATGGTTTTATAAAAAGCTAATTTTTAATGTTAACTTAGAAGAGCCATTTCTTAAAAACGACTCAAGGAAATGAGACGAGAAAAAATTTTTGGAAACTTCAAGCTTGTAGGAATTTTTCAAGATATACAAAACCTTTTTTTATTAGAAATTACGAATTTGGCAGCAATTAGAAATAGGTAATTTGGTTAATTGGCTACATTAATAAAAAAATTAGTGATGGAAAATTGCGGTTTACGGCGTTTGAAAAGTGACACTTACACCAAAAAATTGAGACCAACCAGAAGTGTTTTGGTTAACTTGTGAGGTTTAAGCGTTTCATTGCCAAAAAACCCTATTTTATAACATTGAACCCTGCGTTTCTAGGCCCAGAAGACCCATTAAAATGAACGGAGAGTAGCCGTCATGTTTTTTCAACATAATAAACTCATTCATAACCATTTGTTATAATTTGGTGTTCCAAATGTATTGAACTCCCCTTTTAATTTAATTCTACAGCTTGAAAATATGCATAATCGGTCAAAAATTACGTATTGTATAAAATTGAAAAAATTGGTAATAAACGTGTAAAAATGAAAAATATTTGGGCACATAATCATTAATGGAGTTTTATTTGCTTGGAAAAATATATTTTATGAGATAAAAATAAAATAGACAAAATATTTAAGATGAAAAAGTATAATTACTTCATTTTAACAAGAATTAAAAAATTGGGACTCTAGGGGTTCCATCATTGTAGCGCATTAAAATAATTATTTTCGGGCATCTTGGTGGTATGTAACAATCAATTTGGCCTAAAAATTATCAATATTTACCATTATAACTTGTACGTAGATTAAAAACAGCCTAAGGTGCAAGAAAAAGTAATAAAACAAAATTTGAAAAAAAGCAAAAAATAAATACAGATTTTCAAGCTTATAAATGTCAAAATATTGTTAAAAATTGATGCTTAATCCTTGCTTGTATTAGTTTTGAACTTGTTTTAACTTGTCATAAAAAAAAATCCCTAAAAATACCGCGAAAAACCCCTGATGTGCCTTCAAATTTTTTTTTTCAGTTTTTTGTCCAAGTTAAGTAGTAAAAAAAAATAATGCCTCATATACTAAAAATTATTATCAAAATTTTTTTTTTTTTTTTAAAGTAAAAATGTCCCATTTAAATTATAATTGACTCATCCTGTTTTTACTTATAATAACTTGTTCGTCCAGATTATCCTTTTTTACGTAATTAAAAATATTTTTTATTTTTAAAATATTAATAATTATATACCTATTTGCTAAAAGAAATGTAGCGAAAAAAAATAAAAGTATTCATCTTTTCTCATGGTATAAAATCAAAAAACATTATTTTATGACTCTAACTGGTTTGCTATGCGTTTTTAGGTACAGGCTTGTAATTTCACATCTGTTTGTCGCAAATTTTCGATTAAAAATTGCAATTTTTCTTATTAATCTGAAAAAATAAATTGTAAATTTACTATTTTTTCGCAAATTTACAAATATTAGTAAATTTCCGATTTTTTTCGAAAAATTGCGAATTTTTTCGAAAATTTACTAAATTTTAGTAAATTTACCAATTTTGTCGAAAAATCACCGGAGTTGTTTTTTACAGTGCGCCATTATAAATTTTTTTCTAACAGTCTCCTGTTTTATAGAAAAGTTGTAATTTCAAATATTTTTATACAATGATTGCATTTAAATATTTTTTTAATTTTATATATTTTTATGCGATAATAGCATTTAAATTTTTAAATTTCAAAATATAAAATCATATAAAAAATGGATATGAGCTGTCCTAAATTTGAAAAAATAAAAAATTCAAAAAATTAGACTCTAAGTCGTTTTTTTGATGTTTCTCTTTAATGAATGAATGAAATTGAAAAAAAAAGTGGCATTAGAAAAGTATTTAATAAATACAAAGAAACTGGGTTTTTACATTTTGATAGAATCCATTCCGAGATCTGAAGTGATGAAAATGTCCACTTTTTGATTTTTTTAATTTTGAAGTTCTTAGCTTCAAACAGTTGTAACTCTGAACCGTGAGCTCAAATTAAAAAAAAAAAAAACGTGAAATCGATAGCATTTTTTCCAAGGAATAATTTGTACTAAACCTCGTCTCAAAAAACCTCTTAGATCCTGAGAAAAATCAGTTTTAGTGAAAAAAAATGAAATTATTTTGCGTTTTCGACCACTAACTTCTGATATTGGTTTCTCGAAATCATTTAAATATTTTTTAAAAATTAAAAAAAGGTCTGGAGATATTTCTTTAAAGATTACTTTAAAACCACTTTCATGTATTTTCGTCCGTACAATTCTTCATACATGCGTGTCCAATAAAATCAAAAATAGTCAATTTTTTCAATTATTTCATTTTAATATATATATAAGATATTTATTTATTCAGCGAGTGATATAATCGATATTTTTTTTTTAAATGTTTTTAAATTTTCTTGAATATCCCTAGATAATGTGAAAATTTTTTTTTTTTTCGTAAACATCGAAATTCTCCATATAAAATTTAAAAAAATGCTATTTTTTATGTGGAGTTAGTTTTTCCTCTATTATTTTTTATCGTGTGTACCAAATGGGTTAGAAATTTAATCAGTTCGTCTTTGTCTCATTTGAGATCATCTGTGAAATTTTGAAGTCAATCGGCAATATTGTTTAAGAGTTATCGTTTAGAAAAATTTTTTAAAATGTAATTTTTTGATTAGCATTCAGTCTTTTCGGTATTATTCCGAAACGTGCATACCCAATGAGCCACAAATTTAATCAGATCCTCTTTGTCTCAATTGAGGTCATCTGTGAAATTTTGAAGTTAATTAGCAATGTCGTTAAAGAGTTATCGTGGTTACAAACTCGACATTATTTCGAGGGAATATTTTAAAAAATAAAATTTTTATACATAAAAATATTTTTCTTTTTTTGTAATACACGTAAAAATTATTTTATAATACATAATATAACTTTTTTTTTAAACTATTATTAATTAATAAAAGAATTTTAATTTTAAATTTAAATAGAAAATGAACAAGAATTTTTTTTATTTAGAAAAAAAAATTGATTTAATAAATGAAAGTATTATAATAGGAAAGAAAAAAAAAAGAAAAAAAAAAAAAATAAAAGAGAAACCTGGAGTTGAAATTTGATGGTCTCCCCCATATAGCAGAAAACTCTAAAAAATAGAAGAAAGCAGAAGAGGGAACTGGAATGTTGCGCGCGCAGTACCTCTTGAACTTGAAATTTTTTGAACAAATGTAAGCATGTGATTTTTTGACTGCGGAGGCCCTTCAGGTAATTTCTTGGATTTCTTCTTCTTGATGACGTCACAATCTCAATGAATAATGGAGTCCCTCTTTTTTTTCAATAAGTTTTTTGGAACTATTTTTTTTTTGATTATTTGTTATAAATTTTTCACTATCTCGGTTTAACTGAATTTCTAATAAACTTTTATTTTTTATTAAACTTTTTTTTTTTATAACTTTAATTTTTTATAAAAAAACTTTATTCACTTTTTGTGTCTTGGACAACTTTAAAACTGTACATCACCAAAAATGAATGAAACAAAACTAATTTTTTAGCAAATAAATTTTTACTGAAAAACTTGTAATGGCGGCCGTAAAAGATGACGCCGGTAAAACCGCGCACATGTTTTTATTAGAGATTTCACTAACCTGATTTTTAACTTGAAAAAAATTTTTTTTTTTTTTTTTTTACTTTTTTTTTTAATCTTTTCTTCACTTATTTAATTATTTAAACTTGTTAATCAGAGAAACTTGAATTATTTTGTTTGACAAAAGGCTCCTCTAATAAAATATATTATGCCGCCATGCGGTCGATGATTATTTTATTATGTTCACTGAATTTCTTTTTTTTTATAATAATCTAAACGGCGATGATGGACCAGAATGTTTATGAGTAGCTTAGTGTACTGTATTTTTATTAGTAATTAATTAAATAACTGAAACTGTTGACGTAAAAAAATGATAAAACTGATAATTTAGTAGTACAAAAAATATATATTCTATTTAATGAGATGTGACTACTATAATAGGTGTCCTAAGACTGGGCACTGTGCGCCGCTTCTCAAGGCACGCGCTTACACTCTCTGTTCACACACGCACGTATACTACAAATACAGGGATACTAATTATTATAATATAAATATTTAATATAGTGCATTATTTAACAATATCATCATGGGTAACCTCAAATTTGTAAAATTTACAAAGTTTTTTTTGTTTTTAAAACTCTCCCAGTTTTCTAATTACTCTACGGGGGTTGGCGAGAGAAGCGCGCAGGGGGCAGATCCCCCTAGTATATGTATACTTATAAATATATTAAATCGATGAAAAAAATAAAAAAAATTATTTAAAAAAATTTTTTTTAAACGCTTTTATTTATGCGTTATCTAGTATAGTTTTAGCGCACTAAAACGTAAAAAATAAATTTATAATGAAAGTATTTTTGATTTTTAATAAAGTTTTTTGATAATTAAAAATTTACCAAAAATTTATTCCTTTTGCTCAAATATAAAAAATTTTATAGTACAAACATATTTGATAATGAAAAAAATTAAAAGCGTGGCTGCCAAGCATGCAGAAAGAAAATTAAATACTGGCACCCACGCTTTTAATTTTTTTTCGGTGTTTTTCTTCTTTATTTTCTTTTTTTCTTCTTTTGCCGGCAAACCCCGAGCATAATCGTGGGTATTCAAAAGAATGAAAAAGACAATTTATTTTTTTTTTATTTTCTGATGGACGTTGGGATAGGTTCGGTTATAAGTCATGTGTCTTAGTACTTTTTTTTATTCTTTCCTCTACTTTTACAAATACACATAGTATATTATATTATTAATTATTTAATATTAACAGTTTAAAGAATTTTTAATAATAAGATAGTGTCAATTGGCCAATTTTGCAACAATTTGTTAATAAAAAAAATTGACCGAGAAATTCGCAAAATAGACACTAGATTCGTGTTCAGTGGATGAAAAAACTTAAGTACTACCTATTTTTAATATTACGTAACCTACTTTTTTGATTTTTAGGTCGGTGGATAAAAGTAGGTGTACTAAATGTTTTTCGACCTGCTAAAACCGAATCCGGGGTCTATTTTGACCTAAAACTGTCAGTTTAATTGTTATTAACAAATTATTGCAAAATTATCCCCAAATTAAGCAAAATTGAGTTTTAAAAGCTAACAAACTTGAAAAATTTGTGAGTAAAACAAAACTTATATGACGTACTTTAGATTAACTGTTTAAAGAATTTGTAGATGTTAATTGCCTTTTCTGATCAAAACTGTTATGAGTGCGAGACTAACTTACATGTATTTTTTATACCCTGAATACGTTTTCAAAGCTGATTTTCAATAAAAATTATATATAGACGATTGTTTAAACAATTTTCAATAGTGAAAGAAATCAGTGAAGAAGTAAACCTCTCCCGCGAGTCCTTAGACTCCCCTTTCCGATTTTTTTTTATTTTCTTTTGTTGCCACCTTAAATAATTTATAATAATTAAAATAATAGTTTCATTGTATCATTGAAATTTTGCGAGAATTGCCCTAGGTCTCATGCGAGAAAAAAGCCGTTTTGGGGAAAAGGTTTTATGCAATAGTGACTGCTTAGGTCAAAAAGACCATTTTGGCCTAAAAGGGCTATTTTGGATAGAGGTCTTATACAATAGGTCAGGAAAATAGTGTTTTTTACCTCTAGCTACCTATGAAAGAACATAGCCACTAAATAAAGATCTCGACTTGGACAAAAATCCTCCAGAAAAAAAAAGAGAACAAAAACATTTTTTTTTTAAATTTTTTTACGTTTTTTTTGGATTTTTGGAAAAATTATGTTATTTCTAAATTTTACATTCACAAACATACTATTAAATGTAAAAAACCATACATACCCTTTTTTATATTTTGTTTACCTTGTGAGTTATTTGCAAAAAACCGTTTTGCCCCCCCTGGGGGACAGCACTGGGTTGGAATGTCCGACTTTATTTCCCCTTTTAATTTATCCTGATACCAACACATTTCACAACTTTTCATTTCTGGAGGATTTTTGTCTAACTTTTTTGAAAAAAAATTAGGTATTAATTCCATAATAGTAGTGAAATATCACCGGTTACATACACACACACACACACACACACAAACGCACATACAGATTTTAAAAACCGATTTTTAGCGAATTTTTATCAAAAGTGTATAGATAAAAAATTTCACAATTTTCACCTGCAAAAAAAAAATTAAAATGATTAATTGTTTCGTTATCACAATAATTTAAACATCCATTATTCTTGAATTCTTTTTCAAATAGGTATACACAATCGCTATTTCTTTTAATTCATAATATTTGAAATATTTACTTATTTTTGAATTCTTTAATACTTAAATAGTATTTAAATTAGTTTCTAATACATTAATGAAGCTGTGAAATAAACAATTATTTATAACTACACATTTAAAATATTTTTTATTTTTTTCTATGCGTTTTTCTATGGGGTCGTTTATTAAATTCATTTGGATCATTAATTATTCTTTTATATTTAATGTTATTAATATTATTTTTATTAGTGGAAAATATTAGGATCAGGTATCATAAGCTTCAAAATTTTCTTTTTTATTAATATTTTCAATTTCTATTATTTCAACAATATTATTTTCCAATGCTAAGTTATTATTAAATATTTTATCGCTTCAATTAGATTCATTAGAAATTATTGTATATATGGTAATTTCTTAATTTTTATCTATAACTTTGATATCTCAAGACCCTTAAAATAAAATTTTATCTACAACGTTATTTATATTAGAATTGTTATTAGCTTGGCTTTTTATTTTAATTAGTTTTTATGCATTTCGAGTTTATTTCTCTGTTAATTTTCATTTTCCAGACTCAATCGCTGATCGTAATTTTTTGTTATTTAAAATATTATCTTCTACAGAAACAAAGATTTTCATTTTAATATTTAATATATATTAAATATTTGCAGCTGAATTTAGTATTTCTAAATCAGAAGAATCTAAATCAGTACTAGAGGTCCATGATAGTTTAAAATATAATACTTTTGAAACCGAAAGTGACATAGAAGATGGTTTTTAAAGGATGACTTTCTTTCGTAATATTTTAAATATTTTTGCTAAAAGGTTTAGATAAATTAGGATTTTTCTTAGACTTTTTCATTTCAATAGCAGAGCCAGAACTTTCAAAAAATTCTTTAAAAGGAACGTTTTTAGTTCTTGTTACTCCTATTTTTTTTGTAACAAATATATATAGGATGATGAATATTTTTTTAAAATAAAACTATTAATTTTGACGAATTTATCGACCTAGAGAGCTAATTAATGAATCTATAGTTTATTAAACTCGACATCTGCAATCACTTTTTTGATTTTAACGTATCAAGCAGTTTTAAATAACTTTTATTAATAATTTTTTAAAAATTTAATTTTATCGAATTAATTTTTTAAAAACATAGAGATGTTAGAAATAACATTTTTAGCCTAAAAAAGGCAGACAAATTTCAATAAAAAAATCCCTCCTGGTGGATGCGAAGCCACGTCCTTCAGATTACTAGTATGGCGCTCTAACACTGAGCTACAGGAAGGTATGACATTCGCTATCTAGAAAGAATCTTTTCTTGAAATTATCGGTTGATTCTTGGTCAACAACCATTTTGAATATTTTAAAAAATAAAAATATTGCAGACATTAGTCCTTTTAATTGTATATAAAAAAATAAACAAATTTAAATTCTAAGCTCTTTTGCAGGGTTTTTTTGTGTTCTTTAAATAAAATAAATATCATAATCATTAATTTTATTCTCTTAAGTATTTTTTATATAAAAAATATTGTTAAACAATTATATTTGGTTATTAATCATTAAATTTTTTAGAATATAATTAAATTATAATATAAATAATTTATTTTTATATAAAATTGATAATAAATCGAATTAGTTTGAAATAAGTTTAAATCGAATAATCGATTTTCATTCGGCCAATCAGTAGACGAATAAAAAGTTTGAATAGAGCAACTTCAGATCTCTATCGATTTTTAACAAAGGGAATATCAGGATGTTAAAAATATTAATAATGTTGGTTAAAATTAGTCTGATTACATATTTTAGAAAATATTTTAATATAAAATAATTTTTTATAGGTAAATGATTTTTATATAGGCTCTGTTATTTCAGAAATCTTATGGACGCATATAATTGGTCTATTATTGTTAACATTCCCAAAACTATTTACTACCACGTTAGTGCAACATTTAAAACTAAAAACTGATGATTTGATATTTTACTCATTTCTTTTAATGACATCTGCGACTATAATAGTACCCAACTTAAACTTCAAATGGTATGTATACAATTTTCTTAAACCTATTATTTTTAGTAATGATTTTTATCATCTCATGTAAAATTTTGTAATATAGGAAACGAAAATTAAGTAACGTAGCTTTAGTTAACGTCATAACCTGCGTTGAATTTGGAACAGTACTCATGTGTATAGCAATGCATAATTTTGCCCTGGCTTTAATTTTGACTGCACTATATGCACCAATGGTACTATCAATTGATAGCATAAAAAAATCAAGAAATAGGTAATATTTTTGTCTCAACAGGCATTACTCAGTGTCTATCATGGTGATTTATTAGAAAACTGTAACTTGAAATATTTAGATATTTACATATAATTTAAAATTAATTGTGTTTTTCTGTTAATCAGTTAATATTTTTTACGAGGGGTTTCGCTTTGAAATGTCTAAATATCAAGAAAACTTTGGGTAATAAAAAAAAAATCTACTGGATGTAATGATATCATTTTTTTAAATTATATTTGTACATTGTTAAACATTAAATTTTTATTATCATTTTTTTTGGCCTTGAATAAGTGCTTCAAAGATGGCGTTAAAGTGATGAAGGCAAAAAAAATAGAAAGTTGTCCACATGATTCCTGTGGCCAGGAAATCATCGGAAACAAAAAGAAACTCGTATTTCTGGACCCTTTGAACTTAGCATTTACCTAGGGAGAAAGAAAAATTTTAAAAATAAAAAAATTACACGTAAAAAACAAAAATAGTCATAAAAAGACCTCATTTTTTGGCATTCTCCGCCATAAAATTTTTTATTAATATTCCGATCAACTTCACAGTAGGTAAATGCCATCTCAAGTATATATTAAACAAAATAAAAAAAAGGAAATGTACTTTGAGTGAGTAGTTTTTTCGTAATCGTGTGGACGAATTTAAAAAAGTGTGTTTCGAGAAAAACGCGTTTGAAATTTTTAGTAAGGAAAAAATTCAATTACATTTAAATATTTCAAAATTCTGCGTCCTCGTCGATACCAGGTCAAATAATATATGTTTAATAATATGTAATTAATAATATCTAATTATTAATAATAATAATATCGATAATAATAACGATAATAATTCCAGGGCATGACCCCCATGCTGAAACTCGAAATCCGAGATCTGGATGGGGTCACGAATGAACGGGAGATCAGGGAAGCCGTTGCCAAAGAAATAGGAATGAAACGTGGAGATCTATTACCCCCAGTCTCCAAAACTAAAGGTACTACGAGCCAATTAGAAGTGGTAGAACTACTCGAGGTTGATGCTCTACGCCTGGCCAAGAAGGGAAAAATCCTATCCAAATTGGCTGGGCTTCAAACAGAGTGCGCCTTCGAGCGAATGCAAGGCGGTGTTTTAGATGTCTTGGCTATGGACATAACCAGTATGACTGCAAACGCCCAGACCGAAAGAAAGCGTTTCTCAAATGTGGCATTGACGGCCACAAAAGAACAGAATGCAATAAGGAAAGACATGAGTGTTTCCTCTGCAAGAATAGGGACGACAAGTGCTCTACGAAGCACTATGCTGGAGAAGGAAACTGCCCCAGCTACCGTGAGGCTCTGGCTGCGGCAAGGAATAAGTGTCATCGGTAATGATCAAGGTTCTACAAGGGAACATGAATCAAGCCCGGCCAGTTGGTGCTTTGTTGGAACAGATTGCTCGTGAAGAATATTCAAATATCCTCTTACTAAGTGAGATCAAGTTAAAAGCCCACGTCGGTCCCATCCTCCTTGTCAAGGCCCTTGGCCAACATACCAACATAGGAGGACCCAAACCAGGGAAGTGAAGATTGTTGATATGCGTGGTCAACTCTATCCTGCTCTATGGATCAGAGATCTAGGCGGATATCACCAAAACTGCCAAGTAAAAGGCAAGCAACTGGCAAGCAGCACTAAGGATCGCCTGCGCGTACCATACGGTATCCCTTGAGGCGATCCAGATAATAACATCGTTCATACCCATCGACCTGCTAGCATTGGAGCGGAAATACATTTACGATAGTGTAGAGGACCGCAAAGTGGCATCCACTCGCGCCCGCTCCACCTCTATGAGCGCATGACAGGAACGATGGAAAAATGAACGAAAGGCCAGACAGACGCGTACTCTGATCTCAGATCTGCAGGCATGGACTGGGCGACAACATGGGGAGGTGGAGTTTTACCTCACCCAGTTTTTAACTGAACACGGGTATTTCCGTGTCATGTTAAAACATTGGCGTAAGGTGGTAACAGAGGAGTGCTTGCACTGCCCAGGCGTGAAGGATACAGTGGAGCACACATTCTTCGGAAATTTGCGCTACGTGGAGCGGCACCTGCCCTTCCCAATTTGGGGGCCGGAGAAGGTGGTCCCGGAAATGCTACGGAGTCCCGGAAACTGGAACAAAGTAGCAAAGTACGTGAGTGCAACCTTGTTGAAGAAGAAAGAGGAGGGCTTTTCATCGTAGAGAGCTCTCCTGTCCCTAGGCAGGGGGGAAGGCAGCGGCCAGTTGCTTAGGCTGCGCGTCCCAAACTGAAGTTATACCTAAAAAGGGAGTTCCGGTTTGGGGCAAACAAACGCAGTGGGGTTTATAGTTTGTTTATCCAGTAAGAACGTCCCAAACTGAAGTTATATTTGAAAAGGGAGTATTGGTTTCGGAGAAACAAGCGCGGGGGGATTAAAGTGTATTTATCTGGTAAGAAACTGAGGCGTAGCCGGCGGTCGCCGGTAGTCTCCCAGGCGTTCAGTTTACGTGTCTTTAAGGCCCGCAAACACTCCATGGCTGATGCAAGATTCACATAATTCCCTTAAAAAAAAAAAACAAGTATTTATAAAAGTAAAAAAAGTATTTTGGGGAAAAATTTAAAAATTCATAAAATTGATACGAAATTTTGAAAATACACAAAAATTGGTATCTTTATGTAAAATTTCCCGCGGAATCCGAATTTTCGGTCAGATTTTTGATTGATCACGTGACTTGACAGGAAATTTGAAATTTTTAAAAAGTGAAAATTTTGGAATCAGTTTTTTTGCTCTAGATTTTTAAGGGAGCCAAAAAACAAAACAAAAATTTTACCATAAAAAGTGTACATGAAGACAAAAATTTTGAGTATTTCAAAAGTAAAATTGGCTTGTCTGCTGGGGAGTTATGGATGCTACAAGTTGTAACGTATTTACTCGATTTCTCGCGCATTCGCATCTCGAATAATGAACCACGGAATCGGATAGCCAGGGACATTTCCTATCCGGGCCTATGAGGAAAATTTTTTTTGCAATAAAATAAGAGCCTGAGACAATTTTTAGTTATTTTTGCGCTCTTAAAATTAAAAAAAATAAAAAGCACAAAAAAAAGTAATTTGGCTGTAAAAAATCAAGGAGAAGACCTAGGCGGCTAAAAATTGGGGAGGTAACTTATTTTCGATAGTACTTTGAGGGGAAAAATATTTTGGGACCGATTTGAAGACCCAAGAATTAGGTTTACATACACTTGAGGAATATCGACCCATATACATTTTTTTTCCATACATAGGGTTGTGTTGCCTTTATCAACTGATGTACCTAACTCAGTAAACCGTATTCTTCTTATGATAAGTGAGTGGTCGATATCAAATAACCTCTTAATTACTTTTTTTTTGCATTTCTCAACCAAACTCTAAAAGCCTTTTTTTTAAGATAGCTGAAAATTAGATATTAATATAAAATTACCTTATTTCTATTAATATTATGACAAAATTTATTCAATTTCTTAATTTATAACTTTTTAAAAGCCGCAACAACAATAAGCTTAATTAATTCACTTTTATTTTTTTATTTTATTTTTTTTTTCATCAGAATTTTTTAGAATTTTTTTTTTTATTTTTTCATTTTGGATGTAAAATTAAGCCGGGAAAACTAGGATTCATATTTCAAACCACTAAAATGTAAAAAATTATTACTCAAATGATTTCAAATTTAAATATTATCATGTAATGAGGTAATTTACTCTCAAATTCGGTTTAAGATGGTTAAACTGTAAATCTTAAAATTTACCCTTAATGATTTATTTATTTTGTACTTGCATTGTTTTTAATCACAAATGTCTATCCTTTATGTATTCTTGATTGCTGGTATCGTTTTGATTAGCAAAAGTCATATTGTCAAATATTTTAATACAGTTAATTGTACGAATAATTATGTCATAGATTCTTATAAATATTCTTAAAATAGTTTACATCAGTATTATATTCTTTATGTTTTATGCCAAATAATTGTTTAATATATTTAAAATTTTTAAGCTTTATGAATATTATTCAAAGGTATCTCTTTTTAAAAAATTTTATAATCACGAACGAAAGTTGTTAGCTGAAAAATATTAATTTTATTATATTACTAAACGTATTAAATATTCGCATAGTAAATATCAGCATATATTGATAGAAAATTGTTGAAAAATTTTTTTATCAATTTTCCAAGAATTTTTTAATCAGAATATTGTGTAATAATGTTATAAACACAAATTAATTAAATAAAGTGGATTTTATAAATATTTCTCGAATCAAAAATTTTTTTAAGAAAGATATGAAAGACAAGAATGATAAGAAAGGTAAGAAAGAAATATACAACGTTCAGCTAACAATTTTCCATCGTGAATAGATCACTTAATTAATTTTTTATAAAAATTACGAACACTAAAATCATATTTCTAATTTTTATAATCATTAAACTATAAAAGCAAAAAAAGACAAAAGATAATGTAAAGTATAATAATCTTATAATTCTCTGAAATATCTAAATTCTAAAAATATTTAATTATCTCTATTAATATTGTACTCTTTCAATTGTGAAAATACAAATGTATAATTGTTTAAATTATTTATAAAACTTTTTAAAAAACACAAAATAATGTTTAAAAAAAAATTTTTTTTTCGTAAATAGTATTTTTATTCTTAAATTCTTTTTATACTAAATTTATAATTTAGTGAAGATACCGGTTTAGCACCTCAGTGAAAGCATGGCTGCCATCAGCAATACAGCTCTATAATAAACTCTTCATATATTAAAATTGCAGTCATAAATTTATTTAAAACCTTTCACAATTTCAGTCTATGAAACCTCCAGTGAGTTCTAAACAAACTTATTGTTAATTCTATGGTTGTTATTGTGGTAGATAGTCTTGATAAAAGATATCACTTATTACACAATAATTGTAAAATTTACAAAGATTACCACTAAAAGGGGGTATTTTTTATGTATTGGGAAATTGAATGTCTAGATTTGGTCTGCATGGTTTTTTTCAGGTAGCTTATATTAGAAATAAGACTTCATGGCTCATGCAAAAATCACGCTTTTTCCTTAAAAAAAATTATTTATTTATAAATAGATTTTCAACATATTATGTAAGAAAAGGGAAAATATAACACATGCACATCGCCAGCGGGATAATTGTGCTCCAATCATCTTGCAGACAATATGCAATAAAATACAAGTCATTTCCTATTTGATTGTGCTACATAATTATTGTAATCACCTTAAAGAAATTTAATTCCGATGCCAAAATACCTCAAATTATTTTTTCTAGAAATTTTATATGATGTAAATAGTGCGTAAAAAAATTTTTGAGCAAATTCCCCGAGGGATTTAAATTTTTTGTGGGCGGATGTGAATTTTTGGTAGTTTAGGGATGCAATATTTTTGAAAAGTTTTTTTTAATAAACATTATTATTTAAACAAAGGCGTGTACTCAAATATGAATGAATTACTATCTTTGTACATGAATATACTTAATTTTGTATGTGTATAGGCATGTGTGTGCGTATATGCACTTGTATGTGTGAGTTAATTGACAATTAAAAACTTATAATTTATGCGACAAAAACTAAAATAAATAAATAAAAAATATGTATGAGCATTAGAGTGGACCTATTTTTGGACTTTGTGGAAAAGCTTTGCTCCCCGGGTTTTTTTGTGAAGTTTTGGTCATAAAAAGTTCCCAGTTCCAAGGATTTTGCTTTCGCCTTGCAAAAACACGTGCCTGTAACCACCTCAATTTCCCCATTTAAATAACATGGGAATTTTGAGTTTTTAGCTATACAAATTTTCACAAAAGCCAAAGAGTATTTTAAAATGCTAATTTTTACTGGAAAACATACTTTTATATGTTGTAAAAATATGCAAACAGCCCTGCATTCATTCCAAAGTGAATTTTGGGACTAGAAAAGCAAATTTACATGTTGGCTCAATCTTATTAAACAGGGTTTTTCGGGAATTTTCGATAAAAAGCTACAACCTCAAAAATTAACCGAAACACTTCTGATTAATCTACTTTTTTTGGTGTAAGTGTCACCTTTCAAACAACGTAGGCCGTATATTGTTATCACTGTTTCTCTTAACGCTGTTGTCAATTGACCTTATGGTAATTTTTGACCCGAAATGACCAATTTTTAACTTATTTAAATTGCCGCCAAAATTGTAATTTTTCACGAAATTGAGTTTTAAAGCAATTAAAAATTTTTTACAAGCTTCAAGTTTCCAAAAATTTTTTGGAAAATTTTTTGTTAAGTGTAAAAATTGGTGACACTTACACCAAAAAAAGTAGACCAACCAGAAGTGTTTTGGTTAATTTTTGAGGATGTAGCTTTTTATCGAAAATTACCGAAAAACGCTGTTTTATTAGATTGAGCCAACATGTAAATTTGCGTTTCTAGCCCAAAAATTAACTTTGGAATAAATGCAGGGCTGTTTGCATGTATTTACAACATATAAAAGTATGTTTTCCAGTAAACATTAGCATTTTAAAACGCTTTTTGGCTTTTGAAAATTTTTACAGCTAAAAACTCAAAATTCCCATGTTATTTAAATGGGAAAATTGAGGTGGTTACAGACACGTGTTTTTGCAAGGCGAAAGCAAAATCCTTGGAACTGGGAACTTTTTATGACCAAAACTTCACAAAAAAACCCGGGGAGCAAAGTTTTTCCACAAAGTACAAAAATAGGTCCACTCTAATGAGCATGTATGTGTTCCGTGAGTATTTATGTGTGTGTATGTGTGAGTGTGAACGTATATGTGACTGTATGTGTGTTTGTGTGAGTTTATGCTTAAATATATTTTGGGAAGGGTGGGAAATCTAAATAACTTTAAAAAATTTATCTTTAGGGAATAAATTTTATTGAATGAATAACACGCTATTATTTTTACGTAAACTAAAAAAATAAATTTTTAGTTATTTTTATTAATCGCCCAAATATTTTCTAAGTATATATTTATATTATTATTTTTGATTTTATTGACCTGTACTGGGCATAATTAATAAATGAATCATATTAAATTAAATTGACCTATCTTGATATGTGTATGTTTTAAATTACATCTCTTTTTTTTTTAAGACATATCAAGCGGCAATATTATATAATTTTTAAAATTCATTTAAAAATTATTTTTCAAAAATACGCGGTTGTTAATGTAGGTACAGAAGGTACCTGCAGCGTTTCGATCAGCATCTCCTCAGTGTGGCTGAGTTTGTTGGTGTGTGCCACAGACGCTGGTGTATTACGTCTGTAATTTTTCTTATATAGAGAACAAATTCCTATTTTATCACTTGCGAGATACTATAGCAACTTGTTCCTTATATATGAAATGAATGGAATGACATCGGATTTAAATTTGTTTAAGACCACCGTGTCCTACTTCCCTATTTATTAATTAACAGTCCAACTCGAAATAAAATTTACTCATTTTTGGATCTTATAAAATATTTGTATTTGTAGAAATGCTCTACTAATATTTGTAGTGTTATTACTATCTCTTAGTATTAAGAGTTTTTTTACTGTGAATTTTAAAAATAAATCACCATTTTTGACCTGAAAAACGTACATATTAAATTTGTTTTAATTATTATTAATTTTAATTTTTTCAGATTTCAGAAAGTGTTATACAGTATTTGGCCTCTGTTACATCCTTTTTTTATTACATGCTTAACGATTTCTGTCTATACTTGTGTTAATCATGCAGACGAAGATATCATATCAATATTTTTTAAATCTTTTAATGCAATCAAACATGCTTTTGTATTAAGTATCATAGACTCTATGATTTATGGTAATTGGTTTTATAATATAGTTGTATCAATAATGTTTCCAATTTGGATGTTGTATTGGAAAATTGTAATAAACAATGAAAAAATAAACAATTAAATAAAAAAAAATTTTATTTCATATGTTTTTAACATTCGTAAGGTAAATCAAACGTATATAAGTTTAATTTGAAACTTCATGATAATTATTGTCAATACGCGCCATTGTGAAAAGTAGTGCATTAAATTTACAATTTAAGATAAATTTTTTGAAAATTATGCCTAGAAAAACAGTGATTAAAACTGACATATTGAATGTAATTTTATTCAGATTTATACATTTAAAAAAGCTCATTGGATTTCTACAGCATGGTTTATCAGTTTCATTCTTAAAATATTATTAATAGAAAAATATTAGAGGCACAATATCTCTAAATCGATTAATTAGATCACTTTCATTTTTTAATCTTAAGCTTTTATAATTGAATTGATGACTAAGTTAGTTTTTGAACTAAACCTAGTATCTTTGCTTATGCGCGTAACTATAAAATTAACTTTTATATTTTAATAATTATTAATTAATAAAATCGGTCTTTACGAACAAAGGATGTTGATAATTTTTACTACTAAACGTGGTGTACATTTAAATACTCAACGTAGTAAATATAAAACATTTTTATAAAAAATTATTGAAAAATTTTTTCAATCAGTTTTCTATCAATGTTTGCAATTAAATATTGTGTAATGATGTTATAATCATAAATTAATTGAAAAAAAAGTGGTTTCAATAAATATTTCTCAAAATCGAAAATGCCAGAGCCGGTGGGATTTGAACCCACAATTCTTTCATATCTAGAGAAATCGCTTTAGCCAACTAAGCTACGGACGCCGTCAAAAATTCTAAACAAAAATTATCAACCTCCTTTTTTCGTAAAGACCGATTTCATTAATTAATTGTTCCAAGATGGGATGGATTTGAGGTTTGAATTAAATATGTAATGCGGCAGCCATTATTGTTAATGTAGTATATATTTGCAGTGTGTGTTCATGGCGGTGTCGGAGAGCGAACTGAGCTCTCGACCGCATTTATACAATAGAGGCGCTGTCATGCGCAATATAATAAGATACATAATACAAGGAGACGTATAATACATATAATACATATATATATATACTGGAACATTCCACCCACCCATTCTGCGGAGTAGAATGTTAATACAAAAGCTTATAAAAAATAAAGATTTAGTTTTAAAAATTAATTAACAATAAAATATAATTTAGTTTATAATAATAGTATATATACAATAATTTTGATTCTAAAATGATTCTAAAATAAGTAATCTTTTGACAATATAAAAATATAAATTTGACAATGAAAGGCAATAGTTTGACAGTAAAATACAATGGTTTGACAATAAAATACAATGGTTTGACAATAATATACAATCTTCAGCACCATCTACCAGATCAGAGTATCTGACAATCTATTGAGACCTCCAGTCAGAATCATGATAATTAAAAAATTAAACAGAAACATTGATTCGCCTAGATCAACACATGTGAAACATACAATTTAAGAATTAATAAGTAATTAAACAATGCTCCCGCGATTCTAAGCAAAACAAAATGATCCTTAAAGAAAATAGTCTCAAAAATGTAAATGAAAAATGTAAAAAGGTACTGAAGAATAATTAAGTTATAAGACTAAAATATTGTTACATTGTTAAATAAAGAATACATTATTCTATGTTTCTCCCCCGACAAAAAAAAAGGAAAACCGAAAAGACTGGTACTAAAATTAATTACGCCACCCACCTTATTTGATTACTATGAGAAAGTATGCCACCCACCATGTTAAATTTGATGGAACTAAAATTAGAGAAAATAAATGAAATACAAACAGAGGTGAAGCCCAAATAAAAGAATGAGAGAAATAGAAAAATGTACAGTTAGAGGTTATAATATTCATAAATTTTAAAGTTTACTAAAAGACTAATTTTGACTAGTTTTGTTTTAAAGCTAACAATGAGAATTAAACATGTAAATATTTAATTTGTAAAGGAACGAAAATTGTCTATATAAGTCATATTTGTAAATAACCTAGATTCGTGAGAGCAGTGATATACCTTAAATACTGAAAATTTACAAGACATGTTTAAGTATTTGAAGTTACAATCAACTTTGACAGAAGTTAATGTATAACAAAAAAAAATAAAAATTTATACGAAATTCAAATACTAAAAACTATAATTGTTGATACTGGAACATTAATGATTATTAATTTTTTTAATTATATAACTTTGGCCACAAATAGGACGCTAGGCAGGTCCTGCCAAGAAGTAAAAACATCTTTTGAGCTCTTAACGCGATCCTTTTATATCGTAACTGCCCTCGACTAGACCCAGCCTTGGAAAATAAGGTGTATAGAGAAGGCGGTACGCATGTGGCTGGCTATTGCGTGGTTATTCTCTCACAAATTCAAACATTTTTATATCACTCATACAGGTTTGATGACGCAGAAAGCCTTCAACGAAATCCGCAATATATCCCAGGTAAAACCGCTACAAATACCAGATAATTATATACATAAAAGGTTTGTGTTATAACTTACTTATGAGTAACACCTTACATCATGACTCAAAAATGAACCCTAACCTAAACTTGCTACCTTAAATCGTAACTTAATTAAAATCCAACCCTTAAGTAATAATAATAATAATAATAATATCCCTATTAAGACTCATTAACGACATTAACTTTAATTAATTTTAGAAATCACAGTAACTTATAACTTAATAAACCCTTAAATTAATGATCAAAGCCATGATCCATTTCGCCCCATAATGCCCCTTAATTTATAAAATTGTACTTTGTTAAATATTTGATAAAAGATAATTACATTTCAGGGCATATAACGAAACCTTTTACGGATTCGAAATACTCTTTAATGATGACTGTTTTACCGACGGAAATACTGCAAGTTATTCATTAATTAATAACTGTAAATTATTGTAAAAATAGTCATTAGTTATTTAACAATAATATATTACTTATTTTAATTAAGCAATATTATTTTATTAATTATTAGTGAGCTTGGTATATGGAAAATTTAAATAAAGTGAGTTCGATTTGTATGGTCGGGTCTTCAAAACTGCCCCAAAGTATTTTTTTTATGAAAGTACTACCAAAAATAAGTCACCAGCCCAATTTTTAGCCTGCCAGAGCGAAATCTCAATTTTTGGCAGCCATTTTTGTGTTTTTGACTGTCGTAAAAAATGTACGAAAAATGAGTCATAATTTTTTTTAATATAACTGTAAAAAACTCACATTAGCATGACAAATTTATTCCTTATGGGTCCGGATAGGAAATTTCCCTGGCTATCCGATTCCGGGGTGAAAAATTATTTTTGAGTAGCAGATGCGCGAGGAATCGCTAAGATAGGCTGTTTTTTTTCAAAAGTCAATTTCTCAAATGCCTATTAGTGAAAAATTTTCTAAGCAGGCTTAAAATTTTCCTTATACCTTATATTTTTTGGCAGAAAAAAAAATTCGATGGGACACTGCTTTTTGGGAGCTCTAGATAAAAAAATAGCAGCTTCCAAAACATCATTTTTTACAAATTTCCCGCCAAGTCACGTGACCAATCAAAAATCTGACCAAAAATTTGTATTCCGCGGGAAATTTTACATTAGTATATATCTTTTCATGTTTTTAAGAGCTTTTATGTTACAACAGTGAAGTAATAAAGAATTTTCTGATAAATTTTGAATAATTTGGTATAATTTAAAAAATAAAAAAATTCCTTAAAAAATGAGGTATTTTAATCTTACAATTTAAAATTTCGCTGCCTTAACATAAACGCTCTTAAAAACATGAAAAGATTTATCCATATGTAAAATTTCCCGCGGAATCCAAATTTTTGGTCAGATTTTTGATTGGTCGCGTGACTTGGAGGGTAATTTTAAATTTGTAAAAAATGATCTTTTGAAAGCTGCTATTTTTTTATCTAGAGCTCCCAAAAAGCAGTGTCCCATCGAATTTTTTTTTCTGCCAAAAAATATAAGGTATAAGGAAAATTTTAAGCCTGCTTAGAAAATTTTTCACTAATAGGCATTTGAGAAATCGACTTTTGAAAAAAAAACAGCCTATCTTAGCGATTCCTCGCACATCTGCTACTTAAAAATAATTTTTCACCCCGGAATCGGATAGCCAGGGAAATTTCCTATCCGGGCCTAAAAGGAAAAATTTTTTCATGCTAATGTGAGTTTTTTACAGTTATATTAAAAAAAATTATGACTCATTTTTCGTACATTTTTTACGACAGTTAAAAACACAAAAATGGCTGCCAAAAATCGAGATTTCGTTCTGGGAGGCTGAAAATTGGGCTGGTAACTTATTTTTGGTAGTACTTTCATAAAAATACACTTTGGGGCAGTTTTGAAGACCCGACCATACAAATCGCACTCACTTCATTTAAATTTACCCATATAATTAACTTATAATTTACGAATTCATCTATCTCTTATACTAACAATTCGTATAATTTTTTTATCTTCGAGCGTGCACGGGACTTGATCCCTGAATCGAATAGCGCCTAGTTCCTCATAGAGTAAAAAGCCTTCAAAAGCCAAGATTTGGCTAATTTTCTTTTAACTATATTATTTGATTAACTCTCCGTGGGGTCACTATATTTTTACCCTCGCGTTTGGGGTTACTGTAACGATATCGACAATGCCAATTTTTGGCTCCTTTAAAAATAATTTTTGGCCAAATTTTTTTTTTAAGGTTTTAGATAAATATTTCACTTAAAGTATAAAAAAGGTTTTAGGCCAAAATGTTCGCTCAGTTTTGGGCAAAAAATTCCGGAATGGCGGAAAACGAGGATTTTTTTAACTTTCGGTCCAAAATTTATATCTCCGGCTCTAATTGATATTAAGGGGAAATATTCTAGGGATTTAATCTTCAGATATATCTTCAAAAAAAAAGCCCAGATTTGGCTCCGTAGCAAAAATCATATTTATTTTGCAATCTGAAAAATGGTGTTTTTTCGATTTCAAAAAATTGAAGGTTTTATGTGCTATACACCACCCCAGGGGCATCAAATGTCGAAAAAATTATTTGTAGATGAACTTCAACATTTATATGAATAAATAAAAAAAAAATTCCAAAAAAATTAAGGTGTTGACCGCAACAACCGGATAAGCTGTAATAATCAGAAAAAAAATGATGTTTTTTTTGGGAAAAATTAAAAACAAATATGTTATCACTATATTTATTATTTTTTTTTTTTATTTTAAAAACATTTATTATAAAAAATACAAAAAATTAAGTACAAAATTTAAAAATTTTATGTTCTACATTTATAACAAATATTGATATGATGCTCATCGCACGCTGCTCTTCCACAGTTAGAACAGCAAAAAATTGTTCTCTTCTTATCAGTAGGAGCAGTGCCGGATTTAGGCTTGTAGGGGCCTGAAGGTACCCAATGCTAAAAAAATTTTGTGGGGCCCTTTCTAATGGCTCCATTTGTGCCTACATGGTGAATCCGGAACTGAGTAGGAGGACAGCAGGAACGCAAATGTCTTTTACCATCTTCGAATTAAATCAACTACTTCTCGTGTTCTTGACGCTTATTTAGGATGTTCCAAACGAGTCGATAAATGAGGTTTTATAAGATCTAAACCAAGTTTCATTAGGAAATCTTTTCTTACCAGTTCAAGTTCTTCTTTAAAATTTAAAATTATGTTTGAATTGACTCCAGCCTGATCTAGCATTCCATAAAATAGTCTCATTGGCCACCTTTTACTGACTCTGGTTTAAAAATAGTTCCCTCAGAACGTAATCTGCAGGTAAAAAAACTTTTTATTTGAGAACAATAAGAATTTCGGGCACTTTTTTGGTAAAAAACACGTGGTTATCATGTATAATTAATTTGTATGCAAAAATAAGTTAAATATTTTAACAAATAACTTTATTTAGAGCAAAAATAAAAAAATTTTTTACTTACCAAAATTAGCAAAAAAAATTACGTCCTGGGGTCACGGACACGATATCGTCAACGGTCCAACTTTGCACTGACGCCACGACTAAACGGCTAAATCGATACTGACGCGGCTTGGCAGATGTTCATATAATGGTGTCAAGTTTTTTTAGGAAGGGTTACCAGCTGCCAACCATTGTGCATGTCTGAGATACGAAGAAGGTGCAATTCCTTAGATGACGAAATCGTTACAGTGACCCCACGGAGGGTTAATAAACGATCGATTAATTATTTATTAATAAATTAACAAATAATAAAAAGTAGCCGCGAGGTTTAAAAATAACTCACACCCTTATATTTTCGTGCATTAATTTCCGTTAATTTACTTAAACCATGAACTAACAAATTTAACCAACTATTCATTTATTAATAACGAAATATAAGGATATTGTATCCGCCATATTTTATTCTTAAGAGAACATGCGATATAGATTCAAAACACGTTTTCAATTTTTCTCTACTTTACACGAATTCACTTTTTATTGTTTTAATTAATTATAATTTTCCGTAATATTTAATCCTTTAATTCCCAGATAATTCTTCAGATAATATTTAATTAATTAGAACATGCATTATCTCTTGCATACATCTTGGAGTTCCCAAGAGACGTTCGTACGCTACGGTGCACAATAGCTGTTTGATCGGCCTTTATTTGTTAAAAACCCCTACTTTTATGTAAATTTCTCTCCTTATTATAAAAACGTTTGCTGCGCTCCTTTCTCTCTCATTCTGTGGTCGGGGGTAGTCCACAACTCATCAATTTGTAAGTCAGTTCAAAAATCAAAATATGTGCCGCCCAGTGTATTAATCAAATCATTCTAAATTAAATTTGGTGCTTAAACTCAATCAAATCAATACATTTTTTCTTAAATGCCAGCCTTTTATTAACTTCAATTTTTATACACCCCCCCTCACCAAATCGCTAAAATTTTTGATGGAAATTGTTAAAAAAACACTAAAAATGATGTTAGCAATAAGTTTTAGTTAGGAAAAATTCAACATCAAAAATTTTTTTTTTAAATAAAAAATAAAAAAAATTATTTTTGTAAAAAAGTGTTTGTAGATATTTTTAATCATTTTTTTTACGTCAGCTCTTATGATTAGTGATTTTTTTAGTGGGGGCTTCGTCCCTATACCCCCACTGGGGGCGTCGCCCCCTCGCCCATCGAAGTTTAGCTTATTCTAGGGGTAGGTGCAAGTACAGCATTTGGGGGTAGGTTATAAATAATTATTTCTTTAGTGGGGGCTTTGCTCCTATACCCCCACGGGGGGCTTCACCAGTAGTAATAGTTCTACTGTGGCGAAACCGCGAAGTCAGCAAAATGTGAAATAGATACATGTGAATGTGCGTATGCTATGAAAGAACTCTGACCTTGTCGTAAGTGTGTGGGAGATGATGCCACGTCTTTGCTAATTTGTAATAATTATAATAATATTAAATTTTTAGTTATTTCTATTAATCGCCCAAATATTTACTAAGTCTATATAAATTATTATTTTTGATTTTATTGACCTGTACTGGGCATTATTGTTAAATGAATCATATCAAAGCAATTTAATTTGATATGATTCATTTAACAATTATGCCCAGTACAGGTCAATAAAATCAAAAATAATAATTTATATAATAATATTCTATTTTTTTTTTTTTAATGCATATTATTTTTGCTTACTAGGTTATAAATTTTTTTTAAATTTGTTGATTTTTTGACATAAATTTTCAAATTTTGTTGAATTTAAAATATTGATTTATTTTTTAATTGGTGATATGTATTAATATTTTTTAAAATATTTACCAAGATTCGATTTTTTTTTTTTTTTAATAACCTACCGAAGATATTGAATTCTAATTGATCAATCGTAAATTACTTGAAATTTATATGACATATATTCTTAAAACCTGTTGGAAATCATTGTAATTTTAGGTAGCTAAAAAACCAAATTATTTTAATTTATCCAAACTTTAGGGAGAAGTCAACAAGTAAAATTTTTCGGGTATACTATAACCTACCAAAGATATTTAATTTTAAAGGATCAATCGGAAATTACTGAAAATTTACATGCTGAATCTTTTAAAACTATTGGAAATTGTTGACATTTTAGTTAGTTGGATGATCAAATTATTTTAATTAAACAAAAATTTAGGGAAAAATAAACTGGTTAAATTTTCGGGGTTTTGAAAATTTTTTGAAATTAAATTTTTTTTGTTGAAAATTTGGTGCTTTTTTGACGATAGAGGTCGTTTTCCTTTTTTTTTTTTTTTTAATATTCGGTTGTTTTTTTTTTGAATTCAGGTAAATATTTTAAATTATGTTTAGTAATCTGTAAACCAGCGAGTTTTTAAAATCTTGGTAATTTTTTGGAAGTAAAATGGGTAATAGAAATTCGAAGAACATTCCCAAATACAGTCGACTTGAAAACGACGTGAAAAATGACGAAAATGCTTATGTTTATTATTGGAAACAAGTAAACTGCAATAAATGGACCACTAATAGTAGTAGCAACAATAAATGGACCACTAATTTTTGTGAAAAAAACTGATTCCAAAGACGAAAAGAAGCCATTGTTGGGGAAAACGAAAAAGAAATAAATTCAAAATATTAATTTTGATTTTACGATTACAATATATATTTTATATTTATTATTCACTTTTTTGTTATTTGAATCCTCTTAAAAAAAAAAAAATAAATAAATATACTGTTGACTTTTTTCTCTTTCTACCCGTAGAATCCATTTTCATTCTCAGGGATCAACTTTTACATTAGGAATTTAATTTAGGTTTAAGTGTATAATTTTGGCCTTTGAAGGTAAGTAGTAATATGAAGACATTAAATTTTACTGGATCAATCGGAAATTACTGAAAATTTATATGATGTAAATCCCTTAAACCTATTGGAAATTGTTGCAATTTTAAGTATTTAGGAGATCAAATTATTTTGATTAAACCAAAATTTAGAGAAAAATTATCAGGTAAAATTTTTGGGGTTTTAAAAATTTTTTTAAATTAAGTTTTAATTTTCGTGACCCCACAAACCTTCAGATGTAGTTTTTGTGCTAAAAAATTAAATTTAAACCAATAATTTAAAAACGATTTAAAGTACTCGGCAAATTATCTCGAAATATGGTCAATTTTTGGTCCAAAATAAGGGATGAAATTTGGGTTAAATCTGATTAAAATTTCGATTTTTAAGACCTAAGAAACCCATAGACACAACTTTTGTGCCAAAAAAATTAATTTAAAGATACTAAACATAATTAAAAATTACTCCCTGAATTCCTAAAAAAGTTACAGAATTTTAAAAAAAAAAGTTAAATGACCTGAATCGTCAAGAAAAATTTTTTTTAATTTCATAAATTTTTAAAAACCCGAAGTTACCTGATTAACTTTCTCTAAATTTTAGTTTAATTGAACTAATTTGATCACTTAATTATCTAAAATGGCAATAATTTCTAATAATTTAAAGGATTTTCCTCTTATAAATTTTCAGTATTTTCCGATCGATCCATTTTAATTTAATGTTTTTGGTAAGTTATAGTATACGCCAAAAATTTCACCTGTTGACTTTTCTCTAAATTTTGGATTAGTTAAAATAATTTTGTCATTTAGCCACCTAAAATTATAACGATTTCAAATAGGTTTAAAGAATCTATGTCATATAAATTTCCAGTAATTTACGATAGTTCAGTTAAAATTAAATTTCTTCGGTATTATATGAAGCGTTTAAGCTACACATTTTATTATTGATAAAAATACTAAAGACATAATTATAATAATCATGATATTTTAATTTTATAAATTTCATTTATATTGATTTTTTCACCATAATTTTTAAATTTAGAAAAAGCAAAGTTTCTTTGCTAAGAAATTTTTAAAATTAGTTAGCATTTTTTTATCTTTGTTTACTCGGATGTTTTAAGTTTCTGTTATGCATTTTTTTTTCATTTATTATGTGGATACTTGAATTGCGGAGGTTCATAATGTTTGTTAATGAAATACACATTTTAAGAAAATTCTTTTATTTGTTGAATTTACAATATTTGATTTCACATATGTGTTTCGATATTTCTAATCGATTTTTTAGGTACTCTGAAATTTTCGTTAGATATGTATGAATTTCGAATGAAAAGTAAAATAATTATTTGCATATTAAAGCGTTATTTTTGTCCCAATAAATACAATTTCGGCATCATCATCACTATCAGTTGAATCCTTGTTTTGAAATAAGAAATTTAACCTTTTGATCAAAGCTTTGGAATCTGTTTGATCCGAATAGACATTTGACTTCACTGTGAAATTTAAAATTTTAACAGCATCAAGAATGTCTTTTACAATTTTCAGGAGATTATCTTGAAAATTGTCTATATAATTCGTTAAACTCTGCGAAAAGTTTGATATTTTGACTGCCACTAAAACTTTGCGTAATATTTTTTCGTAACGTAACGCTAATCTCTCGATATCTATTTCTCGATTATTAGTCTTCAAGTAATAATATTCATCTGCTTTTTCTACGGATGCTTTTGTCTCGAAATCGTTTTCATTTGCTGTGAAAAAGCTGGAGGTTTTTTGCTTTTTTGCATCTTTTGTTTTTCTTTAATTTTATGTGAATTTGCGATTAATTTTGAGTTTGTGACCATTCCGTTGTGAATTAAGATTCTTGAATTGCATAATTTATCGGTACATCGCCATAGTTTGTCAACAATTTTCATTAATAAACGCCGCTATCACGTGAGACCTTTGGGCAAAAACTAACCTTTCGCCGCAACAGAATTTTGCGCATTTGACTTTGAATCTTGCGCAATTTCTTCTAGTTTGCGCATTTAAGAACATAATACATATGAAGTAAAGAAAAAATTTGCAATGTTCATTAATAAACGCTGCTGTCGCGTGAGACCTTTGGACATAAATGATCCATTGGGTAAGAAAAGGCCCTTTTACCTTACGCGCAACAGGGCTGCCGCACAGCGAGCAAGCGTTTTTAACGGAGGTCAAAAACGCTTGTGGCAGCCCAGGTGCTGGTAAGGCAAAAGTATTTTTACTTACCCAAAGGATCATTTATGCCCAAAGGTCTCACGCGAAAGCAGCGTTTATTAATGAACATTGCGCATTTTTTCTTGCTTCATATGTATTATGTTCTTACATGCTCAAACTTGAAGAAAATACGAGAGATTCAAAGTCAAATGCGCAAAATTTTGTTGCGGCGAAAGGTTCGTTTTTGCCCAAAGGTCTCACGCGTTAGCGGCGTTGATAGTTTTTGACAGTATCTTTACTTGTCCATAACTTGGTTAATTTTCATCGAAAATAGTAATTTTTTTTATTTAGGACTACTTTTTCCCTGGCTATTCGATTCTGAAAGCAAAAAAGTCAATTATTTTAACCCCTTACGGAAAATTAAATAAAGAAGTATTGAAAATGTGAAATTATTCTAAAACAGGCTAAAATCGACCTTAATGCCCGAAATAAAAATTTTTTTTCGTACAGATCGGTGGGATTTCGGTTGAAAAAAATGTTGAAAAAAAAATTTTCAAAAAAAAAATGGCGGAAAATGAGATATTGCGATTTTTCTTAAAACGCATTTTTCCATTTCCCGGAATTTCCCGGGGTTTTTCCGAAAAACTAATGGCAGAAATAAATTTACTTAAGGTTTCCCAACATATATACTCTTTCAGAATTTTTTTTCAAGCTTATATTTATGATTTTTAACCATTTTCCCGAAAAGCACTAACGCTGGTCGAGAGCCGCCTAATGAGTTTGATTAGCCATAACTTGGGCTGTTTAAGACCTAGAAGGCTAAAAATTTCAGGATTTTCCTATCTTTATGTTATAAAAACATGGGAAAAATTTAAGGCCGATCCGATGATCCGACCTGCCCACCATTGCTGTTTTGGCAAAGAAAGACTCATAGGATAAATTCAATTTTAATTAACTGCTAAATATTACAAAAAATTTTACAAAATTTTACGATGGCCACACGCATACTATTTTATTATTCATACATACAAAAATATATACAAATTTTATACGTATAATACGTGCAATTTAAACTATAAAAATTTATGAAATATTAAGGTTGTCCTACACAACATGAGTAATAACGATTTTCATTTATAATTAACCACGTTGTAAACGAAATCCTTGGGACTGCACTTTCTTACTCAATATTCTTGAATAATAAATTGTTGTAATAAAATACGTTAATAATTTAGGTATTTAATTTAATTTGTAATCCTTTTACTTAAAAAATTATCAAATAACAATGTAACGGTAATTTTCTATTAAAAGATAATATTTTAATATGATTTTACTGAAATATTCAAAGTTAAATTTTACATTTATAAGGCTTTTCGCCAATGTGTTACCGTTGACCTATATTTTATACTTAACTATTTAAATTCAATATTTTCATATAATATCACTTTCTGGCTCCCTTACCTGTTTAAATTTCTCTGCTTCCTTTTCTATAAAATAATATCAAAACAGGAAAAGGGGGGAGGTAATCAAAGTCAATAATAAAATTTATATAAAGTAAAAGTAACAATTTAATTAATGAAAAATGAAAGATTATAAAGGAAATTTACAAACTTATAACTAATTGGCCATTTTGAATTTATTAATAAAGTTCGGTTGATAAACCGCATGGCATAAAAGCCGTGTATTTGCAAATAGCAACGAGAGGCGTTCGAGCGACGGCATGACTATATTTACGGGCATTTGAAAATATTAAATAAAACCTCATAAAAATTAAAATAAAATGAACTCACCTCGCATATATATTTATGCCCGCGCTCGAACGTAAAAATTATGTGCACATATAAATTATATCATTAATTATTAATAATAAAATCTCACCCACACGCTCACACTTATAAAATTCAGCACTTGTTAACTTAGCGACTAATAGCTAGCTAGCTTATGAAATTACTTCACTATTTTAATCTGATGATAATAATTTTACTGGAAAGCGTAGTCTCTTAATGGCCTTGAAATATTTTAACAAATAATATGCTTATTAGCAGTAATATGGCGGGCGATCACTTCACAGTATTTTAACTGATTTATATAACTATAAATACTAAATCAATAATGTAAGTAATTTTTCATACAAAAATAATAAGTTTACTTTAAGTACAATTTATTTGACTCTAAATTATCTAATTAAGGAACTGTGTGCAAAGCACATAAAAAAACGAAATAAAAATAACTCTTTTCTGATTTTATGTGACCGACTCGGTCAAGCTTAGAAGCAAGAAGGAAGAAGAACTGGCGTCCCTTGGTCGCTGACACGCGGTTCTTTTGCGCGCGCAGTACTTCTCCTTTCTATGCTCTTTTCTCTCTTATAAATTTGAATTTTTAGCATAACGCAGTTTTTGGTCTAAAAACTTGCGTTACACCCCACCCCCTTGTGCGCATTTAGTCTGGAACTAAATCGCCTAATTTGTTGACTTAACTTCTGGTAGGGGTGGTTCAGTCATATTCGGGATCCTTAGAAAACCGCGAACAATAGGTGGTATCTCCTGGTAGAGTTGTTTGTAACTCAAGCACAGATTATATTTTTCGACCATTAGTGGGCGGATGTGGTTTCTGTTAATTTTGTTTTTTTCCATACGGTCCGGACCTGTTGTTCTTGGAATTCTTGCCTTTTTCTTGCGCCATTGATCAATTTCCGTATCTATTTCGGTAGCGCGCCTTAACTTAGCTTTGAGCTGGTCATACACCTCTCCGTACTTTTGCCAGATTTGTGCTTCCCAATCCTTCCTGATTCTTTCTTCTTCTTTATTTTGCCTGATTTTATCATTTTCTACAGCTGCACTCCGACTGGCTGTAGTAGTAGCTGTTTCTTGGGTGCCTCTAGGGCGTCTTAATGGCTTATTAGCTTCTATAGCAGGAGGGTACTCCTCTGGTGTGAGGATTCTTGACTCGACCCTCATTAACCTTGATTCTTGGCCGTTTTTTCCTTGCAAAACGGTGAAAATAAATTCTATTGGTAGCCTTGCCGGGTGTATCTGAGATCTTAGTTCAGGTGATAATTTCAATACTGCTGGTTGTTGGCTACATAGCTGATTGTCTGCTGTTGTTTCGCCTTTTCCAGCAGTGGTGGAAGTTTCTCCTTCTGATACTTCGTCGATAACTACTGTGGATGATGTTTTAGCTATTGAGCTTGGTTTTACGGTCAACATCACCATGACGCACCATTTTCCCTCTTCATTTTTGTGTTGCCTTGCTCCCACTTCGTACTGGAAATCATCACCCCAACTTTCTTCTACTTGAATACGCCATGCGTGTTGACTTTCTTGTGTCATTATTGTCTGCAACACAGAAAATTTTCCTTTCCTTATTTTTACGTTTCGACTAGTATTTGATATTTACTTATAATTAATTTCTTACTTATATCTAATAGTTTTATTTACAATATAATATATACATATCTACATTAATTTATAAATTACGATTTTGGTCGCAGTTCCTAAAGGCGCCCGCGATAAATTCCGACCCTATATAAGCGCTATTCACGAAGCTGGTTGTATGAGGCTTACCCCGTACCCCCATCGGATGCTTACGCGGTCTGCCGCGCGGCCTTTTAGTTGTCTCTTCTGTCTTGTCTTCAGGCCTCTTGTCGGCCACTTTTCTTGTATCTTCGGGTCTCTTGTTGACCTCTTTTGATGTTTTGCTTCTTGTCTGGTATGTATGATATGGTTTGTATTCATTTCTATTCTGGTCTGTAATTTTCTTGGCATTATCAAAGCTTTCTTGGTTTCCAGGTTGTTTTGGAGCTAGAGCTGTTTTCCTGATTTTTCCTCTTTTTAAGTTTTGTGGTCTCCCTGGTTTGCGTACTTGTGTAGTATTCTTTGGTGGTGCCTTTTTAGTTAACTCTTGTATTTGACTTGTTGGTTTTTCTTTTTCCATCACAGGTTCTTTTATAGAGATGTTGAATTTTTCTTCTATATGTTTTAGGTCCTTTGCGTGATAAGTGCCTTCTATTAATTTTCCATCTTTATCTGAGACTTCGAAAAGGTTTTCTGTTATCTGTTTTGTGATAATAAATTCGCCTCTATTTTTCGGAGCTAAGCCCCCTGCAATAGTTTCTGATTTATCTGATAGTACTAAATTTTTAATCCAAACTCTGTCTCCGACCTTGAAGTTGTGAGAGGATCTTCTTAGATCATAATTTCTAGCTTGACGTTCAGTTGATTCTTTTTGGTTATCCTTTGCTATCTGCCTTATATGTTTCATTTCTTCGTTTCGATCGGCCCAGTTTTTAGCTGCTTTATGCTCTTCAGACCTTTTCAATGTAGGTGATATTGATGGGTTTTGGCCGTAGCAGAGATAGAAAGGTGAATACAATAACCTATTGTTTCATGGACTGATGTATTGTAATTAAAGACTTTTTCCATAAGTTCTGAGTCCCATGTTCTGTGGTCTGGTGTTATGTATGCTCTGATCATAGATTTAAGAGTCCGATTGAGTCTTTCAACTGGGTCGCTTTGAGAATGCCCTGGAGGTACTAGCGTGTGTTCAATATCATGTTTTTCTAGCAGGACTTGTCTATATTCCTATATTCTGTTCAATTATCCGAAATTAGCTGTTCTGGGGTGCCATGTCTATAAATCACGTATTGTTTGAAGGCTTTCACGATTGTCTGTCCATCTTTCTTTCTGATTGGTATGACCTCTACATACTTTGTGAATAGATCTTCAAATACTACGATAAAATTATAGCCATTTTTTGATCTTGGAAAAGGTCCCATACAGTCTGAGGCAACGTGTGTCCATAGTGATGGTATTTTCCGCTTTTCCATAAATCCTGCTGGTTTTCCATATACTGGCTTTACCTGTTGGCATAAGTAACATGCTTTTACGTACTTTGCCATATCTCTGTTCATACCTGGCCAGTAATATAGCTCAAAAGCTCTATAATAAGACTTTTTAATTCCCAAGTGACCTCCATGTTCTTCGTGACATTCTTTTAATACTTTTTCTCTATTTTCTCTTGGAACTACTAGTTTCCAGTCAGTGTCTTCTTCTCTGATTACTGCTGTGCGTGGGTCTGGTCTATAATAATATAGTAGACCGTTTACTAATTTGTAGTCCTTGAACTTTTCTGGGTTTGTCTGTACGTCTTTGACTCGCTGGAGATACCAATCGTCCTCTACTTTTCCTGAGATTTCTACAGTAGATACTATTACTAAATCTTCGTGGGCTCTTAAAAGAGCATCTGGGACGACATGAAAGGCTCCTTTCCTGTGTTTAACGTCAAAGTCGTATCCTTGGATATCTAGAGACCATCTGGCTAATCGTCCATTTGGGTTTTTCAGATTAATCAGCCATTTCAATGCTTCGTGGTCTGTGATAACTTTGAAGTGTGTGCCTTCTATGTAGCATCGGAATTTTTTGGTTACTGACCAAAAAATAGCTAAACATTCTTTTTCTGTTGTGTTGTATTGAATTTTATGCTCATTTAGAACGCGGCTAGCGTAGGCTATTACTCTTTCTTTGCCTTCAATCTTTTGCAGCAGCACCGCGCCTAAACCTGTGTTACTTGCGTCTGTTTCAATAATAAACTGTTCTGTAAAATCTGGCCTACCTAAGATAGGTGCTAACGCTAGTTTAGCTTTTAGAGTTTCAAACGCCGACTGGCACTCTTCTACCCAAATATACGGTACATTTTTTGTAAGGTATGTCAAGGGTTCTGCTATTGAAGCGTAGGCTGGAATGAACTTTCGGTACCATGATGTCATTCCCAAAAATCTTCGCAATTGCTTTAAATTTTTCGGTTTTGGATAATCGACTATTGGCTTAATTTTTTCTGGATCTGGTTGCGTACCCTCTTCGTTTATTAAGAAGCCCAGGTACCGCACTTGCGATTTTCCAAAATAACTTTTGTTTCTGTTTATGTTGAAACCGGCGTCTGTAACCTTCTTTTTCACCAGTTCTAACCATTTTAAATGGCTTGACCACGTCGGCGTGGCAATTATTATGTCGTCTATGTAAGCCATAACATATGGCGACATGTCGGGCGTTATTATTTTGCTCATAGCTCGCATAAATGTCGCTGGTGCCCCTTTTAAACCGTACGGCATTCTGACGTACTCAAAAATACCTTTGCCTGGAACAACAAATGCCGTGAGATGGCGACAGTGTTCTGCTACGCGGACCTGGTGATAAGCCATTGAAAGGTCTAAAGTACTAATGAAGCGTGCTTCCTGGAGTCTGTTGAGCATCTGGTCCATATTTGGTATTAGAAATGCGTCCCCTTTTGATACCCGGTTCAATTTTCTGTAGTCGATGCACATGCTGTATTTGAACTCTGGTTTGTTCATTTTACCGATGACTTCACGCTTTACCATTACTACAGGTGATTCCCATTCACTTGTAGATGGAACAATAACTCCTCTTGGTAATAAATCATCAATTTGGCGATGCATTTCCTCTTCTATAGGCTTGGATACTGGATAACATTTTTTTGTTTATCGGTTGAGCGTCCCCAACGTCAATCACATGTTCTATTAAATCAGTACAGCCTAGTACGTCATCATCTAGGGGTAATAAATTATCTAGTAATTCATTTAGCTGGTTGATTTGCTCTTTTGTTGGCAATGATAGCCCCTGTGTTTCTTCCGTTATATCGACTGTTGCTATGTCGACTGAAATCTTGGATTGTAGCCCTTCTGCCTCCATTTGACCATCTTTTGCGTGTAGTACTACATTAAATAATCTCATAAAATCGGCGCCTAATATACAGTCTGTGGTCAAATTTGGCATTATTAAAACTTCAATTTGATGTTGAGCTGTGCCTAACTTGAAATTAAAGTCTACCGCATTAAATATAGGAGAAAAGTGTCCGTTAGCTATGCGTACACCTCCACCTATGTAATTTTTAAGCGTTAAACCTTGCTTTTCTGCGAGCTCGAGAGCTACTGGACCTATGATTGTTCGGGCAGATCCAGAGTCAAGTAGAGAGCATATTTTCTTGTCTTGAATTTCAACATTTAGCCACCATCTTGGAGAACCTGATAAAATTGTTGCACTGCATTCTGGTATAAATTTATTATTGCATTTGGCTTTGTTGATTTTTATGAGCTCTTCTATTTTATCTCTGTATCTTTGGGCCCTTTTCTTTTTCTGTGAGGGAGGCTGCTGGCCCTTTAAGCATCCCTCTGTCTGTTTAAATTCTCTGGGCAATTATACTTTAAGTGATCTATGGCTCCGCATGTATAGCATTTGCATACTAATGGGCATGTACTAATACTGTCCGGGCATTCCGCCCTTCGATGGCCTGTTTTGCTACAGTTTGGGCATTTAGGTATTCTTTGATCTGGCCCACTTGCTTGCTGATGAACACTGGTTATTGTATTAGCCTGTTGTGATTTAGCTTGCTTTTCTTGTTTTATTTGAGTATTAGTAGTTTTCTGATTTGAAATTTGAGCCTGATTTTTCTGTGGATATTGTCTTTGATAATTATTATTGTTGTTTTGCTGATATTTTTGTGGTTGCTGGTTACTATAATTTCTTTGAGGTTGATTATTATAGTTTCTTTGAGGTTGGTTATTATAGTTTCTTTGAGATTAGTTATTATAGTTTCTTTGAGATTGCTGACTATAGCTTTGTTGGTTGCTGTTTGCGTAACTATTATTTGAATAATTGTTGTTTGAATAATTTCTATTTTGATTAGTATTACGGGCTTGATATTGGCTTGAGTTACTTCTTGTTGTTTTATTATTTGGCCTCTTATATGGGTTTGTGTCATCTTCTTAGTCTTCTGAGTCTGAACCGTCAGCCCCGTAACAATCTTTGCCTATACGAAGTTCTCTCATGCTAAACTTTGTATCTTGCATAATAGCTGCAAGCTCTGCACTTATTATTTCTCTTACATTTTCTGTATTTACAGCATTAAGTTGACTTGTAGTTTTGATTTTATCTTTTTTCTGTGGCATTTATGATACTTCTGGTAATAAGCAATTTTCTCTTGGAGGTGGGGGAGGTAATTTTTCTCCCTTTAGTAGATCCTCCACTTTGATTGCTTCTGTTATGAATGAGTCAATTGTTTTTATGTCTTTGCCGAACATTATTCTTTTTATTTCAGGTTTTATATTTCTATTTAGCATATCTAGCTTTCTTTCATTTGAAATTGCTGGTTCAAATTCTTCAGCAATTGCTAATAAGCTAAAAATGTATGTTCTAACGTCCTCGTCTTCACCTTGAGTTCTGGACATGAATTCTGTTTCTAGTTTTTGTTGAAAATCTTTTCCTACGCCATAGTGGCTTATGGCATCTTTCTTGAAGTGGTCCCAGCTTGTCCATAATTTATACATAGCAGAGTACCATATTTTTGCTTTTCCTTCTAACATATCTGTTAAAGCTAACAATAATTCCTCTGAAGTGACGCTAAGTAGTGATGCTCTTCGATCAATTTCTTCTAAGAATTTTCTAATACTTTTTGTACCATCTGCTGAAAATCTTATATTCCATTTTCTTATGGTTTCACCAATGTCCTTAGGCCTTGCGTAAAATGAACTTGACATATGAGATCGGTTATTTGGCATAGTTTGGTTTCTTAATTGTACAGTATTTGCTGTTTGGTGTATTGGCGAACTCGCTGTTTGAATTTGATTTTCATAATTATTTTGATCAAATTCATTGAATGTTACAGATCTTCTGCTGTTTTGGTTTCTATTCATTATTTCATTATATCTGGCTGTCATGTTTGCTTGTTCTGTTTGCTGTAGTGCCTTTTCCCTATTTATAACAGCTTCTTTGGCTTCTATGATTTGCTTTCTTGCTTGATCTATTGCTTCCCACTCTTGGTCTTTCAATTTATCCATCTCTCTTTGTTCTTTCGAGGCTTTTATTTAGCGATTCTGACGCTATCGAATTTGCTTTTGACTTAAGTCTTGTTTGCCTTACGTTTTCTAAATCAGTTGCTTCTATTTCTGGTTCTGGTTCAAAATCATCAGGATTATATGAATTTACAAAATTATTCTGTAAGCGCCTTTGATTTTCAAAAATGTCGTCTTGTATTATCATATGTAATTCTTGTAAGGTCTCTTTAATTTTATCTGGTTCTTGCATGTATATCCATGCTGAAATGCGAGCTTGTATTCCTGGCATATTGTGTATATCAGTACTTGCATCTATTGTATGCATGCTTTCTTCTTCTATTACAGATGATTCATTTTCGTCGATTGCTTGAGTAGTTTCGTCTTTCTTATTATTCATATTGATTATCTTCATAGATTTGATATAATAAAATTTGTTACTTGTATTTTAATTAAATAATATAAAACGCTAGTGTTTATTAGGGCAATTTTAATGTTTAACCGTTATGTAATAGTCCCAGGATAATCCCAGGGTAAAATTTTAATAAATATTATTTTTTTAATTAAACTTGATTATTATTATCTTGTTGATTATGCTTGAAGCTTATCTGGCCTGTAAAGGTTTAAAATTGGAACCGGGGTGATCATAGGGATTATTATGTTAAATTAATAATTTTATAAATAAAATTTTCTTGATTTTGTGATTTCTTGTAAGTAAAATAAAATAAATCTTGATTTTTCTTGGTTTATGCTTGGTGTGATGTAGATTATTTGTTTTAATTATATCTGCCTGTAACGGTTAAATTAGGCCCAGGATATTTACCCAATTATAGTAAATTAAGATTTCGAAAAAATAAAATTTTGTTTAATAGTTTTAAGATCTTGTTAAATTAAGTCTTGATTTTTTTTTTTTTTTTTTTTAATTCGATTGTCTTGGTAAATTTTCTTGATATTAATATGTATCTTGACTTTCTTGGCTAATTGTTGTAATAAAAAATTTTATTTGGTTGACTTTTGAAACGAGAAAAAAAATTTTTACGCTTTATTGTGGCCCAGGCTAGACCCAATGTTTCCTTTGAGGGGCAGAAAAGTTTTCTGTAAGGGTTAACCTTATAAACCAGCTTTAAAAAATTCGCAAAGTAAAAAAAATTTTACGCTTGTCTATTGTACGAGAAAAAAAAATTCATTAAATTAACGCAACATATCCCATACAATACAATTTTTTATAAAATTTTGGGAATTTTCCATAAGTTTATATGTATATTATAAATGTATATATAAAATATCAGAGTTCAAATTTTTTTTTTATACTTGAAATTATTGGAAATATTGAAAATTAATGGAATTTCCCATATATATTTTAGAAAAAAAATTATTTTATATTATTTAGTTGGAATTGTCCATATACATTACCATTAGGTGATAAAATTTTGCTGAAAATTAGCAGAGTGTAATTTTAAAATTTAATTCGTGGAATTACCCATATATATGCAATATTTTGAATTTTGTAAATTACTATAATAAATAACTGATATTTTCCGGAATATCCCATATACAAAAGTTAATTATGAATGATTTCCCAAAATTAAATTTTAAAATTTTGTGGAATGTTCCATATATATTATTACAGAATATTATAAATGTATCAAAAAATAAAATTTACTCTTTGTAAATTTTCTACTTACATACCAAGAATAGACAAATGTTTAATTTAATTGTTTAATTTTTAATTTAGGACTTATCAAGTTTGCCTTTGTATGGTTTTTCACCTCTGTGGTTACCATAAAAAAAATTAAAATTTTTAGGGAAAAAATTTTGGTTAAGTTTATATTTTTTTTTTTTTTTTTTTTAAATTTTAAATAATACTTATGTACTTTAATGATTTTTCTTTATAATCTATTTAACTAATCAAATCTATATTATTTAATTGGACTGTCTGCTCTGAATTAGCTGATATGCACATAAATTTTGGCTTGTCCGAGATGCCACCACGTTTCTTTTAACCCATTAAGGCCCAAGCGTACATAGCTGGACTTTTGATTACCAAACTGTTAAAAAACCTTTTGGTTCCTCAAAGAGGAACCATTGTGTTAGGTCAAAATTTGATTTTCTATTTTTTGGCATATAAGCACGTTTTGGGTCCCCAGGAAGCTAAAAAACCGGTTTTTAAAAAAAGTCTGTATGTGTGTGTGTGTGTGTGTGTGTGTGTGTGTGTGTGTACGTACGTACGTACGTATGTATGTAATCGGTGATATTTCACAAACATTATGGAATTAAGACCTTTTTTTGAAGAAGTATGGTCCGAAATTGTCCAGTACGTGGAGTACATACTCCGCACCAAAAAACCTGAAGTCCAAGGTATAGGCTAATATTAAGACGTATTGCGGTTATCCTGATGACTGCAGCTGTTGTACTAACATACTATCATCCCTGCAGTTACTCTTGATACCGCAAGCAATAGTAGATGGTAGGATAATTTTTATTTATTTATTTATATATATTTATTTATTTATTTATTTATTAACCTTCTTTTTGATGATAATGAGAATTAACGTATATTTTTAGCTAACATATATTTTATTAAAGATGACAGTACATAAAGACGAAATTTCAACCAGATGGAATGACGGAGTCCTTAACCAGACTGGCGAGTCAGTGGATGCAAGTCAAAAGATGGAGTTCATGAATAGAACTAAATGGCCTTGAACCTGTCCTGAAGTAATGTGAAAACGGTCCCGGGATAGGCTCGCATAAGGTAGGAAGGGAGTGGAGTTTTAGTGGGTATAGGCAAAGTAGGTCGAGTCCCACATAACTGTCAGTTCGGATGCTGAACAGTATGCGTAATGCATTTCTACACTTCCTACGCAAAAAAAAAAAAAAAAAAAAAAAAAATGGAATTAAGACCTAATTTTTTTTTCAAAAATTTTTTCACCAAAAAAGCTCGAGGTACTTTTTTTTTTTTTTGATTTGGATGTAATACCTCATTTATTTCCATGAAAGTACTTATATTTGAAAGTATGGTTTTTACATGATATCTCGAATCGGATACTTAATTTTCTGAAAATTTTTTTTCTAAAATTTTTTTCACAAAAAAATAAAAAAAATACTAATTTTTTTTTCTTTTTGGACGTAGTACCTAATTTATTTCCATGGAAGTACTAGTTTTAAGAACCTTGTTTATTGTTATTTTTTGGATCTGACACTTAATTTTTTCAAATTTTTTTTGTAAAAATTAAAAAAATAGAAAAATAAAAAAAAATGCAATATTTTTTTTTTTTGGGTGTAATACCTCATTTAATTCTATGAAAGTACTAATATCTGAAAATATTGTAACTAGTGATATTTCAAAACCATTATCGAATTAAGACCTAATTTATTTTCCAAACATTTTTTAATCAAAAAATCTCAAACCCCCCTTTTTTTTTTTATTTTGCATGTAATACCTCATTTATTTCCATGAAAGTACTTATACTTGAAAGTATGGTTTTTACTTGATATCTCCAATCTGATACTTAATATTTTAAAAATTTTTTTCTCCAAAATCTTTGTCACAAAAAAATACATAAATCACCAATTTATTTTTCGTTTTGGACATATCTAATTTATTTTAATGAGAGTACAAGTTTTAGAAATTCAGTTTATAGTAATTTTTTGTATCCGATCACAATTTTTTTTTTTTATTTTGATATAAATTATAACACACAAGAAAGAGTGATGGAAATCTTGCCTCTTTTTGACTTCCTTGGATTATTTTGCTCGTTGCTATGTTTATTTATGTATGCAGCTTAATGAAATTATAAACAATAATAAACAGCCTAAAAATATTAAATGGTTATGTTTGCATTTTAAAATTAAGATTTAAAAGTTATATTGGCATTTTTTAAAGAATCAAACAATTTATAGAATTAAATAATTTATTATTTTGTGATTAATAGAATTAATATAAATAATGTTAAAATCTTGAAGCAATTAATGTGGTTATTTTTTTTATTACAAAATATTATTATTATTATTATTATCATTGTTGCGGAAGATTGGTCAAATGCAAGAAGTACACTGATAAAATAAATTATAAGAAATTATTATAAATTCTGGTAAAAACTCCTATCTTTTTATAATAATTGAGCGAATATTTGTAATTTTCGCATCGTTACCAACCATTTCTTTGACAAAACAAAAAAAATCATGCTACCCAATATTTTAATTATTAAGGGATAATTATATATTCTAATAAAATAAAATTTTATAAAAAAAAAATAAAATTAGCTTTTTTTATATTTGTCTTTTTTTAATTATGCAAAAATGATTTAAAATCCATTAACGCCGGCGCGACCAATTAATGGAGGCTAGAATTTTCACTTTAATAACAAAATGATCTTAATAATCTACTTTACCAGCTACTAAAAACGAAAAATGTACTTATAATTGCCTGGTTGTAATCAATAATATTTGTTATAAATTAAGATTACAGCCCATTGTTTGAGGAACCTCAGTGCCAGCTAGTTGGCAGGGTATTTTTTTTATTCTAACAAGTTTTCTAGGGGTAAAAACGATTGCTTGTTTCAAATTTTTCATTCGTTTTTACGTGCAACCCCTCCAAAAGGGGTAAAAATAGGGTTAAACATGAATTTTTGGCTTTTTTTTAATTTGCTCTGGACTTTTAGCTATAAAACCTTTATAAATTACTCTTATTATTACCTAGACCACTTTTTACAGGTAAAAGTGTAATGCACATGTGGACTGACCATAATTTTTAAATTCTAACCCTTTAGGGGGTGGCTACCCCTATGTAAAGGGTAAAAAAGTCAAAAATACAAAATCAAAAAATTTTCTTCTTTTTTGCATAAAAAACAACGCGCAAAACAATCCTGAATATAAATCTTGTAATTATTTTAACCACTCATCCTTTTCCTTATAAAATAGAGGGTTGAAAAGGGTAAAAAAGGGGTTGAAATTGCTATTTTTGTCTACTTTATTTTTATGCGCAAAGAACAATGACATAAGGGTTTTTGATGATGGCAAACACGAATCTAGTGTTTATTTTTATCTGCAACCCCTTTTTAACCATAAATAGGGGTTGAAATGGGTAAAAAAGGGATGAAATTTGAAAATTTTATTTGCTTTATTTTTTTACGAAAAACAATATAATAGAGGGCTCTTTTGGATTTCTGTGCATGAATCTGATGCCTATTTTAGACAGCAACTCACCCTTTTGCAAATAAAAGGGGTGAAAAGGGTAAAAAAGGGGTTGAAAAGGGTAAAAAAGGGGTTTAAATAGCTATTTTTGTCTACTTTATTTTTATGCGCAAAGAACAATGACATATGGGTTTTTGATGATGGCAAACACGAATCTAGTGTTTATTTTTATCTGCAACCCCTTTTTAACCATAAATAGGGGTTGAAATGGGTAAAAAGGGGATGAAATTTGAAAATTTTATTTGCTTTATTTTTTTACGAAAAACAATATAATAGAGGGCTCTTTTGGATTTCTGTGCATGAATCTGATGCCTATTTTAGACAGCAACTCACCCTTTTGCAAATAAAAGGGGTGAAAAGGGTAAAAAAGGGGTTGAAAAGGGTAAAAAAGGGGTTGAAATAGCTATTTTTGTCTACTTTATTTTTATGCGCAAATAACAATGAAATATGGGTTTTTGATGATGGCAAACACGAATCTAGTGTTTATTTTTATCTGCAACCCCTTTTTAACCATAAATAGGGGTTGAAATGGGTAAAAAGGGGATGAAATTTGAAAATTTTATTTGCTTTATTTTTTTACGAAAAACAATATAATAGAGGGCTCTTTTGGATTTCTGTGCATGAATCTGATGCCTATTTTAGACAGCAACTCACCCTTTTACAAATAAAAGGGGTGAAAAGGGTAAAAAAAGGGGTGAAAACCACTAATTTTATAAATTTAACTTTTACAGCTAAACCTCAATGATTAAGGGGTTTTTGATGTTGCTAAAAATGAATTTGGGGTTCGTTTTCATCAAAAACCCTTTTTTAATTATAAATAAGGGTTGCAAAGGGTAAAAAAAAGGGTAGAATTTGAAAATTTATTTCTTCACTTTTTGAGAAAAACTGGTGTAATAGAGAAATTTTTGTGGTTGTTGTGATTAAACTGATATTTTTTTTTTACTAGAAAATCTACAGAATCTTTATATGAATTTTTATTTCTGTAAAAGTTTTCGCAATGGCAGATTTCTTTTAGTATTGCTAGGTGTTATTGAAAATATGACATACAGGTAACGTGAATAATAAGTAATGATTATTTTTTAAATTTTTTATATTATCATCTAAAAAACATTGTTGACAAATGTATATTTTACAATCAGAACAATATTTATAGGTTCGAGTTTCACAAAGATTGTTTCTACATTTTCTTTTCTTATCATTTATTAAACTTTTATGTTTTATGATTTTATGAAATGTATCAAAACAAGTATTACAAAAGTGTTTTTTGCAATCGAAACAGTAGCTTTCAATTTTTTTACTGCATTTATAACATTTCCTGCGAATTGGTGTTGTAAATATCTTTGCCTGATTAGGCAAATTCTCTTCTGTAGCCTTATCTAAATAATAATTGGCTATACTGAGAGCAAAATCATATGTTTGTTTTGCGTCTTTTTTCAGATTACATAAATTCCAAAGCTCTGTCGCGTTAGATATTGATGCTTCAATAATGCGTAAGAAAATACACCAAGTCCATTTTTTGGAATGAATATCAATTTTCAAATCATTGCAGTGTTGATCGTGTAGATCAACACCGCCCATTGTTTTATTATAAAGTACAAATCCTCTTGGCAACGGAATGTCAACTTTCTTTTTTTCTGTGTTAGATAATCTTTTTACGTTTTCTAAAGGAGTAACACCTGCTGCTGAACTTAAAATTGACACAACTTTTGAATCTTTAACAGACATATAGTTTATTTTATTGCTTATTTCATCGTGTTTCACTTCATAGGTTCCACGATCAGATTTATTGTTTATATCTATTGATACAGCAACTCGTTTTTCTTTTCCGTCTATTAATTTTTTTTCATAAACTCTATTAGCCCTTACAGTTGCAGTTGCTTTTAAATTTATAGTTTTTAGGTGCACCAATAAATCGGGGCTACTAAACAGATTATCAAAGCAAATGTGATATTTATCACGTTCACCTATTGGAATAGTTGAGCGAAATTGGTGAATCATTTTCATCACTACTCTACTACCTAGAGTACAATTTGCTAGTTCCTCTTCACCTAAACTTTGTTTTCCGCAATAAATATCAAAATCAAGAAGATACCCAGAAATAGTGCAAAGGCACCACAATTTTATCCCAAATCTGATTGGTTTGTTTTTAATAAATTGCTTAATTTTACATCTTCCAAAAAACTTAATCATACTCTCGTCGACAGATAGCTTTGATGAAAAAAATCCAAAACTTTGAATGTTTTTTTTAAAAATATCACATACTGCTCGAAAACGCCATACTCGATCATCTAAATTTTGATCACTTGCTTTTGATAATTTTAAAAATTGTTTGATTTTCATATATTTATTTCTAGATAATGCAAGTGCTATTTTATCAACATGCAGCAATTCGTTTTGGGACCAATAACTTTTCTGCCTTTTTCGCTTATTTACAATGTTCGTTATTAGAATTCCTAAAAATGCTTGAAATGATACTGGAGATATTTCAAAACTATTTTCTTTCGTGAAAAAATAATCATTACTTATTATTCACGTTACCTGTATATCATATTTTCAATAACACCTAGCAATACTAAAAGAAATCTGCCATTGCGAAAACTTTTACAGAAATAAAAATTCATATAAAGATTCTGTAGATTTTCTAGTAGAAAAAAAATATCAGTTTAATCACAACAACCACAAATATTTCTCTATTACACCAGTTTTTCTCAAAAAGTGAAGAAATAAATTTTCAAATTCTACCCTTTTTTTACCCTTTGCAACCCTTATTTATAATTAAAAAAGGGTTTTTGATGAAAACGAACCCCAAATTCATTTTTAGCAACATCAAAAACCCCTTAATCATTGAGGTTTAGCTGTAAAAGTTAAATTTATAAAATTAGTGGTTTTTACCCCTTTTTTTACCCTTTTCACCCCTTTTATTTGCAAAAGGGTGAGTTGCTGTCTAAAATAGGCATCAGATTCATGCACAGAAATCCAAAAGAGCCCTCTATTATATTGTTTTTCGTAAAAAAATAAAGCAAATAAAATTTTCAAATTTCATCCCCTTTTTACCCATTTCAACCCCTATTTATGGTTAAAAAGGGGTTGCAGATAAAAATAAACACTAGATTCGTGTTTGCCATCATCAAAAACCCATATGTCATTGTTCTTTGCGCATAAAAATAAAGTAGACAAAAATAGCAATTTCAACCACTTTTTTACCCTTTTCAACCCTCTATTTTATAAGGAAAAGGATGAGTGGTTAAAATAATTACAAGATTTATATTCAGGATTGTTTTGCGCGTTGTTTTTTATGCAAAAAAGAAGAAAATTTTTTGATTTTGTATTTTTGACTTTTTTACCCTTTACATAGGGGTAGCAACCCCCTAAAGGGTTAGAATTTAAAAATTATGGTCAGTCCACAAGTGCATTACACTTTTAACTGTAAAAAGTGGTCTAGGTAATAATAAGAGTAATTTATAAAGGTTTTATAAATGTATGTTTAACCCTATTTTTACCCCTTTTGGAGGGGTTGCACGTAAAAACGAATGAAAAATTTGAAACAAGCAATCGTTTTTACCCCTAGAAAACTTGTTAGAATAAAAAAAAAAAGGTTTTTTAACAGTTTGGTAATCAAAAGTCCAGCTATGTACGCTTGGGCCGTAATGGGTTAATCTAACAAAAATAAAAAACGCGGAATTTATTTTTGCGTTTCAATTATCTGTTTTGCGGTTAAAATCGCAAATATTCTGGTTTATTTAACTGAAAAATTTCTGTAAGCTTATTAAGTATAAGCTTATTTTTAAAATTCTAGCCTAATTTATGTGCTTATTCTTTTATATGTCCAAAGGGTTACGGTTCTCTTTAAACATTAGCAATAATAATTTTTTTTTTTTTAAATTTTAGTTTTAAACTAGTTTACTTAATGTTGGTACTGAAATAAATTCTAATTCATAAATTATATTAATTTTTAGTTTATTAGTTTTCTATTATTATTGCTTATGCTTAAATTTAGGGATGCCAGTTTATAACGGTAATTTTCTATTAAAAGATAATATTTTAATATGATTTTACTGAAATATTCAAAGTTAAATTTTTGTTAAAACTTGTCTTTTTGTTAAAACAAAAAAAATATTTTTTAGTTTAAGGTTTTTTTTTGTTATCAGAAAACCGCCGTATAAAGTACAATATACGTCGTTTTTGTTAAAAATATTTTTTTTGGTTTGTCGAAAAATTTTTTAAATCCCATTTCAGGACCACGTGTTTTCATAAAAAAGTATGTAGTATTAAAATTTTTTGTTCTATTGAAAAAAAAAATTATATTTTGACTAAGAAATTTGCCGTATAGGATATACGGCGTTTTTGATAAAAATATTTTAGTTAAGTTAAAAAATAATGTTATTTTTTTAAGTTCAAAAAAAATATTTTTTGTATTTATGTAAAATGTCAAATGTCAGAATATAGCGGAAGCAAATAAGACTGAAAAGTCGATGAATAGTGATGTAAAAGGAGAGCCAGGTTTTTTTATAAGTTCTGATAGTTTTTATAGAACTTAGTAACAGGGTATGTTTTTTGTAGATTTTAAGCTTCCGCTTCCCCCCAAAAATGGCCAAAAACTGTTTTTTTATGAATTTTTAAAAAATTTCTTGACTATTTTTAAAATATCTCTGGCTAAAGTGATCGTAAAAAAAAAAAATGGAAAATTTTCGTTATTGAGTGTACAATAGAACTATGGTAGTAGGGCTGCATTAAAAGTAGATTCTAACCTCCAAAAATTGATTTGACCAATTTTATTATTTTTTTTACTAAAAATGTAATAAATCCTGAATAAATCCTTGGAATTTTATAAAAATTGGTTGAAATGCGTCTTTTACGTATGCTATCAAGTGGTAAAATTAAAAAAAAAAAAGTTTTACGGCCAGAATTGGCAAAAATCAGCAAATTTTGAAATTAGCGCCATTTTATGAGAGAATATTATAAGTTAATTTTTTTATTTTAAACGATAGGTTTTTATATGTACTTTAACCTGAATGTACTTTAGATTATGCTAATTAAATATTTGTGCCCATTTTAGGGCATTAATGTCAAAAAAAAAATTAAAATTTTTATTTTTTTCACATTCTGCTGCATATTGTATACTTTTTATACAATTTTTTAATATTTTTTATTAAAAAAAATGAAAATTACAGTCAGCCATCAGAACTAATGAAAAATGACCTAACCTAACCTCAAAAACCACTTTTAATGAACTTATATAACTATAAATATCAGGATAGTTTCAATAATAATTAATAATGATAAATAATGATTAATAAAGCTAAGCTTTGTATTGCTGATCACTAATTATCTGTCTGGGTTCATATGCCCGTAATTTTTATGATTTAGTAAATTTAAATTAAAATTTAGAAAAAAATTTCAAAAAAATTACCGTTAATCTACTTTTATTTCAATTTTTCTGTTTTTAAAATGTCGACCTGGCGCCGCTCAGTGCCGTAAATGGGCACAGCAGATTTACAGAGTTGAAAAGGCCAATGAGAATAAAAAACTAGACGCTTTTCCAGTCAATTTGAGAAAACCAAAATCTTTTTAAGTTGCCACCATTTTTGGACAGAGGGGGGTGGCCGGGTTGAGAAATAATCGCCCATATATATATATATATTTATAAACTTTTTAGAGATCCAAATATTTATCTTATCTTTACCAATTTTTACTGAATTTATTCAAGGTTTTGAAGATTTTACAAAAATATCTTTTGAAACTAGTGAGCAACATAAAGCAAAACCTCACGAAGATGGGTCAAAAAGTAGAACTAAATAGGATAATGAACATATTAATGCCTTTTCTAACTGGCTAGAAAATCATTCGCCTTTCGGAGATAGCAACAAAATAATGTCCATTAGCAGCAGAATTTTAGGAAATCAATTAGTAAACCCACATAAAGCATGCGATAAGGGCTTTGAAGGAATAAAGGCAATCATGGGTAAAAAATTATGTGACGCGAAAATCAGCAGAAAATTATTTGTCAAACCATTGAGTATCATGACTTCAAAAGTAAAATTAAAAGGTAAAGCTGTACCAGTTGATCCTAATTTAATATTCCAAACGTTGTCGTTGGAAGGTCTTAATGACGAACAATTAAAAAATATTTTTAGTTATGAATTGTCCCCATATCCGCTGTTATTATTTAATGAAGATACTATGTGAAAAGCTGAAAAATCAGACTTGTATGATTTTTTTGAACCACATGTAGAACCCGAATTAGAAAATGTAATTCATGTTATTGACGGTGGTTATCTTTTACATAAGGTTGGGTGGGGTGCAAATATAATAGGTAAAACGTATTTAGACGTGGCAAATAAATATGCTGATTATATCTTAAATAAATTTGGCAATAGTTGTGTAGTTGTTTTTGACGGATACTCATATCCTCTTAGTACGAAAAATCCTGAAAGACTTCGTAGATTACAGAAGCTACGTTGCGCAGACGTTGAAGTGAAAGTAAACAACAAAGTAAACATCTGCCAAGAAAAATTTTTAAGCAATGGTTCAAATAAAGAATCATTAATAAAATTGTTATCTACAATTTTTACAAGCTTAAATATTGCGCATAAAATTTGTATAGATGATGCTGAATTTGAAATAGTCACGACAGCTATAAATTTGAAAACCCCATCCAACGAAATAGTAATAATTGGAGAAGACACCGATATTTTAGTAATTTTGACAAGCTTAGCATCTGAAAAGAAAGAGAAAAAACTTATAACCGGTTTGTGTAAACACAACCTAAATGCATGGAACATGTTTACTTCCAAATGAGGACTAGATATAATACAAATGTTACTCAACATTACAATACAATTTTCTATTGTTGTAATTTGTAATTATCACCTTACTAGTTGTTAAGATTCTAAACCCAAACTATTTTGATTCCCTAAACCTGAATTATTATAAGTCCCTGAACCTGAATTATTCCAAGTCCCTAAATGGATATTATTCTAAGTCCATAAACCTGTATTATCCTAAGTCCTTAAGCCCAGATTTTTCAAAGTCTTTTAAAAGTATTTTATTTATTTATATATACTTCCCTAATCTTATTCGACCCCCCCCTTTTAATAGGACTTTGACCCCCCCTTAAATAGGACAAAATTGACCCCCCCCCCTTAATTTTCAAGTTCTGAAGTACCCACTCCCTATAAACATGTTCCATGTTAATATACTTTAAAAGAGAAGCTGGAAAAAGACATTCAAGTTTCTATATTATTCACAAGACTCATTTAAATATAAGGATTTGGTAAAGTATATATTATTTATACATGCTTTTTCTGGTTCAGATACAACATCTTCTTTCTTTATTCACGGAAAAAAAAACAGTGTTAGATGTTATCAAGAAAAACGTTAATGAACTCTCCAAAAAAATGCTAGATTTCTATGATGGAACTAGTTCAAAAGAAACGTTGGAATTAGTTGGTAAAATATGTTGCAGGCCTCTTTATGGCTTTCAACCATTAGAAAAAATTCCTTTAAACGCAATGAGGTTAACTGTTTTTCGTAAAACAATTCATAAGAAGAATAGGAAAGCTGCATGTAAACTGTCTATACTGCCACCAACAAGTCACGCTCTGTATCAGCATTCTTTGAGAGTATATTATCAAGTCCAAACCTGGCTTGGCAGAAATGACTTGAACACATTAGAATTTGGCTAGAAAATGTCTGAGAGCGGCTTACTGCCAATCACTACTACTGAACCACCTTTGCCTGATGAGTTAATGGAAAAAATTAATTGTGCATGCAGAAAAGGATGTTCTACAAATATTTGTTCATGTAGATCAAAAGGGAAAAACTGCAGCTCTCTATGTCGCTATTGCAACGGCCAAAATTGTTCTAATATTTCTACAGAGGTAATAGAAGATGATATAGAAGAAACTGCTAGCAATGAAAATGAAGAACAAGAGAGTGTAGACGTTGACAGTAATGATAATGAAGATGAAGCTTATAGCAGTACTGACAATTTTCAAAGTGATTCAAGCACAAATACTTTTGATGATACTGATTTGGACATAGTTAATTACAGCATGCAAGATTGTGTAACCGTAATAGAGGAGGATAACTATGATTCTGACTAAAAAAAATTTTTAATAATATTTAATTTTAATTTGTAATGTTATATTATTGCTTCAATTTATTAATTTCTAAAATAAAAGTAACTGTGTAATCAATTTTTATCTAAAAAATAAAATTAAAATATAATAAATAAAATTTTATTTAACATTTAGTTCAAATATTTATTTTTATTGACATAAGTTCATTAAAAGTCATTTTTCAGGTTAGTTTAGCTAATTTTTTATAAGTAAGTATATATAAATATATATATATCATAAATAATATAATAATTATTATAATAATATAATATAATAATTATTATTAATTATAAAAATTTAAATTATAAAATTTATACATAAATATATATTATAAATAATATAATAATGATTATAATTATCATTATTAATTATTATTGAAACTATCCTGATATTTATAGTTATATAAGTTCATTAAAAGTGGTTTTTGAGGTTAGGTTAGGTCATTTTTCATTAGTTCTGATGGCTGACTGTAATTTTCATTTTTTTTAATAAAAAATATTAAAAAATTGTATAAAAAGTATACAATATGCAGCAGAATGTGAAAAAAATAAAAATTTTAATTTTTTTTTTGACATTAATGCCCTAAAATGGGCACAAATATTTAATTAGCATAATCTAAAGTACATTCAGGTTAAAGTACATATAAAAACCTATCGTTTAAAAAAAAAAAAATTAACTTATAATATTCTCTCATAAAATGGCGCTAATTTCAAAATTTGCTGATTTTTGCCAATTCTGGCCGTAAAACTTTTTTTTTTTTAATTTTACCACTTGATAGCATACGTAAAAGATGCATTTCAACCAATTTTTATAAAATTCCAAGGATTTATTCAGGATTTATTACATTTTTAGTAAAAAAAATAATAAAATTGGTCAAATCAATTTTTGGAGGTTAGAATCTACTTTTAATGCAGCCCTACCACCATAGTTCTATTGTACACTCAATAACGAAAATTTTCCATTTTTTTTACGATCACTTTAGCCAGAGATATTTTAAAAATAGTCAAGAAATTTTTTAATAATTCATAAAAAAACAGTTTTTGGCCATTTTTGGGGGGAAGCGGAAGTTTAAAATCTACAAAAAAAATACCTTGTTACTAAGTTCTATAAAAACTATCAGAAAATATAAAAAAACCTGGCTCCCCTTTTACATCACTATTAAATACCTATGTCAAGTATGAATCCTTTTTTAACGTGCAATATCGTGCCTGGTACCAAAAAATTGCACGTAATTCCGCGTTTTCAAAAATGCAAAACTTAATTTTGCACGTTTTTTCGTTTTTGAGAAATCCCAAAAACAAACATCGAAGGAGGGCAAACTTTGATACTTTATATCTCCCCTTAATAAGCGTCGTGCAAATTTTATATTTATCTCAAAAATTCCGCGTTAAAAAGATTTACAAAAATCAATTGCTCTTTTTTTTAAATTTATTAATTATATCGAAATTAATTAAAAAAACTTAATTATTGCATTTAGTTCTTTAAATAGTTCATACGCATGCGCGAGAACCTAAATACCGTGGTCGTTTGGCTAGTGCCTCCCTCCCCTCGTCACGAGATAAAGTTTTCAAAAATAATTGGACATTAAAAGGAATTGTATTAAATAAATAAATAAAATAAATTTTAATAATCATTTAAACTTTGCTGATAAAATTTGTGGTTAAATAATTTTTAAAAAATCAAAGACTGCTGTGATGACAGCTAAATCAAGTTTCTGAAAACATGAAGACTTTAAAATCATGATGGTAATTTTTTATAATTGAAAAAATTATTATTTTTAATAATAAAAAAGAAAGTGATAAATATATGTTTTTTTTATAATTGCAAGGTTTATATTAAATTTGCCTGCAAAAACAATTGTTGCAGCATATTTATAATTTCAAGATGTCAGCCTATTTTCATTCCGTTGGCTTGCAAATAGTAGCACAATACAATAGATGAACTTTTTTTATCAACTGTTAATAATATAAGTAAAATAAAAAAATTGATTAAAAAACTTGATGAATATATTACATTCTTGGTGAATAATTTTGTGGTTGCAGGAAATACATCTCGCTAACAGGATTTTGTGCTTACAAAGCAGCCAAATGCTTATCTAAGGATGTTCCAGTTAAGCTGACGATTAATATTTTTAGCCAATAAACTAAGAATAGTACAAAAAATAAAGTGAAATATGAAATTGCAGGATGACTATGAATAATTATTCTGGTGAATAGCTAATCGGGTCATTGTATTGGACCAGAAGTTCCTATTTATAAAGCCCAAAAAATTAAAGTTACTTCGAGAAGCCCAATACCTAATAGAATTCTAAGCATTAATGCACAAAATATTCCATCGTAAAATAATAGCTATTCCAGCATTAGAAATACCAAATTCTGCTAAGCCTAAGTTATAGCCAGAAAACAATCAATAGATGTAAAATCCTTTAATAAAAAACAGAGCCTTTATAATACTAATAAAGCCAAAGATATCAATGATATCAAGAAGTTAACAGATCAAAAAGTTATAATTAGTGCTGGTTCTTTGGTAAAAATAGAAAATAAAAAAAACGAAAAGAATGCAGTCTAAAGAAACAAATTTTACAACCAGAAATTCAAAAAAATGTTCAAGAGTCATTAAAAAAGCAAACTTGTTTCAAAAAATTATATTCAAGTTCAAGAATGAAGTCAGATGATTTATCACATTCTGGCTTTAAAAATAATGCAAAAAAGGTTTATATCAAATTTGCCTACAGGAACAATTGTTGCAGCATGAGTCATTATGTTTACTTAGCTTCCGCTGGCATCAACAATTGTCCGGTGCAGTATTTCAGCATTCATCTCAGTAACAAGAACAGGATGAACCGTAAGGTTTGTCTCCAGGTAACTGTACGAACTGATGGCATTTACTTGGAATCATTTGGCTTACAAAATAAATTATATAATTTCAAGTTGTCAGCCTAATTTCATTCCGTTGGCTTGCAAATAGTAGCACAATACAGGAGATGAACTTTTTTTATCAACTGTTAATTAGATAAGTAAAATAAAACAATTAATTAAAAAACTTGATAAATATATTACATTCTTGGTGAGTAATTTTGTCGTTGCAGGAAATACATCTCGCTAAAAGGATTTTGTGCTTACAAATCAGCCAAATGCTTGTGAAATATAAAACTGCAGGATGTCTATGAATAATTAGTCTGGTGAATAACTAATCGGGACATTGTATTGGAGCAGAAGTTCCATTAAGGTATGAAAAAAATGTTCGATGTAAGTTAATTTTTACACATCAAGAGTATTAATAATTAATACTTTTGTTGTTGCAGGAAGTTCATCTCAGTATATAAAATTATTAATTTCCAAGTGCCAAAGCAAAGTCAAATTATTATCATATAAAATGATCATTTTCAAGTTGAAGTTGTTAATAAGGCCTATTGAAGGAGCTAATATGGCTAAAAAATTAAATTTTCTTACGCTTTGCATTTTATTAAAACTTCTGCTCTAATTCGATGACCTGATAAGCTATTAACCAGATTTCAAAAAACAAAACTAATTAGGAGAACTATTTTTTTCATCGGAAGCTTAATAGAAGTTTTTAAATCATAGTAAGCTATTTGTCTTGTAACTGCTTATTTTTTTTATGATGTATTTAAATATAAACAAATTTAAAAGCATTTTTTTATATTTAATTAATAAAAAAGTTTTTTAAAAATTTTTTGTTTCTTCAATTTTAAAATCCATAATTTTATATTATTTACAAATTAATATTTAAAAAAGAATAAAAATATCTAAGAATAATAAATGTTTTTTGCTCTCATAATAATAAATTTTTCAAAAAAACTTCGTTTCGCCAGATCTGATTGTGAGTTTCGCACGTCAGAGGGTAAACTTTGCTCTTTTAATAAGCATAAAGCGAATTTTCTATTTATCTCATAAAAATTTCGCTATGAAATATTTATAAAAATTAATTGTCCCTTTTTTCATCTATTATTTTTATTAATATATAATTTAAGAAAATATTTTTTAATATATTTAAAATTTTTCTTTTAAAGTTATTGCGTATGCGCAGTGACTATCCCTCTCCATCAGTTAACGATATTAGGGTTAGGCTAGGGAAGAGATGCAGAAGTTAAATTAAGCTTCGTTTAATTATATTTGCGACCTTTGCTAATTATTGATATTTCTAAATAATTTTTTTATTTATGTCTGCATTTAATCATATCTGTAATCTTTTCAAATTTAATTTTTGTGATTGGATTGGAAAATTGGATATTTGGAGTTTTTTAGGGGTTGACAACTACATTGTCCAGAATCTGCAGCAAGTAAACAATTTTTTTAAATGTTTTATACATTATTTAAATACTATTTAATTTACAGGCAAAAATGATGTGAACTGAAGATTGCTATTTGTGCATGATTTAATTGAAAAATCTTTGATCTTTGTCAGTAAATATATGAGTCAAACACCTGAAGCTCAAATAGATATTTTAACGCTTCTTCACAAAAAAATTGATTATTTATAACTTGATATACAAGGAAGTAATAAGAATTTGGTAAGAAGTTCTCAATAAGCGGTTCATACTTAAAAAACTCACATTTGAGGTATTTGATAGCTGCTTATCAATTAGAAAAATGCATCGATATTTAATTTTATCTAAAACCATGAAAATAATATTGATTCAATTTTAACTTTTTGTCGTGGGTTACTTTATTATGAACTGTAAATTTTGTAATACAGAATTTAGAAAATTATATCCATTTTAAATCTAAAAAGAATTTAAACTTAAGTTAAATCTTATAAATTTTAACTTTTTATTAAATCATTTCACCAAAGTTTGAAAGTAAAAGAATGAGTATAAATAGCAAATTCATTTAATATCAATAACAGCTTAAATGTTTTAAGTATAACTCAATGTGAATACCTATGCACTGAATTTAATCGTAACAAGCTATCAGGTACCTAAGATGTGTAAGCTTTGAATCGCCCTAGAAAATTACTCAATAATACTTTACATTCATCACGTATTTGAGATTAAAAATTTATTATAAAAATTTATTTAAGGACTTACGAGGGTAAATAGAAAATTTAAGTCAATATCCACATTACCGACGCTATTTTTTTTTTATAATTTGCAGTTTAAAACAAAATTAGTCGTAAAAATATTAAAAAATGAGTTTATTATGTAATATTATTGCAAAAAAAATTCTTTTAATTATTTATGAAAAATTTTTACCGAATAATTAATGATTGAATGTGGTAACCTAGATAAAATAAATTGGAAATATAATCTTTGAAAATTTGGTTATGATATTTAATTAGTTTCATCTCCCTGTGTCATCACTATCATACTTTTTGTAAGCTCCAAATATGAAATTCCATAAGAGCAATGTTAAACTGCCTATTTTTAATTTGCAATAAAATGAAAATTAATGTGGTAACAAAGGTAAAACCAAGTTCTATTCAACTTTAAAAATGTTTAAATTTAATAATTTTCCAGTTTCATTCAGTTCTGTCATCATTTTTATTTACCCTCGTAACTCCTTAAATTCAATTCTTTAGTTCTTCAAGTTACAAGTATCGCTGTTCATGTTAAAATTTGTGTATCTAACAAGATAGTCAATTATATCAGAAAGATTAATTTAATTGAATTAATGTTTCAAATATACTTTTATTAAATTGTATAAGCTTAATCTAATAACTGCACTTAAATGTAAAATTAATTATACTCGATATATAATTTTTAAAAATCTACACGGAGTTTGTAAAACACTTTCTTACATATGGAAGACTTCTCAAAAATAATAGCATCAAGTATTGTTTCAAACAATTTTATATTTTTTTTCTTTTGTTTTTTTTAAAGAAAAATTAAATATTGTATAGCCATGACTTAAAATTGATGCATTTTATTATTTTTTTATAATCTCACAATATCTGCAGACAATAGGCTTTTAACAAAATATTGTATTTGTAATGATTTTTAATTAAAATTTATAAATAAAATATTTTGACTGAAATATATTATATAAACATGTTTGCTACAACTTTAATTTTTAAGAAAAATGAGAGCTTAAAATGCTTAGTGGTATTATAAAAAATTCAATGTTCTGAAAATTCTTGTTTATACATTTAAGAGTAATTATTATTATTACGTTCATTTTAAAATTGAGTGCTGTTCAACATGAGACAAGAATAATTTTGATCCAAACGTTTATGGCTAAATTTGTAAAAACAAATAAATATTTTTAATATAAGTAACTATATAATTGATATAACTCAGTTCCAAAATTTAAAAAACCTTGTTAATATACCTATAATGTACGTGGTATATATTAAAATATAATAAAATCTTTTTTCTTGCAAGATGATTATTTCAGATTTTTTGACTGAAGAGAAATTTATCTGTTTCAATTTAAAAAAAATTTTCAATCATAAAATTAAATAAATATTGTTACGTATCCTGAGGTTTAATCGGGATACGTAATATAATAAATAAATATAAATAAGTTTATCCTGGGGATATTGAGTGCCCCAGGTATTTTAAATACTTATATATGGAATATTAGAAGTTGATATATGATGATAAATATTGATGATGTATGTTGTAGACCTCGGGTATTGAAGCTGGCTGAACTTAACTGCGTTAAGTTCTTGATTGTAGAAGGAATTGTCACTTATTAAACTATTATTAAATAAATATAATGAGCACTTTTGGTTATGTTAAATGATTTTATTATAAGTTGATATAAAAAACTGTCAATAAGTCTAAATTAAACTGTAAGATAAGCATACTCAAGAAGATAGTTCTAATCGAATGTAAATCTCCTAAACTAGACCTGATGTTAGTAGGCCAGTTGTCATGGGAGTATGTAAGAGTAACTGAGAGTAACTGTTCTAATTAAGAGTCGAACTGACTTTAGGGCAGTTGCGGGTATATTATATAAACTAATTAGTAACTGCCCAGGTACTTGAATTTAGGTGGGATTGTCCAATACGCGGAAGCGTCGGTCTCGTCACGTCCAATTAACGAAAGCGTCGTTGATTATTTCGGGGGAAATCGTGAGGGGATTTATGCAACTCTTCATTGCCTAAAATGCGTCATTAATGACCTTCGATTCTATATTTCTGTCAATTTATAAGGAGCCGGATCTGAATTGGTGAAATAGGATATTAAAGAATGTATGAAAGTGTCTAATATAAATTGGCTATTGTAATATTGAAGAAATGCAGGTATGTTAGCTCGATTTACGAGCTAACATAAGCAGGAAAAAGTTAAATATATAAATATAAAAGAATGCGGATATGATGGCTCGAATTATAACCTATCATACGTAATATCTCCCTCCCGGGAATCCAATCGTCCCGATTGGAGTGGGTGGGGGAGACGGGGTTGGTAAGGGGCAGCAAAGGGTTCAGGGTTTCTTTTGGTATTTTGTGACGTCTACTGTCTGTGTCAATACAATAATGTTTACAATGGCTAGAGTACAAAATAATATGCTTATAATAGTTGAATTACAATATTAAAATTCTTTGGATAATTACAAGATAATATGCTTATAATATGGAGTACAATAGTAAAATTTTTTTTTTTTTTTTTTAGTTTCACTTAAAATAATTTAAGAAAATACAATATTATTCAAAATGTTTTAAAATAATTGATATGGAAATAGTACTTGTATAAGATATAATATATAATAAAACTGAATGTAATAAAAGTAAAATAATTAATATCAGAACATTAGATGTATAATAAAATTTATATATTTATTTTATAAATCTAGTTAGAAAATTTGAGAGTGAATATATAAAAAAGTTTTATAATAAATAAATTTCTATATTAAATTATTTTATAAAATTAAAATCTTTAAGAAGACATGTTACTGTGTTTTTCCTTTGTTGTAGAAATTTGTTTCATATTGGATGATGCTGGTTTTATCTGAAATCAATCTATATACATTAGTTTTGAAAACCCCCGAGACAATATATATCCAAAACTTGGAGTACGTAGGGATAAGTGGTGAGGTTTTAAAATTTTCAAATTTTATGAGTTTTGGATGGAAAAAGGGTTAAAATTGATAAATTTTATAAATTTTTAAGTAATTTGATTTATAAAATAGTAATTTATTGAATTTGTTGGAAAAATCGTTCAATTTTTACAAATATTATGGTTTAAAGGGTTTAAAATTTATAAATTTTATATAGTTTTTGTATAATTTGACTTATTTTTTGAAAAAAAATTCTTTAATTTTTGCAATTATTATGGATTAAAGGGTTTAAAATTTATAAATTTTATATGATTTTTATTTAATTTTATTTATAGGATAGTAAATTATTGAAAATATTGAAAAAAAATCATTTAATTTTTGTAAATATTAAGGGTTAAAAGGATTTAAAATTGATAAAATTTATAAAACTTTTATGTTATTTAATTTGTAAAATAGTGATTTATTGAAAATATTTGAAAAATCATTCAGCTTTTCCAATTATTATAGGTTAAATGGTTTAAAATTGGTGAATTTTATAAGATTTTTATGTATTTTAGTTTATAAAAGTGGTAATTTTTCAAAAATATTTGAAAAATCATTCAGTTGTTACAGATATTATGGGTTAAATGATTTAAAATTGATAAATTTTATAAGATTTTTATGTATTTTAGTTTATTAAGGTGGTAATTTTTCAAAAATATTGGGAGGATCATTCAATTTTTATAGATATTATGGGTTAAATGGTTTAAAATTGATAAATTTTATGAGATTTTTATAAAAACGGTAGTTTTTCAGAAATATTTAGTGAATCATTCAATTTTTATAAGGTTTTTGTATTTTGGTTTATAGGAACGTTAGTTTTTCAAAAATATTGGGTAAATCTTTCAGTTTTTATAGATATTATAGTTTAAATCGTTTAAAATTAGTAATTTTTATAGGATTTTTATGTATTTTTATAGAATATTATACTTATATACTTTATATATTTGTTTGTTTATATGTTATATTTTTATGTGTTTTGATTTTTGAATATTTTAATGAGGTTTTTAATTTTTGGTGAGTGTTATTGGATATAATTTCTTCTGGGATTGGTTTACTTAGTGCATAAGATATTTGCGGTTTTTTTTTTTTTTTTTTTTAATACTTTTTGTTTAAAGAATAATAATAAATACTATTGTTATAATATATATTTAAACTGTGTCTGATTATTTATTTATAAAATTTACTATTTCAGGTATAATATTTAACATTTTTGAGATTACTTCATTATTAGAGTTTGCTATTTAAATTTTTATGGATGATTAAATTGAAATTATGAGTTTTACTAATATTTGATTCAAATTTTTATTCAATTGGTTTTATTTTTATAATTTTAATTTGTATTTTTATTTAATAATTTTATGAATTTTTAATAAAAAACTCCATCTTCAGCAAAAAGTTTAAAAAAAAGAAAAGAAAAATAAAAAATATAATGATAGATTAAGTTATTTAAATCGTTGTTATTCTCGACAATACACACATGCATACATATGTGTGGACGTTAAAACATGGATCTTTGCATATGTGTGATGTATATATGTATATACACGTAGTAAGCATGCTGGACTGAATGCGGAGTATAATTTACAGCGTTGCCGTCTATTGATATAATAAAAAGGAAAAATTTTGCAGATTTTATCGTCGTTTGTTTTTATAGCGAGCTTTTATATTATAGGTAAGTATGTCTTAGTAGTTGACAATTATGCTCGTGAGTATACATACATATATCTATGCTTATTCAGTCCTTACTCTTGATTTTCTTTTCATTTTTGTCTTTATGACTTACTTGCGTTTATCGAGAAACCAAGGTTATTGTTTGATTAATTTATACTTTATATAAGAGAGTATGCCCGACACCCAAATGACACTAGTAAAATTTATAGATTTTGTAAATTTGCGTAACATCTGCAAATCATTGAGGTCAGAGGGGGTCAAAATTATTTTGTATAAATCTTATAATTTTCTGCACTATACAAATACCTAATGTAAACGTTGTCCTGTTTTGTTAACCAAAAGGTTAATTGTAATATGTGTATATTGTAAAGCGTGAGATGTTGTTTTGCTTTGTTTATGGTAATTCTCAAAGAAAATTTTAAAATTTTCCTTTAGTTGTTAAATTGACATTTGGATTAAGGCTATAGTTAGTTTGGATTTAGGTTATTCGTTAGTACTGTTCTCGTCTGTTTATAAGCTCTCAGAACTATTTTTTTTTTGTTAGGTTTATTCTGGAATGCCAATTTTTAGAAATTTTTATTTATCCGCTTATTGGATAATGTTTACCATAGGTGAAAAAATATTTAGCACCTGATATTTAGTTTTATATGCGAATATCCGCATATATTTTATTAAACATATTTTGGCGATGTTCTCGATCTGTGTTCTTAAAGAACTTAGATGTTTTGTTAGGTATTGTATGAATGTGCGATGATTAGGATTGATGTTGTCCTAAAAAGTGTATAAATTTATATAATTTGTGCCTTTACTCGTCCCGTATGATTTTACAGAGTCACTGTTGTTTAAGTGTTTGTAATTAGCTTTGTGAAAAGTCGTGTCATTGTGGTCTCAAAGGCACAACCGCATATTTGCCAAAAAAAAAAATTTTTCTTTTGTATGTTAGTTGGAAGTAATATTTGAACTTATGATTTTTATTATTGTTTTTCTCCCAGGTTATTCGAAAAATGGAAGTTGTGTTTTATAATATAAAATTATGGAGAAAGGGAAAAAACTTGCACGCATATACGTATGTATATATTTCCCAATGAGTTAATAGTAGTTTATGATATCTTTTATATTTGATTTATCCACATATTCAGAGAATTCCAGGCAGCTTTTTGCAAAATCCTTATTTAAAAAAAGAAACTCTGTAAAATATTTATTTAGAACAATTTGGTTGTCAAAGGTGGTCTTTTTGTAAATTTCTACAAGGGAACAATAAAAGATTACATATTAGTTAAGTTTAGAGTGATTTATATTAAGATATATTTAGATTATGTTTATGATTAGATGCTTAAGTGATAACCGTAAACTAATAATAGTTATTTATTAGGTATCTATATAATGAATTTATGGTAAATATTCATATATATATATGGTTAGTATAAGAAATTTCAAATATATATATCTATATATGGGAAAAAATAATTTTAAAAGATCATAATCTGATTATAGTTTTGAACCTAAAATTGTGTAAATATTAAAAGATTTTTATAGAACTTACATGTGAAAAAAAAATTATTTAAATCTGTAAGTTAATCTGTGTTTTCCACTGGTTTTCACAGATATTTAAGGATGTCTGAGAGAAATTTGAATTATCCTGCTAACATCGTAATAAACGTTTTTAAACTAACATATATAAAATTTTCTGCGTATACGTAAAACTTTGAGATAAAAGGTAAAAAAAAATATAATAAAATATTGTGCTTCGTTAATACTTGTTCATATGCATTATATTTATCAGAACTTTATAAAATTTTCATAGTTAAAAACACTGTATTATTTTTCAAATCATACTTATAAAAAATAAATTATATTTTTGTATTTGTTTATTTATATCGTTTGTCAATTTATAGCTTAAGTCGTTATTATTATTTTTTTTTTGTATTCATAGAATAATATAAGAAAGGTAAAATAAAATCAATTAATTACGTTTACTTCTATTAAGGGCCAAATTCCATTCCTTGTAAAAGGGATATAAACTTAAATATTTAACACCCAATAAAAAGATATTAGTAGCTCACCTTAGCAATAAATTTTAGTGTAATAATTATGGAGGGTAAAAATCTGCATGATAAAAATTGTGTTCAAAAAAAATTTCCTTTTTGTAGTTTTCTTTTGTTTATTATTGATAACATTTTTCAAAACATTTCAAAGTTTGTATTTTAATGTAAAGTTGTTTCAATCTTTACATAATTTTCGTCATTTTATTGTTCGTTATTTTTGTATCTTTTTCTCCATGTATTTTATACTTATATACTATTATTAATTATTTATTACTTATTATTTCATCATTATTATTATTATTATTGTAAACAACATGGGTATAGTTATTATTACAGCGAAAACTATATAAAGACTTTTCAATGAATTTGAATTTAACGTAACTTTATTACCATTTATAACAAAAAAGGAACATAAAATAAAATAAAAAAATATTAATTTTGAATGTATGAAAAATTATGATTAAGACTGTACAAAAAAAATAATAAAAGACAGCTTTAATATGTGTGTTTGGTTGTTTATGTATGCTCTGATAGAAAAAAAATACTTAGTAGTTATATTTTAGATTTGACTTAGGGTGTAAATAAGGTTTTTTTTTTTCGGTTAATTATGAGGTTTGTAGGTCCATTGTAAGTAAATTAATTCTATTTTTGTATTTTGCTATAATATTATTATTTATTTGTATGATTTGTCAATTTGTATGATTTTTAAGTAATAATTTATAATTTAAAGGATTAAAATTGATAGTATTTTCAAAATATGAATATAATACGGCTTATTTTACATGAATTTGTTGATTAATATGAAAAAATTAGGTTAATTTTTGAATCGTAAAAATTCATCAATTTTTATAGTTTTTAATTAATAATTTATAATTTAAAGGGTTAAAAATGATAAAAAAATTTAAATTTGGGTGTAATATATCTTGTAGAACATGGATTTATCAATTTGTATGGAAAATTTAAGTCAATTTTCGGATCATAAAATTTAAATAATTTGGATATAATATAGTTTATTTTGCCTGGAATTACAGGTATAGTAGATTTAATTATCGCGAGAAAAGTTTTGAAATATGAAAAAAAAATGAATTTAGGGATGTGTGGTTTTTTGGATGTGCAGTTTTTCGGATGTACAGTTTTTTTCTTTTATGTATTAAAAAAATGAATATTGGATATAATTTTTGGATGTGCAGTTTTTCGGATGTGGGGTTAAAATATAGAAAAAAATGACTTTTGGGATGTACGGTTTTTCTAATCCAATTAGGTTCAAATCCGGAGGATTGATTAATAATTTGAAGTATTAGGTAAAAAATATAGCTAGATTTATGTACATATTTTTTTTTGTTTTTTTTTTTGTTTGTTTGTTTTTTTTTTTATAAAAGTTTTAAAAAGAATTATAACTAATAAGATTATTAAATGAATTAAATCTATTAAGAAGTGTTATTAATTTGCTACTTTTTCCAGTAGATAGTAAAATGGGTCGATCCTATTAAATTTTTGACCAAGGTGGGGCCCTAGGTGGCCGCAAAGGGGGTCTAAACGAATTAAATAAATTTATGTTGGGCAATGGCCAATATCTGAGGTAAATTGCGGGGATTAACCTAAAGCTGGTAATATAAAAACTGATTTTTGTATATGTTATAAAATATACTAATATATAAAGTATCCAAAAAGCAAGGTAAATGGTAAACGTAACTTTATTATCAGTTTTCTTACAAGGAAGCATGGCAGTTTCGTGGATTGTTTGTTGGATAATGAGTGGAGCTGTCATAATTTCAGGCGAAAGTGATTTAATATATTCCTGTGATTTAATAAATCTTTCGATAGTGCATCCTCTGTTTGTTACGGGAGGAGGATCAGCTTTCCTAGCTATTAAGGTTGTTTTTATACTTTTTGGCTTAGGTAGGTTCGTTTTTTTATGATGGGTGGTTATCTCGGTATTTTTGATGTCGATAATTTTATTGATATTTGTAGTGTATTCTTTTATTACAGGGCTTATGGAAGGTAAAGGTACTTCGGTATACTTTATATCCGGTGAATCAACATGAACACCGCACAATTTCTCGATCTTACTGACTAGCGTCATAACTTCCGTCCAATTAGTGGGATTTGGAAAGGTTGAAGCTACGTACTTTTCTGGCTTGTCAAGGCCTTCCATGAACCAGGTAACAACCCTTGGCTCTGCTAATTGTTTCCAATAACTAAGACTCCAGGGGGGTCCGGTTGTTTTAATAAATGATCTCCAAAAAAACGAACGCGAGATGCAAACTCGGAAATTGTTTCGTCGGGAAACTGTGTTAAAGGAGTCATTATAAAATTTGTTTAAATGTTAATCAACAAGGATAAAATATATATATTTGTCTCGGAAGTTTGTTAAAAATTTTTAATGAAAAGAGTACTTACCATATCGGAGACACAATGAGGAAAATCGATCCATCCATCGGTGTCCAAATTAGTTGGTGAACTGGTTAAAACAGCTTGACTGGTAAGAAATATAGTCACATCAAACTGGATCCTGATATCCATTGTGAAGGCTTGGTTTTACAGCTTGGCTTACGGCTTGGCTTTACAGCTTAGCTTACGGCTTGGCTTATCAGCTTGGCTTATCAGCTTGGTTTATCAGCTTGGCTTACGGCTTGGCTTAACAGCTTGGCTTATTGGTTTCCTCTGATGTTAATGTTGTGGTATAACGGCTTAAATTGTCATTGATTGTCTTCGGTATTTGATTGATTAGAACTGGATGGTTTCTTTTTTTGAGTTCGCTGGTGTATTTTACTGTTATAGTTACTTCACTATTTGACTTGTTTGTTGATAATATTTCGTGTTTGGAAATTTTAAAAAAAATGTTTTTTTTTTTTTACTTTTGTTTCTTCTTTTATTTCTCCTTTGCACTTTTCGCAAGGAAATTGATGTCGTTCTCTTCTTTTCATAAAATTTAGATAATTACTTGATATTTGATCCTACTATTCCTTCAAACCAGCTTTCCACTTGGGGAGCCAATTTCTGTAACGTATCCTGAGGTTTAATCGGGATACGTAATATAATAAATAAATATAAATAAGTTTATCCTGGGGATATTGAGTGCCCCAGGTATTTTAAATACTTATATATGATATATAAAAAATGGTTGATATATGATGATAACTATTGATGAATATGTTGTAGACCTCGGGTATTGAAACTGGCTGAACTTAACTGCGTTAAGTTCTTGGTTATATGAAGGAATTGTGTCACTCATTAAACTATTATTAAATAAATATACTGAGCACTTTTTGTTATGTTAAATGAATTTATTATAAGTTGATATAAAAAACTGTCAATAAGTCTGAATTAAACTGTAAGATAAGTATACTCAAGAAGATAGTTCTAATCGAATGTAAATCCCCTAAACTAGACCTGATGTTAGTAGGCCAGTTGTCATGGGAGTATGTAAGAGTAACTGAGAGTAACTGTTCTAATTAAGAGTCGAACTGACTTTAGGGCAGTTGCGGGTATATTATATAAACTAATTAGTAACTGCCCAGGTACTTGAATTTAGGTGGGATTGTCCAATACGCGGAAGCGTCGGTCTCGTCACGTCCAATTAACGAAAGCGTCGTTGATTATTTCGGGGGAAATCGTGAGGGGATTTATGCAACTCTTCATTGCCTAAAATGCGTCATTAATGACCTTCGATTCTATATTTCTGTCAATTTATAAGGAGCCGGATCTGAATTGGTGAAATAGGATATTAAAGAATGTATGAAAGTGTCTAATATAAATTGGCTATTGTAATATTGAGGAAATGCAGGTATGTTAGCTCGATTTACGAGCTAACATAAGCAGGAAAAAGTTAAATATATAAATATAAAAGAATGCGGATATGATGGCTCGAATTATAACCTATCATACGTAACAATATATTTGAGGCAAAAAAATCTTTTCTTAATCAGAAAAGCATTTATTGGATCAATAGCATAACGTTATGTTATGCTATCGAATAAAGTAATTTTTTGGTACTGAAAATGTTGAATTTCTTAGCAAAAAGATATTATTTTTCGAAATTTTAAAACATTCCTATAAATTTATAAAAGCTCGTGAACTTAAAATTTTCATATGATTTTTTCTCGTATCAAAGATTATTCACTAATTTTAATTTTATACCTTATATTAATGCAAGTTAGAAAACTTTAAAAAATCGTATTAACTTATAAAAGGAATTATTTATAACCATCTCACTTTTTTGCTTCATATATTAATTAAACCTATTAATTTTAACTCCTTTCGCCTCTCAATACCTACTTGTAATCAGGAAATTGTTTTATTTTATACAACGAAGAATAGTTCAAAAATTCTGTAAAAACAGGAAAATAAATTACGAAAATACCATATCCATTTGTACCTATACTTTTCAGTATATTTGCCTGATATTTATCCAAAAGTTACTTAATTAGAAAACTTGTCAGCAGAAAGTAAAGTGAAACTATGAGAAATAAAAAATTGAATTTTAAATTATTTTAATTCTTAAAATAATCTAATTTGTAAAAATAATTTTTTGTTCGAAATAAGCAGATACAGTCAAGCAATACGAGTTAGATTAAAAAAAGAACATGTATCTCCATGTCATTTATATTCTCGATTTTCTTAAGAATTTTTCTTTAAAAACGTTTGTTTCTGTATGTCTATTTTTAAATTTATAATATTATATTTAAAGTTTCAAATTTGTTATTAATTTATTTAAATATAATCGTAAAAAGATTCAGTAAACATATTCTATAGATCTGCTTATTTTAAAATTTTATTTTTTAGGTACATTCTACAAAACTAACATGGAAAGTATCCCAAAAAAAAGCCTGGACCAAAAACAGAAATTCCAGATGAAATTGTATTAAAAGTATTAAAAAATCATGATATTTTTTGTAATAATTTTGAATCATCGATTCAAAAAGAATCACACAATGTGTGGAACTTAATTGTTGAAGATTTGATACAACTTAAGTATAAACCAAATAAACACTCTTTGTATGAAAGAATAAGGCAAAACAGTAATGGAATACTAAATCAAATTTTGCATCAAAGAGGTGTACCGGTTTTTACTTTAGATGAGTCTTTGGAGAAAGAAATTGTAGAAAATAGTTATAGTGAAGAAAGCGAAAAAAGTGTAAATGATAAAGACAAAACTTTCGAAGAATATGCAAGTAAATTAAAGAATCCTAACAATTGCAATCCACTGAAGTTCACTGTAGATATAAATGCAAAAGAATGGTTAAAAATAAAACCACAGTTAAAAGTATATAAAAACGGAGAAATACGGAAAAGATTAAAAGGAGACTGGACTGGACTATTGATTAGAAAAATTTCCTTATCCAAGTATAAATTACCTTGTCCTTTTTCGTTTAAAAGTAATTATACTTATTCAAATAGAGATAAACCACTTTTATTTTTTTATGGATTCTGTAGAATATGCAAAACGGGTATAATTGGCAAATGTGATGCAAATTTATTTGGTGAAAATAGATCATCTGTTGTTATAGAATTAACTACTTTTGATACTAGACGAATTTTCCATGGCAATGCTAAAACTTTTTGCAAAGGAACTGCAAAAAAAAAGGCTAGGAAGTCTTTAAAATATATCAAGGCTAGTCGTTACAGGAAAAAGCAGGCTACTAAAGTAATGAAAGTTGGGGAAAGTGAACCACCAGATTTACATTCTACAGCTACATTTCGTAACAACCGCTATCATGCATTCGAAGATGATATTAACTTTGAAGGACCGAAGGATGTTCTTGAGTCATTTCGCTATTATAAAAATATAGGAGGCTATGGTATAAAGCAAATTACTCCCTATTCATTCTCCGTTACTTATTTTCTGGACGAGCAGTATAATTTTTACAAAAATGCAGCATCTGAAGAAAGGCCCATAGCCAAAATTGATTCCACGGGTTCATTTTGTAATGCTATTACAATTGAAGGTAGACCTACTCGTTATATTATGCTTTATCAAATGGTTATTAAAATCAATAATTACAAGAAAAGGGTTCCAATATCCCAAATGTTGTCTGAAAGGCAAGATGTCAATAGAATAGCCTATTGGCTTAAATTTACTATTTTCGGTTTGCCAATACCTGCAGAGGTAATTACAGATGGATCAAAGGCACTGGCAAATGCAGTATGCTTAGCTTTTAATAAAATGTCTTATAGTGATTATTTAAATATGTGTTTTAAGGTATTAAAAAGCGGTACTAGACAAGATCTATCCCGTTATTGTTATGTCAGACAAGATAGAGCTCATCTTATAAATTCAGTAACAAAATGGAAATGCTTTAACAGCAAAAAAAGTTATGCTAAAGATTTTTACTGTAGGGTTATAGCATTCTGTATCGAGGCAACAACTATTCAAGAAATAGAAGAAATATTGTTTGCAATATTTGTGGTATCAAATAGTGAAGTTCTTCCAGAAAATAGTGTTGCTAAAGAAAAAAAAGACTTTTTACTTGAAAAGATTCAAACTTTTCAAAGAGATCCCTTAGATGAAATTAAAAATAGTAGAGTATTTGACAACGATACGAAGAAAGAACATGAGGAAATTAATAAAGACTCCATGGAACCTAGTTCTATAAGAAAATTCGTAGATACGATATATAAGAAAGCGCAAGTGCATTTTAAATTACAAAAAGAAAATCCAACCGCTCCTACAAATACATTTGTTTGCAAACTAATAAAAAGTAACATTTACTATTTATTTTCCCAGTTTGTTGTCTGGACGAATGTAATGCAAGGAACTTTTAAGTCTCCCAATTCCGTAGCCAGCACAGCTGACCTAGAAGAGTATTTTAAAGACTTAAGAATTGCAAATGATTGTGTAAGAAATGTGAATAAATTCTTTCTCTGTCATGTGCAGGATATTAGAGGCGAATTACTTCTTGCATCCGATGCATTACTCAATAATAAGAAAAGAATAGCCGAGGTTAAAACTGTAAAAGTCAATAAAAAAAGAAAAAGTTTTCATCCAATTGTAAACGATAATTCATCCAATGTACCAACAAATCCAAAACATTCCAGTAAGTATGATAAAACTAAATATAACATATAGATAAAGTCAAAAAAAGGTTTGATACCGGAAATAAAATTTGTGTCTTTCTGTTTGCAAGCCAATAAATTTAGAAATTATAAAAATTAATTACATTAAATTTTTAAAATTAAAGAACTCACACGAGTTGCATATAGAAAGACTGAAGTTTTATTTGGGGTTGCAAACAGGCTAGATAAAATATTAATTTTGGCCAAAAAACACGGCTTTAATTTTTAATTAATTATAAAAGAAAACTACTAAATAAATCTATGTAAAATAAGGCATGTGGCTGTACTTTTCCAAGATCTGAAAAAATTTTCTTTCTCTTTTAAAAAATTAAAGTAAAAGTTCTAGTACTTTCCAATAAAATAAATGAGTGAAGCATGCGACATTGGCAAATTGCCTCTAAAAGCTAGGAAAAGCAAAGCTACATTTTTCATTTTCTGTTAATTTATCAGTTTTCTTTTTTAATTTAGTTGGCGAAAATTAATATTTTACCTACCCTTTGATTGTTTATCTTTCTTTTTCCTATTTATTATTACATAAAAAAAATTAAATTCTAAAAATTTTTAAACACAAAAATTTTTTTACACAGGTCCAAGGGCTCCGCCTCCGGCTCAACCTATTTTATATCAAGAGCTTAAGAGAAAAACATTATACAATGGTAGCCATATTAATCACATAGGATACAAACCAGCCAATATGGATTTTATTATTTATTTTGTAAATACTTGTGCATTTGATAGTATATTTAAAACATTCGTGGATCTATATGAACAATATGATAACTTTAAATATTATATTCTTAATAGTTATCAAAACAATGAATTTTTTAAATTGATTCATGAATACATAACCGGTAGATATAATTCCGAATTTTCTTATATTAAAAGAGCTGAGTTATTATACAATTACAGAGATTTGCATGAATCGAATGACAAAAATTTATATTTTTGCAACAACTATCTGTTTGAATTGATAGGAAAGGTGCTGGAAAATTTCCAGTTTTTAAAAACAACAGTAAGCTGCAAAAATAAATCATGCAAATTGGAAACAACTCTTGAAACTTCGCAAGTTGTATTAATTAACTATGAAGAACTATTGGAAATTTTGAGGGAAAGAGGTTTTGCAGAAATTATTCAGGCAGCAATAAGTTGGATAATTTAGAAGATGGTCTCTGTCAAAGTTGTGATCAAATGTCCTTAAGGACCTCGACCATAATAGATAATGGCATCTTATTATTAATTTCAGTTAAAGAACCTGCTTTACATGAACAAATATTCTTAAAGGATATTTTGCATGAATTGACTGTTAACGGAAAAGAATATATTCTCGCGGGTTTCATAGAAGTTCAATTAAAAGAAGGACAGAATGCCGGAATTCATTTCGTGAGCCATTTCAATATCAAAGATGTATGGACTGCAAGAGATGATGTAAAAATAAACTCAAATCCGGAAATATTCCATAATCAAGATGAGTTATTTAATGAATCGTTTGAAGATAAAAAAAAAAGCCTTCCTTACTATTTTATATTAAAAAAAATTAATTTTGTTATTATTCATTAAATAATTAATTTTTAAATAAATAATAAATAGAAATTTGAAACAAAATCTAAAAATTATTACGTTACATGTTATGAATTAAGATTAGATGAAGAGGGTCCATTTCTTAGCCGTACCAATTTTTTTTTGTCGCTGATCACGAATATCGATATATTTTCTATGCGAACTTGACGCATCATCCTTGAAATTTTATATTAAGTTAATTTTATATTAATTTTATATTAATTTTTATATTTTATATTATTATCCTGAAAATTTATATTAAGTTTATGTATATAAATTGCTTATAGTTAACTATTTATATGCTAAATACATATAATTTTAAAATAAATTTATAGGAATATATTTCTGAATAAAATAAAATTTCCTTAAATTATAATAAAAATTCTGAGTTAAAATTTTAATTGAAATAATGATTAAATTTAATAAAAAATTGGAAGAAATTTTTATTTGTTTTTCTGTGACCCGCTAAAAAATGATCTTTTTGAACTTATTAAAAGAAAGTACCTTAACCCATCAATTTGACGTATGAAATTAAATTTTTGCAAACTTGGTAGAAACTAGAAATTTGAAATAAAAAAAAAAAAAATTCGTTTATTACATCATAATTTTTATTATTTCGAGCCAGCCAAATTTAATTATCAGGTGTATTTTCAATTTATTGCTGAATTAAATGTGAAAGTAAATTGTAAAATATGTTTTTAAATGCTACTATAAAAATTACAAATTTAAATAAATTTGATACGATTATTAATTTTCGTTAAAAATTTAACTAAAGAAAAAATTAACTACTAAGAAATAAAAAAAATTTTTCGTATGACAATTAAATATTTAAATACATTATTAATGTAATGTGTATAAAGTTACATTTTATTTCTTCCATTACTGTACAGTTAATTGTTTAAATTATTCAATAGAATAATTATGTACATATTTTTTAAAAACAAAAACATTTACCGTAAAAATTTTAATATTAAATGCTCCAGTATTAAAGCTACATAAAATGTATAGTTTTAATCATAACTTTTGTATAAAAAAATGGCTCTATAATTATTTTAAGTAAATCACATGGCATTTTTAATTCAAATTTAGCAATAACGTCAGAAACGGGTTGAAGACGTTTCCGAAACGTCTTTGGTTGCCTGGGTTTACCATAAGCGACAACTTCTCCACAACGATTTGGAAAAAATGTTAGGATCTAATAAAATTGATTTGTAAGTTATTTTTTTTTTTTAAATAAATGCATAAAATATAAATAAGAAAAGAAAAAAAATAGTTTTTTAAAATATGCGAAAAATACCTTGTAATGTCTTTAATGATAACCACCTATTCCAAAGAACTTCAAGAATACTCATAATTAATACTCGATGAACAAATTCAAATGTAGCTAATTTATTAAAATAAAAAACTTATAAACGTTTTTCTCCAACTTTGGTTTTAATATCTTATATCATAACATCAGTCAGATAAAAAATTAGTTTGATTGTAAAAAAATCATTTTTTTCGTCAAAAAATATTACAGCATGCTAAATAGCTAATTTAAATTGTTATTGCTTAGGCCAAAAAAATGAATATCTTGGCCATATATCATCCAAAAAAGATGATTTTCTCTTACTAAATCAAGGAATTTTTTCCCGAGAAATCATAATTTTTCATTATTTTTTCAAAATTTTTACACGGTAGATTTTAATTGGCTAAAATCAGAAAATGAAACTATGAAATTTTTTAAGTAATTTGACTGGGCTACTTTTTCTTTGGCTATTCATTAGAAAAAATTGGTTTGATTTTAAAAAAAAATCATTTTTTTTGCCGAAAAATATTGCAACATGCCAAATGGCTAATTTAAATTATTTAATACGAGTAAAAAAATGAAAAAATAATGAAAAATTCGGATTCCTTGTGAAAAATAACTTGATTTAAAAAAAAATCTTTTTTTTTATTTTTCTTTACTCTTTCTTTAATTAACTGACTTTTTAAAATGTATATAAAAAATTACTATTCTTAATCAATGCTTTCAATTATTTTTTTATTGCAGTTTTTGTCCCTTATATGAAATTGCATCAGGTTTTCAAAAGTAAAGGTCTTCTGAACTATAAAATCTTGCCCACGAATTTTTACGGTATTATCCTATGCATTTCCAATATATAATGAATTTTTTTATTCAAAAAAATATTTGTGATAAATTATAAAAGGATTAGTGACTTATTCACGAGTATACTGTTGTTGTGATAAAATAATTTTTATTATCTTGACGTTTCGGTACGTTAGTACCCTTATCAAAAGCTAAAACAATACATATAAAAATTTAAAATTTAGATTTAAAAATTATGGCAATTTTACATAGTAAACATAGATTTTTCGCTTACGTTTATATAATTATAATTCACGTATTAGGTTGAATACCTGTGTCATTTAGTATTAATTTACTCATATATATATACTAAAATATTGGCATTTGGATAAAAAGAAACACTGAAACATTATATAAAAAATAAATATCAATAACAAACTGAACGATGATTTTTTATAGAAAAAATTTTTTTTGATAGTATTTACCTTTTGTCAATATACAATCTAATGTATTATTATGAATATTAAAGAGAAACACTATTTTTATCATATTAAATTATAAAATAACTATAAATTCAATTGTTATAGATAAAAACTGTATATCAAGTACAGTAACTTAGAATTCATACCAAATCAAAACATAACAGCACACATTTCAATATTTTTATAAATAATTTGTTTTTTATCTATGACAATTGAATTTATAGTTATTTTATAATTTAATATGATAAAAATAGTGTTTCTCTTTAATATTCATAATAATACATTAGATTGTATATTGACAAAAGGTAAATACTATCAAAAAAAATTTTTTCTATAAAAAATCATCGTTCAGTTTGTTATTGATATTTATTTTTTATATAATGTTTCAGTGTTTCTTTTTATCCAAATGCCAATATTTTTGTATATATATATGAGTAAATTAATACTAAATGACACAGGTATTCAACCTAATATGTGAATTATAATTCTATAAATGTAAGCGAAAAATCTATGTTTACTATGTAAAATTTCCATAATTTTTAAATATAAATTTTAAATTTTTATATGTATTGTTTTAGCTTTTGATAAGGGTACTAACGCACCGAAACGTCAAGATAATAAAAATTATTTTATCACAACAACGGTATACTCGTGAATAAGTCACTAATCCTTTTAGAATTATAAAAACGAACGAGTACTTAATTATATTTATATTTGTGATAAATTTACTGATAAAATAATATATACATGGTTTAAAAAAAAAATAGGTATATATTAAAGTAGGTATATAAGATATCTAAAAAGCACCTCAGGTTCAGTTTACCGACACAGCACTCTTTCTCTTTTTCTCTTTTGGTAAAGCACCTTTTCGGTGGCGCTAGTTGTTACTTTTTTGTTTATAAACTACCAATGGAAAATCTATTTTTTAAAATCACAAGTCTGAACTAGCCTTAAAAAAGTTAAAATTATTTATCCTTGAGAATTATGCTAGTACGAAAAAAATATCACTTTATCAAAGTTATTTACTTTTAAACAATAGAGGAAACCATATCGAAAAAAAATAAAAAACCACGAGGTAGACCTCCGTGTGTTCCAGATGATGTGATAATTAAAGTTTTATCAAATCACAAAGATTTAGTGTTTAATGATGAAGGAAAAATAAAAGCTAAAGAAAGTTGCAAAGGAGTTTGGGAACCCATACGTGATGAAATTTTAAATACGTTTAAGTATTTTATACAAATAAACAGTCTTTACTTAAGAGTATTTAAAAATCAAAAATTTTTTTGGAGCCAAATAACATCAAGTAACAACAAATCACCCGATGAAAAATCAGAAAATGCTCCAGTAGTAGCAGCATCATCTTCAGAATCTAAAGACTGTGTAAGAGAATTATGTAAAAAGTGTGATAATACATATTTTAACCCTTTTATTAAAGACATTTCAAGTGATCCATTTTCAATAATTTTCTTTTGGCCGGAACAAAGACAATTTTATAAAGATAACGCGGTATATAAGCTTAAAAGATCGATTATTATTGTTATGAATAGGATCAAAAGTGTAAAAGTTATTTTGAATAAAAATAATATAAACGAAAATAATACTTTAATTTTAGTTACATTTTTGAGCATCTTTAAAGATTCATTAGTAGTACTGTACGTATTTATTTTCGACAATAGTGACTATTACAAACAGATTATTGTCGAATTCTGCTTCCTTGAATGGCTGAGAGAAGATGTTTGTTTACCTAAGAGTGTAGGATTAAGCATTCCAAGTGACTTATTAATAAAATCTATTATTACTGCTTTTGTTAAGGGGTGCCAAAGTTTTGATGAGTATAATAGTCAATTACTTAATTTTTTAATTAAAAAAAATGCAATTATGCCTGAATGCATAATACAAATTGATATTGTGTCTGTAATAATTTTATTAGAAAAAAAATCTTATTTTTATGATCAAGATATGGACCTCGACTTAGCTGAGTTGGTAATAATGAAAGAAAATCGAAAATTATTAATACAAGATACTGAAATAAATATTGATAATAGTTTATTTGAAGATGTAAAATATAGTTCTTTCTTAGACATTAGAGAAAATTGGAAAAATAAAGTTCCCAAAAAGATTAAACTTGAAGAAAAAAAATTGGCAGCAATAAATAATGAAGAAGAGACAAAAAATGGCCAAATTGATACAGTGTCAGTAGAACATGAAAATTCCTTAATAATGGCAATGGGAAATAATCTAACAAATTGTCTGAATAACTCAAATGGTGACAATTTTGAAAATGCTGACGCTGATATTGATATTTATTGTAATGAAAAAAATGAGATAATAAACTCAACAGCTTTAAATGTAGACGATTGATCTGATTGTGAAAATAATAATATAGGTATAAAAAAATATTTTTTAATTTACTTTTGTATAATAAACTATATACCTATACATAACTATAGTCTTTTTAATAATTTCTAGGAGATAAAATCAGCAATCAAATGTTAGAAAGCAAAGAGCAAAATTTGAAACAAGTTGAGGTAGAGTCTAACAACAATAAAAAAGAAAAAAAGATTACAAAACGAAAATATTTGGATCCAATGTCTGAAATCAATTTATTGTATGACCAACCTCGTGGACATAAATTTAAAATAAAACACATTGAGAATGGTAATCACAATCCATTTAAGAACAATAATTTTCTTTATATTTTTGATAACACGGCTCATTTGGATGCTTTGTTTCACGCATTCGTTCACTCTTATACGAAACTAAAAAGTTTTAATCAATTTTGTAATTTAGATTCTACAAAACATGAAATTTTTTTCAATGCAATAACAAGTTATTGCGCTAAATTTGATTTACATATTTATTATGAAAGCAGGTTTAAAATTCTTTTGAAAATAGGAGATGTTGAAGGAGATCTAATTTCTTGCACTAAAGGAATAGGTTACTATTTCTCGAGAGTAACTGGTTCCTTGTATGGAATTTCAAGACAATTAGAATGTAAAACATGCGATAAAATTATAAAGAAATCGATTCATAATATTATTCAACCAACGGGAGATTTAGATTTAGATCGTTTAAAAGCTCGAGTAGAATTGCCCGATTTTGTCGAATATCTTCTTTCGACAAATAATCAAAACTTACTCTGTCCTCTATGCAATAACGCTTTACAAACAGTTTATGATTTAGGAAAGTGGATTGTGATTGATTTAGAGGACTATGATTTAAAAATTAATATTTGCAATTTAAAAACAAATTTTATTTTACAAGGAAAAAGTTTTACGCTAATGAGCGTTATAGAAGTTTGCGAATCTGCAATGAGCAAATACAAAAATTATGTAGCTATTTGCAGGAGTGTTCATAATTTTTGGGCTCGTAAGGGAGCAAATAAAAAAAAAACGTTAAAGTAATTAAGCCTGGCTTAATTATTTATATTAATATTTAAAATTATGTATCTTATGTTAAAAATTAAGAAGCACGGAATTAAGAAAAAGATAATTTATTATATTACTTTATCTATTCCGTAGTATAATATTTTCTATAGAGTATATGTATTACTTTTAGGTATTATTATTTTAGTATAAATAAATAATTTGCACTATTTATGAATAAAATTGTTACATTAAAAAAAAAGTTATTATGTTTAATTTTATATTTTTATAAACAACAATAAAAAACAGCTACAATTTTTTTTGGTATTTAAATTAAAATTTAATTTCTAAAAATAATGTTTTTTTTAAAATTACGTTATGGAATTTGAGTAAGACCTTGTATCAAGGGGTGGAGGGTAAAAAACGTTAAAAATGTTTTATGTAATTTATGGATAACACATATGTAATACAAATTTTCTCTTAAAATAAATTTTCACTACAATTAAATTATATTTGCCAAGATTATAAATAACTTTAATTAAAACTTAACAATTTTCTTATTTACATTTTCTTGTATTATTAGATTTTTTATTTGTTCCTTCATCTGTATCTTCTAATTTATAGTACTTAAAACTTTTTTTCCTTCACTAAATCTGGACAATCTTTTTTGAGATGTGTAACATCGCCACAAATTTAACATGATCCACCATCAGGATAAAGTTCTTTGGGATTGTCTGGATATTGTTTAGCAATGTGTCCTTACTTTCGACAAATGAAACTTTGATCATCGGCTTTTTTACTTTGCATTCAAAATGTGTGTGTTCAATAGTGTCACCGGTCCCAGCTTCTTCTTTTCCAAGTTCTGGACAATCAGATAAATTATGACCAGCTTTACGACTTGTACTCTTACTTTTGCTAAAGCTTTTTCTGCTTTACATCTTTCTAATTTCATTGCACTGTTTATTTCAGTTTTAGTATGCCTGTAAAATATTAAAATGATCAGTTTTTATTATGTCATTGATTTATTTTTTAAATAAAAAATAATTTTATTAACCTTTTAAAGCCATTTGTTTACGCAAATCTATTAATCTTTCTGCATCTTGTTTTTTCACTAGAAATCCATCAAACTATACTACTTCGACATCTAAGTCATTAATTATCATTGTTGTTGGACCAGTATTAGGTTTTCTTCGCTTATGTTCTTAGTCGTCACGAATTTTTGGTAATTTTTTTTTTTACATTGTTTTTGCTTAAAATTTGACTGAGGTGAAATATTAAGTTTTCTAAAATTATCCGGATTGCTTTCTTGAAATTTACCATTCATTGAATTATTAGCGTCTTCACTTTCACTATGTTTTCTTTTCTTGCCAAAATTTACTTCACTTTACTTTCCACTCAATACAATTCACATTAAATTCACCTGGTATTTGTTCAATTTCTTCATTTACACTATCTTTGTTCTTATTCCTTTTTTTTTAATTCTTTTTTGACACTTTAGTTAATCTGCTTAATTTGGTAAACGTTCATTTGAAGCTTTAGAACCTTTCGCTCTTGTAAGTCGAGTCATTATATATAATATTGACAAAATATAAAAAAAAATTATAATTTAATTATAATTTTACATATTTTTTAAATTGTAGAAATAAAGATTCAAAAAAATCATAATACTTCATAAAGGATTTTGTATCGATTTCCATTCTAGATATTATTTATTTTCTATTATAAAAATTAAGAAAACACGTGTTTATCATGTATACTTAATTAGCTAAATTAAGAAAACAATTACGTTATTTTATATGTATAAATAAGTAATTTAAGCTTTGAATATAATATGTACAAAATAAATAATTTATTTTTAATGTTTGCCATCTTCAGAATAAGATTTTTCACTAGTACTTTTGTCAAATATATTTTTAATGCTATATTGATATAATTGAGCACTAAAATTTTGGAGTCTTTCAATTTCATTGCATTCTTTTAAAACTTTATTTTTACAATCCGTATTGCTTTCAATGCTAAATAAATTAACTGAAACTATATCATCTGAGATAAGCAAAGAATCATCTTGATCTTTTTTAATTATTTATAAATAGTCTTCTTTTTTTTCAATTTCTGATAATTTTTGTAATGATTTAATATTTACTGTTGGAAAACCATGGTTTAAATTCACTTGTTGTAAAATTCTGATATGCTTTTGCAAAAAATGCTGACGTTATGACTGATTTATGTTGTAATGCTTTTAAAACTTGTTTACTAGGAATGTCCCATAAGTACACAAAACCATCAGTTGAACGGCTTAATAAAGTTATACAATCCACCGATACTGATAGAGTAGCAATACTATTTCTGTAATTTTTAAAAATGGAAGTTTTTTCATTATTTTTATTTAATGTTGTATGAGATTCTAATCCTCTAGGTGGATCTCGCAAGCTGGTTTTAATAATACTACCAGTTCATGTACCAAAATAAATATCATTTTCTAATATATTCATACAAACTGATGTAAGAGGTATATGAAATATTAATGTTAATAATAATGAATCTTCATGAACTTCATATATTCTTGCTGATTTATCTAAAGATACTGAACAAAGACGTACATAGCCTCCAACTTTTCCAAAGTAAAGATTTTTTACGGGTAAAGAATAGTGACTAAAACAGCACATTAGCTTAGCTTCTTTTTCTATTAACACTTGACTTGTTGACCAAACAAAACTTAAACTATCTTCAATTTTGCTTGCTAAACATGATCCATCACTGTTAAAAATTAAACAAGCTATTATTACCTCCGCTAATGGTTTGATAATGCCTTGCAAATAAATTAATTAATTTCCTATTACAAGTTTGCCAGATATAAATTTTTGCATTAATAGCAGCTACAATCTAAACTAATCTCTGTAGGAAAATAAGAAGCCCATCTAAATTCTAATGGAAATGGACTGGACCTTGTAGCCAACTTGTATAGCCACAATACTTTATGTCCTCTCCTTGGAATAAAAAGAAGAAACCTAATGTCGATAAAATAGAAACTTATCTTATTTACTATTATTCAAAATACATGTTTTTTTTACAAATTTTGGAGTCATTTTTAAAAAAATTTGTATTTTGTTTTCCGAATTTTTTTAAAAATTACTCCAAAATTTGTAAAAAAGCATGTGTTTTGAATAATAGTAATCGACATTAGGTTTCTTCTATTTGTTCCAAGGAAATGATATAAAGTGTTGTGGCTACAAGGTACAGTCCATTTCCTTTAGAATTTAGATGGGCTTCTTATGTTCCTACAGAGATTAGTAGATTGTAGCTGCTATTAATGAAAAAATTTGTATCTGGCAAACTTGTAATGGGAAATTAATTAATTTATTTGCAAGGCATTATCAAACCATTAGCGGAGGTAGTAATAGCTTGTTTAATTTTAACAGTGATGGATCATGTTTAATAGTTTAAGTTTTGTTTGGTCAACAAGTCAAGTGTTAATAGAAAAAGAAGCTAAGCCAATGTGCTGTTTTAGTCATTATTCTTTACCCGTAAAAGATCTTTACTTTGGAAAAGTTGGAGGCTATGTACGTCTTTGTTCAGTTTCTTTAGATAAATCAGCAAGAATATATGATGTTCATGAAGATTCATTATTATTAACATTAATATTTCATATACGTCTTATATCAGTTTGTATGAATATATTAGAAAATGATATTTATTTTGGTACATGAACTGGTAGTATTATTAAAACATGCTTGCGAGATCCACCGAGAAGATTAGAATCTCATACAACATTAAATAAAAATAATGAAAAAACTTCCATTTTAAAAAATTACAGAAATAGTATTTCTACTCTATCAGTATCGGTGGATTGCATAACTTTATTAAGCCGTTCAACTGATGGTTTTGTGTACTTATGGGACATTCCTAGTAAACAAGTTTTAAAAGCATTACAACATGAATCAGTCATAACGTCAGCATTTTTTGCAAAAGCATATCAGAATTTTAAAAGTAAATTTAAACCATGGTTTTGCAACAGGGAATATTAAATCATTACAAAAATTATCAGAAATTGAAAAAAAAGAAGACTATATATAAATAATTAAAAAAGATAAAGATGATTCTTTCCTTATCTCAGATGATATAGTTTCAGTTAATTAATTTATTTAGCATTGTGTATTTTATGTGTATTTTAAGTTTGGAGCTATCCATAAATTACATAAAATATTTTTTAAAGTTTTTTTACCCTCCACCCCTTTTGTAAGTTAAAAGGGAAATTTTGCCTATCCCCCTCTCGCCCTTTTACAAGATTTTGCTTAAATTCCATAAAGTAATTAAAAAAAGAAATTATTTTAATCTATGACCCTCTTTTAGAAACTAAATTTTAAATACCCAAAAAAAATTGTAGCAAAACTTTAAGTACGTTTAACTTGGAAAAATCAAGAGAATTAAATTGTAAACTCGTATACATAAGATATTTTCAAACCTCGTTCCATCCTATGTAAGAAAAAATAAGAAAATCCAAACTCTCCTCCCCCTTTTTTGTCTTATGCAATTTATGGATACGCCTTGTTTTAAATATTTACTTATGCATTATTATTTTAACATTAAAATTTTATCATAATATATGATTTAATAATATACATTAATTGAATTGAAAAAAAATTATTATTATCATTTGCCTAATCTTGATCTCTTTTTTGCCAAGTGCCAATTTGGATATGATTTTGATAACTTTCAGAATCAAAAATTTTAATCTATATCTATCAGGCTTAAAATACTTAACGAAAAATTCTAATTCTTCATATGGCACTATCATTTTAAATAATTTAAATACTTATTTTAAACTTATATAAATTTAAATATGATAGCATGCTTTAAGGTCATTGACAGCTTAAGATTTTTTAGCTCGCAATCTAAGCTATTTAGATTTCCCTTGAATCGCACATTTGATCAGTGCAAATAATTTCATTAAAAATTACAGATATCAAATTTCGCTAAGTGGAACCATCGATAAGAGCAATATTTTTTAATGAGCATTAAATTGATTTAAATGAACTAAATTATTGATTTTGTTAAAACGAATGAGAAACTATAAATTTATAACAAAATTTTTGATCAACAATTTGATCCAAACATGTTTCTTTTTTTTAATATACACTTGATGATCAAAGTTCTTTATAAATATATTCAAATAAATAAATTTTATATTAGTTTTTTTGACATGATTTCAAACATTATTTTTTTTCTGAAATAAACCATGTCTTTGTGGTTAAAATCAAAAGATCTTTTAGCACTAATGTATTCTGAATATACACAAGTAAACACACCACAATCGTCCCCATTTTTTTGTTGAGGTATATTTTTTTCTATAATAAAACTCCAATCGTTAAACTTAAACGATTGATTTTGTTTATGTTGGTGCTCACAATTTAAATAATTTTGTATAACTTCTAAACACTCTGTATTATTTATTCCCAAGCTGTCATAATACTTTATTGATTTTTGTTTAAAATCTACTATAGCCAGTGACCAATGCATTAATCTTAGACTATGAATTGGAATTATTAATAATTCTTTGTCAAATATGTTTCCAACTTTCTTAGTCCAGTTTCGAACAGGCCAATATCCATCTGTAAATAGTTTTTTATAAAAGAAAGTGTTGTAAGCATGAATAGGCACATAGTTTTGGGTTTTAGATCGTTCAATAAGTAAGTTCATATAAAAATTAATGATATCATCATTCAGCCACTTCATTTTACTAACAAGTTCAATATCACCTTTTATTAGCCTAAGTCCGAAACTTTCAATAATAACATCAGTTTCTCTAGCATTGCTTAAAGCTGATTTCATTCCAAATGTAAGCTCTGGTATGGCTGTTATCGAAAAATTATTATTTTTATCAGTTATTGTGGATAAGCTCCCTAATTGAGTTTCTTTTTCCCTTGCTTTTTCTTGGTTATTTGTTAAATCAACAAAATTACTAGAAGCATTATGTACATCATTATCCAAAACCGTCAAATCTATAACTGATGTTGATGAATTCCTTTTAGATTGGTTGATGACTGGACTTGTTTCAAAAGAACGAAAATTTTTGTCATAAAACTTTCCAAGACTTAATTTATAAATATTACTTCCTGATTGCTTCGATTGCATATTAGTTTTAACACTAAGTTTTACGTTATTAGTATTCTGATTAACAAAATTATTTTTCTTAATACAATCCTCAAAGGTTAAATATAAAGGCTCCATTTTTGTGGCTCCTTATGAATTACAGATCTCAAATTGGACTCACAAACAGAATGTGCAAAGATTGTACACTTAAGTCAAAGAGTATAGTTTATAAATATAAATAATAAGCAAAGGTCGCAGATATAATTGAACCAAACATAATTTAACTTCTGTATCTCTCCCCTAAAGTATATAGTCAAAATTTTCCTAGCCTAACTTGACATTGTAATTATTGTAAAGAGAGGCTAGACACGCAATAACATAAAAAAAAGAATTTTAAATATATAATAAAAAATATTTTCTTAATTTACATTAATGAAAATAATAGATGAAAAAAGGGACAATTAATTTTTATAAATATTTCAACGCGAAATTTGAGCGAGATAAATAGAAAATTTGCACTACGCTTATTATAAAAGAGCAGAGTAGTTATGGTACCACTATAGATTCGAAAATGGCGGCTGTGCTGATTCAGCAGATTTATAGTGTCACCAAGAACTTGTATTTTTTTATGTGCAAAATGATGTGCTATATATATGTATATTAGACTGACAAAAAAAAAATCGACTTTTCGATTTTTTAAGGTGCTCAAGCGTTTTTGGGTACCACTTTATGAAAAAAAAGCCCTAGGTAAAGCGCATCTAAAAATATTTAGTCGTTGGACAGCGCCAAAGCGTTTTCGATTTTTGAAAATTGGTTCAGAAGCGTCGTGGGGGATTACAGCTACTAAATTTAAAAGGCAACAAAAAAATAAAACTTCGGGGGGTATTTCATAGTTTTTTTGGTCACTAAAAACGATGGAATCATTTATTTTGAATTATTTCTTTAAGGCAAAAAGTTATGAGCTAATTTCGGTCTTAAAAATATCAAAAATTGGACAGTTTTTGGCGTCAAAAACATGCTGCGGACTAAAAAATGTTTAGAAATTATTTTACAGGGGTATTTCGAATGATCATTGGGTCACTAAAAACGATGAAATCGGTTATTTTCATTTATTCTTTACTGATTCAGAGTTATAGCATTAAATATAGCATTTTTTTGAGTTAAATGTCAATGTCAAGCTTACAGAGAACTCTTTTGAGCCTCTAGAAAGGTATGTTATCATAGTTTTGTGTTTTTTGAACACCGATGCATTGGTTGTAATAAAAAAATAATAAATAAATAAAAAAATACATAAAAAAATAGAAATAATAAAAATAATAAAATAATATAAATAGTAAAAATAATAAAATAATAAAAATACATAAAAAAATCGAAGCAAGTTAACGATGACAGCAAAAGCAATAAATGGACCACTAATTTTAATAAAAAAACTTATTCCAAAGACGAAAAGGAGCCGTTATTGGGGAAAAAAATAAAAAATAAATAAATTGAAAAATGTTACATTTGATTGTACTTTCTCAATAAATTTTTTATAATAATTATTCATTGTTATTATTATTCCTGATCCTGGATTTTTGAAAACTTTTTCGGATCTTTTTTTTTAATGCACAATTTTATCAGATAGTAATGTAAACGGAATGTTCATATTTTGAGTTGATTATTTTTTTTTGCTTTTCTTTGCAAAAAACTATAAGTAAGCTTTTTTTTTTTTTTTTTTATAAATATGTAGTTTATGCATTTAAAAATCACGTGAAGATTATTTACTTTTGCTGAGTATAATAAAATGCTTGTAATAAAATTTTTCTAAGATGCACATATTCAGTATTCTTTTATCTGTCAAAAGTAACCTTTAAACTTTTTCGAAAAAGAAATCAATTAAAAAAATGCCTTTATCTAGAAAATATTGTTTGCTAGAAATTGTTGAAAGTTTAGTGAGAATTGCTTGCGGGCGTGAACCCGCTGTGCGAAAAATTTGTGATTTTAATTGGAGATCCCGTTTACGATTGAATTCTATTGAAGTAATTTTAAAAAAAGTTAAAAATATTTTATGTTATTGTAAGCTACCTTCTCTTCGTATAATAGCAAGTAGCTTGTTGTTAAATAGACATTGTGATGACGAATTGATTCTTATTTTTGGTGATATTTTGAAAAGAAGGGGCCAATCTGGACTCTCTTGTTTTGAATCGATAATGCGAAAATATTCAGTTATCAGACGTAAGTATTTTATTAATTTTTTAAATAAGTGAAATTTTTTATGCATTATTTTTATTTTTATAAATTTGACGATGGATTAGATGATGAATTTTTAAACGTAGCCTTACCTAATATCGAAGAGGAGGTCATTGCTGACATTTCTCCTTCTTCTAGTTTCGGTAAAAAAAAAATGTTTTCTTTTTAGTCTGAACTTTATTAAAAATAATTTTTGACGAATTAAAAATTTTTTTCATTGTCTTTTTGAAGCCGTTACCGTGCCCATTAGAGCTTGCACTCCGGAGATCCAGGGGGTGCATTTAACCGATGGAAGTAATGTGGAAGGTAATTTTTAATTTATTTGAATTATAGAAAAAATGCATTTACGTGTGTGTGTGTCATTGTGCGCCTGAACATGTGAATTTTCGTGAAAAACCATAATAATAATAATAATAATAGTAAAAACAGTCTGACCATAGTTTTAATCTGCTATTCTGCTTAAATCTCTATAAAACGTGTAAATAATTTACTTTACTTTTTCTTACCAAATTTACATGGACATGTGTGTTTTGACAACACGAGGGAAGTTTACCTTTTATTTGTTAAGAGAAAAACTTTTTTTTACAACTTTTAAAATTTATTTTCTCGTTTCATTTTTTTTTATGATCAAAAGGTTTAAATATGTATATTAGACCGTACATTATTCTATGCAAACAACTTTCAAGCAAAATTTTTAAAATTTAAAAATTTTTTTAAATTTTCTTTTTTTTTACAATTTTTTTCTTATGATTAAACGGTTCTAATATACATACTAGATAATTGCTAACAATTATAGACTGTGCGAAGCATAACAACACACTAGATTTATTTCTAAATATAGACGATCTTTGATATTTGAAATATTATTAATTGGGTATATTAGGTGAAATAAATAATCAAACTCATTTTGTTATAAACAATAAATATTTAATGTACAAAATATTGTATGTGTACATTTACCGTATTAGCGTGTTTATTTACATAATAGTAATTAATTAAATGTATATTCAAAATAATAACTTTAATTAATTAATTTTAGATTATATATGATTTGTTTTTGAAATATTTTTTAATCAACATTTTATTCTTTAATTGCTTCATTAATTTTGTTTAATGATTGCATGAAAGCTTGTTTCACTTTAAAAGATTTTGAAAGTCGTATTGAGTCAAAACGATATTTGTTGTAACGTTTTATTAAAATTATATCATTAATTGATTTAACTCGACTCAAACCGACGTATGTAATTCCTAATTGTCTTTCCGTGTCTCCAATGTGTAAGAAAATTTTATCTAACGTCTGCCCCTGTGACTTGTGGATGGTTAGAGCATATGACAACATTACTGGAAATTTCGTGCGACTGCATAAAATATTATTATGTTTCCAAGTTCTTTCTACGGAAATAATTGGGAAATAATTTTTATACAAAAATGGTTCTTTGTAATTGTCAAATTCAACCATTAATACTTGAGGTAATTGTGGTGGTGATTCATTATCAGCATATATTATTTCCCGTATGTATCTTAAGCTTCCATTTGTTAATCCACCTGCTACCCATAAATTTGTACGTAACATTATTCTACAGTTTTTTGACAAGTATAATATACTCTGTAATCCTGTTGCTTTTTCGTCCGAGCAACGCATGGCAATATTGGGTGTGTTTATTGAAACTATGCGTGCAACCGGATGTCCCGTATTTTTTAAAAATGTTTCATTATGCGTTGTAACTTGTGCACACGTTGGATATAAATGGATTGCGTTTTTAAAATTGTTTAATTCTTCTTTAGGGATAACGGTTTCTCTTCGGTTATATAATAAGTTATAATTTTGTGGAGACAGTTCTGCATTTGCTATTTCATCTAACAATTGTGAGTAAGGGGTATGATTACCCTTTTGTCTGTGTGCGTTTTGGAGACAATAATATTTTTGGAATTGTTTAAAAATTATTCTTCCTTGTGTTTGTAAATTGTCTGTTAGTTTTTTATCACTAAATACTGCTGTGTCTCCAACCGGTGTCAATTGATTATAATCTCCAAGTAAGTAAATTATGATTCCGCCAAAAGGTTCGTCAATTTCATTAGCATGTATTTCTCGACATCGTGATTCTATCTGAAATAACGTTCTTAAACCGATCAAAGAGATTTCATCTATTATTAAAAATTTCAAATCTTTCAAATCCGTTTGAAATTTTTTTGCATTTTGATTTTCTAATTTAGAAAATAACTTGTAATTTAAAGGTAATCGTAGCAATTAATGTAATGTTAGTCCATCTATGTTAACTGATGCCATACCTGTTGATGCCGCTACTTTAACCGAATTATAAAATAATTATAAAATACTTACTTATTAGTTAGTTTGTCTAAATCAGAAAAATTAAATATTAGATTTATTTTTGAAGGCATTTCGATTTTACTCAATTCTAAATAAATAAAATAATCATTTATTAATATTATGAAAAAAAAAATTTATTAGCAATTGTTATAGCTTACCCATTCATATAATATACAATGAAACATATTTTCATAGTTTAACACATGTTTAATTATATATAAAATTTTTTTTTTAAATTAAAGTACTCTCACAATTTATAAAACAATAAAATCAAATAAATATATATATTACCATTATAACATAATAAATATACATTAAGTTATCAAATTAAAATATTATAATCTTCATGTAATTACAAACACCATAATAAATCACGACGTTAGCGGTCTCTAATAGTAAACTTTCGGAATTATATAGACTTTCCATTATTTTATAATTTATATAATTAAACAGAATATGATATTTTGTTATTTGATATTTTGTATGATATATATAATATGATAATTTGATATTTTCTACTGAATGTTTGTTTTTCTTGCTCTAAAAAACCCTTATGTAAAGTTAAAAGTTCATTTTTTCAAGTTTTTTGGTTCATTATCTTAGAAAATCGAAAAATTTTTTAAGTTAAAAAATTGAATATTTTTCATCGAATATTTGTTTTTTTTGTTTTAAAAACCTTCTTTGTAAAGTTTAAAGTTCATTTTTTCAATTTTCTTGGTTCGCTATCTTGAAAAATCGGGTCCGCTAAATCGAAAAATCGCAAAATTTTTTAAGTTAAAAAATTGGATATTTTCTGTTGAATATTCGTTTTTTTTGCCCTAAAAAATTCTTTTGTAAAGTTAAAATGGTATTTTTTTCAAGTTTTTTGGAAAATCGGGAAATATTTATGGTTGAAAAACTGGATATTTTCTATTGAATATTTGTTTTTCTTGATTTAAAAAATCCCTTAGTAAAGTTGAAAGTTTATTTTTTCAAGTTTTTTGGTTCGTAATTTTGGAAAATCCGAAAATATATTCGTGTGGAAAATGACAAATTATACCTCCAAGGTATCTGTTTCTATTTGGAATGGTAATTTCATCTTAAAAGTCCTTATTTTATCATGTTTTATGTCAAAAATTCATTTTTTCAACTTTTTTGGTCCGCCATCTTGGAAAATCGGAAAATTTTGTAGGTTAAAAAATAGAATATTTTCCACCGAATATTCGTTTTTTTGCCCTAAAAAACCCCTTTGTAAAGTTAAAAGTTCATTTTTTCAAATTTATCGGGTCGCCACCTTGGAAAATCGGAAAATATATTCGTGTGGAAAATGAAAAATTATATCTCCGGGGTATTCTCTTCTACCTGTAATGATTATTTTCATCTTAAAAGTCCTTATTTTATCATGTTTTATGTCAAAAATTCATTTCTTTAAGTTTTTTGGTCCGCCATCTTGGAAAATCGGAAAATTTTGTATGTTAAAAAATTGAATATTTTCCAACGAATATTCGTTTTTTTGACCTAAAAAACCCTTTTGTAAAGTTAAAAGTTCATTTTTTCAAATTTATCGGGTCGCCGTCTTGGAAAATCGGAAAATATATTGTGTGGAAAATGAAAAATTATACCTTCAGGGTATCTTCTTCTACCTAGAATGATTATTTTCATCTTAAAAGTTCTTATTTTATCATGTTTTATGTCGAAAATTCATTTCTTTAAGTTTTTTGGTCCACCATCTTGGAAAATCGGAAAATTTTGTAGTTTAAAAAATTGAATATTTTCCACCGAATATTCGTTTTTTTGCCCTAAAAAACCCTTTTGTAAAGTTAAAAGTTCATTTTTTCAAATTTATCGGGTCGCCATCTTGGAAAATCGGAAAATATGTTGTGTGGAAAATGAAAAATTATACCTTCAGGGTATCCTTTTCTACCTAGAATGATTATTTTCATCTTAAAAGTCCTTATTTTATCATGTTTTATGTCAAAAATTTATTTTTTCAAGTTTTTTGGTCCGCCATCTTGGAAAATCGGAAAATTTTGTAGATTAAAAAATTGAATATTTTCCACCGAATATTCGTTTTTTTGCCCTAAAAATCGCTTTTGTAAAGTTAAAAGTTCATTTTTTCAAATTTATCGGGTCGCCATCTTGGAAAATCGGAAAATATATTGTGTGGAAAATGAAAAATTATACCTTTAGGGTATCCTCTTCTACCTAGAATGATTATTTTCATCTTAAAAGTCCTTATTTTATCATGTTTTATGTCAAAAATTCATTTCTTCAAGTTTTTTGGTCCGCCATCTTGGAAAATCGGAAAATATTTAGGGTTGAAAAATTGGATATTTTCCAGCGAATATTTGTTTTTCTTGCCCTAAAAAACCCCCTTGTAAAATTAAAAGTTCATTTTTTCAAATTTATCGGTCCGCCATCTTGGAAAATCGGAAAATATATTTTCGCGGAAAATGAAAAATTATACCTCCAGGCTATCCGCTATAACCTGGAATGATTATTTTCATCCTGAAAGTGCTTATTTTATCTTGTTTTATGTCTTATAATCGACATTTTGTGTTTTTAATGCTGTTATTCCCGTAAATTGATAATAATTTCGGTACCATATTATCGATTTGGCTCAAAATCAATACAGACCCTGTTGGTCTTATATCTAACTTATATATAAATTTTGAACTTAATCGGAGTTCACTGTGACCTTAACGAGTGCGCACAAGAGCGACATTTTGTCGCGGGTATAGACTGTGCTTCGCACAGTCTAATTAGACCGTGCATTATTCTATACATACAAGTTTTAAGCCAAATTTTTTAAAACTTAAAAATTTTTAAATTTAAAATAATTTTTCACGAATTAAAAGTTTTTTTCGTTGATTTTTTGTAGACGTAGCCCCGTCCATTAGTGCGTGTACTCCGGAGATCCATGAGGTGCATTTAGATGATGATTGTAATGCGGAAGGTGATTTTTTTATTTATTTAAATTATAAATTTTCGAAATTTAATTTCTCCTTGATGTATATTATTTATAAAAATTTTAGCCAATGTCCAAGAGGTAACTGAAAATAGGACTCAGACTATTGAAGGTAAATTTTTTGACTTTTTTTTAGATTATTCTTTGAAATTAAATTTTTTAATTTTGTCAAATTTTGAATTTTAGAGAAGCTAAAACTGAAGTATAGGTGGACGGTTTTTGAAAATCCGGAACCAGGATGCAGTAGCGAACAAATTAATGCTATCGAACGCTTAGGCTCGAACGATATTGAGGTGATTCCAATGGAAGCTTTCATTGAGTATCCTTTTTTGGTGGACATCATGGACGATCCTGTGTCATTGCATGACGGTTTTAACCTCAGAGGTAATTAATGTGTTTACAAGATCGGGTAATTTTTTCTGATGGTAAAAATTTTTTTCAGAACAGATTGGTCGTGGCTCTGGAGAAAGCTTTATACCTGGTAATCAGGATACGAATAATTTTAATGAAGAGATTTCACCTGAACGTTTAATTATATTAAGTAATCAGACTCGTACGTATAATAGATTTAAGCTTACTGGCCGTGAAATTTGCGTGAAATTCAGACAACCGACTAACGAGACAGACGAAATCGACGCGGACGCATGGATCGAGGCATGTATTCGGGAATTGTCAGATTTACTCCTAATGTCATCTCAGCCAAGCGATTATATAGGTGTTGAGATTCGCTCTGATAAATTTACGAAGCCGCTGTGGCTGAGTTTTAGACCTGTGGACCAATTCGACTGTAGGGAAATATTGACGCTTATCGATTGCGCTGCTCAGAGCGTTGCGGTTTTTGATGTTTCTGATGATTCGCTCAATGTTGTGTCTTCTGTCATCCAAGTACCGGAAGGTAGAGGTCGCGTCTCTTTGACAACCCTGAGACTGTTTGATGTGAACAAACGAGCGCTTTTAAGAATCGCAAGAGGTAAATCGTGTCTGGCTCGATCGCTTTGTCTTGCACGCGTGCATGCCTTAAGGGGTCAAAGTCGAAGCGGTATTTTGCATAAAAATTGGATCGATATGAGAAGTAAAGAGAAAATCCAAAAGTCGGCAGCTGTTCAATTAGAGCGCGATGCAGGAGTCCTTGTACCGTTGACGGGATGCGGTATTAACGAAATACATCAATTTCAATTATATTTCATTCCACTGAATTCATGCATTGTTGTTTACGGAGATGAAAATTTTGGTATGGGCGAGGCCCCGATTTACGATGGTACCAGATTTGTTTTAGACAGTGGTTTTGAAATTCGTTACACTTTGAGAATCATGTATTTTGAAAGAATTAATCATTTTAGACCTATTTTGAATTTGAAAGCTGTTGCGGGATCGAGATTTTACTGTATACCATGTAACAAAAAGTACGAACGCGATAGGTACCACAGATGCTCGAGCAGATGCTACAAATGTTTTCAAATCCGACCCTGCGAACCCATGACTCCTTTTCAGAGGCTCGTAACGTGTGACTCGTGTAATAGAGGGTTTTTAGGGAGAGATTGCTTCGAAAGGCATAAAGTTTTTGGATCTTATAAGAATATCGAGTCAGTTTGTCTGAGTGTAAGACATTGCCAAAAATGTCTTAAATTGGTTAAAATTGACGACCCCGTGGAACACAAATGTAACGAGATATTTTGTAATACGTGTCTAAAGCGCTCAAACATTAATCATTTGTGTTACATGCAGCCATTGGCTTCCAAAGAAGGTGGACCGAAGGTAATTTTTGTATTTTATGACTTTGAAACCACACAATCGGAAACCTTGGAAGGGGATTCCACAGTTAGGTTACACAAGCCAAATTTGTGTATTGCAAAACAAGTCTGCACGTCTTGCATGGAAAACGAGTCTTTGCAATTCTGTGCGAAATGCGGACCCCGGAGGCACGTTTTTCAGGATCAGCCTGTAAGAAGATTTCTCGAATTAGTCCTACAGCCAAGGAAGAATTATACAAACAGTATATGCATTGCTCATAATAGTCAGGGTTTTGACAGTCAGTTTTTGCTGAATTTTATGGTGGAAGAGCTCCGACTGAGACCAAAGTTAATCATGAATGGAACAAAATTAATATTAATGTCAATTGAAAATGTGAAATTCATTGATAGTTTAAATTATTTTCACATGCCTTTGAGTGAATTACCGAAAGCTTTTGGTTTGCCTGATTTATTTAAGGGTGATTTTCCGCATTTTTTCAATACACCTGAAAATCAAAATTACATCGGTCCATTACCGAATATCGAGTTTTATGGTATTGACAGTATGTCGCCAAAAAAAAGAGAGAAGTTTTTAGTCTGGTACAGAGAGAGAAAGAATTCGGGACACCTCTTTAATTTTCGAATCGAACTAGAGTCATATTGCGAAAATGACGTGGATTTGTTGCTTAAATCTTGCTTGAAATTTAGAAAAATATTTATGGAGGTCGGTAAAGTTTGTCCGTTTAGTGAGGCGGCCACAATTGCAAGCAGTTGTATGAAAGTTTTCAGGAGGAATTTTTTGAAAATAAATACAATTGGAATTTTACCAGTAAAGGGCTACAGATTTGCTGACAACCAATCAATAGTTGCGATTTATTGGCTGGTTTGGATGGAGAGAGTATTGGGTCGAGAAATTCAACATGCTGGTAGATGCAGGGAGATCAGATTACCAATTAACATAAAAGTTATTGGGTTTATTCCACTTGATGAAGCCGAGACGCATAATGTGACTTGCCTGCAGTTGATGGGATGTTTTTGGCACGGCTGCATTCGCTGTTACAAAAGAAACAGGGACTCCCCCATAAGCGAGAGCTGTACTGAGACGCTCGAAGATAGATATAGTAAAACTATGGCAATTTCAAATAGAATAGAGGCTAATAATTACAGACTCATTGTTAAGTGGGAATGCGAATTTCGAACGGAGTACAAACAAAATCCTGATATTGTTGAATATCTTGCTGAGCATAATTTGACCAAAAATCAGCCATTAAATGCTAGAGACGCCTTTTACGGCGGTAGGACCGAGAACTTTGTGAAATCATACGAGGTGAGTCGTGGTGAAAAAATAAAATATCTAGACGTGACTAGCCTCTATCCGTACATCTGCAAACGAGGTAAATTCCCTCTCGAAAATATTGAATTTCGCGAAGGTTTACCCGACTCCGCAGAGTATTCGAGCGACTTAAAGAGGTCAAAATTTTTGAGTCTCGATGATCTTTTAATCGAATATTCGGATTGCGATGATATTTTGATGATAATTGCGATGATAATTTATTCACAAAAGGCAGTCATCATGGCAATTCAAGTGTATTTTTTACAACACAGAACTTATTTCACAAGGGGAAAAATCATCGCGACATATCTTTAAATTCAAATTATTTGGTACTGCTCAAGAATCCCAGGGATAAATCGCAAATAAGACACCTAGCTCACCAGCTCTCACCCGAACAGCCACTTTTTGTGCAACAAGCTTACCTTGATGCAACATCAAAACCACACGGTTATCTTTTGGTAGATCTCAAGCAGTCCACACCGGAGAATTTACGTTTTCGTACAAACATTTTTCCGCACGAGGCATTACATCAAACAGTTTACGTGTCCGTAAATAATAGGTCTCAGGGATCGAGTAAAAGAAAAAAAAAGACGTCAAGTTCCACTCAGCCGTCAGTAATTTTCGTATAATGGCAACAAAAGGACATTGTAGGGGTGGTGGGAGGAGAAGGCGAAAGTGTCCGATTTCGAAAAAAAACGCAAATATATTAAGAGCTTTAAATCAACTAGAAGGTAAGCAGAGAGTAGCTTTACTCGGAAGTGCTGATCAAAATCTCGTAAAGTGTTTATGCGAATGTGCACTTATTATTTTGAGAGGTAATGTACCACTGAAACTAGGTGAGAAAAACCGATTAAAAAACACGCAAAGCTGTTGAGGCTATTGAGCGTCAAACGAAAAGACAATAATTTCAGAGGTAAAAAGAAGCTACTTTTACAACACGGTGGCGGTGGGTTTCTGCCGGCTCTTTTAGCACCTATAATCGCTGCTGTAGTAAATAAGTTTTTATTTGAATAAAAAAAAAAAAATGGAGCACGCTAGAAAGATGATTCTTGTACCTGCTGATAAGAATAGCGAAGCAACTGACAGTAACAATCAACAACTGCAGCAGCAGTATTTATTATCCAGGAACTTGGAAAAAACTGTTCAAACTCCGGGTACACCTACAAGCAGACTCGATGCTCAAATGCTGGATATTTTACAATCCGATGAATTTCCAGATCTGAACGCAAAGAGCAACGCTTACCAACAAGCTCTGCAACGCTTCTTAACTGCAAAAGCAAATTCACGCGTTAATCAAAATTTGGAAATAGAAAAGTTACAACACGAAATCGACGAGCAAGAGGCATCCCGCAACTTTGACGACGAAATTATCAACACCGTACCGGTAAAATATCGAGAAAAAGCTAGAAGCTTTTTGATGTTTGCGCGGAAAGTTAACAGCTTAACTTGGGACGATGCTGGAAGAGTACGCGTGCGTGGGCTTCTCCTACCCGACTCGAACATTGTCGACTTGGTGAACGACGCTATGCGTTCGAGAAAAAGAATCAGAGCAAAGGGGAGAAGTCAGTTTTGTTCTGCTCTTCGAGCCGCTGGTTTACCTGAAGATTTTGTCGGAAATAAAGACTTTTGGAGAGACTTTTCGAATTGAATTTTCCAGGAGGTTACGAATTTTGCGGAGCTGGGACTCACTTAGCCGAGCGTTTACAATTAGGGAACCAAGGTATAAACCCCTTAGATAAAGCCTGCTTACAACATGATTTAGCTTACAATTCTGATAAGGACAGGCGCAAGGCCGACCGAATGTTAGCCGACAAAGCGTTTAAGCGAATGTAATCTTTTGACGCAGAACCTAGCGAACGAACTGCTGCTCTAGTTACAGCTTGCTGCATGGTTTCAAAAATTACGTTTGAAAAATTTTTTGATCGCATACAAAAACTCATTGGTATTACAAAAAAGAAAAACAAAAACGCTAAAAATGAAAAAATAAATAAAAAGAAAACTAAGAAGTTACAAGGTAATAGTAATGAAAAAAAAATCAAGAAACAAAAATCACCGATAACTAAGAATAAAAATAGGAAAAATGGAAAAAACGCTGAGTAAATTTTATTACGAGCCTGAACAAACTTCAGCTTTTGCCGGCGCTTATCATTTATTTCGTAAGATTGGAAAAAAATTTGATAAAACAAAAGTAAAAAATTGGCTAAATGAACAAGACGCTTATAGCCAGCATAGATTGGTCAGAAAAAAGTTTCCTCGGCGTATGTACAACATATCCAATATATACGACTGTTTTGAAGTTGATCTGGCCGATTTTCGTTCAATTAAATCATTTAATGATAATTACACCTACGTTCTATTTGTTATTGATTGTTTAAGTAAATTTTTGTGGGTCGAACCTCTGAAAGACAAATCAGGCATATCTGTGGCAACTGCTCTACGTAAAATATTCTCCAACAACAGAGACAAATTACCGATTCTTTTACAGGGAGATCGGGGAACCGAATTTACGGCAAAGGTTGTACAAGATGTTTTTAAAGAGTTTAACATTGAATTTCGTTTGATTCGTAATCCAGACGCAAAGGCTGCAATCGTCGAACGCGTAATTAAGACAATTAAACATCGTTTATGGCGCTTTTTTACTTACAAAAATACACGCAGGTATATCGATGTGCTTAAACCTATTGTTCATTCGTACAATAATACGATTCATTCAGGCACAAAAATGACTCCTGCAAGTGTAAATTTCAACAATGCCAACATCGTACGCAGTAATTTGATTAAAAGATACTCTATAAAGAGAAAATTTAACAAAAAACCAAAATATAACGTCGGTACACAAGTCCGGGTCAGTCGAGCACCAGAAGCTTTCCGTAAGGGATACGAGAGTGGATGGACTCTTGAGATTTTTAGAATGGCGCATGTTTCCTGCGCGAGACAACCACCAGTCTATACGTTGGAAGATTTGGACGGTGAAGTTATAGACGGAATATACTACGAGGAAGAGTTGTGTCCCGTTAAAAAAAATCTTTCCGAGGCTACCTTCGAAATTGATCAAATTTTGCAAACTAAAGGTCGCGGTAGAACAAAGAAGTATCTCGTCAGCTGGTGTGGATACCCTGCAAAGTTTAATACATGGATTCCTGCTTCTGAATTGGTTGAAATTTAATAATATATACAAAATAAATAAATCAGAAATGAAGAAAAATAAATTTTCAATCGTGCTTCCGAGCAACAACAGCATGAATGTGTACCCAAATAATATGACGACACATTTTATCACATATTTACCGCAACAGATTGATTTAGACGGAGAGTGGAGTGTGGCTTTAACTGAAATTCAAATACCCATGACTATGAATCACATTAAGAAAAACAATTTGAGCGACAGAAAAATAACACAAGAAATACTTTTCAAGCCAAAAGAAAAGGAGATTTTATTGAAGGAGAATATTATTCCGGCTCAACACCGAAACCAAAAAGCAAACTCGCGAATCGTATCAGTTGTTTCACCAGGCATATATGCAAATATACAGTCTCTATTAGATGAAATAAATTCACTTAACTCGGTTAACCAGCATTTCAATTTCACGTGCGACTGAGGTGGTTTCGTTTCACTGAAACTGATTTGCGAGGAAGCTTGCAAAAACAGCGCCTCTCACAGTTTGGAAATTTCCGAAAAAATAAGAAATATTTTGGGTTTTGAGCAAAGTATCAACAAGTTGCAAGGCCCGGAAAAATTAAAAGTCGCAGCAGAAAAGCAGCCAAATTTGGCTGCAAACTTACCTAATTTGATTTTGGTGTATTCGGATATACTAGAACCTTGGGTCACGGGTGACGTACATACACCACTATTAAGGAGTATCTCCCTGGATACCGAGAAATTTGTATACGGATCAGTGAAGGTTAAAAGTTTTTCACCCCCTTCATATGTACCCTTGCTACATAAGTCTTTTAGGTCCATTGAGATTGATTTACGCGATCAATACGGGTCCGCAGTACCATTTGATTCTGGTACGTTGACCGTGACGTTGCATTTCAAGCGGACGGATTAGTTCCAAAAAAAAAACAAGATGGCTTACTACATTGATTATTACAACAGTCAAATTGGGAGCGGAGGAAGTGCATTGAATACAGGAATAAATTTACATTTGTTTACATTGGAACTCCGAATCAGCGGGAAAGCGGAATAGGTTCATTTCTCGGTGGACTATTTCGCAGCATACTGCCTTTATTTACAAAAGGTGCAAAGGCAGTCGGTAAAGAAGCTTGGCGTACCGGCATTAATGTCCTGTCGGATGTGGCGTTGAACAGCACGCCGGTCAAAGAATCTTTACGAACCCATGCACGAGAGTCTGTCGGAAATTTAAAGAGAAAGGCTGAGGATCAGTTGGATAAGTATTTAATGGAGGGGTCTGGTTACAAGTTAAAACATCTAGCTTTAAGCAGTCACATGTTAAACACTCTCGGAACTCTGAGCATCGAAGAAGCAGAGCGTAAAAAAAAGAAAAAGAAGCTAAGAAATAATAAAAAGAAAACGAAATCCAAAGGTATAAAAAAAAGAAAAAATAAAAGAAAAAAAGTTCAGAAAAAGAAAAAAACAAACCGAAAACGGTCAATTAAGAATTCGATTCCTGACATATTCACTTAAAATATAAAATATTCAAAATGGCTTTTTTACATACACATTCATGCGAGTCGATAAAAAGTGAGTTGGAATTGTTTACTGTACCTACAACACAAGTTACCATCGAGTCAAGTCATTGGGTTAACTACAAACCGATTGCCAGCTTATCAGATGATTGTCCGATAGAATTTAATATTCCGGGAAATGCCGAGGAATACCTGGACCTAGCGCATACAATGCTAAGCCTAAAAATTTCAATAAAAAGCAACGAAGACTACAGCGAAGCTGCTGCTGCAACTTTGTTGCAAATAAAAAATGTAGGGCCAGTAAATAATTTTATGCATTCGCTTTTCAGTCAAGTAGAAGTTTCGTTTAATCAAAAAATTGTAACTCCGCCCTGCAATGGCTATGGATACAGAGCTTATATTGAAAATTTGCTTAACTACGGGCAAGATTCAAAAAATTCACATCTACAAAGCGTTTGCTGGTATGACGATACAGCAGGTACGATGGATGATTTAAAAGATGAGAACGACGGTCTCCAAGGACGTCGCAAAATGTTAAATGCAAATAAAAGCATAGATATGATTGGGCATTTACACAGTGACGTTTTCAATCAAAACAAGTTCTTGCTGAATGGTATTGATTTGAAAGTAAGGTTAATAAAGGCCCGACCAGCTTTCACATTAATGGATGAGACAGGCACACATTACGTACATTTCGACGCAGCTACATTACACATACGAAGAGTAAAAATTTCACCGGGTGTCCTCATCGCACATGCAAACACTTTGTCAAAAACTACAGCTAAGTACGACTTAACCAGAGTTGACGTAAAATCAGTTGTTATTTCGCAAGGAATACTGAATCACACGATATATTCGGTTATAATAGGTCAGATACCGAAACGCATCATATTAGGATTTGTATCAAATAAAGCTTTCAACGGCGACCGAAAACTCAATCAATTCAATTTCCAACATTTTAATCTAAACTATTTGTCTATGTATGTGGATGGTGTCCAGTTACCGTCTTCACCATTGCAGCCCGTTTTTGTCGGTAATAACACGGCTTACGTTGAAGCTTACCATACGTTATTCAGCGGAACGGGAATACATTTTCTAAACCAAGGTAACGCAATCGACAGGCTTTCCTACCCATATGGCTACTGTCTCTATGCCTTCGATTTAACTCCTGACCTATCGGCCAGCGAAGGACACTGGAATCTCGTAAAGCACGGCAGCGTGCGCATAGATATTCGCTTCGCAGAGGCTCTGAAAGAAATTATCAACTGCGTCATTTACTCCGAGTATAATTCAATATGCGAATTAGACGCTGCTCGAAAGTGTTTCATCGACTTTAGCGGTTAACTTTGCTAAAAAAAAGACGTTCGATCGGCTAGTATGGATATCGTTGTGGATATACAGTTTTTCAAGGGTATCGAAGGTAAGATTTTACCGAAAGAAGTCGCAATAATAGCACTAAACAGCGAATCTCAGTCACACTGGATAATAAAACCTCCATAAAACTCAACAAAGCTACCATTCGATTTTCAACGACAAAATAATTGGTTAACCCGACATCAACATGGATTAGATTGGTATGACGGAGACATAACCAGCAAAATTTTATTTAACGAAAAATTTAAAATTAATCTCAAAAAAAGCAAGAAAAGTTTACGTACGTGGTCGCGACAAAGTTGCATTTCTACATAAAATCATCGAAAATGAAATTATAAATTTAGAGTTGGAAACCGATTGTCCGTCTTTACAAAATTTACCTCGAAAAGATTTGTATTGCATGCAACATTTGATGAAAATTTGTTACACGTCGTACAGATGCGCGCTGAACAACGCCACGCGTTTAAAAGCATGGATAAATGAAAACTTAAAAAAGCAATCTAAAGGTGTAGATACAGTAGACGGAAACAATGAACAGCTTAGAAATCTGAAATCTGTGGACAATTTTGTATAATGTTCTTAAATTACATGTCAGGAGGCAAAAAAATGAAAGATTTCATAAATATATTCACACCCAACTTAAGGCGTAATGACAAAATAGCAAAGAGTTACGTCGAAAGACTCGAACGTAAGTCGAATAATAAAAAAAAACGCAGAGCCACGAGCATCAGTCAGTCAGAGGCAGTCTTTGGAAACGGATTAAACAACCAACTAAGATTGCAAAATTGCAAAACTTCAATATTATAAAATGGCAGATACAGATACGCAGAGTATTAGCAACGTCAACGGGCTCCAGCACCTACTGTTGTCAAGTTTTTATGGCCTAAATAGATCCTTCAGTAAAAAAGTTTTCACCGGATTCGATTTGAATGCTTCAACAGCTGAGCTTGATTTCGTTTTCCGGTTATGTGGTAACAACGTCAACTCCGCGTACATAGCTTTCGACTACGAAGGATGGAAAACTCTGCAAACATACTTTACAAAAATAGATAATTACTTCCATGGAAAAGAATCAAGCAGCGAGCAAACTTTCCAAAACAAATATTTTACGATCAAATTAACCCGCAGCTATTATGAAAAAGCAATAGAAATATCAGGAGAAGAAATCAAATCTGAAAATAAAAAGTTTAAAGTAAGTCTGGTGTTGAAAAAAATTAGCTTTGACTCGTTAAAAAATTTATCAAGTTCGATTGATTTGAAGTTTGCAAATTTATACGCAAGAAGAAGCTACTTAAATGCGTTGAAAGATAAATTTATAAGTTACATTATTCAACGCTTGAACGAAAACAAAAAAAATATAATCTCCCAAGTAAATGCCAAAGACGTAAAATTGATATGCGAACAATTTGATGAAAAAGTCACCGAAGAATTAAGAACGCTGCTACAGCAAGAGATGCCTGAAAAAGAAGCTACAAGTCTATTTGATTCACACCTATTCTTAAAAGAGTTATTTGCATTAAATTTAGACTACCTTTTAAGTTGTGTAAGCAATGAATTAGATTTATAATTAAATCTTATTATTAAATTTATAATTAAATTTATAATTTATAATTAAATCTTATTAATCATTACCTATAAATTTAAGCATATATAAATTAACATTAAAATTTTGTATTAAACGTTTATATAAAAAATAAAAAAAATAAATAAATAAATATAATAAAAATATAAAAAATGCATATTTATTCAAAAAACATGTCACTATACCCGATCCTATCATAGAAAAAAAAATGTTACATTAGTTATAATGAAAAAAAAAAAATAAAAAAATAAAAAAAATAATAATTTAAAAATATTTATACATGTCACCAATTTTATTTTAAAATCAACAAAATTTTCAAATCAACGTTAAAAAATTAACAAATTTAAAGTTTTACAAAACCTATAGTCAACAAAAATTATATGCATCAAAAAGCTAAGATGATGAAATTCATAAAAAACAGAGTATTATTATTATTATTATTAATATTGTTATTATATAGCAAGGCTCTAAATTGACACATTCATATGTGTCAATTTTCCAATTTTGCCAAAAAGTAAAAAAAACCCGATAAATTAATAACATAGACGAATTTTAAGTTAACAAACATTTGAGTACACAATATTTTTAAAAAACATAAAAAATAATTGATAACTTCGTATTACAAATGAAACTTGATACCTTTTTCCGCATGTATAAACAATATATATACATATATATAATATATCTTTTCAGTACATAAAAAAATTTAAGTTCTTGGTTACACTATAAATCTGCTGAATCAGCACAGCCGCCATTTTCGAATCTATAGTGGTACCATAACTACTGAGCAGTTTTCCCTCTGACGTACGAAACTAAGTTTTTCTGATAAATAATTATTGAGAGCTAAAAACCATCTGAGATTTATTTTTTATTATTTTTAAATATTTGTAAATAGTATATAATTTTATGGATTTTTAAACTGAAGAAAGAAAAATTTTTTTTTAAACTTTTTTATTAATTTTATTCAGCTTTCAAAATTTGTTTATATATTTAAATAGATCATAAAAAAAATAAGTAGTTACAAGATGAATAGAGTTTAGTATGATTTAAAAACTCTTATTAAACTACAGATGAAAAACCAGTTGTCCTAATTAGTTTTGTCTAAATTGGTTTAGTTTGTTCTGGTTAATAGCTTATCAGGTCATCGAATTAGAGCAGAAGTTTTTCCTAAGTTAACGTCTTCAGCTTGAAAATGATTATTTTATTTGATAATAATTTGACTTTGTTTTTGGCATTTGGGAATTAATAATTTTATATACTGAGATGAACTTCCTGCAACAATAAATTATTAATAAACTTCATGTGTAAAAATTTATTTACATCTAACGTTTTTTTCATACCTTAAGGGAACTTCATCATTTAAATGTGTTTCTACGTAATTTTTTGTTCCAGATAAAATTTTAACTTTTCAACATCATCGACTATTGAAGGAGGTTTTCTTTCGTTATTTAGTGTCTGCCTTTTAACAAAAACTACTATGTCGTAATTAAAAACTGATCAATAGCAGCAATATTTTTTGGACTCTCTCCATCAAAATATTCTAAATCAAAAGCATCAAGTCCAAAAGAGTTGAATATGAAAATTTAATTTATTAAACTTCTGCTGGCGTACTTCTGCTGATTTCACGTACATAAAATTGATTGCTCATTATTCTTTAAACCAGTGTAAAATACAGCTTTTGGATTAACTTGAAGGTCTAAGATATAAAGTAATTGCAACCTATTTATTTGAGTCATAACAGATCTATTTATTTTGGAAGAATTATTTGACAAAACGCTAGAAGCTGATTTTTCTAACACATTTTTTGATATGTTAATTAATGTGATAAATTAATCTGACTTCTTTCTTGAACTTGAATATAATTTTTTGAAACAAGCTTGGTTTTTTAACGACTCTTGAACATTTTTTTGAATTTCTGGTTGTAAAATTTGTTTCTTTAAGACTGCATTTTTTTCGTTTTTTTTATTTTCTTATTTTCTTTTTAATAACCGTCCTAAACGAGATCTGGCTATAACTTTGTCAGAAGATGGTGGTGAATCGAGAGGCTTAGCAGATTTTGGTATTTCTAATGCTGGAATAGCTATTATTTTACGATGGAATATTTTGGGCATTAATGCTTAGAATTCTATTAGGTATTGGGCTTATCGAAGTAACTTTAATTTTTTGGACTTTATAAATAGGAACTTCTGCTCCAATACAATGACCCGATTAGCTATTCACCAGACTAATTATTCATAGACATCTTGCAATTTCATATTTCACTTTATTTTTTTTACTATTCTTAGTTTATTGGCTAAAAATATTAATCGTCAGCTTAACTGGAACATCCTTAGATAAGCATTTGGCTGCTTTGTAAGCACAAAATCCTGTTAGCGAGATGTATTTCCTGCAACAACAAAATTATTCAACAAGAATGTAATATATTCATCAAGTTTTTTAATGAATTTTTTTATTTTACTTATCTTATTAACAGTTGATAAAAAAAGTTCATCTCCTGTATTGTGCTACTATTTGCAAGCCAACGGAATGAAAATAGGCTGACATCACTATTGAAATTATAAATATGCTGCAACAATTGTTTTTGCAGGCAAATTTAATATAAACCTTGCATTTATAAAAAAAAACATATATTTATCACTTTCTTTTTTATTATTAAAAAGAATAATTTTTTCAATTATAAAAAATTACCATCATGATTTTAAAGTCTTCATGTTTTCAGAAACTTGATTTAGCTATCATCACAACAGTCTTTGATTTTTTAAAAATTATTTAACAACAAATTTTATCAACAAATTATTAAAATTTATTTTATTTATTTATTTAATACAATTTCTTTTAATGTCCAATTATTTTTGAAAACTTTATCTCGTGACGAGGGGAGGGAGGCATTACTAGATTGGACTACAATAAAATTTCTAAATAATTTTTCAAAATGTCAGCATATTAGTGGAGTCAAATAAGGATTTAATAGACTTCCGTCAAGTATGAATCCTTTTTTAACGTGCAATATCGTGCCTGGTACCAAAAATTTGCACGTAATTCCGCGTTTTCAAAAATGCAAAACTTAATTTTGCACGTTTTTTCGTTTTTGAGAAATCCTAAAAACAAACATCAAAGGAGGGCAAACTTTGATACCTTATATCTCCCTTAATAAGCGTCGTGTAAATTTTATATTTATCTCAAAAATTCCGCGTTAAAAAGATTTACAAAAATCAATTGCTCTTTTTTTTTAATTTATTAATTATATCGAAATTAATTAAAAAAACTTAATTATTGCATTTAGTTCTTTAAATAGTTCATACGCATGCGCGAGAACCCTAAATACCGTGGCCGTTTGGCTATTCACCAGACTAATTATTCATAGACATCTTGCAATTTCATATTTCACTTTATTTTTTGTACTATTCTTAGTTTATTGGCTAAAAATATTAATCGTCAGCTTAACTGGAACATCCTTAGATAAGCATTTGGCTGCTTTGTAAGCACAAAATCCTGTTAGCGAGATGTATTTCCTGCAACAACAAAATTATTCAACAAGAATGTAATATATTCATCAAGTTTTTTAATGAATTTTTTTATTTTACTTATCTTATTAACAGTTGATAAAAAAAGTTCATCTCCTGTATTGTGCTACTATTTGCAAGCCAACGGAATGAAAATAGGCTGACATCACTATTGAAATTATAAATATGCTGCAACAATTGTTTTTGCAGGCAAATTTAATATAATTGCATTTATAAAAAAAAAACATATATTTATCACTTTCTTTTTTATTATTAAAAAGAATAATTTTTTCAATTATAAAAAATTACCATCATGATTTTAAAGTCTTCATGTTTTCAGAAACTTGATTTAGCTATCATCACAACAGTCTTTGATTTTTTAAAAATTATTTAACAACAAATTTTATCAACAAATTATTAAAATTTATTTTATTTATTTATTTAATACAATTTCTTTTAATGTCCAATTATTTTTGAAAACTTTATCTCGTGACGAGGGGAGGGAGGCACTAGCCAAACGGCCACGGTATTTAGGGTTCTCGCGCATGCGTATGAACTATTTAAAGATATTTAAAGAACTAAATGCAATAATTAAGTTTTTTTAATTAATTTCGATATAATTAATAAATTAAAAAAAAAGAGCAATTGATTTTTGTAAATCTTTTTAACGCGGAATTTTTGAGATAAATATAAAATTTACACGACGCTTATTAAGGGAGATATAAGGTATCAAAGTTTGCCCTCCTTTGATGTTTGTTTTTAGGATTTCTCAAAAACGAAAAAACGTGCAAAATTAAGTTTTGCATTTTTGAAAACGCGGAATTACGTGCAAATTTTTGGTACCAGGCACGATATTGCACGTTAAAAAAGGATTCATACTTGACGGAAGTCTATTAAATCCTTATTTGACTCCACTAATATGCTGACATTTTGAAAAATTATTTAGAAATTTTATTGTAGTCCAAAAAATATTTTTGTATAAAGATTTTCAGCATATCAGAGGAGATGCTGACAATTTGAAAAATTAATTTTAAGTATTGTTTGAAGAAATTCACCGTATACACACGGATATACGGCGATTTTGATAAAATTTTTCTTAAGTTTCAACACTTGTTAAAAGTATAGTAAAAATTAGATGATACGGCAAGTACGCCTACGCCACCTTAAAATTTTTTTTTAATTATTAACACACAAAAAAAAGTCACTGAACTTCAGTAAAACCCACGAGGTGACCATACACTGAAATCAACAAGTACTATAGTTCAATATTCAAGCAACACACAGATACAAGTTATAGTAGTATTTGTAAATGTGATGTACTATAGTTAGTAAGCGGGAAAATTTAAAATTTTGTTTTGTAATATTCAAAAATTATTGAAGTATGTAAACATTGTTATTGTAAATTAGAGTAATATTATAAGCTAGTAGTAAGATAAATATTATTGATTTTAATCTAAAAAGTACAGAGTAGTTTTATATAATCATATTAGTTTTATATTAAAAAAAAAAAGGTTTTTTGAATTGTCACATATTTAGTTAATATAATTATAAAGCACCTAGGGCTTTAGATTTTAGGGGAGGAGAGAGTTTAGGATAAGGTAAAATTATAAAAATTTTACTTTTCAGATGAAAAATATTCAGTTAACCCTTAGAACTGAGCCAATTCAAATTTTTTCATCTAAATTAAATTTAAGGTGCAACTTGGAAGTAAATTAATTAAACGTTTAGATTTTATTAATAAATTTGAATTCGTATTAACTTTGATAAATTATACTTCGGATCTTGCCTACTATAAAATATAAACAAAAATTTGTTTTACAAATTTTTTGCCATTAAGGAGGAAAGTGTAACGTCAGGTCAAAATGACCCTAAACATAAGGGTTATTATTAGTAACAATCAAAAGTCAATAGTTGCTTAATATCAAGCATGACTTGGAAAAAATATACCAAGCGTAATTAAATTGAAAACTGAGCAAATAATATTTTCTAGCTTATCAGCTCATCGGGCGTTGGCCCAAGTACGTGAGACCTTGACGTAGAAGTTCCCCCATAATTAAAACTAGTAATAGATTTGGTGGCAAGGCACCTTGTCTGAGATCTATATATAGAGGCAAAATCCGTAGGTTCGGTCTTCTTGTAGTGCCGTCTCTGATCTTAATTAGACGTATCTCTGACGCTTTGGACTTCCAGGTTGAACTAAAGGTTCTATTATTTTAAGAATTTAATATACCTTATTATCGAATTAACATTCAATAGCCTCTTTAATAAATAAGTCATTTACATTAATTTGTGTATTTTTATATTTGAACCAAGTCCTTTTCCCGCCGCTTAGTGTCGCAAGGACGCAAGGCTAAAAGGAAAAACATTCACATTTACAAGGTTACGTAAAATAAAGTTTAGACGTAATAGTAGCGATGAGTTGTTCGGATGAAAAAGCTTCAGAATTACAAAATATCCTATATTTATCTAAAAATTATTGTGTAATGTTAAGGGCAAACTTATGGACTGCTGGAGGTTTAATCAATGGTACTTTAGTTCATGTCAGAGAAATAATTTATTCTGACAATGATTCACTGCTGCAATTACCAGAAGCAATCATGGTAGAATTTGATAAGATTTCAATAAAAAGATTTATTTATTAAATATTTATTTAATATAGAAAAATTAAGTTCACATAAAATAATACATAAAAAGACAAAAGTACAAAAATGAGATTTAGCTTAATCATTTTCTATTGTTTGAACGGTCATACCACAACTGTCTTTCTCAGCAGGAACCGGCAAGCGAGTCGCCCACACACTCACAAACAAGAATAAAAGAACTTGCTTGAACTGAAAAGTGCTGCCATCTTACAGATTTAATAAATTCATATAATTTAACAGAATTTGACAATTACCGAGGACCATATTTATATAAAAATTTGTTTCCGATAATTCCACTAACCCGAACATGGACGCAATAAAATACAATTACATTAGATTAGATTGTTTATTTGCAAAAATTGTATAATAATTTACATAAAATTGATGATTCTTAAATTCAAGTGATTAATACAATAAATGGAATTTCAGTAAAATAATTATGTATATTATACTCCCCCCTCCATTTACTTTAGAAAAGTATACTGTATGGAATAGGTACATTTATGCTTTCTGATATATTTTTTAAATTTCTTGCCTTGTAAATACTTCAAATTCAACCTACGATTGAAATGATATCCAATAATTTTCAGTATGAAATAGCTAGGTTTTTTTCATTAATAATTATTTTAAAAATTATTTTTTTCTTATATTAATTAATTATATTTTCCTTAGCTGTTGGCTATTCCTGACAGGCCCTCCTTTAAGAAATCATTGAAACATGTTAGTTGAAAAACCTTTTTTGTTTTGTTTATATTATTAAAAGTTTCAATGTAAAAAATATCATCTAATTAATTAATTTTTAGCATAAATTATGAAGAAGTGATTTTGTCAATAATTTTGTCAATACTAAAAAAGTTCTTTTATTGAACATTTAGCAAATATTTGTATTTTTTTTGCATTTCTGTTAAAATAAAAGCATGGAACTAAAAATTTTTTCTTTTGCGAAAAAATTTATATTTTGGGTATTATGAACTTTTTGAAGTAAGTGTTCTAAAATATTTATATCTGTCAGAGTAAATGGGTCTGAAGCTATTCGCTATTGGGTATCTTACCCATTTCCCCCAATTAGCCACTATGAAATAAAATCCCTAATTGGCTATAAGTCTTTGATTCAATTGTTTATTTTGAGATTATTTCTTAAAGGGCCCGTCAGGAATAGCCAACAGCTAAGGAAAATATAATTAATTAATATAAGAAAAAAATAATTTTTAAAATAATTATTAATGAAAAAAACCGAGCTATTTCATACTGAAAATTATTGGATATCATTTCAATCGTAGGTTGAATTTGAAGTATTTACAAGGCAAGAAATTTAAAAAATATATCAGAAAGCATAAATGTACCTATTCCATACAGTATACTTTTCTAAAGTAAATGGAGGGGGGAGGGGGAGAGATATCAAAAATCTCATAAGGTAAATTGCTATCTAATAATAATTTCATCATCTTAAAAGTGGCCATAGAATGAAAGCTACATAATATAACTAAACATGGGAGCCCATATCAGCTGAAATATAAGAGATTTTTTAGGGTTTCATAATATATTTTATCCATAAAAAAATAATTATACCCCAAATTTATAAAACACATTAAGTTAATTTTTTAAACAATTGTTTATCAACTATATTATAACTAGTAGATATTAGACAAATTTATTTATTTATTTAAAAGTATTTAGGATTCTAAAAGAACCAGCAAAATATCAGGCTTTTATAACCCAAAAATTACAAAAATTTAACAGGTCGCATTTGTTTAAACAAATAAACATTATAAATTTTTTTGTTTATATTTTTGTACCAAATACTGGAAAGCATTGATTCTTTCATTAAAAAATTATTATAAATAAAATATATAGCTAAAATATTTCAGTTACAAATATGCTGCGCAAAAAACACCCAAAAACACCCAAATTAAATATTTTTGTATGATGATTTTGTATTTTTTATGGATGTAATACTTAATTTTGTACCTCATTTTTTTTTAAATGCAATAACAATTTCTCAAATCTAATGCTTAACTTTTTGAAAATTTGTATCTCATAAAAAACACCATTTAAAAGTTTTTAAAAAAGTGTGATATGTATAATAATCATAAATTATATTGTAGTAGAGAGAGAGAGAGAGAGAGAGAGAGAGAGAGAGAGAGATAGAGAACTAATTGATTCCGGTTTTAAATATTAAATTTATTCTCTTAAAAAAAACATTTATTTGTTTTGACTTATACTTTCCTAATACAATTTTTGGTATAAAACTATTCTCCTCGTATTTTTTGTGTTACATATAAGTATTAATGGAAAAAGAAATAGAGAATAAATAAAATACCTCCTTAGAAGTTATTATTTCCTGTTGATGCTGTTAATGATTTAGATGATTTAAATACGTTTTTAGCTCGAAATATATCGAATTAATTCGATACATTTCGATTGGAGATAATTTTTATAATGTTATAAAGAGTAGAAAAAAAAGACAGCAATAATTCCTTATGAAAAAACGTTTGTTGTGCGAGAAGGAAAAAAAAAAGACGTGTATACTTTGCAGCCAGTCGGCAGCAAAGGTCTAGAGGCTGTGGGACTCGCCCCCACCTCTATTCCATTTTGATACCAACTGGTATCAAAGAATAATAAAATAGAATACAGAAAATAAAATTTAAGTATTATAATTAAAATTACAATGGACTAGTTAATTACAATTAGACTAGTTAATTAATCACTATGAGAAAAGGAAATATGTATGTATATCTTTGCAATATGTGATTAGATAATTTATCACAGTCAACAGTATTGGGAAGTAACGTGAGAAAAGCGACATCTAGAAAGTCAATGCTAAATTTGAATTGAAGTAAAGATAGAAGGTTTTTCAATTGCTATTACAAAATTAACATTGACTTTAGAGATGTCGCATCGGTCACGTAACTTCCCAATAAATAATATTAATAACAATATTAAAATCTATGAAGTATATAAAAATGGAAATATATTTGTATATTATAAATATTTATCTCTATATATTATAAAATTATAACCGCCGCCGCTGTCGCATGAGCCCTTTGTGCCAATGGACCTTTTGTGCCAAAATGGACCTTTTGTGCCAAAATGGATCTTTTGTGACAAAATGGACCTTTTGGGCCAAATTGGACCTTTTGTGCCAATGTGGTCCTTTTGGGACAATGTGGTCCTTTTGGGCCAAAATGGACCTTTTGGGCCAATGTAGTCCTTTTGGGCCAATCTGGTCCTTTTGGGCCAAAATGGACCTTTTGGGCCAATCTGGTCCTTTTGGGTCACAGTGGTCCTTTTGGGCCAAAATGGTCCTTTTGGGCCAAAATGAACCTATTGGGCCAAAGTGGTCCTTTTGGGCCAATGCGGTTTTTTCTATATTTAACCAATTATTATAAAGTTGTTTTTTTTATGTTTTTATATAATCTATATTTTTTATACTTTGTTTAAGTTTAAAATATAAGTAAAAATAGAAAAATCAAATTTTTCATTTTTTGACTAAACTGCAAATGTTGACTAACACCTCTTTATACTACATACAACCATCTAAAATTATACTAATACACTTTTTTTAGGTTTATTTATCATTTATGTGCATATTTTAATACCGATTTTTGAAGCCGATTTTTGGCCACTTTTTTTTTTACTACACTGTGGTACGCCTTACAAGTGATTATAAAAATATACTATCGCAATACTACAATCACTCTGCGGGGGTTGGCGCACGAAGCGCGCAGGAGGCGGAGCCCCCTAGTATGTATATATATATACTAGCTGCCTCCGGTTCGCTTCGCTCGCCCCGGCAGCCACCATGTGGGCTGCACCCCCCTGGACCCCTGCGGATTTATTTTTTCAAAAATATGTTGTTTTATGTTACTCAATATTTTGTAAAATAACCTTTTTTTATCCGAAGTATTATCTAAAATTTACTAAATCATAAAAATTACGGGCATATGAACCCAGACAGATAATTAGTGATCAGCAATACAAAGCTTAGCTACCCTTCCATAGGATCCACAAGTGTTCGTTGTTTCCCTCGAATACCCATTCTAGGGTTCTGTCTGATAATAGCTGTTAAAGCTTCTTTTAGTCACTATATTCAGTTACTACATCAGTGGCTGATAAAAATCAGAAATATATATAATATATTAATCTTAAACTTTTAAAATTTTCGAAAAACTTATGAAAGATCGAACCGATTATCTTGAAAATTTAGGTGGACACGTAAAAAACAATTCTAAATCATATAAAAACTTTTCTGATTACAAAAAAATTCCAAGTTTTTAAGTTAATTACGATTTATTTGAAAATTTGCAAAAACATAAAAAATGATCACTTTTTTGAAAAAACGTTTTTTTGGCGACAAAAATTTTCTTTCGCATTAATCCAAATCCTGTATAGCCTATGACACTTCTGCAATTTTTCCTCGTTTTTTGTCGCAAACCGCGTCTTTCTAGCTACTGTCGTCTAGGCATGATTATTAAACTAAAAAAATTCTCTATCGGCATATCTATATATAGATATATTTATATATATAAATATATAAATGAATATATTATAATTTTTATAATTATTAATAAGTATTCTATTATTTATAGTATATAGTTTTATATATATTTATATATATACTAGCATAGATGTGAGGGGGAGCTCCGCCCCCCCTGATCTATTCCCGGTGTTTTTGTTATTGATTTTTTATTATTATCATGTTGTTATTGTCCAAAATATATATCAATGTCAAAAAAAATTAACGCCTTGAAATAAGCTAAAATTTTTTTCTTAATGTAGACCTTTTACCAGTTCAAATGTGACCAATAAGATAAAATTTGTAGTAAATTCAAAGGAATGGTGTAATTTTGAAAATGGGCCAGATCAGGCTATTTTTGGACCTTTGAAGAGACATATTTCGGGCCCATGAGGTGCTAGAGGACTAAAACTTTGGCTGAGGGACTTTTTTATCACCCCAAACTATACCCTAAAATTTGAGTTAAATATATATAATACTAGCAAAAGTTGGAGGGGGGGGCTCCGCCCCCCCCCTGTGTCACATTTCCTTCTGTTTGTTTTGCTTCAAAAAATCATTTTTCATTGCAAATTTATAATTATGCAAACACATTCAAACTATTCAGAGCAGCGTAGGTGAAACATTAATGAAAAATTATAGGTTCTGATTGATTCTCTAGTTATAATAGAGAAAATAAAAAAATTTAACTTAGTACGTATAAATTAGTGCCAAATTAAGTAATACCAATTCTGACAGTAAAATTTAATAATATTTTTTAGGTATTTCAATTTTTAAGCAAATTTACAAAAAATTTTATATATCCTAAAAATAGTAAAAATTGAATATCTCCAAAAGTAAGAAAGCTGAGTCAGAAAACTATAGCCTATGTTATCCGAATACTTTTATTCTTTATTATGACACTGGTTTCATATCAAGTGGTTCGGCGGTTCTTGAGTCATTAGGGTACAGACAAACAGACAAACAGACAAACAAACAAACAAATATATAATATACAATAATATAATATACTATACCCTAAAATTTGAGTGGAATATATATAATATATAGTAAAAAATTTTTAAAATATTTTATAAAATTTTAAAGATACCTCCGTTTTGAATAAAAATTTCAGAGAATACGTAAAAATTAGTGCTGAATTGAATACTATAAAGTGCGATACCAAAATTTTTCGATAGTATCGAGATATTTCAATTTTTGATAAAATTTTTAAAAAATGTTATCAAGTTCAAAAATACTAAAAATTAAATATCTCAAAAACTACGATTGCTAATCAGAAAATATAGGGCCTATGTCACCCGCATTTTTTTTTTCTTCATTTTGACGCCGGTTTCATGCCAATCGGTTCGGTGGTTCTTGAGTCATTAGGGTACAAACAAACAGACAAACAGACAAACAAACAAATAAATTTTCAAATATATATAGTATTAAGATATAGTAAAAAATTTTTAAAATATTTTATAAAATTTTAAAGATACCTCCGTTTTGAATAAAAATTTCAGAGAATACGTAAAAATTAGTGCTGAATTGAATACTATAAAGTGCGATACCAAAATTTTTCGATAGTATCGAGATATTTCAATTTTTGATAAAATTTTTAAAAAATGTTATCAAGTTCAAAAATACTAAAAATTAAATATCTCAAAAACTACGATTGCTAATCAGAAAATATAGGGCCTATGTCACCCGCATTTTTTTTTTCTTCATTTTGACGCCGGTTTCATGCCAATCGGTTCGGTGGTTCTTGAGTCATTAGGGTACAAACAAACAGACAAACAGACAAACAAACAAATAAATTTTCAAATATATATAGTATTAAGATATAGTAAAAAAATTTTTTTTTTTTTTTTTTTTTTTTTTTTTTTTAATTTTAAAGCAACGTACGTTTTTAATAAAAATTTAACTAAGTACGCATAAATTACATTTTAATATAGAATATAAATTACATTATAATATACACAGACCCACAAATAAATGATTAGAAATACCATAAAAATAAAAAAATGAAAAAAATTTTTTTACCAGCTTTAAAAATATTTTATAAAATTTTAAAGATACCTCCGTTTTGAATAAAAATTTCAGAGAATACGTAAAAATTAGTGCTGAATCGAATACTATGAAGTGCGATAGCTAAATTTTTCGATAGTCTCGAGATATTTTAATTTTTGTTAAAATTTTTAAAAAATGTTATCAAGTTCAAAAATACTAAAAATTAAATATCTCAAAAACTACGACAGCTAATCAGAAAATATAGGGCCTATGTCACCCGCAGACTTTTTATCTTTATTTTGACACTGGTTTCATGCCAATTGGTTCGGCGGTTCTTGCGTGATGAGTGGACAGACAGACAGACAGACAGACAGACGGACAGACGGACAGACGGACAGACAGACGGACAGACAGACAGACAAACAAATAAATTTTCAAATATATATAGTACTAGCTGCCTCCGGCTCGCTTCGCTCACCTCGGCAACCGCCAAGGGGGCTGCGCCCCCCTGGACCCCTGCAACATGATTTTTCCAGATATGTTGTTTTACGTTACTCAATATTTTTTATAACAACCTTTTTTTACCCGAATTATTATCTAAAATTTACTAAATTATAAAAATTACGGACGTTGGAACTCAGGCGGATAATTAGTGATCAGCGATTCAAAGCTTGATTACCCTTCCCTTTGATCAGGAAGTGGCAGTTGCTTCCCTCAACTACCAATTATAGGATTCTCCCTGATAATAGCTGTACAAGTTTCTTTTAGTTACTCTATTGAGCTACTAAATTAGTAGTAACCGGTAAGAATTACAAATATATATAATACTAGCTGCCTCCGGCTCGCTTCGCTCACCTCGGCAACCGCCAAGGGGGCTGCGCCCCCCTGGACCCCTGCAACATGATTTTTCCAGATATGTTGTTTTACGTTACTCAATATTTTTTATAACAACCTTTTTTTACCCGAATTATTATCTAAAATTTACTAAATTATAAAAATTACGGACGTTGGAACTCAGGCGGATAATTAGTGATCAGCGATTCAAAGCTTGATTACCCTTCCCTTTGATCAGGAAGTGGCAGTTGCTTCCCTCAACTACCAATTATAGGATTCTCCCTGATAATAGCTGTACAAGTTTCTTTTAGTTACTCTATTGAGCTACTAAATTAGTAGTAACCGGTAAGAATTACAAATATATATAATATTAGTCCTAAACTTTTATAATTTTCGAAAAATGATTGTACGAACCGATTAACTTGAAAATTTAGGTGAATTCGTAAAAAATATGCCCAAATCGAATGAAACTCTTTTCCACAGTAAAATTTTTCCTTACTTTTCTGTTTTTTATAAAAATTAGAAATATATATAATATTAGTTCTAAACTTTTATAATTTTTGAAAAATGATTGTAACTTTCGACAGATCGAACCGATTACCTTGAAAATTTAGGTGGATACGTAAAAAATATGCCCGAATCGAATAAAATTCTTTTTGATAATAAAATTTTTCCTCGGTTTTCCGTTTTTTTGGTTTTTTTTGAAAATTTGATAAAAATTTTTTTCTTGGAAATTCAGTTTTTTCAACATAAAAATTTTTTGTTGTTACCAATCGAAATAAAACCTAGCCTATGTTTTGACCCGTAATTTTTGCCATCTTTTGCCGTAAACCCTATATCTGTAGCTTTTATCGTTTTCTAGTTTATCGCGTTCGGACATACACACATACACACATAATTAAAGATTTATATATATATAGGATTAGTCCTAAACTTTTATAATTTTCGAAAAATGATTGTACGAACCGATTAACTTGAAAATTTAGGTGAATTCGTAAAAAATATGCCCAAATCGAATGAAACTCTTTTCCACAGTAAAATTTTTCCTTACTTTTCTGTTTTTTATAAAAATTAGAAATATATATAATATTAGTTCTAAACTTTTATAATTTTTGAAAAATGATTGTAACTTTCGACAGATCGAACCGATTACCTTGAAAATTTAGGTGGATACGTAAAAAATATGCCCGAATCGAATAAAATTCTTTTTGATAATAAAATTTTTCCTCGGTTTTCCGTTTTTTTGGTTTTTTTTGAAAATTTGATAAAAATTTTTTTCTTGGAAATTCAGTTTTTTCAACATAAAAATTTTTTGTTGTTACCAATCGAAATAAAACCTAGCCTATGTTTTGACCCGTAATTTTTGCCATCTTTTGCCGTAAACCCTATATCTGTAGCTTTTATCGTTTTCTAGTTTATCGCGTTCGGACATACACACATACACACATAATTAAAGATTTATATATATATAGGATAGGATAGGATAGGATAGGATAGGATAGGATTAGTCCTAAACTTTTATAATTTTCGAAAAATGATTGTACGAACCGATTAACTTGAAAATTTAGGTGAATTCGTAAAAAATATGCCCAAATCGAATGAAACTCTTTTCCACAGTAAAATTTTTCCTTACTTTTCTGTTTTTTATAAAAATTAGAAATATATATAATATTAGTTCTAAACTTTTATAATTTTTGAAAAATGATTGTAACTTTCGACAGATCGAACCGATTACCTTGAAAATTTAGGTGGATACGTAAAAAATATGCCCGAATCGAATAAAATTCTTTTTGATAATAAAATTTTTCCTCGGTTTTCCGTTTTTTTGGTTTTTTTTGAAAATTTGATAAAAATTTTTTTCTTGGAAATTCAGTTTTTTCAACATAAAAATTTTTTGTGGTTATCAATCGAAATAAAACCTAGCCTATGTTTTGACCCGTAATTTTTGCCGTCTTTTGCCGTAAACCCTATGTCTGTAGCTTTTATCGCGTTCTAGTTTACTCATTTCGGACACACACACATAATTAAAGATTTATATATATACTAGCTGCCTCCGGCTCGCTTCGCTCGCCCCGGCAGCCACCATGGGGGCTGCGCCCCCCTGGACCCCTGCGGCTTTATTTTTCAAAAAATATGTTGTTTTAGGTTACTCTATATTTTGTAAAATAATCTTTTTTTACCCAAAGTATTATCTAAAATTTACTAAATCATAAAAATTACGGGCATATGAACCCAGACAGATAATTAGTAATCAGCAATACAAAGCTTAGCTACCCTTCCATAGGATCCACAAGTGTATATATAATAACTTATAAATATATATAAATATACTAGCAAAAGTTGGAGGGGGGGGGCTCCGCCCCCCCTGTGTCACATTTACTTCTGTTTGTGTTGTTTCAAAAAATCATTTTTCATTGCAAATTTATAATTATGCAAACACATTCAAACTATTCAGAGCAGCGTAGGTGAAACATTAATGAAAAATTATAGGTTCTGATTGATTCTCTAGTTATAATAGAGAAAATAAAAAAATTAAAATTAAATTTAACTGAGTACGTATAAATTAGTGCCAAATCAAGTAATACGAATTGTTACAGTAAAATTTAATCATATTTTTTAGGTATTTCACTTTTCAAGCAAATTTTCAAAAAATTTTATATATCCTAAAAATTGTAAAAATTGAATATCTCCAAAAGTAAGAAAGCTGAGTCACAAAATGTTACCGGAATACTTTTATTCTTTATTATGACACTGGTTTCATGTCAAGTGGTTCGGCAGTTCTTGAGTCATTAGGGTACAGACAGACAGGCAGACAAATAAATTTTCAAATATATATAGTATAGCAAAAGTTAGAGGGGGGCCTCCGCCCCCCCTGTATCGCATTTACTTCTGTTTCTGTTACTTGAAAAAATCATTTTTCACTGCAAATTTACCTATAATTATGCAAACACATTCAGAGTTTTCAGAGAAGCCTAGTTCTGTCTCCAGCAAAGTCTCCAATAAATTTATAATTATGGATTACAGAACCATATTTAAAAATATATTGGAGAGGCTATGCCCAATCTCGACAGACAAATTTTCAAATATATATAGTAGTAAGATATAGTATTAAGATATATATAAAAAATGTTGCTAATTTTTAAAGGTACCTCCGTTTTGAACAAAAATATAACTGAGTACGTATAAATTAGTGCCAAATCAAGTAATACCAATTGTGACAGTAAAATTTTATCATATTTAGAAGATATTTCACTTTTTACTCAAAATTTCAAAAAATTTTATTTTTTCCAAAAATAGTAAAAATTGAATATCTCCAAAAGTACGGTAGCTGAGTTGCAAAACTTTGTCTTATGTCATACGTAGACTTTTTTTCTATATTTTGACACTTCATTTTGACTTTTCATTGATTAGACCCTGATGATATACACACACAGACCCACAAATAGATGATTAAAAATACTATAAAAAATTAAAAAATTAAAAAAAATTTTCAACCAGCTTCAAAAATATTTTTTAAAATTTTAAAGATACCTCCGTTTTGAATAAAAATTTAGGAGAATACGTAAGAATTAGTGCTGAATCGAATACTACAAAGTGTGACAGTAAAATTTTTCGATTGTCTCAAGATATTTTAATTTTTGTTAAAAATTTTTTAAAATTTTATCAAGTTCAAAAACACTAAAAATTGAATATCTCCAAAAGTACGATAGCTGAATCGCAAAACTATGACCTATGTCACTCGCGGACATTTTTTCTTTAATTTGACACCGGTTTTATATAATTTCGTTCACTGGTTTGACCCTGATGATAATACACACACACAGACACACAGACACACAAATAAATTTTCAAATATATATAGTAGTAAGATAAGATAAGATAAGATAAGATAAGATAAGATAGGATAGGATAGGATAGGATAGGATAGGATAGGATAGGATAGGATAGGATTTGTCCTAAACTTTTATAATTTTTGAAAAATGATTGTAACTTTTGACAGATCGAACTGATTACCTTGAAAATTTAGGTGGATACGTAAAAAATATGCTTGAATCGAATGAAATTCTATTTGATAAAAAAATTTTTCCTCGGTTTTCCGTTTTTTTGGTTTTTTTTTGAAAATTTGATAAAAATTTTTTTCTTGGAAATTCAGTTTTGTCAACATAAAAATTTTTTGTCGTTATCAATCGAAATGAAACCTAGCCTATGTTTTGACCCGTAATTTTTGCCGTCTTTTGCCGTAAACCCTATGTCTGTAGCTTTTATCGTTTTCTAGTTTATCGCGTTCGGACACACATAATTAAAGATTTATATATAGGATAGGATAGGATGAATTTGAAATCCAAATTTTATGCTAAAAAATGTATGTAACTCTGGAAATATCAAACCGATTTGCTTGAAAATTTAGGTGGACACGTAAATAACAATTCTAAATCATATAAAAACTTTTCTGATTACAAAAAAATTTCAATTTTTTAAGTTAATTACGATTTTTTGAAATTTTACGAAAACATCAAAAATGATCATTGAAAAAACGTTTTTTTGGCGACAAAAATTTTCTTTCGCATCAATCTAAATCCTATAAAACCTATGACACTCCTGAAATATTTTCTCGTTTTTTGCTGCAAACCGCGTCTTTCTAGCTAACTTCGTCTAGGCGTGATCATCAAACTTAAAAAATTCTCTAACGCTATTAGTAGGATTAGTCCAAAACTTTTTAAATTTTTGAAAAATTATTGTAAATTTTTACAGATCCAACCGATTCACTCCAAAATTTAGGTGCAATCGTAAAAAATATTCCCAAATGGAATGAAAGACTTTGCCACAGTAAAATTTTTCCTTAGCTCTCAGATTTTTAGGTTTTTTTTTTAAAATTGCATAAAAATTTATTTCTTGGAAATTCAGTTTTTTCAACGTACAAAATTTTTGTTCCAATTAATTGAAATGAAACCAAGCCTATGTTTTGACCGGTAATTTTTGCCGTCTTTTGCCGTAAACCCGATATTTCTAGCTTTTATTGTGGTCTAGTTTATCGCGTTCGGGCATACATACATAATGGTGATTTGGCCCAGAAAACATAAAAAATGATCATTTTTTTGAAAAATCGTTTTTTTGGCGACAAAAATTTTCTTTCGCATCAATCGAAATCCTGTATAGCCTATGTCACTTCTGCAATTTTTCCGCGTTTTTTGCCGCAAACCGCGTCTCTCTAGCTATTATCGTCTAGTCAATCCTATCAAACTAAAAAAATTCTCTATCGGCATATATATATATATATATATAGATAGGATTAAGATATATGAATTTGAAATCAAAATTTTATGCTAAAAAATATATGTAACTCTGGAAATATCAAACCGATTTGCTTGAAAATTTAGGTGGACACGTAAATAACAATTCTAAATCATATAAAAACTTTTCTGATTACAAAAAAATTTCAGTTTTTTAAGTTAATTACGATTTTTTGAAAATTTACGAAAACATCAAAAATGATCATTGAAAAAACGTTTTTTTGGCGACAAAAATTTTCTTTCGCATCAATCTAAATCCTATAAAACCTATGACACTCCTGAAATATTTTCTCGTTTTTTGCTGTGAACCGCGTCTTTCTAGCTAACTTCGTCTAGGCGTGATCATCAAACTTAAAAAATTCTCTAACGCTATTAGTAGGATTGGTCCAAAACTTTTTATATTTTTGAAAAATTATTGTAAATTTTTACAGATCCAACCGATTCACTCCAAAATTTAGGTGCAATCGTAAAAAATATTCCCAAATGGAATGAAAGACTTTGCCACACTAAAATTTTTCCTTAGTTCTCAGATTTTTAGGTTTTTTTTTTAAAATTGCATAAAAATTTTTTTCTTGGAAATTCAGTTTTTTCAACATACAAAATTTTTGTTTGAATTAATTGAAATGAAACCAAGCCTATGTTTTGACCGGTAATTTTTGCCGTCTTTTGCCGTAAACCCGATATTTCTAGCTTTTATTGTGGTCTAGTTTATCGCGTTCGGGCATACATACATAATGGTGATTTGGCCCAGAAAACATAAAAAATGATCATTTTTTTGGACAATCGTTTTTTTGGCGACAAAAATTTTCTTTCGCATCAATCGAAATCCTGTATAGCCTATGTCACTTCTGCAATTTTTCCGCGTTTTTTGCCGCAAACCGCGTCTCTCTAGCTATTATCGTCTAGTCAATCCTATCAAACTAAAAAAATTCTCTATCGGCATATATATATATATAGAAACGTACGTTTTTAATAAAAATTTAACTAAGTACGCATAAATTACATTTTAATATAGAATATAAATTACATTATAATATACACAGACCCACAAATAAATGATTAGAAATACCATAAAAATAAAAAAATGAAAAAAATTTTTTTACTAGCTTTAAAATTATTTTATAAAATTTTAAAGATACCTCCGTTTTGAATAAAAATTTCAGAGAATACGTAAAAATTAACGCTGAATCGAATACTATGAAGTGCGATAGCTAAATTTTTCGATAGTCTCGAGATATTTTAATTTTTGTTAAAATTTTTAAAAAATGTTATCAAGTTCAAAAATACTAAAAATTAAATATCTCAAAAACTACGACAGCTAATCAGAAAATATAGGGCCTATGTCACCCGCAGACTTTTTATCTTTATTTTGACACTGGTTTCATGCCAATTGGTTCGGCGGTTCTTGCGTGATGAGTGGACAGACAGACAGACAGACAGACAGACAGACGGACAGACAGACAGACAAACAAATAAATTTTCAAATATATATAGTATTAAGATATATGAATTTGAAATCAAAATTTTATGCTAAAAAATATATGTAACTCTGGAAATATCAAACCGATTTGCTTGAAAATTTAGGTGGACACGTAAATAACAATTCTAAATCATATAAAAACTTTTCTGATTACAAAAAAATTTCAGTTTTTTAAGTTAATTACGATTTTTTGAAAATTTACGAAAACATCAAAAATGATCATTGAAAAAACGTTTTTTTGGCGACAAAAATTTTCTTTCGCATCAATCTAAATCCTATAAAACCTATGACACTCCTGAAATATTTTCTCGTTTTTTGCTGTGAACCGCGTCTTTCTAGCTAACTTCGTCTAGGCGTGATCATCAAACTTAAAAAATTCTCTAACGCTATTAGTAGGATTGGTCCAAAACTTTTTATATTTTTGAAAAATTATTGTAAATTTTTACAGATCCAACCGATTCACTCCAAAATTTAGGTGCAATCGTAAAAAATATTCCCAAATGGAATGAAAGACTTTGCCACACTAAAATTTTTCCTTAGTTCTCAGATTTTTAGGTTTTTTTTTTAAAATTGCATAAAAATTTTTTTCTTGGAAATTCAGTTTTTTCAACATACAAAATTTTTGTTTGAATTAATTGAAATGAAACCAAGCCTATGTTTTGACCGGTAATTTTTGCCGTCTTTTGCCGTAAACCCGATATTTCTAGCTTTTATTGTGGTCTAGTTTATCGCGTTCGGGCATACATACATAATGGTGATTTGGCCCAGAAAACATAAAAAATGATCATTTTTTTGGACAATCGTTTTTTTGGCGACAAAAATTTTCTTTCGCATCAATCGAAATCCTGTATAGCCTATGTCACTTCTGCAATTTTTCCGCGTTTTTTGCCGCAAACCGCGTCTCTCTAGCTATTATCGTCTAGTCAATCCTATCAAACTAAAAAAATTCTCTATCGGCATATATATATACTAGCAAAAGTTGGAGGGGGGGGCTCCGCCCCCCCCTGTGTCACATTTCCTTCTGTTTGTTTTGCTTCAAAAAATCATTTTTCATTGCAAATTTATAATTATGCAAACACATTCAAACTATTCAGAGCAGCGTAGGTGAAACATTAATGAAAAATTATAGGTTCTGATTGATTCTCTAGTTATAATAGAGAAAATAAAAAAATTTAACTTAGTACGTATAAATTAGTGCCAAATTAAGTAATACCAATTCTGACAGTAAAATTTAATAATATTTTTTAGGTATTTCAATTTTTAAGCAAATTTACAAAAAATTTTATATATCCTAAAAATAGTAAAAATTGAATATCTCCAAAAGTAAGAAAGCTGAGTCAGAAAACTATAGCCTATGTTATCCGAATACTTTTATTCTTTATTATGACACTGGTTTCATATCAAGTGGTTCGGCGGTTCTTGAGTCATTAGGGTACAGACAAACAGACAAACAGACAAACAAACAAACAAATATATAATATACAATAATATAATATACTATACCCTAAAATTTGAGTGGAATATATATAATACTAGCAAAAGTTGGAGGGGGGGGCTCCGCCCCCCCCTGTGTCACATTTCCTTCTGTTTGTTTTGCTTCAAAAAATCATTTTTCATTGCAAATTTATAATTATGCAAACACATTCAAACTATTCAGAGCAGCGTAGGTGAAACATTAATGAAAAATTATAGGTTCTGATTGATTCTCTAGTTATAATAGAGAAAATAAAAAAATTTAACTTAGTACGTATAAATTAGTGCCAAATTAAGTAATACCAATTCTGACAGTAAAATTTAATAATATTTTTTAGGTATTTCAATTTTTAAGCAAATTTACAAAAAATTTTATATATCCTAAAAATAGTAAAAATTGAATATCTCCAAAAGTAAGAAAGCTGAGTCAGAAAACTATAGCCTATGTTATCCGAATACTTTTATTCTTTATTATGACACTGGTTTCATATCAAGTGGTTCGGCGGTTCTTGAGTCATTAGGGTACAGACAAACAGACAAACAGACAAACAAACAAACAAATATATAATATACAATAATATAATATACTATACCCTAAAATTTGAGTGGAATATATATAATACTAGCAAAAGTTGGAGGGGGGGGCTCCGCCCCCCCCTGTGTCACATTTCCTTCTGTTTGTTTTGCTTCAAAAAATCATTTTTCATTGCAAATTTATAATTATGCAAACACATTCAAACTATTCAGAGCAGCGTAGGTGAAACATTAATGAAAAATTATAGGTTCTGATTGATTCTCTAGTTATAATAGAGAAAATAAAAAAATTTAACTTAGTACGTATAAATTAGTGCCAAATTAAGTAATACCAATTCTGACAGTAAAATTTAATAATATTTTTTAGGTATTTCAATTTTTAAGCAAATTTACAAAAAATTTTATATATCCTAAAAATAGTAAAAATTGAATATCTCCAAAAGTAAGAAAGCTGAGTCAGAAAACTATAGCCTATGTTATCCGAATACTTTTATTCTTTATTATGACACTGGTTTCATATCAAGTGGTTCGGCGGTTCTTGAGTCATTAGGGTACAGACAAACAGACAAACAGACAAACAAACAAACAAATATATAATATACAATAATATAATATACTATACCCTAAAATTTGAGTGGAATATATATAATATATAGTAAAAAATTTTTAAAATATTTTATAAAATTTTAAAGATACCTCCGTTTTGAATAAAAATTTCAGAGAATACGTAAAAATTAGTGCTGAATTGAATACTATAAAGTGCGATACCAAAATTTTTCGATAGTATCGAGATATTTCAATTTTTGATAAAATTTTTAAAAAATGTTATCAAGTTCAAAAATACTAAAAATTAAATATCTCAAAAACTACGATTGCTAATCAGAAAATATAGGGCCTATGTCACCCGCATTTTTTTTTTCTTCATTTTGACGCCGGTTTCATGCCAATCGGTTCGGTGGTTCTTGAGTCATTAGGGTACAAACAAACAGACAAACAGACAAACAAACAAATAAATTTTCAAATATATATAGTATTAAGATATAGTAAAAAATTTTTAAAATATTTTATAAAATTTTAAAGATACCTCCGTTTTGAATAAAAATTTCAGAGAATACGTAAAAATTAGTGCTGAATTGAATACTATAAAGTGCGATACCAAAATTTTTCGATAGTATCGAGATATTTCAATTTTTGATAAAATTTTTAAAAAATGTTATCAAGTTCAAAAATACTAAAAATTAAATATCTCAAAAACTACGATTGCTAATCAGAAAATATAGGGCCTATGTCACCCGCATTTTTTTTTTCTTCATTTTGACGCCGGTTTCATGCCAATCGGTTCGGTGGTTCTTGAGTCATTAGGGTACAAACAAACAGACAAACAGACAAACAAACAAATAAATTTTCAAATATATATAGTATTAAGATATAGTAAAAAATTTTTAAAATATTTTATAAAATTTTAAAGATACCTCCGTTTTGAATAAAAATTTCAGAGAATACGTAAAAATTAGTGCTGAATTGAATACTATAAAGTGCGATACCAAAATTTTTCGATAGTATCGAGATATTTCAATTTTTGATAAAATTTTTAAAAAATGTTATCAAGTTCAAAAATACTAAAAATTAAATATCTCAAAAACTACGATTGCTAATCAGAAAATATAGGGCCTATGTCACCCGCATTTTTTTTTTCTTCATTTTGACGCCGGTTTCATGCCAATCGGTTCGGTGGTTCTTGAGTCATTAGGGTACAAACAAACAGACAAACAGACAAACAAACAAATAAATTTTCAAATATATATAGTATTAAGATATAGTAAAAAATTTTTAAAATATTTTATAAAATTTTAAAGATACCTCCGTTTTGAATAAAAATTTCAGAGAATACGTAAAAATTAGTGCTGAATTGAATACTATAAAGTGCGATACCAAAATTTTTCGATAGTATCGAGATATTTCAATTTTTGATAAAATTTTTAAAAAATGTTATCAAGTTCAAAAATACTAAAAATTAAATATCTCAAAAACTACGATTGCTAATCAGAAAATATAGGGCCTATGTCACCCGCATTTTTTTTTTCTTCATTTTGACGCCGGTTTCATGCCAATCGGTTCGGTGGTTCTTGAGTCATTAGGGTACAAACAAACAGACAAACAGACAAACAAACAAATAAATTTTCAAATATATATAGTATTAAGATATAGTAAAAAATTTTTAAAATATTTTATAAAATTTTAAAGATACCTCCGTTTTGAATAAAAATTTCAGAGAATACGTAAAAATTAGTGCTGAATTGAATACTATAAAGTGCGATACCAAAATTTTTCGATAGTATCGAGATATTTCAATTTTTGATAAAATTTTTAAAAAATGTTATCAAGTTCAAAAATACTAAAAATTAAATATCTCAAAAACTACGATTGCTAATCAGAAAATATAGGGCCTATGTCACCCGCATTTTTTTTTTCTTCATTTTGACGCCGGTTTCATGCCAATCGGTTCGGTGGTTCTTGAGTCATTAGGGTACAAACAAACAGACAAACAGACAAACAAACAAATAAATTTTCAAATATATATAGTATTAAGATATAGTAAAAAATTTTTAAAATATTTTATAAAATTTTAAAGATACCTCCGTTTTGAATAAAAATTTCAGAGAATACGTAAAAATTAGTGCTGAATTGAATACTATAAAGTGCGATACCAAAATTTTTCGATAGTATCGAGATATTTCAATTTTTGATAAAATTTTTAAAAAATGTTATCAAGTTCAAAAATACTAAAAATTAAATATCTCAAAAACTACGATTGCTAATCAGAAAATATAGGGCCTATGTCACCCGCATTTTTTTTTTCTTCATTTTGACGCCGGTTTCATGCCAATCGGTTCGGTGGTTCTTGAGTCATTAGGGTACAAACAAACAGACAAACAGACAAACAAACAAATAAATTTTCAAATATATATAGTATTAAGATATAGTAAAAAATTTTTAAAATATTTTATAAAATTTTAAAGATACCTCCGTTTTGAATAAAAATTTCAGAGAATACGTAAAAATTAGTGCTGAATTGAATACTATAAAGTGCGATACCAAAATTTTTTGATAGTATCGAGATATTTCAATTTTTGATAAAATTTTTAAAAAATGTTATCAAGTTCAAAAATACTAAAAATTAAATATCTCAAAAACTACGATTGCTAATCAGAAAATATAGGGCCTATGTCACCCGCATTTTTTTTTTCTTCATTTTGACGCCGGTTTCATGCCAATCGGTTCGGTGGTTCTTGAGTCATTAGGGTACAAACAAACAGACAAACAGACAAACAAACAAATAAATTTTCAAATATATATAGTATTAAGATATAGAAACGTACGTTTTTAATAAAAATTTAACTAAGTACGCATAAATTACATTTTAATATAGAATATAAATTACATTATAATATACACAGACCCACAAATAAATGATTAGAAATACCATAAAAATAAAAAAATGAAAAAAATTTTTTTACTAGCTTTAAAAATATTTTATAAAATTTTAAAGATACCTCCGTTTTGAATAAAAATTTCAGAGAATACGTAAAAATTAACGCTGAATCGAATACTATGAAGTGCGATAGCTAAATTTTTCGATAGTCTCGAGATATTTTAATTTTTGTTAAAATTTTTAAAAAATGTTATCAAGTTCAAAAATACTAAAAATTAAATATCTCAAAAACTACGACAGCTAATCAGAAAATATAGGGCCTATGTCACCCGCAGACTTTTTATCTTTATTTTGACACTGGTTTCATGCCAATTGGTTCGGCGGTTCTTGCGTGATGAGTGGACAGACAGACAGACAGACAGACAGACAGACGGACAGACAGACAGACAAACAAATAAATTTTCAAATATATATAGTATTAAGATATATGAATTTGAAATCAAAATTTTATGCTAAAAAATATATGTAACTCTGGAAATATCAAACCGATTTGCTTGAAAATTTAGGTGGACACGTAAATAACAATTCTAAATCATATAAAAACTTTTCTGATTACAAAAAAATTTCAGTTTTTTAAGTTAATTACGATTTTTTGAAAATTTACGAAAACATCAAAAATGATCATTGAAAAAACGTTTTTTTGGCGACAAAAATTTTCTTTCGCATCAATCGAAATCCTATAAAACCTATGACACTCCTGAAATATTTTCTCGTTTTTTGCTGTGAACCGCGTCTTTCTAGCTAACTTCGTCTAGGCGTGATCATCAAACTTAAAAAATTCTCTAACGCTATTAGTAGGATTGGTCCAAAACTTTTTATATTTTTGAAAAATTATTGTAAATTTTTACAGATCCAACCGATTCACTCCAAAATTTAGGTGCAATCGTAAAAAATATTCCCAAATGGAATGAAAGACTTTGCCACACTAAAATTTTTCCTTAGTTCTCAGATTTTTAGGTTTTTTTTTTAAAATTGCATAAAAATTTTTTTCTTGGAAATTCAGTTTTTTCAACATACAAAATTTTTGTTTGAATTAATTGAAATGAAACCAAGCCTATGTTTTGACCGGTAATTTTTGCCGTCTTTTGCCGTAAACCCGATATTTCTAGCTTTTATTGTGGTCTAGTTTATCGCGTTCGGGCATACATACATAATGGTGATTTGGCCCAGAAAACATAAAAAATGATCATTTTTTTGAACAATCGTTTTTTTGGCGACAAAAATTTTCTTTCGCAGCAATCGAAATCCTGTATAGCCTATGTCACTTCTGCAATTTTTCCGCGTTTTTTGCCGCAAACCGCGTCTCTCTAGCTATTATCGTCTAGTCAATCCTATCAAACTAAAAAAATTCTCTATCGGCATATATATATACTAGCTGCCTCCGGCTCGCTTCGCTCGCCCCGGCAGCCACCATGGGGGCTGCGCCCCCCTGGACCCCCTGCGGCTTTATTTTTCCAATAATATGTTGTTTTAGGTTACTCAATATTTTGTAAAATTACCTTTTTTTACCCGAAGTATTATCTAAAATTTACTGAATCATAAAAATTACTGGCTTATGAACCCAGACAGATAATTAGTGATCAGCAATACAAAGCTGAGCTACCCTTCCATAGGATCCACAAGTAGTCATTGTTTCCCTCGAATTCTAGGGTTCTGTCTGATAATAGCTGTTCAAGCTTTTTTTAGTTACTATATTCAGTTACTACATCAGTGGCTGATAAAAATAAGAAATATATATAATATAAGTCCTAAACTTTTATAATTATCGAAAAACTATTGTAACTTTTGAAAGATCGAACCGATTATCTTGAAAATTCAGATGGATACGTAAAAAATATACCTGAATCGAATGAAATTCTTTTTTATAAAAAAATTTTTCCTCGGTTTTCAGTTTTTTTGTTTTTTTTTTTAAATTTGATAAAAATTTTTTTTTTGGAAATCCAGTTTTTTCAAAATAAAAATTTTGCCGTAATCAATCGAAATAAAACCTAGCTTATGTTTTGACCCGTAATTTTTGCCGTGTTTTTCCGTAAACTCAATTTCTGTAGCTTTTATTGTGTTCTCGTTTATCACCTTATCACCGACATACAAACATACATAAGTAAAGATTTATATATATAGGATGTAAATTTGAAATCCAAATTTTATGCTAAAAAATATATGTAACTCTGGAAACATCAAACCGATTTGCTTGAAAATTTAGGTGGACACGTAAAAAACAATTCTTAATCATAAAAAAACTTTTCTGATTACAAAAAAATTCCAAGTTTTTAAGTTAATTATGATTTTTTTGAAAATTTACGAAAACATCAAGAATGATCACTTTTTTGAAAAAACGTTTTTTTGGCGACAAAAATTTTCTTTCGCATTAATCCAAATCCTGTATAGCCTATGACACTCCTGCAATTTTTCCGCGTTTTTTGCCGCAAACCGCCCCTTTCTAGCTACTGTCGTCTAGGTGTGATTATCAAACTAAAAAAATTCTCTATCGGCATATATATATATATATAGATATAGATATAGATATAGATATAGATATAGATATAGATATATAGATATAGATATAGATATATGGGCGATATGCCGATAGAGAATTTTTTTAGAATTTTTTTTATCTATATATATATACTAGCAAAAGTTGGAGGGGGGGCTCCGTATTGGGGGGGCTCTGTATTGCATTTACTTTTGTTTCTGTTGTTTAAGAAAATCATGATTCACTGCACATTTATAATTATGCAAACACATTAAGAGTTTTCAGAAAAGCCTAGTTCTGTCCCCAGTAAAGTTAAAATTATTAATTAAGGAAAAATATTTGAAAAGGTATTGGAGAGACTATTTCTAATCCCGAAGATAATTTATTTCTTATGGAATCGAACAGAATCTAGCATTTTAGTATTAATATCTCGTGTACTATTTTGGTATTCTATAGACTTAGATACTTCAAGACCTATTATGAATCATGTTAGCCGGCTAGTGATTTCATAATTTAAACTTCGTTTTATTAACTGGATATGCAATTTTTTCGGTATTTTTTGATCTAGAGAATTTAAGGCCTCATAATAAAAATTTATCAAATAATTTTCAGAGGGGCCTTTTTATAGTCCTAATATGTAGCGTAAACAATATAAATTGCAAATAATACAGTCATTTTTAAATAAATAATCGTACATTTGACTCCTGGATATGCAAAATCTAGTTTTTCAGATGGCCCAATTATTCGTTAATGATAATCTCGATAAACTAAATGTAAAAAAATTAATTTATGATACAACAATCATGTTTTTGTTTTCTGAATAGTAAAGAATCTATAAAATTTCTTGAATTTTTCTCTATTTTTTTTATTTTACTGCAAATTATCGAAATTTTTTTTTGAAAAATCAAAAAAATGTTCAGACTCCAAAAAAATTTTACACATTTTTAAAGAAGCGTCCGTTTTTTATGTAAATTTATCTGATTACGTATAGAATAGTGCCGAATCGAGTAATACCAATTTAGACAGTAAAATTTTATCATATTTAGAAGTTATTTCACTTTTTAATCAAATTTTCAAAAAATTTTATTTTTTCCAAAAAGAGTAAAAATTGAATATCTCCAAAAGTACGGTAAATGAGTTTCAAAACTATGGCCTATGTCACCCGCTGACTTTTTTTTCTATATTTTGTTACTTCATTTTGACATTGATTCGACCCTGATGATGAAACACATACACACACAAACCCACAAATAGATGATTATAAATACCACAAAAAGTAAAAAAATTTTCCGACCAGCTTCAAAAATATTTTATTAAATTTTAAAGATACCTCCGTTTTGAATAAAAATTTAGGAGTATACGCAAGAATTGGTGCCAAATCGAAAACTACAAAGTGTGACAGTAAATTTTTTCGATTATCTCAAGTATTTTATTTTTTGTTAAAAATTTTTAAAAATTTTATCAAGTTCAAAAACACTAAAAATTGAATACCTCCAAAAGTACGATAGCTGAATCGTAAAACTATGGCCTATGTCACTCGCGGACATTTTTTCTTTAATTTGACACTGGTTTTATATAATTTCGTTCACTGGTTTGGCCCTGATGATAATACACACACACACACACACACACAGACAAACAAATAAATTTTCAAATATATATAGTAGTAAGATAAGATAAGATAAGATAAGATAAGATAAGATAAGATAAGATATGCCGATAGAGAATTTTTTTAGGTTGATAATCACGCCTAGACGACAGTAGCTAGAAAGACGCGGTTTGCGACAAAGAACGAGGAAAAATTGCAGAAGTATCATAGGCTATACAGGATTTGGATTGATGCGGAAGAAAATTTTTGTCAAAAAAACGTTTTTTCAAAAAAGTGATCATTTTTTATGTTTTTGTAAATTTTCAAATAAATCGTAATTAACTTAAAAACTTGGAATTTTTTTGTAATCAGAAAAGTTTTTAGATGATTTAGAATTGTTTTTTACGAGTCCACCTAAATTTATATATATATAGATATAGATATAGATATAGATATAGATATAGATATGTATATCTGAATACTATATGGGTGGTTCCAGTACTTTTCGTACAGATTAGGGCGCACTCATGTCACCGATTGAGCGAAAATTTTAGGGAATAGTTTGGGGTCACAAAAAAGTCACTCAGCCAAAATTTTAGCCCTCTAGCACCTCATGGGGCCGAAATATCGCGGTTTAAAGGTCCAAAAATAGTCTAATTTAGCCCTTTTTTAAAATTACGTCATTCCCTTAAATTTACTTTAAATTTCATCTTACTGGTCGCTTTCTAACCGCTAAATAGTCTACATTTTGTAAAAAAATTTTTAGCCAATTCAATGGAGTCAACTTTTTTTGGCATTAATTAACGTAAAATGAATTTTATTAAAAAAGCTGATTTTCAAATTAATACCGTGGCTTAAGATCAACTCGAAAATACTTTTGGTTCATTGCATTTTTTTTGTCTACTCAAGACCTTTCAAATGCAACCCTAAAATTGAAAATCGGCGGATTTAAACCGGAGATATTTTGATTTTAGTGGCGGCTGTTTTTAAAAAATGCGTTTTTTTGACATTTTTCGCCACCTGGCATTTTTTTCTAAGTTCTTTAAAATGTCTGAAACTTTCAGGAAAATAAGTTCAATATATGTACTACAAATTTCATAAAAAATTTCTTTGCTTTTTTGCCTTTAAAGCCCTTTTTTGACTCATCCAAATTCAACCTTTCCATTTTCCGGAATTTTCCATTTTCCGGCTTTTCCTGTAATCTAATGAAAATTCTGACTTGATTTTTGGATTCCTCGGGAAATTTTACTGTAGACCCTCTTTTTTAAGTAATTTTGAACATCTCTGTGATGCTGTATAAAAAAAAGAAAAAAGAATTTGCATAAAAATAAAAATAAATTTAAATTTATAAATTTAAGAAAAAAAAAAATTTTAATTTTATCAATTTTAATTTTACTTTTATTTTTATGCAAATTCTTTTTTATTTTTTTATTACAGCATCACAGAGATGTTCAAAATTACTTAAAAAAGTGGTTTTATAGTAAAATTTCCCGAGGAATCCAAAAATTGAGTCAGAATTTTCATTAGATTATAGGAAAAGCCGGAAAATGGAAAATTCCGGAAAATGGAAAGGTTGAATTTGGATGTGTCAAAAAAGTGCTTTAAAGGCAAATAAGCAAAGAAATTTTTTATGAAATTTGTAGTACATATATTGAACTTACTTCATAGTATTCGATTCAGCACTAATTTTTACGTATTCTCTGAAATTTTTATTCAAAACGGAGGTATCTTTAAAATTTTATAAAATATTTTTAAAGAGGGTAAAAAAATTTTTTTCATTTTTTTATTTTTTATGGTATTTTTATTCATTTATTTGTGGGTCTGTGAATATTATAATGTAATTTATATTCTATATTAAAATGTAATTTATGCATACTTAGTTAAATTTTTATTAAAAACGTACGTTTTTTTAAAATTAAAAAAAAAAAAATTGTTGGGGTTAAAATAATGTTTGGTTTTTAAAAATAATTATAATAAAAAATAAGACAAATTTAAGAAATTAATGATATAATATAATTTTTTTCGTTAAAAAAATAAATTAGTTAATATTAGTTTTAGTTACATTTTCTACGATATTTAAAATTTTTTTAAATTTTGAAAAACGCTGCCAAATAATTGGCACTACAGTTCTTTAAGCAATGCAAATATTCATATGAGTTAAAATTTTTTACTATATCTTAATACTATATATATTCATATGAGTTAAAATTTTTTACTATATCTTAATACTATATATATTCATATGAGTTAAAATTTTTTACTATATATTATATATATTCAACTCAAATTTTAGGGTATAGTTTCGGGTGATAAAAAAGTCCCTCAGCCAAAGTTTTAGTCCTCTAGCACCTCATGGGCCCGAAATATGTCTGTTTAAATGTCCAAAAATAGTCTGATTTGGCCCATTTTCAAAATTACGCCATTCCTTTAAATTTACTAAAAATTTTATCTTATTGGTCACATTTGAACTGGTAAAAGGTCTACATTAAGAAAAAAATTTTAGCTTATTTCAAGGCGTTAATTTTTTTGGCATTGATATAATAACAAAATGATAATAATAGAAAATCAATAACAACAACACCGGGAATAGATCAGCGAGTTAGATATATAAGAATACTAGCATAGGTGAGAGAGGGAGCTCCGCCCCTCTTTATCTATTCCCGGTGTTGTTGTTATTGATTTTGTATTATTATCATGTTGTTATTGTCAAAAATATATATCGATGCCAAAAAAAATTAACGCTCTGAAATAAGCTAAAATTTTTTTCTATATAAAAATTAACTATGGATCAACTAGTGCCAGACAGTCAGTGGTGTTAAGATGTTTGAATAGGGCTACTTTGAAACTGTTAAGGGATGGTAAAAATTTGATAGTGAATGGTAAGGAGTTCCAATATTTAGCACCCAGTACTTGAAAGCTTTTGTTACCACGACCTTTAAAAATATTAGTTATCTTAAATTCCTGGATACTCTAACAAAAATAACCACGTAGTTATACTCCCTGGTTCAGAGAGTTATTTCAGGGAATTAACTCCCTGAAATTTCTGTCATCTCCGCGAATACCTTCGGGATGAAAATGGACCGTAAGAGGAAAAACTGATATCCTGGAGGCGTAATTTTTAATTTTTCATCGAAAACAATTTTCCAATTTTCCAATATGGCGGACCAAGATATATGAAAATAGAAACTTTCTACATTATCTGGGGGTTTTCGGGTTCGAGAAAAATGTTTCTATTAATGAAAATTTTCATTTTTTACCCCGAAATATATTGCAATTTTCCAAGATGGCGGACCAAAAAAATGAAAATAAAAATTTTCTACATTACGTGGGGGTTTTCGAGGTAGAGAAAAACGTTTTGTAATGCAGAATATATTTTAAATATTTCCGCGTTGTAAAGTTAAAAAAGAAAAAGCCCGCGGCTTGCGGTGCTCGCACGAAGCATTCTTCCCCCGCGCACGATAATCGTCATGTCGTTTTAGACATATAAGCATTGGGAGCATTTTTCTTTAGCTCCAAAAAAAAACTAGTTTCTTTTTATTATAATTTTTATAAATAAATTAAGTAAAATTATTAAGTGCAAATTTAATGCAAAAGTTAATTAACTTGAATTAATCTAATTCATACTAGATATTTAAAATTAGCTACATAAAATGAGCACGTGTTTGATATAAAGTATTCAAGCTCCGAAATTATTATTAGTTTAACTTTTTAGTTTTTTTGCATACAAGTATCGATAAATCAATAGATACTAAAAAATTATAAGTTATACATAAGACTATAAAATTATTATTTTATACTGCTACAATTAGCGAATATAAAGAAAATCCTCAAGGTAAAGTTTACATTATTACTAAGTGATCACAGTTTTTTTTATATAATATTGTATTTTATTTTTCATATATAATTATTTTGATAAAGACTTAGCGTGGCTCCAACAATCAATTCAGATTACGTGTGTGCGTTCTTATGAGTTTTTGCTTTATATTAATAGTGCGGGCGCGATTCTAAGTGATTAATAAAGTAATTATTTTACTTGCATTGGTTTGCAGCTTATTTTTTAGTAACCCTTTGTGATAATTGAGAATAATCGTGCCACGTGCTATTGAATGAGCTCAACAATTAATACTAGGCCAACAGCCATTTTGATTTCTCATTATCGCGAGCTGCAGCCCAGCGAATACTTTTACACGAATACTGTATCCTCTCCTTCATGGGTTATTCCGTGACTTCATACATAATATCTTTTTATTATTTAAATAAAATAATATGTTCAACTTTTTTATAAAATAACCTGACCTCAAGTTCCCAGTTTTTACCCCGTTTTCAGGTTATAACAGTAGCAGTTTTTGAAAAGGTAAACCATAATTTATACATTTATTAAATAAACCCTTTTTATTACATGGCATCCCTTTTTTAGCTAATTAAACTCACCCCTTTGGTTATTTAGGCTTATTTTCAGGTAAATTTTCAAAAAATCAAAAATTTTTTTTTGAAACTACGGAAGCCGCTAAGTAAAATTTAAAAATTTTTTTAAAGTTAAAAATACGGAAGCGCTCTCCCATCCAGTTTAATTTTTTCAGGTACTTACAAAATTCTTTAATTTTTTTTAAGATTTTAACTAGCTATATATTAACTTAAAATTTTAATTGGTCAATAAAGTAGGTGAACTATAATTTATCTTTAGTTTACTTAATAAATAGGTACATTTTTTTTCATAGATGCATAGACAAACCCAAGTCTTTTATTTTTTTCTCTAATTTTTCATTTTAAAAAATTAGACTGGCATCCTATAATAAACTTGAGATTAGGTAAAAAATAAATATTATTTAAGTTTAGCTATTAAATTCTTGTTTTATCTTTTTTAATGACCAGTACTGGGCTATATGAAAAGAAACTTTAGAAGGTTCTTTTAATTTTTTTCATAGATGTTTTTTTATTTTTGTTAGACGTTTCGCCTATTTTATTATAGGCCTTTTCGATAACTATAACATATAATTATAAAATTGATATAAACTAATTATAATTTAAATAAACATGATAATAAAATTTACCTATGAATAACTGTACGTAAAAAATATAAAAAATTATTTGTATGAATGTTTTTCTATATAACTATTATAAAGAATATAATATTAAATTTAAATTGATTTTTCTTTAAAAAAATAACTATTAAATATTATTGTTAAAACAAAGTATATATAAATTTTAAAAAAATACATGACTATGTGTATCGCATGCTTTATGAGCAGACGACATGTAAATAATCATATGTTGTGTATTGTTATCGCCTCTTCAGTGTGTTGATGGTGTGTATATACGACACATTCACATTATTAGTATCTTCTTTTATATTTATTGTTGGTGCATGCTGATGTATGTTTAAGCTTTCAGATACTTTTCTTTTTACCCACTTGCTTTCTTGATCAACTACGTATACATTATTGAAATCAAATTAATGATGTTCTGTATTTTGATGTTGTGTTATAACTGGAGTTTTGTTTTTTTGATGTTCATTTATCCTCATGTATAAAGAACGTTTAGTTTCACCAATATACATTTGTGGGCAATCCTTGCTTTTGATTTTATAAACAATTCCAGTTTTGTTGTACTTGAAATCAAATTTTTCCCTTTCTGATAAATTTGCTAAGGTCCTTATTAATGCTAGGGATTACCTGATATTTATTTTTGTCCATGACTTTTTTTATTTTATTGTAAAGTCCATATTTATATGGGACTTTTATAAAGATTTTGTTTATGTGGACATTCAGTTTGGCCTTTTGTATGTTTTGTGTGTTGAAATCACAATTTATTAGTAGATTTTTTCTTTTGTTGATATATTTCAAGATAAAATGCATTGGATATTTATTAGCACATAGAATAAATCTAACTAATTTTAAGTTGTTTTTATGAAAAGTCTTATCAGAAAGGATCAAGGCCCTATCTGTTAGGTGTGTATCATGGCTATCTTCTGATGAGTAGGATGATTGGATTCAAAATGTAATATTCTGCCTAAAAAAGTTTTTTTCTGATGCCAGTTTGTAATTATGATGTTCTCTTCATTTTTAATTATACTGACATCTAAGAAATTAATTGTTTTATTTACCTCTTCTTCAATGGTGAATTGAAGTTTTGTGTGATATTTATTGAATATGTTTAATGCATATTCAATTTTGTCTTGTGGAATGACTAAGAAAATATCATCAACATAACGTAAATAAATCATAGTGGTTTAAGCTCAACTAGAAGAAGTCACATACCAAGTTTGAGCCACAATGAATTTGGTACAACATACCTTACCAGAGTAAAAGATATTAGCGACATCGTAAGAAGATGGAACATTAAATTCAGTGGAGATGGCTCAAGAAGCATAGAAGACTTTTTAGATGAAATTTTAAGAAAAGCAGCACTGGTAAATTTATCAGAAGATGAGCTTTTATTAGCTTTACCAGAACTATTTATAGATGTCGTTAAATTATGGTATTCAGCGATGCACGACGAATGGACTTGTTGGCAAGATTTTTACAACGATGCAATAAGCCATTTTGGGGATGGTGCTGACATTCTGCAAAAATTAGAGTCAGAGCTTCTAAATAGAACACAAGGCGAAGACGAAGAAGTTCGAACGTATATGTTGAAACTTTTAGCCATAGCCAAAAAGTTTCAACCAGCCATTTCAGAAAGAAGAAAATTAGATATGCTATATAAAAATCTGAAACCACAGATGAAAGAAAAACTCAACAGCGTAAGATATAGTACAGTCAAAGAATTTATAGCAAGAGCCATTGAGGCTAAAGATTCCATTAAGGCAGCCACATCAGTTTATAGCCACATTATTTTATTACCGCCGTCAAAAGATCAGTCATTATTACCAGACTCAGCCTACACACCAAGCCCTAATAGGCAAAAGAAAAATATCACTTATGCATGCGCAGATTAAAATAATCCAGTCGATGTTAATGCACTAGCAGTGCAAGTAGCTGCAATTATGCAAGAATCTGCTCTTTGCCTAAGAGAAATTCGAACAGGTAGTGATGCAAGAATTAGAAAAAAGTCTGAGTCCGAATATTCAGAAGAATCTTAAAAACCAAGATATGCAGTAAGAAAATATCCACAGCGTAAAAAACAAAGTTGGAATTCTAATCAAAATTACCAAAACCAGAATTCTTACAACCGTAACAATAATGGGCAGACTGCATATAATAATAGAAGTATATATAACAATAACAATAACAGCTCATATAATAATAATAATAACAGGCAGGCAAGTGGTCAAGATAATAAAAGTAATAGCCCAGCAAATGGCTCAAATGAGTCACGAAAAAAGAAAAAGCCTGATAGACCATTAATATGCCCTAATTGCAACAAAGAGGGTCACAGACGAGCTTAATGCACTGAAGAACTAATTTTAAAATGCTACTGGTGTCAAAAGCCTGGATATACCAAGAATAACTGCCCGACGCCAGCCTGTGTTGAAAAAATTAAACGCCGGGGAGAGTAGTGGTCCCTACTCCTCCCCTAGATCAGCAGGACTCGACTAGACCTAGTAAAGAATTCATGAGCCAAACCATAAATGAAATACTTACAGAATGTTTCGCAATTACGGAAGAATTTTCTTCCCGTTGGTGGCTTAAGGTCAAAATACAAGGCCAGGAAGTGAAATCTTTGTTAGATTTCGGTTCTGCTCGCACTATACTAGGACCAATAGGTTTAGAAATTGCCAAGGCCGCTGGCGTAGATTTAAAAACCTACATAGGAGGTGGCGTCCGAGTAGCTGACGGTAGCCTAACTCCAATAGTTAACGCGGCTACTCTCGATTTTACAGTAGGTAGTTGCACGAAAAAAGTAGAGGTTATAATTATGCCTAACCTTTATAATAGCTGCATTCTTGGCGCAGATTTTTTTAGATTATTTAATGTCGTATTAACTGCTAGAGACAACTCTATAGAAGTTGAAGGTTATAATGGCAAAGTTAATGTCGATGTAGCTTCAGTAGGACTCGATGCTGATGATGAAGGTATAAAACAACCAACTCGAGAACAAATAGATCAATTAAATAAAATTAATGTCGTATGAAGATGGTGAACTAGGATTTACTAATTTCATTGATGTAGGCTATGCGCAGCCTATTCGTCAACGATGCTATCCAGTATCATCAGCAGTAGAAAAAGAAATGCACAAAGAAGTCGATAATCTTCTCAATACAGGCGTTATAAAACCATCGAAAAGTGAATGGGCTTCCCCAGTAGTGATTGTTCGAAGAGAAGGGGTTGATGAAAATCATCAGCCAATCACAAAGTATCGTATGTGCATAGACTACAGGAAGCTCAATAAAGTGGAGATGCATTCCCGATCCCTTATATGGACCAGATGCTTAACAAGCTACAGGAAGCACGCTACATTAGCACTTTGGACCTTTCTCAAGCTTTCAACCAAATTCTAGTTGCCGAGCAATGTAGACACCTTACGAAATTTACTATAATTACAGATCACTCAGCTCTGAAATGGCTACAAGAGAAAAAAAGACCCGCTGGTAGGTTAGCTAGATGGGCCTTTGAACTCCAACAATATGACTTCACGATATAGCATAGAAAAGGCAAATACAATGTGGTCCCAGATGCTCTCTCTAGAGCTTATGAAGACGTAGAAGATGAAGATAATTATAAAAATGAAGTTGCAGTATCTTCAATAGAAATAGAAAAAATTACTGATAAATGGTACCTACAACGTATTAAAGATAACGAAGACTTTCCAAACAAATTTAAAGATTGGAAAATAATCAAAGGTCTATTATATTACCACCGACCTGACCCTAGAACAGCAGCTATACGTGAAGAAGATAGTAATTGGAAATTAGTGGTCCCAAGAGACCTAAAAAGAAAAGTCCTAGAAGAATGTCACGAAGAACAAGGTCGCTATCTAGGTCAGAAAAACACATACTACAGAGCATATGCCCTATATTTTTGGCCAAATATGCACAAATACATAGTAAAATATGTAAGATGCTGTTATACATGTCAGCAATGTAAACCTAGAAATAAAAAACCAGCAGGTTTCATGGAAAAAATAACTATTTTATCGCCATGGCAAAAAGTCGCTTCAGACTGTATGGGACCATTCCCACGCTCAAAAGATAGATTTACCCATATACTAGTATTCGAAGATCAGTTTACTAAATACATTGAGGTAATACCAATTAGGACAAAAAATGCTAAAACAATTTTGAATAATTTCAAAAATCAAGTAACCTATAGACATGGTTTTCCAGAACAGCTAATCACAGATAACGGCACAGAATATATCAACAGTATGATGCAAGAATTTACAGAAAAAACAGGTATTATACACATCAAAGTTCCACCAGGACGTCAGCAAGCTGAACCAGTCGAACGGGTCAATAAAACAGCCAAATTCATGATAATAGCTAATATTAAACCAGATCATAGAACATGGGACAATGACCTGACCGAAATTACCTGGACATATAATACCTCAGTACATGAAATTACCGGTTACTCACCGTTTTATCTCTGTTTTGGCCGTCATCCTGACCTAGCACCTACATTAAAAAGGTGTAACGTACCAAATGCCTAGACCCCTAAGATATGCAAATATTTATGAATAATGCATGCAAATAATAGTTTAATTCTACTTACTTATACGTGTGTTGAATCATACACACGCATAAGTGTATAAAATACTAAAATCCGGATTTAAATCAATTTATGTATCGATACAATTATATTTAATGAAAATCAAATATTACTTAGATGGCAGCACTATCCAGCATGTATTGAATTATGCTGGCAGCCTCTTAAGTATTACTTTAATTACAAGACCAAAATTTACGAAAATAGTATTCTAGACTCTACTTCTCGTGAAATTTAGTAAAATTCCTAGCGTTTGAATTCTCGTAGTCTAAGCTAATATTTATTTTAGGTTAATAATTTTTTATTTTCTATTTTTTTAAATTTCAATTATTCTATATTACAACAGCCGAAACGTATATGTACTATATTATAGATGGAGTTACCGGAGATTAATTTCACAATTCAGGCTGACAAAGAGATTACGACAGCACTAAGCTCATGGAAAAGCTTTAGCAGTCTCCATATACAGGGTAAAGGCTACATAAAGGTCATCGCGATCACCTACATACCACCCATCAGAAGAGAAATACAAGAGGTAATCAGCATTCCTCGCACCATACCCTTATACATGCGACAAAATTTAAGACGAGTAATAGTTGGCTCGCATTATGCCGCATTAGCAGCACAGATATTAAACAACTATCAACAGCGGCTAATAGAAATCAACATCATAGGATGGGTGGGCTACCATATATTCGCTCTCAAACTATCTACAGGAAAAGTGCAAAAGTAAGAGAAGAGAAGAAGCTGCAGATTTTTAACCACCTTACTCTTACAAGTAAGGATGGCTTTCGGAGGAGGATGTAACGCAGAATATATTTTAAATATTGCCGCGTTGTAAAGTTAAAAAAGAGAGACCCCGCAGCTTGCGGCGCTCGCACGAAGCATCCTTCCCCCGCGCACGATGATCATCACTGTCGTTTTAGACATATAAGCATTAAGTGCATTTTTCTTTAGCTCCAAAAAAAAACTAGTTTCTTTTTATTATAATTTTTATAAATAAGTAAAATTATTAAGTGAAAATTTAATGCAAAAGTTAATTAATTTGAATTAATCTAATTCATACTAGATATTTAAAATTAGCTACATAAAGTGAGCACGTGTTTGATATAAAGTATTCAAGCTCCGAAATTATTATTAGTTTAACTTTTTAGTTTTTTTGCATACAAGTATCGATAAATCAATAGTGACTAAAAAATTATAAGTCATACATAAGACTATAAAATTATTATTTTGTACTGCTATAATTAGCGAATATAAAGAAAATCCTTAAGGTAAAGTTTACATTATTACTAAGTCATCACAGTTTTTTTATATAATATTGTATTTTATTTTTCATATATAATTATTTTGATAAAGCCTTAGCGTGGCTATAAAAATCAATTCAGATTACGTGTGTGTGTTCTTATGAGTGTTTGTTTTTTATTAATAGTGCGGGCGCGATTCTAAGCAATCATCACAAAGTCAATTTTTTATTATTAATAAAGTAATTATTTTACTTGCACTGGTTTGCAGCTTATTTTTTAGTAACCCTTTGTGATAATTGAGAATAATCGTGCCAAGTGCTATTTAATGAGCTCAACAATTAATACAAAGCCATCAGCCATTTTGATTTCTCATTATCGCGAGTTGCAGAAAATAAAAACTTTCTGCATCACCTGGGGGTTTGCGAGGTCGAGAAAATCGTTTTTTATAAATGAAATATTTTATTATTTGGCCTTAAAAAATTTTCCATATTTCCAATATGGCAGGACAAAAAAACTTGAAGAGGAACTTTCTATATTACCTACGAATTATCAAGGTTGAGAAAAACGTTTGAAATTATGAAATTATTTGTTCCCTAGCATATTTTCTGACTTTTCAATATGGCGGTACAAAAAATTCTAAAAAGGGAACTTTCTTGAATTGGTAAATTAACTTACTAATAAATAAGTACACATATTGCTATCAAATGAAATTGAATATATTTTATATTTGTATAAACATTGGTTCTTAAAGAATCTTACAGTTAAAAGTTGTAAATAAGTATATTATAATGTGTAAAATTCCTCTACAACAATTATAAAAATTATAATAAATAAAGTTAGAGTCATGAGACTTGTTATAATAAAGTGTATCAACTTATTAAAAATGACTAAGGGCTCCTTTATTATAAGAAGTTTGTTACGTGTTTAAAAACGCTAAAAATACGTTAATTTTAATTTTAATAAAATATTTAAATTTTGTGAAAAGCCGCGAGATTTTTACAGTAAGTTATAGTTTTATTTAATATATAGGTAATAATAGCGACACACGCACACATAGATATTTAATAAAAGCCACGAAGAACTAGATAAGAAAAGGAGAAGGGAGAGAAGCCGATCGACAACATGGGATTAAGTGACCAGCGTGGCCGATATTCTAAAAGTAGGTCACGTTTTTACATTGATAATATAATTACGCGTAGCCGACCATTATGTATATTTTAATTTTATAATTAATTTGTACAATATTGATAAAGTTTTGAAATTGTATGTCGTTATCAAGGATTTTCATGTTTTCAAGAATTTTCAAGTTTTATGTTCAATTAGTGATCGGGAAAATATAGACTGTGATTTTAGTGAAAACTCGTGATTATTAGAAAACATAAACGAGGGACAAGACAATTTTAGATTATGTTTCCACGTGTTTTCTTATATAATTTTAATTATAATTATCGTTGCGACAGTTTTCATTAACTTTGTATTTTTGGGATTGAATAAGTGAATATTTAATTTTGAGCAGTGAAGTTGGATATCCTAGGAAAGATAAGTATCTTTGGAATCCAATTTCAAAAGGAAAGAAAATAAGTGATTAGGAAGGTTTTTGATTACTGACGACTAAGAAGAATTTAATAAAAAAAAGAATTGCGAGTTCGCGGCGGCATGTTATTGGTCACGTTTCCATATTAAAATTTATGGAAATAAAAGAATTTTGAGCAGTACCAGTTATCATCGAAAATGGTAGCCAATGATAATATCTTCAGCAACTAGATTTTTGACAAAAGGTAAGCCCGAAACTCCTCGTGTGTTTAAAAATGTGTGTGTGTCACGAGCATTAAAAGTTATTGATAAAGACAGTGAATTTAATAATTGTTAAGAAAAGACAGTGAAATTGATAATTAGTTATGAGTTAAAGGACATGATAGTTTTTAAATTAATATTGTAAAATTTAATTAATAAAAGTTTCATTTGAGTGTTTAAAATGGATAAAATGTGCTTCATTTTCCCTTGTGTTTAAATCATAAATATCTCTATCTTATTTTCTTTATAATATTCCCCCGACCCCGATTTTTAAACTATATTAATCTCTTTCTTTTTTCAGCTTATATGATACAGATTGGTAAGTCCCGCGAACACGTGAAGTTATAATGATAAAAATCAGATATTAACAATAATGTGTCTATTTCCGCAAAGCCGGAAATAGCCACATTACAAGTTTAAAGGGGGTCCGTATTAAGGAAAAATAACGCAAATATATTTCCTAAATACTATAACGGGTACCAGGAGGTTCTGGCAATCAATATTAAATAATGTTAAGTAATTCAAACTAATATAAAATCTTATTGTACAAATAGTATAAACTTACCAATATAGCATTATAATTATAAAGAGGTAAGAGAATTTATGAAATATAAAAAAAATAATTATAAATGCTATTTTATTGTCGTTTACCAGCATAAAGTTTTATTAATTGAAAATTGATTTTAAAGTGAGGACTAATATATACAAATTAAATAACTTAAATCTAATTTATAAAAACAATGTATTACGCGAAAATATGAAGAGCTTATGTGGCTCGACAACTTACGCAAAGGTTTTAATAATTTAAATATGATTAATAACCCAAAGTATTGGCCTAGTACTTAGGTTTGATTCAATCGCAATGAGAGAGAGAGTATATATTATATGTATATTTATATATTTTTTTATATTTTTATATTTATATATTCAATCGGAAGCCAAGCACTATTAAAGCTACACAATTCTCTTAATATAAATTTTAATTATGGAAAAGGGAAGGAAATTTAATGCACAAATATTTGATCAAAAAGATATATAATTATCGATAATTAAATTGGTACCTTAATCTTGATTGACGCAACATAATTAATAATTTAATGAAATCGTACCAAGCTTGGATTTTATATAAATAAATATTGTAGTTTCACAGTTAATTGATTGAAAATTATAAAAATGAGTTGCCAATTTTAATTCTTGAAAGCTGATGCCTCGTGGTCAATAACTAATCGATGACGTCAAAACTTCAATTTTTTTAATAACCGCAACCAATAATTTATTCCTCCAAATATTATCAAATACTGATATTCTCAACCAAATATAATTACTCAATAATAATCTCCAATAATTAATTATAACTATTATCAAAATTCTAACTTCAAAAATATAAAATTACTAAAATTAACCCATACTTTAAAATACTAGTAATGCGTGATGGACTTATTACTACGAATGCCATCCAAGCTCTGAATATCTAAAAATTTTAGGAGAGATAAAAAGAAGGAAGTAGATAAAAGAGGGACAAATTAGATGAGTTCTGTCTGCTCTCTCTCTTCTCGTGCAGCGAGGTGTTGCCCTCTAGATTTTGCGTTTGATCACACCCACACCAACGTTCGTCCTGTGCCCATACTCTCACGTACATGTAAAAATATTTGAATAATATGACTAAATTTTACCACGCTATAATATAAATGCTTATATGTATCATTTGTTTTTTATTTTTTTTTTTATAAAAACCATTTTTTGCAAAATTGTAATTAAACTATTAAAAATTAATAACGATATTATTAGGAACTTTAGTGATAAATGTATAATTAGTATCTCTTATATAAACATATATGCCATCTCTTTGTGAGGTTTCAACTACTATAAGCTCTTCTTCAATATTTATTTTTTAAAATGTACTGATGTTTTAATCGGTACTACATTAATTTTGAGGCATATGGTGTATTCTATTTCATTTTCCATATCAAAAATAAAGTGTATAATTTTAAAGAATGATTTTTTGTATAAGCAAACGTTGAATCAGCTCATTGCGTTGCTTTTCCTGCAAAAAGACATCCATCTTTGATCATTAGAAAATATGACTCTGAAATTTTTTCTGATATTTGCAACCGCTGTATTCATTCGTTGCCAACATTTTTTTTAGCTCCAAAGTATTTGGTAGCAATTCTTTCAGCTGTTTTCTTACCATTTTCTTAGACCGCCATATTGGAAAATTGGAAAATATGTTGGGTCAAAATAATAAAAATTTGCATTCATAAAAACGTTTTTCTCGCCTTCGAAAACCCCAAGGTAATGTAGACAGTTTTTATTTTCATGTTTTTTGGTCCACCATATTGGAAAATTGAAAAATATGTTGGGGCTAAAAAATCAAAATTTTCATTCGTAATAACGTTTTTCTTGACCCTGAAAACCCCCACGTAATGTAAAAAATTTTTATTATCAGTATCAGTAATTAACGATCTCTACGAACAAATAATAATCTTATATTTCAAAGATACATAAGACATTTTCATGCCATTAATTTTATTTAAAATTTTTTACAATTTTAAATAATGGCATGAAAATGTCTTATGTATCTTTGAAATATAAGATTATTATTTATTCGTGGAGATCGTTAATTACTGATACTGATATTGAAAAATATGACGAACGTTAAATTAATTAATTAATATAAATTTGGCACTAGATCTACAAAGCTGCCTCTTGAATGAAAGAAATCGATCCTGATTGTCTCCCGCGATGTCCGCTCTCGATAGCTCAGTTGGTAGAGCGTTGGTCCGGCAAACCAAAGGTCGTGGGGTCGAATCCCGCTCGAGACAAATTGATGGACAATTTTTTTCATTCAAAACCACTTTTTTAAGTTAAATTATTTATTAATTTATCTTAAAAAATTATTTAACATCAATTAAAAAATTTTTCTAATTTATTTAAAATTGTAAAAAATTTTATATAAAATTAATGGCATGAAAATGTCTTATGTATCTTTGAAATATAAGATTATTATTTTTTTTTCGTAGAGATCGTTAATTACTGATACTGATATTGAAAAATATGACGAACGTTAAATTAATTAATTAATGTAAAAAATTTTTATTTTCATTTTTTTTGGTCCGCCATATTGGAAAATTGGAAAACAGGAAAATTAAAAATTACGCCTCCAGGATATCAGTTTTCCATCGTACGGTCCATTTTCATCCCGATGGTATTCGAGGAAATGACTCTCTGTTTTAGGTGTTTAACTTCCTGTTTTAGGGAGTTAACTCCCTGAAATAACTCTCTGAGACAGGGAGTATAACTACGTGGTTATTTTTGTTAGAGCAATGAGTTTTCCTCTGGCTGTTTTCTTTGATTTGTGTTGGATAAAGAGACTAGTAAAATAGTTTGGTTGATTCAAACGTATAATTTTGTATATAATAATATTGCAAAAGTAGAATCTTCGCGCATCAGTTGTTAGCCAATTAAGCTTTTTCCTGTACGGGGTACATGAACATCCCTTTTAAAACGTGAATTCTCTCTTTTAATATATTATTAAGGTCAAGAAAAACAGTACTACAGTAATCTAGGTGAGGTGTGACTAGAGCTTGTATAATGCGCAATCGAAGATTTTCTGACATGCAGTGCCTGATGAATCTCAAGGTATAAAGTATTTTATTAACTTTTTTCCCCACAGATGTTACATGGGGTTCCCAAGAAAGTTTACTCTCTAGTTTAACTCCAAGACTCTTAACTTCGTGTACAAAAGGAACATTAACGTTATCACCCATATCAATACCAGGGAGATTTTGTTTATCAAGTTGACAGCGGCGGATCCAGCGGGGGGCGAAGGGAGCGATCGCCCCCCCCCCCGATGAATCTCAAGGTATAAAGTATTTTATTAACTTTTTTCCCCACAGATGTTACATGGGGTTCCCAAGAAAGTTTACTCTCTAGTTTAACTCCAAGACTCTTAACTTCGTGTACAAAAGGAACAATAACGTTATCACCCATATCAATACCAGGGAGATTTTGTTTATCAAGTTGACAGCGGCGGATCCAGCGGGGGGCGAAGGGAGCGATCGCCCCCCCCCCCCAAGGAAGTGGAAATTATAAAATTTCATTATTATTTTATCTAATTTTTAACATATATATGAATATTGTTATTAAACATTATAAAAAAAAAAGGAAGGAAAAAGGATGAGGAAAGTGAGGTTAATTTTTATTAAACTTTATTAAAAAAAAAAGAAAGAAACCCGACTTGAGCGGAATCTGAGCAGACGTTCTTACGTAGTATTTAATTGTGCCCGCCCTGAAAAGGGCCTGGACTTATGTTGTTCTGTGGTGACGCTGCTCAGAAATGAAATTTTACTTAAAATTATCACATACACACACACAATCACACAAATGTATATTAAAAAAAAATACCTGGATTAAACGCAATCAAAAACACTGACTGAACCACGTTCAGTTACGGCCTTTCAGACCCACGGTTTTACACACTAACTGGACCACGTCCAGTCACGGTCTAATATAGAGTCACTCTCTGCACGCTGAAGGTGCGTTGTCCCTTGGCCAAGTACAAATTTTTCTACTTTTTCTTATCCCGGTATCCTCACAAATTTATCCAACAAACCCACACACACAAAATACAGAAGGAATGACATATCTAGGCAGCGGCTTCAACAGGAACAAAATTCTCGTCGTCGATTCAGCAGAAAAAACAAAGCGTCTCACCAGCAAGAACTCTCGGAAGAGAATGAACTCCTCCGGCAACGAAAAAACGCGTATGAGTGTCATACCTCTCTGTCTCTTTCCACGCGCGCGCTGATTGGCCGAAAATAAAGTTACTATTTTCGGGACTTTATTTTGTATTTAAAAATTTTTAGTTAGATAGAACGCGAATTTGTAGTTAATAAATATCGACACGAATATCAAAATAAAACGCAAATTTAAGAAATTATACTATGATCAATTGTAATTATTACAATTCATGTTATTTTTTTATTATGATTTGGTATATTTCTTATGGCATTACCGGTCGGTGACGCCATCTTCATGATCCAACGAGAAGTCGTCTTTCGCGCCCACCTGTCGTGAAATCGAAATACGTCTCCTAGAGGATCATGGAAATATCGAACGAAAATCAGCAAGATTAATTAACAAATATAAAATTTACTTTTTTATTATTTATCATTTAAAATTTAAAATGTAGACTCTCTTTATGGCATATATAGCTTTATACATAAGACACTGTAGGTATACTTTACAATATTTTATGGTAAAGTTATTTATTGTCTTTAATAATTTTATTCTTGTAAATAAAATTAACAGTAATTTTTTTGTCTATAAAGAATTTTAGAATTTTTATTAGGACAGGTGATTTTTTTTATATCTATAAAAATAGATTTTGTAATATATTTTTTATTTTTTTAAAATAATTTTACAACCGTGATATAAAAAAAGTATGCATAAATTAAAAGTTCACGATGGATCTATTTGTATACACCAAGGTGATATAACTTTCTTTCACTGTGTTATACACAAATATTATATTTTTCAGATGAAGCAGTTAAATTTTTTTTATTTTACATTTTAAATACCATTTTGATTCCTTAAATTATTTTATGATTCAATATTACATGAATTATTATTATTCTTATTATATTATTATGACCCATTATTTTCTTAGTACTATGCCAAATAAAATAATATAAATATATTTTATGTATAGATTTTTTTAAAAGTTTGATCCTTACCGCATTTATAATATAAGTTTACGAAAGATCTATTTGGACAAAAAATTTTTTATATGATGCTTGTTTTACAACTGATTTTAGAGATTTATAATATCGGTTTTATTTTATCATAATTATAAATGTATTAATAACACATAGGTATAGGTATATAAATATGTTTTTATATTTTAATTCTGACCCCTAAATTTTTTTACTGTTTTTCTGTTAATTTTTGTCTATAAAAATTTCACTACATTTCGTTTTTTATAAAAAATTTACAACACATTCAAAAATATTAAATTTTTTTAATGTTTTAAATTTAGTTTCGTGTTTTAGTTTTGTTTAATAAAAATTATTATTCATTTAAGCTTTAAAAATTTTATTAAAAGTCAAATTTTTTCAGTGTTACTTATAAATATTTTTTTTGCATGTAATACTTTTGTCAGTTTTTGAAACAGGTAAAATATTTTTCTTTTAAATTTTTATAGGTTTCAATTTATTTTCTTAGAGCATTCCGTGTGCTCTATTATACGTCGGTAATCTGGTAAGCTTTAGTAAAACAAACCCCAGTTTTGTTTTCCAAGTTTTCTCAGCGGGAAAACCTTGGATCAAAATTTCCTCTTACAGGAAATTTGTTTTTCAATAATCTCTAGCGCGCAACTATTATTTGGAAAATTGATAATTTTTTGCAAATGTCAGAAAATAAAGTTAAACTTTTAACTTGCGCGCGTCCTGCAAAAATGCTTGTCAGAATACCTCTTTTCTTTATTTTCTAATATTTGCGAAAAGTTATTATTTTTCCAAAAAATAATAGTTGCGCGCTCGAGATTATTGAAAAACAAAACTTCCTGTAAGAGGAAACTTTGATCCAACGTTTTTCCACTGAGAAAACTTGGAAAGCAAAATAGGGTTTTTTTTACTAAATTCTTACCAGATTATCGACGTATAGTAGAGAACACGGAATGCTCTTAAACAATACTTATAAACTAGTATTGAAATTAAGTATTTTATTATTGTAATTATCATTATAAATAAATAAAAATAATTAATAACTATGATAATAATAATAATAATAATAATAATAAAAAAAAATAATAATAATCATTATAATAATAATAACTAGCTGATTGGCCTCGCTACGCTCGGCAGAATGTGACAGTAATATTGAACATTTAACTATCACACTATCCGTTGATGTCTAAAAATAAAAAATATTGCTGCGCAAAATTAAAATAATTTTTGTTTTTCATTTAAAAATTGTTTAAAAAAATATTTTAATCATAAAATCCTATCCTATATATATATTAAAAATGAAATAATCGAAAAAATTGATTATTTTTAATATTATTCAGCACTAATTTATGAAGAGCTGTATGGACGAAAATACATGAAAGTTGTTTTAAATTAATTTTTAAAGAAATATCCCTAGTCGTTTTTATAATTTTTAAAAAATATTCAAAAGATTTTGAGATATCAAACTCAGAAGTTAGTGGTCGAAAAAATAAAAAAAGTTCATTTTTTTTCACTAAAACTGATTTTTCTCAAGATCTAAGAGGTCTTTTGAGACGAACTTAAGTTCAGATTAATTCTTGGAAAAAATTCTATCAATGTCCGTTTGTTTTTTTTATTATGAGCTCTCGGTTAAGAGTTACAACTGTTTGAAGCTAAGAAAATGAAATTTAAAAACTCAAAAAGTTGTCATTTTTGCCACTTGATAACCTAAAATGGTTTGTATCAAAATGTAAAAACCAAATTGCTTTATATTTATTAAGCACTTTTCTAAAACCACTTTTTTTTGTTTTTTATTTAATGCATTCATTAAAGAGAAATAGCAAAAAAACGACTTAAAGTCAAATATTTTGAATTTTTGGGTTTTTAATGTTTAAGACAGCCGATATCCAATTTCTTATTCGATGAAATTTTTCGAATTTTTTCATATATAAAACACCCGATAATATAGATTGAAATATTAGAAATATTTTCATGTTGTAGACATGAAATGTTGTAATTTCAATTATTTTTAAGCAATAATAGCATTGAAATATTAGTATTAAAATTAGCAGATTATTCCCCACTTAAATGTTCTCGAATACTGACCTGTTTTATAGAAATGTTGTAAATTCAATTCTTTTTATTCAGTAATAGCATTGAATTATTAATATTGAATTTATCAAAATATACACCACTTAAATGTTTTCGAATACTGTCCTCTTTTATAGAAATGTTTTGATTTAATATATTTTTATGCAATGATAGCATTGAAATATTAGTATTGAATTTAGCAGAATATGCCCTCTTAAATGTTTTCAAATACTGTCCTGTTTTATAGAAATGTTTTAATTTTAATGGTTTTTATGCATTGATAGCATTGAATTATTAGTATTATAAATGTTTTCGAATACGGTCCTCTTTTATAGAAATTTTGTAATTTCAAATATTTTTATGCAATCGTAGCATTGAAACATTAGTATTCAATTTAGCAGTAATATTCCCCACTTAAATGTTCTCGAATACTATCCTTTTTTATAGAATTTTTGTAATTTCAATTGTTTTTATGCAATAATAGCATTGAATCATTAGTATTGAATTTAGTAAAATATACCCCACTTAAATGTTTTCAAATATTGACATCTTTTATAGAAATGTTTTGATTTAATATATTTTTATGCAATGATAGCATTGAAATATTAGTATTGAATTTAGCAAAATAAACAACACTTTAAATTTTTTTCCCTGTTTTATAGTAAACTTGTAATTTTAATGTTTTTAAGCATTGATAGCATTGAAATTTTAGTATTGAATTTAGCAAATATGCCCTTCTTAAATGTTTTCGAATTCTGTCCTGTTTTATAGAAATGTTGTAATTTCAATTATTTTTATGCAATTATAGCATTGAAATATAAATATTGAATTAAGCAAAATAAACACCATTTAAAATTTTTTTTCCTGTTTTATAGAAAAGTTGAATTTTAATTTTTTTAAGCAATGATACCATTGAAATATTAGTATTGAATTTAGCAAAATATACTCAGTTAAATGTTTTTGAATATTGGTCTCTTTTATATAAATGTTGTAATTTCAATTGTTTTTATGAAATAATAGCATTGAATTATTAGTATTCAATTTAGCAGAATATGCCCCACTTAAATGTTTTCGAATACTGTCCTGTTTTATAGAAATGTTGTAATTTTAATGGTTTTTATGCAATAATAGCATTGAATTATTAGTATTGAATTTATTAAAATATATCCCACTTAAATCTGCCCTACAGATTGAAAACCTCAATATAGGAATTTTTATGAAAAATGAGCTTTTTATATGGGCGTAATCGTTATCAAATTCTCTAACCGATGGTGCAAAAATTATTTTCTTATCTCTTATCATTAGCGATATACGATGGCACATAGGAAGGGTTCTAGGTATTGAAAAAAAATTTGTATGGATAAAAAAAAAATACAGGAGAAAATGGCACATAAGCATGTTTTTGTCTATATTGAGGTTTTTCTTATGTATTGACATCGCGCGCTGCCTCGTCAATACCTGAGAAATGGCATATGCATATGAGCCGTTTTTTTAAAGTAATGCATCGCGTCTTTTGAGATTTAATTCTTATAAAATGGCACATGAATATTATATTTTTATGAAAAAAATATTAATTAATTAAAAATAGTACTAAACTTAAAGGTTTTTTTTTAATGTTAATTAGTAGTAGCTTAACAATTATCTATTTTCATAATCAGATTCATTCAGAATCTGTTGCAAGCGATTAATTGCTTTTGTACCATTATAAATTTTATAATAGTATTAATAAAATAAAATATAAAAAATTTTCAATAAAAATATTTTTTGCAAAAGTTATATTGATTGTCCAAAACTTTATAAATTTCCTAAAATTTCATTTGTGTGTTTTAAAACCGAAATAAAGAAATTTTCAATAAAAATATTTTATTGCAAAAGTCATATTGATTGTCCAAAACTTTATAAATTTTATAAAATTTCATTAGTGTGTTTTAAACACGAAATAAATAAATTTCTTAAAAAAATATTTTATTGCAAAAGTTATATTGATTGTCCGAAAATTTATAAATTTTATAAAATTTCATTTGTGTGTTTTAAAACCGAAATAAAGAAATTTCTTATAAAAATATTTTATTGCAAAAGTCATATTGATTGTCCAAAATTTTATAAATTTCATAATATTTCATTAGTGTGTTTTAAACACGAAATAAAGAAATTTCTTAAAAAAATATTTTATTGCAAAAGTCATATTGATTGTCCAAAACTTTATAAATTTCATAATATTTCATTTCTCTTTTTTAAACACGAAATAAATAAATTTCTTAAAAAAATATTTTATTGCAAAAGTCATATGGATTGTCCAAAACTTTATAAATTTCCTAAAATTTCATTTGTGTGTTTTAAAACCGAAATAAAGAAATTTTCAATAAAAATATTTTATTGCAAAAGTCATATGGATTGTCCAAAACTTTATAAATTTCATAATATTTCATAATATTTCAAATAATAAAAATTTTCAAAAAAAATATTTTATTGCAAAAGTCATATGGATTATCCAAAATTTTATTAATTTTATAAAATTTCATTTGTGTGTTTTAAACTCGAAATAATAAAAATTTTCAAAAAAAATATTTTATTGCAAAAGTTATATGGATTGTAAAAAATTTTAAAATTAAAAAATTAAAAAATTAAAAAATTTAAGAATTAAAAAATTTCATAAAATATCATTCGTTTGTCTTAAACATGAAAAAATAAAAATTTCAAAAAAAAATCTTTTATTGCAAAAGTCATATTGATTGTTCACAGCTTGATAAAAGTAGAAATTTTTTAATATATATTTTTTACAACGCTATTCGAATATGTATCGTTTATAGACGGTCCGTAGTATATGAAATAAAGGTACTTTATCGCAAGAGGGCTTCTACTCTTACGATATAGAGTCTACTCGTACGTATAAAAGTATTATCGTAATAGTAGAGACCGAAGTAGAGACGGCGCATGATCAAAGTTCGATGAAGAGAATAAAATTTAGTTGTAACGTGGCCGTTGTATAGAACGCATGAGCGTGTTTTTGTTTAAAAAATAAAATATTGGAAAATAATGTTAAAGAAGAAGATGAAAATTTATTAATAGACGAGAATAATAATATAGATGCCGAAATAAATAATCAGAAATAAATGTAATTTTTTCTAATTTATTAAAAATGAATGTATATATGTGCAAATAAATAAAGTATATAAAAAAAAAGTTTTGTTTTTTAGTAATATTTATTTTTTTGTCTAAAAAACGATGAATATTCGAATATTGTTGAAAAAAAAATATATCGCAACTCGTGACGATATATACTATTTTGTTATATAAAATAATATCCCGCTTCCCTACAGTATCGACGGAAACAACAGCTTATTAGACGTCTAAAACAACGTCTGAAAAGACGTTTGAATAAGGTTTTAAACATAGTAAATAATATATATATATGTATATTTTTTTTTTGAGTAATATTCTTTAAATGTAGTTGTTGTTTCTCAAATGATAAAGAAAACGGAAAATAAAAAATTTTTTAGGTAAGTCAAGAATAAAAATTTAAATTTATGATTAATTTTTTTTTTATTTTATTACAATTTTTACAGAGTATAAAATAATGAAAAAATTATATTTTACAATATGACTACATTTTTTTTATAATTTTAGCACCATTTTTACAGAGTATAAAATAATGAAAAAATTATATTTAAAATATGACTTAATAGTTTAAAGTAAATAGTTTATATTAATAGTACGTAAATAGTGGTAAATAATATTATATATTAAATAATAAGGATTTTTGCGCATTTCAAAGTTTTGAAAAAAAAACATGATTGCAATTTTAATAGTTGACAGCCCTCACAAAATCGTGCATACTTATATTTGTGCAAAATGTTAATACTTTAATAACAAAATGGCTAGTCTACAAGTAGGAATTATATATTATTTTAAATTTTAATTTAAAGAATGCCTTCTTGTAAAAAATAAGTATTTTATTTTTTTTTTTTGCAAAATTAAACATAAAAAAAAAAAATTAAAAACTGTCATTGTAAAAAATTATAAGAATTCGTGTATAATATAGTCAATATTATAAAAATATATATGAATGTATAATAGCTTAATTCTGCAGTTTTTGGCATGATAAATTAATCGCATGAAAAATTTACATAATTTTTAATACTTGAGTTTTTAATTTTTTTTAATAATAATAAAAGTATTTCTGCAAAGATGCAAATTTTTGCAAGTATTTTAAAAAATTGTTAACTATGCCTTTGAATTTAATGATTTCAATCTTACAGAGTAACACTAAGCGCATCATTTTAACAACTTTTTTTTTTAATTATGAAGATTGAATGAAATTTTTTAAGTTTAAAAGTTTTAAAAATAAATTTATATTATAAATAAGTTAATCTCTTGTTTTCAAAAAAATTCATTCTATCTTAAAAACTATATAAGAAAGTGCTTCCATCTACTCATATTTTGTACACATAATGTAAAAAGAAGCAATTCTCTTGTTTAAAAAAACTCATTCAATCTTAAAAACTGTGATGTCCTCAATAAAATATATGGCAAATTCTATTGAGAACGTGCACTTTTATGATTAGGATATCAATTGGATAAAATAAATAGGATAAACTCCAAATAATAAGATATTAATCAACATTTGACATAACGTGTTTTAATTATCCAACTTATTACAATGGCTCCTCAAATGCGAGAGAGCGTATTTCCAAAAACAAAAGATGCTGAAGTTACATGGTATTTCCCCACCATGAAGACTTTAATATACATATATTACATTTACATACATACATCTTAAATCTAGTGAATACTTAGTAACTATGTAGTGCTTTATAGTAGAGTGACCAATGTATTTAATATATTTAAACTCAGCTAAGATTGCCGCTAATATTTTCGCATGCGCGGTTACCAACAACGTTACACCTCGCCCCTTAAACCAAAGTTGCGATAATAAAATGAGCAACTTTGTAAATTTTAAAAAGTATTTTAAAATTTTTATCTTTATACAATATCACAATCAAAATTATTATAAATTATTATAAATTATTAAAATATTAAATATTAAATTATTATTAAAATATGAAATTATTAAAATGCATTACTTATTAAAATATTTTAAAACGTAATTAAAGATTTTTATCATCACATGACTAAATTTTACAAATGAAAGGATAAATAATCATTCTCAAAATCTGTTTATTTTTTACTTATTAGTCTCATAGAATTTTAAAATATAGACTTTAATTAAACGTGTACTCTAAAAACTTTAATTTCAAATAATTTGCATATAAGTTTCTAATATATAAGTTAAACCTTTTTAGTGGCTCTAATACCAGCTTATCTAGAACTTTAATTGTAACCAAATTATTTTTTATACATATAAACCCTTTTTCATCATCGTTATATATTTCCCTAATTATATTTTATAAAGTCCGTTATTTTCTGACGTGTATCTCTAAATTTAACCAAAAAGAAAAATTGCCAGAGTTTTTCTTTGACTATTCTTAATTATTTCAAATAAAATATATTTTTACTAAAAAAAACGATCATAAGAATAAACGTAACATTAATTATTTATATTTCTCTAAATATTACAGACTCTATTCATAATTTTCATAAAATATAGTAGCATCAACGTGTTTCAAAAACTAATTATTAAAAAAAACATTTTACTGCAGTTTCAAAACAGACGAAAAATATATAGTATCAAATTATTCTTTTCTAAAAAAATAAAACAAAATTCCTGGTATCCAAAAATTTAAATATTTTTTATACTACTGAATTAATCAATCTGCAATTTATTATTCCTTTAATTAATGTACCCATAAACTTTATCAAATATTTGACTTATTTAATTTCTAGCATTTACAGCTATTTAAAACGAATTTCTCATAAATAAAACTTTTGTTGCAATATTAAAACAAGCATAAAAACATAAAATTAACCAAGATATTTTTCCTAAAAAAAAAAAATTAATATCCCTGAAAATTACCATATATATTTATATGCCGAATGGTAACTGAAATTATCAATGTCAATAATGGTTAATCACCTGTCATTCCTTGAGCCAACATACTTGTATCAAAGCTCAAAGACCTGTTCAGGGTAAAAACATACTAAGGATATCCATCTAGCTTCCTGTCATTCCATGAGCGAGTGCACTCTTATCAAGACTCATGGACCTGTTCAGGCCAAAAAAAATCCTTATGTGGCAGAGCCTACCTCGAGCCCCGTCATTCCTTGAGTCTATCTACCAAGACTCCAAGAACCTGTTCAGGATAACTCAGACAAAGCCAAAGGAGTCTCCCTACATGGCAAAGCCTACCTCGAGCCCCGTCATTCCTTGAGTCTATATACCATACTCCAAGGACCTGTTCAGGATAACTCAGGCAAAGCCAAAATAGGTTATACAAAAAGATACTTACATGGCAAAGCCTACCTCGAGCCCCGTCATTCCTTGCGTCTATTTATCAGACTCCAAGGACCTGTTCAGAATAATAGCTCAGGCAAAGCCAATGTAGTCTATAAAATTTTCTTTAGTTCTCAATCCTTAGTATTCAAAAAAAAAATAAAAAAAATAAAACATTTACTTAAAGAAAAATACTATTTTGACCATCATCATTGAATGCAGTAGGAATTCAAGTTCTGCGCAGAACAGGATCTCCTCCTGAACCCAAGACTCCGAGTCTAAAAAATTAAAAAGAAAATCATTAAAATTCAAAATTTTACTGAATATCAGTTTACCATTTTGCCATTTATATAAAAAAATTCAATGTATACATAATTTCCCTAAAACTAGTGATGCATTATTTGCTTATAAAACGAGCTTAGATTTTATTTTACCAACTTAATTAGTTATAAGATGAGGGTACTTTAAGAAGCACCTTTTCTCTAAATGCCCCCTTTTATTGCAGTGGCTGCATTCGACCTTAGGCCTTTTCCGACCATGATTTGACGTACTACTTTCCAATTCTAGTTCTGGACAATCACTTTTTATGTGGCCGGCTTTCTTACATTGATAGCAGGATTTTTGTGTCCTTCTATCTTGCTCGATAAAATAAACTTTTTCTAAATGAGTATCGCTTGTATTTTGAATATTTTTTAACCCTTCTTTTTCACTTTCTGCTCTCTCAGCAAATTTTATTGCTTCTTGTAACGTACTAGGTCTCTTAGATGAAATTATTCTGGAATCTATCTTGTCATTCATACCTTGTATAAAACCAAAAATTGCAGAATTATATAAAGCTAACTTAATCCCTTCCATCTGACTTTCTGTATAATTTTCTTGTGCTATTTCTAATGCATTTTCTAATATTGAGTATACCCTGCAACCGTAAGCTAATATTTTTTCGCCTTTAAATTGTACTACCTTCAGCAGTTCAGCCTGTGACTGGCCTACATCCTTCACTGGTAAAAAATGGCTTTTTAAAATTTTTACGAGTTCATTTACTGAATTTAAACCCTTATATTGCCTAAGTATTTGGGCTGCTTCACCTTCCAGTTTGCTCTTAATTACCTCGAATAAATTAAGTCTCTCGAATGGATTAACTCTAGCCTCTGCTGTCCTGGCCTGATCTATAAATGTATAGAGGCTGCTCAAGCTCCCATCGCATTTTGGGACTAGGTTGGCTGCCAATTTTAAATTCATATAGGCTACCTTTTCACCAGATATATTAGTAACATTAGGAGTGTTGGTATCGGATATTTCAGAACCTGCTGTGTCAGATACCCTATTATTAACGTCAGTGCCCGTGGATGACCCAATACTTGTAGAAACCATTCTGAATGACTTATATTACAAATAAACCTATTTCAACCAACTGAATTTTACACACGCAAACATATATGTATGTATAATGGATTTATTTATTTTAAAAAACTTGTACTTAATGCAAACGATTTTATGTTTCTAATTTTACATAAACATATATATTTACTTGTGCAAATAGACGTTTGAAATATTATAAAACTTATATCTAAAAAAAAAGATTGTAAATTATTATACAATATTTTATACAAATGATAACCATAAAATTTCATTTTACTACTGATCTGGAATATCCAGTATATAATGATATCTTAAAAAAAACATTTTGAACTCGCGCGTAAATACTTCATAAAATCTATAATTATTCGTTTGTTAAAATTTATAAAATAGAAAAACTTATGAAATTTAAATTTTATACAATTATTTCCTAAATATAATTCTTTAAAGTTCGTTTTTTAATATTATTACTACTTATTTAAAGCAGTATCTCACGTAGGGCAACAATTTTCCAATAGCTTAAAAATTAAGAAAAAAAAATTTTTTTAAATTAATTTGTTAATTATCTATTATAAAAAACATAGAAAATTCACTATTTTATTCCATAAAATACTTTTCATTCCAAAAATAAATTATCAAATTCCTTTACTTAAAAGTTTTATTAGTCGCAAAATTTTAGCAAATTAATTTCCAGTTCGAATTTATGAAATATAATGTTTTTGCAAAGATTTGCTCAAATATCAGTTTTCTCAAAAAAAAATTTTGACATTTCTGTTCCAGACTCTACGTGAGATGCAACCTTAATTAGTACTACATTTATATACTTTTTTGAATCATATTATAATCTCATAAAGTTAATAATAAAATAAAATTTGAGAACCATTAAATTTTACTTAGGTTTAAATTTTTTATATCCATGTAACACGTATTTTTTATATACACCGAGACTCAAAGTATAGCCGGTATACGCATAATAAGTGAGAGAGAGACAAAATTATATTAGAGAGAAACCAACTGATTCGAAACACACCGTATATATATTTTGAAAATTATATATTCATAGAAAAAAAAAACTATAGGAAAGCAGATGTTTATACGCATAGAAAAAAAAAGAGAAGAAACAAAAATTCTCTCCCTTTTCACTTTCTTCCTGCTTGACCTACTTAAAAAAAACGTTCCTCGTGTTCAAAATTTGATAGTTCTCGATTTTAATGTGTATAATTTATCAAAAATGTGTTAAATTATTATTTTTGTTATTTTTTCCTTTTTTAAAAAAAAATTTATTTGAAACTAAATTGTAATTTTTATCTTAAAAGTATTTAAATTAATCACCCTTTTATATAAGAAAAATTTTTAAATTACAATAAATAACTATCTGATACTTATAAAATTCAATACAATTAATTATTGGTCACTTATAAAAATTTATAGGCACTACTTACATATACAATTTTCTTTTCCTTAAAAGTCTTTAAATTAACAGTTTTTAAGTTCAAAAAGTCTTTTTTTCCTTTTTGCCGGCACTGACCCTGACACTGTAGTTCTGATGCACTTTTAATTCAAACGACTGCGCCAAATTATGTGATGTCCTCAATAAAATATATGGCAAATTCTATTGAGAACGTGCACTTTTATGATTAGGATATCAATTGGATAAAATAAATAGGATAAACTCCAAATAATAAGATATTAATCAACATTTGACATAACGTGTTTTAATTATCCAACTTATTACAATGGCTCCTCAAATGCGAGAGAGCGTATTTCCAAAAACAAAAGATGCTGAAGTTACATGGTATTTCCCCACCATGAAGACTTTAATATACATATATTACATTTACATACATACATCTTAAATCTAGTGAATACTTAGTAACTATGTAGTGCTTTATAGTAGAGTGACCAATGTATTTAATATATTTAAACTCAGCTAAGATTGCCGCTAATATTTTCGCATGCGCGGTTACCAACAACGTTACAAAACTAAGAAAGTGCTGCCATCTACTCAAACATTTACATTCAAGCAAGTTTTGTATAAAAATTTTAAAATGCAAAATGACCATTTGCAAAACAGAGATATGTGATTTATTTTGATGTTTTTAACATATTTGCAAATTCAATTGCAAATATTTTGAAAACATCAAAACACATGAATTTCACATAATTTAAAATTCTATACACTTTTGACATTTAATTATTTACATATATAAAAGTGTCAAAATAAGCTTTTTTTTGGTACACAGCAATTAAATTTACAATAAAAATTAAAATAAAAATTTAATTTTTTTTTATTTCTATATAACGATTTTAATAACGAAGTTGTCGGCGTGCCCCTTGTATATTAGTTGGCTGATTTGCTGCTGCTGCTTTTCCATTATACTGGCACTTATTGCGAATTTGGTTGAAACCTTGCTTCATGTTGTTCAAGGTGTCGTCTTCCAAACCGTGTACTTTATGCCATTGATAATACCAACCTTAAAAATAAAAAATGCATTGACATTTAGTAATTATAATTATTATTTTACAATGAAAATTTTAAAAAATATTAATGTTTTTTTTTTCCTATAAAGCGATTTTAAGAACCAAGTTATCGGATTTTCCCTTGATTATTTGCTAACTGGCTGTGTCCTACTAAATTTCCTTTAAAACGGAATTTATTGCAAATTTTGAAAATTCTTATTCTATGATAGCCGAGATGGCGTCGTCTTTGAGACTGAGTATCTTTTCCTTATAATACCATCCTTAAAAATAAAAAAATGTTTTTAATTTAGTAATCATTATGATTTTAAACGAAAAATAATAACTGTTATAATACTCACAAAAAAGGCGATCTAACTTCCTAAGGGTATATGGTTTCTATAATCAGGGTCCTACCAATTCATAATGATGACTCAAAAAATTACTTTCTTTGCTTTTTCTTGCTTTGTGAACTTTCATGTACAATTTTTTCTAGTACTACATCTTGAACCGCTTTTTTTGCCCTTTCATTCATTGGCTTCTTTTTCTGAAAAACATTTTTTTTTGGCATGAGTTATTGGTTTTGATAAAGTTATAACATTCTGAAATAGTTATGAAATATTGAAAGTAAAATGATTTCTCAACTTTTTGCTATGCGTTTTTATAAGTTAAAGTTTAGATTTTTTGAATAATTTTCAACTGCCAATAATATATATTTATTATTAACGCAAATCTTATAAACTGTTATAATTAGAGAACCAGTTGTTATCTAAGCAAAAATAATCATACAAACAAAAATCCATCTTTATTCATAAAGTATACTAAACAATTTATTATAAAAATGTTTCAATTTTCCAACAATTAATTATTAATATTTAACAATTTTTTAAATTGTTATTACATATAAAAATTCTGTGTTTTTAACAAAATACTCAAATTTTTAAATTCGATAAGAAGTTTTTCAAATACTTTTTACTTTAAGAATTCATTTAATAGTATATTACGAGCCCGTGTTTTGGCTGCGCCTCAGATTGTAATTTACTTAACTGAACAATAGATTTTTTTTTTTTAAATTTCACCAAGTAAATTAATTGTTGAAGAAACTTCTATTCGATTTTTAAATAAATTGTGGTTTTCGTATAAAAGATATTTTAATTAGATAAAATAAAAAACCGATGAAAATTTTAAGGTGACAACGTCGAAGTTTAAAATACACGCATAATATTATAATAATAATCATGTAAATAAAATCGCGCGCTTACAAACATTGTGCGACGTTGTCGTACTTTTTTTTTTATTTAAGCTACCACGAAAAATGATCTGTCAAAATACCGTAATTTTAATAAAAAAAGTATGAATTTCAAAAAATATTACGTTATACGAATAGAGAATTATTAAGTAGTGATATATATATATCAAGCCCTCTTTTATGCGTTTACTACTCTATAAAATAAACTCATTTTTTTGCAAATGAAATACTTTAGGAATGTATAAAAAGTACCTTCGATTAAAGAACAATTTTTTTCAATACAAAATTCTTGACCCTTATAAATTAATTTAAGTTAAAAAAAAAGTTTATAATAAAAACTGTTAAAAAATAAGTAGTCAAGTATTAAAAATAATACGTAATTTAAGTCAAATGTGAGATGTTTTTTCATTTTCATAGAATAGCCTAATAAAAATTAATAAAAAAAAATAATTCTTGTTAATAATTGAAAAATGTTTTTTTGTTAATAAAATTTTTTTTTTTAATTTTACAGAATTAAACAAAACTGTTAAAATAATAATAATTTTTTTTTATTCATTGTCACAAGCATATTTTTTTTCTTTTGCGGCTTTTAAGTCTTTTGTCTCATTTTTATAGTTCTTAAGAAATTAAGAAAATAAGAATTTTATTGAACTCACATATTATTTTAGGTCAGCCGTGCTTTTAAAGAAATATTGTAGTATCATAAATTAATAAATTATTTATTTATAGAAAAAATTGAATAATAGAGTGTTATTTAACTAAGATTAAAAAAAAAAAAATTTATTTTTACTTTACTTTTCAAAACTTCACCGCTTAACGTACTATATGGAGTAATTTATACAAAAATTTATACAGTTTTTCAGATATTTTGCATAGTATTAATAACAACCCTACTATGTTGCAATTACTTAGCTCAAAATAATTGTGTAAAAATTTTTTTTAATGAATCATTTAAAATTTTCGCAAAACGCTTTTTACTGAATTCTGGAATAATATTCATTTTTCCCAGAAAAGTATGCGTATAAAAATTACCTATAATAAACAGTAAGTAATATGTTTCTGAGAAATTTGAACACAATTGGGTTCAAATTGCACTAAGCATAAGTAATATCTGCGTCTTTTAGCTTTCTCAGTCAATATTTTGATTTTTGACAAAAATGAAAAAATGGCTGTCAATCATAAGGTGTTGACTTAAAAAGCTAAAATTGGTTGAAAGTACTAATTTTCCGTTTTAATTTCGAGAAAAAATAGTTTGGTACGATTTCTGTAAGGTGGAACACCCCATATACACGCAGAAAAGTATAAGACAGAAATAGTAGTATTAAATAAAACCAGAAAAAGCGACCGCGTATACTCCGGTTTTTGTGGATTCTATGGAAATATTCTTTTCTGCCTCATTGTTTCCGAAAATTTTTTTAAAATAATTTAAATATTATACTTTTTGTCGTAAAATAAACAAATAAAAAAAAGATAGAATTTTCGTTTTTCAAAAATTCGTCATAAATAATTCATAAAGTAAACTATCAGTTAATTAATAGAAATAGTAAATAATAAAAACAGCATGCATAATGTTATTTTCTTGTTTTTAATCAATATTATATGAACAATTCAAAAAAAATTTTTTCTTCATACAAAAAAAAATAAAATAAAATAAATAATAACAATTTGTTTAAAAAATATATTCTATGCAAAGAAAAAATTTTATTTACCCTTTTTCTTTTTTTTTTTATTTTCAACTGACGTTGTTTGCTCAAGTTCAAGGTCACTATCACCATGTAAATAGCCAGAACTGCTGCGGTATCTACTGTATCCAATCCTCTGTCTGACCTTAAGCGCTTTTTCAGATGGACATTTTGCTTCATTAATAAATTGTTTTGTATTTAAAAACTTTTTTTTACACTGCACTTATTATATATAAGAAAACGCATTATTATTAATAATAACTTCTAAATATTCACATATATCTATAAAATAAATAATAAAATTTAATTTTGGGAATTTTGTTATAAATAAAAAGTAAATAATATATATAACGAGGGTGCGCGTTCTACTGATGCTGAACCTATACTAATTCGTAAAATACTATAATGTAAAGCCAGGAGTAAAGCACGTGGCAATCTTCGGAGAACGATATACCAAAGAAAGAGAGAAAATATTACTATTGTATAATATAAACAGGTCTGTAATATCAAAGAATATATGTAAGTATATATATTCTTTGGTAATATTGAATAAGAATGAAAACCATAATGCATAATATTGTTTGCATTTTTTTGTAAGTTCTTTTGTCTACATTAGAAGACACGCATCCAAGGAGGGGGGAAGGCAAAGGAGGCAAGCTCCTCTCTAGAATAAAACATTTCTTACGTCAATATCAAAATTTTTTAATCTTTTATTATCAATTATTGCTTATAAACAATTTAACATTAAAAAAAATTAAATTTCGATTTTTATTGAACAAATTAAAACCATAAATTTTAATATTAATAGGTTTTCGCTCACTCTGAAATTCTTCAGCTCCTCCCGGTAAAATTTTATGGATACGTGCTTGATCTGCGTGTATTGCGTTTTCACTTTTTTTGAGATAAGTAAAATTCCAAATATTTAAAAGTCTCAAAAGTCTCAAATTTTGTGTTATAAAATATAATATAGTATTCATATGCGTACAATAATAATAAGAATATACTCCAGACAAATCACGGTTTTCGTAGTATTGTTTGTAGCCACCACCAGATTTAGTCTACTATATGGTTTTTGGTTCGCTGATTACGAAAATCGGGGTCTATTCAATGAGAACTTGGGGCTTTATCCTTAAATTTTAAAAAACTACCCATTAAAATAGGTATTTTTGGTGTATTCTAATTTTCAGTGGCAACATTTTGTCAAAAAGGTTTTTTGGTTTGCTGATCATGAATTTTAGGGTCCTGTCTATTAAAGATCAGCACTTCACCTTTAAATTTACAAAAACGTAAAATACATCAAAAATACCCTTTTTAGAGATAATTTTTCTAATTTAAGGGTGAAGCCCCAATTTTCCATAGAAAAGACCCAGAAATTCGTGATCAGCAACCAAAAAAATCTATAGTAGACTAGATCTCGTGGTTGCCACAAACTATAACCCCCCCCCCCCCCCGAATTTGACTGGAATAATAATATGAATAGTATATTTATATAATATATATATATATTATTTCCATACTTCAGACTCCACTTGCCTGTTGCCTGTGCAGTATCGTATATCTTTTTTTAAAAATATATAGTCTTCTAGTATAATATTATATCCCTATATAGATTTTCTATAATATTTTTAAAATAATGGATTTTTTTAATTTAACGCATCCGCTAAAGTCTCAACTTGATAATAATTCGCATACTGATGATACAAGTGAACTATTTAAACTTCTAAATGACTCTGGGGATTTATTTCATAAATTATTTATTAAAATAAGCGGTTTGGAAACAGAAAATAAAACTAAGTGCATTATTTCTAGTTCAGAAAACTATTTCATATTATATTAAAATAACTATTTTTTTTTTTTTTTTTTATTTTCAATAATTAAAGTTATTTTATTTTTAATCGTTTTTAACATTAGAACAAGGTTTTGAAAATACTATAAATTTTGTATACGCAAATAAAATTTTTCGGGTCGTACTTCGTTTTTAATTTTTAATTTTTTAAAATCGATATCATAACCCAATTTTTAAATTTTGGTAACGTTTTATTTAAATATACTAACATCAAATAAAGATAAATTTTTTATTTTTTGTGACTAGAATTTAATAAAAAATTCTTAAACAATTGATATTAACGTATATTAATAAAGTGTATAATTAAGCTAAACTTTTATTTATTAAATAATTTTTTTCAGAATTATCAGAGAGAAATCATGCATTATTTGCTGAAAACTGTAGGTTAAAAGATAATTTAAAGCTTTCTGAATCACTAATTGAAAAGTAAGTCTTAAAAAATTTATTTTTTTCCATTAAAATCCTAATCAATTACTAAACTTAAGAGACAATTATTTTTATTATTTTATTTTTAGTTTGCCGGTTGTTATTGATCAACCCTCAAGTCCTGTAATCAGTAAAAATGGAAATTTTAATTCCAGACGGATAAGAGTTTGTAGACAATTGAGGTTCGGCGATAAAAAGTCCGAAGCTTCAATAAGTACCTACAATTCTGAAGATATGTTTTCCATAGAAGATGCACGAGAACTAAACAAACCTCTTAGCCCTAACTTAACACAATTGTTCCCTGAGAAAAAAATGTTTTCGACATTTAACTTAGCCAACAATTTAAAAGAAGAAAACAAATCAATTGGCAATCAAATAAAATATCAATATCACTCAACAAAAGGTCCTGAAGAAAAAACATATAGCCGTGCATTCCCAATTGACAGTTATGACGAGTAAGTAAATTAAAATTAATTTTTATATTAAATTTATTACATTTGGTTAATTAATTTGAATGTAAACTAATTTTTTTCAGAATTCCTAATAGGAATAATCCGCTTAGGAATCGCGTTTCTAAAAAAAGAAAAGATAGAAAGTTATTACCAGCCCATGCTTGCAGGAAGTGCAGGGAGGTAACTAATTCAATTATTATATACTTTTATGAACAAATTTGTACATATCTGGGGTAAAAAAGTACTGGACGTTGTTGCCCTTTATATGTAATACTACGTTTTTAATCACGGGTTAAATATGAGCTTTGACCTTTTCATGTTGTTTGCAGTTGCTGTAGCATACAATACATGCTATGTCAAAACTAATGTTTTACCCATTATTTATAAAATATTTACTAATTTTTAAAAACTTTATGCAGTTTTACGAGATTCTAGCAAATGGAGAAACAGAGAAGCAAGAAATGATACAACGTTGCTCTCGTCACAGAACAATCGATGGAAATTATACTCCAGATACACCAGAGAGTACGTACATGAACATAAGAAAGTTAACGATATCATTTTGACTTATAAAATGAAATTTTTTGTAGGCTTTTGGGATCCAGGATCCTCAGAAAGTGATGCAGATTCAACTCAATCAATAATTTTCGATAATTATTAAACATTACAGTTATTATATTTAATCGTGTATTAACATATATATAAATACATACCTCATTACCATACTTCAATAATTGTACTTACTCAAAATTTATGACTCCCTGCACAATATCGAAAATTTGTAATATAAATTTTTGGTATTCGTATATTCATTTCTCTAGTCAGCGGAAAGAAAAATTTTAAGCGGACCTTGTAAGTAAATAAATATAATTTCTCAAATCGCAGTTTACTAATACGATTTGCACTAATTTACGTGTGATTTGAGCCATTCTTTACTTTACTGGACAAAAACCGTAAATATACAATTTTCATAAAAACGTAATTTCATTAAATTTGTGGAGAAACTTTTTCCATTTTTGTACTTAAAAACTAAAAAAACGAGTTCTCAAAAATTTTACATTCAAATTACAATTACATTTAAAATTTTATATTAAACAGCGTTTAATTAATAATATAAAAAAAAATATTTTGTGACTATATTTATCAGTTTTTTAAAAAATTTTAATTTACCATTAAAACACTAATTTTACAACGTTTTCTTAACTTTTTTATTATATTTGTATTCGTATATTTTATAAAAATTTTATTAACTTTTGATCGGTGTTAGTGAATGACTTAGTGTGTATATGTTTTAAATTTTATTGCTTTTTGAGAATGGAATAATAAACTTAATTTTTATACAATATGCTTCGAGCTATCGTGCAAGTCAGATACGCAGAGTATACTATTTCATAAATCGAATTTAAGGGGAAATATGAATATTTCTACTGACCAAAGGCCTCCTATCAAATTCAGAAAAAGAAAACTTCATTTATTAGATGATAAGAAAAAATCTCCAAACGATCAGAATATACTTTCTAATAGTTCATCCACCGAAATGATTCCAGATGATTATCAGGTAATCTAAATTATATAGTTTTTACAAAATTTATACAACTTAAATTTTTAAATAAATTTTTACTAAAATACATCTATATTTACATTTTTATAAAAAAATTGATTTTACATATCTAGGGCAAAAAAAGCCTATTTTCTGTCCTTGGGAGGCGGCTTTTTTGCCCATTATATGTAAAACTATTGTTTTACGCTCGCTCGTGCATACAACTACATGCAAAGCCAAAACCAATATTTTATCCCTTGTTTAATAAATAGCTATTATAATGATTTATGTAAGAAAAAATTTGTAGACACAAAAGAAAAAAAGAAAAAATTAGTAGACACAAAACAAAAATTATAGTTTTATTTACTTACTATAAAAGCTTTGGTTAAAGTCACATCGAATTTATTAAAATTTACTTAAAATTATTTTGAAAAAAAATAACGTTTCATTAAAATTACATTTTTTTAGTACGATTGTTAATTTTCGGTATTTGATTTTATAAAAATTTTATTACTCTTCTAAGAAAAAACAAAGGACCAGCGGCTGCGAAGCACGCTTTTGTTTTCACTTTTTTTCGAATCACAGTTTATTTTATTACTATTAAATCTAACTATGATACGCATGTGTATAGTATATCATAATAAAAAAATTTCTTTGACAGTTACAAAAATTACAAAACATTTAGTTGATGGGTATATAATTATTTTATTAAACTATTCTTCTTATATGGCCATAAATGCTTTTGAGAATTTTATTTCCAAAAAAGTTTTTTTGCTTTTTATGACTTTATTGACATTAATATTTTACTAAGAATAAAACAATATCTATTAAAAACTTTAATAACTCGATTATCATATTACGTATTACTTCTATAAAATAAAATAAAAAAATTCTCTTCACAGAAGATAATATTTAATTTTATTACATAATATTACATAGGAAACTTAAAAAAAAAATAATAATACACACCTATTTGTGAATTATGCGTTTGTTAAATTTTTTCTCTCCGAATTAATGTATAAATATATTTGTCGTATTTCTTGGGCAACGTTGATTGTGAGAAAAAAAATATTTCCCCTTTTTAAATTTTGACTGACTAAAAATAATGATCTTGAGCATTAATTTATTTAAATGTCACAAATCAAAAATTGTTTTGGTACAAACAGATACGTAAGAAAAAATTCTGGAAAAATTCAAAACAGCTAAAATAAAACCGGGAGTGGACCAAACTAAAAAAAAAAATTTTCCGGGTAGTCTAAGTAAAGCGAAAAATTTTCCCTAATCTTATTAAAATTTTTAAAAAAGCATCCGTTTTGAGATAATTAGGGCTTTTAAAGCCTTCGAGCGTCATTAGTTATTTTCCAAGATTTATATTTTTCAAAAATTCGGGTGAAAATGTATAACCAAGAACTAAAATAAGCTGTTTAAAAAAAATTAAAAAATAAAAAAGTTTTCCAACGTTCTTACATGGACCTGAAAATATATTTATATAAATATGTATTTGAATGTATTATTTGTTTTGAAAATAAAACTGTGGGAACACACTTTTTATTTTGATTGAATGAATATAAGAAGTTTTATAAATGTGTTTTTAATAGCTCGTTTTTATTAGCTGATTGTAAAAATATGTCATGTTATTTTTGAAATATCTTTTTGGGCGTCTTGACCATGTAAAACAAAAGTATTCAAATGTAAAATAGCTGATGACTAAATTTTAAAAAAATTCAATATTTAGCATTATATAAAAGATTATTCATTTTGAACAAATTGACTAGGTACAAAATAATTAAAATAGCATCTGTCAAATTAAAAAAATTTTCTAAAAATTGTATACAATTTTATTTCTGGGTGTAAAAAAAATTGTGTACGTAAATTTTAATCTAAAAAAATAAACAATAAAACTTTATGTATGTGGCTCATTATCGTTTTTTTTTGCAAAAGTGACGTACAGCACGTTTCTGACTACTAGATGCATTAATTAAAAAAAATTTTGTTAAAAAATTTTTAATTTTAATAAGTTTTTGATGGTACACCATAAAAATTTACATTATTTAATGTTTTAACTACTATAAAACATAAAAATATAGCAAAAAAGCCTTTACCGATCCCTGTCACAAGGGAGATTCCTATACTCTGAGTGTCTGTCACTCACATCTATTAAATAATTATCAAAAATTTTTATTTGGGGACTAACTGCTATATTATAAGGTTAAACTTTTTCCATATAGAAAAAATTTAAACTTACTTTTACTAAGTATTACAAAGGTGAGAAGGTGTGTGAATATCCATCAGTAGCGTGAAGACTCTTGAATATCCAACGTGAGCGTGAAAACTCTCGAATATCCATCGGTAGCGTGAAGACTCTTGAATATCCAACGCGAGTGGAAAAAACTTGAATATCCTTATTTATTTTTATTTTACTGAAATTTTTAGTGGTAACACTGATTATCAATGTAATTGAATACTGTTTTATAGTATATTTTATTTTTTTTTTTATTCTTTCGTATTTCTTTGTTTTTAGTTTTTTTTCATCTCAGATAATAATTTTATATACAATATTTTTTCTTAAGCACTGAATTAATTCATGACAAACTTATATTATTGTAAGTCTGTGTATATGTGTGGCATATTTCCTAAAACTATATTAAAACAACCGGTGCTTGAAAAAAAAATTCTCGTTTTGAATCTAATAATATATCTAACTTACTTTTATTTAAATTTTTTGACTTTTATTTTTTGAAAAGAAAAATTTGTATAAAAATTAAAAAAAAAATTTTTATTAGTTATGTAATTTTAGTTTCACAAATCAGTCAGTTGACAAAACTTCACTTCAATGACGTATACTCCAGTAAAGGAAGTAAATTTTTTGGAATTTGTCAAGAAAGGTACCCAGTACCCGAGTAAACAACTTCCGTTACTGGGAAAAAGCGCGGGGGGGGGGGATTAAACTCCTTGGATGGGGTTTAAAAAAAAATAATGTAACCAATCGATAAATTATCATTTTTTAACATACAAACATTGATTGCAAGTTTTCATAAAAATGCACCCCTTTCGAGTAATAGCGCAAGGAAAAGTGTGATTTTAAAGTTTTTTCAAATTTAATGAAAATCTGTTAGTATTACAAAAAAAATTGTATACTACTTATATGAAGTATTTTAGTTGACAAATAAAGTGATTTTTTTTTTATTTTTGTACAATTATTAATGTTAAAGGAGACATGACATGACAAAAATAACTTTTTTTTTGCTAATGATAATGAGATGTACAATGAACCATTTTAAAGCTAAGGTTATCGCCAAAATTTCATGTCATATGCAAAATTTCAATTGGATGGGCCATTTTTCATTAATTTCGCCCGACAAAAAAGAGCATTTATACCGTTGTAAACATAAAATAGGCAATTTTAAACGGCCAAATCTTCTTGCAGACGAAAAATTTTAACAAAAACTTTAAGTACAACTTGAAATAAATGCTAAAAAACTTGGATGTTTAAAATAAATAATGTTCAAGCTGCTGGCCAAAAACTGAAAATGTTTTAAAAAATAAACGATTTTACCCAACTTTGTCAGGCCAAAACATAAACAATAATTACCCGATAGGGTCAAAAATTGCTGGACATATTTAGGAACAAGTTTTCCGACTTTTCACCAAAAGATTTTTTTTTCGAAGCAACTCAGCCCAGATGGCGCTAAAAAATTGGCATGAAAAATTTTGGAAAAAAAATTTTTTTGCCCATAACTTTTTTTCTGGTAATTTTGAACGGTTCTAGGTGGTCTCAAAATTTTTCCAATTTTATCAACTTAAGGCACAACTTCAATTTCTTAAGCAACAAAAACACACTTTTAAAATTTGAATATCTTTTTTATTTAAATATATATTTAAAATTTTTTTTTTTTTAATGAAAATATAAGTCTTAACTACATGTTTTTTTAATTTTTTTTCTTTTTTTTATTGACCCGTCTTGTAAATATGGACCGATATTTGAAGGCTGTTATTTTGCGGTAACCAGAATATCTCCACTCCAGGTACTTTGAAACAAAAAAATCCAACGAGGTTATTTTGAGAACCGTTATGTCTTGTACGTAAACCAAAAAAATTTTGAAATTTAGAAAAAATAAAAAATTGGCCCGTAAAATAAGAAAAAATTCAATTTTCGCGCACGGAATTGGACCTTGTACGTTAAAAAAAAAGTACAAACAAGGCAATTTTATATATTTTTTTTGGTTTACGTACAAGATTTTTAGTTTTAAAAAAAAATAAAAAAAAAATCTAGTTAATCCAACCAGTACTTTTAGAGCAATCGTGGTTACCGATTTCAAAAAATGGTTTCGAAATAAACGCGTTGAAAGTTTTTTTTTCCTATTCACAAGCCTGGTTTCCTGCTTACAAAAACCTTAATATCTTTTTAATGGTAACGAATTTTTGTACAAACATTTTTTTCCATATTCTTGATGTATTTTTACACACGAAAAAAAATAAAAAAAAAATAAAAAAATTTTTTTCCAATTATTGACGTCGTGCCTTAAAAAATGATAAGAATAATTTTTTTTTGTGAAAGTAATATTTTTCCAGATATTTACGCCAGAACGATCAGGTTTCTTGATTTTTCGTTAAACAACCATTTTTGACTTGTCATATCTCCTTTAATATTTTTCGTACACAAAAAAAATAAAAACCGCTGTCTTTGTCAACAAAAATACTTCAAATTAGTAATATATAATTTTTTTTGTAATTCTACCAGATTTCAAATAAAATTAAAAAAACTAAAAAAAGTAAAAAATTTTTTTTGCAAAAATTACACTTTTCCTTGCGCTATTACTCGAAAGGGGTACATTTTTATGAAAAATTGCAATCAATGTTTTTTATGTTAAAAAATGATAATTTATCGATTGTTTACATTATTTTTTTTAACTCCCCCCAATGAGTTCCAACCTCCCCCACCCCCCACCCCCCGCGCTTTTTCCCAGTAACGGAAGTTGTTTACTTGGATACTGGGCACCTTTCTTAACAAAATTCAAATTACTTCAAGTATCTGCAATTTGCCTCTAATTAGTCCTGCCAGTTTTTACTTCCTTTACTAGAGTAGTAATTGAAAAAAATTGTAAAATTGTATAAATTTTTTCATTATTTGATTTGGTAAAAAAGTTATCAATAAATTAAAATTATTATATAAATTAAATAAAATGGAAAATAACATCAGTGCGATATTAAAAATAAAAATTTTTAATTTAGTTCTTTCTGCCTGAGACATTGAAACAGTGTATAACACAGTTAAGCAGTGTTGTCACGTCAATTACACATAATTTAAAACTGCTTTCCTATTAATTTCTGTTCTATTTTCTTATTCAAGCCGATTCAAGCTCAAAATAGCTGCTATTGTTAAAAAATATTGTTTTAATTCAACTTTTTTAGTCAAAATTATACTGAAGATAATTAAAGACGCTTTCTCCGAAACTGGGTGTTTTCTCACAGCACATTTTGAAATCGAGATTTTTTAACCATATATTTATTTATAATAATTTTTTAATAAAATATTCAATGCTTTTCAGTATTTGATACAAGAATATAAAAAAAATTGAAAATGTTTATTTGTTTAATTAAATACGTCATGTTGAATTTTAGAAATTTTTAGGTCATAAAAGCCTGAGTTCGCAGATATGGATAACTTCGATCAAAATTCTACTTGGCTCATATTAAAGATCTTTCAATTTCAGGGGGGTGTGTCGTAGAAAATTTTTATCTAAAGCTCTTCAGTAATGAGTTATAGTTATTTGTTTATAAATTATAGAGCATTTTTTTTTCAAGAAAATATTTCCACGATGTCTTCCCTTAGAATTGAATGGTATTCAATATGAACCAAGAAAATTTTGGATCTAAGTTGCACAGATCTGGGAAGTTATGCTTTTATGATCCAAAAATTTCAAAAATTTAAAATGACGAAAGTTTCCGCCTTTTTAGATTTTCTCTTAAGATTTTCAAAGCTTTCTTTTAAATTTTGTAATTAGTGACTGTAAAAAACTTCTATCAATGCGAATCCTATAATTATATCTATTAAATACAAAAATTTTATTATTGAATTTTCTTTTGATTTTTCCAATTTTCTTATTATTCATAATCAATAACCGCGAAATCCTAAGATCATAGCCATAATGCATACCCGTGTATGCTTAGCAGTAAAAATAATTAAGTAAATTATCAAATTCGGGAACAGATGCCGCAATGAGGCTAAGTACTAGGCATCATTGTTGGACATTCCTATGTCTGTAAAAAAACTTTTAGCTAAATCGTATGTCAGAGAGGGGAGATTTTAGCCTCAAACCAGGCCTTCTCTACAGCCCGTGTTTGCTTAGCGGCCAAAAATAATTTAGTAAATTCTAAAATTTGGGAAGAGATGCCGTAATTAGCCTAAGTAGACATCATAGTTGGACATTCATAAGTTCGTAAAAAAATTTTTAGTCAGAAAGTATGTCAGAGATGGGAAATTATACTGTAGAGAAGGTTCGGTCTGTGGCAAAAATCTCCCATCTGTGACATAAATTTTGGCTACAAATTTTTTTACTGCACTCACAAAATTGTATTGGTAAAAATTACCCTTTTGATTAGTAAAATAATTTGAAGTTGTCAAAATGGCGTTTTATGTTATTTTTTACCAACATGTATTTTATAAACTACCCGTAAAGGAAAAAAAAATTACCCTTAATTTTAGTAGAATTTATTTTACATATTTTTTCTCGCAAGTGACAAAATTTGATTTCAGATACTATATAAGGAATAAAAATTGTATAAATTATAAAATATAAATTATAAAAAACAATTAAAAAAAAAAATAAATTAAAAAAAAAAATTAAAAAAAATTAAAAAAAAAAAAAAATTAAAAAGAAGAAAAATAAAAGTTATACACATGTGAGAGAGTGAGAGTATAATAATATTTTGTAGAAAATCTTAATACTCAAGAAAAATTACCCTTAATTATAGTAAAATGTACTATTTTCAATTCTTCGGATAACTTTACTAAAATTAATAGTAAAATCTTCCAGTTGCAAATGTACATTTTCCTCTACATTTTTTCTCAGTGTGGCTTATTAATATCGAACAATGATGCCTACTTAGGCTCATTGCGGCACCTCGTCCCAATTTTGATAATTTACTAAAGTATTTTTGGCTGCTAAGCATACACGGTTATGAATTATGGGTACGATCTCAGACCAATATCTCCTATTTGTGACATAGTTTTTGGTTAACTATAATTACCATAAATTTTAAAAAATGAAAAAAACGTTATTAAGTTTTTTTTAGTGCCCCTTATCCTTTAAAATAGCGTTCATAGCAAAGAAACTTGCCTTAAGCTAGACAAAAAAATAGTTTTCAACTCTTAAAATCCTTATTATTCTTTACTCCTTAATTGAAATTATTCTAAGTTTGGAATTAAAAATTATTTTAAGTCCCTAAATCAAAATTATTCAAAGTCCCTAAATGAAAATAATTTTCAGTTTTAAATCTAAACTGAAATCATTCTAAGTCTCTAATTTTAAATAATTCTAAGTTCATTTGCCCCTCCCCCAATAACGTGCTTAAAAAACTCCCTGCCTATAAACATTTGTCGTGTAAAAATTTTCCATGAAATTAAATATTTACACGAAAAAATCACAAATCTTTGATTTTTGTACCGTTTTTATTACTTACTTTAGGTTTTACGGGTAACTTACAGCTGAAAAAATCCGGAATTTGAAATTTTATAGCAGCATTTTATTGAGTTATCATCTAAACATACGGTACTGTACGAAAATTTTTCATAACACTTAGAAATATAGGGACCTAATGTATTAAGTATAAAAATTTTTTATAATTGCTGAAAAAAAAAAGGAATTTTGGCCATAACTTTTTTTTGGCTAATGATAACGAGGTGTACAATGAACGATTTCTTTAAATTAATTTAATGTCATATGCAACATTTCAATTGGATCGGATATTTTTCTTTAATTTCGCCCGACAAAAAAGAGCTTTTACCGTTATAAACATAAAATAGGCAATTTTAAACGGCAAAATTTGCTTGCCGACGAAAAATTATAACAAAAACTTGAATTAAAAACAACTTGAAATAAATGCTACAAAATTTGGCTGTTTAAAATAAATAATATTCATGCTGCTGGCCGAAAAATGAAAATATTTTAAAAAATACACGGCTTTACCCAACTATATCAGGCCAAAACATAAACAATAATTACCCGATAGGGCCAAAAATGGCTGGAATTATTTAGGAACAAGTTTTCCGACTTTTCAACAAAGGATTTTTTTTCCAAGCCCCTTAGCCCAGATGGCGCTAAAAAATTGGCATGAAACATTTTGGAAAAAAAGTTTACTTTGCCCATAACTTTTTTTCTGGTAATTTTAAACGGTTCTGGTTGGACTCAAAATTTTCCCGATTTTGTCATCTTGCAAAATGATAGGAATCATTTTTTTGTAAAAGTAATATTTTTCCATATATTTACGCCAGAACGATCCGGTTTCTTAATTTTTCGTTAAACAACCATTTTTGTCTTGTCATAATATCTCCTTTAATATTAATCCTCGCATATTAATAGTACGAAAAAAAATCCCTTTATTTGTCAACGAAAATATTTCATTTTAGTAATATGTAATTTTTTTGTAATACTACAAGATTTTAAAATTAAAAAAAATTTTTTAAATTTAAAATTTTTTTAGCGAAAATCACACTTTTCATTGCGCTATAACTCGAAAGGGGTGCATTTTTATGAAAAATTGCAATCTATGTTTTGATGTTAAAAAATGGTAATTTATCGATTGGATATGTTATTTTTTTTTTCAATCCCCCTCAATGAGTTCCACCCCCTCCCCCCGCTCACACCCTTTTTGCAACTATCATATAAAATTCAAGTTACATCAAGTATCTGCTACTTGCCTCTAATTACTGCTTCCAGATTTTACCTCCTTTCCTGTAGTAATATATTCATGAAAGAGCAGAAAGCATAAAAGATTTTTATAGAACGAAAAAAATTTTAAATCGAGAATGAATATAAAATTAAAAAATTATATTATAATACATTTGTTTAGTAAATAGTTCAAAAATCACGAAGGGACAAAAATAAATCCTTTACCGTACCCCCATGGATCTCCGATTAAGAAGCGTTGTAATTAAAATATTAAAAACTTAGCAAGTTTCAATCATAAAAATACTTTACTTTCCAAACGGAAAAGTTTTTTTGTTCATTTGTCTACGAATTATTTTGATTTTTCTATAAAAAAGCCTTTACCGTCCCTCTTTTTTTTTTAAATTTATTAAATATTTTTAAAATTTACTTCCAAAACTCGTTTTTTTAGTAAGAATTATTCAAAAATATATGTTAAAAAATTATTCAAAAATATATGTTATTGTTCTCTAAATACGTAAAACTTAGAATAATTATATAATTATCAAAAAAAAAATAATAAATTGATGTAAAAGGTTCGTTATGGTGATTTTTATGCAATACTGAATAACTATTTGTGAAAAAAGTCTAAAAAATTCTTGTTTGGACTTAAAAAAGAAATTTTTTATTTTTAGTTTTTGTAAGTTATTTTTTCAAAAAAAATGAAAACGAGCCATGTATATTTTTTTATGGGTAAAATGAATCTCAAGGGGGAATAATCGAGATCATTCATAAAACACGTCGACAAAAAATGATGAATTTTGATATATACTTTTTCCCCGAAATCTATATTAATCTATATAATTTTATGATTACTAAATAACGAAACATTTAATATCAATTTTATATTAAAACATTTTAAAACTAAAATAGTACAATATTAAAATATTAGATTGTTTTTGTATAGTATCAAATTTTAACTGCTTAAGCCGAAAAATTAGTTATTTATCTCTTATGCATATTACTTTTCTACGTCAAAAGAGGGCCGATTATATTGATTTATAATAAGGTATTTAAAAAAAAAACAAAAACAAAGAATTCCGATTACAAATTAAATTGGATATCAAGATTACATCACTGTTAACATAAATACAAATAACGAAATATACTGAGAATAAATTTAAAAAATTAGTCTTTGATCTTCATATTACACAAAACTTGCGCTTCTTTTGAAATGTAAAAAACTTTATAGTTTCCCGATAAAATAAAGGAAAAATATTTAATTGAAAATTTTTTGATATAACACGCGTTCCTTACGGGATTTCATTTTGTTTTTTAAAGTTCTCTATGAATATCGAATCTTATAAAAAAAAATTGCACTAGCATATAGGAACAAATTACAATATTTTTTAATCAAAAAAAAATTAAGTTTTCGACGAAATAAAAGAATAAAATGTATGCGTATAAAATACATGTGAAGAGTTCGATCTTGTAACAGACTTGGACATAATTTTTTTTAAATTTTAATTAAACGATTATTAATTCAAAAAGAATTCATAATTCGCACAAACTTAATGTAAATAGGTATTCAGTTATAAAATTAATGAAATTTTCAAAGTTTTTTTAACCATTAATACTCATATGAGCATTTTTATTAGAAAATACGGTTTCGTAGCACGGAAAAAAAAACTTTTTGGATAGGTTCACGCTTACCGCCATTATTTTCTGGTAGTCAAATGTTTACACGTAGTCGGCAATGGATGACAAAAAGATTTTTCCACTTTTATGTGAAAACACGCGTTTTTCATATCTGAGCTAACACAAGGTTTCAATATAACTGAAAAGTAAATAAAATTTAAAAAAAATAGAAGATGAATTCGAATTGCCAGGGAAAAACCACTCCAGAATAAAAAAAAACTTTTCTTTTTACACTGACATTTATCCAAGTTATCGTCAATTTAAGATTTTCCTAAATTTTATCTGAAAATATAATGAAATTTTTCTGGTAAAACCCTACTTTTGAACTTAAAAAATGCATAACTTGCTTATTTTTCATCGTAAATTATAGTAATCGTAATTTTTTTTTTCATTCTTGTTTTTTTTTCTTCCTCATTTTCATATACATAAAATTCAATTTACACGTCAAAAACCAATAAAAACTATCTTACATAAATTTTGCTATTTGAAGCTATAAATATTTTTTGACTTATAAAAAAGTAAATTTTAATACACGAAAATGATTGTTTTTCTTAAAGAAATAAAATGCCGGGGAAAAATTAATCGATATTAGAAAGAAAATTACTATTTTATGATGAAAATAATGCATATTTACAGTTTAGAATTATATTTACCAAAAACGTTATTTTATAATTGTAAGGTAGCTCTGAAATGAAAAACAAGGTTTTTGATTTAAAAGTAGAAAAATCTTTTTAGCATCCATGATCACCGATTTTGTGTTCGCACGTTTTTTTGCATTCTCTAGGGTTAAAACTATCAGTAAAATGGAGATATTTTATGATAGATATCGATTGGAGATATCGAATAATAACCATATTTTCAAATAATGGTATTTTCTGTTTTCTTTATTTTTTTATGCAAAACATTTTGAGACAAAAATTGTCCAGAAATTAAGTATCCGAATTGAGATATCGAGTACGAAAACCATATTTTCAGATATTAATACTTTCACAGAATTAAATGAAATATTATACAAAATAAAATGTTTATTGTAGTTTTTAAAAAATTTTTTTTTTAAGTTTTTTTTAAATTTTGTTTATTTTTTTAAATTTTTTTTAAATTTTGTTTATTTTTTTAAATTTTGTACACGAAAAAAAATGAACATTGGTTTTTTGAGCACAGCAAAATAAACATAAGAGAATTAAACACCAAAAAAAAATATTAATTTCTGAAACTAGTTTTTTAGACACGATTTTTTAAACACGAAAAAAATTTTTTTTTTTAATTTTTAATATTAAAAATAAATTTTTTTAAAAATTTTACAATTAAAATTAAAAAAAATTTTTTTTTCTTGTTTAAAAAACCGTGTCTAAAAAACTAGTTTCAGAAATTAATACTTTTTTTGGGTGTTTAATTTTCTTATGTTTATTTTGCTGTGCTCAACAAACCAATGTTCATTTTTTTTCGTGTACAAAATTTGCCGCGTCAAATTTTGAGAAAAAAATTTTGATAAAAATAAGTATCAGATAAAAAAAATTATTATAAACGATGTTCCTAAAATTAGTAATCCCATAGAAATAAATTAGGTATATTAATATACGTCCAAAGACAAAAAAAAATTTCGTGTTTTTTGGATTATTTTGTGACGAAAATTTTTGGAAAAAAATTTTCAAAAAATTAATAATCAGGTTCCAGATATCGAATAAAAACCGTTATTTCAAAATATAAGTACTTTCATAGAAATAAATGAGGTATTAAATTCAAATTAAAAAAAAAGTAGTTAGAGATTTTTTGATAAAATAATTTGTGAAAACAAAATTAGGTCTTAATTCCACAATGGTTATGAAATTCGCTAGTTATCCACATACATACATAATACGTACATACACACAAACATACAAGCTTTTTTTAAAAACCGATTTTTTAGCTTCCTGAGGTCTCAAAACGCGATTGTATTTAAAACAATTAAAAATCAAAATTTCACCTATCACCATGGTTCGTCTGGAACCAATTTATTTTAAATTTTTGGTGGTAATTATCACTTATTTTCTAGTAGAAATGCTCATAGAAAAGGTTTTAGGTCATTAAACTAATTTTTTTTAAATATAAAATTTAACGTATGAAATAGGTTCTGCTTAAATTCACAGACAAATACAGATTTTTTCGAAATATTTACATTTTTAAAATCGAAAAATTTTTCTAATCCTCGATATAGGTTTTCCGTATTTTACAATACAAATCTATATTAAGTTAAAAAAATATTTGCTCCCAGTATTAAATATTAAATTATTTTAACTGGCGGTTTTTGTGTGACGAGCTAAAGCCGAAAAGCTTCAAATTTTCAGATTTTCCATCTTTCTACTTGAAAATTTAAAAACACGTACAAAACTTCGGATATGTAGGGAAATTTTCTACCTAAAGCCATTTTCTAAAATTCACATAATAATTTAAAAAATAATTTGTCGTAAACCACAATTTTTTTTCAGTGTAGCTACAAGGCATACATAAAGGTTAAGCCGTTTAAAATTTCACAGGACCAGAATGCCAATCCGAATATACTTAAAATCAAATTTTTTTCCTGGGATCAGTTTGGGACCATACCAGTACCCAATCTTTGAGGATAGGATATTTAACTCGATATTTAAAAATATTTTAAAATCAAGAACGACGAATAATACCGTCCACAGATCTTGTTCCCCCCTCTACTTACATAAATAAAAATAGACTAAGATGTTTTTTGATTCTTCTATCTTTTTTTACTCTTTATAATCCTGCAGGAGGTGCCATATTTTATAGCAGGTTTATATTTAAAGAAAAGCATTGTGGTGGGCGTGAACCATCGTTAAATTATATGAATGAGCATGAGAACATATTTTTATTAATAAATACTACTTCTGGTACTACCTATACTATATGTGTTTCAGATCAACTAGCAGATGTATATATACAGTATATATGTATACTTTACCTACTTTTGAAAAAGTATAATATTTTATGGGATTGACACTATATTTTCCTTGCGAATTTTCTGTTATATTTTTTTAAGGATACTTTTTCAAATTAGGCTAAAGAATTTATTGATATCTAGAATTAGCCTGGGATGTCTATTTTTTTTAAATATATTTTTTCAAATAAGTCTAAAGAATTTATTGATATCTTGGATTAGCCTGGGATTCCTAAGATTTTTTTATACATTAGACATCTTAAATTTACATTACACCTTTTTTTGCTTTTTTTCTATCCCTGCCGGATCCGTAAGGCAATAATTAAATTATGCATAATAAATATTATCAAAATGCTAAAACTTTTTATTAAAAATATTGGCTTACAGACCCGGCAGGGATAGAAAAAAAGCAAAAAAAGGTGTAATGTAAATTTAAGATGTCTAATGTATAAAAAAATCTTAGGAATCCCAGGCTAATCCAAGATATCAATAAATTCTTTAGACTTATTTGAAAAAATATATTTAAAAAAAATAGACATCCCAGGCTAATTCTAGATATCAATAAATTCTTTAGCCTAATTTGAAAAAGTATCCTTAAAAAAATATAACAGAAAATTCGCAAGGAAAATATAGTGTCAATCCCATAAAATATTATACTTTTTCAAAAGTAGGTAAAGTAAGTAAAGATATCATAACAGTCGCAAGGTTTAAAGAAAAACTATGTGAAGCATTTAATAAAACTAAAATAATGAATAAAAAACGCTGCCAAATTATGGGCACTAAGCTTCCTCAAGCAATGACAAATATTCAATATGAGTTGATATGTATAATATATATATGCGAGCGTATACGCGTATCCGGTATCACGGCGAGAATTTTATTTACATAATAATACTATAAGCAGCTGTGATTTTTTTTTTATTTTACGACTGTACGGGCCCGTTTTTAAATATCTATTTTTATTCATGTTCTCCTGATACATTTGGATATACAAAATTCAAAATATTTTAAGTAATTCATGTACCAATATTATATGTATACTAACTCTTGCGTTATTATTACCTAATAACAGAAAAGAATAAAAATCCCCTTTCCTTATTAAATTTATTTAAAATATTTTTATTCAAAATTATAAGGATACCTCTTCTATACTTATAACTACTGGATCAAAAAACTGAAATAAAAACTTCGATATAAATCGAAAAAATGCGATAAATCGCAAAAATTCGATAAAAAAAACGTAAGTCAAACCAAAATTCGATATCTCAGCCGTCTCCGATCGTGAGTTAAATGTAAAAATATGTCCCTCTCACTTAGAAGCAATGAATTTAGAGTGAGAGAAAAAAAAGAGATATATATAAGCAAAGCTAGCTTTTGCTTGCGATGGAGGGTCGCGTGACCGCCCCCCCTCAATCCCATAAATCCAAAGCTAACGCTTTGGCTTGATATATTATGTATAGTATACTATACTATAGTTATACATTCATGTACAATGGTTATAATTTGACAATCTTGCTTATAACTAGATAATTTATCTCTCTCTTACTTTTTATTTTACTATAGCTTATGATTTCACAAATTACTAAAAACTTGTCAAGTAGAAATGATAAAAAACTGGTTTTTGAAATAAAACAATTTTAATTATCACATTACATTTATATTCACTAATACCACACTAATACTTATTATATAATTAAAAATGTACCACGCGTGTCCAAATTGTATGAAAATTGTAAATTTTTGTAAAATTAATTTTATGATGCTTTTATTGTAATAGCTTATTTTTATTTTAAAAATATTAGTAAAAATTATTAATACCAAAATGTAAATATAGTATATATTTAATAAATTTAAATTTATTATCATTATAAATATTAAAACATTACGAGACAAATTACAATAATGTAAAAAATTTTGAAACATTAATAGCTATAAAATTATATTTTACTTAATTAAATTAATCAAACTCATTTAAAATTAGAAACGAGAACCCAAAAGCATTTTTTTTGTATATTCATGGTGCATGTATTTTTTAACGAAGCACAGTTTATTATTTTTAATAATTTTCTGAGTTCTTACAAGAGTATGCTTGAAAATATTTTCAAAATTTGTCAATAACTAATTTGTCAATAACCAAAAATTAAAATGTTATGGTCTTAATCTTTTTTTTTTTTTAAATATTTTTATTACATGATCACTTAAAATTTTAAATTTAAACACACAATAAAAACAATAGTTTAATGTTCATTTTTTATTTAAAATTTTAAAAATTTAAAGGTTTTATGAAATTTAATAATTTTTTCAGAAAATTAGCCACTTTTAGGAAAAAGATTTACTATTTAATCATTTTTTTATTTTAAGTTTTTTTGGTAAAATCTAATTTTAGTCATCTTTACTAAATGGAAGTTTACTAAAATTTTGGTTATCCTAACCATACACTTTTTTCTTAATGTACATATAAAAATATATGTAATAAAATTATGTGATGAAAAGATAAAAAAAACATTCTCTTCTGCTAAGAATTTAGATTTTTTATTTTTTTTTTAAGATTTTAAAAATAAAATTTATTTCAAAATTTATTGTTATATGAACATGTTAATATAAAAATATTTTTTCAAGCAGTTAATTTTGTAATTGCAGGCCCAAAGAGTTCAGATGATAAATCAGCTAGATGTAATAATAGAAGAACCTACAGAAATTCATCCAGTAAGTTCTAAGTATTGGTTGTTTTTTTGAAATTATAACATAGATTACCAATAATGGGTATATGATTTATTTATTTTCCTGATGCTAATGTTATAAGTAAACGATACATTTTTTTCTTTAAAAATTATAAATGTAACAAGATATTATTATGTGATTATACATCAATTAGTCTGATTGAGGTTTTTCTTTTTTTGTATTAATTAATAGGTTGATCCATATATTGCTGAAAATACCGTTCAAGAAATTAATGAATATTTATTTGAAGAGCAATTGTTCGATGAATCATACGCAGCATCGAATTTGGAAGATGTAAGTATATTCATTTTATTTAATAAATAAAGAATTATATCATGAGAATTTTGACGAGAAAAAAAAAGTTGATTAATTCTTAGAAATTCGTTACACATCTTGTTACTTAATATCAAACCTGCACCTATCTCATATAAACTTTGAGTCATTCAAAAAGTAGATAACATTCTAAACTTTTGTTTCAGATATATTATGATGAATTAATGGAAAATCATTTTAACTTTAATTTGGAAAACCAATTAGCACCTGGGAAGTCGCCACTTGAATCCCTTCTTGAATCTCCGGGTTTTTTCGAAAAACAAAAATTTGAAATTTTGATATCACCAGCAGAACTTCTTTTTATGTCTATAAAATTTTGTGTTACTCAAAATTTGCCATTTTCAGGTTTAAATTATTTTTTTCATAGTATTAATTTTTTACTGGGACGAACTGTTTTACCAAATTGTGATTCAATAATTGAAAAGTTAATAGATAGCAAAAAAAATTGCCAGTTTCATGCACTATGCCCTGAATGTAATTTTTATTTAGGACCACTGGAGAATTTAAAAAAGGATGCTATCTGTACCAATGAAAAATGTAATTTAAATTTTAATAGCCATAGTGCATCTTACACAAACTTTTTTTGTTTAATTGATCCTAGCGATGATATAGCCGAACTTTTAGAAAATCACGAAGATTATTACGATTCAGTTCTTAACTGGAAAAGTAAACCAAATGAATTGCACGATATATATGATGGAAACTGTTACAGATCTTTTGTTGAAAATTTGCCTGAAGGAAAAAAGAAAAAATATGTATCTGCAATTTTTAATACTGATGGTGCACAAAAATTTGGTAGCTCTAATAAAGCTGTGTGGCCTATTCAACTAATGATAAACGAACTTCCTCCTCAAGTACGAATAAAAAATTTAGTAACATGTGGTTTATGGTTTGGAAACGATAAACCACCTATGAATATTTATTTAAAAAAATTTGTTGATTTATTAAACGAAAACGCTTCTAAAGGATTTACATGCACAATAAAAAATGAAAAAAGGTCTATAAGTCTATATGTGATTTGTGCTTGTATTGATACTATTGCAAGAGCTCCAGTAAATGGAACTGTACAATTTAATGCTTACTATGGGTGTGACTGGTGCTTGCAAATTGGTGAATACGCATATGGAAGTATGAGGTATCCCGTCGAATTACGATTATCTAAAGAAAGAAATGGTAAAAAGCAATTTAAATATATGAAAAAAGCTGTAAAAACTGATTTACCTGTTTTTGGGACTAAAACTATTACTCCACTTGTCAATCTACACAAAGATATTAAAGGTTTTGATTTAATTAATGGATTTGTTACTGATTATTTTCATTTCTACTCAGGAGGTGTTGTTAAACAAGTAACCGAATATCTTATTAAAATTATGTCAAAAGAAGACTTTGAACTTGTGAATAAATTACTACTGAATATTAAATTGCCCAATCAGTGCATTCGTTTAACTCGATCCTTGACAGAAAGAAAATTTTGGAAATTCCGAGAGTGGGAAAATTGGGCACTTTTGTACAGCGTACCTTGTCTGTCTTTAGTTCTAAGCCAAGATTTGATTGATTACTGGTGTTTATTAATAGAAAGCCTGAATATTTTATTAAAAGCACCAATAAAAATTGAAGATTTGAATAAAGCCTTCGATAACCTATCTTTATTTGAAGCATTGACTCAAAAGTATTTTACAGCAGCTGCAATGACTTATAATGTGCACCAATTGAGACATGTTTGTCAAAATGTTTATAATTGGGGTCCTTTGTGGACTCACTCAGCTTACGGATTTGAGGCTCAGAATAAATATTACCTTGAATCAATAAAATGCTACAAAGGAGCAATTTTTCAAATATTACGAGCACTCAACTTAAAACGTACATTACAAAAAGTAGAAACAGAAATTCATCATCGTTTGATAGACAGTGAATGTATTCTTAATTTAGATTACTTAACTCCCGCCTGTGTTAAAAACACTATAAAGATTTCTGAGAATATACGTTACTTTGGACCTAAATGCCATTTAGGAATTAATATACTCAATAAGTTTCAGATAAATCCTATTAATGTCATGGCGTACAGAAAAATAGTTAAAAGGAGTTGTGTTTATATGACATGCGAAATTATCAATGAACGTTCTTGCAATTCTTATGCCCAATTATCAGATAAAAGATTCATAAAAATTTATGCATTTTTAATTAATACAGCTACTGCAGATGAATGGGTCTTATTCTATGAAGTGGAAGTTCAAGAAAGCATTTATCATTTCTCATTGTTTCATGTAACGAATATTAAAGCGGATTTAGAATTATGTAATACAAAAGATATAATTGGACCTTCAGTTTTCATGGCTTTAGATACACAAGGCAATAGTCACAGATACTTTATAAGTCCTTTGCCGAATTTCTTAATTTACTCATAAAATTGTAGCAGAAGCCTATTTTTTAAAAAGTTTTTTATTATATAAGTATTTCAAATTTTTTTGAAATTGTTACATTACTATCAAAGAATACAAAATGAAATTTTATTTTATTTTATTTTAATTAGAAGTTTACACAGGAATTCCCGTTTTTAAGATTAAAAAATGTACGAACATAAAAATTTATTGTTTATAAATAAAATCATTGATAATAATTAAAATTATTACAATATTATTTATATGAACAAGTATACTATACATGCATCTGTATTCAGCAATAATAATGAAATAATAACTAAATTTTATATCATATCATATTACATATATATAATAGAGTGTGTCATATTTTTGTTTTCGATATTTTTTGGCTCCCCCCATTTTTTTCGAATAGTTTGATCATAAAAAACCCCCATCTCCAAGGATTTTGATTTTTAAATTTTTTAACCCGTGCCACCGAGCACTTGAAGTTTCCCATTTAAATATCATGGGAATTTTGAGTTTTTAGCTATACAAATTTTGATAAAAGCCAAATAGCGTTTATAAAAGCTAATTTTTACTGAAAACATACTTTTATATGTTGTAAAGACATGCAAACAGCCCTGCATTCATTCCAAAGGGAATTTTGGGGATAGAAACGCAAATTTACATGTTGGCTCAATCTTATAAAATAGGGTTTTTTGGTAATGCTGCAACCTCAAAAATTAAACAAAACACTTCTGGTTATTCTACTTTTTTTGATGTAAGTGTCACCTTTCAAACGACGTAAGCCGTTAATTTTTATCATTGATTCTCTCACCGCTATAGTCAATTAACCTATTGGTAATTTTTGACCCGAAGGGCCAAATTTTTAAATTTGTTTAAATTGCTGCCAATTTTCGATAAAATTGAGTTTTATAGGCCTTACAAGTTTTCTGCAAGCTTCAAGTTTTCAAAAATTTTTTACTCGTCTCTTCTTTAAATAGTTTTTAAGATATCATTTTTCAAAGTAAATGATAAAACTTGATTTTTTTTTAAACCCTGAAATTGGGACTATGACTTTAAATTATCATCTCTGGTTAATAATTTATTGAAAAGCAATTTACAAAAAATTTTTGTAAATTTGAAGCTTGTAGAAATTTTTTAAGACCTATAAAGCTTAATTTCGTCAAAAATTACATTTTTGACAGCAGTTTAAAAAAATTCAAAAATTGATTATTTTTATTCGAAAATTACCAGTAGGTTAATTGACTATAGCGCTGAGAGAATCAGTGATAAAAAAACGCAATTTACGGCATTTGAAAGGTGACATTTACACCACAAAAAGTAGACTAATCAGAAGTATTTTGGTTCATTTTTGAAGTTGTAGCGTTTTATCGAAAATTCCCAAAAAACCCTGTTTTATAAGATTGTGCCAACAAATTGAAACAATTTGCGTTTCTAGCCCTAAAATACCCTGTAGAATAAATGCAGGGCATTTTGCATGTCTTTACAACATATAAAAGTATGTTATCAGTAAAAATTAGCTTTTTAAAACGCTTTTTGGATTTTGTGAAAATTTGTATAGCTAAAATCCCAAAATTCCCATGTTATTTTAATGGGAAACTTCAAGTGCTCGGTGGCACGGGTTAAAAAAATCGAAAATCAAAATCCTTGGAGCTGGGAATTTTTTATGACCTAAATATTCGAAAACAATGGGGGGAACCAAAAAATATCGAAAAAAAAAAATAAGACACACTCTAATATAAAAAACAAAGAAAATAAGTATAAAAAAATTTTTTAGTGTATAATTACATATATAAAGTAAATAATATTATTAATAGTTTATAGTACATAACTAATATATATTTTTTCCTCAGGAATTGGATGAAAACACTAGTTTTTTTATCTGGGGTTCTCCTAAGCCACAAAATCTTATGCTTCTATTTTTACTAGTTTTGTTCAATCTTATATATTTTGCATTAGGAGCCCATTTGAGCCCAAAAGGTTGGAAATATTTAAGTTATCTTTAATAAGTAAATAGACAGAAAAAAAGTGCTTAAGAAAATACGAAATCGTTTCGTCTTATAATGAAAATGCACTGAAGTATCAAATTTTTTAAGTTATTGTACTTCATGTAACGTAAAATTGAGCTTATAGGAGAAATAATTCCAAAGTCTTTAATTTATGATAACTCGTTTATTGAAGACAAAAATTTTTAGCATTTTTACAAGCAGTTTTTTTTCGAATTATTATTTATTAAAGATAATTTTTAATATTTAAAACCCTTTAGGCTCAAATGGACTACTAATGCAAAATATATAAGTTTGTACAAGACCAGTAAAAATAGAAGCATACGTTTATATGGCTAAGGAAAACCCCAGATAAAAAAACTGGTGGTTTCATCGAATTCTCTAGTAAAAAATATATATTAGTAACTATTGGAAATATTATTCAGAAAATTTTTTATTCAAGACTGGGAAACTTTTAAAAAGTTGTGTCCTCATAATTCGTACCCTAAAAGACTAAAAATTAGAATTTTTCTGCTGTAAATTGTAGTAAAATGTTAAAATAGTCAGTTTGAATTTTACGGGAGAAGTTACTAGGGAATAGGTCTTGTAGTCCAGTTTATAACATCATTTGAATCTGCTAGAAAAATTCAACTTTTAACATTTGAAGTGCTCTAATAAAAGAAAAATAATTTTCAACAGAAATATAATACTTCAAAATATTTAAAATTAAAGTAACTAATAAAAAAATGTGTGAAAAAATTCGTAATAAACAAAATCATTAAAAACGAGACTGATTTTTTTATTTTAAAAATAATCGAAAATTGGATACTATAGCTTTCGAGTTGATTTCAGCTGTTTTAGGTAATTTCTAAAGCTCGTAATTAATTAATTTTATTTTATTTAACTTTTTATCATTACCTTTTAATATTATTTTGATTACTTAATTACAATAATATTACACTTAAAAAAGTTTTATAAGCTAAGTAAGTAATCTTTATTTTTAAAAACGTTATTTTTACTTTTGAGCTGCTTTAAGATGCTAATAATTAAAAATTAGTATCTTTTTTTTATAAAATGCTTTTTTAAAATAATTCATGAGTACAATATAAGCGATGATAATGATTTTAATTGATTAAAAAACAAAATTACAAAAATTGGTTTTTTTAAATATTGGAAAAACGTGATTTTGTGCCCTCCAACTGAAAAAAAACTATTGTACACAAAACGTTTTTTATATTCATTGTTTTTTCACGACTGTATATTATGATCTAAGGAACGCGAAAAAACGTATTAGCAAGGTGTGCTAGCAATTTTTTTTTTCAAAAGGGTTGAACAATTGAACATATAAGCGCAATCTTTTGGTGTCATTTCTCATATATATTAGAGTGTATCTTATTTTTTTGCTCCCCCAATTTTTTTCGGATATTTTGGTCATAAAAACCCCCAGCTCCAAGGATTTTGGTTTTCGATTCTAAAAACCCGTGCCACCGAGCACTTGAAGTTTTCCATTTAAATAACATAGTAATTTTAACTTTTCAGCGTCATAAATCTTTAACGTGATTCAAAATTTTTTTAAACAGTGGCTGACAGATAGAAAATGATGTTTAGACATATAAAAATTGATCCTCAATATTTTAAAAGTCTCATAACACTTTATTTTTTCAAAATAAAATTTTTAAACATCACCATTTTCCCAATTAAAATACGTTGTTTTTTATTTGTAATGTAATTAATATATATTATTAATATATATTTTTTAATAATCTTGAGTAAATTTTTTGACAAATTAAATAAATAATCAAGTTGTAACAGAGCATGTGATTTTTTAAATATTTTATTTTTATTATTCTGGCATAAAAGTGAAGAATAAAACAGGGCAACAGATTTTCTGCACTGTTTATATTCCTACACGCATTGTAAAAAGTAAATTTCTTTGATAAACATGAAAAATTTGATTATTTTAGAAAATCTAGTCAGTTTTCAAAATAATTGGAACATATTCGATAAAAATCGAAAATTTACGAATTTTAGTATATTTACAAAAAATTCGTATATTTTCAATTTTTATTTTTGTGCATTTTCAAAAAAATCATAAATTTACAATTGACTTGTAAATTCACGATAAAATCGAAAATATATGATTTTTTTTGCGAATTCAAGAAAAATGATTGTAAATATACAAGCGTTAATTTTCGTTGAAAAATGAACGGAGAAGCGTTTTAAAAATATAAAAAAATATTTTAGAAATATTTTAACTGTGCCGATTATACCTTCTTTTTTTGAAACTATGATTTAACTTTTTCCTGCAATAAGCATGGAAAATAAAAAAGAGTGTTAAAGAGTTGGCCCCGTTAATTCATTTAAAAAAGAATAAATAAAGATAAGTTTTTAATTATTATTTACAAATTTATAGATTAATTGCCTAATTAATTGTATTGTTAGAAAATGCCTCTAAAAAGTTTTATTATCATTTTATTAAAATTTTCATATTAAGTGACCCAAAAGAATGTAAAACCTGCTTGGAAAATTTAATATACATATCACAAAAAAATGTAATAAGCAATATGTATATATTATAAAGCATTCACGAGGATTAAAAAAAAGTATATACTTTGATTATTATTATACTCTACCTTTTATTCTTTAATATATTTTTCTCTCTTTCTGTGTCTTTGCTTTCGTTCTTCGCAGACTTTATTTTAAGTTTAGTATAATTTCAGCATCAATAGAACACGCATCTCAGTTTATATATTATTAATTTGCCACTAAAATGTTTGCGAAAGTATATATTCGCCATAAAAAAGAAATGACAGTCGTTCCGATCGAAATGCTACGTGACAGAGATGATAAAAGTAACGCAATACCGTTTGATCCAAAAACATTGGACCTAAATAGATTGTACTTTATTCGCGAGTGCAACAAACTATGCAAAGTGAACCATCAACATTTAAGAAGTGTACAAGTCTTTAGGGTGAGAAAAACAAAAAGAGCAGCTGAAAGAGTGCCTAAGTCCAGAGACAGGGTTGAAAACAGTAGATACCGCAGCAGTTCTGACTGTTTTGATAATGACAGTGAATCTTCGGTGTCTTCAGAGAATGATGATGAAACCGAATCATGTGTTAGAGAAGAGGAAGAATTGGGCAGAGAAACATCAGACCTTGAGTATGATCAAACAGTAGGGCAAACAGGACCAATTGAAAATAAAAAAAAAAGAAAAAGGGTAAGTAAAATTTTCTTTACATATTGGATTTTTTTACCAGCTATTAATTTTTTTATTTTTTTTATTGTTTATGTATAAAATAAATTTCTTATTTTTAAATAGTTTAATAGTTTATATACTTGATTGACTTGATTGTTTTTTTTTTAAATTAAATATTTCTGGTAATTAACTAAGAATTAAATTTTTTTATTAATTTATTAATTATTAATTAATTTATTAATTATTAATTAATTTAAAAAAAGAAAATTCTTTTTTTATCCGATAACGTCATGCAAAAATTCATTAAAAAACATTCTTTTTTAAATTTTGTGAGCTTTCACATTGATCATAACAAGGTAATTTTTACTAAATAGGGTTGTTTTTTTAATGCTTTTTTTTGCTAAGTTTTATACTGCAAAAATCTGTATGAACTAAGTAAAAAGCTGCATAAAATTTTGTATAGATTACTCCATATAGTACGTAAAGCGGTAAAGTTTTGAAAAGTAAAGTAAAAATAATTTTTTTTTTAAATCTTAGTTAGATAACACTCTATTGTTTAATTTTTTCTATAAATAAATAATTTATTAATTTATGATACTACAATATTTCTTTAAAAGCACGGCTGACCTAAAATAATATGTGAGTTCAATAAAATTCTTATTTTCTTAATTTCTTAAAAACTATAAAAATGAGACAAAAGACTTAAAAAGCCGCAAAAGAAAAAAAAATATGCTTATGACAATGAATAAAAAAAAATTATTATTATTTTAACAGTTTTGTTTTATTATGTAAAATTAAAAAAAAAAATTTTATTAACAAAAAAAACAGTATTTAATTATTAACAATAATTATTTTTTTAAATTAATTTTTATTAAGGCTTGAAATGAAAACCTATCAACATTTTGCAGATGCTAACTTAAATTTTAGTCCGCATTTGTTTTTATAAATTTTCGAATAAATCCACTTGCAAAAAAAAATATGTTATTATGTTTTAGAGATGTATAAGTTTAGAGGAGAGCTCTGTAATATGCGGCGGTTTATCGGTACACTATGTAAAAAGTAACTTCCTTATATTAACAAAAAAATTAGAAAATTTTCGAGAAATTAGTAAATTTACTAAATTTAGTATATTATCGAAAAATTCGAGAATTCTCGATTTTTTTTTTGAATTCATAAGAAAAATTGATAGTTTATAATTTTTTTTCGAAAATTTACAAAAAATAGTCGTAAATTTACAAAAAAAAAAATTGAATTTGCAACTTTTTTCGTAAATGCAGAAAAAAATTCGAGAATTCTCGAATTTTTCGATAACATACTAAATTTAGTAAATTTACGATTTTTTTCGAATATTTATAAATTTTTTTGAAAATATACTAATTTTTCGAAAATTTTATAATTTTTTTGTTAATATAAGGAAGCTACTTTTTACAGTGTACATCTGTGTTTCGAATATCAAAAGAAAACGGAAAAAAATTTTGCAAAAATCGTTGAAATTGAAAAATTGAAAAAGAGAACATTACCAGTTAAAATAAGGGGAGGGGGTTAAATTGTTACTGGCAATACGTGCATAATCGTATCCAGGAGAAGATGGCTTTATTTTTAAAAAATTTAATTTAATTTTCCATATACACAAAATTACAATATGTATTAGAATATATTATATTATGTTAATATACTTGCTAACTTGAAATTTGCTTGTTTTTAATATTTTAATTACAACGCTTCTTAATCAGAGATCCATGGGGGTACGGTAAAGGCTTTTTTTTTGTCCCTTCGTGATTTTTGAACTTGAACTGATTTTTTTTCGTATTTAACGACCTCTTAAAGTGCTCTGGTGTAAGAATTTATTTTTTATACATGGCTAAATTTAAACCAAACCAGCACAAGATGCATGGTCGGGTCTTCAAATCGGTTCCAAAGTATTTTTTTTCGAAAGTACTACTAAAAATAAGCCTCCATGCCAATTTTTAGCTTATAAGGTTCAGTCTTCGATTTTTGGCGGCCATTTTTGTGTTTTGAACTCAAAAAAAAAAGTAAGAAAAATGAGAGAAAATTTTTCTTATTTTTTCGGTAAAAGACTCACATTCGCATGAAAAATTTTTTCCTCTGTGACCCAGATAGGAAATTTCCCGTAGAATCCGATTCTGGGGTCCAAATTTTTTTTTTGAGCTGTGCATGCGCGAGAAATCGCTAAAATATCGATAAAAGCGTGTTTTTTTTCAAATTTAAATTTCTTCTGAAGCATATCAATAAAAAATCCTCTAGTAGGACTCAAAATGCTTCTGATACTTCAAATTTTATGACGAAAAAGAGAAACCACTGGGTTATTGCGTTTTGAGAGCTCTAGATCAAAATATAGCAGCTTTAAAAGTTCATTATTTACAAAATTCAAATTTCCCGCCAAGTCACGTGACCAATTAAAAATCTGACCGAAAATTCGGATTCTGCGGGAAATTTTACATAAGAATACCAATTTTTGTGTATTTTCAAAATTTTGTATCAATTTTACGAATTTTTAAATTTTTAACCAAAATACTTAAAATTTCAAATAAAATGCATTTATCAAAAAACGATGTTTTATTGATTTTTTCAAATTTCTAATCATTTAAAATTCATTAAAATGAAATATAAACTTTTAATATGATTAAAATTTTGAAATTTAACATTCATTCACTTATATTTTATCAAAAAAGTTTATATTTCTTGCTTTAGTTAAATTTTAAATGATTAAAAAATGAAAAAATCAATAAAACATCGTTTTTTGATAAATGCATTTTTTTTGAAATTTTAAGTATTTAGGTTAAAAATTTAAAAATTCGTAAAATTGATACAAAATTTTGAAAATACACAAAAATTGGTATTCTTATGTAAAATTTCCCGCAGAATCCGAATTTTCGGTCAGATTTTTAATTGGTCACGTGACTTGGCGGGAAATTTGAATTTTGTAAATAATGAACTTTTAAAGCTGTTATATTTTGATCTAGAGCTCTCAAAACGCAATAACCCAGTGGTTTCTCTTTTTCGTCATAAAATTTGAAGTATCAGAAGCATTTTGAGTCCTACTAGAGGATTTTTTATTGATATGCTTCAGAAGAAATTTAAATTTGAAAAAAAACACGCTTTTATCGATATTTTAGCGATTTCTCGCGCATGCACAGCTCAAAAAAAAAATTTGGACCCCAGAATCGGATTCTACGGGAAATTTCCTATCTGGGTCAAAGAGGAAAAAATTTTTCATGCGAATGTGAGTCTTTTACCGAAAAAATAAGAAAAATTTTCTCTCATTTTTCTTACTTTTTTTTTTTAGTTCAAAACACAAAAATGGCCGCCAAAAATCGAGGACTGAACCTTATAAGCTAAAAATTGGCATGGAGGCTTATTTTTAGTAGTACTTTCGAAAAAAAATACTTTGGAACCGATTTGAAGACCCGACCATGCATCTTGTGCTGGTTTGGTTTAAATTTAGCCACATTTAAGTTGTCATTTATGCGATTAAAAGGTTTTAATAATGTTTTTATGAAGAGAAATCAAATTTAATATAAATTTACGTACACATTTTGTAAAATCGTGTGACACACCTTATCAAAAAGCAAGTTAAAATTTTTTCTGTATGGAAAAAGTTTAACCTTATGATATAGTAGTTAATCTCCCAATAAAAATTTTTATTGTGTGACACACCTTATCAAAAAACAAGTTAAAATTTTTTCTATATGGAAAAAGTTTAACCTTATGATTTAGTAGTTAATCTCCAAATAGAAATTTTTGAAAATTAATTGACGGGTGTGAGTGACAGACACTCAAAGTATAGGAATCTCCTTCGTGACAGGGAACGGTAAAGGTTTTTTGCTATATTTTTATGTTTTGTAGTAGTCAAGTGTATCATCAAAAGCTTATTGAAATGAAAAATTAAAAAAAATAAATGTCTTTTAAGCGCGGGAGCCTGTATTATTATACTATTATATACAATATATAACGTATTAAAACGAAGGAGTTCCCTGAGGGAGTACATTTTGGGGAGTAGTTCTCCTTTCGCATAATCTCTTTGCCTTTCGCTTTCAAAAATTGAATTTTTTAAAAACCGGGGAATTAAAAGAGTGGGCAGTTCGTCTACTCCCTCACTCCCTTGATTTCGAAAATCGAGGTCCTGGATTATAATGATCTTCAATATGAGCCAAGCAGAATATTGATTCAAGTTGTCCAAATCTAGAAGTCCATGCTTTTATAGCCCAAAAATTTTTAAAATTTAAAATATTGTATTTGTTTAAACAAATAAATATTAAAATTTTTTTAAGTTCTTCATTGAGGAACCATTGTGATTTTTTGGCATATTAGTACGTTTTGAGACCTCAGGAAGATTTTTTAGGTTTTTTACCGGTTTTTAAAGAAAGTCTGTATGTGTGTGTGAGTGTATGTAACTAACCGGTCATATTTCACAACCATTATGAAATTAAGACCTAATTTTTTTCTCAAAAATTTTTTCATAAAAAAATCTCTAACTACATACTTTTTTTTGTTAATTTGGATGTTATACCTCATTTATTTCCATTAAAGTACTTATATTTGAAATAATAGTTTTCACTGCATATCTCGAATCTGATAATTAATTTTGTTCAAATTCTGTTCCCAAAATTTTTTTCACAAAAAATACAAAAAGCACCAAATTTTTTTTATCTTTTTGGACGTAGTACCTAATTTATTTCTATGAGAGTACTAGTTATAGAAAGTTCGTTTATAGTAATATTTTGGATATGATACCGAAAAAATGTTTTTCTAAAAATTAAAAAAACAAAAAAATTAAAATACTACACGGCCAGGCTGCTTTGCTTGAATATTCAAGCAAATGCTTGGAATTTCAAACAATCAATTAAATCAGATAAAAAAGACTGTAGGAAAGCTTAAATTTTGTTCCCCTCCCTTTTTTAAAGAGTTATTTCAGAAAAAAAATTGGATTACCTGCTGCTATTCCTAATTGCCTATTTCTTTCATTTTTTAGTTAATTAAATTTCTGGTTTGTTACTGCTTTTACGTTATCCAGAGAGAATGGGGGGTAGGTAAATTAAGATGAAACAGAGTCATGTTTAAAAATAATTCAATATTGATTAGTAGATAAAAACTAAATTTTTAAATAATTATAAAAATTAAATAATTAAAAAAATATATATGTTTTGCTAACTACTTAATTTTTTTTATACTAATTAAAATTCTAATTAGTCTAATTATTAAAAAATAATCATTCAAAATTATCGAAATGTTATATCAAGTCTATTTATATTTACTTATTACCTAACATGGACTAAAGTTTAAATCTCACTGGTAAGTTTTTTGTCGGGAATTTGTCAAGCAAGACTCAGGTAAATATAGTTCAGAAAATTAATTGTCATGAAGTTTAAAAATGAAAAAAATTATTAAAATTTAACTTTCCTTAACTTAAAGTAATATTTTTTTTTTTAACATACTTTTTTTACATGACTTTTTTAAACATGACTCTGTTTCATCTTAATTTACCTAACCCCCCATTCCCTCTGGAAACATAAAAGCAGTAACAAACCAGAAATTTATATAACTAAAAAATGAAAGAAATAGGCAACTAGGAATAGCAGCAGGTAATACAAATTTTTTTTCTGAAATAACTCTTAAAGAAAAGGGAGGGGAACAAAATTAAAGCTTTCCTAGAAGTCTTATTTATCCAATTTAATTGATTGCTTGAAATTCCAAGCATTTGCTTGAATATTCAAGCAAAGCAGCCTGGCCGTGTATGCAAAATTTTTTTTGTGTAATAGGTACCTCATTTAATCTCATAAAAGTACTAATTTCTGAAAATATTGTAACCGATGATATTTCACAACTATAATGGAATTAAGAGAGAAATGTATGTAGGATTGTATGTTTGTTATCTGTGATATCAGTGGCATATTGATGTATTAAGCTCATTTTTTGAGGAACCTTAGTGCCAGCTAGTTGGCAGCGTATTTTATTTTCTTGTCCCAAATACAGAAAAGCATTGATTCTTTAATTAAAAAATTATTATAAATAATATATGGTTAAAATATTTCAAAATAAATACTTCCAAAAAAGCTTAGGTCTCAATCCACGCTCAACCTCTTTTGTTTAAGTTTTAAAAAAAATAGTAATAACCTCAAATAAAATTTATTTTAATAAAAAATATAATTTTTTTTCAGTTTTAATGCATAAAAAAAATAAATAAAAAATCAGAACAAATATTTAAATTTAAGTGATTTTAGATAAATAACGTATTTTCAAAAAATTTGAGTATTAGGCGTGGATGGAGATCTTTCGTTTTTAAAAATGTTTTAAAAAACAAATATATGAGATAATTCATTTCAACGAGCAGATTATATTTTTATGACTTGTCTGATTTGTCTGATTTTGTTGCTTGAATACATGACCAAAAATTCTGCATAATCAAATTTTTTCTTCATTTTTGCTCGAGTTTTCGGTCATTCAAACTCGATGCGTTATGTGAAAAAAATGTTTTTCTTTTTTACATAAACATATATAAATAACCTCCATAAAATTAGTACCTACAAAAAATTACTTATTATTACTTATATGAATGACTTAAAAATTACTAATGCAACTACCTTCATTGGCTAATCAAAAATAAAAAAAAATATTCTAATTTTTTCAAAAATTTTCGATACTTTCATTAATTTTTATACTTTGACAATTTTATTCGCTTAATGCTGAATACAAGTAAATAAAAAATTGTATACCTTACAATGGGGTGTGTAATATTATCTGGAAGATTGTTAAATTTTTTTAATTAACTTTTGGAAAATGGAAAAATTTGTATTATCTTTCAAAATAAGATGGATTTTTGTTATTTTTTTTTTTTTAATATAAAAACTGGTTTTTTTAACTAATTAAAATAATTTGTGCATAAAATATACTATACTGTTCATAGAAATTGTATTAGTAAAAGATTTACTTATTACCAGTTCAAAAACTTTCAAGAAATCAAGTTTTAACTTATAAAAACGTATTAAAAAAAGTGTGAAAAAGATCTTTTCAATATTTCATGATAATTTTATAATGCTATTATTTTATAGTAAGCAATAAACGTATTGAATTAAAAAAATTTTTTAGAAAGAAAAGCCAATGAGTGCATTGGAAAAAGCAAAAAAAGCGTCTCGTGATGCGGTACTGGAAGAAGTTTTAAGAGAAAGAACACAAACAAAAACCTATAACAAATTTTCATCAGTGGTAACAATAGGAAATCAAGAAAATCATAGAGGCCCCAGCAACATCCCAATTCCTTCTTCAAGTATTGCCACGACACCATGTTTTCAGCATCGTTCAACCAACAACAGCTCAATAAATTTAACAAATATTATCATTTCACCATTAGTTCAACAATCTAGACGCTTTGCGAACAGCGCCCAAATAACTCCTACACGTATTATTATCTCACCATCGCTTCGACAATCTGCAAGCAGATATCAAGAAAATCATAGAGGTCCCAGCAACATCACAATTCCTTCTTCAAATATTGCCACGACACCATGTTCTCAGCATCACTCCACCAACAGCAGCCTCATAAATTCTGCAAATATTATCAATTCACCAATAATTGAACAATCTGGACGCTTCGAGAACAACATCCCAACAACTCCTTCAAGTTCTGTAATGTCACCGCTAGTACTACAATCTTCTACCCTTACTAGCAACATACAGAATGAAGAGCAAAATCAAAGCGAAACTGATACGGAAAACAATAGTAGCCGAACAGATCGTGAAACACGGGACTTGTTGCGTAGAAATGAGCCTTACTATGAAAATGGAGGACCAGAACACATCACTAGGAGGAATCATATTCCTGTGAAGAATCGCAATAGACGCCAAGAAAGCATACGCTGCATGGATTTGCCGCAGTCGCCAGCAGTAAAAAGGAGTTTGAAACCACTAGGAAATGGCCTGGTACATGTTTGAAATATATTATTGAAATGTTTTTCAACGTTTATATGAAATAATAATCACTGATTTCTTTGATATTCGTAGATCTATATTGGAAACGGTGAATACCGAAAAGCTAGTATTTTCAGACCACATATGTTAAGAAGAAACGTAGAGGCCAAAAATTTTTTTTCTGGATTGATAGATATTTTCTTCGGTGAAGCCATAATTGCATACCGGTTGTGCGTAGGTAGAAGCACAAAAAACACCAAATTGAAAGCATTTCCCTCTAGGAAGTTGGATTGTCTTTTTTGTGAGTACTAAAGCCATAGTTATTTTCCTTCTAAAATAATAATTATAATTACTAAAAGTCAATGCATTTTTTTATTTTTAAGGGTGGTATTATCAGTGGCATAAGATACACAATTTGGAAGACGAAGCCTTGGACAACATGAAGCAAGGTTTTAACCAAATTCGCAATAAGTGTCAGTATAAAGGAAAAGCAGCAGCAGCAAATCAGCCAACTAATATACAAGAGGCACGCCGACAACTTCGTTATTAAAATCGTTATATAGAAATAAAAAAAAATTAAATTTTTATTTTAATTTTTATTGTAAATTTAATTGCTTTGTACCAAAAAAAAGCTTATTTTGACACTTTTATATATGTAAATAATTAAATGTCAAAAGTGTATAGAATTTTAAATTATGTGAAATTCATGTGTTTTGATGTTTTCAAAATATTTGCAATTGAATTTGCAAATATGTTAAAAACATCAAAATAAATCACATATCTCTGTTTTGCAAATGGTCATTTTGCATTTTAAAATTTTTATACAAAACTTGCTTGAATGTAAATGTTTGAGTAGATGGCAGCACTTTCTTAGTTTTTAAGATTGAATGAGTTTTTTTAAACAAGAGAATTGCTTCTTTTTACATTATGTGTACAAAATATGAGTAGATGGAAGCACTTTCTTATATAGTTTTTAAGATAGAATGAATTTTTTTGAAAACAAGAGATTAACTTATTTATAATATAAATTTATTTTTAAAACTTTTAAACTTAAAAAATTTCATTCAATCTTCATAATTAAAAAAAAAAGTTGTTAAAATGATGTGCTTAGTGTTACTCTGTAAGATTGAAATCATTAAATTCAAAGGCATAGTTAACAATTTTTTAAAATACTTGCAAAAATTTGCATCTTTGCAGAAATACTTTTATTATTATTAAAAAAAATTAAAAACTCAAGTATTAAAAATTATGTAAATTTTTCATGCGATTAATTTATCATGCCAAAAACTGCAGAATTAAGCTATTATACATTCATATATATTTTTATAATATTGACTATATTATACACGAATTCTTATAATTTTTTACAATGACAGTTTTTAATTTTTTTTTTTTATGTTTAATTTTGCAAAAAAAAAAAATAAAATACTTATTTTTTACAAGAAGGCATTCTTTAAATTAAAATTTAAAATAATATATAATTCCTACTTGTAGACTAGCCATTTTGTTATTAAAGTATTAACATTTTGCACAAATATAAGTATGCACGATTTTGTGAGGGCTGTCAACTATTAAAATTGCAATCATGTTTTTTTTTCAAAACTTTGAAATGCGCAAAAATCCTTATTATTTAATATATAATATTATTTACCACTATTTACGTACTATTAATATAAACTATTTACTTTAAACTATTAAGTCATATTTTAAATATAATTTTTTCATTATTTTATACTCTGTAAAAATGGTGCTAAAATTATAAAAAAAATGTAGTCATATTGTAAAATATAATTTTTTCATTATTTTATACTCTGTATAAATCGTGATAAAATTATAAAAAAAATTTAGTCATATTTTAAAATATAATTTTTCATTATTTTATACTCTGTAAAAATTGTAATAAAATAAAAAAAAAATTAATCATAAATTTAAATTTTTATTCTTGACTTACCTAAAAAATTTTTTATTTTCCGTTTTCTTTATCATTTGAGAAACAACAACTACATTTAAAGAATATTACTCAAAAAAAAAATATACATATATATATATTATTTACTATGTTTAAAACCTTATTCAAACGTCTTTTCAGACGTTGTTTTAGACGTCTAATAAGCTGTTGTTTCCGTCGATACTGTAGGGAAGCGGGATAATAATATATTTATTTTGTCTCAGATATTAATTTTTTAAAAGATAAATTTTTTTGTAATTTAACGTAAATTGGTTTTCTAGAGATTTCTCTTTAAGGCCCCCTTTTCAAAAATTAAAATTCGTAATGCACTTTTTTTTTATTTCATTTTCTTGCTTAAAAACATTTCAAGAGTGTATAAAAAAATTTTCAAGCAAAAAAAAATATATGTTTTTGAGATATTTTGATTTTTATGGGACGGATTCATATGAAAACATAAGCATTTTAAAACTTTAAACGCGTTTATCTCAAAACTACTTTTTTAAATCGGTTCCAGTTCTAACTCAAAAACTTTTTCAGCTATTGACCTACATCTAGGTGCGTTTTATTTGTAATTGTAGTGCCAAGTGCTGGAACTAGAAGATCAGAAAAAAGTGGATTAGAAAATTTTTTATTGACCATATTAGGTGTTTTTTTTTACTTAAAAATCTCCATTTTTCGTTTTTGGCGCACCAAATGGTCAATTTTTGGAATTTTTGCAAACTTTTAGTTCCAGCACTTGAGAAGTGTATAGGGAATAAAATGCTCTTTTATTTTTTTGTTTCGGATGCCCACAATAGGCGCTAGGTGTGGAACCGTTTTTTACTTTTTTTTTTCAGCCTCTACTTTGACGCCCTCTATAAAATGTAAAATATTTGGAAAATAAAAATAGTAATTTTTTTTGTATTCTTTGATAGTTTTGTAACAATTTAAAAAAAAATTTGTAGTTCTTGTATAATAAAATAACTAAAAAAAAAGATGTTTAAAATTCATCAAAATTACACAAAATAATGAAAAGGGGACCTTAATGAAAGGGTTAAATTAAAAACCAAAAAAACTTGTTTTAGATAACGCACTAACAAATACATAGCACTTTAGTTTGATCGTTTTGGTGATATAGATTTTGAGTTACACACTGATTAGGGTGACAACTTTTTTAAATTATTTCATTTTAATATATATAGGATTTTTTGTCCATGATGATTTACTCAATAAATTCCATAATTTACAAACTTGTTCTATTATTATTTTTTCTTTTGTTGTTAAAAATTCGAAAATTATTATTAAGCATTCTTCTGGTATTATGAAATTAATATCTGAATAATAGTATATAAAATTAAAATAATTATTGTTTTTAATAATGACTTGGTCTAATTAGTATCTAAAAACACGAATTCACAAATGTTTTTTGAAACACAAACCTGCACTATTCACGCGTTAGCGAACTGGAAAATTATTAGCGAAACATGAATTGAGCTTTTCAGTTTACGTAAATGAAAGCTTTCATAGTTCCCTAGGTACTTCTACACCAAAGGTCCTTAAATCGAAAAGTCCATTTCACCCCCTTCCCCTAAAAACCTCACTTTTTCACTTCTTTCTTAAAAATTTCACCTTCACCCTCCCCCTAAAAATGTCAATTCTTAACCCTCCCTAAAAACGTCACTTTTTCACCATCCCTAAAAACGTCACTTTTTAACCCCCCCCCCCCCCTAAAACGTCACTTTTTCATTCCACCTTAAAAACGTTTATTTTTCAAGATGGTGGAACCAAAAACATGAAAATAGAATGTTGCTACATTATCTCATTATCTGGGGGTTTTCAAGGTCAATAAAAATGTTTCTAGGTCCGCAATATGAGGATCAATACTTAGTTTATTGAAAATTATTTTCTAAAAATTTGTTAAATAAAAAACATTAAATCACAGCAACATTTTTTTTCTTTTGGAATACGGTACTTAACTTTTTTTTATGAAATACTGATATCTCAAATTATCATTTTTATTAGATAAAATAGACCGCCATTATAAATATTTTGCTATTGTTGATGAGGAACCATAGTGCCAATCACTTGGCAGCGTTTTTTTTCATTGTTTGGGGGGAGGGGGGTAAATTGTCTCTATTGACCCTCCTCGGGATCCAGCCTTGAATTTTATAGATACAAATATGAACACATTTTATGGTATCTAATAAAACCGAGAAAGAGATACAATTAGTAAAGCAAATAAACACCAGATTACAAACAGATTGTAAATTTATAAAAAAATCTTTTTTTAATTTGAGTAATGTTTCAAAGTTTACAAAATCTATAGGATGTCACAAAAAAATTTTATTTTTCAGTAACATCTGTGATTTTACAAGTGCTTTATATTTTTACAAAACTTATACTATTTAATTTTTTTTTAAATCACAAAATGTTTTGTGAATTTACAAATTCTATAGGAAATCTCAAAAAAATTTTATTTTTCAATAACATTTGTGATTTTACAAGCGCTTTATATTTTTACAAAACTTGTGCTATGTAAATTTTTTTAAAATCACAAAAAATTTTTACAGAGTATATATTCTGCTACATTCAATACTATTTTTTTAAATTTTCTATGAAACGGGACACTATAAGAAAAAAAAATTAAATTGAGTTCTGCTAAAAATTCAATTCTGCTAAATTCAATAGTAATTTTTCAATGCTATCATTGCATAAAAATAGTTGAAATAACAACATTTCAATAAAATTATGTATTATTGGTTTAATTCTTTCATTAAAGAGAAAACTAAAGAATACCATTTAGTGAAATTTTTGGAATTTTTTATTTTTTTATGTATAGAACAGCCGATATCAATTTTTCTATTTAATGAAATTTTTTGATTTTTTTATATATAAAACACCCGATCATATAGATTGATATTTTTGCAGTTTTTTCATGTTTTAGACAGACAATGTAATTTTTTCTATAATTTTAAATTTTTTGAATTTTTCATGTATATTTTGTATATTTTTTCATGTATATTTATTTTCATACAATATGAAAAAACTACAAAAATTTTAATCTATATTGTCGGCTATTTGATATATGAAAAGTCTTATTTATGAACAAAAAAAAATCATAAATATTTCACTCTACACGAAAACCTGGTTTACCATCATTTCAGAGGGAAACTTACCTTTAAAACTAGGGAATTGTATGTCCCTAAAATATTCATGGACTTTACCCTCAAAATCCAGGGAAAACGCCATCTTTTTTTACTAAATTTTTGTATTTAAGTAGCAGACGAAAGAATTGTAGTATTAGAAAATAATAAATAAAAGTGATAAAAGATTTAAGTTTTCTCAAATTGACTGGAAAAGGGTCTAGTTTTTTATTCTCATTGGCCTTATCAACTCTGTAAATCTGCTGTGCCCATTTTAGGCACTGAGCGGCGCCAGGTCGACATTTTAAAAACAGAAAAATTGAAATAAAAGTAGATTAACAATAAGATTTTTGAAATTTTTTTCTCTTAAAAGTTGTTATTTATTAAAACAAAGAAAATGATACTACATTCAAGGTAATTGGTTGATTTCTTAAAAAGTTTTGTGGGTGCTATGTAGTTTTTAAAAATGGGTAAAAACAGCTACTTTGACTGATGATATCTCTGAACTTACGTATCCAAAATAAAAAAGTTCCAGTGCAAAATGGTAGTCTTTTGATGCATAATAAGTGTGCAAATATCAGAGGATTTGATAGAGTAGTTTCAGATTTTGCAATTTTAAGGGTAATTCTGAAACAAATTTTGACCCATTTTTTTAAGAGAATTAATACCCTAAAATAGCTAAATCTGAAACTAATCGATCAAATCCCCTGATATTTGGCACACTTGTTATGTATCAAAAGACTAACATTTTGTACTAAAACATTTTTGTTTTGGATATGTAGGTTCAGAGATATCAGCAGTCAAAGTAGCCGTTTTTTACTCATTTTTAAAAACTACATACCACCTACAAAACATTTTAAGACATCAATCAATTACCATGCAAATGGTCTCATTTTCTTTGTTTTAATAAGTAACAACTTTTTAGGGAAAAAAGTTTCAAAAAACTTACCGTTAATCTACTTTTATTTCAATTTTTCTGTTTTTAAAATGTCGACCTGGCGCCGCTCAGTGCCTAAAATGGGCACAGCAGATTTACAAAGTTGATAAGGCCAATGAGAATAAAAAACTAGACCCTTTTCCAGTCTATTTGAGAAAACCAAAATATTTTTAAGTTGCCACCATTTTTGGACAGAGGGGGGTGGCCTGGTTGAGAAACAATCGCCCATATATGGTTGGCCTTTATTATAAAATATGTGTTGCTTAGAACACGGCAAGGCGCACACTACTGGTCGGGCCTGTGGTCGGAGCCGGTATGCATATTTACTCTCTCTCTCTCTCTCTCTCTCTCTCTCTCTCTCTCTCTCTTTTACATACATGATTATATATATCCTATCTATAAAGAGAATACAGATTAGCTAATGTATTGAAAAAGTGGAAAAGAAATATGAAGAATTATGAAAGAATTTAATGTTCAGTTGACACCAACCACTCTCCTATCTTTAAATTAGAATACGGATTTGACAAGTTAAGGTTAAGAAGTGTCATACTAAAATAATAGAATATATTTTTGAATTTGAGAAAACATTAATTGAAGTTCTCAAAAGAATTTTAATTTGACCTCGCTTGTAAAAGCCAGGAACAGCCAGAGTTAAGTTAGAAATATGCGCCAAATTTTTAGTTGTCGGATCCGCAATTGGTGCATAAGAAGATAGCTTGAACCATGATTCAACAATTCTAGAAGAAACGAGGTGTAATTTGAAACATGACTATACCTTTTTACAAGTATAGTCTCTTTTACCGTCTATACCAGCAATAGGTAGGCTAGTCGCCGTACGATTTGTACATAGCTTTCTACATAACGACGAACTAATGTATGAAGCTTGGGACGCCTGGTCTACCAAGGCTCGAGCAAAAAATTCATGGCCATCCTCATTTACCACCCTACCGAGTGCTGTAGACAGTAAAGTTTGAGAAGGAGAATTAATAAAATTTACTGTTGTAACATGTGAACTAGAAGCAGTTTGTGTCACAGATGAATTTGAGTTTGGGCCTGAATCTGAATTATTAATATTTGTACCTTGAGTGTGCATCTTACTTTGATTGATAGATTTTACAAAATTATCATCATGCAAAGAGGTAAGGTGTTTCTTTTTACAGATATTGCAACAAAATCTGGATTTACATTTAGAAGAAACATGGTTACCAAGACAATTGCTACATCTGGGTAAAGATTTTACATACTCATATTAAGATAATGATTGTTTTTACACATGCGACATTCTACTTTTTTATTTTCTTTGTCTTTAATTTGAACATGCAAGACATTAGCTTGGGGTTGAGTTGAAACATTGGGGTTTTTAGAAGCCTTTTCAATTTTAGTCACGAGATCATTTTGAGCTAAAATCAGGTAAGCCATGGTCTGAGATTGTTTTATAATTAATTAAAATGATATAAAAAATAAAAAGGTGAAAAACGCGATTCAAATATTTATTAACTTTTAATAGAAATTATGCTTCAACATAAATTTAACCAATTCATATATTAGTACATTGTCGCAAGAAGTTATCAAAAAGTAAAAGTTTTTATTTTGAAAATATCTCAGTGGATTTAAAGAGAGAGGGGTCTTTTCGGACCTCTTTCTATCTCTCGCGAGTTTTGTATAAGAAATCCCAAAATGTTTTTGTTTATATTTATGTAAATAAACATTCAGGAGCTCTGAAATTTTTTCTACGAGTTTTTATAATAATAAATTATATTTTAACCAAATATGTGTTATCAAAATCTGTTCTGTAAATTTTTTTTTGGAAGCCTTTAAAATCTCTTACGTGAAATATGCATGTAATTTAATATGTACGTATTGTAAAAAATTTACAGAACAGATTTTGATAATATTTGGTTAAAATATAATTTATTATTGTAAAAACTTGTAGAAAAAATTTCAGAGCTCCTAGATGTTTATTTACATAAATATAAACAAAAACATTTTGGGATTTCTTATACAAAACTCGCGAGAGAATGAAAGAGGTCCAATACCCTCTCTCTCACTTTCCTCCCACTGAGATACGTCCTTAAAAAATGTCCTAATAAAATAACGAAAGTAATAAAGAAAGAGAGAGATAGAGTAATAAATAATTAATACATAAAAAATTTTTTACATTACAAAGAAATTCAATCAAATATATTTGTTTATTAAAACAATATAGTAAAAAGAAAGAAAATTATTTTAAATATTGAAAGCTATTATATAAATCTGCATGTAACGTTAATATTTTGATTTAAAAAATTTATGTGACTGTATTTTTTTTTTAATTTAAAAAATATTAAATTTAAATCATTTAAAATTTGCAGAGACTATAAATTTAAATATTATTTTAAATAAGTGAATTTTCATACTTCAAAGTATAAACAAATATTAATAATAAAAAAAAAAGGAAAAAATTTTACTTGTTACATTATATGTTGAACAGAAGAGAAAAACCTTGTGAATGTGAACTTCAAATGATGCGCGCGTCTTCCTTCATAAGATGATAAAAAAGAAGGCGATGAATAAAATTTCGTTGAAGTGTTGATAAATTGCGCGCGTCTTCCTTTACATCAAAAAAAAAAAAAGGATGGCAATGACTAATAAATTTGTTGTTAGCAGAAAGCTGCGCGCGCCTCTCTTGAAAATTACAACGAAACTTTTTTAAAAATTTTTAAGGATAGGTAATATGCGCGCCAATTCTAATAAGAATCCATATGGTTTTTTTTTTAATTTTAATTTTCACTTCCAAAATTAGATTTTTAATGTATTATATGTATAAATATGGCCCAACACAGAGAAACAATAGAGAAAAAACAAAAAAATTTTTTTTTTGCATTACAAAAAAATTTTACCGTGTGCACGTGAATATTTTTTTTTTTTTGCACAATGTCTTCCACTCACTTTTAAAAAATAACACCACCAAACTTATATTTTATTTGTTAAATAAAATTTATCCACTGTTAAATAATAAAAAGAATAGTTTTAATGGCGCCGGTTCGTTGCTGAAGATAAGATTTTTTTTTGAAAAACTTTATCTCGAAGGACCAAATATTGTGGAACTGCCATTAAAACTAACTAGTGGAGTGGTGGATGAGGATGAGATGGAAATAAATTGACAATAATTATTATTTTACTTGTGCTTATATATATGGTTTGCCTTTATTATAAAATATGTGTTGCTTAGAACACGGCAAGGCGCATACTACCGGTTGGGCCTGTGGTCGGAGCCGGTGTGCATATTTACTCTCTCTCTCTCTCTTTTACATACATGATTTATATACATTATTTACTTAACATCTTATCTTTAGAATAAAGTTAAATTATATTTTTAAATAATTCGTGGTTTGTAAACAATATATTTTTATTAGATTTCAATTAAGTAACAACACAACAAAACATTAACCTAAAACTTTTATAATCAGAGACTGTATTGATATGTATTTGATAGATTTTATGCTAACTTATAAAAAAATTAACGAAATTAATTTAATTAATTAATTTAACAATGAATAATAACTTATAAAAAAGTTTATTTTTTTTGTTGCGTAATACATTGTTTTTTATACTAAACCACAAATTATTTAATAAATATACATAAATTTTACTTTTTTATAATGATAAAAATTATTTTTTCCAAATTAAAACAATTTAATGCTATTGTATTCACCTTTAAAAAATCTTTATAAAAGTTCAATTTTTTTATTATTTTATACTCAGATAAATGACACACACTAGTGAAAAATTATATACTTTAATTAATTAATTTAAAAATGAATATTGTATAATCAACAAATAATAAATATTCTTTCAAAAACTATAACTTTTATCACTTTTATTTATTATTTTCTAATACTACAATTCTTTCGTCTGCTACTGAAATACAAAAATTTAGTAAAAAAAGATGGCGGTTTCCCTGGGTTTTGAGGGTAAAGTCCATGAATATTTTAGGGACAAACTGTACCCTAGTTTTAAAGGTAAGTTTCCCTCTGAACTAATGGTAAAACAGGTTTCCGTGTAGAGTAAAATTCATATTGACTGTCTACAATATAAAAAGCAGCAAATTTTCAATCTATGTATTATATGTTTTACCCCTAAATTGGCTAAAACTACCCCCGAAAAGGGGGTATTTTTGATATTTTCTTACTTTTAGCATCCAGGATATGCCCATATAAGTTTTTTGGGGTTATAATCAAGAATTTAGACTTCATTTTCATAAATAATTAATATTTCACCACAGAGTCTAAATTCTTGAATACCGATTCAAAAAAACCTATATGGGCATAATCTAGATGCTCAAAATGCGAAAATAACAAAAACGCCCCTTTAAAGAATAGTTTTAGTTATTTAATGGGTAAAATATTTACTAGATACCGTCAAAGACGGGTAGAGCGAAGCTGATCATGTTAAAAAAAAAAGAAGAGTTTCAGTAATTTTTTATTTTTGGGATTTTAAAAGTTTTGATTTGATCGAGTTCAATTATCCTTCCTGTATATAATAAAATGAAATAATTTAAGAAATTGACTATTTTTGATTTTATTGGACACGCATTTATGAAGAATTGTACGGACGAAAATACTTGAATGTGGTTTTAAAGTAATCTTTAAAGAAATATCTCCAGACCTTTTTGGAATTTTTAAAAAATATTTAAATGATTTCAATAAATCAATATCAGAAGTTAGTGGTCAAAAACGCAAAATAATTTCATTTTTTTTCACTAAAACTGATTTTTCTCAGGATCTAAGAGGTTTTCTGAGACGAGGTTAAGTGCAAATTATTCCTTGGAAAAAATTCTATCGATTTAAGGTTTTTTTTTTTTTTTAATTTGAGCTCTCGGTTCAGAGTTATAACTGTTTGAAGCTAAGAACTACAAAATTAAAAAAATCAAAACGTGGACATTTTCATCACTTCAGATCTCGGAATGGACTGTATCAAAATGTAAAAACCAAGTTTCTTTGTATTTATTAAACACTTTTCTAATGCCACTTTTATTTTTTTTTAATTTCATTCATTCATTAAAGAGAAATATCAAAAAAATGACTTAGAGTCTAATTTTTTGAATTTTTTATTATTTTATATATGGGTCGAGTATACATTCCTCAAGTGCATGTAAACCTAATTCTTGGGTCTTCAAATCAGTCCCAAAATATTTTTCCCTCAAAGTGCTATCGAAAATAAGTTACCTCCTCAATTTTTAGCCTCCTAGGCCTTCTCCTTGATTTTTTACAGCCAAATTACTTTTTTTTGTGCTTTTTATTTTTTTAAATTTTAAGAGCGCAAAAATTACTAAAAATTGTCTCAGACTCTTATTTTATTGCAAAAGTTTTCCTCTTAGGCCCGGATAGGAAATTTCCCTGGCTATCCGATTCCGTGGTTCAAAATTTTGTTCGAGATGCGCATGCGCGAGAAATCGAGTAAATACGTTACAACTTCTAACATTCATAACTCCCCAGCATACAAACCAATTTTACTTTTGAAATACCCAAAATTTTTGTCTTCATGTACACTTTTAATGATAAAATTTTCGTTTTGTTTTTTGGCTCCCTTAAAAATCTGGAGCAAAAAAAATGATTCCAAAATTTTCATTTTTTAAACATTTCAAATTTCTCGCCAAGTCACGTGACCAATAAAAAATCTGACAAAAAATTCGGATTCCGCGGGAAATTTTACATAAGGATACCAATTTTTGTGTATTTTCAAAATTTTAAAATTTTTCCCCAAAATACTTGAAATTTCAAAAAAAATTCATTTATCAAAAAAAGGTTATTTTATTGATTTTTTCACACTTTTAATCATTTTAAATTTAACTAAAGCAAGAAATATAAACTTTTTTGATACAATATAAGTCAATTAATCTTAAATTTCAAAATTTTAATCATATTATAAGTTTTTTTTCATTTTAATAAATTTTAAATTATTAGAAGTGTGAAAAAATCAATAAAACATCGTTTTTTCTTCAATGAATTTTTTTTCAAATTTCAAGAATTTTGGGTAAAAATTTAAAAATTCATAAAATTGATACGAAATTTTGAAAATCCACAAAAATTGGTATCCTTTTGTAAGATTTCCCGCGGAATCCGAATTTTTTGTCAGATTTTTGATTGTTCACGTGACTTGGCGAGAAATTTGAAATTTTTAAAAAATGAAAATTTTTGAATCAGTTTTTTTGCTCTAGATTTTTAAGGGAGCCAAGAAACAAAACGAAAATTTTACCATAAAAAGTGTACATGAAGACAAAAATTTTGGGCATTTCAAAAGTAAAATTGGTTTGTCTGCTGGGGAGTTATGAATGCTAGAAGTTGTAACGTATTTACTCGATTTCTCGCGCATGCGCATCTCGAATAAAATTTTGAACCACGGAATCGGATAGTCAGGGAAATTTTCTATCCGGGCTTATAAAATAAGAGTCTGAGACAATTTTTAGTAATTTTTGCGCTCTTAAAATTTAAAAAAATAAAAAAGCACAAAAAAAAGTAATTTGGCTGTAAAAAATCATGGAGAAGACCTAGGAGGCTAAAAATTGGGGAGGTAACTTATTTTCGATAGTACTTTGAGGGAAAAATATTTTGGGACCGATTTAAAGACCCAAGAATTAGGTTTACATACACTTGAGGAATATCGAACCATATAGGACAGCTGATAGCCATTTTTTATATGATTTTATATATTTTATATTTTATTTCTTTAAAAAAAATTTAAATGCTACCATCGCATAAAAATATATAAAATTAAAAAAATATTTAAATGCAATCATTATATAAAAATATTTGAAATTACAACTTTTCTATTAAACAGACAGTTAGAAAAAAATTTATAATGGCGTATAGTTTCTGGTAAAGTCAATAAAAAAATACAATTTTCTTATAAAACAAGACAATCATTGCATAAAATATTTTGAAATTAAAAAAATATTTCAATGCAATCATTGCATAAAAATTTTCTCAATGCAATTATTGCATACAAATATTTAAAATTCCAACTTTTCTAAAAAACAGGAGACTGTTAGAAAAAAATTTATTTATAAATTTTATATAAATTTATAATAGTGGAAAATATTGGCTAATTGCTGGTTGATAATAAATGGCGTGTTCAGGAAATTAGGCTACAAATGATATTTGACACAGTTTGTTTAATAATAAACAGTAATGTAGATTTATTGACACTAAAAAACAATGTTTCTTGACGTTACCTCTCTCACATAATAATTTCATAAAATAACGACACTTTACACAGATTAATTAATATAAAATCACTGACGATGAAGTGATATAATTAAAGGCGTAATTCGCCAATTAATTGGGAAAGACACGTAATTAACTGACTTGACAAATAAATGATGACAATTACATATATTGATAAATGACACAATAGACTTATAAAATATTGAATTGACATGATAATAAAAAGACAATAGATACGTAATTTAGACGATGTCTAATGTGCTTCTCGTGTCGCAAGACTGATGCTGGTCAGCGAAGGGGCGGTAAAAGACGCCGGTTTAGGCGCGCGACGATTTACATAAAATGTCAAATTAGTAAAATAGCACCTGCTTGACCAACGTCGATCTTGCTACGTGAGAGCCGCGAGAAATAAAGATTGTATTTTAAACAAATAGCATATAGTTTCTGCTAAAGTAAATAAAAAAATTTTAATGCAATCATTGCATACAAATTTTTGAAATTAAAAAAATATTTCAATGCAATCATAGCATAAAAATTTTTGAAATTAAAAAAATATTTTAATGCAATCATTGAATAAAAATTTTCTTAATGCAATCATTGCATACAAATATTTGAAATTCCAACTTTTCTAAAAAACAGGAGACTATTCTATATTTTTTTCGATTAGTGTCCTTTTTTAAATGATAGTTGGAATTTCAAATATTCTTATGCAATTATTGCATTGAAATATTTTTATTGACTTTAAAAGAAACTATACATCATTTTATATTTTTTTCTAATAGTGTCCTGTTTTATATAAAAGTTGCAACTTAAATTATTTTTTTGCAATGATAGCATTGAAAAATTTTTATTGACTTTAGCAGAAACTATACGCCATTCTAAATTTTTTTCGATTAGTGTCCTGTTTTATATAAAAGTTGTAATTTAAAATGTTTTTATGCAATGATAGCATTAAAATTTTTATATTTACTTTGGCAGAAACTATACGCTATTCTATAATTTATTTTAATAGTCATACACTTTTATGCAATAATTGGATTAAAATATTTTTGTAATTTCAAATATTTTTTGCAATGATAGAATTTAAATTTTTTTTTTGATTTTAGTTGAAACTGTACATCATTTAAATTTTTTTTCTAATAGTATCCTGTTTTATTTAAAAGTTTGAATTTCAAATATTTTTATTCAATGATTGCATTAAAATATTTTTTTAATTTTAAAAATTTTTATGCAATGATTGCATTAAAATTTTTTTTGTATTTGTCTTGTTTTATAAGAAAATTGTATTTTTTTATTGACTTTACCAGAAACTATACGCCATTATAAATTTTTTTCTAACAGTCTCTTGTTTAATAGAAAAGTTGTAATATCAAATATTTGGGTCTACTCGGAACCTACACATTTCGAACTTGCACATCTATTTTCTTACACATTTTATTACACGAAAAAAATATTACACATTAAATAAATTATTAAAATAAATCTTACACAAGTGTAGGAAAATTAATAATTAAATATTTTATATATTTTTATAATTTTCATATTGTTTTACAATTAAAATTATACAATTACTAGGGGGCTCCGCCCCCTGCGCGCTCCGCGCGCCAACCCCCGTAGAGCGCGAACAGTTTTTTAAATATATTATCCTTTTGGAATATGTTTTTTACTTAAATACATCATTTGAACAAAATCATATCACTTTGGTTTAAAATTAAATTAGTTTATAGTAGGTTCATATTATCCAATTATTCCAAACATTAATGGGCACAAAAGGTCCATTTTGGCACAAAAGGCTCATTTGGGCACAAATGGCTCATTTTGGCACAAAAGGTTCATTTTGGCACAAAAGGTCCAATTTGGCCCAAAAGGTCCATTTTGGCACAAAAGGTCCATTTTGGCACAAAAGGTCCATTGGCACAAAGGGCTCATGCGACAGCGGCGGCGGCGGTTATAACTTTATAATATATAGAGATTATACAATGATTGCATTTAAATATTTTTTTAATTTTATATATTTTTATGCAATGGTAGCATTTAAATTTTTTTAAAAGAAATAAAATATAAAATATATAAAATCATATAAAAAGTGGATATCAGCTATCCTGTATATAAAAAAATAAAAAATTCAAAAAATTAGAATTTAATAAATACAAAGAAACTTGGTTTTTGCATTTTGATACAGTCCATTCCGAGATCTAAAGTGATGAAAATTTCCACGTTTTGATTTTTTTAATTATGTAGTTCTTAGCTTCAAACAGTTGTAACTCTGAACCGTGAGCTCAAATTAAAAAAAAACCCTAAATCAATAGAATTTTTTCCAAGGAATAATTTGCACTAAACCTCGTCTCAAAAAACCTCTTAGATCCTGAGAAAAATCAGTTTTAGTGAAAAAAAATGAAATTATTTTGCGTTTTCGACCACTAACTTCTGATATTGATTTATTGAAATCATTTAAATATTTTTTAAAAATTCAAAAAAGGTCTGGATATATTTCTTTAAAGATTACTTTAAAACCACTTTCATGTATTTTCGTCCGTGCAATTCTTCATAAATGCGTGTCCAATAAAATCAAAAATAGTCAATTTTTTAAATTATTTTATTTTAATATATATATATAGGATAAGAAAATTTAAATAATTTTTTTATTTAATAAAAGTTATAGGAACGTGATTTGTATTTTTAAAATACAATTTTTCAAAATTTAAAATAATTTTGAATAATATTTATAAAATTTATTGTTATGCCTGTTAATTATTTAAAGCACATTTATAATGAAGTGATAATTCAATATTTTTAAAACATTCATAAATAAAATCCTTTATAAAAATTTTTTTTCAAATACAAGAAAAACACCCTGCCAACTAGCTGGCACTGAGGTTCCTCAAACAATGGGCTGTAATCTTAATTTACAACAAATATTATTGATTACAACCATCGAATTATAATTGTGTGTAATTATACATACATTTTTCGTTTTTAGTAGCTGGTAAAGTAGATTATTAAGATCATTTTGTTATTAAAGTGAAAATTCTAGCGTCCATGGATTAGTCGCGCCTGCGTTAATGGATTTTAAATCATTTTTGCATAATTAAAAAGAGACAAATATAAAAAAAGCTAATTTTATTTTTTTTTATAAAATTTTATTTTATTAGAATATATACTTATCCCTTAATAATTAAAATATTGGGTAACATGATTTTTTTGTTTTGTTAAAGAAATGGTTGGTAACGATGCGAAAATTACAAATATTCGCTAAATTATTATAAACAGATAGGAGTTTTTACCAGAATTTATAATAATTTCTTATATTTTACTTTCTCAGTGTGCTTCTTGCATTTGACCAATCTTCCGCAACAATGATAATAATAATAATAATAATATTTTGTAATAAAAAAAATAACCACATTAATTGCTTCAAGATTTTAACATTATTTATATTATTTCTATTAATCACAAAATAATAAATTATTTAATTCTATAAATTGTTTGATTCTTTAAAAATGCCAATATAACTTTTAAATCTTAATTTTAAAATGCAAACATAACCATTTAATATTTTTAGGCTGTTTATTATTGTTTATAATTTCATTAAGCTGCATACATAAATAAACATAGCAACGAGCAAAATAATCCAAGGAAGTCAAAAAGAGGCAAGATTTCCATCACTCTTTCTTGAGTTTTATAATTTAGTACCAGGAAGGACCGAGCTCCGCTCGGGTTATATCTACGTTTGGGTTAAGTCACATTTATTTGCACCGAATAAGTTTACAATAAGACATAATGTAGCCCAGGACTTATATCGAAAAAAATAAATAATTTTTTGTTATTCGGTCATTTTTTTAAAAACACCGGCTATTCTATTTTTCTAATAAATTTAATTTTTATCAGGTCTAGCGTGTACTTCCAATCTTTTTCTGGAAAGACTACCTATTTCAAAATAAAATAAAAATCCAAATTTTAATTCACCAATTTTTTATACAAAAACCGATATTTTAATAATACACTTTTTATTATAATTGCAAAAAGTTGACCAATTTTTAAAAATTAAGTTTTGTTTTCCTCAGCATCAAAAATTTTTCAATAATAGCATTTTTTCAACAATAGCAATTTTTTTTATAATTTTTAATTAATTAACTGAGTTTATTTATTTACTTAAATTTTTATTCTATTATGTAGAAACACATAAAAAAAAAAACAATATAATAAAGCAATAAAAAAAAGGTATCTTTTCAAGTGGGATAATAAAAAAAAAAAAAAAAGAACAGATGTCTCATACATATACGTCGAAAATTAACGAAAACACCGGCAACTCCTATGTTATAAGCATATGAGATGGCTAAATTAGAAAAACTCGCAGAAAACGAATTTTCACGAAATTGAGATCTATACCGATGGATTCCTTGTTATGAAAAACTCGGAAATGCTTGATTTGAAAAAAATCGTACCGTTGATTCTTGAGATAGCCGATGAAAACATAGGTATAACGCGTTTAAAGATCTATATATCAAAATAAAAAAAAAAATTGTGATCGGATACAAAAAATTACTATAAACTAAATTTCTAAAACTTGTACTCTCATTAAAATAAATTAGATATGTCCAAAACGAAAAATAAATTTGGTGTTTTATGTATTTTTTTGTGACGAAGATTTTGGAAAAAAAAATTTTCAAAAAATTAATTATTAGATTCAAGATATCGAGTAAAAATTATAATTTCAAATATAAGTAATTTCATGGAAATAAATGAGGTATTACATCCAAATTAAAAAAAAAAAAAAAGTATTTTGAGATTTTTTTAGTAAACAAATTTTTGGAAAAAAAAGTTAGGTATTCATTCGATAATTGTTTTGAAATATCACTGGTTACAATATTTAAAAATATTAGTACTTTCATAGATGTTTAGGAGCTGGTTATAATAATGGCGACACACAATTTGTAGAAATATATATTTATTATAGATCTTCTTTTGGCAAAGGCAAAAGCACAGACGTGCCGGTCAGCCGTTACTTTCTCCCCACTTACAATAGACACTAACATATTTACATATATATACATCGATACGGAACATTCTCCCGGCTTAATTTTTTATCAAGGTAAAAAATTGAAGAATATAAAAAAGAATTAAGAGCGATTAGAATTAATATAATATTTACAAGCATATTTGTTTTAAAAAACATTAATTTGTGTTTTTTAAAAGGGTCTGATAATTTAAATAACCAATTATATACATTTGTAGTTTTACAATTTACAAAAAATAGTTTTACAATAAGAAAGAATATAATACTGATATATTTTAATATTTAGATCTTTTAAGAAAATTGAATTCAAATATTAAAAAAGAATATATAATATTGATTTACATCAAGATGACCATCAATAACTATTGCCAATCAAAAACGGTCCTAGCAATCAATAAGAGTACCTAGGACTAACATTTGTGACCAGCAATACAAGTATAAATTTAATAAATCATTTGAGGACTAAGTTTAAGAATTATGGTTTATAACTGATCCGCTAACATAAATTTAATTGTTTTTGGGAAACTCAGTCTACCTTTCTTAAACTGGAGTTAAAATAAATTTACCTCTTTAAAATGATTTGAGTTTAATTTAAAAATTATTTTTACAATTTTATCTCATCTTAGTGACTATAAAATGTGGTTCAGTATTCCTCCCCACTTAATTTTACATCACCGATGAAAAATTATTAATTAAATTAGAGATTAAGATAAAATTGTAAAATAATGGAATTTATTAGTTGAACATTTGCTACTCTCCTATCTTTGAACAAGGATTATTGAGTTTATCGCCAAATGTTGAGAGAAAATACATAAATTTACAAATTTTGACATCTACCACTCTCCTATCTTGAACAGAATACGGATTATTGAGATTTGTAAGAAATGTCAAAAAATGCAAATGTAATTACAAGAAAAAATTATCGTAATGAATTATCATTATAATTTAAAGATTTAAGATAATTTTTTTTGATAAAATGTTTTAAGTTTTTATATTTATTAAAAAATTTACGAATGTTTAAATAATTTAAGAATAGCTATATTTTTAGAGAAATTTAAGGAAATTTAACTATATAATATGTATCAAAATTTGAGTTAAAAATTTGAAAGTTAAACCTTGCTTCCCGAGAACAATGATATACGTTATAGATTTTTATTAGCATTATGACTTATATTTAAGTAGTAGAATAAAAAAGTAAATGATAAAAATCTAACATATTCTAAACACAGTCCTCATGATAAAGAAAATTATATTTTGATTGATGAGATCTGCAAATGATGTCCAGGTACTCCTACTGATCGACAAGACAGCCCGAACAGCTACAGCTAATGATAGACCTCCTGATGTACAGCATTTAATTAAGAGACCTAGGTAACATCAAATGAATTAATATTTTGTTTTACAAAAAGGTTAAGAGACAGAGAGATACCTAATGATAAGCAAAATTTTCTTTTTTTTGTAATACACTAATTTCTTTTTTTTTTATAAGACACAAACAACTTTATTATATGTTTAAATTAATTAGCAGAAAATAAAAAATTAATTAATTAAAAAAAGAAAATTAAACATAGAAAAATATCATGTAAAGATCACCGAACGAAATAAGGTGCAGAAGTGCATCGATTGCTTTTTTAGGCATAAACAAGAGAACGCACTTATTTCCTCGAATGACTTGTGATTTAGAAAAAATATATTTATCATGAAATTTATGAATTTAATTTATTAGTATATTAGAATCTATTTGTGTAAATTAAAAATATTAAAAATATTAATGTTTAAAAAATTAGCGTAGAAGAAAAGTTTGAACATCTCTATCTCTTTTCATATTAAAATTCGAATATCTCTGTCTCTGTTTAACATATGACAATGCATCAAAGAAAATTATATTATTACGATCACTATCAAGTTTAATTTTAAGAGAATTTAAATATTTAAATGGCATTAGTAAATAAATTTTATCGAATAAAGATATTATTTTTAATTAATAATTTTAGAATTTATGTTATTTTAAAAATTGAAAGATTGTTTTTAAATGTATTTAACGATATACAATTTTTACACATGAGCGAAAGAGAGAGCATATATTTATAAAACCTGTATAATATTTATAATTACACTAAATTTGATTTTAATTTTATGCTATCTATAAGTATATGAATTATTAGAAATTTTAAAATAATAATAATACTACTGAGAATAATAATGATATTAATAGTAATATTATTTTTTATATTTTATATTACAACACAATAGTATTAAAAAGTTAAAAAGTAGAAATAATTACGTATCTTTTCTTTTTATTCAAAAGAGGAGAAGAACGCATGACGCAGAACCCACATATGTACAGCAGCAGACGAAAATGAGTAGGAGAAAAATAAAGAATATGGCCGCTGACTGAGCTGCTAGGTGATCTCGATGAGAATATAGTAGACGAATAAAAACCACGTGACTTCGTCTTCTAAAAATTAATTGCCGGAACTGCCATGTTGACTTTTTTTTTGATGAAGAAACATTTTGAGAAAAAAATTTTGAAAAAATTCAGTATCAGTTACAAAAAATTACTGTAAACGAGGTTCTTAAAACTAGTACTTCCATGGAAATAAATTAGGTACTACGTCCAAAAAGAAAAAAAAGTTTCGTATTTTTTGTATGTTTTTGTGAAAAAAATTTTAGGAAAAAAATTTCCAAAAAATTAAGTATCAGATTGGAGATATCAAGTAAAAACTATACTTTCAAGTATAAGTACTTTCATGGAAATGAATGAGTTATTACATTCAAATTAAAAAAAAAAGGTGATTTGAGATTTTTTTAATAAAAAAATTTTTGGAAAAAAAATTAGGTCTTAATTCGATAATGGTTTTGAAATATCACTAGTTACAATATTTTCAGATACTAGTACTTTCATAGAATTAAATGAGGTATTACAAAAAAAAAAAAATATTGCAGTTTTTTTTATTTTTCTTTCTTTTTTAATCTTGAGAAAAAAATTTTGAAAAAACTAAGTATCAGATCCAAAAAATTACTATAAACGAGGTTCTTAAAACTAGTACTTTCATGGAAATAAATTAGGTACTTCGTCCAAAAAGAAAAAAAAAATTGGTATTTTATGTATTTTTTTGTGAAAAAAATTTTAGAAAAAAATTTTTAAGGTAGCGATCTTATTCAACACAATAAAAATTGAACACATCAGTTTTAAGCACCGAAATTAAAATACGCAAAACTCAACACGCATTAATTTTTAACACTATTTTTTGCACACAATTTAAATGCAACACAAATTTTTTTAACACGTTTTATTTGACACAAAAATTAAATTTCTTATGCAAATCATGTAAAAACTAATTTAATTTCAGTTTGTTGTGTTGAATTTGTGTGAAATAAAATGTGCTGAAAAATTTAGTGTTTCATTTAAATCGTGTGCAACAATGAGTGTTGAAAATATACTGTGTTGGGTTTTGTGTGTTTTAATTTCAGTGTTTAAAAGTGATGTGTTCAATTTTTCCTGTGAAAACCATACTTTCAAATATAAGTACTTTCGTGGAAATAAATGAGGTCTTACAACCAAATTAAAAAAAAAAAGTACCTCGAGCTTTTTTGGTGAAAAAATTTTTGAAAAAAAAATTAGGTCTTAATTCTATAATGTTTGTGAAACATCACCGATTACATACGTACGTACGTACGTACGTACGTACACACACACACACACACACACACACAGACTTTTTTTAAAAACCGGTTTTTTAGCTTCCTGGGGTCCCAAAACGTGCTTATTAGGGTTGTTCACTAAAAAAAAAAAGTGCGCCATAAATGTTCTTCCTGAAGTATGTTGAAGTTTAGGTGACAAAATGATCGCGTACCAATTTTCAGCTCATTTGAAAACGATTTAGGGGTCGCACAAACCCAGGGTAGCTCTCAAGTGGTTCGCTAATACCGACAATTAGTGCGAACCACAAAAATTTTTTTCAAAATACGTTTTCTATGCTTCCTAATATGTTTTCGGTGTCGCTAAACTCGAAATAAGTGGTCCTCAGAGTCCGAAAATACCTTAATCACCCTTAAACACCGAAAACACCCCATTTTTTCCAAAAATTTTTGAATTTTATAGCGAAAATCGTATATATTCGAGACATCTGGATTATAAATTACAATTGATGACTTAAAAATGTTGAAAAAATACCGAAAAATCCTTCCGTTTATTCCAACGCGCCTTCTTGGCCGAGAAACGCAGGGCTCAATTCTATAACAATGTTATAAGATAGGGTTTTTAGGCAATTTTCCAAATAACGCTGTTTTATTGAAATTCTACCAAAATACTATCGTTTGGTCTCATTTTTTTCGTATAAGCTCTACCTTTCAAACGCCGTAAACCGCAATTTTTCATCACCGATTTTCTCGTTGCTATAGTTAGTAAATCAAATGTCCATTTTTTGCCAAAAATGACCAAATTTAAAATTGTTGCTAAAATTGTAGTTTTTGAAGAATATAAGTCATAAGTAAATTTTTCAAAAAAATTTAAATTTAAATTTTCGAAAAATTTAAAGTGCTTATATGCCAAAAAATAGAAAATCAAATTTTGACCTAACACAAAATGCTCTATTAAAAAATAATAGAGCATAGAGAAGGAGCATTTAACACGTTCCTTCTTTAGTTTTTTTCTTCGGTCAGTTTTTGAATACTAAAAAAGATAGCAGACTAAAACAGAATTTAAGACCGCATCTTAATCACCTTTATTTTCATAACCCAAAAAAATTTTCAATTTAAGTTGGTAGTAAAAGAAATTAGTGTTCAAAAATGGTCACGTAGCCTAAAATCCGAATACTAAAAAATGCATGCATCTTTTCCTATTTACTAATATTTAATTTAGGATTTCTAAATTATTAGTAATAAAACAATTTAAAAATATCTTAATTAGTAACTGAAAGTTGTAAATGCTTTTCTCATGGCATCATTTGCCTGGTATTAAATATCGTGAAGCCGGAATTAACGTGTTTCATTATTGTTGTCAATATAATGACTTATAACCGATAATAAAATCAAAATTTTTATTTCTCTACTTAGCATTTCTAAGGTGCTGTTGAAAGGGGTATGGCAATATAATTTTGGTAAATTGAGGCTAACAAAAAATAAAGAGGTTTAACGAGGCGAGGCTAGGTTTTGGAAATTTTAATCTTGGTCTCGCCTCGTCTAAGCGAGAATTTCAAATTTTAATCTCGCCTCGTTATCGCTTCGTGCTTGCCTCGCTTTGTACACCAATAACGAGGTTGCCTCGTTACCTCGTGACAGGTCTAATCAAAGACGAATATTTTAAGACCATGTAGACCTATTTTGGTACTAAGGAACCAGATATATGAATTTTTGACAGATTTATGAAAAAAAAGAGAAAAAAAACTTTTTTTTGCCCCCCCCCTGCCCCAAGAAGCGCAACTTGGGGCAAAATTCCAAGGGGGAACTAATTATTTTTTTATGTATAAACAATCTGTAAAAGCTTTTTTAAATATCATTCTGGTGCAGATTTTCCCCGAATATTCCGGGATGCTCTTTATTTTTATGCAACTTTTTATAATTTTAAATACTGTTGGTTTTATTTTTTAAATAAGCTAATGTACACATTTTATTATTATGCTCATAAAAATAAAATTTATTATAAATAATTAGAAATATAACCACTTTCTGAGATATGATCATATAAGAAATAGAAAGAACGCCTATTATAGAGTTAAAATTTCTCCTTATGTAATTAATTAATTTCTTTCATCTTAAAATGTAGATAATAATTTTGTAATTGGTGATAATTTTTTGTAATTTTCAAAAACATGAAAAAAAGCAATAATTTCTTAAGAAAAAACACTAGTTATATTGAAAAAAGCAGTATAAAATTTACTTTATTGTAAATAGCAACAAAGTCTTAGAGGGTTTGCAAAAAGCACCTCAATTCTTATTCCACTTAGCAAAGAATATTGATAATTTATTTAAATAAGCTTTCATATTAGAAGTTACTATGATGATGTATGCCCAATTAAATTTATTAATATATTATCTTTGACCAGGTAGTTATTTTAAAAAGTTGCTTGGAATTTCGATTATATTTCAATTAGAAAAAAAGCAGGCATGGGTTTCTCTGGAAACCTGCTAGAAGGTTCTCTTCTATATCTTGCCTGAAGTGTATTTCGAAAAATTAACACACTAATATTTTTTTATAAATATTTTTTATTTTTCCTTGTTTTTACAATTAAGTCATTTTATAACAAAACGACGCGTTTCGAAAAGTTAACTTTTCATCTTCAGGTTTATCTCAATTAATGAGAAAGTTAAAATAAAATTATTTTTAAAACACTTTAAACAATATTTATGTCCATGTTGCGTAGTCGAGCAACTTATTAATACTAAATTTTTGTAAATAATATTTTGAGGTATAACGACGTGTATAATTTGAGAATAATAATAACATATTTAATAAATGATGATACAATAAATACATTGATATGTGTGTGTAAATAGTTTAAATTATATAATTATTGAAAAAACCTGTTTTAAAGGTATTTTAAATTTAAAGGGAAATATATGGAGTTTTAAAATCATAATAGTTTATCGTATAGAATGTTTTTATTGAAAATTAATTTATCGTTGAGCATGTTGTCTTTGTCTAATTTTATATTTTTATATATTTCGAATTCTTCTAAAGTATCCATATATTTTTACTGAGGTCTGATGTTATTTTAGGCTTATGTTCAACAAATCTTTTAGAAAAACTACGACCTGTTTGGCCGATGTAATATTTATCACAGTAAAGACAATTGATTTTGTATACACCTGATTTATTAATAAAATCTTTTTTATTTTTCTTTTTGTTATTGTTGAAATTAAGATGTTTTTTTATTTTGTTGTTAGTTCTAAAACCTATACGTATATTATATTTCTTTGTGACATTGCTTAAGATGTTTGAGGTTTCTGTAGTGTATAATGAACCTATATATGTTGTTTTGCTTGAATTTTGTGATGCGAGATTTAAATTATTATTTTTATTTTTATGTTTTTCTATTAGTTGGTTGATTAATCGTATATTGTAACCATTATTTTTGGCAATTTGTTTGATTATATTAATTTCATTGTTAAAATCTTCAATATTCATTGGAATTATTAAAGCTCTATGAATTAATGAGTTGAAAGCTGCTAGTTTTTGATTTTTGGGGTGATGTGAATTATTGTGTATGACAGTATCAGTGGTTGTGGGTTTCCTATAGATAGAAAATTTCAATTTATCATTATCTTTTGTAATTTTGATATCTAAAAAATTTATTGATTGATCTGATTCTATTTCATTTGTGAATTGGATTTTTTTATTAAATTTGTTTATATAATTTTTGAAACTTTCAATTTGTCTATTAGTACCATTGTATATTATAAAAATGTCATCAACATATCTTTTGTAGCTAATTATGTTTTTTTGATGGGGATTTGAATTTATAAAAATATTTGTATTTTCAAAATTATTGATATATAAATCTGCTAAGAGACAGCTGAGTGGATTTCCCATAGCTAATCCCTCTTTTTGTAAAAAATATTCATTATTGAATGTAAAGTAATTTTGTCTTAAGATAATTTGTGTTATTTTTAATAATTCATCTATTTTGGTTTTGTTTAGAATTTTTGAAGATTCTAATTTTGATTTTAATATTTTAAGAGCATCATCTATTGGTATATTTGTGTACATATTGCTTATATCAAATGTAGTTAACTTATAATTGAAATTTATTTTTTGATTTTTAATGCTATTGACAAATTCTATATTATTTTTAATGCTATAATTATTTTGTTTATCTATTATTAAACTATTAACTATTATTCTATGAATGAATTTTGCTATTTTATAACTAGGTGCTGTTTTATAATTTATAAGTGGTCTTACAGGCTTATCATCTTTATGTAATTTAATCAGTCCATTAAACAAAGGTGCTAATGATTTTATTTGTTTGTACTTAAAATTATCTTTTTTATTAATTAGATTAATGCATGAATTTATTATTTCGTTGATTTCTTTGACATATTTTTGAGTTGGATCATCTTTTAATTTAATTATGTTATTTTTATTTATAAAGTCATAAGATTTTTGTATATAATTGTTATTACCTATTATTACTACAGTGTTGCCTTTGTCAGCTTTACATATTATTGCATCATTATTTTGTAGTTTATTTTTTATTAATTTTAAGATTTTCATGTCTTCTTTGAATTTTCTATATTTCTTAGAATTTCTTATTTTTGTAGTATTATTTATTTTTCTATCGATTTTCTTGTTTATGATGTTTCTTATTTCATTTTGTGTTACTGGCGAACTTATACCTTTGATTGTAGATTCTATGTTTATTATTTCTTTGAAATTGTTATTAAATTCCGGTAAATTATATTCTAACCCTTTATTTAATAAATTCAATTCTTTATTGGTGAATTTTATGTTTGTTAAGTTGACTACTCTTGGATAAAAGTTGTGTATATTTTTAATGTTTTCGTCGATGTTTTGATTATTATATAATTTGTGAAATTTCTTATCTTTTGTTTTTATGATGTTTTTCATTATTTTTCTGATGTTTTCGTTTATTTTATTTAAAATATTATCTATTAATCTGTTGTCTATTGTATTCAATATTTCTAAATGAGTTTTATATAATATGTAATTTAATTCATTTTTTTGCGATATTGTTGCTTGATTTCATTATTTATCCAATTGAGTTGAGCTTTATGTTTTGTTCTTTTTGCAGCCTGTGTTTTAGATTTTATATTGATGTTGACATAGTTTGGTATAATCTTTGATTGTAAACATTTTTTGTTGAATTTTATGTTTAAATTGATTTTAAATAATTTTATTTTGATCTTTTTATATTTATAGACTAATTTTGCTTGATGGGCTTCAATCATATTTAATTTTTTATTATTTTGTCTCCAATTGTAAAATTTTAAAAAATTAACACACTAATATTTTTTTATAAATATTTTTTATTTTTCCTTGTTTTTACAATTAAGTCATTTTATAACAAAACGACGCGTTTCGAAAAGTTAACTTTTGATCTTCAGGTTTATCTCAATTAATGAGAAAGTTAAAATAAAATTATTTTTAAAACACTTTAAACAATATTTATGTCCATGTTGCGTAGTCGAGCAACTTATTAATACTAAATTTTTGTAAATAATATTTTGAGGTATAACGTGTATAACTTGAGAATAATAATAACATATTTAATAAATGATGATACAATAAATACATTGATATGTGTGTGTAAATAGTTTAAATTATATAATTATTGAAAAAACCTGTTTTAAAGGTATTTTAAAATTAAAGGGAAATATATGGAGTTTTAAAATCATAATAGTTTATCGTATAGAATGTTTTTATTGAAAATTAATTTATCGTTGAGCATGTTGTCTTTGTCTAATTTTATATTTTTATATATTTCGAATTCTTCTAAAGTATCCATATATTTTCCTTTATTACAAAAATGTATAGGTGTAAGATGTTTATAAATGTCCTTACAATCATGATTTTCATTGATAAATGACTAATTTTGGACTACACCTGATCAATGAAAATCATGATTAAAATTAACTCCTTATACGAACAAATTGGGGTGGCTGAGTTGCAATATGCTTAGGCTTTACTTTGCATCATAATGTATAAAATTCTTCGTTTTCATCAACCAGAGTATCTAACATCACTTTTTACTTAATTTGTTCCCAAAGAAACCGCCCAGGGAGAATTATTAACATGCGAACTGTCTATACCTGAATCTAACCATTGGCACGCAGTTTTTCAAATTCAAGGAATTAAGAGTTAATTAATTAATTAATTAATCTGCCCTGCTAAACTATTTAAAATTCTATCAACATTTTTTGAAGCATTATACCTTGGGTATAATATTTATCAATAATTATTTAAATATTTTATCTATCGCGCGCTCTACTAGAGTGCTCTGTATAATATCTGTTACGATGCGCGCGCTGGGTCTCTCGCAAGGTCCGCGCTCTGCTTATTACCTAAATGCTCGCATATAATTTCGTCATTATCTGGCGGTAATCCCCAGAGTAAACATCTCTCTCCGGTGGTCTTCCCCGGTTGTGAACTTTAGTGTCGCTGGCCTGCTGGTTACCCTCAGGTAAAACATCCTCGGAGGTTATCCTCCGAGGACGCGGAACCTGTAGGATATCCACAGGTCGGTGATATAAAATTAGTGTCTGTTTATAGGTTATGTTTTCCATCGTGAAGTTATTTCTAATAAATGTTTTTATAAAATGGAGCATTAAATCTTTAATAAATTGTATAAATTTGTAAATACGTTTTCTTTTCTTAATTAAAATCATATATGTTTATTATACTTTAATTATTATAATCAATATAAAAAAAAAAATATCAATTACTTTATAAATTTAAATATAAACATTTCTGCTATTCAATAAATAACATAAAATATTTCTTTATCAATTTTAAAGCATAAAATTCTGTGTTACCATTTATTTCATATTAACCTCCCACAACAAGCCATATCCTTACTTAATTTAATTTTCAGATTTTATTAAAAAATTGCATGGGTTAATACACCCCAGGGGTAAGTGCTTCATTTTATAATGATTCAGTGCTGTTTTGAGCTGTTTTGGAGTGTTACTGGCAAATTAGTGATGTTAGTTAAAGTCTTATTTACTAGAATATTTATTAATTTTTATTAATTACTAAAAAAATATTATTATTATTATAATTTGCAATAATATAGTTATATAATTTCACCATTATTTTTTTATTCATTGTTATTGTGTTGCTCTATGAATTGTTTTGTATTTATTTTTTGTTTGAATTGTATAAGTATTAAGATTTTATTATTTTATATAGTATTATTGTTATAAATATTGAAATACATGCTATGTAGCTATTTTTTGTCGATTAAATAAAGACTTTTTTACGTTTACATATGAGCGATTATTTCTCAACCCGGCCACCCCCCCCCCTCTGTCCAAAAATCATGGCAACTCAAAAAGATTTTGGTTTTCTCAAATTGGCTGGAAAACGATTTAGTTTTTTATTCTCATTGACCTTTTCAACTCTGTGAATCTACTGTGCCCATTTTAGGCACTGAGCGGCGGCAGGTCGACATTTTGACAACAGAAAAATTGAAATAAAAGTAGATTAACGGTAATTTATTAAAACAAAGAAAATGAGACCACTTTCGTGGTAATTAATTGATTTTTTAAAAATTTTAAGCTATGTAGTTTTTAAAAATTGGTAAAAAACATCTACTTTGACTGAGAATATCTCTAAACCTACAAATCCAAAATAAAAAAGTTTCAGTGCAAAATGGTAGTCTTTTGATACATAATAAGTGTGTCAAATGTTAGGCGATTTGATCGAGTAGTTTCGGATTTAGCAATTTTCGGGTATTAATTCTTTTAAAAAAAATGGGTTAAAATTTGTTTCAGAATTACACTTAAACAGTACAACAGACTCTGTTGTAGGGAATCTTTAAAATAAAAAATTTTAAGGTGACAACTTTACCGTTTAAAGTGCATGCATAATAAAAGTCTTGTAAATAATAACGCACTCCTGCAACTATTATGCGAAGTTAACTTATTTTTTTTATATAATAAAACAAAATATATATAAATGTATATTAGATTTTGATTCCATGAACTAAATTCATAAGAATTTTTTTTTTTATTTGACCTTTAACGAAAAGTGATCGGTCATATACCGTCAAATTTTTAGAACTAGAGCTTAATAGGTGAAAAAAATTGCCGATTCCCAAAAAAAATAAAATTTCCCACAATTATAGCTCATTTTATCACATTTAAATGTTGTCACCAAGTATATAGGCTCTTGTAGGCCAAACGATGTTTTCCTTATGAGCCTATTTATTTGGTGTCAGTACTTAGAATTGAGTTTTGTAATTCTTAAAGTCTTATTTTTTTGTTAACTGACAACTTCCCTCATCCAATAATTTAAAATACAAGAAACTTTTGAAAATAACTGTTAGTTTAATGATAATGTTAATTTTACTTTTTTCTATTATTTAGTAGCCTTTAATTATTATTAAAAATTATAAAGAGTTGCAAATGTCTTTTTATTAAGTTTTAATTTTGAAGTCCGCTTTAATCGATTTTCAAAACCAAAGATTATAATAAAAGATTAGTTTTTGAACCCGTCTTTATTTTCATAAACTTTTTTCTGGCTGCAATAACTATTTGTACTGATCGGTCCAAGTAAATATTCAATTGTTAATACATAAAGTTCATCCCATTGTAGCAAGAAGATCATCACCTTCAATTTTCATTCCTTTTATAACCTCTATATTTTCTATTTTACCAGCCTTTGGAGCTTGCACAACCATTTCCATTTTCATTGCTGAAATAACAAATAAGGCATCACCTTTTTCAACAATGTCTCCAACATTTACTCGAATATCTATGACAGTTCCAGGCATTGGAGCGCCAATATGATTTTTGTTTGTTTTCGAAACTTTTGGATGTACATGAATTTCCTAAAAACAAAAAATAAATATTCCTAAATAAAACTTTATTAAAAATTATTGTTTATTTCTAAAGAATAAGTGTTTTATAAATTAGTTGCAATTTTTTATTTATATAGATCTAAATTCAAGGCAAATGAAAATCCAGTAATAAAATATGGTCTATAATTTTTATTAGAGTAATTTGCAAACTTCTGGAACAGTATTCCCCCATATATACGTGAAATATATTCCTAGAATCGTTTAAAGAGGAGTATCAGACAATATTTTTTCAAATCAGATCTTACTTGACATATATTATTTGACATGCATTATTTGATACATATTATTATTTTTTTTTTCAAGGGAAATATGTGAATCTTGCATCAGCCATGGAGTGTTACTTACTCACATGTTATTTATATATTATATGATTATAAAAATTGATAAATTCATTGATTTATTTTGACTGTTTGTTATATATTTTATGCTTAGCTGCATTCCACTCGCTTGTACAAACAGCCGTAAATATACCGATGGACAAAGAAGATTATAATACAGAAATAAAAATAAATAAACAAATCGCGAAAAATAATGTTTATAATATAGAAATTATAAACAAATTAATCAAAAAACATAAAAGCAAAAAAAGTAATGCAAATAATAATAACGCTTATAAAAATAAATACTAAGGTTCTAAATACACAACGAAATTACCAAGTGTTCTAAGAAACGCAGTAAAAAAATACGATTATAATATAGGGTTCAATACTGACAATAAATTAAAGAAACATTTCAAAAAAAAAACAACACAAATAAAAATTTTTTAGATAGGACCCATCGTAAAAACAACAAAAAGTTCTTTTTACGATGATAGGACCGGTACTTTAAATACACCAGTATATAAAGTATCGTGTGACTCCTGCGGTAAAATATACATAGGGCATTTATATGTTTATTTTATTATTTGACATGTATATTTTTTATTTCTTTTTATTTTTATTCTTATATCACTAAAAAGTATAAATGGGACGCAGCTTTAAAAAAAGGTTTAATGACTATATTCCAGAAACACAAAATGTAAACTCTGCACAGCAATTAGAAAAAGTAAACACCAAATACGGATTGCATTTAATTAATAATAATCAGGACTACGTGGACGACAAAATTAACAATATACTGTCCCGTCCGGCGTGGTTTGGACGTGAACTTGTTAATAATTGAGGATTCTTACCCAGTCCTAAGACCTTGTGTCTTAGAAACTTTTTACCGGTGAGAAATAAAAATACAAAATCTTATAGTTTATTTGTGGTGGTTATATTTATTTGTACTGTTCGTCTAGAACAGCGATTTCGTAAGATCTCTGGTGCATGGGCGATTACCTGCGTATTTAACTCTTTTCTCCCCCGCGATCAGGAGTGGAGATATCTTTGTTAATTGGCTAAGATGCAAATTTTTAGGTATGGTCAGGACTTGTCTCGCCAATCAAGAGCCTTTGTCAAGCTCATCCCACTTTACTGTCTTTTCTAAATTAATTTTCACGAGCTAACGTCTGGCCATCTCTAATTATTACTGACTTAGCATTTACTCCAATTAACTATCTTACATCTTTACTTAATATTTTATATTTATTTGAATTACCCCAGTCACAGATGATACTCCTGTGACACGACCTCTTGTTGATTTGATTTGATTTGTCTTGTTTTTAATATTTTACTAACAGTTAAATTACTTAAAAAAAAAACTCCGCTGTACCGGTCCCAAGCCCGGAGCCTCATAAGGCTGAGGAAGGAGGAGGGTGGTTCAGGCCGCCTTTTTTCAAGGTTGAACTAGAATCAAGGATATAGGATATAGCTCTCTGGAACAACTGAGGCTGCCCTATAAATCGGGTCTCATGCCTTGCATTTCTCCGGGGACATGCTCTATGCTTTATCCCATGTGTGCATGTTAGGAATGCCGCAGACTGCTCATAGTTAGTCTATAAGTGGTTCTGGAATAACTGAGGCTGCCCTATAAACCGGGTCTTATGCCTTGTCTTTCCCTCGAGCATTCTTGACAGGCATGCAGCCGTAGACTGCTATCCTAAACTATCCTTGAGGAAGAGGCATATTAAAGGGGCTCCAAGGTTTTCTCCAACCTAAGTGCGATATAAGCCACATACAGGGTTGCCTTAGACCTGAAGTATTGGCTCTTAGCATGGGAGAATTCTACCTCGAGCACAGCGACGTAGCCGATTAAAGGTAGTCGCGAGTCCCGCTAAATCATGACTGCAGGTTGTATTTTCTGGTTTAGTAATGTGTGAAGGTGATGGGTTATTGGGTTATTGGGAAGTGGCATTGTCATCAGACAAGGAGGAGCAATCCTCCATTCTGTAGGGGATCTATCTATGGAATCAATGCCGCCTGGTTCCAGAGTAAAATCTGACATCAGCCCTCATGACTCCACTGGTAGATGCCTGACCTGTTCCATGACAGGTATAAAACATTGTGGAATGGTAGCAAACATAGAGGTGGAAACACTTCGCCTGTTAGATTGAGGATTGGTGTTCCCTCGCGTCACCGCCTCTCAATCGAAGTCTGTTACATGCCGGATTAATAATCGTATGTGATGTCATCAGACATGGTGGTGAAAACCCCCCGATCTGTAGGACTATTATTACTGGATGGACGCTGGAAGCTGATAGATACTCTCTGTCAGCGACTAACATAAATCCTTTAATAATACTCTGAAGGGTACTCTTACCCAACTAAGGGCCCTTTGTCCAGGGACACAGGCTTATTTTATGTACAATGCTAAATAAATACAGTGAATTACCCCAGGTTGATACCCCTCTTACAGAGGATAATTCAACCTCTGATTCCGATCAAGTGAAAGCCTTGATGGTCAGAGCCGGAGACACGGATTCTGGGGGTCTCCAATTTAGCATTTCTCAGCAGCAAGGGCAGAACACCACGCCCACAGAGCAACAACATCTAGCTCTAATTAATGCTGAAAAAAAGACGGCAAAGGTAGTCTTAACTAGGCTAGAGGTCGAGGATTCCTCCCGCAAATCCTCAATGGAAGGTGATATATGCGCAAAATGTGGCGCCCAAAAAGGTTCAAGCAACAGCTTGATACGGCCTTCTATTCTGAAGGACCAGAGGTCATATTCGTTGCCTAATGTTAGCGAAGTTGGGCCTGATGACGAAGGCAAGAGGGAAGAAAATATAGAAAGATATCTCCGAATATCAAAGGACTATAACAAGGCGTGCATTGAAATCCACTCAAACATGGAGAGAGATATTACTCAGATGAGAGACTCAGTCAAAGTACAGAAGAACTGTAATATGACAGTCAAAAAAGGCATAGCTGAGTTTGAAAAATATTTAGCCAGGCTTAAGACAATTTTTAAACTGCAGCAGGAGCTTTTAAATGGAAAACAAAAACCCGATATTCCTATAGAGGAAGCATTAGGGGTTATGACTGGAAAAGGAAAGAAGAGGGCTCGGACTGCGTCCCGAAGCCCACCCGGAAAGGAGAATACAAAAAAGAGACCGGCGCAGAAAACGTCCCCGGAACTCCCTCTAAGGAAGACCTTCGCTAATGCAGTGATGTCTCCTCCGAAAGATATGGTTCAGGAGGTAAATCAGTTAGCTTCTGGCCAGCAAACGCAGCCAAAAGATGTAGCTACAGATACCTCCCCTCCAGACGAGGATGATTTCGTCGCTGTTAAAAGCAAAGGTCAAAGAAAAAAGGAAAAGAAGAAAAAGAAAAAAGAGTTTGAAAGAAAGGAGGCAGAGGCTCGTAAAAACCAAGAGCAGGAACAGAAGAAGCAGCAGGAGAAGGAACAGCCAAAAATAACTGCAGCGGCAGCAAACCTGCGGCAGGGGGCAGAGAATAAAAGAGGCAAAAAGAAAAAGCCGCAGAAGAAGGAAGGAGATGGCGTATCTCCTCCTTCCGAGGCGGCAGAAAAAGGCAGGAGAAAGAAGCGCCAGAACCGGCGCATAAGGATCTCTAAGCGTAAGGAGGCTCTAATAATAAAGCCTCCTGAAGGGAAGTCTTATGCAACAGCCCTGCTGGAGATCAAAAGAGGTGTCCAACTAAAAGATTCAGGGACTGAGGTTCACCGAATCCAGAAAACCCAGGATGGGAGCGTCCTCATAGAGCTGAGCTCGTCGAAAGACCGGCAAAAACTATTAGACGCTGTCAAGACGGTCGCAGGCCCAGAAAGTACAGTCAAGGAACTGATTCCCCACCTAACCGTGGAGATCAGAAGCCTAGATGGTACTACTGGTAGCGACGAAGTGAGGCAGGTGATAAAGGAGGCAACCAAGCTGCAGAACGATGACGACATAAAAGTCGCCATCTTCAAGGCTAAGGGTACTAAGGCGGATATGGCGGTCGTAGACCTACCAGAAGCCGCCGCACTAAAATTGACCAAAAAAGGCCGGCTAAATAATGGCTGGTCTAATTGGCAAGTGCGCTTAAGAGCCGAGGTTACACGGTGCTTTAAGTGTCTTGGTTTCGGCCACAACCAGTGGTCATGTAAGGGCATGGACCGAAAATTTGCGTGTTTTAAATGTGGCGTTCAAGGCCACAAGTCAGAAAATTGTCCTGTGGAAAAAGCAGAATGCTTCCTCTGCAGGGAAAGAGCTGACAAGGCCAAGACCGACCACCTTCCAGGATGCGGAGCATGTAAGTGTTATCGGGAGGCACTTACTGCAAGGAAGATAAAGTGTCATCGGTAATGTTCGGAGTCCTGCAAGGGAATATGAACAAAACCATTCTTGCTGACCTTTTGCTCGATCAGCTCGCAGGCGAGACAGACTCTAGCGTCGTCTTGCTATCCGAGCCGCTTCGCAATAGGAACCAGCAATTCTGGTTAACCGATGACACAGGCCGGTGCGCTATATGGCTACGAGGTCGTGCTCAGACGTCTATGTCACGACATGGAAAAGGCAATTGCCACGTCTGGGCAAAGTGCGGTGATACAACTTTCATTAGTTGTTATTTGTCACCGAATGACACTATTGGGGTGTTCACCGCAAAGCTGGCCTCATTGGAGGAAACGATAAGGGAAGTCTCTGGCAATATCATATTTGCTGGGGACTTAAATGCCAGGGCCGTGGAATGGGGAATGCCAACCACGAACCGTAGGGGAACGTTGATCCTAGAGATGGCTGCTAGAACTGATCTGGTGGTCATGAACTCTGGGAACAATCCAACCTACGTAAGGCCAGGCTTTGGCGAATCGATCCCTGATGTCACTTTTGCCTCGGCCGGGCTGGCAGGAAGAGTGGGTGGCTGGAGGGTGATGGATGGAGCCAATGGCAGCGATCATAATTACATCACCTTCAAAGTGCGTGATAGGGTTGCTAATCGGCCCCCGTACAAAAAGCGCCCACTAGGCTGGAATGTGTCAAAGATGGACGAGGACAGATTTGTGGATTATCTTCGCGAAGAGTTCTCGTCTATCCCAGCCTGGCATGGAGGACCGACCACCCCGCGAGAGGCAGAGACCCTTGTCAAGAGGGTAACTGCTCTTCTGAGGGGAGCCTGCGATGCCTGTATGCCGCGTAAACGGCCCTGGAAGGGTAAAAGAAGCGTGTACTGGTGGAATGAAGAAATTTCGGAGCTAAGACGGGTCTGTCACGGCGCACGCAGAAGACGGCAAAGAGCGCATGGCCGCCCAGAGCTGGCTACGCGCTTTGAAGAGTACAAGGAAGCCAAGCATAGGCTGGCGAAAGCTATCCGCCTCAGCAAGGCGCGCTGTCTTCGGTCCCTAAGAGATGATGTCAACAGCGACCCGTGGGGCCTGGGATATAAGGTTGTCATGGGCAAACTTAAGTCCGGATGTGACAACACGATGGATGAAGCAACGACCAAAAGAATAGTGGACGCTCTCTTCCCGGATCATCCAAACCAACAACACCCTGCTTTGGATGTCCCGAGGGAGCAAGTTCCGCTATTTATCGAGGCGGAGATGCTTCAGGCAATTAGGTCAATGAAAAATGGGAAAGCGCCAGGACCAGACGGAATACCCGCGGAAGCCCTTAAGGCGGCTGCAAAGGTAATCCCTGGTCTCCTGCTTGGCATGTTTAACGCGTGCCTCGTGGCAGGCGCCTTTCCAAGGGACTGGAAAGTGGCCCGTCTGGCTCTGATAAGCAAGGGAAAGGGTGAACCAGGATCTCCATCATCTTACAGACCATTGTGTATGTTAAATACCATTGGCAAGGTGATGGAGAGCATGGTCAGAGGAAGATTGCGGCAAGCAATTAGGGAAGCGGGTGACCTTAGCGACGACCAACACGGCTTTCGTGAGGGGCGTTCCACGATCGGTGCCATCGAGCAGGTCGTGAAGGTGGTTATGAGGGCCAGACAAGTGCGGCCGGATATTAAACCGGACGTCCTGCTTGTCACGTTGGATGTGAAAAACGCATTCAACTCGGCTAAGTGGGACGATATGTTGCACTCCCTCGAGCAGGTATTCAGAGTTCCGGATTATCTGAGAAATATACTCAGAGATTACCTCCGGGACCGATACCTGCGCTGGGACACGCTCGATGGCACAAGAGGTAAAGTATTAAGCGCAGGCATAGCGCAGGGTTCAGTTCTGGGTCCTGATCTGTGGAATGCCTTTTACGACGGCTTGCTAAAGATTGAGCTCCCGGATGGATGCTCCATGATCGGATACGCGGATGACGTTGCTCTAACCATAACAGCTCGAGAGCCAGAGGACCAGCAGAATACCTTGGATGAGGCCATGCGCCTTATCAATAGCTGGATGTCGGATCACGGACTAAGACTGGCAGTCCCGAAAACGGAGATTGTCCTTCTGACCCGGAGAAGGGTTGATACCATATTCGGCATCAGCTTTGATGACGGAGGTAATCCCCTTATGATCCAGACCAAACCATCGGTCAAATATTTGGGGGTCTTCTTGGATAACAAGTTGACCTACAATAGACAATTCCAGCAGGCCTGTGAAAAGGCTGGCCGGGTGACAAAGTCCCTCTCGTGGCTAATGACGAACATCGGCGGTCCCAGATCTGAGAAGAGGAGGCTGTTGATGACGACAGTTAACTCCATCTTGCTCTACGGTGCAGAGGTGTGGGCGGACAATGTCCGCATAAAAAAGTACTGCAAGAAACTAAAGGCAGTACAGAGGCAGGGGGCACTTCGAATCGCTTGCTCGTACAAGACAGTATCAGAGCCAGCGATCCAGGTGGTGGCTCGGGTGATTCCCATCGACCTGCTTGCCTTGGAAAGGCAGGCGATCTACAACCGTGGGGAAGAAGAGCGCGACGTAGCTTCCGTTCGCGCTCGCTCTCGCACAATGGAATGTTGGCAGTATAGGTGGAATGGTGACCCGAGGGGACGTTGGACGCACCGCCTTATCATCGATTTGGAAAGCTGGATGAACCGTGATCATGGAGAGGTAGACTTCTACCTCACACAGTTCCTAACTGGTCACGGTTATTTCCGCGATATGCTTTTCAAGTGGAGCAAGGTGACATCTCCGGAATGCTTGCATTGCCCGGGCGAGCTGGATACCGCTGAGCACACCTTTTTTGGGTGTCCTCGCTTCGCTGAAGGGCGACCGCCCTTCGATGAATGGAGGCCGGAAGTAGTCGTCCCGGAAATGCTGCGCAGTGCCGCTAACTGGTACAGTGTGGCAGAGTACGTACGGGCGACACTGATTGGAAAAAAGGAGGAAGGTTTCCTCTCGTAGGAGAGTCTCCTCCTTTATTGACAGGGTATGGCGAAGAAATGCCTGGGCTGCATTGTTTCCGGACCGAAGTAATACCTAAACAGGGAGTCCCGGTCCGGATTCTATGACATTGTCATAAATGCATGGAGGGTGGGGAGTTTAGTGGGTATTGTAATTCCTCAATTGTGTATATCTGGGCAACCCCAGATACAAATTTGAGGTTGAGTCCCACATAACCATACAGTACGCGTGTATGGTATGCGTAAATGCATTCTCCTCGTCCTACGAAAAAGGCCCCTTCTTGAAGGGGCCCAAAAAAAAAAAAAAAAAAAAAAAAACTTAAAAAATAAACCCATACACCTCTAATCCTGATGGCGAGGTGAAATTTCGCGTAAAAAAAATTATTTATGTCCTTCTTCCAGAGATCTCATTCAAATTTTATTAAACATCATTTTTTTTAATAAAAAAAATTACATATTATATTTTTGAATTTATACGATTTCTTAATTTAACATTTTTTTTATTCACTTAACTATATTACTTTAACATTTTAGTTCAACCTAAATATTACATATGGAATTTTCTCAACTTATACATTTTATTATTCGATTCTAACATCTTACAATAATTAACTTATATGTTTAAAATTTTTATTTAAACCTGAAAAAAAAATCTAAATCAAATTATAATATTATAACTAATGATTACAAAAATTACTTGCTTCAAAGTACTAATGTTATAATTATTTATATTAAACTAATTGTAAGTATTATCAAAAAGAAAAATTTTTTTATTTATTTTATTATAAAATATATTTTTTATTTCTTTTTATTTTTATTCTTATATCACTAAAAAGTATAAAGTCTTTTATAAAGGTGCATGCCAATCCAGTTCTTGTACATCTCTGCTGGTACTAGGCAGCGCTAATTTTCCAGCAGGATTATATTGTATCATTCGCTTTGTCGGTTTCGATTTCACGAAATTTCAATTTCACGAAATATTGATGTCTCCTCACGATAATTATGGATTTCTTCTATATCTATTTGGAGTTCTGGTAAAAAAAATTGAATGCAATTTTGCTAAGAGAGTTTTTTTTTTAAATATATAATCACATAATTTATTTGAATATTTACAATATATATATATATAAATAACAATCGAGCCAGAGCACAGCGTCCGAGTATAGGATAAGAAAATAGAAATTCTTATTTATATATATTATTGAGATATTGAGAAAAAAAGAATTTCATTGAGATTTTATTTTTTCTAATACTATCAACTCGATATCACTATAGTTTTTACTGGTACTTGCTGCAGTTATACAGGTTGCCTATTTGAACCTTGTTGTAACCTATCTGAAACTTTTCTAAAACGATTAGATGAATAAAATACCATTTGATAGCACTTAACCCGAATACCATCAGAATAATTGTTATTGTAATTTTAATTTTCTTAATAAATATTTAAAATATCCTGCCTAAAGAAAACGCTTCCTGACCGCAAAAAAAACATTGCTTGGCACGATTTCTTGACTCAACAATTTGAATATACTACAAAAAATGGCTTAACCTTCTTCTCTTACTTGAAAAAAAACATAATTGAAAAAAAAATTATTCCTTAAAGATGCCTAAATTATTTTAATTGGCTTAAACTGCTCAATAAATTTTATATAACAAAAAATTGCTTGATAATTTGACGCAACAATAGCCTGAAAAATGCTTGAGCCACCCTTTAACATGCTTAATAATATTCTCAATAGTCTAAAATACTACAATACACCCCTGAAAATTTGCTTGAAAATTTCAATTAAACATCAAAATTGATTTGGAAAATATTTTATTTTGCTTAAATTATGCTAAAAATTTTAAAATGGCTTAACAAAGAATTTTAAGTTTTTAAGCATGCCCCAAAAAATGGCCTGAAAAATATTTTAAATTGCTTAAAATATTCCAAAATATTTAAATGGCTTTTGTTATATATGTAAGTTGAATGGTCTAGCCAGTATCGATGTCAGTTGCTTTCACCCTCCTGTTCTCGCGATACTTGGTTCCACTGGACCCCGTAGGATATGTCTTTGGAAAGGAAGCAAAAATTACACTAGTAGTTGGTTATGATATCTTTTATTTCCTTTTTGTTCAACAAAGACCTTTTTAGAATCTAACAGGAATATAAATCACGCCCGGTTATAGATACAATATATTTTAATGACCCGAAGTAGATGTTTTCGATCATTAGCCTGATCCGTGTGTCAGTCGTGATTACTCCGAAGTGCCTTCCTTGTGGTCTGTAACTGGCTTATATAGCTTTTTAGTATGGGGGTTGATAGTGGGTTCGGTTTGTAAAAATGTGGGAGTCAAATCTCCGATTGGTTTATGTTAATGCGTCTTTTGGAGGCGTGTGCTATTATCGCGTCTATGATTGGTCGCAAGTAATATGAGCTTTGCGAGGTTGCTATAGGAACGTCTATTGGGGGAATATTATAATAGGTTTGTTGCATGCTCTTTATTCTTTACTGGAAGGGTGGTTTTCTATAGATTGGAAGGGTAGTTTTCTATAAACTGAAATTAAATACATAGACTCCTTTCAATGAATTTCTCAAGTATGCTATAGTAATTGGAAGGGTGGTTTTCTATAGGTTGATATTAAATACATAGACTCCTTTTGATGAATTTCTCAAATATGTTATAGTAATTGGAAGGGTGGTTTTCTATAGACTGAAATTAAATACATAGACTCCGTTTGATGAATATGCTATAGTAATTGGAAGGGTAGTTTTCTATAAACTGAAATTAAATACATAGACTCCTTTCAATGAATTTCTCAAGTATGCTATAGTAATTGGAAGGGTGGTTTTCTATAGGTTGATATTAAATACATAGACTCCTTTTGATGAATTTCTCAAATATGTTATAGTAATTGGAAGGGTGGTTTTCTATAGACTGAAATTAAATACAGAGACTCCTTTTGATGAATTTCTCAAATATGCTATAGGAATTGGAAGGGTGGTTTTCTATAGACTGAAATTGGATGTGTAGATTCTATTCTATGGGGTTACTTGAATAGTGGTTGATGTGTGGGGTTATATTTTTAAGACGGTTTGGAAGTCGAAAAATTATATGTGCTAACTATATTGGCCATGCCACATGGTAGGGGTTAATGTATTAAGGCAAAAATATTGAAATTTTAGGACTTTTAATACAAAATTAAATTTTTTTTTACTTACAAATAACAACTAATGAAAGTTATATCACCGCACTTTGCCCAGACGTGGCAGTTGCCTTTCCTATGTCGGGACATAGACGTCTGAGCACGACCTCGTAGCCATATAGCGCACCGGCCTGTGTCATCGGTTAACCAGAATTGCTGGTTCCTATTGCGAAGCGGCTCGAATAGCAAGACGACGCTAGAGTCTGTCTCGCTCGCGAGCTGATCGAGCAAAAGGTCAGTAAGAATGGTTTTGTTCATATTCCCTTGCAGGACTCCGAACATTACTGATGACACTTTATCTTCCTTGCCGTAAGTGCCTCCCGATAACACTTACATGCTCCGCATCCTGGAAGGTGGTCGGTCTTGGCCTTGTCAGCTCTTTCCCTGCAGAGGAAGCATTCTGCTTTTTCTACAGGACATTTTACTGACTTAAGGCCTTGAACGCCTCATTTAAAACACGCAAATTTTCGGTCCATGCCCTTACATGACCACTGGTTGTGGCTGTAACCAAGATACTTAAAGCACCGTGTAACCTCGGCTCTTAAGCGCACTTGTCAATTTGACCAGCCATTATTTAGCCGGCCTTTTTTGGTCAATTTTAGTGCGGCGGCTTCTGGTAGGTCTACGACCGCCATATCCGCCTTAGTGCCCTTAGCCTTGAAGATAGCACTTTTATGTCGTCATAGTTCTGCAGCTTGTTGCCTCCTTTATCACCTGCCTCACTTCGTCGCTGCCAGTAGTACCATCTAGGCTTCTGATCTCCACGGTTAGGCGGGGAATCAGTTCCTTGACTGTACTTTCTGGGCCTGCGACCGTCTTGACAGCGTCTAATAGTTTTTTCCGGTCTTTCGACGAGCTCAGCTCTATTAGGACGCTGCCATCCTGGGTTTTCTGGATTCGGTGAACCTCAGTCCCCGAATCCTTTAGTTGGACACCTCTTTTGATCTCCAGCAGGGCTGTTGCATAAGACTTCCCTTCAGGTGGCTTTATTATTAGAGCCTCCTTACGCTTAGAGATCCTTATGCGCCGGTTCTGGCGCTTCTTTCTCCTGCCCTTTTCTGTCGCCTCGGAAGGAGATCCGCCATCTCCTTCCTTCTTCTGCGGCTTTTTCTTTTTTCTTCTTTTATTCTCTGCCCCCTGCCGCAGGTTTGCTGCCGCTGCAGTTATTTTTGGCTGCTGCTTCTCCTTCTGCTTCTTCTGTTCTTGAACCTTTTTGGGCGCCACATTTTGCACATATGTCACCTTCTATTGAGGATTTGCGGGAGGAATCCTCGACCTCTAGCCTAGTTAAGACTACCTTTGCTGTCTTTTTTTCAGCAGTAATTAGTGCTAGATGTTGTTGCTCTGTGGGCGTGGTGTTCTGTCCTTGCTGCTGGGAAATGCTAAATTGGAGACCCCTAGAATCCGTGTCTCCGGCTCTGACCATCAAGGCTTTCACTTGATCGGAATCAGAGGTTGAATTATCCTCTATAAGAGGGGTATCAACCTTGGGTAATTCACTGTATTTATTTAGCATTGTTCATAAAATAATACCTGTGTCCCTGGACAAAGGGCCCTTAGTTGGGTAAGAGTACCCTTCAGAGTATTATTAAAGGATTTACGTTTGTCGCTGACAGAGAGTATCTATCAGCTTCCAGCGTCCATCCAGTAATAATAGTCCTACAGATCGGGAGGTTTTCACTACCATGTCTGATAACATCACATACGATTATTAATCCGGCATATAACAGACTTCGAATGAGAGGCGGTGACGCGAGAGAACACCAATCCTCAATCTAACAGGTGATGTGTTTCCATCTCCATGTTTGCTACCATTCCACAATGTTTTAAACCTGTCATGGAACAGGTCAGGCATCTACCAGTCTCTTTTATTTTATTTTCGTTCTCTATATATAACTTTGTTTACCCAAAATAAGGTCAAATTCAGATCCCCAGGGAAACGATATATAAGTAATATATTTTAAATATAGAATTATAAAATAAAATTTAAACATAAAATTAAATTAGTTTTTTTATTTATTTTTTTTATTATTTCAAATTATTGTTATTTTTAAAATTTTGCAAACCAGGGTATTTAAAAATAAAATTAATTTTAATATATCTAGGGCTTTTTTAAAAGTTCCCTGGAATTCTGAATCCGTCCTTATTTTAGGAATATAAGGTCATCAAATGCCTGAAAATCCAAAAAACTCCAAAAGAATGAGAAAAATCGATCAAAATTCGTGTAATTTACGTTATTTGGAGGTTAAAGATGGCCGATAACATCGAGTGAGGCATGGCACTAAAAAATATATTTATAAATAAGTCTCCTCCCAAATTTTGAAGAAAAAATATGATTCAGTTTTTATTTACAGCACTTTAAAAATAGAAAGTGAATTTTTCCATTTTCCGGGTTTTCCAGGGAAAATATTGGAAAACTAATGGCAGGACCGGATTCCTGAGGAAATTTTACTGAAGTCACTCTTTTCTCATAATTTTTGAGCATTTCTAGAAGGGGTGGGATAATAAAGAAGAATGGGCAGCTTAGAAAAGCTCAATTTTGAGCTTTTTTCAAAAAGCGCCACGGCGATTATTTCAAAATTCACTTTTCCTAGTTCAGGTAAGTGTATATTAAAAGAATTCTTTGAAATCTCGACACCGCAACGCATCTTAGGTTGGCGCTCTTTCAGGGGACCCGTGATTTGATTATTGACTATTTATTTTCTCAACTCATACTCGTAATTTCTTCTTTATTTTTAAAGATTTTCTTGATACGTCTTTGACTTTTATTTACATTTAACTGACCTCTCATAGGTTCTTTTAATATTTTTTTTTTATAACATCAATATTTTCCTCTTCTATAATCCTCTTCTACTTCTGGACTTTAGCGAGAAAAAAAATTAACATATCATACATATTATGGTTTATTTATCTTCTTTTTTTTAATATTTATACATTTATTTATTTATTTAAGTCAGTGTTTATTTAATTATATATTTTTTATATTATTATTTTTTTGTAATATTCGTTTAAAATTCCTATTAATATAGGATGCGCATTATCAATGCTTTATTAAAGTTCCCTTTATTACCCGAATTTTCGAGAAACAAAGTGTGTGATCTTTCTGAGCCGTACTGCAGTTATCTGTCTACGTTGTTTGACTTCCCTGCAATTAGGATAAGTTTATTTATTATTTGTTTTTTACCTTTCTGAGATCATATATGAGGTCCATTCACCTCTCTTCCCGGATTTAAGAGTCTAGATCACCTGATGGTATTGTGAGGGCCATTTACCTGCAATCTTTTCTGACTTCTACATCGTCTGCTAAGGGCCGGGCTTAAGAAATTTGGATGGGCCTAGGTCGAAGGATGTAGCTCACTCCACGGTAGTGAGGGCCATTCCGATTTTGTTAAGTTAATTAAAAGTGTTAACTCAATTTCTACGATTAATGTTTTTAATTTAATAGTACTTAGCTACGATATAAAAATATTCATTTTTAAAATAAATTTTACCAGATAAATTCAGTAATACATTTAATTTTGATTAAATCTTTCTGAAGTACCATTATTTTGAGGAGTATCAGGACATGCTAATTGTAGTTCTGCTCCATATTTTTCTAAAACTTTTACAGTATAACCAGTACAGTATAGTGTATTCTGTACCTTGATCCGTTCTTAGATAACAAAATTTCGCATCTCGATCTAATAAATTTCTTGTACTTTTAATAAATACATCTAAACATTCTCCTGTCGCATCTTTAGTTTTCATAGGAAAACCCATAGCTATTTTCGAATAGTCATCAATAAAAACAGAAATATAACGATATCTCTTAGGAAATGTAATAGGACTAATAGGACCCATAATATCTGAATGAACTATTTGGAGGGGTTCACTTGCTCTTAAACGTACCGTTTTAAAAGGTAATTTATTTAATTTAGAAATGTGACATATTTCACATTCTAAAATTTTCTCATCAAATTTCACATCATTCAAATCTTTGTTTTCAGGGAAAAGCTTTTGTAATTTCTTTAAGTAAGCTAAAGATGTATGACCCATTCTAACATGCCATAACATTGCTTTGTTATTTTTAATAAATTCAGTATACTTTTTACCTAAATTTGTTTCACATTATTTTTCATAATCAACATCTCCAATAGAATCTGATTCATTTGGATTATTCAAACACCTATCAGTTATACTTATATCAAAAATTGATTTATTCACATCTACTTCTTTATTATGTTCATCTAAATTTATCATATCAAACTCTCCACCAAAATTATTTGCAATTTTTGATTCAGGTATATCTCGTATTTCAACTTTTTCATTATTGTTATTGGGGGTACTATTTACTGTTTCATATTTTCTTTTGCTTCGCGTCGTTAAATATGCTATGATTTTATTATCAAGGGGTTTATTATAAGGTTTTATATTTTCATCTAGTTTATTTATTCCAAATTCTATTTTCCAGTAAGGTTTATCTACGTATATAGCTAAGCCTTTATCAGCAAATTTTCTCAAAGAAAGGAGATTTTCAGAGAGGACTTCAGCACAAATAACATTTTTTAAAATCAAATTATTATTATTATTTATTGTATCTATAACACCTACTCCCTCCGATTTAAAATTCGCGGACTCATCTTTATTAGCGCATTTAATTAAATTACTTTTGGACTCATCTAATGTCTTAAAAATTAATTTACTATTTGTTAAATGTTCTGTGGCCCCTGAATCAGCTAAAAATTCCGCAAGTAATTTATTATTATTTAAATTTACCCGAATGAAATTACTATTTTCAAACGAATCAATGTTAAAAATATTTATGGAATTATCGTTACCTTTATTTTCTGTATTTTGATTCTTATCTTGTTTGTTGTTGTTTGATTTACCTCCTCTTCCTCTACCTCTACCTCTACCTCTAAAATTCCCCCTACCTCTATTATTACTATCATTAAACCTGGGTCTTTTATTAGTATTATCATTTTCATTATTTTCATGCTTTCTTTTATTATTATAACCACCACCATTATGTTTATATCCACGTCTAAAATTATTATTATCATACCTTCTAAAATTACCGTTGCCACGGTTATTATCTCGTCTATAATTTGAATGACCACGAGGGCAATCCCTTGCTATATGATTCGTAAACTGTTTGCAATTATAGCAAAGTTTGCCTTCATTTGGACAATGTGCTCCAATATGGCCCATTGCATCACACTGATAGCACCTTTTATCTTCGTAACCAGTACTTACAGCAAGTGCCTATGCTCCTTGACTAGAAGCTTGTCTTTGTTTAGTATGTCGATTTGCAGCCTCACTCTGAATTATAAAACGTTTTAATTCTTCATACGTTAAATATTTACCAGTCATATTAAAATTTAACAAATTCGCTTCTTGGACCTTTTCAACGCTCTTTTCAATAGCTTAATAAAACGCATCTCGTATTTCTTGATCTGATAATGGGGGGGCTGAAGGAATGTAATTATAATTTCTAACTATTTCTTCAAACCTCTCCCAAAATTCTATAGCTTTTTCTTTATTCGGAAGGAATTTTATATTATATAATTGTTTTCTTAAGTCTACAGATGTTAGCTTATTTTCGCATCTCTTAATTTCTTTTATTTTATTTAATATTTCTATTGGATCAGTCACATCTATAATTTTACTATGATATTGATAATCAATTCTATTAATTAAAATATCCCGGACTTTATATTTATGTTTTTCAATAATATTTTCATCAAAATTTTCATTAGTTTTAATTTTTAGATCTAAGATGTACAACAAATCTTTAGCCCGTAGTTCAGATTTAAAGTAATCCATAAAATATTCAAATCTCATGTTATAAGTTAATTTATAATCTCGTCTTGAACTATTATCACGCGGAGATAAATTTTTTTTAAACACTTCTTTAATATCATTTAAAATTGTCTCGTCTTTATTTGAAGTATTATTATTTGTAGAACTTATCTTTTTAATTTCGTTAGTTATAAAACTTTTAATTTCAGTACTGTTAAAAAGGTTAAAACTATCAGGTCCAAGAGTTGAATTAAATATAGTCATGCTTTCATTATTTAACTTATCTTCTAATCTTACCTGATTATTATTTTCCCTATCATTGAGGTTGGCTACCTGACTATTATCCCCTCTGTTAAGTTTGCTATCCTGACTTATGGCAATTTCTAATCTCTTAGTTAATACGTCTAAATTTCCTAGCTTATTTATAGTCTTTTCTAACGCATTTATTCTTTTCTCTACTTTCTGTTCTAAACTTTTTATAGCTTCGTTGTTAACTTCTATTATAACATCCATTTTTCCACAGATGTTATCTATACATTTATTATACTCTTCTTTTATTTTTACTAAGTTTTCATCATATACTCGTCGAATCTCATCCATCTCACATCTATAATCTGAAAATTTAAAGTTATTATAAATTGTTTTTCCTGAACCTTTATTATTTTTCAGCTGAATATTACATTTTTCAATATTTTTTATAATAGGTATACCTTTTATATCGGGGATCTTTTTACTCTCATCTACCACTTCTAAATTTTTCTCATCGTCATATCTATTTAATTCCTCATCTAAATTCTCATCACCCCCATCTAAATTTTTATCATCTAAAATCTCATCTCTCTTATCAAACCTATCCCCAATATGTTGCTGGATTTTTAGAGGTAAAAGTAGTTTTTCCCCTAATAGTTCTTCTGCTTCCACTCTTCATCTGTTGTATCAGCTTTCGCTAAAGAATAAAATAATACTTAATAATATAAATATTTATCAATTAAAACTTCAAAATTTATTAACTGAACACAAGTATAATAAATTTTAGAAGTGAATGACCTCAATTACTTCTGATAAAAAATGTATTCAAGGTCATTCTTGCAAACACATGAAACTTAATGAACACAATCAAATTCCACATATTTACAAAACAGCTTTAAGTTAATATTTATTCATGAATATTTTTTTTTTATTTTAATTTTAATTCTTATTCTCAAAAAAATGACGTCAAAAAAAAAATTAAACACACCTATGGGATAAGACGTTCTGCTTTCAGTTACGAATCGGATTTGGTCTTCATCCATTCTAACCACAACCATTTCTCCAGGACACTCATCTCTAATATTTAATAACTCATATTGAGTTAAGAGGAAAATATCAAGGCTGTGTTTATCTAAAAAAAATTTTATAAATTTTTAATCATTCAAATTTTATTTGATTAATATAAACATTCACTCCAAATAATCAAATCTATCAATATAAAAAAAAATTTATACTCATACACACAGAACATCTGCATGTATAATTTCAAATATGGCTGCCAATATTTGAAAAAAATTCCTGAAAATAAAATAAAATTATTCGTGTTCAAAATCGTGTATATGCCCCAGCATATAGAACACACATGTACACGAGCATACACTGAAATTAAAAAATTAAATTTTCTCATCATTTTAATATTGTAAATACTTACACACACATGCGCATTCACACACTTAAATCTAACCTTAAAATTATCTTATCTATTAAAAAAAATTCCCTTTTTAATTTCATTAAAAAAAAATTATGTCATCAAATCATTTTTTTTTTTTTTTTTTTTTTTTTTAATATTAAAAGGATCATAACAAAATATTGTTTTTTTTCTTTTTTATTTAAAAATTTAAAAAAAAATTAACCTATAATGTCTCAGCAACTCAATTTTTAATTAAAGTTTTATTTATCAAAAAAAAGATCACGTCTAAATGTTAAATTTTGTTTCTAAAAAAAATTCAAAAAAATAACCTAAAAAAAATGATTCATCGAAATAATATTTTATTATTATGGTTGTTATTATTTTTTTTTTTTATACTTCTTCTTTTTATTCATTTAATTTATAATAAAATCAACCATAAAATCTTATAAAAAAAAAATTGCATGCATGGCCATTTTGTGGAAAATAATAAATATCATCAAAATAAATAAACTCGTCTATGCCGGCCATTTATTATTTATGTTAAATAATATCCACATCTAATTAAACAACCAAAAAAAAAATATTCCATATACTCATCTTTAAGGGCCATTTTATTTAAAAAAATATTTTTATTATTATTATTTTTATTTTAAAAAAAATACGTCTACAACGATAAAATCGGCCATTTTTGTAATAACTTATCGAAATTAAAATTTTATTTATTATAAAAAATATCACGTCAAAAAAAAAAATTTAAAAAGCGGCCTTTATTCTCATCTTTTATTTTTCACTTTTATAATTTTCTCATCTCAGAAATTCCTACCTTTCTTTTCTGTGCCGCTATCCATTTTTAGATTTTGTGTTGTTCACAAAAAAAATATTAAACACGTTCTTCACGTCTAAGTTTTTCTTATCAATTTCTTTTTTTTAAGCACAAAATCACACTTTTTTTTTTTAAATTCACTAACACTTTTTTTTAATAAAAGCACGCAGCATAAAAATTCAAGCGTGTATGGCTGGACACATAACCTATCGGAGTTTTTTTTTTTTTTTTTTTTTTTTTTTCAAGGGCAATATGTGAATCTTGCATCAGCCATGGAGTGTTTGCGGACCGTAAAGGCCCGCAAATTTCCATGACCGCCCAGTTGTACAAAGAATACAACTGGGAGACCACCGGCGATCGCGGTCGCCGGCTACGCCCCAGATTCTTACTGGATAAACACACTTTAAACCCCCCGCGCTTGTTTGTCCCAAACCGGAACTCCCTTTTCAGGTATAACTTTAGTTTGGGACGCGCAGCCTAGGCAGCTGGCCGCTGCCTTCCCCCCTGCCTAGGGACAGGAGAGCTCTCTACGATAGAGAGCCCTCCTCTTTCTTCTTCAGCAAGGTGGCCCTCACGAACTCTGCTACTTTGTTCCAGTTTTCGGAACTCCGTAGCATTTCCGGGACCACCGTCTCCGGCCTCCAAATCGGGAAGGGCGGGCGCCCCTCCGCGTAGCGCACACATTCGAAGAATGTGTGCTCTACTGTATCATCCACGCCCGGACAGTGCAAGCATTCCTTTGTTGCCACCTTTTGCCAGTGCTCCAAGATGACACGGAAATATCCGTGTCCAGTTAGGAACTGGGTGAGGTAGAAATCTACCTCCCCATGCTGTCGTCCCATCCATGCCTGCAGATCTGAGATCAGCCTGCGCGTCCATTGGGCATTTTCCTCTTCGTCTTTTTTCCATCGTTTCTGCCATTCTTCCATAGAGTTGGAGCGGGCGCGAGTGGATGCCACTTCGCGCTCATCTACGCTCTCGTAGATGAATTTCCGCTCCAACGCTAGCAGGTCGATGGGTATCACCGAGGCGACAACCTAGATCGCCTCTAGAGATACCGTGTGATATCCGCAGGCGATCCTCACTGCCGCTTGCCTCTGTACAGACGATATCTTATGTCTGTACTTGGCAATTTCTGTGGTCTTCGCCCAGACTTCTGATCCGTAAAGCAGGACAGAGTTGACGACTGACATCAGGAGCCTTCGCTTCCCTGGTTTGGGTCCCCCAATGTTGGCCATGAGCCTTGACAGGGAGGATGCGACCGACGCTGCCTTTTCACACGACCTCTGAAATTGCTCCCAGAAGGTCAGCTTGTTATCAAGCTGAACTCCCAGGTATTTCACCGATGTTCTGGTTCGGATCGTGTGAGGGTTTCCGCCGTCGTCGATAATTACATCGAAGTCGGTGGGAACCCTTCGACGGGTCAGCAGTACAATCTCCGTTTTTGGGATCGCAAGCTGGAGCCCGTGATCGCCCATCCAGAGGTTGATCCGTCTCATGACTAGATTCAACCTCTCCTGGGTCACTTCCATGTCCCTGCCAGTTATGGTCAGGGCCACGTCGTCGGCGTACCCGATCAGGGATACTCCTTCCGGGAGGTGGACGCGCAACAAGCCATCGTAAAAGGCATTCCACAGGTCCGGTCCAAGAACCGAGCCCTGCGCGATGCCTGCACTCAAAACCCTTTCACGCCTTCCATCGAGCGTGTCGTAGAGCAGTCTCCGGTCCCGCAGGTAATCCTTTAGTACGTTACCCAGATAGCTGGGTATCTGGAAATCGTACTCGAGAGACCGGATCATGTCATCCCACCTGGCCGAGTTGAAAGCGTTTTTGACGTCCAGCGTTACCAGAAGGACGTCCTTGCGAATTGCAGGCCGCTTTTCCCTCTCAGCCTTTACGGTATCCACGACACGCCGGATGGCGTCTATCGTGGAATGCCCTTCACGAAAGCCATGCTGCTCCTCGGAGAGACCACCGCCCTCCTCGATTGCCCTTCTGAGCCTTGCCCGGAGCATACTCTCCATCACCTTACCAATAGTATTTAACATACACAAAGGTCTGTAAGATGATGGAGAGTCCGGGGCTCCCCCCTTGCCCTTGTTCAAGAGCACGAGACGTGCCACCTTCCACTGCTTTGGGAACACTCCAGCCACCAAACACGCATTGAACATGTTTAACAGGATACCAGGGATTACTTTAACCGCTCTTTTGAGCACTTCCGCTGGTATCCCGTCCGGCCCCGGCGCCTTACCATTTTTCATGGCCTTTATGGCCTTGACCATCTCGCCTTCGCTGAACAGCGGCACTTCCTCCCTGGGTATCACCTCAACCGGGTTTTCCCGGATGGGCCTTTCAGGGAAGAGAGCACCGACGATCCGTTCAGTCGACGCCGCGTCCATCATGTTGTCGGACCCCCGGTTTAACTTGCCCATTACGACTTTGTAACCTAGGGCCCAGGGGTCCTTGTTTACATCATCGCGTAATGAACACAGACATCGGGCCTTGCTTTGACGGATGGCCTTGGCCAGCCGGTGTTTGGCGTCCTTGTGTTCCTGGGAAAGCACGGCAGCCTCAGGTCTGTCCCGCGCTCTTTGCGCCTTTCGTCGTGTCCTGTGGCATTCCTTCCGGAGCTCAGCTATTTCGGGAGTCCACCAGTACACTGGCTTTCTCCCTTTCCAGGGCCTGCGGCGAGGCATCGAGGCATCACAAGCCCCACATAATAGAGACGTTACTTTCTTAACTAAGATTTCAGCCTCATGGGGACTTGTGGATTTGGACTGGGGATTTGTGGCCCCTCCATGCCAAGCAGGGATGGACGGTGACTCGATTCGAAGATACTCCTCGAATCTATCTTCGTCCATTTTTGGAACGTTCCAACCCAGGGGGCGCCTTCTGTACGGAGGTCGTTGTGAGTTTCCTTCCAATACCCGGAAGGCGATGTAATGATGATCACTACCATTGTATTGATCATCCATCACCCTCCAGTCGCCTATCCTCCCGGACGCAGCTTCTGTAGCGAAGGTTATGTCCGGGATAGAGACACCCCAATCCGGCCTCTCGTAGGTAGGCCTGTTGCCTCTATTCTGGACCACTAGTTTGCACCTAGTGGCCATTTCAAGCCCCATTCGTCCCCTGGGATTAGTCGTTGGCATCCCCCATTCCAGAGCCCTAAAACTATCAGCCCAATAACCTATCGGAGTTATTTCATGAAATAAAGTTTTAACACTAATTTATTATTAATATATGATCATTTATTTAAATACACATCTATTTTATTCTTAATACACATCTAATATTTTATTTTAATATAATATCCATCGAAATACAACGCGTCAATAAAAAATCAATAACATAAGAAGTGCACTGCACAATGTCTGACAAACGACTGACTTGCCGAGATTCGCGTAGTCAAAGTTAAGAGGCGACAAAAGTCGATTTCAGGTGTTAATGGGTTAATGTTCATTAAACTGAGCATGTTTTTGCCTAATCTAAAAATCTAAACTATATCAGGATGTCATAAATTCAGATTTTTTTTTAGAAAAATTAGCAACCTTTGTTAACTATTTCCAGAACCCACTAAAAAAAAAAACTATGATACGAAAGTGAGTATGATTTGTTCTTGGCTATTTCAGAAAAGAAAATCAATTATCATACTCACTTTTTACCGAATCCAGCCCCGAAGCACAAAAATTAATTACTTTATTTGCCAATGCTCAATTTTGCAAATCTTAAGTTACAACAAAAATATAGCTGTATTAGTAAATCAATTTTCCAAAATAATAACATTAAATTTCAATTTTTTGAAAACAAGTATCACGGAACTAATATTAAAAACATTTTTTTCTTCATTCTTCCATAAAGCAGGTTTTTTCCTATGTTAAAGGACATAAAATGCTACATTGAATATATTATTTATTTTGATACGCCTGCCCATAATAAAAACAATAGAATACTAAACGAAGGCGATGCAATAGAAAAAAGATGTAATATTTGAATATTGCTTAAACCTCGATTGGTCTATCTTTATCATTTAATTACTGCCAAATTAATTGATTTTACCCCAATACTTTTTGCACACTTTTTGTTAATCTTTTTAATACTGTCTATAGATAATGTACAGTTTTACAGTGAATTTTCACTCTGTATATCTCATAAAAACTGCACTATTTTACTTAGGAACAAGTCCTAAAAAATATGTTTGTTTCTCTGGAACGCAAGGATGCTATAAGCACTGGTTGGCCAAAACCATACGGTAAAACAAGGCTCATTGTCTGCGTTCACTATGTGAATACGTAAACAAAGACCCTTGGGACCTAGATTACAAAGTCGTATTGGACAAAAAAACCAGGAGTCCTATAACATACCGGAGGATTCTACAACAAACAGTATAGCTTTTGCGAAGAGCCATCCCATAGTGTAGTAAAAAAAAGAAAAGTGGCCAAAAATCGGCTTTAACGCAATTTCTTATGAAAAAAAATTCTGCTGGATGGAAAATGACCGTTTTTGTGTATACCAAATGATAGGCTACCGAGATCAAAAAATTTTTTTTTTTTTTTAATTTTTTTAGCTGCTGAATGAAAATAAAAAATCTATTTTTTACCATAAAAAGGTAAAATATTTATAGTTTTAAAATTAAAAAAAAATTTTTTTAGGTACAGCTCTGTATTAAAATATGTACATAAATGATAAATAAATCTAAAAAAAGTGTATTAGTATAATTATACATGGTGTATGCAGTATAAAGATGTGTTAGTCAAAAAATCAATTTTTCATTTTTTTTTTTAATTTTTTGACTAAATTGCAAATTTTAAGTAACACATCTTTGTACTGCATACAACCATGTATAATTATACTAATACACTTTTTTTAGGTTTATTTATCATTTATGTACATGTTTGTATTTGATCTCGGTAGCCTATCATTTAGTATACACAAAAACGGTTATTTTCCATCCAGCAGAATTTTTTTTCATAAGAAATTGCATTGAAGCCGATTTTTGGCCACTTTTCTTTTTTTTACTACACTGTGCATCCCCGGTACATTCCATCAGCCGTATTGTGGATACCGTAATGCATTTGAGGAAAAAAGAAAGACGTGATACTCATAGACGTCCCACTGGTGACATTGGACGTAAAAAGCGCGTTCAACTCAGTCAGGTGGGATAACATGCTTTAACCCCTCAAGCAGGACTTCCAGAAACCGAGATACCTAGAAAACGTCTTGAAAGATACAGCTACAGCTGCTCTACGACATGTTCAATGACAGGCATGAAATGGTTCTAAGTGCCGGTATCTCCCGTTAATCTTCCGAAAGAGATCTACCTGATCGAATACGCCGACAATGTGGCCCTAACTATAAAGATTAGTAACATGGAATTAGCCCAGGAGAGGTTGAACAAAGTCATGAGACAGATCAACCTCCGGATAGTGGAGCATGGGCACCAGCTTCCGAAGAAAGTGCAGGGGGGGGGGCGATTGAAGTGTGTTTAGTCAGTAACAATCTAACACAAAGCCGGCGACTGGGATAGCTGGTGACGTCTTCTAGTTGCACATTGTACAGCTGGTCATAGGACTTTATGAGTCTTTAAGACCCGTGAAAGCTTCATGATTGATGCAATAAATCATATATTGCAAAAAAAAAACTAAGCAATAACTAAATATTTTAAAGACTGACCTTTACAGCATCTTTATCCATTACAAAAACTGATCGAAGTTGTCCATTCATTTCGAAAAATACTTCTCGTTCTCCATTTACAGTTAAATCTTCGGCGACAGCTAAAGTTTTTATTGCTAATGTTTTTCCTTTTTCAATATTTACTTCAAATTCTTCACCTACTTTTGGACCAGTAAGGAATATTCTTGTATTAAGTTTATCAACTGGACCAAAGTTGTTTCTAAAGGCTAGATATTCCTCAGTTACCTCGGGATATAATGCTGCTGATATTAAATCTTTCTCATTAATAGATGGAAATGATTCGTTTAATTTTATTTTAAGTTTATCGAAATCAAATGGTGGTAAACTTTTTCCCGGCCTTCCTTTAATTCGAGGCATATCCTTCAGTATTTTCGTTCTTTAAATAAAGTATATGTATATGTTAATAATATAAAATTTTATTTAAAAAAAAAAAAAAATTACTTATTATGTATGTCACCAAGCTGAGAGCAAGGCAACGACTGACCGATGATTGTCTCTTGCAATATAGAGGGCGGGTATTCATATTACACACATACTAGTCTGCCAAAAAAAATCGACTTTTCGATTTTTTAAGGTGCTCAAGCGTTTTTGGATGTCATTTAATGAAAAAATAAGTTCTATGTTTATTTTATTTATTTATTTATTCAATTAAGGTGTAAATTTACAAACTGTAATAAAGAATAATAAATTCTTCATCACAGCTCCATAGAGACATGTGATGTCTGTACATGGACCTTTGGTCAAAATTATACATAAAATAAACTTAGATGTAAGAAAAAATAAAAAAAATTATATAAAACTTAGAATAAAGAAAAATCAAACAAACAATAATAAAAATAATTAAAAGGTATTTTTATAAATATGATTTTAAATTACTAATTAAATTATTTAGATTATCAGTTACTTGAATAATACACGCTTATACACTAAATATACTATCATATAATTAAGTAAATATAAGTATAAAAAAATTATAATAAATTACATTCTTGATAGATGAAACTTTAATTTATACAACCAATTTTTACTAATTAATTTATTATTACTATGACTAGTGATATTTTTTAATTTAAGACTATTTGGTAAAGTGTTAAAAATTTTTATTGCCATGAAGTAACAACTCCTTTGTCCAATTTTTTTAATTTTTTTTGGAATTTCTAATATAATGTTGCGATTGCTAGTATTATCATGTGTGTTTAAATATAGATCATTAAAGTAAGCAATTTCTTTCTTAATAGAAAAATAGTAGTAAGTTTGTTTGACATTTAATATAAAATCATTGTTACAATTTAAATTAAGTAAATTAAGAATTTTAAATATTCTATCCTGAGTTCTTTGAATTCGATTTATAATAGTAATATTAGCTCCACCCCATCCTAAAATTCCATAAGACATAATAGAATGAAATGAGGTATAGTACATTATTTTTAATTGATTATAATTTAGGATGTATTTTAGCTTATGAAAGAGAAAAATAATAAATCTGGTTTTCTTTAATTGCTCAGAAATTTGTCTATCCCAGCGCATGTACTGGTCAATTATGATTCCTAGATACTTTGTGTATTGCACTCTATTTAATTTTATTAATGCATTCTTTTCTATGACTGCTAATTCAAATGACTTGGGAAGCATTGAACATTTTTGAGCAAAGGTGATGTAACATGATTTTTCTATATTTAATGTAAGAGATTTATCATTAAACCAGTTATAGGTTTCATTAAGAATGTCATTAGCTTTATTTTGTGTGGTTTCCCAGTCTTTACCATGCACTAAGATGACAGTGTCATCTGCAAATGAAACAATCTGGTTATTAATTTTTAATAAATCATCAATAAACAAATTAAATAGGATAGGATCCAACACGCTACCCTGTGGGACCCCAAAAGTTACATACTCTGTATCACTATAGACACCATATACCTTAACTCTTTGTGATCTTCCAGTAAGATAGCTAGAGAACATATCATAAGCTAATCCTCGAACGCCCATGGCATTTAATTTATCCAGCAAAAGCTCATGACTTACAGTATCAAAAGCCTTTGCTAGATCTAAAAAAATTCCCAGGGGTTTCAGAGATTGATCTAGCTTTTCATAGATGTATTCAGTGACATGAGCTATAGCATCGTTGGTAGATATTCCAGTTTGGAATCCAAATTGTCTATTTGAAATTAGATTGTATTTGTTTATATAAGTTACAAGTCTATATTTTAATATTTTTTCAAAAATTTTTGCTATACCTGAGGTAAGGGAGATAGGTCTATAGTTAGTTATTAATTTCTTATTACCGGATTTGTATATAGGAACTATTATTGCCTTTTTGAAATGCGTTGGATAGACACCTTCACTTATGGCTAAATTAAATATGTATTCAAGAGGTTTAACAATGAAATCAATCAAACATTTTATAACTTTATTACTGATACCATCAACTGGACCAGCTTTTTTAATATCCAAATTATTTATAATTTTTCTAATTTCATTTTCATCAGTAGCATTAATAAAGAAAGAGAAACTATTATAATTTGTATTATCATTATTAATAAAATTATTCTTTTTCTTTTTTTTTTTTTTTATTAAGATTTTTACTAACATTAGAAAAAAATTGTTAATTTCATTGGCAATAATTTTATCACTTTTGACACTTTTACCGTTTACAAGTAATTCATTAATATTTTTATTTATATTTTTTTTTTACCAAATATTTTTTTATTAGCAAATTCCCAGAATTTTTTAGTACTAGTGCCTACAGCTGTAGCTTCATTATTTAATGAAGAGTTTTTTGCTTTATTAATAAGCGTTCTCAAAAATAATTTATATTTTTTGTAGGCTTTTTCTTTGATTTTATTCTTTTTATCACTACGCCATTCTAAATATAATTTTTCTTTTGTAAGGCAAGATATAATTAGGCCTTTAATGATCCATTCATTTCTTTTAATATATTTTTTTTTGATTGTGTATTGTGATCTATTAATAGAATTCTTTATTTTATCAATAAATGTATTTGTAGCTAGTTCTGCATTTTTACAATTATAGACATAATTCCAATTTTCTTTTCTAACTATATTTATTAATTTACTGTAATTTATATTAACTGAAGGATTTATATTAGAATTATTTTCTACATCAGAATCGATATTTATAAATTAGTAACATAGAATTATATCATTATTTATACACAACTACACGTGAAAAAGATCATATTCTTATAGTACTTTTAAATCCTGCAATAAGCGTGCGCATTAGCATATAATATTTTATTATTCAATTTTCACATTCTTCCACGGCTTTGAAACAAAAAAAAAGGTACAAAAACACGCTTATTCAAAAGTTAAGAATGTAATTATCGATCGCTTTCTAGGCATAGTTTTTATATTTAGGAGAGGGGATTGAACGTATATTATTAACAGCGGTGCTATGGGGTTGACGTTTTATTGTCAGAATTTAAAAGTCCTATAGAAATTTGATCTTGTTACACGTGTACCTGTATAAATAATGATAAATTCTTTATCACTAATTTATAAAAAACATACTTAGACGTGGGAAAGAATATTTACCCATCCTCTAGCATATAAATATAAATATTTTTAGGATGGCGGCTAACGCCGCCAACCTAAAGACATTTATATTTATACGCTCGAGAATGAGTAATATTATTTCCCACGTCTAATCTTCTATTATAGCTACTATATTATGATCACTAATAGTATTATTGCATATAAAAGAGTTTATTTTACTAGCACTCCAAACAGTTTTTACAAAGATGTGATCAATGCACGTGCCATTTTTTTTAGATTTTGTAAACCGCATCTAAAAATATTTAGTCGTTGGACAGCGCCAAAGCATTTTCGATTTTTGAAAATAGGCTCAGGAATGTCGGGAAGGGCTAAAGCTACTAAACTTAAAAGGCAACATAAAAATAAAATTTCGGGAGGTATTTCGTAGTTTTTTTGGTCGCTAAAAACGATGGAATCAGTAATTTTGAATTATTTTTTTAAGGCAAAAAGTTTAGAAATTATTTTAAAAGGGCATTGCGCATAGTTTTTGGGTCACTAAAAACGATGAAATTGGTTATTTTTATTTATTCTTGACGGATTCTGAGTAATAGGCCAAATATTGTAGCTTGATTTTCCAAATTTAGAATTTTTTTGAGTTAAATGACTGTCAAATGTACAGAGAAATTTTCTGAACCTCTAGAAAGGGAAATTATCATATTTTTTTGTTTTTCTAACTAGCGCAAAATTAATTTCTTAGATTTTTTTAAGGGTGCTAGTTTAGTTCAGTGTAACGACAATGCCATAATATAGGATTTTTTGGCAATTTTCCAAATAATGATGTCATCTTGGTATTCAACCAAAATACCTCGCAATATACTTCCAGTTGGTGTCATTTTTTTTGTATAATATATACCTTTTAATCCTCGTTACCCGCTATTTTTCATCACCGATTCTCTCATCGAAATAGTTAATAAAGCTAAGGCCCATTTTTGGCCAAAAATGACTAATTTTTAAGTTTCAGCAAAAATTGAAATTTTCATTAAAAATAGGTCTTATAGGGCTCAAAAATTTTGTATAAACTTTAAGTTTTCAAAATTTTTTTACTTGTTTCTTTTCAACTTTTTGTTTAGCAGATATAATAATTTACAGACAGAGTCTCTATTTGAGGTTTTTTAAATAAAATTTAAAATTTTTTTTATCATTATCATTAAATTTGTAGAACCATATCTCGAAAATATCTAAATCTAAAAGGACAAGTAAGAAATTTTTGGAAACTTGGAACTTACAAAATGTTGTTGAGAAAAATAAAACGCAATTTTACCAAAAATTAAAATTTTAGCACCAATTTAAAAATTGGTCATTTAGGGCCGAAAATGGGCATTTGGTTTATTAACTATTACGATGAGAGAATTGGTGATGAAAAATTGCGGATAAAGGAGATGAAAGGGTGCATTTTATTCAAAAATAATGAGGCCAACTGAAAGTATTTTTGTTGAATTGCAAGATGACAGGATTATTTAGAAAATTGCCTGAAAACCATATTTAATGACATTGTGGTAACACTGAACTAAAATACACCTTTAAACTAGCACCCTTAAAAGAATCTAAGAAATCAATTTTGCGCTGGTTAGAAAAACAAAAAAATATGATAACTTATATTTCTAGAGGTTCAGAAAACTTCTCTGTACATTTGATAGTCATTTAACTCAAAAAAATTCTAAATTTGGAAAATCAAGCTACAATATTTGGCCTATTACTCTGAATCCGTCAAGAATAAATAAAAATAACCAATTTCATCGTTTTTAGTGACCCAAAAACCATGCGGAATGCCCTTTTAAAATAATTTCTAAACATTTCTTAGTCTGCAGCAAATTTTTGACGTCAAAAACTGTCCAATTTTTGATATTTTTACCACTGAAATTAGCTCATAACTTTTAGCCTTAAAAAAATAATTCAAAATTACTGATTCCATCGTTTTTAGCGACAAAAAAAACTACGAAATACCACCCGGAATTTTGTTTTTATGTTGCGTTTTAAGTTTAGTAGCTTTAGTCCCTACCGACGTTCCTGAGCCCATTTTCAAAAATCGAAAATGCTTTGGCGCTGTCCAACGAGTAAATATTTTTAGATGCGGTTCACATAAAACTTATTTTTTCATTAAATGATATCCAAAAACGCTTGAGCACCTTAAAAAATTGAAAAGTCGATTTTTTTTTTGGCAGTCTAATGCATACAGATTAACAATATATGTGTATCTTAATCTTAATACTATATATATTTGAAAATATATTTGATTGTCTGTCTGTTTGTCTGTCTGTCTGTACCCTCATCACTCTAGAACCACCGAATGGATTGGCATGAAACCGGTTTCAAAAAGAAGAAAAAAAATCTGCGGGTGACATAGGCCCCATATTTTCTAATTAGCTGTCACAGTTTTTGAGATATTTAAATTTTAGTGTTTTTGAAATTGATAAAATTTTTAAAAATTTTGAAAAAAATTAAAATGTCTCGAGACTATCCATAAATTTTACCGTCACAAGTTTGTAGTATTCGATTCGGCACCAATTTTTACGTATTCTCTCAAATTTTTATTCAAAACGGAGGTATCTTTAAAATTTTATAGAATATTTTTCAAGCTGTTAAAATTTTTTTTTTTAATTTTTTAATTTTTTATGGTATATTTAATAATTTATTTGTGTTCCTGTGTGTCTGTCTGTGCCCTAATGTCTCAAGAACCACTAAAAAAATTGAAATATCTCGAGACTAATGACAAATTTTGTTGTCACAAGTTTGTAGTATTCGATTCGGCACCAATTTTTATGTATTCTCCTAAATTTTTGTTCAAAACTGAGGTACCTTTAAAATTTTATAAAATATTTTTAAAGCTGGTAAACAAGAATTTTTTCATTTTTTTATTTTTGATGAAATTTTTAATTAATCATTTATTTGTGTACCTATGTTTAATAAACGAAATTACATAAAACGGATGTTAAAATAAAGTTAAATAAAAAAATTTATAGGAATGATTCATTTTATCGTTCTCCGTATTTCAAAAATTCAAATTAAAAAAATGGGTTTTATTGATCAATATAATAACAAATTTCTTTAAAAATAAATAAAATGTTTTTTATTTTTCTGATTGTTTCAATAGTTTAATTACTATCCTTTTCAACAGAATCTATAAATAGAAATATTAACAATTTATTAATTAACAAAAATTATAATACATAAATCAGTGTCATTAAAAACATACCAATAAAAAGTTGTTTTACATTATTTTAAGAAAAATTTATTTACGTCTTTCTTTAGTATTACTTTAAAATTTTTAAAGTTTGTCGTGTTTTTCATATTACATAAGACACCTAACACATTAAAAGCCGAATTATTACTAACAAATTTTCAAAAACATTTTTAGTAACAAGTGGGGATAACATGAAACTATATACAGTACTGAAAACTTATTAACAAAAGATAACTTTATTTAAATACCACCTTTAACAACTTATATATTTCTTTATAAATTCAATGGTATTTATGTAAATATATTTTAAATTTTTTAAATCTTCCATTCTTTTCAATGTGTTCTCATAAAACTTTATGTATAACATTTCAGAAAACAATTTTTTTCTAGCATTACATTCCCTATCAATAATTTTTACAGCTTTAAAATTCATTTGAGTATACATATTACTATAATCTTTTAGATGAACGCACAATGCCGATTTATCATCACCATTCAGTACATACATTTTCTCGAACTTTGACCTATATATGTTTTATCACAGTATTTACAATCAAGTTTGTATACTATATTTGATACATCAAAGGCTATTGCCGGATAAATATAGTGATTTGGCCCCCCTCCCCAATATCAAAAAAATTATTCGCATCCGAAAAATATTATGAAAACTAACCGATCGTCGTTGGAATTAGCTTCCTAACCCATATTAGGCGCCCTTCAACCTTAAAAAACCTTAAAAATCGTGTTTTTTGCGTTTTTTTTTGTTTCTCCGCACTGTGTTGAGCTATTAATCTGAAAGTTGCGTACAAAAAAAGGCCACAGAGTGTATTTTCAATCTTCATTGGTTTTAGACCTTTAAGACCATTTTAAGACCCCGAAAATTTATTTTTAATTTTCGAAAAATTGGTTTTTTGAGCATAAAAAAATAACCAGCGTTAAATTTCTTCCAACTGACCTAAAAAGTTGAAAAAAAGTATATTTTACTGATATCAGTCTTGTCCTAGAGGGGGAGCTCATCTCCACACCTTCAAAACTCAAAAAACGCGTTTTTTTGCCTCTACACGATTAAAATGCAATAGAATTGGAAAAATTCGTTTTGGAACCTCCCTAAATCTTTTTGAGCATCTATTTATACGTTTTAACTAATATATATTTCATTAATTATTGTTTTTAGACCCTTATGACCACTCAAGACCACCTTAAGAGCCCAAAAATTGATTTTACATTTTCGAAAAATCAGTTTTTTTGAAATTAAAAAATTATACCTGCCTTTAATTCTTTTAAATTGGACTAAAAAGGCAAAGAAAATTATTTTTTAACGATATCAGTCTTGTCCTGGAGGGGGAGCTCATCCCCACCCCTTCAAAACTCAAAAAATGCGTTTCTTTGCCCCTACACGATTAACCCATTGATTCCTAAGAAGAAACTGCATTTGACAGAGCTGTAAAACCTATTCCATTTAGAGCATTTGACTCAAATTAGTAAAATAAAACACAAAAATAATTTCAAAATGGCGGACATTTATAAATGGCGGACTAATATGGTGGTCAGAAAAAATTAAATTTTGATATTTTTTGATAAAAATTTGTGTGAATGGTATTTTTTGGGTGTTAATTACGAATATATAGTTATTTATCAAAAATTTTTAAATGGCGGAACCAATATGTTCGTTGAAAAACTCGATATTTCGAGATTTTTGACGATTTTGAGCCTGAGCAGAAACTGTAAGTTATATAACCATAAAACCGTTGTCATTTAGGGCATCTAAACATGTAATGTGAAAAAATATTTATTTATCTATCTATTTTTCAAAAACTCAAAATGGCGAGACTAAGAAGAAACTGTAAGTTTCTTCTGTGTCCGCTATATTGATCGTCCATTTTGAATTTTAATAAATAATTTTCATTTTTTCATATAACATGTTTAAATGCCCTAAATAAAACCGGTTTTACGCTTATACTATTTACAGTTTCTTCTCAGGCTCAAAATCGTCAAAAATCTCGAAATTTCGCATTTTTCAGTAGCCACATTAGATCCGCCATTTTGAGTTTTTGAAAAATAGATAGACCTTCGTAATGAGCATCCAAAAAATACCCTGTACACAAATTTTGACCAAAAAATAACGAAATTTAGTTTTTCGTGTCCGCCATCTTTATCTACCATTTTGAATTTTTTTCGAAAAAAATTTATATTTTCCACATAAAATGTTTAAATGCCCTAACTGAAACCGGTTTTATGGTTATATAACTTACAGTTTCTGCTCAGGCTTAAAATCGTCAAAAATCTCGAAATTTTGAGTTTTGAAACTGCCATATTGGTTCCGCCATTTAAAAATTTTTGATAAATAACTATATATTCGTAATTAGCACCCAAAAAAATACCATTCACACAAATTTTTATCAAAAAATATCAAAATTTAAGTTTTTCTGACCACCATATTTGTAATATTTTGGAGGAAATATTTGGGGAAATTGTAGGAAAATTGGTTTGGGTTTATAAATAAATTCACACGTGATTAAAATAACAAAATAATTATTAAAACGCACTTATTGAATGTATTATATACAAATAATTAAATGTTAGATTAGTGGACTGTATAAATATAGTTAGGCTGATTCCAGACGGAGCGCTGTTAAACGTGCGGTTACCTCAAATCTGTAGTTATACCTGCGGTTAGATTTTGTTGCCAACCTAAACGTCAGACCTACGCGAGATAGCTTCCTTATCGACGAGAAGTTTATTTAATTTATTTTCTGCTCCTAAAAATACGTAAATAAAACTGAAAAAGTTATATTTACTCTTTTTTATTTATATGAAAAAAAAGTTAATTATACTTTTATTATTATAATATTATTCATAATAATATTAAAATTATTTTTATATACTACATAAAAATACAAAATAATTTAACTTATTATTTTTTTTTCTTATTCTTTATTTCTAAAGTTTTATTTACGTATTTTTAGGAGCAGAAAATAATTAAATAAACTTCTCATCGATAAGGAAGCTATCTCGCGTAGGTCTGACGCATAGGTTGGCAACAAAATCTAACCACAGGTATAACTACAGAATTGAGCTAACCGCACGTTTAACAGCGCTCCGTCTGGAATCAGCCTTATTGATCGCTGGCGTTAAAGAAAAATGAATTGATTTGAATTAATTAAATTAAATTTAAGCACTGTTTTTAGTTCTATGATAACTTTATGTTTAATACGCTGGGCGGTGCATGACTAAAATTGTCTTACGAGCGCGACCGCCGACGCGACCACAGAATGAGAGCATGAATCGGTTTTATAGAGCCGGTGAAAGTTTAACGTGAGAGAAGGGGCCCTAAAACGGGGGGCCGATAAATCAAATAATTACAATAGCACGTAAAACATTATTTACCGCGAATATTCAACATGAAAAAATAGAAAAATATAATTTTATAAATTAGTAACATAGAATTATATCATTATTTATACACAACTACACGTGGAAAAGATCATATTCTTATAATACTTTTAAATCCTGCAATAAGCGTGCGCATTAGCATATAATATTTTATTATTCAATTTTCACATTCTTCCACGGCTTTGAAACAAAAAAAAAGGTACAAAAACACGCTTATTCAAAAGTTAAGAATGTAATTATCGATCGCTTTCTAGGCATAGTTTTTATATTTAGGAGAGGGGATTGAACGTATATTATTAACAGCGGTGCTATGGGGTTGACGTTTTATTGTCAGAATTTAAAAGTCCTATAGAAATTTGATCTTGTTACACGTGTACCTGTATAAATAATGATAAATTCTTTATCACTAATTTATAAAAAACATACTTAGACGTGGGAAAGAATATTTACACATCCTCTAGCATATAAATATAAATATTTTTAGGATGGCGGCTGACGCCGCCAACCTAAAAACATTTTCGAGAATGAGTAATATTCTTTCCCATGTCTAAGTATCTTCTATTATAGCTATTGGCCGCAACAATATTAGTCTGCTATTTATAAATGTCCGCCATTTTGAAAATTTTTGTGTTTTATTTTACTAATTTGAGTCTAATGCTCTAAATGGAATAGGTTTTACAGCTCTTTCAAATGCAGTTTCTTCTTAGGAATCAATGGGTTAATCGTGTAGGGGCAAAGAAACGCATTTTTTGAGTTTTGAAGGGGTGGGGATGAGCTCCCCCTCCAGGACAAGACTGATATCGTTAAAAAATAATTTTCTTTGCCTTTTTAGTCCAATTTGAAAGAATTAAAGGCAGGTATAATTTTTTAATTTCAAAAAAACTGATTTTTCGAAAATGTAAAATCAATTTTTGGGCTCTTAAGGTGGTCTTGAGTGGTCATAAGGGTCTAAAAACAATAATTAATGAAATATATTTTAGTTAAAACGTATAAATAGATGCTCAAAAAGATTTAAGGAGGTTCCAAAACGAATTTTTCCAATTCTATTGCATTTTAATCGTGTAGAGGCAAAAATACGCGTTTTTTGAGTTTTGAAGGTGTGGAGATGAGCTCCCCCTCTAGGACAAGACTGATATCAGTAAAATATACTTTTTTTCAACTTTTTAGGTCAGTTTGAAGAAATTTAACGCTGGTTATTTTTTTTTATGCTCAAAAAACCAATTTTTCGAAAATTAAAAATAAATTTTCGGGGTCTTAAAATGGTCTCAAAGGTCTAAAACCAATGAAGATTGAAAATACACTCTGTGCCCTTTTTTTCTACGCAACTTTCAGATTAATAGCTCAACACAGTGCGGAGAAACAAAAAAAAACGCAAAAAACACGATTTTTAAGGTTTTTTAAGGTTTAAGGGCGCCTAATATGGGCTAGGAAGCTAATTCCAACGGCGATCGGTTAGTTTTTATAAAACTTTTCGGATGCAAATAATTTTTTTGAGATTAGGGAGGGGGGCCAAATCACTATATTTATCCGGCAATAGCCTTTATCACACTTATCCCTACCTAAAGTTATAATATCAGTAAACTTATTATTTAAACTATTTATAACTAGAATATCATTACTTTTATACAAGTTTACCAGATCACTATTAATATTACAATTAAATGGAATTACAATTTTTGGTTTACTTTCTAACTCAGTAATTTTGTTATTTTTAAGCTCAGGTTTATTATTAAAAATATAATTTAGTCTTCTTTTTATATTTCTGTCTATAAAATTACTAGGATAGTTATTATTTAATAGCATTCTTATTATCAATTTCAAATTATAATCATGAAACTTTGCATCTGCTGATAAGATACATTTATCTACTAAATTAATCTACTAAAATATTAGTTTTTTAGAAATGGAATTAATAAGAAATGATTTAGACGATAAAGTAAAAACAAATTGGTTTAGAAAGAAAACATGTTCAGGTAGATACTTAAATTATTTGTCACATCATCCTGACTCTCAAAAGAAAGCTATGGTTTTTAATTTAGTAAGACGTAAATAAATTTTTCTTAAAATAATGTAAAACAACTTTTTATTGGTATGTTTTTAATCACACTGATTTATATATTATAATTTTTGTTAATTAATAAATTGTTAATATTTCTATTTATAGATTCTGTTGAAAAGGATAGTAATTAAACTATTGAAACGTCCAGAAAAATAAAAAACATTTTATTTATTTATTGTAGAAAATTATTTTTTTATTATTTTCTTATTTATAAAAAATAAGAATGTTAAATAAAAATATAACGATCAGAATGGAACAAATTTTTTTATGAAATGTTATCTTTATTTCATTGACGTTTCGAAAGACTAGCTTTCCTTGTCAAAATCTCAAAAATACATTTGAGTTATATAAAAAATTTTTTTTAAAACAATTATGTACACTTTTTTACAATATTAGAAAAACTTACAATTAAAAGACAAAATTTATTTAAATTTTAACTTTTTATTTTTATTCTTAACATTAATGAGTCTGCTGATATAACATAGAACAGATATTTTGTAAATGTATACATATATATAACGTAACACTTAAAAAAATAGTATAATTTATAAGTGGTAATTCATAATTTACATGTGTAATAAGAAGTTTTTTCCTTTTTCCCCCTTTTTTTTATATAAAAACTCCTTTTCTAGACTTATTAAACTTAAAATCAAAAATAACATTTAGTTTAACAGCAGACTCATTAATGTTAAGAATAAAAATAAAATGTTAAAATTTTAAATAAATTTTGTCTTTTTATTGTAAGTTTTTCTAATATTATAAAAAAGTGTACACAATTGTTTTAAAAAAAATTTTTTATATAACTCAAATGTATTTTTCAGATTTTGACAAGGAAAGCTAGTCTTTCGAAACGTCAATGAAATAAAGATAACATATTATAAAAAAATTTGTTCCATTCTGATCTTTATATTTTATCTGCGCTTTATTTCTTTTACTTCTGTCAAAATGCGGGAGGGGGGATCGAAACCTGTCAAAAGGCTAAAATTTTCTTTATTATATGTTTTTTGGCTCGCTGAATCCGAATTCTGTGTCCAATAGGGCTGGGAATCACTCTTAAATAATGAAATAGGAGAACACCCTTAAATCAGCAAAAACTACTCCAAAATTTCAAAAAATAGGAAAAACATATAATAAAAGATTATTTTTTTACTTTTTTTCGTGTAGCAAGTATTTACAAATATTTTATGCTATTTTAACCATCACAAAATGTATTCATCTCTCCCCGGGGGGGAGGTGTTACAACAACCCCTAAATTTATACATACATAAAAACCATGGGTGCCATTCACTGGTCATAACTGTTGTTGTCCATCCGGGTCAATTCTCAGAACCTTAAAATCTAGATTTTTTTGAAAACAGACCCATAAAAATTTAATTTCAGATTCGTAAAATTAAAATATATCAAAATTTAGAATAGGATAAATTTAGAAATTCATTTTATGAAACCTTTTATTTCAGGGTAAATTTATGCTTTTTACAAATAATAACTTTTGATATTTCATCAAATTTGAAACTAATTAGGAATTCTGATGTATCAATTTTTCAATCCTTGTAGTTTGTATTATTCTGCAACAAAAATTTCTTATAAATAATGAATTGATAGTAAATGGTCTATTCACGAACGAAAGATGTTAGTTGAAAAATATTCATTTTATCATATTACTAAACGTGTTATACCTTTAAATACTCACATACTAAATATCAGCATTATTAATAGAAAATTATTGAAAAATTTTTTTATCAATTTTCCAAGAATTTTTTTGATCCGAATATTGTGTAATGTTGTTATAAACACAAAATAATTGAAAAAAAGTGGATTTTATAAATATTTCTCGAATCGAAAAAAATGCTGGAGCCGGCGGAAAAAATTCTTACACTTGATTTTTGGAATTCGGAAAATTGCCCCGATTGGACAACGACAATTATGACCTGTGAGTGGCACCCAAAATCATGATAAAATAATTTTTTTTTACTTTTTTTTGTGGAATCAAGTATTTAAAATGTTTTATGCTATTTTAACCATCTTAAAAGTTATTCACCTCCCCCCGGGGGGGGGGGGGGTTAAAACAACCCCTAAATTTATACATGCATAAAAACCATGATAAAATTTTATTATCAATATTGTTGTTGTTTATATCGCCCATGATTTTTTTAAATATATAACTATTATTTTTTTAACTTTTTTATTGTGGAATAAAAATAAAATTTTATCATGGTTTTTATGTAGTTTTGACCCCCCGGGGGGTTAATACATTTTATGATAGTTAAAATGGCATAAAATATTTTTAAATACTTACTAATAATACTAATAAAATAAACTTTTATCATGTTTTTTCTATTTTTTTAAATTTTTGGAGTAGTTTTAACCCTCTATAATTAATTAATCAAAAATGACTTTAACGTCCCTATTAGTAAATTATAATATTTCGAGAATTTAACGATCAATAATGGAACCACAATGTTTTTTTATAAATATTAAAAATTTATTTTCTTTCCTTTATAATTAGTCCATATATCCTAATTTTTGTTAATTATAAAAAAATCGCAATATCTTCTTAATATATCATGAAAAAATAAAATATTTTTGGCCATATTAGCTTTACTTTCGAAATTTTGCAAAAGCCCCCTAAAAAGGGTTAGTTTTTGCTGATTTAAGGCTGTTCCCCTTTTTTTCCAGCTCTATTGGACACCGGATTCGGATTCAGTGACCGCAAAAACATATAGTAGAGCAAATCTCAACCTGTCAACACATTTCTACCCCAAACCCGCATTTTGACTGGAGTATTTGTCAATTTTCTCTCGCTCTTTTTTAAACTACCATTAACCCTTTCCAAAATAAAACATGTGGTGCCGGGCACGGTATTTTCCGAAAATTTTTGATAATTTTTAAACGAAGCATTGTTGAATAATTATCCAAAATAAATTTTTTGCAAAGCTTTGTAAAATTTGTAGATTTAATAACAATAATAATTAAGCTTTTTACGAAAGTTATATTATTATAACAAATTCTTTTAATTCAATTTTTTTTTTTATTTCTATATTTATAAAATTTAAAAATTGTAAACATTTCTGTCATTGTATTGCTAGCATATATTATTATTATTAATATTATTATATCATATACAAATAAATAATACGTGTGTGCCATTTGTTTCTATAACAATTTTGTAGAACTAATAACCTAATTTCATTTTTTTTATTTTCTTTTTTAATGTGAAAATTAATTTAAAATTCGATTCTTTCAATTATTACTCAAAACTTTTAATTATTATTTGACTTTTAATTCATGTTGTATATTTTGTCAAATTTTATTTTAACTTTCATTTTTTTTTTAATTCTTTTCGCGCCATTTAAGTGGACCAATCAGGTTGTGAATAAACGCGGTCGCAATGGCGATTTGTTTTTTATAGAAATAGATTTAATAATTTTATTTATTTTTGAAAAAATTTGTTCTTATATTGATCAATAAAACCCTTTTCTTTTTAAATAAAAAAATTTTTAATATTTTTGGGAAAGATTAAATTTTATGAAAATTTGGTTAAAAAGTGAAATATCTGAAAAATATGATAAAATTTTAATGTCACCATTGGTATTACTTGATTTAGCTAATTCTAGAACTATCTATACATACATATCTTAATACTATATATAGTATATATATTTGAAAGTTTATTTGTCAGTCTGTCTGTACTCAGTTAATTTTTTTTATTTTCTCTTTCTTATTATAATTAAAGAATCAATCAGAACCTATAATTATTCATTAATTTGTCACCTATGCTATTATATATATTGTATATATGGGCGATTATTTCTCAACCCGGCCACCCCCCTCTGTCCAAAAATGGTGGCAACTTAAAAAGATTTTGGTTTTCTCAAATTGACTGGAAAAGGGTCTAGTTTTTTATTCTCATTGGCCTTTTCAACTCTGTAAATCTACTGTGCCCATTTTAGGCACTGAGCGGCGGCAGGTCGACGTTTTAAAAACAGAAAAATTGAAATAAAAGTAGCTAAACGGTAAGTTTTTTGAAATTTTTTGCTCTTAAAAGTTGTTATTTATTAAAACAAAGAAAATGAGACCACTTGCATGGTAATTGGTTGATTTCTTAAAAAGTTTTATGGGTGCTATGTAGTTTTTAAAAATGTGTAAAAAACGGCTACTTTGACTGATGATATCTCCGAACCTACATATCCAAAATAAAAATGGTAGTCTTTTGATACATAATAAGTGTGCCAAATATCAAGGGATTTGATTGAGTAGTTTCGGATTTAACAATTTTCGGGTATTAATTCTCTTAAAAAATGAGAATAAAAAACTAGACCCTTTTCCAGTCAATTTGAGAAAACCAAAATCTTTTTAAGTTGCCACCATTTTTGAACAGAGGGGTGTGGCCGGGTTGAGAAATAATCGCCCATATATATTAAAATAATCTTATTCGCTCGCTACAAAATGACTTCACAAGTAGCCTAGTCTTTTTATAGTGTGACGGAAATCAACAAAACGGCTGGGACATGTATATGGGTATTTCCAATACTTTTTCTACAGATTAGGGCGCATTCGTGTCACCGATTGAGTTCAAATTTTAGGGTATGGTTTCGGGTATTAAAAAAATTCCTCAGCCAAAGTTTTAGCTCTCTACCACCTCATGGGGCCGAAATATGGCCGTTTAAAAGTCCAAAAATAGCCTGAATTAGCCCGTTTTCAAAATATTGCCATTCCATCTTTAAATTTACTTCAAATTACATCTTATTGGTAAACAAAATTGCATTTAATGGCTTTTTTAATTTTGAAAAAAAGATTTTGAAAAAATTCGGAAACAGGTTCAAAAAATTAGTAAAAACGAACTTTCTAAAACGAGTACTCTCATAGAAATAAATTAGGTACTACGTCCAAACAGAAAAATCAATTTAGTGTATTTTGTATTTTTTTGTGATGAAAAATTTTGGGAAAAAAATTTTTATAAAATTAATTATCAGATCGAGTAAAAATCATACTTTAAAATATAAGTACTTTCATGGAAATAAATGAGGTATTAAATCAAAATTAAATTAAAAAAAAAGTAAATTGAGATTTTTTGATGAAAAAATTTTTGAACAAAAAATTAAGTCTCAATTTCCTAATGGTTGTAAGATATCACCGGTTACATACATATAAACACACACACACACACACACACACACACACACACACACACACATACAGACTTTTTTTAAAAATCGGTTTTTTAGCTTTCTGAAGTTTCAAAACGTGCTTATGTGCCAAAAAAACAAAAATCAAAATTTTACCCTTCACAATGGTTGAAATTTATAAAATTAAAATTTTTTTTATATATTTTATGCAAATTCTTTCTTCTTTTTTTTAAACAGCATACCTCAATAAAGAGGGTCTATCGTAAAATTCCCGAAGAATCCAAAAATCAAATCAGAATTTTCATTAGATTACAGGAAAAGCCGGAAAATGAAAAATTCCGGAAAATGGAAAGATAAATTTGGATGCGTCATAAAAAGTGTTTATAGTTAGGCGGTCAGGGGCTCGATTTTCGAAATCGAGGGAGCGAGGGAGTAGAGGAATTCCCCACTTGTTTCCCCGGTTTTTAAAAAACTCAATTTTCGAAAGCAAAAGGAGAACTCTCCGGAGAACATATTCCCCAAAATGTACTCCCCACCTAGTATAGCAAGGGAATCAGGGAACTCCCTCGTTTAAAACACGATTAATTTTTATTATTTTTATGCAAATAAGTGTATATTATTACATATATATTTTTATAATTATAGTTAATATATGCATATTAATATATATATATATATATATATATATATATATATATATAAAGTTATAGTTAATATATTGAATAATATAATATATTTTAATTTTAATATACATGCGGAAAAAATTAGATTTTTTAAAAAATAGTTTTTAGAAATTTTTCTTTTTTTAAACTTTTATTGTAATTTTTGTGCGAGTTTCATTAGTCTAATGTAATAAAAATGGCTATGCATAACTACGTAGTAAATAATTTTAATAATTTAATTGCTTTACAAATGAGAAATGAAGCTATTGAACACGATGAAAGGGGCAATCGAATTTTTTATAATAGACAAGACGCATTTGATCTATCAGATCGACAATTTATAAAAATTTTTCGCCTAAATAAAGGAGTCGATGCAAATTTAATAGATGTTGCTGAGCGATATATACCAGGCCAAAGTAGAGCAAGCAGTTTAGACGTTTCCACAAAAGTAAGTATTATTATTATTTGCAATAAAAGTATAAAAATATTATTTGGATATATTTTATTGGCATAGGTATTAACAGCTTTGAAATTTTATGGTGGTGGTAGTTATCAATCAGACATCGGTAGCAATATTCATTTAGCTATTAGACAACCATCTGTAAGCAAATGTTTGCACAGTAACTGACAAGTAACTGACTTTTTGAATCACCAAGATATTATAAGTGAATGGATTAAATTTCCAAGAAATATCAATGAGCTTAATACTTTAAAGCAGAGTTATGCAATTAATCATTAAAAAATTTTTTTTTTGAAATTATATTTTTTTTATAAAAAATTTTTATTATAGTTTTTGGGAAAAATATCATTTTCCCTCGACAGTAGGTTGCATTGACTGCACTCATGTTGCCATATTTCCGCCACAAAGAAATCACTCTGAATTTCCTGAAAATATTTTTGTGAATAGAAAAGGATATCATTCATTGAATCTGCAATTGGTAATATTTATGTATATTTTATTATGTTCAATATTAAAATTATTTATTTTTATTTATTATTTCTATTTGTTATTTTTATTTAGTCTCTCAATAATGTACGTCTTTTAATGTTTTTAGATTTGCTATGCTGATTATCAAATTATAAATGCTGATCCACGTTTTCCAGGAAGCGTCCATGATAGTCATATATGGAATAATTCGTTCGTATTACCCGCATTGTCAAACCTGTATAATATTCGCGAGATACATTTTTTGATAGGTAGATATTAAAATATTGCAATATATATACATATATATATATAATAAAAAACTTATTTAAACTTTTGCTAAGGTGATTCTGGTTATGCATTACGACCATGGTGAATGACTCCAATAAATGAAGTTGAAGATAATACTCCAGAATTTTACTATAACAATCGATTAAAAACTGTAAGGTCTTCGATTCAAAGAGTAAACGGACTTTTAAAAATGCGCTTTCGTTGCCTACTAAAACATAGGGGTTTGCATTATAAGCCAATGATGGCCGCAAAAATTGTAAATGCATGCTGCGTACTTCATAATATCTGCATAGCAAATAATGTTCCAGAACCACCTTTAGATGCTGAAGATGAAAATCAGGACTATGGATTATATCCACCAGAACTAATAAGAGATGAAGCAAGAGTTGGTCGCGTTAATCCAGAGCTCGAAGCAGGTAGAAGAGTTCAACGCGAAGTCGTTAGAATGTTATCACAACGCAGGCAGCAACGACAAAATATTGATAATGCATTATAAAAAATAATACATTTTTAAAAAAATTGTAAAATTAATTATAATAAAAAGTATATAATTTTTTCTTAAATTTTATTTTATATATATTTTATTGAGACACTAAGTGACGATTATTTATATATAAGATAAGGAAGGCATGTTTTTAAAAAAATAATTGTGTATCTCAGCATGATATGCAAAATGATGCATGTAATATTAACAGAGATTTTATATTATATTAAAAAAATAATTAATGCATCCATATGCACACATTATGAACACACAATTTTTTTTCTAACAAACAGTTTCCATGTATTATGAATGGAATCCTGTTTTAAACGTTTTAAAATTTTATCAGTTTCAATATTTTTGTTTTATAAGATATCATATTTTTTATATTAAAAGATTTTTTCTCTCACGAATTTTCAAAATTTCTTTAACAGATGTTATTAAATCTTACCAGTAAAAAATTTTTTTGAAGTAAAAAGTTAGTATATATTTCTTTGTCATAGCGTAAAGATCTTTTGTAAATCTATAATAGTTTTAAGTGAAGAACAAAAATCGCATTTACTTGATTTCGTAAGAAATAATTATGCTGCACTTTTTCTTAAACATACTGGTGTGGCAGATTCAAAAAAATGCAGAAAAATTGTGGAAAGACGTAGCAGAAAAATTAAATGCACTGCCAGGAGATATTAAAGATTGGGAAAAATGGAAACAGGTAATTGAAATTTATCATTAAAAACTGAGTTTGTATAAAATTAAAAATGCTTTTTTGTATGCTTTTAAGAAAATTTTTGTTTATACCCACTCCGCATCAATCCAGAGATTTTGGAGCATTAATCCAGAATATAGGTATACTTCATGTTTGAAAACCAGATTTACGTAATTTTACTGAATTGAAACTAGAAATAAGCAAAATTCTGTTTTATAATCCAGAAAAAATCAATATTCTGGATTTAAAACAAGAAGATATAAGCCGGTAAAGATGAGTGAATTTATTTCTTGATTTGAAACCAGAAAAAAGTAAAAATCTGTTTTACAATCCAGAAAAAATCAATATTCTGGATTTAAAACAAGAAGATATAAGCCGGTAAAGAAGAGTGAACTTATTTCTTGATTTAAAACCAGAAAAATAATTTCCTCTGTTTTATAAATCAGAGTTTTGATTATTTCTAGTTTTAAAAAAAGAAAATTGAATTTCAAAAATTGTAACGAAATAACTTCTAAATTTAAAAACAAAAATTAATGAAATTCCGGTTTACAAAATAGAATCAATATATTTTATGGCTTTAAAACCAGAAATTTTCATTATTAATTACTAAAATTAATTAATATTTATAATTTTCTTGTATCTCTATAAAGTCTTAAACGCTGCCGCCGCTGTCGAATGGCACTTTTGGACCAACCTGGTACTTTTGGGCCAATTTGGTACTTTTGGGCCATATTGGTCCTTTTGGGATAAAATGTAACATTCGGGCCAAACTGAACCTTTTGGGCAAACTGGGCCTTTGGGCCAAACTACACCTTTCTGGCCAAACTGAAACTTTTGGGCAAAACTGAACCTTTTGGGCAAAACTGGACCTTTAATGCCACAGTGGCTCTGTTTACATAAAAACTGTTGTATAAGTTTATTTACCCAAAATAGTCTTTTTGGGCCAAAGCGGTACTCCTAGGCTAATATGGTACTTTTGGGCCAATTTGGTACTTTTGGGCCAAACTTGTACTTTTGGGAAAATCTGGTACTTTTGGAACAAACTGAACCTTTTGGCCAATCTGGTACTTTTAGGCCAATATGGTACTTTTGGGCTAAACTGGTACTTTTGGGCTAAACTGGTACTTTTGAGAAAATCTGGTACTTTTTGAACAAACTGAACCTTTTGGCCAATCTGGTACTTTTGGGCCAAACTGAACCTTTTGGGACAACCTGGTACTTTTGCGCTATACTAGTCCTTTTGGGTCAAAATGGATCTTTTTTGATAAAATGTAACCAAACTAGGGCCAAACTAGAACCTAACCTAAACTAACCTTTAAGGTTAAACTGAACCTTTTGGGCCATAGTGGCTCTTTTATCTAAAAATTTTTGCATAAACTTATTTACACAAAATGGTCTTTTTGAACCAAAGCGGTCCCTTTCGCCTTAACAACAATCGATGATTTATAAGACCCCTTAACTCTCGCCTTAACTAAAATGGTCTTAAACAGCTCGAGTTATGGTAAATCAAACTCATTGGGTGGCTCTCAACTAGCGTTAGTGCTTTTTGGGAAAATACTAAAAATGGATAAATAAGAGCTTGAATAATATATTACGACCCATGTCCAGAAAAATAAACAATGGCCCGATTCGCACGTAAACTACCTTCCAAGGCGAAGGTGAGGATGGTAAACTGCAATTTGGGGGATTAGGGTCGTATACATCGGTGGCGAGAAAACACGTCTTTGCCGGACGCGCAGCGGCCGAAAAATACGTGCTTTCTGGCTGCTGACCAGAAAAACATATTCTGAAAGAGTATATATGTTGGGAAACCTTCAGTAAATCCATTTGTTTTTCAGAAAAACTCCGGAAAATGGGAAAACGTGTTTTTGGAAAAACCGAAATATCTCATTTGCCGCCATTTAAAAAAAAAAATTTTTTTTTTTAATTTTTTTCAACCAAAATCTCATCAATATGACCATAAAAAATTTTCTATGTCGGCCATTAAGGAGCGATTTTAGTCTGTTTTAAATTGTTTTTACATTCTTAATACTTATATATGTAATAAACTATAAAAGGTTACATAAATTGACTTTTTTCTTTCAGAATCGAATAGCCAGGGAAAAAGTAGTTGAAAATATAAAAAAAATTTGCTTTTTTCGGTGAAAATTAACCGAGTTATGGTCAAGTAAAGATACTGTCACAAATTACCATGTTTATACTGATTCCAATTTTATGGTCCATGACGAGATTATAATTTGAAAACTGCATAACTCGCTTATATTTTATCGTAAAAAGAAAAGTTTTGGATTATTATCCAATATTTTTTAAATATTTTTAATATTTTTAATATTTTTCTAACAATACTATAAAATATTTTTCAAGATTTTTGATTTTTGATTTAACTTATAATTTTCAAAATATCGATTTATTCGGGGAAAAATTAAGAAAATAAAAAACTTTTTTCAGTGAATCCATACTAAATAATGTCCTAAAAATTATCTTCAAAGATTTTTAAAAATCTGAAATTTTATAAAAAAGTCTTATTTAATTTAGTACCTCAAAAAAAATAGAAATTCCCAGCTCTAATAGCTCCGTCTGCAGTCAATAAATTTTCAAATTTTTTTTTAAATTCTTATGGACATGTAACTTGCTTAATGAGTATCAGAATCATAGTTTCCAGAAGTTTCAATTTCCAGAAATCTTAAATCGAAAAAAACGATACGTCAAGCCTTACACTAGCGTAAGCAAAGGAATTAGGCGATAATAAAAAATGAAACGCCAAGCCTTGCACTAGCGTAACCTAAGGAAGTAGGCTATAATAAAAAAACGACAAGCCAAGTTTTACACTAGCATATACTAAGGAAGTTGTATATAATAAACCCGAATAGAATCGGAAGTATGGGCTGATCCGGCCCAGATACGGCGTGATCTGGCCCAGATCTGGCCCGGATCTGGGCTGGATCGGCCCATACTTCAGATTCTATTCGGGAAGAAACGACACTTCAAGCCTTACACTAGCGTAACCTGAGGAAGTAATCTATATTAAAAAAACTATACGTCAAGCCTTACACTAGCGTAACCTAAGAAAGTAGGTTATAATAAAAAAACGACAAGCCAAGTTTTACACTAGCATAAACTAAGGAATTTGCATATAAAAAAGAAACGACACTTCAAGCCTTACACTAGCGTAACCTAAGGAAGTAGGATATAATAAAATAACGATACGTCAAGCCTTACACTAACATAACCTAAGGAAGTATATATAATAAAATAATGACAGGTCAAGCCTTACACTAGCGTAACCTAAGCAAGCAGGCTAAAATAAAAAAAACGACACGTCAAGCCTTAAACTAGCGTAACCTAAGGATATAGGCTATAATAAAAAAAAACTTATAACCGGTTTGTGTAAACACAACCTAAATGCATGGAACATGTTTACTTCCAGATGAGGACTAGATATAATACAAATGTTACTCAACATTACAATAAAATTTTCTATTTTTATAATTTGTAATTATCACCTCACTAGCTGTTAAGATTCTAAACTCAAACTATTCTGATTCCCTAAACCTGAATTATTCCAAGTCCCTAAACCTGAATTATTCCAAATCTCTGAACCTGAATTATTCCAAGATATTATTCCATAGACCTGTATTACCCTAAGTCCTTAAGCCCAGATTTTTCAAAGTCTTTTAAAAGTATTTTATTTATTTATATATACTTACCCAATTATTCTAAGTCTTATTTGACCCCCCCCCCCCTTAAAAAGGACAAATTTGACCCCCCCCCCCCCTTAAATAGGACAAATTTGACCCCACCCACCTTAAAAAGGACAAATTTGACCCCACCCCCCTTAAAAAGGACAAAAATTTTTGTCTCAAACTTTTGCTTTGAAAAAATATAAAAAATATCTATATTTGTATTATTTTTAAACGTAGTAGCTAATTCTTTTCAATAAAAGTCATAATTTTAGAAAAATTGATTTAAATAGATTTATTGGATCTGATAATTAATTACTTGAAAATTTTTTTATTTAAATTTTTTTCACTACAAAAAAATATACCTGAGACCTAATGATTTAAAAATTTTTGTCTTCAAATTTTACGTTGTGCTGGTGTAAAGCTTGACTTCGTCGCTTTTTTATTATAGTCTACTTCCTTAGGTTATACTAGTGTAAGGCTTGACGTGTCGTTTTTTTATTATAGCCTACTTCCTTAGGTTACGCTAGTGTAAGGCTTGACGTGTCGTTTTTTTATTATAGCCTACTTGATTAGGTTACGCTAGTGTAAGGCTTGACGTTTCATTTTTTATATCGCCTAATTCATTAGGTTACGCTAGTGTAAGGCTTGATATGTCGTTATTTTATTATATCTTACTTCCTTAGGTTATGTTAGTGTAAGGCTTGACATGTCGTTTTTTTTATTATAGCCTACTCTCCAGTCAAAATACGGGTTTGGTTGTATTGTTTCTGGCCACCACCAGATTTGGTCTACTATGGGTTTTTTGGGTCGCTGAACACGAAAATAGGGGTCTTTTCTATGAGAAACTGGGGCTTGACCCTTAAATTGGGCAAAACTTGCCCTAAATAGGGCATTTTTGACAGATTCACTCTAAGCCTTTGAAATTTGGTATACGGGGGTTTTTTAGGTCGCTGATAACGAATATTTAATTATTTTTAATGAAAAATTATACCTTTGCCCTTAAATTTGCCCAAACTAGCCCTAAAAAGGGCATTTTTGCTACATTCACTCCAGCCCTTTAAAATTTGGTATACGGGTCTTTTTTGGGTCGTTGATCACGAAAATCGGAGTCTTTTCTATGAGAAATTGGAGCTTGACCCTTATATTGGGCTAAACTTGCCCTAAAAAGGGCATTTTTGCTGCATTCAGTCTAGGCCTTATAAATTTGGTGTACGGGGGTTTTTTGTATCGCTAAACATGAATATTAAGGTTTTTTTAATGAGAAATTAGACCATCACCCTTGAATTGGCTAAAACTTGCCCTAAAAAGTTTATTTTTGCTACATTCAGTCTAGGCTTTTGAAATTTGGTGTACGGGGTTTTTTTATCGCTAATCACGTATATGATGGTTTTAAATTTTAGGGGGCTAGAGTGAATGTAGCAAGAATGCCCTTTTTAGGGCTGTTTTGGGCCAGTTTAAGGGCAAATGTATAATTTTTCATTATAAATAATTTAATATTCGTGATCAGCGACCTAAAAAACCCCCGTATACCAAATTTTAGAGGGCTGGACTGAATGTAGCAAAAATGCCCTTTTAGGGGCTAGTTTGGGCGAATTGAAGGGCAAAGGTATAATTTTTCATAAAAAATAATTGAATATTCGTAATTAGCGACCCAAAAAACCCCCGTATACCAAATTTCAAAGGCTTAGAGTGAATTTGTCAAAATGCCCTTTTTAGGGCAAGTTTTGCCCAATTTAAGGGTCAAGCACTAGTTTCTTATAGAAAAGACCTCGATTTTCGTGTTCAACGACCCAAAAAACCTATAGTAGACCAAATCTGGTGGTGGCCAGAAACAATACAACCCCCCCCCCCCCCCACGTATTTTGACTGGACTATACTTGCTTATTGCCTACTTGGTTGTTTTTGATTTAAGATTTCTGGATATTGAATCTTCTGGAAACTATGATTCTGATACTCATTAATCAAGTTACATTTACATAAGAATTAAAAAAAAAAAAATTGACAATTTTTTGACTGCAGACGGAACTATTAGAGCTGGAAATTTCTATTATTTTTGAGCTACTACATTACTCAAGACTTTTTTATAAAGTTTCAGATTTTTAAAAATCTTTGAAGATAATATTTAGGACATTATTTAGTATGGATTCACTGAAAAAAGTTTTTTATTTTCTTAATTTTTCCCCGAATAAATCGATATTTTGAAAATTATAAGTTAAATCAAAAATCAAAAATAATGAAAAATATTTAATAATATTATTAGAAATTTAAATTCTTTTCGGGGATCGATACTAAATATTATCCTAAATATTGTATTCAAAGATTTTTAAAATCAGAAGCGTTATTTTAATTTTTAAGTTTTAATTTCCAAAATTCTTAAAAAGAAAAATGCTATTTTTAATCACCTGATTCATCCTTAAACTATTAAAACTAGTAAAAAGGGAAATCCTCTTTAGCAAACAAGATATAACTAATTTATTTCTAGTTTTAATACTGAAATTCTATTTTAAATATTGGAGCTTACGAATTCCTGGATTTGAAACCAGGAATGAGTAAATTTCTGTTTTATAAACAAGTTAATGATTTATTTTTAGTTTTGAATCTTTCTGGATTCAAAACCAGTAAAGAGTAGATTTCATTTTTATAAACTAGAGATATAGATTTTCTAGTTTTAAATCAAGAAATCATTCTCTTTTCTTGTTAAGATCCTAAGAAAATTAGGATTGAGTTGTGAGGGTAGAATTTGAATTAGATATGGAAAAAATTTATTGACAAAATAAACTGTTTTTGCTTCTTATTTATATGCTTTTAAATTATGGGCGAAAATTTAAACAAAAAAATTAAATTCATTTTTAAATTTTTGCCAAGTGGGATTGGTATAGATAACAGAAGGGTAATAGAGATTATTGAATATAATATTTTTAAATTGTTTAAAGGTAAAAATTTCAAAAAATTGATTGAGTTTTAATCCGCAGATTGGTTCAAAATTGTAATTTACTAAATGGGAAGGTTGAATACCAATATATATATTATGTTAAAAAAATTTTATTTTTTATATTTATTAAAGATATTATTGCAATAATTGTTATTTTAAAATTTTTCTAATCAAATGCATAAATGATTATAATAAGCAACTAATATATTTTTATATTTACTAGGGGGCTCCGACCCCTGCGAGCTTCGCGCGCCAACCCCCGTAGAAAAATTAGAAAACTAAGTTAGTTTTAAAAACAAACAAATTTTGTAAATTTTACAAATATGAGGTTAGTCATGGTGATATTTACATAATTTACTTAAATAATGTAATCATGAACATCGATTTTGGTTATGTTTAAAAGTTATTTTTCTTCTAGTAGTTGCAAAAGATAGTAGTAGCTCCTAGTAGCCCAAAATGACCATTTTTGGTAAGGGGTCTTATAAAACATCGATTGTTAAGGCGAAAAGGACCGCTTTGGTTCAAAAAGACCATTTTGGGTAAATAATGGCCCAAATGTTACATTATATCCCAAATGGTCCATTTTGACCCAAAAGGACCAGTATGGCGCAAAAGTACCAGGTTGGCCAAAAGGTTCAGTTTGTTCCAAAAGTACCAGATTTTCCCAAAAGTACCAGTTTAGCCCAAAAGTACCATATTGGCCTAAAAGTATCAGATGGCCAAAAGGTTCAGTTTGTTCCAAAAGTACCAGATTTTCCCAAAAGTACCAGTTTGGCCGAATAGTACCAAATTGGCCCAAAAGTACCAGTTTGGCTCAAAAGTACCAAATTGGCCTAAAAGTACCAGATTGGCCCAAAAGTGTCATTCGACAGCGGCGGCAGCGTTTATGACTTTATAGAGATACAAGAAAATTATAAATATTAATTAATTATAGTAATTAATAATGAAAATTTCTGGTTTTAAAGCCATAAAATATATTGATTCTATTTTGTAAACCGGAATTTAATTAATTTTTGTTTTTAAATTCAGAAGTTATTTAGTTATAATTTTTGAAATTCAATTTTCTTTTTTTTAAACTAGAAATAATCAAAACTCTGGTTTATAAAACAGATGAAATCATTTTTCTGGTTTTAAATCAAGAAATAAGTTCACTCATTGTTCAGTTATTATGCACCTTAATTTTTATACTAAGAGACAGCGCTTCACGCACGTTATTAGTAATTAATATTATAGAGAGGGACTAAAAGGACCCACGATTATTCGATGTCTTTTAGCTTCTCTCGCTTCTGTTTTATACTTTGGTACGGCCGGTCACACGTAAAGACATTATGATTCACTGTATATATTGTATTCACTTTAATAAAGATTCATAATTATTTAAATATAAAAGTTAATTATTGTGTCGTAATTTATTTATTGCAAGATAATTAAACATGATAGCAGAGCAGGAACAATTAAAAAGTGAACAAAAAATATTAATGAATTATTTTTTCGTTAACGTGTACCGAATGCCGCAAACTGAACCACGTGGAGAACAAGTTTAAGTTTAATCTTCGCAATATTTTTTTTAACAAGAAATTGGAAAATATTTAGTGTTCAGTGACTTTTATAAAACAAATGCAAATTTTTTGGGGCAATTTTTTGTGACATTTTATATGCATTTATCATTATCATAATAGATAGAAAACATAGGATTTCAACATAATTGTACGCATTAAATATTCCAAACTCTACATAAAAAAAAACCTTCAAGCATCTTTGTCATTTCAAGAGAGAGAGAAGAGGCTGCGTAAACCTTTCACTCACTCATCTGCGTAGAAATCGATAAGAATTTTGACAAGTATAGACCAGTCAACGGAAGCATTCTTTTTTGTAGAAGTCAAGGTCGGTGAAATCGAGTATCGTTAAATTCTATAATGTACACATGCACATGTGTATCAATAATTTTTAGTTATTTTTTCTAACAAGTATATTTCAACATTCTATTTTATTCTTTTTTGATAATATAATTATTGTTTATTTAACAATTCGAATTATTTAAATTTTGTTTAACAATTAAAATAAATTATTAATAATTTTTACAAATCTTGTATTTATTTAATGTTAGAAATGCAGTTTTCTCATCTCAAATCAACTAAATTTTTATTGTTTATATTTTTGCAATTAAACAAATAAGCAGATTATTATTAGAATAACAAATGTAAAAGTTAATTGTAAAAATAAAACAAAATATTGCTCCGAAAATTCAATTACACAAGAAAGTTAGATTTTTCCCCTTCTTTCTTTCATTTTTTATAAACATACAGTTTAGTCACGTATGTAGTAAGCAATTTTTTAATACAGTATAAACTCGTCTACAGCAAACATTGTAGCAGTTACACTTCTTTTCTTACTACATAGCAAATACTTACTGTAGTTATTTTACAAATGTTAACCTTTATAATATACAGTTCTACCACATGCATAGTAAGCTAATTATTAGTGTAGTATAATCTCGTTTACAGCAAACTTTGTAGCAGTTATACTTTCTTTCTTACTATATAACAAATTATTACTGTACTATTTATAAATCTTATTTATCACAATAATACATATGCATCGCGACTATACAGTATAACATTAGCATATGGGAGTACCTTATTCACTTTCTTACAAGCAATATAACTTTCTTACCATAACCATTTTTAAGATTTTATATTGTAAACTCATATAGCAAACATAATTTCTGTCATAGTTAAACGTATATAAAATAAAACCTGCTTATTACTGAGCAGGACAAAATAATAATACACTTTGATCTATCGAAATCTTTTCTCTAATTACTAGTCTTCGATTTAAATTTTCCAATATGACTTCGCAAACATCAAAAGACTTAAATAAGCAAATGCGATTGCGTAAACATATACACAATTTTATAGTAAACTCTATAGATAAAATTCCGACAATCAATCGTACGATTGAGCATTTTGAGGCAAGATTAATATTATTGGAGGATTATTGGCGAAAATTTTCTAATAATGATGATAATTTAATAATCTTCAGCGAAGAATTCGCGGATCATGAATATTTTAAAGCGGATAGTTACATAGCGGGAGAAATAGATTATATTGCCGCTAAAGCTAGGTTATCCCAAGAAATTAATTTGTTAAAAGTGAATGACGATTACGCATCGACACACAACTCAGTTCAGGATCGTAGTGTTATTCAGAGACGTATAAATTCCTCTTACGGTCATTCTCTTCCAAAATTACCAATACCGAAATTTGATGGTGAGCAAACCAATTGGGAAAGCTTTAGAGAGTTGTTCACTGCAGCCATGGCTGCTGATCCAAGAGCCACAGACATTATTAAACTCCAGCATCTACTTAATAATGTAGAGGGTCCAGCAGCACAAGCACTTAAAGGTACAAAAGTGATAGGTGCAAATTACCAAGTAGCTTGGGAAAAATTGGAACGCAGATATGACAATAAGAAGGTTAGGCTACACACGCATTTTGAATCCATGATAAATCTTCCCAAAGTGCCCCAGAAGTCAGCCGCACAATTAAGTAACTTAGTCGATAAGATTGAAGAAGCAGTTAAAGGACTAAAAGAACTTGAGTGTCCTGTTGATCGCTATGACCTTTGGCTTGTAAATTTACTGGCCAAGAGCTTAGACAGCGACACAAGAGAAAGCTGGGCCATTCAACAAGAAAAGGAAAAGAAGTTTCCAACGTATGAAAACTTGACCTCTTTCTTGGAAATTCGAACCCACAGTTTAGAAGAAGCTAAAGTTGACGATCCATCAAAAATATCCAACAAAAATAAACAAAACAAATTGAAAATAGTTAATCACGACTCACAGAATGCTAAAGAAAAAGAAATCTTTACTCAGTGCTGGTGTTATGACGGAAACCACCTAACTAAAAAATGTAGTAAATACTTAAATTTGGATATCAAGGATCGCAAAAAGCTAGTTCTCAAGAAAAATCGATGCTGTAACTCCTGCACAGTTTTGCACTGTACTAGTAGTTCTAGATGTTTTGAATGTAAGGGCAAGCATCACACTACAATACACTCTGGAAACTCGCATACCTTCACAGCTAGCTCTGACTTCGACCCAGGAGGGGGTAAAAGTCATGACCCTATTAATGTGATTCAAAAATTGATTCTTTCATTATTTATTTCAATTTTTTAATTTATAATTTTTCGACATATAAGGGAGCAATATTTTATTTTATTTATTCTTTCTTTGTATGTAATAATTACCTTTGCTAAGGCAAATACACAATAACAAAATATGTAACTTACAAGAAAATATTGTACACTATTTATAAATAACAAAAAAATTTTAATATAACAAAAATATTATTCCACACTTATTCAATGCAAACTATAGAAAAATAAGGAAATACTAAAACTGAATAGCAAAACGTTAAATTTAAATTATTTTTATTTGTAAATCGTAACAAAATATTTGATTAATTTATTATGTTTTAATTTTCTGCATTCATAAACCACTAACGTTTAGTCAAACATGTAGATACGATAAAGTTTTTTTCAAACTTTCTTTGTAATAGCTGCATATAAGTCAATACATTGCAGATCATAGTTCTGCAAGGGGTGCGGTATGTTCAGTTATTATGCACCTTAATTTTTATACTAAGAGACAGCGCTTCACGCACGTTATTAGTAATTAATATTATATAATGGGACTAAAAGGACCCACGATTATTCGATGTCTTTTAGCTTCTCTCGCTTCTGTTTTATACTTTGGTACGGCCGGTCACACGTAAAGACATTATGATTCACTGTATATATTGTATTCACTTTAATAAAGATTCATAATTATTTAAATATAAAAGTTAATTATTGTGTCGTAATTTATTTATTGCAAGATAATTAAACACTCATCTTTACCGGCTTATATCTTCTTGTTTTAATCCAGAATATTGATTTTTTCTGGATTGTAAAACAGATTTTTACTTTTTTCTAGTTTTAAAACAAGAAAATCATTACCGCATATCTGAAATATTCATTATTCTGGATTTAAATCAAGAAAATATAGTATTGTATGGTTTCAAAACCTGAAAGACCCCTATATTCTGGATTAATGCTCCAAAATCTCTGGATTGTGCGGAGTGGGTACAGATTTTTTAACGGAATTCGAGATATTTATTACATAAATTATTATTATTTTTTTATCACCGAATTTTCAAACATTTCTAACAACTGATTAATAATATTTTTTAAAAAAACATCATTTTTACAGTGCCATAAAGATTTAAAAAAGAATACTCGCAAAAAGGCTTCCAAAATTTAATTATCGCTAAATAAAACTGGAGGTGGACCGCCTACTTCTACCTCTTTATCAGATTTTGATAATGCAATTTTAGATATAGGTGGTAGAGGATCCTTAGACGGATTGCCTATACCACAAACTCAAATAAATTTTGTAAGTATATAATGTATTCTAGACACATAATTACCGTAAATATTCGAATTATAGGGGCTTTTTTTAAAGATTAAAAAAATTTTTTTTAGTGTAAATTTAAAACAAAAGAAAAAAAGACAATAGATTTAAATAAATTTAAATAAATATTAATTTTTTTTCAAATTGGTTAAAAAATTGCATAGCGATTGTTTAATTAAAAAAATAAAAGCTACCAAAATTTGAATGGCGAAAATCGGTTAATTTTAGCCAGCAAAAATTCAATTTATCGATTTGTAAAATTTTTTTAATAAAATTTTTTTTTGGCTAAAGTTAAATATTTTTAAAAAAATATTTAATCAAACAAATTTGTTGATTAAAAAAAATAAGCAAAACTACTTGATACGTTAAAATAAAAAAAATGAAGTCCATGTATCAAAAATGTGAGTTTTTCGAATCTAAGGATTTGTTTGATCATCAAGGTCGTATCAAATAATTAATTAATTAATTTAATAAATGAACGTATAAATATTAAATTTAGTATAAACACACTGACCAGAATTGTGTTATTTGTGAGAAAGGTGTCTTTAAAGAGAATCGATGTCGGGTTCTCCAGTAGCTCAGTGGTTAGAGCGGCTGACCAGATATCAGAGGGACACGAGATCGAAACTCGTCTGGAGACATTTTTTTCACAAACTTTTTTTCAATGTTTTTTCATAAAAAATTCATTACTTAAAAATTTAATTTGCAAAAATTAGATTTTTAAAAAAATATTTAATCAAACAAATTTGTTGATTAAAAAAAATAAGCAAAACTACTTGATATGATAAAATAAAAAAAGTGAAGTCGGTTGGACTCCACGTATCAAAAATGTAAGTTTTTCGAATCTAAGGATTTGTTTGTTCATCAAGGTCGTATCAAATAATTAAAGTTAATCGATTTTCGCCATTCAAATTTTGTTAGGTTTTGTTTCTTTAATTAAACAATCGCATGCAATTTCTTAACATATTAAAAAAAAAATGTAATTATTAAAAAACAAATGAATATTTATTTAAATTTATGTAAATCTATCGTTTTTTTCTTCGTAAAAAAATTTAAATTCTTTAGAAAAACCGTATAATTTGAAAATTCACGGTAGAATGATTACACAAAATAAAATTAATTTTTTTTTTTTTTTAATTGCAATCAAATATTTGCTTTTATTTTTAGGAATTTTCTTCTACACATAAGCGTGGTTTGGATAGTGAAGTGAATTTTGAAGAAGAAAAAAACATAGAAATGCCAACTAGCAGTAAAAATAATTTACTACTGACAGATGCTGCTGATCCATTACCAACACAAGCTGAAAATAAAGATTTGATTGTGATTCCTCCAACTTTTGTAGAAGTTCCAATTAAAACTGCAACTGAATCGATGCCTTCAATGGGCTCTACTATAGCAACAAGGCGCAACGCAAAAAACGTTTACAGGATTCCATCCAATTTAGTAAAGACTTAGTTAAAGTTCAAGAAGAGGACAGTATTGCAAGGAAAAATTATTTAGAAAAAAAAAATTTCCCTTTATGAAAAAGAAATTCAATTGACGGAGAGACTTGTGACAGTTCAAGAAGAAAATGGAAAAATCGTGAAAGAAGGATTAACTTTGATCTATAAATTAATGAACAAAGAAATTAATTAAGTAAATAAAAATATAGTCTCCTAAAATTTCAATTTTTGTATTAACAAAAAAAATTTTAAATAATTGTAATTCAAATTATTTAATCTGTATCATTTTATTTTTTGTTTTTGAGTATTGATTAATAAAAAAATATTTTTGTTTATTTTCGGAAAATTTTTGTCTTACATTATTTAAAACTTAATATTTATTTTAATTTTTACTAAATTAACAAAACATAATTGAATTTAATTTTTTTTTTTTATTATCTATATTCATTAAAATACTGTAAGAATTAAATTAAAAATTGCTTTACTTTGTTCTACATAATATGCACACATGTATATATTTATAATAGAATATATTTGAAAATATATAATGCATAATATATAAATATTTTTAAATTATCTAGACTGATGCGCTTCAATTATCTACAGTTTCATTGGTTAAAAGAAAACATATGCTGTGGCAACATCGCGCTATTGTTCCCTTGATATAGAAACAGGGAGAAGAGAAAAAAAAGCACTCTCTGTTTTTCACTTTATTTTTTGTGGGGTAATTTCTAAGAGGGGAATTCCCTTACTCTCTCATTCCCTCGATTTTGAAAATCGAGCCCCAACGGAATTTTCAGGTCACTCATTTTGCACCGCTTAAAATGTGCATAAATCGCTGATTTAAGTCAAGCCTGACAAATCCGACCCATCGAGAAGTCCGGCGCGCGGTCAAGCGGGTGATTTAAACTGGCCGGAACATGTCAAAAATTCGGGAAAATGAAACTCATTTTGCTCCACTATTGAATATCCGGAATCTTTTATTTATTGACCCTCATACACGAAAATACTAATGGCTGATAATTTCCGCGGTTTAACGCACTAGCCTGACGCCCTAAATTTGTCAAAAAAATGGCTTAGGTTATATCATTTCGCTCCGAGAACCACTTGACCGATTTAAAAAAATGAAAGTGCATTTTAAAGGGCTAAGGTAACCTGAAAAATCTACGGGTACACTGATAATTCCGAGAAGAAAATGGCGTCAACGAGCATGGAAAGTTTCACTAGAATTGCATACAATTAACACTAAAATTAATTATTAGAGAAAAATATAAGGTAAGTTAAGGTCAGAATATAATTATATAATTTTAATAAGGGTGAATAAAACTAGCTAAACCATTTTTAGCGCCGGAAAAACTAGAAAACGTGAAAATTGGTTTTTCCTTATATGAAAATAACCATGTTTTGCCTTACTTTAAAGCTTACATCCTCTTACTGCATACCTAATTCATTTTTTCTAAAGCTTTTTTAATGAAGAAATTGTACGGCATACCGTTAACGGAATTCCGGTTACCATAACTGAAATTCCGGTATTTTAGAAAACTTTCCTGTGGGTTCCAAACATTATTTTATATCAAAAAAAAGGATAAAATAATTTTTTTCAAAATACTTTTAGTTAATGATTTTCAAAAAATTAAATCGAAAAAGATATATGCAAACTGCAAATTTAATAGAAATTTAAAAAGCAATTTTAGAATGTGGGAAATTAAGAAATAGAAAATCATGTATTAATCGTACTGAACCGATTATTTTTGTAAAGAATTTCCAACAAAGATTTAATTCTTGTTTCCATAAATATGAAAATGTTATTTTAAGAGTTGTATAAATATTCAATGCATATTTTTTTGAAAATTCAAAAACGTATTTTACGGTGATATAAATGGGACTTATCCGATTATTGCAATCTGATAATTATAATATTTTGAATATGGATCCAGAAAAACAAATAGATCTAGACATCTAAAATAAGGTGTAGATCTTTTCTATAAAAGATATATTCTTTTGTTAGATTCATCTTGTGTTTTAATTTATTATGCATGTTAATTATTACGTTGCACATTAAAAATGGAAATTGCTGTACATTTTTAAATATTTTTTTAGCAACCAGTTTATAGTAAATGCATAGAACAAACAATTTAAAATTTCAATCTATTATCTGAAATATGTATGAACACGTTTTTTGTAATAATGAATCTGCTTTAAATAATTTAAAAATAAATTTTTGGTCCAGTTTTTCTTTTCCCTCGTAAACAGAAGTACGGACGTAGAAGTTGGTTTTTTATGAAATCTTAAAAAATTTACTAAGTTATACAAAAAAGTTATGTCTCCTGAAAAGTGTTATATTTGTAATAAAAGTACGGGTGCTTTATAAATTTAACTGAAAAATTATTTGATACCTGTAATAATGTAATGAGAAAGAGAAAATTCTATAATTTGAAATTTTCCGAAGTTAATTTAACGTGATAACTTTCGTGATGGTAACAATTTTAAGTATCATACTGAGTGCTACAGGTTGTATACATCTTTGTCTGGTGTGACCGGCTTTTAACGACGGGAAAAAAATAACAAAAAAAAGGCTTACCTTGAAATTTATTCATAAGGAAAAGAGAGAGAAAATTTAAATAAATAAATTATAATTTTTGATTTAATAATTATTAATTTTAATGAAATAAAATGCTCGTTGAGCGCCACGATATTTTAGAGCAAATATCGAAACTACACCAATACATATAAAGAAAACGTTATTTACAAGAAAATACTTAAATTCTACGAAAACCCGGATATAAATATTAAGGGGAAAATTACAAGAGAGCATGGGAAATTTAGGGCGTCTTTCCGCATAAGCAATTATATTTATTAATTATTACAAAATTAAACCGTAAAATCAAATATTAATTAATTAATAAAAAAATACTAAATTTAACCTATCTGAAACCCGAGAGCACACAAACGCAAAATAATCTCGATGTATTTACCTTGAGATGGTTATCGTCTATGAGTTCCAGGAATTACGCCAAACAGTCTTATTAAAAAGTCCAAAGAGTCTTATTGTATAGAAATGACGGATTTTCACAAATCAAATTATTGTATAGAAATTACGGATTTTCACAAATTACCTTATTTTATAGAAATTACGAGAAGCTCCTGCGTGCTCCCGTAATTCTGTGAACAAACAATCACTTATAATACACAAAATAACTAATATTAAAGTATTAGTCTTAATTCACTAATAGCACTAATTATCAAATTAATAATCTTAACGAGCCAAAGAGAAAAACTAAAAGAGAACGAACTAAAAAGCAACAGATATCGTGTATTCACTCTGACGGCTCGCATCACTGACTTGTCGGGCTCTCCTTCTCTGCCGCTTCGACCGAGAGTCGATCTCTCATTGGTCCGAGATCGCGGACAAATCGGAGCGGAGCGGCAAATTCAGTATTTATAAAAAAGTATTATGTGTATTTTATATAAAGAAAATGTCACGGGTATTCACCCTGTGACACTGGAAAAGAAAATTATTCAGTACCTGAAGACTTTGATCCTTATGCTGATGAAGATGCTGAAAACGACTCGAATTATTTAAACTGCAGCAATGAAGATACGAATTTAGAAGAAAAGCAATCATTTGCCCATGATAAGTAAGTTTAGATTAATTTATGGCTAAATTTAAACTAAATAGTGATAAAATGCATGGTCGGTTCTTAAAATCGATTCCAAAGTATTTATTTCCGAAAGTACTACTAAAAATAAGCTAAAATATTGTAGTTTTTTTTTTTTTTAATTTAAAAAAAAAAATTTGAAAAAATTAAGTATTAGATCTAAAAAATGACTATAAACGAGGTTCCTAAAACTAGTACTCCCATAGAAATAAATTAGGTACTATGTCTAAAGAGAAAAAAAATTTTATTTTCAAAAAATTTTTTTTGTTTTTTCTGTTTTTTTAAATAATTTTGCTTAAAAAGAATATATAAAAAAAATTTTAGGCAAAAAAAAAATGTTTTTGAGATACTTTGATTTTTATTTAACATGGAATATATTCATAGGGAGATGCATTCGAAAAAATATACATTTTTTTTACGCATTATTATTACAATATAATAGAGATATATATTGGCTCGAGGTTCCTGTAATAAAAAATACTAATAGATCTGCATGTTTTTTGCCTTTTATTAACGACGCTCTGGTCATGAGTCCCAAGTAATTGAGTGATGAAAAATAGCTATGTATTAAAATATTGGTTTTTGCTTTGCATGCAGCTGTATAGAAAAGTCGAACCCAATATTTTTTCAATGGTTCTAAAATATATTTTCACATATTATGGGCAAAAAAGCTATCTCCCTAGGGTAGAAAATAGATTTTTTTGCCCTAGATATGTAATAGTATTTTAAGTATCAAGGGCGTAAAGGTTTTGGCACTAGCGTGAGCACTAACGAAGGCGAAGCCGGGCACGAGTGAAGAGTGTTCACGCTCGTGTCTAAAGTATTTCGCCCATGATGCTTACACTATTTTTTGCCCACCTAGGCGTAGAACGAGTTCAGAAAATTCTTTAAACACGAGTTTTACGCCCGGGAGGGCAAAAAATATTTTTCATTAAACGATGCAAAAAAGATCTACTTTCTTATTTTCGGGCAATCTTTTCTTCGCTTTTAATAAAAAATTATGTGTTGAACACGGGAAAAAATTTAGGAATTTTTACTTTCAACGCTGTCCGCATTCATTCGCTAGAGTCACTCGTGCATACAACTGAATTGAAAGCCAAATCTTATTTTTGTTCCATTGTTGAACAAATAGATATTATACATTCAAAAAATTAATCTTTTAAACCAATGTAATTATTAATATCTTTTAATTTTATTAATTTACAATTTATATGTCTTTACTTTTAATCAATGATTACTTCTGCAAAAATAACAAATTCCAAACTCAAATTGAAACTTCCTTGCATATATATTTATCAAATAATAATATGTTTTTTGGGCTTTAAACTTGGAATTCATCACTATCTGCATTGGGAAGTTAACGATTTGATAGAAAAATAATTAGCTTCCGGAATTTTTTCCATGAGGCTAATGCAATTTATTTATCTTTGTGCCCATGTATCTCAAAATTATGCATATATTCATAATTTCATTACCTAAAGATATTAATATCATGATAAATAATGAGTCATTACCCAAAGTATCGAGTGTTAAATATTTAAGAGTACTTTATGACCAGCATCTGAAATGGTGTTTTTAAAGGAACAAGATATCTAATTTATATTATATCAAAATTAAATAAAATACTAAGTCTTAGCAATCTCATATCTGTATATTATGCCTTTTTTCATAGTATTGCTACATATGGCATAATATCATGGGGAGATGCTTACGGTAATTCAATTGATATACTTCATACTTTACAAAATAAATTAGCCAAAATATTTTCTAGTAATAAAGAAAACACAAATAATGTTTTAAAACCTCTCATAAATATTCAACAAACATTTGTGCATAAATCATTGATAAAAGATTATTCCCAATGAAAATTAAAATATATTAACAGTAATAGTAAAACTAGAAACAAATCAATTGAATTACCAAGATGTCATTTGGAGGTAGGAAAAAGAGTGTACAGTTATACAGCATTAAAAACATTTAATAATTTGCCAAATAACTTCAAAAGTCTTAAAATTAATAAAAAAAGCTCTAAAAATCATCTAAAAAGTTGGATACTTAAGAACATACTTTAGTAATTAAACTATTATTTTATTTAATTGTATTTTAATACTACAGGTATATTGGTATTGCAATTAAATTGTTGTCTTATTATACATCTTTATAAAAATATTATATTTATTTATATTTATCTATATTTATTTTTGACTTTTAATGAAATTATATTTATCATATTATTCCACCTATGTACAGGTATTTTACCTACTGTAGGACTGATATGATGTTACTTTTGTACATTGTACTTTTATTTGAAAATAAATTTATTTATTTATTATTATTATTCTTCAGACTTTTACCTAACAAAATTGCATATGCTGAAATTCTACAGCCAGAGCGTCCTAAAATACAAAATTTTTTACAAATAGTTTTGAGATTGATTAAAATTTTTTTTTTTAGTAATGAAAATTTGGACAATCATAACAACTTCGATGAAGTTAAAAAAACATGTTTCTTTTGTAATAAAAGACAAAAAAAAATCAAAGGACGAAATCATGATGTATGTAAAATTATTGATATCAACGACTTTATAAAGCAAGTAACCAATGCAGGATTAGTAACGAATAACGAAAAATTACTTGAAGATATAAAATACATAAATAATGATTCCAAAATTTACAACCATAAAAAATGTCGCAAAGATTATACTCGAGGCATTGATTTTGAAAATAATGAGGGAGACTGGCATTTAAAGCGTAAACATCACTCATCTTCATATGATATTGTCTGTAAATTTGTTGATGAAAATATTGTCTCTAAATTTAATCGTTACTATTTTTTGAATTTCTTATTTGAAATGTATGTCGAAAATTTATTAAAATTATATGAAAAAGACAATTTACAATCACCAAACAATTTCAAACCATGGGTCTTGGAAAATAAACTATTAGAAACATTATTTAAAATAATTAAAATACTAAATTATTGCGGAGAACGAATTGTTTTACCCGTAAACGGAGTTGCGCCTGAAGAAGAAGACTTCTTTTATTTAAAAAAAAAGAGATCTTGTACGCACAATTGGTCTTTATATATATTCGGAGATAATAAATCTGTAGAAAACTCCCTTGCCAGAAAAAATAACTCTTGAATCTGTTATTAAGGGCAAATGCGATGTTCTCCGATTAACTAAAGAATTTTTCAGTTACGCATTAGCCGGATGAAGAAAGCGACGTAAAAGTACACGTTATCATACTTTGCAAGAGTCTCTTGCTCAAGATCTTGTATATGCAGTTTTTAATGGTCGAATAAAGACATCTTAGCACATGTGCCTTGGAATAGCAGCTAAAAATAACTTGTTACAATTTGAAATAGATTTGGACATACTGTAAGTGACAGTGTTGTAGAAGAATTAGAAACTGAAGCAACTTTTACTGCAACTGAAAATTCTCGGATATGCCATGAGGGACTTCGATTGGAGTCTCACTTGTTGACTGGAGTTTCATATGATAATTTAGATAGATATGTCGACACGATTGGTGGAAAAGACTCTTTACATGACACTGTTGTCTTATTGTACATCAAGAAGATGATGACAGTAATGTAGTCGAATCTAATAATCATTCGGTATATGAAAATAATGAATCAGCTGTAAATGATGATCTTTCTCCAATAATTATAAGTAGACATGATGAAGCAGAGTCTAATAATGGGGAACATAAGATTCCCAAAAAAAGAAGAAAGTTTGAAGCAATATCTGTTGAATTACAGCCTTGTCCGTGTAAGCCCAAATTGCGGGAAACAATGTTGCCTGTAACTCACGAATCTCGTAAAATATTACCTATAAATTTGCAGGATATTCAAAAAATTAATTTGTGCTGGATTTTGTCTCATGTCTTAAATATTAAAACGCCTATGTGGGTAGGTTTTAATAGCAAGATTATCTTGGACGAATTCCGCAAACAAAAAATTTCATACTTGACACCTATTAACTTATCTCCAACAGATGTAAAAGTAGTACATTCAAGCTCAGAATATTGCAACTGAATGCGGTATGAAGTTTATGCAAGTAACTTATGATTTAAACATTGCTAACATAGCTTTTCGTTTGCAATCTCAATTAAAACCAAAATTTGATAATATTTTTATTCATTTGGGACCTTTCTATATATAGATGGCTTATTTCAAAGAAATTAGAAGATTTATCGATGGCTGTGGATTAATAAATATTCCAGTGGACAGAGAAATTTTAGCGAGTGGATCGATTAATGGATTCTTAGCAGGCAAAAGCTATAATATAAATAAAAAACTACATCCAATGATGTCTCTGTCACTTCAAATATTGCATATTAAATTTTTTTTAAACAAAAACAATTATAATTTTTCTGAAACAACAATCAATTATATTCTTGAGTTTCAAAATCGTAAATTAACTAACCCTATTTTTAATAATAATGATTTACAGCAGTTAATGGACAAATATATTAAATTTAAGGAAAATACCTTAGCTGGAAAACACAGTAAAACAGCTCAGTTCTATTTAATTTATGTAAAACTTGTAGATTACTATCATTTGCTGAGTAGAAGTATAAAAACTTCAGATATTAATTTATTTCTTTATGTTTTGCCAAAAATATATTTTTTTCTTTTGGTTTAACAAATTACTCTAGGTGGCCGGCCTGGTATGAAAATTGTTTATCAATGATTGATGAAACTCATCCTGGTTTAAAAACTCAATTAAAAAGAGGATCTTTTAAAAAGAACAAGCTAAAGAGCCAATAGATTAGCTTTAGAGCAAACATATAACGCAGAAGCTTCACGAAGACAAGGAATTGTAAAGTATACGACTTCAATATCAGACAACGATGGTCAAGGAGTCATGGCCTTAGAACAGGTGTTGTTAGCTTCTTGAAAAGTACAGCTGGAATAAAAAAGAAAGAAGATGTCACTTCAGACTAACAAGAATCCAATATTAGAAAGTCTGCAAAATATGTACAGTCGGTCAAATTAATACCGTCCCCAAGTAACTAATTATAAGGTTTAATATTAGTTGACATTTCATTTAAAAAATAAAAAATAAAAAAATATGGTATATTTACAAAATTTAAAATTTACAATTCGCGAAAATATTATGATATTTGTAGAGAAAAATTCGCTAAATAAAATAAAATTTGAGTTTGCAAAATCGGATGAAAATTGGGAGCTCTACACTGAGAAAAAAAAAGATGAATTATTCCTATATTAAATAGTAATTGAGCACTACCTGCGATTTACCCAAAAAATTACAATATACTTAAAAAGAATATTACTATAAGTATAGTAAAAAATAAGATTTTCAATTTGTCGCAATTTGTACAATAAAAACAGTAAAAGTTACAATATTTTTAAAAAATATTTTACTAAGTTGTCTTTAAAAAATTTAGTATCTCGTATAGTAATTTTTAGTACAATTCTTTAGTATATAAATAGCATATATATGTCTCATATTACGTCATTGAGATATTATAAAAAGTTAATTCTTTCATTTTATCTTGCGGTATCAAATTTAAAAATATAAATCTACTTTATCTTACATCAATAAATTGTATAAATATTAGATTTAATTCAAGCTTTTAAAATATACTGCAAGAGGCTAGTTAAATTTTACTCGCAAGTGGAAAAAATGGGTTTTAGTTTCTATATAAGGACACTGAGTTTCTAACTTGAACATACATAACTATAGTGTACTTAGAACTTTGCGTGCGTGTGCGAATGTATCGAAGAGGTTAAACTAGAATGTATACATGTATAATAGCGATAATAAATATGCGATAATAAATATTCGAATATAAAATATTGGTAGGTAGATTGATTAAATAATTGCCACGGTTCAAAAGATGGTATAGGAATTATAAAAGAAAAAAAAAATGTGCCCTGAAAATTAATTTTTTCTTTCGCTATAGTTCAAATAATTTTTCTTATAAAAGTCTAGAATTTTTACTATACGAGTTTTGTAAAATTTAGATACAGATATAAATTTCATTTTACACTAATTACACTTCTCGTATAGTAAAAATTAGTACTCAAACAGGTAATATACGCACTTTATATATGATTAATTCCATGAATATTCATGGTAAACTTTACATACTAAAATATTATTTTCTACAATAAAGTGAAACATAGTGCTCAATTACTATAAAAAGATAGGAGTTTTTACCATTATTTATAATAATTTCTTCTAATTTTTTTTCTCAGTGTAGACGATAAAAAATATGACAAAATCATTAAAAATTTGGAAATTAAAATAAATAAAAATATTATTTTTATCTTAATACAAAAGAGTCGCCATGGAAAGTATCTAATGCTTAGATACTTATTTTTATTTATTTTAATTTCCTAATTTTTAATGATTTTGTCATCTTTTTTATCGTCTAGAGCTGCCAATTTTCATCCGATTTTGCAAACTCAAATTTTATTTTAATCAACGAATTTTTCTCTACAAATATCATCTTTTTAAATTTTATTTTTTTCGCGAATTGTAAATTTTAAATTTTGTAAATATACCATATTTTTTTATTTTTTAAATAAAATGTTAACTAATATTAAACCGTATAATTACTTATAAATTTATGGGGACGGCATTAATTTGACCGACTGTACAAAGTATGATAACTGCAATCGAAGAAATAATTAATCCATTTGAGGATAATTTAGACCCGGGTTCATTATACAATTTTACCACTGGTAAAGCTGCGCCAGAAGAAGTGGCTGATTTTTTGCTGAATATAGAAAGTAAAGGTGAAGAGTTAAGACATAAATTCATTAACAAATGTGCCAATGATCCCAAAAGATTTGAAAAAACATTAAATAAAAATCCAGTCAAAAATTTTGCTTCACTTTAAAAAAAAAATGTAACCACAGCGGGTAATAAAATAAATGAAATCAGAGTTCAAAGAAATATTTTTGGCAAACTTCTTGCCGTTTCTATCCAACAATGTGAAAGAAAAATTGATATAGATAAAATTTTTTCTTATCTTATAAGTTTTGCCATTTTGATGGCACAATTTATAAAATTGATAAATCATTTTTGCTACGAAACTTAGAAACCATGATTGATTAGAACCTGAATATTTAGATTTAATTGTATATGATGGATTTTTCACAATGTATCAGCTAACAAATCTTCCATCAACTTTTGGTTCAATATCGAAACAATACTTAAATATGCTGACAAAGTATACAAATGCGAAAAGAGTGGACGTAGTTTTTGATGAATATCCATCGCCAACCATCAAAGACTATGAGCATGATCTTAGAAGTGCTACGAATTCTGCATTTGAAATAAAAGGGGCGAATCATATTCGTTCCTCCAACTTCAAAAGTGATTTAAAAAATGTAAACTTTAAAATAGCATTTGTTAATTTTTTAATTATGCACTAGAAATCAGATGAAATGATTGATTTTTTTTAACAACAAAGAAGTAAATATAAATTTTCGAGGATGTCATAATTATCAAATAATAAATGAAAAAGTTGTGTATAAAAGTGATGAGAATTTGTCTTGTAACCATGAAAAAGCAGGCACAAAGATAATATATTATATAGTTATCGGCGTAACACAACCAGCAAATGTTGAAATAAGATGTTCTGATACTGACGTTTTAATTTACAGGAAGTTTATTAATGAAAAAGGAAAAAATTCGTGTCATTTATAATGGATACCACCTTAATGTACACGTTTTTCGCAGCCATTAGATGTATCTTTTCATCGACAATTAAAAATATTTATTAAAAATTTGCAAAATAGCGTATATTTATTAGAAACAGATCAAGAAATAAACACTTGAGAGGATGCAATAAAAACTCATGCTGTAGTTCATAATCAAATGACGGCCCCTGCTTTCAGAAATATGATAATTTACGCATGGTATGCAAGTCATTTAATTACTGCCAGGTATTATTTTGACAATGTAAACAGTGTATTTTTTCCTGAAAGGCCACCAAAAAGTTTCAATAAGCTTTGCCAAATGCTCTTGGTGTAGAGATTTTTGTTTTTTCAAATGCTATTATATAGATTATCACCCAAAATGGTGAAAACAATTTTTTATTAATTTGTAAAATAAAAATATACCTATAATATTACTCATTTAATTTAAATATTTTATGTAAGCAATTCTGTACAATACTCGTTTAAAAATATGTAAAATTGTTGATTAATTAAAATTTAAAAATATTTAATTTATTTATTGAAATGTTTCCTGTAAGTAATTATTTTTGTTCATTATTTATTTTAAGATTAGCAAAATTATAAATAATAATTTATTTTTAAAATATCCAGGTTTTTTGCTTTTTTTTAAACCTTAAGAATTAAAATTTATATTTATATTAAAAAATTCTAAATAAATAAATTTATTTATTATTTTTGATAAATGATACGTTTTATTTAAAAAGTTTTTTTAAATTTGCGGTTGTTAATTATCATAGGTGTCGTGCCATTCATAAATCATGCGCGCTCTAAAATCAATACCATCGACTTCGTGCACCCACGCCGTAACGTACAGGTTATAAACAAACATTATATTATTTTTAGTCAAATCCTTTTTTTAATAAAAATTCATTTTTCTAATTTACCATAAAATAAATATTTAAATTTAACAAAAAAAAATTTATTTTTTATTTCAGGAGTAAGTCAAGGTAACAAAGGCACGTGCTGGTATATGCAGCTTGATCCTGATGCATTTTCGTAGAAATTTTTTGTTTATTATTGCAATCACATTCAAAAATTGGTATATCTATTATTTATCTTAAGTGTTTATTAAGAAAATGATTAAATAATTATTCTTTTTTTCAGGTTCACTGCAACCAATGGGCTAGATTTACAATGATTGGTAGCAGAAAAATTATTAGGTTTAGCTAAGAAAATGCATGTTAATCTTCAGCAAACTCCAGTGATTCACATGAGTCTTTTTTTTTTTTAATTTTAAATAAAAAAGCATTTTTTTATGTAAAAGAATGATTCTTTGTGGTTGATTAAATTTCTGTTACAGGTAGGATGTAAGCTGAATTTGGAAGATTTGATTTTGGATACAAAAAATAATAAAAAAATAAATTAGATCCAGTGTCTTTTGTTGTTGCTTCAATTATTTTTTATCAACTACTAGCCAGGTTGGAAAAAACTTGCTTTTTGTTTTAAATGATGAATAAGCGCAGTCAGTACCTTAAAATAAAACTCACATTGGGAAGAGAATTCTTTAAAATGCTGATAGATATGAAGATTTATGTTTATTTTATTGATTTTTATTGATAAATTAGTTTATTAATAAGTGAAAGTTGAATAATGTATGTTGAATATGTTATTTACAGCAATTATTTCAAATGATCGGTAAATAAAAAAGTTTCTACGTCTAATTCTATGAAGGAAATGTGGAAAAATTTATTACGTTTTATTTTTTGTTATGTGCTTGTGATAAAGTATTTATTTGAAGTGTAATTTTAAAAGTTCATAACATTTTTAAGCTAAAAGTTAAAAAAAATTGGCTTTTTTCGATGCGAAAAAACTTTAAAAATGAGTCAATTGGTCTATATTCTTAATGCACATGAAAAAAATAATATTATTTTTCAATTACATAAAGTATATAGACAAATTAGACTAATCGAAATCATTATTTTTAATTTTAAATTCTTAAATTTAGCTTTTTTTGAGTTTTTGATATTGTAGGGTCTTTGTATATTGGCTCTAAAGGCCCATTGGAAGGAACGAAAGGTACCAGGAATGTTTTTTCAACATACTAAAGCAAACCTACAAGTTTGGTCCAATTCGATGATCCGAATGTATTGAACTCCCTTTGTGAGTAGACAAAAAAATGCCACCAACCAGAAGTATTTAAGAGTTGATCTTGAGCCACGGTATTATTTTGAAAATCAGCTTTTTTAATAAAATTGATTTTACGTTTATCAATTCCAAAAAAAATTGACGCCATGAAATCACCTAAAATTTTTCCCACATAATTTAGGCCTTTTACCGGTCCAAATGCAACTAATAAGATGAAATTTGAAAAAAATTCAAAGAAGAAATTTTGAAAATGGGCTAAATCAGGCTATTTTTGGACCTCTAAACAGCTTTATTTCGGCCCCAGAAAATAAACATATGTGATTTACATGAAATTTGTATACATTTTTTTGGTTTAACACTCCAAATTTACGGTGAAAATCTCACGATTCAGTTACTTTAAAAATTTTTTTTTTTTCTAAAAATTAAAATTAAAATTTTTTAAAAATATTAAGATTTACTTAGCCAGAATTTCAAAAAAATAATCTAAGAAACCTACATAACCTCAAAACTAACATTTTTAGCATACCAAATCGCGAAATTTGGGTAATAATGCAAATTTTTTTTGTTTAAAACAAATTTCGGATAAATATTAAGTTCCTAAAGCTAAATTATTCTAAGTCTTAAATATAAATTATTCTTAGTCCCTAAACCTGTATTATTATACGTCCCTAAATCAAAATATTCTACGTCCCTAAACCTGGATTATTTTAATTCCCTAAATTTAAATTATTCTTAGTCCCTGAACCTAAATAATTATACGAGCTTAAATCCTAATTACTTATGAAACAAAAAACGGTGTAAGATATTTTGGAAAATGGTGTTAGCTACTTTTGGAGTCTAAAATTAATGTATAATGCTTCCAAAATCTCTTTTCGCAACTTCAGACTCAGATATACGGCGTTAGATATTTCTAAAAAAAATATTAGCTACTTTAATAAATTATAAAATCGGAAAACGGTGTTTGATATTTTGGAATGTGAAGTTAGCTATTTTTTACATCGAAAATTGAGGTAAGATGCTTCCAAAAGCTCTTCTATCAACTTCAGACTTCAGCAAACGGCGTTATATATTTCTGACTTAAAGTGTTAGATACTGAGAGATTGATAGTATAGATAGATATTATTATTATTATTATTATTATGTAATATTTTCGCTTAATTAATTGGAAAATAGGAAAATTCAGGGAGTGAAGGAAATGACAAAATAAAATTAACACTGTTCAGCTTTTTATATATATATCGTGTGAGCCCTTTTAACTTGACGCACGCGTTTATTAAATAATAACTCACTTATAATTAATTACTACAAATTTGGCAGTTTAAATAAAATAACGTTTTTTCGGCACTCCCGTGAAATTATAAATTTAAATAGAAAAATAAATGTAAATGAATTTAGTGGACTGTATTTTGGCACTTTAGATTAATTAAAATTATAATATTGAATTGATTTTAACCAGCAGGGCGGCACAATTTAGCACAGAACTTGAACTTTGAGAAAGATTTTGATGTCTCGACGACCGACCACAGAATCTAATAGAATAGATACTATTAGAAAATGACCTTCACCGATTAACCTCAAATTTATCAGATATTTTTATACATATCAGATATTTTTATACGAATTATTTATCAGATATTAGAATTATATCAGAATTCATCAGATATTCTATTGCAGCCCTCTAGGTGCAAAAGTGCCCACATTGGGCTCATTTGAACTTTTTTGAAAGTTTTCTAATAATTTTTTTAGTAATTAATTTATGAAACCAAAAAGATGAAATTTTCAATGAATACCCTTATGAAAAATTTCCCGATAAATTTCATTTTTCGGTTGGCATTGGCCTAAAATGTTTAAGGATGCCAGAAATAAAGATTTCGAACACTATTGCAGTAATTTGAATTTCTAAAAAAGTCAAGAGAAGTGCTCTTCTTAAAATAAAATTTATATAAAATTTTACATGAGGAACTATTTATAATCCTATATATTTAAAAAAAATAATTTCTAGAAATTCTAAAAATTATAATTTTTTAAATGTAGCCGCTATTTTTTGCTGCTATTTTAAATTTAAAAGTTTTATCTTGCTTAATTTTGTTAAAAACATTACTCATATCCTTTAAAATATGTTTGAAATAATCATTCGTAATGCTTGTAATTAATGTAGAGTTCTCACTATTTTATTTTAAGAAAACTACTCCTGTTGACTTATAAAATTCATAGATAAAAAGTTTTATTTTTTAGAAATTCAAATTACCGTAACAGTGATCGAAATCTTCATTTTCTGGCATCATGAAGCATCTTAGGCTAATACCAACCGAAAAATCGAATTTATCGGAATATTTCCCACAGGTATTTTTTATTTTTTATTAAAAAAGTAAAATAAAATAAATTCTTTTAATAAATTAAAATTTTTTGTAAATATAACATAGTAAATACAGTAAATATGGTTCATTTATAGTAAATATATGTGAGTATAATCAGATAAGTAAATATATGTATAAGTTTAGTGATAATAATACTGTTACAGCAATTATAGTAAATATAATATAATAGTAAAATCAACAAATACAGCTTCACCTTAAAGTAATTATTGTCAGTCTAAATTTGAAAAATATACTTTAATACTCTTTTTAAATTAGGAGAATGATGGTACGTAACGTATACAGGGCGGGATGGAATTCCAAAGATTAGCATACTTAACTTGGTAGGATAAAAGACTAGAATCAGTGGATACTATGGGAATAGCTAGATCTTTATGAGGTCCTCTCTGTGCCTTGCTACTGTGGTAAGGTTTAAAAAAAGAGAGAAGGAGAGGAGGTTCTTTCATCCTTATAATTCTGTACATGATCAGCATGGCAATGTAATTACGATGAGAGTCATTGCTAAGCCATTTTAGTTTTTTCCTAAAGGGAGTGATTCTTTCACTCCTACCTATTCCAAAAATATACTGTATTTTTGAGTTTGCTAACATTTGTAACTGAGCACAAAGTGAAAAAGATGCATCAGCATAGTCTTCTACGCAATAGTTAGGGTGTACACGATTTGATGAATCTCAAACTAAATAGAAGCTCTATTTACTTTCTTAGAAACATGATGGACCTGCTGTTTCCAAGACAGAGTACTGTTTAAAATCACCCCAAGACTAGTTACTTCATCTACAAAAGGAACTGAATCACCATTTTTATTAATTACCATACTAGAAACTTCAAGTTTCTTAAAAAGTCCTATCATATGTGAAGTTCCGAAAACAATAGCTGAAGTTTTTTTTTATATTGAAGGACATTAAGTTAGTTTCGGCCCGTTCTGATACTTTATTAGCTGAGTCTGATAGTAGCTGCAGGCCATGTTGAATTTGATCCGCAGGTACCTGAATGTATATTTGTAGGTCTTCAGCATAGAGAATCTGATTCAAGTAGAGTTTCAGGTCATTCATATAGATGCAAAATAAGAGGGGCCCCAAGACCAACCCCTGTGGCACATCTATATTTATTTCACGCGGGGCTGAGGTTGATGATTTTGAATAGAAACACATCGAGCGAGCATAGAGATATGACCAAAACCATTCAAAGGCTGTTTTAGAGAAACCGATATCTTGTAATTTCTTTAACAGTCTAGATGGAGATACATTATCAAAGGCTTTCGAGAAGTCAAACTGTACTAACAGAATTGCTAGCTTCTTGTTCTTTCCTATACGAATGTCATCAGTAAGTTTTATTAAGGCTGTCTGGGTAATATGATGTTTTCTAAAGCCCGTCTGGAATTTATCCAGAATATTTGATTTAATCAAGAAGCCAACCAGCTGGTCGTGTGCTAACTTCTCCAAAACCTTTGAGAGGATATGCGTATGCCTTATGTATGCCTAATATATAAATTATTATTTAACCAAATTACCGCGTTACAAATATTTGTATAAACATTAAAATAGTTTTAGGAAGAATCTAAATCTAATTTTAAGAAACGTTGCCAAAGGCACTATGTTTTCTAATTAGAAATAACAGAATTTTCTTAATGGTCTATTTTACCAAACAAAATACAATGTCATCAGAAAAACTAAAAATGTTATTTTCCTTGCTATTGCTTGTTTAATATCTCATGGAAAAAATTAGTTATTATTTAAAGATTATATAAATACACTATTATATAAATTTTTTTTTATAAGAAACATTTCTGCCATACAGTTTTTGTTGTAGCTAACGTGGTTATATTGAATTTCTAAAATTATTATCAACATAGAAAAAAATTAGATTGCGACCATTAAGTTGATTACTTTAGTAATTAACAACGTAGTCAGCCATTTTTTAATAGTTTAATTCTTTAATTAAATGAATTGTTATTTACGAAGATTAATTTTGACTTTGAATACTGTAATGCAATAATTTGCATTATCAGATTAAAGTATTTTTACTATTTTATATTTAAATATTCTGTATTTTCCCGCGTATTTTCTACTTATGAAGCTGCAAGTTTTGTAAGTGCTGCTCAAATAATCGAATCGTCAGTACGACAAAACGGATGGAGGAGTGTCGAAGATCTGACCCAGGTTCTGATTTTCTGGCTATATTTATACTGCATTTTTGGCAATGGTCACCAGTGGATTGACAGAGATCTCTAAACAGGATCTATTCTATTCTTTTTTGTAGTTCGCCTCGAGTTTTGGCGGTTTGATACCTTCACGTGTATACCAGTTATGTTTCGAATAAACTATTGGAAATCGACTTATTGTATTTAGTTTCGTGTTTCTTCTTTTATCCGCGCAAGGTAACCCTTGGTCGACGATTTATGGTAATCCTGGCTTTAAGCTTTGCTAGCTATTACATTCCTCCCCTTACAAAAAAAACTTTTCATAAAAGATTTTCTTAAAGGAGCTTTTTCGTGATCTAAATGATTTAATACTGTAATACTGTAAGTATTTTTTTCATATTTATTGTGCAATAGGGTTGTTCACAAAAAAAAGTGCGCCAAAAATGTTCTTCCTGAAGTATGTTGAAGTTTAGGTGAGAAAATGATCCCATACCAATTTTTAGCTCTTTTCAGAACGATTTAGGGGTCGCACAAACCCAGGGTAGCTCTTCAGTGGTTCGCTAATACCGACAATTAGTGGGAATGACAAAATCTTTTTTTAAAATACGTTTTCTATACTTCCTAATATGATTTCGGTGTCGCTAAACTCGAAAATGAGGTCCTCAGAGTCCGAAAATACCTTAATCACACTTAATCACCGAAAACTCCCCTTTTTTTACCAAAAATTTTTGGATTTTATAGCGAAAATCATATATATTCGAAACATCTGCGTGCTCAATTCTATAACAATGTTATAAGATATGGTTTTTTGGCAAGTTACCAAATAACGCTGTCATATTGCCATTCTACCAAAATACTACCGTTTGGTCACATTTTTTTCGTATAAGTTCTACCTTTCAAACGCCGTAAACCGCAATTTTTCATCACCGATTTTCTCATCGCTATAGTTAGTAAATCAAATGTCCATTTTTTGCCAAAAATGACAAATTTTAAAATTGCTGTTAAAATTTTAATTTTTGATGAAAATGAGTCTTAAAGGTCTCGAAAATTTCAAATAATATTTAAGTTTTGAAAAAATTTTTACTCATTCCCTTTCAATTGTTTGTTTAGCAGATATGATAGTTTAAAAAAAGAGTTTTAATTTAAGGTTTTTTAAAAAAAATCTTATTTTATCACTATCTTTGTCGAATCATCTTGAAAAGGTATAAAGCAAAATGGACGAGTGAAAAATTTTTCGAAACTTGAGACTAGTACAAAATGTTGAAGACCTATAAGACTTATTTTCTTCAAAAATTACAATTTTAGCAGCAATTTTAAATTTGGTCATTTTTGGCAATAAATGGACATTTGATTTACTAACTTGAGCGATGAGAGAATCTGATGAAAATTGCGGTTTACGGCGTTAGAAAGGTCAATTTTTTTTTTTATTTTTTTATTTTGAATTACTTATACCTTTAACCCTCCGTGTGTCAACTTGGTGTATATTGTCCACCAACTTTTTACGACATAGTTGTAACTTATACAAAAAAAATGAGACCGAACGGTAGTATTTTGGTAAAATTGCAATATGACAGCGTTATTTGGAAAATTGCCTAAAAACCCTATCTTATAACATTGTTATAGAATTGAGCCCTGCGTTTCTCGGCCAAGAAGGCGCGTTGGAATAAACGGAAGGAGATTTCGGTATTTTTTCAACATTTTTAAGTCTTCAATTGTAATTTATAATCCAGATGTTTCGAATATATACGATTTTCGCTATAAAATACAAAAATTTTTGGTAAAAGAAGGGGTGTTTTCGGTGTTTAAGGGTGATTAAGGTATTTTCGGACTCTGAGGACCTCATTTACGAGTTGAATGACACCGAAAACATATTAGGAAGTATAGAAAACGTATTTTTAAAAAAATTTTTGGCTTTCATACTAATTGTCTGTATTAGCCAACCACTTGAGAGCTACCCAGGGTTTGTGCGACCCCCAAATCGTTCTCAAATGAGTTAAAAATTGGTATGGAATCATTTTGTCACCTAAACTTCAACATACTACAGGAAAAAAAATTTTTGGCGCACTGAAAAACCCTATTGTGTATACAAAATACACTTTTTCTAAAAAAAATTTTGGGCTCTTTTGGTTTGCCCAGCGAAAATGACTTCATGAATTTTGTATTCTCTCTTACTGATATGAAATAAAAAAAATCTTTTAAATCCTTGCTAATTCTTGCTACACTGTAGTTGCCGCACATTTTAACACGTGTTTCCTTATGTAAAAATCATTTTTTTATGAAAAAAAGACACATATGTGTCAAAATTTATATAAATTTTTTACTTTGCAAAAGTTGAAAAAAACTCGCGTCGCGTTTCCCGTAGGTCAATATTGTCCACGGTCGTACTAGGCACCCATAGCATGACTAAACGGCTAAAAAAAAAATAACGAGACTTGGCAGATGTTTATAATATGGGTGAAAGTGTTTTTAGAAGGGGTAACCAATTAACGCGATATATGTATGTTCAGTGCATGCACGGCTTTCACAATTAACACATCAAGAAATTATAGTTTTAAAAATCTAGTTGTGTTCCGCCATTTATTTATTTATTATAAAACAAATTTTTTATTAATACATATAATCAGCAAATTAACTAATCTTAATCCATCGAGCCGTATTTATTATATTAAAAGGAGGGTTAAAGGTATAAGTAATTCAAAAAAAAAAATTAAAACAAAAATTGATTTTTTTTTCTGCAAACTAATGTACTACCTTAAATGAAAGAAACTTTATTCATTACTAGGGGGTTTTTTTTAATATAATAAATACGGCTCGATGGATTAAGAATAGTTAATTTGCTGATTATATGTATTAATAAAAAATTTGTTTTATAATAAATAAATAAATGGCGGAACACAACTAGATTTTTAAAACTATAAAACCCCCTAGTAATGAATAAAGTTTCTTTCATTTAAGGTAGTACATTAGTTTGCAGAAAAAAAAATCAATTTTTGTTTTAATTTTTTTTTTTGAATTACTTATACCTTTAACCCTCCTTGTGTCCACTAGGTCGATATAGTCCACCAACTTTTTACGACATAGCTGTAACTCGGGCATGGGCAATGGTTGATGGTTGGTGCCCCATCCTGAAAAAAACTTTCACCCTTGTTATGAACATCTACCAAACCGCGTTAGTTTTGGTTTAGCCGTTTAGTCATACTGTGGGTGCCAAGTTGGACCGTGGACGATATCTACCTACGGGACACGCGACGCGAGTTTTTTTTCAACTTTTGGTAAGTAAAAAATTTTATCAAATACGCTCCAAAATAATAAATTTTGACACATATATGCCTTTTTTCATAAAAAAAAGATTTTTACATAAAAAACACGTGTCAGGCCAAACCTGATACGGCTAGCTTTTGCTATAATAAGGGCATGACTTTGGTTTCTAATGCACCGAATAAGCAAAAAGTAGACCTAGCCGTATCAAATTTTCATAAAGCTGGTAAAATGTTAAGCCGAAAATCACCACTGCCTCCTAAACCGGATATAATTTTATTCTATAATAAAACTAAATTCGGGGTAGACACCGTTGACCACATGTGCGGCAACTACAGTGTAGCAAGAATTAGCAGTAGCTGGCCAATGCGGATCTTCTACGGAATGCTCGTCCAAAGTGGGGTCAACTCCAATATTATTTATAATTTGAATCCAAACCTCGACAGCATGGTAAGGAAGGATTTTCTTAGGGAACTAGGTTTCGACCTAATAAAACCTCACTTGCTGACGCGTTTACAAATCTCGACGTTGAGAGTAGTCAATCAGGAAATGATACGGAATATTCTACAATTACCAACGGAATGTGACAAAAAGCAAATACATTTCGAAGATCAAAAGAGGCACTATTGCAGTTGTTGCTCACCAAATGATTAAAAAAACAATATGGTGCTGTTCGCATCGTCTAAGAGGTGCTTGCGACGAACATCTTCTCCAAACGTGTTACAAATGTAGAAATATGATATATTTAAAATTTTTTTTGTACTATTTTCTTTTTTATAATTCATATCAAAATTTTTTATACAAAAAATATTAAAAACAATTAAAAAAAATAATAAACTGTTGCAAAAAATTTTTTTCCTAAAAATTTCACAAAATAAATCCATTTTTTTTCTCTCCAAAATTTGATTATGACGAACCACCTTAATTTTTTTTGACAAAATTTTTTTTAATCACTTATAAACAACTTTTTTGGCCATTAAATGCCCCTGGGGGTCTGTTTATCCAATAAAACCTTCATGCAGAGGGTTAAAAATTACCTGTTAAAATTATATATTTTACCTGAATAATCCGTCTGGTGACTTAGTAAACTATTTAACATCAAAACCGACGCGTTTCGGAACTTGTATTAAAACACTAACACTTAACACTAATTACATAAAAAGTACAAAATGTTTAATATATATAATAAATAAAATATTTATTTGCACAAAACAACACTGTGTTGACATTTTGAGCGCGCGCTATAGAGGCCGGCGAAAACCTGATTTTAATATTCGTGATAGAATGATAATTTTAAAATTTTTAAAATCCGTTTATTCGATGTTATTATTATTATTGTCATTTAAAATTTGTGATGATTGAAATTTAAATGCCTTATATATTTCAAATTTCTCGAAAGCGTTCATAATATTTCCTTTATTGCATATATGCAGTGGCTTTAAAATTATTATTATTAGAGTTCCCATAGTCGCAGAAAAATTAAAATCAAACTTCGCTAAACATTTGATAAACGAAAATCATAACTGCTCCAGTTTACAGAACAACTTAAAGCCACTGCATATATGCAATAAAGGAAATATTATGAACGCTTTCGAGAAATTTGAAATATATAAGGCATTTAAATTTCAATCATCACAAATTTTAAATGACCAGTTACACTTTAAATCAAATTCCTCATATAATATAGCGATAAACATAAACAACAACAATAATAATAATAACATCGAATTTAAGTCCGCTGTACCGGTCCCAAGCCCGGAGCCTCATAAGGCTGAGGAAGGAGGAGGGTGGTTCTGGCCTCCTTTTTTCAAGGTTGAACTCGAATCAAGGATATAGGATATAGCTCTCTGGAACAACTGAGGCTGCCCTATAAATCGGGCCTCATGCCTTGCATTTCTCCGGGGACATGCAATATGCTTTACCCCATGTGTCCATGTTAGGAATGCCGCAGACTGCTCATAATTAGTCTAAAAGAGGTTCTGGAATAACTGAGGCTGCCCTATAAACCGGGTATTATGCCTTGTCTTTCCCTCGAGCATTCTTGACAAGCATGCAGCCGCAGACTGCTATCATAAAACTATACTTGAGGAAGAGGCAAATTAAAGGGGTTCCAAGGTTTTCTGCAACCTAAGTGCGATTTAAGCCACATACAGGGTTGCCTTAGACCTGACGTATTGGCTCTTAGCATGGGAGAATTCTACTCCGAGCACAGCGATGTAGCCGATTAAAGGTAGTCGCGAGTCCCGCTAAATCATGACTACAGGTTGTATTTTCTGGTTTAGTAATGTGTGAAGGTGATGGGTTATTGGGTTATTGGGAAGTGGCATTGTCATCAGACAAGGAGGAGCAATCCTCCATTCTGTAAGGGAATCATTGTCGTCTGGTTCCAGAGTAAAATCTGACATCAGCCCTCATGATTCCACTGGTAGATGCCTGACCTGTTCCATGACAGGTATAAAACAATGTGGAATGGTAGCAAACATGAAGGTGGAAACACTTCACCTGCTAGATTGAGGATTGATGTTCCCTCGCGTCATGCAGAACTATGACGACATGAAAGTCGCCATCTTCAAGGCTAAGGGCACTTAGGTGGAAATGGCGGTCGTAGACCTACCAGAAGCCGCCGCACTAAAATTGACCAAAAAAGGCCGGATAAATAATGGCTGGTCTAATTGGCAAGTGCGCTTAAGAGCCGAGGTTACACGGTGCTTTAAGTGTCTTGGTTTCGGCCACAACCAGTGGTCATGTAAGGGCATGGACCGAAAATTTGCGTGTTTTAAATGTGGCGTTTAAGGCCACAAGTATATATATTAAAGTAACATAATAACAATACTTGTGTTATTTAATTTCGCTGCAATCCTATCTTTCCACAAAATACCATATTAAGGTCCGGGAGATACATTATCGCCGAAAATAGTGAAAGCCGACCAACATCAAGAAATCAACGTAAGGATCTCGAGTGTGATATTTTGGTTCACTACCCAGATACATAACAAGCGGCCCGGGTTCGATTCCCGGTACCGGAACCGGAATATCGTTTAATGAATACCGAGGAAGACTTTTACACAATACGAGGATATAACTAATTTAAGAATCGATACAATATCAACTGTGGCCCGATCGTAAGAGAGAGCTGTAGTTCTAAGTCATACTTTATATACCCACAATGATAGGAGTGACAATATTTGTCTAATGGTGGTTTAAACTCTCCGCCTAGTCGTAAACTTTCAATTGAATGACGCGTAGGCGTTGCTAAAGTTTCTAAGGCATTATTAATCAGTATCTTTATTGTGTTTTATTACTCCGTTTAGGAGGGTGAGCTTTTTAATTTATTATAACTGGAAGTAAAGAATTCTATTTTATTACTCAGTTTACGACTGTCTACGGAGGGTGAGTTTAATAAGATATTGATTTTTATTACTCAGTATATGACTGGAAGCGGAAAGTTCTATTTTATTACTCATTTTACGACTGTCTACGGAGGGTCGAGCTTTTTAATAAGATTTTGATCTACCATTTATGTATGATTCTTTATTTGGGGAATTTTATTATTCTTATATAAGATAGATTTTATGCGTAAAAAGAAGTAAGGGTGTTTTGAAATTGATTTTGATATATGGGTGAGTCCTTATAGGTGTATTTTATGGAAAAATATTGACGAACGTCATAGCAATAGGAACCAGCAATTCTGGTTAACCCATGACGCAGGCCGGTGCGCTATATGGCTACGAGGTCGTGCTCAGACGTCTATGTCCCGACATGGAAAAGGCAACAGCCACGTCTGGGCAAAATGCGGTGATACAACTTTCATTAGTTGTTATTTGTCACCGAATGACACTATTGGGGTGTTCAGCGCAAAGCTGGCCTCATTGGAGGAAACGATAAGGGAAGTCTCTGGCAATATCATATTTGCTGGGGACTTAAATGCCAGGGCCGTGGAATGAAGAATGCCAACCACGAACCGTAGGGGAACGTTGATCCTAGAGATGGCCGCTAGAACTGATCTGGTGGTCATGAACTCTGGGAACAATCCAACCTACGTAAGGCCAGGCTTCGGTGAATCGATCCCTGACGTCACTTTTGCCTCGGCCGGGCTGGCAGAAAGAGAGGGCGGTTGGAGAATGATGGATGGAGCCAATGGCAGAGACCATAATTACATCACCTTCAAAGTGCGTGATAGGGTCGTTAATCGGCCCCCGTACAAAAAGCGCCCACTAACCTGGAATGTGTCAAAGATGGACGAGGACAGATTTGTGGTTTATTATCTTCGCGAAGAGTTCTCGTCTATTCCTGCCTGGTATGGAGGACCTACCACCCCGCGAGAGGCAGAGACTTTTGTCAAGAGAGTAACTGCTCTTCTGAGCAAACTATATATATAATTTTAACAGGTGATTTTTAACCCTCTGCATGAAGGTTTTATTGGATAAACAGACCCCCAGGGGCATTTTATGGCCAAAAAAGTTGTTTATAAGTGATTAAAAAAAATTTTGTCAAAAAAAATTAAGGTGGTTCGTCATAATCAAATTTTGGAGAGAAAAAAAATGGTATTATTTTGTGAAATTTTTAGGAAAAAAATTTTTTGCAACAGTTTATTATTTTTTTTAATTGTTTTTAATATTTTTTGTATAAAAAATATTGATATGAATTATAAAAAAGAAAATAGTACAAAAAAAATTTTAAATATATCAATTTCTACATTTGTAACACGTTCGGAGAAGATGTTCGTCGCAAGCACCTCTTAGACAATGCGAACAGCACCATATTGTTTTTTTAATCATTTGGTGAGCAACAACTGCAATAGTGCCTCTTTTGATCTTCGAAACGTATTTGCTTTTTGTCACATTCCGTTGGTAATTGTAGAATATTCCGTATCATTTCCTGATTGACTACTCTCAACGTCGAGATTTGTAAACGCGTCAGCAAGTGAGGTTTTATTAGGTCGAAACCTAGTTCCCTAAGAAAATCCTTCCTTACCATGCTGTCGAGGTTTGGATTCAAATTATAAATAATATTGGAGTTGACCCCACTTTGGACGAGCATTCCGTAGAAGATCCGCATTGGCCAGCTATTGCTAATTCTTGCTACACTGTAGTTGCCGCACATGTGGTCAACAGTGTCTACCCCGAATTTAGTTTTATTATAGAATAAAATTATATCCGGTTTAGGAGGCAGTGGTGATTTTTGGCATAACATTTTACCAGCTTTATGAAAATTTGATACGGCTAGGTCTACTTTTTGCTTATTTGGTGCATTAGAAACCAAAGTCATGCCCTTATTATAGCAAAAGCTAGCCGTATCAGGTTTGGCCTGACACGTGCTTTTTATGTAAAAATATTTTTTTTTGAAAAAAGGCATATATGTGTCAAAATTTATTATTTTGGAGCGTATTTGATAAGATTTTTTACTTATCAAAAATTGAAAAAAAACTCGCGTCGCGTGTCCCGTAGGTAGATATCGTCCACGGTCCAACTTGGCACCCACAGTATGACTAAACGGCTAAACCAAAACTAACGCGGTTTGGTAGTTGTTCATAAAAAGGGTGAAAGTTTTTTTCAGGATGGGGCACCAACCATCAACCATTGCCCATGCCCGAGTTACAGCTATGTCGTAAAAAGTTGGTGGACGATATCGACCTAGTGGACACAAGGAGGGTTAAAGGTATAAGTAATTCAAAAAAAAAATTAAAACAAAAATTGATTTTTTTTTCTGCAAACTAATGTACTACCTTAAATGAAAGAAACTTTATACATTACCAGGGTGTTTTCGAGGTAAGGAAAAACGTTTTTATGAATGAAAATTTTCATATTTTCCTATTTTCCAAGATGGCGGAGCAATAAACACCCTGAAAAGAAACTTTATACATTACCAGGGGGTTTACAAGGTTGAGAAAAACGTTTTTATGAGTAAAAATTTTAATATTTTTACACCAGCATATTTTCCAATTTTTTAAGATGGCGGACCAGTAAATATCCAAAAATATACTTATACATAGTTTAATAACATTATATCATGACCTTATATTATTTTATTTATAATATAATCTTATTTTGTGACTTGGACACTACAAACATGTTTTTTAAATTTCTAAATGCTAGTCAAGCAAAAATAGTGCTTAAACTCCAGCAAAGTAAAATCATATTGCTAAAAACTAATCTACTTATAAAGTTCAATAAAAAATGTTTAGCATATTGTATTATTCGGAATTACATCAAAATAAATACACGTAATAAATCACCATCAGCTATAAAAATCATAAAGAAAGCTAAAAAAGATTGGTTGAAAATGGAGATTAAACATCTATACAACAAAAAATGTTATTTAAATAATATATTATTTAAACAATATTTACTTATATTAAATAGTTTTCTTATAGCAATCATCGAACAAATAATGGAATATACGAATACAAAAATTAATAATTAAGTAAACAAGACATTTGCCATACAGAACGAAAAGTTCAATCACCTATTAAACAGTCATAAAAAAAAACAAGAAATTTATAATAGGAAAGAGACAGAAAAATGTAAACATAAATTTTATCCACGTTTTATTAATCTAACGTCTATTTCATTTTCAGATAATGAAACCGGTCTTTTAAGCAAAGGCTTAAAATAAAATATTCCTGATAGCCCGATTAAAAATGAAAATATAATAAAAGAACTGGTGCATGCGGAATCTTCAATAAAAAGCATAAAAGATGAAAATAAGCAAAATAATATTCGCGAAATTATTAGCCAAAAACTAAACTCTCAAATTAACGGTAATAACAAGGACACAAACAACATAAATAATAATAATATCAAAAATATTAAATCAAAACATGTTCAAGAAATCTAAATAATAAATAACATCAGAAATAAACTTAAAGAAAACAACGCAATTATTACTAAAGCTGATAAAGGGGAAACTAAGTTAATCATAGGCGAAGAATCATATAATAATAAAGCATATGATTTTTTTTGTAAAATGGTATTCTCGAATTGAAAAAAGATCCAACAGATGAATATATAAAAAATTTAAATTTAAATATTTAGGTATCCAATATTTTTTTCAATTGAATCCTTAAAATCTTTTTTTTTTGAGATTGATTTTATTTTTAATTTACAAGAAATAATAATAAAAGTTTTGTGAATATTAAATAATGGTGTTTTATAAAGGTATTTCTGATATCATATTCTTTAATGATTGGAAAAAAAACTCTTGTTTTATTACAAGTAGTATAAAATTCAAATCAATTAATATAAAAAAAATGTATACCCAGAGCACTATTAAATTCATTTAAATTTTTGTTATTATTTATCAATAAGTAAATAATTAAAAAGTATAATATAATTTCAAGTTCACATATAGTTTTTATATGGATTTCATTCACTTAAGATTGTTATTTCGATTACAAAATTTTAGCAAAAAATAAAAAAATTGTAGTTGGCTACAATTATATTATGTATATTATTATACTATATTTTTATCGAATTAATTCTAAAATTAAAAAAAATATGAAAAGTTTAAGAACTATGAAAAGTTAAAAAAAAAAGTTATTTATTTTTTCAGTGCATTTTTACATTTGAAAAATAAGATTTGTCTGCAAATGTAATTGTATATAAGCTGTCAAATTTCTATATATTTTATTCCGTTACTTAACTCATGGCTTTTCATTATAAGCGAAAACAATAATCACCTGAAGATAGAAAATAGATTACCAAGTATAATGCAAAAAAAAAATTTTTATTTTTGTGAGGCGAGATTTGGCTTTGTATGAGGAAAGATTCTGAAAATGTGCGTTTGTGATAATGTTGTTCAGTATCTAGAGCCTTAACACCTTTACAATTAAATTTATGACCTAATTTTCTATGTTCAGTAACAAGACCGTGTTTATCATCATTTAAGCTGTAATGATCAAAATGTTCCTTTCTTCTTACACCTAATTCACGTTTGGTTTTACCTACGTATGAGGAAACACAATTAATGCATTCAATTTTATACACCTTATTAGGTTGTTGAAATTTATTTAATTTGTCTTTTCCTCTGATAATTACTTGACTAATCATATAGTTAGGTTTAACTACAACTTGAATATTATAGGGTTCAACAGCATTTTTTACTCTGTAAAATAAACTATTATTATGAGGAAGACATAATTTCATTTTTTGATTATTTATGTTGTTAGCTATTCCATTAGTACCTTCAATATTATTTTTTTTCCCTTATAATTTAAAGTATCCAGCCTTTTTTTAATGTAAAATTCAATAAATTTATTTGGATATGCATTGTTACTCAAGAAAGATTTTACCTTAAATAGATTATCATTATGAAAGATTTTATCAGATAATTTGTATACTTTGTCAACCAATGTGTACACCATGCCTATTTTTTGTGATTTTGTGTGACATGAATTAAAATTTAAGGTTCTATAAGATGTGCCTTTCCTACACCAATTATATAAAATTTTGCTATTATTATTTATCAACCTTAATTCTAAGAAATTGATGATTTTATTGTCTTCAAGTTCATGGGTAAATTGTAATCTATTATTGTAAGAATTAAAAATTTTTAATGTGTAATCAATTTTATCTTTAGAAATGCATGTTAAAATATCATCAACATATCTGTAGTAAAAAATCAGCTTAAAATTTAATTTTTTTAAACATTTTTCTTCAAGATCACACATCACTATATCAGCTAAAATAGGTGAAACTCGTGAACCCATCGGTGTCCAAAAGATCTGTTTATAGTATTTGTATATAGAATGAAAAATATGTGTTATAATATTATAAATCTACAGCACTTATAATATCCCTTATTAACATTTTTTTTTTGATAACTTTTTTCAGATCTTTAAATCTTTTTCTTATGCTGGTTTTAATTAATTCTATAGGTACATTTGTATACAAAGCCTTAACATCTAAAGAGAACATAACATAATCATCAGGAATAGTGATGTTTTTTAATTTTTCTATTAGCATTTCACTGTTTTTTACATAAGAATTTGGATTTTGAAAGCCCTTAATAAAATATCAGTTAAGAATTTTGCCAAAAAGTAAGTAGGAGTTCGGATTATGAGCACAACAGGTCTTACAGGATGACCATTAGACTGTGTCTTATTTTTAATTTTTCGATATTTTTTGGCTCTCCCCATTTTTTTCGAATATTTTGGTCATTAAAAACCCCCAGCTCCAAGGATTTTGATTTTCGATTTTTTTAACCCGTGCCGCCGAACACTTGAAGTTTCCCATTTAAATAACATTGGAATTTTGGGTTTTTAGCTATACAAATTTTAACAAAATCCAAAAAGCTTTTTTAAAAGCTAATTTTTACTGAAAACATACTTTTATATGTTGTAAAGACATGCAAAAAGCCCTGGATTCATTCCAAAGGGAATTTTGGGGCTAGAAACGCAAATTTACATGTTGACTCAATCTTACAAAACAGGTTTTTTGGTAATTTTCGATAAAACGCTACAACCTCAAAAATGAATTAAAATACTTCTGGTTAGTCTACATTTTTTGGTGTACATGTCACCTTTCAAATGCCGTAAACTGCGTCTTTTTATCACTGATTCTCTCATCGCTATAGTAAATTAACCTACTGGTAATTTTCGACTAAAAATAACTAATTTTTGAATTTTTTTTAATTACTGTCAAAAATGTAATTTTTGACGAAATTATGTTTTATAGGTCTCAAAAATTTTCTACATGCTTCAAATTTCCAAAAATTTTTTACTAACTGCTTTTCAATAAATTATTAACCAGAGACGATAATTTAAAGTTATAGTCCCAATTTCAGGGTTTAAAAAAAAAATCAATTTGTATCATTTACTTTGAAAAACGATATCTTAAAAACTATTTAAAAAAAAGAGATGAGTAAAAAATTTTTGAAAAATTATAGCTTGCAGAAAACCTTTAAGGTCTATAAAACTCAATTTTGTCGAAAATTACAATTTTGGCAGCAATTTAAACAAATTTAAAAATTGGGCCTTTCGGGTAAAAAATTACCAATAGGTTAATTGACTAAAGCGGTGAGAGAATCAGTGATAAAAATACACGATTTAGGTTGTTTGAAAGGTGATATTTACACCAAAAAAGTTCAGGCATCTTTTGCCAGTACTTCAATTGGCAAAAACGTCACGAACTTGAATCGATATCATGTGACAATCGACAAGATATATGAAGAAATGCTATCTCACGTTGCACAAATGGAGGAAAAAATTAAAAAGCAGACTAACATTTCGATAGTAATCCAAGACGGTGTTAGGCTGATAAAGAATAATTGAACAAGCTGAAGACAATTAAAGGCATGCAAGTGCGAGAATTACTGTCCATCGAAACCGAATTTAAGCAGTATATTAGTGAGCAATCTAAAGCTGCTCAAAATACAAAGAAAAGGTTTTGAGAAAATTCGGAAGAGGGAAATGAGACAGGAAAACAGACTCCCTCAAAGAAGCCTGCAAGCGGGAGTAGCCCAAAAAATTTGGGACTGAAAGCCAATTCTGCTGCATCCGCGGCAAAACAACTCGCAGCTGCCAGGGCAACCAAGCCTCAAACGTCTCCTAGACTTACTGTTTCATTGATAAGAATGACAAATAAAACAGTGACGGAAATGGAAGGAAATGGAGACAAGACGCCGGAACCTACCGAGACTCCTCTTGGAAACAATGAGGACTTCCAAGAGTACACAGGCCAAAGCAACAGGAGAAAGAAAAGAAAAAAGGCAGAGAGAGAAAAAGACGAGGGGAAAAAAAAGAAAAGAAGAAAGGGAACGCCAAGGGGAAAGCGAAGCTTCCTAGAGCTAGAGACAAGGCAGTCGCAATTAAGCTACCAGAAGGGAGAGCGTACGCGGATGTCTTGAAGCAGATCAAGGAAAGCGTTAGCGGAGAGGCTACTGCAGCTAACATCTGTGCAGTAAGAAAAACTCAAGCCGGTAACGTATTGATCGAGATGAGAGGAAAAACAGAAGGGCAAACAGCTCTTTTCGAGGCAGTCAAGGCAACAATGGGGGAGAACGTGAACGTCGCATGTTTGACACCACGTCGAAACCTCAAGATTCGGGACATCGATTGCCTTACCAGGGAAGAGGAAGTAGAGGCAGCCCTGAAAACTGTACTGAAGGAAACTGGACCGATCCAGGTAAAGCTATCTCAGCCTAATATGCGAGAGCAAAGATTAGCCATAGTAGAGATAGATGAAAAGGCTGCTTTTAAGCTGGTCAAGAAAGAAAGCATTAACCTAGGTCTGTGTAACTGCAGAGTAAGACTGCAATCAACTCCACTGAGATGCTTCAGGTGTTTAGCTTATGGACACATAGCTAAAAATTGCAAGGAACCTGACCGAAGCAAACTTTGCTTTAAATGTGGTATAGGAAACCACAAGGCAGATGAATGTACAGGAAAGCTGCAATGCTTCCTCTGCAACGCTGCCAAAATGAAGGGAAAAGAACTCAAGCACTTCCTCGGATCTAGAAAGTGCGCTGAGTTCAAAAACACGACCACAAAATGATCAAGGTAGTCCAAGGAAACATGCATAGAAGCTGGATCGCAAACCAGCTTATGTACCAAATTCAGAGGGAGATCAAGCTGACCTGTGGATCATCAGCGAGCAGTACCCAGCAGCTTATCCAAACCCAACCACCTGGTTTGGGGACGAACTTGGAACAGAAGCAGCTATTTGGGTCAAATCCTGGAAATGTTCCAGTTAAAGCATCAGGAAGGGGCAGGGGCTTTGCGTGGATCAGAAGCAAAGCTATAACGTACGTGAATTGTTACTTAACACCAACAGGACCTATACAGAACTATTATACGAAGTTGGTAGACATAGAGGACTTCGCGAGAGAAGCGGGCGGCAATTTAATTGTTGCAGGAGACTTTAATGCCAAAGCTGTTGACTAGGGTATGCCTTATACTGACTCAAAGGGAACTGCGACACTGGAAATGTTATCAAGGTTGGGTCTCGCTGTTCTAAACGTGGGTAAAACCACAACCTTCAGAAGGCCCAACTACGTTGAAACAATAATAGACATGTCCTTCGCATCTGAAGGCCTGAGTACGAGGGTCAATAATTGGCACGTTATGGAAGTCTTTACTGCGAGCGACCACCAATACATTTCGTTTGAAATTCAGCATGAGAGACAGCCCCCTGGAGAGGCATATAGGCCAAAACCAAGAGGCTGGTATCTTAATAAGCTGAACAACGAACGATTTATACGAACGATTAATTTATTATTTATAGAGTTTTAATGATGGGAAAAAGGGCAATTCTAATAGAACCCCGCAGAGTAGGAAGTAAGGAAGACGCGGAGACAGTAGTATCCGAAGTAATGACGCTGCTTAAAAAAGCATGTGACGCTTCCATACCTCGAATAAGGTTTAAAAGGAACCCACCTGTGTACGGGTGGAACACAGAAATCGCAGAGCTACGCAGACAAAGCCAAAGAACGCGAAGAAGAGCGACTAGAGCCAAGTCTCGCGAAGAAGCAAGGGAACTGATGATAGTTCACAAAGAAGTGAAACGATCTTTGAGGTGAGCGATTAATGCCAGTAAGATCCGCTGTGAAAGGAACCTATGTCTCGAAGTGGACAACGATCCCTGGGGATTGGGCTTCAAGATACTCACGAAGAAGCTAGAGCGCTTTGCGGCTAGCTCACTAGTGGACGAAGAGGAAGCAAGGACAGTAGTTGATGCTATGTTTCCGATGCACATGACGAGAATATACCAAGAGGAGGATATTAATGTAAACGATGTCCCGGACTTCACGCAAGAAGAGCTGTTTGCTGCCGTAGACTCTCTCAGAAATAAGAAAGCCCCAGGCCCAGACGGCATACTAGCCGAAATCATAAGAATTGCTGCAGACGAGTGTCCGTCATTGATGTTAATGATGTACAACACGTGCCTACGAGCTGGAGTCTTCTGTAGGCGATGGAAAAAGGCACGACTGGTCCTTATCAGTAAAAGAAAGGGAGATCCCACACTCCAGTCCTACTGGCAGCCTTTAGGACTATTGGATACAGCAGGAAAGGGCTTTGAAAAAATGTTACAACCGCGTATTTTAAATACAGCAAAAGCAGCAGGGAATTTATTTCCTCGGCAATACGGGTTTAGACGAGGGCGGTCCACGATCGGGGCTATGAAGGAGGTCGTTGACGCGATAACAGAGGCCCAAACGGGTAATCATTACTCTCGTAAAATTATTCTTTTGGTTACCCTTGACGTCAAGAACGCATTCGACTCGGCAAAGTGGACAAAGTTCCTGCAAGGACTACATGACTTTGCAGTACGGAAATATTTTCAAGGTTACCCTTGACATCAAGAACGCATTCGACTCGGCAAAGTGGACAAAGTTCCTGCAAGGACTACATGACTTTGCAGTACGGAAATATTTGATGCGGGTAATGAAGAGCTACCTAAGCGACAGAGTACTATTGTACGAGACTCTTCAAGGGAAGAAGAGTAGGAAAGTTACAGCAGGTGCAGCTCAGGGCTCCATACTGAGACCTGACCTATGGAACGTCTCCTATGATGGTATCCTGAGACTAGAGCTGGGGGATGGCTGCTTTATGATAGGCTATGTGGATGACATTGCCCTCGTGATCATAGGAAGGAACGTGCAACAAGCTGAGGAGAGCTTGAGCGTCTGCATGTTAAAGATAAGCGCATGGATGGAAGAGCATGGTTTAAGTCTGGTAGCCGCTAAGACAGAGATCGTGATTTTCTCGGAGAAGCAAATCAATACCGTCATTTCAATACGGGTCGATGAGGAAACCATTATAGAGACGGAAAGGTTCGTAAAATATCTTGGAATATTTCTGGATACGATGCGGACCTATTTCGAGCATATTTCTCAAAGGGTCAAGAAGGCAGGTACGAACACAATGGCCTTGAGCAGGCTGATGTCCGTAACTCACTTCATCTTATTGTACGGAGCGGAGATTTGGGGTGAGGCACTGAAAAAGGATATCTATGCAAAAGGCAGGGTGCTCTGAGGGTTTCTTGCGCACACAGGACTGTCTCAAAAGCGGCAGTTCTTGTTATTGCCGGAATTATTCCAATTCAGCTTCTTGCCAAAGAGCGCAAGCTTATATACGAAAGAAAAAATGAGGAACTTGTAATATATTAAAGCGGATGTTAGGAGAGCTACAATGTTGGGGTGGCAAGGATGAACTCATAAAAGAGGTCGTACCCTAGACTCAGAGGGGGCGCGGAGAGGTAAACTACTTTTTGACACAGTTCCTCAGTGGCTATGGGCTTTTCCAATCCTATCATTTCAAAATAGGAAAGGTCGTGAGCCCTGAATGTGTATTTTGTCCGGACAAATGAGACGACGCGCGTCACACTTTTTTCGAGTGTTACCGCTGGATAAGTAGAAGGAGGACACTGGAGGCAGAGATGGAGATGGAGAAAGTCACACTCAATAACATAGTTGAAAAAATGCTCCAGAATGAGGAATCATGGAGCATCGTGGCAAGGTACGTGGAGGAGATTCTGCGTACAAAAAAGTTATTGACGACACCTTAACTAGGAGCCGTTTGTAGGAGCGGTCAAAATAGACGGTTCTTGCACGCGGCACCAATGGGGGGATAATGGAGGACGTACAAGGATATTTATTTATTTATTTATATATTTATTTTTTTATTTATTTATAAGCCTTGTATATATCTATCTGACGACATGGTGAAATAACAAGAAGTAGAAAGCAGGAATCTCCAGGATGAAAAGACAAAAGAAAGAAAGGATCCTCATTTAAAGAGGATACACAGCCTAAGTCAACCCAATGTAATGTGATAAACGGTTCCAGGTTGACTTGTATAAGGCAGAATAGGGGGTGAGTTTAGTCGGTAGCTTGCCAGCGTGATCCGAGTCAATTCGGAAGCACGCTGACATGTAGTCCTAGACATACTTGGGGGCCGGGCCCAAGTATGCGTAACGCATTCTCACTTATAGCAAATATTTAGTTGTACAGTTTTCAGAGCTTTAGCTCTATAAAATCGTCCAACTTTATGTAAGCCGCCCTTGCTCGCATGCAAAACGAAAAAAAAAAAAAAAAAAAAAAAAAAAAAAATTATTATAGTCAGAGAAAAAATGGGTACTAGAAAATTGAGAATCTGTTTGGTAATTTTTGGAGTATAAATTATTAATTTTTTTCTTCATTTGTTTGTAAAGAATTAGTTCATAAAAATCTAAATATGTTTTATAAGCATTATTAATAAGTTCTAATTTGCTATTTTTAATATATTTTTTTAAATTGGAATCAGTTTTATTTATGTTTTTTAATAAATAATTTATATGGAAATGAATATCTTTAATGTGTAAATTAAATGTGCGTTTTTGAAAATTAATAACTAGTTTGTCAAAATTATTATTACCAATATTACTATAAAATTGTTGATGTTTCACATTCTTGGCTATATTCACAATATTAGATGGAAATAAGTCATTACGTCTGTTAAATACTAAGAATTCCCTTTGTACATTTGCTTGAGTTTCTTTTTCAAATTCATGAGCAATCTAACCTTCTTCTGACAACGAGTACCAAATTCATGGTTATTATCGTTTAATATACTTGTAATAACTGTATGATCTGGTCTACTGATCAGGGCGTCATTGCATCTAAGCCCAATATAATTAAATTTGTTAACGCTGGACATATTTTTAAGTAAATAAATAAATTATTCGATGTACACCATGCCTATTTTTTAATTAAAATTTAAGAATCTATTATAATGTACACATTGGTTGACAAAGTATACAAATTATCTGATAAAATCTTTCATAATGATAATCTAATCAAGGTAAAATCTTTCTTGAGTAACAATGCATATCCAAATAAATTTATTGAATTTTAGATTAAAAAAAGGCTGGCTACTTTACATTATAAGGAAAAAAAAATATTGAAGGTACTAATGGAATAGCTAACAACATAAATAATCAAAAAATGAAATTATGTCTTCCTCATAATAATAGTTTATTTTACAGAGTGAAAAATGCTGTTGAACCCTATAATATTCAAGTTGTAGCTAAACCTAACTATATGATTAGTCAAGTAATTGTCAGAGGAAAAGACAAATTAAATAAATTTCAACAACCTAATAAGGTAAGGTGTATAAAATTGAATGCATGAATTGTGATTCCTCATACGTAGGTAAAACCAAACGTGAATTAGGTGTAAGAATAAAGGAACATTTTGATAATTACAGCTTAAATGATGATAAACACGGTCTTGTTACTGAACATAGAAAATTAGGTCATAAATTTAATTGGAAAGGTGTTAAGGTTCCAGATACTGAACAAAATTATCATAAACGCACATTTTCAGAATCTTTCCTCATACAAAGCCAAAAAAATAGTCTTAACAAACAAGAAGACTCAAATAAATTAAATCCAGCCTTTTCTAAATTAATTTATGTTTTACAATACAAAAATATCATATGATATTACAGATTTCTATTGTTATCTTATTTGCATATGCTAATAATATTATATGATAATGTAATTACATAATGATACTTGTATAGACATTTGTATTAATTGATACAGATGTCTATACTTGTGTTATTATTTGTTATTTTTCTTTTTCTTTTAAATATTGACAAGTAGATATTGTAGTCTACACGTACACAAAGTATAATCAGTATCATGAATATTCATATACAATATAAGCTCTTTAATCAAAACAAAAAGTTTACTATCAAAATAATATAAAAAAAATTTTATTATATACTAAATTAGGTAAGATTCATGTAAATATTGTTTTTATATTTTTAATTATCAAATAATTTATTTAATTTCAGTCCTGATGAAGGAGTTAAACGCCTCCGAAATATAGACAATGTATTTTTGTTTTTTATAAAATAAAAAGAGTATATATCTAGAAATCATCGAATAATTTATTTCTTTACTTAAAAATATGTACAGCGTTAACAAATTTTATAGAAAATAAAAATTTTTTTTCAGTGAATCTTTATAAAAAAGTCTTGATTAATTTAGTGTGTCAAAAATTAAAGAAATTTCAAGAGGTAATATCTCCGCCTGTTGTCAATAAATTCAAAAAAAAAATTTTTTATGTTCTATGAGACATATAACTTGATCAATGTCTATAAAAATCAAAGATTCCAGAAATTTCGATTTCCAGAAATCTTAAATGAAGAATGCTAATTTTATTCACCTGATTCAACCTTAATAATTTCTACCTTTACTGTAAGTTGAGGAATCCTGACTTCATGCCTTTTCCTCGACTATATAAAAGTAATGTTAGTAACTAATGCGCTCAGTTTAAAAATTAGTATGTTAATAGCGGTTATATAGAATGGACGCTTCTTATGGTTTTATACCAAATAAGTTCTTTCAACAGCTTCAAGGTCAAATTGAAAGAGACTTTTACTCTGATTGTTTGAGAAGCCTTGCCCAAAAAATTATCTATCCAGTAAACCCCTACTTATAGCATCTACCCTTAGTGAATTTAATATTATTACTTAAAAAATGGTATTATAAAAAAAAATAAAAAATAAAATTTGATCGTATTATAAAAAAAAGGAAAATCTTAAATTAATTCCCATTAACCATTATTAAACTATTTGAATTGATTTTTAGGACTTTGATTTTTTAATGAAAATATAGGAATTTTATTTTTTAAAGAATAATAAAAAAAAATTAATTGAAAATTTGAATACAAAATAAAATTAAAAATGAATCTATTTTGAAAATGAAGTTATTTTGATTAAACGTGAAAATTTAATTAACATGAATGAGACTAAGTACCCTTGAATTAAAATAAAAATTTAAAGAAAAATATTCTAAGTTCTTTTTTTGATTTTAAATATAAAAATTATTTTAAGTTCATTACACATTTAATAAGAGAGACGCGTCATGAGTCCTTGCTCTTAGAAGAGCTATTTCCCCAAGTACCAAAAATTTTTTTTTCTATTTATTAGGTTACCTCGGATTTGCAAGGTCCCGGTGTTTCCTCTTTTATGATAGTTGCGTAATGAATTCATTTACATTTATAATTAATATTTTAATTTTAATAAGCTGGAACTCTTTTATCCCTACTTTTTTATAATTTTTATATTAATTTTATTTGCGTGTATTAATTAACATTTTATTTAATTTGTATTTGTTTCCTTACGTTGGAATTTCACATTGAGCTTCCAAGCAAACTTAAAATTTATAGAATAATGATTTAACTTTTGTATGTGTTTTGTTTTTAATATATAATAATTTAATGCAATTTTCTATGCTTAAATGCATGCGTCGCAGGTCTTTGCGATTAATACAGTGGAACCTTGATAATTCGAAGTTTTCGTTTAAATTTTCCTTAAATTTTTTTTTTTAATTCACAATTTTAAATGAAAAAATTCAATCCTTCCCATACAAAATGATTATAAGAAGATTATTATAATATTTTATAATTATAATAATAAATAAATAAGTATTTAAAATATTTTTTCTCTAAATTTTAAAATTTACTTATTTTATCTTTAATCTTATTTTTAAATTGTTCATTTTATTTTTGTTTGTCTCTGAATCAACATAGTTTATTATTTTAGTTTATTTATTGTCGTTTGAACTGTTGAAGAGAAAGGAGCTAAATACCGGGTGGAATGCAATTGTCGCGATTATTTACATTGCTTTGATATATACTAGCAATGTAAAAATCCGCGGTAATTGCGTTCCACCCGGTATTTTTTTAAATAAGTTATTTTTAAAATTTATCATGACTTGCGCGCAATACAAAACGCTTACTTTTGAAGACAAAAAAATGTATTCTAGAAGTGCTTGAAAATAAGCGTAAAAAAAGTGAAATAGCCCAAGAGTTTGGAATTCCGCTTAACACCTTGTCTACATAATTAAAAAATAAAGAAAAATTTTTCGAGTCAGCTTTAAAACATAATAAGAATAGAAAAAGGGACAAGCGTGCTAAAAATCCTAAAATTGAGAAATGTGTTATGAATTGGTTTACACAAGTTTGCGATCAAAATATTCCCATAAGTGGATCTATTCTTAAAGCCAAAGCTGAATATTTGGGTGAAAAGTTTTTTTGTTGTTTTTTTTGTTGTTTTGTTTGTTTTTCAAATTTTCCAATAATTCGAAGTTCTTTATAATTCGAAGTTTTAGCTTGCCAAGTGAGTTTCCAATTATCGAGGTTACACTGAATAATACACACAAAATGTGAATTATAGTTGGTTTTAGGGTAAAAAAAATAACTTAAAAAATACTACTCTACCAATAAAAAAAATAACCACCGTGTTCTCTTTAAATATAATGAAATTTATAAGAAATGAAAACAACACACCAGCCCAAAAAGTAAAATAAATTTTAATAGAAATTAAAATAGAATTATAAATGTAAATATAAATAAAGACAAACAAATAAATAAATTTCTTTCTAATTTCTGTTAATTATAAAATTAAATGATATGCATTTATACTCATTTCAATTATTTACAATATTTAAGGTATTTGATAATTATCAATGGTTTATGCCAATTGCTTCTAAGCCATTGCTCGAATGGTATTAGTTTTTAAGTTTACTTTTACAAGCAGCCGATTCTTGAGTTATTTCTACTTTTATTACTAAATTAACAGCTCTTAATTATTTGCATCATAACGAAGGAGGATGTTTTTACATAACAAAAATTTACCTTAAAGGTTCTGGAAATCCTTCATGAGGTTCTCCAATCGCTCCTTGAAAAAATTCGATTACAGACTTTGGAAAAGATAATTCTTCGGCTTGAGTTAATACATCTTTTGGTTTTAGCTTATTTTGAACCATAAACTGTGCTAAATCACCTACCACTTTTGAACTAGGCGTTACTTTAATGATATCACCTAATAATATGTTTGCTTGTCTGTAAGCTTTCTTAACATCTTCAAAATATTCACCAAGTCCTAAAGAAAATGCTTGAAACTGAAGATTTGTATATTGCCCTCCTGGAATTTCATTAAGATATACATCAGCATTTCCAGATTTCATTGTTACTGTGCATTCAAATGGAGCATACAAAGTTCGGGTTTGTTCCCAGTAGGCAGAGTATTCGGAAACATCACTAAGATTAATTCCAGTATCCAGTGACGTACCTAGAACATCAATAAAATTCATAAATTTTAATGTATTTTTTATATTTTATACTAGCTAATTGGCCTCAAGACTATTAATTATTATTAATCAATGATTATTTAATTTTTCTATAAATATTAATAATATTAAAATACAAAAATATAATAAAATAAAATATTAAACTATAATACTTTATTAATTCGTTCCTTTCATAAATTTAACTTAAAAGATATTATATATTGGTCAATATGAACATAAAAATAACAATTTAATTATTGCTTTATACAAAAATTTGATGGAAATTATTTGTCAGTCTTATTACTGACCTAAAAGATTTTAAATGGTTTATTTCGGCTCTGTATAGTAGTACGAGCCATCATCAGTAAAGTATACTACTATACTTCTTTAGATAAACCAAGATGTTAAACATTACAAAATACTCATTTATATACCTTTAGTATTTCACTTCTCTTTCGAGATAAATTACAGTTTATGTTCATCGGTGTTCAGATAGTACAACTCAATATATATACTTATATTTTGTATAGTTAGTCGAATAACAGTTTAATTACTGAAAAAGTATGACTATATTACTATACACAAAGTAGTACATATAAAATAGACAAACAAAACTGTAATTTCTTGGCATATTTAAGACCCAATGCCAAAAAATTAAACTATAATACTTTATTAATTATTAATACTAAAATACTAAATACTTTATTAATACTAAATTAATTAATAAAGTATTATAGTTTAATTTTTTGGCATTGGGTCTTAAATATGCCAAGAAATTACAGTTTTGTTTGTCTATTTTATATGTACTACTTTGTGTATAGTAATATAGTCATACTTTTTCAGTAATTAAACTGTTATTCGACTAACTATACAAAATATGAGTATATATATTGTGTTGTACTATCTGAACACCGATGAACATAAACTGTAATTTCTCTCGAAAGAGAAGTGATATACTAAAGGTATATAAATGAGTATTTTGTAAAGTTTAACATCTTGGTTTATCTAAAGAAGTATAGTAGTATACTTTACTGATGATGGCTCGTACTACTATACAGAGCCGAAATAAACCATTTAAAATCTTTTAGGTCAGTAATAAGACTGACAAATAATTTCCATCAAATTTTTGTATAAAGCAATAATTATATTGTTATTTTTATGTTCCATATTGACCAATATATAATATCTTTTAAGTAAAATAAAATATACCGGGCTCGGTAGCGTAGAGATAACGTTCTTGCTTGTTAATATTGGCAAAAAAATCTACCACCGCGGGTATGGGTGGCGCTGTTAAAAAATCCAATATGGCGTCTCACAACATGCTAGCATAATAGCTTATAATATAAATATTATTGTTTTATCAAGTTTTTTCAAATTATTTTAAGAAAATGTCGCGAATTTCTATGAGAAGTATATACAATTATACAAACGCTAATACTTGGTCTAGGAGTTATGTTGAAGGTGAAAGAATTTTAAATTCTAATTTAATTGTTATTTGTGGGATAACTAGGATAGAAAATAATGCAGTTTTTCTATATTCATTAATTTTACAAGCGTCACACATTACAAGTAACCCATATGAAGTAAAAGGAAAATTATTAATTAATTCAGAAATTTTGAACAATGAAATGTGTCAAGATGTTTTCATATCATCAATGAGTTGTACTTGTAAAGCTGGGCAAAGTGAAATTTGCAAACACGTAGTTGCAGTATTATTATATTGCAACAGGTATTTAAAGCTTTTTATTTTTTTATAATGTTTTATTAAAGTTAATTTTTAACAATCTAATTATTATTGTTCTTCTATTTTAATAAATAATAATAGTAAATATTTAAATAATATTTTTAGGAATGATATCTGTAAACTTCAAGAACCATCGTCAACTGATTTAGAATGATACTTGGCGATGATAAGTTTTAATATTAGTATTAAATATTTTTCACGCTGTAATGAAAAAATTGTAGTTACTAAATAAATAATCTCTTAAAATAAACAATGTAAGGTATAAATTATTAATAAGGTAATATTTTCAAATAACCCCTTGTATACTTTATTTATTAATTTACATATTGAAGTTTTACATTGAGACATTTTGGTTTTTCAAGCTTGATCTCAGTACAATCAAATACATCCTTGCAATCTCATTCATGCAGTTGTGGTTCTATTTGCTTCACAAATTCCACTTCATCTGTTTTTTGACGAAGACTATGAATTTTTATTTTAACTACACATTTATACATTTTTATTGAATTTGCAATATCGCTTAACTTTCTTCTTTAGTTCTATAATAATAATAATATTTAAAAATAGTATTTTCTTTCATAAAATATAGTTATTATAGTTATTAAACTTACAAATCATGCTTCTCTTGCTTCTATTTGATTAACTTTTTTTGATGATTTACCAACTTCTATTGAAGCAGCTGTTTTTCTTAATTTCCTAAATTTTTTTGGCAAATCTATAAAAAAGGACAAATCCGTTTTATTAACATGTTTTTAATTTCAACGAAAAATATTTTAAATAATTTGTTAATATTAATAATACCTGGAGTATAAGTAATCATCTTTTCTAAAGAGTAACGAAAAAATGTATAATTCAACATTCTTTTTACAGTTTTAAATTTTCAATAACTTTAACCACTCTGTCCTTTTATCTACTATTTCTGTATTTCCAAAAATCGTTTTTCTTATTACACAAAACTGAAAAAATTTTTGTATACTATGAAAAGTTAAATTGGAGTCAACAATAACTTGTGAATCACATTGTAAACAACATCCATTACCTCCGTTTTTTATTACATTGGTTGAAGAATCCATTGCAATTTCACATTAAATCATTTATGTCTTTATTTTACTTAATTTTATTCACATTGATAAATTTTTAATCTTATAAAATAAGTTTTTATTTATAAAATCAACTAAAATACCCATTTATACAATAATAACATCATGACGTGAGACGCCATATTGTGTATTTCAACTTTTTAACACTTGGGGCGCACTATTAATTTAAATTGCCAATAGTATTATATTATGAAGTGGATTCGCCGCTGATGTGGAGCATTGATACTTTTATTTCTAAATAAATATTGAATAAAAATTAAATATTTAATATAAGAAGGGAGAGTAGAGCTGGCTGCCGGTCCGCAGGAGAGAGATGAAATAGAAAGTGCTAATTACTGTCTCCATATGTCATGAATAGAGGGCGTTTTTACAAGGTTTTTCGCGCCTCTTTTAAAGTATAGAGTCGTAGAAATACAACTCTGCGCTTTAAAGACGGAATTGTCAGCATTACTCCTGTAAAACCCAGACCTTGGACCGCAATTGGCCTTCCCAAATCCTAAGGAGGTTAAAGATAATTGAGTTTGAGAAACGGTTGCTAAGATTCCATCAACCCTATAAAAACCTTCTAATCCTACAGTTTCACTAACAATTTATCCACATACGTATTCAAACCAAAAATTATTTCCATTAAAGAAAAAAGCGGTATATATCTAAATATATATTTAGTATATATATACTTCCAAAGAAATAAAAGCAAAAAATTCGGTTTGGACCGCTTGTGCAAATTGTTAGTGATCTTCGACATAACGTAAGATTCAAAGAGGTTAAACATAAGCACATACATAATAAAATAAAATACATAATATTACAATATAATTTCTAATAGAGTCATGTTTTACAAAAAAATTGTAATTTCGATTGTTTTTATGCAAAACCAGAATCAAAATAATATTAGTATTGAATTTAGAAGAATATAACCCAATAAAAATTTTCTTGAAATGGTGTTCAGTTTTATAAAAGAATAGTATTTTAAATTATCTTTATGCAGCAATATCATTAAATTAATACTATTGAAATCAGTAAAATATATCATAATATAAATTTTCTTCGAATATTATACTGTTTTATAGAAAAATTTTAATAACAATTGTTGTAATGCAATGACAAAATTAATATTAGTACTGAATTTAGTAGAATATAGCCCGATATAAATTTCCTTCGAATAAAGTTACTCCAGTAAAATCACGGTTTTGGTGGTATTGTTTGTGGCCGCTACCAGATTTGGTCTACTATAGGTTTTTTGGGTCGCTGAGCACAAAAATCGGGGTTTTTTCTTTGCGCGATTGGGGCTTGACCCTTAAATCGGGCAAAACTGCCCCTAAAAAGGGCATTTTTGCTGTATTCATTGTAAATCTTTGAAATTTGGCATACGGGGGTTTTTTGGGTGGCTGATAACGAATATTGCAGTTATAACTATGAAAAATTACCCCTTCACCCTTAAATTGGGCAAAACTGCCCTTAACTAGGGCATTTTTGCTGTATTCACTGTAAGCCTATGAAATTTGGTATACGGGGGTTTTTCGGGTCACTGATAACAAATATTGCAGTTATAACAATGAAAAATTACCCCTTCACCCTTAAATTGAGCAAAACTGCCCCTAAAAGGGGTGTTTTCGCTACTTTCAATCTAGCCCTTCAAGATTTGGTGTAATAGGGTTTTTTGGGGCACTGATCACAAAAATCGATGTCTTTTCAATTAAAACGTAATTCTTCAACCTTATATTAGCCGAAACTACTCCTAAAAGGGGCGCTTTCGCTATATTCGTTCTAGCCTTCTAAGCTTTAGTCTAATAGGGTTTTTTAGGTCACTGATCACAATAAACAGCCCTTGAAGGGTTATTTTGAGGCATAATAAAAGTTTTATTTAATGCAAAAAAATTTTTTTTTAATTTTTGAAAAATTTACCTTTATAACCTTTATTACCCTTTTTTTTAATAAAGCTTACCTTTGTTTTATAAATAAGATAATTTGTAAAATGTATGATTCATTTATTTATACCTTTCAAACCTTTTAGGACTAGTTTTAGCAAATTTGAGGCTGAAGGCCTAATTTTTAATTGAAAAAAACGCGATTTTCGTGATCAGCGACCTAAAAAACCCTTTAAGACCAAATCTTAAAGGGCTAGAGCAAAAGTAGAAAAAACACCCCTTTTAGGGGTAGTTTTAGCTAATTTAAGGGTAAAGAGTTAAGTTTTAATTGAAAAGACATCGATTTTAAGTTAAGGGCATTTTTGCCCAATTTAAGGGTAAAGGGGTAATTTTTCATAGTTATAACTGCAATATTCGTTATCAGCGACCCAAAAAACCCCCGTATACCAAATTTCAAAGGCTTACAATGAATACAGCAAAATTGCCCTTTTTAGGGGCAGTTTTGCCCGATTTAAGGGTGAAGGGGTAATTTTTCATAGTTATAACTGCAATATTCCTTATCAGCGACCCAAAAAGCCCCCGTATACCAAATTTCAAAGGCTTACAATGAATACAGCAAAAATGCCCTTTTTAGGGGCAGTTTTGCCCGATTTATGTGTCAAGCCCCAATTGCGCATAAAAAAGACCCCGCTTTTCGTGTTCAGCGACCCAAAAAACCTATAGTAGACCAAATCTGGTGCCGGCCACAAACAATACCACCCCCCCCCCCCCCGTGATTTGACTGGAGTAAGTCCTGTTTTATAGAAAAATTGTAGTTTCAATTGTATTTATGCAATGGAAAATCAAAATATTAGTATTTATTTTCGCAGAATATTAGACTGACAAAAAAAAACTTTTTTTTGATTTTTTAAGATGCTCAAGCATTTTCGGGTGTCATTTAACAAAAAACAAAGTTCTACGTAAACCGCATCTAAAAGTATTTATTAGTCGTTGAACAACGCCAAAGCATTTTCAATTTTTGAAAAATGGCTCAGGATCATCGGGCGGGTGTAAAGCTGCTAAATTGAAAAGGCAGCATAAAAATAAAATTTTGGGTAGTATCTCGTAGTTTCTTTTGTTAATGAAAACGACGAAATCATTAATTTTGAACTATTTTTTTAAAGCCAAAAGTTATGGGCTAATTTTAGTAGGTAAAATATCAAAAATTACAGTTTTCGACGTTAAAAACTTGCTGCGGACTAAAAAATGTTTAAAAATTATTTTAAAAGGATATTCCGCACTTAGGTCACTAAAAACGGTGGAATTGGTTATTTTTGTCTATTCTTGACAGATTCAGAGTTATGGGCCAAATATTGTAGATTTAATTTCCAAATTCAGCATTTTTTTTTGAGTTAAATGACTGACAAAGGTGCAGAGAACTTTTCTGAACCTCTGAAAGGAAATTATTATATTTTTGTGTTTCTCTAAATAGCGCAGAATTAATTGCTTAGATTTTTTCTAAAAGTTTTAGTTTAGTTCAGTATCACGACAATGTCATAAATCCTCGTAATCCGCAATTTTTCATCACCGATTGTCTCATCGTAATAGTTAATAAACCAAATTTTCCTTTCCAAACCAAAATGACTAATATTTAAGTTGCAACAGAAATTGAAACTTTCATTAAAAATAAGTCTTATAGGCCTCAAAAATTTTGTATAAACTTCAAGCTTCAAAATATTTTTAATTGTTTCTTTTCAATTTTTCGTTTAGTAGATATGATAATTTAAAGACAGAGTCTCAATTTAAGGTTTTTTAAAAAAAAATTGTTAAATAAGGCACTATATTAAAGAGTTATAATATAATAATTATACAAGTTTTGGTAGTATGCGTGCGTGTGTACACAGAAATGTAAGCGCTTGCCTTGAGAAGCGGCGCCCAGCGCCCAGTCTTAGAGCAACTATTATAGTAGTCACAGCATTTTTAAAATAAAGTAATAGTTAATTGTTCTACTAAATTTAATGAGTTAATTTATTTTCATCATTTATTGTTATAATTTATTACATTAATTATATAAAATACAGTCCACAACTCTAATGACCAACATTCTGGTCCTTCATAGCCTTCTAGAATTATTAAAAAAAAAGAACTGAGTGACTTAATAAAAATCATCAACCGCATGGCGGCATAATATATTTTATACAAGGAGTTTTTTATCAATAAATAATGCAAGTTTTTCTGAAAAGTTAAAAATAATTGAAAAAGTGAAGATAACATACAAAAATACCCTGCCAACTAGCTGGCACTAAGGTTTCTCAAACAATGAGCTAAATACTTCAATATGCCACAGATATCACCGATTACAACAATGCACGGAGAAAAATATTTTGTATATTTTGCAAGGTTAATTTTAGTAAAACAGGGTTAGTTTTAAGAACAAAAAAATTTAGTAAATTTTAAAAATATGAAGTTAGAATATTGTAATTCTAACTATAAATATGGTTATATTTACAAAAATATTTGAACAGAAAATAACAAAACTTTATGATGTAAACATAACCAGCAATTTTGGTTATGTTTAACAGTTATTTTTCTCCGTGTGCAATCATATACTCATTTCTATTAACTTTTAAAAGTTAAAAGAAAATTTATGTATTGAATTTAACTAAATCTATTTTTTTCAAATAAAATCTGACGTAATTCATTGGATAATAATTATTCAAGACAGTACTTTCATGGAATTAAATGAAGTATTACACACAAAAAAATATTGCTGTTAAAAAAAACTTTTTTAATTTTGAGAAATATATTTTGGAAAAATTCGGTATCAAGTCTAAAAAATTATCATAAACGAAATGTCTAAAACTAGTACTCTCATAGAAATAAATTAGGTACTACATCCAAAAAGAAAAAAAATTTGGTGTTTTTTGTATTTTTTCGTGAAAAAAATTTTGGGAAAAAAATTAAAAAAAAATTAAATATCAGATTCGAGATATCGAGTAAAAACCTTTTTTTCAAATATAAGTACTTTCGTGGAAACAAATGAGGTATAACATCCAAATTAAAAAAAAAAAGTACCTAAGGCTTTTTTGGTGAAAAAATTTTAGAAAAAAAAATTAGGTCTTAATTTCATAACGATTGTGAAACATCGCCGGTTGCAATATTTTCAGATGTTAGTACTTTCATGGAATTAAATGAGGTATTACAACCCAAAAAAAAAGAAATATTGCAGGTTTTTTAATTTTTTTGCTTTTTTAATTTTGAGAAAAAATTAACGCCATCCTAAACCCAAATGTGTTGGTAAAAATTTCTTAAATGTCGGCTTTCTTTTTTAAGCTGCAGAAAAAACAAAAAAAATATTTTAAGCTATAAAGAATGATTTTTTTTAGTGAATGAATCAATTTGAAGCCACAAATTTTATTATAAATGGATTGGCGACCTTTTTCAAAATGAACTCTGCCTTATCGACGCAATGTTAAAAACATAGGGGTTTAGGATGGCGTTAAAAAAAAAACTCGGTATCAGATTTTTCTCTTCACAATTTTTCTAAAACTAGTACTTTCATAGAAATAAATTAGGTACTACGTCCAAAAAGAAAAAAAAATTGGTGTTTTTTGTATTTTTTCGTGAAAAAAATTTTGGGAAAAAAATTAAAAAAAAATTAAATATCAGATTCGAGATATCGAGTAAAAACCTTTTTTTCAAATATAAGTACTTTCGTGGAAACAAATGAGGTATAACATCCAAATTAAAAAAAAAAAGTACCTCGAGCTTTTTTGATAAAAAAATTTTCGAAAAAAAAATTAGGTCTTAACTCCATAATGTTTGAGAAATATCACCAATTACACAAACACACACACATACACACACACACATACATACTTTTTTTAAAAACCGGTATTTTAGCTTCCTGGGGTCTCAAAACGCGCTTACATGCCAAAAAATCAAAAATCGAAATTTGACCTATCACAAAGGTTCCTCTTTGAGGAACCAAAAAGTAAAAATTGTCAAGTTAAAAAATTAAAAATCAAGTGAATTTCTCTTATAAAATCATGTGCGCGGTTTTACCGGCATCATCTTTTACGGCCGCCATTGTAAGATTTTAAGTGGTCAATTATTTTGTAAAAAATAATTTTATTTTTATTTATGGTGATATACAGTTTTTTCTTTTTTAAAGTTGTCCAAGATACACAAAAAAAGTTAATAGAGTTTATTTCTTTTATAAAAAATTAAAGTTAAAAAAAAAATTTATTAAAGTTCAGTTTAAACTAAAAAAGTGAAAAATTTATAATGAATAATTAAAAGAAAAATTTAAGTTCAAAAATAAAGTTCATCAAAAAAAAAAAAATAGAGTAATTACAAATCAAAAAAAAAATTAAAAAGAAGGACTCTATTACTCAGAATCATCGTGACGTCATTAAGAAGAAGAAATTTGCAGAAAAAATTACCAGATGGGCCTTCGCAGTCAAAAAATCACATGTTTACATTATTCAACAAATTTCAATGTCAAGAGGTAATGCGCGCGCGATGATTCCAGTTCCCTTTTCTACTTTCTTCTTATTTTTGGATTTTTTCTGCTATATTGGGGAGTCCATCAAATTTCAACTCAAGGTTTCTCTTTCATTTTTTTTCTTTTTTATTATAATACTTACATTTGTTAAATTCATTTTTTCTAATTAAATGAAATTCTTGATTATTTTCTTTTTAAATTTAAAATTAAATTCTTTTATTAAATAAAAATAGTTAAATTAGAAATATGATTTTAGCGTTCGTAATTTTTTTATAAGTAATTAATTAAGTTGTCTATTCACGAACGAAAGTTGTAACCTGAAAAATATTCATTATATTATATTACTAAACGTGGTATGCCTTTAAATACTCACATAGTAAATATCAGTATTATTGATAGAAAATTATTGAAAAATTTTTTTATCAATTTTCCAAGAATTTTTTAATCACTCTATTGTGTAATGATGTTTTAAATACAAATTAATTGAAAAAAAGTGGATTTTATAAATATTTCTTAAATTGAAAAAAATGCCAGCGCCGGTGGGATTCGAACCCATGATTTTTTCATATCTAGTGAAATCGCTTTAGCCAACTAAGCTACGGCGCCTGGGCGAAATACCCTTTTTTCAATTAATTTGTATTTATAACATCATTACACAATATTCTGATTAAAAAATTCTTGGAAAAATGATAAACAAAATTTTCAATAATTTTCTATCAATAATGCTGATATTTACTATGTAAGTATTTAAAGGTATACCACTATTAGTAATATAATAAAATGAATATTTTTCAGCTAACTTTCTCGATGTTATGAATTTAAAAAATACCGATTGCACTGTATTTGGTACGTAAAAATATAAATTCTCCCATACTTTTCATGGTGGTAAACTCTTTTTTGTCCCATTTGCCTTTTAAGTACATAAAAACCCATTTTAAGCTCAAAAAATAGAATTTTAAAATTTTACATTTTCTGAATTTCCCGATATTCTCACTTTTCCTAATCAAAAATAAAAATTCTGACTTGATTTTCGGATTCCTCGGAAAATTTTACTTTAATAACCCTGTGACTAAAATTTTAGAGGCCTCTGTGACGCTGTAAAAAAAAAGAAAGTAAAATACTAAAATAAAATGAATAAACAGGATAAAAAATACTTTCGTATCTCGAAAATTTTCATGTATTGAAATCTACTTTCAATCTAATCTACTAAACTTTTATAATCTAATACCTACATTAGAATCAAAGTTTTATTTTAGTCGAAAAGGTTGATTTAAGAGCAGATTTAACCAGATGTCATTAGTTTTATTATTTATGATTTATTTAGTACACAAAGATTAAAATTAAGCACCTTAAAATAAACTTTTGAAATAGGATTTTACTGTGACTAGTAATATTCGGTGATATTGATAATATTATGCGAGAACCATTGTATACCTCCAGAAAGCTATATTTATTATAAGGGATCAAGTTTTTTAAAAAGATTTTATTTTGGTTCAATATGACCTTTGGTGTAAGATATTAATTGTTATTATTAATTTTAACTCGCGAATCCATTTATTTACTCCCGGAATTAATTTTTACGTCGAAGAATGTACTTTTGTACGTTGATTTTGTTTTAGCCTGATTGGATCCAATAGATAACTCTGTGGATGATTTTATTTGGTGGTATTATCATAGTTGTCACATTTTTAACTCCCTGTCAATTATTTTTACTAATAAACATTAACTTTGGCACCAGGATTTTACGTTATCCGGATTGGGCCCAAAAGGTCTCTTGGTGGCTAATTTTACCAGATGTTATTAACATGAAACATGTTTATAGGTAGGGGGTAACTCAGAACTTGAAAATTAAGGGGACTGAAGTCCATTTTGTCCGGTTTAAAGGGGGGGGGGGGTCAAACTAGACTTGCAATAATTTCAATTTAGGGACTTTGAATAATCTAAGCTTAGTGACTTAAAATAATACAGATTTAAGGACTTAGAATAACATCAATTTAGGGACTTGGAATAATTCAGGTTTAGGGACTTGGAATAATTTTGATTTAAGGACCTAGAATAATACACGTTTAGGGAATAAAAAAAATTTGGATTTAGAATCTTAACATCTAGTCACATGATAATTACGTATAACTTGCCCTCAACTGGAAGTAAACATGTTCCACGCGTTTAGCTCGTATTTACACAAACCAACTATAAGTTTTTATTCTATAATGCAAGATCCATTTTTATCTATAAAGTCAATTTCTGGGGGTCGATTTATACATCAGGATTTTATTTTTTCCTGATTGGGCCCAATAGGCCCCAGGATGAATGATTTTATCCGTTGGTATTTATTTTATCCTGTTGGTTCCATTTTTTACCTCTACAGTTCATTTTCATCTCTGGGTTCGTTTTCTACATCAGAATTTTATTTTTTCCCAATTGGGTCTAATAGGACCCAGGATGGACGATTTTATCAGTTTTTATTTGTTTTAATTGGTCTGAATAGGATCCAGGATTGACGAATTCATCAGTTTTTTTTTATCCTGATTAACCCATTTTGGAAATCAACTTGTACAGCGAGGTCTCATTTTTTTATGATCGGGCCCAACGGGTCCCTGGATAGCTAACATTATCTGTTAGTATTTATTTTATGATGTGGGACCCATTTTTTACCTCCAGAGTCCAGTTTTATCCTCGGTAATTACCTTTTACATTAGTATTTTATCTTGGTCTGGATGGGCCCGATTGGCCCCTAGGGGTTATTTTTTTTCTCCTCCTATAATGCCCCTGACTATGTTACGAATCCCTAGGACCCATTCCTTATGTACTAATTAGTGTTATATTTAAAAAAAAAATTCTGTATACAGTGCTTGTATTGCGTGAAAAACTGTACAGTGGCTGTACATGGCTGTATACAGTGGCTTCGTACGAGCAATAAAAGCGATGCTAATTGTTTGTTTTATTTATGAACCTAAATGTATTTAAGTATCAAGAACCTAAATTATCCTGATTAAAAAATAAAATTAAAAATTAAAATTAAAAATATGAATAAATTCTTGTTTTATCTTTTTTAATGACCAGTACTGGGCTATATAGCCCAACAAAAATTTATTCATCAAAAAATGGGCGATAAACAAAACAACAATTATTTAAAAATATGAAATTTATATTACGAATTTCGAAAATCGTTTTATTTAAAAAGTGCAGTAAAGTTGACCCATATGTAACTAAATTAAACTTTACGCACGATGTTATATAAAATAAAATTTAAAATAACTTTAATGGTTTTATACGTAGGACAGATCTTACTATCGTCTTTTATTATCTTATTATATCAAATTATTATAAAGCAAAACTCTACCTTATAGAATGCAAAAATTGACACCTTGTGGACACGCTATCTCAAAAATGATCAATCGGATTATTTTCATTTTTTAAAACTGATTTTTTTATCGTGTTGATGATCTTTATAGTTTTTGGGCTCTATCCGGATTTTCTAAGGCATGTTTATTATTGTATTTTTGCCTTACAAAAACCTTACAAATGTTAGCCGTGCAATAAATTTCATGGATCTTGTCTAAACTTTAGATCGATGAAATATAATAAAAAATCAAAAGAACACAAGATTTAATTTTATTAATTATTAATTAATTTAAATTTTATTAAATTAAACTTTTAAAGCCCAAGAGTTTATCAACGTGTCGATTTATTTACACATTAATTTTAAAACCAAAATATTTGTAATTCTAAAAAAGTTCCCCTTTGTAAAAAAAGTCTCTATTCTCAGAATCATGAGTTAAAATTACGATAAAATCAACGGGAAACTGAAAATTGCAGGTTTGCCACAAAAACAAATCGGCACAAAACATTTTATTGGGCCCCGCGACTAAAATTATGTGTTTATAATTTGATCGGCAACTATTGTATTTTTTTCACTGAAAAGTTTCTATTTTGCTTAAATAACACGTGTGTACAATTTTATCTAAAAACATACGTTATCGAATTAATACGAAGTAAAACAATTTTTACTCCCATGAGAACGCGTGCTAACCTTAAAATGCTTATTTCTTTCCTAATTAATCGAAAACCTGGGTATTGTTCGGGATCAATGGATTTGTTTTTTTATTATATTCATCTCCAGTAAATTTTAGTTCAAATTATTTAATTATTTAGTTCATGTTATGGCAAATGGAAATGCCGAAATGCGCATCTAATTATTTATATAATTATTGTAAGTCATATGGCGGTTAATAATAATAAAATATTATAGTTAATACATATTAAATATGTTTAATGTTTTTTATTATATAATTTATTTAATTTTTCATATTATTCGTTTTTCATAAACGGCGTGAGTGACCTTGATGAAAAATCATTAAATTTTTATCTCTTGTGTTTTTTAGGAGTTATTTTTTTGCCTGCATTTTTTTTTAATTTCAAAATGGTCGATGCAAAATCAAAACAAAATTACTAAAAACAAGTTACAGTAGATTATTTGTTGTTAGTAATTTTTTTTGCAATTTTTCATCGGCCATTTTGAAATAGAAAAATTGTTTATCAGCCAACTTCGATTCGCAATATTGAATTTCCGTTTAATTTTATCGTAATGTTGACTTCAGTTTCTGAAAATTGAGATTCTTTTACATAGGTTTTATAAAAATTGCTGCCAAAATTACAATCATCGACGAAAAACAAATATTATATGTCACAATTTTGTACCAATTCAGTTTCCCAAAAATTTTTATTCTTATCTCACTTTCTTGACATATTTCCAATATATATAGGTTTGCAAAGATACAATAAAAATAGATTAAATTATCACTTTTGCTAAGCAAATAGAGTCAAAGAGGCAGCTTAAAATTTTTCGAAAATTTAGAGCCTATACAAAATCTTTCTTTGTGATTCATAAAACTTATTTTTATTGAAAATTTTAATTTTCTCATCACCTTAAGGTACTTGCTTTATAAATTCTAAGGTAAAGATAATGAGTCATGAAAAATTTGCGGATTACGGACTTGAAATGTAAAAATTACACAAAAAAAAGAGTCCAACAAAAATTTGATAGGGAAAGAAGCTAGACTTAAAAATTAAAAAAAAAGCTTATAGACTATATAGTTGCACCGTATACAGATAAAGTGATTTTTAGTGAAGAAGATACAGCAGCTCGAAAAACGAAATAACATGAAGATCACGCTAAAAGCGATCGAAAGTGTCGTAATCAAATCATACAACGTATTGCCGGCAGTCAGTTAGAATACGTAAAAGACACAAAAACTTCGTTTGATCTGTGGAGTGTGTTAACGGGAGAATTTCAACGTAAAAGTATAACAAGTCAATTGTGGTACAGAAAAAAACTTTTATTGTTGAAATTCGATGCGCAGAAAGACACATTGACAAATCATTTTCTTACATTTGATAAACTTGTTCGAGAATTGCGCAGGACTGGACTGGTGCAACGGTAGAAGAAAACGACAGTGTGTGTATGCTTTTGTTAAGTACGCCAAAAGAATTTAATAATGTCGTAACTGCAATTGAAACACTAAGTGCTGAAAATTTAACTTTAAGTTTCGTAAAAAGTCGGTTAATTGACGAGGAAACGAAACGAACAAATGTTAGTAAGAAAGAAATGGTAACTGATTTACCGGCAGCGTTTTCGACTCATGTAAATTGTTACGTATCCTGAGGTTTTATCCGAGGATACGTAATAATAAATAATTAATAAAATATAAATATATCCCGGGGATGTTGAGTGCCCCAGGTATTTTATACTTATGTTGATATAGATGTTGGGTAGTTGATGTAGAGTTGAGTTCGAGTTGATGTTGACCTCGAGTTCTGAAGCTGGAGGAACTTAACTAAGTTAAGTTCAGGATTATAGAAGGACTTATTTAAATAAATGATAACTCCTTAGTTATATGTGACTATTACTTTATTAATTATAATAAAAAAACGGTTAAGTCAATAAGTCAAATGTTAATCACAAGTCTCCTAAACTAGACCTGATGTTAATAGGCCAGTTATCATGGGAGGACTTGGAGGACTCGGAGTAACTGAATTTAGGGCAGTTACGGGTATATTATATAAACTAATTAGTAACTGCCCAGGTACTTGAATTTAGGTGGGATCGTCCAATACGCGGAAGCGTCGGTCAAGTCACGTCCAATTAACGAAAGCGTCCCTGATTAATTTGGGGGAAATCGAGAAGGGGATTTGTGCAACTAAAATATTTGGCAATGCGTCATTAATGACCTTCGATTATATATTTTATGCCAATTGTCGCGGGCCGGATCTGAATTGGTGAAATATTATATTAAGGAATTTATAAAAAGTGTCTAATATACGCTGGCTATGTGGAGTGCAGGAAATGCAAGCATGTTAGCTCGATTTACGAGCTAACATAAGCAATAATAAATTAAATATATAAATATTAAAGACTGCGGGTATGATAGATCGAATTATGATCTATCATACGTAACAAAATGCTAAAGGTAAAAATAATAAAAAAGGGGGAGATTCTAAATTTCCTTTTAAATATTATAGCTGTCATAAATTTGAACACAAAAAATCAGATTGTCCAGATGGTAAAGACACAGGCCCCTCTTAGGTGTTTAAATCGTCGCGAACGTGGCAACATGGGAAGATTTAGATGACGAGTATCAGTACGCCTTCAATATTACTAATGATAATAATAATAATAACGGCAGTTAGTGGTGTCTTGATTCAGGGGCATCTGAGCATCTTGCTACCAGTAACACTGTGTTAGAAAATATAGAAAAGTTAGAAAAACCTGTGTATATAAAAGCTGCTAAATCAGGAAGTATAATGTCTGCAAAGGAAATTGGCGAATTAAAAGTAAACAGTTTAGTAAACGGTAATGTTTTATCAATAACATTGAAAGAAGTATTATTGGTGCCTGGCTTAGAGCATAATCTTCTGTCTGTAAAAAAATCGGAAATGAAAGGATATGAAGTTTTATTTAAAAATGTAAAGGCATGATTATTAAAAAAAATAAGGTTATAGCTATAGCAGAAAGAAATGATAAAAGTTTATATACTGTGAAGTTTAATTCAAATATGCCTCCGCTATGCTAGCAGGAAGTTTAAAACTTTTGCATGAAAGATTGGGAAATTTGAATTATAAAAGTATAAAATCATTGTTTGAAAGCTCAGGTAGAGAAACAATAAAAATTAGCGAAATTCAAAGTGAAGTGTGCCAAACTTGCATGAAGGGGAAGCAAACAAAGCTTCCACATAAGGATACAAGAAATAGGGCCAAAAGAGCACTACAACTAGTTCACAGTGATGTAATGGGTCCAATTAATCCAGAATCACATGATGGTATGCGCTATGTTATTACGTTTGTTTGCGATTTTACACATTTTACTGTCTGCTATTTTAAAATATATGAAGCGATGGCAACGTCGCATACCTGTTAAATGAGATGATTGAATATTTTAAAGAAAAAGGAATTCAATATGAACTGAAGATACCGTATACACTGGAACAACACGGAGTCGCCGAGCGTATGAATCAGAGTATATGTGACAGAGAAAGATGCTCTGTCTGAATGTCTCTTGTTAAATTCGAATCTTAATAGAAACTTTTGGTCAGAGGCAGTTAGGACTAGCGTTTATATAATTAATCGGTGTCCGACTGCAGCTTTAAATGGGAAACTTCCAACTGCTTTATGTTATAATGAAGAGCCAGATTATAAGAAATTAAAAGTACTTGGTTGTGTTGCTTATTTGCATATTCCAAAGGCACTTGTTGGTGGAAAGTTTAGTTCAAGTTCGAAAAAATGTTTTATGGTTGGCTATTGTGTCAGCGGTTTATAGGCTATGGTATCCTGAAGATTACGAGGTCATTTCTGGTTGCTATGTTGTGTTTGACGAGTCAAAATTTTGAATTTGATAAAGAAAATGATTTTGTGGAGTCAGATAGATATTTAACATCGAGTGAAATTATGTTAAACTCATCAGGTCATGATCAAGTTCAGGTAGTAATGAAAGTCTAGACAAGTCAAATGACAATGTGAAAATGATTCGTCGCAGCTCAAGAGAAAGAAATACGCCTATTTTGCATAAGGACTTCGGTATAGTAGTGAATCTCTCAGAATCATATGTTGAAGATGTGCCAAGCTGTTTTGATGATATTTATCATAGCGTCAACAAAGACAAGTGGTTAGCTGCTGTTGATGAAGAAGTCAACGCATTAGTTAAAAATTAAACATGGACTTTATGTGATTTACCTCAAGGTAAACAATTAATAGACTCTAAGTGGATTTTTAGCTTAAAATTAAGTGCTGAAAATGATTCTGTGAAGCATAAAGCGAGTTTATGTATTAAGGGGTGTTCACAGAGAAAAAGGTTCGATTATGAAGAGACCTATGCACCGGTACCTCGTTTGACAACGTTTAGAGTTTTAGTTAGTTTTATAAATTGTAAAAACTTATATACAAGACAATTAGATGTAAAAAATGCCTTTTTACATGGTCGTTTAAAAGAGGAAATTTATATGTCGGTACCTGAGAGTATTAGTGCAAAACCAGGTCTTGTATGTAAGTTGCATAAAACTCAAGTAAGGACTCATAAAGGACTCAAGCAAGCTCCCCGCGAATGGAATGCAACGTTTAATGATTTTATTATTAAAAATGGCTTTAAAAATTAAAAGGTTGATAAATGGTTATATATCGGTAAATTTAATGGATGTATTGTATATCTTCTGTTGTATGTTGATGATGTAATTCTAGCAAGCGATAGTCAAAATAGAATTGTTGAAATTGTTTTATTAAAAGAAAAATTTCGCATGAAAGACTTAGGGGAGTTAAGGCAATTCTTGCGTATAGAAATAAAGAAAGTAAATGGTGGCCTATTTTTAAGTCAGAAAAATTACTTGATAAAATTATTAGAAAGGTTTAGAATGGATGAATGTAAGCAGACCGCTAAAACTCTAATGGAGTTAAAGTTTGTAGAAATATATAATTATAAACCTGTAAACAAGAATGTACCTTATCGCGAACTTATTGGGTGTTTACTATATGTATCTCAAACTATCAGACCAGATCTGTGTTTTGCATTGAATCTTTTTTAGTGGATTTCAAAGTGAGTCTCATTGGACTGGTTTGAGGCGTGTTTTGAGGTACATCAGAAATACCATAAATCATGGCTTATTTTTTAGTAAAAATAATTTTAATGAATTAGAGCCTCTAGAAGGGTTTACTGATGCAGATTAGAGAGGGAGTAAAGACAGGAAGTCTACCTCGGGATACGTTTTTAAACTATTTGGGAATACTGTGAGTTGGGGAGCTAAAAAATAACCAACAGTAGCGTTATCATCTACTGAAGCTGAATACGTTGTTATAACTATTGGGGCATCAGAGTTCCTGTGGTTGAAAAACTTGTTTCAAAGAAATAGATTTGAGTTGTATGAAGATAATCAATCAATTGCATTCATTTGTTTGATAAATAAGAGCATAAGCGTTTGAAGCATTTAGATATTAAGTATAATTTTGTAAAAGATCTTGTAGATAGTAAGGTCATTTTAGTTCATTATATTAATTTTGAAAATCAGATTGCTGACTTATTTACTAAGTCATTATGTTTTGAAAAATTTGTGAAGCATTCTGAAAGTATAGGTATAATCCCAATAGAATAAGGGTTATTAGATCTAAATAACAAATTTAGGAGGAGTGTTAAAGTATATGAATTTAGGCTTATATTTAAATCTAAGATGGCAGCTGTCTTCAGTGCAAGCAAGTTCTTTTAATTTTGTATGTAAGTGTGTATGTGTGTGTGTGTGTGTGTGTGTGGGCGACTCGCTTGCCGGTTCCTACTGAGAGAGACAGTTGTTGTATGACCGTTCAAACAATAGAACGTAATTAAGCTAAATCTCATTTTTGTAATTTTGTCTTTTTATGTATTATTTTATGTAAACTTAATTTTTCTATATTAAATAAATATTTAATAAATAAATCTTTTCATTGAAATCTTATCAAAAACAACCACGTTAGAAAATAATTTAAATTTAGGGCATTTATTTCCAATGAGATGTCCATGAATATAGAGAATAAATGCAGTTCCAATTAACTGCTTGGTATTTTGTCAAAAGTTATAATTTTGGCAGCAAATTGAAGATTGGTTATTTTGGACTAAAATGAACATTTGATTTACTAACTGTAAAGAATAAAATTTAAGGTAAAAAATTAAAAATATATAAAATATTTGGTAAACAAACCTTTACTAGATTACCGCGGGCGTGTATGAGACTGAGCGAAGCCACAGAAAATTTATAGATTGATCTAACAATTTCTTATAAATCATTCAATTCTGATTTATTCTAAAATAATAATACAAAATAAAAAATAATACTTTTATATTTAATAATAAAAGTAATTTTTTTTCGTATATACATTTGATTTAGTTTAAAAATAATTATAATGTGTTTTATATAATAAATAAATGCATATAAATTTAAGAAAAAAATAATTTATTGAATTATTTCATGTATAAAATTAAAATTAAATTGTTTTCTACACATTGTATGTTTATATTTTAGTGAATATCGGTTTTTAATTTGTGTAAAATATTTTGTTTGTCCTTGGAACAATCGTATAGTAGAATAGAGTCGTATCTGTATTTGTTGTAATATTTTATTAGAATTAAATCATTAATTGATTTGACTCTACTTAATCCAACATAAGTTGTCCCTAATTGCATTTCACTGTCTCCTATATAAAGAAACATTTTGTGAATAGTTCGTCCTAGTCCCTTGTGTATAGTTATTGAATAAAATATTATAAGTGGGATTTGTGTTCTTCTGCATTGTATTTTATTATGCGTCCATTATAACGAGGATTTTTTATTAAATAAATAATTTTGATATTATACCTATATATATATATATTAATAAATTTATTATTAAAGAGCGCCATTTTAATATATATATATATAAGTATAATTAATTTTTGTATGTGAATAGTATTAATAAAAAGGGGAAATTACCTCTGTTATTCGGCTAGCTCGGCATAAGAAACATCTCACTCGGCAAGTGGGGGAGTTCTAAGAAATAGGTATTTATGTGGGGAAATATTATTATATGTGAACATGCATTTACACTAAAATGAATTGAACACTTATTTATTTAATTTTTGAAATTATAACTGGAACTTTATTAATAATTTTATATTATTTTATGTAATTTTATACTGCCTCGTAGGCTTTTGAACAAAATAGAAAATATATAATATGAAATAATAAACCCGCGTGGCTTTACATAATATATTCGCGATCCGCGCGCAATCACACATACACACACTTTTACGATACCGCGCTAATACATCTGCTGCTGGAATCGTCTACTTGTGGATGATGTCTGCTAGGATGCTGAATAATGGTGTAAGCTCGTGGATGCTGATGCAGGATTTTTATCTACTGCTGCCGGCTTTCTCACTTCACACGATCTTGTTTTTATTTAATATCTGAATATTTCTTGTTATGGCGACCGTAGTCGGTTAATTAATATAATTTATTAATTTATATAAATTTAGGCTTCACTTTCAATAATTATCACTTTATAAATAATTATTTAATTTATTTTTTTTAAAAAATGGCTCCAAGGCAACACGCGTGTCTTTACCAGGATTTTGGCACATGGAGGTGCGAAACCGTGAACTGCTCTATGGACGTTGCGCGTGACTTCGCGGTCCAGAGCTAAAACCGGAATGCTCGTTTTGCAAAGGAAACGGCATGGTCTTCTATTACAGCGCCGTGCGGCTGATACTATAAATCATTATCAGTCGATATGAAAACCTATAACTTTTATTGATCGGTGCTGCTTTTTATTGATCTTCTATTAGAATATTTTTGAACTATAAATAATATATTTGAATTTTGATTGTTGCTAGGCGGAAATCTTCTGTATTTGAGACTTGAGGCGCGCGAATATGTGTGTATGTATGTTTGCAAATATTAAATAATTTAATATTTAATATTTGCTTGTAACGGGCAAAAATGCCTCGTTACAATAGCTCCCCGCTTAGAGTGGATTTTGCGGAGCGAAGTCCTTCCACTTCTAAGGAGCTAAATATGTAATAAATCATTCTTGCACAAATACGGTACATTGATCCTACCCGATCATTCCTAAGCCCTACTCTAAATATATTTACAATTTATTTACAATTTTTATTATGACTAGAATTTTTAAAGAAATGCAAAATAAAATCAAAATAAAATATTTTATCATGCAAAAATCATTTATACTTACTTCTGGCTTAAAAAAATACCCTGCCAACTAGCTGGCACTGAGGTTCCTCAAACAATGGGCTGTAATCTTAATTTACAACAAATATTATTGATTACAACCATGCAATTATACATACATTTTTCGTTTTTCGTAGCTGGTAAAGTAGATTATTAAGATCATTTTGTTATTAAAGTGAAAATTCTAGCGTCCATGGATTGGTCGCGCCGGCGTTAATGGATTTTAAATCATTTTTGCATAATTAAAAAGAGACAAATATAAAAAAAGCTAATTTTATTTTTTTGTATAAAATTTTATTTTATTAGAATATATAATTATCCCTTAATAATTAAAATATTGGATAACATGATTTTTTTGTTTTGTCAAAGAAATGGTTGATAACGATGCGAAAATTACAAATATTCGCTCAATTATTATAAAAAGATAGGAGTTTTTACCAGAATTTATAATAATTTCTTATCATTTATTTTCTCAGTGTACTTCTTGCATTTCAAGATTTTAACATTATTTATATTATTTCTATTAATCACAAAATAATAAATTATTTAATTCTATAAATTGTTTGATTCTTTAAAAAATGCCAATATAACTTTTAAATCTTAATTTTAAAATGCAAACATAACCATTTAATATTTTTAGGCTGTTTATTATTGTTTATAATTTCATTAAGCTGCATACATAAATAAACATAGCAACGAGCAAAATAATCCAAGGAAGCCAAAAAGAGGCAAGATTTCCATCACTCTTTCTTGTGTGTTATAATTTATATCAAAATAAAAAAAAAAATTGTGATCGGATACAAAAAATTACTATAAACTAAATTTCTAAAACTAGTACTCTCATTAAAATAAATTAGATATGTCCAAAACGAAAAATAAATTTGGTGTTTTATGTATTTTTTTGTGACGAAGATTTTGGAGAAAAAAATTTTCAAAAAAATAATTATCAGATTCAAGATATCAAGTAAAAATCATAATTTCAAATATAAGTAATTTCATGGAAATGAATGAGGTATTACATCCAAATTAAAAAAAAAAAGTATTTTGAGATTTTTTTAATGAATAAATTTTTGGAAAAAAAAGTTAGGTATTCATTCGAGAATTGTTTTGAAATATCACTGGTTACAATATTTTAAAATATTAGTACTTTCATAGAATTAAATGAGGTATTACACCAAAAAAAAAAATAAATATTGCAATTTTTTTTATTTTTCTTTTTTTTTAATTTTGAGAAAAAAATTTTGAAAAAATTCAGTATCAGTTCCAAAAAATTACTGTAAACGAGGTTCTTAAAACTAGTACTTCCATGGAAATAAATTAGGTACTACGTCCAAAAAGAAAAAAAAAATTGGTATTTTTTGTATTTTTTTGTGAAAAAAATTTTAGAAAAAAAATTTTCAAAAAATTAAGTACCAGATTGGAGATATCAAGTAAAAACCATACTTTCAAGTATAAGTACTTTCATGGAAATGAATGAGGTGTTACATCCAAATTAAAAAAAAAAAGGGGGGTTTGAGATTTTTTTATTAAAAAAATTTTTGGAAAAAAAATTAGGTCTTAATTCGATAATGGTTTTGAAATATCACTAGTTACAATATTTTCAGATACTAGTACTTTCATAGAATTAAATGAGGTATTACACCAAAAAAAAAAAAAATATTGCAGTTTTTTTTATTTTTTTTTTTTTTTAATCTTGAGAAAAAAATTTTGAAAAAACTAAGTATCAGATCCAAAAAATTACTATAAACGAGGTTCTTAAAACTAGTACTTCCATAGAAATAAATTAGGTACTTCGTCCAAAAAGAAAAAAAAAATTGGTATTTTTTGTATTTTTTTGTGAAAAAAATTTTAGAAAAAAAATTTTTAGAAAATTAAGTATCCGATTCAAATTATCACGTGAAAACCATAATTTCAAATATAAGTACTTTCGTGGAAATAAATGAGTTGTTACATCCAAAATAAAAAAAAAAACACACACACACACACACACACACACACACATACAGACTTTTTTTAAAAACCGGTTTTTTAGCTTCCTGGGGTCCCAAAACGTGCTTATATGCCAAAAAATAGAAAATCAAATTTTGACCTAACACAATGGTTCCTCTTCGAGGAACCAAAATATGATAAAGATCAATGATAAAAAAAAAATTAAAAATATATGAATTAATGTGTAGAAAAAAAAAAATCAATATTCGCGTTTCTCAATTTCCTGTTTCTAACAATAATCATTTACTTACTGTGACTCTAAAACTGCTCCAATTAATTTCCAAATTTTATTTTTTGAATAAGGAAGGTAGGAGTTAAGGATTAGGTCTACGTTGACTTTAGCCTACATGCAAGTAGATAAATAAAAAAAAATGAATATACAAATTATTGATAATAAAAATAAGGTAAAAATTAATATTAATTTAATAATCTTTTATTATCAAACCTTTTGGGCGAGAAAAAGAACATTAGATACGGTCATCGAGCCTTTGGGCGAGAAAAGAAATTTGTGATTCTATCTTCGATCCTTTTGGGCGAGAGAATTCATTTAATATCTTTATCTAACCTTTTGGACTATAAACGGTGTTTAATAATTTAACTTATATAGAAATAATTAATAATTGAGCCTTTTTGGTGATTAAACTAAATTTGATTGATTAAAAAAATGAAATAAGAGGTTATTTTCTTAAAAAGAAAGATAATCGCGTTTTATTTTAGACGACTTGGGTCGGCTAGACCACCGTACCTCCAGAAAGAAGTTCCTTCTTAAAGATTTCACTTGTTGGACGACTGAGTGTCGGGTAACCCACCTGGCCTCCAGAAAGAAAGTCCATCTTGAAGTTGTCATCTAAGTAACGCCATCTCCTCTTCGAAAGGAAAAAAAAAATTGAGTGCTAAGTAAAAATAATGTTAAGCCAGGCAATTCGCGGTTCGGTTTGCCTGGGTTGCAATTTTAAAACCAGATTTGATTGTCCTAAGTAAAAATGATTAAAAAGGATGGCTTTAATCCGATAACATGTCGAACTAGCTTTAAGGGCTATCCGACGATTTTGCGCTAATAATTTTGAGACGGCTTTGGATGGCTGCTTTTGCTGCGTGAAATCAGAGGGCTGTTGCCTCTGCTGCTGCTGATCCAACCTATCGTAAGCTATATGATTAACCTTTGCGGAGGTTTTTCTTCTGTTGTGGTCACAGTTAATTTTTCTATTTCTTCTTTTCCTTTGTAACCACTTTATAGTAGTATGCGTATCTGGTTTGCATGCATTAATTTGAAAACGAGTACTTGCAAAATTTTTGTAAGGATTTTCATCCTTTCGGCGAACAAAACTTACAGAATATTTATATCGCTTTTTCCAAAAGCCTATATAATGCAAACGAAAAATTTTTCTACTTATGGCAAATTTAAATTTTCTTGAAATTTCTGGGCTCTTGGACCGTTTAAGAAACGTAAAACTATTAAATTTCCAATAATTTTTTAATATAGAAAAGTTTATCTTCGACAACTCGTTGTTAGTATCAAAGATTTTTAAACGTTTATTTTTATTAAAAAAATTGCTTGAATTTAACCTAGAAATATTTTTATTATTGCCGAAAATTGTAAAAAATTTATTTTTACTAAATATTTGCTTTTTAAAATTCAAGCGTTTGATTTTTAAATTTTGGCTAAAAACAGATTTTGATGAAGCTAATTTATGGTTTAATTTGCTAAACTTTTTGTTGGCTTGACTAAATTTTATATCTGTTGACGACGCTTGCTTGTCCTCAGTTATAAATGAAAAGAAAGTCATCCTTGTCTGGCTTAAACTTTTTTGTTCTTCAAGAATCCCATATTGTTGCTCAGGATCAACACCTCCCTTTAATTGGCTGTCTTCTATCTTTTTGACCTTTAAATTGTCTTGCATCGCACATTCACTACTATTTGACACCCCATGGTAACTAATGTCCGAATTTGACCGCGTTTTGCTAATATTATTTTGCGAACAAGCGACCTCTGGTATCGGCTCATATATACTCTGTGGATTTTTCGCGTCATGAGGAGCACCTGCGAGACTACTTTTAAAGGGCGCAACAATTGTTTCTAATTCTTGACTTAGAAAATCATTAGTAAAATTTTTAAAGTATTGATTTTTAGCTAATTTCTCAAAAAGGGTTGCATTTTCTATTGTTTTCTTAAATAATTTTTTTTATTTAAGTTAAATTTTATGATGTTTAGTGGCCATACTGGTGATTGGTCCCATGGTCTTCTATCCCGTAGGTCGCACCATTCATAAGGCGCACATGGATCCTTCAGCAGCATTAAATACCTAAAAAGTCTGTCTTGGACTACTTCAGGTGAGCCATTAGAAGCTAAAGCTAACTCATCCATTTTTTGACAAAATGTGATGAACTGCATCTTCTTAATGGTATGCCTCAGTTCCCGTTCTTCCTTACGTTCCTCATAAACCCGCCTACTGCTAGACTGATGAGTTACATTTATATAATTTTCTTGCGAATCCATATTTTAAATTTTATAAAAAATTAAATTTTATTTCAATTTTTATCGCTTAGCTTTAGCTCAAGCGCTCACCCCTCCCTTAAAAAAAAGGCAGGCACATAACTTAAAAAAAAAATTTTAATATTCGCGAACTGAGCACAAAAAGTTTTCCCAGTGTATAATTGAAATTAAAAGTTAATAATTTTAATAAGCAATAATTTTTTTAAGTTTTACTCGAGTTTAGTGAATAGAAAAATAAAAATAATTTGACCTTTTATCGAGTACAATTTAAATTATTTATTTATTGACGTTTCTACCCCTAGTTCGGGGTCCTTTTCAAAATCTATATAGAAATTTTTAATTAGTAATATTACACAAAGTATATAAAAATATTTGACAATTTTAAATTCTTACATTTTAAATTATTATTACATGAATATTAGGATGTAAAGGGTCCAGTCATTATATAAAATTTTAATATTTCTGATTAAAAAATCTGTAAAAAAATATATAAAGAAATTAACCTAATTTGTACATAGATGATCAATTGTGAATTAATTATGGATATTTACCGTATGTCATTGTTTAAGATTAAAAATATATATATACATAATATCACAGAAAGTTATTTTTAAAATTATTTAATATATTAATTAAAATTAATTGGTCTTAATAAGCTATTATCACAGAGTTTTAATTGTTTGTAGATTAACAGTTAAATTTATAAAAATTTTTAAATTGTGTATATGTAGTAGTAATGCTTGTATTGGTGAAGTAAATAATCAATAATTCATATTACTAACGACATCTATGAGATATTGATCGACGGAGTATGGATATATATATAGGTAATCAATAAGCATACGGACGTCAAAGTCGCGTCGTCATGGCAACACTATGTAAACAATAAATGCTTGCTTTTTTTCATTTTATGAGTTATAGAAAGATATGGTTTGAACAATCCTTTAGAATCTTCTTGTAGGTTGATAGACTTTTTTTGAGTATTGATGTAAAGGACCTCAGAAGTGCTGCGTTTGTGATATGAAGGTTCTTTGTCCAAAATGTGATAATTTTCCCACTTAAAGTTATGTTTAGTATCTATATAATGCTGAGTAATAGGTGGTATATTGTCTTTCTTCTGAGTGTTGTTATCATTATTGTCAAAGGTATTTTTTGATGGTTCAACCTTCTTATTTATGTGGCTTCTGAGAACCCTATGACTACCAGTTTGTTGTTTTTCTTTTTCTTTGGCTAAAGCTAATTCTTTTTTAATCTCTCTATCAACACCAGCCTTGTGTTCACCTACACGTATAGATACTTCACGTTTGGTTTGGCCTACATATGTAGCATCACACTCATTACACTCTATCTTATATATTACATTAGTATTCTCACCCTTTTTAAGTTTATCTTTGGCTTTGATGACTAGACTACTGTTACTTTTATCAATTATAGGTATGGTGATGACATCATATTTTTTAAACATACCTGACATACTGTTGTAGAAACCGTCAATATTAGGAATGCATATCTTTGGTTTCTTAGCTATAATTCTTTTTTCTATGTCATAACTCACATTTTCATTGTTGTTGTCATCCTCAGCTCTGTACTCAAGAGTATTTATTCTTTTACTTATGTAGTAGTCTATGAACTTGCTGGGATAATCATTGTTCAATAATAGTTGTTTAACTACTACAAGGTTATCTGTGTGGAATTTCTTATCAGAAAGTAATATTGCTTTATCTACTAATGTATATATCATTCCTATTTTCTGATGTTTTGTGTGTGCTGAGTTGAAATTCAAGTATCTACCCGATGAGGTTGGTTTTCTGTACCAATTATGTGTCAATTTATTGTTCTGTCTAATTAATTTAATGTCTAAAAAATTTATACTATTGTCAATTTCTGTCTCATGAGTAAACTGTAGTCTATTGTGATATGAATTAAAAATTTCAAGAATATGTTCTATTTTGTCATTTGGGATACATGTTAATATGTCGTCAACGTACCTGACAAAAAATACAGGTTTAAAATCTAGTAGGCTCAAACAGTGTTCCTCAAGATCCTCCAAAACTAGATTAGCAAATATTGAGGAAACTGCAGAGCCCATTGGTGAGCCATGTATTTGTTTGTAGTATTGATTATTGAATTGAAAGACTGTGTTGTTGTGGAAAAAATCTATTGCTCTATGTAATTCAATTAAAGGAATGTGTGTGTTTTTCATTATTGAAGAGTATCGTTTATCTAAACTATTTTTTACTAGTTCTATTGGTACATTGGTGAATAGGCTAGATGCGTCAAGACTTATTAACATGTGGTTATCAGGAATATGGATTTGAGAAATTTTCTGGATAAAATGATAGCTATTTTTTATGTATGAGTCAGGTCTCTTAGTGCAGTTACTTAATAATGAATTAAAATACTTAGCAAATTTATGTGTAGGTGTATTTATTGTGGAAAGTACAGGTCTAAGTTTGTAACGTCTTAAACCTGCCTCATCTATGTAGATTTTATGAACTTTTGGTAAGCCATATAATTTAGGTAGTACAGTGTCGGTTTGTGTCAGACTGAACCTATGATATTCTTTTTCCAGGAAGCCATTGATATTCCAAATTGTGAGAAACTCTTGAGTATTTTTCCTTAATTCTTCAAGTGGATTCTTATCTAACTTTAAATATGTGGTCTGATCATTGACAAGATCCTCCATTTCTTTCATATAATCAGTGTTATACAGAGCCACTGTCATGTTACCTTTGTCAGAGTTGGTGAAAAGAATATTATCATGTTCTTTAAGATATTGTTTTGTTTCTTTGGAATTTTTTATGAATAATTTATCAATGACATTCATGTGTTTGTTTTTTCTATTTAAATGATTGCTTATGTTAGCTATGGTCCCATGGCGAATCTCTTCTACTTGCTCTTCAGGAAATTTATAAATGTTCAAGAGATTTTCAACGTTTTTGATTGTGTTGATTGCATTCTTGTTATTTAGACTAGATCTGCTTGCAAATTTTTGCCCTAGGGCAACAGTATCAATCACATTTTTTGGTATTTCATGATTAGTCAAGTTGACAAACCAATTATTCCTATTTGTATTGTCAGATTCGTTGTTGTTGCAATCATTTTTATTGGGATTTATTATGGGATTGTTTGAGTATTGCACTTTGCCCATTATGATGTCTAATTTATTATTGTTCTTTACAATCATTTTTTCATTCAGTATTTTTAAATGTGTGTCATATATGTTGTTTATGTGCGACACTAAGTCAATACCTAAACGATCAATGAGAAAAAGCTCTAAGTTTTTAATGGCTTTTTTCAAAAAATTTACATGAATATTGATGTCATCAATTTCTAGGTTCAGTAATTTTTTCTGGAAAGTTTCCTTGGTTTTTTGGAAAAATTTGTTGCCATAATTACTAAAGAATTGTATATGCTTCAAATTTCCATGTATGTTTTGCAGATGTTTTGGAAGTGTGTCATTTTCTCGACATGCTAATAAAAAGCGACGATGTGCACAGGCGATGGTAAATTTTCTTTTTGTACGTGTGAGTAATTTAACTTTGTGATAAATGCTGTTGTCAAACGATGATTTAATAAATTCAAAAGTATTTGAAATTGAGTCTGATGGTAAACTCTGAGCGCTGTTCGGTCTAGGCTCCATAATGATAATTTTTTTAAGTTTTACTCGAGTTTAGTGAATAGAAAAATAAAAATAATTTGACCTTTTATCGAGTACAATTTAAATTATTTATTTATTGACGTTTCTACCCCTAGTTCGGGGTCCTTTTCAAAATCTATATAGAAATTTTTAATTAGTAATATTACACAAAGTATATAAAAATATTTGACAATTTTAAATTCTTACATTTTAAATTATTATTACATGAATATTAGGATGTAAAGGGTCCAGTCATTATATAAAATTTTAATATTTCTGATTAAAAAATCTGTAAAAAAATATATAAAGAAATTAACCTAATTTGTACATAGATGATCAATTGTGAATTAATTATGGATATTTACCGTATGTCATTGTTTAAGATTAAAAATATATATATACATAATATCACAGAAAGTTATTTTTAAAATTATTTAATATATTAATTAAAATTAATTGGTCTTAATAAGCTATTATCACAGAGTTTTAATTGTTTGTAGATTAACAGTTAAATTTATAAAAATTTTTAAATTGTGTATATGTAGTAGTAATGCTTGTATTGGTGAAGTAAATAATCAATAATTCATATTACTAACGACATCTATGAGATATTGATCGACGGAGTATGGATATATATATAGGTAATCAATAAGCATACGGACGTCAAAGTCGCGTCGTCATGGCAACACTATGTAAACAATAAATGCTTGCTTTTTTTCATTTTATGAGTTATAGAAAGATATAACACAAAGATGAACACAAGGCTGGTGTTGATAGAGAGATTAAAAAAGAATTAGCTTTAGCCAAAGAAAAAGAAAAACAACAAACTGGTAGTCATAGGGTTCTCAGAAGCCACATAAATAAGAAGGTTGAACCATCAAAAAATACCTTTGACAATAATGATAACAACACTCAGAAGAAAGACAATATACCACCTATTACTCAGCATTATATAGATACTAAACATAACTTTAAGTGGGAAAATTATCACATTTTGGACAAAGAACCTTCATATCACAAACGCAGCACTTCTGAGGTCCTTTACATCAATACTCAAAAAAAGTCTATCAACCTACAAGAAGATTCTAAAGGATTGTTCAAACCATATCTTTCTATAACTCATAAAATGAAAAAAAGCAAGCATTTATTGTTTACATAGTGTTGCCATGACGACGCGACTTTGACGTCCGTATGCTTATTGATTACCTATATATATATCCATACTCCGTCGATCAATATCTCATAGATGTCGTTAGTAATATGAATTATTGATTATTTACTTCACCAATACAAGCATTACTACTACATATACACAATTTAAAAATTTTTATAAATTTAACTGTTAATCTACAAACAATTAAAACTCTGTGATAATAGCTTATTAAGACCAATTAATTTTAATTAATATATTAAATAATTTTAAAAATAACTTTCTGTGATATTATGTATATATATATTTTTAATCTTAAACAATGACATACGGTAAATATCCATAATTAATTCACAATTGATCATCTATGTACAAATTAGGTTAATTTCTTTATATATTTTTTTACAGATTTTTTAATCAGAAATATTAAAATTTTATATAATGACTGGACCCTTTACATCCTAATATTCATGTAATAATAATTTAAAATGTAAGAATTTAAAATTGTCAAATATTTTTATATACTTTGTGTAATATTACTAATTAAAAATTTCTATATAGATTTTGAAAAGGACCCCGAACTAGGGGTAGAAACGTCAATAAATAAATAATTTAAATTGTACTCGATAAAAGGTCAAATTATTTTTATTTTTCTATTCACTAAACTCGAGTAAAACTTAAAAAAATTATCATTATGGAGCCTAGACCGAACAGCGCTCAGAGTTTACCATCAGACTCAATTTCAAATACTTTTGAATTTATTAAATCATCGTTTGACAACAGCATTTATCACAAAGTTAAATTACTCACACGTACAAAAAGAAAATTTACCATCGCCTGTGCACATCGTCGCTTTTTATTAGCATGTCGAGAAAATGACACACTTCCAAAACATCTGCAAAACATACATGGAAATTTGAAGCATATACAATTCTTTAGTAATTATGGCAACAAATTTTTCCAAAAAACCAAGGAAACTTTCCAGAAAAAATTACTGAACCTAGAAATTGATGACATCAATATTCATGTAAATTTTTTGAAAAAAGCCATTAAAAACTTAGAGCTTTTTCTCATTGATCGTTTAGGTATTGACTTAGTGTCGCACATAAACAACATATATGACACACATTTAAAAATACTGAATGAAAAAATGATTGTAAAGAACAATAATAAATTAGACATCATAATGGGCAAAGTGCAATACTCAAACAATCCCATAATAAATCCCAATAAAAATGATTGCAACAACAACGAATCTGACAATACAAATAGGAATAATTGGTTTGTCAACTTGACTAATCATGAAATACCAAAAAATGTGATTGATACTGTTGCCCTAGGGCAAAAATTTGCAAGCAGATCTAGTCTAAATAACAAGAATGCAATCAACACAATCAAAAACGTTGAAAATCTCTTGAACATTTATAAATTTCCTGAAGAGCAAGTAGAAGAGATTCGCCATGGGACCATAGCTAACATAAGCAATCATTTAAATAGAAAAAACAAACACATGAATGTCATTGATAAATTATTCATAAAAAATTCCAAAGAAACAAAACAATATCTTAAAGAACATGATAATATTCTTTTCACCAACTCTGACAAAGGTAACATGACAGTGGCTCTGTATAACACTGATTATATGAAAGAAATGGAGGATCTTGTCAATGATCAGACCACATATTTAAAGTTAGATAAGAATCCACTTGAAGAATTAAGGAAAAATACTCAAGAGTTTCTCACAATTTGGAATATCAATGGCTTCCTGGAAAAAGAATATCATAGGTTCAGTCTGACACAAACCGACACTGTACTACCTAAATTATATGGCTTACCAAAAGTTCATAAAATCTACATAGATGAGGCAGGTTTAAGACGTTACAAACTTAGACCTGTACTTTCCACAATAAATACACCTACACATAAATTTGCTAAGTATTTTAATTCATTATTAAGTAACTGCACTAAGAGACCTGACTCATACATAAAAAATAGCTATCATTTTATCCAGAAAATTTCTCAAATCCATATTCCTGATAACCACATGTTAATAAGTCTTGACGCATCTAGCCTATTCACCAATGTACCAATAGAACTAGTAAAAAATAGTTTAGATAAACGATACTCTTCAATAATGAAAAACACACACATTCCTTTAATTGAATTACATAGAGCAATAGATTTTTTCCACAACAACACAGTCTTTCAATTCAATAATCAATACTACAAACAAATACATGGCTCACCAATGGGCTCTGCAGTTTCCTCAATATTTGCTAATCTAGTTTTGGAGGATCTTGAGGAACACTGTTTGAGCCTACTAGATTTTAAACCTGTATTTTTTGTCAAGTACGTTGACGACATATTAACATGTATCCCAAATGACAAAATAGAACATATTCTTGAAATTTTTAATTCATATCACAATAGACTACAGTTTACTCATGAGACAGAAATTGACAATAGTATAAATTTTTTAGACATTAAATTAATTAGACAGAACAATAAATTGACACATAATTGGTACAGAAAACCAACCTCATCGGGTAGATACTTGAATTTCAACTCAGCACACACAAAACATCAGAAAATAGGAATGATATATACATTAGTAGATAAAGCAATATTACTTTCTGATAAGAAATTCCACACAGATAACCTTGTAGTAGTTAAACAACTATTATTGAACAATGATTATCCCAGCAAGTTCATAGACTACTACATAAGTAAAAGAATAAATACTCTTGAGTACAGAGCTGAGGATGACAACAACAATGAAAATGTGAGTTATGACATAGAAAAAAGAATTATAGCTAAGAAACCAAAGATATGCATTCCTAATATTGACGGTTTCTACAACAGTATGTCAGGTATGTTTAAAAAATATGATGTCATCACCATACCTATAATTGATAAAAGTAACAGTAGTCTAGTCATCAAAGCCAAAGATAAACTTAAAAAGGGTGAGAATACTAATGTAATATATAAGATAGAGTGTAATGAGTGTGATGCTACATATGTAGGCCAAACCAAACGTGAAGTATCTATACGTGTAGGTGAACACAAGGCTGGTGTTGATAGAGAGATTAAAAAAGAATTAGCTTTAGCCAAAGAAAAAGAAAAACAACAAACTGGTAGTCATAGGGTTCTCAGAAGCCACATAAATAAGAAGGTTGAACCATCAAAAAATACCTTTGACAATAATGATAACAACACTCAGAAGAAAGACAATATACCACCTATTACTCAGCATTATATAGATACTAAACATAACTTTAAGTGGGAAAATTATCACATTTTGGACAAAGAACCTTCATATCACAAACGCAGCACTTCTGAGGTCCTTTACATCAATACTCAAAAAAAGTCTATCAACCTACAAGAAGATTCTAAAGGATTGTTCAAACCATATCTTTCTATAACTCATAAAATGAAAAAAAGCAAGCATTTATTGTTTACATAGTGTTGCCATGACGACGCGACTTTGACGTCCGTATGCTTATTGATTACCTATATATATATCCATACTCCGTCGATCAATATCTCATAGATGTCGTTAGTAATATGAATTATTGATTATTTACTTCACCAATACAAGCATTACTACTACATATACACAATTTAAAAATTTTTATAAATTTAACTGTTAATCTACAAACAATTAAAACTCTGTGATAATAGCTTATTAAGACCAATTAATTTTAATTAATATATTAAATAATTTTAAAAATAACTTTCTGTGATATTATGTATATATATATTTTTAATCTTAAACAATGACATACGGTAAATATCCATAATTAATTCACAATTGATCATCTATGTACAAATTAGGTTAATTTCTTTATATATTTTTTTACAGATTTTTTAATCAGAAATATTAAAATTTTATATAATGACTGGACCCTTTACATCCTAATATTCATGTAATAATAATTTAAAATGTAAGAATTTAAAATTGTCAAATATTTTTATATACTTTGTGTAATATTACTAATTAAAAATTTCTATATAGATTTTGAAAAGGACCCCGAACTAGGGGTAGAAACGTCAATAAATAAATAATTTAAATTGTACTCGATAAAAGGTCAAATTATTTTTATTTTAATAAGCAATTTTACCTTTTTTTTTTTGTTGAAAAGTTTTTTGGGTTAACCTTTTAGGCTATTTTTGGCTGGGGGAGAATTTTTATGAGGATAAGAGGAAATTATGTATAGTGCAATTTTTGGAAATTAATTTTATAATTGTAATAAAATTATAAATATTAATATATTTTATATTATTCAATTTTTAAAAATATACTATACCGTAAATAAATATTGCTAAAAATTGGAATTTGAGAATATAATTTATTCTTGTAATTTTAATAAGTAATAAAGCCTATAATTTATAATTAAAGATCTTTATTATACTTTTATTTTATGGGAAGTACTATTTTTAATTCAATTTTAATAAAAATTTTCTTTTAAATAATAATAAAAATAATACTACTCATTTTAAAGTATTTTACCTTTCTTTAAAAATTTAAAATAAAAAAAATAATAAAAAAGATAATTCTTTAATGAATTTTAATTTTAATTCTTGGTATCAGTATTTTAAATAAATAATTTCTTAGAAAAAATAGTATTTATTAGAATATTTATATTTATTTATTTGTATATACTATGTACTATACTATTCTCGCATACGGCACTCATACTCATTCATACTCGTATACGAAAAAAAAAATTTTATTTATTGAATATTTTACTCACAAATTTTACTTATTTATTTGTGATTTTTGTATTTTTTTTTTATTTAGGCTATTGTAATACATATTATTTTAAAAAAAATTTTTAAATATAATGTGCTATGTTCAAATTCAATGTTTTTATTTGTATGGGTATATCCCATGTTTGTGGGCTGGGTGTCGAAAAAAAAAGAAATTTTTGAATTTATTTAATAATATTTAAATTATATTATAAAAAATTTGAAAAAAACAAAAAAAAAATTTTTATATAAACAAATTTTGTAAGAGACCACATAAGAAAAAAAAAACATGTGTTTGCGCGTGCACTGCTCCTTCTTCTTTTTTTTATATTTGTGTCTCTGTAAGAGAGTTGAAAGAAAAAGAAATATGTGTTCACGCGCGCACTTTTTCTTTTCTTCCTTTATATGTCTTTGTGGAGAAAAATTTTGTATATGCAAAAAAAAGAATTAAATTTTATTTTTAATTAATAAGTATTTTATACTACTTTTAATTGTTAATTAGGTATTAAATTTTAATTACTGAATTTTTAATTTATTTAATGTGATATTTTGCTAAAATATATTGCGCACGCGCCGACAAGAAAAATTTGAGGGAACGCAAAAATAAAGCAAATTTTGATAATAAAAAAAAAATGGCTGATTATTAAAAAAAAAAAATGGTCGTTTGCGAAAAATTTTTTAAAAAATTTTTAAAATTTTTATTTTATTTTAATAATAAAAAAAAATTTTATTTGCCTAAAAACGTTGAGGCGCCACTTATATTATATTATGACAATGGCTTTGTTTATTTAATTATTTTATTTCTAGTCCACAGAACGTTGGGCGCCATTTATAACGAGGATTTTTTATTAAATAAATAATTTTGATATTATACCTATATATATATATTAATAAATTTATTATTAAAGAGCGCCATTTTAATATATATATATAAGTATAATTAATTTTTGTATGTGAATAGTATTAATAAAAAGAATAGTATTAATAAAATTTTTTAAATAAAAATCTTTTAGACAAACAGATAGTAATATATATTCTGTAATATGTTGTCATATGTTAAAGAGAAACAGAGAGGTTCGAACTTTTAAGAAAGAGAGAGAGATGTTCAAACTTTTCTTCTACGCTAATTTTTTAAACATTAATATTTTTAATATATTTAATTTGCACAAATAGATTCTAATATACTAATAAATTAAATTCATAAATTTCATGATAAATATATTTTTTCTAAATCACAAGTCATTCGAGGAAATAAGTGCGTTTTCTTGTTTATGCCTAAAAAAGCAATCGATGCACTTCTGCACCTTATTTCCTTCGGTGATCTTTACATGATATTTTTCTATGTTTAATTTTTTTTTTTTTAAATTAATTAATTTTTTATTTTCTGCTAATTAATTTAAACATATAATAAAGTTGTTTGTGTATTATAAAAAAAAAGAAATTAGTGTATTACAAAAAAAAGAAAATAAAAATTTTTGCTTATCATTAGGTATCTCTCTGTCTCTTAACTTTTTGTAAAACAAAATTTTAATTCATTTGATGTTACCTAGGTCTCTTAATTAAATGCTGTACATCAGGAGGTCTATCATTAGCTGTAGCTGTTCGGGCTGTCTTGTCGATCAGTAGGAGTACCTGGACATCATTTGCAGATCTCATCAATCAAAATATAATTTTCTTTATCATGAGGACTATGTTTAGAATATGTTAGATTTTTATCATTTACTTTTTTATTCTACTACTTAAATATAAGTCATAATGCTAAATTTAAAAATCTATAACGTATATCATTGTTCTCGGGAAGCAAGGTTTAACTTTCAAATTTTTAACTCAAATTTTGATACATATTATATAGTTAAATTTCCTTAAATTTCTCTAAAAATATAGCTATTCTTAAATTTTTTAATAAATATAAAAACTTAAAAAATTTTGTCAAAAAAATAGTATAGTTATTGAATAAAATATTATAAGTGGGATTTGTGTTCTTCTGCATTGTATTTTATTATGCGTCCATTATAACGAGGATTTTTTATTAAATAAATAATTTTGATATTATACCTATATATATATATATTAATAAATTTATTATTAAAGAGCGCCATTTTAATATATATATATATAAGTATAATTAATTTTTGTATGTGAATAGTATTAATAAAAAGGGGGAAATTACCTCTGTTATTCGGCTAGCTCGGCATAAAAAACATCTCACTCGGCAAGTGGGGGAGTTCTAAGAAATAGGTATTTATGTGGGGAAATATTATTATATGTGAACATGCATTTACACTAAAATGAATTGAACACTTATTTATTTAATTTTTGAAATTATAACTGGAACTTTATTAATAATTTTATATTATTTTATGTAATTTTATACTGCCTCGTAGGCTTTTGAACAAAATAGAAAATATATAATATGAAATAATAAACCCGCGTGGCTTTACATAATATATTCGCGATCCGCGCGCAATCACACATACACACACTTTTACGATACCGCGCTAATACATCTGCTGCTGGAATCGTCTACTTGTGGATGATGTCTGCTAGGATGCTGAATAATGGTGTAAGCTCGTGGATGCTGATGCAGGATTTTTATCTACTGCTGTCGGCTTTCTCACTTCACACGATCTTGTTTTTATTTAATATCTGAATATTTCTTGTTATGGCGACCGTAGTCGGTTAATTAATATAATTTATTAATTTATATAAATTTAGGCTTCACTTTCAATAATTATCACTTTATAAATAATTATTTAATTTATTTTTTTTAAAAAATGGCTCCAAGGCAACACGCATGTCTTTACCAGGATTTTGGCACATGGAGGTGCGAAACCGTGAACTGCTCTATGGACGTTGCGCGTGACTTCGCGGTCCAGAGCTAAAACCGGAATGCTCGTTTTGCAAAGGAAACGGCATGGTCTTCTATTACAGCGCCGTGCGGCTGATACTATAAATCATTATCAGTCGATATGAAAACCTATAACTTTTATTGATCGGTGCTGCTTTTTATTGATCTTCTATTAGAATATTTTTGAACTATAAATAATATATTTGAATTTTGATTGTTGCTGGGCGGAAATCTTCTGTATTTGAGACTTGAGGCGCGCGAATATGTGTGTATGTATGTTTGCAAATATTAAATAATTTAATATTTAATATTTGCTTGTAACGGGCAATAATGCCTCGTTACACCATGTATGGTTTAAAGAAATTATAAGATTATAAGAAATTATTACATTAAAATATGTGCATATTTTGATTGGAATACATATTATGGATCTATAATAAGTTATTCCATACGAAGTTTGTCCATATTTATAAGATTTTTTAGCTGAAAACATCAAAAAATGGACACTAAAAAAAATGCACGTTCTAGGGGTTGCAACGTCTTTGTGTGGAGGTGCAGAAACAAATACATGCAAAATTTTATATCCACAAATATACTATTATATGTAGAAAACCTTACATACCCATTTCTATCACTTTTGAATACACAAAATCAAAAAAACTTATCAAAAACGCGTTTTTTTTTTCTTTCCTTAAAATTTAGTAAAAATGATCTAAATTTTGACCGCTTATAGCTCGGTCCCAGTGCGTCCGACTGAAAAATTTTTAAGGAACACTTTCGTCGGAAGTTTTCTCAGCTAAAATTTTTCTCAGCTTCACCTCGGAAGGTGTTTTACGTGCCATTTGAGCCTTTTCTTTTTCTGGACACGAGCCGTAAATATACTATTCTTTTAAAAATCTTCAAAACTCATATTCAATGTACAAATATTCATTATCATAGTACATATTTCCTTAACATAGAAAACTTTAAAATGCTTGATGGTAAACAATTTTCAACCTCAAATTCATTTTTCTCACCCAAAAAAACCCCTTTTACAGTTAAAAGTTAATATTTTCAAGTTTTATGGGACGGCATCTTGGAAAATCGGAAAATATGTTGGATCAAAAAATTGAATATTTTCTACCCAAAATTAATCTTTCTCACCCTTAAAAACCCCCTTGTAAAGTTAAAAATTTATATTTTTAAATTTTGTGGTCCGCCATATTGGAAAATCGAAAAGATTGTAGGTCGAAAAATTAAATATTTTAACAAATTTTTTATTATTTACAAATTTTTAAAGAAATGTCCTTTTTTATGTAAATTTATCTTAATACGTATTAATTAGTGCCGAATCGAGTAATACCAGTTATGATCGAGTAATACCAATTGTGACCCTAAAATTTTATCATATTTAGAAGATATTTCACTTTTTAATCAAAATTTCAAAAAATTTTATTTTTCCCAAAAATAGTAAAAATTGAATATCTCCAAAAGTTCGGTAGCTGAGTTATAAAACTATGGCCTATGTCATACGCAGACTTTTTTTCTATATTTTGACACTTTATTTTGACTTCTCATTCATTAGTCGCTGATGATGAAACACATACACACACAAACCCTCAAATAGATGATTAAAAATATCATAAAAAATAAAAAAAAAGTTAAAAATTTTTCAACCAGCTTAAAAAATATTTTATAAAATTTTAAAGATTCGTCCGTTTTAAATAAAAATTTAGGAAAATACGTAAGAATTGATGCTGAATCGAATACTACAAAGTGTGACGGTAAATTTCTTTGACAGTCTAAAGATATTTCAATTTTCGTTAAAAATTTTAAAAAATTGTATCAAGTTCAAAATTGAATATCTTCAAAAGTACGATAGCTGAGTCGTAAAACTATGGCCTATGTCACCCGCAAACTTTTTTTCTTTAATTTGATACCGGTTTTATTAAATTTCGTACACTGGTTTGACCCTGATGATAATACACACAAACACACACACACACACACACACACGCACACGCACACACGCACACACACACACAAATAAATTTTCCAATATATATAGTAGTAAGATAAGATAAGATAGGCAAAATTTGCCTTTTCGAATTACAAATTAATTAGAGTAGAAGATATTGTTGTGAGTACTCCCATTATTATATACTCTGAGTTATTCCTCTTTTCTTATTTTGATCCTAAGTCATAATAGATAACATTGAGAAAAGATTATAAATTGTTCCTTTGATTATTTCTTTCGATTTTTCTATAAATGACTTTAAAAAGAATAATTAAACTCTCTTAAAAGATAATAGAAGTGTAATAAATCAAAATTTACTAATCATTCATTCTAAGATTTTTGTTACCTAAGAGTGTTTAATTTCTTTTCTATTTATATTTTTATCCCACGAAGATAAATCTTTAAAAGAGTAAAAATTTAAAGATATTCTCTTAAAAATATCCAACTGGATAAAAAATTAAAAAAAAAACAAACTTCTTTACTATATGCTTTGAGAAAAGAATTAAAAAAAAAAAAAAATGATTAGTTAAATTATTTTTTTTGCGCAAGATTTACGTTTAAAAAAAATTTTTTTAAATTAATTTAAAAACTATGTAAGTCCCAAAACTAAAATTTGCGTATTTTAATTTTTTTTAATTTTTAATTATTGTATTTTTTCTGTATATAGTATATGAAATGTATAGGAAAATGTATAATACACATATTTTTTTAATAAGGTTTTTTTTATTAAACAGTAATATTTTAGTAGCCACGGTTCGCTTATAGAGGAAATAGGTCTGGCAAAAATGCCGAAAGATTCTGAGCATGGGGGGTCAATGTTGGTACCGTACATAAACAGGACTGACCTTCAAGTAAATCTAACTGGTTCCTTTTTTGCCAATTTTTAGATATTACTTTATTTTTAAAATGTAGTTTTTTTACATTTTTTTGTTAAAATCTTTTTTTTTAATTTTTTTTGACAACGAATAAAAAATTATTATTTAGTGGAAAAAATTATTTAATCTCGGTAGAAAAGTATATGAATAAGATACTAGCATGAATTATTGCCCCCCCCCCCATCCCCTCTTCTACGCCTACCAAATGCTCTAAAATGGCTTAAAAATGGGAAAAATCATGTAGAAAACATAAATGTAAATAAGAAATATATTTGCTTATATACGTGTTGTTGTGTGTGTGTTTATGTATGAGAAGGTGTATATGTGTGTACATTCATGAATGCAAATACTTTAGATTGGATCTAAAAATGGAGCTTTAACCCATAAGCGCCTAATCGACAATTCTTGGACACTTGTTGGACACAAATATTTGTATTGGCAATTTGTATTGGACACAAATATTTTGATATGAAAAAATGAATATTTTAGGCTAAAAATCTCACCTAGTAGGTATTTTTTATCGCTCTTTCCATTTCCGGAGTCCGTTTTTACCTACGACCCTTGTGTAATGAAATATCAACCCCTAAAGTAGGGTAAAATCACTAAAATAGTAAAATTTAAAAAAAAATGTTACTGCGCGCAAAAAAAAAGTTTCTTTATGTTGGAAAATATATTTTTTACTTTCCAAAAGGTAAAAAATGAAAATTTATGTATTCTCAGCAAATTTACCCTCTCTTGGGGGTAAATATTAGGGGAAAGGGGGTGGATTTTACAGATGTATAAAAATTGAATATTTCTAGCCTGAAAACATCACCTAATAGGTATTTTTGGTCGCTCTTTCCATTTCCGAAGTCTGTTTTTACCTACGACCCTTGGGTAATGAAATATCAACCCCTAAAGTAGGGTAAAATCACTAAAATTGTAAAATTATACCTATATATAATACCTATTAGGTGATTTTTTCAGCTAGAAATATTAAATTTTTATACATCTGTAAAATCCACCCCCTTACCCCTAATATTTACCCCTTATAGAGGGTAAATGTGCTGAGAATACATAAATGTTCATTTTTTACCTTTTGGAAAGTAAAAAATATAATTTCCAACATAAAGAAACTTTTTTTTTGCGCGCAGTAACATTTTTTTTAAATTTTACAATTTTAGTGATTTTACCCTACTTTAGGGGTTGATATTTCATTACCCAAGGGTCGTAGGTAAAAACAGACTTCGGAAATGGAAAGAGCGACCAAAAATACCTATTAGGTGATGTTTTCAGGCTAGAAATATTCAATTTTTATACATCTGTAAAATCCACCCCCTTTCCCCTAATATTTACCCCCTAGAGAGGGTAAATTTGCTGAGAATACATAAATTTTCATTTTTTACCTTTTGGAAAGTAAAAAATATAATTTCCAACATAAAGAAACTTTTTTTTTGCGCGCAGTAACATTTTTTTTTAAATTTTACAATTTTAGTGATTTTACCCTACTTTAGAGGTTGATATTTCATTACACAAGGGTCGTAGGTAAAAACGGACTCCGGAAATGGAAAGAGCGATAAAAAATACCTACTAGGTGAGATTTTTAGCCTAAAATATTCATTTTTTCATATCAAAATATTTAAGTGTCCAAGAATTGTCGATTAGGCGCTTATGGGTTAAGATAAACTTTGCTCCCTTGGTTTTTTGCTGAACATTTGGTCATAAAAAGTCCCCAGCTCCAAGGATTTTGGTTTTGTTTTTTAAAAACGCGTACTGGTAATAAACATAAAAAATGCTCCATTTAAATTACATGTAGCCATATTATTTCAATCATCGAAAAAGAGCTCAAGATCTTTCTATCATGATTTCAATGGGGATTTTTTTCACATTTATTACCGGTAAAATTGCTTTTAAAATATTTTTTTTTGCTACTTGAGGTTGGGTAACGTTTTTTATATATTTAAATAGTATTTTCCATCGATTAGCAGCTGTTCAAAACATTTTTCAAGCTTTGAAAAAAATTAGAAAGCTAAAAAGTCAAAATTCCCATGTTATTTAAATGGGAAAATTAAGGTGCTTACAGGCACGCGTTTTTGAAAAGCGAAAGCAAAATTCTTGGAGCTGGGGACTTTTTATGATCAAAAGTTCACGAAAAAACCCGTAGAGCAAAGTTCTTCTTAAAACTCCAATTTTAGGTCCACTCTAAAATATATAATAATTGTAATATTAAGAGAAAAAAACATTAAAATGTATGTATATTTTACTTTATGTATTTTTATATACATTTCCAGTAACACACATGCATATACACCTTCTCATACATAAACACGCACACACATACACACATACAAGTATATACATATTTAGATATGTTTATGTTTTCTAAATGATTTTTCCCATTTTTAAGCCATTTTAGAGCATTTGAAAGGCGTTGTAGGAGGAGGGAGGGGAGGGGGGGCAAAATTCATTCTACTATCTTAGTTATATAATTTTTTACCGAGTTTAAATAATTTTTTCCACTAAATAATAATAATTATTCAAATTATCAAAAAAAAAATTTTTTTTTAATGTAAAAAAACTGAGTTTTAAAAATTTAGTAATATCTAAAAATTGGCAAAAAAGGAACGAGTTTGATTTATTTGAAGGTGAATTCTGTTTACATTCGGTACCAAAATTGACCCCCAATGCTTAGAATCTTTCGGCATTTTTGCCAGACCTATTTCCTCTATAAGCGAACCGTGTAGCATTAATATTTTATTACATTATTTACTACATAAAAAACTATATTTTAGAATCACAAATTGCAATAACATATTTGTAAAAAAATTTAACATACATAAAAAATATCATTTATAAGATTTGTGTAAATTTGTGTAAAATAAATCCTTAATTACTAACTACAGACCAATCTCTCTAACATCAAATATTGCTAAAATATTTGAAAAGATTATTAATTACAGGCTATCAAACTATCTTGAAAAAAATTTATTAATATCAAATAGACAGTTTGGCTTTAAATCCGGTATATCAACAAATGATGCTATTGCTCATGTCACTAAATACTTATATGACAGTCTTGATCGTTCAAAAAAACCCTTATGTATATTCTTGGACCTAGCCAAGGCTTTTGACTGTGTTAGTCACGAGCTTTTGCTAGATAAACTTGAAGCTGTAGGTATTAAAGGTGTAGCTTATAATTTATTTAAAAGTTACTTGCATAACAGAGTACAAAAAGTTAAAATAAATGAAGTCACTAGTGATTATGAACAGGTAACAATTGGTGTGCCCCAGGGTTCCGTTTTGGGCTCCATTCTATTTAATATTTACATTAATGATTTATTACATATTAGTGAGAATATCATCTCATTTGCTGATGACACTGTCATCCTAGTCTTAAGCAATAGTTGGGAAACAGCCCAAAATATAGCGAATGATATCCTTAATGATACATATAATTGGTTTAATGATAACTTACTGAGCCTAAATACTGGAAAATCTAATTATATCACATTTGCCTTAAGTTCTGATATGATTCCTGATAATGTTGAAATATTTATTAATGACGAAATTAACAACTCAATTATTAAACTAAACAGAGTAGATCATACCAAGTATTTAGGTATTATTATAGATCAGTTTTTACGTTGGGATAGACATATAACTGAATTGCTAAGAAAAAAGAGGTTTATCATATTTTTATTCCATAAATTAAAATATATCTAGTAAAGAGTTACCTAAGTAATAGAATGCAAATGGCAAAGGTTAATGAGACTTTAAGTAAAAAAAAGTCTATAAACATCGGTGTGCCTCAAGGATCGATATTGGGTCCATTATTTTTTATCATTTATGTAAACGACTGACTAGATCTTATTGATAACATCTCTTTATATGCTGAAGATACTGTGATCTACTGTTCAAAAAAAACATGGAAAGAAGCTGAGAAAACTATGAATAAATATTTGGCACTTGTTAATAGTTGGTATTATGTCAATAAACTATCTGTTAATACTAAAAAAACAGTTTATATAACATTCGCTAATAGAGTTAAATCATTACCTAACAATATTAACATAGTAATAAATAATGAATCATTAAAACGAGTCACAAGTGTAAAATATTTAGGAGTAATATACGACCAACATCTAAAATGGAAAGATCTCATACTGAATACATTCAAAAAAACAAGGTATCTGATTTGTATTATTGCTAGGCTAAATAATATCTTGAGTTACAATAACCTAATTTCAGTATATTACGCCTTTTTTCATAGTATAGCCTCGTATGGAATTTTAGCATGGGGAAGCGCCTATGGTAACTCAATAGATTTACTACATAAATTACAAAGTAAAATTGTAAACATAATTATTAATAATAAAGAATATAAAAGTAATAAAACTTTAAAGATTCCTATTAATATCCAACAAACTTACTTACTAAAATCACTAATACAGGATTATCAAATTTTAAAAGATAAATTTATTAAAAGTAACAGTAAAACAAGAAATAAATCAATTGAAGTACCAAGGTGCACGCTTGAGGTTGGTAAGAAAGTATACAGCTATCAAGCAATAAAACTATATAATCAATTACCAAGTAATCTAAAAATGCTTGATATAAACAAAAAAAGCTCTAAATATAATATCAAAAATTGGATAATCAATTCTAAAATCTAGTCTATTTTATCATATTGTTAACTAATTTATAGATGTGTTGCTCTAACCCTTTACTAATTTTAGTTTTATTATTTTAATTAATTTTAAGTATTATTTTTTTTATTATATACTGATTCCTTCTATGTACAGGTTATTACCTACTGTAGGCCTATAATATGTAACATTATTGTATATATTATTTGAATTGGAAATAAATTATTATTATTATTATTATTATATACTTAGCAGCAATCAACTGAAAGTCATGTATTACGCTTCTTTCCACTCCATCATATCATATGGTATACTGGGGTGGGGTGGAGCTAATGATACATTAATTAAGCTGATTCAAAACGTACAATATAGATTATTTAAGTTTTTAAATCTAAACCTGAGTAAAGAGAGCAACAATGATAATGAGCAAACAATATTAAATGTCAAGCAAACATTCTATTTTTTTGCCATTAAGAAAGAAATAATTAAATTATATAATTCCTTGTTAGAGAAGAATGAAAATAATCTTGATACTAACAGAAATAATTTATTAAATATCCCAAAAAAAACTTTAGCTACTGGCCAAAAGTGTTATTCTTTTATAGTTTTTAAAATCTTTAATGCTTTGCCCAAAAAACTTAAGAATTTAGGTAACCTTAGTCACATTCCCCAAAGTTGGATTAATTCTTTTAAAAAATGGTTGTCAAAATTTTTTTTGTAGACTAATTTTAAAAATTAATATCCATTACATCTAGTATTATATAAGAATATTAATGCATTATGACTTACCAAATCTTTATAATTGTACTATATTTAATTTATTGACATATTATATAAATATATTTATATTTATAATAATTTTTTATAAAAGCTATTGTTAAACTTAAAAATTATATATCTAAACTGACTTGGGTCCATGTACAAACTCTGTGTTTCTATGGGTTATGGCAATTTGTCATAACATTGTATTTAATACCCTAAACGATAATAAATAAATAATAAATAAATAAATAAATAAATCAAAAGAGTTTATATTGTCTTTTAAATGGTACCACTTGAATCTGAATCGCTATTAGTGGCACTGCTTGTAAATGAGGCTGATAGAGAAGCAAAACAATCCTGAAGATTTTTTTTTAGTTTTGTTTGTAAATCTTTAAAACCAGAATTTTTCATATGATGCAAATTACATCGGATATCTAATATAGCGTTCGTTCAATCACTTCTCAAATTGGTACGAAGATCACTTAATAAATATCGCAAAGCAGAAAAAACTCTTTGTACGCTAACTTGAGAAGCGGGAGCTGCTAATGCTACTATAGCAACTTGATAAAGTGTAAGAAAAATATATTTTTGAGTTTCCCAATAGTCTAAAACACTTTGATTAACCGGTCTTATTGGATTTGTTTTTATCCAGTCGTCTATTGCATATTTAATATTATCTGAGCCCGAATTCGATCCTTCGTCATTTTCCTATATTTAATTTTTTAATAGTTGAAAAACTTTTTTTTGAGAAGCGTGTATATTTTCTTCAACCACCACTTCATTACTATCAGATCGCTCATTTGTCTGGTGTACTGAATTATCATTTTTCATGCTGCTCAGATTTTTAAATAAATTTTCAAGATGATTTATTGCCTAATTTTTTAACGCTTCTGTTTTAACAATATATTGTTAGGGATCCAAAAGCACCCCTGCTAAAAATGCGTTAGACCCTTGTAAATATTTTTCTCGTTGTTCTAAGTAATCGTATAATAAATGAGCGTTCGTACTATTTAATTTCCTTAAGTTCACACTTTGTTGTTAACCAGTTTATCAGTAAATCTGACACTGTCTGTTGCTTATTTTCCATATTTTTTGTTGCAATTTTTGAAGGTTTAGGAATCGTACAAAGAGATTCAATTTCATCCCAATCTGAATAAGACAAGAAACCTAAAACTTCTGATGCAAAATTTCTGAGAGGCAATAAAAATTATAACATATCATAAGTTGAATGCCACCGGGTGGGTACATCTAGCTTGGGTTTCCTTACGCGACCGCTTGCACTAATGCGTTTTCAAACTGATTCCGTTCTAAATTTTTTCACAGCATACCTTGCATTGTTTATTATGGACCTTAAGTCAATATCTTCAATGAAATCTTCGTCCGCTTTTAATACATGTGTACAGCAACGGATACAACTTACTCTGTTTAAATCATTATCATCATAAGGATCGTCATTATCATCATCGGCCTCAGAAGAAATAGCCTTAAATCCCAATACTTCATTTCTTACATCATTTAAAATATGTCCCAGTTTCAACATATTTGAGCCACTGTCTGAAGTGAAACTGTATATTTGTTCTAATAAGCTGATATCGTAATCATCTAAAACTTTGTTTGTCAACAATGCTAATTCCTCAGCGCTGTGAGATTCTTCGATTTGTACGATTGCCAGAGTTCAAAGTACGATTCCATTTTCTATAAATTGCGCGTTAACTCCAAAAAATGATCAACCGTGTCTTGTCGCAGCGTAAACTTTCAAGGAAATCATTCTACCCTTAAATTAAAAAAAAGTTAAAATAAATATTTTTTAATTAATTTATTCTTGCAATGAAGAATTCAGAAATAATTTAAAACTTACTTTTAATTCAACTTTGATGATTTCTTTTAATTCGTTGTATCTTTCTTTGATCCACTGTTTCTGTTCAACTTTATTCCACGGTAAGTTTGAACCGGTTTTGTTCCTTATTCCTTCCAGAATTATTGAAACAAGCTTTTTAATAGGATCTTCATTCAAAATCGAAATTGGACGACCTCCCTCAGTTAACATTTCAATAGCATAATCTTTTAAAAAATTTGCTGGAAATTTAATTTTAATTTCAGTATCTTCGATCTTAAATTCTTTAACAGACTGTACAGATTTCGCTTGATAGTTTTGATGGTGTTCAGGATGACAAAGCTGAATATGCCTTTTCATGTTTTCTGCATAACGTCCAGACTAAAAAAGAATCAAGAAATTCAAAAATTTTTTTATCATGAAAATTTTATGTAAATAGCACATAGTATATAATAATAAAAATTAAGTATTATATTCCAAATAAAAATTCAAATTGTATATTTGACAAAAAAAATTTTTTAAAAAATCAAATTAGAAAATTAATTTTTTTTTTTTTTTTTTTAATAAATTAATAGCAAGATAAAATAATAATTTATTTGAATAATTATTCAAATTTTAAAAATTATTCAATTTTTTCAATTATTCAAATTTTAATAATTATTCAATTCAAGTCACGTTCTAAATTAGCAAGATAAAATATTTTACTTACAATATTTTTTTCGCATTTAGAATCTTGCATTTCCATTGAGTGTCTTCTGTGTTTTCGTAGAATTCAAATATATTACTTCTTTTTCCTGTCATTTTTTTAGCAAATGCTGCGCGAGATTGATTTTCCATAATTATACTTTATAAAACTTAAGAAAATATGCAGGTAATTAAAACTTTAGAAGAAGAATGTTTTGAAGTAAAAGTAAAAATAATATTGAAAATAGAAATATGTTAACTTTGTACCCCCCCAATCAAGGAAAAAAAAGTAAGGATGTAAAGTACATGTACCTTTTTCTAATAAAGAAAAAAATATTAAAAGATTTAAAATAAAAATAATTATCAGGTGAGATTTCATTTTTATTTTAAAAAAAGAAATGTTCATAATTTTAAGGAGATAATAAATAATCTTTATAATATTATAAGAAGATACTAGACCTCCCGCGACAATTTTAATAATAAAAGATTTGTACATCTAAATAGGATAAAGATTTTGAATGTATATATCAAAAACATAGAATATCTCTATTGAAAATTCTTTTTTATCTTATTCTGCTCGCACTCAGATAAAATCTCGCGATTAAAAATTTAATCAGATAGAGACAATAATAATTTTCCTGAATATTCTCATTCTCAATGCAAGAGCTAGAAAATAAGAAGTAAAGATCACCACTCTTTTTCGTTCCTCTTCTTCTAATCCTTATTTATTTCAAAAATGAGTAAACAAAATTTTTAGATTTTTACGTATCTTAAGAGTATAAGGCTTTGGAAGTTTTCTGTCAACTCACTACCGCTGAGATATAGTATTAAGATATAATACTAAAGTGGACCTAAAAATAAAGTTTTGGAAAAACTTTGCTCCCCGGGTTTTTTTTGTGAATTTTTGGTCATAAAAGTCCCCAGCTCCAAGGATTTTGATTTTGCTTTGCAAAAACACATGCCTGTAAGCACCTCAATTTTTCCATTTAAATAACTTGGGAATTTTGACTTTTCAGCTTTCTAATTTTTTAACGTGCTGAAAAAATTTTTTTAAACACTACCAATCAGATAGAAAATGAGGTTTAGACATATAAAAACTGATCCCTAAAGTTGTAGAAATCCCGGAACACTTTGTTTTATCAAAATAAAATTTTTAAAAATCGCAATTTTCTCATTTAAAATACATTATAAATAAAAAGCAATGTATTTTAAATGGGAAGATTGCGATTTTAAAAAATTTTATTTTGATAAAACAAAGTGTTCTGAGACTGCTATAATTTTACTCCAGGCAAAACGCGGTTTAGGGTGTATTTTCAGCTACTGACATGAGATTTGCTCTACTATATGTTTTTTGGGTCGCTGATCTCGAAAATCGGAAACTCGAAGAAATTTTCGGAACACCCTTAAATTTGCAAAAACTACCCCCAAAAAGGGTTTTTTTTTTTATATATTAGCAAACTGAGTTTATAAATTTAGCCAAGAATTGGTCTTAGGGGGTTTTTTGGGTCGCTGAACAAGAATTCCAGGTAGTTTACAATGAATAATTAATATTTCACACTTAAATTAGCAAAAATTAACCCTAAAATATTATGTCCATACAGGTTTTTTGGGTCGCTGATCAAGAATTTGGGGGAATTTTTTATAAATAATTAATATTTCAACCTTAAATTAGCAACAACCCCTAAAAAGGGTGTTTTTGCTATTTTCGTACTTTGAGCAGACAAATGAGATCTTTTTTTTAAATTAATATTTCACACTTATATTAATTATTTATCAAAAATTCCCCCAAATTCTTGATCAGCGACCCCAAAAACCCGTAAGGACCTAATCTGGTCGCTCAAAGTGCGAAAATAGCAAAAACACCCTTTTTAGGGGTTGTTTTTGCTAATTTAAGGGTGAAATATTAATTATTTATTGAAAATTCTCCCAAATTCTTGATTAGCGATCCAAATAACCTGTATGGACATAATCTGGTCGCTCAAAGTGCAAAAATATCAAAAACACCCCCTTTTAGGGTTAATTTTTGCTAATTTAAGGGTGAAATATTAATTATTCATTGAAAACTACCTGAAATTCTTGTTCAGCGACCCAAAAAACCCCCTAAGACCAATTCTTGGCTAAATCTATAAACTCAGTTTGCTAATATATCAAAAAAAAACCTTTTTGGGGGTAGTTTTTGCAAGTTTAAGGGTGTTCCGAAAATTTCGGGCATAAATAACCCCGATTTTCGTGATCAGCGACCCAAAAGACATATAGTAGAACAAATCTCATGTCAGTAGCTGAAAATACACCCCCCCCCCGCGTTTTGACTGGAGTATTTTGGGGATCAGTTTTTATATGTCTAAACATCATTTTTTATCTGTTTGGTAGTGTTTAAAAAAAATTTTTCAGCACGTTAAAAAATTAGAAAGCTAATTAAGGTGCTTACAGGCACGTGTTTTTGCAAAGCAAAATCAAAATCCTTGGAACTGGGGACTTTTTATGACCAAAACTTCACAAAAAAAACCCGAGGAGCAAAGTTTTTCTTAAAACTCTAATTTTAGGTCCACTGTAATATAATACCTATAGATGTTTCTAGAATTGACTGAATCAAGTAATACTAATATAATATAATATTATATTATAAAATAATATTAAATTATATATAATATATTATATTATTTGTTTTTATGAGTACTAGAATATCTTAAATTTTTCTCCACGATTCTTATTTTTATCGCAAATCATCTAATAAATTATTTTTAAAAATCAAACATTTAATTTTGAAGAAACGTTCGTTTTTAATAAAAATTTAACTAAGTACGTATAAAATAGTGCCCTATCAAGCAACTAAAATGTTGTCATATTTTTCAGATATTTCACTCTTTAACATAATTTTCAAAAAATTTTATTTTTCCAAAAAATAGTAAAAATTGTTTTATTTTAACTTTATTTTGACACTGGTTTTATGTAATTTCGTTTAAATTAGTTCGAGCCTCGTGATAAAACACAAAGATCCACAGACACACAAATAAATTATTAAAAATACCATAAAAAATAAAAACATGAAAAAAATTTTTTTTTAACAGATTCATAAATATTTGATAAAATTTTAAAGATACCTCCGTTTTGAATAAAAGTTTCAGAAAATACGTAAAAATAAGTGCTAAATCGATTACTACAAAATGCGATAAAAAATTTTTTCGGTAGTCTCGTAATATTTCAATTTTTGTTAAAAATTTTAAAAAATTTTATCAATTTCGAAAACACTAAAAATTAAATATCTCAAAAACTAAGATAGCTGAGTAAAAAATCCACGGCCTATATCACCCGCAGACTTTTTTTCTTTATTTTGATACCGGTTTCATGCTAAACAATTCGGCGGTATTCGAATCACAGCCATTACAATCTATTTTATAGACAATATTAGAAATTTCTTCAATCTTACACTTATCTTTTCCCAACCTAATTAAATTATCAAACTTACTAAAAACACTAACTATACTATAAACAATTGCTTTTTTCTGTGATATTGGATGGTGTGATCAAAAGTTTAAATATCTTCCAGAAAAAGTTTTCTTTCTAAACCAATCAATAATTATTTTATTACTATTATCATTCCTTATCAATAATAAGTCTGAAAAACTAATTTCTTTATTATCGTTTTCTTCCTCAATAGTAAATTGCAGGTATTTATTATAATTATTAAAAGCTTTTACTAGAATATCTTTTTTCTCTTTATCAACCATCAATATACAATCATCAATATATCTTTTATACAAAAAAACTGGAGAATTAAAATTATCTATAGCACAATTACTTACTGCACTACTACTATTTAATTTATTTAATGCATTTTTTTTCCAAAGCTTCCAACACTAATTCTCCAAACCATGTACTTATATTAAATATCCTATGGGAGCACCTAAAAATTTTTTTGGTAAGTTTTATGTAATAATATTTATAATAAATTTCTAATTTTAAAAATTTTTTTGTAGAATCTTGATAAGGATTACTCAATGCAATCGAAACGTTGATACAATAAAAATTGTTTTTTATTATTAATAATTAAAAATTTGGTTTCATTATTGATCAATAAAATCCCAAAGAAATATTAAATTTTAAGTAAGGAACGTTAAAAAATTTGAAAATTTTATTTATTACTTATTATATTATTACAATAACTGATGCTTTTTTATGAATTTATTTGGAAATTTTATTTTGTTTCACCCATTTGGATTAAAAAAATTTATAACCGGTGTGTGTAACTACACGAACAACAAGCATGGAATATGAACAAATCACTCTATTCTTTAAGGATGGATGTTCTCTTGATCCCATGCAAACTGGCTTTAGAAAGTATAGCAGTACTGAAACAGCTGTGCTGAAGTTAAGTGAAGATATTAAGCTGGGAATGAGCAAAAGACTCGTTACCATCTTGCTTCAATTTGACTTCAGTAAAGCATTTGATACAGTCTCCCCGATGAAACTCTTACTGAAGCTTAAGGATTTAGAATTTTCAAAAAGTGCACTTAAGTGGATAAAATCCTATCTTGAAGACAGGCATTTAAAAGTTCTTTCCAAAACTACATCTTCTGATTCTCGTAAAATTAACCTAGGTGTGCCTCAAGGTTCGGTTCTTGGCCCCCTCCTCTTCTGCTTAACATTAATGACTTGAAAGACTTTCTAGATCCTAATATCTTTCGCCTATTGTATGCTGATGACCTACAAGTGTATATTCAGGTAAAGCCTGATGGGTGATAACGTTATCGTTCCTTTCGTACATGAAGTTAAAAAAAGTTTTGGTGTTATACTAGACAGTAAATTTTTCTGGGAACACCATGTAACATCTGTGGGGAAAAAAGTTAATAAAATACTCTATACCCTGAGATTCATCAGGCACTGTACGTCAAAAAATCTTCGATTACGCCTTATACAAGCTCTAGTCACACCTCACCTAGATTACTGTAGTACTGTTTTTCTTGACCTTAATAATATATTAAAAGAGAGACTTCACAGGCTTAGTAATATTGGCATCAGATATATCTTTGGTGTTAAAAGGGATGTTCATGTAACCCCGTACAGGAAAAAGCTCAATTGGCTAACAACTGATGCGCGAAGATTCTACTTTTGCAATATTATTATATATAAAATTATACGTTTGAATCAACCAAACTATTTGACTAGTCTCTTTATCCGACACAAGCCAAAGTCAACAGCCAGAGGAAAACTCATTACCCAGGAATTTAAGATACCTAATATTTTCAAAGGTCATGGTAACAAAAGCTTTCAAGTGCTGGGTACTAAATATTGAAACTCCTTACCATCCACTATCCGATTTTTACCATCCCTTAACAGTTTCAAAGCAGCCCTATTCAAACATCTTAATACAACTGACTGTCTGGCACTGGTTGATCCTTAGTTAATTGTTATTTAAGCCTTTTCCTTATACTTGTAAATATACCTGCCTATATATTTTTATATATCTAATATACATATTTATATATATATATATATATATATATATATATATATATATACATATAAATATTTATAATATACAAATTTATTTCCATTTTATATACTTTATAGACTTAATATGTACTCATAACGGTAATAAATCCAAAAAATAAAAATTGCAATAAATCCTAAAATATAAATTATCCTAAATCCATAAACTTAAAGTATTCTAAATTCTTGTAATAATCAGGGCCTGATCAGGCCCTGACTCCCATTTCAAATTATTCTAAGTCCCTAAATTAAAAACATTCTAAGCCCCCCCTTTAAAAACGTTATTTTTTCACCCCGACCCTAAAAACGTCAATTTTTCTCCCCCCTAAGAACGTCAATATTTCACCCCCCCCTGCTGAGCCAATCTTTTTTAAATTCCCCATACGATGAACATGTTCCATGTTAAAAAGAATGTATTCCTTCTATGTATTATACTTATAATGTAATAAATATTTTAGTTACGAATAAAATATTAATTTTTTTCAAATAATTTTTGGGTAAATTTAAATGAAGTGAGTGCGATTTGTATGGTTGGGTCTTCAAAACTGCTCGAAAATATTTTTTTCTTCTGAAAGATAGCCAGGAAAATTTCCTATCCGGACTTAGAATATAAAAAATTAAACTTATGCAGGAAGATAAATAATAAAAATAATAATAATGTTTTTCTCAACCTCAAAAACTCCCAAGTAATGTAGAAAGATATTTTTTTTTTTTTTTGATCCATTATTTTGGAAAATCAGAAAAAATACTGTGGCGAAAAAATGAAAATTTTCATTTATAAAAACGTTTTTCTTAATCGGGAAAATTCCCGGTTAATGTTAAATGTTTTTTTTTTGTTGATTTTTTGATATGTTATCTTGGAAAATAGGAAAATATGCTTGGGTGAAAAAATGAAAATTTTTATTGATTAAAAAAGTTGTTTTCAATTTCGAAAATGCCTGGGTAATGTATAAAGTTTTTTTTTACGTATTTCTATTCGCTATTTTTGAACACCTTTTTCAATGTTCCGTTTTTCACTTTGGAGATGGATACACTCTTAAATAACTAATCCTAGCTCATTAGATCTTAATGATAGAAGTGTTATCTCAGTGATTGGGTCTGGAGGAGGTTTTTAAACTATGAAGACTTTTTGTAATGGGATGAATATGACGTATATCTCGCTTGTAACTTACATCAAAAGAAGGAAAAAATTACTCCCAAAATTTGTAAAATCTTCGTCTGAAAGAATAAAGGAAGCTAACATGTTAGAAAAAGAAATAGCAATTCAAAAAGGTCAGGTTCTAGATGACGGTACTCCATGGATCATGGTCGAAATCGATCGAAGTTACATGCAAAGAAGTTGCAAGGGTAGCAAGCAAAACTCTCCTGCTGGGATGGCTGCAATTATAGGTTGTGTAACTGGAGATGTTCTTTATGTTGATACACGGGGAAAATACTGTACAGAATGTGAGAGTGCAGAAAAATTAGCCAATATGGCAGGAGAGCACTTTTGTCTAAGAGATTATGATCCTATAGATCCTTCGAGTGGTATGGAACCACAAATAATAGTCGATGGTTTTAATATCAGTTATCCTTTGCATGGTTTAGTCTACAAAAAAGTCTTTGGTGACAATGACACAAGTGTCTATAAAGCAATACTGGATAGTGATCCGTACGAATCTTTAGGTGTTAAGGTTGAAAAAAATTGATTGCAAAAATTATTTGTATCGTAACCTTCGGGGCGTAATAATTAATAAAGTATCAAAAATGCAATTCAAAAAAGTAAACTATGGTGAAACCGTTTCATTAAGAACGTACATCAAGGCATCATCGCATCGGTTAACAACATGTATTGATAATACATATATACATAATATATACATAAAGAGCCTCCGAAGATTTCGACTTGTTAAACCAAACTTTGAACTTACAAAGGGACATAAATAATGTATCAGATCATGTTTATGGGTCTCATAAAAATTGTAAAAGACTCGAAATCGTTTGTGACCCAAATAAAATAAAAAATCAAGTCAATATGATTTCAACTTTAAAAGAGTCAGGTGCTTATCAGTACATTCGTGAAATTTTAATAACGTTCTTCTCAAATGCAAGAAGTTTGTTAATTAATCGTACAACTAATAAATCAGAAAGTCTAAATGGAATTGTAGCAAAATATATTACCCAAAAAGGTATTAACTATGCACAACGTGATGAATATTATGACAGGGTTCAATTTGCTGCGACCAATCGAGAATTAGAGTATGACATTAGAAAAAAAAAATAAACTGCACTAAATCTTTTGAAAAAAGACATTAAAAAATCAGTCGAACCTGCTGGATTATTCATTCATAAGCAATATGCATATTTAGGTACCACACCAGATGCCCAAGTAGAAAATGATAGCATAGTTAAAGTTTTATTGAGTCCGTGTATGGAAATGACAATAAAAGCACTAAAAAACGATAAAATAAAAAGTATTTTTGAAGATAATAAACAATCAATAGTTAAAAAAACAGTCGCTTATATGTCGAAATTCAGGGAGAATTAAACTGCTCTAATAAAAAGTACTGTATTACTATTTTTTTTTGTCAAGGGAATCTTGTGAATCTTGCATCAGCCATGGAGTGTTTGCGGGCCTTAAAGACCCGCAAATTTACATGACCACCGGCGAACGCGGTCGCCGGCTACGCCCCAGATTCTTACTGGATAACCACACTATAAACCCCCCTGCGCTTGTTTGCCCCAAACCGGAACTCCCTTTTCAGGTATAACTTCAGTTTGGGACGCGCAGCCTAGGCAACTGGCCGCTGCCTTCCCCCAGCCTAGTGACAGGAGAGCAATCTACGATAGAAAGCCATCCTCCTTTTTCTTCAACAAGGTGGCCCTTACGTACTCTGCTACTTTGTTCCAATTTTCAGAACTCCGTAGCATTTCAGGAACCACCGTCTCTGGCCTTCAAATTGGGAAGGGCGGGCGCCCTTCCACGTAGCGCACACATCCGAAGAAAGTGTGCTCCACTGTATCCTTCTCGTAATAAATAATGCTTTGAAATAAATAATTGTCCGCATGGGGTCAATTACTGGATGGAAGACCACGGCCTAAAGCTTGCAACGGCGAAGACTGAGATTTTCCTATTCACCCGTAAGCATATTGAGACTATTATCCCAATATCTATTGGGGAGGATAGGATAGAAACGAAGGAACACTTAAAGTACTTAGGAGTGCTGCTGGATACGAAACTGACCTTCATGGCGCAGATTCGGAGAAGTACGGAGAAGGCTGCCAGGTCCACTACTGCGTTAAGCAGGCTCATGAGAAACACGTGTGGACCTAAGACCGGAAAGCGCAGGCTTCTTATGTCGGTAACCCACTCCATACTACTGTATGGTGCAGAAGTATGGGCCGACTGCATAAAGAAGGTCACTTATGCGTCTAAGCTTACGAGCGTGCAGAGGCAAGGAGCCCTGCGAATCTCCTGTGCCTATCGAACAGTGTCGTTGGAGGCAGCTCTAGTCATTGCTGGGCTAATCCCGATAGATCTGCTGGCTCTTGAGAGACAGTATATCTATCTGAACAAAGAGAGGAAAGGTATTGACCGCGCGAAGGCTACTTCGCGCCAGATCAGCCTAAGCGATTGGCAGAAACGCTGGACCGACTACACGGAGAGCAAATGGGCCAAGAGATTGATAGGAGAGATATCACCTTGGATAAATAGAGGGCATGGGGACATTAATTATTTTTTGACCCAATTCCTAAGTGGACATGGACTTTTTTCTCCTGCCTCTTTCGGATCCAGAAGATGAATAGTGCTGAATGTATATACTGTCCTGGCAAAGAAGACACGCCGGAACAAACATTCTTCAAATGCGATAGGTGGGCTGCTAAAAAGTTTCAATTAGAAGCTAACATCGGTCATATCACACCTGAGAATGTGGTTACCCTGATGCTTCAAAATGAAGAAGTATATTCCAAAATTGGCCAGTATGTGGAGTACATACTCCGCACCAAAAAACCTGAAGTCCAAGGTATAGGCTAATATTAAGACGTATTGCGGCTATCCGGATGACTGCAGCTGTTGTACTAACATACTATCATCCCTGCAGTTACCCTTGATACCGCAAGCAATAGTAGATGGTAGGATAATATTTATTTATTTTTTTTTTTATTTATTTATCTATTTATATATATATATATTTATTTATTTATTTATTTATTTATTCACCTTCTTTTTTGATGATAATGAGAAATAACGTATATTTTTAGCTAACATATATTTTATTAAAGATGACAGTACATAAAGACGAAATTTCAACCAGATGGAATGACGGAGTCCTTAACCAGATTGGCGAGTCAGTGGATGCAAGTCAAAAGATGGAGTTCATGAATAGAACTAAATGGCCTTGAACCTGTCCTGAAGTAATGTGAAAACGGTCCCGGGATAGGCTCGCATAAGGTAGGAAGGGAGTGGAGTTTTAGTGGGTATAGGCAAGGTAGGTCGAGCCCCACATAACTGTCAGTTCGGATGCTGATCAGTATGCGTAATTCATTTCTCCACTTCCTACGCAAAAAAAAAATAAAAAAAAATAAAAAAAAAAATAAAAAAGTAATCAGAATTATATGAATATATATTTTACTAGTCTTTCTTACTACTATATATATTTGAAAATTTATTTGTGTATCTGTGTGTGTGGCTGTGTATTATCATCAGAGCCAAACCAGTGAACGAAATTATATAAAACCGGTGTCAATTTAAAGAAAAAATGTCCGCGAGTGACATAGGCCATAGTTTTGCGATTCAGCTATCTTACTTTTGGAGATATTCAATTTTTAGTGTTTTTGAACTTGATAAAATTTTTAAAAATTTTTAACAAAAAATAAAATATCTTGAGACAATCGAAAAAATTTACCGTCACACTTTGTAGTATTCGATTTGGTACCAATTCTTGCGTATTATCCTAAATTTTTATTTAAAACGGAGGTATCTTTAAAATTTTATAAAATATTTTTGAAGCTGGTCGGAAAATTTTTTTAAATTTTTTTACTTTTTGTGGTATTTATAATCATCTATTTGCATGTCTGTGTGTGTATGTGTTTCATCATCAGGGTCGAATCAATGTCAAAATGAAGTATCAAAATATAGAAAAAAATTCAACGGGTGACATAGGCCATAGTTTTGAAACTCAGTTACCGTACTTTTGGAGATATTCAATTTTTACTATTTTTAAAAAAAATAAAATTTTTTGAAAATTTGCTTAAAAAGTGAAATAACTTCTAAATATGATAAAATTTTACTGTCGAAATTGGTATTACTCGATTCGGCACTATTCTATACGTATTCAGATAAATTTGCATAAGGTATCCTGTTTTACCAACACATCTGGGTTTAGGATGCCGTTAAAGTTATTTTAAGATTGGTTTATTGTAGTGGAAAATAAATTAACCAAAGTAGTTGAATATAACTTGTTTTTTCATTGAAAATACTCTAAGTTCCATAATATAAGTATAATATAAGTATAAGTACAAGATGCTAGTATTGAGATCCCAAGAATATGCAATGCGATCAAATGAAAGTTAGAGTAAGAAGTGTCTTAGCTAAGTATTTCAAACAAGTGTCCCACGACATCCCTAGACAGTAGCTTATATGCGTTAATCAGTGTGAAAGAATGTAGCTACTGTATGAGAAGAATTTTTCTGTTGCCGTAGGCGTCTTCTATACCAAGTTCAAAGGTTGCCCTTTGACGTCATAGATGTTATTTTCATGTTGACTTTCAATCTATAAGCTCGTAAATACCATTCCCACATATTGTTTTTTTTCTATTAGTGATCTCTTTTACTACGCATCTTCCACGAAATTAAACATAGTAAATATAATATTACAAAAAAATATATAACATTTTTCCCATACTATGCCTATGCAACAAGGTTACAAGCATCGATTTTTGGTTCCTCAATGAGGAACCATTGTGATAGGTCAAATTTTGATTTTTGATTTCTTGGCATATAAGCACGTTTTGGGACCTCAGGAAGCTAAAAAACCGGTTTTTAAAAAAAGTATGTATGTGTGTGTGTGTGTGTGTGTGTGTATGTAACCGGTGAAATTTTACAACCATTATGGAATTAAGACTATTTTTTTTTCTTTACTACTACTTTACTATAAGAATTATTTTTATCAAAAAATCTCAAACTACTTTTTTTTTTTTTTAATTTGGATGTAATGCCTCATTTATTTCCATGAAAGTACTTATATTTGAAAGTACGATTGTTACTCGATATATCGAATCTGATAATTAATTTTTTGAAAATTTATTTTCGCAAAATTTTCGTCCCAAAAAAATACAAAAAACACCAAATATTTTTTTCTTTTTGGACGTAGTACCTAATTTATTTTTATGAGAGTACTAGTTTTAGAAAGCCCTTTTATAGTAATTTTTTGGATCTGATACCGAATTTTTTCAAAATTTTTTTCTCGAAATTAAAAAAACAAAAAAATTCAAAAAACTACAATATATTTTTTTTTTTTAGTGTAACACCTCATTTAATTCCATTAAAGTACTAATATCTGAAAATATTGTAACCGGTGATATTTCACAACCATTCTGGAATTAGGACCTAATTTTTTTTTCAAAAATATTTTCATTAAAAAATCTTAAACTACTTTTTTTTTATTTTTTATTTGGAGGTAATACCTCATTTATTTCCATGAAAGTACTTATATTTGAAAGTATGATTTTTACTCGCTATCTCGAATCTGATAATTAATGTTTTGAAAACTTTTTTCCTAAAATTTTTTTCGCAAAAAAATACAAAAAACACCTATTCCTTTTTTCTTTTTGGACGTAGTACCTAATTTATTTCTATGAGAGTATTAGTTTTAGAAAGTTCGTTTATTGTAATTTTTTTGATCTAATACCGAATTTTTGCAAATTTTTTTTCTAAAAATTAAAAAAACATTAAAAAAACAGCAATATTGGTTCCTCAAAGAGGAACCATTGTGTTAGGTCAAAATTTGATTTTCTATTTTTTGGCATATAAGCACGTTTTGGGACCCCAGGAAGCTAAAAAACCTGTTTTTAAAAAAAGTCTGTATGGTGTGTGTGTGTGTGTGTGTGTGTGTGTGTGTGTGTGTGTGTGTGTGTGTGTGTGTGTGTGTGTGTGTGTGTGTGTGTGTACGTATGTATGTAATCGGTGATATTTCACAAATATTATGGAATTAAGACCTAATTTTTTTTTCAAAAATTTTTTCACCAAAAAATCTCGAGGTACTTTTTTTTTTTTTGATTCGGATGTAATACCTCATTTATTTCCATGAAAGTACTTATATTTGAAAGTATGGTTTATACATGATATCTCGAATCGGATACTTAATTTTCTGAAAATTTTTTTTCTAAAATTTTTTTCACAAAAAAATACAAAAAATACAAATTTTTTTTTTCTTTTTGGACGTAGTACCTAATTTATTCCCATGGAAGTACTAGTTTTAAGAACCTTGTTTATCGTTATTTTTTGAATCTGATACTTAATTTTTTCAAAATTTTTTTTGTCAAAATTAAAAAAATAGAAAAATTAAAAAAAATGCAATATTTTTTTTTTTTTTTTTTTGTAATACCTCATTTAATTCTATGAAAGTACTAATATCTGAAAATATTATAACTAGTGATATTTCAAAACCATTATCGAATTAAGACCTAATTTTTTTTTCAAACATTTTTTTATCAAAAAATCTCAAACCCCCCTTTTTTTTTTTAATTTGGATGTAATACCTCATTTATTTACCGGCTCGGTAGCACAGAGGTAACGCGCTCGCTTTGTAATATTGCAAAATATTATGAAGTGGGTTCGCATACAGAGCAGTGACAACTTTTTTTTCTGGAAATGAATATTTAATAAAATTAAATATTTATTTTAAGAAGGGAGAGTAGAGCTAGCTGCCGAGTCGCAGGGGGCAAGATGAAATGGAAAGTGCCATTTACTTGCCTCCGTATGTCATGCATAGAGGGCGTTTTTCTAAGGTTTTTCGCGCCTCATTTAAAGCATAGAGTTGTAGAAATGCAACTCTGTGTTTTAAAGACGGAATTGTCAGCATGGCTCCTACAAAAAGTCGGACCTTAGACCGCAATTGGCCTCCCAAACCCTAAAAATCCCTCAATCCCTTCATCAATCCTTTAATTCACCTTCTAATCCTGCAGTTTCACTGACAATTTATCCACATGCTTCCAGACCTAGAGTTATTTTCCAATAAAGGAAAAAGCGGTATATATCTCTATGTATATATCGACTTCCGAGGAAATAAAAGCAAAATATGCGGTTCGGTAGCTGCTTGTGTTAATTGTTGGTGACCTCCGACATAACGTAAGGTTCAAGAGGTTAAACATAAAGCACATACATACCTCATTTATTTCCATGAAAGTACTTATATTTGAGAGTATGGTTTTTACACTATATCTCGAATCTGATACTTAATTTTCTGAAATTTTTTTTTCTAAAATTTTTTTCACAAAGAAATACAAAAAATACCAATTTTTTTTTTCTTTTTGGACTTAGTACCTAATTTATTTTCATGGAAGTACTACTTTTAAGAACCTTGTTTATTGTAATTTTTTGGATCTGATACTTAATTTTTTCAAAATTTTTTTGGTCAAAATTAAAAAAAAATAAAAATAAAAAAAACTGCAATATTTTTTTTTTTTTTTTGTGTAATACCTCATTTAATTCTATGAAAGTACAATTATCTGAAAATATTGTAATTAGTGATATTTCAAAACCATTATCGAATTAAGACCTTATTTTTTTTCCAAACATTTTTTTATCAAAAAATCTCAAACCCCCCCCTTTTTGTTTTTATTTTGGATGTAATACCTCATTTATTTCCATGAAAGTACTTATACTTGAAAGTATGGTTTTTACTTGATATCTCCAATCTGATACTTAATTTTTTGAAAATTTTTTTCCTAAAATTTTTTTCACAAAAAAATACAAAAAATACGAAACTTTTTTTTCTTTTTGGACGTAGTACCTAATTTATTTCCATGGAAGTACTAGTTTTAAGAACCTCGTTTACAGTAATTTTTTGGAATTGATACTTAATTTTTTCAAAATTTTTATTATCTAAATTAAAAAAAAAGAAAAATAAAAAAAATTGCAATATTTTTTTGGTGTAATACCTCTTTTAATTCTATGAAAGTACTAATATTTTAAAATATTGTAACCAGTGATATTCCAAAACAATTTATTATCGAACGAATACCTAACTTTTTTTTCCAAAAATTTTTTTATTAAAAAAATCTCAAAATACTTTTTTTTTTTTAATTTGGATGCAATACCTCATTTATTTCCATGAAAGTACTTATACTTGAAAGTATGGTTTTTACTCGATATCTTGAATCTGATAATTAATTTTTTGAAAATTTTTTTCTCCAAAATCTTCGTTACAAAAAAATACATAAAACATCAAATTTATTTTTCGTATTTGACATATCTAATTTATTTTAATGAGAGTACAAGTTTTATAAATTTAGTTTATAGTAATTTTTTGTATCCGATCACAATTTTTTTTTTTATTTTGATATAAATTATAACACACAAGAAAGAGTGATGGAAATCTTGCCTCTTTTTGACTTCCTTGGATTATTTTGCTCGTTGCTATGATTATTAAATTTATGTATGCAGCTTAATGAAATTATAAACAATAATAAACAGCCTAAAAATATTAAATGGTTATGTTTGCATTTTAAAATAAAGATTTAAAAGTTATATTGGCATTTTTTAAAGAATCAAACAATTTATAGAATTAAATAATTTATTATTTTGTGATTAATAGAAATAATATAAATAATGTTAAAATCTTGAAGCAATTAATGTGGCTATTTTTTTTATTACAAAATATTATTATTATTATTATTATCATTGTTGCGGAAGATTGGTCAAATGCAAGGAGTACACTGAGAAAATAAATTATAAGAAATTATTATAAATTCTGGTAAAAACTCCTATGTTTTTATAATAATTGAGCGAATATTTGTAATTTTCGCATCGTTACCAACCATTTCTTTTATAAAAAAAAATAAAATTAGCTTTTTTTATATTTCTCTCTTTTTAATTATGCAAAACTGATTTAAAATCCATTAACGCCGGCGCGACCAATCCATGGACGCTGGAATTTTCAATTTAATAACAAAATGATCTTAATAATCTACTTTACCAGCTACTAAAAACGAAAAATGCATGTATAATTGCATGGTTGTAATCAATAATATTTTTTGTAAATTAAGATTACAGCCCATTGTTTGAGGAACTTCAGTGCCAGCTAGTTGGCAGGGTATATTTTTTTTGGGGTGCAATTCTTCAATTAGTTCCATTCAATTACTTATATTTGAAAATATGGTTTTTACTCGATATATCGAATCTGATTGTTAATTTTTTGAAAATTAGTTCCAAAATTTTTGATCAATAAAAAAATACTTTTAAAAGTTAATAGAAATGTATGTATGATTGCATGCTTGTAATCGGTGATATCAGTGGCATATTAATGTATTAAGATAATTGTTTGAGGAACCTTAGTGCCAGCTAGTTAGCAGGATATTTTTCTTTTATTATTGTTTAAAAATTTTTTATAATTATTTATTTAAAAGAAAAAAATTTTAATTAATACAATTTTTAAAAAATAATTTTTTTCAAATGTTAATAAATGGTTCATTTTCATTTTTTTTGCAAACATTGATTTAAAAAAAATCGCAAAGAATTATAAAAAAGCTAAGGCTTTTTTATTTCAGGCACGATCACATATTTATTGAGTATTTTCTCTTTAATAATTTTGATGGGATCCACACCTTCATAAATGGAAAACTATTATTTATTATTACATGTTATTCAAAGTATATTCATAAATAATTATTCGAAAATTTTTCTTTAACCCGAATTCGCATAAAAATATTTAAAATTTATAAAGAAAATTTTTTTATCTGCATTAATTAATATAAATAATAGAATTTAGATTATTCGTATTTATTTTTCACCTAACAAGATCATTTGCTGAATATTACTGATCAATAAAACTGGCACCAACTTTCCTTTATAATAATTTACTAAAATGTGCTTTGAAAATATAAAATATACTTTGAATTTCTAAATTTGATTAAAATATCTAAATCTTTCAGTATATATTAATCTTTCTTATAATCCTGAAAAAAATCAAAGAAAAATTTCCCATATTCTTTAAAAAGAATATATTAACATTTTTTAATTACCTAAATCAAATTCTACCCGTGTGCCTTAAGATATTCATTTTATCTGAGAAAAGATAATAACAAATTTGTTAACAGCAATGTATGCTTATTGTATAATTAAAAGCCAATACTGCTGAAAAACAAGTATTAGTTTAAATTCGAGTACTTAATTTAATAGAACTTACTATATCATCTTTTTAAAAATTTTGCATAAAAATATTAATTAAAAGAAATATAAATTTACAAATTTATATATTATTTATTATTTTTATCCACGTTTTTAAAAAAATAGTAGAAGAAGTTTAAAAAGTTGTTTTAAATTACGCGCTTAAATTTAAACTAGAAGACTTTCAGTAGTATAGTTAGGTTAGTCTGCTAGTCGACTGCTAGGTTAATGGCTGTGTTTATAAATTTGTTATTATTTTTTTCAGGTTTATTTTAAATTCTTTGGTGGATATAGTTAAATAAACAAAAGTTTTATTCAGATAAGTATAAAAATTTTTAATATTTTTTTTAAATTAATATAAAGAACGTAATTTCTTTGTTTTTTATTTTTCAGCATTAGAATTATGTTTATGGCAAAACTGAGTGAAAGGTGAGGTTTATTTATGGTTTTTCTTAATCTTAAAGTAATTTAATACGCTTAAAAATGTCTAGATTTCATCCAAAAAAAGCAAAGAAAATAATCCATGATGTTATGTTTTATACATTATCGACAAAAGTTTAATCTGCAGAAGAAGCTGAAAAATGGATGAAACAAATAATAACTGACTTAGTTAGGATAAGAATAGGAAGTAAATTAAAAATATAATAAGTTGTCATTTTTATAACAATCAAATTCATTTTATAACTATATTCAGGTGAAGTGAATAAACATAAGAATTATAAGCTTGCTGTAAATGTTGTATTAATGGAAAATTCTGGATGCGGAATAGGTGCGTGTGGGATGCTGAAACTGACACCATAGCATATGACACTTTCATGGATGTAAGAAACATTTTTAATATTATACTAGGACCATCCTCACGCGCTTCGCGCGTGAGGAGTAGGCATTAATAGAGTGCCCATCATATTAAAAAATTAATTGTCAAATAAAAGAAATTGTTTATAAATTTTGAATAAAATTTTTATTATATTAATTTATTATTTTATAAGTAGCAGAACCTGTAACTGATACGTATATTTCACTATTGTAATTTTTAATTACACCCTTCTTTATCATTATTTCATTTTCTGTGTCTATTCTAATATTTTCTGCGGTAGAGCCCCAGAATACAATTTTAACCTGAATATAAAATAATATAATTAATACATTAACCTTAAAAAAAAATTACATATTAATATTTACATTGATTTTTGTTTCATCAGTTATCAATATTTCACGTCTTTTACCACTACTTCTATCATTTGACCATCCAAAAATTTTGCTTACATTAATGACTTTTCCTTTTATATCTTAAAAAAAAAAAAAAAAAAATTAAATAATCTTATATAAGTTATCTTTTTTAAATTTGAAGTAGTATTTTAATTAATTACTTATAATTGAATCTACTATGCAATTGTCAATGTTATTGCATTTTATAAATTTTTCTTCAGGAATTTCAAAATTTTTTTTTTCATCTTTTAATAATTTAACTTGTGTAGTTTCTATTAATTCAATTTCTAGTTTGTTTCCTAACGTATTATACATCATATTAGCTTTTCTTAATATTGGTCCAGTAAATAAATATACGTTATCATCCTATATATGAAATTATTATTCAATATTTATATATGAAAAAAATTTTAATGATATTAATATTTTAATTCTTTTTTGTTTGTTACCTGTATTATGTCATAAAATTTATCACAGACATCATCTATAGCTATACATCTTTTTATATTTTTTAAACAGTCAATAACATCAAAACTGAATAATTTTGATTTTTTATAAGAAGGTCCATATTCTTTAATTACACTTTTATTATTTACAATAGCTTTAAAGGAAAATCTAAAAATAAAAATAAATAAAAAAAATTGAATATTAAATTGGATATTAATTATATTTAAATTTTTATTTTGTATTAATATTAAATATTTACTTGTTTATATAATTTTCTAAATCATTAAAATCAATACATAAGTCTGTGTCTTTTTCTGTAATTGTATTATTATCTTCAATAAAATCTTCATTAATTTTAATCTTTTTATTTGAATTTTCTTCACCTTTAGTATTTTTTGATCTTTTGTTGTTATTTTTGTCCATTTTTTATTTTTATATTTTTTGAACTAATATTACTATTAAATTTACAATAAAATTTTTATATTTTTTATAAATTATTATTGAAATTGCAAAATTTTTAAAAATCAAAATTTTTATCAATTTTAGGTTAATGTATATTATAAAAAAAAAAAAAAAAAAAAAACTATATATAGAACTCATTTGAAAATAGCTATAATATTTTTTTAATAACCTCTTTTTTTTAAAACCTTTTAAAAAAAATTTTTTTTTTTCAAATTACAGTTTTACAATTTTTCATTTATTTATTTTTTTATATTAAATAAAAAATTATGTTATTTAATATAAAAAAATTTTAATTCATATTGCATTCAATTCTACTTTAGTCAAAGGTAGAAGCGATTTTTTCATTTTCAGATAAATTGTTTTGGGATATTATATGAATACATCATTGGCTTTAGCTATTTTAATTATTTTTAAATATACCAAGATTATATCAAATACATCAATTATTTATTATTGCATATTGGATATTTTTATGTAAGTTAAAAAATATTAATTTATTGGAAATATGAATAAAAAATTTAATATATATATATTTTTTCAAAATACGGATTAGGTTGTAGTTACACTACATGTGTAACACAATATACAAAAAATTTGACTTTTTTTTTACTAAGTATTTAATATAATAGCTAAAACTACCCTTAAAATGTACGTTTCTGCTATTTTCGTACTTTAAACATTCAGTATATGTACATATAAGTATTTTGTGTATATTTTAATTCTTTTTTCATTAATATTTATTATTTTATTTTACTTTAGTCAAAATATGGATTTGGTTGTAGTTAAACTACATTTGTAACAAAATATACAAAAAATTTGACTTTTTTTTTACTAAGTATTTAATATAATAGCTAAAACTACCCTTAAAATGTACGTTTCTGCTATTTTCGTACTTTAAACATTCAGTATATGTACATATAAGTATTTTGTGTATATTTTAATTCTTTTTTCATTAATATTTAATATTTTATTTTACTTTAGTCAAAATACGGATTTGGTTGTAGTTAAACTACATTTGTAACAAAATATACAAAAAATTTGACTTTTTTTTTATAAGTATTTAATATAATAGCTAAAACTACCCTTAAAATGTACGTTTCTGCTATTTTCATACTTTAAATATTCAGTATATGTACATATAAGTTTTTTGGGTATATTTTAACTCTTTTTTCATAAATATTCAATATTTCATTTTTAAAATAGTTAAAATTACTCTTAATATGTGCGTTTCTGTTATTTTCGTATTTTGAACATCCAGTATATATGTTAATACTGGTTTTTGGTTCGCGAATACTTTTTTTTCTTTATTAGTCAATGTTTCACCCTTAAAATAGTCTAATATTAATTTATGGAAATACGAATAAAAAAATATTAAACCAAAATACGGATTTGGTTGTAGTTACACTACACTTGTAACAAAATGTACAAAAAATTTGCTTTTTTTTTTATAAGTATTCAATATAATAGCTAAAACTACTCTTAATATGTACATTTCTGCTATTTTCGTATTCTTTTTTATACTCTTTTTTCTTTATTAGTCAATTGCATATAGGATTATTATTATTTTTTTTTTATTTTTCTTTTTTTTAATTAGATGGATTTAATACAAGAATGGATTTAATCGATTCATTATTTATTGAAAATATAATTGGTGATGGAAATTGTTTATATCGCTGTTTTTCTGTTTTTGTATACAATTCTCAAAATTATCATCATGTATTAAGAGCAAAGGTAGTATCTCATATTGTAAATTATTGGGATCAATACAAAGATTTTATTATTGGTGATCTATCGGATACAATATATATATCAGATAGTTCTCATTATCAAAATTATATGTCTCAAAGGGGTATTTATGCAGGAGATGCAGAATTAACAGCATTTTCAGAAATATATAATGTCCATGTTAGAGTTTTTATATACGACTATGAAAATGATTATATAGATTTAGATAATCCAAGAACATTCGCGGAGTCAAATGCTGAAAACGTTTTAATTTTATTATATAGAGGCATTAATAACGCTGGTCACTATGATGTTTTGCAATATAAAAATAAAATATTTCGACAAAATTTTAAAGCAAACAATACCTACGAACGAAATCAAAAAAATTTATTAAAAAATACAAGCGAAATTAGAATAATTAATAAAAGAGCGAATAATATTACCAAAAATATGTCTGAAGAACGATTATTAAAAAAAAGAGCATCTGATTGTACTAAAAATATGAATAAAGAAAGATTAAATAGAAAACGTAAATTAGAACAAAAAGAAAATTTGAGTCATGTTAGATTTTACAAAAAAAGAAAAATTGATAAATTTGATATAAATAATGTTACATACTATGACTTTGGAGATTTGAATGTACCATGTAAGCATTGTAATGCTTTGTATTTTAAATCAGAAAGGTTTGTAAATAACTGTTGCCACGGAGGCAAAGTTAAATTACCACAATTAAGCAAATATCCCAATGAGTTAAAAAATTTACTTTATGATCGACAATTCAGAGATCTTATTAGATGTTACAATAATCAATTTGCATTTTGCACATTTAATGCACCTAATATTAAATTAGATAAAGGTATATATAACTTAAAAATACATGGACAAGTTTATCATATTATGCCAACTACAGTAACACATTTGAAAAATGAAAAACCAAGATGTGGTCAATTATATATATATGATACAACTACTTCTATAAAAGAAAGAAAAAAACAAAACGATAAATTACATAAAATTCATTTGAAAGTTTTAACTAAGATTTTAGAAAATAATCCTTATGCAAAAAAATATAAACATCTTCATGAATTGTCAAAAAAATCATCATTACCAGAATACAATTTGTATTTTTTAAATAATCCTCAACTAAACAAAAACGTGTATAATGAACCACGTACAGCAGAATGTGCTGCTTTAATTACTACTAAAAATCAAGATATATCTCATGATTTTGATGTTTGCATTTATCCTAAAAAAGGAAACCATAAAGATTATACTTATTTAAGTAAGATATCAATGCATTTAGATCCATTAACCTTTCCATTAATATTTCCTTCTGGAGATTTAGGATGGAACACTAAAATGATACAAAATAATAATTCGAATAAACGATTAACTGCATTACAGTATTATGCTTATAGAATATCATTTAGAATATCATCAGAATTTGATCCAATTTTATTTTGTGGACGACTTACACAGCAATATATAATACAAGCTTATATTGTCATTGAAACTAATCGTTTAAATTTTATTAGGTATAATCAGAAAAAATTAAGGATACATTGTTATCAAGGAGTCCTGGATCACATTTCTAACTATGCAGCCAACAATTCCAATAATTTCTCAGTAAAAGCGAAATTAGGCAATATTTTTTGTTTACCATCAACATTTTTAGGAGGTCCTCGCCATATGCATCAGATATATCATGATGCATTGGCTATTATGCGACACATAGGTCACCCTGATATTTTTATAACGTTTACTTGTAACCCAAAATGGCCTGAAATTGAACGCGTTTTAAAAAAATTTCCGGAAGGTACAACATGTAACGACATCCCAAATATTATCAATAGAATATTTTACAATAAGTTATTGGCTTTAATAGATGAAATAATTAATAATAAAATTTTTGGTGATATTGCTGGATATGTTTTTACAATTGAATTTCAAAAACGTGGGCTTCCACACGCGCATATATTATTTACACTTAAACCTAATAGTAAAATTTTAAATCCATCGGATATTGACAATTTTGTTCAAGCAGAAATACCTGAAAATGATGAAGAATTAAAAAACTTAGTTATTAAACATATGGCACACGGGCCTCATGAGGGTAAAAATTTTTATTGCTTTGATAAAGAGAAAAAATCTTGTAAATATAAATATCCGAAAATGTTTTGCGAAGAAACTACATTTGAAGAGAACGGTTTTCCAAGGTATAAACGCAAAAATAATACTCGAAAAAAAAATACATATAATGGTAAAGTCAATGGTCGCCTTATTCCTTTAGATAATTCAATGATAGTTCCTTATAATCCTACATTACTAAAAAGATATAAAAGTCATATTAACGTAGAAATTTGTAGAAACATCGGAAGTATTAAATACTTATACAAATACTTACACAAAGGTTTTGATAGAGCTTTAATAAAAATTGGTTCAGAAAAACAAGAAAATAATGAAGTTTATGATGAAATAGAAAATTATTTGAATATGAGATATATAGGACCGTCAGAAGCAGCATGGCGTATATTAGAGTTACCTATGGCTGGAAGATCACACGCAGTTCAGCGCTTAGCTATCCATACTGCTAATCAGCAGAATATTATATTTGAGGAATATAAAGAAGATGAAATTATTGATAAAAATAATAACACAACTTTAACTGCTTGGTTCGAATTAAACAGAAGCGATACCAATGCACAAAACATAAAATATGAAGATATACCTCAATTTTATTCATATAATAATCAAAAAAAGCAATGGTGTAAACGTGTGAATTCATGCAAAACAATTGGAAGACTAAGTAATGTTTCACCTAAAGACGTTGAACGATTTCATTTAAAATTAATTTTACGTTGCATTAAAGGCGCCAAATCATTTGATGATTTAAAAATTTACAAAGGGATTTTATATAATACATATCAAGAAGCAGCTAATGCAATGGGATTGATTGAAAATGACGAACACTTATTTAAAATATTTGATGAAGCTTGTAGTATAATGATGCCTAAAGAATTAAGACATTTTTTTTCATGGTTTCTCATCGCCGATAAAATGGCTACAAAATATGCACCTTTGCTTTGGAATAAATATAAAAATTTTTTTGGTGAAGACTTTAATGAAGATAAAGATAACTTAACTTTACTTGAAATTGAAAAAATATTAAAATTTGAAAACTTATCATGTGAGGCCATTGGGTTACCAAAACCGATTCAACATTTTAAAAATGTAAACAATATTGAAAATTATGTTGAATTGTCATTAAAATATGCAAATTTATTAAATGATGAACAAAAAAAAATTTATAATTACATAATTAGTAAAGACAGAAAAACTAATATGATTCTCATAGAGGGTGCTGGAGGTACTGGAAAAACATTCTTATATAACGCATTAATTTATTATTTTCTTGCTCAAAATAAAAATATACTACCTATGGCATGGACTGGAATTGCCAGTTTATTATTATACCTTGGTACAACAAGTCATAGAATATGGAAGTTACCATTAACTTTAACAGATAATATGTGTTCAAATTTTAAAACTGAAATTGATAAAGAAAAAATTAAAAATTGTGATGTTTTCTTATGGGATGAAGCTTCTATGATTCCATTAAAAGCATTAGAATTTGCTGACAAAATAGTCAGAGATATTTGTAATAATGAGACTACACCGTTTGCTGGTAAATTATTAATATTAGGTGGTGATTTTCGACAACTGTTACCAGTCGTTAAAAATGGTACTAAAGAAAAAATATTAGATGAATGTATAAAAAATTCTGAATTGTGGAAACATTTTAAAATATTAAAATTATCAAAAAATATGAGATCAGAAAATGAAGATTTTCAAAAATTTTTGTTAAATATTGGAGATGGAAACATAAGTAGCATGAAAATACCAGACGATTGGTTGACAAATGATATATGTTCAACAATATATGGAAAAGAATTAAATACAGAAAATGATTTAACAACACGAATAATACTTTGTTGTCATAACAATGATGTTAACAACATAAATAATAAAATATTATCAAAATTAAATACTGAAGAAAAAACTTATTATAGCGTAGATTTTATATCACATAAAGGATCTGATTTGGCTGACGAAAAATTACAACTTGATTATCCAATTGAAGAAATTAATAAAATAAAAATTCCTGGCTTACCTTTTCATGAATTGAAATTAAAGGTCGGTGCTATAGTTATACTACTTCGCAATTTAAATCTTCATGATGGATTATGTAACGGAACCAGAATGAAAGTAACAGAATTATATGAATTTAATATAAAAGTAATCATTTTAACTGGAACTTCAAAAGGAAAAATGGTATTCATACCAAAAATTTTAATGGATTCACAAGAAAATTCATTACCATTTATTTTAAACAGACGTCAGTTTCCAATAGCTTTAGCATTTGCGATAACTATCAATAAATCTCAAGGACAATCATTCGATCACGTAGGGATTTTCTATAGAAGATCACTATTTTCGCATGGACAGCTATACGTTGCTCTATCTCGTTGTAGAAATCCTAATAACTTATTCATTGAAAACGCATCTGAATATAATGAAATACAAAATATTGTATGGAAAGAAATTTTAAGAAAATAAAAAATTTAAAAAAATTTATAAAAATTAAAAAATTCTAAATTTCCAGTATCATTTTTAACCATACCTATAAAAATAATTTTATAGACAGTCCTAAGTCTGTTGAAATGGGAAGGAAAATGATTGGAAATATATATAATAAATAATACAACATAAAAAATTAAAATAACTTAAAGTCTCCATAGCAACCGTTAGCATAGTTACCGTCTCCATAGCAACCGTTATTACCGTCTCCATAGCAACCGTTACCATGGTTACCATTCCCATAACAACCGATACCATGGTTACTGTTTCCATAGCAACCGTAATTACCGTCTCCATAGCAACCGTTGCTATGGTTACCATCCCCATAACAACTGTTACCATGGTTACTGTTTCCATAGCAACCGTTATTATTAGTGGTGATCACGTGATACACGTGGTGATTACCATAACATCCGTTATCATGGTTACTGTTTCCATAGCAACCGTTAACATAGTTACCGTCTCCATAGCAACCGTAATTACCGTCTCCATAGCAACCGTTGCTATGGTTACCATCCCCATAACAACTGTTACCATCGTTACTGTTTCCATAGCAACCGTTATTATTAGTAATGATCACGTGATACATGTGGTGATCACGTGACATACACGTGGTGATCACGTGATATACACGTGGTGATCACGTGATATACACGTGGTGATCACGTAATATACACGTGGTGATCACGTGACATACACGTGGTGATCACGTGATATACATATTGTGATCACGTGATAACCACGTGGTAACCTGCCTACAGCGGCGATAATATATTTATAGTATAGGTAGATAAATTAATTTTAATTTGTTTGACTGAGTTGTTCCAGATATTTCCTATTTTATTACTTTTTTAGTTAATTTTTTTGGTATTTGAAATCAGTTTTTTTGTGATAACTCAACAACAACTTATTGAAATTAAGCCAAACTGGAGGAGGCAAATCTAGACATCAAATAACAAATTTTGTATCAATTTTTTTTTTGATTCATCGAGTTGTTCCAGATATTTACTATTATTAGTCAATTTTTTTGTTAACGGAAATCAGTATTTTTGTGATTGCTCGACAACAAATGGGTGAAATTTAGTCATACTGGAGGAGGCACAACTAGATACTGTACAAAAAATTATGTACCAATTTTTTTTTTATTTCATCGAGTTGTGTTTGAAATTTGCTCCGTACAGTTTCTCGAACATACATACAGACACACATACCTTCAGTATAAGCATGTTAGAGGCATCGGAATGACTTGGGGACAAAATTTCTCCACAAATTAGACAATTTTAGGAACTTTTCGTTTTTTGACCTGACAAAATTATAAGGCACGATTTTCATCTATGTATTGCATACATAGGGTGATCGTGCCTAAAAATAATATAAAAATCTTGTTTTAGTATTGTAATTTTTAGAAAACATAAAGTAAAAGTTTTTTTTATCAAAGGATCAACTTGTTATTGTCATAAAAACTTAGTAAAATTAAAAAATTTTTATTATTGTGCTTTAAACAGATTATTTCTTGAGGTATAAAAAAGTATTTTTATGCTTTTGTGAATAAATACGAAATTTTCGGTCATATTTTAAACTAAAATAGCATCTAAAACATTAATTTAAAGTTAAATAGCTGTTGGTACATCTAAAATTAAGTGAAATACAAACTTTAAAAAAAAGAAAATAAAAATCCATGCACTTATTGTGCTTAAAACACCATGCAAGTTCTTAATAGGAACGGTAAAGGCTTTTTTGTCATATTTTAGCCACAAATTTTTTTTTCAACGTAAAATTTTGCTAATTTTTATGGTGTATGGTCAAAAACTTTTTGAAATACAAACTTTAAGACAAAAAAATTTGTAAATTCTTAGTTCAATCGGTATATACGACACCGTGACACTATTTATGCAAAAAAAATTAAAATAAGCGAAATATTTATAACATGTAATATATAAATATATATTACATGGGTATATCCATTACTTTTGTGCAATGTGCACACCCATGACTTCGATCGGGATCAAATGTTCAGGGGTGGTTTGAGGTAATAAAAAACTCAGACAGCCAATATTTTAACCATTATTTAGACGGTTTGCCGAGGTATAAGCTCTAAAAGGTCCAAAAATAGCTGTTTTTATCCAATTTTCAAAAATTTACTGGTCATCAAGGATTAATCAAAAGAACATCCGGCTAGTCTCATTTTTTTCCTTGAACTTTCAACTTTTACCAAAAAAATTTTCAAAAAGTTTCAAGGAGTTGATTTTTACTGGCATTGATTAATGTAAGATTCATTTTATCGAAAAAAGCTGATTTTTTAACTTAAATTGTTACCCATCAACTATACTTTTGTGTACTCTATTAGTTTAACCTCTTTGGTTAATATATGTATAAAATGTCTGTATTAAAAAGTAGGAGAAATTCTTCTTTTTACGTGTCCTTGACTGTTTTCTAAATTTAATATAAACGAAAGGAAAGAAGGACACATGATCAAGCATAGTTTTAGTTAGTTCGTTACCGAAAGTCAAATGTGTATTATTAATTCATTTATATTGTAATTCAATAAATATTAATTATTTTATTTTAAATTAAAGCAAAGTTAAAATAAGTGAACGTTCTTTAAATTTAGCGACTTTTCAATTCCAATGGATACTTATTATATATCTGAGTAAATTCAAAATAAGTCTGGTGGCTGGAGTGTTCCCAAAGCAGTGGAAGGTGGCACGTCTCGTGCTCTTGAACAAGGGCAAGGGAGGAGCCCCGGACTCTCCATCATCTTACAGACCTTTGTGTATGTTAAATACCATTGGTAAGGTGATGGAGAGTATGCTCCGGGCAAGGCTCAGAAGGGCAATCGAGGAGGGCGGTGGTCTCTCCGACGAGCAGCATGGCTTCCGTGAAGGGCATTCCACGATAGACGCCATCCGGCGTGTCGTGGATACCGTAAAGGCTGAGAGGGAAAAGCGGCCTGCAATTCGCAAGGACGTCCTTCTGGTAACGCTGGACGTCAAAAACGCTTTCAACTCGGCCAGGTGGGATGACATGATCCGGTCTCTCGAGTACGATTTCCAGATACCCAGCTATCTGGGTAACGTACTAAAAGATTACCTGCGGGACCGGAGACTGCTCTACGACACGCTCGATGGAAGGCGTGAAAGGGTTTTGAGTGCAGGCATCGCGCAGGGCTCGGTTCTTGGACCGGACCTGTGGAATGCCTTTTACGATGGCTTGTTGCGCGTCCACCTCCCGGAAGGAGTTTCCCTGATCGGGTACGCCGACGACGTGGCCCTGACCATAACTGGCAGGGACATGGAAGTGACCCAGGAGAGGTTGAATCTAGTCATGAGACGGATCAACCTCTGGATGGGCGATCACGGGCTCCAGCTTGCGATCCCAAAAACGGAGATTGTACTGCTCACCCGTCGAAGGGTTCCCACCGACTTCGATGTAATTATCGACGACGGCAGAAACCCTCACACGATCCGAATTAGAACATCGGTGAAATACCTGGGAGTTCAGCTTGATAACAAGCTGACCTTCTGGGAGCAATTTCAGAGGTCGTGTGAAAAGGCAGCGTCGGTCGCATCCTCCCTGTCAAGGCTCATGGCCAACATTGGGGGACCCAAACCAGGGAAGCGAAGGCTCCTGATGTCAGTCGTCAACTCTGTCCTGCTTTACGGATCAGAAGTCTGGGCGAAGACCACAGAAATTGCCAAGTACAGACATAAGATATCGTCTGTACAGAGGCAAGCGGCAGTGAGGATCGCCTGCGGATATCACACGGTATCTCTAGAGGCGATCCAGGTTGTCGCCTCGGTGATACCCATCGTTCTGCTAGCGTTGGAGCGGAAATTCATCTACGAGAGCGTAGATGAGCGCGAAGTGGCATCCACTCGCGCCCGCTCCAACTCTATGGAAGAATGGCAGAAACGATGGAAAAAAGACGAAGAGGAAAATGCCCAATGGACGCGCAGGCTGATCTCAGATCTGCAGGAATGGATGGGACGACAGCATGGGGAGGTAGATTTCTACCTCACCCAGTTCCTAACTGGACACGGATATTTCCGTGTCATGTTGGAGCACTGGCAAAAGGTGGCAACAAAGGAGTGCTTGCACTGTCCGGGCGTGGATGATACAGTAGAGCACACATTCTTCGAATGTGTGCGCTTCGCGGAGGGGCGCCCGCCCTTCCCGATTTGGAGGCCGGAGACGGTGGTCCCGGAAATGCTACGGAGTTCCGAAAACTGGAACAAAGTAGCAGAGTACGTGAGGGCCACCTTGCTGAAGAAGAAAGAGGAGGGCTTTCTATCGTAGAGAGCTCTCCTGTCCCTAGGCAGGGGGGAAGGCAGCGGCCAGCTGCCTAGGCTGCGCGTCCCAAACTGAAGTTATACCTGAAAAGGGAGTTCCGGTTTGGGACAAACAAGCGCGGGGGGTTTAAAGTGTGTTTATCCAGTAAGAATCTGGGGCGTAGCCGGCGACCGCGATCGCCGGTGGTCTCCCAGTTGTATTCTTTGTACAACTGGGCGGTCATGGAAATTTGCGGGCCTTTACGGTCCGCAAACACTCCATGGCTGATGCAAGATTCACATATTTTCCTTGAAAAAAAAAAAAAAAAAAAAAAAAAAAAAAATTCAAAATAAGTCAAAAAATTTTTCAGATTTTTTCACTTTTCTTTCATTTTATAAACTGTTTTTCATCATTATTTTTATATCCTAAGTGATTACAGATTTATGCAAGCAATCTAAATAATCTAAGTGGTTGACTTAGATTAGTGACAAATCTTAAAAATATGCCTGGAATTTCGATGTAAATCCAACTTTGATTTTTTTGCTAAGTTTCTCATCAGTTAGAGAATCGTATTTTCTTACATTTAAGTCATCTTAAATTTATTGCTACGAAAAAAAATCTACCTTACAGATGGCATATTTTTTTTTTAGAAGTTTAAACTTATAGTCTTCTAAATTACATCATGAATCTACTAAAACATATAAATTACTAATAATATTATATCTGATTCTTAAAGATTTTAACCCACAGATACTTAAAGAAAAAGTTTTAACATATTGGATGTCATTTAAATTTATATATAATTAGTTTAAGAATTAATATCCTATTTACCTTGAAGACAGGCAACTATAGCTCCCATTGAAGGTTGACTTGTCATACCCGACATACTATCGACTGCAACATCAATTATATCGGCTCCAGCTTCTGCACAGCAAAGCATTGAAGCAACCGCAGCTCCAGCAGTATCATGAGAGTGAATATGAATGGGAATATCAGGATGCCTTTGTCGGATGGCATCAATTAAAAGTTTAGCTGCATTTGGCTTTAAAAGACCAGCCATGTCCTTTATAGAAAGTATATGACAACCAGCTTTAATTAACTCGTTCACCAAAGAAAGATAATAATTAAGATTATATTTTGTACGAGAAGAGTCACTGACATCTCCTGTGTAAGAAATAGCTGCTTCAACTACACCACCAGCATTTCCTGCTGCCTCCATACCTACAAATAAATGTTTATGAATAAATATTTTTTTCTACGCACCATGAACAGATATCAAGTTAACAGAAAGATTACGTGAAACAAATTTGTAACATAAAAATAAAAATTGTAAATAAAATAAGCTAGGAATCTTTTCTTATTCTTGAAGGAAATTGAAATTTCTTCAATTCAAGAAAAATTTAAAAAGTAAAATCTTATTATTAATTCCCTAGAGTTTAAAATTGGGATGCTAATTTTAGAATAACATACCTATTAGAGAAGTATTTTAAATTTGCTATTGAAAATGCAAGGGGACTTGTAAGTATGACTGTACTGTTTGGAGAATCATTAATTTTAGGCTAGTCCCTGCAAATATTTCTCAATTGCTAGGAATCCTCAACTTGTAATTTGCATGTTACAACTAGTAGGAAAGATGAAATTTCAAAATGCACTGCTAGAAACTACCTAAAAGTTAATGATTTCGAGAACAACATGGCAATGCGTTCAATTTTAAAATTCTACACATTTTAAGAACAAATTACGTTTTTTGATATTTGGGACGGAGTGTGAAGAAATGAATGATATTCCAAAAGTCATAACTGTACATTAAATTTTATAGTAAAAATTTAAAGTACTCCTCTAAGCTGTTTTTTATTTCGTAATTAGCAATCTAGTTATAAAATCTACAGAATTTAAATTGACATTTTACTTTTTGACTGAAGAATAAAAATTGTTCAATATCTTTTGCAAATTGCATAACTTCTACAAATCATTAAATTTGTAAAAGTTCTGCTATTGTACATAGTAAAGCACATTGCTATCAAAACCTTTTTAAAAAATGATGTAAAAAGTTTCTAAAACGTTTCTGATATATTTTCATATTATTTTAAGTTATCGTTTATTTTTATAACTATCGTTTAAATAATTTAAAATAAAAATACTAATAAATTTAACTGTAATTTAAAATAAAAATTGAGGTAGACGATAGGTACAATAAATTAATTACTAAAACTTAAAAATTATCAAATAAAGAAGTTTTTATAATATAAGTAAAAATTAAAAAATTAAACAAGCAAAATGATGTTATTGTAATTGAAACTATAGAATATAGTTATATAGTAGAATATAGTTATATAATAGAATATAGTTAATATGTGTATATCATATACGTATGTATTAGAGAGTACACTAACTATAAAAATTAAGGGAATCTCCTCAATCAGTTATCTGTCGTACATTGACCTTGCGATGGAGTCTCATTTAAACTCATTAATTCTCATTAAATCTTTTTTGAGTATTCTAGAAATTAATAGTTTGTGAGATTTGAATGAGAACTTTATTTTTTTTTTAAGGAATTTTTTGAGAATATAAGTTTTAATCATAATTCAATTAGAAATGGTTTTAATGCAAAAATTCCAATAAAAAATGATAAGATTCAATCAGATATAACTATACCTTTCTAAAATAATTTTTATACTAGATTTTAAAAGAAATTTTTCATTTAAAGGAAATTAAAAAAAAATTGTAAATCAGGTTTTACTTGTTTTAAATAGGTATATCAAACTAATTTAATTTTTAGAATTTAATAGAAATTTCTGCTTAATTTTATAAGATCTAATAAAAAATTTCAAATTATTCTTTAAAAATTTTTTGCTTAACTTGGACGTATCTAATATCTTTTACAAGTACAATAATATAAGCTTTAAAGAGAATTTTCTACGTTTTATAAAATAAATCATGTATTTTAAATAAATTATCTTTTTTAGTTAATATAGGAATAAGTAGTAAATAAGTATAAGTATTAAATAAGTATAAGTATTAAATTGCAATTTATTGTGTAATGCAGAATTTATTAGAAAGTTCTGTTTATGCAGTGAATTAAAAATTTACGGAATAACAAAATAATCCTAAAAAAATAAATTTTTTGTACAAATATGAATTACTTCAATAGCATAATTAGATTCTGTTGGGGACAAACACTCATGGTCTTAAATCATTTTTATAAGCTCAATTATTGGGTTTAGTTGTAAGGATATCTTTTAACCTTTATGGTATTTGCACGCTTAGCAACTAAATAATAACGACCAGTGGAGGCTGGGATATTGATGAATCAGAGCTTATAATTATTTGAAAATACAGCTGACCATCATAAGCACGCTGAATTTGAAAATGAAATCTTACTGGAATTATCATCTATAAGTTTTTAAAGTCACGCGATGTTACAATTTCTTTTACAGCAATAATTCAACGATGCAAAGGTTGCATTTGCCTCGATAAACCCCAAACAAAAATCCAATTAATCTACATAATAAAATATACTTTTTTTTTCATCAAAATAGGTAGATTCACGTAAACAATTAAATATTATAATTGTAAAATTGCAAATATGTTTTATGTTTTTTATTTGGTTATAATATTTAGGCCAAAACATACGCTAATATTTTAAAAAGAATGATATTATAGGCTAATTGCTTCTACATTTCGTGGTGGTTTGATATAGATTTTAATAATTATTATCTTTTCTCTCGTTACGATCTTTTGCATACTATCAGTATGGTATAGTACGATTTGATTCTATTTGGCAAGCGCTCATGGTCTTAAAAAATTTTTATAAGCTCAATTATTGCATTTGGTTGTAAAGATACACGGTAGAGCTGCAAAAACTGCAAAATTCAACCAATTGGTTTAATATTCACCCAGTTGGTTGAATTTTCAACCAAAAGCTGAAATACATAATAAAAACGATGTTTTTATAGTACAAGGTAAAAAATGATCAGGGCATCCATTAAAAGTGAATAAATTTTATTATATTATTGTAATTAGTAATTTTTTATGTACTATTTGATGTAGTTATTTCAGTAGCATACACTTTGAGATCAATCCTCTTATAAGTGTATACTTTGAGAATGGTTCGGTGTATACATTAAGATATGTATTTTAAGAACGTGAACTTGTACACTTTGAGAAGTAGGCGTATTTTTTTTAAAATTAATCTTGAATAATAATACATTTAAAAATAAATTATTATCTGGTGCTGTTTCAATTAGAACATCAAATCCATTTCGTACGTCTTCAGGTGGTAACAATGACAAACCAAAAAATGTGGTTAACCAAATGCCTACTTCTGATTCTTCGTTTTCGTATTCTTTTTTTAAAAATCTATCTTCTTAAAAAACTTAGGTTTGCACATAGCAACTTTAAATTATCTTTTGTTGTAAATATAATTGTTTGCCTAGCACCTACATAACAAAAACTCTGATTATTTTCAGTAAAAGTAACTTCTTGAAATAGTGGTGTAAGCCCCTGGGTCGCCTCGTCTAAGGATTTAGTATTAAGGATCGTACTGTTTAGAATATAATACATAATTATAATAATCATAGTAGATATCAAAATATTAACCCTCCACCTGTCCTCTATATTTTTACCTCCTCAGCCTGTCCTCTAGGTCGATATCGTCCACATCATTTTTTAACACCTTTAAAAACAATTTTTGGCCAAAATTTTTTTTGAGGTTTTAGATAAACATCCCAATTAAAGATTAAAAAAGGTTTTTGGCTAAAATGTCCGCTCAGTTTTGCGGAAAAATTCCGGAGCAGCGGAAAACGAGCATTTTTTCGATTTTCGGTTAAAAATTCATAACTCCGGCCCTAATGGGTATTAACGAAAAATATTCTAGGGTTTTAAGCTTCAGATATATACCTTCAAAAAAAACCTACCCAGGTTTGGCTCCACTGAAAAAACCATAATTATTTCGCAACCTGAAAATGGGCCTTTTTTCGAGTAAAAAAAATTTAAAAAATTGAAGGTTTTTTGGAATAAAAACCCACTTAGGGGCATTAAATGTTCAAAAAAGTTATTTAAAAATATACTTCACCCTTTTTATAAGTAAAGAAAAAAAAATTTTCAAAAAAAATTAAGTTTTTTGGTCGAAATACAATTAAATTTTGGAAAAGTAAAAAAATTGATTTTTTTAGTGAAAACGGGTCAAAAACACGTATTTTTTTATGTTACATTTATTTGTACATGAAAAAAGTATAATATATGAAGAAATTACTTCATTTGGAGCAAAAATAACAAAATAAATATTCAAAAAATTTTTTTCATTTAGTCATAAAATAATTGTGAGTCTATACAGACATAATCTAAAGTTACAATATCATATTCAAATGTTCTAAATAAATTTAGTTTAATTATAATACAGACCTGATGATGGGAATTTATTCCTGAATCTAGTCGTCTAATTATTATACAAAAACAAGTTGTAATAAGAAGGATCAATAAATAAATTAAAATAAATATGTTTTGATTTAATTAATTAAAAATAAAAATATCATAATAAAATTCATTCACTTTTAATGGATGCACTGATCATTTTTTACCCTGTACTATAAAAACATCGTTTTTATTTTATATTTTAGCTTTTGGTTAAAAATTAAACCAGTTTTGGTTGAAAATTCAACCAATTGGGTGAATATTCAACCAATTGGTTGAATTTCGCAGTTTTTGGTTTAATATTCAACCAATTGGTTAAAAATTCAACCAAAAACTACGATTGGTTGAATATTAACCCAAAGTAGCTCTACCGTGTATCTTATACCACTATGTTATTCGCATGTTTAGCAATTAAATACAATAACGACCAGTGGAGGCTGGGATATCGATAAATGAGAGCTTATAATCATTATGGAAAATGCAGCTGGCCACACTATGCGAGCTGAACTTGAAAATGCGAACATACTGGAATTATCATCTTTAAATTTTTAAAGTAACAAATTTCATTTTCAGCAATAATTTAAAGATTCGAAGGCTGCATTTTCTTCGATAATACCCAATAAAAATATCAACCAGGCTATACTAAACATGCGATAACCCTTTTATAAAAATCGATGGAGATCTAAAGTTTCTTCTATTCCGTACATCTTATAGGAATTTTTTAAAGAACCAAACAATTTATACATTTGTAAAAAAACGAAATAATATAATAAAAAATGATAAAATATTGAAGCAATGTGGTTATTTTGATACTATTAAATATTATTAAGGGGAAATTAAATTAGCAAACTCGTTACGAAAGATTTTGGAGCCCTATTAAAAATACAAAGAGCCATATTATTTTGAAAGCTTTCAATCTAGAAGCTTGAAAATTATTATACTACCATATTTATACGTACTAAACTTAGCTGATTTTTTTTTTTAAATTTCAGATTTTCAGCTTCACTGAGAATTATTGAAATGCGCAAACTCCAGTTTGAACATTCCATCAGTTCGTTTATATTTTTATTATATACTAGCTGAGTGGCCTCGCGATGCTCGGCTTAACCAAATAAAAACTCTTGTGCATTAATTTTTTTACATTTTAATCATATGTAGTTAATTATAATAAATTTAATCATACGTGATTAAAATGCAATTTAATTTTATTTAAAAATGAATGAGAACAGAATTAATTTTATGCTTCTAAAATTAACAAAAAAATTTTATAATTCATATTAAGAAAAAGTTACATGATTATTTATAAATATTTATAACTAATGAGGTATATTTTATAACATAAATAATTATTGATAATAAATAATAATTGAAAATAAAATATAGTGATATGCAGTTTTTTTAACAAAATTTGCAGTTTTTTTCATATTGTAGATACATAATTAATATTTAAATATTTTCTATTTTCATATTCATCACAACTGATATTGTAGACAATCAATATGAATTTTACTATAATTTTTTATTGTTCATAAATAGGACAGGCGATATCCATTTCACTCTATGGTGAAATTTTTGGGATTTTCCATATATAAAACAACTAACAATATAGATTGAAATTTTTACTGTTTTTTTATATTTTAGACAATCAATATGAATTTTACTCTGGAGTGAAATATTTATTTATTATTTTTTTTTTTCATAAATAGGACAGAAGATATTCATTTTACTCTATAGTGAAATTTTTTGGGTTTTTTCTTATATAAAACAGTCAACAATATAGATTAAAATTTTTTCAGTTTTTTCATATTGTTGACAATCAATATGAATTTTAATATCGAGTGAAACTTTTATAATATTTTTTATAAACTTTTATAATTTTTATAATGTTTTCATAAATAGAACAGCCGATATCCATTATACTCTATATATGGTTAAATTTTTGAATTTTTTCATATATAAAACAACTAACATTATACATTGAAATTTTTGATGTTTTTTTATATTGCAGAGAATCAATATTAATTTTACTCTAGAGTGAAATATTTATGATTTTGGTTCCTCATAGAGGACCCATTGTTTTAGGTGAAATTTTTATTTCTGATTTTTTGACATATACGCACGTTTTGAGATCTCAGGATTCTAAAAACCAGTTTTTAAAAAAATTATGTATGTGTGTGTGTGTGAGTGTATGTATGTAAGTATGTATATAGCACTGTCACCGGTGATATTTTACAACCAATATGACATTAAAAAAGTAAAAATAATATTTTATTGACCAGAATTGGAGCTGAACTTAATTTTTTATTGTTTCAAATTATTTAAAATAAATAAAACAATACAAATTAATTGGATGTGTAACAATTTTTTTATTTCACAATATTTCACCAACAAATCCGTTGGCCTCTTCAGGTGATCTGAATGCAAAAATTATATAATTTTTTCTTAATTACTAATGAACAATATGAGAATTTAAAAACATTTTTATATTAACAATGTGTTAAACTTACATAAAAATACTTGTTTTTTTGAGCTATGCGACACTGGGTGCTGCCGACATGAGACTAATTATTTTTTATTTTTTAAAAAAATCTTTGAAAAAATCTTTATAGATACATTAAATAGCCATATGTTTTTCATCATATTTCTTTAATATACGTATCAAATATATTTGAATATTTATTAACGTGGGACTATGACATTTTTGTATATAGAATTAAACGACCCGGCATTCTCATTTTCATTTATCGTATTATTAAATTTATTGATATACACCGCTTCCGAAAATTTTCTTGTTCTAAAATCTGGTTCCGTGTCTAATATCACGATATTGTTAAAATCCATATTATGCAACAGTTTGCAATGATTAGGTATTGGTTTATCTAACTTTTTCTTGATGTCTTTCAAATGGCCCTCCATCCGTTTAAAAATTCTACGTTTAGTTTCACCAATATATGACACATCACAATCCGCACAGTCTATTTTATAGACTACGTTGGTGTATTTTTTCTTCTTCTTTTTTCTTCTTATTTTTATATGCTGTGATACCACCTTCATGTTCATTAATTCTTACCAAGGCTTCTCTTTTGCTCTGTCCAATGTAGGTTTTGTCACATTCATCACATTCAAAATTGTATACTACATTAGTCTGAATGTTTTTTGAAAATTTATCTTTACCTTTAGTTATTATGTTATCCATTTTATTGATAATTTTAGGTATAGTTATGATATTATATTTCTTTAACATTTTAGAGATATTATAATACATTCTGCCTACAAGTGGAAGACAAACTTTTGGTAATTTTGATAAAATCCTTATGTGGTAATCAATTCCCTCATTATCACAGTTATTATTATTATTATCAGTGTTTTGAAGCAAGTTATTTCTATATTCGATGGAATTTAGTCTTTTCTTAATATAAAAATCAATAAATTTATTTGGATATTTATTTTGCAGAAGTAATTCTTTGGCAATAGCTATATTCTCTGAGTGAAAACAGTCATTGGAGAGTAAAATGGCTCTGTCAACCAAATTATATATCATACCTATTTTTTGTGCTATTGTGTGATTTGAGTCAAAATTTAAAAAACGATTGAAATTGGAAGGTTTTCTAAACCAATTATGTAATAAAGTGTTGTTATTTCTAATTAGAGTGACATTCAAAAAATTAATTTTTCTGTGATATTTTAGTTTTTAACTATTTACACTTATTAATATTAAAAATATTCTAATAATATGACTTGTGGTAAGATAATATAAATGCAATTCAGTCTATTTTTATCATAATTTATTAAAAAAATTTTTCATGTTTATAGGATACTTTTTAAATATCTACAAATTTATTTATTTATTAATTTTTGACAAAATATTGACTAAGAGAATCAATATTCTCAATATGTAATATAAATTGTAAACATTTGAGTAAGCGAAAAAAATTTTTTTGTGTCCATATTATTAAATTACTTATTATATTTTTATTAAAAAATTCATTATATTTTTTAGCTTGAAAGGAGCTTAATCGATCGAAACGTCGTCAAAAATAAAAAATTTTTAAACATCTTTCACTCGTAAAAATCATTTTACCAACTTTACCACATCTTATCAATACTTTACAACGAGTTGTAATTTCAATTGCATTGAAATATTAGTAATTAATTTAACAGAAACTATACCTCACTTTAGTTTTATTTCGAAAAGTGTCCTTTTTTATAGAAAAGTTGTAATGTCAATCGTTTTCATGCAATAATAGTATTGATATATTATAGTATTGAATTTATCAAAATATACCCAACTTAAATGTTTTTGAATTCCGTCGTGTTTTATAGAAATGTTGTAATATCAAATGTTTTTATGCAATGATAGCATTGAAATATCAGTATTGAATTTAACAAAAATTATACCCCTCTTTAATATTTTTTTCGTTAACAAATTAAATAGATAAACTCATATTGATTGTCCACAATTTGAAAAACACCTAAAAATTTTAATATATATTGTCGGGTGTTTTATATAAGAAAGAGCTAAATAATTTCATTATATAAGGAAATGGATATCGCCTGTATTAAACATGAAAAAATAAAAATTTCGATAACATATATCGTATAGATAAATTTAAATTGATAGTATACAATTTAAAAAACTTCTAAAATTATAATATATATTGTCGGAGGTATCATAGCAGAAACTTTACGCTATTCTATATTTTTTCGAATAGTGTCCTCTTTTATATGAAAGTTGGAATTTTAAATAATTTTATGCAATGATTGCATTGAAATATTTTTATTGGCTTTAGCAGAAACTATACGCCATTATAAATTTTTTTCTAATAGTCTCCTGTTTTATAGAAAAGTTGTAATTTTAAATATTTTTCTGCAATGATAGCATTGAAATATTAGTATTGAATTTAACAGAAAACAGAAATTATACCCCTCTTTAATATTTTTTTCGTTAACAACTTAAGAAGATAAACTCATATTGATTGTCCACAATTTGAAAAACATCTAAAAATTTTAAAATATATTGTCAGGTGTATCATAGCAGAAACTTTACGCTATTCTATATTTTTTTCGAATAGTGTCCTCTTTTATATGAAAGTTGGAATTTTAAATAATTTTATGCAATGATTGCATTCAAATATTTTATTGGCTTTAGCAGAAACTATACGCCATTATAAATTTTTTTCTAATAGACTCCTGTTTTATAGAAAAGTTGTAATTTTAAATATTTTTATGCAATGATAGCATTGAAATTTTTTTATTTACTTAAGCAGAAACTATACGCTATTCTAAAATTTTTTTAAATAGTTTTACATTTTTATGCAATGATAGCATTGAATTATTTTTATTGACTTTAGCAGAAACTATACGGAATTTAAAATTTTTTTATAATAGTGTCTTGTGTTACGTATCCTGAGGTTTTATCCAAGGGATACGTAAATATAAATAATTATGAATATATGAAATATAAGTTTATCCTGGGGATATTGACTGCCCCAGGTATTTTATATAATAGGTTGGTATGGTTATTATTTGGTTGGTTTATAGTTGATGTATTTGTAGATGAGTTCGGGTTCGATCTATGCTGGATGAACCTAACCTGAGGCTAAGTTCTTAATTACAGAAGGAATTGTCACAATAATAACTGATAACTGATTTGATATATAACTTTCACTTTATTGATTATAAGTAAATATAATAAAACTGTCTAAGTCTTAAAGTCAAGTAATTAAAGGTAAACTGTAATAGAGTGGTAACACTCTAAACGAAAGATAGTATTCTAATGAGAGGTTTGGGCGCCTGAAGGGCAATATATAATCTAATATGAATCTGCCCATATTCCGAGATTTTGAGGGAGACGTCCAATACAAAAAAGCGTCGGTCTCGTCACGTCCAATTAGCGAAGGCGTCCCTAATTATTACCGAGAATCGCGAGGTGGGATTTATGCAGTTTATAACGCCTAAATCCCTACTAATTTATGTCATAGCTGACTTTTGGTCCCACGCTATTGTGCTAGATCAGCAACAGCGCAAATGCACCTGCGGGTTCCTATGTCGTCTGTAATATTAATACAGCTATCGGATATAGGGTTTACTATTTATATATATATATATCAAATGTTAGGCTTATCAATTTTGACCTACCATACGTAACACTTGTTTTATATGAAAATTGAATTTTAAAATTTTTTTATGCAATGATAACATTGAAATTTTTTTATTGACTTTAGCAGAAACTATACGCCATTTTAAATTTTTTTTAATAGTCTCCTGTTTTATAGAAAAGTTGGAATTTCAAATATTTTTATGCAATGATTGCATTGAAATATTTTTGTAATTTCAAATATTTTTATGCAATGATAGCATTGAAATTTTGGTTCCTCATAGAGGAACCATTGTGATCAGTCAAAACTTTTTTTTTGATTTTTTGGTATATAAGCACGTTTTGAGACCTCAGGAAGCTAAAAAACCGGTTTTTAAAAAAAGTCTGTATGTGTGTATGTGTGTGTGTACGTACGTACGTACGTACGTACGTATGTAATCGCTGATATTTCACAAACATTATGGAATTAAGACCTAATTTTTTTTTCAAAAATTTTTTCACTAAAAAAGCTCGAGGTACTTTTTTTTTTTTTAATTTGGATGTAATACCTCATTTATTTCCATGAAAGTACTTATATTTGAAAGTATGGTTTTCACATGATATCACGAATCGGATACTTAATTTTCTGAAATTTTTTTTTCTACAATTTTTTTCACAAAAAAATACAAAAAATACCAATTTTTTTTTTCGTTTTGGATGTAGTACCTAATTTATTTCCATGGAAGTACTAGTTTTAAGAACCTTGTTTATTGTAATTTTTTGGATCTGATACTTAATTTTTTCAAAATTTTTTTTGTCAAAATTAAAAAAAAAGAAAAATAAAAAAAACTGCAATATTTTTTTTTTTTTTGGTGTAATACCTCATTTAATTCTATGAAAGTACTAATATCTGAAAATATTTTAACTAGTGATATTTCAAAACCCTATATCGAATTAAGACCTAATTTTCTTTTCCAAACATTTTTTTATCAAAAAATCTCAAACTGCTTTTTTTTTTTTTAATTTGGATGTAATACCTCATTTATTCCCATGAAAGTACTAGTATTTGAAAGTATGGTTTTCGCATGATATCTCAAATCGGATACTTAATTTTCTGAAAATTTTTTTCCTAAAATTTTTTTCACAAAAAAATACAAAAAATACCAATTTTTTTTTTCTTTTTGGACGTAGTACCTAATTTATTTCCATGGAAGTACTAGTTTTAGAAATATCGTTTATTGTAATTTTTTGGACCTAATACTTAATTTTTTTTTAATTTTTTTGTCAAAATTTTTGTCGCCAAAAAATACAAAAAACGCCAAAATTTTTTTTATTTTAGGACGTAATACTTAATTTTTTCCTATGAAAGTACAAATATCTAGAATTATTGTTTGTAAAGGATTTCTCCATCTGATACATAATTTTTCAAAATTTTTTTTTTTAAATTTTTTACATAAAATAATTAAAAAAATACCATAATTTTTTTACTTTTTGGACGTAGTACTTCATTTTTTTCCATGAAAGTACTGATATCTAGAAGTATCGTTTTTACTCGATATCTCGAATCTTATAATTTATTTATTGAAAATTTTTTTCTCAAAATTTTTTTCACCAAAAAATACAAAAAATACCAATTTTTTTTTTCTTTATGGACGCAGCACTTAATTTATTTCTGTGGAAGTACTAGTTTTAGAAATATCATTTATAGTAATTTTTTGGACCTGATACTTAATTTTTTCAAAATTTTTTTCTCAAAATTTTTGTCGCCAAAAAATACAAAAACCGCCGAAATTTTTTTTATTTTAGGACGTATTAGTTAATTTTTTCCTATGAAAGTACGAATATCTAGAATTATCGTTTGTAAAGGATTTCTCCATCTGATACATAATTTTTCAAAATTTTTTTTTTTTTTAATTTTTTACATAAAATAATTAAAAAAATAGCATACTTTTTTTTCTTTTTGGACGCAGTACCTCATTTTTTTCCATGAAAGTACTAATATGTAGAATTATCAAATATTTTTAACTGGATATCAACAATCTGATACCTAATTTTTTTTTTAAACTTTCTTTTAAAATTTTTTACATAAAAAAATTAGAAAAAAACAATAATTTAACAATTTTTTTTATTTCAGGACGTAATACTTAATTTCTTCCTATAAAAGTACGAATATCTAGAATTATCGTTTTTAAAGGATCTCTCCATCTGATAAGTAATTTTTCGAATTTTTTTTTTTCAAAATTTTTTACATTAAAAAGTTAAAAAAATATTATCTTTTTATTGAGGTAGTGCCAATTTTATTTCTCTGAAAGTATTAATACCTGGAATTATGATTTTTGAAAATTTTTTGGGTATCAGGGGAAAGTTTATCCACTTTCTTTATTAAATTTAGAATATTTGGCACAATTATTCTAATATTTTAATTTTTTATTAGATAAAATAGAATATTGACAACATTTTGTTATTGCTAATGAGGAACCATAGTGCCAATTACTTGGCAGGGTATTCTTATTGACTTTAGCAGAAATTATACGCCATTCTAAATTTTTTTTAATAGTCTCCTGTTTATTGAAAAGTTTGAATTTCAAATATTTTTATGCAATGATAGCATTAAATTTTTTTTTTTTACTTTAGCAGAAATTATACGCCATTCTAAATTTTTTTAAATAGTCTCCTGTTTTATACAAAATTTGTAATTATAAATATTTTTATGCAATGTTAGCATTAAATTTTTTTTTTTTTTTTAGCTGAAACTGTACATCATTTAAAATTTTTTTCTAATAGTATCCTGTTTTATTTAAAAGTTGTAATTTTAAATATTTTTATGCAATGAGAACATTCAAATTTTTTTATTGACTTTAGCAGAAACTGTACGCCATTATAAATTTTTTTCTCATAGTCTTCTTTTTTATATAAAAGTTGGAATTTCAAATATTTTTATGCAATGATTGCATTGAAATATTTTTGTAAATTCAAATATTTTTATGCAAGGTTAGCATTTAAATTTTTTTTTTGATTTTAGCTGAAACTGTACATCATTTAAAATTTTTTTCTAATAGTATCCTGTTTTATTTAAAAGTTGTAATTTTAAATATTTTTATGCAATGAGAGCATTGAAATTTTTTTATTGATTTTAGCAGAAACTATACGCCATTATAAATTTTTTTCTAATAGACTCCCTTCTTTATAGAAAAGTTGGAATTTCAAATATTTTTATGCAATGATTGCATTGAAATATTTTTGTAATTTCAAATATTTTTATGCAATGATAGCATTGAAATTTTTCTATTGACTTTAGCAGAAATTTTACACCATTATAAATTTTTTTCGATTAGTGTCTTGTTTTATATAAAAGTTTTAATTTTAAATATTTTTATGCAATGATAGCATTTAATTTTTTTTTTTGACTTAAGCAGAAATTATACGCCATTTTAAATTTTTTTTAATAGTTTCCTGTTTTGTACAAAATTTGTAATTATAAATATTTTTATGCAATGATAGCATTCAAATTTTTTTTTTGATTTTAGCTGAAAGTGTACATCATTTAAAATTTTTTTCTAATAATCATTTAGATGTCGGCACTCCTTGTTATGAAAAAATAATTTTAAAAAAATATTTTAGATGCCCGTAGTTCTAGTTATGAAAAAATATTTTAAAAAATAATTTGGATGTCGGCAGTCCTAGTTATGAGAAAATAAAAAAAATTTTTGGGTTAAAGTATTGGGTTAAATGAACTTTTGAATTCAAGTATTTTAGTTTCTCTACGTCCCTCTTTGAAATATTTTTATTGACTTTAGCAAAAACTATACGTCATTCTACATTTTTTTTTAATAGTGTCCTGTTTTATAGAACAGTTGGGATTTCAAATATTTTTATGCAATGATTGCATTGAAATATTGTTATTGACTTTAGCAGAAACTATACGTCATTTTACATTTTTTTATAATAGTGTCATGCTTTATACAAATGCTAGAATTTCAAATATTTTTATGCAATGTTAACAATGAAATATTTTTATTGATTTTGGCAGAAACTGTACACCATTCTAAATTTTTTTGAATAATGGTTTGTTATATATAAAAATTTGTATTTCAAATATTTTTATGCAATGTTAATATTGAAATATTTTTATTCACTTTGACAGAAACTATACGTCATTCTAAATATTTTTGAATAACGCTCTGTTATATATAAAAATTGGGATTTAATATTTTATATTAAATATTTTTATGCAATGTTAATGTTGAAATATGTTTTTAAAAATTAATATATGAAAAAATTCAAAAAATTTCATCGAATAAGGAATTTGATATCGATATTATAAAAAAAGACTTCAATGTTAACATTACATAAAAATATATGAAGTCTAAAAAATAAAAAAAAAATAATTTGGATGTCGACAGTCCCAGTTATGAGAAAATAAGAAAAAAAATTTTTTCAGATGTCGGCAGTCCTAGTTATGAAAAAAAAAAAAAAAAAAAAAAAATGGTTCTAAATAGTTTTTTTGCTATTTCTCTTCAATGAATGCATTAAATAAAAAACTAAACAAAGTTCCTTTAGAAAATCTTTTACTAAATAGAATGCAACTGGGTTTTGAAAGGTTATGAAAGGTTTGAAAGGTTATGAAAAAATAAAAAAAAAAAATTTTTAGATGTCATCAGTCTTAGTTATGAAAAAATAAAAAAAAAATTTTTTTAGATGTCGGCAGTCTTAGTTATGAAAAAATGAAAAAAAATTTTTTAGATGTCGGCAGTCTTAGTTATGAAAAAATAAAAAAAAAAATTTTTTAGATGTCGGCAGTCCTAATTATGAGAAAATAAAAAAAAAATTTTTTTAGATGTCGGCAGTCCTAATTATGAGAAAATAAAAAAAAAATTTTTTAGATGTTGGCAGTCCTAGTTATGAAAAGATAAAAAAAATTTTTTATATGTCGGCAGTCCTAGTTATGAAAAGATAAAAAAAAAAAATTTTTTGATGTCGGCAGTCCTATTTATGAGAAAATAAAAAAAAAAAAAAATGGTTCTAAATAGTTTTTTTGCTATTTCTCTTCAATGAATGCATTAAATAAAAAACTAAACAAAGTTCCTTTAGAAAATCTTTTACTAAATAGAATGCAACTGGGTTTTGAAAGGTTATGAAAGGTTTGAAAGGTTATGAAAATATAAAAAAAAAAAATTTTTAGATGTCATCAGTCTTAGTTATGAAAAAATAAAAAAAAATTTTTTTTAGATGTCGGCAGTCTTAGTTATGAAAAAATGAAAAAAAATTTTTTAGATGTCGGCAGTCTTAGTTATGAAAAAATAAAAAAAAAAATTTTTTTAGATGTCGGCAGTCCTAATTATGAGAAAATAAAAAAAAAATTTTTTTAGATGTCGGCAGTCCTAATTATGAGAAAATAAAAAAAAAATTTTTTAGATGTTGGCAGTCCTAGTTATGAAAAGATAAAAAAAAAAATTTTTTTAGATGTCGGCAGTCCTAATTATGAGAAAATAAAAAAAAAAATTTTTTAGATGTCGGCAGTCTTAGTTATGAAAAAATGAAAAAAAATTTTTTAGATGTCGGCAGTCTTAGTTATGAAAAAATAAAAAAAAAAATTTTTTAGATGTCGGCAGTCCTAATTATGAGAAAATAAAAAAAAAAATTTTTTTAGATGTCGGCAGTCTTAGTTATGAAAAAATGAAAAAAAATTTTTTAGATGTCGGCAGTCTTAGTTATGAAAAAATAAAAAAAAAAATTTTTTAGATGTCGGCAGTCCTAGTTATGAAAAGATAAAAAAAAAAAATTTTTTGATGTCGGCAGTCCTATTTATGAGAAAATAAAAAAAAAAAAAAATGGTTCTAAATAGTTTTTTTGCTATTTCTCTTCAATGAATGCATTAAATAAAAAACTAAACAAAGTTCCTTTAGAAAATCTTTTACTAAATAGAATGCAACTGGGTTTTGAAAGGTTATGAAAGGTTTGAAAGGTTATGAAAATATAAAAAAAAAAAATTTTTAGATGTCATCAGTCTTAGTTATGAAAAAATAAAAAAAAATTTTTTTTAGATGTCGGCAGTCTTAGTTATGAAAAAATGAAAAAAAATTTTTTAGATGTCGGCAGTCTTAGTTATGAAAAAATAAAAAAAAAAATTTTTTTAGATGTCGGCAGTCCTAATTATGAGAAAATAAAAAAAAAATTTTTTTAGATGTCGGCAGTCCTAATTATGAGAAAATAAAAAAAAAATTTTTTAGATGTTGGCAGTCCTAGTTATGAAAAGATAAAAAAAAAAATTTTTTTAGATGTCGGCAGTCCTAATTATGAGAAAATAAAAAAAAAATTTTTTTAGATGTCGGCAGTCTTAGTTATGAAAAAATAAAAAAATTTTTTAGATGTCGGCAGTCCTAATTATGAGAAAATAAAAAAAAAAAATTTTTTAGATGTCGGCAGTCTTAGTTATGAAAAAATAAAAAAAATTTTTTATATGTCGGCAGTCCTAGTTATGAAAAGATAAAAAAAAAAAATTTTTTGATGTCGGCAGTCCTATTTATGAGAAAATAAAAAAAAAAAATACCAAAAATGGTTCTAAATAGTTTTTTTATTATTTCTCTTCAATGAATGGATTAAATAAAAAACTAAAAAAAGTTCCTTTAGAGAATCTTTTATTAAATAGAATGCAACCGGGTTTTTACATTATGATACAATCCATTTTAAGTTATCAAGTGGCGAAAATGATAATTTTTTGAGTTTTTAAATTTAAACTACTTAGCTTCAAACCGTTGTAACTCCTAATTGAGAACTCAAATTAAAAAAAATAAAGAGATCAAATCGATAGCATTTTTTCCAAGGAATAATATGCACTAAAGTTTATTTCAAAAAACCTCTTAGATTCTGAGAAAAATTAGTTTTAGTAAAAAAAAATTAAATTTTTTTATGTTTTCGACCACAAACTTCTGAGATTGATATCTCAAAATCTATTGAATATTTTTTAAAAATAAAAAAATCGTCTGGGGATATTTCTTTAAAGATTAATTTGAAACAACTTTCATGTATTTTCGTCTATTCAGCTCTTCCTATATGAGTGCTGAATAATATTAAAAATAATCAATTTTTTCAATTATTTCATTTTAATATATATAGGATAGGATCTTAATACTATTGTTGGAGTCCAGTTAGGGGCGCTCTCTATTGTCAATTATTTATTACTATATGAAAAAGAAGAGGGAGCACTAACGAAGTCAGTCGTTTGTCCGACATTGTGCAGTGCACTTCTTATGTTATTGATTTTTTTTATTGACGCGTTGTATTTCGATAGATATTATATTAAAATAAAATATTAGATGCGTATTAAGAATAAAATAGATGTTTATTTAAATAAATGATCATATATTAACAATAAATTAGTATTAATATTTTATTTCATGAAATAACTCCGATAGGTCATGTGTCCAGCCATACACGCTTGAATTTTTATGCTGCGTGATTTTATTTACAAAAAAAAAAAAAAAAAAAATTGTTATTGTGAATTTAAAAAAAAAAAAAAATGTGTTTTTGTGCTTAAAAAAAAATTGATAAGTGGTGTGAAAACACACCTTTAGTATTTTAAAATATTATATGTAAAAAGAGAGAGAAGATGTCGCCGCACGACCGGCCGAGATGCTCTCGCCTTCAGTGCGCGCTCTTGCTTCGTGCAATACACATCAGTTAAATAAAGAGTTATATCAAAAGTTATAATCTCTTCTCTTTTAAAACCTTGTTACTTATATTTTATTCCTATATATTCATGCAGTTATGTCCATTTTGGTCCTTCAGCCTGTATTCAAATTCAAATTCAGCGATAACAAGTAAAGGTGAAATTTTTAAATAAAGGAGTTTATAATCAAGCAAAAAGTGACTTCGCCATGCGGCCTCTTCTCTCTTTTCTCTTCTCTTTTATACGGGTGCGTGCATTGTGTCATCGAATAGTGAAAATTAATAATAATTTTTTATTGTTTCAAAAATAAGTGTAAAAGCACCAAAAAAGAGAAAATTTTCTACTCTATCATCTTTAATCATAAAAACAAAAAAAATCAAAAGAAGAAGAACAACATGGCAGCTTATAAAAGAGCGCGCACGCCTCATCGTTATATAAACATTTATACAGTTACCGGCTTTGTCGTTTGTGAATTTATATTTTATTAAATTTATAACTCAAATTAGAATTAAAATGATTAAAAAATTGAATTAAGTTAAAAAGAAAAACTATATTAGTGCCGGTGTTGTTTACTAAAAAAAAAAAAATTTTTTTTTTGTAAATGTTGTGTCTAAATTATATATTTTAATAATTAAAAAGAAGTGACATTTATATAATTAGCAAGAAATTCAGTGAATTGTATTTAAAAAAAAAAACATTGTCAAAAATAAAACTAATCGTCAAAAATAAAACAAAATTTTTGTCAAAAAACATCAAAAATTTTCTGAAAAGTGATTCATCAAAAAAGGACGTTTCAATTAATTAAAATAATCATCGAAAGGAAAAAGAAAGCAGCCATTAATGACGTCATCGTCTTCTTCACCATCTTCCTCATCATTTTGTCGTTGAAAGGGGAGGTAAATCTTTTGATTCGGAGTCGATGGAACAACACGAAAAGACACGATCCTACGTTTTAAAATTTTTTCAAGCGTCGTTCCTGCGCATTTTTTCAAATTTTCACAATGGGAGTTCAAACTTTTTTCTGGTTATGTCGCCTTCAAGAATCAACGAGTTACATGTGCTTTTCAAACTTCGCCATTTAAATGATGAGAACGGAGTCGTCGAGTCTGCGCATTAACTTAGGTCATATCTTTTTTTTTATAATTTTATTTTATAAATTAAAATTAAAATCTTTTTAAATAATTTTTTAAAAATATCATTCAATTAAAATCAAATTAATCTAAATAAATCTTATTGATTTTGTTGATGTTGTTTTTTTGACATAGATTCCACTATTCTTGCTAAATAATATATAAATTGCTAATTCATAAATAAATTAAATTCTAAATATTAAATTTTTTAAATTTAACAATCATAAAAAAAACAACAAAGAAAGCCTATAGTATAGACATAATTAGAGTGTCTTTTGCTCATTTATGTCTTTTCCATTTAATTAAAAGGGCAAAATTTTTTATAAAAAATATACATGGTATTTGTGTACTAATTATATTATTTCTATATATGTTTTATAATTTTTTGTATTTTTGTCTGTTTGAAATACTTAATTGTCTTATAGAAATCTCTCTCTCTTTTAGTTTAAGTAAATTCTTTAAATTTTTATTTGAATTTATAATTAATTTAAACTTAAAATCAAATAAATTTTAAAATAATAAAATCTTTAAAATAAATTAAAATAAATTTCAATCTTCAATTTAAATTAAAATTAATTTTTTGAAATCTAAAATTAATCTTTTTCTTTATTATTATCATTGTAATCTTTTATTAATTATTTGGACGTTCCTAAGGTACTCTTATCATCTGGAAGCTGCTTCTTTTGGCCTGCATCCTTGTCAGATCCACGTGGGTTCCAGCCATTAGCAACATATCCTACTGTATCATCTTCAGGTCTTGGAGCATTGATCGTTGGATGTCCTGGTGGTGTCATTGGCCTCATGCCTCCTCAATAGTATTTATTTTTCATAAATTTAAAATTTATTCAACTGTTAAAATTTTGTTTATTGAACAGTTTACTAAATTAATCTTTTGTTTATTTATGTAATTTCCTTTAAATTAGTCTTAAGTTGATTGTCTTATTTAACATTAGTCTCAATTGTTCAATTCACAATTCTTTCACAACAAACAATTATTATTTGTTAAAATTTAATTTTAAAACTTAAAAATATATATATAAAAATTTATAAATTTTATATAAACTAATGTGCAATTCATTATTATTTTTTTTTTATTTTATTGTAAATAATTTTTTCTGTTGTAGATAATTTTTCTGTAGTTTTTATTCATTTACAATTTATAATTGTCATTTATTTATTTTAATTGTCAATATCAATTCTTTCTTTTATAATTAATTTTAATTACCTTTAATAATTGAATTAATTAATTTAAATAATTTTAAGTTGCACATTGGTTAACCTTTTAACTATTAAGAGCCATGGCCGCCATCATATTGGAACAAAACACTCTAATACACAAAATAAAAAATGCTTATGAAGCATTTGATAAGGATCCCCAAAAAAGCGTAGCTTCTTGTAGAGTGAGGATGACTGGGCTAATTAAAAATTGGCAAAGGTTTGAGAGTAATCACCATCAAATCTTTGCCTCTAAAGACTTAGATTCATTAATGAAAGAACAGCCATATTTTACTAATAAAGTTTTTGATCAATTAGATGAACAACATCTTGTAAATTTAACATTATTTCAAACTTATTTAGACATTCATACTTCCTCTGAAGATCGTGACCATGAACAAACCCAAAGCAATATTGTAGTCCATCAACAGTCTGAGGACTTAGAGCGTTTGCCGCGTCTCGATCTTCCTGATTTTAGTGGAGATTATAGGGACTGGGAGTCTTTTCGTGATATTTTTTATTCGTCTGTAGTCTCAAAACCTAAAATACCTAATATTACTAAATTACGTCACCTTAGAGCCCATTTAAAAGGCGATGCTGCTGACCTGGTTAGCAGTTATGCGCTAACTGAGGATAATTTCCTAATTGTCTGGAACAAATTAACTGATAGATTCGAGAATAAAAAGCGGTTAGTTAATGCTCATGTCGCAGCAATATTCAATTTAGCCCCAATGACTAAAACTAGTGCAGTTGAGCTTAAGAGAATTTCGGTTGGTCTAACCACTCCTCTTTCTGCGTTGAAGGTTTTAGGTCGGCCTGTAGACTCATGGGATGACTTGCTAATATTTCGTATTTTATCTTTATTTGATAACGAGACTAAAAGACAGTGGGAGTTGTACTTGTGCAACATATCTTTATCTGCTCGTTCCACTCAGTTAACCAGTCAAGATGCATCCAATCCTACTGCTGACACTCAACAAAATCAAGTTTTGACAAATTTTATTTCAAACCCTCCAAATCTTGACTTATTAATCCAATTTATGGAAGCCCAGATTGGCATATTAGAGTCCATTGAGGAAAATACTCCCACCACTAGTATTTCAAATTCTAATTCAGATAAATTTAAAAACAACAATGTAGCTACTCAGCCGGCTATCAAAGTTTTTTATACTCAATTAAAGTCTAATAACAACTCTAAATTAGAATGTCTCATGTGTAAAGCCAACCATAAATTACAAAACTGTAATAGTTACAAGCAGTTAACCCCTGCCAAAAGATATGAATTTATAAAATCTATACATAGGTGTTGTAATTGTCTTGGAAATCATTCCTTTTTTAATTGTACTTCAAAAGAATTATGTAATATTTGTAATAAAAAACACCACACATCTTTACATGATGATAACTATTTAACTAAATTTCAAAAACCTCAGGATTCTAATACTGCCAATCAGAATTCCGATCAAGTTACAAAAAATGACAATTCAAACTCAAATCAAGTTACAGATAACGAGTCTGATAATAATTTTGATTCAGTACAGGCATCTCAGTTGCCTCTCTAGTCAATACCCTTAACTTTACATTTAGTACTTCAGTTCATGCCTCCATGGTCAAAGGTGAGGTGAAACAAAGTGCTGAAATTGATTCTATGGCCACTAAATTTAAATTATATAGTCTAGGGTAATACTGGCATAGAATCAATCTGTCTTTCTGTTTGTCATGAGCCTGAGTCTTCACTTTCCTTTGACTTGAAAGGATTCTAAATAATATAAGAATTTTGGTCTTTCCCTCTAAACTGCTTAATCCGGATAAGCAAGAGTGGAAAACCCAGTTCCAAAATAACTATTTTTAGAACTTCTAAGGGTAGAAATGTTAGCAGGCTCTCATTCGTAAATAATTAATTAAAAAAAAAAAATTGTTGTATTAAATTGTAAAATATATCGTGATATTTCTTGACCATAACTCATAATCCGTATTCTGTTAACAGATAGGAGAGTGGTAGATATCATAATTTTCTTAATCTCTTTTGAAAAAGTTATAATTTTCCATCCTTAATGTAAAATTAAGCGGGGAGGGACGCCAAACCGCAGTCATTGCATTTGTCTATTATTGTCAGGATGAGCAAAGTTGTAACTCCTTGACCTTAACTACTCCATGGCATGGTCTCTTAAATATTTTTTAATGTAATAAATGAACAAACTAAATAATATTGAGGTCAATGACATTGTTTTGGCAGCTGACGAAACAATGCCTCCAAGTAAATGGCTTTTAGGTCAATAATTTAAATATTTAAAGCGCCTGATCTGACAAGTGTCAAATTATGCGTTTTCACGTACAATTTTCAATACTTAAACTAAATATTTATTTTTAGAAGGGTTGTCCAAGTCCTCCAGGGCCTCTGGCTATATTCTCACAAAACTGTTCTAGATTTAGAAGATTTCTAATCTAGTAAAGTTATAAATATATAAATTTAGGTTTACTTACTTTCAGAAATTTATAGTTGATCAGAAAGAAAAAAAATAAAATAAACTTTAATTTGTTTATTAAAACTTGAACTATGTTCTTTATTTTTAAAAATGAAAATTTAATTAAATGAGGAAAACTACACTTCAAATAAAATTTAGTTAGTAAAAACTTGTTTAAAAATTTAAGTTAACAATTTTAAAATTTAGATTTTAAGTGAAACTGAATTCAAACTATACACGAAAACCCGTGCACTGGCTTGAGGTAAAATTAAAAGAGAACGCCTTTAGGGCGAGCATGGGTATTTAAGCACTTGAATTTTTGATAAGAATATTCCCTACTCTAATTTCCCACCCGCGACTCATCACTTGAGATGTCAACGTCTCATTGGCTGATAACGATAGCGCCCGGCAAGGTACTCAAGAAGGGGACTACTCTTATCAATTTTCAAGTTTAGGCCCTCTCGCAAAATACGTGGAGGGGTACCTGCGTCATGAAATAGATCACCTCATGCTGCAGGTGCATATTTTGACTATTTAATCTATAATTTATGGATTTTCAGGACAAAGGTTTTTCTATGAATAATAAATTCTACACTGAGAATAACCCGTGGTTGAATTAATATTTTTGATACTTTGAACTCAGTTTTTCCTTAAGTTTTCCCATAAATACTTTATGTTTTGAAAATTTTAAATGCTTTTAAACTAAGCTACCATTTTTTGAATCAAAATTATAAAATATTTAAAGGAAAATTCTTATTTTTCATAATTTTTTGTTAGTAAAATTTCGTGAGGGAAAAATTTTCATTCTAAAATTATTTCCCCTGGAAAATTATACTCTGAACTTATTAAATTAATTTTAATAGCAAAAACTTATTCTAGCAATAAAATTTTAAAATATAAAAACTTAAAAATTATTTGAATAAAAAATAACTATTTTAATACTAAAAACGAAACTAGTTGACTAATTATTTTAGTTTGTACATCAGTTTTCCTTTACGAGCTTTAAATTTTCCTTAAAAACGTATATGTTTAAAACTTAAAATTTAAAACTCGCAGAGGAAATGCACGATCTCTTAAATCGTTTTCAAGATTCCTTTTACATTTTTCATCGGCTATTTTTCGGTACCTAAAGAAGAAATCGTTTTTCTCGCAAATAAAAATTTAGGTACACGAATATCCAAAAAAAATCCGTGACTTCCGTGTTTTTCTCTAAATATTTCCAGAGCATAATATTTTTTAAAAATTATTAATACACGGGGAAAAATTTAGAGAATATAAGCTTAAGCTACACGGGGAAAAATTTAGAGACGGCACCTGACGTTACACAAGGATCGTTGAGGTCAAAATCTGCACTTCTATGTTAAGAAGTCCTATTCAAAGGTTAGTGCTGTTAAGCGCAGATAATGAAGTAGTCTGAGTATTTTTATTATTGTAGGTTCCATTATTTGGGTTTGATAGCACTGGCATTTGTTTAATTTAATTTGTAAATATTGTGTATATAATTTTTTGTATTATTTATTTATTAATGTCTATTTTAAATGTTCTTTCTGTAAAAAATTTATGTATAATAATTGTGAATAATTCATTTGAAAGGGGAGAATGGTGTGAAAACACACCTTTAGTATTTTAAAATATTATATGTAAAAAGAGAGAGAAGATGTCGCCGCACGACCGGCCGAGATGCTCTCGCCTTCAATGTGCGCTTTTGCTTCGTGCAATACACATCAGTTAAATAAAGAGTTATATCAAAAGTTATAATCTCTTCTCTTTTAATTAACCTTGTTCCTTATATTTTATTCCTATATATTCATGCAGTTACGTCCAATAAGAAAAACTTGGACGTGAAGAAAGTGTTTAATATTTTTTTTGTGAACAACACAAAATCTAAAAATGGATAACGGCACAGAAAAGAAAGGTAGGAATTTCTGAGATGAGAACATTATAAAAGTGAAAAAATAAAAGATGAGAATAAAGGCCGCTCTTTAAATTTTTTTTGACGTGATATTTTTTTTAATGATAAATAAAAATTTTAATTTCGATGAGTTATTACAAAAATGGCCGATTTTATCGTTGTAGACGTATTTTTTTTTAAATAAAAAATAATAATAATAAAAATATTTTTTTTAAAACAAAATGGCCGTTAAAGATGAGTATATAGAATATTTTTTTTTTTGGTTGTTTAATTAGATGTGGATATTATTTAACATAAATAATAAATGGCCGGCATAGACGAGTTTATTTATTTTGATGAAATTTATTATTTTCCACAAAATGGCCATGCTTGAAATTTTTTTTTATAAGATTTTATGGTTAATTTTATTACAAATTAAATAAATAAAAAAAAGAAGTATAAAGAAAAATAATAATAACCATAATAATAAAATGTTATTTCAATGAGTCATTTTTTTTAGGTTATTTTTTTGAATTTTTTTTAGAAACAAAATTTAACATTTAGACGTGATCTTTTTTTGATAAATAAAACTTTAATTAAAAATTGAGTTGATGAGACATTATAGGTTAATTTTTTTTTAATTTTTTTAAAAAAAAGAAAACAAACAATATTTTGTTATGATCCATTTAATAATAAAAAAAAAAAAAAGATGATTTGATCAGATAATTTTTTTAAATGAAATTAAAAAAAAAAGAAATTTTTTTAATAAATGTGATAATTTTAAGGTTAGATTTAAGTGTGTGTATGCGCATGTGTGTGTAAGTACTTACAATATTAAAATGATGAGAAAATTTAATTTTTTTTTAATTTCAGTGTATGCTCGTGTACATATGTGTTCTATATGATGGGGCGTATACACGATTTTGAACACAAATAATTTTATTTTATTTTCAGGAATTTTATTTTCAGGAATTTTTTTTAATATTGGCAACCATATTTAAAATTATACATGCAGATGTTCTGTGTGTATGAGTAAAATTTTTTTTATATATTGATAAATGTGATTATTTGGATTGAATGTTTATTTTAATCAAATAAATTTTGAATGATTAAAAATTTATAAAATTTTTTTTAGATAAACACAGCCTTGATATTTTCCTCTTTACTCAATATGAGTTATTAAATATTAAAGATGAGTGTCCTGGAGAAATGGTTGTGGTTAGAATGGATGAAGACCAAATCCGTTTCGTAAGTGAAAGCGGAAAGTCTTATCCCATAGGTGTAGTTAATTTTTTTTTGACGTCATTTTTTTGAAAATAAAAATTAAAAATAAAATAAAAAAAAAAATATTCATGAATAAATATTAACTTAAAGCTGGTTTGTAAATATGTGGAATTTGATTGTGTTCATTAAGTTTCATGTGTTTGCAAGAATAACCTTGAATACATTTTTTTTATCAGAAGTAATTGAGGTCATTCACTTCTAAAATTTATTATACTTGTGTTTAGTTAATAAATTTTGAAGTTTTAATTGATAACTATTTAGATTAAGAGGTATTATTTTATTCTTTAGCGAAAGCTGATACAACAGATGAAGAGTGGAAATTAGTAGCTGAAGCTATTGAAGCAGAAGAACTATTAGGGAAAAAACTACTTTTACCTCTAAAAATCCAGCAACATATTGGGGATAGGTTTGATGAGAGAGATGAGAATTTAGATGATAAAACTTTAGATGGGGGCGATGAGAATTTTGATGAGGAATTAAATAGATATGACGATGAGAAAAATTTAGAAATGGTAGATGAGAGTAAAAAGATCCCCGATATAAAAGGTATACCTATTATAAAAAATATTGAAAAATGTAATATTCAGCTGAAAAATAATAAAGGTTCAGGAAAAATAATTTATAATAACTTTAAAGTTTCAGATGATAGACGTGAGATGGATGAGATTCGACGAGTATATGATGAAAACCTAGTAAAAATAAAAGAAGAGTATAATAAATGTATAGATAACATCTGTGGAAAGATGGATGTTATAGTAGAAGTTAACAACGACGCTATAAAAAGTTTAGTACAGAAAGTAGAGAAAATAATAAACGCGTTAGAAAAGACTATAAATAAGCTAGGAAATTTAGACGTATTAACTAAAAGATTAGAAATTGCCATAAGTCAGGTTAGCAAACTTAACAGAGGGGATAATAGTCAGGTAGCCAACCTCAATGATAGGGGAAATAATAATCAGGTAAGATTAGAAGATAAGTTGAATAATGAAAGCATGAATATATTTAATTCAACTCTTGGACCTGATAGTTTTAACCTTTTTAACAGTACTGAAATTAAAAGATTTATAACTAACGAAATTAAAAAGATAAGTTCTACAAATAATAATACTTCAAATAAAGACGAGACAATTTTAAATGATATTAAAGAAGTGTTTTAAAATAATTTATCTGCGCGTGATAATAGTTCAAGACGAGATTATAAATAAACTTATGAGATGAGATTTGAATATTTCATGGATTACTTTAAATCTGAACTACGGGCTAAAGATTTGTTGTATATCATAGATCCAAAAATTAAAACTAATGAAAATTTTGATGAAAATATTATTGAAAAACATAAATATAAAGTCCGGGATATTTTAATTAATAGAATTGATTATCAATATCATAGTAAAATTATAGATGTGACTGATCCAATCGAAATATTAAATAAAATAAAAGAAATTAAGAGATGCGAAAATAATCTAACATCTGTAGACTTAAGAAAACAATTATATAATATAAAATTCCTTCCGAATAAAGAAAAAGTTATAGAATTTTGGGATAGGTTTGAAGAAATAGTTAGATATTATAATAACATTCCTTCAGCCCCTCCATTATCAGATCAAGAAATACGAGATGCGTTTTATCAAGCTATAGAAAAGAGCGTTGAAAAGGTCCAAGAAGCGAATTTCTTAAGTTTTAATATGACTGGTAAATATTTAACGTATGACGAATTAAAACGTTTTATAATTCAGAGTGAGGCTGCAAATCGACATACTCAACAAAGACAAGCTTCTAGTCAAGGAGCACAGGCACTTGCTGTAAGTACTGGTTACGAAGATAAAAGGTGCTATCAGTGTGATGCTATGGGCCATATTGGAGCACATTGTCCAAATGAAGGCAAACTTTGCTATAATTGCAAACAGTTTACGAATCATATAGCAAGGGATTGTCCCCGTGGCCATTCAAATTATAGACGAGATAATAACCGTGGCAACGGTAATTTTAGAAGGTATGATAATAATAATTTTAGACGTGGATATAAACATAATGGTGGTGGTTATAATAATAAAAGAAAGCATGAAAATAATGAAAATGATAATACAAATAAAAGACCCAGGTTTAATGAAAGTAATAATAGAGGTAGCACACCTTTTTTGGGTGTCCTCGCTTCGCTGAAGGGCGACCGCCCTTCGATGAATGGAGGCCGGAAGTAGTCGTCCCGGAAATGCTGCGCAGTGCCGCTAACTGGTACAGTGTGGCAGAGTACGTACGGGCGACACTGATTGGAAAAAAGGAGGAAGGTTTCCTCTCGTAGGAAAATCTCCTCCTTTATTGACAGGGTATGGCGAAGAAATGCCTGGGATGCATTGTTTCCGGACCGAAGTAATACCTAAACAGGGAGTCCCGGTCCGGATTCTATGATATTGTCATAAATGCAGGAGGGTGGGGAGTTTAGTGGGTATTGTAATTCCTCAATTGTGTATATCTGGGCAACCCCAGATACAAATTTGAGGTTGAGTCCCACATAACCATACAGTACGCGTGTATGGTATGCGTAAATGCATTCTCCTCGTCCTACGAAAAAGGCCCCTTCTTGAAGGGGCCCAAAAAAAAAAAAAAAAAAAAAAAAAAAAATAATAGAGGTAGGGGGAATTTTAGAGGTAGAGGTAGAGGTAGAGGAAGAGGAGGTAAATCAAACAACAAAAAACAAGATAAGAATCAAAATGCAGAAAATAAAGGTAACGATAATTCCATAAATATTTTTATAATTGATTCGTTTGAAAATATTAACTTCACTCGGGTTAATTTAAATAATAATAAATTACTTGCGGAATTTTTAGCTGATTCAGGGGCCACAGAACATTTAACAAATAGTAAATTAATTTTTAAAACATTAGATGAGTCCAAAAGTAATTTAATTAAATGCGCTAATAAAGATGAGTCCGCGAACTTTAAATCGGAGGGAGTAGGTGTTATAGATACAATGAATAATAATAATAATTTGAAAGTTAATAATTTTTGATACTCGACAGTATTTTTTAAACAATTGAATTTTTAATGACCTTTTTTCGAGTAAATAATGATATCAAATAAATTTACAAATTCAAGTAAATTCAGTGGGGGTGATGAATTTGTAAATTTATTTGATATCATTATTTACTCGAAAAAAGGTCATTAAAAATTCAATTGTTTAAATAATAATTTGATTTTAAAAAATGTTATTTGTGCTGAAGGCCTCTCTGAAAATCTTCTTTCTTTAAGAAAATTTGCTGATAAAGGCTTAGCTATATACTTAGATAATGAAATGATTGATATTTTTGACCCCATTTCAAAAGAATCCTTTATTTCTGGTATATATGAAAAACCTTACTGGAAAATAGAATTTGAAATAAATAAATTAGATGAAAATATAAAACCTTATAATAAACCCCTTGATAAAAAAATTATAGCATATTTAACGACGAGAAGCAAAAGGAAATATGAAACAGTAAAAAGTACCCCCAATAACAATAATGAAAAATTTGAATCAAAAATTGCAAATAATTTTTGTGGAGAGTTTGATATAAATTTAGATGAGCATAATAATGAAGTAGATGTGAATAAATCAATTTTTGATATAAGTATAACTGATAGGTGTTTGAATAATCCAAATGAATCAGATTCTATTGAAGATGTTGATTATGAAAAAGAATGTGAAACAAATTTAGGTAAAAAGTATACTCAATTTATTAAAAATAACAAAGCAATGTTATGGCATGTTAGAATGGGTCATACATCTTTAGCTTACTTAAAGAAATTACAAAAGCTTTTCCCTGAAAACAAAGATTTGAATGATGTGAAATTTGATGAGAGAATTTTAGAATGTGAAATATGTCAGATTTCTAAATTAAATAAATTACCTTTTAAAACGGTACGTTTAAGAGCAAGTGAACCCCTTCAAATAGTTTATACAGATATTATGGGTCCTATTAGTCCTATTACATTTCATAAGAGCTATCGTTATATTTCTGTTTTTATTGATGATTATTCGAAAATAGCAATGGCTTTTCCTATGAAAACTAAAGATGCGACAGGAGAGTGTTTAGATGTGTTTATTAAAAGTACAAGAAATTTATTAGGTCGAGATGCGAAATTTTGTTATCTTAGAACAGATCAAGGTACAGAATATACTGGTGGTTATACTGTAAAAGTTTTAGAAAAATATGGAGCAGAGCTACAATTAGCATGTCCTGATACTCCTCAACATAATGGTACCTCAGAAAGATTTAATCAGACCATTCAAAAGAAATTTAGATCATTAATGTATGACGCAAAATTACCTGAAAATATGTGGGACATAGCATTAAGTGCTGCTATATATGCTTATAATAGAACTCCCCATAAATCTATAGATATGGAAATTCCTCTATGTAAATTAAATTCTAAATATAGGCCAGATTTAAGTCAGCTAAGACGTTTTGGGTGTGTATCTTACATTAAAATACAAAGAAAAGTTGGACCTAAATTTAGAAAAGTAGCGATGAGAACAATATTAGTTGGATATAAATTAGATGGATATATTTTTCTAAAACCAGAAAATGGTAAATTTTATGATAGTAGAAATGTGAAATTTAATGAGAAAAGAGTATATGGTGATATATATAGGAAAAATGGTATTCAAGATTGGGATAATAATTTTTAAGAAATAGATAAAGATAAATGGTTTATTAAATTTGATGAAGAATTAGAAGAAAATTTAGAAGAGAATTCAAAAACGGAGGGAGAATTGAAAAGAAAAAGAGGTAGACCAAAGAAAATTACTTCAGTATTATATGTACATATAGATGGAGAAACTTTAGATGAAGATGAGGAAGAGAATTTAGATGATGAGTCGTTATTTACATTTTTAACAAGTATAAATAAACATCCAGCCTCATATAAAGAAGCAATTAATTTTAAAGAAAAAGAAAAGTGGATTAAAGCAACAAATGATGAACTTCAGTCAATGGCTAAAAATGAATTGTGGGAATATGTTAAAAGACCAAATATAGATAAGAAAGGTTGTAAACCTAATATTATAGATTCAAGATGGGTCTTAAAAGAAAAGGTAGAAAAAGATGGTTGTATTAAATGCAAAGCAAGATTAGTAATAAGAGGTTTCAAAGACAAAAATCAATACAATTTACAAGAAACTTATGCTCCTGTTTCAAGGTTAGCATAAATAAGAGCAGTTTAATAATTATAAATAAGTATGACTTAGATGTGTGTCAAATGGATGTGAAAACTGCTTTTCTTAATGGAAAAATTGATGATGAGATTTATATGGAAATACCAGAAGGAGTCAAAGTTTCTGAAAAATTTAGACGAGAAAATGTATGCAAAATTAAAAGATCGTTATATGGATTAAAAATTAGTCCCAAACGTTGGAACGAACTCTTTACTGAAATTGCATCAAAAATAGGACTGGTTTCACATTATGATGAACCTTGTTTATTTACTTGGAGAAAAGACGAAAAGTTTCTAATATTATTACTTTATGTCGACGATATGCTGATTGCAAGTAATGATATAAATAAATTAGATGAGGTTAAACAAAGTTTAAGCATAGAATTTGAAATGACAGATTTGGGAGAGCCTAAAGTTTTTCTAGGAATAAAGATAGAAAGAAATAGAAAAGAAAGAATAACAAAATTAACTCAAGAAGAATATATTGAAAAGATGTTGAAAAGATTTGGATTTAGTGAGATGCATTCACAAAGGACACCTATGGTTACACAACAAGTCTTAAACCGCAAAACAAGAGACAGAGAAGAGCCAAATGATAAAGAAAATCTAAATAAAACTAAAACTAAAGAAAATACTTTATATAGAGAAGCTGTTGGATCCTTATCTTATTTAGCAAATGTTACCAGACCTGACATCATGTATGCTGTTAACGTTCTGAGTAGACATCAAGTAAATCCTACAGAAGATGACTAGAACATGGTAATACGAGTTTTCCGTTATCTCAAAGGAACAAAATCTTTAGGGTTAAGATACTTAGGAAAAGGGAATAAATTAGAAAGTTTTTCAGATGCAAGTTTTGCAGATTGTAAAAATTCTATAACGACGTGTGGATTTGTAATTAAATTATATGGTGATTCTATCAGTTGGAAAACCAGAAAGCAAACGTATGTCTCATTATCTACTTGTGAAGCAGAATATATAGCGATGAGTTATGCTAGTAGAGAAATGATGGCATTATTCAATTCATTAAAATTAATGATAAAACCTCCTTCTAAACCATTCATTATTTGGTGTGATGATTCGGCAGCTGGAGATAATACTAAAACAAGTGGTAACAATAGATTGCGTCATATGATAGATGTGTATACGGATTATCTTAAAGATTATCTTAAACATGGTTTTGTAGAAGTTCAGTGGGTCCCTTCAAAAGAGCAATTAGCAGATATATTCACAAAACCTTTAACTTTTGAATTGCACAATAAATTAATTAAGTTATTATTAAACTTGGATTGTTAAAAATTAGATGTGTTATATAATATACTTTAGATGAGAGAATAATAATTAATTATATTTTGGTTATTTGTTTCAGATGCTAAATAGATGTGACAATGAGATCGGGAGGGAGTGTTGGAGTCCAGTTAGTGGCGCTCTCTATTGTCAATTATTTATTACTATATAAAAAAGAAGAGGGAGCACTAACGAAGTCAGTCGTTCGTTCGACATTGTGCAGTGCACTTCTTATGTTATTGATTTTTTTTATTGACGCGTTGTATTTCGATAGATATTATATTAAAATAAAATATTAGATGTGTATTAAGAATAAAATAGATGTGTATTTAAATAAATGATCATATATTAACAGTAAATTAGTATTAATATTTTATTTCATGAAATAACTCCGATAACTATAAATATAAAAATAAAAAAATTAAAACCGGTTAGTGAACTAACAAACAATAAACATAGAACATGTTTAAATTTATGCTTTAAGCCACTGCTAGTATTTTGTAACATTAAATAGTATTCTTGGATAATGATTGGCACCCATGTAAATTTAAGCTCCTTAAATCCTTATTATTTTAGAACCCTTTATCGAACTTATTCTTAGTCCATTTAGCCCCCCCCCCCTAGGTGCACGCTTAAAGTACCCCCCCTGTCTATAAAAATTAGTATGTATCTTATTTCCAAAACTGACAATAGAGAAAAATACCAGCCCAAATATGATACTTCAGGTCATAAAACTTATCTGCAAAAAAATTTTTTACGTACAGCTTAATGTAGTGTCCCAATTTGCAAATGAAAATCGGTACAAGTTAGGAAAAAGGTATTTTTAAAATACAATTTTTTCAAAATTTAAAATAATTTTGAATAATATTAATTAAAACGGCCATAGCTGAATTCACTGGCTTAATGTAGAAAGTTGCTTTGTCTTCTTTCTCCTAAAACAACGAAAAAATTCTTCCCGAGAGGAGGAAATCTTTTATTTGTTTTAGTTGAAAATGTGTGTTCGTAGAAGACGTAATTCTCAGTCGCTCATGTTAGTTCGTCTCATTTTGGTATGTATAAACCCTTTAACAGCAATTTTTTGGTTTATCTGTAATACGCGGAAATTAAAGCATTAGACTGGTGATGGCTCAAACTAATTTTCGCAAGAGCCGAAATAGACCAATTAATATTTTTTTTGTTCCACTATGAGCATAAATTTCTTATTCAAAATAATTCTTTTTAAGAATTATCTTTATAAGAAAATTTAAATAATTTTTTTATTTAATAAATTTTTCTTTAAAAATAAAAATTTTATTTATTCTGTCTTATAGTGACAAGTCAAATATTGTAAACTGACGCGTTTCGAGATATGTAATCTCATTTTCAAAGATTTATGATATAATTTCAAAGATTTATTGTATCAAAGAGATGACACTAAATTAGAAGATTTTCATAAATCTTTGAAAATGAGATTATAATCTCGAAACGCGTCAGTTTACAATAATTGACTTGTCACTATAAGACGAAGTAAAAAAAGTTTTTATTTTTATTTTATTGTTTTTAATTTATTTTTATTATATATTTATCATCATTTAAATTTATGTTATTTTCGTCATCGAAATAGGCTTCGGTATCTCCCACCAAGTATGCTTCATTTTGCAAGTACCGTACTCAAGTCTTTGCATCTAAATTTTTTAGAATTATTTGCAAGTATTTCTTTGTTTTTGATTTTTCTGTTGTACTAGCTTCTAAAGTTGAATCAATCTTTGATACATTAGGTGTCTCATCATCATCCATATAATCATAATTTTTTTCGATAACAGTATCTCTTCTCCATTTAATTAAAATTAAAAAGTTTGTTAGTAAAAGAAAATTTAACAAAAAAAGATAAATATGTGAAGGCTAGAAATTGTAAAATATTTACAATTAAATTTGGCTTTTGGCCTTCCTTTTTTTAAATTGTATACAATGCAAAAAAAATCAAAAAAAATTTTAATCAATTATTAATAAAGCTACATATTCACAAAAAATAAAATTAGATAAAGATAACATAAATTGTGATATTTACAAATAAAGTTTTGTTCTATAATTTTAAAAATCTCACAAAAAACCCACAAGTTCCTGAACATAAAGCGAAGATTCCATATAAATTGAGGTTTCGATCGGCTCTAACAAAGGTTCCTTGCTGACTAAACAAATAAGAACATTTCTCTCTAGCTGCGGTGAATCTTCTAAAAGCAGCAATAAAATCCTGGCTATTCTACCTGGTAACCAACTCAGATGGACTGCTTCGGTGGTCATATAAACGAAGACTGCTATATAGGCTTTATACATTGTTTTGTGGGAGCTTCGGCACTATAACTTAAAAATTGAAACTTTATTATAGTCCTTAGCTAAACCATTGAACAATGAGTGGAATTTGCCCGAAGAACCAAGAATCCCTTGATGGTGAAGAAAATGGTAATCGATTTCTCAAAGAGGGGATGCAAGTTCCTTCATATGACCAGTATCGTCATAGTTTTGCATAAATGCTTTGCAAGCTTGAGCAAAATTATCAGCTTTTAAAATTTTGCCTGAATCCTTTCCAAAACTCGTTTCGCATTCTGATAAGATCCTCTAAACTTAAAATTGGTAATCTTACTACGTAACATCCATCAGAATTGCGTTAAAAAGAAGTCCTCACAGGCTTGTTAATCAGAAGTGAGCAAAGATTTAGAAGAAATAGCGACGAATTCAATCTTTCTAAATTGAATGAGAGACTCTCATCTACTATTTGAAGATTAGTAGCTAAAAAACACTTAAAACCTTTTTCTAAATTACCAAATATCGAATTTTGCCCGGTAAATAAGTAAGATCTTTGGTTTCGAAATTTAAATTGGGTGAATATGAGGTAATTTTAGGTATAACATAAGCTTTTATATTTACTACATAATCTGAGAAAAAATGTGGCTTAATATCAAAATTTACCAATTGAGTAGAAGCTAACTCACTGTTACCCCTGACTCCTGAAATTGGTAAAAAAGGTTGATTTTTTAGGAATTCGCAGCTTTCTAAGCAATGAGCTAATTATGAAGCAGGCTTGAGAATTATTATGAACATCAGTCATAAACTGGTTTCATTTGCGCATTAAATAAATAATCAATTACTGTTATTATTAACGGTTTTTAATAACAATATTAATTCTTATTATTATTAAACATTGATATATTGAATTGAATTTATTTATATGGCGACTTTATTTGAATTAAATTATAAATGGGAGCCATCTTAAATAATACTAAAATTTCAAAAAACGAATTTTCATAACATTCTATTTTTGAGCTTTTCAGTACTTAAAGGGTAAATATGTCCCAATAACTGTGTACTAACAAATTTGAAGAAAAATATATATCGTATCTAATTGCAAATGTTGATTACTGTCTCTCAGTGCTATGCACCTTAGGCCAGAACCTCTTTTATTCCTCGAAATAAATTTTTCATTAATTCTGTACAGCTAAGTTTTATAATAGGATTACGAAATACTCGAATGAGTTTTCATCTGGTTTTCATATATTATATGTCGCATGCATAGATGCGTGATCGCGCTTGCGCGACGATTAGAATACAAGTATAATTTTATCTGAATTGAATTGGAATATTGAAATTGGTCGATAAGGAACAATGCTTGATGTTATTTTTACAAATTCTTTATTGTAAAATTGTCCAAAATATTAAATTTTGCTATAATTTCGAATGTCTCATTACATTCCTCTTCAGGCTAAAACATTATTTAAAAAAAGGTTGTTTTTTACAATCTTTTTCAAAAATTAATTATAATAAAGTTGAAGTATACAAACAAACATACCTAATTTATAAAAACATATAATAACACTTACAACTAGTCAATAAATTTTATTACATAAGAAACAATTAATAAAAATTAATTTTTTGTCATAAATTAATACATATAAATTTTTCATGTTTTAACAAAAATGTGTTTTTACAAGATTATACATAAGTTGTAAATTTTTCCTTTAATAACAAGTACATTTTATAAAAGAGCAGAAAAAACTAAGTTTGGAGCAAAAATAATAGTATACTATCAGGAATCAAAACATTCACATCAAATCATTGCATATTAACTTTTATAAAAACATTGTTTTTTTGAAAAAACTTTTTTAAGACTATTTTACACAAAATTTTTTATTTTTTGAAAAAAATATTTAAACAAGACTGTTAATAAAATTTTTGAAACTAAAATTATATATGCATTTTTTTCATTAGTTCTATGGAATTTTTTATGTTTATTTTTAAATTGTTAGTATCTTCAGCTCTATTTACAGTATTTTCAAAATATTGGATGTTCATTGTTTCACTAAATAATCTTTTTCCTTTGTGCTTTTCAGTATCTAAAATTTTTACATTACTCATATTAAATATATGATAATTGTCTTTATTATGATTAACAAGAGCAGATTTAAAATTATTATTTTTTAGGTCATTGGTATGTTCCCTTAATCTAGCTTTTAATTTTCTACCACTTTGGCCAATATAACATGCATCACAATCTATACAATTTATTTTGTAAACTATCCCACTTTTTTCTTTGATATTATCCTTATCTTTTCCTAATTTTATCATATAATCTAATTTATTATCAACCCTGTTTATGGTTATAAAATCTAATTGCTTGGCTAATTTATTTATTTGTGGTGTAGAAAATTTATGAAACGGAATGACAATTTTTCTCTTTTTTCTGATATCGCATTTATCAAAATTATTTGATTTTACTGAATTTAATAATTTAAGCCTTTTATCCATGTGAATATCAATAAAAACAGAAGGATAACTATTAGCAAGTAAAAAGGATTTTATTAACTGTAAATTGTCCTGATGGAACTCAGAATGTGAAAGATTTATACCTTTGTCTACTAAATTATAAATTATTGCTTTCTTTTGTTCAATTGGATGGTGAGAATTGAAATTCAAAAATCTTTCTGAATAAGTCTTTTTTCTGTACCAATTTATACTACAAAAATCATATTCTTTTCTGGTCAATTCTATGTCTAAGAAACTGATTTTATTAGCTTGTTCTTTTTCATTAGTAAATCTTAATGCATCATTATTGCTATTAAACACTTTATGAACCTCATCAATGTGATCATCCTTTACAATCAAAAATAAATCATCAACGTACCTCTTATAACATAATACTTTATCATTATTGTATACAGGAGGGCATGAAAAATGATTTAAGTCTTTATTAAGAGTATCACTACTTTTTAACTTATTCAGAGTATTGATTTCCAATTCTTCCATGACTATTTCAGCAAAAATTGGACTTGTGCATGAACCTATTGGTGAACCTGATATTTGTTTATAATATTTTTTGTTGAATTTAAAATAGGCATTATTTAAGAAAAATTCTAAACCGTTCATAAATTCAAACTTAGTTAAAGGAACATTGTTCTTAATAAATTTCCACTTTTTGATAACACAATCTTTGATTAAATAATGTGGTAAGCTTGGAAACAACCCTACAACATCCAAGGAAATACAAACATAATTCTTTGGAATAACATTATTTTCTAACAATTTTTTAATTTCAAGACTGTTTTTTACTGAGGCTGAAGGTTTTTTTACACAACTTGATAATAATTTTGCTAACTGGTGTGAAAACACACCTTTAATATTATATCTTTAATATATATTGTAAGAAAGAGAGAGTAACTACGCGTTCACTCGACCTCCGGTCAGAGTGCGTCTAACCGTCGTCTTATACGGTTCTGTTATAATAAACGCACATAATTAAAAGTAATATTCTTTTTATACTTTATTTTTTATATCATTATCATTACCTTTTCCTATACAGTCCACAACATTTGGTCATTCGAGCCATAAAAGATTTTTAAAAAAAAAAGTGATTTTTAAAAAAAAAAAGAAAAAACATCGAGTCAGTGGCTTATGGTGATACAAAAAAAAAGAAACATAAGTTAAAAAAAGAGAACGCCATGCGGTGAAATTTTTCTCTTTAAAAATTTAAAATAAACAGTGCTTTTTTATGGTGGTGATAAAAATCAAACAAAAATTAAAAAGTTAAGTTAAAAAAATAATAAATATAAAGACATTTCAAAAAAACACGTGCAAATATGTGAAAATTTCAACATGGCTGTTGGTACATCAACCGGGCTGTGCACGTGATTTTTATAACAAACTTTATTATAAACTTTCGTCGTCTCAAAAATTAAATTCATCAAGATTACTAAAAATGTGAAAAATATTGATTTTTTTTTCAAAAAAAAGAAAGAAATCGAAAGGAGAAAAATCAAAAATAAAAAAGAAAAAAGAAAGAAAAGAAAGGAGTTTCATTTCCATCGTCATCATCTGTCTCTCTCTCTTCCTTTCATCAACTTGAAGAAGACGGAACGGGAACTCCAAAATTTAAAAAGAGTCAAATTTCGATTTCCGTTTTAAAAAGAGGGGAGATATCAAAAAATCATCGTCAGTATTCCACCATCTTTAACTACAAGCATAAAACATAACCGGCAAGAAGCGACATCACCGGCGCAAGAAAATAGAAGAATTCGTCGTTATTGCTTCGCCATATTTTTTTTTAATTCCAGCAGACGACAACGTGGATGCCGCCTCATTGCTTTAAGTTATGTTGTCTTTTTTTTAACTTCTCTTTTCTTAACTCCTTTTTTTCATTTTTGATTTCTTCTTTTTAGTTAAAAACTTTAACTTCAAACTTTAAAAAAAAAAAATTTCTTTTAAAAAATAAATTAAAAATAAATTAGTCTTACATAAAAAAAAAAAAAAAAAAACAGAGTTCTGCCACAAGTGACAGTAAATAATTTTCTTTAGAATATTTACTTGCTTAAGACAAATAAAAAAAAAAACAAGTGTTTGTATGTATATTCTTTTGTATATTTTTTTTTGTTGTTTATAATTACTTATGCTCTCTCTTTCATTTAAAATTAACTTCATTTTCTATAAATTAAAATTTAAACAAAAGTTAAATTTATTTAAAAATAAAACTTAATATACAAATAAAATTTAAAATCAATAATTGAAATAATTTTAGTCATTTGTGTCATTTATAATTTTTAAATGTTATTTTTTGTAAAAAATAAAATTATTTCCTTTAAAACTTTTAAAGAAATTTAAATTTATCTAAAAATTTTCAATTAAAAAAAAACTTAAACTTTCAATTAAAATCAATAATTCTTTAAAATATGTAATTAAAATCAATTTTGCCTTTTTTGTCGTTTGTAAATTTTAAATGTCATTCAATATTAAAAAAAAATAATAATAAAACCCTTTTTTTCAAAAAACTCTTTACTAATAATTCTTGATGTTCCTAAGGTACTCATTCGGATGTTGCTGTTCTTGGCCTTACATGTTCTTGTCAGATTGAACTGTCTCAAGTGGATTAGCAGCTGTGATTTCAACCAAATCAACATCAATTTTCCATTCGTTGGAGTTCTGGGTACATCTAGATCCTGGAGTAGTGTCATTGGTCTCAAATTCTCAAATTTTCCAGTATTTATATAAACTTAAGGATTTTTGTAAATTACTTTAATATTTGTAATATTTTTTTTGAATATTCTATGAACAATTATTTCAAATCTTTCTTTTTTTGCTACATGTTATATAGCTTTTATTATACTATTAATTATTTATTTGTATAATTCACATTCATGTTCTTGTTCAAAGATCCAATTGATTCAATTATTTATGTTACTATTAAATTCAAGTATTTATGTTACTTTCAAAATTATCTAATCTAATGTTTAACCTCAAAATTTAAATTTAATTAATTGTTTATCTTGAAACAAGAACTCTAATTAATTTTCTAATTACTGATTTAATAATTGTTCATCAATTTCAATTGATTTAAAACAATTTGGTTAAATTGCGTTTACCATAAAATTAATTGTTTTAAACATGTACTTTTATGTTTATATTTTTGTTCCAATCTTTATATTAATGTGCAATTTATTTTTTCTCTATATCTTAAGAAATTTTCTTTTTAATTTCAATTCAAATTAAATACTAATAATCAAATAACTATAATTTAAAATAAAAAAATTTTTGAAAATTTAATTAAATATTATACTAAAAAAAAAAAAAGAATTATAAAATATTAGAACATTGAAATTGAAATTTTGCACATTAATATATATCAGTATTTGGACGACCATGGCTAACACCATCTTGGAGCAAACCTCCCTCATACCAAAAATTAAAAAAGCCTTTCAGGTCTTTGATGAAGACCCTGAAAAAAGTGTGTCGTCATGTAGAGTGAGAATGACTGCCCTAATAAAAAATTGGCAAAGATTTGAAAGTAACCATCATCTAATATTTAATGCCAAGGATTTAGAAACCTTAATGACCACTCATTCTTATTTTTTGGATAAAGTTTATGACGAAGTGGATGAACAACACTTAGTCAACCTTAGTCTGTTCCAAACTTACTTGGATAGTCATCCTCACTCTGATGACCATACACCAAACCCACCAATTGTCCAAACCATATCCCATAACCCTGAAGATCTGGAACGATTACCTCGTCTTGATCTTCCAGACTTCAGTGGAGACTTTAAAGATTGGGAATCTTTCCGTGATGTATTCAATTCAACAGTAGTATCCAAACCTCGTATTCCCAACATAACTAAATTGCGTCATCTTAGGGCCCATTTAAAAGGAGATGCGTCAGATTTAGTCAGCAGCTTTGCTCTGACTGATGAAAATTTTCCTTTGGTTTGGGAAACATTAAAAATGCGGTATGAAAATAAAAAGCGTTTAATCAACTCTCATGTTGCAGCTATTTTTGCGATACCTCCTATGGTTACAGCGAGCGCAGTAGATATAAAAAAAATCTTAGTAAACTTAAAAACCCCTTTAGCTGCACTAAAAGTCTTAGGTCGCCCTGTTGATACGTGGGATGATTGGTTAATTTTTCATACCATTTCATTATTTGACACTGACACCAAAAGGCAATGGGAACTTTACCTGTGCAACTTATCATTGTCTAATCATACTCAAAACACACTTTCTACAACTGATAACATCACTGTAAATTCTCATGTTAATTTCAATACAGAACCTCCAACTTTTAAAATATTACTACAATTTTTAGAATCTCAGATTGGAATGTTAGAATCTATTGAGGAAAACAATTTTGCCAAAAAAAATAATCAATCAAGCTCACATTTCAATATTAATAGCTCAAATCAGAATAAATCTAAAAATACAAATGTCGTTACTCAACCTCAAGTCAAGGTATTTCATACCCAAGTAAATTCTAAAAACAATAATAATAATAAAATTGAATGTCTAATGTGTAAAGGAAACCATAAAATTAATAATTGCAGTAATTACAAGAAATTAACACCTGCCAAAAGGTATGATTTTATAAAATCAATACCAAGGTGTTGTAATTGCCTTGGCAACCACCTTTATACAAAATGCACATCTAAAGAACTGTGCAATATATGTAAAAAGAAACATCATACATCTTTGCATGATGATAATTATGTTAGTAGGTTTCAAAGACAAAGGCCTCAAAATACTAATAATTCCAGTCTGAATTCAACACAAAACTTAACTCACAATACAAACAATGCTAATTCTTCTGAAACTGAAGCAAGTACCTCAACTAGCTCTCTTGTTACCTCAATTAAATTATGTGACACTCCTTCTCAAACATTATTATCAACAGCAGTAGTCAAATTAATAAATGAAAATGGCTATGAAGTGCATGCTAGAGCTTTAGTCGATCAAGCTTCACAGGCGTCTTTCATAAGCCAGTCTTTATTTAAAAAACTGTGTAGTAGTTATGCCCCTGCAAAAAGACCTGTTTCAGGCATAGGCGGTAAAACTGATTACACGTGCAAAAAAATTGTGCAATTTCGATTAAAGCCTCGTTTTATGTCAGACTTCTGCTTGGAAATTCAAGCATACGTTATACCAAAAATTTCTTCTTATGCACCTACGGCCAGTCCTGAAACTGAGAACCTTGATCATATCTTAGGTTTAACTCTTGCTGATCCAGGATTTTGCAGGCGGGGTCAAATTGAAATTTTACTCAGCACTTCAGTCCACGCCGCCATAGTCGAGGATGATGTGAGACGAGGTGCTCTTAATGATCCTATTGCTACAAAGACAAAATTAGGTTACGTTATTTCTGGTAACGCTGGCATAGGATCAAATTGTTGTCTTTCTATTTGTGATGAGCCCGAATCTTCACTTTCTTTCGATTTGGAGCGTTTCTGGAGACAGGAGGAAATTTTGGATTCGTCTTCTCGTATGCTTAATCCGGATGAGCAAGAGTGCGAAACCCATTTCAAAAATACTCATTTCAGAAATGCGGATGGTAGATATGTAGTCAGGCTCCCATTCAAAATTACTGATATTGACAATTTACAGTTTCCTGGTTCGTATGCCTTAGCAAAAAATGTGCTTTTAAGAATGGAAAAGCGCTTCGTAAGCGACCCATCCTTTCACAAGCTTTATACAGATTTTATGGCAGACTATAGCGAAACTGGTCATATGTCAAAAACTACTGTCTTTTTAATGTTTTTATTTTGTTATTTTATTCCCCACCATGGAATCTTAAAAAAGAATAGTTTACTCAAAAAATTAAGAACAGTATTTAACGCTTCTGCTAGAGATTTCAATAATCTTTCTTTAAATGATATTTTACATACTGGTGCAAATTTATTACCAGACCTGGCAGAACTGTTACTTCACTGGATGAAATATCGTTATGTATTTGTATCTGACATCAAACAGATGTTCCGTCAAATATTAATACATGAGGATGATCGCAAATTTCAACAAATCCTTTGGCGCTTTAAACCGACTGATGAAATTTCACCTTATTCGCTAAATACGGTGACGTATGGTGTAATAAGCAGCCCCTTCTTAGCTAATAGGGTAATGAGGCAATTAGCCCTTGATGAAGGAGATAAATATCCTCTCGCTGCCCCTATCTTAACTTCTGAAACCTACATGGATGACACACTGTCGGGTGGTCATTCATTACCTGAAGCTTTAAAAAAGCAAAATGAATTAATAAATATCTGCAAAAGAGCAGGTTTTAGTTTGCATAAATGGATTGCTAATGACAAACTATTATTAAATTTTCCCCCATCTGATTTAGCTGATTCTGACGCTACAAATGACTGTTTCTCGTTATTGGGTGTATGCTATAATCCCTCTGAGGATTACTTTTCTTTTAAAATTAGATTAGATGAATTTAAAAAACCCATTACCAAGCGAATGGTCGTTTCTAGCATTTCCAAACTTTTTGATCCTTTAGGCTGGTTAGCCCCAGTTATGATAACTGCTAAAGTCATTATACAGAAAATGTGGCTTGCAAAGTTACAATGGGAAGATGTCTTACCTGATGACTTGAAAACTGAGTTTTTAGATTGGTACAACGGCTTGCCTGTTTTAAATAAATTAAAAGTACCTAGATGGCTAGGTTATATTACAGACGCAAAGTATGAGATTTTCGGTTTTGCAGACGCGTCAAAAATAGCGTACGCAGCCTGTGTCTATCTAAAAATTACAGTTAATGGTCAAAGTACGATACGCTTACTACAAGGGAAGTCAAAAGTATCCCCTATCAAACCATTGTTAACTATACCTAAATTAGAACTTAGCGCTGCTTTCCTGTTGTCTAAATTAACCGTTAAGGTCTTAAAGTCATTGAGATTGCCTTCTGTCAATATATACTTGTTTACTGATTCAATTGACGTTCTCTTTTGGCTCAAAGAGCATCCTTCAAAATGGCCAATTTTTATAGCAAATAAATGTTCTCAAATACATTCTTTAGTGCCTACTGCATTTTGGAGTCATGTTCGGTCAAAGGAGAACTCAGCTGATTGTGTTTCCAGAGGTATCCCTCCTGAGCAATTAATTAGCTTTAATTTGTGGTGGGAAGGTAACGCAGAAATCCAAGGTGATTTTAAATTTATTCGCGATAACAATAATTTTCATACAAGTTCTCTCGCGACCTTGGGTTGTTCGGTTAGTCAACAAAAACAAAAAAATAAAATAATTAAAACTTGGGATTTGTTAAATAAATTTTCAAATGTTCGTAAATTATTTAGAGTCACGTCTTATGTATTGCGTTTTGTATGTAATGTTTTGTCTAAATTAAAGAATAATTTCATTAAAAAATCAAAATTACTTAATTGCAATTGGTTCGATATAAATAAAAAAACTTGTTTACCTTTTGTCAATTATTTTGAATTAAATAGGGCTAAATTACTATGGGTATATATAGTCCAAATGTCTTATTTCAAAAAAGAAATTAATTTACTTAATAACAACTGCAAATTTACTAAGTCGAGGTTAATTAAATTGGACCCCTTTTTAGACAATGGTTTGTTGAGGTTAGGCGGTAGAATTCATTTCTCTTTGCTTAGTTATGAGCAACAACATCCTTTAATTCTCCCCTATGATTCAAGACTTTCTAAATTACTGGTAGAGTATTTTCATCATAAAGTACTTCATGGTGGTATACGCTTAACTCTTTCAACAGTAAGGCAGGAGTTTTGGATCATTAAGGGACGAAGTCTAGTTAAATCAATTATATATAAATGCTTAGATTGCATTAGATATCGCGGCACAACGTCTGTGCAAAAAATGGGCATTCTACCTTATTCTAGAGTCGAAAAACCCGACAAACCATTTCGTCTAACAGGTGTAGATTATGCGGGGCCATATAAAATTTTAAGATATAAGGGCCGTGGGGCTCAAACTTATAAAGCCTACATTTGTGTATTTGTTTGCATGGCAACTAAAGCCATTCATTTAGAACTTGTCACAAGCTATACTAGTGACGACTTTATAGCCGCTTTCAGGCGATTCACCTCAACTCGTGGACCGTGCTCAGGTTTGTTCAGTGACCAGGGTACTACCTTCATAGGTGCAGATAAAACCCTGAGGGAAATGTATATGGCCTCTTCAAGTTATATGCAGGACCTTCTGGGAAAGTTAGCCGATGAGGGTACAGACTGGTCATTTAACTCTCCTGCTGCTCCACACACTGGGGGGATCTGGGAATCAGCGGTTAAATCCGTCAAGCATCACCTTCGTAGGGTAATGGGGGACCGTACACTTACGTTTGAAGAATTTTATACTCTTCTAAAACAAGTAGAGTCCTGTCTAAATTCGAGGCCCCTCATTCCTTTGACTGATGATCCGTCAGATCATCAATTTTTATGTCCCTCGCTTCTGTTGACACAATCTAACTCTTACATCATACCTGAACCCAACTATCTAAATCAAAATATTCCTCCTACTCAAAGATATAAATTAATCCAAGCCATGTTACAAGATTGGTGGCGTACATGGTCCTCTGAGTACTTACAAACTCTGCAAGAGCGAAGTAAGTGGTCGGAGGAAGTAAGGAATATTGAGATCGATGACGTTGTTCTGGTGACAGATGAGACTTTGCCTCCTAGTAAGTGGCCTTTAGGTCGAATTTTAAAAACTTTTAAAGGACCTGACAATCTGACAAGGATTGTGGAGGTCAAGACCTGCACCTCTGTGTTGAGAAGGCCCATTCAAAAATTAATATTATTAAAAACAAATAATGAATTAAAAAATTAAAAAAAAATAAGTTAAAAAGTAATTAAAAAATTTAAGATTATAATGTAACTTAAATCTATTGTAAATATCTTGTAAATATCTTGTAAATATGTTCTTTTTTTTTGTATTTCTTGTAAAATTTAAAAATGTGTGTCAATTCATTTAATCACTTGAAAGGGGAGAATGGTGTGAAAATACACCTTTAATATTATAATATCTTTAATATATATTGTAAGAAAGAGAGAGTAACTACGCGTTCACTCGACCTCCGGTCAGAGTGCGTCTAACCGTCGTCTTATACGCTTCTGTTATAATAAACGCACATAATTAAAAGTAACATTCTTTTTATACTTTATTTTTTATATCATTATCATCACCTTTTCCTATACAGTCCACAACATTGGTCAAAACTATACAAAGGACTATTTACAATCGAAACAACAATTCTTATAGGATGTCCATCTTTATGAATCTTTATTAGCGCATAAGCGTAATGAGACATTCAAAATTATAGCAAAATTTAATATTTTGGACAATTTTACAATAAAGAGTTTGTAAAAATAACATCAAGCATTGTTCCTTATCGACCAATTTCAATATTCCAATTCAATTTAAAAATTTTAAAGGAACAAATTATAAATATTATTGATAGATAATTTTATCTGTTATTAGTTTTATCAAAGAATTTTTTCTAAGTCAATATTAATAGTGAATTTTTATACTTTAACGTTCTCTAACAAGTTTTTCATCCAATGTGCAATAAAAAATCAGTGTCAACTCTAGTCAAATATATTTATTACAAACAAATAAACTAAAGAAATTCTAACCTAAATTGTCATGCCGTTTAACAACATCAAGTGCTTTACATATACATAGTGCATATCTAACATTTTAATTTTTATTCTCAATTACACTCATGCTGTTATAATGTTTTGCTTGCAGTGACAGTGCATATTAACATCATTAATTCATAAGTGCATTTTCAGTCATAATCATAATAATCATTTCGCTGTATGTTTTTGTATTTTTTGGTTTATCATTTAAGCCAATTACCATCTGAGTAAAATTCATAATTCTCTTTTCCATCACAAGATGGCACCTACTGACAATAAAGCCAAGCGCAACTTAGGTTACACAACGGCTCCCACTACATCTATAACAAGCCGTCGTAGTATCCAATCAACATCCATAACAAGAAGGCGTGGCTCCGCCCCTGTAGACACCATACCTTCGCTCGCTTCTAAATAGGCGGACTACTGGGAGTGGTATACCCCCTACTAAACAGAACTCAAGATGCAGTACCTGTACATGCAATATTCCAGCTCATCTTGATTTACAACAGCAAATTGAAAAAATCAATGACACAATAAGTGAATTAAACATAACTCTTGCTAATTATAACACTACAGTGAATTTTCTAAAGCAAGAAAAGCAACGTTTAGCGGGGCATATTCAGGATTTACAAACCTTCACTCTTCTTCATCATTACCAGTAGTAACTCCTCAAAAAAGACAATTCAACCATACAAGCCAAAGCAGTAAATATAATAATATCGTCAATTTTAATAAAAATAATAGTCTTAATTATAATCATAGTATTAGTACTTCAATTAATTATAATAATTTAAATTTTTCTTCTAATAATAATAATAATAGCTATAAGGATAGTTTAATGTTAGGTCAAATTTATAATCAGGATAATAGTAATTTCAATAATATAAATTTAAATTCTAGCCATTGCAATATTAATAATAATAATAATAGTTAAATAATTAATAAAAACAACTTAAAAGAAAACAGTGATTTGGACAACACAACTGGTTGCATTGACATAAATTTAGACATTGACAAAAAGGCACCTTTGACAAATGATGATCTGGATCATATTTCAGATATCAGGATGAATGGCACTGACCTGATTAAGAGAAGAGAATTATTTGTGCCGGGCTTCATGTTTATTAATAGTGAGAGCAATTTACGTTGCATAGCATTTTCAATAGTAAAAACGCTAGTTCCTTCTCTACATCAGTCAAACATTTGCGCTTTACGTTCCTTTTCATTTAAGTCTTTGCACACTGACAGAGAATCAACACCCAAACGCACATCATTTATTATAACCTTAAAAAGTTCTGAAATAGTCAAAGCAATAATGCAAGCTAAAAAATCACAACATTATTTTTCGACAAAAGACATAAACAGAAAATACTTAAACTCGGAAGTGCCCATTGCACTGCCAGACAAGAAAATTTTTATTAACGAAGTCTTATCATTGACTGCACGTACCCACTATAAAATCATAAAGAATACTGCTAAAACTCTAGGGTTTCAATTTGTGTGGTACAACAATGGCGACTTCCTTGTAAGATGGCGTAACAACATGAAAACACACTGTGTCAGAACAGAATCCAACCTGCACTCTATTATACGGTTCAATAATGATCAAAACACTAGACAACTACAATAAGCAAGTTATTCTCAAAAAGCAAACAGAAATAGACAAAAAAAAACAAATAAAATAAACACAACTAAATGACTAGACATACATACGCAAACTACTAAAAAAACTAGCAATCATCCCCTAAAAGTAGGTTTCTTAAATGCAAACTCATTAAAGAAGCATATATGGAAAATACGCGAGTATCTTACAAATAACAGCTCTTATCATGTGTTTTGCATTTCTGTGATAAGACTAGGGTATGATGTTAGTGACCATGTCATAAACATAAAAGATTACAGTGCTGTACGCCAAGACCGTAATACACATGGTGGCGGTATTCTAATGTATGTTAAGGACACCTATAAAGCTAAAATTTTATGCTCTTCAACAACTGAGCAGACTGGAAAGCCTCTTAAACCAGAATTTCTCTTCTGCTCTGTCTGGGAGGGTAACTCTGTTCCAACACTCATAGCGTTAATCTACCGCCCACCAGATGTTAGCATTAAGTCTGATCAAAATTTTATTGACTTATTGAAAACATATTGTTCAGACTACAGCCATAAGTTTGTCATAGGGGACTTAAATGCTGAAATGCTTGACATACATAAATCTAATACTAAGTACCTTAATAACATCATGACAGACTTGGCACTAAAATTGGTTCAAACTAGTGACTCTCATCATACTACAAACAAAAGCACCTGGATGGATGTGATCTTTGTTGATAACTGTGACACCATTCTTAGTAAAGACAAATTATCTCTTAATTATCCTAATAGGCATGATATTGTCTCAGTCACCATCAACGTATTTTATCCAGATCCACCTGACACAACAATAACTTACAAAGCCATTAATAAAATAACCTCGCATGACTTGAACACTCACTTAACACAACTCGACTGGACTACATTCGAGGGTGACGATTTTGACATCAATGAAGCACTTTTGACTCTCACAAATAATATTCATAATGTAATAGATAAACTTCCTCAAGATAAATCTCTACGGCCTTGAAAAGCTAAACATCCCTGGATAAACACAGAACTACGCCTATTAAAATCTAAATGTGACGCTACTAGCAGACGTTATCACAGAACAGGGTGTAAAAAATATCTTAATGAATTCCTGATTCTTGCTAATGAATATGAGGAACAGTCGGAAGTTTCACGCTGTGCATATATGCACAATAGAATATGCACCACCTTAGATGATGGGAAAAACTTCTGGGTTGAAATGCGTAAGCTTGGCCTCATACCAACAGTCATTGATGCTCTTCATGGCTTCTCTCCTGAGGAGCTTAACACATTTCTATCTAGCATTTCCATTTCTCCCTTTAAAGATCCCACAATCTCTAACAGCATTATTGATGATACACCCCTAGAAGGCTTCACTTTCAAGGCGGTAACCAACAATGATGTAATTCTGGCTGTCTTTCATTTCAGCTCTCAGGCAAAAGGCGATGATGGCATCCCTCAAAGTATCATTGCTAAGTCATTACCTTCCATAGTTAATCATCTTACCAATTTATTTAATTCTTCTTTAACAAAAGGTATTTTTCCAACAGAGTGTAAAAAATTGCGTATATTGCCTATTAAAAAATGTTCGATCCCATCATCGCCTTCTGACTTTCGACCCGTATTATTGCTTAGCTTTTTGTTGAAGGTGTTCGAGAAACTGGTTCATGACCAAGTGGTTAGCTACCTTACTAAATCAAATATTTTAGATAAATTTCAAACTGGCTTTCGGAAACATCATAATACTCAATCAGCCCTAATTAATATTACAGATGATATACGTATGGGTAATGAAAGGAAGTTTGAAATTACATTTAAATTACAGTTAAATACTCTTCCAATTTGATTGCTTGAAAGCCTTTGACAATGTATCACCATCAATACTGCTCAGAAAGCTCCGGGATGCAGGCTTTTCAAGTTTAACCCTGAGTTGGTTCTAGTCATATCTCTGTGGATGATCCATGTGCGTAACTTCGGGAAAATCATTCTCTGACTATCGTGATATTAATATCGGTGTACCACAAGGTTCAGTACTTGGACTTTTGCTCTTTTGCATATACATGAACGATATTCAGAATTTCCTAGACGCAAGTATGTTCAGATTATTATATGCAGATGACCTGCAGATTTATGTCCAAGTTCCGACCTTCAAATACAACAGGGAATCCTTGGGCTCTCTGAATCAGCTAATGCTATAGCAGTGTGGGCGGAATCAAATTGCCTCAAGCTGAACACTGGCAAGACACTGGCAATCATTTTTGGCTCTCCTAACACAATAAAGTTCTTCGATGAGCTAAACATCGGGAAAATAACAGTAAATCATAATGGTGACTGTTTTACGTTTGTTAATGAAGTAAAAAGCCATGGAGTAATTCTTGATAGGACACTTTCTTGGCAGCAACAAGTTAAAAATATAACAAAAAAAGTAAACAGAGCACTATACGGGCTCAGAATTATTAAACCTTGCGCATCTCAAGCCTTACGTAAATGACTGATAGAAACTTTAGTAGTTCCGCATTTGGACTACTGCAGCATAGTATACTCTGATATCAATAACCAGTTAACTGACCAACTACAAAGACTGTCAAACTCCTGTATACGTTACATTTTTGGCCTAAGACGACAAGACCATATTACATCTTTCAGGCGACAACTTAACTGGATGAGTATAAAAACACGAACTGACTACTTTGCAACACTAACCCTGTACAGACTGATACGTATGAAGGAGCCTCCTTTCCTCTTATCATTATTTGAACCGTATAAATCAGATAAACCATCCCGCGGTGTTCCCAAAGACTTGAAAATACCATCCTCAATAATAACTGACTTCTTATTCTATTTATTTATTCATGAATTTTAATAGTATCCTTACGGAAAAAATTTGTTTTATTTGTGTTATATTGTATTAAATTTTATTTTACATTGTATTAAATCTTATTTTATATAATTCTTAATTGTATATATTGTATATTCATGTGTATATTGCATATAATGTATTAAACTATTTTGCTTTGGTAAATAAAGACGATAATAATAATATAATGATACTAATGATTAAAATTATTTTACAAATTTTATTTATTCAGTGTGTGGCTGATACTGCAGAGCAAACATTAATCGATTAATTAGGTGAAATTCAAGACGAAATTTTTAGAACATTGTATAATAAAATGAGAAAATTATTATATTTCTTGTTTCCTTATTTTTTAATAGATTTACTTATAATTATAAATAAACAAAATTTGATTAATATATGGGTCAATATTTGTGAAGTGTATACAGTTTGGATTTTCGAGTCGCAGAATGTACTCCAAAGTATGTTTGGTCAAAAGCATGTATAAAAAAAATATATTTCACCAATTTTTAGCTTTTTAGATCCAATCCTCTATTTTTTACAGCGATTTTTGTTTTTTTTAATTTTTTGAAATTTTTTATTTTTGAGAAATTTATGTTCATTAATTTTTCTCGCAAACGCGCACTTTACAATAAAATTTATTTTCCTTATAGAACTCAATAGGAAATTTCCCGTAGAATTCGATTCTGGGGTCCAAATTTTTTTTTTGAACTACGCATGCCGGAGAAAATCAACTTTTTTGCTTTGCCTTTTCTAGCTTATATGCCTCAGCTGCAGACAGCTCAATTTTCATCCTTTTGGTCTAAAATTGTATGTTTTTTCATATACTTTCAGCATATGAAATCATTTTTTTGAATAAATTTATTTTAAAAACACTAAAATTGAAAAATAGCGATTTTTAAAAAATCATTTTTCACAAATTTTGAATTTCCCGCCAAGTCACGTGACCAAATGAAAATCTGACTAAAAATTCGGATTCAGCGGAAAATTTTACATAAGGATACCAATTTTCGTCTTATTTCATTAAATGGTTTCTAGGATATCCCATTTTAAAGATAAAGATTAAAATGACTGAAGATGAAAAGATAAAAATTGATTTTTTTAAAAAACCCTTGAAATGGGACTCTGACTTTAATTATCATATATGCTAAACAAATAATTATAAAAAGACGAATAAAAATTTTTTGGAAACTAAGTGCTTGTAAAAAATTTTTGAGGCGTATAGAACTCGTTTCTTTTAAAAATTAGAATTTTGGCAGCAATTTCAAAATTGGTCATTTTGGGGTAAGAATAGGCATTTGGTTTATTGACTATCGGCATAAGAGATTTAGCGACAAATAATTGCAGTGAACGGTAACTGAATGGTGACACTTATACCAAAAAAATGAGACCAATTGGAAGTATTTTGGTTAACTGGCAAGTTTGCAGCTTTGAATTAAAGATTACAAAAAAATCCTATTTGATTATATTGTGGTATTTTGTAGTTATTTAGTATTTTGCTATTTGTTTTATTTCTGTAGCGTTACGGAAACATCCAAAACTTTTCCAAAAAGGGGGTCTTTTGTAAAATTTCTCGAGGAATCTGAAAATTTCGTCATAATTTTCATTAGGTAACTAGAAAATTTGAAAAATTGAAAATAAGATAGAATAGCTACAAAATACAACAATGTTATAAAATACGATTTTTTTCATAATCTTTTATACAAAGCTGCAAGCTCGCCAGCTAACCAAAATACTTCCAATTGGTCTCATTTTTTCGGTATACGTAACAAGATTTATTTATCGTACACCACATTTATTTGTTGTTAATTCTCTTATGGCGATATTCAATAAACCAAATCCCTATTCTTACCTAAAAATGACCAATTTTGAAATTGCTGCCAAAACTCTAATTTTTATAAGAAACGAGTTCTATAAGCCTTAAAAATTTTTTACAAGCCCTTAGTTTCCAAAAAATTTTTACTCGTCTTTTTATAATTATTTGTTTAACAGATATCATAATTAAAGTCAGAGTCCCATTTTTAGGGTTTTTTAAAAAAAGTCAATTTTAATCTTTATCTTAAAAATGGGATATCTTAAAAACCATTTAATGAAATAAGACAAAAATTGGTATCCTTATGTAAAATTTTCCGCTGAATCCGAATTTTTAGTCAGATTTTCATTTGGTCACGTGACTTGGCGGAAAATTCAAAATTTGTGAAAAACTGATTTTTTAAAAATCACTATTTTTCAATTTTAGTGCTTTTAAAATAAATTTACCCAAAAAATGATTTCATATGCTGAAAGTATATGAAAAAACATACAAATTTAGACCAAAAGGATGAAAATTGAGCTGTCTGCAGCTGAGGTATATAAGCTAGAAAAGGCAAAGCAAGAAAGTTGATTTTCTCGCGCATGCGCAGTTCAAAAAAAAAATTTAGACACCAGAATCGAATTTTACGGGAAATTTCCTATGGGGTACTATAAGGAAAAAAATTTTATTGTAAAGTGCGCGTTTGCGAGAAAAATTAATGAACATAAATTTCTCAAAAATTAAAAATTTTAAAAAATTGAAAAAAATAAAAATCGCTGTAAAAGAGCTTCAGTAGCTCAGAGGTAACGCGCCCGCTTCTTAACATAAAGATTGCGGGTTCGAGACCCAGTCCCGGCAAACTTTTATTTATATAAAAATAAAAATTCTTATATAAATGAAAATTGTCGTTGCGCGCTAATGAACTCTAGGTGGCGTGTTGATGTAGAGGGTTCTACATGGCGCCACCGTATATCATGCAGATGGGCGTTTTTTCTCCTATATGGTTTTTCGCGCCATCGTCAACCGGAATTGGTTGCATGATTCCTCAAAAATACCGGTCCTTAACCAAGGGAAAGCCCATACCCTTAAAAAATGGGGCAAATCAGGGAGTGTGTAAAAACACTCACTGGTTGTCGGTAAGGCAGACCTTCCTACATAAATTCCATCGTATAACGAAAAAGTTCTAAGAGATCAACAAAGATAACCTATGACTAATAAAAAGCACATACATAAAAATCACTGTAAAAAATAGAGGATTGGATCTAAAAAGCTAAAAATTGGGGAAAATTATTTTTTTTATATATACTTTCGACCAAACATACTTTGGAGTACATTTCGAGACCCGCCCATGCAAAGTCATATACAGTTCACAAATGTTGACCCATATAAGTATTTTAAAAGATAATAAAAATTAAATAGCGCACAAGTGTATGTGACTTCAAGAACTTCTTAGTTTACGTCGCAGGCACGGAGAAGTCAATTAAAAATATGAATTATACTCATGACAAAATCAGCGCAACCAATCATAATGCGAATAAATTAGATGAAAAAATCCAGTTTTTTAGAGATAGATATAGGTGCCCTTATTAAGAAATTAAGTTTTACCAAATAGATTAAACTTAGAACTCACATGCAGTAAAATTAAATATTGGATTAATTATTCTAGTATTTTAATAAAGTAGTCAATTACAAATAAAAATATAAATTTTACCATTTCACGTCAATATCATTTTAACATGGAACATGTTTATAGGGAGGGGGTACTTCAAAACTGGAAAATTAAGGGGGGGGGGTCAAATTTGTCCTTTTTAAGGGGGGGGGGGTCAAATATGTCCTTTTTAAGGGGGGTGGGTCAAATTTGTCCTTTTTAAGGGGGGGGGGTCAAATTTGTCCTTTTTAAGGGGGGGTCAAATGGGACTTAGAATATTTTCGATTTAGGGACCTTTGGTGCAGAAGTACTTAGGGAGCATTGGTGCAGAAGTACCTAGGGACCTATGGTGCAGAAGCCCCTAAAGACCTTTGGTACAGAAGTACTTAGGGAGCATTGGTGCAGGAGTCCCTAAAGACCTTTGGTGCAGAAGTACCTAGGGACCTATGGTGCGGAAGTCTCTAAAGACCTTTGGTGCAGAAGTACTTAGGTAGCATTGGTGTAGAAGTACCTAGGGATCTATGGTGCAGAAGTACCTAAAGACCTTTGATGCAGAAGTACCTAAAAACCTTTGGTGCAGAAGTACTTAGGAAGCATTTGTGTAGAAGTACCTAGGGACCTATGGTGCAGAAGTCCCTAAAGACCTTTGGTGCAGAAGTACCTAGGGTGCAGAAGTCTCTACAGAACTTTGGTGCAGAAGTACTTAGGAAGCATTGGTGTAGAAGTACCTAGGGATCTATGGTGCAGAAGTCCCTAAAGACCTTTGGTGCAGAAGTACTTAGGGAGCATTGGTGCAGAAGTCCCTAAAGACCTTTGGTGCAGAAGTACCTAAAGACCTTTGGTGCAGAAGTACCTAAAAACCTTTGGTGCAGAAGTACCTAGGGAGCATTGGTTCAGAAGTACCTAGGGACCTATGGTGCAGAAGTCCCTAAAGACCTTTGGTGCAGAAGTACTTAGGGACCATTGGTGCAGAAGTCTCTAAAGAACTTTAGTGCAGAAATACTTGGATATAAATATTGATATTATGAACAGAATAGATACTTTATTATCAGTGTTAGTTATTAGTGAACATGTTCCATGCTCGTTGGTTGTGTAGTTACACAAACCGGTCATAAGTTTTTTTCAATCGGCACGTGTTTAACAATGCACGATTTTCCAAAAAAAAAATATCTATTTCTTAAACTAGGAAAAAAATAAAACTGTGTGTTGAACGAAGAAAAAAACATGGAAATTTTTCTTTTATTGCTATCTTTATACAACCGCATTGAAAGCAAAATTTTATGTTTTTCCTCTTGTTAACAAATAGATTATATATAAGACTCATTTTCTTCTTTAACGCTGACTTCTTCCCATTACCCATGTGAGCTAGAGAAAAAATGGTATATAACACACGTTTATTCTTTTTTCCACAAACACAGACTTTGTTTCCTTCCCCTAAACAAAGCAAAGAGCAACTAAGCTCTAATAATGTGCCGCGGCAAGATTCGCTCCAAGCAGAATGCGCTGTTGCAAGTTCCTTCTCTTAATAAACAAATGAGCTCTTCACCTACGAGCAGCGGTACAAATAAAAATGAACTCTTCCTGATCCCAAACAAAACGTTTTTTTTTCAGATGAAAAAGAAATAAGTACAACTTTGACTCATGGAGTAAAAATAAAGAATGTCCTAAATCGCACGTAAATTATTAGCAGAGCCCATAAGTTATATAGTGACTTTCCACCTAGTTTTAATCTTTTTTGTTTATAAAAAGATTATAGGTATCCTATTGATTTAATAATTTTTTTTTTATTGTATTGGTCCTTTTAGTAATTGTAAGTATTCAGAGAATGTTGGACCATATGACAATGACAATTTTGTTAACATACTGTTTTCGACATGTCTGTATCTCAGACATGGGCAACGGGTGATCGTTGCTTACCCCTCCTAAAAAAACTTTTATCCTTTTTATAAATATCTGGTAAATCGCGTTAGTTTTTGTTTAGCAGTTTATTCGTACCGTGGGTGCAAAGTTGGACAGAGTTCGAAATCATAATAGTGGACACAGCGCGCGAGTTTTTTTACTACTTCTGGTAAGTCAAAAATTTTATTATTTTTGCTCCAAATGAAAAAGTTTACTCATATATTTTACTATTTTCCATGTAGAAATGAATGCAACATTAAAAACCCGTGTTTTTGACCCAAAAATAGTGTCGGAAATTTGTTTTTCACATAAAAATATTTTTTTACCTACAAAGAACGTTGAAGAAACATGTTTTTTGTGTAATATTTATTTGTAAATAAAAGAAAGTTAAAAATATGAGTAATTACTATAAAAAATATAAAGAATATAATAAATTACTTCATTTGGATAAAAAATAACAAAATTTTTTACTTGCCCAAAGTAGTAAAAAAATCACGTCAAACAACGATTACATACTTGTTTCAAATTTAAATCATATAAAATATTGTTTATTTTTTTACAACAATATATGTTATAAACAGGTAAAAAAGATCATACTTTGTTAGCGTGGGAAGTAGTTTTTTATTTTTCTTTTAATATGTTTGAATATAAATTTGAAAAGGCGGAGAATAAATTGACCATTATTGATTTTTTTTGTGCAAATTTTGAAGAAATGAAAAAAATTTACCAATGATATTTAAATTTAATTTTTATTTTTAAGAAATTTTAGGTACATAGATTATCGACCCAATCGTAAGATTTTTTAAAAATTGAAGGAGTGACTGAATTTTTTGTAAAAAGAAAAAAAAGCTACTTATGACCAACTCCAAAAAAATAAAAAAATTTGGCCAAAAAGAGGATGGGTTTAATTTAAGTTATATAAAATAAACCCTGTTTATCAGTCTCTTTTTGAATAAGATTGAATATTTTTTTAATAAATTTTGTAAACTTTGTGAAGTGAAAAAATTCTTGTTGAAGAGAAAAAAATTTGTGTAAAAATGGATAATTTTAACAGAGATTTTGACAATGGTAAGTAAGAAAATAATTTAAACATTATTCAATGTTATATGTTAAAAATATACCCTGTTATGATTTGATATGTATAACTTCATATTTTATTAATTATTATTATTTGTCTATACTTATGCTTGGTTCCGGTTTGTGTTAGTAAGAACAATACATTTGATTAAACACTAGTGAAAACTTCAAGCATGTCTATATTTTTATATCAATGTTAAATATGATATTCAAAAAAAAACTTGATTATATATGGGCGATTCTAATTTTAATTTTGCTTTGTATTATAAAAACAATACATTTGATTAACTTGAAAGCTCTTAATAGGTTGTGACAACAACTTTTCAATAATAATTAACGAGGTTGTGTATACAAGTTTATAATAATTAAAATGTCAGAAAATATTAAAATGTTTAAGAATATTAAAATCTCTAAGAATAATAATAATATAACAATGCGATGCTAATAAATATATGATGAAATGAAAAGAAATTATAAATCTTGCAAAGAAATGAATGATAATGAAATAATAAAAGCTATTTATTATTTAAATAATACCCAGATAGAAGTTATAAAAAACTTAAGTAAATTTCCCTTAGCCAGCTCTCAAAAATTAAAATTTTATTATTCATTAGTACATTTAAAAAGCATTCAAATTAATCTCAATAAATTTTAGAATAAAGTTGAAGGTAGAATAACTAACGATGATATTAAAATAAAAAGGATTGAAATGGATTCTGCTTTTAATGACTATATAATATCCATAATGATTAAAAATTTATCTTATATCGATATTATAAAATTTTTTAATGATGCTTTACAAATTTTTATTGAAGTTGTTAATAAAGTATTAAAACAATACATATAAACTAATTAAAAATAACTATAAAGAATTGAAATATTTTAATACGAAAGCTGTGTCAATATTAACTTCTACTGTTTTAAATTTATTTAAATATTTTAAAGAATATATAGAAGCTCCATTAATTAATGATATCCAAGATTTTAAGCAAAAAGATTCTGAATGGATTTTAATATCCATAGAATTTTAAATATACATATTTGTAAATAAAATCCATTACACGCTTTTTCTTACATAAAATTACCTAAAAATATTGAAAGTAAACATGTTTGTTATTCATATTTAGAATAATGATAATAAATGTTTTAAATTGTCTACTATGAACGCACTTGTAAATGACAAATATGATCCAATCGATCATGCATATTGTTTATCAGAATATACCAAATATGAAGATTCTATAAAATATTCTAATTTTACAGAATTTAGAAATATTTATTTTGAAAGCTTAAAATATTCTTTTCAATCTCTTTTGATACCTGGTTTTGAAAATAAAAACAATATTTCAATTAATCTCCATTCACATGAGTTAGAAAAAGATGAGTACACAATAGTAACCTTTTAAGTAACCTAAAGACAAAAAAAAAATTTTTGACCTTAGAATCGGATTCTACGGTAAATTTCCTATGGAGCCCTGGAAGGAAATATTTTTTTATCAAAAAATAAGCGTTTACGATAAAAAATAAGAAAAACATGCTAACTTAAAAATTTAATCTAACCAAAAATGAAAAAAGTTTATACAGCTGTCAAAAAGAGAGGATTTGATCTAAAGGGCTAAAAATTTGGGAAATTTACCATTTTTAGTTATATTTTTTAACGAAATTGGTTTGGGGTTGATTTGCCGACCCACCCATACACTTTATATACAGTTGAAAAATAATAACCCATTTCCAATTACCTCGAAACCTAATTTTTCACCATTACACTTTTCAAATTACGAGGATTTTAAATGGCTGTACGTAGAATACAAATGAATTTTATGTTTTTGCAACAATTGTTTACAAGTCTTATTGTAAAATTCGATTCCCTAGTCAACGAGAAGATTTGTGAGTAAATAGTTGTTAGTATCCTTTATTTTCTCGTGAATATTTATCCATAATAGCTAAATCCGCTTGACATTTTCTATCGATTGCTAGGATATCAACTTCTTCAACGTCTTTTAAAGTTTTTTCTAACAGGTTTATGTAATTCTGCATCTAAGGCTTAGCAGTGAAAACGCTAACACATTAGAACCGACATTTTCTAGCTCTAGGACTAAAACTTTCTCACTAAAAGAAAAAATTTTTTGTGTTTTATATTACTGCATAAGAAAGAGGAAGTATTAAATATCAAGGCACCAGTCATTTTCGATGACTCTCATAAAATACTAGCATACGTGTGAGGGGGGGCTCCGCCCCCCCTGATCTATTCCCGGTGTTGTAGTTATTGATTTTTTATTATTATCATGTTGTTATTGTCCAAAATATATATCAATGTCAAAAAAAATTAACGCCTTGAAATAAGCTAAAATTTTTTTCTTAATGTAGACCTTTTACCAGTTCAAATGTGACCAATAAGATAAAATTTGTAGTAAATTCAAAGGAATGGTGTAATTTTGAAAATGGGTCAGATCAGGCTATTTTTGGACCTTTGAACAGACATATTTCGGGCCCATAAGGTGCTAGAGGATTAAAACTTTGGCTGAGGGACTTTTTTATCACCCCAAACTATACCCTAAAATTTGAGTTGATATATATAATACTAGCATAGGTGTGAGGGGGGGCTCCGCCCCCACTGATCTATTCCCGGTGTTGTTGTTATTGATTTTTTATTATTATCATGTTGTTATTGTCCAAAATATATATCAATGTCAATAAAAATTAACGCCTTGAAATAAGCTAAAATTTTTTTCTTAATGTAGACCTTTTACCAGTTCAAATGTGACCAATAAGATAAAATTTGTAGTAAATTCAAAGGAATGGTGTAATTTTGAAAATGGGCCAGATCAGGCTATTTTTGGACCTTTGAACAGACATATTTCGGGCCCATGAGGTGCTAGAGAACTAAAACTTTGGCTGAGGGACTTTTTTATCATCCCAAACTATACCCTAAAATTTGAGTTGATATATATAATATACTAGCATAGGTGTGAGGGGGGGCTCCGCCCCCCCTGATCTATTCCCGGTGTTTTTGTTATTGATTTTTTATTATTATCATGTTGTTATTGTCCAAAATATATATCAATGTCAAAAAAAATTAACGCCTTGAAATAAGCTAAAATTTTTTTCTTAATGTAGACCTTTTACCAGTTCAAATGTGACCAATAAGATAAAATTTGTAGTAAATTCAAAGGAATGGTGTAATTTTGAAAATGGGCCAGATCAGGCTATTTTTGGACCTTTGAAGAGACATATTTCGGGCCCATGAGGTGCTAGAGGACTAAAACTTTGGCTGAGGGACTTTTTTATCACCCCAAACTATACCCTAAAATTTGAGTTGAATATATATAATACTAGCATAGGTGTGAGGGGGGGCTCCGCCCCCCCTGATCTATTCCCGGTGTTTTTGTTATTGATTTTTTATTATTATCATGTTGTTATTGTCCAAAATATATATCAATGTCAAAAAAAATTAACGCCTTGAAATAAGCTAAAATTTTTTTCTTAATGTAGACCTTTTACCAGTTCAAATGTGACCAATAAGATAAAATTTGTAGTAAATTCAAAGGAATGGTGTAATTTTGAAAATGGGCCAGATCAGGCTATTTTTGGACCTTTGAAGAGACATATTTCGGGCCCATGAGGTGCTAGAGGACTAAAACTTTGGCTGAGGGACTTTTTTATCACCCCAAACTATACCCTAAAATTTGAGTTGAATATATATAATATATAGTAAAAAAATTTTTTTTTTTTTTTTTTTTTTTTTTTAATTTTAAAGCAACGTACGTTTTTAATAAAAATTTAACTAAGTACGCATAAATTACATTTTAATATAGAATATAAATTACATTATAATATACACAGACCCACAAATAAATGATTAGAAATACCATAAAAATAAAAAAATGAAAAAAATTTTTTTACCAGCTTTAAAAATATTTTATAAAATTTTAAAGATACCTCCGTTTTGAATAAAAATTTCAGAGAATACGTAAAAATTAGTGCTGAATCGAATACTATGAAGTGCGATAGCTAAATTTTTCGATAGTCTCGAGATATTTTAATTTTTGTTAAAATTTTTAAAAAATGTTATCAAGTTCAAAAATACTAAAAATTAAATATCTCAAAAACTACGACAGCTAATCAGAAAATATAGGGCCTATGTCACCCGCAGACTTTTTATCTTTATTTTGACACTGGTTTCATGCCAATTGGTTCGGCGGTTCTTGCGTGATGAGTGGACAGACAGACAGACAGACGGACAGACAGACAGACAGACAGACAAACAAATAAATTTTCAAATATATATAGTATTAAGATATATAGTAAAAAATTTTTTTTTTTTTTTTTTTAATTTTAAAGCAACGTACGTTTTTAATAAAAATTTAACTAAGTACGCATAAATTACATTTTAATATAGAATATAAATTACATTATAATATACACAGACCCACAAATAAATGATTAAAAATACCATAAAAATAAAAAAATGAAAAAAATTTTTTTACCAGCTTTAAAAATATTTTATAAAATTTTAAAGATACCTCCGTTTTGAATAAAAATTTCAGAGAATACGTAAAAATTAGTGCTGAATCGAATACTATGAAGTGCGATAGCTAAATTTTTCGATAGTCTCGAGATATTTTAATTTTTGTTAAAATTTTTAAAAAATGTTATCAAGTTCAAAAATACTAAAAATTAAATATCTCAAAAACTACGACAGCTAATCAGAAAATATAGGGCCTATGTCACCCGCAGACTTTTTATCTTTATTTTGACACTGGTTTCATGCCAACTGGTTCGGCGGTTCTTGCGTGATGAGTGGACAGACAGACAGACAGACAGACAGACAGACGGACAAACAGACAGACAGACAGACAAACAAATAAATTTTCAAATATATATAGTATTAAGATATATAGTAAAAAATTTTTTTTTTTTTTTTAATTTTAAAGCAACGTACGTTTTTAATAAAAATTTAACTAAGTACGCATAAATTACATTTAAATATAGAATATAAATTACATTATAATATACACAGACCCACAAATAAATGATTAGAAATACCATAAAAATAAAAAAATGAAAACAATTTTTTTACCAGCTTTAAAAATATTTTATAAAATTTTAAAGATACCTCCGTTTTGAATAAAAATTTCAGAGAATACGTAAAAATTAGTGCTGAATCGAATACTATGAAGTGCGATAGCTAAATTTTTCGATAGTCTCGAGATATTTTAATATTTGTTAAAATTTTTAAAAAATGTTATCAAGTTCAAAAATACTAAAAATTAAATATCTCAAAAACTACGACAGCTAATCAGAAAATATAGGGCCTATGTCACCCGCAGACTTTTTATCTTTATTTTGACACTGGTTTCATGCCAATTGGTTCAGCGGTTCTTGCGTGATGAGTGGACAGACAGACAGACAGACAGACAGACAGACGGACAGACAGACGGACAAACAAATAAATTTTCAAATATATATAGTATTAAGATATATAGTAAAAAAATTTTTTTTTTTTTTTTAATTTTAAAGCAACGTACGTTTTTAATAAAAATTTAACTAAGTACGCATAAATTACATTTTAATATAGAATATAAATTACATTATAATATACACAGACCCACAAATAAATGATTAGAAATACCATAAAAATAAAAAAATGAAAAAAATTTTTTTACCAGCTTTAAAAATATTTTATAAAATTTTAAAGATACCTCCGTTTTGAATAAAAATTTCAGAGAATACGTAAAAATTAGTACTGAATCGAATACTATGAAGTGCGATCGATAAATTTTTCGATAGTCTCGAGATATTTCAATTTTTGTTAAAATTTTTAAAAAATGTTATCAAGTACAAAAATACTAAAAATTAAATATCTCAAAAACTGCGACAGCTAATCAGAAAATATAGGGCCTATGTCACCCGCAGACTTTTTATCTTTATTTTGACACCGGTTTCATGCCAATTGGTTCGGCGGTTCAGTGGACAGACAGACAGACAGACAGACAGACAAACAAATAAATTTTCAAATATATATAGTATTAAGATATTAAGATTAAGATATACTCATTAGCCTTATGTTATGCCATCTTATAAAAATAGTGATATGATAGTTATAGCTATTCAAGAGCAAGATCGTTGCCTCTTACCATCAAAGACTTTTTTACATATACAAAAAAAAAAACTCACTAAAGCTGATGAAAAAATATATGAAAAAATTAAACACGTAAATAATGCGTTTGCATTTTTATTCTCAGATATTCGATGCAAAATAAATGATGAAGTCATTAGTACCTGCAAAAACATTGGAATAACTACTCTCATGAAAGGATATCCATCTTTTACTGCTATGCAATTAAAAATTTTGGAATATTTAAAGATAGAAATAAAGTCATTGACAAGGATGGAAATTTTGACGTAATTTATCCTTTATAAGTAGTTTTTGGATTGCATGAAAAATTGGATAAAGTTATTGCTAACATCAGTCATATTATTGTATTTATAAGATCACATAATGATTAAATGCAATAATTCAAGATGGTCACGTAGATGAAACATGGCAGCATACAATAGTTTTGTAAAGGCGCAGGATATTTAAGGGGGGTCAGTTTAGTCGGTAAATATGTTAAGCATGGAGTCCGACATAATCTAGGGGCCCGCCCTAGATATACGTAACGCATGGGCATATCCCGGATGCTAAATATAAGAAAATACACAAACACCCCTTTTAGGGGTAGATTCAGCTATTTCAAGGGTGAAATATTGAATGCTCATGAAAAAGGAGTCGAAATTCTTGATAAGCGACCCAAAAAACCTATATGGGCATATCCTGGATGCTGAATATAAGAAAATACACAAACACCCCTTTTAGGGGTAGATTTAGCTATTTTAAGAGTAAAATATTGAATACTCATGAAAAAGAAGTCGAAATTCTTGATCAGTGACCCAAAAAACCTAAATGGGCATATCCTGGATGCTAAAAGTACGAAAATACAAAAATAGCAAAAACACCCCCTTTTCGGGGGTAGTTTTAGCCAATTTTAGGGTGAAACCCAAATTTCTCTGCCAAATGACCCCGATTTTCCTGTTCATCGACCAAAAAAACTATTAGTAGAGCAAATCTGGTGTTTGCCAGTGACAATACAACCACACCCGTATTTTGAGTTGAGTAGGGCTGGTTTTTATGGTCTAAGGGGTAAAAAACAAAATGAAAAAATTTTCTTGTCGTTTTTTTCGAAAAAAAAGCCTTAAGCTGTAATATGCCGCAAACCGCATGAAAATCGGTCGAGACATCGATCAAATATTATTTTTTTCTGAATCACTCTGTGACGCCAATGATTGTAGCGCAAAGGATCATTAAATTATGGGAACAATATGACTGTGGCTGGGAGAATATCTCAAGCACAGGTATGTTGCTTCGGAGCACGGTTTTTCGAAGTTGTCGGGAAAACTAACGCGTGGCTGCCTGCTCTCTTTGAACCCCGATAAAACCCAATGCATCCTCTTTACGAGAAAACACAGCCTGTATACCTCCAGGGGGCCTATCTTTTACGGCAAAACGCTCGACTTTTCCAAAGAAGTAAAGTACCTTGGCGTGGTGCTTGAAGATAAGCTGAACTGGAGGGCTTATCTGGATTACTGAACGGTAGTCTATGCTGATGCATCTTTTTCACTTCATGCTCAGTTACAAAGGTTAGCTAACTCAGGAATACGGTATATTTTTGGAATAGGTAGGAGTGAAAGAATCACTGCTTTTAGGAAAAAACTAAAATGGCTTAGCAAGACTCTTGTCGTTATTACTTTGCCATGCAAAATTATAACCTCCACTCCTGCTATCTTTTTTTAAACCATACCACAGTGACAAGTCACAGAGAGGAAATATATATATATATAGATATGCCGATAGGGAATTTTTTTAGTTTGATAATCACGCCTAGACAACAGTAGCTAGACGGAAAAAGATGGAAAAAATTACAGGTCAAAACATAGGCTAGGCTTTATTTCGATTAATAACGGAAAAAAATTTTTATATTGAAAAAACTGGATTTCCAAGAACAAAATTTTTATCAAATTTAAAAAAAAAAAACCAAAAAAACTGAAAACCGAGGAAAAATTTTTTTGTTAAAAAGAATTTCATTCGATTCAGGTATATTTTTTACGTATTCACCTAAATTTTCAAAATAATCGGTTCGATCTTTCATAAGTTACAATAGTTTTTCGAAAATTTTAAAAGTTTAGGACTAATATATTATATATATTTCTAATTTTTATCAGCCACTGATGTAGTAACTGAATATAGTAACTAAAAGAAGCTTTAACAGCTATTATCAGACAGAACCCTAGAATTGGTATTCGAGGGAAACAACGAACACTTGTGGATCCTATGGAAGGGAATACAAAGCTTAGCTACCCAGCTAAGCTTTGTATTGTTGATCACTAATTATCTGTCTGGGTTCATATGCCCGTAATTTTTATGATTTAGTAAATTTTAGATAATACTTCGGATAAAAAAAGGTTATTTTACAAAATATTGAGTAACGTAAAACAACATATTTTTGGAAAAATAAATCCGCAGGGGTCAAGGGGGGCGCAGCCCTCACGGTGGCTGCCGGGACGACCAAAGCGAGCCGGAGGCAGCTAGTGTATATACATATTTATTTATCTAATTATACACACATATATTTACCATAAACGAACCATATTTAGTATATTTACTATATTATATTTACAAAAAAATTTAATTATATATACTAGAATATATTTACTAATATTGACTAATTTTTATTTATTAAAAGAATTTATTTTATTTTACTTTATTTATATTTGTATTTAGATTAATTAATTGACTTTGTAAAATAAGAGTACACTATTTTGTATTTTTAACAAATAAATCCTAATAATAATAATAATAAAAAACACATAAATATTGTATTATATTAGTAACAATGACGAAAGGGGGATGTTTCTTGGGGAACAGTTAAAACTATACGAAAAATAAAATTTAGTGTTTAAAAGACAATAGACTAACAAGATCAAATATTTAAAAATAAATATTCAGAAATAATATAAAATGAATAACTTTAATGTTGCGGGTTATAGTTTTAATAAACATACACAAGTTAAAATGCATATACAAAAATGGAATTATTATTATTATTATTATTATTATTATTATCTTTATTTGTTTTAAAGCAAAATACAGTAACACTCTTTTACAATTGGTTAATATATACATAGTAAATATATAGTTAATATATACATAGTAATAAATAAAATAAGATAAAATGATTTTTTTTTTTACAAATAATTAGCAATCTAATATATATTTAATAATTATGAGCAATTATACTAGAAAAAAGTTTTGGTTGGAAAAATTTGGTTTGGCAAAAATCAGTAGTCAACAAATATGATAAATTTTTCATAAATTATTGGTCAATCTTAGGTATACTCAGTTAGTAGTTAATAAAATACATACTTATATAAATATAAGGTATGATGGTCAATTTTAAAGTAAATAACAGTGAATAAATAGTTCTATAAGTTCCAGAATTTTTCATATTTAATTTAGCAAGAATATAGCCCCCAATTATAAGTAGCAGAGGATATTTCAATATCTTTACGTGGGTCACGAGAAGATCTGTCTTTTTCATAAGGTTTAAATAGGGATATGAGGAACGGAGGGTGTTTCATACGTATGACTCTATACATAACTAGAGACGCAAATTAATCCGTTCGTGTCACATTGCGCATTCAATTAAGTCGTCTTCTGAATTGGGTTGTGTTCTTTTGTCTTTTTATACCATAGAGTTTGATAACACAGGTCAACATTTAAATGAAGCGGGAACACGGGATTCTGTATAGGGCACTTAGGGTTTTTTGGGTCGCTGATTACGATGAGCGGGTTAGTTAATCGCCATCATGTCAGGATCAAATTCAATTTGAAGGTCATGTGCAAAAGAATGCATGGAAAAAATATGAAAAAAATCATACATATGTTTTTTAGGTCAAGGAATTCGAAGCCAAGGTCAGATAAGCTCTGTGAGGTCATGGTCAAGGTCATTTGAAGGTCATGTGCAATTAATTCTATCAAAAAATTCTGAAAAACATCTTACATACGTTTTTGAGATCAAGGAATCCGAATCCGAGGCAGGCTAAGCTCTGCAAGGTCATAGTAAAGGTCATTTGTAGATCATTCCGGTTATTCTAAGGTCAATTGCAATGTTTTCGGCATTTTAAGATTCGAAAAATCTAAAAAATATCAGGAATAAGTTTACGGGTTAGAAAAATCTGCATGCAAGGTCAGTCAAGGTCTATCGCGTCAGTTTCAAAGTCATTTGACGGTCATAAGTATTTAACCTCCTTGAGAATCTTTGACTGTACTTTTGTCAACAAGTTAAGTGTATTATTCGTCGGTTCGATAACGTTTTTGTTCAGTAGTAAATGTTTTTCTTATCCCTTTTCTTTTGTGTGATTTTTGTCAAACACCTTGATATCTTTTTTCAAATTCCCTAAGATCTTGGTGCATCCTTTTACCTTGTTCATCGCTGAAATTTCCTAAGTTTTCGGGAAAGTAATCGATATGAGAGTCCAAAAAGTGAAGTTTCAGATTCATAAGACATCCAACTTCTTTAAAGTTGGTCAACATTTCAGAAACAATATTTTTATAATCAGGATCTTTGTTATTTCCTAAAAATTTTTTTGACTCTTCTCTAAAACTTTGCCATGCAGCTTTTTCTTTGTCCGTCATTAGCTTTTTGAATTCTTCATTTAGCAATTCTCTTATATCAGGTCCCGTAAATACACCCTCCTTAATTTTTGCTTCTGAAAGTTTTATCAGAATTTAAAAAATATACATGAAAGCGGCGCTTTGAACTTTGCTCATTGCTTTAACAAATTGCTTCACTATTCCTAATTTAATGTGAATTGACGGCAGAAGAATTTTATATGAAGATACCAAAATATCCTTTTCAACATTCTTGACCCCTGGAGTTGAGTTCTAGCAGGCCAGACTTTTCTTACATAATGTTCTTCTCGAGTTCGACTAGGCCATTCGCATAGAAAGCAAGGATATGACGTGAAACCTTTTTGCAAGCCAAGCAAGATGGAAGTTATTTTCAAATCACCGCAAATATCCCATTTATGTGTATCGTATTTAAGTTTTTGCAATAAGAAATGCGTGTTATAATATTCCTCATTCAATACAACAGAATGAGCAACAGGTATAGGAACATATTTGTTTCCATTATGAAGCAAGATTGCTTTCAGACTTATTGTTGAAGAGTCTATGAAAAGGCGCCAATAAGAAGATTCGTATTGAATCTTGAATTTTTCAAATAAACCGTTAACATCACTGCAGTAAATCAAGTTGCTTGTTTTAATAAAATATTTTCTAAATGGTTTGTCTCTTGTACGGTAATATGTAATATTTGCTCCCGAAGCTAAGCTTTCTTTATCCTTAAGTCTTGAAGCTAGTAGTTCAGAACCTTCTTTTGAAAGACCTAAATCGCGACAAAGATCACTCAATTCTTCTTGGGTAAATTTCGATGGAGTTTGGTTACCTGCATCTTCTGAACTGGGTAAATTATCTTCAGTTTCCATTTCTTCTTCTTGAGATGTATCAAATGATTGCTTTTGCTTTTCGATATCACTATTGTAAGTAGATTTGCTATCTATAAATACAGGAAAAGTTTGGTGGGTTTTGATGGGTTTCTCCATTTTATCGGAAAAGAAAAAATTGTTTTTTGGTTTTCTTTAAAATATTGCGTCATATAGTATACATAACATTTAGAGTAAAGAAATTACTAAATAAATTAGTTTGATGCCGGCATTTACGGTTCGAAAAATCTGAAATGTATGTATGTGTGGTTGCACCCAGGGCACCTCCACGCGGTGACGGTGGGCAACGGAGTATCCCACTATCCGGCGAAGTTCCTGGTTAGCAGCTTTCGTGCCGTCATGGCAACCTCACAAAAAAAATTACGAGACAGGGTTACGGAAACCCAGAATCGGCGGCTGGTCAGGGTGGGAAAGCGGGCCCGCAGGCGTCGTCATCATGCGACCTTAGCTCTACATTGGTGGGAAACTTGGCCGATGTAGAGTTTAATGCTACAAGCGAATGTCATTGCAAAAACGATCCCAACGTCTTTTGTGTTGTTTGCGGAGAGTATACGGCAGGAAGTAATGCTAGGTTTTCAAACACACAAAAAAAAAATACGAAGAAAGTTATGGAATTCAAACTAATTCTTTTAGTAATTTCTTCACTCCAAACGTTGTTTGCACTAGATGTCGCAATATTTTGAACAAAACAAAAAAACAAATTTTTTCTTTGCCAATGAAATGACCTTGAAACTGACGTGATAGACCTTGACTGACCTTGCATGCAGATTTTTCTAACCCATAAACTTATTCCTGATATTTTTTAGGTTTTTCGAATCTTAAAATGCCGATAACATAATTGACCTTAGAATAACCGGAATGAGCTAAAAATGACCTTCACCTTGTCCTTACTAAGCTAAGCTGACCTTATATTCGGATTCCTTGACCTCCAAAACATATGTATTATGTTTTTCAGATTGTTTCTAGGAATTTTTCAGCACATGACCTTCAAATGACCTTGACCTTGCTTAGCCTGCCTCGGATTCAGATACCTTGACCTCAAAAACGTATGTAAGATGTTTTTCAGAATTTTTTGATAGAATTCATTACACATGACCTTCAAATGACCTTGACCATGACCTCACAGAGTTATCTGACCTTGGATTCAGATTCCTTGATCTAAAAAACATATGTATGATTTCTTTCATATTTTTTCCATGCATTCTTTTGCACATGACCTTCAAATGACCTTGATCCTGACGTGATGGGGATTAACTAACCCGCTCATCGTAATCAGCGACCCAAAAAACCCTAAGTGCCCTATACAGAATCCCGTGTTCCTGCTTCATTTAAATAATGACCTGTGTAATCTCTGTTGTTGATCAGCTAGTTGTTTGGAAATATCAGAATAAACTACACTGCAGTAATCTAGATGAGGAACTACAAGAGACTCAATAAGACGTTTGCGCAGATTTAAGTACAAGTTCTAAGAAGTCTAATACCATAAAGTGCTCTATTGACTTGTTTAGTGACATTATGAACCTGATGTTGCCAAGATAGTGTACTATCTAAGACCACACCTAAGCTAGTCACCTTATCAGTGAATGAAACAAAGTCGCCATTTAAATTGATGGTTATAATGGAAATGTCTAGGTCAGTAAATAGTTTTATTGTATGCGGGGAGCCAAATACTATTTCATTTTGATTTCTTTATATTTAATGGCAGACAGTTCGTTTCTGCCCGAGATGCTACAATTTTTGCAGTGTTGTAGAGCCGAAGAATACCTTGTTTAATTTGGTTTGCCTGCAATTTTCTTAATAGCTTTGATGGAGATACTTTATCAAAGGCCTTAGAGAAATCGAATTGTAATAGAAGGGTTGCTAGCTTGTTGTCCATTCCCATACGTATATCATCCGTTAGCTTGCTTAGAGCAGTCTGTGTACTATGATGTTTACGTAAACCAGTTTGAAAAATATCTAAAATTTTTGACTTAGTTAAATAGTTAACAAACTGATCATGGATCAATTTCTCAAGGACCTTTGACAAGAAGCAGAGTAAAGCAATGGGACGAAAGTCAGAAGGAGAAGATGGTATAGTAACTTTCTTTAAAGCTAGTATTCGCGATTTGCGCCAATGTGATGAAAAAATACCCCTGGAAATCGATGCATTAAATAATTTAGTGAGGTGTGGGGCAATTATTGGTAATGCCTTGGCTATGATTTTTTGAGGAATACCATCATCACCTAGTGCTTGTGAGTTAAAGTGTGAGACAGCCAATATCACATCATTTCTTGATACTTCCTTGAATACAAAGCCCTCAACAGGTGCATTCTAGATGGTGTTTAATGAAGCTGATGGATCTTCAGAGGGGGAGGTCGAGATGTTCGTGTAGTGAAGATTAAGCTCTTCAGGCGAGAAATCAAGAAGTGCATCATTTAATTTCGGAAGTAAATTAAGATTTCAAATCTCATTCCAGAAGTTTTTATCAGTATTTAGGGCATTACATATGCAATTGTGCATGTAAGAACAGCGAGCCATTTCTGAGTGTTCTTCATATTTATTGGCTAGCGCAGGAAATTAAGTAAGGATCTTCTTTTTACCAGTCCTAAATAGTGTCTATTGGTAGCATTTAACTTAAGCAGTTGGGCATGGAGGTCTTTGGGTGAGATTTTATTAATGGCTTTGTATGTAATGGGAATTGCTAGGAGCTTATGATAGAATAGTTACAGAAATGACATCATGCCTATTTGGAAGATCTGGAATGAGAAACCTCTCCGAGTTAATAATATTATCACAACTGTCAAGAAATATAGTTTCAATCTATGTGTCACTATTATCAGTGTGATGTGAGGAGCTAGTCGGAACTAGTTGCATTGATAAATCATCCATGAGGTTGGTTAAAAAGCGGGTGTCAGACTCAGCTGGAGTAAGCATAATGGCATTCCTGTCACCAACAATGATTTTATGACTGAAGTTCCAAGCATGTAAACGCAGAGAATTAAAAAGATCAGGATCTGATCTAATATCAACATCAGGAGAACGATATACAAGTGCAAAAAATGTTGGGGTTGAGTTCCCTTCCCAAATAGAGCAGAAAAGGTATATAGGTTTTCCAGCTTGCTCTGTGGCTGAAACGGATAGAATCTTAGCTTTGAAATTTTCTTTTATTTAGATTAAAATGCCACCACCATGATTATTGCGATCACACCGCAAGATACTGTAGCCAGGAATATTAACAAAATTATCTGCCACTTCGGGCCCCAATCTGGTTTCTGCAATTCCAAAAACATGATAAGAGCTGTCTTTTACTAAGAATTCAGGAAACTGGGAAATATGTTTTTTTAATGAATTAATATTTACAAAACCAACTTTGAAGCCAGATTGTTTAGATGGGCTTAAATTCTTGTTATTCTCTAGTTAAATCATGGCCTGATTCTCATCACTGCCCATGGTATTGATATTTTGCTGTTTATCAGGAGTATTTGCAGTGTTTCTATTAGGATGTTTGTGATTACAAGTGCTATCTAGACTCTGAATTATTAAATGTAAGTCAGATATTGAATTTACTGCGTGAGCTCTTGATCCATCTCTCCACCTCACCAAGAAATCACCATTGCTGTGCCAGAAAAAATTTAAAACCGAAACCATGTGCCATTTCTTTTATAGAAATATATAGATGAAGATCTGAAGTTGATAAAACTATGTTGACGAAAATTTTTGCAGCTGGGAAAGCAACAGCAACCTCCAGATTTACAGTTGATAAACAGATGTCTTTTGTTGAAAAATAATTACGAGTATTTTTGGTACGCAAAATCATTTGCACTAATTCAGGGTTTGTAAACGTTATAATGAAAGAGGGATAATCATTTACCAAGGCAGCGTTCCTTGATGAGGGTTTTTTGGGAAAAGCAAAACATACTCCGCATATGTCTGTCTGCTTGAGACAAGAAAGTAATGACTTTATTACCGTGTACGCAATGTAGTGTAAGCTATTCAAATTGATTTTCATGAATCCAGGAATAAACAGCTCCCTTTTCTCAATTTGTTCATCATTGGCATTACGGTATTGTGTATGGGCTAAGGATGAAGTTGCAGCTATAGCTAATGATCTGTTTACCCTATTGTCGAAATTGTCAATATTATTTATAATGCAATGATTGTTGCTTTGAATAAAATTATTACTATTATTATTTTCTACAATATTTTCTAAATTTAAAAACTTTTTATTGGCCGGCTACGCCCCAGATTTTTACTGGATAAACACACTATAAACCCCCCTGCGCTTGTTTGCCCCAAAGCGGAACTCCCTTTTCAGGTATAACTTCAGTTTGGGACGCGCAGCCTAGGCAACTGGCCGCTGCCTTCCCCCAGCCTAGTGACAGGAGAGCAATCTACGATAGAAAGCCCTCCTCCTTTTTCTTCAACAAGGTGGCCCTTACGTACTCTGCTACTTTGTTCCAATTTTCAGAACTCCGTAGCATTTCCGAAACCACCTTCTCTGGCCTCCAAATCGGGAAGGGCGGGCGCCCTTCCACGTAGCGCACACATCCGAAGAAAGTGTGCTCCACCGTATCCTTCACGCCAGGGCAGTGCAAGCACTCCTCTGTTGACACCTTGTGCCAATGTTTTAACATGACACGGAAGTACCCGTGTCCAGTTAAAAATTGGGTGAGGTAAAAATCCACCTCCCCATGTTGTCGTCCAGTCCATGCCTGCAGATCTGAAATCAGTCTGCGGGTCCATCGGGCATTTTCCTCTTCCTCCTTTTTCCACCGTTCCTGCCATTTTTCCATAGAGCTGGAGCGGGCGCGAGTGGATGCCACTTCGCGGTCCTCTAAACTATCGTAAATGTATTTCCGCTCCAACGCTAGCAGGTCGATGGGTATGACCGATGCTACAACCTGGATCGCCTCGAGCGATACCGTATGGTATGCGCAGGCGATCCTCAGGGCCGCTTGCCGCTGCACAGACGATATTTTATGTCTGTACTTGGCAAATTTGGTGATATCCGCCCAGATCTCAGATCCATAAAGCAGGACAGAGTTGACAACGGACATCAACAATCTTCGCTTCCCGGGTTTGGGCCCTCCTATGTTGGCCATGAGCCTTGACAAGGAGGATGCGATCGACGCGGCCTTCTCACTCGACCTCTGAAATTGTTCCCAGAAGTTCAGCTTGTTATCAAGCAGAACTCCCAGGTACTTAACCGATGTCTTGGCTTGGATCGTGTGAGGGTTTCCATTATCATCGACATTTACAACGATGTCCGTGGAAATTGTTGTGCGACGGGTCAGCAGTACGATCTCCGTTTTTGGGATCGCGAGCTTGAGCCCGTGCTCGCCCATCCAGAGGTTGATCTGTCTCATGACTAGATTCAACCTCTCCTGGGTTACCTGCATGTCCCTGCCAGTGATGGTCAGAGCAACGTCGTCCGCGTACCCGGTCAGAGAAGCTCCTTCCGGGAGGTGAACGCGCAACAGGCCATCGTAAAAGGCATTCCACAGGTCCGGTCCGAGAACCGAACCTTGGGCAATACCCGCACTCAGAACCCTCTGTCGCCTGCCATCAAGCGTGTCATAAAGCAGTCTCCGGTCCCGTAGGTAGTCCTTTATTACGTTACCCAGATACCTGGGTATCAGGAAGTCGTACTCGAGAGACCGGATCATGTCATCCCACCTGGCCGAATTGAAAGCGTTTTTGACGTCCAGCGTTACAAGAAGGACGTCTTTGCAAATTGCAGGCCGCTTTTTCCTCTCAGCCTCTACGGTATCCACGACACGCCGGATGGCGTCTATCGTGGAATGCCCCTCACGAAATCCATACCGCTCCTCGGAAAGGCCACCGCCCTCCTCGATGGCTCTTCTCAACCTTGCCCGGAGCATGCTCTCCATCACCTTTCCGATGGTGTTTAACATGCATAAGGGTCTGTAAGATGATGGAGAGTCCGGGGCTCCACCTTTACCCTTGTTCAAGAGCACGAGACGTGCCACCTTCCACTGCCTTGGAAACACTCCCGCCACCAAGCATGCATTAAACATGCTTAACAGGATACCAGGGATTATTTTGACCGCTCGTTTGAGCACTTCCGCTGGTATCCCGTCCGGCCCCGGCGCCTTGCCATTTTTCATGGCCTTGATTGGCCTTCACCATCTCGTCCTCGCTGAATAACGGCACTTCCTCCCTGGGTATCGCCTCTACCGGGTTTTCCCGGATGGGCCGCTCAGGGAAGAGAGCGCCGATGATTCGTTCGGTTGACACCGCGTCCATCATGTTGTCAGACCCCCGGTTCAACTTGCCCATTACGACTTTGTAACCAAGACCCCAGGGGTCTTTGTTTACATCCTCGCGTAATGAACGCAGGCATCGAGCCTTGCTTTGACGAATAGCTTTGGCCAGCCGGTGTTTAGCATCCTTGTGTTCCTAGGAAAGTTCAGCAGCCTCGGGCCTGTCCCGTGCTCTCTGCAACCTTCGTCGCGTCCTGTGGCACTCCTTGCGGAGCTCCGCTATTTCGGAAGTCCACCAGTAAACTGGCTTTCTCCCTTTCCAGGGCCTTCGACGAGGCATAGTGGCGTCACATGCCCCTCGCAACAGAGACGTTACTTTCTTGACTAAGATTTCAGCCTCGCGGGGACCTGTAGCCTCTCCATGCCAAGCGGGGACGGACGACGACTCCATTCGAAGATACTCTTCGAACATGTCCTCGTCCATCTTTGGTACATTCCAACCCAAGGGACGTCTCTTGTACGGAGGCCGTTGGGAGGTTCCCTCAAGCACCCGGAAGGTGATGTAATGATGGTCGCTACCATTGTAACCATCCATCACCGTCCATTCGCCGATTCTCCCAGACGGACCTTCTGTTGCAAAGGTTATGTCTGGGATAGAGGCACCCCAACCTGCCCTCTATTATTATTATTATTATTATTATTATTATTATTATTATTATTGTTACTATCATTATTACAATAATCGAAATCCCGGACTTCACGCAAGAAGAGCTGTTTGTTGCCGTAGACTCTCTCAGAAATAAGAAAGCCCCCGGCCCAGACGGCATACCAGCCGAAATTATAAGAATCGCTGCGCACGAGTGTCCGTCATTGATGTTAATGATGTACAACTCGTGCCTACGAGCTGGAGTATTCAGTAGGCGATGGAAAAAGGCACTGTTGGTCCTTATCAGTAAAGGAAAAGGAGATCCCACACTCCCGTCCTACTGGCGACCACTAGGACTGCTGGATACAGCTGGAAAGGGCTTCGAAAAAATGCTACAACCGCGTATCTTAAACGCAGTAGAAGCAGCAGGGGATTTATCTCCTCGGCAATACGGATTTAGACGGGGGAGGTCTACGATCGGGGCTGTGAAGGAGGTCGTTGACGCGATAACTAGGGCCCAAACGGGTAATCATTACTCACGTAAAATTACTCTTTTGGTCACCCTGGACGTCAAGAAAGCTTTCAATTCTGCAAAGTGGACAAAGTTCCTTCAAGGACTAAATGATTTTTCAGTACAAAATTATTTGATGCGGGTAATGAAGAGTTACTTAAGTGACAGAGTACTATTGTACGAGACTCTTCAAGGGAAGAGAAGTAGGAAAGTGACAGCTGGCGCAGCTCAGGGTTCCATATTGGGACCTGACCTATGGAACATCTCTTATGATGGTATCCTGAGGATGGAGCTAGCGGATGGCTGCTTTATGATAGGCTATGCGGATGATATTGCCCTCGTGATCATAGCAAGGAACGTGCAACAAGCACAGGATAGCTTGAGCGTCTGCATGTTAAAGACAAACGAATGGATGGAAGAGCACGGATTAAGTCTGGCAGTCGCTAAGACCGAGATCGTGATGTTCACGGGGAAGCAAATCAATACCGTTATTCCAATACGGGTTGACGAGGATACCATTATAGAGACGAAAAGGTTCGCCAAATATCTTGGAATAGTTTTGGATACGAAGCGGACCTATTTCGAACATATTTCTCAAAGGTTCAAGAAGGCAGGTACCACGACGTTAGCCCTGAGCAGGCTGATGTCGAACATGTATGGACCAAAGTCCAGCAGGAGAAAGCTGCTAATGTCCGTAACTCACTCCATTCTATTGTACGGAGCGGAGATTTGGAGTAAGGCACTGGATAAGGATATATATTCGAAAGGTATGATAAGAGTGCAGAGGCAGGGTGCTCTGAGGGTTTCTTGCGCATACAGGACTGTCTCGGAAGCGGCAGTTATTGTCATCGCAGGAATTATTCCTATTCAGCTACTTGCCCAAGAGCGCAAGCTTACATACGAAAGGAAAAATGAGGGAGACCTAGAATATATTAAAGCGGATGTTAGGAGAGCTACAATGTTGGAGTGGCAAACAATCTGGAAGAACCGCGTGGACAGTGCATGGACCAGGCGCCTCATAAAAGAGGTCGTGCCCTGGACTCAGAGAGGGCACGGAGAGGTAAACTACTTCTTGACACAGTTCCTCAGTGGCCATGGGCTTTTCCAATCTTATCTCTTCAGGATGGGAAAGGTCGTGAGCCCTGAATGTGTATTCTGTCCCGACAAACGAGATGACGCGCGTCACACGTTTTTCGAGAGTGACCGCTGGATAACTAAAAGGAGAGCGCTGGAAGCAGAGGTTGAAGAAGTCACACCCGATAACATAGTCGGAAAAATGCTCCAGAATGAGGAATCATGGAGCGTCGTGGCAAGGTACGTGGAGGAGATTTTGCGTACAAAAAAGTTATTGACGACACCCTAACTAGGAGCCGCGTGTAGGAGCAGTCAAAATAGACGGTTCTTGCACGCGGCACCAATAGGGGGATAATGGAGGACGTACAAGGATATTAATTTATTTATTTATTTATATATTTATATATTTATTAATTTATAAACATATGTATATATCTATTTGACGACATGGCGAAATAACAAGAAGGAGAAATAAGGAACCTCCAGGATGAGAGGACAAAAGAAAGAAAGGATCTTCATTAAAGAGGATACATGGCCTAAGTCAACCCGATGCAATGTGATAAACGGTTCCGGGTGTGACTTATATAAGGCAGAGAATGGGGGTGAGTTTTGTCGGTATGCTTTGGGCAAGGCATCTGTCTTTTGCAGAGTGCCTTGCCCCTTGGAGTCCGACACTGTTCAGATACCGGTTCTGTTCGGGCGTAAGTGCCTTCTCATCCCCCTGCCCCGAGTGCAAAAAAAAAAAAAAAAAACTATTATTATTACAATACGGGTTTAGACGGGGGAGGTCCACGATCGGCACTGTGAAGGAGGTCGTCAACGCGATAACGGGGGCCCAAACGGGTAATCATTACTCTCGTAAAATTACACTTTTGGTTACCCTTGACGTCAAGAACGCATTCAACTCGCAAAGTGGACAAAGTTCCTGCAAGGACTAAATAACTTTCCAGTACCGAAATATTTGATGCGGGTAATTAAGAGCTACCTAAGCGACAGAGTACTATTGTACGAGACTCTTCAAGGAAAGAAGAGTAGGAAAGTGACAGGTGGTGCAGCTCAGGACTCCATACTGGGACCTGACCTATGGAACATCTCATATGATGGTATCCTGAGACTAGAGCTAATACTGCTCTTTGGTTTCATGTTGTAGTCACTGTTGCATTTATTGGTGGTCTGTATATTATAGATGGATTGTGAGTCAATACTGGTGCTTGGTTTTACAGATGAATGTCGTGAAAGACTAGTAGGAGCCTGCATAGAATTTTACAAATCCTCTAATGTAGCTGATAGTCTTTGGTTTTCTGACTTAAGAGCATTGATAAGAGTGCTATTATTGACACACATGATTTGTACTTCTTTCAATAATCTGTTTAATTCTTGAACATCTTTTTCAAAATTAGAATGTGTTAAGATGTCACATGCAGGCTGTACTGTGGAATCGTGACACGCAGTCTGAACTATAGCATGGGCAGTCGAAAATGTAGTTGATCTTTAACGTGTTAGCGGGGGTGGCTGCTCGAGAGTGGGAGTAACGCCCCTTAGTTAAGTTGGCAGACTGTATACTACGATGATTCATGGACTTGCATGTGATGCATGTATATTGCATGGTTATAGTATCTGTGATAGTGGCACAGCTATTCTTTGAGTGCATTTCTTGCCTTTAAGATTGCACACTCGACATAATGTGTAATTTCTGGTTTTTTGTGTGCTATTGTCATTGCTGGGAGACATTTTGAAAAAAAAAAATAAACTATTACCTTAAGGTCTTAAGAGCGTTAGGATTTTGCCTATCGGCATCCTTGTCTTACTTATGTAAAAAAATACGGATTGTAACTTTAAATAAATAAAAAAATTTTTTCAATAATAATTAATTATTACTATTCAAAGCTTAAAAATGAATTTTATTAACTTAATTTTGGCATTAAATAAATTATATATTATTTAAACAATATTATTTAATTATTTATAAAGAAAATAAACAAATAAAAAAATATATTAAATGACTTTACCTCTATAGCAGAATAAACGTTTATTTTTTATACATTTTTTTAAGTAGAACCATAAAAAATGACGGTCGATTGTAAATTTTAAGGTCTCTTTTTATTTATTAGGACTTTATTTATCAACTTATAAAAAAAAATCCTAGGTACTTCTGCACCAAAGGTCTTTAGGGACTTCTGCACCAATAGTCCCTAGGTACTTCTGCACCATAGGTCCCTAGGTACTTCTGCACCAAAAGTCCCTGAATCGAAAATATTCTAAGTCCATTTCACCCCCCCCCCCTAAAAACGTCAATTTTAGATCCCCCCCCCCCTAAAAGCGTCAATTTTTGACCCCCCCCCTAAAAGCGTCACTTTTTCACTCCCCCCCCTGCCGAGCCGGACTTTTTAAATACCCCATCTAATGAACATGTTCCATGTTAATATCTATGTTTTGTATTTTAAATGCTTCTTTTTCATTTTTTAAAATTCCCCATAAGAGCCTGTGTTAATTTATTTTTTATTTATTTTTTTTCTCAAAAGACCTTAAGTTAATAAATACTGATGATAATATACTCTGATGATAATATACTCTGATGATAATATTCTCTGATGATAAAATACTCTAATAGTAATATACTCTAATGGTAAATAGTGCGAGGTGTAATAATTTTTCCCTCCAAAACTAAAATGACAAAAAGAAATAATGCACTCAATTAAAATAAATAGTAGCCACTTAACCAATGATTAAAGAATACTAATGCACCACCACTGTTATGCAACTATAATTCACAGTTCATCTGATAAATACTGTATATGATAGTATATTATATTGCGCTAGGCAGATAAGCTGTTTAATAGCAGCAGACTAAGCATGTAACAATTAACTGTTGTTTTACTAATATATACTTTTAATCACTATAAGATTTATTGCACTTTTGGTAGATTAAAAATTCTTGAATAAATTGATGTATAATTCACTTGTAGTTATGGAATGGTACACTTGTAGTTAAAATAGATAATTATGTACAGGCTACAAAAATTCAACAGATAAATTAAGTTTAAGTTTAGGATAAATTTTATAAAAAAGAAGTTTCTGGAATAAGTTGTAAATAATATTATTTTTAAATAAAAAATATAAAAAAAAATATTAAAAGGTAAAAATTTGTACAGACCAATGCATATTTCAAACGAAAGTTGCAACAGAACAATTAAAATGTTTTTCAATAAAAAATAAATATAAAATAATAAATTTTTACATCTTAATCGTTCAAAGAATCTTTGCTCATTTTCTTGAAGCAAAATTACCTTTTACGAAATCTGGTATTCACTATAAATAGAGAAACGGTTTTTTCAGGAGCAGAGATAAATTTTAGCTCTTTAGAACTTTACTTCTTGTAGAGTATTAAAATATCAATAAAATACAAAGTTGTACCTAACTTAAGTGTATTTTATTATCTGAATAATTTATTCTATTTTTCTTAAGTTCCACAAATAACAAATACAATAATAACAAACGCAAATAAACGTACTTTTTCTTTCTAATCCTTGGGTTACATTGATAATAATACTAATAAAAAAAAATAAATTAAAAAATAGGAAAGAAGAATAATAATCAAACCTAATGTTGCACATTCTAAAAATACTTGTTCCTATAAAAAAAGATGAATGAATAACACAAATGCAAGTTGAAAGTTTATTACCGTTTTTGAATTCAGGACTTAAGAAATACGATGAGATATGAGTTGTCCCGCAACGAAAGTTACCTTTACATTGAAGCAAAATTAAAACATATAAGTATATAAACTGTGAACAATGTTACGTTGTCAAAAAATTTCTTATTAATTTTATATAGTAAAATTATGCTTAAATTAAATATACAAACAAATGATGAGAATTAAAACCTAGGAGTTGTTATATCCACGAAGTCAGCATTTTCAGAAACCTATGCAGAAACTGCGCAACTAAGTGAAATGGGAAACAGTCAAATAACTGTCGCAAGAAAAGGTATCATCTATCTAAGTGTACTGATGAGAATTTAAATTATTTAAAAAAATTTTTTAAATATAAATTACTTTAATAATTTTAAAGGTAACAAGAGCGCTGGTAAAAAAAGGAAACGAAAAGGCACTCTCAGACTTTCTAAAGGTTGATTCGTTTAAAATTATTAATAGGCATTTTTTTAACTAATAAAGTATAAATTAAAACATGAATTTTTAAAAAATAAATTGATATTGAAAATCATAAATTAAAATTTATAAGGCATCAATTTTAAACTGAATATTTCGATAAAATAATTATATTTAGTCCATTGTAAATGATTTTTGTCAGAAGCCAATTAATTTATATTATTAACTTATTTTTTTACAAACCTCTGCAAGTGATTTATTATTTAATATAAACATTTTAAAAAAATGAAACAAAAAATAAAGTGTAGCGATAGTAAAAAAAAATGTAGAAAACTAAAATAAATGATGTATAATACTTCAAAAACTTTTTTAAATTAAAAAATAAATTTAAAATTTAATTCTTGATAAAAATCGCGACTTTTATCGCGAATCGGAAATTTAGTCCAGGAGCGTGGACTAAATTTCCATTCTTCATTTTATCTTTCCACGAATACGGTATTCGCAAATGAAGAAACCACGAATAAGGAGGATATATATGGGGTATATAAGGGTTGATTTATATGAATTGTGTATGAAATGTATGGTAAGGTCTTGAAAACTGTTCCAAAGCGTTTTTCCGAAAGTACAACCAAAAGTAAGTCACCAGCCCAATTTTTAGTTTTCCAGAGTGAAGTCTCGATTTTTTGCAGCCATTTTCGTTTTGAATTTTTATAAAAAAAATAAGAAAAATGAGGGATAATTTTTTTTATTTTCTCTGTTAAAAACTCTTATCAATATGAAAAATTTTTTCCTCTTAAATCCGGATAGGAAATTTTCCTAGCTTTTTGAGTAGAGCATGCTAAGGAAAATCATTATATTCAAAAATCGATTTCTCAAATGCTTATTAGTTGAAAATCTCCTAACCAGGCTTAAATTTTTGAATTTGAATTTGATTAAATTTTTAAATTCTTGAATTTGATATTTTTTGAATAATTTAGTATAATTTAAGAAATGAAAAAAAAAATCAAAAATAGGTCTTTAAAAAATAAAAAAATCAGGTATTTTATTCTTTCAATTAAATATTTCAAATTTCCCGCGAACTCCAAATTATTGGTCAGATTTTTAATTAGTTACATGAATTAGTGGGAAATTTTAATTTTGTAAAAAATGAACGTTTGAAAGCTGCTATTTTTTTATCTACAGCTCTCCAAAAGCAATGACAGTTGCAAGTTCTAGAAAAATTCAAGCCTGGTTAGAATATTTTAGAAGTTAATGAGAGTTTTTAAAAGAAAAAATAAGATAAAATATCCTTCATTTTTCTTACTTTTTTTGTAAAAGTCCAAAATACAATAATGGCTGCTTATAAAGAAGAATCCTAGAATGGGTAGTCGAAGGAAGCAACGGCTATTTGTAGATATTAGGGGAGGAGAGAGCTATGTATAGCTGAATTATGCGCCTGGATTACTATGCCAGTAATTTTTATAATTCACTAAATTTCAAAATGCATTTTGGGTAAAAATAGTTCATTGTACAAAATATTGAGTAACCTAAAACAAAATATTTAAAAAATCAAACTAAATTGATCCTTTGATGCGCAGATCTTTTAATGGGAGTTGAATCGAGCTAGAGGCAGCTTGTTTTAATAGGTATACCTATTATAATTCTTCTTATAATTCAAACCTGAATTATTCTAAGTCTTTATAACTGTATTTTTTTAAGTCTCTACGCCCAGATTTTTCAAAGTCACCATGTTAAAATTATTCGAAGTCTCATTTGACTCCCCCTCCCCAGTAATCCATATAGATTTTACCCCTCCCCCTTAGACCGGACGAATTTTATCCTCCCCTTCCGGATAAATTTGACACTCCCCTTCCCCCTTTATTTAAAGTTCTGAGGTACCACTTATCTATAAACATGTTCCATTTTAATATATTATTAATTTAATTTGCTGAAAGAATAATATGGATTTCTTTAAACTTTAGGATTTTTGGAGGATATAAATTCTGGTTAATGTTAGAAAATTCTTGCTCTCGATAATGCTGTATTATGCTTATAATTTTGCATAATCCAATGACAATAACACAACAACAAACTTACCTAATATTAAGTTCGGAATATAATTAAGGGAATCAAAAACTCGAAAAATATCCATTCCTGATTGAACTGCTTGTTCACAAAATTTATAAATTACATTATCTGGGTAGTTTGTGTAACCAACACCATTAGCACCTCGAAGTAACATTTGAAATGGAATGTTAGGTATAATCTTTCTCATACTTTCCAGTCTTTCCCATGGACATTCATGCAAAAAACGTAAGGCAACATCAAATGTTGCACCACCCCAATTTTCTATGGCATATAAATTGTGAAACTTATGAGAAATAAATGGAGCAATCTGAATTAGATCGTACGTGCGTACTCTAGTAGCTAGTAAGGATTGATGCGCATCACGAAATGTTGTGTCCATTAATAGAAGGCCCTTGTGATTACGTACAGCTTTTGCGAATTCTTCTGGTCCCTTATCTTTGAAAATGGATCTAAAACCACTTAAAATTCTGCTATCTGAAATATAAGGCAAGCTATTAAAAGTTAATTTTTCTAAAAATTTGAATTAAAAATAAAGTAAACATAGTTTATTTATTGAAAATATAAATAAAAAGTTTTTTAGATTTTCAATTATTTTTTTTTTTGAATGACTAAAAATGTGCTTAAAAATCATGAATCATAGTATTCACTAAACTAAATCATCCTTAAAAATATTGAGACAAAGTGAAGCATGAAGGTATTGTTATAACTGTTTAATAAAATAAATAAAATTTTAGTTTCAGTAAAACAAGTAGCTTTTTTGTAATTTAGTTGAAAGAATTTTTTTCGACTTGTGGATAATTTATAATTATTATTTTTAATTTAAAATTTCTTTAAATTTTCGTGTTTGTAATAAACCATTTTATTAAATTAAATATGGCACCGAGTGCGAGGCAGAGCCCGAACGTGTCTGACCCAAAAAGTAAAAGGCATTTGCCAAGTTTCTCTTTGCCATTGTTAACTAGCGTAAACTAATATACGAAAAATTATAATATAAGGAAAATTTTAATTTTCAAATTCGTTGACTAACTTTTCCCAAACAAAAACAAAGTTATTATTTGTAATACTATATGAATTAACTAATTGAAGGGCTTCACCCTGTAAACTGGATTTCAAATATTATAACTTTAAAAAAATCAGAATAATTTTTATCAATAACTAAAGATTTAAACATGTCTCATGGATAAACTAACACTTATTTAAATATATTTTTATCTATTTTTTTAATTAATTAACCCTTTTTAGATTAAAACAAACCTTATTATTTGAGTTTCGAAAAATAAACTACAAATTAGTTTCTAATTAGCAAAATTATCTTGAAACTTGTCTTTTTCTATAAAAAATACAAATAATTAATATATCAATTTTAAAGTATCATATACCACCCTTTTTATCTCTAGATCCACCCTCAAAGCTAAATTTAAAACTAGTTGAATATTGTATTAACAAAACATGAAATATATTTTTCAGATATATTAAAAATTGCTTGGACATATTTTTATAATATATTATTTCTTTTATTTGAGTAATATATTTGAATAGCGGCCCAAAAAACCTATATGGGCATTCCCTGGAGTCTCAAAGTTCGAATATAACAAAAACACCCCTTTTAGGGGTAGATTTAGCTATTTCAAGGGTGAAATATTGAATACTCATGAAAAGGGAGTCAAAATTCTTGATTAGCGACCCAAAAAACCTATATGGGCATATCCCGGATGCTAAATGTAAGAAAATACACGAACATCCCATTTAGGGGTAGATTTAGCTATTTTAAGGGTGAAATATTGAATACTCATGAAAAAGGAAATCGAAATTCTTGATCAGCGACCCAAAAAACCTATATGGGCATTTCCCGAATGTTAAATGTAAGAAAATACACAAACACCCCCTTTTCGGGGGTAGTTTTAACCAATTTAGAGGTGACTTTTTAATTATTTATTAAAAATGAAGTCGAAATTTTTGATCAGCGACCCAAAAAACCTATATGGGCATATCCTGGATGCTAAAAATACGAAAATACAATAATAGCAAAAACATCCCCTTTTCGGGGGTAGTTTTAGCCAATTTTAGGGTGAAACCCCAATTTCTCTGCCAACTGACCCCGATTTTTGTGTTTAGCGACCAAAAAAACTAATAGTAGAGCAAATCTGGTGTTTGCCAGTGATAATACAACCACACCCGTATTTTGAGTGGAGTAGGGGTGGTTTTTATGGTCTAAGGGGTAAAAAACAAAATGAAAAAATTCTCTTGTCGTTTTTTTCGAAAAATACAAGCCTTAAGCTGTAATATGCCGCAAACCGCATGAAAATCGGTCGAGACATCGATCATTAATTATGACCCCAATATTAATTACGAAGATCACGCATTGCTTGATATTGGCAGAATGAACAAATTATGCAGATTCTGCAGAGCCTTTAAATGGCCAGGTGAAACTACTGGAATGTGCTGCAGTAGTGGAAAAGTACAGCTGCCTCATTTAGAAGAACCCCCAGAACCACTTAATGAACTTTTACGTGGAAATACAGATGATTCACGTCATTTTCTTTCGCACATTAGGAGTTACAATTCTGCTTTTCAGATGACTTCCTTTGGGGCAGATAAAATTATTCGTAACAATAATTTCTCTACTACTTTCACTGTTCAAGGACAGGTGTATCATAGTATTGGCTCACCTTTACCAGCTGATGGTGATCACTCATTTCTGCAAATATATTTCATAGGGGATGATAATCTGGAAACTGAAAGGAGATGCTTAGTACAACAACAAGTTCATAGAAATATTATTCACAATCTTCAGGAAATGTTTCATCAACATAATATTTTGATTAGGGAATTCAAATATGCCTTACAAAATATTCCCAACGACAATTACAATATTGTTATGCACGAAGACAAAGTACCGATAGGTGAACATGAAAGGTTATACAATCTTCCTCATGCAAACGAAGTTGCTATTATAATTAGCGGTGAGGCTGCAAATAGACGAGATATTGTGTTGCACAGACAGGATAATACTTTGAAAAGGTTATCTGAATTACATAGGTTTTATGATGCCCTGCAATACCCAATAATTTTCTGGCAAGGACAAGAAGGGTATTCGTTTAATATACCCCAAATTAATCCTGTTAACCACAGGCCAATTGCAAATAAAAAAGTTTCTGCAATGCAATTTTATGCATATCTATTTATGTTTAGGGAGAATAATGCAAACATTATATTTTATATGCGTGAACTAATACATCAGTTTGCTGTTGACATGTACGCCAAAATTGAAACAAAAAGGCTGTTATATATTTTACTGCATCAACAACTATTAAGGGTAGAAGATTACATACATTTACGTGATGCTATTGGATTTGATGCAAATATTCAGCCTCAAGATGTTGGACAACCAGTTATTTTATCTTCTTCTTTCATAAATAGTCTTAGATACTTAGCAGAATATACTCAAGATACATTTTCATATGTTAGAAAACATGACAAACCAGATTTATTTCTGACTTTTACATGCAACTCTGATTGGGAGGAAATAACTAGAGAATTATTGGTAGGACAACAAGCTCATCATAGGAGTGACTTAATTGCACGCGTTTTTAGACAAAAAGTTATAAAATTTATGCATGTATTAGTTAAAGGTAAAGATACAATCACATCATTATTATACATTTTTAATTTATAAATTTTAATTAATTACATAATTTATTATGCAAATATTACAGGTAGAATATTTGGAACAATCGTGGCTTACACATATTCCTTTGAGTGGCAAAAACGTGGACTTCCACATGCTCATATACTTATATGGTTGGCTAATAAGCTTCAACCAAGATTTATTTATAATTTTATATCAGCAGAAATACCTAATGTAGATGCTGATCGTCGTTTACATGAAATTGTTGTAAAACATATGGTTCATGGACCATGTGGAATTCTTAACCCTGGGTCACCATGCATGAAGAATAACGTTCGCACAAAGAAATATCCAAGAAATTTACTGAGCGAGACCATTACTTCTGAAAATGGATACCCTCTATACAGAAGAAGAAGTCCAAGAGATGGTGGATTTACGGCAAAAAAAAGGTAAGCAACTGGACAACAATTAGATATAGACAACTCATGAATAGTACCATACTCTCCGATTCTTTGTAGAATGTTTCAGTCTCATATCAACGTAGAATGCTGTAACTCCGTTAAAGCAATCAAGTACATTTGTAAATACATACACAAAGGTAATTCTTTCTTAAAAATTCAATATACAAAAAACAATTAATTAATAACAAACATATTTACCACAGGTTCTGATAGAGCAATATTCAATTTAGAAAGAAATAATGGTATTAATCATCAGGACGTTAATAACGAAGTGGAAAATTATAGGAATGGGAGATACATTTCCACAAATGAGGCATTCTGGAGGAAATATTTATTCCCTTTGCATGAAAGATATCCAAATGTTGTTCATTTAACAGTGCATTTAGAAAATGGTGAGCGAATCTACTTCAACAACAATCAAGATTTACGGGATGTTGTAGAGAACAGAAGAAGGACAACTTTAACTGCATATTTCCAATTATGCCAAGCAGACTTATTCGCTAGAGAACTAATATACCCCGAAGTTCCTAAATATTATACTTGGTGTACTTCTAACAAAGAATGGAAAAGACGAAGACAAGGAACACCAGTAAATGGTTGGCAAGGAGTATTTGAAACAGAAACTTTGGGGAGAGTGTATGTCGTACATATTTCTAACTTCGAATGTTATTGTCTCCGGCTTCTACTACATAATATAAGAGGACCAACATCTTTTGAAGATCTGAAGACAGTGAATGGAGTATTATTTGAGACAGTTATGCAAACCTGTCAAGCATTACATTTATTGGCTAATGATAATCATTGGGATGATACTATGGCAGACGCTGAATTAACCAGGTAAGGATTATATTCTTTAATTTATTAATTATAATTTCTTATATCTTATTTGTACATATTAGGTCTCCTAAACAGATTCAGGAGTTATTTGCAATATTGATTACTACGTGTGGTGTAAGTAATCCCTTCAACTTATGGGAAAAATACAAAGATTGTTTAGCAGATGATTAGAATTGCTAATGCTGTTGATGCCAATTTTACGCAACATATTTATAATCAAGCGCTTTCGACGATTGATAGAGAGGTATTAAATATATCAGGTAGACATTTACGTGCATTCGGTATACCTTTTGATTTACCAGCGAATCAAAATAATTCTGAAATCATCAAAGAAACTAGCTACGATTAAGAAAACTTGAACTTATCATCAGGGAATGCGTACCTAAATTAACAGCAGAGAAGAGTAATTTTAGAAAAATAATTTTTGATTGTTTAACAAACATAGAGGTGGTTTATTTTTTCTTGATGCGCCTGGCGGAACAGGAAAGACATTTCTCCTAAATTTACTTTTGGCTGAAATTAGAAATGGTGGTGAAATAGCTTTAGCAATGGCATCATCAGGTATAGCATCAACTTTATTACAAGGAGGGTATACCGCTCATTATTTGTTAAAGCTGGGATTGAACCTAACAGAGCATGAAACTCCAACATGTAATATAAGTATAAATAGTAATAGAGGAAAACTTTTACAAAGATGTAAGTTAATAATATGATACGAATGCACAATGGCTCATGGGAAATCCATTGAAGCTTTAAACGTATGTCTCCAAGATCTAAATAGCAATCAAAATATAATGGGTGGTACAATAGTAATTTTGTCGGGGGATTTTAGGCAAATTTTGCCAATTTTTCCACATGGTACACCAGCAGATGAGTTTCAGGCATGTTTTAAATCTTCAAATTTATGGCGTCATACTAACAAATTTAAATTGACTGTTAATATGCGAGCAGGAAATGATTGTGGCGATCCAGCAACTTTTCCACAAGAACTTATAAATGTAGGCGAGGATTTGTTAGATACAGATGAAAATAATCAAATAACTTTAAAAAATACGTTATGTACAACGGTAAACAATGTAAACAACTTAATTGAAAATGTTTTTCTAAACATAAAAGACAATTACCTATCAGACAAATGGTTATGCGAAAAAGCACTTTTGGCTCCTACAAATGACAATATTAACCAACTGAATTCAATTATCTTGGATCGTATACCTGGTAATACTAAGATTTTTACATCTTTAAATACTTTGGTAAATATATATATAAATTTTTTTTTAATGACTTTAATTTATTTTAAACAAGAATAAAATTATAATTGCATTATAATTTTGCAGGTTAACCAAGAAGAATGCGTGACTTATCCAACTGAAACTTCAGGATTGCCATCTCATCAAATAAAACTCAAAATTGGAGCACCTACTATACTAATGAGAAATCTTAGACCACCAATGTTGTGTAAAGTACAAGGTTGCGAATTATAAGTTTCATCGGTAACCATATTATAAAAGCGACTATATTAAGTGGTGCAGGCAAAGGTGAAGAAGTTCTAATACCAAAATTACCTCTTATTCCAAATGATGTACCGTTTCAATTTGAACGGTTGCAATTGCCATTAAAATTAGCATTCGCAATCACAATAAATAAGGCTCAGGGACAAACATTAGAGGTTGCTGGTGTTGACTTACGGACAAGCTGTTTTTCACATGGTCAACTCTACGTGGCATGTTCCAGGGTGAGAGGTAATAAAAACTTATACGTTTTGGCTAACGGAACTAAAACAGACAATATCGTATACCGCATGGCCTTAAGATGATTGATAAGTCATACTAATATTATAAATTTTTCTACAATTTTAATGAATGTAATATGAATTGTATAGTTACTTAGATTATTCAATACTATATCATAAATAAATTAATAATTTATTAAAGGCGTATATCATTATTTATAAGCAAAACGTAAAAACCTTAAAAATGTATACTCACAGGGGGGGCCGAGCCCCCCCTCCAACTTTTGCTACTACTATATATATTTGAAAATTTATTTGTCTGTCTGTCTGTCTGTACCTTAATGACTCAAAAGCCGCCGAATCACTTGACTTGAATGAGTTTGCATAATTATAAATTTGTAGTGAAACATGATTTTTTTAAGCAACAGAAAAATATTCAAGTAAATGTGAACAGGAGGGACTGAGCTTCATTTGAAAAATCTGAATGTGTTTGCATACTTATAAATTTGCAATGAAAAATGATTTTTTGAAGCAGCACAAACAGAAGTAAATTTGTTTGGAGCCCCCCTCCAACTTTTGATAATATTACATATACATATAAGTTAAACGAGTACAATAATAAAGTATAATAAATGACCACGTATAAATATAAATACGTATATTACATTACATATACCGAGAGATCCTACCCACCCGTTCTATGAAGTAGAATGCCGAAGCAGAAGGAGTATTTTAAAAAGAGAAAAAAAAAATTTTTTAATTTACAACAAAAAATATTAAATCACAGAATACATGCTTCATTAATTTATTAATACATAAATACACTTTCTAATTTTTAAAAATCGATTATATACAATATTTAATAATTTAAAATAGTTACATATATACAATTAATTATTTAAAAACTATACAAAAATTAATAAATATTTTTTTATCATATAATTTAAACAAAGCGACATAATAATAAAAAATTTTTCTCAATTATTATTCGTCTGAAGCAAGACTAATTTATGTATTGGCCTCTTGAGATCAGAGGTACTTGTTCTCAAAGAAGCCATTGTAGTTAGTCCATTGCTACCCTGATATGTTTTAATAACCCTGGCTAAAGGCCACTTAGATGGAGGCATTGTATCGTCTGATATCAAAATAAAAAAAAGATTTTTTCAAACAAAGCCAGTTTTACCTAAAACACCCGGAATTGGTAGTTTAGCTGAGTTTAGCAAGTTTAGCTTAAAAATATGAAGTCTTTTATAGAGGGATTCGCTAATAAATGAGGCCTGAGAACAATTATCAATTAAAGTTCTAGCTAAAACTACATGACTAGTTTCATCTACTATTTTTACAAGCGCGGTTGCTAACAAAAATGTATTAGGAGATTCGCATAAAATGATTCCTGACTACTATTGATTTCAGTTTCAACAGCATTTTTAACGTTTACACTACTTTTAACTTGATTAGAATTGTAATTTTGATTTGAATTTTGAATATGCAAAGCAGAGTGATGCATTTTTTTACAGGTTTTGCATCTTCTATTAGATTAGCATTTATCCATAAAAAGATTGCCAAGAACATTAATACATTTTTTCATTTCATGGACAAATACTTTTCTTTGCTCCGAAGATTTTGACAAATATGTATAACATTGAGAAAAGTGATGATTTTTTTTACAAATACACTCTACTTGTGAGTTAAAAACTTTAGCAGGTACTGTAGAAACATTAAAATATTTATTATTTGAAGTACTGGCAAAAGAATTTTAAATTGAAGTATCACTTTCCTCTAATGATTCCATAATGCTAATTTGCAATTCCAAAAACTCTACCAATTTAGCAAACGAAGGAGGTTCAGACTTAGGTTTGGATGCAATAGCTTGACTTGTTCAAGAAGTAGAAACATTGGCTAAATCAGCAATAGATGTGTTATTATTAGGATTACTATAAAATAATTCCCATTGCCTTTTTGTCTCTACATCCAAAAATGAAACGATATGGTAAACCATCAGATCATCCCAGAATTCGACAGGGCGTTTCAGAATTTTCAGAGCTGAATTTAGAGTATTAACTCCATCTAGAATACGTTTAAGTTCCATGGCTGAAGGCCTACTAATGCGTTTAAGTGAGAAAATAGAATATACATGAGCAAAAACTAAACGTTTTTTTACTTCATATCTGTCTTTTAATTTGTTCCAGACAATATCAAAATTTTGCTCTGTAAGAGAGTAGCTCTAAACTAAATTTGCTGCATCACCTTTCAGAAATTTACGAAGGTGGCGTAGCGTTGTGACTTTGGACATTTTTTCCTTATTTACAACCGAAGAAATAAACATATCCCTAAAAGACTCCCAATTCTGAAACGTACCATCAAATTCAGGGAGTTCCATTCTAGGCAGACGATCAAAGTCTTCCCCAACATAATGCGTCGATACATTATTATGGGATCTATAATGGATTGTATGATTAGGAGCTATTAAGTGTGTGTTTATATTCAATCTAAATTTGCCTAATATTTCTAAATACTGTAGCTCTACATTTTCAAAATATTGATCATTAAATACGGTTGGTCTTTTACTTCATTATAAGTTACACTAGCATATAAAGCATCATTATTTACTTCAAATTTAGACAAAGTTTAAGTTAATTTTTCTGCCCGAAAAATATAAAAAAAAATCACTGTTTTTTCTCTTGTATGTAAAGGACCCGCCCGCCTTAATCACATAACTGTGTTGAAAGAAGGTATGCAAGCTATGAACAAGCATTATTCAGAAATGCAGGATGCTTATGCGAAGATGTCAAATCATAGTACATCTGCACAAAGAATTTGTAGTATGCTTATTAAAAATGGCCTAAGCCTGTTCGAAAACGTCCTCGCACAACTAAGGCTGATACTAAATATGCTGGACTCGTGAGAAACTAAGAAAATAGAGTCTGCTCTTAAAAGCAGCAAGCAAGCAGCCGGCTAAGAGAGTGAGATAGCCTTCCTTTGGGGAGGTTTCTCCAGATTCGACGCAGGCTGCTAAGAAACATGCCAAGAACAACCAAAAGAAATGATGCTTACACCACAACGGAAAAACGACTGTACCTCTAAAAAACTAGAGCTCTACTTAGAGAAATCGAAACAGGCAAAAAGTAAACTGAGGTTAAGGCAGTAGAAGCAGCAGCAGGAGAAGGAAAAGAGGCAGCAGCTGCTACAGTGAATAAGAGCGCATAAAGACAAGGAGGAGCCTAACTTAAAACCTCAGACACAGGAAGGAAATAATGACAAGCAGCTGACAGATCCCAACATTGGTAGCAAAAGGCATGCAAGCAAGGCCGAAAAGAAGAGGCGCAAAAAGTCTCCTCTTAACCACGCCCACACTTCCTATTCAATGTAATTACAATGTATAATATTATATTTATTTTACTATAACTATATAATAGTAGCGAAGCCCATAAGGTGTAGGGTGATTTTTTTACTAACCAAACATAATTCAAATGGACCGAACTACTTATGTCAGAATGCCTACTGACAAGAGGAGTTCAATACATTTGGAAAACCAAATTACACCAAATGATTACGGGTGAGTTTAATATGTTGAAAAAACATTCCAGCTACCATCCGTTCATTCCGATGGGTCTTATAGGCCTAGAAATGTAGGGTTCAATGTTATAAAATAGGGTTTTTTGGTAATTTTCAATGAAACGCCAAAACCTCACAAATGAACCAAAACAATCCTGACTGATCTCATTTTTTTGTGTAAGTGTCACCTTTCAAACGCAGTAAGCCGCAATTTTTTATCACTAATTTACTCATAAATATAGCCAATTAACCAAATAGGTTAAAAATGCCAAATTCGTAATTTCTGACAAAAAAGGGTTTTATATGTCTCCAAAACTTTCTACAAGCTTCATGTTTCTAACAATTTTTTACTCGTATTATTTCCTTGATTCGTTTTTAAGAAATGGCTCTTCAAAGTTAACATTAAAAATGAGCTTTTTTAAAAAACCATAAAATTGGGACTCCGACTTTAAATTATCATATCTGATTAACAAATAATTGAAAAAGGTAGTGTAAAGAACTGTTGGAAATTTGAAGCTTGTAAAAATATTTTGAGACTTATAAAACCCATTTTTGTCAAAAATTAAAAATTTGGCAGCAATTTAAAAATTGGTCATTTTTAACCATAAATGACCATTTGGTTAAAAAGAGTTTTGGTTTTATTTTTTATTTTTTTTTTTTTTTACCTTTCATTGAAAATTACCAAAAAGCCCTATTTTATAACATTGAATACTGCGTTCCTAGGCCCAGAAGGCCCATTGGAATGAACGGAGGGTAGTTGTTTTTTCAACATAATAAGCTCATCCATAACATTACCATTTGGTAAAATTTTGTGTTCCAAGTGTAATAAACTCCCCTTGTGAGTTATATGTTAAGAGCCCGAGTAAGAGTTTTCGTGTTCCTAATTTGCCTAGGTGAAAATTTTATAACCGGATGAAAATTTAGGATATTTTTAAATACACCCCCCAGAAGCTAATTCCAAATCTGTTTGCAAAAAAACCTGATCCGACTTGAGGAGGGAGGGGTTAAAAAATTTTCGACCCAAAAGTCAGGAGAATAGTGTTTTTACCTCTAATTACCTATGAAAGAACATGAACATGGCCACTGAATAATGATTTCGACTTGGACAAATCCTCCAGAAAAAAAACAAAACAAAAATATTTTTTTTTTTTTAAATTAAAAAATTGCGTTTTTTTTTGATTTTTGGAAAAATTATGTTATTTCTAAATTTTACATCCACAAACATACTATTAAATGTAAAAAACCTTAGATACCCTTTTTTTATATTTTGTTTACTTTTTGAGTTATTTGCAAAAAACCATTTTGCCCTAGCTTTTGCCCCCCCCCCTTGAGAGGCAGCACTGGGTTGGAATGTCCGACTTTGTTTCCCCTTTTAATTTAGCCCGAAACCAACACATTCCACAACTTTTCATTTCTGGAGGATTTTTGTCTAACTTTTTTGAAAAAAAATTAGGTATTAATTCCATAACGGTAGTGAAATATCACCAGTTAAATACATACATACACACTCAAAAAAGAAAAAAATATCTACAATTGTTTAGATTTTTATTATTTTGATAAAGGCGATAATTTTCTTCTGTAACTTTTTTTTTAAATTAATTTTTTCTTTTTGAGCTAAAATGAGAAAATTAAACCCATAACCATAGTATATATTAAACTCATATGATATTATCAAAATCATAAGTAAAAAGAGGGGAGGAAATCAGATTTATTAGTATAGTCTTAATGGGTAGGCGGCTCGGTGTTACAGATAAAACGTCCATACATTACACACGAACTCTCTAGGCAGCTTAGAGGAGACGTATTGTCTCTAATTTATTGACGCTTTGTCCGTAAAAAGGTTAACATTATGACTAGGCGGCTATTAAAAGACATTCGGTCTATTTTTTTTTAGTCTTTTTGGATAGATCAGCTCCAATAAAAAACGATTGCACTAAGGTCATACACGTTTTGTCTGTTTTTTTTTTCAGTGTGGCGAAAATGGCGAAAATGGTAGCGACCATAAATACATCACCTTCAGGTTGTTAGAGGGAACCTCCCAGCGACCTCCGTACAAGAGGTGCCCCCTGGGTTGAATCGTGCCAAAGTTGGATGAGGACAGATTCGAAGAATACCTTCTAAGGATCGATTCAGCGTCCATCCCCACTTGGGACGAAGGACTCATAAGTCCCCACGAGGCTGGAATCTTAGTAAAGAAAGTAAACTCGTTACTACGCAGAGCTTGTGCCACGCCCGCGGCCATGGAAAAAAAGTTCACTGGTGGACCCCCTAAATAGTGGACCTCCGAAGGGAGTGGTGCGCGACGGAAGGCGCAGAAAGCACGGGAAACACCCGAGGCCACGATGCTCTCTCAGCAATACAAAGACGCTAAACATCGGCTGTCTAAGCCCATCCTCCAAAGCAAGGCTCGCTACCTGCATTCATTACACGGAGACGTAAACAAGGACCCCTGGGGCTTTGGTTACAAAGTAGTAATGAGCAAATTGAACCAGGGGTTCGACAATTCATCCAAAAGAATTAAGTAGGAAATACCCAGGGATGAAGTGCTACTATTCAGCGATGCTGAGATGGTTAAGGCTATCAAAACCATAAAAAATGACAAGGCGCCGGGAACGGATGAGATACCAGCGGAGGTCCTCAAATTGGCCGTTAAAGTAATCCCTGGTATCCTGCTGGGCAAGCTTAATGCTTGCTTGGTGGCGGAAGTGTAACGTTGGAAGTTAAAAACACCTTCAAATCAGCCAGGTGAGACGACATTAAGCGCGGGCATTGCCCAAGGGTAGGTTCTTGGACCTGACCTGCGGAATGCCTTTTACAATGGCTTGCTGCGCGTTGACCACCTAGAAGGAGTCTCCCTGATTGGGTTCGCAGACCATAAAGGTTAGAGGGAAAGAAGTGGCCTAGCAGAAGCTGAATCAAGTCATGAGATAGATCAAGGTCCCTACCATATTTGAAATAAACGTCGACGAATCCTCAGTCGATCCAAACTTGTACATCAGTTAAGTACTTTAGAGTTCTGCTTGACAATAAGCTGAGCTTCTGAGAACAATTTCAAAAGACAAGTGAAAAGGCCGCGCCGATCGCATCCTTCCTGTCAAGGCTCATGGCCAACATAGGGGGGCCTAAACCAGGAAAGCGTAGACTCCTGATATTCGTGGCGAGCTCTGTTTTGCTATGCGGCTCAGAGGTTTGGGCGTATGCCGCCCGAATCAAGAAGTACAAGCACAAAATCTGCTCTGTACAGAGGCAAGCGGCATACCATACAGTATCACTATCGGCGGTAGCTAGTGTCCTCCCTATTGACCTACTAGCATTGGAGCGCAAAGCCATATACGAAAGTGAAGAAGAGCGCGAAGTGGCTTCTACCCGCGCCCGCTCCAATGCTATGATTAAATGGCAGGGACGAAGGGACAACGACATGTATGGCCGGTGGACGCACAGACTAATTTCGTACCTGGAGGCTTAAACAGGACGTGAACATGGGGAGGTCAATTTCTATCACGGATACTACCGTGACATGTTGAGGAAGTGGCACTAGGTCACAACACGGCAGTTTTTACAATGCCTGGGTGAGATAGATACCGTAGAGCACACATTCTTCGGATGTGTACGCTATTCAGAGGGGCGCAAGCACTTCCCGACTTGGTGAGTGAGTGGTCCCGGAAATGCTACGAAGACCTGAAAACTGGAACAAAGTAGCAGAGTACATGAGGGCCACTCTGTTGTCGAAAAAGGAGGAGGGCTTTTTATCGTAGAGAACCCTTCTGTTCCTAGGCAGGTAGGAAGGCAGCGGCCAATAACCTATCCAGTAAGAATCTGGGGCAAAACCAGCGACCGCGTTCACCGGCAGTCTTCCGGTTGTACCTTTGAACAACTGGACGGTCATGGAAATTTGCGGGTCTTAAGGCAAGCAAACACTCCATGGCTGATATAAGATTCACAAGATTCCCTTGAAAAAAAAAAAAAAACTAAAAGAATTAAAAAAAAAAGAAATCTCAACGATGTAAAAAAATACTTCTTATTTTAATAAATAAATAATAAACTTTTTCAAATCAAAAAAAAATTTTCAATAAAATAATTTTTTATTTATTTAAACTAATAAGTTTTTATAATTTATTTTTACAGAATGATATTTATAAAATTAAACAATATTAGTCTTCTTTTTCCAAACGAAGCTAAGATTATAATGAAAGAAGATAATAACACAATATGCACCAAGAGCAAATTATTAGTATTAATAATATGGATATCAATAAGGCCTTTTTGCTTGCTCGATTAGATGAATTTTTCCAAGAGAATCAAAAAGACTATGATGAATTAGTGAAGAATATTAAAAATGAACCTCTTTATATTAAATACATGGATACTAGACGCCAATTGATTTAGTTTATTACTAAGGAGGAGAAATTGTTGTTAGAAAATAATTGCATTTTAGAAGTAATAATTAATAACAATAATAAACAGCAAAATGTGATGATTTCTTAAGTGGAAGAAGAAACAATTTTTGAAATCTACATACAGAATCTTTATAAAAGATTACCGTCCACTTTTGAACCAAATATCAACTTACTTACTTTAGGAATAGATCAAGAAGATGGAAATAAAAAGAAAAATAAAAGAACTAATAAAAGCAATTATTATACAAAAAAATAAATATCTTGCATCAAAACTTGTATTCATCAAGAAGAACTTAATAAAATTTTAATAATTAGTAAATAAATAAATATTAAATTACATTCACCATTTTTTTTATTCAATTCAAATTGTAACTTTCCTAAGAACAATTCATTAGCGAAAATATTAGAAAATAAATAAAATAAATAAATAATTTAATCAAAAATTTTTTAATTTAGAAAGTTATTAAGTTAGATAAAATTTTATTCGTTGTACTTATTAGAGAGGAAAAACTAGTATTTATTACAGCACTATTGGAGGTAAATAAGGGTAGAGAAATAGCATACAAAGGAAACATATGATTATTTTTAAGAATAGTTGTGCAAACAACTAAGGCTAAATCAAACTAGTTGTATATTCAACTTCAGAAATATTGATTGAAATATAAAACAGTTTCTTATAGAACTTGATAAAACTGATTAAAAATTAATTAGTTGTGTTATCAACTTAATTAAATTAATTATAAAATATAAATGTTATTATACTGTGTCAAAAAATTGACGATGCAATTAAAGATAAATTTGAAAAGTGCAGTAAGAATAAAAATAATTATGAACTTATTCAAGCCTACAATGCTTTAAATGAGACTCAAATTGATATACTCAATGAATTATTTACCGGATTTGCTAAAATTGGACCATAAAAACCAAAATTTTATTATACTTTAGTGCATTGAGAAAATATTTGGATAATGTGAAATCCTTGTTAAGGTAGAGTTGATTGTTAGGTAGCTAATAATAACAATAATATGAATATTCTTGTTCTGTATAAGTGGTGATGCCAAACTGATTATTTCGTAAAGTTAAAAAAAATCAAAAATAAGTAAAAAGAAATAAAAATATTTGTTTATTACGAATTTCAGAAGAAAAATCATGATTATTTTTATTTATGAATATGTTATTTTTTTATAAAAATTAATAAAATTTAATAAAAACTTAAAATAAATTTTATATGAATGATTAGCTTTATCGTTCTCCGTAATTCAAAAATTCAAATTAAAATAATGGGTTTTGTTGATCAATATAATAACAAATTTTTTCAAAAATAAACAAAATGTTTTTTATTTTTCTGGACGTTTCAATAGTTCAATTACTATCCTTTTCATATTATAACTTTAGGTAAGGATAAGTGTGTTAAATTTGATGTATCAAATATAGTATACGAAATTGATTCTAAACACTGTGATAAAACATATATAGGTCAAAGTTCAAGAAAATTAAGAGCTAGGATAAATGAATATAAAAATGATATACTGAATGGTGATGATAAATCGGCATTGTGTGTTCATCTAAAAGATCATAGTAATATGTGTACTCAAATGAATTTTAAAGCTGTAAAAATTATTGATAAGGAATATAATACTAGAAAAAGATTGTTTTCTGAAATGTTATACATAAAGTTTTATGAGAACACATTGAACAGAATGGAAGATTTAAAAAATTTAAAATATATTTACATAAATACCATTGAATTAATAAAGAAATATATAAGTTACTATTGTTCGTATTTAAATAAAGTAATCTTTTGTTAATAAGTTTTCAGTACTGTATATAGTTTCATGTTATCCCCACTTGTTACTAAAAAAAAAAAATTTTTTGAAAATTTGTTAGTAATAATATGGCTTTTGATGTGTTAAGTGTTTTATGTAATATGAAAAACATGACTAAATTTAAAAATTTAAAAGTAATACTAAAGAAAGACGTTAAAAAATTTTTTTTAAGTAATTTAAAACAACTTTTATTAGTATGTTTTTAAATGATACTGGTTTTATATATTATAATTTTTGTTAATTAATAAATTGTTAATGTTTATATTTTTAGATTCTGTTGAAAAGGATAGTAATTAAACTATTGAACAGTACAGAAAAATAAAAAACATTTTATTTATTTTTGAAAAAATTTGTTCTTATATTGATCAACAAAACCCATTCTTTAATTTGAATTTTTGAATTGGGGAGAAAGATAAAGCCAATCATTCATATAAAATTTATAACGATTCTATCAAAAACATTAATATTAGATGAAAATTTAATAAATGAAAGAAGATTTTTATCATCAGAGTTGGATTTAGAGAAAGATAGAGATATTGGAGAAGTAGGGATTATGAGAGAAGAAGTGAGAAGAACGAAGGTAAACAATAACGAAAATTATAATATAAAAGAAGATTGTGAAAGCATTCGTGAATTCTATATTTTTGTAAGATCAAAATATGATTTAACAATATTTAAAAAAATAAGAAATTTCTTAAATAATCAATTAAAATTAGCACATGCTAGGTCACATTTAGTTTTTATTTTAGAATGTCGTACTTTTGATATGTTACCTAAACATTTAAATAACTATAATAAAAAAATAGAAAACTTAAAATTGAACAGTAGATCTATGAATAAAAAAATCAGAACTTTTCTACATTACATAAAGAAAAAAATTTTAAATTTAGAAATTAAAGATTTAAATATACATATTAAATTTTTATAAAAAAATGAAACCTTGTTAAAAAATATATTCAAAGATCTTTTAGAAGAGAATGATTTTGTGTATTTTCTAAATTTATTGGACATATATTTAGAAAATAAGCTTAAAAATATGAAACATACGAAACAATTTGATGAGTGATGATAATAATAATTCAAAGGTTGATGATAATCTCAATGTTCCCAATAAAGCAAATTGGTTCATAAATTTAACAGATAAACAAATACCAAAAGATGTAGTAGATATTGTATATTTAGGTGCTAAATTTAATTTTAAAGTTACTCCTGATCAAAAAATTATTTAGACACAAGTTTTACGCCCGGGAGGGCAAAAAGATTATTTTGAATTACTAAAAGCGATTGAGAATCCTTATTATAAGAATATTAATGATACAAAAATTAAAAGAAAAGCCTTATGTATTATTAATAAACAAATTAATAATAAGTCCCATATTAAAATAAATGAAAGAATTTTACAAAATAAAATATTTATTACAAAATAATTTATTAGACAGAATAAAGATATTTTATTTATGAATGCAGATAAAGGTAATTTAACAATTGCTATTGGTAATGAAAATTATATTAATAAAGTTGAATTGGACTTAAGTAATGAAAATCGTTATGAAAAGTTATCAGAAGATCCTACTAAAATACTAAAAAATAATGTTAAAAAGTTTTTAACTTTATGGACGGAAAAAGGTATTTTTCAGTGGGATGATGCCTTTTCTGATGTGAGTATTGAGTGGCTAGAAAAAGCGATGTTATCATTAGCTTATGGATTAATAAAAGGTCACAAAGAGGGTTATCCAATTCGAATTATTGCATCATATAAAGGGAGTTTTTTATATAATTTTGATAAAGCTTTATCTAAATTTTTTACAAAATATCTGAAAAAGCCAAGATCAACAATAAAAAATAGCTTAGAAATCATTAAATTTATTAAGGATATAAATGTGCCTGAATTTGTATCATTAGACGTAATTGCATTATTTCCTAAATTGCCTCATGATCTGATTCTGGAAGCAATAACTAAAAACGAATTTCTAGCTGGCATAAAATTTTTATTAGATTCAACAATTTAATAACAAATATTATAAACAGTTATTAGGTGCACCTATAGGTTTTTGTACGAGTCCTTGGTTTGCAGATTTAGTATTAGAGGCCTTAGAAAATAAAGAAGTGCAAGTCTTGACCTCAACAATCCTTGCCAGATCATCGGGCCCTTTAAATATTTTAATAATTCGACCTAAAGGCCATTTGCTTGGGGGCATTGTTTCGTCAGTCACCAAAACAATGTCAACGACCTCAATGTTTTTTTAATTTACCTTTCCACTTATTATGTACTCGTAAAGACTACAAGTACTCATGAGACCATGCCCTCGACCAATCTTGTAAAATGGCTTGAATCAATTTGTACCTTTGATTCGGGGGAATATTCTCATTTAAGCAGTTTGGCTCTGGCACAATGTACGAGTTTGATTGTGTCAATAGTAGCGAGGGGCACAGAAATTAATGGTCAGACGGGTCATCATTTAATAGCATTAGGGGCCTAAGATTTGAGACAGGCTTTAATCTGTTTCAGAAGGGTATAAAACTCTTCAAAAGTAAGAGTGTGTTCTCCTACCACCCGACGAAGATGGTGTTTTACCGATATCACAGCTGATTCCCATATTCCCCCCGTATGTGGTGCATCCGGAGAGTTGAATGACCAATTCGTACCCTCATCGGCGAGTTTTCCCAAAAGGTCCTGCATATAGCTTGAAGAGGCCATATACATTTCCTTAAGGATATTATCTGCGCCGATGAAAGTGGTTTCTTGGTCACTAAACTGACCTGAACAAGGACCACGAGTCGAGGTGAATTGCCGGAAAACAGCTATGAAATTTTCGCTCGAATAACCTGTTACGAGTTCTAAATGTAATGCCTTAGTAGACGTACATATGAAAATACAGATATAGGCCTTATCAGTTTGATCGCCGCGACCTCTGTACCTTGAGACTTTATAAGGGCCTGCGTAATCAACTCCTGTTAATCGAAAGGGTTTATCGGGTTTTTGAACACGAACAGGTGGTAAGACACCCATTTTTTGATTCATTGTTGTGCCACGATACCTAATGCATTGAACACATTTATGAATACATGATTTGACTAAATTCCGACCTTTTATGATTCAAAATTCTTGTCTTATTGTTGATAGGGTCTGACGAATTCCGCCATGGAAAGACTTTTTATGAAAATGATTTACTAATAATTTGGAGAACTTTGAATCAGAAGGGAGTATAAAAGGATGCTGTTGTTCGTAACTAAGTAAAGAAAAGTGAATTCTTACACCTCTTAATAAACCTTATTCAAGAAAGGGGTATAACTTTATTAATCTGGATTTGGTAAACTTACAATTTTTATCTAGTAATTTGATTTCTTTTACAAAATGCAAATTTTGAACTAGATAAAACCAAACTAGTTTAGCCCTATCCAATTCGATAGCATTAATAATAGGTTAGCATGAATTTTGCTGACATTAAACCAATCAAGATTGAATAATTTAAATTTGTAAAATAAGTTAGTTTTTAGTTTTGACACGACATTACACAAAAAACGCAAGACAAAGGACGTGAATCTAAATAATTTTTTGACATCTTAATATTTGTCTAATAAATCCCATTTTTTATGATTTTTACTTTTTTAATTTCGTTATTGATTGAACAATTTAAAGATTTTAATGGCCTTGTATGAAAATTTTTACTGTCATGATTAAATTGAAATTTATCCTGTATACGCAAATTACCCTCCCACCACAAACTGAAGTTAACTAACTGCTCAGGAGAAATACCCCTAGATACGGATTCAGCTGGATTGTCTCTAGATCTGACATGGCTCCAGTAAGGGATGGGAACTAACAAGTGAATATGTGAACATTTATGGGCAATAAAAACTGGCCATTTTGACGGATGTTCCTGTAGCCAAAAAAGGACATCTATTGAGTCTGTGAATAAGTAGATAATGACATGAGGCAATTTTAAGGACTTTAAAACTTTTACAGTTAATTTAGCTAACGAAAAGGCGGTGCTAAGTTCTAATTTAGGTATAGTTAGCAAAGGTTTAATGGGAGATACCTTTGATTTTCCTTGTAATAAACGTATCCTAATTTGACCATTTACTGTAACCTTTAGGTATACACAGGCTGCATACGCTAATTTTGACGCGTCCGCAAAACCGAAAATATCATAATTGGCATCAGTAGTATATTCAAAACGGTTAAGTTATTATGCCATTCTAAAAATTCATTTTTTAGATCCTCACGTAAGACATCTTCCAATTGTAACTTTGCTAACCACATCTTTTGTATTATGACTTTAGCAGTGACCATGACTGGGGCTAACCAGCCTAGAGGGTCAAAAAGCTTAGAGATACTAGAAACGACCATTCTTTTGGTAATGGGTTTTTTGAATTCATCTAACTTAATTTTAAAAGAAAAATAATCCTCAGATGGATTATAACATAAACCTAATAATGTGAAGCAATCATTAGAAGAATCTGAATCAGCTAAATCAGATGAAGGGAAATTTAACAAAATCTTGTCATTCACTATCCACTTATTTAGACTAAAACCTGCCGTTTTACAAATATTTGTTAATTCATTTTGCTTTTTCAAAGCTTCTGGCAATGAATGGCCACCTGATAAGGAATCGTCCATATAAGTTTCACAGCTAATGACAAATGCACCTAAAAGAAATTTATCTCCTTCATCGATTGCCAACTGTTTCATAACCCTATTTGCTAAAAAGGGGCTGCTAACTACGCCATAAGTGACAGTATTCAATGAATATACAGAAATTTCATTATTTTGATCAAAACGCCATAGGATTTGTTGAAATTTACGGTCATCATCATGAATCAAAATTTGCCTGAACATTTGTTTGATGTCCGTAAAATATCATTTAAATAAATATTGTACCTAGCGGAGGCATTACAAACTGTTCTTAGTTTTTCTAATAACGAATTCTTTTTTAATATTCCATGATGTGGGATAAAATAACAATACAAAAACACTGAAAATACAGTATTTTTAGACATGTGACCAGTTTCTTCATAGTCTACCATAAATTCTGTATACAATTTTTTAAAATGGGGATTATTTAAAAAACGTTTCTCTATTCTAAAAAGCACGTTTTTGGCTACAGCAAACGAACCAGGAAATTGAAAATCTGTTATATTAATTTTGAATGGGAGCCTGACAACATATCTACCATCCGCGTTTCTGAAATGGGTATTTTTTAAATGGTTTTCGCACTCCTGCTCATCCGGATTAAGCATACGAGAAGACGAATCAAAAATTTCCTCCTGTCTTCAGAAACCAAATCGAAAGAAAGTGAAGATTTGGGCTCATCACATACAGAAAGACAACAATTTGATCCTATGCCAGCATTACCAGAGATAATGTAACCTAATTTTGTCTTTGTAGCAATAGGATTATTAAGAGCACCTAGTCTCACATTCCCTTCGACTATGGCGGCGTGGACTGAAGTTCTGAGAAAAATTTCAATTTGACCCCGCCTGCAAAATCCTGGATCAGCAAGAGTTAAACCTAAGATATGATTGAGGTTCTCAGTTTCAGAACTGGCCGTAGGTGCATAAGAAGAAATTTTAGGCATAACATATGCTTGAATTTCCAAGGAAATGTCTGACATAAAACGAGGCTTTAATCGAAATTGTACAACTTTTGTGCACGTGTAATAATTTTTACCACCTATGCCTGAGACAGGTCTTTTTGTAGGGGTATAACTACTGCACATTCTTTTAAACAAAGACTGGCTTATGAAAGACGCCTGTGAAGCTTGATCGACTAAAGCTCTAGCATACACTTCATAGCCATTTTCATTAATTAACTTGACTACTGCTGTGGACAATAAAGTTTGAGAAGGACTTCTACAAATATTTACAGAAGTAACTAGAGAGGTAGCCGAAGATGTACCTTCTCCAACATCAATATTTTGACTTGAGTTTTTACTTGAATTTTGATTTTGGTTATGATTCGAAATTTGACGTGAAGCCTGATTGCTGTTATTGGAATATTGAGTTTTTTGCTTATTAAATTTATTCATATAATTATCATCATGTAAGGATGTATGGTGTTTTTTTCTACAAACTCTGCAAAGTTCTTTGGATGGACATTTTGAAAAGAGGTGGTTGCCGAGGCAATTACAGCACCTTGGCAAAGATTTTACAAATTCATATCTTTTGGCAGGGGTTAACTGCTTGTAACTGTTGTAGTTTTGTAATTTATGATTGGCTTTGCACATAAGACATTCTAATTTAGAATTATTCTTATTAATAGACTTTCATTGAGTGTGTAATGTCTTTATTTGGGGCTGAGTAGCAACATTAAAATTTTTTAATTTATTTGAATTATTTGTACTACTACCTTAATTTACTACATAACTGTTTTCCTCAATAGATTCCAATATAGCAATCTAAAATTCCATAAACTGAACTATTCTAAAACAGGCTAAAATCGACCTTAATGGCCGAAATAAAAGTTTTTTTCGTACAGATTGGTGGGATTTCGGTTGAAAAAAATTTTGAAAAAAAAATTTAAAAAAAAAATGGCGGAAAATAAGATATTGCGATTTTTCTTAAAACGCATTTTCCCATTTTCCGGAATTTCACGGGCTTTTCCCGAAAGCTAATGGCAGAAATGGATTTACTGAAGGTTTCCCAACATATATACTCTTACAGAATTTTTTTTCAAGCTTATATTTATGATTTTTAACCATTTTCCCGAAAAGCACTAACGCTGGTCGAGAGCCGCCTAATGAGTTTGATTGACCATAACTCGGGCTTTTTAAGACCTAGAAGGCTAAAAATTTCAGCATTTTCCTATCTTTATGGAATAATTTGAGGCCGATCTGATGACCTGACCTGCCCACCATTGCTGTTTTGGCAAAGAAAGACTCATAAGAAAGATGATTTTAATAAAATAAATTTAATAATTTTAAATTATTAGTTATTTCTATTAATCGCACATATTTTCTAATATATATATATTATTATTTTGATTTTATTGACCTGTACTGGGCATAATTGTTAAATGAATCATATTAAATTAAATTGTCCTATCTTGATATGTGTATGTTTTTAAATAACATCCCTTTTTTTATTAAGACATATCAAGCGGCAATATTATATAATTTTTAAATTCATTTAAAAATTATTTTTTCAAAAATACGCGGTTGTTAATGTAGGTACAGAAGGTACCGGCAGCGTTTCGATCAGCACCAACACATAGATCTCCTCAGTGTGGCTGAGTGTGTTGGTGTGTGCCACAGACGCTGGTGTAGTACGTCTTTAATTTTTCTTATATAGTGAACGAATGCCTATTTTATCACTTGCGAGACACTGTAGCCATTCGTTCCCTATATATCAAATGAATGGAATGACCGGTTGCGGGTCTACGGTCTATTAAATATTAAATTATTTCTATTAATCGCCCATATTTTCTAATATATATATATATTATTATTATTTTGATTTTATTGACCTGTACTGGGCATAATTGTTAAATGAATCATATTAAATTTATTTCTCCTATCTTGATATGTGTATATTTTTAAATAACATCCCTTTTTTTATTAAGACATATCAAGCGGCAATATATAAATAAATAAAAAAGAAAAATCATGACCTAAAGCAATGCGCAGGATAGATGACTCCTTTCCTTTAATAAGATGGTGAATCGTGAGCAAATTATCTGACCATTTGCTTTTTGAAGTCGACATTAACAGCAAGAAGAATGAACTGCCATTTTGGTTTGAAGTGGCGCAGGAACGATGACTGAGAAGAGAGAAAAAAAAATTCCAAGGTTGACTCATGCCTCTTCGTGTTGTTCTGTTGACTCCGAATCTTGAATCGTACTTCTCCCCTTTCAAGTGAATGATGAGAGAAATGAGGATGACGATGACGTCATAAATGGCGGCTTCCTTCTTGTTCTATTTTAATTTTTATTTGAAAAAATTTTTCTCTTTTCATTTTTCTTCTCTATTTAAATCTTCACATAAAAATTTTCTTATTTTTCACTTGAATATTTTTTCTTGACGTGATTTCATATAAAGTTTTTTGATTTTTTTGCTGAATTCACTTTTAGATGAATTCACTTTTTGTTGAATTCACTTTTGATTATTTTTTTTTTTATTATTTAAATTTATTTATTTTTTTTTTTAATTCTAATGTGAGAAGAAAAAAAAAGGCTCATGGCACTTATACAGTCTTTGTATATTATATAGTTTTAAATGTTGAGGCGTGCGCGCTCTCTTTAATAGGTGGCCATTGTGGCTTAAATTTCTAACAAAGGATTTTTTTTTATAATGTAAAATTTTCTCAAAAAAAAAATGTAAGCACAAAGTGCAAAAAATTTGATCCACTTTTGTGCTAATCAAATAGTTATAGTAACAACTAAAAATTTATAACTAACACATTCACTTATAAGATAAGAGAGGCCGCATGGCAACAGTCACTCATACTCCTTTTCTTTTTTTTTTAATTTTTATACTAAAACGATCACTGATGATAATTGTTGATTTTTTAATAAAGGCTGAAGGACCAAAATGGACAAGTAACGGTTTAATTGCTTTTATGATGGAGTAAAAGGAGTAAAGGCGTGTAAATTAATTAAAATAATTGTTTGACTAAATATTGACTTTATTGAACGGTGCATATAGCACGAAAGTGGAACGCGAACTGACTGCGAGAGCATCTCGGCCGGTCATGCGCGGGGCATCTACTCTCTTTTTTTACATGATATATAAAAATACTAAGGGTGTGTGTTATCACACCAAATATAGTATACAAAATTGATTGTAAATACTGTGATAAAACATATATAGGTCAAAGTTCAAGAAAATTAAGAGCTAGGATAACTAAACATATAAATGATGTACTGAATGTCGATGATAAATCGGCATTGTGTGTTAATCTAAAAGATCATAGTAATATTAAAAATTATTGATAGGGAATGTAATACGAGAAAAAGATTGTTTTCTGAAATGTTATACATAAAGTTTTATGAGAACACATTGAACAGAATGGAAGATTTAAAAAATTTAAAATATATTTACATAAATACCATTGAATTGATAAAGAAATATATAAGTTACTATTGTTGGTATTTAAATAAAGTAATCTTTTGTTAATAAGTTTTCAGTACTGTATATAGTTTCATGTTATCCCCACTTGTTACTAAAAAAAAAAATTTTTTTGAAAATTTGTTAGTAATAATATGGCTTTTAATGTGTTAAGTGTCTTATGTAATATGAAAAACTTGACTAACTTTACAAATTTTAAAGTAATACTAAAGAAAGACGTTAAAAATTTTTTTTTAAATAATGTAAAAAAACTTTTATTGGTATGTTTTTAAATGATACTGATTTTTATATATTATAATTTTTGTTAATTAATAAATTGTTAATATTTATATTTTTAGATTCTGCTGAAAAGGATAGTAATTAAACTATTGAAACGTCCAGAAAAATAAAAAACATTTTATTTATTTTTGAAAAAATTTGTTCTTATATTGATCAATAAAACTCATTTTTTTAACTTAAAATAAATTTACAAAAAACATTTTTGGAGTTTCATATTTCTGATACAAAATGGTCAATTTTAGAAATTATTTTCTTCCCTTTCTCTTTCCCTTCAAATTTAGAAATTATTTTCTAATACTATTCGCATTAACTTTAAAATTAATTTTCGTTCAAATCTGATGTCTCGTTTAGAAGCATTTACAAAAAGACGATAGATTTCAATGCATTTTCACATGTCTTCCTATCATAACAATGTATAAGAATTGAACTTTGTAGTTTAATAACTCGTAAACTAAATAGTGTATTTTTTTAATTTTTTACAGTAGATGTATTTTAATGTTATGAATCCTTTGATAAAATTATATTGAATTCTGACGTCGACGCATTTGTCAAACACTAACCATAAATAGATTGAAATAAATAAAGCTTTTAACGATAGTATAAGAATGAGTATTATGAATTTTTAAATGATGTTTCAGAAATTTTTTTACTTATTGTACTTATATACTCCCAAAAAATACCACTTGCTCGCGGCAAATGTAAAAGCATTACTTTCCAGCTTTGTCCTAGCTTTGTGTTCGCCACTATTGGGCGCGCTACTCGATATAAAGATTTGCTGTCAATCAACGAGCAAATGCTTGCAAGAGTTGCTCGCAAATATATTAAGCACTATGGTAGTATTTTGTGAACATAAAAACCAAAACTATATTATCGAATCGGTAATTACAGTTTTCATACAATTTTAAAAACACCATCTCGCTTTCTTATCATTTGAAACTTAGAAAAATTATTGATTTAAAATATTTTTAGTCTTTTCCCAAAATCATATATTCTTGTATAATTTTGTTCTAATTATAAAAATTATTCATATATAAGAAATATTGCTTTAACACCTTATATAATACGTAAGCTCATTTTTAATGTTAACTTTGAAGAGCCATTTCTTAAAAACTACTCAAGGAAATGAGACAAATAAAAAATTTTTGGTAATTTGAAGCTTGTAGGAATTTTTCGAATCATAAAAAACTCTTTTTTCAGAAATTACGAATTTAGCAGCAATTTAAAAATTGGCCATTTTTAGCCAAAAATGGCTATTTGGTTAATTGGCTACATTGATGAGAAAATTAGTGATAAAAAATTGCGGTTTATGTTGTTTGAAAGGTGACACTTACACCAAAAAAATGAGACCTACCAGAAGTGTTTTGATTAACTTGCGAGGTTTTGGCGTTTCATTGAAAATTACCAAAAAATCCTATTTTATAACATTGAGCCCTACGTTTCTAAGCCCTTAAGGCCTATTGGAATGAACGGAGGGTAGCCAGCATGTTTTTCAAAATATTAAACTCATCCATAACCATTTGGTGTAATTTTATGTTCCAAATGTATTTAATTCCCCTCGTAAGACTTTTTCAAGCCTCTTGAGGCATTTGAGACTTTTAAAGATCTTAGGAGGCCTTTAGAAGCCATTTTAGACTTTTAGATCATTCTTTTAGGTCACTTCAAGGCCTTCCGAGTCCATGCGAGGCCTAGCGAGGCCGGTGAAACCCGGCGAGACCGTGCGAGGCCAGAGAGATCCTGCGAGACCGTGCCAGGCCGTGCGAGCCTTGAGAGACCCTGCGAAACCTTGCGAGACCATGGCAGCAGAGAGTCCGTGTGAGGCCGAGAGAGTCCGTAAGGTATTTCGAGTATTTCTCTACACATTCGCGCGCAGGGCGTTATTTTAAAATTTAAAAAAGAGTACATGTTTCTTGAGGATTTCCTTCATTTGTTTTTGGACTAGCTTATTTGAATTTTACCTTAACACGTGGTAATTTTAAAGTAAAGTTTTTTTTCTAAAATAATTTTTAAATAAATAACGTATAAATTCAGTTTCTTTAAAAATGTAAGTATTTGTTTATTTAAATTTTGTTATCAACTTATTTATAATAATAATTGATATACAATAAATTACACTACATAATATACATTAAATATTAAAATAATCTGAAACTAAAAAGTAGTATGAAAAAATAATGAAATTTATGAATGATTATTAAAATATTTTATTATAAAAATAGAATTTTACTTTTACTATTTCCACTGGTAAATATATAGTACACAATTATTAAAAATAATTGCACATTTAGTTCAAATTATAAATAGATTTGGCCATTGTGTAAGTTACCATACATGCGAAGAAATTGTAACTGAACTGGTTTATACAAAAGATTAAAAATCGTCTTTGCTTTCAAATGCAATAATAAAATCTAATAAATGTTCTTTAAGGAAGGGATTTGATAATTTGGACCGTTATGTTGATACTACTGCAAGGAAAAGTTAACTCTGCAGTTACATCAGGTTTTGCGGTTCAAAGAAAAATTGTTTTACCCAATTTTCTCACTTAGATAGTTCACAAACATTAGTTCTAAAAAATGAAACCGCGGTCGCTAGACGAAAACGCAGAAGCACATATGTATCTGAGATACCAATTTTACCAGAATCTTCTAGAGCAGCAAAAATGGATGAAACATGTTTACTTCTGATCATGAATTCCGAAAGGATGAACTTAGATAATTACAAGAATCACACAAACTAGACTACATGTGGTTATTATCCCATTTCCTTAATATTTTGACTTCGGTTTTAATAGCTTAATTATTGAAGAAGAACATCCGGTGGATACAGTTCATTATTTAACTTCCATCAATTTTTCTCCTACAAATCATGCAGTCGTTCAAAGAACAATGGACCAAGCTTTAGAAATGGCTGATGAGTGTGAGATAAATTATATAGAAATAACATATTATTTATGTATAGCGAAAATTGCAATGCGATTAAAATCATTAGAAAAAGAAAAATACAAGAGACTATTTATCCATCTGGGCATTTTTCATATGAAAATGTCATACTTCAAGGCTCTCGGAAAGTTTTATGATGAAAAAGGCATTACAAACATTTTAGTTGAGACAGGAATTTTCGAAAAAAATTCTTTAACCGGTTTATTGACAGGGGAACATTATTAAGGTGTGTTCGGATTCTTTTTCTTTTATATTTAACATTAAGAATTTTACATTTTGAAAGTTTTGTCCATTTGTTTGAAATATGAAGAAGATAAAAAATATGTCAATTCGTTTACAGAGAAACCATATAATTTACCGAAAGTTACAAACAGTAGAATCAAAACAACTTTCGAACTATATACTTTATATTTCCAAAGTAGTGATTATATTGCTGATTATTTGAAACCGTCCAACATTAAAGCAGCCGCTGTAAATATTAAAAAAATTAAAAAAAGCGATAAACCACAAAAGAAAAATAAAATATTAAGAAACTAAATGGCAAGTGAATTTGTTCGGAAAATGTTGTCAATTGCTCTAAATGAAAACTTGCGTGAGAATAAACTTTTAGACACCACAAAACTCATGACATATCACTTAAGCGTAGTACCACTATCTTTATGCCACCTGAATGGATTAATACATGAAACGGCAAAATTTACTTTGTTAGAGCTATTAGAAAAAAAAGTTAACAGTGAAAGACCCAATAACCGCGATGTGCTAATAATTGACGGATTTTTCTATCTTAGGACTCTTCCAGAGTTACCTGCAACTTTTGGCGATATCACAAAACAAATATTCTCACACATTGTCAAAAATGAAGCAAAATATATACATTTAATATTTGATACATATCCATCGCCATCTATTAAAGATTACCAGCACCAAAAACGAGGTGGGTTTTTTGATGAACCTTATTTAATCAGTGATAACATGTAAAGAAGACCCCGGAATTTTCATGAAGCTCTAAAAAATGTAAGCTTCAAGATTGCATTTGTTACATTTTTGATTAAAGCTTTTGCCGAAAATGAAATGGTTCAATTCATATTCAATAAAACAGTATACATAAACTTTGATAAGTGTTATATTTTCAAAAGTAGTGCATATTCTTATGCAATGAATTCACATGTGATTGAACACTTTAGTTGTATTGGTCATGAACAGGCAGGTACTAAAATAGCTTTTCATCTTACATATCTTATCTTTGAAACTCCAAATCAAAATTATAATATCAATGAAGAGATACGAACTGGTGATACAGATGTACTAGTAATTGTATTAGGTAATTATCACAATGTGTTTCCCAAGACTTGGATCAAGCTTGGAATAAGTAGCTATGCTAGGTACATTGATGTTACTAGGCTTTACGAAAATATAGTTAAAATAATGTGCAAATCGTTACCCACATTTCATGCTCTTACAGGATGTGATTATAATCCAAGCATTCATGAGAAGGATAAAAAACTGCATTTAAGGTTTTGGAAATGTGATAAGATTTCAGGAAGCTTTTGGAAAAATAGGCTCGCCAAATGATAGAAATATGGAAGCACTATTTGTTATAATTCAAGAATTTATTTGCCACCTGTATGGTGAAAAAAGGTATTCATCCGTTAATGAACTTCGAGCTTCTTTGTTCTTAAAAAAATATTATGCTAAAAACTCAAAAGCCCTATCCAATCTTGAAACCATTAAAAATTCGGACCCCTCAACCTTACCTCCGTGTCAATCAACCCTTCGGGAACATTTTTTACGAACTTTGCATATAACTTCGATTTGGTCTAATTGTAATTTAAATTATCTAACAAGGTTAGATCCAAAAAACTTTGGCTACTAATTACAGTCAGATGTTTCAACAAGAAGACAATTTTACGATTTTAGATGGTACTCCTGTGAAATCATGCCATCGGATATTAAAGATATAATTGTCAATAAAAATATAAATGGTAATAAATTAAGTATTTAAAGTTAAATCGCATGATTTTTATTTTAAATTGACTATAAAAACAATAAAAATATATTGTGCATGTAAAAGAAACATAAAGACGTGTTTTCTTCCCATTGATCCAGAAAAATTGAGTACGATCCTGGGTCATAAATAAAGAATGCTCCAAATTGCAGTTTACTATCCTCGGCTTTGCCTCGGAAGGAAATTTACGTGCACTTTAAGCCTTTCTTTATTTTTCTGACCATTGGTCGTAATATACTATTTTATGCAATATACGAATTATAATTTAAAATATTTTATCTACAGAGACGTGTCGTCTCGGGACGCAAGTTTGAACGACACCTAGATATACGAGAATTTTCTCTTCCGTTTCACAGACTGGCACTCTAATGTAGTCTTTTAAGAGAAAGTTTATCATATTCGAGAAGTTCGAGAGATTCGATTCGATCAGCGGCGGTACTTTTAAAAAAATTGTATATAAATTTAAGGTGCTGCCTAGGAGAAGTATAAAACGAATAGAGAGATAATAATAATAATAACAATTAATAGTAGAAAGGGATAGAAAAAACTCCAATTTGACTGTGTAATAATGTATATCTTTAATGAAATGAATGAGATCTTACAACAACAAAAACATTTACATGTAAAAATGACGCAAGTTGCTATACGTGCTTGTATTTTGGCCTTTGTTTTTAGGTGTAAAAATTTTTCACTGCTAAAGTTTTAAGATCTGAAAAACTTTACGCAAGTTTTAAATATTTAAAAAATATATTTTATTTAAGGCGACTGTTCCGGGTCAGAGGCGTTTTTTGGAGTAATTTTGTAAAGTGGATTTTGAAATAAGTATAAAAGATATTGATAAAATTTTTTTTTTATTATTTTAATTAAGTATTTCATTTAAACACCCTTGAAACACCAAAATCAACCCATTTTTTACCAAAAATGTTTGGATTTTTTAGCGAGAATTGTATGTATTCGGAAAATTTGGTTCGTAAATTACAATGGATGATTTAAATATGTTAAAAGAATACCGATAACTCCTTCTGTTTATTCCAATGCGCCTTCTTGGTTGAGAAACGCAGGGCTCAATTCTCTAACAATGTTATAAGAGTTGTTATGTAAATCTATATCTATATCTATCTATATCTATATCTATATCTATATCTATATATATATATATATATATATATATATGCCGATAGAGAATTTTTTTAGATTGATAGGATTGACTAGACGATAATAGCTAGAGAGACGCGGTTTGCGGCAAAAAACGCGGAAAAATTGCAGAAGTGACATAGTCTATACAGGATTTCGATTGATGCGAAAGAAAATTTTTGTCGCCAAAAAAACGATTGTTCAAAAAAATGATCATTTTTTATGTTTTCTGGGCCAAATCACCATTATGTATGTATGCCCGAACGCGATAAACTAGACCACAATAAAAGCTAGAAATATCGGGTTTACGGCAAAAGACGGCAAAAATTACCGGTCAAAACATAGGCTTGGTTTCATTTCAATTAATTCAAACAAAAATTTTGTATGTTGAAAAAACTGAATTTCCAAGAAAAAAATTTTTATGCAATTTTAAAAAAAAAACCTAAAAATCTGAGAACTAAGGAAATATTTTAGTGTGGCAAAGTCTTTCATTCCATTTGGGAATATTTTTTACGATTGCACCTAAATTTTGGAGTGAATCGGTTGGATCTGTAAAAATTTACAATAATTTTTCAAAAATATAAAAAGTTTTGGACTAATCCTACTAATAGCGTTAGAGAATTTTTTAAGTTTGATGATCACGCCTAGACGAAGTTAGCTAGAAAGACGCGGTTCACAGCAAAAAACGAGAAAATATTTCAGGAGTGTCATAGGTTTTATAGGATTTAGATTGATGCGAAAGAAAATTTTTGTCGCCAAAAAAACGTTTTTTCAATGATCATTTTTGATGTTTTCGTAAATTTTCAAAAAATCGTAATTAACTTAAAAAACTGAAATTTTTTTGTAATCAGAAAAGTTTTTATATGATTTAGAATTGTTATTTACGTGTCCACCTAAATTTTCAAGCAAATCGGTTTGATATTTCCAGAGTTACATATATTTTTTAGCATAAAATTTTGATTTCAAATTCATATATCTTAATACTATATATATTTGAAAATTTATTTGTTTGTCTGTCTGTCTGTCCGTCTGTCTGTCTGTCTGTCTGTCTGTCTGTCCACTCATCACGCAAGAACCGCCGAACCAATTGGCATGAAACCAGTGTCAAAATAAAGATAAAAAGTCTGCGGGTGACATAGGCCCTATATTTTCTGATTAGCTGTCGTAGTTTTTGAGATATTTAATTTTTAGTATTTTTGAACTTGATAACATTTTTTAAAAATTTTAACAAAAATTAAAATATCTCGAGACTATCGAAAAATTTAGCTATCGCACTTCATAGTATTCGATTCAGCGTTAATTTTTACGTATTCTCTGAAATTTTTATTCAAAACGGAGGTATCTTTAAAATTTTATAAAATATTTTTAAAGCTAGTAAAAAAATTTTTTTCATTTTTTTATTTTTATGGTATTTCTAATCATTTATTTGTGGGTCTGTGTATATTATAATGTAATTTATATTCTATATTAAAATGTAATTTATGCGTACTTAGTTAAATTTTTATTAAAAACGTACGTTGCTTTAAAATTAAAAAAAAAAAAAAATTTTTTTTACTATATATCTTAATACTATATATATTTGAAAATTTATTTGTTTGTCCGTCTGTCTGTCTGTCCACTCATCACGCAAGAACCGCCGAACCAGTTGGCATGAAACCAGTGTCAAAATAAAGATAAAAAGTCTGCGGGTGACATAGGCCCTATATTTTCTGATTAGCTGTCGTAGTTTTTGAGATATTTAATTTTTAGTATTTTTGAACTTGATAACATTTTTTAAAAATTTTAACAAAAATTAAAATATCTCGAGACTATCGAAAAATTTAGCTATCGCACTTCATAGTATTCGATTCAGCACTAATTTTTACGTATTCTCTGAAATTTTTATTCAAAACGGAGGTATCTTTAAAATTTTATAAAATATTTTTAAAGCTGGTAAAAAAATTTTTTTCATTTTTTTATTTTTATGGTATTTCTAATCATTTATTTGTGGGTCTGTGTATATTATAATGTAATTTATATTCTATATTAAAATGTAATTTATGCGTACTTAGTTAAATTTTTATTAAAAACGTACGTTGCTTTAAAATTAAAAAAAAAAAAAAAAAAAAAAAAAAAATTTTTTTTACTATATCTTAATACTATATATATTTGAAAATTTATTTGTTTGTCTGTCTGTCTGTCTGTTTGTACATCTGTCTGTCTGTCTGTCTGTCTGTCTGTCCACTCATCACGCAAGAACCGCCGAACCAGTTGGCATGAAACCAGTGTCAAAATAAAGATAAAAAGTCTGCGGGTGACATAGGCCCTATATTTTCTGATTAGCTGTCGTAGTTTTTGAGATATTTAATTTTTAGTATTTTTGAACTTGATAACATTTTTTAAAAATTTTAACAAAAATTAAAATATCTCGAGACTATCGAAAAATTTAGCTATCGCACTTCATAGTATTCGATTCAGCACTAATTTTTACGTATTCTCTGAAATTTTTATTCAAAACGGAGGTATCTTTAAAATTTTATAAAATATTTTTAAAGCTGGTAAAAAAATTTTTTTCATTTTTTTATTTTTATGGTATTTTTAATCATTTATTTGTGGGTCTGTGTATATTATAATGTAATTTATATTCTATATTAAAATGTAATTTATGCGTACTTAGTTAAATTTTTATTAAAAACGTACGTTGCTTTAAAATTAAAAAAAAAAAAAAAATTTTTTACTATATATCTTAATACTATATATATTTGAAAATTTATTTGTTTGTCTGTCTGTCTGTCTGTCTGTCCGTCTGTCTGTCTGTCTGTCTGTCTGTCTGTCCACTCATCACGCAAGAACCGCCGAACCAATTGGCATGAAACCAGTGTCAAAATAAAGATAAAAAGTCTGCGGGTGACATAGGCCCTATATTTTCTGATTAGCTGTCGTAGTTTTTGAGATATTTAATTTTTAGTATTTTTGAACTTGATAACATTTTTTAAAAATTTTAACAAAAATTAAAATATCTCGAGACTATCGAAAAATTTAGCCATCGCACTTCATAGTATTCGATTCAGCACTAATTTTTACGTATTCTCTGAAATTTTTATTCAAAACGGAGGTATCTTTAAAATTTTATAAAATATTTTTAAAGCTGGTAAAAAAATTTTTTTCATTTTTTTATTTTTATGGTATTTCTAATCATTTATTTGTGGGTCTGTGTATATTATAATGTAATTTATATTCTATATTAAAATGTAATTTATGCGTACTTAGTTAAATTTTTATTAAAAACGTACGTTGCTTTAAAATTAAAAAAAAAAAAAAAAAAAAAAAAAAATTTTTTTACTATATATTATATATATTCAACTCAAATTTTAGGGTATAGTTTGGGGTGATAAAAAAGTCCCTCAGCCAAAGTTTTAGTCCTCTAGCACCTCATGGGCCCGAAATATGTCTCTTCAAAGGTCCAAAAATAGCCTGATCTGGCCCATTTTCAAAATTACACCATTCCTTTGAATTTACTACAAATTTTATCTTATTGGTCACATTTGAACTGGTAAAAGGTCTACATTAAGAAAAAAATTTTAGCTTATTTCAAGGCGTTAATTTTTTTTGACATTGATATATATTTTGGACAATAACAACATGATAATAATAAAAAATCAATAACAAAAACACCGGGAATAGATCAGGGGGGGCGGAGCCCCCCCTCACACCTATGCTAGTATTATATATATTCAACTCAAATTTTAGGGTATAGTTTGGGGTGATAAAAAAGTCCCTCAGCCAAAGTTTTAGTCCTCTAGCACCTCATGGGCCCGAAATATGTCTCTTCAAAGGTCCAAAAATAGCCTGATCTGGCCCATTTTCAAAATTACACCATTCCTTTGAATTTACTACAAATTTTATCTTATTGGTCACATTTGAACTGGTAAAAGGTCTACATTAAGAAAAAAATTTTAGCTTATTTCAAGGCGTTAATTTTTTTTGACATTGATATATATTTTGGACAATAACAACATGATAATAATAAAAAATCAATAACAAAAACACCGGGAATAGATCAGGGGGGGCGGAGCCCCCCCTCACACCTATGCTAGTTTATATATATTTATAAGTTATTATATATACACTTGTGGATCCTATGGAAGGGTAGCTAAGCTTTGTATTGCTGATTACTAATTATCTGTCTGGGTTCATATGCCCGTAATTTTTATGATTTAGTAAATTTTAGATAATACTTTGGGTAAAAAAAGATTATTTTAAAAAATATAGAGTAACCTAAAACAACATATTTTTTGAAAAATAAAGCCGCAGGGGTCCAGGGGGCGCAGCCCCCATGGTGGCTGCCGGGGCGAGCGAAGCGAGCCGGAGGCAACTAGTATATGTATATATGGGCGATTATTTCTCAACCCGGCCACCCCCCTCTGTCCAAAAATGGTTGCAACTTAAAAAGATTTTGGTTTTCTCAAATTGACTGCAAAAGGGTCTAGTTTTTTATTCTCTTTGGCCTTTTCAACTCTGTAAATCTACTGTGCCCATTTTAGGCACTGAGCGGCGGCAGGTCGACATTTTAAAAATAGAAAAATTCAAATAAAAGTAGATTAACGGTAAGTTTTTTGAAATTTTTTTCTCTTAAAAGTTGTTATTTATTAAAACAAAGAAAATGAGACCATTTGCGTGATAATTAGTTGATTTCTTAAAAAGTTTCGTGGGTGCTATGTAATTTTTAAAAATGGGTAAAAAACGGCTACTTTGACTGATGATATCTCTGAACCTACATATCCAAAATAAAAAAGTTTTAGTGCAAAATGGTAGTCTTTTGATACATAATAAGTGTGCCAAATATCAGGGGATTTGATTGAGTAGTTTCGGATTTAGCAATTTTCGGGTATTAACTCTCTTTAAAAAATGGGTCAAAATTTGCTTCAGATTCACCCTTAAAATTGCTAAATCCGAAACTACTCAATCAAATCCCCTAATATTTAGCACACTTATTATGTATCAAAAGACTACGATTTTGCAATTGATGTAATAAATAACAACTTTAAAGAGAAAAAATTTCAAAAAACTTACCTTTAATCTACTTTTATTTCAATTTTTCTGTTTTTAAAATGTCGACCTGCCGCTGCTCAGTGCCTAAAATGGGCACAGTAGATTTACAGAGTTGAAAAGGCCAATGAGAATAAAAAAGGGGGGTGGCCGGGTTGAGAAATAATCGCCTATATGTATATAGTGTTATATGCGTGTGTGTTGGAGCCCTCCCTCTTTTATCTTTTATGTATATAATCATTTGGTATCCCAGAAACAGAACCTACAGAATAAAAGAAAAATGGAGAATCCTTTTTTTTCTACAAAAAAAGTTTGGAGAATCATCAGTTTCCATTGCATAAAAATGAGTCATGATGCTTATATATACAAACTGTAAATATAAAAAGGTGACATAATGTACAAAGTGCTATATTTAATAAAAAAAATAGTGAATTTTGCTTCACATTTTTCTTTAATAAGTTGAATTTAAAATTCAGAAAGGTATTGAGATTGTGATTTGGAGCACGTAAAAAATTACAAAAAAAGACTTTTTCTTTTTGATTTTATAATATAAAGCGGACACACGGACTTCTAAATATTAAATAATGTTAATTAATGTTTTAAATTTGCTCTACAAAAAATATATACTATTTGCTAATATTGTGAATTTTCAATTAATAAAAATTTAATAATATGGATAAACATTTTTTCAAGAAAATTAAAAAAAAAAAATTAATTCAAGGAAATTTTTATCAAATGACGACATCAAAAAAATTAGCATAAAAATGAGCGCGCTTTCAAGCCGCCCCTCAAATTCACATTTGACATCCTTCTTAATTTTGGTTATTTACGGCAAGCGCAGTTCCTCTTAGGTGACCACCAACATTTTGGCTCCAATCATCAGTGCGTCATTGTTTTCAAGAGAATATTGGGGAGAGAACATAGACGACGCATAGTTCATCATATCAAAGTTTATGTGCATCAAAAAACAAGTAAAATTCTGTAGCAGAAAACTGAAGCGAATTATACATAAAAATCACTGAAAAGTGATGTAAAAGGGAGGTGTATTTTTTTTTTGTATTTAATATACATATTTAAGAAGGAATCTGATTTCTTATGTGTCCTGGTGGAATGCTTGGCCAGATATATGGTAAAAACTACTTTTTTGCTAGATTTTAAGAAGGTTGCTGTCGGATTTTGTAATATCTTTGGTTACAATGGTATTAGAAAGTCGGATTCAGTGAGTCAAAATATGTATAATAAAATCTGGTACTTATCAAAATTTTGAATTGTTTTAGCTACGGGATATTTAACATTTAGATTTTTATCAAATTTTGCAATAAATTGTTAATAACAAATAATTGACTACGAATTTTGCAAAACGGACCTCGGATTCATGTTTAGGGGGTCAAAAAACATAAATTCCAGACTTTTTTTTCCACGGAGCTTTTATGGCATTAAATATCATGGCTGGCGACAGGACCCAAAAAAACGTTATTTTTGAGGTTAGGCCAAATTAAAAAAAAAATATTATGGCTGAATAAAAGGAAAACTTAAATTTGGTATAAAATACGCAAGAAATGGCACAATGAATTCCGCAAGTTACACTAAATACGGCAAAACTTTAAAAATTTAAAAACTATTAGGGTATTTTTCTTTCTTGCTCCTAAAATGGGCATTTTAATTGAGGTAACAAATGCTTAGGCGTACTGAGGTTAAAGTAAATAAAAAAGGCAACTTTTAAAAAAAAAATATTTACCTTAGCATGTTCTTGCATAAAATGGCGCTAATTTCAAAATTGCTCAATTTTTGCGAAAAAATTGATTTTTTCACAAAAATTTAATTTCATGGTTCCGTTATTAACATACATATTTCCTGAGATTTTCATGAAAATCTGATAATTTTTGCCCAAGTTATTAAACAAAATTAAAAAATTGGACAACATTGGATTTTTGGAAGTTAGGGTGTATTTTAATAGTAACCCCACCTAATTAGTTCCATTCTCTGTCTAATTACGAAAATTTTCAATTTTTCTTTTTTTTTTATGAACATTTTAACCAGAGATATGACAAAATCCGATAGCAACATTCTTAAAATCTAGCAAAAAAGTAGTGTTTGCCATAAATCTGGCCAAGCATTCCTCCGGGGCACATAAGAAATCAGATTCCTTCTTACATATGTATATTAAACACACAAAAAAATTACCCTTCCCTTTTACAACACTATTAAATTTTAAAAATAAAATTTTTTTTTCTTTTTGCTATTTTGTCAAAATTGATTATTATTATTATGTTCTGAATTATTTGAACTTAGCTAACTAACTTTGACGTTACATAGGTGCTTATTTGGAAAATTTGGCTGAAATCAAGTAAATCTACTGCTCCAGCTGGCATGGGATTTGTGGCCTTGATGTAATTCAAACAAATTAGATCACGGTGACCTGGAAGCGTTTTATTATGCGATCAAAATGATAAAAAAAACTGTATGTTGGGGTCTTTTCTACAATAAAAAATGTTTACGAATTTTCTATCCGGACATTCTATCCAGCTACTTTAATGCTGTCAATATTTTTATAATTTAAATAATGATGATTTGAATTTTTTTATAAGACTTTTTTTTTTCAAAATATCCGGGATTCCTAACGCGCCTACAGAACTCGAAAATATAAGTAAAAAAAATAAGTTTCTAGTTGGATTTAGACCAAAAAATCGATTTTTGAGCCCACGATAGCACTCGAAAGTTTTTTTTTGGTCTCCTCAAAATTGGGATTTTCTTAAATTTTTTAGTTTTTCTAGTGGATTTAAATACTGTTTTAGATTATGTTCAAATTGATATCTTGTAGTATTTTTTCCCCAGGAATCCGATGAAACCATTTATTTTAGCTTTTGACCACGTTTTATAGGATGAAAATCGATTTTCGTTACTTTTTAGGGTCTGAATTTCAAGGGGAACAATTTTAAAAGTTATATAGTTTTCTGAATATACTTTTCTGTATAATATTTACAAGAGGGACTTGTCTATTTTTTCCCCAGGAATCAGATGAAACCATTTATTTTAGCTTTTAACCACGTTGTATAGCAGAAAAATCGATTTTGTTTGTTTTTAGGGTCTTAATTTTAAGGAAATCTATTAAAAAAGGTTTGCAGTTTTCAAAATAAGTATTTCCAAATATTATTCACAAAAGAGTCTTGTATATTTTTTCCTCAGTAATTCGATGAAACTGTTTATTTTAGCTTTTGAACATGTCTTATATGAGAAAAATCGATTTTTGTCTTATTTCAGGGTCTGAATTTTAAGGAAACCAATCACAATAGTTTATTAGTTTACAAAATAAATTTTTCTGAATATCCTATATATATAAATCTTTAATTTTGTATGTTTGTTTGTTTGTCCAAAATGGATAAACTAGAAAGCGATAAAAGTTAGAGACGCGGGGTTTACGGAGAAAGATGGCATAAATTACCGGTCAAAACATAGGCTAAGTTTCGTTTTGATTGATAACGACAAAAATTTTTTATGTTGAAATAACTGGATTTCCAAGGATAAAATTTTTATCAAATTTTAAAAAAAAACCTAAAAAACTGAAAACAGAGGAAAAATTTTTTTATCAAAAAGAATTTTATTTGATTTGGGTATATTTTTTAAGTATCCACCTAAATTTTCAAGGAGGTCGGCTGGATCTGTCAAAAGTTACAATAATTCTTCGAAAATTATAAAAGTTTAGGACTAATATTATATATATTTCTAATTTTTATCAGTCACTGATGTAGTAGCTGAATATAGTAACTAAAAGAAACTTGAAAGGCAGAACCCTAAAATGGATAGTCGAGGGAAACAACGACTGCTTGTGGATCCTATGGAAGGGTAGCGAAGCTTTGAATTACTGATCAATAATTATCCGGCTGGGTTCATATGCCCGTAATTTTTATGATTCAGTAAATTTTAGATAATACTTCGGGTAAAAAAAGGTTATTTTACAAAATTTTGAGTAACATAAAACAATAAATTTTTGGAAAATGAAAGTCGCAGGGGTCCAGGGGGGCGCAGCCCCCTTGTTGGCTGCCGGGGCGAGCGAAGCGAGGCAGCTAGTTACTTTTTAAAGGGACGTATGTATTTTTTCCCCAGGAATCCAAAGAAACCATTTATTTTCGCTTTTGACCATCTCTTATATGAGAAAAATCGATTTTTGTCGGGTTTCAGGGTCCCAATTTTAAGGAAATCCATTATAAAAGGTTATTAGTTTTCAAAATATGTTTTTCTGAATATTATTTACAAGAGGATCTTGTATATTTTTTTCTCAAAAATTCGACCACGTCTTATATGAGAAAAATTGAATTCTATCGTTTTTCAGGGTCATAATTTTAAGGAAATTCATTATAATATTCAAGACAATATTGAAAATATGAAAATATTGACAGTAAATGCTTAAAGTAGCCGGATAAGAAATTCGTAGACATTTTTTAGTGTAGAAAACACCCCACCATACGGTTTTTTTTGTCATTTTGATCGAATAATAAAACGCTTCCAGGTCACCGTGAGATACTTTTGTTGTTCCATCAATATTGCTTAAAACATTGAAGCCTTCAACCATGGACCTTCGGATTATGCTGCACCTCAGTTGTGACATTTAGACCTTCCTAATTTGTTAATTATTCTAATTAATTTGCTAAATTCAGTTAGTTAACTTCATGTAACTTTTTTGTAACTTATAATTTTTTTTTTTTAATTTTTCCACTTGCTGTTTTAATTTTTTAAATAAAATTTTTGCCTAAAATCATTATATCTAAATATTTAAATATCATAATGTTGCAAATTTCTTCAACTATTTTATAAATATTATTTCTCTTCCTTAATCTGCAATTGTAGAAATTTTGTAGGTTGAGAGGAAGAAGATATGGGTGGTATTTGTAAAATACATACTTGTACATTTATATATAAATCTGGCAAGGTGGGTGGTAAAATTACTCTTTATACTTGCTCTATAACTATAATTTTTACTGCTTTACACCCCTACTTTGTCAAATTACTATCGAATCAGACTTAAACAACAGGTTATGAAATTTGCTAAATTATTGCTAATTTCATGATATTTATACATTTTTTTATATTTTTCATTATTGATTTTATTTTTTTATTTTGTTTATAAAATCTTACTCAAAAGCAGCTATTTATTATTCTTATTATTTAAACTCATTTTATATGACAAACTCTGTAATAAGTGTAAATTTGGCAAGGTGGTTGATGAATATCATTGGGCATTTTACTTACTTTAAAATAATGTTTACAACTTTGCCACTACTTTGTCAGATTAACATAAAATAGAATGAAGCTGAAACCACAATGTAAAAATTTTGTTATAAGTTTACTTCTAAGCTAAGTTATCATGCTTAAGCTTTATTTATTTATGGTTGCTGTACACAAATAAATCTGTTTCAAACTGTAATTTTTTTTTTTTTAATTAAATTGAGGATTTTTATTCAAATCAACTTATCCTGTACACTTTTTTTTGAGGAGAGGGAGAATCTCTAGTTCAACTTGCTGAACTGAAGCTGAAGCAAAATTTTTATATTGGGTTAAGGTTCTATTTGCTGAACTTTAAAAAACCTGTTAATATACTACAATTATATTTATCTGTAGTACCATGCTCAAATTATTTAAAGGATAAATGTCATTGCTGACTGTGTAAAGTGGTCTGAGGCTTCCATGGTCTTGCAAACCATTGAGGTCTATGGATTTCATGCCGGTCTAGTATAGTTAGTAAAACTTAATATGTCTTAAAGTATATAATTAATTACTATTAAATATAATAATTTTTGTTACCTAAAATATAGACAATTATTTATTAGTTTTTATTTATTTTTGTACGCGTTTTTTTTAAATGTTGTAGTGTGAAATCAAATAATTTAGAGTTCATGTATAATCAAGAATTTTTAAGTTTAATAAATTAATATATTGTATATAAGTGTATATAGTATAATATGCTTCTGTGTTAGAGTGCTTCCTCTTTTATCTTGCATATTCTTTCTTTAGTGTCCGTTTAGACGACGACTTATAAGCGTCTATAATAAATAGTTAATGTTATCTAATTGTTGTCAAGTTATTGTGACTCCTTTTAACCAACATCCTTTCAATTCAAAGCTTTTTAGGCAATTTTCCAAATAACGCTGTCATATTGCAATTCTATTAAAATACTAACGATTGGTCTCGTTTTTTTCATATAAATCCTACTTTTTATTCTCCGTAAACCGCAATTTTTCATCACCTACTTTCTCATCGCTATAATTAGTAAATCAAATATCCATTTTTTGCCAAAAATGAACAATTTTAAAATTGCTGCTAAAATTGTAAATAACTCAAAACCATGAAACTTTTAACAAATACATATTAATGGTAAAAAATTTTCTTTTGACCTGGACAACCCAAAAAAAAAATTTTTATTTTGGGCCACTTCCGGTTCAATTTTTAATGATTTGAATTTTTCATATTGACCAGAAGTCAAGTTCGATATAATTTTTTTTGGTAATTTTTGACCACTGATGCGGTAATTTGAGTTTCTAAAAAATCAAAATCAGAGGTCGAAATCTACATTTTCTGGCGTCTTGAAGCATTTTAGGCTAATACCAACCAAAAACTCGGATTCACCGGGAAATTTTCCATGGGAGTATCTCTTGAAAATATTTTTGTGTGCATATTTTCGTTTTTATAAATTGTTTTTATTAACTGCTAAAAAAATTTTGAGTAAAATTGAAAACTTCTGAAAAAATTCAAATGCGCCCAATGTGGGCATTTTTGCACCTAGAGGGCTAAACAATTGGTAGGAATCATATTTCATATATATAAAAACATCTGCCAAATTTGGGGTCAATTGGCGAAGATCATTTTGCAAGACGACACTATTCAGCTGGATTTAACCCTATTTTTTTTAATTAACATTAATCAAGAAATACTTTCGAATTTCGCTGTCTCAACATATAAGCTTGCAAAAACATTAAAATATATATCCTTAGGTAAAATTTCCCGCGTAATCCAAATTTTTGTTAAGTTTTTTGATTGTTTACGTGACTTGGCGGAAAATTTGAAATTAAAAAAAAATGAAAATCTTATAATCAGAGTTTTTTCTTCGGTTTTAGTTACGGAAATGGCTATGGTAAACTGCGCATGTGAGTATTACAATTGAATTTCTTTTCAGAGGTAGTTAAGATTAAAACCTACTCAGTATCGTATCCTGATTTTTTTGGCCGCGGGCTCTGGAAAAAGTTACAGGTCCACAAAGTTGGCCAATTTTTTGGGAAAAAAAAATGAAAGTATGATACCCTGGAACAGCCTAAATTTTTAGATTAGGCCAAAACATACTCAGTTTCTTTATGAAATTTTTCGGTATCCGGGTTCTAGACGAGTATGTCGGGACATCAAAGTTCCGCCGTTTACCCGCACTTTCTTAATTAGTTTGAAATAGAAAAATTTACAAGGGATCATTTTTACAGTCAGAATCTCTTAATTTTAGAGTTTATGTACTTCCAATCCCGTTGCAACTTTTAAAATATATGATTATGATTATTTTTACAACTAGAGGGCATTCGGTGGGCTAAAATGAGTGATTACAGAATAAGTGATTTATTATGGAGTGATTTATTTATTAAATTTTGCAAGCCTTTTTCCGATAACAAAAAATTTATTTTTAAATGATATAGTAAAACTTTATTGAACAAATTATTTCTAAATACTACAATTTTATTCATGATCACTGTAGTCATTACAACTGTGTTTATCTTCACTTAACTCGTCTGCTTGAAAATTAGTTTGATTAAAATTTGTTTGTGGTGTACCATCTTCTGTATTTTCGTAAGCTTCACCATTTTCATCATGATTCTCTTCTTCATCTATATTATGTTTAATTTTAGAATTTAATTTAAGGAATAATTATTTTTATTGAATTTAAATTTAAGTTGACTTTAAACAATAAATTTTTCAATATTATCATAGAAAGTAATAATACAACAACAAAAACATTTACATGTAAAAATGACGCAAGTTGCTATACGTGCTTGTATTTTGGCCTTTGTTTTTAGGTGTAAAAATTTTTCACTGCTAAAGTTTTAAGATCTGAAAAACTTTACGCAAGTTTTAAATATTTAAAAAATATATTTTATTTAAATTTGCTGTATTGAAAATATTACCAATTATTATCTGAAGCGAATTGACCCTTAATTAATCCAACTTACAATTATCAAAAATTATTTGTAAAAACTTGTCTGGCCGCCAAATAAAAAAAAGTTGAAAATTTGAAAATTAATTTGCAAAATAAAGCATTTTTCATAATTAATTAACGGCCTGACAAGTTTTTTTAAATAATTATTGATAATTGTAAGTTGGATTAATTAAGGGTCAATTCGTTTCAGATAATAATTGGTAATATTTTCAATACAGCAAATTTAAGGCGACTGTTCCGGGTCAAGAAAATTTTTTTGTCAATTTTTATTTTTTATATAAATGTGTTTACTAACTCATTAAGAATGCCCAAAAAAATTTGTAAGTCTGAATCCCCTCCCAAAAAAAAGTTATTCATATTTTCTTATCGCTTCGCGGGGGTCACTCTATACAAACCACAAACTTTAAACGCGTTTATCTCAAAACGGGTTTTTTGAAAACTGCGGGCGAAATTTTGGAAAAACTGCTCGATGGATTTAAATTTTTTTTTTTTTTTTGGAAAGCTTAATACATTTCCTCTGCGCCATCGGCTCCCGATTTTTCATTTTTTATTGAAAATGATAAATTTTCTTCAGTTTTCATCAAAAAAAAAGCCCATTTTTTCGAAGAAAAATTTTAAAATCCGATAAAAAATTTTTAAATAAAAATTTCAAAAAAAGGGCGACGATAGCGCAGAGAGCAAGTTATATAAATTAACCCAGTTTTTTTTTTTTTTTTTTTGGTGACCCAGAATGGAGTTACATCGCCCGCAGCTAGTGTACTTTTTTTTTTGACGTCTTTTCCAAATGCCATCTGTGGGCAGAGCTTGATTTAAAAATTAAAAAAAAAAATTTTTTTGTTAAGGTATTTTTGGACTCTGAGGACCTCATTTTCGAGTTTAGCGGCAGCAAAAACATATTAGGGAGTATAAAAAAAGTATTTTTAAAAAAAATTTTTGTCGTTCACACCAACTGTCAGTATTAGCCAACCACTTCAGTGCTACCCTGGGTATGTGCGACCCCTAAATCGGTCTCAAATAAGCAGAAAATTGGTATAGGATCATTTTGTCACCTAAACTGCAACATACTTCGGGAAGAATATTTTTGGAGCACTTTTTTTTTTTTGAACAACCCTAGTGTAGATAGATACATCAGTTTTTTATAATTATATTTCTCACATTTTTCAGATATCACAGATATTTATTATTATTAAAGTATATATGTTTATAGTTTATAATAAAATAGTTAAAAGTACTTGTTTAAATACTGCATCAATCCTTTACTTATGCTGAACTAGTTGACAAAGTGTAGTATTGTAACAAATACAGAATACGTACGTATTCTATGTAAAATTAATGAACTCAACTTAATTCAACATTCAAAATTATCTAACGGAAAATCAAGAATCTGCACAATCCTAAAGAACTTCGATAAGTTCTCAACTTTCAAGGCCATCAACCCCCGTATCGAAATAGTCAATCGACGTTCCGATCGAACTTTCGATCGGATTTCCGATCGGAATTTGATCGACTTTCCGATCGACACCCCGATCAAAATTTTCGCCGATCGAGTTCCCGATCAAAAAATTTCGATCGAAACTCCGATCAAAAATCAAAATTCCGATCGACTTTCCGATAAAAATTTCCGATCGAAAATCCCATCAAAAATCAAAATTCCGATCGACTTTCCGATCAAAAATTTCGATCGAAAATCCGATCAAAAATCACAATTTCGATCAAGTTTCCGATAAAAAATTTCAATCGAAATTCTGATCAAAAATTACAATTCCGATCGAGTTTCCGATAAAAAAATTTTTATCAAAGTCCCGATTGAGGCATAATTTTTAAATTTTCATATAAACAATTTTCTGATTTTCCAAAAAATATGAAAGGAGGAACTTTCTGCTTTACCTGAGGGTTCATGAAAACGTTTTCATTGTTTCAAATTTTCATTTTTTTACCCAACCATATTTTTCAAAGAAGGCTGAAAAAAACACGAAAATTAGAAGTATCTATATTACCGGGGGGTTTTCAAGGTTGAGAAAAACGGTTTCATAATCTCATTCAAGCATATTTTCCGATTTTCCAAGATGGCGGATTAATAAAGCACGTCAAAATAAGCTTTTTACATTGCCTGGGGGTTTTTCAGGTTGATAAAAACGTTTTCATAGATGAAATTCAATTGTATATACTATTTTTTTTTATAAAAAGCATTTTATGCAAAATTGTAACTCTCCTGTTAAAAACTATTAATAATACCAATTAGGACATTTTATGATAAATGTATAAACAGTATTTCTTTATTGTTGACGCAGAGGTTATTTTAATTAAATAAACACAATTATTAATTTAGTTTAAAATGTATTTATTGACACATTTTTGCATGTTGTTTGCATGCTGGTGTACGACGTACTGAAGGGGACGCCGTTATACAAGTTGGGGGGTTGACGCGAGCGCTATTACATTTATAAAATTAATAGTATATACATTTAATTTATACATATTATACCTATTCAATTTACAACATTCTCCCACTTCACAAGGTGAAAAAACGCACATTTAAAAATATATCAAAAAAAAATTGAATTAAATTTTACATTTTTAAATTATAACATAGTATTTAAAATTGACACAAAATTCAATTTGCTTTCTACACAAATTAATAAATAATAAATTATATAATTAAAGAAATATTTAAATGTAATTATAACAAATAGAATAGGTTTTAATATGACTAGAATTGAATATATAAATAATAACAAATTACAAACATTATAAATAACAAAAAATTAATGAACAATTAATGCAACTTACTTTCTACATAAATTACATTTTTAAGAGTCTATATAATTCAAATTTGTTTTAATATTAATGCTAAATTCTTTTAAATTGAATTTTCTAATTCTGGATCCACCACTTTGTCAATATGTAGACTTGAATGACCCAAAATTAAATGATTATGTTTGATAAAATTAATTATGACTAAATGAGAAAGACTCTTTAATAAAATATGGCATAAATGAAATTATCACAGACTACAAATTAAAATTATGATTTGAAATAAAAAATTTATGTTGTTCCGGTCTACAATCAAATCCCTCCCCATTCAAAAGGTAACATTAACACACCATTTGTTTTGAAGCAGACAAAAGTTTATGTATGTACACCCTTGCTTCAAACATCAAATGACTACCTGGTAATGTTTGAGAATGAGTAAATAAAATTATGCCAAAATCATATGTAATTTTAGCCACCTTTGTTTATAAACAACTAAATTGAAAAAATGAAATTATGCTAAAATTACATGTAATTTTAGCCACTCTTGTTTATGAACAATTAAACATTTTGAATGGCCAGGAAACATAACTGCAACCAAAACAATTTAACGAAATTGCAATTTAAAATACTGCTGAATAAATATGGATTTCAAAAGACGAAATGATGATTATGATACTCAATATTTAAAAAAAATTTACAGAGTGATAATCAATAAAAAATAAGGAAATTTGCATGAGTGATAAAACATTACATTCAAAATTTTTGTTTGGAAATCTTGAACGTTAAAGGGAAAAAAAATAAAAACCCTGAAATGAGTTTTTTGATTCATTTAAAAGATGTGATATCACTCATTGTACAAAAACCCATCAAATTAAATTTCAATAAAACTTATTCTTGAATCAATTTAAAATAAAAGATCAAAATTGAAATGTATTCTGTAAAATTAATTAAATATAATTCTGCATAAAATTAAAATAAATTTTTGAAATTATCTCAGAGTTTTCTGATAACAATTTTTGTTAATTTTATGTATTTATGCACAAAAAATTAATTTGGTAAATATGAAAAATTGATTTGAAAAATAAGAATATAATTTATATGAAAGAATATAAAACTCTGGGATTGTCAAAATTGACTCCATTATGAAACAGTATTTGAATGAGATGATAATAAATTAATAACAATAAGACATGATATCATGAGATGAGACAATAATGAATAGTATTTTTCCACATGCGAAAATAATATTCAGTTGAGTTTTTTGTTTAAAGATCTATTTTTTAAAATTTATAATAACCCTCTTACCACAAAATAAAAATGTAAAAATATAAAACTGCAAATTGTCAAATGAGGGTGTTTAAAAATAAATTAATAAGACAATATTACCACACTTAATGATTTAAATAAATGTAGCTGCAATACTAATAAAGATATAATAATTCCCAGGTTTGATATTTGAAGCTGATAAACTTAAGAATGACTTGTGTTGAAATTTGGATTTGGAATGAAGTTGATGATTGACAAAGCAGCTTCACCATAGAATTGAGTCCAAAGTACGTTGAACCTAGGTAACATCAAATAATTTTAGTATTTTGTAAAAAATGAATTATTGTTTGTTAAACGTGACTGTACAAAGAAATTAGGCAATGAGGTTAGACTACAAGTTTTAAAATTTTGATTTAATATTAAGTTAATGATTTTTATATGAATTGAACATAATAAAAATAAATTGAAAAGAAAAAATTTTATTTTGTTAAAATTATAAAAATATAATGTCAGAAGTCGGCCCCAACTTGTAAAATAACAATACAATAAAAGATTTTGATAAAGTAAAGTGCAAGTAGTGTGAAAAAAAAAATTTGTATTAAAAATTCTATGTATATTATACAATAATAGTTGTGCACAAAAATTTAAAATTTGTACACAGATTTTATTGTAAAAAGTAAAAAATGTAAAAAAGTAATTTGAATTTAAGTAAACAAAAGATTTTAAAAATTTAAATAATTGAATTTAATTTAATAATTTACTTTATCAAAATTAAATAAATGACAAATATACATAACTTGCGTTAAAAAAAATTTTGAAGTGATGTCTTCCGCTGCAAATTTTGGAGTTGAAATTTTAAATGATCACATGTGCGCACCTGCGCGAAGATGAAAGAAAAAATCTTGTAGCAGAAGAAGGTGTATAAGAGAAGATGGCCGCCACTGAATATTTCCCCTCTTGAAATAAATTTTGAAAATAATGGAACCATGTGTGCGCACCTGCGCAATGATGAGAACAAAAATTATGGATGCCGGCTTTTCTTTTTTCTTCTTCTTCCCAAAATTAATTTTTGAATGATTATGATGATTTTTAATGAAATTTTAAAATTTTTGAAAATTATTGGATTTTTAATCTTGAAAAATAATTTTTAATCTTGAAAAAGTTTTTAATCTTGAAAAAATTTTTGATACTAAATTTGCTCTTTTTTTTTTTTAAATATTGCTTCTTGATTTTTTTTTTAATTATATGTCCATGTGCTTGTTACAAATAATTACACGTTCTTGTGATGGCGATGCTGCCGGCTATGAATAGCGTCCATGATAAAAATGAAAATTATGATGGTTATTTTTTTGTTGATTATAGCTGTTGATAACAATCACAATTTTTTCACTCCAGATTTTCAATATAATTACCACATTAACACAAAAAAGGTTTTCTTTATTTTTTTTTGAGAAGAGCACAAGCACATGGCGTCGTACACAATGTATATTCGTTGCTCTCGTTTTTTGAGAAAAAAAGTTCGCACGTTCACTTTGTTTTTTATTTTTAAGAATGTCTGTAAAGAGAAAAATTTTGCAAATTGATGAGGTGCTCGCTGTAAAGCGGCAAATCGTTGTTGTAAAAAAAATGAAAAAAGAAAATTTTACAGCACTGAACTTTTTACGCCGGCCATGATGCACGCCGCGTGTTGATGGTATTATAATTTGCGATTTTTTTTGAGAAAAAAAAGAGCTTCACACAATCACTTACTCTTTTTTACGACGGGATGCCAGATGTTGACGCAGAGGTTATTTTAATTAAATAAACACAATTATTAATTTAGTTTAAAATGTATTTATTGACACATTTTTGCATGTTGTTTGCATGCTGGTATACGATGTACTGAAGGGGACGCTGTTATACAAGTTGGGGGGTTGACGCGAGCGCTATTATATTTATAACATTAATAGTATATACATTTAATTTATACATATTATACCTATTCAATTTACAACATTTATTATTAAATATACCAAATATATGTTATACACATATCTATTAATTGGAAGCTTGGTTTGACTTTAACAAAAATAACCACGTAGTTATACTCCCTGGCTCAGAGAGTTATTTCAGGGAGATAACTCCCTAAAACAGGGAGTTAACCACTTAAAACACAGAGTTAACTCCTTGAAATTTCTGTAATCTCCTCGAATACGACCTTCGGAATGAAATTGAACCGTGCGAGGGAAAACTGTTATCCTGGAGGCGTAATTTTTAATTTTTTATCCAAAACAATTTTCCAATTTTCCAAAATGCCGGAACAAAAAACATGAAAAAAGTAACTTTTTACATTACCTAGGGATTTTCAAGGTTGAAAATAACATTTTCCTTGATAAAAATTTTAATTTTTGCCCCAGCATTTTTTCCGTTTTTCAAAGATGGTGGACCAAAAAATGGCAGAATAAGCTTTTAAAATTGCCTGGTGGTTTTCGAGTTTTAGAAAATCGATTTTATTAATAAATTTTTTCATTATTTGGCACCAGTATATTTTCCAATTTTCCAAGATGCCGGAACGAAAAACATGAAAAAATTAACTTTTTTCATTACCTAGGGATTTTCAAGGTTGAAATATGAAATGCCTGAAATTTCTGTCATCTCCGCGAATGCCTTCCGGATGAAAATGGACCGTACGACGGAAAACATATATCCTGGAGACGTAATTTTTAATTTTTCATTCAAAACAATTTTCCAATTTTCCAACATGGCGGACCAAAAAACATAAAAATAGAAATTTTCTACATTACCTGGGGGTTTTCAGGGTCGAGAAAAACGTTTTTATGAATGAAAATTTTAATTTTTTAGCCCCAACATATTTTCTAATTTTCCAAGATGGCGGACCAAAAAACATGAAAATAAATCTTACAACATTACCTGGGGGTTTTCGGGGTCGAGAAAAACGTTTCTATTTATGAAAATTTTAATTTTTTAATTCCAATATATTTTCAAATTTTCCAATATGGAGGACCTAAAAACATTTCAGAATAAGCTTTTTACATTGCCAGGAGGTTTTCGAGGTCGATAAAAACATTTTTATGAATGAAATTTTTATTTTTTGTGCCAAAATATTTTCCAATTTTCCAAGATGGCGGACCAAAAAACATGAAAATAAATCTTACAACATTAACTGGGGGTTTTCGAAGCCGAAAAAAAAGTTTTTATGAATGAAAATTTTAATTTTTTAGTCCCAACAGATTTTCCAATTTCCTAATATGACGGGAAAAAAAACATGAAGAAGAACTTTCTATATTACGTACAAATTATCAAGGTTGAGAAAAACGTTTTAACGCAAAAAAATGAAAATTTTCATTAATAGAAAAGTTTTTCTCGACCCCGGAAACCCCCAAGTAATGTAGACAGTTTTTATTTTATGTTTATTGCTCCACCATATTAGAAAATTGGAAAATATGTTAGGGCTAAAAAATTAAAATTTTCATCCATAAAAACGTTTTTCTCGACCCCAAAAACCCCCAGGTAATGTAGATAGTTTTTGTTTTCATGTTTTTTGGCCCACCATCTTTGAAAATTGGAAAATATGGTAGGGTAAAAAAATGAAAATTTTCATCTATGAAAACGTTTTTATCAACCTCAAAAACCCCCAGGCAATGTAAAAAGCTTATTTTGACGTGCTTTATTAATCCGCCATCTTGGAAAACCGGAAAATATGCTTGAATGAGATTATGAAAACGTTTTTCTCAACCTTGAAAACCCCCCGGTAATATAGATACTTCTAATTTTCGTGTTTTTCTTCGAGGTTGCTTCAAATATTTATAAAATACTAGATATTGACGTACTGTCAGTTATCAATAACCTGCGGTCAGTTTCAGTTGCTTCGGAAGTTTTTCAAACTTCATTTAATCCCTATTCTGTTAATAGTTAACCTAACAATAAGTTTTGCATAAAATTAGCAAATGTAGCAAAATTTAAAAATGTTATTGAAAAAAAAAAAGCTGTGATGAAAAAAAATGATTAATTAAAAATGATTTTTTTCTTGAAGAAATGTATACTCAGGTAAAAATTAATTCATTAAAAAAAAATTATTATTTTGCAATGAAAATCAAGCAAGTAATGGATATTTTAAGTTTAGAAACAGGCTTTTTTCAATAGAATTTTTCTGTAGTGGTTTTCCGTGTCAATCAGATTTTTTCATCTATTTTTTTAAAACGTTATTTACCAAAAAAGTTATTTTTGAATGATGGGGTTATGGGATTATTTTGAAAGATGCTCAGAAACAAAAAACGCGGTTTTTGACATAAAAAAGGCAGAATCTTTTTGCCGACCATCGCCAATTACGTGTCACGTTAAAAATATTTTTCCAATTTTGGTGCCATCAAAACGTTTTTTTTTGGAAGAAATGCCCTTATATTCAAATTTTTATAAATAATCTTTTACAAACAATAGCAAACATTATAAATTAAAAATTTTTTAAATATTTAAAAAAAAAAGTCAAAAAAAAATTATTATTCATTATACGTGTTTTTCCCAATCAAATTTTTTTTTTAAAAACTAATTTAGTTTTTCAAAAACTTCCTAATAAAAAAACCTTTTTAGTTGGGGAGGGAGGAGAAATACTCAAAAGGAATATTTCAGGTCTGAAATTGACGTCAATTATGTACTTTTATTCGCTAATTTTGTTTCTGAATTCTGTTTTCTCATACGAGTCCCAGACAATTATATTTCATCTCATAAATATAGGTTAAATTTAAAAAAAAAATTTTTATTTCTTTTTAAAATATACCCCCTATTCAGGGGATAAAACCTAATTAAATTGAATAAGGTAAAAGTTAATATGTTAAAAAGTTAAAGTCAAACGATTTTTACCGTTCAAATTTGTTTAAAGTTTATTTATTTTATTTAATTGAAGTTACATTAAAAAAATTTATAAATTTATATTTTAAATAAAAATTAACTTTTTTCTATCTCCCGCTCTTTCAAAGATTATAATACCTATAAAGTGTGTATATTCGTTGATATAAGTCGGTAAGACAAGAAGGGGAAATAGAAGCCAAGACTAACTCCTCCTTACATCACGTTTTTAAGTAAAATTTGAGCAAAATAAAAAATAAAAGAACTGTTTTTCTATTCGTAGTATATTATATTCTTTGTAAATACTTAACCACTTATATATGTAAACCTAATATATTCATACATATATATACTTTATACATAAAAAAAGACAATTCTTTGGTGCTACTTAAAAATAAGTTTAAAATAACTCCTTCACCTAAAATATTTTAAATTTATATATCATAACTATTCTAGGTTCTTAATATAAAATATTTTTATACATGCTATTTACCTGCAGGTATTATCGGAACTTTTGGACGTGTTTCAGCTGGTTTAAGATTCGTTGCTAATGGTGTACTAGGACCATTTACTAAAACTGAACCTAGATAGTTAAGTAGCTTTTGTGCTCTATTTTGACTTGGCTGAAATTGAAATAATTGTGGATTTTCATCAATAAAGTAAGTATCAATTTTCCCGTTCAGAAATTTTTGATTTTCTATCACGTTTAACAGAAATGGGATGTTAGTTTTTACACCACGAACTCTAAATTCTCGAAGAGCTCGATTCATTTTTGAGCAAGAAGACTGCAAATCAGCAGCATGTGCAATAACCTAGAAAATATTCTATTTTTAATACATACTAATTAAATAATTAATAATTAAATAATTAATAACATAAGATGTATTCGGAATTTTAAATTTGTATAAAAGTTGTATTTTGTTGTATAAGTTGTGTTTAGTTGTATTATTTTTTTAAATTTGTATAATTTTTATATAAAAGTTGCAACTTAAAATATTTTTGTGCAATGATTGCATTGAAATATTTTTATTGACTTTAGCAGAGACTATATGCCATTCTAAATTTTTTTCGATTAGTGTCCTGTTTTATAGAAAAGTTGTAATTAAAAATATTTTTATGCAATGATAGCATAGAAATATTTTTATTGATTTTAGAAGAAACTATATGATATTCTAAATTTTTTTCGATTAGTGTCCTGTTTTATATAAAAGTTGGAATTTCAAATATTTTTATGCAATGACAGCATTTAAATTTTTTTTTTTGATTTTAGCTGAAACTGTACATCATATTAAATTTTTTTCTAATAGTCTCCTGTTTTATACAAAATTTGTAATTATAAATATTTTTATGCAATGATAGCATTTAAATTTTTTTTTTGATTTTAGCTGAAACTGTACATCATTTAAAATTTTTTTCTAATAGTATCCTGTTTTATTTAAAAGTTGTAATTTTAAATATTTTTATTCAATGAGAGCATTGAAATTTTTTTATTGACTTTAGCAGAAACTATACGCCATTATAAATTTTTTTCTAATAGTCTCCTGTTTTATAGAAAAGTTGAAATTTCAAATATTTTTATGCAATGATTGCATTGAAATATTTCTTTAATTTCAAATATTTTTATGCAATGATATCATTGAAATTTTTTTTTTGACTTTAGCAGAAATTATACGCATTTCTAAATTTTTTTTAATAGTCTCCTGTTTTATACAAAATTTGTAATTATAAATATTTTTATGCAATGATAGCATTTAAATTTATTTTTTGATTTTAGCTGAATGTGTACATCATTTAAAATTTTTTTCTAATAATCATTTGGACGTTGGCAGTCCTAGTTATGAAAAAATAAATTAAAGAAAATATTTTAGATGTCCGTAGTTCTAGTTATGAAAAAATTGTTTTCTAATAGTGTCCTGTTTTATACAAAAGTTGGAATTTCAAATATTTTTATGCAATGATTGCATTGAAATATTTTTATTGACTTTAGCAAAAACTATACGTCATTCTACATTTTTTTTTAATAGTGTCCTGTTTTATAGAACAGTTGGGATTTCAAATATTTTTATGCAATGATTGCATTGAAATATTATTATTGACTTTAGCAGAAACTATACGTAATTTTACATTTTTTTATAATAGTGTCATGCTTTATACAAATGCTGGAATTTCAAATATTTTTATGCAATGTTAACAATGAAATATTTTTATTTATTTTGGCAGAAACTGTACACCATTCTAAATTTTTTTGAATAATGTTTGTTATATATAAAAATTTGTATTTCAAATATTTTTATGCAATGTTAATATTGAAATATTTTTATTCACTTTGACAGAAACTATACGTCATTCTAAATTTTTTTGAATAACGCTCTGTTATATATAAAAATTGGGATTTCAAATATTTTTATGCAATATTAATGTTGAAATATATTTTTAAAAAATAATATATGAAAAAATTCATAAAATTTCATCGAATAAGGAATTTGATATCGATTTTATAAAAAAATATTTCAATGTTAACATTACATAAAAATATTTGAAGTCTAAAGAATAAAAAAAAAATAATTTGGATGTCGACAGTCCCAGTTATAAGAAAATAAGAAAAAAATTTTTTTAGATGTCGGCAGTCCTATTTATGAGAAAATAAAAACAAAAAATTTTTTAGATGTCGGCAGTCCTAGTTATGAAAAAATAATTAAAAAAAATTTTTAGATGTCGGCAGTCCTTGTTATGAAAAAATTAAAAGAAAAAATTTTGGTTCCTCATAGAGGAACCTTTGTGCTAGATGAAATTTTGATTTTTGATTTTTTGGCATATAAGCACGTTTTGGGACCCCAGGAAGCTAAAAAACCGGTTTTTAAAAAAAGTCTGTATGTGTGTGTGTGTGTGTGTGTGTGTGTGTGTGTATGTATGTAACCGGTGAAATTTCACAACCATTATGGAATTAAGACCTAATTTTTTTTTCAAAAATTTTTTTATCAAAAAATCTCAAACTACTTTTTTTTTTTTTTAATTTGGATGTAATACCTCATTTATTTCCACGAAAGTACCTATATTTGAAAGTACGATTTTTACTCGATATCTCGAATCTGATAACCAATTTTTTAAAAATTTTTTTCTCAAAATTTTTTTCACAAAAAAATACAAAAAACACTAATTTTTTTTTTCTTTTTGGACTTAGTACCTAATTTATTTCTTTGAGAGTACTAGTTTTAGAACTATGGTTTATAGCATTTTTTTGGACCTGATACCTAATTTTTTCCAAATTTTTTTCTCAAAATTTTTGTTGCCAAAAAATACAAAAAATGCCAAAATTTTTTTTATTTTAGGACGTAATACTTAGTTTTTTTCTATGAAAGTACTAATATTTGAAAATTTTGCAATCGGTGGTATTTAACAACCATTATGGAATTAAGATCTAATTTTTTTTTCAAAAATTTTTTCATCAAAAAATCTCAAACTACTTTTTTTTTTTTTTAATTTGGATGTAATACCTCATTTATTTACATGAAAGTACTTATATTTGAAAGTACGATTTTTACTCGATATCTCGAATCTGATAACTAATTTTTAAAAAATTTTTTTCCCAAAAAATGCCAAAATTTTTTTTATTTTAGGACGTAATACTTAGTTTTTTTCTATGAAAGTACTAATCTTTGAAAATTTTGCAATCGGTGGTATTTAACAACCATTATGGAATTAAGACCTAATTTTTTTTTCAAAAATTTTTTCACCAAAAAAGCTCGAGGTACTTTTTTTTTTTTTTTAATTTGGATGTAATACCTCATTTATTTCCACGAAAGTACTTATATTTGAAAGTATGGTTTTCACATGATATCTCGAATCGGATACTTAATTTTCTGAAATTTTTTTTTCTAAAATTTTTTTCACCAAAAAATACAAAAAAAACTTTTTTTTATTTTTGGATGTAGTACCTAATTGATTTCTATGAGAGTGCTAGTTTTAGAAATATCGTTTATAGTAATTTTTTGGACCTGAAACTTAATTTTTTCAAAATTTTTTTCTCAAAATTAAAAAAACAAAAAAATTAAAAAATCTGTAATATTTTTTTTTTTTTTAGTGTAATACTTCCTTTAATTCCATGAAAGTACTAATATTTGAAAATGTTGCAATCGGTGGTATTTAACCACCATTATGGAATTAAGATCTAATTTTTTTTTCAAAACTTTTTTCATCAAAAAATCTCAAACTACTTTTTTTTTTTTTTTAATTTGGATGTAATACCTCATTTATTTCCATGAAAGTACTTATATTTGAAAGTACGATTTTTACTCGATATCTCGAATCTGATAACTAATTTTTAAAAAATTTTTTTCCCATAATTTTTTTCACCAAAAAATACAAAAAAAACTTAATTTTTTTTTATTTTTGGATGTAGTACCTAATTGATTTCTATGAGAGTGCTAGTTTTAGAAATATCGTTTATAGTAATTTTTTGGACCTGAAACTTAATTTTTTCAAAATTTTTTTCTCAAAATTAAAAAAACAAAAAAATTAAAAAATCTGTAATATTTTTTTTTTTTTTAGTGTAATACTTCCTTTAATTCCATGAAAGTACTAATATTTGAAAATGTTGCAATCGGTGGTATTTAACCACCATTATGGAATTAAGATCTAATTTTTTTTTCAAAACTTTTTTCATCAAAAAATCTCAAACTACTTTTTTTTTTTTTTTAATTTGGATGCAATACCTCATTTATTTCCATGAAAGTACTTATATTTGAAAGTACGATTTTTACTCGATATCTCAAATCTGATAATTAATTTTTTGAAAATTTTTTTCCCAAAATTTTTTTCACCAAAAAATACAAAGAATACCAAAATTTTTTTTTGTTCGGACGTAGTACCTAATTAATTTCTATGAGAGTACTAGTTTTAGAAAGCTTATTCATAGTAATTTTTTGGATCTGATACCGAATTTTTTCAAAATTTTTTTCTCAATATTAATAAAACAAAAAATTAAAAAATCTGTAATATTGTTTTTTTTTTAAGTGTAATACCTAGTTTATTGAAATTTTTTTCTAAAAATTTGTTAAATAAAAAACATTAAATCACAGCAACATTTTTTTTCTTATAAAATACGGTATTTAACTTTTTTTTATGAAATACTGATATCTCAAATTATAATTTTTATTAGATAAAATAGACCATTATAAATATTTTGCTATTGTTAATGAGGAACCATAGTGCCAATCACTTGGCAGCGTTTTTTTAGATGTTGGCAGTCCTAGTTATGAGAAAATAAAAAAAAAAATAAATTTTTAGACGTCGGTAGTCCTAGTTATGAGAAAATAAAAAAAAAAAATTTTTAGATGTCGGCAGTCCTAGTTATGAGAAAATAAAAAAAAAAAATTTTTAGATGTCGGCAGTCCTAGTTATGAAAAAATAAAAACAAAAAATTTTTTAGATGTCGGCAGTCCTAGTTATGAAAAAATAAAAAAAAAAAAAAAAAATGGTTCTAAATAGTTTTTTTGCTATTTCTCTTCAATGAATGTATTAAATAAAAAACAAAACAAAGTTCCTTTAGAAAATCTTTTACTAAATAGAATGCAACTGGGTTTTTACATTTTGATACAATCCATTTTAAGTTATCAAGTGGCGAAAATGACAACTTTTTGAGTTTTTAAATTTAAACTACTTAGCTTCAAACCGTTGAAACTCCAAACTGAGAACTCAAATTAAAAAAAATAAATAGATCAAATCGATAGCATTTTTTCCAAGGAATAATATGCACTAAAGCTTATTTCGAAAAACCCCTTAGATTCTGAGAAAAATCAGTTTTAGTAAAAAAAAATTAAATTTTTTTATGTTTTCGACCACTAACTTCTGAGATTGATATCTTAAAATCTATTGAATATTTTTTAAAAATAAAAAAATCGGATGGGGATATTTCTTTAAAGATTAATTTGAAACAACTTTCATGTATTTTCGTCCATACAGCTCTTCATAAATGAGTGCTGAATAATATTAAAAATAATCAAAGTTTTCGATTATTTCATTTTAATATATATAGGATGATCTCATCGCCCTAAATACCGTTAAAAATTTTTTTTTATTATTTTTTTTTCATTTGTAGACTAGAAATGAAAATAAGGCAGTTTAAAAGGATTTAACCAGATCTGATTAGAGCTTTTGGTATTTATCAGGGTTGGGAATACTGGACGCGAATCATATCCGTATATACGGAAATGAAAAATAATAATTTTGATTTTTTGCCGTATATACGGTTTATTTAATATGAAATCATAAAAAATACCGTATACACAGTTCTAAAAATTTACGGATCAGTATTTTCAAAACCGTCCATACGGATAAAGAGCTTGGCCGTATAAGATAGGCGAATTTGCACTCACCCTGTATAGCTAATTTCAATTAAGCATGTGTTTAGGTATCAAAAAAGAAAATTTTTCGCGTTGGTTTTAGCCCTCTAGCCCTTTTCTGTTGCCCACTACCTCAAAAAACGTCTAAAAATCGACATTTTTTTTCCACATATTTTCATAATAACACAACTTTTCGCCATGTTAACCTTTTTAGACCTAACTGGGCTTATTCGACGGGGAATCTAACGTACTTTTTGGGAATATTTTTTGCGCGCCCTCCACAGCCCTTCTCCCTCCACCAGACGCTTAAAACTAGATTATCCAACAGTCAAAAAATTTAAAAAAACGATTTTTTTCGAGCACGTTCGGAGGTTTGCAAAAACTTTTTTTTTTCTTATGTATATTTTTTATTGAGCATTACCCTAGTGATCATAATTTTTAATTATAGGTGGTGAAACATGCCGAAAAATCAAAAAAACCATTTTTTTTTTATTTTTTTCTTTCGTCTACATAACAACATAACTCTTCGCCATGTTAACCTTTTTGGACCTACTTGGGCTTGTTCGATGGGGAATCTAACGTACTTTTTGGGAATATTTCTTGCGCGCCCTCTACGGCCCTTCTTCCTCCACCAGACGCTTCAAACTATATTTTCCAACAGTCAAAAAATTAAAAAAAACGTTTTTTTTCGAGCACGTTCGGAGGTTTGCAAAAACTTTTTTTTTTCTTATGTATATTTTTTGTTGAACATTACCCTAGTGATCATAATTTTTAATTATAGGTGGTGAAACATGCCGAAAAATCAAAAAAACCATTTTTTTTTTATTTTTTTCTTTCGTCTACATAACAACATAACTCTTCGCCATGTTAACCTTTTTGGACCTACTTGGGCTTGTTCGATGGGGAATCTAACGTACTTTTTGGAAATATTTTTTTCGCGCCCTCCACGTCTCTCCTTCCTCCACCAGACGCTTAAAACTAGATTTTCAAAAAATCAAAAAATCGAAAAAACTATTTTTTCTTATATTCTTCTTTCATATTTTTAATATTACATAACTCTTCAGCATTTTAACCTTTTTCGACCTACCTGGCCTTGTTTGATGGGGAATCTAACGCATTTTTCGAAAACATTTTTATTCCTCGTACCTCCCATCCCCCTCTTTCCCCCCACTAGACGCTTAAAACTTTACTTTAGAAAAGTCAAAAAATTAAAAAATCTGATATTTTCATAGCACTTTAAAAGTCACGGTAAATAATTTTTTTTTCTAATGTATATTTTTTGTAGAAGATTACCGTACTGGTCATAATTTTTTACTATAGGTAGTGGAACATGCCTAAAATGATTTGAAGATTAATTAAGAATTAGCAGTATTGAATATTATAGACGAAATACGCTTTAAAAGACACGTCAAAAAATTTTTTTCTATATGTATTTTTTTTTATGAGCATTACCGTAATGGTCATAATTTTTCATTATAGGTGGTGGAACGAGACCAAAAAACGTTTACACTCAGATAAAAATATGGAATGGTCTTAATCCACGCTCAACCGACTATTTTTTTGACGATGATTAGGAATACGATAATACTGATAATTAAATATATTTATATTTACAAACATTTTTATTGAATTTTATTAATGGTGGTTTATTTTCTTCTGTAATTATATACATTTTTTAATACTGATTTCATAAGAATGATCATTTTCAAAAGTATGTAGATTTAAGAACCTATAATATGTAAAAATTATTAAAATTTAGTGCATTGAAACAAAATAAAATTATATATTGTTTAGTCTATACTATATTCAATACTGCTAATTATTAATTAATCTTCAAATCACTTTAGGAATGTTCCACTACCTGTAGTAAAAAATTATGACCAGTACGGTAATGTTCAACAATAAATATACATTAAAAAAAAATATTTTCCGAAAAATGAGCTTAGATTCCCCTTCAAACAAGGCCAGGTAAATCAAAAATGGTTAAAATGTTCAAGAGTTATGTAATATTAAAAATATGAAAGAAGAAAATAAGAAAAAATGGTTTTTTCAATTTTTTGGCATGTTTCACCACCTATAATGAAAAATTATGACCAGTTCGGTAATGCTTAACAAAGATTACACATAAGAAAAATAAAATATTCTGAATCTCTGAACATGCTAAAAAAAAATCGGTTTTTTCAATTTTTTGACTTTTTGAAAATCTAGTTTTAAGCGTCTGGTGGAGGGAGAAAGGCCGTGGAGGGCGCGAAGAAAATATTTCCAAAAAGTACGTTAGATTCCCCATCGAACAAGCCCAAGTAGGTCCAAAAAGGTTAACATGGCGAAGAGTTATGTTGTTATGTAGACGAAAGAAAAAAACAAGAAAAAAATGGTTTTTCCGATTTTTCGACATGTTCTAACACCTATAATTAAAAATTATGACCACTAGGGTAATGTTTAACAAAAAATATACATAAGAAAAAAAAAAGTTTTTGCAAACCTCCGAACGTGCTCGAAAAAATCGTTTTTTTTAATTATTTGACTGTTGGAAAATCTAGTTTTAAGCGTCTGGTGGAGGGAGAAAAGCCGTGGAGGGCGCACAAAAAATATTCCCAAAAAGTACGTTAGATTCCCCGTCGAATAAGCCCAGTTAGGTCTAAAAAGGTTAACATGGCGAAAAGTTGTGTTATTATGAAAATATGTGAAAAAAAAATGTCGATTTTTAGACGTTTTTTGAGGTAGCGGGCAACAGAAAAGGGCTAGAGGGCTAAAACCAACGCGAAAAATTTTCTTTTTTGATACCTAAACACATGCTTAATTGAAATTAGCTATAAAGGGTGAGTGCAAATTCGCCTATCTTATACGGCCAAGCTCTTTGTACGGGACCCATATTTTGTAAACCTTATGTACGGTTCGCAAAATTTTTCAACCGTATTTACGGTTGACAGAAATACGGATCCATACATCACTCGTCCGTATATACGGTTTTTATAATACAGTTCCCGTATTTTAGACAACCGTATATACGGGTCAAAACTTTAATCAACCGTACAAACGGATGAGTCGTATACGGGGCCGTATATCATTTACCCGTATATACGGTTAACTTAAATACGGAAACCATATAATATTTGCCGTATATACGGTTTTCACTTTATGAGACCCGTATTTTAGGTACCCGTATATAGGGGTCAAATCTTTAATCAACCGATTTAATACAGAAAATTATTTATACATTAATAATACGGACAAGAATAAAAGCAGAACCGTATATTATTCATCCGTATGTACGGATCAGAGGTATACGGGTCCAGTATCTATCTATTTAACTCTCCATTTATAACGAAAGATTTTATTATTTTACAAAGTAACTTTAAAAAAAAGGGATTTAAATCTCCCTCAACCTTCAAATGTTAATATTTCTCTACCAAAATTTAGATACCTTATTTCTTTAACAAATGAAAATTTTTTTTCGATTACCCAGCTAAAAATTAGATAGTTTTATTTATTTAAACACCCCTAATGACATACCCCAAAGGTGTACTTGCTCCCAGAATGATTCAGTAAAGAAGAGTTAGTAGAGTAGAGTTGATTCGGTAATGGAGATTGCTGTTGGTAAGGTAGATTCGTAAAAAAATATCACTGCGGGCAACGTTTAAACCTGCGCGGGTTGTCGTTAACCCATTGCTCCCGTTAGTGACCCTGACAATAAAAAAGCATTAATATAAACTAAGCAAGTACGCCTTGTTAGGCATATTTTATGTTTAAAGGGTGAGGGCTTAAAATAAACAAAATAAATGAAATATAATTAATACATTTATTGATAAAAAAAATGTATTACTTTCTTTATTTTTAGATATTTTTTGATTTATTTTGTACCCACTCCGCACAATCCAGAGATTTTGGAGCATTAATCCAGAATATAGGGGTCTTTCAGGTTTTGAAACCATACAATACTATATTTTCTTGATTTAAATCCAGAATAATGAATATTTCAGATATGCGGTAATGATTTTCTTGTTTTAAAACTAGAAAAAAGTAAAAATCTGTTTTACAATCCAGAAAAAATCAATATTCTGGATTTAAAACAAGAAGATATAAGCCGGTAAAGAAGAGTGAATTTATTTCTTGATTTAAAACCAGAAAAAAGTAAAAGTCTGTTTTACAATCTAGAAAAAATCAATATTCCGTATTTAAAACAAGAAGATATAAGCCGGTAAAGAAGAGTGAACTTATTTCTTGATTTAAAACCAGAAAAATGATTTCCTCTGTTTTATAAACCAGAGTTTTGATTATTTCTAGTTTTAAAAAAAGAAAATTGAATTTCAAAAATTATAACGAAATAACTTCTGAATTTAAAAACAAAAATTAATGAAATTCCGGTTTACAAAATAGAATCATTATATTTTATGGCTTTAAAACCAGAAATTTTCATTGTTAATTACTAAAATTAATTAATATTTATAATTTTCTTGTATCTCTATAAAGTCATAAACGCTGCCGCCGCTGTCGAATGAAACTTTTGGGCCAATCTGGTACTTTTAGGCCAATTTGGTACTTTTGGGCCAAACTGGTACTTTTTGGGCAATTTGGTACTATTGGGCCAAACGGGTACTTTTGGGTCAAAATGGACCATTTGGGATAAAATGTAACATTTGGGCCAAACTAGACCTTTAAGGCCAAACTAAACCTTTTGTGCCAAACTGCGCCTTTGGACCAAACTGAACCTTTTGGGCCACAGTGGCTCTTTTTACCTAAAAACTGTTGCATAAGCTTATTTACCCAAAATGGTCTTTTTGAACCAAAGCGGTCCTTTTCGCCTTAACAATCGATGTTCTATAAGACCCCTTACCAAAAATGGTCATTTTGGGCTACTAGGAGCTACTACTATCTTTTGCAACTACTAGGAGAAAAATAACTTTTAAACATAACCAAAATTATGTAAATATCACCATGACTAACCTAATATTTGTAAAATTTACAAAATTTGTTTGTTTTTAAAACTAACCCAGTTTTCTAATTTTTCTACGGGGGTTGGCGCGCGAAGCTCGCAGGGGTCGGAGCTCCCTAGTAAATATAAAAATATATTAGTTGCTTATTATAATCATTTATGCATTTGATTAGAAAAATTTCAAAATAACAATTGTTGCAATAATATCTTTAATAAATATAAAAAATAAAATTTTTTTAACATAATATACATATTGGTATTCAACCTTCCCATTTAGTAAATTACAATTTTGGACCAATCTGCGGATTAAAACTTAATCAATTTTTTGAAATTTTCACCTTTAAACATTTTAAAAATATTATATTCAATAATCTCTATTTCCATTCTGTTATCTATACCAATCCTACTTCGCAAAAATTTAAAAATGAATTTAATTTTTTTGTTTAAATTTTCGCCCATAGTTTAATAGCATATAAATAAGAAGCAAAAACAGTTTATTTTGTCAATAAATTTTTTCCATATCTAATTCAAATTCTACCCTCACAACTCAATCCTAAACTTCTTAGGATCTTAACAAGAAAAGAGAATGATTTCTTGATTTAAAACTAGAAAATCTATATCTCTAGTTTATAAAAATGAAATCTACTATTTACTGGTTTTGAATCCAGAAATTCCAATATTTAAATTACAATTTCAGGATTCCAAACTAAAAATAAATCATTAACTTGTTTATAAAACAGAAATTTACTCATTCCTGGTTTCAAATCCAGGAATTCGTAAGCTCCAATATTAAAAATACAATTTCAGGATTCATAACTAGAAATAAATTAGTTATCTTGTTTGCAAAAGAGGATTTCCCTTTTTACTAGTTTTAATAGTTTAAGGTTGAATCAGGTGATTAAAAATAGCATTTTTCTTTTTAAGATTTTTGGAAATTGAAACTTCTAAAATGTTTAATTCTTATAGCCTTATCAAGTTAAGTCTCTTAGAATTAAAAAAAAAAAATTCGTAATTTTATTGACTACAGACGGAGATATTAGCCCTTAAAATTTCCTTTATTTTTGAGCTACTAAATTAATCAAGACAAAAAAGTATTTTACAACGCTTCTGATTTTAAAAATCTTTGAATACAATATTTAGGATATTATTTAGTATCGATCCCCGAAAAGAATTTAAATTTCTAACAATTTTATAAAATATTTTTCAAGATTTTTGATTTTTGATTTAACTTATAATTTTCAAAATATCGATTTATTCGGAGAAAAATTAAGAAAATAAAAAACTTTTTTCAGTGAATCCATACTAAATAATGTCCTAAATATTATCTTCAAAGATTTAAAAAATCTGAAACTTTATAAAAAAGTCTTGATTAATGTAGTGACTCAAAAACAATAGAAATTTCCAGCTCTAATAGTTCCGTCTGCAGTCAAAAAATTGTCAATTTTTTTTTTTTTTAATTTTTATGTAAATGTAACTTGATTAATGAGTATCAGAATCATAGTTTCCAGAAGATTCAATATCCAGAAATCTTAAATCGAAAACAACCAAATAGGCAATAAGCAAGTAGGGTTTAATAAAAAAACGACATGTCAAGCCTTACACTAACATAACCTAAGGAAGTAAGATATAATAAAATAACGACACATCAAGCCTTACACTAGTGTAAACTAGGCTATAATAACAAAACCACACGTCAAGCCTTACACTAGCGTAACCTAAGCAAGTAGGCAATAATAAAAAAAAAAACGACACGTCAAGCCTTACACTAACATAACCTAAGGAAGTAGGATATAATAAAATAACGACAAATCAAGCCTTACACTAGTGTAACCTAAGGAATTAGGTGATATAAAAAATGAAACGTCAAGCCTTACACTAGTGTAAACTAGGCAATAATAACAAAACCACACGTCAAGCCTTACACTAGCGTAACCTAAGAAAGTAGGCTATAATAAAAAAAACGACACGTCAAGCCTTACACTAGCGTAACCTAAGAAAGTAGGATATAATAACATAACGACACATCAAGCCATACACTAGCTTAACCTAAGGGATTAGGCGATATAAAAAATGAAACGTCAAGCCTTACACTAGTGTAAACTAGACTAAAATAACAAAACCACACGTCAAGCCTTACACTAGCGTAACCTAAGCAAGTAGGCAATAATAAAAAAAAACGGCACGTCAAGCCTTACACTAGCGTAACCTAAGAAAGTAATCTATATTAAAAAAACGACAAGTCAAGCCTTACACTAGCGTAGCCTAAGAAAGTAGGCTATAATAAAAAAAACGACACGTGAAGCCTTACACTAACATAACCTAAGGAAGTAGGATATAATAAAATAACGACACATCAAGCCTTACACTAGCGTAACCTAACGAATTAGGCGATACAAAAAATGAAACGTCAAGCCTTACACTAGTGTAAACTAGGCTATAATAACAAAACCACACGTCAAGTTAGCGTAACCTAAGCAAGTAGGCTATAATAAAAAAAACGACACGTCAAGCCTTACACTAGCGTAACCTAAGGAAGTAAGATATAATAAAATAACGACACATCAAGCCTTACACTAGTGTAAACTAGGCTATAATAACAAAACCACACGTCAAGCCTTACACTAGCGTAACCTAAGTAAGTAGGCAATAATTAAAAAAAAACGACACGTCAAGCCTTACACTAGTATAACCTAAGGAAGTAGGATATAATAAAATAAAATCACGTCAAGCCTTACACTAGCGTAACCTAATTAAGTAGGCTACAATAAAATAACGACACGTCAAGCCTTACACTAGCGTAACCTAAGGAAGTAGGCTATATCAAAATAACGACACGTTAAGCCTTACACTAAACTAACCTAAGGAAGTAGGATATAATAAAATAAAATCACTTCAAGCATGAAACTAACGTAACCGAAGGAAGTGGCCTATAATAAGAAAAAAAACATGTTAAGCCTTACACTAACATAACCTAAGGAAGTAGAATATAATAAAAAAGCGACGAAGTCAAGTTTTACACACAACGTAAAATTTGGAGACAAAAATTTTTAAATCATTAGGTATCAGGTATATTTTTTTGTAGTGAAAAAAATTTAAATAAAAAAAATTTCAAGTAATTATTTATCAGATCCAAGAAATCTATTTAAATCGATTTTTCTAAAATTATGACTTTTATTCAAAAGAATTAGCTACTACGTTTAAAAATAATACAAATATAGAAAAAAAGTTTCAGACAAAAATTTTACACCCACACAAGCGTTACACCAACATAACCTCAGGCAATGATACATTAGAAAACAAAACTTCGCGGTGTATTCCAGCACACAGCCTAATAAAAAGGTGTATAAAAAGAACAAATTACTATAGACCAATTCATTAAGCTATATTAGTATAATGTTTGATGTGCCGTATTTTATTATAAACCACTTCCTCAGGTTGTGTTGTTTAAGACTTAAGTTGTCATTTTTTTCTTATATAGAATCGTTTTTTTATTTTAGCCTACTTCCTTAGATTAAGCTAGTGTAATGCTTGACGTTACGTTATTTTTTATAGCCCACTTGCTTAGGTTACGCTAGTGTAAGGCTTGAGGTTTCATTTTTTATTCTCGCCTATTTGCTTAGTTTACGCTAGTGTAAGGCTTGACGTGTCGTTTTTTTAATATAGCTTACTTCCTTAGGTTATGTTAGTATAAGGCTTGACGTGTCGTTATTTTATTGTAGCCTACTTAATTAGGTTACGCTAGTGTAAGGCATGACGTGTCGTTTTGTTTATTATAGCCTACTTGCTTAGGTTACGCTAGTGTAAGGCTTGACGTGTCGTTTTTTTAATATAGCTTACTTCCTTAGGTTATGCTAGTGTAAGGATTGATGTGTCGTGTTTTTTTATTATAGTCTACTTGCTTAGGTTACGCTAGTGTTAGGCTTGAACTGTCTTTTCTTTATTATATACAACTTTCTTAGGTTATGCTAGTGTAAGACTTGAATTGTCGTTTTAACATAGAACATGATTATAGGGAGGGGGTACTTCAGAACTAGAAAATTAAGGGGGGTTGGGGTCAAATTTGTCCTTTTTAAGGGGGGTGGGGTCAAATTTGTCCCTTTTAAGGGGGGGGGGGGTCAATTTTGTTCTATTTAAGAAGGGGGTCTAATTTGTCCTATTTAAGGGGGGGGGGGGTCAAATAAGACTTAGAATAATTGGGTAAGTATATATAAATAAATAAAATACTTTTAAAAGACTTTGAAAAATCTGGGCTTAAGGACTTAGGATAATACAGGTTTATAGACTTAGAATAATATCTTGGAATAATTCAGGTTTAGGGAATCAAAATAGTTTGAGTTTAGAATCTTAACAGCTAGTGAGGTGATAATTACAAATTATAAAAATTGAAAATTGTATTGTAATGTTGAGTAAAATTTGTATATATCTAGTCCTCATCTGGAAGTAAACATGTTTCATGCATTTATGTTGTGTTTACACAAACCGATTATAAGTTTTTTTTTATTATAGCCTACTTCCTTAGGTTACGCTAGTTTAAGGCTTGACGTGTCGTTTTTTTTATTATAGCCTACTTGCTTAGGTTACGCTAGTGTAAGGCTTGACGTATCATCATTTTATTATATCCTACTTCCTTAGGTTATGTTAGTGTAAGGCTTGACGTATCATTATTTTATTATATCCTACTTCCTTAGGTTACGCTAGTGTAACGCTTGAAGTGTCATTTCTTTTTTATATGCAACTTCCTTAGTTTATGCTAGTGTAAAACTTGGCTTGTCGTTTTTTTATTATAGCCTACTTCCTTAGGTTAAGCTAGTGTAAGGCTTGACGTGTCGTTATTTTATTATATCCTACTTCCTTAGGTTATGTTAGTGTACGGCTTGACGTATCGTTATTTTATTATATCCTACTTCCTTAGGTTACGCTAGTGTAAGGCTTGAAGTGTCGTTTCTTTTTTATATGCAACTTCCTTAGGTTATGTTAGTGTACGGCTTGACGTATCGTTATTTTATTATATCCTACTTCCTTAGGTTACGCTAGTGTAAGGCTTGAAGTGTCGTTTCTTTTTTATATGCAACTTCCTTAGTTTATGCTAGTGTAAAACTTGGCTTGTCGTTTTTTTATTATAATCTACTTTCTTAGGTTACGCTAGTGTAAGGCTTGAAGTGTCCTTTCTTTATTATATACAACTTCCTTAGTTTATGCTAGTGTAAAACTTGGCTTGTCGTTTTTTTATTATAGCCTACTTCCTTAGGTTACGCTAGTGTAAGGCTTGACGTGTCGTTATTTTATTATATCCTACTTCCTTAGGTTATGTTAGTGTACGGCTTGACGTATCGTTATTTTATTATATCCTACTTCCTTAGGTTACGCTAGTGTAAGGCTTGAAGTGTCGTTTCTTTTTTATATGCAACTTCCTTAGTTTATGCTAGTGTAAAACTTGGCTTGTCGTTTTTTTATTATAATCTACTTTCTTAGGTTACGCTAGTTTAAGGCTTGAAGTGTCGTTTCTTTATTATATACAACTTCCTTAGTTTATGCTAGTTTAAAACTTGGCTTGTCGTTTTTTTATTATAGCCTACTTCCTTAGGTTACGCTAGTGTAAGGCTTGACGTGTCGTTATTTTATTATATCCTACTTCCTTAGGTTATGTTAGTGTACGGCTTGACGTGTCGTTATTTTATTATATCCTACTTCCTTAGGTTATGTTAGTGTACGGCTTGACGTGTCGTTATTTTATTATATCCTACTTCCTTAGGTTACGCTAGTGTAAGGCTTGACGTGTCGTTTTTTTTATTATAGCCTACTTTCTTAGGTTACGCTAGTGTAAGGCTTGACGTGTGGTTTTGTTATTATTGCCTAGTTTACACTAGTGTAAGGCTTGACGTTTCATTTTTTATATCACCTAATTCCTTAGGTTACACTAGTGTAAGGCTTGATTTGTCGTTATTTTATTATATCCTACTTCCTTAGGTTATGTTAGTGTAAGGCTTGACGTATCGTTTTTTTCGATTTAAGATTTCTGGAAACTATGATTCTGATACTCATTAAGCAAGTTACATGTCCATAAGAATTTAAAAAAAATTTTGAAAAATTATTGACTGCAGACGGAGCTATTAGAGCTGGGAATTTCTATTTTTTTTGAGGTACTAAATTAAATAAGACTTTTTTATAAAATTTCAGATTTCTAAAAATCTTTGAAGATAATTTTTAGGACATTATTTAGTATGGATTCACTGAAAAAAGTTTTTTATTTTCTTAATTTTTCCCCGAATAAATCGATATTTTGAAAATTATAAGTTAAATCAAAAATCAAAAATCTTGATAAATATTTTATAGTATTGTTAGATAAATATTAAAAATATTAAAAATATTTAAAAAATATTGGATAATAATCCAAAACTTTTCTTTTTACGATAAAATATAAGCGAGTTATGCAGTTTTCAAATTATAATCTCGTCATGGACCATAAAATTGGAATCAGTATAAACATGGTAATTTGTGACAGTATCTTTACTTGACCATAACTCGGTTATTTTTCATCGAAAAAAGCAAATTTTTTCCCTGGCTATTCGATTCTGAAAGAAAAATATCAATTTATGTAACCTTTTATGGTTTATTACATATATAAGTATTAAGAATGTAAAAACAATTTAAAACAGACTAAAATCGCTCCTTAATGGCCGAAATAGAAAATTTTGTATGGTCATATTGATGGGATTTTGGTTTTAAAAAAATTTAAAAAAAAAAAATTTTTTTTCAAAAATGGCGACAAATGAGATATTTCGGTTTTTCCAAAAACACGTTTTCCCATTTTCCGGAATTTTTCCGAAAAACAAAAATGGATTTACTGAAGGTTTCCCAACATATATACTCGTTCAGAATATGTTTTTCTGGTCAGCGGCCAGAAAGCACGTATTTCTCAGCCGCTGCGCGTCCGGCAAAGACGTGTTTTCTCGCCACTGATGTATACGACCCTAATCCCCCAAATCGCAGTTTACCATCCTCGCCTTCGCCTTGGAAGGTAATTTACGTGCGAATCGGGCCATTCTTTATTTTTCTGGACATTGGTCGTAATATACTATTGAAGCTATTATTTATCATTTTTTAGTATTTTCCCAAAAAGCACTACCGCTGGTTGAGAGCCACCCAATGAGTTTGATTTACCATAACTCGAGCTGTTTAAGACCTAGAGGGCTAAAAATTTCAGGATTTTCCTATCTTAGTGTTATAAAAATATGGGGAAAATTTTAGGCCGATCCGACGACCAAACCTGCCAACCATTGCTGTTTTGGCTCATATTTATTAAATATATTAATGCAATAATTGTTATTTTAAAATTTTTTTAATTAAATGCATAAATGATTAAAAAAAGCAACTAATATATTTATATATTTACTAGGGAGTTCACCCCCTGCGCGCTTCGCGCGCCAACCCCCGTAGAAAACTTAGAAAACTATGGGTTAGTTTTAAAAACAAAAAAATTTGTAAATTTTAAAAATATGAGGTTAGTCATGGTGATATTTATATAATTTATTTAAATAATGTAATCATGAACATCGATTTTGGTTATGTTTAAAAGTTATTTTTCTCCTAGTAGTTGCAAAAGATAGTAGTAGCTCCTAGTAGCCCAAAATGACCATTTTAGTTAGGCGAAAAGGACCACTTTGGTTCAAATAGACCATTTTGGGTAAATAAGTTTATACAACAATTTTTTGGTGAAAAGAGCCACTATGGCCCAAAAGGTTCAGTTTGGCCTTAAAGGTTAGTTTAGGTTAGGTTCTAGTTTGGCCCTAGTTTGGTTACATTTTATCAAAAAAGGTCCATTTTGACCCAAAAAGACCAGTATGGCGCAAAAGTACCAGTTTGTCCCAAAAGGTTCAGTTTGGCCCAAAAGTACCAGATTGGCCAAAAGGTTCAGTTTGTTCAAAAAGTACCAGATTTTCTCAAAAGTACCAGTTTAGACCAAAAGTACCATATTGGCCTAAGAGTACCAGATTGGCCAAAAGGTTCAGTTTGTTCCAAAAGTACCAGATTTTCCCAAAAGTACAAGTTTGGCCCTAAAGTACCAATTTGGCCCAAAAGTACCATATTAGCCTAAGAGTACCGCTTTGGCCCAAAAAGACTATTTTGGGTAAATAAACTTATACAACAGTTTTTATATAACAGAGCCACTGTGGCATAAAAGGTCCAGTTTTGCCCAAATGGTTCAGTTTGGCCTGAATGGTTCAGTTTGGCCCGAATGTTACATTTTATCCCAAAAGGTCCATTTTGACCCAAAAGTACCAAATTGGCCCAAAAGTACCAGGTTGGTCCAAAAGTTTCATTCGACAGCGGCGGCAGCGTTTATGACTTATTAGAGATACAAGAAAATTATAAATATTAATTAATTTTAGTAATTAATAATGAAAATTTCTGGTTTTAAAGCCATAAAATATATTGATTCTATTTTGTAAACCGTAATTTCATTAATTTTTGTTTTTAAATTCAGAAGTTATTTCGTTATAATTTGTGAAATTCAATATTCTTTTTTTAAAACTAGAAATAATCATAACTCTGGTTTATAAAACAGAGGAAATCATTTTTCTGGTTTTAAATCAAGAAATAAGTTCACTCTTCTTTACCGGCTTATATCTTCTTGTTTTAAATACGGAATATTGATTTTTTCTGGATGGTAAAACAGACTTTTACTTTTTTCTGGTTTTAAATCAAGAAATAAATTCACTCTTCTTTACCGGCTTATATCTTCTTGTTTTAAATCCAGAATATTGATTTTTTCTGGATTATAAAACAGAATTTTGCTTATTTCTAGTTTCAATTCAGTAAAATTACGTAAATCTGGTTTTCAAACACGAAGTATACCTATATTCTGGATTAATGCTCCAAAATCTCTGGATTGATGCGGAGTGATATACTTTTGATTAATTTATTTCTTATTCTGCAAAAACTGTAGAATATGGTATAACTTCTTTGTGAATAAGCGTTGTTGTAGCATTTTAGTAATTTTTTTTTCTATATCACAGAAATCAGCTGCATGCAAAAGTGAAAGAAATTATTCAAAAATTTTTTTGTCTCCTGCAATTCTACTGCATAGTTTTTTATGATAATATTTGATCATTGAATTTGCTGAATCTAGAAGCTTAGCTGTGGCAGGTAGGATAATTACTTTGAAAATTTCTTGAGTAAATTTAAGCACATCATATAAATCAAATAGAGTTTTAGACATTTTTATTCCTTACCTAAATTAAATTATTTAATAGTTATCAGCTCACAAATGTTAAAATTTAATAATTAAAAATTAATAAATTTAAAGTATTTCCAGATTGAATTTTCTTTTGCTTACTGAGCCTAACTAATTATTAAAACAATTAAAACTAAAATAAAGTTCTAAAATTGAAAATAGCTAAAAACTATTTATTTGAAAAATAATTTTTTTTTTGTTATCTAAGAATTTACTTATTTTACGTCGGCAATTATCGGTCATCTTTGTAATTTTACTGTAGGTCATTAAAGTCAACTATAGATTATGTAAATATATGAATAAATTTATATAAATTGGTGAAAACTTTATAAAAAGTATCGCAATAAGGTTAACCTCGGCAGAAATTATACTTATTAACTTTAAAAATTAAAAAATTTTTATTAATTGAATAATATATATGGGTAGATTTAAATATATTGTGTATGAAATCTATGGTCGGGTCTGTCTTTAAAACTACTTCAAAATTTTTCTTAAAGTACAACTAAAAATAAGTCACCAGCCCAATTTATAACCTCCTAGAGTGAAATCTTATATTTTGACAGCCATTTTTGTGTTTTGGACTCTTATAAAAAAAGTAAGAAAAATAAGCTATACTTTTTCTTATTTTTCCTGTTAAAAACTTTTATTAACATGAAAAAATTTTTCCTCTTGGTTTCTGATAGAAAACTTCCCGGGTATCTTATTCAGGGGTCAAAAAAATTTTTTAGAATAAAAGACTCGCTCCAAAGCAAGAGCAGTTATTTTAGTTTTGAATTGCATAAAAATAAGATTTAGCGCTGTGGTTGTTCTTTCCAACCTTAAAATAAATTAGAATTCTACTGTTAATAGCTTCAAAAATAAAAGTGCTAAATTTTTTTTAAATCGTTTTTATTTTCTGATGTAAGTATTAAAATTTTATGTTTTATACACTTAAACTTAATTGATTTATTTTTAGTTTTATGGTATATTAAAAAAATGGATATTGTTAACTTTACTGCAAATATTTTTTGAGATAGAAATGAATAAAAAATATAAAGTATGAAAAATAGTCAAAAAATAGTCGAATATATGTTCATCAAAGGGGGCATGCTATGTTAAAAATAGTCGATTTTTCATCGATTGACTATTTTGTATCACCGGGGTAGAAAAGATAAAATTGACTAAAACTAAATATGGTGGTATAGTAATTATTGGTGTATTTCGTTTACCATCAGAATTTATAAATTATTAAAAGTGATAAAAAATATTTCAAAGGCTTATGATGTGACCAATTTAAAATTTTTTGATATTTAAGAGGATGGAAAGCTAAAATTTAAACTATCAGATGGACATTCGGATGATTCTATTGAATTCAGCTTTACTTCTGTGAAAGAATTCAGAAATATTAATGAAATTTTATAGTACGGAAAGACTTAATTTATATAGAATCTATTGTCGAGTACTTCAAGATGAAATAAATGTTAAGAACGAGGATAAAAATGATTTATACTTTAATGAAGATAGTGATGATGATAAATCGTCAACATATGATTATGATGATGAAATATGTAATACAAACAGTAATTACGCTGAATCATTCTTGATGGAAGATGAAAAATTAAAACTCTGGATAACGTAAAAAATTGTCGTTCAGAGTATAAATATTGAAAGATAAAACTGTCCTGTTTGCTTAGAAGAAATCCTGTTTGAATTATGGAAAAACTAGAATCTATTGTTTAAAACATGGAGATTTATTTGGACTTGCTTGCTTAACTAAATAGTTTATCTTTATTACAGCTACTACGAATACTTTAGAAGAAAAATGTCCTAAATGTAATACTAAAGCATATAAAAATGTTATTACTATATGATATTTAGATAAATATAACGCAAAAGAATCAATTATTTTTATAATTATGATTTAAAATGAATATTTTTTATTTACATTTCATTAAGATGAAGTATAAGAAATGATAAGATTTGAAACTTAAAAAGGATCATATTATTGAGGGTATTGATATATTTAATAAAAAATATGATAAAAAACTTGTTATCAGGTTACAGGAATTCGAATCAACTGTTCAAAGTTGAATGATGGTCGCTATAATGTAAAATGTATGTAATAAAAACAATCTTTAAAATTTTTATTCATAAAAAAAGCAAAAGTTATGGTTCTTTTGATCCAGTTAGTTATTTTATTTAGTTATGACAAATGCCTGTTGATTTTAAACAGCTAAGTTAATATATATTACGCTAATCTTTGTATCCCTAAAGAAACCCATGCATATAGTAAGTTTTATGCCCATTCTGTACTCTAACGCTCTTTTATTATTATACTCTCGCACTTTATGCTCGAACAGAAATGATTTATTGCAACCTCCTTGTATATCAAAGTAGGAGAAGTTTTGACACTTGCAACGTACAGTTTCAAGATCTCGCCATCAATAAATGGAATCGCAATTAGAACTGGCGCACAGTGTGGCAAAATGGACAAAAATCGCTCTTGGACTGAGTTTTTAAGCTATCGACTTGAAACCTGTTTTGAACGACTTTAAAATAAGCCTGCTTTCGTGTCTCACTGCGGATTTTTCATATTTAATAATTTTTAATTAGCCTATTTACTAAAAATGCATTTTATGCAAGATTCTAAAATATGCAAAAATTATAATTTAATATTTTTTTACTTCAAAATGTTTTTTAATTTTTATGTATATAATGCAGGATTAACACAAAAAAATTTCCCGTTTGTTTTAAAGAGCAAAAAATGTAGGAAGTAAAAATTTCGATAAAGGAATAGGTTGAAGTAGTGAAAATAGGCTATTTAAAAATAAAAAATTTGAAAAATCCGCAGTGATGCACGAAAGCCGTCTTAATTTAAAGCCGTTAAAAACAGGTTTCAAGTTGATAGCTCAAAAACTCAGTCCAAGAGCGATTTTTGTCCATTTTGACACACTGTGTGGCGCTTTATTTAAAATAAAAAAAAAATATTTTAAAAATTAAAAAAAAAAAATAAAATAAACTAACAGAAAGGGTATAAAACGTACTATTAAAAAAGTTTCGGACAATAAATATTCTATTATACTTAAAATATTTTATCTCCAAGAGTAACGCTAAAATTATTCTAGACATGCAAATCATTCTTATACGACAAAGAACATAGGATGATGAAAAATTGCAAACTTTTTAAGAATCATGGATATGTTTAAAATATTAAAACTATGATTAATTAAATATGCTTTCTTTCTTATGCATTTAATTATTTTTTTTTTATTATTATTATTATTGACTTTATTTTTAAAACAAGAATATAGTAGACTCTTTACATATTTGTTAAACTTGTATACTCAATTAATTAAATTTTTTAATAATCAAGGCGGAAGTGAAGGTTTTAAAGAAGGAAGCAAGCCTTCCAAATTACTTTGGCAGCGGGAAAAATCTACGAGGAAACTAAAGAGAAGCGTCAATCTCGAGAAGATCCATAGAATAAGAAAGAAGCAGAATGGAAGCGTCCTTATTGAACTAGTGGCCATCGAGGATCGCCAAAAACTGACAGAAGCAGTAAAGTTGGCCACGGGCTCTGAGTCGAATGTTCGTGACTTGATCCCTACTCTGAAATTCTAAATTCGAGATCTGAATGAAGTCATGAAAGAACAGAATTTTCAGGAGTCTGTCGCCAAGGCAATAGGTGTTGATATTTAAAACCAAAGGCACGACGAGCCAGTAGACAATGGTGGGCTGATTAGAGGCCGACACTTCATGCCTGGCCAAAAAAGGCAGAATCTAAATTGGCTGGGCATTAAGCAGAGTGCGCCTACGTGCAGAGGCAAGGCGCTGTTACAAGTGTAGGCTTTGGGCCTTTGGACATAGCCAATTTGCCTGTAAGGGTCCGGAAAGGAGTAAAACGTGCCTTAAATACAGCAAGGATGGAGTGCAAGAAGGAAAAACCTGAGTGCTTCCTCTGAAATACCAGAAAGGACAAGTGCTCTAAGAAGCACTATCCGAGAGAGGGAAACTGCCCCAGTTACCGAGAATCTCTGGCTGTAGAGAGGAGCAGGTGTCATCAAAATGATTCAGGTTCTATAAGGAACATTGATAATTGACATTGAAATTGAAAGAGACGATTAAAAATTCTAAAATAAAAACTTTTTTGATAATGATAATGAAATACCGTTGAATTTAATTACATTAAATTCTTGTCTTTTATATATTTCTATAATTAAGAAGTGTTTAATAAGATTAGTATTTAGATATAAATAAATTTAAAGTGCATTTACTATAAGTAAAGTATATTTGTTTATAATAACCTACATACGTTCTAATAAAAAGCTCTTTACTAGGGACCCTTATATTCAATTAGGAGCATCTAGAGTTAAAAAAAAAAAAATATTTTTAACGAATATTTTTTAGGCTAAATCAATTATTTTTTTTATCCAGGTCAAAATATCGTTTTAATATTGAAATTCTCTTAAGATGCTTCATATTTCATTCTTCACCAACTGAACATCTTATAAAAACATTTAATAAGGTTATAAAAATTAAAACTTACTTTCACAAGTAAAGAGTCGTAATATGGAGAAATTATTGCGCCAGAATAAGCTGAAGCACTGTCTAGCCTAATACCCATTCCTTCACCGGATCTAAAAACTTCTATTCTTCCTGTATCAGGTTGAAAATTTTTAGCTGGATCTTCAGTTGTTACTCTGCATTGAATTGCGAAACCACGTGGAATAATTTCATTTTGTTTCATACCTAACTCGGACAATGTAAGACCTTCAGCTATCCGTATTTGAGATTGTACAAGATCAATTCTAAATAAAAAACAAATTGCATTAAATTGGAATAACTTTTTTGAAACTGATTTATTATTATTCAAACTTTTTATTATCACCGTTATAGAGTATCCTAAACGACTAATTTTTCTACGTTTTTCTCGACCCCGAAAACCCCTGGGTAACATAGAGAGTCTTTATTTTCGTGTCTTTTGGTCCGCCATCTTGGAAAATTGGAAAATATGTTGGGACAAAAAATAAAATTTTCATCCATAAAAACGTTTTTCTTTACCTCGAAAACCCCCAGGTAATGTAGAAAGTCTTTATTTTTATGTTTTATGATCCGCCATCTTGGAAAATTGGAGAATATGTTGGGGCAAAAAAATTGAAATTTTCATTCATAAAAACGTTTTACTCGACCCTGAAAACTCCCAGGTAATGTAGAAAGTCTTTATTTTTATTTTTTCTGGTCCGCCATATTGGAAAATTGGAAAATTGGAAAATTGTTTTGGATGAAAAATTAAATTTTACGCCTCCAGGATATAAGTTTTCCCTCGTACGGTCCATTTTCATTCCGAAGGTATTCGAGGAGATGACAGAAAATTCAGGGAGTTAACTCCCTAAATCATGGAGTTAACTCTCTGTTTTAGGTGGTTAACTCCCTGTTTTAGGGAGTTAACTCCCTGAAATAACTCTCTGAGCCAGGGAGTATAACTACGTGGTTATTTTTGTGTTAGGGTATAGAAAATACCCTAACCTTACGGTCGCCACCTAGCTAATTTATGATACTAAACACCAATATCTGGGAAACTAGGAAACCAGGCTAGATGTAGGAAGGAGTTAGGCTAACTCAATTAAGTACTTTATTTAATTTGACAATTATGTTTTATTATTATAGTACGTCTGTACTCTTGAGAAGCCAGAGTTCCACTAGCGGCTACATTGCCCCTACTCTACCAACTCCAAAATATACTTTCAACATGTGCACAACATAGTTTAATTTAAGTCTCGGGCGCCTGAGGCCCTCTATGTACCCTTACATACTCCCATCCATGTATCTAGCAAAAGTATGGGTACTTTTTCTAGATGCATGTAATGAGCAAAATATAAATATATTATCCACTCAAAATGTATAGCTAAATTTAATTTAATTTTCTATTAAAATTATTATGTTTATATTTAATTGATGCAGCATATTACGAACAAGTATTTAATATTATCCCTGTGTCTAGCCATATAGTACATTGAAAACCGACATTTGATTTTATCTTTTATAATAATTTTGGAATTGGTTTACAATATCTTATTTATTTATTCTATTTAAATAATCTAAAATAGTCTTTAAAATAAACTTATTTATAATTTTTTAGAGTTTAATATATATATATATTTTTTTTTTTAATTTGAGCCTCTTAAAAAGAAATCACTTGTTATTATAATTACGATTATATATTACATTAACTAATTTTTTTTTTTTACACTTTTTTCTTTTCTTCCCCCACCAATTTTTTAATTTTTTGGTTTTAATTGAGCTTGAATTAGTTGAATATTTTTGATTTTTTTCTGGATTAAAATTCTTCTTTCTTGTCATTTTCATGTTTTGAACCATCTGTCTAGCTCCTTTATGATTGGTTTTGTTCTTCACTTTATTAGGACACAAGTTCTTTATCTTTAATATATTACACTTCGTTGTTTCAAAAAAATCTCCCACCGATTCTTTGACCATAGGTTGTTGTTGTTTAAATTTCTTATATTTACTTTCTTTATTATTATTCTTAACTTTTAGCTCAATTGACATCGATCTCAAAAGATTAACACTACTTTCATCATTACTTCTCAATTTATAGTCTAAGTCCAGAATTAAAATTTTTGTTTCTGGTTTCCGAATAACTTCCCTATTATCTAGCTTCATTTTAATACCGTGCTTAAATGCTGTTTTTTCTTTTAAGCCTTTAGGCTTATGATTTTCTAAAATTTTTTCTTTACCTCTTGCTTCATATATATTTCTTTTCATAAGGAAAAATCCGTCCACTCTGTTTAAAAGCTGGGCCATTTGCCATATTGATAGCGGCTTATGAGCTTCTATCTTATCTATTACGCTATCTGAAAAATGCCACTTCAGCTTGTGGATAATATTTTCATCACTTAATACATCGTCTAGATATTTGGCATGTCTAGCCCACTTAAGAAAATAATTTTCTTTGCTGTCTTCTCCTTCAAAAACTCCACAAATTAACCAAGCATGCACTTCATTTTGAATCACTTTAGACCAATATCTTTCTAAGAACCGAAGTCGAAGTTGATTATACGATCCAATGTCTATTAATTTAATCCAACGGGCTGCTCTACCTTTTAAAGCTGCCTTAAACACTCTTTTCAAAGCCATATCACCGGCCAATTCACCATTTATCATAGCTTCTTCTTGCTCTAAGAACCATACTGGGTTCGTATAAATTACATCGCCACTGAAATGAATATTTGCTAGACGCATGGCTTCAATGATCGAATTAATTTTTTTATTATTTGATTTGCGTTGTAAGTTTAATTCATTACATAACTTTACCCTCTCTTCATTCCAAAATTTTCTGTCTTCCATCCATTGCGATTCAACTCTCTTCAACTGAGTCTTTAGATAACATAGTTCTTTGTCGTATATTTCCTTGCTATGATGACGTCGATGAAGCGAAGATAATGATCCGCTTCTCCCACCGAAGTTTGGAACATTTAGACCGCTGACGACTTGCAACTCGTTTTCTTGGATACCTTGTTGCATACTGCCCCGTTCTTTATGAGTATAATGATAGTAATGCTTTAAATATGTATGACCGGAAGTCCGATATTCAGCCATTTTAAAACTTTTAATATTTATCCAAGTGGTTTTAAAACAAAATTTAACTACGTTTCACTTCCACAAATGTATTATTACTGAGTGAGAACACAAACCATTAAACAATTTTAATTTAGTTACCATTTTTAATTCGCGTAACTATTGCGGGCGTCCTGTCACGGTCGCCATATATTAGGGTACAGAAAATACCCAAACTGTTTACGGTTGCCACCTAGCTAATTTATGATACTTCCAAACACCAATATCTGGAAAACTAGAAAACCAGGCTAGATGTAGGAAGGAGTTAGGCTAACTCAAATAAGTACTTTATTTAATTTGACAATTATGTTTTATTATTATAGTACGACTGTACTCTTGAGAAGCCAGAGTTCCACTAGCGGCTACATTGCCTCTACTCTACCAACTCCAAAACATACTTTCAACATGTGCACAACATAGTTTAATTTAAGTCTCGGGCGCATGAGGCCCTCTATGTACCCTTACATTTGTTAGAGGTACCATTATAACCATTATCTTTTTTATAGAATCGGTTTGAGCACACGTACATTTTATTAAAAACTAGAGTCTATCTAGAGTCTGATGTGTATTATGAAGCCTGTATCTTAGAACAATGAAGCTTTTCTTTTAAATAGCCCTATTTTAACTAATAATTGTAGTATCAACTGTATGGGAAGTCAATTTGTTTCTAACATTCAGAGCAAGAATTTTTTTTTTAAGGGAAATTTGTGAATTTTGCATCAGCCATGAGGTCTTAAAGACCCGCAAATTTCCATGATCACCTAGTTGTACAAGAACAACTGGGTACAGTACAACTGGGAGACTTTCCCTGCGAACCCGCTCGCCAAATTCGTCCCAGATTCTTACTAGGTAAACACGCTTTAAACTCCCCTGCGCTTGTTTGTCCCAAAGAGGGACTCTCTTTTAAGATATAACTTCAGTTTGGAACAGGCAGCCTAGGCAGCTGGCCACTAGCTTTCCCCTGCCTAGGAATGGGAGGACTCTCTACGATAGAAAACCTTTCTTTTTTTTCGACAACAGATTGGCCCTTACGTATTCTGTTACTTTGTTCCAGTATTCAGAATTTTGAAGCATTTTAGGGACCATTCGCTCTGGCCTCCAAGTCGGGAAAATGAGAGCTATACGGTATCTACCTCATTTGTATAGTGCAAGCATTTGCATTTTATTTGCATTTGCATTTGCAAGGATATTTACTTTGAGAAAATAACTAATCATCGCAAAAAAAGTAAATAGTTATGCGTCGTTACGGTATTACCAATTTTTAGAGTAATATAATAATATCACCTTAATATATTATCAATATTGATTTAACCTAACTTTGGTTTAATATTGCTCTGTGATATTTTTTAAAGATTTATAAAAACTTTAAATGGATAAAAAAAATTTCAGTTTTTGCGATTAATAATTCTTGTATAATTTGTGAATCAAAGAAAAGAATATCACAACTTATAACTGGAGAAATAGGATAAATACGAATAAGAGAAACTGCTTATTTTCGACATTATAATATATACGAGCAACTTAAATCTTAATCGTATTCTGATAAATTAAAATTCTAATGTTTTATGAATAAATTATTACTAGATAACCTTGAACATGTATGAGACTGAGCAAAGCCACTATAAATTTCTAAATTTATCTAATTACTCCTTATAAATCATGAAATTATGATTTCTTATGAAAAAATTATTTAAAAAATAAGTAATACTTTTATTATTAATAATAAAAGTTATTTCATTTCGTATTTATATGATTTAGTGTAAAAATAATTAGAATTTTTTTTTAAATAAATAATTATATAAATAAATAAATGCGTATAAATTTAATAAAAAAAAACATTTTATTGATATATTGTATGAAATAAAATTTTTTCGAACATAGTGTGTTGATATTTTAATGAATATCGTTTTTTAATTTGTGTAAAAACTTTTGTTTATCCTTAAAAGAAGCGCATAATCGAATAGAGTCGTATCTATATTTATTATAATCTAATATTAAAATTGAATCGTTAATTGATTTAACTCTACTTAATCCTACGTAAGTTATGCCTAATTGTTTTTCACTGTTTCCTATATGGAGAAACATTTTATGAATAGTCTGTCCTTGCGACTTGTGTATTGTTACTGAATAAGATAACATAAGTGGAATCTGTGTTTTGCTGCATTGTATTTTATTATGCGTCCGTGTACGGGTTAGTGGAATTATCGGAAACAAATTTTTATATAAATATGGTCCTCGGAATTAGTCAAATTCTACCATGATTGCTTCTGGTAATTGCGGCGGTGAATCATTGTCAGAATAAATTATTTCTTTGACATGGCCTAAAGTACCATTGATTAAACCTCCAGTATTCCATAAGTGTGCCCTTAACATTATACAACAATTTTTAGTATTTTTAATATTCAATATTTATCGCTTTGTAAATTTTAAACAAAACTTAATTTCGAAATAAAAATAGTCAAAAAAATTAAGTTCTCATATTTCATTAATATTTATTTTATTAGAAAATTTCTAAAAATCTAATAATTTTAAGATTTCCTTAAATTAATTTTTATGAGGTTTATTGCGTTCGTGATAAAAAAAAAATGGTTAAGCAGATGGTGTGTCCGATAGTTAATTACATGGTATTTTAAGAATTAACTTTTAACTTTTCAAGGGGGTTTTTTAGAGTAAGAATTATGAATTTTCGGTCAAAAATATTGAATAATTTCTACTCAAAATTCATGTTTATAGTTCTAACAAACTCTTTTGTAATATCTTGGAAAATCGGAAAATATGTTGGGTTGAAAAATTAAATATTTTCCACGAAAAATTCATTTTTCTAGCCCTAAAAAACCCCCTTGTAAAGTTAAAAGTTAATTTTTTTAATTTTAATGGTCCGCTATCTTGAAAAATTGGAAAAATGTGGGATGAAAAGCTTCAATATTTTTCACCCAAAATTCATTTGTTGCGTAGGCATAGTATGGGAAAAATTTTATTTATGTTTTTCTGATATTATATTTAATATGTTTGATTTCGCGAAAGATGCATCCCTCACGGAACAATACGGTTCAAAACGGTTAAAAAGTTTATCGTATTTAACCGTACAAAATGTTGACGATTGAAAACGATTAAATTTAACCGTTTTTAATCGTTCTTAATAATTTTAATAGTTTTTAATCGTATTGAAGTATTCCGACCAAGTAAAAGTTATTTTCTTTATATTATTCGGTTTTAGTGATAAACAATATAAAGTATTTTAGAGGAAAAATGCTATTTTTCAAATTTGAAAATATTTGTTCATTTATCCAAGATGACGGAATAAATTTAAAAAGGGTTGAATGATTAAAAGTCGTCAAACCTCATATTTTACGGGTTTCATGAAGTAAAATTTGAGTGAAAAATCATACGCATACTGCCTGAAAAATTTTCCGAGTTTTCCAAAATGGCGGCTATTCCAAGTTTGTATTTAATGAGCGTTCAAACAATACGAAAACATTATTTATGATAAAAAAATTTCGGAATAAAGAAATATGAATAAGTTTTGATACCTGTATCATCAGAAAATTTGTCGGTTTTTCCAAGATGGCGGACATGAAATTCTGAAAACCTTTTCAATTTTTGACATTTAAATTAACTCTGATGGGGTTTTAAGAACGAGAAAAAAAATATTTTTGTTGACATTTTTATTTTGTCAAAAGCGGAAAATTTTTTCGACTTTCCAAAATGCCGGATTAAAAAAATAAAAAAAAATTAGTTTTACGCATAATTCTTGAGCTTAACAACAATGAATTTTCGATAAAAAATTTCAAATTTTCAACCTTAAATAATTTTTTGTTTTTCCAAGATGACTGGCTAAAGATCAATGATAAGAAAAATTTTTTTTCGATTTCCCAAGATAGTGGTGGAAGAATTAATTAAACTACGTTTTAAACATTACAGGGGGTTAAGCCCAATAATGACTTATTTTTGAAAAAAAATTTCTAATTTCCACCCTTCGATTTTCCAAGATGTCGGACATAAAATTTGAAAAAAACGTTAAAAAAATGAAAATTTATTCTTGTAAGTAAGAATCTAGATTTGGTTAAAAATAATTATATTAAAAATAATATCGAAAAAATGATTTGCAAAGAAATTTTGTCGGTTTTTCCAAAATAGCGGACATGAAATTCTGAAAGCCTTTTCAATTTTTGACATTTAAATAAACTTTAATGGGATTTTAGGAAAAATTAAAAAAAAGAATTGAAAAATTAAAAAAAAGCAACTAGATTGAAATCCGATCATTTTTGTCATAATTAAATGTAATTTTTAAATGTTAAAATTGATTCCAATTAAATACAATTAAAATTTAATTCGATAAAATTCAATTGGAATTTCTCCAATTATTTTAACATCGAACATGTTTATAGAGAGGGGTACCCTGGAAATCTGAAAATCAAGAGAGGGGGTTCAAAAGTGTACGAATTAAGGGGGGGGTGAAATAGGACTTAGAACATTTACTTATATTAATCCGGGTTTAGAGACTTAGAATGTTTTCGATTTAGGGACCTAGAATAATACACGTTTAGGGAATCAGAATAGTTTGGGTTTAGAATCTTAACACCTACTATAGGTGATAATTATAAAATATAAGAATTGCAAATTGTAAAGTAATGTTGCATAAGCTTTATGCATCATACCTAGCCTTCAGCTGTAGGAAAGCATGTTCGGTAAATCTGTACATGTAAGTGTTTTTTCTTTTTTTTGTAATTTCTTTTCACCAAAAAATACAAAAAGTACCAAAATTTTTTTCTATTTGGAAGTAGTACCAAATTTTTTTCTATCGGAGTACTAGTTTTAGAAATATAGTTTATGGTCAATTTTTGGATCTGATACGTAATTTTTTGGAAATTTTTCTCAAAATTTTTTGCATTAAAAAGTAAAAAAACATCAATTTTTTGTTTCTTCTTGGACGTATTACTTAATTACTCGTTATCTCCAATCCAAAAAAATTTTCATAAAATTAATTACCAGATTCGAGCTATCGAGTAAAAACCATTATTTCAAATATAAGTACTTTCATAGAAATAAATGAGGTATTAAATACAAATTAAAAAAAAAGAAAGTAGTTTAAGATTTTTTGACTAAAAAAATTTTTAAAAAATAATTAGGTCTTAATATAATAATGGTTGCAATCAAATGTGAAAACCTAACCAGTTCCTTTTGTAAATAATATTCAGAAAAATTTATTTTGTAAACTGTTATACTTTTATGAATGATTTCCATAAAATTGGGACCCCAAAACCCGACAAAAGTCGATTTTTCTCATATAAAAAGTGGTCAAAAGCTAAAATAAATGGTTTCATCGGATTCCTGGGGAAAAATACTAAGGAATGTTAATTGGAACATAATCTTAAACGCGATTTGAATCCACTAGAAAAACTTAAAGTTTTTAAGATAATTCCAATTTTAAGGAGGCCAAAAAAAAAAACTTTCGAGAGCTATTGTGGGCTCAAAAATCGATGTTTTGATCTAAATCCAACGTAAAACTTATTTTTTTACTCATATTTTTGAATTCTGCCGGTGCGTTAGGAATCCCGAATAATTCGAAAAAAAAAACCAGTCTAATACATACACACTAGAGTGTGTATTATTTTCTTTTTTTCAAGATTTTTTTACTCCCCCGGATATTTTCGGATGTTTTGGTCATAAAAACCCTCCAGCTCTAAGGATTTTGATTTTTAATTTTAAAAACCCGTGCCACCAAGCACTTGAAGATTCCCATTTAAATAACAAGGGAATTTTGGATTTTTAGCTTTAGAAATATTTATAGAGGACATAAAGCGTTTTTAAAAGCTAATTTTTACTGGAAAATATACTTTCATATGTTGTAAAGATTTGCAAACAGCCCTGCATTAATTCCAAAAGGAATTCTTGGGCTATAACGCAAATTTACATGTTTGCTCAATCTTATAAAATTGTTTTTCGGTAATTATCGATAAAACGCTGCAACCTAAAAAACTAACCAAAAAACTTCTGGTTGTTCTACTCTTTTTGGTGAAGGTATCACCTTTCAAATGACGTAATCCGTGTATTTTTATCACTGATTCTCTCAGCGCTATAGTCAATAACCTACTGGTAATTTTTGATCAGAAATGACCAATTTTTAAATTTGTTTAAATTTCTGCGAAAATTGTAATTTTTGACGAAATTGAGTTTTATAGGCCTTAAAAATTTCTAAAAGCTTCGAGCTTCCAAAAATTTTTTACTCGTCTCTTTTCATTAAATAGTTTTTAAGATATCCGCGCTTTTCAATGTAATCATAAAAATTGACTTTTTTTTTAAAACCCTGAAATTGGGACTCTGACTTTAAATTATTATCTCTGGTTAATAATTTATTGAAAAGCAATTAATAAAAAAATTAATAAAAAATATTTGAAAATTTTCTACTAGCTTCAAATTTCAAAAAATTCTTTACTCTCCGCTTTTCAATAAATTATTAACCAAAGATGATAATTTAAAGAGTCAGAATTCCAATTCCAAGGTTTAAAAAAAAAGTCAATTTTTATCATTATCTTCGAAAACCGATATCTTAAAAACTATTTAAAGAAAAGAGACGAGTAAAAAATTTTGAAAGTTTGAAGCTTTTAGAAAATTTTTAAGGACTATCAAACTTTATTTCGTCAAAAATTACAATTTTCGCAGTAATTTAATCAAATTTAAAAAATTGGTCATTTCGGGTCAAAAATTACCAGTAGGTTAATTGACGAGACAATCAGCGATAAAAATACACGGTTTACGTAATTTGAAAGGTGATACTTACACCAAAAAAAGTAGAACAAACAGAAGTGTTTTGATTAGTTTTTGAGTTTTCAGCGTTTTATCGAAAAACCCGAGGAAAAACCCTATTTTATAAGATTGTTCCAACATGTAAATTTGCGTTTCTAGCCCCAGAATTACCTTTGGAATAAATGCAGGGCTGTTTGCATATCTTAAAAACATATGAAAGTATGTTTTTCAGTAAAAATTAGCTTTTTAAAACGCTATGTGGGCTCTGTAAAAATTTGTAAAGCAAAAAACTCAAAATTCCCATGTTATTTAAATGGGAAAATTCAAGTGCTCGGTGGCACGGGTTTTTAAATTTAAAAATCAATATATCTTATTGCTGAGGGTTTTTCATAACCAAAACCTCCGAAAAAAATGGGGGGAGCAAAAAAGTCTCGAAAAAAAGAAAATAAGACACTCTCTAATACACACACACACACATACATACAGACTTTTTTAAAAACCGGTCTTTTAGTTTTCTGGGATCTTAAAACATGCTTATTTTATGCAAAAAAATCAAAATTTCACCTATCACAAATAAAAAATATATAATTTAAGATTATTTTTATAATAACATTTTTCAACTACGTACGCCAATTTTCTATAATATCTATATGGCTTCTTTCATTTTTTACTTGATCACATCATTGTACTATATGTTTTTATTAAATTCCATAAAACATCCATACTTTTTTTAAATTTGAGAAAATTTAAATTAAAAAATGTATCATAAATATAATTAATTAAAAAAAACTCAGCCGCACGCGCGCCTTATTGAGAATATTACTAAGCATGAAAAGTATTACATTTATTCAATTTTAATTATTGACCAAATCGTGTAAAAAAATTCCATATTTCTGACCATTTCAAGAATTGGTCAAATTTTTTACTATTGATTGAACAATTCATGAAATGAGCAAGTGACTTTACCCGAAACGCGAATAAATTATATAATTTTCATGGAAAGCTAGTTCTTTCCACAGTAATATAATTCTTATTTTATCGCACTACGTACTTTAATAAAAAAAAAAGTAATTAGCACTATGGTTCCTCATTAGCAATAATAAAATGGCCTTAATGGTCTATTTTACATAACAAAGTATAATAAGAAAATCATAAGAAAAATTAAAAATGATCTTTTCCTTGATATTGTCAGTTTAAAATCTTATGGAAAAAATTAGACTTTTTACATACAAAAAAAAAAATAAGAACAAAAAAATGTTGACTTTTTTATTTTCTTCTTTAAAAAATTTTGAGAAAAAAAACTTATAACCGGTTTGTGTAAACACAACCTAAATGCATGGAACATGTTACTCAACATTCTAATACAATTTTCTATTTTTATAATTTGTAATTATCACCTCACTAGCTGTTAAGATTCTAAACCTAAACTATTTTGATTCCCTAAACCTGAATTATTATAAGTCCCTTAATCGATATTATTACAAGTCCCGAAACCTGAATTATTCAAAATCCCTGAACCTGAGTTATTCCAAGTCCCTAAACCGATATTATTCTAAGTCCATAAACCTGTATTATCCTAAGTCCTTAAGCCCAGATTTTTCAAAGTCTTTTAAAAATATTTTATTTATTTATGTATACTTACCTAATTATTCTAAGTCTTATTTGAACCCCCCCCCCCTTAAATAGGACTAATTTGCCCCCCCCCCCTTAATTTTCAAGTTCTGAAGTACCCCCTCCCTATAAACATGTTCCATGTTAAAAATTTTCAAAAAATTAACTCAATTTCTGATATCGAATTTCAGAAATTGGGTACAAACGATGTTTCAAAGGTCACAAATTTCAGGTCTCAAAATATGCTTACAAGGGGAGTTCAATACATTTGGAACACCAAATTACACCAAATGGTTATTAGAATGCCAAAAAAAAACGATTTTTCGATTTTTTAAGGTGCTCAATCGTTTTTTGGTGTCATTTAATGAAAAAATAAGTTCTACGTAAACCGCAACTAAAAATATTTAGTCTTTGGACAGCGCCAAAGCATTTTCGATTTTTGAAAATGGGCTCAGGAACGTCGGGTGGGACTAAAGCTACTAGATTTAAAAGGCAACATAAAATTAAAATTTCGGGGGGTATTTCATAGTTTTTTTGGTCGCTAAAAACGATGGAATAATTTATTTTGAATTATTAATTTTTTAAGGCAAAAAGTTATGAGCTAATTTCAGTGGTAAAAATATCAAAAATTGGACAGTTTTAGACGTCAAAAACTTGCTGCGCACTAAAAAATGTATAGAAATTATTTTAAAAGGGAATTACGCATGTTTTTTGGGTCACTAAAAACCATGAAATTCGTTATTTTTATTTATTTTTGACGGATTCAGAGTAATGGGCCAAATATTGTAGCTTGATTTTCCAAATTTAGCATTTTTTTGAGTTAAATGACTGGCAAGCGTACAGAGAACAGTGGTTTTCTGAACCACTAAAAAGGTAAATTATCATATTTTTGTACTTTTCTAACTAGTGCAGAATTAGTTGCTTAGATTTTTTTTAAGGGTGCTAGTTTAGTTCAGTGTTACCACAATGTCATAAAATATGGTTTTTAGGCAATTTTCCAAATAATGCTGTCATCTTGCAATTCAACTAAAATATTTCCAGTTGGTCTCATTTTTTTTGTATAAATTACACCTTTTAATCCTCGTTACGCGCAATTTTTCATCACTGATTCTCTCATCATAATAGTTAATAAACCTAAGGCCCATTTTTGGCCCTAAATGACCAATTTTTAAATTGGTGTTAAAAATTTAATTTTTGATAAAATTTTGAGTTTTATTTTTCTCAACAACTTTTTTTAAGTTCCAAGTTCCCAAAAATTTCTTACTCGTCCTTTTAGCTTTAGATCTTTCCGAGATATGATTTTACAAATTTAATGATAAAGTATGATTTTTTTAAAAAAACCTCAAATTGAGACTCTGTCTTTAAATTATCATATCTGCCAAACGTAAAATTGAAAAGAAACAAGTAAAAAATTTTGAAAATTAAAGTTTATACAAAATTATTGAGACCTATAAGACCTATTTTTAATATAAAATTTCAATTTTTGCTGCAACTTAAAAATTAGTCATTTTGGGCCAAAAATGGGCCTTAGGTTTATTAACTATTACGATGAGAGAATCGGTGATGAAAAATTGCGAGTAACGAGAAGTAAAAGGTGTAATTTAAACAAAAAAAAGAGACCTACTGGATGTATTTTGGTTGAATTGCAAGATGACAGTATTATTTGGAAAATTGCCTAAAAACCATATTTTATGTAATTGTCGTAACACTTGAACTAAACTAGCACCCTTAAAAAGAATCTAAGTAATTAATTCTGCGCTAGTTAGAAAAGTACAAAAATATGATAATTTACCTTTTTAGTGGTTCAGAAAAGTTCTCTGTACGCTTGACAGTCATTTAACTCAAAAAAATGCTAAATTCGGAAAATCAAACTACAATATTTGGCCCATTACTCTGAATCCGTCAAAAATAAATAAAAATAACCAATTTTGTCGTTTTAAACATGATTTCTACTCTAAATTTATTTACAGTGTCTAAAATAGGGTTTTTTTATAATTTTCAATAAAACGCTACAACTTCCCATGTTAACCAAAACACTTCTGGTTTGTTTCATTTTTTTGGTTCAAGTGTCACCTTTCGTACGCCATAAACCGCAATTTTTCATCATTAATTCTCTCATCACTATAGCCAATTAACTAATTTTTAACATGGAACATATTTATAGGGAGGGGGTACTTCAGAACTTGAAAATTAAGGGGGGGGTCAAATTTGTCCTATTTAAGGGGGGTGGTCAAATATGTCCTATTTAAGGGGGGTGGTCAAATTTATCCTATTTAAGGGGGGTGGTCAAATATGTCCTATTTAAGGGGGGTGGTCAAATTTGACCTATTTAAGGGGGGTGGTCAAATTTGTCCTATTTAAGGGGGGTGGACAAATATGTCCTATTTAAGGGGGGTGGTCAAATTTGTCCTATTTAAGGGGGGTGGTCAAATATGTGGGTCAAATGAAACTTATAATAATTAGGAGACTTTGAAAAATCTGAGCTTAAGGACTTAAGATAATACAGATTTATGGACTTAAAATAATATCGATTTAGGGACTTGGAATAATATTGGTTAAGGGACTTAGAATAATTCAGGTTTAGGGAATCAAAATAGTTTGGGTTTAGAATCTTAACAGCTAGTAAGGTGATAATTACAAATTATAAAATTAGAAAATTGTAATGTTGAGTAACATTTATATTATACCTAATCCTCAGCTGGAAGTAAACATGTTCCATGCATTTAGGTTGTGTTTACACAAACCGGTTATAAGTTTTTGCTATAAATGACCAATTTTTAAATTGCTGCCAAATTTGTAATTTTTGACGAAATTAGGTTTTATTAGTCTCATAAAATTTCCACAAGCTTTAAGTTTCCAACAATTTTTTACTCGTCTCATTTCCTTGAGTCGTTTTTAAGAAATGGCTCCTCAAAGTTAACATTAAAAACGAGCTTTTTTAAAAAATCGTAAAATTGGGACTGCGACTTCAAATTATCATATCTGGTTAACAAATTATTGAAAAGGGTAAAGTAAAAAAGTTTTGGAAATTTGAAGCTTGCACAAATTTTTTGAGACCTATAAAACCCATTTCTGTCAGAAACTGCAAAATTTTGTAGCAATTTAAAAATTGGCCATTTTTAGCCAAAAATGTCCATTTGGTTAATTGGCTATAGTGATGAGACACTTAGTGATAATAAATTGCGGTTTACGGCGTTTGAAAGGTGCTACTTACAATAAAAAAATGGTATTAACTAGAAATGTTTTGGTTAACTTGCAAAGTTTTGGCGTTTCATTGAAAATTACCGAAAACCCCAATTTCATAACATTGAGCCCTACGTTTTTAGGCCAAGAAGGCCCATTGGAATGAAATAACAGTAGTCGGCATGTTTTTTAATATAAAAAACTCATTCATAATCATTTGGTGTAAATTGGTGTTCCAAATGTATTGCTTGAACTGTTAGATGCGAAAAAATCAGAAATAAAAATTTCACCTAAAATCATGGTACCTTTAAGAGGAACCAGGTATTGTTTCATATAATTGATTATTTCTATTACCATATTGATATATTGCATACAATTTGCTATTTTCATATCTTGTAATTATCATCTGTATGATAGGTGTTAAGATCCTAAACTCAAACTGTTCCGATTCCCTAAACGTGTATTATTTTATGGGCCCCTAAATCGAAAATAATCGGAGGAGCAAAAAAATCTTGAAAAAAAGAAAATAAGACACACTCTAGTATGTATGTATGTATGTATGTATGTACGTATGTACGTCTGTAAACGGCGATATTTCACATTTGATATTAAGATATGCAACCATTATGATATTAAGATCTAATTATTTTTTTAAAATTTTTTTAGTCAAAAAATCTTAAACAACTTTTTTTTTTTAATTTGTATTTAATACCTCATTTATTTCTATGAAAGTACTTATATTTGAAATAATGGTTTATACTCGACAGCTCGAATATGGTAATTAATTTTATGAAAATTTTTTTGGATTGGAGATAACGAGTAAAAACGATAATTCTAGATATGATATTAGTAATTTCATAGAAAAAAATTAAGTAATACGTCCAAGAAGAAACAAAAAATTGATGTTTTTTTACTTTTTAATGGAAAAAATTTTGAGAAAAATTTCCAAAAAATTACGTATCAGATCCAAAAATTGACCATAAACTATATTTCTAAAACTAGTACTCCGATAGAAAAAAAATTTGGTACTACTTCCAAATAGAAAAAAATTTTGGTATTTTTTGTATTTTTTATCTTGGAAAAACAAAAAATTATTTTAGGTTGAAAATTTGAAATTTTTTATCGAAAATTCATTGTTGTTAAGCTCAAGAATTATGCGTAAAACTAATTTTTTTTTTAAATTTATTATAGTTGATACTCGAGTGTAGAAATTAAATAGAAATAAGTTTTTTGACCTTTTATCGAGTAAATTATGGTGTTATTTGTTTTTTTATTAACGTTTCGGTCTCTAGTTGAGACCCTTATCAAAATCTACAAAATTAATAAAAATTTGAATATACATAAAAATTTAACTGTAAATTTATAACTAATGTTGATCTTACTTATAATATAATAATTTGGACATATAAATTAGGTGTGTGAAACCTAAAGTCGTAAAAAACTTAAAATCTTGATATTCATGATTAAAAAATCTGTAAAAAATATATATGCATAAAATAATTTAACCTAATATGCTTGCAATTTTTTTAAATTACAATATTACATACCATAAGTCATTATCATATTACTTAAGTCAAATATAAAAAATCTTAGATAATAAATATATATGTATGTTAAAATAGTATCACAGAATGTTTGAAAAAATAAGTTAATCACAATAAATAATTGAATAAAATAATTGCAAAAATACAACAGTTATTATAATAATGTAAACAATACAATTTAAAAATAATGATAATTTAAATATATGTAAAAAAGGTACTTGTAGCGACATCTATTGGTATTTGATTAAAGATATGTGCAATGATTTTTAATCAATAAAGAAGTATGACAAGGTGACTAGGTATGTTGCCATGGTAACGTACGGTTATTCTATGTAAACAATATATGCATGTACTTTTTCATTTTATGAATCACAGATAAATATGGTTTGAATAGGCTTTGTGAATCTTCTTTCAGGTTGATAGGGTTTAATTGTGTGTTGATGTGAAGTTCCTCAGAAGTATTACGTTTATGATAAGAAGGTTCTCTGTCTAATATAGAGAAATCATTCCACTTAAAATTGTGCTTGGTGTCAATGTAGTGTTGTGTGACAACTTTTTCTTTTTCTTCACTCTTTTTTATGATATTATTGATGTTATCGTTGTCATTAGGAACTTCTATTGTTGGGATATTCTTATCTTTGTTCATACTTCTAAGGATTCTTGTACTTTTAGGTGGTTGAATTTTCTCTTTTTCCTCAGCTAATTTCTTTTCTTTTTTGATAATTCTGTCTATACCAGCCTTGTGTTTACCTATACGTACAGCTGCTTCTCTTTTGGTTTGACCGACATAAGATGCATCACATTGTTCACATTCAATTTTATATATGACATTAGTTTTCTCACCCTTAGGTGTTTTATCTTTGGCTTTGATGACTAGATTGCTATTATTATTTATGATGTTAGGTATTGGTACGATGCCATGTTTTTTTTGTCTCAACTAGAGACCGAAACGTTAATAAAAAAACAAATAACACCATAATTTACTCGATAAAAGGTCAAAAAACTTATTTCTATTTAATTTTTTTTTATTTTTTTAATCCGGCATTTTGGAAAGTCGAAAAAATTTTCCGCTTTTGACAAAATAAAAATGTCAACAAAAATATTTTTTTATTCGTTCTTAAAACCCCATCAGAGTTAATTTAAATGTCAAAAATTGAAAAGGTTTTCAGAATTTCATGTCCGCCATCTTGGAAAAAACGACAAATTTTCTGATGATACAGATATCAAAACTTATTCATATTTCTTGATTCCGAAATTTTTTTATCATAAATAATGTTTTCGTATTGTTTGAACGCTCATTAAATACAAACTTGGAATAGCCGCCATTTTGGAAAACTCGGAAAATTTTTCAGGCAGTATGCGTATGATTTTTCACTCAAATTTTACTTCATGAAACCCGTAAAATATGAGGTTTGACGACTTTTAATCATTCATATTCACAAAAAAACAGTATAATTACTGTTTTACGTTCCAAATTAATTAAATTAATTTTGATGAAGTTTATTAAAAATAAACAACGATCTATATGGAACAAATAAACATGATAACTTTTTTCATTATCTTTGTCTATGTGTCTGAGGACTGAGCCTCTCTTTGTCACACAGAATAATTTTTCTTGAAGAAAGTTATATGATGTTAATTTTTAGATGGAAAAAATTTTTTTATTAAAAAATGAAAAATCTGAAAGTTCATTTCAGCTCTGCAAGAAAACAGGGCGAGCTTCATCAGTGTGAGACTACTACAACTACGCTACACATTTTTCTCGCTCTAATATCTTTTGTAATATCTTGGAAAATCGAAAAATATTTTGGGTTGAAAAATTAAATATTTCCCACTTAAAATTCATTTTTCTCACCCTAAAAACCCCCTTGTAAAGTTCAAAGTTGATTATTTTAAGAGTGATTCTTAGTGAATTCAGCAAAAGTTTCGAGGTCGGGTCGCTGAAACTGGCTAAAAAGTTTTTTTTTTCCAATTACCTATCCAAAATAAATTATGCCCTCAAAATTTTAGCACTTATATTGAAAACTAAGCCCAGGGCGAATTTTTGAGAAAAAAAACACGTTTTCATCTTTCCTCAGCCGCTCATTCTTCTTTTATATGCCATTCCTTCTGGAAACGATTAAAAATTATGAAAAAAGAGGTACTATAATAAAATTTTTTCAGGTTATCCAGTCCTGCTATTAGTTTTTGAAAATTCCTACACGGGGAGACAGAAAAACGATAAATTCACAGGGTATTTTACGGAAGCTTCAGAAAAATTGTATATCTGAGTTTTTTATTAAGCTTTTCAGAAAAAGCGTGTTTTTATATATATTTTCGGATGCCATATCAACCTAGATGCGATCGAACTTCTTAGACCCTAAATCATCGAAAAATCGTAAATTTTTATTAATTTTTCTCATTTTTTTCAGTTTTTTGAATTTTTCCGCTCTAAATGACTCCGAATGATTTAAATAAGGGAAAATTCATATTCCCAGGGAAATTTTACATACTATCTTTATTTAAATATTTTTTAGGCTTTAATGTAAACGAGCTCACAGCAAATGCCTCAAATGCAAAAGTCGGATTTTCATCATTTTCAACAGTTTTTCTGAATTTTCTCGCACTAAATGACCTCGTACGAGTCAAATAAGTTTAGATTTGGATTCTCCAGGAAATTTCATATGGAAAGCTGATATGCTGGAGGCGTAATTTTTAATTTTTCATTCAAAACAATTTTCCGATTTGCCAATATGGTGGACCAATAAACATGAAATGTTTTTCTTAAGCTCGAAAATCCCCAGGAAATATAGAAAATTCCTCTTCACGTATTTCGTTCCGCCATATTGGAAAATTGGAAAATATTCTGGGTCAAATAATGCAAAATTTCATTAATAAAAACGTTTTAACGACCTCGAAAACCTCCAGGTAATGTAGAAAGTTCCTTTATTTAGGAAGTTATAACTCTCTGAGCCAGAAAGTAGTACTACTGGTTTTGTTTGTTTGTTAGTTAAATCATTCGGAGTCATTTAGAGCCAAAAAATTCAAAAAACTGAAAAAAAATGAAAAAAATTGAAGAAAATTTACGATTTTTCGATGATTTTAAGGTCTAGGAAGTTTGTTCGTATCAACGTTGATATGGCATACAAAATTATATATAAAAACACGCTTTTTCTGAGAAGCTTAATAAAAAACTCGGATGTACAATTTTTCTGTAGTTTCCGTAAAATACCCTGTGAGTTTATCGATTTTCTGGCTCCCCGTGTAGGAATTTTCAAAAACTAATGGTAGGGCTGGATTCCTGAGGAAATTTTACTAAAGAACCTCTTTTTTCATAATTTTTAATAGTTTCCAGAAGGAATGGCATATAAAAGAAGAATGAGCGGCTGAGGAAAGATAAAATCGTGTTTTTTTTCTCAAAAATTCGCCCTGGGCTTAGTTTTCAATATTAAGGACTAAAATTTGGGGGCATATTTCATTTTTGATAGGTAATTGGAAAAAAAAACTTTTTAGCCAGTTTCAGCGACCCGACCTGGAAACTTTTGCTGAATTCACTATGAGTCACTTATAAATTTCATGGTCCCACATCTTGAAAAATCGGAAAATGTGATGGGTTGAAAAATTAAATATTTTCGACTGAAAATTCATATCGCTTGCCCCAAAAACCCGTTTGTAAGGTGAAAAGTTAATTTTTTTGAGTATAATGGACCGCTATCTTGGAAAATCAGAAATTTTGTCGGGTTGAAAAGTTAAATATTTTTCACGGAAAATTTATTTTCCTCGCCCTAAAAAACTGCCTTGTAAAGTTAAAAGATAATTTTTTTAAGTTTAACGGTCCGCTATCTTGGAAAATCAGAAAATATGTTGGTTTGAAAAATGAAATATTTTTGACCGGAAATTCATATCTCTTGCCCCAAAAACCCCTTTGTAAGGTGAAAAGTTAATTTTTTAGAGTATAATGGTCCGCTATCTTGGAATATTGGAAATTTTTTCGGGTTGAAATATTTTTCACGGAAAATTTATTTTCCTCGCTCTAAAAAACTGCCTTGTAAAGTTAAAAGATAATTTTTTTAAGTTTAATGGTCCGCTATCTTGCAAAATCAGAAAATATGTTGGGTTAGAAAATTAAATAATTTCCACCCTTTTAAATATTTTCCACCCAAAGTTTATTCTGCCTTGTAAAATTAAAAGTTGATTTTTTCAAGTTTTCAGTCCGCCATCTTAGAAAATCAGAAAATATGTTGGGTTGAAAAATTAAATATTTTTGACCGGAAATTCATATTTCTTGCCCCAAAAAGCCCCTTGTAAAGTTAAAAGTAATTTTTTTTTAAGTTTAATGGTTCGCTATCTTCGAAAATCGGAAAATTTGTTGGGTTGAAGAATTGAATATTTTTCAACCAATATTTATTTTTCTTGCCTTAAAAAACTCCTTTGTAATGTGAAAAGTTGATTTTTTTAAGTTTTTCAATCCGCCATCTTGGAAAATTGAAAACTATGTTGGTTTGAAAAATTGAATGTTTTCCACCCAAAATTCATTTTTTTCGATTTAAAAAACCTCCTTTAATGTGAAAAATTGATTTTTTCTAGTTTTTAGTCTGACATCTTAGAAAATCGGAAAACATGTTGGGTTGAAAAATTAGATATTTTCCACCCTTATTTCATTTTTCTTGCATTAAAAAATCTCTTTTAAAAAATTAATTTTTTTAGGTTTTTCAATCCGCTGTCTTGGAAAATTGGAAAATATGTTGGGTTGAAAAATTAAAAATTTTATTAATAAAAATGTTTTTTTTAACCTCGAATACCCCTAGGTAATGTGAAAAGTTCTTTTTTATTCGTAAATATCGAAACTCTCAATATTAAAATTTTAATAAATGTAATTTTTTGATGAGGAGTTAGATTTTTCGCTATTATTCTTAAATGTGCGTACCAAATGGGCTACAAGTTTAATCAGTTCGGGAGAAAACGGTTTTTTTCGATCTGGTTATAGGGCGAAATAGTATATTAAGTATTAAGGGAACTAGCAGGAGTACTAGCACGAGTGCTCGGCGAAGCCGGGCACGAGTGATACGTATTCACGCAAGTGTCTAAAGTATTTCGCCCATGGTGCTTACAATATTTTTTGCCTACCTAGGCGTAGATTGAGTGCAGAAAATTCTTTACGTGTGAGTTTTATGTCCTGGAGGGCAAAAAAAGTGTTTTCGACGCGCTTAGAAGAAAATAATTTTGAAAAAAATAAAAATAGTATAAAGCTATTACGGTTAAACATTTTTTTCAAATAATGTTTTATATATTTCATAATGGTAGTAAAAAACGCCTTTTACATGCATTTATAGGAATATCACTATATATTAAAACTAAAAATAAGGCTATATATTATTATTACCTTATATATATCCGTCTAGTGATTTCGTTGAATTACGTCAATACCGACGCGTTTCGGAATTAAATAATTCCATCATCAGGGTTTAAAAAACACTAATATATTTACATAAGTTAATAAATAACATTTAAAACACTTAAAACACTTAAACTGCCACATTTATAAGCGAACATAACGTTTGCAAACATATCGAGTGCGCGCAAAGATAGCCGGCGTGGCACTGGCAGGTATAAAATTTTTATTTGAATTTTAAATTTTAATATAATAAATTTTATTTTCAAAATTAAAAGAATATTATGCCGTATGTATACGTTTAGATGTAAATATTGTACAATTATTATTCTTGTTATTGTTGATTTTGTAGAATATTTATTGCTGTATTATATAATGCATGTGATTTAAAATGCAATTGATCATTTAATATTTTATCTTTTGAGTCTTGGATTTTGAAGGCTTTATAAATTTCAAATTCTTCTAAGGCATTCATGATGTTTCCCTTATTGCATATATGAAGGGGGGTTAAATTATTTTCTAGGCTTGTACAGTTATGTTTTTTGCTGACGATGTGTTTAGCAAAATTAGATTTGATATTTTCTATAACTATAGGAGCTCTTGGATTCTTAGGTGGTATATGCTCCGAATATCTAGCCATAAATTTCCTCCCAGTTTACCCGATGTAAAAGGAGTCACAATCATTACAATTAAGCTTGTAAATTCCTGATTTTTGATGTAGGGGTGTGTGTTTTCTCTTCTTTAATAGTTTAGATAACTTGTTGTTCGTCCTGAAGCCCACTTGATAATAATTAAAGTTCCTGAAAGTATTTATTTACGTAAACGGAGTGTAATTTCCATATATTGCTGACACATATTTGGTTTCAGGTTTTATTATGCGGTTTTTTTGTTTGTAAATTAATTTATTAATTATGTTACTATTGTATCCATTGGCAATGGCTATATATTTTATGGTGTGTATTTCCTTGATGTAGTTTTCTTGATTTAAAGGTACTGTTAGTAATCTATGGATAAATGAATTGAAACTTGCCATTTTCTGTGAATGAGGATGATGTGAGTCAACAGGTATAACGGATGTTTTCCGAAATCTCCTCCTTGAAACATTTTAGGTTGGTAGAAAGCCGGTATTGCAGAAAACGACAGTTTTTTTTGTGTTCCGAATCTCACTCATCTGGTAAATCGCGACGACCGTTCGGCTTGATGTTTTTTGGTGATTTTTGAACATGGAAATATTTAAATAAAATTAATAATAATTAAAGCGCGAATACGAAAGGATCGTTTTTCCTTCTAAAATGCTAAGTATTGCTCTAATCTTTTGTTATTCGCGCTTTAATTATTATTAATTTAATTAATTTAATTTTATTTAAATATTTCCATGTTCAAAAAACATCAACCCGAACGGTCGTCGCGATTTACCAGATGAGTGAGATTCGGAACACAAAAAATAACTGTCATTTTCTGCAATACCGGCTTTCTACCAACCTAAAATGTTTCAAGGAGGACATTTCGGAAAACACCCAACATGATCTGTAGTAGTTGGCTTTCTGTATATATTAAAATCAAATCGCTTATTGTTTTTTGTAACAGTGATATGTAAAAAGTTTATGCTATTGTTATTTTCTGTTTCAAGAGTTAACTGTATATTGCTGTTTATGTTATTTAAATACGATTTCAGGGAATCTAGCTGCCTGTTGGTACCATTATATATGATGAAAGTATCATCAACGTAACGTGTATAGAAAATAATATTTTTTGTGATAACATTGTTATTTGAAAAAAGATATTTTTGTTCATAGTAATTTAAGTAAATGTCAGCGAGAAATCCAGATAAAGGTGATCCCATTGCCAAACCGTTATTCTGGTAGCAGAATTTATCATTAAATGTAAAATAATTTTGTGATAAGACGGTTTTTAGAAGTTTGATGATTTCCTTTATTTCCAATTCGTTGAGACAGCTATTTTGATGTAATTCATTTTCTCAGATGTCTATGGTTTCATTCACTGGTATCATCGTGTATAAATTTACTATTTCAAGGGAGGCTATTTTATAAGATTTCTGAATGTTGATGTTTTTTATTTTATTCACAAATTCTATGCTATTTTTTATGCTGTGATTATTTTTAATATTAATGTTAGATGATAAAATATGTAATAAAGATTTTTCAGTATTGTAAGATGGAGCAGTTTTACGATTTGCGACAGGACGAATAGGTATTCCATCCTTATGCGTTTTAAGTAGGCCAATAAATTCAGGTGCGGATGCTTTGATAGGCTTAAGAAAGCGTTTGTGGGAGCTGTTAAAAATAGAGCTGCTTTCCTCGATGTTAGAGTTTAGATTTTTCACAAAATTTTCTGTTGGATCCATGTCTAATTCCTGAATATTATTTTTTATAAGAAAGTCTTGTGCTTTTTTATCATAGGTGTCAGTGCCTACTACTACTACAGTTTCGCCTTTATCTGCTTTAGTGATGAGAGCATTATTATCTTTTAGTTTCTTTTTTATTTGATTAATTATTTTAATGGAAAAACTATTTTCTTAAATTTTTTATTTCGTTACTATTATTTTTTTTTTTTTTTTTTTTTTTTTTTTTTTTGTCAAGGGAATCTTGTGAATCTTACATCAGCCATGGAGTGTTTGCGGGCCTTAAAGGCCCGCAAATTTCCATGACCGCCCAGTTGCACAAAGTGTACAACTGGGAGACCACCGGCGAGCGCGGTCGCCGGCTACGCCCCAGATTCTTACTGGATAAACACACTATAAACCCCCCTGCGCTTGTTTGCCCCAAACCGGAACTCCCTTTTCAGGTATAACTTCAGTTTGGGACGCGCAGCCTAGGCAACTGGCCGCTGCCTTCCCCCAGCCTAGTGACAGGAGAGCAATCTACGATAGAAAGCCCTCCTCCTTTTTCTTCAACAAGGTGGCCCTTACGTACTCTGCTACTTTGTTCCAATTTTCAGAACTTCGTAGCATTTCCGGAACCACCTTCTCTGGCCTCCAAATCGGGAAGGGCGGGTGCCCTTCCACGTAGCGCATACATCCGAAGAAAGTGTGCTCCACTGTATCCTATCATTTTTATTATTATTATTATTACTATTGTTTTTATTATTATTATTATGTATTAAATTTATATTTAAGTAGGAATTTAATTTATGATTTAAAATTTCACGAACGTTGTTTTGTATATTTTCATCAGCAACATTTTTTATAGTAGCTTCTGTATAAATGATTTCTTTTACAAGGTTATCTTTTGTTGGGTTATCAGGGATGTTATATTTTAGACCTTTATTCAAAAGATCAATTTCTTCGTTGGAAAAGGAAATTGTTGTTAAGTTAATAAGACGTGGATAAAATTTGTGTTTATGTTTATATTTATTTTTACACACCATAAAATATATAGCCATTGCCAATGGATACAATATTAACATAATTAATAAATTAATTTACAAACAAAAAAACCGCATAATAAAACCTGAAATCAAATATGTGTCAGCAATATATGGAAATTACACTCCGTTTACGTAAATAAATACTTTCAGGAACTTTAATTACACAGGCACACAAAAAAAAAAAAGTCTTGTATCTGAAACCAGACCTACCTACAGGTAAGTTTTTTGATGTCCTAAAACCGAATCTGAAGTCAGAATTTACCCATCACCCTTAGATTTTGCCCCAGCTACCCCCAGCCACCCCCTAAACCGCCCCAAAAAGCAAATATTTTACTATGTCCAAAATTTAAGAATAAAAGTACTTTAGTTACGTATTTTGATGTTCTAAAACCGAATCTGAAGTCAGAATTCACCCATCACCCTTAGATTTTGCCCCAGCTACCCCCAGCCACCCCCTAAACCGCCCCAAAAAGCAAATATTTTACTATGTCCAAAAGTTAAGAATAAAAGTACTTTAGTTACGTATTTTGATGTTCCAGTCGAAGCATCAGGAAGGGGCAGGGGTTTTGCATGGATTAAAAGCAAAGCCATAACGTACGTCAGCTGTTACCTAACTCCAACAGGACGTATACAGGACTACTATACGAAATTGGCAGACATAGAGGACTTCGCAAGAGAAGCGGGTGGCAACTTAATTGTTGCAGGAGACTTTAATGCCAAAGCTGTCGATTGGGTTAGGTTATAATAAGTTAGGTTATAGGGCATAATACTGACTCAAAAGGAGCAGCGACACTAGAAATGGTGTCAAGGCTGGGTCTCGTTGTTCTAAACGTGGGTAACACCACAACCTTTAGAAGGCCCAGCTTTACTGAAACTATAATTAACGTCTCCTTCGCATCCGAAGGCCTGTGTACGAGAGTCAATAACTGGCACGTCATGGAAGTCTTTACTGCGAGCGACCACCAGTACATCTCGTTCGAAATTCAGCATGAGAGACTGTCCCCTGGAGAGGCATATAGGCCAAAACCAAGAGGCTGGAACCTCAATAAGCTGAACAAAGAAAAATTTATACGAGTTTTAATGATGGGACAAAGGGCAATTCTAATGAAACCCCGCAGAGTAGGAAGTAAGGAAGACGCGGAGAATGTAGTATCCGAAGTAATGACGCTGCTCAAAAAAGCATGCGACGCTTCCATGCCTCGAAAAAGGTTTAATGGAAGGAACCCACCTGTATATTGGTGGAGCACAGAAATTGCAGAGTTACGGAGGCAAAGCCACATGACGCGAAGAAGAGCAACTAGGGCCAAGTCTCGCGAAGAAGCAAGAGAACTGATGAGAGTTCATAAGGAAGTGAAGCGATCTTTGAGGCGGGCAATCAATGCCAGTAAGATCCGCTGCGAAAGGAATCTGTGCCTTGAAGTTTACAACGATCCCTGGGGATTGGGCTTCAAGATAGTCACGAAAAAGCTAAGGGGATTTGCTGCTAGCTCACTAATGGACGAAGAGGAAGCAAGGACAGTAGTTGATGCTCTGTTTCCGATGCACCCAACGAGAATAGACCAAGAGGAGGACATTAGGGTAACCGAAATCCCGGACTTCACGCAAGAAGAGCTGTTCGCTGCCGTAGACTCTCTCAGAAATAAGAAAGCCCCCGGCCCAGACGGCATACCAGCCGAAATTATAAGAATCGCTGCGCACGAGTGTCCGTCATTGATGTTAATGATGTACAACTCGTGCCTACGAGCTGGAGTTTTCAGTAGGCGATGGAAAAAGGCACTGTTGGTCCTTATCAGTAAAGGAAAGGGAGATCCTACACTCCCGTCCTACTGGCGACCACTAGGACTGCTGGATACAGCTGGAAAGGGCTTCGAAAAAATGCTACAACCGCGTATCTTAAACGCAGTAGAAGCAGCAGGGGATTTATCTCCTCGGCAATACGGATTTAGACGGGGGAGGTCCACGATCGGGGCTGTGAAGGAGGTCGTTGACGCGATAACTAGGGCCCAAACGGGTAATCATTACTCACGTAAAATTACTCTTTTGGTCACCCTGGACGTCAAGAACGCATTCAATTCTGCAAAGTGGACAAAGTTCCTTCAAGGACTAAATGACTTTGCAGTACCAAATTATTTGATGCGGGTAATGAAGAGTTACCTAAGTGACAGAGTACTATTGTACGAGACTCTTCAAGGGAAGAGAAGTAGGAAAGTGACAGCTGGTGCAGCTCAGGGCTCCATATTGGGACCTGACCTATGGAACATCTCTTATGATGGTATCCTGAGGATGGAGTTAGCGGATGGCTGCTTTATGATAGGCTATGCGGATGATATTGCCCTCGTGATCATAACAAGGAACGTGCAACAAGCACAGGATAGCTTGAGCGTCTGCATGTTAAAGACAAACGCATGGATGGAAGAGCACGGATTAAGTCTGGCAGTCGCTAAGACCGAGATCGTGATGTTCACGGGGAAGCAAATCAATACCGTTATTCCAATACGGGTTGACGAGGATACCATTATAGAGACGAAAAGGTTCGCCAAATATCTTGGAATAGTTTTGGATACGAAGCGGACCTATTTCGAACATATTTCTCAAAGGGTCAAGAAGGCAGGTACCACGACGCTAGCCCTGAGCAGGCTGATGTCGAACATGAATGGACCAAAGTCCAGCAGGAGAAAGCTGCTAATGTCCGTAACTCACTCCATCCTATTGTACGGAGCGGAGATTTGGAGTGAGGCACTGGATAAGGATATATATTCGAAAGGTATGATAAGAGTGCAGAGGCAGGGTGCTCTGAGAGTTTCTTGCGCATACAGGACTGTCTCGGAAGCGGCAGTTCTTGTCATCGCAGGAATTATTCCTATTCAGCTACTTGCCAAAGAGCGTAAACTTATTTATGATAGAAAAAATGAAGGCGACGTCGACCGTATCAGAGCGGAAGTTAGGAGGGATGTGATGCTGGAGTGGCAGACGCTCTGGAGGGATGGCACAGACAGCGCATGGACCAGGCGCCTCATAAAAGAGGTCGCGCCCTGGACTCAGAGAGGGCACGGAGAGGTAAACTACTTCTTGACACAGTTCCTCAGTGGCCATGGGATTTTCCAATCTTATCTCTTTAGGATGGGAAAGGTCGTGAGCCCTGAATGTGTATTCTGTCTCGACAAACGAGATGACGCGCGTCACACGTTTTTCGAGTGTGACCGCTGGATAACTAAAAGGAGAGCACTGGAAGCAGAGGTTGAAGAAGTCACACCCGATAACATAGTCGGAAAAATGCTCCAGAACGAGGAATCATGGAGCGTCGTGGCAAGGTACGTGGAGGAGATTTTGCGTACAAAAAAGTTATTGACGACACCCTAACTAGGAGCCGCGTGTAGGAGCAGTCAAATTAGACGGTTCTTGCACGCGGCACCAATGGGGGGATAATGGAGGACGTACAAGGATATTTATTTATTTATTTATTTATTTATTTATATATATATTTATTTATTAATAAAGTTACTTATTTATCTAGTTGACGACACGGTGAAATAACAAGAAGGAGAAAGAAAGGATTAATGGATGGAAGGATCTTCAACCAAAGAAGATACATGGCCTTAAGTCAACCCGATGTAATGTGATAAACGGTTCCGAGCTGACTTGTATAAGGTATGATGAGGGGTGAGTTTAGTCGGTAAACATGGGGCAATGCATTCTTTGTAGAGTGCCTTGCCATCATGGAGTCCGACACTGTTCATAACACCGGGTTCTGTTCGTGCGTAACGCATTCTCACCTCTCTGCCACTGTGCAAAAAAAAAAAAAAAAAAAAAAAAAAAATAAATAAATATTATTATTATGAACACTATTATAATTGTTGTTATCATTATTATTGTCGTTATTATTATTATCATAATCAACACTATTATTATCATTATCATTATTATTATTATTATTATAATTTTTTTTTTTTTTGTCAAGGGAATCTTGTGAATCTTACATCAGCCATGGTGTGTTTGCGGGCCTTAAAGACCCGCAAATTTCCATGACCGCCCAGTTGCACAAATTGTACAACTGGGAGACCATCGGCGAACGCGGTCGCCAGCTACGCCCCAGATTCTTACTGGATAAACACACTATAAACCCCCCTGCGCTTGTTTGTCCCAAACCGGAACTCCCTTTTCAGGTATAACTTCAGTTTGGGACGCGCAGCCTAGGCAACTGGCCGCTGCCTTCCCCCAGCCTAGTGACAGGAGAGCAATCTACGATAGAAAGCCCTCCTCCCTTTTCTTCAACAAGGTGGCCCTTACGTACTCTGCTACTTAGTTCCAATTTTCAGAACTACGTAGCATTTCCGGAACCACCTTCTCTTGCCTCCAGATAGGGAAGGGCGGGTGCCCTTCCACGTAGCGCATACATCCGAAGAAAGTGTGCTCCACTGTATCCTATCATTATTATTATTATTATTATTACTATTGTTTTTATTATTATTATTATGTATTAAATTTATATTTAATTAGGAATTTAATTTATGATTTAAAATTTCACGAACGTTGTTTTGTATATTTTCATCAGCAACATTTTTTATAGTAGCTTCTGTATAAATGATTTCTTTTACAAGGTTATCTTTTGTTGGGTTATCAGGGATGTTATATTTTAGACCTTTATTCAAAAGATCAATTTCTTCGTTGGAAAAGGAAATTGTTGTTAAGTTAATAAGACGTGGATAAAATTTGTGTTTATGTTTATATTTATTTTTACACACCATAAAATATATAGCCATTGCCAATGGATACAATATTAACATAATTAATAAATTAATTTACAAACAAAAAAACCGCATAATAAAACCTGAAACCAAATATGTGTCAGCAATATATGGAAATTACACTCCGTTTACGTAAATAAATACTTTCAGGAACTTTAATTATTATCAAGTGGGCTTCAGGACGAACAACAAGTTATCTAAACTATTAAAGAAGAGAAAACACACACCCCTACATCAAAAATCAGGAATTTACAAGCTTAATTGTAATGATTGTGACTCCTTTTACATCGGGTAAACTGGGAGGAAATTTATGGCTAGATATTCGGAGCATATACCACCTAAGAATCCAAGAGCTCCTATAGTTATAGAAAATATCAAATCTAATTTTGCTAAACACATCGTCAGCAAAAAACATAACTGTACAAACCTAGAAAATAATTAAACCCCCCTTCATATATGCAATAAGGGAAACATCATGAATGCCTTAGAAGAATTTGAAATTTATAAAGCCTTCAAAATCCAAGACTCAAAAGATAAAATATTAAATGATCAATTGCATTTTAAATCACATGCATTATATAATACAGCAATAAATATTCTACAAAATCAACAATAACAAGAATAATAATTGTATAATATTTACATCTAAACGTAAATATACGGCATAATATTCTTTTAATTTTGAAAATAAAATTTATTATATTAAAATTTAAAATTCAAATAAAAATTTTATACCTGCCAGTGCCACGCCGGCTATCTTTGCGCGCACTCGATATGTTTGCAAAAGTTATGTTCGCTTATAAATGTGGCAGTTTAAGTGTTTTAAGTGTTTTAAATGTTATTTATTAACTTATGTAAATATATTAGTGTTTTTTAAACCCTGATGATGGAATTATTTAATTCCGAAACGCGTCGGTATTGACGTAATTCAACAATGTCACTAGACGGATATATATAAGGTAATAATAATATATAATTTAATTAGTGATTTGGACATGTAACACACCAAATGCATGGGACCTTCGCCGTTGCATAAAATGCCCAATGCATGCGCGTATTGTAATACACGCATACATATATATTTATACTAGCATAGGTGTGAGGGGGGGCTCCGCCCCCCCTGATCTATTCCCGGTGTTGTTGTTATTTATTTTTTATTATTATCATGTTGTTATTGTCCAAAATATATATCAATGTCAAAAAAAATTAACGCCTTGAAATAAGCTAAAATTTTTTTCTTAATGTAGACCTTTTACCAGTTCAAATGTAACCAATAAGATAAAATTTGTAGTAAATTCAAAGGAATGGTGTAATTTTGAAAATGGGCCAGATCAGGCTATTTTTGGACCTTTGAACAGACATATTTCGGGCCCATGAGGTGCTAGAGGACTAAAACTTTGGCTGAAGGACTTTTTTATCACCCCAAACTATACCCTAAAATTTGAGTTGAATATATATAATATATAGTAAAAAATTTTATTATTTTTTTTTTTAATTTTAAAGCAACGTACGTATTTAATAAGAATTTAACTTAGTACGCATACATTACATTTTAATATAGAATATAAATTACATTATAATATACACAGATCCACAAATAAATGATTAGAAATACCATAAAAATAAAAAAATGAAAAAAATTTTTTTACCAGCTTTAAAAATATTTTATAAAATTTTAAAGATACCTCCGTTTTGAATAAAAATTTCAGAGAATACGTAAAAATTAGTGCTGAATCGAATACTATGAAGTGCGATAGCTAAATTTTTCGATAGTCTCGAGATATTTCAATTTTTGTTAAAATTTTTAAAAAATGTTATCAAGTTCAAAAATACTAAAAATTAAATATCTCAAAAACTACGACAGCTAATCAGAAAATATAGGGCCTATGTCACCCGCAGACTTTTTATCTTTATTTTGACACCGGTTTCATGCCAATTGGTTCGGCGGTTCTTGCGTGATGAGTGGACAGACAGACAGACAGACAGACAGACAGACAGACAGACAGACAGACAGACAAACAAATAAATTTTCAAATATATATAGTATTAAGATTTAAATACAATAAATACGAGAGAGAGATATCTCTCCATAATAATAATATACATGTATCATGACAGGCGCCGGTCATGATGCTTTAGATAAATACGAACACGGAACGAATATGTCTGGGAAACGTTGCTACTTTTAATATTTGAATATTTTAATAATGTATGTAGGTGGCAGCATTTCCCAGGCAGTAATTTATTGATATCGAATAAAAAGAAAATTATCATTACCAATTAAATAATTAATTAAATTATTAAAAAACCTAATAAAAATGATATAAATAATTGAATGCCCTTTTTTGGATTCAATTATTATGTAAATATGTATATAATTTGTAAAATAGTAATTTTTAAGTATTATAGAATAAAATAATTAAATCATAAGTATTATAATTAAATACCCCTTTCTTATCTATAAAATGTATAATAATCATTAACTATAAATTAAAAGTATTTAATAAAATAATTAAGATAATCAAAAATAGACATAACGGTTAAAATATATTTTATTAATAAAAAAGGGTTATTTATTAAATTAAGTTGTAAATAGAAATTAGCAATAAGTAAAAAAAGGATTAATGTATTAAATATAAATTATAAAAATAATAAATAATAATTAAAAGTAATTAAAAAACTAAAAAGAAGAATTTCGCGCCAAACGCGAAAATCCTTCCAGAAACTTCTAGAACAAATATTTATGTAAAAATCTCAAACATGTGTGAGTGATTCGCAAAAAGGTATATAAGAAAGAGCACACCGACATCACGCAACACTTGTTTGGGATTCCTCTAAGAGCTAAGTTCGCAAGAACGGTCCTCTTTGTAAAAGCACACTCAATAAATCTTAACATTGATCGAATAAATTAATGTTCTTATTTATGCAAAGGAATCCTAAAACATTCATCAGCTTCGTTAGGTGCAGAAGTGCACCGACCAATTACTAGAGGTGCAACCTCGACTTTATTTTAGAACTCTGCCGTTCGAAGGGCTCGATACCCTCGTTCCAAAGAGGAAGTTAGGCGGTTAGGTCAGTGTTCGTTATTAGGAAATTTAAATTATTGTGACCCCTCCTTCCGAGGGATTACAGACACCGTAATACAACATTAAACATGTTCTTTAAATCTAAAAATAAGGGCAAGATTACAAATTTAAATAAATTTGGACTTAGTATTATTCATGATGATATTTTTGATACACGTACTAGCATAGCTGAGTATATAACGTCTTCTCCTAACATAATTCATTTTTCCACCAAAGTATACACATCTGGTGGAGTATATAATTTTTATCACGAGGATGTTACGAGGGCATGTTGAGCGCATGTAAGTATAAAGAGGCTTCTTTTTATACTCTGTATTTGCTTGTGTTTATCATATTTTAATATGGTAAAATTTTAAAAGTCTAGTTGTGTATAGAATAAATGGGACCAGGACGTATGGTGTGAATATATGTGTGTCGATCGCGAAGATATAGAGGGCGTAAGCTCGCAGATAGATAGAGCAGACGAGAAATATTTTTATACTTCCTTTCTGTTAACTTCCTTCTTTTTACTTCCCCCAAAAAGAAGATACAGACAGAACGTGTTTGGCCATTAGTCAGTGCACATCAGGTGCAACTTTTATAAAAGTTTAATTGAATATTTTTGGAATCTGAACTTATAATTTTAGAATTTATATTTTAAATGAAATTATTAATAAGTGGCGTTATTATTTAATTATAAATTATTGACTGTATCGAGTTTTGGAGTGATTTGGCGAGTTATTAAAAGTTTTATTGGATTTTCTATGGTTTGACGTCTTGGAGTTTTATCAACCACGAGGCAGCGCCTATTGTCGTTTTGGACATTATTATCAAATACAATTGAGGATTAGCCATTTATTATTATTCGATTTTTAATTCCAAGCTTGGTATCAATATTCTATTATATTCTACAGTGACGTCACGAAGAAGAAGGATTCAGGTATCAATTGAAGTAATAATTCTAAAATCATCGAAGTTATTGCGCATTTATTCCTTTCATCCTGCCTTCCCTTAGTTTTATTATATGCATATTACGAAAATTTAAAATAGATTACTTATATTGTATTAAATTGGTTATATATCGCCCTATCGAATTATTCTCTCTCTCTCTCTCTCTCTCTCTCTCTCTCTCTCTCTCTCTCTCTCTCTCTCTCTCTCTCTCTCTCTCTCTCTCTCTCTCATATCTCGTAAAATCATTTAAATAATAAAATTGTTGATATTTCTTAATAAATACGAAAATCGTATCAGGTCGCGAATTATCGCGCCTTTTTATAATTTTAGGTTAAGAATATCTCTGTGTATAATTTTAATTAAATCAGTAGTCAAATTAAATAACATAATAAATAATAATTTTGTATTTAAATATTGTTTTCTTATTATTTCGATTCTTAGAATGTAATACCTTATATATATGGGTAAGTTTATGAAAATTTTGTAATCATTTTATAACATAATGAATTATAATGAATTATAATGAATTCGGAAACCTCCTGATTTTTCCCGTTATAGTTAAAGTGATTTGTATTTGCGTTATAAAATACTTTAACGGATCCCCTCTGACACGCGGGATAAGAAACGGCATTTCAATATAATTATTATTAAATTACACCTTTCTTATACCGCGAGTCTCATCTAATAAATTTTGTTTGTAATATGATAGAGGTCTTGTTCCTTTAATTATTTAAATTAATTATTATTATTATTTATTATCTTAAATTTATCATATTACAATATTAACTCGATATTGTTTTTTGTGAGTTCCAGCAAAATTGAAAAATCAACTGGACTACGGTTTATTTGCAATAATAAATTTTATTGTGCAAATTTTATATCAGCTGCAATTATCCAGTTCTTTAATTCTATCAAATTAACCACAAATTATTGCATGGATACTATCATATATTATTTTGGCGCCACTACTTCTGTTTACACTATTACAAGTTCAAAAGCAAGTTGTACAGCATTTAGTAAGGAAAATCTATCTTATTTTGGATTGGAAATTACCAAGCATAAAAATTTTTTCTTTTACTCATTTTCTTCTCAAATTTACTCTCCTTAAGATAAGTCTTTTAATTAGTTCTAAAATCTTTTTTATATCCATTTAGTGTGTGTGTGTTTGTGTGTGTTAAAAATAAAAAAAATTGCAATTTGAATAAAAAAAACAAACATGGGTGCCCAAATGGGGGTGTCCAAATGAGGGTGACCAAATGGGGGTGCCCAAATGGGGGTGTCCGAATGGGGGTGACCAAATGGGGGTGTCCAAATGGGGGTGCCCAAATGGGGGTGTCCAAATGGGGGTGCCCAAATGGGGGTGCCCAAATGGGGGTGTCCAAATGGGGTTGACCAAATGGGGGTGTCCAAATGGGGGCGTCCAAATGGGGGTGACCAAATGACCCATGTCGGCGGCGGCGGCAGCGTTTAGAATTTTATAATATAGAGAAATATATATATATTAGAGTGGACCTATTTTTGGACTTTGTGGAAAAGCTTTGCTCCCCGGGTTTTTTTGTGAAGTTTTGGTCATAAAAAGTTCCCAGTTCCAAGGATTTTGCTTTCGCCTTGCAAAAACACGTGCCTGTAACCACCTCAATTTTCCCAAAAGGTCCACTTTAGCCCAAAAGGACCACATTGGTCCAAAAGGACCATTTTGGCCCAAAAGGACCACATTGGCCCAAAAGGTCCATGTGGCCCAAAGGGCTCAGGCGACAGCGGCGACGTCAGCGGCAGCGTTTATAACTTTACAATATATAGAGATATACCTAGTGCTAAGCACAAACTTACTAAAGCCAACGTTGCCGTACTACAGTGGGGACATCTATCTACAAAATACTCTATTTACTTAAACGAGAAATAAGAAATTAAATTAAAATTAAAATTAAATTAACTTAGAAATTCCACTGAATTTCTACCTTACTATCAGCGGTTTCTTGCGCTTCAGGTAACTTACCTACTTTCGTAAGTTCAAAATTTTACCAATAGATAGCTGATTTTCTTTAAAATTTTCTATATAAAATTCTCTATACAAATCTCTTTACTATAATTATTTTTCTTTATTAAATAAAATTATTAAAATTAAGAGTTCCTTGAGTTACAAGGTTGATTCCAAAAACTTTTACTTCATCAAAATGAATTTATCAATTTGCTCTAAATGTAACTTTGAAGTGTTTCAGCCTTATTTTGCAAAATTTGTAATAATAAGTTCCACGAAACTTGTGAAATCTTAATTTTAAAATCACAAGATAACGATATTAACATGGAACATGTTTATAGGGAGGGGGTACTTTAGAACTTGAAAATTAAGGGGGGGGGGGGGTCAAATTTGTCCTATTTAAGGGGGGGGGGGGTCAAATATGTCCTTTTTAACGGGGGGGGGGTCAAATTTGTCCTATTTAAGGGGGGGGGTCAAATAAGACTTAGAATAATTAGGTAAGTATATATAAATAAATAAAATACTTTTAAAAGACTTTGAAAAATCTGGGCTTAAGGACTTAGGATAATACAGGTTTATGGACTAAGAATAATATCGATTTAGGGACTTGGAATAATTCAGGTTCAGGGACTTATAATAATTCAGGTTTAGGGAATCAAAATAGTTTGGGTTTAGAATCTTAACAACTAGTAAGGTGATAATTACAAAATACAACAATAGAAAATTGTATTGTAATGTTGAGTAACATTTTTATTATATCTAGTCCTCATTTGGAAGTAAACATGTTCCATGCATTTAGGTTGTGTTTACACAAACCGGTTATAAGTTTTTTTTCATATATGTAGTACCTGTGCTCAACAAGATCAAGTTAGAAAGACTTTTTATCTTCCTTCCCTCAGCAGAGAGAGATCAAATTCGTCAACTAGCACTAGCTCTAACAAACGCAAGAAAGATGATCTTGAGGCCCTTTATCAGCTATCCATTGCTCTGAATTCCACTAAAAACACAGTTCCAACTAAAACTGTGGTCTCAATTACTCCATCAACTACTCATGCTCTAACCTTGGTGATAATAGACCAATAGCCTCAACTTCTAGTATCTACTAAGCCTCTGTTACCTGTAAATCCTGACACACTTATCTCCAGGAAATCAATGAAGCTTTTTTCAAAAATTTTGAGTCACTACGTGAGGATTTCTAAACAGCTGAGTAATATCTGAAAAATTCAACAACAATTCATCATGAGCTGTTCTTCAACAATCAGAGGTCACGCTAATGTATTCAATGCTCATGAAGGCCAATTAAAAGATTTCAACTTCCTTCTCAGGTAATTTGAGATGGATTACTCAAGTAACCTTATGATCTCAGGTCTAGAAAACATTGAGAATCCTAAAGTTGATTTAAAGTGTATGTTCGCCATTCTTGGCAACTATCTCAACCTTAACATCACAGAATCTGACATTCATGACCTTCTGACTCCTCATTTCATAGAGTCATAAAATTTCAGGATTTTTAGTGATAAACCGTCAGGACCAACCGATTTAGTACTGAATTGTTTAAATGCCCATTGAAGGTCATCATTTGTGATGTTTTGAAATTTAAAGAGAGGTGTAGGCGAAGTACTAACTGGAGAATGAGCAGTATTTGTTGACATTGACGCATTTTTCGTGGAGATGAAATAACTGTTAATTGCATCAGCTGAAAGGAAATTTTTCCGTTTATGATTTATTTTATTTTTAACGTTTATATAATAATCGTCGTATGTGGAATTAACAAATAAATATAATTTATATAATGACGCGTTTCGGTATTTTAAATACCATCCTCAGATTCTATTTATTAATTATTAAAAACTTTTTTGTAAATTTGTAACATAATTACATCGTTAAAGATTTTTAATTTAAAAATGTGTATATAAAAATAAAACATAATAAAAGTTTGGTTTTTCTATAAGCGTGTACACGTTTATACTAAATAAATAATTTTATTATTCTAATATTTATATAAAATTTTATATTATTGTTTATTCTGTCTATGTTTTCCATCACTGTTTATCATATATTTCTATCACTGTATCGAATAAACTAAGAACAATAATATTTTCTAAGAAATAAGACAAAGAAAAACAATAAGCGCATAAATAATAATGAGAATCTATACGCAGAAGAGAATAAAACACTAAAAAATCTTAAGAATAACCTTACGGACCCTACAGAAAATTTTGTAAAAGATCTAAGCAAACAAATTAGCTTAAGTGAAAGAATATTTGATGAAAGAACAAGGAGATATTTAAAACCAATAAAAGCATCAGCACCTGCATTTAATCAAGTTACATAAAGAAGGACAACCTATAAGACCGGTCATGAACCACAAAACATCTCCAGGTTATGATGCAAGTAAAAGTTTAAAACAAATTTTAGCAAGCAGTATAAAATTAGATAACAACATAGGTATAAAAAATGTATATGATTTCGTAGAAGAGGTTAAAAATATTAAAATGCTACCAACATATAAACTGATTTCATTCGACGTTAAAAATATGTACACAAATATCCCGGTTGACGATTCATTACAAATAATCAAGCAAAATCTAACAAAAAATAATATGGGCAAAATAGAAATTCAACAACTAATAGACATGTTATATACAATATTACAGCAAAATTATTTTACATTTAACAATAAATATTACAGGCAGAATAAGTGACTCGCAATGGGTTCACCAGTATCAGGAATTATAGCGGACATATATTTAAATAAATATGAAAATGACAATATTTTTTATGAAGAAGGAAATCCATTTTACAAGCAAATAATTTTTTATAGAAGATATGTAGATGACACCTTTATAATATTTAACGGAAGTAATAGGCAAGCGGACAATTTCAAAAATTATCTAAACAGTATACACAAAAATATTACCAAAAACAACAGTAGTCTAAAATCGATATATACAGAAAACCCACAAACACTGATACAACAATACATGCGAGCTCATACCATCCTTATGCACATAAAATAGCCGCACACAACAGTTTAATATATAGGGCAACCAAGATACCATTAGACAATGATAGCTATAAGAGGGAAATTAATGTAATAAAAACCATAGCAATTAATAACGGCTACAGTGAGAATATGATCAACAAACTTATTAGAAAGAGACAGAAAAAAAGTAAAATGAGCTATAAAACAAAAGACAGCAACAAAAAATATGTATCCATGAATTATACCAAAATCTTACTGGAATATATGTAAAATGTTACCAGAAAAATAAATCTTTTGATGGCCTTCAGAACATCAAATAACATCGGAAAAAAGCTATTACATCATTATAAAATATGTAAAACCGAAGAAAAAAGTGGCGTATATAAAATGAAATGCAGTAAGTGTGAAAAGATATATATAGGTCAAACGGGTAGAACATTCTACAAAAGATTAATCTTAAAAAATATAGGTAAAAAAAAAATTATGAAATCAAAAAATTTTTTTCATTTTTGTATAAAATAACTTATAACCGGTTTGTGTACACACAACCAAAATGCATGGAACATGTTTACTTACATCTGTAATCTTACAGCATAGACACACAAAAAACAATACAATTTCCTATTTTTATAATTTGTAATTATCACCTTTACTAAATGTTAAGATTCTAAACCCAAACTATTATGATTTCCTAAACGTGTATTATTCTAGGTCCCTAAATAAAAAATATTCTAAGTCCCTAAACCCGAATGATTCTAAGTCCCAAAATTGAAATTATTCCAAGTCCCATTTGACCCCCCCCCCCCTTAAATGGGACATATTTGACCCCCCCCCTTAAATGGGACAAATTTGACCCCCCCCCTTAAATGGGACAAATTTGACCCCCCCTTAAATGGGACAAATTTGACCCCCCCCCCTTAAATGGGACAAATTCGACCCCCCCCCCTAAATGGGACATATTTGACCCCCCCCCCTTAATTTTCCAGTTCCGAAGTACCCCCTCCCTATAAACATGCTCCATGTTAAAACGACTGCACAAAACATTTCTGAACATAAAAGCAGTGTTCAATTTTTAATCTACAACCATTTTTGAACCATAAAAAGGGGTTGAAAGGGGTAAACAGGGGATGAAATTCTAAAATTTTTGCTTATTTATTCTTTTACGAAAACCAATATAATAGAGGACTTTGCGGATTTCTCTGCATGAGTCTGGTGTTTATTTTACACATCAACTCACCCTTTTAAAAATGAAAGGGGTGAAAAGTGTATCAAAGGTTTGAAAATCGCTAATTTTATACGTTTAGTTTTGATAGCTAAAGCTCAATGATTAAGGGGTTTTTGATGATGCTGAAAATGATTTCGGAGTTTGTTTCCATCTAGAACCCGTTTCTTATCATAAATAAGGGTTGCAAGGGGTAAAAAGAGGGTTGAAATTCGAAAAAAAATATTTTTACGTTTAGGAATACAGGTTTTATAATTTTTTACTTTTTTGGAAAAAAGGGAAATTGAGAGGCAAAAACGAATCTTTGCATACATTTTTATCTTTTTCAAACTTAGCAGATAACTATTTTTGTTTCAGTAGCCCATATTTTTCTAACTGTAAATTCACTGTAATCTTATATTTCACTTCTGAAACCTTTGTCAAAATTTAAGCCTTCCTTTTTTTTGGAATTATCGTTTTAGATTTATACCTCATTTTTTCATTTATCATACCAAAATTATAAATTTTTATGACTGTTTTCCGAAATATCATACTTGAATTATATAAGCGTGGTAGAAGAATATCGGTAAGGTAGAATTTACATTTACATTAACATTAGAGGTAAGATTCGGAGTAATTTTTGTTCCAAATCTCACTTACCTGATAAATCACAACAACTGCTTGAGGCTGTTAGGCTGCTTACACACGCAAGTGAATTTGTAAAGTGAATTTGTAAAATGAATTTTCAATGGCGCGTTAATTCAAAATTTAAATAAACCTAAAAATCTAAAATTAGCTAAATTAATTAAATTTTTATATAATTATTATTTGCTAAATAATATTATTTTATTTTTTATTTATTTTTACAATAAGTTCTTTAAAAATTGAATTATTTTCGCTAATTTCAGATTTTCGGGTTTATTTAAAATTTGAATTTTTGCGCAGTTACAAATTCATTTTACAATTTCACTTCACAAATTCACTTGCGTGTGTAAGCAGCCTTATTGTTGTTCTTCTTTCTCGAGCAAGCAAATATTTAAATATTCAAAAAATCAAATGGTTTTCCATTTTTAGAAACTATTAATTTAATTGTGGTATAGTGCAAAATGAAATATATATTTGCTTAGAGAATATAAAAACTTTGTTAATTAATTAATTTTAACATGGAACGTGTTCATTGGATGGGGTATTTGGAAAAGTCTGGTTTGGCAGGGGGGACCTACGTAGGGACCTATGGTGCAGAAGTACCTAGGGACCATTGGTGCAGAATTTTTAAAAAATTTATTTTAAAAATCAATAAAAAATAAATTAATATTATTTAAAAAACTATAATAATTTGAAAATTTAATTAATTTTGTTCACTTTGATGTCTGAGCAGCATGATTTCTATAATAAAAATCTAAATATAAATATTTGGATATAAATATTTATATTATGAACACAATAGATACTTTATTTTTTTTATTTTTTTTTTTTTTTAAGGGAAAAATATGTGAATCTTGCATCAATCATGGAGTGTTTGCGGGCCTTAAAGACCCGTAAATTTCCATGACCGCGCAGTTGTACAAAGTGTACAACTGGGAGACCACCGGCGACCGCGGTCGCCGGCTACACCCCAGATTCTTACTGGATAAACACACTTTAAACCCCCCGCGCTTGTTTGCCCCAAACCGGAACTCCCTTTTCAGGTATAACTTCAGTTTGGGACGCGCAGCCTAGGCATCTGGCCGCTGCCTTACCCCCTGCCTAGGGGCAGGAGAGCTCTCTACGATAGAAAGCCCTCCTCCTTGTTCTCCAACAAGGCGGTCCTTACGTACTCTGCTACTTTGTTCCAGTTTTCGGAACTCCGTAGCATTTTCGGGACCACCGTCTCCGGCCTCCAAATCGGGACGGGCGGGCGCCCCTCCGCGTAGCGCACACATTCGAAGAATGTGTGCTCTACTGTATCATCCACGCCCGGACAGTGCAAGCACTACTTTGTTGCCACCTTATGCCAATGCTCCAACATGACACGGAAATACCCGTGTCCAGTTAAGAACTGGGTAAGGTAGAAATCCACCTCCCCATGCTGTCGTCCCATCCATGCCTGCAGGTCAGAGATCAGTCTGCGCGTCCATTGGGAATTTTTCTCTTGGTTCTTTTTCCATCGTTTCTTCCATGCTTTCATAGAGTTGAAGCGGGCGCGAGTGGATGCCACTTCGTGCACATCTACGCTCTCGTATATGAATTTTCGCTCCAACGCTAGCAGCTCAATGGGTATCACCGAAGCAACAAGCTGGATCACCTCTAGAGATACCGTCTGGTATCCGCAGGCGATCCTCACTGCCGCTTGCCTCTGTACCGACGATATTTTATGTCTATACTTGGCAGTTTCTGTGTTCTTCGCCCTGACTTCTGGTCCGCAGAGCAGGACAGAGTTGACGACTGACATCAGGAGCTTTCGCTTCCCTGGTTTGGGTCCCCCAATGTTGGCCATGAGCCTTGAAAGGAAGGATGCGACCGACGCTGCCTTTTCACACGACCTCTGAAATTGCTCCCAGAAGGTCAGCTTGTTATCAAGCTGAACTCCCAGGTATTTCACCGATGTTCTGGTTCGGATCGTGTGAGGGTTTACGCCGTCTTCGATAATTACATCAAAGTCGGTGGGAACCCTTCGACGAGTCAGCAGTTAGATCTCCGTATTTGGGATCGCAAGCTGGAGCCCGTGATCGCACATCCAGAGGTTGATCCGTCTCATGACTAGATTCAACCTTTCCTGGGTCACTTTCATGTCCCTGCCAGTTATGGTCAGAGCCACGTCGTCGGCGTACCCGATCAGGGAAACTCCTTCCGGGAGGTGGACGCGCAATAAGCCATCGTAAAAGGCATTCCACAGATCCGGTCCGAGAACCGAACCTTGCGTGATGCCTGCACTTAAAACCCTTTCACGCCTTCCATCGAGCGTATCGTAGAGCAGTCTCCGGTCCCGCAGGTAATCCTTTAGTACGTTACCCAGATACCTGGGTATCCGGAAATCGTACTCGATGGACCGGAAAATTTCATCCCACCTGGTCGAGTTGAAAGCGTTTTTGACGTCCAGCGTTACCAGAAGGACGTCCTTGCGAATTGCAGGCCGCTTTTCCCTCTCAGCCTCTACGGTATCCACGACACGCCGAATGGCGTCTATCGTGGAATGCCCTTCACGAAAACCATGCTGCTCTTCAGAGAGACCACCGCCCTTCTCGATTGCCCTTCTGAGCCTTGCCCGGAGCAAGCTCCCCATCACCTTACCAATGGTATTTAACATACACAAAGGTCTGTAAGATGATGGAGAGTCCGGGGCTCCCCCTTGCCCTTGTTCAATAGCACGAGACGTGCCACCTTCCACTGCTTTGGGAACACTCCAGCCACCAAACACGCATTGAGCATGCTTAACATTATCATAACAGGATACCAGGGATTACTTTGACCGCTCTTTTGAGCACTTCCGCTGGTATCCCGTCCGGCCCCGGCGCCTTGCCATTTTTCATGGCCTTTATGGCCTTGACCATCTCGCCTTCGCTGAACAGCAGCACTTCCTCCCTGGGTGGCCTCAGGTCTGTCCCGTGCTTTTTGCGCCTTTCGTCGTGTCCTGTGGCATTCCTTCCAGAGCTCAGCTGTTTCGGGAGTCCACCAGTACACTGGCTTTCTTCCTTTCCAGGGCCTGCGGGGAGGCATCGAGGCATCACAAGCCCCGCATAATAGAGACGTTACTTTCTTAACTAAGATTTCAGCCTCATGGGAACTTGTGGCCCCTTCATGCCAAGCGGGGATGGACGCTGACTCGATTCGAAGATACTCTTCGAATCTGTCTTCGTCCATTTTTGTGACGTTCCAACCCAAGGGGCGCCTCCTGTACGGAGGTCGTTGTGAGGTTCCTTTTAATACCCGGAAGGCGATGTAATGATGATCATTACCATTGTATTGATCATCCATCACCCTCCAGTCGCCTATTCTCCCGGACGCAGCTTCTGCAGCGAAGGTTATGTCCGGGATAGAGACACGCCAACCCGGCCTCTAATAGATACTTTATTATCAGTGTTATAAGTGAACATGTTGCATGCTCGTTGGTTGTGTAGTTACACAAACCGGTTATATTTTGATCATTCTTTTATAATTAATATTTATTTTTTTGTAAATTTAGGAGCAGAAGGTTACTTATATTAATGAGTTTTCATTCTTGCATTGGAGACTTGAAAAAGCAGATGTGATTGTTCTTTTAAAATTATTTCGTTAAATTATAAGCAAACAACAGCTTGGAGAGAATAAATAAAAGAATTAGTCCCTAATAAAAAGCCGTTATCAAGAATATGACTCTAAAAGAAAGTTCTTTTATAACAGCTGAATGATATAATGGTAATTTAATTTGTTTGGCCATATTAAAACATCTTAAATATAACAATTTTGAAAGTTTTAGGTCTTATTCCAAAGACGTTAACAAGAATATGACTCCAAAATAAGATCTTCATAACATTTGATTGATGTACTGATTAGTTACATTTAGACGATCAAGTCTCAAGTGATATAAAATATAACGTCGTTAGAGTTACGGTCATAGGGTCATGTAAAGAAATGTAGATAGATCGATCCTTCAAAAGACAGGTAATTTACGCATGGATTCCAAATTATTGGGTGATCCAGCTGAATACAGAAGCTGCAATCTTGTTGTTTTGTAGAGTAAAGTTATTTTGCGAACTCTCTATTTTTTACAGGAGCTCATAATGACAGTTAAGATTGCAGCTGCTGTATTCAGCTGGATCACCCAATAATTTGGAATCCATGCGTAAATTATCTATCTTTTGAAGGATCGATCTGTCTACAATTCTTCACATGAACCTATGACAGTAACTCCAACGACGCGACGTGGATGGCTTTATATATCTTGAGACTTAATCGTCTAAATGTAATTAATCAGTAGATCAATCAAATGTTATGAAGATCTTATTTTGGAGTCATATTCTTGTTAACGTCTTTGGAATAAGACCTAAAACTTTCAAAATTGTTATATTTAAGATGTTTTAATAAGGCCAAACAAATTAAATTACCATTATATCAGTCAGCTGTTATAAAAGAACTTTCTTTTAGAGTCATATTCTTGATAACGGCTTTTTATTAGGGCCTGATTCTTTTATTTGTTCTCTCCAAGCTGTTGTTTGCTTATAATTTAACGAAACAATTTTAAAAGAACAATCACATCTGCTTTTTAAAGTCTCCAATGCAAGAATGAAAACTCATTTATATAAGTAACCTTCTGCTTCTATATTTACACAAAAATAAATATTAATTATAAAAAAATGATCAAAAAATTAATTAATTAACAAAGTTTTTATATTCTCTAAGCGAATTTATATTTCATTTTGCACTATACCACAAATTAATTAATAGTTTTTAAAAATGGAAAACCATTTATCTTTTTGAATATTTAAATATTTGCTTGCTCGAGAAAGAAGAACAACAATAACAAGCCTCGAGTAGTTATTGTGATTTACCAGGTGAGTGAGATTCGGAACAAAAGTTACTCCGAATCTTACCTCTAATGTCTTCTACCTTACCGACATTCTTCTACCAATCTTATATAATTCAAGTATGATATTTCGGAAAACAGTCTATGTAAGAAAAAAATCTTTTCTTTTCTTACTATAGATGTGATATACTTAATTTATCTATTATGAAATTTCGTGCGTCAATTCGATAACTAACCTTATTTTATCAGTTTTGCGCCCCAAACGTAGGCAATGCTTTTATTTATTTACTAGTTTTTTCTAATGCTCTAAAATTTCATTTGTTTTATGTTCTAATTATTGTGTATACATAATTTTTGATAAAAGGACAATTTTATTTAGATGATACTTATTGTTTTTATTTGTTTTTGTGAAAAGTTGGAAAAATGTAAAATTTACTTTGTGCACCTAAATATGCCTACTCTCTAATTTTGAATCTCTAAATTTTATAATAATTTTTATTACAGTATTCACAGAATATTATTTATTTTATATAATACATGCACTTGCAGAAATCATTAGACATAATTTTTGGGGACTATTAGCATGCAACTTGTTTATAGGGAGGGGGTACTTCAGAACTTTAAAATTTAGGGGGGGGGGTCAAATTTCTCCTATTTAAGGGGGGTGGTCAAATATGTCCTATTTAAGGGGGGTGGTCAAATATGTCCTATTTAAGGAGGTTGGTCAAATATGTCCTATTGAAGGGGGGTGGTCAAATATGTCCTATTTGGGTGGGGGGGTAAGATTTGTCCTATTTAAGGGGGGTGTTCAAATTTATCCTATTTAAGGGGGTGATCAAATATATCCTATTTAAGGGGCGTGGTCAAATATGTCGTATTTAAGGGGGGTGGTCAAATTTATCTTATTTCAGGAGGGTGGTCAAATATGTACTATTTAAGGGCGGTGGTCAAATATGTCCAATTTAAGGGGGGTGGTCAAGTTAGTCCTCTTTCAGGGGGGTGGTCAAATATAAACTATTTAAGGGGTTTGATCAAATATGTCCTATTTAAAGGGGGTAGTCATTTTTGTCTTATTTAAGGGGGGGGGGGGGACTTAAATGAAACTTAGAATAATGAGAATTTGAAAAATCTGAGCTTAAGGACTTAAGATAATACAGGTTTATAGACTTAAAATAATCTCGATTTAGGGACTTGGAATAATATTGACTAAGGGACTTAGAATAATTCAGATTTAGGGAATCAAAATAAATTAGGTTTAGAATCTTAACAGCTAGTAAGGTGATAATTACAAATTATAAAATTAGTAAATTGTATTGTAATGTTGAGTAACATTTGTATTCTACCTAGTCCTCAGCTGGAAGTAAACATGTTCCATGCATTTAGGTTGTGTTTACACAAACGGGTTATAAGTTTTTTTTTTAAAGTTTTTATACTGCATATAAAACCTAACCTTAATAATAATTGATTGCATAATAAGGATTTGCATTGTTGATTCGGGAGCTAATCGTATATATTTCTAGTACAACAAAATATATTTATTGAAATCAACTTTATTTTTTATTTTGAAATGCATTTGTAACTACTGTTAACATCTGATTTTTTTTATGAAATCTATCGGTGTGTCGAAAACTCATTTATGTAGCTCCACGAATCGCTAATCGCGTATTAGATGTAATTGTAAAAAACGGTTACCAACTGAAGATGATACTAATTTTATAGATATAGCATTTATTCCAGATGCAAATTATAATGAACCAGTAGATCAGTATGATGAATCATTCAATGAGGATGAAAATAACGTCACTGACGAAAATGATGAGGAAAATTTAGATGAAAATAACATTTTAGGTGGTGCTTACGAGCAATTTTACCCAAATTATGATAATAAGCAAAAATTATTAGAGAAGGATCATAATTATAATTGGGTTTCTGGAGAATATCAACAAGATCCAATCGCTGAGTTAGAAAACTTACTTTTATCGAACGAGCAAAGAGAAGAGATTAATAATAAGATTCCTATTAGAACATATTTTAGACGCCACGAAAGAAAATGGCTTTGATTTATCAAGCATTTTTAGGCATTCTAATAACAAACATTGTAAATAAGCGAAAAGTTATTGGTCCGAAAACGATTTGCTTCATGTTCATAAAATAGCACTTGCGTTGTCTAAAAAAAAATATCTAAATATCAAAAATTTTTTTAAATTATCAAAAGCAACTGATCAAAATTTATATGATCGAGTATGGCGTGTTCGAGCATTATGTGATATTTTAAAAACAATATTCAAAGCTTTGGATTTCAAATTATCACTTCCTACAATGGTAAGTCATTATCTAGTTGATTCGGAGATATAGATTTTAACATGGAACATGTTCATTGGATGGGGTATTTAGAAAAGTCTGGCTTGGCAGGGGGGGGGGTGAAAAATTGACGCTTTTAGGGGGGGGGGGTCAAAAATTGACGTTTTTAGGGGGGGGGGTCAAAAATTGACGCTTTTAGGGGGGGGGTCAAAAATTGACGCTTTTAGGGGGGGGGGTCAAAAATTGACGCTTTTAGGGGGGGGGGTCAAAAATTGACGTTTTTAGGGGGGGGGGTCAAAAATTGACGCTTTTAGGGGGGGGGTCAAAAATTGACGTGTTTAGGGGGGGGGTCAAATGGACTTAGAATATTTTCGATTCAGGGACTTTTGGTGCAGAAGTACCTAGGGACCTATGGTGCAGAAGTCCCTAAAGACCTTTGGTGCTGAAGTACCTAGGAACCTTTGGTGCAGAAGTACCTAGGGAGCATTGGTGCAGAAGTACCTAGGGACCTTTGGTGCAGAAGTCCCTAGAGACCTTTGGTGCTGAAGTACCTAGGAACCTTTGGTGCAGAAGTACCTAGGGAGCATTGGTGCAGAAGTACCTAGGGACCTATGGTGCAGAAGTCCCTAACGACCTTTGGTGCAGAAGTACGTAGGAATTTTTGGTGCAGAATTTTTAAAGAATTGATTGTAAAAATTAATAAAAAATAAATTCATATTATTTAAAAATCTATAATAATTTGAAAATTTAATTAATTTTATTCACTTTGATATCTAAGCAGCATGATTTCTATAATAAAAGTCTAAATATAAATATTTGCATATAAATATTTATATTATGAACACAATAGATACTTTATTATCCGTGTTATAAGTGAACATGTTCCATGCTCGTTGGTTGTGTAGTTACACAAACCGGTTATAAATTTTTTAAAGTGTGAATTGGGTCATATTGACCCACATTGTACTTATTGATGCAAAAAATATGTGTGTTTTCGGAAAGTTAAAATAGTTTGGTACAAATTATGCGATAAATATGAATATAAACGTCGTCTAATAGATCTTCATATAGCAGCGATTTTTTCCTTAATGTCAAAACCCTCATCAGCTGATCTAAAATTGATTTTAGTAGGAATCAATACCCCGTTATCAGCACTTAAGTTTTTGGATCGTGCAATAAATTTATGGTATGACTTAATAATTTTCCATGGCTTCATTGTTTGATAATGAAACAAAGAAGCAATAGAAAGTTAATACAAGTACCTTGTCGTGATCACTTAATATTATCTAATACTATAGCATCATCAGCAAATCCTAATACTGCTGTAGCAACTGTACTAACCAAGTATTTTAATTAAGAACCTCCCACATTTAGTATTTCAATTAAATTATTTAGCCTCAAATAAGTATCCTTGAGTCAATGGCGGAAAATAATACTAGTTCGGTGAATTTCTTTTCCAAAAATAATAATGTTTTCACTCAACGCCAAACTAATGTGATTTGAAAATTTAATTAAATATAATTAAACATTTTTGCAAGTTAAAAATAACAATAATTATAAAGAAAGTCAAAAAGTAGAATGCTTACTATGTAAAAATAATCATTTTTTCTACAACTATCCTAAATATATTAAAATTTCAATACCAGAGGGATATGAGTACGTTAAGTTTATACCCAGATGTTGCAACTGTCTTATTAACCTTGCATATTTTAGATAAAAACCTCACAGAAATTCAAACACCTGCAAGAAAAATCACCATACCTCTATTTATGATGATAACCTTGGGAGTAACTAGTAAAACCCCAAAACTTAAAACAATAATAATACTTCTAACACAAGTCAATCTACTATTACCCCTGTAACACAAACTGTCCAAAGCTCACATAAGACGTCAGTAAATTTTTTAAATTCCTCTTCTCAAACCTTTTTTTCTACAGTAGTAGCCAGGGTAGTAAACAAAGATGGATATGAATTTTTCGCAAATAAAATTCAGAAATAAAATTTTAATTTCTAATACAGAATAAGTATGCTTTTATATTTAATTCTTTTTAATTTAACAAATATTCACTCTTTTATAACTGATGCATAATTATTCATATTTTCTTCTTTATATTTTTTTCTGTTTTTTAGCGAGCTGAATTATATAAATTTCTATAAAATTATTTTATAAGTATTTCTGAATAAACATTATTTAGATCATCATTATCAATAAATCTATTCGCAACACTAAATATATATATATATATATATACTAGCATAGGTGAGAGGGGGGGCTCCGCCCCCCCCCTGATCTATCCCCCGTGTTGTTGTTATTGATTTTTTATTATTACCATGTTGTTATTGTCCAAAATATATATCAATGCCAAAAAAATTAACGCCTTGAAATAAGCTAAAATTTTTTTCTTAATGTAGATCTTTTACCAGTTCGAATGTGACCAATATGATAAAATTTGTAGTAAATTCAAAGGAATGGCGTAATTTTAAAAATGGGCCAAATCAGTCTATTTTTGTACCTTTAAACAGACATATTTCGGGCCCATGAGGTGCTAGAGGACTAAAACTTTAGCTGAGGGACTTTTTTATCACCCCAAACTATACCCTAAAATTTGAGTTGAATATATATAATATATAGTAAAAAATGTTTAAAATATTTTATAAAATTTTAAAGATACCTCCGTTTTGAATAAAAATTTCAGAGAATACGTAAAAATTAGTGCTGAATTGAATACTATGAAGTGCGATGGCAAAATTTTTCGATAGTATCGAGATATTTTAAATTTAATAAAATTTTTAAAAAATGTTATCAAGTTCAAAAATACTAAAAATTAAATATCTCAAAAACTACGATAGCTAATCAGAAAATATAGGACTTATGTCACCCGCATTTTTTTTTTCTTCATTTTGACGCCAGTTTCATGCCAATCGGTTCGGTGGTACTTGAGTCATTAGGGTACAGACAAACAGACAAACAAACAAATAAATTTTTAAATATATATAGTAGTAAGATTAAGATATAGTAGTATACAACGTGTTCGATCCGGGGATGTAAAGGCGTGGTTTAGAAAAAATTAAAAAAGGGGAAAATGCACGTTAAGTGGGGGCATCTTCGGAGTTCGGAGAGAAAAGGGGAATTACGAGTCGGTCGGCTTCGGGCACGCAAACCATGTCCTCGAATTAAAAAATTCTTTTCTGCTTCGACTGCACGTGTTTTTTTACATGTTTCTTATCAACAAAATAAAAGAAGATAAATCAAGTGTAAGAGATTTGAAGAAATTACTAAGGGACCCTCCCGAGGTGTCCCCCTCCGATTTCGATGAAACTGAAATATGTTATAGAGCATCCAAAAATAAGCGACACGTATTTTTTTTTATCGGCCAATAAATGTTTCTAAGGGGTGAAAACCACCCTTAAAAGTGACCCCCGAAAACGATTTTTTTTTAATTTCACGAAAAATACGTAGAATTTTCAGGCAAAAACCATGGCATTAATTAACTTACTAATAGGCGGTTATATGTATGATTGTTTTCCTAACAAGGGTTGCAACCCCTATTTTTTTAAGGGGTGAAAAGCAAATTTTTTTAAACATTTTGTGTTCCAAAAATTCAGGAACTTCCTGTAAAATTCTAAAAACTATAAAACTTTGAAGTTAATACTAAAATAAAGTTGACGTGTTTCACCGTTCATTCCTCAAAAAATCCCTGAGGCTAATCAGGGGGTTGATTCATCCCCTTATTAGAATGAACATCCAATTCGACCGATTCTGACGAAACTGCGATATTCTTAAGAGTTCGAGAACAGAAATCGTTCACCCGTTTTTTAGCAACAAAAAAACGTTTATAAAGGGTGGAAACTACCCCTCAAAACCACCCCCAAAAACAATTTTTTTCAGTTCTACCCGAATCATCGGGAATTTTAAAACAAAATTTTCAGGATTAATTTACTTCGCTATAGACGATCATATGCACCATATTTTCCCAGCTAGAGTTGCAACCCCTATTTTAGGGGATGAAAGGTAATTTCTCTGAATATTTTATCCCGAAAAATATAGACGATTCCTGGAAAATTCTGAAAATTAAGCGATTTTCTAGCAAGTAGTAAAAGAAAGTTGCCGTTTTTTAACACTTATCCCTCGAAAAATCCCATAGCCTAATTAGGGGGTTAATTCACCCTCTAGTCAGAATAACCACAAAATTTGATTGATTTTGACGAGATTGCACTATGTTAAAGAGCACAAGAACATAAACCGTTCACCCATTTTTTAACGACCAGAAAGCACTTATAGAGGGTGGAAACTACCCTTCAAAAGCACCCCAAGAAGCGATTTTTTTAATTCCACTCGAATCGTTCGAAATTTCAACACAGGATTTATGGGATTATATTACTTGCTTATAGGCGATCCTATATACCATAGAGTTGCAACCCCTCTTTCAGAGGATGAAAGATAATTTCTATGAACATTTTTACCCCTAAAAATATAGACAATTCCTGAAAAATTCTGAAAATTAAGCGATTTTCCAGCCAGTAACAAAAAAAATTATGATCGAACAGATTTATAAATTATGGAGCTAAAAATTATAGCAGGAGCCTCAAAAAAGCTCATTCAGCTACATGGTCGTGAAAGAGCGTACTCTGGGTGGTTGGGCGGGTATTTATTAACCATTATAAAATACAGAAAATTGTACATAAACAAGTATAACATGTGTAATATACAAAACATTTCCGTATTCTCCGTATTAAAGAAAACAATACTGCGTAAATAGACTATTGATTTTTCTAGACTCTATATATATGCTTCATGAATACGCATCCAGTCTATGTTTTTTTCCGAACCAGAAATTATTTCGATCAATATCTTTATTATGTTTTGAGAAATTGAACAAGTATGAACCAGGTGCCTGATGTGAGTGAGTCCTAGTGTTCTATTTTTGAAGTATTACCGTGAATTTTTTGGCTGGATTGAATATCTACAGAATGGAAATCAATTCCATTAACGTGATAAATCTCTTACTCGCAACATTTTCGGCTATGAATATTCTGGAAACTCCAACGAATGAAGCTGAAATTAAACTTGCTGGAGAAATAAAAAGCATATTAATCACTGCAATGAATGAATTTAATCCTGTGGAAGTTATGGAAGAGGAAACTTTAGATTTGGAAGATCAGTTTAAGATACCTAACGCTATAGCTATTGAAGACACTTTCTGGACTGAGCCCGAGACACCTTCTGATGTTTGCACTGCTGATGATGAGTTAAGCTACGATTATAAAAAAAGAGCTGTTGAATTCTGGAGAACAGGTAAAAAAAAAAATTTCAGTATCGACACTGTTAAGAAAAATTTCAAATTAGTCAACTCGATACGTCAATTACGTCGATGGGCGAATCAAATAAATAAAAGTGGGAGCTACAAACAAAAATTAGCAAGAATTTCTGAATTTGTGTTGGAAAATTTAAGGAACGCTATTGATGCTGGCCATATTGTTCATGATGTTGATATAAGGAAGTGGGCTTTAGAAGCTAAAAATGAATTAGAATTAAATGATGTTCGTTTCAAAGCATCAGATCATTGGTTGTATAAATTTAAAAAAACCCATGGAATTGTCAGTAGAAAGATTAATAAATTTGTAACAAGAAAAACCATAAAGAATCGTGATATTCTTAATGAAGAGGCAAACAAATTCATAGCAGAGGTGAAGGATTACATAAAACGTGTCACAAAATAAAAAGGACCAGCTCCACGATTTATCCCTCACAAATTCTTTAGGATAGCCAGAAGGTTGATTCACGTTCTTATTCGAATAACCATAAAATTTGACCGGTTCTAATGAGATTGAAATATGTTTTAAAGTACGAGAACATAATTGTTCTCCGATTTCTTAACGACTAATTAATGCTTATAAAGTGCTGAAACTAACCCTTAAAACTACCTCAGGAACATTTTTATGGATTCTACTCAAATTTACAACATAATTTACTAGGTCATTTCATTTGCTCCTAACATTTTATTCTTCTACCCAACGTTGCAACCTTGTTTTTGACGAGGTGAGGAATAATTTTTCTGAATATTTTAGAGTAAAAAAAAACAGTAAAATTCTGAAAAATTCTAAAAACTACGATTTCCTATTAAATGCCAGAATAAAATAATCACGTTTTTCCATTCACCCCATTCACCAATTCCTTGGGGTCAATTAGGGAGTTGGTTCACCTCCAAACATCTAGCTTGCTCGACCATATCTAGCTTGCTCGACCGATTCTAGTGAATCTTACAATGAGAGATGTAAAAGAGATATAAGATACGTTATATGCACTTTTTTCTAGATTTGAAACCGCTTAAAAAAGTAAGAAACTACCCCATATATTTGCCATCAAAAATAATATTTTTTAATTCTTTGCTATAGTTTTAAGTTTAAAAAAATCATGTGAATAATTTACTTACCTTTAAACATAGGTTCAAATTTATAATAAATTTATTTAATTTTTTATTGACTACGTAAAACGCGCCTGAGGACTACCCTAAAAAGTTCCCCTAAAAATGTTTCTCTAGAGCCCGTATAATTTTATCGAAAGCTAGTTAGCTTTTTTACGGATCGATAATTGGTTGCATCAATGGTATTTATTCCACTGTAAATCACCCCTTCTATTCATTGTGAAAGATTTTTGGTGAACTCTTGTTCCAGATTTTCATCCTCCATTATAAAAATGTCTCTCATTATAAAAAAATTCTACTTTCAAATGAATAGCGAATAAGTAAACAAAGTTTCCATGATTCAATATTGACCTCAAAAAATTATTTTAAAAGCTGAATTCTCACGAATATTTATTATAAATTTTATACATAATAAATGTAGATAAATACATAAAATATTTCGCTCTATAAAAAAAATATATAATTTGTTTACATGAATTTTCATTGTACTTTTTTATGGTTTATATGTAGAACAAAAATGATAGTCTTCGAAAAAATGTTTCAAACACAGTGATTTCTGGCACCATGAGCATCTTATTATGGCAATATTACTGCATCCAGGTATTTCACAATGTGTACCAGATTGTCTAAAACTAAACTCAACGGGATTTTCGAATTCTTCGGGTTTTTTATTGATGTAACCGCTTTGGAACCATGAATATTTAAACAGGTTTACGTAACGAGGTGATGAGAATTGATTATGGGTTAAAGATTGCAACTTTATTATATTATTCCTTAAATGTAAGTTGAGGTCTTCATTCAATAGTAAGACACTGTCGGAAAAGTGCCTGACAAAATTTTTCCACATGCAAAACCCAAAAACATCAAGAGGCTGTATTTTGCCAGTTGTGCCTTCCGGAATTTTGAGAACTTTTATGTTTTTATTCTTTGGCTTGGACGCTTCTACAACAGAAGGACAGTGTCAACTCCAAGAGTCTAGTAGAAGAACACTATCCTTTCCAGTGTTCGGAAAGAAAACTTTTCCAAGCCATTCCTTGAAAGGATCTACAAGAATTCAATTAAAACGTTTTATCAGAATGTACTCAAATATTTTATGTGTAATACATACCTGATTTCATTTTGCCAGATTTCGAAGCCATGACGAAAACATTATCTGGAACAAATATATTTTTCCGCACAATTGGGCCAAAATCCTCTTGCGCTTCTTTTAAGACCAGGAAAAGCGGAGAAAGTAATTTTCCTTCCGCATTGATTGTTACAAATATTGTATAACTGTGCGTGGTTGATGAGACTGATTGTACAACACATTCAACACTCTTTGAGCCTTGGTCTGTTAATGTCCGTCCTGAATGAATTTCCAATTGGAATCCGCTTTGGTCAGCATTGTATATATTTTTAGTACCGTGCAATTTTATGTAATCCTTCACCTCTGCTATGAATTTGTTTGCCTCTTCATTAAGAATATCACGATTCTTTATGGTTTTTCTTGTTACAAATTTATTAATCTTTCTACTGACAATTCCATGGGTTTTTTTAAATTTATACAACCAATGATCTGATGCTTTGAAACGAACATCATTTAATTCTAATTCATTTTTAGCTTCTAAAGCCCACTTCCTTATATCAACATCATGAACAATATGGCCAGCATCAATAGCGTTCCTTAAATTTTCCAACACAAATTCAGAAATTCTTGCTAATTTTTGTTTGTAGCTCCCACTTTTATTTATTTGATTCGCCCATCGACGTAATTGACGTATCGAGTTGACTAATTTGAAATTTTTCTTAACAGTGTCGATACTGAAATTTTTTTTTTTACCTGTTCTCCAGAATTCAACAGCTCTTTTTTTATAATCGTAGCTTAACTCATCATCAGCAGTGCAAACATCAGAAGGTGTCTCGGGCTCAGTCCAGAAAGTGTCTTCAATAGCTATAGCGTTAGGTATCTTAAACTGATCTTCCAAATCTAAAGTTTCCTCTTCCATAACTTCCACAGGATTAAATTCATTCATTGCAGTGATTAATATGCTTTTTATTTCTCCAGCAAGTTTAATTTCAGCTTCATTCGTTGGAGTTTCCAGAATATTCATAGCCGAAAATGTTGCGAGTAAGAGATTTATCACGTTAATGGAATTGATTTCCATTCTGTAGATATTCAATCCAGCCAAAAAATTCACGGTAATACTTCAAAAATAGAACACTAGGACTCACTCACATCAGGCACCTGGTTCATACTTGTTCAATTTCTCAAAACATAATAAAGATATTGATCGAAATAATTTCTGGTTCGGAAAAAAACATAGACTGGATGCGTATTCATGAAGCATATATATAGAGTCTAGAAAAATCAATAGTCTATTTACGCAGTATTGTTTTCTTTAATACGGAGAATACGGAAATGTTTTGTATATTACACATGTTATACTTGTTTATGTACAATTTTCTGTATTTTATAATGGTTAATAAATACCCGCCCAACCACCCAGAGTACGCTCTTTCACGACCATGTAGCTGAATGAGCTTTTTTGAGGCTCCTGCTATAATTTTTAGCTCCATAATTTATAAATCTGTTCGATCATAATTTTTTTTGTTACTGGCTGGAAAATCGCTTAATTTTCAGAATTTTTCAGGAATTGTCTATATTTTTAGGGGTAAAAATGTTCATAGAAATTATCTTTCATCCTCTGAAAGAGGGGTTGCAACTCTATGGTATATAGGATCGCCTATAAGCAAGTAATATAATCCCATAAATCCTGTGTTGAAATTTCGAACGATTCGAGTGGAATTAAAAAAATCGCTTCTTGGGGTGCTTTTGAAGGGTAGTTTCCACCCTCTATAAGTGCTTTCTGGTCGTTAAAAAATGGGTGAACGGTTTATGTTCTTGTGCTCTTTAACATAGTGCAATCTCGTCAAAATCAATCAAATTTTGTGGTTATTCTGACTAGAGGGTGAATTAACCCCCTAATTAGGCTATGGGATTTTTCGAGGGATAAGTGTTGAAAAACGGCAACTTTCTTTTACTACTTGCTAGAAAATCGCTTAATTTTCAGAATTTTCCAGGAATCGTCTATATTTTTCGGGATAAAATATTCAGAGAAATTACCTTTCATCCCCTAAAATAGGGGTTGCAACTCTAGCTGGGAAAATATGGTGCATATGATCGTCTATAGCGAAGTAAATTAATCCTGAAAATTTTGTTTTAAAATTCCCGATGATTCGGGTAGAACTGAAAAAAATTGTTTTTGGGGGTGGTTTTGAGGGGTAGTTTCCACCCTTTATAAACGTTTTTTTGTTGCTAAAAAACGGGTGAACGATTTCTGTTCTCGAACTCTTAAGAATATCGCAGTTTCGTCAGAATCGGTCGAATTGGATGTTCATTCTAATAAGGGGATGAATCAACCCCCTGATTAGCCTCAGAGATTTTTTGAGGAATGAACGGTGAAACACGTCAACTTTATTTTAGTATTAACTTCAAAGTTTTATAGTTTTTAGAATTTTACAGGAAGTTCCTGAATTTTTGGAACACAAAATGTTTAAAAAAATTTGCTTTTCACCCCTTAAAAAAATAGGGGTTGCAACCCTTGTTAGGAAAACAATCATACATATAACCGCCTATTAGTAAGTTAATTAATGCCATGGTTTTTGCCTGAAAATTCTACGTATTTTTCGTGAAATTAAAAAAAAATCGTTTTCGGGGGTCACTTTTAAGGGTGGTTTTCACCCCTTAGAAACATTTATTGGCCGATAAAAAAAAATACGTGTCGCTTATTTTTGGATGCTCTATAACATATTTCAGTTTCATCGAAATCGGAGGGGGACACCTCGGGAGGGTCCCTTGAGTTGAGGTTTCAGAAATTATTTAAAACTAATATTAATTTGAAACTAATTAATACGTATTTTTTCTTCTACTTCAGAACCATCTGCATTACCACATAAGAAAATTTTTAACATGAAAACAACTTCTGTTATAAGAGAATATTAAGCATTTAGACTCGCTTAGCTTTGCACAGTAAGGCGTTATCAAGGAATTACAAGTTGCTTTGTTTTAGTAAATCTCCAAGAAAAACTAATTGTTACTCAAAAAAGTCTTTCTCTTCAAATTTTAAATATCGACAAAAGTAGCTTGCATCTCTTATTTTGGAACGGGGAAGAATTTCTTTGCTTGGCATATCTTAGAGGCAAATCTATTAGTTAAATAACAACAGTTACATTAATTAGTAAACAGTTTTGTACATGAACTTGAATCTTATTTTCTGGACCAAAAACTCTGTTTTTATAATATAGCAAGTTCTTATACAAAAAAAGGGATGCAGGATATTTTTGTCGATTTTAGGAGTTTGAAAAGATAATATTTTTTTAGCTCAAACAACAGTAGAGTAAAGTTGTGTTAATAACTTTTGCTTTGTTTAAACGTTTTGTAAATCTGTAAGGTTATCGTTATTTAGTTGATATCTGTAAAAAAAGTCTTTCTCTTTAAATTTAAAATATCGACAAAAATAGCTTGCATCTCTTTTTTTAGATCGGAGGAGAATTTTTTGGCTTGGCATATCATAGCTGCAAATCTATTTATTAAAAAACAACTAGGAATAACAAAAATTAAATAAATTAGTAAACAGTTATGTACATGAACTTGAATCTTTTCTGAACCGAAAAATATGTTTTTATAAAATAGAAATTTCTGATACAGAAAAAGAGATGCAAGATATTTTTTTTCGATGTTAGGAGTTTTAAAAGATAAGGTTTTTATCTCCAAAAAACAGTAGAGTAAAATAGTTTTAATAACTTTTGATTTGTTTAAACGTTTTAAATCTCCAAGGAAAGCTAATTGTTACTTATTTTATGTCTTTTAAAAAAAGTCTTTCTCTCCAAATTTTTATAATCGAAAAAATAGCTTGCATCTCTTTTTTTGGATCGGATGAGAATTTTTTGGCTTGGCATATCTTAGCAGCAAATCTATTTATTAAATAACAACTAGGAATAACAAAAATTAAATAAATTAGTAAACAGTTATGTACAAGAACTTGAATCTTTTCTGAACCGAAAAATATGTTTTTATAAAATAGAAAGTTCTGATACAGAAAAAGAGATGCAAGATATTTTTTTTCGATTTTAGGAGTTTGAAAAGATAAAATTTTTATCTCCAAAAAACAGGAGATTAAAATAGTTTTAATAACTTTTGATTTGTTTTAACGTTTTAAATCTTTAAAAGCTAATTGTTACTTAGTTTATGTCTTTAAAAAAAGTCTTTCTCTTCAAATTTTTAATATCGACAAAAATAACTTGCATCTCTTTTTTTGGATCGGATAAGAATTTTTTGGCTTGGCATATCTTAGCAGCAAATCTATTTATTAAATAACAACTAGGAATAACAAAAATTAAATAAATTTAGTAAACAGTTATGTATATGAACTTAAATCTTTTCTGAACCAAAAAATATGTTTTTATAAAATAGAAAGTTCTGATACAGAAAAAGAGATGCAAGATATTTTTTTCGATTTTGGGAGTTTGAAAAGATGAAAATTTTTCTCTCCAAAAATAGGAGAGTAAAATAGTTTTAATAACTTTTGATTTTTTTTAACGTTTTAAATCTTCAAGGAAAGCTAATTGTTACTTAGTTTATGTCTTTTAAAAAAAGTCTTTCTCTCCAAATTTTTATAACCGACAAAAATAGCTTGCATCTCTTTTTTTGGATCGGATGAGAATTTTTGGGCTTGGCATATATAAAAGCAAATATATTAATTAACAACAGTTTGATAAATTAGTAATAAGTGTTTTACATGAACTTGAATCTTTTCTTAACCGAAAAATCTGTTTTTATAAAATAGAAAGTTCTAAAACAGAAAAATAGATGCAAGATATTTTTGTCGATTTTAGGAGTTTAAAAGATTGAATTTTTTCAGCTCCAAGAACAGTATCGAGTAAAATAATTTTAATATCTTTTGTTTTGTTTTTATTAAATCTATAAGAAAACATAATTGTAATTTATATGTAATTTTTATTTATAAAAATAATTTATTTAAAGTATTTTGTAAATAGTTTTTCTCTTTTCATGCAACAAAAATATTAATCATTTTTTTTATTGCTATTAAGCCTTGTGTAACACAGGGGTAGCAATTTTTTCCTTCTAGTTTTTCTTTTCATGTATAAAATTTTTTGATTGTTGAATTTCTCTAAATACTAGCAGATATAAAAAAAAGCAACTGTTTTATGTATAATAACTAATTTTTATTATGTATTTGATTTTTTATTTAAAAGAAAAATGTACATTTTTTTGACAAAACTACAATGTATTTTTTAAAAGTACATGCATAATGATATTAATTCTTAATTTTTAAATTTGGTAGTAATGATATTTTTTGTGTTTATTTGGCATTCCCCTTTTGGCTTAAGAATAATATTTATTCAATAAAAATTATTGTTATCAATTTTTTTCACCCATGCATTTCTTGATTATCATTTATTTGCTGTAGGATTTGTTGGTCTCGTGCTTGCACCTGTAACCTTCTAATTTCAACTAATCTTTCGTGATCAAAAACTGCATTGATAAATCTTAAACTGTCTTTCAAATAATAGTTTGGTGCACCCAGGGTACCTTGATAATTTTTCTTATAGTAGTACAAAATTTTGGTCCAACAATAAGAAATATCAAACCCTGTAAATATATGTAAAAAAATGAAACAAAATATTTTAGAAATGCATGATTTATTTCAACTTACAGTTAAAATTTGCTGCAGGGTATCTGTCTTTTAAAAAGTTAGCTATAGCTTGAAATTCTGTTTTTCGAGCAAATCTATTTAAATTGTAATGGTTGTCATCTCTTGAATCCCAAATTTGAGGTCTTTGCGATACTTCATTGCAAATAAGTGCTTTTTGCTCTTTGTTCAAAAGTTTTACCCTTTTGTTAGCCATTTTTAACCAGCAACTTGAATATAATAATTTTTTCTCCTAATTATTTATTAAAGTTAGCACTTTTTATTATTAAAATAAAACAATATGTACACTTAATGTTTTTGATTTCTTTTTTAATTAAATTTAATAATAAGTCGCAGAGTGGTTAACACCTATGTTGTTAGCATAGAAAAGAACCCTCGTTCCAACGGCTTTATTTTTAAACTCGAGAATTCACGTAGAATGAAAGACTAAAAGCGCGCCAACACAATCAAAGTTTTATAACAAAAGAAGTGTGTGTATAAACAAGTTGTAGCAAAACTTATTTGCGCGTATTGCCACCGTCATTGTCGGGCGGGACTAGCTATTATGTGTGTATTCAAATTTCCAAGTATTCTTATTTACCAATCACATAATATCTATTTTTTTTTGTAATTATTAAAATTATGAGTTTGTTTTGTTGTACTTAAAAGCACAACAAATTTTAATAAAACTTTATAATTTTAAGCGCTGCGCTATTTATCAAACGTTAACAAGTGCATAACCATAAAAATAAGTGATTTTATTTATTATTATTAGAAAAAGTTTTAAATTTTAAAGAGACACAAATTTTTAAGTTTTTTAAAAAGTTTGTAAAAATTATTCTTATTTTTTTGTAAATTGTGGTCTATAATTTTAATTAATAAAATGGCTCAAAATAATAACATTAATGCTGCTCATCGTGCATACTCGAACGCATAGTATATCAATATGTACAAATGTTACATTAGGCAAGATGAAAATTTTCAAAGAGCGGCTGAGGAACATGCACGAGTTTATCCAGACATCAGACACCCAGACTATAGGGTAATTAGAAATGTGGTCAATTCTATGAATGAAACCGGATGAATTAACCCTCATTCTCAAGAAAGGCAAATTGTTAATAATACTCCAGTAGAGCTAGTTAATCTTATAATTCGATCTTTTGAAGAGGATCCTAATTTAAGCTTACGTATAAAGTGATTTAAGACTTGAAGTTCCGCATACATTGATTCATAGCATATAAATTCGAAATCATTGGTATCCATACCATTACAGAAAAGTCCAAGTATTAAATGGTGAAAATGATTACGCAGCGAGACTTTTTTTTTGTACAGAATTTATTGTAAATATTATAAGAAATCCTGAAATTTATCTTTACATTCTATGGTCAGATGAGTGTACTTTCACTCGCAATGGAATGTTCAATTCCAAAAATTATGTTCATTGGTTTGACAGAGGGAACCCTTTTGAAACTAGGGAAATCAATGCGCAACATCGTTGGAGTATAAATATTTGGGCTGGAATGATTGCTTATCAACTGGTAGGTAAACCTGTAGTATTATTTATTAATGTATTTATAATTTTCATTTCAATTTTGTTTTACAATTTTCTAGATTGGACCAATTATCCTACCACCTCGATTAAATGGCCAGTTGTACTTGCAGCACGTTTTACACCAACTAAATGGATGGGTTCAAAATTTAAACTTGCCGGATAATGTGAAAGAAAATATTATTTTCATGCAGGATGGAGCACCAGCTCACTATCTACGTGGGGTTACTGACTGGCTAAATACAAATTATACAAGGCGCTGGATGGGCAGAAATAGACCAATTCATTCGCCAGCACGCAGTCCTGATCTAAATCCTTGTGATTATTTCCTCTGGGGCCGAATCAAAGAGCTTGTTTATAAGACCCCAATCGAAAATCAGGAGGAAGCTTTGATTAAAATCCAGCAAGCATTTGATAGTTTAACAAACGAGGAAATATTTCGGGCAACCCACGGTATTGCTCGAAGAACCATGGCATGCTATAATGTTCGAGGAAGGCATTTTGAAAAACTGCCTCATTAGCAAGAAAGGTATTCAATAATGGCTAATGCGTTTTTTGAAATAACAAAAACTTTGTATAATTTAAAAACTGTAAGTTAATATTAAATAAATTCAGAATAAAATTTTTTCCACAAAATAGTTGTTTTTATTTACATTTGTCATAGTACTTTACAGAAATTTTAAAACTAAAAACGTAATTTATAGAAAAAAAAATAAAAAAGCAAGTAGAAAAAAACTTCTACCCCTGTGTTACTCAAAATTTAATATCAATAAAAAGATTATAAAGACTTAAAAATAATAACAAATTTACTTTTTATTAGAAACTCATTTACACATTATTATCTAAAAAATACTTAAAAGAAATATGTTTATTAGTTATAGACACAAAATCTTGATATACAAAAAAAATTAGATTTTCCAAAAAAAGATATGCAAGACCTGACTGTCAAAAGAAAATTAATTATTAAGATTTTCAAAAAGTCTCTTAAAATCAACAAAAATATTTTTCATCTATTTTTTTGTATAAGATCTATGTATTTTATAAAAACAGAATTTTCGGTTAAGAAAAGATTCAAAATCATGTAAAACACTGATTACTAATTTATCAAACTGTTGTTAATTAATAAATTTGCTTTTAGATATGCCAAGCCAAAAATTCTCCTCCGATCCAAAAAAAGAGATGCAAGCTATTTTTGTCGATATTAAAAATTTGAAGAGAAAGACTTTTTTTAAAGACATAAACTAAGTAACAATTAGCTTTCCTTGGAGATTTAAAACGTTTAATCAAATCAAAAGCTATTAAAACTATTTTACTCTCCTGTTTTTGGAGATAAAAATTTTCATCTTTTCAAACTCCTAAAATCGAAAAAAATATCTTGCATCTCTTTTTCTGTATCAGAACTTTCTATTTTATAAAAACATATTTTTTGGTTCAGAAAAGATTCAAGTTCATGTACATAACTGTTTACTAAATTTATTTAATTTTTGTTATTCCTAGTTGTTATTTAATAAATAGACTTGCTGCTAAGATATGCCAAGCCAAAAAATTCTTATCCGATCCAAAAAAAGAGATGCAAGTTATTTTTGTCGATATTAAAAATTTAAAATTCTAATCTGTATTTTTTACTTGGTCAATAAGGAACTATCTGTTGTTTTTTGTAAAGTTCAATTTATTACATTTGTCTAGTGTGCGACAGTTTCGACAATCTTATTATTGTCCTTTTCAAGCAATTCATCATAGTATTTAGTCATAATTTTTATTAAAATAACATAGAGGTGCATCCTTAATACATAAACCACATCTTTTTAACAAAGTTTCTTCAGATAACATAATAAAATTTTAAAATTAATCAACAAAAAGTAAATCATTCCTTTGTTATTATTTGCACCATTTTGTCCGCAGACAAAATTAATTTTGATTAATTTTAAAATTTTATTATGTTATCTGAAGAAACTTTGTTAAAAAGATGTGGTTTATGTATTAAGGATGCACCTCTATGTTATTTTAATAAAAATTATGACTAAATACTATGATGAATTGCTTGAAAAGGACAATAATAAGATTGTCGAAACTGTCGCACACTAGACAAATGTAATAAATTGAACTTTACAAAAAACAACAGATAGTTCCTTATTGACCAAGTAAAAAATACAGATTAGAATTTCAAATTTTAATAGGAACAAAAAATCAATAAGTTTTATAATTTAAAAATTTAAAGAGAAAGACTTTTTTTAAAGACATAAACTAAGTAACAATTAGCTTTTAAAGATTTAAAACGTTAAAACAAATCAAAAGTTATTAAAACTATTTTAATCTCCTGTTTTTTGGAGATAAAAATTTTCATCTTTTCAAACTCCTAAAATCGAAAAAAAATATCTTGCATCTCTTTTTCTGTATCAGAACTTTCTATTTTATAAAAACATATTTTTCGATTCAGAAAAGATTCAAGTTCATGTACATAACTGTTTACTAATTTATTTAATTTTTGTTATTCCTAGTTGTTATTTAATAAATAGATTTGCTGCTAAGATATGCCAAGCCAAAAAATTCTCATCCGATCCAAAAAAAGAGATGCAAGCTATTTTTGTCGATATTAAAAATTTGGAGAGAAAGACTTTTTTTAAAGACTTTTTTGAGTAACAATTAGTTTTTCTTGGAGATTTACTAAAACAAAGCAACTTGTGATTCCTTGATAACGCCTTACTGTGCAAAGCTAAGCGAGTCTAAATGCTTAATATTCTCTTATAACAGAAGTTGTTTTCAAGTTAAAAATTTTCTTATGTGGTAATGCAGATGGTTCTGAAGTAGAAGAAAAAATACGTATTAATTAGTTTCAAATTAATATTAGTTTTAAATAATTTCTGAAACCTCAACCCTTAGTAATTTCTTCAAATCTCTTACACTTGATTTATCTTCTTTTTTTTTTGTTGATAAGAAACATGTAAAAAAACACGTGCAGTCGAAGCAGAAAAGAATTTTTTAATTCAAGGACATGGTTTGCGTGCCCGAAGCCGACCGACTCGGAATTCCCCTTTTCTCCCCGAACTCCGAAGATGCCCCCACTTAACGTGCATTTTCCCCTTTTTTAATTTTTTCTAAACCACGCCTTTACATCCCCAGATCGAACACGTTGTATCGTATTAAGACATGTATATATAGATTCTATTATAATTATTCTATTATAATTATTCTATTAATAACAGGGAACTGGAAAGCCTTGGGAAGTGTTTTTGATGTATATAACTATACTTTAAATAAAAAAAGACTCTATGCTCTTCAACGTAAAATTAAAAACCGTATTCAAAATTTGAAAATGTAAATTATAGGAAACTGGAAAGCCAAATTTTTTTTTTGTTTTTAATTTTGAAGAAATTTTCTTTGTTAATCAAATTTAACTAATTTTACGTATAAATTAGTGCCAAATCAATTACATTTATCACATTTTAAAGTACACACAGACACACAAATAAATTATTAAAATTAGAATAAAAATAAGAAAATGAAAAAAATTTTTTTTACCAGCTTCAAAAATATTTTATAAATTTTTAAAGATACCTCCGTTTTGAATAAAAATTTCAGAGAATACGTAAAAATTAGTGCCGAATCGAATACTATGAAGTGCGATACGAAAATTTTTCGATAGTCTCGAAATATTTCAATTTTTGTTAAAAATTTTAAAAAATGTTATCAAGTTCAAAAATACTAAAAATTAAATATGTCAAAATCTACGATAGCTGAGCAGAAAATCTATGGCCTATGTCACCCGCAGACTTTTTTTCTTTATTTTGATACCAGTTTGATACCAATCGGTTCGGCAATTCTTGCGTCTTTAGCGTACAAACAGACAAACAAACAGACAAACAAACAAATAAATTTTCAAATATATATAGTATTAAGATTAAGATATAGTAAAAAATTTAAAAAAAAAATGATAAAATTTTAAAGTCTTGAATAAAAATTTTAGAGAATACGTAAAAATTAGTGCTGAATTGAATACTATGAAGTGCTATAGCAAAATTTTTCGATAGTTTTGAGATATTTCAATTTTTGATAAAATTTTTAATAAATGTTATCAAGTTCAAAAATACTTAAAATTAAATATCTCAAAAACTACGATAGCTAATCAGAAAATATAGGGCCTATGTCACCCGCATTTTTTTTTTCTTCATTTTGACGCCGGTTTCATGCCAATCGGTACGGTGGTTCTTGAGTCATTAGGGTACAGACAAACAGACAAACAAACAAATAAATTTTCAAATGTATATAGTATTAAGATATATACATATTTTATTTATAAAAATTATTTTTTTTTATGTTTAAAATTTTTATAATAAATTAAAAATATTAATATTTTTAATATAAAATAAATATACTTCATTAATTAAACAATTAATTAATTAATCAAAACTTTTATTTTTATAGAAACTCCAGCTACCGCCAGCTCCAGTGATATCTTATTTCAGTGTAGACCGAGCATCCTAGGCATCTTTCATAAACCAGTGATTGTATAAAATATATGTCAAAGCCATATGACGACTAATTTACCTATCTCAGGTATAAGTGGTAAAAATTTAATAAACTTGCAAAAAGGTAGTTATATTGCAAATTAAACCTATCCTAGATCTGTTTTTGATTATTTCATAACGGTTCAAGCATATATTTTACTAAAAGTTTCTTCATATAGGCCAACAGCTGATTCGAACACTGAAAAATTGGCCCATATTTTGGACTTATCTTTGGCTGATCCTTGATTTTGCAAACGAGGTCAAATTGAGATACTTCTTAGTACTTCAGTTCACGGTTCCATAATTGATCAAGATGTATGACGAGGAGCTGAAAATGAACCTATTGCTACAAAAACCAAGCATAGTTATATTATTTCAGGCAATGCTGAAATGAATTCAAATTATTGGTATACAATCTGTGAAGGGCCCGAATCTTCAGTTTTTCTTGATTTGGAGCGTTTCTGAAGGTAAGAAGAGATCAATGATCTTCCTTCTAATTTGCTGAAAAGTTGAGCAGGAGTGCAAAAATTACTTTCTAAATACTTATTCCAGAGTGCCCAAAGGGAGATATGTAGTACGGATTTCTTTCAAAATTAAAAATATGGAAAATTTTTAGTTTCCTGAATTTTTGCGGTGGCTAAAACGATATTATTAAGAATAAAAAAACGTTTTTTAAATGATCCAATTTTTAGTGATATATATATGTCGCAGTATTTTAGACATTTTAGTATAATAGGCTATTATCCGTATTTTAGAAAAATAAAACATTTAAATTCACATTTTGCCTATGATACTAAAATTTTTAGTATTATAGCCTATTATACGTGTTTTAGCCTATAATACTGACGAAGCGCCGTATTTTAGATAGAAATTAAATTTTTTTCTAGTTTACTATAATAAAAATTCAAACGCGCGCCAAATATAAAGTAAATATTTTATTTATTTATTTCGTGTACATTTATTTTCAAAATATTTTATTTTACACAAATTGTTATTTATTTCCTGATGAAATATTGAATTCCTTGGAGACGGAAGAAGACCTTGACGAAGCTCTTAAAGAATATAATGTTTTGCAAATGATAAATGATGACGATGATAAAGATTCAGATTTAGATTTAAAAGCCTGTGAAGATTGTAAAGAAAATTTTTTACCAGTTGGAACCAGTAAGTTATGTAACTTATGTGAAAGACAAAAAGATTTGAATGATACTCGCAGTGATTGTTATAAAAGGCAAAAAATAGCAGCTGATAAAATGATAAATACCACAGAAAATTGAAAATAACGTTTATCAGATTGGTACAAAAGATGGGGTAATAAAAGGCTGTTTCCCACGAACAGAAGTACAAAAATGTGCCTCAAAGTTTATTTCCATTATCGATGTACCTAGAAAAAGCATAGTATCCTTGAGAGAAGCTGCAGCCAAGCAATCGCTTACGGGAGGTCAAGGTTATAAAAAATGTAATTGTAGAGCTTCTGCAAAACAATGTTCTACAAATAGGTGTAATTGCTATAAATCTGGGGTTTTATGTAGTTCTAGGTGTCATTTAAGTGGTCCTTGTACAAATAAATAAAAATTTCTAATCATTATTATATTATAAGATGTAATAAAAAAAGTTAATGTAAATTTCAACGAAATAAATAAATAACATATTTACTTTAAAAATGGCGCGCGTTTGAATTTTCACTATAGTAAACTAGAAAAAAATTTAATTTCTAAAATACGGCGCTTCGTCAGTATTATAGGCTAAAACACGTATAATAGGCTATAATACTAAAAATTTTAGTATCATAGGCAAAATGTGAATTTAAATGTTTTATTTTTCTAAAATACGGATAATAGCCTATTATACTAAAATGTCTAAAATACTGCGACATATATATATATATATTTTATACAATACTATGAAAAACTAGTCATATGACTAAAAATAATCATTTTTTACACTTTTTATTATCCTATTTCTTACTCCATCACGGTGTGTTTAAGTAAAATGCTGTAATTACAAAATTACGAACCGTGATTAATAGTTTTGCCAAAGATTAAAATAAAATTTTTATTATTGATATAACGCACACAAGTGCTAAGATGTTACCTGATTTGGCAGAGCTATTAATGCATTGGAAAATGTACCGTTTTGTTTTCGCTTCTGATATTCTTCAAATGTTTCATCAAATACTTGTTCATGAGAAAGATCGTAAATATCAGTAGATAGGCTAGATATCGTTAACAGCCCCAATTATTAATTCTGAGACTTTTATGGATGATGTCATTTCTGGTTGTCATTCTTTAGAAGAAGCCCTAGCCAAAAAATCTGATCTGATAAAAATTGCGTTACATAATAGGATGACAAATCATAAGGCATTGCTGAATTTTCCTCTATCTATATACATTATAAGTACCCTATGAATTTTTCTATTAATATTAGTCAATATTAATAAAGATTTTTCTTTTTTGCATAATTTTTATAAATTTTACATCAGTTTTTTTTAATTATTAATATTTCTTATTTTTATTATAATAAACTATTATTATTATTACAATAAATTAATGTATTTGAGAAAAGGAAACAAAGATTTAAGAAGAACTTTTTTCACTTTTTGATTTGAATACAAGGTCTTTTTGTTAAAACTTCTAGTAGTGAAAAATCAGTTTGTACCAAAAATTGTAATAAAGTATGTTGTTAATGAGAAAAAGGTTTATTTTTAAAGAATAAATTAAAAACGAAAGCAATAAGATTCTCTTTCCAAAGCAGCTGTCAATGTGCACTCTATTATATAAATATACAAATAAATTTTGGATTATAGTATTATAATTTTTCAAACCTTAGTAAAATTTCCTCAGGATTCCTATCTTACCTATAGTTTTCCAAAATACATACACAAAAAGAAGCAAATGGAAAAGTTCATTTTGCAATTTTTAAGACTCTTTTTTATATGAGTTATTCTATATTTTCAATATAAAAAATTATTATTTAATGTATTACAATTGTATCATTTTTTAAAAAAAAGACGCAATTCCAAAAGTTAACTTTTCATCTTCAGGTTTATCTCTATTAATGAGAAAGATAAAATTATATTAAAAAAATTTTTGAACATTGTTTACGTCAATGCTGCATAGTCGAGCAACTTAATAATAACAAATTTACTTTATAATTTTATAAAATCTAACGTGTATTATTTGAAAGATAACGAAAATAATAACAATTTGATACATAATAATAATACAAAAAATACATTCATCTGTATGTGTAAATAATTTAAACTATAAATATGACTAGATAAGAACCTGTTTTCAAGGTATTTCAATAAATTTTGCTTATAAATTTATAAAATTTAATAACCATGGTCCGCCCCGTGAATGGTTCTCATTGAGTGTAATATTAATGTTAATATTTATCGTAAAGAAATAAGAAACAAATTAAAAAGTTAGTAGTTATTTTAAATAAAAGTTTATGTATTGAAATATTTATGTAATTTTTTTTGTATTTTAATGCATAGGACTTTAAAAAAAAGCCTATCTTAGCAATTTCTCTCACATGCGCTTCTCAAAAAAAATTTGTTGACCCCGGATTCGGATAGCCATGGAAATTTATTATCCGAATCTAAGAGGAAAAAGTTTTTCATGTTAATGGCAGTTTTTAACAGAAAAAATAAGAAAAATTATCCGTTATTTTTTTTGCTTTTTTTATAAGAGTCCAAAACACAAAAATGGCTGCCAAAAATCAAGACTACGCTTTGAGGAAGCTAAAAATTGGACTGTAGACTTATTTTTGGTAGTCCTTTTAGAAAAAAACTAGGACAGTAGTGAAGATCCCGTCATACATTTCATACACGCTTCATTTAAATCTACCCATATATAAGTTTGATATATTTTAATGATTCGGGGTCCATTAGTTTATGTGTCTCCAACAAAATGCATTTTGGATTTTTGAAAACAATAATCTGATATTTAAATTAAATTTCTATCTTTGCTAAAATCTAATTCTACGTTAAAATATGATTTTCAAGATTATAAGTACCTGAGAGTAACAAAATGTATGACAAAATATTAAAAAAAAATTCGGTATTATAATTTTTATTTTAAGTAAATTAATTTGGTGATGCATAAAAAAAACGCTGCCAAGTGATTGGTACTATGGTTCCTCATTAACAATAGCAAAATATTTATAATGGTCTATTTTATCTAATAAAAATTATAATTTGAGATATCAGTATTTCATAAAAAAAAGTTAAATACCGTATTTTAAAAGAAAAAAAATGTTGCTGTGAGTTAATGTTTTTTATTTAACAAATTTTTAGAAAAAAATTTTCAATAAACTAGGTATTACACTTAAAAAAAAAACAATATTACAGATTTTTTAATTTTTTTGTTTTATTAATATTGAGAAAAAAATTTTGAAAAAATTTGGTATCAGATCCAAAAAATTACTATGAATAAGCTTTCTAAAACTAGTACTCTCATAGAAATTAATTAGGTACTCACACCGTGCTTGAACGTACCGGAAAGTTGACCTAAAATGACGACAAAATCGGCTTAGGCAGAATTTTAATATATATTTTTTTACGTCGATTCCTTCCTACTAGAAAATCCGAGCTGCTCGTCTGCCCGAATTTCATGGGACCTATAATTGCATATTTTAAGTTTTTTTAAATTAATGACTTAAATGGCCGCCAAAATTTTATTTCTTCATAAAAATAACTTCTATTGGTCTCAAAAATTTTTTACAAGCCTCACGCTTCCAACAATTGCTTACTCGTCTCTTTTCATTGATCTGTTTTCAAAATATAATAATTTAAGGTCAGAGTCCCAATTTAAGAATTTTGTAAAAAAATAATTTTTATCATTATCTTTGAAAAACTATATCTCGGAAACTATTCAATGAAAAGAGTTTAGTAAAAATTTTTTAAAAAATTTAAGCTTATAGAAAATTTTTGAGACCTATAAAACAAATTTTCATGAATAATTATAATTTTAGCAATAATTTAAAAATTGGTCATTTTAGGCTAAAAATGGGGCTTTAGTTTATTTACTATAACGATAAAAGAATATTAGTGTTGAAAAATTGCGGTAAACGGGGCTTGAAAAGTTACACTTACACGAAAAAAATAAAACTAACCAGAAGTTTTTTTTGCCGTTGAACCAATGAAAGCCCCTGTGTAATAATGTTCTACTTGCAATGACTTCAAATATGAGAATAGGTTTTCCATAAATAAAATATTAATTTATTGTAATATATAATTTCATTTAGAAAAATTTATTATTATTAATACAATAAAAATTTTATTTGCGTTTTTGATTATATATAAAATAAATTTGTCTTTATAAAAAATAGTAATAATTTAAAGTATTTTAGTACCCTTTGAAAAATATTATGTAAAATAATTGAAGCGTCTATAATACTTTTTCCATATTAAATATATTTTTAGAAAAATAAAAAAACTTTTAAAAAACATATGTATAGGTATAAACCATTATAAACTGCACAAAAATCTTACAAGTTTAGTGAATAATAAAATTAATAAAAGATAAAATAAAATGTAATATTTTTTTGTTAATAAAATTAAAAATTACTTTTATTTGTAAAGACGAAATTATTTTATATATAATAAAAGGCAAATAAAATTTTTACTATATTAATAATAATAAATTTTTCTAAATGAAATTATATATTACAATAAATTAATATTTTATTTATGGAAAACCTATTCTAATATTTGAAGGCATTGCAAGTAGAACATTATTACACAGGGGCTTTCATTGGTTCAACAGCAAAAAAAACTTCTGTTTAGTTTTATTTTTTTCGTGTGAGTGTAACTTTTCAAGCCCCGTAAACCGCAATTTTCTAACACTAATTCTTTCATCGTTATAGTAAATAAACTAAAGGCCCATTTTTAGCCTAAAATGACCAATTTTTAAATTATTGCTAAAATTATAATTATCCATAAAAATTTGTTTTATAGGTCTCAAAAATTTTCTATAAGCTTAAATCTCTTAAAAAATTTTTACTCGTCTCTTTTCATTGAATAGTTTCCGAGATATAGTTTTTCAAAGATAATGATAAAAATGACTTTTTTTAAAAATTCTTAAATTGGGACTCTGACCTTAAATTATCATATTTTGAAAACAGATCAATGAAAAGAGACGAGTAAGCAATTTTTGGAAGCGTGAGGCTTGTAAAAAATTTTCGAGACCTATAGAAGTTATTTTTATGAAGAAATAAAATTTTTGCAATTTAAAAAAACTTAATATACGCAATTATAGGTCCCATGAAAGTCGGTCAGACGAGCAGCTCGGATTTTCTAGTAGGAAGTAATCGACGTAAAAAAATATATATTAAAACTCTGCCCAAGCCGATTTTGTCGTCATTTTAGGTCAACTTTCCGGTAGGTTCAAGCACGGTGTGTACTACGTCCGAACAAAAAAAAAATTTGGTATTCTTTGTATTTTTTTGTGAAAAAAATTTTGGGAAAAAAATTTTCAAAAAATTAATTATCAGATTTGAGATATCGAGTAAAAACCATACTTTCAAATTTAAGTACTTTTATGAAAATAAATGAGGTATTACACCTAAATTAAAAAAAAAAAAAAGTATTTTGAAATCTCTTGATGAAAAAATTTTTGAAAAAAAAAATTAGATCTTAATTCCATAATGGTTGTTAAATACCACCGATTGCAAAATTTTCAAATATTAGTACTTTCATGGAATTAAAGGAAGTATTACAATAAAAAAAAAATATTACAGACTTTTTAATTTTTTTGTTTTTTTAATTTTGAGAAAAAAATTTTGAAATAATTAAGTTTCAGGTCCAAAAAATTACTATAAACGATATTTCTAAAACTAGTACTCTCATAGAAATCAATTAGGTAATACATCCAAAAATAAAAAAAAATTAAGTTTTTTTTTGTATTTTTTGGTGAAAAAAATTTTGAGAAAAAAATTTTCAAAAAATTAGTTATCAGATTCGAGATATCGAGTAAAAATCGTACTTTCAAATATAAATACTTTCATGGAAATAAATGAGGTATTACATCCAAATTAAAAAAAAAAAAAAAGTAGTTTGAGATTTTTTGATGAAAAAATTTTTGAAAAAAAAATTAGATCTTAATTCCATAATGGTTGTTAAATACCACCGATTGCAAAATTTTCAAATATTAGTACTTTCATGGAATTAAAGGAAGTATTACACTAAAAAAAAAAAAAAAATATTACAGATTTTTTAATTTTTTTGTTTTTTTAATTTTGAGAAAAAAATTTTGAAAAAATTAAGTTTTAGGTCCAAAAAAATACTATAAACGATATTTCTAAAACTAGTAATCTCATAGAAATCAATTAGGTACTACATCCAAAAATAAAAAAAAATTAAGTTTTTTTTTGTATTTTTTGGTGAAAAAAATTTTGAGAAAAAAATTTTCAAAAAATTAGTTATCAGATTCGAGATATCGAGTAAAAATCGTACTTTCAAATATAAGTACTTTCATGGAAATAAATGAGGTATTACATCCAAATTAAAAAAAAAAAAAGTAGTTGAACAAAAAATTAGGTCTTAATTCCATAATGGTTGTGAAATTTAACCAGTTACATACATACACACACACACACACACACAAATACAGACTTTTTTTAAAAACCGGTTTTTTAGCTTCCTGAGGTCCCAGAACGTGCTTATATGCCAAAAAATCAAAAATCAAAATTTCATCTATCACAAAGGTTCCTCTATGAGGAACCGAAATGTCATTATTTACGATGGAATGTTTAAATACCTGAGGAAATTATACTAGTATTATAAGTCTGTCTCTTATTCCATAATTTTTAACGTTTCTGATAACTTAAACTATCATATGATTCATTCAATTTTATTTAATTGACATGTTAAGTTTCTTACCCAGTGATTTCTTCTGTAACAGTGTGCTCAACCTGCAGTCTTGCATTGACTTCTATAAAATAAAAATTTCCTAAATCATCAAGTAAGAATTCGGCTGTTCCTGCATTTGTATACCCTACGCTTTTTGCAAGTCTTATAGCAGACTCTGTCATTTTTGATCTAACGCTTTGGCTGAGTGATGGAGCAGGTGCTATTTCAACAACCTGTAATATAAATGTAATAGAAATGATAATTTGCGTATTCATATAAAATTCTATCTAAGCAAGGGTAACATTTTTAGTTTGACAATATTTCGTATAGAAAGATTCTAAACAAGCAAAGATGAAATTTATACATAGATTGACAATATTTCGTATCGAAACATACATTTTGTTTTTAATCCCAAGATCAAAAAAGTTTAAGAATTCAAATTAAGATAAAGTAGAAATATCGTAGTAGAGACATTGTTGCATCAATTGACCAGTAATGGGTTGAAATAAATTTATTTAACTAATCTTTTAAAAAATGTGATGTTTTTTATTATCTAGTTATACGTTTCGCCTCTTTTAATTACAGGCCTTATCAATAACTATAAAAAATATGTTTACATATATAAAAATTATTAAAAATTATTAATACAAAAAAATATATATATAAAAAATTTTACCTATAATATATAAAATATTTATCAGAAAAAATTTGTACATTTTTTATTATTATTTAAAGCTATTAATTGTGTTGGATTGCTATACACTATCACTTAGTTTTCATAACAAATAAGTCTGTTTGTAATGGTGTGGCCGTTTTTATTGAAAATCTATGTGGTTATGAGAGTATAAAAGGTTGAATATCAATAACTGAAAATGATGACTGTTTGAAAATTCATATGTATTAATTTATATGTGTAAGTTGATCCAGTGTGCTGTCTGGTTGCGTGCCGAGCAACCTGAACCATTTTTGGCCTCTGCTGACATATGACGGGAGGTGGGGTTCTCTGCAGCTGGAGCCCATCACTAACGGCTTGGCGATATTGCCGGTATGTACCCAAGCTGCTGGAGGATTCTAAATTTCCAAAGCGAATTATGCTTTTATTCGTGGAGGAATGGGAGGAGCAAGGTAGTGCAACTACATGCCGTCAGCTATGTCCTCTGTGATGCAACCAGTCTGCATGTCAGCTGCCCAGAATGTGAGGGGTCGAAGGAAGCCGTTGCGCATGGAGTGATAAATCCTTAATGAAATGAAAATGTCTGAAAATGCCAAACAAAAGCTTGAATCAAAATGATAAGAATATCCAAGATCCTTCTACACAGGACATGGACTGAGAAATCATAGATGGAGATCAACAAAGCGATATTGTTCAGGTGACTTTTGCCAGTACTTCAATTGGCAAAAACGTCACGAACTTAAATCGATGTCATGTGACAATCGACATGGTATATGAAGAGATGCTATCTAACGTTGCACAAATGGAGGAAAAAATTAAAAAGCAGACAACATTTCGATGGTAATCCAAGACGGTGTTAGGCTGATAAAGAATAATCTAAACAAGCTGAAGACAATTAAAGGCATGCAAGTGCAAGAAGTATTGTCCATCGAAACCGAACTTAAGCAGTATATTAGTGAGCAATCTAAAGCTGCTCAAAATATAAAAAAAAGGTTTCGAGAAAATTCGGAAGACGGAAATGAGACAGGAAAAAAGACTCCCTCAAAGAAGCCTGCAAGCGGGAGTACCCCAAAAAATTTAGCAATGAAAGCCAATTCTGCTGCACCCGCGGCAAAACAACTCGCATGTAACAGGGCAACCAAGCCGCGAACGTGTCCTAGACTTACTGTTTCATTGGTAAGAATGACAAACGAAACAGTGACGGAAATGGAAGGTAATGGAGACAAGACGCTGGAAACTACCGAGACTCCTCTTGGGGACAATGAGGACTTCCAAGAGTACACTGGCCGAAGGAACAGGAGAAATAAAAGAAAAAATGCAGAGAGAGAGAAAAAGACGAGGAAGAAAGAAAAGAAGAAATGGAACGCCAAGGGGAAAGCGAAGCATCCTAGAGCTAGAGACAAGGCAGTCGCAATTAAGCTACCAGAAGGGAGAGAGTACGCGGATATCTTGAAGCAGATCAAGGAAAGTGTTAGCGGAGAGTGTTAACATCTGTGCAGTAAGAAAAACTCAAGCCAGTAACGTATTAATCGAGATGAGAGGAAAAACAGAAGGTCAATCTGGGAGAACGTGGACGTCGCGTGTTTGACACCACGTCGAAACTTCCAGATTCGGGACATTGATTGCCTTACCTTGGAAGGTAAAGCTATCTCAGCCTAATATGCGAGAGCAAAGATTAGCCATAGAAGAGATAGATGAAAAGGCTGCTTTTAAGCTGGTCAAGAAAGGAAGCATTAACCTAGGTCTGTGTAACTGCAGAGTAAAACTGTAGGCAACTCTACTTAGATGCTTCAGGTGTTTAGCTTATGGACACATAGCTAAAAATTACAAAGGACCTGACCGAAACAAACTTTGCTTTAAATGTGGTATAGGAAACCACAAGGCAGATGTTGTACAGGAAAGCTGCAATGCTTCGTCTGCAAAGCTGCCAAAATGAAGGGAAAAGAACTCAAGCACTTCCCGGAATCTAGGAAGTGCGCTGAGTTCTAAAACACGAACACAAAATGATCAAGGTAGTCCAAGGAAACATGCATAGAAACTGGATCGCAAACCAGCTTATGTACCAAATTCAGTGGGAGATCAAGGGTGACCTGTGGATCATCAGCGAGCAGTACCCAGTAGCTAACCCAAACCCAATCACCTGGTTTGGGGACGAACTTCGAACAGCAGCTATTTGGGTCGCGAATCCTGGAAATGTTCCAGTTGAAGCATCAGGAAGGGGCAGGGGCTTTGCGTGGATCAGAAGCAATGCCATAACGTACGTGAGTTGTTACCTAACTCCAACAGGACCTATACAGAACTATTATACAAAGTTGACAGACATAGAAGACTTCGCGAGAGAAGCGGGCGGCAATTTAATTGTTGCAGGAGTCTTTAGCGCCAAAGCTGTTGACTGGGGCATGCCTTATACTGAGTCAAAGGGAGCAGCGACACTGGAAATGGTATCAAGGTTGGGCCTCGCTGTTCTAAACGTGGGTAACACCACAACCTTTAGAAGGCCCAACTACATTGAAACAATAATAGACACGTCCTTCGCATCTGAAGGCCTGAGTACGAGGGTCAATAATTGGCACTTTATGGAAGTCTTTACTGCGAGTGACCACCAATATATTTCGTTCGAAATTCAGCATGAGAGACAGTCCCCTGGAGAGGCATATAGGCCAAAACCAAGAGGCTGGAACTTTAATGAGCTGAACAAAGAACGACTGATACGAGTTTTAATGACGGGACAAAGGGCAATTCTAATGAAACTTCGTAGGAAGCAAGGAAGACGCGGAGAAAGTAGTATACGAAGTAATGACACTGCTTAAAAAAGCATGTGACGCTTCCATGCCTCGAAAAAGGTTTAATGGAAGGAACCCACCTGTGTACTGGTGGAACACAGAAATCGCAGAGCTACGTAGACAAAGCCACATAACGCGAAGAAGAGTGACTAGAGCCAAGTCTCACGAAGAAGCAAGGGAATTGATGATAGTTCATAAAGAAGTGAAGCGAAATTTGAGGCGGGCGATCAATGCCAGTAAGATTCGCTGTGAAAGGAACCTATGTCTCGAAGTGGACAACGATCCCTGGCGATTGGGCTTCAAGATAGTCACGAATAAGCTAAGGGGCTTCGCTGCTAGTTCACTAATGGACGAAGAGGAAGCAAGGACAGTAGTTGATGCTCCGTTTCCGATGCACCCGGCGAGAATAGATCAAGAGGAGGATATTAGTGTAAACGATGTCCCGGACTTCACGCAAGAAGAGTTGTTCGCTGCCGTGGACTCTCTCAGAAATAAGAAAGCCCCCGGTCCAGACAGAATACCAGCTGAGATCATAAGAATTGCCGCACACGAGTGTCCGTCATTGATGTTAATGATGTACAACACGTGCCTACGAGCTGGAGTCTTCAGTAGGCGATGGATGTCCTACTGGCGACCTTTAGGACTATTGGATACAGCAGGAAAGCGCTTCGAAAAAATGCTACAACCGCCTATTTAAAATGCAATAGAAGCAGCAGGGTATTTATCTCCTCGGAAATACGGGTTTAGACGGGGGCGGTCCACGATCGGGGCTGTGAAGGAGGTCGTCAACGCGATAACGGTGGACCAAACGGGTAATCAATACTCTCGTAAAATTACTCTTTTGGTTACCCTTGACGTCAAGAACGCATTTAACCCGGCAAAGTGGACAAAGTTCCTGGAAGGACTAAATGACTTTGCAGTACCGAAATATTTGGGTAATGAAGAGCCACCTAAGCGACAGAGTAGTATTGTACGAGACTCGTCAAGAGAAGAAGTGTAGGAAAGTGACAGTTGGTGCAGCTCAGGACTCCATACTGGGAACTGACCTATGGAACATCTCTTATGATGGTATCCTGAGACTAGAGCTGGCGGATGGCTGCTTTATGATAGGCTACGTGGATGATATTGTCCTCGTGATCATAGCAAGTAATGTGCAACAAGCTCAGGACAACTTGAGCGTCTGCATGTTAAAGACAAGCGCACAGCTGGAAGAGCACGGTTTAAGTCTGGCAGCCGCTAAGACAGAGATCGTGATGTTCACAGGGAAGCAAATCAATACCGTCATTCCAATACGGGTTGATGAGGATACCATTATAGAGACGAAAAGATTTGTCAAATATCTTGGAATAGTTCTAGATACGAAGCGGACCTATTTCGAGAATATTTCTCAAAGGATCAAGAAGGCAGGTACCACGATAATGGCCTTGAGCAGGCTGATGTCAAATATGAATTGCCCTAATCCCAGCAAAAGAAAGCTGCTATTGTCCGTAACTCACTCCATCTTATTGCACGGAGCGGAGATTTGGGTTGAGGCACTGGAAAAGGATACCTACGCAAAAGGCATGATAAGAGTTCAGAGGCAGGGTACTCTGAGGGTTTCTTGCGCATACAGGACTGTCTCAGAAGTGGAAGTTCTTGTTATTGCCGGAATTATTCCAATTCAGCTTCTTGCCAAAGAGCGCAAGCTTATATACGAAAGGAAAAATGAGGAAGACCTAGAATATATTAAAGCGGATGTTAGGAGAGCTACAATGTTGGTGTGGAAAACGTTCTGGGTGGACCGCGCAGACAGTGCATGGACCAGGCGCCTAATAAAAGAGGTCGCACCCTGGACTCAGAGGGTTCACGGAGAGATAAACTATTTTTTGACACATTTTCTAAGTGGCCATGGGCTTTTCCAGTCTTATCTTTTTAGAATGGGAAAGTTCGTGAGCCCTCAATGTGTATTTTGTCCCGACAAACGAGACGACGCGCGTCACACTTTTTTCAAGTGTGACGTTGGATAACAAGAAGGAGGGCATTGGAGGCAGAGATGGAGATGGAGGAAGTCACACCCGTTAACATAGTTGAAAAAATACTCCAGAACGAGAAATCATAGAGCGTCGTGGCAAGGTACGTGGAGGAGATTCTGCGTACAAAAAAGTTATTGACGACACCCTAACTAGGAGCCTTGTGTAGGAGCGGTCAAAATAGACGGTTCTTGCACGCGGCACCAATGGGGGGAAAATGGATGACGTACAAGGATATTTATATATTTATTTATTTATATATTTATATATTTATTTATTTATATATTTATATATTTATATATTTATTTATTTATATATTTATATATTTATATATTTATATATTTATATACTATTTTTGTTTTTCAAAATAAAGATTATTATTATTATTATTATTATTATTATATTTATATATTTATTTATTTATATATTTATATATTTATTTATTTATAAACCTATGTATATATCTATTTGACGACATGGTGAAATAACAAGAAGTAGAAAGAAGGAATCTCCAGGATGAAAAGACAACAGAAAAAAGGATCTTCATTTAAAAAGGATACATGGCTTAAATCAACCCGATGTAATGTGATAAACGGTTCCGTGTTGAATTGTATAAGGCAGAATAGGGGGTGAGTTTAGTCGGTAGCTTGCCAGCGTGATCCAAGTCAAATCGAAAGCACGCTGATATGGAGTGCTAGACACAACTTGGGGTCGGGCCCAAGTATGCGTAACGTATTCTCACCTAGAGCAAATATTTAGTTGTACAATTTTCAGAACTTTAGCTCTATAAAATCGTCCAACTTTATATAAGCCGCCCTTGCTCGCATGCAAAAAAAAAAGTGTAATACTAAAAAAAAATAAAATATTTTACACTACTCTAAATCTACTTGTATTAAATAAAAAAAATCTAATCAATGACATTCATACATTTTTTTTTATTTTTATAATTCCGCGCGCTTCTTTCAAAAACTTTTTTTTTTTAATTTATAAAATACTATACTTATACGATTTATACGTATATAAACCCCTCATACACTACCAAATATAAAAAAAAATATATTCTACGACTACACTATACACTTATCGTGCCTACTGTATAACTATACCATAGACTTATCGTGCCTAACATATATATAAACACTAGCAAAAGTTGGAGGGGGGGCTCCGCCCCCCCTGTGTTATATTTCCTTCTATTTGTGTTGCTTCAAAAAATCATTTTTCATTGCAAATTTATAATTATGCAAACACATTCAGATTTTTTGAATGAGACTCAGTCCCTCCTGTTCACATTTACTGCAATACTTTTCTGCTGCTTAAAAAATCATGTTTCTCTACAAATTTATAATTATGCAAACTCATTCAAACTATTCAGAGCAGTGTAGGTGAAACATTAATGAAAAATTATAGGCTCTGATTGATTCTCTAGTTATAATAGGGAAAATAAAAAAATGTAACTGAGTACGTATAAATTAGTGCCAAATTAAGTAATAACAATTGTGACAGTAAAATTTAATCAAATTTTTGAGGTATTTCACTTTTTAAGCAAATTTTCAAAAAATTTTATATATCCTAAAAATAGTAAAAATTGAATATCTCCAAAAGTAAGAAAGCTGAGTCAGAAAACTATAGCCTATATTATCCGAATACTTAGGTTCGGCGGTTCTTGAGTCATTAGGGTACAGACAGACAGACAGACAAATAAATTTTCAAAGAATAGGTGAGAGGGACTGATCTATTCCCGGTGTTGTTGTTATTGATTTTTTATTATTATCATGTTGTTATTGTCCAAAATATATATCAATGCCAAAAAAAATTAACATCTTGAAATAAGCTAAAATATTTTTCTTAATGTAGACCTTTTACCAGTTTAAATGTGACCAATAAGACAAAATTTGTAGTAAATTCAAAGGAATGGTTTAATTTAGAAAATGGGCCAAATCAGGATATTTTCGGACCTTTAAACAGACATATTTCGGGCCCATGAGGTGCTAGAGGACTAAAAATTTGGCTGAGGGACTTTTTTATCACCCTGTAAAATCATACGTTTTAACCGTATAATTACATTAATTTAAGTGTTAGTTTTGTTTTAGAAGGATTGTCCAAGTCCTTCAGGGCCTCTGGTCAATATTATTCTCTAAACTGTTCAAGATTTTTGAGATTCTTTTAAAATACTAAAACTTATTTTTTTTAATTTTTCAATTTGTGCACCAAAATATAAAAAAAAAACACAATAAAAATTTATTTTAAACTTGAACGGAGTTCGTTTTTATTTTTAAAAACACGAAAAAAAGATTTTAAATGAGGAAATTACACTTTGAATTTTTCAAATATAAATTTATAATAATAAAAATTACAAGACTTTTAATTTAAAAATTCAAACTTATAAACAAATGAAAATAACTAAGTTCAAAAGTACTACACAAAAACCTGTGCACTGGTTTGAGGTAATTTTAAAGAGACCGCCTTTAGGACAAGCATGGGTATTTAAGCACTTGAACTTTTGATAAGAATATTCCCTACTCTAGTTTCCCACCCGCGACCCATCACTTGAGATGTCAATATCTCATTGGCTGATAGTGATAGCGCCCGGAACGGTACTCAAGAAGGGGACTACTCTTATCAATTTTCAAGTTTAGGCTCTCGCGCAAAATGCATGGAGGGGTACCTGCTTCATGAAATAGATCACCTCATGATGCAGGTGTATATTTTGACTATTTAATCTATAATTTATGGATTTTTAGAACAAAAGTTTTCGATGAAAATTTAAATTCTACACTGAGAATAACCCGTGGTTGAATTAATGTTTTTGTACTTTGAAATCAGTTTTTCTTCAAGTTTTCCCATAAATATTTTATGTTTTGAAAATTTTAAGAGCTTTTAAATTCAGCTACTATTTTTCAAAATCAAAAATTTTAAAATATTTAAAGGCAATTTCTTAATTTCCATAATTTCTATTAGTAAGACTTTATGAGGGAATAATTTTCATTCTAAAATTATTTTCTCTGGAAAATCATACTCTGAATTATTAAATTTATTTTAATTACTTATTCTAACAATAAAATTTAAAAATATAAAACTTAAAAATTTATTTGAAAAAAAATAACTATTTTAATACTAAAAACGAAATTAGTTAATTAATTATTTTAGTTTGAACATCAGTTTTCCTTTCCGAACTTTAAATTTTCCTGAAAAACGTATATGTTTAAAACTTAAAAATAAAAACTCGCAAAGGAAATGCACGATCTCTTAAATTGTTTTCACGATTCCTTTTATATCTTTCATTGGCTATTTTTCGATACCTAAAGAAAAAAAATCGTTGTTCTCGCAAATGAAAATTTAGGTACACGAATATCCGCAAAAATCTGTAACTTCCGTGTTTTTCTCTAAATATTTTCAAAGCGTAATATTTTTAAAAAATTATTCATACACGGGGAAAAATTTAGAGAATATAAGCTTAAGCTACACGGAGAAAAATTTAGAGACGGCACCTGACGTTGCAACCCCAAACCATACCCTAAAATTTGAGTTGAATATATATAATATATAGTAAAAAATTTTAACTCATATGAGTATATATAGTATTAAGATATAGTAAAAAATTTTGAATCATATAAATATTTGCATTGCTTAAAGAACTGTAGTGCCAATAATTTGGCACAAATTTTAAATATCGTAGAAAATGTAATTAAAACTAATATTAACTAATTTATTTTTTTAACGAAAAAAATTATAATATATCATTAATTTCTTGAATTTGTCTTATTTTTTATTATAATTATTTTTAAAACCAAACATTATTTTAACTCCATTAATTTTTTTTTTTTTTAATTTTAAAGAAACGTACGTTTTTAATAAAAAATTAACTAAGTACGCATAAATTACATTTTAATATAGAATATAAATTACATTATAATATACACAGACCCACAAATAAATAATTAAAAATACCATAAAAAATAAAAAAATGAAAAAAATTTTTTTACCAGCTTTAAAAATATTTTATTAAATTTTAAAGATACCTCCGTTTTGAATAAAAATTTCAGAGAATACGTAAAAATTAGTGCTAAATCGAATACTATGAAGTGCGATGCCAAATTTTTCGATAGTCTCGAGATATTTCAATTTTTGTTAAAATTTTTAAAAAATGTTATCAAGTTCAAAAATACTAAAAATTAAATATCTCAAAAACTACGATAGCTAATCAAAAAATATAGGGCCTATGTCACCCGCATTTTTTTTTCTTCATTTTGTCGCCGGTTTCATGCCAATCGGTTCGGTGGTTCTTGAGTCATTAGGGTACAAACAAACAAACAAACAGACAAATAAATTTTCAGATATATATAGTATTAAGATATAAACTAACATAACAATAATATAAACAAATATATAACAAATATAATAAATACATAAACTAACATAACACATATAAAAAAACTAACATTGTGCGACTAAATATATATATATACTTCCATACGTATACCTTGAATTTCCCCTGGTTAACTTCCGTTTTCTTCGTTTTATCTTTTCTAATTTCTATCTCTCTTACACTTATGCCATATTATACTAAAAAAAAAACTGTGTATTTTATCTTGTATTCTGCTATTTAGATTTTTAACTTTTTTGAAATTTAATGGCTCATTTTTACTCAACGTGAATTTTTTTTCATCTGATATTATTCTCCCAAAGGTAATTATATTATTGATAAAAAAATAATATGCCAAAATAACATGCATTTTTCATTTATACTTTCGTAATTCAACCCTTTGTATCTACCAAATTCAAACCATATTTATCTGTAATTCATAAAATGAAAAAGTACATGCATATATTGTTTACATAGAATAACCGTACGTCACCATGGCAACATACCTAGTCATCTTTTCATACTTCTTTATTGATTAAGAATCACTGCACATATCTTTAATCAAATACCAATAGATGTCGCTACAAGTACCTTTTTTTATATATATTTAAATTATCAATATTTTTAAGGGTCGTTTTACCTAAACTTTTTTTTGATAATCGAATTTTTTTTTTTTCTGTTAATTACTTTATATATGTCTCAAGAGTATGTAACAAAAATTTATTTTTAAATCCTCCCCCCTAAGTATATTTTTTGGCCTGTTTTGCGCGCACCGTCAAACGTACTTTTGATAAAATTTAACGGTATGGCTCTATTATTATCTTACATATCTTCTAACTATTGTTAAATAGTTAGAAATTATGTCGGAACCGGTCACTGATAGAAATTATGAGCAAATTTAGCTAATATTCGCGATTGTTTATGACGCCAAATTTAGCCGTGCCAAAATGGTAAAAAATAGCAAATCGGCCCAGCAGTAGGGGTAAAATCAGCTAAAGGTTCAGTATGAAAACCGGAAGGATAACTTTATGGCTCCAAAATCACTAATAACTTATAAGTATACTTAAATATACAAAAAAAAATGTTTTGTTAAATTTCTACGAAAAAAAAATTTTTATTCTTATTTTGAAAACTATGTTTTTACACCTTCTAATTAAGATTTCTCTAAAACTACTCAACTGATTTTAATTTTTTTGGTCTAATATATTTTTTGTAAGTTCCTTTACGTAATAAAAAAAAAAAATTAATAATTTAATAACTAAAAGTACCGAAAAAATTATTCCAAAACTTCAAAGTCGTTTTACTCGAAACAACGTCTTTGAAAACCATGTACACGATTACGCGATAACTTCTGCACCGATTTACTTTAAATTTACTAAGCAACTTAATAAATGCACTAATTTCGGGATGACGTCGAGTTTTTTTTTTTTTATGTTCTCAAAAAATTTTTACAGCTGCTTTTGCCCAAAAATTATAGGCTTTTTTTTTCATTTTAACTTTGTGTAGCCGCCATTTTGTTCCTAATTAATTTTTTTGAAAAAACTCGACGTCATCCCGAAATTACGGGTTTTAAGTCTTACCAATTTTTTTTGTGTATGTTTTAGATTATCCTAAGTCAAGATATCCTGTACATAACTTTGGATTATTTTTTTTCAGAGACGCAAATACACCCCGCTTACGCAAAAATGACGTCACAAAAAACAAAAAAAATTTTTTTTTTTTAATTATTAATATATTTCTAAACAATAAAAAAAATTTGATTCAAATATCTCTATCCGTTATTTCACAATCCTACCTTGAAAATCAGCTAAAATATCGACATATTTAGGTAAAACGACCCTTAAACTGTATTGTTTACATTAATATAATAACTGTTGTATTTTTGCAATTATTTTATTCAATTATTTATTGTGATTAACTTATTTTTCAAACATTCTGTGATACTTTTTTAACATATATATGGCTCATTATCGTTTTTTTTGCAATAATGACGTACTACACGTTTCCGACTAACAGATGCATTGATTTAAAAATTTTTTTTTTTAAATTTTCAATTTCAATTAGTTTTTGATGGTTCACCATTAAAATCAACATAATTTAATGTTTTAACTACTATAAAACATAAAATATAGCAAAAAAGCCTTTACCGTTCCCTGTCACAAAGGAGATTCCTATACTTTGAGTGTCTGTCACTCCCCCTATCGATTCATTTTCAAAAATTTTTGTTTTGGGCTTAATTGCTATATCTTAAGGTTCAACTTTTTCCATATAGAAAAAATTTAAACTTAGTTTTACTAATTATTACAAGGGTGAGAAGGTGTGTCACACGATTTTTCAAAATTTTTATGAAAAACGTAATTTAATTATATTAAATTTGATTTCTCTTCGTAAAAACATTTTTAAAACCTTTTAACCGCATAAATGACAACTTAAATACATAAACAAAAAATTCTCACACCAAGAGCGCTTAAAATTATTGTTAAATAGGAAAACAAAATGGGTTTAAGTTCAGAAATAACGAAGGGACAAAAACAAAAGCCTTTACCGTACCCCCCTAGATCTCCTATTAAGAAGCGTTGTAATTAAAATATTAAAAACTTAGCAAGTTTCAATCATAAAAATACTTTTCTTTCCAAACGGAAAAGTTTTTTTGTTCATTTGTCTACGAATTATTTTGATTTTTCTATAAAAAAGCCTTTACCGTTCCTGCCTTTACCGCTCCTCATTTTTGTTAAAATTATTAAATATTTTTAAAATTTACCTCCAAAACTCGTTTTTTTAGTAATAATTCTTTAAAAATATATGATATTGTTCTCTAAAATACATAAAACCTAGAAAAATTCATGTATTAAGACCGTATGTAACGATTTTGGTTTTTAATTGTTTTAAGCTGTTTTTACCTTATTATTATATGAAAAAACGTAATAAATTGATGTAAAAGGTTCGTTATGGTGATTTTTATGCAACACTGAATAAATATTGGTGAAAAAAGTCTAAAAAGCCTTGTTCGGACTTTAAAAAAGGAATTTTTTATTTTTAGTTTTTGTAAGATATTTTTTCAAAAAAAATGAAAATGAGCCATATATATTTATTATCTAAGACTTTTTATATTTGACTTAAGTAATATGATAATGACTTATGGTATGTAATATTGTAATTTAAAAAATCGCAAGCATATTAGGTTAAATTATTTTCATGTATATATTTTTTACAGATTTTTTAATCATGAATATCAAGATTTTAAGTTCTTTACGACTTTAGTTTTCACACACCTAATTTATATGTCCAAAATTATTATACTATAAGTAAGATCAACATTAGTTATACATTTAAAGTTAAATTTTATTTATATTCAAAATTTTATTAATTTTGTAGATTTTGATAAGGGTCTCAACCAGAGACCGAAACGTTAATAAAAAACAAATAACACTATAATTTACTCGATAAATATTCAAAATAGTATATTAAGTATCAAGGGCGTAAAAGTTTCGGCACTAGCGTGAGCACTAGCTGATATGTGTTCGCGCTCGTGTCTAAAGTATTTCGCCCATGGTGCTTACACTATTTTTTGCCCACCTAGGCGTAGAACGAGTTCAAAAAATTCTTTAAACACGAGTTTTACGCCCGGGAGGGCAAAAAACTTATTGCTTTTATTATATATTTTTTCGTTAAAAAAAAATGATTTTATTTTACTGATCCAAATATTAACATTAATATTACTTATCTAATCTTTTTCGGCATGAACTGAATTTCAAAAATTTCAAATTCAGACGCCTCTCTCCATCTGTTCACTCCTTACACCTAACATTAAAAAAATAATTTTAATTGTACATTTCATAAGAAAAAAAAAATAAATCATGTCGTCCCGACTCAAAGTCTCATCTCTCATTCTTCTTTTTTTCTACATTAGCTACTAGAACCAAAAAAAAATGTCCAAAATGTAAAGTTGTCATATGTAAATGACTACCAAGTAAACAATTTTATTATAACACCACTTGTTATTTTAAAAACTCTTAACAATTGTGGTACCCCACGTAAAAAAGTGACAAATTCGTAGCAAACTTTGTACAAAGTTAAGTTTGTACAAAGTTTGCTACGAATTTGTCTATTGAGACACTTTTGTATTATTCAAAGCAACACAAAAATTTTGTATAAAGTTAGTATAAACTTGATGCCAGTTTCTAAATAGAGAAAATGAGCTAAGCATAAAAAAACTTGGTACAAACGTAGTTAAAACTTAAAAGTTGAAAACATAGAGTACAAAGTTTGTACTTATGCAGTGTTAAGTTGCTACAGGTAAGCTTAATTTTTAAATTCACTAATAATCATTCACAAACTTTGTACGAAATCCTCTATAGAATGAAGAATTCAATGTTTTGTCGCTAGTTTGTACTATAACTGTAAAAAATTAATATAACTGTAAGCTTGACATTAACGTTAAAGCAACTTCATACAAATAGATTCTAAAATTCAAAATTTTAAAAAAAGTGTATGAAATTTGCTCTTAGTTTACGCTCACTTTGTAAATAAATTAAAATGCAAACATGATGGTAATGATTCAAGATCTTTAGACAAAGTTATCTTGAGGTTAAAAATATAGAAAATATTTATTAAATTATGTACCTATTTCGTACTGTGACGTCGACAACTTTTTTTATTTTGTCCATTTCTTTTTTATTTTTCTCGCATATTTTTATTACTGGTGTAAAATGGTTTTTTGATAGATATAGATGTATAAAATCTGAGCTTTTATTTCCTATATAATGAGCATAATTAAGATTTTTCTTTTCTTCGCTATCTGCAACTATGTTTTCTAAGTGTACACATATATTTTTCTTCAATTGTGTTACATGTTCAATTGTGTGTAATATCCTGAGGTTTAATCAGGATACTTAATATAAAATAAATATAAAATAAGATTTATCCTGGGGATATTTAGTGTATAAGTTTATATAATTTGTGCCTTTACTCGTCCCGTATGACTTTACAGAGTCACTATTGTTTAAGTGTTTGTAATTAGTTTTGTGAAAACTCGTGTCATTATGGTCTCAAAAGCACAACCGCATATTTGCCCAAAAAATTTTTCTTTTGTACCCACTCCGCATCAATCCAGAGATTTTGGAGCATTAATCCAGAATATAGGTATACTTCGTGTTTGAAAACCAGATTTACGTAATTTTACTGAATTGAAACTAGAAATAAGCAAAATTCTGTTTTATAATCCAGAAAAAATCAATATTCCGGATTTAAAACAAGAAGATATAAGCCGGTAAAGAAGAGTGAATTTATTTCTTGATTTAAAACCAGAAAAAAGTAAAAGTCTGTTTTACCATCCAGAAAAAATCAATATTCCGTATTTAAAACAAGAAGATATAAGCAGGGAAAGAAGAGTGAACTTTTTTCTTGATTTAAAACCAGAAAAATGATTTTATCTGTTTTATAAACCAGAGTTTTGATTATTTCTAGTTTTAAAAAAAGAAAATTGAATTTCAAAAATTATAACTAAATAACTTCTGAATTTAAAAACAAAAATTAATGAAATTCCGGTTTACAAAATAGAATCAATATATTTTATGGCTTTAAAACCAGAAATTTTCATTATTAATTACTAAAATTAATTAATATTTATAATTTTCTTGTATCTCTATAAAGTCATAAACGCTTCCGCCGCTGTGGAATGACACTTTTGGACCAACCTGGTACTTTTGGGCCAATTTGGTACTTTTGGGCCGTATTGGTCCTTTTTGGTCAAAATGGACCTTTTGGGATAAAATGTAACATTCGGGCCAAACTGAACTTTTTGGGCCAAACTGGGCCTTTGGACGAAACTGAACCTTTCAGGCCAAACTGAACCTTTTGGGCAAAACTGGATTTTTTATGCCACATTGGCTCTGTTTACATAAAAACTTTTGTATAAGTTTATTTACCCAAAATAGTCTTTTTGGGCCAAAGCATTACTCTTAGGCTAATATGGTTCTCTTGGGCCAAACTTGTACTTATGGGAAAATCTGGTACTTTTGGAACAAACTGAACCTTTTGGCCAATCTGGTACTTTTAGGCCAATATGGTACTTTTGGGCTAAACTGGTACCATTGAGAAAATCTGGTACTTTTTGAACAAACTGAACCTTTTGACCAATCTGGTACTTTTGGGCCAAACTGAACCTTTTGGGACAACCTGGTACTTTTGCGCCATACTGGTCCTTTTGGGTCAAAATGGACCTTTTTTGATAAAATGTAACCAAACTGGGGCCAAACTAGAACCTAACCTAAACTAACCTTTAAGGCCAAACTGAACCTTTTGGGCCATAGTGGCTCTTTTTACCTAAAAATTGTTGCATAAACTTATTTCTCGAAATCATTTAAATATTTTTTAAAAATTAAAAAAAGGTCTGGAGATATTTCTTTAAAGATTACTTTAAAATTACTTTCATGTATTTTCGTCCGTACAATTCTCCATAAATGCGTGTCCAATAAAATCAAAAATAGTCAATTTTTTAAATTATTTCATTTTAATATATATAGGATTATTGCAATAATTGTTATTTTAAAATTTTTCTAATCAAATGCATAAATGATTATAATAAGCAACTAATATATTTTTATATTTACTACGGGGCTCCGACCCCTGCGAGCTTCGCGCGCCAACCCCCGTAGAAAAATTAGAAAACTGGGTTAGTTTTAAAAACAAACAAATTTTGTAAATTTTACAAATATGAGGTTAGTCATGGTGATATTTACATAATTTATTTAAATAATGTAATCATGAACATCGATTTTGGTTATGTTTAAAAGTTATTTTTCTTCTAGTAGTTGCAAAAGATAGTAGTAGCTCCTAGTAGCCCAAAATGACCATTTTTGGTAAGGGGTCTTATAAAACATCGATTGTTAAGGCGAAAAGGACCGCTTTGGTTCAAAAAGACCATTTTGGGTAAATAAGCTTATGCAACAGTTTTTAGGTAAAAAGAGCCACTATGGCCCAAAAGGTTCAGTTTGGCCCAAAAGTACCAGATTGGCCAAAAGGTACAGTTTGTTCAAAAATTACCAGATTTTCTCAAAAGTACCAGTTTAGCCCAAAAGTACCATATTGGCCTAAAAGTACCACATTGGCCAAAAGGTTCAGTTTGTTCCAAAAGTACCAGATTTTCCCAAAAGTACAAGTTTGGCCCAAAAGAACCATATTAGCCTAAGAGTACCGCTTTGGCCCAAAAAGACTATTTTGGGTAAATAAACTTATACAAAAGTTTTTATGTAAACAGAGCCACTGTGGCATAAAAGGTTCAGTTTGGCCCAAAGGCGCAGTTTGGCACAAAAGGTTTAGTTTGGCCTTAAAGGTCTAGTTTGGCCCAAATGTTACATTTTATCCCAAATGGTCTATTTTTACCCAAAAGGACCAGTATGGCGCAAAAGTACCAGGTTGGCCCAAAAGGTTCAGTTTGGCCCAAAAGTACCAGATTGGCCAAAAGGTACAGTTTGTTCAAAAAGTACCAGATTTTCCCAAAAGTACCAGTTTATCCCAAAAGTACTATATTGGCCTAAAAGTATCAGATTGGCCAAAAGGTTCAGTTTGTTCCAAAAGTACCAGTTTGGCCGAATACTACCAAATTGGCCCAAAAGTACCAGTTTTGCCCAAAAGTACCAAATTGGCCTAAAAGTACCAGATTGGCCCAAAAGTGGCATCCGACAGCGTTTATGACTTTATACAGATACAAGAAAATTATAAATATTAATTAATTTTAGTAATTAATAATAAAAATTTCTGGATTTAAAGCCATAAAATATATTGATTCTATTTTGTAAACCGGAATTTCATTAATTTTTGTTTTTAAATTCATGATGAAATCATTTTTCTGGTTTTAAATCAAGAAAAAAGTTCACTCTTCTTTACCGGCTTATATCTTCTTGTTTTAAATCCGGAATATTGATTTTTTCTGGATTGTAAAACAGATTTTTACTTTTTTCTGGTTTTAAATCAAGAAATAAATTCACTCTTCTTTACCGGCTTATATCTTCTTGTTTTAAATCCGGAATATTGATTTTTTCTGGATTGTAAAACAGATTTTTACTTTTTTCTAGTTTTAAAACAAGAAAATCATTACCGCATATCTGAAATATTCATTATTCTGGATTTAAATCAAGAAAATATAGTATTGTACGGTTTCAAAACCTGAAAGACCCCTATATTCTGGATTCATGCTCCAAAATCTCTGGATTGTGCAGAGTGGGTATGTTAATTGAAAGTAATGTTTGAAATTATGATTTTTATTATTGTTTTTCTCCCAGGTTATTCGAAAAATGGAAGTAGTATTTTAGAATATAAAATTATTGAGAAAGAAAAAATTTGCACGCACATACGTATGCATCTATTTCCTGATGAGTTAATAGTAGTTTATGATATCTTTTATATTTGATTTATCCACATACTCAGAGAATTCCAGGCAGCTTTTTGCAAAATCCGCGCTTTTAAATCCCATATTATTAATTACTTCTCTCAGATTTCTCACATCATGAATCGCGTTGTGTGCATTTTCGGAGTTATAATTGGGAATAAATTCTTTCGCGAGATTTTCAAGGCTATAGTGTTACGGATTCGAGTTATATAAATAATTATCCAGTTGAGTCTAATGGCCTTATGTTGTAATTGATGCTGTTGGTTCTACTGGATCCCTAAGGATATGTTTTATCGGAAAAGGCTATCCAAGTAAATGACTGAACACGTAGATTTTTATAATATTTCTTGTTTATTAAGAGTTTACTGTTTTCTGAACTTTGTAACCAAAAATATATATATATATATATATCTACTGGACTATTTACGTTGACTGAGTAAGGACTACTAAAGATGTGTACGTATAGACGTCTGAGTTCCTGACTCTCCGCTCTTAGCATTTGTAACGACTTATATAGTCGTTGTGGGTGGTAACCCCCCCTGGGAGGAAGTAACTATCTTTCTTTATCCCTCGACTCCCTGTAGACCATTTTACATTAGTCCTGTAGACCATCGAGGTAGGGGTCTGTATTGATTTTAGTTTACCCTCTTAACTTATCTGAACAATTAACCCTACTTAGGTTTGCTTTTCCCTTATAGTGAAAGGCTGGAGGGAGCTTCCCCTTTAGTCAGGCAAAAAAGGGTGGCCGTAAACTATAAAAGAGGGTGTTTATCTCCCTTCAAATATTATTAATCAATAGTCAAGATATTCCTGTAGCCCCTTTGCAATAAAATTTTATGGGCTATTCTGAAGAGGTGGAGGGTGGAATTTATTTTATATATTAGGGTGGTGTCTATATTAGGGTGTTTAGTAAATCCCTAACAATAGGATTGTCTGTTGATGGTGTTTTTTATTAATTTCAAAGTGTCAACAAACCCGAAAATGTTGCAGTTTAGTGCGATGTCGAAATTATGTCTATATCCATCTCTTATAAGAAATTTAAAGTCAAATGGGTGTCCGTTATGTGCTATTAGTAGTACTTTTAGATTACTTAGATTATTTAAAAAATGAATGAATCTATTAATGGCTTTGTGTATTGGAATAGTGGAAACTTCTTGGTTTCGAACAAACATTCTTCCGTATTTAATTGTGATTCCGGTAGTTTTGATAGATTTTGGGTGCATAAATTGGTTGTTGGGTAATATGTATTCGTTGAATTCTTGATTATTAAATTTTGCGGCAATTTGAATTATATCATCTTGTTTTTGTGAAAATCCCGTAGTTTCGATGTCTAAGAATACTGTGGGGAGTTTATCCATTATCTTTTGAATTTTTGATTACTGAGTATTGGGAGTTATAGTCAAATTACCTGAAAGGTGAGTAAAATAAACCGGATATTATTCATATGAATTTTGAGTAAGTTAAAAATTTTGGGTGGGGAAGTTTTTAACTTTTAGTATAACTCTATATTATATTTAGTGAAAATGATATTATGCAATTCGGTTTTTAGGTATTGTAAAAAAAATTTTGTGATTAGTAGGTGAAATTTTTGTGTTTTGCTGACGAAGTTATGTGGTGTGGGTATTTGCCTTGGTGTGTTATATAATATATATTTTTTTGTAGTGGAGGTAGTTTGATGAAAAAGCAGGAAGTGCTTTTGTACTTATTTATTTTTGTGACAGTTATCATTCTATACTTCGTATAAATGCGAGTTTTTTCTATAAGTGAAAGGTATCCAGAGATATTTAAAAAAATGAATGTTTACGAAATTGAAAAGAGGCGCATATCTCTGGTTAAGGCTAGAATAGATAGGGAGGTAAAGTTAGGCTTAAGTTCAAGATTAATAGATTTGGAAAAAAGGTTAACAGATCAAGAAAAGGTTTTGGATGGAAAGCTTGCGGATTTAAAGGATTTGTTAGTGCAGAGAATGAAGGAGCTTAGTGATGGTTTTGAGTTAATTATAGAAGAGAAACGAAGAATTTCAGAGTCATTGGACTTAGAGCTTATGAAAATAGATAGAGATTTGAAAACAGATACTTTGAATACTATATAAGTTGGAAAGGTCGGGTTTAAGGAGTTGGTTCAAAGCGTGGATAAGGAGATAGTTATAAAAAAGTGTGATGTACGAAAAATAGTTCAAGAAGTTTTAAATCAGAGAGAGGAGTTGAGTGAAAAGGAGGAATCAACAGTAATGGATGAGGGTTGTGAAGATTATGAGGATTCTACTGAATTGGAGTCAAATGATAGTGGGGGTGATAGTGAAGTGCCACTGGGGATAGTGTTGGATAGTCCAAATTATTCACCAAGGAGTCCGGAAACAGAGGGAAGTGATTATGAGCCAGTGTTAAAAAAGGTCAAAGTGTAATAGCAGGACTTTCTTTCCATTTTTCTTTTCTAAAAATTTTGGTTTTGTGTAAAATTTTAAATAAAGTGTATGTAAAAGTATTATGTAAAAGTTTAAATAAGGTATGAATTTTTGGTTTTATGTAGAAATATTATGTATGGGGAAATAAAAATTAAAATATGTGTAAAAGGTGTTTTGTTTTTTTTTTTTTTTTTTATAAAAATGGAATCCTCTCTTATTTTATTATTATGTCCTGTTTTAAGGTGAGTTACTTGAAGTTAAATAATGCATTTTTCCAATATTTTTTTTTTTTTTTTTGATAGATATCTTAAAATATTATTACTTATTGTGACTTAATATACTTATTTTGCTAAAATTTGAATACTAATGGGAAAAAATTTTGTAATTAAATAGGAATTCTGCAATAAATTCTACTAAACTGTAATAATTTTCTGTAGTAAACATTATTTTTTTATTGGTAATTTTATTAATGTATAATAAATGTATAATAGATCTACTGTTCGCTCTGCGTTGACTAAGGTAATGACTTATATTAAAGTGATATACGTACTTTATTAAATTCTGCTTGAAGTTTTTGTTTATTAAATTACTACGATTAAATTAATTTACGTTTATAATATATAAAAAAAATAGTAATGAAATAAAAGGTAGTAGATAATTAAGTAATAAGTGATAAATAATTAATAATAAAAATAATAGTAATAATAATAGTACGTGAATATAAAATACTTAAATAACGGGTAAAGATAACCGTCTGAATTTTGTTTTTAGATATTAATAACTTAATCTTTACGTTAATCCCATTATTCCTAATTTTCCTAATATTATTCTATGAATACCAAAAAAAAAATAGTACCAATCAACTTAAGCCATAAATTGGCAAGTGATATAAATTTTATTTTCGAATAATAATTTAATGGTAATTGATAATAGTCGATAGTAAAAGTGTAATTAGGAGAGAATTAAATTAATTAATAAAAATTAACTTATCTACTAACACGGAAGATAATAACCTTAGAACAAATAATCAATCCCACAGAAATAACTTTAACATTAATCCTAATTAATTAAAACTTTGACCTATCATACATACTAAGTCCTACTATAATAACGTCATTTAACTTAACCAAATTGCTTAGTATGTTTATTTAATAATAGTTTAATAAGTGACCGATTCCAACTGTCATGCTTCCTTGTAAGAAAAATGATAATATGAAAAGGAGATAAAAATTATTAAATACTAATATAAGCATGAATGAATATAAGAACAATTTTAATATAAGCGAAGAGATTAAATGGGGAATATATTTATATTTAAATTTATATTTAATATTTAATATCCCTAAATTTAATCAACAGTTAAAAATAGTATCAATAAAATAAACTATTGTGTTCAAATTTGATTTTAATCAATCAAACTCATCATAATGATATACAAATATAGGTGATGCGGGAAAGGCATCTGATAGGAAAAGGGAGTTTTTGTAAAAATATTCATTTATAGAGGTTATTTTAATTGGCTTTCTATATCTGCCATTGAGTATAGAGATTTTTCATGAGACAATTATATAGCTAATCATAAGAAGTAGGCGTTTTTTTTTTTTTGTTTTTACGAGTGTGAGTAGTGTAAGTATCATATATATGTGAAGAGGTGGGGCTTATGGTATAGTAGGTTGGGACTGTTTGAGTTAAATGAACTTGTATATACTTAAAAATAACTTGTTTAATGGACTAAAAATTTTAATTTAAGGAATTTATTAATAGGAATATATTTTTATAGATATTATAATGATTATTTAGAAGTTTTTGATTAGTATATATTTTAATATGTAATAAGTATGTGATTAATATTATTAGAGTAGTGAGATTAAAGAGTTATGCAACTAACTTAACTTTAGTGTTTAATTTATTTTTAGTATTGAAATGTTTGATATAATTTAATATAGTATAATATAATAATTGAAAAACTTAAATGCAGTTTATATGTTTCTAGTTTTAGGACTATTTACTAAAAGTCTATATCTACTTTCCTTTTTTTTTTGTATTTTGTGTTTTATTGTATTTTTTTTTGTTAGTTTTATGTTTTGTTATTTTTTTTTTGTAATTTTTATCTTCCCTTTTTTTTTGTAGCTTGGTTGCTTAACTGATTATTAATATATAAACTAAGTAGGTTGAATCTAGGTAAATGAAGGTAATTAAATTAGATTAATTTATGGTCTAAAACTTTAAATATTGGAATATATGTCTATGATTATATATTGTTAACTGTATTTGCATTTAAATAATTATAACTAAATGGATAGTTTATTCATTTGAGGCGTCTGTTAACCAATCGGTATTTTCTACTGTATGTTTTTCACAGGAATTTGAAGGGTGTCTCGCCTCGTATGCCTTTTTTAATAAATTCATGTGTACGACTTTTCTAATTTTTTCGTGTTGTATTTCGACATTTCGTTTCGCGTAATCTATCTCATTTATAAAGAATGGGCCTAGGTAAGAGGACTCGGTGTGCTTATTTCCGGGTCTGTTATTCACCAGGTAAATTTTATTACCCGGGGAAAAATGTACAGGGTTGCACTTTCTGTCATAGTATTCTTTGCTTTTGTATTTGTTTTGTATCATATTGCTTTGTGCATTGAATTGTATTTCGCGTAGTTTGTCGCACATGTCCGCTAGGTAATTGTCGTACAATAGGACTTGTTCTCTAGGTGGGAATATGGATGGAACGATTGGTTTTCTTCCGTATAAAAGTTCGTAGGGTGAATACCCACTTGATTCGTGAACCGATGTGTTGAAAGCAAAGCATGCCAGCGGAAGCCATTCTGGCCAGTCGTTGCAGTCAGACATGTACATTTTAAGGTATTCAATTAATGGCGAATGCGAACGCTCCACCGATCCTTGAGACTCGGGATGAAACGCTGTTGAGCGCAGTTTCTCTATTTTGAAAATTCTGGACATGCCTTGTATGACCTTGTTACAGAAGTGGGATCCTTGGTCTGTACTTATAATTCTCGGAATTCCATAGATCGATATAACGTTATCTACCAGACCTTTAGCGACCGCCGTCGCAGAACTTTCGTAAAGTGGTATGGCGATAAAATATTTTGTGAGTAGATCGACTACTGTGAGAATCCAGCAAAAATTTTTGTATTCCGGCATGACTCCGTGAAGGTCAATCGAGATTTGAAAGAAAGGTCTAGTTGGGGTGGGGGTTATTAGCATAGGAAGTCTTGTTTTGACCCTTGTGTTTTTTGATTTTTGACATAGTGGACAGCTACGTAAAAATTGTAGCACTTCATCGCGTATGTGTCGCCAGTAAAAGTCTGCGCTGATTTTTTCTAGGCATTTCTTGTAGCCTCTATGGCCCATCATTGGTGGTTCATGATATTGTTGGATAATTTTTTGTCTTTCGTGAGCTGGAGGGATAGGTAGATTGTCATGGTAAATGGTTGCTAGTATTTTTTTGTTTCCTAAATAATGGTTTAATCTTTCAATAAAAAGAAGTACTTGGGGTGAATTATAAATATCTAAATCTTTAATAATAGAAATAGATTTTAGATCAAATTTATTGCCGCTGCAAGGTTTTTTAATGCAGTATCAAGGTCTTTTTTCATAAGTTTTGTATCCATATATGGTTTTATAACTAATGCGATTAAATTCTTGTCTCGTAAGGGTATAATTATTACTTCTCCTGTTTTTGGGTTATTAAGAGCGATATCCTCGATTTTTAATAGATTCTTTTCGGCTAAGGTTAATAATACTTCTGTTTTATATACGTCTTCTGTAATACAGAAAACTAGATTTTGAAAACCGTGATATGGGTGTCCTCTTGAGTTATTTACACATTTCAGAGGATTTAAATTTTCATATACTGTATTTTTTTTGTAGACCCATGGTGGTTTTCTTGGTATCGCGTTATGGGATTCTTTATCTGTCGTTTTTTCTGATTTTGAAGGTTCATTACATTGCTTTGATTTCTCTTTATTATTTTCTATTGTTTTTGCTTCGGTATTAATGTTTGGTGGTTTGTTAATCTGAGAGGTACTTTCTAAAGGGTTTATTAACCGTTTTTTATTTTTGCTGAGCTTTAATAATGGGGTATAATGATTTGAGCTTAAGTGTAGGTGAAAAGTTTCGCAGTTTTCTCCTGCATAATAGTAGTTAAATTGAGTTTCACTATCACTGTAGTGTACACATATATTTTTTTTGAATTCTTTGGCAAATACATATATGCAATCGCTGTCTCCCCATTCTTTGTCCTTGTTTAGAATGTGGAAGGTTGTATCTGTGTTTTCGCAATATTTTAGATAATTACTTAATTTTAGTTTATTCTTTAATTCTTTAATACTCATATTATTATTTAATAAAATAGTTAAACTGTGAAATAGGCAGTCGCCATCGTTGCTTACATCTATATATCTAGAAAATTGTTCATGACTTTCGGTACATTTATCTATTGGAGCATAGCGATTAAATTCATTTGGGTCATCTATAATTCGTGTATGTGTAACTTTTTTATTGTTGTTAGGAGCAAAAATTAGGGCATTGTTAGCTTCGTTGTTTTCATCATCTATTTCCATTATTTCAATATTATTACTTTTTAATTGAACACTTTTGCTTGAAATTTTTTTATTCTCAGAATTAGTACATATTTTCTTTGTATGAATAATGATTTCTGGGTCTTTTTCTATAACTTTTACATCGAGTGATCCTTCGAATATGATTTTTCCATTTTTGGCTACAGCGGTAGTTGACCTATTTTCTGTAGTCGTTTCTTTGTTTGTTTCAAGTTTTGATTTGTTATTTGTTGTTTTACATTTGTTTGAATCTATTTCAATGTTTTTATTGGAAAAAGGATTTATTAACGTACTGAATTTATTCATTTTGTTGTTTAATATATTTTTCATGATGTTTTCGTTATCGGAATCAGTTGCTGAATTTGGTATCTCCATGTCGGAAATTTCTGATTCTGAATTACTAGGTTGAAGGGTTGCTGCTCTTGAAGGGCAGGGGGACATCGGTGGGGCTTTATAATGTATACCGGGATATTTAGGCATTAAAGGCGGTATTATTGGTACAATTTTTCTTGGTCTCCCTCTAGGTTTTTTTTGGATATTGTTAGATGATGGGTTTAGGTTATTTAATTTGTTGGGTTTTTCTTTTTTATTGGTGGTTTTGGATATTGGAAGTTGAATTTTCTTAGTTAAAATTTCAATGTTTTTGATAGTTGGTTTCTTTGATTGGTTTTTCTTAGTTACGGTTTCAATCTTTTTAATAGTTGGTTTCTTTAAAATAGTTTTTGGTTTCTTCTTTTCTTTCGCTGAATCAGAACTGCTATCAAAATATTCTTCGAAAGATACTTTTTTATTTCTGGTTACTCGTTTTCTTTTGGTCGTCAGTATATGTGAGGTTGATTGGTAGCTTGGTGTCTGATTTTCATACTCTAAATTTTCTTGAAAAGTAACTCTTTTAAATTGTTTGGTGGGTATATGTTCAAATTCTGAAGAATATTCAGTCGAACAAGTGGATTCTGACTCTGATGAATAAATTGTGGAAAAGTCTGAGTCGTAATTATACTCGATAAGGTATGGGTTTTCTTCTTGTGTTTTTATTTTAAGGAAGTTATGCGAATCTGATTCTGAAGACGTTTCTGGTAGGAGTTTCTTTTCTGCTAGATCATATCTTATGCTTCTTGGTGCTTCTTCGCTTGGAAAATTTTCTTTGGGTATTGGGTTTCTAGATAGTGCATCAGCTGCTGAATTTTTGGGACCAGGTCTGTAAATGACTTCGAAATCGTGTAGTGGTAGGTGATCAGTAATTATATAGAATTTCTTTCCATAAATATAGCTTCGATATTGCTCGGTAGCATAAACCGTCGAAAGTAATTCCCGGTGATAAACGCTGTAAAACGTCTCTGTGTTAGTTAGTAGTCTAGAACTGTATGCTATAACATGTTCCTTTCCATCGTCGTCTAGTTGCTCTAAGATGGCGCTGATAGCGATTTGTGATGCATCGCAGGAAATAAAAAAGTCTTTTTTAAAATCTGGAGGTCTTAAAATTGGGTATTCGCATAGCTTTTGTTTTAAGATTTCAAATGCGTTTTCTTCCTCGGTACCCCATACAAAGGGTTCGTCTTTTCTTAATAAATTTGTGAGTGGTTTTGAGATTGTGGCGTAGTCTTTGATGAATTTTCTATAGAAGCCTGATAATCCTAGAAATTGTCTAATCTTTGGGGTTTGTAGGAGTTGGAAATTTTTCTACGGCTTCAATTTTGTCGGGGGAAGGTGTAATTTTGTTATTTCCGCAGATGTGTCCTAGGACCATCAATTCTTTTCTCAAAAAGAAACATTTTTTTGGATCTATGAGTAGCTTTGTTTCCTTTAATCGCTGAAGAAGCTTACGTAGTCTAAATGAGTGCTGTTCGAGACTTTTAGCGATCATAATTAGGTCGTCCAGGTACGCGAAGATCCAGTCAGGAACTAGGGCGTCCAGAATCTTCTGCATTAGCCTGGAACACTGGAGGAGAACTTGTAAGCCCCATAGGTGACCTGGTATAAACAAAAAGGTTATTATTGGCCACAAATGCAGTATATTTTTGAGAATCTTCAGTTAACTTGATTTGGTGAAAAGCGTGCTTGGCGTCTAAACTACTTATATACGTACTATTACTAACTTTTTCCAGTATTTCTGTGATATTTGGGATTGGGAAGCAATCTTTGGCTATAAGTTGGTTAATTTTCCTGTAATCAACAATACATCGATATACTGGGTCGCCATTTTCATCGCGTTGTTTCTTTGGAATGACATAAACTGGAGAACAATACTCTGAATATCCAGGTTTTATAATTCCCATTTCTAAGTGATCCTTGATGATTTTGTCTAATGCTTTCTGTGCTTCTGGGGGATGTCTGAAAGGTTTACATCTAACAGGTTCATCTGAAGTGACCTCAATTTTATGTTCTATTAGAGGGGTGTGTGTAAACTTTCTTCCTTTTACGTAAAATACTTCTACGAAATCGTAAACGGCAGTTTCGATACTGGTTTTTTCTTCGGTAGTTAGACCGTTTAAATCTATGTCTTTTATAACTTTGGCGTATAGTTCATCTCTGTCAAAATCTTCATCGATGTCGCTAGTCTCAATTTTCATGCTTTTAAACTTTTCGTTAATATTTTCTTCTTCAATTTCTGCAATTTCGTAAGGTTCTAATTCGACGGTAGGGGCTTCAAATTCTATAGTTTCTTCGCTGAGATTAAAACATCTTATATATGCAAGACCGTCTCTGTTTGTGGCTAAAGCATCTCCAATAGATAAATTTGGGTGTATGTCTATTTCGGGTATGTATCCTTCGCTTACGGACGGGTTAGCTACATGTACATAAATGCCTTGAGATGAGTTAGGTTCGATAACGAATTTTTCTTTATTTGTAAAAGGGAAAACATAGGGTCCTAAAAATAAGTTCATCTTAGCTAAGTCTAGCAATCCTTCGTGTTTTTGTAACGTGTCTAGGCCAATGATACCGTCAAAACCGACACAAAATTCGTCTTTAACTATATGCAAAAGGCAGTAAAGATTGCTTAGTTCGAGAATAACTGCGCCTTTTGTGAATTCTGCGACTCCTGAAAAACCTACTAGTTTTACAATCACTCCGGTGTTTACATATACAGATGAGCGTAGCGCAGATTCTTTTATTAACGTTAAGTCGGCTCCCGTGTCCACTAAGAAGCGGGCCTCATCGCCTACTAGGTGTTTGGATACTAGGCGAATTACGGGAGGTATTTTCCTAGTGTTAGCGTATCTTACATTTGCAGTAGGGAATTCTATTTTGATGGGTAGTGGGAATGTTTCTAAAGGTTGATCATTATCATCCGAGGATAAGTGTATTAAGTTTAATTGATTATCAATAATCGATTTGTTGTAAAGCGAATTATTAAATTTGTATGGTTTTTTGCTTATTTTATTATCGTTTTTCATGTAAATTGTCTTGTCTTCGTTACTATATAAAATTTTGTCTCTATTGAAGTGTAATCCTTCAAATAAGTCTAGTTTTTGATTTTTCCCTATTTTTGCTTCATTTTCCCGTTGGTTATAGTATTTTTCTTCTATTTTAATCAAATTGGGAATTGGGGGCTTATTGTATATAGAATTATCTGGAATTAGCCCATTCTCACTCGAGGATGGGCAAGTAACTAGTTTAAATGTTGTGTGGACTTGTTTTTGTTTTCGTGGGATTGTAGTGTGGAGTTTTGGTTTGCTGAATTTTCGGTTGATGTATTGGGTGATTGATTGTGAAATGGCTGTTGTGTGCCGGGGTTAAAATCTGTGTTGGTATTAGAAAAGCTCTGGCTAGGGATGTAATTTTCATTTTGATTATAATTTTGGTTTTGTCTAGAATTTTGGTTTTGGTGGTAATTTTGGTTTTGATTGTATTCTTGGTTTTGATTATATCCTTGATTTTGGTTGTGGTTCCTATTTTGGTTATACCCTTGATTTTGGTTATAGTTTCTATTTTGGTTATAACCTTGATTCTGGTTATAGTTTCTATTTTGGTTATAATCTTGATTCTGGTTATAGTTTCTATTTTGGTTATATCCTTGATTTTGCATATTTTGCATGTTTTGGTTATTATAATTAGGGTAGAAATTGTTTGGCTTATTGCCAAAATTTGGTCTTCCGTTATATCTTCCTCTGAAATTTCCACGGAAATTACCGCGGTTATTTTGGAATCCGTTCGAGTTTTGTTGATTGTATCCAAAATTATTATTATTATAGAATCGTCCATTTCTATTAAAGCCACGGTTGTTATAGTTATTATAGCTGCGATTTGGTGCCACCAAGGTGCTGGTGGTGGGAAATTTTCATAATTATTCGCTGGCATAGCTTGGGCGGCTTCTGTTTCTTTGTTTTCGGTGCTTTTTTGGGAGCCTTGTTCGATGGCTTTCAGAAGGTCCGGGCATTGATTGATTTCATGATTTTTGCTTTTGCACAGGGTGCAATCCTTTTTTTGTTCGACGGTTGCAACTCGATCATTCATATTGTCTTTTATCTTTTGGAATTCTAGAAATTGGACCATCATGTCGAATATGTCGTTGGTTGCTACAGAATTTTCAACACTAGTGCTTGAGTCATCGGAAGTTATTGAATTTGTTTCCTTTTTTACAAAAGGTATGTGTTTTAATGAGCAATATTCGTGTCTTTGCACAGATATTTTTCTTCCTTCAAGGTTTACTGCGATGTTCGCGGCTTCGCGTAAAGTTTTGGGATCTTTAGCGGCTACGCGATATTCCGGTGGATTTTTCAACCCAAAAAGACGAGTGCTTCTTCGCTTGCACGTCTTTTCCAATTTATTTTCTCCATAGGAGATAGTCCGACAGAGGCCTCGTATATTGCGTGTAAAGCTTGTTCGAGGTTTTGAACGCGTAGGGCATAGTCTGCTACAGGTTCTCCCGGATTTTGTTCCATTTGTCTCATATCTAATTTTATAGTATCGGCATCTGTTATGCCACTGAAACTTAACTTGAGATCTTGTAAAAATTCATTTAAAGAAGTATAGTTTGGAGCAATTCCGCCGTAGGCATCGTACACTCGGCCTTTAAGGTGTCGGGGGATTGAATTTAAAATAAATTTTTCGCACGCGGGACCGTAGTCCTCCAAGATGTCCTTCAATACTTAAGAAAACGCTTGGAGCGTTTGTGGTTGGCCCGAGAAGTTGGGAATGTTCGCAATTGCGGTGATTAATGGGACCGGGTTATTTATTCTGGGTCTGTTTACTGGATTTTGTAGGTTGGCTAAGGGTGGAGGCTCAAGGTTAAGGTTATTTCTACGTTGGCGAAGGTTTAGTCTTTGGTGATTTTCTTCAATATTATCATTTTCGATTTGCGCAAGACCCTCGGCGTTAGCTTGAATATTAGCGAGTATTTCGCGTTGCTGTAAAATTTCGGCGTTTTGTCTTTCGAGTTGCGCAAGGACATCGGCATTGGTTTGGAAATTAGCGAGAATTTCGCGTTGTTGTGTAAGTTCGGCGTTGCGTCTTTCTATGTCTTGTATCTGATTTTGGAAATCGTCTGCTGCTAGAGTAACTTGGTTTTGGCGGATAGGGGTGCTATGGTGGATACCATTATTGCCGCTACCGCTAGGGGTGGAGTTTTGTGTTCCATTCATGATGGAATCAATGTTAGTAAGGTCAGTTTCGGAGTTGTAACCACGCTTTTGTCGCCAAGTATTGCTTGGCATATAACTTCTAAAAGGTTTTGTTTTAAAACTAAAGAGGTTGTTGAACTTTTTGGGCGGAATTTTGAGAAATTATATTAAACTTGCGGTAAAGGTAGTAATAATAATAATAAAAAATACCCTGCCAACTTGCTGGCACTGAGGTTCCTCAAACAATGGGCTGTAATCTTAATTTACAAAAAATATTATTGCTTACAACCAGGCAATTATACATACATTTTTCGTTTTTAGTAGCTGGTAAAGTAGATTATTAAGATCATTTTGTTATTAAAGTGAAAATTCTAGCGTCCATGGATTGGTCGCGCCGCACAGTGTGCTGATTCAATCAAAAATCTGCTGACTTCTTAGAATTTAATTTTTTCACCCACTTATTTTTTTAAATCCTTCGTATACTATCCTACTTTTATGGAAACCTGCTACTTTTTAAAAATTTTCACTCTTTGAATCAGGAAAAAGGCAACGGTGTAGATAAACAAGGTTTTTTTAATTGCAAATAAACTTAGTAACCCTGTGAATACAATTTTTGCGTATACACTAATGTATAAAGGGTGAATTTAAATTGTAAAAATTTGAAAAAGTAGCAGGTTTCCATAAGAGTAGGATAGTATACGAAGCATTTAAAAAAATAAATGGGTGAAAAAATAAATTTTTACGGAGTCAGTAGATTTTTGATTGATTCGGCACACTGTGCGCCGGCGTTAATGGATTTTAAATCATTTTTGCATAATTAAAAAGAGAGAAATATAAAAAAAGCTAATTTTATTTTTTTTTATAAAAGAAATGGTTGGTAACGATGCGAAAATTACAAATATTCGCTCAATTATTATAAAAAGATAGGAGTTTTTACCAGAATTTATAATAATTTCTTATAATTCATTTTCTCAGCGTACTCCTTGCATTTGACCAATCTTCCGGAACAATGATAATAATAATAATAATAATATTTTGTAATAAAAAAAATAATCCATGGAAATAAATTAGGTACTACGTCCAAAAAGAAAAAAAAGTTTCATATTTTTTGTATTTTTTTGTGAAAAAAATTTTAGGAAAAAAATTTTTAATAAATTAAGTATCAGATTGGAGATATCAAGTAAAAAACATACTTTCAAGTATAAGTACTTTCATGGAAATAAATGAGGTATTACATCCAAATTAAAAAAAAAAAAAAAGAAATTTGAGATTTTTTAATAAAAAAATGTTTGGAAAAAAAATTAGGTCTGAATTCGATAATGGTTTTGAAATATCACTAGTTACAATATTTTCAGATAATTGTACTTTCATAGAATTAAATGAGGTATTACACCAAAAAAAAAAAAAAAATATTGCAGTTTTTTTTATTTTTATTTTTTTTTAATTTTGACAAAAAAAAATTTCAGAAAATTAAGTATCAGATTCGAGATATAGTGTAAAAACCATACTTTCAAATATAAGTACTTTCATGGAAATAAATGAGGTATTACATCCAAATTAAAAAAAAAAAGGGGGGGTTTGAGATTTTTTGATAAAAAAATGTTTGAAAAAAAAATTAGGTCTTAATTTGATAATGGTTTTGAAATATCACTAGTTATAATATTTTCATATGTTAGTACTTTCATAGAATTAAATGAGGTATTACACCAAAAAAAAAAAAAAATATTGCAGTTTTTTTTATTTTTATTTTTTTTTAATTTTGACCAAAAAAATTTTGAAAAAATTAAGTATCATATCCAAAAAATTACAATAAACAAGGTTTTTAAAAGTAGTACTTCCATGAAAAAAAATTAGGTACTAAGTCCAAAAAGAAAAAAAAAATTGGTATTTTTTGTATTTTTTTGTGAAAAAAATTTTAGAAAAAAAAATTTCAGAAAATTAAGTATCAGATTCGAGATATAGTGTAAAAACCATACTTTCAAATATAAGTACTTTCATGGAAATAAATTAGGTATTACATCCAAATTAAAAAAAAAAAAGGGGGGGTTTGAGATTTTTTGATAAAAAAATGTTTGAAAAAAAAATTAGGTCTTAATTTGATAATGGTTTTGAAATGTCACTAGTTATAATATTTTCATATATTAGTACTTTCATAGAATTAAATGAGGTATTACACCCAAAAAAAAAAAAAATATTGCATTTTTTTTTATTTTTCTATTTTTTTAATTTTGACAGAAAAAATTTTGAAAAAATTAAGTATCAGATCCAAAAAATAGCAATAAACAAGATTCTTCAAACTAGTACTTCCATGGAAATAAATTAGGTACTACGTCCAAAAAGAAAAAAAAAATTTGTATTTTTTGTATTTTTTTGTGAAAAAAATTTTAGAAAAAAAATTTTCAGAAAATTAAGTATCCGATTCGAGATATCATGTAAAAACCATACTTTCAAATATAAGTACTTTCATGGAAATAAATGAGGTATTACATCCAAATCAAAAAAAAAAAAAAGTACCTCGAGATTTTTTGGTGAAAAAATTTTTGAAAAAAAAATTAGGTCTTAATTCCATAATATTTGTGAAATATCACCGATTACATACGTACACACACACACACACACACACACACACACACACACACACACACACACACACACACACACACATACAGACTTTTTTTAAAAACAGGTTTTTTAGCTTCCTGGGGTCCCAAAACGTGCTTATATGCCAAAAAATAGAAAATCAAATTTTGACCTAACACAATGGTTCCTCTTTGAGGAACCAAAATTAAAATATAGCTTTGAAAAAAAAAAATTAAAATTTTAAATAAAGTTTAGTTGAGATTTAATTAGATGTGTGTATAAGTATGTCTCGGAAGTTTTAATTTATTATTTGATACTATAAGGTACTTACATGGACAGGAATGTTATGATAGTCCAAATGCTCATTATGTTGTGGTAAATCGGCTCAACTGGGTAACTTTGGCTTAACAGCTTGGCTTATCAGCTTGGTAATAAACAGCTTGGCAAAAAAAAATTTTTCCCAGAAACTGCTTGGTCGAAGATGTAGATGGATTTCTTTAAATGGTATTGTGTGGTATAACGGCTTTAAATAATTTCAAAGATCTTTAGATTTTGATTGATTAGAGTTGATTTCTTCGTTGGATTCGATAGTATAATTTACAGTCACTATTACTTTGCTATTTGACTTGTTTGTTGATAGTATTTCGTGTTTTGAAATTTTAAATTTTTCTTTTACTTTTCCTTTACAGTTTTGGCAATTAGGATATTTGCAGGTATAATAGCGTTGGCCTTTCTTTGCCATATACTGTAAATAAATATTATCTTGATAGGAAATGTGCTCCTATACCTTGTTACTGGTTGTTGGTTTCCTCTGATGTTAATGTTGTGGTATAACGGCTTAAATTGTCATTGATGATCTTCAGTATTTTGATTGATTAGAACTGGATGGTTACTTCTGTATTTTATTGTTACAGTTGTACTTTTGTTTCTTCTTTTATTTCTCTTTTGTTGATATAATTTTATATTTTTATTTGTTTTCTCGTTTTCATAAAATCTAGATAATTATTTGATATTTGATCCTACTATTCCTTCAAACCAGCTTTCCACTTGGGGAGCCAATTTCTGTTACGTATCCTGAGGTTTAATCAGGATACTTAATATAAAATAAATATAAAATAAGATTTATCCTGGGGATATTTAGTGCCCCAGGTATTTATTCTAGTAGTATAGGTTATAGTTGTTGATGTAGAGATGAATTCAAGTTGATGTTGACCTCGAGTTCTGAAGCTGGTAGAACTTAAATAGTTTAAGTTCAGGATTTATGAAGGATTAGTCACTTTAAATAAATGAACTTAGTACTTTGATATAAAACACTGAATTTATTATAAGTTAATATAAAAACTGTCTGAGTCAAACTGTAAAATACGTATACTCAAGAAATTTGTTCTAATCGAATGACTTTTTGGGCGATTGTAGGGTAATATATAGCCTAATTACATCCTGCCCATATTAATTGATTTTGGTGGGATTGTCCAATACGCGAAGGCGTCGGTCTTGTCACGTCCAATTAACGAAAGCGTCGGTGATTATTTTGGGGGAAATTGTGAGGGGATTTATGCAACTCCTTCTTGCCTAAAGTGCGTCATTATTGACCTTTGATTTTATATTTCTGGCAATTTATAAGGAGCCGGATCTGAATTGGTGAAATATGATATTAAGGAATGTATGGAATTGTCGGATACGAATTTGATATTGTAATATTGAGGAAATACAGGTATGTTAGCTCGATTTACGAGCTAACGTAAGCAGGGATGAGTTAAATATATGAATAAATATTAAATATATAAATATTAGAGAATGCGGATGTAATGGCTCGAATTATCACGTATCATACGTAACAATTGTTTCATAAATAAAAATACTACATCTGTATTTCCATATTCATTAGGCGTATTTAAAATATTATACGTCCTATCCGGATTTTCACAGTGTTCTATGTATTTACTCCTCTTTAACTTATCTAGGAATTCCTTAAAAGTCATTTTACTTCCCAAATATGATAACAAACTGTGAAATAAACAGTTTTCTGTATTCTTAACTTTTAATATTGTTTTGAAATTTTTATGTGCCTCTGCACATTTACTGGCAGAAATATGCTTTATACACCCTTTAGGGTCTTCTAATATTTTAATATTTTCATTATTATTTTCATTTTCTTGCATACCTATTACAACATTTCTATCTATTGACTCTTCACTTGATTGTGATAGAGTTTCTTTATTATTATTGCATTTTATATTAGTTGCATTGAAATAATCATATTTTTCATTATATATTTCCTTATTTATTTTTTCTATTTCTTCAATATTTATATTTCTTGCTGATTTATTTACTTGAGTTTCTCCGTTTATATTTTCTATTTCAGTTTGTTTATTTATAATACTTTTTTCCGAACTTTTTCCAAGTTCTAATAGGTCTCTAATATTCATTTCTACATCTGTATTTCTTGCTTCTGAGTTAGGCCTTAATAGTTTATTACGACACATGGCCAAAAAATAAAGAATGTCCCAAATCGCACGTAAATTACCTTCCGAGGCGAAGCCGAAAATCAAATACATTTTTTTAAACCCATTATAAACCAAATATATTATTTTTTTAGGAATCTTATTATTAAAAATTTTTTTATAATACACGCCTTCAAAATCCAAGACTTTAAAGCGTGGGCGCCAAATTTAAGCAAATAGTAATGGCATTCAAGCTTTCAAGTCTTGGATTTTGAAGGCGTGTAATACAAAAAAATTGTTGGTAATCAGATTCCTAAAAAAAATAATATATTTGGTTTATAATGGGTTTAAAAAAATATATTTGATTTTTAAAGATAAAAAATTATTTTATACATTTTAGTGCGCAAATTATTAACAATATTGAAAGGAAAATTATTTTTTAGTTTTTAGTGCGTTAAGAAAAAAATAAAAATGTTTTTTTTTTTTTTTTTTTTTTTTTTTTTTCAAAAATTTTTTTTTTATTTTTTTTTTTAATACTTTTAAAGCGGAGTTAATCTTGAAGCTTAAATTTAAATTGTCCGTAAGGATTCGTTTACTTCGTGAAATGAAATTAACCTTACAGCTCACTTTCAAATAGTAAGAAAGGTTTATCTCCATTTCGTAAAGCGTACACCAATGCTCATCTCACATTGTAAATTGCTAATAGTTCTCGCGACTTTACTGCACACAGGCTTCCACTTTAAGTTATGAGAGAACTTTTAAAAAATTTTTAAATATTTTTTTACCGTAAAATTTGGGAAACTTACAAACTGTTGTTTACACATATTAAAAATAAAGTAAATTTAGCTAAAGGATTAATCTGTAGACTAATAGTACCTGTTACATTAAATTTAATTATAATTATTCGCTGTGCCATAAACCCAGTAAATTTTTCTTCTTACCTTTTGATGTCTTCTTTGTACAGAACAATCACGTTCATATAAATGTATTATATTCTTTTCATTATCTCCTAACAACTGAACTTCTATGTGTCTAGGTCTTTCAATAAATTTTTCAATGAACATTGCTCCATTTCCAAATGCAGCAAGTGCTTCTGACGAGGCACGATTAAATAACTCACGAACATCTTCCATTTTGTGTACGACCCTCATTCCTTAAAAAAAATTTTTTTTAAATTATAAATATACATCTAAAAAAATCTGAGCATGATGATTGTTTTAAGAATAGTTAAGAAAAATTATATTAAGATATATTTAAGTAACATCTTTAAACAAAAAGAATTCTTTTTTACTGTGTAAATAATTTTTGTAATAGGTAAAACATGTGGATAACAGTTTACGTGAAAATGCTTATCAAATTTTATTCTGAGTATATTTAAATATTATCCAAACAGGACAACAAATTTTATTTTTTTACGCAGCTATCAGTCAAATTACAGCAAAAAAATTTTTTGATTCTATCAATCGTGCTGGTAACCATTATTCTATGTCACATCTCAGTATTAAAATATTTTACCCTGAAAGTGCAACACCAGATATTTATTGGTATAATTATTTTAAATATCTCAAAAACTAGATTTGACTTTTAAGTGACAAGGGTGACAAAATTAACCTGTTTTAAGTAAAATTTTTTCATGCAAAATTTATTTTTTTTTACTTTGTTTTTTTTTACCGAATTAAACAAAAAAAAATTCTTTCCACCCTTATTACTCCTGGTCCTCTTATTTACTAATGAACAGTCTTAAATCAGATCATTTTCTATGCCGCAAGTGTTATCGAAAGTTATTAAAAATGTTATGTGTTATGAAAAAAAATTATACCCGATTTTTGTAAATACAAACAAGTGCAGGGTACATGTTTACGTGCAGCTGAGGGCTAGGTGCACTCTTAAAATGAAATCCTTGAAAGAAAAATTTTCATTTTTTCACCCAGAAATATTTTATTATTTTGCTAGTTGGCAGACCAAAAAACATAAAAAAAAGGAACTTTATGCATTATCTGGAGGTTTCCAAAGTTGAGAAAATTGTTGCTATGAATGAAAAATTTCATTTTTTAACCACAGAATATAGCAGACCAAAAAATAAATAAAAAAATGAATTTTCTACATTACCTAGGAGTTTTCGAGGATAAGAAAAACGTTTTTATGAATGAAAATTTTCATATATTTACTCTAACATATTTTCCGATTTTCCAAGATTATGTGCCAAAGATAAATAAAGAAAGGGACTTTCTACATTACCATAGGGTTTTTGAGGTTGAGAAAAATATTTTTATAAATGACAAATTTCATTTTTTACCATAGAAAATCAGAAAATATGCTGGTGTGAAAAAATAAACAATATCATCAATAAAAACGTTTTTCTTGACTTTGAAAACCCCTAAGCAAAGCAGAGAGTACTCTTTTTATGTTTAATAGTATATTGACTTGGAAAATCAGAAAATTCTATGGGGTGAAAAAATAAATAATTTCATTTATAAAAACCCCAGGTAAAGAAGAAAATTCCTTTTTTTAATTCTTTTTGTTCCCCCATATTAGGAAACCACAAAATATTTTGTTATGAAAAAAAGAAAATTTTCATTTATAAGAACATTTTTCTGAACTTCAAAAACCTAATGAAGAATAATCTTTTTTTATTTTTTTTGGTCCGCCATCTTAGGAAAATGGAAAATATGTTAGTGTGAAGATATGAAAATTTTTATTTTTTTTGTTTTTTAGTCCGCCATCTTGGAAAATTCCTAAACCCGGATTATTCCAAGTCTCTAAGCCCATGAACGAAAATTCTTCTAAGTCCTATTTAACCTCCCCCCCCTTTAAATTGGACACATTTGACTCCCTCATTTTCAGACTTACACGGTTACTCTCTAAAAACATGTTTCATGTTAATAAAATGTTTCGCTGCAATGAAAACGTTTATTAAGTTTCTCGCAATTTAAGAAAAGCTAGAGATTCCGGAGGCAATTTTGGTCGTAAATTTGAATTTTTTCTTTTATTGGAGATTTTAATGGTAAAAGGTAATTAAATTACTAAGAAATTTTTTTTACAAAAGCTCGTAAATTACACAATCTAAATTACATATATCTGAATAAATTTTATTAATTGATTGGTTTTTACAAAAGCAATTTTTATACCATACATAATGGGGTACCTGTAGTGAAAATGTGTATATGTAAATAGTTGTGTTTATGTATGTGTGTACGCGCGCCTCATAGATCGCGGGCTCTTCAGTATGTCGCTAGAGCTCCCGCTTAAGACACTGACCTTCGGTCATTTATTAATAAATAATATTTCTACTAATTAATTTCAGTAATTATTTATTATAATCACCTAATCAAGTACATTTTCTGGCATCCCTTGTAAAAGTGAATAAGTATTTTTAAAAATAAGTGTTACTAAGTTTTTAAAAAAAAAGAAAAAGAAGTTTAAAAGAAAGAATGTATAATGTATATATATACTGATGCCGGCAAGAAATAAGTGCTTGAAAAAATTTAGAATTACATCAAGGCATGTATATCTCCTTTTTATGATACAGCATTTTTAAAAACTAGGAGGCTCCGCCCCCTGCGCGCTCCGTGCGCGAACCCTCGCAAAGCGTCAAGCTGGGTGAAAAGTCCCTTGTTTAGAATTAGAAATTAAAAGACAATTAATTAAAAAGAATAAAACTTTAAGCTTAATTGCTAATAATTTTTTTTTTTTATTCAAATAATTTAATTTTTCTTTCACAAAATATTAATATTATTTTTTTTTATATTATATTTTAATGTTTCTCGTGAAATTTTGAATGATTTTGAAATTGAATGTCTCTTTTTAATTAACTTTAAAGCGTTTTTTAAATTTTTATTTGAATTAATTGTTTTTTCCATTTTCTTAATTTTTATTTTTTATTTCTTAAGAACATCCCTGTAACATAAATATCACTCTTTTTTGTTTAATATTTTTAATTTTCCGGTTACATAAATTCAAATAAAAGTATTAAATTTCAAAAAAAAAATTAATTAAATCTTTGATTACAGTGATTATATTATTTTTAACCTTCATGTGTTTAAAATCTTAAAAATTAAAGAACTTAAGTATAAAATTATTTTGATGATCTAAAATTTTTTTAAAAATAATCTTAAAATTTCTCTCTTCTTAAGTAAAAATAATATTTACCAATTAATTAATTTGAGAATAAACTTGTTAATATAAATATAATTTACGAATTTAAAAATCTTGTAGAAATTCCTTTTTAATAATATGTATGATTATAATTATTTTTTTGACAAATTTTTTAATTTGATGTTAATTATTTATTCACTTCCTTAATTTTTTGATAAGTTAAATATTCTATTTGAAGTATTAATTTGATGAATCAGTTATTTTAATAAAAATTTTTTTTCATATTTTGACCTGAAATATTATTGAATTTTATTAAATAATACTTTGAGTAAAAAAATATAAAAAAAAACTTTATAAAAATTTTGGATGTTGATAATAATAAATTTTTATAAATTTTTTTATGTTGATAGTAATAAATATTTGTTTTATTTCTATTTTATTCAAATATTTTATATTTTTTACTTTTGTATTAAAAACTTTAATTTTGATTATATTTCATTCTTTATATTAAAAAAGATAATTTAAATCTTTACTGATTAATTTTTAAATGTATTATTCAATAACCAAATATTATCATCAAATTAAAAAAAATAACTAAAGTTTATAATAACTTTTAGTTAAAGTAGTTTATCGATTTTTATTGGCTTAATTTTAAAAAATTTTTAATTTAGAAAAAAAAATTTTTAACTTTAAAAAAATGTCAAGTTTAAATAAAATAAACATAAAATTAATATATTAATTATTTTGGCAACGGTCGGATTGTCTAAAAATAGAGTTAATAGATTTCTACGTTACACAATAATTTATTTATTTTATCAATTTTATAATCTGTCTCAATGAAGAAATAAATCAAAAACAGTTAATTGATATAGTAGTGAAAAATTTAGAAGTACCTGACTGTATTCTGTCCACATTTACTATTGTGTCAATATCTATTGAGGGGTGTCCAAATGTAGCATGCCCAAATGGAGGCGCCCAAATGGGGGTGTCCAAATGGGGGTGCCCGAAAGGGGCTGCCCAAATGAGGGTATCCAAATGACCCATAGCGTTTAGAATTTTATAATATAGAGTGATATACTTTTCTGAATTTAATTAAGTGATAAAAAATATAAATAATAAAGAAAAAGAAAACGAGCTGTATAAAAAGTTTTTAAAAATGGACTGTAATGCTGTCCATATATTACACTCCCAACATATATATATATATATATATATATAAACATATGCTTTTATATATAACTATAAGTTTCGTATTAATATTATACATTGATGGATGCTGTAATATCCATCGATGTGTATAATTAATTAATACGCATGCCTAATCACGGGCCGCTAAGAAAAGGAGAGGAGGAAAGGCTTGGGACTGATTGACGTTGACAGCTTCTTTCTTCTTCTTCCGGATCTTGATTCGAGCAGGTCCCGAAGAGTGGCAATAGTAAAAAGTATAAAAGTTATTTTAAAAGTTAAAACAAGTTTACCAGTTTACCAATTTTTTAATATTATATTATTACCAAGTTTTAAGTTTATATTATCACCAGTTAAATAATATTTGTTAAAGTTATTATTTATCAAGTGTACACGTTAAGGACATTAAGTGAACATTAAGTTGAATATTATTAGTGAACATTAAGTTGAATATTATTAGTGAACATTAAGTTAAATATTATTAGTGAACTCTAAGTTAAAAGAATTAAGTGTAAGTTAAGTCTAAGGAAAAGATCGTTTGTAAGTTTTTAATAAATTATATCTAAGTAATTTATATTATAATATTATATCATTTTATTATTATTAAACCTATTACCTAAACTCAAGGTCCCAGTTATAAAATATACCCATATAGCAATTCCTTTATAGGACGAAGTGATAAAAAAAAATAAAAGTCGTCAATAAAACAGAAAGACATTAAAGAAAAATTTTTTAACATGGAACATGTTTATAGGGAGGGGGTACTTCGGAATTTGAAAATTAAGGGGGGGGGGGGTCAAATTTGTCCCATTTAAGTGGGGTGGTCAAATATGTCCCATTTAAGGGGGTGGTCAAATTTGTCCCATTTAAGGGGTGGGGTCAAATATGTCCCATTTAAGGGGGCTGGTCAAATTTGTCCCATTGAAGGGGGGGTCAAATTTGGCCCATTTAGGGGGTGGGGGTCAAATATGTCCCATTTAAGGGGCTGGGTCGAATGGGACTTGGAATAATTTCAATTTTGGGACTTAGAATAATTTGGGTTTAGGGACTTATAAAATTTTTTTGATTTAGGGACCTAGAATAATACGCGTTTAGGAAATCATAATAATTTGGGTTTAGAATCTTAACATTTAGTAAAGGTGATAATTTCAAATTATAAAAATAGGAAATTGTATGTTTTTTGTGTGTCTATGCTGTAAGATTACAGATGTAAGTAAACATGTTCCATGCATTTTGGTTGTGTGTACACAAACCGGTTATAAGTTTTTTTTGTTATGTTTGGTAATTTTTTCTTTGGATTTTGGTGGTTTCTTTTTTAAATAAAAGATAATTTTTTGTGCATCATTTGGCGGCACCCAATCAAAAAAAATTTTTTAATTTTGGTGGATTCTTTTTGTGTAAAAAATTTATTTTTGAGCGTCATTTGGCGGCGTGGTGGACTTTATGAAAAGTTTAAAAAATTATTAAAATCTTTTATTGGCGAGAGTTGCAGCACCATCTACGCCATTCATTATCAATTAGTTGGGAAAGGACAAGCAGTGAAGAAACCGGTATTTTTTTCATTCGTTGCTAAATTCTTTCTGGATCATCTGACGTCAGTTCTAAGCATTTCATTGGTTCAAAATATTGCGCAGTATGTTGGTTCTGGTTTAAAATTATCCACGGCGAAGCGCATCAAGATTTTTAACAACGTGATGTTACGTCAGAAAATAGAGGAGAGTTAGCAGACGAAAATCTTTTTCCCTCTCAAAAAAAAAAAAAGATAAGTAACCGTTTTTCTTCTGCTATTTAGCTAATTGATAATTATTTAATTGTAAAATTATTTTGTTGTTCTTTTATTTATTTTATTAATTTGAAATTGAGAATTATGTTTATATTTTTTCTCTCTTTGTTTGTTATATTTAAACAATTACTATTATCAAAACAAATAATATGGTAGAAGAGGCAGTATGAATGTTTTCAATGTTTGTTTTTCATGCTAATTATTTAGAACTTTTTTCTTTTATAAAAAATTAAAAATGCTTTGATTATTTTAAATTATATAATTATATATTTTTCAAAAGATGTACTTTTAGATTGTATTAAAATTTGAATTGATTTTATTTTCTATTTTTATAAATTTTTATAAAATTTTTTTATAAAATCTTTTGAAAATTGTATTAAATTGGTTACTCTATTTTGAAAATCAAAATCAATTCATTAAAATAAATAGTGTTTAGTTTGGTTTCATTTATTTTATACAATTTACTAATTATTTATTTTTTAAATATAGAGAATTTTAGATCAAAGTTGGCTGCTGCCTTGGTTTTTGGATAGAGCTACACTGCTGGAATGTGTCAGGATTTGTAAACCCAAATGGAACTTATCTCGGGCGATGTGAATGCTTATATTGGGGCAGACCAGAAGGTGTTCATGTATCATTAGATCTTTTTTTTTTTGTTTTTTTGATAATTCTCAGTATTGAAATTTTGAGAAATAATATTGATTTTTTTATCATAGGTAACCAATTATAACATGGGTATTTGGGGTTAATTGAAATTATTTTAGCAGACGTTACTTTTGGCGCGAGGGTGTTTGTTAATACATTTTTAAAGAGCGCCTTTTAACTGACACGCGCCGGTAACGTTATTACACAATAATGATAATACGGGTGATTGACCTCCTTACCTCTGTTATTCAGCTAGCTCTAGCATGAGAATCACCTCCTCGGAAAGTAGGGGGAGTTCTAAATAAAAGGGTTAAAATTTAACAAACATGAACGAGCACTAAAGATATGAACTATGTAATTCAATTTATTATTAATTAAAATGATTTTTATTTATTTATAAATTATATAATATCAATAGCCCTTAGGCTTATATTTCAATAGAACTTCTTTTTATTACATACATATATACTTATTTAAACTAATACCGTATCGCGCACACACACACAGAACCCCGGAGCACAATTTTAAATTTACCGTTCGGCGACCTTCTTGAAGCTATTTGTCTTGGAGTCGTCGACGGTGGCTGCAGGAGTAAAGATGTAGCGGCTTCTCGCAGAATAACTGTATTTGGCAGGTGGCACGATAATACGTATAAGAAAAAACCTCTATACTCTTCGTGGCTGCTTTTTAGCTATTTTTCGTGTGACCGACGTCGGTTTATATTTTTGGAGCTCTTTACACTCGCAGTTTATTGAGTAGCTAGCGAGCACGGAACTTTTAAGTTTTATATATCTAGTCGACACTATTTTACTTAGAATCTCAACCGGAACTGTTTAATGTGACTTTTGGTCCAATTAATTACGAAAAACAATAACTTAATTAATTATTTAAATCCGGAGTCACGATTCTTTATACTACTCGTATGCGTGTGCACCTGTTGCTAGCTGCACGCATTCTGATCTTCTTTTTTTTTCTCTTCTTCTTCCGGCGCAAGATAGTTGCGCCGTAAGAATCTTCTTTTTCCTAACCGTCGTCTATTGAGTGTGTGTGTATGCGGAGGTTATTTTATACTTATGCACATATATATATATACATATTAATGTAATATATACATGTGCATTTGTAGCGAAAATGCTTCGTTACACAATAGGTAATCATTTTGACCGTTTAAAAATGAAATTTTCCATTTATAACGAAAAATTTCAATTTTTTCAAAATAGCGTAAAAAAAAATTGGATTTAACTTTTGCGTGACCTTTAAATGTTAATATTTTTCAACAAAAATTTAGGCACCTTATTTTTTCAACAAACGAAAACTTTTTTTCGATTACCTAGCTAAAAATTTGATATGCTGTGTAGTGTAAATGTGTGTATTATATGGTATGTATGTGTAGGAGTACTTCCTCCCTTTTTGTATATATTCTCCCTTTTTATCTTTAGTGTTCGTTGAGACGCCAAGCAACGAGTGTCGTTACAATAAATTACTATTGCATAAATAATTTGTGTCTTAAATCACTTAACCATCAATCACCCTATATATCACCAATTTATCCATCATATTACCAACAGTTTTGGCATCCCAGGATTTCGAATCAACAAATCGTAACAAAAGTTAAAAAAGAAAAACTTTCTAATTTTTAATTTCAAGAGCAAGTGCAAAATTTTTTGAAAAAAATCAAGTATCGACATCAGTTTGATCATCATTTTTTTTCTCATGGCGATATAGCAATTTTATTAGAAGCAGTTATATTTCAGTGCTATATTTTTCAAATTTGTGCTAAATTTTTGAGCAAAAAAAAAATTTTTGTTGAGAAGTTTTATTGGTGGTTGCGGCCTCTCATCATTTATGAAAGCAGACGATACTTAGAATACATTGGAATCAAGAGGTTTTACTGCAACGCATCAAATTCAGGCGCGGGTCAGCTCAATAGTAAAGTCACTCAGCGATCAACTTTTTTTACATAAAAGATAAGTTGATATTTTTGTATCTAGGAAAACATTAAAATTTCTTATTTTTATCAAGTAGAAATTATATTATTCAGGTGTAATAATTTGCATATTACACTTGATTGTATAACTCGTAAATAGTCAAATTAAAATATAAATTCACAGAGAATATTTTAAAATAAAAAAATATTAAATAAGGGAGTGTGAGTCTGTGTATGTTTATTTTATTTTTTTTGAATTATATTTTTAATTCATTTTAAAATTTTTTATAGCTTGCTAATTGTTAAATTTTGATAAAAATTAACTATTAAATTAAAATTGTAACATTATTTTTTTTAAATTGCAATAACATTTCTAAAATAAAATAAACTAAAGTTTAATCTTATAAATTTTATAAAGTTGAATTGATATTAAAAACTGAAATTACTAAGTTATAAATTTTTTGCTAATAATATTGGTTGTTACATAGGAAGAAGACGTTTTGGAGCTGCTGATCTGGTCTTGTATGACACTACCTTGCTAAACCAAAGGATACAGCCTTTACAAAAAAAATCCAGTTTGCTGGTCAACAACAGTAGCAGGTCATTGAGGGTCAGTTGCATCGTTGGAGACAATACTGCGTCACCAGTCTTCATAAAATTTTGCTTTAATTTTTTATATTTATTAATTAATAACAATCATTTAAAATTTTATATTGAATTGTATAGAAGCATAAATGCTGTATTTTTTTCATAATTATTAGTGAATAATTTTAAATTTATCATAATTTAGTGTTAGTAATTTCAGGAGTAAGGATATCAATTCTAGCACATTTATATGCAGCTCTTATTGTTAAACTGAAACTAAATTACTATAATACATTAAATTAATCTTTTTTGTATTATTAAGTACTGAATTATTTTAGACTCATAATTTTGTTATCGAACACTGTCATATTGCTTAAATTCATGTTTTTAATCATCGATGACTGATATATTCTTTAAATTCATTATTTTAGTATCGATGACTGATATATTTCTTTAAATTCATAATTTTGGGATCGATGAATATTATATTACTTTAATCTCATAATTTTGGTATCGATGACTATTATACAGCATTATTTTGTAAAACCCTTTATTCGATACCTGTTTTAATACTTAATATTAACTATTTTTTTCTTTTATATAGCAATAAGTACTACAGTATTTTATAATAGTAAACTTTTTTTTCCTCAATACTTGCCATACTGTTTTAGCTAGTGAATTGAATTTCAAATTCATTTTCAATCTTGATGTTTTTATAAATGAATTTAATTAGTTTAAATTTTTAAACAGCATTTTAGTTTCAAATTTAATTATAATATAAGTAGATATTAACTAAATACTCATACACAATGTCGTCAATAATAATCCTTGAGCAAGCTCAAATATATCCACGTATCAAAGGTGCATATGCAGCCTTTGAGAAAGACCCTGAAACCATGTCAGTGTCTGCATGTAATGCTTGCATGAAACACTTAGAGAAAACTTGGTCTTCTTATGATCAAAATAACATGTTATTATTAAATTACAAAGATTACCCAACATTGAGTGAACAACCCTATATTAAAAATAAGCATTTTTCTCAGGTGGAAGAATTTTATATCCAAATTATGTATCAATTTCAAACGTATTTAGATCAACATCTCCCTAATAATCAAAATTTGGAACCTCAAACACAGCTTGGACCTCATATAGTAACACTGGATAATGAAAGGTTACCACCCTTGAATATACCCCATTTTAGCGGTAATTATACTACTTCGAAAGCCTTTAGAGATATGTTTACATCCTCAGTAATTAACAGAAAGAATTACTCAAAAGTAGCAAAATTGCATCAATTAATTTCAGTTTTAGAGGGTGATGCAGCCACTATAGCTGCTTCATACCAGCCAACTGATGGAAATTTTGAAATAATTTGGAATAAGCTTAAAGAGAGGTATGAAGTCAAAAAAAGGCTTGTTCATGCTCATATATCAAATCTTTACTCTCTTAAGCCTATTACCAAACCTTCAGTTTCTGATTTAAAAAAAAATCTTTCTGGTATTACTACCACCACGGTTGCCCTTAATGGGTTCCAACCCAAAATGCGTTCTGACGTCAAAGTTTCGATTGATTCTTGTCAAGTACACTTACCTTATATAAAAAATTTCAATTTTGAAAAAATCCGTCGGGCGCTTTTTGAGAAAAGCTCAAAAAGCACCCGAAAATGGGTATTTTCACGTAAAAAAAAATTAAAAGTTTTTTTTTTGTAGTTGAACATAATATTTGCTTGCAAATAGTATTTAAATAAAATATTTTTTCCATAAATAAGCTTATTTATATAGGAAACGATGATATTAGCCCTCAGAAAGCTGCTTTACACGTTTAAAATCGTTCAAAGTGCTGTAAACATATTCTTTAGTATTTCTTGAAATTTTGATTTAAAAAAAGTTAAAATTAAGTAGTTATGTAAGAAATATACCTCTTTTTTATGAAAAATTAATAATTAAGTTACAATATGTATGTTCTGCTAGCGCACTAAAACTAAAAAACGTAAAAATGGGCAAAATTAAAAAAATTAAAATTTTGCATTTTCAAAGTTTTTAAAAGTTTTTATATTTTTTATTGAATCCAATACCTCTTCTAAATTATAAATTTATTCTTAAATATCTAACAATATACGTGTAGTTCTGTGACGTAAATTTTTTTATTTATTTCAATATTGATGAATAAAACAATGGTTGATATTTTTGTTTACATATTTTTAATTTTTATATTTTTAACTTATATACCCCGAAAATAAATGAACAAAACATTTGCTATATATATACATATAGACTAATATCAAAAAGGCTTAGGTAATTTTTCTGAAAAAACCATAGAATCAGTTCACAGTAATTTCACACAAATTTGCGAGCAAATATGGAAAGCCTTTAAAATAAATGAAGTTAATAAAAGATATCATGATGCATTAAAAAAAGCTGTGTGTAAATATAACAGCTTACATGTATAATATATTGTATAATAATATAATATAATATAATATTTTTTATATTTATTTGCAATTAAAAAATTGTTTTATAATTAAATTAAATTTTATTTTTATTTGATTACGTAAATTTTAATTTTTTTAATTTTGCTCATTTTTACGGTTTTTAGTTTTAGCGCGCTAGCAGAACATAAATATTGTAACTTAATTGGGTTGTGCAACGCTATTGAGGTTTTTTGATATTCTGAAAATTTATAAAAAAATATTCGATACGTATTTTTTTATTTTTCATAAAAATTAAAAATGACTGAGTAATTAATAATTAAAGTAGCGAAAATACTGGTAGTGGGGGGACCGTGACGTCACAACTCAAAAACGCAATGTTAAAAGTATAGGGAATCTGAGTTGTGACGTCACAGGTAATTTATTAATCTCTTTATTTAACCGGTTAAATTTTGTTTAAATAAAAAATAAAAAAATACGTATCCAATATTTTTTTACATACTACAAAACCAACCAAATAGAATTTCAAAATTTTTTTCATGATACAACCCTATTATTAATTTTTTATAAAAAAGAGGTGTATTTCTTACATAACTACTTAATTTTAACTTTTTTTAAATCAAAATTTCAAGAAATACTAAAGAATATGTTTACAGCACTTTGAACAATTTTAAACCTGTAAAGCAGCTTTCTGAGGGCTAATATCATCGTTTTCTATATAAATAAGCTTATTTATGGAAAAAATATTTTATTTAAATACTATTTGCAAGCAAATATTATGTTCAACTACAAAAAAAAAATTTTTAATTTTTTTTACGCGAAAATACCCATTCTCGGGTGCTTTTTGAGCTTTTCTCAAAAAGCGCCCGACGGATTTTTTCAAAATTGAAATTTTTTATATAAGGTAAGTGTACTTGACAAGAATCAATCGAAACTTTGACGTCAGAACGCATTTCGGGTTGGAACCCATTAAGGGCAACCGTGCCCCGCTATCAGCTTTTAAAGGTTTAGGTAGACCAGTAGATTCTTGGGATGACCTTATTGTTTTTCATGTTTTAAATCTTCTAGATTGTGATTCGCGAAAACACTGGGAGTGGTATTATAATAACTATTGTAACAGTCCAGCCCCTCCTACCCCTAATGATACTACAAATGTTACTGTTAATGTAAAAGCCACTTCTAAACCTCCTACTTTACAAAAACTGTTAGAATTTATAGAAAATCAAATTAGTATTTTAGAGTCAATTGAAGAAGCTGGTAATAGTAGTACTAATAAACAGTTAACTGATTTCAATAAAAATAAAAATGTAAATGTTCCTACTAATTCAGCTAAAGTTTTTGCCACAAATTTAACACAAAATAAGTCTTCTACATCTAATCAAAGTACAAAAATAGCAAACAATGAATGCATTATATGCAAAACTAACCATTTTTTCTCTTATTGATCAGAATATACAAGTAAAACACCCAAGTAAAGACAAGAAATTGTAGCTAAAAAATATAGATGTTATAATTGCTTGGGCGCTCATTTCATAGCTGATTGTAAATCTGTTAAAAGATGTATTATTTGCAAACAAAAACACCACACTTCATTGCATATCAAAGGATATAAAGCTAACACTGAAAATTCTAATAAAAGAAATAATTCTAGTAATTCAAAAAGTAGTAAAGAAGTGGCTGGTACTGAATCAGTAACATTAGCAACTAATTCTTGACAATTACTCAATCCAACCCTTTTAGCAACAGCTGTAGTCAGGGTATCTGCGAATAATGGTTTAGAATTTTTGGCAAGAGCTTTAATTTACCAGTGCTCGCAGGCCTCATTCATTACTACCTCATTATTAAAAAAACTTCAAGTTAAAAAACATTCTGCACAATTACCTTTATCAGGTATTGGCGGTAAAAATGAAGTATTATGTTCACATATGGTCAATTTCGATATTAAACCTTATTTTTATTCTGATTTTACACTCAATGTGGAAGCCTTCATTATTCCGACCATATCTTCTTATGAACCAAAAACAAGTATTGAACCTGAAAATATTGCTCATATTAGAAATTTACAATTCGCTGATCCTAAATTTGCTAAAAAAGGTCGTATTATATGATATTTTGTTAAGTACAATTTGTCATTCTTCGTTAATTATTGATACTCGTAAAGGCAAAGAGCACGAGCCTATTGCCACTAACTCAAAACTCGGCTGGATAATTTCTGGCAACTCTGGTATTAACTCAAACTCTTGTCTACTAATTGCAAACCTTCAATATAATTCAGATCTCTCATTTAATTTAGAAAGGTTTTGGCAACAAGAAGAAATTTCAATTTCTCCACGAGCACTGCTTACTCCGAATGAGCAGGCTTGTGAAGATTATTTCGTAAATACACGTTCGCGTGACTCTGATGGTCGCTATATTGTTAGATTACCCTTTAAAAATTTAGACGCTGCAGATCTAAATTTTAATGGCTCCTATCAGCATGCGAAAAAAGTTTTCGAAAGAACTGAACTTCGTTTTAAGTCTAACCCTGAATTTGCTCAGGCGTATCATAAGTTCATGAAAGATTATGAAGATTTAGGTCACATGGAACCTTCTCAAGCAATATTAATGTTTATTCGTTACTATTTTCTGCCGCATCATGGCATTTTAGGCCACAATCGCAGATTTCGTTCAGTTTTTAACGGTTCAGCCAAAGATTACAAGAAGGTGTCTATAAATAACTTATTACACAGTGGTAATAATTTGCTTCCTGATTTAGCTGAACTGCTAATTAATTGGATGAAATATCAATTCGTATTTGAATCTGATATCGAACATATGTTTCGACAAATTTTAGTTCACAGGAGATAGGATAGGAGATTTCAGCAAATCTTATGGCGGTTTAATGATTCGGAAAATTTGCAATCCTGGTCGTTAAAAACAGTCACTTATGGGATGATAAGTAGCCCACACCTTGCTGGTCGCATTATTAGACAATTAGCATTAGACAAGGGTCATCGTTACCCTTTAGCAGTAGAAATTTTAAATCGCGAAACGTACATGGATGATACGTTATCTGGTGGTCACTCACTCTCAGAAGCTCTTAAAAAACAGGCGGATTTAATACAAATTTGCAAGGTGGGTGGCTTCTCATTGCATAAGTGGATGGCAAACAACCCTCAATTATTGAATTTCCCGGTAGCAATTCGTGCGGAAACGAAATTGGCTAATTCTTGTTTTAATTTACTGGGGTTGAATTGGTGTCCAAACACAGATCATTTTACGTTTGACTTTCAATTGGACCAACTGAAAAATGATCTCTTAAAGAGGCAGGTACTTTCTGCAATTGCTAAACTTTTTGATCCACTAGGTTGGCTTGCACCAGTCGTTATTACAGCTAAAATTTTTTTACAAAAAAGAAAAAAGCCCAAAACTTGAATGGGACACAAAGTTACCTGATTCTTTGCGAGATGAGTTCTAAGGTTGGTATGATAGTATTCATACAGTTAAAACTATTAGAATTACAAGATGGTTAAAGTATGTCCCAGGTGCAAAGTATAAAATTTACGGGTTCGCAGACGCGTCAGATAAAGCTTATGGCGCTTGCATTTATATAAAAGTAACACTTTATGGAAAAAGTACTGTTCATCTACTCCAAGCTAAGTCAAAAGTCGCACCATTAAAGCCAATTTTGACAATTCCTAAGTTAGAATTAAATGCAGCGCATTTATTAACAAAATTAACTATAAAAGTACTTAGTGCATTAAAATTAGATGAAGTAAATATATATTTATTCTCAGACTCAACTGATTTGTTATGTTGGTTAAATGAATATCCTTTGAAATGGAAAATATTTGTAAAACACAGATGCTCAGAAATTCATACTTTGCTCCCTGAGGCCTACTGGAGCCATGTAAGGTCCGCTGATAATCTTGCTGATTATGTGTCCAGGGGTTTACCTCCTGACCAGTTACATACCTTTTCTCTTTGGTGGGGAGGGGGAGTAATGGTTAATAAGCCAATAGATCTTCAAAATAGCAACTTGAGCAAATCAGTAAATCTAGCCAATATTGATTGTCAGGTTTCATCTGCAAAACAAACTTCTAAAGTAAATATTTGAGATTTGATTGACAAATATTCTGAATTAAATAAGCTACTGAGAGTAACATCTTATGTAATTAGATTTATAGATAAAATTTCTATTAAAGTAAAAGATAAATTCAAGCAAAAATCTAATTTATTAAGCAACTCTTGGTTTTCAGTAAAATACTATTTAGGGTTCTACAAATTAGTTTCAGTACCTGAATTAGTAAGGGCTAGAATGATTTGGACATATTTAGTTCAAAAAAATTACTTTTGTAAAGACATTAAATTACTCATGAATAACCATAAATCTGATGATTTAAACTTACGTCGTTTAGATCCATTTTTTGATCAAAACTTACTTTGATTAGGTGGTCGTATTCACTTATCATTACTAGACTATGACCAAAAGCATCCTTGGATCTTGCCAAGCAAATGTTCTTTTTCAAAACATTTAGTTGATTTTTGTCATGATAAAACCCTACATGATGGTGTACGTCTAACACTTTCAACTTTAAGGCAAGAATTCTGGGTTATAAAAGCTAGAAATTTAGTTAGAAGTCGAATTCATAAATGCAATACATGTATTCGATATGGAACAAACAAGTTAAATCAAAAAACGGGCATACTTCCTTCATGTAGAGTAACTCGACCTGAGAAGCCTTTTAGATTAGGTGGTGTAAATTATGTGGGTCCCTTTGATACCCTGAGATTTAGAGGTCGTGAAGCTCAAAAAACGCTATGAAAGTCGTACATAGCTGTTTTTGTGTGTATGAACACCAAAGCAGTCCATTTAGAATTGGTCACAGGTTATTCTAGCCAAGATTTCATTGCTGCCTTCCGAAGGTTCACGTCAACTAGAGGACAATATTCTGAAAGGCTCAGTGACCAGGGAACTACTTTTGTTGGGGCTGACAGGATTCTCAAGGAAATGTATGTCGAATCATCGGAGTACATACATGAACTTGTGGGCTCTTTAGCAAATGAAGGTACTACCTGGAAATTTAACTGCCCAGGAGCCCCTCATTTTGGCGGAATCTGGGAAGCAGCGGTGAAATCTGTTAAACATCATATTCGTAGGGTAGTGGGAAATAGAAAATTGACCTTTAAAGAGTTTTATACCCTTATCAAACAAATTGAAGCTTGTCTAAACTCAAAACCTCTGGTCCCACTAACTGATGACCCTTCAGATAATAATTTCTTAGCAACATCTTTACTGTTAACACAATCGCAATCGTACATCCTCCCTAAACCAAACTATCTCAATATCTCAAAAAATTCCACCAGTCCAAAGATATAAATTAATACAACAAATGCTCCAGGATTGGTGGCATTGTTGGTCGGGCGAGTATTTACAATCTTTACAAGAACGCCAGAAGTGGGCGCAAAAACAAAATAAGAATGTAGAAGTTGGTGACGTGGTATTGATCTCTGATGAGACAATGCCACCTTCTAAATGGCCTTTAGCTAAAATAATTAAAGTTTACAAAGGTCCCGATGGTTTAGTCAGAGTGGTGGATCTCAAGACGGGATCAGCCGAGCCAAAACGTCCAATACATAAATTAATAATGTTTAACACGTTAAATAATGAACAAAATGAAAATCCATAAAATTATGTATTTGTCTTAATTTATAATATTTATGTATTATGTTTAAAAATGCCTAAATTTGAAAGTTTAAATAACACTAAAAATTTATTAATTGTTTATTAAAATGTATAATTTTTATTTTTTTTATTAATTTTTTATTTTTAAATGCATATATTGTAACTTTAATGTATAAATTATTAGGTAAATTTATTAAACCAAAGCGTAGTGTTATTTATTAAAACTTAAGTATAAAATTATTATTTTATGTTATGAATATTATGTCATTAAATAATTTTTTGAGTTAATATAAATTTTACTATGCTACTCATCGACATTGATAAAAACTTATATTATATTTAATCATTTCTTAATTCTCTAATATTAGTAAAAAATCCTTATATCCCTAATTATTATTAGGTATAAAAGGGCTTTCTCTTTTTTTGACTTTATATATTTATAATCTTTTAATTAATCCCTGTGAAAAATTTTGACCATAATATAGCCAGACAAAAGTATTTTTTTTCTGAAAATACGACCAAAAATAAGTCAACAGCCCAATTTTTAGCCTCCCAAAGCGAAATCTTTATTTTTGGAAGGCATTTTTGTTTTTTGGACTTTTACAAAAAAAGTAAGAAAAATGAGGGATAATTTTTCTTATTTTTTCTGTTAAAAACTATCATTAATATGAAAAATTTTTTCCTCTTAGGTCCGGATAGGAAAGGGAATGTCGGGGTAAGATAAGTGAAATGCCCCTGTTCTTGGATTTTCAAACTAACTGTTTTAAAAGTTTTTGGAGATAAAAAAAAATGTGGTAACCGGGGCCCGTTTGTCCATCTACCCATCCCCGCCATCAAAATGGCCAAAAAACCGTCAAAAAACCTGTTCTTTTGGTTATCATTTTTTTTCTCTGGGATGACATTGCCAAAAACCTTGAAAACTGGCCACAGTGGTTCCATTGCATATATTTTTTACCAAAAAATTTTTGGGACACCTACGACCGCTTTAGACTACCAAAAATTAAATTCAAAAATTTCAAAAACCAATTATATTACAGAATTGAATATTGGGAAGGGGGCTGCACAAAATTTTATTTCAAATTATTTTTTCTAACATAAAAACACAATTTTTCCAAAAGGTTTTAGACCTCTAGACCCGGTGCGACACAGTGAAAATTCCAAAAAAACTCGTTTTTTTATCGTTTTTTTACCGTTTTCTCGACGATATCGCATGGAAAATCCAATGCATGCATGTTAAATTATATGTATTTTAAACGGAACTTAATAATAAGACAGATTAAACACCTTTATAAACTTTTAGACCACATATTTATTTTGCACTTCAAATTTCAAATTTTCAATATTTTTTTTCAATTATTTTGTTTTTCTTATAATTTTTTGATGGAATATCCCATATATAAAATTTTTTTAATTAAATATATTATACTTTTGATCATATAACTTATTTTTTTTTTTTTTTAGACCCTTTAGGCCCCATGTTTTGAACGATAAAGTTCAAATTTTTTAATTTTTTTCGACTTTTCACACTCTATTGCATGTAAAATCTCATATATATAATTTTTTTAGTTCAATATTTTATATTTAAAAAAAAACGATCTTATTTTATTTTTTAGACCCTCAACCTCTACTTGTTTCTCTCAATATTACAAGTATTGTATTTCTTTTCTTAATAATTTTCGGGTTTTTTATTATATTGTGTGAAATTATGCATATATAAACTTTTTTTAGATCAATATTTTATTAAAATTTATGCAATATTTTTTGATCAAATAAAAAATTTTTATATTTTTTTAGACCCTCAGAATGTTTGTTTAAACTTCAAAGCTTAATTCATTATATACTGTTCCTCTCGACATTTTTAAATTAAATTGCATGGAAATGTCCATATATAATATTTTTTAAATTTAATTTATTATATTATTGACAATTTTTTTTTTTATTTTTGGACCCTTAGACCTTAAGTGTCGTATTTAAAAGCTGAAATATAAATATAAATAAGATATGTTCCTGTTTCTTTAAAAATTTATTTACTTGAGCAAGAAAAATATATTTGTTTTCTTATATATTTGTTAATAAAATAAAAAAAACAAATTTTTACAATTTTTTATTTAGTGTAAAATAAAATATTTACATATGTAATTTTTTTATTAATTGATAAATTATATTTTTAATTTATGTTCAATTATTTGATAGCTTTATTTATTATCATTAATTATTTTACTATAAGTTAGGAGAATACAGAAATTTTCGTCTATTTTTATTGACATTATATTTATTTTTTATTATAATTTTTATATTTACAAATATTTTTATAATTTAAATCCTATTAAATGTTACAGAAAAATTTTGTTGATGTAATGATTTTAAAACTTTATGTAAGCATATGTTTTATTAATCTTTATCGCTGTTTCCGTCTAGAATGGGGCATATGTTATCCAAATCGAATAAATTAGACAAAACTTCAGCAAGTCTTATGCTTTTGAAAAGGTAACGTCCATGTGATAAATAATACATAAGGGAAGCTGTATAAGAGCAACATCCTACGGTCCGCCAACCGTTGGGACAATTGCAACAATAATCTTTTATTGCATCATATCCTGTCTTATCAGGATCACACTCCACATAACATTTATATGTTTGCGCTGCTATATGTCTAGATCTTACTTTAAACTTGAATACATATGGTTCTTGTTTTAAAAATGCTATAAGCTACTCCATCTTCAAACATTTCTCCTAAATATGAAATTGCTTGAGATAATTGATAGCTTCCAGTAAATAAGAGCTCCAAGTCTTCAATCGTAAGTTCCGGAAAATCTAATACATCGTTTGAAGTGATCTTTTGAAATGGTAATGTTTTTTTATTCCAGTTGTTTGCCATATATGTAACAAAGGCACGTGCCTTTGTACAAGGAAGTTTAGTAAAAAAGATATAAAAATTATATACAAAAATTATTTTTATCATTGTTTTTTCAATGCAATCAAAAAAATAGAGAAGAACAGTATATGATGAATTAAGCTTTGAAGTTTAAACAAACGTTCTGAGGGTCTAAAAAAATATAAAAATTTTTTATTTGATCAAAAAATATTGCATAAATTTTAATAAAATATTGATCTAAAAAAAGTTTATAATATATGCATAATTCCACACAATATTATAAAAAAACCGAAAATTATTAAGAAAAGAAATACAATACTTGTAATATTGAGAGAAACAAGTAGAGGTTGAGGGTCTAAAAAATAAAATAAGATCGTTTTTTTTAAATATAAAATATTGAACTAAAAAAATTTTATATATGAAATTTTCCATGCAATATAGTGTGACAAGTCGAAAAAAATTCAAAAATTTGAACTTTATCGTTCAAAACATGGGGTCTATAGGGTCTAAAAAAAAATAAGTTATATGATCAAAAGTATAATATATTTAATTAAAAAAATTTTATATATGGGATATTCCGTCAAAAAATTATAAGAAAAACAAAATAATTGAAAAAAAATATTGAAAATTTGAAATTTGAAGTGCAAAATAAATATGTGGTCTAAAAGGTTATAAAGGTGTTTAATCTGTCTTATTATTAAGTTCCGTTTAAAATACATATAATTTTTCTAATTTAACATGAATGCATTGGATTTTCCATGCGATATCGTTGAGAAAACGGTAAAAAAACGATAAAAAAACGAGTTTTTTTGGAATTTTCACTGTGTCGCACCGGGTCTAGAGGTCTAAAACCTTTTGGAAAAATTGTGTTTTTATGTTAGAAAAAATAATTTGAAATAAAATTTTGTGCAGCCCCCTTCCCAATATTCAATTCTGTAATATAATTGATTTTTGAAATTTTTAAATTTAATTTTTGGTGGTCTAAAGTGGTCGTAGGGGTCCCTAAAATTTTTTGGTAAAAAATATATGCAATGGAACCACTGTGGCCAATTTTCAAGGTTTTTGGCAATGTCGTCCCAGAGAAAAAAAATGATAACCAAAAGAACAGGTTTTTTTGACGGTTTTTTGGCCATTTTGATGGCGGGGAGGGGTAGATGGACAAACGGGCCCCGGTTACCACATTTTTTTTATCTCCAAAAACTTTCAAAACAGTTAGTTTGAAAATCCAAGAACAGGGGCATTTCACTTAGCTTACCCCGACATACCCTTTCTCAATAAGAAAAAATATCCCTCAGTTTTCTTACTTTTTTTGTAAAAGTCCAAAACACAAAATTGGCTGCCAAAAATTGTGATTTCGCTCTGGGAGGCTAAATGATGATGACTTATTTTTGGTAGTACTTTTAGAAAATAATACGTTGGGGTAATTTTGAAGACCCGACCATACAGTTCGTACACACTTCATTTAAATCTACCCATGTACATAAAAAAATATTTAAACTTAAATAAGAGTAAATGAAACATTAATTTTAAATAAATTTTAAAAAAGTTGTTAGTATAATATATATTTATGTCAACAACGAGATTTAGCTCATGTTTTTGAGAAATCTCGTGTGCTATTAAAATCGATTTTAAGGTATACCTACTCTATGCCGAATAATAAAAATTCTTGAAATTGTGCTGTGATGCTGTAATAATCCACTTAAAAAGCTTAAGCTTAATTTTGGGGGGGTATAAAGGGTACAATAAAGGGTCACTTTATTTTGAGTAAACTACATAAGCTTACCCAAAATTAGGCTTAAACTTTTTACGTGGGAAATAAAGGGCAAGGGTTATATTCACTTATTTATTGTCAAATTATTATAAATTGGTATGTCGATAATCTATTTAAGAGATATGAAAATTTAAAGTCAGAGTCCCGATTTAAGATTTTTTAATAAACGCTAATTTTAAACGCCATTTCCACATATCTCGACAGCTGAAGCAAAAAGAACGTGTAAAGAATTTTTGAAAACTAGGTAAAACACGTTTTATATAAATTAGAATTTCGGCAAAAATTTAAAAATTGATAATTTTTGGCCGAATATGGCCGTTTAATTGAACAATTGAACAGTCTTAAACTTTAGAAACAAATTGGCTTCCCCAAAAGTTGACACTCCCCTTGTAAATACTATAATATAAATAACAAAAATTTTAAATATTTTTAAAATATACCATTGTTAATACCATCAATCCCAACAGCAGTATTTAAAAAAAATAATTCAGTAGATCTTGACTTTTCTATACTGCTAATGCGATGTTGATTTATGGAAAATTGTTTATTTTTAAAAATTAATATATATTTATTATGGAAATTTTTAACCGAAAATAAAAACTGAAAATAATAAATTTATATATTAATTAAAATTTTTAATGAATATTTTTACTTTAAATTCACAATTTTAACTTCTTTATTCATTGGTTTTCGTATTGTTTCTGGACTTATAATGATAAAAAAATAAAACAAAAATAAAATAAAAAATTTTTTTTTTAATTTCAATTTAAAAATTTTTCTAATTTTTACTTTTTTAATTATAAACCTCGTTTTCGTTTATTTTTTGGACTTTAAGAAGAAGGTGGCCCTTTTACACTTACCATGGGCCTTGGAAGGGTATAAATAATGATTTTGTACAATAAAAACAAAAAAAATTTTTTTTAAATTATGGTCAAACGATAACATTATGGCCATAATATGACCATTTAATTTATGGCCAATTTAAGGCTCATCACCATAAATTATAGCCATTTTATGTTCAAAATTTTTGACAGGGATTCTAATTTTTATTTACAACTACATACATTTTAATCTAAAATTTATTTACAAACTATTTACAATCCTTTAGTAAATGCAAGTAACCCATTATAAAACTTATTTAATTTTTTAATATTATTATTTGAATTTAACAGTTACTTGCATTTCATAAGGTACAACCATCTGGATTATCATATATTAAATACTGATAAATCCATGATAGCTATTATATACATTGGTATGACATACTATATACATACATCGTTACTCGAGCTATACTAACATGTTATATCAAAATGTTTCGATACAGTCATGACCGTTTCTCTCATTTCTTTTATATTTTTACATATAATTATATTTATTTTCAATAACAGCTCCACCTGGGTTGTTACATTCCCCCCCCCCCAAGACTTTGATTTACAAAGTCTAAAAAGAGATGTAACTCAGGTGTTATCAATTATTTAATTGTTTATTTTTTATAGCATGTATTTATTTTACGAAAACGATTTATTATTATTATTATTATTGTATTTATTTGCCAAGACAAAATTGTACACTCTTTACATATATAATTCAAATCATATAAAACATAAATATAAATTTGGATGTAAATACAAAACATTATAAATTAAAAAACAATAAATATTTTAGTCTATTCTAATAAATCTAATTTAATACAATTTAATACAATTAATATATTAGTCAATTCCCTAACAAAGCTCAAATATGTCAATCTATCAGTCAATTAAAGTTAATTCTTTGGTTTATCAGTCTTCTAACCCATGTAAGTATGTTCGTATGCTTCTCTTAAATTGAGAGTAGGAGTATAGGTCTCTTATGCATGGTGGAATATTGTTCCATAGCTTAGCATATTTGACTTGGAACGAGTTACGACCCCAGTCAGTTTTTAAAGAGGTGGGGACCTTTAAGTCCTTGCGAGGGCCGCGAGAAGGCTTATCTGACTTATAGGGTTCGAAGAGGGGCAGAAGGAAAGGGGGCTCTCTCATACGTACCAACCTATACATTATTAGGGCTGCAAAGTAGTTGGTGCGGGTTTGATTGCACATCCAATTCAATCTTTTTCTGAACGGTGTAATATGTTCCTGTCGTCTTAGTCCGTATATGTATCGAATACCTGAGTTAGAGAGTCGCTGTAATTGCGCACTTAGTTGAGAAGATAAATCAGAGTAAACAACATTGCAATAATCCAAGTGCGGAACTACAAGCGACTCAATCAGACGTTTGCGGAGATTGTGAGACGTACAGGGTCTTATGATTCTGAGGCCATATAGAGCTCTGTTAACTTTTTTAGTGACCTGGTTCACTTGAGGCTGCCAGGATAGCGTACTGTCAAGGACGACTCCAAGGCTAGTGACCTCATCAACAAAGGAGACACTGTCACCATTAAGGTTAACTGTTATCTTTGGTATATTAAGTAGTTTAAAGAGCTTTAAAATATTAGGGGAACCAAATACAATAGCCTGGGTCTTTTTGGTGTTTAACGACAGGCAATTTAATTCTGCCCATGAAGCTACAATTTTTGCTGAGTCAGGAAGCATGGCAATTCCCTGCTGGATTTGAGCAGCTGGTACCTGTACGTAGATCTGTAGGTCATCAGCATATAGTAACCTGTAAGTGTTTGCATCAAGACGATCCTTGATGTCATTCATATAAATACAAAACAATAAGGGGCCAAGGACGGATCCCTGCGGCACCCCAATGTTTGTATCGCGGTAATCAGATGTTGAGCTTTTAGAGATTACACAGACTGATCGACCACAGAGGTACGACCAGAACCAGTGTAGGGACGACTTAGAGAAGCCTGCAGCTTGCAGCTTTCTGAGCAGCTTAGATGGTGAGACATTATCGAATGCCTTCGAAAAGTCGAACTGCAGTAGCAGAGTGGCTAGCTGTTTCTCTTTACTTTTATTTATAATTCATTATATTTTATTAATAATAAGAAATTTTATTTTATATTTTTTATAGGCTTTGCCATATATATTATTTTTAAAATATTTTTTTTAACTACTTTATTGTTTATTATTTTTGATTTAAACATTAATTTATAAATTTATTTATTTTTTCAAAACTCGTTAGTATTCGATCATAATGTTTTTTATTAATTGATTCTTCTTTAAATAATTTTCTTGCATTCTTTAAAGCCTTTTAATTTAGGATTTTTATTTTTCTTTATATTTTTTCTATATTGAAATTATTTTAATGTTTTGTTTCACATTTAAATGTATTAATTTTGTTACAAATTTTATGCAATTTGAAATTATTTTTACTAGTTTTATTTAACTTCAATAAGTATATTATATTTTAAAAAATTTTATTTTTAGAGTTTTTGTAAATGTTTATTCATTATATTATTTCTTAATTGATCATGTAGTTATTAATAAGATTCTGTTTTAAATATATTAAATTTTTAAATTTAGCTTTTTGCTTAAAAGTAAAATCTATTTATCAGTTTGTATTGTTTCCTCATAGAGGAACCTTTGTGATAGGTGAAATTTTAATTTTCGATATTTTAGCATATAAGCACGAGACCTCAGGAAGCTAAAAAACTGGTTTTTAAAAAAAGTCTGTGTGTGTGTGTGTATATGTATGTATGAATGTATGTATGTATGTATGTATGTCGCACTGTAACCGGTGATATTTCACAGCCAACACGACATTAAGACCTAATTTTTTTTTCAAAATTTTTTTCACCAAAAAAGCTCGAGGTACTTTTTTTTTTTTAATTTGGATGTATTACTTAATTTTTTGAAAATTTTTTTCTCAAAATTTTTGCCGCCAAAAAATATAAAAAATGCCAATTTTTTTTTTTTTTTAGGATGTAGTACTTAATGTTTTTCTACGAAAGTACGAATATTTAGGATTATCGTTTTTAAATGATTATTTCATGTCAGTTTGTATTGTTTCCTCATAGAGGAACCTTTGTGATAGGTGAAATTTTAATTTTCGATATTTTAGCATATAAGCACGTTTTGAGACCTCAGGAAGCTAAAAAACCGGTTTTTTAAAAAAGTCTGTGTGTGTGTGTGTGTGTACGTATGTATGTATGAATGTATGTATGTATGTCGCACTGTAACCGGTGATATTTCACAGCCAACACGGCATTAAGACCTAATTTTTTTTCAAAATTTTTTTCACCAAAAAAGCTCGAGGTAAAAAAGCCAAAAAATACAAATCGCCAAAATTTTTTTTATTTTAGGACGTAATACTTAATTTTTCCTATGAAAGTACGAATATGTAAAATTATCGTTTGTAAAGGATTTCTCCATCGGATACGTAATTTTTCGAAATTTTTTTTCTCAAAACTTTTTTCATAAAAAAATTAAAAAAACACTATAATTTTTTTTCTTTTTGGATGTAATACCTCATTTATTTCCACGAAAGTACTTATATTTGAAAGTATGGTTTTTACTCGATATCTCGAATCTGATACTTAATTTTTTGAAAATTTTTTTTCCAAAATTTTTTTCATAAAAAAATACAAAAAACACCAATTTTTTTTTTCTTTGAACGTAGTACATAATTTGCTTCCATGGAAGTACTAGTTTTAAGAACCTCTATAAAAGTAGTTTTTTGGACCTGATACTTTTTCTCAAAATTTTTGCCTCCAAAAAATATAAAAAATGCCAATTTTTTTTTTTTTTTAGGACGTAGTACTTAATGTTTTTCTACGAAAGTACGAATATTTAGAATTATCGTTTTTAAATGATTATTTCATGTGATACGTAATTTTTCTATATTTTTTTTTCAAAATTTTTTTAATAAAAAAATTAAAAAAATAGAATAATTTTTTTTCTTTTAGGAAGTAATACCTAATTAATTTCTAGGAAAGTTCTAATATCCAGAATCATCGTTTTTAAAGGATTTCTCCATTTGATATGTAATTTTTCGAAATTTTTTTTTTCAAAATTATTTGTATAAAAAAATTAAAAAAACAATAATTTTTTTTCTTTTTGGACTTAGTACTTCATTTATTTATATGAAAGCACTAATATCCAGAATTATGGTTTTAAAGGATTTCTCTATCTGATATGTAATTGTTTGAAATTTTTTTTTTTCAAAATTTTTTGTATAAAAAAATTAAAAAAACATAATAATTTCTTTTCTTTTTGGACTTAGTACTTAATTTATTTCTATGAAAGTACTAATATCTAGAATTATCATTTTTAAAGGAATTCTCCATCTGATACGTAATTTTTGTAAATTTTTTTTTCAAAATTTTTTGTATAAAGAAATTAAAAAAACAATAATTTTTTTTCTTTTTGGACTTAGTACTTCATTTATTTATATGAAAGCACTAATATCCAGAATTATGGTTTTAAAGGATTTCTCTATCTGATATGTAATTGTTTGAAATTTTTTTTTTCAAAATTTTTTGTATAAAAAAATTAAAAAAACATAATAATTTCTTTTCTTTTTGGACTTAGTACTTAATTTATTTCTATGAAAGTACTAATATCTAGAATTATCATTTTTAAAGGAATTCTCCATCTGATACGTAATTTTTGTAAATTTTTTTTTCAAATTTTTTTGTATAAAGAAATTAAAAAAACAATAATTTTTTTTCTTTTTGGATGTAGTACTTAATTTATTTCTATGAAAGTACTAATATCTAGAATTATTGTTTTTAAAGGATTTTTTCCATCTGATACGTAATTTTTCAAATTTTTTTTTTGAATATTTTTCATATAAAAAAATTAAAAAAACATTTTTATTAGATAAAATAGACCATTATAAATATTTTGCTATTGTTGATGAGGAACCATAGTGCCAATCACTTGGCAGCGTTTTTTTTTTTCTTTTTGGATGTTGTACTTAATTTATTTCTATGAAAGTACTAATATCTAGAATTATTGTTTTTAAAGGATTTTTACAATCTGATACGTAATTTTTCAATTTTTTTTTTGTGAATATTTTATATATAAAAAAATTAAAAAAACATCATTTTTATTAGATAAAATAGACCATTATAAATATTTTGCTATTTTTGATGAGGAACCATAGTGCCAATCACTTGGCAGCGTTTTTTTTAAGGTGTTAGAATACTAAAAATTTATGATAACAGAAATGAATGAAACTTATACAACATAAAGATAAAGTCTTTAAGAAATGAAATAAACTTTCTTTTACAACTTTGGTTGCCTAATTATTATTTAATCAAGAAAAAAGTGTAGGTAGTTTAACATTGCTCTTATGGCTTATCATCTTTAGAGCTTGTGAAAAGTATGATTGCGATTACACAGATTAATGAAACTTAAATAATATGGTAAATAAAAGCTCAAAGATTATATTTCCAATTTGTTTTACTTGTTTCATTGCATAATTATTAAATAATTAAATAAAAAGTATCTAAATAACCTAATATTATACTAATACATATACGATTTTACATATGTATGTAGCGTCGATAATTCAGAAATCGAAAAAAAATACAAACAAAATGGCGTGTTTGTATTGTAACACCTTAATTCATTAATAATTATATATATATAATATACTAGCATAGGTGTGAGGGGGGGCTTCGCCCCCCTGATCTATTCCCGGTGTTGTTGTTATTGATTTTTTATTATTATCATGTTGTTATTGTTCAAAATATATATCAATGTCAAAAAAAATTAACGCCTTGAAATAAGCTAAAATTTTTTTCTTAATGTAGACCTTTTACCAGTTCAAATGTGACCAATAAGATAAAATTTGTAAATTAGTAAAATTATAAATATAAATAATAATAATAATAATATAAATAAATAATAATAAAATAAATAAATATAAATTATAATTATAAATATATATTTGTAAAATTAGTAAATTCAAAGGAATGGTGTAATTTTGAAAATGGGCCAGATCAGGCTATTTTTGGACTTTATAACAGACATATTTCGGGCCCATGAGGTGCTAGAGGATTAAAACTTTGGCTGAGGGACTTTTTTATCACCCCAAACTATACCCTAAAATTTGAGTTTAATATATATAATATATAGTAAAAAATTTTATTGGTTCCTCATAGAGGAACCTTTGTGATAGGTGAAATTTGGATTTTCGATATTTTGGCATATAAGCACGTTTTGAGACCTCAGGAAGCTAATAAACCGGTTTTTAAAAAAAGTCTGTATGTGTGTGTGTGTGTGTGTGTGTATGTATGTATGTATGCATGTATGTATGTTGGACTGTAACCGGTGATATTTCACAGCCAACACGACATTAAGACCTAATTTTTTTTTCAAAATTTTTTTTACCAAAAAATCTCGAGGTGCTTTTTTTTTTTTATAATTTGGATGTAATACCTCATTTTTTTCCATGAAAGTACTGATATCTAGAAGTATCGTTTTTACTCGATATCTCGAATCTTATAATTTATTTTTGGAAAATTTTTTTCTCAGAATTTTTTTAACCAAAAGATACAAAAAATGACAATTTTTTTTTTCCTTTTGGACGCAGTACTTGATTTATTTCTGTGGTAGTACTAGTTTTAGAAATATCGTTTATAGTAATTTTTTGGACCTGATACTTAATTTTTTCAAAATTTTTTTCTCAAAATTTTTGTCGCCAAAAAATACAAAAAACGCCAAAATTTTTTTTATTTTAGGACGTAATACTTAATTTTTTCCTATGAAAGTACGAATATGTAAAATTATCGTTTGTAAAGGATTTCTCCATCGGATACGTAATTTTTCGAAATTTTTTTTCTCAAAACTTTTTTCATAAAAAAATTAAAAAAACACTATAATTTTTTTTCTTTTTGGACGTAATACCTCATTTATTTCCACGAAAGTACTTATATTTGAAAGTATGGTTTTTACTCGATATCTTGAATCTGATACTTAATGTTTTGAAAATTTTTTTCCCAAAATTTTTTTCATAAAAAAATACAAAGAACACCAATTTTTTTTTTTCTTTGAACGTAGTACATAATTTGCTTCCATGGAAGTACTAGTTTTAAGAACCTCTATAAAAGTAATTTTTTGGACCTGATACTTAATTTTTTTTTAATTTTTTTCTCAAAATTTTTGCCGCCAAAAAATATAAAAAATGCCAATTTTTTTTTTTTTTAGGATGTAGTACTTAATGTTTTTCTACGAAAGTACGAATATTTAGCATTATCGTTTTTAAATGATTATTTCATACGATTATCAACACTACTGAATTTTCTCATTTTTCTCAACCTAGTGATATAGTAAATAATGTTTTGGATAATAAACATCATGAAAATGGCACAAAGAAAAGAAATTTTAATCAATTATCCCCTGTAAACCAAGCTTCAAAAAACTTAGAAACTTCAAAGAGAATAAAACCAGTTTAATATTTTATTATCAAAATACTAGAAGCATTCGTGGGAAAAAGCTTAGTGATCTTAAGAACAATATACATCTATTTACACACAAACCTCATGTTATTTTATTAACTGAGACATGGCTGTCTCCATCAATAAACAATTCTGAACTAAATCTAACTAATTATATTACTTATCGTTTTGACAGAAAATTTTCAGATTCAGAAAGAGGTGGTGGCGTCCTATTAAGTGTTGCAAGTTTCCTCAAGAGTAGTCAAATTAATGTACCTATAAAGTCAACTGTATGTGACCATCTCTTTTTAAAATTATCTTCTGCTAAGCTAAAAATATTGTCTCTGTTTCTTATTTTCCCCCACATGCAACTATTAGTGATTATATTGAATTCTCTGATATTCTTACTGATCTACAAACCAAGTTTACTAGTCATATGTTTTTTATTTCTGGAGATTTTAATTTATCAAACATTCTTTGGACATATGATGAGGCGTTATCATTTAATTCACTCATAAATTGTACTGCCTTTAACAAAGAAGCTGCCAGCATCATTTCTCCTATACTATCTTCCATGAATCTAATACAGATCCATCCATTACATTCTAAAAAGGAGTATACGCTTGACCTTGTTTTCGCTTCAGCTGGTTCTGCTTCATTTCTACACTCTGATGATGCTTTAGTATCATTGGACTCTAAACATCATGAATCAGCCACTTTTATTACAAATAGTGAATTATTTCTACATCCTGACAATTTCCATCATTCAAGATACAATTTCAATAGAATGGATCCTGATTTAATGAACTACTGTCTCAGCTGGATAAATTGGTTTGAATTTATTGATCTTAATTTATACTCATTTGAATTTTGTATTGAAAATTTTTATATGTTATTAAATATACTTATTGATTTTACAGTACCAAAATTTAATGTAAAACGTAGTACTTTTCCAAATTGGTTCAGTAGGGATCTAATTTCAATTATTTTACAAAAAAAGAAATTTCATACCCTTTGGAAAATTACTGATAACTTTGATTATTATATTGAGTTTAAAAGACTGAGAGCTATTAGTAAGGTAAACTCAAGATCATGCTATAAATTGTACATATCTAAAATACAAAATTCAGTAAAGCATAATATTAAATTCTTTTGGAATTATTTTAATTATCATAAGGGTCGAACTGCGTACCCTTCTTCTATGTATTTAGACAATAGGTTGAGTGATAATAACCAAGCTATTGCTGATCTAATTGCTGATTATTTTTCTTCTGTCTACGAATCTCCTACTGATCTCTCAACCTATTGCCAACTTACATATAACCCAAATACTATTATCAATGAATTTAATGTAACCGTTGAACTTATTGAAAACGCTGGCAAAGCCCTAAAAAATTCGAGTGGGATGGGCCCTGACTTTATCCCTGAATCTTTTGTAAAAGCATGTCTTCCTAATCTTATTTTACCTTTACTACTGCTTTTCTCCCAATCCTTTCTCACTGGGTATATTCCATCCATCTGGATGCGTTCATTCATCACTGCTATCTTTAAGGACGGTGATAGAATGGATGTAAAAAACTATAGACCAATTACCATTCTATGTGTATTTTTTAAACTCTTTGATCATATTTTTTATTTACTACTATATGATAAAGTTTCTACCCTTATAAGTAAAAATCAACATGGTTTTCTAAAGGGTCGTTCTGTTACTACTAATCTATTTAATTTTGTGAATGAAACAACAGATATGGTTAATTCAGGCTCACAGATGGATGTACTATACTTTGATCTGGCTAAAGCTTTTGACAAAGTAAATCATTTATTACTGATTGAAAAATTGGATAGAATTGGTATCAGGGGGAAGGCTTTGTCATGGATACGTTTTTATCTGAAAAGTAGACTTCAATCGGTCAGATTCAATGGTGCCATCTCAAGGTGGTTTCATGCCTCTTCGGGTGTCGCCCAAGGGTCACATTCGGGACCTTTGTTATTTTTAATTTTTATGAACGATTTGCACTCGAATATCCTTTATTCTACTCTTGAACTCTTTGCTGATGACACGAGACTTAGGAAATGTATTACTTCACAAATTGATGCTTTGTTGTTACAAATTGACTCTAATAATTTTATAAATTGGCTTACTCAAAATGGTTTCTCCATAAATAAGAAAAAATCACAAGTAATCAGTTTTGGTAAAAAAGACAAAATCTTTACTTTCAATTACCATATAAACTGCTATCCTCTGTCTCGAGTCTCAGTAGTTCGTGACCTTGGGGTTCTTCTCGATGAGGAGTGGACTTTTAACAATCATATTGATCATGTGATTGCTGTCACAAGCAAGATGGTAGGCTTCATTAAGAGAGCCACTTATTGCTTTAATTCTGGTGATTGCCTTAGTTATCTCTATAAAACTCTTGTTCTCCCACATTTTACATACTGTTCTATTGTTTGGCAACCCTTTACCCGTATAAATTACGAGAGATTGAACTCCATCTCTAGAAACTTTTTAAGATACACTGCTTATAAAATGGGATGCCCATTGAGTTTTGATGATCACCCCTATGAGAAGATATCATCAAGGCTCAATATTTATACTATTGAATCCTACCATCAAGTTTGTGACTTATTGTTTGCCTATTCTTCTATTTGTTCTTCTGGTACAAATGATAACCAGTTTCATTTTGATATGAGAACTCAAGCATATGATCTGAGATATTCGAGACCACTTCGCGAGTCTCAGTCAAGATCAAACTTGCTTTTCTACTCACCATTGAATCGTATACGTAGAAGTTGGAATTTAGACCCGGAACTCCAAATTTCCTTAACTAGTCTGGACCAAACCCAATTCAGGAATTTTGTGAGGTCTAAATACCTTAAAAACTATGAATAGCTCTCTTTCATTTCAATTTCATTCTTATTATACTTATTTCATTAGGATTCATTTTATTTGCTATTTTTAATTAATTCCTTTTAACCTGCTGAACCTCTTTGTTTAGTAAAATAAATATATTTTTATTATAAAATGTAATTTTATATATTTAAATGATTGTTATGTTACTAGTCATATTTTATTATATATATATCAAAAAAGAAAAAATTTTTTTATTAGTTAACATAAATAATTTTGTAAATTTACTGTATCAAGGGTAGAAATACCTGTTAATTTTGAAATAAATATTTCATGTGATACGTAATTTTTCGAAATTTTTTTTTAAAATTTTTTTAATAAAAAAATAAAAAAAATACAATAATTTTTTTTCTCTTTGGACGTAATACCTAATTTATTTCTAGGAAAGTTCTAATATCCAGAATCATCGTTTTTAAAGGATTTCTTCATTTGATATGTAATTTTTCGAAATTTTTTTTTTCAAAATTTTTTGTATAAAAAGATTTAAAAAACAAAATAATTTTTTTTCTTTTTGGACGTAGAACTTAATTTATTTCTATGAAAGTACTAATATCCAGAATTATGGTTTTAAAGGATTTCTCTATCTGATATGTAATTTTTTTGAAATTTTTTTTTTTCAAAATTTTTTGTATAAAAAAATTAAAAAAACATAATAATTTTTTTTCTTTTTGGACTTACTACTTAATTTATTTCTATGAAAGTACTAATATCTAGAATTATCGTTTTAATAGATTATTTTTTGTCCATGATGATTTACTCAATAAATTCCATAATTTACAAACTTGTTCTTATTACTATTATTATTTTTTCTTTTGTTGTTAAAAATTCGAAAATTATTATTAAGCATTCTTCTGGTATTATGAAATTAATATCTGAATAATAATATATAAAATTAAAATAATTATTGTTTTTAATAATGACTTGGTCTAATTAGTATCTAAAAACATGAATTCACAAATGTTTTTTGAAACACAAACCTGCACTATTCACGCGTTAGGAAACTGGAAAATTATTAGCGAAACACGAATTGAGCTTCTTAACTTCTTAACTTCTAAGCTTCTTAACCCTCCCTAAAAACGTCACTTTTTAACCCCCCCCCTAAAACGTCAATTTTTTACCCCCCCCCCGAAAACGTCACTTTTTCATTCCCCCTTAAAAACGTTTATTTTTCAAGATGGTGGAACCAAAAACATGAAAATAGAATGTTGCTACATTATCTCATTATCTGGGGGTTTTCGAGGTCAATAAAAATGTTTCTAGTTCCGCAATATGAGGATCAATACTTAGTTTATTAAAAATTATTTTCTAAAAATTTGTTAAATAAAAACGTTAAATCACAGCAATATTTTTTTTCTTTTGGAATACGGTACTTAACTTTTTTTTATGAAATACTGATATCTCAAATTATCATTTTTATTAGATAAAATAGACCATTATAAATATTTTGCTATTGTTGATGAGGAACCATAGTGCCAATCACTTGGCAGCGTTTTTTTTTTAATCCTATCTTATCCTATCCTATCCTATACATATTAAAATGAAAGATTGCAAAGAATTCAAAAATTTTTATTTTATAACACATCAAATTATGAACTATTGAATAGACCAAAATTCATAAGTGTTGGTTTAAATTAAAATTTAAAAAAATACCCCCAGGCGATTTTTTTATTTTTAAAAAATTTTTAAATGATTTCGAGAAATGAATCTCAGAAGTTAGTGCTCGAAATTCTAAAAAAATTTAATATTTTTTCACTAAAACTAATTATTTTATTATTATACAGGAAAAATTTTTTTTTAGTTTTTTCATTTATAAAACCACCGAAATTATAAGTTAAATATTTTTAGTTTTTTCATATTAAAGACGGCCAATATATGGCTCATTATCGTTTTTTTTGCAAAAGTGACGTAAGTAGATATAATTCGCGGTATGAAAGGTTTTTTTGATACCGTATATATATTTTCTAGATACCGCTAACACTTTTAAGCTTTCAAAAGACGGAGAGGGGTTTGAACCTGTTTCTTTCCCTTTTACTAAACCAAAATTTTTTATGAATTGGATTTTCGCATTGGGTTTTAAATAGAAATGAATATTACACGCAATTTTTTTTTTGTAAAAGAATTTAATAAGATTTTCAAAGTTTTATGTTTGTCAGGATTTTAATAAATTTTCTGACTTTTGAATTGGTAAATTTATATAAGTGGTTTGTTTAATTTTGCTATACCCGTATTACGACGTATAGGTAATGCATTTTTTTTTTTTTTATATTTAAGAATCAATGACCTGTAATAATTTTAAGAGAACGATTTTTGCATTCCCACCAAACTTTTTATGCTGTGTGTTTTGGTAAAACAAGTTTCAACTTGTAATCCCTTCCCACAATTTTTTTACTTTGCTGATGCCTATATATAATGATGCGAGAAAAATTCGCATTTACTATAATTTTTATCAACAACTAACAACTGTATAAAAGTTAAGTTACATAAACTTTAAATTGTGAAAAAAACTTGTGTAATAAAAATAAAAGTTTGAAAAAATTTATTAAGAAAAAATGAAAACTATAAGGTAAATAACAAATTTTCTAATTTAAAAAAAAAATTAACAAATTTATTAATTTTTAATAACAAAATTTTTTAAATATTTGTTTTACAGACTATTGTCGTGTATATGAAGTTAGTTCTTGTTGTGATTTGATAGTCGGGATTGCCGTATCTGACCAACCCGAGGTGCAAATAGTTCTTAGAAATTCTAAAGGATTTGAAGTGGTTTTTAGTGAAGCTAGCTGGATAGATTTGTCTAACAATCCAAAAATTTTTAATTATTTTAGTGGATCTAACCCTAATCCTGATATTTCAGAGTTAGCTGGTTTTGATATTAAAATTTCATTCATGAAGGTAAAAAAAGAACATTTGGCTATTTGTTTTGAAAAAGCAGGTCAAAAAATCATTATCCTTGGATCTACCTATTTCAACATTTTGTACTTGAGACACGCTGTCAACATGATATTCGAAAGATGTAAAAATCATACTATTGAAATTAAAAATAAATTACTTGAATTTGTTAATATTTTTGATGCATGTGAAGATAAATGGCAAATTTATAATAAAATTACTAACTCCGATAAGTTTAAAAATAATATTCTGGATTTCGAGGTACTTGTTTGTTGCTTAAATTATATGATGGATTGTAAAAAAAAAAAAAATAATAATTCTGCTATGCAAATTAATTCTGCTATGCACATTAATTCTGAACAAGCAGTTGTCTCACAATTCATTATATTAAATTAAATTTCATAAATTTTAGTACTTAAGTAAATATATACATTTCATATATTCAAATAATTGTTTAAGCTTTGTATGGGAATTCAATAAAACAAAATATTTATTATTTAAAATAATTCTGTAATACAATTTAATTTTAAGCATGTCTCACAGGTACATTATAAACATTTCAAATAATTGTATAATCATTGTATGGGAGTAAGGTTTAATAAATTAAAAAAAATATATTTATTATTTTAAAAACTGTTATTTATTTCTCTAAAAAAAAATTGCAATACAGCATTTTTTTCCTTAAATAAAATACATTCCTTAATGCACATATTGCCGATCCCCTGTTTCCATGTTTTAGGCAAGCAAGCCCTTGAATACAATCATTTCGTATACTGTATTTTATGTTTAAATCTTCCACATTTATAGCATTAACGCCTCTTTTTGCCAACCATATTTTTTTCTCCAATTCTTTTACATATATTTTTTTAGCATGCTTCAAACTCTTGATTAAAATATTCGATATTTCTTTGTGAGGTACGTATCCTTCTTGCCATGAAAAACTGTGGTAATTATATTTTAGCCAAGACACTTGCTTCCTATCATTTTGTGATAATTTTGATATATGGAATGGGGGTTTGAATATAAAATGTTGAAGTCCTGATTGTGTACTCAAAATTGCTAATTCTTTCAATATATAATCTTTTCCATGTTTGAAAAATTGTAAATCCACATAGAAAGACATTTTGCAACAGACAATATTTTAGACTTGCTTCTCTATTAAATTACTAAATGGATTATAATGAATTATACGATCGTATATAATTAAACAGTGTGCAACTGTTTCAGCAGGTAAAGCAGCACGAAATTCATATTCTAAACGAATATCTATAGATGAAACTTTTATTGCTGGATCAGAATTTGAACAATTGAAAACTATTAGCGGTGAATCGCTTTTGTAATCGTTCATGCTTAATTTTTGTTTTCCGCTTTCTCCATAATATCCTAATTGAAATTCGGTAAAAATTTGATAAGCAATCGCATATTTATTATCATTAAAGTTGAGATCCAGATTTTCACACGGATACTGTTGAGCATTTAAGTATAGTCTGCAATTTGATAATTGACAATGATCAAATTTGCTCATGTCTGCATGAATATTTTCGTTTCTGTTTGTTTGGAAGCCTACTATTACGAAAAGCGGTTTATCCATTGGACTAAAATTTCTAATTTGCCAAACTGCGCGATCGCCTGCTGTAAGGTTTGGATTGCTATAAAAGTCCCAAGTTCTAAAATAGAAAGGAACTTTACGCCCACTTTCTAAAATCTTTAGCATTCTTAACTTAAATGGATCAGCAATTTCAACGTGTGGAAGACGCCATGCTATTTTTTTTATTTCGATATCTAGATCTGTGATCGCTGTCTGTCCAGCTTCGAGAGCTTGATAAGCACAATTTTTGTCACTTCGACTTCTGACGAAAACCAATTGCAGTGGACTAAATATAACTATTTTATCGAAATTTTCAAAGTATCCCATTAATTTTTTCATAGGTACACATAGATAGATCATATTATTTTTCGCAACGGTAATTTGATTGCCACCCATCTCGCTTAGTTGCGCAGTTTCTGCATAAGTTTCTGAAACAGCGGATTTCATGGACACGGCTACGACAGGATTTTTAATTTGATCAATAGTGAAACCATTCAATTCAAGTCGAATTTCACTGAATAAGAATAATAAGAAATTTTTTGATAATGTGACATTATTTACGGTTGCTGGTGAAATATCTTTTAATTTTGCTTCCATGTAAAGATAACTTTCATGAGGATAAATAAATGATGACTGTGCTTGTACGGATATGCGAATTTCATCGGATTTTTTAAGTCCAGAATTGCTAAACGGTAAGTAAGTGTGAGATTCCCATTTAGTTATGTTATCATCTTTTTTTATTGGAGCAAAAATATCTAGAATTTGCGACATCTTGTATTAACAATGTATTCCAAAGACTTTAAAAAAAGAACGTTTCTCTTAGTTAAAGTACAAAATTTTTCTGTTCTTGAAACTGCGGTTGAAGTTCTGTTTACGACACTTGTCGAAAAATCAATGAGAGAATCTGTACGATTTCTCTGATTATATACTATTGGCATTTTCGTAGATGTAAAAGCACAATGCTTGTCTCACCTCTAAAGTCTATTAAATTGTTATCCTGATCGCAAAGACGAATTTCGATGTTGTCGATGGTTCGAGAGCGAATCGGTAAATAAATTACATTTGATGGATTTTGGAGTATTTTATACCCTGGGGACACATCAGGGAAAAATTCATACAATGTATGCATTGCTTCTCCATTGCTAAAACTGTTATGCGCAATGTTGCACTGAACTCGAATGGATTCAACTTGTAATATATTAACCACGTTGTCAGACTCATATTTTTTGAAAGCATCTAGTTTGGCTGGCTTAAAACCCAGAATCGATCCTAAATTTCTTTCTCTTTCGAAATCAATCTTGTATCGGGAATATATTTCTGATCGTAATGTTTGATGATTCCCCGTAATATAAAGTGGTTGCTCGATAAGAGCTTTTGGAGCAGTTTCTGGTAGCGGATTTTTCTGATGCCGTTCCTTCAGCTCAAGAATCAAGAAATTTTCGATATCTTCGAGCTCGTAAGATCCTGGAACAATCTCTATATGCTTATTGCCATCATAATGAAATAAATTATTGCTTTCATTAATATTAGCTACAGACATCCAGGCAGATAGTCTGGTCAGTCCAATTTCATAATCACATGACAAGTTTATTGGAGGGAAAAAATCTGCCGTCAGTACCGATTCGGTGGCATTAAGTTGTATCGTAAAACTCATTCTTATGAATGAATATTTTTTAGCCCAGCTTAGTCTTTTAAAGATTTTAAGAAGCGTATGCAGAGCTGTCCACAGTTGCTTGAATTAAACTTTTGAAATTGATTACGATTGTAAATAATCGTTGCATTTGGACCCATGTAATGAATAAATTCCAAAGGAGGATTTATATTTCCAAAGCTACCGAAGTATTTGATTAAATTCCCACGATTTGAGTAACAAACCCAATGTGTACCTTCATTACGGCTCGAATCCAAGTTCAAAATTCCGCTTTCATTTTTGTACGGTTTATTTGGCAATCGATCTCTCATGAAGCAGCCTCGAAAATATTTTATCCCTTTGGCCATTGAAATTAGTTGCTCGTCACTTGTGGGTCCATTTAAAGAAGTTTTGTTTGCAAGTTTGCAAGCCGAATCAAGTGGATTTACACCTTGGTCTCCTCGAGATAATCTCTCAGCTACCCTCGTGCCTGGCCCACACCTAAGGGGGAGGGGTTAATAAATTAAAATAATTTTTTTTTTTTTTAAATTTTCTCACCAATTATATCCTTTTATGTGAAATTCCCAGGGCAACTTGTTAATTATTGTGTTAATAACTCCCCTACCTCTTGGTCTTACAGCTGATAATTTTCTACTAATCATAACTGATTCATTTGCTTGTCTTTTATACACTATCAAAAGAATCTTATTTGCATGCAATTATATAAACCTTTAGTAATTCAATTTTGATTTAGTTTAATCGCAGCTTTAAAATGAGACTGGTGCGTCAACCTTCAAAAATTAAAATAATAAATTTTGCTGATTCTGACAAACATAAGGTCAGGTTTGCTCCAAACGTACCAAATAATATTAGAGCGATCGTTTGTGGACCAAGCAATGCAGGAAAAACATTCGCTTTAATCAGTCTTTTGTTATCTGAAAATGGACCACCGTACTTAAATTCATACTTATACTCAACAACTTTATTTCAAGATATTTATGATTATTATAGACATGTTTTAACGGGAATTAAAGGGTTTGGTTATTATGAAAGACCAAACTGCGACAACGTCGTTAGACCAAGTCAGGCTAAACCTTTTAGTGTGGTACTTTTTGACGATGTGTCTGTTGAAGATAAATCAATAATTTATGAATATTTTACTAATGGAAGACATTACAACCAGAGTTGTTTTTTTATTTCTCAATCTTACGGGGCAATCAATAAAAATTCAGCAAAAGACAATGCAAATTATCTTCTGATCTTCAGACAAGATGAATTAAATTTGTTAAATTTATATAAAAATCACGTAATTGGAGATATGACATTCAGACAGTTTTTAGACATGTATGCGTTTGCCTGGAATTCCGACGAGTATGGTTTTCTTGTTATAGATAAAGAATTGGGGCTAAGGAACGGCCGTTATAAAGTAGGATTTAATGATCATATAATATTGTAAAAATTAACAGTTTGTAACCAGATGTCAAACTATCAACATGAATTTTAAAGACGAGAAAATTGCCGAAGAAATCGAACGAACTCGACAAATTATAAGAAAAAAAATGAACTTGCTAAAAGAAAAATCTGCCAGCGAGGATGCCAGTTTTGCTAAAGTATACAAACCAATTATTGAACCTCTTGAAAATATTGCAAGAGTTAAAATTGCTAAAAAAAATGGATAATGATAATAAAAATGTTAACATCTTTTCAAAAAATAATGAAATTAAGAATTCGGATAAAATTGATAATAAAAAGAGAAAAATTTTTGATGTGTCTTCAATTTTAGCATCGCATTCTAGTTATCCAAATAAAAGGCTTCATGAAAATCCTGAAATTGAAAGTACTGAGTCCTTGACAGTTCCACTTGTCAACGAAGGTGTTCATCAAGTCGGAAACGTTGCTTCAAATTATAACGTGAACGATCAACATGACATACGTAATGTACATGGATAACCTCACGTTGATGCTGTTGATGATGTTGGCAGCGATGTTAGCAATGACCACGACGACGACGAGGACGATGTTGATGATTTTCATGAAACAATTGAAACTTTGAATCTATCTGATTATTTGGAATCCGTACATTCCTTACCTCGCTCGTATCTCGAAAATTTTTACAAAAATTCAGAAACTTCTGACACAGTTTATGGTCCACACGTTATTGATGATGAAAGACTATTTTTAGGTAATAAAACGTTGACATTTGGATCAAATGGTGATGTGATTATTGGAAATGAACACAGATATCCGGCTAGCAATGGCTTATATCATTTATTATTTATAAAAGAACCCGTGCGTGAAACGTATTCAGATTCAGATAAGGAAAATTATCTAAATATAATGAAACATACTGGAGCACATTTAAATAAAGTAGGTCGCATAAAAAGTAGCATAAGTGAAAAGTATAGAACATTGATTTCGGCTTTAGCAAAAAAAAAAAAAATAAACAAGCACATAATGGTGAAGGTTTATTGAAAAAACCCGTTTTACTTACCGAAGTTGTTCGATTAGACGCAAGACCTAAGCAATTTGTTTATTTTGATGACCCAATTGAGCTCGTTGATCGTTTAAGATTGTTAATTAACGAAAAAGCCGCGGGTAATTCAGGCGTTGATTCTGAAATTGCATCAATTATTGAAGAACTTACTGAGCTGAAAATTATAAATAAGCCTACAAAGGCAAAGTTTATATCATTTTAAAAATGCCAGTAGACAAGTTTGGAGTGACCGAGGTAAAGAAACGTAAAGGGGATTCAGTTTATTTTTATGAAACTGGCAAATAGCATAAATTTTATAAAACTATAACTGTTGAACAAGAAAGCATAAAAAAAAAAAATAAAGATCTCACTGTACAATTCTGTAATTTAAATATTACTAAAATTAATGAAGTTGAAAATTTAATAAAAAATGCAAGCAAATTTGGAGCAGAAAAAGAATTCAAAAATACATTAACTAAAGCACAACTGGAGTTTTTATTGGATACCGATGAAAAAATAAGAAAAATTGCAGAACAATTTGAAATTTTAGTATCTAAAAGAGAAGAAGAACTACGCAAATATTTTAAAGAAGAAATAGATTCTTTGAAATTTAAAATTTTACAAACTGATACTCGAGTGACAAAAGAGTTTGAGATATTTTCGAAATCAATAACCAACATTGTGAAAAAAATTATTGAAAGCGAGTACATCGATAAAAAAAATATTTTTCATGCAAATACAGTATCTATATTTAATAATCAAGATTCACAAGTTGAATCAAGCAAACTAGATGTTCAAAATAAGGAAAAAATTAAGATTTTTTTTGAAGAGTTTATGCTAGGAAAAGAATTAAAAATTAATACAAAGTTTACAGAATTAATAAATAAAATTACAAATTTTGAAAATAAATTGAATAATAAAGATAACAGTAGCGATTCAAAAGAAAATAAATCTGACAATTTAGAATTTAGAATAAAACAACTTGATGGTCGTTTAACAAAAGAATTAGAAAAGCTATATAAGATTAATGGAATTAAACCTCAGCAAGAAATAAGTAAAGCAGAAAAATTTAATTTGGACAGTAATCCAGAAAATGTGCAGACTGAAATTAAAGATCTAGATGATGTGAAATTTAAAATTAAACAAGTTGATTCGCGTTTGACGACTGAGCTTTCTAAAATTTTAGCACTTATTGAAAATAATAAAGAACCGGATTTGGTTAAAATTGATAAACCGGATTTGGTTAAAATTGATAATAATAATAATGATAAAAAGGATTTAACAGATGATCTAAAATTTAAAATCAAACAATTAGATTCAAGACTAACTCCAGAGCTTGCAAAAATTATTAAAAAAGAAACTCTTAGTGAACAAGAAACTGAAACAATTGTTCAAAACTTAATTTCAAGAACAAATTCTGGCATTGAAAAAATGATTGCGAAAAAATTATCAGATCTAAATATCGAGGAAAATACTATTTCAGATTTACAGTTCAAAGTATTACGCTTAGAGAAGAAAAATAAAATCGCAATTTAAAAAAATATGTCAAAGGACGAATGTGGAATTTTCTCTGATTTACTGCCGCATAAATTTACATATTAACATGGAACATGTTCATTGGATGGGGTATTTGAAAAAGTCCGGCTCGGCAGGGGGGGGGGTGAAAAAGTGACGCTTTTAGGGGGGGGGGTCAAAAATTGACGCTTTTAAGGGGGGGGGGTCAAAAATTGACGCTTTTAGGGGGGGGGGGGGTCAAAAATTGACGTTTTTAGGGGGGGGTCAAAAATTGACGCTTTTAGGAGGGGGGGTCAAAAATTGACGTTTTTAGGGGGGGGGGGGTCAAAAATTGACGCTTTTAGGAGGGGGGGGGTCAAAAATTGACGTTTTTAGGGGGGGGGGGTCAAATGGACTTAGAATATTTTCGATTCAGGGACTTTTGGTGCAGAAGTACCTAGGGACCTATGGTGCAGAAGTACCTAGGGACCTTTGGTGCAGAAGTACCTAGGGACTATTGGTGCAGAAGTCCCTAAAGACCTTTGGTGCAGAAGTACCTAGGAACCTTTGGTGCAGAAGTACCTAGGGAGCATTGGTGCAGAAGTACCTAGGGACTATTGGTGCAGAAGTCCCTAAAGACCTTTGGTGCAGAAGTACCTAGGAACCTTTGGTGCAGAAGTCCCTAAAGACCTTTGGTGCAGAAGTACCTAGGGAGCATTGGTGCAGAAGTACCTAGGGATCTATGGTGCAGAAGTCGCTAAAGACCTTTGGTGCAGAAGTTCCTAGGAAGTTTTGGTGCAGAAGTACCTAGGGAGCATTGGTGCAGAAGTCCCTAAAGACCTTTGGTGCAGAAGTACCTATGGAGTATTGGTGCAGAAGTACCTAGGGACCATTGGTGCAGAATTTTTAAGAATTCATTATAAAAATTAATAAAAAATAAATTCATATTCATATTATTTAAAAAACTATAATAATTTGAAAATTTAATTAATTTAGTTCATTTTGATGTCTAAGCAGCATGATTTCTATAATAAAAATCTAAATATAAATATTTGCATATAAATATTTATATTATGAACACAATAAATACTTTATTATCAATGTTATAAATGAACATGTTCCATGCTCGTTGGTTGTGTAGTTACACAAACCGGTTATAAATTTTTTTTTATGCATTCAGTATAGAGATCATTTATTAAAATGTGATTCATGCATAATGTTTCATATCAAAAATAATAATAATTATAATAATAATTGCAATAAAAAACATTTATTTACTCTTATTTGTATTTTAAATTTGGTGCTTTTTTTTTTATATTTATAATTAAATATTTTTTAAAATGACAAAGATCGGAATTGTTAAAGAATTATTTCGTAATGCAAGAAAAATTTTCCACGACGTCACGTGATTTTGAAATCAATTAATGATTTATGTCAAAGTGATCTGATTGACATGCAAAATTATGCTCGCTTTAATTCAGGTTACAAATACATTCTGATTATAATAAATGGATTTACAAAATATGTTTGAGGTGAGGTTTTAAAAACAAAAAATGCTCAGGATGTAATAAAGGCTTTTGAAAACATTTTAAAAAATATGAAATCTATTCCTCAAAATATCTGCACGGATCAAGGAGGAGAGTACTATAATAAACCGTTTCAAAATTTAATGTCGCGCTACAAAATTAATCATTATTCTACATTTTCTCATAAAAAAGCTAGTATTGCGGAAAGAGTTATATTAACCTTGAAAAAAAAAATTTGGCGAGAATTTTATTTGCATGGTAGCTATAAATACTTGGATTTCTTACCAAGAATTATTAAGGATTATAATAATACTGTACACCGAACAATTAAAATGAAGCCAAAAGACGTCAATCAAAAATATGAAAATATTTTACTAAAAACAGTTTATAATTATAACAACGATTCAAAACAAAGAGCATTATTTAAAATTGGAGACACAGTTCGTGTTTCAAAATATAAAAACGTATTTGAGAAATCTTACACGGCAAATTGGTCTACTGAGCTTTTTACGATAGAAGGAGTTCATCATACAAATCCTACAACATATACATTGAAAGATTATCAAGACAATATTATTTCCGGTCGTTTTTACCAATTTGAGCTTCAGAAAACAGCATTTCCTGATAGTTTTTTGGTTGAGAGTATATTAAAAACTAAAGGAAATCAAATTTTCGTAAAGTGGTTAGGTTATCCTTCATCTCATAACAGCTGGATTTCTAAGGATGATATTTTAGATGAATAAATAAACAAATAAAAAATTTTTTTCAAAAAAGTATAGTTTTATTTATTTTTTTTAAATTAATCCTCGTCCTCCTCCTCCTCCTCCTCCTCTACATTTATAATATTATTATCAATTTTTTCAATATCTTTGTGTCCGTAAAGTAAAGTAAAGACCGAATTCTCTAGTCTCTGTCTTTTGTCATCGCGCGAAATTAAAGCAATTTTGGATTCGCTAACCGTATAGACAGAATGTTTTTTAGTACGAATAGAATTTTGTCGACAAATGGTAATTTTATTTTCAAAAACACATTGCATGAATTTATCAAAAGTTAATTTTTTATTAATAATATATTTTCGGATGCCTTTTGCTCTTTTAATTTCTATATCATTTTCCAGTAAAACCGCGTACAGTTTAACACAAACAGTCACAACTTCTCTTATTAATCGATCGCCTACTTCACTCTTCATTTTTCCAAGCTCTCCTTTATTCAGTGGCAATATTTTGAATTTATTACCTGGTGGAAAATTCGAGGTGTCAAAGTAGCTTGGATTTTCGCGAATCATTTCATACGGATCCGGTCCGGAAAAGGCATAAAAAAGACTGTCAGTATCGGTGTAAACTAGAGAAGCAAGTTTCCCGTATTTTGGTTGAATAAAATTATAGTGAAAATTGTTCAAAAGAACTTTCGCGATGTCAAGAATTGCAAAACCTGCATATATTGGTCTATTGTACTCGATAATTAATTTGCTGAGTTCAACGGCAACAAAATCTTCAGTAAAAATTTCAACTCTTTTAAAGTTCACTTTTGATATTAAACCTTCTGCGCCTGCGCGACCTTCCCAAGATGTTCGAACAAATACTTTCGACCAATTGCGAACATTTTCAAGAAGTTTGCCTGAAAAAATTAAATGATATTTATTAAATTATTAATAAATTATTTTATAAATAAAATATACGGACCGTAAATTATATTTGATAAAGCTTTAAAAAGCATTGCCTCAAAAGGATTAAGAGCGTTTTTTCTTTTTTCAATGTTGAAGTCAATGTATTTTTTTAACCATTTTGATTGTTGAAATTCCAGTATTTTGTGGATTTTTCTTATTTTGATCCCGTGAGTTACAGCTTGCTTTAACGCTCTGTAATGTACGACGTAATTTTTTTTTTTCGTATAAAGTAGTTAATAATTTTTTGGTCTTAGAACCAGGTGGTCTTGCCGATATCGGTAACATTGGAATATCACTCATTTTCTCGTGAATGCTTTCCGGATAAAAAACATCTACTTCTAAAATATAACCAATATCGTTGTCATCAGATATTGATAATACGTTAAAATTTTCAAAATTTTCAACCCATTTAAAATTGCCTAACGGTAAACTTTGGGACATGGCTGTTGGATACAACGAGTTCATGTCAAAATAAAGTAAATAGTTTTCTGCCACGAGTGGATCATAATCCGATAAATATTTGTTGTTTGCCTTTGAATGTCGACAATTTGCTTGACAAAGTCCACCTCTAATCCCTCCTTCTATAAATAATAAAATGTCAATGTCATCAATCAATTCTAAGCTTACAGCGGTATATTTTAACATGGCGTCCAAGGCAAAACTGGATAAAGATACATATGCAAACACGTCTAAGCTGTAAGACTCAAACATAGAATTTCGAAAATTTTCACAGACGTCAGCTAAAATTAATACGTCAGATTTCAAATATAACATGTAATAATCGGCAATTTTTTGACAATTAAAATTTGTCCAGAAAGTTTGTGCTCGAATATAATCTTGATTAGAAACATGTTCATCAGTTAAACTTGAATAAAAGAATTCTTTAGCAGGCAAACTTCTTTCGTCCAACTTTTGCCATGAGTCTACGTACTCGTAGGGCACGATCCCCTTTTCCGACAACAATTCAGCGTCACGATAATTAGGAAATACAGATTTTGAAATAGTTTTTTTATCGTTACATAAATATGCTGCAAGTTTTTCCAGAGATTCGCTCAAAAATTTAAAACTATCGATAAATTGAAATCTTATTGCTGTATTTTCAACATATTTAATTACCGCAAAATACTTAGAAATATTTAATATTTGTATAATTGCAATTTGACCGTCTATTCGAGTGGCGACATCTTTAATAATAAAGCTCGCGTCATAATTCGTAAAATTGTGAAAAACGACAGCTATTGCATAATTTTTCCTAAAATTCAAATTGCATATCTTATGTGCTGGATTTCTAAATTTTCCCGTTAAATGATCATGATCGGCAACTTTTTCCTCATTTTCCAAAATCTCTTTTTCACAGATATGACATATGTTACTCTCTTGAAAAATTCTATGTTCTTCTGCAGTTAAATTCATCGGTATTACAGTTTTCAAAATCTAAAAAAAATTAACAAAAAATAAATAAATCACATGAAAAAAATAAATATTTTTTTACCTTGTTTAATTTTTCTGCAAGAAAATTAAGCTGATTTGCAAACCATTGTGCGCAATCAACTCCTTTGTAAGAATAATAACCTTCCAAGGGGCATCCGTTATAACTCACTTTAAGATAAAATCCAATAGCAAAGGCTTTATGAGCATGATAAGCATTTACCATTTCCGGCAGATCTTGCACAGGCTGCAAGAAAGCTTCCAAATCAGCATAAATTACAAATCTATTCTTTAGTTTTTTATGAAAATTTCGAAATTTCATGATTTTATTTTCTCCAGTAGGTAATATAATTGCACATTTGTTTATTTTTCTACAGTTTATTTTATGATTTGAAAGCTTTTCTTCATCATAAAAATAATGCAAGCAAATTTCACAAAAATAAAGGCTTGATTTATGTTTATTAACTTGAGATGCTAACAGTGCAGACAAATTTTTAATTAGACAAAAATGTCGCTCCCATGCGTTACAAATTAATAGTAAATTTACATTATATATCGAATATTCTAATCTGGTATTATATACTGGAGCAATTAATTTCTTTTTTTCGTTTTCAATTACAAAAACATTGATTCCGATCAAATTTAATAGTTCAAATTTGCTTATATCATCATATGAAAAAGCGTGATTTCCTGAACCATCTCCTATACCGGTAAAATTTAAAGTTCTGTCTTCTTCGTAAGCATTTGGATCAGTTTCGTTTTCGTTTTCTGCTGGATTTAACGCTGCGGTTATGCACATTTTAAAACATGAGTAATCATTAGTCTTAATATTTAAGACCGCTCCTCTTTTTTTTTTAATCCATGTAGGAAGCTCAATATTATGTCCGACACGCAATGGATTATATTTTGCAATTACAATTTGCAAGGATAAAATTTCATGCAGAGACCATCCAGATTTCTGTGCTCTCATTTCTTCGAGTTGAGTTATTATTTTGTTTCGAGAAGTTTCATAAAACTGAGAAATATCGCTTGTTCTAAATAAAATTTCATACTTGGTTTGAAAAAATTTTTCAAGTTTTTCACCATTAAGCATAGTAAATATGGCAACAAAAATTAAAGAAACTTTTACAGATGCATGCAATTCTAATGTATCGCGAATGTAATTTTCGACAGTATTTTTACATGCTGTAAAAAGCTCGTTTGGATTAATGTATCTCAAATTTACCAAAACTGCCGTTTTAATTCTAGATTGAAATGCTGAAGCTGTTTCCACAAATCGAAAACCAGATGGGGAATCAATGTTTTTTATCTTGATTTTATAAGTTTTCAAATCTTTTTGCACATTTTCTAATAATTGTTTATGCCCAATCAGTCTGACTTTCGATATATATTCTTTTAATATATGTTTTAAATCACGGCACTTGGCTTTAAATGCTCTTTTCCCGATCTCTTGAATAATTTGTTCGTAATAAGACATAAGACTCATCTATATCTTGCTTACGTTGTTTAATTATTCCAATTACGTCAGCCATAATAAAAACCAAAGTATAATGCACAAGTAATCTTTTATAGTTTGAAAAAAATATTCATACAACACTATATATTTTTTCACTTATAGAAAAAACGATCAAATATAAAGTAGAAAGTTAATAAATTTAAAAAAAAAAATTTTTTTATATTAAATTTATAATAAAATATTGTTTAAATATTTTCAATTTTATTTTAACAATTATTAAAGACTGTCTGGCGAACAACTAAAGAAAAAAGAGTTCATTAACATCCTGGAAGCTGAAAAAAAAATTCCCCCCCTTGTAATACAAATTTTTGGTTGTATACCTGTTTAAGTATTTAAAAATTTTTAATGCTATGAATTTCCTTTTAAATACGAGTTCGATGCAAGCTAAAAGTTAATTCGATTTTTAAAAACCATTGCGTACGATTTCTTCATTATTTATCGTTTCTTTATTCTTCTTCTCATTCATTCATTCATTTAAAAGGTCAAAAAATCAAATCTCTCGCATTTAAAAGGAACCCGCTCGATGTATATTATTATATTAAAACTTTAAATTTCTGGATTCTTATATTATGATTCGCAATTCAATAACGAAGGAACGAGTTAGAAAACAGTGCAAACTTTTTTATTAAATTTTTATCTCTCTAATTTGATTAATATACAGATGCGAAAAAAGTTTTAAGAATATGTTTAATACAGCCTTTTTTTATATTATTTTTTTTTTAATAACATACTCTTACAGTATATTAATATTATTATTTTTACAGATGTTTGAGATAATTAAAGTTTAAAAGCGTGGCTGAATTTTGTATACCGCTAATAATAATTTTGATCATGGAAGATGCAAAGGGCAAAGTTTAATTTTTATCAAAGAAGAGAGAGGGAGTCTAGCAACTCTTTTCTACCTATAATTAAATTTTTAATAACAATAAATCTGTGAAAGCGCGAGATAAAAAATTATACTTTTGGATAATGGAATCTAGAAATCGACGAATCAAAACATTCGAAACGAAATTGAAATAGCCAATAACCGAATGTTTTTTCATTGCAAGCAAGTTTTTATTTTTCAGTTTCAAAACATAAGCTTGCTAAAAATTATTTGGTCAGTTGTTTAGTTCACGTTTACTTTGCATGTAAAATCAGTTTTGTAGTTAAAACTGTTTTTTTCCTAACAAGTTCTTTTCAAAAATTATTATTATGCGTTGCATAGAAAAGAAAAAACAATCTAAAAATGAAGACAAAAATAAGAGTTTGGAGCGTGTAAAATTAAAACCAAATTTAACGTCCGATGAAAAAATTTCCGGGCAATATCGCGTTAAAAAAGAATTAATAAGTGATATGCTTTTAAGAAAGAAAAATTTGAAAAATACAAATTATTATTCTCATGAAAAAAAAGATTCTGATTATGCAATCATAATGCATAATTACAAACATTCTAAAACTTTCCAAATTCTTGATGAAAAACTTGAATACTGCTTATGTATTCGATCGGATGCTGGACTTAAAAAAACTATAATGAATTCGTAAGTAAATTCTTATTTATTTGAATAAAGAAAATAATGAAAATATGAGTTAACAAAAATTTATTATTTAGATTTTATCGATGCGAATGTACAGAAATAAGGCGACGAGCTAGGATTGAAGCTTATGAAAGACTAGCAGCAACAGCAGCAGGATTGAATAGAAAAAGAGCTTGGCCTGATTTTGGTCATTTTGATAAAACACCCTGGATAAAAAAGAAAAAGCGCGAGCCAAGTGCAGCCTTTCTAAGATACAGAAATACTAAGAATTTAGAAATAGAGGTAAATGGAGAATATCGAGTACCTCTATTAAATGCGATTAACATGAGAATTAAAAAATTAAGAGTAAGAAATGAAGATCCTGAAAGCTCTGATGATGAAGAATTTTCTATGTTAGAAAAAAAATTTGGTGATCATCCAACTTTTCAAAAATATCATGCTTTAAAACGAGTTTGTTGTTGTTCTAATCTTACTAGAGCGGTTTTATCAGGATTCCTTTTTTGCGATTGTCGAGATATTAGTCCAGATAAAACACATAGAAATGACCTCATATTAGGTCTCGGTGTTTGCAATAAAAGTTTAAAATGCTACAAAGAATCCACCAATACGTTGTACAAATTATCGCTTCATAACTTTTTCCATCGATTATTCAGATTATTAAAAAAACGCGATTTCGCAAATCTAGTTTGGGAAATAATTGAAATTCGAGATCTCATAATTCCAGACGTAAAGTATTCAATGAAAATACATTTGAGAAGAGGTTGTGGTTCTGTTAAAATTTTCGAATTTCCAATACACAAATTACTTGATTTTATTTTAAGTTATGCACTATGTAATCCAGAACTCATTATGAATTTTTAAATAATTGAGCCTAGAATTGATGAAAGAGAGTTTGAACATATAGGTTGGAAGCTAAAAGAATTTATAATAAGAAGCCCAATTGAAAGATCAATATTACATGCAAATGTTGATTTAAAGGTTAAAAACGACTATGGTTATACAATAAGCGAAATTTTAGAAATAGAAAAAGCAAAACGATGTTTATGGGAAAAATTTGGTGATGAATTAATTTTGACTGATAATGAATTACGTGAAATTGAAGAGTCAAAAAACTATGAGTGGGAAGATGAAGATTTTTCTTATTCAAATATGGCTGGATCTTCGAAAAATTCAAAACCATGGATAGATTAATACTTATTTGCTTACTTATTTACTTATTAACATGTAATCATTTTTTTTCTACGGTGAGGGTATAATTATGCTATAATTTTACTTTTTTTTATAACATTCAATATAACAAAACTTAATATCAATATATGTAAACTTATGTAATTAAAAAAAAAAAATAAATGAATTTTTTAATTAAGAAAAAATAAAAAAAAAATGCGAATTAATGTAATATTTACAAGAAAATAGTTTATCTATATTAAAAAAATAAAATCTGCATTTTTTTTTTTCATTCTCAAATTTATTATTTAGCATAATCTTATAAGAAATATTTTATAAAAAATAAGTATTTTACAATAAGAAATTAAGGGTAAGTTCAAAAATAAAAATTTCTTGAATTTCTGACAGAATTTATTTTTTTTTAATTAAAATTATTTAAATCAATCAAAAATAGTTTAAATAAAAACTAATTTTAAAACTTTAATAAAATTCAAATATTATTTTTTCAAGCATTCGAAGCATGTTCAGATTATAAATATAATTATAGGTTACAGAAAGCATATTGTTATTATTATACGAATAGTTTTTCAATCCTTTTGTTATTCATTTATGACCTGATAATAAAAAATAATATCAATAAACATAATCAAAATGAATTGGTTTGCTTTAATATTCTTTCTCATTAATTTAAGTGAGTAAAATAAAAAAATTATTTATTTCATGGTTTTTTTTACATTTATTTTATTTCAGTATTTTACACAAATGGGTTAGCAATCAGGTGTAAATTTGACGAATATGTTTATGACAATTTATGCTTAAAAAGTAAGAATTTTCATATTTTTTTTGCAGAATATTTTTAATAAAATTATATACATTATATACAAATTACATACACCTTTTAGGGAGTTTAGTTTTAGATTCAGAATGCTTAAATCAAGAAGCTTGCAAATTTATAGATTTTTCTGAATGTAAAAATTTCCGATGCAAATGTCAAAAAAATTATCAAAACTATTTTGGAAAATTTATACCAATTGATGCAAGCAAATCTGACACAAGTAAAAAAAAATATTTGACTAATGTTTCAAATATATATATTAAAAATTCATATTTTTTTTTTTTAGTAGACAAGATAAATAGTAATAATATTGTAGAAAACTTAGATGCTGTTACAGATTTACACCTAAATTTATACATTTTAATATGTTTCTTAATTATAATTATAATAGTATTGATTATAGTTTTTGTAATTATTTTTTTTATTTATCTAAAACCAAATTTCGTATATGTTAGAAATTAGGTTAAAAATTATAAATTAATTATTATAAATTAATTATTTCTTAAAATTAGGGTAAAAAATCAAAATTAAAAGTCTTAAACATTTGCATAGCTTGGTTTACACGAACATTATAAAACCCGTTTATCATTTGCTTAATTTTTCTATATGCAAGAAAAAAACATATAACTTGAATCATGCTTAAAATAAAAATTGTTAAATATAATAAAATGTTTGTATTATTATTATTACAGTCTATAGTTTTCATAGTAGAAGAAGTTCCACTGAAATTTTCAAGTTCTTGAAAATTTGGAATACTGGTAATACAATCCCCCAAAAATTCATTCATGCCATTAATACATTGACAGGAATTTTCAATACATTCGCTGTTATCAAGAGCGCTAGTACATTGCTCACTGTACTCACATTTCTCATCTATAAAAATTTAAAAGCTTATTTTGCAATTCTTTAATACAGAAAAAATAAAATACTTACGAAGCTCCATTGCTTTAGGTAAACAGTTTCCATTTATCATAATTTCGTAGAAAAAACATTTTTGAACAGCCAAAATTTTACTTATTAAATGCAAACCTTAAAAAATTTCAAAAAAAATAAGCACAAAAATCACATTAAATTCATTTAAATATTGATCTTACCTAAAATAAAAACAATACAATATTTCATTTTTTTTGTAGTAAATAAACAACTATATCAAAACCCAAATGAATACTAACTGAATTAAAATAAGTATGCATACGTTTCAGATACTTGATTCATAATACAATGCTATTTATTGATTTTTTATCGGTTTACAAAATTATGAATAAAAGTATACAAATTGAGTATCTTTATTGAGTATTAAGTTCATGCATTATTTTTAGTTTTAAAACATTTAGAATAAAAAATATTAATAAAAAAAATAATAAAGAATTTAAAAGAATTTACAACTTAATAAGAGAAGCAGGTATAAATATAGTATACTATAAAACATACGTATTATTATTATTCTTTCTATTCTCTTTCGCCTTAAATGATATAAGATACAAATTTCATTTCTCATTGTCTAGACATAAAAGCGAATCATTTAATTAATATAGTTAAAAACTTACCTGATTTTTTTTAACAAAAGTAGATATCTAAAATTTTATATATCAATAATAAATCAAGTATTTCACTTAAATTTAATTCACAAAACTCAGATACAACTTTAGTTTCAGTAAAAAATATAGTGTAAATCACATTTAATTTCATGGAAGATAAAAATTGATTTTTCTTAGTAAAATTATAGTATAAATATATGTTATCTTGTTTTTGTTGATGAATAAAATGTATAAAGTTTTTAAGAGCTAATTCATCTAGTCTTAACAATTTATTGACTAACAAACAATTGCATGTAATATTCATTTCTATTTAAAACCCAATGCAAAAATCCAATTCATAAAAAATTTTGGTTTAGTAAAAGGGAAAGAAAAAGGTTCAAACCCCTCTCCGTCTTTTGAAAGCTTAAAAGCGTTAGCGGTATCTAGAAAATATATATGCGGTATCAAAAAAACCTTTCATACCGCGAATTATATCTACTGACGTACAGCAAGTTTCTATGTCTACCAGATATATTAATTTAAAAAAATTTTTTTTTTTAATTTTTAATTTCGATAAGTTTTTGATGGTACACCATAAAAATCAACATAAATTAATGTTTTAACAACTATAAAACATAAAAATATAGCAAGAAATCATTTACCGTTCCCTGTCACAAAGGAAATTCCTATACTTTGAGTGTCTGTCACTCATACATATCAATTAATTTTCAAAAATTTTTATTTGGGGATTAATTGCTATACCATAAGGTTAAACTTTTTCCATATATAGAAAAAATTTAAACTTACTTTCACTAATTATTACAAGGGTGAGAAGGTGTGTCAAACGATTTTACAAAATGTGTACGTAAATTTATATTAAATTTGATTTCTCTTTATGAAAACATTTTTAAAACCTTTTAATCACATAAATGACAATTTAAATATATAAAAAATAAATTATATATTTTTTAAAACTCATTTTTTTAGTAAGAATTCTTTAAAAATATATGATATTGTTCTCTAAAATACATAAAACCTAGAAAAATTCATATATTAATGCCCTATGTAACGATTTTGGTTTTTAATGGTTTTAAGCTGTTTTTATCTTATAATTATATGAAAAAACGTAATAAATTGGTGCAAAAGGTTCGTTTTGGTGATTTGTATGCAACACTGAATAAATATTGCTGAAAAAAGTCTAAAAAGCCTTGTTTGGACTTTAAAAAAGACTTTAAAAAAGGAGTTTTGATCGGTCAAAATTTTTTTTCTGATTTTTTGGCATATAAGCACGTTTTGAGACCTCAGGAAGCTAAAAAACCGGTTTTAAAAAAAAGTCTGTATGTGTGTGTGTGTGTGTGTGTGTGTGTGTATGTATGTATGTATGTATTTATGTATGTATGTATGTTGGACTGTAACCGGTGATATTTCACAACCAGTATGACATTAAGACCTAATTTTTTTTTCAAAATTTTTTTACCAAAAAATCTCGAGGTACTTTTTTTTTTTTAATTTGGATGTAATACCTCATTTATTTCCATGAAAGTACTTGTATTTGAAGTATGGTTTTCACATGATATCTCAAATCGGATACTTAATTTTCTGAAAATTTTTTTCCTAAAATTTTTTTCACAAAAAAATACAAAAAATAACAATTCTTTTTTTCTTTTTGGACGTAGTAACTAATTTATTTCCATGCAAGTACTAGTTTTAGAAATATCGTTTATTGTAATTTTTTGGACCTGATACTTAATTTTTTCAAAAATTTTTTTTCAAAATTTTTGTCGCCAAAAAATAAAAAAAACGCCAAAATTTTTTTTATTTTAGGACGTAATACTTAATTTTTTCCTATGAAAGTACGAATATCTAGAATTATCGTTTGTAAAGGATTTTTCCATCTGATACATAATTTTTCATTCATCTGTCTTAAATATGAAAAAAAAAAAATTCTAAAAAAAATATTTTATTGCAAATCTTATATTGATTGTTTTCAACTTATAAATTTTCAATATATATTTTATTTCGTTTTTCCTATGAAAATATTAAATTATTATTATTTTTTTTTTTTTTTTTTTTTTTTTTTAAGGGAAATATGTGAATCTTGCATCAGCCATGGAGTGTTTGCGGGCCTTAAAGACCTGCAAATTTCCATGACCACCCAGTTGTACAAAGTATACAACTGGGAGACCACCAGCGAACGCGGTCGCCGGCTACGCCCCAGATTCTTACTGGATAGATACACTTTAAACCCCCCGCGCTTGTTTGTCCCAAACCGGAACTCCCTTTTCAGGTATAACTTCAGTTTGGGACGCGCAGCCTAGGCAGCTGGCCGCTGCCTTCCCCCCTGCCTAGGGGCAAGAGAGCTCTCTACGATAGAAAGCCCTCCTCCTTCTTCTTCAACAAGGTGGTCCTTACGTACTCTGCTACTTTTCCAGAACCACCGTCTCCGGCCTCCACGTCGGGAAGGGCGGGTGCCCCTCCGAGTAGCGCTCACATTCGAAGAATGTGTGCTCCACCGTATCCTTCGAGCCAGGGCAGTGCAAACACTGCCCTGTTTCCACCTTTCCCCAGTGTTTCAACATGGCACGGAAATACCCATGCCCAGTTAAGAACTGGGTAAGGTAGAAATCCACCTCCCCATGCTGTCTCCCCGTCCACGCCTGGAGATCCGGGATCAGTCTGCGCGTCCATTTGCCATCTTTGGCATCGTGCCTTTTCCAGCGAACCTGCCATTTCTCCATAGAGATGGAGCGGGCTCGGGTGGAAGCCACTTCGCGCTTCTCTGAGCTATCGTAGATGTAAGCCCGTTCCAGAGCCAGCAGGTCGACTGGAATCACCGAAGCCACTACCTGGATCGCCTCAAGGCATACCGTGTGATTTGCGCAGGCGATCCTCAAAGCCGCTTGCTTTTGCACAGAAGAAATGTTCATTCTGTGCTTGGCAATTTCGGTAGTCTTCGCCCAGACCTCAGATCCATAAAGCAGGATGGAGTTAACGACAGACATCAGGAGCCTTCGCTTCCCTGGCTTGGGACCCCCTATGTTGGCCATGAGCATTGACAAGGAGGATGCGACCGACGATGCCTTTTCACACGATCTCTGGAAGTGTTCCCAGAAATTTATCTTATTGTCCAGCAACACTCCCAGGTATTTAACCGATGTACTGGTTGAAATCGTGTGGGGGTTCCCACCTTCGTCAATAATTACATTAAAGTCGGTGCGAACCCTTCGACGGGTCAGTAGTACGATCTCTGTTTTGGGGAACGCAAGCTGGAGCCCGTGTTCGCCCATCCAGAAGTTGATCCGTCTCATGACGAGGTTCAACCTCTCCTGGGTCACCTCCTTGTCTGTGCCAGTTATGGTAAGGGCTACGTCGTCGGCGTACCCGATCAGGGAAACTCCTTCCGGGAGGTGGACGCGCAACAAGCCGTCGTAAAAGGCATTCCACGGGTCCGGTCCGAGAACCGAGCCTTGCGCTATGCCTGCACTCAAAACCCTCTCTCGCCTGCCATCGAGCGTGTCGTAGAGCAATCTCCGGTCCCGCAGGTAGTCCTTCAGGACGTTTCCCAGATACCTTGGTATCCGGAAATCCTGCTCGAGAGATCTTATCATGTCATACCACCTGGTGGAGTTGAACGCATTTTTAACGTCCAGCGCTACCAGGAGGACGTCCTTGCGGATCGCATGTCTCTTTTCCCTCTCATTCATTACGGTGTCTACGACTTGCCGAATGGCGTCTATCGTGAAATGCCCTTCGCGAAAGCCATGCTGTTCCTCGGAGAGGCCACCGCCCTCCCTGATCGCAGTCTTCAATCTTGCCCGGAGCATACTCTCCATCACCTTACCAATGGTATTTAACATACTCAGAGGTCTGTAAGATGATGGAAACTCCGGGGCTCCCCCTTTTGCTTTGTTGAGGAGCACGAGACGTGCCACCTTTCACTGCTTCGGGAAAACTCCGGCTACCAAACACGCATTAAACATGCTTAACAGGATACCAGGGATTACTTTTACCGCTCTTTTGAGCACTTCCGCCGGTATCCCGTCCGGCCCCGGCGCCTTGCCATTTTTCATGGCCTTGATGGCCTTGACCATCTCGCCCTTGCTGAACAGTGGCACCTCGTTCCTGGGTGTTACCTCTACCGGGTTTTCCCTGATGGGCCTCTCAGGGAAGAGAGCACCAATGATCCACTCGGTCAACTCCGCGTCCATCATGTTGTCAGTCCCCCGGTTCAGCTTGCCCATTACGACTTTGTAACCTAGACCCCAGGGGTCCTTGTTTACGTCTTCGCGTAATGAACGCAGACATCGAACCTTACTTTGTTTGCCATCCTTGTGTACCTGGGAGAGCGCAGCAGCTTCGGGTCTCTCCCGTGCTCGTTGGGCCCTTCGTCGCGTCCTGTGGCATTCCTTTCGGAGCTCAGCTATTTCGGGAGTCCACCAGTACACTGGTTTTCTCCCTTTCCAGGGCCTTCGGCAAGGCATCGAGGCATCGCAAGCCCCGCGTAATAGAGACGTTACTTTCTTAACCAGGGTTTCGGCCTCTCGTGGGCTTGTAGCCCCTCCTCGCCAAGCGGGGATCGACGCTGACTTGATTCGAAGGTATTCCTCGAATCTGTCCTCGTCGATCTTTGAAACATTCCAGCCAAGGGGACGCCTCCTGTAGGGAGGACGTTGTGAGTTTCCTTCCATTACCCGGAAGGCGATGTAGTTGTGATCGCTACCATTGTAGCCATCCATCACCCTCCAGTCGCCTATTCTCCCAGACGCAGCTTCTGTTGCGAATGTTATGTCTGGGATAGAGATGCCCCACCCCACCCTCTCGTAGGTGGGTCTGTTACCTCTATTCTGGACCACTAGTTTGCATCTAACAGCCATTTCGAGTACCATTTGTCCCCTTAGGTTGGTCGTCGGCATGCCCCATTCTAAGGCCCTGGCATTGAAGTCTCCGCCAAGAATAACGCCACCAGTTGCCGCTCGTACCGTGCTCTCGATGCTGGCTAGCTTTGCGGCGAGCACCTCCGAGCTGTCGTTAGGGGAGAGATAACCACTTATATAAGTCGTCTCTCCGCACTTGGCCCAAACGTGGCAATTCCCTTTTCCTGTCTGGGATAGGGACGTTTGGGCTCTGCCTCGAAGCCATATGGCGCAGCAGAGAGCGTCATCGGAAACCCAGTACTTGTGGTTCATGTTGTAAGATTGCTCGCTTAGTAAGAGGATATTTGAATCTTCTTCGCGGGCAATCTGCTCCAACAGTGCACCAGCTTCCCGGGCATGTCTCATGTTCCCTTGGAGAACCCTGATCATTTCCGATTACACCTGCTTCTCGCCACAGCCAGAGCCTCCCGGTAACTGGGGCAGTTTCCCTCTCCTGGATAGTGCTGCATGGAGCACTTATCCTTTCTGGACTTGCAGAGGAAGAACTTAGGCTTATCCTTACTGCATTCTGCCCTTTTATGGCCATCTTCGCCACATTTAAGGCACGCCTTGCTTCTGTCTGGGCCTTTACAAACATACTGACTATGCCCGTAGCCCAGGCACTTGAAACAGCGCCTCGCGTCCGCGCGGAGTCGCACCCTGCTCGATGCCCAGCCAATCTGGATTTTACCCTTTTTGGCCAGGCGCAAAGCGTCCGCTTCCAAGAGTTCCACAATGGCCACCTGGCCATTAAATTATTATTATTATTATTATTATTATTATTTATTTATTTGTTGCCACAAAAAAGTATACAGTAAAATATAAGTAATAAAACAATGTACATGTACAAAATATTTATAAGAAATTAAAATAAAAAGAACTACAATAATTTAAATAATTAATAACAATTGTGTATATATATATATATATATATGTGTATAAATATATTTATGTCTTTTGTACATGTAGTAAATATAATCTAATCTTTGGATAAAAGGTTTATCACAGTCTTTAAAGTAAACAATAATCATTAAAGTTCAGCTAGTTAAGTAATAATTCATAGTAAATAAAATAATAAGTAATGAGCAGTAATACAATAGCAAATATTTAAGTAAAATAGAGTATTTATATGTGATGTAAGTATTGGTTATGATAAGTGTATATAATGTTTCAATTCAGTTACAGACAAATGAATCCTCATTTAGGGGTCTAATGTTAAAAAATATTTATATATTTCTGTCTTAAAATTATTAAGAGATGGTAGAAATCTTATATTAGATGGAATCGAATTCCAAAGAGCAGTGCCATGATATTGGAAGGATTGCGCACCACAATTTTTCAATTTAGGTAGCACAAGTTCTTTGGTTTTCAGTTGACCACGAGCATTAGTCTTGGGAATATATTTCGTAAACAATTCTGTTAAGTATTGGGGTTGACCTAGGCGTAAAATTTTGTATACCATTATGGCCTCAAAATAAAGTCTGCGCGTGTCATTACAAAGCCAACCAAGTTTTCGTCTGTACGGTGTTACATGTGCGTCTTTTCGTATACCAAAAATGTATCTTAGTCCACTGTTACTGAGTCGTTGCAATCTTATTTTAAGTGCATAACTTATGTCAAGGTATACAACATTGCAATAGTCAAGATGTGGTGTGACTAGTGCTTGTACCAGTCTAGTTCGTAAGTTTTCTGTTGTGTAGTTGCGTATAAACCTAAGTGTATATAATACACGGTTAACTTTTTTTTCAATGGATGTTATATGAGGTTTCCAAGTGAGCTTACTATCAAGTATCATACCTAGGCTTTTCACCTGTTTCTCAAAGGGGATAATAATCCCATTGCCCATATCGACACCAGGGTAGTTTAATTTATTTAGATGGTCAACAAATGTACTTGTACCAAAATAAATTACCTTAGTTTTTTCATGATTGAGCTGAAGTGAAACACTGGAAGCCCAATCAGAAACTTTACGTGCAACTAGTGTCAACATCTCAATGGCAGAAGTTATATTTTCAGGTGATACTTGAAAGTAAACTTGCAAATTGTCAGCGTAGAGTAAATGTAAGATATTGGCTGGTAAGTGGTTTTTGACGTCATTAATGTACAGGAAAAACAGCAAGGGACCAAGCACCGAACCCTGAGGTACTCCAAGATTGACACTAAGTGGGTCAGACCGTGATGTTTTAGAAATAACTTGCAAACATCTATCTTGAAGATAGGATCAGATCCATAATAGTGAATTCCTGGAGAACCCCATTTCCTTCAGTTTTGGTAGCAGTTTAGAGGGACAAATGGTGTCATATGCCTTGCTGAAATCAAACTGCAGTAAAAATGTTATTTGTCTGTTAGTCATGCCTCGTCTAATGTCTTCTGTTAGTTTTAACAGTGCTGTTGTTGTGCAACTGTGTTGTCTAAAACCTGTCTGTAGTGGATCAAGTATTTTATTGGCGTTTAAATAAGCTGTTATTTGGTCATGGACAAGCTTTTCAAGTACCTTTGATAAAAAGCAAAGTAAAGCTACGGGACGAAAGTCCGAGCAAGAAGATGGGATGTTAGTTTTTTTAATTGCAACAATTAATGCTTTTTTCCATGCTGGAGGGAATTCTCCATTTTTCAAAGATTCATTGAAAAACTTGACCAGAAACTATCCGATAGTAGGTAATGATTTAGCTAAATATCATTCCTCTGACCTAAACATGAAAAAATGAAAATTTAAAAAAAATATATTTTTCTACAACAAACATTAATTTGGATAGTGCTGTCTCTAGCCTCAGCAAAAACATTCAGACTGCAATAGACACACTAGCACCTCTTAAAACAGTAAATCCTAGGAAAACAAAACATCCCTGGATTGATGACAATTTACAACTGTTAAAACATAAACGTAAGTCTATTGAGCGACGTTATCTAAACTCAAAAAACACCAAACTTCTAGACGAATTACTTCGACTTACTGAAGAAATAGAGACGCTTTCGGAGACAGCTCACAATGACTTCATATGTAACAAACTTGACGATGCAATTGACAACAACCGTGATATCTGGCGCGAAATGAAAAACTTGGGACTAATACCGACACCTCGTAGTGATCTTCATGGCTTTTCTCTGGATAATCTTAATGCATTTTTTGCGGGTGTTTCAACATCACAAACAGAGAATCTTGATCATACATCTGAAATGATTGACTCAGCATCTGATAATGACTTCAATTTCAAAGAGGTCACCTTGAATGACGTCATCTTAGCCGTAGCTCATTTTTCATCACAGGATACTGGCACAGATGGTATACCTCACAGAGTCATTGCAAAGTCACTTCCCTCAATTGGTCTATATCTAGTCAAGCTTTTCAATGAATCACTGACAGGTGGAGCTTTTCCTACAACGTGGAAGAAATCACTATTAGTGGCCATTAAAAAGACATCTGCTCCTTCTTCACCATCAGATTTTAGACCAGTAGCTTTACTATGCTTTCTAGCAAAGGTACTTGTAAAGCTGGCTCATGACCAAATTACAGAGTACTTACATAAAAAAAAACTGCTTGACCCTTTGCAGACAGGTTTTCGGCCTTATAGTAGTTGTGAGACGGCTTTAATAAAACTTACAGAGTACATACGATTCGGTAGAAACAAAAGACTGCTGACATTACTTCTGCAATTTGACTTTAGTAAGGCATTCGATTCCATATCTCCTTCAAAGTTGATTGGAAAGTTAATATCTATGGGGTTTTCAAAAAATGCCGTACTATGGATCAAATCCTACCTGCAGGGTCGACAATTACAAGTTACTAATAAGTCATCAACCTCTGACCCACTTGAAGTTAATCTTGGCGTCCCGCAGGGGTCCGTTTTAGGGCCTCTCTTGTTTTACATTTATATTAATGACGTCAAACAATATCTCCAAGAAGGCATTTGTCATCTACTGTATGCAGATGACTTACAAATATATATTCAAACGTCACCTGAGAATATAAATGAAGCTATTGTTAAGCTATCAACAGCAGCCCATAACATCAATGACTGGGCACAATCTGTCTCTTTGAGACTTAATTCCAATAAAACAAAGGCCATCTATTTTGGTACAAGCTATTTTGTAGACCAAATAGAAAAATTGGAGCTTTCTGGTGTTAAAGTAAGTGAAGATGTTACTGTTCCCTTTGTTAAGGAAGTAAAAAGCCTAGGGGTCATTCTCGATAGCAAGCTAAACTGGAACGCGCATATAACATCAGTAGGCAAGAAAGTTAATAGGGTTCTTTATACACTCAGGTTTATCAGGCAGTGTACAACGGAAGCTCTTTGGATCAAGCTTGTACAGGCCCTAGTTGTTCCTCATTTGGACTTCTGCTCTGTAGTATACCTAGACTGTTCGACAGACTTACATGACAGACTTCAGAGGCTGAGTAACTCTTGCTTGAGGTATATTTTTGGGGTTCGTAGGGACAACCATATCACTCCATATAGAGAAAGACTAGGATGTTTAACTTTTTACATGCGTAGAATGTATTTTACATTGATAATGATGTACAAAATTCTTCGCTTGCATAGACCTGAATACTTGGCTCAAATTTTTGTTAAATACGTCCCTAAAGAAACAGCTAGAGGTGAACTACTAACTCGTGAATTGGATATGCCTGATCTTGAAAAATGTCATGGAAATTCTTCCTTTCAAGAACAAGGTACAAAAAGTTGGAATTCACTCCCTTCTAAAATAAGGTTCCTAACATCCTTAAACTCTTTTAAAACAGCCTTAATTGCTCACTTGAAGACCTTAAATCATACATATGATGGTTCGGTCTTCAAGTGCAGCTAATTTACAGAACTGTGACACAGGCGAGAATTATGCTATTGACTGATGTTAACTTAAATGTAACTTAACTTAGTGCTGCTATATATAAATATATATTGTTATTTTTTACTCGCTATTTATTGACTGTGATAATTCTATCATTATTAATTCTAATTATTGAATGTTAATGTTTGTACTGTTGTGCTTACTACTGCTATTATTATGCTGTTAACTTTTATAAAATTAATTTTAACTTTATATTCAATCTTTTATTATGCTGTTAACTCAATATATAATGCTATAATGCTACATTGTTATAACTGTGTATCAGATTTTGTGATTGGACAAATAAAACAACATTTACATTTACATTTACATTTACATTTTATTGCAAAAGTCATATTGATTGTTCATAACTCTATAAATTGTCAATGTATATTATATTTCGTTTTGTATATGAAAACATCATAAAATTTCATTCGTCTGTCTTAAACATATAAAAAAAAATTTCAAAAAAAAATATTTTATTGCAAGAGTTATATTGATTTTTCACAACTTTATAAATTACCAATGTATATTTTATTTTGGTTCGTCTATGAAAATATCACTAAAAAAATTATTTTATTGCAAAAGCCATATTGATTGTTCATAACTCTATAAATTGTTAATAATTTTAATAATTTTTCACAACTTTATAAATTGCGAATGTATATTTTATTTCGATTTGTCTATGAAAACATCATAAAATTTCATTCGTCTGTCTTAAACATGAAAAAATAAAAATTTCCAAAAAAAATATTTTATTGCAAGAGTCATATTGATTTTTCACAACTTTATAAATTACCAATGTATATTTTATTTTGTTTCGTCTATGAAAATATTACTAAAAAAAAATATTTTATTGCAAAAGTCATATTGATTGTCCAAAACTTTATTAATATTTCATAACTTTATAAATTGTAAATTTATATTTTATTTTGTTTTTTCTATGAAAATATCATAAAATTTCATTCGTCTGCGTTACGTATCCTGAGGTTTTATCCAAGGGATACGTAAATATAAATAATTATGAATATATGAAATATAAGTTTATCCTGGGGATATTGACTGCCCCAGGCATTTTTATTTAGTTTTATGGTTATTAAAGGTTGGTTTATAGTTGATGTATTTATAGATGAGTTCGAGTTCGATCTAAGCTGGATGAACCTAACCTGAGGCTAAGTTCTTAATTACAGAAGGAATTGTCACAATAATAACTGATAACTGATTTGATATATAACTTTCACTTTATTGATTATAAATAAATATAATAAAACTGTCTAAGTCTTTAAGTCAAACGAATTATAAAAGATACTTAATAACGAGAGTTAGTACGCTAGTTAACGATGGTTATGATTCTAAAGAATACAATTTGGGCGCCTGAAGGGCAATATATAATCTAAAATGAATCTGCCCATATTGCGAGATTTTGGGGGAAACGTCCAATACAAAAAAGCGTCGGTCTCGTCACGTCCAATTAGCGAAGGCGTCCCTAATTATTACTAAGAATCGCGAGGTGGGATTTATGCAGTTTATAACGCCTATAAATCCCTACTAATTAATGTCATAGCTGACTTTTGGTCCCACGCTATTGTGCTAGATCAGCATCAGCAGAAATGCACCTGCGGGTTCCTATGTCGTCTGTAATATTAATACAGCTATCGGATATAGGGTTTACTATTTATATATATATATATTTATCAAATGTTAGGCATATCAATTTTGACCTACCATACGTAACATCTGTCTTAAACATGAAAAAATAAAAATTTCCAAAAAAAATCTTTTATTGCAAAAGTCATATTGATTGTTCACAACTTGATAAAAGTCAAAAAATTTTCAATATATATTTCTTGTTATATAAAATAATTTAATAATATATATATTTTGTCTCAGATATTAAAAAAAATTTTTAAATGATAAATTTTTTTGTAATTTAATGTAAATTGGTTTTCTAGAGATTTCTCTTTAATGAAAGGGTTAAATTAAAAACCAAAAAAATTTGTTTTAGATAACGCATTAACACATACATAGAACTTTAGTTTGATCGTTTTGGTGATATAGATTTTGAGCTTAAAATAGTTATAACTCTGAATCATGAGCTCGGATTTAAAAAAAAAAACGTCAAATCGATAGCATTTTTGACAAGGAAAAATTTGCACTAAAGCACGTCTCAAAAGACCTCTTAGATCCTGAGAAAAATCAGTTTTTGTGAAAAAATAAAAATATTTTTTACGTTTTCAACCACTAACTTCGGAGCTAAATATTTCGGAATCTATAAGAAGAATCGTGTAGATATTTATTTAAAGATTACTTTAAAACCACTTTCAGGTGTTTTTTCGTCCATTCAAAATTTTAGAAATTGACTTGTAAGAAAATCAAAAATATTAAATTTTTTAAATTAATTCATTTTAATATATATGAAGTTTGTATAAAAGCTGTTTTAAGTTATAAAAAATAATATCTAATGTACAAAATCTTTAATAACATTAAAATTTACGAAAAGGAAATAGTTTTACAAAAAAAAAAGACCTAAACAACAGGCAGCTGAGGGAAGCCCAGGGCATCAAAAATTGAAATTATAAGAAAAATTATAATTGTAATGTAAAAATTAATTAACGAAAATTAACTCGTTAACGCCAGGGTGGAGAGTTTTGGAAATGAGCAAAAATAAATACATTGCCTTATTGATACGTGGCTAAAAAGTTCATTATAATAGTAAAATTTCACGCTCTTTCAGAATGTGACATTAGTTTTAACCTACAACCCTTGAATATACCCTAAAAAGGGGGGTTGAAAGGGGTAGATAAGGTATTATAAGAAAAGTTTGGAAAAATCATTGAAAAAAGTATTAAATTTTATTGAAAAATGCTTAAACATAATACTTTTTATGTAAATTTAAGTAAACTTTGTATACATTGTGTTCTTATTCATTTTGGTCCTATTTACAACCCATGAAATATGCCATGTGGATAAAACTTATTTTTTATAATTAAAATTATATTCTTAAGAAGAATTGGTAACTAATTTCAAATTTAACGTCAGTTTTGTGAAAAAACTTTAATTTTTGACACACCCTCTAAAATAGAGGTGAACGAGGTAAAGCAGTATTACGGTTATGCCTTATGGCAAATTTGTCAAAGTCACCCCTAATTTACAGAATGCTTAAAAATTTTCGTACAAAAGTGATGTTGAATTTGAAATTAGGAGCCAATTTTACTTAAGAATATAATTTTAATTATAAAAAATAAGTTTTATTTTATTTTTTTTGTATTTAGCCTTATCCACATGGCACATTTTAAGGGTTGTAAATAGGAAAAAAATGAATGAGACCACAATGTATACAAAGTTTACTAAAATTTACATAAAAATATTATGTTCAAACATTTTTGAATAAAATTTGATACTTTTTTCATTGATTTTTCCAAACATTTGCTAATAATGTCTGATTTATTCCTAGCAACCCCCCTTTTTAGGGTATATTTAAGGGTTGTAGATCAAAACTAATGTCATATTCTGAAATAGCGTAAAATTTTACTATGACTATCATTATTTTTAATTTCTCGTCTATAAGATATTTTTGATGTGGTTTACTAATTGAAACGTAAATATCCCTTTTGAACTGTTAACCCAAAAAACACAAAAAGTCCGGATTCTAATCTTATAATTAATCAGATGGGTATCCGACACCAAAAATTTATTGAAACAATAATAAAGCTTTGTAGCTAAAGAAATCATCATAGCAAAATTTGTTAGTTTTGAATCTTTGCTTGATATTTTGTAATATTTTTAAATATAATTATTACATTTTTAAATGTGATTGTCTTGCTTTAAATTCTTTTGAAATTCAATTTCTATTTAAAATAATTTAAAAAAATTTTTTGTATTTAAAATTTTGCTGTTTTTTTATGTTGTAAAGTATGTTTAAAAAATGTTTACCTCTACCACCACCTCCGTATGCTGCTTTAAATATTACTGGTAATCCATGCGTTGTACAAAATTCCAATGCTTTATCAGCAGATGTAATAGGACCTTCAGTACCAGGTACGACAGGAACATTTGCCTTAATAGCCGCTTTTCTCGCAGCAACCTAAAATACATTATGAGTTTACTATTTTTTAAATGAATTATAGTAATAATAAATATAATTTTTTAAGTTTCTGATTGTTATTCTTATGTGAAATAAATTTTTAAGTAAAACAATCTATAATCATATTTAAATAACAACTAAGAAAGAATGATTCGGCAGGATAATTTTGTCTGCATATATAAACCTTGGCCATGAAAAAAGACTTATAACTAGTTTTTATATTCACACAAATTACGAGCATGGAAAATGTTCAATTATAATAATTTTAACATCTTCGTTGTAACATACATATATTATTACTACTAATAATATATTTCTTAATACTTTTACAAATACAACAAGTTCTATGCTACTTCCCTTATAATATCATTTTTAAGTTCCATTAGAGAAAATTCATTTTAAAAATTTTACCTATATCAATGTAGTTGATTTAAAAAAAAAAATTTAATGAGTTACTCTTTATAAAAAATAAGTATTTCTATACGTATTTAACATCTACAATAAAAATATTAATATATTTTTGTTTGAATGAGCGCTAATGGAAATTCATTGTTGTAAAATTCCTGTGTATTTGGACCTAAAGGTATTGCTTGGCAAGTAAAATAATTTTAGATAAAACTATTACTTTTCGAAGGGTTTTTTATTCGAAAAATTTGTTTTTTATAACACTATGCTAAAAATCATGTCATTACGCCGTTTTAGAGTGTTTCATAAAAATCGTCCTTTTATAGCAACTATGTTTAGAATTGCACTGGTTATGATAAGTGATTTATGGTGAAAAGGTTATGATAATTATAATAAAATAAATGACTGCACTTATTAGAAATAACAATGGTTTATTATACTATATGTGCGTGTTCCCTCTCCTCTTACAACATATACACTAACTCTAACATGTATGCATATACTAGGGGGCCGCTTCACGCGCCAACCGCCGTAGAGTGATTGAGGTATTGTGAAAATGGTTCCATGTTGGCCTGAAAGGTCTACTTTGTTCGTTTTGACCCAAATGGTTCACGTGACAGTGGTTGAAGTGTTACCACATTGGCCCAAAAGGACCATTTTGGCCCAAAAGGTCCATTTTAACCCAATAGGTTCACTCTGGCCCAAAAGGACCATTTTGGCCCAAAAGGTCCACATTGGCCTAAAAGGTCCACATTAGCCCAAAAGAACCACATTGGCCCAAAGGTCTCAGGCGGCAGTGGCGGCGGCAGCGTTTATAACTTTATAATATTTCTCTATATAGATACATAATATACCTTCTTCTTACTTCTAAAATAGTCGAACTTCTAAGAATACACGAGAATGAGAGACACAAAATTTGAATTAATTAATAGTATACCTTAAAGTAATTTCTATTTTATGTAAATAAATCTTGCTACGCATCACTAATTTTTTTATTAATTAAGACAGCAAAAGGAGGGGTAAAAGAGCCGACGCCCGATTTTACATGTCAAATTATTCATTCTTTTCCGTTTAATATTTTGAATTGATAAGTCATGCGGATAATTTTTGTACATTTATTTTTATTGTAAATTATGGTTTTGGTATTTTAGAAAAATTCTTTTATACAAAAAAACCTAAACTTAATTTGAAAGACAAAGAAAAAAAGAATACTGTAAATGACTGATGAAGTATTGTTAATGAAAATCAAGTTTTGAATAATGTAACGAATATAATTAACTGTGTTAGTGCCGTTAATGAAGAACAAGTTTTGGAAAATGAAATTGAGATTGATAATAATGATTGTGCAAGTAAGTCCAAAGGCCTCTACTTGAAAAATTATCAAAAGTTTAATGAATGGAAAAAAAGTAATAATTACGCTTATAATGACGAGGAAAATGTGATTAAATATTTTATTATGGAGTACTTACTCAATGCTAAAGAAAACCTTAAACATCAATGAAAATGTAAGTCTTGAAAAATATTATAAATTAATGGTATTTATAAAAAGAAATTGCGATGGCTACGTGCCAAAAACTGCCAAAATTCTCAGTGAACAGCAAATTTTTAAATTTATAACTGATGCTCCTGATGATAAATACTTATTGCATAAAATTGTATTAATTTTCACCTTGCAAGGTTGTTTAAGAAAAAATGAGTTGCATAATGTAGAAATTGATCATTTAGAAGAAAAAAGAAAATTGTCTTCTTGATAAAATACCGAAAACCAAAAATAAAGTTCTAAAAATTGAGGTTATAACTGATTCATTTAATGAAGTTTATAAAAAATATAAATCTTTACCATCACTTGCAAATATCGAATGCAAATATTTCTTTCTTGGCTATAGGTATTAATAAAAGAGATTGCAGAATTTTTTAATTTAGAGTATCCGTAAAATTATACTGGGCATGCATTACGACGGTCGTCAGCATCAACTGCAGCCAAGGCAGGCAGTACTATGGAAGAAATACAAGATTTAGGTGGCTGGATGAATCAAAAAACTGCAAAACGGTATATGAAAAATTCTGTGAGAACACAAAATGGTGCTAATAATAACAAAGGAATGATTTACTTATTGTTGATGATTAATTTAAAAAATTTTATTATATTATCTGAAGAAACTTTGTTAAAAGATTTTATTTATGTATTAAGGATGCACCTCTATGTTATTTTAATAAAAAGTTATGACTAAATACTATAACGAATTGCTTGAAAAGGACAATAATAAGATTGTCGAAACTGTCCCACACTAGACAAATGTAATAAATTGAATTTTACTAAAAACAACAGATAGTTCCTTATTGACCAAATAAAAAAAAACATATTATAATTTCAAATTTTAATAGCAACAAAAAATCAATAAATTTTATTATTTATTTTATAATAATACACTATATCAAGGGTTCAATAATCGCGAGCACGGGACTTACCTAGTCAATCTTTATGCTGTAAGAGAAAGAGAAAAATATATATATATGTAAATACTTAAAATCGAAGTCATGGGAATTTTCTAAGAAATAGGGGGCTAATTCCATGTGAAACGTACGTTGACTTGTAGATAGGGTCTTCCGATTGAGCTGTAACTTTGCACAGGTGGTTATACATATAAAATGTCCTCACTCCCCAATTTTTACGTCTTCAAATCAATTCTAGCCGCCTCTGTGAATTTTTGAAATTTTGGACCGATTTTAATGCTCCCAGTCACCAATTTTTGCTTCATTATATAAAAGCCTTAAGAAATGTTAAAAAAATTATTCGAAAATAGGTTTAGATCGGAAATTTCCCTGGCTATCCGAATTTTCAACCCATTTTTTACCATTTTTACGTGGAAAGCCGGAAAATCGGAAAATGTGAGCCGTCCTGGCTGTAGCTCATAGCTCAAAACCCGTCACTTCAAATAACTTCAAACTGGGGGTGGAGGCAGAGTTTTGCATATACTTTCACCTGGTATTAATACGGGTTTGACTTTTTTCACATAGGAAAAAGTTATAACGATAATAAGTGAAATTTTCCGATTTTGAAAGTGCAATTTTAGCTAAAAAACTATATTTTCATGCAAATTTAGGCAAAAACCGATTTCATATGTAAAATTTATCATAAAATAAACTTTTTTTTTTACTTTTCAAACCAATTTTTTTTTTTTTAAATTTTACAAAATAATGCTGTTTATAAAAAGCTATATTTATACAATTTATTGTATGAGTCTTTCTTTGCCAAAACAGCAATGTTTGACAGGTTGAGTCGTCGGATCGGCCTCAAAATTTCCCCATGATTTTATAACACTAAGACAGGAAAATCCTGAAATTTTCAGCCCTCTAGGTCTTAAACAGCCCTAGTTATGCCCAATCAAACTCATTGGGTGGTTCTCAATCAGCGTTGGTGCTTTTTGAGAAAATGCTTTTGGAAAAACCGAAATAACTCTTTTGCCGCCATTTTTTTTAAAAAAATTTTTTTTTGAATTTACTTCAACCGAAATCCCATCTAACTAGCTATAAAATAGTTTCTATTTCGGCCAATAAGGATCGATTTCAGTTTGTTTTAGATTATTAAAACACGTTTTCCCATTTTCCGAAGTTTCCCGGGGGTTTTCCGAAAAACTAATGGCAGAAATCGATTTAGTGGGGATTTTCCTACATATATACTTTTTCCGAATATTTTTTCAAGCTGTTTTTTATTTTTGTTTAGCATTTTCCCAAAAAGCACCAACGCTGATTGAAAAACACCCAATGAGTTTGATTGGGCATAACTAGGGCTGTTTAAGACCTAGAGGGCTGAAAATTTCAGGATTTTCCTGTCTTAGTGTTATAAAATCATGGGGAAATTTTGAGGCCGATCCGACGACTCAACCTGTCAAACATTGCTGTTTTGGCAAAGAAAGACTCATACAATAAATTGTATAAATATAGCTTTTTATAAACAGCATTATTTTGTAAAATTTATTAAATAAAAAAAAAATGGTTTGAAAAGTAAAAAAAAAAGTTTATTTTATGATAAATTTTACATATGAAATCGGTTTTTGCCTAAATTTGCATGAAAATATAGTTTTTTAGCTAAAATTGCACTTTCAAAATCGGAAAATTTCACTTATTATCGTTATAACTTTTTCCTATGTGAAAAAAGTCAAACCCGTATTAATACCAGGTGAAAGTATATGCAAAACTCTGCCTCCAACCCCAGTTTGAAGTTATTTGAAGTGACGGGTTTTGAGCTATGAGCTACAGCCGAGACGGCTCACATTTTCCGATTTTCCGGCTTTCCACGTAAAAATGTTAAAAAATGGGTTGGAAATTCGGATAGCCAGGGAAATTTCCGATCTAAACCTATTTTCGAATAATTTTTTTAACATTTCTTAAGGCTTTTATATAATGAAGCAAAAATTGGTGACTGGGAGCTTTAAAATCGGTCCAAAATTTCAAAAATTCACAGAGACGGCTAGAATTGATTTGAAGACGTAAAAATTGGGGTGTGAGGACACTTTATATGTATAAACACCTGTGGAAAGTTACAGCTCAATCGGAAGACCCCATCTGCAAGTCAACGTACGTTTCACATGGAATTAGCCAGGGGAGAGATGTTAAATTTCTAAAACTCTCTTAAACACACAAATTATTAACTTTATTCCAAAAATAATATATAATCAAGATTTTTTAATAGAAATTATTATTATAAATAATAATAGTAAATGATCAAAAGGAACAATTTAGTTTAAAGTTTTTTATTTCATCAACGATTAAGGGGTTTGTACCCCCTTCTTCAGGATCAACAAAAATTTAACAATATTACAAAAACACATACATTTTTATATATAAAATTTTTTAACTTACATAAAAATAATAATTTATTTAAATAAAAATATTTTATTTAAATAAAATATTTTAAAAAGATGTGGAAAGTTGAGCGTAATCAAACTGTAAAAACGTTTATTTATGTTTAATAAAATTTAAATTATTTTTAAGCACATATTAAAAGATATAAAAACTCACTGCACATAATATATTTTAGTCATATTTAGGCGTAAACCCATGTCAAATTATTAGTTTATTTTGAAAAATTAGTTTTTTACTAATAAGTTATAAATAAATTTAAAAAAAATTTGATAAAGATTTTTGTTGTTTTCTTGATACACTGAACCTGATGTACAAGTTGATTGTAGGGTGGGGATAAAGAGAAAAAGTATTATGAAATGTAAAGATAAGAGTATGTAAGGATGAAACTCGGAAATATAGAGATAGAAAACTTTGAGATTTATATGCTAGGATTTATAATGTTATTTATGGAAATTAAAAATTGAAAATTGAAAAATTAAGGAAAATTAAAAAATTTAAAAAAACTTATGAATTTTTTTTTATGTAGACAATACTGTTTTTATAAAAATATTTTAAATTTTTTGTATCGTACATGCGGTTCAGTGTACAATCTATAAATTGTATATGGAGCATTTCACTAAATGTTCGTCTATGATAATTTCTTTCATTGTCTAATATAGCGGTTTTTGAAAAATTAAAAGAATGGTTAGTGTTTCTTTGATGTTGATAGAAAACCGAATTTATATTTTTATTATCATATGCTTTTTCATGTTCCTCAACTCGTTTTTTTAATTTTCTACGAATTTGACCGACATATGAATAATCACAGTCATTACATTTTATTTTATAAACAACGTTGTTTTTATCAAATTTTCCAAGTTTATCTTTTCCCAAAATAATTATTGTATTGAGTTTATTTGTAGTTTTGTTTTTGATAGAAATATTCATATTACTGAGAGCGCATATTATTTTTTTGTTTAAATATTTGGAAAAGGGCAAAACTAATCTGATTTTTGACTTATTATTTTTATTGGTGTTATTAGTGTTATTATCAGAATTACAGTTTTGTTTTATGGAGTGAATTCGTTTCTTTACATATTTATTTATAAAATTTAAAGGGTAGTCGTTTGCTTCTAAGAATTTTTTTGCTATTTTTATATTCTTGTTATGGAATTTCTTGTCAGATAAGAGTAGGCATTTGTCAACTATATTGTAGATTATTGCTATTTTTTGTTTTACTGGGTGATGAGAGTTAAAATTAAGATATCGACAGGAGTAAGTTTCTTTCTTGTACCAATTTGTAGAAGCAAAAGAGTTTTTGTTTCTAAAAATTGTTATGTCAAGGAAGTTGATACTATTATTTTTTGGTTCTTCTTTTTCTAAGGTAAATTTTAAATCAGTGTGGTAGTTGTTGAAAGTGGAAAGGATCTTTTTTATATCTTGTTTATTGCAAATTAAGAGACAGTCATCAATATATCGTTTGTAAAGAAGAACCGGAGATTCGCAATCTTTTGGAGGATTTGAAAAATAATTGGAACTATTGCTTAAAACTATAGAGCTACGTAATTTATTGAGACATGTTTTTTCAAGATTATCCATAACAAGTTCACATAAAATAGGTGAAGAGCAAAAACCCATTGGAAGACATTTGTTTTGTTTGTAATATTGATGGTTAAATTGTAAGTAGGTAGAATTCAAAAGAAATTGGATACCATTCAGAAATTCTAACTTTGTTAAGGGGATCTTCTATTTTCTAAAAAAACCCAGTTTCTATCTAGGGCCTCTAAAACCAGGTTGTGTGGAATGCTTGGAAACATTGCAACAAACATACGAATTGCATACAAATTGCATTGAGTTCATAATCATCAGGTTTTAATATTGCTTTTCAATAAATCTAAAATTTCATGACTGTTTTTTATTAAAGAATCAGGTTTTTTTAGATGTTTTTTAAGAAACTTAGTTAGACATTTATCAAAAATGTATAATGGGCCATCTACAAACAAAACTATAATTCTGATAGGAAAACCATCTTTGTGGATAATCTAGGAAGATTAGTATTTTTTACATTTAATTGAATGTCTTTAAAGGCGATATCGCAGTCAAAAACTCCACAATGATACCAAAAATTTAGGAAGTTTTCAGTGGCGTTAATTAAGTTATTTAGAGGATTTTTTTCAACAGTGGTATATGAACCAGAGTTTTTTAACTCGTTTTCGACTTTGATGATATATTCTTGGTGTGTTGTAACAACTGTGACATTGCCTTTATCTGCTTTTGTAATACACAAATCTTTATTTCTTTTTATAAATTGTATTTTCTTTTTAATTTTAATTTCAAATTGTTTGTCAACAAAACTTATGTGTTTTTTGTTGTGCAAATGTTGGTTTACCGTGCCAATCACTTTCCTACGAATTTTATCAACATTATTTTCAACATAATTGTTGTTATAAATAGAATGTTGAATACATTTAAAAATTTCAAAAAAGTCTGATTTTTTAAGATGTGTATTGAAATTAAAATTTTCACACTATCTCAGTAGTTTCAGGGTCATTATTATTGTAATTATTGTTAATATTATTATTTTGATTGTTATTTTGATTGTTATTTTGATTGTTATTTTTTTTTTTTTTTTTTAAGGGAAATATGTGAATCTTGCATCAGCCATGGAGTGTTTGCGGGCCTTAAAGACCTGCAAATTTCCATGACCACCCAGTTGTACAAAGTATACAACTGGGAGACCACCAGCGAACGCGGTCGCCGGCTACGCCCCAGATTCTTACTGGATAGATACATTTTAAACCCCCCGCGCTTGTTTGTCCCAAACCGGAACTCCCTTTTCAGGTATAACTTCAGTTTGGGACGCGCAGCCTAGGCAGCTGGCCGCTGTCTTCCCCCCTGCCTAGAGGCAATAGAGCTCTCTACGATAGAAAGCCCTCCTCCGTCTTCTCCAACAAGGCGGTCCTTACGTACTCTGCTACTTTGTTCCACTTTTCGGAACTCCGTAGCATTTCCGGGACCACCGTCTCCGGCCTCCAAATCGGGAAGGGCGGGCGCCCCTCCGCGTAGCGCACACATTCGAAGAATGTGTGCTCTACTGTATCATCCACGCCCGGACAGTGCAAGCACTCCTTTGTTGCCACCTTATGCCAATGCTCCATCATGACACGAAAATACCCGTGTCCATTTAAGAACTGGGTAAGGTAAAAATCCACCTCCCCATGCTGTCGTCCCATCCATGCCTGCAGGTCTGAGATCAGTCTGCGCGTCTATTGGGCATTTTTCTCTTGGTTCTTTTTCCATCGTTACTTACAGGCTTTCATAGAGTTGAAGCGGGCGCGAGTGGATGCCACTTCGTGCACATCTACGCTCTCGTATATGAATTTTCGCTCCAACGCTAGCAGATCAATGGGTATCACCGAAGCAACAACCTGGATCGCCTCTTGAGATACCGTCTGGTATCCGCAGGCAATCCTCACTGCCGCCTGCCTCTGTACCGACGATATTTTATGTCTGAACTTGTCAGTTTCTGTTGTCTTCGCCCAGACTTCTGGTCCGCAGAGCAGGACAGAGTTGACGACTGACATCAGGAGCTTTCGCTTCCCTGGTTTGGGCCCCCCAATGTTGGCCATGAGCCTTGACAGGAAGGATGCGACCGACGCTGCCTTTTCACACGACCTCTGAAATTGCTCCCAGAAGATCAGCTTGTTATCAAGCTGAACTCCCAGGTATTTCACCGATGTTCTGGTTCAGATCGTGTGAGGATTTCCGCCGTCGTCGATAATTCCATCGAAGTCAGTGGGAACCGTTCGACGGGTCAGCAGTACGATCTCCGTTTCTGGGATCGCAAGCTGGAGCCCGTGATCGCCCATCCAGAGGTTGATGCGTCTTATGACTAGATTCAACCTCTCCTGGGTCACTTCCATGTCCCTGCCAGTTATGGTCAGACCCACGTCGTTGGCGTACCCGATCAGGGATACTCCTTCCGGGAGGTGGACGCGCAACAATCCATCGGAGAAGGCATTCCACAGGTCCGGTTCGAGAACCGAACCTTGCGCGATGCCTGCACTCAAAACCCTTTCACGCCTTCCATCAAGCGTGTCGTAGAGCATTCTCCGGACCCGCAGATAATCCTTTGGTACGTTACCCAGATACCTGGGTATCCGGAAATCGTACTCGAGGGACGGGATCATGTCATCCCACCTGGCCGAGTTGAAAGCGTTTTTACGTCCAGCGTTACCACAAGGTCGTCCTTGCGAATTGCAGGCCACTTTTCCCTCTCAGCCTCTACGGTATCCACGACACTCCGGATGGCGTCAATCGTGGAATGCCCTTCATGAAAACCATGCTGCTCCTCAGGGAGACCACCGCCCTCCTATAATGCCCTTCTATGCCTTGCCCAGAGCATCCTCTCCATCACCTTACCAATGGTATTTAACATACACAAAGGTCTGTAAGATGATGGAGAGTCCGGGGCTCCCCCCTTGATCTTGTTCAAGAGCACAAGACGTGCCACCTTCCACTGCTTTGGGAACACTCCAGCCACCAAACACGCATTGAACATACTTAACAGGATACCAGGGATTACTTTGACCGCTCTTTTGAGCATTTCCGCTGGTATCATGTCCGGCCCCGGCACCTTGCCATTTTTCATGGCCTTTATGGCCTTGACCATCTCGCCTTCGCTGAACAGCGGCACTTCCTCCCTGGGTATCACCTCAACCATGTTTTCCCGGATGGGCCTTTCAGGGAAGAGAGCACCGACGATCCGTTCAGTCGACGACGCGTCCATCATGTTGTCGGACCCCCGGTTCAACTTGCCCATTACGATTTTGTAACCTGGGCCCCAGGGGTCATTGTTTACATCCTCTCGTAATGAACGCAGACATCGAGCCTTGCTTTGACGGATGGCCTTGGCCAGCCGGTGTTTGGCGTCCTTATGTTCTTGAGAAAGCATGGCGGCCTCAGGTCTGTCCCGTGCTCTTTGCGCCTTTCGTCGTGTCCTTTGGCATTCCTGCCGGAGCTCAGCTATTTCGGGAGTCCACCAGTACACTGGCTTTTTCACTTTCCAGGGCCTGCGGCGAGGCATCGATGCATTACAAGCCCCGCATAATAGAGACGTTACTTTCTTTACTAAGATTTCAGCCTCATAGGGACTTGTGGCCCCTCCATGCCAAGCGGGGATGGACGCTGACTCGATTCGAAGATACTCCTCGAATCTGTCTTCGTCCATTTTTGGGACGTTCCAACCCAGGGGGCGCCTCCTGTACGGAGGTCGTTGTGAGGTTCCTTCCAATACCCGGAAGGCGATGTAATGATGATCACTACCATTGTATTGATCATCCATCACCCTCCAGCCGCCTATTCTCCCGGACGCAGCTTCTGTAGCGAAGGTTATGTCCGGGATAGAGGCACCCCAACCCGGCCTCTCGTAGGTGGGCCTGTTGCCTCTATTTTGGACCACTAGTTTGCACCTAGTGGCCATTTCGAGCAACATTCGTCCCCTGGGGTTAGTCGTTCGCATCCCTTATTCCAGAGCCCTGGCGTTGAAGTCTCCACCAAGGATGACGCAACCAGTCGCTGTTCGGACCGTGCTCTCGATGCTGGCCAGCTTTGTAGCCAGCTCTGCTGAGCTGTCCTTTGGGGATAGATAGCAATTTATGTAAGTTGTCTCCCCGCACTTGGCCCAAACGTACCAATTCCCTTTCCCTTGTTGGGTAAGGGAAGTTTGGGCTCTGCCTCGAAGCCATATGGCGCAGCAGCCAGTGTCATAGGAAAGCCAGTACTTGTTGTTCATGTTGTAATATTGCTCGCTTAGTAAGAGGACTGCATCCTCTACGCGAGCAATTTGATCCAACAACACACCAGTTTTCCTTGCGTGTCGCATGTTCCCTTGGAGAACCTTGATCATTTCCGATGACACCTGCTTCTCGCCACAGCCAGAGCCTCCCGATAACTCGGGCAGTTTCCCTCTCCAGGATAGTGCTCTGTGGAGCACTCATCCTTTCTGGTCTTGCAGAGGAAGCACTCAGGCTATAACGTGGGTATTTGGGGTTAATTGAAATTATTTTAGCAGACGTTACTTTTGGCGCGCGGGTGTTTGTTAATACATTTTTAAAGAGCGCCTTTTAACTGACACGCGCCGGTAACGTTATTATATAATAATGATAATACAGGTGATTGACCTCCTTACCTCTGTTATTCAGCTAGCTCTAGCATGAGAATCACCTCCTCGGAAAGTAGGGGGAGTTCTAAATAAAAGGGTTAAAATTTAACATACATGAACGAGCACTAAAAATATGAACTATGTAATTCAATTTATTATTAATTAAAATGATTTTTATGTATTTATAAATTATATAATATCGATAGCCCTTAGGCTTATATTTCAATAGAACTTCTTTTTATTACATGTATATATACTTATTTAAACTAATACCGTATCGCGCACACACACACAGAACCCCGGAGCACAATTTTAAATTTACCGTTCGGCGACCTTCTTGAAGCTATTTGTCTTGGAGTCGTCGACGGTGGCTGCAGGAGTAAAGATGTAGCGGCTTCTCGCAGAATAACTGTATTTGGCAGGTGGAACGATATTACGTATAAGAAAAAACCTCGATTCTCTTCGTGGCTGCTTTTTAGCTATTTTTCGTGCGACCGACGTCGGTTTATATTTTTGGAGCTCTTTACACTCGCGGTTTATTGAGTAGCTAGCGAGCACGGAACTTTTAAGTTTTATATATCTAGTCGACACTATTTTACTTAGAATCTCAACCGGAACTGTTTAATGTGATTTTTGGTCCAATTAATTACGAAAAACAATAACTTAATTAATCATTTAAATCCGGAGTCACGATTCTTTATACTACTCGTATGCGTGTGCACCTGTTGCTAGCTGCACGCATTCTGATCTTCTTTTTTTCTTCTCTTCTTCTTCCGGCGCAAGATAGTTGCGCCGTAAGAATCTTCTTTTTCGTAGCCGTCGTCTATTGTGTGTGTGTGTATGCGGCGGTTATTTTATACTTATGCACATATATATATATACATATTAATGTAATATATACATGTGCATTTGTAGCGAAAATGCTTCGTTACAATAGCCCCCCCAGTAGAGGAGACATTGGGGAGCAATGTCAGTCCACCACTGAGGAGCCACTGTTGGGTTCTATTCCAGTCTGTCATACTCGTGAACACAAAAGCCTACCCGGTCATTCCTAAGCCCTACTCTATATTATTTACATATTTACAAAAATTTACAATTTATGAACAATGACTAGATAAAGAAAAAAAAATGAAATCCTAAGAGATCTGGCTAGTAATACAAAAGTATTAATTGATTAAGTATATTTACACTTACTTCCGGCTTACTAGGGAATAACAGTTGAGTAGAATTTATGTGCTTCACGTGTAAAAAAAACATGTAATTCATAATAATAATAAAAAAAAAATGTGAGTTTTAACTCTACTGAATATAACCACAACCATTACTTACTTCCTGTGACTGCTCCAATTTATTTTTTTAAGTATAGGTATTAGGAATTAGGAATTGGGTCAAGGTAGAATTTAATCGTTAGGCAATAATTTGAGTAATTATTATTATTAATTTTATTAAATTATTAAAGTCTATTTGACTAGCCGAGGGTGATTTTCCCTCTTTGGTGATTATGACAACAAAAAAAAATATATAATGTTTACATAAAATAAAAATATAATACAGTTACATTGGTAATAATAATAATACTTGAAATTAAAAATATCATTAATTATCTAAGCCACCAGGGCTAATAATGAACAAAAAAAATATAAGTAAAAATATATAATAATAATATATAGGAATATAGTATTTTTCAAGCCTTTTGGGCGATTAACTAGTAATAAAAAATAAGAATTTAATTTTTGGTTATTCTCTTCAAGCCTTATGGGCGAAAACCAAAGGAGTAAATATTATCAAGCCTTTTGGGCGAATCAAAAAAAAACAAAATGGCTGATTTGCTACATTTTAGCCTTGTGAAAAAAATTAAGAGTATTTATTAAAAAAAACTAGAGTATAATAATAGAAAGGAAAAAAAAAATAATTTTATGCTAACCGCATGGCTGCCTTTCGGCGTTAACGCTTTTAGTATAACTTTTCTATCGAATCAAAGTAAGCAAGAAGGAATCTTATGATTTTATCCTGATTCATCCTTACTAGTGACTGAGCTTCTCTAATCGCGCTGATGATGTCTTCTGGCAGCGGCTCAATTTCTTCTCTAGGCCAAAGGGTACGCGGGAACAATTGGTCGTTCTCCTGTACCGGGGCTGTGAAGAAGGCTGGATACCGCTCCCATAATTGGATTGGATGGTGGGGGGCGTGAACTTGCGAGGTCATTGCACTCCATTCCTCCTCTTTTTGCTCTTTAAGAGAGGCTTGTCTGTGTAGGAACCTACGATGGGCCTTTCGGCACCTCGGCCATTCCGATATGTGAACGCCCCTCCTGCCGCAGTTAGCACATACTAGTGCTGATTGCGGCTTTGCCTTGCAATTATTTCGCGAGTGCCCTATGCGCTGGCAATTAAAGCACTGTCCCGGGGGTGCGTCTACGCTTGGGTCGAATTCTACCGGTTCCAATTGACTATACCTGACCCCGGTTGTCTTGCCTTTGAAGGAATGCAATGGGAAACCTTCCCATTGCCTTGAAGCCAATTCCGCAACCCTATACGGGACGTAAGGTTCTTGGGGTTTCACGTCCACGGGCGGTTTTGTCGCTACGGGCGCTTCGATTACTTGGGCCATAAGCGAAGGAAGATCCGGCGAAGGGGCGAGTGGGACGTCAGGACGACGAAGGGGCTCAGCTCGTCTAGGTAGTAACGGGGTCTCATTGGCTGCTGGTGTCGCGTTTCGAGCCGCTACCGCTTTTCTCGTGGCTCCGGTCGATGGCGGTGGTCCATCGGCTGGAGCTGGAGCGTACACCCCATTGATGTACCTAATTGTTCTACTTTCGACGGCGGAGGTTGTAGGGGCCTCTTCTGTCGTCGTCGTTGGTATTGCTGGAGTCAATGGCATTACTGCCGCCTCTTCGTCTTGGGCTTCCTGGATTTCTTCTCGGTCGCCCTCTTTTTTTAACAGTTGTAGGCTGATTTGCCGTCGGCCTCGGAAGCTTCCCCTCATTGTCGTTTTTGCTGGAAAAAATATTTGTTTGTGAGTTTTCTGTGTTATTGATTTGGAAAGTGGGATCATTAGAAGGGAGAGTTTTCAGTCTTATTAAGTCTTCCGCGTGTACTTTGGGTATTCTTCCCGGCGAATTTTTCAAATACAATCGCCTGCAACTACAGTCCACGGTTGTTCGACTATGCGTTTTCCCATTAAGCCTTGCGGGGCTGTTTGAACTGCTTTATGTCTTTGGCAATCTAAGCATGTAGTGACGTATTTTTCCGTGTCGTGGTACATTCCTGGCCAATAATAATCCGTAGCTAGGCGTTGGTACGTTTTTGCTACTCCGAAATGTCCTGACCACGGCGTATTATGCATTTCTTGTAGTGCTTGTAATCTTTGCCCTTGGGGCAGTACTAAACGCCAATTATGCTTGTTGCCACTTATAGGATCTAATAACTGGTCCTTTTTGTGTATATATAGTCTATTTTCTTCTATTTTGTAGTTTGGCAGTTTCCATGGGGTTTGAGTGACATCATGCATTCTTCTTTTGTACCATGGGTCTGATAATTCTTCTAAGGCCGATAGATAATCCATTTCTTCGTCTTCGTCCGTTTCTGCGAGGTCTTTATAAGAAATTCTAGACAGGGCGTCTGGAACATGGTTTAAACTGCCTTTTCTATATACAACATCGAAGTCCCACTGCTGCAGTTCTAGAGCCCAGCGGGCTAGCCTGCCGGTTGGCTCTTTTAAATTACTTAGCCATTTAAGGCTGGAGTGGTCCGTGATAGCAGTAAACTTGTAACCTTCTAGGTACGGTCTCAGTCGTTTTATTGCCCATAATAAAGCCAAACATTCGCGTTCTGTGGCGCTGTAATTTTGCTCTTGGGCTGTCAAAACTCGGCTGATATAAACTACTGGATGCTCTCCGTCCTCGTGCATTTGAGTAAGAACTGCCCCGATCGCCATATTTCTGGCGTCCGTTTGGACCGTGAACGGGAGACTAAAGTCTGGTCTGGCTAAAACAGGCGTACTGACTAAGGCTAATTTGAGTTTTTCAAATGCCTCTGCTTGTTCGGCTTCCCATGACCACTTTATGTCTTTGTGCAGAAGTTTAACCAGCGGAATTTTTAATTCGGCTACATTATTAATAAAACGTGAGTACCATCCTACCATGCCTAAGAATCGGCGTAGTTCTTTTATATTAGTCGGCGCAGGATATTCTAAGACTGGCCTTATTTTCTCTTTATCAGGGCGCAAACCCTCGGCGTCTAGAATAAATCCTAAATATACGACTTCTGAGCATCCGAAATCACATTTATCTGGATTTATTGATAAGCCTGCGTCGATTAGCTTTTTGAAGACTATTCTTAAATATTTCAGATGATCTTGAAAATCTTCAGTGGCTATTATTATATCGTCTTGATACGTTAAGACGAAGGGCTCGAGATCCGGCGTTATTATCTTATCCATCAGCCTTTGAAAGGTTTTTGGCCCATCTGTGACTCCAAAAGGTATTCTTGTGAATTGCATTAGGCCAAGTCCTGGCAGTGCGAACGCCGTGTACGGCTTAGAATCGTCTTCTAACGGGACTTGTAAAAAAGCTTTACTAAGGTCGATTTTTGATAAATATTTCGCTCTTCTGAGCTTATCTAAGGCCGAGTCGAGATTAGGGAGGGGGTAGGCGTCTTTTTCAGTGACTTTGTTGACGTCACGATAGTCCACGCATAAACGATAGGTGTCGTTGCGTGGCACCATAACTGGAGCACTACACCACGAGCTTTTTGAATACTCAATTATCCCTAACTTAAGCCACTTTTTAGCTTCTTCTATGGCGAGATTCAAGACTTTTGGCGACATTCTTCTTAATTTGTGTCTTACTGGTGTGGCATCTGGTCTGACCCTTATTTTGTGCTTAATTAGATGTGTTCTTCCATGGGGCTGTGGCTGTGGGGGCAGGCATTCTTTTACTACTTGCATAATAATGTCCTTTTGCGAGGCTGAAATTTCTTCGATTCCGGCGCATTCTCCGTAGAGCTGCGGATCATTTTTACTTTTATGCGCGTTAAATTTATGCCATTGTTCGCTGCCGTGCCTTCGCCTCCATTCGCCTGCACTTGCACAAATTTCTAGGCCAAAAGCTTTTTCAAAATCTACGCCCAATACCATGTCGTATTGTATGTTTTCAGAAACTTTCAGGTTTATAGGTTCCGACTGTCCATCTACGTCGAACCAAACTTTCAAGACTTGGTTAACTGGGGAGATATTTCCCGTGGCGTCAATTAATGCTGACCCAATTGGCTTTAACCTGTCTTTGAATTTCTCTGCGTATTTAGGGCCTAAGTAGGAAGCCATAGAACCTGAATCACAAAGAGCTTTCATATTTATGCCGGCTATATTTATATCGAAGAAAAGTCGGTTATCGACGTGAGAAGCGTCGCAATTTTCCGGTTCTTCTTGAACATTTTCGGCTAATTGAGAAATTTCTTGTGAATTTTTTTGATTTTCTTTTGAGTGTTCATTTTTATCATTTTTGTTGCTTCTTGAGTCGCTTGTAGCAGACGCCTCGGCAGGTTCGCGTCCTTGGGCAAGGCTGACCTTTTTTTCATTGATGGTTTCTGCTAACGTTTCGCTCTTGTCATTAATTATTGTTTGCGTAGTTACGCTTGCGACTCCACTATTTAGCTGGAGGTCGTTGGAGCCAGTCCCGTCTCCAGCTGAGCGTTTCCCGCTCTATATTGAGTAGCTACTGGGCAGGTACAGTTGGTATACCTGACACCGAGTTTACCACAGAGCAAGCAAATATCCCGTTTATTTAACTGTGGACATTGTAAAGTTCTGTGGTTCGTGTCTTGGCACATGACGCAATGAGCAGGGAATCGCGGCTTATTGAATTTTGGTCGTCGCGTATTATTTTGCGAATTTTGAGAATTATTCACATTATTATTGTTATTTTGCGATCTTGAGAATTGCATGCTTGGAATTGAACCTTGATTCCATTGAGGCATCATTTGTGCGAAATAACTTGGGTCCGCAAACGTGTGAGGAAACCATGGGTAGGGCGAAGGAGCCATAGGCTGCATTACTGGCTGAGCTTGCCGAGGAGGCTGTGATCTAGGCTGCTGCTGTTGACTCACGCGCTGTTGCTGTGTCTGGCGCTGCTGCTGCGATCCTTGTTGCTGCCTCAACTGTGGCTGTTGATTGTTGTCCCCAGAGGTAGTTAATGCTGCCAGCTCTTCCGTTTTTACTTGTTTACCGCGCCCTTTGGGCTTGCGTTTCCCTTTGGCTGGTGTATTTTCTGTTGCATCGCCCGCGCCGGTTTCAGGCACGTTTACTGAAGCGTTTACTGTTTCTGTAACAGCCGCTATTTTAGCTTTCACGCTTTTGTCGTCATAAGCTAAATCTGGTACCTTCGAGTTCTTTTTGTCTTTTGGGGCTGAATATTTATTTCTTACTTCAGCCAATTTTTCGTGTTTTTGACCTAAGTCCAATAATTTATTGAAGCTTGTGATAGTGTTGGTTAGCCGATAAGCTTCTAGGCTTCGTTGGTATTCTGGATGAAGTACCCTGAGAGCCATTTCCACCAACTTTTTCTCACTTGGGCGTTGTGACAATTTATCAGCTATTGCCCTGAAAGCGCATAAAAATGTGGCTATATTCTCGCCCTTGCCTTGCGTTCGAGTTCGAAGCTCTTCAAGGTAATCCTCGTCCTCCATATACGGAACGAAACGATTACGGAAGGCCGTCTCGAAATCATCCCAGGTATCGAGGCTATCTCTATCTGTTCTGTACCATAATATGGCGTGCTCTTCAAACATCGACGTTAGGCCGTATTTCATTTGTATGAAAGAGAGTCCTGAAGTTTCGTAGCAATCCTTAAGTTTAAATAAAAATTCTTCGGCTTTTTTGGTATCGCCGTTAAACTTCAGGTTCCACATTTTGAGTACCTTCCCGGCTTCTGTACGCTTAGATAGGCTTAAATTGAAGGACTTCTTAGTACTGGACATAACTTCAATTTCAGATTCTTCGGAATTTTCTACGCCCGAATTCATAAAAATATTTTTCTCAGTCTTTTTCGTCTTATTAGTTTTTGACTTAAGGCTGCCGTCTATACTCTTGCTATTTTTCTTTTTATTTTCTTTCTGCTTGAGGTTATTATATTTTTCAATTTCTAATCTTTGTTGTTCTATGAATTCTTGTTCTTTTTGCAGTTTTTCGTTTTCTGCTTTTGTATGTTCCCTTTCTCGGGAGCTTTTACTGGAAATTGACGCATGTGATCTCAGCGAGCCCGCTGAGCTGCCCCGTTGGCTTATGGTTCTCTCTTTACGGAGTTCTTCCATAACCTCTTTTGCCAGCGCTACCTCCTTTCGTAAAGCTGCTCTTTGCTTTTTCAAAAGGGCTAATTCTTTTTGAGCAGCTGTTTGGGATTTTGGTAATGAAATTTCCGAACTGCTGTACTCATTTTCTTCTGCGCTTGCTAAGCTGCCGCTATCATTTCCATGTACTGGTCTTTGCCCAGTTACCAAGTTCGGTACTTGATTTTTCCGGCGCAGAGGTCCCTTAGTACTTGCTACAGGCGTCTTAGGTAGTACATTATTTTGTGGGTCGAATCCGTCCACATAATTATCCCATTTCAGACTGTTGGTTTCACTGTAGGGCGTCTGTAACCACTGCTGCCTGTTACTCTTTGGTCGGTTGTGACGTAATGTATTGTTATTACGTGTGCCTGTTGTAGTAAATCTTGTTAATGGTAATGACTGATGTGACCCTGTTATTTTATCGTTCGGTTGTAATTCAATCTGATTTTTGCTATGATTCGCTTGCATTTCGTGGCTATGGTTATTATGGTTTGTTGGTCCTACGTAACCAGCGCTCATTACGGGATTGCAGCTAGCCGTCGTTGACGTAATTGGGTCGGTTACGTTAACGCCTGAGGCTGCCGCAGAAGACGTATGAACTGGTTGTCTAGCGTTTGCATTTTGTGCTAAGGCTTGGACGTAAGTTAACTGAGCTCGTGAATTCTGGGCTGTAGTGATAACTGGCGCGCTATAAGCTGGATTCCTAAGTATGACGTTATTTAATTCCGAGACGTGTCTGTTGACTTCGCTGTTCAGCGTCGAACTCCTGACTTGCTCATCCATTGATGGAATATCCAAGGCATGTTGCAGAGTTGGTGGCATGAAATCATTTGGCCTTTTGTCTTCACTATGGCTCCAGTTGTACGGGGCTCTTTCGTCTATTATTTTAATTTGATACCGGAAAAGCCTGTCTTTTATTTTATCCGTACTACCGCTATATGACAGCCCATATTCATCTAACTTTTTAATTACGTCTATGAATTCCATATCATCTATGGTATTCAATAATGTTTGTACTTCAGGCCTTTGCTCATAAGTTTGCCTTCTTCTGGACTTACGGGCCGGCTGTACTTGATTATTACGTTTATTATTCATTTTGAATACTCAAAAAAAAATAAAAATCCAAAGAAAGCAAAAAAAAAATTATTATATTTTAGGGTTCCTAAAATGCTCGCCCTTCCCTTAGAGAAAAAGCGACAGTAAAATAAATGGATTGAATTTAAAATTAAAAAAGAAATTTTAATTAAAAAAAAAAAATACGAAGCAGGTCAAAATATTTTTTTTTATATATTTTTCCCGCTGACTTCGCGTAGGGATAATCTTCTACATAAATTACTGTCTTTTTCTTATTGAAAACGCGGCGCAAGGGACTTATTTTCCTAAAAAAAAAATATTTTCTTGAGAATTTTAAAGTCTTGAGTGATCTTGAAAATTTTATGAGTCTTGCGTAATCTTGAATAAAAAAAAATTTTATAATTCTTGTGTAGCTATAATAATAAAAAAAAATGCCTTGCAAAATTTATGTATCTTGATTAAAAAAAAAAATCTTGATTTATTCTTGTGTATTCTTGAATAAAACCTTGTTATAATCTTGATTATAAAGGGTTGATTTTACTTTAATCGGTATATGAATGTTTATTATGGCGTGGAAATTCCTTGGCAAAAGGAATTTACCGTATTAAGCGAGAATTTGTCAGTTTGTAGGCACAAAGCTTGGGATAAAGCTTTGAGGCTGTATATTAAATACTGGTATAATAGGAATAAGGATTGGAAATAAATTGGAGAACATATATATAAAATTATTGTAAAAATAATAATAAATTTAAATAAATAGTTGTTTTATATGTAATAAATAATAAAAAATAGAAATATTTGTAATATTTTAAAAGAAAATAAATTTTTTTTTATGCGTTTCGCACAATTCAACTTTTACGCCCTTGTAGAGTAAGGTACTATTTTCAAAACGCAAGAAAAAAAAGAAAATATTTTGTAACACGTTAAAATAAAGGCAATCTCTTAAGATTTTACAGAGATGTTAACAATATTGTTAATTAATTTATTTTACTTTTAATAATAACAAAAAAAAATTTTCGATTTATTTTCTTTTATGTTTAAAAAAATATTATATTTCCTGAAAATAATTCTCTCTCATACGGCATACAACATTCACTCTCGAATTTCGCTTGTGTATTATATAAATATTAATTTGGCGTTATACAAATTAATAATTTTTCTATTATTTAATTAATTTACTTAATTATAATTCATTAAAAAAAAATTTTTGTGTGCTATGTTCATGTAATTTTTTTTTTATTAAATCGGGTCTGGGTGCCGTAATAAAAAAGGAAATTTTTGAATTTATTTAATAAATTCTTTTTTTTTTAAATCATAAAAAAAAAATTTACAAAGATTAAAAAAAAAATTTTATATAAAAAAAATTTTGTAAGAGAGTCAGAAAAAAAAAACGTGCACGCGTGCACTCCTTCTTTTTCTTTTATATAAAGACCTCTGTAGTATAGTCTGAGCCGAAAAAAAAAGATGCGCTCACGTGTGAATTTCTTCTTCTTTTGCTGGCGCATGCGCTCTCTTATAGCATAAGAATTATATATCTCTGCATATATAAAAAAAATTTTTTATAATTTTTATATTATTTTATGTGCAATACTGAATAATAATTATAAATTTTAATTATTCAATTAATCAGATATATTTTTACTTTTTGTATACTAATTTTAATTAATATTTTTATAAGCTTCTATGCTAAAAAAAAATAAATTTATTACGCATGCGCTAACAAAAATGTGGGAATGTCTGCAAAAAAAAAATTTAAACATGGCCGTTATTTGGAAAAAAAAAAAAATTTTATTTATTTGAATAGGAAAAATACCTCTTTTTAAGGTAGTTTTAGCTAAGGGGTAGTTTTAGCTCTTTTAAGGGTGAAATATTGATTATTTATGAAAAAGAAGTCGAAAATATTGATCAGTGACTCACCAAAACCGTATGGTGAAAATCTGAGTGCTCAAAATGCAAATATGTTTTAAAAAACCCCTTTTTGGGGGTTGTTTTTGCAAATTTAAGGGTGAAGCCCCCACTTTGCTTACGAAATGACCCCGATTTTGGTTTTCAGCGACCCAAAAAACCTATAATAGAGCAAATCTCGTGTTCGCCAGTGAAAATACAACCAAACCCGTATTTTGGCTGGAGAAAAACTTGAAAAAAAACATTTATTTTTAACGAAAATTAAAGTTTCGGAAATTAGGATGTCCCAAATCAAAAAAAAACTTTTTTCACGTGAAAGTACGTGAAAAATGTGTAACTTCTAGAAAAAAAAAATTAGGGGGTCCCATTTAAAAATTTTTAGCTGCGTAAGCCCAAAGTTAGAAAAAGGAAGATTTTTTACTTTGCACTGTCGATAAAGCAGTGATTTTTAGCAAAAAATAGGAAAATCTTTTTCTAAAAAATTGTGATTTTTTATGTAGTTTTTTCCTGTTTTTTAAAAAAATTTATATCTAGTGTCCATAAAAAAATTTTAATCGCAAAACTGCCATTTTTTAGGGTTTTTCGTCGTTTTTTGCAATTTTAGGTTGTTATGCAGAGGTGAGTCAAAAATAAATTAATCACAAAAAAGTAGACCCTTTGACAAAATTTTTGAGACTTTGCACGTCCAAATCGGTTGTTTCTATTTGACGTGATGAATTTTTAAAAATTAAAAACTAAAAATTCCGCTCAGAAAACAGCTTTAAAAAGTATGAGCACACGAATTGCCCCTCAATTTATCATATGGAGATTGAAGATAATTGATATTCGAGTCGATTAGTATATGTTAGAAAAGTGTAACCCCCCAAAATTTTAGCGCTATTTTCAAAAAACCACGTTTCCAATGTTATTTAAATGGAGCACATTTTGGCCAATATCGTCGAAACCGGTTATTAAAATTAAAAACCGACTTTGGGAGGTTTTTTGTCACCAAAAAAGCACCATTTCCTGAGAATTTCAAGTCGCTCCTCTCCAGAGTAGATTTCGCCGAATATTCACCCCCCCCCCCCTTTGTGAAAAGCAGACGGTTTCATATTGTCATTTAAAAATAGTTTAAGTTTTTTGATTTTATTATTAAGAAATATGTTACGTGAGTGAGAATCTAAAATTAAAAAGTTTTAAAATTTTTGAGCCAATTGTCAGAGAAAAACGGTTGACATTGTGTTTTATTTTATAATTACTTATGTATAGAAAGACTTTTAAATTTCTTGATTATATTGAAAATGTGCTTGGGAAAAAAATATTTTTATAAAAACAGTATTGTCTACATAAAAAAGAATTCAGAAGTTTTTCCAAATTTTTTTAATTTTTCTCATTTTTTCAATTTTCAATTTTTAATTTCCATAAATAACATTATAAATCCATCAGGTTCAGTGTATCAAGAAAACAACAAAAATCTTTATCAAATTTTTTTAAAATTTATTTATAATTTATTAGTAAAAAACTAATTTAAATAATTAGGTATTTATTGATTTTATTATTGCAGTTAAAATTAAGTGTGTGTAATTTTTTTTGTGTGAATTCGGGTTATTTTATTTTTTAGTTAAAGATTTATTTTAATTAAAATTTTGTAAAATTTGTGTAAAGCAGACGATTCTATATTGTCCTTTAAAAATAGTTTAAGTTTTTTGATTTTATTATTGAGAAATATGTTATGTGAGTGAGAATCTGAAATTAAAAAGTTTAAAATTTTTGAGCCAATTGTCAGAGAAAAATGGTTGACATTGTGTTTTATTATATAAATTATAATTTATATTATTTGATAGTCGATATTATTAACACGTTTCTTTAATCTTCTTAAATTTATATCTTACGACAATCTTAAAATTGACACCTCGTGTTCATATGGTCAATATTTAACTTTTATATGTCCTTTTATAAACTATAATCAAAATTCACTTTAATTTTCTCGACTCAAAAATCCAAAATCAATCTTATTTACTTTTAATTAAAATTACTTTAATCATTAATTAAATTAAACTTTTATGTATATTTAGAATAATGGCGACGACTAGATTAATAAAATAATTAATAAGCGATTAAAGCGTGACCTCTTAAACAGGTAGTCGTCGAGTGTCGGTGTCGCGTGCCGTCAATCATCTTCCGGCTTCTTCTTTCTCCCCACTTTTTTAATTTTCTTGACTTGGTCAGGTTTTTGTCATAGTGTGCGTGTGTCGATATCTTGATAATATATGTGTATTATTTAAAAATGATTATTAATAAACATAAGAAAAATATTTTGGCGGCTGAGTAGATTTATTTGAAATATTTATTTTTCTGCATTTGTAGCCACGTTACACATCATATCGACATCAAACTATAGTTCTAAGATTATTTTCGCATCGCTGCTATATAAAATAGCTTAAGGTTTTTAACATGGAACATGTTTATAGGGAGGGTGTACTTCAGAACTTGAAAATTAAGGGGAGGGGACAAATTTGTCCTATTTTATGGAGGAGCTTAAATTTGTCCAATTTAAATACAGGGTGATCCAGAGCGAGATTCATTGTTTGTTTATTAGTTAAACTATCAAAGCGAGGATTACAAGAGTCAAAATATAGCGAAGTGTAGTTTCGGTTTAGAATCTTAACAGCTAGTAAGGTGATACTTACAAATTATAAAATTGGAAATTGCATTGTAATGTTAATTTCTAAAAAAATTCTAAAAACATAATAAAATATAAATCTTTGCCTGGTAGTCTGAATCACCGTAAACCGGCCGTAGTACTTTGTAAAAAATGTTTAAGTTCTGTAAAATTGAATTATTAAATTCTTTCTTTTTAAATATTAAATAAAAATACTTGATTTTTGAGCTAAACGACTTTTCCTTTATTTTTGCAATTAGATCTTTTTGTCCGCCCGGGCGTTAAATACGGGCGAAAAATTTTTTGTAAAATTTCAGCAAACGTTTTAAGCCCAGTAAGGCAAAAAATAGTGTAAGCACCATGGGCGCAATACTTAAAATACTATTTAGATCTTTTTTATATGTCTCGTTTTCATTTTTTTTGAAAAAATATCTTACAAAAACAAAAAAAAACTCCTTTTTTAAAGTCTTTTTTAAAGTCCAAACAAGGCTTTTTAGACTTTTTTCACCAATATTTATTCAGTGTTGCATAAAAATCACCATAACGAACCTTTTACATCAATTTATTACGTTTTTTCATATAATTATAAGATAAAAACAGCTTAAAACCATTAAAAACCAAAATCGTTACATAGGGCATTAATATATGAATTTTTCTAGGTTTTATGTATTTTAGAGAACAATATCATATATTTTTAAAGAATTCTTACTAAAAAAATGAGTTTTGGAAGTAAATTTTAAAAATATTTAATAACTTAAAAAAAAAAGACGAACGGTAAAGGCAGGAACGGTAAAGGCTTTTTTATAGAAATATCAAAATAATTCGTAGACAAATGAACAAAAAAACTTTTCCGTTTGGAAAGTAAAGTATTTTTATGATTAAAACTTGCTAAGTTTTTAATATTTTAATTACAACGCTTCTTAATCGTAGATCAATGGGGGTACGGTAAAGGCCTTTTTTTTTGTTCCATCGTGATTTTTGAACTTGAACTAATTTTTTTCCTATTTAACGACCTTTTAAAGTGCTCTTTGTGTGAGAATTTATTTTTTATATATTTAAGTTGTCATTTATGTAATTAAAAGGTTTTAAAAATGTTTTCATGAAGAGAAATCAAATTTAATATAAATTTACGTACACATTTTGTAAAATCGTGTGACACACCTTCTCACGCTTGTTATAATTAGTGAAAGTAAGTTTAAATTTTTTCTATATGGAAAAAGTTTAACCTTATGGTATAGCAATTAATCCCCAAATAAAAATTTTTGAAAATTAATTGATAGGTGTGAGTGACAGAAACTCAAAGTATAGGAATCTCCTTTGTGACAGGGAATGGTAAAGACTTTTTTGCTATATTTTTATTTTTTATAGTTGTTAAAACATTAATTTATGTTGATTTTTATGGTGTACCAATAAAAACTTATCGAAATTAAAAATTTTAAAAAAAATTTTTTTAAATTAATATATCTGGTAGCCAGAAACTTGCTGTACGTCACTTTTGCAAAAAAAAACGATAATGAGCCATATACTTTTATGATTTTGTATTATGCTTATAAAATTTATTTAATTTAAATTATTTTAAAAAAAGTTACTGATTTTGAGAAGGGAGTTATGAGGTATTCCTATAATTTTTATTTTATTTATTTATTTTTAATTATTTGTAGTGTAAACCGTAACTTATGGTGACTTTGGATAGAGATTTGGGTGATAAATAGTTAGTTAAAATAATTGATTATTAATATATTTTTATTGAAACAACTGTACCTTGCGTAAGCTAGACGCGTACTGCTTTTCGGTGCGTTCTATGTTCTTCCTCTCTCTTACAATATTTATATGTGTTTAACATAGGTGTATTTTCACACCATTATTTTTATTTCATTTACCATAATTACCAACTTAAATTATGCATTATGTAATTTTGTATACTAAATCATACTAAGCAATCATATATAATATATATTATATAATAATCAAAGCCTGAAATTCTCCAGAGGCAATATAGAACTGCCAGTGCAGAGTTTTGTAATTTTAAAAATATACATAAAATAAAATTTTAATAGCCTCGAAATATAAATATAGTAGTAATTTAATTTAAATAGTAAGAATAAATTTCCTTTATTATTTAATATATAAGTTAATTAATAAGTTAATTTTGACTAATTTACAAAAATATAAGATAAAATATGTTAAAATAAAAATGTATGCTCACCAATACAGATATAGACCTATTAATTACAAGCACTGAAGTAGAAGTAAAAATATGAAAGACATTTGTTCAGCATTTTAGAGGTTAATTAACATAATGAATGTTATTAATTAATTTACGTCTGATAGAATTTAAGTTGGACGTATCTACCAATTTCAATTTACTAGGTAATTTGTTGAAAAAATTGATTGCTCCAATGTAACTACTATTTTAAAAGACAGTTAAATTATTTCCTGATAAATTCAAAGTTTGATTTCTGGTAACTAACTGGCTAGACAAAAAATTTTCTTTAAAGTCATAAATAAAAAACTAATGAATTTATTTTTAACAGATCTTTTATTTTAGGTAGAGTTTCACGAGCTAATTTCATTAACTTTATGATTTTATTTTGAAGAGCTTGAAGTACTTTTAGGATATTATCTTAAGCACTGCCTCAAACAGAAACTCCGCAAGTTACAAGACTAAGGAATAATGTGTAGTAGATTGTTTTCAGGATTTTTTTATTTAAATGGTTTAGTTTGTAGAATATAAAAATAAATGATTTGGTTTTAGAGATGATATAGTCATTATGCTCACCCAATTTTAAGAATTGATCAAAAACTATTCCCAAATGTTTACATGATTGAACCCTTTTTAGGTTAATATTATTTAAGCTTGAATTGAAATTTTCATTAGGGTTGCTTCATTGATCAAAACCAAAATGGATAAATTGAGATTTACTTAGAATTAGTGTTAGTTTGTTTGATATAAAGCAATTATTTAGGGTAATGGTTTCAATACCCATTTGGGGTTTTACTTTGTTCCAGTTACTATTGACACAGAAAATTTGCTTTATCATCAGCATAGGAACATATATTTGGGGATAATTTTAACAAGTCATTTATGCATATAATGAACAGTAAAGGACCTAGTATCAAGCATTGCGAATCTACAATATTAATACACACATAATTATTTGTTATATCACCAATTTTAACTGCGTGCTAGTGGTTTCTTAGATAGCTCTTAAACAGGTTCAAATCAAGACCCCTGACAACATAGATCTCAAGTTTATCACGGAGTATATCATGGTCCACAGTGTCAAAAGCCTTGCTCAGATCAATAAAAGTAACAACCACAGCCCTGTTGCCATCATAAATAATATTGGGAACGTGACATAAAGCTTTAATTTCCTCACCATTTATGAAACCAAATTGTCTTTTAGAAATTAATTTGTTTTTTTCAACGAAGGATATTAGTCTACTTCAAAGATTTTTGCTAGGTTAGATTTTACTGAAATTGGCCTGTAGTTGTTTAATTCCAGTTTGTTACCGTCTTTATACATTCATATTAAGTCAGCTTTTTTCAATTCTGTAGACTAATGGCCATTTTCTATGCATAAATTATATATATAGTACATTCTTTTTCATGCTAAAAAATTTTTAAAAAAATGTTTTTTACAATCTTTTACAAAAATTAAATATAGTAAAGTTAAAGTATACAAAAAAATAAACCTACCTAATTTATATACAAACATATAATAAAACTTATAACTAGTCGAAAAATTTATTACATAAAAAAAATTAACAAAAATTAATTTTTTGTCAAAAATTAAAAAACATAAATTATTCATATTACATTTTATTAAAATACATTTTTAACAAAAATGTATTTTAATAAAATTATACATAAGTTGTAAATTTTTCTATACTGATAAACACGTGCTATAAAACAGCAGAAGAAACTAAACTTGGAGCAAGAATAATAGTATACTATCAGAAATAAAAATATTCATATCAAATCATTACATATTAACTTTTATAAAAACATGGTTTGAGCTTTAGTGAGAGCTTTTAAAGGGTTTGCGCTTAGGGAATTGAGGAGGAGACCGATGCGCGTAATTGGCTTAACGCGGAAAATTTAGTGTCCTTAGTAACAGTGTCTCCAATTATTGATAATTAGTCTGTCAAAGCGTATGGTAGGGGTAGCTTTATTCCCACTTTGAGTACTTCGTGTGAGGTCTTATTATGCACTTTCTTGCACGTGCGGTTTCTCGGAATGATGATGCTGATGAAGCATTTTTAATTACAATATCATATTATTTTGTTTCTAATAAATCTGTCTAGACGTAATTCTTGGTATTTTATATGTAATCAATTTGTACCTAACGGTACTGCTCCCCCTCTGGGATACATCCCTCCTGGGATGGCTACTATCCAAAACTGTCATGTTTTAGTGAGGAAGTGGTTCTAAAATGTCTACCTATTAAGAGATCTAGTTACGTTTTTAAGTTACATTTGTTTTTACAGAAGAAGAAAAATCATATTTACATTCATATAAAAAAATTTTGTGTATTACAATATTCCAAAAAGTAATTAAGTTCAATTCCATATTTTTATTTTATTTACTAAAAATATTAGTTTTACTTTGATCTTTGTTGAAGAATTGGTTCTTTTTACAATTTGAAAAACTTAAAGAATATAGCTATTTGTATACAAAATTCTATGCTTGATTTTTATAATTATTATCTGAAAGATAAGCTTATTATTATTTCTACAAATGTTACACTAAAATTATTAATTAATATTCTTTTTTACATTTTTTTTTTGATTTTTGATTATTATTTTTTTTTTTTATTACAATTAAAATTATTAAAATTTACTTGTTAAAATTATTAAGATTACATAGTTATTGAAGGAAAAAGGAAAAATGATTATTAGGATAGTGTAAGGCATATTTTAGAAATTAACGTTACTTGTGATTACATAGTTATTGAAATTAATGTTATTTATGATTACCTAGTTATCCTAAAATTATTATATTTTTCTTTTGGAATATTATTGATATAGTTTAAGATATATTATTTGTAGTTACATGGTTATTCTAGAGTTATTGATATTATTATATTTTGCAAGTAAAAGTTATTTGTTATCACCATTAAACTTAGAGCTAAATATTGAAGAAAACAAAAATGGTTAATCTAACAGAAGTTAAGTATGAATTTATTCTTTATTTTAATTATTGCTATATAAAACTTATTATATAAATTTTTTTATTGTTTTTTTATTTTTTTTTTTGCTATTCTAATTGTAATCTAGTGCTAATTAATGTTGCTTGTATAATTCTTATTATCTTATTAGTTAGTTTAAACGTAAATAAACTGAAAAACAAAAAAATTATGGAAAATGCCATGTTTGGGTTGGTATATCTGATCTTTTGCTGGTGCCTGCTGTTGGGTTTTGTTTCACAAAGGTGACTCTATTACCTCTTGGGAAAATCAGAATTTCTTTCGTCGTTGCGAAGGTCTCATTTGGGTTGCGAGGCGCTTCTTAAGGTTGGTTGCGTATGAGTGTGGTTGGCCTTACGATGTCCCTGACTGCTGCTGGAGTTTGTACTATGTCTGGTTGTCTGGCTGTATTTGCTGCATCTGTAATTTGTCTAAAACGATTAGTACCCCTACATTAGAGACAATACGCAGACAGTATGCTCCATATTAGGATTGTAATGAAAATTGTGGCATTGATTATTAAGAGTTTATTGTCTGTGTGTATAATGGTTCTTTTTTTGATATAATCATATTCCGACAGCTTTTTTGCTCTTTGCATTATATAATTTAAATCTACCCCAGTCTCAAGTGATTCCGTTCCCGAGTTATTATTTATACTTGTAGTTTCGTTAATTAGACCATGAAGACTAGATTAGAAGGAGCATCAAGTAGATAGGATTTAGAGTGAAAAAGTTGAGTCGACTGTTTATGCATTGCACGGTAAGTTTACGGTCTAATTCATGAAGACTAGATTAGAAGGAGCATCAAGTACATATAAAAAAAGTGAGTCGAGTGACACGTTAATATTCCACGGTAATAGAGTCTGGTATACGTTCGGGTTTATTCGTTTCTTATACCGAGTACATGCCGAGTACTTCCGAACGAAAAACCAGACTCTATTACCGTGGAATATTAACGTGTCACTCGACTCACTTTTTTTATATGTACTTGATGCTCCTTCTAATCTAGTCTTCATGAATTAGACCGTAAATTTTTTCATATATGTTTGCTTGCGTTTGGTCTATCATTTTATTAAGGTTTATATATGATTTCGTAAAGACTTCTATTTTTGTTTCAAATTTGACTTCTTTTGCTGCTTTTAGGACCTCGTTTAAAGTTTTACCAATGCAACCGTCGTCTAGTTTTAAAATTCCGGCGTTTGATGATCGAAAGAATATTGATGAGTCTTGTTCACAGCTTACATAAATTGATTCATTTTTATTTGTTGAAAAACCTCAAGCATTTTCTTGAACTAGTTTTATCCAGTGGGTTTGTTCCAATTTTCTTACTTTAATATTACAATTTCGTAAATCTGTTTCACCTTGGGTGATTATTCTAATTTCACAGGCTGTTGATGAGCTTATTTCCATAATTGGATTCAAGTTTTTACAGATATATATATCTCTGACGTGTTTGCAGCTGTTTAGCTTTTCATAATCCAGGGATATGTATGATTGGTTATTTTCTTCTATCGCTATATATTTGAATTCTGTGTAAATATATGCGAAAACTTCTAAATTGCCTATTTTCTGTTTGATAGGTAGCGGCTAAAGTTTATACAAATATAAGTGGTAATATTCGAGCAGTGGGACGAATAGTGCATAGTTTAATTGGCTGTTTGATATGTAAACCATTGTTTGTGAGATTTTTACGATTTCGTCAAGTGAAAATTCGTGGTTTTGTAGGGGAAATTCTGCCCCTATTCTTGCGTTTTGTATAAGTTCCATTGAATTTTCTAGTTGTTGAATTTTTTAATTGTGTTCCTGTTAATTTTTAAAGGAAAAAAATTAATTTGGGTATTTATATCTGTATATGGAAATTATAATCATTTCTATGGATAGTGAATTAAACAAAAGTTTTATATTTAGCTGTTTATACTACTACTTAGTATCAGCGAAATTTTATCAAAATTATAGTCGAATCAATAATTTGCTTTTTAGTAGCTTTTGCTTTCACGAGTTATTTAAACAACAATATTTTAACAAATTTTAATCGATTTTTTTTCTAAAAATTGAAATGCAATAGAATTTTATCATCGATTTATTCTGTTGTACGCGCTGTAATGTTTTTGCCACATGCTACTATCATGATCCCTTCTCATGACTTTTTTTATTGAATTATCCGTGCTTTGATTGGTCGTGCTGATTTTGTCTCGCTCGTTATTTATTTTAGAGGTTCTGCGGTCACATTGCTTTCCTATTTCGATCAATCGTGTTATTTAGTTTTTATGAGTTTTTACAAATTTATAATTATAACTTATTCGAAATTACATTAGCGAAAAACAGAATTATTTTATTGTACCTCCTACTCAGAAATTTTGTCATTGATTTTATCTAATTAATCGATTCATTTAAGTTTTGCAGTATTGCGCTATGTAAAAAAAAAAATTTCATATTTTAAATATTACTTTTTGAGCTTATCACTATAATTGTAAAATCATTATAACTGTAATTTTTTTTTTTTTTTTTTTTTTTTGCACTCGGAGCAGGGGGGTGAGAAGACACTTACGCCCGAACAGAACCAGTATCTGAACAGTGTCGGACTCCAAGGGGCAAGGCACTCTGCAAAAGACAGATGCCTTGCCCAAAGCATACCGACAAAACTCACCCCCCATTCTCTGCCTTATTTAAGTCACACCCGGAACCGTTTATCACATTACATCGGGTTGACTTAGGCCATGTATCCTCTTTAATGAAGATCCTTTCTTTCTTTTGTCCTCTCATCCTGGAGGTTCCTTATTTCTCCTTCTTGTTATTTCCCCATGTCGTCAAATAGATATATACATAGGTTTATAAATTAATAAATATTTAAATATATAAATAAATAAATAAATTAATATCCTTGTACGTCCTCCATTATCCCCCCATTGGTACCGCGTTCAAGAACCGTCTATTTTGACTGCTCCTACACGCGGCTCCTAGTTAGGGTGTCGTCAATAACTTTTTTGTATGCAGAATCTCCTCCACGTACCTTGCCACGACGCTCCATGATTCCTCGTTCTGGAGCATTTTTCCGACTATGTTATCGGGTGTGACTTCTTCAACCTCTGCTTCCAGCGCTCTCCTTTTAGTTATCCAGCGGTCACACTCGAAAAACGTGTGACGCGCGTCATCTCGTTTGTCGGGACAAAATACACATTCAGGGCTCACGACCTTTCCCATCCTGAAGAGATAAGATTGGAAAAGCCCATGGCCACTGAGGAACTGTGTCAAGAAGTAGTTTACCTCTCCGTGCCCTCTCTAAGTCCAGGGCGCGACCTCTTTTATGAGGCGCCTGGTCCATGCACTGTCTACGCGGTTCTCCGAGACTGTTTGCCACGCCAACATTGTAGCTCTCCTAACATCCGCTTTAATATATTCTAGGTCTCTCTCATTTTTCCTTTCGTATGTAAGCTTGCGCTCTTTGGCAAGTAGCTGAATGGGAATAATTCTTGCGATAACAAGAACTGCCGCTTCCGAGACAGTCCTGTATGCGCAAGAAACCCTCAGAGCACCCTGCCTCTGCACTCTTATCATACCTTTCGAATATATATCCTTATCCAGTGCCTCACTCCAAATCTCCGCTCCGTACAATAGGATGGAGTGAGTTACGGACATTAGCAGCTTTCTCCTGCTGGACTTTGGTCCACCCATGTTCGACATCAGCCTGCTCAGGGCTAACGTCGTGGTACCTGCCTCCTTGACCCTTTGAGAAATATGTTCGAAATAGGTCCGCTTCGTATCCAAAACTATTCCAAGATATTTGGCGAACCTTTTCGTCTCTATAATGGTATCCTCGTCAACCCGTATTGGAATAACGGTATTGATTTGCTTCCCCGTGAACATCACGATCTCGGTCTTAGCGACTGCCAGACTTAATCCGTGCTCTTCCATCCATGCGTTTGTCTTTAACATGCAGACGCTCAAGCTATCCTGTGCTTGTTGCACGTTCCTTGCTATGATCACGAGGGCAATATCATCCGCATAGCCTATCATAAAGCAGCCATCCGCTAGCTCCATCCTCAGGATACCATCATAAGAGATGTTCCATAGGTCAGGTCCCAATATGGAGCCCTGAGCTGCACCAGCTGTCACTTTCCTACTTCTCTTCCCTTGAAGAGTCTCGTACAATAGTACTCTGTCACTTAGGTAACTCTTCATTACCCGCATCAAATAATTTGGTACTGCAAAGTCATTTAGTCCTTGAAGGAACTTTGTCCACTTTGCAAAATTGAATGCGTTCTTGACGTCCAGGGTGACCAAAAGAGTAATTTTACGTGAGTAATGATTACCCGTTTGGACCCTGGTTATCGCGTCAACGACCTCCTTCACAGCCCCGATCGTGGACCTCCCCCGTCTAAATCCGTATTGCCGAGGAGATAAATCCCCTGCTGCTTCTACTGCGTTTAAGATACGCGGTTCTAGCATTTTTTCGAAGCCCTTTCCAGCTGTATCCAGCAGTCCTAGTGGTCGCCAGTAGGACGGGAGTGTAGGATCTCCCTTTCCTTTACTGATAAGGACCAACAGTGCCTTTTTCCATCGCCTACTGAATACTCCAGCTCGTAGGCACGAGTTGTACATCATTAACATCAATGACGGACACTCGTGCGCAGCGATTCTTATAATTTCGGCTGGTATGCCGTCTGGGCCGGGGGCTTTCTTATTTCTGAGAGAGTCTACGGCAGCAAACAGCTCTTCTTGCGTGAAGTCCGGGATTTTGGTTACCCTAATGTCCTCCTCTTGGTCTATTCTCTTCGGGAGCATCGGAAACAGAGCATCAACTACTGTCCTTGCTTCCTCTTCGTCCATTAGTGAGCTAGCAGCTAATCCCCTTAGCTTTTTTGTGATTATCTTGAAGCCCAATCCCCAGGGATCGTTGTCCACTTCAAGGCACAGATTCCTTTCGCAGCGGATCTTACTGGCATTGATTTCCCGCCTCAAAGATCGCTTCACTTCCTTATGAACTCTCATCAGTTCCCTTGCTTCTTCGCGAGACTTGGCCCTAGTTGCTCTTCTTCACGTCATGTGGCTTTGCCTGCGTAACTCTGCAATTTCTGTGCTCCACCAATACACAGGTGGGTTTCTTCCATTAAACCTTTTTCGAGGCATGGAAGCGTCACATGCTTTTTTGAGCAGCGTCATTACTTCCGATACTACATTCTTCGCGTCTTCCTTACTTCCTACTCTGCGGGGTTTCATTAGAATTGCCCTTTGTCCCGTCATTAAAACTCGTATAAATTTTTCTTTGTTCAGCTTATTGAGGTTCCAGCCTCTTGGTTTTGGCCTATATGCCTCTCCAGGGGGCAGTCTCTCATGCTGAATTTCGAACGAGATGTACTGGTGGTCGCTCGCAGTAAAGACTTCCATAACGTGCCAGTTATTGACTCTCGTACTCAGGCCTTCGGATGCGAAGGAAACGTCAAATATTGTTTCAGTGTAGCTGGGCCTTCTAAAGGTTGTGGTGTTACCCACGTAATAAATATGTTTAACTTATAATTAAGAGACTCTTCCTATTTCAACCAAATAATTTAGTGGACCTTTGAGGGGCTTGATAAAGTTTTGAAAATTTTACTAAATTTATAATTGAATACTTTTACCTTTAATTGTGCGAATTCTAACGTTTAATTTTGAATTTGATAAGAAAACTCTGACAAGTAATTAGTACTATGGTTCCTTGTTAGCCATAATTTAAAATTAAAAGGGAAAAAAAATTTACTAAAATAAATTATGGAAAAAAAATCTATTAGTCTTAAAACTAATTTATTACATGTGTTAGAAATTAGATACTAAGTCGATTAGGAATAAAATTGTTGTTTCTTTTGCAAGTATTTAAAAAAAAAAAACTGAATTTATCGATAAAATTAAGTATCCGATCCCAATAATCGAGGGTGAAAGATGTTTCTAAAATTAATATCTTCGGAGAAAAATAAATAGGTACTACGTTCAAAAGTTTGATATTTTTGTATATGGCTCATTATCGTTTCCTTTGCAACAGTGACGTACAGCACGTTTCTGACTACCAGAGATATTAAAAAAAATTTTTTTTTTACTTTCAATAAGTTTTTGGTGGTACCCCATAAAATCAACCAAATTTATAAAACAAAAAAATATAGCAAAAAAACCTTTACCGTTCCACTTTTTTTTTAATTATTAAATATTTTTAAAATTTACTTCCAAAGCTCGTTTTTTGTAAGGATTATTCAAAAATATACTAGATAATTGCTAACAATTATAGACTGTGCGAAGCATAACAACCCACTAAATTTATTCCTAAATACAGACGATTTTTATTATTTGAAATATTATTAATTGGGTATATTAGGTGAAGTAAATAATCAAACTCATTTTGTTATAAACAATAAATATTTAATGTACAAAATATTGTATGTGTACATTTACAGTATTAGCGTGTTTATTTACAAAGATGTTGAAAGTCGTATTGAGTCAAATAGTCTTTTGACAAGTATAATATACTTTGTAATCTTGTTGCTTTTTCGTCCGAGCAACGCATGGCAATATTGGGTGTGTCTATTGAAACTATTCGTGCAACTGGATGTCTCGTATTTTTCAAAAATGTTTCATTATGTGTTTTAATTTGTGCACACGTTGGATATAAAGAAATTGCGTTTTTAAAATTGTTTAATTCTTCTTTGGGGATAACGGTTTCTCTTCGGTTATATAATAAGTTATAATTTTGTTGAGACAGTTCTGCATTTGCTATTTCATTTAGCAATTGTGAGTAAGGGGTATGATTACCCTTTTGTCTGTGTGCGTTTTAGAGACAATAATACTTTTGTAATTGTTTAAAAATTATTCTTCCTTGTGTTTGTAAATTGTCTGTAATTTTTTTATCACTAAATACTGCTGTATCTCCAACCGGTGTCAATTGATTGTACTCTCCAAGTAAGTAAATTATGATTCCGCCAAAAGGTTCGTCAATTTCATTATCATGTATTTCTCGACATCGTGATTCTATCTGAAAAAACGTTCTTAAACCGATCAAAGACATTTCATCTATTATTAAAAATTTCGAATCTTTCAAATCCGTTTGAAATTTTTTTGCATTTTGATTTTCTAATTTAGAAAATAACTTGTAATTTAAAGGTAATCGTAGCAAATAATGTAATGTTAGTCCATATATGTTAACTGATACCATACCTGTTGATGCCGCTACTTTAACCGAATCTTCTCCGAAAATTGATGTAATCCTCTTAACCATTTCTTTGATTATTGTGCTTTTACCAGAACCAGCTTTGCCTTGTATTATAACTCTTTTTTTACTATTTGCTATCGTAGTACCGTTTTGTATACTGGTTATTTGAGTATCTAATAAGTTTAATATTTGTTGTTGGTCATCTGTAAACGATATTTTAGATTCTATATTTTGTTAATATATATTCTTTTCTTATTGAGATTTGTAGGTATTCAGATAAGAATGTATTTCTAATTTAGTTGGTTTGTTTTCAATAGGCATATTCCAGTTATAACATAAATCTATCGCCCTTTTTCCTAAATCTCTTTCTAAATTGTCATTTTGGAATCCTGATAGAAACTCAAATGCATTTTTTATGTTATCATCATTTATTTCTTCTGGAATTTCATCATTTTCAGTGAATGCATTTAAATCTATGTTTTCATTGTTATTTATATTTAATGTTTCGTAAATTTGCTTCCATTTATTTATATTTTCATATGATTGAAGAATATCATTATAATCATTTTTAAATGGTATGTTTAAAATACATTGTTGTTTATAAAATTTTCATCTTCAATTTTATTATTATTTATTTTAAATTTCGGAAAAATTCTAACAATGTTTTCTTTCCGTCGTTTTGTAAATTTGTTCTTGACAATTGTATAATTTTTAGCGAAATTTAATAATGTTAAATTATTTAGTTCTTTTGGTCTGATCTTATATTTTTCTATTAAATTACAAGTTTTTGTATCAATATTTTCATCATTTGATTCATTTGTCTGAAATCAAAAAATTATTTATATCTTGTTTAATAGTCTGTTGAAAAGTGCGTAAAATTGTTTCTCGATTTACGAATTATTTGGAATCGAAAATTCGTTCGCAAATCAAAAAAATAAAAAAAAATTCTAGTTGAGTTGTATGTACATTATTGATATTATAAGTAAAATTAAATATTATGGTACTAATTGAATTTAAATTTGTTATAAAAATCCTTTGTATTGCATTAAAATAAAAATAAAAAATAATTAAATAAAAAATTAAGCCTAGAGTAAAAATATAAAGTCATATATGAGTAAATTTAAATGTAGTGAGTGCGAATGTTATGTTCGTGTCCTCAAAACTGCCCCAAAGTGTTTTTTTCTGAAAGTACTACCAAAAATAAGTTACCAGACCAATTTTTAACCTCTCAGAGCAAAATCTCGATTTTTGGCAGCTATTTTAGTGTTTTTGATTGTTGTAAAAAATGTAAGAAAAATGAGACATAATTTTTTTTATTATTGCTGTAAAAAACTCACATTAGCATGAAATATTTTTTCATTTTAGGTCCGGATAGGAAATTTCCCTGGCTATCCGATTCTGGGGCCAACATGCAGAAGGAATCGCTAAGATTTCTCAAATGCCTGTTAGTGAAAATTCTTATAACCATGTTTAAAGTTTTTCTTAAACTTTATATTTTTTGGCAAAAAAAAAATTTCGATGGGACACTACTTTTCGGGAGCTCTAGATAAAAAAATAGCAGCTATCAAAAGATCCTTTTTTACAAATTTCAAATTTCCCGTCAAGTCACGTTAGCAATTAAAAATCTGACCAAAAATTTGGATTCCGCGGGAAATTTTACATAAGGATATATCTTTTCATGTTTTTAAGAGCGTTTATGTTAAAGCAGCAAAATTTTAAATTGAAAGATTAAAATATATCATTTTTTAATGAATTTTTTTATTTCTAAATTATGCAAATTATTAAAAATTGATCAGAAAATTCTTTATTATTTTATTGTTTTTCGCTGTTTTAACATAAACGCTCTTAAAAACATGAAAAGATATATCCTTTAAATTTTTCATGCTAATGTAAGTTTTTTACAGCAATAATAAAAAAAATTATGACTCATTTTTCTTATATTTTTTACGAAAGTTAAAAATACTTTGGGTCAGTTGTGAAAACCCAACCATACAAATCGCACTCACTTCATTTAAATTTATCCATATAGAAAAGTAAAGATTTATAAGTTTAATTGATTTTAATAAATTTTCTTATTAAATTTAAACAAATAATACTAATTTAAAAAAATATTATTTTTCATTTCATTTCATACATACATTAGTTGAGATTAAGAATAAGTTGTATAGTATAAATAGCTTTGTATTATTGAAAATATTATTTAAAATAAATAAAAAAGAAGAGATTATAAAAAAATGTTCTAAATTTAAGTTTTCAACTTTGAAGTTACATGAGTCGATGACTTGTAAATCGTTAAATTACTGTATATAAGTTATTTAAATTAATTAAAATGAATTTATTATGTCTAAATTTAAAATATAATTATAAGAGTTACAGTTCCATCAAATAAGTATTGTTAAATTACGTAGGTTCATTTTATTTTAAAGATGTTTAAATAATTAGTAAAATTGTTATTTATATTATTGGTAAGGAATTATATATTCACCTTTATTTGTATCCAATCGTCATCTTGAATTACTAAATTGACGTAACTCCGTGAACTGTGATATAGAGGCCAACTCATTAACGAATGTACTATTTCTTGAGCACTGTAGTCTCTTTCATGTAATGTAGAAATGAATAATTTTTGAATTGCTGATTTTGCTAATAGTGAATCTGACATGGATCCTTAAATATCCTGTAAACACTGTTGTAAATCATTTGAGATTTTTTCACTTTTGGATGCATATTTAGCAATATAAAATTAAATAGATTCTTCTGATGCAATCGGAGAAAAATCAGTATTTGCCCTCCAAATAGATGTTATGATTGGATTGTATCTTTGTATGAGTGGATCATTCCGTTTAGGATGATATCGTAAATATCCGTCTGAATCATCAATAATGCTTTCTTTTCTTCCTCGTTGAGGGAAATTAAAACGGCATGTTAAAATTGTGCTTTTATATTTGTATCTCATACAGTGTTTACCATGCATCGTATGACGTTTCGGTTCATAATATTGAAAAATCAGAAAATTTTTTAGGCTAAAACACTGGATTTTTTCCACCAGATATTTTTTTTTCTTGCTTTAAAAAACACCTCTCTAAAGTCAAAAGTTCATTTTTTGAAGTTTTTTGGTCCGCCATCTTGGGAAATCGGAAAATTTTAACATGGAACATGTTCATTGTATGGGGTATTTGAAAAAGTTTGGCTTGGCAGGGGGGGGTCAAAAATTGACGTTTTTAGGGGGGGGGGTCAAAAATTGACGCTTTTAGGGGGGGGTCAAAAATTGACGCTTTCAGGGGGGGGGTCAAAAATTGACGCTTTCAGGGGGGGGGTCAAAAATTGACGCTTTTAGGGGGGGGGGTCAAAAATTGACGCTTTTAGGGGGGGGTCAAAAATTGACGATTTTGGGGGGGGGGGGGTGAAATGAACTTCGATTTAGGAACTTAGAATAATTTGAAGTTGGAGTCAGGCCTTGATAACAACAAAAACTTAGAATACTTTAAGTTTATCGACTTAGAATAATTTATATTTCAGGATTTATTGTAATTTAGGTTTTTGGATTTATTACTGTTATGAGTGAACATGTTCCATGCTCGTTGGTTGTGTAGTTACACAAACCGGTTATAAATTTTTTAGATTAAAAAACTGAATATTTTCCACCGAATATTCGTTTTTTTGCCCTAAAAAACCCCCTTATAAAGTTAAAAGTTCATTTTTTCAAATTTATCGGGTCGCCACCTTGGAAAATTAGAAAATATATTCGTGTGGAAAATGAAAAATTATACCTCCAGGGTGTCCTCTTCTACCTGGAATGATTATTTTTATCTTAAAAGTCCTTATTTTTTCATGTTTTATTTCAAAAATTCATTTTTTCAAGTTTTTTGGTCCACCATCTTGAAAAATCGGATAATTTTTTAGGTTAAAAAACTGAATATTTTCCACCGAATAATCGTTTTTTTTTTGCCCTAAAAACCCCCTTGTAAAGTTAAAAGTTCATTTTTTCAAGTTTCTTAGTCCGCCATCTTGAAAAATCGGGAAATATTTAGGGTTGAAAAATTGGATATTTTCCAGCGAATATTTGTTCTTCTTGCCCTAAAAAACCCCCTTGTAAAATTAAAAGTTCATCTTTTCAAATTTATTGGGCCGCTATCTTGGAAAATCGGAAAATATATTTGTGCGGAAAATGAAAAATTATACCTCCAGGGTATCCGCTACAACCAGGAATGATTATTTTCATCCAAAAAGTGCTTATTTTATCATGTTTTATGTCTTATAATCGACATTTCGTGTTTTTAACGCTGTTATTCCAGTAAATTGATAATAATTTCGGTACTATATTTTCGATTTGGCTCAAAATCAATACAGTTCATGTTGGTCTTATATCTAACTTACATATAAATTTTGAACCTAGTCGGAGATCACTGTTACCTTAACGAGTGCGCACAAGAGCGACATTTTGCCGCGGGTATAGACTGTGCTTCGCACAGTCTAATTATTGTTCTCTAAAATACATAAAACTTAGAAAATTTCATATATTCAGGTCGTATGTAACGATTATGGTTTTTAATGGTTTTAAGCTGTTTTTACCTTATAATTATAGAAAAAACGTAATAATATGATGTAAAAGGTTCATTATGGTGACTTTTATGAAATACTGAATAACTATCTAAAAGCCTTGTTTGGACTTTAAAAAAAATTCTTTTTATTTCTTGTTTTGTAAGCTATTTTTTCACCAAAACAAAAAAAAAATGAACACGAGCCATATATTTTTTATTTTGAGAAATTATTAGATTCGAAATATTGAGTAAAAAATGATACTTCTAAATAGTCGTACTTTCATGGGAAAATCAAGACAAAAGAAAAAAAATGAGGTATTACCTCCGAATTAAAGTACCTCGAGGTAAAATTTGAAAGGAGGAAACAACAAAAAAAAATGCTCTTGAATTTAGTCTCGCGTTGTCAGCAACCAATTCCGAATAATTTAAAATGTTTTTTTTTTATGTAGGTTTAATACGTTGTTAATCTGATATTTTCCCAACTTTTCATATTTTTCATTAATAATTAAGAAAAATTGTATAATTTTTGTATTCCGATCACCAACAGACTTGTTGGTGAAATATAAAAATAATTGTTACCCATCAAAACTAATTTTTTTTATAATTTCGATAGATAAAATTCAGTTCCAAATCTGGTCACTAAATATTGTTTTTTTTTTATTTTTTGTACTGGTTGTAAAAATATTACCGGTCCTAGTCCAACCTATATACATACCCACGTATACGTATTCTTTTTTTTTTTTTTTTTTAACGAAGAAATCCGGTTTTTGTTTCCTGAGGCCTCAAAACGTGCTCATATGCGAAAAAAATTGACCACCCATAATAGTTCCTCATTAGGGATCCAATAGAGTATTATTCTTCTCAAAATTATAACAACATCAAAAAAAAATCCTATTTCAACCAAGTATTAAATTTGCCCCTGGATCCTGGCAACCTATTGGTTTCCTTCAATCGTCGTAATAATACTTATATATACTTTGTTTATTGTTGTCGGCTATTAAAATTCCCAATGTAAACCTCGTATTTTGTTGCGATTGTATACTTGTAATTTTATATTAATTTAGAACAAATTTATTTAAAAAAAAAATGTTTAAACGTTTACTGTTATGTATTCAGTGTCAAGTGTTTGCAAAATTAAATTTAAATACTTTTTGGTAAAACAAAAATGTTTGGTTCAGGTTATGTTAGGATCTAATTTTTTTTCTACTTCAGAAGGTAAATCACTAGTGAAAAAAAATAGGTTATAATTACGTACTTAAGTACATAATTATTACGTACTGATTTGACCGATTTTAGTACGTAATAATTACGTGTTAATTACGTAATAATTACGTAATTATTATCTAATATGTATATTCCTAATACTGTCGATAAAATTATTAATTTTTTATTAGAAACACTTTAATCTGTTAAAATTTCTTAAATTTTAATATGCACTTGTATAGAAAATAAAGTAATTTATTTTACTATTTAATATTATGTCTTTTAAAAAAATAATATTTTATTAAGCAAAAAATTACCTCCTCCTGAGCGTAAAACTTGGCACGTTATTTTCTACACTCATTCTACCTGTAGGGGGCCAAAAAGTATTGCAAGTAACATGGGCAAAAACCTTTATCACCCATATCCAGCTTCGTGCTAGTGATCACGCTATTAAAAAAATTTGATATTTATAAGCAGCTTTTTTTATTTTTTGTCTTTTCAAAATTTAGTAATTTATTTAATGTGCATTAGTTGATACTAATGTTGTAATTTAAACATATATAATGGACTATTTTGGTAGTTTCTAATTGTTTAATCTTATAATTTTATAATTTTTGTTAAATTATTGGCAATGTGACAATATTAAAAAGAATATAAATAAAATTATGGTTACACTAGCGAGGAACCCAAAAAATTGAGCAAATATTATACTTATATTATACTTATATCTTATAAATTTTGATTTTTTCTAAAATCATTCAATAATTTTTTGATTTTATTAATATATTATACTTATTTTATATTATCATAACCAAATTTTATTTATTTTTAGAACGTTTTATTAAATAATAATAGTAACATAATATTTCAAACGCCTTATGAAACCTATAATAATAACATCCATTACGCAATATTTAATATCATGTTGTTAGATTTTATCAAGAGTTAAATTTAATAAAATAATAATAATTATAAAAAATTTAATTTTCATATTTTATTTTAATAAAGTTTATGGCTAATTACTATTCCTTTTACAAAATTTATTATAATTCATATTAAACTAAAATAGATAGAAAATTTTGATTAAAAAAAAATTAATTTAATTCATAAGAAAATATTAGAGATAAAAAAGTTATTCAAAGAGAAATTCTGCAATAATAATTTGTCATTTGATATAAAAATAATTTAAGTGAATTTTCAGCAGCTTCAAAAGAATTAATATAACTATATTCGCGAATCCCTAATTAACTGTTGTCTGATTTCTAATAAATCTAAAAGAAGTAAAGTTATTTAATCAATTACTCTTTACATTTATCTCGAGATAAGGTTTAAAAGGTTTAAAATTGCATTTAGTAAATTTTGTTATTTAATTTTTTGCTAAACTTTAATGTCAAAGGCACCGTTCAGTATCCTCCATAATAAAATATCACATCATTTTAATTATGAATATTCTGACTAAATAATAAGCTGAATATTAGGACAATGATCAGTAAGCATGATAAAATCTGTTTAAATTATATTAATTAATTAAAAGATGAGAAGAAAAATTACTATTTATTTATAAATAATTGGAAACTTCAAAACTAATGCTATAATAATAAAAAATAAATGATTTTTTTAAATCTATAGCTTTATTATAAATTACGCACTTATAACGTAATTATTACGTAATTATTACGTACTAAAATCGGTCAAATCAGTACGTAATAATTGCGTACTTAAGTACGTAATTATTACCTATTTTTTTTCACTAGTGATTGCCCTAGATTATTACATATATCTTGTAGAAAAACTCCTTTAAAGAATTTAAAACAATTCTTTATATAGAAAATTAAAACTGTCCTCTTATTTTTTTTTTAGTAAAAAAAAAAATTTATCTGACATATTAGTGATGACAAAACAAGCATACTTAAAACAAAGCTGTAAATTTATTGCTCACTAAGGATTTCATTTTGATTAAGTAATTTAGTATATCTTGCTTTAGATGCAACAAGTAACGCTGAAAGGTTTTTACTTCAAATTCCAGGTATTAAAAAATTGATTTATTTGCATTTAGTTATAATAATTGTTTCCTCAGATGTTCCTGAATCCATTGTTGCAAGGTATTTAAAATTATAAAGAGTGTAGAAAAACAACTTTAGAATCTGTAGATCTTGGTGGTTGGACAACTTCTGGAGTGGTTCAGAAAACTTTCAAATTAAATTCACATACCCTTTGGTGGAGAAAGATAGTTATTGATAAGTTTATTTTCTTAACCATTTTTTACTAGAAGATAACAACAACAAAATTGCTATTGTTGCAAGAATTTTAGTATTTCCAGCAGTTCCTATTTCGACCAATGGTATGAAAAAAAAACGCTGCATTAGTGCATGATGTATTTCCGAGTATGCAAGTTATTCAGATTGAATTTAAATGAAACTAGGAAAATTGATGACTGGAAAGGTAAAACTAAATTATGTCATTAGATTTCGGTTATTTTTTTTTTCAATTTATACTTTCAGTTGCTAAGCTGACATAAAAATGTATTTGTTTCAGGAAAAGAAAATATTAACCTTTGGGAAATACAATTATACCCATGCTTTAGGCACCAATTTTCATTGCATATTTTTGTATTATGTTGTATGATTGGTGTCTCAATTGAAAGTATGATAGAAAATGCATTATGATGGTTTATATATCTAACCATTCCGGACTCCTATTTTACGCTACCAATAATAACTTGTATGACAGTATATTACTTAAGAAGTGGGTGCAGATTCTGATAAACTTCAGAACCCTTGGTACTATGAAGCATGTTTTTCGAGTTTTTCCAGTAATTATGTTTTCATTCGTTATGAAATTTGAAGGGGTAAATTCTACAATAATCTTTTCTTGTTTTCAATGAATTTAAAGTTTAATTTTTTGTTTTATTTTAGACCATTTTTATGTTACTGGTGTACAACAAATTTATTTTCCTTTGTACTAGTTTTCTAGAGGAATTATTTATGTTTTCATCCATCATGCCCCATTTGTTACTTGTATGGTCAGTAATTATAATTTTAATAATTAAATGAATAATTATGTTAACTGTTGAATGTTTGTTTTTTTTATAAATATAAATATTTGTAGCTTAGAAACATCTGCCAACTTTTATTAAATGCCAAGAAAAGAAATAAAAGGGAAAAAGATTATATTTTATTAAACTTGCAAATATTGAAGTCTTACTCTTCATTTTCATTATTTTCAATACCTTGATTTATAAAATTCAATAGATATTTATTTGCTAAAACAGCAGCAATTTTTTTTCTTTGTCAGTGAGCTGTTTATTTACTGCTGCCTCAGCAACATGAGTTCCTTTCATTATGAATATTTTCACTCTAGCTTTTGGTGGAATGGTTCTTAATAACTGTGTTCTTATTGCTAGATCAATTGATGTTGCCATGTTAAGTTTTAAGCTAATAGAAAATTAATTGTATTTGTAGATGCGACACATCACCTATTAAAATTAATTCAAGTGTTTTGTCATCCCATTGAAATTCTACAACCCAGAAAAAATTTATTTTAAATCATGAGAAAAAAAAAATGGTTCTGGCTAATAATGCATTATTATTTTGCTAAACACAAAAGAAATAATGGTTTACATTTCACTGTTAAATTGTTTTCTAAATTAAACCCAGTTCTATTTCCATCAAACAAAGAAATATGGTCTACGGTGGTCTGGCCCCTTTGTTGTCATAACCACATAAAAAAAATTACTCATTGCAAAGTTTCTCCTTTCTTTCCTTTTCCCTCTCATTAGTTATGGATAAAAATTATTCGGATATTTTTAAGTTATATTATTTAAAATCCAGTTTACAGAGTGAAAACCTGCAATTGGTTAATTCATATTACAAATAATAACTTTATTTTCGTTTGGGAAAAGTTAGTCAACAAATTTGAAAATACAAGGCGGTTAGTAATTTCACATTTATCTACAATCTTCAGTATAAAATCTATGAAAAAAGAATCTTCTTCAGAATTAAAACGAATTTTGAACAAGATTACAGCTCCTATACAAGCATTAGAAGCATTAAAAAGAAATACCAAGTATTGGGACGATATGTTAGTATTTCATTCAATTTCCCTATTTGATTTGGATACGCGTAAACATTGGGAAAAATATGTTGGAAATTTAAAAAATTTAAAAGAGCATCCCTTATTTTCAGATTTACTTAGATTTATAGAAAATCATGTTATTGTTTTAGAGTCAATCGAAGATAACACAATAAATGTTACAAATAAGGACTCAAAAAATAACAAAGATAATCAAGTCAAGTGTATTATTTATAACAAAGATCATTCTTTTCCTTTTGCGATATTTTTTTGAACAAAGCTCTAGTTGAAAGAAAAGAATTCGTGGCTAGTAAACATAGATGTTTCAATTATTTAGGATTCTATATGCTGCCTGAATATAAATCAGAAAAAAGATGTAAGTTTTGTCAAAAAAATCATCATTTTACATTGCATTTTTCTAAACAGTCAGATGATTATAAAAACATTCAAAATTTTGACTCTAATGTAATTAAAAATATACATTTGTCTACTAATGATAAGAATGCAGAAGAAAATTTAAATTTATTAATAGTGATGATAAAAATCGTCCTTTTTATAATTATTGACCATAGCTTACCTCTGGGTAAATGGCCTTATGCCTAGATTCTGAAAAGAGTTGTTAAATTAAAAACCGCTACAACTGAATGAACTTGTAAATATTTTTGTAAAAATTGTAAATAATGTAATTTTGTTTGGAATGAATGAATGCATGTGTGAAATTTTTAATATAAATTTACGTAGAAAAAATGTATAATAAAAAATAAATTGTATTGTGATCTATTTATTTTTCTGTAAAAAATTAAGGGTTAAAATTTTAAATTTTATTTTAATTAACTTTTTAAATTGTTTTAATATGTACATAAAAACTAATAATATTTTTCATGTTAATTTATTTTCTATGAAAATGTGCCTTGAGAAGCGGCGCACAGTGCCCAGTCTTATGACAACTATTATAGTAATCACACCTCATTAAATAAATTATATATTTTTGTGCTACTAATTATTAATTTTTATTATTTTTTTACATCACCAGTTTCAGTTATTTAATTAATCATTTATAAAAATACAGTCCAATAAGCTACTCATCAACAGAAACTATGAGAAATTTTATTGTCACAAGTTTGAAGTATTCGATTCGGTACCAATTTTTACGTATTCTCGTAAATTTTTGTTCAAACGGAGGTATCATTAAAATTTTATAAAATATTTTCGAAGCTGGAAAAAAAAAATTTTTTCATTTTTTTATTTTTTATGGTATTTTTAATAAATTATTTGTATGCCTGTGCTTAATGAACGAAATTTCATGAAACCGATGTTAAAATAAATTTAAAATAAGAAATTTTTACTATTTCTGGGAAAGATTAAATTTTTTAAAAATTTGGTTAAAAAGTGAAATATCTGAAAAATAAGATAAAATTTTAATGTCGCCATTGGTATTAGTTGATTCAGTCAATTCTAGAACAATCTATATATACATATCTTAATACTATATATACTATATATATTTGAAAAATTTCTCTGTCTGTCTGTACTCAGTTAAATTTTTTTATTTTCTCTATTATAATGTTAGAATCAATCAGAAACTATAATTTTTCATTATATTTTCACCTACGCTGCTCTGAATAGTTTAAATATGTTTGCATAATTATAAATTTGTTGTGAAACATGATTTTTTGGCAAGGGATCTGATCAACACAAAATTATTCAACACATCAATAATATAATTCTAAACAAAAATGTTTTGCGGAATCGTTTTACAACGAAAATCGCTGTGCAGAAAAGATCAACACAAACTTTTTGTAATCGAAATATTCAACAAACTGGGTAAAGTGATATTTGTTTATGCTATTATATGAAGGAAATTAGTTATTTAATATTTAAAATGGTGTGTTAAATACTTTGACCACAAAAAATTTGTGTTGAACTTTTCAGCACAACGATTTTTGGTATATAATGATTCTGCAAAACTTTTTTGTGTAGAATTATTGATTTGTCGAATAAGTGTTGATCAGATCCCTTGCCGATTTTTAAAGCAACACAAACACAAGTTAATGCGACATAGGGGGGCGTAGCACCCCCTATCACCTATGCTAGTATATCTTAATACTATATATATTTGAAAATTTATTTGTTTGTTTGTCTGTTTGTTTGTTTGTCTGTACCCTAATGACTCAAGAACCACCGAACCGATTGGCATGAAACCGGCGTCAAAATGAAGAAAAAAAAAATGCGGTGACATAGGCTCTATATTTTCTGATTAGCTATCGTAGTTTTTGAGATATTTAATTTTTAGTATTTTTGAACTTGATAACTTTTTTTAAAAATTTTATCAAAAATTGAAATATCTTGATACTATCGAAAAATTTTGCTATAGCACTTCATAGTATTCAATTCAGCACTAATTTTTACGTATTCTCTGAAATTTTTATTCAAGGCTTTAAAATTTTATCATTTTTTTTTTTAATTTTTTACTATATCTTAATCTTAATACTATATATATTTGAAAATTTATCTGTTTGTTTGTCTGTTTGTACCCTAATGACGCAAGAACCGCCGAACCGATTGGCATCAAACCGGTGTCAAAATAAAGAAAAAAAGTATGCGGGTGACATAGGCCATAGATTTTCTGCTCAGCTATCGCAGTTTTTGAGATATTTAATTTTTAGTATTTTTGAACTTGATAACATTTTTTAAAATTTTTAACAAAAATTGAAATATCTCGAGACTATCGAAAAATTTTCGTATCGCACTTCATATTATTCGATTCGGCACTAATGCTTACGTATTCTCTGAAATTTTTATTCAAAACGGAGGTATCTTTAAAAATTTATAAAATATTTTTGAAGCTGGTAAAAAAAATTTTTTTCATTTTCTTATTTTTATTCTAATTTTAATAATTTATTTGTGTGTCTGTGTGTACTTTAAAATGTGATAAATGTAATTGATTTGGCACTAATTTATACGTAAAATTAGTTAAATTTGATTAAAAAAGAAAATTTCTTCAAAATTAAAAACAAAAAAAAAATTTGGCTTTCCAGTTTCCTGTAATTTATATTTTCAAATTTTGAATACGGTTTTTAATTTTACGTTGAAGAGCATAGAGTCTTTTTTTATTTAAAGTATAGTTATATACATCAAAAACACTTCCCGAGGCTTTCCAGTTCCCTGTTATTAATAGAATAATTATAATAGAACCATCTATATATACATGTCTTAATACTATATACTACTATATCTTAATCTTACTACTATATATATTTAAAAATTTATTTGTTTGTTTGTCTGTTTGTCTCTACCCTAATGACTCAAGAACCACCGAACCGATTGGCATGAAACTGGCGTCAAAATGAAGAAAAAAAAAATGCGGGTGACATAGGTCCTATATTTTCTGATTAGCTATCGTAGTTTTTGAGATATTTAATTTTTAGTATTTTTGAACTTGATAACATTTTTTAAAAATTTTATTAAAGTTAAAATATCTCGATACTATCGAAAAATTTTGCCATCGCACTTCTTTTTTATTTTTTATGGTATTTTTAATAAATTATTTGTATGCCTGTGCTTAATGAACGAAATTTCATGAAACCGATGTTAAAATAAATTTAAAATAAGAAATTTTTACTATTTCTGGGAAAGATTAAATTTTTTAAAAATTTGGTTAAAAAGTGAAATATCTGAAAAATAAGATAAAATTTTAATGTCTCCATTGGTATTAGTTGATTCAGTCAATTCTAGAACAATCTATATATACATATCTATCAAAGAAAAGAATTCGTGGCTAGTAAACATAGATGTTTCAATTATTTAGGATTCTATATGCTGCCTGAATATAAATCAGAAAAAAGATGTAAGTTTTGTCAAAAAAATCATCATTTTACATTGCATTTTTCTAAACAGTCAGATGATTATAAAAACATTCAAAATTTTGACTCTAATGTAATTAAAAATATACATTTGTCTATTAATGATAAGAATGCAGAAGAAAATTTAAAATTTATTAATAGTGATGATAAAAATCGTCCTTTTTATAATTATTGACCATAGCTTACCTCTGGGTAAATGGCCTTATGCCTAGATTCTGAAAATTTTCCCAGGGAATGACGGTTTAGTAAGAGTTGATAAATTAAAATTCGCTAGAACTGAATTTACTAGACCAATAAACAAGCTAATTTTGTTTTCAAAATATGGCAGAAATAGCAAAGGTATCATTTTTTTGTATTAAAATTGTAAATATTTTTGTAAAAATTGTAAATAATGTAATTTTTTTGCCTTGAGAAGTAGCGCACAGTACAACTATTATAGTAGTCACACCTTATTAAATAAAAGATATATTTTTTGTACAGTCAGCTTCAATAATGCCTTTACCACCAATACATCTATAAAAATACAAAAGAATAATTAAATATTTAAATTTTATGAGTTTATATATTATAAAAAAAAATTGCATCAAATAAGATAATTAGTAATTTTTTAATAATTATAAAATCTACAAATTAACCCGATTAGAATGCATTTTGAATTGTGAAAATCCACCGAGAACTCACGAAAATCGGGTGAAAATAAAAAATATTGCAGTTTTGAAAAAGTTTAATATTGCCCTTATTTTTCAACCGATTTTTAAAATTAAAATTTCCCTTAAATCGGGTTAAAAAGTAGAATATTAGTGTACAAAAAATCCTTATTTTTATCAAAATTTGCAATAAAAAATGATAAAAAAATAAAAGAAATCTTAATGAACCCTTCTGTGAATAATTAAAATTATATGTAATGTAAATTTTGTCTTAATTTACAGCAGGGTTCATTAAGATTTCTTTTATTTCTTTATCCTTTTTTTTTCAAATTTTGATAAAAATAAGGATTTTTTGTCCAAAAATATTCTACTTTTTACCCGATTAAAAGGAAATTTTAATTTTAAAAATCAGTTAGAAAATAAGGACAATATTAAACTTTTTCAAAACTGTAATGGTTTTTATTTTCATCCGATTTTTGCGAGTTCTTGGTGGATTTTCACAATTCAAAATGCATTCCAATCGGGTTAATTTGTAGATTTTATAATTATTAAAAAATTAATAATTATCTTATTTGATGCAATTTTTTTTTATAATATATAAACTCATAAAATTTAAATATTTAATTATTCTTTTCTATTTTTATGGATTTATTGGTGGTATGGGCATTATTGAAGCAGACTGTACTACTAAATTATGAGTTATATTATTTTATTTTATATCATCATTTTTCAGTTATTAGTTAATTTTTTATATAAATACAGTCCACTAAGCTTCTAAACAACATTAAGTCTTTTATCCATGTGGATTGTAATGAGATTATTTCCGCAAACCGGAAATAATATTATCAATTAATAAATTTGTCAAAAGAATAATTTCGCGTCGCGTGTTCATCAATTATACATGGGACTTACCTTTTTTCTATAAGTTAGAGAGAGACATAAAAGCTTTAAAAATAAATCAAGGTCGGGGAATATAAGGAAACGAGAGAGTGATGATATATAATTTTTTATAAATTAATAATTAGTAATTATAATAATTTGACTCTTTTTTCTTATTCAATTTAAATATGAAAATAACTTTTATTAATAACTATTACACAATTTAGCTCTTATAACTAAAAACTAATCTATTTCAATAAACTAAAAATAATAATTAAATTCACTGTCCTTTTTTATAACTAATAATTTTCACTGTCTTTATATTACTAATTTTCACTGTCTATTTAATCACTTAATAAATTACCGAACACACACACTTTGAATTTACACTAGGAGTCGCAATAGGCTTACCTTCGTCGAGATGATCATGGTGAGATTCCTTGAATTTCTTTTGCTCCATGTGTTACAGTAAAAGCCGTATATTGAAAATCTGATCTTCAAATATTAACTAGAAATCGATGATCGCCTCGTGGTTACGATTAATTTGATTAACCTTATTCAAGTGCACACCGGTTCTTGTATATTATAATTTTAATGATCCGTATTTTCTTTACGATAAACTTTTAATGAAAATTACGGTTAACTTTATCATAAACGACGAAAATATGATTTTTACGGATGTCCGTAATTAGTGCTGCAAAAATGCGTGTTGATTCTATTTTAAAGAAAAACTCCAAAAATGGCTGACGACAATTGATAATTTTATCGATTAATAATGACTTAATTATATGAAAGCCGGTCGTCAAGTGCCGTCGCGTGCCATCGGTCATCGTCCTCCCCCTCTCTCCTCTTTTCTCTTCTCTTTCTTTGATTGATTGCTTGTGTCCTCACTTATGTACCTATATTTTAATACTCTTAATTTACAGAAAACTATATAATAAATTTTTGGCGGCTAAGTTGATTAAATTCAATTATTATAATAAATTTTGAATTTATTTAATTTGTAACAACGTTACAATAGCCCTCCCTCAAGCGGGGCTTTAGCTACGAAAGCCCTCGACTCCTTTATCGAATTTCTTGTACTCTCATACTTCGAATTACAATTTTCCTACCCGTAACATACCTGTCCCTAATCTAAATACATTTAATCTTTAATATAAACAAAAAAAAATAATTTATCTACATCTTTTGATCGCGTTTTCTATTTCTCATTTTCTAATCGGGTTTAGGTTTTACAGGGTAGAAGGGCTTAAATTCACGTCGTGACAATTTTGATCTATAATTAATGACTTTTAAGGGTAGTATTAATTTTTACTATCCTTTAGTAAGGAGACTTTTCCTTAATGATAAAAATAAAAAACGAAAAAAAAAAATAAAATTTTTCAAAAAAAAAGTTAGTATCTTGATCTAAAACATTTAATAAAAAAAATATAATAAAAAAAAAATTTATAATATAGACACATTATTGAAGGATTAATTTTTCTTCTTCTTATGTCTTCGTGCCATGGCTACAACTTCGGGCAGGGACAAAAAATGGGTATAGATTCTCAACCATTTGGGGATATCGTTCAAATCTAAATCGAATAAGCGTAATAATAAAGATCTAAGTCTTTGGTATTCTATTTCACCCGGGTATAGGGATGATTCATTTATGGCGGGGTCGTCTTCACCGTCGTCGTTATCGTCATTTTCTTGAGGTGGGGTAACTTTGGCTTGGGGGTCATCTTGCCATGAATCGCCGTAGGGCGGGGCAGCAAAAAGGTGGGGATATAAAATCCAAATGGGTTTAGCTTTTTCGCCCATTTGCTCGCAATATTGCGTATATCGCATGCGAGCGCTTGTTCTTTTGCATCGAGGGCACGTTTTCACCGTTACGCCCCATCTTCCACAATTATGGCATAGATTTTTCTTTTCTTCTTGGGGGCAATTCCTCCTGCTATGCCCTTCTTCTCTGCAGTTAAAGCACGAGTAGTATGGGGCATCAAGAATCCTATCATAAGGCACTGGATCTAAATCGGAAAATAGCACTCCGGTACTCATATAAGAATCAGGGATTCTATAAAATGGGAAGGAATAGGGGCCTCTTTCGGGTCGATTTCTTATGAATATTTCTTTCTTACTTTTCTTTTCGTCGTCTTTTTCTTCGTCTTCATTTTGATCATTATTTTCTCGTACATCGATTCTCTCGGTTAGCCTTCTTTCTCTTAACTCTTCTGGGACTGGTATAGCTAAGCTCATCAATGGGGGTATAAATTTTTTTAGGGGTTCTTTCTTTTTATCTTCTGGGAGCTTAGGTGTCCTAGGTGGTCTTTTTATCAAATTTAATGGGCTTTTAAATTCTTTTGAAGGGGTTGGTTGATTGCTCGGAGCGCTTTGCTCTTGAAGGGTAACCGCTCGGGCTCTCCTTTTTTCGACCTCTTTACGGTACTCTACTCTGTTTTTAACTTTTTCTTCGTCAATTTCAGATTCAGAAGACGAGGGTTTTCTCGTCTTCTTGTGGGGCAAAACCTTCCGTTTCGTACCTTTATTATCGTCGTTATTGGTAATTGGGTTTGCTGGTGCGGGGGCGGAGGCCTGGTCTCCTAACTGGGTAGGGGACTGTTTCGGCTCCTGGGGCGCTATAGTTGGGGTTTGAGGGGTTTGGGGTATGATCGGGTGAGGTGAGGTTATTGGTGGGTTTAACAGGTCTTCCTCGTTTGCGGATGACTCGTTGAGACTCCACCATGTCTCTTCCTCCTCCGTTAGGTTCAAACTCAGCTCCTCTGAAATCAAAATTAATAATTGGTATTTGATTATTTATTTTTGGGTTATGGTCGATAATATGGAAGGGTGGTTTCAAACGACGTAGCTGCGACACATGGGCTTTAGGTAATCTATTCGGGGAGTCGATCTCGTAAGTATTGGGCGATAATATTTTCGTGATTTTAGCTGGTTCTTCCGTTCTGGGCGCGAGCTTTGCAGAAAAATGTTTATCTGCCGAAGATATACATTGGGTCTTTCTAAGAACCATCTCCCCCTCCCTAAATACCACATCCTTCCTATTTTTATCGTAATACATTTTCTGTTTTTCTCTTGCGTCGTCGATATACTTGGCTACTAAATCTTGGAGAATTTTTAACCTTTTTAATCTATTTTTCCAAGCTTCGGGGTCTATTTTATTAACTAGAATAGTGTCTGATTCCTTCGCTATTTCTATTTCTCGTCTTAATGATTTAACTGGTTTAGGTTCTCGCCCGTAATTCAAGAAGGCTGGGGATACTTTGGTAGAGGATTGCTTAGCGGTATTTACTGCATGGCGAAACTCGTGCAAATGCAAATCCCAGTTTCTATGGTCTGAGCCTATAAATATCCTAATCATCGTTTTCAGGTTACGATTTTGTCTTTCAACGGCGTTTGCTTGGGGGAAATATGGGGGGGTTGTTATAAATCTAACGCCATATTCTTTTAAACGCTTTTTTACTAACTCGTTATCAAATTCTTTACCGTTATCGGCTAAAAAATATTCCGGGGTTTCCCATCTAAACAGTATTAACTCTTCGAAAGCTTGTGCTATATTTTTGCCGTCTTGTTTTCTGAGCGGCTTCAACTCGATCATTTTTGTAAAAAGGTCTTGGAAGACCACTAAATATTTAAAACCGCTTTTACTGCGTGGAAATTCCATACAGTCGGCCGCGACTACTGTCCATGGGGTTTCGACGATACGTTTGCCCATAAGACCTTGTGGGCCCGTTTGGACAGATTTGTGTCTTTGACATTCTAAACATCCTGTTACATATTCTAAGGTATCATGATACATTCCAGGCCAGAAATATGTTCTAGCGAGTCTATCATATGTTTTTGCTATTCCAAAATGACCTGAAAAGGGTTCATGATGCACTTCTTGCAATGCTTTCATTCGCCATTCTAATGGCAAAACTAGTTTCCAATTAATGTCTTCGCCAATAATGGGATCTAGTAAATAATCTTTCCTATGAATATATATTCTATTGTCGTAAACTTGCCAATCGGGGAATTTCCAAGGCCATATTTCTATTTCTTTCATTCGTCGTAAATACCATTCGTCGTGAATTTCTTCTAAGACTGCTAAGTAGTCTTGTTCGGTGTCTTTGTCTGAATTTTTTAAGTCTTTATAGGGTATGCGGGATAAGGCATCAGGGACATAATTTAGACAACCTTTTCTATATTGTATGTCAAAATCCCATTGTTGCAGCTCTAGGGCCCATCGTGCAAGACGTCCCGTAGGTTCTTTTAAATTATTCAACCATTTTAAACTAGAGTGGTCTGTAATGGCTGTAAAATTATAACCTTCGAGATACGGTCTGAACTTTTTTATGGCCCATATTAAGGCCAAACATTCACGTTCTGTGGCGCTATAATTCTTTTCCGCATCGTTAAGTACTCGACTAATATAAACGATTGGGTGTTCTCCGTCCTCATGTTGTTGAGTCAGGACTGCACCCAAGGATTCGTCGCTAGCATCGGTCTGTACCGTAAATCTCTTTGAAAAATCGGGCCTAGCGAGTACCGGGGTACTGACTAAGGCCATTTTCAATTTTTCGAAGGATTCCTGTTGATCTTGACCCCAAGTCCATTTAACGTCTTTATGTAACAATTTAACTAGTGGTAATTTCAATTCAGCAACTTTGTCTATAAATCGGGAATACCACCCTACCATACCTAAAAATCGCCTAAGTTCTTTTAGGTTAGTAGGGGCTGGATATTCCAAGACTGGTTTAATTTTTTCTTTATCTGGTCTAAGGCCGTTTGCATCTAACACAAATCCTAAATATAGAATCTCCTTACAACCGAATTCACACTTTTCGGGATTTATTGAGAGTCCTGCCTCTACCAACTTCGATAAAACTATTTTTAAGTATCGTAGGTGTTCGTCGAAGGTCTCGGTCGCTATTACTATATCGTCTTGATAAGTTATAACGAAGGGTTCGAGATCTGGTGTGATAATCTTATCCATTAATCTTTGGAAAGTTTTCGGGCCATCGGTGACGCCAAAAGGTATTCTGGTGAATTGTAGCAGCCCTAGCCCTGGGAGTGCAAAAGCTGTGTACATTTTTGACGTCTCTTCGAGGGGACATTGATGAAAGGCTTTGCTCAAATCGATTTTGGACAGAAATCGAGCTTTTCTGAGCTTATCCAGGGAAGCGTCCAGGTTCGGTAGTGGGTATGAGTCTTTTTCTGTCACCTTGTTCAGGTCGCGGTAGTCCACGCACATCCTCCAGGTTCCTGTGGGCTTACTGGGAACCATCAATGGTGCACTGCACCAAGAACTGTTGGAATGCTCGACCACACCTAACTTGATCCACTTTTTAGCTTCCTCGATAGCCAAATCCAATAATTTTGGCGACATACGTCTGACTTTGTGTCTTACGGGGACGGCATCGGGTTTCACTCTAATTTTATGCTTAATTAGGTGAGTTTTACCTAAGGGCATTGGGTTAGGAGGTAAACATTCCTTTAAAACTTTGTCTATTTCTTTCTTTTGGTCTATGTTTATTTCTTCTATACCTGCACATTCTCCGTATAATTGTACTTTTTTGTCATTGTCGTTATTACCGAATTTATGCCATTTTTTACCATAATTCCTTACTCTCCATTCATGGCCCGCAGCATAAACTTCAATCTTAAATAAAATTGCGAAGTCCATTCCCAATACCATTTCATATTTTATATTTTTCGCTACTTTTAAGTCAATATTCCCGTCTGATCCATCTACATGTAAGCTTAGTCTTAGTTTTTCAGTTATGGGAGAAATCTGTCCCGTAGCATTTACCATAGCAGTATTATCTATGGGCTTAAGTCTATGTTTAAATTTTTCATAAAACTTTGGGCCTAGATATGATCCATTGGATCCTGTATCGCATAATGCTTTAATATGAGCATCCCCAATTACAATGTCGAAAAATAGTCTATTATCCATCGTCATGGCGGCAATATCTAACCTTTTTAAATCGGCTAGAATTTCACTGATTTGAGCTGGAGTCTCCTCAGTTACTTTTTGTCGAGACGTATTTTCGAATTGGTTAGGAAGGGTTTGCATATCTTGGGGCAATGTTTCCTTAATTAATTTAACTGTATCTAATATTCTAAGTTCTGATTTTTGGGGTTCCTCTACAAAATTTGGCCATTGGTATTTTGTGAAGGGACCCTTTAAATTTTCTTGATCTATTTTACTTTTAATATTTTCTTGTTCATTACTTACTATTTTATTTTCTGGTTCAAATTTTAATTTATTTTCTTGTTCATATTTTAATACTTTATTTTCTTGTTCATTCATTAATACTTTTTTGCTATTACTGTTTTCTCTTTTAACTTTTCTAGTTTCTTCTTCTAATTTATCTTTATCTTCTATACTTATGAGGGAAAAATTTGGGTCGATTTCATAATCATCGTCGTTATTTTCTACAAAAAAATCTAAATCATTATTCCAATTCTCTAATATTTTCTGTTTATCATATAAATTTTCAGTTTCTTTAAATTTATTTGCTTTTTGAATTTTCTCGTCGTTAGTTACCCCTTTTATTGTGCTTTGGAGGTCGCTGGGGTCTGAGCGGCCTCCGTTTGCCAGTTTCCCATAGCTTGGTTCTTTTTGGCTAAACACTTTGTGCAATTTGGAAAAGATACATCCAGCGTTCCGCAACCAAAACAAACTAACCTATCTCCCAGTTGTGGGCAAGCTCTGGCTTTATGTCCCATTTGAGAACATAGTGTACAGAGGCCACTAAAGGGGGCTCTTATATAAGCTTGTGAAAAATTTTGTCGTACGTTTTGGTATTGTTGAGGTGGTCTTGTATTTTGCCATTGATTCTGGGTCGTATGATATGGGTTAAATTGATTAAAATTTTGCTGAGGTGGGTATTGTGCTGTATTAGGTACACCGGGCATTCTAGGGTAGAATGGCATGGTGACCTGTTGCTGGAACCCGCCTTGAGCGTTATTAGACCTACGAGGTCGTGGTTGCTGTTGAAACGTACCAAGTTGAAGGGTATTTGCTTGCTGGTTTTGCTGTTGCTGTAGGTTGGGCTGACCCTGTGCCTGCGGCTGTTTCTGTTGATTAACATTAGTATAACCAGTATTTGTGGTAGTAATAGCGGCCACGTCCTCCGTTTGGTTATCTTGTTTCTTTTGTTTCCCTTTCTTGCCCTTTTTATTATTACTTTTCGTCTTATCGTCTGTAGTACCAGCTGGCGGCGTCGTCTGCTCTTCAGTCAACGTCTGCATAGCTGCTACCTTTGTCTTAGTCGATTTTTCTTCGTAGGCTACTTCTGGCATTATCATTTTATCTTTACTCTTTGGGGCTACGTATCTTAACCTTATATCTGTCGCTCTTTCATGCTTTTTACCTAAATTGATTAAGGTTTTAAAATTAGTTATTTGATGCGTTTGCATATACGTTTCCATGTACCTTTGGTAGTCAGGGTGTAAAACTCTGAGGGCCATTTTTACTAGGCGTGATTCAGATAACGGCTCTTGCAATTTATCGGCTATGGCCTTAAATTTTGAGACAAAAGTCGCCATGTTTTCACCTTTACCTTGGGTTCTGGATTTTAATTCGTCGATATAATCCTCGTCGTCACGAGAGGGAATAAACCTATCAGTGAAAGCCTGTTCGAAATCGTCGAAAGAGTTCAGGCTGCGTTTTTCAGTTCTGTACCATAACCCAGCCTGTTTATCTAGGATAGCTGACACGGCATATTTCAATTGAGAATAGGTTAATCCTGAGCTATCGTGGCAATCTCTTAATTTTTCTAGGAAATCTGCAGCTTTTTCGTTATCACCTTCGAATTTTAAATTCCAATCCTTAAGTGTTCTCACTGCCGTTTTCTTTTCGTTGTCAGTTAATTCTTTTTTCTTTGTCTTTATATGGCTAGAAGTTTCTATAGATTCTAAACTACTGCTATCTGAATAATCATCTTCGGTTTCTGTTTTGCTTTTCCGTGATCTTACTTTTGAACTAAATTCGTCGTTATCTTTATGTTTTCTTATGTTTTTATCCTTTTGTAATTGATTAAGTCGCTGTTTTTCAGCTTCTTGAGCTAATTTTTCTGCTTCTTGTTGAACTTTGGCTCTTTCGTTTTGTAATAATTCCCATTCTTCGGAAATTTGTGAACGTACCCTTTCTCGTTCCGCTTCTAAAATTTTAGTAATTTCATTTTGTGAAAGTGCCCTTGAATTTTCAATTTGAGAGTATTGTTCGGTTTGTTCATTTTGTGAACGTTCCCTTATACATCCTTTTTGAGAAAATTGGTTGGCTTGTTCAATTTGTGAACGTTCCCTATCATTTATTTCGTCGTCGTTAAAAGGACTTGGCGTTTGTCTATCATTTTCATTTGAGGTTATGTTATCGTTAAAACCTGGGGGTGGCAGTCTGCTACCGACTGCGTAGCCCCTCGAGGCATTGTTTACGCTAGTGGGGGCAATTTCGACCCTTGGTCTATTCATGTCCCCATAGTCCCAAAGATACGAATCGTCGTTATACTGAATCATATTATTATGGCTACTTGATAACGGTCCACTCGCTTGTAGCGTTGGAGGCCGCGAATTTTGCAAATTAGTGCCTAATAGTTGATTGTAATAGGTAAATAACTCATATGCTGCAAAATTTGTGTTCTGTCGTTCGGGTTCCTCATTAATAAACGTAGAGGGGCCCGCGACCCTTGTCGACATAATAGTTTTCGTTTGTAAATACGGCCGATTCGTGCTTGTACTTAACGTAATTGTGCTAGTAGTGTTCGTGATATTACTAGTAGCTGCCATATTTTGCGTTATTGTTGAGGTATTAGCAGCAGTAGTAATTTGAGAGCTTAATATGACATTATGTAATTCTGAAATTACTCGGCTGCTATTATGAGCTAGATTTTCGATTGAATTCGAATTATCCGTTTGTCCCAGTTCCCTTTGTGGGTTCGGGATATTATCTTGTCCCTGTTCCCTTTGTGGGTTAGGGTTATCGATATTAAGGTCATGGTCATAAGAGACATCATTAAAGGCTTGTCTTATAGTAAAGGGTATTTCACCTGGTTCTTTTTGATCTATTGCTGAGTCCCAATCGATAGGGGCATTGGGGTCTACGCTCAGGATGTCATATCTAAACAACCTATTTCTAACTTCCTCAAAGGTACCTCTATGTGAGAGATTCAATGAGTCTAGTCGCTGGTAAACGACCCACCCCTCTAGCTTATTAATTTGGTTTATTAAATTTCGGATATTGCGTTGTTCTAAATATTTTTTTCGTTCTGTATTAGTAGGTGCCATTTTCTGATTATTATGCGCTTAATTTGGGTTCTATTAAATTTTTTTAAAAAAAAACAAGAAATTTTAAATTTATTTACATAAAAAAATAAAAGTTTTGTCGCTTTAAGTGTTACTAGGGATAATTTAAATTTATTAAGGTAGCCTGATTAATAAAAAAAAATTTTTATTTTCTATTGAGATTCCCGAAAAAATTTAAATTTATGTTACCTTAGCGGTTTCCTAGTACATCATTAATTATAAGCAAAAAAAATTTTTATTAATAGTTTATTTTCTCGTTATCAACCTTAATTTATATGAATTTTGTTTTTCAAGTTCAAATTTTTACCGTTTTTATATCCAAGTAACTTGTAGTATTAGCAGTTTACTGTTTTTCTCCCCCCCTTCAAAAAGAATTTTTGCGCAAGCAAAAATTATCCTTTAAAATTAGGCAAAATAAATTTTAGGGTCAGATTTGAGGGAATTTAGAAAGCCAATTTGTCGCTAAGTCGCTACGTCGTTATTTTAGGATGGATGACAAGTTTTACTACTCGCAAAACTTGTCTAGGTAAGTTAGAAAATGAGAAATAAAATAATATATAAAAATAATAAATTGTAAATAAAAAATAAATTTTATATGTAATAAAAATAAAAATAATTAATTATATATTTGAAAAAAAAAAATGAACTTATTTTATAACTTATTATACTAAAAGCATACTGTCGTTGTTCGTGTTATCTATATGGGAAGAAATTTTTTTATAATTTAACGTGATAATTATGACTTAATAAAAATTTTGATATCTTTATCTTCAATAAACTATATGAATTTGCTTTTTACTAAATTAAATTTAAAATATTTCTAATTGTTAAAAAAAATTTTTAGCAAAATTCATAAAAAAAAATTTTATTTTATAGTAAAAGTGTAAACGATCGTGAGAAAAGCAATATATCGTGCGCGCATAAAACACGTTTTGATTTATTCGAGTACAAAGATGTGCACTCGCGAGAATTTAAGCGCGTAAATTTATGGGGGAGGTAATGATTTTACCTGAGCTAATACACACACATACAATTTCACTCTCGATAATTTTATCTTACAAAGAAGTTATATTATTTTCTTAAAAAAAAATTATTAATTTAATTTTCGAGAAAAAAAAAAAATTTTAATTTTTGACTTAAAAAAAAATTTTTAATTAAAAAAAATATATCATCATGTCATTTCCTTACAATTACCGAAATTAGTTGGGCGCCATTTTGTAATGAGATTATTTCCGCAAACCGGAAATAATATTATCAATTAATAAATTTGTCAAAAGAATAATTTCGCGTCGCGTGTTCATCAATTATACATGGGACTTACCTTTTTTCTATAAGTTAGAGAGAGACATAAAAGCTTTAAAAATAAATCAAGGTCGGGGAATATAAGGAAACGAGAGAGTGATGATATATAATTTTTTATAAATTAATAATTAGTAATTATAATAATTTGACTCTTTTTTCTTATTCAATTTAAATATGAAAATAACTTTTATTAATAACTATTACACAATTTAGCTCTTATAACTAAAAACTAATCTATTTCAATAAACTAAAAATAATAATTAAATTCACTGTCCTTTTTTATAACTAATAATTTTCACTGTCTTTATATTACTAATTTTCACTGTCTATTTAATCACTTAATAAATTACCGAACACACACACTTTGAATTTACACTAGGAGTCGCAATAGGCTTACCTTCGTCGAGATGATCATGGTGAGATTCCTTGAATTTCTTTTGCTCCATGTGTTACAGTAAAAGCCGTATATTGAAAATCTGATCTTCAAATATTAACTAGAAATCGATGATCGCCTCGTGGTTACGATTAATTTGATTAACCTTATTCAAGTGCACACCGGTTCTTGTATATTATAATTTTAATGATCCGTATTTTCTTTACGATAAACTTTTAATGAAAATTACGGTTAACTTTATCATAAACGACGAAAATATGATTTTTACGGATGTCCGTAATTAGTGCTGCAAAAATGCGTGTTGATTCTATTTTAAAGAAAAACTCCAAAAATGGCTGACGACAATTGATAATTTTATCGATTAATAATGACTTAATTATATGAAAGCCGGTCGTCAAGTGCCGTCGCGTGCCATCGGTCATCGTCCTCCCCCTCTCTCCTCTTTTCTCTTCTCTTTCTTTGATTGATTGCTTGTGTCCTCACTTATGTACCTATATTTTAATACTCTTAATTTACAGAAAACTATATAATAAATTTTTGGCGGCTAAGTTGATTAAATTCAATTATTATAATAAATTTTGAATTTATTTAATTTGTAACAACGTTACAGGATATCAATAAAATCAAAAGGATAACTATTAGCAAATAAAAAGGATTTTATTAACTGCAAATTATCCTGATAGAACGCTGAATGTGAAAGATTACCCTTTGTACATTAAATTATAAACTTTAGCTTTCTTTTGTTCAATTGGATGGTGAGAATTGAAATTCAAAAATCTTGCTGAATATACTATAAAAATCATTTTCTTTTCTGGTTAACATTATGTTTAAGAAACTGATTTTATTATCTTGTTCTTTTTTATCTTGTTCAATATTAGAAAAGTTTGTTTTTATTTTTAACGACGACATCAAGCAGTAACTAGCATCACATAATCATATATTTTCTTTGGGGCCTTTATATCACTACTAGAAGTATAGACGCGACGGGGCACTGGTCACAAAGCGTCTGCTCCAATCATATTTATTTTCTGGAACTTGGCGAAATATTTTTCTACTGCTGGCGTTTTAAATTTAGTTACATTTTCTTTTTTATAATTTATTTATTTATTTAATTTTAATTATTTTTTCAACTTTTTTCACAAGAAAAAAATTTCTCTTTATTCTTTGTGATAATTTATTTTAATTTTTCTTAGTAATTTCAAAATTTAGTTTTTAATAATTTATACAAAGTTAACTCAAATAAAAATTTTAATTAAAAAAATTTTTTATATCTTTACTTCTAATGATTTCCTAATTAATTATTTCATAGACATTTCTCAATATAAGCTCCATAAGAGCCGTTTTCTTCTTAAAAGATAGGTGAGCGGTGGATGTCTAGAAATTTAAATAAAATCAAAATTATTATTAAAATAAATTTCAATTTTTTCTAAATAATATGCTAAAATTTTCAAATTATATAATTAAAAATGTACGAAATCTCTGTAATTTTCATAAAATAGTTCTATAATTTTACGTGTATGATCTAAAATTAAGCGGAGAGGAATGCTGAATTGTATTTTATAATTACTAAGACAAGATAAAATTGTAAAATACCTAAAACTAAATTAAATTCAAATCATGTAATGAGGTTAATTGCTCATAATTTCTGTTTAAGAAGGTTAGACTGAGATTCCCAAAGACACTTAAAATTATGTTAGTGGACCGGTTGTAAACTATAATTCTCGAACAGATTTCTCAAATGATTTTTAATTTTGTCTTGTTTTGTTAATCTCAATAATAATCCTTTAAATATTTTTGCTGAATGTTGGGACTGTTTTGATTAGCAAAAGTTAATGATAAATGCCTTGAATTAAATTATTTATATTTTATTGTATCTAAATTCATTTTTAAAAATAACTAAATATTTATATCAGTATTATAGTATTTTAAGTATCAAGGGCGTAAAGGTTTCGGCACTAGCGTGAGCACTAGCACGAGTGCTCGGCGAAGCCGGGCACGAGTGATAAGTGTTCACGTTCGTGTCTAAAGTATTTCGCCCATGATGCTTACACTATTTTTTGCCCACCTAGGCGTAGAACGAGTTCAGAAAATTCTTTAAACACGAGTTTTACGCCCGGGAGGGCAAAAAGATAATTTTTTATTTCAATTTTCAAATTGTATAATTGTTTATATAATTATTGCTAAAATTAAATTTAACAACTTTTTGGATATGAGAGAGTGTTATGTAAATACACTTTTAATAATATATAATTGTATGCACGTCTTAATAATGTGAATGTAAGAAAAAAATAGATAATATCAAGCGCTACTGTAAGTCGACAATTTACTAGGATTGAATTTGTGTTAAAACATAGATCATTTCACGTTTGATTTTGAGCTTGACCAACTGAGAAGGGATATCACAAAGAGGCAGATACTTTCTGTTATTGTTAAACTTTTTGACCCACTAGGCAGGCTTGCACCAGTGGTTATTACAGCAAAAATCTTTTTACAAGAATTTCGGAGAGATTGATTAGGTGTGTTGTCTGACTCTTTAAAAGATGAGTTCAAAAGTTGGTATACAAACATTCCTGCAGTTAAAACTAAATAAAAAAATTCAAGGTGGCTAAAAAATGTCTCAGAAGCAAAGTATGAAATTTATCAGTTTGCAGACGCGTAAGATAAAGCATATGCTACTTGTACATAATTAAAAGTAACACATTGTGTTAAAAGTACTATTCATTTTCTGCAAGCTAATTAAAAGCTAAAATAGAGCAATCAGTTTTAGTGGATATCATAACGGCTAAGTTTGAGGAAAGCAATTCTTGGATTATTTTTCAACATGATTTAGGTACAAGTTGACTACGCAATGGAGGATTCTAGCATTTACGCACATCAACTCACAAGAAATATCTATCAGGTATTTTCCAACTTATTAATAAAAAGAATATAAATATGAATAAATTATTTATTGTTAAAAAATAATTTTAATTACAAATAAGAGCAAATATTATAAATTTCATTATATTAAAAACTGCGTGAAACGCGAATATATATTTGAAAAAAAGATGTATCCAGGAAGCTCATATGTTGAAAGTTCCGAAAAAAAACCCATCAGATTTGTAATGTAGATAAATAAAAATAAAAGATTATTTTCAGCATTTTGATAACTACGAATAGTGTTGTGCTATTATGAGGAACTGATTCAGTGAGTGAGCCAATCGAAACCAAGTATCAATTGTTGTAAGTGTAAGTCTTTAATTTTATTATTTGTAATCTAATTTTGTATATAAATATTTAATTGCATTTAGAATTATGTGCTTATTTATTTTAATTTTAAAATATAACTCTACCAGCCGTAGTGTTCCAGAACGCAAGGCTAAAGGATTAAGTTCATACATCATTCACTTATTTATTGGTTGTGCAATAGATTTAGATGAACTAAGTTTCAAGCGTAGTTTACGTATCAATGTAAATACATTGACAAGAAACCCGTACAGTTGTTTTATTTAAAATATACTAATATCTAATACGAAAAGCTTACAAATAATTATATATACATCTATGCATTAACCCTTATCGATTATATAGGGACCAGTTGCAAATCGGTGAATACCATAGGGACTAGTCGCGTATTCATAATATTGGTGTACAATTTTAGGCGTAACAATAATCTAAAACCCAGTATTTAAGAAAATAATTTTTTAAACATTGTTAGCTTCTTTATTTACATCGTTGACGGCATCTAGTAATAGAAATGTAAAAATCTATCCTGAAATTTAACAACTCAAAATTAGTAAGATTTTTATGATGTATAAAGTTACCTTGTCACCCATTTGTTTTACAACATTTGGACTAGGTCCTATAAAACGGATGCCGGCATCGCAAACTGCGGATGCAAAATCAGATCTTTCTGATAAAAATCCATAACCAGGGTGAATTGCATCAACATTGTTTTCCTTTGCTATGCTAATAATTTCATCAATATTTAAATAAGCTTGAACTGGTGGCAACCCTCTACCAACTATGTAACTTTCATCAGCCTTTTGACGATGCATTTGCATTTTATCCTCTTCGGAATAAATAGCAACAGACCGAATTCCTAATTCTGTACATGCCCTGAAAACACGTATTGCTATTTCACCTAAAATTGTAAACTTAGTTAAGATCAGCGGATAAATTACATAAACTTGTTTAGAAGCTTAAAGATTTTAATATAATATTGTAAATAATAAACAAATAAAAAAAATCAATATTATCTTTTGTTATTAATGTTTTTATTTAAGGAAACGGCGTACTTCATTAATTTCTTGTGCATTTGCAGTTTAAAAAAATTTTTTGATCCAAAAATAACATTCTAAGAGAAATTTCTTATCTGCACCTATGAGAAAAAAAGTTTTTCATTTTAATGCGAGTTTTTAAAGAATAAATAAAAAATATTATCTCTCATTTTTATAAGAGGCAAAAACACAAAAATGGCTGTCGAAATTCGAGACTTGACTATGCTTGTAAAAAGAAGTTCTTGAATTTGAATATTAATTTCAATTTTCATTTGCAAGAAATTAAATTTTTGTGTATGAAATGGTGTTAATTTAAACTACTGATCTTAAAAAAAACAAAAGTAAATTTTATTTGAGATAATAAAACGTGCCCTGGAAGGGATTCGAACCCATTTATCTTCGGTTCTGCGCACTTACATAAACATAGACATAAGCAAATATGCCTATATTTTAATAATATTTGACCGCCAAGTGGGTGAATGGTTCCATGGTCTTCTATACCGTTAGTCACTGTTATGTTCTGTTTGGTTAAATCCAGTTGTTACCGTCGTTTGCTTTCACCGTTATTTTGTTGTTCAGGCAATTCTTGATACCACTGGACCCCGTAGGGTATATTGTTGTAAAGTGATATGGTTTTAGAGTGAACTAATGTTCAAATAATATTTACACTGGTTTTAGGTCTAAAAGGCCCCGTTTACACTTTGATAGGATGTTGCGACACTAAGATACCCTAAGCATTTAGATAGTCAATAAAAGTGAATGAAATGACCCGAAGTACAAAGTTATCCAGGCGCACGTATCTGTTGATATGATACCCTGAAGTACCGTAGATGCGATCAGATAGTTAAAGCATTTCTTAGAGGAGGCTCTAAAAAGGGTTGGCTAAGTTTTTGAGATTTTTTCTCCCTGACGTATATTCTTATTGGTTTGTTCAAGGATGAATCCATAAAGAAATTTTTATTGTTGCTGAGGGCGTGATACAGAAGGGCGGTGAGTCCTATAAAGTGTGTAAAATGATAAAAAATCTTTAAAAAAATTTTTATATGAATTCAACAAAAAATATAAAATATGAATACTCAATAGTATACTCAATAGTATACTATAAACAATGACGAGAGAAGCACTATTTTTAAAATTTATATTTATTATCTATGTAAAATGATTTAATAGACTATTATGATCAATATTTTTGTTAAAAGAGGTGGAAAATTATCCACGAAACGTTACAAGATATATAAAAAATAACATTTTTTTTATTTTTTTTGCCCTATTGATCGATAAATTCAATTTTCCAAAAACAAGATTTTAAACAAAATGGGCGATCAAATCATTATCAATCAAATTTGTACAAAAGTTTTTTTAATTTATATAAAATAATTTTCATGTACAAAATCTTTTATAACATTAAATTTACTAAAAAAAAAGTAGTTTTATCAAAAACAAATACCTAGAAACAATAGGCAGCTCAGGGAAGCCCAGGGCATCTCCAAATCGAAATTTTAAGAAAAATTATTATTTTAATGTAAAAATTATACTTTTAATGTCAAAATTATAATTTTAATGTAAAAATTAACTAACTAATTAATTAACGAAACGCCAGGGCGGAGAGTTTTGAAAGTGAGCAAAAATAAATACATTGCCTTATAGACACGTGGTTAAAAAGTTCATCCTAATAGTAAAATTTCACGCTCTTTCGGAATGTGACATTAGTTTTGACCTACAACCCTTAAATATACCCTAAAAAGGAGAGTTGAAAGGGATAAATCAGGCATTATTAGAAAATGTTTGGATAAATCAATGAAAAAAGTATCAAATTTTATTCAAAAATGTTTGAACATAATATTTTTTATGTAAATTTAAGTAAACTTTGTATATATTGTGGTCTCATTCATTTTTGTCCTATTTACAACCCTTAAAATGTGCCATGTGGATAACGCTAAATACAAAAAAAATAAAATAAAACTTATTTTTTTTAATTAAAATTATATTCTTAAGTAAAATTGGCTCCTAATTTCAAATTCAACATCAATTTACCACAAAAATTTTTAAGCATTCTATAAATTAGGGGTGACTTTGACAAATTTGCCATAAGGCATAACCCCAATACTGCTGCTTTACCTCGTTCACCCCTATTTTAGAGGGTGTGTCAAAAATTAAAGTTTTTGCACAAAACTGACGTTAAATTTGAAATTAGCAGCCAATTCTACTTAAGAATATAATTTTAATTATAAAAAAGAAGTTTTATTTTATTTTTTTGTATCTAGCCTGTAACGTACTAAATGCTTAGACCCCTAAGATATGCAAATACTTATAAATAATGATACAAATCATATATTATAAGTTTGGTTGGAAACTCGCATCGAGTTGCCATAAGAAAATCACGTATGGCATGCATTTGTGCTTAGGCGCCTGGCACATGTGCATCCCGTACGGACAGCCAACCAGGGTAGATTTCACCGTCGTTTTTCGAAAAGTATAAACTTTGTGAAATATGATGGCAGCACTATCCAGTGATTTAATCAGCTGATAAATTCAAATTTCAATTTCAAATAATAAATTAATTAATTTATTAATTATCAGCTGATTATATCCAATCAAAATAATACGTACCAAAAAATGTAAATAGTTGTAAATTATAAACTAATTAGCTTTTAAGTATTTAAAGAATAAAAATATAAATAAAATAGTCGTTTTCATAATTAATTAATAATTAATTAATAATAATTCTTTTACCAATAATTTAATAAATTAATTAATCACAATAGTTTTATATCAAATCATTATGTATAAAACGAGATATTGCATAATATCTTGTAACGGTCTTTTCATATTTATAATTAATTAAAACCGTCTCTTTTATTAATAATAATTATAAAAAAGTATGATAAACAATTAAATTTAAATATAGTAAGTAAGATAATTAAAGAAAGTCAAACTTTCATGTAATATATAAAAATATATTGTAATGAAATATTCTATGTAAATGTATATAATACTACAACTATAACACTAACAATATAATACTAACATTTCAGAAGGTTTTAGAAGGAAATTCGCAAGTAAAATCTTTTTGCAAGTGTGCATGAGTGGGGAATCGTATATAAGAGAGAGCGATTCCAGCCTCAAGAAATACTTGGCAAGGAGATTTCTCGCGAACTACTTGCTTATGTATATAGTTCGTTTGCAATCAATAAATTCTGATTGAATTTAATTAAATTTGGTTATTAGTTATATTGCCCTGATTCTCTACAACCAGATTGTGATCTTATCATAAATGTTCTCTACAATAACATCTATCTTTTCCGTGCTGGGAATCTGTAAAACCCTGAAGGGTAAGGGCTCTGCGGACCCCTTATCCCGAAGGCCAATTAGGCGGTTTGATTATTTAAAGACATTAAGTGAAATGTTTTACATTTTATGTTAACCCCCATTTAAAAGGGTTACAAGCCTTATCCAAATGGCAATTTTTTAAGGGTTGTAAATAGGACAAAAATGAATGAGACCACAATGTATACAAAGTTTAGTTAAATTTACATAAAAAATATTATGTTTAATCATTTTTCAATAAAATTTGATACTTTTTTCATTGATTTTTCCAAACTTTTCTTATAATACCTGATCTACTACTTTCAACCCCCCCTTTTAGGGTATATTTAAGGGTTGTTGGTCAAAACTAATGTCACATTCTGAAAGAGTGTGAAATTTTACTATTAGTATGAACTTTTTAGCCACGTATCAATAAGGGAATGTATTTATTTTTGCTCATTTCCAAAACTCTCCACCCTGGCGTTAATGAGTTAATTTTCGTTAATTAATTTTTACATTAAAATTATAATTATTTCATTAAAAGTATAATTTTTACATTACAATTATAATTTTTCTTAAAATTTCGATTTTTAGATGCCCTGGGCTTCTGTCTCGGTATATGTAATATACGTTACTTATATTGTACGCGTTTTATATGTATAACTAGCAAAAGTTGGAGGAAGGGGGGGCTCCGCCGCCCCTGTGTCACATTAACTTCTGTTTGTGTTGTTTAAAAAAATCATTTTTCATTGCAAATTTATAATTATGCAAACACATTCAAACTATTCAGAGCAACATAGGTGAAACATTAATGAAAAATTATAGGTTCTGATTGATTCTCTAGTTATAATAGAGAAAATAAAAATATTTAAGTGAGTACGTATAAATTAGTACCAAATCAAGTAATAACAATTGTAACAGTAAATTTTAATCATATTTTTTAGGTATTTCACTTTTCAAGCAAATTTTAAAAAAATTTTATGTATCCTAAAAATAGTAAAAATTGAATATCTCCAAAAGTAAGAAAGCTGAGTCACAAAACTATAGCCTATATGTTATCCGAATACTTTTATTCTTTATTATGGCACTGGTTTCATGTTAAGTGGTTCGGCGGTTCTTGAGTCATTAGGGTACAGACAGACAGACAGACAAACAAATTTTCAAATATATATAGTATATAGTAGTATATAGTATTAAGACATGTATATATAGATGGTTCTATTATAATTATTCTATTAATAACGTGGAACTGGAAAGCCTCTAGAAGTGTTTTTGATGTATATAACTATAGTTTAAATAAAGAAAGACTCTTTGCTCTTCAACGTAAAATTAAAAACCGTATTTAAAATTTGACAATGTAAATTACAGGAAAAGGCTATTTTTAGTTTTGAAGAAATTTTCTTTTTTAATCAAATTTAACTATTTTACGTATAAATTAGTGCCAAATCAATTACATTTATCACATTTTAAAGTACACACAGACACACAAATAAATTATAAAAAATAGAATAAAAATAAGAAAATGAAAAAAATTTTTTTTACCAGCTTCAAAAATATTTTATAAATTTTTAAAGATACCTCCGTTTTGAATAAAAACTTAGGAGAATACGTAAAAACGTGTGCCAAATCGAATACTACCAACTTGTGACAATAAAATTAGTCAATAGTCTCGAGATATTTCAATTTTTTAAAAAATTTTTAAAAATTTTATTAAGTTTAAAACCACTGAAAATTAGATATCTCAAAAACTACGATAGCTGAACAGAAAATATTTGACCTATGTCACCCGCAGACTTTTTATCTTTATTTTGACACCGGTTTCATGCCAATTGGTTCGGCGGTTCTTGCGTGATGAGTGGACAGACAGACAGACAGACAGACAAACAAATAAATTTTCAAATATATATAGTATTAAGATATTAAGATTAAGATATAGTAAAAAATTTTTTTTTTTTTTTTTAATTTTAAAGCAACGTACGTTTTTAATAAAAATTTAACTAAGTACGCATAAATTACATTTTAATATAGAATATAAATTACATTATAATATACACAGACCCACAAATAAATGATTAGAAATACCATAAAAATAAAAAAATGAAAAAAATTTTTTTACCATCTTTAAAAATATTTTATAAAATTTTAAAGATACCTCCGTTTTGAATAAAAATTTCAGAGAATACGTAAAAATTAGTAATGAATCGAATACTATGAAGTGCGATAGCTAAATTTTTCGATAGTCTCGAGATATTTCAATTTTTGTTAAAATTTTTAAAAAATGTTATCAAGTTAAAAATACTAAAAATTAAATATCTCAAAAACTACGACAGCTAATCAGAAAATATAGGGCCTATGTCACCCGCAGACTTTTTATCTTTATTTTGACATCGGTTTCATGCCAATTGGTTCGGCGGTTCTTGCGTGATGAGTGGACAGACAGACAGACAGACAGACAAACAAATAAATTTTTAAATATATATAGTATTATAGTATTATATAATATAATATATAATATACATTGTACTTTACTTTATACTGCGCATGAGCGCCTCTTTTGTATAACGACAGCGAAAACAAGTTCGCTCTCAGACGTGGCGAAGTGCACACGCATAATCAATAAAACGCTCTGATTTATAATAGCAAAATGGCCGTCTCAGTTATTTTCACCTTAGTTCCGCAATTATCCATCCTTATTTGGAACATCTGGTCTCATCGAGCCGAATAATAGAGTTTTTTGTGCGGAACAAAAATATTCATAAATAATATTTTTTATATATTTTTTGCAACAAAAGGTTTTCAAAAATGTGTGTTCTATATTTTCGTGCACGTGCAAGTCTGTTTTTTGTTTGTGAATTTTCAAGATTTGTGCGTATCAAAAAATCCATTACATCCTGAACCATCTGGTATCATCGAGTAGATTTTTTATACTCAAAGTGCAGCACATGTCTCAAACATAATATTTTTTATATATTTTTTGCAAACAACGTTTAAAAAAAAAAGTGCGTGTTTTTACATGTTGTGCACGTGCAAATTTTTGTATTTTTTTTTATTAAGACAAAAAATATTTTGGGAGCGAACAACCATTAAAAAAGTAAAAGTGAATAATTACTTTTTTAGTCGTTTTAGTGCACGTGAAAAATTTAAACAACAAAATACAAAAATATATTGTGCACGTGCAAATATTCAAGAAGATTTTTTTTCGGCCTTATGCATTTTTATACCATAATTTCTCAAAACATTTCAAGTCAAGTCGACATCCTTCAAGTCAATATATTTTGTGCACGTGTTATAAAAAAAAAAAAAAAAACTTAGCTTGAAAATTTAACCTGGAAAAATTTTCTTTTTCGTCGTCTGTCGTCCGCAAATTTAGTATTTAAAAATTTTAACCTGGAAAAATTTTCTTTTTCGTCGCCTGTCGTCCGCAAAATTAGTATTTGAAAAATTTAACCAGGCAAAATTTTCTTTTTCGTCGTCTGTTGTCACCACATCTACTGTCAAAATTGATAAAAAGGGAAAAAATCATCTACGAGGCATAATTTCGTCACCAGAAATTCAAAAAATTCAAAATTGTCACTTTGGAGGGGCAGCATAGAAGTATCATTGGTCAGCCATATTTGTTCTCGCTTTATCATACAACAACGCCATCGAGCTTCGATCACAGTCGGCAATCCACGCTGTCCTTCGTCATCTTGAATTTTTTGTTTACTAGCAGACAACATCTCAACAATCAAAGGGAGGTTATATTTCACGTCTTTAAGTATTTAATATTATTTTAAACTTAAGCTTTTTTCAAATAATTAAACAAATTGTTTTTTTTTTTATTATTTTTTTCTTGTGGAATCTTTATTCACTATTTAATTTAAAATTAAATACAATTTAATAAATCAATAATTAGATTGTTTTTATTTAATATTTTGTAAAAAAAATTTTTATAATACTTTAAACAAATTATATTTTAACTAAATAATTAAATTTTTTGCTTACTAAATTTATTAGTTCTGGTTGAATCAATATTTTACAAATAAAATGATCAAATTACTCTTTATTAAATAATTAATCCTTTTGATTGCAACTTCTATTGTAAAGATTACATTTTTGATATTTATCAGTATTCATAAAATCTATTGTTAAAATTTTTTTTTTTAATTATCATATTCCGTTTTACTAAATAATTATTATCATTGATTGCAAATTCAATCGCAAAAATTATATACCTTTTTGCAAGAATTATTAATACTAATAAAACATCAAACAGATGTTTCGTCAAATACTTGTACATAAAGCTGATCAAAAATTTCAACAAATTTTATGGCGTTTTGATCCTAATGATAAAATAAAGGCTTGGTCACTTCAAACTGTTACTTATGGCATGGTCAGTAGTCCTTACTTAGCTATTAGAGTTACTAAACAGTTAGCAGTTGATGAAGGTCATAATTACCCTTTAGGTGCAAAAATTCTTAGTAATGAGACGTACATGGATAACACTTTGTCAGGTGGTCATACTTTAGTAGAAGCTTCTAAGAAACAGGCAGACTTGATCAATATTTGCAAGGTGGGTGGCTTTGAATTGCATAAATGGATGGCCAACCACAAATCGTTACTAAATCAATTTTCAGACGACCTTCAGTCAGACTCAGACCCTTCTCATTCTTATTTTAGCTTATTAGGCCTAAATTGGAATCCAATAGAAGATTCTTTCTTTTTTAAAATTGAGATTGACCAATTTAAGAAGTCAGTCATTAAAAGGAGAGTGGTTTCAAGTATTGCAAAATTATATGAACCTTTAGGGTGGTTAGCCCCTGTAATAATCACAGCTAAAGCTTTTATACAAAAGCTTTGGTTAGCCAAAATTGATTGGGAAGACAAACTATCTCAAATTTTGGAGACTGAATTCTTGAGCTGGTACAATCAAATACCATTACTAAATACAATCAAAGTCAATCGATGGTTAGGTTATCTTCCAAATGCAAAATTTGAAATCTATGGTTTCGCTGATGCTTCTAAAATAGCTTACGCAGCGTGCGTTTACTTAAAAATTATTAGTTCAAATAAAACAGAAGTTAGGTTAATCCAAGCTAAATCAAAGGTAGCTCCTTTAAAACCATTGCTGACAATTCCAAAATTAGAGTTAAATGCAGCCCTATTATTGGCAAAATTGGTTAAAAAAGTAGAAAGAACTCTAAAATTGGAATTTGTCAACACTTATTTGTTTACCGATTCAACTGATGTTTTGTACTGGTTAAAAGACCATCCATTATAGTCAATTTGTCGCATATAGATGCTCTCAAATTCACAGTCTCCTTCCTGATGCTTTCTGGAACCATGTCCGCTCAGCAGATAATCCAGCAGATTGTATTTCCAGAAGAATCACCCCTGAACAATTGCTTTCTTTTTCTTTGTGGTGGGAAAGAAGCCATTTAATTAAAAATCCTCACTTGTTTGATAAAAAAGATGCATTTCAAACAAAAAATATATGCGATTCAAATTGTCATTGTAGTTGTTTAAGTACAAATACCAATGCTGTTATTAATAAAGAAATGAAAGTTTGGGATTTAATCAACAGGTATTCAAATCTTAGTACACTTTTAAGAATAACTTCAATTATTTTAAGATTCATATTTAACATTATTAAAAAATCTAAAAAATTAAATATTTTAGAAAATTTAAACTTATTTTCTAATCTTTGGTTTAATTCAATTAAAATTAATAAATCTTTTCCTGTAGTTACGGTTATGGAAAAACATAGAGCCAAACTTACATGGAATATCACATATTCCAGCTGCAAATCAAATTGCAGATATTTTAACAAAACCATTATCAAATGTCAAATTTTTATATTTCAGAGAAAAACTTAGTCTTGTATAAAATGAAATAAAATTATTGATTTTAAGAAGTAAAAAAAAAATAAAACTTAGTGTTATATATTTTAGAAATTGTCTGGTCGGGTTTCACCTAGGTTTCCCCGTATTTATACAACAAATGTTGGACCATTTAAGAGATTTTTTTAAATTAAATGATAAGTGATTTTAGTTATAATATGATATATGATGTATTATTAAACAAATAATTTTTTTTCTATAGATATAATTTTGAAGGGGGAGAGTTGTAAATACAAAATAATATCTATAATATAAGTGTGAATGTTTTCCGGACCGAAGTAATACCTAAACAGGTAGTCCCGGTCCGGATTCTATGATATTGTCATAAATGCAGGAGGGTGGGGAGTTTAGTGGGTATTGTAATTCCTCAATTGTGTATATCTGGGCAACCCCAGATACAAATTTGAGGTTGAGTCCCACATAACCATACAGTACGCGTGTATGGTATGCGTAAATGCATTCTCCTCGTCCTACGAAAAAGGCCCCTTCTTGAAGGGGCCCAAAAAAAAAAAAAAATAAAAAAAAAAAAAATAAGTGTGAATGTATATGTGTGTATTTTCATAAGATATAAGAGTCTCAAAACTATACAGCTGCCCCATGTATTATGTATAATTATTACTTACATACTTCCTTTTGTAATGAAAGTTTATCTTTTATTAATCAAGATTATGAATTACCGCGGCCATAAAAGATTAATAAGAAACATGACGGCCGGACCAGTTCGCGGAACGGCTGGACCGTTGAAACAATAAGAAACACGTCAAAATTCTCATTCTCGCGCCAGGCCTTTGCGAGCACAGACGTAAAAAATAAGTACATGTCAAAAGTCTTGACAAAAATTATTAAATCAATTGAGTAATCATTAAAGTAATTTGCAGTTAGTTAAAGGCCAAAGTCTTATTAATTAGATTAATTTTGATCATTTTATTAATTTTAATTATAATTTACAAAGAAATTCCTCAAGTGACCAAGTAAATCAAATAAAGAAAGCATTCTAAATTAAGACCCAATATCAATAAATCAACAGAGGTTTATCATTAAATAAATAAGTTATAATTATTAAAATATGTACATAAGTTATCGTTTAATTATGAAATTATTAAATAATCGTTATAAAATTATTAGTATTTAGTTTTTTATAAAGTGATATCGAATATATGTGTATGAGTGAGAGAGCACATATTATATTATATATTTAATATTTATGTATGTGTTTATACCGGCAACAACCTCGTGGTAAGTTTCTTTATTTTTATATGTTAATTCTTGTTATATAATAATACGCGAGTATATTGCCAATACATACTATTAAGTGATCATAAGATGGCCGTGCGCTTCATTGGAATAAAAAATAATATTGCATTAAATTTATTATTTCTTTACAATGCCCAATTAAAAATAAAGTCATTTATATATTATTGTAATTTTAGTTTTCTTATCTATTATTTATCTTTTATTGTTTTCATTAAATATTTTTATAATTAAAATTCAAATCTTTTATTGACTTAGCTACCCTCTCCCCCTTATCCAGAATCCTATATATATTAAATTATTATCTTATTAATTATTATTATCCCATATATATTAAAATGAAATAATTTAAAAAATTGACTATTTTTGATTTTATTGGACACGCATTTATGAAGAATTGTACGGACGAAAATACATGAAAGTGGTTTTAAAGTAATCTTTAAAGAAATATCTCCAGACCTTTTTCTAATTTTTAAAAAATATTTAAATGATTTCGAGAAATCAATATCAGAAGTTAGTGGTCGAAAACGCAAAATAATTTCATTTTTTTTCACTAAAACTTATTTTTCTCAGGATCTAAGAGGTTTTTTGAAACGAGGTTTAGTGCAAATTATTCCTTGGAAAAAATTCTATCGATATGACGTTTTTATTTTTTTTAATTTGAGATCACGGTTCAGAGTTACAACTGTTTGAAGCTAAGAACTTCAAAATTAAAAAAATCAAAAATTGGACATTTTCATCACTTCAGATCTCGGAATGGATTGTGTCAAAATGTAAAAACCAAGTTTCTTTGTATTTATTAAACACTTTTCTAATGCCACTTTTATTTTTTTTTAATTTCATTCATTAGTTAAAGAGAAATATCAAAAAAACGACTTAGAGTCTAATTTTTTGAAATTTTTTATTTTTTTATATTTAGGACAGCTGATATCCATTTTTTATATGATTTTATGTATTTTATATTTTATTTTCTTAAAAAAAATCTAAATGCTACCATTGCATAAAAATATATAAAATTAAAAAAATATTTAAATGCAATCATTGTATAAAAATATTTGAAATTACAAAAATATTTCAATGCAATCGTTGCATAAAAATATTGGAAATTCCAACTTTTCTATCAAACAAGAGACAGTTAGAAAAAAATTTATAATGGCGTATAGTTTCTGGTAAAGTCAATAAAAAAATACAATTTTCTTATAAAACAAGACAAAGACAAAAAAAAATTTAATGCAATCATTGCTAAAAAATTTATTTGAAATTAAAAAAATATTTCAATGCAATCATTGCTAAAAATTTTTTGAAATTAAAAAAACATTTCAATGCAATCATTGCATAAAAATTTTTGAAATTAAAAAAATATTTCAATGCAATCATTGCATAAAAATTTTTAAAATTAAAAAAATATTTCAATGCAATCATTGCTAAAAAATTTTTGAAATTAAAAAAATATTTCAATGCAAAAATATTTAAAAAAAAAATTTTTTTTGAAAAATATTTTCAATTACAAAAATATTTTATTGCAATAATTGCATAAAAATTTTTGAAATTAAAAAAAAATTTTCATGCAATCATTGCATAAAAATTTTTGAAATTTATATTAAAAATAATATCTAAAATTAACCTGTTTTAGGCGTATTTTACAATAAGTCACGATATATTTGAAAAAATATTTGAAATTCACAAAAATGTTTGAAATTCCAACTTTTCTATAAAACAGGAGACTCACAGTGTAGTAAAAAAAAAGTGGCCAAAAAACGGCTTCAACGCAATTTCTTATGAAAAAAAATTCTGCTGAATGGAAAATGACCGTTTTTGTGTATACTAAATGATAGAACATTTGTAATTTAGTCAAAAAATTAAAAAAAATATGAAAAATTTGATTTTTCTATTTTTACTTATATTTTAAACTTAAATAATGTATAAAAAATATAAATTATATAAAAACTTTAAAAAAATACTTTATTTAAGTTTAAAATATAAGCAAAAATAGAAAAATCAAATTTTTCATTTTTTTTTAAATTTTTTGACTAACTTGCAAATGTTGACTAACACATCTTTAAACTGCATACAACCATGTATAATTATACTAATTCACTTTTTTTAGGTTTATTTATCATTTATGTACATATTTTGATACAGAACTGTACCTAAAAAAATTTTTTTTTATTTTAAAACTATAAATATTTTACCTTTTTATGGTAAAAAATAGATTTTTTTTTTTCATTCAGCACAGTTTTTTCAGGACAGTTTTTGAATATTGTCCGGTTTTATAGAAATCTTGTAATTTCAAATATTTTTATGCAATGATAGCATTGAAATATATGTATTAAATTTAGAAAAATATACCCCGCTTTCAATTTTTTTGAATAATAGCCTGTTTTTTAGAACAGTTGTAATTTCAAATGCATTGAAATATTAGTAATTAATTTAGCAGAAACTATACCTCACTTTAGTTTTATTTCGAAAAGTGTCCTTTTTTATAGAAAAGTTGTAATTTCAATCGTTTTTATGCAATAATAGTATTGATATATTATAGTAATGAATTTATCAAAATAGACCCAACTTAAATGTTTTTCAATTCCGTCGTGTTTTATAGAAATGTTGTAATTTCAAATGTTTTTATGCAATGATAGCATTGAAATATCAGTATTGAATTTAGCAAAATATACCCCACTCAAATGTTTTCGAATATTGTCCTGTTTTATAGAAATCTTGTAATTTCAAATATTTTTCTGCAATGATAGCATTGAAATATTAGTATTGAATTTAACAGAAATTATACCGCTCTTTAATATATTTTTCGTAAATAACTTAAAAAGATTGACTCATATTGATGGTCCACAATTTGAAAAACATCTAAAAATTTTAATATATATTGTCGGGTGTTTTATATATGAAAGAGCTCAAATAATTTCATTATATAAGAAAATTGATATCGCCTGTATTAAACATGAAAAAATAAAAATTTCGAAAATTTATAGTTTATAGATAAAGTTAAATTGATAGTCCACAATTTAGAAAACTTCTAAAAATTTTAATGTATATTTTCAGGTGTATTATAGCAGAAACTATACGCTATTCTATATTTTTTTCGAATAGTGTCCTCTTTTAAATGAAAGTTGGAATTTCAAATATTTTTATGCAATGATAGCATTGAAAAATTTTTATTGACTTTAGCAGACACTATACGCTATTCTATATTTTTTTCGATTACTGTCGAAAATATAAAAAAGGATTGTTTTAGAAAAAAAAATTAAAGTGAAGTATAGTTTCTGCTAAATTCAATACTAGTATTTTAATGAATAAAACCAATAACTCAATAAGTCGGACTCTAAGTCTTTTTTTTTTGCTATTTCTTTTTAATGAATACATTAAATAAAAAACAAAATAAAAGCGGCTTTAGAAATGCGTTTAAGAAAAACAAAGCATTTTGGTTTTTATATTTTAATACAAACCATTTTAAGATATGATGAAAATGACCAATTTTTGAGTTTTTAAATTTTGTACTTCTTAGCTTTAAACAGTTGTAACTCTGTGCCGTGAGCTAAAATTTAAAAAAAAGCGTCAACTCTATAGCATTTTTTCCAAGGAGTAATTTGCACCGAAGCTCTTTTGTTTTATATATGAAATTACTCAAAAATTTGAATATGAAATAATATAGACATCGGCAGTCCTAAGAATAATAGAAAAAAACAAAAATTTTAAGAATTTAACTGTATAGTAAAATTCATATTGTCGGCTTACAATATGAAAAAACTACAAAAATTTCAATCTATATTGTCGGCTATTTGATATATGAAAAAACTCAAAAATTTCATTATGAAATAAGATAGATATCGGCAGTCCTAAGAATAAAAAAAACAAAAATTTTAAAAATTTAATTGTATAGTAAAGTTCATATTGGCTGTTTACAATATGAAAATACTACAAAAATTTACTTGCATGGAAAAAAATGAGGTATTACATCCAAATTAGAAAAAAAAAAGTACCTGGAGATTTTTTGGTGAAAAAAATTTTATAAAAAAAATAGGTCTTAATGTCATACAGGTTGTAAAATATCACCGGTGACAGTTCTACATACATACATAAATACACTCACACCTATTCATACATACTTTTTTTAAAAACTGGTTTTTTAGCATCCTGAGGTCTCAAAACGTGCGTATGTAAAAAAATCAGAAATAAAAATTTTACCTAAAACAATGGGTCCTCTATGAAGAACCAAAATCATAAATATTTCACTCTAGTGTAAAATTAATATTGATTCTCTGCAATATAAAAAAACAGCAAAAATTTCAATCTATAATGTTAGTTGTTTTATATATGAAAAAACTCAAAAATTTAACCATATAAAGAGTATAATGGATATCGGCTGTCCTATTTATGAAAACATTATAAAAATTATAAAAGTTTATAAAAAATATTATAAAAGTTTCACTCGATAATAAAATTTACATTGATTGTCTACAATATGAAAAAACTGAAAAAATTTAAATCTATATTGTTGACGGTTTTATATATGAAAAAACCCAAAAAATTTCACTATAGAGTAAAATGGATATCTTCTGTCCTATTTATGAAAAAAAAAAATAATAAATATTTCACTTCAGAGTAAAATTCATATTGATTGTCTAAAATATAAAAAAACAGCAAAAATTTCAATCTATATTGTTTTTTTTTTTTTATATATGGAAAATCCCAAAAATGTCACCATAGAGTAAAATGGATATTGGCTGTCTACATTATGAAAAAAATTCAAAATTTTCAATCTATATTGCTGGCTGTTTTATTTATGAAAAAGCTAAAAAAATTTCACCATGTGAAATGGAAATCGCCTGTCCTATTTATGAACAATAAAAAATTATGAAAATTTCATTCTATAGAATCGAATAAAAATCCCCTTTCCTTATAATTTACATATAATGTAAATTTTATATTTTTATTTTTTATAAAGATACCTCCTCTTTACTTGTAATTTCTGGATCACAAAACTGAAAAGATTCCCTTTATTGTGTCAGTGAATCAATAGATTTCAGTATTGGCTGCGATAAATCGCATAAATGCGATATAAAAAGCGTAAACCAAAAAAAATTTCGATATAAATCGCAAAAATGCAACAATATCGCATTAATGCGATATAAAAAGGTAAGTAAAAATTTCGATATCTCAGCATTCTCCGATCGTGAGTTAAATGTAAATATATGTCCCTCTCACTTGAGCAATGAGTATAGAGTGAAGGAAAATATTCTTAAATATATAAATAGCTAGCTTTTGCTTGCAGAAGAGAGTCGCGTGACCACTCTCCCCCCTCTATCCCGTAAATCAGAAACTATCGCTTTGGCTTAAAAAAATCTCTGTCATCTGATTTATTTAACTCGATTTTTTTCTCTACGATTTTAAATGGTGATTTTAATTTTAATTTTATTTTAATTACAATTTTAATATATATTGAATTTTCAACTGAAAAATTATCTTTACTGATATATTTAAAAATTTTACGATTTAATATTATATTAGCTACCAACAAAATTAATTATTATGAGAATTAAAATGGCTACTTTGACTGATGATATCTCTGAATCTTAATATCCAAAATAAAAAAGTTTTAGTGCAAAATTGTTGTCTATTGATACCTAATAAGTGTGCCCAATATCAGGGTATTTGATCGAGTAGTTTCGGAGTTAGCAATTTTCGGGTACTAATTCTCTTAAAAAAATCTCAGAATTACCCTTAAAATTGCTAAATCCGAAACTACTCAATCAAATCCCCTGATATTTGGCACACTTATTATGTATCAAAAGACTACCATTTTGCACCAAAACTTTTTTATTCTGGATATGTAGATTCAGAGATATCATCAGTCAAAGTAGCCGTTTTTTACCCATTTTCAAAAACTACACAGCACCCACAAAACTTTTTAAGAAATCAACCAATTACCACGCAAGTGGTCTTATTTTCTTTGTTTTAATAAATAACAAGTTTTAAGAGAAAAAAATTTCAAACAACTTACCGTTAATCTACTTTTATTTCAATTTTTCTGTTTTTAAAATGTTTACCTGCCGCCGCTCAGTACCTAAAATGGGCACAGTAGATTTACAGAGTTGAAAAGGCCAATAAGAATAAAAAACTAGACCCTTTTCCAGTCAATTTGATAAAACCAAAATCTTTTTAAGTTGCCACCATATTTGGACAGAGGGGGGTGGCCGGGTTGAGAAATAATCGCCCATATATATTTGAAAATTTATTTGTTTTTCCGTCTGTCTGTCTGTACCCTCATCACTCAAGAACCGCCGAACCAATTGGCATGAAACCGGTGTCAAAATGAAGAAAAAAAGTTTGCGGGTGACATAGGCCATAGATTTTCTGCTCAGCTACCGTAATTTTTGAGATATTTCATTTTCAGTAATTTTAAACTTGAAAAAGTTTTTAAAAATTAAAAAAAAATTGAAATATCTCGAGACTATCGACAAATTTTATTGTCACAAGTTTGAATTATTCGATTCAGCACCAATTTTTACGTATTTTTGGATAAGAGTAGTGGACTGTATATTTAATATTGGAAATAAAGGATATGGTGAAATAAATAAATAAATTAAAAGAATTAACTCATAACTTTGCAGCACCAAATAACTTAATTAACTGCTGCTGTGACAGTTGTCCTAAGACTGCGGGCACTGTGCGCCGCACAGTGTGATATAAGGGATAAAAAAAGTTCAAAAATCGGCTTCACACCAATTTTAAATTAAAAAAAATTCTGGCTGAGAAAAAACTTCCGGAAACATTTATTTTAAATGATAGGCTACCGCAAATTAAAAAAAAATTTTTTTTAAAATTTTTTATGGAGGTCGAAATCTTAAAAAAAAGTAGAAAAAATACAGTATAAATTGGAAAAGTTATTAATTAACTTAAACGAATAAAATACTTTTTTATCAAGACTGTATGTAAAATTGGGAGTATTTAGGTTAGAAATAATCGAAAAAAGTTTCCAGGTGCAAATAAATATGTATATGTGCCACGTTTATATGTGTTAGTAAAAAACCTTAAATTAACTAAAAAATACGAAAAAAAATGTGAAAAATTAACATTTACTGCTTAAATATTCTTAGTGTAAATAAGTGTTTTAATTTGAATTCTTAGCAACATATAAGTATATAAGAAAATTAATATTTATAATTATGATTATTAATGTGTGTGTATGTGTGTGTGTGTGTGTGTGTGTGTGTGTGTGTGTGTGTGTGTGTGTGTGTGTGTGTGTGTGTCTGTTTATTTTTCTAGGTTTTATAGTTTTAGATGTGTTTGTATTATGATTTTTTTAGAAATTTTATGTAATAATTACATATATACATTTATAATATTTGTGTGTGTGTGTGTGTGTGTGTGTGTGTGTGTGTGTGTCTGTGTGTGTGTGTGGATGTTTATTTTTCTAGGATTTATAGTAATATACGTATATTATTAATAAGTAATGCTACAAATGATTATTAACAATGTGAAAGCAGTAAAAGCAAGACTATAATATTTCTTTGTGCTTATGTTAATAAAATGTTTTTTAATGTGTGAAAATTTTTAAAAATTTGTGAATAACTTATATTTGTCTAAATTTTTTAATCTTTGTGATTTGCAAACATTTATTTGTGTTAAATATTATTTATAATTAATTTCTTTTTATTAATATTTTAATCTCGAAAAATTTATTTTATTTTTCAAATTATTATAAATTAAAAATTACGTAAAATGTCATTCAAAAGCAACTTAATACAAAATACACCTTTGCTTATTTGTTGTTTAAAATATTATGCGTAAATTTGAAACTAACGATAAATGATTAAAAAATAACTTTCTATACAAATTTTCAAGTTACCTATAAAATTAATTTGATAATGCTCAGAGTATGCGTAAGTAATTTAGAATTGTATTCAGTATACAATAATTATTCCCAATTAAACTATGATGATAAAAAACTAATGTTGACACTTTATTTAAAAAATAAATTTAATATCGGTGATAATGAGCAAATAAATTTGTAACTTTAAAAAATTAAGAAAAAGCTTTTTTAATAACTTATCTAAGCGTTTAAAAATGTTAAAACAAAAAAAGAAACCAATCAATTTTTTTTCAACTTTTTTCAATTCTTGGTTATCGAATAATTTCATTTTTTGTTATGAAGATAATAATAATTTAATAAATGTTCAAGAAGAAAAAAAAGGTATTTAACATTATTTTAGTAAGTTAAATTTTAATGTATTACGTTTCTATAATTTATTTATATCTAAAATGAAAATAATATTTTTCAAATTAAAATTTAGCACTCTAGATAGTAATAGTTTTAAAATAAAAACTCTTCGAATAAATGAAACATATTTTTAAGACTAAATAAAGCAAGTAAAGCTTTATTTATCGTTTATTTATAAATTATAATTTGCATTAATGATGTTTAGCTGTTAAAAGGGGTAGGCCAAAATTACCTTATGAGGTTTGTTCAAAATCAACTAAATATAGACGAATATGTTATTTAAAAAATAATAACAGCTCCGAAGAAATATATGGAGCAGCCAAATTTTTAATGAGAGCTGATGGTAACAAAATAGGTGCAAAAATTTTCGATAGAATAGCCAACAAAGAACTTGCAAATATATTTTTAAAAGAAATAGAAGGAAATAAAAAAATTTCTGTAAATAAAGCTTTGTCTTTGTTAATTGAAGCAGATTTGTCAGTAACAGACTATCAAAAAATTCGCCTGATTTCTCCTGAATCTCGGGAAATATTTCCAGTTTATAAAAAGGTAAATATATATATGGGTAGATTTAAATAAAGTGTGGATGAAATGTATGGTTGGTCCTTCAAAACTGCCCCAAAAGTATTATAAAAAAAATAAGAAAAATAAGGGATAATTTTTTTTATTTTTTCTGTTAAAAACTACCATTAACATGAAAAACTTTTTCCTCTAAGTTCCGCATAGGAAATTTCCCTGGGTATCCGATTCCAGGGTCAAAAAATTTTTTTGAGCAGCGCATGCGCGAGAAATAGCTAAGGTAGGCTGTTTTTTTCAGAAGTCGATTGTTCAAATTTCTCAAATGCCTGGAAAGTGAAAGATAGTGAAAAATCTTCTAACCAGGCTTATATTTTTCCTCGAACTTTATATTTTTTGTCAAAAAAAGAATTTTGATGAGACATTGTATTTCGAGAGCTCTAGATAAAAAAATAGCAGCTTTAAAAAGTTTTTTACAAATTTAGAATTTCCCGCAATTAAAAATTTGACCTGAAATTTGGCTTCCGCGGGAAATTTAACATAAGGGTAAGGATATTTTTTCATGTTTTAAAGAGCTTTTATGTTAAAACAGCAAAATAATAATGAATTTTCTGATTAATTTATAATTAATTTATAACTAATTTAATTTTGATTAATTTAGTATAATTTAAAAAATAAAAAAATTCCTTAAAAAAATGAGATATTTTAATCTTTCAATTTAAAATTTCGCTACTTTAAAATTATCCCTCAAATTTCTTACTTTTTTTTACAAAAGTCCAAAACACAAAAATGGCTGCCAAAAATCAAGATTTCGCTCTGGGAGTCTAAAAATTAGGCTGCTGACTTATTTTTGGTAGTACTTTCATAAACAAAATACTTTGGGGCAGTTTTAAAGACCTAACTATACATTTCATACACACTTCATTTAAATCTAGCCATATATACTTTTTACATTAAATTTACAAAAACTAGTTTATTTTCAAAAAATTTGCAAATTCTAGAAAAAAATTGTTTAATATTTTACTGAATGTAAAAAAAAATTGTGAATTATGCTGATATTTCGGGAAACAAAATTTTTTTGTAATTTAACATCTATAATTAACATCCATTAACATCTATATTATAAAAATCAATAAAATTTTAAAAAGCGCAATATTAATTTATAATAAAAATAATCATAATATTTACATATTTATTTTAGACAGAACAAGCAAAAAAACAATGCTATCCAGAAAACATTCAAATAAATGAATGGATGTGTCAAATTCCGTTACAATCTTTATTAGATCACACAGCTAAGCGTTTATTATTACTTCTTAAAATAAATTTTTCCAGCAACACCATATGCAATTTGCTTTTAAAATTTATAGTTGGATTTGATGGAACACAGTGTAATTCTTACAAGCAGAAATGGGATAATAAAAAAAATGATGATCATCATATTTTTTTTACCTCTGTGGTTCCGTTTGAATTAATAAATAACGACACAAAAGAAGTTTTGTGGAGGAATGTTAGGCCTTCTTCTGTCAAGTTATGTAGACCATTAAGGATGCAATTTATTAGAGAAAATGAAGAAGTTTCGAAAAATGAAGAGAATTGGATTAATAATCAGATTTCTAATTTGAAAGAGTTTGCTACCCCAGATTTTAATTTAAAATATGATCTAAGCATGACTATGATCGATGGCAAGGTAAATATTGATTTTATTTTAACATTAATTTGCTTATTATTATATATTAATTATATTTTAGGTTCGAAGCGCTTTGACAGAGACTTCAACCCAAACATGCCACATTTGCAATATTACAATTTCTCACATGAATAATATCGACAAATTAGTAAAAATGCCAATAAATACAGATGCTTTAAAATATGGGATTGCAATTCTTCACGCTAATATAAGATTTTTAGAATGCGTTTTACATATAGCTTATCGCCTGGAAGTTCAAAAATGGAGGGTATATTTATTTCTAAAAATACTTAAAGAAATTTTATAAATATTATTTCAATTTACGTAAATATTTCACTTTTTATTATTAAATCGCTTTATCATGAAATATGTTCTAGATTCCAAAAAATATGCAATGTATAATAGACGAGCGTAAAAAAATAATTCAAAATAGGCTACATGAAGAACTTGGAATCCTGGTAGATGTTCCAAAGCAAGGATTTGGAAACACTAACGATGGGAATACAGCAAGAACCTTCTTTAACAATGTAGATACTGTATCTAATATAACTGGTAAACTTGTTATTTTTATACGGATTGTTTTGGTTTTAATTTGATTTTTATTTAAAAAAAAAAAATTTTAATTTTTTAATTAATTTTTAGGTTTTAATAAAGAATTATTATTAAGATTCAAAGTTATATTATCAGTAATATCAAATGATTCATATAAAATTAACATCCAAAAGTTTATATAGTTTGGTATTATATGCCAACATCTATCCATATTATTCTAATACATGGACACCAAATAATTGAAAGCTTCGATTGTCCCTTTGGAATGCTTTCTGAAGAACCTCAGGAAGCTAGAAATAAAAATATAAAACAATATCGTGAATTTCGCGCTCAAAAAATTGATAGGTAAAATTTTTATTTTTTATGTACGTATATTTTAACTAAAACTTCAGGTTGCTCTTCTTAAATTTTAAAACTAATTAAAAATTATATATATAATAAATTATTTAAATCATATACATTGTTAATAATATAAATTCTAAATCATATAAATGCTTAAATTAGCCAGAAAATAAGTATCAAAGTTATGCTCATAATTCATGAAAGTAATTTATTTTTTTGCACAGAGTTTCAACAAATACAGACACTTTTAATCGCCTTTTATTGAGCTCAGATCCTTTATTTCACTCAATAAAAAATTTCAAAAAAAGAAGTTTGAAGAGTTAACTGAAGATATGAAAAGTCTCTTAATATTTTGAAGTATTTAATAGGATTTTTCATTTAAAGAAAAATTTACATATCGTGACAAACAATATAAATTTTTTTAATTTTCTATAAATGTGTGTAATATATTCTTATTTATTTTCAATTGTAATATTTAAATTTTTTTTATACGTTTATTGTCTACACCATTAGTCTTCAAATCAAAGTAAATTTATCAAAGTTTATAGCGACTTACAAGGGGAGTTCAATACATTCGGATCATCGATTTGGACCAAACTTGTAGGTTTGCTTTAGTATGTTGAAAAAACATGCCTGGTACCTTTCGTTCCTTCCAATGGGCCCTTAGAGCCAATATACACACACCCTACGTTATCAAAAACTCCAAAAAAGCTAAATTTAAGAATTTAGTCAATAAAAATAAAAATAATGATTTCAATCAGTCTAATTTGTCTATATTTTTTATGTAAATGAAAAATAATATTATTTTTTTTCATGTGCATAAAGAATATAGACCAATTGACTCATTTTTAAAGCTTTTTCGCATCGAAAAAACCCAATTTTTTTTAACTTTTGGCTTAAAAATGTTATGAACAATAAAAATTACACTTTAAATAAATACTACATCACAAGCACATAACAAAAAATAAAACTTTATAAATTATTTCACACTTCCTTCATAGAATTAGACGTAGAAACTTTTTTATTTACCGATTATTTGAAATAATTGCCTTAAATAACTTATTCAACGAACATTACTCAACTTTCACTTATCAATAAATTAATATATCAATAAAAATCAATAAAATAAACATAAATCTTCATATCTATCAGCATTTTAAAGAATTTTATTCCCAATGTGAGTTTAAGGTACTGACTGCGCTTATTCTTGATTTAAAACAAAAAGTAAGTTTTTTCCAACCTGGTTAGTAGCTGATAAAAAATTATTGAAGCAACAACAAAAGACACTGGATCTACTTTATTTTTTTCTTATTTTATGTATCCAAAATCAAATCTTCCAAATTCAGCTTACGTCCTACCTGTAACAGAAATTTTATCAACCACAAAGAATCATTCTTTTACAAAAAATAAAAAAAAAAAGTTTTTTTATTTAAAATTAAAAAAAAAAGACTCATCTGAATCACTGGAGTTTGCTGAAGATTCACATGCACATTTTCTTAGCTAAACCTAATAATTTTTCTGCTTCCAGTCATTGTAAATCTAGCCCATTGGTTGCAGTGAACCTGAAAAAAAGAATAATTAATTAATCATTTTCTTAATTATCACTTAAGATGAATAATATACATACCAATTTTTGAATATTATTCCAATAATACACAAAAAATATCTACAAAAATGCATCAGGATCAAGCTGCATTTACTAGCACGTACCTTTGTTACCTTGACTTACTCCTGAAATAAAAAATAAATTTTTTTTTGTTAAATTTAAATATTTATTTTATGGTAAATTAGAAAAATGAATTTTTATTAACAAAAAGATGTGACTAAAAATAATATAATATGTTTGTTTATAACCTGTACGTTACGGCGTGGGCGCCTTCATCGTGCACGAAGTCGATGGTATCGATTTTAGAGCGCGCATGATTTACGACTGGCACGACACCTATGATGATTAACCACCGCAAGTTTTAAAAAAACTTTTTAAATAAAACAGATCATTTATAAAAAATGATAAATAAATTTATTTATTTTGAATTTCTTATTATAAATATAAATTTTAATTCTTAAGGTTTAAAAAAAAACACAAAAACCGATATTTTAAAAACAAATTATTGTATATAATTTTGCAAATCCTTAAATTAATAATGAACAAAAATAATTACTTACAGGACTCATTTGAATAAATAAATTAAACATTTTTAAACTTTAATTAATCAACAATTTTACATATTTTTAAACGAGTACTGTACAGAATATTGCTTACATGAAATATTTAAATTTATAGAGTAATATTATAGGTATATTTTTATTTTACAAATTAATAAAAAATTGATCACAGCTTTTTGGGTGATAATCTATATAATAGCATTTGAAACAACAAAAATCTCTACACCAAGAGCATTTGGCAAAGCTTATTGAAGTACAAAATGAGCATTTACTTTTTGGTGGCCTTTCAGGAAAACATACACTGTTTACATTGTCAAAATAATCCCTGTCAGTAATTAAATGACTTGCATACCATGCGTAAATTATCATATTTCTGAAAGCAGGGGCCGTAATTTGATTATGAACTAGAGCATGAGTTTTTATTGCATCCTCTCGAGTGTTTATTTCTTGATCTGTTTCTAATAAATATACGCTATTTTGCAAATTTTTAATAAATATTTTCAATTGTCGATGAAAATATACATCTAATGGCTGCGAAAAACGTGTACATGAAGGTGGTATCCATTGTAAATTACACGTATTTTCTCCTTTTTCATTAATAAACTTCCTGTAAATATTACTATCTGCTTGGCCACCCCATGAATCTAACAGTAATAAAAAATATTTATCTTGAACATATGGTTTTATTATCTCTTCGGTGTAAACATTCATCAAATTAGCAGATAGCTTTCCTGATACAGAGCAAACAATTTTTACATTACCGTATTCTGATTCCAAATTTTTAACTTTTTTAATCACGCGGGGCCCAAAAGAACCTTTAGCCTCTTGTAAGCACATAAAAACTTTTGGTAGTACTTTACCAGATGCTGTAATTGTATACATTACGGTATAGCTGTGCGTGACTTTATTTAGGTCTCCGATGTAAACTTCTACTGACTTGGCACCTTTATAATCTAATGTCCGCAACAGGTTGGATCTATACTCGCAACCCATTTGATCGGTATTGAGCACATAATCTAAATTATAATTACCTATTTCTTTTCTGCATTGGGTTTGAAATTCATCAGCAATCGCTTCTATAGTTTTAAGAGATTTTTTCTCTGATGGTTTAATATATCTAGTTATTTTTCGCTGCCGAATTCGATTTTTTACTTTAAAATAATGGACCCACGTTTTACTAGCATTAAACGAATGACCATGTTGTTTGTATTGTTGGGCAGCTTGTAAGGCCCAAACTTGCAAAGTTCTTGTACTTACAGGTTTATTCTCGGTTCGAGCATCTTTAAATCTTTTTAGCACCCATTTTTCAACTTCAGCAGCCCTATCATGTTTTGTTCCAATATTTTGTATGTCTTTCTTGTATCTGACTATATCATCTTTTCTTGATAAAAAGCCACAACCGTTTTTTTTAAAAGAAATCAGATTCCATTTCGGAAATCTTTGATAAAGATTAACAGCTTTTATTTTTTTATCTAATGGTATTGTTTTGTACTGCTCTTTATCATCGTCAGGAATGTATCCTTGAGAATTCGGTTGTGATGGAAATTCGTCTTTTTAAAAAAGAATGTTAAATAAATTTATAAAAATACTTTTTTAATGAATTATTTATTTAATTGATTTAATACCATCAGAAGACTCTAATGAAAAATCCAAAAAAGGTTCTTCTTGAACGAAATTAGCACCCGAAGATACTTCATCTTCCAAAAATAATTCATCCGGTTCTAGATCAAAATTTTCTATAGCTTTAATAATAGCATCCACCATTTTATTAGCCAATGCTTCCTTTTGCGAGGAATTTACAATTGAAAAATTGTCAGAAATAATTTCACGATATTTTAAAATTCTTGAACAAAGATTAAAACTCTCACTGACCAAATTTAAATGGAAATCATAGTAACTTTCCTCAACAAAATCCATAATTTAAATTTTCCTGCAGTATAAATTGTTGTAAAATTCTCTCTAAATTCAATATAATAAATAAGTATTTTGAATTTTTACAAAAAGTCACAGCAGTATTAAAAATTGCACCACGCAAAGAAAAAATAAAAAAAATATGAGTATATACTTACATAAATAATTTAAAAAATATATACTTCAGTACTTGTTAATATGCATATTATTTTAATTTAATAAATAAAAAAAACTTTATGAGTAATTCAGCTAGGTACACAAAACGTACAAATTTGAAGAAAAAAAATATTCAAATTTCAATATTCGAATTTGCGGTGGTTAATCATCATAGGTGTCGTGCCAGTCGTAAATCATGCGCGCTCTAAAATCGATACCATCGACTTCATGCACGATGAAGGCGCCCACGCCGTAACGTACAGGTTATAAACAAACATATTATATTATTTTTAGTCACATCTTTTTGTTAATAAAAATTCATTTTTCTAATTTACCATAAAATAAATATTTAAATTTAACAAAACAAAATTTATTTTTTATTTCAGGAGTAAGTCAAGGTAACAAAGGTACGTGCTAGTAAATGCAGCTTGATCCTGATGCATTTTTGTAGATATTTTTTGTGTATTATTGGAATAATATTCAAAAATTGGTATGTATATTATTCATCTTAAGTGATAATTAAGAAAATGATTAATTAATTATTCTTTTTTTCAGGTTCACTGCAACCAATGGGCTAGATTTACAATGACTGGAAGCAGAAAAATTATTAGGTTTAGCTAAGAAAATGTGCATGTGAATCTTCAGCAAACTCCAGTGATTCAGATGAGTCTTTTTTTTTTAATTTTAAATAAAAAAACTTTTTTTTTTTATTTTTTGTAAAAGAATGATTCTTTGTGGTTGATAAAATTTCTGTTACAGGTAGGACGTAAGCTGAATTTGGAAGATTTGATTTTGGATACATAAAATAAGAAAAAAATAAAGTAGATCCAGTGTCTTTTGTTGTTGCTTCAATAATTTTTTATCAGCTACTAACCAGGTTGGAAAAAACTTACTTTTTGTTTTAAATCAAGAATAAGCGCAGTCAGTACCTTAAACTCACATTGGGAATAAAATTCTTTAAAATGCTGATAGATATGAAGATTTATGTTTATTTTATTGATTTTTATTGATATATTAATTTATTGATAAGTGAAAGTTGAGTAATGTTCGTTGAATAAGTTATTTAAGGCAATTATTTCAAATAATCGGTAAATAAAAAAGTTTCTACGTCTAATTCTATGAAGGAAGTGTGAAATAATTTATAAAGTTTTATTTTTTGTTATGTGCTTGTGATGTAGTATTTATTTAAAGTGTAATTTTTATTGTTCATAACATTTTTAAGCCAAAAGTTAAAAAAAATTGGGTTTTTTCGATGCGAAAAAGCTTTAAAAATGAGTCAATTGGTCTATATTCTTTATGCACATGAAAAAAAATAATATTATTTTTCATTTACATAAAAAATATAGACAAATTAGACTGATTGAAATCATTATTTTTATTTTTATTGACTAAATTCTTAAATTTAGCTTTTTTGGAGTTTTTGATAACGTAGGGTGTGTGTATATTGGCTCTAAGGGCCCATTGGAAGGAACGAAAGGTACCAGGCATGTTTTTTCAACATACTAAAGCAAACCTACAAGTTTGGTCCAAATCGATGATCCGAATGTATTGAACTCCCCTTGTTAATTATACAAAAAAATAAAGAAATTTTTTTTTGATATTTAGTTATGTATAATATTTTATAAAAACTAACTCTCTTTTTTTTTCGTAAAAGCAAATAATATTAATTAAAAATATTTTAAAACTAAAATTTCAATATATATTTGTTTATAATATATATATTTAAATATATATATGTATACTTTATTATATTTATAATATATTTTATAAAATATATACAAATTTGCGTACTTAAGTGATTTAATGTAAAATGATATTTAGATAATCATTTGGAAGTATTTTTTTCCCAAAGATTACTTTAGTAAAATAATTATAAATTTAATATATAAAAAAAATATTCTATGTATTGTAATTAAATATTGTACGAAATAAAAAACATTATAAATGTATATATGTAATTATTACATAAAATTTCTAAAAAATCATAATACAAACCCATCTAAAACTATAAAACCTAGAAAAATAAACAGGCACACACACACAAACATTATAAATGTATATATGTAATTATTACATAAAATTTCTAAAAAAATCATAATACAAACACATCTAAAACTATAAAACCTAGAAAAATAAACAGACACACATACACACACACACACACACACATTAACAATCATAATTATAAATATTAATTTTCTTATATACTTATTTGTTGCTAAGAATTCAGATTAAAACACTTATTTACACTGAGAAATACACATACACAAGCACACGAGCACACAATTATATACAGTTGTGTCAAAAAATATTGAGAGACATTTAAAATAATACTTTTTTAAGTTTCAGAATAAAATTTAAGCAACAAATGTTAATTTTTCACATTTTTTTTTCGTATTTTTTAGTTAATTTAAGGTTTTTTACTAACACATATAAACGTGGCACATATACTTATTTATTTGCACCTGGAAACTTTTTTCGATTATTTCTAACCTAAATACTCCCAATTTTACATACAGTCTTGATAAAAAAGTATTTTATTCGTTTAAATTAATTAATAACTTTACCAATTTATACTGTATTTTTTCTACTTTTTTTTAAGATTTCGACCTCCATAAAAAATTAAAAAAAAAAAAATTTTTTTAATTTGTGGTAGCCTATCATTTAAAATACATGTCTCCGGAAGTTTTTTCTCAGCCAGAATTTTCTTTTATTTAAAATTGGTGTGAAGCCGATTTTCGAACTTTTTTTATCCCTTATATCACACTGTGCGCCGCTTCTCACGCGCTTATACTCTGTGCGCACACGCACGCATACATATTAACCTATATTAATATGTGTATTATAAAATGTAATATTTAACATTCTCCACCCTTTTAATTTATTTGCAGAGAAAATAAATTAATAATTAAAAATTTACTAGTTTATGTACATATTTAAAAAATTATCCCATATTGTTTTTAAACAAGAATAAATTGTTATACACATATTTTACAAAAATAAATAAATAAAATATTGTATACATCTTTTTTTTTAAACAGTTTTTACGTAAAATATATTTTAAAATTATCACACATATATTCAATTAATTTTTTACACATAGTTTTGATTAATTGCACTTTAATACAATAGAAATATTTATAAATTTGTGTCATCTATTTTTTTGAAAGTAAAATCAGTTTGTTTATGGGTCTAGTTAATTCAGTTGTAGCGGTTTTTAATTTAACAACTCTTACCAAACCATCACTCCCTGGGCAAATTTCCATAACCTTTGCGAAAGGCCATTTAGCCGGTGGGAGATTATTGTCAAAAATCAGAACAATGTCTTTTTTTTTAAATTATTTTGAGAAAAATTCCATTTATTACGAGTTTGCAAGGACTGCAAATATTCATGCAACCACTTATTCCACCATCGTTGTAAAAAATATATAATCTTACGCCAAGTTAAAAATGGAGGTTTAGAATTTAAGTGATTAGGTTCAGGTAAAACATGAGCTGGTTTTTTTGATTTTGCAATTAATTGAAAAGGAGACAATATTTCTAAATCACTAATATCGCCATTCAAAGCAAGGAGCGGGCGCGAGTTTAAACAAGCTTCTACCTGTTTTAATAAGGTATAAAAATGACTAAAAGTAAGTATTTGTTCTCCTAATACTTTTTTTAAATGAAGATTAGCTGATTTAACGGCAGCTTACAAAATGCCACCAAAATTTGGAGCAGATGGTGGAATGAAATGCCATTTTACAATTTCAAACTTTAAAGCGTAAATTATTTCGTTTAAATGTTCTGAACCTTTAACAAATAGATCAGAAATTTCTTTAGAAGCTCCAACGAAAGTTGTACCGTAATCGCTGTAACTTTTTCGACATTCACCTCTAACTGAGATAAATCGTCTAAAAGCGGCTAAAAAATCTGAACTAGTATAACTTTCCACTAATTCTATATGTTTAGCCTTGGTAAATAGACATACAAATATAGCTATATAAGCTTTATATGTTTTTATACCTCTAAATTTTGAAGATTTGATGTTAAAAGGTCCTGCATAATCAATCCCTGAATAAGTAAAAGCATCAGTGCCTGTATTAAATCTAACACCTGGTAAATTACCTATTTTTTGATACAGAGTACTTCCCCTATATTTGATGCATGTTGTACAATTTCTTATAACTTTTTTGACTAAGTTGCGACCATTAAGAATCCAATATTATTGTCTTATAGTAGAAAGTGTGAGCTTAATACCATCATGGATAGTTAGAATAAAATGAACATAACCAGTAATTAATAAAGACAAATTTAATGTGTAAGGAAGTATAAAAGGATGCATTTCTTCAAAATTTATCAATGCGTTGCATAAATGACCACCTATTCTCAAAATCTCTAAAAAATTGATCTAGTTTTAAAAGATTATCAGTTTTTTGTAATCGATTATTCTTCCGCAATTGATATACTATTTGTTTGAAAAAGTAAAAATGTTGTTCTAAATATATCAGAGTTAATTTAGATCTTATTAATTCAAAAATACTCAAGGATTTAATTTTTATGGAATTAACTTCGATATAATGACGTTCTTCAATAGAATCAACGTTTTTGTGAAACCATGCGTTAGATAACAATTTTGATTTATTTAGTAATGGGGATTTAATTTTTATTAATAAGTTATAAATGAATCTTAGAACATATCCTGTAACTATAACTAATCTATTTAAACTTGAAAATTTATTAATTAATTCCCATTGATTAAATTTCTTGAGAATGTTTACCTCATGACAATATAATGTGGTAGAAAATGAACCTACTTCAACGTTATTGGGTTATGAAATCATTTGAGAAGCTTCAGATGAGTCAGATAACCATTTTGGACCTTGAAACCATAAATTAAAATTTAAAAAATCATTTGATTTTAATCCACGAGTTGCGCAGTCAGCTGGTTTATCGGCTGATTTAACATGTCTCCATTTAGCTTTTGGCACTAGGTCATGAATCTTTGAACATTGATTGGCTATAAAAGTAGTCCATTTAGAAGGATCTTCCCTAAGCCAATAAAAACGTCTTTAGAATCACTCCATAAATGACAAGTATAGTTTTTTAACTTAATTTCGTCAACTATTTGATTTACTAGTTTTGACAATAAAACTACTGCCATCAATTCTAACTTGGGTATTGTAAGAATCTTTTTAATTGTGGAGACTTTAGTTTTTGCTTGAAGTAAGGATATAAAAACTTTTCCATCTTTCACAATTCTTAAATAAACTACTGCAGCGTATGCAAATTTAGATTCATCAGCAAAACCATGTATCTCAGCTTCTTCATCTCCGGGATCAAAATTCAACCAGCGATTGAATTTTAATGTATCGATGCATTGTAAATTATTATACCATTGTAACCATTCATTTAGAAGATCATTAGGAATAACACAGTCCCATTCTACTTTACGTACCCAGAGTTTCTGTATAAGCATTATTGCTGAAACTATAACAGGAGATAGCCAGCCAAGAGGATCAAAGATTTTTGAGATATTGGATAGTATTACGCGTTTACCTATTGTTTTTTTGAATTTTGAGAAATCAACATGATTTATTTTGAAGAAAAAATAGTCGTCTTTGGGACACCATTGTAAACCTAATACCCCTAAACAAAAATTGTTGTTAAAATCTGATCCTAATTTATCTGCTCTATCACAAATATCAACTTCCTCTAATATTTTACTATCATTTGATAAGAACTTATGTAGTTCGAAACCTCCTAACTTGCAGATTTCCTTTAATTGTTTTAACTTTTCAATACTCTCTTCTAAAGTATAGCCACCTGATATGGTATCATCCATATAAACCTCGTCATCTAAAACACTAGCACCAAGAGGAAATTTTAAACGTTCGTCTTCCGCCAATTGTTTCAAACAGCGAATTGCTAAATATGGGCTTGAAACTAATCCGTAAGTTACGGTTTCTAATAAGTAAACTTTAATTGATTGAGATTTATCAAAACGCCATAAAATAGCTTGGAAATATTGATCATCTACATGAACTCTAATCTTTCTGAACATTTGCTTAATATCAGAAATAAATACATATTTGTATTTTCGCCATAATAACCCAAATAAATCTGATAATAAATTTTCACTAGTATAGCAAACATTATTAATGGATAAGCCATTTTCTGCTTCTGCTGATCCATTAAAAACTGTTCTGAATTTAGTAGTAAGATGATCTTCTCTTAGTATTCCGAAATGAGGAATAAAATATTTTACTTTACAAAGTTTAAAATGTTTTGCCTCCCTCATGTGGCCTTTATCAATGTAATCTTAAAAGAATTCTGTATTCATTTCTTTTAATTTTGGGTATTTTGTAAATTTTCTTTCAAGGTTAAGGAACATGAGTTTGGCTTCTCAAAGGAACCAGGAAAACTAAATTTTTCTCTATCAACAAAAATTGGAAGTCTAACTACGAAACGACCTAAAGAATGCCTAGAATAAGTATTTTTAAAAAATTGTTCGTTAGCTAACTCTTCTTATATGAGGAATTTCTTTTGATGAAATTCTTCTTGGTTCCAAAAGGATTGTAATAATTAATCAATTTTTTCCTCTTCAGCTATGTATGAAGAGCTGAAACTTTATGAATAGGATTATGAACTTTAGTATTACCTGATACAATGTAACCAAAAGAAGTAGTTTGAGCAATAGGCTCATCAATTATACCTTTAATAAGATCTCCTTGAATAATTTGAGAAAATAAGTAGTAGTTAGTAAAATATCTACTTTTTTGTTTTTATAAAAATAAGGATCCGCTAAATTGAGATTTTTTAGATGCTCATAACTTAATTTATGTTTAATATTAGGAGCATATTTGAAACTTTAGGCAATATTAAAGCATTAACATAAAAAAATTTTTATAAAATGTAGAACTGTTTTTAAAATTAGCATGACTTTTGCCAGTGTAATTAACTTTTCCACCTACACCAGAAAATGGAACTTCAACTGACTTTCGCTCTAAACCTAACTGTTGACAAACATATTTAGATGCAAAAGAAGACTGAGAGCACTGATATATCAACGCAGTAACTGTGATAAACTTTTCGTTATTTGCCCAAGCTCTTCTATAAGCTGTAGTAAATACTACTCTAATAAAACCGGGCTGGTAAAGGGAGATACGTGACACGTTGTTGACAAATCAGGAGCATTAACTATTTTTTCTAATTCAGGAACTTTATTTAATAATGCTGAATTTGAAAAAGAACTTAAATTGGAATATTGAATATTTTCATAATTTTCATTAGTTTCTACGTTATTAATAATATTTAAGGCACCACTTTCATTTTCAGAAAAAGAATCAGTTGTTAAATGAGAATTTTTTGCTTGATAATTACCAGACTTTTGTTCTTTATTAATTAAATTTTGTTGATTCTGAATGTGAATAGTAAAATGGTGTTTTTCATTGCAAAACTTTCAAGTTTTTTCAGATTTGCAATCAGGTAACATGTGTTGACATAAGCAATTGAAGCATCTGTGTTTACTTACAATGAACTGTTTCCTTTCAACTGGGGATTTATTCAAATAACTAGGGCAGAAAGAAAAGAAATGTTTTTTACTGCAAATCATACACTTTGTTTTATCATTGTTAGAACTTTTACTATTTGAATTAGAATTTATTGAAGATTTATTAAACTTATTATTAGGAAAATTTAAACTATTATTATTACTTTTTATATTATCTTCAATCAATTCTAATACAACTACTTGACTTTCCATAAATTTGATTAAATCTGAAAATAAGGGGTGTTCTTTGGAATTTTTTAAATTTCCAACATATTTTTCCCATTGTTTACGCTTATCCAAATCAAAAAGGGAAATTGAATGAAATACCAGCATATCTTCCTAATACTTGGCGTTTCTCTTTAATGCTTCTAATGCTTATATTGGTGCTCTAATTCCATTCGAAATTCTCTTTAATTCGGCAAAGGAGTCTTTTTTCATAGCTTTTAAATTGAAAAAAAAGCTAAATGCGAATTAACTAACCTCCTCTTATTTTCAAATTTATCAACTAATTTTTCCTAAACAAATGGAAAATTATTATACGTAATGCTATATGAATTAACTAACTGAAGGGCTTCACCCTGTAAACTGGATTTCAAATAATATAACTTAAAAACATCAGAATAACTTTTATTAATAACTAAAGATTTCAACATGTCTCGGAAATTCTCCCATTCCATAAAACTACCGTTAAATTTTGGGATAGGGATTCTTTCTAATTTTTCCAAATTATTTTCAGTGGAAAAACGTGAAGATCTATGTGAGTTATCATTTTGAGGGCTATGGGTTGCTATAAATTCATTAAACTGAAATTTATTTTTTAAATAACTTTGTTCAACAGAATCAAAAGTATTATGTTTTATATAATTTATTTTATCAGATATAGCTATATTTAAAATTTTATAATGATTTTCCTCAAAATGAAACCACATGTAATTCAAATTTTCTAAGCAGGTGGAAGCATTGTATATGCTTTTATTTCCGTCTTGAATAAAATTGGTATACGAATTTATAATACGTTGCGAAATAGAATTTTGATATAAAATTAAACTTTTTGCCATTCTAACTAAGGTATATCAATATGCAAAAATAACTGAGGGGCAAGAAAGATAAACTTTATAATAAGTAACTATGCAATATTTCAAAGAAAAAAAAATCAATGAAAAAATGTTGCACAAACTGAACTAGTCATCTTTTCCCGGAATTATTAAAAAGCTGTGCTACATTTCAATGTGCAAAAGTTCCCATGAGAACAATCCCAAAAAAAGATTTTCTCATTGAGTCCCTTTTGAAAAGGGTAAACTAACTATAATTAACTAAAAAAAAGAAAAAACTATTAAATTATATTAAATATTTTTTCAGAAAGGAAGCCATGGGACCTCCAAATTTATGCAACAAATCTCACCAATTTTTAATTTCTTATAAATGTAAAATTTAAATTGCATAAATAAAAACTTGTTTTTTAAATAAAATATTAATTTTTCAAACAAAAAAAATTTTTTTAAATTTATAAGTATAATTATATGTTAGAGAAAAAAAAATCTAAGTTATAAAAATAAAAGGAATGGTTAGATATCTAATATTTAAAGTGTAATTTGTTAATAAATAATATAAATTAACTTTTTTTTTTTTTCTGGCCCCTTCAGAGTAGGGGCCTTTTTCGTAGGACGAGAAGAATGCTTTTACGCATACAATACACCGCGTACTGGTTATGGTTATGTGGGACTTAACCTCAAATTTATGGTTGCCCAGATACTCAGTATAACTGAGGAGGAATTACAATACCCACTAAATTCCCCACCTTCCTGCATTTATAACAATATCATAGAATCAATAAAAAAAGGTGTGCTCAGCGGTATCCGGCTCGCCCGGGCAATGTAAGCATTCCGGGGATGCCACCTTGCGCCTTTTGAAAAGCATATCGCGAAAATAACCGTGACCAGTTAGGAACTGTGTGAGGTATAAAACTACCTTTCCATGATCACGGTTCATCCAACTTTCCAAGTCGATAAGAAGGCGGTGCTTCCACCGCCCCCTCGGGTCACCATTCCACCTATACTGCCAACATTCCATTGTGAGTTAAGGTGAACATAAGCTACGTAGCGCTCTTCTTCCTCACGGTTATAGATCGCCTGCCTTTCCAAGGCAAGCAGATCGATAGAAATCACCCGAGCCACTACCTGAATCGCTGGCTCTGATACAGTCTTGTTCGAGCAAGCGATTCGAAGTGCCCCCTGCCTCTGTACTGCCTTTAGTTTCTTGCAGTACTTTTTTATGTTGACATTATCTGCCTACACCTCTGAATCGTAGAGCAAGATGGAGTTGACTGTCGTCATCAACAGCCTCCTCTTCCCTGATCTGGGACCGCCGATGTTCGTCATCAGCCACGGGAGGGACTCTATCACCCGGCCAGCCTTTTCACAGGCCTGTTGGAATTGTCTATTGTTGGTCAACTTTTGCAATATGCTGCCTGAATGTAAATCGGAATAAAAATGCAAGTTTTGTCAAAAAAATCATCATTTTACACTGCATTTTTCTAATCAGTCAGATGATTATAACATCAGTCAAAATTTTGACTTTGATTTAATTTAAAATATACATTTGTCTACTGATAAAAAGAATGCAGAGGAAAATTTAAAATTTATTAATAGTGATGATGAAAATCGTCCTTTTTCTAATTCCTGACGATAGCTTACCTCTGGGTAAATTGCCTTATGCCTAGATTCTGAAAATTTGCCCAGGGAATGACGGTTTAGTAAGAGTTGTTAAATTAAAAACCGCTACAACTGAATGAACTTGTAAATATTTTTGTAAAAATTGTAAATAATGTAATTTTGTTTGGAATGAATGAATGCATGTGTGAAATTTTTAATATAAATTTACGTAGAAAAAATGTATAATAAAAAATAAATTGTATTGTGATCAATTTATTTTTCTGTAAAAAATTAAGGGTTAAAATTTTAAATTTTATTTTAATTAACTTTTTAAATTGTTTTAATATCTACATAAAAACTAATAATATTTTTCATGTTAATTTATTTTCTATGCAAATAAATTAAAAGGGGGGAGAATGTTAAATAATGTACTATATCAAATATTAATAATATAATAATTATACAAGTTTAGTAGGATGCGTGTATTTGTAGCATACGTTCGTGTGTGCACAGAGTGCCTTGAGAAGCGGCGCACAGTGCCCAGTCTTAGGACAACTATTATAGTAATCACACCTCATTAAATAAATTATATATTTTTCTGCTAATAATTATTAATTTTTATTATTTTTTTACATCACCAGTTTCAGTTATTTAATTAATCATTTATAAAAATACAGTCCACTAAGCTACTCATCAACAGAGACTATTGAGAAATTTTATTGTCACAAGTTTGAAGTATTCGATTCGGTACCAATTTTTACGTATTCTGTTAAGAGTCTAATGGCTAGGATTATTAGTAATAAATAGATAAATATAAATAAATACTTACAAATGATGTCCAGGATAGGTTATCCAAATAAGCACGATAAATTATTGTTAAAACTAAACTTTATTAAAGACGGATATAAGTACACGTCGATGACAACTTCTGATATTTGACTCCCCGTTATTACAATTTTATTGATCTTATATACTAAATCATCTTTTACAAATATTTAAAATATCCAAAAAATAAATATTATTATTTCTTAAACTATTTGTTTTATTACATAATTTTCTGTTATAATTTCATAATTTTATGTTAAGTTTGATAATTCTATGTTATGATTTCTTAATTTAAAATATCTATTGTTTGATTAATTAGCTTAAATATTATTTATAAGTTTAATTTAAAATATTTATAATTATTATCTTACGTAACTATTATTTAATTATTAATTATTTATTTTGTTAGTTATTTCATAACAATTCTCGTAAATTTTTGTTCAAACGGAGGTATCATTAAAATTTTATAAAACATTTTCGAAGCTGGAAAAAAAAAATTTTTTCATTTTTTTATTTTTTATGGTATTTTTAATAAATTATTTGTATGCCTGTGCTTAATGAACGAAATTTCATGAAACCGATGTTAAAATAAATTTAAAATAAGAAATTTTTACTATTTCTGGGAAAGATTAAATTTTTTAAAAATTTGGTTAAAAAGTGAAATATCTGAAAAATAAGATAAAATTTTAATGTCGCCATTGGTATTAGTTGATTCAGTCAATTCTAGAACAATCTATATATACATATCTTAATACTATATATACTATATATATTTGAAAAATTTCTCTGTCTGTCTGTATTCAGTTAAATTTTTTTATTTTCTCTATTATAATGTTAGAATCAATCAGAAACTATAATTTTTCATTATATTTTCACCTACGCTGCTCTGAATAGTTTAAATATGTTTGCATAATTATAAATTTGTTGTGAAACATGATTTTTTGGCAAGGGATCTGATCAACACAAAATTATTCGACACATCAATAATATAATTCTAAACAAAAATGTTTTGCGGAATCGTTTTACAACGAAAATCGCTGTGCAGAAAAGATCAACACAAACTTTTTGTAATCGAAATATTCAACAAACTGGGTAAAGTGATATTTGTTTGTGCTATTATATGAAAGAAATTAGTTATTTAATATTTAAAATGGTGTGTTAAATACTTTGACCACAAAAAATTTGTGTTGAACTTTTCAGCACAACGATTTTTGGTATATAATGATTCTGCAAAACTTTTTTGTGTAGAATTATTGATTTGTCGAATAAGTGTTGATCAGATCCCTTGCCGATTTTTAAAGCAACACAAACACAAGTTAATGCGACATAGGGGGGCGTAGCGCCCCCTATCACCTATGCTAGTATATCTTAATACTATATATATTTGAAAATGTATTTGTTTGTTTTTCTGTTTGTCTGTTTGTACCCTAATGACTAAAGAACCACTGAACCGATTGGCATGAAACTGGCGTCAAAATGAAGAAAAAAAAAATGCGGGTGACATAGGTCCTATATTTTCTGATTAGCTATCGTAGTTTTTGAGATATTTAATTTTTAGTATATTTGAACTTCATAACATTTTTTAAAAATTTTATCAAAAATTGAAATATCTCGATACTATTGAAAAATTTTGCCATCGCACTTCAATATTCAATTCAGCACTAATTTTTACGTATTCTCTGAAATTTTTATTCAAAACGGAGGTATCTTTAAAATTTTATAAAATATTTAAAAAATTTTTTACTATATCTTAATACTATATATATTTAAAAATTTATTTGTTTGTTTGTCTGTTTGTCTGTTTGTCTGTACCCTAATGACTCAAGAACCACCGAACCGATTGGCATGAAACTGGCGTCAAAATGAAGAAAAAAAAAATGCGGGTGACATAGGTCCTATATTTTCTGATTAGCTATCGTAGTTTTTGAGATATTTAATTTTTAGTATTTTTGAACTTGATAACATTTTTTAAAAATTTTATCAAAAATTGAAATATCTCGATACTATCGAAAAATTTTGCCATCGCACTTCATAGTGTTATAGACTATTTGCAGATAATCTATAACGGGATATTATATATATATAAATGTCTTATATAAAAAAATTTTGATTAAAAGTCACGTGTCAGGATTCTAACCCCAACGACGCTTTTTAGATAAAAAGAAACTGTCCACGTGTTTTTTTGAAGAATATATATATTCTAAAGAAGTTATAATTTTTTTTGAAAAATATTTTTTTTTTTTTTAAATAAAATTTAAATTCTCTAATTAATTTAAATGATTAATTTAAATTTCGTCCCCACGTTTAAGGTCGTGGAAATTCCAGATCCTTCAGTGTGACCAGAAAGAAAAAGAAAAATTCAATAATTTTTATTTTTAGAGAGTTATAAAAATTTTGAAAGTTTAATAAAAAATTTTAATCTTTTACTTACTTTTTTTTTTATGAATCAACTCGAACAGCAAAATAAATTTCTTTTTGGAGAGGATAGTAGATTTAGGTCGGAGAAGATTCTTTCTTCCCCGTTTTCTTTTTGATAAACTAAATACACTCGAAAAAATTTTTTTTTTGAAATTATTAATTTAATGAAAAAATAACGAAAATTAGGTTGATACAAAAATTTAAAAATTATTACAAGTATTGAAATTAAATCGAAAATTACAGAAAATTACAAAATTTTAAACTCTTTGAAAAATGTGTACACGAGGCGAGGGTAGCGTAGTAAAAATTTTGACTGCCCGAACTCTTGAATGAAAACAGAATGACCGAGTCTTCCGTCCTCATTCAAGAGATCGGTTCGCTGCCCTCTCCAATTATTTTGGGCCCTTGCGTAGGTCAGTGTCCGTTTTCGTAGTGGTCTTCTGACCTACGCGCAGAAGAGGACTGCGTGCGCCTATTAGTAACTTCCCAAACGGAAGGATGAGATGCATTCATTTTAGTTTTAGTAATTCTTAATCGATGCATTTCCGCCCTCCGTTTAAGAAATTACGTGTACAAAAGAGAATCATACAGTCCGGCCGGCAAAGTGCCTTTGGAAATGTGTGTTTTTTTTTTTTTTTAAAAGGAATTTTTTTCTTATTTCTATTACTACATATAGTTTAAAAATTATTTATTTATTAGCTTTCTCATTTTTTTTAAAATTATTTATTTATTTATTAACTTAAAAATTATTAAAAATTATTTATTTATCTATTTATTTATTTATTTATTTATTTATTAATTTATAAATTATAAAAAAAAATCTATTTACTAACTAATTTTCTTGTTTAATTATTCATAAAAATTATTTATTTATTTATTATATATTTTTTTTTGAAAAATTTTTTAATTATTATTAGATTTTTTTTTGAAAATTTTTTTTTTATAAAAATTTTTTGAAACTTAATTACTTATTAAAAAATTTAATATATTTATATATTTTTATTTAATTAAATTAAAAATAGTTTAAGATATAAATAAAAAATCGATGGCGCCGACGGGCTGCGGTGGAAGAAAAATGGCAACCCAAAAATAATTTAGGAATAATTTATTTTCCGCATTCCTTCCATCACACCTCGCCGCCGAGAATGTTGGTAGAGCTTCATTTGGAGCCCTATCAACATGTACAATTGATCTTAATTATCTAATTTACAATTAATACTTATTACTAATCTTCTACACATATAAAATTATTGTCATAAAGGCCTACTTTATTTTGGAAAATTTTATAGTGGCAGAGCCTACAATTTGCTACTATTTCCAATCTTATTATTACTTTTCGACAACCAAGGCAAGTCGTTGTAGGATGGTTCACGAGAGCAAAGTGTTGACCCTTAACTCCTTGTCCAGTCATACATTTACTACAACGGAAACCGTTTTCCTTAGCTAAGTATTCTATAGGTACGCTGTACCAATTAAACTCCGTACTCCCACAACAGTATAAATTCCTATAAGGAACACCGATGGATGGAACATCACGTACTAGAGAGTTGAAATAGAAATTGCCTTGGTAGCTAGTACCATCACATCCAAAACAAGCTGGATATACTAAATAACAATTTCTAAAGTTGTGGAACCTGTAGAAATACCGCGTGTCTTCTGATACACTGGGGTCGTCAATGCAGGCTGGACAAGAGGTAATTAGTCCCATATTTTCTAGAAGCGGTTCTTCTTGTATAGTGAAGCCCAGGCCTCCGTAAATTTCTTGCTGTAGACTGGCTAGATGGTATCTACCAACGTAAGGATCTTCATGGTCTATTTCTAATGGTCTTCTTTCTTGATAATCCCTAGGGAACAATTCCCTAAGGGGTAATTTATGATAAATCATAGAAACAATTATTTCTATGCCGTTTTTCATTTTGAATGGTCGTCCTTCTCGGAGACAGGATTTGTATTTCATCACCCCGTACCAGAATAGAAGAATCAAATTCTCTCTTTTCTGGATCAGCTTCTGTAGTAGGACGATAGGTGGTACTAATTCTAGTGTCATTTTTCTCTAAAGACCAAAATTGTAATTTTATTAACATACATTTCAGTATAATAACATATTAACTTAATCTAGACTTATAAAGTTCAAACATCTTAAACCTATTTCTTAACTAATATAGTCGTTACATAAAAACTTAACCTAATATTTTAACATTAACTTACTCAAAGATCATGAGTCACCCAAAATTAATTTCAAGGTTTATTTTATGCCTAAGGAAAGTAGGGTATCAGTTTGTGTTTTCTGTGTACTGGGTATGACTTCTATAGGGGCTATATGTGGGTAGATTTGGTTCAACGGTTTGGTTTCTCCTTTCTCTATGTCTGGAGACGTAGGAGTTTGGTCAGATTTGGCTAGGTGTAAGAATAGGTGAGTCACAGACGCACAAATTGCGCCCAACAGACGTAAGGACCAGCCGAAAACAGAATGCAGTGTGTAACACCGGATTAGTGTATCTATTATCAGCTTTAAAAATTGAAAAATCATGATGATTGCCAGTATTCCAGCACTGACTGTACCAAAACTTATGAACTTGGCCCACAGACGATCCCAGGCTCCTTCAGCTAGCTTCTCCATTTCTTCTTGGTTAAAAAGGTTGACAAGACTTCCGCCTTGGTTGACGGTAGCCTTACCCATCATACCCCTTGCTATGGTGTTGATCAAAGCAGGTTTTTCCAAAGGGAAATTTATATGATCCCTGAGGTTCTCTAAATCTTTCGTTGTGTAGATCCCACTATTAGCGAGATCCACTGGTTCTTTGTATTGCCAAGTTATTTCAGTCTGTGGATTTATTATTATTGGAGGTACAGCGAGCACAGGCTTTGGTGATATTTGATACCAAGAGGATCCGACCTTATAGTAAGATGGGATCATTGGATTACAGTTTACTTGCGTCCCCCTTTTTAGTAAGATATGTGTTCTCGGTCTCAAGAAATAAGTTTCATTATTTCTTTCAACCTGAAGTTGATTATAACATTCTTCACCGTGCTTAATGGTCAATTCTGTTGGGACACACTTCATGACATGAATGACTTCACCACTTACCACTGCCATATAACCTGGGGTTTCATGCATAAGATGGTAAGCATATTCATCGGGGGCGAATGCTGCTATAGCCAGAGAATTTTTAATAGTTTCTCTTTCTAAGTTACAGCGTTGTAGGACTACATCAAGATAAAGCTGGGTCATTTGTTTACGCTGATTTCTATCAGTGTAAACAAATTTACTATTGACATATAGGAATAAATCAAGGTTTTGTACTGTGTTAAATTTTCGCGTAAAAAGAGAACCACCGTTGGTTTCTACCAAAAATAATTTTGGGTGCTCACTTCTAATCAATGTAGTACCACATACATTCTCGTACCCTTTAACAGTGAGGGCAAATGTAATTTCTTTACTCTCTAACGTGTACATTGTTTGTAACTCCGCCATCGATTTATCTGTGACCTTTGTAGATTTACCTTCGTAAATCAAGCTGTATCTATCTGAATTACAACGATCTTCAGGTAGAGAACTCCAAAAGGAATTTCCACCATCCATATCAATACACGATGTGTCTGACATACGACACGTTGTTCCCGATTTAAAGTGGATTTTATCATTGTTTAAATTGGCTTGGGCAGTATAAGCCATCAATGTAATTTTCAACGTGCCCTAAACGAGTACATTCGTCCAACTACCGTAGTAGTCAGCGAATGGCGCACCGTGACAGCTTGATTCTGAGGCGCTTCCCGCAAAGGTCAAACTATAAGTTTGAGTCTGATTTATTCGGACCCCTGTAATTACGTGGCTATCTAATAATTTTAGATTGCCCGTTTGATGCAAGAGTTGGCATGCATCGCGTCCTATTTCATGGATGTATTGTTGAATGCCATTCTCTACTGGAATTAGGTAATCAAAAATGCTACATTTATGTACTGTAAGTTGTACTTCTAATTTACACTGGATTACGGGAATATCCGCGAATTCCACTAGTTGCAAAAGTTGCACGTTAACTAATTCACTACTCGCGTTATTGACAGGTATGTCGCATGGCCCCACTTCCAGTAGAGAAATGGTCGTTAAGTTTAGGATTTTTGCGCCACAGTCGTATCCGATCATGGCTGACGTCTGCTGCGTTGATATACAAAGAATAATAAAATAAAATAACTTGAAAGCAGTCATGTTCTAGAACAGAAAAATAAGGTTAGATATCTTCTATGAAATACCCCATTTGTAGCCTATCACAGTGAACAACTTTCGACCCTTTTTTAGTTTTTATTTTAACATTTCCATTATTATATACTTGTTCTACAAGATAGGGTCCTTCAGAAGGATTTTCGAGTTTGTGCGGCTTAGGGCCTTTATATAATCAAACTTTATCCCCTACCTGGTAGTTTTGGATTCTGGGTTTCTTATCATATTGTATTTTAGATTTCTCTTTGGCTAGAACTAAATTATCATGTGCCAATTTCTGAATCTCAATTAATCTTGTTACTAAATCTTTTAAATAATTTTCATAGGTGGGAAGTTGTTCACCCTCTGTGATTGGTGAATATGAAGGCATTCGGGCTAATTTCCCAAATACAATTTCATATGGCGTAAATCGTGTTCCTTCGTGCACCGAGGTGTTATAGGAGAAAGTTGCCAGGGCCAGATATTCATCCCAAGTTTCTACTGATTCAGTATACTGGCGCAAATATTCGGTTAAAACAATATGCGATCTTTCTAACGAGCCGTTACTGGCGGGATGATAACTGGTGGTCTTAACCTGGTCAATCTTAAACCTTTTAGCAACTCGCTGCATGAGTGTGGACAAGAAATTTCGGCCCTGATCCGTTAAAATTTTTAACGGGGAAGAAAAAGTACAGATAACCCTTTGTATGAACGCTGTAGCGATCGTATCGGCTTGTGCGTCAGGTATCACCACAGCGATCAAAAACTTAGATAATAAACATTGACAAGTGAGTATAAATCGGTTTCCATTTCGAGTTAGAGGGAGCGGACCAACGATGTCCAAAGCACATTTTTCAAACGCGGACCCTGGGGTATCAGTAATCGTAAGCGGACGCCTATTTTTAACACGTCTTAGCTTTTTTAATTGACAACTTACACAAAATTGTATCCGCTTCCTAATATCCTCTCTTAAATTTTCCCAATAAAAATTTTGTTTAATTCGTGCGTACGTTTTTGCACAACCCTTATGCCCTCCCTGTAGTGAGGTATGCATTTCATTAAAAATTTTATCCCTTCCTTCTTTTGGAACATATTCTAGACTAGCGGTACAAATAATTATTAAAAATGTTTTATCATTAAAAATTTGCGTAAAAACGGATAGGAACTCATTCCAAGGTATATTACTTATATTAGCACTTTTTGCCAAACTAAACGACTTAACCTTATCTTCTATTAACTTAGATCTTAACTTAACTAATAATTCTAGTAATTTTTGCTTTTTCAATATGACAGATTCGTTCTCTTCTAAACATAAGGCGCTTTACGCTACCAGCGATGTATTTTGGGTGTTGTTCTATTCGATTTTTCTTAAAAATCTTCTCAGCACCTTTATCCAATGGTTTTCCAGTGGGGTCGGCAAAATAAATCAGATGATTTCTACAATATTCTAAAGATTCCTTGGAGTACTGTAAAAATCTCTTGGGATCTTCACGGTGGGCTTGTTCTTCTTCAGTTATATCTCGTTCAGAAGTTATGCTGTCAGATTCTTGGTCCTCTCAACTGCCTGGTAACTCGTCCCAACTATTTTCTGATTCTGAGATGATGTTTTTCCTAGGTACTTTGCGTTTTTGGACTTCATCTGTTTCTACAGACTCTGAATTACTAAAACCATCATATTTACCTTTTTCCTGGACTTTTTCAGTACATGGAATTTCTTCCCTGTCAACTTCTGCCTCTTTTGATTTAGTTTTTGGGCGACCTCTTTTCCTGGGTGGAGGTCTTGGAGGTGCTGGCTGGTCATGTAGTTCAACTTGCTTTTCGGGTTCAATTACAGGTTCGTCATGTCTACTTGGCGCAGGTTCTGGTATTTTTTCTTCTATCAGAGGTGGCTGAGCCACTCTTCTAGCTTGAGCTCTAGTGGTGAAGTTTATCAATGCCTCATTTACTTCTGGTACTGGAGGATTTCGCGAAAGTGCATCTGCGTTCACTTGTCGTTTTCCAGCACGATAAATTATGTCGAAATCATAGTCAGAGAGATAGAATCGCCAACGTAGTACTCTGGCATTAGAATCCGCTGACTTAAATGACACTAATGGTTTATGGTCTGTTACTACGGTGAAATGCGTGTTATAGACGTAATGTCTGAAATGTTTAACACCAAAAACTATGGCTAATGCCTCGAGTTCATAAACGGGGTAGCGTAGCTCTGGCCCTTGCAGGGTGCGTGAGGCATATGCTATTGGCCTATCTTCTCCCAGTTTTCCTTGAGACAGGATAGCCCCTATGGCCACATTGGATGCGTCCGTCGTAATTATGAATTCCTCTTTAAAGTTTGGAAATATGAGAACAGGAGTGCTACACAACTTTTCTTTTAGTAGATTAAAAGCATTATTTGCTTCCTCATTCCATATAAATTCCTTATCCTTCTGCAACAACTTTGTCATTGGTTTTACTAAATTTGCAAAGTTCGGTATGAACTTTGAGTAATAGGTACAAAGACCTAAATACTGTCGAATATTTTTGACCGTTTTTGGCACAGGAAATCTTTTTACGGCTTCGATCTTTTTGGAATCGACTCGTAAACCATCCTTGCTTATTATGTGGCCAAGATAAGTAACAGATCGACGCAAAAATTCGGACTTGTTTATCTGCAATTTTAAATTAAATTTTGCTAGGGCCTCCATTACCATTTTAAAACGTTCTGCATGTTCCTTTAAATTCCTAGCGAAAATTATAATGTCGTCGATATAAACTAAACAAACTTTTCCAAGTAATTTCTCCAAGGCTAGATTGATTAAACGCTTAAACGATGATGGAGCATTCTTAAGTCCAAAAGCCATTCTACGGAATTGCCAATGACCATAAGGGGTTGAAAAAGCACATTTATGGGCGTCCTGTGGGTCTATTTTCACTTGAAAAAATCCTTGTGCCAAATAAAGGGTCGTGTAGTACTCATAACCTCCAGCTTGATCGAATAACTCGGCTATATTTGGTAATGGGTAACAATCAGCCACGGTAATAAGATTAATCTCCCTAAAATCAATGACCAGTCTCCATCTTTTGACTCCCTTCGAGTCAGGTTTCTTAGGCACCATTAATATTGGGCTCTGGTAAGGAGACTCTGACGGCTCAATGATACCTCTACGTAACATGTCGCGAACCTGTCGATCCACTTCATCTCTTAAGTTATAAGGTATTCGATATTGTTTTACTGTTATAGGCTGATCGTGAGTCAACTGGATTTGATGGAGAAAATCATCTGTTCCTCCTAATTCATCTCCCTCGAGATAAAATAAATCTGCATGTTCTTCTATGAGACTATCGATGTGGGCTCTCTCTTCTTCGTTCAGATGATCTAGTCTCAGCAAAGTTTTCAATTTATCAGAACGCGACAGGTTTTCTTCAAAATTTTGTTCTACATCTTCGTCTTCAGATCCGTAGAAATATATCTGGCCTTCTGCGTTGGGGTCGTTTTCTATAGACTCCTGAAAATCCTTCAAATAAGTGTAATTCTCGTCTTCTCCTATTTGTTCGACTGCCCAGAGGGAATGAATTGACTTCACGTTATTGTAATCTTTGTACCTTTCTTCTCCAGAATAATTGTAATCTTCGTCTATCTCTAATGAATCTGGAAATAAACCACCTTGGTGCTTCAAAAGATGTTGTAAGGTTACTTCATTATCTTCCAAAAACATGTTGTCTATGAAACTTAATCCCGGACCCTTACTGGATATTTCCTCGTCGTCGGAACCTGCCACTGATGATTCTGCAGAGCTAATAATATCCAAGTCGCTATCAAAATTAACCTTCTTCACATTCACTGAATAACAGTCTGAACTGGAAATTTCCGTGTTAAAATCATCTCCATCGTTTCCCATACGAAATAGAACCCTTTTTCCTCTAATAACGACTACCTTTTTACCATAATCTATTTTACATTTACCTTCGAAGAAGAATGGATTTCCCAACATTCCGTCGAAAGGTATATTTATATTATCTGGAGCCACATGAAAAACAGCGGACTGACCATGAATTACCATAGCCAGTGCTCCCAAAGTTGGTACCGGATCCTCAGTTATTCCTTTAAGGATGACTTTCAGTTCACTGGCTATTTCCACGTTTTTTGGCACTATAGATTTCTTAATGATGTTTAGTTGCGCCCCAGTGTCAACTAACAAGGTGATTTGTTTACCGTTATGTAGGTTGGTAACTGATATATATGGTGCAGTGTCATGAGGTTTTAGATCCAGCTTAAAGACTCTGAGTCTTGCTGGACCGACACTTGATTGACTGAGCGGGTTTCTGGGCGAGAGGCTCCCTGACCGTTGGCTTGGGGCCTCTTCCCGTTTCCCGACCCGGCTACGGATTCTAGAATTGCCTGTCTCTTCCTACACTCCGCTGACGTATGACCTTTTCTCTTACAATATGTGCAAAACTTATTTAGATCCGGATCTCTTGTACACGAATTTTTATCGTGTCCATTTACATTGCAATTTTCACAGTACAGTTGCATCCTAGCTTGTATATTTTGCTCATCTTTGTTCATATTTACCAGCAAACTGCATTTAAGAGCTGAGTGTCCAGGTTTTCCACAGATTTGGCACTCTTCTAACTTCCCTTCTTTGCGTTGTTTGGCCCAACAATACTCTACTGTATGAGAATTTCCTTTGCAATAAGTACAGAACTTCTCTACAGATTCAATGGCTGCTGGGTGTAGAAACTTTTCTAAACGGCGCACTCTACAATCTCTGTTTTCATGGCCCCATTTTCCACACTTTAAACAATATCTTCCACTTCTTACTTGAGGTTGATTATAGTTGGCTGGTCTGCGCATACATGATGAACTCGTATGCCCGAACTGGTCACAGTCAGTACAGCGTATTTTATCACAATTCCAAGCACGGTGTTCTCTTGAACTACAAATTTGACAAAGTTCAACTTTATCGATATAACAGTTTTCAGCACTATGTCCTCTAATGTCACATCTGACACATTTTTGTAATTCTTTCAGCTTGGGACATTGGCTAAACTGATGTCCTTGTTGTTGGCAACATTGGCACAGCGGAATAGGATACTTTTTGTATTCACACAGGTCTGAAGTATGTGTGTCTTCTCCACAGATTAAACACATCATAGCTGCTGGTGATGACGGGCAGAAGGCTGACACGTGACCCTTACTTCGACAATATAGGCATGGTACCTTAGGCATTTTAATGCTTCATGAATTTCAGAACTGCAAATCGAACAAGTATAAACTCCTCTGGTCCTGTCTCTTGGATATTCTCTTGATTGGGCAGGAAGCTTGTTTACTGTATCTCCTCTAAGTTCTCGTAAGGCTTCCTCTTCGGACTCTATTTGAGATGCTTGACGCACCATTTCGTACAAGGTATCTGGATTCTCAAGCTTCTGTTTAATGTAGTCTTGTAATCCTCGCTTGAAACACTGCATCGCTGTGTTGCTAGTTTCATTTCTATATGCTGTCAACTGTTCAGCGGTTGGGTTATTTCTAACTCTATACGTATCCACTATACGTTGAGCTAAATCCTTGACTTTATTTGCGTACGAGACTACTCTTTCCCCCTCCTTTTGATATATATTACCGAGATTTCCAAGTAACTGATGTATGGTTTTTCCGGAAAAATAATAATCTCGCAAGAAATTTTTCAACTCGTCTAATGTAGCAAAATCATTTCCCATCATTAACTTACGGACTTCGCCTTCAAGCTTTCCTCTAAGGAGTCAAACTAAGGTTTGCTCCATTGCTGGGTCCATCATAGTAGCCGCTAAGTCAGATCCTTCCAAAAATTCGGCCAGTGGAATATTATGACCGTTAAACATCGGGACTACTGATATAATATCCCGCATGGGTACTACATTGTTTTGAGCCATGATTTGACGATTTCCTGGTCGTGGCCGCACAGGTAACAGTGGCTCTTGGGGCTGTCTAGGTTCAAAAGCAGCCGCTACGACTGGGGCTGGTAATTCTGGAGGAACGACGGGCTCTGATAACTCTTCAATTTGTTCTTGGACTTCTATTAGATTTAGTTCTTGATCTTCTTGGATTTCTAGATTTTCTTGATAATGTATCTGTTCCAGTGGCTCTTCTCGCAGGTTCAAGCGTTGTTGAGGCTCCGGTGAGTGTGCTAAAGGCCTTCTGTTTTGAGCGTAGGGGTTAAAGGCTTCTAACTCTTCTCTTGCTTCCGGGTTGTTATTTGCTTGATTACGTGTTATAGGCCCGCTCATTTACTTAATAATAATTTCAATTTATGCTAAATTTTTTTTTTTAGACTAAATGTCTTGTGTTTTAGAATAATTTAAAGATAATAAAATACTGGTTTATTATCTATTTTTAATTTCTATTACTAAATTTACTGTTTATTTACTCTAAAATTTTTGCCTAAATTGGGGTTACAATAGTATATAGACTAAAGTAACCCTTATTTATTTAAAAATATTTTCAACTATAACTTGGATCTACGTAATTTATAAAAATTTATAACTAAAATTGTAAATTTTAAGGCGTATTGAGTAAATAATAAAGTAATTCTATAAATAAACCATATACTGTATTGTAGCTTGGTAGGCTAGAATTTGCATTAGGCTAATAGTTTAATTAATAATAATAATTAACTTATCTAATTAAGGTTAAGCCAATAAAAAGAAGTTTAATCTGGTAAAATTTGGTTATTATTAAAGTTTCTACTCCTAACTTTTGTACATTCTCTTATTTTCTATAAAATTAAATTTATCGTTTAAAATATTGTCCAAAAATAATATGTATCAATCACTTAAAACAACACAAGGCACTTAATAGTCTCTTTTCCAATTTTTAACTTTTTGTAGGCTTTCTTCTCTTTGCTTGAGATAAAGAAACTTTCTTTGTAGATTCTCTAAAGCTTCAGCGATTTCTTCGTTGGATTCGCAATCTTGTTCGTACTGCCTTGTTAGTTCAGCCTTTTTGACGTTATTAATTACTTTCTCTCTGACCTTAGGGTTGAAGTCGATACCTTCCCTTTCTCTTGCCAATTTAACCTTTAGTGCTTGTTTTTGAACCAATTGATTTCTCTTAACATGTAACTCTGAACGAATGTCGTCAGCTTTAGCTAGCTCTATCTCACCCTTTATTATTTGTTTGGACAAATTTTTTAGTTGGTAATCGAATTGTTTAAGTTTGGTTTTAAATCCTGGGTCGCGCCTCTTCTTGATTTTTCGAGAAGGAACCGTAACAACTGTATTTCTAGGCACTGTAACGACGGATATTTTAAAATTTACTAACTATTACTAATACTTTGGGTGAGATGTTATTTGTTAATTATACCGGGTATCTTTACCTCGCCCCCAAGATTAAGGCAGGGAGGTACGGAAACCAATTTTCACTGTCAACGTTCTTATAAAATGAAAGGAACGATGTTTAATGAGTTACAGAGTGCTTACGTGTTTAGCCAAAATCCTACTTAGTACTATTCGTATAATAAAGTATCTAAAAATATAAAAGAAAAACTTAATTAATATTCTAACTTATTTTATATTTATTCACAACTAGATATTACTTTTACCCCTTATAAATTAGGACTTGTAGAATCAGGCTCTGGATTGACCGTTTTATTTAGGGTACTACAAGCCCTGTCTAAAGCGGCTCGGATTGCCTCTATTATGCGAGGAGAATCCTCGGAATTTAATCTAAATTCAGGCACAGGGTTCGTTGTATTTCCTGAGTGGGCCCTAAGAGCCTCAGTTTTACAAACTTCAAAAAAATGTTGTATTTTTAAGTTATCTAATTCTACTTGTAGTTGGTTCACTAAAATTTAAATAAATGTAAATTAATTATGGATACGAGAGTCGTACTAGTTATTTAAATCAAGTATACAAAAGTAGAGAAAAAAAATTTGTTATTAGGAATATTTAGTTCAAAATCGTGAAAATTTAGCTATTTTAAGGTAATAATATAAATTTTTCAATGTTTAAAACCCTGTTAAGACTTTCGTTCGGATAATATTTTTCTCGCAAATGAAATTTTAAAACTAAGTAATTAACCTTTTACTCCGTTATAATTATTGATTAAAATTTTGCGTGTAATTAAGAGACCAAGGAAGATGGAAAACAATCTTAAATAAAATAATTTTCTCATATACTCGAGGAATTTTCTTAATTAAAATATTTTATATAAAATTTAATTATAATATTAATAATTGATAAGATTAACGTTCATTCAATCAACTTATTCGCCAAATTTTCTTAACAGGAATCAATTACACGGTATTTAATATCAGTATACCAAAAACGATCTCGTGGTCTAGTGGCATATGTACTGGGCTATGGTTGTGAGGTACCGGGTTCGAGTCCCGGTCAAGGCAAAATTTTTTTTTTTTTTTTTTTTTTTTTTGAACAATTTAACCCGAGTTAATAAATTTTATAATAATTTAAAATATTTTAATTAATTTAAATTTAATGATAAAATTATTGATTGAAAGTTAAAAAAAATTTGATTTTATAAAAATTATTCAACTCAAGGTAAACCACTAAAAATTAAAAATTTTCGATAAAATTTAGCCAAGGTTACTAAAATTAAAAATTAAAAATTCCAAATTTGTGTAAATAATCCGAAATAATTTATTTAATAAATGGGTAAACTCTTATCTTAGTCCTTAGGTTAATTTTACTTATGGGAATAAATTTGCTATAGATTTATTATAAAAATTTTTTTCAAAGATAATTCTAATTAAAAATAATAAAAGATAATTCAATCTAGAATAGCTAACTCAAAAGTTAAATGTTAATAAATAATATAGCTATCAAGAATTTTAGGGCAAAAGCTGTTTTGTTTAAAAGTGATCTAAAGGTAAAGAAGAATTTTAATTAAGGTAAATTTATCAGTAATTTATTTAATAAAAATTTAAGGGTAAAAAAAAAACTATTAATGATAAATCTAGTTTAGGTAAAATTATTTAATTATGTGTGTTAGATTTTCAACAAAAATCACCGTTATGGGGTGATTATTACGATTATTTATTTAAATTATTTATTTGTTTATCATTACCACTATTATTAATTAATTTATAATTATTTCACTGATATTTACTATTTAATTCAAGCTGATTATCAAAAAAAACTCAAAGATGAAGATTTACTTAATTAACTGGTCGTTTGACTAATTTATTAATGTGTATTTCTTATCTAATCATCTAATTGTTTAAAATATGAACAGAAAAATTTGACTAAAGAAAATAGTTCGAGACCACAGGGATCCGGGTTCGAGTCCCGGTCACGGCAAAAATATTTTTTTTTTTTTTTTTTTTTTTTTTATTTGTTAGAATTATAGTTTGAATTTGAAGATATTTTTATATATAAATTAATTATTTAATTTTGATTATCATTAATTAAAAGTTCAAAATAGTTTATTTAATTTCTAGAAAAATACTTAGTTTTTATTCTGGCGTTTCGAAAAATAAAGGTTAATTAATAACAGAAATTTTATTATTTATTCCAATTATTTAATGAATTTAATTAATTAATTATTTCAATTAGTTTATTCACAAAAAAAAAACGATCATAATATGCTATTTGAAGATAAAATTTTAGGTTAGATCAAAATATTAAATAATAGTTTACTTTAAAGTTTGATTAATTTACCCGTTAGTTAACTTGGGAAAAATTTATTATTATTTTTTTTTTATTTCTTAAGGAAAATGAAAAGAAAAACGGGGAATAAAATTAAAACTTGACGTTTAGGATCTGGGTTCGATTCCTGTTCAATTTAGTAATTTAAAAATCCTGGGTGGTTTTTTTGTAAAAATTTTGTAAAGGAAAAAATTTAATAAAAATTGTTTAATTTTATCTAATGAGTGCAATATTTAAAAAAAAAGGTAGATTTGATAAGTAGTTAATGGTTTGAAGAAAATTTTAGAAATCGATTACTCTAAATAATTTTAGAGACTAAATTCAAATTTTAACGCAAGATAAGTAAAATCTAATCAAAAATAATTTTTGGAATGTCTGGGCTTGAATCTCCTTGAATTTCGTTAAAAATGAGTGCGTTAAAAGGAAATTTTGAAATTTTAAACGTTAGAGTACTAAACTTTATAAAAAAAATTTTGAAAGTACTGCAGATGTAAAAAGAAATAGATTGAAAAATTTTAAATAATGTGAGTGATTGGAAAATTTAAAAAAATTTTTTTTTTTACATGTATTTAAAATACGCTTGAATTTTTATAAAAGTGTGAGTGATATAAAATCTCTTGAAATTTTATTTAAAGCTTGTATTAAAATTTGCCTGAATTTTTCATAAACGTCAGTGTACAGAATTTCTTTAAGATTTTTAATAAAATGTGTTTTAAAATATATTAAAAATAAAAATTTTAAATATATGTGTACTATATTTTGAATATTTCTATTTTAAATTATATTCATAAATCTCTTAAAATTTTTGAAAAATTAACTGTGTTAGGACTTTTTGAGATTTTTATTTAAAGTTTGTGTGTTGAAATTTTATCGTTTAATTAAAAATTTTATTTTAGCTTTAGTAGGACTAATTACTAAATTATTTATGACAAAAATTCAAACTTCTGTGCGCTTTTGGCTAAACACGTATAGTCTGAAAAGTAAAGAATGGAATATGGAGTCCAGGAGGTCACGCCCACGCTGGCACGTGGGCCGATGGCTGAACGTGTTCCTGGAGAAGGTTTTTTTTGTAAGGTAAATTGAATTGCGCTGGCGCATGGGCCGATGGCTATTCAATTTAGGCGTTATTTAGAATTAGTTTAAAAGAAACGTAATGTAAAATGAAAATTAAAAAGTAAAGTTTGCAGAAAGAAAAATTGAAAATTTAAAATTAAAACTCCTTTTTCTTTTTCTCTTTAATTATGGTCAGTCAGAGTGGGACCTTTCTCTAAAGGGATGCCAAAAAATAGCCTGTTATAGACTATTTGCAGATAATCTATAACGGGATATTATATATATATAAATGTCTTATATAAAAAAATTTTGATTAAAAGTCACGTGTCAGGATTCTAACCCCAACGACGCTTTTTAGATAAAAAGAAACTGTCCACGTGTTTTTTTGAAGAATATATATATTCTAAAGAAGTTATAATTTTTTTTGAAAAATATATTTTTTTTTTTTAAATAAAATTTAAATTCTCTAATTAATTTAAATGATTAATTTAAATTTCGTCCCCACGTTTAAGGTCGTGGAAATTCCAGATCCTTCAGTCTGACCAGAAAGAAAAAGAAAAATTCAATAATTTTTATTTTTAGAGAGTTATAAAAATTTTGAAAGTTTAATAAAAAATTTTAATCTTTTACTTACTTTTTTTTTTATGAATCAACTCGAACAGCAAAATAAATTTCTTTTTGGAGAGGATAGTAGATTTAGGTCGGAGAAGATTCTTTCTTCCCCGTTTTCTTTTTGATAAACGAAATACACTCGAAAAAATTTTTTTTTTGAAATTATTAATTTAATGAAAAAAATAACGAAAATTAGGTTGATACAAAAATTTAAGAATTATTACAAGTATTGAAATTAAATCGAAAATTACAGAAAATTACAAAATTTTAAACTCTTTGAAAAATGTGTACACGAGGCGAGGGTAGCGTAGTAAAAATTTTGACTGCCCGAACTCTTGAATGAAAACAGAATGACCGAGTCTTCCGTCCTCATTCAAGAGATCGGTTCGCTGCCCTCTCCAATTATTTTGGGCCCTTGCGTAGGTCAGTGTCCGTTTTCGTAGTGGTCTTCTGACCTACGCGCAGAAGAGGACTGCGTGCGCCTATTAGTAACTTCCCAAACGGAAGGATGAGATGCATTCATTTTAGTTTTAGTAATCCTTAATCGATGCATTTCCGCCCTCCGTTTAAGAAATTACGTGTACAAAAGAGAATCATACAGTCCGGCCGGCAAAGTGCCTTTGGAAATGTGTGTTTTTTTTTTTTTTTTAAAGGAATTTTTTTCTTATTTCTATTACTACATATAGTTTAAAAATTATTTATTTATTAGCTTTCTCATTTTTTTAAAAATTATTTATTTATTTATTAACTTAAAAATTATTAAAAATTATTTATTTATCTATTTATTTATTTATTAATTTATTAATTAATTTATAAATTATAAAAAAAAATCTATTTACTAACTAATTTACTTGTTTAATTATTCATAAAAATTATTTATTTATTTATTATAAATTTTTTTTTGAAAAATTTTTTAATTATTATTAGATTTTTTTTTGAAAATTTTTTTTTTATAAAAATTTTTTGAAACTTAATTACTTATTAAACAATTTAATATATTTATATATTTTTATTTAATTAAATTAAAAATAGTTTAAGATAAAAATAAAAAATTGATGGCGCCGACGGGCTGCGGTGGAAGAAAAATGGCAACCCAAAAATAATTTAGGAATAATTTATTTTCCGCATTCCTTCCATCACAATAGTATTCAATTCAGCACTAATTTTTACGTATTCTCTGAAATTTTTATTCAAAACGGAGGTATCTTTAAAATTTTATAAAATATTTAAAAAATTTTTTACTATATATTATATATATTCAACTCAAATTTTAGGGTATAGTTTGGGGTGATAAAAAAGTCCCTCAGATAAAGTTTTAGTCCTCTAGCACCTCATGGGCCCGAAATAGGTCTGTTTAAAGGTCCAAAAATAGACTGATTTGGCCCATTTTCAAAATTACGCCATTCCTTTGAATTTACTACAAATTTTATCTTATTGGTCACATTCGAACTCGTGAAAGATCTACATTAAGAAAAAAATTTTAGCTTATTTTAAGGCGTTAATTTTTTTGGCATTGATATATATTTTGGACAATAACAACATGATAATAATAAAAAATCAATAACAACAACACCGGGGATAGATCAGGGGGAGCGGAGCCCCCCCTCTCACCTATACTAGTATTATATATATTCAACTCAAATTTTAGGGAATAGTTTGGGGTGATAAAAAAGTCCCTCAGCTAAAGTTTTAGTCCTCTAGCACCTCATGGGCCAGAAATATGTCTGTTTAAAGGTCCAAAAATAGACTGATTTGGCCCATTTTCAAAATTACGCCATTCCTTTGAATTTACTACAAATTTTATCTTATTGGTCACATTCGAACTGGTAAAAGATCTACATTAAGAAAAAAATTTTAGCTTATTTTAAGGCGTTAATTTTTTTGGCATTGATATATATTTTGGACAATAACAACATGATAATAATAAAAAATCAATAACAACAACACCGGGGATAGATCAGGGGGGGCGGATCCCCCCCTCTCACCTATGCTAGTAAATATATATATACTAGCAAAAGTTGGAGGGGGGGCTCCGCCCCCCCTGTGTCACATTTCCTTCTGTTTGTGTTGCTTCAAAAAATCAGTTTTCATTGCAAATTTATAATTATGCTAACACATTCAGAATTTTCGAATGAGACTCAGTCCCTCCTGTCCACATTTACTTCAATACTTTTCTGTTGCTTAATAAAATCATGTTTCTCTTCAAATTTATAATTATGCAAACACATTCAAACTATTCAGAGCAGCGTAGGTGAAACATTAATGAAAAATTATAGGTTCTGATCGATTCTCTAGTTATAATAGAGAAAATATAAAAATTTAACCTAGTACGTATAAATTAGTTCCAAATTAAATAATTAAGTAATAAAGTATAAATACCAATTGTGACAGTAAAATTTAATCATATTTTTTAGGTATTTCACTTTTTAAGCAAATTTACAAAAAATTTTATATATCCTAAAAATAGTAAAAATTGAATGTCTCCAAAAGTAAGAAATCTGAGTCAGAAAACTATAGCCTATGTTATCCGAATACTTTTATTCTTTATTATGACACTGGTTTCATATCAAGTGGTTCGGCGGTTCTTGAGTCATTAGGGTACAGACAAACAGACAAACAGAAAAACAAACAAATATATAATATACAATAATATAATAAAAACAATCAAATAATATAATTACTGCGCCATTTATGGCGCCGTTTCTAAGTTAAGTTAAAAACACACTAATATACAGGAAAATACTCTTTCTCTCTCATTGATAATCGCAATTTGATCGAAAATTACTCGCGAAAGTCGAAATTCTCTCGAAAGTCGGAATTCTCTCGAATAGTCGAAATTCTCTCGAATATATATCGAAAGAATAAGTCAAAGTGCGAGTGTTATTATTTTTATTAATTTAAAATAAAAATAGAGCAAATAGCGTCTGCTCTCCAATATTCTATATTAATGAAAAAAAAAATGAATTATAATTAAATATAATTAAGTGTATGTGGGTATTTATATAATATACTTTTTATAGTAAATACTATATCGTATAAATAAAAAGAAATTCAACTATAAAGGATTCAAAAATATAACCTAAGTATCATGAAAATCCATTGCTGGAGCAGTGTTTATTCCATTGATAATGGTTTATTCTTATGATGAATGTTTAAAAAGTTTAAAAACTCATTAATTGCAGAAAACAAGTAATCAATATCTATAAGGTTAACAAGACTCATATCGTATAATAGCTAATTCCTTTTGAACATTGATCGTAAGAACAAAGACTACTCCAGTAATGGATTTCTTGATAGTTAAGTAATATTTTTATTTTTTAAATGATAAAATAACTATCTCTTTTTTTTTAGGTATATGTCTAGCATGCAAATCAGTCAGCAATAAATAAAAAAAGTAAATAATTAAATGAACAATTTTTTTCTTTTAAGTTGTTAGCTTTTAACTAAGGGTTTCAAAAATATAATTCAGTTCGGCTTTACATTTATAGTCTCATGTGTATCAAAAAATCCATGACTCGTGTTGTGTTTGTTCTTACAATGAATGTTCTGCAGTTTAAAAACTCATTAATTGCAGCAAAACAGGTAATAAGTATCTTAGACAGACAAGAAACATTTGGTGTATAATAGCTAAATAACCATCTCTTTTTTTTATATGTGTCCAGCATGCATCTGTCAGTTATAGCAGAAAAAAGCACATAAATAAAATAAAAAAATAAATGAAAAATTTTTTCTTTTAGGTTAGAGTTTTTAATTCAGGCTTTCAAGCATATAATATAGTTCGGCTTTATATTAACATTCTCATGTATTACTTAAGTTTCAAGAAATCCATTGCTGGAGCAGTGTTCATTCTTACGATGAATGTTCTGCAGTTTAAGAACTCATTAATTGCAGAAAACAAGTAATCAATATCTAAGATTGACAAGTCACAAGAATCATATGGTGTAATAGCTGATTCCTTTTGAAACCAGAACATTGATCGTAAGAACAAAGCGACTACTCCAGTAATGGATTTCTTGATAGTTAAGTAAAACTTGAATAAAAAATATTATTCGCATTCATTCATTTTTTTTTTTAAATAATAAAAATGCTATCTATTTTTTTTTCATATGTCTGGCATACATCTTTCTATTAAAGTAGACAACAATACATAAAAAAATAAAATAAATAAATAAACAATTTTTTCTTATAAGTTTTTAAATTTTAACTAAGGGATTCAAAAATATAATTCAGTTCGTCATATTCGCAGTCTCATGTATTACCTATAAGTATCAAAAGAAATCCATGTGTTTGTTCTTACAATCAATGTTCTGGAGTTCAAAAGGAATTAGCTATTACACCAAATGTTTCTTGTCTGTCTATAAGATAAGATATTACAACATATGATTCTTGTCAGTCTTAGATATTGATTAATTGTTTCCTGCAATTAATGAGTTTTTAAACTGCAGAACATTCATCGCAAGAAAAAACACTGCTCCAGCAATGGATTTCATGATACTTAAGTAATACATGAGAATGTAAATATAAAGTCAAACTTAATTATAAGTTTGAAAGCCACAATTAAAAACTCAAATTTAAAAGAAAAAAATTGTTTATTTATTTATTTATATTTGTATGTGTCTTTTTCAACTATAACTGACAGATGCATCCTAGGCATATAAAAAAAAAAGAGATGGTTGTGTCATTATTTAAAGAAAATAAATAAATAAATTAAGAGTTTTTGTCTTTAAGTAGAGTGTCTCTAAGTTTTTAGTTTATAATTAAAGCATTTAAAAATATATTGCAGCTCAGCTTTATATTTGTAGTTTCATGTATTACTTAAGTATCAAGCATGACTCGTGTTGTGTTTGTTCTTACGATCAATGTTCTGGAGTTCGAATCAGCTATTACACCATTTTAAACGGCAGAACATTAATAAACACAATAAATATACTTAAAGCCGGACTGAATTATATTTTTGAATCCCTTAGTTTAAAGCTAACAACTTAAAAGAAAAAAATTGTTAGTAAGGGGTATAGAGTAAAATACATGTTGACTATATGAAAGAACCTCATCATAAATTTCACTATGGAGTAAAATGGATCTCGGCTGTCCTATATTATATGAAAAAACGAAAAATTTCATTCTATAGTATTTTCATTTTTTTCGGTTTTTTGCACTGAAAAAGGTTTAAAACAGTTAAAAACCTAAATATTTCATTTGGTATATAGTTCATTGAGTCAGTGGAATCAAAATAATCTGATATTAATGGATTTAAGTAGGTTTTTGATTAGATTTTTAGAAATTTTGGCTTTATTTCAAAAAGCCATTTGAATCAGTTAAAATTCTTTATAAACCAAGTTTTCTAACAAAAATAATTTTGATGGACCTGGATTTTCTTAACAATTTTTATTTTTCCAAAAATCGAAAGGGTATATATGGAAAATTGTCAGATTTTTTTTCTTCAAATTTTTCGTTGTTTGATACCGAAAAAGGTTTGAAACAGTTAAAAACTTAAATCAATATGGTTTATCAGGTCAGAAGCTTAAAAAACCTAGTATAAATGGATTTAAGTAAGTTTGAAAATTTTTGGAGTTTCAGAAATTTTGGCTTTATTTGCACAAAACAATTTGAATTGGTTAAAATTCATTATAAACCAAGTTTTCTAATAAAAAAAGTATGCTATTGAAATGGGTGAACTGGATTTTTTTGACAATTTTTATTTTGCAAAAATCAAAAGGGGTATATGGAAAAATTTCCGATTTTTTTTTTCTTCAAATTTTCCGTTGTTTGATGCCGAAAAACGTTTGAAACAATTAAAAACTTAAATCAATATGCTTCACTGTGTCAGAGAGCCCAAAAAACCTGATATAAATGGATTTAATTGAGCTTGAAAATTTTTGGATTTTTAGAAATTTTGGCTTTATTTGCATAAAACAATTTGTATTGGTTAAAATTCATTATAAGTAAACATGATTTTCTTAAGCAACAGAAACAAAAGTAAATGCGATACAAAAATAAATTCTGATTTATACCGTTTTTTGTTTGCAAATCGGCAAAGTACAATAAGTTAATATATCTGAAAATTTTTTTGTTGAACTATAATTTTATGATTTGAAGAATCATTTTCGATATAGTATTTTTCTTTACAGTTAATTTGGGAAATAAGAAATACCCAAATTTATATATATCATTTTACCTTCGATACAAATCAATTAATTAGTATATGCAAAATTAATTTTTATGGCCTAAGCTAAGTAAAAATTAAATTCAAGTAAAATTATATTGTGAGATGAAATTTTATGGCCTAAGCTAAGTAAAAATTATATTTAAGTAAAAGTATATTTCAAAATATTGATACTGATTAAATTAATAATTTTTTTAAAACTTTAATAAATTAAAGTAGAATTAAAACTAAGTTAAGTCTTGTTGTTTCCTATTACGCGTTATAATATAACTTTATTTTGGGCCATAAATGTTGTGAGATGAAATATATGGCCTAAGCTAAGTAAATTTTTATTTCAGCAAAAGTATAAATTCCTAATAAATATATTTTAACTTTTGGGCCATAAATGTTGTGAGATGAATTTTTATGACCTAAGCTAAGTAAAAATTTAATTTAAGTAAAAGTATATTTCAAAATATTGATATTGATTAAATTAATCATTTTTTTTAAACTTTAATAAATTAAAGTATAATTAAAAATAAGTTAAGTCTTGTTGTTTCTTTGTTGTTGTTCTTGTTGTTTTAAGCTAAGTAAAAATTTAATTTATGTAAAAATATATGCTACACGTATAATTATGCCCGAAAAAATTAAGAACACCATGTGACCTACTAAACCACGCCCTCGCAGGGAACGAATACTAAAAAAAAAATAATGTTGCAGTTTTTTTAATTTTAGAAAAAAATTTTTTAAAAATTTGGTATCAGATCCAAAAAATTACTATAAACAAACTTTCTAATACTAGTACTCTCATCGAAATAAATTAGGTACTACGTCCAAAAAAAAAAAAAATTTGGTGTTTTTTTATTTTTTTGTAACGAAGATTTTGGTAAAAAAATTTTTTTAAAATTAATTATCAGATTCGAGATATTGAGTAAAAATCATACTTTCAAATATAAGTACTTTCATGGAAATAAATGAGGTATTACATCAAAATTAAAAATTAAGGCCCATAAATGTTGTGAGATGAAATTTTATGGCCTAAGCTAAGTAAACATTTAATTTAAGCAAAAGTATAAATTCCTAATAAATATTTATTATAACTTTTGGGCCATTAATGTTGCGAGATGAAATTATATGGCCTAAGCTAAGTAAACATTTAATTTAAGCAAAAGTATAAATTCCTAATAAATATATTATAACTTTTGGGCCATTAATGTTGTGAGATGAAATTATATGGCCTAAGCTAAGAAAAAATTTAATTTAAACAAAAGTATAGAGACACACTAAAAGAGGATAGAATAATAAAACTTTTGAGAGTATTGCCTACACTTTCGGGCCATAAAGGTTGTGAGATCAATTTTTTTGGCCCTAAGTTAAGTAAGCATTCTAGTAAACCTAAAATTTTTATATAAATAATTTACAAATAATAAATTATCAATTCTGAAATACTTTTATGAGCACAGTTTTTTTGATAAGTTTTTTAATAACTGAAAACTAATTTTCATAGATAAGATATAAGATATAAGACTTTAATAAATTAAAGTATAATAACGTCTAAGTTAAGTATGGCTTTTTTATTCAGTGGCATTTACATGCGATCTGGGCCCAGAGTCACTAAAAGAGGATTGAACAATAAAACTTTTGAGAGTATTGCCTACACTTTCGGGCCGTAAAGGTTGTGAGATCAATTTTTTTGGCCCTAAGTTAAGTAAGCATTCTAGTTAACTTGAAATTTTGATATAAATAATTAATTTCTTTTAATGGAACCTCTGGGACCTGTTCGTCACCTAGGGTCTTCCATAAATATAATTTGCTTACATAATTATTATAAACATTTATTATTTTCACAAAATGCTTAACTTGCCAGGCCCCTAACCAGCCAGCAAACGGCGCTCTAAATATAATAATTAATGCACAAAACTTATTGTAATAATTTGTTTATTTTATTATTCTTATTTATGTATGTAATGCAGCGACATTAGTCTGTTTTGGGGGAACAGTCTTTATTATAAATACTCCCAATTGTAAAAATTGTAATTAAAGAAAGTGTATTCTCTGATATGATATACTTGATTGTGCTGTAGGTATATATAAATTACCACTTAAGAAAACAAAATTTGTAACTTTTATTACATTATTAAGTTTTTGTTTTGTTTTTTTGTTTTTTTAATGGTGAACTCTGAGCATATAAGCGCATCTCGATGATGCATTCAGACATTCACAGGAGACCCCTCTGGTTGACAAGGTAGACCCCCCGAGGAAGTGTCTGATTCTAACTCCCGGATTATGTAGAACTTTGACCTAGGACGTGCTGTCTGCAGAATTCCATCCACCCTCGGTGCCTAAATTACATGATAACAATAAATAAAATTGTCGGAATCAATGCATTCATCCCTCCCAAAACCTTGATTTTACAAATTTTTTAGATATTTGTTTTTAATGTTTCGTGGTATAAACTGGATTTTTTTTGAAAATTCAAATGACACGATTTGGAAATTTTTATCTTTTATAAGTTTTGTCAAAAAATTATTACTCCTGAAGTCACAATTCAAAATTGGCCTCTGGCTCACCATTAATACAAATAAATTTCAGCTCTACAATTCGTATTTTCCACCGATAAGCAGACTGGTTAGGGGCCTGGCAAGTTAAGCATTTTGTGAAAATAATAAATGTTTATAATAATTATGTAAGCAAATTATATTTATGGAAGACCCTAGGTGACGAACAGGTCCCAGAGGTTCCATTAAAAGAAATTAATTATTTATATCAAAATTTCAAGTTAACTAGAATGCTTACTTAACTTAGGGCCAAAAAAATTGATCTCACAACCTTTACGGCCCGAAAGTGTAGGCAATACTCTCAAAAGTTTTATTGTTCAATCCTCTTTTAGTGACTCTGGGCCCAGATCGCATGTAAATGCCACTGAATAAAAAAGCCATACTTAACTTAGACGTTATTATACTTTAATTTATTAAAGTCTTATATCTTATATCTTATCTATGAAAATTAGTTTTCAGTTATTAAAAAACTTATCAAAAAAACTGTGCTCATAAAAGTATTTCAGAATTGATAATTTATTATTTGTAAATTATTTATATAAAAATTTTAGGTTTACTAGAATATACTATACCCTAAAATTTGAGTTGAATATATATAATATATAGTAAAAAATTTTAAAAATATTTTATAAAATTTTAAAGATACCTCCGTTTTGAATAAAAATTTCAGAGAATACGTAAAAATTAGTGCTGAATTGAATACTATGAAGTGCGATACCAAAATTTTTCGATAGTATCGAGATATTTCAATTTTGGATAAAATTTTTAAAAAATGTTATCAAGTTCAAAAATACTAAAAATTAAATATCTCAAAAACTACGATAGTTAATCAGAAAATATAGGGCCTATGTCACCCGCATTTTTTTTTTCTTCATTTTGACGCCGGTTTCATGCCAATCGGTTCGGTGGTTCTTGAGTCATTAGGGTACAGACAAACAGACAAACAGACAAACAGACAAACAGACAAACAGACAAACGAACAAATAAATTTTCAAATATATATAGTATTAAGATATATCTACAATGCTATGTTCTGGGAACTTTTTTATTTATAATGTTTGATTCTGGGAATTTAGGCCAGTTTCTGGTACTTCCCAAAAAAAAATATATCTCTAACGCCATGATCTGGTGCTTCCCAGAAAACTATTGGCAATGATTCTGGAACTTCCCATAAAACTATTCAAAATGATTCTGGGACTTCCCATAAAACTATTCGCTATGATTCTGGGATTTCCAAGAAAACTATTCTTTGTATTTCTCGGACTTCCCTTAAATATTAGGAATAGATTTCTAGTCATACCCTAAATTATTACTTATTCAGCACTTCCAAATCCAAGTTCCCAAATTATAACTTTTTTCATTTCAATCCAGATTCATTAATGCCCGCAAAAAAAAATTCTGGGACGTCTTAGATATTGTATATAAGCTGATTCCGGTACTTACCAGAAAGAAAATATAATGTTTTTGGTAATCACAAAATGTTTATGGGACGTAAATTTGACAAATACAAATACAAAGACACCTAATATATTTTTTGTTTTGCGTTTCTTGCTTCAAGTATAAAAATTTGGAGTACGCAGAAATTAGATTTTGATGCAATTACATCTTTTAATTTTTTTCTAAAAGACAGGAATGAGATAAAAGATGTTTTTAAATTAAAAATCATTAGCATTTCAAAACTCAGACAATAATCAGTATCCATTAATATAAAATACAAAGCATTAAAAATAATTTATTTTTTATATTTCATCACGCATAGTGATAGTAATATATATTTGTAATTTTTGCTTAAACAAGTACAACATGTTAATGTTTTAGTCATATATGCTTAAGATTCCAGATATGGGCAGTTTGGATCAAAATTCGAAAAAATTCCCAGGGTCCCTAAATCAGTGATACTAATATATATTTGTAATTTTTAACTTCTAAAACAAAATAAATTTTTACGATTTTTTTATTATAGGGGAGATAGGGGCCCGTATATCGGGGCACAATATAATAAGTTTCAGGATACATTGGAATTTTCTTTATTATTAATAAATTATTTAAAATTTTAAACCGTGCTGTAATTTTATACTAATTAAATAACAATTAAATTAATTTTAAGCTAATTTAAAATAAAAGCAGGAAATACAAAATGTAGAGCTCTAATAACTAAGAAAAACAGGAAGGAGCTACAAGGGCAAAGGAAGAGGAAAACTTGCTCCAGGAAGAAGAAAATAGAAAGAGGCTGCAAGAGCAATGCGAGAAGCTCCAGCACCAGCAAAAGAAATAGAAGAATTTGCGTGAAAAATGCCTATTGGAAGAAAGAAAAAACCAACGGCTTCTGACCGGTTCACCATGATCCAGTGAAACGGACAAGCCACACTAAGGTAGATGAGTCTCCAATGGAAAGTCAAATTTCGGAAGAGGACCAAGACAGTTTACGTGAGCAAGACAATTCACGTGAGCTTAATAATGCAAATGGTCTCAAAAGGAACAGCGAGACCGAAAAAAAGGAGGAAGAAAAAAAAAGTTGCAGCTTCAACAGGGAAATCAGGTACCTGAAATACCGGGCCAGTTGCAAAAACAGGCCCAGGTAGAAAAAAAAACCAATAAAGTGGATACCTGGGAAAAACCCAAAAAGAAGCAGAAAACTAAGAGGAAGAATACTCAGCAGACAAAAAGGCCTGCTGAAAGGTCAGTACCAAGCCAAGTAGGCGTAGTTATAAAAAGAGAATGAAGGCACTACTTATAAAACTAGCAGCAGGCCATACGTGCGAGGAAACTCTCCTTAGTATTCAGAAGAACCTCCAGCTTGAAGATTCGGGGGCTAAAGTAAAAATAAACTTTAATTAATTTAGTTATTGTAGGTCATTAACCATATTTTGGATGTATTAAATTCAAAACCAATTCATTTTTCACCATCTTTATCTGCATCTTTTTTTCATAATTTTATTTGATATCTGCAATCAGTTTTTTGGACATTTCTCTGCAAGGACTTAATGAAATCACTTGAAATTGAAAACCCTAGAACTAGATCTGATTTCAAAAAATTTGGTCAAAGGGCTTTTTGATTCATCGAGTAGATTCTAAGATTTTGAGGATACACTTTCTCGAACATACACACGCCAAGTCAATAGAAGCATGCGCAGGCATCGGAATGACCTGGAAACCAAATTTCTCCACGATAGGGACAATTTAGAAACTTTTATGTTTTTTAACCTAAAAACTTATAAAACACGATTTTATCTATTTATTACATACATAGGTTGATCGTGCCTAAAAGTAAAGTATCTTGTGTTATTTTGCATTTCTATGATATTTCATCTATGCAAATTTTATAAAAAAGCTATGAATTTTATTGCGCAGTTTACTTTTATAAGGTTTTTCACCTCTGTGAAGCAAAATACAATAAACATGCTTTTAAAAATAGCGGATTGGGTTATTTGGTTATTAAGGTGGTAATTTGATAAATATGTATCATAAAAGCTAAATTAATCACTTTTCAGCTATTGTCTCGATGCCCTGCGCAATTTAGTGTCAGAAAATGAAACAAATAATTGAAAAGGTTTCTTAGCTTAAATAATTATATATATATATATATACAATGTGTTACAGTTTTAGTCATAAATGTTTAAGATTCCAGATACGGTCAGTTTGGACCAAAAATTTGCTAGGCTCGTGTTGAAAAGTATTCATTTTTCGGAGAAGGGACCCTGGGAATTTTTTCGAATTTTGATCCAAACTGCCCATATCTGGAATTTTAAGCATATATGACTAAAACATTAACATGTTGTACTTGTTTAAGCAAATAAACCTTTACAATTTTCACACACACTTGCTGTGCGCTCAGTGTGAGCCAAGTGTGCTTCAAGTGAGCGCCTTGTGTACGCCAAAAAGTGAGAATTATTTTGAAGGCGCTACTAATGTTTAAAATTAATTAAATAACCGGAGACCAATATGTATTATCAAAAAAACTACCCACGCACCTTATCTTTAATCTTATAAGCCTAATATATTTTTAATATATATAACAAATATTTACTTCTTTTGCAAGACCTACAAAAGGTTTCTAAGATTAATAGGAGTGTCCTAGGGTGGTTTTTTTATATAACATATAGATCCCCAACTATTTAATTTATTTTAAATATTAATAGCGCCTTTAAAATGAATCGTACTTTTTGAAGCACACCAGACGCACATAAGACACACACTTAAGGCTCACACACAAACTCATGGGCACGAGCAAAAAGCACACGAGCTGTAGCAAAAGTAGTATATAGTGGGAGTTAGAATGGTGGGGCTAAAGAGGAGAAATTAAAAATATTAATCCCACTTTGTTCAATATTGCTCGTGCTCGTATGCTTTTTTGCTCGAGCGTATGAGTTTGTGTGTGAGCCTTTAGTTCACAGTCTGTGTGCTCTAAGTGGACGAATCTTCGACAATTTTTTGTTTCCATTTCTTGCTACCCAATTGTGTAAAGCATTGACTCAATAGTTGAAAAAATTATTTTAAGTCAGTATAGTTACAAAATATTAGTTTCAATATGTGTAACCCACTGAATGTAGAGCCTTCTTAAATCTCTATATGAAAAAATGACAAAGCTTACGGTTAGGTTGTTTTATTTTAAATTTCAGCAATCAATATCAAAAATTTGTTGAAAATTTTTTAGTTATTATTACTTTATTGAGGTTAATACGTACATAATTTTTTTTTTAGAAATTTTTAAATCGGAAAATACTAGGCGAAAATTCTTAAAATCTTCCTAATGGTTATTTATATATCTAGAATATAAAAAGGTATTGTAAATATGGGTTTTTGATGAAAGGAGTGGGAAACAGAAGCGGAGTTCTTGATGGAGAAATGAAAAGCTGCTTCGCAGCTAGAGGTGGACGAGACCGAGACGAGAGCATTTGTAGAAAATTCGGGACGAGACGAGACATTCACATCGAGACTCTCGGGAAGTCTCGTCTCGAAAAAAAAAGTTATTAATACATTTAGTTAATTTAAATTTTTACAATAAGTAAAAAAGCATTAAAATTAATATTCTTATTAAGACTGTATACTTGAAAAATAGTTATAATTATAGTTTTCTTTGATTTATCACTGCATAAATTTTCTTAAACAGTTTTAAGAAAATATTTTTTTTTTTTCTTTCGTTTTATTTGATGATACATTATAAACAGTGATACCTTGAATTTTCCCCTCGATCTCATAATCTTTTAAGGCTTGAAAAAGTATATGGGCTAAATCTTTTCCTGAATGTTTAGCTCCTAGCTGATAGTATAAAATCTAAAGTTATTGAATGTAAAATCCAGTGTTCATCAATAAAATATGGGCTGTTATTCCGTAAAAGGATTCAGTTTTTAATCAGCTAACCAACCATCAAATAGAATCAATAATAATCAACCGTTAAAGATAATTTAGAAACATTATTATTTTAAATCTTAAAAATACGTTACAGTAATTTATTGCAGATCAAAGCTTTTTTTTCAAATGTATACAATTTTAATCAAAAACAATATATATATATATATGTATATAATTTTACAAAAGAATAACTGCTTGATAAAAATTGTAAGGTTATTTTATTAGCCATAAAGGAAACTCAGCTCAGAGGGCGCTTTAGTCTCACAGGAATTTATAAATTTGTAATTGTTTGTATATAAGTAGTTGAAAATTTTATTTTTATAATTTTCCTGAAGAAAACCTTTAATTTGTTCGAGACTTTCTCGAAAACGAGACGAGATCGAGACGAGACCGAGACGAGACTGCAAAAATTCGAAATTTCCGATACCGAGACGAGACAAGCCTAAAGTCTCGGTATCGTCTCGTATCGTCCGCCTCTATTCGCAGCAGCTCTAACAATGTTTTTATTTCTCCATTCAGAACCTTCGCCTCTCTTTGTCTCTCGTTTTATCAAAGACTCATATTTTGACAGACCATTTTATATTCGAGTTATATACACAACTTTTTTTTACAAGTTTAATTAAGGCTTTATCCTTCAAATAAAAATAAGTGTAAAAACACGTTTAAAAATGAGATGATTGGATGTAAATAATATTTCAAATATTTAGGAAGTACAAAAATTAAAAACACATAAAAATTAAACCTGTTAATGCATGTATTTTGAAAGAAATTCTTTTATATTCTAAATGGGTCACGCACTTACGTAAGACGATTCCCCTTAAACCAATCTCCCACCTAACGAATATTTTTTTAGGATGATTTGAAAGGCGTGTCTATATTAGAAAGAACTTTCACTATGATTTTTACTTTTTTTCACAGCTAGCTGTGAAAAAAGAGCCTCTAAAATGCCTGTTGGATTTATACTTTCAATTATTCTGTTTTTATATCCCCACTATCTATCTGGTTCTTAAACGCGTTCCTTACACTAATTTTTTTTTATGAGTAAAGCCAAGTTTAATTAAACGTGTAAAAAAAACACTATTTCTACACTAAAAAACAGTCAATTTTGTACCTTAACTTTTTATTTTTGATTTTTTTTTAAGTTATGAGCAGTCAAAGTTTAAATTAATGAAAATTCTCTGTTTATGTAAAATTTTTAGAAGAATCGTCGTATTAATGCAGTCTAATTTTTTTAGTTTTCAAAATTAGAAAATTTTGAGAAAACGAACTTTATAAAAAAAAAAAAAAAATTCCTTTATAACTTTTTTTTTATTCTTTAACTAGCTGCAATTTTGCAGCTGTCATATTTCTGTCATATTTAAAGTAGAAGAGTACCATACGGTATTAAAAACTAGGGACTTCAATAAAAAAAAATGAGCTATCTTAAATGAACTAGGGAGCAAGCCCCGCAAGCCCCCTGCGCGCTGAAGCATGTTAACCCCCTCAGATCATATTTCATATTAAAAATAATTGTACTGCAGCGAGATGTCAGTTTCAAATAATTAAATTTTTTCACAATTCTAATAAACCTTTATTATTCAATTAGATTAGATTAGATTAGATTGTTTATTTGCAAAATTACAAAATTTGTACATTCATGTATAAATAATAGAGTATAATAATGTACATAAAATTGATAATTCTTAAATTCAAGTGATTAATACAATAAATAGAATTTTAGTAAAATAATTAAGTATATATAATAAAAATAGACAGTAAATAAAATTTCAGTATTATAATTAAAATTACATTGGACTAGTTAATTAATCACTATGAGAAAAGAAAAAATATATATCTTTGTAATATGTGATTAAACAATTTATCACTGTCAACAGTATAAATAATATTAATAACAATATTAAAGTCTATAAAGTATATAAAATGGAAATAAATTTGTATATTATAAATATTTATATGTATATATATATATATATACTAGCTGCCTCCGGCTCGCTTCGCTCGCCCCGGCAGCCACCATGGGGGCTGCGCCCCCCTGGACCCCCTGCGGCTTTATTTTTCCAATAATATGTTGTTTTAGGTTACTCAATATTTTGTAAAATTACCTTTTTTTACCCGAAGTATTATCTAAAATTTACTGAATCATAAAAATTACTGGCTTATGAACCCAGACAGATAATTAGTGATCAGCAATACAAAGCTGAGCTACCCTTCCATAGGATCCACAAGTAGTCATTGTTTCCCTCGAATTCTAGGGTTCTGTCTGATAATAGCTGTTCAAGCTTTTTTTAGTTACTATATTCAGTTACTACATCAGTGGCTGATAAAAATAAGAAATATATATAATATAAGTCCTAAACTTTTATAATTATCGAAAAACTATTGTAACTTTTGAAAGATCGAACCGATTATCTTGAAAATTCAGATGGATACGTAAAAAATATACCTGAATCGAATGAAATTCTTTTTTATAAAAAAATTTTTCCTCGGTTTTCAGTTTTTTTGTTTTTTTTTTTAAATTTGATAAAAATTTTTTTTTTGGAAATCCAGTTTTTTCAAAATAAAAATTTTGCCGTAATCAATCGAAATAAAACCTAGCTTATGTTTTGACCCGTAATTTTTGCCGTGTTTTTCCGTAAACTCAATTTCTGTAGCTTTTATTGTGTTCTCGTTTATCACCTTATCACCGACATACAAACATACAAAAGTAAAGATTTATATATATAGGATGTAAATTTGAAATCCAAATTTTATGCTAAAAAATATATGTAACTCTGGAAACATCAAACCGATTTGCTTGAAAATTTAGGTGGACACGTAAAAAACAATTCTTAATCATAAAAAAACTTTTCTGATTACAAAAAAATTCCAAGTTTTTAAGTTAATTATGATTTTTTTGAAAATTTTCGAAAACATCAAGAATGATCACTTTTTTGAAAAAACGTTTTTTTGGCGACAAAAATTTTCTTTCGCATTAATCCAAATCCTGTATAGCCTATGACACTCCTGCAATTTTTCCGCGTTTTTTGCCGCAAACCGCCCCTTTCTAGCTACTGTCGTCTAGGTGTGATTATCAAACTAAAAAAATTCTCTATCGGCATATATATATATATATATATATATATATATATATATATATATATATAGATAACCTGGTTTTCTGGGATTTTTTTCTTTTTTTTTGCATTAACTATTTTAACATATAATTCTGGGATTTTTTCTAGTTTCTGGGCCTTTATTTCTGGGACTTTTTTAGGTTCCCAGAAACTCGAAATAGGTGTTTCTGGGACCCCATTTTTTCTGGGATTATTTACCAGAAACACTTATATATAGTTTCTGGGACTTTTCTTTTTATATAGAGATTTAAGCATCTAATGCAAGAATTTACTTAACCCATAAGCGCCTAATCGACAATTCTTGGACACTTGAATATTTTGATATGAAAAAATGAATATTTCAGGCTAAAAATTTCACCTAGTAGGTATTTTTTATCGCTCTTTCCATTTCCGGAGTTCGTTTTTACCTACGACCCTTGGGTAATGAAATATCAACCCCTAAAGTAGGTTAAAATCATTAAAATTGTAAAATTAAAAAAAAAAGTTACTGCATTCAAAAAAAAAGTTTCTTTATGTTGAAAATTATACTTTTTACTTTCCAAAAGGTAGAAGATAAAAATTTATGTATTCTCAGCAAATATTAGGGGCAAGGGGGTGGATTTTACAGATGTATAAAAATGAATATTTTTAGCTGAATACGTCACCTAGTAGGTATTTTTGGTCGTTAATTCCATTTCTAATGTCTGTTTTCACCTACGACCCTAGGGTAATGAAATATCAACCCCTAAAATAGGGTAAAATCACAAACATTGTAAAATTTAAAAAAAAAGTTACTACACGCAAAAGTAAAGTTTCTTTATCTTGGAATTTATATTTTTTACTTTCAAAAAGGCAAAAAATGCAGATTTATGTATTCTCAACACATTCTCTCTCTCGAGGGGGTAAATGTTTGGGGCAAGGGGATGTATTTTACAGTTGTAAAAAAAATGAATATTTTCAGCTAAATACATCAACTAGTATGTACTTTTGGTCGCTCTTTTTATTTCCGAAGTCTGTTTTCGACATAGTTTTCAATCCTTTGAATGGGTGAATGTGCTAAAAATAAATAAACTTACTTCCTTTATCTCTTGGAAAGTAAAAAATATCATTTTCAGCATTAAAAATATATTTTTTTGACAAGTAACTTTTTTTTTTTAATTTTACAATTTTAGTGATTTTACCCTATTTTAGGGGTTGATATTTCATTACCCAAGGGTCGTAGGTGAAAACAGACTTCGGAAATGGAAGGAACGACCAAAAATACCTACTAGGTGATGTTTTCAGCTAAAAATGTTCAATTTTCATACATCTGTAAAATTCACCCCCTTGCCCCTAATATTTACCCCCTGGAAAGGGTAAATGTGCTGAGAATACATAAATTTTTATCTTTTACCTTTTGGGAAGTAAAAAAGATAATTTCCAACATAAAGAAATTTTTCTTTTGCGTGTAGTAACTTTTTTTTTAAATTTTACAATTTTAGTGATTTTACCCTACTTTAGGGGTTGATATTTCATTACTCAAGGGTCATAGGTGAAAACAGACTTCGGAAATGGAAAGAGCGACCAAAAATACCTACTGGGTGATGTTTTCAGCTAAAAATATTCAATTTTTCATATCAAAATGTTTAAGTGTCGAAGAATTGTCGATTAGGCGCTTATGGGTTAGATTTAGAGCATTTATTTTTCATAGGGAAGTTTTGATATTTTTATAAAAACTCAAAATATATGTATTTATATGTCACTAGAACCGTGTTTATAATGTATAAGTTCAAATATTTATCGAGAATTCGATTTCTCAAATAAGTCACTGCAAAAAATATTTATGGTCGATAACTTTACTTCGAAATATTTATTTAAGATTTAATTATTAATGTGAAAATAATTTGTCACTAAAATCATGTTTAATAAGAATGGGTTAACATCCTAATCGTAAGATTCAATAGTCTAATAAGTTACTGAAGTAATATACATTTTCAAACGCAATTTTTTTTTAATTTACATTTTTTAGAAATTCAAAATACTTATTATTTTAGTAAGATAAAATTTATATTCTAAAAGGTTGGTTGTTAAGTATTTTCTATAAAGGCGGGAAAAATCATTTGAATAAATTTTAAGTATTTAAATTTAGGATGAACGTTATATTTTGGTTATTCATAAAGGTCACCGTAATCAGGTCATTCATTAAAATTCTGAATATCTTATTATTTTATCTTTATATAAATATAACTAAGTGTACTATAAAATGTCTAAAGTATGGTAGAGCTGTTTTAGATTTCATTTCCTAAAAATAAAACACCCATTGTCTAAAAAGCATTTCAGCTTGAGCTACAGAAGTATAAGTCCCAGAAAGGCTTAATAAAATTATAAAATATCCCAGAAAACCAAGTTAACTAAATATTTTTTAAAATTATTAGGTTTTTATGCAAACACGTCGATTTATTTTTGCTGCGTCGATTTTTTCTAATGATAATTTAAATTTTGTTTATGGAGTAGTATTAGACATCTTGTGAAATTCGGTATAAATAGACAAAATTAAGTTGTAGGATATTTGACTTATTTACTTGTCACTGTCACTATAACCAGGTTTACTTATTATAGTAATTGTAAGCTTGAGATATATGAAGATGGAAACAATGTAATATAGAAAAGTTACCTTTCTCAAGCATTTGATTATAAATAAAATTAAGCTATTAATTTTTCGTTAAATCAAAATTTAAAAATGATCTTATTTCGTATTTTTCCAAACAGGTTGTGTTTAAGCATCCCGGATATAATTTTTTTTAAAATGATCAGTATTTTATGGAAAAAATATGTAAATTTATGAAGCTAATCACATTATGTTGAATTATATTTAATTATTTAATTTAGCAAATTTACCAAAATATTGTAAATAAACTATATCCTGTTAAATTTAGAGTATTTATTTTTCAAAGCGAAATTTTGATATTTTTATAAAAAAAATCAAAATATATGTATTTATATGTCACTAGAACCGTGTTTATAATGCATAAGTTAAAATATTTATCAAGAATTCGATTTCTCAAATAACTTTAATTTGAAATTTTTATTTAAGATTTAATTATTAACGTAAAAATAATTTGTCACTAAAATCATGTTTAATAAGAATTGGAATATTTTTCGGTTCTCCAATATGGCGGACCCGAAAATTTCAAAAACACCCGCAAATCAATTTTTTGCATTAGGTTTGGGTTTTCAAAATCACCGAAAACGAATTTGAGGTGTAAATTTTCATAATTTGATCGTGAAAATTTATTTCAGTTTTCCTATATGGCGGACCAGAAAATTTCAAAAACACAAAAAAATCAATTTTCTGCATTAGATATGGGTTTATAAGCTCATTAAAAAGAAATTTGAGATGAAATTTTATCATAATTTGTTCTTGTAAATATTTTTCTGTTTTCCAATATGGCGGACCCGAAAATTTCAAAAACACCCGAAAATCAATTTTTTGCATTAGATTTGGGTTTTCAAGATAAATAAAAACGATTTTAAGATACAAATTTTCATAATTTAACCTTGCAAATATTTTAGTTATATGGGATTTTTTATGATTTTATTAAGCCTTTCTGGGACTTGTACCTCTGTAGCTCAAGCTACAATATGCTATACTAAAATAAGTAGACCTGGTTAAAGTAACAGAGACAATAAAATAAGCCAAATTTGCTACAACTTAAGATATTATATTTATACCGAATTTCACAAAATGGCTAATACTTCTCCATAAAGAAATTTAAATCATCTTTAGAAAAAATCGACGCAGCAAAAATAAATAGATGTGTTTGCATAAAAACTTAATAATTATTAAAAGTGTAGATTTAACTTGGTTTTCTGGGATATTTTATAATTTAATTAAGCCTTTCTGGGACTTTTACTTCGTTAGCTCAAGCTGAAATGCTTTTTAGACAATGGGTGTTTTATTTTTAGAAAATGAAATGTAAAATAGCTCTACCATACTTTAGATATTTTATGGTATACAATTAATTATATTTATATAAAGATAAAACAAAAAGATATTCAGAATTTTAATGAATGACCTGATTACGGTGACCTTTATGAATAACCAAAATATAACGTTCATCCTAAATTTAAATACTTAAAATTTATTCAAATGATTTATCGTGCGTTTGAGAGAAAATACATAACAACCAAACTTTTAGAATATACATTTTATCTTACTAAAATAATAATTATTATGAATTTCTAAAAAAAGTAAATTGAAAAATAATTGCGATTGAAAATGTAATTTACTTCAGTAACTTATTAGACTAATGAATCTTACGATTAATATGTGTTACATCGCATCTTGGATTGTTAACCCATTCTTATTAAACATGATTTTAGTGACAATTTATTTTTACATTAATAATTAAATATTAAATATATATTTCGAAGTAAAGTTATCGACCATAAATATTTTCAAAGTGATTTATTTAAGAAATAGAATTCTTGATAAATATTTTAACTTTTGAATTATAAACACGGTTCTAGTGACATATAAATACATATATTTTGAATTTTTATGAAAATATCAAAACTTCGCTATGAAAAATAAATACTCTAAATTTAAAACGATATAGTTTATTTACAAAGTTTTGGTAAATTTACTAAATTTAATAATTTAATATAATTTAACATAATTTGATTGGCTTCATAAATTTACATATTTTATACCATAAAATACTGATCATTTTATAAAAAATTTATTGCCGGTATGCTTAAACACAACCTGTTTGGAAAGATACGAAATGAGATCATTTTTAAATTTTAATTTAATAAAAAATTAAAAGCATAATTTTATTCAGAATCATATGCTTGAAGAAGATAAATTTTCTATATTACATTGTATCCATCTTAATATATCTCTAGTTTACAATTACTAAATTAAGTAGACCTGGTTAAAGTGACAGAGACAAGTAAATAAGCCAAATTTGCTACAACTTAGGATATTATTTTTATACCGAATTTCACAAAATGGCTAATACTACTCCATAAAGAAATTTAAATCATCTTTAGAAAAAATCGACGCAGCAAAAATAAATCGATGTGTTTGCATAAAAACTTAATAATTATTAAAAGTATAGATTTAACTTGGTTTTCTGGGATATTTTATAATTTTATTAAGCCTCTCTGGGACTTTTACTTCTTTAGCTCAAGCTGAAATGCTTTTTAGACAATGGGTGTTTTATTTTTAGAAAATGAATTGTAAAATAGCTCTACCATAATATAGGCATTTTATGGTATACACTCAGTTATATTTATATAAAGATAAAACAAAAAGATATTCAGAATTTTAATGAATGACCTGATTACGGTGACCCTTATGAATAACCAAAATATAACGTTCATCCTAAATTTAAATACTTAAAATTTATTCAAATGGTTTATCGTGCGTTTGAGAGAAAATACTTAACAACCAACCATTTAGAATATACATTTTATCTTACTAAAATAATAATTCTTATGAATTTCTAAAAAAAGTAAATTGAAAAATAATTGCGATTGAAAATGTAAGTTACTTCAGTAACTTATTAGACTAATGAATCTTACGATTAATGTGTGTTACATCGCATCTTGGATTGTTAACCGATTCATATTAAACATAATTTTAGTGACAAATTATTTTTACATTAATAATTCAATATTAAATATATATTTCGAAGTAAAGTTATCGACCATAAATATTTTCAAAGTGATTTATTTAAGAAATCGAATTCTTGATAAATATTTTAACTTTTGCATTATATACACGGTTCTAGTGACATATAAATACATATATTTTGAATTTTTATGAAAATATCAAAACTTCGCTATGAAAAATAAATACTCTAAATTTAAAACGATATAGTTTATTTACAAAATTTTAGTAAACTTACTAAATTAAATAATTTAATATAATTTAACATAATTTGATTGGCTTCATAAATTTTCATATTTTATTCCATAAAATACTGATCATTTTATAAAAAATTTATTGCCGGTATGCTTAAACACAACCTATTTGGAAAGATACGAAATAAGATCATTTTTAAATTTTAATTTAATGAAAAATTAGTAGCATATTTTTATTTAGAATCATATGCTTGAAAAAGGTAACTTTTCTATATTACATTGTTTCCATCTTAATATATCTCAAGTTTACAATTACTAAAATAAGTAGACCTGGTTAAAGTGACACAGACAAGTAAATAAGCCAAATTTGCTACAACTTAAGATATTATTTTTATACCGAATTTCACAAAATGGCTAATACTACTCCATAAAGAAATTTAAATCATCTTTAGAAAAAATCGACGCAGCAAAAATAAATCGATGTGTTTGCATAAAAACTTAATAATTATTAAAAGTATAGATTTAACTTGGTTTTCTGGGATATTTTATAATTTTATTAAGCCTCTCTGGGACTTTTACTTCTTTAGCTCAAGCTGAAATGCTTTTTAGACAATGGGTGTTTTATTTTTAGAAAATGAATTGTAAAATAGCTCTACCATAATATAGGCATTTTATGGTATACACTCAGTTATATTTATATAAAGATAAAACAAAAAGATATTCAGAATTTTAATGAATGACCTGATTACGGTGACCCTTATGAATAACCAAAATATAACGTTCATCCTAAATTTAAATACTTAAAATTTATTCAAATGATTTATCGTGCGTTTGAGAGAAAATACTTAACAACCAACCATTTAGAATATACATTTTATCTTACTAAAATAATAATTCTTATGAATTTCTAAAAAAAGTAAATTGAAAAATAATTGCGATTGAAAATGTAAGTTACTTCAGTAACTTATTAGACTAATGAATCTTACGATTAATGTGTGTTACATCGCATCTTGGATTGTTAACCGATTCATATTAAACATAATTTTAGTGACAAATTATTTTTACATTAATAATTCAATATTAAATATATATTTCGAAGTAAAGTTATCGACCATAAATATTTTCAAAGTGATTTATTTAAGAAATCGAATTCTTGATAAATATTTTAACTTTTGCATTATATACACGGTTCTAGTGACATATAAATACATATATTTTGAATTTTTATGAAAATATCAAAACTTCGCTATGAAAAATAAATACTCTAAATTTAAAACGATATAGTTTATTTACAAAATTTTAGTAAACTTACTAAATTAAATAATTTAATATAATTTAACATAATTTGATTGGCTTCATAAATTTTCATATTTTATTCCATAAAATACTGATCATTTTATAAAAAATTTATTGCCGGTATGCTTAAACACAACCTATTTGGAAAGATACGAAATAAGATCATTTTTAAATTTTAATTTAATGAAAAATTAGTAGCATATTTTTATTTAGAATCATATGCTTGAAAAAGGTAACTTTTCTATATTACATTGTTTCCATCTTAATATATCTCAAGTTTACAATTACTAAAATAAGTAGACCTGGTTAAAGTGACACAGACAAGTAAATAAGCCAAATTTGCTACAACTTAAGATATTATTTTTATACCGAATTTCACAAAATGGCTAATACTACTCCATAAAGAAATTTAAATCATCTTTAGAAAAAATCGACGCAGCAAAAATAAATCGATGTGTTTGCATAAAAACTTAATAATTATTAAAAGTATAGATTTAACTTGGTTTTCTGGGATATTTTATAATTTTATTAAGCCTCTCTGGGACTTTTACTTCTTTAGCTCAAGCTGAAATGCTTTTTAGACAATGGGTGTTTTATTTTTAGAAAATGAAATATAAAATAGCTCTACCATACTTTAGACATTTTATGGTATACAATTAGTTATATTTATATAAAGATAAAACAAAAAGATATTCAGAATTTTAATGAATGACCTGATTACGGTGACCTTTATGAATAACCAAAATATAACGTTCATCCTAAATTTGAATACTTAAAATTTATTCAAATGATTTATCGTGCGTTTGAGAGAAAATACTGAACAACCAACCATTTAGAATATACATTTTATCTTACTAAAATAATAATTCTTATGAATTTCTAAAAAAAGTAAATTGAAAAATAATTGCGATTGAAAATGTAAGTTACTTCAGTAACTTATTAGACTAATCAATCTTACGATTAATGTGTGTTACATCGCATCTTGGATTGTTAACCGATTCATATTAAACATGATTTTAGTGACAAATTATTTTTACATTAATAATTAAATATTAAATATATATTTCGAAGTAAAGTTATCGACCATAAATATTTTCAAAGTGATTTATTTAAGAAATCGAATTCTTGATAAATATTTTAACTTTTGCATTATATACACGGTTCTAGTGACATATAAATACATATATTTTGAATTTTTATGAAAATATCAAAACTTCGCTATGAAAAATAAATACTCTAAATTTAAAACGATATAGTTTATTTACAAAATTTTAGTAAACTTACTAAATTAAATAATTTAATATAATTTAACATAATTTGATTGGATTCATAAATTTTCATATTTTATTCCATAAAATACTAATCATTTTATATAAAATTTAATGCCGGTATGCTTAAACACAACCTATTTGGAAAGATACGAAATAAGATCATTTTTAAATTTTAATTTAATGAAAAATTAGTAGCATATTTTTATTTAGAATCATAAGCTTGAAAAAGGTAACTTTTCTATATAACACTGTTTCCATCTTGATATATCTCAAGTTTAAAATTACTAAAATAAGTAGACCTGGTTATAGTGACAGAGACAAGTAAATAAGCCAAATTTGCTGCAACTTAAGATATTCTATTTATACCGAATTTTACAGTATGGCTAATACTACTCCCTAAAGAAATTTAAATCATCATTAGAAAAAATCGACGTAGCAAAAATAAATCGGAGTTTTTGCATAAAAACTTAATAATTATTAAAAGTATAGATTTAACTTGGTTTTCTGGGATATTTTATAGTTTTATTAAGCGTTTCTGGGAATTTTACTTCTTTAGCTCAAGCTGCAATGCTTTTTAGACAATGGGTGTTTTATTTTTAGAAAATGAATTGTAAAATAGCTCTACCATACTATAGGCATTTTATGGTATACACTCAGTTATATTTATATAAAGATAAAACAAAAAGATATTCAGAATTTTAATGAATGACCTGATTACGGTGACCTTTATGAATAACCAAAATATAACGTTCATCCTAAATTTGAATACTTAATATTTATTCAAATGATTTATCGTGCGTTTGAGAGAAAATATTTAATAACCAACCATTTAGAATATACATTTTATCTTACTAAAATAATAATTCTTATGAATTTCTAAAAAAAGTAAATTGAAATATAATTGCGATTGAAAATGTAATTTACTTCAGTAACTTATTAGACTAATGAATCTTACGATTAATGTGTGTTACATCATATCTTGGGTTGTTAACCCATTCTTATTAAACATGATTTTATTGACAAATTATTTTCACATTAATAATTAAATCCTAAATAAATATTTCAAAGTAAAGTTATCGACCATAAATATTTTCAAAGTGATTTATTTAAGAAATCGAATTCTTGATAAATATTTTAACTTTTGCATTATAAACACGGTTCTAGTGACATATAAATACATATATTTTGAATTTTTATGAAAATATCAAAACTTAGCTATGAAAAATAAATACTCTAAATTTAAAACGATATAGTTTATTTACAAAGTTTTGGTAAATTTACTAAATTTAATAATTTAATATAATTTAACATAATTTGATTGGCTTCATAAATTTACATATTTTATACCATAAAATACTGATCATTTTATAAAAAATTTATAGCCGGTATGCTTAAACACAACCTGTTTGGAAAGATACGAAATGAGATCATTTTTAAATTTTAATTTAATAAAAAATTAGTAGCATATTTTTATTTAGAATCATATGCTTGAAAAAGGTAACTTTTCTATATTACATTGTTTCCATCTTAATATATCTCAAGTTTATAATTACTAAAATAAGTAGACCTGGTTAAAGTGACACAGACAAGTAAATAAGCCAAATTTGCTACAACTTAAGATATTATTTTTATACCGAATTTCACAAAATGGCTAATACTACTCCATAAAGAAATTTAAATCATCTTTAGAAAAAATCGACGCAGCAAAAATAAATCGATGTGTTTGCATAAAAACTTAATAATTATTAAAAGTATAGATTTAACTTGGTTTTCTGGGATATTTTATAATTTTATTAAGCCTCTCTGGGACTTTTACTTCTTTAGCTCAAGCTGAAATGCTTTTTAGACAATGGGTGTTTTATTTTTAGAAAATGAAATGTAAAATAGCTCTACCATACTTTAGACATTTTATGGTATACAATTAGTTATATTTATATAAAGATAAAACAAAAAGATATTCAGAATTTTAATGAATGACCTGATTACGGTGACCTTTATGAATAACCAAAATATAACGTTCATCCTAAATTTGAATACTTAAAATTTATTCAAATGATTTATCGTGCGTTTGAGAGAAAATACTTAACAACCAATCATTTAGAATATACATTTTATCTTACTAAAATAATAATTCTTATGAATTTCTAAAAAAAGTAAATTGAAAAATAATTGCGATTGAAAATGTAAGTTACTTCAGTAACTTATTAGACTAATGAATCTTACGATTAATGTGTGTTACATCGCATCTTGGATTGTTAACCGATTCATATTAAACATGATTTTAGTGACAAATTATTTTTACATTAATAATTAAATATTAAATATATATTTCGAAGTAAAGTTATCGACCATAAATATTTTCAAAGTGATTTATTTAAGAAATCGAATTCTTGATAAATATTTTAACTTTTGCATTATATACACGGTTCTAGTGACATATAAATACATATATTTTGAATTTTTATGAAAATATCAAAACTTCGCTATGAAAAATATATACTCTAAATTTAAAACGATATAGTTTATTTACAAAATTTTAGTAAACTTACTAAATTAAATAATTTAATATAATTTAACATAATTTGATTGGATTCATAAATTTTCATATTTTATTCCATAAAATACTGATCATTTTATATAAAATTTAATGCCGGTATGCTTAAACACAACCTATTTGGAAAGATACGAAATAAGATCATTTTTAAATTTTAATTTAATGAAAAATTAGTAGCATATTTTTATTTAGAATCATAAGCTTGAAAAAGGTAACTTTTCTATATAACATTGTTTCCATCTTGATATATCTCAAGTTTAAAATTACTAAAATAAGTAGACCTGGTTAAAGTGACAGAGACAAGTAAATAAGCCAAATTTGCTACAACTTAAGATATTATTTTTATACCGTATTTCACAAAATGGCTAATACTACTCCATAAAGAAATTTAAATCATCTTTAGAAAAAATCGACGCAGCAAAAATAAATCGATGTGTTTGCATAAAAACTTAATAATTATTAAAAGTATAGATTAACTTGGTTTTCTGGGATATTTTATAATTTTATTAAGCCTCTCTGGGACTTTTACTTCTTTAGCTCAAGCTGAAATGCTTTTTAGACAATGGGTGTTTTATTTTTAGAAAATAAAATGTAAAATAGCTCTACCATACTTTAGACATTTTATGGTATACAATTAGTTATATTTATATAAAGATAAAACAAAAAGATATTCAGAATTTTAATGAATGACCTGATTACGGTGACCTTTATGAATAACCAAAATATAACGTTCATCCTAAATTTAAATACTTAAAATTTATTCAAATGATTTATCGTGCCTTTGAGAGAAAATACTTAACAACCAAACACGGTTCTAGTGACATATAAATACATATATTTTTAATTTTTATGAAAATATCAAAACTTCGATATGAAAAATAAATACTCTAAATTTAAAACGATATAGTTTATTTACAAAGTCTTAGTCAATTTACTAAATTTTTTAATTAATATAATTTAACATAATTTGATTGGCTTCATTAATTTTCATATTTTATTCCATAAAATACTGATCATTTTATAAAAAATTTATTGTTGGTATGCTTAAACACAACCTGTTTGGAAAGATACGAAATAAGATCATTTTTAAATTTTAATTTAACGAAAAATTAATAGCATAATTTTATTTAGAATCATATGCTTGAAAAAGATAACTTTTCTATATTACATTGTTCCCATCTTAATATATCTCAAGCTTACAATTACTAAAATAAGTAGACCTGGTTATAGTGACAGTGACAAGTAATTAAGCCAAATATGCTACATCTTAATAAATTCTATTTATACCGATTTTCAGGATGGCTAATACTACTCCATAAAGAAATTTAAATCATCAATAAAAAAAATCTTTGTAGAAAAAATAAATTGATGTGTTTGCTTAAAAACTTAAGAATTATTATAAAGTTACCTTGGTTTTCTGGGGGTTTTTATAACTTTACTGAGCTTTTCATTTGTTGTTCAATCTGAGATGCAATTTAGATACTGGGTATTTTTCTTTTAGGAGAAGAAATTTAAAGTAGCTTTACCTTACTTTTGACATTTTATGATTTACACTATGGAATATTTAAGAAAGTGAAAAAATAATTAGATTTTCTCAATTTTAATAAATAATCTGATTACAGTGGCCTTCATGAATAACTAAAATATAACATTTATGCTAACTTTTAATGCTTAAACTTTTATATAATGATTTTTCGTTCAACAAACTATTTTTTTGGATTTACGTTTTAACTATTTTAATAAATAATACGTAAAATTATCTATAAAATATTTTTATTGATGAAATTGAATAAATTATGTACAGAATATAATTTAAAAAAAAAATAGCAATGTGAAATGTAATTTATAATAGTTACTTTTAGATTCATTAATCCCACGATTAGAATTTGAACCCATTTTTATTAAATACGATTACATTGAAAAATTTTTTTTACATTTATAATTAAATCTTAACTAAATATTTTTTATTAAAATTCAAAAAAAAAAATTTAATAAAATAATTTTTTGCAGCGTCTTATTTGAAATATTCAAATCATGATAAATATTTAAGCTTATCCATATTAAGCATGGTTTTAAAGACAAATAATATTCTTTAATTAATTTATTTTTCACGTAGCAACGTTTACTAAAGGGGCCTCCTGGAATTAGTATTAATGCTTTATATGTTTTAATAATGGTTACTGAATAATTTGTCGGAGTATAGCAACGGTAAAGATTTTTAATTTAAAAATATTTTTTAATATCTTTCCTTTATTTTAGAACAAAACTAAACGATGTAATTGTGTCATAGTCAAATATATTCTTCATCAAATTTTTAATACTTGAAGCAAGAAACGCAAAATTAAAATCTTAATAAATGTATTTACAGAAAAGTTTGACTTATATTAATTTATATTTTCATGAAAACCATCCTATTATGCTTAATTACATTAATATCTCTGATACATCTTAAAATTACCAGAAACATTATTTTTTTTTTCTGGGAATTCCCAGAAACAGCTTATATATTATATCTGGGACGTCCCAGAAACAGTTTATATATTATTTCTGGGACATCCCAGAAAAACAAATACTAGTTTCTGGGACTTAAGAAAATTACCAGAAGCTTATGTTAAATCTATATTTTTTCTGGGACTTCCCAGAAAACCTCTTAAGTCCCAGAAAAGGCCAAAATAAATATAAAATGTCCCAGAAAGTCCAGATATCTATATATATATATATATATATATATATATGTATATTAGATATATAAAAATATATAGGCAGGTATATTTACATGTATAAGGTAAAGGCATAAATAACAATTAACTAAGGATCAACCAGTGCCAGACAGTCAGTTGTGATAAGATGTTTGAATAGGGTTGCTTTGAAACTGTTAAGGGATGGTAAAAATTGGATAGTGGATGGTAAGGAGTTCCAATATTTAGCACCCAGTACTTGAAAGCTTTTGTTACCACGACCTTTAAAAATATTAGGTATCTTAAATTCCTGGGTAATGAGTTTTCCTTTGGCTTTTGACTTTGGTTTGTGTCGGATAAAGAGACTTCAAATAGTTTGGTTGATTCAAATGTATAATTTTATATATAATAATGTTGCAAAAGTAGAATCTTCGCGCATCAATTTTTAGCCAATTGAGCTTTTTCCTGTACGGGGTTACATGAAAATCCCTTTTAATACCAAAGATATATCTGATGCCAATATTACTAAGCCTGTGAAGTCTCTCTTCTAATTACGGCACCCGCTAGGGTGCGCGACTAAGTTAAGTCTCTAAAATTAGAAGCACTAATATACAGGAAATTGAGGTTTCTCTCTCTAATTTTGACATGACTTTCAAGAGCTCCAAGTCAATCGAGTTTGATTATCGAACTTCGATTTTTACATATCATCACGTATTTTATTCAATATTAGTATATATATATAAATACACAAACGGAGTATTGCATAGCGTCTGCTGCAAGTCTGCTCTCGTCAATGCAAGATGTTTTAATACTAATAAAATAAAATGTGATATTTTATTATTTTTAGTTTAATAAATATATATATAAAAGAAAATTGATGATTTTTTTTAGATTTCACAGCTTACAAGTGAATAATTATTAAACCTAAAAAACTTAAATGGAAATTTAGTGTGATAATTAAACATAATACCAGTTGCTATGAAGAGGGTCTAACTTATGTAAACATAGAAGTTTATTGGGATTCATCGATATGGTTTATTACCAAGTTCTGGATGTTTATACGAGTAAGAATCATGAGCTATGAATTCATCCTGTTTGCATAATTGAAAATTATTTAATAAATAAAATCCAAACTAGAATGCATAATCAAATTTGGACCTAAAAAAATATAAAGTCCATGTATTTAGTATTTTACAAGTATAGTTTCATTGATGCGTTCTTAAAAAGCGTTGGAAAGCAATTACTGGATTTTATATACAGTTCAGGTCCAAATTTTATAAAATTCTAATTTAAATTTACTTTTTCAAGTAGTTTTCATTTATTTAATCAGGCTTAATTCATTGCTTCATATAAAATTTTAATTCTTTTTACAATTTTCCATTAGCTTCATTAAAGAAATATCAAAGATAGATGTTTACAATAAATATAATCTATAAAAAAAATAGAAAAATTCAAATTTGAAAACAAGCAATTTGATTGGCTAATAAACTGTTGACACAAGATGGCGATCTCCATAGAGCCCATGAACTTTTTTATAATAGTTAATTATTGATACAATTTGCATTCACGCCGTTTATTGGTTATTTAGGGGCCTGGCAAGTTAAGCAGTTTCTGAAGATTATAAATTGTTATAATATAAGATAATTATATTTAAAGTACAGCCTGTGAGCTCAACGTGAAAAAGCTGTATACCTCACAACATTTATGGCCCAAAAACTGTAATATATTTATTAGGAATTAATACATTTGCTTAAATTAAATTATTACTTAGCTTAGGCCATATAATTTCATCTCACAACATTTATGGCCCAAAAGTTATAATATAACTTGTGATTAGGAAACAACAAGACTTAACTTAGTTTCAATTATACTTTAATTTATTAAAGTTTTAAAAACATTAATTTAATCAGTATCAGTATTTTGAAATGTATTTTTACTGAAATTAAATTTTTACTTAGCTTAGGCCATATAATTTCATCTCACAACATTTATGGCCCAAAAGTTATAATATATTTATTAGGAATTTATACTTTTGCTGAAATTAAATGTTACTTAGCTTAGGCCATAAAATTTCATCTAACAACATTTATGGGCCGAATGTTTAATTATATAATAAAAGTAGATCCATTACGAAATTAAATAAATTTTAATCTCAAAACCATTTTTTTCTGTACCCCAAAAGTTCAGATTCAGATGAATTTGTGAGATTAGGAAACCACAATAAGACTTAACTTAGTTTTAATTATACTTTAATTTATTAAAGTTTTAAAAATATTGTTAATTTAATCTAATCAATATCAGTATTTTGAAATATACTTTTGCTGAAATTAAATTTTACTTAGCTTAGGCCATAAAATTTCATCTCACAACACTTATGGGTTAAAAGTTATAATATATTTATTAGGAATTTATACTTTTGCTGAAATTTAATTTTTTGCCCTCCCGGGCGTAAAACTTTGCAAAAAAATTTCTGCACTCGTTCTACGCCTAGGTGGGCAAAAAATATTGTATATAAGCACCATGGGCGAAATACTTTAGACACTAGCGTGAACACATATCACTCGTGCCCAGCTTCGCCGAGTAATAGTATATTACTATTATTAGTATTATACTATTACTTAGCTTAGGCCATAAAATTTCATCTCACAACATTTATGGGCCGAAAGTTTAGTTATATAATAAAATTAGATCTATTAGAAATATTATAATGAAATCAAATGAATTTTAACTCTGAACCCTTATTTTGTGAACCCCAAAAGTTCAAAGTTGAAATTCAGATGAATTTGTGATTAGGAAACAGCAAGACTTAACTTAGTTTTAATTTTACTTTAATTTATTCAAGTTTTAAAAATATTGTTAATTTTATTTTTCATTTTGGGCCACTTACGGTTTTATTTTAAGTGGTTGCATTTTTCAAATTGACCGGAAACCAACTTTTTCATGATGAAATTTACTCAAATTTTACCATAATGTTGGCTAAGGTAGTCCAAGTAAAAAGAAAAATTTTTCTCAATCATATGTATGTATGTATAAAAAGTACTTGGTTTTCAAATAATTAAGCATTCTTAAAGCCTTAATAATCAAAAACCTTAAAAAAAAACCAATTTGCGGGATCAAAAATTTTTAGCCGAAATAAATATTTTTTTTTAAATTTCGATAAAACATTAATTTAATACATAAATAATAAGGTAAGAAAAATGTTCTGAAAAAAAGAAATATATTATTAAGGTCAAGAAAAACAGTACTACAATAATCTAGGTGAGGTGTGACTAGAGCTTGTATAAGGCGTAATCGAAGATTTTCTGACGTACAGTGCCTGATGAATCTCAGGGTATAGAGTATTTTATTAACTTTTTTCCCAACAGATGTTACATGGGGTTCCCAGGAAAGTTTACTGTCTAGTATAACACCAAGACTTTTAACTTCGTGTACGAAAGGAACGATAACGTTATCACCCATGTCAATACCAGGGAGATTTTGTTTATCAAGTTGATCAACAAAATACCCTGAACCAAAATATATAGCTTTCGTCTTGTCAGGATTCAGATGAAGTGAAACCTTTTTAGTCCATTGTGTAACATTTCTAGCCACTACATTTATTGTATTAATTCCTTCAAGTATATCTTCAGGCTTTACCTGAATATACACTTGTAGGTCATCAGCATAGAATAGACGAAAGATGTTAGAATCTAGAAAGTCCTTCAAGTCATTCATGTATAAGCAGAAGAGGAGGGGGCCAAGAACCGAACCTTGAGGCACACATAGGTTAATTTTACGAGAATCAGAAGATGTAGTTTTGGAAACAACTTTTAACTGCCTATCTTCAAGATAGGATTTTATCCACTTAAGTGCACTTTTTGAAAATCCCGAATCCTTAAGCTTCAGTAAGAGTTTTATCGGGGAGACTGTATCAAATGCTTTACTGAAGTCAAATTGAAGCAAGATGGTAACGAGTCTTTTGCTCATTTTCAGCTTAATATCTTTACTTAACTTCAGCACAGCTGTTTCAGTACTACTATACAGTTTGCATGGGATCAAGAGAACATCTATCCTTAAAGAATAGAGTGATTTGTTCATGCACCAGTCTTTCCAAGACCTTAGAAAGAAAGCATAGTAAAGCTATAGGTCTAAAGTGAGATGGTAAGGTAGGGATAGGAATTTTCTTTAAAGCAACAAGCAGTGATGTTTTCCTGGTCTTAGGGAAAACACCTTTCATCAGGGAATCATTGAAGATGTGAACAAGGTAGGGACCTATAGTTGGTAAGGATTTAGCGACCAAATTATGGGGAATGCCGTCAGTACCAGTTGCTTGCGTTTTAAAATGAGCTACGGCTAAAATAACATCATTAAGTGTCGGAATTTAAAACCTTCATCTGTAGCAGACATTATTACCTCTTCTATAGCATCAGTATTTTCTGTATCCGAGAAAGATACTTTAGAGAAATGATCATTAATCTCATCTGGTGAGAAACCGTGTAGATCACTCTTAGGATTAGGTAGCAAGCCTAGATGTTTAAGTTCGCGCCAAAAGTATTGCCCATTTGTGAGTGCTTCATCCAGGCGGTCATGTATAAAAGTGTTCCTGGAAGTTTCAGTCAGTAACTCGGCTTGTTCGTTGAGTTGTAGTAGTTCAGTCTAAAGTTGTTTATTTTTGGTTCTGATATATTTTTTCTCTGTTGCCTTGCGTTTGTTAATTAGATGTTGTAGCTCAGGGTTTACCCATGGTAATTTTTTCTTTTTAGGGTTGATGGTTTTTAACCATCATGTTATTTTGTTTATTTTTAAAATTTATCTCAAGAAAAAAATATTGCATTATTGTCCCTCGGTGCTACTTACCTAGGGCAAGAACTCTTTTCATTCCTCAAAACTTTTCTTTTTTTCTGGACGGCGAAATTTTTAAATAGGATGACGAAATACTCGAATTAATTTTTATATGTTATGTGTTGAATCTATAAATATAATTAATTTTCTATTAGTTTAAACATTTTTCATTAAATTTTATAATTACACAGGTCAACATTTGAATGAAGCGGGAACACGGCATTCTGTATAGGGTACTTAGGTTTTTTGGGTCGCTGATTACGATGAGTGGGTCAGATTATCGCCATCACGTCAGGATCAAAGTCATTTGAAGGTCATATGCAAAAAGAATGAAAGTTCCGTAAAAAAGCTCCGGAAAACGTTAAAAAATAAAAAAAAAAAAAGTTTTGAATTTTCCATTCAAACTTGATGAGGAATTCGAATTTTCAGTCAGATTTTCCCCATTCTGTGCCCATTCGCGGGAAAATTCAAATTTCTGCCCTAAATTTGACAACTTTAAATGAAAATAGCCGAAAGGCTTCCCACTGAAAAAAAAATTTTTTCTTCTGAAATGTTTCGAAAATTTCATATATATCATAGAAAAAATTTTCCTGAGGGTAATTTTTGATATAAGAGAGTAATGCTGATTTTAGTGAATTTTTTAATTTTCTCATTTTTGACTTGTTAGTTATTTTGCTAATTTCCCGCTTAATCACGTGACCTAATGAAAATCTGACAAAAAAATTTAATTCTGCAGGAAACCTTTTACAAGGGTATAGTAATTTTGGTAGCCTTAGAATGATACATCTCAATTTGACAAAATAATTAAAATTAATTATAAAAATTTAATAAAAATGAATATTTTTAAAATGGGATTTTCTTGATTTTTTTACATTTTAGTCTAAAAATCATGAAAAATCTAAAAATAAAAGTACTTCTTTTCGGGAAACAAAAATTAGTTTTACTAATAATGAAAAATAAGTTTTTTTTAAAGTTTAGAGTTTATTTTTCATCGAAATGTCTATAAATGATTAAAACAGTACACAAAAATCAATAAAATCACATTTTTTGATTTTCATTTTTTCTATATTTTTAAAATCAATTTTATTTATTTTTTTTTTTTTTCTATCACGTTATACCATTATATATTTACATTATACCATTATTACTCGATATCTCGAATCTGATATTTGATTTTATGAAAATTTTTTTCCTAAATTTTTTTTCACAAAAAAATACAAAAACACCAATTTTTTTTTCTTTTTGGACGTAGTACCTAATTTATTTCTATGAAAGTAGTAGTTTTAGAAAGTTTGTTTATAGTCATTTTTTGGATCTGATACTGAATTTTTCCAAAAAAATTTTTTCTCAAAATTAAAAAAACAAAAAAATTTTTTAAAAATTATTATTTTTTTTTTTTTGGTGTAATACTTCATTTAATTCCATGAAAGTACTATCTTGAATAATTATTATTCAATGAATTACGTTAGATTTTATTTGAAAAAAATAGATTTAGTTAAATTCAATTCATAAAATTTTCTATACAGTAGTCGCAGAAAAATTTTATACGGCCCTTGTCCATAAATAAAGAATGCCCCAAATCGCAGTTTACCATCCTCGGCTTCGCCTTGGAAGGTAATTTACGTGCGATTTGGGCCATTCTTTACTTTTCTGGATACGAGCCGTAAATATACTATTCTTTTAACTTTTAAAAGTTAATAGAAATGAGTGTATGATTGCATGGCTGTAATCGGTAATATCTGAGGCATATTGAAGTATTTAGCTCATTGTTTGAGGAACCTTTGTACCAGCTAGTTGGCAGGGTATTTTTTGAATGTGTTTATTTATAAATTTTTAAAAACTAATAAAAATAAAATAACGCTCGAGCGATGTGACCGCAGAAAATTTCGATAAAAATCACGCGGATGACGAAATCAGCGCGACCAATCAAATCACGAATAATCCGATGAGGAAAGTCACGAGAGAGGGTATCATGAGTTTTAGGTAGTAACATTCATCTTAAAAACTGTATTGTACAGAGAGAAGTGGCTGCTTTGATAAAGAAAGATGCATATATTAAACTTACAGTTGGCTATTCAAATTGACCTTAAAGTAATTTTTTACGAAACTAATACTAAAATAAATTATCTTGAATACTTCGGTGTTTTCAATTTAAAATTAGGTCTTCACCCTTAAATTTGGAAAAATTACTCCTAAAAGGTGTGAAAAGTTTAAACAAATTAATCATAAATTTTTAAGTAAAAAAATTTTTTATTCTTAATTAAACATCACAGATTCTTCTAAAAAAATACAAAAACGTTCTAAAAAAATAAATAATTTTTGAGAGATTTTTTAAATCTTATAAAATACAAAAAAACAATCATATTCCATACTCTGAACTGAGTGCACTTTAGTTGTATCGTTCATATTATAATGGTAATTGTCATAAATACAATCGACACTCATACTTGGTTACAAAATTGAAGAATCTAAATCTTCATACGTATTTTCGATAATATTATCTTCGTTTACATCGATAGTGACGTTTTTTTTTCTTTTAATTTATTTGTATAAAAAAAATTTTTTATTTTGCTGCGAAAAAACCCTCTTAGGGATGTTTTTTGCTAATTTAAGAGTGATCCTACAATTTTTAATTAAAAAGACACCGATTTTTGTGAACAGCGACCCCAAAAAACCCCGTAAACCAAATTTCAAAGGCTTTGAGTGAATACAGCGAAAGTGCCCTTTTTAGGGGTAGTTTTGGTTAATTTGAGAGTTAAGGTCTAATTTTTTTAATAAAAAATACCTCAATATTCGTGAGCAGAGACCCGAAAAACCCCCGACCAAATTTCAAAGGCTTAGAGTGAATATGGCCCCGATGCATAAGTTAACGTTAATATGGGGTAGATTTAACGTTAATTTAATGTTAAATTTAACCTTAAATTTAACGTTAATATTATCGCGAAAAATTGAAAAAAAAATCTTTATAGTTATGTATTTTTTAATTTTGCTAATCCAATTGTAGTTATTATAAAAACTATCCTGATGCTTCTAATATTAAGCATCATTGCTATTTTTGAATAAATTTTCATTAATTTCATTTATTTTTTTAAATTTTCATTAATTTCTTTTTGCGACTAAATTTTTTTTTCAAATATTCGTTCTAACATTCAATTTAACATTAAATTTATTATTAAATTTAATACTAAAATTTAACATTAAATTTAACTTTAGAATTCGACATTTAATTTAACGTTAAGATTTAACGTTAATTTTAACGTAAATAAAATCATCCCTCATAGCAACTAAAGTTTTAGAAATATTTTTAAAATAACCCTTGGAAATTTTGCAAATGTCAACAAATAAACGTTTCCAAACGTTTTATTAATATTTTAGGACGTTTCATCGGCTCCGACTTTTTTCCCTGAAAAATTGCCTATTACAGACATTTGGTGTAAAAAAAATAAAAATACCCTGCCAACTAGCTGGCACTAAGGTTCCTCAAACAATGGTCTTTAAACTTCAAAAATGCAATAAATATTATTGATTACAACCATGCAATTATACATACATTTTTCTTTTTTACTAGGTAAAGTAGACCATTAAGATCATTTTGTTATTAAAGTAAAAATTCTAGCGTCCATGGATTGATCGCGCCGGCGTTAATGGATTTTAAATCATTTTTGCATAATTAAAAAGAGATAAATATAAAAAAAGCTAATTTTATTATTTTTTTGTAAAATTTTATTAGAATATATAATTATCCCTTAATAAAATTTGCTCGTAAAGGCTGTTATTATTTCAAAAATTTTTATCCCTTAATAATTAAAATATTGAGTAACATGATTTTTTTGTTTTGTCAAAGAAATGGTTGGCAACGATGCGAAAATCACAAATATTCGCGATTTTCTACTAGAAAACGAAACATAGTGCTCAATTATTATAAAAAGATAGGAGTTTTTACCAGAATTTATAATAATTTCTTATAATTTATTTTCTCAGTGTACTTCTTGCATTTGACCAATCTTCCACAACAATGATAATAATAATAATAATAATAATATTTTGTATTAAAAAAAATAACCACATTAATTGCTTCAAGATTTTAACATTATTTATATTATTTCTATTAATCACAAAATAATGAATTATTTAATTCTATAAATTGTTTGATTCTTTAAAAAATGCCAATATAACTTTTAATTATAGAATTATTTAATTCTATAAATTGTTTGATTCTTTAAAAAATGCCAATATAACTTTTAAATCTTAATTTTAAAATGCAAACATAACCATTTAATATTTTTAGGCTGTTTATTATTGTTTATAATTTCATTAAGCTGCATACATAAATAAACATAGCAACGAGCAAAATAATCCAAGGAAGTCAAAAAGAGGCAAGATTTCCATCACTCTTTCTTGTGTGTTATAATTTATATCAAAATAAAAAAAAAATTGTGATCGGATACAAAAAATTACTATATACTAAATTTCTAAAACTTGTACTCTCATTAAAATAAATTAGATATGTCCAAAACGAAAATTAAAGGTGTTTTATGTATTTTTTTGTGACGAAGATTTCGGAGGAAAAAATTGTCAAAAAATTAATTATTAGATTCAAGATATCGAGTAAAAATTATAATTTCAAATATAAGTAATTTCATGGAAATAAATGAGGTATTACATCCAAATTAAAAAAAAAAAAGTATTTTGAGATTTTTTTAGTAAACAAATTTTTGGAAAAAAAAGTTAGGTATTCATTTGATAATTGTTTTGAAATATCACTGGTTACAATATTTTAAAATACTAGTACTTTCATAGAATTAAATGAGGTATTACACAAAAAAAAAAATAAATATTGCAGTTTTTTTTATTTTTCTTTTTTTTTAATTTTGAGAAAAAAATTTTAAAAAAATTAAGTATCAATTCCAAGAAATTACTGTAAACGAGGTTCTTAAAACTAGTACTTCCATGGAAATAAATTAGGTACTACGTCCAAAAAGAAAAAAAAAATTTGTATTTTTTGTATTTTTTTGTGAAAAAAATTTTAGAAAAAAAATTTTCAGAAAATTAAGTATCCGATTCGAGATATCATGTAAAAACCATACTTTCAAATATAAGTAGTTTCATGGAAATAAATGAGGTATTACATCCAAAATAAAAAAAAAGGGGGGGGGGGTTTGAGATTTTTTGATAAAAAAATGTTTGGAAAATAAATTAGGTCTTAATTCGATAATGGTTTTGAAATATCACTAGTTACAATATTTTCAGATATTAGTACTTTCATAGAATTAAATGAGGTATTACAACCAAAAAAAAAATAAATATTGCAGTTTTTTTTATTTTTCTATTTTTTTAATTTTGACAAAAAAAATTTTGAAAAATTTAAGTATCAGATCCAAAAAATAACAATAAACAAGGTTCTTAAAACTAGTACTTCCATGGAAATAAATCAGGTACTACGTCCAAAAAGAAAAAAAAAATTAGTATTTTTTGTATTTTTTGGTGAAAAAAATTTTAGAAAAAAAATCTTCAGAAAATTAAGTATCCGATTCGAGATATCATGTAAAAACCATACTTTCAAATATAAGTAGTTTCATGGAAATAAATGAGGTATTACATGAGTGATTCTTAGTGAATTCAGCAAAAGTTTCCAGGTCGGGTCGCTGAAACCGGCTAAAAACTTTTTTTTGCCAATTAGCTATCCAAAATGGACTATGTCCCCAAATTTTAGCCCTTAATATTGAAAACTAAGCCCAGGGCGAATTTTTGAAAAAAAAGACGTTTTCATCTTTCCTCAGCCACCCATTCTTCTTTTATGTGCCATTCCTTTTGGAAATCATTAAAAATAATGAAAAAAGAGGTACTACAGTAAAATTTCCTCAGGAATCCAGTCATGCCGTTAGTTTTTAAAAATTCCTACACGGGGAGCCAGAAAATCGATAAATTCACACAGTATATTACGGAAACTACAGAAAAATTGTATATCCGAATTTTTTATTGAGCTTCTCAGGAAAAGCGTGTTTTTATATATATTTTCGGATGCCATAACAACCGATCGAACTTCCTAGACCATAAAATAACCGAAAAATCGTGAATTTTCCTAAATTTTTCTCATTTTTCAGCAGACCTTTTCAGCAGACATTTTAAATGACTCCGAACGATTTAAACAAGGTAAGATTCGGATTCCCAGGGAAATTTCACATATTTTCTTTATTTAAATAATTATTAGGCTTCGATGTAAACGAGCTCACACCAAATGCCTTAAATACAAAATTTTGATTTTTATCGTTTTTTAGCAGTTTTTTTTAATTTTCCCGCTCTAAATGACTCCGAACGATTTAAACAAGGTGAGATTTGGATTTCCAGGAAAATTTTACATATTTTCTTTATTTAAATAATTTTTAGGCTTTGATGTAAACGAGCTCACTCCAAATGCCTTAAATACAAAATTTTTATTTTTATCGTTTTTTAGCAGTTTTGTGTGTACTTATTCTGTTTAAGGTTCCTAATAAGATTTATTATATCATATATAATAACAACTTAATAAATATGATATTATTAAAGATGTAAATTACTAATAATCTTATTTCCGAAAAAAATTTTAAATAATTTAAATTTAGCGCTAAAAATAACAAACATTGTATATAAAAAATTTAAAGCTATGTGGCGTGGCAATCGTCAATGTTTACAAGATTTATTAGTAAATAAATGAGTTACATTAAAAACATTTTTATTGTATTCATATTATTCATTAATACAATAAGCTACGTAAATTTATTTAATTATTGTGTGAATATTAAAATATTATTTGGTACTTACGGAGATAATAATTTAGATTATAATTTAGCCTGGTACCGAGACCCGTGTTAAAGCAGGCTTTAATGAAATTTTATACAATGTATCGGCTACAAATGAAAATGATCAAATAAAAAGAAAATTAGGGCATACTCATTCCAAATACACTCAATATCTAATGAATTTGGATTCTATTTGTGAATAAATTATCTAAATTATAATAATATTTTCTGAATACATTATTGTAAGCTAAATATTATGTAAATATCAATAAAAATTTTTTTAATAGAATATTTTTCTTCTTATTAAAAAACTCATTCTTTTAAAGATTACCTAAATATGTATTTCATTCATTGTTAATTAAAAAATTTTTACTCTGAAATATAGAGCTAAAAAATAATTTAAATTTATATAGAATTTTCTATGAACTCTTTTACACTAAAGCCAAAAAATTATTAAAGTATAGAAAGTCCTTAAAATTTTACTGAAAACCCGAATTTGACATTATTTAAATCATACAGGGTCATTTAGTGCGGCAAAATTCAAAAAAACTGCTACAAAACGATAAAAATCAAAATTTTGTATTTAAGGCATTTATTATTATTATTAATTCCTTTATTTTGTAGCTCAAAAATACAGTACACTCTTTACATATTTGGTAAACTCTTATATATACAATTAGTTAATAAATTTTCAGTAATATAATCTTAAATAAATATGTACATTTCATTTTACTTATTAATAAATACATTATAAATTGTATATACATTATAAATTTGCATAAAATTTGTAAAGTTTTAAATAAAATATACAACAATCATGTCAAAACAAATAGTTAAAATAAGATCAATAGTCAAACAGTCAAAATGAGTCAAATAAATAAATAAATAATCAATCAAATAGTCAAATCATGAGATGCACAAATAATATGTGTCACATGTGAGTCAAATAGTTTAGTTCAAGTAAGATCTAATCTGAAAAGAAATTGTCTGATACTACTCTTAAAACGATTGTAGGAATGAATGTCACGTATGCATGGGGGAATACTATTCCAAAAGTGTGCAAACTTAACTTGAAAAGAGTTTAGACCCCAATCAGTCGTAATGGAAGAAGGAATTTCCAAGTCCTTACGGGGACCACGAGATGGCCTTTCAGACTTGTATGGTTTAAAAAGAGGTGTAAGAAGGGGAGGCACCTTCATACGAACAATTCTATACATGGTTAAAGCACCAAAGTAAGTGGTGCGGGCTTCATTACGCAGCCAATTAAATTTGCGTCTATAAGGAGTTATATGGTCATGACGTCTTAAGTCATATATATATCTTATTGCCGAATTTGATAATCTTTGGAGTTGTGCACTTAGCTGATTTGTAAGATCCAGGTATACGATGTTGCAATAGTCTAAGTGCGGAACAACAAGTGACTCAACAAGACGCTTACGAAGAGTCTGGGATGTGCAAGGCTTAATAATCCTAAGACCATAAAGACCATTTGGTGTGAGCTCGTTTACATCGAATCCTAAAAATTATTTTAATAAAGAAAAGATGTAAAATTTCCCTGGGAATCCAAATCTCACCTTTTTTAAATCATTCGGAGTCATTTAGAGCGGGGAAATTCAAAAAAACTGCTAAAAAACGATAAAAATCAAAATTTTGTATTTAAGGCATTTGGTGTGGTGTGAGCTCGTTTATATCAAAGCATAAAAATTATTTAAATAAAGAAAATTCAAAAAAACTGCTAAAAAACGATAAAAATCAAAATTTTGTATTTAAGGCATTTGGTGTGAGCTCGTTTACATCTAAGCCTAAAAATTATTTAAATAAAGAAAATATGTAAAATTTCCCTGGGAATCCGAATCTGACCTTGTTTAAATCGTTCGGAGTCATTTAGAGCGGAAAAATTCAAAAAAACTGCTAAAAAAACGATAAAAATCAAAATTTCGTATTTAATGCATTTGGTGTGAGCTCGTTTACATCGAAGCCTAAAAATTATTTAAATAAAGAAAATATGTAAAATTTCCCTGGAAATCCGTAACTCACCTCGTTTAAATCGTTCGGAGTCATTTAGAGCGGGAAAATTAAAAAAAACTGCTAAAAAACGATAAAAATCAAAATTTTGTATTTAAGGCATTTGGTGTGAGCTCGTTTACATCGAAGCCTAATAATTATTTAAATAAAGAAAATATGTAAAATTTCCCTGAAAATTCGAATCTCACCTTGTTTAAATCGTTCGGAGTCATTTAGAGCGGGAAAATTCAAAAAAACTGCTGAAAAATTAGAAAAATTTAGGAAAATTCATGATTTTTCGGTTATTTTAAGGTCTAGGAAGTTTGATCGCATCTAGGTTGATATGGCATCCGAAAATATATATAAAAACACGCTTTTCCTGAGAAGCTCAATAAAAAATTCGGATATACAATTTTTCTGTAGTTTCCGTAATATACCCTGTGAATTTATCGATTTTCTGGCTCTCCGTGTAGGAATTATCAAAAACTAATAGCATGACTGTATTCCTGAGGAAATTTTACTATAGTATCTCTTTTTTCATTATTTTTAATGATTTCCAGAAGGAATGGCACATAAAAGAAGAATGGGTGGCTGACGAAAGATGAAAACGTCTTTTTTTTTCAAAAATTCGCCCTGGGCTTAGTTTTCAATATTAAGGGCTAAAATTTGAGGACATAGTCTATTTTGGATAGGTAATTTGAAAAAAAAAGTTTTTAGCCGGTTTCAGCGACCCGACCTGGAAACTTTTGCTGAATTCACTAAGAATCACTCATGTAATACCTCATTTATTTCCATGAAACTACTTATATTTGAAAGTATCCTAATAAAAAAAAAAAAAAAGTACCTCGAGCTTTTTTGGTGAAAAAATTTTTGAAAAAAAAATTAGTTCTTAATTCCATAATATTTGTGAAATAACACCGATTACATACATACGTATGCACACACACACACACATACACACACACACACACATACAGACTTTTTTTAAAACAGGTTTTTTAGCTTCCTGGGGTCCCAAAACGTGCGTATATGCCAAAAAATAGAAAATCAAATTTTGACCTAACACAATGGTTCCTCTTTGAGGAACCAAAAATTTAGAATTTTCTTCATTATTTATTTTATTAACAGATTAATGAAATATTCACATACAAAAATTTACAATTCATTAAAACATTGTTTTGATCAATAAAATACAGCTGATTTAGTAACATCATTAGAAATTTCTGTAAATAAAACAAAACATAAATTTTTTAGCTATTATTCTCTGTAAAAGTTTAAATCTAAATAAATTGCATTACCTATTTGTTTATTCAACTACGTTGAATAACATATACGTATAGAATTTATTAGAAAAATGAGCCATGTGCAAGAAAGAATGAGAAGGAGAGTGAAAGAAAGATTAGAAAAGAGAAGGTGATAGGAGAAGGAATAAGCATTATAATATCATAACATTTTTACACTCGATCATAATGGTATATGTTATCTACATATCAACACACCAAGCCAGTATATTCATTAATGCTAATATATTAAATTAAAATTTTAAAAAATTCGCGGGTTTACTAAACAATGTAGAAACCTACATTGCTGATGTAAATTCATACTAATACTAATGTAATGGTCAGAGTAAAGTAAAGGAAGTAAGAGAACTCAGGGATTTTTAGAGTAGCTTAAAATACCAAGTGCGAAAATAGGAGGTAAGAGGCGATGATTATCAGTGGCTGATAGAGAAGCCTCTTCGATGCTACTAGCGAAAACTCCGTCATCTATAAGTTTCTACAATATACATATTGGAAGTTGCGAAGTTTTCGCTGCTAGCGGTGCTTTAACGCGCAATGTTTGAAAAACATTCATGAATTAAATTCTTGCGAAGTACATATTGAACGAATTTATAAAACAAAAAAGAATATTTTGTTTTTTGATACATTATATTTCGTACAATATATGCAACGATCTTCATCATGAAAATAATTTTTATTAATTTTTTTATTTTGCATTAAATGGGTGAAATTTAGGTAAAAAAAATAATTTTCAAAACCTGAAGTCGGAATTAAAATTGAAAGAAAATCATTTAGAAATTAATTTATTTATAACCAATTTAAAATAATTTATAAAAAACGTGTTTTTATTTGAATTACAATTTATTGCTTAAATGCTAGCAAAAAAAATAAACTGTGGATCTTTATGAATATATCATTGCTAGCATTTAAACAATAAATTATAATTGATATGAAAACAAGTTTTTTAAATTGGTTATAAATAAATTAATTTCTAAATTATTAACTTTCAATTTTAATTTAGACTTCACCTTTTTGAATATATTTTTATATTTTTAAAAGAAATTCTTTATGAGGTTTTGTTGTCAAAATAAATTCCGAAAAATTTCTAAAAAAATTTTTTAAAAACATTAAAATTTATTATAGCTAATAATAAACATTTTTAACTTACTTCCAAGCAATCTTGGTTAAATTTCCTAGTCAAAACGAAGACAAATTTACAAGCATTTAATAGGGGCTTCGATAACGCTATTATTGAATAAAAAGTTATGCGAAGACCATCGCCAGTTGAATTGCTTAGAAATAATTTCTTTTTATCCCTTATTCTATTATTATCATTTGTTTTTATAAGGTTTGATTTGTGTCCTCTTTTGTTCTCGTTGCATTTCTTTCCTTGATTTTTTTTCTTTCCTCATCTACTTCCTTGTCCGAAAATATTTGCTTCATAAGCTTTAATGTTTCTGCATCCTCTTTGTTTATTTGTTTATTTTTTTCCTGGGTTTTTTTTTTCTTCATCAAGTTCCTTTTCCTTATCATTCTCAATTCCCTTGACTTCATTCTTCATTTGTAATTGCGTTTTCCCATTTATCTAACCATTGTATAGTCTCCTCTAAATACTATACATATAAAAATGAACGAAGTTAAATGAAGTACCCAGGATATTTTACTTTATCTTTAGAATGTATAAAATAAATTTTTATGATATTTTTAATTTACTTGCGTTGCCAAAAATACGCGCATTTTTAGCATATACTCAGGTTTTACATGAGCCTGTGTTAATTTTGTCATCCTACTAAAATGTTTTTTATCATCTATTTTAAATAATTCAACATAATATTTCCAGTTTATTTCTTTTTTATCAATCTTTAAGTTTTTAAAAAACTTCTTGAATACTGTATTTTTAATATATTCGAAATATAATATAAAGTATAAACTTACAAGAATGTTTTTCTGTTATAAAAATTGTTTCTGATGCATTTAAAAAGATGCGGCACGTCAGAAATTACGTAAATTTTCTGCAACTGGGTTAGGAAAAGAATGTACTATTTTTTTATTTACTTCTCCTGTGATTCCAAACTGTTTCCAAACTCCTCGCTCGGTTTGTGCTCCATCACAAACCATAGCCATAACCTTTCCTCCAGCATTCTCAACAGATGTAATTGCCACTAAAATTAATTTTGTAAGCGTCAATTTATCAGTTGTTTGGCTTGCGAATACTTCTATTGGCTGGTTAAATCTTGCTCATAATGATGAAAACATAATTACAAGTGCATGGTCGGTTTTTTTAGCTTCTAACTTTTCAATTTTCTTAGTCGTAGTAGATTTTCCACTATTAGCTTGTTCAGGGTAAGTTAATTTTCAACGCTTTGGAGCAGTTTATACCTCTTCTTCTATGTCTTTTCCAAAATCTATCAATCCTATAAAGGAGCAATCTCGTACGTTGACATTTAACGCTTTTCTAACCAAGACCTCATCATATGATAAGATCCCATAGTTGCTAAGAGGATCAACTTGTTTAAGGTCTTCTAATTGAGTCTTAAATAGTTGAAAATGTTGCGCGTCAAAACCTATTCCAGCTCCTGCAGATTTCAAATATCAGTGAATTGTAGTTCTTTCTGGTAACGGTAGAATTTTATTCTTTCGCAAATGGTCGTAGTTTCTGGGACATTTTATGTGCAGAATTATATTAACTAATAACCAATCATGGCTGTATGTGTAGCCATGAGGCGATTTTTAATGACCCAAGTTAATTATTTCAATGACGAGCGTCACCTAAAAAATAATTAGTAATTAAAGAAATTCTTTGACAAATGCATTTTTTTATATTAATAGAAATATTTATAAATACAGTTTGCTGCAAGACACCCAAAACTTTAGCTACTCAACGAATTGCTTATATTTAGTTTAAATTGATTAAAGACGTATGTCAGTGACATTTAAAGTCAAGTTATTTTAGATAGCCACGCGCTTGATTCTGCAGTAATATTACTATATTCTAGTGACTTTACTCCTCTTTCAATATATTACAAAAAAGTATAATATTAATAATAATATAGTATAATAATAATAATAATACAAATATAAAACAATAATTTTTAATAAATAATTAAAAAATTACAAAACTATTATTTTAATTTAATAAAATAATATTTCAACGATACAATATTTGAAACACCGCGCGAGAGTAACTCGCACATGATGTTGAAAAGTTACTAAGACTACAAGATAAACAATGTCTTCTCATATTTATTAATTAATTTCTTTATATTAGAAACACCTTCAGTACTTTTAATTAATATCAAAAAATTTATAGATACTTTATCTCCATTGTTATGCAAATTCATTTAACTCTGTTTTGTAAATTTTGATAAATCTTGAAATTAGTACGCATTTTTGGAGTTTTCCATTTACTTACACGTTAAATATATTTATTAATTTCTCTGAAACCAAACACCTAACAATCTCCAAATTTTTTCAGCAATTTTAATTAATAAAAAACTTTCATTTTATGAAGTTTGGTCAAAATCTGTTCTGTAAATTTTTCACGGACATACTACCTTAATTCAACTTGAATATTATGTGTAATTAGAAAGTATTAAAAATAAGAAAGGAATAAAAATGAAAAGTTTACGAAATAATTCCTACCTTTTTCAATTTTCTTCATTTATTCACATTTGTATGATCGAATTTCTATGTTAATAAAAAATAATGTGTTGATGATGATTAGTTTTTGATTTATGATGAAAATGAAATTTTATAATGTTGGTTAATATATTAATGAAATGAATCCTACCTTATTAAATATACCTGATTCGTTTATTCTTAAACGAATGATTTTTAATAAAATTTAACATAATGATAAGATAATGATAATGATGTATGATTATTACAAGCTTGGTTAGTTACAATGATGCGATATCAATATTTGAAATCGAATTTTTTACCTGATTTTTTGAAACTGTAAATTTTTTTTCAAATCTGCGACTACTTTTCCTGCAGTCAAGTTTTCCACCTTCTTTTTGAAATCCTGTATTTCTTGATGCATTCTTTGGATTTGGATATTTTTTGTGCTCAATTGACGTTGTTTCCCATTTTTCATTTTTTCTACTTCTTTAGTTGCTTTTCTACTTCTTGGTATTAAACCATCTGTTCTCTGCCTCATCTTTTTTATGATGCTATATTTATATTTTGATTGTTCAAATGTTGTGAACAAACCACGACAGTTTATGCAGGTTTCTTTTCTTTACAATACTATACAATATTTAATATGCCTCCAAACATCTTGGTCTTTGAAAGAACACTCAGTATACTGATCTGGGTAAATACTGATAAGTGGACCGCCGGGAAAAGCTACACTTTTGTTAACAGTCTCCAAAATAGACTCCAACTCTGCAGGTGTACAAGGGTTTTTATAAAAATCAAATAAAACCCTTTTGTCCCTGATCCATACAATTAATTGTTCATATTATAATTCAACCTGGTTTATATGTATGTAATAAAAATGAATAAATTATTTAATTAAAAATATTGATCTTAATAATTACTTTTATACAGGCAGGTTTTAAAATATTTTTAACTGTGTTTTTTTGTTTCTCTAGTTCATTATAGTTTTCATAAATTTATTTAAAATTATGAGGTAAAATGAAAAATAAAAATATATCTTAAAAATAATTTTTGTACAGGTAGGTTTAAAAAAACTTTCATCTTTGTTAACACTTACTCTTGAAATTTTAATCAAAGTTTTTTGGATTTCAAGAGTAGAATCCTGTTCGTTATAGTTTTATCCTATATAGTTGAATCCTGTTTGTTATAGTTTTTTTCTTGTATAGCAATAACTTCTTCAAGACTTTTCCATAATTAACAAAAACAACATGTGTAAATCAAATTTTTTTTATTTTAAAATTATGAGGTAAAATGAAAAATAAAAATAGATCCTAAAAAATAATTTTCTACAAGTAGGTTTTGAAAAATTTTCATGTTTCCTTGCAGTTATTTTTGATACTTCAATCGGAATTTTTCGGATTTTAATAATAGAATCTTGTTCTTGATTTTTTTCTTCTTGTATAACAATAACTTATTCATTATTTTCCTGCAATAATTATCAAAACAACATTTGTGAATCAATTTTTTATTACATTATTATTAAGAGCATAAATATATAATTAAAAATGAATATTAAAAATTACTTTTGTTCAAGTAGGTTTTGAAAAATTTTCATCTTTCCTAGCAGTTATTTTTGATACTTCAATCGGAATTTTTTGGATTTCAATAATAGAATCCTGTTCTTGATTTTTTTCTTCTTGTAAAACAATAACTTCTTCATTATTTTCCTACAATAATTATCAAAACAACTTTTGTGAATCAATTTTTTATTACATTATTATTATTAAGAGCATAAATAGATAGAAAGATAGATGTTCTTTATTTGTTTTAAACAAAATAGTAAATAAATTATATTGACATAGCAGTCTTTTACAATATTTATATATTATTTATATATAATATAATACAAATTAAAATTAATTAAGATTAAGATTTAAGATACTGATAATCTATATTATCACAGTCAATTAAATATATATATGCTTGTTTTTATTTTGTATAAATATAGTTTAAATATTGGATCTGTATTCACATGCGTGAAAGTAGTGTTAAATAAGTAAATTTAATACAATAGTAAATATGAATAAATATAAAAGCAATATAATAAATATAATCTTTGGGCTTGGCTTTGATAAGATATATATGTGCATTCATTATTGATCTAATGTCAGTAGATGTTTAAACAATGCCGTTTTGAAGGAGTTAGGCAAGGCTTGACTCTAATATTGTGAGGGATGGATTCCCAATAGATCGTTCCTTGTAGTTGAAAAGACGAGGACCCACAATCATTTATAGGAGGTAGCTTTAATTCTTTCATAATTAAAGTGCTTCTAGCGTTATCCTTTGGTATGTATTTTGTGAATGAGTTGATAAGGTAAGGAGGTTGTTGTAAACGTAAAACTTTGTATATAAGTATGCCGGTAAAATAAAGTCTTCTGCTGTCTGTGCATAACCAGTTAAGTTTTTTCCTATAAGGGGAGAGATGTTCGTCTCTTCTAATGCCAAATATATATCTTATGATACAGTTACTAAGGCGTTGGATTCTTGCTTTGAGAGTATTACTTGCATCCAGGTAAACTGTGTTGCAGTAATCTAAATGGGGTGTTATTAAGGCCTGAACTAGTAATATATGTAACTTTTCAGTAAGTTAAAACCATTATTGGAGCAGTTAGCAATAATTTCCTCAGCATTTATAAGGTTTTCTGAGGGTCATGTAGAGACACTAGCAAAGTAAGCGTTTATATCATTAGGCGAGAAACCATGGAGATCACTCTTGGGGTTAGGCAATAGCCCCAGATGTTTTAACTTACGCCAGATGCCTTGGTTACTGTTGAGTGCTTCACTTATTTGCTCTTGGTAAAAGGTGTTTCGGGCTAACTCAGACAATTTTTCTATTTCATTCGATAATGATATAAGCTATTTAAAAGTGAAGGGCCCTTAGTTCTGATATAATGTCATTCAATTGCCTTGCGTTTACTGATTAATAATTGTAATTTATCATTAATCCATAGTTGTTTGTGTTTTATGGGTTTAACAGTTTTGAGAGGTGCTAGGTGATCTATTGCCAACTGAAGATTGGAATTGAGACATACAAGTGAAGGTGTCCATTCACAACCATTCAGGAATTCATTTGAAGCCTCGGGTGTAATGTCATTGATTTTTCTGAAGCTGAAACTGTCATTGGGAGGTTTTGGTATAAATGATTGAATTTCGACATCAATGGCATTGTGGCTGGTGTGAAAATGAGCAATTGTGTTAGTAAAGGATAGTATATTGTGATTATGACCGACAAGGATATTATCTATCCAAGTCTTTGTTTCAGTCTCACCTGGTGGAAGATTTGTGGCTCCATGATCTATAATCCGGAGTTACAAATCGTCTGCCATTTCTCGAATGAATTGACTGTCTGGAGTGTTCTTAAGAAGGTCAGCATTAAAGTCTCCCATAACAACCTTATGACTGAATTGTGAGCGAAATTCTCATAAATTGTCAAAAAAATCAGAGTCTTCAGTGAATGATATTTTGGGAGGCCTGTAGACGAGACAGGTTAATATTGAGGGGGTATTATCAGTCCATACTTTACATATAATGTATTCAGGTTTGAAAGGTTTTCCAGGTCCCTCAGTCATGGACTGAGCAAGGATTTCTACTCTTAAGGTGTTACGAACGTATAGAATGACACCCCCACCTTCAGTATTTCTGTCTTGTCTAACTGTAGTGTAGCCGTCGATGTTTGCGATATGGTCTGCTACTATGTCACTGAATCTAGTTTCAACTACTCCAAAAATGTCATATGCCACGTCATCAGTAAGAAATTGGCGAAATTCATTCATGTGGCGTTTGAGGGAGGTTGCATTGACAAAGCCTACTTTTAATGTATTTTTAATGATTTTTGGATCTAGTCATTGTTTTAGTCCATGTTTCGTGGGTGCTGTTGAAGTAGTAGAAGGGTTAATAGAATATGGTGTGTTTGTATTATATATTGATTATATAATGTCAAGGTCAGATAAAGTGTTGAAAAAAATGAGCTTGTTCATTGTTGTTCCAACGAGCCAGGAATTTCCTATCTTTATGCCATATAAACTTAAATCCTATATTCTTTGCATGTTTTCTTAAAGATTTGAATCTTTGGTATTCAATAGTGGGTAAGACGTCATTTATAATGAGTTTGATTATGGGTACGCGCATGGTTAATTGATTATTTAGGGGTGTGAGATCAATATCACGCGTATTATAATAGTTTAATTCTTTTTTCATCAACATTATCTGCTTTACCCGTGATGATGTGGTAAGTTGGACTATAAGTGTCGGATAGCCTAAAATATTAACAGATTCTGCTGATTGTGAAGGATCAGAATCTCGTGTACGAGTATTGATAATGGGTCGGGCCTGTATAAGTCTGACATTTGCAATTTCGTTGATGCTAAGCATAGGTGAAATGCCATGTAATATGGAGTAGCATAAGCCTTTGATGTCATCATCAATGGTTAGTGGCATAAAACCAGCTATATATATTTCAAAGGCTTCAGAGCACATGTTTGTTTCATTTTCGCACAGGTTTGTAGCTATAGGATGTGGAGGACGATGATTATATTTATTACCTGGGTTTGTACTAAAACAATTACTTTTATGCATAAGAGTTAGATTTTTAGAATTAAAGTTATTATTGCTATTGTTATTAACATTTGAATCAGATTATAATTAAAAATCAATATTAAAAATTACTTTTGTATACGTAGGTTCAAAAATATGCTAAACTTTGCTAACAGTTATTTTTGTAACTTAAGCCGCGATTTTCGGTACCTTCATCGCATTATTATTAACATTACTATTATTTCTCAATGGCAATGCTCCTTTTTTTAATGTTTTTTTTACGAGTGACCTGCAGTAATCAATTTTTAAATTTATATAATTATTAAATAAAAAATAGTTAAAACGCAACTGAAAATTTCTACCAGAAACTGTTTTTTAATACCACAAAAAAAAATTTATGGGACGCCTACCGCAATCATTTTCTGGTAGTTAAAACCCTATAGAATGCAAAAAAAACGTGAACACGAAATTGATGATATATGCCAAAAATATTTTTCTACTTTTATATCAAAAACCGCGTTTTTCATATCTGAAGACCTTGAAATATAATTTCGAATTATTTGAAAATCGTTTTTTTGGTCATTAAAAAAATTATACCATTCTTAATTTTTTTTGCAGCCCTGGTAGGTTAGTATTCTGACACTGCCGGTTAACCGTGCTTTAGTAATTTAAAAAGCAAAAATTTACGTTTTGCACGATTGGGATTGCCTAATGGTCGCTACTGATAAAAATTAGTTTAAGAACTATGTTTTTACATTTTTGATGCTACTATGAACTGTTAAAAATGAAAATTTTCAAGAAGTAAAAAAGCGCGGGTAAATGGTGGTACAAGATTTTGAATTTTCGGGTTATAGGAAGTGGTTTCCCCTCCATAAGATTTTCTAAAAAATTAAAAAATATGTTTTCCAACCTACAAGAACTGTTAAAAAAATTTAAGAATGGAATATTTTTTTATGCTCAAAAAACCGATTTTCAAAAAATTTTAAATTAGAAATAAATTACCAGAGAAAAATTAATCAATTAAAAAAAACAATTATTATTTACGATGAAAATTAACCGAATAATGTATATTTTAATTTCATAAAAATGATTTTTCAATAGGATTTCCATCATTTTTAAACCATTTTTAAACTTAGAAAATGCACAACTCGGTTGTATTACATCGTAAAATAACAATTATTTATTTTAAATCAATTTATTTTTCCCTGGCAATCGTAATAAAAAAAAAATCATTTTCATGTACTAAAATTTACATTTCAAGTAAAAAGCAATTTATACCTACAAATAGCAAAGTTTATTTAATACAGATTCTATTACTTTTTGATATATAAATTGAATTTTAGGATATAAAAATGATTTTTTTCTTAAAAAATTTAATGGTCAGGGAAAAAACAAGCGATTAGAAAAAAAAATTCATTATTTTTTCAATCTTTTTGAAGACAAATTTTAGTAAAATCTTAAATTGACGATGCTAAATATCATTGTAAAAAGAAAATTTTTTATGAGATATGAAAAACGCGGTTTTTGACATAAAAATGGAAAAATTATATTGACATCCATCGCCGATTTTTATTTTTAGTGTTACTACAACGTGTTTTCTGGTAGAAATGCTTAATTTTTTATTAATTTTAATTTATTACTTACTTTTTTCATTAATTCACTTAAAAGAAATACTTTATGTTCATCTTTGTTAACGTCTTTTTCATCAAAATGCTTTTCGCATGCACGATCTGTTTTACGTATTTTAAAAAAAATCATGTAAAACTATATCACCTGAAAAAGAAAACCCGGACAATTTATGAGGGTTTTTCTTTTCGGTAACACTACATCCAGACACTACACAATGCCACACCATGATTACGTTTTTATAAAATTTTTTGAATATTTTTTTTTAATTTACATAAAATTAAAAATAGAATTATGGAAAAATTATTAATAGTTTAAGTTATAAAATATTTATAACCATTTGTTCAAAAAAAATTAATATATTTATAACTATTTGTCAAAAAAAATTAATACGTAAAATATATTTTAATAAAAACACGTTTTTTGAAAATGTAAATAATCAGTCTCCGGGACTCCCAGTCTGCTGGTTATTACTTACACATATATATTAGACTGGTTTTTTTTCGAAGTATCCGGGATTCCTAACACGCCGGCAGAATTCAAAAATGTAAGTAAAAAAAATAAATAAGTTTCTTATTGGATTTAGATCAAAACATTGATTTTTGAGCCCACGATAGCTCCCGAAAGTTTTTTTTTGGCCTCCTTAAAATTGGGATTATCTTAAAACTTTCAGTTTTTCTAGTGGATTTAAATCACGTTTAAGATTATGTTCCAATTGATATTCCTTAGTATTTTTTCCTCAGGAATCCGATGTAACCATTCATTTTAGTTTTTGACCACGTTTTATAGCCGAAAAATCGATTTTCGTTGCCTTTTAGGGTCCAAATTTAAAGGGGGCCAATTTTAAAAGTTTTGTAGTTTTCTGGATAAATTTTTCTGTATATTATTATCAAGAGGGACTTGTCTATTTTTCCCTAAGAATTCGATGAAACCATTTATTTTAGCTTTTGACCACGTTTTATAGGAAAAAAATTGATTTTATTCGTTTTTAGGGTCCCAATTTTAAGGAAATCTATTATAAAAAGTTAGTAGTTTTTAAAATAAGTTTTTCTGATTATTATTTAAACGAAAGTCTTGTATACTTTTTCTTTAGGAATCCGATGAAACCATTTATTTTAGCTTTTGACCACTTCTTATATGAGAAAAATCGACTTTTGTCGTATTTTGGGGTCCCAATTTTAAGGAAATCAATCATAAATGTATAACAGTTTACAAAATCAATTTTTCTGAATATTATTTACTAAAGGAACTTATGTATTTTTTCCCCAGAAATCCGATGAAACCATTTATTTTAGCTTTTGACCACGTTTTATAGGAGATAAATCGATTTTATTGGTTTTTAGGGTCCTAATTTTAAGGAAATCTATTATAAAAGGTTAGTAGTTTTTAAAATAAGTTTTTCTGATTATTATTTAAACGAAAGTCTTGTATACTTTTTCTTTAGGAATCCGATGAAACCATTTATTTTAGCTTTTGACCACGTTTTATAGGAGATAAATCGATTTTATTGGTTTTTAGGGTCCCAATTTTAAGGAAATCTATTATAAAAGGTTAGCAGTTTTTAAAAAAAGTTTTTCTGAATATTATTTAAGAGGGTCTTGTATATTTTTTCCCCAAGAATCCGATAAAACCATTTATTTTAGTTTTTGACTACCTTTTCTATGAGAAAAATCGATTTTTGTCGTGTTTCAGTGTCCCAATTTTAAGGGAATTAATCATTAAAGTTTAATAATTTACAAAAGAAATTTTTCGGATTCATGAAAATATATACTAGACCCTCTTGTAAATAATATTTAGAAAAACTTTTTTTGAAAACTGATAACCTTTTATAATAGATTTCCTTAAAATTGAGACCCTAAAAACCAATAAAATCGATTTATCTCCTATAAAACGTGGTCAAAAGCTAAAATAAATGGTTTCATCGGATATATAGGGACAAAATAGACAAGTTTCTCTTGTAAATAATATACAGAAAAATTTATTCAGACAACTACAAAACTTTTACAATTGGTCCCCTTGAAATTTGGACCCTAAAAGGCAACGAGAGCTATCGTGGGGTCAAAAATCAATGTTTTGATCTAAATCCAACGAGAAACTTATTTTTTTTACTTATATTTTCGAATTCTGCCGGTGCGTTAGGAATTCCGGATACTTAAAAAAAAAAACAGTCTAATATATATCAATGCCCTCACAGACGTGGTCGATAGTATAGAGACTTCTGGCACTCAGAGCTAGCACTTTAAGTTTAAATTTACTGAATTTTATACAGTGGTCGGATACAAGTTCTCTTACTTCTTTTACTATACTCTGGAAATGGTTGCAGGACAAAAATCAACCAGTAACAACAAAAACAGATGGCTATACGTCAGTAGTCGCTCTCGTAAGCGACAGAATACACTTCCATTCTGTATATAAGAAAAGTCTCGACAAACAAAATCTGTCATTGGCTTTGGCCTGTTATCTCTAAAAAGTCAATCTGATGAGCAAGAGAGAGATAACTGGTTTAACGAAACATCAGCAATGTAGGTTTCTACATTGTTTAGTAACCCCGCGAGTTTTTCAAAATTTTTTTTTTAATATATTAACATTAATGAATATACTGGCTTGGTGTGTTGATATGTAGATAACATATACCATCATGATCGAGTGTAAAAATATTATGATATGATAATGCTTATTCCTTCTCCTATTACCTTCTCTGTCCAAATCATTTTTTCACTCTCCTTCTAATTTCTTTCTCGCACATGGCTTATTTGTCCAATAAATTCTGTATATATATTATTTACCTACTTTTGAAAATGTATAATATTTTATGGGATACACATTATATTTTCCTTTCGGATATTTTGTTGTATTTTTTTAAGGATACTTTTTCAAATTAGGCTAAAGAATTTATTGATATCTAGAATTAGCCTGGGATGTCTAATTTTTTTTTAAATTTTTTTTTCAAATTAGGCTAAAGAATTTATTGATATCTTGGATTAGCCTAGGATTCCTAAGATTTTTTTGTGCATTGGACATCTCAAATTTATATTACACCTTTTTTTGCTTTTTTTCTATCCCTGCCGGATCCTTAAGGCAATAGTTAAATTACGTATAATGAATATTATCAAATTGCTAAAACTTGGAATATTTTGAAAAGCTGTATTATTTTTTATCATTCACTTCTTGCCATCAGCATATTGAATTTTTTATTCTCTCCATTCAATAGTAAAAGTAAAAATTATTTTTTTTATTGAAATTTTTGGCTTACAGACCCAGCAGGGATAGAAAAAAAGCAACAAAAGGTGTAATGTAAATTTGTGATGTCTAATGTATAAAAAAATCTTAGGAATCCTAGGCTAATTCAAAATACTATCAATAAATTCTTTAGACGAATTTGAAAAAAAATATTAAAAAAAAAAATTATACATCCAAGGCTAATTCTAGATATCAATGAATTCTTTAGCCTAATTTGAAAAAGTATCCTTAAAAAAATATAACAGAAAATTTGCAATGAAAATATAATGTCAATCCCATAAAATATTATACTTTTTCAAAAGTAGGTAAAGTAAGTAAAGATATCATAACAGTCGCAAGGTTTAAAAAAAAGCAATATGAAGCATTTAATAAAACTATATACGCCATGGAATAAAGGCTAAATTAAGGGCAAACTTAGACATAAATCCTCTAGAAAATAAAAGTTGTTGAATGTGTTGGTTTTGGGCTAATTTGAAAGGGGAAATAAAATCGGACATTCCAACCCAGTACTGCCCCCCCCCCCCCCATCATGGAATTACTTTCAGGTTTTTTTTGGACTTATATGTTTTATATGCCTGGAAAATTTGATTTATTTTATATTTTTATAATATTTCAACTATTTGCAACATTTTTGGTACATAATACTACAGTAGCTTGATTTTTTGCCAAAAAATGCTAAAAATTTAAAAATCCTAGATAAAATCGTTTTTTATTAAGGCAAAATTACTTTGAAATATGTCAATATTTTGATTTGAATACATAGTATGGATCTCTAATAAGTAATTTCATACTAAGCTTGCCCCTATTTATAAGATTTTTTAGCTGAAAACATGAAAAAATGGACGCTATAAAAAATGCACGTTCTAGGGATTCTAACGTCTATGTGTGGGGGTGCAGAAATATATAAATGCAAAATTTTAAATCCACAAACATACTATTATATGTAAAAAACCTTACATACCCATATCTAACACTTTTGACTACCAAAAAATCAAAAAAACTCATCAAAAACACGTTTTTTTAATTTTTCGTGAAATATCGGTTTTTGAAAATTTAGTAAAAAAGGTCTAAACTTTGACCGCTTATAGCTCGGTCCCAGTGCTTCCGACTGAAAAATTTCTAAAGACCATTTTCGTCAGAAATTTTCTTAGCTACAATTTTTATTTGAAACTTTTTTTATATTTTGCTTACTTTTTGAGTTATTTACAAAAAACCGTTTTGCCCCAGCTTTTGCCCCCCCTTGGGGGGGTCAGCACTGGGTTGGAATGTCCGATTTTATTTCCCTTTTCAAATTAGCCCAAAACCAACACATTCCACAACTTTTCATTTCTGGAGGATTTTTTGTCCAAGTTGATTCAATGTCTTTATTCAATAGCCTAATAAATAATGAATAAAAAACGCTGCCAAATTATGGGCAATAAGATTCCTCAAGCAATGACAAATATTCAATATGAGTTGAACATTTTTACCATTTCATGTTTCACATCTGAGAAATAAATTGACACAATCTTATTAGCTGAAAAATTTTCATTGTATTATATACTTTACGTGGTATCCAATAAATATACAAATTTTTCAATAATTTTCTATAAAAGTGCTGATATAGGTATACTGTGTGAGTATTTAAAGGTATAGTATATGACTGGGACATACATTTGCCAGCATTTAGGAGCGCTCTGAATACGGCAAGTCAATCTACGACAAAAGTCTCGCCCGCGTTCTTAAATTTTGGTAAGCACCCCCAACCAGTGAAAAGCTTGCGTCGTTCCATAGAAATGGCGGATAAACCCCCGGTCGTAAGCACTGATCCGAAATTATGGTGTGATAGAGTAAAATTATTAGATTACCTTCTCGAGTTCGTAATAAAACACATTGATAAAGCGCGAGAAAAGCAGAAAGAATTTTACGATGTAGGCCGTAAAGATGTTCGTTTCGAAGTTGGCGATTCTATTCTGAGGACTTCTCATCCTCTGTCAGACGCCTCGCGTAAATTTTCAGCGAATCTAGCGCCGTGAAAAGATAAACCAGTTGAAATCAGGGTATTGTCACCTACAGTGTATGATGTGGACACGTCGGAGGGTCGGCAGCTTAGTAAGGTCCATGTGAAACATTTAGTTCCTTACCGTGCGTGTCAGACCGAAGACGTTCGTGAACCGAATCATGAACTTACTCAACTAACTAATGATAATCCGCAGGATGATTGCGCCGGAGGAATTGGCAGAGATAGCAGCGATTCCACTGCCCCCAACGCCGAGGAAGGCCTCGGGGAAGCAAATCCTCAACCTCCACTACCAATACCGGAAGAAATTCCTCTTTCTCAACAACTGCCTCAACCTCTGCAACAACTCCAACTAGCCCAGCGGTTGGAACTGAGACCCCTGGTGGATCCTATACCATTAATGGGCGAACATTATGCCCCCGAAAGCCGCCCTGAATTTATACCATCGCGTCTTACTTTTGAGTCATTCCCATTTAGGCCGGCCTTCAGGCCAGTTATTTACGAAGGGGTAATGTTCGACCACTTAAGGGAAATACCCACTGACTATAGAGATCCGCCGAGGTTCGTTTGCTTCAACTGCTGGAGTTTCCAGCACAACTGACGTGACTTCAGGCGGCCGGAAATTCGTTGTTGTCATAACTGCGGGCGAATGGGGGAGACCCTGAGGTCTTGCCCTAGATGCTCAAATGTGCATCTAGCATATCTCGATGACATTCGGGCACAGGAAGCTCAGGAGGCTCTCCCAGAACCCCTACTTAATCGGTTACCGATAGCTGAAGGCAGGGCTGATCCTGAAGAGGTAGCCTCCCCTCCCCCGCAGGAGGATGATCATTATTTTGATGATCCAGACTTATTGGATGATCCTGCGCGGGAGGAGATGGAGGGCCGTGTGCGTCGTTTAGCACAAGAGTTAGCTGAATTGAATTGGCGGGATCGTCGCCTTGCTCTGGTTACCCCTTGTAACCACATCGGTCACTAAGTAAACTTCCTTTATTTTATTATAATTTTTTTTATATATATAATATCATTAATGTATCATTTTTTTTAACATGGAACATGTTTATAGGGAGGGGGTACTTCAGAACTTGAAAATTAAGGGGGGGGGGGTCAAATTTGTCCTATTTAAGGGGGGTGGTCAAATATGTCCTATTTAAGGGGGGTGGTCAAATATGTCCTATTTAAGGGGGGTGGTCAAATTTGTCCTATTTAAGGGGGGTGGTCAAATATGTCCTATTTAAGGGGGGTGGTCAAATTTGTCCTATTTAAGGGGGGTGGTCAAATATGTCCTATTTAAGGGGGGTGGTCAAATTTGTCCTATTTAAGGGGGGGGGTCAAATTTGTCCTATTTAAGGGGGGTGGTCAAATATGTCCTATTTAAGGGGGGTGGTCAAATATGTCCTATTTAAGGGGGGTGGTCAAATTTGTCCTATTTAAGGGGGGTGGTCAAATATGTGGGTCAAATGAAACTTATAATAATTAGGAGACTTTGAAAAATCTGAGCTTAAGGACTTAAGATAATACAGATTTATGGACTTAAAATGATATCGATTTAGGGACTTGGAATAATATTGGTTAAGGGACTTAAAATAATTCAGGTTTAGGGAATCAAAATAGTTTGGGTTTAGAATCTTAACAGCTAGTAAGGTGATAATTACAAATTATAAAATTAGAAAATTGTAATGTTGAGTAACATTTATATTATACCTAATCCTCAGCTGGAAGTAAACATGTTCCATGCATTTAGGTTGTGTTTACACAAACCGGTTATAAGTTTTTTATACATTAGTTTTATAATTTTCATGTATACATAACCCCAATGTAATAAATAAGTGTGTTGTAATCAATAGAATTTTTTTTTTCCTAATCTACTATGCATAATAAATCATGGCGTATGCCAAAACCAAATTTTCCGTGTTATAATTATTTTCTGACTTATAAACTTTTTATTTATTATTATTATAATCATCGTTATCCAGGAATCACTGGATAGGTAAGTAGAATTTACTAGCTTTAGCGTTAACATATCACCTTGTTCTTCTATGCTCAGTAAACACTCAATGCCAGGCGTAGGTTTTAATCAGGACTGACAGTCGGTCCGTAGGTTACCCCCTACATTCTACGTTTACGGGGGGGGGGGGGGGGTATTATAGCATGGTAAATTTCAGTAGCAGACTATATTAAGTTTTATATGTACATGAGTGTATGGGCGCTGGACGAACGCGTGTGTGTGTACGTGATCAAACGCGTAGTATAGAGGGCAACACCCTGCGGCATGAGAAGAGAGAGCAGACGGAACTTATGTATTTTTCCCTGGTTTATCTACTTCTTTCTTTTTACATCTCCCTGAAAAATAAAAATAGGCAGAACGTGCATAGCGGTTGTAACGAGTAGTCCATCACGTGTTGATCTTAATTTTGTAGTTTTATTATATTAATAATTTGTTGATTTGAATGTGGAATTTTAGTCATTATTAGTATTCATTATTTGAGACTGTTTTGGAGTATTAATTTTTGACTGCTTTCATCAAGATTTGGTATTAATTGGCGAAATAAAATATTGGTTGCGGCTTATTAAAAATAATTGGAGTTTGACGTCATCGATCAATCTATTGACCACAAGGCTCCGACATTCAAGATTAATATTGGCATTTCCTATCATAATTTTCTAAACAAATAATTACGAAATCCAAGCTTGGTACTCATCATTAATTTATTAATTGTGTGGCGTCAGTCAAGAATAAGGTATCATTTAAAGTATCGATTATTTTATATTTTCATCAAGTTAATTGCGCATTCAATTCCTTCCTTTTCCATAGTCAATAATTTATATTAAAATTGTATAATTATAATTTTGCTTTGCCTTGTTTTCTTTGCACTTTTATTTCGCTAATGTGATCAATTGCACGACCTAGCGTGTGCCACTGTTCAGTGTCAAGATGATGTAAAATTTCTACTGAATTTACAAGATTGAATTGAATTTTTTCAATTTTATTTAACTTTTTATTTAACTTACTATATCCTTCACTACTCATTATTAAAGATTTTTTTTAGTAAAGATAAAAATTAAGAATATTTGCCTAAGGTCCTTGTTAGGCAGGATCGCCACGTTTTAAGGTCACGGAATGGACCTGTCCTGCACAACGAAATTATTAATAATTTTATTTTATTAGTAATAATTAATAATCGTTACATCTTGAATGTCCTAAAAATATGAATATACTTAATTCTACCCTTAATTCTATTATTTACAATATTTACATTCAAACGAATCTTATCATTGCTAATTTCGATTCATTTGGCAACGATGCATTTTCCGGATAATGCATCGTAGCATTTTTATTTAAGTTTGATGTTTGTCTAATTATTTAAATTATAAGTTCGGCAGGTGGCGACCTCCGAACTACTTGTAGAAGATTTTAATCAACCGGTAAATATGTATGATTATTATTTAGCGGGCTCGATTTTATCGATTTATATTTGATTTCCTTACTTCACCCTTCATACTCGGATGTACCCCGTTTCTGTACCCTACAGTACTAGGTCGGTACTTCAGGATATTATTGATTATAATTAATTAAAAATAAACTTTAACGTCAAGTTATTAAATCGCGTAAGCGTTTCATAGTTTCGCGTAGTACATTTCTTTATAAATTTAGATTTATGTTATTTAATTTGTATATATTAGTCCTCACATCAAAATATAATTCAAATTAATAAAACTTTATACTGGTGAGAGAAACTAAAATAATACTTGTAATTATTTTTATATTTCATAAATTCTCTTACCTCTTTATAATTATAATGCTATATGGGTAAGTGTATACTATTTGTACAATAAGATTTTATATTAGTTTGAAGTACTTAACATTATTTAATATTGATTACCGGAACCTCCTGGTACCCGGTATATTAATTTGGGAATATATTTGCATTATATTTTCTTAATACGGACCCCCTTTGAACTTGTTATAAAAAAGGAGTCCTTAATCATTGTTAATAATTTGATACACTTTTTTATAACAAGTCTCATGTCTCTAAATTTATTTATTATAATTTTTTATAATTGTTGTAGAAGAATTTTACACATTATAAACGGTTTTTCAGCTCTTCCGAGCTGTCTTATTAGGCTCTTCACAAAAATATATTCATAAGTATATGAAAATCTCTAGATGGGAAGCCGGAAAATTGAATTTTTCATAAGCTATTTCTTTAAAGTTGCAAAAAAAAATTTATAACCAAATTTTGTAACTGCACAACCAACGAGAATGGAACAAAAAAAAATTTCATATTTTAAAATTATTATTGTTTTTTAAATAATATGAATTTCTCTTAAATTAATTTTTACGATAAATTCTTAAAAAATTTCTGCACCAATGGTCCCTAGTTACTTCTCCACCAATGATCTCTAGGAACTTCTGCACCAAAGGTCTCTAAATCGAAAATATTCTAAGTCCAATTAACCCCCCCTATAAAACCAGATTTTTTGAGATAATCCATCCAATGAATAATTTCCTTGTTAATATATCTCTTTTTTTTGGACTTGGTAAGAGTTGGTTTATTATAAATATTATTAGATGTCGTATTAAAGTAACTATTAGCGGGCTTCAAAACTCCCGTAAACAACAAAAAATAAAATATATCATGAATTATTTCAAATTTTATGGTTTTATTGCTTTTACATGAATTTCATGACTTTCTAGAGCTAAAGTATGGCAAGATTTTTTTTTTTTTTTTTTTTTTTTTTTAAATTGACATATACCGACGTAGGGTATCCCAAGAAGCTTCTAGGGAAAGCCTGTGCTGGGGCAGTTGCGGAGCAGCCGACTTTTAAGATCTTAAACTGAACTTGCATTCACCCGAACATCGTCAATTAATAATTAATTATTCATTAATTATTCATTAACAGTATCCGTAACACAGGAAAACTGCAGAAAACCTATGCCAAGAACAGCCGGATACATGATTTCTACATAGTGTTCGATTTTTCTTTTAAACATTATGTCGAAAACACGATCCTGACCAAACAGCGTATAACGTCAGTACAAACTCTACACGAGAATCCGATACGGTCACCCATCCGGATACCAACCGCACTCAACTTTGCTTAACTTTTATAAGCAAACATATAGAATTTATACTACCGCGCTATGAAGCTGGCTTCTATTTTCTAGCATATATTAGACAATATTTTTACTTTTAAAAATTTTAAACTTATTTTTAGCTTATAATAATATCTTTTAAGCAGTATGTCTATTTATACTTGCAGTAATCAGGTATTCCGTTTTTAAAAAATAACTATGTTATTCCTAAAATTTCTCGAAAATTTATCATTGACTATAGAATAATTTTTTAATTGATTTTAAGAATAACTTACTAAAATGCTACAAAAAATAAATTTTGTCCAAATAACGTAATTTTACAGATTTGCACGATTATAAATAAAAGATTAGAGGAGCTTGATATTTTATGCAAACAAAAATTATATAAGCGATTTGTGTAAACGCAACGTAAATGTGTGAAATACGTTTACTATAACCGTTTGTTGGGTATAATTTATATTACACGATTTCAATAGAATCTGCTATTGAATACAAGGGTAGTGACCATAACTGCATTGCCTTCCGGGTATCAAAAACGTCCTCGCGAAGACGTCCGTGCAAGAGAGGCTGGAATGTACCAGACAGATTTAAAAAATATCTTCAGATTGAATCAACGTCTTCCCCGTGAGGCTGAAATCTAACTAAAGTAACCTCATTACTATACAGAGTCTGCGTCAACTCCATGCTTCACGGGATCCAGCTTGTGATCCCAAAAACTGAGATACTACTGCTAACCCTTGGAAGAGAATCATATTTGACATAAAAGCCGACGATGTCAGGCATATTGGGATATTTTATTATAATAATCCAAACAAAAATTTATATTCTAAACCAAAAATTGACAAAGTACCCAGTTTTTCTGCTTAAAAACAAGATGAGCTTCTTGGAACAATTGCAAAAGACGTATGAAAAAGCCACGTTGGTCACTTTTTTACTATCTAGGCTTATGACTGACAGAGGTGGATCTAGATCGGGAAAATGCAGACTTCTTATCTGTGTGGTGAAATCTTGTTGTATGAATCGGAGGTGTGGGCAAATGCTAATTTTAAAATAACTTTTTCTTTTGCCTTGTAAAGGACCCGTATGTCTTAATCCAAGGACTTGATTTGATAACCACGAATGACTTTTTGTATGAAATGACTTAACGAAAAATAAATTAATTAAAATTTGGCTTCAAAATAATATTATTTATATAAATATTACCAGAAAATTAAACTTCTTTTTTAAGTATAATTTTTAAAATTTCTTTTGGAGCTCAAATCCTAGCATACTTAGAAGATTTAGAAAGCCATTAATTAAGTCCATAAAAAAGCATTAAAATCGTGAAAACACGTCATAAAATTTAAGAAAGTTTTCATTTATTGTTATTTTTAGTGATATTAGGGGTCCGATAACAATTAGTTTCAAACGGCATTCAAAAATATATGAAAAAAGACATTTTTTCCAAATATTAAAAAATATTAATGAGGGTATATTTTTTTATAGATTTGGAATAGTAATACGTAAAAAATTCGATTTTTGGTCTTTCAGTGTATAAATTTTTGAAAACTAATGTTAGGATTGCAATTATGAGATAATTTTACTGCAGTTCCTAATTTCTTATAACGCTTATGGAAGAGATTTAGAATATTTAAAAAATTATAACTGTTTTGTATTTTCACACAACCACACTGAAAAACCGCAACCATTGAAGCAATGACTTAGAAGCGATTGAAATATGCCAATAGAATATATCATTGATTTGATGGCGCCGCTATTAAACGAATAGCTTCTCGCCATTAATATGGCAGTCATTGTTTTGATGTAAATTTTCGTCAAAATAAAAGAAAATATAAGATTGAATTAATAGAGAGCATACAATCAAAATAATTGTTTTTAATATTTTGATTTAACGTTTAAAAACATTCAATCAATAGAAATTGATTTTAGTTCAATAATATTAATAATAACAAAACAAATTACGTATTGTGCATATGTCTAGGTATACTATTCTTTCTCTTTCTATCCTTCTGCGTATTTATTGTTTACTCAGACTTGGCGCGCGCGGTGTTTTTGTTTATATTATTGCTATTCATTATTACTCTTATAAAGAAATGGAATTACCTGAAAATCATTTATTATATATTTAATTATTATTTTTAATCATGCATTTCGCTAGATATGCATAAATTACTCTGAATATTAAAAAAAGGAGTGGGAAAATTATTATCTGTAACATATAGTCTTCAAAATTTTTTTATAAACACAAAGAGTCCTGCTGGCGTAATGGATAAGGTCGCTGCTTATTGATCAACACGGTTCACAACGGTATCCAGTTCGATCCCGGATGAAGTCGCAGTTTTTTTATTTGATTATAAATTAAAAATTAAATTCATAAATGTATAATAATGTAATAATAATTAATAAAAAAAATAATTAATAAAAAAAATCGAAAAATAATATAACAAATTAACAATATACCGCCTTAAAAAAAAATACACAAGCGAGGAATAATTAAATAAGTAAACATTAAAATAAAATAATAAATGTGAAAAAAAAAAAGAAAAAAAAATAAATTTTTACTTATTTTCTGTTTATTATACATTGAAATGATATGTATTCATAATCATTTCAATAGCTTTAAATATTTGAAATAATTTCAATCTCGCCATTGAATTTATGATATCCGTCATTGGCATATATCAATTGCTTCTAAGTCATTGTTTCAATGGTACCGGTTTTTCAGTGCATTGTTCAAGGAACATTTTCACTCATAACAGTAATAAATCCAAAAACCCAATTTACAATATACCCCTAAATATAAATTATCTTCTCGCGTAAAAAAAACCATAACGGTTTAACACTTATTTTTTCAGATGGTTAACCAGATAGTTAACCAGGTGGTTTACCAGATGGTTAACAACAAGGTATTTTAAGGAAATAAAAAGATTAATTTAAGACCCTCAGGATGAAAATGACCCTTCTAGATAGAAGCGGATAACCTAGGGGTATAATTTACTATTTTTTAACCGAACATATTTTCCGATTTTCCAAGATGGTAAAAAAATGATCTTTCAATTTTACAAGAGATTTTTTTAGGGCGAGAAATATGAATTTACGGTGGTAAATATTCAATTTTTCAACCAAAGATATTTTCCAATTTTCCAAGATGGCGTAACCAGAAAATTAACAAAATGAACTTTTAAGTTTACAGGGGGGTTTTTTAGGGCAAGTAATATGAATTTTCGGTGGGATTGAGACGTTTCAAACTTTATTGAAATAAATTACTAATCTTTACAATATTATGTTAAAGTTTTATTTTTAATTCGTAGTTACATAAATATTTTTTTTTTAACATTAAAAATAATTCACAATTTTTTACTGCTTTCAACAAAGTAATAAGCTTTTTGAGTAATAAGCTTTTGTTATAAATTTTGACTATTAAGCAACTTCTATAGTAATATGAAAAAATTTTAAATTTGAAAAAAATAAAATATAAAATTAAAATAATGATAAAATTACATTGTATAAATAGTTAAATAACTAATAATCACATGTTTGTTTCATGTTATAAATTTACAACTAAATTATAATTTTTAGAATCTAACATAATCTGTATACATAATAAGAAATAAAATCTTTTGAAAGAACGTTACTTTGAAGTAGATTATAAAAGAAAATTACATAAACTATTTTCATGGTTTTCGTTTTTTGTCATTTAATTTATTTCGCCCGACTAGTTATTTCTGTAACTAATTTATTCTTTTCTTTTATTGATTTTTGAAATACTGAATCATGTTTATTGCGTCCTTCTTCTGTTTTTTTAATGGTTTTCTATAATGGCCAAGATTTGTGGTAAAGACCAAGTTTTATGGTCCGCTATCTTTTCGATAATCGGAAAGTATGTTGGGTTAAAAATTTATTAGTCTCCACTGAAAATTCATATTTCTTACCCTAAAAAACCCCTTTGTAAAGTTAAAAGTTCATTTTTTTCAAGTTTTATGGTCCGCCATCTTTGAAAATCGGAAAATATTTTCGTTTGAAAAATGGAATATTTTCCATCGAAATTCATTTTTCTTGCTCTAAAAAACCTTCTTGTAAAGTTAAAAATTCATATTTTTCAAATTTCTTGGTCCGCCATCTTGGAAAAATGAAAAATATCTTATGTTTAAAACTTGAAAATTATTCCACCAGTGTATCCGCTTTTACCTTGAAGGGTAATTTTCATCCTGAGGATCTTACATTAATCTTTTTATTTCCTTAAAATACCTCGTGGTTAACCATCTGTTAAACTATCTGGTTAAGATGAAATTAACCAGATGGTAAACCGTCGTGGTTTTTTTGCGCGAGTTTTTAAATAAGTCCATAAACCTAAAGTATTCTAAGTTTGTGTTCTTATCAGGGCCTAATTAAGCCTAATCTAATGACCTAAGCTGGAAAGTTTTGCTGATTTCACTTAGAATTTTCTTTATAAATTTTAAAAATTTTACTTATTATAAAAATTTTAAAATACTCACCCCTGTTTGCTACAAGAATGCTTCGAATGGGTTTGTAATGGCTACTGGTTGCTAAATTTTTGTTTGAAAGATTAAAAATCTTTTGTAAGCTCCTTTTGTGCATCAATAAGTAATTTTTGTTGATAGAAAACATTTTATTTTTATCAAATTACTAAATTTTTATCCTAAAGAAAGAATATTAATTTGTATGAATTATTTGAAATTGTATAAAGGAAAAATGAGCTTAAAAATTTTAAGAAGACTCTAATATTGAAATATTTGCATTGCAATATTTGTTACTTTTATACTTTTTGAATTATAATTATTATACACTATCTTAGTAAATATAGTGTTTAAATTATGAAACGTTATAAAGTATAATCTTATTCAGCAATTTTTTATAAATCCATATTTTTTTTAAATAAGATTTACTATTCTTATTTATTACATTTTTTTTCTCAGGAAATTATGTGATAACTTGCATCAAACATGAAAGTCCAATATGTCTTGTGCTATAAGTTACTTGCAGAGAAAAAAACGTGGCAAAATAATCACCTTTATATAAAAAAATGTGTAGTGGAAACCATTTAGGAATAGTTATGAAAGACTTTTACTGGGTAAGACACACAATATCCATCAATACTTTAATGCCCTGAACTAGGACTCATTTTTCAGAAATCATAGGCAAATTAATCAAAAAACATAAAAAAAAACACATTAATAATAAAATTTATAAAAATAAATACATTAGCTCAAAATACACGACAAAATTATCAAGTATTATAGGAAATACTATGAAAAAATACGGATATAATATTGAATTTAATATATAATTTGTGGAAGCAAAAAATATAACAACATAAATATAAATTTTTTGGATAGGACAGGTGTCTATAAAATATCATGTAAAACACGTGACAAAATATATATAAGACAAATGGAACGCAGCTTCCGAAAAAGGTTTTTAATCATGAGTAAACGGACAATAAAATAAATAATATATACATAAAAATTTAAAACTAATGTATTTTTGCAATTAAAGAAATTAATTAGACACACCCCAGGCGTAAATATTCACATGATTAATCATATGACTAATCTTATGATAGTCATGTCTTTTTCATTTGATTAAAAACATGAGAAATTGACCGATTTTCTCATGTGATTAAACACGTGATTTTACTGCATATATTTTTTTTAAAAAAGCAGAGTAGTTATGATAATACTATAATTTTTTTTTTTTTTTTTTTTTAATATATATATATATAGCACTTTGAAGCGAATCTTATGTGCATATATATGACTCATAGCTTGAGGTAGGAGATGTGGTTCATAGTTTCTGTATTGCTATTATGCTGACGTTTGTTTTTTTTGTTTTTTTTATTTTTTATTTGCTTCTGACCTTGTCGTAAGTGATTGAACCCTGACATTGATGTAAGTGTGAGAGATATGATTTCTCGTCTTTGTTATGTGATTTTAATATTATTCTCTTTTTCTATAAATTGCATCGTCGTTACGTTTGTGAAAGGTTTTTGATATATTGGAATAAATAATGGCAGATTCCATTTTGCAAATTTTTTTAAATTTGTTAATTTTTTGACATTAATTTAAAAAAATTTTGTTGAATTTCAGGTTTTTATTTGATTTTTAGTTGGTGACATGTATAAATCTTTTATGATTTTTTTGCTTAGTTGAAATTCTTTTTGTAGATATGATTATTTTTTTATTAACCTACCGAAGATATTAAATTTTAATTGGTCAATCGTGAATTACTGGAAATTTGTTTGACATAAATTCTTTAAACCTGTTGGAAATCATTGTAATTTTAGGTAGCTAAATGACCAAATTAATTTAACTAATCTGAAATTTAGGGAAAAGTCAGCAGGTTGAACTTTAGAGTTACACTGTAGCTTACCGAAGACATTAAATTTTTATGGATCGATCGAAAATTGCAGGAAATATACATGAGCTGGATCCTTTAGACATATCGGAAATTGTTGTTGTTTCATGTAGTTAGGTGATCAAATTATTTTTAATAAACCAAAATTTTAGGAAAAATTAACAGGTAAAATTTTTGGGGTTAAAAAAATTTTTTTGAAATTAAAAAATTTTATTTTTAAAATTTAGTACTTTTTTTATCGGTTGAGATCTTTTGCCATTTTTTTTTGTTGATAAGTTGTTTATATTTATTATTAATTGTTATCATTGCTGCTGATATTTGATTTTTAATAACGTTTTCGGATTTTTCGCACGCTTTTGTCAGCGTTTCTGCTTTACTCTCCCCGTAGACTAGCACCACCGCCGCAATCCTATACTTGCAGGGTCTTGGTTGCTTTCTATTTTTTGTTTTTATAGTGAAACTTTCAAACTTCTGATTGATTAAAATTGTATATTTTTATGTATCGATCTATTTTTGGTATTTTTTTGTCTTTGATCAGTATTGATCTTTTCGTTGGAAATCAGTGCTTCATTGGGAAAGTCCGTGGAAAAGGCGATTTTTTTTTGTATTTTTTTTTGTATAGTTTTGGAAATTTAATTTGTCCGGAAATTTTTTGTTTTTTTCTTTTTTTTTGGTCTTTGAATTTTTGCTGCTAGCTTGCAAGCGTTTTTGGCGCTGCGCGAGCCTGAGAATGCTCGCGATGCGGCGGTCCAGGTGCGCGTGCCACCCCCCGCCCGCTTTTTATTCGTAGCCGAGCGTGGTTTTGCCCTTTTTTTGTTTATATTTGTATCAATTATATATATATAGCAGTTTGAAGCGATTTTTATGTGCATATATATGACTCATTGCTTGAGGTAAGAAATGTGGCTTATAGTTTCCATGTTGCTTCTTTTTGCTGACACTTGTTTATTTTTATTATTATTATTATTTTTATCATAATTATAATCTTATTGTAGTATGTTGGAAGAGTTTTTTTTTTGCATCAGTTGTGTGTAATCTTTTATGAAATTAATTTAGAACTGATAAAAAAAAAATATTGGGTATGAGTTCGCTAACGAAAGCTGAATTATTGGAAATTTTTAGCGGTATTTTGAGGGTGGCTTATGCTAGGGAACCGTGTATTAGAAAAATTTGTAATTTTCAGTGGCGAAAAAGTATTCGGAGTAAATCATCTTATGTTATTCGCAGGAAAAGGACCCCGCACAAAAGTATAGGATTTTGCCTTTCGGTCGAATTGGCTGAATTTTGGATATGTTGTAGATTTTATCATTCTGAACAAAAGTCTCAATGGGCACAAAGCTCAAAAGTCTCAACTTTGGCCGCTACGGAGCTTGAAAGCTCCAAAGCTCCACCAAGACAAGATCGCTTCAAAACGTTTTAAGATCGCCTCAAAACCTTTTTTCTTTTATTTTTAAAGTATACCTTTATGTTTTTGAGGTCGCTAAATCCAAATCTGAAGTCTAATTGACGTTATTGACAGTTGGCAGCTGTCAAGTAGCTGTCAAATTGACAAATAAATACAAAAAAAGTAAAATAATGATTTCACAATATGTTTTTGAGGTTGCTGAGTTCAAATCTGATGTCAAAATGACAAAGTTGACAGTTGACAGCTGTCAACTAGCTGTCAAATTGACAAAAGAATACAAAAATATTAAAATAATGATTTTACAATATGTTTTCGAGGTTTCTGAGTTCAAATCTGATGTCAAAATGACAAAGTTGACAGTTGACAGCTGTCAACTATCTGTCAAATTGACAACAGAATACAAAAATATTAAAATAATGATTTCACCTTATGTTTTCGAGGTTGCTGAGTTCAAATCTGATGTCAAAATGACAAAGTTGACAGTTGACAGCTGTCAACTATCTGTCAAATTCACAACATAATACAAAAATATTAAAATAATGATTTCACCTTATGTTTTCGAGGTTGCTGATTTCAAATCTGATGTCAAAATGACAAAGTTGACAGTTGACAGCTGTCAACTATCTGTCAAATTCACAACAGAATACAAAAATATTAAAATAATGATTTCACCATATGTTTTCGAGGTTTCTGAGTTCCAGTCTGATGTCAAAATGATAAAGTTGACCGTTGGCAGCTGTAAACTAGCTGTCAAATTGACAAAATAATACAAAAATATTAAAATAATGATTTTACAATTTGTTTTCGAGGTTGCTGAGTTCAAATCTGATGTCAAAATGACAAAGTTGACAGTTGACAGCTGTCAACTATCTGTCAAATTCACAACAGAATACAAATATAGTAAAATAATGATTTCACTACATATTTTCGAGGTTGCTGAGTACAAGTATGATGTCCAAATGACAAAGTTGGCAGTTGGAAGCTGTTAACTTGCGTTCATATTGACACAAGAATACAAGAAACTTAATATAGTCGCTAATTCAAGATTAACTTTAACCCATTCTTCGCCGAACCCAGGATCAACGACGTGGACTTGACGGGTACTGATCCCTTGTGTATGAGTGTTCGTGTGTGTGTGTGTGTTTTCTTTTGTGTGTCTGTGTGTGTGCTTCTGTGTGTGGGTGAGTATTTAAGAAAGATGTGTATAAAAAAGCTTGAAGAAAAAAAATGTATAGATAGAGTATTATGCAAACATTTATGGATCTATAATTTCAATGTTATCTAAATCAATATCTGCATTTAGAATATTCCTTAAAAGTTGTAATGAAGGATATTTAATATTTTCATGATGTCTTGCATAACCTAGGTACCAAAGTACACAAGTAACATGCGCGCATGTTCCAAGCGTTCTTGCTCCTACCTTACATGTACAATAATAGCCAAGAATAGGCTCAGCTTGATTATTATCACAGTTGTTAGCAACGTATTCTTCATTAAAATGAATCCAAACTTGATGATTCCTAGCATTAGTAAATCTTGAGTATAAACGAGCCCTAAAAAAACCAGGTTCGTCTGTATTCATATCTAGTTCGATCATTTGCTCTTCATCGTCAGCTAAATCGTCATCATTCCTTAAAAGACTATCTTGAACATAGCTTGGTGATAAATGTAACTGGTATGTTCCATATGTCAATCCTCTCAAATATTCCAATGTTAACTCAGGAAATAGAGGAATATGTGCATCAGTTAAAGTTACCCAATTAGCTCGCCTAGTTCTTAGATTTTCATTGTTTACTCGATCTTGTACAGCATTTCGCTCTTGTGATTGGATCAACATTTCTTCTGCCATATGCTCGTCTGCTCCTGCCATTAATATGGGTCCATGATATTTATTTATAATAGCACCTGCAATACGGAGAAAACTATTCAGATTTGATACATGAGATGTACTAATTGTATTAGAAAAGAATTTAAAAATACTTTTGAAATGACCATTTCTGGCTTCCACAATCCATCGTGTTTTAGTTATTAACCGAGCCATATTTGCTTGAAAAGTCTCAAATTGATTTCCAAACTCTAGTAGTGGAGGCATAAGAGTAACAACGCCCATTCTTTGAAGATTTTGAATAGCATCGCGGTATCCTCTATCAAGGATAAAAATATCGTCACGTTGAAACCAGTCATTCATTCCATCAATATCTCTGTGAAATTCATTTACTAAAATCCGAGCATCATTGTTTGCAGCATTAGAAAAGTAAGGTCCTTGAATATCTAAAATATAACCATCTGATCCTACAATTACTGAAGGTTTGACTAAATGTTTTTTTTTGTGAGTGCAAAAGGATTGACGGAGTGCTTTAAAGCACATACTTTTCTCAATGTCTAAATAGGTACAATCTATGTAAACAATAGCTTTTCTTTCATCAGGTTCAGGATTGTAAAGTCTATTGGAAAAGTCAGTTACATGATTCTCAATAAACTCTTCTCTCGTTATACTGCCAAAGCCTAGATTTTCAAGAACAAATCGTCCCATTAATGATTCTCTAACAGTGGATACAGCCATACTTGTTGCTTGCCTAGAAGAAAAATTAAACATTACTTTTAAGAATTCGTCACTTAGATCTTGGCTTAACTTACATAAAAAACAAATAAGATCTTTTTTCTTAACGTAACGATACCCTCCAGGAATAGGAATTGGATCACAATATGAAAATAAATCATTAAATTGAGCTTTATTAATACCGCAAACAGCGAAAAATCCTTCTTCTAAAACAGATAATTCATTTTCATACTTATTAGTTTGAGCATTTAATGCATTTTCACGCATAGCTTGAAGTAATTGTTGCAAATCATATCCTTGTAAAAGGTAAGGTCTATTTATGTATCTTAGTTGATCTAAAAATTCATTTCTTAAAATACTCTTATCATCTAAGTGATCATTACAACAAATATATCTGCGAGGTATATATGTCGCAGCCCTATAGACGAATCCGCTTTATAGCCTATAAGGCGGCTTATAGACGAATGAGTCTCGAGCGCGGTGCTCGAGCTATAGGGCTAAACCGCGTCAGCTTTATAGGCTATCGGGCGCCTTATAGCCTATAAAGCTGATTCGTTTTAGCCCTATAGCTTGAGCCCCGCGCTCGAGACTCTAACAGTTGTTCAAATAGCCGTAAAATGTTTTAATTCATATTAATTATCAATAAATAATTATTATTATTAATTCTTTATATTATTTATGTAACGAGCCTACCTGTAATAGCCTCTTTAATTATTAGTGTGACCTTCAGTTTAAGATAGCTAAATAAAAGTAGACACGTATTGTAAAGATAAAGTAATGTAATGTAATGTATAGTTTCTTAGAGATAAGTCTTTAGTAGTAATTTCAACATGTAGAGAAACAGACCTAATTGTCGTTTCTCTCTTTAGGTAATGTACAATAATTATTCAATGTAAAATATTAAATTAATTAATTGTTAAATAATAAATCTCTCTTTAGAGCAACACAAAGGTCGTTATTATTAAAATACACTACTCAAAATATAGACACATTATAAAACGACAATTTTGTCAGCAAAAAAAAAAAAGAAAGATGGAAGACCATACAAATGCTTATCAGAAAATAAAGAACAAATTGAAACAATCATCAGTCCTTTCGCAGCTTTAGTGAAATTCAAAGATATTATGAAACTCCAATTTTTATTTGGTAAATACAGAATAGAAAAAAAAATAATATACTAAAAAATTAAAAATAGAGTTAATAAAGTAAAATTTTGACAGAGCTAAAAATGCTTAAACAAATTCACAATAAAACTAAGATAAATTTGATTAACAAAAAAAAAAAAATATATATAAAATTGAAAATACAAATAAAAATATGATAGATTCAAAAGTACATATAAAAATAAATTAAAATAATAGAAATTTGATGAATTCCAAAATATTTGAAATTAGAAATAGAAATAATATAAACTACAAAAAGAAGAAAAAAAAAAACATGAAAGTTGAATTTAAATTTTTTAAAATAAGTTTTATACTTATTATTATAAGATAAGATAGATAAAAAAATATACAGGAATAAAAAAAAAAAGAAATAATAAAAATTTTGTAAAGAGATAGATAAGATATAATAAAATTAAAAATATATAAAATTAAAGTTAATAAATGTAATAGAATTTGCTTAATACAAAAAAAAAATTAGAGTCAATAAAATTTTTTAATAAATTCAAAAATTCAATAGCATAAAAAGAAATATATATTTATAAATATATATATATATATAAATGAATAAAATAAAAAAATAAACAAATTATAATAATAATAAATCAGTATAAATCCACAAATTTTATAGATTAAAATTAGAATTTATAAAAGTTTTATAAATTAGAAATAGAAAAATACATATATAAAATTAAAATGTAATACAAATATAAATACTTCAAGGTTAATAACAAAAATTAAAAAAATAGAAAAAATGAAAATTTTGTATAGTATAGATGACGTTATAGTCTTTATTTGAGATAATACAGATAAGAAATTCAGTCATTAACTTCAAAAATTGAAACATTAAAAATTTCATAAAATGAATATATACCATTTTTTATAAGACAGATAAGATATACGTTATAAATTTCAAAAAAAAAAAAAAAAAAAATTATTAAAAAACGAGAAAGAAAATTTTATAATAGAATTAATGGAACTTTGATAAATTTAAAAATGTTTAACAATAATCAGAATAGAATAAATAGAACTTAGTTAATTAAAAAGATAAAAAGAATGTAAATTTTGAGTGAAAAAAATTAAATCTAGAAACAATAAAAATTTGATAAATAAAAAAAAAAATTAGATGTTCAAAACAGAAATAATATACATATTTGTTAAAGAGAATGTTATCATTTTTAAGACAAGCTAGATAAAGATGTACATTAAATATAAACATTAAAAAAAAATAGAAACAATAAAAGTTTTATAGAATCAAAAACAATAAAAAAAAATTAATAAATAAATAATAATTAGATTAAAAGAAATTTGAAACAATCAATATCTTGAAATAAGTTCAGAATAGATTAATATACGTGATTGAAAAAAAAAAAAGAAAAAAAATAATCATAAGAATCGAAGAAAATTAATAAAAATTTAATAGATTCAAATATTTAAAAAAAAAAAGCAGAGTTAATGAATAAAAATACAAGCTATTATAAAAAATATAAAAACTGAAAATCTAAATAAAAATTTAATATAATTTCAAAAACATAAATTTTTTTAAATAGAATTAATAAAAAAATATGATGAATTCAAAAAAATATATACAATATAGAAATAATGGTATAATAATAGAAATTTGATAAAAAAAAGAAGAATGAAAATAGAAACTATAAAAATTGTATAAATTCAAAAATATAAGAAAAATTAAATAATAAAAAAAGAAAAAAATAAATAATACAAATTTTGTGAAGAAAATGTTAAACGCTTTGATATAAATAAATAATTTGAAATAATTAAATAAATAGAAAAATATTACAAATCTGATAAAATTAAAAAGAAAAGAAAAAATTAAGATAATAATATTAATAGAAATTTCATCACAAAAAAAAAAAAAAAAAAAAATAAATATGGTTTTTTAAGAAATTAGAAAATTTTTATGGCCTCTGAACTAACTTTAGTTAAGCCTCATTGAAAATTGACCTCTGAACTCAGAACGAGTTAAGTCAAATAATTTTTATGGCCTCTGAACTAACTTTAGTTAAGCCTCATTGAAAATTGACCTCTGAACTCAGAACGAGTTAAGTCAAATAATTTTTATGGCCTCTGAACTAACTTTAGTTAAGCCTCATTGAAAATTGACCTCTGAACTCAAAACGAGTTAAGTCAAATAATTTTTATGGCCTCTGAACTCATTGAGTTAAGCCTACTTTGGAAATAGACCGCTGAACTCAGAACGAGTTAAGTCAAATATTTACAAAATTGTAGAAGATACGAGCTACAAAAAAAAAAAATATATAAATCAATTAAGATTGTAGAAGATTTGCTACATGTAATACGATTTCTTAAGGAATCAGAAAAATCAAAATTGTAGAAGATACGAGCTACAAAAAAAAAAATATATACATAAATTAAGATTGTTGAAGATTCGCTACATATAATATACAATTTCTTAAGGAATCAGAAATATTATAATTGTAGAAGATTTGCTACATGTAATACGATTTCTTAAGTTATCAGAAAAATCAAAATTGTAGAAGATACGAGCTACAAAAAAAATATAAATAAATTAAGATTGCAGAAGATTTGCTACATATAATATACAATTTCTTAAGGAATCAGAAAAAATATAATTGTAAAAGATTTGTTACATGTAATACGATTTCTTAAGGAATCAGAAAAATCAAGATTGCAGAAGATAAGATTTAAAACATAGATAAAATTAATTTACAGATTCCAATATAACATTTAAATAAACGTTAAATTTATTAAAATAAAGAAAATAAATAAAATTATAAAAATAAAATCAAAGTAATTAAAATGAAGAAAGTTGTTAATATGTATAAATCAATTTTTGAAAATACAAATATTATATAAACACAGTAATAAAATATTATGAAAATGGGATTAAGTGTCGGTCTGTATAATATCCTAGAAATTGTGACCAATTTCTTGACCGAGGAGAGGAGATGTAACGAGCCTACCTGTAATAGCCTCTTTAATTATTAGTGTGACCTTCAGTTTAAGATAGCTAAATAAAAGTAGACACGTATTGTAAAGATAAAGTAATGTAATGTAATGTATAGTTTCTTAGAGATAAGTCTTTAGTAGTAATTTCAACATGTAGAGAAACAGACCTAATTGTCGTTTCTCTCTTTAGGTAATGTACAATAATTATTCAATGTAAAATATTAAATTAATTAATTGTTAAATAATAAATCTCTCTTTAGAGCAACACAAAGGTCGTTATTATTAAAATACACTACTCAAAATATAGACACATTATATTTATATTTTTGTTATTATTTAATAGTAACATTTATTTACATATTAAAATTTTATAAAGATATTTTATATCATATTTAATAATAGCATAAAAAAATAATTTACATTAATTTTATCGTCAAAAATTTTTTTGGTTTTTATTTATTTTTGCACGTGAGGCTCGAATGGCATCTTGAACTGCATAGCCTTTCAGCTCTAAAGCATGCACATCTTCTTGTTTGACATTGCTTTTCTGCTGGCTTACATTTGCACTTCATAACACCCTGTCCACCTGATAATGATTGCTTAGCAGCTGCCTCACGCAAAGTCAAAATTTCTTCAGAAACATCCGTTAATTTGAGAGTACTTGTATTACTTATTTGGATTTCTGTTCGAGGAAACCAGCCTTTTATTATACCATCTTTTGTACCCAATTGGTAAACTCCATTTTTAAAACTTTTTATAACAGCTTTTAAGTTAGAAAAATCTAACGGCCCTCGATCTACAGGTGGAACACGTAAGGTTACATTATCGCCAACTTTAAGAACTGGAAACTGCTGCTCGGAAAAGTTACACATTTTATCTGCATGAATCTTCTGTCGTTTGAAACACTGATTTTGTACTTCTTCTAACGATTGCTGTCTATTACATAGCTGACAAATTTCTTCAACAGATTGCAACCCACATTTAATGCAAATAATTTTCTTTTCTGTCTCATTTTCTTCGAGCGAAGCCATGTTATATTCTTCCAAAGCCGTATGTAAATCATCTTCTGTAACTAAGGAGTCAATAATTGCTTTAGGCAGTGTTGTACTTTCCAACCCACACTTAATTTTTCCAAGTACAGCTTGATAAGGAGTACGATTAATAATTCTATGTAATGAAGTATTATGTTGCCACTGAAAAAAACAAGTAAATAATATTTAATTGTAATTAAAACTAAGAACCAATTTTTTAACTATTTATATAGTTACCTGAACAACGTAGCAGCCCCAGCTCCAATTGGTAGAATTATTATCGATCATCCAGGCCCTTATACCATTTTCAATATCTTGGTTTGCCCTTTCTACTGATCCCTGGCTCTCTGGATGGCGGGGACGTCCATGAATAATTTTACAATTTGGCCACAAATTTGCAACTTCTACTATAATATGCGCTACGAACTCTCTAAATATAAAATTATTAATTAAAAAAATAATATAAATAAAATAGTGCAAAAAATTTTTTTTAAACAAACCGTCCATTGTCGCTTTGTAAAATGCAGGGTGCCCCTTGAGTATAAAAAATTTTTATTAACTCTTCAGCAACACTTTTTGCTTCTTTTGATTTTAATGGACGGAGATGTAAGAACTTTGTCGCATGATCCTGATAGTTCATTAAAAAAGTATAATCACCATCCTTGCAAGATTGAAAATCTACCAAATCTACTTGAGCACGAGCATTAAATCCATCAGATGTTATTGGCTTGATAACAACTCCTTTTTTTGGCACAGATCTTTTCCTCTCACAAGTCTCACAAAGTGACGCAAATAATTCGCAAGCTTTTTTTGAAATTGACCAATAATCTCGTGAATAATAAAACATTCGGTCACGACCCCCGTGATTTGTATTTTTATGAGCTTTGTGTAAATATTCATAATACTCTTCTAGTGGTACTATCTGAATAAATGGATCTTTATCACTATTTCTTTTATAAATAACACTCACTTGATTATTGACCACAATTTTTTCATATTTCTCTTTATAATGATAATGAGAAGTATTATTTTTAACATTAGGATCATCAAATTCGTTAAGATAATTAAGTACCAATTGTTCCTGAGATTTGGTCCAAACCGATTTATTATTTCTCTTAGGGTATAATTCAAAAAGTTTCTCGTAGAAATTATTTTTATCCACGAAATCAAAATCTTCAGAAACTTGATCAATAACTGAATTTTCACCATTTTCTGTCATTTTAAAAACTTTTGATTAAATACGCGTTTTGATTTGAAATACACGTTAGCGATTAAGAACCAATGACTATACTAAAATAATATTTAAAAATGGTATATGACCATCCGATAAATTTAAATACAAATTTTCTTATCTTTATAAATCAAAAATAATGTTGACGAAGTTTGTTATCATTTACTTATAAATTGTATTCAATTCACTATAAATGTAAATAAAATTTATTAAATAATAATTATAATAAAAATATATCACAAAATAAATATTAAAAATTATCATGCTATTATTAAATATGATATAAAATATCTTTATAAAATTAATAATAATAATTATTTATTGATAATTAATATGAATTAAAACATTTTACGGCTATTTGAACAACTGTTAGAGTCTCGAGCGCGGGGCTCAAGCTATAGGGCTAAAACGAATCAGCTTTATAGTCTATAAGGCGCCCGATAGCCTATAAAGCTGACGCGGTTTAGCCCTATAGCTCGAGCACCGCGCTCGAGACTCATTCGTCTATAAGCCGCCTTATAGGCTATAAAGCGGATTCGTCTATAGGGCTGCGACATATATATATTCTTCTTTATAAAGACATGGGCTCTACATTCGGGTGTTAATGTATGAGTATTATTATAACCGTTGCAAACAAGACAACTAACATTAGAAGTCTGAGATAATACATTAAGACGCAAACAATTTGGATCGTTCTCCAGAATCTGAATTTCCTGATTTATAGATATATTGCAATTGTTGCATATTCTAGTTTCAGGAGTTATAGCTAATGGAGGTCTACCTGCTTCATCTTGCCTAGCTATAGCTATATCGCGCTTAATAATATAAGCTTCTCCATAAATACGAGGCATTACTCGTGGTATTAATGCATTTGGGCAAATATAACATGGCAATCGCTGTGCCATTTTATAATTAAATAATTATTATAAAATAATTATTAATAAGCTATTATAATGAAGTATAGAAAAAAAAAGTTTGTTCTGAAAAGAACAGTTTATTTTTTCCTGAAAAAAATAGATTTTTTTCTTACCTAAAAAGAACAGTTTTTTATGCTCTGAAAAGAACAGTTTATTTTGTTCTGAAAAGAACAGATTTTTTTATGCTCTGAAAAGAACAGTTTATTTTGTTCTGAAAAGAACAGATTTTTTTATGCTCTGAAAAGAACAGTTTATTTTGTTCTGAAAAGAACAGATTATTTTGTTCTGAAAAGAACAGATTTTTTTATGCTCTGAAAAGAACAGTTTATTTTGTTCTGAAAAGAACAGATTTTTTATGCTCTGAAAAGAACAGTTTATTTTGTTCTGAAAAGAACAGATTTTTTATGCTCTGAAAAGAACAGTTTATTTTGTTCTAAAAAGAACAGTTTATTTTATTCTGAAAAGAACAGATTTTTTTTGTCCTTAAAAGAACAGTTTTTTTTTACCTATAAAGAACAGATTTTTTTACTTAACCTCAAACATAAAATATAAGCAATGATTAATTTTTTTAATCAACAAAACACAAGCATAAATGATATATAATATATTTTAATATTATTAAACAAACATTCATTAATAGCTGCCAACTCTGTCATTTTGACATCAGATTTGAATTCAGCAACCTCGAAAACATAAGGTGAAATCATTATTTTAATATTTTTGTATTCTGTTGTGAATTTGACAGATAGTTGACAGCTGTCAACTGTCAACTTTGTCATTTTGACATCAGATTTGAACTCAGCAACCTCGAAAACATAAGGTGAAATCATTATTTTAATATTTTTGTATTCTGTTGTGAATTTGACAGATAGTTGACAGCTGTCAACTGTCAACTTTGTCATTTTGACATCAGATTTGAACTCAGCAATCTCGAAAACATAAGGTGAAATCATTATTTTAATATTTTTGTATTCTGTTGTCAATTTGACAGATAGTTGAGAGCTGTCAACTATCAACTTTGTCATTTTGACATCAGATTTGAACTCAGAAACCTCGAAAACATATTGTAAAATCATTATTTTAATATTTTTGTATTCTTTTGTCAATTTGACAGCTAGTTGACAGCGGTCAACGGTCAACTTTGTCATTTTGACATCAGATTTGAATTCAGCAACCTCAAAAACATATTGTAAAATCATTATTTTACTTTTTTTGTATTTTTTTGTCAATTTGACAGCTACTTGACAGCTGCAAACTGTCCATAACGTCAATTAGACTTCAGATTTGGATTTAGCGACCTCAAAAACATAAAGGTATACTTTAAAAATAAAAGAAAAAAGGTTTTGAAACGATCTTAAAACGTTTTGAAGCGATCTTGTCATGGTGGAGCTTTGGAGCTTTCAAGCTCCGTAGCGGCCAAAGTTGAGACTTTTGAGCTTTGTGCCCATTGAGACTTTTGTTCAGAATGATAAAATCTACAACATATCCAAAATTCAGCCAATTCGACCGAAAGGCAAAATCCTATAATTTTGTGCGGGGTCCTTTTACTCATTTTAATTCGTTGTAAGCTTCGAATCTTACAGCTTATTTATAGACGTGGGTTATTGATATGTGGAAATATTACATTTATGCTTGTTTTTTTGGTCAGTTTATTGAAAAAAAGAGGTCAAGCAGAAACTGCAGTTTTTGGTTCATTTATGGAAAAACTGAACGAAATTAAAAGCGAGTAAAGAAATGAATATATTTTTTTTTTGCAAAAAAATTTTTATTTACTTTTTTATGTATATGTTGCTATAGATTTTGGGGATGAACATGACGAATTATTTAACGAAATTGATATGAGTGTTTTTGGAAATTGTGAGATAAAAGTTAATGGAAGTGTTACAGGTAATAGAAAATTTTAGCCACAAAAAAAATATTTGTAGATATTGTAAAATCTTGAAAATTTTATTAGGTAAAAAAAATTGGCAAACTCAAGGTGACACTGTGACAGCTTTGCAGACATTATATGAGATGTATGAAAATCTTGTTGAGGAACGTCTTTGTAAAATATGTTACGACAGAAATAGAGATACTCTGTTCGAACCATGTTTGCACCTAGCATGCTGCAATATTTGCAGTAATCAATTGTTCGATTGTCCAATATGTAATGCGGAAATATTTGTTAATTTTTTTTGCTTACTTTGGTTTTTTTATTATTATACTTACTTTGTAATCATAATATGTATTCAAGATTATCTTAAATTTTTGCTATTTTATTAATCATGATTGTATTTTATTTTTTTTTAATTTTAATGCTGTAATTTTTATTTTATAAATTTATCTATTGAAATAAAAATCAATAATAATAATGATAATAATAGAAAAAAATTATTTTCGTATTACATATTTATTATATACATTTAATGGGAAAAAAAATAATTCATATAAAATTTTGAGCCATTTTAAGCCATTAAGATGATTTTTGAGGTAAAGAAATAAATTTCAAATATTTTGATAATATTTTTTTTTCACGACTTTGGCCAAAAAAATATTTATAAAAATAATTTGTTCATAATAAAATGACATATTTAATTATGAAGGTTCTATACGGTTTTATTTTTTTTTAGAAGCAAGCCTAATTTTAAAACCATTTATTTAATTAAAAAAAAAAAACATGGGTAATAAGCAGTCAAACAGTAGTACAAACTATAGTCGTTTTGAAAACGCGGGGAAAGATGGGGAAAGTACTTACGGACCTTATTGGAGAAGAGTTGATCGTAGCAGCGACAAATGGAGCTTCTCAAAGGGCATATTTAACGGATTTTCTAGTTATAAGGGAAAAAAATGTCATTACAGATGAAAAAAAACCTTTGTTAGAAGAAGTAGAAACTGAAAAATGTAAAAAATGACGTTTTTTTTTTGTAATTAAGTTTTGAATGAAATTTTTTATCATAAGAAATTTTTTATATTTTGTAAACGATTTGTTTTTTTTATTTGAAACTTTTTTTTGTAAGATAAAAAAAATGTACATTTTTTTTTGTTTTACATAAATGATACATGATATTATAAATTTTACGATTTGAGTCGTCATCATTGAAAGCTTATGTGTAATTTTTCACTTATTGCATTATTTACTTTTTAAACTAAGATATTTAAAAATTTGCTGTCATATTATTTTCATTAAAAAATGATATGCAATCATTTGACAGCAATATATTTTTTATAGAAATAATTCTGACATTTACGTTTTTTTGTAAGAAATGTTTAAGTTGATTTTCAAAAGTTGCAATAGGAACTTCTTCTATTGGGTTTATGTAGCATGTGAAATTTATTGACTCCAGCAAAGTTAAATCTTCATTTTCGCAGAGACTGTGCAATGCTTTTTTAATGTTTGTCTCGTCTGATGCTTAAATTGATGATTAAATTTTTTACATTTTTCACTGTTTTTAAAAGTAAAAACTCATCATTTTTTTGTCCACAAATAAATTTGAAACTATTTACGACTTTTCTTTCTGTGATCCAGAAAATAAAATTTTACAACCAATCAGGAAATCGATTTATTATTGTTATTTTTTCGACTATATTTTGATCATAAAATATATTTATCTGCTGTAAATTAACATTGTTTCTTACTATTGCTTCTGCATTTAGAATGAAATCAACATAGCCCAGTCTTGCCGATGTATCAATCGGTGGCCTTGTGAAATCAATATCAAATTCTTCAATACCCCTGCACCTACTGATAAATTGGCGGTTTCATCTTATTACTCTGGTGGATGTTTCTTTAAATGCGATTGATTTTACGCATTGTGTTAAGTTTCGCTTTGAATCCAGCAGTGCTTGAAATTTTAAAAACAATTTTAAGCTTGGGAATTCAAGCCTGATCGTTTTCGCATCAGCACCGGCCCTCGCCCAAAACATCAATTCCATTAGAGGTTCCCGTTTTATTATAATTTTGGCTTCGGATTGCGGCTGAAATTTTATCCGCAAGAGAAAGTCGAAAAAAGTACTATCCGAAATTTTTATTTTTAGATTTGCACATGTATTGCTGGTTAATATCTTGGTCAGAAACCACCTTTGTTCGATGTATTCTGCTTCATTTTTTGCATCGGCATTCAACTGCGCGCGTTCAATTTGAGACATTTTTTGTCTATTGTTGAAAAGTTTTTTATACACTTGTATGTACCCTCTTATGTAAACTAAAATTTCAAACTTTGTGAGCTCAAACCACTGTTCACAAGTTGACGCCTTAATCACTTTTTGTTTGACACAAGATTTATTTAGTATCATCCCTATCATTTCGGGTGGAAGTATTGTAGTTATTGGGTTAATTCTTTCCTCGCGTACTAATTGATTTAGATTTAAATTGGCATCTCTTTTGGCTTTTTTTGAACGCGTAAACTTTTTCACCATCACTGGTTGCGTTCTGGACATTATAGCGATGAAAACTTTGTTCGTTAAGTTTAATTTGCGATTTTGTACTGATGAAGGATGATTTTATTAAATATTAATAATGTAGAAAGAATGTGCTAGCTGGTAAGCTAAATTTATTGTTGTAAATATATTATGTATTTTTTTTGCTGTGCTTGCAAAAGGAGAAAGAAAGCTTTTTTTTTTTGAGATACATATGTAGTCTAGTCATACAACATGAGAATTTTTTGTCTATGCAAGATATCGGATGTTTTTTTTTTAATAAATGTTTCTTTTTTTTTGTAATAAGAGTGAAATTTTTTGGTATTTTTTTCTCAATATGTACAAATTTTGTAATTATTGTTGAACAAAAATGATCTATTTTAATGTTTTTTTGTTATTGTTGTCGATTTGGGCTTTAAAAAAAATAAACAGTATGCATAAAGTTATTTTATTATGATCTTTAAGAGGTGACTTTTAAACTTTTGCTTTGTTTTTATTTTTTGATGAGTTGAACTTTTATAGGAAAGACAGTATGCATGAAGTAATTTTATTATAACACATACGTTTAGTATCGTCTTATCTTTTATAAGTTACTTTTAAACTTTTTTTGTTGAAATAAAAAAAATATTAAGAAAAAAAAATGGTTTTATCCAGGAAGTTCAATTTGTTGATAATTGTGAAATTATTGGTGAAAATCGCTTATGGACGCGAAGCAAGTGTGCGTGAAATTTGTGATTTCAAATGGAGATCGAAATTAAGAGAATGTTCGATTGAAGTGATTTAAAAAAAAATCAAATTAATTTTTAGTTTGTGCACACTACCCACGTTACGTGTTATCGCAAAAAACGTGTTGCTAGATAACTGTAACGAGAATGATATTATTTTAATTTTTGGTGAAATTTTGAGGAGAAGAGGCCAAGCAGGGCTAGCGTGTTTTAATTTATTCATGAATAAATACAACACCATTAAATGTAAGTTTTGTTTTTCTTATTTTTAAATACCGAATATTAAATTTTTATGCAGTTTTTTCTTTTGCAATTAGATTTTGAAGATGGTCTTGACGGTGAATTTTTAGATGAAATTATACCGTCTGACGAAAATTTATTAGGTAATACTGAATTTTTATTTGATATCGCATTCGAAAAATTTTCTTCTGTTGTTTAAAAAAAAAAATATTTATAGATAAAAGAAAATTTTTAAAGTTATTGTTGATTTTTTTTTAGCTTATAATAATGTTAGAGGGAAAAGAGATTCAAGTATTGCAGGTAAATTTTTCATGCTAAGAAATATTATGATGTTTTCAGACTGAATTGGTATACTTTTTTTCACGAATATTCGTTTTTTTTTTGTAGACCAGCTTAAATTAAAATACAAAGGAACTGTTTACGGAAACCCCACTCCTGGATGCAGCAAAGATTTTGTCGTTGTTCATCAGCGTTTAAACGCGAGTAAGCAAGTTGAAACTTTTAAGAAAAAAAAAATTGCCAATGAAAGAAATTTAAAGGTTGCAGTAAATTTGAAAATTTTTTGACAGTGAAATGAAATTTTTGTAATACTTTTCAAATTTTTTTCTTTTTGTTTTTTATATCATCTTAACTTAAAATATAAAGATACTGTATACATAAATCCGACTCCTGGGTGCAGTGCAGATAATATGGTTGCTAACGATGTCGATTCGACTGCGTCTGTGGTTAACGAAATTGTAAAAAGAAAAAATTCGAGCAAAGCAGGTAAATTTAATTAAAGATTTATTATTATGATTTGTTTTCATTTTTTTACACGTGGGATGCTTATTTTTTTATTTTTTTTATTACAGACCAGCTTAAATCGAAAAGTAAAAAAAAAGAAAAAATAGAAACAGGTACTGCGTATGAAAAACCGATCCCTGATTGTGATATTGATGTTATCGAGCATCTGGATGGTGGTGATATTGAGAGTGTACCTATAGAAATTTTCGATGACTATCCATTTTTAAAGGCTTTTTTAGAGAACCCTTCTGCACGTAAAAAAAATATAAGACAAACTAAACGTATTGCGTTACTGAAATATGATTAGTATTGTAAGTTTGTTGAATGGAAAGATTAAACGTTGAATTGTCAAATAAAAACATTAAACCAACAAATACTTTGTTGATTCAAGCAAAATTAAAATTGTTAAGTTAACCACTTAAATCTTTGTTGAATCAACATAGTGTTAGATAAACCAACAACCTACAACATTAGTATGATTAATTTTAATAGTTAGGTCAATGCTTTTTCTTTTATATTAAAATATTTATTCATTCTTTCTCTTTCTATCCTATTATGCTCTTCTCTTTCAGCAGCGCGCTTTTGTTTATATTATTATTATTCAATAAAGAAATGGAATTTCCTAAAAATTGATAGTTTTAAGTATTATTTTTAAATATAAATTTCACTGCGGGTATGCATAATTTACTTTTGCTTATATTATTATTCATTATTATTATAATAAAAAAAATGGGATTTCCTAAAAATTATTTATGATAGTTTTAACTATTATTTTTAAATATGCATTTCGCTGGGTATGTATAATTTACTCTGCATATAATTTCTAAAATTATTATCTGTAACATATAGTACTTAAAATTTTTTTATTAAATACAACTGTCCTGTTAGCAGAATGGATAATCACGCTGTCTCGGAAGCCGTGATACTCGAGTTGGATCCCAGTAGCAGTCAAAATTTTTCTTCGGTTTTTTTAAACAGATTTTAAATTAATAAATATATAAGTACCTAAATAAATATAAAAAAATAATTATAAAAAAAAAAATAATTAATTTAAAAAAAATAAAAAAAATAAAAAAAAATAAAAAAATAATTTTTTTTAAATAAAATTTTCACTCCGTTTGAATCAACTAAGTGACTATGACAATTCAACAAATATTTTGTTGGCATATTTCAACAAAGTTATTTGTCAATACAACTTAGAATTTTTTTCCGTGTGGTCAGGATGAAAACGGGCTTACCTTAAAAGGTAATGTGGATGTTTTCTGTTCTGTACATAAATGTGCGTATGCTTTTCTTGCGGTAATAATAATATACATTTTTTCATTTTTTTTTGTAGCACAGATTTGTCTTGGTTATGGAAACAGTAAACCTGATAGTCCACAGTCAACTATCAGCAGTAATGATAATAATAATAGTGATGCTGTTGATGATGATAATGAGACTGATAATAGTAATTTTGATTCTAATTATTCAATTATTTTAAGTAAGCAAACTCGTAGGTATAATAGATTTAGGGTGACTGGTAGTGAGATTTGCGTGAAGTTTAAACAGCGGACCGAGACGGACAATATTGGCGCACAAGCGTGGATCGAAAATTGTATTAGAGAGTTGACGGATTTAGTGTTGGAATCCGCGTTACCAAGTGATTACATAGGACTTGAATTACATTCTGCAAAATTTGACAAACCTCTTTGGCTGAGTTTTAGACCGGTAGAAAAATTTAATCATGGAGACGTTTTGACATTGATTGCTCTCGCGGCTTAGAGCGGTGCCGTTTTTGACGTTTGCGATGATACGCTAAATGCCGTTTCATCGATCGTAAGGGTTTCTGTTGGTAGGGGGCGCGTATCTTTATCATCTTTGAGTCTATTTGATGTACGCAAAAGGTCGCTTTTGGAAATTACACGAGACAAATTATGTCTGGCACGATCTCTTTGTGTTGCACATGTGCACGCAAAAAAAGGTCAATTGCGAAGCGGAGTTTTGCATCTAGACTGGCGTAAAATAAGGAGAAAGAGAAGGCAAATTTCAGCGGCCAAAGAGCTGGTGCGTGACGCCGGCGTTCGGCTCCCGTAGCTGGGGTGCGGAAGAAACGAGATTCATCAATTTCAAATATATTACGCTAATTTTGGAGTATGTATAGTGGTATACGATGATGAAAATTTCGGTAAAGGTGAGGCCCCGATGTTTGACGGTTCGAGATTCGTGTTAAATTCCGGTAACGAGATTCGCTACTCACTAAGAATAATGTATTTTACGCGCACTAATACTTACAGACCGATTTTAAACCTTAATGCCGCAGCGGGGTCTAGATACTACTGCATTCCGTGTAACAAAAAATATTCAAATGACAAGTATCACAGATGTTCGAGTAGGTGTTACAAATTTTTCCAAATTCCACGCTGGGATCAGTTGTACGTGGGGTTTCAGCAGTTTGTGTTTTGCGATTTGTGTCAGAGATACTTTTTGGGTGATAGCTGTTTTGAAAAACACAGAGCGCATGGGTCTTATAAAAATAATGCCTCGGTTTTCCTAGGCGTAAGACAATGTGCGTTGTGTCTTAAAATGATAAAGATAGACGATACCGTAAAACACAACTGCAACGAAATTTTTTGCAACACGTGCTTGAAACGCGCTAACGCGAATCATTTATGTTATATGCAGCCAGTGTCTCAAAGAGACAATGAGTCGAAAGTAATTTTTATATTTTTCGACTTTGAAACCACGCAATGCGAGACTTTAGTCGGTGATTGTACGGTTAAGTTACACAAACCAAATTTATGCGTTGCGCAACAAGTTTGTACATTTTGCATGCGAGATGAGGACTTGCAATTCTGTATTAAATGTAGGCGTCGGGAATACATTTTCCGCGAGGAGCCTGTGAAAAATTTTTTGACATTAGCACTCACACCAAAAAAGGATTTTTCAAAAGTTATTTGTAATTCCCATAACGGTCAAAGTTTTGACAGTCAATTTTTACTGAAGCACATGGTTGAGGAAATACGTCTGAAACCGAAGCTGATATTGAACGGGTCAAAAATAATATTAATGACTGTTAAAAAAAAAGTTAAATTCATAGACAGCCTAAATTATTTTCACATGGCTCTGAGCGCGTTGCCTAAAGCTTTTGGTTTGCCAGATATGATTAAGGGGGATTTTCCACACCTCTTTAACACACCTGAAAACCAGAATTATATCGGTCCGTTACCGGATATCGAGTTTTATAGCGTCGACAGTATGTCACGCGATAAAAGAAAAAAGTTTTTTACCTGGTACAGGGAGAGGAAAAATTCCGGACGTATCTTTAATTTTCAAGTCGAAATTGAGGCGTATTGCAGAAACGACGTAGATGTGTTGAGAAAAGTTTGTTTGAAATTTAGAGAATCTTTTTTGGAGATCGGACGCTACGACGATTGCCAGTGCATGTATGAAGGTTTTTAGAAAAAATTTTTTAAAACCAAACACAATAGGTATCTTACCGGCCAGGGGCTATAGATTTAGCGACAACCAGTCTGTGATAGCCGTCCAATGGTTAGTTTGGATGGATGGAAAGGGATTTAATCGGGAAATTCAGCACGCTGGTCGTTATCGTAAGATCAGGCTTCCAATAAACGTAAAGGTAGATGGATTTATTCCTCCGAGCCTAACCGATACGCATAACGGTATTTGTCTTCAGATGATGGGTTGTTATTGGCAAGGTTGCATTCGTTGCTTCAAAAGAAACCGAGAAAAGCCGCTAAGCGAGCACAATTTCGAAACGCTCGAAGATCGTTATAGCAGAACAATGGCCATTAGCAGAAGAATAAGAACCAATGATTACGAACTTATCGTCAAATGGGAATGCGAATTCAGAATGGAACGCGAACAAAATGCCGAAGTAAACATTTATCTTGGCCAGCACGATTTGACCAAAAATCAGCCATTCAATCCGAGAGAAGTGTTTTACGGAGGTAGAACAGAAAATTTCGTAAAGTCGTATCAAGTGAGGGCTGGTGAAAAAATAAATTACGTAGACGTGACGTCGCCTTACCCATACATATGCAAGCGTGGTAAATTTCCGCTTGCTCACCCAAAATTATACGTGGGTAAAGTGGAATGTCGTAAATTCGCTGGTCAAAATTACGAAAATTTTTTGGACAGGGTCGAGGGACTAGTTTACTGCAAAATTCTACCACCGAGGAATCTCACGCATCCTGTTTTACCCGTAAAAATGCACGGTAAGCTCTTGTTTGGCCTGTGTCGTAATTGTTGCGAGGAAATGAGACAAGAGGCGTGCCGCCACGAGGACGAAAATTCAAGAGTCTTTGTGGGTACGTGGGTTTCGATGGAATTGAAAAAAGCAGTCGAACGGGGTTACATAATTAAGGAGATATATTAAATTTGGCAGTACGAGATAACAGAATACGATCCACTGACGAGAGAGGGTGGATTATTTGCAGAATACATAGACACTTTTTTCAAATTAAAGACGCAAGCTAGCGGTTTACCCGAGCAGTATTCGACCATTGATGAATACATTTTAGATATTTCACGTAACGAGGGTATCGAGTTAGACCGTAAAAAGATTGAAAGTAATCCATCGTTCAGAGGCTAAGCTAAATTATGTTTGAATTCGCTGTGGGGTTTTTTTGGTCAGCAGGAAAATAAAATAAAGACTTATGTGGTAGACGACCCAGCCGAGCTGCACGCGACTTTAGCCTGCCCGATGACCGAGGTGACCGGTTTGCTACCCGTTGACGAAAATATTTTATATCTAAGTACGCGCTACAAAGAATGCGATCCGGAATCTTTGAATACTGCGAATGTTGTGATCGCGGCTTTCGTGACAGCTCAAGCTCGACTCAAATTGTACAATTATCTTGAGCATTTAGGTAAAGCAGCTTACTATGTGGACACAGATTCGGTAATATACTTATCTAACCCGAATCCGGGGGTCCCAGACCTGCCAACAGGACCCTTACTCGGAGACCTCACCAACGAATTGACTACATACGGTGAAAACGCGTATATAACATCATCTGTATCCGCTGGACCAAAATTTTACACTTACAAGATTCTAAAAGACAATGGTACTATTGTGGAAATATGAAACGTCAAGGGTATTAGGTTAAATTTCAAAAATAGTCAGATACTCAATTTTGACACGGTTAAATCACTGGTACTGTGCGAACGAAATAAACCAATTACTGTACATGACAATATTGCTATTAGAAGCACGCAATTTCACGATGTCGTTTCCCGGACTGAGACAAAAATTTGTAGACCAGTTTTTAGCAAACTTAGATTCATAGGTTTAAGTAAAAGTTTTCCATATGGATTTTATATATAGATAAAAAAAAACATGTATGATATTGTATTTAAGTTAAGTTTAAAGAAAAAAATAAATATAAAAAAAATAAAATACAATAATATTATTTTTTTTCCCATTAAATATATATAACAAATATGTAATACGAAAATAATTTTTTTCTATTATTATTATTATTATTATTATTGATTTTTATTTCAATAGATAAATTTCTAAAATAAAAATTACAGTATTAAAATTTAAAAAAAATAAAATACAATAATATCATGATTAATAAAATAGCAAAAATTTAAGGTAACCTTGAATACATATTATGATTACAAAGTAAGTATAATAATAAAAAAACCAGTCATCAAAAAAAAATTACGGGAAGCAGATTTGCATCTTAACATATATTTCCGCATTACATAAATCTCAACCAAAAAAAAGTACCAAATTTTTTAATTTCAAAAAATTTTTTAAACCCCAAAAATTTTACCTGTTAATTTTCCCTAAAATTTTGGTTTATTTAAAATAATTTGATCACCTAACTACATGAAACAACAACTATTTCCAAAATGTCTAAAGGATCCAGCTCATATAAATTTCCTGCAATTTTCGATCGATCCGTTAATATTTAATGTCTTCGGTAGGCTACAGTATAACCCAAAAATTCAACCTGCTGACGTTTCTCTAAATTTCAGATTAGTTAAATTAATTTGGTCATTTAGCTACCTAAAATTACAAAGATTTCCAACAGGTTTAAAGAATTTATGTCAAATAATTTTCCAGCAATTTACGATTGACCAATTAAAATTTAATATCTTCGGTAGGTTAATAAAAAAATAATCATATCTACAATAAGAATTTCAACTAAGCAAAAAAATCATAAAAGATTTATACATGTCACCAACTAAAAATCAAATTAAAACCTGAAATTCAACAAAATTTTTTTAAATTAATGTCAAAAAATTAACAAATTTAAAAAAATTTTCAAAACGAAATCTGCCATTATTTATTCCAAAATTTCAAAAACCTTTCACAAACGTAACGACGATACAATTTATAGAAAAAGAGAATAGTATTAAAATCACATAACAAAGACGAGAAATCATCTCTCTCACACTTACATCAATGTCAGGGTTCAATCACTTACGACAAGGTCAGAAGCAAATAAAAAAAAAAAAAAAAAAAAAACAAACGTCAGCATAATAGCAATACAGAAACTATGAACCACATCTCCTACCTCAAGCTATGAGTCATATATATGCACATAAGAATTGTTTCAAAGTGCTATATATATATATATTAAAAAAAAAAGAAATTGGTTTATAGTATTATCATAACTACTAAGCAGTTAAAAATTTCTGTAATTTCTTTGAATTTAATTATTCAACATAAATTTTATGATTTTATATATATTTTTTTTTAAATAACCAATCTAGTTGAAAAAACCTTAATTAGAAATTTTTCTTATCAATCTAATTTTTTATTTAGAAATTAAAAAAATTAGTATTTATAAATAATTGTTTAATAAAACAAAGTATTTTTATATAAATAGTAAAATGACCCCGGTGCATAAGTTATCATTAATTTAGAGTAAATTAAACGTCAATTTAGGTTACATTTAACGATATGATCTATATCAAAAAGAAAAAAAAGTTTAAAGTTCATTTTTTACAAATTTCAAATTTCCAGCCAAGTTTCGTGAACAATTAAAAATCTGACCACAAATTTGGCTTCCGCGGGAAATTGTATATAAGTATGTATCTCTTTATGTTTTCAAGAGCTTTTATTTTAATAAAACAAAATTTTAAATTAAAAGATTTAAATTTTTCAAATTTTTAAGAAATCTTTTTATTTTTTTAATTATACTAATTTAATCAAAATTAATCGGGAAATTTTTTCAAACTTCATTGTCTTAACATAAAAGCTCTCACAGACGTAAAAATTTTTTTCTGTTTGATCTAAAGCTCTAAAAAAGTAATAACTCATTTTTTTACCCCGAAAATATGAAGTCTAAGGAATAGGTAAAGTCTAACTAGAACAATTTTTACTAATAGGCATTTAAGAAATTTAAATTTAAAAGTTAGCAGTGTATTTTCACAATTTTTAGCGCATGTGCAAGTCAAATTTTTTGACTCCAGAATCTACGGCTTTTTCGGGGATTTTTTTATCGGAACCTATAAGGAAAAAATTTTTCATACTAGTGAGTTTTTTAAAGCTGTAATAAAAAAAATATGACTTATTTTTCTTATTTTTTTTATGAGAGAAAAAAACAGTAAAGTGGCTACTAAAAATCGAGATTTAGCTCTGGGAGGCTAAAAATTTGACTGATGACTTATTTTTGTAGTATTTTCAGAAAAAAAACTTTATAACAGTCTTAAAGACCCAACCATACACTTCATTCACACTTAATTTAAATCTACCCATATGTAATATGTAGAAAAGCGCAAAAAACGGGCTGATTGAATTTCGTAAATGGAAAATGGTGTCTTTGCTATCTTCGCATTTTAATTGTCTAAATTTAGACCATATGGGTTTTTTTGGTCACTGATAAATTACTTTTGAAACTTTTTTATGAGTTATTATTATTTTAATTAAATAATTGATCAGCCATTAAAAAAAAAAAGTCAGAAAGCGACCAAAAACCAAAAGCGACATTAAGCAGTGCAGAAGGTTGTTGATGCATGTTGTGATTTTTGTAAAACTCTACAAAAAAATCCAGAAAAGGATTAAAGTAAAATAACATTAGAGCATAGCGTCATACCAGAAAAATGTTTTTAAGCTAAAACCATCTTTTTTTATCTCTGTCACCGATTTAATTAATTTTTAATGAATAAAATTAAACTGGTATTTGCACATTGCTCTTATATTAAAAAATTGTCATAGGCTTTAAAATAAAGTACGGTGCTAATGAAACACAGCAATGAAACTTAATAAATTAGATAAATAATTACTTAACAATTCCTTCCTAATTAGTTTTACATACATTATCACCTTAATTTCCATAAATATGATAAAAAATACCCCGTATAAAAGCCGCAAGTATGTTCAGATCCGGGCCGGTCTGGTAGCCGTATCACCCAGGTCTGGATAGATCTGGAAAATTACGTGAGCAATATACGAGCGATTCTCAAACCGCAGATGTGGCCCGGAGTTTCTTCCATATCAGTGCCATACATTATGTTATAATCCATGTAAACAAAAAATTAAATAAAAGATTTAATCAGTATTTAATTGATTTTAGTAAGAAAAATTATAGCATGCTTATAATTCAATTATAATTGAAGATTTTTACTTATTAAAAAAAGTATATATTAGGTATATTAGTTTTTATGTTTAATGCTTTACTTAACCTAAAAAGGTTAGTTAGTTATGTGATTTATTGTGTTAAATATGATTTAATGTAAAGTGCTAATTTTATTAATTAAAATATTAAGTACTTGAACTTAATTTAGAGCAAAATTGTGAATTTACCTTACATGCTATTGTATTCCACAAACCATTGTTTATTTTTATTTTTTCATAAGTGATAAATACGATATGAGTAACTAAGTTTTCTTTTATTATTTTTTAATATTTTTAATGAAGTAGAATTTAAAGGATAACTTAAATTAAAAAATAAAAGTTTACTGTTTGAATTTTACTAATAATATGTGCGATTATTTATTAATATAACCTTTTAACTTCTATTAAAATGCGACGAGTTGTTATATATGAGACTGGACCAAGTCCGTGCAACGACATTTGCCGCATTACGGCCAGATCTGGAATCCAAACCTAGGCCAGAGTTTCAGGATCGGGTTCCATATTTGCGTTTTATACGGGACATAGAAACACTTAAGATATCCAAAATAAGTTTTAGTGACGTATTTTATATTTTATAAAACTATTGTTGTATTTTTATGTGACAATATTGGATTATTAGTAGTTTTTTATATTTTCATTTTAGGTTATATCTTTTAAATTAAAATTAAAATATGTTGGTACTTATACCCTCCTTAAATAAAATTGCATACCTCTAATATATACGGCTTCTAGACAAGAAATGATAAAGAATAAATAGAAAGCTTGACTCAAATTTTATTTTTTTATGTAAAAAAATTTGGAAAGCAGCAGGTATATGCAAATCTTTAAATCCAGTACTTTAAAAATTCATATGGTATCATATTTTTTGTAATTAGGACCATATATATTCATGGTTAGGACCTAAAAATTTTAAATCTGCATATCAAAAAACTTATTTATCACTTTAAAGCAGCTTTGCACAAGCTTTAAATATAAATGCACACCTCTAACATATACGGCTTCAAAACTATAAGTGGAAAAAAATAAATAGAAAATTTAACTCAAATGTTTAATCTCATGAAATTTTTCAAAAATTTCTCATCCCATCATTTTCTTTGAATTCACTTATAGATAAATCTGAAGAAAACAAAAACAAGATTCTCAAAAAGATTCTCATGAAAACTTAATTAAAAAAATAAAACAAAATAAATTGTAATATGAATTTGCGCTAATTAAGCTTTTTTTTATTATCTATGGAGTAAATGAAAAAATTATTTTTGGAGATAATAGACATTTATATATAAAAGTTTTTATAAAATTAATAAAAGCAGCTTAATTAATTATGCTTGCAAATAAATCCAGAAAACTAAGAACTAAAATATTGTCGTGATACTTGTAAACGTTCAAGTGCTCCTAAGCGATAAGTAAAAGGTCTTCGTTAACTTCATCATCCAAATTTATGTCGTTGTCAGTGTATTGTGGTTCTCTAAATTGAAATTTTCATTTATATGATATTTACTTATATAGAAAACTTTGTATTGAAAATTAATTTACCCTTCAATATTTTAAAATTATTCAGCAAAACACAGACAATAATTAATTTAAAAACCATCAGAGGACTTTAGTTTGATTTCCTCTCGTTTGATGCATCTTCAGACATTAGTGAGTATACCAAACTTGCTTTCTATTTGAGTTCTGGTGGATGCGATTACCTCGCTGTATTTGTCTTTAACGCTTTCAATTTCAGACTTTAAGTACTGTGTTAATAAAATTGGATTTGATGAATAACCAGTATCAGCTGAAAGTGCATATATAAATTAAAACAAGAAATCATGTTATCAATTTTTAAAATCTTTTAAAGTTTTTTATTAGGTAAAAATTATTTACAAAAACTACTCAAAAACAATATAATACTTTCTTTTATCCTCAATAGAATTCATGTTCATTCTCAATAATTTCATGTGATGTTTTACTTCACTAAAGTTCCAACAACATTATTGGATGCTGGTATTATTCTTACATTAGGAATAACTTTATCAGCACCAACGATCTGCAATGAGATATGCATTTTAAATAGAAATTTCATTTTTTATATAAAATATTTTTTATTTGCTTGTTTAGAATAAAATTAATTATTATCATTTGAAAATTGAAGCCGTGATATCCTTTATAAGTATAATAAGCTTCTTCATTATTTATTGGACATTTCATAGATATATGAATGCAGTCAATTAATCCTAAAATTCTTTTAACCCTTATGAATTTCAACTAAAAAAAAAAATTTGCATTAAATGAAAAAAAGTGTATATACATGTATGTAGATATCGTAGTAGGTATATTACTTTTTTTCTGTTGATCTTCGCTTTTCTGGAGTATTGAGAAAGCAGATATAATCATCTGCCATACTAAAATCTTAAATTCATGAGAAACTGCAAATAGATTGGTATTCCTCTTTTTGTGAGTTTGACATGTAGCTTATCTTTAACTTTTTAATTAATTTCATGCATAAATATTGTAGTAGTCTATACAAATTTATAAAAGATTTTCATCACTTAATCGGAAAGGATCAGAGAAGTCTCTTAATGATCTTCTAATTAGAGTTTCCTGACATTTTCTCGTCTTCTGATCTTCTGATTCTTTATCCCTTTTCCTCTTTTTTTGCAAAATAAGTAATTTTGTTGCGATGTTGTTTATAAAAATCATGACTTAATTATGTTAAAAATTGTCAATAATTTTATTTTATTTACAAAGAAGATGCTTATTTATTTTATTTTTTAGAATTAAAAATGTCTATTAACGAATATAAGATTTATTGTTTGTTAACATACATGGAATGTCACACAATATTTGCTAAAAAGCAAATAATAAGAATAGGTTGTAGAGGCTCTGAAAAATATGATCAGTTGTGGACGAACCTGGCAGTGGATTTGAATTCAATGGGGCCTACAAAAAGCATAGAGGCATGGCTTAAGGTTAATTTTTTATTACTTAAATTAAATAAAATAATAAATTTTGATTTAGTATTCCCAAAATACATATTTTTTTTACAGTATTGGGATAACTTGAGAAAGACTTTTCGTATAGCTTATAACACGTACATTAGTGATTTGAAGAAAACAGGTATCAAGGCCTAAGGAATAAACTCCTGTTCAGGAAAGAGTTTTGTCTTTTACAAATTCGCTAAATCATATTTACCAAAGGCAGAATTTAGTTTCAAAGAAGAGTAAGTACAATTACTTGTCCTGAGTATGTTGGTACCTAATTCAATTATGCTAAATTAAAAAATTTTTGCACATTTTAACATTTGTAATATAATTAAATGTATAATTTAACACCATCTTGCACGATAAAACACATAAAAAAGCAAGAAATTTTATTTATATTTTGTCACCTAAGATTAAACGTGATCTCTAAACATAAACATAACATTTGAATAACATACCTAACTTTCCCATGTTTCTAAAAAAATTTCCAAAGTTGCTTTTTGTTATTCTGAGAATTTGTGAATAAAAAACTTTGTGCACAACAAAGATTGACTCATCTGTAAAATTGTCCCGCAAATATTAACATTCATTGTAAAAATTATTTTTTAATTAAAAATTTGATACTTTTTTTGTATTTATTCTTAAAATTATATAATTTCATAATTTTGGAAAAAAACTAACAATATGCAAGATTTAATTCCAATATAACCTACATTTCTCATTTGGTACTTTTTAAAAAATTTTAAATATATAAAAATTTAATTCATTTTAATTATTTACAGGGTAAGGTCAACTCAGTCACGAATTGATTACACCATACAATATTTACGAAACCACACAGACATTCTAAAACATGATACTAGGGTATTGAATGATTATATTGATAGTAAAAAATGGTGGGAAGAATTAAGCGCTGACTTGAATATTCAAGATCCACCTCAAAGAACTGCATTTGAATGGTTTGATGTAATTAAGAAAATTTCAAATCAGACTACAAATATTAATATAATATTTTGTTTTTAGAATTTTTGGGAAACTGTAGGGCGAGGTCGAACAAAATTTGCAAAAGGAGACAACCCATCAGCAAATGAAAAAAAAATCATTATCTTAATAAAAAAAGTTCTCCATATTGACCCTGCTACAATATAGTCCAAAAGAAGGGCTCCTCCATCAACAGATCCTTTATTATCCGTACAGCCTTTTCAGCAAGCAAGCCTTCCTCCTGGGAGTTCTTACAATAATGTTGTAACTGGTAATTCCTTTCGAGATTCTGTAAATAATTTTTCAAGTATGAATTATCCAGAACCTTACTATCAGCATCTACTCAGTGAAACATCACCAAGTTTTCAGCAACAAGGTAGACCGATGCATAATACTAATAGAGTAATGACTGAATCACCATATCGTCAAGAAGATTGTAGATTCAAACAGCGAAATAATAACGCTCCATCAAATGGAAGCTATCAGCAAAATTCTGTAAATCCAAGTGTGTCTGAAATTCAATATCAACCAGAAGAACTGATTTACCAACGACAAAGCAATGAATCATTCCAGCCTAATAATAGTGCAAACTTTCCTCAATATCAAGAAACTTATAAAGGAAAAAAACTTTTTAATAAGAACAACATAACAATACCCAAAAAGGATTTCTACCTACCCACAAATTCTACCACCTCTACAATAACAAGTGGAAGTTACAATTTTTTTTTTTTTTTTTGCACACTGGCAGAGAGGTGAGAATGCGTTACGCACGAACAGAACCCGGTGTTCTGAACAGTGTCAGACTCCATGATGGCAAGGCACTCTGCAAAGAATGCATTGCCCCATGTTTACCGACTAAACTCACCCCTCATCATACCTTATAAAAGTCAGCCCGGAACCGTTTATCACATTACATCGGGTTGACTTAAGGCCAATTATCTTCTTTCATTGAAGATCCTTCCATCCATTAATCCTTTCATCCTGGAGATCCTTTCTTTCTCCTTCTTGTTATTTCACCGTGTCGTCAACTAGGTAAATACGTAAGTTTATAAATAGATAAATATATAAATAAATAAATAAATAAATAAGTATATAAATAAATAAATAAATAGATATCCTTGTACGTCCTACATCGTCCCCTCTTTGGTGCCGCGTGCAAGAACCGTCCATCTCGGTCGCTCCTACGCACGGCTCCTAGATAGGGTGTCGTCAATAGCTTTTTAGTTCGCAGAATATCCTCCACGAACCTTGCGACAGCACTCCATCCTTCTTAATTTTGAAGCATTCTTTCAACGACATTGTCAGGCGCAATGTCGCCTATTTCCGCCTCCAATTTCCTCCTTTTGATCACCCACCGATCGCAACGAAAGAACGTGTGACACGCATCATCGCGTTCGCCGGGACAGAACACACATTCGGAGCTTCCAACTTTGCCCATCCTGAAGAGATAGGACTTAAACAGCCCGTGTTTACTAAGAAACTGGATCAAGAAGTAATTCACTTCCCCATGTTCTTTCTGGATCCATGAAGCGACATCTTTTATCAGACGCCTGGTCCATGAGCTGTCTGTGCGATCCTTCCAGAGTGTCTACCACTCTAGCATCACATCCCTCCTAAAGTCCGCTTTGATACGGTCAACGTCGCCTTCATTTTTTCAATAGTAAATAAGTTTACGCTCTTTGGCGAGGAGCCTAATTGGGATAATGCCTGCGATCACAAGGACTGCCGCTTCCGAGACAGTCCTGTACGCGCAAAAAACCCTCAGAGCACCTTGCCTCTGAACTTTTATTATGCCATTCGCATACATATCCTTGTCTAACGCCTTCCCCCAAATTTCTGCTCCATACAATAGGATGGAGTTAGTTACAGACATTAATAGCTTCCTCTTGCTGGACTTCGGGCCATTAATATTTGACATCAGCCTTCTCAGGACTTGCGTCGTGGTACCTGCCTTCTTGACCCTTTGAGAGATGTGCTCCCAATAAGTCAGCTTTGTGTCCAGAGTTATCCCTAGATATTTAACGAACCTTTTCGTCTCTATGACAGTATCCTCGTAGATTCGTATCGGAATGACAGTTTGAATTTGCTTCCCCGTAAACATTACGATTTCTGTCTTAGCAGCTGCAAGACTTAATCCATCCTCCTCCATCCATATGTTTGTATTTACCATGCAGACGCTCAAGCTGTTCTGAGCCTGTTGTACGTTTCTTGCTACGATTACGAGAGCAATATTATCAGCATACCCTATCATGAAGTAGCCATCCGCTAGCTCCAGCCTCAGGATACCATCATAAGAAATGTTTCATAAGTCAGGTCCCAGTACCGCCAGCTGTCATTTTCCTACTCCTTTTACCTTAAAGAGTCTCGTACAAGAGTACTCGGTCACTTAGGTAGCTCTTCATTACCCGCATCAAATATTTGGGTACTGCAAAGTCACTCAGTCCTTGTAGGAAGTCTGTCCATTTTGCGGAGTTAAATGCATTCTTGACATCAAGGGTAACCAAAAGAGTAATTTTACGAGAGTAATAATTACCCGTTTGGGCCCTCGCTATCGCGTCAACGGCCTCCTTCATTGCCCCAATGGTGGACCGCCCCCGTCTAAAGCCGTATTGTCGAGGAGATAAGTCTCCTGCTGCTTCTACTGCGTTTAAGATACGAGGTTGCAGCATCTTTTCGAAACTTTTTCCCGCTGTATCCAAAAGTCCTAGTGGTCGCCAGTAGGATGGGAGTGTAGGATCACCCTTTCCTTTGCTGATAAGTACCAGTATTGCCTTTTTCCATCGCCTGCTAAAGATTCCTGTTCGGATGCATGTGTTGTACATCCTTAGCATCAATGATGGACACTCGTGTGCAGCTAATCTTATAATCTCGGCTGGTATACCGTCTGGACCGGGAGCTTTCTTATTTCTAAGGTAGTCCACGGCAGCGAACATCTCTTCTTGCGTAAAGTCCGGGATATCCTCCACATTGGTGTTATCCTGTTGGTCCACTCTTGTCGGTTGCGTCGGGAATAGAGTGGAAGTTACAATACTCACCAACAGAATAATAATGATGATTCTTTTGGAGTAGCAAACAATGAACAGTCAATAGATTCTGTGGACGAATAGAGTTATACTAGTAACTTGTGTAACCAAAGCTTGCTTGCAAAAAGTAATAATACTAAAGAACAATATAATCATATTGAAATGACTGATCCAATCCAAATCGACTCTGATTTATCTGAAGAAGATTTTTTATCGCATGATGAAAAAAAAAATTAAAAAAAGATAGTAAGATGGTAAGGATTATTTAAAATTTTTTTATTTATGAATATTATACAAAATTAATTAATTTATTAATATTATTTGAATATAAAATTTATTTCAGACATAAGCTCTGAGTTAACGAGCATAGAAAATCAAACCGAAGTAATAAAAGAACAAGAAAAACTTGATGTTGAAAAATTAAAAATAGAACAAGAAAAAGTTGATTTATTAAAACAGCAAGTCGAAGAATCAAAAATAAACAATAAAATCAGCTAAGAAAGGAATAAAATCCTTTCCATCGTGAATAATAATCTCGAACTATTATCCTCAAGTGTTAAGTGAGTCCACGGATACAGCATTTATTCATCATAATAATTTTATTAATGTTCTTGAAACATCGTGTACTCGTAATATAGCTTATGTGAAAGAAGTAGAATTTTTGAGCGAAGAAATAAAAGATAAAAAAGTAGAAATAGATAAGTAAAAAGTAATATCTAATTTCAAAATTAAATTATATATACTCCCTCTTTTTGTATTTTATCTTTTTTAGTTTTAACCTTTTCTATATTATAAATTGTTTTTTTTTTTATTCTTAAGATTGCAAAAACTAAAAATAATTATCTAATTTTAATCAAGTAAATTTCTTCCGTGTTTTTTATTTTTTAGTTTGTACCTTCATTTTTTTTACATTGCTCTTTTCTTTCAAGTCTTAATGAAGATTGCGGTAATTAAAAATTATTGTATTAAAATTAAGTTATTCTCTTTTTCTATATTTTTTCTTTTTTAGTATTAATTTTTTATTTTATAAAAAATCTTCTTCGAAGTCGTAAATCCTACTTTTTTTAAAATTTACTATTTCAAATATTTTTTAAGTTACCAAAGTAACTAGTCTTGTTGCCAAAAAGATAAACTTAATAAATATTATTGTAAGTTATACATAGTTATTTGTATGTATAAGGTAAATTCTTAGTGAAGCTTCCTTTATTTCATTAGTACTTAACAATAAAAAAAAAAAATTATGTTTCGTAGTGTCTTAAAAAAATAATCTGTTTACTGATTAAAAAAATAATATTCATTGTATTCTTTAAAAATTAAAATTAAATTATATTATAACAAGAAATTTTAAATGTTTCCTATAAGAATAAGTCAAAAATTTTGTTCGCTTTAATATGTTTATTGCTCGCTAAAAAACTCTGTAATGCATTGAGTTATAATTTGCATGTAAATTATAAAGAGATATTTTAAGTATAGATTAATTTGCATAAATAATTTCAAGAATAAATAAATAATTTTTTAAAATAATTGCTTTATTTGTGTTTTCCTTTTTTTAAACATTGATATAATTATAAGCTACTTTTTACAAACTGCATTTTTGATTATAATACAAAATTAATTCAACTCGAAAGCTTTTGTCTAAAATAAATTTAAAAAAACAAAAAAAAATTTATAAACATCAAATTTAATAATTTATTTGATTTAAGTATAATAAAATATGCTTTCAAATAATTATAGCAAAACAATTAATTTAAATACATAGGAATTATAGAGGCATAAAATAAACGATTGCTTTTTTTTATTAAATAAATTACATTGAAAAATTATTAATAAACTTACAATTTATGACAGTTTAAAGACTTGATTATTAGTATTGAAAACATTCAAATGTACATACTGTACATAATATTTTTATAATAATTTAAACTAAAAAAAATTGAATTACATTCTTTTTTGTTACGAAACAATTGATCAGAAAATAAATATTTAAAAATATTTTATATAAAAGTTTATGAAATATACATTCTGTTCTTATATTAGTTTTTTTAAGGTTTTTTGCCTAAGTTACCGTAGCGTCATTCTTAAAACACATCAGCAATTGATGGTGAAGCACATTTCAAGTACAATGAATGTATCAAATATGCATTTTATCTAAAGTTTTATTTTTATGTAAAGGTGACTGGGAAAATTATTGGAAAAATTATGCTTGAGAAGGCCAAAGAAATTGATTGCTTTATAGACACTTTTGTAGTAGGCTTTATATTCTTATTTTGAGTTTTTTTCTTTCCAATATCATTATTACAACATTCCACCTACACCTACAACAATTTAAACTTCATAGTACAATAATAAATTTAATATAGGGCTCGCTTTATGTTGTTTTAAATGTGAATTCAAGTAGCATACTTGAATGAATTGTCAAAAAATAAAAAAATGTATAATTGGCACTTCATTTATGAATAACAGAAAAAATACTTATCTATGCTTTAGTCTCCATAACCATAATACCTCAATTTAATAAATTCAGTAATCCCATATTGCTGTTTTATAGCCTTGCATGTTTGCAAATGTTACCAACAACATAAGCTAAGAATGGAAAATGAAAAACTAATTAAATTTAATCGCTGTCTTCGTTACTGCTGTTATTCTTTGAGAAATTTAACAACTATTTCTGCAAAATGAAGAGTTTTCTTTATATTTTGGTACATCGTTGGTACATATATGAAAAACTGATCAAGAAAAAAAGTAACGTACTGGATTAATTTTTAAAATATATATACAGCTAGCAAATAAGATCCTTATTACTGGAATGATATTTTTCAAAAGGTTTTCATTGGATTACCTTCTGATATATTTGTTTGTTGATGAGTATTAACAATTAAGTATAAACAAGGAGAACAAATTTTAAGTCTCTTATCACAAAAGTTGTATTCAAAAAACATAAGAACTCAGAATATATTTGGAAAACTTTTAAACCTGTTACTGCTAATAAATAAAATCATCATTTTTTTTAATAACCTGATTTAATTATATATTTATATTTAAAATTTTAATAATTCATTTAACTAAAAGTTTTTTTTTTAATTTAATGTTATTTTTAGGTTACTCCATGGTATACACAACCTGGAATATACAAAAAAAATATATACATATATTATTGCACACACAATAAAAATATACCGTGTCGCCCGTGTACATAAAATCAAGTAAACGTCAGGATTACGTGCTCCAGATACACAGTTGAAAAAAATAGTTCGGGATCTGACCCCAGACAGCGAATAACGTCAGTACAAACTCTACACGAACGTTCAAAACGGCCACCCTTCCGGATACCAACCGCACTTAACTTTGATTATCTTTTGTAAGAAAACTTATAGAGTTCATACTATCACTTTACGAAGCTGGCTATGCTATTAAAGCAATCATTTTTTTAAAATAATAAAAGAAAATTAAATTTTAAAGGTTACCTTATTGATTTATTGCTTCCATACGTAAGACTTAAAACAATCAAATTTATGGATTTATGCATAAATAATATGGCCGTTACAGTAATCATCTCAATTTATCAAATAATATTTATTGGATTTTTTTATTTTTTTGCCTTGAAAACTTTTTTTGCAGTATTTAGATTCAATAAAATTTGAAATAAATTTGTTTTTATTTTAGGTTAAGATGATTGTACATTGACCTTGTTAGTTTTTTTTTTAAACAAAACCTTAAGAAACTAACAATGAATATTAATATTCAAAATTTCTTGTATCGCTCGATGTCAAGGAGAGTATTTAAATAATTGAAATAATGACAACCTTTACGAGCAAGTTCCTGATTTAAATGAATTTACAAATTCATCGCCTTATCTTATATATTAAAATGGGGCTTGAACCGAAGAATGCCCAAAGTAGAACACCAACTTTAAATTCTATCATAAATATATATATATAACATCATTTCCTATATACAGAACAGATAGCTGAAGCAATGTGAGTCGTCCTCACAAGCGCTAAAATTGCCATTAGTTAACTATATAAGAAAAATAAGGACGTGTTTACATCAGCGTCTTTAGCACATACACTAACACACACAGCTACACTGATGAGATCTATGTGTTAGTGTTGATCGAAACGCTAGGTACCTTCTGTACCGACATTTTAAAATCCGCGTAAATTCAATTTTTTAAATAAGTTTAAAAATTCATCTAATGTCGCTACTTTGTATGCTCGAATAAAAAAAGTGATGACGATACGCATCCGCATATAAAAGATGAAGGCGATGAATTTGTAAATTCATTTAAATCAAGAACTTGCTCGTAAAGGTTGTCATTATTTCAATTATTTAAAGCCTTAAGAAGTTTTTTAAATGTTGCAAAATTAACCAAAAAAAAAAAAATAAAAACAATTTTTTTTCAAATTTTATTTCATGTAAATAATGCAAAAAAAGTTTTCAAGATTAAAACCTTATGTGAAGAAGTAAAAAGCTCCATTAAGGATTCTGCTTTAACCATAACTTTATCACTAAAGATCTTCGAATAAGTAGCAACCCACTTTTAAGTCCTCAAAAGAATATATGAGTAATTCTTAGTGAAACTTTACTAATGGAAAGGTAAAAGTCGGGGATTTGAAAAAAACTAATTGGGTTGGGTTTGGTATACGTTCATATGATACCATACCAAATTTTAAGGTTTTAGGCTCAAAGGGTACAAAATGGCGGCTATTTTTTGGTCTTATATGGTTTAAAAAAAAAATAATTTTTAAAAATGACAATTTTTGATTTCATTTTTTCTACGCTTTGAATAAAGCTGAAAAATGGTTTTCTTGAATATGTCTTATGTAAAATTTCCCGCTGAATCCGAATCTGCCACCAGTTTTTCAAAAAAACCTCAAGGAAAACCGAAAAATTGGAAAAACTAAGAAAACTTATTTTTTTCAAACGCAGATTTTTTATACAGTCGTAACTTTTTTTTTTCCTAACCAGTCTTAAAATTTTTGTTTTTGTATGTACTTATTACTTAAAAAAAAATTTTGGCGAGTATTTGCCTTTTAAGTACTTAAAAATCCATTTCAATATTTCCCATTTTCAAGAAATTTTTTATTTTCAATTTTCCGGATTTCCTTGTCAACTAATGAAAATTTTGACCAAATTTTTGGATTCCTCGAGAAATTTTACTAAAGACCCTCTTTTTGGAAAAGTTTTGGATTTTTTCATAACGCTATAGAAATAAAAGAAATAGCAAAATACTACAAAATACGACAATGTTAAAAAATAGGGTTTTTTCGTAATCTTTAATTCAAAGCTGCGATCTCGCCAGTTAACCAAAATACTTCCCATTGGTCTCATTTTTTTTGTATAAGTGTCACTTTCTAATTCTCGTACACCGCAATTTTTTTTAATTTATTCTTTCACGGCGTTAGTCAATAAACCAAGCGCCTATTCTTACCCCGAAATGACCAATTTTTAAACTGTTGCCAAAGTTCTAATTTTTGATAGAAATGGGTTCTGTAGGCCTTGAAAATTTTCTACAAGCACTAAATTTCCAAAAAAAATTAACTCGTCTTTTTTCAATAAATAGTTTCTAAGATATCCCCTTATTAAAGATAAAGATTAAAATTGACTTTTTTTCAAAAACCCTAAAAATGGGACTCTGACTTTAAATTAACATATCTGCGAAACAAATAGCTATAAAAAAACGAATAAAAATTATTTGGAAACTTAGTGCTTGTAGAAAATTTTCAAGGCCTACAGAACCCATTTCTATCAAAAATTAGAATTTTGGCAGCAATTTAAAAATTGGTCATTTTGGGGTAAGAATAGGCGTTTGGTTTATTGACTATCGCCGTGAGAGAATAAATTAAAAAAATTTGCGGTGTACGAGAATTGAAAGGTGACACTTATACGAAAAAAATCAGACCAATTGGAAATATTTTGGTTAACTGGCGAGGTTGCAGCTTTGAATTAAAGATTACGAAAAAACCCTATTTTTTAACATTGTCGTATTTTGTAGTTATTAAGTATTTTGCTATTTCTTTTATTTCTATAGCGTTATGAAAACATCCAAAACTTTTCCAAAAAGGGGGTCTTTAGTAAAATTTCTCGAGGAATCCAAAAATTTGGTCAAAATTTTCATTAGGTGACAAGGAAATCCGGAAAATTGAAAATTAAAAATTTCGTGAAAATGGGAAATATTGAAATGAATTTTTAAGTACTTAAAAGGCAAATACTCGCTAAAATTTTTTTAAAAGTAATACGTACATACAAAAACAAAAATTTTAAGATCGGTTGGGAAAAAAAAAAGTTACGACTGTATGAAAAATCTGCGTTTGAAAAAAAATGAGTTTTCTTAGTTTTTCAAATTTTTCGGTTTTCCTTGAGGTTTTTTTGGAAAACTGGTGGCAGATTCGGATTCAGCGGGAAATTTTACATAAGACATAGTCAAGAAAACCATTTTTCAGCTTTATTCAGAGCGTAGAAAAAATGAAATCGAAAATTGTCATTTTTAAAAATTATTTTTTTTTAAAACCATATAAGATCGAAAAAATAGCCGCCATTTTGTACCCTTTAAACCTAAAACCTTAAAATTTGGTATGGTATTATATGAACGTATACCAAACCCAACCCAATTAGTTTTTTTTAAATCCCCGACTTTTACCTTTCCATTAGTAAAGTTTCACTAAGAATTACTCATATACAAGTAAGAATGATAATAAATTATTAAGGGGTTAACTTTCACTTTTAAATTTTAAAATCAGAATTATTATTAAAAAGGTTAAAACCAAGTACAACTTATTATCATGATAGTAAGTATTTTTAGTGTTTTATATTACACACTAAAACATAAAGATTGTTTTTAATACTACTTTTTATTAAATTTTGTATTTAATATTTTAAAAATATTTTAAAAATATTAAATTTTAAAATAAATCTTATAAAACTATTTAATTTCATGTTCAATCTTATTGTTTTTAATGTAGAAAATTATTTTTTTATTATTTTCTTATTTATAAAAATAAGAATGTTAAATAAAAATGTTTTTTCAGGCAAAAGATTTTTTTTCGAAAAAAATATTTTTAAATAAGGTTATGAGTATATATTTTTTATGTTTTGATCGTGAAAATATTGAGTTTGTGGAAGCGTGTGTTTGTGGAGTGGATTATGGAAAATAAATGTACACATGAATTTAAATATAATAGCCATATAATTATTGTCACTTTAATCTTGAAATAGTGATTCACATAATAGAAACATAAAATTCATATACACAAAATAGTAATAGTTAAATTCAAATACACAAATTTTATACAAAATAGTAATAGTTTAACACAAATAATTGTAGAGCACGACATTAGCCATTACGGTTGTACATAAGTACTCAAAAAGAACGTAAAAGTAAAAGAGGCGCTTTAAACGCACACGAAATATAGTTTTTAACTTAATGCGCGCGAAGTACAATTATCGGATTGAAACATTTTATTTTTAACTCAAGCTTGTTTACCGAATTTGATCGGTTATCGAAATATACTTAATTTTTTTTAGTTTAATGTTATTAATAATTAAAAATAATTAAATTAATTTTATTTTAAATAAGCGTAAGGTATGATATATTTAATGCTTTTTTTAATTTATTATCAACTATGCAAACTCCGAAAAAGTTATTTTAAAGTTTAGGTTTTTTTTTCAAAAATATCTTGAAAGTCAAGGATTTTCAAAAGCTATTATTGACATTTTGAAAGCTATATTGTATATTTTTTATTTTATTAACACATTTATATTGCATTTATTCTTTATAACTTTCGTCTTCAAACAATTTCTTAACGTAGCTTATCATCTAAAATTAAAATCTTTAACAGGTTTTAAATCAACTTAATTTAGGTTTTTAAGGCACAAAGGAAAGCACAATAAAGCTAAATTATCATGAATTAATTTAAAAATATATAAATCATTTAATTAAACTTGAAAAAAATATGAATTGTCACTTTACGCCTATTTATTTAAACAAAAGTAATTAAATTATTTTTAATCAATAATAACGTTAAATTAAAAAAGAATTAAGCATATTTTGATAACCGAACCAATTCGATAAACAAATTTGAGTTATAAAAATAAAAAATATATACTCATAACCTCATTTCAAAATATTTTTTCTTGTGCATTAATTTTTTTATATTTTGATCATACGTAGTTAATTATAATAAATTTAATCATACGTGATTAAAATGCAATTTAATTTTATTTAAAAATGAATGAGAACAGAATTAATTTTATACTTTTAGAATTAACAAAAAAATTTTATAATACATATTAAGAAAAAGTTACATGAATATTTATAAATATTTATAACTAATGAGGTATATTTTATAACATTAATAAATATTAATAATAAATAATAATTGAAAATAGAATATAGTATTATGCAGATATTTTAACAAAATTTGCAGTTTTTTTCATACTGTAAACAATGAATATTTGAATATTTTCAATTTTCATACTTATCACAACTGATATTGTAGACAATCAATATAAATTTTACTATATAATGAAATTTCCATAATTTTTGATTGTTCTTAACAGGTAATATCCATTTCACACTATGGTGTAATTTTTTTAGGTTTTTCACAAATAAAACAGCCAACAATATAGATTGAAAATTTTGAATTTTTTTCATAATGTAGACAGCCAATATAAATTTTACTATAGAGTGAAATTTTTATAATTTTTTGTTTTTCAATTAATAGTATATGAATTTTACTCTGGAGTGAAATATTTAATATTTTTTTTTGTTCATAAATAGGACAGAAGATATCCATTTTACTCTATAGTGAAATTTTTTGGGTTTTTTCATATATAAAACAGTCAACAATATAGATTGAAATTTTTTCAGTTTTTTCATATTGTAGACAATCAATATGAATTTTACTATCGAGTGAAACTTTTATAATATTTTTTATAAAATTTTATAATTTTTATAATGTTTTCACAGATAGGACAGCCGATATCCATTGTACTCTATATATGGTGAAATTTTTAAGTTTTTTCATATATAAAACAACTAACAATAAAGATTGAAATTTTTTCTGTTTTTTATATTGCAGAGAATCAATATTAATTTTACTCTAAAGTGAAATATTTATGATTTTGATTCCTCATAGAGGAACCATTGTTTTAGGTAAAATTTTTATTTCTGATTTTTTCACATATACGCACGTTTTGAGACTTCAGGATGCTAAAAAACCAGTTTTTTTAAAAAAGTATGCATTATTATTTATTATTTTTTTATTTATTGTATTTATTTGCCAAGACAAAATTGTACACTCTTTACATATATAATTCAAATCATATAAAACATAAATATAAATTTGGATGTAAATACAAAACATTATTATATAAAATAAGAAACAATAAATATTTTAGTCAATTCTAATAAATCTAATTTAATACAATTAATATATTAGTAAATTCTCTAATAAGTGCTCAAATATGTCAATCTATCAGTCAATTAAAGTTAATTCTTTGGTTTATCAGTCTTCTAACCCATGTAAGTATGTTCGTATGCTTCTCTTAAATTAAGAGTAGGAGTGTAGGTCTCTTATGCATGGTGGAATATTGTTCCATAGCTTAGCATATTTGACTTGGAATGAGTTACGACCCCAGTCAGTTTTTAAAGAGGTAGGGACCTTTAAGTCCTTGCGAGGGCCGCGAGAAGGCTTGTCTGACTTATAGGGTTCAAAGAGGGACAGAAGGAAAGGGGGCTCTCTCATACGTACCAACCTATATATTATCAGGGCTGCAAAGTAGCTGGTGCGGGTTTGATTGCACATCCAATTCAATCTTTTTCTGAACTGTGTAATGTGTTCCTGTCGTCTTAGTCCGTATATGTATCGAATACCTGAGTTAGAGAGTCGCTGTAATTGCGCACTTAGTTGAGAGGATAAATCAGAGTAAACAACATTGCAATAATCAAAGTGTGGAACTGCAAGTGACTGTATGTGTGTGTGTGTGTGTGTATGTGTGTGTGAGTGAATGTATGTATGTATGTAGCACTGTCGCCAGTGATATTTCACAACCAGTATGACATTAAGACCTATTTTTTTTATAAATTTTTTTTTAATCAAAAAATCTCCAGGTACTTTTTTTTTTTAATTTGGATGTAATACCTCATTTTTTTCCATGCAAGTAAATTTTTGTAGTATTTTCATATTGTAAACAACCAATAAGAACTTTACTATACAATTAAATTTTTTTAATTTTTGTTTTTTTAATTTTTTTTTTTCATAATAAAATTTTTTGAGTTTTTTCATATTGTTAACTGCCAATATAAATTTTACTAACCAGTTAAATATTTCTAATTTTTTTTTCATTCTTAGGACTGCCGATAATATCTATATTATTACATAGTGAAATTTTTTTAATTTTTCATATATAAAATAGCCAGAAATATAGATGGAAATTTTTGTAGTTTTTTCATATTGTAAGACGCCATTTTTTTTTGACCAGAAAAAAAAGTGAACAAAGATGAGTTGAACAGAAAAAAATGAACAAGAAAAGTTGAACATAGAAATTTTTGAACAAAAAAAATTGAAAATAAAAATTTTTGAACAAAAAAAGTTGACCAAAATTTTTTGACAAAAAAAAAAATAAAAAATTAATTATTATTATTATAATTATTATTCAGTTTATTTGTCGTAACAAAATTAGTACACTCTTTTACAATCATAAATAAGTTAATACAATGTAGAAAAAATAATGAAAGTTTATAAAGTCTATACAATTGATATAAATGATAAAATATTGAAAATATTAAAATATATTAAAATTATTAAAATATTAAAGTCAACAACAATCTGTCAGTAGTAAATAATTAAAATTAAAATAAATAGATATATTATATATATAACAATTGCTATAACGTCAATAGAATTATAAGTAAATAACAAGTCAAAAAAGAAAATTAAAGTTATATTAATAGTCAACAATATAAAGTTAATATATATGTCATTTATTTATTATCCAAGCTAAATAAATAAGATTTTATACTTTTCTTGAATAGATTGAATGAGGGGAGATCACGTATGCACGGTGGAATTTTGTTCCAAAATTTGGCATACTTTACTTGAAATGATTGCACACCCCAATTATTTGTAACAGGAGGTATTTCCAGATCTTTACGAGGTCCCCGAGTTGGTCTGTCTCTTATGTATGGCTTGAATAGTGGTAATAGAAACGGGGGTTGTTTCATACATATTATTTTATACATAGTCAAAGATGCAAAGTAGTCCATTCGTGTAGTTATTTGCATCCAGTTAAGTCGTCTTCTGTAAGATGTAATATGTTCCTGCCGTTTTAAGCCAAAGATATATCTAATACTGGAATTAGAGAGTCTCTGAAGCTGGTCAACTAACTGTTTAGAAATGTCAGAATAGACAACACTACAATAATCCAATATTGGCATCACCAATGACTCGACTAGGCGTTTACGGAGAGATTGAGAGGTACAAGGTCTAATGATCCTAAGACCATAAAGTACCCTATTCACTTTTTTGGTAACTTGTTGAATCTGAGAACGCCAGGAGAGGGTATTATCAATTATAACACCTAGACAGGTAACTTGCCCCAATAATGAAAAAATAAACATAAGAAGTTGAACATAGAAATTTTTAAGTTGAACAAACTTAAAAAAATGAGAAAATTTGAAAATTTCTATGTTCAACTTTTTATATTCATTTTTTCATTAATTTTTTATTTTTTTTTATCAAAAAATTTTGGTCAACTTTTTTTGTTCAAAAATTTTTATGTTCAATTTTTTTTGTTCAACTTTTTTTGTTCATTTTTTTCTGGTCAACTCATCTTTGTTCACTTTTTTTTCTGGTAAAAAAAAATGGCGTCTATTGTAAACAGCCAATATGAACTTTACTATACAATTAAATTTTTTTAATTTTTGTTTTTTTTATTCTTAGGATTGCAGATATCTATCTTATTTCATAATAAAATTTTTTGAGTTTTTTCATCTATAAATAGCCGACAATATAGATGGTAAATTTTTTAGTTTTTTCATATTGTAAACTGCCAATATAAATTTCACTATACAGTTAAATTTAAAAATTTTTGTTTTTTTCTATTATTCTTAGGATTGTCTATATTATTTCATGTTCAAATTTTTGAGTCACTTCATATATAAAACAAAAGAGCTTCGGTGCAAATTACTCCTTGGAAAAAATGCTATCGAGTTGACGCTTTTTTTTTTAATTTTAGCTGACGGCACAGAGTTACAACTGTTTAAAGCTAAGAAGTACAAAATTTAAAAACTCAAAAATTGGTCATTTTCATCACTTCATATCTTAAAACGGTTGGTATCAAAATATAAAAACCAAAATGCTTTGTACTTATTAAAAGTTTTTCTCTTGTTTTTTTTGTTTTTTATTTAATGTATTCATTAAAAAGAAATAGCAAAAAAAAAGACTTAGAGTCCGATTTATTGAATTATTGGGTTTATTCATTAAAATAATAGTATTGAATTTAGCAGAAACTATACTTCACTTTAATTTTTTTTCTAAAACTGTCTTGTTTTATAGAAAAGTTGTGATTTCAATTGTTTTTATGCAATAATAGCATTGATATATTAGTATTGAATTTAGCAGAATATACCGCACTCAAATGTTTTCGAATTCGTCATGTTTTATAGAAATGTTGCAATTTCAATTGTTTTTATGCAATAATAGCATTAAATTATTAGTATTGAATTTAGCAAAATATACCCAACTTAAATGTTTTCGAATATTGTACTGTTTTGTAGAAATCTTGTAATTTCAAATATATTTCTGCAATGATAGCATTGAAATATTAGTATTGAATTTAGCAGAAACTATATAATAATAATACCTACTATAATAACTTAATATTCCCTTAAATTTTTTTCAATAGTGTCTTGGTTGTATACAAATGTTGCAATTTCAAATATTTTTACGCAATGATGGCATATTGAATTTAACAGAAACTATACCCCACTTTAATTTTTTTTCGCTAACAACTTAAAAAGATAAATTCATATTGATTGTCCACAATTTGAAAAACTTCTAAAAATGTAATATATATTGTCGGGTGTTTTATATATGAAAGAGCTTAAGAGGCGCTCGAAGGTTGGTTTTATATGCCAAAATAAGGCAATCGCCATCCGAACCTGTGGCCTTATTTCTGGATGGATTTGGATGAAATTTGGATATAAATGTTTTAATTTACTGTTGCAAATATAGTTTTTTATGATTTTTCATTGTGCATAATAGTATTAGACATTTTACCTAAAAAAATCAATGAATTGATTACACTATGTAATTATGCACATATGAGTACTTGTATTCAAGATATTTTTGTTAAACAAAATTTTCAGTGTTTGCAGGTTATACGTGAATATATTTATTTTTGAAATAATTGACTTTTTTAAAATGTTGCACAAGAATAGCAGGTTTTTTTTTTAAATTTTTATACACATAGGCATTCCTAATGTTTAGAATCTTTTTATGTAATAAAATGTATGTAAATATTTTTTTTATTTGTATGAAAGTACTTATTTAATAAGTAAAAAACCTGTTTTATATATCAAGTATTATAAATAAAGTAATATTTAAAAATTATTGAGTTTTATATTTTTGAAGTACCTAAAAAGCAATATCTTTTGCTTTTCTTAGTTTGGCTTTGTATTAGAATTTCCATTGATTAAAAATAATAGTTTTTATAATTTAAATGAATTTTTCAAAAATTCAATAATGAATAAATTCTTTTTATTTATCTTTTACATTATATACAATAACAAATAACAATTTTAACAACTTGACAGATTTTGAAAATTTTAAAACTGCCAAATTATAGCGTTAATTGAATCTTCTACTATTTCTCAATGGAGTATACAGCGGAAAATAAATTTGTGTCCACATTTCTATTCTTTGCTATATAGACAAGGAAAACATATTTTATTAAATAAAATAAAATTTTAATAATTTCAATCATGCAAGAATACTAAAGATAAACTAATAATAACTAATAATAATAATTATACCTGATTTAATGAAATGCAAAGAAATACTTTTTTTTATGCATTGATATGAAAAACTATTACTTTTTAGTAAAAATATTTACCTAAAAATCTAAGTGTGATGATAACTTTCAATAGCAAATAAACTGGCAAAGATAATGCATGACGATGGATTTTTAAAAAAATTTAAACATTAACTTTTGTAATTAAAGTTATTTTTATTTTCACATTTTTTTATACATTATAATAATAATCTTAATAAAATTTAACACATTTATATTGCTTTTTTTATTAATAAAAATATTTTTGAACTATACAGAATAATTTTTTCATATACATGTAAGTTAAGATTATAGTTTTTTTTAACGATCATGTAGAACTTAATTAAAATATATGTAAGTAGTTTTAACTAAATATTTTTTAAAATGATTTAAAAAAAAAAATGACTTCGGTTGTTATAAATAAGCAAATGTATTTTTTTGAAGAAAAAAAATTTGTGACCATCACTAACTACAATGTACAGAGAAATAATTTAAACGAAAAATCCCAAAATTATGAGAAATTTTACATTCTTAAAATAAAAGTTAAAATATTGTTAGACAAGACTTTGAGGAATTGAACTTAAATTTAAGAATTTACATGATATTTTTTTGAACATCGACAACTGTTCTGGTAATATCTGATTTTGTAGCAGCAGGTTCTTTTCTTAATTTTTTGCCCGAAATAGTAATTTTGACTTCTCCGGCATCTAAAGTTTCATATTTTAATAAAGCTTTGGCTAGCTGTTTGTGTTCTTTATGATGAGTTTTAAGGATTGCTTTTGCCCTATCATAAGATTCCTGGAATTTTATTTAATTATAATTTATTTAAAAAAAATATATTAACAGGAAAATTATTTTGTAACATACCTGTAATAACCGTTTAACTTCGCTGTCAATTAATTATTTAGTATTTGGACTGTATGAGCTAGCATTTTCAAATTGTTGTGGATCTCTGTGAACTCTGAATCCAACTTTCTCAGACATTCCTTATCTTTTTACCATATCTTCTGCAATCATAGTTGCATTCTGAAAAAAATAAATTAATTTTATTAACTTATTTGAAATTTCATATTAAGAAGTATTTACTTGAAAGTCATTGGAAGCACCTGATGTAACTTTATCCAAACCAAATGTGAGTTCTTCACCTGCTTGTCCACCCATGCAAGCATCCATTGTGGCAAGCATTTGTGCTTTTGTCATATAATGCATATCTTTATGAGATAAATAAGATTTATGCCCTAATAATTGTCCTCTTGGAATTATTGTAACTTTATGCAATGGCGTAGCATCTTTTGTAAAATACGATTCCAAAGCATGACCACCTTCATGATAAGCTGTTATATTATTTTCTTCTTCATCCATCGCTTTCTTTTTTCCTTCTGGACCCATTAATACTTAATCTCTTGTCCGATCCAAGTGTTGCATGGTTACATATTCAGCACCTTAGATAGCAGCTTGATTTACCAGCAAAAATAATAATTAACAAAAATTACAATATTTTAAATATCTGCTCCAGTAAATCCAGTTGTGCATTTGGCTGAGAATTCAGAATTAACATCTTGCGTTAATATTCTACTTAAATACATATCTAAAATTTCTTTACGTCCTAAATAATCAGGTGAATTTACATGAACTTCCAAATCAAAACATCCTGGACGTAATAAAGCTTTATCTAAATCTCCTTGTCTATTTGTAGCTCCCAAGACTGTAACACCTTCGCTTTGATGAAAACTGTAATGCATGTAAATATTTCATAAAAAATTTATGATATATATGCGTTTTATTTTATCCTACCCATCCGTTTCAGAAAGTAATTGATTAATTGTTTGATCATTATATGAACAAAGAGCAGAATTTGTACGCTTCGCACAAACAGAATCTATTTCATCAATAAATATAACACAAGGAGCTCGTTCTATTTCAGCTTCTAAAATACAAATAAATTATTTATAATTCTTTAAAAAATTTTTTAAATCAAACTCTGCTTTAATATTATGATCATTTTAAAACAGTATTTGAATGCCTGCTAAATTATTATGACAAAACCTTTACCTTGACTTAAAGAAAATTCTAGTTTTTTTTGCAAGTGTAGCAGATTCCGTTTCTGTCAAATAAGATGTAAATTTATAACCTCGTTTATTATCATCAAACGTTTGGCCCGAAATATAAGATGCTTTCCATTTGCTACTTTTTTTAGAAAATTCTATATTTTTTCTTGTTGAAATTTGTTTTAAAATTTTCCGTATTTTATACAAGTATTTAACACTTTCTAAAACATTTTTTAAAATTAATTAAATTTATTATAATAATCAATTAGGGTAAATTGATTATTATCAATTGATTATTTCGCACTAATAAGTGTATTATATTTGTAAGGGTTAGGTTATTATACTCCTTTATAATTAATTATTTTTTACTTTGTTCTAAAAAAAACAACCGTCTGCGCATAGAAAAGGATAAAAGACTACTATTTATCAAGTGGGTTCATCGAGGCCCGCGGGGTGTATGTGTATTTTAAAAATTCTGACTTATATAGGTTTATCAAGTAAGACTCATAATATTGTATAATACATGATATTATATACCTATACCAATGACTACTAATACTGTCTTATTTTATTGTCGCAAAGGGCAAAACATCTATTAAATGTGTAGGTAATTTTTATAGCGAGATTCAGGTAAAATATGCTATAAGGTGTTTTTCTAATTAAAAAAAAGAAGAAAACAGAAACTCGCTTGAGACTGTTTTGCAAAAGTATCGGGAAGTAAATAATTTACAGTTATTTTTTCTGATTAGAAATTTCAGTGAGCTTTCTTATTAATAAATTCAAGCTTAGGCTATTATTATTGTATTATACAAGAATTAAAATTATTTTACTAATAAATTAAGTGAAATTTATTAAAAATGAGTAGAAGCATCAATAACCTGCAAAATAAAAAAATTACTCGACCATCGAGACCTAAGTCCACAAAAAAGAAGATAAAATTAATGTAAGATTTTTTTAATTTTCATAGTTTTATAATTGGAATTTAGAATTTTCCAACAGTGTTTGAACAATCCGCATTAAAAAAAAAAAAACGATTTTCCTTTATACTTTTTAAGTTTTTTACTTTTTTGAGCTTTCCTCGATGTTTTTTCAAAAACTTATGGCCAAAATGACTTTCAGTAGGAAGTTTCAACTATTTCCTATGATTGAAAATAGTTTTTGAGCTCTGTTCTGAGTGTAAAAAACACTGCCAAGTAAATTTTTTTTTTATGCGTAAAAAATTTGGAGTAAAATATTAAAAAAAAATTGAGTATCAGATTTCAGATATAGAGTTAAAACAATAATTTCAAATATGTATAAGTACTTTTATAGAAATAAATTAGTTAATACGTTCAAAAAGAAAAACAATATTTATGTTTTTTTTATTTTTTTGTGTGAAAAATTTTGAGAAAAAAATTTTCAATTAATTAATTATTAGATTCGAGATATGGAGTAAAACCATATTTTCAGATAATACTTTCAAAGAAATAAATTAGGTACTATCTACCAGAGATTGTACTACGTTCAAAAAGAAAAAAAATATTTCTGTTATTTTTATTTTTTTATACAAAATTTTGAGGCAAAAAAATTTTTTTAAAATTAAGTTTCAGATCCAAAAAATAGACTATAAAGGATAATTCTAAAACTAGTAGTCCTACAGAAATAAAGAGGTACTACTTTCAAAAAGGAAAATAAGATTGCTCTTTTTTTAACTTTTTTATGCAAAAAATTTTCAATAAATTAAGTATCCGATTCGAGATATCGAGTAGGAACCATATATTTTCAGATATTAGTACTTTCATAGAATTAAATGAGGTATTACACCCAAAAAAAAATAAATATTCCACTTTTTTTTATTTATTTTTGTTTTATATTTGACGACAAAAATTTTCAAAAAATTAAGTATCAGATCCAAAAAATCACTATAAAAGAGGTTCCTAAAACTAGTACCCCCATAGAAATAAATTACTACGTCCAAAAGGAAAAAAATTTTATTTTTTTATTTTTTTGTGACAAAAATTTTGGAAAAAAATTTTAGAAAAAATTAATTATCAGATTCGAGATACCGATTTAAAACTATTATATCAAATATAAGTATATCCAAATTAAAAGAAAAAAAATAGTTTGCAATTTTTTGATAAAAAAAATAATGGTTGTGAAATATATCACCAAATATAGACACACACACACACACACACACACAGACTTTTTTTAAAAACCGGGTTCTTAGCTTCCTGGGGTCTCAAAACGTGCTTGTATGCCAAAAAATCTAAAATAAAAATTTTACCCACAATGTTCCTCTATGAGGAACGAAAAATTGAAATAGAACATTTACTCAGTTTTCCCTTAAAAAGTTGAAAATTTTTTTTATTAAAAAAACAGTTGCTATTTCAAAAGTTTTTTATCCTGAACCATCAAAATTGTCACGGTATGTTATTTTAACATACTAAATTCACCTAATTGGATTTTTCAAATTTACAGGCATCACCTTCATTTTAGGCCACTTTCATTAAGAATTACTTATATAATGTTTTTTTTAAATAGACTTATTTTGTAAAATTGAGTATATATATGAATAGAAAAGGTTTTAAGACATTAAAAAAAAAATTATTTTATGTTAAATTTTACACATGAAATCGATTATATTTGCATATAAACATAGCTTTTTTCGCCAAATTTGTTATTTCAAAATCGGGAAATTTCACTAACTATTCGTATAACTTTTCCCTATGCGAAAATAGTCAAACCCATATTAATAGCAGGTGAAAGTATATGGAATACTCTGTCTCCACTCCCAGTTTGAAGTTCTTTGAAGTGACGGGTTTTGAGTTATGAGCTACAGCCGGAACGGCTCACATTTTCCGGCTTTCAACGAGAAAATTTTAATAAACGCTTTGAAATTTCGGATAGCCAGGGAAATTTCCAATTGAAATCTGTTTTCTAATTATTTTTTTAATATTTCTTTATGCTTTAGTATAATGAAGTAAAAATTGGTGGCTTTATAGTCAAGGCGCCATTAATTTTAAATGCATCCAAAATATTTATCTGCTCGGAAATGGACCACCTCAGTGAAACGTATGTATTTTTGATCACTAAAACCGATTTTAAAGGTTTCATACATTTTACGATAGCCAGTTTTGAGTAATGAACACTATATCCTAAAAAATTGTTAAAAAGATTGCAAGATAGCTGAGTTCTTGAAAGCAATTGCTAATTGAGCCGATTTTTGGTGCTCTGCTTAGGTTTTTGGGGTCGCTCGTCACGATTTTAAACAGAGACCCTAGATTATCAGAGACTGCCAGATAGGGAAACTGTTTTTGATTTGCAATAGCAACCATATATTTTAAAGGGGTAGTTTTTTTCGACCGCTATCTAGGCTGGCACATTTCTTGTGATTGGTATACCAAACGGAACCAACGTGCGTTTCTAGCAGTCTCTGCTAATCGAGGGTCTCTAATTTTAAAGACAGATTTTTAATATTCAAAATAGCGAGCTCAAAATGGTGGATTTCTAACCTCTAAATCAGCAATAAATGCTATTCAAGCATTCTAACGTGTTGCTTAATAAGTTTTTGGGATCGGTGAAATAGAAATCAACCATTTTTATCCCGATATTTTTATTATTAAAAATCTGACCTCAGAATCGTTATAACTAGCCCCAAAGACTTACTGGACAACGTAAATATGCTTAAAACAGCATAAATCCTTGTTACCGAGGTTAGGAATACATCTTTTTGATTTTTAAAAATTCACAGAGATGGCTAGAAACTATTTTAAGATGTAAAAATTGGGAAATGAGGACATTTTATATGTATAATCATCTAAGTTACAACTTAACCGCTCGAGCGGAAGCAAAGTTTCGGAAAGTTCCGGGCAGAACTCGGACCAGATGCTGGCCGAAAATGTTCGAGCCCGGGCCGCATCCTATCCGGAACTTTCCGAAACTTTATTTCTCCTCGAGCGGAAGACCTCATCTGCAAGTCAACGTACTTTTTAAACGGAATCAACCACCATTAAATTTTTTTCTTTTTGGATCTAGTAACTATTTTTTTACATAGGAGTTCTAGTTTTTAGAAATCTATTATCATTTATTCCTAAATTTAAAAATCGTGAAAATTTTTGTCTAATTATTTTTTTCGTTCCAAAATAATGTAATGTTTTATTATCGTAATTATTTTTTCTTTTTGGATTTAATAACTAATTTTTTCTATGGTAGTTTAAAATGACAATGTCAAAGAAAATATCATTTTTAGTTTTTTTTTATGCCATTTTACTTTATTGAGTAGAATAGACCATTAGGAATATTTTGTTATTGCTTGAGGAACCGAATAGTACCAATAATTTCTTTCTAAAATATTGCGAAAATCTCCTATAAAGAGATGTTTTTACGGATTTAAAGATGTTCCTATATTTTCCAGCAATTTTAAGTCCAGGATTAGAATTCTGAGACCAACCTATAATAGACCTTTTATAAGTTTGGGGTTTTTGAATGCCTTCAAAATATGTTTCTTAACTAATTTATTTCCTGTTGCTTTCATTTTTGTGAAAAAATTCTACTGTAAAGTACGCGTTTGCGAGAAAAATTAATGAACACAAATTTCTCAAAAATTAAAAATTTCAAAAAATTGATAAAAATAAAAATTGCTGCAAAAAATAGAGGATTGGTTCTAAAAGGGTGAAAATTTGGGTAAATCATTTTTTTTATATATACTTTTGACCAAACATATTTTGGAGTACATTCCGAGACTCAAAGATCCAAACTGTATACACTTCACAAATATTGACCCGTAAATATTTTCATCAAAAATTGCAGAATTTACAAATAGTTTTTTTGAGCTGAAAATGGGCATTTGATTTATTAACTATAACAGGAAAAGAATTAGCGATGAAAAAATGTGGTTTATGAGGTAGAGAAAAATGAGTTCAATCGGAAGTTGATTAGTTATGAAACAAGAACACCTTTAAAAATTAAAGGTTTATAACATATCTTAAAGTTTTCATATCATCTCTAGTTTCATATTTGTTAGTTTCAATTTTGGTTTTAGGGACTTAAAATAATGTACTTTTCATGAGTTTAGATAGCTTCTATAATTTCACGCTTTTTAACAATTTTATTAGGCAAGCTGGTAAGAAGGCGGTAAAGAATATTACAGCAAGTGATTCTAATGGTAGACAAAATTCAATTTTGAGTTCAGATAGCACAGTTGGTAATATACAAAACTACAGTCATGAAGCAGATAAAAATATTGAAGAAACCAGTCTTAAGAATAACTTACAAATCGAAGACTCTCAGCAGAGGTTAAATATTAATGAGAACCTAGAAAATAGTAGCAATTGCGATACAAATGAAAATTCTAATGCAGAAATTAATAGTACTGAAGAGGGCGAAGAAATAGATGATGAGATTGATCCGGAAGATAGGGAAAAAATAGACGATGAGATTGATCAAGTACCCTTGCGTGTACAGCAAATCTTTAAAACTTACTTGTCTGGAAAAAGTAAAGTAATTAATTGCCCTAATACGAAATCTTCAAAACAAACTTCTGAATATGAAAAGTATTTTGATGCTGATGGTAAACTCATTAATCAAGAAACAGATTCTGGAATTGAGACTAATAATTTAAATCAAAGTATTGAGCAAGAAAATGAGTGCGAACCAAATTGTGAAAAAAATATTATAGACCCAGATTATTTTCTCAGAGTATATAACGAGTCTTATTCAAATCACAAACGAAAACTTGATTGCGATTTGAAAGATTTTAAGTTGGTGAAGAAAACGTACTTTGGACTGCGAACTAATTTCCATTTTCAATGTACATACTGTCAGTATAAATGTAATGTATGGTCGGAAAATCCAAAAGATATTATCAATGTTAATGAGGCATGTGTAGTTGGGGCCCTAGTAGCCGGTCCTGGATTTACAGAATTAAGAAAAATATTCTCTGCTATGAAAGTATCTTTTATGAGTGATAAGACTTTTACCTCATACGCTCAACAAGATGTGCACACATTATTAATTGCTTCGAAAGAATGCATGAAAGAAGCGGGTAAAAGAGAATTTGAAATTGCCAAATCGAAAAAAAGATTAACTGAAAAAGGAGGTCATGGTTTAGTAACTGCTGAAGTTGATGGATGTTGGGGAAAACGAAGTTATGGAGTTCAATACGATTCTCTTTATGGGCTTGTGTTTATTATTGGGCATGAAACAAAAGAGATATTATTTGTAGGAATTTTTAACAAATATTGCCTGATACACGCTATGGCAGAAAATAAGAATGTGGAGCCACAGTTTCATGAATGCTTCAGAAATTTTGATCCAAATGAACCATCAACTATGATGGAATGCAAAGGGTTAATGGATGGGTTTAAAGATAGTATATCAGAACATAATTTGGTTTACGAAGTTTATATAGGAGATGGTGATTGTAATTTTCATTCGGCATTATTAAAAGATAACCCTTACAAGGATGTAGACGTTACTCCTGAGAAAATTGAATGCTGCAATCATTTATTAAGGGGTACTTGCAAAGCTTTATCAAGTTTATCCAAAGCCACCGATCCTAGCTACCTTCGAAACAAAGATTATATTGAAGCGCGCAAATTAATAACTAAAGAAACTGTTTTACAAATAAGGGAAGAAATAAATAACAGCACAGAAAGATGGCGTTCAAGCACCGAAACTTTTGACGATAAAGCTTTTTGCTTAAGGAAAGAAATTCAAAATATACCGAGTCATTTTTTCGGTGATCATTCTTTTTGTTCTGTTATAGCTCCTAATAGAAATGTTATTAATCGAGATTGTTTAAGTGACGCAATTGATGAGCAGGATAAAAAAAAAATTGATCTTTTAAAAAAATTTGGATTCTTTGACAAAATAGTAAATATTTTGACTAATTTAAGTCGTCACTCTGATAGCTTATTGCATGGATTATCAACTAATACGGTAGAATCTGCAAATAATTTAGTATGTATGATATTTGCTGGAAAAAGAAAATTTTTAGGCGCTCGTAGTCAAGTTAACGCCAAAGGGCTTTGTGCAGTTCTTCAGCATAATACAAAACAACCAATTACTGAATATTATAAAGCACTTGAAGATAAGGTACCTGCACAAGTTACCAAAACGGAGACAGCAATACGTGAAAAAAATGCTTATAACTAAATGCAACGGCATACTAATGGAAGAAAAAGACATTTTTCCTACCACAAAAATGCTCTTCAATATTATGGACCTGAACATGAGGTGCCAGATATTTCAGATGAAGAACGAGCACTTCGAAAACAAGAAATATTAAAAAAAATAAAAGAATTTCAAGATGATAGGCTTATCATTGCAGAGCAAACAGTAACTCAAGCTAAATGCCCTCGATGGAAAATAATAAAAACATATATAATGACTGCATCTAAAGCTGGTGGCATCTGTCGTTTTCGCCCTGATACATCGTATGCTGAAAAAATTTGCGATATTCATTACCCAAAAGATACTCGTGGCGAAGGTATAGATTTTGGAATAGAAAACGAACCCATTGCTAAAAAGCAACTAAAGAAAAAATTGCAAGACGATTTCAATTCTCCCGATATAAAATTAATAGATTGTGGATTGTATATCGACGCTGAATACGAATGGCTTGGTGCAACTCCGGATGCTTTTATTGTAGACGAACAAGAGAAAATTATGAAAAAAAATCCTGAAGACGATGGTGGTGGTTTAGTTGAGGTAAAATGTATTTTCTCAGCGAAAAATTTATTTATATTTATCTATTAAAGAAGCTTATACAAATAAGATTAAAGCAATAACCTCCCTTTTTAAAAATAAAAATTTAACAGAAATTAATACTATCCACCGTTATTATTACCAAGTTCAGCTACAGCTGCGAACAACTAAGAGAACGTATGCAATTTTCGGAGTTTATACTCTTGTTGATCTTCATTACTTAAAAATATTAAAAAATAATGAATTCTTTGAAAGACATATGTTTCCAAAACTAAAAGCTTTTTGGGAAGATGGCTTATTGGAAGAACTGATAAATGAAAATAAGCTTTGTGGCAAAAAAATAAAAAATCCACAGCGCATAGAGGATGCACACGCAGCCAAAAAAATGAAACAATCTAATAAGTCATCAACAAAAAAAGCAACTGGAACAAGTGAAAATGACACTCAAAATAAAAGGATTGCCGATAATCACAATAGAATCATGGAGCAACTACAAAAAGAAGGTTTTGTAATAACAGGATCTGCCCAATTTGTTAGAAAAGATGATCCTGTATATGTAGCTAATGTTATAACTTATTATGAAGATCGAGAATTGGAAATCAATTTAGATGAAGCAGCAGATGTCAAAACAGCAATTTATGATGAAATGTTGGATTTCATTATACGCATAATTTTGGTGGAATTTCCACAGTTTCCCATGCAAATGGTTGATTATGTAGCTGATTACGTATTTGCTTATCCTATCCCAGATAATTGCAACAAAACCTTTCAAATAATTGGAGGTAGTAATAGTTATCATTGGAGAACTATTTCTTATGAAAAAGATAAAAATAACGTTGCGACTATATATATTTATGACAGCTTAAAGTGTACCACTGACACTGAAGTTGCTAGAAAGAAACTTTGTCTATTTGAATCGGACTATATAAAGGTAAGGTTTCCTTTAATTAAGGATGAAAATATTATATTTAAAAAAATGAAGGTAAGGCAGCCTGATAGCACTAGTTGTGGAGCATATGCCACTGCCTTTTTATTATCACTTATTTATGGAGAAGATCCCAGCACTGTAATTTATGCACATAGAGATTTAATACGTAATCATTTTGCAAATATTTTACGAACTGGGAAATTATCCGCTTTCCCCAAAATTAATTAGTTATATTCTTAAATATTTTTTTATGATTGTTTGACACTATGCGCTATTGACAAAAAAAAATATCCAAGCGATTTATTAAAGAACTAATTTTTTCCTATATCTAATACACCGCTTGACGTCGCCATTTTTTTACATCAGCGCCGATTTTGTCATTTTTGGTGGTAGTTTTTTTTGCCAATAGCAATTAGGAAATAAATCAGAAAATTTTTTTTTATTTTAAGTTAACAAATTTTTTAATATTGACAAATAATTATTTGAGGAGAAATGATGAATTAATGGCCTACGTGATCAGTTAAACAAAAAAACAAAAAAAAGATGTAATTCGTAGGAGAAAACGATATAGTTGAGTATTGAACTAAAAAATTTGTATGGTAAAATAGTTTAAATAAAACTAAAATTTGATTTGTAAATTATAATTATAAATTTGTTTGATATTACTAATTACTATATGAATTTGAAATGTGCATGAAAATTCAAACAACAATTAATGATAGTATAGGAACTAAAATATATTAAAATAAAATATATTAAAATATATTAAAATTATTAATATACTAAAATTTATTAAAATATATTCTAAAATTTCTGCAAATACAAATATTATAATTTCTTATGTTATTAAATCAGAATAAGTAATTTATGTTTTTTGCAAAAGTTAGTTTATTTAAAATACTAATAAGGTTACAAAGCATGAGCATGAATATACGAAAAAAGTTTTCTAAGAAAATAAAATTTAACTAAAAAAAAAAAAGAAATGAATATTTATTGTGTAAAGTTAGCATATAGTATACATTTTTAATTAGCGGTTTTGACGGGCAAGTATTTACTGAACACAAATTCATGAATAATATGAAACTGCTTTTATTTGTTAATTGTGGTTGAATAAAATCGTACATCAAACATTCTTAATTTTCTCGATTCTACTTATTAAGACAAAAATTATTCTTTATTTTTAAAAGTTAGCATGCCTTTCAAAATAGTTTTAGAAACCTTCTAATTGCATGCAGTAAAAAAAACGTACAGTCGAAAATATTTTTTTACAAAATTGTCCATGGTTGGTTTTTGAAGCAATTTCTTGGGACAAAATTTTTTTATAATCCAAAATTTTTATTTTTAAATAGTATTAGAGTATAGAAAAAAAAGATTTTAATAGCGAGGGATTATATACTAACAATAAATAAATGCACACTAAATAGATTATTGTTTTTTCGTCTTGTAGGTTGGCCTTCTAATACTAATTTTTAAATCAAAATTATTGTCCAATAATCACGTTTACAATTTTTCTATTTAATCTTTTAAAATTTTAGTAAATATGATTTATTTATTTATTATTTTCATATTAATTTATTCATGTAAATCATTTTGAAGACGATATAAAAAAATAAAAGTAAATTTAAATTCATTATCTTTTTAATTGTCGATGAAGACCTAGTTTTTCAGTTGTTTCCTTGTTTTATCTAATTTGATCATGACTCGAGTATAATATAAAACGCTGTCTTTGAAATAAAAAATTAAGGCTTTCTTAGAAGTTACTAAAAAATTACGCAAAAAATCTGAAGATACGAAAGAGTTTGGGACACCACAAAGCACTTTATCAACTTATTTAAAAATCCAAGACAAAATTTTAAAATGAACGTAAAAATAATCTAAAAATAATTCTTTGAGACAAAATAAAATTTCAAGTTTCTTTAAAATAAAATTTAAAATAGAATAAAAATATTTTACAATAAATTAAAAAATGAAAAAAATTACAAAAAAATTTTTTAAACATACTAACCGCTAAGTTAACAGTCCGCAGTCTGTATAAAATGTGACGGGAAATTTTTTTTGTTTTTTTATCATTTTTAGCCATTAGACAAAAATTTTTGATAATTCGAAGTATTTTTCTTAAAAGAATCTTATTTTTTACAGGTAGTATATAAAAATATTTTCGAACAATTTGCTATTTGTAGCGTATGTAATTATTTCACGTTTAATAAGCACAGTATCAAAAAAATTTTGTTTGTTATTATCACCCTTTATATTTCTATCAAATCAATAAAAAACTTTCCAAAATATTCAATGCATATAATGTATTTCTTATTCATCGTTCCAACATTTAAAATCTAAAAAAATTGCATTCATGGTAGCCAACTTAAAATATTATAAAACTTGTATAATACTTTGCTTCAATTTTTCATGTTTCTGGTTTGTCTATGTAAATGTGGAATTATCACAAAATTTGTAGTAATTATTACTGAGTGAATAATTGTTTAGTATAATAAATGAAGTTATAAAGAAAATGAAACATGAAATATAATTCAAGTATATAAGTATAGATATAAGAAAAGGTCGAAAAATTTTTCAAAATAACGAAGAAAAATAAAATGGGCGATAACTTCAATAATCAAGTTCAATTGGATTGAGTTTTGTAAGTAAAAGTTTGATATCATGATGTTTGAAAAGAATTGAATATGAACATCGACGTGAGATCCAACGTGAGAATTTTTTTTTTACACTTCTTTTTTTTTAAATTTTGTTCCAACGTATTTTTTAATAATTTTTTTTTTACATTTTTAAATTACAGAAGATTTTACAATTTAATACTGATTTTCCCGTATCGAAAAATCCTGTGCAAGCATTGTGCACAACGTTGTGCACAAGATGTACACAAGCTTGTGCACAAGTTTGTGCACAAAATCGCGAAATTTTGTGCATAAAATAAAAAAAAACTTAATTTTAATAAGTATGGACGGGAAACCGAAATATAGTCCTCCAGGACTCCAGGTAATACTCAGGAAGGTATTAATAATTAAAAATATCATTTAACAAAAAAGGGTCTAAAAGTTTTCCAATCCGAAAACTCTAAAAACACCCGAAAATAAATTTTCTGCGTTATATTTGGGTTTTCAAAATCAATGAAAACGAATTTGACATGCAATTTTTCATAATTTGATCTTGCAAATATTTTTCGGTTTTGCAAAATGGCGGGCCCGAAAATCAATTTTCTGCATTCGATGAGGTTTTTAAGCTCATTAAAAACGAATTTGAAATGCAATTTTTCATAATTTTATCTTGCAAATATTTTTCGGTTTTCCAATATGGCGGACCGAAAATTTCAAAAACACCCGAAAATCAATTCTCTGCATTATATTTGGGTTTTCATGATCAATGAAAACGAATTTGAGATGCAATTTTTTATAATTTAATCTTGGGGTCTCTCGGGTCCGCCATATTGGAAACCCGAAAAATATTTGCAAGATCAAATTATCAAAAATTGCATTTCAAATTCGTTTTTAATGAGCTTTTTTAAGCTGTGGGTTTTTACCCACATCTATTGCAGAAAATTGATTTTCGGGTGTTTTTTAAATTTTTGGGTCCACCATATTGGAAAACCGAAAAATATTTGCGAGGTCATAATATGAAAATTTGCATCTCAAATTCGTTTTTATTGATCTTGAAAACCCAAATCTAATGCAAAAAATTTATTGTCGGGTGTTTTTAGAGTTTTTGGATACGCCATATTGGAAAACTTTTAGACCTTTTTTTCGGTAAATAATATTTTTAATTAATAATACCTTCTTGAGTATTAACTGGATTCCTGGAGGACTATATTTCGGTTTCCCGTCCATACTTATTGAAATTAAGTTTTTTTTTTATTTTATGCACAAAATTTCGCGATTGCACAGGATTTTTCGATACGGGTTACAAAGTTAAACAATTTTTCCTTGCATCGGAATTTTATTCTTTGCATCTTTTAATATTGTTAAATAAGAAAACTAATAAACATAGAAAATTTTCCCCAAAGAAGATATTTTTTTTTAATCGGCAATTTTAAGTTTTTTAAATAAGGAATTTGATTTGCATCTATCTATATTTTCCAATTTTATATATATTTTCCAAAGCTAGAAAATTGTTTCTCAAGAAACACTTGTAAAAGTTGCAAACGCTACAAAATTAAATAAATTGAAGAAAAAAAAATTACCATAAATGTAAAAAGTAATTAAATTGCATTATTAAATAATTTTTAATAAATAATTTTTAATAATTTTTAAATACATTTAAAATTAAATATCATTCAGATATTATTAAAATTAATAATAATAATCTAACTTAATTACGAGTCACTCAAAAATCGGTACCTTCTTTTTTCTTATTGGTCTTATAACGTTTGTTTTCCAATATAAATTTTTGATGGTAAATAGTTTATAGGTTTTTTTGCCTTACAAATACTTAAAAACTAAGAAAACTATTTTTATAATTTTCCATTTTCAGACCTTTTCTGTCGTCAAATGAAAATTCTGACTTAATCACCGGATTTCTCGGAAAATATAGGACTTTTGTTAGTCTAATTTAGTCAAATTTAGTTAGTTAATCAAACACATCTGTTATATTGTACAAAGAAAAAAAAATAAAAAAAAGAATTTATATTGATAGTGAAAATACGGGCGATAATGATAATAGTTATAGTAAAAAAATTAAAATTTTACTAATTTTTTTTTATTTTATCATTTTATGAATTTGTGTAAAGATTCATACTAAACCCAATCAAATCGGTTTTTTTAAAATCGCATGCTATTATTATATTAATGAAATGTCTTTGAATGTCCCGCTATTCATTCCCCCTCTATGACCACTCCCCAGGCGAGAATGTTTCACGTATTGTTTAGTTTCGCCGTTTTTTGAGCACGAAAAATCAATGCTAGATTAAACGCGCGATCAAAAAGTACATTAAACTTTCTAACCCGGAAATCCCGCGGTTTTGGCATTTCCAAAAAATTAACGGTTATGGACTTGTTCTTACACGTTTTCCGATAAAACACAGAAAAATAAAACTATTATTGTGAAAATAATAACTTTTTGCGTTAGAAGTCGTTTTTTTTTAAATAAAAATAAAAAGCAGTCTAGGCGTCAACATGGCATCAGGCAGAAGATCTTTAAGTAAGAGAATTTTAATATTTATTATTTCACTTATTCTGAGTATACCTACACTTATTCAAAATAAGAATTTTTTCATTTTTATTAAAAATTTAGCTTATTGCTTGAAAATTAAAATAATTTTTTACTTCTTGCTTAATTTTATTAGTCCATGTATTTAAATAAATTATTGTTTATTAATTAAAATAAATTATATAATAATACATAGGGTATTCCTGGCCTGCTTCTTTAGATAATCCTCAAGGACGCGGTCAAGCAGTTGGGAGAAACGGACCTCCTACAATAGCAGCTTTTCCGTTAAGAGTCCCAGGTAATGGTGATCGTGAAATCCCTGTGGGCAATCAACAGCAAATCCAGATCAATAGAAGGGAACGAGCACAGCCAATACCTGCAAATGCTGTCATAGAAAATGTTCATAGAGAACTTCCACCTGGAGGACAATCTCAAATTCCGCCTCTATTGAATGTTCGAGAAGATCAGCATCCTGTAGGTCAAGTACCGCATGAACCACCTGAAAGAAATAATGATCAAATAGACCAACCTCAAAATATTCAACATTTGCAACCAGCTGCAGGTCAAAACCTGCAAAACAATCAAAATGAACGAATTGCGCAAGTAGGCTTTGAACTGCCACCACCATTGCAGCCTCAACTGAATTTCCAAAATTTGCAAGAGGTTGACGGTCAATTAGCTGTTGTGCGAAATGTTCAGGGTAATAACCAAATGCAGCAACTACAGGGTCCTCAAAATCCACCAAACATTTTTCAAAATGTTGCGCTACAAGATCAGCTTGAAGACAATTACCAAGCTAGAGGCCAGCAGCAGCAGCCCTTACAATATCCAATGAACCTAGTAGGTTATCAAGATAGATATTTTGCCCCAATATATCCTTTGATAAGAGGTCAACCCCCACTTCAGTATCGTCCTATTGTGCAACCAGAGGCTGTAGCTCCAGTACCTCAACCATATCAGCCCCAAGAAAATGGTTATGATGTTGGGTTTTATCAACCTATGTTTCTTAATCAGCGTCAAGTACGCAATCGAGCTAGAGAGGTGGGTAATTGGCATCCTTTTGGTCAGCAAGTACGAAGAACTACAGAAGATCATCAGGAGTTTGCAGGTTATTATGGAGTACCTGCAATACCTGATTATTATTATAGAAGAAACCAGCCAAGATACGAGCCCTATTATATAACAACAATGGAAGAAGCCCAAGAATTATTGCAAAAAAAAACAAACCGTAAGCGCAAGTTTTCAAATCTGAATAATTTTATTCGATAAATTGAGCTAACAATTGTTTGGATATTTCGCCTCTGGCTAAATAGTGTGAGGCTCGTCAGTACGTACACTATTTAGCCTTTTCGTAGATACCCATTAATAATAATTTTTGTATAAAACAAAAATCAAAAAATTTTTTAAAATAATAAAATATATAAAAATGTAAGAACTTACTTCGATGAAATCACGCGTTAGACTACTATAAACGAAAGGAAATCTAAAAACCCCCACTACTAAAAAAATTTTTTGTTACATCTGCTTATTGTACTATCATTTTAAACCTTGAAAAATATATATATTTTATAAAATTTCTATTTTTAAAAAAACATCTTAGTTGAATTAGATGAATTTAAACACACTTTTTATATGAACCTAGTACCAATTAAACCAAAATTATATAAACGAAAGACTCGCTTTCTAAGAATTATATACAGTTTTTTTCACATTGGACTGGAACACCAAGTATGAATATTTACAGCATATTTCAATCAAATGCCATTAATAATAATTGTATTTTTTCGCTCATTTGTATATTAAATCTGAATAATTTTATTCGATAAATTGAGCTAACAATTGTTTGGATATTTCGCCTCTGGCTAAATAGTGTGAGGCTCGTCAGTACGTACACTATTTAGCCTTTTCGTAGATACCCATTAATAATAATTTTTGTATAAAACAAAAATCAAAAAATTTTTTAAAATAATAAAATATATAAAAATGTAAGAACTTACTTCGATGAAATCACGCGTTAGACTACTATAAACGAAAGGAAATCTAAAAACCCCCACTACTAAAAAAATTTTTTGTTACATCTGCTTATTGTACTATCATTTTAAACCTTGAAAAATATATATATTTTATAAAATTTCTATTTTTAAAAAAACATCTTAGTTGAATTAGATGAATTTAAACACACTCAAGTTTTCAAATTTTATTTAAATAATAAATTGTTTTATTAATTTTACATAAATATTTTTTAAATGTTTTTAGACAATTAATCGACTAAGGTGGGAAGTACGAACTATCAATAAATATAACAACAACAGGAGGAGAAATTAACAAAGATGAAAAATGTAAAATGTAGCTATATCCTATGATCCATTAAATGTAATTGTTTCAAAAAGAAGACATTGTGGTATTTTTTTCATTTTAAAAAATTTAAAAAAATTTTTTGAAAACTGAACAGATTTATTTGAAAAAGATAAAAAATAAGTCTTAACGAAATAATTGGCTTAAATTTTCATTGTTTAGATTTTTTTATTTTTGGAGCTGAAAAGATTGGAGCAGGGGAGTAAAAATATGGCAAGTAAAAAATTTTCATTTTTAAAATTAAAGTTGAAAAGAGGTATTATTTAAGCTTGCTGCATATTTCAAGATCGATGCTCTAAAAGTGTAGCAATGTCTGTGTCAAGTGTCTGTTAAAATTTTTTTTAATTTTGAGTATCAACGAAACATTTGACAAACATCAAGTACTCATGCTTTTCAGACTTTAAATTTTAATAATTAAAATTCTATGCTCTCCATTTTATTTTTTAACTTTAGAACCAGTTAAACAATTTTAAACATTTGAAAAGAATTAGGTCTAGGAATATTGTCCAGACTTTTTAATTTTTAAAAAATGTTTCACTGATTCTGAATAAAGGATTTTTAAGTTATAAAATAAAATGGAGAACATATAATCATAATTATTAAAAATTAAAGTATGAAAAGCATTAATGCTTTGTACTAATTAGTACTTGATATTTCTCAAATGTTCCGTTAATACTCAAAATTTTAAAAAATGTATACAAACAATTGGCAGAGACATCTCTACACTTTCAGAGCAGCGATCTTGAAATATACAGCAAGCTTTAGCCTTTCATATGAATGAGGATTGTTAAATCGTATAAGATTTTGAACAGAGTAAGCTAAAAGCTTGCTGCATATTTCCAGATCGATGCTCTGAAAGTGTATAGAAATGTTTCTGCCAATTGTCTGAAAACTTTAATTTTTAATTTAATTTTTAAAATTGAAAATTTTTTACTCTATAATTCTTTCGTCAACTCCAAAAATAAAGAAACCTAACTAATCAAAATCTAAGCTAATTATTATCGTATATTTTATATTTAAATTTTTTCTACCAAAAAATAAAAAAGACTTCATTTTTTAATTGTCCGACATAATGCCTAATTTTTTTATATGGAAGTATTAAGTTTAAGAAACATCGACATAATTATCACAAAAGAAGATTATTTACTAGTGTTGAAAAATCTTTTTTTTATCTAAAAAATCTAATTTTCTCCATGAGATAATAAACTTACAGTATCGAGGAAAAGATCATTTTAAGATTTTTTTATGACATACTTTGTTAGGTAAAATAGACCATTAAGAAAACATTTTGTTATTGCTAATGAAGAATAATAGAATCAAATACTTGGCAGCGTTTTGTTTATTACTTTTTCAAAGTTGTTATTTTTATTTTAACATTTTTTACTTTTTAATATTAAATATATTAATAAATAGTAAATTTTTTAAATTTAGCGCTTTTACTGAGTGGTTAGGTTAGTTAAGTATTTTACTATAGTAACACTCCGTTTCTATAGTATAAGTAAAAGTTAAATAATAAGTATAAGGTGCACGTGGAGTTTAAAGTGTATTTGTTTTTTTATTGAACTTTTTTTATATTTATTTACTTTTTAAAAATATTTATTATATTTTAAAAAAATGTAGTTTTGCATTTTTTTTGAAATGTCAAAAATTTATATAGTAAGATCTGATTATGACGGTATATCACAACATTCACAACGAGGTACAAATTGAAGGAAGACGACGAAATTTATTATCCTTGCCCATGAGGTGGTCTGGTCAGTTTAACAAATCTTATTTACTTGCTGAAGAAGAGAAAGCTACTTGCTCTACGTATTCATTAGTAGTAAAAGTTATTTAGACTTTATTGCAAATTGTGAAGAAATTTTTAAGAAATCTGCAGAACAAACTTCTTAAAAAATTGTAAGTTTGTAAAAATTTTACTGAATTTAATGTTTGGATCAATTTTAATTACAAGATTGTTTTTTAAAGGATAAGATTTTATTATTTGTATTTTTAGTAATTGATAAATATTTTTTCAGCTGCAAAAAGATTTAAATATATTATCTACGATACAGCCAGTCGTAGTAGAGAACAAGGAAATTCTATTAAACTCTCAGATGATCAAGGTCTTTTTAACAAAACTGAAATCTAACCTCCAGATCTGATACCACCACCTAATTTTCCAGTATTAGAACATAAACCAATGCCAACAGTTATATCCAATGAGTTAAGATATATGCCGCAACTTAATAAAGATTATATCAAGGTTCATCTGTAAGAAACAATATGAAAAAAGATTTGATTGTTGTATGATGCCAGGTGAATTAAAACTTTTAAATAAAAAGCGAAAGATTGCAAGTAACAAATCATCCCAAAATAAAAAACTAAAAGAAGTGGATATTGATTCAAAACTGAAAGATCTTGAAAATAAAGAAAACGTTCAAGATTCAGAAAAAGATGTTGATAAAAAAATGGATAACGAAAAAGAAGAAATAGACGATGAAATGGATGAAGGAACAGATTATGTGAACAATAATTCTTCCAACAATTTTATTAATCATTCCATTATATTTAAGACACAAAGTTTTTGCTAACAGAATCTGACGACGTGGAATTTAAATAATAAAACGTGGAATTTCACCAATATTTTGTTCTGTATATAAAAATCATTTTTTTTTTAATACAAATTAACTATTAATTTTATTTAAAACTTATTTTTATTGTAGGTACATAGTTTACAAATGAATGAGAGTTTTAGCGCATATCAACTGCATAAAATACCTGAAAAAACTTCTTTCAGAAAACATGAAAGACTTGTTAAAAGTATGACGTTACCTGATGATAAATTGGAGTATTGGGGATTTTATCTGTTGAAAGGTTTAACTGTTGTTTCAGTGTATTCAAGGTATGTATTTTAATTCTGATTTTCATGCTCTAAAAATTAAAAATTTTATTTCTTTAGGTATGATGGAGCAAGTATCCTAGCCATAAAAGGTGATCGTAATTAAAATTTTTGTGGTATCTATAAACATGCTGAAAAAAATGTAGATGAAGTTAAAGTGAGGTCAAAAAGAAATCAACAGACAATTAAACCTGAATTATTAGATAGAGAAGTTAAACATGGGGGGAATGCTGTACAAAATTATTCTAGTGAAGAGTCAGAAATTTCAAGTTTTAAAAATAGTTTATTACATTGTTTTCAAGGTAATGTCCTTGTGAAAACTGAATTTAATTTTTCAACTAAATGTATTAATTTGAGTTATCTATTAAACGGAAAGGAACATTTACAAGCGAAACATGAAGTTGCCGAAGATGGATACTACATATTATATATTCTTACTTTGGCGAAATGAAAGTATGAGATCGGAAGAGTTAGTTCCAACAGAAAAAGATAAAATAGAAGACATCAATAAGATGAAGTATCAATAGGCTTGTACGATCACTGCAACTGCAAATTTACTATGAGAATATAATTTTATTTCTTATTACGTTCATTAAACAGGAATGTATCAGTAAATAAATTTTTCTTTGAGTTGACTATTGTATATATGTGTTAGTATCATTCAATTTTGTAATACGTGTTGAATTTTAATACATCAACTTGAATAATTTGGATGCTGCATTATAAATGCATAATAAGTTGGAATTTTAAAGCAGTTATTTTGGAACAGTGATTTTGATGGTAAAATAAATTCAGTTAACTATCTCAAATAAAGTAAATTTGGACTGGAATGTGGTGAATCTTTGTGAAATAGAATATTAGATTGGAGGAGTTCATAGTAAAGCGTCAAATATATTTTGGAGCCTGTCTTTGTAACAGTAATCCTCGAGTTGAGCCACTGTTTTTATATTAAATTTCATTTAATTAGGCAATCAAGCAGAATATTAATATGTTTTAAATAATTATGAACAAAGATAAAGAAAAAGATAGAGGACTTACGCTTATATTCATGTTCCAAAGATGTGGAGCTGAAGTTAAAGGAACATTATTATATTGAATTAAAGTTTCTGCTTATAAATAAACAACCTAGTCAGACAATATCATTGTTTATAACATAATACTTAAAAATTTCAGAGGTATTTATTTTCTTAATTAAAAAATGGCATTAAAAAAAACAAAATCTGGTAATAGGAACAGATGCTTTTAAAATTTTATTTTTTATCAATTATATATAAATTTAAGTAAGATATTTTATTTAATGCATATAATGATTGCATAATTATTTCTAGTCATATTTTTGTGCCAAAACAGTATCGTACATTAGAAACAAAGTTTTTTAATTATTTTAAGCTGCTTATGAAGAAATAAAAGTTAATAATAAGTAGAGAATTTAAAACATATATATTATTATTTAAAAATAAAATTTCATATTCAATTTTAAAAATAGTTTGCTTTAAAAGAATTAATACATGCATGCTACTTTCTTTTTTATGTTATTCTTTTTTCAAAAACTTATTTTGTACATAATTATCTATATGTAATAAACAAATGATTTCATGATCATTAATAAAATAAAAATAAGTAAAAAAAATATAATATTTGATAATCTTTTTCAAGCATGCATTTTTCTAGAATAAAAAAATCAAAAAAAAATTTTTGGTACAGTGTAAGTGATAAAAAACTGGTAATTTCAATAAAAATAAAAAACTGATATATAAAAACGAGTATAAAAAAAAAAGATTTGGTGCAGTGTGAATTTAAGTTCAATTAAATCTGATAAATCCAAACAAAAATATTTATAAATGTAAAATAAAATAAATTTGCAAATTAAATAAGATCTAAGATATGAACAAAATAGTATTTGTAATAATACAAAAATACTGTTGAAATATATTCTGGCTAAAAAATAATAAATTATAATTTACAAATTATAAGTAAATAAATTTAATCATTTTCATGCATAATTTTATTTTTTTTTAACAAAGAATGAAAATTGATAATTTACACTTAATATTTATATACACATATAGTAAATAATCACGTATCATAGTTGCACGGTTACAAACTTCACCGCTCAACTCTGGCGCTGAAGTCACCTACAAGAAAGAACCATAACTTCTACCCCCTCTTAAATAATTTCATTATATAAGAAAATGGATATCGTCTGCCTTGAACATGAGAAAATAAAAATTTCAAAAAATTATAATTTATAGATAAAGTTAAATTGATTGTTCACAACTTCAAAAAACTAAATAAATTTCCATTTATATTTTCTTTTGTTTTATATATGAAAAAACTGAAAAAATTTCATTATATAAGGAAATAGATATCGCCTGTCTTAAACATTAAAAAATAAAAATTTCGGTAAAATATTTTTTTTTACTTTAGCAGAAACTATACGTCATTCTAAATTTTTTTGAAATAGTGTCCTATCAATGTTGTAATAGTGTTTTATATAAAAGTTTGAATTCCAAATATTTTTACGCAATGATAGCATTGAAATATTTTTATTAACTTTAGCAGAAACTATACGCTATTCTATATTTTTACGATTAGTGTCTTCTTTTATATGAAAGTTGGAATTTCAAATATTTTTATTTTTTTGAATAGTGTTGTGTTTTATACAAAAGTTGGGATTTTAAATATTTTTATGCAATGAAATATTTTTATTGACTTTGGTAGAAACTATACGCCAATCTGAATGTTTTTCGAATAGTGTCCTGTTTTATATGAAAATTGTATTTTTAAATATTTTTATGCAATGATTGCATTAAAATATTATTATTGACTTTAGCAGAAACTGTATTTCATTCTAAATTTTTTTGAATAATGCTCTGTTATATATAAAAATTAGAATTTAAAATATTTTTATGCAATGTTAACATTGAAATATTTTTATTGACTTTGGCAGAAACTATACGTCAATCTGAATGTTTTTCGAATAGTGTCCTGTTTTATACAAAAGTTGGAATTTCAAGTATTTTTATGCAATGTTAACATTGAAATATTTTTATTGACTTTGGCAGAAACTATAGGTCAATCTGAATGTTTTTCGAATAGTGTCCTATTTTATAACAAAGTTGTAATTTCAAATATTTGTATGCTATGATTGCATTGAAATTCTTTTATTGTCTTTAGCAAAAACTATACGCCATTCTAAATTTTTTTCTTATAGTCACCTGTTATATACAAAAGTTGGGAGTTTAAAAATTTTTAAGCAATGGTAGCATTGAAATATTTTTATTGACTTTGGCAGAAACTATACGTCAATCTGAATGTTTTTCGAATAGTGTCCTGTTTTATACAAAAGTTGGAATTTCAAAAATTTTTATGCAATGATAGTATTGAAATATTTTTATGAAAAAATAATTAATATTATTACTACATAGTGAAATTCATATTGGTTGTCTACAATCTGATAAAAATACTAAAATTTCAATTTACACTGTTGGCAGTTTTACGTATCAAAAAAACAAAAAAATAAAATATAGAAGTCGGCTGTCCCAATTATGAAATAAAAAATAAATTAGATATAGAGCCAATTTCGGTTACGTATCCTGAGGTTTAATTCGGGATACGTAATAAATAAATATAAATATGTTTTATCCTGGAGATATTGAGTGCCCCAGGTATTTTAATACTTATATGAGTAATTCTTAGTGAAACTTTACTAATGGAAAGGTAAAAGTCAGGGATTTGAAAAAAACTAATTAGGTTGGGTTTGGTATACGTTCATAAGATACCATACCAAATTTTAAGGTTTTAGGTTCAAAGGGTACAAAATGGCGGCTATTTTTCGGCCTTATATGGTTTTAAAAAAAAATCATTTTTAAAAATGACAATTTTCGATTTAATTTTTTCTACCCTCTGAATAAAGCTGAAAAATGGTTTTCTTAACTATGTCTTATGTACAATTTCCCGCTGAATTCGAATCTGCCACCAGTTTTTCAAAAAAACGCCAAGGAAAACCGAAAAATTGGAAAAACTAAGAAAACTCATTTTTTTTCAAACGCAGATTTTTCATACAGTCGTAACTTTTTTTTTTTCCTAACCGGTCTTAAAATTTTTGTTTTTGTATGTACTTTTTAATAAAAAAAAAATTTTAGCGAGTATTTGCCTTTTAAGTACTTAAAAATCCATTTCAATATATCCCATTTTCACGAAATTTTCCATTTTCAATTTTCCGGATTTCCTTGTCACCTAATGAAAATTTTGACCAAATTTTCGGATTCCTCGAGAAATTTTACTAAAGAACCCCTTTTTTGAAAAGTTTTTGATGTTTCCATAACGCTATAGAAATAAAAGAAATAGCAAAATACTGAACAACTACAAAATACGAAAATGTTATAAAATAGGGTTTTTTCGTAATCTTTAATTCAAAGCTGCAACCTCGACAGTTAACCAAATACTTCCAATTGGTCTAATTTTTTTCGTATAAGTGTTACCTTTTAATTCTCGTACACCGCAATTTTTTTAAATTAATTCTCTCACGGCAATAGTCAATAAACCAAACGCCTATTCTTACCCCAAAATGAGCAATTTTTAAATTGCTGCCAAAATTCTAATTTTTGATAGAAATGGGTTCTGTAGGCCTTGAAAATTTTCTACAAGCACTAAGTTTCCAAAAAATTTTTACTTGTTTTTTTATAGTTATTTTTTTCGCAGATATGATAATTTAAAGTCAGAGTCCCATTTTTAGGGTTTTTGAAAAAAGTCAATTTTAATCTTTATCTCTAAAAAGTGGATATCTTAGAAAATATTTGAAGAAATAAGACGAGTAAAATTTTTTTGGAAACTTAGTGCTTGTAGAAAATTTTCAAGGCCTACAGAACTTATTTCTATCAAAAATTAGAATTTTGGCAGCAATTTAAAAATTGGTCATTTTGGGGTAAGAATAGGCGTTTGGTTTATTGACTATCGCCATGAAAGAATTAATTTAAAAAAATTGCGGTGTACGAGAATTGAAAGGTGACATTTATACAAAAAAAATGAGACCAATTGGAAGTATTTTGGTTAACTGTCGAGGTTGCAGCTTTGAATTAAAGATTACGAAAAAAACCTATTTTATAACATTGTCGTATTTTGTAGTTATTCAGTATTTTGCTATTTCTTTTATTTCTATAGCGTTATGGAAACATCCAAAACTTTTCAAAAAAAGGGTTCTTTAGTAAAATTTCTCGAGGAATCCGAAAATTTGGTCAAAATTTTCATTAGGTGACAAGGAAATCCGGAAAATTGAAAATAGAAAATTTCGCGAAAATGGGAAATATTGAAATAGATTTTTAAGTATTTAAAAGGCAAATACTCGCTAAAATTTTTTTTTTATTAAAAAGTACATACAAAAACAAAAATTTTAAGACCGGTTAGGAAAAAAAAAAAGTTACGACTTTATGTAAAATCTGCGTTTGAAAAAAAATGAGTTTTCTTAGTTTTTCCAATTTTCCGGTTTTCCTTGGCGTTTTTTTGAAAAACTGGTGGCAGATTCGGATTCAGCGTGAAATTTTACATAATACATAGTCAAGAAAACTATTTTTCAGCTTTATTCAGAGCGTAGAAAAAATGAAATCGAAAATTGTCGTTTTTTAAAATGATTTTTTTTTAAAACCATATAAGACCGAAAAATAGCCGCCATTTTGTACCCTTTGAACAGTACACAAGTTATCATCAGTTATAAATTTTAAAATCAGAGGGTAACGTTTTTATATTACAAGCAAAAGTTACATAGTTAGATTTGTTTATATTCAGACTTAAATGATTATCATTGAACCAGTTATAAGCTTTAATTAAAATATTATTAGCTTTTATTTTTGTATCAACCCAATTTTTACCATATACGAGAATAAATGTATCATCTGCAAAGAAGACAATATTGTCATTTATTAAAAGCAGATCATTAATAAAGATATTGAATAGGATCGGTCCTAGAACCGATCCTTGCGGAACACCAACAGTAACAATTTCATCATCACTAAAGACACCATTAACCTTAACTCTTTGCGTTCTATCAGTTAGATAGCTTGAAATAATTTGAAGAGCTAGACCTCTTATCCCTATGGCTTCCAATTTATCTAGCAAAAGCTTGTGATCCACAGTATCAAAAGCCTTTGCTAAATCTAGGAAGATACCCACGGATTTCATAGAATTGTCTAGATTTTCATAGACAATTTTTGAGACATAAGCAATAGCATCACTTGTTGAGATGCCCGTTTGAAAACCAAATTGTCTGTTCGATATGATTTGATATTTATTCAGAAAATTATTTAGCCTTAATTTAACAATTTTTTCAAACATTTTTGCAATATTTGAGGTAAGGGAGATGGGTCTATAGTTATTAATTAACTTTTTATCACCTGCTTTATAAATTGGGATAATTATTGCTTTTTTAAAATGTGTGGGAAATACAACCTCATTAATAGATAAATTAAAAATATAAACTAATGGTTCAGTTATATAATCAATCGAACATTGTATTACCTTGTTATTAATTCCATCAACAATACTGGCTTTATTTTTATCAAGCTTTTTAATAATATTTTTAACTTCTATTGAGTCAGTAGGACTTATAAATAAAGAGTGAGCACAAGTATTAGTCTTAGAAGTAATATTTTCATCATTTTTTTTCCTTTTTTTTTTATTTAGATTTTTACCTATATTAGAATAGAATTGGCTTAATTGGCTTCATTGGCAATCATTTTATCTTCTGTCTTATTTGTACTTACAAAATTTTTATAAGATTAAATCTTATTTTACATCCTTTCCATTTTTCTAAAAATTGAATAACTGAATACTTTGTTGTAATAATAATTGATTTAGATGTACGTCATTTCATTTACTTTTAATCAATTTTCAAATAGCATGTTTAGGATTATTTCACCTAATTTCTTTTCTCTCCATTTTTTGCAATAACTAAACTTTTAAGTTCTAATCTATTACTTTCAAATTGACTCCTATTATAAATAATTTTTAAAAACTTAATTGATCATGTTACTTGATCCTTTCGCATTTCCTAATTATTATTTTGGCGAAAGATGAAAGTTTGCGAGCTTCTGATTGTGAAAGACTGCGTTGCAAATTAAATTGCGAATTTTATGTAAAATATCATCAAATCTTTAGTACAAATTAAAAAAAATTTCACTCCATCGTTAAATATATTTTAGCAGTCTGTAATATGAAAAAAAATAATAATTTTTATCGTAGATTCTCGATGGTTTTGTATATGCAAAAAATTCACTTTGTAGTAAAATTAGGATAGGTCGGCTGTCCCAAGTATGAAACAGTATAAAATCAGGTTAGGTCGGTTGACCCAAGTATGAAAAAGTACAAATTAAAAAAAATTTCATTCCGTCATTAAATTTATTTTTGCAGTCTGTAATATGAAAAAAATAATAATTTTTATCGTAGATTCTCGATGGTTTTATATATGTAAAAAATTCACTTTGTAGTAAATCCGATTATGTCAGCTGTCCCAAGTATATCCGGTTAGGTCGGCTGTCAAAAGTATGAAAAAATACAAATTTAAAAAATTTCATTCCGTCGTTAAGTATATTTTAGCAGTCTGTAATATGAAAAAAATAATAATCTTTATCGTAGATTTTCGATGGTTTTATATATGTAAAAAATTCACTTTGTAGTAAATCCGGTTAGGTCAGCTGTCCCAAGTATGAAAAAGTATAAAATCCGGTTAGGTCGGCTGTCCCAAGTATGAAAAACTATAAAATCCGGTTAGGTCGGCTGTCAAAAGTATGAAAAAGTATATAATCTGGTTAGGTCGGCTGTCCCAAGTATTAAAAAGTATAAAATCCGGTTAGGTAGGCTGTCTCAAGTATGAGAAAGTACAAAATTAAAAAAATTTCATTTCGTCGTTAAATATATTTTTGCTGTCTTTAATATGAATAAAATATTAATTTTTTTCATAGCTTCTAGATGGTTTTATATATGTAAAAAATTCACTTTATAGTCAAATTAGGTTAGGTCTGCTGTCCCAAGTATGAAAAAGTATAAAATCCGGTTAGGTCGGCTGTCCCAAGTATGAGAAAGTACAAAGTAAAAAAAATTTCATTCTTATAATAACATATAAACTTTATAAATATAACAGTATATTTTATTAGAGTATATTTTATTTCGATTTATATATGTTAATTTCAAAAAATTTCATTCATTTGTTTTAAATATGAAAAAAAAATATTTTATTGTAAATCTTATTTTGATTGTTTTCAACTTATAAATTTTCAATATATATTTTATTTCGTTTTTTCTATGAAAATATCATTAAATATCATTCTAATGACCTAAACATGAACAAATTGAAAATTTGTGACACATGAAAATTTCAAAAAAATATATTTTGTTGCAAAATTCATATTGATCGTTGACAACTTCAAATTAATATTAAAATTTATCTTCTTATAAATTTATAATGTATATTTTATTTCGTTTTGTTTATAAAAATGTCATAAAACAAAATATTTTATTGCAAAAGTCATATTGATTGTTCATAACTTTATAAATTGTAAATGTATATTTTATTTAGTTTTTTCTATGAAAACATCATAAAATTTCATTCGTCTGTCTTAAACATATAAAAAAAAAATTTCAAAAAAAAATATTTTATTGCAATAGTCATATTGATTGTCCAAAAATTTATAAATTTCTAATGTTTATTTTATTGATGTAAATATATTATCTATGAAAATATGATTAAAAAAAATGATAGAACTTTAGAAATAACAAAAATTTTCCAAATAAATATTTTATTGCAAAAGTCATAATGATTGTTCATAACTCTAATTTATATTTATAAATTGCCAATGTATCCTTTATTTTTTTTCATTTATGAAAATATGATTAAAAAAAAATATTTTATTGCAAATATCATATTGATTGTCCAAAACTTTATGAAAATTTAATAAAATTTCATTTGTCTGTTTTAAACACGAAATAAAGAAATTTCCTGAAAAAATATTTTATTGCAAAAGTCATATTGATTGTTCATAACTTTATAAATTGTAAATGTATATTTTATTTAGTTTTTTATATGAAAATATCATAAAATTTTATTCGTTTGTCTTAAATATGAAATAACAAAAATTTTCCGAAAAAATATTTTATTGCAAAAGTCATAATGATTGTTCATAACTCTATAAATTGTTAAAAATTTTAATAATTTTTCACAACTTTATAAATTGCCAATGTATATTTTATTTTGTGTCACCTATGAAAATACATTTAAAAAAAATATTTTATTGCAAAAGTCATATTGATTGTCCAAAAATTTATGAAAATTTCATAAAATTTCATCTGTTTTAAACACGAAATAAAGAAATTTCCTAAAAAAATATTTTATTGAAAAAGTTACATTGATTGTTCATAACTTTATAAATTGTGAATGTTTATTTTATTTAGTTTTTTCTATGAAAATATCATAAAATTTCATTCGTTTGTTTTAAATATGAAATAATAAAAATTTTCAAAAAAAATATTTTATTGCAAAAGTCATATCGATTGACCAAAACTTTATAAATTTACATTGTATATTTTAGTTTGTTTTATACATGAAAAGTTCATAAAATTTCATTCGTCTGTCTTAAACATGAAAAAATAAAAATTTCCCAAAAAAATCTTTTATTGCAAAAGTCATATTGATTGTTCACAACTTGATAAAAGTTGAAAATTTTCAATATATATTTTTTGTAATATAAAATAATATAATATATATATTTTGTCTCAGATATTAAAAAAATTTTTTAAATTATAAATTTTTTTGTAATTTAACATAAATTGGTTTTCTACAGATTTCTCTTTAATGAAAGGGTTAAATTAAAAACCAAAAAAACTTGTTTTAGATAACGCATTAAAAAATACATAACACTTTAGTTTGATCGTTTTGGTGATATAGATTTTGAGCTACGAAGTGATTAGCGTGACGACTTTTTTAGTGTTTAAATTTTGATTTTTTTGGCTTCAAACAGTTGTAACTCTGAATCATGAGCTCGGATTAAAAAAAAAAACGTCAAATCGATAGCATTTTTTCCAAGGAAATATTTGCACTAAAGTACATCTCAAAAGACTTCTTAGATCCTGAAAAAAATCAGTTTTTGTGAAAAAATAAAAAATTTTTTTACGTTTTCAACCAGTAACTTCGGAGCTTAATACTTCGGAATCTATTGATAATTTTTTAAAAATAAAAAAAAATCCTAAAGATATTTATTTGAAGATTACTTTAGGTGTTTTCGTCCATTCAAAACTTTAGAAATTGACTTGTATTAAAATCAAAAATATTAAATTTTTTCAATTATTTCATTTTAATATATACTAGTATTAGGCGCGCGTCGCGCGCTGAATGATTTAAAACTTTCAACCTTAATTATTTTCTTAAATACCAAAATTTATTTTTACTTTAAATTTTTTATAGATATCAACTACTCAACTAACTAACTAACCTCAAAAATAATAGAAACATAATATAAACAATATTAACAATGAAATTTGTATGAGCCAATCAGAATGACACTTTTAGCGATGACAATGTACATAGTTACCGTATCGATGACTAACCCATTTTTAGGATAGGATATTCACCATTTAATAACTTTATTTATTACTTTATTACAATAACTGATACTTTTTTATGAATTTATTTGGACATTTTATTTTGTTTCAACCATTTGGATTAAAAAAATGTATAACCGGTTTGTGTAACTACACAACCAACGAGCATGGAACATGTTCACTCGCATAACGGTAATAAATCCAAAAACCGAAATTTCAATAAATCCTGAAATTTAAATTATCCTAAATCCATAAACTTAAAGTATTCTAAGTTCTTGTACTTATCAGAGCCTGATCAGGCCCTGACTCCCACTTCAAATTATTCTAAGTCCCTAAATTGAAAATATTCTAGGCCCCTCTTTTAAAAACATTACTTTTTCACCCCACTCCTAAAAACATCAATTTTTTACCGCCCCTAAGAACGCAAATTTTTCACCCCCCCCCTAAGAACGTCAATATTTCACCCCCCCCTGCCAAGCCAAACTTTTTCAATTATCCCATCCAATGAACATGTTCCATGTTAAAAAGAATGTATTCCTTCCATGTATTATACTTATAATATAATAAATACTTTATGAAATTAATTTTTTTTAAAACAATTTTTACAATTCTGCTTCTTATTAAACTTTTAATGGTTATATTATATGATATTAAAACCATGTTGAAAGATTCTTGATCCTGAGTAAAATATGTAAAAATATTAACAAATAAAATCAAACACCCTTCCTATTATTAAATAAACATTTTACCTTTTAACAAAATTACAATATATATTTTACAACCTAAACGTGTAATTGACCAATTCATGAAATAGTCAAGCTCAAAAAATAGTAAAAAATTTGACCAATTCATAGTCCATTTCACCCTTCCCCCCTGAAAACGTCACTTTTTCACCCCTCCTGCCGAACCAAACTATAATCAAATAACCCTTCCAATGAACATGTTCCATGTTAATATCAGTTATTTTATATAAATAAGATGAATTTTTAATAAAAATTTTTTCACTTTTATGTAATTTATTACTTTTCAAATAATAATAATAAGAAAAAAAATAATATAACCCTATATACTTTTTTTGGAATATCAATTTGCGACTAATGAAAAACCAAAAAAAAAAATAATTTAAATTTAGGTTATATATTTATTTTTTCTGCAATAAATAAACATTACTAATACTATGAATAATCATACATAAATACACAACGATTTTTATTATGAGTCGGTATTAGTAGCCAATCAGAACGCTTTTATTGCGATAACAATGTACAACAATGTACATAGCAACAACTCCTTTTTAGAATAGGATAGGAGGATTACTGATTTTGGTTATTAATTTAACAAAATAAATTTAAAATCATATATATTTATGTATGTTTTGTAAAAAAAACATAAATAATGATTACAAGAATATAAACCATTTTTATTTGTTTTATATCCATCAAAAATACCTATAAATTTCCATATATGGATATAAATGAAAATATGGATATAAATCCCCACACATATTATATTTTCTAGAAATAATATGAATTCTATAGAACAATGTCATATATTTTTTAATAATTCTTATTAAAAAATTAAATTTGGGACTAAATTTTAAAAATATTTAATAATTTTACAAAAAAGAGGAACGGTAAAGGTTTTTTACTGAAAAATTAATTTAATTTCTAGACAAATGAGTAAAAAAACTTTTCGGTTTAGAAAGTATTTTATTTTTATGATTGAAACTTGCTAAGTATATAATAATTTAATTTCAATGCTTTTTAATCGGAGATCTAGGGGGGTACGTTAAAGGCTTTTTTTGTCCCTTCGTGTTTATGAACTGATTTCGTTTTCCTATTGAACGACTATTTAAAGCGCTCTTGGTATAATTAAATAATAATTCTAAAAATGATATTTTTAAAACTATAGTACTTTCATATCGTAATATCATATCGGAAATATCATTTTTACTCGATTTCTGATATCTAATTCTTAATTTCTTGAAGACTTTAGTGTTACAATTTTTTGAATTTAAAAATAAAAAAAAGTTGATTTAATTTCTTTTTGAAACCTATATATTGTCTAATTTGTTTACACAGGAGTTATAATTTTATGAAATTCGGCGTCTTTTTATATCTGAATAATGCTAAAAAAATTTCTTATTATTTTTTCCGTCCAAGTAAATTATTTTTTTTTATAGGCATATTCTTTTTTTCCCAAAAAAGTTAACCTGGAGCAAAACTGGCGTAATTTTTAAACAGAACGCGTGTTGACGCGCGTTCTTTTTATGACTGTAATTCAAAAAATAAAACGTTTTTTTGGGATAAAATTCTTTTACTAAAAATTAAATGTCAAAACATGTTTAATATAGCTTTTTGTCGATAGCAGTAAATAATCTATTAACTTAAAATAAAAAAAATTAATAAAAATTTAAATAAAATACAATCTAACCTACAAAATGTTTGAAATGAGCGCGCATTTTTTTCTCGGTATATGTCCAGTTCTATTTTTTCGGGGAAAAAAGAACAGACTTTATATTAATTTTTTTTCTTTATGGGTGTACTCGTGGGTGTAATATCTAATTTTTTCAAGAAGATTTCTAAATGACAATATCAAAGGGAAAGATAATTTTTAGTTTTTCTTATGCCATTATATTTTTTAGGTAAAATGACCATTAAGAATATTTTGTTATTGCTTGAAGAACCATCTTGCCAATAATTTGATATCTTTTATTTTATTTTCTGGCGTAGTAACTAATTTTTTTTATGAGAGTTTAAAATAACAATATCAAGAAAAAGATAATTTTTAGTTTTTTTGTTATTTTACTTTATTAGATGAAATCGACCGTTAAAAATATTTTGTTATTGCTTGAGAAGGTGCCAATAATTTTGAAAAAGTTTTTTCTATAATTATAATTAACAAAATTCAATATTTTCTAGTATTTATTTTCTTAATATGTTTACTATTACCAGGTGCATCAATTAAAATAAAAATTTTAATCGCATAAATGACACATTTAATGCATTTACGAAAAAATTCTCACGCCAAGAGCGCTTTAAATGGTTGCTAAATAGGAAAACAAAATCAGTTTAAGTTCATAAATCATGAAGGGACAAAAAAAGCCCTTACCGTACCCTCCTATATCTCCGATTAAAAAGCGATGAAATTAAATTATTAAAAATTTAGCAAGTTTTAATCATAAAAATAATATACTTTCCAAAAGGAAAAGTTTTTTTACTCATTTGCTATAAATTAAGTTGATTTTTCTGTAAAAAAGCTTTTACCGTTCCTCTTTTTTGTAAAATTATTAAATGTTTTTAAAATTTAGTTCCAAATTTTGATTTTTTAATCAGCATTATTCAAAAATATATGATATTGTTCTATAGATTCCGTACAAAGCCACTGTATACAGTGGTGTATTCAGTAACTGTATACAGCCCTTTGTACAGTTTTTCACGGAATAGAGACACTGTATACAAAATTCTTTTTTTTTTAACAAAACATTAATTATCACGTAAGAAATGGGCCCTAGGGATACATAATATGGTCAGGGGAATTTTTCGCTACTCAGAGGAACAAAATAACCCTTAGATTTTGTTCATCTGAGTAACAAATAATTTTCCTGACCATGCATCCCTAGGGCCCATTTCTTATGGGCTAATAAGTGTTTTGTTAAAAAAAAAAATTTCTGTATACAGTGTATGTATTCCATGAAAAACTGTATACAGGACTATATACAAAGATTTTTTACGAAGAATTCATAATTTCTAGAAAATATAATATGTGTGGGGATTTATATCCATCTATGGAAATTTATAGGTATTTTTGATGGGTATATAAAACAGTTTATATTCTTTTAATTATTATTTATGTTTTTTTTTACAAAGAATACATAAATATATATGATTTTTAATTTATTTTGTAAAATTAATAACCAAAATCAGTAAATTATATTAAAGTAACAAGCAAAATAATGATTTGAATTTTAATGGCTTTAAGCAGTTTTTACCTTATAATTTTTCAATTGTCAAAAAACGTAATAATTTGACGTAAAATATTCATTGTAATGGTATTATTTCCGCCCTTACGGAAATAACGACATTAAATTTATTTTATTGAAATTTTACTTTTAATAATTTTACAAGTTCGTTGCTATGCGCGGGACTTACCAATATACGTATTACTAGCTGAAATAAGAAAAAGAATTTAAATCAAGGTCGCGGGAATTTTCTTGGAAAAGGGAGAGATGCTATTATATTTTATTTAAATAAATTTGACAATTATAATTTCAATTAACACACTAATTTAATTACTTTATTCAAAAATATTTATAATCAACTATAAACTAAAGAAATGTCCTTTATCAAAAATTTATTGATAAACTGTCCTTTATTTAATTATATTATTATAATAATTTCGTTATCGCGACACACACACTAATCTCACTTATTTAGGAGTCGGTGACCTACCTTCTTCATCATTATTTTCTATAACGCCATAATCTTTATTCACTGACATCTTTAATTGATTTATTTTAATTATTCTTCCTTGATTATTTATCTATGATATTTAATATTAATAAACTTCTTCTTCAATTTTCTTAATAATCAGTCATAATGACAATAATAAAATTTTGACACCTCGTTTTCGAATATTCACTGCTATAAATATATCGATATCTGTACACTATATAAAAGCCGGTCGGCTATTTCTTATTAAACTTTTTATTGTTTAAACTTATAATTCTCCTTCAATTTCACGACAAAAATTAGATTTAATTAATTTCACTTCTTACTCAACTTTTAATTATTAATAATCCTTACTTTCAAAAAAAACTGTATAATGGCCGACGACTAGTAATTTAGAATCAATAAAATTAATCGATTAAATCACGACCTTTTAATAAGGTATCTAGTCGTCGAATCCTTATGTCGCGTGCCGTCAATCATCTTCCGGCTTCACTCTCCCCTCCTTCTTCTTAATCTTTACTTGGTCAGAATTTTGTTAATGTGTGCGTGTGTGTCGTGATTTCTATAAAGTATTGAAATTTAAAAATATAATTCGATATTATTATTATTATTTTTGGCGGCTCGTTAGATTTATTTTAAATTTTCATTTTTAATATTTTATGCGTTTGTAACCACGTTACAATAGCCCTCCCCTTAAGGGGGGCTTTAATAAGAAAGCCCTCGACTCCAAAAAAAATAACTTTCACACTATCGAGTACATTTTACTCAGAGCCAGAGCAAAAAAAAACTTTTATGAATTTAATCCCAAAAAAAAAATATATTCAACTAAGAAAAGATACAATTTTTACTTATTTCAAAAATCCTATAAGTTCGCGTTTAAAAACCGAAAATTTCTTTATTTTAATAATCTATCGAGCTCGCGGTTATGTTATCAAAAATAAGTTACTCACGTCTTTTTAACCTTTTGATCCATTCCTCATTTTCTTGGGTTTAGGGTAATAGGGTATTAGGACGGGATTATTTTAATAATATAAGATAATATTTGATCTAATTTTAATTTATATGAGTGACTAGGTCGTGACTAAATTTAATTGGATTAATTTTATCCTATCATATTTTTCTTTAGTTACTAATCTTAAAGGAGAATTTTCCTATTTTGATCTTTGGTCACAAAAAAAAATAATAATACGAAAAAAAATAAAAATATAAGTAAATAAAAACGAAAAAAAATTAAGGTTTAAAAAAAAAAATTTATTTATTTTGAATATTTTCTGGCTATAGTTATAGCACTTGTCAGAGGATAATAAATGGTGTATATCCGCTCGGTTAACGGGACATTGTCTAGGTCTAATCCGAACAATTCAAGAAGCAAGGATCTACGGCGTTGATACCTAAATTCTACGGGATCTTCGCCTTCTCCGCATGCTTCTTGCGTTTCGTCATCATTAACTTGTGGTTTGGAGTCTGGGGCAGTGATTTCATTGGGGTCGTCTTGCCAAGTGTCACCGTAAGGTGGGGCGGCAAAAAGGCTAGGGTACATTTGCCAAATGGGTTTTGCTTGGTTTCCCCATTTCTTTTTATATGTGGCATAACGGCCTCTTGCATTTGGTCTTTTACACCTCGGGCAGTCCCGCATGATCACTCCAAGTCTCCCACAGTTATGACAGACAAGTTTTTCTTCTTCTTCAGGACATTGTTTACGATTATGGTCTGGTTGTCTACAATTGAAACAACTATAATGAGGGGCGTCAACTAGGGCATCAAAGGGTACAGGGTCTAAATTGGAAAAAAGAACTCCCGTACTTTGATAATCATCGTAGATCGGGAATAGGGGGAATGCATTGTAATGGCGTTCCGGCCTGTTCCTAATGAACGGTTCTTCTTCGTTTTCGTCCTCGTCGTCGTCATCTAATTTCATTTCGTCCTGTAATATTGGTGCTGGTACTAAGTTTACTTCTGGGGCTGGTGGTCTTTCCCTTATTTCATCGGGCACTGGGATATTTAAACTCATTAACGATGGTATTTTCATATAGTAATTATTTTCTTTTATTTCGCTATGTACATTTTCGACATTATGGGGTCTTCTAAGTTTTTCTGCCACTGTGAGTTTCTTTACCGAACCCGTGATTTTAGGTGGTAACAACACACCATTAATATATTCGATGGTATGGGAATCAGAATTAATGTCGTGGTATGGGTCTAGGGCGCAAGCCTGGTCTTCTAACAGCTCTATTAGGGGTAATTGAGTCGTTATCAGTGAGGTTTTGGGGCTTGAGGTTTGACTTAGAGAGTCTGGACTCATCGGAGGGGTTGATGCCTCGCTGTATAGTCCTTTCTCGTCCACACTCTCCTGTAGGTCCCACCACCAGTCTTCTTCCATTGACAGGTCCATTACTAGTTCTTCTGAAATTTTCATTAATATTTTCATCATTATCTATTGATTTTGAATTATTCTCGTAAATTTGGAAAGGAGGTTTAAATCGACGTAGCTGTGACACGTGAACTTTGGGTAATCTACTGGGAGAGTCTACTTCATAAGTGTTAGTTGACAACACTTTAGTGATTTTTGTAGGTTCCTCGTTTCGAGGCGCAAGCTTAGCGGCAAAATGTTTATCCGTTGAAGATAAACACTGGGTCTTTCTAAGAACCATTTCCCCCTCCCTATAAATTACATCCTTCCTACCTTTATCGTAATTTAATTTTTGTTTTTCTCTAGCGTCGTCAATATATTTAGCTACTAAGTCCCTTAAAAATTTCAATCTTTTTAACCTATCTTTCAATAATTCGGGGTCTAACTTATGTACTTCTATTGTATTTTTTTCGTTTTCTAATTCTAATTCTCGACGTAAACTTTTAACTGGTTTTGGTTGTCTTCCATAATTTAAAAATGCAGGGGAAACTTTAGTCGATTCTTGTTTAGCAGTGTTTACCGCATGCCTAAATTCATGCAAGTGAAGGTCCCAATTTCGATGGTCTGACCCTATAAATATTCTGATCATGGTTTTTAGGTTACGGTTTTGGCGTTCGACAAAGTTTGCTTGGGGGAAGTAGGGGGGGTGGTTATAAACCTTACGCCATATTCCTTTAAACGCTTTTTTACCAAGTCGTTATCGAATTCTTTCCCATTATCTGCTAAAAAGTATTCTGGAGTTTCCCATCTAAATAATATTAGTTCTTCAAACGCTTGTGCTATATTTTTACCGTCTTGTTTTCTAAGCGGTTTTAATTCTATCATTTTAGTAAACAAGTCTTGAAAAACAACCAGGTATTTGAATCCACTTTTGCTCCTGGGAAATTCCATGCAGTCAGCTGCTACGACCGTCCAGGGTGTTTCCACGATACGTTTACCCATAAGAACTTGTGGGCCTGTCTGCACAGACTTATGCCTTTGGCATTCTATACAACTTGTAACGTATTCCAAGGTATCGTGGTACATTCCTGGCCAAAAATAAGTTCTCGCTAGTCTGTCGTAAGTTTTTGCGATTCCATAGTGACCTGTGAAAGGTTCATGTAAACTTCGTTTAAAGCTCTTTGTCGCCACTCTAAGGGCAAAACTAACTTCCAATTATTGTCCTCGCCACTTACTGGGTCTAGGAGATAATCTTTTCGGTGTATATAAATTCTGTTGTCGTGAATTTGCCAATCAGGGAATTTCCAGGGCCAAGTTTTTATTTCTTCTAATCTACGTAAATACCATTTGTCGTTAATTTCTTCTAATATGGTTAAAAAGTCTAATTCATCTTCTTGACATTGGTCTCTTAATTCTTTATATGAAATTCGAGATAAGGCGTCAGGAACATAATTTAAGCAACCTTTCCGATATTGAATGTCGAAATCCCATTGTTGCAATTCTAGGGCCCAACGTGCTAAGCGTCCTGTAGGACGTTTTTTAATTTATTCAGCCATTTTAGACTAGAGTGGTCGGTAATGGCTGTGAAATTATAACCTTCTAAATAAGGTCTAAACCTTTTTATGGCCCAAATTAGTGCTAAACATTCTCGTTCGGTGGTGCTATAATTTTTTTCTGCGTCGCTTAACACTCGACTTATATAGACGATTGGGTGTTCACCGTCGTCGTGTTGTTGAGTTAAAACAGCACCCAAAGATTCGTCGCTGGCGTCTGTTTGTACTGTGAATCTTTTTGAAAAATCTGGCCTAGCTAATACAGGTGTACTTACTAAGGCCATTTTTAATTTTTCAAAAGATAACTCAGCAACTTTGTCGATAAATCTTGAATACCATCCTACCATACCCAAAAATCGTCTGAGCTCTTTCAAGTTAGTGGGGGCTGGATATTCTAAAACTGGTCTTATTTTCTCTTTATCAGGTCTTAGCCCGTTTGCATCTAAGATAAATCCTAAATATAAAATTTCTTTGCAACCAAAATCGCATTTATCGGGGTTTATCGAAAGTCCAGCGTCCACGAACTTTTTCAAGACTATTCTAAGATATTGCAGGTGCTGTTCAAAAGTTTCTGTCGCTATGACTATGTCGTCTTGGTATGTCAATACAAATGGTTCAAGGTCAGGTGTAATGATGCGATCCATCAATCTTTGGAAGGTTTTTGGTCCATCAGTAACTCCAAACGGTATTCTGGTGAATTGGAGTAAACCAAGCCCTGGGAGTGCAAAAGCAGTGTACATTTTTGATGTTTCCTCTAGGGGGCATTGGTGGAAGGCTTTGGATAAATCAATTTTGGACAAAAAACGAGCTTTTCTGAGCTTATCCAAAGAAGCGTCCAAATTTGGTAATGGATACGAATCTTTTTCAGTCACTTTATTGAGGTCGCGATAGTCCACGCACATCCTCCAGGTTTTCTGCTGAATTACTAGGAACCATTAATGGTGCACTGCACCAAGAACTGTTAGAATATTCGACTACACCTAGTTTGATCCATTTTTTAGCTTCCTCAATCGCTAAATCCAGTAATTTTGGTGACATACGTCTTACTTTGTGTCTTACTGGAATGGCATCAGGTTTCACCCTAATTTTATGTTTAATTAGGTGTGTTTTTCCTAAGGGCATGGGGAGTGGGGGGAGAAATTCTTTTAAAACTATCAATTTCTTGTTTCTGATCTATTGTAATTTCTTCAATACCCGCACATTCTCCATATAATTGTAAATTATTTGTATTGTCGTTAGAACTAAACCGATGCCATTTTTTGTTATTATCTCTTACTCTCCATTCATGTCCTGCCGCATATACTTCAATTTTAAATAATATTGTAAAATCCATACCTAAGACCATTTCATATTTAATATCTTTCGCAACTTTCAAATCAATATTACCTTCTAACCCATCTATATGGAAACTTACTCTTAATTTTTCAGTGATAGGGGAAATTTGTCCTGTGGCATTCACCATAGCTGTATTATTTAAAGGCTTGAACTTATGTTTAAAATTTTCATAAAATTTTGGGCCTAAATACGAGCCATTGGATCCTGTATCACATAATGCTTTAATACGAACGTTCCCTATAACAATATCAAAAAATAACCTATTATCTGTCGTCATAGCAGCAATATCTAACCTTTTTAAATCCGCTAGAATTTCACTGATTTCAGCTGGTACCGGTGCTTCATCATTTTCTTGCTGTCGTGACGTTTTCGTTATATTGCTATTAGGTCGCATATCTATTGGCAAAGTTTCTTGAATTTTAGAAACTAATTCTCCTATTCTAATCTCAGAGCTTAATGGTTCATTTTCCAATCTTGGCCATAGATATTTAGGAATAGCACCATTTTTAACTCCGTGAATTTTTTTAGGGTCAATAATTTCGTTTTCAATTACTGCTTTGTGAATATTTTCTTTCTCAGGACTTTTAGTTTCTTTCTTATCACTTAAAAATTCCTTTAACAACTCGTCTTTTTCTTCCATACTTATAAGGGCAAAATCGGGGTCAATTTCATTTTCGTCGTCAAAACTTACTAAATATTCCTGGTCATTTATTTCATTTTTATTTAATTCAACATTTATATTTTCATTAACGAATTTTACTCTATTAAATTTAAAATTATTATTACTCGCTCCGTTTATTGTGAACTTGAGGTCGTTGGAGCACTTGCGCCCTCCTGTTGCCAGTTTCCCATAGCCTGATTCTTTTTTGCTAAACAACTGGGGCAATTGGGAAAAGTTACATCTAACGTACCACATCCAAAACAAACTAACCTATTTCCCAGTTGAGGACAGGCTCTAGCCTTGTGTCCTACCTGAGAGCATAATGTACAATTACCACTGAAGGGGGTTCTAATGTACTGTTGAGTATAGTTCTGTTGTGGATAGTTCTGTCGTGGGGCGTTAAATTGTTGTCTTGGCCTGTAATTACTTTGCCATTGGTTTTGATTTACGTAATAGGGGTCAAAATTTTGTTGAGGGGGGTTTGTCGCAAATTGTGGTTCACCTGGCATTCTAGGATAGAATGGCAAGTTACCCTGTTGCTGGAAACCACCCTGTGCAAAATTAGGTCTGCAAGGTCGTAAATGATGCATTTGATTTTGTTGAAAACCTTGTTGCTGGTTTTGTTGCTGCTGCTGGTTTTGCACTTGCTGAGCAGGTTTTTGCTGTTGTTGGTTATTATTTCCAGCTGTTGTCATCGCAGCCACTTCGTCGTTTTGTTCGTTTTCTTTATTTTGTGCCTTTTTCTTGCCTTTTTTACCACCTTTACCCTTGGCAACAGTTTCTGTAGTTGTAACGGGGGTTGGCGGGTCAGAGCTTGTTTGAATTGCTGCAATTTTTGTTTTTGTTGATTTTTCTTCATACGCGACTTCTGGCATGATCATTTTGTCTTTTGACTTAGGAGCAGTGTATCTTGAGCGTATTTCTGTGGCTTGTTCATGCTTTTTTCCTAATTCTAGTAAAGTCTTAAAGCTAGTAATTTCATTAGTTTGCTGGTAATTACCCATGTATTTTTGGTACTCTGGGTGTAAAATGCGTAGCGACATTTTAACTAAGCGCCTTTCAGATAATTTTTCTTGTAATTTATCTGATATAGCTTTGAATTTAGATAGAAATGTCGCCATATTTTCATTTTTACCTTGAGTCCTATGCTTTAGCTCATCTATGTAGTCTTCATCGTCGCGAGGAGGTATAAATCTGTCGATAAAAGCTTGTTCTAGTTCATTCCAGGACTTGAGAGTTTTCTTCTCAGTTCTGTACCATATACCTGCTTGTTTGTCTAAAATAGCCGATAAGGCATATTTTATTTGCTGGAAAGTAAAACCAGAGCTTTCTTGACAGTCAGTTAATTTATCGAGAAAATCAGATGCTTTTTCTGTATCACCGTCAAATTTCAAGGTCCAGTCCCTTAAGGTCCTGGTAGCAACTTTCTTAGCAGCATCTGATAATTCCAGAGTTTTCTTAACCTTCTTATGACCTTCTCTTTCTACTGACTCACTACTGCTGTCACTGTCTAATAATTCCTCATCCGTTATGTCGTTATTCTTATGTGAGCTTTCTTTTGGCTGTTTATTACTACTTTTCTCTAGTTCTTTTATTCTTAACATTTCTGCATTGACTTGGGCTTGGATAAAATTTTGTTTTTCTTTTTCTATTCGTTCTCTTTCTTGGCTTAATCTTAGAGCTTCCTGGTGAACTTTTGTTCGTTCGTCTTGCAAAAGTTCCCATTCTGCTATAATTTGTGAACGTGCCCTTTCTTGTTCAGATTCTTTTGGTGGTACTTCAGGTTGATTCTGTTGATTGTCGATAAAATTTTCTTCTATGTCTTCATTATGTGTTGAATGTGCCATTAAATTAGCATCGTTCTCTGATTCATAAGTTTGTCTTAAGGGCAGATCGTAATTTGGTCTAGTCAAATTATAAGTGGCATTTTCTAGTCTTCTCATACCTCCGTAATCCCAATAAAAACTATCAAGGTTTTGACTTGTCCTTATTGGAGGTCTACTTACAGGTATACTTTCGAATTGTGAGGCAGGGGTCCTATAGTTCATATAATTATAAGCGTATTGTTGGTTATAAAAATCGAACATACTCATTCGAGGGATATTTAATCCCTGGTATAAATTATTGTTGACCCTTAGGCCTGAAGGATCTTCCTGTATAAAAGTGGAAGCTCCTACAATTCTAGAAGTTACCCTAGGACCTCCTTGCGTATACATTGGTCTTATTAAATTATTAATCATTGCACTTGTCGTGATTGGGGCTATAGTTACACTAATAGGGGTTGACGAGTTGGGTGGCAGGGGCGCAGTTGTAATTTGTGTATTTACTGCATTATTATTGGTAGAGCTCGGAATATTTAATCTTATATCGCGTATTTCTGAGATATGTTGACTATTATCTAGATTGCCTCTACTTTCCGAACTAGTAGCAGAAACATTTCTGATTTCGTCATATGATACCTCATTATACGCGGTTTGTAAGGTAAAGGGTGCGTCCCCAGGATTTTTTTCGTCAAATTGACCCTTATGAGAGAGACCTAAAGTGTCTGCTCTCTGGTAAACTGCCCAACCTTCTAATTTGTTAATAGCGACTTTAATATCTTTAATGTGTTTTTGATTACAATAGGTTTTCACTACATTTTTATTTGCAGCTTTTTTATTTTGTGGAAACATTTTGTAAAAATGCAAAAAAAAATTTTTATCTTAACTGTTCAATTCAAAAAAAAATATTTTATTTTATTACTTTCTCATAATAAGGTTTCGAATATTTCGTTAAAAAAAAATTTTATTACAAAAAAAAAAATATTTTTACTTTAATTATTAAAGACTTCCTCAAAAAAAAAGAATTTTATTGTCTAACTTTATCTTCTGTACGTCGAAAAAAGAAAAAAAAATAATTTTCAAATTTTTATTATTATTTTATAGAAAAATTTTCAAAAAAAAAAAAATTTTATTTACAACTTATTTCTCGTTAACATCCTAAAAAAAAATTATTCTATTATTCATTTTCTAAAAAAAAAAATTATTTTCTTTCTTTTATCCTGTTATAACCTAATTAACTGCAGCTTCGTTAATGACTATCACCTCCCCCCTTAAAAAAAAAATTTTCGAGAAAAGCGAAAATTTCCCCAAAAAAAAATTTTTACAATTTTAAATAAAGGGTTAAAATGGGACAGCTGATTGTCGTGATGTCGCTACGTCGTTATAATAGGATATAATAAGTTTTACAACTCGCAAAACTCATTAAACAGGTAAGAAAATGAGGAATGTTTTATATATAAGAAATAAATAATAAAAATAATATAATAATAAAATATGAAAAATAATATGATAATAATGTAATAAAATTATTATAATAAAAAAAATAAAATTTTGACTTAATAATAACTTATTTTTTTCAACAACGCCGTGCACTCAGTGTACTATACATACAACAAAAAAAAGAATTTTTCGTGTATTATAAAGGGTAAAATTTATATGTGTATATAAAAAGAACGAAGGCTGAAGAGAAAAAAAATTTGTATTTTCATATAATTTTTTTGGAATTAAATTTTTACAGTGTTAATTAATGTTAAAATTGTGATTTTAAATTAATTTTATGTAATATGTATCAAAAACAAAGAATTATAATCGAAAAAAAAAATTTTTCAATTTGCCCTAGTTGGTGCGTAAATTTATGTCAGTATATAAGCGCGCGACGAAATTAGTCGCGTCTGAGTGTCATATACCGGCATCTAAATATTCTCACACACATTCACTCTCGATTTTTCTTTATAATTTAACTTTTTATTCTTTTTAACTTTAATTACTATTAATTATTAATTTAAAAAAAATTTTAAGTTTTCAAATTAGAAAAAAGCTTAAATTTTGAAGAAAAAAAAATTTTATTTTATCTTATAAAAAAAATAGCATCTCATTATTCGCGAAAAATTACCGGAAAAAGTTGGGCGCCATTTTGTAATGGTATTATTTCCGCCCTTACGGAAATAACGACATTAAATTTATTTTATTGAAATTTTACTTTTAATAATTTTACAAGTTCGTTGCTATGCGCGGGACTTACCAATATACGTATCACTAGCTGAAATAAGAAAAAGAATTTAAATCAAGGTCGCGGGAATTTTCTTGGAAAAGGGAGAGATGCTATTATATTTTATTTAAATAAATTTGACAATTATAATTTCAATTAACACACTAATTTAATTACTTTATTCAAAAATATTTATAATCAACTATAAACTAAAGAAATGTCCTTTATCAAAAATTTATTGATAAACTGTCCTTTATTTAATTATATTATTATAATAATTTCGTTATCGCGACACACACACTAATCTCACTTATTTAGGAGTCGGTGACCTACCTTCTTCATCATTATTTTCTATAACGCCATAATCTTTATTCACTGACATCGTTAATTGATTTATTTTAATTATTCTTCCTTGATTATTTATCTATGATATTTAATATTAATAAACTTCTTCTTCAATTTTCTTAATAATCAATCATAATGACAATAATAAAATTTTGACACCTCGTGTTCGAATATTCACTGCTATAAATATATCGATATCTGTACACTATATAAAAGCCGGTCGGCTATTTCTTATTAAACTTTTTATTGTTTAAACTTATAATTCTCCTTCAATTTCACGACAAAAATTAGATTTAATTAATTTCACTTCTTACTCAACTTTTAATTATTAATAATCCTTACTTTCAAAAAAAACTGTATAATGGCCGACGACTAGTAATTTAGAATCAATAAAATTAATCGATTAAATCACGACCTTTTAATAAGGTATCTAGTCGTCGAATCCTTATGTCGCGTGCCGTCAATCATCTTTCGGCTTCACTCTCCCCTCCTTCTTCTTAATCTTGACTTGGTCAGAATTTTGTTAATGTGTGCGTGTGTGTCGTGCTTTCTATAAAGTATTGAAATTTAAAAATATAATTCGATATTATTATTATTATTTTTGGCGGCTCGTTAGATTTATTTTAAATTTTTATTTTTAATATTTTATGCGTTTGTAACCACGTTACATCATTATGGCGAATCTTATGCAGTACACTGAAAAACCGGTACCATTGAAACAATGACTTAGAAGCAATTGATATATGCCAATGACGGATATCATAAATTCAATGGCGAGATTGAAATTATTTCAAATATTTAAAGCTATTGAAATGATTATGAATACATATCATTTCAATGTATAATAAACAGAAAATAAGTAAAAATTTATTTTTTTTTTCTTTTTTTTTTTACATTTATTATTTTATTTTAATGTTTACTTATTTAATTATTCCTCGCTTGTGTATTTTTTTTTTAAGGTGGTATATTGTTAATTTGTTATATTATTTTTCGACTTTTTTTATTAATTATTTTTTTTATTAATTATTATTACATTATTATACATTTATGAATTTAATTTTTTTTAAATTTATAATCAAATAAAAAAACTGCGACTTCATCCGGGATCGAACTGGATACCGTTGTGAACCGTGTTGATCAGTGAGCAGCGACCTTATCCATTACGCCAGCAGGACTCTTTGTGTTTATAAAAAAATTTTGAAGACTATATGTTACAGATAATAATTTTCCCACTCCTTTTTTTAATATTCAGAGTAATTTATGCATATCTAGCGAAATGCATGATTAAAAATAATAATTAAATTTATAATAAATGATTTTCAGGTAATTCCATTTCTTTATAAGAGTAATAATGAATAGCAATAATATAAACAAAAACACCGCGCGCGCCAAGTCTGAGTAAACAATAAATACGCAGAAGGATAGAAAGAGAAAGAATAGTACCTAAACATATGCACAATACGTAATTTGTTTTGTTATTATTAATATTATTGAACTAAAATCAATTTCTATTGATTGAATGTTTTTAAACGTTAAATCAAAATATTAAAAACAATTATTTTGATTGTATGCTCTCTATTAATTCAATCTTATATTTTCTTTTATTTTGACGAAAATTTACATCAAAACAATGACTGCCATATTAATGGCGAGAAGCTATTCGTTTAATAGCGGCGCCATCAAATCAATGATATATTCTATTGGCATATTTCAATCGCTTCTAAGTCATTGCTTCAATGGTTGCGGTTTTTCAGTGTACTGAATAACTGTTGGTGAAAAAAGTCTAAAAAGCCTTTTTTGGACTTTAAAAAGGTTGAAGATCCTAGAGGTTGACTCCTTCATTGTTAAATATTTAAAAATAATTTTGCTTATTTGAGCATCTTATACACGTGATTCTTATGGGAAGACATTTTACAATAAAAAATTTTAGAAAATCTTTAGGGAATCACAAAGAAATTTTATTTTTCAATAACATTTGTGATTTTACAATCGCTTTGTATTTTTACAAAACAAATTTTTTTAAAATAACAAAAAAATTGTACTTTCAATAACATTTGTGATTTTACAAGCGCTTTGTATTTTTACAAAACTTATGCTATGTAAATTTTTTTAAAATCACAAAAAATTTTTACAGTGTAAAATATAATTACTATTGTTGTTATTATCAGTGCCCATGAGTTTTAAATATATATCGAGCAAAAAAGCCCAGTACAGGTCAATTATAAATAATAACTCGATGTAAAATATAATTATTCAATTTATTTTAGACTAGGTTAGTTTGTTTATTACGAAAATTTTATTTCTTTAATAATGCTATCGTATAGTTGTGCGCGCGCAGGGTTCTTGCTTCTATAGTAATATGATAGAAAGAGAGAGAGTAATCTGTTTATATTTATTTTCCCCAGCTATGTAGTTTACATCCTTAATATAATTTTTAGCTAAAAATCAAGTTATGGTAGTTTTTACATGCAAAAATTTTTGGAAAAGGTAAAATTAGCAAAACTTTTGATAAGTTAACTAATTGTTTTCCGAAATTTTCCCCTTAATACAGTTTTTTTGAGTTTTTTTTAAATATAAATTTTTTTTCTGAAAATTATTCAAATATTTTTCATAACTTACTGCAGCTAGTTTTTAGATATGCATCTTCAAATTCGTTTACCTTAACGATATTAATACGCATCTAATTAAATTTTTCAATAAAAAAATAATATGGAAATATTGATTGCTTCTTATTTTTATTCATTTTTCTAAACTTGAAAACTCGATTTACATACTTATTTCATGCAAATATGCTTTCCTTAATTTTTTTGAAAAATGTGATGGATTTAATTACATTCAAAATAACTCAAAAATTCTTTATTATTTAATAGGGGAAATTTAGTGTTTTGGAGGAAATTATTAGAATATCTGAAGGTTTGAATAAATTTTTTATACTAAAATAATGATATTTATTTTTGCGAATGAAACATGAAAATTTGGCTGCGGAAAAAAAATAATTATTTAGAAATTTTGAAATCATCTAAAATTAAGTCATGGAATTTCTGATGCGTGAAAAATTTACTATTATAAGCTAAAAATGTTTAATAATCATAATGAATTGTTTATTTTATCGGTTATGAAGTTTAATGAAAATTATGATATTAAAAAGAAAAAGCGTTGGATTTAGAACATGTAGGCACCTAACGATAAAAAGTTTTTTTGGGGGCTGTTATTTAAAATTAAATTAAAGCTATTTAAAGCTTTATTTATGGGGGGTCCGTGGGCCGTGCCTGCTGTACCTACATTATAAGGGGTTATTCATAAATTACGTAATACAAAATTTAGTGCTTTTGAACCCCCTGCTCCCCTAACATAACGCTTTTGCTGACCCTTTTAACATTAACTGTAACACCATGCTTAATCGCCCATTTCCCTTCAAGCATTACGTAATTCATTAATGTCCCCTAAATCAGACACTATTGCTAGAAAAATAATATTTACTAAAAGTTAACAGCTAAATTAATATTAATAACTCATTTTGAAGGCTTAAAATGGTTATGACTTAAGCTATACATTAGGTGGACCTATTATTGGACTTTGTTAAAAAACTTTGCTACCCGGGTTTTTTCGTGAAGTTTTGATCATAAAAAGTTCCCAGTTCCAAGGATTTTGCTTTCGCCTTGCAAAAACACGTGCCTGTAACCACCTCAATTTTCCCATTTAAATAACATGGGAATTTTGAGTTTTTAGCTATACAAATTTTCACAAAAGCCAAAAAGCGTTTTAAAATGTTAATTTTTACTGGAAAACATACTTTTATATTTTGTAAAGACATGCAAATAGCCCTGCATTCATTCCAAGGGGAATTTTGGGGCTAGATACGCAAATTTACATGTTAGCTCAATGTTATAAAATAGGTTTTTCGAGAAATTTCAATAAAACGCTACAACTTTAATAATTTGCCAAAATACTTCTAGTTATACCACTTTTTTTGGTGTAAGAGTCACCTTTCAAACGACGTAAGCGGTCTATTTTTATCACTGTTTCTCTCATCGCTATAGTCAATTACTCTATTGGTAATTTTTGACCCGAAATGACCAATTTTTAAATTTATTTAAATTACTGCCAAAATTGTAATTTTTGATGAAATTGAGTTTTATAGGCCTTAAAAATTTTTTACAAGCTTCAAGTTTCCAAAAATCTTTTACTCACCGCTTTTAAATAATAATTTATTAACCAGAGATGATAATTTAAAGTCAGAGTCCCAATTTCAGGGTTTTAAAAAAAAGTCATTTTTTATCATTATCTTTGAAAAGCAATATCCTAAAAACTAATTAAAGAAAATAGACAAGTAAAAAACTTTTGGAAACTTGAAGCTTGTAAAAACTTTTAAGGCCTATAAAACTCAATTTCGTCAAAAATTACAATTTTAGCATCAATTTAAATAAATTTAAAAATTGGTCATTTCGGGTCAAAAAGTTACCAGTAGATTAATTGACTATAGTGCAGAGAAACAGTGGTAAAAATAGACCGCTTACGTCGTTTGAAAGGTGACTCCCGAACGAACAAGTCAGGCTCTTACACCAAAAAAAATTAGTATAACTAGAAGTATTTTGGTTAATTTTTGAGGTTGTAGCGTTTTATTGAAAATTATCGAAAAACCTATTATAAAACATTGAGCCAACACGTAAATTTGCGTATCTAGCCCCAAAATTCCCCTTGGAATCAATGCATGGCTGTTTGCATGTCTTTAAAACATATAAAAGTATGTTTTTCAGTAAAAATTAGCATTTTAAAATGCTTTTTGGCTTTTGTGAAAATTTGTATAGCTAAAAACTCAAAATTCCCATGTTATTTAAATGGGAAAATTAAGGTGGTTACAGGCACGTGTTTTTGCAAGTCGAAAGCAAAATCCTTGGAACTGGGAACTTTTTATGACCAAAACTTCACAAAAAAAACCCGAGGAGCAAAGTTTTTCCACAAAGTCCAAAAATAGGTCCACTCTACTATACATAAATTTAAAAAATTATTAAAAAATTTGTTTTTGACCAAACATTGTCTCCCATATTTACTACGTTTGCAAAAGCTCATGTTCGCTGGTAAAATATCGTTTAAATTAGTATAAAAAAGAAGAAAACTTATGTAGTCTATACTTGTTTTCAATTTTAATTTATACTAACTTATTGAACCTCTATAAAAGCGGTTTTCTTTTGGAAATCGACATATATAAATTATATACTATATGCATTGAATATGTTTAAATTTGAAATACATGTACGTTTATTTTTATGTTTATTTAAATTTTTTTTCTCATTCTCTGTAATGTTTCAATTGCTAAGTGACAAAAGATTTTCAATTGTTAGTAGGTAGACTATAAAACATTATTAGTTGAATAACTAAAAAGTAGTATACTTACGTAGAAATAATTTGTTTTTATGGTATTTTTCAATAAAATATCTGCTAATGTCAGAAAATATTTGCGTTATACAATAATTGGTTTTAAAGCATAGAAGTAATTTTTTTTTAGATTTAATTTTAACAAATTTAAGTACCTTTATGAGTATTTAATAAAACTATTTTATTTTTTATTTTAATTTCACTTTATTACTTTTAAATGTACACGTAACTTTTTTTTAACCAAGAACACGTGGTATATTATAATATAAACTAAAGTAAATAAGTGATAGTGAATAACCAAGGCTTGACTGAGAAACATTAATGCCGGTATATTAAGCTTGCGCAATAACATTATTTGCGTCGATTAATGTGTCTTAAAACATAGTAAGGAGTTAAATATAAAGATCTTAACTTAATAACAACCGACCTATGTATTATTTTCTTAAAAGTAGAAATTTAATAGGAATAAGCAAAAAAAATCTGCTAATTCATTGACATTACGGTTCTTAAAGCAATGAAAAAATTTGCATAGGGGGTAAAATTTTATTTTATCCAAATACAATAATATAAGAAATTTAAAAATGATTGTTTCTCTTCATATCTTTAATTTCAGACTTCCAAGAAAAAAATTGGTCACTGCATAAAAGAAATTTTTGTTTATGTTAAATTTAGAAAAATATATTGATTAAAAATAAATTTCTTAAAATCTCAGTAAAGGAAATGAGTTTATACCGTTCTCAATATAAGAATTGATGGGAATTCACAAAGTTTTTTTGTTTTAATCCAAATGAACTCGATCAGTATTTATATTAAAATCATGTTATTTCGTCAATATGAATACTTTATTAATACCTGATAAACTCAGAATGACCTAGCAAAAATTCTCACATGCTTTCTCATATATTTTCTCATGCGTTTTTTCATATGAGAAATCATATGAGAATTTCAACTGAGATATCACATGAGAAATCAAATTAGAAATCATTTTGAATAATAAAGAAAAATCTAACAGTAATAAAAATGTTCCATATGATCAAAAATTATGATTTAAGCTGTAAAAAAGGGTTATATTCGTGATTTTTAGTTTGCTCCGGTGCATAAGTTTGGTGTAAAAAGAATGAAAAAAATTTAGTATTTTCTTAATTTTTTTATTTTATTAACAGATCAATGAAATATACACTTACAAAAATTCACAACTTATCAAAACTTTGTTTCGATCAAGAAACTACATCTGGTTTGGCTACATCATTAAAAATTTCTGTAAATAAAAGATAAATTTTTTAAATATATATTTTTTAGATATTCTCTATTAGAGTTTAAATCTAAATAAATTGCTTTACCAATTTGATTATTCAATTATACTAAAAACGAAATTTAATTACTTTTAAAAAAGGCATGTTAAAAGTACTCTGGCAACATGAATATAAATCATTGCTTTAGGATCTAGTTTTACTGAACTTTATTTATCTAATAAAATATTTGAGATACAAATAAATAAAATCAGTATGAAATACTTTTAAATAAATTTAAAGGTAACTGAACGCATGTTAAAAGTACTATGGCCACATTATTATAAATTATCGCTTTAGGATCTACTTTTACTGAACTTTATTTAAATAACAGTCAAATTATCTAATGAAAGATTTGAGATACGAATCATTATGTTGCATGTTTACTTAAAATAAAAATGGTATAATAATTCAAAAACATAAAAGTAATTTTGGTTCCTCATAGAGGAACCTTTGTGATAGGTGAAATTTTGATTTTCGATATTTTGGCATATAAGCACGTTTTGAGACCTCAAGAAGCTAAAAAACCGGTTTTTAAAAAAAGTCTTGTATGTGTGTGTGTGTGTGTGTATGTATGTATGTCGCACTGTAACCGGTGATATTTCACAGCCAACACGACATTAAGACCTAATTTTTTTTTCAAAATTTTTTTCATCAAAAAAGCTCGAGGTACTTTTTTTTTTTTTTAATTTGGATGTAATACCTCATTTATTTCCACGAAAGTACTTTATTTGAAAGTATGGTTTTTACTCGATATCTCGAATCTGATACCTAATTTTTTGAAAATTTTTTTCCCAAAATTTTTTTCATAAAAAAATACAAAAAACACCAATTTTTTTTTTTCTTTGAACGTAGTACATAATTTGCTTCCATGGAAGCACTAGTTTTAAGAACCTCTATAAAAGTAATTTTTTGGACCTGATACTTAATTTTTTGAAAATTTTTTTCTCAAAATTTTTGCCGCCAAAAAATATAAAAAATGCCATTTTTTTTTTTTTTAAGGATGTAGTACTTAATGTTTTTCTACGAAAGTACGAATATTTAGAATTATCGTTTTTAAATGATTATTTCATGTGATACGTAATATTTCGAAAATTTTTTTAAAAATTTTTTTAATAAAAAAATTAAAAAAATACAATAATTTTTTTTCTTTTTGGACGTAATACCTAATTTATTTCTAGGAAAGTTCTAATATCCAGAATCATCGTTTTTAAAGGATTTCTCCATTTGATATGTAATTTTTCGAAATTTTTTTTTTCAAAATTTTTTGTATAAAAAGATTAAAAAAACAATAATTTTTTTTCCTTTTGGACGTAGTACTTAATTTATTTCTATGAAAGTACTAATATCCAGAATTATGGTTTTAAAGGATTTCTCCATCTTATATGTAATTTTTCGAAATTTTTTTTTTTCAAAATTTTTTTAATAAAAAAATTAAAAGAATACAATAATTTTTTTTCTTTTTGGACGTAATACCTGATTTATTTCTAGGAAAGTTCTAATATCCAGAATCATCGTTTTTAAAGGATTTCTCCATTTGATATGTAATTTTTCGAAATTTTTTTTTTTCAAAATTTTTTGTATAAAAAGATCCAAAAAACACAATAATTTTTTTTCCTTTTGGACGTAGTACATAATTTATTTCTATGAAAGTACTAATATCCAGAATTATGGTTTTAAAGGATTTCTCCATCTTATATGTAATTTTTCGAAATTTTTTTTTTCAAAATTTTTTGTATAAAAAAATTAAAAAAACACAATAATTTTTTTTCTTTTTGGACTTAGTACTTAATTTATTTATATGAAAGTACTAATATCCAGAATTATGATTTTAAAGGATTTCTCTATCTGATATGTAATTTTTTTGAAATTTTTTTTTTTTTTAATTTTTTGTATAAAAAAATTAAAAAAAGATAATAATTTTTTTTCTTTTTGGACTTAGTACTTAATTTATTTCTATGAAAGTACTAATATCTAGAATTATCGTTTTTAAAGGAATTCTCCATCTGATACGTAATTTTTGTAAATTTTTTTTTTCAAAATTTTTTGTAGAAAGAAATTAAAAAAACACAATAATTTTTTTTCTTTTTGGATGTAGTACGTAATTTATTTCTATGAAAGTACTAATATCTAGAATTATTGTTTTTAAAGGATTTTTTCCATCTGATACGTAATTTTTCAAATTTTTTTTTTGAATATTTTTCATATAAAAAAATTTAAAAAAAATCATAATTTTTTTTTCTATTTTGACCTAGTACTAAATTTATTTCTTTGAAAGTGCTAATATCTAGAATTATCATTTATAAAGAAATTCAGCATTTGAGAATCTTTTTGAAAATTTTTTTTTCAAAATTTTTTTACATAAAAAAATCATAAAAACCTTATTTTTTTTCCTTTTTTTACGTAGTACTTAATTTTTTATTCTATGATAGTATTAATATTTAGAATTATTACGATAAGCAAATGGTAAAGTTAATAAGTTACTTGCAGTTTAGAAAGATTTCTACTTTTTTTACGGTTCAGATTTAAAATTATTTTGATGTTACTGTTTTTTGATAGACTCTTTTGAACTCTGAGTTCCTAATATTGTTCAAAAGAGCTTGTAGATAAGTCTATAACTAAAATGCAGCTCAGAGAGATTGCTAATTATTAATGCTACTTTTTAATGCAAAAAGTTTTAATTTATAAGTAAATATAGTAAAAAAGTACTAAATTTAAACTGAAAAAAAAATTAGGAATTTTTTTCGATCTTTAAGTACGTTACTAACTTGTCCGCATGCTCTACGTACAATTTTAATAATTCTGAGATGTTAGCATCTTTAAAAGAACCATTGGCAGGTAATTAATGGTCTGATGAATAAGCAATTTTATGAGGCTTTATAGTAATACCCTCAATAATAAATTATTTTGATATTACTAATATGCTCAAAATTTATACTTGATACATGATGATGTTACAATAAATTAACATTAAATTTAAAATATTTGGTACATTTTTCTTAGGTTATAATACACATGTAATTTAAAAAAAAATATATAATTAATTAATGTTTATTTAATTTATTATAGTTGATACTCGAGTGTAGAAATTAAATAGAAATAAGTTTTTTGACCTTTTATCGAGTAAATACTCGATATAATAATATCGAGTAAATATCGAGTAAATACTCACAATAGATGTCGCTACAAGTACCTTTTTTACATATATTTAAATTATCATTATTTTTAAACTGTATTGTTTACATTATTATAATAACTGTTGTATTTTTGCAATTATTTATTCAATTATTTATTGTGATTAACTTATTTTTTCAAACATTCTGTGATACTATTTTAACATACATATATATTTATTATCTAAGATTTTTTATATTTGACTTAAGTAATATGATAATGACTTATGGTATGTAATATTGTAATTTAAAAAAATTGCAAGCATATTAGGTTAAATTATTTTATGCATATATATTTTTTACAGATTTCTTAATCATGAATATCAAGATTTTAAGTTTTTTACGACTTTAGGTTTCTCACACCTAATTTATATGTCCAAATTATTATATTATAAGTAAGATCAACATTAGTTATAAATTTAAAGTTAAATTTTTATGTATATTCAAATTTTTATTAATTTTGTAGATTTTGATAAGGGTCTCAACCAGAGACCGAAACGTTAATAAAAAAAACAAATAACACCATAATTTACTCGATAAAAGGTCAAAAAACTTATTTCTATTTAATGTTTATTTTTTTAAAATTATATAACCTATATGTATATAGTTTATGCTAATAATTAAAAATTAAATTAAAGTTTATTAAAAATTTAAATTTGAATTTATTTTTTATAATTTTAATTATATACTAATTTACAAGTAATAATCACATAATTTCCAAAATAGTTATTAAATCATTTAAAATTTGAAGGGTAATAAGAATATTTTTAACATATATATCATTCTATTTTATGCTTATATTTTATTAATGTTTCTTTTATTTTACGAAATATTAGATGCAAGCAAAAAAAATAGAGTAACTGGAAGTAGATGAATTAAATAATATAGGCAACGTAATATTTTTAAATTATCAAAATAATTTGTTTTGAAGAATCGATTCTTGTTTTGTAACATTCATGATGTCTTTTGGACAAACAAACAATCATTAAATCAGTCTGGTAAAAAAATTGGAAATATTTTATTAAAAATACAAAATTGTAATTTTTGACAGATTTAACCGATAATTTTTAAAATTTAGGTGTAATTATAAAAAATATTTTCAAATCGAACGAAATTCTTCTCGGGAGTTAAATTTTTCCTTACTTTTCAGGTCTTTTTTTTATGAAATACTGATATCTCAAATTATCATTTTTATTAGATAAAATAGACCATTATAAATATTTTGCTATTGTTGATGAGGAACCATAGTGCCAATCACTTGGCAGCGTTTTTTTTAACTGCATACACTTTGGTGATCATGTCTCCCAAGCTCTCAAAAATGATCAGGCGTTTGGAATTATTGAATACATTAATGCAGCATCAAGATAAATTTTTAAATTAAATTGGTTCTTAAGGCTCAAATAATAAAAAAAAATTACGAAAAAATAACATTTTTATACTTGTTATATGGCTCATTATCGTTTTTTTGCAAAAGTGACGTACAGCATATACGTTTCTGACTACCAGATGCATTAATTAAAAAAAATTTTTTTTTTAAATTTTTAATTTCAATAAGTTTTTGATGGTACACCATAAAAATCAACATAATTTGATGTTTTAACTACTATGAAACATAAAAATTTAGCAAAAAAGCCTTTACCGTTCCCTGTTACAAAGGAGATTCCTATACTTTGAGTGTCTGTCACTCACACCTATCAATTAATTTTCAAAAATTTTTATTTGTGGATTAACTGCTATATCATAAGGTTAAACTTTTTCCATATAGAAAAGATTTAAACTTACTTTCACTAATTATTACAAGGGTGAGAAGGTGTGTCACGTGGTTTTACAAAATGCGTACGTAAATTTATATTAAATTTGGTTTCTCTTCATAAAAACATTTTTAAAAGTTTTATGTAAATATCTTTTATTGTTCCTTCTTTTTACAATTTAATCATTTTGTTAAAAAACGACGCGTTTCGGAAAGTTAACTTTCTATCCTCAGGTTTATCTCAATTAATGAGAAAAATAAAATTATATTAAAACACTTTTTGAACATAGTTTACGTCAATGTTGCATGGTCGAGCAACTGTATAATACTAATTTTATTTAATATTTCTATAAAATCTAACGTGTATTATTTAATATTTCTATAAAATCTAACGTGTATTATTTAAAAGATAAGAAAATAATGACAATTTAATGCATAATAATAATACAATAAATATCTTATATTGTGTGTGTGAATAATTTCTATTATAGATATGATTATATAAACCTGTTTTAGAGTTATTTAAAGTTTAAAGGGAAATATATGGATTTTTAATTTTATAATAATTTGTCGTATAAAATATTTTTATTAAACATCAATTTATCGTTAAGCATGTTATCTTTGTCTATTTTTGTATTTTTATATATTTCGAATTCTTCTAAAGTATCCATATATTTTCCTTTCTTACAAAAATGTTTGATTATATTGATTTCATGATTAAAATCTTCAATCTCCATGGGTATTGACAAAGCTCTATGAATTAGTCAATACCCATGGAGATTGAAGATTTTAATCATGAAATCAATATAATCAAACAGATTGCTAAAAATAACGGTTATAATATCAAATTAATAAACCAACTAATAGAAAAACACAAAAACAAAAATAATAATTCAAATGCCACATCACAAAACTCATGCAAAATAAAATATATAGGCTCATTATACACTACAGAAACATCAAACATTTTAAGCAATGTCACAAAAAAATACGATATACGTATAGGTTTTAGAACTAACAACAAATTGAAAAAACATCTTAATTTTAAAAAGAAAAGAAAGAAAAATGAAACAGATTTTATTCATGAATCAGGTGTATACAAAATTAATTGTCTTTACTGTAATAAATATTACATTGGCCAAACAGGTCGTAGTTTTTCTAAAAGGTTCGTTGAACACAAGCCAAAAATAACATCAGACCTCAGTAAAAATACTAACTTTAGAATGCACCTGATCAATGAAAATCATGATTTTAAGGACATTTACAAACATTTAACACCTATACATTTTTGTAAGAAAGGAAAATATATGGATACTTTAGAAGAATTCGAAATATATAAAAATACAAAAATAGACAAAGATAACATGCTTAACGATAAATTGATGTTCAATAAAAATATTTTATACGACAAATTATTATAAAATTAAAAATCCATATATTTCCCTTTAAACTTTGAATAACTCTAAAACAGGTTTATATAATCATATCTATAATAGAAATTATTCACACACACAATATAAGATATTTATTGTAGTATTATTATGCATTAAATTGTCATTATTTTCTTATCTTTTAAATAATACACGTTAGGTTTTATAGAAATATTAAATAAAATTAGTATTATACAGTTGCTCGACCATGCAACATTGACGTAAACTATGTTCAAAAAGTGTTTTAATATAATTTTATTTTTCTCATTAATTGAGATAAACCTGAGGATGGAAAGTTAACTTTCCGAAACGCGTCGTTTTTTTACCAAAATGATTAAATTGTAAAAAGAAGGAACAATAAAAGATATTTACATAAAAATATTAAAGCGTTTTATTTATAATATTTACAATTGGAGACAAATTCAAAATAATTATTTTTAAAACCTTTTTATCGCATAAATGACAATTTAAATATATAAAAAATATATTCTTACACCAAGAGCACTTTAAGAGGTCGTTAAGTAGGAAAAAAAATCAGTTTAAGTTCGAAAATCAGAAGCGTTGTAATTAAAATATTAAAAACTTAGCATGTTTCAATCGTAAAAATAGTTTACATTCCAAACGGAAAAATTTTTTTGTTCATTTGTCCACGAATTATTTTGATTTTTCTATAAAAAAGCCTTTACCGTTCCTGCCTTTACCGTACCTCTTTTTTTTTAAATTATTAAATATTTTTAAAATTTACTTCTAAAACTCGTTTTTTTAGTAAGAATTATTCAAAAATATATGTTATTGTTCTCTAAAATACATAAAACCTAAAAAAATTAATATATTAAGGCTGTATGTAACGATTTTGGTTTTTAATAGTTTTAAGCTATTTTTACTTTATAATTATCAAAAAAACGTAATAAATTGATGTAAAAGGTTCGTTATGGTGATGTTTATGCAATACTGAATAACTATTGGTAAAAAAAGTCTAAAAAGCCTTGTTTGGACTTTAAAAAAGGAATTTTTTATTTTTAGTTTTTGTAAGCTATTTAAAAAAAAAAATTAAAACGAGCCATATATTTGATCCTTTCTTAAAATAATTTTTTTCTATTTATACTGCCAGATTATATCAATAAAAGGATGCGTTTTTAGCCGGTTTGAACATAAAATGATTATATTTTCATACTCCTCATTTATGATCCTTTTAAATAATTTTTTAATATTTACACTGATAAATACACTATAAACCCCCCTGCGCTTGTTTGCCCCAAACCGGAACTCCCTTTTCAGGTATAACTTCAGTTTGGGACGCGCAGCCTAGGCAACTGGCCGCTGCCTTCCCCCAGCCTAGTGACAGGAGAGCAATCTACGATAGAAAGCCCTCCTCCTTTTTCTTCAACAAGGTGGCCCTTACGTACTCTGCTACTTTGTTCCAATTTTCAGAACTCCGTAGCATTTCCGGAACCACCTTCTCTGGCCTCCAAATCGGGAAGGGCGGGCGCCCTTCCACGTAGCGCACACATCCGAAGAAAGTGTGCTCCACCGTATCCTTCACGCCAGGGCAGTGCAAGCACTCCTCTGTTGCCACCTTGTGCCAATGTTTTAACATGACACGGAAGTACCCGTGTCCAGTTAAAAATTGGGTGAGGTAAAAATCCACCTCCCCATGTTGTCGTCCAGTCCATGCCTGCAGATCTGAAATCAGTCTGCGGGTCCATCGGGCATTTTCCTCTTCCTCCTTTTTCCACCGTTCCTGCCATTTTTCCATAGAGCTGGAGCGGGCGCGAGTGGATGCCACTTCGCGGTCCTCTACACTATCGTAAATGTATTTCCGCTCCAACGCTAGCAGGTCGATGGGTATGACCGATGCTACAACCTGGATCGCCTCGAGCGATACCGTATGGTATGCGCAGGCGATCCTCAGGGCCGCTTGCCGCTGCACAGACGATATTTTATGTCTGTACTTGGCAAATTTGGTGATATCCGCCCAGATCTCAGATCCATAAAGCAGGACAGAGTTGACAACGGACATCAACAATCTTCGCTTCCCGGGTTTGGGCCCTCCTATGTTGGCCATGAGCCTTGACAAGGAGGATGCGATCGACGCGGCCTTCTCACTCGACCTCTGAAATTGTTCCCAGGAGTTCAGCTTGTTATCAAGCAGAACTCCCAGATACTTAACCGATGTCTTGGCTTGAATCGTGTGAGGGTTTCCACCATCATCGACATTTACATCGATGTCCGTGGAAATTGTTGTTCGACAAGTCAGCAGTACGATCTCCGTTTTTGGGATCGCGAGCTGGAGCCCGTGCTCGCCCATCCAGAGATTGATCTGTCTCATGACTAGATTCAACCTCTCCTGGGTTACCTGCATGTCCCTGCCAGTGATAGTCAGAGCCACGTCGTCCGCGTACCCGATCAGAGAAGCTCCTTCCGGGAGGTGAACGCGCAACAGGCCATCGTAAAAGGCATTCCACAGGTCCGGTCCGAGAACCGAACCTTGGGCAATGCCCGCACTCAGAACCCTCTGTCGCCTGCCATCGAGCGTGTCGTAGAGCAGTCTCCGGTCCCGTAGGTAGTCCTTTATTACGTTACCCAGATACCTGGGTATCCGGAAATCGTACTCGAGAGACCGGATCATGTCATCCCACCTGGCCGAATTGAAAGCGTTTTTGACGTCCAGCGTTACAAGTAGGACGTCTTTGCGAATTGCAGGCCGCTTTTCCCTCTCAGCCTCTACGGTATCCACGACACGCCGGATGGCGTCTATCGTGGAATGCCCCTCACGAAATCCATACTGCTCCTCAGAAAGGCCACCGCCCTCCTCGATAGCTCTTCTCAACCTTGCCCGGAATATTTACACTGATTATTATTATTATTATTATTATTATTATTATTAACTAGCTGTACATAAGTTTAAACATATTGGTTACATATGCATATAAAATATATACTACGTTACACAATATGTCCACATGGACTCGTAGTCTGAGTGTTCCAGTATATATATGTATTATATGTATTATATGTTATATTGCGCATGAGCGCCCTTTTACTGTATATTTCATAAGCGAAAAGCAGTTCGCTCTGAGGTGCCGCCATGAGCGCTCTTTAATAAAAGCTACTGTTTTATATTCAATGGCCGCCGTTTTCATTTCTAACCAACTCCAAAATATCTATCCGTTCACGGAACATCTGGTCATTCGAGCCGAATCTTTTTTCGAAAAATAGTGTGTCAAAGCTCGTTGATTATTGTTTTATATATATTTTTTGTCGGTGGCCAAAATTACTGTGTGTTTTTTTCATGTATAAAAATAAACTGTGCACGTGCAAAGTTTTTAAATCAGTGCTTTTTTGTCAAATTATTTCTTATTATTTGTGGAGCAAACAACATTCATAAAAAATAATACGAGATATTATTTTTTTTTTTTTTTTGGGACATCTCAAAGCACGCGTGTGAAATAAAACTCAAAAAATACAAAAACTGTGCACGCGTGTGAAAAAACTCAAAAAATACAAAAACTGTGCACGTGTTTGAATACGAAATTTCGTTTTTTTGTATAATTGTTCTTTTCAACAATTAATTATATTGGACAATTAATTTTCAACGCAAAATATACAACATTTTAAAAATTTCGTCTGTCAATAAAAAATTATGTCATGTCGTCGTAGAAGTTGAAATGGAAAAAAATTTGTCTGTTACAAAAAAAAATCGTCATCTAGTCATCTACAAGTAAAAAATTCGTCTATTAGTTGAAAAATTTCGTCACTGGAGAAATATTGTCATCTAGTTATCTACAAGTAAAAAATTCGTCTATAGTCAAATCGTCAAAAAAACATCATCTTCAAGGACATATAATCTTCACCAGTGCTTCGATCGCAATCGGCTTTCATCGCTACTCTTCGCTGCTCCTCGCTGTTCGTCGTCAACATTACGTATTATACAGTCCACTGCATGATTTTTCGTCTGCTGTCCAAAGTACACAAAGTCCACATGTTCATCAGTTGTGTCAACAATAGTATTCGTTCGTCTATCGTGAATTTCGTCGTCTGCCGTCAGCTGATGTATCTTAAGTTATGTTTACTTTATTTATTTTTCCCTATTTATTTATAAACAACTCATATAGTTTTTTATTGTCTCAAATTAATTAATTATTTATTTTTATTATTTCTTTTCTCCAAATTGATCAATACCTTTAAATAATTAGGTCTAAATTTTAATTATTTAAACTTAGTAAATTTTCAATTGATCAATAGCTTAAATAATTGAGTCTAAATCTTGATTATTTAAGATTAGCATATTCTTATTTGTCAAATAATAAAAATAATTAATTTGATTAAATCTCTTGTTTATAAATATATATACTTTGTTTTTCGTGTCTACAATTAAATTTTTTTAAATTTAATTATCTAACTTTAGTACATTTTTCAATTGATCAAACTTTCAAATAAATTATTAATTATCTAATCTTAGCAAAATTTTCTATTGATCAATTAATAAATTTTAAATCATAAAACTGTATTTTTTTTTTGTTTCTAATTGTCATAAATTGTCATACTAATTATATATTGCGTCGTTTGTAGGTTATATTTACTGGCTTGAATCTGAAACATCTGGTTGATAATTCCTGCAGCCTTCAAGTATCCTGTTTACCAGTGAAGTCTTCTGTCATTCTATTGGGAGCTGCAATCATTCAAAATTATTTTCGTCATCAACCAAAAAGCGTTTCAAGTCAACTTCAATGTCATTTTTTGGATTTCATTTTTATATTCAATTGGATTCCTTGGTTAGTTTGGGTCAACAATTGGAAATTTTTAGTATTTGAATTTCGTATAATTTTTTATTTTTTTTGTTATACATTAGCTTCTGTCAAAGTTAATTGAAACTTCAGATACTTAAACATGTTTTTTAAATTTTTAGTGTTTAGGGTTTATCACTGCTCTCACGAATCCAGGTTATTTTTATTTTAAATTGCTAACAAATATGACTTACATAGATAATTATCGTTTTTTGTCAAAAAAATAGTAAAAATTAGCCTCTTAGCAAATTATAAATACATTAATATTATACATTTTTCTATTTTTCTCTTTCTTTTCATATGGGCTTCACCTTTATTTGCAATATTATTTATTTTTTTTTTTCTTTCTAATCTTAGTTCCATCAAATTTAACATGGTGGGTGGCATAATTTTCATTGTAATCAAATAAGGTGGGTGGCGTACTTACTTTTTGTACCAGTCCTTTTGTTTTTCTTTTTGTCGGGGGAGGAACATAGAACAATGTATTGTTTATTTAATAATTAAACATAGTCTTGTTACTTAATTACTCTTAAGTACTACATTTCTTGATTTACCTTTTTTTTTTGAGACTACTTTCATTAAGCTTTGTTCTTTGTTTTGCTTGGAATCGTGAAAGCATTGTCCTTTTAATTATGAAATGGAACTAGCTGCTTTAGCTGCAAGAATTAACAAATATTACATCTTAATATAATATAAAAAATATTTTGTTCTGTAAAGTTTTTATTATTTTAATGGTAACTATTTAATAGCCTCTTCAAGTTAACATATTTAACCTCTTTATATTACTTATTCTACTTGATTTTATATAATTCTAAATATTTTTGGTTAACCATAGTTTAATGTTTTGGATATTACTTATTTTTTTACTATTATTTACTTGTATTTTTTCTTTTATATCAATAGACAGCCTATTGAATATTGTTATTGCATTATAAAGGCTACTTTTTTGTCCCATTTTCCTTTTTTTACCTATAGGGGTTATTTTTCTAGTGCTATTTTTCTTTAGCTTGTACTTCTCTATTAGATATTGTATTTTACTTTTAATGACTGTAACATAATATAAATTTTTTACTGAAAGCAATTTTTTGTACTCTTATTCAAATTCTGGTAAATGTTTGTACTTTTTAGATATGATTTTGTAGTACTGTGTTTAAAAGGTCTATATTGTTATTATATGCACTGCCCCATGCCACCATGCCATACATCACAGTGGATTGAATAAGTGCATAGTATATTTGTAAAATTTGTTTGTAGTTTAGTACTCTACTCAGTTTCCGTATAATATAGGTATAAAAAGCTAAATTTTTTACTGTTTTTTTTATTTGAGTTTCCCATCTTAGATTTGAGTCTATTATGATACTCAGGAACTTGCTTTCAACAACCCTTTTAATCGTGTTCATATCTATTTCAACCTTTGGGTTGCGTGGATTTATATATGGAAAAAGTGGTGCATTCTGTCTTTTCTATATTTAGTAATAGTTTGTTCGTATTTAGCCAATCATATATTCTCCCCATTTTGTGATTTGAGTCCCGTTCAACCTCTATCCAATTCTTTCCTCTACATATCACTGTTGTGTCATCTGCAAACGATATGATATCATTTTCAAATAGATACAGCAGTTCATTTATTTATATAAGGAATAGTATTGGACCTAGGACTGACCCCTGTGGCACGCCTATCTCGACATTACATTCACTACTATAACAGTCATCTATTTTCACAATTTGCTTCCGATTTTCCAAATAACTTTTAATTATATTTTTTGTCTTTCCAGGTATACCAATATTTTCTAATTTACTATATAGTATGTTATGTTCAACCATATCGAATGCTTTTTGTTGTAATTTCATGTATTTTTATACAGTGGAAATAAGTTTAAGCCTTTATTTTACTTAGAAAAACGTATGAAACTTTATTTTATTTATTACAAAAATATGATAGTTTTAACTTAATAAATAATTACTTAATAATGTCTTATTTATTCACTTTCTTATACTGACTTTATACTGACTATCTAAAGCTTTACAGTTTGACTGACTCATCTAAATATATATATCTCATACATGGTATTTCCCCCCTATAATACATATACATATATACTCTATACTTACTTTACCTACTTTTGAAAAAGTATAATATTTTATGGGATTGACACTATATTTTCCTTGCGAATTTTCTGTTATATTTTTTAAGGATACTTTTTCAAATTAGGCTAAAGAATTTATTAATATCTAGAATTAGCCTGGGATATCTATTTTTTTTAATATATTTTTTCAAATAAGTCTAAAGAATTTATTGATATCTTGGATTAGCCTGGGATTCCTAAGATTTTTTTATACATTAGACATCTCAAATTTACATTACACCTTTTGTTGCTTTTTTTCTATCCCTGCCGGGTCTGTAAGCCAATATTTTCAATAAAAAAAATAATTTTTACACACCAAACCTAAAAGAGTTTTTTGTTACGCAGAAAATATTGAATGTTTATTTAATTCTTTAGAGAGGATTTATTTTGAGGTTAATTATTTTAAAAAAATTTATTTTTGTTATAATTCTTTTTGAACAGAATAAAAACAAAAATAAATTTTTTTAAAAGAATTAACCTCAAAATAATTCCTCTCTAAAGAATTAAATAAACATTCAATATTTTCTGCGTAACAAAAAACTCTTTTAGGTTTGGTGTGTAAGTTTTAGCATTTTGATAATATTCATTATGCATAATTTAATTATTGCCTTACGGATCCGGCAGGGATAGAAAAAAGCAACAAAAGGTGTAATGTAAATTTGAGATGTCTAATGTATAAAAAAATCTTAGGAATCCCAGGCTAATCCAAGATATCAATAAATTCTTTAGACTTATTTGAAAAAATATATTAAAAAAAAATAGATATCCCAGGCTAATTCTAGATATTAATAAATTCTTTAGCCTAATTTGAAAAATTATCCTTAAAAAATATAACAGAAAATTCGCAAGGAAAATATAGTGTCAATCCCATAAAATATTATACTTTTTCAAAAGTAGGTAAAGTAAGTAAAGATATCATAACAGTCGCAAAGTTTTAAAAAAAACAATGTGAAGCAACTAATAAAACTATAAATAAAGAATAAGAAAAAAACGCTGCCAAATTATGGCCACTACGATTCCTAAAGTAATGACAAATAATAATCAATATGAGTTGAACATTTTTACCATGTGTCATATCTGAGAAATAAGGTTACACAATCTTATTTTTTATGTAAAAAATAAGAAAAATTAAAAATTTTTTTAATTAAGTATCAGATTCGAGAAATCAAGTAAAAACGATAAGTTCCTAGAATTAATACTTTCAGAGAAAAAGTTAAATACAACCTCCGAAAATAAAAAAAAAAGTGGTGTTTTTTGTATTTTTTGGTGGCAAAAATTTTGGAAAAAATATATGTATATGCGAGTCTATACGCGTATACACGACTGTACGGGCCCGTTTTTAAATATCTATTTTTATTCATGTTCTCCTGATACATTTGGATATACAAAATTCAAAATATTTTAAGGAATTCATGTACCAATATTATATGTATACTAACTCTTGCGTTATTATTACCTAATAACAAAAAAGAATAAAAATCTCCTTGCCTTATAATTTAAATATAATGTAATGATATATTTTTATTAAAAATTATCAGGATACCTCTTCTTTACTTATAACTACTTGATCAAAAAATTGAAAAGATTCCCTTTAATTAATCGCAGTAAATCGAGATTTCAATATTCGCTGCGATACATCGCATAAATGCGATATAAAAAACGTAAGTCAGATGAAAAATGCGATAAATCGCAAAAATGCGATTAAAAAAACGTAAGTCAAACCAAAATTTCGATATTTCGATATCTCAGCCTTCTCCGATCGTAAGTTATATGTAAAAATATGTCCCTCTCACTTAGAAGCAAGGAATATAGAGTGAGAGAAAAAAAAGAGATATATATAAGCAAAGCTAGCTTTTGCTTGCGATGGAGGGTCGCGTGACCGCCCCCCCTCAATCCCATAAATCCAAAGCTAACGCTTTGGCTTGATAAAAACTACTCATAATAAGAAACACCATAACGTGGCGCACTCTCTAAGATCTAAATTATACTTTAGAAACCCAACACTTTTTGTAGATCAAGGAATATTACCGCCATAGGGGTAGAGGTGTCTAGAGTTTCGTATATATTTTCAGTTAAGTAATCAATGGCCATACTTGTATTGCAGCCTTCTCTAAATCCGTATTGTCTTTTATATCAATAAAAGGATGTTTTTGAAGCCACGATACCTTTAATTAAAAAGAGCAAAAAGATCGAAAAACAAATTTTTTATCATAAAAATAGACTGGGGTGAAATAAAAAGAGTAGAATAAGAAGAAAACGGAAATAATAAAAATTAAATAAAATTAAGCACTTGAACATTTAGATATATGTTAAAAATCATATAGAAAAGTTGAGAGTCCAAAAAAAAAATTATTTTGAAAATTTATAGATTCAGAGTATTTAATAATGAGTAATTAGTTTCATATTAAAAAATAGTCATTAAAAAATGTACGTTACAGTTACAATATTAAGTATCAAGGGCGTAAAAGTTTTGGCACTAGCGTGAGCACTAGTACGAGTTCTCGGCGAAGCCGGGCACGAGTGACATGCGTTCACGCAAGTATCTAAAGTATTTCGCTTATGGTGCTTACAATATTTTTTGCCTAGCTAAGCGTAGAACGAGTGCAAAAAATTCTTTACGCACGAGCTTTACGCCCGGGAAGGCAAAATCTTTATATTTTTTTTATATTATGTTCCTTCATGTCAAAAAATCTAGCACTTGTAAAATTTTTTAAAAACTCAAAGATTAGTATAAGATCGTTATTCAGTAAAGAATATTATACCCACATAGCACCAAACGTTTTAGAAACGTTTCTGAAACGTTTTCAAAAAAGTTTCAAAAAGTTTTGAAACGTTTTAGAAACGATATAAAACCTTTTAGAAACGTTTTGTAACGTTTTTAAAACGTTTATAAAACATTTTAAATGTCCGCAGAAAAACGTTTCATAAATATTTTAGAAACGTTTCAAAACATTTATAAAACGTTTCCAAACGTTTTGAAAAAGTGTCAAGACGTTTCATCGGTTTCGACTTTTTTTTCTCAAAAAAATTGCTTTTTGACGTATTTGGAGTTATTTGGCGTATAAAAGAATTCTAGATATAAGTACTTTCATAGGAAAATATTAGGTACTAAGTCCAAAAAGAATGCGATCATGCGAAATTTCCGTTATAATCAAATGTTATATGTGTGAATACCATAGAAAACTGACGATTTAGCTTATTATCGCGTCACATACTTTTTTTTTATTTATAATTCCTTTCGGTATATTAGATAAGTAAAAATTTAATTTAAGCAAAAGTATAAATTCCTAATAAATATATTATAACTTTTGGGCCACTAATGTTGTGAGATGAAATTATATGGCCTAAGCTAATTAAAAATAATTTAAGCAAATGTATATTTCAAAATACTGATACTGATTAAATTAATAATGTTTTAAAACTTTAATAAATTAAAGTATAATTAAAACTAAGTTAAGTCTTGTTGTTTCCTAATCACAAGCTAATCTGAATTTGAAGTTTTTGAGTCCAGAAAATAAGGTTTTTACGATTAAAATTTATTTGATTTCCTTACAATATTCCTAATGGATCAACTTTTTATATATAATTCAAATTTCGGCCCATAAATGTTGTGAGATGAAATTTTATGGCCTAAGCTAAGTAAAATTTTATTTCAGCAAAAATATTAATTCTTAATAAATATATTATAACTTTTGGGCCATAAATGTTGTGAGATGAAATTATATGGCCTAAGCTAAGTAAATTTTTATTTCAGCAAAAGTTTACAGTAAATAGATAATTTTTCTTATACAGTGCTGTACTTTAAATATAATCAGCTTATATTATAACAATTTATTATCTTCAGATATCAGCTTATATTATAACAATTTATTATCTTCAGAAACTGCTTAACTTGCCAGGCCCCTAAATAACCAGTAAACGGCGTGATTGCAAATTGTATCAATAATTATCTATTATAAAAAAGTTTATGGGCTTTTGGAGATCGCCATCTTGTGTCAACAGTTTATTAGCCAATCAAATTGCTTGTTTTAATTTTTGAATTTTTCTATTTTCTTGATAGGTTATCATGGGTTATAGCCTATATTTATTGTAAACATCTATCTTTGATATTTCTTTAATGAAGCTAATGGGAAATGATAATGATATAGTCTAGTTTTAATTTAGTGTAAAAAGAATTAAAATTTTATTTTATAAAGACATTAAATAAATTAGAAATTATTTTAAAATATTGTAAGGATATATTAAAAACATTAACTTAAACGTAGTTACTATGACCATTAACTTAAAAGTAGTTACCCCCATAATAGGTTTATCCAAATAATAATTATTTTGCATATATCTAAATCAAGCATAAATCTATAAAAAAGATTTTCTTCCTAGCGGGTCGAAAACACTTTTTTTGCCCATGGGATTTGTCCATGAGAACAAAAAAAGAATACCCCAGATCGCAGTTTACCATCCTAGGCTTCGCCTCAGATGCTAATTAACGTGCGATCTGGGCCATTCTTTTTTTTTGCTCCCTTGGTTAAAAATGTACTATTCTTTAATTTTATTTTAATTTTTCACCGATATAAAATGGTTATTTAGGGGCCTGGCAAGTTAAGCAGTTTCTGAAGATAATAAATTGTTATAATATAAGCTGATTATATTTAAAGCACAGCACTGTATAAGAAAAATTATCTATTTACTGTAAACTTTTGCTGAAATAAAAATTTACTTAGCTTAGGCCATATAATTTCATCTCACAACATTTATGGCCCAAAAGTTATAATATATTTATTAAGAATTAATATTTTTGCTGAAATAAAATTTTACTTAGCTTAGGCCATAAAATTTCATCTCACAACATTTATGGGCCGAAATTTGAATTATATATAAAAAGTTGATCCATTAGGAATATTGTAAGGAAATCAAATAAATTTTAATCGTAAAAACCTTATTTTCTGGACTCAAAAACTTCAAATTCAGATTAGCTTGTGATTAGGAAACAACAAGACTTAACTTACTTTTAATTATACTTTAATTTATTAAAGTTTTAAAACATTATTAATTTAATCAGTATCAGTATTTTGAAATATACATTTGCTTAAATTATTTTTAATTAGCTTAAGCCATATAATTTCATCTCACAACATTAGTGGCCCAAAAGTTATAATATATTTATTAGGAATTTATACTTTTGCTTAAATTCGGCTCGGTAGCACAGAGGTAACGCGCTCGCTTTGTAATATTGCAAAATATTATGAAGTGGGTTCGCATACAGAGCAGTGACAACTTTTTTTTTCTGGAAATGAATATTTAATAAAATTAAATATTTATTTTAAGAAGGGAGAGTAGAGCTAGCTGCCGAGTCGCAGGGGGCAAGATGAAATGGAAAGTGCCATTTACTTGCCTCCGTATGTCATGCATAGAGGGCGTTTTTCTAAGGTTTTTCGCGCCTCTTTTAAAGCATAGAGTTGTAGAAATGCAACTCTGTGTTTTAAAGACGGAATTGTCAGCATGGCTCCTACAAAAAGTCGGACCTTAGACCGCAATTGGCCTCCCAAACCCTAAAAATCCCTCAATCCCTTCATCAATCCTTTAATTCACCTTCTAATCCTGCAGTTTCACTGACAATTTATCCACATGCTTCCAGAACCTAGAGTTATTTTCGAATAAAGGAAAAAGCGGTATATATCTCTATGTATATATCGACTTCCGAGGAAATAAAAGCAAAATATGCGGTTCGGTAGCTGCTTGTGTTAATTGTTGGTGACCTCCGACATAACGTAAGGTTCAAGAGGTTAAACATAAAGCACATACATACACATACATACTTTTGCTTAAATTAAATTTTTACTTATCTAATATACCGAAAGGAATTATAAATAAAAAAAAAGTATGTGACGCGATAATAAGCTAAATCGTCAGTTTTCTATGGTATTCACACATATAACATTTGATTATAACGGAAATTTCGCATGATCGCATTCTTTTTGGACTTAGTACCTAATATTTTCCTATGAAAGTACTTATATCTAGAATTATCGTTTTTCCTCGATATCTCCAATTGATACTTAATTTTTTGAAAACTTTTTTCTCAAAATTTTTTACATAAAAAAAAAAAATAGCAATATTTTTTTTCTTTTGGGACGTAGTATTTAATTTTTTTCCATGAAAGTACTAATATCTAGAGTTATCGTTTTTACTAGGTAAAATAGACCATTAAGAACATTTTGTTATTGTTAATGAGGAACCATAGTGCCAATTACTTGGCAGCGTTTTTTTCTTTTTGGACGTTGTACCTAATTTATTTCTATTAGAGTACTAGTTTTAGAAAGTTCGTTTATAGTAATTTTTTGGATCTGATACTGAATTTTTTCAAAATTTTTTTCTCAAAATTAAAAAAACAAAAAAATTAAAATAGCTGCAATATTTTTTTTTTGTGTAATACCTCATTTAATTCCATGAAAGTAATAATATCTGAAAATATTGTAACCGGTAACATTTCACAACTATTATGGAATTAAGAGAGAAATGTATGCATGATTGCATGGTTGTAATCGGTGATGTCAGTAGCATATTAATGTATTAAGCTCATTGTTTGAGGAACCTTAGTGCCAGCTAGTTGGCAGGGTATTTTCATATATTTTTCTTTTAAAGCAGACAAACATACATAAAAAAAATAAATAAATAAATGAACAATTTTTTTCTTTTAAGTTTTTAGCTTTTAACTAAGGGATTCAAAAATATAATTCAGTCCGGCTTTATGTTTATAGTCTCATATATTACTTAAGTATCATGAAATCCATTTGTGGAGCAGTGTTTATTCTTACGATTAATGTTTTGCAGTTGAAAAACTCATTAATTGTAGAAATTAAGTAATCAGTATCTACGGCTGACAAGACTCATATATCGTGTAATAGCTAATTTCTTTTGAACTCCAGAACATTGATCGTAAGAACAAACAAAACACGAGTCATGGATTTCTTGATACTTAAGTAATACTTTTAGACTGCAAATATATAAAGCTGAGCTGAATTATATTTTTGAAGGCCTTAATTATAAACTAAAAACTTAAAAGAAAAAAATTCTTAATTTATTTATTTATTTTTTTTAAATCATGAAATAACTATCTCTTTTTTTATGCTATAGCGGGTTCCTAAAATGGTTAGACAGAGAAAAGAAGAACTTTTGAGAGAAAGATAGAATAAAATTTTGTTCGAAAAAGAACTTATAAAATATAATTTACAATTATTGCATTACTTAATTAGCTATTTGGGCCGTTCATGAATTAAAATCTGCAGTTCTCTTTCAGATAAATTTTTAGGTTGTCCTTTTCTCAAAATCTCTTCTTGTCTCTTTTTAAATAGTTCATCAGAACATGGAACTATAAAGATAGATATTATTTTACAGCTGAGAATATTAGCAAATAATTGCACATGTATAATAATAAATAAAAAGGTGCAAACAAACAAAAATTTCTTATAATATGTTAGTTGCTGTTCGTGAGTAAATACTTGTAATAAGTAAATAATAGGTAAAGGCGATGCAAACTATGAAACTCATTGTTCTGCTGATGTCAACGAAAAGAAATGAGATGGTATGGTTTTAGGTCTTCAAAAGTTTCCAATTCGCTAAATTTGTTGCAACGTTATCTTCCTTTTTATAATCTGTATTGGAGCTGGTGAAGATTTTAATGCAGATAATTGCATATTATATTTATGATGTCAGGATTAGCTACATATTTTGCTCCCATTTTCAGCTCTTTTGAACGAATTTCATCTCTCTGAGGATTCACATAACCACTAAGAGCAAAATGTGTACATTTATTTTTATGATTATCAGGATTAGCTACATATTTTGCTCCCATTTTCAGCTCTTTTGAACGAATTTCATCTCTCTGAGGATTCACATAACCACTAAGAGCAAAAAATATCCTCAAATAGTTTATTGAAAGGTATTTTTTGTATTTTAATTTTTTTTTTTGTTTTAGAAGAAATAGGATCAAATAATTGAAATTCTTTTAATAACGTGCAAGCTTGGCATAGTTGATCCAAAAGGTTTTGTTTCACAAATGCTGCAACGAGCTTTTTTACTTTCATCAACTATGGAATCTTTTGAATCTATATTTTCAACAAAGGTCGTTTTTTAATAGCTGTATTTTTTTTGCTATACTACTGTATGGTTTTTTGACTTTTGAACTTGGTATTACGTCCCCAAATAATGTTCTGTTCACTGCAGGAAGTGGTGTTTGATTAAAAAAATCCTAAAAAAATTTTAATCATAAAAAACATTAAAATCGACTAAGACATAAATAATAAAAAATTAATTTACTAGTTTTATCAGAATCTGTTTTCGAATCCGTTAGTACCTTTTCAAGATGAAGTTTTTTTTTGTGCGCTCTTTCTTCTTCTTGTTTTTTTGAATAGTTATATTTAAACCATTAGTATTTTCTTTTAACTCATCTGTATAGATTTTATATACATTCTTAAAAAGTTTAATATACTTTTCTTTAAAATCATCAATATTTGATTCATCTTTGATTTATCTTTTAATTTAAAGCGTCCAAAAATATCTAAGTCCAGGTTGACTGTCACCTTAGTTCTCAAATTTATAAATTGTAAACCAAATAATTCCCTTGGATTAGCAGACTGCATGTATGTTACTTTTACTCTATAAATAATTTTAATATTTTGTGGATTTAGTTCTTTTTTGGTAAATAATTGTACTTGATCTCTAAATTTTTTATTATTAACAGCTTCATGAGTCATAAATTGATGATTAATTACTGGAATCCATTTGCCTGGCTCTTCTGAAGTAGAAACTTCAACAATAACAATACAACTATGATAATATCCCAAATCAACCCCCGTTATACATGCAGGTTTAGCAAATTCAAAAATTACTGTTGCTATAAGTTAATTGGTTTAGCGCATCGCCATGAGTTTTTATATATTTATAATAAAATATAAATAAACTGTGTCAATCAACAAACATACTATTACTGAACTTTGCTGATTCACAGTTTTTTGTGAATCACCATCAGAAACATTGTTATTTAAATGCATAATAGAAAGGAGCCTCACTACTATTTGTATTATTGTCAAAAGATGGATTTTTTTCACTTAATTCTTTGATTTGATGTACCATGCTGGTAAAATTAATATTAATTTTCATAAACTTAAAAATTACAATACAATTTTTTTAGATTTTATTTATTAAGTCACAAAATCTGCTATACAATCACAAAACGTATTTACTACATATAAACTGTTAAGACGTGCTATTATTACTGAACTTTGACTGCTGCTCTCGCTTTGCGTTTGCAATTTGATGATTACAAAACTTTATTTTAATTTATTTAATAATATTATTAAAAATTATTATATAAAACTTGATCTATTTTTTTTATTATCAGGTTATATTATTTTTTTTTTTTTTATAATAGACAAAAAAATCGAAATTCGATCAAATTCGATAAAAACATCGAAATTCGACACAAATTCGATAAAAACATCGAAATTCGACATATTTTCGACATATTCGATAAATATTCGATGTCAAATTAGAGAGAGAAAGCTAAAATAGAGAAAGAAACTTAAAATTCCTGTATATTAGTGCTTCTAAGTTGGACTTAACTTAGTCGCGCGTCCTATCGGACGCCGTAAATAAAAGAATAAAAGAATAAAAGAAATTTAGTATTTTTTTTATGATCATATTATTTATTTTTTATCATATCATTAAAGAATAAATATACAAAATAGTTATAAAACGTTTTCAAACAAGCAAGTAAATTGACAATTGATTAAAAAATCACAAATTTTATTGCACCATGAATCTGATATACTGGCCCTTGGGATCATCATTAAGAATTGCTGTAACAAAAAAAATATAAATTATTATTGAGCTTAAGCTATTATTTTCTATTCAGTCAAAATCTGAAAAAATGGTTATTGTATAACCATTTGTTTAATAAATTATTTAGAGAGACCGTTTTTATTTTTGGGAGATAGTCTACCTCAAAAGTCAACCATTATTATCTGTACATGTAAAATTTTCTATTCAAGAACTTGCAATTCAATTCTTAAAAGTAAAGTATGGCCCTAGCTTCTATCAAGGATCCATTTTTAACCTAAATAAAAACTTTACTTTTGGAAAAAAAAGTTTAGTACCAGATCTCCAATCAGACTCTCAAGAACATTTAATTTCAAACCCTGAGGATCAGCTTAAATAAATCTATTTTTACATTTAAAAAAATTTTTCACACTTTCAGATTGCTACGCTTGAAATTGGCTTAAAAAAGCAAAACTTAAAAATGGTAATTAATAATATTTTGCTTGAAAATTCAATAAGTAGTTTGCTTGAATATTATAGTCAATTTTTTCACAAAATTTTGCTGGAAATGGTTGAGAGTTCAAGTAAATAAGTTGATTATTTTATTAGCAAGTAATTGAATATTCAAGCTTTTTAAGCAAAATTCATTCGCAGTAGCCTGAGAGTGAACTTTATGATTATAATATTAGAAAAGAAGTTTCTACTCTCAGATATCTTCGTTTGCCACTCACTTTATTAAACAGCTAGATTTTTCTTGAATACTACACAGAAAAACTTTAGCAGTGTAAAGATGCTCAAACAAACTGTAGCAACGAGAATTCTGAATTCTGAAAATATAACACTTGCATAAATTATAAATTATAGGTCATTTATACAGCCAATATAGGGGGTATTACCTTCGTGACCGCCATATTGTTATTTGCAACTTTACAAGTGCCGTGGATGTAAAATCTGCAGAATGAGAGAGTTGCAACCGCATGACGCCGCCCATGTTGCACCAAAGCTATTTTGCTTATTACACATAAGGATCTAAAGTAAGCAGGTGTTTTTCCGTGTACATCTATCAAAAACGATAATTGCAAATTATAAAAATAGCAATTTGTATTGTAACTTTTATGCATTGTACCTATCCCTCAGCTAAAACTTTAAAAAATCTTTTATGGTCTGTATTACTTATATTGATTTCAATTTAAATTCCGGGTAATCATCCTTCTTAAGTCATGTTTTACAAAATAGCCAAGGTTTTCTCGTTTAGAAAACCAATATCGTTTGACATATCTAGATTTAAACAAATTTTAAAACCTATTAAAAGATTTCTAAAAAGTTATTTATTTAAACTTACGTTACAGAAATACAAATTGATTAGATCCACGAGTAAAACAAGATTTGCAAATTAAAAAAAGCAGTCTTTCAGCATAACTGACAAACCCATCCTTCTCTTTATTCATAAATAATCGACAATTCACCAATAATAAATTTTCTCTTATACTACCAGAAAAACTTCTTTGATTTTAAGTGGCTTTGATTTAATAACTGAAAAATTTCACAGCAGAAAAATAAATATTTTTCAACGAGCTCTTATTAATTTTCAACTAAAAATAATTTTTTGGTTAGATATTTTTTTCGCACATAAAAAAACTTTTTTTTTGGTTAAGATTGTTTATGTGACTTTATTCATGAAAATAAACTTGAACTTTAGCATAAACAAAATTAACCAAAAAAAAGTTTTTTTAATTGAAAATTAATAATAGATCGTTGAAAAATATTTATTTTTTTGCTGTGAAATTTTTCAGTTATTAAATCAAAGCCACTTAAAATCAAAGAAGCTTTTCTGGTGGTATAAGAGAAAATTTATTATTGGTGAATTGTCGATTATTTATGAATAAAGAGAAGGATGGGTTGCTCAGTTATGCTGAAAGACTGCTTTTTTTAATTTGCAAATCTTATTTTACTCGTAGATCTAATCAATCTGTATTTCTGTAACGTAAGTTTAAATAAATAACTTTTTAGAAATCTTTTAATAGGTTTTAAAATTTGTTTAAATCTAGATATGTCAAACGATATTGGTTTTCTAAACGAGAAAAACCTTGGCTATTTTGTAAAACATGACTTAAAAAGGATGATTATCCGGAATTTAAATTGAAATCAATATAAGTAATACAGACCATAAAAGATTTTTTAAGGTTTTAATTTTTAGTTTTATTTATTTGCAGCTGTAAAAATGGATTTATTAAAAAAATAAGATTTTTAAATGTGAAATCAGTTTTCAAGGTTAAACTCGCTCACAAGTAAAATTGAACCTTTCGGTTAAAAATTTATTTAAAAAATTTTAAATTTAAAGTAACATTATTTGATTTGTTACATCTTTTACAGGCTAAAATTAATTCCTGGAATAAAAAACTTATAACCAGTTTCTGTAAACACAACCTAAATACATGGAACGTCTTTACTTACAGCTGAGATAGGTACAATGCATAAAAGTTACAATACCAATTGCTATTTTTATAATTTGCAATTATCACTTTTGATAGATGTACACGGAAAAACACCTGCTTACTTTAGATCCTTATTTGTAATATACTCCAGTCAAAATACGGGTTTGGTTGTATTTTCACTGGCGAATATGAGATTTGCTTTACTATATGTTTTTTGAGTCGCTGAATACGAAAATCGGAGTCATTTCGTAAAGAAATGGGGGCTTCACCCCTAAATTTGCAAAAAACTACCCTAAAATGGGGCGTTTTTTACATAGTTGCACTTTGAGCGCTCAGAATCGCACTATACGGATTTTTTGGGTCGCTGATCATTAATTTCGACTTATTTTTCTTTAATAATTAAAATTTCACCCCTAAATTAGCTAAAATTACCCCCGAAAAGGGGGTGTTTTTGCTATTTCGCACTTTGATCTACTAGGATATGTCCATATACGTTTGTTGGGTCGCTAATCAAGAATTTCGACATAGTTTTCATAAATATTCCATATTTTACCCTAAAATTAGCTAAAACTACCCCTAAAAGGGGTGTTTTTGCTATTTAGGCACTTTGAGCAACCAGGATTGTTCATACAGGTTTTTTGAGTCGCTGATTAAGAATTTCGACTTATTTTTCATAAATAATTAAAATTTCACCCCTAAATTGACTAAAATTACCCCCGAAAAGGGGGTGATTTTGCTATTTTCGCACTTTGAGCAACCAGGATTTGTCCATATAGGTTTTTTCGGTCGCTAATCAAGAATTTCGACTTATTTTTCATAATTATTCCATATTTTACCCTTAAATTAGCTAAAACAACCCCTAAAAGGGGTGTTTTTGCTATTTCGGCACTTTGAGCAACCAGGATATGTCCATATAGGATTTTCAGGTCGCTGATCAAGAATTTCAACTTCTTTTACATAAGTATTCAATATTTCACCACAAAAAAATAGTCGGAGTTCTTGAATAGCGACCCAAAAAAGGTATATAGGCATATCCTGGACCCCATTTTGGGGTAGTTTTTTGCAAATTTAGGGGTGAAGCCCCTATTTCTTTACATAATGACCCTGATTTTCGTGTTCAGCGACCCAAAAAGCATATAGCAAAGCAAATCTCATGTTCACCAGTATAAATACAACCCCCCCCCCTCCCCGTATTTTGACTGGAGTAATAAGCAAAATAGCTTTGGTGCAACATGAGCAGCGTCATGCGGTTGCAACTCTCTCATTCTGCAGATATTACATCCACTTATAAAGTTGCAAATAACAAGGCGGTCATGGAGGTAATACCCCTTATATTGGTTGTATAAATGACCTATAATTTATAATTTATGCAAGTGTTATATTTGCAGAATTTGTGCTCGTTGCAACAGTTTGTTTTGAGCATCTTTACACTGCTAAAGTTTTTCTGTGTAGTATTCAAGAAAAATCTAGCTGTTTAATAAAGTGAGTGGCAAACGAAGATATCTGAGAGTAGAAACTTCTTTTCTAATATTATAATCATAAAGTTCACTCTCAAGCTACTGCGAATGAATTTTGCTTAAAAAGCTTGAATATTCAATTACTTGCTAATAAAATAATCAACTTATTTACTTGAACTCTCAACCATTCCCAGCAAAATTTTGTGAAAAAATTGACTATAATATTCAAGCAAACTACTTATTGAATTTTCAAGCAAAATATTATTAATTACCATTTTTAAGTTTTGCTTTTTTAAGCCAATTTCAAGCGTAGCAATCTGACAGTGTGAAAAATTTTTTTAAATGTAAAAATAGATTTATTTAAGCTTATCCTCAGGGTTTGAAATTAAATGTTCTTGAGAGTCTGATTGGAGATCTGGTACTAAAATTTTTTTTCCAAAAGTAAAGTTTTTATTTAGGTTAAAAATGGATCCTTGATAGAAGCTAGGGCCATACTTTACTTTTAAGAATTGAATTGCAAGTTCTTGAATAGAAAATTTTACATCTACAGATAATAATGGTTGACTTTTGAGGTAGACTATCTCCCAAAAATAAAAACTGTCTCTCTAAATAATTTATTAAACAAATGGTTATACAATAACCATTTTTTCAGATTTTGACTGAATAGAAAATAATAGCTTAAGCTCAATAATAATTTATATTTTTTTTGTTACAGCAATTCTTAATGATGATCCTAAGGGCCAGTATATCAGATTCATGGTGCAATAAAATTTGTGATTTTTTAATCAATTGTCAATTTACTTGCTTGTTTGAAAACGTTTTATAACTATTTTGTATATTTATTCTTTAATGATATGATAAAAAATAAATAATATGAAAAAAATACTAAATTTCTTTTATTCTTTTATACGCCAAATAACTCCAAATACGTCAAAAAGCAATTTTTTTGAGAAAAAAAAGTCGAAACCGATGAAACGTCTTGACACTTTTTCAAAACGTTTGGAAACGTTTTATAAATGTTTTGAAACGTTTCTAAAATATTTATGAAACGTTTTTCTGCGGACATTTAAAATGTTTTATAAACGTTTTAAAAACGTTACAAAACGTTTCTAAAAGGTTTTATATCGTTTCTAAAACGTTTCAAAACTTTTTGAAACTTTTTTGAAAACGTTTCAGAAACGTTTCAAAAACGTTTGGTGCTATGTGGGTAGGTTTTTCATAATTTGAAAAATTTTGAATTATATAAATGTTAAAAATTAAACAGTAAATAAATAGTACATATTTAGTTTAATAAAAGAAAATCAATTTATTATAAACAATCAATAAAAAATTAAAAGAACACATTTTTATTTAAAATTTTATATTTTTTTAAAGTATTCATTTATATTTTTATTGGTAAATAAATGTAATAATAATAATAGTAGATATCAAAATAATAATAATAGATAAAAATAAATTAATATTAAGAAAGGAATAAGAATATACTAGTTATAGAAGGATTTAGATTGTGCGAGAGAATTTTATATTTTGAAAAAAACTTGCATATTTCAAAAAATTTCAAGATTTAAATTTCGATTTATACAAGTTTTGCTTTCGAATTATGCAAGTTTTTTTAACTTTGTTTAGATGGGAGCTAGGCCGTACCGACTAGGTTTTTTGAATTACATAAGTTTGAATTATACAAGTTCCACTGTATAATCTTTACTTAAAAATATTTAATAAGGTAAAGTTAATTTTAAATGTAGAATATTTTAACTGTTTGGCCTTGATAATGAAGACTGAAGGTCTTCGAAACGTGGGAAATTTATTGAAAAAATAAAGCAAATAATTGTTAGCTCAGAAATCAAAATTTTTATTTAATATTAAAAATCAAATCAGCGATGAATTCAACTTATACAGGACATAGGCATTCGATTGAAATATGCTGTTAAGAAATAAAAAAGTTTATAAGCCATCATCAAATATAAAAAAAGAAAAGAAAAGAAAGAAAGAAAGAAAAAATTTATAACTGGTTTATGTAACTACACAACCAACGTGCATGGAACATGTTTATTCATAATAGTAATAAATCCAAAAACCGAAATTACATTAAATCCTGAAATATATACTATCCTAAGTCCATAAACTTAAAGTATTCTAAGTTGTTGTTCTTATCAAGTCCTGACTCCCACTTCAAATTATTCTAGGTCCCTAAATCGAAAATATTCTATGTCTACTTCACCCCCCCCCCCTAAAAACGACACTTTTTCACCTCCCCCCCACCTGCTGAGCCAAACTTTTTCAAATACCCCATCCAATCAACATGTTCCATGTGTAAATCAACAGCAAGAATAAAAACAATTTGGTAAATACTACATACTGTTACGTATGTTAGGTCATAACAGAGATTAAATGAAAGAGATTAGTCAAGTTGTATCCCTCCACGTAATCGCCGACATGGTAATTTCGCGCGACGCTGGCGGTCCCTAATAGTACACTTTGGGAACTAATTGCACTTTTTATTAAACGCTATTTTACGCTTATTAATTAAAGATTGTTGAAAAAAACGATTCTACTAGCAATAAAATTAATAATTCAAGTCATTAAAGTATTAACTTATGCAATAATAGCACAAAAATAGAAATTTTATCGAGCAGGGGTTAAGCGGGAAGACGAGTTTATATGCAGTTTTGTTCATAAATTTCAGAAGCGCTCGTAGCTGAGTGGCTAAAGGCGTTCATTAGAACGGCGAGAACTCGGGATCGAATCCGAGTTAGAATAATTTTTTTTTTTTTTTAAATAATTATTTTTTTTTTTTAATAACATTTATATATAAAATATTAATTTTCTTTTTACTTTAAACTCGCTTTAAACTAATAATAATACAATTAATAATTTTTTCATGAATTAAATTGTGAGGGAAATCAAAAGCCTTTTTTTTTTAAATAACTTTCTACTTTCAAAAGAGTAATTTGATGCTTATTTTAGGTAAACTATTTTGATCTTACAGGTACTGAATAAATTTTTTCCCCAGGATTTTTACATATCTAATTTAAAAAACAATTAAAACCAAATTAAAAAATGTAAAAATGATAGTTTATTATCACTATTCTTAATATAAATTTTTTGAATTAGTTTTACTTTTTATTTAATAGTTTACTAAAAAATACTTAACAAAATTAATTTTTAATTAATAGTTTTTTTACATAAATTTGGTTTCAATAATTATTAGTGATCAAATTAAATAACGCTGCCAAACAATTCAAACTATATGGTTCCTCATTAGCAAAAAAAAATTTCTTAATGGTCTATTTTACCCGAAAAAGTATAATGTCATAAGAAAAACTAAAAATGATCTTTTCCTTGATACTCTCAGTTTAAAATCTCATTGAAAAAAATAGGTTTTTTACATAAAAAAAAGAAGATTTTTCTACACCAGTACATCATCTTCTTTTATGATAATTATATTCTTGTATTTTTTGGTGGTAAAAGTTTTGAGAAAAAAAGGTTTCAAAAAATTAATTATCTAATTGTAAATATCAAGTAAAAACGATGTTTCTAAATTTATACTTTCATATAGAAAAAAAGTTCTGTACTACAACCGAAAAAAAAAAAATTGCCTTTTGTATTTTTTAAAGAGAAAATTGTTTAGACAAAAACTTTCTAACATTAATTATCAGATTGGAGTTATCGAGTAAAAACAATAAGTCTAGATATTAGTATACTTTCATATAGAAATGAATAAGGTACTACGTCAAAGAAAAAAATAAATTGGTGTTTTTTGTATTTTTTGGCGACAAAAATTTTCAAAAAATTATATGTATCAGATTGGACATATCGAGTAAAGACGTTATATGATAATTCTAGATTAACCCTAATAATTTCATGAAAAAAATTGGGTACCACGTCCAAAAAAATAAAAAAACAATGGTTTTTTAAAAATTTTTTTATGTAAAAAATTAAAATAAAAAAATTTCGGAAAATTAAGTATCGGATTGAAGATAACGAGTAAAGACGATAATTCTAGATATTAGTACTTTCATAGAAAAAAATGAAGTATTACGTCTACAGAGAAAAAAAATTGATGTTTTTTGTATTTTTTGTGACAATCTTTGGGAAAAGCATTTTCAAAAAAGTAATTATGTTTCAGATTCGAGATATCGAGTAAAAACCAGTATTTAAAGATAATTATATACACTGTAAAAAGTAACTTTCTTATATTAACAAAAAAATTAGAACATTTTCGAAAAATTAGTAAATTTTCGAAAAAAAACGTATAATTACTAAATTTAGTATATTAACAAAAAATTCGAGTATTCTCGATTTTTTTTTGTGAATTCGCAAGAAAAATTGATAATTTACGATTTTTTTTTGAAAATTTACCAAGTAAATTTTCGAAAAATAGTTGTGAATTTACAACTTTTTTCGAAAAAGAACAAATAAAATCGAGAATTCTCGAATTTTTTGATAATATACTAAATTTAGTCAATATACGATTTTTTTCAAATATTTCAAAATTTTTTGAAAATTCACTAATTTTTCGAAAAAATTCTATTTTTTTTGTAAATCTAAGAAAGTTACTTTTTACAGTGTAGGTAATAAACTGATGATTATTATTAAAAAATTTTATTTATATGAAAAATCTAAATAAATAAAGATAATGATTATATGTTATTTAGTTTATTTAGCTAAACTTGTATTATTTATGAAATTAATAAGGACTTATTATATGCGAAGAAAAAAAATAAAATTAAGATTTAAAATTTTTATTAGTATTTTTTAAAGAACCAAACAATTTATACTTTTGTGATAAAAAGAAATAATTTCATAAATAATGTCAAAATCTTGAAGCAATTAATGTGGTTTTTTTTGATATTATACAAAATATTATTAAGGGAGGAAATTAAATTATCAAATTCGTTCTGAAAGATTTTAGAGCCCTATTAAAAATACATAGAGCCATATGGGTCAAAATGTCTTATGTCGCTGTAAACATGTAAATTTATTATTGACTCTGAAATTACTATAACTCCAATTCAAACGCATCAAAATGGTTCAAAAATGCTTTTTATAGACAGGGGGTTCTACAAGCATGTCATTTGGGGGAGAGGGCTCAAATGGATTTAGAATAATTTTGATTTGGGGACTCAGAATAATTCAGGTTTAGGAATTTTATAAAATAATTTTGATTTAGGGACCTAGAATAAGTTCCATAAAGTGTTCTATTATAACAAGGATTTTAGGAGATTTTAGGAGAATTTTCAAATGCGGATTTCCCGAAAAGAGTTATTTTTTTTCTTCTAATTGGCCAAAAAATTTTTGTTTTCCCATAAACTTTCTGTTGGTAAGCAGTTTTTGGGGGTTTGTCTTTTAAGTGCTCAATAACTTAAAAAACGAATTTTCATAACTATGCATTTTCCAAAATTTTCCGGATTTTCGGTTAGGTCACAAGAAAATCCGGAAAATGTAAGATTTTGGAAATTAGAAAGCTATGAACATTCGTTTTTTCTAGTTTTTCAGTACTTAAGTACTTAGGCAAATATGCCCCAAAAACTGGGTACCAACAAAAATTTTATAGGTAAACAAAATTTTTAAGGTCAATTGGAAGAAAATAACGCTTTTTGTGAAAACTTGAGATATTCATATAAATTCAACCCCAAACAGATGTTAACCCATTAGCGCCGGCGCGACCATACCACTGACGCTCGGATTTTCGCTTAGAAAACGGGTAAAAAAATGATTTTTTTTTAAACTTAAAGTCTTTTTTTACTAAAAAGGACTTGCTTTACAAGATTCTGGGGTCAGATTTTTAATATTATTGACCGTTAATTAAATATGGCGGACCCAAAAAAGACAAAAATTTGATTGTCGATACAAAATTAAAAATCTGACCCCGGAATCTTGTAAAGCAAGTGCTTTTTAGTAAAGAAATACTTTAAGTTTAAAAAAAAATTATTTTTTTACCCGTTTTCTAAGCGAAATCCGAGCGTCAGTGGTATGGTCGCGCCGGCGCTAATGGGTTAATAGATCCCGCAAATGAAGACTAATTAAGCAGGGTCAGCATGGATTTAAATTTTAAAGTAGGCAAATTTTGAAAATCTTCAGTTTAGCTTTTTTACAATTTTATTTAAAACTCAAGATGCTGTTAAAAATACAAATAGGTGGGCAAAAAAAATATATAATTTATTCCACTAATGAAGTAAAAAACAAAACAAATAATGAAAACTTTCCTTCGAGAAAAAAAACAACAAAAATTAAATTACATATAAATGTTATTAAAAAAAAAAATAATTATTAAAAAAAAAAAAAATTAATTACAATAAAAAAAAAAAAAAAAAAAAAAAAAAAATAATTCTAACCCGGATTCGATCCCGAGTTCTCGCCGTTCTAATGAACGCCTTTACCCACTCAGCTACGAGCGCTTCTGAAATTAATGAACAAAACTGCATATAAACTCGTCTTCCCGCTTAACCCCTGCTCGATAAAATTTCTATTTTTGTGCTATTATTGCATAAGTTAGTACTTTAATGGCTTGAATTATTAATTTTATTGCTAGTAGAATCGTTTTTTTCAACAATCTTTAATTAATAAGCGTAAAATAGCGTTTAATAAAAAGTGCAATTAGTTCCCAAAGTGTACTATTAGGGACCGCCAGCGTCGCGCGAAATTACCATGTCGGCGATTACGTGGAGGGATACAACTTGACTAATCTCTTTCATTTAATCTCTGGTCATAATTGAAATATCAAATCCGCATTCTTTTATATTTATATACTTAGCTTATTCCTGCATTTCCTCAATTTCATATAGCCAGCTTACATTCGACACATTCATACATTCCTTAATATTTTATTTCACCAATTCAGATCCGGCTCGCTCTAATCGACATAAAATATAAAATTAAAGGTCATTAATGACGTATTTCCAAATAGTTTAGGTAACGAATAGTTGCATAAATTCCCTCGCGATCTCCCCCAAAACGACCAGCGACGATTTCGTTATTTGTACGTGACTTGACCGACGCTTCCGCATATTGGGAGATCCCACCTAAATTTAAGTACCTGGGCAGTTACTAATTGGTTTATATAAGATACCTGCAACTGCCACAAGACGAGTGCCCCTACATCCTTCCATAATAACTAACCTATTAACATCAGGTCCAGTTTAGGAGATCATTAGAACAATCTTCTCAGTATAATAATTCACTTATTAGACTTATTGACTTAGACGCATTTTTATCTAAACTTATAATAAAGTCAGTAACTTAACCAAAAGTGCTCAGAATTTTTATTTAAAAGTGACAATTCCTTCTATAATCTCGAACTTAACTCAGTTAAGTTCCACTAGCTCTAGTACCCAAGGTCATCAATACATTTATACATCTATAACATTTATCAACCAACCAGCCATATAAGTATTAAAATACCTGGGGCACAAGATAATTTTTTAAATTTTTATGGCAAAAAAGGATTTCGCTTTTGCCAAAAAGAAAAAAAAGAACATAAAACAAGATAATTTTGAAAATTTCAGTCACGACATCACTGAAATTAAAAAAAAATGAAGTTAACAAAGTAACTGTATTGATTAAATATACAATTGGACTCAAGGAAGAAACCAGCTCTAGTAAATCAAAAAAAAAAAAATTAAGAGCATTGAAAATAAATTAAGCCGTTATACCACAACATTACTACCAAAAGAAATTACAAAGCCAAGCCGTAAGCTAAGCTGTAAAGCCAAGCCTTCACAATGGATATCAGGATCCCGTTTGATGTGACCATATTTTTTGCCAGTTAAGCTGTATTAAGCAGTTCACCAATTAATTTGGTCACCGATGGATGGATGGATTTTCCTCATTGTGTCTCCGATATTGTAAGTACGCTTTTTATTAAAAATTTTTTTTAACAAACTTTCGAGACATATCTATATCTATATATATATATATATATATATATGCTGATAGAGAATTTTTTTAGTTTGATAATCGCGCCTAGGCGACAGTAGCTAGAAAGACGCGGTTTACGGCAAAAAACGAGGAAAAATTGCAGAAAAAGTCATACCATACCATATATATATATATATATAAAAAAAATCAGTTCGTTATTTGATATATATATATATCAAATATCATTCATATATATATATAAAAAATCAGTTTTTATATTAACAGTCTTAGGTTAATCTTCGAAATTTCCCTTAGATAATGGCTATTGTCCAACATAAATTTATTTAATTCATATATATATATATATTAGAGTGGACCTATTTTTGGACTTTGTGGAAAAACTTTGCTCCCCGGGTTTTTTTGTGAAGTTTTGGTTCTAAAAAGTTCCCAGTTCCAAGGATTTTGCTTCAGCCCTGCAAAAACACGTGCCTGTAACCACATCAATTTTCCCATTTAAATAACATGGGAATTTTGAATTTTTAGCTATACCAATTTTCACAAAAGCCAAAAAGCGTTTTAAAATGCTAATTTTTACTGGAAAACATACTTTTATATGTTGTAAAGACATACAAACCGCCCTGCATTCATTCCAAAGGGAATTTTGGGGCTAGAAACGCAAATTTATATTTTTGCTCAATCTTATAAAACAGGGTTTTTCGGTAATTTTCGATAAAAAGCTACAACCTCAAAAATTAACCAAAACACTTCTGGTTGGTTCACTTTTTTTGGTATAAGTGTCACCTTTTAAACGACGTAAACCGTGTATTTTTATCACTGATTCTCTCACCGCTATAGTCAATTAACCTATTGGTAATTTTTGACCCGTAAGGCCCAATTTTTAAATTTGTTTAAATTGCTGCCAAAATTGTAATTTTTGACAAAATTGAGTTTTATAGGCCTTAAAAGTTTTCTGCAAGCGTCAAGTTTCCAAAAATTTTTTACTCGTCTCTTTTCTTTAAATAGTTTTTAAGATATCGTTTTTCAAAGTAAATGATAAAAATTGACTTTTTTTGACAAGCCTGAAATTGGGACTCGGTAAATTTGCGTTTCTAGCCCCAAAATTCCCTTGGAAATGAATGCAGGGCGGTTTGTATGTCTTTACAATATATAAAAGTATGTTTTCCAGTAAAAATTAGCATTTTAAAACGCTTTTTGGCTTTTGTGAAAATTTGTATAGCTAAAAACTCTAAATTCCCATGTTATTTAAATGGGAAAATTGGTGTGGTTACAGGCACGTGTTTTTGCAGGGCTAAAGCAAAATCCATGGAAATGGGAACTTTTTATGACTAAAACTTCACGAAAAAATCCGGGGAGCAAAGTTTTTCCACAAAGTCCAAAAATAGGTCCACTCTAATATATATATATGCCGATATATATAAATATTATAAAATTCATATATCTTAATACTATATATATCTGAATATTTATTTGTCTGTTTGTTTGTTTGTTTGTTTGTACCCTAATGATAAAAGAACCACCAAACCGATTGGCATGAAACCGGTGTCAAAATAAAGAAAAAAAGTCTGCGGGTGACATAGGCCATAGATTTTCTGCTCAGCTATCGTAATTTTTGAGATATTTAATTTTTATAATTTTTGAACTTGATAACATTTTTTAAAATTTTTAACAAAAATTGAAATATCTCGAGACTATTGAAAAATTTTTTTATCGCATTTCATAGTATTCGATTCGGCACTAATTTTTACGTATTCTCTGAAATTTTTATTCAAAACGTAAGTATCTTCAAAATTTTATAAAATATTTTTGAAGCTGGTAAAAAAATTTTTTTCATTTTTTTATTCTTTATGGTATTTTTAATCATTTATTTGTGGGCCTGTGTGTATATTATAATGTAATTTATATTCTATATTGAAAATTTAATTTATGCGTACTTAGTTAAATTTTTATTTAAAAAGTACGTTTCTTTAAAATTAAAAAAAAAAAATTGATGGAATTGAAATAATGTTTGGTTTTTAAAAATAATTATAATAAAAAATAAGACAAACACAAGAAATTAATAATATATTATAATTTTTTTCGTTAAAAAATGAAAGAAATTACATAAAACCAGTGTTAAAATAAAAAAATGTTTACTATTTTTGGAAAAAATTAAATTTTTTGAAAATTTTGTTAAAAAGTGAAATATCTGAAAAATATGATAAAATTTTAATGTCGCAATTGGTATTACTTATTCAGTCAATTCTAGAAACATCTATATATATGTCGTAGGGAAGTAGAGAAATCCGTGATTTGGCCAAATCCCTAGTGATTCGGCCAAATTGTGCATAGTAGACTAATGGAAGTTTTGATCGCCTACTTCCCTAAAATTTTTAGTGAAGTAGATGAAAATTATAGCTGTTGTCTACTACACCGATAGCCTTTAGGGAAGTAGACGAATCGTCTACTTCACTGATATAAACTCAGTGGAGTTAACTAATTTATTTTATTTGTCTACTTCACGGATGGCTCTTAGGGAAGTAAAAAGCAGAGAATTTGGTGTTTATGCTTTATAAATTTTATTGCATAATAAAAACTTATTGCCAAAAAGAGAGTTGCAATTTTTAATTAATATAAAAAATTCCTTTTCAAACGTCATTTACATTTTTTTTTAAATTTTATTTATTGTTAAGACATGAAAGTCCTGTATGACATAAGAAAAAAAAATCAATTTTTGGACTCCATACATTTTTTTTAATGCTATTACCTCCGAGCGATTATCAGATTGCAAAATAGTGGGCGCACCATAAGATAGAAAAATTTTTAACAGTTCCACAGCTACGCCTTTAGCCTCTTGGGTTTTTAAAGGCCTCAAGTGCAAAAATTTAGTCCCATGATCTTGATAATTCATTACATATTTGTAATCACCATCTGGATAAGAAGCAAGATCAAATAAATCCACTTGACCTCTTACGTTAAAACCATCAGATATTATAGGCTTAATAACAACACCACGTTTAGGAGCTGCGCGTTTTCTATCACAAGTTTTGCAACATGAAACAAATAATTTACAATCATTGTGTGGCACCAAACGGTTCACTAGAATTTTTTCTTTTGAAAATAAATTTTTTTTCATCACCAATTTCAATTAATTCATAAGTAGATGAATAATAATTGTGCGAATGTCTTTTTTTACCAACATTATGTTTAACTTCAGTCAAACATTTAATAACAATCTGTTCTTGAGATTTCGTCCATATTGTATTATTACAGGCCTTTAAAAACCAAAGAGGCTAAAGGCGTAGCTGTCGAACTGTTGAAAATTTTTCTATCTTACGATGCGCCCACTATTTTGCAATCTGATAATGGCTTGGAGGTAATAGCATTAAAAAAAATGTATGGTGTCCAAAAATTAGTTTTTTTTATTTTTTATGTCTTACAGGACTTTCATGTCTTAACAATAAATAAAATTAAAAAAAAATGTAAATGACGTTTGAAAAGGAATTTTTTATATTAATTAAAAATTGTAACTCTCTTTTTGGCAATAATTTTTTATTATACAATAAAATTTATAAAGCATAAACACCAAATTCTCTTTGTTTTTTACTTCCCTAAGAGCCATCCGTGAAGTAGACAAATAAAATAAATTAGTTTACTTCACTGAGTTTATATCAGTGAAGTAGAAGATTCGTCTACTTCCCTAAAGGCTATCGGTGTAGTAGACAACAGCTATAATTTTCGTCTACTTCACTAAAAATTTTAGGGAAGTAGGCGATCAAAACTTCCATTAGTCTACTATGCACAATTTGGCCGAATCACTAGGAATTTGGCCAAATCACGGATTTTTCTACTTCCCTACGACATATATACATTAGACTGCCAAAAAAAAAATCGACTTTTCGATTTTTTAAGGTGCTCAAGCGTTTTTGGATGTCATTTAATGAAAAAATAAATTCTACGTAAACCGCATCTAAAAATATTTAGTCGTTGGACAGCGCCAAAGCATTTTCGATTTTTGAAAATGGACTCAGGAACGTCGGGCGGGACTTAAGCTACTAAATTTAAAAGGCAACATAAAAATAAAATTTCGGGGGGTATTTCATAGTTTTTTTGGTCGCTAAAAACGATGAAATCAGTTATTTTGAATTATTTTTTTAAGGTAAAAAGTTATGAGCTAATTTCAGTGGTAAAAATATCAAAAATTGGACAGTTTTTGACGTCAAAAACTTGCTGCGGACTAAAAAATGTTTAGAAATTATTTTAAAAGGGCATTCCGTATGTTTTTTGGGTCACTAAAAACAATGAAGTTGGTTATTTTAACATGGAACATGTTTGTAGGGAGGGGTTACTTCAGAACTTGAAAATTAAGGGGGGGGTCAAATTTGTCCTTTTTAAGGGGGCGGGGTCAAATTTGTCCTATTTAAGGGGGGGGGGGGTCAAATTTGTCCTATTTAAGGGGGGGGGGGGTCAAATTTGTCCTTTTTAAGGGGGGGGGTCAAATTTGTCCTTTTTAAGGGGGGGGGTCAAATAAGACTTAGAATAATTAGGTAAGTAAATAAATAAAATACTTTTAAAAGACTTTGAAAAATCTGGGCTTAAGGACTTAGGATAATACAGGTGAATAATATCGATTTAGGGACTTGGAATAATTCAGTTTCAGGGATTTGGAATCATTCAGGTTAAGGGAATCAAAATAGTTTGGGTTTAGAATCTTAACAACTAGTATGGTGATAATTACAAATTAGAAAATTAGAAAATCGTATTGTAATGTTGAGAAACATTTGTATTATATCTAGTCCTCATTTGGAAGTAAACATGTTCCATGCATTTAGGTGGTGTTTACGCAAACCGGTTATAAGGTTTTTATTTATTCTTGACAGATTCAGAGTAATGGGGCAAATATTGCAGCTTGATTTTCCAAATTTAGCATTTTTTTGAGTTAAATGACTGTCAAACGTGCACAGAACTTTTCTGAACCTCTAGAAAGATAAATTATCATATTTTTGTGTTTTTATAACTAGCGCAGAATTAATTGCTTAGATTTTTTTTAAGGGTGCTAGTTTAGTTCAGTGTTACCACAATATCATAAAATATGGTTTTCAGGAAATTTTCCAAATAATGCTGTTATCTTGCAATTTAACCAAAATACTTCCAGTTGGTTTCATTTTTTTGCATTAAATACACCTTTCAATGCCCGTAATCAGCAGTTTTTCAGTACCGATTCTCTTATCGTAATAGTTGTTAATAAACCAAATTTCCATTTTCGGCCCTAAATGACCAATTTTTAAATTACTACAAAAATTGAAATTTTCATTAAAAACAGGTCTTATAGGTCTCAAAAATTTTGTACAAACTTTAAGTTTCCAAAATTTTTTTTCTGTTTTGTTTTTAATTTTTCGTTTAGCAGATATGATAATTTAAAGACAGAGTCTCAATTTGAGATTTTTACAAAAAAATCATACTTTATCATTAAATTTGTAGAACCATATCTCGGAAATATCTAAAGCTAAAAGGACTAGTAAGAAATTTTTCGAATCTTGGAACTTACAAAAAGTTGTTGTGAAAAATAAAACTCAATTTTATCAAAAATTAAAATTTTAGCACCAATTTAAAAATTGGTCATTTAGGGCGAAAATGGGCATTAGGTTTGTTAACTATTACGATGAAAGAATCAGTGATGAAAAATTACCAATTACGGGGATTGAAAGGTGTATTTTATACAAAAAAAATGAGAACAACTGGAAATATTTTGGTTGAATTGCAAGATGACAGCATAATTTGGAAAATTGCCTGAAAACATTTTATGACATTGTGGTAACACTGAACTAAACTAGCACCCTTAAAAAAAATCTAAGCAATTAATTCTGCGCTAGTTGGAAAAACACAAAAATATGATAATTTACCTTTTTAGAGGTTCAGAAAAGTTCTGTGCACGTTTGACAGTCATTTAACTCAAAAAAATGCTAACTTTGGAAAATCAAGTTATAATATTTGGCCCATTACTCTGAATCTGTCAAGAATAAATAAAAATAACCAACTTCATCGTTTTTAGTGACCCAAAAAACATGCGGAATGCCCTTTTAAAATAATTTCTAAACATTTTTTAGTCCGCAGCAAGTTTTTGACGTCAAAAACTGTCCAATTTTTGATATGTTTACCACTGAAATTAGCTCATAACTTTTTGCCTTAAAAAAATAATTCAAAATAACTGATTCCATCGTTTTTAGCGACCAAAAAAACTACGAAATACCTCCCAAAGTTTTATTTTTATTTTGCCTTTTAAATTTAGTAGCTTTAGTCCCTCCCGACGTTCCTGAGCCCATTTTCAATAATCGAAAATGCTTTGGCGCTGTCCAACGACTAAATATTTTTAGATGCGGTTTACGTAGAACTTATTTTTTCATTAAATGACATCCAAAAACGCTTGAGCACCTTAAAAAATCGAAAAGTCGATTTTTTTGGGCAGTCTAATATACATGTCTTAATACTATATACTACTATATCTTATCTTATCTTATCTTATCTTATCTTACTACTATATATATTTGAAAATTTATTTGTGTGTCTGTGTGTGTGTATTATCATCAGGGTCAAACCAGTGAACGAAATTTAATAAAACCGGTGTCAAATTAAAGAAAAAAATTCCGCGGGTGACATAGGCCATAGTTTTGCGACTCAGCTATCGTACTTTTGAAGATATTCCATTTTTAGTGTTTTTGAACTTAATAATATTTTTGAAAATTTTTAACAAAAATTGAAACATCTTTAGACTATCGAAAAATTTTACTATCACACTTTAAAGTATTCGATTCAGCACTAATTTTTACGCATTCTCCTAAATTTTTATTCAAAACAGAGGTATCTTTAAAATTTTATTAAATATTTTTGAAGCTGGTTGAAAATTTTTTTTAATTTTTTAATTTTTTATAGTATTTTTAATCATCTATTTGTGGATCTGTGTGTGTATGTGTTTCATCATCAGGGTCTAATCAATGAAAAGTCAAAATGAAGTCTCAAAATATAGAAAAAAAAGTCTACATATGACATAAGACAAAGTTTTGCATATCAGCTACCGTACTTTTGGAGATATTCAATTTTTACTATTTTTGGAAAAAATAAAATTTTTTGAAATTTTGATTAAAAAGTGAAATATCTTCTAAATATGATAAAATTTTACTGTCACAATTGGTATTACTTGATTCGGCACTAATTTATACGTACTCAGTTATATTTTTGTTCAAAACAGAGGTATCTTTAAAAATTAGCATCATTTTTTATATATCTTAATACTATATCTTACTACTATATATACTTGAAAATTTGTCTGTCGGGATTGGGCATAGCCTCTCCAATATATTTTTAAATATGGTTCTGTAATCCATAATTATAAATTTATTGGAGACTTTGCTGGAGACAGAACTAGGCTTCTCTGAAAACTCTGAATGTGTTTGCATAATTATAGGTAAATTTGCAGTGAAAAATGATTTTTTCAAGTAACAGAAACAGAAGTAAATGCGACACAGGGGGGGCGGAGCCTCCAACTTTTGCTAGTACTATATATATTTGAAAATTTATTTGTCTGTCTGTCTGTCTGTACCCTAATGACTCAATAACCACCGAACCACTTGACATGAAACCAGTGTCATAATAAAGAATAAAAGTATTCAGATAACATAGGCTATAGTTTTGTGACTCAGCTTTCTTACTTTTGGAGATATTCAATTTTTACTATTTTTATAAAAATCCTATAGGATATATAAAATTTTTTCAAAATTTGCTTGAAAAGTGAAATACCTTAAAAATATGATTGAATTTTACTATCACAATTGGTATTACTTGATTTGGCACTAATTTATACGTACTCAGTTAAATTTTTTTATTTTCTCTATTATAATTAGAGAATCAATCAGAACCTACAATTTTTCATTAATGTTTCACCTACGCTGCTCTGAATAGTTTGAATGTGTTTGCATAATTATAAATTTGCAATGAAAAATAATTTTTTGAAACAACACAAACAGATGTAAATGTGACACAGGGAGGGGGCGGAGCCCCCCCTCCAACTTTTGCTAGTACATATATATGCCGATAGAGAATTTTTTTAGTTTGATAATCACGCCTAGACGACAGTAGCTAGAAAGACGCGGTTTGCGGCAAAAAACGAGAAAAAATTGCAGAAGTGTCATAGGCTATACAGGATTTGGATTGATGCGAAAGAAAATTTTTGTCGCCAAAAAAACGTTTTTTTAAAAAAGTGATCATTTTTTATGTTTTTGTAAATTTTCAAATAAATTGTAATTAACTTAAAAACTTGGAATTTTTTTGTAATCAGAAAAGTTTTTATATGATTTAGAATAGTTTTTTACGTGTCCACCTAAATTTTCAAGATAATCGGTTCGATCTTTCATAAGTTTTTCGTAAATTTTAAAAGTTTAGGACTAATATATTATATATATTTCTAATTTTTATCAGCCACTGATGTAGTAACTGAATATAGTGACTAATAGAAGCTTTAACAGCTATTATCAGACAGAACCCTCGAATGGGTATTCGAGGGAAACAACGAACACTTGTGGATCCTATGGAAGGGTAGTTAAGCTTTGTATTGCTGATCACCAATTATCTGTCTGGGTTCATATGCCCGTAATTTTTATGATTTAGTAAATTTTAGATAATACTTCGGATAAAAAAAGGTTATTTTACAAAATATTGAGTAACGTAAAACAACATATATTTGGAAAAATAAAACCGCAGGGGTCTAGGGGGGCGCAGCCCCCATGGTGGCTGCCGGGGCGAGCGAAGCGAGCCGGAGGCAGCTAGTATATATATATATATATATATATATATATTATCCCTGTTGATTCATATTTAAACAAATTTTATAATGACTCATTTAACACATTTGCCCAACGAGACAATTTCCGAGTTTAAATTTCGCATTTATTTTTCTGGAGATCATTTATTAAAACAACAGGACCCCTTCTGGAGTCTTAGTTATTGGAAACAATTAGCAGAGCCAAGGGTTGTTACCTGGTTCATGGAAGGCCTTAACAGGCCAGAAAAGCAAGTAGCTTCGACCTTTCAAACTCCCACTGATTGAATGGAAGTTGTGACAATAGTCAGTATGATCGAGAAATTGTGCGGTTTTCATGTTGATTCACCGGATATAAGGTATAGCGAAGTACTTTTACCCTCTATAAGCCCTGTAATAGAAGAAAATTATACAAAAATCAATAAAATTATCGATATCAAAAATACTATCCATCAGATAACCACCCATCACAAATAAACCTACCTAAGCCAAAATGTATAACAACAACCTTGATAACTCGGAAATCTGATCCTCTTCCCGTAACTAGCAGATGATACACTATCGAAAGATTTGTTAAATTACAGGAGTATATTAAATCACTTTCGCCTGAAATTATGACAGCTCCACTCGTTAGCCAACAAACAATCTACGAAACTGCCATGCTTCCTTGTAAGAAAACTGATAATAAAGTTACGTTTACCAATTACCTTGCTTTTTGGATACTTTATATATTAGTATATTTTATAACATATAAAAAAATCAGTTTTTATATTATCAGTCTTAGGTTAATCTCCAAAATTTCCCTTAGATATTGGCCATTGTCCGACATAAATTTATTTAATTCCTTTAGAGCCCCTTTGCGGACATTTAGGGCCCAACCTTGGTTAAAAATTTTATAGGATCGATCCATTTTACTATCTGCTGGACAAATCGGTAAATTAATAACATTTCTCAATAGATTTAATTGATTTAATAATCTTATTAGTTATAATTCTTTTTAAAAATGTTTATAAAAAAAAAAACAAAAAAAAAAAACAAAAACAAAAAAAAAACCAAAAAAAAAAAGTATATATCTAGCTATATTTTGTATCTAATACTTCAAATTATTAATCTATCCTTTGGATTAGAAGCTAATTTAATTACAATACACCTACAACCCTTATAATTAACCAAAAAAAAAAAAATAAAACTATATTTATACCTTCAGTCAAATCTAAAATATAAATACTAAGTATTTTTTTTCTATCAGAGCATACATAAACAATCAAACACACATATTTAAGTTGTATTTTATTATTTTTTTTGTGCAGTCTTAATCATAATTTTCTATTTTGTCATTCCTCTCCTTAAAACCAATAAATAAAGTAATTTCTTTGAAAACCAATTAGTATAAAATTTTTCCTATATTCAAAATTAATATTTTTTTTATTTATTTTGTGTTCATTTTTTTGTTATAAATGGTAATACAGTTACGTTAAATTCAAATTCATTGAAAAGTCTTTATATGGTTTTCGCTGTAGGGTGACCTAGATCCTTTTTACGTATAAAAAAAACTATACCCCTTGTTATTTATAATAATAATAATAATAATAATAATAATAATAATGAAATAGTAAGTAATAAATAATGAATAATAATCAATAATAAAAGTGGTACTATATAAGTGGTAGTATTTCCAGGGCCGTGGAATGGGGAATGCCAACCACGGACCGTAGGGGAACGTTGATCCTATAGATGGCCGCTAGAACTGATCTGGTGGTCATGAACTCCGGGAACAATCCAACCTACGTAAGGCCAGGCTTTGGTGAATCGATCCCTGACGTCACTTTTGCCTCGGCCGGGTTGGCAGGAAGAGTGGGCGGATGGGTGGTGATGGATGGTGCCAATGGCAGCGACCTTGAATTACATCACCTTCAAAGTGCGTGATAGGGTCATTGATCGGCCCCCGTACAAAAAGCGCCTACTAGGCTGGAATATGTTAAGGATGGACGAGGACAGATTTGTGGAATATCTTCGTGAAGAGTCCTCGTCTAGCCTAGCCTGGAATGGAGGACCGACCACCCCGGGAGAGGTAGAGACTCTTGACAAGGCGGTAACTGCTCTTCTGAAGGGAGCTTACGAAGCCTCTATGCCGCGTAAATGGCCCTGGAAAGGTAAAAGAAGCGTGTACTGGTGGAATGAAGAAATTGCGGAGCTTAGGCGGGTCTGTCATGGGACATGCAGAAAACGGCAAAGAGCGCATAGCCGCCCAGAACTGGTTATGCGCTCTGAAGAGTACAAGGAAGCCAAGCATAGGCTGGCGAAAGCCATCCGTCTCAGCAAGGCGCGCTGTTTTCGATCGATAAGAGACGATATCAACAGCAACCCGTGGGGCCTCGGATATAAGGTTGTCATGGGCAAACTTAATTCCGGGTGTGATAACACGATGGATGAAGCAGCGACTAAAAGAATAGTAGACGCTCTCTTTCCGGATCATCTAAACCAACAACACCCGGCTTTGGGTGTCCCGAGGGAGTAAGTTCCGCTATTAAGCGAGGCGGAGATGCTTCAGGCAATTAGGTCAATGAAAAATGGGAAAGCGCCAGGAACAGACGGAATACCCGCGGAAGCCCTTAAGGCGACTGCAAAGGTAATCCGTGGTCTCCTCCTTGGCATGTTTAATGCGTGCCTCGTGGCAGGCGTCTTTCCAAGGGACTGTAAAATAAGCAAGGGAAATGGTGAACAAGGATCTCCATCAATTTACAGATCATTGTGTATGTTAAATACCATTGACAAGGTAATGGAGAGCATGGTCAGCGGAAGATTGCGGGAGGCAATTAGGGAAGCGGGTGACCTTAGCGACGACCAACGCGGCTTTTGTGAGGGGCGTTCCACGATCGGTGCCAACGAGCAGGTCGTGAAGGTGGTTATGAGGGCCAGACAAGTATGGCCAGATATTAAACCGGAAGTCCTACTTGTCACGTTGGATGTGAAAAACGCATTAAACTCGGCTAAGTGGGATGATATGTTGCTCTCCCTCGAGCAGGTATTCAGAGTTCCAGATTATCTAAGGAATATACTCAGAGATTACCTCCGGGATCGATACCTGCGCTGGGACACGCTCAATGGCACAAGAGGTAAAGTATTAAGTGCAGGGTTCAGTTCTGGGAAAAGGGCATAGAAAAAAACAGGCATAGCGCAGGGTTAAGGTCAGGGCCCTGATCTATGGAATGCCTTTTACGACGGCTTACTAAAGATTAAGCTTTCGGATACGCAGATGATTTTGCTCTAACCATAACTTGAGAGACAGAGGACCAGCAGAATACCTTGAATGAGGCTATGCGCCTTATCAATAGCTGAATGTCGGATCACGGACTCAGACTGGCAGTTCCAAAAACGGATATTGTGCTTCTGACCCGGAGAAGGGTTGATACCATATTCGGCGTCAGCTTTGATGACGGAGGTAATCCCCTTATGATCCAGATCAAACCACGCTCAAATATTTGGGGGTCTTCTTAGATAACAAGTTGACCTACAATAGACAATTCCAGCAGGCCAGTGAAAAGGCTGGCCGGGTGAGAGTGTCCCTCTCGTGGCTGATGACGAACATCGGCGGTCCCAGATCAGGGAAGAAGAGGCTGTTGTTGACGACAGTTAACTCCATCTTGCTCTACGCTGCAGAGGTGTGGGTGGACAATGTCCGCATAAAAAAGTACTGCAAAAAACTAACGGCATTACAGAGGCAGGGGGCACTTCGAATCGCTTGCTTTTACAAGACTGTATCAGAGCCAGCGATTCAGGTAGTGGCTTGTTCCCTCACAATCGAATGTTGGCCGTTTTATGTGAAATGGTGATCCGGGGGGACGTTGGACGCCTCATCATCGAATAGGAACACTGGATGAACCGTGATCATGGAGAGACTTCTACCTCACACAGTTCCTAACTGGTCACGGTTATTCCCACGATATGCTTTTCAAGTTGCGCAAGGTGGCATCTCCGAAATCCTTGCATTGTCCGGGCGAGCCGGATACAGCTGAGCATACCTTTTTTGTGTGGCCTCACTTCGCTAAGGGCCGACCGAACATCGATGAATGGAGGCCCGAAGGAGTCGTTCCGGAAATACTGCGCAGTACCGTGAACTGGTACATTGTGGTAGAGTAGGTACGGGCGACACTGATTAAAAAAAAGAAGGAAGGTTTCCTCTTGTAGGAAACTCTCCTCCTTAATTTACAGGGTATGGCAAAGAAATGCCTTGGCTCCATTGTTTCCGGACTGAAGTAATACCGAAACAGTGAGTCCCGGTCCAGGTTTTATGATATTTTCATAAATGCAGGAGTTTAGTGGGTTTTACTCTAAATTTGAGGTTGAGTCACACGTAACCATACAGTACGCGGTGTATGGTATGCGTAAAAGCATTCTCTTCGTCCTACGAAAAAGGTTCTTCGCTGAAAAAAAAAAGCATATAAGTATAAAATACATGGAGAAAAAGATAAACAAAATAACGAACAATAAAATGACAAAAATTATATAAAGATTGAAACAACTTAACATAAAAATACAAACTTTCAAATGTTGTGAAAAATGTTATTAATAATAAACAAAAGAACAAGAAACTACAAAAAGAAAATTTTTTTGAACACAATTTTCATCATGCAGCTTTTTACCTTCCATAATAATTATTCAACTTAAATTTATTGCTAATGTGAGCTAATAATATCTTTTTATTGGTTGTTAAATATTTAAGTTAATATCTTATTTATAAGGAATGGATTTTGGCCCTTAGTAGAAGTAAACGTAATTGATTTTATTTTACGTTTCTAATACTATTCTATGAATTAAAAAAAATAATAATAATAATAACGACTTAACCTATAAATTGACAAATGATATAAATAAAGAAATAAAAAAATATAATTTATTTGTTATAAGATATTATATGATTTGAAAAATAATACAGTGTTTTTAACTATGAAAATTTTATAAAGTTCTGACGTATACGCAGAAAATTTTATGTGTTAGTTTCAAAACGTTCATTACGATGTTAGCAGGTTAGTTCAAATTTCTCTCAGACATCTTTAAATATCTGTGAAAACCAGTGGAAAACACAGATTGACTTACAGATTTAAATAATTTTTTTTCACATGTAAGTTAAATAATATAAATCACTCTAGACTTAAATAATATTGCGGAAAGAAAGGATAACCAATTCATTAACACATATATAATTTATATACAACGTATATAATTTTATTACAATACTACTGCAATATTCATTTTTTTTGCCCAACCAAGATCTCTCTTCAACCTTAAATAAACGCAAAATTAAGTGTGTATCACTGTATTAATCAATAAATAATTTTTATTGACGAGCAATGTCCTCAACTATGAAAATCGCTTGTACTCTAAAAAGTATTAATGGGAATATTATTAATAATAATATATATAGAAAAATATTGGCAATCCAGAATGTATGAACAAAAAAAATGCTTCTGAGAGCTCATAAATCAGATAAGAAGCTGTATAACCGACTAATCTCAACACGAATTAACTCCTAGTTAACATCCTAGTTTCCTAAAGCCAATAATTAAAGAAAACAGAGTTTTTCTAATCTGGTGCAGTTATTAACTAACTCACCAACGCTGTATAGCGTTCTTTAATCGTGGACAAGCCACACATTTGCGTATTACTCATCAACACTCAACGTGGGTACATGAAAATTGCAGGAAAGTTTTTTTTTCTCTATAAATATATAATCAATCAAATTTTCCTAAATTTACCTTTCTCTTTCCCCTGCGATTTGTAAATACCATAAAGTTTTGCAAAATTTTTCCTCAAACAACCTTTTTTTGTCACTCTGGTATCAAGCATACACCTGAGTGTATAGATTGTAAAAACTACTATGTTTAAAGATTTATTTTTTTATTTTTTATTGTCCTAACAATTTTATATCTCTGTTTTTCTTGCTCCATTTAACTTTTGCAATGCAAAATTTTTATAAATAAACAAATTTAAAAAAAGAGAGAGAGAAAGAGGAGAAAAGGGAGAAAACAATACACAAAAATTTTGATTAACGTAATTTTAGTTTTTAATTTTCATGCTTATTTACCTACACAAAAATCTTACTGCATAAATCGGAAACCAGCTCGTATTTCATAGATAATAACTTAAACAATAAACATAGCAAAAAATTATAATGATGATTAAAATCATTAACAAAATCACACTAGAAGAAATTGTATTTTCCTTTGTCTCTCTTAACGCAAGTTTTTTTTTGTTTATTTATTTTTAGTTTCAACAGATGTAAAAATTTTCTTCTCTCCATAATAATCTCTCTTTTTCCTTAAGTCTCCATTGGTTTTCCGACTCATAACAACTAATCCATTCTTTAATATCCTCTTCTAAAAGCTGAATTTTTAAATCCTTCATTAATATCCGCATTTCAAAGATTTTTTGTTTTCTTTCCATTTTTTTTATATATATAAATTAATAAGAACAAAGAGAAAATTTCTTTAACTGCTACAACTCTGCAGTACAGTTCTGCAAAAGCAAAACTTTGTTATCCATATTCCAAAAACACAAAATATAAATTCTACACAACAATTAGAAAAAGTAAACACCAAATACGGATTACATTTAGTTAATAATAACCACGACTGCACAGACGACAAAATTAACAATATACATAAAAATTTAAAACCGATATACTTTTGCAATAAAGGTAAAGAGCTTGGCCGTATAAGATAGGCGAATTTGCACTCACCCTGTATAGCTAATTTCAATTAAGCATGTGTTTAGGTATCAAAGAAGAAAATTTTTCGCGTTGGTTTTAGCCCTCCAGCCCTTTTCAGTTGCGCGCTACCTCAAAAAACGTCTAAAAATCAACATTTTTTTCCCACATATTTTCATAATAACACAACTTTTCGCCATGTTAACCTTTTTAGACCTAACTGGGGTTATTCGACGGGGAATCTAACGTACTTTTTGGGCATATTTTTTGCGCGCCCTCCACGGCCCTTCTTCCTCCACCAGACGCTTAAAACTAGATTTTCAAAAAGTCAAAAAATTAAAAAAAACGATTTTTTTCGAGCACGTTCGGAGGTTTGCAAAAACTTTTTTTTTTCTTATGTATATTTTTTGATGAACATTACCCTAGTGGTCATAATTTTTAATTATAGGTGGTGAAACATGACATAAAATCGGAAAAACCATTTTTTTCTTATTTTTTTCTTTTATCTTTATAGCAACATAACTTTTCGCCATGTTAACCTTTTTAGACCTAACTGGGCTTATTCGACGGGGAATCTAACGTACTTTTTGGGAATATTTTTTGCGCGCCCTCCACGGCCCTTCTCCCTCCACCAGACGCTTAAAACTAGATTTTCAAAAAGTCAAAAAATTGAAAATAACGATTCTTTTTTAGCATGTCCAGAGATTCAGAATATTTTATTTTTCTTATGTGTAATCTTTGGTTGAGAGGTCTTAGAATACCGGTCTTAGAATACCCGGCCCCTACTAACCTAAAAGAACTCAGGCGATTTTTAGGTATGGTAGGGTGGTATTCCCGATTTATAGACAAAGTTGCTGAACTGAAATTACCTCTTGTAAAATTGCTACATAAGGACGTTAAGTGGACTTGGGATCAAGAGCAACAAGAATCCTTTGAAAAATTAAAAATGGCTTTAGTCAGTACTCCAGTACTCGCTAGGCCCGATTTTTCAAAAAGATTCACGGTACAAATTGACGCTAGCGATGAATCTTTGGGTGCTGTACTAACCCAACAACACGAGGATAGAGAGCACCCCATCGTTTATATTAGCCGAGTACTAAATGATGCAGAAAAAAATTATAGCGCCACAGAGCGCGAATGTTTGGCTCTAATATGGGCCATAAAAAAATTCAGACCCTACCTAGAAGGTTATAATTTTACAGCCATTACAGACCACACTAGTCTAAAATGGTTGAATAATTTAAAAGAACCTACTGGACGTCTTGTACGATGGGCCATAGAACTGCAACAATGGGATTTTGATATACAATATAGAAAGGGTTGTCTAAACTATGTACCTGATGCTTTATCATGCATCCCGTACAAGGACTTAAAAAATTCAAATACAGACAGTGAACAAGACTTTTTAGCAGCCTTGGAAGAAATTCACGACGAATGGTATCTAAGACGAATGAAAGAAATAGAAATATGGCCTTGGAAATTTCCCGATTGGCAAGTTAACGACAATAGAATATATATACATAGATAAGATTATTTGCTAGATCCTATTATTGGTGAAGATAGTAATTGGAAACTAGTCTTACCCTTAGAGCGAAGAATGAAAGCACTACAAGAAGTGCATCATGAACCCTTCTCAGGCCATTTTGGAATAGCAAAAACATATGATAGGCTCGCTAGAACCTATTTTTGGCCCGGAATGTATCATGATACATTAGAATATGTAACAAGATGTTTAGAGTGCCAAAGGCACAAATCTGTCCAAACAGGCCCTCAAGGCCTTATGGGCAAACGCATAGTGGAAACCCCATGGACAGTTGTCGCAGGCGACTGTATGGAATTCCCAAGAAGCAAAAGCGGCTTTATATATCTGGTAGTTTTCCAAGACCTATTCACGAAAATGATCGAGCTGAAGCCCCTCAGAAAACAAGACGGCAAAAATATAGCACAGGCCTTCGAAGAATTGATATTGTTTAGATGGGAAACCCCAGAATATTTTTTGTCTGACAACGGTAAAGAATTTTATAACGAATTAGTAAAAAAGCGCTTAAAGGAATATGGCGTGAGATTTATTACCACCCCCCCGTATTACCCCCAAGCAAACGCTGTAGAGAGACAAAACCGTAACCTAAAAACAATGATAAGAATATTTATAGGGTCCGACCACAGAAACTGGGACTTGCATTTACACGAGTTTCGCCGTGCAGTAAATACCGCTAAGCAAACTTCTACCAAAGTATCCCCAGCGTTCTTGAATTACGGCCTAGAACCTAAACCGGTTAAATCTCTTAGATGAGAAATCGAAACAGCTAACGAAACGGATACCGATCTAGTCGATAAAATTGATCCAGAAGCTTGGAAAAATAGGTTAAAAAGGTTAAAAATTCTTCAAGATTTAGTAGCCAAGTATATAGACGAAGCGAGAGAAAAACAAAAAACTAATTACGATAAAAATAGGAAGGATGTGGTATTTAGGGAGGGGGAGACGGTTCTTAGAAAGACCCAATGTTTATCTTCGGCAGATAAACATTTTTCTGAAAAACTTGCGCCTAGAATAGAAGAACCCGCTAGAATCACAAAAGTATTATCCCCCAATACTTTCGAGATAGACTCCCCTAATAGATTACCTAAAGCCCATGTGTCTCAGCTACGTCGTTTGAAACCTCCTTTCCATATTAATGACCATACCCCAAAAGTAAACTTCCAAATACCAATTATTAATTTTAATTGCAGAGGAGCTGAGTTTGGACCTAACGGAGGAGGAAGAGGAATGGTGGAGCATCAACGAGTCATCCGCAAACGAGGAAGACCTGCTAAATCCCCAAACGACCTCCCTCACCCGACCACACCTCAAACCCCTCAAACCCCGAAAATAGTACATCAGGAGCAGAAACAGTCCCCTGTCCAATCAGGAGACCAGGCCTCCGCCCCCGCACCAGTAAACCCAATTATAAATAACGACAAGACCAGCCAAATAAATGACCAGCCAAAACCACAGACCTCAACAGGCGCGAAAAGAAAAGTAATACTTCACAAAAAGTCGAGAAAGCCAACGTCCTCTGAATCTGAAAATGACGAAATAAAGGATAAAAAGAGAGTAGCTTATAGAAAGGAAGTCGAAGAAGGAAGGGCCCGAGCTGTTACTCCCCAAGAGCAAGTAGCTCAAACAAGGGAACAGAAACCTTCAAAAGAAATAAAAAAACCTTTAAATTTGATAAAAAGGCCACCGAGGATGACTAAGCTCCCTAAAGCCGAAAATAACGACCCCACCAAGAAAAGTATACCCCCATAGATGAGTTTTGTTATCCCAGTACCAGAAGAGTTAAGAAACCTAAGGTTACACGTCATAAATCAGGAACAAGTCAATATTGACCCAGAAGATGACAAAGAAAAGGATGACGAAGAAATATTTATAAGAAACCGACCAGAAAGAGGTCCCTATTCCTTTCCGTTTGTCCGACTTCCTGACACTTATATGAGTACTGGAGTGCTATTTTCAGGATTAGACCCAGTACCCTATGATAGATTAGCAGATGCCCCATACTTTTCTTGTTTTAATTGCAGAGAAGAAGGTCATAGCAGGAAGAGTTGTCCCCAAGATCAGAATAAGGTCCTTTGCCATAATTGCGGAAGATGGGAAGTAACAGTAAAAACGTGCCCCCGATGTAGAAAACCAAGTGCTCGCCTTAGATACGCACAATACCGCGAGCAAATGGGCGAAAATGCCAAACCCATTTGGATTTTATACCCTCATCTCTTTGCCGCCCCGCCTTACGGCGATTCATGGCAAGACGACCCCCAATCTAGAGCCACTCCACCTGAACCAGTTAGCGGTAACGACGAAAAAGAAGCAAACCCCACCATAAATGAATCATCCCAAGACCCAACTGACATAGAATACATAGACGTAGATTATTGCTATTACGCCTATTTGATTTAGACTTAGATGATGTACCCCTTCGGTTAAGGATCTATACAGTTTATATGTACTTACCCGATGTGATTAAGTTAGCACGAAAACATAAGAAAGAAAAAAATTAATCTTTCTGTAAATTCGTCTAAATGCATTTTAATTTATATTTTTTTTATTTTTATACTTTTTCATATAAATTCTTTCGATTAAAAAAGCCTTTTTTTTTTTAAAAAAAATTTTTTTGTTTCAATCACTTAAGGATAAATCTCCTTATAAACGGATAGTAAAAATTAATACTATCGTTAAAAATCATTAATTATAAACCAAAATTATCAGGACCAGAATTAAATCCCTCTTACCCTGTGTAAATCAAACCCGATTAGAAAATGAGAATTAGAAAATGTGATCAAAATATATAAGTAATTTGAAATTTTTTTTTGTATTAAAGAATCGGATGTAATAGATTAGGGACAGGTATGTTACGGGTAGGAAAATTGTAATTTGAAGTATGTGAGTACAAGAAATTCGATAAAGGAGTCGAGGGCTTTAGTAACTAAAGCCCAGTCTGAGAGAGGGCTATTGTAACGTTGTTACAAATTAAATTAATTCAAATTTAATAAAATATTTAGTAATCTAAGATTGTTAGAAATATAGGTATAAATAAGAACACATACACGCACCGAACGCGGAAAGAAGAGAAGAGAGGGAAGGGAAAGAAGACGACAGCCGGCACGTGACACTTGACGACCGGCTTTCAATATATAAAGTCATTTTTATTAATTATCAAAATTTATAATCGTCGTCAACCAATATTTATTATTTCACATAAAATTATAATCAGTTCATTATTGTAGAATAATTAATAACGGAGGTTCTTAAAATTTATCTTCGTTTGATTAGTATAAGTGTACACGAATTTTGATTAATCAGTAAATCTTATAAAACTAGATCATCGATTTTATATCTTGAAAATCGAAGTGCACGTGCTAAAATTATAAACCATTATTTTGACACGAGGCGAATTCCAAATATCAAGATTATAATCAGAAGATCAAAACATTATTTCTGTTTTTTTTATCAAGATAATGGATACAGAAAAATCCAGGGAAGTCCACGAGAATAATAGCATAGTAAGCTTTTCGACTCCGTGCGTTCATAAGAAAAAGTGTGTGTGTTCGGTAAAGTTATAAGTTAAGAAAAGACAGTGAAATTATTAATTAATTAAAGACAGTGATAAAATTATTATTATATTTTTAGTGTAAATTAATTAATATTATTTAGTGCTAAAATTGTAAAAATCATAAATAAAGTTTAATTTTTGAGTGTTTATAATAATTAAAATTAAAAAGAGTTCAATTTATTATTATAATTAATCTATAAAAATATATCGCTGCGTCCTATTTAAACATCGCTATGTTGTTTTTTTTTCTAAGGAAGGCACCGACATAATATACGTTGTATACATAGTAAGATATCGGGGTCTTCGTTTGTGAAAAAAGATACATAGCGACTTTTAACTAGCACCCCTCGATATATATATCATCTCTTCCGTCAATTCCTTCATATTCCCCGACCTTGATTTTTTTTAAGTATATACGTCTCTCTCTAACTTATAGAGACAAGCTAAGTCCCATAATAAATCTATTGAACACGCGACAAGAAATATTTATTTTAACGAATTTCTAATTGATGATATTATTTCCGGTTCGCGGAAATATTCACATCACAATCGTAATAGTTAATAAACCAAATGCACATTTTTGGCCCTAAAAGACCAATTTTTAAACTGGTGCTAAAATTTTAATTTTTGGTGAAATTGAGTTTTATTTTTCACAACAACTTTTTGTAAGTTCCAAGTTTCCAAAAATTTTGCCCTCCCGACGTTCCTGAGCCCATTTTCAAAAATCAAAAATGCTTTGGCGCTGTCCAATGACTAAATATTTTTAGATGCGGTTACGGATAACTTATTTTTTCATTAAGTGACATCCAAAAACGCTTGAGCACCTTAAAAAATCGAAAAGTCGATTTTTTCTTTGGCAGTCCAATATATATCTGAAAATTTATTTGTCTGTTTGTTTGTACCCTAATGACTCAAGAACCGCCCAACCGATCGGCATGAAACCGTTGTCAAAATGAAGAAAAAAAACTGCGGGTGACATAGGCCCTATATTTTCTGATTAGCTATTGTAGTTTTTGAGATTTTTAATTTTTATTAATAATTTATTTGAATAATTATTCAAATTTTATTTATCGCTCGATATTAAGGAGTGAAGTTTAAATTAATAATTTAGAACGTGACTTTTACGAGCATAATTTGTTGTTTATTAATTTTTAAAAAACATTAATCCAACGTTTCGATTACAATGTAATCTTTTTCAAGGCTGGAATAATATATGACATTAGTTTACCATAAATATACATAGAAATTTTTTACAAACATAAAAACTTACAAGATGGAATAGTTATTGACAAAACTGTTTTAAAAAATATCATAAAACGTTGTGGTATGCATAATAACTATGTGTGACATAATTGAAACAATAACTGTAAAAAGATTTAATTATGCATGTATAGTCAAAATATAATTAAAAAAATAAATAAAAATTAACCTACGTATAGTTAAATGTAAAAATGTGAATATTGCACAAACAATGAATAGTACATATTGATAATATGGGAATTACTAATTTAAAAAAATGTAATATAAATAACATTAAATTATTAAAACTCTATTGAAAAACAATACGTTATTATGCTTTTAAATAACTACAATGTTTTGATTGTTATTGTTATTATTATTTAATTCCGTCAGCTGTGAAATTATCATAATGATAGTAAAATCATACAACTATAGACATCTATGAACAGGAAAGATAACCACAAACTTTATGTTAAGTTACGATGATAATAAACTTCTATGATAATGTAGACGCATTGTTTATATCAACAATGATTTATTTGATAGGCTTTTTCTCATTTTGTGGATGTTAGACAAATAAGGTTTAAAAAGTTGTTGTGAATCCCCTTGCTCATTTATGGCGTCCTCATAAATATTAATGTGTAGAACCTCACTGGTTTTTCTCTTGTGATAATTAGATTCATGATCTAATAATTTAAACTTAGACCAAGCAAAATTATGTTTTGTATCTTTGTAATGTTTTAATACAACAGGATCATCATCAATATTTTTTTGACTTGTTTTATCATTATTGATTTCACAATAATTAGGGGTATTTTCTGTTACAGTGCGTCTTTGTGGTCTCTTACGTGGCTGATTAATTCCTTTTCTTCTTTTTTCTTCTTCTTTTATTAAAGCATCTATAGGTGACTTGTGCTCATTTAATCTGATACCAACTTCCCTCTTGGTTTCACCAATATATGTGGCTGGGCATTCTGTACAATCAATTTTATACACAACACCAACCTGTCTTTCTTTGGGTATTCTGTCCTTTGCTTTTATGATAATATTATTTTCACCCAAATTATTAACAATCATTGGTATGGCTAATATGTTATGTCTTTTGCAACATTCATTTACGCTGTCATAAAAAGAAATTTTATAGCAATAGAGGTAATAAGTCATTCAACTCGTGTAAAAAAATTTTGCAAAAGAAAATATTAAGAATACAGATAAAAGACATCAACATTCATCTTAAGTTTTTAAAAAATAGGCAAAAATTAATTGAAAAAATCCTTTTCAGAAACCTTGATAATAAGTTAGTATCTTCTTTAAAGTTGTTTTATCAAAACCATCTTGATAACTTGAATGAAAAATTAAATTTCATCTCAAATAAAAAAATTAATGCACTCATTAATAAGGATAATGTTGAACACCCTTCTAACATCAATAACTCTGACCAGAATAATAATAATAAAAAGTGGTTTTTAAATCTTACCAATATTGAAATTCCAACAAGAGTTATAGACACAGTCTCTATGGGTCAAAAATTTTCAGTTAGATCTTGTTTAAGTAACGTTGATGCCATACAGGCTATAAAGAATGTTGAATATCTCATTGACAAAAATCAATTTGATAATAAAGTTATTGATGATATGCGTTACAGCATCATATCTTGTATCAATCAACACTTAAATAAAACCAAACATATCAATGCCATCGATAGAAAATTTTATACTGATGTGTGTTTTACCAAAAAATTCCTAAAATCACAAAATAATATTTTCTTTACGAATGCAGACAAGGGTAACTCCACGGTCGCATGTTATAAGGATTATTATTATCAACAGGTGGAGGCATTACTTGAAGATACATCAACGTACAAAAGGTTAGATAAAGACCCTCTTGAAGGTTTACAAAAACGTACATATCAATTTCTAAGTCGTTGGAACATAAATGGTTTTTTAACCAAGAAATTCCACAAATTTAGCTTGACACAAACAAATACGTGCTTAGCTAGATTATATGGTCTTCCGAAGGTTCATAAAGTCATTTTTGATAATAATGGTCGCATGGTTTGTAAATTTAGACCTGTCGTTTCTACTGTTGGCACCCCAACACATTTTTTAGCTAAACAAATCAGCATAATATTAAATAACTGCATAAAAAAGCCTGATTCTTACATACGAAATAGCAGTGATTTTATTGAAAAAATTAAAAACATCTCTATCCCTGATGATCACGTATTTGTTAGCTTCGACGCCACCAGTTTGTTTACAAACGTCCCTCCTGAGTTAGTCAAATCAGGCATTGAGAGGAGGTATGAACAAATGAGGAAAAATACCATCATTCCTTTAGATGAATTTTTTAAGGCAATTGACTTTCTAAATGATAATACGTTTTTACAATTCAACAAAAAGTACTACAAGCAAGTATTTGGGACCCCAATGGGTTCAGCTGTTTCATCAGTGTTCTCTGACATTGTTATGTCTGACTTAGAAACACAATGTCTAAATAGTATTGATTTTAAACCAATATTTTATTTTCGATATGTAGATGACATCATTACTTGCATACCAAAAAATAAAATTATGGTTATGTTGAATATATTCAATTCTTACCATCCTAAGTTACAATTTACTCATGAGGTTGAACAAGAAAATACTATAAACTTTCTAGACATACAATTAACAAGGAAGGAGAACAAAATACTGCATAACTGGTACAGGAAACCTATTTCTTCTCTTAGATATGTAAATTTCAGATCTGGACACACCAAACATCAAAAAATTGGTATCATATATTGCTTAGTTGACAAAGCCATCCTTCTTTCTGATGATATTTTTCATGAAAATAATCTTAAAATTGTTAAAGAAATTTTAATTAACAATGAGTATCCTGAAAAATTTATTGATTATTATGTACAAAAGAGGTTGGATACGTTAAATTACAGGAAGGTTAACAATGTAACTAACAATAATGATGTTATTGACATACAAAGATCAATAAATATGAGGAAACCAAAATTACGTGTTCCTTATGTTGAAGGTTTTTATGACAGCGTAAATGAATGTTGCAAAAGACATAACATATTAGCCATACCAATGATTGTTAATAATTTGGGTGAAAATAATATTATCATAAAAGCAAAGGACAGAATACCCAAAGAAAGACAGGTTGGTGTTGTGTATAAAATTGATTGTACAGAATGCCCAGCCACATATATTGGTGAAACCAAGAGGGAAGTTGGTATCAGATTAAATGAGCACAAGTCACCTATAGATGCTTTAATAAAAGAAGAAGAAAAAAGAAGAAAAGGAATTAATCAGCCACGTAAGAGACCACAAAGACGCACTGTAACAGAAAATACCCCTAATTATTGTGAAATCAATAATGATAAAACAAGTCAAAAAAATATTGATGATGATCCTGTTGTATTAAAACATTACAAAGATACAAAACATAATTTTGCTTGGTCTAAGTTTAAATTATTAGATCATGAATCTAATTATCACAAGAGAAAAACCAGTGAGGTTCTACACATTAATATTTATGAGGACGCCATAAATGAGCAAGGGGATTCACAACAACTTTTTAAACCTTATTTGTCTAACATCCACAAAATGAGAAAAAGCCTATCAAATAAATCATTGTTGATATAAACAATGCGTCTACATTATCATAGAAGTTTATTATCATCGTAACTTAACATAAAGTTTGTGGTTATCTTTCCTGTTCATAGATGTCTATAGTTGTATGATTTTACTATCATTATGATAATTTCACAGCTGACGGAATTAAATAATAATAACAATAACAATCAAAACATTGTAGTTATTTAAAAGCATAATAACGTATTGTTTTTCAATAGAGTTTTAATAATTTAATGTTATTTATATTACATTTTTTTAAATTAGTAATTCCCATATTATCAATATGTACTATTCATTGTTTGTGCAATATTCACATTTTTACATTTAACTATACGTAGGTTAATTTTTATTTATTTTTTTAATTATATTTTGACTATACATGCATAATTAAATCTTTTTACAGTTATTGTTTCAATTATGTCACACATAGTTATTATGCATACCACAACGTTTTAAGATATTTTTTAAAACAGTTTTGTCAATAACTATTCCATCTTGTAAGTTTTTATGTTTGTAAAAAATTTCTATGTATATTTATGGTAAACTAATGTCATATATTATTCCAGCCTTGAAAAAGATTACATTGTAATCGAAACGTTGGATTAATGTTTTTTAAAAATTAATAAACAACAAATTATGCTCGTAAAAGTCACGTTCTAAATTATTAATTTAATTTTTATTGTTTTTGAAATTGATAAAATTTTTAAAAATTTGGAAAAAAATTAAAATATCTCGAGACTATCGACAAATTTTATTGTCACAAGTTTGAAATATCTGAAAAATATGACATAATTTTAATGTCTTGATTTAGCCAATTCTAGAACCATCTATATATACTAGAGTGTGTCTTACTTTTTATTTTTCGATATTTTTTGGCTCCCTCCATTTTTTTTCAATATTTTGGTGATAAAAAGCCCCTAGCTCCAAGGATTTTTATTTTCGATTTTTTTAACCCGTGCCGCCGAGCACTTGAAGTTTCCCATTTAAATAACATGGGAATTTTGAGTTTTAAGCATAGATATGAAAGTTATAGATACAGCCATGAATAAGTGAATGCGTAAAGAAAATCTGAAGGACAGATAGATGCGAAAATACAAGCGTGTGCTCTTTTCTCTTTTTCGCATTCTGCGTGAAATATGCGCGCGTTGAAATCGTTTGATACTATTTGAAATCGTACGCGCATATATTCTCAAACTGACGACTTAGAAGCTTCCTCCAAACAAGCCATCCTAAAATAACTAACAGAAGCACCAGCATCAAAATAGAAAACCCAATAATAATCAGAGTAAATTCATAACCTGCCTCCTCACTCTTCTCATCTAAAAATATATGAAAGTATTAATACCCTATTACAAAATAAATAAAAATATCTATAAAACAATAATCATTACCTGAGTCAAGAGGTCGACACTCCCCAAAAACATATTTGTGACCTAGTGGACATAATCCTTTGACTGTCAGAATAAAACTTGAAAATTATTTTAAAATAATTAAAATATTTTATAAACCTAAAAATATATACATAATAATAAGAAATAATAATCAAATTTTTACTAAATAACCACTAAAAATATCCATAAAAATCCATAGATGTCACTAACATACAACTCTTTTAAACAAAAAAATATTATTTAAAATATCATATACCCACATATAAATAATTTTTGCAATTCTAATTAGAAATTCATGTTAAATAAATTAGGTAAAACCATATTTCGAAAATATTGATAATTGTAAACCACTTAAATTATTAATTATAACCTAAAAATCAAAAAAATAGAAAAATTGATAAATCTTTAAAATTTATAAATCAACAGAATTTTTTATTTCTAACAACTAATCTATTAAAAATAAGTTATATAATACCTACATTCTAAAAAAATCGCTAATTTTAACCCTCTAAACTTACGAATAACAACATAAAAACTCCAAAAAAACCAATATTTTGAAAATAATACTAATTTTAACCCTTCAAAGTATAAATTATAACCAAAAATCACAAAAATTCAAAATTTTAATTTCTAAACATTTTTTTTATCAATTTAACCCATTAGCGCCTAATCGACCATCCAGGGACAGTTGAATATTTTTATATGAAAAAGTGAATATTTTGAGCTAAAAACGTCACCTAGTAGGTTTTTTGGGTCGCTCTTTTTATTTTTGAGGTCCATTTTTACCTACAACCCCTAGGTAAGGAGGTATCCACCCCTAAAGTAGGGTAAAATTTACAAAATCTTTTGAAATCTTTATTTCCGTGATAAAAAACTTACTAGATATTAAAATTGATTTGTTCGGTTTTAAAAAAGTTAAAAAATGAAAATATAAGTATTTACAGAAAACTTACCTTATCTGGAGGGTGAATACGGAGGGTTGAGGGGGTGGATTTTACAAGTATTTAAAATTTAAAAATTTTGGGCTGGAAACATCCCCTAGTAGGTTTTTTAGGTCGCTCTTTTCATTTTTGAGGTCCATTTTTACTTACAACCCCTAGGTAAGGAGGTATCAACCCCTAAAGTAGGGTAAAATTTACAGAATCTTTTAAAATTTTTATTAACGCGATAAAAAACTTACTAGTCATTGAAATTGATTTTTTCGGCTTTAAAAAAGTTAAAAAATACAAATATAAGTATTTACAGAAAACTTACCTTATCTAGGGGGTGAATACGGAGGGTTGAGGGGGTGGATTTTATAAGTATTTAAAATTTAAAAATTTTGGGCTGGAAACATCACCTAGTAGGTTTTTTGGGTCGCTCTTTTCATTTTTGAGGTCCATTTTCATCTACAACTCCTAGGTAAGGAGGTATCAACCCCTAAAGTAGAGTCAAAGGCTATTCCCGGATAAGAAGGGGGCTCCGGCCCACGAAACCGATTGCCGTGAAATTTTCAGGGCATACTTTGGGTACCAAAAGAACACCTTTCACCTGTATAGGGACTTCCGAATGCCTTTCCTTACGTCCCTAACCTCAAAAAGTCATTTTTTTAGGTTTTTAGCAAATTTAATAAATTTTCGATAAATTTTACTACATTTAAAGACACGTAAGATGTAGGACTAGTTAAAAGTGACTTTTTCACACATAAAATAACTCACTTAAAATGATAGAACATAATTTTAAAGCTTAAAACAGTTTTTACAAGCTGTTTTATGTCATTTTTTTTCAAAAAAATCCTAAGTTTTTGTTATTTTTCCCTTGTTTTCTCGGAACTGGTGATAGGTACACTCTTAATTTTTTTTCTGGTAACATATTTTAGTTGTACAAGGTCACCTTGAAATTTTCAGACAAAACGGTTTGGTGCAACCTACTTAAAAATCCACTCAAAGTGGAGTTTGCAATTTTCGGTTTTTAACAAATTTTTATTTTATACGATGAAAATGGTAAGTAATTCTGATTTATTATCAATGAAATACTTTTTGATTTATTTCAATTTTATACTTGTTTCAATATATTACACTATTTTTAATATTTTTCATGCTAGACTGAAGAAAATATTTCAAAAATATTTCAATTAAAAACGAAAAAAATGGCATTAATTTTGTTTTAAGTGAGTAATGTTTTATTCTATCTGTCTGGAATATTTATATAAGTTCAGAGATGGCAGTTTAGAGGGCAAAAAAAGATGAAAGATATGTCGCGTCAATTGTTTCACTGTATGACCGGCTGAATAAAATCGGCTAATTATGATTTCATTCTTTTCTCTATATAATCAGGATTCCTCGTCGATAATTAGGCGCCCTCAATAAATAATATATAAGTTCACGTTAATAATGCATGGAGCCGGCTTCTATAGGATTATCTAATATAATATTTTCGGAATACAGTGTCTTTCCGAAGGCCTCCGAGAGCGCTCGATTTTGTACGAACCATCCTGATTATAGAGAAAAGAGAATCGAATAAACTATGACACTACTATATTGTTTTTCTTATTGGAGCTGACGGTGGTAAAATTCATTTGCAATATTTTGATTCTGTTAAATTAAAAATTCGACTAGGTTTTTGATTATGTTAAAGTTTATTTTTATCTAATATCTCACATGATTACATTTTTCTGAAACATCATCTGATACTCAAATTAACTGAATAACGCTTTTTCATCGCATTCTCAAAGATCTTTGTTAAGGTTGAATCAGATGGATAGAAATAGCATTTTTTTAGTAAAAATTGCTGGAGATCGAAACTTCTAGAATGTTTAATATTTTTAGCCATTGATCATGTTATGTATCCCTTAAAATTAAAAAAATAATTTTGAAAATTTATTGACTACTGACGGAGATATTAGCGCTTGAAATTTCACTAATTTTTGAGGGACATAATTAATCAAGAATAAGTAAAAATTTCAATTTTTAACAATAATGTGAAATATATTTCAAGTTTTTTGATTTTTGGCCCAACCTAAATTTTTCAAAAAATCAATTTATTCGTGGCGAAACGTAGAAAATCAAAAAATTTTTTTAGTGAATCGATGCTAAATAATGCCTTTAAATTAAATTCAAAGATTTTTAAAATCAGATTATTTATAAAAATGTCTTCAAAATCAAAAAACTTGAAATATATTTCACATTATTGTTAAAAATTGAAAAAATGCTATTTCTATCCACCTGTTTCAACCTTAACAAAGATCTTTGAGAATGCGATGAAAAAGCGTTATTCAGTTAATTTGAGTATCACTCACCTGAAAATACTTATATGCTACAGTATACTCTCGTGAACATGCTATAGAACCTTTTGAGGTACATTCGGAGAACATTCGCGCTGAATATAAATTTAGAACGTGTGTCAGAATGTACTTCAGAATATTCTATAGAACATTAAATGATTTATTTTTGTTTTTTTTTAAATAAATAATTAATTCAAAATAAGGATATAAATAAATAGTTTAAGATATTATTTTAAATTAAATATGAATTTTTTTTATTAAAAATTAAAAATGTTTATGTTTTACATTATTAATATTTTACATATTTTTACATACATGGCTCATTATCGTTTTTTTTGCAAAAGTGACGTACAGCACTTTTCCGACTACCAGGTGCATTAATTAAAAAAAATTTTTTTTTTAAATTTTCAATTTCAATAAGTTTTTGATGGTACACCATAAAAATCAACATAATTTAATGTTTTAACTACTATAAAACACAAAAATATAGCAAAAAAGCCTTTACCGTTCCCTGTCACAAAGGAGATTCCTATACTTTGAGTGTCTGTCACTCACCCCTATCAATTAATTTTCAAAAAATTTTATTTGGGGGTTAATTGATATATCATAAGGTTAAACTTTTTCCATATAGAAAAAATTTAAACTTACTTTCACTAATTATTACAAGGGTGATAAGGTGTGTCACACGATTTTACAAAATGTGTACGTAATACGTAATTTATTTATATTAAATTTGATTTCTCTTCATAAAAACATTTTTAAAACCTTTTAATCACATAAATGACAACTTAAATATATAAAAAATAAATTCTCACATCGAGAGCACTTTAAGAGGTCGTTAAATAGGAAAACAAAATCAGTTTAAGTTCAGAAATCACGATGGGACAAAAACAAAAGCCTTTACCGTACCCCCATGGATCTCCGATTAAGAAGCGTTGTAATTAAAATATAAAAAACTTGGCAAGTTTCAATCATAAAAATACTTTACTTTCCAAACGGAAAAGTTTTTTTGTTCATTTGTCTACGAATTATTTTGATTTTTCTATAAAAAAGCCTTTACCGTTCCTGCCTTTACCGTTCCTCATTTTTTTTAAAATTATTAAATATTTTTAAAATTTACCTCCAAAACTCGTTTTTTTAGTAAGAATTATTCAAAAATATATGTTATTGTTCTCTAAAACACATAAAGCCTAGAAAAATTCATATATTAAGGCCGTATGTAACGATTTTGGTTTTTAATGGTTTTAACCTGTTTTTACCTTATAATTATATGAAAAAACGTAATAAATTGATGTAAAAGGTTCGTTATGGTGATTTTTATGCAACACTGAATAAATATTGGTGAAAAAAGTCTAAAAAGCCTTGTTTGGACTTTAAAAAAGGAATTTTTTATTTTTATTTTTTGAAAGCTATTTTTTCAAAAAAAATGAAAACGAGCCACATATATAATAAATTTTAACATAAAAAAGTACAAAGATATATTTAATACAGGTATGTATATGTTTGAATAACTTTACACATTATTACTTAAAATTTAACTCTGCTCAACTGGATAAAAGAGTACTCAAATTTTAACTTCTACCATTAGCAGCATTTAATTCGTGGCACACAAAATCAAACCAAATTTCATGATAAGAATATTTTTTTTAATTTACCAATTAACTAAATAATAATTTAGTTTACTACTAAGAATGAAAAATTAATAAAAAAATATATATCCTTATCATTAAAAATTAAATATGACAATTTAAAAAATGCTAAATGGTGATTATAATATTTGAATCCAAAGCTACTACGTTAAACATCTAAATTAATCCAAAAATACTTATATTTGTAGTATAGAATTTTCTAAGTTTATAATAAAATTATTACAGTATAGTACGATGATGACTCTGGAATGATAGTGCAGACATCTTCGAAGCAAACCAAGTAGATAAAAACCTTTCATAGAGATTATGTGTGTGAATCTTAAAACCATATAATTGAGATTTGCCTCTATAAAAGAATGAAATATTAGTGACAAAGCTTAAATCAAAATTATTAAAGAATATAATTACATGATGCATGATGCAGGACTTTCTTCGAAGCAGATCCTCTGGACAGAAGGACGCTCTGGCCAATGAATTCCCGAAATAAGACATATACTGGTTATTAGAGGAAAGTCTCAAGAATCGAATGGTATGGGCCTTATAGTCGATAGTCGTGCATAATTTTGAGATATAAAGGTCCAAAGATAAGTAAATATTACATTAGTCTTATGGGAAGAATTCAGGAAGTTGATTATTTTTACCATCAAATCGCGAATTCCCGAATGCAGATAGTGATAAATTGAAAGTTCAAAGCTTAAAGAATTTATTGGTACTTTCCAAATATGAGGTATACGTGGTAAATTTCGTGTAATTAAACGAAGAAATTTTTATAACGCAGTTTTAGCAGCAAGGACGCCATATTGTTTGTTTATTATACAAAGCGCGCGCACTAATGTTATAGTAAATAAAAATACAAATTTAATATTATTCTTTAATTTATAATTTCATATTTATTAATTAAGTAATAATTTATTATTTTAAAATAAATTTTTTTCCATAAATTAATTTGTAAAATGAGTTTAATATAAAATATTTATATTTATTTGATAAATATATACACGGAAGTTTAAATTTGAGTTTTGAATTTGTTCTTTTTGCAGAAGTACTACGTGATTAAAAAGTAATAACACATTAAATGTAAATTAGTAAAATTAAGAGATATTTACCATTAAATTTGTAAATATTATTTAAAAAATTAATTTTTTGAATTTATAAAGTATTATTTGTATCATTTAAATAGTTAAATGTGTATTATTTCTTTTATCACTCAACGACTTGAGATTCAAGGCCAGAGCGTCGTTAAAACTAATTATCTATTTATTTTTAGCCTAATATATTTAAATGCAAAAATTGAAACAATTACAGTATTTAATAGATATTTAAAATAATACAAAAAGTTTAAAGCAAAAAATATAACTTTAGAAACCAAGAGTTTCACTGAATATAATAAAACATTGCACATGTTAGGCTAGGTTCTGCTTTTTGCGTCCGTGCGCACTATATGGCAATGTTGCATTTTTTATTATATATTTGGTGCAACTCTTGGACCTCTTTAAGTTGTATTTTTTGCTTTAGACTTTTTGTATTCTATTTAAATATCTATTAATACTGTAATTGTTTCAATTTTTGCATAACCTTAAATATATTAGGCTACAAATAAATAGATAATTAGTTTTAAAAAAATTGATGTTTTTTATGTATAAACAATGCAAAGTGCTTTTACAAGGTTATCCATGAATTTAGTCTGGTTTTTGAAAAAGATTCATTTTTTTATTTATTATATTATAATATAAGCATTAATTGTGTATGCTGTTTAAATTTAATAAACTAACAACATATAAAGCTTACAACCAAGTTTTAAGAAATGAGTTTCATAATACAGTGTTATGATATAAATGTATCAATTTTTTCAAGTGGTAATTATTTTATTCAATTTGTTTGTTGTAGGTTTCTTGTGTAATTTTCACGCCATTTAATAGTGGTTAATTACAATAGTAGTAATAAGTGGTATATTTTGTCCTTTCTTGAAAGCTCCAACGAATACCACATCAAGTCGATGGATGATCTGTCCAGAGGATCTGCTTCGAAGAAAGTCCTGCATCATGCATCATGTAATTATATTCTTTAATAATTTTGATTTAAGCTTTGTCACTAATATTTCATTCTTTTATAGAAGCAAATCTCAATTATATGGTTTTAAGATTCACACACATAATCTCTATGAAAGGTTTTTATCTACTTGGTTTGCTTCGAAGATGTCTGCACTATCATTCCAGAGTCATCATCGTACTATACTGTAATAATTTTATTATAAACTTAGAAAATTTTATACTACAAATACAAGTATTTTTGGATTAATTTAGATGTTTAACGTAGTAGCTTTGGATTCAAATATTATAATCACCATTTAGCATTTTTTAAATTGTCATATTTAATTTTTAATGATAAGGATATATATTTTTTTATTAATTTTTCATTCTTAGTAGTAAACTAAATTATTATTTAGTTAATTGGTAAATTAAAAAAAATATTCTTATCATGAAATTTGGTTTGATTTTGTGTGCCACGAATTAAATGCTGCTAATGGTAGAAGTTAAAATTTGAGTACTCTTTTATCCAGTTGAGCAGAGTTAAATTTTAATTATTAATGTGTAGCTACTCAAACATATACATACCTGTATTAAATATATCTTTGTACTTTTTTATGTTAAAATTTATTATATATGTATGTAAAAATGTGTAAAATATTAATAATGTAAAACTTAAACATTTTTAATTTTTAATAAAAAAAATTCATATTTAATTTAAAATAATATCTTAAACTATTTATTTATATCCTTATTTTTAATTAATTATTTATTTAAAAAAAAAACAAAAATAAATCATTTAATGTTCTATAGAATATTCTGAAGTACATTCTGACACACTTTCTAAATTTATATTCAGCGCGAATGTTCTCCGAATGTACCTCAGAAGGTTCTATAGCATGTTCACGAGAGTATACTGTAGCATATAAGTATTTTCAGGTGAGCAGATGATTTTTCAGAAAAATGTAATCATGTGAGATATTAGATAAAAATAAACTTTAACATAATCAAAAACCTAGTCGAATTTTTAATTTAACAGAATTAAAATATTGCTAATGAATTTTACCACCGTCAGCTGCAATAAGAAAAACAATATAGTGTCATAGTTTATTCGATTCTCTTTTCTCTATAATCAGGATGGCTCGTACACAATCGGGCGCTCTCGGGGGCCTTCGGAAAGACACTGTATTCCGAAAATATTATATTAGATAATCCTATAGAAGTATAATATATATAACTTATAATATATAATAACTTATAATATATAATATATAATATATAATATATAATATATAATATATATAACTTATAGATTATTTATTGAGGGCGCCTAATTATCGACGAGGAATCCTGATTATATAGAGAAAAGAATGAAATCATAATTAGCCGATTTTATTCAGCCGGTCATACAGTGAAACAATTGACGCGACATATCTTTCATCTTTTTTTGCCCTCTAAACTGCCATCTCTGAACTTATATAAATATTCCAGACAGAAAGAATAAAACATTACTCACTTAAAACAAAATTAATGCCATTTTTTTCGTTTTTAATTGAAATATTTTTGAAATATTTTCTTCAGTCTAGCATGAAAAATATTAAAAATAGTGTAATATATTGAAACAAGTATAAAATTGAAATAAATCAAAAAGTATTTCATTGATAATAAATCAGAATTACTTACCATTTTCATCGTATAAAATAAAAATTTGTTAAAAACCGAAAATTGCAAACTCCACTTTGAGTGGATTTTTAAGTAGGTTGCACCAAACCGTTTTGTCTGAAAATTTCAAGGTGACCTTGTACAACTAAAATATGTTACCAGAAAAAAAATTAAGAGTGTACCTATCACCAGTTCCGAGAAAACAAGGGAAAAATAACAAAAACTTAGGATTTTTTTGAAAAAAAATGACATAAAACAGCTTGTAAAAACTGTTTTAAGCTTTAAAATTATGTTCTATCATTTTAAGTGAGTTATTTTATGTGTGAAAAAGTCACTTTTAACTAGTCCTACATCTTACGTGTCTTTAAATGTAGTAAAATTTATCGAAAATTTATTAAATTTGCTAAAAACCTAAAAAAATGACTTTTTGAGGTTAGGGACGTAAGGAAGGGCATTCGGAAGTCCCTATACAGGTGAAAGGTGTTCTTTTGGTACCCAAAGTATGCCCTGAAAATTTCACGGCAATCGGTTTCGTGGGCCGGAGCCCCCTTCTTATCCGGGAATAGCCTTTACAAACTCTTTTGAAATCTTTATTTACGTGATAAAAAACTTACTAGATACGAGACTAGATATTGAAATTGATTTTTTCGGTTTTAAAAAAGTTAAAAAATGAAAATATAAGTATTTACAGAAAACTTACCTTATCTGGAGGGTGAATACGGAGGGTTGAGGGGGTGGATTTTACAAGTATTTGAAATTCAAAAATTTTGGACTTGAAACATCACCTAGTAGGTTTTTTGGGTCGCTCTTTTCGTTTTTGAGGTCCATTTTTATCTACAACCCCTAGGTAAGGAGGTATCAACCCCTAAAGTAGGGTAAAATTTACAAAATCTTTTGAAACCTTTATTTATACCTACCAGGTGAACGTTACAAACAAAAATTTCAAAATTATATTAACAGTTGAAATCTATTCCTTGATTTCTCCTTTACTCAACCCCTATTTAGGATTAGTTATTTATTTATACTTATATTTACTTATTTTAAATTTTGTAAATTACAAAAAATCAATTTCAATGCCTAGTAAGTTTTTATCACGTAAATAAACATTTCAAAAGATTTTGTAAATTTCACCCCACCTTAGGGGTTGATACCTCCTTACCAAGGGGTCGCAGATAAAATTGGACCTCAAAAATGAAAAGAGCGACCCAAAAAACCTACTAGGTGATGTTTCCAGCCCAAAATTTTTAAATATCAAATACTTGTAAAACCCACCCCCTCAACCCTCCGTATTCACCCCCCAGATAAGGTAAGTTTTCTGTAAATACTTATATTTTCATTTTTTAACTTTTTTAAAACCGAAAAAATCAATTTTAATATCTAGTAAAAGTATCGCTACCCACCCCTACGTATTACAATTTTTAGGTATAGGTTGTCTCGGGGGTTTTTAAACTAATCTCTCTAGATTGATTTCAGATAACACCAGCATTATCGAATATGAAACAAATTTCTACAACAAAGATCCAAGGGAAAAACACCGAAACATGTCTTCTTAAAGATTTTAATTTTATAAAATAATTAAATATAGAAATTTAATTAGTATAAAATTTTTTTGTATATTTACTTTCAATTTTTCTAACTAGATTTATAATATATATATGTGTGTATCCATTACTTTTCATACAAAAATGGGCGCACGCATGTCACCGATTGGGCTCAAATTTTTAGATTATGTTTGGGGTTATAAAAAACTCAAAATTAAAAACGGCTTATTTTATCCGGAGTTATGAGTATTTTAGTTTGGTCGTTTTTCGGAAAATTTGATTTTTTTGCGTTTTCAAATTACTATAACTTTTTTCTATCATAACCAAAATGGCCAAAAATTTCAGAGAATATTCTACAAACATTAATAAATAATTTCTGAAATTATGGTGGATGATATTGGCTTCTATTCGTTTTTATACATTCCCAAAAAACCCTTATTCTTCACGTATTTTGTGTATTAAAGTGGACCTATTTTTGGACTTTGTGGAAAAACTTTGCTCCCCGGGTTTTTTTGTGAAGTTTTGGTCATAAAAAGTTCCCAGTTTCAAGGATTTTGCTTTTGCGTTGCAAAAACACGTGCTTGTAAGCACCTGAATTTTCCCATTTAAATAACATAGGAATTTTGACTTTTCAGCTTTCTAATTTTTTACAAAGCTTGCAGAATATTTTGAAAAGCTACTAATCGATGGAAAGTACTATTTAAATATATAAAAAATGATACCCAACCTCAAGTAGCCAAAAAAAAATATTTTTAAAACGATTTTATTGGTAATAAACGAAAAAAAAGTACTCCATTTAAATTACATGAAGCCATGGAGTACTTTTTCAAAGTTTTTCCACAAAGTCCAAAAATAGGTCCACTTTAATACCCAAAATACGTGAAGAATGCGGCTTTTTTGGGAATGTATAAAAACGGATAGAAGCCAATATCATCCACCAAAACTTCAGAGATTATTTATTAATGTTTGAAGAATATTCTCTGAAATTTTTGGCCATTTTGATTATGATAGAAAAAAGTTATAGTAATTTGAAAACGCAAAAAATTCAAAATTTCCGAAAAACGTCCAAACTAAAATACTCATAACTCCGGATGAAATAAGCCGTTTTTAATTTCGTAGGTCGCATTCGAAAGGTCTTGAGTAGTACAAAATTTTGCGACTAACCAGAAGTAGATATATAAACATTTTCAGATTTGGCACCAATTTGAAATTCCTGTTTTTTTTTGTTTCAGTCATCTAACATTTTTTATCGCCAAATAAAATCTACGTGATAAAAGTGTCTATAAATTTTTTTCGTAAATTCTGAAGGTTATACCAAAAAAATGCGACCAACCGGAAGTAATTTGACTGAAAAATAAGGGAATGGCGAAATTTTGAAAATAGGCTAAAATAGGTCATTTTTTGGACCTTTTGGAGGTCATAACTTGGCCCCATATTGTTCTAGAGGGCTAAAAATTTGGCTAGGTGAGTTTTTTATAACCCCAAACATAATCTAAAAATTTGAGCCCAATCGGTGACATGCGTGCGCCCACTTTTGTATGAAAAGTAATGGATACACCCATATATATCTTAATACTATATATATTTGAAAATTTATTTGTTTGTCTGTCTGTCTGTCTGTCTGTCTGTCCACTCATCACGCAAGAACCGCCGAACCAATTGGCATGAAACCGGTGTCAAAATAAAGATAAAAAGTCTGCGGGTGACATAGGCCCTATATTTTCTGATTAGCTGTCGTAGTTTTTGAGATATTTAATTTTTAGTATTTTTGAACTTGATAACATTTTTTAAAAATTTTAACAAAAATTGAAATATCTCGAGACTATCGAAAAATTTAGCTATCGCACTTCATAGTATTCGATTCAGCACTAATTTTTACGTATTCTCTGAAATTTTTATTCAAAACGGAGGTATCTTTAAAATTTTATAAAATATTTTTAAAGCTGGTAAAAAAATTTTTTTCATTTTTTTATTTTTATGGTATTTCTAATCATTTATTTGTGGATCTGTGTATATTATAATGTAATTTATATTCTATATTAAAATGTAATTTATGCGTACTAAGTTAAATTTTTATTAAATACGTACGTTGCTTTAAAATTAAAAAAAAAAATAATAAAATTTTTTACTATATATTATATATATTCAACTCAAATTTTAGGGTATAGTTTGGGGTGATAAAAAAGTCCTTCAGCCAAAGTTTTAGTCCTCTAGCACCTCATGGGCCCGAAATATGTCTGTTCAAAGGTCCAAAAATAGCCTGATCTGGCCCATTTTCAAAATTACACCATTTCTTTGAATTTACTACAAATTTTATCTTATTGGTTACATTTGAACTGGTAAAAGGTCTACATTAAGAAAAAAATTTTAGCTTATTTCAAGGCGTTAATTTTTTTTGACATTGATATATATTTTGGACAATAACAACATGATAATAATAAAAAATAAATAACAACAACACCGGGAATAGATCAGGGGGGGCGGAGCCCCCCCTCACACCTATGCTAGTATTTATATATATATAAATTTTATTTTACAACTAATGTTCTAATCTTAATTATTTTACTTTTTATTATATTCACCCTCATTATATATTATTATATCATATACAATTATTATTTCCATATTATTTATTTTAAAACATTTTGAATAATATTGTATTTTTTAAATTATTTTAAGTAAATCTTTAAAAATTTTACTATTCTACTCCCTATTATAAGCATATTATCTTGTAATTATCCTGAAAATTTTAATATTGTAATTCAACTATTATAAGCATATTATTTTGTAATCTAATCATTGTAAACATTATTGTATTAACACAGATAGTCGACTATAAAACACCCGAACAAACCCTATCCCCTTTACCACCCCCCATCAACATCATCTCCCCGACCTACTCTAATCGGGACAATTGGAATCCTGGGGAGGGTGATGTTACGTATGTTAGGTCATAATTGAAATATCACATCCGCATTCTCAAATATTTATATATTTAGCTTATTCCTGTTTGTATATTTATACTTATTCCTTTTTATATATTTACCTTATTCCTGCATTTCCTCAATTTCATATAACCAGCTTACATTCGACACTTTTAATTATTCCTTAATATTCAATAGAAGACACATGTTTTTTAAAAGGTCATTTTAAAAACACAATACGTTTAATTAAAAAGAGCAAAAAGATAAAAAAACAAATTTTTATTATAAAAATATACTGGGGTTAAATAAAAAGAGTAGAATAATAAGAAAACGGAAATAATAAAAATTAAATAAATTTTTTTTTTTTAAACCTAAAGCACTTGAACATTTAGATATATGTTAAAAAACATATAGAAGAGTTGAGAGACCGACAAAAAAATTATTTTGAAAATTTAAAGATTCAGAGTACTTAATAATGAGTTTCATATTAAAAAAATGTCATTAAAAAATGTACGTTAGAGTTACAAGCTTTATATTATTTTCGAGCTTTAAATTATAATATATTGTTTATATTATTTTCCTTCGTGTAAAAAAATCTAGCACTTGTAAAAATTTAAAAACTCAAAGATTAGTATAAGATCGTTACTCAGTGAAGAATATTATATTTTCCTTACTTAAAAATATTTAATAAGGTAAAGTCAATTTTAAATTTGAAATTATGTAAAAAAAATTTTTTTTTAAAAAGTGCTTGGGAGACATACTCACCAAAGTGTATGCAATTAAGAAAAAATTACTTTTATGTTTTTGAAGTATTATACCATTTTTATTTTAAGTAAACATACCGCATAATGATTCGTATCTCAAATCTTTCATTAGATAAATATTTACTGTTATATAAATAAAGTTCAGTAAAAGTATATCCTAAAGCAATAATTTATAATAATCTGTCCAGAGTACTTTTAACATGCCTCAAATTACTTTTAAATCTATTTAAAAGTATTTTATACTGACTTTATTTATTTGTATCTAAAATCTTTCGTTAGATAAATAAATTTCAGTAAAATTAGATCCGAAGCAATAATTTATATTAATGTGACCAGAGTATTTTTAACATGCCTTCAATTACTGAAAAATATTGGCTAATTGGCTCATTGATAATTGGCGTGTTCAGGATAATGAGGCGACGATAAATAATGACACTTTATATAAACTGGTAAGAATGCAATTTATTGAAAAATAACGATGATACTGTTTATTGACGCTACCTCTCTCACATAATTTTATAAGACTACACAAATGTATTAACATAAATAATTCGTAATCACTAAGTTAATTAAATGTGAAATTTACCAAATAATTGGGAAGGACACGTTAACTTGATAAATAATATTATAAAAAACATATAATTAAACTTTGACAACTATGAATAATTAATTAAAGAACAATGAATAATAACGATGCTTAATGTGTTCCTTGTGTCGCAAGACTGGCTTTGGTCAGCGAAGGGGCGGTAAAAGACGCCGGTTTATGCGCGAGATTATTTACATAAGGTGTCAAAATAACGAATTACGCGTGCTTGAACATTGTCGATCTTGAGACACGAGAACCGCGAGAGACAAATATTCTATTTTAAACATTTCCGCCCGCCTCGTCGTGATAACGACGAAAATTACTTTCTTCAGAAGGAAGAAGTATTAATTTGACTATCGGTCTTAAAAATTGAGAGGTAGACGTTTTTACTGTGACAGTTCTGATTAGACCATCTGCACCAGGATGTAGTTCTATGACGCGTGCTAGAGGCCATTGAGTTGGAGCCGTGCTGTCGCTCTTAATGAGAACCAAGGACCCCACTTCGATGTTTGACTTTTCATGACGCCATTTGTTTCTTACTTGGACTGACTGGAGGTATAGTTTGTGCCATGTGTTCCAGAAGTCGTCTCTGACCTTATTGACAAGTCGCCATCTTTGTAGATGACCAATTTTGACACCTAATTCAGACGTTTCAGGTAAAGACTTCAAGCCACGGTCTATGATTAAATGACCAGGAGTTAGTGAGCTGAAATCAGAAGGATCATCTGTTAGTGGGCACAATGGACGCGAGTTCATACACGATTCGATACAACACAGGAGTGTCGTCATCTCTTCAAATGTTAGAGTTAAGTCTCCAATGACGCGTTTTAGATGGAATTTGGCAGATTTCACCGCAGACTCCCAGATGCCACCGAAATGCGGCGCAGAGGGGGGGTTGAAATGCCAATTAATACCTTGATTAGATAACTCGTGAATGATGTGTTTTACGTGTGAAGATCCCTCAGAAAACATGGCTTTCAAAGCAGAATCAGCGCCTACAAAGTTTGTACCGCAATCAGAGTACGCATCAGTGCACAAACAACGCCTTGAAATAAATCTCTTAAATGCGGCCATAAAATGCTCAGTGTCGTAACGTGAAACAAATTCTAAGTGTACTTCTCTGGTAGACATGCATACAAAGACTGCTATATAACCGGGAAAGGACTTACATCCTCTACCTGACGACATTCGCGCTTTAATTGGTCCGGCATAATCAATTCCGACTTGAGCGAATGGATGAGAACGTGTGACTCTAGAAGCAGGTAAGTCACCCATTTTTTGAGTCATGACAGATGCTCTGAAGCGAATACAAGGAATACAATTTGATATGAATTTTTTGACAGTTCGTCTGCCATTGATTATCCAATGTGACTCTCTGACGGCAGATAACGTAAGTTGTGTACCACCATGAAGCATATTTTGATGACAGTTTCTAATAATGAAATGTGCTAGATTGGAGTAAGGCGATAAAATGAATGGAAATTTCTCATCAGGAGAGAGATTAGCGTTTCTGAGACGACCACCTACTCTAATACAGCCATTTATATTGTCAAAAGATGGGTATAAGTTTAGCAAATTGCTACGATTCGAGATGACTTGCTTTTGAGATAGCTTATGAAATTCATTAGGAAAGTCAATTAATTGCGACAGACGAGTCCATACCATCATGGCGTTTTTGATTTCTCCAGGAGAGAGCCATGATCTTTTTAATTTTGGTGAGTTAATTTTAGATGATTTTAAATTGTTAATGAAGCGAATAGACTACGCTGTGACTCTTAGTAGTTTAATTAAAGAAGAATAACGAAAAACTAAATCAAAAATTTCCCCTTTTTTAATTTGCGACGTTACGTGACAGGTTTTCTTTTTCTCTGATATTTCTACGACCTCAAAATTCTCGGATTGTTCTGTTGGCCATGGCAGATTATTTTCAAATAAAAATTCTGGTCCGTTCCACCATAAATTAGATTGCGAGAATTAATCAAAGGAGATTCCTCTTGTGCCTAAATCAGCTGGATTTTGTTTACCTTCGACGTAATGCCATTGAGCGTTTGGAGTGGCATTGTTGATTTGAACTATTCTATGAGATACAAAAGATGTCCATAAGTATGGTTGAGACCTAATCCTGCTAAATTATTTTTTGCGTCTGACCAAAGATGTATGTTTACTGAAGAAAACTCATGTAAGTCAACGACTTTTTTGACTAGATTACGCAATAATACAGATGCGCAAAGTTCTAAACGAGGTATAGAAACTGTTTTGATAGGAGCGACTCTAATTTTTGCAATTATGAGGTTGACTGAACAAAATCCGTCCTCGATTATTCTAAAATAGACTGTAGCAAGTGCTTGTTCGGAAGCGTCTCCAAAGCCGTGAATTTCGACTATGCGACTTGACAAATAACCTATCCATCTTGGGATTTTGAAGTCTTTGAGTAGCTTTAAGTCGCTATATATCTCTTCCCACAAAGAAAAATGAGACTCACTTAATAATTCGTCCCAATTAGTCCCTTCTTTCCAAATAAGTTGCATAAGAATTTTACATCGTATTATGAGCGGGGAGACAAGACCTAATGGATCGTAAAGCTTAGCTATGATTGACAATACTTTACGTTTTGTGAGATAATTGGACTGAAATTGAAAATCGCCATGAAATGATAACTCGTCAGAATTGTGATTCCAATTAAGACCTAATAATTGAAAATCATGGTTTAAGCAATGATTTACATCTGAAGAATCAGCTAACCAGTCGGCGGGAATGTGTTTTAACAATTCGCAATCGTTTGCGACCCATTTTCTCAATGGAAATCTGCCCGCCATGAGCAAATTGCTTACTTCACGAGAAAGATCTACAGCTTCATTTACGGTGTCATGGCCAAAAAGACAGTCATCGACATACATATTGTCTTCGATTACTCTACGTGCTGCAGATTGAAGAGCCTCTTGAGCTAATTGTCTTAGGCATCTTAAGGCTTGAAAGGCTGAAGGAACTACTCCATACGTTACTGTGTTTAAGTCAAAAATAGATATGCAGTCGTTTGAGGAATTTCGCCATAAAATTCGTTGATATTTTCTGTCCTCAGGATAAATTAAAATTTGCCTATACATTTTAGCAATGTCAGCACCGTAAACGTATCTATATAATCGCCAACGTATTAGTACAGAAGTGACGTCAGTGTGTAAGGCAGGACCGGTTAAAAGTACGTCGTTAAGAGATGCAGACTTTTTTGCACGAGAAGAAGAGTAAAAAACAACGCGAAGCTTTTTACCGTGCTAAAAAATGCCGTGATGAGGTATAAAGTACATCTCTGAAGGATCGTGAACAAAATTGTCGTTGGCTAAACTACTTACAAAAGACATGTGATTTAAATCACTATATTCGAATAAAAATTTGACATACTCTTGCTTAAGAAAGACATCTTTGGAAAATCTATTTTCTAGTCTAATAAGATAATTTTTGGCAACATCAAAAGAATTTCCAAAATCATGACAGTTATCTCTAAATGTGAGTCTTACAATAAAGCGACCAGATTCGTCCCTAGAGAAAGTTTCTGAGAAATGACGTTCGCAAGCAGCGTCTTCTGAAGACATAAGATCTAGCTTGTCGGGAACAGGAATTGACTTGACTTCCCAAAATTTTTGCAGTTGTTGACGAAGCTCTTTGTATTCATTGTGAATTGAGGTTAAGTGCTGAGAAGTTATTGAATTATTATTATGAGAAACGTGAGGAGAAGAGCAAGTAAGAATCCAGCCCAAAGTGGTTTGCTGAGCCAAGGGTTCGCCAAGATTGCCCTTTCTTAGACCTTCCTCTATGATAAGAGTGTAAATATAATTACCCAGTATTAATTCAATTTCGTCGTCAGCGAAAAAACGAGGGTCAGCCAATTGAATATCAGAAAGATGTGTCCAGGCTGGGTCAAAGCTAGAGCATTTAGGATTGTACGATGAGACATTATTCAGAACGAGAGCTTCAGTATTATAAATATAATTTTTATTTATACATGACCTTATACTGAATTGTGCAGTTCCTCTGACGCGTGTGGACATGTCAGCAACCGCCGTGACGCTGAAGGACGTTGTACAGGCTTTGGAAAAACACCATAAGGAAATAATGGAAGCTCATCGCAGCATGTCACATCACTGCACATCAGTAAAAAAAAATTGCGGCATGCCAATTAAAAATGGAGTAAATATCTTCGGCAATGTGTTCATTCAACTTGAGCTAATAACGAAGAGACTGAATGTGGAAACGCAAGATATTGAGTCTGCTCTTAAAAAAGCAGAACATAAACAGCAGGCAAAGAGAACCCAATCGTCTTCCTCTGAGGAGAACTCTCCAGAGTCAAGACAAGATAGGAAAAGGATCCCCAAGAAGAACCTCAGCAACTCTGGGGTGGAGCAGCAGAATAACGCGGAGCTCCAGGAAGAAGAGGAAAGAAGGAAAATGCTGCTTCAAGAATACCAGAGGAAGGAGCAAGAGCAGAGGAATAAGGAGAAAGTGCGACTGAAACAGGAGGAAAAGGAGCGGCGTAAAAAGATAAACTGATCCAGGAGAAAAAAAAGAAGGCAAGTCTGCTAGAATTATAACAAAAGCAGAAGCTGGAACAGAAAAAAGGGAAGCGGCCACCAAAAGAGAATAAACTTGCGGGGGGAGATCGCCACAATAAGGGAGATGACTTAAAGGCTGCTCCTAACAACACCAAAGAGAACGGCCCACAGCGTAACCCTGAGACCTCCCCCAACAAGGATGGAGATAAAGACGCCCCTAGGCATAAGTCTAAAAAAGAAAGAAAGCTGCTGAAGAAACAAAAGCAGCTGCAGCTTCAACCAAGAAAGGGTACCGATCAGCATATGGAGATATGCGAAGTAGCTGACGGACAGGAGCAGCAAAATCAGGTACCTAAGAAGCCACTGGACAAGGAGGAAAATTGGCTGGTAAAGGGTAAGAAGAAGAAAAAGCCCAGGGCCAAAGAGCCCCAACCAACCAAGGAAGCTGCAGAAAAAGGTAAAGTACCTTCCAAGGTGGGAAGCCGCAGGTATAGGAAAAGGAAGGAAGCCTTCCAGATTACCCAAGCGGCGGGAAAATCCTACGAGGAAACGCTTCTCGATTTAAAGAGAAACGTTAACCTCGAAGAATCTGGCGCGAAGGTCCACCGCATTAGGAAAACTCAAAACGGCAGCGTCCTTATTGAGTTGGAGGCCAAAAGGACCGGCAAAAACTTGAAGAAGCGGTGAAGTCGGTCACGGGCCCTGAGTCGAATGTTCGTGACTTGATCCCGACACTAAAACTCGAAATTCGAGGAACAACTTATCTTGTAGAAATGGTATTGGTGCAATATTTTTTAAAGTATGATTATTATTATGAATGGATTATAAATAATTTTAAATCGATGTTGTATTTATTATGTATAATTATTTTATTTTAATATACAATAATTTTATGTGATTATAGTAGCCAAAGTAGCATTTTTTTTATATTTTTTATTTTTGAGTTTTATTATTTATTTAATTACATGATTGTACATATTTATTTAGTTACAATATTAAACAAAAAAAAAATTTTATTATTTGTTATTTGCATCTAAACAAAGTCTTTTAAATTTTTGTATATTTTCTTCATTATCCACTAGATAACCATTGTTTAACGATACTTTATCCACTTCACTTATTTCTTGAATATTTTTTTGTAAAATTTGGTTTATCTTGTTCTTCTCTTTTTCTTTTAATTTTATAATCATTTTCAAATATTAATTTATTATCATCTTTTTTGTAGTAATTTATTAACTTAAAATCTTCATTATTATTTTTTACACTCTCATATTTTTTTAAAATTTGTTTTGTATTTTCTTCAAATTCTTTAACATAATTAACTTCTTGTTTTTGCTTAATAATTTTATTATTTTTATTATTGTCTATTATTTCTCTATATTCAGTATTTATTTTATACATACTTAAATAATATTCGTTTTTATCTGATGATTTAAATTTATTCATTGCGTTGTTATTATATATGTATTGAACTGGATTATTATTACCATCATTATTATTGTCTGTTTTGTTTTTATTTAGATTATCTATAAACTCTTTCGTAAAGTAACCTTTAGCTTCTTCGGCACCTACACGTGCATTATGACGCGCTTTTCTATCAATTTCCCTCATAACATTTAATCATTATTTTTTATAATGATTTTCAATTATCGATGATTTTTTTACGGATACTATTGTTTGTAATTTATTGTTTTTTATTATATCCACTGTAATATTCTTTTTACCTATTTTAATTAACTTATTATTTTTAGCTTTGTTTCTCACTATTTTTATCATATTTTGCACTTCTTCATTATTACGTTCTTCTTCTGTTTTATTCATGATTTCTTGCAACATATCAATATCTTCATTATGCATAAATTCACACTCATAACACTGTGTTGCGGCATTTTTTTCAACAACTTTTTCTTCTGTTTGGGTCCCCACTTCATTTTCATTATTTTTTGTAGTTTCATCAAATTTTCCTATTTTTTTATTATATTTACTCCTCGATATTTTCAAATTTCTCTTACCAAATAAAATTTTTTCACCTTGACCTGCAAATTTCATATCTTTTGTGTGCTGTACATATGCATCCTGTACAGTAGTATATTTACCGTTTACATCTTTGTAAAAATGATTTTTTATTTGAACCCAACTATCCACCTTATTTTTTGCAGTTTGCTCTTTATTTTGAGAACTATTATATACCATTCGTTGCATTTTTACTAACTTATGTTTATTATATTTTAATTTCTCTTAAGGAATTTAATATTAACACTTTATTTATATTTTGATGTGATCACCTTGGTGTTTTAAAATATAATAATTTTCGATTTATTTTTCAAAAGGTATAAAATCTTTAGCGTTGTACTGCCCTCTTTCTATATCTGTATTTGGGTGTATTAGTATATATGTGTTGTCATCTATTTTCTTTTTGATTATAAAAGGTCCTGTACATACATTAAAAAATTTAGCATATTTTTTATTTTCAGCATTCGATATATTTTTAGCTTTTAATAATACCCAATCATTTACATTATACCTTATATCTACACGATTTTTATTTTTATTCTCATTATCTTTTTTTCTTCTTTTTCTTATATTTTCGCGGGCAAAAATTAACTTTTGATCATAATTTTCTACTTCAGGATCTATTTAAAATATTTGTCCAAATTCTTTCTGGTTTCATTTTTTTATAAATTTCAATAGGTGTATATCCCGTTGTAGAGTTATATGTTTCATTTAAGATTTTTTCAATTAATTTCAAATGGTTTGGCCATGATGTATGTTTATCCTTCACTAATACTCTTAAAAATTTGTGTATTTCTCGGTGGTAACGTTCCACGTTTGAAGCCTGTGAATTTCTAATTGATGTAAAAATCACTTTAATTTTTTTCTTTTTTAGAGTTTCCATCCATTTTTCTGATATATAATATGATGCATGGTCATTCTGAATTGCTTCGATTCTTCCGTTTTCCGGTATAAATCTTTTAAATATTTTATTTATTATTGTATCAGTTTTACAATTTGTTATTGCATAGAATTGTACATACTTTGAAAAAACATCAACACATGTCATAATATATCTTACGCCAGCTCTACCTTCAACTATTGGCCCTACGATATCAGTACTTATAATTTGATTAATCCTTTCAATTTCAATATTTTTAAATTTTAATTTGGTAGACATTGGATAATATTTCGTTTTTTGGCATATTTCACACTTTTGTAATATATTTGATATTTTACTCCTTATGCCTTTAAAATAAAACTCTTCTTGAAGCATTTTTTGAATTTTTTCGCCTCCAATATGTACGTATATTTTATGTATTTCTACGATTAATTTTTCAACTATTTTTTCAGTTAATACAATGCACTTATTTTTGTTAACTATTTTCTTTAGAATTCCATCTTCAATTATATATTTTTTCATAGTTTTTTCATCGGTTTCATTTAATATTTTGTTCATAATAATTACTAATTTTTTGTCATTTTGCTGTTCATTTTTAATATTTTTTAACATGTTTATAAGTTCGTTGCTCGGGTTTTCATAAAATATTTGATTTATTGATATTTCTTTTATATTTTCTGGTTCATAGTTTTGATCATAGCCACGACTTAAGATATCTGCTGCAATATTTTTCTTTCCAGGTATATAATTAAATTCCAAATCGTAATCTTGCATAAATAATATCCATCTTTTTAGTCTCTCATTTACAAATTTACACTTATTCATGAAAGTTATAGCTTGGTGATCAACCCTTACAAAAACTTTTGCTCCTGCTAAATATGTATTTAACCGCTTTAAAGAGTATACTACTGCTAAAAGCTCCCGTTCACAAACAAAATATGATAATTCACAAGCTTTGAGTGTTCTACTTATGCACGTTATAATTTTTTCTTCTTCATTTTCATCTAATTGTGATAGTATACTGCCTAAAGCAAATTTTGAAGCATCACATGTTAAAATGTAAAATTTTCTTATATCAGGAAAAACTAATACTTTATCTTTAATGAATAATTTTTTAATTTTATAAAAAGCACTTTCATGTTCATCACTCCATTTAAATTTTACACCTGTTTTTAGTAGATTTAATAATGGAGATATTTCATGTGCAAAATTTTGAGCATATTTTCCATAATAGTTTAAGAAACCTAAAAAAGCTTGTAATTGTTTAATATTTTTTGGTCTTTTATAGTTATAGATTTTTTCTAATTTTTCTGGATCTTGTTTAAGCCCTTCTGCTGTTAAAATATGGCCTAAGAACTTAATTTCTTTTCTACAAAATTTACATTTTGAAAAATTCAGTGTAATATTATATTTAATTAACTGTTTAAAAACTTTTTCTAGATTGTCTATATGACTTTCAAAGGTTTGTGACATTACACTCATATCATCTACAAAGCAAATTATAAATTCATTTATTTCTTTTAAAACTATTTCCAACGCTCTTACTAACGCTGCACTTGCCACTTTAATACCAAAAGGCACTACACAAAATTCATAAATTTTTCTATCCACACTAATTCCTGTATATTTTCTGCTTTCTACAGCTAAGCTAATTTGGTGGAACGAGCTCGTAAGGTCTAAACTTGACAAGTACTTTTGTGCTTTGCATTTCATTAATATATCATCTACACTTTGAGGAGATTCATAATCATTTTTAAGTTTTTGATTTAAGCATCTTCCATCCACGCATAAGCGAATATCACCATCTTTTTTGTCACTTGTTGTAATATGATTTATATATTCCGTATTCGACCTTCTTATAATACCATATTCAAGCATAGTGTCAATGGCTTTCAATACTTTTTCTTTTCTTGTTAACGGAATTGGATACAGTTTAGCGAAAAATGGTTTATCATCTTTAAGCTGCAATTTGTATTCAAAATTTTTTATACGACCAGGTCTTTTACTAAACAATTCTCTATTTTCAAATATTATTTTTTTTAATAACTGTTTTTCAGAATCATTTATATTATCACATTCGTTTACTTTTTTTTCAACTTCAAATACAGTTAATTCAAAACACGCCTTACTTCTGTCTGGGCCTTTGCAGACATTGTAACCTACAGAATATGGTACTGGCGCAATATTCAAATATTTAAAAATAAAATCGATAAAGTAGATAATCTGCCAATAAATATGATAAAGTAGAAATATCGATAAAATAGATATTTATTGATTTGTAAGTAAAAAATATAAATAGATTGAAATTTGAATAAAAAATGAAAATGCAATCTCTGAATGCAGTCGCGAATGCATAGATAGATTGCAAGATCATTCTTAAAATACTTATTTAAAATCTTTATGTAAATAGTGTAAATAGTTAGTTTTAAGTCAAATTAATTTTAATGGAATATTCTAGAATAATCTTTAAATAAATAATTAATCAAATAAAATATAAAAAAATTAAATAAAAGTAAATATAAAATAATACAAAAACAAAATTAAATAAATATGAAAATTTTTGTACTAGAACAATTAAATTTTTAATTCTTATTTTACTAATTTATACACATGATTTAATTGTTCTAAAGTTCTAGAAGCTTCATGAACAAAATTGCGAGTGTAGTTGAAATCTGTGCGATTTCTATATAAAGAACGACAGATTTTTGCAAAGGCTCACTCTTAATTTTGCTGTCTTGAACTTCAAGTATATGATGCTTGATTTTCAATGAATAGATATATTTACTATAAATATATTCTTTTATTTTAAGACAGTGAAATTTCCCAATCCTTTTTATCATTTCAGGTTTATCTAATATTGCATATTGCAATACGATCAAATTCATAATTAATCTAAATTTTTATTTTTTTTTCAGTAATAATTTTGCAGTTGCTTTTGCAATGAACATCTTATATTGTATATAACAATATAAGACGTTAAAAGGTAGAGAAATCTATCGTATATAGGCGGGTAGGATTTTAGTGATAAAAGTGATAAAAAATATATATATATGGGTAATTTTCTCATTTTTGTGGAATAAGTAAATGGTGGTCAAAACCGCCACTTACAACTGGCGACCGTGACATTTGAGAACTTGAATTAATTAAAAAAAAAAAAAAAAACAATAGTAATAGAGTAATTTAAAATGAATTAGAAATGGATTAGAAAGTATAGAAACATTATGTAAATTAAATAATAAATTAGTATCAAATATTGTAAAATTTGATGAATGGGATCAAATAATTGGTTATTTAAAACAATTAAAAAACTTGCAAAATGATCAAGAAATAAAAATAGAAAAATTATTTGATAAAAATTTAGAACAAAGTAAACAAATTGATAAATTAATAATTGAATCTAATGAGCAAAAAGAAAATATTGAGAAAATTGAGACATAACTTAAAACTAAAATAGTAAAAAATACAAAAAGGAAAAGCAAACCTAGATCAAAAATTTAAAATACAAATTTTAATAAGTATTTATTTTTCGTTCTCTCTGTAATTATTTTTTTTGTATCTTCTAGAATAAATTTTTTAAAATGGGTGACAGAACGAAAAATATATCAAAATTATTAGATTTTATTTTTAAATATTTGAATATTGCGCCAGTACCATATTCTGTAGGTTACAATGTCTGCAAAGGCCCAGACTGAAGTAAGGCGTGTTTAAAGTGTGGCGAAGATGGCCATAAGAGGACGGAGTGCAGCAAGGATAACCCTGAGTGCTTCCTCTGCAAGACCAGAAAGGATAAGTGCTCCACGGAGCACTATCCTGGAGAGGGAAACTGCCCCAGTTCCTGGGAGGCTCTGGCTGTGGCGAGAAGCAGGTGTCATCGGAATTGATCAAGGTTCTCCAAGGGAAAATGCGACACGCACGGGAAGCTGGTGCATTGTTGGATCAAATTGCTCGCGAAGAGAATGCAAATATCCTCTTACTAAGCGAGCAATATTACAACATGAACCACAAGTACTGGCTTCCCGATGACACTGGCTGCTGCGCCATATAACTTCGAGGCAAAGCTCAAACGTCTCTTACCCAACAAGGGAAAGGGAATTGCCACGTCTGGGCCAAGTGCGGGGAGACAACTTACATAAATTGCTATCTCTCCCCAAACGAAAACTCGGCAGAGCTGGCTACAAAGCTGGCCAGCATCGAGAGCACGGTCTGAACGGCGACTGGTGGCGTCATCCTTGGTGGAGACTTCAACGCCAGGGCTCTGGAATGGGGGATGCCAACGACTAACCCCAGGGGACAAATGGTGCTCAAAATGGCCACTAGGTGCAAACTAGTGGTCCAGAATAGAGGCAACAGTTCCAACTACGAGAGGCCATGTTGGGGTGTCTCTATCCCGGACATAACCTTCGCTACAGAAGCTGCGTCCGGGAGAATAGGCGACTGGAGGGTAATGGTCAATACAATGGTAGTGATCATCATTACATCGCCTTCCGGGTATTGGAAGGAACCTCACAACGACCTCCGTACAGGAGGCGCCCCCTTGGTTGGAACGTCCCAAAAATGGACAAAGACAGATTCGAAGATCAGCATCCATCCCCGCTTGGCATGAAGGGGCCACAAGTCCCCATGAGGCTGAAATCTTAGTTAATAAAGTAACGTCTCTATTATGCGGAGCTTGTGATGCCTCGATGCCTCGCCGCAGGCCCTGGAAAAGGAGAAAGCCAGTGGACTCCCGAAATAGCTGAGCTCCGGAAGGAATGCCACAGGACACGACGAAAGGCGCAAAGAGCACGGGACAGACCTGAGGCCGCCGTGCTTTCTGACGAACATAAGGACGCCAAACACCGGCTGGCCAAGGCCATCCGTCAAAGCAAGGCTCGATGTCTGCGTTCATTACGCGAAGATGTAAACAAGGACCCCTGGGGCCTAGGTTACAAAGTCGTAATGGGCAAGTTAAACCAGGGGTCCGACAACATGATGGACGCGGCGTCGACTGAACGGATCGTCGGTGCTCTCTTCCCTGAAAGGCCCATCCGGGAAAACCCGGTTGAGGTGATACCCAGGGAGGAAGTGCCGCTGTTTAGCCAAGGCGAGATGGTCAAGACCATAAAGGCCATGAAAAATGGCAAGGCGCTGGGGCCGGACGGGATACCAGCGGAAGTGCTCAAAGAGCGGTAAAAGTAATCCATGGTATCCTGTTAAGCATGTTCAATGCGTGTTTGGTGGCTGGAGTGTTCCCAAAGCAGTGGAAGGTGGCACGTCTCGTGCTCTTGAACAAGGGTAAGGGGGAAGCCCTGGACTCTCCATCATCTTACAGACCTTTGTGTATGTTAAATACCATTGGTAAGGTGATGGAGAGCATGCTCCGGGCAAGGCTCAGAAGGGCAATCGAAGTGGGCGGTGATCTCTCTGAGGAGCAGCATGGTTTTCGTGAAGGGCATTCCATAATAGACGCCATCCGGCGTGTCGTGGATACCGTAGAGGCTGAGAGGGAAAAGCGGCCTGCAATTCGCAAGGATGTCCTTCTCCACGTCTTCCTCCACGCTGGACGTCAAAAACGCTTTCAACTCGGCCAGGTGGGATGACATGATCCGGTCCCTCGAGTACGATTTCCGGATACCCAGGTATCTGGGTAACGTACTAAAGGATTACCTGCGGGACCGGAGACTGCTCTACGACGCTCGATGGAAGGCGTGAAAGGGTTTTGAGTGCAGGCATCGCGCAAGGTTCGGTTTTCGGACCGGACCTGTGGAATGCCTTTTACGATGGCTTGTTGCGCGTCTACCTCCCGGAAGGAGTTTCCCTGATCGAGTACGCCGACGACGTGGCCCTGACCATAACTGGCAGGGACATGGAAGTGACCCAGGAGAGGTTGAATCTAGTCATGAGACAGATCAACCTCTGGATGGGCGATCACGGGCTCCAGCTTGCGATCCCAAAAACGGAGATCGTACTGCTGACCCGTCAAAGGGTTCCCAGCGACTTCGATGTAATTATCGACGACGGCGGAAACCCTCACAAGATCCAAACCAGAACATCGGTGAAATACCTGGGAGTTCAGCTTAATAACAAGTTGACCTTCTGGGAGCAATTTCAGAGGTTGTGTGAAAAGGCAGCGTCGGTCGCATCCTCCCTGTCAAGGCTCATGGCCAACATTGGGGGACCCGAACCAGGGAAGCGAAGGCTCCTGATGTCAGTCGTCAACTCTATCTGCTCTATGGATCAGAAGTCTGGGCGAAGACCACAGAAACTGCCAAGTACAGACATAAAATATCGTTGGTACAGAGGCAAGCGGCAGTGAGGATCGCCTGCGGATACCACACGGTATCTCTAGAGGCGATCCAGGTTGTTGCTTCGGTGATACCCATTGGCCTGCTAGCGTTGGAGCGGAAATTCATCTACGAGAGCGTAGATGAGCGCGAAATAACATCCACTCGCGCCCGCTTCAACTCTATGAAAGCATGGAAGAAACGATGGAAAAAGAACCAAGAGAAAAATGCCCTATGGACGCGCAGACTGATCTCAGACCTGCAGGCATGGATGGGACGACAGCATGGGGAGGTAGATTTCTACCTTACCCAGTTCTTAACTGGACACGGGTATTTCCGTGTCATGTTGGAGCATTGGCATAAGGTGGCAACAAAGGAGTGCTTGCACTGTCTGGGCGTGGATGATACAGTAAAGCACACATTCTTCGAATGTGTGCGCTATGCGAAGGGGCACCCGCCCTTCCCGATTTGGAGGCCATAGACGGTGGTCCCGAAAATGCTACGGAGTTCCGAAAACTGGAACAAAGTAGCAGAGTACGTAAGGACCACCTTGTTGGAGAAGAAGGAGGAGGGCTTCCTATCGTAGAGAGTTCTCCTGCCCCTAGGCAGGGGGGAAGGCAGCGGCCAGCTGCCTAGGCTGCGCGTCCCAAACTGAAGTTATACCTGAAAACGGAGTTCCGGTTTGGGACAAACAAGCGCGGGGGGTTTAAAGTGTGTTTATCCAGTAAGAATCTGGGTCGTAGCCGGCGACTGCGGTCGTCGGTGGTCTCCCAGTTGTACACTTTGTACAACTGGGCGGTCATGGAAATTTTAGGGTCTTTAAGGCCCGCAAACACTCCATGGCTGATGCAAGATTCACATATTTCCAAAAAAAAAAAAAAAAAAAGTCCTTAAGCTCAGATTTTTCAAAATCTCCTAATTATTCTAAGTTTCATTTGCCCCCCCCCCCTTAAATAGGACAAATTTTACCACGCCCCTTAAATGGGACAAATTTGACTACCCCCCTTAAATAGGACAAATTTTACCACCCCCCTTAAATAGGACATATTTTACCATCTCCCTTAAATAGGACAAATTTGACCACCCCCCTTAAATAGGACAAATTTGACCACCCCCCTTAAATAGGACATATTTGACCACCCCCCTTAAATAGGACATATTTGACCACCCCCCTTAATTTTCAAGTTCTGAAGTACCCCCTCTTTATAAACATGTTCCATGTTAAAATTAACCTTTAAGAGGTCTTTAAGAAAACTTTCTATAATAGAGCTACGGAGCTCAATTTCAAGCTCCGTAGCAGCCAAAGTTGAGACTTTGGAGCTTTGTGTCCATGGTGACTTTTTTTCAGAGTAATAAAATCTAAAACATACAAAAAATTCAGCTAAATTTTTCGAACGGTCATTTCCTGTTCATTTGTGCGGGATCTTTTTTCAAAAAATCGCAAAATTGAAAACAGAATTTATTTCAGTTTTTAAGTATTTGACCATGTTGCTCCAAATATTTTTGAGCGCGGATGGTAGCAAATGAAAATTTGTTTTATTTTTCATTAGCTAAAAAAATACCCTGCCAACTAGCTGGCACTGAGGTTCCTCAAACAATCGGCTGTAATATTAATTTACAACAAATACTATTGATTATAACCATGCAATTATACATACATTTTTCGTTTTTAGTAGCTGATAAAGGATTAGCTGGTAAAGGATTATTAAGATCATTTTGTTATTAAAGTGAAAATTCTAGCGTCCATGGATTGGTCGCGCCGGCGTTAATGGATTTTAAATCATTTTTGCATAATTAAAAAGAGACAAATATAAAAAAAAGCTAATTTTCTTTTTTTTTATAAAATTTTATTTTATTAGAATATATAATTATCCCTTAATAATTAAAATATTGGGTAACATGATTTTTTTGTTTTGTCAAAGAAATGTAAATGTAAATGTAAATATTCTTTATTTGTCTAAAACAAAATTTTATACATAATTATAACATAGTAACAGCATAACATAGTTTAAATTTAATATTATTTTATAAATATATTGATTTAGTAAATTTAATTGAAAAATTTAATTGAAAAAAAAAAATTAACAGTATGGTAATAACAGTGGCAAATAATAGTAAGTAACAGTGATAGCATTTTGTAACTAAAATTAAATGATTTACATCACAGTCAAGTTATTATTTATATTAACTATCAAATAACACATATAAATAATAACAATAATATATAGCAATCCAAGTAATACATGTCAACATATTTTATCTTTTCTTTAAAAACATAGTTTATATACACTTAAAAACCGAGCCCTCATATGTATAATTTAGGTTTGATAGGTAGGTAAATAAGGCTGTCTTGAATGAGTTTAGTGAAGGAAGGAACCTTATTTTAGAAGGAAGGGAATTCCAACTTTTTGTGCCTTGAACTTGAAAGGAAGAGTTGCCATGCCATTTTTCAAGTTCAGGTAAAACTAACTCACGAGTTAATAGTTCACCTCTGGCTGTCTGTTTCGAAGTGTATCGAACAAAAATTTGAGCCAGATATTCAGGTCTACCTAGACGAAGGACTTTATACATTATGATTAATGTAAAATATAGTCTACGCATGTAGCGGGTTAACCAGCCTAGTTTTTCCCTATATGGAGTAATATGACTGTCCCTTGAAATGGTTGGTAACGATGCGAAAATTACAAATATTCGCTCAATTATTATAAAAAGATATGAGTTTTCAGAATTTATAATAATTTCTTATAATTTATTTTCTCAGTGTACTTCTTGCATTTGACCAATCTTCCGCAACAATGATAATAATAATAATAATAATAATAATATTTTGTAATAAAAAAAATAACCACATTAATTGCTTCAAGATTTTTAAATTGTTTGATTCTTTAAAAATGCCAATATAACTTTTAAATCTTAATTTTAAAATGCAAACATAACCATTTAATATTTTTAGGCTTTTTATTATTGTTTATAATTTCATTAAGCTGCATACATAAATAAACATAGTAACGAGCAAAATAATCCAAGGAAGTCAAAAAGTGGCAATATTTCCATCACACTTTCTTGTGTGTTATAATTTATATAAAAATAAAAATAATATTGTGATCGGATACAAAAAATTACTATAAACTAAATTTCTAAATCTTGTACTCTCATTAAAATAAATTAGATATGTCCAAAACGAAAAATAAATTTGGTGTATTATGTATTTTTTTGTGACGAAGATTTTGGAAAAAAAAAATTTTCAAAAAATTCATTATCAGATTCAAGATATCGAGTAAAAATCATAATTTCAAATATAAATAATTTCATGGAAATGAATGAGGTATTCCATCCAAATTAAAAATTAAAAAAAAAAAAGTATTTTGAGAATTTTTTAATAAACAAATTTTTGGAAAAAAAGTTAGGTATTCATTCGATAATTGTTTTGAAATATCACTGGTTACAATATTTTAAAATATTAGTAATTTCATAGAATTAAATGAGGTATTACACCCAAAAAAAAATAAATATTGCAATTTTTTTTATTTTTCTTTTTTTTTAATTTTGAGAAAAAAATTTTGAAAAAATTCAGTATCAGTTCCAAAAAATTACTGTAAACGAGGTTCTTAAAACTAGTACTTCCATAGAAATAAATTAGGTACTACGTCCAAAAAGAAAAAAAAGTTTCGTATTTTATGTATTTTTTTGTGAAAAAAATTTTAGGAAAAAAATTTTCAAAAAATTAAGTATCAGATTCGAGATATCAAGTAAAAACCATACTTTCAAGTATAAGTACTTTTATGGAAATAAATGAGGTATTACATCCAAATTAAAAAAAGAAAAGGGGGTTTGAGATTTTTTTAATAAAAAAGTTTTTGGAAAAAAAATTATGTCTTAATTTGATAATGGTAAAGAAATATCACTAGTTACAATATTTTCAGATACTAGTACTTTCATAGAATTAAATGAGGTATTACAGCAAAAAAAAAAAAATATATTGCAGTTTTTTTTATTTTTCTTTTTTTTTAATCTTGAGAAAAAAATTTTGAAAAAACTAAGTATCAGATCCAAAAAATTACTATAAACGAGGTTCTTAAAACTAGTATTTCCAAGGAAATAAATTAGGTACTTCTTCCAAAAAGAAAAAAAAATCTTGAGAAAAAAATTTTGAAAAAACTAAGTATCAGATCCAAAAAATTACTATAAACGAGGTTCTTAAAACTAGTACTTCCATGGAAATAAATTAGGTACTTCGTCAAATAAGAAAAAAAAAATTGGTATTTTTTGTATTTTTTTGTGAAAAAAATTTTCAAAAAATTAAGTATCAGATTCGAGATATCAAGTAAAAACCATACTTTCAAGTATAAGTACTTTCATGGAAATAAATAAGGTATTACATCGAAATTAAAAAAAAAAAAGTACCTCGAGCTTTTTTGGTGAAAAAATTAAAAAAAAAAAAATTTTACACTACCAGAGTAACCATCCAGTCAAACAAAAAATTGCCATGGTATATAATTTGGTTGATAATGCAACATTATTAGCGGATAAAAAATTTCATGAAAAAAATCTAAGACTTACTAAAGAAATTTTACAAGTTAATAGGTATCTCGAAAATTTTATAAAAAAATACACACAAAAACGGATAAATTTTAATAAATTAAGGAATAGAGGAAAAATTTTACAACAAAATGCGGCAATAAATAAACAAAAAAAAAAAACATTATAAAATTAGCTTACATACCAAACATATTTAACAGCGTGAGCTGAACATTACTAAAATACAATTTTCTAATAGTTCCTTACAATAATAACAATCTTTCGTGTATAATTAAAAAGGGAAAGGACGATTTAAAAAATTCTAATCGCACCAACGTAGTCTCATAGAGATATACAATATCTCTATGCGTAGTCTATAAAATAGACTGTGCGGATTGTGATGTGTCATATATTGGTGAAACTAAACGTAGAATTTTTAAACGGATGGAGGGCCATTTGAAAGACGTCAAGAAAAAGTTAGATAAACCAATACCTAATCATTGCAAACTGTTGCATAATATGGATTTTAACAATATCGTGATATTAGACACGGAACCAGATTTTAGAACAAGAAAATTTTCGGAAGCAGTGTATATCAATAAATTTAATAATACGATAAATGAAAATGAGAATGCCGGGTCGTTTAATTCTATATACAAAAATCTCATAGTCCCACGTTAATAAATATTCAAATACATTTGATACGTATATTAAAGAAATGTGATGAAAAACATATGGCTATTTAATGTATTTATAAAGATTTTTTTCAAAGATTTTTCTAAAAAATAAAAAATAATTAGTCTCATGTCGGCAGCACCCAGTGTCGCACAGCTCAAAAAAACAAGTATTTTTATGTAAGTTTAACACATTGTTAATATAAAAATGTTTTTAAATTCTCATATTGTTCATTAGTAATTAAGAAAAAATTATATAATTTTTGTATTCAGATCACCTGAAGAGGCCAACGGATTATTGGTGAAATATTGTGAAATAAAAAAATTGTTACACATCTAAATAATTTGTATTGTTTTATTTATTTTAAATAATTTAAAAAAAATAAAAAATTAAGTTCAGCTCTAAAATATTATTTTTACATTTTTAATTCCATAATGTTTGTGAAATATCACCGATTACATACGTACGTACGTACGTAAACACACACACACACACAAACACACACACACACATACATACTTTTTTTAAAAACCGGTTTTTTAGCTTCCTGGGGTCCCAAAACATGCTTATATGCCAAAAAATAGAAAATCAAATTTTGAACTAACACATTGGTTCCTCTTTGAGGAACCAAAAAAATAGATTAGGCATATCTCTCAATTTTTTTTTAAATCGCTTGTAATGTTGAAATTTAAGAAAAAAAAATTTATTTTGGACGGTTTATGGTCTACTAGTCAAGACGATGCACTAAAATCACTTCCAAAAGTAATTTTATTACAAAGTGTATCATCTAACCTTTTATATGAGAGGTCACAAGATCATTTTGACAGAATCGTTTTACTACGGCAGTATCAGAAACTCGACTAAAAAGTAGCTAAAATTTTATTTTTTTTTTGTCATAAATAGGCCGCCAATTAGAGCTGAAGAGATCTGGAAGTTCCTATTTAACTTCAGGATCCTATTTTTCTTAGGTGTACTTTAATACAATTAGTTTTTAAATATCTTTAGCGGGCTGATTCACTATATAGATCAGGGCATAGCCTTTAAAAGTAATGTAAAGCCTTTTAAAAGTACTCTGGCCACATTATTATAAATTATTGCTTTAGGATCTACTTTTACTGAACTTTATTTATATAACAGACAATATTTAGCTAACGAAAGATTTAAGATACAAATAAATAAAATCAGTATGAAATAATTTTAAATAAATTTAAAAGTAATTGAAGGCATGTTAAAAATACTCTGGTAACATTAATATAAATTATTGCTTCGGTTCTTATTTCACTGAACTTTATTTATCTAACGAAAGATTTGAGATTCGAATCATTATGTGGCATGTTTATTTAAAATAAAAATGGTATAATACTTTATTATTATTATTATAATTATTATTATTTATTTGTTGCCACAAAAAAGTATACAGTAAAATATAAGTAATAAAACAAAGTATATGTTCAAAATGTTTATAAGAAATTAAAATAAAAAGAATTACAATAATTTAAATAATTAATAACTGGACGTAACTGCATGAATATATAGGAATAAAATATAAGGAACAAGGTTAATTAAAAGAGAAGAGATTATAACTTTTAATATAACTCTTTATTTAACTGATGTGTATTGCACGAAGCAAGAGCGCGCACTGAAGGCGAGAGCATCTCGCGGGGCATCTTCTCTCTCTTTTTGCATAACATAAAAATACTAGAGGTGTGTGTGTTTTCACACCATTCTCCCCTTTCAAATGAGTTACAATAATTATACATAGATTTTTTTAAAAAGAACAACATAAAAAAGAATAAAATACTATAATACATTTATATACAAAATTTTTTTTTTTCTATTTACAATACATAATTTTCTATTTACAAATCATTGGACAAAAGTCAATACTATCAAGTACAAATAATGCAATCTACAATAAATAAACTGAAATCAGTTAATTATTCAGAATAGTTCATTACTTGTTTTCAACAGTATTAACTTTTGAACTGGCTTTCTTAAGACAGAAGTGCAAGTTCTGACCTCAACAATCCTTGCCAGATCATCAGGTCCTTTAAATATTTTAATTATTCGACCTAAAGGCCATTTACTTGGGGGCATTGTTTCATCAGTAACCAAAACGATGTCATTGACCTCAATATTTGTTAGGTTTTCAGTCCACTTGTTACGTACTTGTAAAGACTGCAAATACTCATGAGACCATGCCCTCCACCAGTCTTGTAACATGGCCTGTATTAATTTATATCTTTGATTTAATGGAATAATTTGATTTAAATAATTTGGTTCAAGCACAATATAGGAATTTGACTGTGTCAATAGTAACGAGGGGCACAGCAATTGGTGATCAGACGGGTCATCATTTAAAGGCACCAGAGGCCTGGAGTTAAGACAAGCTTCTATCTGTTTCAAAAGGGTATACAACTCTTCAAAAGTAAGAGTGTGTTCTCCTACCACCCGACGAAGATGATGTTTTACGGATTTCACAGCTGATTCCCATATTCCCCCCGTATGTGGTGCACCCGGAGAATTGAATGACCAATTCGTACCCTCATCGGCGAGTTTTTCCAAAAGGTCCTGCATATCGCTTGAAGAGGCCATATACATTTCCTTAAGGGTGTTGTCTGCACCAATAAATGTAGTGCCTTGGTCACTGAACAATCCTGAGCAAGGACCACGAGTCGAGGTGAATCGCCGGAAAGCAGCTATGAAACTTTCACTATCGTAACCAGTAACGAATACTAGATGTAGTGCCTTAGTAGACATATACACAAAAATACAAATATACGCCTTATAAGTTTGAGCACCGCGACCTCTGTACCTTAAAACTTTTCAAGGGCCCGCATAATCAACCCCTGTTAAACGGAAGGGCTTATCAGGTTTTTGAACACGCGAAGGTGGTAAGACACCCATTTTTTGACCCATAGTTGTGCCACGATATCTAATGCATTCCACACATTTATGAATGCAAGATTTCACTAGACTTTGACCTTTTATGATCCAAAATTCCTGTCTTAAGGTTGAAAGGGTTAAGCGAATTCCGCCATGAAAAGACTTATCATGAAAATAGTTTATTAAAAGTTTTGAAAATTTTGAATCATAAGGAAGTATAAGGGGATGCTGCTGATCGTAGCTAAGCAGGGAAAAATAAATTCTTCCACCTAACCTTAACAAACCTTTTTCCAAAAACGGGTCTAATTTTATTAATCTGGATTTTGTAAACTTACAACTATTATCTAGTAATTTAATTTCTTTGGCAAAATGCAAATTTTGAACTAGGTAAACCCAAGTTAGTTTAGCCCTGTCTAATTCAAAAGCATTGACAAAAGGTAAGCATGACTTTTTACTGACATTGAACCAATCAAGATTGAATAATTTAAATTTATAAAATAAGTTTGTTTTTAGTTTTGACACAATATTACATAAAAAACGTAAGACAAAAGACGTTACTTTAAACAATTTTTTGACATTAGAATATTTATCTAACAAATCTCAATTTTTTATAATTTTTACCTTTTTTATTTCTTTATTAATTGAACAATTCAAGGAAGTTAAAGAATCTGTATGAAAATTTCTACTGTCATGATTAAATTGAAATTTACCCTGTATATGCAAATTACCCTCCCACCATAAATTAAAGTCAATTAACTGCTCAGGAGAAATACCCCTAGATACGCAGTCAGCTGGATTCTCTTTAGATCTGACATGACTCCAGTAAGCCGTGGGTACTAACGAGTGAATATGCGAACATTTATGGCAACGAAGACTGGCCACTTTGAAAGATGTTCCTTTAGCCAAAAAAGGACATCTATTGAGTCTGTAAATAAGTAGATGTCGACATGAGGCAATTTTAAAGAGGTTCAAACTTTTACAGTTAATTTTTTTAACAAGAAGGCAGCACTAAGTTCCAATTTAGGTATGGTTAGCAAAGGTTTAATGGGAGATACTTTTGATTTTCCTTGTAATAAACGTATCCTACTTTGACCATTGACTGTGACCTTTAGGTATACACACGCTGCATACGCTAATTTCGACGCGTCTGCAAAACCGAAAATTTCATATTTTGCATCATTAACATAACCTATCCATCTAGGTATTTTTAAAGTATTTAACACGATTAAGCTATTATACCAATCTAAGAATTCATTTTTTAAGTCATCAAGTAAGACATCTTCCCATTGTAACTTTGCTAACCACATTTTTTGTATAATGACTTTAGCAGTTATCATAACTGGAGCTAACCAGCCTAAAGGGTCAAAAAGCTTAGAGATACTGGAAACAACCATTCTTTTGGTAATGGGTTTTTTGAACTCATCTAATTTGATTTTAAAAGAAAAATAATCCTCAGACGGATTATAGCTTATACCTAATAATGTGAAACAATCATTAGTGGAGTCTGAATCAGCCAAGTCAGATGAGGGAAAATTTAATAAGATCTTGTCATTAGCTATCCACTTATGTAGACTAAAACCTGCCGTTTTACATATACTTATTAATTCACTTTGCTTTTGTAAAGCTTCTGGCAGTGAATGGCCACCTGATAAGGAATCGTCCATATAAGTTTCACCGCTAATGACAGATGCGCCTAAAGGAAATTTGTTATATCCGTCTTGAGAGTGACTTCGTTTATAAATATTTTACACTACGCGTTTCAGAATTGAAAATTCCATCATCAGGTGTATTATTTGTCAGATGTTAAAAAATAAATATAATGATTAAATTTTCTAAAAACTAATTATTTTTTAATTTTAATTTTAAGTTCTTCTTCTTTGATTTCTTCTTATATACACTATATTGCACTTTTTATCACTATTATTTTTCATATTTTAAACTGATTTTATTTATTTTATTTTACTTTAATTTTAGAAAATTTTTATTTTAAATTTTTTTATTTACCGGACGTGATCTCGTTATCTACTGTTTAAAATTTTTATTATTACATTTTATTATTAAAGTTTATTTATTATTGTATCATATAGAGAATTTGATTTGAACTGTAATTTGTCATTTAACAGGGGTGTATCGTTGTTTTTCAGTGCCTTGTATATTTCGAATTCTTCTAATGCATACATATAATTTCCTTTTTTGTCATAAAAATGTATAGGTGTTAAGAAATCATCAAAATTTTTAATTTTATATTCGTGATTGGTTGTTATCAGATGTATTGCAAAATTTGATTGTATTATTGTGTTCTTTTTGATGGTTTTTGGTGGTAAATGCTCAGTATACCTGGTGTAAAAATCTCGTGCTGTTTGTCCTATATATATTGAGCCACATTCACATACAATTTTATATATACCTGCTTTTTTTGTTATTGGCTCTATATTATTGTCTTTTGGGTGTAATATCCTTTCTATTTTGTTGTCAGTACTGAAACTAATTGTTATACCGTGCTTCTTGAATGCATGAAATAATATATTAGACAAATAGTTTCCAAATGTGGCCGATGTGTATTTAATTTTATTAATTTGTTCTGCGTTGTTTTTATCACTTAGGTTATTTTTAATAGCAATTTTCTTACGATGTCTAGTTATTAGTTTGTCTATAATGGAACTATTATATCCGTTTCTTACTGCAATGTGTTTAATTGTATTAACTTTATCCTTAAAATCTGTTTCAGTCATTGGTATTGTTAAGAGCCTGTAAACGAAACTATTATATGCTGCCATTTTTTGTGAATATGGATGATGTGAATTTATATGTATAGTTGAGTCTGTTGTGGTTGGTTTTCTATAAATTTTGAAAATTAAATTGTTTTCTTTTGATTTTCTAATATTTAAATCTAAAAAGTTAATGGAATCTTCTTTTTCTAGTTCTAATGTGAATTGTATATTTTTATTCTTTTTATTTAAAAAGGTTTTGAAGTTTTCTAATTGTCTGTTAGTTCCATTGTAAATTAAAAAGATATCATCTACATATCTAGTATAAAAAATGATGTTATTTTGATGTATATTATTTTTATTGAATATATAGGTATTTTCGAAGTGATTCATATATATTTCTGCTAAAAAACACGATATAGGTGATCCCATAGCTAAGCCATCTTTTTGATAAAAATATTGATCTTTGTATCTGAAATAGTTTTGTTTTATTAAAAATTTAAAAGGTTGATTATTTCATATATCTGATTTTCATATATCTTATTAAGATTGTTTTCTATGATTTTAATTGTTGCTTGAGTTGGTACAATTAAACACATTGCAGAAAGAAACGGATATAATAGTTCTATTATAGACAAACTAATAACTAGACATCGTAAGAAAATTGCTATTAAAAATAACCTAAGTGATAAAAACAACGCAGAACAAATTAATGAAATTAAATACACATCGGCCACATTTGGAAACTATTTGTCTAATAAATTATTTCATGCATTCAAGAAGCACGGTATAACAATTAGTTTCAGTACTGACAACAAAATAGAAAGGATATTACACCCAAAAGACAATAATATAGAGCCAATAACAAAAAAAGCAGGTATATATAAAATTGTATGTGAATGTGGCTCAATATATATAGGACAAACAGCTAGAGATTTTTACACCAGGTATACTGAGCATTTACCACTAAAAACCATCAAAAAGAACACAATAATACAATCAAATTTTGCAAAACATCTGATAACAACCAATCACGAATATAAAAATAAAAATTTTGATGATTTCTTAACACCTATACATTTTTATGACAAAAAAGGAAATTATATGAATGCATTAGAAGAATACGAAATATACAAGGCACTGAAAAACAACGATACACCCCTGTTAAATGACAAATTACAGTTCAAATCAAATTCTCTATATGATACAATAATAAATAAACTTTAATAATAAAATGTAATAATAAAAATTTTAAACAGTATATAACGAGATCACGTCCGGTAAATAACAAAATTTAAAATAAAATTTTCTAAAATTAAAGTAAAATAAAATAAATAAAATCAGTTTAAAATATGAAAAATAATAGTGATAAAAAGTGCAATATAGTGTATATAAGAAGAAATCAAAGAAGAAGAACTTATAATTAAAATTTAAAAATAATTAGTTTTTAGAAACTTTAATCATTATATTTATGTTTTAACATCTGACAAATAATACACCTGATGGTGGAATTTTCAATTCTGAAACGCGTAGTGTAAAATATTTATAAACGAAGTCACTCTCAAGACAGATATAACAAAGGTAAAAATATCTCATTTTAATTAAGGTGACTTGGATATACAAATTCATTATGAATACTTCAATTCAAAGGAAATTTATCTCCTTCATCGATTGCCAACTGTTTCATAACCCTATTTGCCAAGAAGGGGCTGCCTACTACGCCATAAGTGACAGTATTTAAAGAATAAACAGAAATTTCATCATTTTGATTCAAGCGCCATAGGATTTGTTGAAATTTACGGTCATCATCATGAATTCAAATTTGTCTGAACATTTGTTTAATGTCAGAAACGAACACATAACGATACGACATCCAATGGAGTAATAGTTCAGAAAGATCTGGCAACAGATTGGCACCAGTATGTAAAATATCATTTAACGAAATATTATTAAAGTCCCTTGCGGAAGCATTAAAAACTGTTCTTAATTTTTCTAATAACGAATTTTTTTTTAATATTCCATGATGTGGGATAAAATAACAATACAAAAAGACTAAAAATACAGTAGTTTTTGACATATGACCAGTTTCTTCATAGTCTACCATAACGTCTGTATACAATTTTTTAAAATGAGGATTATTTAAGAAACGTTTCTCCATTCTGAGAAACACATTTTTTGCTACAGCATACGAACCAGGAAACTGCAAATCTGTTATATTAATTTTGAATAGGAGCCTGACTACATATCTACCATCCGCATTTCTGAAATGAGTATTTTTGAAATGGGTTTCGCACTCTTGCTCATCCGGATTAAGCATACGAGAAGACGAATCCAAAATTTCCTCCTGTCTCCAGAAACGCTCCAAATCGAAAGAAAGTGAAGATTCGGGCTCATCACAAACAGAAAGACAACAATTTGATCCTATGCCAGCGTTACCAGAGATAATATAACCTAATTTTGTCTTTGTAGCGATAGGATAATTAAAAGCACCTCGTCTCACTTCCCCCTCGACTATGGCGGCGTGAACTGAAGTACTAAGCAAAATTTCAATTTGTCCCTGTCTGCAAAATCCTGGATCAGCAAGAGTTAGACCTACAATATATTTCAGATTTTCAGTTTCTGAACTGGCTGTTGGAGCATAAGACGAGATTTTAGGTATAACGTATGCTTTGGTTTCCAAGGAAAAGTCTGACATAAAACGAGGCTTCAGTTGAAATTGTACAGTTTTTGTGCACGTATAATCAGTCTTACCACCAATACCTGAAACAGGTATTTTTGCAGGGGTAGAATCAGTACACATTCTTTTGAATAAGGATTGGCTTACGAAGGATGACTGTGAAGCCTGGTCAACTAAGGCTCTAGCATATAATTCATAGCTATTTTCATTAACAATTCTAACTACTGCGGTAGACAATAAAGTTTGAGTGGGAATTTCACAAATATTTACAGTAGTGATTAGAGAGGTAGCTGATGATGTACCTTCTCTTGGGTTAGTATTATCATTTTTACCTGAACTTAAATTCTGATTTTGACCTTGAGTTTGATTCAAGTTTTGACGTGAAGCCAGATTGCCATTATTGGGATTTTGAGGCTTTTGTTTGTTGAACTTACTCATGTAATTATCATCATGCAAAAATGTGTGGTGTTTTTTATTACAAACACTGCAAAGTTCTTTTGATGGACATTTTGAAAAGAGGTGATTGCCGAGGCAATTACAGCACCTTGGCAAAGATTTTACAAATTCATAACTTTTGGCAGGGGTTAACTGCTTGTAACTGTTGCAGTTTTGTAATTTATGATTGGCTTTACACATAAGACATTCTAATTTGGAATTATTATTATTATTAGACTTTATTTGGGTGTGGAATGTCTTTATTTGGGGCTGAGTAGCAACATTAAGATTTTTAAATTTATTTGAATTATTTGTACCATTACCTTGATTTACTACATAACTACTTTCCTCAATAGATTCCAACATAGCAATCTGGGATTCCATAAACTGAACTAATAAATCAAAAGTTGGTGGATCAGAAGCAAAATTAGAAGAAGTACGATTTTCTTGATTATTATCATTGAGTAAACTTTGAATATTTAACTGAGAGGAACGAGCAGACAAGGATACACTGCATAAATATAATTCCCATTGTCTCTTAATTTCCTTATCAAATAATGATAAGGTGTGGAAGATTAAAAGATCATCCCACGAATTGACAGGCCGACCTAAAACCTTTAATGCAGAAAGAGGAGTTGTAAGACTAGCTAAAATTTTTTTTAATTCTACTGCACTAGTTTTAGTCATTAAGGCTATATTGAAAATTGCTGCGACATGAGCATTTACTAAACGCTTTTTATTTTCGAATCTATCAGTTAATTTGTTCCAGACAATTAGGAAATTATCCTCAGTTAGCGCATAACTGCTAACCAGGTCAGCGGCATCGCCTTTTAAATGGGCTCTAAGGTGACGTAATTTAGTAATGTTAGGTATTTTAGGTTTTGAGACTACAAACGAATGAAAAATATCGCGAAAAGACTCCCATTCCCTATAGTCTCCACTAAAATCAGGAAGATCGAGACGCGGTAAACGCTCTAAGTCCTCAGACTGTTGATGGACTACAATATTGTTAGGGGTTTGTTCACGGGCACGATCTTCAGAGGAGGTATGACTGTCTAAATATGATTAAAATAAAGTTAAATTTACAAGATGTTTTTCATCCAAATCATCAAATACTTTATCAGTGAAATATGGCTGATCTTTCATTAGTGATTCTAAGTCTTTAGAGGCAAAGATTTGATGGTGATTGCTTTCAAACCTTTGCCAATTTTTAATTAGCCCAGTCATCCTCACTCTACAAGAGGCCACGCTTTTTTGGGGATCCTTGTCAAATGCTTAATATGCATTTTTTATTTTAGGGATCAATGTGTTTTGTTCCAATATGATGGCGGCCATGGCTCTTAAGTATTACAAGACTAACCAATATGCAATTTATTGTTTAAATTAATTAAATCAATTGTTAATATAATTGAAAGTAATTGAAATTTGTTGTAATAGTTGACTAAAATTTAATTTTTTAAGTTAATAGTATTTTAAATTAATTTAATTGAGAATAAATTGCCAAATTAAACAAATTAACATTAAAATAGCTAGATGACAATTATAAATTGTAAATGAATCAAAAAATTACCTAGCTAAAAAATTGAATCAGAATCAAAAAATTATTTGCAATAAGAAAAAAAAAGAAAGAAAATTATTTTAAAACTAGCTGCCTCCGGCTCGCTTCGCTCGCCCCGGCAGGCACCATAGGGGCTGCGCCCCCCTGGACCCCTGCAACTTTATTTTTCCAAAAATATGTTGTTTTATGTTACTCAATATTTTGTAAAATAACCTTTTTTTACCCGAAGTATTATCTAAAAATTTACTGGATCATAAAACTTACGAGCATACGAATCCAGACTAATAATTAGTGATCAGCAATACAAAGCTTCGCTACCCTTCCATAGGATCCACAATCAGTCGTTATTTCCCTCGACTATCCATTCTAGGGTTCTGCTTGATGATAATAGCTGTTCAAGTTTCTTTTAGTTATTATATTCAGTTACTACATCAGTGACTGATAAAAATTAGAAATATACAGGGTGAGTCATTTTAAAAGATGCACCTAAATATCTCGAAAACTAAGTTAAATAGAAAAAAATTTTTGGGACAAAAGTTTCAGGGTTTTGAGGGGGACATCCGATGGCGTTATTAGATTTTGGGCCCTAAGGCCCAAAAAAGGCCCACGGATACCAACTTTAAAATTTTAAATAGGAAGTGTATTTTTTTATTTTAAATTCGGATTCCGCAGGAAATTTGGCGTTCGAATACGTTTTATGCAAAAAAAAAACATAAGGCCCTTTTGCATTTAGGCCCAAAAATCAATTTTTTAAGGTTTTTTATGATGAAAAAGATATTCCAAAATTTTTCTATTCTTTTTAATGCATGTAAGTTTTGGTGGGAGATATCAGATGATAAAAGCAGATTTTGGGCCCTAAATAATCAAAAGGGCCTCATAGGGCCCAATTTTAAAATTGAAAACAGATTCAATAAATTTTTTTTTTTTTAATTTTAATGATGAAGAAAAAATTAATTATGCACAAAATTTTGGCTAAAATAAAAACATAAGGCCCCTGTTAGGGCCCAAAAATGATTTTGCAGGTCCTAGTACGAATAATAACGATGTTTTGAGATGTTCCTAATCTTTTTAATCTGTGCATGTCATGATAGAGGAAACATGACGACAAAAGAAAATTTCTGGTTTCGAAAGCACCAATTGGGCCTCATAGGGCCCAATTTTAAAATTTGAAACAAATAAGACAACTGTTTTTATTTAAATTTGATTGATCTCGAAAAATTTAATTTTGCATACAAATTTAAGCAAAAAATAACATAAGGCCCCTGTCAGGGCCCAATAATGATTTTTTAAGTTATTTTTAATTTTAATTTTAACTACTTTAGCGTTACCCAGAAACAACGGCGTGGACGTAGTAGTAGTATGTTTCCTTTGGGGTGCTTTTTTAAAGTTGGGGCCCAATAAGGCCCAATTGGTGCTTTCGAAACCAGAAATTTTCTTTTGTCGTCATGTTTCCTCTATCATGACATGCACAAATTAAAAAGATTAGGAACATCTCAAAACATCGTTATTATTCGTACTAGGACCTGCAAAATCAATTTTGGGCCCTAACAGGGGCCTTATGTTTTTATTTTAGCCAAAATTTTGTGCATAATTAATTTTTTCTTCATCATTAAAATTAAAAAAAAAAAAATTTATTGAATCTGTTTTCAATTTTAAAATTGGGCCCTATGAGGCCCTTTTGATTATTTAGGGCCCAAAATCTGCTTTTATCATCTGATATCTCCCACCAAAACTTACATGCATTAAAAGGAATAGAAAAATTTTGGAATATCTTTTTCATCATAAAAAACCTTAAAAAATTGATTTTTGGGCCTAAATGCAAAAGGGCCTTATGTTTTTTTTTTTGCATAAAACGTATTCGAACGCCAAATTTCCTGCGGAATCCGAATTTAAAATAAAAAAATACACTTCCCATTTAAAATTTTAAAGTTGGTATCCGTGGGCCTTTTTTGGGCCTTAGGGCCCAAAATCTAATAACGCCATTGGATGTCCCCCTCAAAACCCTGAAACTTTTGTCCTAAAAATTTTTTTCGATTTAACTTAGTTTTCGAGATATTTAGGTGCATCTTTGAAAATGAATCACCCATAATATTAGTCCTAAACTTTTATAATTTTCGAAAAATTATTTTATCTTTCGACAGATCGAACCGATCGCCTTGAAAATTTAGGTGGATACGTAAAAAATATACCCGAATCGAATGAAATTCTTTTTGATAGTAAAATTTGTCCTCGGTTTTTTGTTTTTTTGGTTTTTTTTTTAAATTTGATAAAAATTTTTTTCTTGTAAATTCAGTGTTTTCAACATAAAAAATTTTTGTTGTTATCAATCGAAACGAAATCTAGCCTATGTTTTGACCCTTAAATTTTGCCATCTTTTGCCGCAAACCCCGCATCTCTAACTTTTATCACTTTCTAGTTTACCCATTTTGGACAAACATACAAAATTAAAGATTTATATATATATAGGATTAACCATTTGCAACAGAAAATAATAAGAATAAATTGCACATTAGTATATACAAAGTTTATAAAATAATAATAATATAATTTGTAATATGTTTAAAATTTGCAATAAAATTTTAACAAGTGGTAATCATTTGTTACAAGAGAATTGTGAATTGAACAATTGAGACTAATGTTAAATAAAATAATTAACTTAAGATTAATTTAAAGAAAACTATATAAATAAACAAAATGTTAATTACAAAAATTGCTCAATAAACAAAATCTTAACAGAATAAATTTTAAGTTTATGACATATAAATACTATTGTGAAGACATGAGGCCAACGACACCACCAGGACATCCAACGATCAATGCTCCAAGACTTGAAGATGGTACAGCAGGATATGTTGTCAATGAGCTGGAACTGACAAGGATGCAGGCCAAAAGAAGCAGCTTCCCGTTGATAAGAGTACCTTAGGAACGTCCAAATAATTAATAAAAGATACAATGATAATAATAAAGATTAATTTTACTTTATCAAAAAAATTAATTTTAATTTACTGTTAAAAAAAATTTTTTTTTTATTATTTTAGAATTTATTTGATTTTAAATTAATTATAAATTTAAAAACTTTTAAAGAATTTACTATATTAAAAGAGAGAGAGATTTATACATTAGATTTCTACAAGATAATTAAGCATTTACAGACAAAAATACAAAAGATTATAGACATATATAGAAATGATATAATCAGTATACTAATACCATGTTTTATAAGAAATTTTGCCCTTTTAATTGAATAGAAAAGACATAAATGAGCTAAAGACACGCTAATTATGTCTATACTATAGGCTTTTTTTGTTGTGTTTTTTACTTTTGATATAATAATCATTAATTGTTTAATATTAAAATATAATTTATTAATGAGTTAGCAAATTTATATAATTTTGCAAGAAGACTGCGTAAAAATAATATAAATAATTCAAAAAGGTTAAGTTAGATTGATTTAATTTTGAATAAAGATAAATTAAGATAAGATAATTAAAGATAATTTTATAAAACAATTTAATTTTATAATGATTGAAATTTTAAAGGTTATTTTTACTGAATTTTTAATTAAGATTTTAATTAAAGACAAAGTAATAAAATAAAACATAACTTAAGTTAATGCGCAGACTCGATGACTCCGTTTTCATTTAAAAGTCGAAGTATGAAAAGCACATGTAACTCGTTGAATTTTGAAGGCGACATCACTAGAAAAAAGTTTGGACCGCCATTGTGGAGATATGATGAAGTGCGCAAGAACGACGCTTGAAAAAATTTGAAAACGTATGGTCGTCTATTTTCGTGTTGTTCCGTGGACTCCGAAACGAAAGATTTACCTCCCCTTTCAACAACAAAATAATGAGGAAGATGGTGAAGAAGACGATGACGTCATTAATGGCGGATTTCTTTTTCCTTTCAATGATAATTAAATTAATTGAATCCTTTTTTGATGAATCACTTTTCAATAGTTTTTGTTCATTTTCGATGAAAATTTTATTTTATTTTTGACAATGTTTTTTTTGATAAAAAAGTTTATTTTATTATTTGATATTAGTCACTGATTAGCTAATTACAAAAATGTCACCTTTTTGTTTTTTTTTTTTTTTATAATTATTATAATAATATATATCAGTCACACCATTTACAAAAAATTTTTAATAAATAACGCCGGCACTGATATAGTTTTTTGGAAAAAAAAAAAGAAATGATGAATTTACGTGATTGTTTTTATGATGAGTCGCACGCGCTCTTTTTCACAAGTGGCCATGTTGTCTTTTTGAAGAGAAAAAGTAACTGATTTCTCTTTTTTTTTTTTTTTTAATCTGATGTAAAGCACAGTTAATTATTTTATTTTTTAATTTGATAATCTTAAATAATAATAAGATTATTAAAACACTGTAACACCAAAAAACTGCATAAATCGATGATATCAATAATAATTACAAAGGCCGCATGGCGATTAACACTTGTTGCTCCTATATTTAACTTTAGTTTATAAATGTCACTGATAATTGCTAGTTTCTTATAAAAAAAAAGAAAACTTATAGGCTGAAGGACCAAAATGGACATAACTGCATGAATATATAGGAATAAAATATAAGGAACAAGGTTAATTAAAAGAGAAGAGATTATAACTTTTAATATAACTCTTTATTTAACTGATGTGTATTGCACGAAGCAAGAGCGCGCACTGAAGGCGAGAGCATCTCGGCCGGTCAGGCGTGGGGCATCTTCTCTCTCTTTTTACATAACATAAAAATACTAGAGGTGTGTGTGTTTTCACACCAACTACCAAAAATAAGTAACCAGCCCAATTTTTAGCCTCCCAGAGCGAAATCTCGATTTTTGGCAGCCATTTTAGTTTTTTTGACTGTCATAAAAAATGTAAGAAAAATGAGTCATAATTTTATTTATTATTGCTGTAAAAAACTCACATTAGCATGAAAAATTTTTTCTTTTTAAATCTGGATAGGAAATTTCCCTGGCTATCCGATTCCGGGTTCAAAAATTTTTTTGAGTAGCGCATGAGCGAGGAATCGCTAAGAAAGGCTGTTTTTTTTCAAAAGTCGATTTTTCAAATGCCTATTAGTGAGGAATCTTCTAACCAGGCTTAAAATTTTCCTAAAACCTTATATTTTTTGGCGAAAAAAAATTTCGATGGGCCACTGCTTTTTGGGAGCTCTATATAAAAAACTAGCAGCTTTCACAACCTCATTTTTTACAAATTTCAAATTTCCTGCCAAGTCACGTGGCCAATCAAAAATCTGACCAAAGATTTGGATTCCATGGGAAATTTTACATAAGGATATATCTTTTCATGTTTTTAAGAGCGTTTATGTTATAATTCATATAGTATATAGTATTAAGATATATATATATAGATGGTTCTAGAATTGGCTAAATCAAGACATTAAAATTTTATCATATTTTTCAGATATTTCACTTTTAAACCAAATTTTCAAAAAATTTAATCTTTCTTATTTCGTAAGGTTTTATTGAATTTGGTTTTATGTAATTTCGTTCATTGGACACAGGTACACAAATAAATTATTAAAAATACCATAAAAAATAAAAAAATTTTTACCAGCTTCAAAAATCCTATATATATTAAAATGAAATAATTGAAAAAATTTATGTTTTTTGATTTCATTGGACACGCATTTCTCAAGAATTGTACGGACGAAAATGCATGAAAGTGGTTTTAAAGTAATCTTTAAAGAAATATCTCCAGAGCCTTTTTTAATTTTTAAAAACTATTTAAATGATTTCGAGAAATCAATATCAGAAGTTAGTGGTCGAAAACGCAAATATTTTCAGTTTTTTTCACTAAAACTGATTTTTTTCAGGATCTAAAAGGTTGTTTGAGACGAGCTTTAGTGCAATTACTTAAGTGTTTTTTTTTATTTCATTCATTCATTACAGAGAAATTTTAAAAAAAACGACTAATAGTCTAATGTTTTGAATTTTTTATTTTTTCATATTTAGGACAGCTGAGATCCATTTTTTTATATAATGAAATATAACATTTTCATATAAAAAACAAAATAAAATTTATAGACTATTAAAAAAAAAATTATAATGGCGTATAGTTTCCGCTAAAGTCAATAATAATATTTCAATGCAATCATTGCATAAAATTATTTAAAAATACAATATTCATATAAAACAGGAGACTATTAGAAAAAAATTTATAATGGCGTATAGTTTCAGCTAAAATCAATAAAAAAATTTCAATGCTATCATTGCATAAAAATATTTATCATTACAAATTTTGTATAAAACAGGAGACTATTAAAAAAAAAATTTAGAATGGCGTATAATTTCTGCTTAAGTCAAAAAAAAAATTTAAATGCTATCATTGCATAAAAATACCCTGCCAACTAGCTGGTACTAAGGTTTCTCAAACAATGAGCTTAATACTTCAATATGCCACAGATATCACAGATAACAAGCATGCAATTATACATACATTTCTATTCACTTTTAAAAGTTTTTTTTATTGATCAAAAATTTTGGAACCAATTTTCAAAAAATTAATTATCAGATTCGAGATATCGAGGAAAAACCATATTTTCAAATATAAGTACTTTCATGTAATTAAATGAAGGATTACACCAACAAAAAAAAAATATTGCAGTTTTTAAAATTTTTTTGTTTTTTTTAATTTTGAGAAAAAAAATTTCAAAAAATTAATTATCAGATTCAAGATATCGAGTAAAAATCATACTTTCAAATATAAGTACTTTCATGGAAATAAATTATGTATTACATCCAAATTAAAAAAAAAAAAAGTAGTTATAGATTTTTTAATGAAAAAATTTTTGAAAAAAAAATTTGGTCTAAATTCCATAATGTTGTGAAATATCACCGGTTACAATATTTTAAGATATTAGTACTTTCGTGGAATTAAATGAGGTATTACACCCAAAAAAAGATTAAAATTGCAGTTTTTTTAATTTTTTTCTTTTTTTAATTTTGCGAAAAAAATTTTGAAAAAATTCGGTATCAGATCCAAAAAATTACTATAAACGAACTTTCTAATGATAGTACTGTCATAGAAATAAATTAGGTACTACGTCCAAAAAGAAAAAAAAAATTGGTGTTTTTTGTATTTTTTTGTGGCAAAAATTTTGGGAAAAAAATTTTCAAAAAATTAATTATCAGATTCGAGATATCGAGTAAAAATCTTACATTCAAATATAAGTATTTTCATGGAAATAAATGAGGTATTACATCCAAATTAAAAAAAAAAAAAAGTAGTTTGAGATTCATTGATGAAAAAATTTTTGAAAAAAAAATTAAGTCTTAATTCTATAATGGTTGTGAAATTTCACCGGCTACATACACACACACACACACATACATATTTATAATGGTGTATGGTTTCTGCTAAATTCAATAAAAAAATTTCAATGCTATCATTGCAAAAAAATATTTTAAGTTGCAACATTAATATAAAACAGGACACTATTAGAAAAAAATTTAGAATAAGGTATAGTTTCTGCTGAAGTCAATAAAAATATTTCAATGCAATCATTGCATAAAAATATTTAAAATTCCATCTTTCATATAAAAGAGGAAACTATTCGAAAAAAATATAGAATAGCATAAAGTTTCTGCTATAATACACCCGACAATGTATATTAAAATTTTTAGAAGTTTTTTAAATTGTGTACTTTCAATTTAAATTTATATATACGATATATGTTATCGAAATTTTTATTTTTTCGTGTTTAATACAGGCGATATCCATTTCCTTATAAAATGAAATTATTTAAGCTCTTTCATATATAAAGCACCCGACAATATATATTAAAATTTTTAGATGTTTATCAAATTGTGGACAATCAATATGAGTTTATCTTTTTAAGTTGTTAACGAAAAAAATATTAAAGACGGGTATAATTTCTGTTAAATTCAATACTAATATTTCAATGCTATCATTGCATAAAAAAATTTGAAATTACAGCATTTCTATAGAAAAGGACACTTTTCGAAATAAAACTAAAGTGAGGTAAAGTTTTTAAATTAATTACTAATATTTCAATGCAATTGAAATTACAACTTTTCTAAAAAACAGGCTATTATTCGAAAAAATTGAAAGCGGGGTATATTTTGCTATATTTAATACATATATTTCAATGCTATCATTGCATAAAAATATTTGAAATTACAAGATTTCTATAAAACCGGACAATATTCGAAAACATTTAAGTTAGGTATATTTTGCTAAATTCAATACTAATAATTAAATGCTATTATTGCATAAAGACAATTGACATTACAACATTTCTATAAAACAGGATTGTTTTAGAAAATAAAATTAAAGTGAAGTATAGTTTCTGCTAAATTCAATACTTTTATTTAAATGAATAAACCCAATAACTCAATAAATCAGACTCTAAGTCTTTTTTTTGTTATTTATTTTTAATGAATACATTAAATAAAAACAACAAAAAAGCGGCTTTAGAAATGCGTTTAATAAAAACAAAGCATTTTGGTTTTTATATTTTAATACTAACCATTTTAAGATATGAAGTGATAAACATAACCAATTTTGGAGTTTTTAAGTTTTGTACTTCTTAGCTTTAAACAGTTGTAACTCTGTGCCGTGAGCTAAAATTTAAAAAAAAGCGTCAACTCGATAGCATTTTTTCCAAGGAGTAATTTGCACCGATGCACTTTTGTTTTATATATGAAATGACTCAATTTGAATATGAAATAATATAGACATCGGCAGTCCTAAGAATAATAGAAAAAAACAAAAATTTTAAGAATATAACTGTATAGTAAAATTCATATTGTCGGTTTACAATATGAAAAACTACAAAAATTTCAATCTATATTGTCGGCTATTTGATATACTGGTTTTTAGAATCCTGAGGTCTCAAAACGTGCGTATATGTCAAAAAATCAGAAATAAAAATTTCACCTAAAACAATGGGTCAGGTGATCATCAAACCAAAATCATAAATATTTCACTCTAGAGTAAAATTAATATCGATTCACTGCAATATAAAAAAACATCAAAAATTTCAATCTATAATGTTAGTTGTTTTATATATGAAAAAACTCAAAAATTTAACCATATATAGAGTAGAATGGATATCGGCTGTCCTATTTATGAAAACATTATAAAAATTATAAAAGTTTATAAAAAATATTATAAAAGTTTCACTCGATAGTAAAATTCATATTGATTGTCTACAATATGAAAAACGTGAAAAAATTTCAATCTATATTGTTGACTGTTTTATATAAGAAAAAACCCCAAAATCTTCACTATAGAGTAAAACGGATATCTTCTGTCCTATTTATGAAAAAAAAAAAATAATAAATATTTCACTCCAGAGTAAAATTCATATTGATTGTCTAAAATATAAAAAACAGCAAAAATTTTAATCTATATCGTTAGTTGTTTTATATATGGAAAATTCAAAAAATTTCACTATAGAGTAAAATGGATATTGGCTGTACTATTAATTGAAAAACAAAAAATTATAAAAATTTCACTCTATAGTAAAATTTATATTGGCTGTCTACATTATGAAAAAAATTCAAACTTTTCAATCTATATTGCAGGCTGTTTTATTTATGAAAAAGCTAAAAAAATTTTACCATAGAGTCAAATGAATATCGCCTGTCCTATTTATGAACAATAAAAAATTATGAAAATTTCATTCTATAGTCATATTCATATTGATTGTCTACAATATCAGTTGTGATGTATATGAAAATTGAAAATATTCAAATATTTATTGTCTACAGTATGAAAAAAACTGCAAATTTTGTTAAAAAAACTGCATATCACTATATTTTATTTTCAATTATTATTTATTATCAATAATTATTTATGTTATAAAATATACCTCATTAGTTATAAATATTTATAAATAATCATGTAATTTTTTCTTAATATGAATATAATATGCTTATATTTATTTATTTTAAATCTTCCTTATATTTTTTTATATTTGGCACTTCAATAAACAAAACTAAGTTTCTCTGTAAAATCAAAGTTTTATTATTAATTATTACTATTTTACATAAATTACATTATAGAGTTTACTTAAAATATTATACCTGTAAAATATATAAGAAACGACATTTAAGCTTATTTTAAAGCCAGTTTCTTTCACAGTTTTATAAAAGTTTTAACAACTAAATTATATTATATTACATCAGTTTTTACTTTAAAAAATCTTATTATATTATACATGTGCTTTTTCTATAATACTACCTTTTTTGACATCGATCAGTTTACTCCCTGTTTTACCATAAAAGCGCGGCAATATTTAAATTTAAGAAAGGTTATATTATTTCTTACATCTCCCCTATCAGGAAGAAAATTTTTATTAAAATTTTCATTTCATCATTGAAATTCAGAAATTGGCAAAAGTTTTGAAATATGGAAGAAATTTGATTCTGATTTTTTATGACCTGTATCTATTTCATAGATTGAGTTTGACAATTTTTTTATAATCTTATATGGATCAATCCTTAATTCATCTAATTTTTTTCTATTTAACTTGTTACCATTTTCTATGAATACCATGTCCTCTTTTTCAAATTCAAAATACTTTCTATTTTTGTCATATATTTCTTTATTATAGTTATGTGATATAATTGTATTTTTCAATGCAGTTTTTCTATCTTGAATCCAAATTTCATGTGAACTCTCTTCTTTTAATTCATCAGGTATTGGCGTAACATCCGTACCTTCTAATAAATATATTGGTGCAAATCTAGTTACTGTGTGTTCAGTTTCGTTATATTTTTTTACAAATTCTTGTGCTATTGTCGTCCAAGCAGTTTTTGTTTTATTTTCATTTATTCGACATCTTATTCTATTGACTAGTGTTTGATTTAATCTTTCGTTTAGACCATTCGAAAACGGCGAATCAGCTGCGCTGAATATTATAGTTATATTATTATGTTTTAAAAAATTTTTAAATTGTCCCGAGTTTATTCCTGGGTATTGATCTGCTAGTATCATTCCAATTTTATTGTTTTCTGCTACTTTCTGAACCAGCTTAACAAAATCATTTGCATTTTGTGTTTTTGACGTTGAAATATAAGCATATCTAGTGAAGTGATCCACTAAAAGATGCATATATTTTTTTGTAGAACGAGAACCTCCAAATCCTCCGATTGTATCGATTGAAACTATTTCAAAAGGATTTTTAGCTGGACCTAAGTGAGACATAAGACCAAATTTATTTTGTCCTCTTGATTTATTTTTTATACATATGTCACAAGTTTTGCAAATTTTTTTTATGTTGTTCAACAAATTTTTAGCTGTGTAAAAAGGGCTAATCTTTTTTTGCATTTGACTTATCCTTATATGGAAAAAATCTTCATGTATTCTTTTTATAATTTCAATACTAAAAGCTTCTGACAAAATTACTTTTTCTTTTTCCCTAATTTGATTGAAATATATATTGTTTTTTATTGTTAATTTCCGGTTGTTATGTAGGTGTATATTATTTTTTTGATCATTTAGAATATTTTCTAATCTTATACAATTAATAATTTTTAGTTGCTCATCTTCATTTTCATTTGGTTCTAAAACTGGATTTCTGCTAAAAGAATCAGCTTCTAAATTATTCTTTCCAGGAGAGTATATTATTTTAATATTGTATTGAGAGAGATAATACGTTAAATCTCCTAATGCATCATCTGTCCTAGCCTTTATATTCATGTTTTCTTGGTTTATGATCTGTGAAAACAATGAATTCCCTACCTATTAATCGATGTTGCAAATATTTTACAGCTTCTTTTATTGCTAGACATTCTAAATAAATTGCTTTTTTCTCTTTTTGTGTTTCGTTTAATTTTTTTGAAAAATACGCCACTGGTTTTTCTTCGCCATTATTCTGAGGTTGCTTCGAAACTGCCCCAATACCTACTATACTTGCATCCGTATATATATGTATAGGTAAATTTCTATCAAAAATTGCCAAAATAGGTTTGAGCACAGCAAAGCTTTTATTTTATCAAATGATTTTTGGCATTCAACTGACCAAATAAATTTTTCTCCTTTTCTTAACAATTTATGTAAAGGATCTAAGATAATTGAGTTCTTTGGTATATACTTATTATAAAAATTTATTTTGCCTAAAAATTGGCGAATATTATTTTAAGTTTTTGGAGTAGGAAAATTTTTTATGGAAATTAAATTATCTTTTAAAGGACTTACAGTGTTATTTCCTATTATGTGCCCTAAATATTTTACATAATCTTCTGCAAAAATGCATTTTGAAAATTTTAATCTAAAACCTTCTTCTATTATAGCATTCAATAATCTTTTTAAGTGTTCTATGTGTTCTTTGAAATTCCTAGAAAAAACCAAGAGGTCGTCAATGTAGTTCTCAACAAAATCCGACAAATTATGTTTTCTTATTATGTTTTTTAAAATTCTTTGGAAAATCGCAGGTGCTGTTTTTAATCCAAATGGTAAGCATGTCCACTGATAGTGACCGTCTTGTGTTACAAAAGCCGATTTATATCTATCCTCGATTCGTAAAGGTATTGACCAAAATGCTGAATTTATATCTAAAGTTGAAAAATATTTGCAATTTCATGTTTTTTCTACTATATCTTCAATCATTGGGAAAGGTTGGGATTGAGGAATCACAATTTTATTTAAATCTCTAAAATCCACGCATAATCTTGATTTTTTATCATCATCTTTCTTGTAAGCTGACGTTACTGGAGCTGCAAAAGGACTGTAAGATTCCTCAATTAATTTTTTTTTCAACAGTTTAGAAATTTGTTGTTCTATTTCCTTTTTATCTACCGATAAATCAATACGAGCTTCATAATCTTTAACTGTACCAATATCATATTTATCTCTAGCGAAAATTGATTTATATTTATTCAGAATTTCATTTATTGCTGATTTCTCTTCTATATTTAAGGGCGCTCTGTCCACCACTGGGTGTTTTTTGCGCAGTATATTTGTAACTAAAATATTTTAACCATATATTTATTTATAATAATTTTTTAATGAAAGAATCAATGCTTTTTAGTATTTAGTACAAGAATATAAAAAAAAAAATTAAAATTGTTTATTTGCTTAAACAAATACGACCTGTAAAATTTTTGAAATTTTCGGGTCATAAAAGCCTGAGTTCCCAGATCTGGGCTACTTGGATCAAAATTCTGCTTGGCTCATATTGAAGATCATTCAATTCTAGGTGGAGGGATCGTGAGAAATTTTTCGCTAAACCTCTTCAGTAATGAGTTACAGCTAATTATTTATAAAATTTCGATCATTTTAAACTTTTTTTTTATAAACAAATAGCTGTAACTCATTACTGAAGAGGTTTAGCGAAAAATTTTCCACGATACCTCCACCTAGAATTGAATGATCTTCAATATGCACCAAGCAGAATTTTGATCCAAGTAGCCCAGATCTGGGAACTCAGGCTTTTATGATCCGAAAATTTCAAAAATTTAACAGGTCGTATTTGTTTAAACAAATAAACATTTTTAATTTTTTTTTTTATATTCTTGTACTAAATACTAAAAAGCATTGATTTTTTTCATTAAAAAATTATTATAAATAAATATATGGTTAAAATATTTTAGTTACAAATATACTGCTCAAAAAACACCCAGTGGTGGACAGAGCGTCCTGTGGTTTATAGATATCTCAAAATTATTCACATTTATACATTCATTAAAGTTTATCGAATATTCTTTACGAAAATCTAATTCTTCTGGTTTAAATATTTTATTATTTATATTATTTTGTTTTTTCGTAGCCATATATTCTACATTGACTTTAATTTTTGTAGCTCTATCTTCTACAATATTTTTATTTAATTTTTGTGTAGCCGTATCTTCTACATTATATTTATTTAATTTTTGTGTAGCCGTATCTTCTACATTAAAATTTATTAAATTTGATTTTATTTCTTGTATTATATTTTAATTTTCATCTTGCTTTAGTTTACATTCTTTTATCATTTCCAAACCGATTAAAATATCATGATGAAAATTTTCGTTATCTATTACAAATATGTCGGTATTTTTTTCTATTTCAAAAATTTATATTTTAATATTTATCATGCCGTTAATTTTATCCACACCATGAATCGTCCGATATTTTGTACCTACTGTATCATTATTTTTATTATTTTTTAGTTTTAATATTTTTGCATTTATTACAGAAACATTTGATCCTGAGTCGTATATGCCAAAAAATTCTAAGCAATTATTTATTAACAGTTTTACTTTGATTAATGGTGGGACTAAAAGTTTTTTTCACTGGTATTTATTAATTCAGCCTCTACTTCTGCATTATTAATAGATTTTATGTGATTATTATTATCGTTATTTTCTTTATTTTTAAACCAACACATGGATTCTAAATGAAATCTATTATTCTTACCTATTTTTTCACAGATTCTACATGGCTTTTTTTCTTGTGATTTTTCTTTTGTCTGGAATGTTCGCTGATTTTCAATTTTTCTCTCAAAAGGCTTTTTCTTTATTAAATGCTCCAAACTTCTTATTTCATTGAAAATATCTTTAGTTGATTGTAAATCATCTCTATTTATTCTATTTGTTACAAAATCTGGTAAATTTACAGCAATTAAATCAATTAAAGTCCTTTTATCTATTTCTTTATTTACTTCAAGTAACAATTTTTCTTTTTTTAAAGCATAGTCTAATAGTGCATTACCGTTAATATATTTAAAAGGAAAAGCATATTTTATTGGATTCCAACCTTTGTCTGCATAAGTTTCACAAAAATTATTTTTCCAATCCCCCCATGATGAGTCTATTGTAAATTTTATTAACATGGAACTATACCAGTCTAAACTTGAACCTTCTAAAAGCAGTCTAAGCATTTCTATTTTTTCTTCATTTTTCTCTATACCAAAGCGACTACATTCTTTTTCAAATAAATCAATCCATTGATTTACATTAGAATTCTTACTAGTAAATTTTTCTAAAACAAATTTATCTGATAATTTTTTTAGATTTCTTACAGAATTTTCATCTCTATTTCTAAAACTTCCATTAATTTTCTCTAATATTTTAGCTAATCCATCTTCTGTTATACCTTCTGAATTAGAAGATTTTTCTGCTGTAATTTCTTCTAAATAATAATCTTTAAACTGTAAGTTTTTATCTTCATCTAAATAAACATCAGATAACTCTTCTGTTAAGGTAATCCATATTCTTCTTGTATGATTTCTTAATTTTAATGTGTTTTTTATTTTATTGTAGGCTGGTGTTTGCATTAATTCTTTATGTAAGCTTACTTGTTGGCTCTCTACTGGAATTGCATAAACCTTTCCTTCACTTGTTGTAATTGAGGTTAATGCCATAAAGTTTGCTTTTCCATCTGATGCAGCTTTTACAGTAAATTGAAATTGTAACTTTTCCATTTTTCTCTTTTTTTATTTGGCACAATAAACAGAAATGTCGTTTTATAATATGCTTATATTTATTTATTTTAAATCTTTCTTATATTTTTTTATATTTGGCACTTCAATAAACAAAACTGAGTTTCTCTGTCAAATCAAAGTTTTATTATTAATTGTTACTATTTTACATAAATTACATTATAGAGTTTACTTAAAATATTATACCTGTAAAATCAAAGAAACGACATTTAAGCTTATTTTAATGCCAGTTTTTTTCACAGTTTTATAAAAGTTTTAACAACTAAATTATATTATATTACATCAGTTTTTACTTTAACAAATCTTATTATATTATACATGTGCTTTTTCTATAAAACTACCTTTTTTTACATCGATCAGTTTACTCCCTGTTTTACCATAAAAGCGCGGCAAATTTTTAAATTTAAGAAAGATTATATTATTTCTTACATGAATTTTAAAATTTTTTTGTTAATTTTAGAAGTATAAAATTAATTCAGTTCTCATTTATTTTTAAATAAAATTAAATTGCATTTTAACCACGTATGATTAAATGTATTATAATTAACTACATATGATTAAAATATAAAAAAATTAATGCACAAGAGTTTTTATTCAGTTAAGCTGAGCATCGCGAGGCCAATCAGCTAGTATTTTATAAAATTTTAAAGTTACCACCGTTTTGAATAAAAATTTAGGAGAGTACGTAAAAATTGGTGCCAAATCGAATACTACAAACTTGTGACAATAAAATTTGTCAATAGTATCGAAATATTTTAATATTTTTCAAAATTTTTAAAACTTTTATCAATTTCAAAAACACTAAAAATTAAATATCTCAAAAACTACAATAGCTAATCAGAAAATATAGGGCCTATATCACCTGCAGATTTTTTTTCTTTATTTTGACACCCGTTTCATGCCAATCAGTTTGGCGGTTCTTGAGTAATTAGGGTACAAACAAACAGACAAATAAATTTTCAGATATATTTAGTATTAAGATATCGCATATAATACTACTTAATAAATATGTCAGAAAAAAATTATTTTTGTAACGCTATCTTCCTATGTATAGCATATCGAAGAGTTTATGTGAATGGTATAGAGGTATTTTATTGAAGTGAGAAATATTGATACACATGTATTTTTATGTTTTTATGCGATAAAAGGATCAAATAAATTTACTTTAAAAATAAAATTATCAAATAAATTTTTAAATAGAATGATTAATTTTAAAATCGGGTTACAACTAAATTTATTTTAAAAAGAAAAAATGACTTATTTTATTAAAAATGAGTCACAACTAAGTTTCTTTTAATCAAATAAAAAAAAGAATCAAATAAATTTCTAGATATTTGTCGTAAATGCGATACATATGAAGATGTTGTTACAAAAAATATCGATTGTAACGCGATACTATAGAACGCTGATATAGGCATAGTTGAGATGGAAGATAAAAAAATGAAAGACAGAGCGCGTCAGCAATCAATATTTGATTTCTGAGCTAACAATTTGCTTTATTTTTTCAATAAATTGCCCACGTTTCGAAGTCCTTCAGTCTTCATTATCAAGGCTAAAAATTTACAATATTTTACAATTTTATAAAAACTTTTTTTACATAATTCCAAATTTAAAATTAAAGATTACCTTATGAAATATTTTAAAGTAAATAATATACAATATTCTTCACTGAGTAACGATCTTATACTAACTGAGCTTTTAAAAAATTTTACAAGTGCTAGATTTTTTACACGAAGGAACATAATATAAACAAAATTTAAAGTTTGTAACTCTAACGTACATTTTTAATGACTATTTTTTTAATATGAAACTTATTACTCATTATTAAATACTCTGAATCTATAAATTTTCAAAATAATTTATTTTTCGGTCTCTCAACTCATCTATATGATTTTTAACATATATCTAAATGTTTAAGTGCTTTCGGTTTAAAAAATTTTTATTTAATTTATATTATTTCCGTTTTCTTATTATTCTACTCTTTCTATTTAACCCCAGTCTATTTTTATAACAAAAAATTCGGTTTTTAATCTTTTTGCTCTTTTTAATCAAACGTATCGTGTTTTTAAAGTGACCTTCTAAAAAACAGGTGTTTTCTATTCTATACTTGGTATTATCGTTATATTCTATAAACATCATCTCCGAATGTAATCGTTTTCTATAATTTTTTTCCCTGTCTAAAATGATGATATTCTCAAAGTCGATTTTATGTTTAAAGAATTTACTATGCGTGTTTAAGACGTTACCACTACAATTTTTTTCAACATCTTTTTCATGCTCTCCAATCCTGATACCCAATTTCCGAGATGTTTGACCTATATACCTATGATCGCATGATTTACAATTCATCTGATAGACTACACCTGAATTTTCATTTTTGTTTATTTTGTCTTTACCTAATTTAATGAACTTTTTTAATTTACTTTTTGCCGTATTACCGGAATATATTTAACTTTTTTTATATGTTTATTTAGAGAAGGGGTAGCATACTTGTAATAAGGCAAACTTATTCTTTTTATCTCATTATTATAATTATTAAAATTAGTTCCATTTTGATTTCCGTTCTGACCTATGTTACTATTAGTTTTATTAAAATGATAGCAAAGTCTTTTTTTGACATATTTATTTATAAATTTTGAAGGATAATTATTCATATTTAAGTAATTTTTTGTCAATGAGATGTTTTTTTCTTGAAATTTCTTATCTGACTATAAAATGCATTTTTCTATCAAATTATACGCTATGGCTATTTTTTGGGCAATTAGTGAGTGACTTAAAAAATTTACTAATCTACCACTGTATGTTTCTTTTCTAAACCAATCCGTTTTTGCTCTTTCATTTTTTTCCCTTATAATTTTTAAATCTAAAAAGTTAATTGAATTATTGGTTTCTCTTTCCATTGTAAATTGTACCGAACTATTATAATCATTAAACGTCTTAAATAAATTATCTATTTCTCCTTTTTTTACTAATATTAATGTGTCATATACGACTCTTTTGTATAAAATTATATCATTATCACAATTTTTTATTGGGTTATAAAAATGGTTTCGAAAATTATTAAAGGCATTACTACTTTTTAATTTATCTAAACAATTTATCTCTAATTCTTGCAAGGTTATGTTGGCTAAAATTGGACTAATAGAATAACCTATAGCTGTACCCTTTTTTTGTCTGTAAAACTTATTATTGAACTGAAAATAATTAGATTTGAGTAAAATTTGTATGCCAGCTATAAAATCTCTTCTTGTTAATGGAATATGATTCTTCAAATATTAATTTTTCTTTAACGCGTCAAAAATTTATACTTAAATTGCTTTTTATCGTTTGAGTACAGTTACATGTTATTGAATAAGCAAATGTATTGGGTGGTCTTTTTATTTTTTTGTAAAGGTTTTGTTTTATGATTATTTTAATTAATTAACTCAAAACATATTTATTTTAATTTATTTATTGATCCTTCTTTTTACAACTTGTTTTTGTTTAATAATTAGACGACTAGTTTCAGGAATAAATTAATTGTCAAATTCTATTCTGATTGCTTCAGGTAATTGCGGCGGTAAATTATTGTCAGAATAAATTATTTCTATGACATATCCTAAAGTAACATTGATTAAATCTCCAGCAGTCCATAAGTTTGTCCATAACATAACACGGCAATTTTTAAATAAGTATAGGATGCGCGTTAAAGCGTACAAACCTCCGTAACTCATATTTCATGTTTATGGCAATAATACTGTGTCATAATTCATAAATAAAAACAATTGTACAGTAAGATGTTAATTTCAAATAATGAAATTTTTTCATAATTTTAATAAACTATTATAATTTTGATTTTCATAATGTATCTCAGGAAAAAAATATTTACAAAGCCATAATGATTTGACCATATTCATTTAAGTTTTTTGAAATTATGAAAAATTTGACAAATAAAACCCTTTCGATTTTGGGGAAAGTAAAAATTGTCAAAAATCCTTAGGTTAGATTCTAACCTAATTTTGTTTTATGTGTACTCCATATTTTACTGTTCACGCCGCAAACTAACCTTTTGGCGTGGTAGTCAACTGAATTTTTATCAGCGTACCTTTTTCGATTTTGATGAAAATAAAAATTGTCAAAAAATTCCAGTTTGACCATTTGAGCAGAAATTTTTCATGCTAATGTAAGTTTTTTACAGCAATAATAAAAAAAAATATGAATCTTTTTTCTTACTTTTTTTACATAAGTCTAAAACACAAAAATGGCTGCCAAAAATTGAGATTTTGCTTTTGGAGGCTAAAAATTGGGCACACTTTGGGGCAGTTTTGAAGACATGACTAGAGGTGGACGATATGAGACGATTCCGAGACTTTAGGCTTGTTTTGTCTCGGTATCCGAATTTTAGAAATTTTGCGGTATCATCTCGGTCTTGTCTAGGTCTCGTCTCGGTCTCGTATCGCTTTCGAGAAAGTCTCGAAAAAATTAAAGTTTTTCTTCAGGAAAATTATAAAAATAAAATTTTCAACTATTTATATACAAACAATTACAAATTTATAAATTCCCGCGAGACTAAAACGCCCTCTGAGATGAGTTTCTTTTATGGCCAATAAAATAATTTTAAAATTTTTATCAAGCAGTTATTCTTTTGCAAAATATTGTTTTTGAATGAAGTTGTATAGATTTGAAAAAAACGGACAGGTTTGTCTAGGGATAAGTGGGTGAAGTTTACTTCTTTATAAAACAATTTTTATAAAAGTAAAATTTCGAACTAATAATTTAAAGTATAAATAAAAATACATACAATTTTATCAGTAAAGTGAATACGCCTGTAATATTGCTAAAAAGTAATTAGGTACTTTTTTTAAAATTAATTGTCAGTTTTTTTTTTTTCATAAAAGCGAATTTCCAGATGGAGCATTGATTGAACAAGATAGCTTAGCTAAAAACTGTTCAATATACATAAATAAGAGTTTGTGTTTTGAAAAATTTGAAATTCTAGATTCCATTTTAATTTAATTAGTCATTCCTCTGCTTTTGAGCCAAATGAAGTAATAATACATAAAAAATAACTAATTATATAATCTATTATAAAATTAATTCACTTTTAATAGATGCACAGATCATTTTTTTACTTTGTATTACAATCACATCATTTTTATTTTGTATTTTAGCTTTTGGAAGAATTTTCAACCATTTACTCCATTTTGAATTTTCAACCAAAGCAATTCTACCTTGAGTTTTTACCTAGTTTTTAGCTAGTGAAAACCATAATTCTAGATATTAGTACTTGCATAGAAAAAAATGAGGTATTCGATAAAAAAAGAAATAAAAAGTGTTGTTTTTTTTTATTTTTTTATGTGAACAATTTTAAGGAAAAAATTAAAAAAAAATTAATTATGTAACACTTTATTTTAGCAATAATAAATAAATATTGATAATAATAATTAATTTAATAATGTTTTATATTGCTAAAATACAATGTTAATTTAAAGAGAGAGAGGGAGTTTTACCTGTTTTATTATAGTGTGGTATGTAAAAATACACACACATATGCCTGGCAGCGTGCATTGGAAAAAGGATTAATAAATAAATTTTTATTAGACGAATTAATAATTTAATTTAAATGATCATTATATATTTTAATTTAATAAGTTTTAATTGTTCAAAATTATAAAAATATTATACAAAGTTTACGGTGGCCACACTCATACTATTTTATCATACATACATACAGATATATACCGGTTTCTATAAATTGAAAATATAAATTCGCGACGATTAGAATTCCGCGTGATTAACCATTTATATAATTTTATTAATTATTTACTCACGACGTCGCTCCTTTTCTTCTATTAAAAATCTTGACTTAGCAAATAGTGATTCGACGCGTGGACCTTTATGGAGAGACTCCTGGTGGTGGGATGAACCTAATCTACAGGGCAGCTAACCCTATTCTTCTTGAAAACGTTCTCCATCCTCACTCATATAATTTTCTATAAATTAGAAGGTCCCACTACGCGAACACATTTTAGCATGATATACGATGCATGCTTTATAATAAAGTCACCTGGAGAGCATATCTCATCTACAGGGACAAAAGGAGCGCGCGCGAGATTACATAATTCGTCCGATTTCCACGAAATCCGAGGGACGAGAGAGAGTTATTTCTTTTAAAACTCACGTGACCCCCACTTATCGATCAATAATATCGATTTTAGCGCCGTAATTTACACTTGAATTACATAATAAATAAGCGCGATTTTTAATTTGAAATTATTCAAAAGGTGTATAAAAACACCGCATTACACCCCGCTGCTTAAACTTCGATTAATCTTCTCATTAGGGGTGTAGCCCTTTTGCAAACTTAGTGTAAACAAAATTTATTAATATGTAGGGTCACGTAGTTAATATAATGCTTTGATGTCTTGAGTAGGGTGAGGTGCCACTTGTCTTAGAAAATTTAAACTTTCCACGTCTCAGAAAATTATATTGACCCAAATCCTTAAAGATGCGACCATGTCGTAATATGTTCAAGAAAATTTAAACGGCTCCAGCTCTCGGAAAATTACTGCGGTTAAGATATAGAACTAAGGTGATTAGTCAAAGCCCTATAGTTCTTAAGATCCCGTAATTAACCTACTTTGTGGGCGTGCTCCTAAAATCTATACTACAAATAATTCTTCTCCAAGTAATCAGGCATAATAATTATTCTTCTTCGCGTGCCTACTTCTAATCTCTTGTGACAATTGAATCCAAAATTTGAAAATTTTAAATATAATTCCGCATGCATAGCGCTTTATTCTATAAAATTTTATAATTCAAGTAGGACCAACCAGTTGTAATTCTAAATAGATGAAAAAAATCTAAGATTTTCATATAAATAATTTTTATTCTAACTGTAACTAAATTCTAATCTAAGATCACTTTTTTGGCATGAAAGCAAATAACCTGTAGATAACAAAATTTTGTCTCAATAATCCAACACTTTTAAAGCGGGAAAAGAGGGAAACCTGTAATTACACTCTTAGGCATGAAAGTATTAAACCTGATGAGATTGTAGCTAAGAATCTCATTACCAACATACACTTTTATGGCAAAAGGTACGAAACCTGAATAATTATTATGGCGCCAAAAACACCTAAATATGCAAACGTCTAGAATAACCCTATATTGGCTAGCACGATATGCAATCTATTAACAACTCTTGCTCAAGTACTTGATAGTCACGTCTGACCGTCAAAAAAAATTAATTAAGTACTGCAGAAAAGAACATGGTGTTTTGAAGTCAAAGTTACTAAACTTGACTTTTATACAATTTTTTATAACTGGTTGACCTAAATTTCCGTGAAAACAAAACTTTTTATTTCGGATTGTTGAAATACTTCAACATTTAACCAAGCTTAATAAAGCGAGGTAATCCCCCTTCCTAAACCTTCAATAAGATATTAGCAAGACGCATTACAAAAAAATTTAATTTAATATATCAAATGAAAGATAAATTCTCCAAAACAAATTATTATAAATTATATTGATTTTAATCTTAAAAAAATCACACTCATTCATTAATTTATTTTTAAATAATTTGAAGTGATTCAAGTTTTTGGAATATTTCCATTAGTATTATAAAAGCCCATATATATGGCTAAATTATTTAACTAAATTTTACTATGTAAATCTAGCATAAAAAAAATTTTGCTAATTAAAAAATAACACTTCAAATTATTTAGTTTTCATACAAAAATTGCAAATATTGCACAAATTTTAGAGAAGTCTCCATATATATTAATTTATATAAATTGTATCTATTAGAATATTATAGACTTCGAAAACATAAATATTTACTATAGTGCAAAACAGTTATTAAAAATTATTATTTAAATGCAAAATTTAAAATGTTTTATTGCACATTTTTATAAGAAGTGTCCATATATATTATAAATGTTACATTCTTTAAACTTTCCAAAAATTAAGGACAGCTTCATATATATTTTTAGTTATTTTAATTTTTTTTCCAATAAAATATTATACTCTAAACAATTACTTGCTGCCAGATTATTAAATTCATAATTATTTCAATTAATGTTTTAAATACCATGGTTAAAAGATTACATTTGTATGGTTTTTCACTAGTGTGCACAAAAAATTATTTTTGATTTACCTTCATATGGTCTTTCACCAGTGTATTTAATTACTTATTAATTAAATTAATATTAATTAAATTTTTTCTTACTTAGTTTTTAGATATAAAATGTTATTTTTATTAGACTACTACATTTGTAAGGTTTCTCACCTTTATAGGAAGTTTTTAATTTTATAAAATTTTCAAGATAAGATCAAAATTTTGTTCTTTATGCTAAAACATGTATTATTATAAAGGATACCACTAATTTTATTTTAAAAAAATTAAAAAATTTGAAAAAAAATTTATGTAAAAATATTCAATGAAGTATCAAATTTTTATTTTCTCAACTGTTATTTCTTTTCCGTTTAAAAAATTTTGTTTACATTGTATTAATATTATGTTTTATATGATTATTATGTACAAAAATAACTGTTGAGAAGTTTTACACATGTGCGTAATACAAAAATAAATACTCGTTCATTGGAAAAAGGATTAATAAATAAATTTTTATAAGACGAATTAATAATTTAATTTAAATGATCATTATATATTTTAATTTTTTATGAACGGCCCGAAGTCCAGCAAGAGGAAGCTACTAATGTCTGTAATTCACTCCATCCTATTGTATGGAGCAGAAATTTGGGGGAAGGCGTTAGACAAGGATATGTATTCGAAAGGCATAATAAGAGTTCAGAGGCAAGGTGCTCTGAGGGTTTCTTGCGCGTACAGGACAGTCTCGGAAGCGGCAGTCCTTGTGATCGCAGGCATTATCCCAATTAAGCTCCTCGCCAAAGAGCGTAAACTTATTTATGATAGAAAAAATGAAGACGACGTCGACCGTATCAAAGCGAAAGTTAGGAGGGATGTGATGCTGGAGTGGCAGACGCTCTGGAAGGATCGCACAGACAGCGCATGGACCAGGCGTCTCATAAAAGATGTCGCTCCATGGATCCAGAGAGAACATGGGGAAGTGAATTAATTCTTGACCCAGTTTCTCAGTGGACACGGGCTTTTTCAGTCCTATCTCTTCAGGATGGGCAAAGTTAGAAGCTTCGAATGTGTGTTCTGTCCCGGCAAGCGCGATGATGCTTATCACACGTTCTTTCGTTGCGATCGGTGGGTGATCAAAAGGAGGGAATTGGAGGCGGAAATAGGGGACATTACGCCTGACAATGTCGTTGAAAGAATGCTTCAAAATGAAAAAGGATGGAGTGCTGTTGCAAGGCTCGTGGAGGATATTCTGAGAACTAAAAAGCTATTGACGACACCCTAACTAGGAGCCGTGTGTAGAAGCGACCGAGATGGACAGTACAAGGACGTACAAGGATATCTATTTATTTATTTATTTATATACTTATTTATTTATTTATTTATATATTTATTTATTTATAAACTTACTTATTTATCTAGTTGACGACACGGTGAAATAACAGGAAGGAGAAATAAAGGATTATTGGATAGAAGGATCTTCAACCAAAGAAGATACATGGACTTAAGTTAACCCGATGTAATGTGATAAACGGTTCCGGGCTGACTTGTATAAGGTATGATGAGGGGTGAGTTTAGTCGGTAAACATGGGGCAATGCATTCTTTGCAGAGTGCCTTGCCATCATGGAGTCCGACACTGTTAAGAACACCGGGTTCTGTTCGTGCGTAACGCATTCTCACCTCTCTGCCAGTGTGCAAAAAAAAAAAAAAAAAATATATTTTAATTTAATAAGTTTTAATTGTTCAAAATTATTATAAAAATATTATACAAAGTTTACAGTGGCCACACTCATACTATTTTATCATACATACAGATATATACCGGTTTCTATAAATTGAAAATATAAATTCGCGACGATTAGAATTCCGCGTGGTTAACCATTTATATAATTTTATTAATCATTTACTCACGACGTCGCTCCTTTTCTTCTATTAAAAATCTTGACTTAGAAAATAGTGATTCGACGTGTGGACCTTTATGGAGAGACTCCTGGTGGTGGGATGAACCTCATCTACAGGGCAGCTAACCCTATTCTTCTTGAAAACGTTCTCCATCCTCACTCATATAATTTTCTATAAATTAGAAGGTCCCACTACGCGAACACATTTTAGCACGATATACGATGCATGCTTTATAATAAAGTCACCTGGAGAGCATATCTCATCTACAGGGACAAAAGGAGCGCGCGCGAGGTTACATAATTCGTCCGATTTCCACGAAATCCGAGGGACGAGAGAGAGAGTTATTTCTTTTAAAACTCACGTGACCCCCACTTATCGATCAATAATATCGATTTTAGTGCCGTAATTCATACTTGAATTACATAATAAATAAGCGCGATTTTTAAATTTAAAATTATTCAAAAGGTGTATAAAAACACCGCATTACAATTATCTAGTTGAAAATAACAAATAAAAACGATGTTTCTAAAACTAGTACTTCCATAGAAAAAAATTAGGTACTCCTTCAAAAAAAAAAAAAAAAAAAAATGGTGTATTTTGTATTTTTAGTGGCAAAATTTTTGAGTAAAAATTGCCAAAAAATTAATATCAGATTCGAGATATCAAGTGAAATCCATATTTTCAGATATTACTCCTGTAAAATCACGGTTTTGGTGGTATTGTTTGTGGCCGCTACCAGATTTGGTCTTCTATACGTTTTTTGGGTCGCTGAACACTAAAATCGGGGTTTTTTCTATTCGCAATTGGGGCTTGACCCTTAAATTAGGCAAAGCTGTCCCTAAAAAGGGCATTTTTACTTTATTCATTGTAAACCTTTGAAATTTGGTATACGAGGGTTTTTTGGGTCGCTGATAACAAATCCTGCAGTTATAACTACGAAAAATTACCCCTTCACCCTTAAATTGGGCAAAACTGCCCTTAACTAGGGCATTTTTGCTGTATTCACTGTAAGCCTTCGAAATTTGGTATACGGGGGTTTTTCGGATCACTGATAACAAATATTGCAGTTATAACTATGAAAAATTACCCCTTCGTTATGTTTAATGCAAAAAAATTTTTTTTAATTTTTGAAAAATTTTTCAAATGATAAAACATTTGCTTACCTTTAATTTAGAAATAAGATAACTTGTAAAATGTGTGATTCATTTATTTATACCTTTCAAACCTTTTAGGAGTAGTTTTAGTAAATTTGAGGTTAAAAACCTAATTTTTAGTCGAAAAAAACGCGATTTTCGTGATCAGCGACCCAAAAACCCTTTAAGACCAATTCTTAGAGGGCTAGAACGAAAGTAGAAAAAACACCCCTTTCAGGGGTACTTTTGGCCAATTTAAGGATTAAGGCGTTATTTTTTATAGTTATAATTTCAATATTCGTGATCAGCAACCCCAAAAACCTTTATTAGACCAAATTTTGGAGGGCTAGAGTGAAAGTTGCAAAAATACCCCTTTTAGGGTTAGTTTTAGCTAATTTAAGGGTGAAGAGTTAAGTTTTAATTGAAAAGACATCGATTTTTGTGATCAGCGACCCAAAAAACCATAATAGGTAGAATCTTGGAGGGTAGAGTGAAAGTAGTGAAAACACCCACTTTATAAACTTAAACTTACATATATTTAAATTAACCGGAAGCGAGATTAAAATTGGAATACTCAAAAAATTTTTTAAAATGTGTAAAATTATCCAATTTTACTCTTTCTTCCTATATTCTCCTTCCCTTAGAAAAAAAAATGCTGTAAGCATTTTTTTAAGAAAAAGGAAGAAAAAAAAAATTATTTCTTAATTACTTAAAATTACTTCTAATTTATTTACTTTTCTTTTTCGTTTGTACTATTATGTACTTAAAGCTAGATGACCACCACTCATGTTGTCTCACTTTTGTATCTTATGTTATAATTACTTTAACTATTGTCTACCGGTTATGACATTATTGTTTATTTTTCTATAAACACGTGTACATCGTTGCTAGATTTTAATAATTGTGTTTAGAGTACAATTTTTGTTTCATCTATTAAAGCGTTAATCGTGTCTGTTAACGCATTTGCGATAATCATCTACGTTAACTCATTTTTATATTATGTGTTAACGTTACTTTTAACTCAAATGCGTTTCCACATCTGTTTCTCGCATTTTTGCTATACTTTAATACTATATCTAAAAAAAAAATTTTTCTTAATTTTCTTAATAATTCACTTTTTATTGTTCATAGGGATCTGCAACCTTGTTTTCAAATGACCAATTAAAATTGATACCTGGACTGGGTTTAGGTGAATTACCGAATTTTTTTCTTCTGGAACATGTTACTTAGCAATATGAATCATGTATTTTGGTGAGTTTCTTTTACTGCTTCTAAAAATTTTCATTACAACTAATTATAAAAACGATTTTATACTTATTTTTCAATTTTCTTTTTAGTTTCCCGACGCTATGAATAACCTTCCTGCTGATGACCATTATAATCGGATGTCCACTTATTTGGCTAATGTTAATCCCGGTGCTTTTTACAAGGAGAAATTTGATGGGAATCCATCTCGATATTGCCGAGTTGAGGCCCCTACTTATGCTAAAGAAGAATTTTTGAATCTGTTGGAAGAGTCGTCTACGTTTTCCATTCCTGAAGGCAAAGAACCTTTAGCCTTTTGTCAAGCTGCACGAGAACAAGGATTAGTTTCTGGTTGTTCATGCTTCACTGTTCATAACCAGGACATCCCTTATAACGATGAATTATTAAATTTTGCAGCAACACATCGTTTTGCAGACACTCTTCCAGAATACATAGAAGAGCATATGCTAGGTAACTAAAAAAAAAACATATAAATTTTATTTAATTCTTATTAACGTATATATCTTTATTTAATATAGGAGTAGATTCATCAGTTTGGAGCTTCTATGGCCCTGGAACCTTTTTTATGCATAGGACAGAGCTTGGCCAATTTCCTTCTGCTCACCTTTTGACCGATGGAGATTTTCTTGTTTGGACTATACTCCCTAAAACATCGGTTCAAAAACTCCTCAATGTTTGGCCTAGTTTAGAACTAAAAACTGGTCTTTGTATGAATCCTGAATGTATGGACGGTGCTTTGTGTTACTTTTGTTCATGTAAACGCGCTTGCCTCCATACTCCAAGTTTTTTCCCTAGCCAGTCTTTTCTTGCCAAGCACCAAATACCTTCGTATGATTTTATTCAGCGACGGAGCCAGATGGTTTTTGTTGGTCCAGGTGTAGGATATGCTTATTACAGCCCTGGGTTTGCTGCTGTAGAATATAGATGTTTGCTGCCTCTTGCATTAGCTCTTCACCCTTTTCGCAAATTTGTCTGTGACTGTCCTCTTGGTGTAGGTGGTCGAAAGCTTTTGATTGTTGACCTCCCTGATTTATTTACACAGGTAGACTTTCGTGTTACCTGCTTGGAAAATTCTTGTGTGGCCCCAAATTTGGGTTCTTCGGCTGCCTTAAAAAAACATAGGCATCAGGTGCACAGACCTTTTGCTTGTCCCGATTGCTCGGTCAATCCTGTTTCCGCCACCCATCTTCTTATCCATCAGGAAACGGTACATGGAAAATGAAAGAAAATTATGTGTGAGCCTTGCCAAAAAAAATACAGCCGTAAGGAGATGCCTCGTCACGTAACCAGTGATCGTCATAAGGTAGCTCTTAGTCAATGGCTGGTTGCCAATCCTCCCTCACCTAGTGATCCTCCTGGTGAAGCTTGTTCTTCCAACACCCCAGCTGCTCCTGAGAATACTCTTTGCTAAACATCTCGCAAATAGTTTGCTTACTATATTTAGTATGTATATATATAAAAAATTTTGTAATTTCTATTTTTATTTCTTTTTATTTTTGTATTAAAAAAAAATATATATATATAAAAAATGTTTAACTTATTTTATTGCATCCTGCCTTTCCTTTATTTCCAAAAAAAAAATTATTAACTTTAACACTTGCTCTGCATTCTGTTTCTGCTCTCTTTTATTTTTTTACATATTTCTTTTTTTAATTAACAAAATACCTGTTTTATTATCTTTTGAAAGTACACCAAAAATTTTGACTCATTTTTAGACGTGTCTACTAGATTTTGTTAGTTGCCTTTTGACTGCGTTACTGTTCATTAAAAAAAATTTTTGTTCTTATTTTTAACTTCATTATGAATCGTGAATTTTTCTTAAATAATCATCCTAAATCGAATATCACTCAGATTACCAATCAACAGTCGTTAAATCATGTGGTAAGTTACTATTTTTCTATTTTTCCTCCAACCTCATTTTCTATTTTTAATTTAAATTAAGAAAGTTAATAAAAAAAATTTTATGTATTTAATTATTTAAAACGCTAAACAGTAATTGTCCAGAATTCCATTTCGCGTATCCTACAGTTACGTCATGCCAAGATGTAGACTTTCCTGCAAATTTAAAATTTACCCAAGGCGCCAGTCACGTCCCGATTCGGGACAAGCTTTTTAGAAACCATTTTAGAGCAAAACCCAACCCTAATACTTACGCGGCCAAAATCCGACTAGCACAGCTCGTAAATACGACAGGAGAGAGGGGGGAACTCATAAGTTTAACGTCGGAGTTCCAAAAATTAACAAAAAAAACTTACTTAACTTAAAATCCTTATAAACTCCAAAAATTTACTAATTTTCATGTTTAAAATGACGATAAATCCAAAATTTCCTACATTTTATGATCTTAAATTCGAATAGAAAATGTCTTATTTTATTTAATTAACGATAAACCAAAATGGATATTTTGTAACAATCAATTTTAATTAACGAGAATATAAAATGTTTTATTTTATTTATTTGTCGATAAACCAAAATTTATATTTTGTGACAATAATTTTTATTAACGAGAGTGTAAAATTGTTTTACTTTTGTTTAATTATCGATAAACCAAGATTTCTACCATTTGTTTAAATAATTAATTAAAATTTATTATTTTATTCGACAATCCTTAATAAACTAAATCCGTATTCAATTTAATCTAATTTAAGGTTATTTAAATGGCGGAAAGTGCAATTATAGAAAATTTACAAATTAATACTAAAAATTTCAAGAAAATGCATGTTTATATAATAATATAATAATTTAACGATATTTCATAATTTTATTCTCATTTTATTCTAAGGTTTTCATTTTTACTAATTTTAAGTCGCGGCGAGCTATTTTAGTTAAAATAGCAACAAATTTTACTTATATTTTATTTTAAGCCACTGGGGTTAATTTTGAGTCTAATATAACGATAAACCAAGTTTTCAGCCACTAGGGGTCGCCTAAAGCTGATCTGGACAAAATTAATTATGAATTGTAATTTTAATTTCGTTTTGTGACAATTATCGCCATTGCCTAACTTAACTTAATGGTATTCCATCTGAGGATTTAAATAATAATGGTTAAACCAAAATCCCGCAGACATCCTCTGGTCCGCGCGACAAGCCAAAATCAGGACTCATTAACTTATAATTTTCATAAATTTTAATTTTGAGTCCTATTTCTAATTTAAATTTTAAGACCTGACCGGAATGGACATATAAGGTACTCGCTGTGTTGACTGGGTTTATGCTTAATTTTTAAAACCTGCATTGTGACTCGCAATCACAATTTCTTTTATGGAGACTATAATCCCAGGATTGTTATTGCTGTAATAACAGCCCCACATGATAAAATGTATTCAATTATTTATTTATTTTTAAATAAATTACTATTATTAATTTAATTCAAAATTTTGTTAATTTTCCCAATTGTGTAGTGTGAATTCCTGTGTGTTAATTTTGTATTTTGTGTAATTTATGTGTTAAAAGTGCTAATGTTCATGCTAAGTTTTTGTTTTGTGGGAAAGAATTTACAATAACTTCTGTAATAATTTAATTTTATTGCAAATTCTCTCCTCTTGCATGTTTTGTGTTTGTCTTGAGTGTGATTTTGTTTCTATATATATATATGTTAGCTCTGAAATCCTAGAAAAGGGACCCGCTATTTTAGGTTTTCCCTGTGCAGACTTGAATGTATGTCCAAGTTTTGCAGAATACTTAGTATATTAATATTCTGCAGAACTTGGAGAACTTTTAATGTATTTCAGCAAGCAGCGGAGCTCCAGGAGAAGCTATTTTCCAAGTTTAGGATCATCGCAAGAGCTAAAATTTGTAGTTTCCCACCTATAAGCCAAACCGAATTGCTTTTATTGTTTCTAACTTCCTAATAAAGTTCCTAAACCCAAGTTAAAGAAGCTTATAAGTTATAATATCTAAAATTTGCTTTATTTTATATTTTCACTAAAATATTTTGTACTTTAAGTACTGGAGTTTTGTTCCTCATGCTTAAAGGCTAATTTTTACTAGTTTGTACTATTTTACTTATTAATTAATTTTAGAATCTTAATAGAAAGTAGCTTTTAACATGATTTATTCTTAATTTTTAGTATTTCAAAATTTTACTCAAAATTTCTGAACGGGCAAAAGTCTTAAATTCCAACATTAAATCCTCCTAAGCAAATTTATTGTTCAATTTTAATGATTTTAGCTAGATTATAATCAAAATAACTTAATTTAGTAAATTAGAACGTATTATTTAATTTAAAATGGAAAATGTAAATTTTATACGTACGACAAGAGCCATTTAATTTTAGATTTTATACCTTTAACTCACATTTTGGACTATTTTAAGCTATCTTAACTTAGTACAACTAATTTAAATTAATTAAAGCTTTGAATTGAGGAAGAATTTAGTCCTAATTACTTCAAACTTCATCGAATTCAAAATTTCATAAAAAATCTGTAGAACGAGTAAAAGTTCCCTATTTTAATATTTGATTTTTTTAAGTATAATTTTGGGTTAAATTTAATAAAAATAGCTGCATTGGGGTGAATTTAGTCTAATTTATCATAAATTTAACTGCTTAGATTCCAAAAACGTGTAATAGCAAAGTCCAAAATTTTCACGTTTTTGTGGGATTTATATGTAATTTTTTTAAGATTTAACGATAAACCACATCTTTTTATTAATTTAACGAGAGACCAAATATTTTTTTGTGTTTCAGAGAGCTTCAACTTAGTTTTTAGATTAATTTTAACGGTAAAACCACATCTTTGAAATTTTATCAGTCAATTAAAATTAGCTAATTTCTATCGGTAGTCCAGTAGCAAACCAATTATTAATTTTCGATAAACCATTGGTTGCCTGTTCGATATTCCACTGTATTTTTAGTTTCGATAAGCCGTATTGGAAATCCAAATGATCCCCAGTTCGATAAAACCTTATTAAATTAATAAGCTTTTCTCAAATGGAGCTTAATTGCTATTTTCAATTAATGCTCCACTTGGGAAAATGAACCTATACAATTGACTGTTTTATAATAATGTTATTAATAGAACGAGAAACCTTTTTTTTATTAATTTTTTTTTATAATTGATTTTTCTGATAAAAGGAATCTATAAAGGGACCTAATATGTTATGGTAATTTTCCAAGGATTTTTCTTCAAATTCCTCGGAGTCAGTTAAAAGGTTTTTACGATAGTTTTCCATGTGATATCGAAATTCCGTCCTTAATCTTCTGAGGCAGATGTCTTTATCAGCCCCAGAAGTCTTAAGGTTAAAAAAATACTTGGTTACTGCCTTTTTAGAAGCATTCACTAAGTCCTGGTGGGCCTTAGCGTCCTCGCGCACGCGCTGAGCCATTTACTCCATTAATTTATTATTCATATTTTATATTAATAATTAAACTTACCACGCGGCAAATTTTCACCACAAAATTTTTATATAAAAATTAATCCTACTGCCACTGAACAAATAAAAAAATTGAACTGAATTAAAAATTATGAACTGAATTTAAGCAATAAAATCGAACTGAATTTAAGCAATAAAATTTTGAACTGAATTTAAGCAAACTGAATTTAAATTATACCAAATTTTTTTTTATTACCGGCTTATGTCTGCTGTAAATAATTTCCAAAATGGAACTGAACTGGGAGACCCGCGTGTCTCTGGAGTTCACCTCCGTTTTACCCCACTACGTATAAATTTTATAAAACCCCCTCCCAATATGTAATCTTTGCTCAAAGGTACTATACCCCCCGCGAAATGCTCCATCTTTGTAAATGTGAAAACGAATATTATTACGCTTGCGCCGTTTCACACTAGGAGCGCTAGTGCATGGTCGTAACTTAACACTACTGAGTCAAATTGTAGCACGGGGAATTTTCACCGTGTTACATATTATATATGTTTATTATTTATTTTTTTTTTTTGTTTAGTGGAATTATGGTCGTATTAGGGCCCATTTTGATGGCGCTAATCCATTGACTTGGGTTTTGCGGCAGTTAGACTTGTATTCTGGACCCGACGACGAATGGTGGTGGGACCGGGTAATTTTTGTTTGCTATTAAAATATATATATTTCTATTATATGAAGGAAAAAAATTAATACAATTATGATTCTGTTTTTGAATTAGCTCTGGAACAGAGAATTACTCTGGGAGATGGGTCTTCACCATTGGACGCCCCCTGCTCCTGAGCCTGACTATCCTGAAGATGAAATGAACCAGGTGGAATAACGCTTGTAAAAATTTATTTTTATTTTTGTTGCTGTTTGTGTACTATTGATAATAAAAAGAAATTTTTATTTTCTTTCTGACTAAATTTTGTTATTATTTATTTTGTTTTTCTCTAACCTTGAATTCTTATTAACTAGTACCTTAAAATCTAGTTTACCAATAACTTTAACAACCTTAAAAGTGTATAAAATATTCCTTTGCTCTTATCAATTCTCTATGAACTCCATATTGCTTATAACATTTAAAACAATCTTGAATTTTCTTAGGAGTCCATAAAACTGCCTTACAGCTGAGACATCCAGGATACCTATACTTCCACACCATTCCATGACTAATTGAATGTAGTTTCCAATTTAGTGATTTTATATTTAATATTTTCCTGCATGGTTCACATAAGAACTTACTTGTGCCTTCTATTATGTATCCTTGTTCTTCAAAGTTTTTTATACAATAAAAGAATTCTTGTTGTTTTGAGTTTTCTGATAAAGGTATGTCCCAAACATATCTTTCTAATAATTCTCTTGTAACCCATTTTGCTTGCTCCATTTTAGAACCTGTTATTATCCTTTTTTCAATTATTACATTTATTTCTTCAATTGCATCTGTAATAGCTGTTAAAATTTTAAAAGGTTTTTTACTTTTACACAATAATAATGTTAAGACCTCTGTCGGTGTAGAAAAAATTTCATAATTCCCTGAAACTAGTAACTCACTTAGTTCTATAAGCAACCCTTTTTTTGATATATTTTCTAGAGATTTTAATAACTTCCTTATCTTACGAGGATAACCTTTCTTCTTATCCCTATAGATGAAGCATAGTCCTGGCATTGCTTCTTTAAACAGCTGTAAGTCGAATATTGCCATTTCAAAAAAATTTTCCTGCAAAGAATATTTTATACAATGTCTACCATCTATACTCAATTATCTATTATCTTAACTACTATAAACTTAATTAATAATATTTATTATATTTTATTTCTTTATTCTGATAAATTCATGCAGGCTTCTAGTTCTATTGCCCTATATGTTTTATTTCTACCTACTACTTTGATTATTAAAATTGACATATTAATAATGGTTAATGCAAATGTGATGACTAATACAGTTTTAAACTTATGTTCTTCTAGCGTTGTTCTCCACGATTTCTTCACTACCGGTTTCATGGTTGGTATTGTTACTTTTTGAGTTGTAGTGATGAATCTGGCCACATCTTTAATATACAAACTTCCTGTAGGAATAATTATTTTCGGATCTTCATTTCCGTTACCCTTGTAAATATTATTACCTATAGTCATTTCACAAGATGATGGCAATTTAACCAATGCAAATCCTGAAAGTCTTTTTACTTGATTGTAACCATTGCATTTTATTTTTGCTTTTATTTCTTCTATCATAGAATACAGTATGCCTCCTTGAACTACTTCTAATTTTGATTCGTTACTGTATCCTTCTTCTCTAGGACAGGACATCTTGTTTCTTAGTAGCAGCTCAGCCTCACAATTGACGTCTAAACTGATTATAGGTGCCATTTTTAAATATATGTTGTTTGACCTACATTCAATATTTTTATTTTTTTCTCGTTCTGATAAATAAAATGTTCTGTGACCTGACCTATCGATTCCTATATAATCATTATTATTTAAAATTTTTGTATAAATATTATTATTATGACCTATATTGGTGAATGATGGTAACCTAAGGAGTTTGTATAGCGAATATTCTTCCTTCTGTATCGTTGGAACATTTATCATAAATGCTAAAGTCCTATTATTCAATTTGGTTACTTTGAAATCAACTATGTAGTTGCATTGATCCACTGATAACAATTCTTCATTAAAAACATTGCTTAAGTGTTTTTTAATACTAACCCAGTCTATGCTGTTAAAAAATTCTTTTGGGGTTTCTTGATTGGCTATGGATGCCATGGTTTTTGCCAAAAAATCAAACTCTTTAGCTATTTCGAGAGTGTCTAAAGTTATATTTGCCCCTTGTAATTCTGCATGAACATTTTTGAATTTTGTCTGTGCCTTGTTGGCAAAGAATAATGCTCTTGGGATTTCTGTAGGTTTTATTTGTGTTTCACTTAGTAGTTTGCTGAAAACGTTATTTTCTTCTGTCTCTATTTTTGTCATTGCTTCTCTGTATTTAGAACTTGATAAAATAAGTTCGATAACGCTGGCTTTCATTTGTTTTAGATATTGCACGAATACTTCATCAACCATTTTCCTATCTATTAACGTAAAAATAATAAGTGGATCATTAATTACTTTTACTTTACCCATTCTTTCAAATATAATTCCTGCATTATTTCCAATCGTTAGTACTGTGGGTCTATTATTTGACTCGTCTACTGCATATAGTAAAAACATAAGACCTGCATGTTTCATGTAACTGCATGTTTCACCTTAAAGAAATAAAAAAAATAAAAATTATTTTAACTTAATAATTTTATTAGTAATTTTTGAGATTTTATTTTATGCTTATTCCATAAAACCATTACCAATAAATTTAGACCATTATACCAAGAAATTTTACCCAGGAAAAGAAAAGTTTATAGTATAAGAAGTATCAAAACAAAATAAATTTTATCCTTTATATCAATTTTTATTTTCAATTTCTCCTCTCTCTTTCGATATCTTGATTATTTTCTTGCCCTCCTATAGTTAAACCTAACAGTGGATACATCGGTGTATAATTACTGGCTTCTACTTGTAACGTAGGTGCCGTTGGTTCTGCTTCTGTAAGATGCTCATTCACTTCAGTTGGTACTCGATCTCTTTCATCCCGGATTCCTTGTCCTAAATGAATTAACAATTGTGTGACTGAATCCCAGATTGCTCCTATCAAATAAAGTGATATCCCATATATGTTATATAATGTAATAGTGTGGATTATATATAGTATATAGTATATATATATAGTATCTGCAAAAAACTTTATTAGCCTGGCTACCATTATTAACCCTAATATACCTGCTGAAGCCGTCCCAAAGGACATAAATCTTCCCCAAAAATGCTCCCAAGTAGTTTGAATGATCTTTTTGATGGATTCTGCATCAAAAAGAAAGGATGGGTTAATTTTATCACCTGTGATATTATGTCCCATCATTCCTCTTGCCACACTGTTTAAAACCGTAGATTTTTCCAATGGAAATCGCATATATTCATTTAAACTTTTCACCTGTTCTGGAGTGTAAATCCCTGCTTCAGCTAAGTTTTTGGGATCTACATACTTCCAAGTTTCCTATGTTCCTGGCTGTAATACTTGTGGTTTCTTGCCCTCTGAAATTCCAGAAGAGAATTTGTACCACATTTCTCCTAAAAAGAACATACTTGGAACCAGACTACTGCATTCTACTGATGTACCAGTTTTTGTTAGAATGTGTGTCCTTGGTAACATAAAATATTCTTCTCCATCTTTATATACCGGAAGCTCTTGATAACACGATGTAGTTTTTCTATATTTTATAGGGACGCTGATGCACTTAATAATATTCACACTTTCTCCTGCCACTAATCCTATAAAACCAGGGCCACCTGTCACTTGGTAAGCGAAGTTTGCTGGATCCAGTAAGGCCAAATTTTAAGCATTTGCTATTATTTTTCGCTCCAAGTTGCATTTCTGTAAAGTACCATCATGATATAAATTTTTTAATTGCATTTTATAATGTTTTTCTACGTATAAAAATTTTGAATTCATATAAGCCATTAAATCCAAATTTCCCGGTGAAGTAGATTCTTGAACTTGTAAATATTCTGGATTTTCCATCTCTACAATAAAAATCCTTGGATCATCTGTTCTTATGAATTCGTTTGAACAAGCTGAAAATTTTCCTTTCGCTGTAAAAGCAAACATTATTGATGATTCTAAGGCATATACGGGATGTTCAATTTTCTCTGGATCGATAATTTTATCCACTGGGCCTGCATATAATTTTGAATACTTTTCTGTGCACCTGTCCCTTGGAGCTGCATTCCAAAAAGCAAATCCCCCATATAAATCTATACATTGTTCTGAATTTAATTTACATTTTACACCAGTATTTAGTATAACATTATTGTCAATGTCCACTGTGGCTTGATAATCTTCTATCCACCTTTATCCACCCATCTACAATAACTTCATTCCAAGTTCCATAAGGATCTGAATAATATCCATTTATGCAGCTAGCACCTTTGTCTCCTCTATGACCTGCTAGTTGGACTGGCATAGATCTTGAACTATTTGGATTCAGATTTGGTACTAAAATTTGATTCCTGAAATGAAAACTTAACGTATTATGCATTGTGTCACATTGCATTCTAGTTACATGCTCAATGTAAGATAATTTTCCGCCCTCTACACCAGTAATTCTTGTTCTTTAATACCAGGCAGCATCACAATTAGCAATTTCTCTAGTAACCTCTACTTTGCAAATTCTTACTTGTACTTTTGCATAATCATTAAGTTGAACTAGCGCTACTTTAGTTGTTTCTATCTGTACTTTGGGATTCATAGCTACATGACATTCTCCTATGTCTATTAATGAGAATTTTGAAATGTTGTTGTATTGTTGAGCACAATCAAAGGCTATTATTGATTTTTCAGCTCCCCATATACTTGAAATTAAAGTTGCTACCAAAAATACGATCAAACTCATCTGAAAACTAAATAAACTTATTTTAAAATTATGCGTTTTTTATACCTTATAACACAAATGCATGATTTGTCTACGTTAGCGCATTTTGTATAGTACTTTCATTTTTACTTTGCGTTAAAAGACTACTTTAACGCAAATGCGATAACTGCTTGAGTTAACGCTTTTGGTATCTTACTTTTAATTTCTTATTTTGTGTTATCGACTAGACTTAACGCAATTGTGCTAACTGTCTTTATATCGCATTTCATTAACTCTATTAAAATTTACCAACTTATTTTATAAACTATATTTATAACTACACTCTCTTTTTATTATCCTTCTAGTGGAAACTCAGGTTTTATATACGAATGCTGTAACCTATTTCCATTTACTACGCTAAATTTATTTTTACCAGTTTTTATTATTACATTTCCATTTTTATAATTGTTTATTACAGCATATGGCCCTTTATATTGATCCTTTAACTTACGTATTTTACCTTCTTGCAATAAGAAAACACTTTCGCCAATTTTGAAAATATGCTCTAGCAAGTTTTGATCATAACGCTCTTTCGATTTTTCTTTAGATTTTATTATATTTTCTTTTGCAATTTTTTGTACCTTATTTAAAGTTGTTATTAGATTAGTTAAATATGCATCTACAGTGTTTTCATTTTCGATTGATTCCTTGATTTCAGAAGGTGTTCTTGCTAACCGTCCGAACATTAATTCAAAAGGAGTCGCTTTTGTGGATTCGTGCACCATGGAATTGTAGGAAAAAGTTGCCAATTCTACATAATCATCCCAATCATCCTCATTGTTATTTACAAATAATTTTAAGAACTGACCAAGGGTATGATGCATCCGTTCCACGGGATTTGACCTTGGTGTATATGCACACGTTCTTATTTGCTTGATTTTGAACTGCTTAGCTACTGCTGCGAACAGTTTTGACAAGTTTGCACCCCTGTCAGAAACCAAGGTCTGCGGAGCCCCAAAAACGGTAAAATACCTCTTCACAAATGCATCGGCTACCGTACTGGCTTGTGAATCAGGCAATGGTACTGCAACACTGTATTTAGTCAATGTATCCTGCATAGTAAAAATAACGGTATTTAATTTTTTTGTTGTAGTTAAAGGTCCTACTATATCGATACTCAATTTCTGCCCTGCTTGTGTAGGAGTGTCGGTAATCTACATTTTATTTTTAACTTTTCGCCTTACCAATTTCTTTAATTGACAGGTTAAACACTGCCTGATATAGTCTTGTATTTCATCCCTCATATTTTCCCAGCTGTATTTGGCTCTTAGACGTTTGTAAGTTTTCAAAAATGCACGATGACCAGAGACTAAGGTGTCATGAGCGTCCTTAATTAATGCCTCTATTTCTGATGGATGTGGCACTCTTACCTCTCCTAAACAAACTATGATTTTCGTATCTTCATTGCCTTGTAGACTTTTCTTCAATTTTCTGAGAACTTCAAGCCATTCTATAAAATTAATCCTGTTCGACTTAGCTATGCTGAATGACTTGATTCCATTTTCCTTTAACATAGTTTTTAAATTATTAAACAATTTTGACATATTTTCACTTACCTCTGTCATTGAAACAGGATCACTTTCTCTAATAGGCAATAAAATATGATACCTACTACCTATTTTAATAACTTTTGGTTCACCAACTATTAAATTTAAATTTATCGGTATTTCGTTTCAAGCATCAAGCTCTAAAGCGCCAGTGCAAACAGGTTTTCCAGAAGATGTTACGAAATAGGCCCAGTTGTCCTTTTGCATGAAAATTTTGTCCCTGTTATAGACAAAATTATCCGCCTTCACTAACTCCCTAAAATTATTTAATTCCGTAGTATTTAAATCAGCATTTGCAAATGGCAAATCTTCCAATACTTCGGGATTATTTAATTCTTCTCCTACTACTTCAGAATTGAAATCGAAAGTATTATTTAAAGGTTGATTGATACCTACTTCTCCTTCCTCTCCGTTTTCACTTTTGCTTTCAGCTTGGTTTTCTCTTTCTTTTACTTGTGTTTCTCGTTTCTTTCTTCTGCTAGGCATGAAGGCTTGGATTTCCTCTTGATATTTTAAACTTTGTGCATCTCTTCTAGTCTGCATTCTAGTTCTAAGTGTTAGTAACCGCTTTTGCTTAGGTTGCCGTTTTTCTTGAAAAGTATATATATGAGTTACTTTTACTGGCACTGCTTCGAACTGGAAACTTTTCAACTGCTTCAAGCTTCTATGGATTTGGTTTTACTCCATCCTTGGAAATGACATGACCTAAATAAGTTACTTCAGTTTGTAAAAAGAAACATTTTTCTGGCTGCAATTTTAGATTGGCTTCCCTTAAGCGTCTCATTACTTCTTTTATTAATTCTAACAGCTTTTCTAATGTCTTGGCATGTATTAGGAAATCATCAATGTATGCTATTACTCCTTCCAAGTCTCTAAATAGCATTTGGATCAGCCGCATAAAACTACTTGGACTATTCTTTGCACCGAATGGTACTCTAGTGTACTAATATAGTCCATACATGGTGGCAAATGCAGTTTTATGCCTGTCCTTTTTGTGGATTAGGATTTGATGAAAACCAGAACTCAAATCGAGCGAACAGAAGTACTTTGAGCCATTTATGAGAAGGTCCAATTAATTTGGTAAAGGATACTGGTCAGAGATACTTTTATCATTTAATCGCCTCAAATCCAAAACTAAACGATATTTTTTTATCCCCTGGCTGTTTGGTTTCTTCGGAACTAACATTATTGGATGGCTATACGACGAATGTGATGGTGTAATTAAACCTTCTGCCAAAAGCTTGTTTAATTGTTCCTTTAACTATTCTGCTAGAAAAGGTGAAATTCTATACATTCTAGACGTAATTGGTACCTCATCAACAGTAAAAATTCTATGCTGAAAAACATTTGTAAAGGATAAAGGTTCTCCTGGTATATGAAAAACGTCTGCATTTTCTTCCAGAACTTTCTCAACAATTTTCTTATCCTCATCATTTAAATGACCTAAATTTGATAATTCTTTAACCTTATCAACTCTTTGTTCAGGCGTTAGCTCCATATACAGGATCCTTTCACTATTATTTAATTCTTTTCTCACTTCATTTATTAAAACTTTGATCTGTTCTAAAAATTGCATATTATTTGATAAATTATCCATTTCAATAATAGTATTTAAATTATCAAATGGCTCAATAAATTCATATAGCTTACGATGGTTGACCTCATTTATTATATTGTTAATAATTGCCATAAAATCATTTTTATATTTTACCTTTTTAGTAAACATTGATTCATTTACTTACCCTTCTAGTATATCGAGATGTTCTATACATGATTCTTCTTCTTTCTCAGTTTTTCTTTCATATTTACTTTCACTATCGCTTCCTTCCTTACTTTCTGTCCTTCTTGCTCTCAAACTGTTTTGTGACTTGCCTGAACGATCTGCTTGTTGCCGGTTTTCATGCCTAGAACTATTTTTATTAAAAAATTTTAACTGTATTTCATGATATTTTGTCTTATTGCTTACAACACTTTTATTATTTACATTATTTTCTATATTATTTTTATTCAATACTGTTTTACTATTATTTACTTGATACATAGTAAAATAAATTATCCACCACATTACAAAATTTAATAATTTATCTATTATTACAAAATTAATTACAATTAAATTCATACACTCTAAAATTTCTGCAGTATTGTTGTACACATCTTTAATTTTTTATCGACCACTACAAGATCCTTGTTTCAAAAGTTTTTCAACAAAGGATTTCTATTTATAACCTCATCTGCAGTTTTCTCTACTACTGCAGGAGCCCCATTTGAAAAATTTTTCGTCAAAGGACTTTTATTTATAACCTCATCTGCAGTTTTCTCTACTACTGCAGAAGCCCCATTTGAAAAATTTTTCATCAAAGGACTTTTATTTATAACCTCATCTGCAGTTTTCTCCACTACTGCAGGAGCCTTACATGAAAATTCTTCCAACAAAGGCCTTTCATTTATAAACTCATCTGCAGTTTTCTCCACTACTGCAGGAGCCTTGCTGAAAAAATTTTCTATCGAGGGTTTTTTATTTAATGCCACTTCTGCAGTTTTCTCCACTACTGCAGGATCCCTGCTTGAAAATTCCTCCAACAAAAGCTTTTTATTTATGAACTCATCTGCAGTTTTCTCTACTGCAGGAGCCATGCTGGAAAAATTTTCTAACATGGGTTTATTATTTTGCAATTTGCTTGCTTTACTTAACAATTTATTTGCACTTTTTAATGCTACTATAATTTTTTTCTTTAAACTATTGTCCCTACTTATTACTTGCCTAGCTGTTTTAACTTTTTTGCTATTCTTTTTATTTTTAATTTTTACTTTTAGAGTAGGAGAGATTTTTCTTTTAATCTGTTCTCCCACTCTTACTACCTGAGTTATACAATCGTTCTTGTCTTCTCTGGCCTTTATCACCACCTCTTCTGATGTAAATTTTAATACCTCGTTGTTTGACTGGAAGGGGTATTTTTGTCCTTGAAGCACTAAACAGCGTTCATAAAAATATAGTCTCGCTTTGTTGCCTTCTAAAAACTTATTGAATTGGAAAATTATTTTCTACAACATGAAATGTTGTTAAAATTCCGCAAATTTTTATTTCTATACTTCCCAATGACTTGACTGCAGGGTCTGAAATTCCAATTAGCTTAACTATTTCATTTTTACAAATTTTTACCTTATCTGGCACTGCTTTTTGCTTCAATAGATTTGCACTAGCTCCTGAATCCAAGTGGTAGTCAATTTCTGTACCTAGGCTGGCAGAAGATAAGACGACTGTTGGCGCGTTGCTATTTCAACTTAGATGGATTGTGTTTTCGACGTACTGGGAGCCTCCCGATTTGCGCCCATCGTTTGGCCGTTGCCGTTTCCCGGATTACTTTCTTCTGCCCTTCCTACACTGGCAGGCCCTGATCTGCAGAAACGACTTGTATGCCCTTTTTTCTTACAATTATTGCATACCATTTGTTGACGCTTAATTAACCACTCTGGTTTGTTCGGATTTCCCGGATTGCTCCAACAATTCTACTAGACATGACCATTCCTTGAACAATGGCTACACTTTAGTTGCCCTTTGTTTTCTTTTTCATTTGCTTGTTGTTTTCTTCCCTCTACGAATTTTGGCAACTCAGGGCAGAGAAGCGTCGTGCGGTCTTGTCTAAGGCATAAAAAACAATAATTATAATTTGGAGTGGTATGTGTACTTACAACGTTTATTTGCTCAGTTTTCGATGTCTTTGTTTCTTCGTATGAGCACGATTCCTTTTCTACCACTATTGCTTCGTTGAGAGTATCTTCAAAGGTAGCATAATGCATTAACCTTGTTCTTATCTCCGTTCTCATGCCATTAAAAAAAAACCTTAGCATGTCTCTGTCTAATATGGCGTCTTCCAATGGTTTCCCCTCCAATACCGCCGCCTTTTTTATTTTTCTTCCCAGCACTTTTATTTTGTTGGCAAATAATACGACTTTCTCTTTTTCTCCTTGTCGTACCTTCGCTAAATCCCCTCCTAGCTCGTGCCATGTTTTGGGATTTCCAAAGGAGAATTCTACAAAGTCAATGACCTCTTGTATGGAGCGAAAATTGTGTCCAATAGCTGCCTTTGCTGCTTCTCCTTTTAGCCTTAACAGAATTAACGGCGCTACCTCGCTTTCGTTTTCTGGGGGTATCATACCTTTCGCCCTGCCACACCCGATTACGAAATTTTCCTCCTCTTCTTGCGAACCGGTGAATTCTGGAATCGTGTTGATTGTGTCTTTTATCGAGAATGGCCTTATCTTTGATAGTGATGAATTTTGTGAATAAGATGCCCCCGTAAATTCATTTGCCTGATACGTATTTCTCATAAAACAATTACCCTCGTGATTAACACACACCTTCTGCATACTTCCGGTCTAATTTGCTCAGCCGAGTGATACATTGTAGAATACGGTGTATAATGGTTAACTGCCATTGGTGCTGCCCTATAATTGGTACTGCTGGCCACACCTGTAAAATTAGTGTTTATTGTTTGCTAACCCAATTTCTGGATGTGCGCTGTGACTCCCATAGTTGTTGGAGGTATTTCAGTTGCGTCTGGCTGCAAAATAAATTTTTTTGTACTTTTTATGCTTGGATTTATTGGAGTTACTAAACTCTCTCTACTATCTAATAAACATAATCTATATTCTGCAGCTAATTCTTCTAGGACTAACTCTGGGCCTAAACTACTGTTAAATAATTCAATTAGTATTCTTAAGGTCTCAGCATCCCTTAATGCTTTGTCCAGTACATCCTTGTTGTTTTATGGTAAATATGCCTGTATCTAGGTGGCGGATGGTGTTAATACCGCATCCCCATCTGTTTCCAACAACCTGTAAGCTAAATACCTTAATAAATCTTTGACAGATGGTCTTGGCTTGGATTCCGGGTAACTGCAATGACGCCTTAACACGTCGTAAATCCTGCTGTCAAAATAAACTTTTAGTGAGGAGTCTTGGCTACTTGTACCTGTTATTATATCAATAATTTCTGCAGGATGTATGTTACTTGCTCTTAATTCCTGAATCATACTTGCCAATGTGGCGTCTTTTATTACCTCATCTAATACCTCTTTATCGATTCGGTTTTTGAACGCTTCAATTAACTCTTGCCTTTGCTCAACTGCCGATGTAGGTTCCTTGTTTTTAGTGTCATTAAAGTGTTTTTTGTACCATTCTAAAACTTCTTCTATTGTTGTGTCTTTTTTTATTTCAATAAAATCTTTCGCATATTTACATAGTACATTATATGCTTTCTTTGCATTAACGTCCTTTTCTACCAAATTCTCGGCTAATACTCTTAAAAGACTCATTTTGTTGATATAGAGAAGAAATTAAGAAAGAAAATTTAAATCGTAGAATAATTTGTTTTTTTAATAAAAAATTCCCTAAGACGAGCCCCCACTTTTGTTACGAAATTTTTGATTATAATTTTTAATTAATTTAATATTTATGATAAGTTATTGACTTTACTGCGAAATTCTGTATTAATTTTAATTTTGAGATTAAATATCAAGTATTCGTAACAATAAATCAATTTATTTATTTTGCCTACTTTAGTGCTCGTAACTAATGCAGTTACTCGCACACGAGAAGGCTTATTCTTTATTAAATTAGTAAATAGAATATATGTAATTGTATATATATGTATATAATTATATATATATACGTGATAGGTAAGTATATAGGATAGATTAGTGGTATAGAATAGAGGATAGAAATAAAGAATACTATTTTGAATTTACTAAAATAACTCTTTGAAACAAAGTTATTTATTGATAGATACAAATGTAGAAACTTAATAAACTTATTATAAAAATAACTAATATAATAATATAAATATACTTATTGTTCATAACTAACCGTTTAAACTAAATAGTTTCTGAATTCCAATATAAAACACAGTGATTTTTAATTAATAACTTTTTTGAGACTTAGTAAAAATACAGGTATATTTTAACGAAACGTGATAATGACCTACGGCTAAAATTCCAAAGACAATTGAGAGTGTTTTGACATTTTTGGCTACTATTTATAGGATTGACAGATCGACGTGTTCTTAATTCTTAATTCGTCACGAAAGAGAGGTGCCCCTTGATTAGCAATCTTGTGGCGTCTCTTTTTGTCCTTTCTTAATAATCAATTCTTGGACTTGTAATAAGGCCAAATTAATTAGCACCTATATTTATTTTATATCCGTTGATAAAACCATGAGGCATAAAATTTGTTACTCATCTAATGCGTTAAACAGAGAGTTTAACGCTTTTGCGTTAATTCTATATTGAGCGCCCTTCTCATTAGTAGTTAAATCTAAAATGCGTTCAGGCAAGCTTTATCGCATTTGCGTTAACAGAGCCTTTTATCGCATTTGCGTTAACAGTGTCTGTTAACGCCTTTTCATATTTCACTGCTGTTACTTTATCTCGCTCTAACACCAGGAGAGCAGGTCAAAGTCAAAAATATCAAGAGGCAATTCAAGCCTTAATGCCTAATAGGAAAAAGAAGAAAAGGGCATTAGCTGAACAGAAAGACATTCCAGCTGAAGCAGGAAGTGATAACAGGGAGGAAGTTGAAATAGGTTCCAGCAGTCCAGTAAACAATACATTTGATTTTCATTCAGATGTGGTAGGACAAGAATTAAATAATCCTGAAGTATAAGACGACTTGCCTTTTGCAAGGGCTGACTTAAATACTTCAGAATTAAATAATTTTAGGGGCTTAGTATAGGTGGATAATTTTGTCTATAATTGGGACCTGTATGCACTGGAGCTTTAGAACTGGATGCTTTTAATAAAATTCCTATAAATTTACAACTAAACGTGTGTGAACCTAAATTTATTAAAATAGGTAGTAGTTGTTATGTTACAGAAATGCAATTTGGAAAAGAAAGTAATAGCTAACGCCTTAATTCTAGCAATACTAGACCTGGCTAGTTTTGCTTACCAAGTTGTTGGTGGTCCAGGTTTTGTCGGATTGGTCTCTGGTGAATCCGTGAACATCGTAAAATGTATCAGCGTACCAGTAAGATATCGGAAAACAACATCTTGCTATCAGGAACTTCCGGTGTTTAAAGATGACGAAGAGTACTTTATGGCTTCAAGAACTCATATACTAACTAAAACTGGTACATCTGTAGAATGTAATACTTTGGTACCCAGTATGTTCTTTTTAGGTGAAACATGGTTCAAATTTTCACCTGATATTTCTGAAGAAAAGAAGCCTCAGGTCTTACAACCAGGAACACAAGCTACCTGGAAATATGTGGACCCTAAAAATTTGGCCGAGGCTGGCATTTACACCGCTGACCAGTTGAATAGCCTTAAAGAGTGCATGAGATTTCCCTTGGAAAAATCTACTGTATTAAACAGTGTAGCAAGAGGCATGATGGGAGAAAATATAACCGGAGACAAGTTGTATCCTGCATTCTTGCTAGATGCAGACTCCATCAGCAAGATCATCTAATCAACATGGGAACAGTTTTGGGGAAAATTTATGGCATTTGGAACTGCATCAGCAGGTATTCTAGGTTTAATAATGGTAGCTAGACTAATTAAATTTTGTGCAGATACTGCCATCCACACCATAACCTTATATAATATATATGGGATTTCTTTACATTTGTTGGAAGCTGTTTGGGATTCAGTTACCCAATTTCTAATCCATTTAGGTCAAGAAGCCAATACCAGAAGGACACGGGTGCCATCGAGAGAACAAGAGCAAGTTAAGGATACGGAACCAACGGCACCTGTGTTGCAAAAAGAAAAAAATCAGGGAACACCGATGTACTCTTTGTTAGGGTTAACTATCGGTGACGAAGATTTGGTTCAAGAGCGAGAAAGAGAAAGAAGAAATTTTTAACTAAATTTTATTGATAAAATTGTTAGTGCTTAAAATATATTATTTTTATTTATATTCTATCAACTTAGGTGTTGGAAAATTGGTTTTTATCTTTTTTTTTTCTCTTTTTCTCTATTGGTTTAAGCCTTAATATTTAGTAGTTTAAAGTGTGTTAGTAGAAGGGTAGAAAAATTAAAATACTATTAAGAAATAAAAAAGTAAAAGGAAAACTAAGTTTATTTTTATTATTTAAGGTGAATCATGGAGTTCTTCCTGGGAGTATTGTTAATAATTGGAGCTGTAGGTGGGTCAAAGAATAGGCCAATGGTGATACCCATAGAAAATAATCCGGGTATAACCCTCGAAAAAGTAGGCAAAGTGAAAATGATTAATGACCCCTTTACTATATTTACTTTAGTAGATATAAAAGTCATCGACGAAGTACATCTAAATTACTTAAAAGGGATAAAAGGTAATATCAGCAACCTGATAATGTCAAGCCTGAAATATACGGAAGAACTTAGGGGCGTAGCAGCAGAGGAGAACGAAAAATTCAGTAAATTAGTAAACGAAACACATATGCAATTTACTGAAAATCCTAGAGCTCTATTTTTTGTAAATGAAGCTCAAAGGACTTTCAGGGAAGCGTATGCAGAAATGCAAATAATTAATAATACTATTGACGATACATTAAGAATAGCCAAAGAATTTGATTACCTGGCAACCGCAATGGGAGCTATAGCAAGAAAAGAAACACCCAAAGATTTTGTAAATAAAAATCATTTAAACAGATTTTTTGGAGAAGAGTTACTACCAGTAGACCAGTGTAACTATGTTGTAGACTTTAAGGTAGCCAGACTAAACAAAAGAACTTTGGCATTTGTGATTAATCTATCGACTATACAAAAGGATGAATATTCTCTCTACAAATTACATAGAATGCCTTCGTTTATAAATATAGGAATTAACTTTGTTTATACCAGAATTTTATATAATAATGACTATTTAGGTGTAGGTAAATCAGGACATAGGACCTTTTTTCTGTCCGAACAATAAAAAGGAAACAACATTGAATGTCGCTCCGAGAATATATATTTAAGAACAGCACCAATAATAAGCTTGGAGGTGAACTGTGAAACTGAACTGTTACTACACAACACTATGTCTTGTCCCAGGGAAGAAAATTTGGCGCACGAATCAGTACTGGAACTTGTTCAAGGAGGAGTGCTGTACGCGTTGGTGGAGGAAACAAAGGCACAAATTAAATGCGTTGGCTTTAGTCAAGAGAAAAAATTATCAGGTTTTGGGGTAGTTAAGCTACCTCCATCTTGTGAAATGACCATAGAAAGTCATATTTACAAGGGAAGTGGGAGCTATGAGCCTAAATTGATAACACCAAAAGGTAATATGTTCATAAAAGACGTAGCTAAATTTCTAACTACCACCGAAAGTATAAGTTTCCCAACGGCACCACCAATGAAAAAAATAACATGGTGAGAAACTCTAGAAGAACAGAAATTTGAAGTAATATTGGTAATAACGTCTGGCCTAACAATGATAAACTTATCAATTCTGATGATAAAATTAGTAAAAGGTAATAAAGGTATAACCCACTGGAACAACATCCCATGGAAGCCTGCATAGACTCACCAGAGTAATAATTAAAAAGGATTTAAGAGGATAAGCTTAGAATTAAGAATTAAAATTCATAAGTTAAAATTTAGTAATGTATAAAATGTTATTGTTGCAGGAAAATCATTTATCAATTAAAATGGCAGTTTTTGACTTACAATTGTTTAAAGAAGCAGTACCTGGATTATGTACAATATATGAAGATAAGAAAAATAATTATCCATGTAAACTAAAAAATTTAGTAAAAGCATTGCGCCATATTTTAAAAAAAGCGATACTTAAACAATTAAATAAACTACTGGTGTCAGGTGACTATGAAATATTTTCAACGCCAGCGGAAATTATGACTCTACTACTAAGTAAGGATGCAAACCCAAGCCAGTTTTTATCAATATTATCTGAAGCGGTAGAGGAACTAGACAATATTATAGAAAATAAGGGAGGAGAAAGTTTCAAAGATCAAGCTAAGTGGGTCACAAGGGAACTATTAGAAAGGTATGCATGGGATATACTGGTCTCTGGAGAATTGATTAAGTCAAAATACTTCTACTGCATCAAAAATAATGATAATAAATGTTACATAGTAGGTGGTACAAACAAATATTTATGTGTAAACTGTAAAAAAGCGTTGAATTTAGAAATATTAAACTGGAAGCTATACCCAATAACTCACGGTATGGTTTGGAAACATAGGTACCCAGGGTGCCTTAGTTGCAGAGCCATATTATGGTCACCAAGAAAAATTAAAAATTGCTATAGATGCTTTAAGCAGTATACTAATTACAAAAATTTAATAGAATTAAAAGAGCAATTTATACATTACTAAGTTGCAACAAAATAAAATTTAAATTAAGTTAAGGAAACTAAGATTTTAAATTAAAATAAGATTGAGCACAAGAAATAAATTTCAACGAAATTTTTTTTTGCTTTAACTATAAAAATTTTATTCTTTTTACCTGATAATTACATAGATAAATGAAATAAGTACAAATCAGTTAACTTCATTCATATCACCTGGTAGTATCTCTGGAAGAGGAGCCCAGTGGCCAATTCCCAGCTCCCAGCGGATCTCACGTTCCCAGAGCTGTAAACAGAAATAAATAACAAGAAAAGTATTAATAGAGGAAATAAAACATCAAGGAAGCAAAAACGAAAAGAAAACTTACTAACTCCCACCACCAATCATCTTCGGGATATTGGTAGTCGTCGACTTGCCGGAGAACCCATGTGAAAGGGTTAGCTCCCTGAAAAAATGCTCTTATACGAGCAAAATCCCACTAAAAAGAAAATTATATACATATAATAAAAGTAAATAGTAAATTCAATTTAATATTTTAAAATAAAATTTTTTTTTTAAGCACAAAAATTATTATTCACTTACCACAAGATTCATGTTCTGCATATTGTTAATCTTCAAGATGTTATGGACAGGATGAGCTACAAGATGATGGTTCATGTTGAAGAATTAAAAGTTTTTTTTTTTTTTTAGAAAGAACTGCTCAGTACCGAAGTTGGAGAATAAGTGAGCAGCTCTCAAAAATTTTTTAAAATAATAGCCTGATGCAGCTACAAGTTAAGCAGGATGCAATAAAAATTAGAAAGGGATAAAAAGAAGAAAAACTAGTTAAAACAATTAAAAGAGGCAATAAAAAAATTTTTTTTTTGGAATGACGTAAAAGGGTCAAAGTAGCACATAGTAATTAAGATGCAAATAGATAGAAATAAGTTTTATTGTAGTTTCTTTTTACAAAATAAGTAACGATAAAGTTATTTTTTTTTATATATAATTAGAAAACAGAATTTTTTTTTAGAATAAAAAAAAAAAAAAAAATTTTTTTTAATATAAAGAAATTAATTGTTAAGCTTCTCAAAATTTTGTTCCACTTTCATTTTGAGCGAAGTCCAATTTTCACTATTAGGAGTAGCGAAAGGAAGACTAAAAGTAAAGAAAAAGAAAATTTTAGAAAATTTAAAGCAAGAAAATAATAGAATTTTATCAATAAAATTTTTTTTACTTAGTTTCCAAGAACCTTGGCAAAAAATCTTCTGTCTGGAAAATTAGATAATGAAAATTGGTCAAGAAAGGGCATTATGGTAGTGTAGGCCAATTTACATTCTGTAAGATGAAGCTTGATTGATTGATGTGAACTTTTGCTTGATCGTTTTAAGTTCATTAAGTTACAAGGATAACAGGAGACTTCTATTCATGTGTATCCAATTTGTTTTTAGGGAGTTTTGTATGAAAACGACGAAATTTAAAGGAATAATTGTAATAAATTAAAAAACTTTATTTTTCAATAAAAGGATATCGAAAAATATTAAAAATGGCATAAGTCAGTTTGAAGACCAGGTGACGACCTTACTAAGTAATTTTCACCATGTTTTTATAAATATAAAATATGTGTTCTTTGAATTTTTCGGCCCTCTAGATGCTCAGGAAGTCGAGTTATTCCCAAAAGAAGCCTTTTAGATTTCTTCGGTTTTTTTCAATATTATTATTAATTTTTTATTAAATAAATTTTAAAAACTGACTAGTTGATTTAAAAAAGTACAAAGACATAAAATGTTGTAAAATTTCCCACCGAATTTTAGGGTGAGAGCCAGTTGGGAGCGAGAGAATTTGAATAGCTAAAATTCCACAATTTTTTAGGGCTCAAACATTGATAGAATTGGTCTAAATACTAAGACTTTTGTAATTACATTTGTAATTTTTGACTAAAATGGTATAATTTATGGATCTTAAAAATTTTGTAAAACTTCCAGTTATCTAATTTTTATTATTCATCTATTTTCCATTATTTGTATGCGACATATGAATATTTAAAGTCAGAGTCCCATTTCAAGATTTTTTTAAAATAGCTAATTTTAAAACCATCTTAATGAAGCTATATCACGAAAATTACTGAAGCAAAAAGAACGAGTAAATAGTACATTTTTAAACAAGGGAGCAAAAGCCAAGAATGGCCCAGGCCTCAGATCGCACGTAAAATGCGGTCTGGGGACTTCTTTTCTTGCTCCCATGAATAAAATGCAATTTTTATTTCTCAGTGGAGAGGAAATGCATTTTTTTTATCGCGTCATGGGGTGAAAAAAGTGTTATCTACCCGCTAGGAAGAAAAAACTTGAAAAAAGTAGGAGCTTGTACAAAATTTTTAAGACCTATAAATCCCATTTTCATAAAAAATTACAAATGTAGCAATTAAACAATTGGTCATTTTAGCCAAAAATAGTCATTTGGTTAACATAAAGGTAAAGTTAGCCGCGAAACAAAAAATCCACTAGCCGCGAAAAGTGGGGCTGCTAACCAAGTCAAGAAAATATGTTATTTTCACTTATTTATTATAAAAATTGGTATTTGGGGGTATTTTGGGTCGACAAATTGATATTTGGTATCAGAAAATCGAAAATAACAGAACCTTCACCGAAAAAATCGGAAAATATCTATTTCTCTTAACTGAAACTCTTCTCTTAACTGGTTTACTGACTATAACGGTAAGAAAATTACAAAAAAAAAGTTCAGTTAAAGGGGATTAAAAGCTGACACTTGAAAAAATGAAAGAAAATTAAAAAAACAAAGAAAATTAGACCAATCGGAAGGAATTTGGTTGAAATATAAGGTAACAGCGTCATTTAGACTACTGCCTAACATAATCTATCTTCTAGCATATAACAATGCTAGGAGGTCTAATTTATAGGCCCAGGAGGCCCATACAGATAAACTGAGGATACGGAAGATGTTTTTTCAACTACCACTACCTGTTCTAAAGCAAATTGCCTTCCCAAACAGTTTACACTCCCCATTTTACACAGTAAAAAATAATGAACACAATATTACTACCGTTTAGTAATTTTACTACGATTTAGTAATATTATTACAAAAATAGTAAATTTAGTTCAAATTGTGGTAATTTTACTACGAATAATAATTTTACTATTTCGTAGTACTATCACTACAAGTATGGTAAAATTACTACAAGTGTGTAAAAAATTACTACAATTTGCAGTAAAATCAAAACTATTTATTTTTTTGCCTAATATTATTTCAATATTTGTATATATTTGTATATGCTTAAAAATTCATATATTTTATGGGTATTAACATTTTAATTAGATATTTTAAATTATTATGCAAACTTGCGAAAATTTAGTTTTTTAATTTTTAATCTTCTATATTTTTTTATTAAAATATTATTTTTGAATATCATTCAAGAAAACTTTATTTAATCAGTTAAATTTATACATAGATTTTTTAAAACAAATTTTAGGTAAATTCAAATAAATTGTATAAATGCCTTATTACGTTATTGTAATAATAAATTTAATCTTTTCACTAGCTGATTGGCCTCGCTACGCTCGGCAGAATGTGACCCTAATTTTGAACATTTAACTATCACACTATCCGTTGACGTCTAAAAATAAAAAATATTGCTGCGCGAAATTAAAATAATTTTTGTTTTTCATTTAAAAATTGTTTAAAAAAATATTTTAATCATAAAATCCTATCCTATATATATTAAAATGAAATAATCGAAAAAATTGATTATTTTTAATATTATTTATCACTAATTTATGAAGAGCTGTATGGACGAAAATACATGACAGTTGTTTTAAATTAATTTTTTAAGAAATATCCCCAGCCGTTTTTTTAATTTTAAAAAAATATTCATAAGATTTTGAGATATCAAACTCAGAAGTTAGTGGTCGAAAAAATAAAAAAATTCCATTTTTTTCAGTAAAACTGATTTTTCTCAAGATCTAAGAGGTCTTTTGAGACGAACTTAAGTTCAGATTAATCCTTGGAAAAAATGCTATCAATGTCTGTTTGTTTTTTTTTGAATTTGAGCTCTCGGTTCAGAGTTACAACTGTTTGAAGCTAAGAAGTATAAATTTAAAAACTCAAAAAGTTGTCATTTTCGCCAATTGATAACTTAAAATTGTTTGTATCAAAATGTAAAAACCAAACTGCTTTGTATTTATTAAGCACTTTTCTAAAACCATTTTTTTTGTTTTTTATTTAATGCATTTATTAAAGAGAAATAGCAAAAAAACGACTTGAAGTGAAATTTTTTGAATTGTTGGGTTTTTCATGTTTAAGACAGCCGATATCCAATTTCTTGATGAAATTTTTCGAATTTTTTCATATATAAAACACCCGACAATATAAATTGAAATATTTGAAATATTTTCATGTTGTAGACATGAAATGTTGTAATTTCAATTATTTTTATGCAATAATAGCATTGAAATATTAGTATTAAAATTAGCAGATTATTCCCCACTTAAATGTTCTCGAATACTGTCCTTTTTTATAGAAATGTTGTAATTTCAATTGTTTTTATGCAATAATGGCATTGAATCATTAGTATTGAATTTAGTAAAATATACCCCACTTAAATGTTTTCAAATAATCACCTATTTTATAGAAATTTTTTAATTTAATATATTTTATTGCAACGATAGCATTGAAATATTAGTATTTAATTTAGCAAAATAAACACCATTTTAAATTTTTTCCCCTGTTTTATAGTAAACTATAACGAGGTTTTTTTTTATTAAATAAATAATTTTTGATAATATACATACATATATATTTATTAATATATTTATAATTAAAGAGCGCCTTTTAATAAACATATGTATGTATAATTACTTGTTAATAACAATGATAATAAAATAGGGGGAAATTACCTCTGTTATTCGGCTAGCTCGGCATAAGAAGCATCTCACTCGGCAAGTGGGGGAGTTCTAAGAAATAAAGGTATTTATGTGGGGAATTATTATTATATGTGAACATGCACTTATACTAAAATGAAATAAACACTTATTTAATTATCATGAAATATTTAATTGAACTTATTTATATTTTATTTATAATTTTTTTTTATTGCCTCATGGGCTTTAAAACTAAATATGAAATATAATTATTATATTAAATCATTAAATCGTTAAACAATAAACCCGCGTGGCTTTACATGAAATATTCGCAATCCGCGCGCAATCACACATACACACACTTTACGATACCGCGCTGATGTTATATCTGCTGCTGGATTCGTCTACTTGTGGATGATGTCTTCGTTGCGTCTGCCCAGATGCTGATTTATTATGTAGGCTTGTCGATGCTGGTGCAGGATTAAATCGTCTGCTGCCGGCTATCTCACTTCACACGATCGAGTTTTTATTTTATATTTTAAATAAAATCGCTACGCGATTTAATGGTGACCGTAGTCGGCTAATTTAATTTAAGTTATAAATTCATATAAATTAGGGTTTCACTATTAACAATAATTACACTTTATGAAATTATTTAATTAATGTAAAGATGGCTCCAAGGCAATACGCGTATCTTTACCAGTATTTCTTTGGCACTTGGAGGTGCGAAACCGTGAACTGCTCTATGGACATCGCGCGTGACTTCGCGATCCAGAGCTGAAACCGGAATGCTCGTTTTGCAAAGGAAACGGCATGGTCTTCTATTACAGCGCCGTGCGGCTGATACTATAAATCATTATCAGTCGATATGAAAACCTATAACTTTTATTGATCGGTGCTGCTTTTTATTGATCTTCTATTAGAATATTATTGAACTATAAATAATATATTTGCATTTTGATTGTTGCTAGGCGGAAATCTTCTGTATTTGAGACTTGAGGCGCGCGAATATGTGTGTATGTATGTTCGCAAATATTAAATAATTTAATATTTAATATTTGCTTGTAACGGGCAAAAATGCCTCGTTACAAAACTTGTAATTTCAATGTTTTTAAGCATTGATAGCATTGAAATTTTAGTATTGAATTTAGCAAAATAAACACCATTTAAAATTTTTTCCCCTGTTTTATAGTAAACTTGTAATTTCAATGTTTTTAAGCATTGATAGCATTGAAATTTTAGTATTGAATTTAGCAAATTTGCCCTACTTAAATGTTTTCGAAAACTGTCCTGTTTTATAACATTGAATTATTACTATTGAATTTAGCAAAATTTACCTCACTTAAATGTTTTCGAATATTGTCCTCTTTTATAGAAATGTTGTAATTTCAATTGTTTTTATGCCATAATAACATTGAATTATTCGTATGCAATTTAGCAAAATATTACCCACTTTAAATTCTTTTTCCCTGTTTTATAGAAAAGTTGAATTTTAATGTTTTTAAGCAATGATAGCATTGAAATATTAGTATTGAATTCATCAGTACATATACTGCTAAATTCAATACTCAATACCCCACTTAAATTTTTTCAAATATTGTCCTGTTTTATAGAAAAGTTGTAATTTCATTTATTTTTATGCAATGATTACATTGAAATATTTGTATTGAATTTAGCAAAATAAACACCACTTAAATGTTTTCGAATATTGTCCTCTTTTATAGTGTAACGTCAGGTCAAAATGACCCTAAATAAAAGGGTTATTATTTAATGTAGCCAAGGTCAACAGTTGCTTCATATCAAACATGACTTGGTAAAATATACCAAGCGTTATTAACGTAACACCTGAGCAAACATACATAAATATTTCGAGCACTTATCAGCTCAGCGGGCGTTGGCCCACGTAATCGAGACCTTGACGTAGAACTTCCCCCATAATTAAAAATAGCAATAGATTTGGTGACTAGACAAAACGCTCTTATCACTATATATAGAGGTAAAATCCGAGGGGTCGCTCTCTTTTTTTAGCCGTGAATCCGTTTAGCTTCACGTTTCTGGTTGTGCCGTCCCGGTCTTCAGCTAGACATGGCTCTCTTTAATCTGCCAGCAATTACGCGATTAGTTCCGTTACAAATTCAGTGCCAGACGCTCGAAGTATACTTACCAATCCAAGTGATCTCAGTAGTTGGACTTTAAAATATTTAGGACTTCCAGTTGGACTTTATTTAGTAATCATAGTAAGCAAGTTTTAAGTTATTATAAGACAAATTATAAACTAATAAGTAAATATTATAAATAAAAGTAGTTATTAATTAATTATCTTAAATTGATTTGAACCAAATCCTTTCCCGCCGTTAGTGTCACGTAGACGCAAGGCTAAAAGGTATCCTATTCGCATTAGCAATATTCTTTACAGGTTACAATAAAGTAAGTTTAGACGTAACAAGTTTGGGGTCTCGTCCGCGATAAATTTTGTGGTTCAAATCAAAGTTTTAAAATTTTTCAAGTTTTTTTTTTTGTGTTGAGATTTAACTACCTCTACTATTATTATTTACAGATTGGTTTACAAATAATAAAGTAAAAAAAAAAAAATTACTGTAAATTTAGTTGTCATTTTTCTTTGAGAAGGTAAAAATCCAAAGTTTAAAAAATTTTTTTTTTAATATACTTATATATGTTCATAAAATTTTTTATATTGCTTGTATAATTAAAATATAAAATAATTTTAATTATACGTGTCAAAAATTTTTTTTAAGAGATAATTCATACAGTAATTTAATTTAAATATTATTCAAAAAGATTAATATATAAAATTTTTTTTTATCAGTGATAAAATATTTTTATGAATAGAAATAGATTGAGTAAACCTTAATTCTTATCTAATTCAAAGTCAGTATTAACATATTTAGTAATTTTGTTTAAAAAAAAAAAAAAAATATATAAAATTTTTTTTTTTTAAATTTGATTTTTCAGTAAAAGTGTAATTTATTAAATAATTTTTTTTTGTTAGTATCAGTCATTTTATCTGAAATATATTAAATAAATTTTTTTTCTTCTCATATTTAAAATCTTTTTTTGTTTAAAAAAAAAAAAATATTTTACAAAATGGCAAACACACAAATTGCATATTTAGAAAAACAACTGCTGGCTAACGAGCCGTTCGTAACTAAATCGTTTGAAATTTTAAAAGAGCACGCGGAGGGTAAATTCGAAATACTAAACGATACAGATATAAGGGTAGTGCTAGGAGCGTATCAATGTTATTACGAGGAAAATACAAAAATTTTAGAAGGAGAAATTGATGACGCGGCTAAAGAGCTAATAACGGATTTTGCACAGTTTATTCCAATACTAAAAATGAAACAATTATTTAAAGATAAATTTTTTGTAGAACTGTTTAAAAAATTTAAAGACGCTAAAATTGAACCATCAGTTCTGGCAGATATAATAACAGCAAAGTCTGAAGAAATTAGCGCGAGTTCAGTATACACAGATTTCAGAGTAAATGAAATCCTTAGAAACTTTATTAGAGTAGATCCAAATAAAATGTGTACCACGACTTTTGATTATATTAGATATATTTACGAGAAAATTCAGTCGTTTAAAGGTAACTCAATTCCAGTCGAGTTTAAAAAATTATTTAATAAGTTAAAGTATTCGGTTGAAAATAAAGAGTTATTGGAAAAAACTATGCAAGATCCGGAAGTTTGTCTAGTTTTAAATGAATTAAACGAAAAAGGTTTAGGCCCAGAACAGGTTATTGCGGCCCTCACTTTACATGAAACTATCAGAAAATTAGATACATTAAACATAGAGGAAAGTAGGGTAAATGATTTTGAAACACCTTTAACAACGGGGGTAAATAAGACCCTAGCGTTTAATTTAAAGGATGAAATTATTAAAAATAATTTATGTAGTAACCAAATAACACCACAAAGTTATCATGTAGACGATAGTGAAAGTATTAATTATGGACAAAGCACTCAAAACCAAACACGTCATCGAGGTCATGAGATGTGGCCTTCAACAATGTACCACACCCTTCCTAGCGAGGGCATTCCTTCTCCGCTTTTAAAAGTTCAAGTGGGGGGAAGTCAACAAAATTCAAAGCCCCCCACGTTTCCTCATTCTCAACAGCAAAATTTTCTAAACCCATTGCATAATAGAAATACAGGTATAGAGCCCGACCCGAGTTCAATTTTTAAAAGAAATTATGAGTTGACAAAAATTAGGGCATTGTCAATTAAAGACGCCCTTGATTATATCCCAAAGTTTGATGGAAACAGAAATGAGCTGTCAAATTTTTTACGAGGGTGTAATTTAGCTCGTAAATCCATCCCCCCAGAGTTTGAGTCTCAACTTACAAAATTAATAGCAACTAGGATATCGGGGGCGGCAGCCGAGGCTATGGGAGAGAAGGTTTTCAGTAACATGCAGGAGGTTACAAGTTTTTTCGAGTTCATGTTTGGGAATTTAAAAACAGTTCATGAGCTATACGGCGAACTAGCACAAATTAGGCAGAAAGCAAGCGAAGATACCGTTTTATATTCAAATAGAGTCAAAATTTTAGGTCGGAATATTTTAAAAGCTGCAATAAGTGACACAAATGTAAATTTTAAAGAAACCGAGATAGGATTAGATCGCGTTTTGCTGAAATATTTTCTACGAGGTATGAAACCAGAAATAAGAGTACGGTTAATACCTTGTGCAAACTTTGATGATACAATCAAAGAGGCTGTTGTAGTAGAGAGGGAAGTGGGAGTATACGCCGTAAGCAACTCGCACGCAAGTGCAACAGCAAGTATTAGGTTAGTTTCAGATAATAATAGTTTTGTAGAAAAGTGCTATATTTGCGGTGGAGGTCATCTTACCACGGCATGTGAAATTTTTAAAAAAGCGTTAAACGATCATAATAAGAAAGCGAATGAAATTAACGCAGTAAATAATAATCAAAATAATAGAGCTCAGTCGGCTGGTTTTTCCGGGCGTAGTAAAATAATATGCTATTATTGTAAAAAACCTGGACATACAATAAAAGATTGTAGAAGAAGAATCTATAATGAAAGAAATAGAGGTTCACAAAATCAGGCAGCGGGAAACGCCAGCGGGGTCTCGACTTCAGGCGCGAGTCAGAGTGCCCCGAATACAATGAACCAATAGTTCATATACATTTAAGTAAGGGCAGCCAAGCGCCAACGGTCAGCATAGTATCCGAGTCGCTTGTAAAACCTTATTTATTTTTAGTAGACTCGGGTGCAAATGCAAATTTAATTAAAAACTTTGCGGTGCCCAATAATTTAATTGTTGATAAAAATTGTATAATTAGATTAAGCGGTATTACTGATCCAACCGTCCCAACTTTAGGAAAAGTATATTTGAAATTTGGCGATTACGAATCAGTGTTCCATATTGTACGGGATGATTTTCCTATTGATCAGGATGGTTTGATTGGTAATATATTTTTAGACGAGACTAAGGCAAACTTAAATTTCGGTACTAAATGTTTGGAAATCGGAAAAAATTCATTTCCGTTTACTCAAGAAATAGAAAAAAATTGTTTTGTCTTAGAATCAATAAGTAATGATTTAACAAATGTAAATTTATTCAAACCTCGAAACCCAATTTAGCACAAACCTCGGCCCCTAAATTGGCACAAACCTCGTTACAAAATTCAGTTCAAACCTCGAAATCCAATTTAGCACAAACCTCGACCCCTAAATTGGCACAAACCTCGTTACAAAATTTAGTTCAAACCTCGAAACCCAATTTAGCACAAACCTCGACCCCTAAATTGGCACAAACCTCGTTACAAAATTCAGTTCAAACCTCGAAATCCAATTTAGCACAAACCTCGACCCCTAAATTGGCACAAACCTCGTTACAAAATTTAGTTCAAACCTCGAAACCCAATTTAGCACAAACCTCGACCCCTAAATTGGCACAAACCTCGTTACAAAATTTAGTTCAAACCTCGAAACCCAATTTAGCACAAACCTCGACCCCTAAATTGGCACAAATCTCGTTACAAAATTTAGTTCAAACCTCGAAACCCAATTTAGCACAAACCTCGACCCCTAAATTGGCACAAACCTCGTTACAAAATTTAGTTCAAATCTCGAAACCCAATTTAGCACAAACCTCGACCCCTAAATTGGCACAAATCTCGTTACAAAATTTAGTTCAAACTTCGGTTACTAATTTATCACAAACTTCGGCAAATAAATTGCACAAATTTCGACATCTGATTTAGTACAAAATCAGATAATAGATTTAGCACAAATTTCAACCCCTAAGTTAGTTCAAAAATCAGAACCTCAGCAAAACACCAACAGAACTTATATAGTTTCGTCAGAAGGCAGTAATAAAACTAATAAACCCTTTGCAAATTTCTTTAAATTCCGCAGCAGGTCCCGTAACTCAGAAAGCAGGTCCCATAATTCAGGTAGCAGGTCCTGCAAGCTCTGATTAAAAAACATTGAGTTGTTTGTCAACGCGCGTATTTCATCTTAATACAAACGACTCCTTGTTAAATTAGGGTTTAAGGAAAATTCTTTGGTTAGACCTGGTTATAAAGTATTAGAAATAAATCCAATAGAAAATGTCAAAAAAAAAAAAAAAAAAAAAAATCTTATGTTAAATGCAAGAAAATTTGTAAAATTTAGTATTATTTAAATTTAAAATCTTAGGAACACAAATTAAGGTAAATTTTAAGGAAATAGATTAATAATTATTTAATCGTTTTACAGTAAAGGTCAGGAAACTGACTGGTCGTCCTAAAATCAAAACTTAGCTTTTGAGTCGTTTTACAGTAAAGGTCAGGAAACTGACTGGTCGTCCTAAAATCAAAACTTAGCTTTTGAGTCGTTTTACAGTAAAGGTCAGGAAACTGGCTGGTCGTCCTAAAATCAAGACTTAGCTCTTGAGTCGTTTCTCTTAAAGGTCAGGAAACTGGCTGGTCGTTTTAATTTTAAGATAAAGCTTATGAACCGTAGTACATTAAGGGTCAAGAAACTGATTGGTCATCTTAAAAACAAGATTTAGTTCTAGAGTTATTTTTAGTAAAGCTCAGGAAACTGGCTGGTCGTTTTAGTTTTTAAATAAAGCCACTGAGTTGATTTATTTTGTTTAAATTGTATGGATAGTACTTATATTAGAAATAAAATTACTTGTGAAGTTGTTAATCATTTGGTCATTATGGTTCTTAGTATATTGTTATTAAAATCTGATGAAGGACATGAATTATTTGCTTTTAGGATTAAGTAAAACTAATATTTGATGTTTAGCATTTTTCAGAAAAAAAATATTTGTCAGGAAATAATTAGAAAATTAATAATGGTGTTAATGTTATACTCTTTATTCGTAAGGCAGATTATTACAATATATTAATCAGGTTCAGTAGTGGAATTTTAATGAAGGATGCACAGTTTCCAGAATATCTGCCAATTTCCAAATCTGATGAAAAATAGAGTTATCAGCTACTAGCTCGAAGAGTATCATCCTAAAATAAATAAAATATGAATTAAAAGAATGTGGGCATAAATCTATTGAAGCATTCGTTTTAGTATAAAAGTTGGTTAAAGTAGCTAACAAGGAAGGCTAATCATTTTAGAAATTTAAGGTCAAGAAATGATTTCATGAGTTCAAAAAAAAAATATATATTTTTTGTTTAAGAAAATTTCAGCATATCAGAGGATATGCTGAGATTTTGGTAAAACATTTTTGTAAAAAAAAAAAAAAAAAAAATGTTCAGTGGTTTAATAGAACACTATCCAAACACAATTAATTTAACTTGTAAAGTTTTTAGTGCAGCTCCGTAGATTAGCGGAGCCGTACTCAAAAAGTATAAATTTTAAAAAGTTTTTAGTTCAGCTCTGTAGTTTGGCAGAGCCGCACAAAAAAGCGCAGAAATTAAAAAAAAAAAAAAAAAAATTACATGTTCTTAAAAATGCAGAGCACATAAGAGATGGCTCTGTGATTTTAAGAAATAAAGTTCAAAAAAAATACCGAGCACATAAGAGGGCTCGGAGATTTTTTCTAAAAAATAATATGTTCGAAAAAATGCCGAGCACATAAGAGAAGGCTCGGCGATTTTTCTAAAATGTATATGTTCAAAAAAAAAAAAGGCCGAGCACAGCACGAATATACGGCGTTTTTTTTCTAAGTTAAGTTAATTATTCGCCGTATACAACGGATATACGGCGTTTTTGATAAATTTTTTTTTAAGTTAAGTTAAAAAATAATGGTATTTTTCTAAGTTCAAAAATTATTTTTTAACTAAGAGATTCGCCGTATACAACGGATATACGGCGTTTTTGATAAAAAATTTATTTTTCTAAGTTAAGTTAAAAAATAATGTTATTTTTCTAAGTTCAAAAAATTATTTTTAACTAAGAAATTCGCCGTATGCACACGAATATACGGCGTGTTTGATAAAAATTTTTTTTTAGTAAATGTCAGCATATCAGAGGATATGCTAAGAATTTGAAAAATTAATTTTAAGTTTCGTTTGAAAATTTTCTAAGTTCAAAAAATATTTTTTTTAGAAAGCAGATCGCATATTGATCGATCTGCGCGCGATAAAAATAATTATTTGTTTCAAAAGATTTTTTTTTTTAGAGAGCAGATCGCATATTGATCGATCTGCGAGCGGTAAAAATAATTATTGTTTCAAAAGATTTTTTTTTTAGAGAGCAGATCGCATATTGATCGATCTGCGAGCGGTAAAAATAATTATTTTTTCAAAAGATTTTTTTAGAGAGCAGATCGCATATTGATCGATCTGCGTGCGGTAAAAATAATTAATTTTTTTTGGTTGTCAAAAGATTCTTAGAGAACAGATCGTATATGGAACGATCTGCGCGCGTGATAAAAGTATTTTTCAAAGATATAATAATTTTTTTTTGGTTTTGATTATTCTACGATTCAAATTTTTGACAAAGTCTTTAGTCAGAGTTACTCAAATTTTTTTATAAATACTAGAACTTTGACAAAAATTTGGATAATTTAAAAGAAAATAGGTTTCAGCGCGAGTCAAGATACCTAAGACGGCATGGTAGTATGAAGAAAAGTAACCTGTGTGTCCTCCACCGTGCCATAAGAAAAATCGTATAAGCCAAAGACGGCAAAGAAATTTGATAATCAAAAAGACATTAGAGGAAAAGAGACAGAAGATATAGAAGCAGACGTTAAAAATTTTAAAATATTATGATGTGCAGTAATATAAGAGAAAAATGTAAAGATTTAAGTCATAAATTTTAAATTAAAGGAATTGTTGTAATAAGTTTAGTTAGAAAAGTTAATGGGAAATCATAATTTTTTTTTTGTAAACATTAACCTAGAAATATAAACAGTTACTTACTTCGCCGCTAGCTGCCTCCATAATTATTGTCAATTTTCAGAAATAGTAAAATAAAGAGATAAATTCTGTTAGCTTTTTCAATACACATTAATTTTAATAACAAATATTATTAAACACTTTGTATTTAACTCCAAAAGATATCACAATTTATGTTACACCACATGGGAGTACATGTATACAATAACATAGTATATGTAGGAAGCCGGTAATTCAGATATTTAAAAGCATTACCACGGGCGGCGCTAGTAAGCTTCGTTAAAAAAAAAAAAAAAAAAAAAAAAAAAAAAATATGGAGCGCTAAATTTAAATTTAAATTTTAAGATATTTGTTTATTTTGTTCTTATTTGTTTTAGGCTAAATGTAAATTTTCGTTTGTCAATTTTCGTTTATACATGTTATTTTATAAAAAATTTTGTTACAAATTAGTGCTAAATTACTTAAAGATCATTTTTAGAGAGCAGATTCCACGTTGAGAAAATCTGCTCCAGGATAAAATAATTAATTTTAATAAAATTTTTTGTGAAAGCACCTAGTGCTTTAGTTTTAAGGAGTGGAGAGAAAGATAGTTAACGTAAAATTAGGATAATTTTACTTTTTATTAATTGTGAAAGCACCTAGTGCTTTAGTTTTAAGGAGTGGAGAGAAGGATAGTTAACGTAAAATTAGGAAAATTTTACTTTTTAGATGAAAAATATTCAGTTAACCCCTAGAACTGAGCCAATTCAAATTTTTTTCATCTAAATTAAATTTAAAGTGCAACTTGGAAGTCAAATTAATTTAACGTTTAGATTTTATTAGTAAATTTGAATTCGTATTAACTTTGATAAATTATACTTCGGATCTTGCCTACTATAAAATCTAAACAAAAATTTGTTTTACAAATTTTTTCCATTAAGGAGGGAAGTGTAACGTCAGGTCAAAACGACCCTAAATAAAAGGGTTATTATTTAATGTAGCCAAGGTCAACAGTTGCTTCATATCAAACATGACTTGGTAAAATATACCAAGCGTTATTAACGTAACACCTGAGCAAACATACATAAATATTTCGAGCACTTATCAGCTCAGCGGGCGTTGGCCCACGTAATCGAGACCTTGACGTAGAACTTCCCCCATAATTAAAAATAGCAATAGATTTGGTGACTAGACAAAACGCTCTTATCACTATATATAGAGGTAAAATCCGAGGGGTCGCTCTCTTTTTTTAGCCGTGAATCCGTTTAGCTTCACGTTTCTGGTTGTGCCGTCCCGGTCTTCAGCTAGACATGGCTCCCTTTAATCTGCCAGCAATTACGCGATTAGTTTCGTTACAAATTCAGTGCCAGACGCTCGAAGTATACTTACCAATCCAAGTGATCTCAGTAGTTGGACTTTAAAATATTTAGGACTTCCAGTTGGACTTTAATTAGTAATCATAGTAAGCAAGTTTTAAGTTATTATAAGACAAATTATAAACTAATAAGTAAATATTATAAATAAAAGTAGTTATTAATTAATTATCTTAAATTGATTTGAACCAAATCCTTTCCCGCCGTTAGTGTCACGTAGACGCAAGGCTAAAAGGTATCCTATTCGCATTAGCAATATTCTTTACAGGTTACAATAAAGTAAGTTTAGACGTAACAATAGAAATGTTGTAATTTCAATTGTTTTTATGCAACAATATCATTGAATTATTACTATTGAATTTAGCAAAATATACTCACTTAAATGTTTTTGAATATTGTCCTCTTTTATAGAAATGTTGTAATTTCAATTGTTTTTATGCAATAATAGCATTGAATTATTAGCATTCAATTTAGCAGAATATGCCCCACTTAATTAAATATTTTTGAATACTGTCCTGTTTTGTAGAAACGTTGTAATTTTAATGGTTTTTATGCAATAATAGCATTGAATTTTTAGTATTGAATTTAGCAGAATATTCCCCACTTAAATGTTCTCGAATACTGTCCTTTTTTATAGAAATTTTGTAATTTCAATTGTTTTTATGCAATAATAGCATTGAATTTTTAGTATTGAATTTAGTAAAATATACCCCACTTAAATGTTTTCGAATATGGTCCTCTTTTATAGAAATTTTGTAATTTCAAATATTTTTTTGCAATCGTAGCATTGAAATATTAGTATTCAAATTAGCAGAATATTCCCCATATAAATGTTCTCGAAAACTATCCTGTTTTATAGAAAAGTTGTAATTTCAATTATTTTTATGCAATGATAACATTGAAATATTAGTAATGAATTTAGCAGAATATTCCCCACTTAAATGTTTTCGAATACTGTCCTTTTTTATAGAAATTTTGTAATTTCAATTGTTTTTATGTAATTATAGCATTGAATTATTACTATTGAATTAAGCAAAATATACTCACTTAAATGTTTTTGAATAATGTACTCTTTTATAGAAATGTTGTAAATTTAATGGTTTATATGCAATAATAGCATTGAATTATTAGTATTGAACTTAGCAAAATAAACCCCACTTAAATGTTTTCAAATATTGACCACTTTTATAGAAATTTTGTAATGTAAAATATTTTTATGCAATGATAGCATTGAAATAATAGTATTGAATTTAGCAGAATATTCCCCACTTAAATGTTCTCGAATATACTGTCCTGTTTTACAGAAAAAATTTGAAAATTTGCTATATGTTTTAATAATTTTTAAGAGAAAGAAAGTTTTTTTTATTCATTTTGTAACTAATATTTAGAAATCATTGTAAAGAACCATTTAAATATTTTTATTCTTAAATTTTATCTATATTATAATTATAATTAGGTAATTTATTAATTAATATAGCAAAATAGTAATTAAAAAAGTTAGAATAAGCAAGTATAAAAAATTATTTTTAATTAAACTTGTATAATGTATGGTTATTATTTGTATTAAAATATTTAAATTATTTTATTATTTTTATGTAAAAAAAATATGAAAATTTTAAATTATATAAAATAAAACATAATTCTTTGAATTAAACTTTTTTTTAATACCTAATGAGTTTAACAACCATTTATAACGAATTTAGAAATTATCCGTTCTATTACTGGCGAAAGAACTGTTCTATCATAGGCAGGGCCTGTTCTATTACTGAAATTATAAAATATACTTAAAGTTTTAAAAAAAATATACTTAAAAGACTAATAAACAATTTCTGTTTTATTTTTTAAGATTCTAAAACGTTTCAATCATGCAAAACTAAAATTTTTATTAAAAAATATTGATTTTATTTTTTTTTATGTTCAAAAAAGAACAGCGATTTCTTAACCGTTCTATTACTGGCATTTTACCCTACTGTCCTTTTTTATAGAAATGTTGTAATTTTAATGGTTTTTATGCAATGATTACATTGAAATATTTGTATTGACTTTAGCAAAATAAAACCACTTAAATGTTTTCGAATATTGTCCTCTTTTATAGAAATATTGTAATTTCAATTGTTTTTATGCAACAATATTATTGAATTATTACTATTGGATTTAGCAAAATATACTCACTTAAATGTTTTTAAATATTGTCCTCTTTTATAGAAATGTTCTAATTTCAATTGTTTTTATGCAATAATAGCATTGAATTATTACTATTCAATTTAGCATTCGTTTGTTTTAATTTTGAAATAATAAAAATTTTCAATTTTTATTATTTTATTGCAAAAGTCATATTGATTGTCCAAAACTTATGAAAGTTTTATAAATGAAAATTTCATAAAATTTCATTCGTTTGTTTTAAATATGAAATAATAAAAATTTTCAAAAAAAATATTTTATTGCAAAAGTCATATGGATTGTCCAAAACTTTATAAATTTCCAATGTATATTTTACTTCGTTTTATATATGAAAAGTTCATAAAATTTCATTCGTCTGTCTTAAACATGAAAAAATAAAAATTTCCAAAAAAAATCTTTTATTGCAAAAGTCATATTTATTGTTCACAACTTGATAAAAGTCAAAAAATTTTCAATATATATTTCTTGTTATATAAAATAATATAATGATATATATATTTTGTCTGAGATATTAAAAAAAATTTGAAATGACAAATTTTTTTGTAATTTAATGTAAATTGGTTTTCTAGAGATTTCTTTTTAATGGAAGGGTTAAATTAAAAACCAAAAAAACTTGTTTTAGATAACGCATTAACAAATACATAGCACTTTAGTTTGATCGTTTTGGTGATATAGATTTTGAGTTACGAAGTGATTAGAGTGACAACTTTTAGTGTTTAAATTTTGATTTTTTTGGCTTCAAACAGTTATAACTCTGAATCATGAGCTCGGATTAAAAAAATCGATAGCATTTTTGACAAGGAAAAGTTTTCACTAAAGCACGTCTCAAAAGACCTCTTAGATCCTGAGAAAAATCAGTTTTTGTGAAAAAATAAAAACATTTTTTACGTTTTCAACCACTAACTTCGGAGCTGAATATTTCGGAATCTATTGAATATTTTTTAAAAATATAAGAAGAATCGTCTAGATATTTATTTAAAGATTACTTTAAAACCTTTTTCAGGTGTTTTCGTCCATTCAAAATTTTGGAAATTGACTTGTAAGAAAATCAAATATATTAAATTTTTTAAATTATTTCATTTTAATATATATGTTACGCCCGAAACGAGGTAACGGCCGGTTCCGCGGAATGGGGCAGTCATCAGCCGGTATAATGAAATTATGAATAAAATTTGATAAGTCAAACAAATTTTTTATCTTATAATTAATCAGTATCATCCAAAAATGTATTTCAAATGTAAATTAAATTAAACAATCATTTTTTTTCTTAGAAAATTTTCTTATTTTCAATGTATTCATTTATTTAATTTGATGCCCCGTTCCGCGGAACCGGCCGGTTTTATGTCCCATTTCGTGGAACCGGCCGGTTTACTGTCCGATTCCGCGGAACCGGCCGTTACCTCGTTTCGGGCGTAACATATATAGGATTATTTGTTTGATTTATTTATTAATGATGAAATTTTTTATGCTACGTTAGATTCAATAATACGAGCAATTAATTTTAATGTTATAAAACCACCAGTACCTGTAGAACCTTTTAGGAAAGTTCCAGCACCTGTTAATGGAGCATTTGGTAATGATTCAATAAATTGTGAATCTAAAAATGGTACTGTTGTTTGTCCAGCATCTTTTTTCAAATAAGATGGTTTAATTTTAGCAAATTGATTCGGTTTAGATTAATGATAAAGTTCATCTTGATAAATCATTGGATTATCTGGATTTTTTAATTTTTCGTTAAAAATATATGAGTTAAATTATAGTAATAAAGATACTTAGTCACCTTAACCCTTATGTCAATGGCTGGTTACATTTGTAACTTTTTTGTCTATAAATAAGTTTTTTTTGAATTTTCACTCAAAAATTTTTTTTAAGCTTCTTGGCCAGCTTCAAGCTACTAATTGGATAACCATTCGTGCCTTCAAAAATTAAAAAAAAATTTTTTAAATAATTAATTAATTTAATTTTCTGAAAGACCTTTTATACAATGGCTGTGGTACAAATGTAACCCACTTACATTTTACGTTTTTGCTGGTATATAAATGGATCTTACTTTAAATAAGATTACAGGGAAATTATTAATAATTAATAATTATTTATAATAATTAAAATTTTATGTATTAACAATTTATTTATATATTTATAAAATAAATATTTAATAATACGTATTATATATAGGCACAGAACCCAAGTCGTTGTATATTTTTTTGCTAACAAATTCATAAAATTTTTCACCGAATGTTTATATTCTTTGAGCCTCCTAATACGAATATGATATCCATTTTCACCAAAAATTGTCCCTTTGCCCACAATAGGAATTTTCAAGTCTTATTATGCGAGTTTTTGAATACTTTATAATTGGTACTTTATCGAGATTTTTATGGTCGCCAAACATGAATATGATATGTTTGAGATGCCTATTGTGGGCAACTGAACCTTTATTGATAAAAATAAACATCATATTTGTTATATATAATGCAATTGCCCAGTTTTGGCAATTTTATGTTATACATTTACGGTTTCCACAAAAAAAATAAATAACAGATAAGTATGTCAAAAATCAGAAAAAAATACGTTTGAGATGCCTATTGTGGGCAACTCAACCTTTTTTAATAAAAATAGACATCATATTTGTTACATAAAATACAATTGCCCAGTTTTGGCAATTTTATGTTATACATTTACGGTTTCCACAAAAAAAATAAATAACAGATAAGTATGTCAAAAATCAGCAAAAAATACGTTTGAGATGCCTATTCTGGGCAACTCAACCTTTTTTAATAAAAATAGACATCATATTTGTTATATACAATACAATTGCCCACTTTGGGCAATTTTATGTAAGACATTTACGGTTTCCACAAAAAATATAAATAACAGATAAACATGTCAAAAATCAGCAAAAAAAAAACGTTTGAGATGCCTATTGTGAGCAACTGAACCTTTTTTGATAAAAATAGGCATCATATTTGTTTTTAGTAACCCAAAAAAATAATAATTAATAATTAAATAATTTTTTTAAGATATAAATCGTTTGTGTTACAAATGTACCACAGCCATTGACTAGAGTAGGATTTTTCAGCCATTGACATAAGGGTTGAACAATGTGCATCATTATTTGTCCATGGGTCAAATTTGTCCTATTTAAGGGGGGGGGGTCAAATGAGACTTAGAATAATTAGGTAAGTATATATAAATAAATATATTTATATTTAGTTAGTTAGTAAGTAAGAAGTTAGTTAGTTAGTAAGTTAGTTAGTAAGTTAGTTAGTTAGTTAGTAAGAATTATAATAAATATCATAAAATATTGTATAATTGAATGTAAAGGGTTCGTCCCGTAAATGATTTTTAATAAATAAAAAAAAAAAAATAAATATTTATATACTCGGTATATATTTTATATACTCGGTAGCGCAGAGGTAACGCGCTCGCTTTGTAATATAGCAAAATATTATGAAGTGGGTTCGCATACAGAGCAGTGACAACTTTTTTTTCTGGAAATAAATATTTAATAAAATTAAATAAAATTAAATATTTATTTTAAGAAGGGAGAGAAGAGCTAGCTGCCGAGTCGCAGGGGGCAAGACGAAATGGAAAGTGCCATTTGCTTGCCTCCGTATGTCATGCATAGAGGGCGTTTTTCCAAGGTTTTTCGCGCCCCTTTTAAAGCGATCGTTGTGAATAACAACTCTGCGCTTTAAAGACGGAATTGTCAGCATGGCTCCTATTAAAAAGTCGGACCTTGGACCGCATTTGGCCATCCCAAACCCTAGTAAAGGCTATGAATAGATAAAGTTTCAAATGATTGTTAAAGTTCCACCTATCCTAAACATCCCTTCTAATCCCACAGTTTCACCAACAATTTGTCCATACGTCTCCAAACCTATCTAATTATTTCCATTAAAGGAAAAAGTGGTATATATCTCAATATATATATCGACTTCCGAGGAAATAAAAGCAAAAAATGCGAATTGGACCGCTTGTGCAAATAACTGTTGGTGCTCTCCGTATAAGAGGCTAAATACAGTATATAACCTAAGGTTAAATAAAAGCACGTACATACATGTATAAATAAATAAAATACTTTTAAATGACTTTGAAAAATCTGTACTTAAGGACTTAGGACAATACAGGTTTATGGAGTTAGAATAATATCGATTTAGGGACTTGGAATAATACAGGTTAAATTCAAAAAACCTTTTTTAATTGCACAATGAAATATTTAATTGATAAATTTAAGTTGTATTATACATAAAATAAAGAAACAAGATTTTTCTAGCAGACACTAACTATGTTATAAACTTGATTAAAAAACGTATATTCCCTAGTAATTTTTCCCGTATAATTGGAACTCACTATTTATTTTAATATTTTATTACGCTTTACAGGAGAAAAATTAATTTTTTTAGTTTTTTAGGGTACCAATTATCAGAAGACCAATTTTTTAAAGTTTCGCAGTCTTTAAGAAAAAATTTTCTGAATAATATTTGCAAGAGCTACTTATACATTTTTTACTCAGGAATTCGATGAAAGCACTAGTTTTTTTATCTTGGGTTTTCCTTACCCATAAAATCTTTTGTTTCTAGTTTTACTGATTTTGTCCAATCTCATATAGTTTGCATTGGTAGGCCATTTGAGCCTTAAGTGTTTGAAACATTTAAAATTATTTAATATTTTATTATTACCTTTTAATAATAATTCCACTTAAAAAAGTTTTAAAATCTAAATAAGTAGTATTTATTTTTTAAACGTTTTTTTAACTTTTGAGCTGCTTTAAGACGCTAATAATTAAAAATTTGTATCCTTTTTTTATAAAAATGCTTTTTTTAGTAATTTTTGAGTAGAATACAAGGTAAAAAAAAATAAATTTATCATTTATAATTAATCCTTTAAATTTATTATCTCCTGTTTATTGTCTCCTGTTTTATAGAAAAGTTGGAATATCAATTATGTTTATGCAATGATAGCATTGAAATTTTTTTATTCACTTTAGCAAAAACTATACGCCATTCTAAATTTTTTTTTAATAATCAAACATTTTTATGCAGTGATTGAATTGAAATATTTTTGTAATTTCAAATATTTTTTGCAATAATAGCATTAAAATTTTTTTTTTGATTTTAGCTGAAACTGTACATCATTTAAAATTTTTTTCTAATAGTATCCTGTTTTATTAAAAAGTTGGAATTTTAAATATTTTTATGCAATGATTGCATTGAAATATTTTTGTAGTTTCAACAATTTTTATGCAATGACAGCATTGAAATTTTTTATTGATGCAATGTTTTTTAATAGTCTACTGTTTTATACAAAATATGTAATTATAAATATTTTTATGCAATGATAGCATGGAAATTTTTTTATTGATTTTAGCAGAGACTATATGCCATTCTAAATTTTTTTCTTATAGTCTCCTGATTTATTTAAAAGTTGGAATTTCAAATATTTTTATGCAATGATTGCATTGAAATATTTTTGTAATTTCAAATATTTTTTTGCAATGATAGCATTGAAATTTTTTTATTGACTTTAGCAGAAATTATACACCATTCTAAATTTTTTTTAATAGTCTTCTGTTTTATAAAAAAAATTTTAAAAATTAAAAAAATTCACTTTTTGGATATATTTTTAAAAATAATTAATTATTTTTACATACTGAAATTCATATTGGTTGTCTAGAATCTGATAAAATTATTAAAATTTCAATTTACACTGTTAGCAGTTTTACGTATCAAAGAAAGAAAATAATAAAATATAGATATCGGCTGTTCCAAGTATAAAGAAAAAATTAAAAAAATTTCATTCCGTTGTTGCATATATATTTGTCGTTTATAATATGAAAAATTCAGAAATATTTATCTTATAATTTCGGTGCTTCTATAATGTTAGGTAATTCCTATTGAAAAAAAAAATAATAATTTAGATGTCGGCAGTCTTAGTTATGAAAAAATAAAAAAAAAATATTTTAGATGTCGGCTGTTCTATGTATGAAAATATAAAAAAACAATAATAATTTAGATGTCGGCAGTCCAAGTTATGAAAAAATCAAAAAAAAATAATAATTTAGATGTCGGCAGTCTTAGTTATAAAAATTCGAAAAAAAATTAATAATTTAGATTTCGGCAGTCTTAGTTATGACAAATTCGAAAAAAAATTAATAATTTAGATGTCGGCATTTTTAGTTATGAGAAAATAAAAAAAAATTATTTTAGATGTCGACTGTCCTAGTTCTGAAAAAATAAAAAAAAAAATTTTAGATGTCGGCTGTCCTAGTTATGAAAAAATAAAAAAAAAAAATTTTAGATGTCGGCTGTCCTATGTATGAGGATATAAAAAAAAAATAATAATTTAGATGTCGGCATTTTTGGTATGAAAAAATAAAAAAAAATAATTTGGATGTCGGCAGTCTTAGTTATGAAAAAATCGAAAAAAAAAATAATAATTTAGATGTCGGGTGTCCTAGTTATGAGAAAATAAAAAAAAAAATATTTTAGATGTCGGCTGTCCTATGTATGAAAAAATTAAAAAAAAAAATTGGTTCTACATAGTTTTTTTGCTATTTCTCTTCAATGAATGCATTAAATAAAAAACCAAACAAAGTTCCTTTAAAAAATCGTTTATTAAATAGAATGCAATTGGGTTTTTACATTTTGATACAATCCATTTTAAAATATGAAGTGATGAAAATTACCACTTTTTACGTTTTTAAATTTTCAACTTCTTAGCTTTAAACAGTTGTAACTCGAAACGGTGAGCTCTAATTAAAAAAAAGAAAACGTCAAATCGATAGCATTTTTTCCAAGAAATAATTTGCACTAGAGTTTGTCTCAAAAGATCTCTTAGATCCTGAGAAAAAACAGTTTTAGTGAAAAAAAAATATAATTTTTTACCTTTTCGATCACTAACTTCTGAGATTGATTTCTCGAAATCATTTAATTATTTTTTAAAAATAAAAAGGTTGGGGGTATTTCTTCAAGGATTAATTTAAAACCAATTTCATGTATTTTCGTCTATACAATTCTTCATAAATGGATATTGAGTAAAATCGAAAATAATATAATTTTTCAATTATTTCATTCTAATATATATAGGATTAATTTGAACGCGAAAATAAATTAAATATTTAAACAAATAACTTTATTTAGAGCAAAAATAAAAAAATTTTTTACTTACCGAAAGTAGCAAAAAAAATCACGTCCTGGGGTCACTGTCACGATATCGTCAACGGTCCAACTTTGCATTGACGCTACGACTAAATGGCTGAATCGATACTGACGCGGCTTGGCAGATGTTCATATAATGGTGTCAAGTTTTTTTAGGAAGTGTTACCAACCGCCGACAATTGCCCATGTCTGAGATACGGAGAAGGTGCAATTCCTTAGATGACAAAATCGTTACAGTGACCCCACGGAGGGTTAAATTTACATAAAAAATATTATGTTCAAACATTTTTGAATAAAATTTAATACTTTTTTCATTGATTTTTTCAAACTTTTCTTATAATACCTGAACTACCCCTTTGAACCCCCCTTTTTAGGGTATATTTAAGGGTTGTAGGTCAAAACTAATGTCACATTCTGAAAGAGCGTGAAATTTTACTAATAGGATGAACTTTTTAGCCACGTATCAATAAGGAAACGTATTTATTTTTGCTCATTTCCAAAACTCTCCACCCCGGCGTTAATGAGTTAATTATCGTTAATTAATTTTTACATTAAAATTATAAGTTTTTCATTAAAAGTATAATTTTCACATTACAATTATAATTTTCTTAAAATCTCGATTTTTAGATGCCCTGGGCTTCCCTCAGCTGCCTTTTGTTCCTAGGTCTTTTTTTTTTGTAAAACTATTTTCTTTTAGTAAATTTAATGTTATTAAAAATTTTGTACATTAAAAATTACTTTTTATAACTTAAGACAGCTTTTATACAAACTTATTTATTATTTTCCGATTATTTTCTATTATAATATCGAAATAAAACAGTTTTTAGTTAAAAAAAAAAAAGGCCAGACGGATTTTTTAAATTTTTTGATTTTTGTGACTCTGAACAACTATGAAACAAATTTCCATTGGAATCTTGGGGGTAATTTGAATTTTTATTCAAATTGTTTCAGGGGCACCGTGCTAATTTATAGTGTAATTTAGAAAATGATTGTTGTTAACACTGAGCTTCAGGGATTAAAATCCAAACATTTGGCATTTACACTAAAATTTAAAAAAAAAACACTGAAACAATCGGTGTTAGATTAAATTTTCAAAGTTTACACTGAAGTGTTCGGTGTCTGCATTGACATTTCGGTGTTTACACCAAAATGTTGATACTAAACCCGAAACCAAATGCTATATTCATTGGAGTTGGTGTATCGGATATCTTTCTTAAAAATCTTTTAACTTTTTATGTCACAGTGAGGAAGAGTAGACGTAGTTAAAGGCTCCGGTAAAATAGTAAAAATTATTTTAATTTTAAAAAATTTTTAATATATTTAATTAATAAAGTTTTATCTGATGCAATGTTAAGTAAATTGTAAGTAATAAAAAATTTATTTTCATATCATTCATGACATTGAAAAAAAAAATTCAGTTTTAGCAAACAAAAAAATTCAGGTTCCATAATTTTTTTTTCTTTGTTAAAACTGCTACAAATAGCATAAAACTCCGGGAGATTGAAATCTAGAAGTAAGAAGTTGCTTTACGTAATAAAAAAAAAAAATTGATAATTTAATAACTAAAAGTACAAAAAAAATTTTTCCAAAACTTCAAAGTCGTTTTACTCGAAACAACGTCTTTGAAAACCATGTACACGATTGCGCGATAACTTCTGTACCGATTTACTTTAAATTTACTAAGCAACTTAATAAATGCACTAATTTCGGGATGACGTCGAGTTTTTCTTTTTTTATGTTCTCAAAAAATTTTTACAACTGCTTTTGCCCAAAAATTATAGGCCTTTTTTTTCATTTTAACTTTGTGTATCCGCCATTTTGTTCCTAATTAATTTTTTTGAAAAAACTCGACGTCATCCCGAAATTACGGGTTTTAAGTCTTATCAATTTTTTTTTGTATGTTTTAGATTATCCTAAGTCAAGATATCCTGTACAAAACTTTGAATTTTTTTTTTCAGAGACGCAAATACACCTCTCTCACGCAAAAATGACGTCATAAAAAACAAAAAAAATTTTTTTTTTTAATTATTAATATATTTCTAAACAATAAAAAAAATTTGATTCAAATATCTCTATCCGTAATTTCACAATCCTACCTTGAAAAGCAGCTAAAATATCGACATATTTAGGTAAAACGACCCTTAATTTAGAAGTAATGTTTGAAACAATTGAAAACTTTTGAGATTACGGCCAACATTATTAGTATTTTTCTAAAAATTTTCATTTCGGGGGCCATGATACGTGCTTAAATGTGCATAATATTTTAATAAAGATTTAAAATAAATTATTAATCATGAATTTTAACAGCAAAATTAATATATTAATAAAAATTTATTTCTTAAAAATTTAATTTATCGCGTCAATCAGGCAAACTTAGTCATATTAAAAGTATATACAAAAAATTCTCTAAAAGGTGTTAAATATCATTGATACGATAAATATAATAAATAATATGCTGCAGATAAAATTTGTATCCCTTCTTATTCTAGTTCCACTCCTACAACTCCAATGTCACCCCCACTACTATAGTTAGAAATTACATCTAAATTTTCAGCGTTTTTATGAAAGTTGTTAATTTTTGGTGTTTATTGTGGTGTTTTTTTTCAAATTCCGAAATTACGCCAAATTTTCTCGGTGTTAATTTAGAAGTTTTTTTTGGTGTTTTCTTGAGTTTTTTTTTATGAGGAAAGAAAAATCAAAGAGTACGAGTTCCAACTTTGAAAAATTTGTAAAAAAAGTTTATCCCTTGATTGTGAACAAGCTCATAAAAGATTGATATTAACTTCTGCAGAATTCAGTATCAATTCTCTAAACAATTATTGATGTATCTTAAAAAATAATGTATATGTAGTTATATCAGGTATAGGTAAAAAAAATGGGAACCCTATAATTATTGGTAGTAGATTTTAAAAAGCTGAAGGTTTTAGTGGATATCTTGTTGATTCTACTATGCTAAATATTTGTATTCTGTCAAAATTATCAAGTAAATTAGAAGTTTTTGAAGTAAAGGACATTCAAGCAAAATCAATGCTTTTTATTTATAATGATATTTTCTATGCATCAGATCTATTACACTTTCGTTAAATTAAATATACAAAATTAAAAAAATAATTAAGACTTTGATAGTGTATAAATTGCACCAAATTATAAACTAAACATATCGTAATTTTGTAATCAAATTTATTTTTTAAAAGTATTTCTAACAAATGCTTTTGGTAATATTTAGCCATTAAAGATGCAAAATAATATAAATAAAATATAATAAAAAGTATAAATCTTTTTTATTAAAAAACTTATTTACATTTTTTTCAATTATGGTATACATGAATCAAGAATAAACCTTTTTTTCTGATAATTTTGTGCATAATTTAATGACACTTGTTTGAATAAAGTATAAAAAATTGTTTAAAAAAAAAGCAGAATTTCTGAAAATATTATTTAATTAATTACTTATGCTGGCTGGACAAACAAAAATAATTTTTTTCATCGCATTCTAAATTATCGACGCTACATACATATATGACATCATACAGAGCTGCAAGTCAGGGACCGACCAGCAGGTTTTTAGGGATTTGTGATAATAAAAAAATTATTTTATGGGGTAGTTGATAGTAAATTTTTGCGCTGATTTTAATGGTAAATACAGTTTTTCCCGAAAATATTCGGGAGTGCCCGAAATGAGCAAAAAAAGCCGAATTTTTATGTAAAGTTTTCGTTAAGTTATTTTTTGGGTTCTACGGAGAAAAATAGGTTCAGAAATGCTTTTGTATCATAAAAAACTTGGATCCTGAATTATTTATCTCAATTAAAAAATCAAGAAAATTTTAAAATTTATTCGACTACGCTATATTACGCAAATATTACGCAACCTTCAAATGTTTTTTAACAAAAATATTTATTTATACTTTTTTTGGTTATAAAATTTTAAATTCTTATTTACATATGTTGTTGGAACATTCGGAGTTAAGAAAAAAGTGTTTATATCTGTTAAGGTTAGATTGATTAGTTTATTGATATAAGTCAAGTTATTTACAGCTGTGCTGCGGTTAAAAATAATAACGACAGTCAAAATAATGAATTTAAGAAATTATATTAAAATTAATAATTATTTATTTATTTTTTATTTTTTAAAAATCAACGGGGATAAAACCCCTTACAAAAATTTGCATTATAGTATATAATAATTTCATTTTTTTAATATGATGGCACTTGCTTTGTACAAAAATAGATTTATAATTTAAATTGCATCTTATAAATCGTATCGTACTTTGGTTTCTATGGTATAATTATAGTTTTATTTTATTTAATTTGATTATATATTTAAATTCTAAAAATTATGAACTTTATTTGGTAAACTCAACTTAAATTAAATTTGAATATAATTTCTTTGATATGGCTACCGAGTAAACATTATTTTATTAATTAAAAATTAAATTATAAACTAAAACCAACAGATGGTATTATTCAATTTTTCCTAAGTTTTCTTTTACTGTTTTGAAGAATCTAAGCATTGATGGATCAAAGATGTCAACCTTATCGCTTATGCTATTATATGTTTGAGACATACTAAAAATGGATGACTTATGTCTAGAATATCTAATTTCTAAAGGAACTGTAAAGAGAATTTTTTGCAATATATTTCTATTTCTCAATTTGATTACAGGAACACTTAAATCAATTCTAGCTAGGATTTCAATTGCATCTATATTATTATTTAAAATATTATATAAAAATTTGATTTCACTAATATTTCTAGCCGATTCTAGTGTTATCATATCGCTTGATTTTGCTAATTAAAGGAAAAAATCTTTAAAATTAAAGTGATTTATTAAAATTTTTTTTTTTTTTTTTAAGTTTATATGGCGGGCTTATTAATAAACGGCAAACAAACAGATATTTTATATTCTATGATCAATTACAAAAAAAAATTAAAAAATAGATTATTTACTTAAAATTAAGTTAATTTTAACATTACTCTAACAAAAATAACCACGCAGTCCAACTCCCTAAATCAGGGAGTCCGACTCCCTGAATTCAGGGAGACGGACTCCCTGTTTTAGAGATTTAACTCACTGATTTAGGGAATTAACTTCCTGATTTAGAGAGTCCGACTCCCTGAATATAATAAATTAAAAACATGAAAAAAGAAACTTTCCACATTTCCTGGGGGTTTTCGAGGTTAAGAAAAACGTTTTTATTAAAGAAAATTTTCATTTTTTTACCCCAGCATATTTTCCCACTTTCCAAGATGGCAGATCAAAAAACTGAAAAAAAGGAACTTTCTACATTACCTGGGGGTTTTAGAGGTTGAGAAAAACGTTTTTATGAATGAAAAGTTTCTTTTCTTCACTCCTGAATATTTCCGATTTTCCACGATGGCGGATCAAAAAACTGAAAAAAAGGAACTTTCTACATTACCTGGGGGTTTTAGAGGTGAGAAAAACGAATTTATAAATAAAAATTTTCATTTTTTCAATCCTGAATATTTTCCGATTTTCCAAGATGTCGGTTCAAAAAACTGAAAAAAGGAACTTTCTACATTACCTGGGGGTTTTAGAGGTTGAGAAAAACGAATTTATAAATGAAAATTTTCTTTTCTTCACTCCTGACTGCGTGGTTATTTTTGTTAGAGTAATGTTAAAATTAACTTAATTTTAAGTAAATAATCTATTTTTTAATTTTTTTTTGTAATTGAACATAGAATATAAAATATCTGTTTGTTTGCCGTTTATTAATAAGCCCGCCATATAAACTTAAAAAAAAAAAAAAAATTTTAATTAATCACTTTAATTTTAAAGATTTTTTCCTTTAATTAGCAAAATCAAGCGATATGATAACACTAGAATCGGCTAGAAATATTAGTGAAATCAAATTTTTATATAATATTTTAAATAATAATATAGATGCAATTGAAATCCTAGCTAGAATTGATTTAAGTGTTCCTGTAATCAAATTGAGAAATAGAAATATATTGCAAAAAATTCTCTTTACAGTTCCTTTAGAAATTAGATATTCTAGACATAAGTCATCCATTTTTAGTATGTCTCAAACATATAATAGCATAAGCGATAAGGTTGACATCTTTGATCCATCAATGCTTAGATTCTTCAAAACAGTAAAAGAAAACTTAGGAAAAATTGAATAATACCATCTGTTGGTTTTAGTTTATAATTTAACTTTTAATTAATAAAATAATGTTTACTCGGTAGCCATATACCATAATTGAAATAAATGTAAATAAGTTTTTTAATAAAAAAGATTTATATTTTTTATTTTATTTTATTTATATTATTTTGCATCTTTAATGGCTTAATATTACCAAAAGCATTTGTTAGAAATACTTTTAAAAAATAAATTTGATTACAAAAATACGATATGTTTAGTTTATAATTAGGTGCAATTTATACACTATCAAAGTATTAATTATTTTTATAATTTTGTATATTTAATTTAACGAAAGTGTAATAGATCTGATGCATAGAAAATATCATTATAAATAAAAAGCATTGCTTTTGCTTGAATGTCCTTTACTTCAAAAACTTCTAGTTTACTTGATAATTTTGACAGAATACAAATATTTAGCATAGTAGAATCAACAAGATATCCACTAAAACCTTCAGCTTTTTAAAATCTACTACCAATAATTATAGGGTTCCCATTTTTTTTACCTATACCTGATATAACTACATATGAGCGTACCAGATCGACAAGGGCGTTGTTAAGGGTCTAATGGCTAGGATTATTAGTAATTAAATAGATAAATATAAATAAATACTTACAAATGTTGTCCAGGATTGGTTATCCAAATAAGCACAACAAGTTATTAGTTAGAATAAACTTTATTATAAAAACGAGTATAAAGTACACGTCCGAAAACTTATAGTGTTTAACTACCATTTTGACTGACTGTGTTACAGTTTTTAATTTTACTTATATAATGTTGACATTGTTTATAGTTATAAGTTATTCAAGTAATTCATAACAATATTATTTAATATTTCTTAATTTTAATGCTTGACTCGCATAATTTGTTTATATTTCTCAATAATACGTTTTGCTTAAATACTAAAATTACATAATTATAAATATTATTTGTTTGCTTAAACATCAAAAATGCAATGATGTCATAACAGCGTATAGATTTTTAAGTAAAGAAAGTAAGAACGGTTAGGCATAGAGGAATCAACGAAAAACAGATAGGTGCGTGCATAAAAACGGGCTTTTTAAAGATTACCAACAGGGGCCCAATATATAAAAGAACCTGCAGAGAAAGTAAATATTAATTCGTACCTGAACGGAGCCTTCTCGTTCTCTTCTACTTCTCATTCGTAAAAATCTATACTCCCTTGTTGAAATGGCCCGCTCATATACATTATTTTTTAAGATACAATAATTGTTTGGGGAATTGATACTGAATTCTGCAGAAGGTAATATCAATCTTTTATGAGCTTGTTCACAATCAAGGGGTAAAATTTTTTTACAAATTTTTCAAAGTTGGAACTCGTACTCTTTGATTTTTCTTTCCTCATAAAAAAAAAACTCAAGAAAACACCAAAAAAAACTTCTAAATTAACACCGAGAAAATTTGGCGTAATTTCGGAATCCGAAAAAAAACACCACAATAAACACCAAAAATTAACAACTTTCATAAAAACGCTGAATTTAGGTGTAATTTCTAACTATAGTAGTGGGGGTGACATTGGAGTTGTAGGAGTGGAACTAGAATAAGAAGGGATACAAATTTTATCTGCTGCATATTATTTATTATATTTATCGTATCAATGATATTTAACACCTTTTAGAGAATTTTTTGTATATACTTTTAATATGTCTAAGTATGCCTGATCGACGCCATAAATTAAATTTTTAAGAAATAAATTTTTATTAATATATTTATTTTGCTGTTAAAATTCATGATTAATAATTTATTTTAAATCTTTATTAAAATATTATGAACATTTAAGCACGTATCATGGCCCCCCGAAATGAAAACTTTTAGAAAAATACTAATATTGTTGGCCATAATCTCAAAAGTTTTCAATTTTTTCAAATGAAATGTCGATATTTTAGCTGCTTTTTAAGGTAGGATTGTGAAATTACGGATAGAGATATTTGAATAAATTTTTTTTTATTGTTTAGCAATATATTAATAATTAAAAAAAAAAATTTTTTTTGTTTTTTATGACGTCATTTTTGCGTGAGAGAGGTGTATTTGCATCTCTGAAAAAAAAAATTCAAAGTTATGTACAGGATATCTTGACTTAGGATAATCTAAAACATACAAAAAAAAAATTGATAAGACTTAAAACCCGTAATTTCGGGATGACGTCGAGTTTTTTCAAAAAAATTAATTAGGAACAAAATGGCGGATACACAAAGTTAAAATGAAAAAAAAAGCCTATAATTTTCGGGCAAAAGTAGTTGTAAAAATTTTTTGAGAACATAAAAAAAGAAAAACTTGACGTCATCCCGAAATTAGTGTATTTATTAAGTTGCTTAGTAAATTTAAAGTAAATCGGTACAGAAGTTATCGCGCAATCGTGTACATGGTTTTCAAAAACGTTGTTCCGAGTAAAATGATAAATAATTTATTTTAAATCTTTATTAAAATATTATGCACATTTCAGCACGTATCATGGCCCTCGAAATGAAAATTTTTAGAAAAATACTAATAATTTTGGCCGTAATCTCAAAAGTTTTCAATTGTTTCAAACATTACTTCTAAATTTCAACTTCTTACTTTTAGATTTCAATCTCCCGGAGTTTTATGCTATTTGTAGCAGTTTTAACAAAGAAAAAAAATTATGGAACCTGAATTTTTTTGTTTGCTAAAACTGAATTTTTTTTTTCAATTTCATGAATGATATGAAAATAAATTTTTTATTACTTACAATTTACTTAACATTGCATTAGATAAAACTTTATTAATTAAATATATTAAAAATTTTTTAAAATTAAAATAATTTTCACTATTTCACTGGAGCCTTTAACTACGTCTACTCTTCCTCACTGTGACATAAAAAGTTAAAAGATTTTTAAGAAAGATATCCGATACACCAACTCCAATGAATATAGCATTTGGTTTCGGGTTTAGTATCAACATTTTGGTGTAATCACCGAAATGTCAATGTAGACACCGAGCACTTCAGTGTAAACTTTGAAAATTTAATCTAACACCGATTGTTTCAGTGTTTTTTTTTTTAATTTTAGTGTAAATGCCAAATGTTTGGATTTTAATCCCTGAAGCTCAGTGTTAACACCAATCATTTTCTAAATTACACTATAAATTAGCACGGTGCCCCTGAAACAATTTGAATAAAAATTCAAATTACCCCCAAGATTCCAATGGAAATTTGTTTCATAGTTGTTCAGAGTCACAAAAATCAAAAAATTTAAAAAATCCGTCTGGCCTTTTTTTTTTTTAACTAAAAACTGTTTTATTTCGATATTATAATAGAAAATAATCGGAAAATAATAAATAAGTTTGTATAAAAGCTGTCTTAAGTTATAAAAAGTAATTTTTAATGTACAAAATCTTTATGAAAAATGACCAATTTTTGAGTTTTCAAATTTTTTACTTCTTAGCTTTAAACAGTTGTAACTCTGTGCCGTGAGCTAAAATTAAAAAAAAAGCGTCAACTCTATAGCATTTTTCCAAGGAGTAATTTGCACCGAAGTTCTTTTGTTTTATATATGAAATGACTTAAAAATTTGAATATGAATTAATATAAACATCGGCAGTCCTAAGAATAATAGAAAAAAACAAAAATTTTAAGAATTTAACTAAATAGTAAAATTCATATTGTCGGCTTACAATATGAAAAAACTACAAAAATTTCAATCTATATTGTCGGCTATTTGATATATCAAAAAACTGAAAAAATTTCACTATGAAATAAGATAGTTATCGGCAGTCTTGAGAATGAAAAAAATAAAAATTTTTTTAATTTAGCTGCATAGTAAAATTCATATTAGCTGTTACAATATGAAAAAACTAGAAAAATTTCAATCTATATTTCTGGTTATTTTATATATGAAAAAACTCAAAAAATTTCATTATGAAATAAGATAGATATCGGCAGTCCTAAGAATAAAAAAAACAGAAATTTAAAAAATTTAATTGTATGGTAAAGTTCATATTGGCTGTTTACAATATGAAAATACTACAAAAATTTACTTGCATGGAAAAAAATGAGGTATTACATCCAAATTAAAAAAAAAAAATACCTGGAGATTTTTTGGTGAAAAAAATTTTATAAAAAAAATAGGTCTTAATGTCATATTGGTTGTGAAATATCACCGGTGACAGTGCTATATACATACTTACATAAATACACTAACATACACACACATACATAATTTTTTTAAAAACTGGTTTTTAGAATCCTGAGATCTGAAAACGTGCGTATATGTCAAAAAATCAGAAATAAAAATTTCACCTAAAACAATGGGTCCTCTATGAGGAACCAAAAACATAAATATTTCATTCTAGAGTCAAATTAATATTGATTCTCTGCAATATAAAAAAACATCAAAAATTTCAATCTGTAATGTTAGTTGTTTTATATATGAAAAAACTCAAAAATTTAACCATATATAGAGTATAATGGATATCGGCTGTTCTATTTATGAAAACATTATAAAAATTATAAAAGTTTATAAAAAATATTATAAAAGTTTCACTCGATAGTAAAATTCATATTGATTGTCTACAATATGAAAAAACTGAAAAAATTTCAATCTATATTTTGGACAGTTTTATTTAAGAAAAAACCCAAAAAATTTCACTATCGAGTAACATGAATATCTTCTGTCCTATTTATGAAAAAAATAAAATAAATACTTCACTCCAGAGTAAAATTCATATTGATTGTCTAAAATATAAAAAAACAGTAAAAATTTCAATCTATATTGTTAGTTGTTTTACATATGGAAAATCCCAAAAATTTCACCATAGAGTAAAATGGATATTGGCTGTACTATAAATTGAAAAACAAATAATTATAAAAATTTCACTCTATAGTAAAATTTATATTGGCTGTCTACATTATAAAAAAAATTCAAAATTTTCAATCTATATTGCTGGCTGTTTTGTTTATAAAAAAGCTAAAAAAATTTCACCATAGAGTGAAATGGATATCGCCTGTCCTATTTATGAACAATAAAAAATTATAAAAATTTCATTCTATAGTAAAATTCATATTGATTGTCTACAATATCAGTTGTGATGAATATGAAAATAGAAAATATTTAAATATTAATTATCTACAATATGAAAAAAACTGCAAATTTTGTTAAAAAAACTGCATATCACTATATTTTATTTTCAATTATCATTTATTATCAATAATTATTTATGTTATAAAATATACCTCATTAGTTATGAATATTTATAAATAATCATGTAACTTTTTCTTAATATGAATTATAAAATTTTATTGTTAATTTTAGAAGCATAAAATTAATTCTGTTCTCATTCGTTTTTAAATAAAATTAAATTGCATTTTAATCACGTATGATACGTATGATTAAATTTATTATAATTAACTACATATGATTAAAATATGAAAAAATTAATGCACAAGAGTTTTTATTTGGTTAAGCCGAGCATCGCGAGGCCAATCAGCTAGTTTTACATTATAACCACGTGTTTTTAAAAAATTTTCTCAAATAAAATCATTTTATTCTTTTTTATTTTACAGTATGCTTCAAAAACTATGTCAGCTGAAGAAATGGAATACGATCTTGACGATATACGTATTGATGGACCCATAAGGCGCGTGCTTGCACCAGCCGCCCTTGAGGAGACTGATGATGACTCCGATTTTGAATATGTGCCTTTAGAGGATAAACGACACTCATTTGAGTCAGTAAAAGGTGGCCAATGAGACTGTTTTATAGAATGCTAGATCAGGCTTGAGTGAACTCAAACATTATTTTAAATTTAAAGAAAGAACTTGAATAAGATTTTTTTAAATTAACCAAAAATGGTTAACTTTACAACGTAATAATCACTTACAGTGTTTCGCCATAGTGTATTAGGTTGGCTCGTCAGTAGATACCTAATACACCTTATCTAGACACCGTTTAATTATTTAAAAAAACTAAAAATATTAAATTCTTGTTTTATCTTTTTTAATGACCAGTACTGGGCTATATGAAGAGAAACTTTAGAAGGTTCTTTTTATTTTTTCATAGATGTTTTTTTTTTATTTTTGTTAGACGTTTCGCCTATTTTATTATAGGCTTTTTCAATTACTATAATATATAATTATAAAATTGATATAAGGTAATTATAATTTAAATAAACATGATGATAAAATTTACCTATGAATAACTGTACATAAAAAATATATAAAATTATTTGTATAAAGTTTTTTCTATATAACTATTATAAAATATATTTAAATTTAAATTGATTGTTATTTAAAAAAAAAAATAACAATTAAAAATTATTGTTATACAAAGTATATATAAATTAAAAAAAAAATACATGACTATGTGTATCGCATGCTTTATGAGCAGACGACATGTAAATAATAATAAGTTGTATATTGCTATCGCCTCTTCAGTGTGTTGATGGTGTGTATATACGACACATTCACATTATTAGTATCTTCTTTTATATTTATTGTTGGTGCATGTAGATGTATGTTTAAGTTTTCAGATACTTTTCTTTTTACCCACATGCTTTTTGGATCAACTATGTATACATTATTGAAATCAAATTCATGATGTTCTGTATTTTGATATTGTGTTATAACAGGAGTTTTGTTTTTTTGATGTTCATTAATCCTCATGTATAAAGCACGTTTAGTTTCACCAATATACATTTGTGGGCAATCCTTGCATTTGATTTTATAAACATTTCCAGTTTTGTTGTGCTTGAAATCAATTTTTCCCTTTCTGATAAATTTGCTGAGGTCCTTATTAATGCTAGAGATTACCTGATATTTATTTTTGTCCATAATTTTTTTTATTTTATTGTAAAGTCCATATTTATATGGGACTTTTATAAAGATTTTATTTCTGTGGACATTCAGTTTGGCCTTTTGTATGTTTTGTGTGTTGAAATCACAATTTATTAGCAGATTTTTCCTTTTGTTGATATATTTCAAGATAAAATCCATAGGATATTTATTAGCACATAGGATCAATCTAACTAATTTCAAGTTGTTTTTATGAAAAAATCTTATCAGAAAGGATCAAGGCCCTATCTGTTAGGTTGTATACCATGGCTATCTTCTGATGAGTAGGATGATTGGATTCAAAATGTAATATTCTGCCTGAAAACGTTTTTTTCTGAAACCAATTTGTAATTACGATGTTCTCTTCATTTTTAATTATACTGACATCTAAGAAATTAATTGTTTTATTTAACTCTTCTTCAATGGTGAATTAAAGTTTTGTGTGATATTTATTAAATATGTTTAATGTACATTCAATTTTGTCTTGTAGAATGACTAGGAAAATATCATCAACATAACGTAAATAAATCATAGGGGTGTAATCTAACTGTTTAAGGCTTTCAGTTTCCAAATCATCCGTTACAATATCAGCTAAAAGTCCTGATATAGCTGAACCCATAGGGGTACCTTGTAATTGTTTGTATATAACATAGTTGAATGTGCAGTAAGTATTATTGTATAAAAACTTGATAGTATCAATAATTTCATTGTATGGCATCTTACAGTTAGTGTTGATGGTGTTGTATCTTTTATCAAGTCTCTGTATAACCTAGCTGATATTGTAAGAGCAGCGTGCGATGAGCGTCGTCAATATTTATTATAAATGTAGAACATAAAATTTTTAAATTTTGTACTTAATTTTTTGTATTTTTTATAATAAAATGTTTAAAATAAAAAAAAAAATAATAAAAATAGTAATAACATATTTTTTTTTAATTTTTCCCAAAAAAGAACATCTTTTTTTTCTGATTATTACAGCTTATCCAGTTGTTGCGGCCAACTCCTTAATTTTTTTTGGGCAATTTTTTTTTTATTTATTCATATAAATGTTAAAGTTTATCTACAAATAATTTTTTCGACATTTAATGCCCCTGGGGTGGTGTTTAACCCATAAAACCTTCAATTTTTTGAAATGTAAAAAAATGATTGATGAAGATTAAGATTATGACCAAAAAATCAACCTTTCCTGAAAATTTCAGCCCGATCCGAGCAGTTCTAATTTTTGCTCATTTTCAGCTCCCCCCAGAGACACGTTTTATCAAATAACTCGCGAAAATATAGATGAAACATTTAAAACCGAAAAGCTACTATTTCCTGAGTGTCTGAACATTCATTTTCCGCTATAAAATCCGAAGTGCCCGACCTTTTCATAATCCGGTCTTTCTAGCTAGGCGTGAAATAGGACCAAAATGAATGAAACCACAATGTATACAAAGTTTACTTAAATTTACATAAAAAATATGATGTTCAAACATTTTTGAATAAAATTTGATACTTTTTTCATTTATTTTTCCAAACATTTATGCCTGATTTATCCCTTTTTAAACTCCCCTTTTTAGAGTATATTTAAGGGTTGTAGGTCAAAACTAATGTCACATTCTGAAAGAGCGCGAAAAAGCAATCAAATTAATAATAGACAACTTTATAATTATTTATTTACATCAGGATCAGGAAAACCTAAATGAGATCACTTTGAATCAATGCATGAAATAATAAAAAGGTCTGATACCACAAAACAAAGTCTACTACAAGATAGTCTCGATGACGATGACTTTGACAATGGATCTGTTACTTCGAAAAGACATATTACTGAAATTGAAGGGTATGACCAACATTCAGTTGAAGAAAGTGAAGATCCAAGCACATATTATGAAGAGAATGAGGAGCAATATTTTAGTTAAATGACAAACCTAGAGCAGAATCCGACACCAATAACAATACAGAATCCTCGTCAAGAATTAAGTGAAAAGCAAGTTCCACTTCAAGAACTTGAAAATAGAAGTGGGAGCCAAAAGGTTTATTTTAAAAAAATATCTGTAATGTATACAACTATACATATTACATAAATATTTTTAAAGATGTAAATGTTGATTTAATTATTTATGTTTTTTAGTCCACAACCACCTAGTACATCAAAAAATGAGAAAAAAAGCTTATTTAAATTCTTGTTTAGAGACAGACAGATCCATACAAGATGCTATAAAATATTTTCAACAATCTGACAAACGAAGTGAAGAAAGAGAAGAAGAGGTTCACTCAAAAATTTCAGAATTTTTAAGCGTTTCAATGCAATATTATAAAAGACTATTGAACAATTCGACTAATGCATCAGCTGATACTCATTCCCATTTTATGAAAGCTAATAGAAATACACCAAACACAAGTTTCGCTAACTCAGTTATTGAAAAATCAACATCAAAGAATTATAAAGAATAGTGAAAGAATAACCCAAAAAGTACATGTAGTACAAAAATATAATAGACCTTTACCCTCCATCGAAAATCATATTCACTCCAATAAAGGATCAACAAAATTCACTCAAAACCCATCTTTCTAGTGTGATTTTCGCAGCCATTGGAATAAAAATGAAACAGAAATTAATATTCATAACCTTGCAGAAGTAGAAAATTTGAAAGACAACGAATTGGAAGAATCTTGGGCAGATTTAATAGATAAAAGTACTGACAGCGAAAGTGAAAATTATAATTAAAATGGAGACCAGATATATGATTGTTTACAAAATGGTAAACAAAAAAAACTAATTTATTAGCACATACAGTATTGTATTATTGTGTGTAATATACAATTTTTAGATAATTAAAGTAAAAAAAAATACTCTAATTCAACTAAGTTTAATTGAATCTAATTTAAAAGAATTTTATTTAAAAAAAAAAAAAAAATCTTAAGATTCTTCTTTTTTTAAAAATGATTAAGATTAATTAAATGATTAATTAAATCTAATCTAATTTAAAAAAGATTTATACTTAAAGACTTTTTTAAGTTTACATAAAATATATATGGGTAGATTTAAATGAAGTGAGTGCGACTTACATGGTCGGGTCTTCAAAACTGCCTTAAAGTGTTTTTTTCTGAAAGTACTACCAAAAATAAGTAACCAGCCTAATTTTTAGCCTCCCAGAGCGAAATCTCGATTTTTGGCAGCCATTTTAGTGTTTTTGACTGTCGTAAAAAAAGTAAGAAAAATGAGTCATAATTTTTTTTATTATTGCTGTAAAAAACTCACATTAACATGAAAAATTTTTTCCCTTTAGGTCCGGATAGGAAATTTCCCTGGCTATCCCATTACGGGGTCAAAAATTTTTTTTGAGTTGCGCATGCGCGAGGAATCGCTAAGATAGGCTGTTTTTTTTCAAAAGTCGATTTCTCAAACGCCTATTAGTGAAAAATCTTGTAACCAGGCTTAAAATTTTCGTTAAACCTTATATTTTTTGGCAAAAAAAACATTTCGATGGGACACTGCTTTTTGGGAGCTCTAGATAAAAAAATAGCAGCTTTCAAAACCTCATTTTTTACAAATTTCAAATTTCCCGCCAAGTCACGTGACCAATCAAAAATCTGACCAAAAATTTGGATTCCGCGGGAAATTTTACATATAGATATGTCTTTTCATGTTTTTAAAAGCGTTTATGTTAAAGCGGCGAAAAACAGTGAAATAATAAAGAATTTTCTGAATAATTTTGAATAATTTGGAATAATTTAAAAAATAAAAAAATTCCTTAATAAATGAGATATTTTAATCTTTCAATTTAAATTTCGCTGCTTTAACATAAACGCTCTTAAAAACATGAAAACATATATCCTTATGTAAAATTTCCCGCGGAATCCAAATTTTTGATCAGATTTTTGATTGGTCACGTGACTTGGCGGGAAATTTGAAATTTGTAAAAAATGAGGTTTTGAAAGCTGCTATTTTTTTATCTAGAGCTCCCAAAAAGCAGTGTCCCATCGAAATGTTTTTTTTGCCAAAAAATATAAGGTTTAACGAAAATTTTAAGCCTGGCTACAAGATTTTTCACTAATAGGCATTTGAGAAATCGACTTTTGAAAAAAAACAGCCTATCTTAGCGATTCCTCGCGCATGCGCAACTCAAAAAAAAATTTTGACACCGGAATGGGATAGCCAGGGAAATTTCCTATCTGGACCTAAAAAGGAAAAAATTTTTCATGCTAATGTGAGTTTTTTATAGCAATAATAAAAAAAATTATGACTCATTTTTCTTACTTTTTTTACGACAGTCAAAAACACTAAAATGGCTGCCAAAAATCGAGATTTCGCTCTGGGAGGCTAAAAATTGGGCTGGTTACTTATTTTTGGTAGTACTTTCAGAAAAAAACACTTTGGGGCAGTTTTGAAGACCCGACCATGTAAGTCGCACTCACTTCATTTAAATCTACCCATATTTAAAAATAAGTAGGTAAATAAAAAATAAAAATTAAGAAATTTATTCGTTATAAAGAATCATCTATTATTTAAACTAAAAAGATTCAAGAATTAATGCAAATAGTGTTTATTTTTTGTTTTAATTAAAATATATATTTAAATAAATATGTGATGAAAAGGTTATAATATTAATTTACTTAATAATGAAAAATGAAGCATATAATTTTTAAGTTGCAAGAAAAAGTAAGTCAGTTTATGTAAAACAAAAAATTTTTTTTTGTGGTAAATGTACAAATATAAATTAAATTTCTATTATTTTTTTAAGGCGGCTGTCTCATTTTTTAGTTGATTTTAAAGTGATTTTAAAACTGTTTTTTTTTTAAATGAATTTATTGCAAATTTATACAAATTTTTTTTTCAGCTTTTACAATAACATTAAATTATATTAAAAAAAATTTTTTTTTTGTTTTTCTCAAATCGTTCATTTTGCAGAGGGCGCTAAAGCAGAGGCTCGGGAAAAAAGGTGCAAAACGGGTGCCATCATAGCGCCTATAATAAACATCCGAATTAAAAAAAAAATATACATATTATTCTTTATAACATTCTTCAGTGAGTGAACCACAATGAACCAAAAATATAAAAAATTGACCAGATGGTGTACTTTGAAAGAAAAAATGCGAATTTTGGGTTCAAAAATGCACCAAAAATAGGAAATAATCATCTTTCTATTGCAAATTATGCCTAGCCCGTGGTTGGCTCACTGGCTTTTACTTTAATAAATACTCTGCTAAAATTGTAGATGAATATCTTTATTAGTTTTTAAGTTCTGCTGGGCACCGTAAACGAAGAAGTCATTTTGAGAAAAACAAGTTTAAAGTTTTTTTTTTACATAAACGCCTATTTGTTCTTGTAGAGTAATATGTTAATAACTCAAAAACCATATTTTTTTTTTCTTAAAAATTTTTTACTGTATTTTTGAATACTTTTTTGACAAGAAAAACAAAAAAAAAAAAAAATTGAAAAAAAATTAGACATTTTTGAGACAGCCGCCTTAATAAATAATGTTATATTAAAAATTAATCTAGATTTTTAAATATGTTTTAATAAAACTATTTACAATTCATGAATAAAATAATTTTTCATTTTTAAAAAAAATTTATTTAAAAATTTATTGCTTTCATATAGAAAAACCATCTTCCATTAGTCATTTAGCAATTCTTAACCTCTTCAATTTTGCAGTAACTTGGTCATCGTCATTTATTTCTGAAAAACTACTTTCATTTTGATGAGCAATGTTTTCAAAAAAAAACTCTTGATAGTCTGCTTCTTCTCTGCGAGCTTCTGCAACCCACTCATCGTTTATCAGGCCATGTCTTTCTTCACAAAATTTGTGTAGCAAAAAAACAAGTCTTCATAAATTTTAATGATGTTTCATAATGTAGATCAGGTCTTCTTAATAATATTCTCCAACGAGCCTTTAACCTCCCAAAGCTATCTTCAATAACCATTCTGGCTCTACTTAAACGATAATTAAAATTACCATGCCAAACAGGCATATAAACTGTCAACGGAAAAGATTTCATTACAAATTCTAATAATGGAAATGCTCCATCGCCAAGAAGAGGCTAAATAAGCTCTTTCTTCTTCAGAGTCAGGGAATTGTATTAATGACGAAAAGGCCATTCGAACTACATTATAATTGAATAAGAAGCTTCGAAGCTGTACTATATCCTATGCCGAACAAATTAAATACTGTTGTTAAATCTGTATTACATTTTAAAATAGTTAGAGCAACAGCTACTCTTTTATCAAGTGGAATAGCTTTTCTTAACTGTTTGTCTTGTTTTTTTATGCATGGTAAGTAATTTTTCATCTTCAGTGTCTTCAAAATCCTCATATTCCATGTCTTCTTCTGAATCCAAATTTACTAGTTCTCGCTCATATTGTATTTTCGTTATTCTACGTTTATGGCTATTATGGCACTTAAAGTATGGTTTTCTAGACATCTGTTTAAAAAAAAAAAATTCTTTTACAAAAATTATTTTTTATTCTTTTTCTGTAATATAACGTTTCAAGTGCATTTTTCTATGAAAGTCGCGCTGCAGTCCAAAAGTACCATCCAAAATTTTTTACGTAATACGTAACGAAAAATATTTTTTACAAAAGTTAAATTATAAATAATAAAAATTAAATTAACAAAACTAACAAAAATTAAGGTAACAATAAATAAACAGTTAAAAAGAATATATATTTGGCCAATAAATGTTATAAACAATTTCTATACCGTTGAATAGAATAACTTGCACTTAGAGTATGTGATAATTATAAAGTTAAATATCAAATTTTCACAAAGATAAATATTGTGCTACCAATCGTAGTAAATTTATACTCAATTAAAAAACCGTAGCTCTGAATCCAGTAATTTAAATTTTTCACCAGTTTACGTTCTTTTATATTCTTACCGACGAATGTAATTTAAATTTAGTTTTTTTGAAATATTCTATAGGCGATAGCGAGTGAAATGAAGTAAACTTGATGATTATGCGTTTTATTTTAATTAATTAAATACAAGTGAAATTACTAGTGCTGCAAGTGTAACTTTTTAAAAAATTCATTTTTTAAACAGCACATGACACGTAATAAAATTTTTAACTTTACAAATATTGTCATCGATAATAAAAATTATTTGTTTTTCTTGTTAAGTCGGTAACGTAAAGTTTTCACTACAAATTTTACAATTCTGTTAATAAAAAAAAATTATTTAATATTGATTTTGTTTGTTTAAATGTTTTTAGGTTAAATTTTAATTATTATCAGTTTAGTTTTGAAATATTAATTGGATACTGTAAACACGTTGGGTAGCTAATTGAGAAATAATTTGTATAATTTTGTAGGTGAAAATTTAATCTTTTATTTTAGGTATCATGTGAATAAATTCAAATTTTTTGAATTAATTTTATTCTTCGATAATACTTAAGTGAACTACCCAAAACACCAAAATTTTATCAGGAATACCAAAAAATTTTAGAAAAAAATTTCGGAAATCATAAAACGATAACAATTCTAGAGATAAAATAACAAGGTATTGCAACAAAAGTGAAAATTTGATTTGTGTCTTATATAAATTTTGCTAACAACATCTATAACAATGTAAATAAATTTTTTTCAAATGATGCTGCTTTTTTTAAAGAATGTTTCATTTTAAAAAACTATTCACAAAACGCACGTTCCATATCATTCATATGAGCGGGCTATGACCTTCATTTTCTAATAAAAGAAATATGCCAGCATATTGAGGGTAATATACAAATTATTCCACGCAATATGGAGCATTATTTGTCGGTTATTGAATATGTACGCGGTACAAAAATCAAACTGCAATTTATCGATAGTCTTAGATTTTTAAACACATCGCTCGAGAAATTGGTTAGTTTTTTGAACGACGATCAGAAAAAAACCCTAAAATCAAAATTTCCCAATAAAACTGATTTTGATCTTTTATCGATGAAAGGTATATGTCCTTACGAGTATATTGATTCGCGTGAAAAATTAGAAGAGACAAAATCACCCGAAAAGAAATATTTTTTCTCCAGATTAATAGACTCAGACATAAGCGATGAAGAGTATGCCCGGGCTCAATTAATTTGGGATAGATTTAAATGTCGTACGATTAAAGACTATTACATGCTCTACCTACAGTGTGACATACTTTTATTATGCGACGTGTTCGAGAATTTTCGCCAGGAAATGCTGAAATATTTTAATTTTGATCCTACAAATTACAGCAGCCTCCCCCATTTCAGCTTTGATGCTATGCTTAAGTTCACGAAGGTTGAAATCGAGCTATTGGCTGATATTGATCAATTAATGTTTTTTGAAAAAGGTATTCGTGGTGGTTTAGTTCAGGTTAATGAACATTATATAGAAGCAAATAATATTTATATGCCAGACTATAATCCCGATAAAGAAAATAAATACTTGCCTTATTTGGATATTAACGCGCTTTATTCTTGTTCGATGGAAAATAATTTTTTACCGAAAGACGGTTTTAAATGGGTGGAAAATTGTGAAAATTTTAATGCTCAAAGTATTTCTGATACATCACCAATTGGCTATGTTTTAGAAGTTGATTTAACATAACCAGACTGTATTCATGATTCTTTAAGTTGTCTTCCCTTTTGTCCGGAAAAATCTTTTCCACCTGGTGGAAAATCTAAAAAACTTTTAGCGACCCTGCAAGATAAAAAAAAACTATGTAATATATTATAGAAGCTTGAAACATGCTTTAAAACACGGTGTTAAATGTACAAAAATTCACAAAATCATTCAATTCAATCAGAGTGATTGGCTCTCATCTTTTATTCATTTTTGTATCAAAATGAGACAAAATACAACTACTGCTTTTGAGAAGAACTTTTACAAACTGGTTTTAAATAGCATTTTTGGTTAGACAGTAGAGAACTTACGCAATAGGTCAAAAATTAATCTTTCGGGATTTTTGTATCAAAATGAGACAAAATACAACTACTGCTTTTGAGAAGAACTTTTACAAACTGGTTTTAAATAGCATTTTTGGTTAGACAGTAGAGAACTTACGCAATAGGTCAAAAATTAATCTTTCGGGAAAATGGGAAGGTCGAGCAGGAATTGGAAATTTAATTTCCCGACCCAATTTTAAAAGATTGCAACTTTTTAGTGATGATTTTGCTGCCGTCGAGTTGAATAAACTGCAAATAACATATGACCGCCCGATTTTTACGGGTTTCTGTATTTTGAATATTGCCAAACTAATTTTGAACAATTTTCATTTTGACTTTATTTTGCCCTTATGTGGGCCAAAAGCCCATCTTATTTACACAGTTACTGAAAGCCTAATCTACTGCTTTACGGGTATTGATCCTTACCGAATTATTCGGGAAAATATAGAAAAATTTGATACAAGTAATTTTCCGCCAGATAATAAGTTTGGGATTCCACCTATGCATAAAGGTTATCTCGGTCTTATGAAGTCTGAGACAGCTGACCGTATAATTCGGAAAGTCGTTGCCCTGTCTGCGAAAATGTATGCAGTTTTGACCGAAGATGACGTAGAAATGAAGAGAGCAAAGGGTGTTAAAAATTATTATGTTGAAAAAAATTCAAAGTTTGAAAATTATGTAAAATGTTTATTTGACAATGAAATTTCAACATGTGAACAGAATTCTATTAGATCTAAGCATCATAATGTATATACAGTTTCTGAAAAGAAAATTGCCTTACAATGTAAAGATGATAAAAGATGGCGTATTCCAAATACAGTGGAAACTCTGCCTCATGGACATTATAAAATTAAGGAATTTGAGGAAATGCAATAAATAAAGATTTTTAAAAAAATATACTTATTGTTTATTTATTTATTTAATACATCAGATTTTTTTATCCAACTATTATATGAATTATCAAAACCAAGCCACTTAACAAAAACCTTATCCCCTCTTGATTTTAAAATTTTTTCAACTAGATAAACATTTTCAAAATTCGTTTTCGAAAGCTCAAATTCGAAAAAACTGCCTGAAATTACATTATCTTGATAGTCTTTTAAAATATATGTCACTGGATTCGTGGATTGAACTTTTTCAATTGTAAAAACTTCAGTAGACCATGATGGTAAGTAGCCCTTCTGAAATATTATTATTATTTAGCCCTTCCATACTATTATTATTATTTAGCAGAAGTAAATTATCGTAAAAAATTGAATGAGCAGCAATAAGACGAGTGTAAAAAACGCAGTAATAATTTTATAATCGTATGCTTTATATGAGTGGTTCTTACAAATTTAACATTCTTGTAAGTGTTCTCTGCATTCAATACAAGCTAAGATTTTATTCGCTTCTCTGTATTGAATCTCATTCAAGTGGATTCCACATATATCGATCATTTTCCTCGTGCAGACTTAAATTTTTATTTTATAAACCTGAGATTTAAACAAAAAAAATTTTTTTTTTTGTTATATGGGACTATTTTTTAATTTTTTTTTTTTTACGTCCATCAATTTGCTCCATTCGAAATTGCAAATCTCTAATAATTTCAAATGTTGTATCGTCGATATTAAATTCTTCCAATTTTTTTACAACTAAACTGTTTAAATCAATTTTTTCTTCAGGTTCTTTTTTTTTTCATTAATAAGCGCCAGGAAATTTTTTAATTCGTCGGTAATACGTTCGTTTGTTTGCTTAACTTTAAATTTCAAACTGTCGATTTCATCAAAGTTTCAACAGGTTCCTGATTCTTATCGGTAGTCGAATCTTCGGTGCTTTTTAATATATTTTCATTGGACGAGGTTTCCTCATCTGGATTTTTTTTTTCGAACCAATCAAATTTAAAATTTTACCAAGCTTTTCTGTCAAGCGCTCATCAATCTGTTTATATTTAAATTTCAGGCTATCAATTTCAGAAATTTCTGGATTTTCATTGTTTTTATCCTCAATATCCAGTTTTTTTTCAAAATTTGAAAAATCTGATTTTTCATTTTTATTTTCATTATTATTTTTAACAATTAGTTCTTGGACTATAATTTTTGCATTTTCTTTCCCATCATTAATCACCCGCGTCAATTCCTCGGTCAATCGTTCTTGCAGAGCCTTGACCTTGAACTGGAGATCATCCAAAGTTTGGGTCGCGAGGTCCGGACCCCGGGGACCCCCCGAGGCGACGTCGACAGCGGGCGCGGCCAGAAATTTGTTATTAAATTCGTTCATAATCACATTTCTGACGTGTGTTTGAATTAAGCCCGAAAACTTTTCAAATTATTTTGAAATTCGTTCTTCGGTTTGTAAATTTTTAAATCTCAATTCATTGACCTGTTGAGAGAAATTATTTTGAATTGCTGTTTCGCGATTCGCGACTAATATCTCAAACTCTTCCGAAGTTTTTCTAATTTTTTCATCGGTTTCATTTATAAATTGTAGTTGTTCAACAGACAGGGAATTTTTAAATTTATCCTAAACACCAATTTTAGACGCGTTTTCAATCAAACCTTCAATTTCAAAAATTTTATAAATATTCAATTTTTCAATTTGATCTGACAGTTTTTTTATTTGTTTTCTTAAACCCTCATTGTCTTGTAAAATTGTCTTATAATGCTTGTACCAGTTTCCAAATTCATAATAATTTTCTTCAGTTTTCCGCTTTTTCCCATACGGCATACCAAATTTATCCACAACAGGCATGATTAAAATGATAGATTTTTACGGTTTGATCGTTTATTTATAATAATATTCATCTCTATAAGTTCCTCGATTATTGACGCAATTTCATTGGAAACCGATGTGTTCCCAGCCTCTCGTTCGCTTATTAACAATCGCAATCGATCTACAATCTCATCCGGAACATCAAACCAGACATATTGTTTTGGACATGGGCTGTATCTCACTACATCTGTGTTGGGTTTTTTTAATCTCACAAACCCCCTCCCCTCTTTTTTATTCTGATTTTTCTTTGCTAAAGCAGAAACGATTTCCCTATATTTGAAACTATTGCTGCTTTTAATTTTTTTTTCCATTATTTTGCAGATATGCGTCTGTGTCCTTTAATATGTCCAGATATTTGCCTCGATCGTTGTAAGTATAATCCTTTTTCTGAGGACGATCTTTGAATATCAGGTTATAAAGACCTGGCGTCCCTCTATAAACATCATCGCCTACAATTATATTACCCCTAGAATTAAACGATAATAGTTTATTGCCTAAATAAAGCTGCTCATCGGACTTTACATGTGGACCATAAACAATGTCATTCGTGTTGGAATTTTAATAAAATTCTTTCAAAAATTGATGAGGGAGGGGGTGAACTGTCTGAAGATAATCATCCAGGTTCATTCCAGTATCCATTGCTGACGAGTCATTTAAATCTGCATTATTGACACTGGATAAATCTTCAGCATCGCTGTAATTGGACTCGTCACTGGAACTTTTATCGTCATCGCGATCATCAGAAACATGAGAAATGCCCAATATGTCAGATATTTCATCTTCAGAAACGTGGGCATCGTGTAAATTTTCACGATTTTCACGATTTTCACGATGAGATGTTTCTTCGACTGGATTTTCATGCAATCTTTTGTTTGGGTACGTCGAATGCGGGGCCGATAAAGAAGATACCTCAAAAATTTTTCTTTTTTTTGATGGTGATTTTTTTCTAACCTCGTTTTTAATCTCAACCGGTAAATTATCTATGATTTCTTTTTTAGAAGTCGAAACAACTGTATTGGAGGGGGTGGTTTTTGACTTGGCGATACTTTCCAAGGGTTCGATAATCGGTTTAAATTTTTTTGAAAAAATTGCATCTTCACCAGCCGCATGCTCGCTCAATAATTTATATTTTTTTCAAATAACTTTTTGATTCTAGAGTCTTTTCAATTTCATGAGCTAACTTTTCATCCTTCATTTTCGACGTGTTAATTGTTCGACATCTAGTCACAAACCGTGTGTTTTTACAAAATTATATTATGGTTAAAGCCCAATCTGTATCTCCCTGAATTAATACCAGCTTATTTATCAATAACTAAAAATCCAAATTCGTTTTCGCGCCAGCATTCAGCGCAAATTTCCAAAAATTTTTTAAATGACATGTCGCCGATTACATGGTTTTTATATATATTATGCAGGCTGAACTCATCCTGACGAAAAGTTATTAAAAAATTGGCGTTATCGCGAATACCATTTTTTGGTGAACTCGTGTAACTCTGACATAAAAAAAACGTATCCAGACCAAATTGTCGACCCATTGTAAAATATAGTTTAATTACATTGATGTCGTCCGATGCAAGGTCATATAAAATCATTATACTATAACGTCGTGCACGAGATGGATGAATCACTTTCTCTTTATTCGAAAATTCAAAGTATCCTATACGTTTGATTTTCCTCAAGACACGCTTTAAATAACAAATTTTTTTTTGAAACAAAGTTTTTGAGTATAAATATAAATTTTTATATCTAGGACCAAACTCGTCTAACAATAGACTGACTAAAATCGTTGTTTTACCGCACCCTGAAGGACCAATTATCAGAGCGCGAATGGTTTCGGGCCAACGAGGTCCATGCTTGAACCTATGTCTTTTAATATTCCTTTCGCGAAAATTAATAATTTTGATACATGGTTTTTGCAATTTTAGTTTCATTTTCTTTGAGATATATATTCAAACTAAAGATGTTGGGTTTAACAGACGGTTTATATATTTTTTGATGCGGTCTAGATTTAGGTTTTAGTATATAAATAGGAGTCGACATGATCAGTCATGTTTAGTCACACTTCCTTTTGAACTTCATTTGCCAAGATATAGGTAGCCTTAAAAAAAAATTTTTTTAAGGTTAAATAAGGGATAAAATTTAAATATTTCTAGAATATTTAGGTAAAAAAATAAAATGTGTATTCTGTATACATATAATTTAAAATTTCTTTTTTTTATTAAAGGTGAATGCGTGGAGTCTGATTTCGTGTCGCAGGTTGTAGAATTTCCACAGAAGGATAGAATTTTAGTTGATTTTCAAGAAAATATTTTGCAAATAACTTTTTTTTTCATCATAATAATTTTAGCTTTATGTCAAATTTTGATTCTAGTTTATGTATACAGAAAAATAAGAAGACTAGTTTTAAGTTTTTATAATACACGAAATAGTGATTTGCCAATGTTTTCATTATAAATAATATTTTTACAAACAAATTTATTTAATACAGGAGTTTTTTTAAATTTAATTTCTAACGTAAATAAAATTTGGTTTTAAATATATAAATAAAAAATAAGCCATAGACATAAAAACGACAAGGCAGATAATAATATTAATGTATAATAAATTTAAAACTTTTTCTTGATTATTATTTTGCAGGTTAAGACCTTCTTTTGAAATTTCTTGTATAATAACATTTTTAGTCATTGCTAAAAATAAATTAAGATGATTTAAAAAAAAATTTTTTTTCAAATGTTGTATTTCAAAATAATTACTTGATCTTATTGGTTTGCAGACACCGAAAGTATTCTCATAATTATCCATACAAACACAAATATTTGACAAGCATATTGAGAAATCGAGAAATTTGCATATTTCATTGAATTCACAAAAACTTTCTAACGTTAAGGCTTCTATGTAAAACATCAAATGATTTATAAAATTAAAAAAAAAAAGGTTATGTAAATATACACACTTTTAACGCATTTATTTTTATGGAGGAATTTATCAAATTCACATGTCGAGCGTCCTTGAATAATAAACACTGGATTAAAAAAAAGAGGATTATAATGATATAATATAAATAAAATTTATTATAAGAACGATACCTGTGGATAAAACTAAAATAAATATCTTGAAAGAGTCCTTCATGCTTACAAATAAAAATAAATGAAAGTGTGAATGTTTGGAATAAATTTTTATGTATATTAATTAAAGCAATTCATAAATTAATTAATAAATACTATATTTTTACGTTTCCTCTTCTTCACAATTTTTTAAAACTGTATTAAAAATAAAAATTAAAAAAAAAAATTTTTTCAAAAATTTTGCAAACGCAAAATATATGAAAAAATTTTCAGAAAATGCTATGGGAAAGCTTGGAAAAACCTTGAAATTTGAACCTATCCCCTTAACACACTACTATACAAATTTAAAATAATTTAGCAATAAATAAGTGAATAAAACCCTTGCCCTTCATTTCCCACGTAAAAAGATTAAGCTTAATTGTGGGTAAATAAAGGGTCAGTCCGTAAACCCAAAATTAAGCTTAATCTTTTTACGTGGGTTATAACAGCATCACAGCGCAATTTTGAGAATTTTTAGTATTGGCATTTAGTAATGGCATAGAGTAGGTATACCTTAAACTCGATTTAAATAGCACACGAGATTTGCTCAAAACCATGAGCAAAATCTCGTTGTTGACATAAATCTATATTATACTAAAAACTTTATTAAAATTTAATTAAAATTAATGTTTCATTTACTCTTAATTAAGTTTAAATATTTTTTTATGTACATGGGTAGATTTAAATGAAGTGTATTTGAAGTGTATGGTCGGGTATTCAATGTTACCCCAAAGTGTTTTTTTCTGAAAGTACTACCGAAAATAAGTCACCAATCCAATTTTTAGAAAGAAAAAGGTTTTTTCTTTTAATTTTTAGATGTTTTGTGGGTAGAATTAAATGAAGTGAGAGCGATTTATATGGTCGGGTCTTCAAAACTGCCCCAAATTGTTTTTTCTGAAAGAACTACCAAAAATAAGTCACCAATCCAATTTTTAGCCTCCAAGAGCAAAATCTCGATTTTTGGTAGCCTATTTTGTGTTTTGGACTTTTATAAAATAAGTAAGAAAAATTATCTCTAATTTTTCTTATTTTTTCTGTTAAAATCTCTCATTAAAATGTAAAGTTTTTTCCTTTTAAGTTTGGATAGGAAATTTCCCTCTCTATCCAATTCTGGAGTCAATTTAAAAAATTTTTTAAAATAACTCCAGAAAAAATTTTTTATTATTTAAAAAATTATTTGAGCAGCACATGCGCGAGATAGGCTATTTTTTTCAAAAGTCGGTTTAGGCTTAAATTTTTCCTTGAAATTTATATTTTTTGTCGAAAAACAAATTTCAATGGTAAATTGCTTTTAGAGAGCTCTAGATAAGAAAATAGCAAATTCAAAAAGCTTATTTTGCACAAATTTCGAATTTTCCGCCAAGACACTTGACCAACTAAAATGCTGACCAAAAATTTGGATTCCGCGGGAAATTTTACAAAAGAATATATCTTTTCATGTTTTTAAGAGCGCTTATCTTAAAGCAGCGAAATTTTAAATTGAAAGATTAAAATAAATATTTCAATTAAAATAAACATCTAATTTTTTATTTTTTAATCTATACTAAATTATTCAAAATTAATCAGAAAATTCTTTATTATTTAGCTGTTTGAACAAAAAGCTTTTAAAACAAAAAAGATATATCTTTATGTAAAATTTCTCGCGGAATCCAAATTTTTGGTCAGATTTTTCATTGCTCACGTGACTTGGTGGAAAATTCAAAATTTGTAAAAAAATGAACTTTTGAAAGCAGCTATTTTTTGATCTAGAGCTCCCAAATAGCTACCCGGGAAAAAATCAATCATGTATCCCCATACATGACCATGTATTATTATCTTCATACATGGCGATACATGGCCATATATCGATTATGTCTCTGTAGGACTGTATACTCCCATATATGATCATACATGACAATATATAAGTTATTTTTAATTTATTAAAAATAAAAAAAAAAAAAAATTTACCGGGATTTGAACCCGGGCCGTCGCGGTGCGGCATCATCATAAACAAACAGTTAACTGACTGAGCTAAATTACTATTTGAACATTGAACGTGATTTTTATATATTTATTCGGAATATTTTTTTCTCTAAATTTTAATTATTTATTATTATTAATTTATGTTTTATTATCAATTATTTAAAATTTATTCAATAAAAAAAAATTAAAATAATTAAAAAAAGAAATAAATATAATTATCTAAAATTAAATTTATAATATAGAAAACACAATTTTTAGTTTTAAACTATGAAAAATTTAATTTTAGATAATTATATTTATTTCTTATTTTTAATTATTTTAATTTTTTTTTATGAGAGGGAAATTTCGTATCCAAACTTAAAAGGAAAAAACTTTTCATGATAATGAGAGTTTTTAACAGAAAAAATAAGAAAAATCATCTCTAATTTTTCTTACTTATTTTATAAAAGTCCAAAACACAAAATAGGCTACCAAAAATCGAGATTTTGCTCTTGGAGGCTAAAAATTGGACTGGTGACTTATTTTTGGTAGTTTTTTCAGAAAAAAACACTTTGGGGCAGTTTTGAAGACCCGAACATACAAATCGCTCTGACTTCATTTAATTCTACCCATAAAACATCTAAAAATTAAAAGAAAAAACCTTTTTCTTTCTAAAAATTGGATTGATTACTTATTTTTGGTAGTACATTCAGAAGAAAAACACTTTGGGGTAATATTGAATACCCGACCATACATTTAACCCTGGCTAGAAGATTTTTCACTGATACGTATTTGAGAAATCGACTTTTGGAAAAAAAAACAGCCTATCATAGCGATTTCTCGTGCATGCGCTTCTCAAAAAAATTTTTTAACCCCGGAATCGGATAGCCAAAGAAATTTCCTATCCGGACCCAAGAGGAAAAAATTTTTCATATTAATGATAGTTTTTAACAGAAAAAAAAAGAAAAATTATCCCTCATTTTTCTTACTTTTTTTGTAAAAGTCCGAAACATAAAAATGGCTGCCAAAAATCAAGATTTCGCTCTGGGAAGCTAAAAATTAAGCTGGTGACTTATTTTTGGTAGTATTTTTAGAAAAAATACTTTTTTCTACACTTCATTTAAATCTACACTGACAATAGTAGGAGATGGTATCATTCCTTCAATAAAGAAAGCAGCAATTTTTATAATTATAATCCTATATTATAATTTAGGAAAGAATCATTCTTAATATGAGGAAGATTCTTCCCCAAAAAAAGTGAGAATCTTTCTTTTTTTAATATTTTATTATTTGCTGTAATAAAAAATTTTATAATCAACATTTAAAAAAAATAGTATTGTTAAATTAGTTGAAAAATAATTTTATGAATAAAAATATACTAATTTCACTGAAAATACAAGTTTAAACATTAAAAAAAGTAATAAATATTTGTTACTTTATCGAATTAAAAAAAGTAGGGTTATGATCGTTTTTTTTAAATATTTGCTACTCCTGTACTCACAAAATTAATTTTTTTTAGTTACATTAATTAATTAAATATATAAAAATTAAATAAATATTAACTTTATTAGGCCCTTTCTACACCAACACATAATGATGTTTTATTTTAATCGTGTTTGTTGGATATTTTGTGGTATAGCTGAGATATTCGAAATTAAAGTTATTACAACATGGCGCCACTAGTAGTATACGTAAATATTTTTAATAAAAATTAAACAAGAAAATGTTATTAAATGGTATTTTAACATAGATTAAGTTATTTATTATACAAATTATACACAATTTATGTAACTAATAAGTTTTTAATGAGTTGTAATCAATTTAAATATGTAATTTTAAGGCGTTTCCATGTTTTCAGTATGGTGTAGCTGGGAAAAAAATTTCCAACAAACATGATTATCATAAAACATGATTATGTGCTGGTGTATAGAAAGGGCCTTAAGCATTTAGCAAGTTGAATATTGACAACGGTGAGAATTCTCTCTTTGTGCGAGGTAGAATAGATCTTGAAATAAAAGTGAAATTTTTTCCATGATTTGGGAAAGAATCTTTCCCAAAAAAGATGTCTGCTTCCCCGTACTACTGTCAGTGTACCCATATCCTTATGTAAAATTTCCCACGGAATCCAAATTTTTTTTCAGATTTTTAATTGGTCACGTGACTTGGGGTGAAATTCGAAATTTGTAAAAAATGAGCTTTCGGAAGCTGCTATTTTTTGATCTTGAGCTCTCAAAAAGCAATGCCCCATCGAAATTTTTTCCGACAAAAAATATAAAGTTCAAGAAAAAAGTTAAAGTTCATAGGTGGCGTTATACAGTAAAGTTTTACTTTTTTTACTCTTATTAAAAATTAAAAAATATTAATAATTAATTGATAAAATTTAAAAAATTTTTATTGTAAATTAAAATTTCAACATTACTTAATTAAAATTAAAAAAAAAAATTACTTCATTACATGTGATTACTTTGATTTGAATAGATAAAGGTTTGAGCATCGTGGTCTTATTTTTTTTATAGCGAATCTTAACACATATATAGTTATAAAATATGAAAGTCTTTAAAATTTGTAATTTAAAAATTCATTCTAATGAAAAATTTGTAGAATGTGTCTTGTGTTCTGAATTTTTTCATTCAGATACAAAAGAGAAAACTTGTGCTGAAATTTCACCAACTGAAGAGAGAGTTGTGGTATTAACTTCAGTACAACCTAAATTATTATACACATGTGTTGAGTGTTCTGAAAATAGTAGTTCCTGTCTCAACATAAACTCAAAAAAGTTTTCAGATATATTAGATCAATTTAATACATCAATACTAAGTTTTAAAGAAGCAACTGAAAACTTTAAAGGCTTATCTGAAACAGTAAATAAATTACATTCTACTCAACAAGAAATAATACAAGATAAACTACCTGAATTAAATAAAAGATTAACTAAATTAGAAAATAGTAATACTAATAATATTAATTCCTTTGATGCTCTTACAACCCAAAAAATTATAGCTGAAATAAATGAGCAAAAAAATTTAAGTAAAAATGTCATGATCTTTAACTTGAAAGACTATCCTGATGAAGATAAAATTTCAAAAAATGTTATTAAACTACTAAAAAATAATAATATTAATGTTAGCAATATTATCATAAAAAGAATTGGCAAATTTAATTCCAATAACTGTAGACCTGTTAAAATAACATTCAAAAATTATTATGAAGCTGTTAAAATGTTAAAAAAATCTAGATCAATTGCAATAAATTCTAAAAAAAATATCTATATAACTAATGATAAAACTAAATCTCAACAACAACTTAAAAGAGAAGTTAATCAAGAGCTACGTTCTAAGAAAGAAAATGGAGAAAGTAACATTTTCAAGAAATATATAAATTCTATCCCAACAATTATTAGTATTGATGAATCTTGTGAATCTGATAATGATCTATGTGGAAAAACTGAATCTGAAGATAATGTTAACAATGAAGAAAATGATGACAACAATAATTCTATTTCTTCTGTTTACTCAACTCCAAAAAAAAGCTATAGTCTTACCAAGTAAAAAAAAAAGTGAAATTAAATCATCATCTATCAGCAAAACGAAATCGAAATCTAATTCTTCTAGAATAAGTGCTTCACAAAGTTCACAAGTAAATAGAAAAAAATCTTCTACTACACACAGTAAACAACATTCAAAAAACATATCTTCTCAAATAAAGAAACAAAAACTTAATAAATAATAAATAATCTTAATAAATTAAAGAAAACTTATTATTATCGGTTTACAAATATAGTATAATTACTTTAACTGAAACTTGGTGTGATGAACGTGATACTGAAAGTATGCTTGGTAATATAAATTATAATATTTTTAAGTGCAATAGGGATACATCTGTAAATAAAGTTAATGGTGTGGGAGTAATGACATTAATTTCAAAAGAATTAAATTCTGAAATAATTTTTTCATACAATATTAATTATGAATTATTAATTACATCTGTAAAAATAAAAAATAATAAACTCTTAATTGTAAATGTATACATTCCTCCTTTATCAAATATTAATATATATACTAGTTTTATAGATAATGTAAATAAAATTAAAGAAAAATATCATAAAGCTAACATTATAATAGTGGGTGACTTCAATTTACCAAAGTGTTACTTTACAATTGACAGAAATAATAAAATGGATATTAAAACAAATAATAAAAATAAATCAATTAATGAATGTGCATTGTATATATATACTTCTTTAAAAAACTATAATTTAAAACAATATAATACTTTTAATAATTCAAGATTCAATATATTGGATTTAATTTTCTCTGATACATTCTGTTCAATTGAAAAGGCAACATTTCCTTTGGCTAAAATTGATGTCTTCCATGTACCTTTAATAATGAAAACAAAGTTAAAATATTATACTAAACCCTTATCTAAAATTAAATATTTTAATTATAAAAAAGCTAATTATGCTAATATTTTTAATAAACTTGATGACACTGATTGGAAAAAAGAACTTAATAATAATTCCATTAACGCGAGCAATCTTACAACATGAACCACAAGTACTGGGTTTCCGATGACGCTCTCTGCTGCGCCATATGGCTTCGAGGCAGAGCCCAAACGTCCCTATCCCAGACAGGAAAAGGGAATTGCCACGTTTGGGCCAAGTGCGGAGAGACGACTTACATAAGTTGTTATCTCTCCCCTAACGACAGCTCGGAGGTGCTCGCTGTAAAGCTAGCCAGCATCGAGAACACGGTACGGGCGGCAACTGGTGGGGTTATCCTTGGCGGAGACTTCAATACCAGGGCCCTAGAGTGGGGCATGCCGACGACCAACCTAAGGGGACAAATGGTACTCGAAATGGCTGCTAGATGCAAACTAGTGGTCCAGAATAGAGGAAACAGGCCCACCTACGAGAGGGCAGGGTGGGGTATCTCTATCCCAGACATAACCTTCGCAACAGAAGCTGCGTCTGGGAGAATCGGCGACTGGAGGGTGATGGATGGCTACAATGGTAGCGACCATAACTACATTGCCTTCCGGGTAATGGAAGGAAATTCACAACGTCCTCCCTACAGGAGGCGTCCCCTTGGCTGGAACGTTTCAAAGATCGACAAGGACAGATTCGAGGAATACCTTCGAATCGAGTCAGCGTCGATCCCCGCTTGGCGAGGAGGGGCTACAAGCCCACGAGAGGCCGAAACCCTGGTTAAGAAAGTAACGTCTCTATTACGCGGGGCTTGCGATGCCTCGATGCCTCGCCGCAGGCCCTGGAAAGGGAGAAAACCAGTGTACTGGTGGACTCCCGAAATAGCTGAGCTCCGAAAGGAATGCCACAGGACGCGACGAAGGGCCCAACGAGCACGGGACAGACCCGAAGCTGCTGCACACTCCCAGGTACACAAGGACGCCAAACACCGACTGGCCAAGGCCATCCGTCAAAGCAAGGCTCAATATCTGCGTTCATTACGCGAAGACGTAAACAAGGACTCCTGGGGCCTAGGTTACAAAGTCGTAATGGGCAAATTGAACCGGGGGTCCGACAACATGATGGACGCGGCGTCGACTGAACGGATCGTCGGTGCTCTCTTCCCTGAAAGGCCCATCCGGGAAAACCCGGTTGAGGTGATACCCAGGGAGGAAGTGCCGCTGTTCAGCGAAGGCGAGATGGTCAAGGCCATAAAGGCCATGAAAAATGGCAAGGCGCCGGGGCCGGACGGGATACCAACGGAAGTGCTCAAAAGAGCGGTCAAAGTAATCCCTGGTATCCTGTTAAGCATGTTCAATGCTTGTTTGGTGGCTGGAGTATACCCAAAGCAGTGGAAGGTGGCACGTCTCGTGCTCTTGAACAAGGGCAAGGGGGGAGCCCTGGACTCTCCATCATCTTACAGACCTTTGTGTATGTTAAATACCATTGGTAAGGTGATGGAGAGCTTGCTCCGGGCAAGGCTCAAAAGGGCAATCGAGGAGGGCGGTGAACTCTCTGAGGAGCAGCATGGTTTTCGTGAAGGGCATTCCACGATAGACGCCATTCGGCGTGTCGTGGATACCGTAGAGGCTGAGAGGGAAAAGCTGCCTGCAATTCGCAAGGACGTCCTTCTGGTAACGCTGGACGTCAAAAACGCTTTTAACTCGGCCAGGTGGGATGACATGATCCGGTCCCTCGAGTACGATTTCCGGATACCCAGGTATCTGGGTAGCGTACTAAAGGATTACCTGCGGGACCGGAGACTGCTCTACGACACGATCGACGGTAGGCGTGAAAGGGTTTTGAGTGCAGGCATCGCGCAAGGTTCGGTTCTCGGACCGGACCTGTGGAATGCCTTTTACGATGGCTTGTTGCGCGTCCACCTCCTGGAAGGAGTTTCCTTGATCGGGTACGCCGACGACGTGGCCCTGACCATAACTGGCAGGGACATGGAAGTGACCCAGGAGAGGTTGAATCTAGTCATGAGACGGATCAACCTCTGGATGGGCGATCACGGGCTCCAGCTTTCGATCCCAAAAACGGAGATCGTACTGCTGACCCGTCGAAGGGTTCCTACCGACTTCGATGTAATTATCGACGACGGCGGAAACCCTCACACGATCCGAACCAGAACATCGGTGAAATACCTGGGAGTTCAGCTTGATAACAAGCTGACCTTCTGGGAGCAATTTCAGAGGTCGTGTGAAAAGGCAGCGTCGGCCGCATCCTCCCTGTCAAGGCTCATGGCCAACATTGGGGGACCCAAAACAGGGAAGCGGAGGCTCCTGATGTCAGTCGTCAACTCTGTCCTGCTCTACGGATCAGAAGTCTGGGCGAAGACCACAGAACATGCCAAGTACAGACGAAAAATATCGTCGGTACAGAGGCAGGCGGCAGTGAGGATCACCTGTGGATACCACACGGTATCTCTAGAGGCGATCCAGGTTGTTGCTTCGATGATACCCATTGACCTGCTAGCGTTGGAGCGGAAATTCATCTACGAGAGCGTAGAAGAGCGCGAAGTGGCTTCCACTCGCGCCCGCTTCAACTCTATGAAAGCATGGAAGAAACGATGGAAAAAGAACCAAGAGAAAAATGCCCTGTGGACGCGCAGACTGATCTTAGACCTGCAGGCATGGATGGGACGACAGCATGGGGAGGTGGATTTCTACCTTACCCAGTTCTTAACTGGACACGAGTACTTCCGTGTCATATTGAAGCATTGGCATAAGGTGGCAACAAAGGAGTGCTTGCACTGTCCGGGCGTGGATGATACAGTAGAGCACACATTTTTCGAATGTGTTCGCTACTCGGAGGGGCGCCCGCCCTTCCCAATTTGGAGGCCGGAGACGGTGGTCCCGGAAATGCTACGGAGTTCCGAAAACTGGAACAAAGTAGCAGAGTACGTATGGACCACCTTGTTGCAGAAGAAGGAGGAGGGCTTTCTATCGTAGAGAGCTCTCCTGCCCCTAGGCAGGGGGGAGGGCAGCGGCCAGCTGCCTAGGCTGCGCGTCCCAAACTGAAGGTATACCTGAAAAGGGAGTTCCGGTTTGGGGCAAACAAGCGCGGGGGGTTTAAAGTGTGTTTATCCAGTAAGAATCTGGGGCGTAGCCGGCGACCGCGTTCGCTGGTGGTCTCCCAGTTGTACACTTTGTACAACCGGGCGGTCATGGAAATTTGCGGGTCTTTAAGGCCCGCAAACACTCCATGGCTGATGTAAGATTCACATATTTCCCTTAAAAAAAAAAAAAAAAAAAAAAAAAAAAAAAAAAATATATAATTCCATTAACATTAATACAAACAAATTTTATGAAATAATTATGAGAATTATTGAGGAAGAAGTTCCTAAAACATTAATTGTTAAAGATGAATTTCCTAAATTTTTCTCTAAAAAATAAAAAGATTAATAAAAAAAAAAAAATTTATCATAAAAAATACAAAGACAACAGGAAATCATCTTATTTTTATAATAAATTTAAAAAACACAGAAAATATTGTAAATTTGTTTATGATAAAGAATATAATATATATTTAAATAGTATATAAGAAAATTTAAATAAAGATCAAAAACCTTATGTAAATGATATAAAAAAAAATGAATTACCCTCTGAAATGTTCTATAAAGAAAGTGGTCTAAATGATAAAAATGAAATTCTTAATGCATTTGCTAATTACTTTCAATCAACTTTTAAACTAAGTAATTCAAATGAGAAAAATTTTGTTAACAAAAATAATGAATTTTCTATTTCGTCATTTGAAATAACAAATGACGATATACTTAAATCTATAAAAAAATTGAAAGGTAATGAATCACCCGGATATGATAATATTTATCCATTATTCATTAAGAACTGTTGCAATTTTGTTATTCTTCCACTAAAAATTTTGTTCAATCAATCCATTAAGACTGGAACTTTACCTGATGTTTGGAAGAACGGCTTAATTATTCCAGTTTTTAAAAGTAGTGATACAACAAACATTATGAATTATAGACCTATAACCATTTTAAGTTCATTTGCCAAATTATTAGATCATTTAGTTTATGATAAAATTTCTAGTTTCTTTAATAAAATAATTATCAAAGAACAACATGCTTCAATTATAAAATGATCAACAACAACTAATTTATTTTTCTTCAAAGAATTCGTTGCTCAAGCACTTAACAGAGGAAACCAAGTTCATACACTGATATATATAAAGCTTTTGACTCTGTTAGTCATGAATTATTATTACAAAAACTTTACTCTTATGGTGTTGAAGGTAACTTATTAAATTGGTTTACATCATACTTGTCTGAGAGAAAACAATTTGTTAAATTAAATCAATCTTTCTCTAAATAAATATAGTATTTTAAGTATCAAGGGCGTAAAAGTTTCGGCACTAGATAATCAATATCAATGATTTAAAACTTTGTGTAAATAAATCAAATTTTTTATTATATATTGATGATCTTAAAATATTTAAAGAGATTAGAAATGTTAAAGATATAATTAACTTCAAAAAAGATATAAAAAAGTTACATAATTGGAATTATCTTAACAGTTTGTCATGGAATCTTTCAAAATGTAAAATTATGATTTATGATACTAAAAACTCTAAAAAATGTAAAAATACTTAATACAAAATTGGAAAAAAAATTATTGAACAAGTAAGTCTAATTAAAGATCTAGGAATTTTTTTTTATGAAAACCTAAACTTTAATGTTCATATTCAAAATATTATAGCTAAATCCAAAAAAAGAATATATTACTTAAAAAAAATATTATATAAATTGAAAGCTATACATTCTTTAAAATTATTTTACAACTCACATATCAAATCAATATTAATGTATGGTTCAATTATTTGGTACCCTTATACATTTTCCCTAACTTATGGTGCAGAAAAAATTCAACATCAAGTTTTAAGGATTTTCACTTATAATCAAAAGATTGATTTTAAATATTTTAGTCATAATTACTCAGAATTAAATAAAAAAATTTGATTTAATGACGTTAGAGTCATCAAGAGATATTGCTGACATTAAATATTTGTATAGAGTATTTAATAAAAAAATCGACTCAGTAGGTATTTTATCAACTATTAAATTACATATACCATTAAGAACAGGTCTTAGAGATAGAAATATTCTGTTCAGTGTACCAACTGAGTTTCAAAAAAATAATAAAATATCTTCTCTCTATAGAATCATTGAAAGCTTTAAAATGATTAACAAAAAAGTAGATATATCTGATATATGAATCTGAAATTAGTTTTATCAAGAGTTTAAAAATACAACTGGGTAAATTTGTATAACATATACCAACATCAAAAAATAAAAAATAAAAAATATATAAAAAATAATAAAAGTAAAAAACAAATTACTGTATCACCTATTATTACTGTCGACTTTAATCTTACAGTCAGTACTGTTAATTTCTTAAAAATTTAATTATTATATTATAAACTAATTATATTTCAAATTATTTTTAATTTTCAAATGCAAATTCTATTTTATTATTGTATTATAAATTACTGTAAAAGGGTTCGTCCTGTTAATTCGTTTAAAAATAAAAAAAAGAAAATAAAAAAAAAAATTTAAGCCTGGTTAAAGTTAAGTATGAAACTTTTTATGTTTTTACAAGATTTAATTTAAAATTCAGGAAATATTGAAAGAATTATATAGATTAATTAAGATTTGAGTTTCGAAGTTTTTTTTGAAGTTTTAAAATTTGACATTTTAATATTTGAGTTTAAAATGTAGCTTTAAAATAAAATCTTTTAAAAACATATAGCTTACATGCTTATTTACAATTTTCCATATAGTAATTATATTTGCACTTTTATTGGGTTTTGTGAATTACTGGGAAATCAAACAGTTGTGAAAACTGAATTTTTAAAAGAAGTTATTTTAAAATTTGATACTTTCAAATTAAGACCGCTTGTCGAAAATTTTATCCTAATTGAAGTGCCAATCACCCCTATTTGCATCCTAAGCAAGTTAATTTAACAAAAAAGAATTTTTGTTTTATTTCCATGGGGTCAATTATATTTTTTGGACTGCTGAACTTTAGTAATATGCCAAAATATATACTTAATACAAATCAACTATGGGCATTTCAAATTCACTCAAAAATAATTAATACATTAAGTTAAATTTCTTAACATTACTCTTTTTATAAATAGTTAATTAACTGAACTGTCCTTATATGATGCTTTTTTATCGCCAAAAAAACTTAACAATTTGCTCAGTAATTAAATTTTTTGATATAAAGTTTGTGTTTATAATAATAATAATAATAATAATTTATTTCCAATTCAAATAATATATACAATAATGTTACATATTATAGGCCTACAGTAGGTAATAACCTGTACATAGGAGGAATCAGTATATAATAATAAAAAAAAATAATACTTAAAATTAATTATAATAATAAAACTAAAATTAGAAAAGGGTTAGAGCAACACATCTATAAATTAGTTAACAATATGATAAAATAGACTAGATTTTAGAATTGATTATCCAATTTTTGATATTATATTTAGAGCTTTTTTTGTTTATATCAAGCATTTTTAGATTACTTGGTAATTGATTATATAGTTTTATTGCTTGATAGCTGTATACTTTCTTACCAACCTCCAGCGTACACCTTGGTACTTCAATTGATTTGCTTCTTGTTTTACTGTTACTTTTAATAAATTTATCTTTTAAAATTTGATAATCCTGTATTAGTGATTTTAGTAAGTAAGTTTGTTGGATATTAATAGGAATCTTTAAAGTTTTATTACTTTTATATTCTTTATTATTAATAATTATGTTTACAATTTTACTTTGTAATTTATGTAGTAAATCAATTGAGTTACCATAGGCGCTTCCCCATGCTAAAATTCCATATGAGGCTATACTATGAAAAAAGGCGTAATATACTGAAATTAGGTTATTGTAACTCAAGATATTATTTAGTCTAGCAATTATATAAATCAGATACCTTGTTTTTTTGAATGTATTTAGTATGTGATCTTTCCATTTTAGATGTTGGTCGTATATTACTCCTAAATATTTTACACTTGTGACTCGTTTTAATGATTCATTATTTATTACTATATTTATATTGTTAGGTAATGATTTAACTCTATTAGCGAATGTTATATAAACTGTTTTTTTAGTATTGACAGATAGTTTATTGACATAATACCAACTATTCACAAGTGCCAAATATTTATTCATAGTTTTCTCAGCTTCTTTCCATGTTTTTTTTGAACAGTAGATCACAGTATCATCAGCATATAAAGAGATGTTATCAATAAGATCATAAGCCAAAAAAACGTATTTTACTCTATTGAAATAAGAAAAAAATATACAGGTTTTAAGAACAGAAATGTACGATGAAAGGGACAAAAATAGTGATAGAGAATTTAAATTAATATTTTGACATCAATCAATATGAGTTGAGAAGATCAAAAAATGTAATTTACCCTATTGAAACAAAAAAAAAAATTTTTTTTTGTAAATAAAATGTAAGGGGGGAAGGGGGCGAAAATAGAGGTAATTGGTACTTAAATTAAATATATTCACACCAAATTTCAGTTCAGAAGCCCCAAAAACCTATTTGACCCTTTTAAAATAGAAAAAAATGCTTCCAAGTAATTGACACTATGGTTCCTTATTAACAATAACAAAATGTTCTTAATGGTCTATTTTACCTAGTAAAAACAAGAATTCTAAATATTAGAACTTTCATAGAAAAAAATTAATTGCTAAGTCTAAAAAGAAAAAGAATTATAGTTTTTTTTTTATGTACAAAATTTTGAGAAAAACTAAGTATCAGTTGGAGATATATCGAGTAAAAACGTCAAGTCTAGAATTAAGTACATACTTTCATAGAAAAAAATTAGGTACTGCGTCCAAAAAGAAAAAATATAGTATCTTTTATATTTTTGTATGTGACAAATTTTAAGAAAAAAATGTTTAAAAAATTAAGTATTAGATTCGAGATGTCGAGTACAACCATACTTTCAGATATTAGTACTTTTATAGAAATAAATTTGGTTCTACGTCTAAAAAGGGAGAAAAAGTAGCTGTTTGTTTTATTTTTTTGTACAAAAAACGTGTAGAAAAATATTAAAAAAAAAAATTAAAAAAAAATTAATTATCAGATTCAAGATATCGAGTAAAAATCATATTTTCAGATATTAGTACTTTCATAGAAATAAATGAGGTATTGTGCTAAATGTAAATGTAAACAAGAGTGTTCTGTATTTTGCTATTTGTGAATAAATCTCATAATTTTTTTTTTTTTTTTTTTTTTTTTGCACACTGGCAGAGAGGTGAGAATGCGTTACGCACGAACAGAACCCGGTGCACTCTGCAAAGAATGCATTGCCCCATGTTTACCGACTAAACTCACCCCTCATCATACCTTATACAAGTCAGCCCAGAACCGTTTATCACATTACATCGGGTTGACTTAAGGCCATGTATCTTCTTTGGTTGAAGATCCTTCCATCCATTAATACTTTCTTTCTCCTTCTTGTTATTTCGCCGTGTCGTCAACTAGATAAATAAGTAAGTTTATAAATAAATAAATATATAAATAAATAAATAAATAAATAAGTATATAAATAAATAAATAAATAGATATCTTTGTACGTCCTACATTGTCCCCTCTTTGGTGCCGCGTGCAAAAACTGTCCATCTCGGTCGCTTCTACACACGGCTCCTAGTTAGGGTGTCGTCAATAGCTTTTTAGTTCTCAGAATATCCTCCACGAGCCTTGCAACAGCACTCCACCCTTCTTCATTTTGAAGCATTCTTTCAACGACATTGTCAGGCGTAATTTCCCCTATTTCCACCTCCAATTCCCTTGTTTTGATCACCCACCGATCGCAACGAAAGAACGTGTGATAAGCATCATCGCGCTTGCCGGGACAGAACACACATTCGAAGCTTCTAACTTTGCCCATCCTGAAGAGATAGGACTGAAAAAGCACGTGTCCACTGAGAAACTGGGTCAAGAAGTAATTCACTTCCCCATGTTCTCTCTGGATCCATGGAGCGACATCTTTTATGAGACGCCGGGTCCATGCGCTATCTGTGCGATCCTTCCAGAGCGTCTGCCACTCCAGCATCACATCCCTCCTAACTTCCGCTTTGATACGGTCGACGTCGCCTTCATTTTTTCTATCATAAATGAGTTTACGCTCTTTGGCGAGGAGCTTAATTGGGATAATGCCTGCGATCACAAGGACTGCCGCTTCCGAGACAGTCCTGTACGCGCAAGAAACCCTCAGGGCACCTTGCCTCTGAACTCTTATTATGCCTTTCGAATACATATCCTTGTCTAACGCCTTCTCCCAAATTTCTGCTCCATACAATAGGATGGAGTGAGTTACAGACATTAGTAGCTTCCTCGTGCTGGACTTCGGGCCGTTCATATTTGACATCAGCCTGCTCAGGGCTTGCGTCGTGGTACCTGCCTTCTTGACCCTTTGGGAGATGTGCTCCCAATAAGTCAGCTTCGTGTCCAGAGTTATCCCTAGATATTTAACGAACCTTTTCGTCTCTATGACAGTATCCTTGTCGATTTGTATCGGGATGACAGTTTGAATTTGCTTCCCCGTAAACATTACGATCTCTGTCTTAGCAGCTGCAAGACTTAATCCATGCTCTTCCATCCAAATGTTTGTATTTACCATGCAAATGTTCAAGCTGTTCTGAGCCTGTTGTACGTTTCCTGCTATGATTACGAGAGCAATATCATCCGCATAACCTATCATGAAGCAGCCATCCGCTAGCTCCAGTCTCAGGATACCATCATAAGAAATGTTCCATAAGTCAGGTCCCAGTACCGAACCCTGAGCCGCGCCAGCTGTCACTTTCCTACTCCTTTTACCTTGTAGAGTCTCGTACAAGAGTACTCGGTCACTTAGGTAGCTCTTCATTACCCGCATCAAATATTTGGGTACTGCGAAGTCACTCAGTCCTTGCAGGAAGTCTGTCCACTTTGCCGAGTTAAATGCATTCTTGACATCAAGGGTAACCAAAAGAGTAATTTTACAAGAGTAATGATTACCCATTTGGGCCCTCGCTATCGCGTCAACGGCCTCCTTCACTGCCCCTATGGTGGACCGCCCCCGTCTAAAGCCGTATTGTCGAGGAGATAAGTCTCCCGCTGCTTCTACAGCGTTTAAGATACGAGGTTGAAGCATCTTTTCGAAGCTTTTTCCCGCTGTATTCAAAAGTCCTAGTGGTCGCCAGTAGGATGGGAGTGTAGGATCACCCTTTCCTTTGCTGATAAGTACCAGTATTGCTTTTTTCCATCGCCTGCTAAAGACTCCTGTTCGGATGCATGTGTTGTACATCCTTAGCATCAATGATGGACACTCGTGTGCAGCTAATCTTATTATCTCGGCTGGTATACCGTCTGGGCCGGGAGCTTTCTTATTTCTAAGGGAGTCCACGGCATCGAACAGCTCTTCTTGCGTAAAGTCCGGGATATCCTCCACATTGATGTTATCCTCTTGATCCACTCTTGTCGGGTGCGTCGGGAATAGGGCATCAACGACTGTTTTTGCCTCCTCTTCGTCCATTAGCGAGCTGGCCGCGAAGCCCCTCAGCTTCTTCGTAACTATCTTGAAGCCAAGTCCCCAGGGGTCGTTGTCAACTTCAATACATAGCTTCCTTTCACAGCGAATTTTGCTGGCGTTGATCGCCTGCCTTAAGGATCGCTTAACTTCTTTGTGAACGTTCATGAGTTCCCTTGCTTCTCCGCGGGACTTTGCTCTAGTCGCTCTTCTTCGCGTCTTGTGGCTTTGTCTGCGGAGCTCTGCAATTTCTGGGTTCCACCAGTACGCAGGTGGGTTCTTTCCATTGAACCTTTTTCGAGGCATGGAAGCATCACAGGCTTTCTTAATCAGCGTCATTACTTCGGATACTAGTTTCTCCGCGTCTTCCTTACTTCCTACTCTGCGGGGATTCGCTAGAATTGCCCCTTGTCCCATCGATAAAACTTGTATGAATCGTTCTTTATTCAGCTTATTGAAATTCCAACCTCTTGGTTTCGGCCTATATGCCTCGCCGGGAGGCTGTCGTTCGTGCTGGATTTCAAACGAAATATACTGGTGGTCGCTCGCTGTAAAATCTTCCATGACGTGCCAGTTATTCACTCTTGTGCTCAGGCCTTCAGATGCGAAAGACACGTCAATTATCGTCTCGTTATAGCCGGCCCTTCTAAACGTAGTGGTGTTACCCACGTTCAAGACAACGAGTCCCAGCCTGGATACCATTTCAAGGGTTGCCGCCCCTTTTGAGTCAATGTAGGGCATGCCCCAGTCAACAGCCTTGGCGTTAAAATCGCCTGCAACAATTATGTTTCTACCCGCATCTCTCGCAAAGTCTTCTATGCCTAACAATTTCATATAATACTCCTGTCTAGGTCCGGTCGGGGTAAGGTAGCAGCTCACGTAAGTTATAGTTTTACTTCTAACCCACACAAAGCCCCTACCTCTTCCTGATGCTTCTACTGGTACTTTTTCTTGATTAGCGATCCAAATAGCTGCTGTTCCGAGTTCGTCGTCGAACCAGGTAGCTGGATTTGGATTACCCCCTCGGTACTGCTCGCTAATGATCCAAAGGTCTGCCTTGATCTCTCTCTGAGTTTGATACATAAGCTGGTTTGCAGTCCAGCTTCTGTGCATGTTTCCTTGGACCACCTTGATCATTTTCTGATCGCTTCTTGGAACTCAGAGCACTTCCTGGAACCTGGGAAGTGTTTGAGCTCTTTTTCCTTTAATTTGGCAGCTTTGCACAGGAAGCATTGCAGCTTCCCTGTACATTCGACTACCTTGTGGTTTCCCATCCCACATTTAAAGCATAGTTTGCTTCGATCGGGTCCTTTGCAATTACCTGCTATGTGGCCATACCCTAAACATCTGAAGCATCTAAGCGGAGTTGCCTGTAGTCTTACTCTACAACTGCCCAAGCCTAGCTTAATGCTGCCTTTCTTTATCAGCTTGAATGCCGCCTTCTCTTCCAGCTCGACCGTGGCTGATCTCTGTTCCCGAATATTAGGTTGAGATAGCTTCACCATGATCGGGCCGGTTTCCTTTAGAACGTCTTTCAAGACTACCTCTACTTCCTCTCTTGTTGTAAGGCAATCGATGTCCCGAATCTGAAGAGTTCGGCGTGGTGTCAGACATGTGACATTCACGCTCTCTCCCATTGTTGCCTTAACTGACTCAAAAAAGGCTGTATGCCCTTCTGCTTTTCCTCGCATCTCGATCAATACGTTACCAGCTTGGGTTTTCCGAACTGCACAGATGTTAGTTGCAGTGGCTTCTCCTATAACGCTCTCCTTGATCTGCTTCAAGACATCGGCGTACGCTCTCCCTTCTGGAAGCTTAATCGCGACTGCTTTGTCTCTAGCTCTGGGAAGCTTCGCTTTCCCATTGGCGTTTACTTTCTTTTTATTTCTTTTTCCTTCCTCCTTTTCTCTCTCTGCCTTTTTTCTTTTCTTCCTCCTGTTCCTTCGACCAGTGAACTCTTGAAAGTCCTCATTGTCTGCGGAAGAAGTTTGGGTGGGTCCCAGCATATTATCTTCATTTATTTCCGCTGCTACCACTGTTTTATCTGTTAGCCTTATCAGTGAAACAGTAGCTCTAGGGAGCGTTCGCGGATTGGTTGCCCTGGTAGCTGAGAGTTGTTTTGCCGCAGATGCAGCAGAATTGGCTTTCAGTCCCAAATTTGTTGGGCTCTTTTCACTTGCAGACTTCTTTGAGGGAGTCTGTTTTCCACTATCATTTTCCTCTTTCGTGTTTTCTCGAACCCTTTTCTTTGTATGTTTAGCGGCTTTAGTTTGCTCGCTAATATACTGCTTAAATTCAGTTTCGATGGCGAGGACTTCTCGGGCTTGAAAAGAATAAATCTCATAATAATAATAACAATAATAATAATAATAATAATAATAATTACACCCAAAAAGAAAAAAAATATTGCAGTTTTTTTTTTATTATCTTTTCTTCTTAAATTTTGGGAAATAACTTTAGGAAGAATTAAGTATTAGATCTAAAAAATTATTATTATTATTATGAATCTTTATTTACCAACTACAAAATACAAAAAATAAATATTCAACACACTCAATTGTCAATCATGTATACAATAATATATAATACAATAAATATTTAAATCAGTAAAGTAAATATAATTTGCAATTAATATAAATAGATTTTTAAGTTTTGATAAAATTTAATATGTACTTAAAATTAAAATTAAATAAAACAAATTTACAATAATTAAATAAATAATACTTAATGGTTTTAAAACCTGTACAGAAAATGAAGTTTAAAGAAAATTTAAAATAATTAATTACATAATACTGACTAGTCAAAAGTTAACTGTTAATAGTAAATATCAATAGTAAATAATAAATATCAATAGCAGTTAGTCAATTACAAGAAGGTTGGTGCAAATGCTACCAACACTACTCTGCACTCTCTAATTTATGAAGGTAAGGTCTAATACCCCTTTTAAAGCGAGAATAGGATGGTAAATCCCTTAAACAGGGAGGGATCGAATTCAATAGATTCGCGTACTTTACTTGGAAGGAGTATAGACCCCAGTCAGTTGGTACTGTGGAAACCTTATGGTCTTTACGGGGGCCTCTGGTAGGTTTGTCTGATTTGTATGATTCAAATAAAGTGCGTAATAAAGGAGGTTCTTTCATACGCACAAGCCTATACATGATAAGGGATGCAAAATAGTCAGTTCTGGTCACGTGAAGCATCCAACCAAGACGCTTTCTGCATGGTGTAATGTGTTCTTGTCGTCTCAAACCAAAAATGTACCTAATACCCGAATTAGTGAGTCTCTGTAACTGCCCACTCAGTTCATTAGAAATACCAGAATAAACTGCTGAGCAGTAATCCAAATGGGGAATCACAAGAGACTCAATGAGGCGCTTACGAAGTGCTTCAGAGGTACAATATTTGATGAGCCTAAGACCATACAATATACTATTTACTTTTTTAGTCACCTTTGTTACTTGGGGACGCCAGGACATACAAAAGTCTTGGGTAATGCCAAGGAAACAATCTCATCTACAAAGGGAACACAAGCACCACTATCATTGACAACAATTTTGGAGATGTTTAATTTTTCAAAAGAATTGACTGTGGTAGAAGAGCCAAAAACAATCGCTTGTGTTTTCTTTATATTTATAGATAAATTATTTGCATCAGCCCATGTTGCTACTTTTATGACTCGTTCTGAAAGGTATGCAATACCTTGTTCTATTAGGTCAGTAGAAACCTGGACATATATTTGTAGATCATCCGCGTATAATAGTCTAAAAATTATGTCATCACTTAAATGGTCTTTAAAATCATTCATATAAATGCAAAATAGGAGTGGCCCAAGAACAGATCCTTGGGACACTCCAGTATTAATATCACGGAAAGTAGATGTTATAGATTTTGATGATACACACATTGATCGTCCACATAGATATGACCAGAACCAAGATAATGATGATCTAGAGAAATCAATATCCCTAAGTTTTTTAAGAAGTTTTGATGGAGAAACATTATCGAAGGCCTTCTAGAAATCAAAGTGCAATAACAATGTAGCAAGCCACTTGTCCATGCCCATGCGAATATCATCAGCAAGTTTTATCAGGACTGACTGGGTGCTGTGATACTTCCGAAAACCCGCTTGGAAAGAATCCAAAATTTTATATCTGGACAAGAAGCCTACTACCTGATCATGAACTAACTTCTCAAGGACCTTCGACAAAAAGCATAATAGTGCAATAGGGCGAAAGTCTGATGGTAAAGATGGTATTGCTACCTTTTTCAAAGCCAAGATGCGTGACTTTTTTCAAGCTACTGGAAATATACCTTGTGCCAGAGATACGTTAAAGAGCTTGGTGAGAAAAGGAGCTATGGTTGGCAGGGCTTTCGCAATAATGCTTTGAGGAATTCCATCATCACCTCTAGCCTGTGAACGGAAATGAGCAACAGCTAATATTACCTCATTCCGAGTGATTTCCTTAAATGTAAAATCGTCAGAAGTAGCGTTATTGATGATATTTAAGGAATCGTCAGGATTTTCATGAAGGGAAATGCAGATGTTGGTGAGGTAAGCATTAAGCTCTTCAGGAAAGAAGCCATGGAGAGCATCATTTGGCTTAGGCAATAGTCCCAAATTACGCATCTCTTTCCAAAAGTTTTTATTTTCATCCAAGGTGCTGCGAATACGATTAAGTAGATTAAGATTAAGTTTAAGAAATTCATTAAGCAAAGTCCTAGACCCTGTTCTTTTATAACGTCTGTTAGTTGAGTCACGTTTTGATTTTAATAACCTAAGTTCAGAATTTATCCAGGGGAGTTTAGATTTACGTTGATCAATAGTCTTGTCCGGAGCAAGTGTGTCAATTGTAGTCTGTATGTTATTGGTAAGTTTATTCAGACCTAGTTCAACGTCAAACTGATCGTCATTTACTAAGTAAGGAGACCAGTCTAATTTGTTTAAATGTGAATTGAGGTCATGCGAGGTGACTTTACTGAAGCATTTGTAGGTGTAAGTACCCGTGGGGGGAGAGGGGTAGAAAATGTCAATAGTTACCAATATAACTTCATGTCTACTTGGATAAGTAGGTAAATTACAGTCATAGCTCAGAATAGTATCACAATTGTCAATAAAAATTGAGTCAATCCAGGTGTCAACTTTACCACTTAAATTACTTTAAACGATTTATTTAAAACGAGTACTCCTATAGAAAAAAAATTAGGTAAATTTCCAAATAATTAATTTATCCAATTTGGAGTTATCGAGTAAAAACCAGCTCTGTCTTAATATGTTTGTAGCCTGTAAACTTGTTGACAGAAATGAATAAATGTTATAAAATATCAGAAATAAAGTATTAAGAAGCTGAAAAAAAATGTTTTAGCAAATTTGCCTACGTGATTGTCTTTTAGTTAATAAAAGAAAATGGCAGTGTTTAACATTGCTCCTATGAGAAATTATCTTTGGACTTTTTAAAAAGTATGATAGAGATGACGCAAGTTAATGAAATTTGATAATGTGCTAATTAATTACCGAAATTTTTCGTTGCCAATTTACTTTTTACATTTGCCTATAATTTGATAATTAATAATTGAATAATAAAGACTATGAAAATAACAAGAAAACGCTAGAAATAGCACTAATATACATACGAATTTACGTATGCATGTGCGACGATGATACAGGAACCAACTTAGAAAATGGTTTACAGGCTTGAAACACCTTAATAGAATATTACGTAATAAAGTATTACACATTCATAAAATTTATTCCAAATTTAATTATTTCAGTCACAAAAACACGTACTAAAAATGTGAGTTTTTTATTAAAAAAATTTATTTATTTTTCTTTAATAGATCATATCTCAGTTTAATCATTTTTTTTTTAATTCCCAGAACTATTTTGAACAAGAAAAATCTTTTTTTACTGATGCACACGGGCTGTACAAACTGCTCGGTCTGAGACTAAAATCCCCCATACCTGTCATAGGTTTTTACTAAAAATTTTTTTACAGGCTTATGAATGTCCAACAATGATGCTTATTTAGGCTCATTGCGGCACCTCTTCGCGAATTTGAGAATTAACTCCAAGATGTATATTTTGTCTACAAATATTTTGTGTAATGCATATAAGTATATGTAATTTTAGTTTCTATTTTTTTAGTTTCAGCTGTTTTAATTTTTTTTTTTGTTATACATTTACTGTTTTACTTTTACTGCTTTACTTTTTTTTGTTATACTTTTACTCTAATTAATTTACAAGTTGAAAAAACAAATTTTGTCTATATTGCATATAAGCCAAAGTAACCTTCATTCTGTAAAGATGAAAAATTATGAGTTTTTATATAAAATTAAGAGTTTTGAGAATTGCAGTTTTTATAGATCTGCCCATATAAGTGCAAGAAACTGAATTAGAAAGTTCAAAAAAATGTTTCTCTGTGAAAAATTATAGATACTTTTTAATTTTTTCAAAGAGTTATAGATTTATTATAGATTTAAATTCATAAATTAGCCAAAAAATTGCGCTTTTTGCACCTAAAATTGTGAACATATTCAGAATTTTCTGTATAACTTTTTCCTATGTGAAGATGACAAAAATTCTTTAAACTCGCAGAGACGGCTAAAATGCATATTATTAAGACCTCGACTTTTTTTCAGACATTTCATAAGTAAAAACCATGTTTAAAACCTATAGTGCACGATTGAAAGACCCGACCTAGGATTTTTTGGTGACTAAATTTTTTTGCATTAATACATACATACATACATACATACATACATAAATAATACACGCACATACCCATATATACACGGAAGTTTGAATTTGAGTTTTGAATTAAATTTGTTCTTTTTACAGAAGTACTGCGTGATTAAAAAGTAATAACACATTAAATGTAAATTGGTAAAATTAAGAGATATTTACCATTAAATTTGTGAATATTATTTAAAAAATTAATTTTTTGAATTTGTAAAGTACTATTTGTATCATTTAAATAGTTAAATGTGTATTATTTTTTTTTATCACTCAACGACTTGGGATTCAAAGCCAGAACGACATTAATTTTCCATTGACAAATAAAAATTATAGCCCCTGATCTTTAAAAAAGATTGACCTGGGTTGCATTTAAAAACTTAGGCGAAGCTAACATTAAAGTTAATATACGGTTTAAGGTGTCAAGTTTCCGGACACCATCAGATTTACTTTACTATAGGTTTTTTGAGTCACTGATTACGAATTTCGGGGTCTTTTGTGCAGAATATCCTTAATTTGCAAAAAAACGACCACTAAAAAAGGGTCTTTTTGATTTATTCAAGCTATAAGTGTCTAGATTTGGTCCAAATAATTTTGGTTCCTCATAGAGGAACCATTGTGATTGGTCAAAATTTTTTTTTTGATTTTTTGGTATATAAGCACGTTTTGAGACCTCAGGAAGCTAAAAAACCGGTTTTTAAAAAAAGTCTGTATGTGTGTATGTGTGTGTGTACGTACGTACGTACGTACGTACGTATGTAATCGCTGATATTTCACAAACATTATGGAATTAAGACCTAATTTTTTTTTCAAAAATTTTTTCACTAAAAAAGTTCGAGGTACTTTTTTTTTTTTTTAATTTGGATGTAATACCTCATTTATTTCCATGAAAGTACTTATATTTGAAAGTATGGTTTTCACATGATATCTCGAATCGGATACTTAATTTTCTGAAATTTTTTTTTCTAAAATTTTTTTCACAAAAAAATACAAAAAATACAAATTTTTTTTTTCGTTTTGGACGTAGTACCTAATTTATTTCCATGGAAGTACTAGTTTTAAGAACCTTGTTTATTGTAATTTTTTGGATCTGATACTTAATTATTTCAAAATTTTTTTTGTCAAAATTAAAAAAAAAGAAAAATAAAAAAAACTGCAATATTTTTTTTTTTTTTTGGTGTAATACCTCATTTAATTCTATGAAAGTACTAATATCTGAAAATATTTTAACTAGTGATATTTCAAAACCATTATCGAATTAAGACCTAATTTTCTTTTCCAAACATTTTTTTATCAAAAAATCTCAAACTGCTTTTTTTTTTTTTAATTTGGATGTAATACCTCATTTATTCCCATGAAAGTACTAGTATTTGAAAGTATGGTTTTCACATGATATCTCAAATCGGATACTTAATTTTCTGAAAATTTTTTTCCTAAAATTTTTTTCACAAAAAAATACAAAAAATACCAATTTTTTTTTTCTTTTTGGACGTAGTACCTAATTTATTTCCATGGAAGTACTAGTTTTAGAAATATCGTTTATTGTAATTTTTTGGACCTAATAGTTAATTTTTTTTTAATTTTTTTGTCAAAATTTTTGTCGCCAAAAAATACAAAAAACGCCAAAATTTTTTTTATTTTAGGACGTAATACTTAATTGTTTCCTATGAAAGTACGAATATCTAGAATTATTGTTTGTAAAGGATTTCTCCATCTGATACATAATTTTTCGAAATTTTTTTAAAAAATTTTTTACATAAAATAATTAAAAAAATACCATAATTTTTTTACTTTTTGGAAGTAGTACCTCATTTTTTTCCATGAAAGTACTGATATCTAGAAGTATCGTTTTTACTCGATATCTCGAATCTTATAATTTATTTATTGAAAATTTTTTTCTCAAAATTTTTTTCACCAAAAAATACAAAAAATACCAATTTTTTTTTTCTTTATGGACGCAGTACTTAATTTATTTCTGTGGAAGTACTAGTTTTAGAAATATCATTTATAGTAATTTTTTGGACCTGATACTTAATTTTTTCAAAATTTTTTTCTCAAAATTTTTGTCGCCAAAAAATACAAAAACCGCCAAAATTTTTTTTATTTTAGGACGTATTACTTAATTTTTTCCTATGAAAGTACGAATATCTAGAATTATCGTTTGTAAAGGATTTCTCCATCTGATACATAATTTTTCGAAATTTTTTTTTTTTTTAATTTTTTACATAAAATAATTAAAAAAATAGCATACTTTTTTTTCTTTTTGGACGCAGTACCTCATTTTTTTCCATGAAAGTACTAATATGTAGAATTATCTTTTTAACTGGATATCAACAATCTGATACCTAATTTTTTTTTTAAATTTTCTTTTAAAATTTTTTACATAAAAAAATTAGAAAAAAACAATAATTTAACAATTTTTTTTATTTTAGGACGTAATACTTAATTTCTTCCTATAAAAGTACGAATATCTAGAATTATCGTTTTTAAAGGATCTCTCCATCTGATAAGTAATTTTTCGAATTTTTTTTTTTCAAAATTTTTTACATTAGAAAGTTAAAAAAATATTATCTTTTTATTGACGTAGTGCCAATTTTATTTCTCTGAAAGTATTAATACCTGGAATTATGAGTTTTGAAAATTTTTTGGGTATCAGGGGAAAGTTTATACACTTTCTTTATTAAATTTAGAATATTTGGCACAATTATTCTAATATTTTAATTTTTTATTAGGTAAAATAGAATATTGACAACATTTTGTTATTGCTAATGAGGAACCATAGTGCCAATTACTTGGCAGGGTATTTTGAATCGCTGAACATGAATTTAAGGGCTCTGCCTACTAAAAATTGACGCTTCACCGATAAATTATCAAAATTTAATGTATTTAATTTTTTCCATGTTTTTGCAAATTTAAGCGACTAAAAAAACCCATGTGAACCAAATCTGGACACTGAAAGCGACAAAATAGCAAAATAACCCCTTTAGGAGTAGTTTCTGCTCATTTTTGTGTGAAATATTAGTTTTTTAAAAAAAATTCCCCGAAAGTCATGATAAGTGATCCAAAAAATCCACATGGACAAAATATGGAGACTTAAAGTGAAAAACATGACAAATACTCCCTTTTAGGGGCATTGTTGCATATTTAAGGTTGTTTCACACATTTCTCTTAAAAAGACCCCAAAATTCATGATCAGCGACCCAAAAAATTTATAGATGAAGTATAACTTGACATGTGATTTGAGCAATTCCTTATTTTTTCGGTTTTGGGTATTAATATACAATTGGTTGAGTTGAAGCTGTTATTATTCGTATTATGATAGGCGTATTTCAGATTAAAAGGCTGATTTCTACAGAACCGAAAAATTATAACCGGTTTGTATAAACACAACCTAAATGCATGGAACATGTTTACTTCCAGCTGAGGACTAGGTATAATACAAATGTTACTCAACATTACAATACAATTTTCTAATTTTATAATTTTATAGTTTATAATTGCGCAGCATTTCAATTAAAACGAAACCCATTTTTTTTGTCATTATCTATGTTTATGCATAGTAAAATTTTTTTGTATTTTTCATAATATTATTGAAAGTAAAAGATTAAAGACTATAAAAAAATATTTGTTTATACGTGGTTGTTGTTGAAATGCCGGTGTATTCACAAATGCGTGTACAAAAATGCCTATACTCTGTGTGTCTATATTATACATGTGTAAGAAGAAGAAGAAGAATGGAAGATAATTGAAGAGAATATGTAAACCGCTTTCTCTTTTTTTTCTATGTATTTGTATATCTACTAATATAGACCTCGGCCGTAACATCTGCCGTTGCTTCCTCTATAGTTTCCTCACTTCCGTCTCGGTTTTTACAAAATCATACTTAGTAGATAATACTTTTTTTCAACAACGTTGCTATGGAAGTTTTCACTTCAAAACATTCATTGTTTTCGTCTATTTTATCTACTGCTTGCATCTACTCCTGAAGATTTAGTTTTTGAGTTTTTATTTATCTAAACATTAAGGCATATTGTTAAGCGAACAACTGTATGACATCCGAATGCTGCTTGCAATTTATACCATTCCAGGGTAAATTTTTGAATGCTTGCCAGATAGTTGGGGTCCAACGGTAAATTTATAATTTCACTAGATATAATATTGTGCAGAAATTAAACTTTGTAATGTCCCCATACATAAACTTTGCCGTCTTTTTATATTTTTAGTAAATTTTTGCTATTATTACTATTTATTAATGTTATTATTTATTTTAAGGTCTTATGATCTAGTGAGACTGAAATTCGTTTCCATATGTTATTATGATAATTTCATCTGGTAAAATATGTCCTTAGATGCTTGAACCTTGTAAGACTGAATGACTGCTGTAATAGTTAAATAAACACTAAATAAAGCACTGTCAAGCTACATCTATCTCGCAAGTCAAATTATATTCGGAAATAATAAATAACATAAATAAAAATTTCTTTCAAAGCTTCTGCGCAACGAATATCAATACGTACGCTATTTACGAGTCTAGCTTTCGTTACTCTGGTAAATAAAGTTAGTATACTGTGAAAAGTAAATACGTGTTGAAATGCGTCGTCGCCATATTAATAGAGTATACATTTTTACTAATGCTACTAACGAACTAAATAGAAAATAGATTTTGTTTCATTTTATAATTATTTTTTATATAATTAACAGGGTGTCTACATAATCCTTATATCCTTAAAATTCTTAAATTATACTTAAATTAAAAATGTATTCCTTAAATCCTTAAAATATACTTAAATTTTAGTAAGAACCCTTGAAAGTTAATTTTTTTTAAAGTAAATTATTATTTTTAAAATATTATGTTGCCTGTTTTTTAAATTCATTTTTATATCAGTATTTTATGCAAAACTATTTTTTTTTTTACGTTTAAATCCTTTTTATCACAAAAAATAATTCTTAATAAGCATAGGACAATTTTAATTTAATTTATTGTTCGCTTAAGTTTTACAATTTTAAAGTTTTTTATAAGTTTTTATAGGCATAAACCTTTAATGCCTTATCAACACATACGAACTATTTGAATATTTTGTTAATAAAAAATCAAAATTTTGGAATAATACCCAGCAGGTAACCTGGGCTGCTTTTTTTATTTAAGAAGTCAGCTTCAACGAAAAACTCCTAGCCCTTTAATATTTGGTATACGGGGTTTTTTTGGGTCGTTGGTTACGAATGTTGAAATCCTTTCTTTAAAAAATTATTTATTTACCCTCAAATTAGCCAAAACTAACCTTAGCCCTTATGTGGCTGACAGGTTACCCGTGTACCTAGATAAAAAAATATGTCTTTTATTAAATATTTGTATAAGAAAAAGGTAATAATTCATAAAATAAAGCATTATTATTATTATTTAATAATTTTAATATTTTTTTAATTCCATATTTTGCTGGTTTATTAGGTATACCGTATATCTAATGGGTAAAACTGGTACGCCAGGGCGCGCTCCCGATATGAAAAAAGCTGCTTGCCAATGGTTAAATTGTTACTTATTGGGGCAATTTTATCACAAAAAATACCGATTGCACCGTGTTTCTGGCCAATTTTTAAGGCACTAGGTATCTTGCTTGCAATTAGGCAGAAGTTTTTACAATTTTGATTTTTTTTGAATTCTCAGCCACCCGTATGCTTTTTATTTTCTGGACGCCCTAAATAAGCCTAAAAAATATTTTGCATATAGAGCTAGGTAGTAAAAATTTCCGCCCAATCCAAATCTGATCATATTTTTCCGGAAAAATTTGAGGAAAACCCGGAAAATTGGAAAAACTAAAGGAAACTTTCAAATACAAATTTCTCCAAAAGCGTAACTTTTTTTATTATTTTTTTTGGTAACTTTGATTTTCTTTCTTTTTTAATGTCATAGAGGCCTCTAAAATTTTACCTAGGAGAATTTCAACGTAAAATTTCCCAAAGAATCCGAAAATAAAATCAGATTTTTCATTTACTATCAGGAAAACCGAGAAAATCGAAATTGTAAAAACAGCTGCCAGAACGCAATCAAGATACCGAGAGCGTTAAAAATTGGCCAATAACCATATTTTCCAAACATAGTGCAATCGGTGTATTTAAATTCAAGACATTGACCGCAAAATTGCGTAAAATAGCTAAGAACTACCGAATAATATTTTATTGGTTTCATAGATATTAATAATCAAATATTGAGTTTCTGGTTTTGAAATTATATATATATTTTTTTAAATATTATAGTTTATTAAAAAAGATTTTAAAATAAAATTTGCAAACTTATTAATTTTATTAACAAATATAAAGATGTGGGTACATGGGTACCCTGCCGGCCAGATGCGCGGGTGAATCCTACCGGCCACGTAAAAAGGGTTAAAAGGGTATTTTTGCTAAATTCATTCTGGACCTCTAAGATTTGATTCAATAAAGTTTTTTGAATCGCTGATCACGAGTATTAAGATCTTAATCATTAAAAATTTTGCCTTTACCTGGAAACTAGCCAAAATTACTACTGAAAATTGTTTTTATATTATTAATATTGTAAATAAATGATTTATCAATTTTTAAAAAAATTTTTTATTTTTATTAAAACAATACAGGATTTTTAAAATATTCACAAAAAATATAAGAAAATTTTATAATATTTTGCAAATCTTATTAACTGTGGATGATCAATCATATTTTTTACTCTGAATCGAGTATCTCTCATATTTGAATCGAAATCAAATGTACTTGGTACAGATATTTAGCTCCAAAATTAAAGGATACAAATCTCGAAATACTCAATTCTTCTTCTGAATTATTATCATAAATGTAGCCCTCATAATTTTGCAAAATTTGTCCTTCCAAGATTTGAAAAATATACTCCATTTAAGTCCCAGCTTCCGATAACCCCTTTTTTCATAATACCTTTTTTACATCGACAGCTAAAAGTCTTTAAAAAAAAGAAAAAAAAAGTTTATTTAGTAGAATCCCTTATCTAATTCTAATTTAAGATACACAAATAAAGCAAAAATTTTAATTTTCGATGATCTTTTAAACTCGTTTTAGAATGGTAGTCATCAAGGTAAATCTATTGTATTTTTCAGAACGCTAAACTTATTTCACAAAGGTGAAAATTATCGGAGAATATCTTTAAATTCGAATTATTTTTTATTACTCAAGAATCTCAGGAATAACTCACAAATTATTTATATTACTTATTAGTTGTTCATATTCAGATCAGTGCATTGCATTATTCAATGAATATTTACTTCTGAAGCTATTTTACTTTATTTTAAAGATAAAATATTTTTTTAATTGGTAATTTAAAATATAAAAAAATTCTTTGAAATGGTTTATAATAATAATTTTTTTCAATTTTAAAAGCTATTATCAAATAAGAAATGTATGTATCAAAGGACACACAAAGAAAACTTTTAGGCTCCTCACTATATTTAAAAAAAATGTTTTTCTTCTTTTTATTCAAAACTACGAAATTATTCATATATTTAATTTAATTTAAATAATTCAATGTATAAAATTTAAATTAAAAATTTTTATTAATCAGATTTAACATGCGAGTTTTGTTAGAGGCCGTTAAAAATATAAAAAAATTCTGAACTTCGTGAAATTTTTTCTCCATTGGATTTTTTTGTAAAAATGTTTAATTAAGGTGTACAACGCAGAGATTTTCTAGGGGGGGAACATGTATTTTTTAGCATTTATTAAAAACACCTAATATCACTCAGAAATGCAAACAAAGAATTTAAAAAGATGCTTTTTTGTTAACAACATAATTAATATAACATGTAATGGTATTATTTCCGCCCTTACGGAAATAACGACATTATTTTATTTTATTTTATTTTATTTATTATCGTTTAGGGTATTATGACAAATTGCCATAACCCATAGAAACACAGAGTTTGTACATGGACCCAAGTCAGTTTAGATATATAATTTTTAAGTTTAACAATAGCTTTTATAAAAAATTATTATAATTATAAATATATTAATATAATATGTCAATAAATTTAAATATAGTACAATTATAAAGATTTGGTAAGTCATAATGCATTAATATTCTTATATAATACTAGATGTAATGGATATTAATTTTTAAAATTAGTCTACAAAAAAAATTTTGACAACCATTTTTTAAAAGAGTTAATCCAACTTTGGGGAATGTGACTAAGGTTACCTAAATTCTTAAGTTTTTTGGGCAAAGCATTAAAGATTTTAAAAACTATAAAAGAATAACACTTTTGGCCAGTAGCTAAAGTTTTTTTTGGGATATTTAATAAATTATTTCTGTTAGTATCAAGATTATTTTCATTCTTCTCTAACAAGGAATTATATAATTTAATTATTTCTTTCTTAATGGCAAAAAAATAGAATGTTTGCTTGACATTTAATATTGTTTGTTCATTATCATTGTTGCTATCTTTACTCAGGTTTAGATTTAAAAACTTAAATAATCTATATTGTACGTTTTGAATCAGCTTAATTAATGTATCATTAGCTCCACCCCACCCCAGTATACCATATGATATGATGGAGTGGAAAGAAGCGTAATACATGACTTTCAGTTGATTGCTGCTAAGTATATATTTTAATTTATGGAATAAAAATATGACAAACCTCGTTTTTTTAGCAATTCAATTATATGTCTATCCCAACGTAAAAACTGATCTATAATAATACCTAAATACTTGGTATGATCTACTCTGTTTAGTTTAATAATTGAGTTGTTAATTTCGTTATTAATAAATATTTCAACATTATCAGGAATCATATCAGAACTTAAGGCAAATGTGATATAATTAGATTTTCCAGTATTTAGGCTCAGTAAGAGCTTATCATTAAACCAATTATATGTATCATTAAGTATATCATTCGCTATATTTTGGGTTGTTTCCCAACTATTGCTAGAGACTAGGATGACAGCGTCATCAGCAAATGAGATGATATTCTCACTAATATGTAATAAATCATTAATGTAAATATTAAATAGAATGGGGCCCAAAACGGAACCCTGGGGCACACCAATTGTTACCTGTTCATAATCACTAGTGACTTCATTTATTTTAACTTTTTGTACTCTGTTATGCAAGTAACTTTTAAATAAATTATAAGCTACACCTCTAATACCTACAGCTTCAAGTTTATCTAGCAAAAGCTGACCTATCCATTTTAGAGGAGCATTTTTATCCAAAGTTAAAGCTTCATACCTAAATATCCTATTTTTCACGTCGTCAAATTGACCCTTATGAGAGAGACCTAAAGTGTCTGCTCTCTGGTAAACTGCCCAACCTTCTAATTTGTTAATAGCGACTTTAATATCTTTAATGTGTTTTTGATTACAATAGGTTTTCACTACATTTTTATTTGCAGCTTTATTATTCTGTGGAAACATTTTGTCAAAATGCAAAAAAAAATTTTATCTAAACTGTTCAATTAAAAAAAAAATATATTATTTTATTACTTTCTCATAATAAGGTTTCGAATATTTCGTAAAAAAAAATTTTATTACAAAAAAAATATTTTTACTTTAATTATTAATGACTTCCTCAAAAAAAAAAATTTTATTGTCTAACTTTATCTTCTGTACGTCGAAAAAGAAAAAAAATAATTTTCAAATTTTTATTATTATTTTATAGAAAAATTTTCACAAACAAAAATTAATTTACAACTTATTTCTCGTTAACATCCTAAAAAAATTTATTCTATTATTCATTTTCTAAAAAAAATATTTTCTTTCTTTTAGCCTGTAATGACCTAATTTTAAATAAGAATAAATTTACAATTTTAAATAAAGGGTTAAAACGGGACAGCTGATTGTCGTGATGTCGCTACGTCGTTATGATAGGATATAATAAGTTTTACAACTCGCAAAACTCATTAAACAGGTAAGAAAATGAGGAATGTTATATATATAAGAAATAAATAATAAAAATAATATAATAATAAAATATGAAAAAAATATATGATAATAATGTAATAAAAATATTATAATTAAAAATAAAATTTTCGACTTAGTATTAACTTATTTTTTTAACAACGCCGTGCACTCAGTGTACTATACAGACAACAAAAAAAAAGAATTTTTTTTTTTTTTTGGTATATAAAGGGTAAAATTTATATTTGTATATAAAAAGAACGAAGGCTGAAGAGAAAAAAAAATTTGTATTTTTATATAATTTTCTTGGAATTAAATTTTTACAGTGTTAATTAATGTTAAAATTGAGATTTTAAATTAATTATATTGTTACGTATGTTAGGCCATAATTCGAGCCATTACATCCGCATTCTATAATATTCATACATTTAATATTTATTTATATATTTAACTTATTCCTGCTTACGTTAGCTCGTAAATCGAGCTAACATACCTGCATTTCCTCTTTCATACATTCTTTAATATCCTATTTCACCAATTCAGATCCGGCTCCTTATAAATTGACAGAAATACAAAATCGAAGGTCAGTAATGACGCACTTTAGGCAACAAAGAGTTGCATAAATCCCCTCACGATTTCCCCCGAAATAATCACCGACGCTTTCGTTAATTGGACGTGACGAGACCGACGCTTTCGCGTATTGGACAATCCCACCAAAATCAATTAATATGGGCAGGATGTAATTAGGCTATATATTACCCTACAAACGCCCAATATTTATTAATCAGAACAGTTACCGTTAGTTAATCTCAGTTACTCTTACATACTCCCGTGATAACTGGCCTACCAACAACAGGTCTAGTTTAGGAGACTTATATTCGATTAGAACAGAGTTCTTAAAGCACAGTTACTTTATCAGACTTATTGACTTAGACGCATTTTATCTTATATTAACTTATAATAAATTCAGTGTTCTAAATCAAAGTACTTAGTTCATTCATTTAAAGTGACATATCCTTCTATAATCGTGAACTTAACTTAGTTAAGTTCTACCAGCTTCAGAACTCGAGGTCAACATCAACTTGAATTCAACTCTACATCAACAACTATAAACTATACAACTAGAATAAATACCTGGGGCACTAAATATCCCCAGGATAAACTTATTTTATATTTATTTTATATTAAGTATCCTGATTAAACCTCAGGATACGTAACAGAAATTGGCTCCCCAAGTGGAAAGCTGGTTTGAAGGAACAGTAGGACCAAATATTAAATAATCATCTAAATTTCATGAAAACAAGAAAACAAATAAAAATATAAAATTATATCAACAAAAGAGAAATAAAAGAAGAAACAAAAGTACAACTGTAACAATAAAATACAGAAGTAACCATCCAGTTCTAATCAATCAAATACTGAAGATCACCAATGACAATACAAGCCGTTATACCACAACATTAACATCTGAGGAAACCAACAACCAGTAACAAGGTATAGGAGCATATTTCCTATCAAGATAACATTTACAATTTATGACTAAGAAACAACGACACCACCTTCCTTGCGAAAATTGCAAAGGAGAAATAAAAGAAGAACAAAAAGAAAAAAATTTTAAAATCTCAAAACACGAAATTTTATCTACAAGTAAGTCAAATAGCAAAGTGATAGTAACTGTAAACTATACCATCGAATTCGGCGAAGAAATAAATTCCAAACATCAAGACTTCGAGAAATTTATAGAGAACATTGAAAAATTTTAAGCCATTATACCACACAACACCACCTAAAGGAATTCATCTACATCTTCGACCAAGCAGTTTCTGAAAATTTTTTTTTGCCAAGCTGTTTATTACTAAGCTGATAAGCCAAGCCAATAAGCCAAGCTGTTAAGCCAAGCTGATAAACCAAGCTGATAAGCCAAGCCGTAAGCCAAGCTGATAAGCCAAGCTGATAAGCCAAGCCGTAAGCTAAGCTGTAAAGCAAAGCCTCAAGCTGTTTTAAGCAGTTCACCAACTAATTTGGACACCAATGGATGGATCGATTTTCCTCATTGTGTCTCCGATATGGTAAGTACTCTTTTCATTAAAAATTTTTAACAAACTTCCGAGACATATATATATATATACATTATCCCTGATGATTAATATATAAACATATTTTATAATGACTCCTTTAACCCTTAGGTGGCCGGCAGGACACCCGTGTACCTTTTCGGTCTAAAATTGAAAAATTTTTATACTTAGACTCAAAATTTTTTTTCTAGCTTCTAGGCTAGCTTCAAGCAACTAATATTTTAGTGATTTCAATGGTCAGAAGTTAAAAAAAATTATTTTATGTAAGCAAAAAATGTAATTTTTAAAGGGACCTTCCCAGGGCCGGCAGGGGTACCCGTGTACCCAGATAAAAAAATATGTCTTTTATTAAATATTTGTATAAGAAAAAGGTAATAATTCATAGAATAAAGCAATATTATTATTATTTAATAATTTTAATACTTTTTTGATTCCATATTTTCCAGGTTTACTAGGTATATAATGGGTAAAACTGGTACGCCCGGGCGCGCCCCCGATATGAAAAAAGCTGCTTGTCAATAGTTAAATTGTTACTTATTGGGGCAATTTTATCACAAAAAATACCGATTGCACTGTGTTTGGTATGTAAAAATATGTTTACTGGCTAATTTTTAAGGCTCTAAGTGGCTTGGTTGTGATTTGGCAGCTGTTTTTACAATTTTGATTCTTTTTGAATTCTCAGCCAGCCGTATGCTTTTTATTTTCTGGACGCCCTAAATAAGCCTAAAAAATATTTTCTATATAAAGCTAGGTAGTAAAAATCCCCGTCCAATCCGAATCTGACCATATTTTTTCGGAAAAACTTCAGGAAAACCCGGAAAATTGGAAAAACTAAAGGAAACTTTCAAATACAAAGTTCTCAAAAAGCGTAACTTTTTTTTATTTTTTTTTTTTTGGTTACTTTGTTTTTGTTTCTTTTGCAGCGTCAATGAGGCCTATAAAATTTTACACAGGAGATTTTCAACGTAAAATTTCCCGAGGAATGCGAAAATAAAGTCAGATTTTGGATTTTCTATCAGGAAATGCGAGAAAATCGGAAAATTCAGAAAATGAAAAAATTTCAAAATCATTTTTTTGAGCCTAAAATTGATTTTTAAGCACTTAAAAGGCAAATGCGACAAAAAAGGAGTTTACCACCATAAAAAGTATGGGAAAACGCATTTAAAAAAAATAAAAAAAATTTTTAAAAAGTGACGCTCTTTGAGAAATTTGTATTTGAAAGTTTCCTTTAGTTTTTCCGATTTTCCGGCTTTCCTGAAGTTTTTCCAAAAAAATATGGTCAGATTCGGATTGGACGGGGATTTTTACTACCGAGCTTTATATAGAAAATATTTTTTAGGCTTACTTAGGGCGTCCAGAAAATAAAAAGCATACGGCTAGCTGAGAATTCGAAAAAAATCAAAATTGTAAAAACAGCTTCCAAATCGAAATCAAGCCACTTAGAGCCTTAAAAATTGGCCAGTAACCATATTTTTACATACCAAACACAATGCAATCAGTATTTTTTAAATTCAAGACATTGACCTCAGACTTGGGTAAAAATTGCTAAGAACTACCGAATTATATTTTATCGGTTTTATCGTTTTTAATAATCAAATATTGAGTTTCTGGTTTTGAAATAATATATATATTTTTTTAAATATTATAGTTTATGAAAACAAAAGAGTGTAAAATAAAATTTGCAACCTAATTAATTTTATTAACAAATATAAAGATGTGGGTACACGGGTACCTCTGCCAGCCCGCAGCGTAAGTAAATCCTGCCGGCCACGCAAGGGTTAACACAGTTTCCCGACGAAACAATTTCCGAGTTTGCATCTCGCGTTCGTTTTTTTGGAGATCATTTATTAAAACATCCGGACCCCCCCTGGAGTCTTAGTTATTGGAAACAATTAGCAGAGCCAAGGGTTGTTACCTGGTTCATGGAAGGCCTTGACAAGCCAGAAAAGTACGTAGCTTCAACCTTTCCAACTCCCACTAATTGGACGGAAGTTATGACGCTAGTCAGTAAGATCGAGAAATTGTGCGGTGTTCATGTTGATTCACCGGATATAAAGTATACCGAAGTACCTTTACCTTCCATAAGCCCTGTAATAAAAGAATACACTACAAATATCAAAAAAATTATCGACATCAAAAATACCGAGATAACCACCCATCATAAAAAAACGAACCTACCTAAGCCAAAAAGTATAACAACAACCTTAATAGCTAGGAAAACTGATCCTCCTCCCGTAACAAACAGAGGATGCACTATCGAAAGATTTATTAAATCACAGGAATATATTAAATCACTTTCGCCTGAAATTATGACAGCTCCACTCAGTATCCAACAAACAATCCATGAAACTGCTATGCTTCCTTGTAAGAAAAATGATAATAAAGTTACGTTTACCAATTACCTTGCTTTTTGGATACTTTATATATTAGTATATTTTATAACATATACAAAAATCAGTTTTTATATTACCAGCCTTAGGTTAATCCCCGAATTTTACCTCAGATATTGGCCATTGCCCAACATAAATTTATTTAATTCGTTTAGACCCCCTTTGCGGCCACCTAGGGCCCCACCTTGGTCAAAAATTTAATAGGATCGACCCATTTTACTATCTACTGGAAAAAGTAGTAAATTAATAACACTTCTTAATAGACTTAATTCAATTAATAATCTTATTAGTTATAATTCTTTTTAAAATTTTTATAAAAAAAAAAAAAAAAAAAAAAAACAAAAAAAAAAAAACAAAAAAAAAAAATATATAAATATATCTAGCTATATTTTTTATCTAATACTTCAAATTATTAATCAATCCTCCCGATTTGAACCTAATTGAATTTGAAAAACCGTATATCCGGAAAACCGTACATCCGTAAAACATTTTTAGATATCCGTGAAATATTTTTGCTAGACATCCATAAAACATTTTTGCTAAACAGCCGTAAAACATTTTTGCTAAACATCCGTAAAACATTTTGCTAGACATCCGTAAAACATTTTGCTAGACATCCGTAAAACATTTTTGCTAGACATCCGTAAAATATTTTTTTTTCTCTTTTCATATTTCAAAACTTTTCTCGCGATAACTAAAACTACTATACCTGTAAATCCAAGCAAAATAAACTATATTATATCCAAATTATTTAAATTTTATGATCCGAAAATTAACTTAAATTTTCCATACAAATTGATAAATTGATGTTCTACAAGATATATTACACCCAAATTTAAATTATAAATTATTACTTTAAAACTATAAAAATTGATGTATTTTTACGACTCAAAAATAAATCTAATTTTTTCATATTAATCAACAAATTCATGTAAAATAAACCGTATCATATTCATATTTTGAAAATACTATCAATTTTAATCTTTTAAATTATAAATTATTACTTAAAAGTCATACGAATTGACAAATCATACAAATAAATAATAATATTATAACAAAATACAAAAATAGAATCCAATTTACTTACAATGGACCTACAACCCTAATAATTAACCCTTATAATTTATACCCTAAGTCAAATCTAAAATATAACTACTAAGTATTTTTTTTTTCTATATCAGAGCATACATAAACCACCAAACACACATATTTAATTTGTCTTTTATTATTTTTTTTGTACAGTCTTAATCATAACTTTTCATATATTCAAAAGTAATGTTTTTTTTATTTTATCTTATGTTCCTTTTTTGTTATAAATGGTAATAAAGTTACGTTAAATTCAAATTCATTGAAAAGTCTTTATATAGTTTTCGCTGTAATAATAACTATACCCATGTTATTTACAAAAATAATAATAATAATAATGAAATAATAAATAATAAATAATAAATAATAAATAATAAATAATTAATAATAGTATATAAGTATAAAATACATGGAGAAAAAGTTAACAAAATAACGAACAATAAAATGACGAAAATTATATAGAGATTGAAACAACTTAAAATTAAAATACAAACTTTGAAATGTTGTGAAAAATGTTATCAATAATAAACAAATGAAAACTACAAAAAGGAAATTTTTTTTGAACACAATTTTTATCATGCAGATTTTTACCTTCCATAATTATTTCACTAAAATTTTTTGCTAAGGTGAGCTACTAATATCTTTTTATTGGGTGTTAAATATTTCAGTTAATATCCCTTTTATAAGGAATGGATTTTGGCCCTTAGTAGGAGTAAATGTAATTGATTTTATTTTACCTTTCTTATATTATTCTATATAAAAAAAAAATAATAATAATAATTGACAAACGATATAAATAAACAAACACAAAAATATAATTTATTTTTTATAAGTATGATTTGAAAAATAATACAGTGTTTTTAACTATGAAAATTTTATAAAGTTCTGATGAATATAATGCATATGAACAAGTATTAACGAAGCACAATATTTTATTATATTTTTTTTCACTTTTTATCTTAAAGTTTTACGTATACGCAGAAAATTTTTTATGTGTTAGTTTCATAACATTCATTACGGTGTTAGCAGGTTAATTCAAATTCCTCTCAGACATCCCTAAATATCTGTGAAAAACCAGTGGAAAACACAGATTGACTTACAAATTCAAATAAATTTTTTTCTTCCACATGCAAGTTCTATAAAAATATTTTAAATATTCACATAATTTTAGGTTCAAAACTATACTCAGATTATGATCTTTTAAAACTATTTTCACCAATATATATGTATATATTTGAAATTTCTTATACTAACCATACATATATCTATATTTACCATAAACCCACTATATATATACCTAATAAATAACTATTATTAGTTTAAAAATCAACGGGCATCCATTCGATTTTAAATTTCTTGTAAGAGACGGATACAGACATAGTTTTGATATAGCACTAAAATGCAACATTTTCGGATTTATCGATACTTTAAAATTAATAAAAAGCACCATCAACAGACAATCTTACAGCCTTGAGAATCTCGCAACCGAATTTATTCCTAACTATAATCCAGAAAATGCACATAATGCGATACATGATGTAAGAAATCTCAGTGAAATAATTAACAATATGGGATTTAAACATGAAGATCTTGTAAAAAGCTGTCTGGAATTTTCTGAATATGTGGAGAAATCAAATATAAAAAATATCCTAAGCTACTATTAACTAATCGGGAAATATATGCATGCGTATATGCGAGCACTTTTTCCCCTTACTTCATAAATTTATCAATCAAACTTCCATTTTTCAAAAAACCAGGGAGAAATAATAATTAATACAATTTTGAAACGAAATAAATAAAGAAAAATAAAATATACTATTTTTTTTTCTTCAACACACAAATAAAACTTAATAAAATTTTTTTTGGACAAATATGCGACTGTGCCTTTGAGACCACAATGACCTGACTCATACAAAAACTAATTCTGTGAAATCACACGGGACGAGTCAGGGCACAAAATTGCATAAGTTTATACACTTTTAGGATACCATCATTCCTAATCTACATATTCATACTGTACCTAACATAATATCTAAGTTCTTTAAGAACATAGATTAAGAGCATCACTAAAATATGTGTATATATGCGGAAAATTTTCGCATATAAATTTAAATATCTCGTGACAAACATTTCTCATTTACGAGAAATATATCCAATAAATTGGACAAACATAAACATATTAGCATTCCCAAATAAATCCAAAAAAAAAAAATATAGTTCTGAGAGCTTATAAACAGACGAGAACTGTACTAACAAATAACCTAAATCCAAACTAACTTTATACCTAATTCTAATGCAAATATGACAACTAAAAGAAAATTAAATTTTTTTCTTTTTTAATTACGTCACGCAAAGCTTATGCTTTACAAAATACACTTTACAATTAACCTTTGGTTAACAAAAAAAAAAAAAGTGATAAAATCTACATCAGGTACTCGAATAGTGTAGTAAACTAGTAAATTTAAACATATTAGCATTCCCAAAAAAATCCAAAAAAAAAATATAGTTCTGAGAGCTTATAAACAGACGAGAACTGTACTAACAAATAATCTAAATCCAAACTAACTTTATACCTAATCCTAATGCAAATATGACAACTAAAAGAAAATTAAAATTTTTTCTTTTTTAATAGAACAATTTTTGCCCTCCTCTGACCTTACCAGTTTACAGATGTTAAATAATTAAATTCATAGATTTTACCAGTGTCATTTGGGTACCGGGCATACTCTCATATATGAATCAGAAGGAAAAGAATAAGAGATAATAATAATAAACTAATTAGCTAATAACCTTGGTTTCTCGATAAACGCAAGAAAACCCATAAAAACAAAAACAAAAAAAAAAACAGTAATAAAAATAATAATAAAGAGAAGGGAGAGAATGGACACGGATATATGCATGTGTATACGCGCATAATAACCAATATAAAGTTATATAATAAAACTTGAAAAATCGCTTTCTTTCAATTCGGTACGTAAATAAGCGGCAACGCTGTAAATTATACTCCGTATTCAGTCCAGTATGCTTACTATGTGTATATATCATATATGCCACACATATACAAAGATACGATACATCACATGTTTTAACACCTGCACACATGTATCCATGTGTATATTCTCGAGCATAACGTGGATTTATTAATTCATTATTGTAATTTTTTTTCTTCTTTCTTTCTCTTTTTTAATTTTTGCTGAAGATGGAGTTTTTTATTAAAGATTATATTTCTTCTTTTTCTTTCTTTTTCAAATAATAATATAAATTGAAATTATAGTAATAAAATTAATATCATGCATTGAATAAAATTTGAATCGAATACTAAGTTAAAGATCGTAATCGAGTTTTAATTTAATTTAAAATTTAAAATCTATAATCCAAAATTTAAATATTAAAGTAATCTCAAATAAAAACGTTAAATATTACACCTGAAATAGTAAAATTTTTTAAATAAATAATTAGTCATAGTTTAAATATATAATAGTATTTATTATATTTTTTTTACAAAAAGTATACATGAAAAACCCCAAATACCTTATATACTAAATAAACCGATCCCAGAACAAAATTATATTTAATAACATTCACTAAAAATTAAAAACCTTATTAAACATACCCAAAAATCAAAATACATAAGAATCCAATGTATAAACAGATAGATACATAAAGTATATAAATATAATATTCTCTAACAACTTAATTTTTTCTATTTCTTGATTTTCAATTTTCCAAACTGCTCAGTCTCCTCCTATAAAATACAAAATTTTTACAAATTTGCTCAGTCCCCTCCAAACTGCTCAGTCTCCTCCTATAACATATAAAAATTTTTACAAATCTGCTCAGTCTCCTCCAAACTGCTCAGTCTCCTCCTATAAAATACAAAATTTTCACAAATTTGCTCAGTCCCCTCCAAACTGCTCAGTCTCCTCCTATAAAATATAAAAATTTTTACAAATCTGCTCAATCTCCTCCAAACTGCTCAGTCTCCTCCTATAAAATACAAAATTTTCACAAATTTGCTCAGTCTCCTCCAAACTGCTCAGTCTCCTCTTATAAAATACAAAATTTTTACAAATTTGCTCAGTCTCCTCCAAACTGCTCAGTCTCCTCCTATAAAATACAAAATTTTTACAAATTGCTCAGTCTCCTCCAAACTGCTCAGTCTCCTCCTATAAAATACAAAATTTTCACAAATTTGCTCAGTCTCCTCCAAACTGCTCAGTCTCCTCTTATAAAACACAAAATTTTTACAAATTTGCTCAGTCTCCTCCAAACTGCTCAGTCTCCTCCTATAAAATACAAAATTTTACAAATTGCTCAGTCTCCTCCAAACTGCTCAGTCTCCTCTTATAAAATACAAAATTTTTACAAATTTGCTCAGTCTCCGCCAAACTGCTCAGTCTCCTCCTATAAAATATTAAAATTTTTTACAAATTTGCTCAGTCTCCGCCAAACTGCTCAGTCTCCTCCTACAAAATACAAAAATTTTACAAACTGCTCAGTCTCCTCCAACATACAAAAATTGCTCAGTCTCCTCCAAAATTTATCTTTACATTCACTTACTACTATACCGGCACTCACATACACTAATGTAAGAATGGAAAAACAAACATACATAACCTAAACGCTAGAGTAAATAAAATATCACGAGTTTTTTTTTCTCACACTTAATTAATATAAACAACAATTATTAAATAATTTAGACCCTTTAAATAAACATATTCTTACCTGATTTTCCATATTTCTTTCAATTAATACACTTTACAAGCAAAGTACAATGGACACAAAAAGTCTATCACGTTTTTTTTTCAAACACACAACAAACTTTAAAAGAAAAGTCGGTAAAATAGTACACTAAAGCATCAACCAAAACCGCGAAATTTGAAAAGTGAAAACCATTCACAATAGTGCTATTATTTATTAACTATTTTTTTTATTACAAATTATTATTTATATAGTTACTTATAACCATTCTTTAAAGTTTATCCCCAAATTTGACCACATAAGACAGAAAACTAGGCCAAGAATCAAAAACTAAAATATAAATTAAAATAACCCTTTTTTTTATCCAAATTAAACGCTTTAGGCACCTTGCCGACATCAATTCCAACCAATTAATGTTATTTTTAAAATTTATTTATGAAAATTGCCATAAAAACGGCAAATTTCTGGGCAAAAATCGCAAATACTAAAATAAAATAAAAATAAGATTTTCCACCAAAAATTTATGCTTTGATCAGCTTCCCAATTAATATTTCCACAAATTAAAACAATTTCCATCAATATTTTTTCAAAATTGAACCTATTACGGCAAAAATCTGGGCAAAAATCGCAAATACTAAAATAAAATAAAAATAAGATTTTCCACCAAAAATTTATGCTTTGATCAGCTTCCCAATTAATATTTCCACAAATTAAAACAATTTCCATCAATATTTTTTCAAAATTGAACCTATTACGGCAAAAATCTGGGCAAAAATCGCAAATACTAAAATAAAATAAAAATAAGATTTTCCACCAAAAATTTAGGCTTTGATCAGCTTCCCAATTAATATTTCCACAAATTAAAACAATTTCCATCAATATTTTTTCAAAATTGAACCTATTACGGCAAAAATCTGGGCAAAAATCGCAAATACTAAAATAAAATAAAAATAAGATTTTCCACCAAAAATTTATGCTTTGATCAGCTTCCCAATTAATATTTCCACAAATTAAAACAATTTCCATCAATATTTTTTCAAAATCGAACCCATTACGGCAAAAATCTGGGCAAAAATCGCAAAAACCAAAATAAAATAAAAATAAGATTTCCTACCAAAAATTTACACTTTGATAAGCTTCCCAACCCTAAAAACTACACAATCAACCTACCCCAACAATTATCTCCAAGAAATTATAGCCAGAAGACCAAAACTCTGAACCAAAATCTCTATACCTAAACCAGAATCAGAACACATATTTTTAAGCAAAATCTAGGTTCCTATTAGTCCACAGACTTCAAACACTACACTATCAAACCAACAAAACAATTATTTGAAAGAAACCATGGCCAGAAGACCTAATTTTTGAACCAAAAATTTTATCTGTAAACAAAAATCAAAATAGTCAATTTTAAATAAAAATTTTTTATAAGTCTCCCTAGATATCACACAATTAACACTAAAACACAATTCTAACGAGAACATTACAGAAAAAGACACAGGAAATAGGAAAATACAGGAATTACAAAACAAATTTTTTTTAATAATATTTATTATATCAAATCATTACATTATTTTCTGAAAATAACCGTAAATAAATTTGGATATTGCAATGACACGCGGTCTTCAAATCGATGAACTAAAAATCTTCTCCAAATAAAATATCCAAGTAAAAGTAATAATGCAACTAATAGCAATACAGACAACCCAGCCAGCAAAACGAGGTTATAGTCACCAACATCATCACTATCATCTAAAACCACATAAAATTAATAAAATTATCATTCAAACTAAATAAAACACAAAAAAAAAAAAAAAAAGAAGAAAGAAATATATACCTGATTTAAGATTTTCTACACATTCACCCATCTCATACCTAGAACCAACTGGACACAGCCCGTTAGTCATTCCTATTAAACCTGAAAAACAACATATATAAAGAATTATAAAATAGAAATTTTTAAAATAAATAACAAAGAAAATACTTACAGAAAACAAGAAAAATCTGGCCAAAAATAAATAAGTTTTTCCATTTTTTTTTCTTCTTTTCTTCTATACTCCAGCAAGCACATGTACCGGTAAAAACAACAGCTGATCAGTTATAAACATAACACTAAGTAAACACTCCACCAAGCGGTATAAACTAAATACAAGTAAATAGTAAACACCTTTATAAAATACCCACCATAAATATCAAAAAAATTCCTACAGATGTCAGTATAATGTAATTTTTCGAAAATAATACGCAAAATTAAACAGATAATTATATTTACAATTTCATCAAAAATTCATGTAAAATATAGTAATTAAACCCATATTTCATAAAATATGCCAATTTTAGCCTATGAAAAACTCTAATTATAACCTAAAAATCCATAATATCAATAAATCATCAATATAAATAAATCATTATAAAATTTTACAATTTTCATCAAAAATTCATGTAAAATATAGTAATTAAACCCATATTTCATAAAATATGCCAATTTTAGCCTATGAAAAACTCTAATTATAACCTAAAAATCCATAATATCAATAAATCATCAATATAAATAAATCATTATAAAATTTTACAATTTTCATCAAGAATTCATGTAAAATATAGTAATTAATCCCATATTTCATAAAATATGCCAATTTTAGCCTATGAAAAACTCTAATTATAACCTAAAAATCCATAATATCAATAAATCATCAATATAAATAAATCATTATAAAATTTTGCAATTTTCATCAAAAATTCATGTAAAATATAGTAATTAAACCCATATTTCATAAAATATGCCAATTTTAGCCTATGAAAAACTCTAATTATAACCTAAAAATCCATAATATCAATAAATCATCAATATAAATAAATCATTATAAAATTTTACAATTTTCATCAAGAATTCATGTAAAATATAGTAATTAATCCCATATTTCATAAAATATGCCAATTTTAGCCTATGAAAAACTCCAATTATAACCTAAAAATCCATAATATCAATAAATCATCAATATAAATAAATCATTATAAAATTTTGCAATTTTCATCAAAAATTCATGTAAAATATAGTAATTAAACCCATATTTCATAAAATATGCCAATTTTAGCCTATGAAAAACTCTAATTATAACCTAAAAATCCATAATATCAATAAATCATCAATATAAATAAATCATTATAAAATTTCGCAATTTTCATCAAGAATTCATGTAAAATATAGTAATTAATCCCATATTTCATAAAATATGCCAATTTTAGCCTATGAAAAACTCTAATTATAACCTAAAAATCCATAATATCAATAAATCATCAATATAAATAAATCATTATAAAATTTTGCAATTTTCACCAAAAATTCATGTAAAATATAGTAATTAAACCCATATTTCATAAAATATGCCAATTTTAGCCTATGAAAAACTCTAATTATAACCTAAAAATCCATAATATCAATAAATCATCAATATAAATAAATCATGCGGAGTAGTAAATCAAGACCAACACTGAAACCTTACCAGCCGCGCAATTTTAATAACTTTATTCCTATTAAAAATCTTAAAAACAAAATATAGATTTTAATCGCACTAATAAATAAAATTTATATAAATTGAAATCTTATATTTGACAAATATGTAATATTATTAAAACCAGAATAAAACTGTAAAAATATAATAAAATAAAAACACATTTTTATATATTTAAAAAGTGAGTTCAAAATCTATTTATTTATCAATACAAAAATCTTGCCTTACAAATTTTTTATTTTTTTTAAAATTTTTTATTCAGGACGAAACAACAGTCCTGGATCCTTCTTTTCTTCCCTCTTTTTCGCTATTATCCAGCGCTCCAAAACCTTTTTTTGCTCCCTTTCCACATCAAGCAACTTTTCGAGACACCTAATTCTACATCGATCCTCTATTCCCTTGTGCACCAGTTCCATAATTCGAGCATTTTTATCGAAGCTAATCTGACGCACCCTTTCCTCAAATTCTAAGTTTTTGGCCTGATCTTCAAAACAATGTTCAATTCTTAATCTCTCACTTTCGTACAATTTATCTTCAAGCTTCCGAACTTTTTTTTGCATAACGCATTTATATTTTTTGAAACTCATTCTTTTAACAAAAACAAAATAATTAAAACTAAAAGAAATCTTTACATAAATTACTCACCATGCAAAAATTTATCTCAAGTAATATAAATTTTTTTCCCCACTACTCTCTTCCCTTATCGCATACCTATTTGAAACTTTATACACCATCAGCAAAATTATACATTTATCATAAAATAACTAAATTCTGATAATTTAAATTTTATTTTTAAATAAATAAAATCAAAAATATTTTCATATAATATAAATAAATTTATAAATACAGGTAATAGCAATACAAAAATTGACCGAAAATGGACTATCTCGACCAAGGCGACGAAAACGGCAACAATTATTATCTAAGATTCAAAATATTTAAAAAATATTTACAAAAATTAAATGATTTTTTTTTCAATATTTTCAATAACTTACTATCCTATAAATAAAATTAAATAAAAATCATATAAAAATTATAAATTTTAAACCCTTTAAATCATAATATTTGTAAAAATTGAACGATTTTTCCAACACATTCAATAAATTACTATTTTTAAATCAAATTACTTAAAAATTTATAAAATTTATCAATTTTTAACCCTTTTTTCATAAAATTTGAAAATTTCCACCTATCCCTAAGTATTCCAAGTTCAAGGTATATATTGTCTCGGGGGTTTTCAAAACTAATCTCTATAGATTGATTTCAGATAACAGCAGCATCAACCAATACGAAACAAACTTCTACAATAAAGATCCAAGGGAAAAACACAGAAACATGTCTTCTTAAAGATTTTAACTTTATAAAATAATTTAATATAGAAATTTATTTATTATAAAACTTCTTATATATTCACTCTCAATTTTTCTAACTAGATTTATAAAATAAATATATAAATTTTATCATACAACTAACGTTCTAATCCTAATTATTTTACTTTTTATTATAATCAGTTTTATTATAAATTATTATATCATATAAAATTATTATTTCCATATCAATTATTTTAAAACATTTCGAATAATATTGTATTTTCTTAAATTATCTTAAGTAAAACTTTAAACTTTTACTGTTATACTCCCTACTATAAGCATATTAGCTTGTAATTATCCTAAAAATTGTAATATTGTAATTCAACTATTATAAGCATATTATTTTGTACTCTAATCATTGTAAACATTATTGTATTGACAGAGACAGTCGACTATAAAACACCCAAACAAACCCTATCCCCCTTACCGCCCCTTATCGTCCCCGTCTCCCCCACCGACTCCAATCGGGACGATTGGATTCCCGGGAGGGAGATGTTACGTATGTTAGGCCATAATTCGAGCCATTACATCCGCATTCTATAATATTCATACATTTAATATTTATTTATATATTTAACTTATTCCTGCTTACGTTAGCTCGTAAATCGAGCTAACATACCTGCATTTCCTCTTTCATACATTCTTTAATATCCTATTTCACCAATTCAGATCCGGCTCCTTATAAATTGACAGAAATACAAAATCGAAGGTCAGTAATGACGCACTTTAGGCAACAAAGAGTTGCATAAATCCCCTCACGATTTCCCCCGAAATAATCACCGACGCTTTCGTTAATTGGACGTGACGAGACCGACGCTTTCGCGTATTGGACAATCCCACCAAAATCAATTAATATGGGCAGGATGTAATTAGGCTATATATTACCCTACAAACGCCCAATAGTTATTAATCAGAACAGTTACCGTTAGTTAATCTCAGTTACTCTTACATACTCCCGTGATAACTGGCCTACCAACAACAGGTCTAGTTTAGGAGACTTATATTCGATTAGAACAGAGTTCTTAAAGCACAGTTACTTTATCAGACTTATTGACTTAGACGCATTTTATCTTATATTAACTTATAATAAATTCAGTGTTCTAAATCAAAGTACTTAGTTCATTCATTTAAAGTGACATATCCTTCTATAATCGTGAACTTAACTTAGTTAAGTTCTACCAGCTTCAGAACTCGAGGTCAACATCAACTTGAATTCAACTCTACATCAACAACTATAAACTATACAACTAGAATAAATACCTGGGGCACTAAATATCCCCAGGATAAACTTATTTTATATTTATTTTATATTAAGTATCCTGATTAAACCTCAGGATACGTAACAATATGTAATATGTATCAAAAACAAAGAATTATAATCAAAAAAAAATTTTTCAATTTGCCCTAGTGGGTGCGTAAATTTATGTCAGCATATAAGCGCGCGACAAAATTAGTCGCGACTGGGTGTCATATACCGCATCTAAATATTCTCACACACATTCACTCTCGATTTTTCTTTATAATTTAACTTTTTATTATTTTTAACTTCAATTTCTATTAATTATTAATTTAAAAAAATTTTTAAGTTTTTAAATTAGAAAAAAGCTTAAATTTTGAAAAAAAAATTTTATGTTTTTATTTTAGAAAAAAGCTTATTTTCTGAAAAAAAATATTTATTTATTTAAAAAAAAATTAGCATCTCATTATTCGCGAAAAATTAACGGAAAAAGTTGGGCGCCATTTGTAATGGTATTATTTCCGCCCTTACGGAAATAACGACATTAAATATATTTATCGGAAATTTTACCTTTATTAAAATCATGCGTGTTCGTTGCGCGGGACTTACCAATATATACCATAAGCTGAAATGAGAAAGAGAATAATTATCAAGGTCGGGGGAATTTTCGTAGAAAAGGGAGAGATGCTATAATTTTTATTTAAATAAATTTAACACTAATTAATTTCTATTAAAACACAAAATCATTAGCTTTATTCAAAAATGTAAAAATATAAAAATAATCAAACTATAAACTAAAATTGTCCTTTATCAAGTTTTACTAATATACATTGTCTTTAATTCACTATTTTTAGATAATAATTATTTTATCACGACACACATACTGAAATTCACTTTTTAGGAGTTGACGACCTACCTTCTTGATCAGTATTTTCGAGAACTCCAATATTCTTGTTTTCTGCCATCATCAATTTATAATATATTTTTCTTCTTTTTAACGAAATTAAATTATGGAACAATATTAAACAACTTTCTTTAATATCTTGAGAATATATTTTCTACAATTATAAATTTCACACCTCGTGTCTATATTCAGTATTCACTTAAACAAATATATCAATTCATCAATATATCATTTCAAATATATCATACAAAAGGCCGGTCGGCTATTTCTTATTAACTTTTCGATGATTAGACACAAAAATCTCTGAATTATAGTAATTTCGTTAAATGCGGGTACAGCCAGCCAATCAGAGAGCTTCCTGCCAGACGACAGCCACGCCCTTATCTCCCTTCCTTTTAAAATTTTTGAAACGCATATTATTAAGTTCCGCCAACTATACAGAAATAAATAAGAATAAGCGCGCGATTTTCAAATATAAATATAATTCATATTATATACGAAAAATGTGTACTACATATTATACAAAAAATAATTATGTGCGTCGATTGTTTATTATTATAAATTATTCTTTTCAATATTAATAAAAGAAAATTTTTTAATTTAATGCAAACCTAAATTTATCACCTCATGCTGAGATACAATTTTTTTTAAAATGAAATGCATGCATTGACTTTTATATAAAAATAATGGTTATATTGTGTATAAATAAAATTTAAGAAAAAAATATAATTTTTTTGTTTTTTAAATATTTTTTGCATTATTACAATATTTCGTGGTTAAAAAAAATTATTGTTTCTTTTATTATGCTCAATAGTTTCATTTATAATATCTAACATGATATTAAATTATTGAAATTATTCCGCATAGATATTTTAATTGCTATAGCAGTATACATGCATACTTGCTGCGCTTGAATTGCTTGAAAGTATAAGCTTTTTCTGTCATTTTCAAGCAATTCCAGCAAAGTGGCTTCCAGATTTAGGCATATTTTTTATAAAGTTATTATTTAATATTAATTCATTAATGAATTTATCTAAAAATTAAATTATTTTTTTTATTTTTAAAAAAAGTTAATTTAATTTTTCATGTACACAAAATCACAATATGTATTAGAATATATTATATTATTCAATATTTTAACTATAACTTTAATATGAATATATTTGCATAAAAATTATAAAAAATAAATGTTTTTTAAGCGCGCAAGTCTATTATTATATTTTATACATATAATATAAAACGTATGGTTAAAACGAGGGATTTCCCTGATTCCCTTGCTCTAGGAGGTGGGGTGTACATTTTGGGAAATATGTTCTCCGGATAGTTTTCCTTTCGCTTTCAATAATTGAGTTTTTTAAAAACCGGGGATAAGGGTGGGGAATTACTCTACTCCCTCGCTCCTTCGATTTCGAAAATCGAGCCCCTCGAGTAGGAATGCCCACTGAAATTTTTTTTAATAGAAATCAAAGCAAAATAGGTATGTAATAATTGCTGTAAACCACTACCTTGCATTATTGTACCTATACAACCCATATAGCTCATTAAAAAGTGAAATCAGCCAATTCTAATAATTACATTTTCTAAATGATGATAGCTTCAATTAATTTTAACCAATTTAATATATAGTTGAATATCAAAGGTAATAAATACGTGTTTTTGTTTCAATTAATTACATTTTAAGTGGGTCTAATTTAAAAAAGTATAAATTGTGTTATCGTCCGTAGCCATTACAAAACGTAATGGAATCAATCGAGATAATACATATTTTTCAGCTTCGTGAATTTTTTCCAAATATTAACTCCAACCATAACATCCACGATAATAGTCAAATTTTTACAATAACCATGAAAATTCTGCCATTAACGTTTACCTTTATATCAATTTTATTCAGCTCGCTAAGATTTGTAAATTGTATGGATGATAAACTTACTTTCTTTTCAGGGCAAAATGGTTGCAATGATGAATATCCAAATTTTCCTAAAGCAGTTGCAGCAGGTAGCTTTGGCAGCCTTTTTATACGAACATTTGTACTCATCGCTGCATTTGGGGTTATCACCAATGTAGAACCCAACACATGTAACGTATGAACCGTAACCAGTTGGGGTCTACTTGTTCCAAACAGCGTTATCACTTATAATTTGAGAATATCCTTCAATTACTTTGGCATGATTATCGTTTAATAATATAGATGACATAAATACTTGAGCTTAATTTTTTATCGAAAACGGCAGAGAGAACTAACAGTAAATTAGAAATGAATCCTCTAGGAGGTATTGCTTGCATTATCATATGTGCAATAGTGGTAATTTTTCGGTGCCAAGGATTTAATTTATCGGTTTTAGGATCTCGAATTAATTTTTCTAAAAAAAATCGTAAGATTTCTGGAATAAAAAAATTTATATTGTCTAAAAATTTATCTGCGGGGTCATAAGAAGCTTTAATGACATGAACTGCTCTTATATCTCATTTCCTTAGCTATTTTAACAATTTTTAATCTTTCATTGGAATCCTTTTTATTTTTTCCTTCTTTAGAACCTTTTTTTCTCCCCCAATGATTAGTCATTATTCTGTTAATATTAATATATATATATATATATATAAAACTGGACCATATTTTTTTGTATTATGAATTCTAAGATTGCCAACAATAACTTCTTGAATTCTTTTTTTTTTTTAATAAGATGTCCATTGAGGCTTTTTACCTTGGAACGATTCACAAATTTCCTTAAAACTAAATTGGCATCCTTCTGTGTTCTCATTTAAAAAATTTTTGATGTACATTAATAGATAGTTAATTATTTTTTATACAAACTTTTGTGCCCAAATATAATATTTTTTTATAACATTTATAACGATAACATGCATTGATCTCTACAAAATTATTATTTGATTCAAGCAGATATTTCAACATTGCATAATTGTTATCAGGAATTGTATGTAATACATCTAAAATTTGTTGCCTTATTTCATTAGACTAAAACTCTCTAATGCCTTTTTTTACGGATTTTTTATTTTTTTTTGCAATCAATTCATCAAAAGAATTTACTCTACATATAAACCAACGATCTTGAATACAAAAATCTGAATCGGTTTCATGTTCAATTTTAATTTTTTGATTAATATAAGTTGCTGCATGGTTTAAACATGTATAAGTTTTTTTTACAATTGACATAAGCTTGAGGATTATTAAAATTATTAATTGATTTATGTTTACCATCTTTTCTTACCTTGTTGATGGATATCGTGTTTTTTTTTAGGCTTCTCCAACTTTTACAGAATTGTCACCAAGAATTTGATTGCAAATAAAACAAATTACATCAGCCATGTTGTTTATCAATAAAATAGAAATTTTCTAAAATTAAAAAAAAAATATTGAAAACTGATAAAGAAATAAAAATTACTTACTTGTTCCAAGATCTTACAATTAATAAGCAATGAAATTTTTCTGAAAGCTCACAGATTCTGCTAAAATTAATTCACACTTTTGCAAGAAAATCATGAATTATTAATATTAAAAAATTTTCAATGTATTTTTTACTATTTTGAAAAATAAATTTTGAATTTAATTCTTTGCAAAATTTATCGAATATTTAGATAATTAAAGACTTCTTACCTTTCATTTCTTACTTTTCTCTTTAAAAAAATATATTAAATAATTAACTTTTTCTTTTGAAATTAAAAAACTGAAAAAAATTATTTGAATCGAATTTGAATAATGTACGTGAAATAATAGTTAAACCAAGGTGAATGATAGTTTTGTAACAAAAATAATAAAAACAATATTTTATTAGCAAACGCAAGTAGATACACGCCCGACAAAACAAAACAAGTTTATAGAGCCTATTATTTTGTGGAACGCTTTAATTTTTCCTCAAATTTTTCATATACAGTGGTTGGTTATACTGTAGTGTACTTTCGTTTGATTTTTTCAAACGAAATTCATTTTTCTCGAAAATAAAATCCAATTCTTTTTTTTTTTGCTTTAGTGTGATATTGTCGAATAAGACAATAATCATTTCATTATAATTACTTTTTTCTCGGACATTTTTTGTAACGTGGTTACAAACGCAGAAAAATCAAAAATAAAATTTAAAATAAATCTAACGAGCCGCCAAGAATTTATATTAAAAATATCATTTTATACTTATAAAATTTTAATACAATATAGATAAATCACGCCACACACGCACACATCAATAGAATCCTGACCAAGTCAAGATTTAGAAGAAAGTCGGGAGAAAGAAGAAGCCGGAAGACAATTGATGGCACGTGACTAAAATGACATTCGACGACTAGCTACCTGTTTAATAGGTCGCTATTTTAATCGATTAATTTTATCAATTCTAAATCACTAGTCGTCGTCCATTATACAGTTTATTTGAAATTAAATAATGTTAATGTTTAAAAGTTAAGTAAAAATTGGATTATTGAAGTTTAATAATTGTCGCGAATATAGAAGAGATTTGAATCATAGTAATTTTGTTAAATGCGGGTACAGCCAGCCAATCAGAGAGCTTCCTGCCAGACGACAGCCAAACCCTTATCTCCCTTCCTTTTAAAATTTTTGAAACGTATATTATTAAATTCCGCCAACTATACAGAAATAAATAAGAATAAGCGCGAGATTTTCAAATATAAATATAATTCAAATAAATATTAATTTTGTCTTTATTTCGGAAATGAGTTTTTTAAAGTTAATTAGCGACTTATAAAATTATACATATAATAAACTATGTATATAACAAGAACTTAAAAATTATGATATATTTATATCAATTTATTGAATAATAAGATACGTTAGAATATTAGGTAAGTACATAATTGCAATATTTTAGTTCATAATTATTTTTACTATATTTTGAAAAAAAAATTAATTGTCTTTTGGTTATAATTTTTGCGACTTAGAAAAGGTAAGGTTTAACAATAAGTGTGAGACTTTTGTTTTATCTTTTTTATTGGAAAAACTCATGTAAGTAACTTTTAACAATATTTAAGCAAAATATTTATCATGAACTTAAAGTTACTAAAAAGCAATGTTTTTTGTTGAATCTATAAATGACAAAATGCATTTTTTTTTACTAATGCATTACAATTAAAAATATTGTAGTTAAGTTTAGTTTAATAATTCACTTTTTCATAGGATAAGCTAAATTGTAAATCGTTGTGAAATATTTTTCTTTATTGCTCTAAACATATTTTATACTTCATGGCTAACATTAATACTTGTTTTATCATATGCTTAGTGCATTCAAAATTTTTTATAGTACTTTTTTCTTTTTTAAAACTTTTAGTTACAAAATTATTTAATAAAAATGTAATATATAATATTAAAGATAATATAATATTTTAGTATTTTAATATTTTAAAATTAATATTAAAATTATAAAATTAAATGAAAAATACATTTGCTTCAAGCATCAAACTTCAAAAAAAAAAAATTTTATTACATGCAAGTTTATTTTTAGTATCTGGTATTTTAAAATTTTTTTTAGTATCTGGTATATTAAAATTTTTCTTTATATTCATTCAATACTTACATTTTTTAATTCAGTACCTTCAAACCAAGTAAATTATGAATAATAAAATTTTGCGAAATCAAAAAAAAAAATAGTATTGCTTTAAAATCTAAAATTATACTCTTACTATTTTTTAATTAACTCAACAAGTAAAATTAAAAATTAACATTATAAATGAAATATTATTTTAAATAATTGGCTTGCACATATAATGGAACCTGTACTATTTTTAAATGATTACTTTAAAAGAAAATTCTTTATAACAATTTTAATTCACATGATCCATTTTATTATTTTTATTAAATTTAAAATAATTTTTTCTTATTTTTAATTTTTTTAAAGCTAATCTTGTTTTCTTATTAAAAGAATTGAATTATTAATTATTCAATTATATGCTCTTATATTTTATAAAATATATATTTTAATTTAAAAATTCTCAATTTTGTAGGTAATAATATATACCTAAGCAGCAACTTTACCTCTTAATTTTTAATTTAAATATTTTTTTTATAATAAATTTATTACTTTTATCAAGTTTGGAGGTAATTCCTTATTTCTTATTTTTTAAATTTTTAAATGCAAATCTTGCTTCCTTACTAAATAAAATCGGATCATTTAATATTTAATTATAATTTCTTATATTTTAAAAATTACATCTTAATTTAAAACTACAAAACTCACAATTTTTTAGCTAATATACACCCTTAAGCAACTTATGTTTTATTTTTTTTGTAATTCAGATTTTTCAGTAAACAGTTGAATGGCAATTATTTACTTATTTTAACTTTTTTAAAACAAAACTTTTTATCAAAAAACTTATTTCATATTTTTTATAAGAATTATTTCCTTTATTTTTTTTATTTATTACTTTGTTTCACGTTTTTAATATTATTCATTTAGTACTTATTTCTTATAATTATATTATTAAATATTTTATGCATTTTTAGTTAATATTCTTTTTCATATATTATAAATACTTTATTTATAAATTAAAATATAATTTATATTAAATATATTTTATATTACATTATAAAATTCTAATCTGATAAACAGGAAAATACATTTCATATATTTTTCATCTTTTAAATTGAATATTAACTTTTTATTCATTTAGCGTTTATAATATATATAAATTAAGATTTATTTAAATTTTGAATAAAAAAAACGTATAATTTGAGAAAAACTATATCTTATGGTTTAATATTCAAATAAAACTAGTGACTAATATTTTAAGGAACTCGTAAGTGAGAATCAAATTACTTTATATAATATTTACACTGCATTTTCATTCCTTTGATTATCTAGTTCATTCATTTGAATATCGAGTAATTCGTTTAAATCATCGTGATATTCTTCAATTATTTCATCATCAGTATCTTCGATTATTTCATAATCTTGCAAAGGTTCAATTATAGCGTTACCATCTTCTTCTTGAACTGGAAAAATTGTATATTGTTAATACTAACACCATTTGTGATTATTAAATTATTAAATAGAAAATTTTTTAATGATAGATTATAATTTTATATGTAACATATTTTTATTTCATTACCAATGTCAATAAGATTAAATCTTAAATTTTCTTCATCTTCATATGCAATTATTTTATCCAAGAACTGCTCAACAGTTATCAAATCAGCTCTCAATAAACTTGTCAAGTTTTTGATGATACACTCTTTTTGTTTAGTTTTTTTCTTTTGGGCATCTGATGTTTTAAGATTATTGGCTGCTCTTTTCAAATCGAGTTTTGATCTACTAGCCACAGATATTATATTTTCTATATTAAAAAAAATAATAAAAATATATTTTTAAAAATTAAGACTTATTTTCTGATTTAAAACTTATCATATTGTTTGGTAGGTATGCGTTTAAAAAAAACTTTTTTCAGATATAAGAAATTCATATTTTTAATTTTCATTCCACATAAAGAAAAAATAAACATTTTTTTTTCAATTATTTATTGCATTTTATTATATTTACAACTTTTAGTAGGTTTGCAAGAAATTTTAAATCATTTTTTACTGGTAATTGGATTTTTAATACGTTTTAACAAAATCATTATCTTAACAGCATACGTAATACCGTTTTTTAAGGCAATGTCTATTACAATTTTAACAGTCATTTTTCCAATCCTTTGAGAAAATAATACTTTATATAAATATCGCTAATTTTCATTTTTTTTGCAAAAACAGTGTCACGTGGTTGTATATGCCGATTGAAGTAAGAATTTACAAATTTTTTGGTCTTAAAGTTTCTATTTCAAAAAGTTGTTGACCATACACCATAAAAATTAACAAAATTGTAAGTTAAAAAAAAAATTTGTGGCTAAAATATGACAAAAAAATCTTTACCGTTCCTTCAAAAAGCCTTTACCGTTCCTATCAAGAACTTGGTGTTTTAAGTAAAACAATTTCATGGATTTTTATTTTCTTTTTCTTAAAGTTTGTATTTCACTTAATTTTAGATGTACCAACAGCTATTTAACCTTGAATTTTTAACTAACCTTGAGTTTTAGATGCCATTTTAGTTTAAAATATGGCCTAAATTTTCTTATTTAATCACAAAAGCATAAAAATACTGTTTTTACCTCAAGAAATACGCGGTTTCAAGAAGAATAATAAAAAATTTTTAAATTTACTAAGTTATAATGAAAATAACAAGTTGATCCTTTGATAAAAAACTTTTACTTTATGTTTTATAAAAATTACCGCACTAAAACAAGATTTCAATATTATTTTCTTTAAATCTATATTTGCAAAAAAAATGAAAATGAGCTATATATATCTTTTTAAATTTTAGTCTATTCATAAAAAATAATTAAAAAAATAATTTATTTCTATACCTACTGGCAAATTAAATTTTTTGTTACTTTTTCGTACAAAATAATTATCAAGTTTACAAGAATTATTATTCAAAATTTAAATCGAGCTTAAAGGTACTGTTTTTAACAATGTTTGTTTTAATAAGTAACCAAAAAAGGAAAGTTCTCGGTATTTTCACCGAGATAGATAAAAAATGATATAAAATAACTTTAAAATTTCAATTTTTTTTTACACAAAATATTCATGAAATAACAATTTAAAATCAAAATATTTCAAAAAAAAGTATTGTGTATATGGCTGATTCTCATTTTTTATGAAAAGTTAAGTATTTAAACTGAAGTAAAAAAACTGCTTTTTGCTTTCATATAATCTACTTTACTTTTTTATATTGTATTACAATTTTCCATAAAAATCACCTTTAATTACGTTTATAAAATTTACTTATAATATAGAATGTAAATAAATTATTGCATCAAAAATGAGAATAAGACATATAATATAATTTTTAGGTTTATTTTCTCTCTATTGTATTTCTTAAACGTTTTTTAACTTGAAGAAATAATGTACGTAATTCTAAATGCTTTAATTTATACGAAAATTATACATAAAAAACTAAGGGATTGTGTACAAAAAAATTGTTATGTTATTTATTATTTATTAGTGTTTCTATACTTACGAATCAATTTTTTTGCTTTTGGCCTTTTCCGAATTCTCTTATTCAAGGTTCGATGATAACTCTCTACTACATTATTAGTTCGAGCAGGAGCTTTATACACACTAAATCGGCTTGGCTTAGCAATCTTCATCCACTGCCTTTCGAAATAGATATTAATGAAATAAGCCCAAGCTCTGTTTCCAGGAAACTCTTTATTGATTAAAGTTTTTATATACTTCAATCCTTGATGAATATCATCTACGCACAAATATGGTAATGCCATAATTCTTTTGATTATATCGTTTGCAGTTTTATTCAGAATTGCGTTATTTTTTTTTAATAAAATTTTTAATGCTTTAGCTTTCCTTATGATTGCCTAAAAAGATAAATAGAATTTCATAAATTTTAGTTGCTTTTGTATATATTTAATTATACTTTATAAAAGATAAAAGTTTTCAGAAAATTTTGCGTTTCTTATTTAAAAAAAATTTTTTTAAATAGACAAAATTTTTTTTATTTTAAATATTTTTTTTACAATTAAAAACGGAGTTTTAAAAAAAATATTATGCTAATATGATGTTAAAGAAAGCTAAATGAAGAAGTTGGTGAACATTTAAGTTACGAGAAAGTTAAAAGATAACAGTTTTCCTGCTTATTTGACTTTATGATATCGATATAGATGCTTTAATGGAATCATGCATACATTTTTTTTGAATAGGGTTGTTGCATGCAAAAAATAATACGTCTTGTTATATATTTTTGAAAAGCTTATTAAAAAATAAGTTGTTTCCACCAAACAAAAATTTTTTAAAATAACATTAGAGTAATTAAATTTGCAATTAAAAACAGTAAAATTTAAAACATTTTTTTGGAGTTTTAAAACGTTTTTTCATTGGTCGGCTTCGTATGACGTCACAATCCAGTATTTGTGTACACAGATGTATGTAATAAAATTAAAAATTAAAGATTTATTAATAAACAAAGTAATATTTTATTGAAAAAATAAATATTTTTTTGTTAATATTTATAAAAGCCTATATATTAATTATAAAATCATCTAAATTAAATCTTTTTACGGTGTATAAGTTTCTTTTGAAAGTGCTACAGATTCAATGCCCCAGAGTCAGGTGAAAAAATAATGTGAGTATTATCTTTTTAATATATTAAATTAAAAATTAAACATTTAATATTTTATTTTGCTAATTATTTTAAAGAATATCTAATACAAAATTTTTAAAATGTCCATGTAGATCTGATTGAAAAGTTTATAGAAAAGGAGTTATGTACTTATAGGTTATGTAAAACCAAAAATAAAAATTCAAGGAAAAAATTATAATTAGATAACAAATGATAAAAAAATAGATGAAGGGAAACACTGAAAAGTATATAATATTATTTTATGCAGTTATTTTTCTCTGGCTACACTAATAGGGAGTTGTTTCATATTTCACATTCATAATAAGATCTTCAAAAGATACACAGTAAACAAATAAAAATTCAACTGGATACCTAGTGACATGCTATGTATATATTAATTGCACTAATTTTTGTACTACATAAATAATAAGTGTAACTGATGTAAAATTTTAGGTTGCTGCATGCATCGCTTTGATAAAGATAGCTCCCACACAGCACATAACCTTTTAAAAACGTTTCTAAAACGTTTCAAATGTCCACTTGGTTTTTGGCCAATTGCTAGCAAACTAAGAGAGCTATGATACCCTGCCTTTTGGTAAAATGTAGCTCAATCTTTAAGGAAGGTGTACAACTTGGTTAGAGCAGTTAGCTTATTCAAGTTTTTGTGTAATCTAATTTACAAAAAAAATATGTATTTTCGTTCAAAATTCGATTACACGAAAACTTGGATAAGCTAAGTGCTCTAACCAATTTGTACACCTTCCTTAAAGATTGAGCTAGATTTTATCAAAAGGCAGGGTATCATATCTCTCTTAGTTTGCTAGCAATTGGCCGAAAACCAAGCGGACATTTGAAACGTTTTAGAAACGTTTTGAAAAGGTTTTGTGCTGTGTGGGCTTGTCTTCATAAGTAAAGTTTCAACTTTAGTAAAGAAAAACTTCAAAATTATTAAGTGTTGGAATTTTTAATTTTTTAATTTATAAATCTATGAAATTTATGAAAAAATTATGCAGTTATCAATCCTCTTAATCATTGATGGTTTTTACAAGTTATACAAGTAAAATCTGTGAAAAAGATGAGAGCGTTGCATTATTTTGAATAACTTTACATGTCATTACAATAAGTTTTGCTTTGTCGAAGTGAATTTTTCCAAATTATAGTTCTTAAAATTGTTTAAAATATTGTAACATTTATGAAATTGTTGTGAACTAGTCTGTGCAGAATTAACTTTTAGTATCAATTTAAAAATAAAGTTTTGGCTTTTATCGATAAGTGTTTATATTTTACTTTTTTGGAAGTGTCTTGTTTTTATTTTTAATAAAAATAAAAATGTTAATGTGAACTAAAAAAAAATTTATTTATTTATTTAAATTAATTTATGTACTTGCACAAGTTTTACTAATTATATTTTTATCTTGAAAATAAATTACTTTTGTAATAATATTTTGTATATATTATATGGGAAAAAACTATATAAAAAATTTTATACTACGTAGAAAATTTTTTTTTACACCTCTACCTTATTATAAAAAACTATAAAAATTTTCTTTTTTATTCATTTGAAAATACAATATTAGATTTGTAATATTATTAGTACTAAATAGAAATTAATAAATTTTGGAGCAGAATCTTTGAGAGTACTGTAGTTTTTGCATCGACTTTTAGCCTTTATTTATGCCATTTGAAGCAATTAAAAATTTCCTTTTTTATGGTTTTTTGACTATTTTGGAAGCAAAAGACTTTAAATATAATTTTTAGTTGTAATTTTTTTAGTATAATTGAAATTTACTTGATAAATAATTCTTTTCTATTTATTTTCCATAGTAAATAAAAAAAAAATATGGATTGTGACGTCACTATCAGCTTCGGGCCGTTCGGATTTGATCGGGCGTTTTCGCGTCTCTCTTCATGACTTTAAATTTTATGTTTTTTAATTGCAATTATTAAATTACTAAGTAATTTTTATGGATAAAAAAGGATAGTACAATTATTTAAATTTAGTGTACTTTAATATCTAATAATTACTTTTTTCACGTTGCACAACCCTATTGTACGTAATTAAGAACAAACAAAAAAAATTATTTTGCAGAAATGAATATCCCGCACTAGTGTTTAAAAATTTAAGAATTTGAACTCCATTAGAAGAGGTCATTCGTTAACAGTTGTAATTTTCAAGTGTTTTTATCCATATACTTAATGCTTAAAACTTATTTCATTAGAATAAGTTTTATTCTAATGAAATTATACAACTTATTTAAACCAAAAATTTTCCAACAAAACAGACAATTTTTTATATCCATTGTCTACAACATTTATCTAATACAGAATTAAAGCAAAGAAAAAGAATATTAAGTAATTTAAATAATAGCTTTACTTGAGAAAAGTGGAAGTGGCATCCACATGTTTCAATTCCACTATAAGCCTCAGCAACAGAATTCAGAATGGCCAGCTCAAAGTCGCTCATTGAAAACTTTGGCATAAAATTCGGAAACTCTTTCTTTAAAAATTCCCATTCTGATTTATATGCTAGAGTACTTTTTTTACTCATTAATACCCAGGCGATGGGGACTATCTAAAATTAAAACAAAATGGAATTATTAATTTTTTTGTTAAATCTTTTTTGTATGTACATAAACAATTTTATAAATAAAGCTAACATAAATCATATGAAAACTTTAATTCTGTAAGCTTATTATATTATACATTACATTTTATTAATATATTATATTTCCCACAAAAAGGTACTTTATGAGAATCATAATCATATTGCCCGACATCTTATTGTATATTATCATTATAAAACAAAATTATATGGACTACACATATTAACCTGAATTACCTAATAATTGTATCGATTAATAAATTTATTCACAAATTTTTCAATTCAAAAAAGAGTAATCTTATATATATTTATGCCAGTACATAAATTATTATGTCTTGTCATGTTTATTCATTTAGTCTATTTATGAAAATTTTGTGATGGCTAAAATTGAATTAATATTTTTAAAATAATATTTTTAATAATTTAATAGCATTATTCACGGTTTTAAGAAATACGTTTAATACTTAATTTTCAAGGAGTTATAATTTACAAGAAAAAAAGAATTGTATTTGAATATTAAAAAAAAAAATTAATTTTTTGCGAAAATAAGTGAAAAAATTTTTGGTTTTTGTGTTAAATTATTTTTTAAGTTATGTAATTAATTTTTAAAACAATTTTATTTAATATTAAAACAATTTTTTCTTTACTGCAATTGAAATACAGAAGTATGTCTAAATTAATGCAAATTATTAATTATTATAAATTATAATAAGTTTTCAATGTATGCTTTTTTTTTTTTAAATGATTTTTTTCCATTTTTTTATTTTCAGGAAAACTAGCGAAATTAGTATCAATAAAAGCCAAATAAAAAAATATAAAATTATTTGCAAAAAATATTGATTTCTTCTTAAATTATAAAAATAAATAATTTAAAATATTTTAAGTATTATATTTTTATCTTATTATATATTATCATATACGATCATATAAAGGCAAAACTCATTTCTGACCATACATAATTCTCCAAATCAGATCATATATCAACTTATACAAATTATATTTTTGCAGGTTAAAACTGTCTATACAATTTGATTAAAATACATGTTTTTTTCATTCAATATTATACATTGTTCAAAAAATTTAGTCAACAAAACCACTTTGTAGGTTTATCTGGGGCATAGAAAAAATGAAATCAGAAATTAAAATTTTTAAAAATCATTTTTTTTGAAAACTATATAAGATCCAAAAATAGCCGACATTTTATTAAAATTTTATTTAATTAAATAAAATTTAAAAAATTTAATTAAATTTTATTTAATTAAAAATTGGTATGGTATCATATTACCGTATACCGAACCCAACCCAATTGGTTTTCTTTTATCCCCGACTTTTATCTTTCTATTTGTAAAGTTTTACTAAGAATTATTCATATATAATTCTAGCAGATTATTTGCTATACTTTTTCAAGGTAATTTAATTTACGGTTGGTCAATAATTTCTTAAGGAGTGTAATAAACTAAATGACTATTATTTAGTTTAATGGCTGCAAATTTTGACTTATATTTAATAAATAAAAATTTAATTTTAATGTAATTGCTGCATTAACAAACACTTTGGTAAAAAAAACTAATTATTGAATTTTATTAAAGTATGCAAAATTTTACAATTATTAAAATAATTGTATGGATAAAAAGATTTTTTCACTTTAAAATTGCGTAATCCTAAAATACCTTGAAATGTTAATAATATTTTTTTTATTAGTATCAAAAAGTTTGCACTATTATACGAACGTTTGACGTTTACTTTTTAATTTCAAATAAAATATTAAATTGATATTAAAAATATTTTGCACATTTTTTGTTCAGTAAATAAATGATAAAGTCTCCATAAAAATCATGATCAAAAGTTAAATTAATATTGCATTTTGGATAAACGTGAAGATTTTTTGATTACTAAAAATAAGCCAATAAATATTTAATCACTATTTTTTTTTTTTTTTTTTTAACAAATGATTTATTGATGTTATGCAATAAAAGTTTATTTAAAAATATTATTATTAACTTATTTATATCCACCATATTAGGGGGCTACCCCAGGGCTACCCTGTATTATAATTTGAATTTAAAAAGTACTTAAAAATATTACATTTTTAATCAAGGGAGCAAACAAAAGAATAGATTTCTTTCCCCGAAATCCATTCGAAATTTCCCAGATCGAATGGTAATTAGCTTCCGAGGCGAAGCCGAGGATGGTAACTGCGATCTGGGGTATTCTTTTTTGCTTCCATGGATAAAACGAAATTTTTCTTATTCAGTGGGGAGAAAACGCGTTTTTTTCGATCTCGTTGTGGGCCGAAAAAAAGGGTTTTCGACCCGCTAGGAAGAAAAGTTAAATATTTTACTTGAATATGAAAAATTATTTGTACTCACTACACCATTTTTTTTTGACATAATGGTAAATAATTGCAAAACTCCTCGGATATTTGAAGGTTGGATGTCAAAAGTAGCATCGGAGAACATTTCATTCTCTTCATCAAACTCTTCTAAAAGTTCTTTGTCATACAAAATAAGGTGGTGTGATTTACTGGAAGACTGAAGTAGCTTAAAGCTTATAGCAGAATTAGGATCATTAATGTTTCTTTTCAAATCATAAGGATGGTTTTCTAAATGCTCTGCAAAACTTTGAATGTTGGGAAATATGCGACCTGGTATTTTTATTGGCATAAATTCTTTTGCTTTCCCAGCGTTGTTAATACTTTTTTGCATTTTGAAGAATGATGCCTGACAACCTTGTTTTTCGTTTCTGCAAGAATTTATAAAAAAAGTCATAAATAGTATATTTATGCACATGGCCATAAACTGCGATCTGGGGCATTCTTTATTTATGGCCCAGTGTAGTATGTAACGTACTCTTAAACGGAGTCTTACAAAAATATTTAAATAATAAAATTTGACAAATAAATTTTTAACTTGAAGAATATTCAAGCATTTATTTGGATTCTATTTTTAGGAGGACTGTCCCTGAATTTTCCTCCAGGGCCGTACTGACTACTTTGATCTTTAGATGTTGTTAAATAAAATTAACAAATTATAAAATGAATTGTTAAATAAAATTAACAAATTATAAAATGAATAAAATAATAAAATGATTACTTACTTTCTTTAGGTTTTCTTTGGTATAGTTGAAAATAATTGGAAAAATAAATATGTAATTTCAAAAAAATTTGAATTTAATAAATTTTTTTATTTTTAAAAGCTTTTCAAAATTTAAACCTTTTAAGTGAGGAAATTCACAACTGCTTATAAAATTATTAATAATTTTCAATTGAAATAATTTATAAGTTGAAAATATTTTAAACATTTTATAATTATTTAAAATAAATTAACAAAAATAAAAAAAAAACTTAATTCAAAGTTTAAAAATGTCGCGAGTACTGCGGGTTTGATGAGCTCAATAAAAAATAGAAGACCTTTTTCAGTTTTTACTGGAGTATTTATGAAAATTGATAACATAGTTTAATTCCCTACTCTTCAAAATCTCCCACGCGCTAGTCCCGATATGTCAATCCTCTATTGGTCGATAAGTTTTCCCCAATAGTCAAAAATTCCCTCCTAGAGAAATTTCACTATTATTATCAATATTCACTTCTCCCATAAAAATTAGAGTAGGAAAAATGATGACTCGGAAGATCATCCGATGTCCCCTGGACTGATTAGAGTTAATTTATGTATTTTAGAAACAAAAGGGCTCATTTGAATATCATGTACACTGTAAAAATTTAAACTGAAACCTTAACTTTGAATTCCATTTTTTTCTATTATAATTAACTATTTTACAGTTTCCAATTATGGAAAAACCTAAATTATTTTATACTTTAATTTTCTTATTAAATATTAAACACTAACAATACAACTATTTAAATTCTGAAAATTCAGTCATTGTTATAAACAATTCTAAATTAAAAATTTTACTTTAGAAAATAATTTGAAAATAATTTGACCAAATATTTCAGAACAAAAATGTTATGATTGATTAGATTTTCTGAGAGTTTCCTCTCATTATTATTTTTTTATGAATAATATTAAAGTATGAGAGTTTTATACATGAAAAACGAGAATATATAATATTCATTAATTTCCCAAGTACAGCTCTCTTTATTATTAACTAAAATAACAATATTTTAACTATGAGAATATAACTCTCGCTTATTTTTTTTAAATAACTTTTTCTTAACTAATTAACTACTAATAAATTTCCATTGAGCTTTCATTTATTATTTGAGTCTAAATTCTACTATAAGAGTAAAATGTTTCCCAACCAATGAATTTCCTCTCAATAAACATTTATGACCTTAAGTCCGCAGTTAATTAGCTAAATTTAATATCTTTTAAACCTATTAAAAACATAATAAAATATATTTATGAGTTTCCTTTTCTGTTTTAAAAAAACAGGTTTGAAAAAGAAAAACTCGCAAGGGAAACGATTTTCTGACTTGGCGATTTTCAAAACTAGGAAAAATCCGAGAAATTGTTTATTATTAAAAATAAATTTTAAAAAACTAATTTGTTTAAAAATCACTAAGTCGCGATATTCTAAATTCCCCTCAAAATTTCATCACGTATACGGAAAAAAAATTTTGAGGTCCGGACGTTACAAGTATAAGGTTTTGCTGTAATTGTAGCAAGAAATTGCGTATTTTCTTGACGTGAAGCGGCCAGAAAGTACGTGCTATATTACTATTATAAAAACAGAAAATTTCTTTTCTGTTAGTAACGTATAAGATTTGTGTAAAATTTAATTTTTGGTATTTACTTTGATTTTTTAAGATATTTTTGTAATGCATTTTTAATATTTTTTATCTCAAATGCTACTTTTTTTTATAAAATTTATATATGAAATTTCGATATTTGCTACTTCTTATTCCTTTTTCTTTGATCGCTAAAAAGCTTAAATTTTCAACGTATTTTCACCTAAAAAAAAATGTTTGTGGACTAGTACAACTTGAAAGTTGTAGATATACAAAAATCATTATTTCCCGGCAAATCACGGGACTAAAGTAAATAAAAATCTTAAATCATATTGGAATTTCACGAAAAATTTTTAATGGGCTTATTTTAAATTTTAGTGCCTTTGAAGAACATGGCGTAATTTTAACTTTTAGTAGTTTTACATTAATACTTTTTTATAATATTTTATTCTGTAAAAAATATTTAAAATTTTCTCACACAAATATTTACTTTTTTTTTAATTACTTTAACAGTGTATGAAAATATTTTATACCCGTTACTGTTTTAATTAATCAAAAAGCGAAGATTAACTACTTCTCAATTCCTCAAGTACTTTAAAGACACTAAAATGCCATAATAGTATAATTTCTTACAAAGGGGAAAAAATAAATTTTTGCTAATATATACGTGAAGTGACTTTCTATATGAAATAGAGAATATAATTTTGCTTACCTTATAAAAATTTACTTTCTCCCCAAGTGTAAGAATTTTTTTAGGCAAAATTCTGATTTGGTGCATGCATGAATAAAAGTTTCAGAAAAAAATGTAGTATTTTGAGGTAATATTAAAGATTTTTCAAAGAAGCTAAAATGACTGTCAGAAATCGAGGAATGAGTCCGAAAATTTGTAAATTTGGAAAAATTTACAAAGTAGTCAATTTGGTAAAAGTTGTAAATTTGGAAAAATTTACAACTTGTCAGTAACCCGGAATATACTTCTTCCTGATTGCGCAGCTTTAATAACTGTAAGAAATTATTGACGAACAAATATAGCATAACTTCCACGGACATAAAAAAGAAATATTTTCTGCGACGTTATTCATTGCTCAATAATTAACTTGAATGATTTAATATACTTAAATTTTCTGAAATAGTGTTATACTTTCAAAACTAATCTACTTACTTTTGACACTCAATATCAAAAATTTGCCTTGAAGTAATCATTCCTTCTGTTTCTGCAGCTTTTTTTTGACAGGCTTGTCTTATACTTATTTCTCCTAAAGGCTGATGTGATTCCTTCGGGCATGTATGTATACCATCAATTAGGGGGGGTTCATGTTCACCACGATAATACAATGTCGTTTTACAACCATGAGAAGTGTTCTTAATACATATATATCTAAAAAAAAATTAATAATATTTAATCCAAACTACAGTATTAAACCGTATGCTATAAAAAAGTAAAATTAAATTAACTTTTATACAAAATTTTTTATAATTTAAGGGGAAATGGTATGGTTACATGCACCACTAAAAAAAACATCATTTTTTAGTTTCTGTTTTATTTTTGTACTATACAAATATTGATCAGGATGAAAATAAAATATTATAGAAAATGTAGGAAATTTTTTAATTGTATTTTATTATGAGAAATACAAAAAATGTCACAAAGATGTTGAATTTTTTTTCTACTTTTTCTTTAACATTTTAACCTTATCCTGATGAAGATTGAATTTTGAATTTCATTGTTTACATCATTCAAAAATTTAACTGAAACTAAAAAATGATGCTATTCTTTTAGCCACGCCTGTAACCATATTATTAACCTTAAAATACACTCGAAAAAAATCGTACATAATTATTATATTGATTTAAAACTTCTGTACGACATTTTGAGAACATGATACATTTTATTTGATATATAGTCGAGTATATAGTAAAATGTTTTTATGCTTTTTTTCTTTAAGATATATATTATATATACACTATAAAAAATCATTAAATTTTATGAAGTCAATATCGAGTTGACGACCCTTAGTTTTGGAAAGAGAATAATCCCTTAACTCAAGGTAACGAACTCGAATCAACGTATCGAAACCTTGAGTCAGCTGATATAAGGTTGATTCAAGTATATATTCTCTTCGCCGCATTTACGGTGATAATTGACTTGTGTCAAGCCATATTGACTTGGCATCAGCGTATATTTTTTATAGTGTATGTTACGCTCCGTTTGAGGAATGGGCCATTTCGCGAAATGGGACGCTTATCGGCTTTATTTACATTTTTTATCCTTTTTAAAAGTTGTCTATGTGTGTATTGTTTATTTAAACTAATAGATAACTATTGTTAAGAACCTTAAACTATATTTTATACCTAATTTTATTTAATTCCGATTGTAAGTAAATATTATATGGATATTTGGATATGGATATGGATATGGATTACTCGCATATTCCAAGGGTAGGTAAATTTCTTTGTTGGTTCCTCAAAGAGGAACCATTGTCCATTTCGATTTTTGATTTTTTGGCATATAAGCACGTTTTGAGACCCCAGGAAGCTAAAAAACCGGTTTTTAAAAAAAGTCTGTATGTGTGTGTGTGTGTGTGTGTGTGTGTGTGTATGTAATTGATGATATTTCACAACCGTTACGAAATTAAGACCTATTTTTTTTTTCAAAAATTTTTTCACCAAAAAAGCTCGAGGTACTTTTTTTTTTTTTTAATTTAGATGTAATACCTCATTTATTTCCACGAAAGTACGTATATTCGAAAGTATAATTTTTACTCTATATCTCGAATCTGATACTTAATTTGTTGAAAATTTTTTTCCAAAAATTTTTTTCACGAAAAAATACAAAAAACAATTTTTTTTTTCTTTTTGGACGTAGTATCTAATTTCTTTTTATGAGAATGAAAGTACTATCTTGAATAATTATTATCCAATGAATTACGTTAGATTTTATTTTGAAAAAAATAGATTTAGTTGAATTCAATACATAAATTTTCTTTTAATTTTTAAAAGTTAATAGAAATGAATGTATGATTGCATGGTTGTAACCGGTGATATCTGTGGCATATTGAAGTATTTAGCTCTTTGTTTGAGGAACCTTATGGCAGGGTATTTTTAACAGTTTGTTAAATTTGAGTGAGATTTTGATTATGTTTGTTTAAGAAAATTAAGAAAATCGTCATAAATATTAAATCAAAATGACAGCTAATTAAAAAAAAAAAGGTAAGTTGAAATAAATGTTTATTGTAATAAGAAACAGGTATCCTAATAAATAAAGTCGTTAATATAAAATCATGAATCCATAATTATTAGTAGACAAATAAAAAAAAAAAATAGATATCAATACGGCAGCAGAGGACACTGAATTCTCAGTTGTAAAATATAGGTATACGCAGGAGGTAGGTAACTGGTATAATTAAATAATACCTGTATTTTTTTTTTGGCTAATAATAATTATAAATTAATGATTAAGATACCTTTTTTTAATTACGATAAAAATTTATTTCAACTTACCTTTTTTTATTCAATTATTTGGGATTTCGATATAATACTTATGTTGATTAAAACATACTTTAACAAACATAATCTAAATCTGACCCAAATTTATCAAACTGCTAAAAAAAATAAATTTACATATACCCTTGTAATATGCAAGTATACATATATTTATCCATATATTTACTAACAATTAGAATTAAATAAAATGAAGAATAAAATATAGTTAAAGGTTCTTAAAAATAGTTATCTATTAATTTAAACAAACAATACACATCTTTTAAAAAGTATAAAGAATGAAAATAATTTTTTTTTTTAAGATCAATTTTTATTCATAGATTTGTTGTATATTAGGTCTTAATCATCATTACATTTATATAGCATTTATACTTTTTTGTTGCGATTTACCCAATTAACACGTACATAAGGCCTTCGGACTTAAAGGGATTTTACCTTACATGAATTGGTATAATTGAATTTGTATTGTTATACTTTGATGCAGATTAAAAGATTTAATACAAAATTTAAATAAGTACATTCTCTGCGCGAAGCGCTGTTGGATCTAGTGCTATAAAAAATTCAATGAAAGAATTACATTAAAAAAATGCCCTAGATCGCCGTTTACTCGGCTTTGCCTCGGATACTAATTTACTTGCGGTCTGGGACAATCTTTACTTTTATGGCCGCGTACATAAATATATTCATTCTAAATACAATTTTTATTTGTCAACATCAATCTTAAAATATTTTTGTTTAAGTCCCTAAAAATTTATATACGTTGTCAAATCTTATGTTCACTCTCGGAATGGCAGTTAGTATAATTAAAAACAAAAATTGTCCAATGACTTATTTATATTTTAACATCATAATTATGTGATAATATAATTACAAAATTTTAATAATTTAATAAGTAAAAAAAATATTTAGGTTTTCAATTAAATATTTGTAAACGAAAATTGAATAAATGGATTGTGATTTAAATATACCATTGATATAAAATCGTATTCAATACGAACCCAAGCAAAATACGTACATCGTTTTCTACCCGAATGACGTATGTGTTAGTAGTCAGCTGATAGGTTTAATACTCTATATTGTTATGCAATTTGCATTTTTGGAGTTAGGCGGAAGGAGATATTATATAATAATAATTCCCCGAAGTTTAAATTCGTGTATTTTTTCACCGAATAAAATCATGAATTTTAAAATCACGTGAGTTAAACCACGCCTATAGTCTGAAATGCGAACAGATTTGCCGGCCAACAATATTCTAAGAAAACCCAAACTGACTATCAAATGTAAATATTCTACGAAAATCGACAGCGACAAGTGAATAGTAATTAATTATTTTTTAATTATAAACTTTGATTTAGATATGTAAATATGCAAAGAAGTATGCAGATTTTAACACGATTGCCTTTGTTTAACAAGATTCCAAGATAATTTACATTATATAAATAATAATTATATATAAATAATAATTATTAGTTAAAGCACATAATAATAATAAATAAATATTCAAAATACTTACGTATTTCCATCTTTTGTGTTTTTTATATGATAATTGCGTTCTTTATAATACACACCTCCTTTTTCCTTAAAAATAACTTTTTCAGATTCAATATTAGCCATTATAAATAAAATATATTTTTTCTTTATTTTCTATGAGAATAAGATTAAAATTTTGTCTTCACAACACATCACTGTTTTCCAATTTTTTGATCGAACACAACCACTATAAAAAACTTAGACACTCTGTTTATTATGATTTAAAGATTTTTATATTTTTTTGTAAAATAAAAATACATTTGTAATTTAAACTCTTTATACAAAGTAACGCATACAAAAAAAATGACAGAAATGACCCGCGAATCTTCTGCCTAGACAACTCTTCTATCTCTTTCTGAAATTATCAATGCGGTGGAAAAAGATTGCGTGCGCATTCAGATATTAGACGCTTGATAAATCGGTATAGGCACGTACCGCGCGCTTACCCAAGAATCAAAGTTTCGTATTGAAAACGAACTGACTTAACTGTGTATACAACAGAGATAACAAGTGTAGTTTATTCGCGTTTTCTCCCCTATAAATCCTTCACACTGTGAGTTTAGATAAATTACTGTATAACTAATCAGTGTTTATATTTTTAATACAGTAAATGAAATACTTTAATAAAAATAAAATATCTTTAATAAATTTTATGTTAATGTATTAAAGCTTCTGCTTATGAATATTCCTGCTTATATTATAAAACATGGAAAACATGCAAGCTTTTGATAATCCAATGATTCAGTTGCATGTGTGTTGTAAATCTGCGTTGTAAATACACTTATTAAGAATCACATCAATTTGAATTTGCGTTTTTCAAAGAGAAGAAAAAAAAATTATTTTTACGTATAAATTATTATTTTTAATTGTGTTAAAGTGAGACTTCGCACGTGATCTTCAATATTAATAATTTCTGCTATAATAAGAAAAAAAAATTATATATCTTTGGTTATTTACATTTTAGTTAGTTTACATTTTTTGTACGTTAAAAGTGCACAAGTATTTAAAAAATGTCTGAAAATAATTTTGGGAATACAAACTCTCTTTTTGAAAGACAAAAAACTGAACCAACTTTTATTGATGGTAACATGTGGTTCCAGGACCATCGATTTCACGCCCACGATAAAAAAAAAGTCATGTAAGTATTCATAAGTTATTTATCTCTTATCTTATTAAGAGTACCTAAAATTTACCCTTTTTGTAGTGGAATGTTTTACTTTCAGTAAATATAAAACAAAATTGTTTATACTTTTTAATTATATTTAAATTCTTTAAATAATTAAAATCAAGTTTTTAATTGAAACATTTTGTTTATACCGAAAATTTTTCTATTAATGTAAAACATTTATTATAAATTTAAAAAATAATTATAAAAATTGCTTATTACCTTCAATAACTTATTATAAAATTTTAAAATGTCAAAAAACAATTTTTATAAACAAGGGCTGGAGCGCATTTAGCTTGATGGTGTTCTATTGACAAAAAATTGGTAGAGTCTGGGAATTTAAAAAAATCTAATTATAAGGCATAGTTTTTACACACGACCCGAAATAACATTTTACTCAGTTTTTTGAAAAATTTATTAATCTGATTACTATTATTTGTTGAACTTTTTATTTTTTATTTTATTTTATTTTATCTATTTTATTTTATTTACCACTATCTTTTATTTAAGCTGTTAATTTTTTAATATTCAAATTTTGTTGGTAAAGAACAGGTGCAGGATGGTAGCCAAACATAACTAAAAAATTTGTTTTTGCATTGTATATTTTTTTTAAATTTATATTTTGTGAATTTAACAGAAATTCAAAAGAGACACCTCGGCAATAATTAAAAAAGTTAATATCCAAATTTCAAGCTCTTAAATGAATTATTTTTCTACAAAACTTTCTTAAGGTTACAAAAGTCCGTATTTTTGTTTGTATATTTTTAGTTTTCATTCTCTAATCCATACTTAATTAACTAATATTTAGAAAACCGAAGAAAATCTGAAATACATTGAATTTTTTAAATTAAAAAAAAAAATTAATCTTTTAGTGGAATAAGAAATATTTTCCCATGTAACGTAACTGGATAAATTTTTTATCGTCTTTACAAATTGTCGTTATTTTTGGAAAAATGTTTTATTTTTTTAATTATAATTTTTTTTTAAATATTGATATCCGAAAATAAATTTTTTCTAAAATATTTTATAATTACAAAATAAAATTAATAAAAAAAAACTGGACAGGTGTGTCTAGGGACACGCGGATGAAGTTTACTTCTTTCTATAGCAATCGGTATAACGAACAGCTTTTAAAAGGCCACGTATTATTTCGCTAATTTTTTACTTGCCCTCTTAAAATTAAATAGTATAGAATAAGGAAAAAAAACAATAAAAAATAAAACAGGTATAAATTAGTTAATCTTTATTAAAAAAATTTATACCCGTTCTATTTTTATCATCAAATTTTATTTGAATAAAAAGGATTTATTAAATGCATATACATATAATTAAAAAACAGTAAATAAATATAAAATAAAAGAAGTATACAAAATTATGATGTGTACCATGACAAGAAAGAAGTAAACTTCAAAAAAATCGAATCCATCCAAACGCCATCGATTACGATCGGATCTACCTACGAACGAACTCACCCGACAGCCCTCGATTAATTTCGGATTTACCGGCAAGTGGGGATAAGTCACTATTCTGACTTTCTAATCTCGTTACGAGTTCATCATGACGATTTTACATGACGATTTTACATGACGATTTTACATGACGATTTTAACATGACGATTTTTTAAATTTTAACTCCTCGTAGAAAAATAAAGGAGATGTGTACGATGACAAGAAAGAAGTAAACTTCAAAAATTTAACTACAAAATTAAAAGCAATTTGTCCATGTGTTCCCATTAAAATTTTTTTTTATTAAAAATTTTTACGCACTTCCTATACAGTATGCTAATAACAAATAATATTAAAATTAAAATATCTATATATCCCGCTGTTCAAAATTTTTTAATTTATTTCGTTAATAGTTATTTTAATAAAATAATAAAGCATTCTTTTTATTACTTAAGTATCTCTCAAATATATCAATAAATAATAATTTTATTAATTTTAATTAATCATTACAGACCTGCCACACTGTCGAATAAAATGAAAATAAAAATAAAATTAAAAAATTATCAGTGGAGAAGGAAACTGTTATTTTATCGATAATCAAATAACATTAAGGTAATAAGTGAAATATTTATTAAAATCACTCAATTACCTGAATAATAAATAAACTATTAATTTTAATTAATTATTAATGCATAAATAAAAACATTTTTAAAAGCGCGGTTTCCCCCTCCACTGATAATTTTTCAATTTTATTTTTATTTTCATTTTATTCGGCAGTGTGGCAGGTCTGTTAACGAAATAAAATAAAAAATTTTTAAAAGCGCGCCATAGGTATTTTTATTTTTATTATTATACCTATTTATTTTTATTAGCGTTATTATTATTATTTAACATTTTTTTAAATAGTCCTTACGTGTTTATAATGGTTTCTAACAAAACTTGTACTTGCCATAAATGGGTTTTGTTTTCAGTTTCCATTAAAAAAGGGGACGTAAAATCAAAGAAGTTCAGTAAATCTTTTTTATTTTTAAAAGAAGTTACTGATTGAATCAAAAAATTAAGAGTTACAAGCTCTCAGCATTAAGAAAAAACATAAAAATAATCAAAAAATTGTTCGAAAGCTATTGGCTTTCTTGATAATTTCTGGAAATTTGTCATGTATATGAGCAATTATTTTAAAAGTGATACTTAATTTGAGCCTGGAATCGTAAATTTTTTTTTTTGAGGGCCCATCGATATGACCCGTGTTTTCAGATAGTTTGAACCTTCAGAAAACCGAAAAAAATCTTGAACAAGAAATCGGCGATAGGTGCCAAAAAGATTTTTTCACTTTTATGTCAAAAAACGTGTTTTTCGTATATATGAGCTACCCTAAATTTTTAAAATAACTTTTTAGGTAAAAAAACTTTTTTAAAATAGATAAGAAAATCTGATTGCCAGGGAAAAACCACTCCAGAAGAAAAAAAAACTTATCTTTTTACGATGAAATTTAGCCAAGTTATCGTCAATTTAAGATTTTGCTCAAATTCGTCTTAAAAAGGATTGAAATTTTATTGAAAAAAGCCTGTTTCTGAACCTTAAACATGCATTATTCGCTTGATTTTCATCGTAAAATGATATTTTTTTTTTTAAATCGATTAATTTTTTCCTGGCAATTCATTTCTTTAAGAAAAAAATTATTTTTATTGACAAAATTTTAATTTTTAGATCAAAAACTGTGTTAAATAAATCTTGCTACTTACAGTTTTCAAAGGCTTTTGACCTAAAAAATGAAATTTGATCAATAAAAATGATTTTTTTTCTTAAAGAAATGAATTACCAGGAAAAAAATTAATCGATTTAAAAAAAAAAATTATTTTTTTACGATGAAAATCAAGCGAGTAATGCATGTTTAAAGTTCAGAAACAGGTTTTTTTCAATAAAATTTCAATCTTTTTTAAGACGAATTTGAGCAAAATCTTAAATTGACGATAACTTGGCTAAATTTCATCGTAAAAAGATAAGTTTTTTTTTCTTCTGGAGTGGTTTTTCCCTGGCAATCAGATTTTCTTATCTATTTTAAAAAAGTTTTTTTACCTAAAAAGTTATTTTAAAAATGTAGGATAGCTCAGATACGAAAAACACGGTTTTTGACATAAAAGTGAAAAAATCTTTTTGGCACCTATCGCCGATTTCTTGTTCACGATTTTTTTCGGTTTTCTTAAGGTTCAAACTATCTGAAAACACGGATCATATCGATGTGCCCTCAAAAAAAAAATTTACGATTCCAGGCTCAAATTAAGTATCACTTTTAAAATAATTGCTCATATTACTATAAAATTTTCTGTGAGATAATTAGTTTAAATTTTTTTTTTTATTATTTACATGTAATTTTCTTAATGCTGAGTGCATGATTCTCTATATTTTTTGATTCAATCAATATTTTTTTTGTGAATCAAAAAAAAATTTTTTTAATTTTTTCAATTAGCTGCATGTAATTTTTTTATTTTTTATTCTACAGATATTACATTGTTAAGCGCATGTACATTAGAATATTACTTATTTTTAATATCGTAGAATTTGTTTGTTCCCCGGGTTTTTAAGATTTTTGTGTAAAAAAAAGTACCCAGATTTGTTACTTATTTATACTTTAAAATTTAAAATTTGCGAGAAAATTTGCATAAATTAAATTTCAATTCTATTAAAATCATACAAAAATGAATTTCTGGCTAGCCCCATATACTATCTATTGGGACAGAAACAATTGAATATTTTCTGGGATAAACCAAGCCTTTAATCAATACTTTAATCTTCAACCATACTGCTAAAATATCCAATTTAAATCATGTTTAAAAACTCTAAAGTTATTTTGCTTGATTTTTGCTTGTATTGCTTTAAAATTTTAAATTAGTTTAAATGCGATTGCTTGAAAATTTAAGCAAATGATTGAAATGTAAAGCAATTCAAACAAAATTCAAGCGAAGTAAGTTAACAGTGAATGTATCAATAAATGGAAAACATTCGTCAAGTTTGATTAATTTAAAATGGCTTAAAACGTTTTTGTACTTAGTCTATAATACAGAAAAATTGTAAACTATACACTAGGCCATAAAAAATGCCTCATATTGCCGACTACGTGTGGTCTGAAACATACTTAACTTTTATGACCACGTCTTATAATATACTATTGCAAAGAGGTTCTATTTTTTTTTGTAATGAAAATGTAAGGCGTTTTTATTAATTTATTGCGTTTTCTATCATACTGTATTATAAAGCAATTTATACTTTTATAGTTAAATTCATAATTTTCTTATGTGTTTTACAGCGTTTTACAATTAAAATTTTATTGTAATAGTATTCATGCTAAGATAAATGAACACAATAATAAAATAATAATTTATTTATTTAACTATCAATTTAAAATTTAAGTTATCATTTTGTTGTTATCAATAAGTATAAATAAAACAATTTTCTATCTTTTACTAACCATCAATTTATGAAAAATTTTGTTTTCTTTAAAATAATAACAGTTGTTTAAAGAACATAAAATTATACTGCTTTTTTGCAGTACCTTCCGAAATTAATATTTTGAGTATTTTTCATTTTTTTACAGGTGGAGTTGTATTAGATATATGGAGAAATTTTATTTTAAAATATACATCAAAGAAGATGGCAGTTTTGAGATTGGTCCTAAACAACTTACTCATTACTGTGATGTTAAGAATCACCAATTAAAAAAAAAGAAAAAAAAAACTCTTAGTAAGGAAGAATGTGTAACATTATCTACCCAGGAAAAAATTATTAATGAGTAAATATAAATCTTTAATATTTTACAATTAGGTATAGGTGTATATGCCTATACAAGCAAAATAAACGTGCTTTTTTTTAAAAATCCTTTTAATCTATTTAATCTAAATTTTCTTTATTTTAATATTTTGTCGATTTCTTGTTGTAAAAGATACTTTAAAAGAATTATTTAAAAGAAAAGTAACTTAAAAAATTGTAACTAAGTAACTTATTAAAAAAATACAATATTTTGATATAAAAAAAGGAATTAAATAACTTCATTCTTAATATTTTTACCATAGATATTTATTCAACTAGTCCTTTATATAATTTGGTGATATATTATAATTGATATATATATTATTATAATTGACAATAATAAGTAAAAGTTCTAAGTTATAAGTTTTAAGTAAAAATGTTATCATCACTTTTATAATGTTAACAAATAATGACAATATAGTTTAATCGGATTGATAATTTTCTTTTGTATAGGAAGATAAAAACTGTGGGGGCAAATAACAAGAAACCATCCAATAGAAAAAGTGATCTGTTATATGGTGGAATTAAAGAAAAGTTTATAAGCATCCCAGCATTTTATGACAGTTTATGCAGGGATACTGACCGATTAAAATTTAAATGTAACAATAACGAAGTTGAAATTTTTCCGAAACTTGAACCATCCTCACAAAATTCTCATCAATTAATGTTGTATGATAAGAATCTGATAACAGAAATTAACGGAGTTGAGGAAATTTTTATTGATATATCTTGTGATGTACATCCAAATATAGATGGTGTAGAAGGAATTTTGACTCTCATGATAAAAAAATTTAACAAGGTTTGATGTTTAAAATATAGTATATGCTGTAACTAGTTATTATAGAACGCTGATATGTTCCTTTAGAAAATAATATTCAGAAGAATTTATTTTGTAAACTATTAAACTTTTATGATTGATTGCCTTCAAATTGGGACCCTGTAACACGACAAAAGTAGATTTTTCTCATATAAAAAGTGGTCAAAAGCTAAAATAAATGGTTTTATCGGATTCTTGGGGAAAAAATAGATAAGTTCCTCTTGTTAATAATATACAGAAAAATTTATTCAGAAAACTACAAAACTTTTAAAATTGGTCCCCTTGAAATTTGGACCCTATAAGGCAACGAAAATCGATTTTTCTCCTATAAAACGTGGTCAAAAACTAAAATAAATGATTTCATTGGATTCTTGGGGAAAAAATACTAAAGTATATCAATTGGAACATAATCTTAAACGTAATTTGAACCTGAAAAACTGAAAGTTTTAAGAAAATCCCAATTTTAAGAAGGCAAAAAAAACTTTCGAGAGCTATCGTGGGCTTAAAAATCGATGTTTTGGTCTAAATCCAACGAGAAACTTATTTTTTTTACTTATATTTTCGAGCTCTGCCGGCGCGTTAGGAATCACGAATACTTGGAAAAAAAAACCAGTCTAATATATATTTGTGTAATAATATTTATTTTTAGAAGTATTTTTTTATATAATTTTAAAATACAAAATTTTCATAATGCAATATATGTTTACATAGGTGACAATAGTCAGTTGGGCTGTAATGTCTAAATTAACAACAAAAGCATTACAATGCCTTTGGACACATTATAAAAAAATTGCTCCGAATTTTAATCCAAAGCTTGCAGTAACAGCATATTATCCACCACTACATGATTCCTTAAAAAATGTGTTTGACAGCATTAAAGTTTACGGTAGTTTATTTCACTATGGAAAAGTAAGTATATGTCTAATTGTATATGCACTTTCCAACTATCTGATTTTTTATCCTTCTGCTAAAGTTATGAACTGATAACTAAAAAAAGTAACTCTAATTTTTTTTTTTTTTATCTCTACTTATTAACAGTTATAAAGCATACAAAATATAAAGATTTCAATAATCAATTAACTTACAACTCACATAAGTCACAGTTCCTGAACTGTTCTCGCGAGTTTCCATGAATTGCCAATTGTTCCCACTCAAGTTTCATAGTTTACTTTTATAAGGCGAGTTAGAGTTTGAAAGGGCTGAAATGAATCTCCCACGTAAAAATATTAAGCTTAATTTTGGGTAAGCTTACATCTAAATTAAGCCTTTTTAGGTTAGTCTGTAAGCTTTCTTCAGTCAGCTTACCCAAAATTAAGCTTCATCTTTTTATGTGAGCTTTTTATCAACTCACATGCCTTACCCCCAATAAAAAGAATCCATATGTGTATCAGTGTTAAACAGTGTATGACAGTGTATGTATATGTGTTTCGGGGTTTATGAGGTGTTAGAACATTCGTAATGCATATTTTTACAAGAAAATGCCAAATATTCTTTTATCAGTGCAAAATCTTTTTTTTAATAGTAGGAATTACGCAAAAAATATATAAAATATTTATTTATTATTATTATTATATACTATAATCTAACCCTAATTTACACGCTAATTGGTCTGTTATCGACAACCAACTTGAGAAAAGTGTACTATAGGTTTCTGGGTCACAAAATCGCTGAAAAACAAGGGAAAATCCTTAAGTCAGCAAAAACAACCCTTTTTAGGGATTTCTTTGCAAAATTTTTTGCACTAAAGCTAAAATTATGAAATAAATGACATTTTTTCAAGATTGGTTAACCTAATATTGGGCTTATATTAATAGGGGAGAAAATCCAGCCCTAAAATAAGGAAAATTACAAAAAGCATAAGGACTTTTTTTTAAATTTTTTATCCCTGATTAAAACTTGTACGATATATTAACCGTCCTCCAGGGGGGTGGAAATGAGTGAAAAGTACCCCTAAAATTAAAAAAAAATTGGAAAAAAAATTTGTTTTTAAAAACATGAAAAAAATTTTTTCTGGTTTTTCTTTTTACAACCGAAAAAATAGCAACATAAGTAGCACAAATATTGTTTCACTATCCCTACCCCATGGGATAAAAACTACCCCTAAATTTTAAAACTATGCAAAATACGATAAACTTTTTACTAGATTCAAGATTCAAAACTTAAAACAAATCGTTTATCGCATTTTTCATAGTCACATCTAGGAGCGGTCCTTCCCCAGGGGGGGGTGAGTTACACATTTTTTTTGTACCAATTATGTTGCTATATTTTAACGGTTGCAAACAGAAAAGCAATAAACTTATAACCGGTTTGTGTAAACACAACCTAAGTGCATGGAAAATGGTTACTACTTCTAAGTTATAGGCATAACGAAAGGTATAATGCATAAATGTTACGCAACATTACAATACAATTTGGTATATTTATAATTTGTAATTATCACCTTTACTAGATGTTAAGATATTAAACCCAAATTATTCTGATTCTCAAAGCCCGTATTATTCAAGATTCTAAACCTTCATTGTTCTAAGTCCCTAAATCGAAATTATTCTAAGTTCCATTGGACCCCCCCTCTTGAATCTGACGAATTTGACCCCCCCTTAAATTGGATACTTTTGAACTCCCCTCCTTGATCTTCAGATTCCCAGGGTTCCACTGCCTATAAAAATGTTCCATGTAAAAAAATAAGTTACCGTTTTTATAATTTTTTTTAAATTTAGGGGGTAGTTTTCACCTACTTTCACCCCCTGAAGAACATAAAAAATTAAAATACTCCCCTCTAATTAGTTTTTATTTTCCAAATTTGGTCTATTATCAAGTAAGCCCAATATTTTGGTTACCAATCTTGGAAAAATTGTCATTTATTTGATAATTTTAGCTTTAGTTAGTTGAAAAATTTTGAAAAAAAAACGCTAAAAAGGAGTAGTTTGTGCTGATCTAAAGCTTTCCGCTTATTTTTTTCGAATATAAATGGGGTATACAATATGTATACCCTTCCTGTGAAAAAAACCCATATACACTGTTAGACCCTGTCAAATACTGTATTACACTGTAAAACCTATTATAATACCTGATACACATATGGATTATTTTTATTGGGGATAAGTAATAATTATTGTTTATTTTATTATTAACTTAAAACTTCACCCTTCTTCGCCTTGTTTACTTCTTTAAGTTTGTAATTTTTTTTTTTTTTCTTTAAGACAGTAATGATAGACTTAAACTATTCCTCAAATCAATACGAAAACAAGTTTTGGCTTTGCCAAAATTTTAATTTACGTGCAATTTTGGTTTTCATAATTTTTATAGCCTAAGGCTACTATACTTCATTGTGTATACTAAAAAAATTACAAGTTTTTTATTTCAAAAATAATTTATCGAATTTTTCCTTGAATTAGTCAACATGAAAATAATAAACTGTTTTAATCATTTCAATTAATTAGCATAAAATTGAAATGTAATACATATATTAACAAGCAAATAATGTACGGGTATGTGAATACAGGATATAGTAGAATCAGCAAAAGCTTTTGAAATAATTCCGAAAGGCGCAGTTGAAGAAATAGATAACAGATATTCCAAAGAAACATATACAATTTTAAAAATGTTTATGCATCTCGCTCTTTTGCCACAAAATAAAATAAATGAAGGTTTAAACTATATTGAAAGTGGAATTACCGAGAAATTTCAAAATGATAAGAGATGGAAAAGATTCGTTACTAACTTCAATAAAATTTGGATGGATGAAATTACACCAGAAGTTTTTAGCGTTTTTCAAATGATCGAAAGAACAAATGACTACTGGTCTAACTATAAAATGTACATAAATAGCAAAATTACGTGCTATCCAAATACATTTAAATTACTTATTAAGTAATAAATATTATTTTCTTAAATAATATAGAAGCTGTTTTTCATGCTTCAATATGTATTATTTTTAATTAAACCTTGATAGAATTATATCATCTACTTTATTTTAAAAATGTTACACGGTTGAAGATTGAACAAGAAATTTATTAACTACGTTTTCAATACAAAAGCTAACTTGCGTAATAATGTTCAAAAGATAAATGTGGATACATTTTTTTATTTAGTTATAAATTATAATTTAATAGTTCGTTATATTTTTATAATAATTAACTAATGATATCGGTCATACGAACAAAGAATGTTAGCAATATTAATACTGTAATTGGTATACATTTAAATACTCACGTCTTACATAGTAAGTATCACTATCTTTTCAAGGTTATTAAAATTGAATTATCAAATCGATACTTTAGCGTTTCATTTAAAGAAAATATTCACAATAATATTCTAGTTTATTAAATTTAACTTTATTATCCTGTGTGAACATATAAAAAATGTTATATTTCGCACATTTTGGTAGTTTGAAATATTTTGTTGTTTCCTTTGTAATTGCCTTCGGGTGTAAGCAAAATAAAGAAATAAAAAAATAAAATAAATAAGTGACTTCGCTTGTAACAGCCAACTAAGCTACGGCACCTGGGCCAAATCACCGACTTTATTTTGACATTTTCTTCAACTCGAGAAATTTTTATTAAAACCACCTTTTTTCAATTAATTTACGTTTGTAGCACCATTACACAATTTTCAGATGAATAAAATTATTGGAAAATTGATAAAAAAATTTATCAATAATTTTCCATAAAAAGTTACTGATATTTACTATGTGAGTATTTTTAAATGTATATACCAATTACAGTAGTAGTATTGCTAACATTCTTTCTTCATATGAACGCTATCATTGATTCATTTTTTATTTTGTTTTTAGATGAAATGAACCGTATTAATATAAACTCTAACCAACAGCTGCTAAAAAAAAAAAAAAATTTCAAAGAAAAAATTATTGTTCTCGAAGATGATAAAGTCCAAGATGCCTGGATTGGCATAGACTCATTGCCTTGGACAGTGGAAAAATTTTTGAAACAAATGGCTGTTTACAAAAGTACTAATAAAATTTTCGAACTATCTGACTTAGGTAAAAATTTTATTTATTTTTTTATTTATTTATTTTATTTTTTATTTATTATCTATATTTATTTATTTATATTTATTTTCTATTTATATCTATTTATATTTATTTTATCTTATTTTTTTTTTAATTCTATGTGGGTCAATATTTGCGAAGCATTGAGATTGGTTCGAAAACTTGTTTATTCAACAGCTATCTGTAATTATGCAGAAATTAGTGCTTTACACTGATGATGGCTCACACTAATCTCCGCAAGAGCCGAAATAGACCGATTAATATTTTGTTTGTTCCGTTATGTGCGTAAATTTCCTATTAAAAATAATTCTTTTTAAGAATTAATTTTATAAGAAAATTTAAATAATTTTTTATTTAAAAAAAAATACTTTCCCAAATATAGAGTCTCTTAGTCCCTTTCCTCGATTTTTGGCAGCATTTTTAGAACAATTAACTGTTTTCAATTTTTCGAAATTTTCAAATTTTGTATAAAAAGAAATTTTCTATGTATTTATTTTAAATGCTTATTTTATCGTAAAAAATTTTTCCGTGTAGGTCCCAATTAGAAATTTCTTTGTAAAAACGCATGCCTGTAAGTAAAGCATTTATGAAATAATTCTTTTACTTCATAATGAAAAAAAGGAATTAGCTTTTAGTATCATTTGACAAAAAAAAAGTAACTGTTAGTTAGCAAGAATTAAAAAGGCCTTATATTTTGAAAAATGGGCATAAATAAAAATAAAGCTTATATAAAGAGGTTTGTCCGTTGAAAAAAATTATGAGAGAATGTAACCAAACCTGAATAATATTAAAGTTTAAAAATTTTTAGGCTAAACTAAACTTTTTTTTACCTTTGTCGTCGACTTAATTAATTTTTAATGAATAAAATACAAGTGGTATTTTAAAATTGTTTTTATGGGAGAATTGGCTTAGGCTTCAAAAAAAGTAGGGTGATGATAACACAGAGTGATGAAAGTTAATAAATCTGATAAACAATTACTTAGAGATAACATTCCCAATTAATTTTTATTTTCATACATTTAATAAAAAAACATAAAAAACACGTGAAATAACCAAAAAGTTCATTATTTTAGTTACGTTTTTGTATATTTCCTAATACTATGAGAAACTTGTTTGCAATAATGAATTCGACCATCGACAAAAAAAATTGGTTCCCAAAATTGCATCTTATATAACATGTGTAAATACTACCACTGAACACCTACGAACCTAACAGTGATGCTTTTGGGATTTTTTAAATTGTAGGAATCGTATTTAATTTTTGTTTTTACTCTAATTCTAATATGCAAAATTTATACAAAAAAATATTTTTATTTAAATTATAAAATTTATAGTGGATAATAACGCTGTAATTGAAGAAATCACAAATAGTAGACAACCCATAAAAAATACAAATAATCTTGATAGCGATGATGAAGATCCAGAACATGATTTTAATAAGCATTGCTATAATACTGTACAAGAGCATGTGACAGACAATCTCAAACAATTAAAAGAATTACTCTTCAAAGATGTCGTAGAGGCACCTAAATCAAATACTAACAATAACGCAACGAATGTTGGCCAAGGCTCAGAATACGACTATGATAATTCATTATTTCCTTCTCAAGAGACAGGTAAAACTTGTATACCATACAATATTTATGCAAAAGACAAATTCAAATTAAAATATTTTCTTAAATAATTAATGCCAAATGTATATCTCTCTGTTTAATTGAGCGTATAATAAAATAAAAAAGAAAGTATTTTAATTATTATCGTAAAATATCGTACAGGGATTAAGACGTTTAGTGAAAAAAAAACCACGATCGGATCCTGTGTGCAACTATCTTATATATGCCCATTTTTATATTCATTTTTCATGGAGCTTTTACAACTGGCGTGGACACATATTGGCCATGTTGCACTAAAAGTCTTAATAAGTTGTCAGTATAACGTTATAAAAAGAAATTAAGTCTAATGTTTTTATATTAACTTCAGCATTCAGTAAATTTAAAATTTTTTGTTTTATCTTTTTGGAAAAAACAAATTAATTAATGAACTATTTTTGAGGTAGTAAAAAAAAAGAAAACAAAGAAAACTCGGCTTCGCCTCGGAAGGTAATTTACGTGCGGTTTGGGCCATTCTTTACTTTTCTGGACTCGAGCCGTAAATATACTATTACGAAAGATATTTGATGCATGCATTTGAATATTATATACTAACATACAAAACTTGATTATTTGCATATAAATGAAATAAAATTCTTCTGTTAATTAAAAAATTTTAAGTTGTAATGATGTGTTTATACTTCTTTTGCAGAGGATTGCGAAGAAGAAATTTCCAACAATGATACTCCAAGTAAATATTTGTCTGGTGCAAAAAATGATTATAACTTAAACAAGAGCCTTTCGGTCAAAGATATTAAAGTTTGTCAAAAAGATGAAGAACATTTATCAATGGATAATCTAAAAAATAAAGTAATAAACAAATATTTTTTGTCCTCCCGGGCGTAAAACTCGTGCGTAAAGATTTTACTGCACTCGTTCAACGCCTATGAGGGCAAAAAATATCGTAAGCACCATGGGCGAAATACTTTAGACAATAGCGTGTACACATACCACTCGTGCCCGGTTTGGCCGAGCACTTGTGCTAGTGCTCATGCTAGTGCCACAACTTTTACGCTCTTGATACTTAATATACTATAATAATTTTTTAACTTATCAAACTATAATATATAAAAAAAAATTTCATTAATTTTAGAAAAATATGAGACAGAAGCAAAATTTAGAAGAAAGCCCACAGTCACCGAAGCCCAGAGGCACCGAAGACTAAAGTGCCAAAACTACAAAATTATACAACAAAATGTGTTGTTGAAAATAAAATATCATCTCGTGGTAGGATAATTAAACCTGTAAAAATTTTAGATATTTAATTATTTAAAATAAAACTCATCAAAATATGAGGCCTAAAAAAGATTTTTAAAGTTGGTTAGGGTTGTATATTAGCAAAACAATTGTGAGTTTTGTAGTTTTAAATTAAGATGTAATTTTTAAAATATAAGAAATTATAATTAAATATTAAATGATCCAATTTTATTTAGTAAGGAAGCAAGATTTGCATTTAAAAATTTAAAAAATAAGAAATAAGGAATTACCTCCAAACTTGATAAAAGTAATAAATTTATTATAAAAAAAATATTTAAATTAAAAATTAAGAGGTAAAGTTGCTGCTTAGGTATATATTATTACCTACAAAATTGAGAATTTTTAAATTAAAATATATATTTTATAAAATATAAGAGCATATAATTGAATATTTAATAATTCAATTCTTTTAATAAGAAAACAAGATTAGCTTTAAAAAAATTAAAAATAAGAAAAAATTATTTTAAATTTAATAAAAATAATAAAATGGATCATGTGAATTAAAATTGTTATAAAGAATTTTCTTTTAAAGTAATCATTTAAAAATAGTACAGGTTCCATTATATGTGCAAGCCAATTATTTATAATAATATTTCATTTATAATGTTAATTTTTAATTTTACTTGTTGAGTTAATTAAAAAATAGTAAGAGTATAATTTTAGATTTTAAAGCAATACTATTTTTTTTTTTTGAGTTCGCAAAATTTTATTATTCATAATTTACTTGGTTTGAAGGTACTGAATTAAAAAATGTAAGTATTGAATGAATATAAAGAAAAATTTTAATATACCAGATGCTAAAAAAAATTTAAAAATACCAGATACTAAAAATAAACTTGCATGTAATAAAATTTTTTTTTTTTGAAGTTTGATGCTTGAAGCAAATGTATTTTTCATTTAATTTTATAATTTTAATATTAATTTTAAAATATTAAAATACTAAAATATTATATTATCTTTAATATTATATATTACATTTTTATTAAATAATTTTGTAACTAAAAGTTTTAAAAAAGAAAAAAGTACTATAAAAAATTTTGAATGCACTAAGCATATGATAAAACAAGTATTAATGTTAGCCATGAAGTATAAAATATGTTTAGAGCAATAAAGAAATATATTTCACAACGATTTACAATTTAGCTTATCCTATGAAAAAGTGAATTATTAAACTAAACTTAACTACAATATTTTTAATTGTAATGCATTAGTAAAAAAAAATGCATTTTGTCATTTATAGATTCAACAAAAAACATTGCTTTTTAGTAACTTTAAGTTTATGATAAATATTTTTTTTAAATATTGTTAAAAGTTACTTACATGAGTTTTTCCAATAAAAAAGATAAAACAAATGTCTCACACTTATTGTTAAACCTTACCTTTTCTAAGTCGCAAAAATTATAACCAAAAGACAATTAATTTTTTTTTCAAAATATAGTAAAAATAATTATGAACTAAAATATTGCAATTATGTACTTACCTAATATTCTAACGTATCTTATTATTCGATAAATTGATATAAATATATCATAATTTTTAAGTTCTTGTTATATACATAGTTTATTATATGTATAATTTTATAAGTCGCTAATTAACTTTAAAAAACTCATTTCCGAAATAAAGACAACATTGATATTTATTTGAATTATATTTATATTTGAAAATCGCGCGCTTATTCTTATTTATTTCTGTATAGTTGGCGGAATTTAATAATATACGTTTCAAAAATTTTAAAAGGAAGGGAGATAAGGGCGTGGCTGTCGTCTGGCAGGAAGCTCTCTGATTGGCTGGCTGTACCCGCATTTAACAGAATTACTATGATTCAAATCTCTTCTAAATTCGCGACAATTATTAAACTTCAATAATCCAATTTTTACTTAACTTTTAAACATTAATATTATTTAATTTCAAATAAACTGTATAATGGACGACGACTAGTGATTTAGAATTAATAAAATTAATCGATTAAAATAGCGACCTATTAAACAGGTAGCTAGTCGTCGAATGTCATTTTAGTCGCGTGCCATCAATTGTCTTCCGGCTTCTTCTTTCTCCCGACTTTCTTCTAAATCTTGACTTGGTCAGGATTCTATTGATGTGTGCGTGTGTGGCGTGATTTATCTATATTGTATTAAAATTTTATAAGTATAAAATGATATTTTTAATATAAATTCTTGGCGGCTCGTTACATTTATTTTAAATTTTATTTTTGATTTTTCTGCGTTTGTAACCACTTTACAAAAAATGTTCGAGAAAAAAGTAATTATAATGAAATGATTATTTTCTTATGCGACAATATCACACTAAAGCAAAAAAAAAAAGAATTGGATTTTATTTTCGAGAAAAATGAATTTCGTTTGAAAAAATCAAACGAAAGTACACTACAGTATAACCAACCACTATACATGAAAAATTTGAGGAAAAATTAAAGCGTTCCACAAAAGAATAGGCACTATAAACTTGTTTTGTTTTGTCGGGCGTGTATCTACTTGCGTTTGCTAATAAAATATTGTTTTTATTATTTTTGTTACAAAACTATCATTTACCTTGGTTTAACTATTATTTCACGTACATTATTCAAATTCGATTCAAATAATTTTTTTCAGTTTTTTAATTTCAAAAGAAAAAGTTAATTATTTAATATATTTTTTTAAAGAGAAAAGTAAGAAATGAAAGGTAAGAAGTCTTTAATTATCTAAATATTCGATAAATTTTGCAAAGAATTAAATTCAAAATTTATTTTTTAAAACAGTAAAAAATACATTGAAAATTTTTTAATATTAATAATTCATGATTTTCTTGCAAAAGTGTGAAATAATTTTAGCAGAATCTGTGAGCTTTCAGAAAAATTTCATTGCTTATTAATTGTAAGATCTTGGAACAAGTAAGTAATTTTTATTTCTTTATCAGTTTTCAATATTTTTTTTTTAATTTTAGAAAATTTCTATTTTATTGATAAACAACATGGCTGATGTAATTTGTTTTATTTGCAATCAAATTCTTGGTGACAATTCTGTAAAAGTTGGAGAAGCCTAAAAAAAAACACGATATCCATCAACAAGGTAAGAAAAGATGGTAAACATAAATCAATTAATAATTTTAATAATCCTCAAGCTTATGTCAATTGTAAAAAAAACTTATACATGTTTAAATCATGCAGCAACTTATATTAATTAAAAAATTAAAATTGAACATGAAACCGATTCAGATTTTTGTATTCAAGATCGTTGGTTTATATGTAGAGTAAATGCTTTTGATGGGGTCCCAAGGGGTCCAAGCTCCCTGCTTGGCATGGAGGGGCCACAAGTCCCCATGAGGCTGAAATCTTAGTTAAGAAAGTAACGTCTCTATTATGCGGGGCTTGTGATGCCTCGATGCCTCGCCGCAGGCCCTGGAAAGGGAGAAAGCCAGTGTACTGGTGGACTCCCGAAATAGCTGAGCTCCGGAAGGAATGCCACAGGACACGACGAAAGGCGCAAAGAGCGCGGGACAGACCTGAGGCTGCCGTGCTTTCTCAGGAACACAAGGACGCCAAACACCGGCTGGCCAAGGCCATCCGTCAAAGCAAGGCCCGATGTCTGTGTTCATTACGCGATGATGTAAACAAGGACCCCTGGGGCCTAGGTTACAAAGTCGTAATGGGCAAGTTAAACCGGGGGTCCGACAACATGATGGACGCGGCGTCGACTGAACGGATCGTCGGTGCTCTCTTCCCTGAAAGGCCCATCCGGGAAAACCCGGTTGAGGTGATACCCAGGGAGGAAGTGCCGCTGTTCAGCGAAGGCGAGATGGTCAAGGCCATAAAGGCCATGAAAAATGGTAAGGCGCCGGGGCCGGACGGGATACCAGCGGAAGTGCTCAAAAGAGCGGTTAAAGTAATCCCTGGTATCCTGTTAAACATGTTCAATGCGTGTTTGGTGGCTGGAGTGTTCCCAAAGCAGTGGAAGGTGGCACGTCTCGTGCTCTTGAACAAGGGCAAGGGAGGAGCCCCGGACTCTCCATCATCTTACAGACCTTTGTGTATGTTAAATACCATTGGTAAGGTGATGGAGAGTATGCTCCGGGCAAGGCTCAGAAGGGCAATCGAGGAGGGCGGTGGTCTCTCCGAGGAGCAGCATGGCTTTCGTGAAGGGCATTCTACGATAGACGCCATCCGGCGTGTCGTGGATACCGTAAAGGCTGAGAGGGAAAAGCGGCCTGCAATTCGCAAGGACGTCCTTCTGGTAACGCTGGACGTCAAAAACGCTTTCAACTCGGCCAGGTGGGATGACATGATCCGGTCTCTCGAGTACGATTTCCAGATACCCAGCTATCTGGGTAACGTACTAAAGGATTACCTGCGGGACCGGAGACTGCTCTACGACACGCTCGATGGAAGGCGTGAAAGGGTTTTGAGTGCAGGCATCGCGCAGGGCTTGGTTCTTGGACCGGACCTGTGGAATGCCTTTTACGATGGCTTGTTGCGCGTCCACCTCCCGGAAGGAGTTTCCCTGATCGGGTACGCCGACGACGTGGCCCTGACCATAACTGGCAGGGACATGGAAGTGACCCAGGAGAGGTTGAATCTAGTCATGAGACGGATCAACCTCTGGATGGGCGATCACGGGCTCCAGCTTGCGATCCCAAAAACGGAGATTGTACTGCTGACCCGTCGAAGGGTTCCCACCGACTTCGATGTAATTATCGACGACGGCGGAAACCCTCACACGATCCGAACCAGAACATCGGTGAAATACCTGGGAGTTCAGCTTGATAACAAGCTGACCTTCTGGGAGCAATTTCAGAGGTCGTGTGAAAAGGCAGCGTCGGTCGCATCCTCCCTGTCAAGGCTCATGGCCAACATTAGGGGACCCAAACCAGGGAAGCGAAGGCTCCTGATGTCAGTCGTCAACTCTGTCCTGCTTTACGGATCAGAAGTCTGGGCGAAGACCACAGAAATTGCCAAGTACAGACATAAGATATCGTCTGTACAGAGGCAAGCGGCAGTGAGGATCGCCTGCGCGTACCATACGGTATCGCTCGAGGCGATCCAGGTTGTTGCTTCGGTGATACCCATCGACCTGCTAGCGTTGGAGCGGAAATTCATCTACGAGAGCGTAGATGAGCGCGAAGTGGCTTCCACTCGCGCCCGCTTCAACTCTATGAAAGCATGGAATAAACGATGGAAAAAGAACCAAGAGAAGAATGCTCTATGGACGCGCAGACTGATCTCAAACCTGCAGGCATGGATGGGACGACAGCATGGGGAGGTGGATTTCCACCTTACCCAGTTCTTAACCGGACACGGGTATTTCCGTGTCATGTTGAGGCATTGGCATAAGGTGGCAACAGAGGAGTGCTTGCACTGCCCAGGCGAGTAGGATACAGTAGAGCACACATTCTTCGAATGTGTTCACTACTCGGGGGGGCGCCCGCCCTTCCCGATTTGGAGGCCGGAGACGGTGGTCCCGGAAATGCTACGGAGTTCCGAAAACTGGAACAAAGTAGCAGAGTACGTAAGGGCCACCTTGTTGAAGAAAAAGGAGGAGGGCTTTCTATCGTAGATTGCTCTCCTGTCACTAGGCAGGGGGAAGGCAGCGGCCAGTTGCCTAGGCTGCGCGTCCCAAACTAAAGTTATACCTGAAAAGGGAGTTCCGGTTTGGGACAAACAAGCGCAGGGGGTTTAAAGTGTGTTTATCCAGTAAGAATCTGGGGCGTAGCCGGCGACCGCGTTCGTCGGTGGTCTCCCAGTTGTGCACTTTGTGCAACTGGGCGGTCATGGAAATTTGCGGGTCTTTAAGGCCCGCAAACACTCCATGGCTGATGTAAGATTCACATATTTCCCATAAAAAAAAAAAAAAAAAAAAAAATGCTTTTGATGAATTGATTGCAAAAAAAAATAAAAAATCCGTAAAAAAAGGCATTAGAGAGTTTTAGTCTAATGAAATAAGGCAACAAATTTTGGATGTATTACATACAATTCCTGATAACAATTATGCAATGTTGAAATATCTGCTTGAATCAAATAATAATTTTGTAGAGATCAATGCATGTTATCGTTATAAATGTTATAAAAAAATATTATATTTGGGCACAAAAGTTTGTATAAAAAATAATTAACTATCTATTAATGTACATCAAAAATTTTTTAAATGAGAACACAGAAGGATGCCAATTTAGTTTTAAGGAAATTTGTGAATCGTTCCAAGGTGAAAAGCCTCAATGGACATCTTATTAAAAAAAAAAAGAATTCAAGAAGTTATTGTTGGCAATCTCAGAATTCATAATACAAAAAAAGATGGTCCAGTTTTATATATCCTATATATATATAAATCTTTAATTATGTGTGTATGTCCGAAATGGATAAACTAGAAAACGATAAAAGCTACAGACATAGGGTTTACGGCAAAAGACGGCAAAAATTACGGATCAAAACATCGGCTAGGTTTTTTTTCGATTGATAACGACAAAAAATTTTTATGTTGAAAAAACTGAATTTCCAAGAAAAAAATTTTTATCAAATTTTCAAAAAAAACCATAAAAACGGAAAACCGAGGAAAAATTTTACCATCAAAAAGAATTTTATTCGATTCGGGTATATTTTTTACGTATCCACCTAAATTTTCTAGCTAATCGGCTCGATCTGTCAAAAGTTACAAATATTTTTCGAAAATTATAAAAGTTTAGGACTAATATTATATATATTTCTAATTTTTATCAGTCACTGATGTAGTAACTAAAAGAAACTTGAACAGCTTTTATCATCAAGCAGAACCCTAGAATGGATAGTCGAGGGACACAAAGACTGCTTGTGGATCCTATGGAAGGTTAGCGAAGCTTTGTATTGCTGATCACTAATTATTAGTCTGGGTTCGTATGCCCGTAATTTTTATGATCCAGTAAATTTTAGATAATACTTCGGGTAAATACAGGGTTATTTTACTAAATATTGAGTAACATAAAACAACATATTTTTGGAAAAATATAGTCGCAGGGGCTCAGGCGAAGCGAGCCGGAGGCAGCTAGCATCGCTATAAAGCAGAATTTTGCCTAAATATTTTAGGAGAGAATTTTTCAAGGTATAAAGAGTTGGAAAAAAAATTAAAAAAAATTTTGAGATTTGGAAAAATCCAATTCGATCCCCTACCTTAACCGAAAAACAAAAATATTTTTCATAGCTCTATGAAATTTTATTTTTTTTTCATAGCCCTATGAAATTTTATTTTTTTTTCATAGCTCTATGAAATTTTATTTTTTTTTCATAGCTCTATGAAATTTTATTTTTTTTTCATAGCTCTATGAAATTTTATTTTTTTTTCATAGCTCTATGAAATTTTATTTTTTTTTCATAGCTTTATGAAATTTTATTTTATCGGCTATGAAAGAATTAAGGTAGGGGATCGAATTGGAAAGGCATTTTTGAAGTCATTTTTATCTATTTAATTTCTTAGCCCCTTTATTAGTTATCAGTTTGAAATTTTTTTTATGCATTAATAAGGAATTTATATACATGAAAAAATTTTTTTTTTTAATTCTTATAATTAGTTACATTTATAGAGGGCGCCAAAGTACAGGTGTTGAAAATCCATTCGGTCCATTGCGGATAGTTAATCTCAGGATTGGCATGTCCGAATCAAAAAAATCAAAAAGATTCTTAATAAGTGATGAGTCTCACAGAACAATTTACCTAAAATAGAAAAAAAACCTAAAAAATAAAAAAATGGGCAAGCCGAAAAAAAAATTTTTAAAAATGGACGTTTTTTTTACCCTATTACGTTTGGTAAAGGCATATTTAAATTAATTTTTTTATAATTTTATGGTAAATTGTTCGGTAATATACTTTAATAAAGACAACGCACTTAAGTTTTTGAAAATCGGACCAGCCAATCCGAAGATTAACTATCCGCAGATTGAAAAAAGGTAGTTTCGAGATAATCGCGTTTGAAAATTTTTTTTTGTATTATTTCTTAAGTATTTCGCACATTTAGAGTCTTGTAATCCTATATCCTATCCTATCCTATCTTAATATATATATTATATATATTTGAAAATTTATTTGTTTGTTTGTCTGTTTGTCTGTTTGTCTGTTTGTCTGTTTGTCTGTACCCTAATGACTCAAGAACCACCGAACCGATTGGCATGAAACCAACGTCAAAATGAAGAAAAAAAAATGCGGGTGACATAGGCCCTATTTTTTCTGATTAGCTATCGTAGTTTTTGAGATATTTAATTTTTAGTATTTTTGAACTTGATAACATTTTTTAAAAATTTTATCAAAAATTGAAATATCTCGATACTATCGAAAAATTTTGGTATCGCACTTCATAGTATTCAATTCAGCACTAATTTTTACATATTCTCTGAAATTTTTATTCAAAACGGAGGTATCTTTAAAATTTTATAAAATATTTTTAAAATTTTTTACTATATCTTAATCTTAATCCTATGCTATCTTATCCTATATATATATAAATCTTTAATTATGTGTGTGTGTGTGTCCGAAATGAGTAAACTAGAACGCGATAAAAGTTAGAGACGCGGGGTTTACGGCAAAAGACGGCAAAAATTACGGGTCAAAACATAGGCTAGGTTTTATTTTGATTGATAACGACAAAAATTTTTAATGTTGAAAAAACTGAATTTCTAAGAAAAAAATTTTTATCAAATTTTCAAAAAAAACAAAAAAAACGGAAAACCGAGGAAAAATTTTACTATAAAAAAGAATTTTATTCGATTCGGGCATATTTTTTACGTATCCATCTAAATTTTCAAGCTAATCGGCTCGATCTGTCAAAAGTTATAATCATTTTTCAAAAATTATAAAAGTTTAGGACTAATATTATATATATTCGTAATTCTTACCGGTTACTAATTTAGTAGCTCAATAGAGTAACTAAAAGAAACTTGTACAGGTATTATCAGGGTGAATCCTAGAATTGGTAGTTGAGGGAAGCAACTGCTACTTGCGGATCCTAGGGAAGGGTATTCAAGCTTTGAATCGCTGATCACTAATTATCGGCCTGAGTTCGAACGTCCGTAATTTTTATGATTCAGTAAATTTTAGATAATAATTCGGGTAAAAAAAGGTTGTTATACAAAATATTGAGTAAGCTAAAACAACAAATCTTTGGAAAAATCAAGTTGCAGGGGTCCAGGGGGGCGCAGCCCCCTTGGCGGTTGCCGAGGTGAGCGAAGCGAGCCGGAGGCAGCTAGTATATATATATATTAATATTAACAGAATATTGACTAATAATTGGGGGAGAAAAAAAGGTTCTAAAGAAGAAAAAAATAAAAAGGATTCCAATGAAAGATTAGAAATTGTTAAAATAGCTACGGAAATGAGATATAAGAGCAGTTCATGTCATTAAAGATTCTTATGACCCCGCAGATAAATTTTTAGACAATATAAATTTTTTTATTCCAGAAATCTTACGATTTTTTTTAGAAAAATTAATTCGAGATCCTAAAACCGATAAATTAAATCCTTGGCACCGAAAAATTACCACTATTGCACATATGATAATGCAAGCAATACCTCCTAGAGGATTCATTTCTAATTTACTGTTAGTTCTCTCTGCCGTTTTCGATAAAAAATTAAGCTCAATTATTTATGGCATCTATATTATTAAACGATAATCATGCCTAAGTAAATGAAGGATATTCTCAAATTATAAGTGATAACGCTGTTTGGAACAAGTAGACCCCAACTGGTTACGGTTCATACGTTACATGTGTTGGGTTCTACATTGGTGATAACCCCAAATGCAGCGATGAGTACAAACGTTCGTATAAAAAGGCTGCCAAAGCTACCTGCTGCAACTGCTTTAGGAAAATTTGGATATTCATCATTGCAAACATTTTGCCCTGAAAAGAAAGTAAGTTTATCATCCATACAATTCACAAATCTTAGCGAGCTGAATAAAATTGATATAAAGGTAAACCTTAATGGCAGAATTTTCATGGTTATTGTAAAAATTTGACTATTATCGTGGATGTTATGGTTGGAGTTAATATTTGGAAAAAATTCACGAAGCTGAAAAATATGTATTATCTCGATTGATTCCATTACGTTTTGTAATGGCTACGGACGATAACACAATTTATACTTTTTTAAATTAGACCCACTTAAAATGTAATTAATTGAAACAAAAACACGTATTTATTACCTTTGATATTCAACTATATATTAAATTGGTTAAAATTAATTGAAGCTATCATCATTTAGAAAATGTAATTATTAGAATTGGCTGATTTCACTTTTTAATGAGCTATATGGGTTGTATAGGTACAATAATGCAAGGTAGTGGTTTACAGGAATTATTACATACCTATTTTGCTTTGATTTCTATTAAAAAAAATTTCAGTGGGCATTCCTACTCGAGGGGCTCGATTTTCGAAATCGAAGGAGCGAGGGAGTAGAGTAATTCCCCACCCTTATCCCCGGTTTTTAAAAAACTCAATTATTGACAGCGAAAGGAAAACTATCCGGAGAACATATTTCCCAAAATGTACACCCCACCTCCTAGAGCAAGGGAATCAGGGAAATCCCTCGTTTTAACCATACGTTTTATATTATATAAAATATAATAATAGACTTGCGCGCTTAAAAAACATTTATTTTTTATAATTTTTATGCAAATATATTCATATTAAAGTTATAGTTAAAATATTGAATAATATAATATATTTTAATACATATTGTGATTTTGTGTACATGAAAAATTAAATTAAATTTTTTTAAAAATAAAAAAAATAATTTAATTTTTAGATAAATTCATTAATGAATTAATATTAAATAATAACTTTATAAAAAATATGCCTAAATCTGGAAGCCACTTTGCTGGAATTGCTTGAAAATGACAGAAAAAGCTTATACTTTCAAGCAATTCAATCAAAATTCAAGCGCAGCAAGTATGCATGTATACTGCTATAGCAATTAAAATATCTATGCGGAATAATTTCAATAATTTAATATCATGTTAGATATTATAAATGAAACTATTGAGCATAATAAAAGAAACAATAATTTTTTTTAACCACGAAATATTGTAATAATGCAAAAAATATTTAAAAAACAAAAAAATTATATTTTTTTCTTAAATTTTATTTATACACAATATAACCATTATTTTTATATAAAAGTCAATGCATGCATTTCATTTTAAAAAAAATTGTATCTCAGCATGAGGTGATAAATTTAGGTTTGCATTAAATTGCAAAAAATTTTCTATTATTAATATTGAAAGGAATAATTTATAATAATAAACAATCGACGCACATAATTATTTTTTGTATAATATGTAGTACACATTTTTCGTATATAATAGATTAATGGTATCCTATTTTCAAATTTTTGAAATTTTTTCAACCTGAAGATTTTATTTTCTAGTTATATTTATTAATTAAAGAATTTTTTTAACAATTTATATTTTATTTAAATCTATTTATTTAATTTAATTTCTTCTAAGTTATCAAAATGTTACTTGTATACTTATATTTATTTCCATATATGTAATATATAACACATAAAATTTTAAAAATATAAATACTTTTGAATTATGAAGAATTACGTGCTTTGATCATCTACGATTTTATTGTTTAAGAGTATACATATGTGTTGCGCCAATATTGCGCGAGTATTCTTTCCTTGTAGAAATGGGAAAAAAGGAAAAAAAATCACTCCCTGTTTTTGAAAAGTACATCTTTTTATTATTTGGGGAGCAATTTTTAAGAGGGGAATTCTTTACTCCCTCATTACCTCGACTTCGAAGATGATTATTTAGCAACAAAAGGTCCCACTGCAATGCTTTGGATACAACTATTTGACATGACGACCTTAGTAAAGCAATTTATAAAAGCTGAACGATGCGGAAATTGGCAACTACGTCTTGATACTTGCCAAAGAATATTGTCCATTTTTTGTGCGGCTTTTCGTTATAAGTACGCAGAATATGGTTAGTTATATCTTCAAGAAATGCTGAACCTAAAAAAAGTTCTGGATCCAGGTGATTAGAAAAAATTTACTGAAGAAGGCTTTTTTACTATTCGGCGAACAAATAAATTTTTCTCAGGAGTGTTCACAGATCAGACGATTGAACAGTGTCTCATGCGACAAGTTAACATTAAAGGAGGTCTAGTTACCTATGGTTTAACTGAAGGGAGCATTACAATCTGGATAGGTTGCCTTATTGCCTTGGCTGAATTAACAGTTGCATTAACCAAGTTTTATGGTATTTATTTCACATCTTCTGAACAACACAAATATCCCACAATTAGTAGAGTAGATGACGACATAGAGACTCTAAAGAAATTCAAATTTTTTTTTGAAAACATTTATTCATTCCCAAATTTTTCTTATATAATGTCTATATCATCTGGATTAAAAAGTAATTTTATTATAAATTCCTATTCTTTATTTGAAATTAGCCACGGTTTAATGATTTGAATGAACGGTAAGAGATGTACTCCAGTTAAGTTTAAAAAAGAGAGTAAAATCATACCGTTATTAACCATGCAGTCAAATGTACGCATAGGAGGCAAGGTACAAAATTTTAATTCAGAAGCAATATTTATTCGTCTTTTAAAATCAAATGAAGATTCGAAAAAAATGCAGCAATATTTTAAGTATGAATTGGACCCAATTTCAGTTTCATTATTTGATGGAATCATGTTTAGAAACACGCCAAAATCAAAATTATAGGATATTTTTGAAACCTATAAAATGTTTACCACTTGCTGATGATGAAATCTATGTGATACACGGAGGGTATATATTGCACAAGATCATATGGCAAAAATTTGTTACATATGAAAAAATTTGTAAAAGATGCATCGAATATATTACAAAACATGCACTGTGTGTTACAATTTTTGATGGATACCCTCAAGAACCAGGTACTAAGTCATACGAAAAAGCAAGAAGAGCTAGTAAAAACTTTTTTCCTGATATTGAATTCTCACTACAAGATAAATTGTCATATAAAACTGAATATTTGCTGAGTAATTACAAGAATAAAAATATATTGAATCATTTTATCAAAAAAAAGTGTAATTTATTACCAGATGATTTAAGGATTAAAGTCTTACAAGATACAGAAGATGCTGACAGCTTAATAGTAAAAATAGCCATACAAGAATCTAAAAATTACTGAAGGAGCTATATTATAGGACAAGATGACGATAACTCAACATACAAGATAACTTAATTTGCTGGTGACAAGGAAAATATTTAAAAACAGTCTAGAGAGCCTCATGAATTCACATTTTATAATACCATAAAAAAGGTATTATTGTTTTGCCATGCTATGTGTCGTTGCGATACAACATCCTCTTTTCACAACCAAACTTTTTCAAATTTTATCTGAGGACCATAGTTTAAGAAAAAACTTATAATCGGTTTGTGTAAACACAACCTAAATGCATTGAACATGTTTACTTCGAAATGAGGACTAGATATAATACAAATATTACTCAACATTACAATACAATTTTGTATTGTTGTAATTTGTAATTATCACCTTACTAGTTGTTAAGATTCTGAACCCAAACTATTTTGATTCCCTAAACCTGAATTATTATATGTTCCTGAACCTGAATTATTCCAAGTCCCTAAATCGATATTATTCTAAGTCCATAAACCTGTATTATCCTAAGTCCTTAAGCCCAGATTTTTCAGTCTTTTAAAAGTATTTTATTTATTTATATATACTTCCCTAATTATTCTAAGTCTTATTTGACCCCCCCCCCCTTAAATACGACAAATTTGACCCCCCCCCCCTAAAAAGGACAAATTTGACCCCCCCCCCCTTAATTTTCAAGTTCTGAAGTACCCCCTCCCTGTAAACATGTTCCATGTTAAAAATTAAACCATCCTACGCAAATGCAAACTGTAAGGGTATTCGGTGCTTTAAAAGCTCTTAACCAATATAATGTAAAAATTGTGTTATTTTGCAGCTTGCGTTGCGTATCCTAATAAGGTGGTTGTATTAAAAAACTGCCAGACTAGTGCATAAATGTTTACGATCCTAATAAAAATTTAATAATTTAAAATAAAGAGATAATAAATCACTAAACTTAAAAGATATATTAATGATAAAAGGAAATCAATCACAATATCACTGAAATAAAAAAAAAAAAAAAAAAAAAAAAAAGAAAAGAAAACACAGTAACTGTATTGATTAAATATACAATTGGACTCAAGAAAAAAAAAACCAGCTCTAGTAAATCAAAAAAATCAAGACCATTGAAAAACAAATTAAGCCGTTATACCACAACATTACCACCAAAGGAAATTAAAAAGCCAAACCGTAAGCCAAGCTGTTTATTGAGATCATAAGCCATGCTGTTTATTAAAGCCGTAAGCCAAGCTGTTTATCGAAGCCACAACCCAAGCTATCAAGCTAATATAATGAATATCTCAGCATTTCTATCCACCTATAAACCAAGCTGTAAACCAAGCTGTAACCCAAGCTATTTATTAGCAAGCAGCAAGCCAAGCAGTTCTAAGCTATGTCAAGCAGCAAGCCAAGCAATACTAAGCCGTGTAGCAGTAAGCCAAGCAGTGTCCAGCAGCTTTATCCAACAGATAAGTGCCATTTAATAAAACTTTCTTTTCTCTTCCTTTCGTAAACCTCCGAGACATATTAGATAATTTTTTTTATAAATGAAAATCCGCAAAATTTTTATAATAAGCTGCAAGATTACGTATCAAAATCCTTTTTTACCCTAATTCCGGTAAAACAATTTAGAAATAAAAAAAAAAAAAAATTATATCATTAAAAAAATAAACAAAATTTATATTCTCAATTTATATTTTCAAACTTTATTATTTTCCCGACGCCTAAAAATACATTGGCTTTACGTATCCAAATTCTAAAATATTTTTTTTATAATCCTAGTAAAAATAAATATACTTAACTGTACTTCAGCCATCCGACTTTTTATTTATAAAATTAATAAAATTTTTTCTATTCAATATAAAATACTGAACTTTTTACTCATGCTTATTATAAACTAATATTTAATAAAACTGTTTTTCTTAAAATATAAATCCTAATGAATTTGTTATATAATAAACAGGTTACGGATATTAAATTCAACGCTATTAAACCAAATTTTATTTGATTTTGCTAAAATTGACCTTATAAACGCAAAATTTTAGGCCAAAGATCTAAAAATTTCACAATTCTTAAAATTTAAATCCTAATTAATTTTTTATATAATGAACAGGTAACCGATATTAATTTTAATGCTTTTAATCCAAAATTTATTTAATTTTGTTAAAACTGACCTGATGAATGCAAAATTTTAGGCAAAAAATCTAAAAATTTCACAATCCTCAAAATTTAAATCCTAATTGATTTTTTATATAATGAACAGCTATCCGATATTAATTTTAATGCTTTTAATCCAAAATTTAATTACTTTTGCTAAAATTGACCTTATAAACCCAAAATTTTAGGCCAAAAATCAAAAAATGTCACAATTCTTAAAATTAAAATCTTAATCGAATTTTCATAAAATGAACAGCTAATCGATATTAATTTTAATGCTTTTAATAAAAAATTAATCGAATTTCGCTTGAATTGACCTTATAAAGGCAAAGTTCTAGGCCAAAAATATAAAATTTTCATAATTCTTAAAATTTAAATTACAATTGATTTTTTACATAATGAACAGCAAACGGATATTAATTTCAACGCTTTTAAACCAAAATTAATATAATATCGCTAAAATTGACCTTTTGAAGGCAAAGTTCTAGGCCAAAAATCTAAAAAAATACACAGTTTGAAAATTTTTTATTCTAATCGATTTTTTATTTAATGAACAGCAAACCGATATTCATTTCCACAATTTTAAGCCAAAATTAATTTAATTTACTTATAAAAAACGCAGTAATATAAGTAAAAATAAAATATCAGAAATCATTATTAAATTATTAAATTATACACACAAAAAATACGTATATACACAATTTACACACAGAAAATGCTTTTTTAATTTTATTTGAGTACATTCTTGGTTATAATTCCCTTTTGTCTCTTCTTGTCTTAAATTTAATAAATGAATATAAATTTTTGAAAAAAACATTAAAACCAAAATTTTTTTAAATCAAAAAAATTAATGTTCAAAAGTTATTGTTTTATTTATTTATTTATTTATTTTATTTTTCAAAAAAAAAGAGCAGTTAATAATACGATAAATTAAATTTCACCTAAATATTGTTAATAAATAATATTATAAACACAAATGGATAAAATTTTTCAATTGCATAAAAATTTATAATTATAAAAGGTGAAAATGTATATAAATTTCTTTTCTCCCCTAAACTGCTCGGGATTTTTCCCAGTTGGAAACGATTGTTTGGATCGAACTTGTGGGGCGAGCTAGATCTTTGATTCCTAGATTTAAGGATGAATGGCCCTCGCATCGTAGTGGGGTGAGCTAGATTCCTGAATCTGGGAAGAGAGGTGAATGGCCCTCACATATAATCTAAAGCAAAAAAATATAACTGGGCCTAATTGCAGGGAAGCGATTTACTCTGGGACGATCGGTTGACAATTAGCTGCAGTACAGCTCAGCAAGTTCATACTCTTCATTTCAGAGTGAAGTTCCGAGGAAATACGGGAGATGTAACTGAAGCTCAATGCTGTATGTCCTATAAATTGATGTTATTTTGTTAATATAAAAAAAAAGAAACATAATAATAATATAAAATAATTCAATAAAAGTACAATAATTAAATAGTATATAAGTAAATAGTATGTAAGTAAAATGATATAAAAATGTTGGACACGCAGAAAGGAGATTAAGTAAAAGGAGAAATTTATAAAAAAAAAATAAAAAAAAAAAAGATACCGAAACATAATTACTAAGAATGAAATATATATTATATAATATAAATATTATTTTTTATTTTTTTTATTGTAGGGAGAAGGATAAATGGATGAATAAATAAATAACTAAACGTTAAAATAAAAAAAAAAAAAAAAAAAAAAAAAATTTTTTATAATGATATTAATGTACTATAATTAAACTTTTTAATTTATAAAAATTTTTTTATTTTCTTAGAATGTACACTTCATATACACAGAATGTACACTTAATTTACAGAACAAAATGATATTTTATGTTTTATATATATTACTTATTTTATTAATTTCATATGACAACATTGCAAATAATTTTTATATACTTGAATGAAATTTCACGCTAAATACATGTATACATTTTTTTATTTTTATGCTTATCTACTTCCGTATTATCCTACACCATGATGCGAAATCTGATTCGAATACACAAAACATATTTTTCAATGCAAAAATTCAAAATAATCAATCTCTACAAATTATAATTTTAACTTCTTTTCTTTCATCTGTTGATATATTTATAATAAATTAACTCATATTATATTTAATATATCGAAATATTCCCAAAATTAGCCTAGCAAAAGATTTTTTTTTTAGCGCAAAAATCTTACGACACTAAAATTTTAAAAAAATTAACTACATATTTTACATCTATTGATAAAATTAAGATCAATTAACTTATATTAAACCCTAACTCATCAAAATATTGCTGAAATTAATGTTCCAAAAGCAATTTTTCAGTGCAAATTTTATTAAAACTAAACTTTTATTAGATTACAATTAAACATAATTTATTTTTAATAATTAAATTTATTGAGTTAACTTCTTTTCAATGAAATGTTTCTTTTTTTCTTATAACATAACTTATAATTACCGTTTACTGAAATTTTCCAAAAACAAAATTTAACTGCATTTTTTATACCTATCGGTAAATCTTTGATTAATTAACTCAAGTCAAACTGAAATTTTTAAAATATTACGAAAATTAAATTTACGAAAAACCTTTTTTTTAGGCCAAAAATCATAAAAGACTAAAATTTTCTATAAACAATGTAGCACTTTATTTTAAAAAGAATAAGTAAATAATAAAAATAATAATTAATTTGATAATGTTTTATATTGCTAAAATAAAATGTTACTTTTAAGAGAGAGAGAGAGTTTTACCTGTTTTATTATAGTGTGGTATGTAAAAAATACACACACATATGCCTGGCAGCATGCATTGGAAAAAGGATTAATAAATAAATTTTTATAAGACGAATTAATAATTTAATTTAAATGATCATTATATATTTTAATTTAATAAGTTTTAATTGTTCAAAATAATAAAAATATTATACAAAGTTTACGGTGGCCACACTCATACTATTTTATCATACATACATATAGATATATACCGGTTTCTATAAATTAAAAATATAAATTCGCGACGATTAGAATTCCGCGTGGCTAACCATTTATATAATTTTATTAATCATTTACTCACGACGTCGCTCCTTTTCTTCTATTAAAAATCTTGACTCAGAAAATAGTGATTCGACGTGTGGACCTTTATGTAGAGACTCCTGGTGGTGGGATGAACCTCATCTACAAGGCAGTTAACCCTATTCTTCTTGAAAACATTTTCCATCCTCACTCATATAATTTTCTATAAAATAGAAGGTCCCTACGCGAACACATTTTAGCACGATTTTCGATACATGCTTTATATTGTAATAAAGTCACCTGGAGAGCATATCTCATCTACAGGGACAAAAGGAGCGCGCAAGATTACATAATTCGTCCGATTTCCACGAAATCCGAGGGACGAGAGAGAGAGAGTTATTTCTTTGAAACTCACATGACCCCCTCTTATCGATCAATAACATTGATTTTAGCGCCGCTATTCACACCTGAATTACATAATATATAAGCGCGATTTTTAATTTGAAAATATTCAAAAGGTGTATAAAAACACCGCATTACACCCCGCTGCTTAAACTTCGATTAATCTTCTCATTAGGGGTGCAGCCCTTTTGCAAACTTAGTGCAAACAAAATTTATTAATATGTAGGGTCACGTAGTTAATATAATGCTTTGATGTCTTGAGTAGGGTGAAGTGCCACTTGTCTTAGAAAATTTAAACTTTCCACGTCTCAGTAAACCATATTGACCCAAATCTTTAAAGATGCGACCATGTCGTAATATGTTCAAGAAAATTTAAACGGCTCCAGCTCTCGGAAAATTACTGCTGTTAAGATATAGAACTAAGGTGATCAGTCAAAGCCCTATAGTTCTTAAGATTCCGTAATTAACCTACTTTGTGGGCGTGCACCTAAAATCTTAATTACAAATAATTCTTCTCCAAGTAATCAGGCATAATAATTATTCTTCTTCGCATTCATACTTCTAATCTCTTTTGACAATTGAATCCGAAATTTGAAATTTTTAAATATAATTCCGCATACATAGCGCTTTATTCTATAAAATTTTATAATTCAAGTAGGACCAACCAGTTGTAATTTTAAACAGATGAAAAAAATCTAAGATTTTCTTATAACTAATTTTTATTCTAACTATAACTAAATACTAATCTAAGATCATTTTTTTGGCATGAAAGCAAATAACCTGTAGAGAACAAAATTTTGTCTCAATAATCCAACACTTTTAAGGCGGGAAAAGAGGGAAACCTGTAATTATACTCTTAGGCATGAAAGTATTAAACCTGATGAGATTGTAGCTAAGAATCTAATTACCAACATACGCTTTTATGGCAAAAGGTACGAAACCTGAATAATTATTAAGGCGCCGAAAACACCTAAATATGCAAACGTCTAGAATAACCCCATATAGGCTAGCACGATATGCAATCTATTAACAACTCTTGCTCAAGTACTTGATAGTCACGTCTGACCGTCATAAAAATTAATTATGTACTGCAGAAAAGAACAAGGTGTTTTGAAGTCAAAGTTACTAAACTTGACTTTTATACAATTTTTATAACTGGTTGACCTAAATTTCCATGAAAACAAAACTTCTTATTTCGGATTGTTGAAATACTTCAACATTTAACCAAGCTTAATAAAGCGAGGTAATACCCCCTTCCTAAACCTTCAATAAGATATTAGCAAGACGCATTACAAAAAAATTTTAATTTCATGTTTTAAAAGAAAAATAAATTCTCAAAAACAAATTATTATAAATTATGTTGATTTTAATCTTAAAAAAAAATCACACTCATTCATTAATTTACTTTTAAATAATTTGAAATGATTTAAGTTTTAGGAATATTTCCATTATTATTATAAAAGCCCATATATATTTCTAAATTATTTAACTAAATTTTATTATGTAAATCTAGCGTAGAAAAAATTTTGCTAATTAAAAAAAATAACACTTCAAATTATTTAGATTTCATACAAAAATTGCAAATATTGCACAAATTTTAGAGAAGTCTCCATATATATTAATTTATATAAATTGTATCTAATAGAATATTATAGACTTCCTAAATATAAATGTTTACTATAGTGCAAAACAGTTTATAAAAATTATTATTTAAATACAAAGTTTAAAATTTTTTTATTGCACGTTATTATAAGAAGTGTCCAAATATAATATAAATTTTACAGTCTTTAAACTTTCAAAAAAAATTAAGGACAGCTCCATATATATTTTTAATTATTTTAATTTTTTCCAATAAAATATTATACTCTAAACAATTACTTGCTGCCAGGTTATTAAATACATAAGAATTTCAATTAATGTTTTAAATACCAGGTTTGAAAGATTACAATTGTATGGTTTTTCACTAATGTGCACAAAAAAAAATATTTTTGATTTACCTTCATATGGTTTTTCACCAGTGTGTTTGATTACTTAAAATATTAATTAAATTTTTTCTTATTTAGTTTTTAGATATGAAATGTTATTTTTATTAGAACACTACATTTGTAAGGTTTCTCACCTGTATAGGAAGTTTTAAATTTTATAAAATTTTCAAGAAAATATCAAAATTTTGTTCTTTATGCTAAAACATGTATTATTATAAAGGATGCCACTAATTTTATTTAAAAAAATTAGAAAATATGAAAAAAAATTAGGTTAAATTTTCTAATGTAATAACGAATTTTTATTTTCAGAACCGTTATTTTTGCTCCATTTAAAAAAATTTTGTCTCATTTATGTTAAACTTATTTATTTTATAAATATTATGAACAAAAATAACTGTTAAAAAGTTTTCTGCATGTGCGTAGTTCAAAAAATAAATACGTTCATATGGATACTGTCACCGGACCTACTGCTTAACCCTTTAAAAATTTTTAATCAAATGGAGTAAAGCCCAGACATTCCGCGAGCACATGGTTTTTATTTATAAATTTTGTATTTAAAAAAAATGTTATTACGTAAATACAAATCTAATTAATTTTTTTTGTTATAATCAAAAAATTTTTGTTTTAAAAATATTTATTTAATTATTTAATTTAAAATTTTAATTAATTTTATTATTCAAGATCGCGATTCGAACCTGCAGGGGATGCCACGTTTGTAACACTTTATTTTAGCAAGAATAAATAAATAATAAAAATAATAATTAATTTGATAATGTTTTATATTGCTAAAATAAAATGTTACTTTTAAGAGAGAGAGGGAGTTTTACCTGTTTTATTATAGTGTGGTATGTAAAAAATACAAACACATATGCCTGGCAGCATGCATTGGAAAAAGGATTAATAAATAAATTTTTATAAGACGAATTAATAATTTAATTTAAATGATCATTATATATTTTAATTTAATAAGTTTTAATTGTTCAAAATTATAAAAATATTATACATTTATGGTGGCCACACTCATACTATTTTATCATACATACATATAGATATATACCGGTTTCTATAAATTAAAAATATAAATTCGCGACGATTAGAATTCCGCGTGGTTAACCATTTATATAATTTTATTAATCATTTACTCACGACGTCGATCCTTTTCTTCTATTAAAAATCTTGACTCAGAAAATAGTGATTCGACGTGTGGACCTTTATGGAGAGACTCCTGGTGGTGGGATGAACCTCATCTTCAAGGCAGCTAACCCTATTCTTCTTGAAAACATTTTCCATCCTCACTCATATAATTTTCTATAAAATAGAAGGTCCCACTACGCGAACACATTTTAGCACGATATTCGATACATGCTTTATAATAAAGTCACCTGGAGAGCATATCTCATCTACAGGGAAAAAAGAAGCGCGCGCGAGATTACATAATTCGTCCGATTTCCACGAAATCCGAGGGACGAGAGAGAGAGTTATTTCTTTGAAACTCACGTGACCCCCTCTATCGATCAATAACATCGATTTTAGCGCCGTAATTCACATCTGAATTACATAATATATAAGCGCGATTTTTAATTTGAAAATATTTAAAAGGTGTATAAAAACACCGCATTACAACAAAGTTTAATTGCATTTTTTATATCTATCGGTAAATCTTTAATTATTTAACTCATATTCAACTAAAATTTTCAAAATATTACCAAAAGTAATCTTGCAAAAACCATTTTTTAGGGCAAAAACCATAAAATACTGAAAGTTTGTAAATTTAAAATTAACTTCAATTTTATACCTAGCGGTAAATTTATGACTAAATAACTTAAATAATTAACTTATATTAAACGAAAAAATTTTCTTTATACCAAGTAAATTATATTGGCCTGAAATTCTATATAGTTTGCAGCCATTGACCCTAGCCAATGAAAATTTTCATTTATAAAAATTAAGAAAATAGCAACATTTTTTATATTTAAAAACTAACTGCATTTTTTATGCTAATCATTAAATACATAATTAATTATCTTGAACTACTCGATGACCTCGAACTCACTGTGAGGGGTGCGTTGTCTAGGAAGGCGTCTGCGAACGGGGCATACATTTGCTCTAATTCAGATGTCACTAAAGGCAGCTTTAATTTTTAATTATTAATTATTCTATACACTAATGCTATTGACATTAGTACATTAATATGATGAATGGCAGTATGGCTGGGGCTTCTCTGGAGCAGGGCTCCACAGCAATGTGGCCTTGCCCTACAGAGCAAGGTAATCGTTGCTGCTGGTTCATTCATGTTTGTGCCCTTCACCTGCTGTCTGTTGGGGGGATTCAGAAAAAGCCACGAAAAGAGCTGAAAAGTTCGCTGGGATTGGCTGCATGTGTTTCTGTCTAAACAAAAAACTGTTTACTTTAAATGTGATATATGTGTTGCAGCCAATAACTTCGGGACGTAAGGCTTGAAGCGGTAATTATCAGATAAACCCTTGCAGCTGCAGGTGTTGGGCGCGAACATGACTGATCCTACGATCCCTGATTTCGGTGAGCCCTGCGGCGTTCGCTCCATGACTAGTCAAGAAGCTTTTTTTTTGTTTAGAGCTTCCCTGACTAACCTAAAATCTAATTAAATTGCACAAGTGTGTAAGTCCCAGGAGCAGATGTCTGGGTGGATGTCGCATTCTTTCTTGCAGTGCAAATCGAATGATCGAACGGCACGTGCTGTTTTCACCTGGTGATCATTTGATCATCTGTGGAAGTAATCTTACTTTTGTAAGAATCATTGGGATCTTGACCAATCGCTAGGAATGGCTTATGAGGATCCTGTTAATACGACGGGTAAAATATCGTATTATGTCAGCAGACATTAGATCTGTAGGACTCGCAACAGTCACCCCCCTGTGTCTTGTACCCAGGGTGAGGATTGCTGTGGGTCTGAATCCCCGGTCCTATCATCTCACCACTTTTTCCCATTTCATTACAGGTACACTAATTACAATAGTTCTTTACAGGTTTTTTCTTTTTTCCAGGTTATCACATCGCACAGAGGGTACCCTTACCTGCATTCATTTAAGGGCGCTTAGTCCAGTGACACAGGCTACTTAAATAACAAATATGCAAAATGATAAAAATGATATACCTCAGGCTGATAAGCCACTTCAAGAAGTGTCGAATTCAGCTGTCAGTTCCGATCGGGTGAAAGCCCCGGTGGCTGGCACCGGCCCCATGGACTCTGAGGGGGGCCAACAATTTTGCATGGAGGCGGATTTAACACCATCTTCCGCCCAGGGGGGATCACGAAACGAACTTCAAGCCATAGTTTTGCTTGAAGATATTCAGCAAATGCCAAAAAAGCCAAATGCACCTAACAAGGGTGCAAGGGATACCGTACCAAGCTATGCGGAGCACTTCAAATATCTGCAAGGCATACTACAGGGTACCGACAGCCTTGACCAAGGACAGGCCATGGCACAAACAGTGATGGAAAGGCCTAATGCCTATCATAAGTTTATCGCCGTTGTAAAGGATGCTATACAGGCAGTGGAAAAACATCACAAGGACATGAAGGAAGCAAATGACAAGATGACATACCATTGTTCAGAAGTCCAAAGAAATTGCGGCATGCCCATTAAAATGGGAGTGAAAGACCTCGATAATGCCCTTATCCAAATTGAGTTGATCGCGAAGAGACTGCGTGTGGAAACACAAGAAATTGAGTCTGCTCATGGGAAAGCATCGCAGAAAATGGCAAAGAGGGTCCGATCGCCTTCTTCTGAAGAGAATTCTCCAGAATCAAGGCAAATAAGCAAGATCTCCAAAAGATCCCTCCAAAATGCTAGCGGTATAGCTACATCTGAGGAGGAGCAGCAAAAGAACGCGAAGCTCCAGAAAAAAGAGGAGGAGGAAATGCTGCGTAAAGACACTCTGAGAAAAGAGCAAGAGCAGAGGAAGAAGGAAAATGCGCGTTTGGAAAAGGAGGAAAAAGAGCGGCAGAAAAATGAGAAACTGCTCCAGGAAAAAACAAGTCTGCTACAACTACACCAAAAGCAGAACCTAGAACAGAGGAAAGCAAAGGCGCCACCTAAAGAGAAGGGAGGAGAGCATCCCAACAGGGAGGACCCAAAGACGGCGCCTAACAACACCAAGGCGGACGGCCCACGGGATAACTTTGGAACCTCCCCAAGGAAGGATAAAAAATCTCCCAAGCATTTGTCCAAAAAGGAAAGAAAGCAACAAAAGAAGCTTAGAAAATTGCAGCTTAGGCATGGAAGCAACTCACCCGAAAATACGAATCAGCCATTTGAAACAACGCAGATGGCTGATGGAAGGGTGAACAATCAGGCGCAATCTCAGAGGCCAACGGACAAGGAGGAAAACTGGCAGGTAAAGGGTAGAACGAAGAAGATACCCAGAGCCAAGAGTGCCCAACAGGCTAAGAAACCTGCTGAAAAAGTTCTTCCAAAAATGGGAAGGCGCAGGTATAGGAAAAGGAAGGAAGCCTTCCAGATTACCCCAGCGGCGGGTAAGACGTACGAGGAAACGCTCATCGATCTAAAGCGCAATGTTAACCTCGAAGAAGCTGGAGCGAAGATTCACCGCGTCAGGAAAGCTCAAAATGGCAGTGTCCTGATCGAGTTGGATGCAATCCGGAAACCCTCACACGATCCGAACCAGAACATCGGTGAAATAGCTGGGAGTTCAGCTTGATAACAAGCTGACCTTCTGGGAGCAATTTCAGAGGTCGTGTGAAAAGGCAGCGTCGGCCGCATCCTCCCTGTCAAGGCTCATGGCCAACATTGGGGGACCCAAGTTAGGGAAGCGGAGGCTCCTGATGTCAGTCGTCAACTCTGTCCTGCTCTACGGATCAGAAGTCTGGGCGAAGACCACAGAAACTGCCAAGTACAGACGAAAAATATCGTCGGTACAGAGGCAGGCGGCAGTGAGGATCGCCTGTGGATACCACACGGTATCTCTAGAGGCGATCCAGGTTGTTGCTTCGGTGATACCCATTGACCTGCTAGCGTTGGAGCGGAAATTCATCTACGAGAGCGTAGAAGAGCGCGAAGTGGCTTCCACTCGCGCCCGCTTCAACTCTATGAAAGCATGGAAGAAACGATGGAAAAAGAACCAAGAGAAAAATGCCCTGTGGACGCGCAGACTGATCTCAGACCTGCAGGCATGGATGGGACGACAGCATGGGGAGGTGGATTTCTACCTTACCCAGTTCTTAACTGGACACGGGTACTTCCGTGTCATGTTGAAGCATTGGCATAAGGTGGCAACAAAGGAGTGCTTGCACTGTCCGGGCGTGGATGATACAGTAGAGCACACATTTTTCGAATGTGTTTGCTACTCGGAGGGGCGCCCGCCCTTCCCAATTTGGAGGCCGGAGACGGTGGTCCCGGAAATGCTACGGAGTTCCGAAAACTGGAACAAAGTAGCAGAGTACGTAAGGACCACCTTGTTGCAGAAGAAGGAGGAGGGCTTTCTATCGTAGAGAGCTCTCCTGCCCCTAGGCAGGGGGGAAGGCAGCGGCCAGCTGCCTAGGCTGCGCGTCCCAAACTGAAGTTATACCTGAAAAGGGAGTTCCGGTTTGGGACAAACAAGCGCGGGGGGTTTAAAGTGTGTTTATCCAGTAAGAATCTGGGGCGTAGCCGGCGACCGCGTTCGCTGGTGGTCTCCCAGTTGTACACTTTGTACAAATGGGCGGTCATGGAAATTTGCGGGTCTTTAAGGCCCGCAAACACTCCATGGCTGATGTAAGATTCACATATTTCCCTTAAAAAAAAAAAAAAAAAAAAAAAAAAAAAAAAAATAATGAAATAATAAGTAATAAATAATAAATAATTAATAATAGTATATAAGTATAAAATACATAGAGAAAAAGATAACAAAATAACGAACAATAAAATGACGAAAATTATATAAAGATTGAAGCAACTTAACATTGAAATACAAACTTTGAAATGTTGTGAAAAATGTTATCAATAATAAACAAAAGAAAACTACAAAAAGGAAATATTTTTTTTGAACACAATTTTTACCATGCAGATTTTTACCTTCCATAATTATCTCCCTTTTATAAGGAATGGGTTTTTGCCCTTAGTAGAAGTAAACGTAATTGATAGATCTTATTTTACCTTTGTAATACTATTACAAAAAAAATAATAATAATGACTATATAAGCTTTAAAACTATCAATACAAAAAAAAATAATAATAACGACTATATAAGCTATAAATTGAAAAACGATATAAATAAACAAATACAAAAATATAATTTATTTATTATAAGTATGATTTGAAAAATAATACAGGGTTTTTAACTATGAAAATTTTATAAAGTTGAAGTATTAGCGAAGCACAATATTTTATTATATTTTTTTTTACTTTTATCTCAAAGTTTTACGTATACACAGAAAATTTTATATATGTTAGTTTCAAAACATTCTTTACGGTGTTAGCAGGTTAATTCAAATTTCTCTCAGACATCCCTAAATATCTGTGAAAAACCAGTGGAAAACACAGATTGACTTACAAATTTAAATAAATTTTTTTCTTCCACATGCAACTTCTATAAAAATATTTTAAATATTTACATGCAACTTCTATAAAAATATTTTAAATATTTACATAATTTTAGGCAAACAAGCCTTTACCGTTCCCTGTCACAAAGGAGATTCCTATACTTTGAGTGTCTGTCACTCACACCTATCAATTAATTTTCAAAAAATTTTATTTGGGGATTAATTGATATATCATAAGGTTAAACTTTTTCCATATAGAAAAAATTTAAACTTACTTTTACTAATTATTACAAGGGTGAGAAGGTGTGTCACACGATTTTACAAAATTTTTACGTAATACGTAATTTATTTATATTAAATTTGATTTCTCTTCATTAAAACATTTTTAAAACCTTTTAATCACATAAATGACAACTTAAATACATAAAAAATAAATTCTCACATCGAGAGCACTTTAAGAGGTCCTTAAATAGGAAAACAAAATCAGTTTAAGTTCAGAAATCACGAAGGGACAAAAACAAAAGCCTTTACCGTACCCCCATGGATCTCCGATTCAGAAGTGTTATAATTAAAATATTAAAAACTTAGGAAGTTTCAATCATAAAAATACTTTACTTTCCAAACGGAAAAGTTTTTTTGTTCATTTGTCTACGAATTATTTTGATTTTTCTATAAAAAAGCCTTTACCGTTCCTGCCTTTACCGTTCTTCTTTTTTTTTTTAAATTATTAAATATTTCTAAAATTTACTTCCAAAACTCGTAATTTTAGTAAGAATTCTATAAAAATATATGATATTGTTATCTAAAATACATAAAACCTAGAAAAATTCATATATTAAGGCTGTATGTAACGATTTTGGTTTTTAATGGTTTTAAGCTGTTTTTACCTTATAATTGTATGAAAAAACGTAATAAATTGATGTAAAAGCTTCGTTATGGTGATTTTTAAGCAACACTGAATAACTATTGGTGAAAAAATTCTAAAAAGCCTTGTTTGGATTTTAAAAAAAGAATTTTTTATTTTTATTTTTTGAAAGCTATTATTTCAAAAAAAATGAAAACGAGCCATAAATTTGAAATTTCTTATATTAACCATACATATATCCATACTAGCTGCCTCCGGCTCACTCACCTCGGCTTCGCCCCCCTGGACCCCTGCAACATGATTTTTCCAGATATGTTGTTTTACGTTACTCAATATTTTTTATAACAACCTTTTTTTACCCGAATTATTATCTAAAATTTACTAAATCATAAAAATGACGGACGTTGGAACTCAGGCGGATAATTAGTGATCAGCGATTCAAAGCTTGATTACCCCTCCCTTTGATCCGCAAGTGGCAGTTGCTTCCCTCAACTACCAATTCTAGGATTCTCCCTGATAATAGCTGTACAAGTTCCTTTTAGTTACTCTATTGAGCTACTAAATTAGTAACCGGTAAGAATTACAAATATATATAATATTAGTCATAAACTTTTATAATTTTCGAAAAATGATTGTAACTTTTGACAGATCGAACCGATTAACTTGAAAATTTAGGTGAATTCGTAAAAAATATGTCCGAATCGAATGAAACTCTTTTCCACATTAAAATTTTTCCTTACTTTTCTGTTTTTTATAAAAATCAGAAATATATATAATATTAGTCCTAAACTTTTATAATTTTCGAAAAATATTTGTAACTTTTGACAGATCGAACCGATTACCTTGAAAATTTAGGTGGATACGTAAAAAATAAGCCCAAATCGAATGAAATTCTTTTTTATGGTAAAATTTTCCCTCGGTTTTCAGTTTTTTTAGTTTTTTTTGAAAATTTTATAAAAATTTTTTTCTTGAAAATTCAGTTTTTTCAACATACAAATTTTTTGTCGTTATCAATCGAAATAAAACGTACCCTATGTTTTGACCCGTAATTTTTGCCGTCTTTTGCCGTAAACCGTATGTCTGTAGCTTTTATCGTTTTCTAGTTTATCGCGTTCGGACACACACACACACACACACACACACACACACACACACACACACACACACACATAATTAAAGATTTATATATATATAGGATTTACCATAAAACCACTATATATATACCTAATAAATAACTATTATTATTTTGCAGTTAACACTTAAGCATCTAATCATAAACGTAATCTAAATATATCCTAATCTAAATTACTCTAAACTTAACTAATATGTAATCTTTTATCGTGCCCTTGTAGAAATTTACAAAAAGATCACCCTTGACAACTAAATTAATCTAAATAAATATTTTACAGTCTTTTTTATATATATAATCGCATAAATTAAGTTTGCACAAAGCTCCTTGAAGTTCTTAATATATGAAAATAAACGATATTAATAATAATAAAAAATTACCAATATACATGTACATGTGTGTGTATTTTTTTTATCTTTTTCTTCTTAACACAAAAATTAATAAGAAAAATTTTTAATAATAAATAATAAATAGCTAACAACAAAAAAAAAATTTGCCAGACAACCAGAGACACGAATCGCATTTCATAAATGAAAGAGAAATAATTATAGTGATAAAATTTTTATAACCTTTGATCGCAGAGAGTTTTGCCCTTGACGCTGAAATGACATAATATTTTCATAATGGCTAATCTTAAAAACAGCATAATTGCACTTTATAAGTTGTACTAAGTCGGATGGAACGATAGAAAGGATAACCAATTAACGAATTCATTAACACATATACAATTTTTATTACAATACTACTGCAATATTCATTTTTTTTTCCCAAACAAGATCTCTCTTCAACTTTAAATAAACACAAAATTAAATGTGCATCACTGTACTAATCAATACATAATTATCATTAACGAGAAAAATGGGAAAATTGAGGCGGTTACAGGCACGTGTTTTTGCAAGGCGAAAGCAAAATCCTTGGAACTGGGAACTTTTTATGACCAAAGCTTCATATTATACCGACACTCACATACACTAACACAAGCACCATATAACCTAAATTCACTAAGAAATAAAATACTATAAACTCCTACATTTCTATACATGACTTACAGAAAAATGCACTGATAAATCTAACATAATACATAAATTAAATAACCCTTACCTGAATTTACACCCTTTTCAGGAAAAATTTCCTTTCAACAACTAAACAAATGCGCACATAAACATACTAACTATGCCTCCAAAAGTACAACAGGCATGCAACAGGCGACTAACTAACACTAAGAAATTTAAAAGTCGGTAACCTAGTACACAAAAATATCAACCAAAACCGCGAAATTTTAAAACATTAAAATCATTCAAATATAGAAAAATACAGAACTAGACATTTATTATTCATTTAACAGCTCATATATATAAGTTTTAACCATTTAAAATCAATTCAAGAATAATATTTCCAAAACTGACCCAATAAGGCCGAGAATCTGGAAAAAAATCGTAAATTCAAAATAAAAATTAAATTAATCTTTTTTTCAAAATTTAAACAATTAAGACAGTTCCCCGAAATCAATTTTAACCAATTAAAACCATTTCCAAAAATATATTTGCAAAATTAAACCGCTAAGGCGAAATTTCTAGGCCAAAATCAAAAAAATTCAAATATAAATTAAAAAAAGCTTTTTTATCAAAATTAAACGCTTTAGGCACCTTGCCGAAATCAATTTTAACCAATTAAAACCATTTCCAAAAATATATTTGCAAAATTAAATCGCTAAGGCGAAATTTCTAGGCCAAAATCAAAAAACTTAAATAAAAATTAAAACAACCTTTTTCTTAAAAATTAAACGTTTTAAGCAGCTTGCCGACGTCAATTTTAACCATTTAAACCTATTTCTAAATATATATTTACAAAATTGACCGATTAAGAGCAAAAATTTAGGCCAAAAACGGAAACTGAAAATAAAAATCTAAATAACGTTTTTCATCAGAATCATACGCTATCAACAGTTTCCCAACATTAAATATTACAAAATTAACCTATCCCAATAATTATTTTTAAGACATTATAACCAGAAGACCAAATTTCTGGGCTAAAAATTTAACTCTTAAACAGAAACCAAAATACATATTTCTAACTAAAAATTAGGTTTTTATCAGTTTCCCAACATTAAATACTACAAAATTAACCTATCCCAATAGTTATTTTTAAGAAACTATGACCAGTAGACCAAATTTCTGGGCCAAAAATTTAACTCTTAAACAAAAACCAAAATACATATTTCTAACTAAAAATTAGGTTTTTATCAGCTTCCCAACATTAAACAGATAAAAATATTTATTCAAAAAAGAACTTCCCCCCCACTAGGGGAGGGTAAAAATTTACATTTCATTGGAGAAATTTCGAGGTCTCCAGTCCCCTCTATTAAAGTCATTCTTTTTGCTTAGTTTAACAATAAAAAATATGTGATTTCATTTACATAAATAAAAGACATATATAAATTTATCAAAATTATAAAACTATCTGTAAACAATATAAATATATACAATTATTTGTCAAACAAACAATACATAATTGAATCTTAAAATCATTGATTTTTTGCTTTAAAAAAAAATAAATATATAATTGAATATGACCCTTATGACATAACTGGGTAGGCATTACAGAAGAGCAAAATAAAAAATAAAATAATAAATATAAAAATAAATTTGAAAAAGGTAAAAAAAAACTCTTGATTAAAAATATGAATATTGAATATATATTAATTATATTGCCGTACTCCAGAAACGTGTTCCACATAGATGTCTCTTGACCAGCGAATCGTATCGCTTATCATCAGTCTCCTCATCCTCTGTGCATAACGCTGTTGTTGAGGAGTCTGTTGATCCGCTCGTTTCGCCAGTCCCATCCAACAAGAGACCCGACAATAAAGGCATCTTCTTGTCGTGTCGCCTTTTTTGTATAAAAGGACTGTGTTAGACGTTTTCCAGCTGGAAGGAACAGCCTTGAGTTGCATTACCTTGTTAAAGTAGGCAGTGAGCACATGACAACCTGGGTCCGCCTTTTTCAAGTCTTTATATGTCACCCTGTCGGGTCCAGGGGACGAATTACTCATTTTCCACAGTCTCCGCGTAACTTCTAACCTTGAAATTGACGCAGCCAGGCAATCACAGCTTTCCCTACTTGGCGGTGGCTGATCGAAGACGGCAGGCAACTCGCCTGCAGAGTCTCGTATGGCGTGTACATTTGTAAAATATTCTTGGACACTATACTTGTCAATATCGCATACAGGCATAGGGCCATTAAAAACCTTTTGAATCGCCTTCTTTCTATTATTATGGTAGAGACTCTGCAGTCGAGTTGCCGCAGCAATTCGGTCTGCCTCTGCATTTCTCGGGGCTGTTCTCGGAGGCCGATTATTATTGTTGGTTTGTCGAACAGTTTGATGTCGATTCTCGTCCTCTACATTAGAAAATCTACCTAAAAAACCAGCAACTTGAGGCGCAATTTCCTCTAGTTGCTGTAGATTCACTACACCTTCCAGTATCGTCATTAGCTGAACGTGCTCAGCAGTAGGCTGTTGTCGTCGTGGTATATTGCGACTACCTCGATCAACAGTCACTATTGGAGGTGCTTCAGTTACTGGTGGATTGGGAACGTTTCCATTTGTAGTAGGATCAAGAAGAGTGTTTTCCCGGGTCTCTTCGTTCGTCAAGTCACTGGATGTCATAAAACTACTTTCATTTGTGATACTGGTGTTGGGGGATGTTGTTATAGAGACATTTATGTCGAAATTCGGGTCACATTCAATTGATGTCATTTTTATCAGCTTCCCAACATTAAAATATTTATTGAAATAAAGAACTGCCCCCCCAAAAGGGGAGGGTAAAAATACATATCATTGGAGAAATTACGGGGTCTCCAGTCCCCTCTATTAAGGTCATTTTTTGCTTAGAATTAACAAAATATTAAAAGAATTATTTTATAAAAATTATTGTACAGAAAAAAAAAGAAGTCATATAAAATAATTATTTACAAACATATACAAAATTTTGCTTATAGGCTAATAATTTGGACCCTATTTAACGCGCTGGAGTAGACGAAAAAAAAGAAAAACTCATAAAACTACATTAAAATACATTTAAAATAAATTAAAGTTATAAACAATAGAAATAAAAAAATAGAATGAAAACAATAAATGCGTTTTGATTTATCGATATTGTCTTACTCCCGACACGTGTTCGACATAAATGTCCCTTGACCAGCGAATCATATCGCTTATCATCAGGCTCCTCATCATCTGCGCATAGCGCTGATTGATGTTGAGGAGTCTGATGATCCGCTCGTTTCGCCAGTCCCATCCACCAAGAGAGCCGACGACAAATGCATCTACCTCAACCGAGTAACCCTTTCCTCAGAGAGGGATGTTTCTCTCAGCTAGGAGATGGTAGTGATCAACTTTACGTTGTCTAGCTTCATCGAATGCAACCATATGGTTCTCAAAGGGAACAGTTACGTCAATGATGGTGATTTTACGCTTGACATCGTCACGTATGACAATGTCAGGACGTAGTAGCGCCAAATCGCCGACTTCTCCCGGTACAGTCTGGTTTGTAGTGACTGTCCCACGGGTGTTAAGTGCTTTCACGAGACGGTCCTGTATATTATTGTCTCGTCTTTGGATACCGTCCGCATGTACTCCACAATGCCCGATCACATGGGGCAAGGTTTCTTGCGGGTGGCCGCATTTACGGCAACGTTTGTCACCTTGCCTTTACCAATGTCTAGCCGCATTTAGTGGTAGACAATTGAGTCTGGCTCGATGGACAAAGCGCCAGTCACAGAAACGAGTGAAGCTTCCAGATCGCATATTGTGATTTGAAAACTTACACTTGCTCGTGACTTCGAAAACCTCACCCTGGTCCTTTTTAGCGAGCAGAGATTTTAAATAATGACTAGTAAGAGCTGTTCCCATCCTCCGTATTATCTGTGATCTGGACTGTGGAAGCACAACTACTGTCCTGTCTCCTGTCGTGTTACACTCTAGTGAGTATTCGTGGCGATGTACACTCCAGTGCCATTTAAATCCAAGCCTGGTAATTTGCCTACGGGCAGCATTTCTCGACCTGGACCAGAATGAATCTGTCTGTGTTCCCACCATCATGTCATCATCAAGACTGCCCGACAGGAACCTTGCGCAATCAACTTCAGAAGCCGCTTTTTTCATCCTAATAGAGGTGGCCTCTCTGAGTGACGACATGGCCAATTCACTCACAGTCGCATCTTTGCAGGTTAAAATTTTGAATGCATGTGCGACGGTCAGCAAATCGACTACGTCGGCTAGGGGAAGTAGGCCTCCTCCGCCCCTGTTCGGGGGGAGAAAGACGACCTCCGCACTAGCTCTCTGAGGAAGGCTCATCCAATTTTTTGCCATCTTTTTAATTGCTTCATCAGCTTCTTTAAGAGGCTTTTTCTCCACGTTGGCACCCTGGAGTAAAAAATCTAACCTTGGTAATATAAAAGTTGACATAGCGTCAAGCTTTTGCCAAGGGGCCAACATGGAGTCATTGATTTTTGCAAGGTCCTGCCTGACATCCTCGATGGATGACACAGGAGTTTGACGCACTTCATACCCAGTAGGGATGCCTAGGTGTTGGTATGGGTCACCAAATTTTAATGTCTGGATACACTGTCCAGCGATAGTAAATGCCGTTGGTAGTACTGCATTGTCCCCATGACCTTTTAGGTGTAGGGATGCACATTTTTGCGGGTTGAAAGCGAGACCAACAACGGCAGCCGCTTCTTCTGCTGTCCTTAGAAGCGTGCGCATTCCCTCAACCGAGTCCGCCAGAAATGCCATGTCGTCCGCATAGGTTAAATTGTTAATTGTTTGATTAGCTAATTTGTAACCTTGACCTGTTCTTTGGACAGACCTCAGAACAGGTTCAAGCGTGAGATTAAATATTATGGGACTCAATGGACATCCCTGCCTGACCCCCGAAAGAATGCGAATCGGAGAGTGCGAATTCAATTGATGTCATTTTTATCAGCTTCCCAACATTAAATACTACACAATTAACTTACCCCAATAATTATTTTTAAGAAATTATAACCAGTAGACCAAATTTCTGGAAAAATTTTTAGTCCTAAACCAAAATCAAAATACACATTCCTAACTAAAAAACATGTTTTTAACAGCTTCCTAACACTCAATACTATACAATTAACTCACCCCAATAATTATTTTCAATAAACTATAACTAGTAGACAAAATTCCTAAGGGAAAAATTGAAAAACCTACATATAAATTAAAAATCAAAAATTTATGTAATTTTCCGAATGAAAATAGTTTCCCAACATAAAAAAACATTAATTTAAATTAAATTTAAAATTATTTGACCAAATTTGACCGTCCAAAACCAAAAACCTAGGCAAAAATTGGGAAACCTACATATAATTTAAAAATCAAAAATTTTACAAAATACTAAATTTTTAAATTAAAATTATACAAAATCTTGCAAAAATTATTAGTTTTAATTCTTTAAATTATATTATTTAAGAAAATTAAAGGATTTTTCCCAATATTTTCAATAAAATACTATTTTATAAATCAAATTACGAAAAAAAAAAAAAATTTCTATAAAATTTATCATTTTTAAACCCTTTAAACCATAATAATTGCAAAAATTGGATGATTTTTCCAATATTTTTAATAAATTACTATTTTATAGATCAAATAACATAAAAACCTTATCAAAATTATCAATTTTAAACTCTTTAACCCACAATACTTGCAAAAATTGAATGATTTTTCCAATAGTTTCAATAAATTACTGTTTTATAAATCTTACATTAAAAATTTATAAAATTTATCAATTTTAAACCCTTTTTCCATTTAAAACTCATAAGATTTGAAAATTTTAAAACCTCACCACCTATCCCTAAGTACTCCAAGTTTCGGGTATATATTGTCTCAGGGGTTTTCAAAACTAATTTATATAGATTTATTTCAGATAAAAGCAGCATCAACCAATATGAAACAATCTTCTACAATAAAGATTCAAGGGAAAAACACAGAAACATGTCTTCTAAAAATTTTAATTTTATAAAATAATTTAATATAGAAATTTATTTACTATAAAACTTTTTTATATATTCACTCGCAATTTTTCTAACTAGATTTATAACACAAATATATATAAATTTTATTATACAACTAATGTTCTAATCTTAATTATTTTACTTTTTATTATATTCAGTTTTATTATATATTGTTATATCATATAAAATTATTATTTCCATATCAAATATTTTAAAAAATTTTGAATAATATTGTATTTTCTTAAATTATTTTAAGTGAAACTTTAAAAATGTTACTATTGCACTCCCTATTATAAGCATATTATCTTGTAATTATCCTAAAAATTTTAATATTGTACTTCAACCATTATAAGTTTATTACTTTGTACTCTAACCATTGTAAACATTATTGTAATGACACAGACAGCAGACGTTACAAAATACCAGAAGAAACCCTATCCCCTTTGCCGCCCCTTATCGACCCCGTCTCCCCCACCCACTCCAATCAGGACGATTGGATTCCTGGGAGGGAGATGTTACTTATGATAGGTCATAATTCGAGCCATTGCATCCGCATTCTTTAATATTTATATATTTAACTTATACCTGCTTATGTTAGCTCGTAAATCGAGCTAACATACCTGCATTTCCTCAATATTACAATAGCTAATTTATATTTGACACTTTTATACATTCTTTAATATCCTATTTCACCAATTCAGATCCGGCTCCTTATAAATTGACAGAAATATAAATCGAAGGTCAATAACGACGCATTTAGAAATATTTTAGGCAACGAAGAGTTGCATAAATCCTCTCACGATTTCCCCCGAAATAATCAACGACGCTTCCGTTCATTGGACGTGACGAGACCGACGCTTCCGCGTATTGGACAATCCCACCTAAATTCAAGTACCTGGGCAGTTACTAATTAATTTATATAATATACCCGCAACTGACCTAAATCAAATTCTACTGTCAGTTCCTCTCAGTTACTCTTACATACTCCCATGATAACTGGCCTACTAACATCAAGTCTAGTTTAGGAGACTTATATTCGATTAGAACAGACTTCTCAGTATAATTCAGACTTATTGACTTAGACGCTTTTTCATATTAACTTATAATAAAGTCAGTGAATTAAACTAAAGTATTCAGTGTGTTTATTTAATTGTGATAACTTCCTTATATAATCTAGAACTTAACGCAGTTAAGTTCAACCAGCTTGAATACCCGAGGTCATCAACATATTTATACATTCATCAACATATATCAACTTTAATTCCTATATAAGTATTAAAATACCTGGGGCACTCAATATCCCCAGGATAGAACTTTAGAATAAACAAAATTAACCAAAAAAAAGTTTCTTAAGGTGCAAAAACTAATCTAAACAATAAATTATTTTTGTTAAAAATTAATTAGAGCAAGATGGAAAATATTTATTTTTTTTACTGTGAAATTTTTCAGTTATTCAATCAAAGCCATTTTAAATAAAAGAAACTTTTCTGGTGGTATAAGAGAAAATTTATTATTGGTAATTTGTCAATTATTATTTATGATTAAAGAGAAGGATGGGTTGCTCAGTTATGCTGAAAAACTGCTTTTTTAATTTGAAAATCTTATTTTACTCGTGGATCTAATAAATTTGTATTTCTGTAACGTAAGTTTAAATAAATAACTTTTTAGCAATCTTTTAATTAGTTTTAAAATTTGTTTAAATCTATAGATATGCCATAAAATATTCGTTTTCTAAATGAGAAAAACCTTGGCTATTTTGTAAACCATTACTTTAAAAGGCTCATTATACGGAACATAAATTGAAATCAATGTAAGTAATACAGACCAGAAACGATTTTTTATAAAAGTCTTAACAAAGTTTTAATTTGTTTCAGTTTAATTTATTTGCAGCTGTAAAAATGAATTTATAAAAAAAAAAAAAAAAAATGATTTTTAAATGTGAAATTAGTTCTCAAGATTAATAAGCTCACTCAGAAATAAAATTGAACCTTTTGATTGAAAATTTATTTAAAAAATTAAAAAATTAAAGTAAAATAATTTTTGATTTGTTACATCTTTTGCAGGCTAAAATTAATTTCTAGAATAAAAAACTTATAACCAGTTTGTGTAAACACAGCCTAAATGCATGAAACATTTTTACTTACAGCTGAGGGCTAGGTACAATGTTTACATGTTACAATAGAAATTGCTATTTTTGTAATTTGCAATTATCACTTTTGATAGATGTATACGGAAAAACACCTGCTTACTTTAGATCTTTATTTGTAATAAGCAAAATAGCTTTGGTGTAACATTAGCGGTGTCATATGGTAGCAACTCTCTCTTTCTGCAAATTTTACATCCATGGCATTTGTAAAGTTGCAAAAAACAAGACGGTCATGAAGGTAATAACTCTAATATTGGCTGTAAATGACCTGTAACTTATAATTCATGCAAGTGTTCTATCTGCAGAATTAACTTGTGCTCGTTGCAAAAGTTTGTTTGAGAATCTTTCCACTGCTAAAGTTTTTCTGTGTAGTATTCAAGAAAAATGTAGCTGTTTAATAAAGTGAATGGCAAATGCAGATATTTGAGGATAGAAATTTCTCTTTTCTAATATTAGAATCATACAGTTCACTGTCAGGCTGCTGCGGTTGAATTTTGCTTAAAAAGCTTGAATATTCAATTACTTGCTAATAAAATAATCAAGTTATTTACTTGAACTCTTAACTATTCCCAGCAAAATTTTGCGAAAATATTGACTATAATATTCAAGCAAATTACTTGAATTTTCAATCAAAATATTATAAATTATCATTTTTAAGTATTGCTTTAATTTTTAAGCGCAGCAATCGGACAGTGTGTAAAATTTGTTTAAATGTAAAAATAGATTTATTTAAGGTGATCCTTAGGGTTTGAAAATTTAATTCCATAAGAAAAAATAGATGTTCTTAAGAGTCTGATTGTAGATCTGGTACCAAACTTTTTTTTCCAAAAGTAAAGTTTTTTTTAGGTTAAAAATGGATTCCTGATAGAAGCTAGGGCTATACTTTGCTTTTAAGAATTGAATTGTACGTTCTTGAATAAAAAATTTTAAATTTACAGATAATAATTGGTTGACTTTTGAGGTAGACTATCTCCAAAAAATAAAAACGATCTCTCTAAATAATTAAATAAACAAATGGTGTTGCAATAACCATATTTTTAGATTTTAACTGAATAGAAATTACTAGCTTAAGCTCAATAATAATTTATATTTTTTTTGTTAAAGAAATTTTGAATAATGTTCCCAAGGAACAGTATATCAGATTCATAGTGCAATTAAATTTGTGATTTTTTAATCAATTGTGAATTTACTTACTTGTTTGAAAACGTTTTATAACTGTTTTGTATATTTTTTCTTTAATGTATGATAAAAAATAAATAACATGAAAAAAATACTAAATTTTCTTTATTCTTTTATATGCCAAATAACTGCTGTTAAAATATCTCTTAGATCTGGTACTAGATCTAACGCGTGAGACAATTAAATTTGCAGTGGAGTTTTGAAGAATTCTCATTTTCCTTTTAATTTATTCGTTATAAATTCTCTACTTCTTTTCTGGTGAATTTGTTTAAATTGTGCACAATTCGTATTAATTTTTAGTTTCATTTACTGTGTAAAAATTTTACAAATTTATACAATTTTTATTTAATCATTTTCGTGCACAATTTCGATGTACACAAATTGCATACAGTTTGTAGTTACCACTTTCACGCAGGTATATTCTATAGAAATTCCAAAAAAATGACAGTTTTGCACACTCAGGTTAAAATATCACAATTAATAATCAAAGTTATCTTATTTATCATAAGAAATTGAGATTGAGATTACATATCTCGAAACGCGTTAGTTTATAATTGACTTGTCACTATTAGACGGAAAAAATAAATTTTCTTTTATTAAAAAAAAAAAAAAATTTTTATTGTCTTTAATTTATTTTAAATTATATAGTGAACGGACACATAAAATAAAATGTTTTACTTATCATAAGAACATCGGTATGGTAAATAATTTCCGATTACAGGGACCAAAATTTTTATTGTGGTTGTCTTGTTTTATTTATCCTTTCATATACACGGTAGAGTTGCTTTGGTTGAATATTCAACCAATTGGTTGAATTTCGCAGTTTTTGGTTGAATTTTCAACCAATTGGTTGAATATTAAACCAAAGACTGCGATTTTCAACCAAAAACTGCGATATTCAACCAAAAACTGCGAAACTCAACCAATTGGTTGAATTTTCAACCAAAAGTGGTTTAATTTTCAACCAAAAGCTAAAATACAAAATAAAAACGATGTTTTTATAGTACAGGGTAAGAAATGATCAGGGCATCCATTAAAAGTGAATGAATTTTATTATATTATTGTAATTAGTAATTTTTTATGTACTACTTCTTTTGGCTTTGAAACTGAGGAATGACTAATTAAAAAGGTTATCATACGATATAGAATAACAAAATGGCGGCTACCTAGAGAAAGTTAAAATGAAATAAAAAGCCTTTAATTTTCGAGCAAAAGTAGCTGTAAAATTTTTTTTAAAACATAAAAATACTAAAACTCGACGACATCCCGAAATTAGTGCATTCATTAAGTTGCTTAGCAAGTTTAAAGTAAATAGGTGCAGATTTTATCGCGCAATCGTGTGCATTACTTTTCAAAAACGTTGTTTCGAGTAAAATGGCTTTAAAGTTTTAGATGAATTTTTTCGGTACTTTTAGTTATTAAATTATTTATTTTAATGCAAGAGATCTGATCAACACAAAATTATTCGACACATCAATGATTCTACACAAAAAAGTTTTTCGGAATCGTTCTATACCAAAAATCGTTGTGCTAAAAATAACACAAATTTTTTTTAGTCAAAGTATTCAACACATATTTCTTTCGTATGCTAGCATAAATAAATATCACTTAAAACAGTGTATTGATTATTTCGATTAGAAAAAATTTGTGTTGATCTTTTTGGTACAAGGATTTTCGGTGTAGAACGATTCCGCAAAACTTTCTTGTGTAGAATTATTGATTTGTCGAATAATTTTGTGATGATTAGATCCCTTGCCTATTTTAACATGGAACATGTTCGTTAGATAGGGTATTTGAAAAAGTTTGGCTAGGCAGGGGGTGGGGTGTGAAATGGACTTAGAATATTTTTGATTGAGGGACTTAGAATAATTTTAAGTGGAAGCCTGATCAGGCTCTGATAAGAACAAGAACTTAGAGGATTACTTTATATTTATGGACTTACAATAATTTATATTTCAGGATTTATTGTAATTTCGGTTTTTGGATTTATTACTGTTATGAGTGACATGAACATGCTCCATGCTCGTTGGTTGTGTAGTTACACAAACCGGTTATAATTTTTTTTTTTATTCATTAGAGAAATTTATAACAGAAAACTCTAGATCAAAAAAATTAAAATCGGTCACGTAGTTTTAGAGAAATCTTAATTAGAAGGTGTAAAAACATAGTTTTCTAAATAAGAATACAAATTTTTTTTTTGTATATTTAAGTATAGACTTATAAGTTATCAGTTATTTTTTAGCCATAAAGTTATCTTTTTGGTTTTCATACTGAACCTGTAGCTGATTTTACCCCTGCTGCTTGTCTGATTTGCCATTTTTTACCATTTTGGCACGGTTAAATTTGGCGTCATAAACAATCGCGAATATTAGCAAAATTTGCTCATAATTTCTATCAATGACCAGTTCCGACATAATTTCTAACTATATTTAACAAGAAGGATTTAAAAATAAATTTTTTTACATACTCCTGAGACATATAAAAAGTAATTAATAAAAAAAAATAATTTGATTATTAAAAAAAAAATTAGGTAAAACGACAGGAAGTTAAAGCATACAATATTAAGTTTAAAAAAATTTATCATACTATGTACAGAGCCAATAGATGTAGTACATAAAAAATTACTAATTACAATAATACAATAAAATTCATTCACTTTTAATGGATGCCCTGATCATTTCTTACCCTGTACTATAAAAACATCGTTTTTATTTTCTATTTTAGCTTTTGGTTGAAAATTAAACCAGTTTTGGTTGAATATCGCAGCTTTTGGTTGAAAATCGCAGTGTTTGGTTTAATATTCAACCAATTGGTTGAAAATTCAACCAAAAACTGCGAAATTCAACCAATTGGTTGAATATTCAACCAAAGCAGCTCTACCGTGAAAAAACTTACATAGGCTGTATTTACTTTTCGGTGTTTATTTTCTTATTTTGTTGCTTTTTTTTTAAAAGAAAAAAACATATTAATTTTTATGTTTTTTATTGCTTTACATTTTAATAAATATCTTCATATAGAAGTTTGTTTAAACAGCTGAATTTTTGTAGAAGAGAATTCAACTGATAATTATATAATTTATCAGTTTTTTGTAGTCATAAATATTAAAAAAAATTCATTGTATTTCTTTGTAAAGTATTCAATATATTATATGTAGCTCAAGGTTTGAGTGATAAAAAGATATAATTATAAATTTAAAAGAACAATTATTTTATATATTTATAGAATCAGTGGCTGTCAAAAAAGTTTTATGTATTAAAATTAACTTTCAGTATATATGGTGAAAAACAAAAATATAATGCAGGCAAAGATAGGTGAAACGTTAGAGGTAATCAAAATTTTGTCAAATAGCTACAATACTTAGATATTGACTTTACTCTTATTAGATATATAAGAGTCATTATGGATACCGTGTCATGGCCTTGTCAGGTCAGGTCTCCCGATCGGGCTGATTTTTTCAACACTTTTTTATATATACAAAATATATTTCCTGTGAAATTTTCAGCTCTCTAGGCGCTCAGGAACCCAAGTTCTACCCAAAAGAAGCTTTTTAGAATTCTTTGGTTTTTTCAAAAAAAAATTTTTTTTTTTTTTTTTTTTTTAATTTTTAAAATTGGCTAGATGATTAAAAAAAATAGTAACCTGACATGAAAAGTTGTAAAATTTCCCGTTGAATCCGAATTTGAGGTCAGTTTTTTGAAATTTTGACCCTGGGCGGCTCAAACTGCTTTTTTTGGCTTAAAGCGGGAGAATTTGAACTGCCCAAATTCAACAACCTTTATACGACTCAAACGTGGATAGAATTGGTCTAAATACTATATAATTTGATGTGGTAAATGTCGCTGGGTGGTTATATGTTAAAAAAAACAAGAAAAGAGTTTTAGTAATTTTTTAATTTTGGGATTTTAAAAGTTTTGACTTGATTGAGTTCAATAATAATGTTTAAATAAAAATGTTAAGCATAGTTAGAATTTTTAAGTATTGGCCAAAAAGGACAACAAAAATCCGCCCCTTATTTTTTAACCTTGTTATTTGTTCGCTGAAAAGAATTTTAAAAAAAATTTCTTAATACCCCTCAATTTACTACCAAATTATTATTAAACTCAAGTCAGAATGCGGTGTAAGAGATTAAGAACTCGACAACCAGAATTAGAAAAACTTTTCTGTAGGTTTTGTATATCGGTAAATCCAAATTGGGGGTCCTACTGGATTAGAAAATAGGAAAATGCAGCAGAAACTGTCCATCTTATGGGTTTTTTTACAATATTTAGGAACTATGCACGGTTTTTGGGTGTTATTTTTAAAGTCAAATGACAAAAAAAAATCAAACGGTTGGTATTATCACACATTGACACTATTATATAGTAGTATAAAAGTACGCAACATACGGAGATGTCCCATTGATACCAACTGATGAATTTAATTTTGTCATGTGACTTTAAAAATACCATGTCCAACACCGGAAGACCATGTAATAGCAAAGAATTTGCAAGAAAAAAGAGGTCAGTTTTTTCGCTGTCTTTACTTTGCTATCGATAACAAGAGACCGCTACCTTTAGAAAACCAAATTACAAATTAATTTCATTAATATATTGAAAAAAACCCTGATAACCTCCGTTGATTCCAACGAGCCTTCGAGGCATAAAAATACTGTGCACAAAGCTTTTAAATAGAGTTTTTTGGTAATTTTGCTTTTTAGTTAGTTAGCTAACAAAAAAACTTCTTGTTGTTCACAATTTTTTGGTATTAAAGTCATTGGTCAAGCCTTGGACTCCGCAATTTTTTATTGCTGAACTTTCAATGTTATAGCCAATTAACTAAATGGCCATTTTTGGCCAAAAACGATTAATTTTTAAATTAAATTACCTCAAAATTTAGACGAAAATGGGTTTTATAGGCTTAAAAAATTTTTTAAAAGCTTCATATTTTCGCGCCAGCATATTTTCCGGTTTTCCAAGATGGCGGACGAAAAAACATTTCAGAATAAGCTTTTTACATTAGCTGAGAGTTTTCGAGGTTGAGAAAAACGTTTTCATTGACAAAAATTTTATTGTTTAGCCCCAGCACATTTTCCGGTTTTCCAAGATGGCGGACAAAAAACATGAAAAGTAGAAATATCTATATTACCTGGGGGTTTTTGAGGTCGAGAAAAATGTTTTTATTAATGAAATTTTTCATTTTTTGGCCCCAGATATTTACCAATTTTCCAATATGGTGGACCAAAAAACATGAAAATAGAAACTTTCAACATTACCTGGGGGTTTTCGAGGTCGAGAAAAACGTTTTTATTGACAAAAAATTAAATTTTTTCGCCCAAGCATATTTTCCAATTTTCCAAGATGGCGGAACAAAAAACATGAATAAAGAAACTTTCTACATTACCTGGGGGTTTTCGAGGTCCATAAAAATGTTTTCATTCACAAAAATTTTAATTTATTTATATTATTTGATGTACTTACTTATTTAGTAAATTAATTTACAAATTCAAGAAAGTTCCTTTTTTCATGTTTTTTGTTCCGCCATATTAGAAAATCGGAAAATATGCTGGGGCAAAAAAATTAAAATTTTTATCAATGAAAACGTTTTTCTTAACCTCCGAAATCCCCAGGTAATGTAAAAAGCTTATTCTGAAATGTTTTTTCGTCCGCCATCTTGGAAAACCGGTAAATATGCTTGGGCGAAAAAATTAAAATTTTTGTTAATGAAAACGTTTTTCTCAACCTCGAAAACCCCCAGGTAATGTAAAAAGCTTATTCTGAAATATTTTTTCGTCCGCCATCTTGGAAAACCGGAAAATATGCTGGGGCGAAAAAATTTAATTTTTTGTCAATAAAAACGTTTTTCTCGACCTCGAAAACCCCCAGGTAATGTTGAAAGTTTCTATTTTCATGTTTTTTGGTCTACCATATTGGAAAATCGGAAAATTGTTGAAAAATTAAAAATTACGCCTCCAGGATATCAGCTTTCCCTCGTATGGTTCATTTTCATCCCGAAGGTATTCTAGGAGATAACAGAAATTTCAGGGAGTCCCTGATTTAGGGAGTTACAAACTCCCTGAGCCAGGGAGTATAACTGCGTGGTTTTTTTTATTAGAGGATCTTCCAAAAATTGGAAAATTTAAAGACTCTTTTGTCTTCTAACCTAATGATCATATAAGGCACGATTTTATTTATGTATTGCATACATAAATAAAATCATAGGGTGATCGTGCCTAAAAAATAAATTTTAATTAATTTAGTTATTGTAGGTCATTAACCATATTTTGGATGTATTAAATTCAAAACCAATTCATTTTTCACCATCTTTATCATTTTTTTCATAATTTAATTTGATATCTGCAATTAGTTTTTTGGACATTTCTCTGCAAGGACTTATTAAAATCACTTGAAATTGAAAACTCTGGAACTAGGTCTGATTTCAAAGAATTTGGTCTAAGGGATTTTTGATTCATCGAGTAGATTCTAAGATTTTGAGGATTCACTTTCTCGAACATACACATCCCAAGTCAATAAAAGCATGTGCAGGCATCGGAATGACCTGGAAACCAAATTTCTCCACGATAGGGACGATTTAGAAACTTTTTTGTTTTTTGACCTAAAAAACTCATAAAGCACAATTTTATCTATTTATTACATACATAGGTTGATCGTGCCTAAAAGTAAAGTATCTTGTGTTATCTTGCATTTCTATGATATTTCATCGATGCAAATTTTATAAAAAAACTATGAATTTTATTGCGCAGTTTACTTTTATAAGGTTTTTCACCTCTGTGAAGCGAAAATATAATAAACATGCTTTTAAAAATAGCGAATTGGGCCCGAAAACTATAGGTTTTATCAACTCGATAAAAGAAACACAGTTTTAAAAAGTAAAAGTAATCCGATGGATCGTTGTTGAGATATCGTCCCCACAAGTTCTCGATTTTTGCATCCATTAAGGTAGAGTTTCGCTCTATAATTAATATTATAGAATATTTTTTGAATTTATTGACCAAATGGAATAAAATGAAAAAAATTTATGCATAGTTTACAAAAATTTTTTTATTGCTGTTTTTAAAGCGACGTATCGTCAACTGATTTGTTGACATTGTCAAGCTAAAATTACATAATTAATAAAAATTAAAAATTTTTTTCTTACAATATTAAAATTTACAATATATGTTTGTTCATTTACCGATTTAACAATTTTTGTGTGTATAATTGCGAAGCACAGTCTATACCCGCGACAATATGTCGCTTTGGTTTGCGATCGATAAGGTCACTGTAATCTTCGATAAGGTTCAAAATTTATATATTAGTTAATACCGAGTCAAAGATGAACTGATTAGATTCTGGGTCAAATTGGAAATATTCTACCGAAATTATAGCCGATTTACCGAAATAACAGCGTTAAAAGCACAAAATATCATAAAAGTACAAAATGTTTCGCCGACCTCTATAGCGCGCGCTGAAAATATCAACACAGTGTTGTTTTGTGCAAATAAATATTTTATTTATTATAATTATTAAACATTTTGTACTTTTTATGTAATTAGTGTTAAGTATTAGTGTTTTAATACACCCTGATGATGGAACTATAATACAAGTTCCGAAACGCGTCGGTTTTGACGTTAAATAGTTTACGAAGTCGCCAGACGGATTATTCAGGTAAAATATATAATCTTATTTTGTGACTTGGACCCTACAAACATGTTTTTTAAATTACAAAGTATCAAATATAAGATAATGATAAAATAAGATATGTTATTTTTTTAAATATTAAAAAATTTTTTTAATTATCCCTGACGGAACTATAATATAGAAAACTATAGACGTGTTATACGATTGAAAACCATAGACCATTGAATACTATAGAAAATTAAAAACTGACTGAATAACGGGGCTATACGATTGAATACTATAGAAATATAAAAAAATAATGAACTGTAGAAACATTTTTATTATTAAAATGAAAGAGAATAATATCTTATTAATTAAGTGATAATAATCATATTTATTTTAATAAAAAATGTTTCTATAATTAATTATTTTTTATATAATTCTAATAAATGTGCTTAGAGTAAATAAAATCAATAAAATCACGTCATCCGTGTGAGAGTCCCTACACATATCAATATGAGTAAACATTTAAAATAAAAATGCACACAGAGAGGATTTGGATTTATACATAAAGAGTGGGGCGCGTCTCTCTCGGGCAGTCAGGCCGGCGGATATTCTTAGTTATATATATATTATATTTTTTTATTTTTAATCTATAAAGTCACATTTATTTTTTTATTTGGATGCAACAACTAATATTTCTTTTGAATTTTCGGATGCAAACCCTAATTTTTTCCCAAGAGAGTTCTGTTTTGAGGAAATGCATTATGAATCTGATACCTTACTTTACAAAAATTTTTCTCTCAAAATTAATTTTACCAAAAAATTTATTTTACAAAAAAAAAAAAGAAAGGCCTATAATAAAAATATTTTTCCGTGGAAGTTCCAGCTTTATTTAGGTAATTCATTATTACATTATCTATCGGAGCTGATACATAAATTTAAAAAAAAAAAAACACTATTTTTTTTTTTAATTTTTGATGTAATATCTAACTTTTTTCAATGAGAGTTATATTTTTAGAAAATTCATTATTACTCGATGTTTTGTATTTGATATAAGTATTATTAATTCATTAATTAACTATTAATTACACAAAATTTTCTCTAAAAATTTTTGCCATAAAAATTAAAAAAAAAAGACCTTGATATTATTTATTTACCTACTTTTTTTATTTTAACTTTATTAATGTCAACTTTAACTCGTAAGACTTAGCTTTAACCGAAAGCGGTAAAATTTTTCCGTTTTTGGTGCTTGTACTTTCTTCTTACTATAATTATTTTAAAGTTAATCAAAATAAAAAATTAATTTTTATCTATAGTTTTTTTTTTATCAAGTGATATAGAGTCTTGCAAAATAAAATTCAAGATTTTATTTGCCTTTGCTGCAATTTTTAGCATGCTTACAATCAGAAAAATGACTTGAAAAAAAATCTGATGCAAAGATTATAATGTATGACGATATATTTTGAAACTGCGAGCTTATACTATGAACCTTGTGACCGGCTTTTAAACGACAGGAAAATATTAACTAAAAGGGTTACCTTGAAATTTCGTTTATAAGGAAAAGAGAGAAATTATAAATAAATTAATTATAAATTTAGATTTATTAATTTTAAATTTTAATTGAATGAATTGCTCATTGAGCGCCACGATATTTTATAGCGAATATCGAAACTTTACACATACATAAGAAAAACATTATATACACAAAAATTACTTAAATTCTAAGAAAAGCCGGAATACAAATTAAGGGAAAAATTACAAGAGAGCATGGGAAATCTAGGGCGTCTTTCCGCATAAGCAATTATATTTACTAAATATTACAAAAATAAACCATACAATCAAATATTAATTAATTAATAGAAAAATATGAAATTTAACCTAACTAAAAACCAGAGAGCACACATACGCAAGTAATCTTGGAGAATTTACCTTGAAGATGTTCTTGACGATGAGCTCCGGAGAATAATTACATAAAAATTAATTCTTCTTTATAAAGTCCAATTATCAAATTATTAATGTACAGAATTTTATGTCCAGATTTCACACAAATATGTTTATTGATATAAAGTACGGGAAGCGACTGCGTGCTTTCCTAACTATAACTGGTATAATAATTACCATATAAATATAAAAATAATCAATATTTTTATTATTAATTTTTCTTAACACACATCACTGAACTTAGGTAAAACAATTTGAATTAAGCAAATTTACCAAAACAAACCAAACAAAATGTCTAAGATTGAGACGAAAGAGATGCACGTCTGCACTCTGTGATGGCTACCATCAGTCTGCCTCGGCACGCGAGCGCCTCTCCTTTGCTCCGTTCGAGCATCGATCTCTGATTGCGTGAGATCGCACTCAAATCGGGGAAGAGCGGCAAAAATTTAAATATAAGAAATTCAAAATTTTTATATAAAAATGTCACGGGTTTTCACCCTGTAACAACCTAAAAACATAAATTTTTTCTTCTCAAGGAACATCGATCTGAAACGGTTCTGTAGGTAGTTCAAACCTTCAGAAAGTCGAAAAAATTTCGAACAAGAAATTATCGTCGGGTGCCAACAAATTTTTTTTATTTAAACTAAATAATTGCCTTTTTTGTACGTTTTTTGTACCTGAGCTACTCGTATTTTAAAAATGAATGTTTTTGGGGTTGCTCATGGTTGCTATTAGGGCTGTCTACTATTAATAATTTATAAAAGGCCACATAAAAATGTTAACAAGAATTTAAAATTGATTTTGAACAATATTGTGGCATTTTTTAACATCAGAAAGGCAATTTTTTAAAATTTTATCTTATTTTTCTTACAAGGGGGAAAAAGAAAAATTTTGCAGATTTATGTGAAATGATACCCTAGGCAAAGTTTTAAGGTTTATTTCACGGATGTATTTGTAGTTTACTTTCTTTGGATGTGTATCAAACTATATTTTTCTTTACCCTTTACGTTAAACCACAAATTTTGAGTTAATGATAGTGAAGCAAAACTCATACTATCGTTTATAACAGATTTATATGGATAAAATGTTTTTTTATTATACAAATATTTTATTTAATTATTATGCAACAAATAAATCACAACACAATAATTAACTTAAAATAATATTTTAAGTGAATATTTATTAAAGTGAATACATTTGAATATGATATACAAAGATTAATTATTAACGCGTGACCGGTCGTACAAAAGAGTAAAACGGAAGAGAAAGGAACTAAAGGACATCGATCAATCGTGGGTCCTTTTAATCCCTCTCTTTAGTATTAATTACTCAAAACGTGCGTGAGGCGCTGACGTTTAACGTAATTATTAAAAGTACTATAATAACTGAACATACCGCCTCCCTTGCAGAACTGTGATCTGCAATAATTGACTTATATTAAACTGTTATAGACAAAACTGTAATGCGGTGTTTCGCATTAAGTAGCAAAATACTTTTTTATTGATTATTTTATTTTTTCTATTTTGTTTTTTTGAAATCCCCCGCTACGTACCGTCAATGTACGAGCAAGAACTCGTCATGAAAAATAAGTGAACGGTACGGGCGGAGAAGATTTGCGAGGGAAGATTATTCTTCTGCTAGAGAAAGCATGAAAGTTCGTGCTCCAAAATAGCTTTCTTTTCAGTTATTAAATTTTGATTTCTAACTAAAATTTTCATTATATTTCATGAAATTTAGTTTCCAATATTATATAAAATTGCAAAGTGATAAAAGTTTTTGAGTGCCAAGTTATATGAGAGTTTAAATCCAACTCCAAGAAAAGCAAGGTAGTCTCTAACCATAAAGGAGGGATCTTAAGAATTATATATTTTATAAATTAGGTTTCTTTTCCATCGCTTCAATTTAAAGTAGAAAAAGGTATTGTGCACATAAATTATAATTGAGCTCAACGCGTTCTTTAAATTTTCATTTAAAATTCTGTAAAATTAGAATCACGTTATTTTTAAGTTTGTATGAGTGCATGTATGTGAGTACACACGGGAGTCGACACCGTGATATTCAATATTATATGTATATGCTATATATGTATATATATAACTATATAAATAGATACATATGTAGACACAGATTTTACGGGCGCATGGGCACGGGGGGCCTTCGGCCCCCCTGCCCCTTTTTGGTTATTTGTGTCTTAATTAGGCTATGTATACCCGTAAAAAGTGGTTGCCCGCATTAGGAATCATATATATATGTGTATTTAGTTTCAGCGGCGTCAGCATAAGTCCTGTAGCGCATGTTAATTTTCGAAAATCATATGCTGACGTCCGCATAAGTCCAAAACTGTCAACACAAGTCCTCTTCCGTTTAAATTTCGTCAACAAAAAACACTTTGCATTAATTTATACTCACGTATATATAGATATATTCCTATACATATAATCATCCTTTATTGTTACATATAAATAATTTTCCTTTTTGTTAATAAATTTATATTCTCACTTATATAAAAAAAAAAAGCTCTAAATTATTTAAAGTCCCTAATCCATTTGCATGTGGCCCTCATATATATGTGAGTCAATGTACACACACATATTCATATACAGGTAAATCCCCTCGCAATACAATTATTATTAAACCTTTATGTAACAACTTATTTATTAATTAAATATTATTTTTATTAATTTACATTAAATTAATAATAAACAATTTGTTACAAACGTGGCATCCCTTAAAGTTCGAATCACACGACCTTAAATTTCTCTTAAAAGAGTTAAAAATATATAAAATACATATATATATAATACATACACATATTATATATACATGTTGTCAGTATTGTTCCGCGCCCGGTACACTGAGCAAAAAAAATAGTCGAATAAAAATTTCAAAATTTTTTTTCTTGGTACACTGAGCAAAACAAAAAGTTGCATCAATGATTTTTTTTTAAAATTTTTTAAGAGATTTTCAAAATTTTTTTAAATATTTTCTAATTTTTTTTATATAAAATTAGTGGCATCCTTTATTATATATGCACCTGCATACGGATTTAGGTCTTTTTGTAAAAATTTTGTATCAAACTTAAGTCTTTTTTTGAAAAATTTATAATTAAATCTTTTTTTAATTAAACTAACAAGAGAAAAATTTACAATTGATAGGTTAATATATAATTAATCAATTAACAACTAAATAAAACACATTTAATTAAAAATATATCAATTTTAACTCATTTTAAAAAAGTTAGTAACAGAGGTGAAAAGCCCTATATCGGTAAATTACGATTTTGTTTTTCTCAACACTGGTGAAAGACCATATAAATGTTGTTTGAGAAATAGCTTCTTTGCACACTAGTGAAGAACCTTACAAAGTTAAAACATAAAATTAAAAAACAAAATTTTTTTACACTAGTGAAAAACCATACAAATGTAAACCTTTTCTCTTGTTACAAAATTCATACTATATATATCTTTTTTTGATACTTTAATTGTGAATAAGCATATATTAGACCCATAATAGTATTATCTAAATAATAATACAATAAATAAAGAAATTGTTTAAACAATTATAATAAATAATAATGAGAATTACTCAAAATTGTTTAAACTCTTTCAAAAGGTATGAGTGAGTATTTTTAATACAATAATTATTTATTGATAAACATTTATAAAATATTATTTATTATTTTATTATATAATTTTTGTTAACATAAATTTTTTATTATTATTCTTTATTATTACCAATTGTATATTATAAAAAGGTAATAAACTATTTTCGCGATTTTCTTTGATTTCTAGCCGAATAAAAGTTTTATAATTAAAAATAATTGTAAATCTGTTCGTGACTGGCAAAATTCGTTCGTCCCAGCGTTTTACTACCGCGTTTCGAACTCTTATATTTTTTTTACATATAGCTAATAATAATTTTGAAAATTAATTAAATATGGATACAAGTGGCCAAAATGGGTCAAATAATGACCTTCGTGAAAATGAAAATGAAATGAAATAATTGGGAATAGAATGAGCCCTAAAACTATGGCTAATATCTCGGCGTGGATATTTATGCTGGATGACGAAAGGGTAGATACTATCCTAGGAAATTTAAATCTAATTAAGGATGGGTCCCTGTGTATGAAAATGGAGCGTTTACGTTCAAACTTATTGGGACAATATAACCCAGAAGATTTTGAGCAAACAGCTGAACAAGTAGATGAATCTGAATGGGAAGCGCGCAGAATTTCAACCATAGAAAACTGCCTTCAAGAGACAGTACAAGCAATAGCTGATGATATGAATACAAGAACGAACACCATCTTCGGTACTGCCCCAAAACATAGTACACCAACTGGTTCTGACGCGAATCTCATTCAGAACAAGATGACAAATCAAATTACTGATACACCGTTCAGTAAATTTGTTAGCCAAGAACGTAACGCCCCATATAATTTTTTAAATAGCCTAGGGACTCCATTAACCACTACTACATCCACAACAACAACTACAACAACAATTACTTCATCAGCTAACAATACTATGCCACAAATGACTACACCTCATCTACCATCCAGCACACATATCCCGCAAAAATCTGTTCAATTTCAGAATACGTTTACATGTGATAGGCCTTTTACACCACACTTGCCAAATATTTACCCAAATATTAACCCCTATAATATTAATTCGCACCCTGGCGATATAAACACATAATTATATGGCAAATCAAGCGGCGATGGCTTGGGGAGGAGGTAACCCTGCTTACAGGACTCAAGAAGCTTGGCCAATGCAACAACCAAATCTACAGCCAAATATGCAGGCAGGTTGGACCACAGGTCCTCAAGATTATTCAAGAGCGGCTCCTAGTTATGGAGCAGGGCCTACTTACCCCAACTATAGCCATTTTCAATACCCAGGGTACGCACAATATCAATGGCCACAGGCCCACACTCTTTCGAACAATCAGTATAGTTTCAACACAAGTAGGAAAAGGGACTTGGGTGAAATTGTTCGGAGGTGGGGGGTTACCTTTTGCGGTGATAAGACAGCAAGTGTGGAAGATTTTCTGGTAGACATAGAAAGAAGAGCCCGTTTAGCTCTCCTAACGCCAGAAGAATTATTATTAGCTATACCTGAAGCATTAAAAGGTGTAGCCAAAACATGGTATACAGCCTTAGCTTCGACCAGCACAACATGGGGAGAATTTTGTGCTCTGGCAAGAAAACATTTTGGAGCAGGTTCAGATTTCCAGCAAAAATTGGAGTTCGAGATCCTGAGTCGTACACAAGGTGCCAAGGAGTCTGTAAAAGAATATATATAGAACATTTTAGCCATAGCACAAAAATTCTCGCCCCCAATGACTGAAAATAAAAACATGGAGTACCTGTATAGGAATTTTAGGCCCAATATAAAGCAAAGGATGCGTACTAATAAATTTTTTAGCATGGAAGACTTGATTGAGCAAGCTACCGATGCAGAGACGCTCCTTCATGCTATGGAAATGTACAGGGAACCTCCAGCTCCGGATAAATCACTATTACCGGAGTACGCAAGCAAGTTGTCAAAAAACAAGAGCAAACTCAGTGTAGACGAAATTGAGCACATTGCTACACAAGTTTCGGCAATTATGCAAGAAAACATCTTGAGTATGCGAGAAATCAGGACTAGCAAAGATGCTCGTAGAAGCAGAAACTCATCTGATTCAGAAGGTTCAAATGCAAGCAACTCTAGCAGAAGAAAGAAAACTTATAAGAAGAAGAGTTTTCAAAATAAAGCAGTGACCTCTGAATCAGGTAGGACCAATTACGCTGGTAAGAGTGATGGTAATTCTGGCCAACAAACTCAAAATTTCAGCCAGAATACCAATGAACAATATAATGGTCAATCTCGTGGAGGAGGCCAATACCGCGGTAATGCCCGGGGAAGAGGTGCTCCAAGAGGCCGAGGGGGTTTTAACACCCCACCTCCAATCTGTTTGAATTGTAAAAAACAGGGCCATCTCAGGACTAATTGTCCAGAACCAATCACATTAAAATGTGACGATTGTGGTCGGGCAGGGGTAACCAAGCATCAGTGCCCAGACTGCAATAAACAAGCTCAAAACCAGCAACAACCAAAAAACTAAAAAAAGAGGAAGTAGAGGTCCTTATTTCCTCAGAGAATACTAAACGGACCATGGATTCCAGTACCCCCCAGAGTGAAGTTACCGATTGTGCGGAGACGTCCAATCAAAATTCTCGGAACTCCTCTAGGTGGTGGGTAAAAATGGACATTCAGGGCCGAAAAATCAGTTGTCTTTTGGACAGTGGCTCAGGAAGAACTATCATGGGACCAGTGGCTTATGGAATAGCAGAAGAAAATAACATCCCACTGAAAGAATGTATTGGGCAAGGCGTCCGAGTAGCTAACGGAAACTTTGCTCCAATATTTAATACAGCAGAATTTAATTTCACACTGGGCACCTGTACCAAGAAGGCTGATGTTTTGATAATGCCTACTCTCACCAATATGTGTATATTGGGAGGTGAGCTCATGAGAGAGTTTAAAATTGTTTTGCACTCTCATGAAAACTGCATTGAAGCAGAAGGGTTGTCAGGCAAGACACCCATTGATGTAGGCAGTATTGAAGTTCAGGGAGAGCAAGTAGGCCTATCATTGCCCTCCGATGAACAAATAGAGCAACTGAATGAGTTGCTAGATAAGTTGATCCCCATAGGATCAGATGAATTGGGTTGCACAAAAATTTGTGAGCACGTAATAGATGTGCAAGGCGCCACACCCATTCGTCAAAAATGTTATCCGGTCTCCAAAAGACTGGAAGCAGAAATGCACCGTCAAGTCGATGACTTGTTAAAAAAAGGTGTAATTGTGCCCTCAAATAGTGAGTGGGCCAGCCCAATAGTCTTAGTGCGCACAGACTTTGTTGATAAAAATACGGGCGAAACAAGGACAAAATATAGGATGTGTATTGATTATCGTCAGGTCAATAAGGTGTCAAAAGGGGATGCTTACCCCCTCCCCAACATGGAGCAGATGTTAAATAGGCTCCAGAAGGCACGGTACTTGAGTACTTTGGACCTTTCAATGGCTTATCATCAGATTCCCATGGCCAAACATTGTCAACACATCACAGCATTTGTAGTTCCAGGTAAAGGTCTATTTGAATGGACCAGAATGCCGTTTGGTTTAAAAGGACCAAGTTCTACCTTTCAAAGAGCTATTCAAAAACTCATTACTCCGGATATGGCTCCATTTGTAATGGTTTACATAGATGACGTCATCATTGCCACTGAAACCTGGGAACTACATATATACTGGTTAGAGATAACTATTGTAAAAATCACTGAAGCCGGTTTTACAATAAATCGAGAAAAGAGTGTCTTTGGGAGAAGTGAAGTAAAATTTTTAGGATTTTTGGTTAATACCGAAGGAACGGGCTTAGATCCAGATAAAGTCAAGCCAATAGTTGAATTTCCTGTCCCAAAGAACCTCAAACAAGTAAGAAGATTTTTAGGAATGGCTTCTTGGTTTAGAAAATTCATTCCAAACTTCGCGAGTATCTCAGAACCATTGGTTAATCTTACCCGCAACGTACCATTCGTTTGGGACGACTCATGCCAAGAGGCGTTTGAAACTTTAAAAGAGAAACTCACGTCGGCTCCAATACTCGGAAGGCCTGATTTCGAAGAACAATTCATAATTGAGACAGATGCATCTCTGACGGGAATGGCAGCGGTGTTAATGCAGAAAATCAAAGGAGAAAATAGAGTAATTGCGTACGCCAGCAAAATACTGTCTGCCGCCCAAAGAAATTATTCTGTAACGGAAGTCGAGTGTCTAGCCATATTATTTGGAATTCGGAAATATAGATGTTATGTTGAAGGCGAACATTTTAAGGTTGTGACCGATCACCACTCCTTGAAATGGTTAATGAATCTCCGTAATCCAGCAGGATGCCTTGCACGTTGGACACTCGAAATTCAACAATATGACTTCGAAGTTATACATCGTAAGGGTACAGAACATGTAGTACCTGATTGTTTATCCCGAGCATATGAAGACGACGAGGTTCAGGTCTCAGCGGTAGAGTTTTTGCAAGAAACCAATGACAAGTGGTACATCGAAAAGTTCAAGGATGTTTATGAAAAACCCAAAGAAAATAGAGACTGGAAAATTGTAGGCGGGCTGTTATATGTCTACAGACCAGATCCTACGCTTGCAGCCATAAGAGATGATGACTATGACTGGAAATTAGTTATTCCTGCAGAGAAGAGGAAAGCTGTACTAGAAGAATGTCATAATAGTGCCCAAGGTGGACATATGGGTCAGAAAAAGAAATATCATAGAGTTACATCTCTGTATTATTGGCCAAAAGTACACAGAGACGTAATTAAATATGTCAGGGGATGCTATATATGTCAACAAGTCAAACCAGTTCATAGAAAGCCAGCAGGATTAATGGGCAAGCGTAGTATACCAGAACCAGGGTCTATGGTCGCCAGTGATTGCATGGGACCTTATCCCAGATCAAAAAATGGGTATACTCACATTCTCATATTTGAGGATTTATTTACAAAATGGGCCGAAGTTATACCCATTAAAAATAAAAATGCAAAGACCATAGTACACTATTTTGAAAGGGCGGTTTTATTTCGACAGGGGACTCCAAGTTATCTAATTACTGACAGGGGGAGTGAATACGTAAATCAAAAAATGATTAAGATTTACGAAAAACATAAAATTGAACACACAAGGACTCCTCCTGCGCATGCGCAAGCGGATCCTGTCGAGAGAATCAACCAGACCCTTAAAACCATGATTAGAGCTTACATAACCCCTGATAACCGCACTTGGGATGTTGATTTAGCACAACGTGTTTGGACATACAATACCAATATCCATGAAAGTACTGGTTACTCACCTTTCTTTTTATGTAATGGAAGACACCCAACGCTCTCACCAACAGTAAGAAGAGACGCAGAAAGTGAAGCCATCCAAAAAAGATGTGAAGACATTGAAAATTTAAAAAGGGTAAGAATAGCGAGGGAGAACCAGAAAGATAGTACAGATAGACAAGCCAAGTATTACAATCAAAAAAGAAGACCACATGATTTTCAAGTAGGAGATGTGGTATTGGTCAAGAATATTGTATTGTCCAAAAAGTCAAGTAACAAAGTAGGAGGTTTAGCTCCCAAGCAACGCGGGGATTACGTTATTGTAAGACAATTAGGGGATAATATGTTCGAGGTCGCTGACTGCAACGGGGAAGTAGTAGGAGAATTTCAATCTGGTCAACTAGAGCATTTGGTACCCGAATATACAGGTTTTGAGGGGGGAGAGTCGTCAACTTCACAGTTGCCAAGTAAAGAAGGAGTAGGAGTGACGACTAACTCTCCCGGAAAATATGTAAAAATAAATAAAAAGAAGAAAAAACAGGGACCGAAACGTAAGACTATCTTAGCCCCAGCAGCAGCTCCAAGATTTCAAGAAGATGACATCAGCAACGATCAGTCAGTCGACTCTCAACATATTAACCCAACCGAAACGCGAACTAGGGGACGCCCTAAGGGTAGTAAAAACGCGAAGCGGGAAATACCGGGCGAAGCCAGTCACGTAACGGATAGTAGGTTGACCCGGGCTCAAGCGAAGACCCGTGGCATCAAAATATAAAATACCTCAAAAAGATGGAAATATAAATAAATACAGATTTTAATTATTTACAAAATTAATCTGTACAAAACAGAAATTAATAGATCGAAACGTTTTTCAGATGGCTGATCCAAGACTAGTCATAAGGGTCGAATCAAGTGCACCTACTGCATCCTATATAAGTTTTGGGCCTGCTAAGGAAAACCAAGTCTTATCGGACGGACGGACCGCGTTCGTCATCCCTATATTTGTTACAGTTTACCTAGAGGAACTCGAGCATATGAATGAAGGAGCAGTCATGCTAATGGCTAGATCTCAAGTAGATCTGCCCTTACCAAGAATAGGGAACGAACCGGCCCGACTAGAGGAATATGAAGAAGAAGAAAAGGCTTCCTCATCAGAAAATATTTCCACAAAAGGAGAAGATATAACCTCAGCAGAATCATCAGTGGAGCAAATCACCCAAAATTTAGGAGAAGTAGGAATTCAAGAAGAAGCACTCGACCATCTAGAACGTGGAAATTTTAGAGAGATGGAATCAGATATAGCTTCTTCCAAGCCCATGACTCTGCCTACCCCAATTAAGATAGACGAATCTCGAAAATTATTGATGGAAGATCCGGTGTACGACAGCATCTGTTTTATTGATAAATACATGCTGGAAATACGAGGATTCAAAAATGAAGTCACCAACTACAGGGAGGCCAGAGCATGGGAGGAGGAGCTCAGGCGAACCAATATAAAAGAATTGGGACGTAAAGCCCGAAGAACGCTCTTCAAGAAGCTAGATTCTGCAAAGGATAAAGTAGATCACTTATGGGAAAAATTAGATGAGATAGTGCGAAAGTTCAGGCAAGAATTTCCACCATTTCTAGAAAAATATTACAAACTTCCCCCTCTTCCTACACATAAGTAAGCGAAGTTTAAAGGGAGGGCTGTAATGCGGTGTTTCGCATTAAGTAGCAAAATACTTTTTTATTGATTATTTTATTTTTTCTATTTTGTTTTTTTGAAATCCCCCGCTACGTACCGTCAATGTACGAGCAAGAACTCGTCATGAAAAATAAGTGAACGGTACGGGCGGAGAAGATTTGCGAGGGAAGATTATTCTTCTGCTAGAGAAAGCATGAAAGTTCGTGCTCCAAAATAGCTTTCTTTTCAGTTATTAAATTTTGATTTCTAACTAAAATTTTCATTATATTTCATGAAATTTAGTTTCCAATATTATATAAAATTGCAAAGTGATATAAGTTTTTGAGTGCCAAGTTATATGAGAGTTTAAATCCAACTCCAAGAAAAGCAAGGTAGTCTCTAACCATAAAGGAGGGATCTTAAGAATTATATATTTTATAAATTAGGTTTCTTTTCCATCGCTTCAATTTAAAGTAGAAAAAGGTATTGTGCACATAAATTATAATTGAGCTCAACGCGTTCTTTAAATTTTCATTTAAAATTCTGTAAAATTAGAATCACGTTATTTTTAAGTTTGTATGAGTGCATGTATGTGAGTACACACGGGAGTCGACACCGTGATATTCAATATTATATGTATATGCTATATATGTATATATATAACTATATAAATAGATACATATGTAGACACGGATTTTACGGGCGCATGGGCACGGGGGGCCTTCGGCCCCCCTGCCCCTTTTTGGTTATTTGTGTCTTAATTAGGCTATGTATACCCGTAAAAAGTGGTTGCCCGCATTAGGAATCATATATATATGTGTATTTAGTTTCAGCGGCGTCAGCATAAGTCCTGTAGCGCATGTTAATTTTCGAAAATCATATGCTGACGTCCGCATAAGTCCAAAACTGTCAACACAAGTCCTCTTCCGTTTAAATTTCGTCAACAAAAAACACTTTGCATTAATTTATACTCACGTATATATAGATATATTCCTATACATATAATCATCCTTTATTGTTACATATAAATAATTTTCCTTTTTGTTAATAAATTTATATTCTCACTTATATAAAAAAAAAAAAGCTCTAAATTATTTAAAGTCCCTAATCCATTTGCATGTGGCCCTCATATATATGTGAGTCAATGTACACACACATATTCATATACAGGTAAATCCCCTCGCAATACAATTATTATTAAACCTTTATGTAACAACTTATTTATTAATTAAATATTATTTTTATTAATTTACATTAAATTAATAATAAACAATTTGTTACAAAACATATATAACCTATCGTTTCAAATCATTTGACTTAATTTTAATTGATTTAGTTTGCATGTTAGACTGCACAGATAAAGTTTACTAATAATAAGGTAGTCCAATTTTTTTATAAGATTTACAAATCAATAATTTAAATTTCCAAATTTTGCTATTTTTTTTTTTTTTTTTTAGTCTTATGTATATTGATCTTATGTTAGCTTACAATAATCACTTACGTGATCTAATTAATTTGTGTTTTGCTAAGTTAATTCTTTTAATTAAAACTAAATTATAATATTTGTTACATAGTTAATCTTGACAAACGTACTTAATCTATAATGAATGGAATAAATAAAAGAAAATATTGCTCACTTTAAGCCTTACATGTATGACATTACAAATCGGGATAATGATTTAGGTAATAAGGTGATAAAAAAATTAATTATGAGAATTCTACGACTTGTTAATAACCGATTTTATTTTATCGAAGTTTTAGTATGCGGGTTTTCAATAGGCAAATATATTCGTTTATTTATTGGGCGTTTGTACGTTGAATTTTGAGTTTTTATATTTACCACTCTTACAAGACCTGCCTTTCTGGATGAGTCTCGATTACTCTTTCTAATGGCCAAACTGATGGTGGCGTCAAATCATCCTGCATAATTACTATATCGTCAACCTGTAAATTGCGTTGAGGAAATTGCCATTTATTCCTTTGACTCATTTGATGGAGTGCTTCCTTTTTCCACTGCTTCCAAAAATATTTTTTTAAGGCTAACAAATGCAACCACCTAGATTGGTAGCTCCTCTTTAAATCATCCTCTTCAAATGATGGAGGTAGAATCATGAGCGGTCTCTCAATTAAGAAATGTCCTGGTATTAAGGGAACAGGGTCTCGATTATCCACACTTGTAGAACATATGGGACGTGAATTTAGACACATTTTTATCTGTGCTGCTAACGTCTGAAGTTCTTCAAACGTAAATATTCTCCAATCACTCTCTTAAAGTGTCTCTTAAAAGACTTAACTGCCGCTTCCCATATGCCACCAAAGTGGGGTCCATAGGGAGGTGTGAATTTCCATGTGATACGGATATTACCCGTGTATTCTTGGACCTTTCTCATAAAGGGTGACTTTGATGAAAATAATTCTTTGATTTCTTTTTCGGCGCCATGAAACGTCGTACCATTGTCACTAGACATTGATTTTGGAAGATAACGTCTTGAGTAAAATCTTTCAAATGCTGCTAAGAAGGTTTGTGAAGTAAGGTCTGAGACAATTTCGACATGTACCGCTTTGGTTACGAGGCAAATAAAAACCGCTATATAGCCCTTCGTAGACGTTTTACCCCTCCCTTTCGATGGCGTAACTTTGATTGGACCTGCGTAATCGACTCCTGTTGTCGCAAATGGATACTCGAATTCTAGACTAAATTTAGGTTATGAAGCCATTTGCTGATATAAAGGTCTACCTGAATATCGGAGGCATTTGACGCATTTGCATATCATCGACGTGATCAATCTTTTGCCATGTATAATCAAAAATTTCCTTGAGATTCTAGATAGAACTAACTGTAGGCCTCCATGTAATTTATTGATGTGTTCATCTTGTACCATTATTCGAGCAAGATGGCTTCTTTTGTCCAGTATCATTGGTTCCTTTTCATTGGTCGTCAAATACGAACATTCTGATAATCTACTGCTGGCACTTAAAATTCCATATTTATCTAATTAATACGGGTTTAAGATTTTCTAGTTTGCTTTTCGTTGGTATCTTTTTACTTTTTCTGAGTAGATCTAGCTCAAGTTTGAAGTAATTATCTTGGTCCAACCGTATCAGACGTCTTTCAGCATTGAGCAGTTCTTCCGCTGTTAGTAAGTCTGGGTAGGGTGACTGCAACCTACTTTTTCGATTATCGAGACGCATTTGTTCTTCTATAGTTAAAGATGATTCCGATTTCCCTTTTAAATTTTTGAAACGTAAGAATAGGCTGTTACTCTTCTCGCTCGCTTGTAATTTGAAAACCTTTTTATCCACTCATTTCTATTAGATTCAGTTTTTTCGGATAGAAGGGTCACCAAGGGTAATTCATCGGATTTTTCCTTTGACAAGCAGAGTTTCTTCGGCCATTTATCTTTATTTGGTAACCAAGTAGGCCCTTGCCACCATAAGAGAAATTTTTTAATGCTTCCGCTGTTATACCTCTTGATGCACAGTCAGCTGGGTTATCAATCAAAGGTACATATTTCCATCGTACTTGAGGTAAAGTAGTAATAATTTTGCTTACTCTATTGCCTTCGAAGACTCCTAGTTTAGCAGGAAAGCTTTTTAGCAAGTACGGTACATTCCTAGAATCACTCCAGCAATGGATTTCCGTTGGTTTTACAGTAAAGCTCGGTAAAATGAATTCTATTAGTTCCGATAAAAATTTGGCTGCAGTTAATTCCAATTTTGGTACTGTTACCGTGTTGACAGGTGCAACTCTAGTTTTTGCACAAATTAAGTAAGGTGTACCGTTTTCCGGTAAATAATATAAACAAGCCACGTAAGCTCTTTTGGAGGCATCTGAAAACCCATGTAGTGACCATGTTGTTTCTGATACACCTCCTAGCCACCTGGGAATTTTGATCTCTTCCAATCTTTTAACCTGTTTTTTTAATAAATTCCATTTGCTTTCTAGTTCACTAGATAATGGTGTATCCCAGTCTAATCTATCTATCCATAAATCTTGGTAGAATGTTTTGAAGTTTATTAACATTGGTGCTAACCACCCCAAGGGGTCAAAGAGATTGGAGGAGTCTGATAACACTTTACGTTTTGTAATCTTGTCCCCGTTATTGATAAACGGTTCTACTTTGAATGAAAAACTATCCGTGTTAGGTGACCATTTTAACCCTAGTGCTGAAACTGCGTCTGGTATCTCAACATTTTTTTCTCTTTGATCAATTTTTTCCGGGTGATTCAATAGACTTTTATCGTTACTTGCCCATTTGTCCAATTTAATTGGACATTTGGAGAGTAATTCTACCAATTTTTCTTTTATTTTCAAAGCTTTTTCGGCTGTATCTGCACCACCGAAAAAGTCATCCACATAAGACAATTCATAAAATAACTCTCTCATTTCTTTGTCCTCGGGGCAATTGTCTTCAATTATCACAGGCCCACAAAAAAAAAAAAAAGTCAAAACCCAGAAGGTAGACCTGACTAACTTAACATTTTTTGGTGTTCTAAATTCAAATTTTCCATCCAAAATTCGATTTGATTGTCCAGTTTCCCCACAGCACCCCCCAGCACCTCCCTGGGGGGTTAAAAATAAGTTTCTTAAAAAAATTTAAAATTAGTGCATATTCTTAGATATTTTGGTGTAAAATTACTAAAAATATTTATTCAAACTGTTTTCCAACTCCATTTTAGCCCCTAAAGCAACCCTAGTATCAGTAACTAGACCCCCTAGGGGTCAAAAACTGATTTTAGTAAAAAATGAAAACTAATGTAAATTCTTTGGTCTTTTTTGTAGGAAAACTAAAAATATTCATGCAATTATTTGTCAACTCCCGGTGAACCCCTGAAATACCCCTAGTATCGGTTACCATACCCCCAAGGGGTCAGAAACTGATTTTTAGTAAAAAATTAAAATTAGATCATCATTCTTTGGTGTTTTGGTGTCGGAAAATTTAAATCATTCATGCAAACGTCGTATGAGCCCATAGACCTCACCCACTCGATGTTGGTCACTACTCTTCTAGGGGTCAAGTACTAGTACCCCTAGTAGCAGTAACTAGACCCCCTAGGGGTCAAAAACGAATTTTTTATAAAAAATTAAAATTAGTGCAAATTCTTTGGTGTTTTGGTTTAGGAAAATTCAATTCATTTATGCAAACTTATTTTAAACCTCATATTCGCCCACTTGATGTTAGTCACCACAACTCTAGGGGTCAAATACAAGTTATTTTTAAGATTTCAATTTTAATGCATATTTCTAAATATTTTGGAGTATGTAATGGAAAAATGTTTATGAGAACTCTTTTAAATACTCATTTTAAGCACGAATTCAATTCTAGCTCATTTGTAAGATGGTGAAAAATTCGTGCTTTATAAAAATTTTATATAAATTGTAAAATATTTGGACATTTGGTATTTATTTACGACAAATTTTTATGATGACGTACTCTCTTACTTTTAAATGATCTTCTAAGTTTACACGGGGCTTTTCTTTTCAATTTTTTTTCCTGTTGTACGTTTTCTTCTTCGTCGCTGTCTTCTGATAAATCTCTTTTTAAACTCCAACAATAGTCAGCCAACATTCTTTCATCCCACCTACCTTGATATCGCTTTTCCATTACCTTAATGTCCTGGTGGAATCTTTCACCCTGTTCTTCACTGTAGTCGCCTAAATTACTCGGGAAATAATCTACATGTGTTTCAAGATAGTGCAGTTTTACATTCATTAACCAAGCTTTTTATAATTTTCAAGCAACTTTTTTATTTCTTCTTTGTAATTGTCACTTTTGCGATTACCTAGAAAATTTTCACATACAAATTTGAAACTCGCCCAAGCATTTTTCTCTTTACTTTCCATGCATTTTATGAACTCAGTGTCTCGAAAAAGTTTGCGAATTTCAGGACCATCAAAAACACCTGCTTTTATCTTAGCGTCTGTTTTTTTCGGGAATTTTTGCTGTATATATTTATATGCTTTACTCACTTTTCTATCTAATGCTCTGACGAACTGCTTCATTAAACCAAGTTTTAAGTGGAGAGGAGGGAGAAGCACATTCTGAGGTGGTACTAAGGGTTCATGGATAATGTTTGCTGTACCTGGAGTTAAGGAACTTCGAACAGCCCATTCCTTATTTATATAATGATTCAGGCGATCGCGACTGTTCTACATACACAATAAGCATGCATACTTTGTAAATCCGGATTCCTGCCCTAACAAGACAGATATTAATTTTAAATCCTAGCAATTTTTCAATTGTGGTCCTTATACTTTATTTTTTCAAGAATAAATTTCATTGTTTCATATTCTTCTGACATATTAACAGAATGGGCTATTGGTATTGAACATTGGTAGTAGAGTAGGTAGTAGTACATTGGTATTATGTAAGAGGACAGCCTTTAGACTGCGTAAGGAAGAGTCAATAAAAAGTCTCCATTCTTCACTTTTATAAATATCGGGTTCAAAGCTGTTAATAAGACCTTTGACATCTGTGCAATACACAAGAGACTCTTCTTTTTTAAAAAAAGGTAGAAACTCTATGTCTCGATTTCGATAGTAGGAACTTGATGTATCTTTTGTCGTAAGTCCATCATGTTTCATTTCTGATGCAAGATATTCTGCAGCATCTTTAGGTAATCCTAAGTTTCTGACAATGTCATTTAATTTTGCTTGATTCCATGGTCTTATAGGTCTCTCTTTTTTGCTATTATTAAAATCTTCATCACTTTCAGAATCACTGTCCGTACTGCAACATTCTTCAGAATCGTCTTCAACATCCATGTCACTTTCTGACTCTTGTGCATCCTCACTAACATCCATTTCACTTTCATTAACAGTTGAATTCTCACTAACATTCATATCACTCTCATTCGCTGCTGAATTGTCACTAACATCCATTGTACTGTCATTCATAAGCGGAACCATTTGTTGTATTGAATGTTCAATATTACCTGAAATAATAACATCATTATTGAAAGTTGGTGGGGTAAATGATATGGCATTTGAATATTTAACATGCTTAGAGCTTATCATACCAGTAAATGTTGTCATGCAAATATAGCATTCTTCTTCAGCATTGGGCTCATTCCATATAGCCGGCGTTTCCATTGAACACATTGTTTGACGATACAACATTGTCCTGCATGAATTACAAATGCTGTTTGGAACCCAAGCGTTTCCAATCCCAGTTATAACCTGCAAATTAAAATAGGATTTATATTTTTCTTCATATAAAGAAAAATTTCTGCGATTCTTAATTGTTTCAAACTTACCGCATACGAAACAAAACATAGAAACGTCTTTGTTGCAGTTATGAATGGAAATTCCATCTATCCCTACACAATTCTCACGGTCTACCAAAGTGTTTCTTCTGTCTAAAAGAAGCTGTGGTCTTTCATCGCATCGATTTAAAACGATGCTTAGATTTTTTATAGTAGGTGGTTTTTTTCTTGATGTATTAAACTCTAAGGTATCCAAGTTACCCACTATCTTAGAGCTGCGGTCGCCGGATAACGACGACTGCGGGCCCGCTTTCGCACCCTGACCAGCCGCCGATACTGGGGTTATTTGCGCTGCAAATCCCCCCTGCATCGTAAACTTTTTTCTTTCCACTTTTGCCATGAAGGCATCAGTTTAACCTAGGAGCTTAGCCGGTTAAACCGTTATCCGCCTTCACCACGGGGAGGTGTCCTAGTCGCAAAAGTAAATATGTAATAAATTTTATTTTAGAAAAATAAAATAAATTTCAGTATCTACTTATGACGAACATAAAATGTGGTAAGTATGAAATTGTTTTAATCAGTATGTGGTAAGTTTGAAACAAGTAGGAATCGCAGAATTATTTCTTTCTATGAGGAAAATATAAATCTTATTTTAATTTGTAGATTAATAACTGGGATAAGAAACAATTGGGTTCAAAACAGCATTTGTTATCCATGTGGGACTACGTTGTATCGTCAAAATTCCAAAAAAAAGTATTTATGAAAACGCCGGCTATGTGGAACGAGCCCAGAACTAATGAAGAATGCTATATTCAAATGACTACATTTAATGGTATGATAGCATGTTTAATTTTCAAATGCCATATCATTTACCCCACCATTATAATAATGATGTTACATTTTCAAGTAATATTGAACATTCAAATGCAATCATCGTTCAGGTTTGGATGAAAGGGAAATGGATGCACAAGAGTCAGAGAGTGACATGGATGTTAAAGACAATTCTGAAGATTCATGTAGTACGCAAAGTGATTCTGAAAGTGAAAAGAATATACAAATAGAAAAAAAGAGAGACGTATATGATCATGGAATTAAGCAAAAATAAATGAAATGATCAGAAAATAAGGATAACGTAAAGATTCTGCAGAATATCTGCTTCAAAAATGAAACATGGATGGACTAACGACAAAAGATACATCAAGATCATACTATCCCGTTAGAAGCAAGGAGTTTCTACATTTTTAAAAAAGAAGAGTCTCTTGTATATTGCACAGATGTTAAAGGTCTTATTAACAGCTTTGAGCCCGATTTTTACATAAGTGAAAAATGAAGACTTTCTATTGACTCTTGTTAACGAAGTCTAAAGGCTCTTATTATCCTCTTAAATTTTACGAACGTACCAGGTTCAATACTAATATCCCATTATGTAAATGCATCGAAAGATAGTGAAACAATAAAATTTATTCTTGAAAAAATAAAGTATAAGGACCACAATTGAAAAATTGCTAGGATTTAAAATTAATATCTGTCTTGTTAGGGTAGGAATCCGGATTTACAAAGTATGCATGCTTATTGTGTATGTAGAACAGTCGCGATCGCCTGAATCATTATATAAATAAGGAATGGGCTGTTCGAAGTTCCTTAACTCCAGGTACAGCAAACATAATTTATGAACCCTTAGTACCACCTCAGAATGTGCTTTTCCCTCTTCTCCACTTAAAACTTGGTTTAATGAAGCAGTTCGTCAGAGCATTAGATAGAAAAGTTAGTAAAGCATATAAATATATACAGCAAAAATTCCCGAAAAAAACAGACGCTAAGATAAAAGCAGGTGTTTTTGATGGTCCTGAAATTCGCAAACTTTTTCGAGACACTGAGTTCATAAAATGCATGGAAAATATAGAGAAAAATGCTTGGGAAAGTTTTAACCATGTAGTTCAACATTTTTTAATTAGAGACAAAAGTGACGATTTCAAAGTGGAAATAAAAAAATTGCTTGAAAATTATAAAGAGCTTGGTTGCCTAATGAATGCAATATCTTGAAACACATATAGATTAATCCCGAGCAATTAAGGTGACTACAGTGAGGAACAGGGTAAAAGATTCCAACAGGACATTAAGGTAATGGAAAAGCGACATCAATGTAGGTGGGACAAAAGATTTATCAGAAGACAGCGAGGAAGAAGAGAATGTAAAAAGCGTAATAAAATTGTAAAGAAAAGCATCTTGATAACTTAGAAGGTCTTTTAAAAGTAAAAGAGTACTCATCATTAAAATTTTTCGTATACCAAATTTCCCAATATTTTGCAATTTATATTAAATTTTTATAAAGAACGAATTTTTGACCACCCAATTTATGAGCTAGAATTGTATTTGTACCTGAGATGAGTATTTAAAAGAGTTCTCATAAACATTTTTTCATTACATACTCAAAATAGCTAAAAATATGCATTAAAATTGAAATCTTACAAATAACTAGTATTTGACCCCTAGAGTTGTGGTGACTGACATAAAGTGGGCGAGGTCTAAGGACTCATATGAGGTTTAAAATAAGTTTGCATAAATGATTTGAATTTTCCTAAACCAAAACACCAAAGAATTTGCACTAATTTTAATTTTTTATAAAAAATTCGTTTTTGACCCCTAGGGGGTCTAGTTACTGCTACTAGGGGTACTAGTACTTGACCCCTAGAAGAGTAGTGACCAACATCGAGTGGGTGAGGTCTATGGGCTCATACGACGTTTGCATGAATGATTTAAATTTTCCGACACCAAAACACCAAAGAATGATGATCTAATTTTAATTTTTTACTAAAAATCAGTTTCTGACCCCTTGGGGGTATGGTAACCGATACTAGGGGTATTTCAGGGGTTCACCGGGAGTTGACAAATAATTGCATGAATATTTTTAGTTTTCCTACAGAAAAAACCAAAGAGTTAACATTAGTTTTCATTTTTTCCTAAAATCAGTTTTTGACCCCTAGGGGGTCTAGTTACTGATACTAGGGGTGCTTTAGGGGCTAATATGGAGTTCGAAAACAGTTTGAATAAATATTTTTAGTAATTTTACACCAAAATATCTAAGAATATGCACTAATTTTAAATTTTTATAAAAAACTTATTTTTAACCCCCCCAGGGGGGTGCTGGGGGGTGCTGGGGGGAAACTGGACAATCAAATCGAATTTCGGATGGAAAATTTGGATTTAGAACACCAAAAAACGTAAAGTTAGTCAGGTCTACCTTCTGGGTTTTGACTTTTTTTTTTTGTGGGGAAATAGTGCTGAAGCCGTGCCATATGTGACCGTATTGAGACGAAAGTGTTGAATTCCTTGACCAAAATCGTAAACTATTCTAAGCCAATCCCTATCATCTGGATGAATAACAATCTGCCTGAACATCTTTACTATATCGCAAGTAAACACTACTTTATAACATCTCCACCGGATTATTAACGAAATAATATCTTGTTGCAGTTTTTGACCTATGTATAATGTATCATTTAGTGAAACCCCATTATATGATTTCATTGACGCATGAAAGACGCCTCTAAAGTTTTTATTGTGAAATACCGCATGTTGTGGTATATAGTAAACATTCCATATGATTTAGTAGTAGGTATTCTCTGAAAAAGTTATCATATGCTTGTTTCAGCATTGGGTTTTGAGCTAATCTTTTTTTTAGTTTCTCTAACATTTTGACTGCTATTTCACGTGACCCTCGAAACACTGGATTTGTTTTAAAGGGTAGTCTTACTCCATATCTCTCGTTCTTCAATCTAAAAGTTGTTGCTTTGAAGTGTTCTTCGCATTTTTGTTCCTCTGGGGTGAGAAATTCTTGTTTTGGGATTTTTTCAATTTTCCGAAATCTAGTGAGTGCTTCTGAGATAGATTGATCTTCGAGAGTGGCGAAAGATTCAGTACATACGCCTGCGTATTGATCAATGTTTGGATCCTCCTTATATTGCACTGGTCCAGTCAATATCCAGCCCAATTTTGTTTTTTGAGCCACAAGTGAAGTAGCTGGACCAAGCTCAAGTCCTTCCATTATTATTTGATTATAGACATCTGCGCCAACAATACAGTTGATGGTCTTAGAGATCCTAAAGTCTGGGTCAGCCAAGGTTATGTGGTTTAAATGTGGCCAGTTTGCCTCTCTTTGAGGTAATTTTGAAGTTAACTTACCCAACACAACCCCAGTAACCTTGATTAAAAATCTGTTATCTCGAGATTTTAACACCCACGAAGCCTCTTTTCTTGAGCTTGCTGTAACAGTTCCTCCCACTCCGCGAACAGAAATGTCCGACGTGATAGTTTTAATCCCTAATGCATCTATTGCTCTTTGAGACACAAATGAACTTTGCGAGCATGGATCAATTAATGCTCGAACTGAAATTGTTTCCCCAGTACCATTCGTTAATTTAACTTGAGCAGTGGCTAACAGTATGGCTTTCCGAGTCGAAGCGCCATGGGATAGGGATGACGTTAGACAGCTTTCAACTGTTTGGCTATCATCTTTCTTTTCATTTTGATGCTTACCTGACCCTGAGTGCACGCTGATTTTGAAAGATTGTACGTTTTCCGAGTGTATTGTTGTATGGTGCTTGCCCTTACATTCAAATAATCTGGAGGTGCTTGTGCAATCAGAAGATGCGTGGTCACCTGATAAGCAATTGTAGCAACGGTTCTTTTTACGGATTAGATTTTTTCGACCCTGGATGTCTCAGTTTAAATACCTAAAGCACTTATTCGAATAGTGTTTTCCATCACAACACCAGCATGGAGTGATAGGATATATTTCGAATTTGGTTTTAAGAAACTATTCGATCAATTCTATCACTATAGGTGACGCACTGGTATTTTTTCTCACGAACTCATATACACATATACGCAACTTATACACAGCCAAACTGTATACACTGACGAGCATACTATATTTACGCAGTTTCAGTTTTACTATAGAGATAAAATACCAATTTAATTAATCCTCTACTCTAAGTTTCTCATACAGCCATTATTATAAAATTTTAATTTATATTTGATACATTTGGAACAAATTAAATATTTTTTCAAGTCATTAATTAATATTTTGTCAACGATTTATTATATAAAGTTCTTTTATTTTATATATTTTAATAATAATTATTCAGTGACTTGGCAATTCATAATAAACAGGATATTTTATATAAATATACTGAAGCATCAACACGTGGATTTTTCATTATGTAATAGTCTCTTTTGCTTTATCAGCTTACCAGCCTTTTCAGAATTAGTAAGTATAAATAATTTTTTTTTTAATATGTAAACACGTAAATACGTTTATTTTTAGTATTAAAATATGAAAGGGTCATTCAGAAGAGAAATAGCTATTTTTTAAACAAGAGATAATATATTGGTTTTAACTTTGCATGCAGTTGTATGCACGAGCGAGCAAGTGCAGACAGCAGGCAAAAGTCGAAATTCATATTTTTTCCCATTTAAAACATAATTAAGCCGTCTCCCGAGGGCAGAAAATAGGTTATTTTTGTCCTAGATATGTAAAAAAATTTTAACCACGACTTTTAAAATTTACCCATTATAAATTTTTTTTCCTCAGATATTAAAAGTACTTGCACCCTAACAGAACGTTCCCTAGCGATCGCATTTTTTTCGTCACCCCGAGCAGTTCGCTCGAATACAAATCTCCTCCAACGCCCGTATATGGAATTCGTTTCTCGGATTGCGCTCGGCCTTTGTTCGTACGCCTAGTTTTCTGATATTTATTTTATTTTGGTACAGTATTAAAATTGATTCAGCACTTTTAATTGATATGATTTACTGAAGCCCTTTCTACATCAGATTAAAAGTTGATATTAAATCTGGTCAACTTGAAATTTATTTCGTGTACTTGGAAAATATTTACGATTAATCATCAAAAATTCCAAACTATACACTATATAAATTTCAAAAATTACAAGATTTAATACCGACTTTTAATTTGATGTAGAAAGAGCCTGATTCTAATTATTGAGTTTCAAATTATTTGAAAATAAAGTTTTTCAGAAAATTAATTTTGTTCTCAACTATCGTAAACAATTAATTTTCTAACTATATTTCCAAATAATTCGAAACTCAATAATTAAAATCAGTCAATCACATCAATTAAAAGTGCTTACTTAATTTTTTTTTATATTTTCACAAAATAAAATGATTATTTAAAACTAAGCGTACGAGCAAAGGTCGAGCGCAATCCGAGTAACGAATTCCCTACGGTCGTCCAAGCACCATGCCAATAAACATATGAATAAAGCCCTTCGTTTCTTCAAAACAAGGACGCAAATGTGATATAGCTTTTTTTCTTGGAATAGAAGAATAAGTAAATATGCATTGTTATTTTATACGGACAGTCGTAAACTTTATTTAACTCTTTTCAAATTACTCTTTCTAATCATAATTTTCATTTTTAAGAAGAAAACATTATAAATCATATTAAAACTGAATATATAACTTTCAATTTTGTTTTAAAACATATTAAGGCCGCGTGATAACCTGTGCAAGAAAATACTTATACCATAGGTCAGTACAATAAATATATTTAATTTTTCATCAATTAATATAGAAACAATAAATATTTACATATATATTTATAACCTTTTTGGCTGCTGCAGCAGTTACAAAATTAAAGCAATTAGTAAAGAAAATTTTATTAACCCTGCGTCGGCTACCATTTTTTAGACTCTCGCTTCGACTAAAAAAAAAGTATAAGTTTGTCCTTTTCGCGATGCCGATATCGACTCTAGTTGCCAGTGCAGTATTAATTGAGATATTTTATGTTTTAAAATAAAAAATTAATTTAACTTACCAGAACATTCCTCCACGTAAACTCTGTATTGTTCAGCATTCCAATTTTCTACTTCATATTTAGTATTTTTGTCTTTTAGCCACTTATCGTAATTAAAATATTTTATAATTGAAGTATCAATAACTTCAAGGCTAAGAGCTGTTATAGAATTTACATTGTAAAATCTTCCAAGTGCGAACATAATTCTTTATTTACTGTTACACAATCACTTTAAAATTAATAATTACTATTAATAATTAACACGATTAAAATGATAAATAATATTATTCAATTAAAAAAAAATATTAATTTGCACACACCAAATAATAATAAAACGACTTAAACAGATATTCTACTCACAAGTCAAAACTGTAAGTAATGAAAAAAAACGTCCGCTTCAGCTCGTGTATGTAACAGAGACCAATGCAAGTATACTGCTGTATATTCGCATGGAAAACAAAGATGATTGACTTTAGGTTTTCTCTCTCTCACATCTGTACAAGTGTAATATAACATTCTTTTCCTATATACAGTTCACACTTGCTTATCGAATATACCTATGACATTTAGTAGCAGATAATATAAATATAAAATTCATTCATTTTCTACCTACCAACGAGCTATTAAAATACATCATATTTTTTTGATGTATATAAATACTGATTTACTTTTCAGAGATACCATATTTATTCTTAATTTATTATAAGGCCAATCCATAAGTAAATAAAATAACATGTTATTTTAAAAATTTCCCATTTAAATTGATAAAAATATATATATATAATACAATAATTTTTAACATGCTAAATGTTCAATTGCATGCTCCCAAAAACGGTGTGCAATAGAGTAATAACTTTAAAAAAAAAACTACATATAAAACCGCATGCTTAGATTTTATTTTATAAAACAATTTTTTTCATTTTATTTATCGGATCTGGATTATTTAGAAATGATGAAACGATTTAATGACGTTTGAATAATATGATAAATAAATATCTAAAACTTATTTTAGGTATTTGTTTGGTAGCGACCTTATTCAACACAAAAAAACTTGAATACATCATATTTGAATATCTAAATGCGCGCAAAACTCAACATGCATTATTTTTTTACACTATTTTTTGCACAATATTTAAATACAAATCAAAATTTTTCGACACGTTTTATTTGACACAAAAATTAAATTTTTATGAAAATCGTGTGAAATGTTACTAATTATAAATTTCAGTTTTTTGTGTTGAATTTTTGGGAGGGGTATTAATAATTTAGTTTCGTTAAAATTTTATTTGAAAGCTTAAGAGTACTGAGCGAGTGCCATTTTGATTAAAAGTTATTTTATTTTTTATTTGTATGAGTTTAAAAAATTTTTTGGGAATCTGGGGAGAGTTTTCCCAATTTCATTATTTAATACATTTATTATAGAATATTTTTTATTAAATTTAAAAATTTTTTATGCAAAAATAGTCTAAATTGAATAAAGAAAATGGGAAAACTCACCCCTGATAGAAAAAAAAGTTTCATAACTCATGAAGATTAAAAATAAGTGAAAAGAGCATGGCGCAAACCCAGTACTCTTAAAAGTATTAACAAATTTAAAACTACAAGTATTTTTTGTAGGAAATGGAAAATATGAATTTTGACCAAGAAAGTTTGGAAAGAGATGAAAGATTGTATGCAAATCGAGAAGATATGGAAATAGATGCCGAGAATAATGCTGACGTTGATTTTGAAAACGAATTAAATAACAGTGATGATGAAGAATTAATATATAGAGAATTGCTGGACAGAAATTCAGAAGATTCTGAATCTAGTCTTCATGAAGAAGATATCAATTTACCAGGTATTGTGTAAAGAAGACAATTTCCTCTATAGACCTGACTTGACCTGAAAAAAATCCAGTTGTCTACAATAGAAATTTTAAGGATATGCTTTGCAGGTTTATCAAGATTTTTATCTGTTAGTTATGTTTTTTGAATTACTGAAAGCGTCTATATCACATCCGTTTACTTAAGATTATTCAGTTTACCACATTAGGAAACATCTAAAAAAGCAACAAAAAATATCTAAAATTGTTTATTGTGGTCACCTGAGGTAAAAACAGGTGCCATTTACTGGTCAGAATTGTCGTTGTCTATCCGGTTCAGTTTTCCGATTCCCAAAAATTAAGTATACAATCTTTATAATGCAGAAAAATAAAAACTAGCAGAATTGTAAGGCAGATAAATCTAAATTCATAATAGCATTACAAAAACGATAACATATCAGAAGTTATTATTTGTAAAAAGAAAAAATTGACCGTGAAATACAAGGTTTCATAAAACAAATTTAAAAAATCCTTCCCTTCTAAATTTTGATGAATTATAATTTTATGGATCTGGAGTTGATTTTTTACGCAAAATTCATTTATGGGTTAATTTTCGTAAAACCTAGATTTCAAGGTTCTGAGAATTGATCCGGATGGATAATGACATTTATGATCAGTGAACGGCGCCACAGTAAAAACGGATGTCACAGTCATGTTCAGTGACCCAAAAAAATATAACGAAAAAGGATAAAAATATTGAAAAAACTCAAAATCATAAGCTGAAAATTCGTATTCTGCGCAAATAAACTATTTGCCATCAGATACTCAAAAAACATAAATATCCTGCGAAAAATTCTATCGACCTGTAAACAGCAGTACATTTCAGGTTTATTAAATTGCCTAAATAAAAATATACTTTGCGTGTTACTTTTCCTTGATCAATATGGCTATTCAAATGAGCTCAATATGCGATGCGTATCTCATATATGCATAAAGAAAAATATTACATTAAAGAAAGTCTTTAGAAGATGAGAATTTGCGGTTTTTAGAAAAAGAAGAAAAAATCCGCAGGCTTGTTAGATTACGGCTTATTTTGATAGTACTTAACTAGCGGTGAAATTAATTTTTTTTCTAAAAAAAAGTTGTTCAAAAATCAAATATTAAATACAATTTTTGGCCAATTTCTTTTCTCTTATTTTTTTTACATAAAGAGAAAATGATGACATATATTTGTATAAACGAAATAAAACGACCTCATATTTTTCTTTGAAATAAAAGACGTTTATTTTGAAAAATAATGTAAGTGCATTAGATTGTCCATATAACATTTTTAAATTGAATCTAGGCCATTTAAATATAACAAAAGAAAAAGAGGAAAGGTGAAATGATTTGGTTTTATATATTATACATATTATGTACTTTTTTTTCAGAAAGCAGCAATGTACAAAAAAATCATGTTTCTAGATTCCCGTTTTACTTTTTTTTTTTTATTTATTTTATAAATTAATTTTTTTTTTTCTTTTCTCAAACAGTACAGTAAATATCTTCTGAATATGATAACTAAATCTGAAAACCTGTGGTTTTCTGTAAAATTTTATACATTTCAACAAAAAATAGGGATGAATGGGAGGCAGTAAAATTTTCACTTTTTCCGTCATTAAGATCTGAATGTGGTATTTTCTTAAAAATATTATTAAAAAAAATTTAGATTTCTTCTAATAGGTTATCTACGCATTTTGTCTACATTAATAGTAGGATATAGTTTTAGTGTAGACTAATATAGTGTTCGTGAACAAGATATTTTCTGTTCAGGAGGAAAATCAAAGACAAAAAATTTGTATTTATTATTTCTTTTCGTCGCTAACATGAGAAACATCAAAGTAAAAAAAAAATCTCAATATTTAACTCACTCATAAAAAACTTCTTTATCAAAAGTATTGTTAAATATGAACACATTTTTCCTTAAAATTTTTAAGTGCTCTGAAAAAAAAAAATTATGCAAATCTCAAAATTTTTTAGAAATAGTATATTTTAACCCCAGGCCACAAAACTAAAGAATGTACCACACCACGCATAAACTGCGATCTGGGGCATTCTTTTTTTACGGCCGAGGGCAAAACATAATTTTTCTTGTTTAGTGACAAGAAAACACGTATTTTCGAATTGCACCGTGGCCAGGAAATACTCGGTTTCTGGCCGCTGAAAAAAAATTACTTTATCTTATCCATATTGTAAAAAAAAAATGATTTATGACTTGTACACACCTTTCCTTAAAAAATTAAAGTGATCCAAAAAAAAAATTTGTATTTGATACGTCCTTTCATGGCTAAAAGACTTAAAAATTTAAGAAAATAAAGAATTCTCTCTAAACTTTACCATACACAAGCGAACTTAGTTTTGAACCTTTTACACCTTGCTTTAAAATATTTGAGTGATCGAAGACAAAAAAATTTATTTTTTACTTCCATTTATGGCCAAAATCTAAAATTTGTAAAAAAAAAACTTATTTATGACATTATTTAGCTCTAGAAAACTTATTTTCAAACGTGTACGCATCATTCCTTAAAATATCAAAGTGATCTAAGACAAAAAATTTTTATTCGATACGTCCTTTGATATCTAAAATCGGATAATTTTGTTCTTTAAGGCATTATACGCTGAAACCCGTGTTTATTTTAATTTTAATTGTGAAAAAACTATATTATATACTATAGAAATATTTTTGTTTATAATATTAGTATATAGTGTAGTTGCAGCGCCCTTTTTCGTAGTATATTTTTTGCTGATAGGTCCATGAAAATTCCTATCCAGTATTTATGTTTTTTGGGTCACTGAATATGAATATTATATCCGTTTTAACCGAAAGTAGTACAGTTGCTCACAATTAGAATTTCGAGGTTTTTTTTTTTGAAGGTTCCCATTCTATACGCACAACCTCCCCCTCGCCATATACTTCCATGCTTTTGGACGTTTACACGGTCTATACATTCAATGCTTTTGTCATACAGGAGAGTCAAAATTTCAAAAATCGACACGAAAAGCAAACGATCTATCGACATATTTTATATATACCGGCTGCAACGCAATAGGTACTATCTAAAAACAGTGTTTTTATAGCATATAGCATGCTATATAGCATGCTATAAGTATGCTATATAGCGGCTATAGCTATTTTTATATAGTACCTATTGCGTTGCAGCCTGTATATAATATATATTAATATGACGATAATATGATATTATACTATACGAATGGACAGGGCGTAAAGAGAGGAAAAAAAGTAACCGCTGCCGCGAGCACGCGTGTACAAGATAGATTCTCAAGATATAGTATACTCTTCTCTCTTTTTGAATGTTTTTTTGAAATTTACCCTATATACACACGTATCCCAGAGTCGTATCCTTTCCGTACTATTCGACCTTACACGGTCCCATACATTAAATGGTTTTGTTATACAATTGAGTAAATATTTCAAAAATCGACACTATGCAACAATCGACACGTTTTATTATTATTATTTTTACATAGGGAAACGATATATTATAGCATAACAAGAGGGCCTTAACGTATTATAAGATATAGAAGGGAACCTTCTAGCGTGCTTCCAGAGAAGCACCTATGCCTTGCCTGCTTTTTTTTTTATATGCATTGACTACTTATGTTTTTGGGTCACTAAATACGAATGTGACATCAGTTTTTACCTGAAATTCCCTAGTTGCCCACTACAAGGTAATTATTTTTAATTGTTTTGAAATTCCCTATTATAGACAACTGAAAAAATGTAGGTGAAAACGAATTTAAAATTCGTGTTCAGCAACCCAAAATACATATTTAACCGATAAAAATCATAAAATAACCGCAAAACATAACCTCCAAATTCCTATTGTGGGCAACTGCACCATTTTTGGTAAAAACAGATTTCTTTTGATATTCAGCGACCCAAAAAACATAAATACTCGTTTGAAAATTTCATGGACCTATCGGGAAAAAAAGTGATATTATAAAACTAAAATTAAGTTAAATTTAATTTAAAAAAAATATTTTTATGCTGTTTACAGGTAATGACAAAACACTTGCAGATTTACAAGAAATGTTTGATTTAAAGATAGAAGAAGATTTAGATGATGCTTTTGATAAAGACACCAAGTTCTCTAGATCTTTTTCAACCATATTAAATAGTTCAATTTTTGAGAAGTCAAATATTGACGATTTTAGTATGTTAATAATCGTAGAAGCATTAAAATTACGCCACAATTTCCAGAAGGAGGCTGCACAAAATATTGTTAATGCGTTCTTATTATGTGCTGGTCCTGAATTCAGTCACTTGAAGATTTCAAAATATTACTTAAAGAAGTTTAATTCACCATATTTAGATCCTAAAAAGTATACTTTTTACTGTCAGGTTTGCAAAAAATTCATAGTCCATAGCATTAGCAAGAATGAATTGAGTAATAAAAGGATATATAAGTGCGAAGAATGTAATCAAGAGTACGTGATTTCGACATCAAATAGATTTTATTTTATAAATATAGATCTAACACACCAAATTAAGAGTCTGTTACGCGATAAAGATATTTTAGAAGCTGTAGTCGAAAATTCGAAAAAACATCGTGCCAATAGATCAATTGAGCCAAGGTTCATTAAAGATATCTTTGATGGTGAAATATATAGGAAAAATAAGTATATAATGAAATACACTCTAATCACGTAGTTATGACGCTTAATGTGAATTTCGATGGTGCAAATATGTTCTCCACAAAATAGTTTATGGAGTATATTGTGTCAAATTAATGAACTTCCGATGAATTTACGTTTTAAAATAATGCTAATTGCTGGTACTTGGTTAAGAAGTAGTGTACCTGACGCATTTGATATTCAAATGTACGTCAAAAACTTTATAAAAAGCATGAGACCTTTAATGAAAGATGGTATAGATATAAAGTACTAGGGAGGATAACCAGCATAATAAAATGAAAAGCAAGATAAAATTACACAAGTTAAAATTTTATTACATTTGTAGATAATTGTATTAAAGATTATGAAATTTTTGTAAAGTAATCGTGAATACAAAATTTTTTTAATACTAATTCATTGATTTTTGCAAAATTTTTACTTAATTTCACTTTTCTCCGTAAGGAAATTATTTATTAGGCTAAACCCTTTTTCCTCTTAAGTTTTAAGGCTCCTATAAGTATAAAAACGAGGAGATCTATGTGTTGGTGCTGATCGAAACGCTGCAGGTACCTTCTGTACCTACATTAACAACCGCGTATTTTTGAAAAATAATTTTTAAATGAATTTAAAAAAAATTATATAATATTGCCGCTTGATATGTCTTAATAAAAAAAGGGATGTTATTTAAAAACATACACATATCAAGATAGGGCAATTTAATTTAATATGGTTCATTTAACAATTATGCCAAGTACGGGTCATTAAAAAAGACAAAACAAGAAATTATTCATCAAAAAAATGGGCGATACAATTAAAAACAAATTTAATATTAAATAGACCGTAGACCCGCAACCGGTCATTCCATTCATTTCACATATAGGGAACGAATGGCTATAGTATCGCGCAAGTGATAAAATAGGCATTCGTTCACTATATAAGAAAAATTTAAAGACGTAATACACCAGCGTCTGTGGCAAACACCAACACACTCAGCCACACTGAGGAGATCTATGTGTTGGTGCTGATCGAAACGCTGCAGGTACCTTCTGTACCTACATTAACAACCGCGTATTTTTGAAAAATAATTTTTAAATGAATTTAAAAAAAATTATATAATATTGCCGCTTGATATGTCTTAATAAAAAAAGGGATGTTATTTAAAAACATACACATATCAAGATAGGGCAATTTAATTTAATATGGTTCATTTAACAATTATGCCCAGTACTGGTCATTAAAAAAGACAAAACAAGAAATTATAAAAACAAAGTTGACAATTTTAAATAAGCCTTTAATTGTGATCAATTAGTTGTTCGGATTCTGATTTGCAATTTTAAATCATTAAATCATTATTCGATATTTATAATAAATAATAAACTATTCCTCAATATAATGTAATTAAAATTTTGTTCTACTTGTATAAAACTGAAACCCTTACAAATCAATATGAATAATTACGTTTCCATTTTTATTTCTTATTCAAAGTTATCAATGTAAATTTATCTTATTGGTCGTCCTATGTATTAACATTGATTGTCGACTTCTTAAACAGGATTATTTTAATAATAAATATTGTGAACGAAAATCCCAATTTTTAAAGCTATTTTATGATTAATTATTATTATAAAAAGGGAATATTTCTTTTTTATGTTGGAGAAAAAGACTTTCATATAAATAAAAAAAATTAGTTATTAATTTTATTAAGTTTTACACACCATTTAGTAATGAGTTTTTGAAATCCCAGTAACTATTGAATTTGGATTAAATATTTTAAAAATATAGACTTTTAAATCTAATCTTATGAGTATGTATTTAGCGTTAATAATTTAATAACAAATTTACAGGTTTAATTTATCTTTTTTTCAATGTGATTAGATTTAATTTAATATTTAATACATTTAAAATATTTAATCGAAATTAAATAGTTAATGGGTTTAAAAAAGATCTTAACGTTTTTATTTTTACTTTATTTATTAGCTAAAATTTTAAAAATTTTAGATAAAGAAACTGGCTATTGATAATATAAATACTTTATGAGTTACTGTATATTTTTTAAACCAATTTTTACTTTCTTTTCAAAATTATACAGCCTAGATATAATATATGTTACATATATTGATCTGTAAAAAACCTAGTTTTTAAAACTAAAAAAAATGTGGAATTTTGAATTGATTTTTTTAAACATTTGATTTATGATGTCAGCATCTAACTTTTCAGATAAATTTTTTTTTTTGCAAAATATTTCAAGTATTTTGAGTTACATTTACTGAGGAAAGTTTTAATTGAAGGGAATTTTAGTAATTTTGACATTAGTTTAACATTTTTTATCATATTTATCGATTTTTCTTAAATATAAATATATAATACTGGATGGTATGAGAAAAAATTTCAAAAAGTCAGTCATGAAGTCATATATTATTTTAATAATGCAGTTTATTCACAAAAAAAAAATTAAAACTGTTTGAAACTAAATTCATAAAATATATTTTTTGGATTAAATTTATGATTATGAGAATTAATTTTTTTGTATGTGAAAATATGACTTAATTACTGACTTTTTGTTAGGGGTGTGGACTGCACACGAAATCTGACCTGCAAAAATCTGACAGAAAAGAACCGAAATTTCGGGTACCCGACACGACTTTCGGATAACCACACACACCTACATTTTAAAAAATCGAGAAATATGATATAAAACGTAAACTTAATGTCAAAATTACTAAAATTTCTGTCAATAAAATTTATGCACAGTTAATGTAGATCAAAAGTACTCAAAAAATATATTTTTGCTGAAAAAAATCTGTAAATCTCCAAAGCTGAAATTCATAGTGTTTGAAAAAATGTCAATCCTAATAAATTTCAAATTCCACGTTTTTGATAGTATACAAATTGGGTTTTTGACAGCTAAATGTGTAAAATAAATAATATCTGGGCAGTAAAATTATGGAAAGAAAGTTAAGAGTGTATGAAAAATATATATATTATCAAACATTTGAAAAAAATTTGTGGCTTAGAAAAAAATTGTGATCAAAATAAGTCTTTACTTTATCTGAATTACAAAAATTAGAACTTTAAGTTTCTTTGAGAGAGTATAATGTCGAAATAAATATTTCTGGGCTATATAATTGTAAATTGAAATTTTTATTAGTTAAAAACTATAAATTTGTAATATTCCAGCAAGTATAAAAATTAGAAAGAGCTCAAAAAAAATTGAAAAAGTGAAATAAGATAAAATTTAAAAAAATTGCCTTTCTGATGTTAAAAAATGTCAAAATGTTGTTGAAAATCAATTTTAAATTCTTGTTAACATTTTTTTGTGGCCTTTTATAAATTATTAATATTAGAAAGTGTTATGCGCCAACGCCCAATATTTCGTAATTACTTTTAAATGAATGTTCTAAATTATTTTATAAGATTTCAAAATTTGTAATTTTATTATTTAAGCAGTTTTGTTAATTATGTCAAATACCTCAGTTTTATCAGCAAATATTTTTATAAATTAATAAGAATTACCAAATGTCGCAAACATATTTGTCAATATTATAAATAAATTGTCCTCATTAGATTAAATATAAAAGGATGTAAAAATTATAAAAGTCAGTTCAGTTTGCTTTTTAAAATTAATCTGTAAAGTCAGTTTCAGTTAATAAAATTATTTTGTTTAAATTCGGAATTTAAGTGTTCATTATTATTATGTCTCCAATACTAAATGAGTAAGTAAATTAATTTAATTTTTATCTAATTTATCAATCATAACCACTAGATCATATCCTAACTAATAATAAATAAATTATGATTTTATTATCATAACAATTGGTTCCAATACCGGTTTTCTTTTATTTAATCTTAGAAAATCAGAATCGGACTTAGGATTTTTTTTTAAAGGCCAGATATATTATAATTATAAATTTTTTTTTCTCTCTTCTTTCATTAAACTTTAAACCCAATTTTATTTTTAATTTTTGCAAATTAATATTTTATTGAAATGGAAACAAATAAAATTGTAAAAAATAAATCAAATAAAATTAATCCAAAAGATACAAAATTTTGTTTATTTTGTGACAAAGTTAACCATGAAATTCATTTATGCAGAAATTTTCATGCACATAAAATGAAAACAGCTTCAAGTCTTATTGAATACAATATAATTACTAATAACGAAGAATTTTTCAAAAAGGATCACAAAAATTATGCATTTAAATATTATTTTTGTAAACAATGGGGTCATAAAATAGAATATTGTTTCTTTTTAAAAATAAAATTATGAAAAATATTTTTTAAAAACTAAAATGTAATAGAAATTGCTTTTGATTCAAAATTTATAGTATTAATATTTCTAATTATTCAAAAAACATAATAATATAAAACATATAATTTTTTTTTTATTTTATAAAATCTTTTTTGCAAAATAATTTGTAACACTAATTTTTTTTTCTCTCCTCATTATAAAAATCATAGAAATAAGAGATGGGTAATTTTACTAATAAAAAATAGAATAAGATGGGTTATTGTTAATTTTAATCATCAATTCACTGTTGTTTAATAATTTTATTCATACTTTTAATTTGCTTATTTTCTTTATCAAAAAAAAAAATAATTTTTTTTTAATACTGATTTACTCATAAAAAAAAAAACAATTTTTAAATATATTGGTAGCACTGATTGCACTATTCTCATTTTGTACAGCTAGTTAAAAATATGCTTTATTTCGCAGTTTTCACAGATATATATATATATATATATATATATGCTAAATATTTTTTTTTTTTTTTTTTTTTAAATCAGATCAAGTATTTCTTTTGTAAAATTTCTACAGAAAACGAATATTACAATAAAATAATTAAATGAAATAATTTCATTTTTTAATAAAAAAAAAAACATCGTATGATAGTATTTCAAATTCGGCTATAGCTACGGATTTCTTAGGATGGCCACCCAAGGAAAAAGTAGAGAGGACCAGCTTGATATCACTAGACGCACCAAAACAAAAACAAATATTAATACAAGCTACTAAAGTTTTCAGGTTGCTAATAAAATACCGAAAACGCATACACGCGTACAATGTATTTACAATGATAATATAATTAATGATATAAGTATACATAATACACAAAAATGTAATAAAAATTGAAAATACGAGAAGTTGCAGTATAGAGAATGAAGTTAAAATAAATAATATCAATGATGATAGAAAATATACGAAATATAAATGCATACAATAAAACTTATAATGAAGTTAATTTAGCTCAATGAAGCACTATGAAATGAATTATTATGAAATGAATTACTATGAATGAATTATTACTTATTAAGTAAGAGAAATTTTGTTTAACAGTTAGTGAAAGTAACTGATACATAATTTGCAATTGATGAATTTTTTTTTAAGGTTATAGTGACAGTAACTGAAAGAATTTTAATCAATTATAGTCTTTGAATGTTAGACATTCCCTAATAGCAACGATGAGCAGCCGTAAAAACATTCATTTTTAAAATACGAGTAGCTCAGGTACAAAAAACGTAAAAAAAAGCAATTGTTTAGTTAAAATAAAAAAAATTTGCTGGCACCCGACGACAATTGCTTGTTCGCAATTTTTTCGACTTTCTGAAGGTTTGAACTACCTACAAATCCGTTTCATATCGATGTTTCTTTAGAAGAAAAAATTTATGTTTTTAGGTTCATAGTATAAACTCGCAGTTTCAAAATATATTATATTATAATCACATTTTTTTGAAGGTAAGCATGCTTAAAATTGCAGCAAAGGCAAAAAAAATCTTGAATTTTATTTTGCAAGACTCTATATAACTTGATAAAAACTATAGAAAAAAGTTAATTTTTTATTTATTTTTAAATTTTTATTTTTAACTTTAAAATAATTATAGTAAGAAGAAAATACTTTCGGTTAAAGCTAAGCTTTACGAGTTAAAGTTGACTTTAATAAAGTTAAAATAAAAAAAGGAGGGAAATAAATATCAAGGTCTTTTTTTTTTTAATTTTTATGGCAAAAATTTTTAGAGAAAATTTTGTGTAATAGATAGTTAATTAATGAATTAATAATACCTATATCAAATACGAAACATCGAGTAATAATGAATTTTCTAAAAATATAACTCTCATTGAAAAAAATTAGATATTACATCTAAAAAAAAAAAAAAATAGTGTTTTTTATTTTTTTTAAATTTATGTATCAGCTCCGATAGATAATGTAATAATGAATTACCTAAATAAAGCTGGAACTTCCACGGAAAAATATTTTTTATTATAGGCCTTTCTTTTTTTTTTGTAAAATAAATTTTTTGGTAAAATTAATTTTGAGAGAAGTTTCTTACGATTACCTAACTATACACATTTATACATCTAAAAATATAGGAGATGTTAATATATTTGATAGATTTGATATTGTTATTCAAGAAAAATTCATGAAACTTATGATTGAGAGAAAGAAACCAGAAACTGATAATAAAATTATAATTCAAAAATATGACAAATATTCTGAGAAGAAACCAAAATATTAAGAAGTAACAAAATCTATGTGAAATAAATTTTTAAGTAAAAAACTTCTGGAGGAAGAAAAAGAAGACGAGTTTTATATAGAAATATATAGAGAAAAATTTAAAATTCTACCTATTAAAGGAACATTTTTCTAAAAAAAAAAAGATATATAATATATACGTAAAAGAACTAAGAAACTAATAAAATTGATATTAATTTTAAAATATTGCTGTTTATAATAATGAAATTAATAAAACTAACAATATAAAAAAATTATATAAATACTAAATTATAAATACTAAATATATATAAATACTAAATTTAAACAATTGAAATATTAAATTCAATCAAACATTAAAATCTACCTGTATAATTTTCAAATGTAGAGATAGATTTCAAAGAGAGAAAAATTAACAATAATTCGAAAACGCTTATACACCTTATATTATTATTTGAAAAAACACACTATATTTTTTTTCAAACATAAATATTATACAATTGACTAAACAATTCTATATGTTAAGCGATATTGTCAAATATTGGAAATTTACACTCAATAAATCATTAAAAATATTGTTGCAGACTCTTTACCAACCAAATTAATGCAGATTTGGGAGTATCGATTCAACCAATAACATCTTCTCCAGGTTTCATTGGTGAAAAATTAGGTTATCTTTATACAACGGATTCTACATGGAAATTAATAAACAAAATAGATATAACGGAGCTTTTGAACACTAAAGAATTAATAAATAATTGGTTACTAAAATTAGGAAAAGTATGCCCTGAGAAATGCATTTTACACGGAGATTTAATTTATGAAGAAACAAAACTTATACACATCGATATAGAACTAGAAAAAACTTTAACCCAACTCGGGAAAAGAAGGAATAAGAGATCATCAGCTCCTTTATCTATAATTGGAAACATTGCTCGTGCTCTTTTCGGTGTGCTAACGCAAAAGGACAAAAGATACTAGAAAACATAAACCAATATACATATAACCACAGCCTATCAGTTGCTGAGCTCATGAAAAACTTTACCCAGATTGTGCATAACCAAGTATCAAATATAAGTAGATATGGAGATGTATTGGAACGAGGACTAAAAGAGATAAAGATGGAATTAGATGAAATTCGAAATGATGTAGGCCTTGAAGTTATGAAGAATCAGTTACGTGAAGCTGTTTTTGAATTCCAATCAGATGTCAATATTTTAACTCACGCAGTCGCACTAGCTTATCTAGGAGTCCTTTACCCAACTTTCTTTAATAATGATCAATGGAAAAACGCAATAAATACAATACGGCTAACAAAACTTAATGCAAAATTTCCTTTAGATGTAAACAATGATTCATTAAATAATATTGCAAAAATTTCAGATATAAAGATTTGCTATAAAGATAATTACCTGTTTTATATAATAGATATTCCATTAATCGACTTTAATGAGATGATTTTATACCGAATAATCCCTTTTCCAACGTTAAATCTAATACATAATGAATCAGTAAGCGCTTATATTCTACCAGAAAATGAATATATTGCCATAAGCCAAGATTATAGAACGTATTTAGCACCTTCTACAGAAAAAGTACATCAATGCAAAATTATAAACCACACCAGAATATGTTCCAATTTCCCTCCTCTTTTACAGGTAACAAATAATTCCAGTTGTGAAATAAAAATTCTATGTAACTTGAATTTTAACCCCCACGAGTGTAATATAAAGATTAAAAATTTACATGATACGTATTTTATTAAACTGGACGAGAAAAACACATATGGTTTTACCAACGCAAAGAATGATAAAATTACCGTGGAATTCAACCAAGAGAGAGACATAACTATAGACCTACTAACAATGGGTATAATTAGACTTAAAGATCAATGTAAAGCTACAACAAAACTAGCTAAATTTAGAAGCTATCAAACAATAGAAACGGTCTTAGAGACGAAAGTGTTCCCGGAAGTATATCTAAATTTAACCCAAATACTTAAAGAAACTTTTAAAGAAACAAAGATTGATATTAATGCAATTTTAAGAGACCAATTTACCAAAAATAAAGGTTATTTTGAGTCCAGCAACCTAAAAAATGGAAAAGATTTACAATTAATTATGGAAAAAGCCAAGTTACTAGAAAAATACAAAGAACTAAGGACAGGTATCCCTAGAAGTTCAAATTTTATTATATATATGATTACAATCTTGTTCTTACTAATAACTATTATTGGGTTACTAATCGGATTAAAATTTGTTGTTTTCAGAGACAAAAAATTTTTCGATTCGATTACATAATGGAAAGAAAAACAACAAGGGCGTGCAACATATAAACCTGCATATAATAGAGACAGTTGGGATGAAGATAAACCACCTGCATCGAGACAGATCATCTTGATACCCGCTTCTGCCGCTTCTCACCCGACTACAAGATTGATTCATAACCCAATTCACCGTGCTAAGCATTTTCAGATTCAAACATCAAATGTTTAACATATCATCATAACAATTAGAAATATATCAATTATAATAACATTTAAACTCATTCAATAAATGTTATCAATTATATTAGAAGTTTTTTGTTATACTTATGACTTATTATTGTAAAACTATATTAAAATTTAACTAAATTTAAATGTATTGAGAAATCATTTAGCCTTAAGAATTTGTTTGCATTATATTTACTCAACATTGCACTATTATAAAAATAATGAAATTTACTAAATTTTATATAAAGATACAACAAATTGTTGTTTTCTAACTATGAATATTGTATAACTCAATGTATGCACTAAATAAATTATAATATGTGCACTTTATTAATACAAAATTGTTATAACCACAAAATATTGTAATTATAAAAATCGAGGAAGACTTAGGACCCAAAATTGTTGTAATCCACCTTTTATTCCTTTATTTTTCAATTGATTCAGGGGAATCAATATAGACCAGAGTAACGTGTGACGGAAATAGGGGATTTACCCATATAATACACCCATCTAAACACACCCATATACCAAAATTAATTTTAAACCACCCTATCATATTTATACAAAATCAATAACTATTTTTAGACTTATCAGACATAAGAAGTTCCCCTATAATAACGCACCCAACCCCAATGATATCATAAAACATATAGTATATTACTCACCCTCCGTAGACATGCAAAAATAACACACCCCCCGTAGACATGCAAAAGTAACACACCCTCAGTAGACATGCAAAGTAACACTCCCTTTGTAGACAGTCATGCAAGAGTAATAAAAATACACCCTAAATACAGACATGCAACAACAATAAAACGCACCCTTAAAACGCACCCTTAATAGTCATAAAACTAAGTTAATTAAAAAGATCACCCTCCTTGAAATACATAAAAATCAATATCTCATCCAAAATGGAATCTAGCAACTAACCTATAAGCTTTCGGAATCCCACTTAGAAACCAATCACAAACTAGGCGGAGACTTTAAATCCAGCCTTAGGAAAATATTGTCACTCCTACCAGAAAGGGTATATAAAGCGCGGTTCAGTTTGACTGAGCTCTCTTACGTTGGGCTCTTACGTTTTACTCTTAAGTTTGGCTCTTACTATCGAGCTCTTACATAGTATTTTCTCTTTATCCCAGTAGTGTGTAATAGTCTTTCTCGATATCTATTTATCGTGATTAAAATATAATATCAATAATACTTGTTAATTCCTTTCGCTGGCTACCTTTCATATCCGAAAAATACCAATAAAGGTCCAAGAGTACCTTATTATCGCCAGCAAAAGTGAAAGCCGAACTACATCAAGAAATCAACGATATACCACAATTTTCGATATTTTGGTCCATTACTAAGATTTGTAACAATAGTAAGGTATCAGATTCATAATGCATTTCCTAAAAAAAGAACTCTCTTGGGAAAAAATTAGGGTTTGCATCCGAAAATTAAAAAGAAATATTAATTGTTCATCTAAATAAAAAAATAAATGTGACTTTATAGATTAAAAATAAAAAAATATAATATATATATAACTGAGAATATCCGCCGGCCTGACTGCCCGAGAGAGACGCGCCCCACTCTTTATGTATAAATCTCAATCCTCTCTGTGTGCATTTTTACTTTAAATGTTTACGCATATTGATATTTGTAGGGACTTTCACACGGATGGCGTGATTTTATTGGTTTTATTTACTCTAAGCACATGTATTAGAATTATATAAAAAATGATTAATTATAGAAACTTTTTTTATTAAAATAAATATAATTATTATCACTTAATTAATAAGATATCATTCTCTTTCATTTTAATAATAAAAATGTTTCTACAGTTCATTATTTTTTTATATTTCTATAGTATTCAATCGAATAGCTCCGTTATTCAGTCAGTTTTTAATTTTCTATAGTATTTAATGGTCTATGGTTTTCAATCGTATAACACGTCTATAGTTTTCTATAGTATAGTTCCGTCAAGGACGTATTTTATTTAAAAAAAAAAAAATTAAGGGCAGTTTATACACTTGAAAAAATGTGACTTTTGTTTGCGCTCGGTAAGGTCACAGTGATTTCCGATAAAACTCAAAAGGATCCTGCACAAAAGGGTAGGAAATGTCCGTTCAATCAAATTAGCTGAATTTTGGATATGTTTCATCATTCTGAACAAAAGTCTCAAATTTAGCTACTACGGAGCTTGAAAGCTCCAAAGCTCCAAAGCTCCATCATAACAAAATTCCTTAAAAACCTTTTTTGTGTTAATTTGACATCAGATTTGAAATCAGCGATCTCAAAAACATAAATCTAGGCTAATCTATAAAGTTTTCTGCGGTATTTTAGAGCTTTAACAGCTAATTAACAGATGTCAATTAATAATCTTGTCAATCTGATATCAAATTCGAAATCGGTGACCTCAAAAACATAAATACCAGCTAATCTATAAAATTTTACATGATTTACAGCTTTGACAGCTAATTGACAGCTGTCAATTAACAATCTTGTCAATCTGACATTAGATTCGAAGTCAGCGACCTCAAAAATATAAAGATATACCTAAAACTAAAAGAAAAAAGGTATTCAAGAAATTTTGTTATGATGGAACTTTGGAGCTTTCAAGCTCCGTAGCGGCCAAAGTTGGGACTTTTGAGCTTCGTGCCCATTGAGACTTTTGTTCAAAATGATGAAATCTATAACATATCCAAAATTCAGCCTATTTGACCGAACGGCCATTTCCTATCCTTTTGTGAGGGGTTCTTTTATAAGTTAGGTCCGAGTCAAAGATGAATTAATTAAATTTTGAACTAAATCGGACATATGCTGCTGGAATTAATACTCCAGTCAAATCACGGTAGGAGGTTGTACTGTTTGTATCCGCCAACAGAATTGGTCTACTATAGGTTTTTTGAGTCACTGAACACGAAAATCGGGGTTTTTTCTATGAGAAATTGGGGCTTGACCCTTAAGTTAGCCAAAACTACCCCTACAAAGGGCATTTTCGCTGTATTCTCTCTAAGCATTTGAAATTTGTTCTTATAGGATTTTTTGGGTTGCTGCTCACAAAAATCGATGTCTTTTTAGTTAAAAATTATATCCTTACCCTTAAATTAGCCTAAACTACCCTTAAAAGGGGCGTTTTTGCTACTTTCTCTCTAGCCCTCCAGCATCCGATCTAATAAGGTTTTTTCGGTCGCTAATTACAAAAATTGATGACTTTTCAATTTGAACATAGCTCTTCAACCTTAAATTAGCCAAAACTACTCCTAAAAGGGGCACTTTCGCTATATTCGTTTTAGCCTTCTAAGATTTGGTCTAATAGGGTTTTTCAGGTCGCTGATCACAGTAAACAGCCCTTGAAGGATTATTTTAAAACATAATAAAAATTTTGTTTAATGCAAAAAAATTTTTTTTTAATTTAAAAAATTTTTAATTAAAAAAAAATTTTTCAAAAGATAAAACATTTGCATACCTTTATTTTATATGTAAGATAACTTTCTTAACGACCTTTTAGACCAAATCTTGGAGGGCTACGGCGAAAGTAGAGAAAACACCCCTTTTAGGGCTAGTTTTGGCTAATTTAAGGGTGAAGGGGTAATTTTTCATAGTTATAACTTCAATATTCGTGATCAGCGACCCCGAAAACCCTTATTAGACCAAATCTTGGAAGACTAGAGCAAAATTTGCAAAAACACATTTGGGTAGTTTTAGATTATTTAAGAAATAAAATTAAAAATTGCAATTAAAAATATGAAATATACATTTTACTCCATTCAAATCAAGGGGGGGGGGGGTTGTATTGTTTGTGGCCACCGCTAGATTTGGTCTATTATAAGTTATTTGGGTTGCTGAACACGAAAATCGGGGTCTATTTTATGACAAAATGGGGCTTGACTCTTAATCAGGATTTTGAATACATTTAGGTTCATACATAAAACAAATTCGTCCCAAAATAAAATACTAATGTAAAAGGTGATTACCAAGGATAAAAATTGACTCTATAGGTAAAAAATGGGTCCCACATGATAAAATAAATAGCAACAGTTTGAATTAGTTATCCAGGGGCCATTCAAATGAAATTTCTCAAAAAGCGTCAGCTTTTTTTTTAATGTGTTTTGCATACTTTTCATGGTGGTTAACTCCTTTTTTGTCCCATTTGCCTTTTAAGTACTTAAAAACCCTGTTGCGTAGGCCTAGTATGGGAAGAATGTTAATTTGTTTTTGTAATATTATATTTAATATTTTTAATTTCGTGGAAGATGCTTAGTAAGAGAGATCACTAATGGAAAAATAATACAAAACCATATATGGGAATTGTATTTACGAGCTTATAGATTGAAAGCCAATATGAAAAACAACATCTCTGATTTCAAAGAGCAACCTTTGAACTTGGTAAAGAAAACGCCTACGACAACATAAAAATTCTTCTCATACAGTAGCTACATTCTTTTCACACGGTTTAACGCATATAAGCTACTGTCAATAAATTTATATTTTATAAATTTTTAAGTAAACTAAAGGTAAATTTGTATTTATATTATTTTCTATTATTACCTAAACTCAAGGTCCCAGTTATAAAATATACCCATATGCCAATTCCTTTATATTAGTAAGATAAAATAAAAATAATTCTTATATTCTAAGAAATATTATTGAAGTTTTAATGAAAAGAGTTGTTAAAAATATTTAAATATTTTTTGAATGTATAAATAAGTTGCAATTATTATCAAGAAAATAGACAGGTTATTATCCAAATATGTAGTATATTATGAAATAATTTTGAAAAAAGAAGTTAAATACATTCATAAATAAATTTATAAGATGCATGAGTATCGTGATTTTTCAGACGCTCAAGATGAAAGTATATCTTCAATATCCGGTAAAATGAATAGAACAAATATCGAAAATAATTTATTCACTACAATAGAAAATAAACAAAATAAAGAATCAGTTACATTAGAAGTTGATAAAGCAGAAAATTTTATTAATTATGCAAAGATTTATACAAGTTCAAGTAGTTTAAAATCAATTATAACAGATACATTAGGTAATCGTTTAGTAGACCAGGGGAGAGGATTTATTAGAAGTCCTATATTAAACACAGTTAAGGGAAAAAATAAAGTTAAATTTAAGAATCCAAATCCAAGTTACTTATTACAAATGGATAATGATCAACAGAAATCAACGTTAATTGATAGGCCTATTTATTATTTAGAAGAAACTACTTTAGGTTAGATAATATTCCATTAAATGCGGCGTTAACTACGATTCCTAGCTATGATAGACGCCCTGAAACACTTAAAGCGTTTGAAAAAGTTATTAGGGATATTTTAGCTACGTATAGCAAGCAAAGAGAGAAATGGATTTTGAATACTATTGGGGGAAAACTTAAAGGTAGAGCAAAATTAACATATGGGGGTATTGCACCAGCATATGATTCGGTAGAACAGTTACTGCAAGACTTAAAATTAACCTTTGGGGGAATACAAGATGCAGACACTATTCGATTAGAATTGCGTCGCGTAGAACAAGATTTTGATGAACCAGTATGCGACTATGCATTACGAGTTTAAAATTTGGAACAAAGATTACTCTCACTTTATGATTCGTCAGTAAGTATGACTGTTGTAAAAAGAGAGTATCAAAAGAAAAGAACAAAGCTTGAGTCATTAGAATGTTTTTTATATGGCCTTAAAAACCCTGCAGAGTACAGAGTATCAGCTAAAAAATCAGGAAGTTTACGAGAAGTAGCAAATATAGCAGTAAACCTTGAATGAAGGTCTAAATTTTGGAAATACATGAGAATTGCTCTACGAAGTCAAATAAATATTATGCAAATACACAATCTTCAATACCTCAAAGAGATTCAAATTATTTGAAGAGCATGAATCTGACGCATCAAATCATTCATCGGTAGATTTAAATAAATTATGGGCATTATTGGCCCCGTTAGCGGTAAAAGTAAATGTTACATGTACAATAAAAGATATGTTAAAGAGGAGTAAATACTTAGAACACTGTGAAAATCCGAACAGGACGTATAATATTCTAAATACGCCTAATGAATACGGAGATACAGGTGTAGTATTTTTATTTATGAAACAATTTAAGAAAACTATATGTGTACACTTAGAAAACATAGTTGCAGATAGTGAAGAAAAGAAAAGTATGAATTATGCTCAATATATAGGAAATAAAAACTCAGATTTTATACATCTACATCTATCCAAAAACCAATTTACACCAGTAATAAAAGTAGGCGACAGAGATAAAAAAGAAATGGGCTAAATAAACATAGAAAAAGGGGTAGGAATTCAAGAAATAAATGCTCTAAAGTTAAATTTTCCATATAGAGAAAATGTAGGGAAAATACACTCAAAAAGACGTCCTAGCAGAAAGCCCCTATGGAATGTCTAAATAAAAATTTAAATACAATTAAAATTTAATGATAGTTTTATTATATAATAGTTTTAATAATAGTTTTATATTTAATAATTTAATAAATTTAATCTAATATTCTACACGATGTTTATGATATTAGTACATTTAGTATAGGTAACATAGTCAGGTAACATTATCAAAATAAAATGATATTAATGAATATAAAAACTGTTGATAAATCGCATTTACTTCAAATTTTTTTTCCGTAAAAGATAACGCATTAAAAAAAAATATAATATAATTAATACATTTTTTTTGGGGCTATGAATTTCGAAACGTAGTAATTTTTTTTTATATTTAAAATAAATTTAAATTTTAAATATTAAATAATTTTATTATTTTTAATTATTTTTATTATATGTTTATACGTAAAATATTTGTCAAGTAAAATTATAAATTAAAAGAGTAGAAATATAACTTTAATCATTTGGATGGTATTTCGTACACAATAAAAGTAAATACACGTAAAATGTAATATAATATCATATTGTTACGTATCCTGAGGTTTAATTCGGGATACGTAATATATAAATAATTATAGATAAGTTTTATCCTGGAGATATTAAGTGCCCCAGGTATTTTAATACTTACATATGAGATTAAAGTTGATATGTGTTGATAAATGTTATAGATATGTTGATGACCTCGGGTATTAAAGCTGGTTGAACTTAACTGCGTTAAGTTCTAGATTATAGAAGGAAGTTATCACAATTAAATAAACACACTGAATACTTTTAGTTTAATTCACTGACTTTATTATAAGTAAATATGAAAAAGCGTCTAAGTCAATAAATCTGAATGAATGATTAACCTGTAAGATTATTATACTCGGAAGTTCGTTCTAATCGAATATAAGTCTCCTAAACTAGACCTAATGTTAGTAGGCCAGTTATCATGGGAGTATGTAAGAGTAACTGAGAGGAACTGACAGGAGCTAAGAGTCGAACTGACTTTAGGGCAGTTGTGGGTATATTATATAAACTAATTAGTAACTGCCCAGGTAATTGGATTTAGGTAGGATTGTCCAATACGCGGAAGCGTCGGTCTCGTCATGTCAAATTAACGAAAGCGTCGTTGATTATTTCGGGGGGAAATCGTGAGGGGATTTATGCAACTCTTCGTTGCCTAAAATATTTCTAAATGCGTCATTAATGACCTTCGATTTTATATTTCTGTCAATTTATAAGGAGCCGGATCTGAATTGGTGAAATAGGATATTAAAGAATGTGTGAAAGAGGAAACGCAGGTATGTTAGCTGTCGATTTACGAGCTAACATAAGCAGGAATAATTTTATATAAATGTGTAAATAAATATATAAATATTGATATAATTAAATATATAAATATTAAAGAATGCGGATGCGATAGCTCAAATTATGACCTATCATACGTAACATCTCCCTCCCGGGAATCCAATCATCCCGATTGGAGTAGGTGGGGGAGATGGGGTTGATAAGGGGCGGCAAAGGGGATAGGGTTTCTTCTGGTATTTTGTGACGTCTGCTGTCTGTGTCAATACAATAATGTTTACAATGGTTAGAGTACAAAATAATATGCTTATAATAGGAAGTACAATAGTAAAAAGTTTAAAGTTTTACTTAAGATAATAATTTAAGAAAATACAATATTATTCGAAATGTTTTAAAATAATTGATATGGAAATAATAATTTTATATGATATAATAATATATAATAAAACTGTATATAATAAAAAGTAAAATAATTTTTTTTTTTTTTTTTTTTTTTTTTTTTTTTTTTTTTTGCGTAGGAAGTGGAGAAATGCATTACGCATACTGTTCAGCATCCGAACTGACAGTTATGTGGGACTCGACCTACTTTGCCTATACCCACTAAAACTCCACTCCCTTCCTACCTTATGCGAGCCTATCCCGGGACCGTTTTCACATTACTTCAGAACAGGTTCAAGGCCATTTAGTTCTATTCATGAACTCCATCTTTTGACTTGCATCCACTGACTCGCCAGTCTGGTTAAGGACTCCGTCATTCCATCTGGTTGAAATTTCGTCTTTATGTACTGTCATCTTTAATAAAATATATGTTAGCTAAAAAGATACGTTAATTCTCATTATCATCAAAAAGAAGGTTAATAAATAAATAAATAAATAAATAAATATATATAAATAAATAAATAAAAATTATCCTACCATCTACTATTGCTTGCGGTATCAAGAGTAGCTGCAGGGATGATAGTATGTTAGTACAACAGCTGCAGTCATCAGGATAACCGCAATACGTCTTAATATTAGCCTATACCTTGGACTTCAGGTTTTTTGGTGCGGAGTATGTACTCCACGTACTGGCCAATTTCGGACCATACTTCTTCATTTTAAAGCATCAGGCCAACCACATTTTCAGGTGTGATTTGACCGATGTTAGCTTCTAATTGAAACTTTTTAGCAGCGCACCTATCGCATTTGAAGAATGTGTGTTCCGGCGTGTCGTCTTTGCCAGGACAGTATATACATTCCGCACTATTCATCTTCTGGATCCGAAAGAGGTAGGAGCAAAAAAGTCCATGTCCGCTTAGGAATTGGGTCAAAAAATAATTAATGTCCCCATGCCCTCTATTTATCCAAGGTGATATCTCTCCCATCAACCTCTTGGCCCATTTGCTCTTCGCGTAGTCGGTCCAACGTTCCTGCCAATCGCTTAGGCTGATCTGGCACGAAGTAGCCTTCGCGCGGTCAATACCTTCAGTAAAATAATTAGGATTAGAACATTAGTTGTATAATAAAATTTATATATATTTATGTTATAAATCTAGTTAGAAAAATTGAGAGTGAATATATAAAAAAGTTTTATGATAAATAAAATTATTTTATAAAATTAAAATATTTCAGAAGACATTTTTCTGTGTTTTTCCCTTGGATCTTTATTGTAGAAGTTTGTTTCATATTGATTGATGCTGCTGTTATCTGATATCAATCTATATAAATTAGTTTTAAAAACCCCCGAGACAATATATACCCAAAACTTGGAGTACGTAGAGATAAGTGGTGAGGTTTTAAAATTTTAAAATTTTATGAGTTTTGAATGGAAAAAAGGTTTAAAATTGATAAATTTTATAAATTTTTAATGTATTTTGATTTATAATATAAGAGTTGATTGAGAATATTGGAAAAATCATACAATTTTTACAAGTATTATGGGTTAAAGAGTTTAAAATTGATAAATTTTATAAGATTTTTATGTAATTTGGTTTATAAAATTGTAATTTATTGAAAATATTGGAAAAATCGTTCAATTTTTGCAGATATTATCGGTTAAGAGGTTTAAAATTGATAAATTGTATAAGATTTTTAAGTATTTTGGTTTATAAAATGGTAATTTATTAGAAATGTTGGAAAAATTGTTGAATTATTTTTAATTATTATAGATTAAAGGGTTTAATTGATTAATTTTTAATTGATAAATTTTATAAAATTTTAATGTAACTTGATTTATAAAATGAAAATTTATCGTAAATTAGTAAAGTTAATAAAGTTAATAAAATTAATAAAGCTGTTAAAACTTTAAAAATTTGGTTATTATGCATGATTTTATTTTAAATTAGTTTTTTCGATTTTTGCCTAGATTTTTCGCATTTTTAGGGCAATTTTCATAAATAAATTTTAAAAATGGTTTAAATTTGTTAAAAAATTATATTTCATTGTGTGGCTATTAATAATTATTGATTTGCAACTCTTTATTGTTTAAAAATTATTTCAAATTTATTTTAAAATTCGCGGTTAATTTTAAGTTGGCTGTAGTGTACCAACTTCGGATTTCTTTAATCTTTGTTTTGATTGCTGTAATTTTCAACTCGTGTTTGATCTTTCTTGTGCTTGTAATATTTTATAATTGTTGAAAGTGTTTTACTAAACATAATGAAAAATCAGGTAAGATTTTGTTATTATTTTATTTCTATTAATTAGTTTTCGTTTAATTTCTTGTTTCAATTTATAATTATTTTATGTCAGTACAATAGTTAGGTTATGTTTTTGTTATGCTAGTTTTATTTGTGTATGTGAATGTCTGTGATGAATATCGTTATAGTAGGGAATAGATGTATATGTTACGAAGGTTTATATGATTCTGCGGTATAGGTGAAAAATTGCGGTATAGGGGGAAATATATGTTATAAGTAAAGTTCTTATAATTATAAGATGTTAGTAAAAAAAATGGTAGAGTTTATATAATTTTATGGTATAGGTGAGAAATTGCGGTATAGGGGGAATGTCCCGTATTGTACATTTATATTGTAGTTGTATATATGTAAATATGTTAATGTATATTGTAAGAGGGGAGAGAGTACTTGCCGGTCGGCACCTTAGTGCCCGCATGGCTTTGATAGACATAAAATGTCTAAATAAATCACGTTAATACACATTAATTTAAAGTGTGGTTTTTATACAACCCTTAACCTTAAAACCTTCACCCTTATCACGATCCAGCTAATATAAATACAACCGTTGGAGTGATTTAACAATAATCAAAAGTTTTATAATGGCAGTTATCTTTTTTCGTATTTAACGAGCACACATGCTGTCGTCAAGGCCGTTCGCTTGCCAGGAAGTTTTTTTAAAAAAAAATTGTGTGTTATAGCAATAGAAATTTATAAAAGTGTTTAATATATTTTATTGCAACAATATTTTTCAAAAGTGGTAAAGGTAAAGGTTGAATTTGGTGTTAATTGCAAAATCAAAGTGCGGCACAAAATAATTAATACAGTCCACGCAATAATTTCAACATGGCGAAATTTTTCAATTAAAATAAAATTCAACCTGGCGAATTTTATTAGAAAAGTATCGTAAAAAATTTCAACTTGGCGAAATAAAAATTCAAAATTATCACAATAAATTTCAACATGGCAAAATTTTTTTTTTTTTAATTAAATAAGTTCAACAAGGCAACTTTCATTGAAAAATTTATTGTGAAAAATTTTCGACTTGGCAAAGTTTTCTGCTTATCAAAATCATAAAAATTTAAAAAAAAAAAGAAAATTAATTACTAAAATTCAACAATTCAAGTGTAAAAAAGGAGGGAAAAACCAAATTTTTTATAAAGAAGAAGACAATCACGTGATTCTTCTACAAAATCATTTTTTGCGCTATCATCACTATGGGGGCCGTATCAGAAAACGAATTTATTCAGTCGAAGGCCATATTTTCTCACCGAGTTCGTCTGCTACTAAATTTTATAAGACAGCAATCACGTGTTTCTTCTACAAATATTCTTTTTGGGGTCATCGTTTTGGTGTGTTGCTAGCAGATCAGTAAGCGGCCATTTCTTTTTTTCAACGAATTCTTCTGCTACTGAATCACATATGGGTCATTCCAGTCACGATGCATCAAATTTTCACCTGATTTCATCAGATTTTTCACCTCTTTTACTACTTTTAGATTAAAGATATGTATTATTTTCTACTTTTTAATTTTTTTTTAAAATTATAGTGTTGTAAATAAAAATACATAAAGTGGCCTGCTATTAATATTAACATTGTTAATAGTAGAATGTTATTATTATTATTATTAAAATATTATGCATATTACTAAATTAAGATTTTACAACATTTTACAAAAACAATTAAAATTATATACTTTACTTAATCATATGTCCCATCTACTTTTTATAGTTTGATACTCTCTCTATCACTCAATTGTGTATTTTATTTTAAAAAAAATTTAAATTATCTAATTATTTCCTTTTTTTTCTAATACTTATACTTAAGCAATTCTTAAAAAAAAAAAAACAAACTTTATTTTTTAAATATTTACTTTCATTAATTTAATTATGTTAACTTAAATTAATAATTTCTTTTCTTAAATTTCAAATAACTTAATCTTTCATTAATTAAAATTTTGTTTTTCTTTTTAAAATAAAAATGCTTTTAAATCATTAAACTCATTTAAACTTATAAATTTTTTCTGCTTGTCCATGTATTACCTGTAATGTAATGTCTTTAATTTATTTATTATTTTAATTTTAAAATTCTCTCTATTAAATTAAAATAATGTTACAGAGGTACTTTCAATTTTGGTTGGTATCAAGAAGTCTTTCAGCGTGCTGTTGCAAAAATCGGGCAGTCTTGGCAATCAAAAAGAAGTGGACACATAATTCAAGGAAGCTAAAATTACATAATATGGCAAAAAATTCTAATTTAATTATCATTAGTTTTATATTTAAAACATTAGTTTTTTATTATTTATGTAATCATTTCAGAAATTGTTTTTTAATAACTGAAAAAATTAAGCTTTTTATAAATTTTCATTGTTCTAAAGTAATTCTTTAACTAAAATTTAAATATTGTAAAAATTTTGTCATGAAACTTATTAATTTCTTAAATTTTATTTTGACATTTCTTTTCATACTCAATAATCCTTATTCTGTTTAAAGATAGGAGAGTGGTAGATGTCAAAATTTGTAAATTTATATATTTTCTTTCAACATTTTGCGATAAAACTCAATAATTCGTATTCTAACCAAAGATAGGAGAGTTGCAAATGTTAAAATTATAAATTCTTAAATTTTACTTCAACATATCCTGACTAAAAACTCATTAATCCGAATTCTAATAAAAAGACAGGAGAGTTGTGGATGTCAATGCACTTAATGCTATATACTTCTCATAATATGACAAAATTTATTTTATAAATATCTTCTTGACTGTTCTTTTCTTAAATTAGATTAGCTTTAAATTATTAAAATCATAAATTATTGTTGGTCAAAAAGTTAATTCCTTGATTAATCGTAATCTATTTTTTGCCAGGATATCTTAGATTAGCAATACTAGTCTTATTGACTACTTGATTATCATGTTAATTTAACTTTATAATTTTCCATCTATAATGTAAAATTAAGCGGGAAGAAACGCTGAACTGCTTTTTAAATTTATAAAATGATAGAAATTTATAACTAAAAATTGAAATTAATCATTGTAAACTAAACTAAATTATCAAATTTATAAATTATTGTTCATGATAGCTTAATAATTTATTAAATAATTTATTAAATAAATAAGCTTTAAATAGAGGAAATCAAGTGCATGTTTTATATACTGATATTTCTAAAGCTTTTGACTCAGTTAGTCATAAATTATTATTACTTCAGAAACTTTTCTCATATGGTGTAGAAGGTAACTTATACAATTGGTTTAAATCATATTTGTCTAATAGAAAACAATTTGTAAAGTTAAATCAATCTCTTTCTAAACAAATAAATTATATTTCTGGTGTTCCTCAAGGATCAAACTTAGGACCACTCCTTTATATAATTTATATAAACGATTTGAAACAATGTATAAGTAAATCAAATTTTTTATTATATGTTGATGATCTCAAAATATTTAAAGAAATTAGAAATAACAAAGATATAATAAATTTTAAGAAAGATATAAAAAAATTAAATAATTGGAATTATCTTAATAGTCTATCATGCAATCTGTCAAAATGTAAAATAATGATTTATGACACAAGAAATTCTAAAAAAAATAAAAAAACTCAATATAAAATTGGCAAAAAAATAATTGAACAAACATCACTAATGAAAGATCTTGGTATAATTTTCGATGAAAATTTGAACTTTAATGTACAAATACAAAGTATGATATCTAAAGCTAAAAAAAGAATTTATAATTTAAAAAAAATGTTATGTAAATTAAAAACAATTGATTCTTTAAAATTATTTTATAATTCTCATATTAAATCAATATTGAATAAAAAATTTAATATAATAACTTTAGAATCATCTAGAAGTATTGCTGATATTAAATTCTTATATAGAGTATTTAATAAAAAAATTGATTCGACTGAAATTTTATCAACTATTAATCTGCATGTTCCTAAAAGATCAGGCCTCAGAGATAGAAATATTCTGTTTAGTTTACCTACAGAATTCCATAGAAATAACAAAATATCTTCTCTTTACAGAATAATAGAAAGTTTTAATATGATTAATAAAAAAATTGATATATCTAATGGATCAGAAGTTAGTTTTATTAAGAGTTTAAAAATACACCTTGGTAAATTTGCATAATATAAATTGTTGATACTTAAAAATATTTTATTGTACGGCTATTCAACATTTACACCTTTAATTTGAAATATATCTTTTCTAATTGTTCAATAATATAATTATTGTGTTATATATTTAATTTTTAATTATTTTAATGTAAATACTAAAAATTTAATTTTCTTTCACATATTGTAAAATATTGTAAAAGGGTTTGTCCCGTCGATTCTTTAAATAAATAAAAAAAAAATTAAAAAAATAAAAATTCAATTAATTAATTTTTACATCTTGTAATGCAATCTAAACAAATTGTATTTTCCTTTAATTTTTTTTTATTTATTTATTTTTTTTTTACCTTGACAAAAATTAAGACAGGAGAATGCTCCGTACAGTTGTAAATATAAATTGTATATATTCAGATTTTAAGCTACTTAGTAACCTTTTTAATGTTAAATCTTTTTTAATTTTTTACTTATTAAATATTTTAAAACTTTTTCTTTTTATTATAATTTTACATCCCCTGATGTAAAATTAAGCCGGGAGAATGTTCCGTATTGTACATTTATATTGTAGTTGTATATATGTAAATATGTTAGTGTATATTCTAAGTGGGGAGAGAGTACTTGCTGGTCGGCATCTCAGTGCCCGCATGGCTTTGATAGACATAACATCTCTAAATAAATCACGTTAATACACATTAATTTAAAGTGTGGTTTTTATACAACCCTTAACCTTAAAACCTTCACCCTTATCATGATCCAGCTAATATAAATACAAACAGGGAAATATACATATTATAAGTAAATATTTGTGATTTAGAGATGTAATGTAAAAAAATAAATATGTTATGCGTAGATTTTATATGATTTTATGTTATAGGTGTGAAATTGCGGTATAGGGGGAAATATACATATTATAAGTAAATATTTGTAATTTTGAGATGTAAGGTAAAAAAGTGTATGTTGTGCGTAGATTTTATATGATTTTACGGTATAGGTGTAAAATGGCGGTATAGAGGGAAATATGCATATTATAAGTAAATATTCGTAATTTTGAGATGTAGATGTAGATGTATACATACGCAAACATGTGTTTCTATTAAACATACATATAATACATGTGTGTTCTAAGCAGTTTATAGTGTTGCCGATTATGTAAAAAATAGAAATGCATTTTTGCTAACGTTTGTTTTTAGAATGAATTTAAATTTTTTTAAACTTTGTTGAATTTTGTGTAAATATTTTTAAAAGGAAGTTATTATCTATGAAATGCGTGCTGGTTTCCGATTTTTGCAGTAAGATTTTTGTGTGGGTAAATAAACATGAAAAAAAACGAAAATTAAAAATTAAAATTACGTTACTTAAAATTATTTGTGCATTTTTTTTTCTTTCTCTCTATTTATTTTGCGTAAATTCATAGTTGAGAACATTGCTCGTTTATGAAAATTATGTATTGATTAATACAGTGATGCACATTTAATTTTGCGTTTATTTAAAGTTGAAGAGAGATCTTGGTTGGACAAAAAAATGAATATTGCAGTAGTATTGTAATAAAAATTGTATATGTGTTAATGAATTGGTTAATTGGTTATCCTTTCTTTCACTCCATGCGACTGAGTATAACTTATAAAGTGCAATTATGCTGTTTTTAAGATTAGCTATTATGAAAATATTATGTCATTTCAGCGTCAAGGGCAAAACTCTATGTGATCAAAGGTTATAAAAATTTTATCACTATAATTATTTCTCTTTCGTTTATAAAATGCGATTCGCGTCTCTGGTTCTCTGGCAAAATTTTCCTTCCAAAATTTTTTTTTTTTTTTGTTGTTAGCTATTTATTATTTATTATTAAAAATTTTTCTTTTTAATTTTTGTGTTAAGAAGAAAAAGATAAAAAAAATACACACACATGTACATGTATATTGGTAATTTTTTATTATTATTAATATCGTTTATTTTCATATATTAAGAATTTCAAGGAGCTTTGTGCAAACTTAATTTATGCGATTATATATATAAAAAAGACTGTAAAATATTTATTTAGATTAATTTAGTTGTCAAGGGTGGTCTTTTTATAAATTTCTACAAGGGCACAATAAAAGATTACATATTAGCTAAGTCTAGAGTGATTTATATTAAGATATATTTAGATTATGTTTATGATTAGATGCTTAAGTGATAAACGTAAACTAATAATAGTTATTTATTAGGTATCGATATAGTGGATTTATTGTAAATATGGATATATATATGGTTAGTATAAGAAATTTCAAATATATATATATATATATATGGGAAAAAATAATTTTAAAAGATCATAATCTGATTATAGTTATGAACGTTAAATTATGTAAATATTTAAAAGGTTTTTGTAGTACTTGCATGTGGAAAAAAAATTATTTAAATCTGTAAGTTAATCTGTGTTTTCCACGGGTTTTCACAGATATTTAAGTATGTCTGAGAGAAATTTGAATTAATCTGCTAACATCGTAATAAACGTTTTTTAAACTAACACATATAAAATTTTCTATGTACACGTAAAACTTTGAGATAAAAAGTAAAAAAAATAGAATAAAATATAGTGCTTCGTAAATACTTGTTCTTATGCATTATATTTATCAGAACTTTATAAAATTTTCATAGTTTAAAACAATGTATTATTTTTCAAATCATACTTATAAAAAATAAATTATATTTTTATATTTGTTTATTTATATCGTTTGTCAATTTATAGCTGAAGTCGTTATTATTATTTTTTTTTTTGTATTCATAGAATAATATAAAAAAGGTAAAATAAAATCAATTACGTTTACTCCTACAAAGGGCCAAAATGCATTCCTTATAAAAGGGATATTAACTTAAATATTTAACACCCAATAAAAAGATATTAGTAGCTCACCTTAGCAATAAATTTTAGTGGAATAATTGTGGAAGGTAAAAATCTGAATGATAAAAATTGAGTTAAAAAAAAAATTCCTTTTTGTAGTTTTCTTTTGTTTATTATTGATAACATTTTTCACAACAGTTCAAAGTTTGTATTTCAATGTTAAGTTGTTTCAATCTTAAATTTTCGTCATTTTATTGTTCGTTATTTTGTTAACTTTTTCTCCATGTATTTTATACTTATATACTATTATTAATTATTTATTACTTATTATTTATTATTTACTACTTATTATTTCTTTATTATTATTATTATTATTATTATTGTAAACAACATGGGTATAGTTATTATTACAGCGAAAACTATATAAAGACTTTTCAATGAATTTGAATTTAACGTAACTTTATTACCACTTATAACAAAAAAGGAAAATAAGATAAAATTAAAAATATTAATTTTGAATATATGAAAAATTATGATTAAGACTGTATAAAAAAAAATAATAAAAGACAACTTAAAAATGTTTGTTTTGTTGTTTATGTATGCTCCGATAGAGAAAAAAAAATACTTAGTAGTTACATTTTAGATTTGACTTAGGGTATAAATAAGATTTTTTTTTTTTTTTTTGTTAATTATGAGGGTTGTAGGTGTATTTTGTTATAATATTATTATTTATTTGTATGATTTGTCAGTTTGTATGATTTTTAAGTAATAATGTGTAATTTAAAGGATTAAAATCGATAGTATTTTCAAAATATGAATATAATACGGCTTATTTTACATGAATTTGTTGATTTATATGAAAAAATTAGGTTAATTTTTGAATCGTAAAAATTCATCAATTTTTATAGTTTTTAATTAATAATTTATAATTTAAAGGGTTAAAAATAATAAAAAATTTAAATTTGGGTGTAATATATCTTGTAGAACATGAATTTATCAATTTGTATGGAAAATTTAAGTTAATTTTCGGATCATAAAATTTAAATAATTTGGATATAATAAAGTTTATTTTGCCTGGATTTACAGGTATAGTAGTTTTAATTATCGCGAGAAAAAATTTGAAATATGAAAAAAAAAATGAATTTGGGATGTGCGGTTTTTCGGATGTGCAGTTTTTCGGATGTACAGTTTTTTATTTTATGTATTAAAAAAATGAATACTGGATATAATTTTAGGATGTGCAGTTAAAATATATTTTCGGATGTGCCGTTAAAATATAAAAAATGTCTGTTGGGATGTACGGTTTTCCGGAGGATTTATTAATAATTTGAAGTATTAGGTAAAAAATATAGCTAGATATATTTATATATTTTTTTTTTGTTTTATAAAAATTTTAAAAAGAATTATAACTAATAAGATTATTAAATGAATTAAATCTATTAAGAAATGATATTAATTATCTACTTCCAGTAGATAGTAAAATGGGTCGATCCTATTAAATTTTTGACCAAGGTGGGGCCCTAGATGGCCGCAAAGGGGGTCTAAACGAATTAAAGGGAAATGAGGGAAATTCCGGGGATTAACCTAAGGCTGGTATAAAAAAATTATATAAAAATGAGATTAGCATGCATTCTATTTAAGAATATTTAAATGAAATTTACAATGTTTTCATAAGAGCCGTAATGAGAAAAAAATAAGTAACTTAAGAAAAATGAAATTTCAGTAATTTTTTTGATTTATTTAGTTTAATAGAGATTAATTAATTGTAATTTTACCGATATATGCAAATGCAGTTAAATTTTGAATTTTGAGAATTTCGTTACTTTGGATTTTTGCAATTAAAATGTTTCCTTTGGAAAATTAATTTAGGCAATATTTTGATAAATTTAGTTTAGTACGAGATAATTAATTATGTATTTATTGATGGGCATAAAAAATGCAGTTAATTTTTAAATTTAAAAAATGTTGCTATTTTCTTAATTTTTATGGAAGAAAGTTTTCATTAGCTAGGGTCAGTGGCTGCAAACTATTTAGAATTTCAGACCAATATAATTTACTTGGTATAAAGAAAATCTTTTCGTTTAATATAAGTTAATTATTTAAGCTATTTAGTCATAAATTTACCGCTAGGTATAAAAATGAAGTTAATTTTAAATTTACAAACTTTCAGTATTTTATGATTTTTGCCCTTAAAAATTGTTTTTGCAAAATTAAATTTGGTAATATTTTGGAAATTCTAGTTGATTATGAGTTAATTAATCAAAGATTTACCGATAGATATAAAAAATGCAGTTAAATTGTGGTTTCGGAAAGTTTCAGTATTGTATGGTTTTTGCCCTAAAAAATTGTTTATGCAAGATTACTTTTGGTAATATTTTGGATATTTTAGTTTAATATGAGTTAAATAATTAATGATTTACCGATAGATATAAAAAATGCAGTTAAATTTTGTTAATAGAAAATTTTAGTATTTTATGATTTTTGGCCTAAAAAATTGTTTTTCGTAAATTTAATGTTGGTAATATTTTAAAAATTTTAGTTTGACTTGAGTTAATTAATCAAAGATTTACCGATAGGTATAAAAAATGCAGAAAAAAAGAAACATTTCATTGAATATAAGTTAAATAATAAATTTAATTATTAAAAATAAATTATATTTAATTTTAATCTAATAAAAGTTTAGTTTTAATAAAATTTGCGCTGAAAGATTGCTTTTGGAACGTTAATTTCAAGCAATATTTTGATAAGTTAGGGTTTAATATAAGTTAACTGATCTTAATTTTATCAATAGATTTAAAATATGTAGTTAATTTTTTTTAAATTTTAGTGTTTTAAGATTTTTGCGCAAAAAAAAAAATTCTTTTGCAAGGCTAATTTTGGAAATATTTCGATATCTTAATCCTATCCAATCCTATATATATAAATCTTTAATTATGTGTGTGTGTGTGTGTGTGTGTGTGTGTGTGTGTGTGTGTGTCCGAACGCGATAAACTAGAAAACGATAAAAGCTACAGACATACGGTTTACGGCAAAAGATGGCAAAAATTACGGGTCAAAACATAGGGTACATTTTATTTCGATTGATAACGACAAAAAATTTTTATGTTGAAAAAACTGAATTTTCAAGAAAAAAATTTTTATCAAATTTTCAAAAAAAACTAAAAAAACTGAAAACCGAGGGAAAATTTTACCATAAAAAAGAATTTCATTCAATTTGGGCATATTTTTTACGTATCCACCTAAATTTTTAAGGTAATCGGTTCGATCTGTCAAAAGTTACAATCATTTTTCAAAAATTATAAAAGTTTAGGACTAATATTATATATATTTCTAATTTCTATAAAAAACAGAAAAGTAAGGAAAAATTTTAATGTGGAAAAGAGTTTCATTCGATTCGGACATATTTTTTACGAATTCACCTAAATTTTCAAGTTAATCGGTTCGATCTGTCAATAGTTACAATCATTTTTCGAAAATTATAAAAGTTTATGACTAATCCTATCCTATATATATATAATCTTTACTAGCTGCCTCCGGCTCGCTTCGCTCGCCCCGGCAGCCACCATGGGGGCTGCGCCCCCCTGGACCCCCTGCGGCTTTATTTTTCCAATAATATGTTGTTTTAGGTTACTCAATATTTTGTAAAATTACCTTTTTTTACCCGAAGTATTATCTAAAATTTACTGAATCATAAAAATTACTGGCTTATGAACCCAGACAGATAATTAGTGATCAGCAATACAAAGCTGAGCTACCCTTCCATAGGATCCACAAGTAGTCATTGTTTCCCTCGAATTCTAGGGTTCTGTCTGATAATAGCTGTTCAAGCTTTTTTTAGTTACTATATTCAGTTACTACATCAGTGGCTGATAAAAATAAGAAATATATATAATATAAGTCCTAAACTTTTATAATTATCGAAAAACTATTGTAACTTTTGAAAGATCGAACCGATTATCTTGAAAATTCAGATGGATACGTAAAAAATATACCTGAATCGAATGAAATTCTTTTTTATAAAAAAATTTTTCCTCGGTTTTCAGTTTTTTTGTTTTTTTTTTTAAATTTGATAAAAATTTTTATTTTGGAAATCCAGTTTTTTCAAAATAAAAATTTTGCCGTAATCAATCGAAATAAAACCTAGCTTATGTTTTGACCCGTAATTTTTGCCGTGTTTTTCCGTAAACTCAATTTCTGTAGCTTTTATTGTGTTCTCGTTTATCACCTTATCACCGACATACAAACATACATAAGTAAAGATTTATATATATAGGATGTAAATTTGAAATCCAAATTTTATGCTAAAAAATATATGTAACTCTGGAAACATCAAACCGATTTGCTTGAAAATTTAGGTGGACACGTAAAAAACAATTCTTAATCATAAAAAAACTTTTCTGATTACAAAAAAATTCCAAGTTTTTAAGTTAATTATGATTTTTTTGAAAATTTACGAAAACATCAAGAATGATCACTTTTTTGAAAAAACGTTTTTTTGGCGACAAAAATTTTCTTTCGCATTAATCCAAATCCTGTATAGCCTATGACACTCCTGCAATTTTTCCGCGTTTTTTGCCGCAAACCGCCCCTTTCTAGCTACTGTCGTCTAGGTGTGATTATCAAACTAAAAAAATTCTCTATCGGCATATATATATATATAGAATAGATATAGATATAGATATAGATAGATATAGATATATAATAATAATAATAATAATAATAATATATATATAAATCTTTAATTATGTGTGTGTGTGTGTCCGAACGCAATAAACGAGAAGACGATAAAAGCTACAGACATGGGGTTTACGGCAAAAGACGGCAAAAATTACGGGTCAAAACATAGGCTAGGTTTTATTTCGATTGATAACGACAAAAAATTTTTATGTTGAAAAAACTGAATTTCCAAGAAAAAAATTTATATCAAATTTTTAAAAAAAAACCAAAAAAACGGAAAACCGAGGAAAAATTTTACTATCAAAAAGAATTTTATTCGATTCGGGCACATTTTTTACGTATCCACCTAAATTTTCAAGCTAATAGGCTGGATCTGTGAAAAGTTACAATCATTTTTCAAAAATCTTAAAAGTTTAGGACTAATATTATATATATTCGTAATTCTTACCGGTTACTAATTTAGTACCTCAATAGAGTAATTAAAAGAAACTTGTACAGGTATTATCAGGGTGAATACTAGAATTGGTAGTTGAGGGAAGCAATGCCACTTGCGGATCCTAGGGAAGGGTAATCAAGCTTTGTATCGCTGAGGCTGAGTCCAGATATAGTGCGATACGCATGCGACAATGAAAAGCGTGCGTTAAAATGTATTGAATCCCTATACTAAAGTCGCACGCTTTTTTATTATCGCATGCGAATCGCGCTGTGTCTGGACTCAGCCTGATCACTAAATATCCGCCTGAGTTCCAACGTCCGTGATTTTTATGATTCAGTAAATTTTAGATAATAATTCGGGTAAAAAAAGGTTGTTTTACAAAATATTGAGTAAGCTAAAACAACATATCTTAGTGAAAAATCAAGTTGCAGGGGTCCAGGGGGGCGCAGCCCCCTTGGCGGTTGCCGAGGTGAGCGAAGCGAGCCGGAAGCAGCTGGTTTATATATAAATCTTTAATTTTGTATGTTTGTCCGAAATAGGTAAACTAGAAAGTGATAAAAGTTAGAGATGCGGGGTTTGCGGCAAAAGATGGCAAAAATTATGGGTCAAAACATAGGCTAGGTTTCGATTGATAACGACAGAAATTTTTTATGTTGAAAAAACTGAATTTACAAGAAAAAAATTTTTATTAAATTTAAAAAAAAAAACCAAAAAAACAAAAAACCGAGGAAAAATTTTACTATCAAAAAGAATTTCATTCGATTCGGGTATATTTTTTACGTATCCACCTTATATTTTCAAGGCGATCGGTTCGATCTGTCGAAAGATACAATAATTTTTCGAAAATTATAAAAGTTTAGGACTAATATTATATATATTTCTAATTTTTATCAGTCACTGATGTAGTAACTGAATATAATAACTAAAAGAAACTTGAACAGCTATTATCATCAAGCAGAACCCTAGAATGGATAGTCGAGGGAAACAACGACTGCTTGTGGATCCTATGGAAGGGTAGCGAAGCTTTGTATTGCTGATCACTAATTATTATTCTGGATTCGTATGCCCGTAAGTTTTATGATCCAGTAAATTTTTAGATAATACTTCGGGTAAAAAAAGGTTATTTTACAAAATATTGAGTAACATAAAACAACATATTTTTGGAAAAATAAAGTTGCAGGGGTCCAGGGGGGCGCAGCCCCCTCGGTGGCTGCCGGGGCGAGCGAAGCGAGCCGGAGGCAGCTAGTACTATATATATTTGAAAATTTATTTGTTTGTCTGTCTGTCTGTCTGTCCACTCATCACGCAAGAACCGCCGAACCAATTGGCATGAAACCGGTGCCAAAATAAAGATAAAAAGTCTGCGGGTGACATAGGCCCTATATTTTCTGATTAGCTGTCGTAGTTTTTGAGATATTTAATTTTTAGTATTTTTGAACTTGATAAAATTTTTTAAAAATTTTAACAAAAATTGAAATATCTCGAGACTATCGAAAAATTTAGCTATCGCACTTCATAGTATTCGATTCAGCACTAATTTTTACGTATTCTCTGAAATTTTTATTCAAAACGGAGGTATCTTTAAAATTTTATAAAATATTTTTAAAGCTGGTAAAAAAATTTTTTTCATTTTTTTATTTTTATGGTATTTCTAATCATTTATTTGTGGGTCTGTGTATATTATAATGTAATTTATATTCTATATTAAAATGTAATTTATGCGTACTTAGTTAAATTTTTATTAAAAACGTACGTTGCTTTAAAATTAAAAAAAAAAAAAATAAAATTTTTTACTATATCATAATACTATATATATTTGAAAATTTATTTGTTTGTTTGTCTGTTTGTCTGTTTGTCTGTACCCTAATGACTCAAGAACCACCAAACCGATTGGCATGAAACCGGCGTCAAAATGAAGAAAAAAAAAATGCGGTTGACATAGGCCCTATATTTTTTGATTAACTATCGTAGTTTTTGAGATATTTAATTTTTAGTATTTTTGAACTTGATAACATTTTTTAAAAATTTTATCAAAAATTGAAATATCTCGATACTATCGAAAAATTTTGGTATCGCACTTCATAGTATTCAATTCAGCACTAATTTTTACGTATTCTCTGAAATTTTTATTCAAAACGGAGGTATCTTTAAAATTTTATAAAATATTTTTAAAATTTTTTACTATATCTTAATCTTAATACTATATATATTTGAAAATTTATTTGTTTGTTTGTCTGTTTGTCTGTTTGTTTGTACCCTAATGACTCAAGAACCACCGAACCGATTGGCATGAAACCGGCGTCAAAATGAAGAAAAAAAAAATGCGGGTGACATAGGCCCTATATTTTCTGATTAGCAATCGTAGTTTTTGAGATATTTAATTTTTAGTATTTTTGAACTTGATAACATTTTTTAAAAATTTTATCAAAAATTGAAATATCTCGATACTATCAAAAAATTTTGGTATCGCACTTTATAGTATTCAATTCAGCACTAATTTTTACGTATTCTCTGAAATTTTTATTCAAAACGGAGGTATCTTTAAAATTTTATAAAATATTTTAAAAATTTTTTACTATATCTTAATACTATATATATTTGAAAATTTATTTGTTTGTTTGTCTGTTTGTCTGTTTGTTTGTACCCTAATGACTCAAGAACCACCGAACCGATTGGCATGAAACCGGCGTCAAAATGAAGAAAAAAAAAATGCGGGTGACATAGGCCCTATATTTTCTGATTAGCAATCGTAGTTTTTGAGATATTTAATTTTTAGTATTTTTGAACTTGATAACATTTTTTAAAAATTTTATCAAAAATTGAAATATCTCGATACTATCGAAAAATTTTGGTATCGCACTTTATAGTATTCAATTCAGCACTAATTTTTACGTATTCTCTGAAATTTTTATTCAAAACGGAGGTATCTTTAAAATTTTATAAAATATTTTAAAAATTTTTTACTATATCTTAATACTATATATATTTGAAAATTTATTTGTTTGTTTGTCTGTTTGTCTGTTTGTTTGTACCCTAATGACTCAAGAACCACCGAACCGATTGGCATGAAACCGGCGTCAAAATGAAGAAAAAAAAAATGCGGGTGACATAGGCCCTATATTTTCTGATTAGCAATCGTAGTTTTTGAGATATTTAATTTTTAGTATTTTTGAACTTGATAACATTTTTTAAAAATTTTATCAAAAATTGAAATATCTCGATACTATCGAAAAATTTTGGTATCGCACTTTATAGTATTCAATTCAGCACTAATTTTTACGTATTCTCTGAAATTTTTATTCAAAACGGAGGTATCTTTAAAATTTTATAAAATATTTTAAAAATTTTTTACTATATATTATATATATTCCACTCAAATTTTAGGGTATAGTATATTATATTATTGTATATTATATATTTGTTTGTTTGTTTGTCTGTTTGTCTGTTTGTCTGTACCCTAATGACTCAAGAACCGCCGAACCACTTGATATGAAACCAGTGTCATAATAAAGAATAAAAGTATTCGGATAACATAGGCTATAGTTTTCTGACTCAGCTTTCTTACTTTTGGAGATATTCAATTTTTACTATTTTTAGGATATATAAAATTTTTTGTAAATTTGCTTAAAAATTGAAATACCTAAAAAATATTATTAAATTTTACTGTCAGAATTGGTATTACTTAATTTGGCACTAATTTATACGTACTAAGTTAAATTTTTTTATTTTCTCTATTATAACTAGAGAATCAATCAGAACCTATAATTTTTCATTAATGTTTCACCTACGCTGCTCTGAATAGTTTGAATGTGTTTGCATAATTATAAATTTGCAATGAAAAATGATTTTTTGAAGCAAAACAAACAGAAGGAAATGTGACACAGGGGGGGGGGCGGAGCCCCCCCCTCCAACTTTTGCTAGTACTATATATATTTGAAAATTTATTTGTTTGTCTGTCTGTCTGTCTGTCCACTCATCACGCAAGAACCGCCGAACCAATTGGCATGAAACCGGTGCCAAAATAAAGATAAAAAGTCTGCGGGTGACATAGGCCCTATATTTTCTGATTAGCTGTCGTAGTTTTTGAGATATTTAATTTTTAGTATTTTTGAACTTGATAAAATTTTTTAAAAATTTTAACAAAAATTGAAATATCTCGAGACTATCGAAAAATTTAGCTATCGCACTTCATAGTATTCGATTCAGCACTAATTTTTACGTATTCTCTGAAATTTTTATTCAAAACGGAGGTATCTTTAAAATTTTATAAAATATTTTTAAAGCTGGTAAAAAAATTTTTTTCATTTTTTTATTTTTATGGTATTTCTAATCATTTATTTGTGGGTCTGTGTATATTATAATGTAATTTATATTCTATATTAAAATGTAATTTATGCGTACTTAGTTAAATTTTTATTAAAAACGTACGTTGCTTTAAAATTAAAAAAAAAAAAAATAAAATTTTTTACTATATCATAATACTATATATATTTGAAAATTTATTTGTTTGTTTGTCTGTTTGTCTGTTTGTCTGTACCCTAATGACTCAAGAACCACCAAACCGATTGGCATGAAACCGGCGTCAAAATGAAGAAAAAAAAAAATGCGGTTGACATAGGCCCTATATTTTCTGATTAACTATCGTAGTTTTTGAGATATTTAATTTTTAGTATTTTTGAACTTGATAACATTTTTTAAAAATTTTATCAAAAATTGAAATATCTCGATACTATCGAAAAATTTTGGTATCGCACTTCATAGTATTCAATTCAGCACTAATTTTTACGTATTCTCTGAAATTTTTATTCAAAACGGAGGTATCTTTAAAATTTTATAAAATATTTTTAAAATTTTTTACTATATCTTAATACTATATATATTTGAAAATTTATTTGTTTGTTTGTCTGTTTGTCTGTACCCTAATGACTCAAGAACCACCGAACCGATTGGCATGAAACCGGCGTCAAAATGAAGAAAAAAAAAATGCGGTTGACATAGGCCCTATATTTTCTGATTAACTATCGTAGTTTTTGAGATATTTAATTTTTAGTATTTTTGAACTTAATAACATTTTTTAAAAATTTTATCAAAAATTGAAATATCTCGATACTATCGAAAAATTTTGGTATAGCACTTCATAGTATTCAATTCAGCACTAATTTTTACGTATTCTCTGAAATTTTTATTCAAAACGGAGGTATCTTTAAAATTTTATAAAATATTTTTAAAATTTTTTACTATATCTTAATACTATATATATTTGAAAATTTATTTGTTTGTTTGTCTGTTTGTCTGTTTGTCTGTACCCTAATGGCGGAGCCCCCCCTCTCCAACTTTTGCTAGTATTAAATATAATATGAGTTAATTTATTATAAATATATCAACAGATGAAAAAAAATGTATTTAAAATTATAATTTGTAGAGATTGATTATTTTGAATTTTTGCATTGAAAAAATTGTTTTGTGTATTCGAATCAGATTTTGCATCATGGTGTAGGATATTACGGAAGTAGATAAGCATAAAAAAATGTATAAATGTATTTAGCGTGAAATTTCATTCAAGTATATGAAGCTTATTTGCAATGTTGTCATATGAAATTAATAAAATAAGTAAAATATGTAAAACATAAAATATCATTTAGTTCTGTAAATTAAGTGTACATTCTGTGTATATAAAGTGTACATTCTAAGAAAATAAAAAAAATCACGTATCAAATTTAATTTAAATTTCTTTTCAGGTACAAATTTTTAATAAATTAAAAAGTTTAAATATAGTACATTAATATCATAATAAAAAAGAAAAATTTTTTTTTTTTTATTTTAACGTTTAGTTATTTATTTATTTATCCATTTATATTTCTACCTTCATTAAAAAAAATAAAAAATAATATTCATATTATATAATATATATTTCATTCTTAGTAATTATGTTTCGGTCTATTTTTTTTTTTATAAATTTCTCCTTTTACTTAATCTCTTTTCTGCATGTCCCACATTTTTATATCATTTTATTTAAATTACTTACATACTATATTTTTTTTTTTTTTTTTTTTTTTTTTTTTTTTTTTTAAGGGAAATATGTGAATCTTACATCAGCCATGGAGTGTTTTTGGGCCTTAAAGGCAAATTTCCATGACCGCCCAGTTGTACAAAGTGTACAACTGGGAGACCACCGGCGAACGCGGTCGCCGGCTACGCCCCAGATTCTTACTGGATAAACACACTTTGAACCCCCCGCGCTTGTTTGTCCCGAACCGGAACTCCCTTTTCAGGTATAACTTCAGTTTGGGACGCGCAGCCTAGGCAGCTGGCCGCTGCCTTCCCCCCTGCCTAGGGGCAGGAGAGCTCTCTCCGATAGAAAGCCCTCCTGCTTCTTCTCCAACAAGGTGGTCCTTACGTACTCTGCTACTTTGTTCCAATTTTCGGAATTCCGTAGCATTTCCGGGACCACCGTCTCCGGCCTCCAAATCGGGAAGGGCGGGCGCCCCTCCGAGTAGCGAACACATTCGAAAAATGTGTGCTCTACTGTATCATCCACGCCTGGACAGTGCAAGCACTCCTTTGTTGCCACCTTATGCCAATGCTTCAACGTGACACGGAAGTACCCGTGTCCAGTTAAGAACTGGATAAGGTAGAAATCCACCTCCCCATGCTGTCGTCCCATCCATGCCTGCAGGTCTGAGATCAGTCTGCGCGTCCACAGGGCATTTTTCTCTTGGTTTTTTTTCCATCGTTTCTTCCATGCTTTCATAGAGTTGAAGCGGGCGCGAGTGGAAGCCACTTCGCGCTCTTCTACGCTCTCGTAGATGAATTTCCGCTCCAACGCTAGCAGGTCAATGGGTATCACCGAAGCAACAACCTGGATCGCCTCTAGAGATACCGTGTGGTATCCACAGGCGATCCTCACTGCCACCTGCCTCTGTACCGACGATATTTTTCGTCTGTACTTGGCAGTTTCTGTGGTCTTCTCCCAGACTTCTGATCCGTAGAGCAGGACAGAGTTGACGACTGACATCAGGAGCCTCCGCTTCCCTGGTTTGGGTCCCCCAATGTTGGCCATGAGCCTTGACAGGGAGGATGCGGCCAACGCTGCCTTTTCACACGACCTCTGAAATTGCTCCCAGAAGGTCAGCTTGTTACCAAGCTGAACTCCCAGGTATTTCACCGATGTTCTGGTTCGGATCGTGTGAGGGTTTCCGCCGTCGTCGATAATTACATCGAAGTCGGTAGGAACCCTTCGACGGGTCAGCAGTACGATCTCCGTTTTTGGGATCGCAAGCTGGAGCCCGTGATCGCCCATCCAGAGGTTGATCCGTCTCATGACTAGATTCAACCTCTTCTGGGTCACTTCCATGTCCCTGCCAGTTACGGTCAGGGCCACGTCGTCGGCGTACCCGATCAGGGAAACTCCTTCCGGGAGGTGGACGCGCAACAAGCCATCGTAAAAGGCATTCCACAGGTCCGGTCCGAGAACCGAACCTTGCGCGATGCCTGCACTCAATACCCTTTCACGCCTTCCATCCAGCGTGTCGTAGAGCAGTCTCCGGTCCCGCAGGTAATCCTTTAGTACGCTACCCAGATACCTGGGTATCCGGAAATCGTACTCGAGGGACCGGATCATGTCATCCCACCTGGCCGAGTTGAAAGCGTTTTTGACGTCCAGCGTTACCAGAAGGACGTCCTTGCGAATCGCAGACCGCTTTTCCCTCTCAGCCTCTACGGTATCCACGACACGCCGAATGGCGTCTATCGTGGAATGCCCTTCACGAAAACCATGCTGCTCCTCAGAGAGACCACCGCCCTCCTCGGTTGTTCTTCTGAGCCTTGCCCGGAGAAAGCTCTCCATCACCTTACCAATGGTATTTAACATACACAAAGGTCTGTAAGATGATGGAGAGTCCGGGGCTCCCCCCTTGCCCTTGTTCAAGAGCACGAGACGTGCCACCTACATACTACTACCTGCCACTTACACACTATTTACTTATATAATATTTAATTATTATACTTTTATTGAATTATTTTATATTATTATTATATTTCTTTTTTTTATTTTAACAAAATAACATCAATTTATAGGACATAAATTATTGAGCTTCAGTTAAATCTCCCGTAATTCCTCGGAACTTCTGAAACGAAGAGTATGAACTTGCTGAGCTGTACTGCAGCTATTTGTCAACCGATCGTCCCAGAGTAAATCGCTTCCCTGCAATTAGGCCCAGTTATATTTTTTTTGCTTTAGATTATATGTGAGGGCCATTCATCTCTCTTCCCAGATTCAGAAATCTAGCTCACCCCACTACGATGCGAGGGCCATTCATCCTTAAATCTAGGGATCGAAGATCTAGCTCGCCTCACAAGCTCGATCCAAACAATTATTTCCAACTAGGGAAAATTCCGAGCAGTTTAGGGGAGAAATGAAATTTATATACATTTTTACCTTTCATAATTATAAAGTTTTCTTTTGTAATTGAAAAATTTTATCCTTTTGTGTTTATAAAATTATTTATAAACTATATTTAGGTGAAATTTAATTTATCGTATTATTAATTCCTCTTTTTCATGAAAAAAAAAAAATAAATAAATAAATAAATAGAACAATAACTTTTGACATTAATTTTTTTTTTTTTTTTTTTAAATTTTGGTTTTTTATGTTTTTTTAAAAAATGTATACTTATTTATTAATTTTAAGACAAGAAGAGACAAAAGGGAATTATAACCAAGAATGTACTTAAATAAAATTAAAAAAGCATTTTATGTTTGTAAATTATGTATATGTTACCGTTAAAGTCCACTCTCCCGATAATGTTAACATTAACCAGTTAAAGTTAACTTTAGCGAAGCGTTTTCGTTAAAGTCCACGAAGACGATTAAAATGAATAAAAATACAACATTAACGGGTGTGTATACGATAAAGTTAACTTTAACCAATCCTTGTCAGTTAAAGTCCATGAAAGCGGTTTAGCATACTAAAAAAAATTTGTATTATAATATATTATATACGACTCTGGCTATAAGGCATCCAAGGATTTAGGTTAGGCTACTTTTTTAAAAATGCATTTCTTGGGACCAGTAATCAATCCTAGTTATAACACGCCCCTAGGGTTAGGTTAGGCTATTTTTTTTTAAAGGCATTTTCACGCAGTAAGGCATTCCCTAGAATTAGGGCAAGGTGGGCTTAAGAACCCATGCGCAAATTTGTAAACAATACTGTGACAATGCCTTTAAAAAAAAATAGCCTAACCTAACCCTTGGGGTGTCTTATAACTAGGATTGGTTACTGATCCTAAGAAATGCATGTTTAAAAGAGTAGCCTAACCATAGAGATGTTTCACAATATCTTTATGAGCCTAACCTAAGCCCTGAGAGTACCTTATAGCGAGATTCGTATATAACATATAATACAAACTCGAACTCTTATATGAAACCGCTTTCATGGACTTTAACTAACAAGGATTGGTTAAAGTTAACTTTAACGAACATGATGCCGCTAATGTTATATTTTTATTCATTTTAATCGTCTTCATGGACTTTAACGAAAACGCTTCGCTAAAGTTAACTTTAACTGGTTAATGTTAACTTTATCGGGAGAGCGGACTCTAACGGTAACATATATACGTATTTTTTGTGTGTATAATTTAAGAATTTAATAATGATTTTTGATATTTTATTTTTACTTATATTAATGCGTTTTTTTATGAGGAAATTATATTAATTTTGGCTTAAAATTGTTAAAATGAATATCGGTTGAAATGAATAAAAAATTTTAAAACTGTGCATTTTTTTTAGATTTTTGGCCTAGAACTTTGCCTTCAAAAGGTCAATTTTAGCGATATTAGATTAATTTTGGTTTTAAAGCGTTGTTAATATCCGTTTGCTGTTCATTATGTAAAAAATCAATTGTAATTTAAATTTTAAGAATTATGAAAATTTTATATTTTTGGCCTAGAACTTTGCCTTTATAAGGTCAATTCTAGCGAAATTAGATTAATTTTTGATTAAAAGCATTAAAATTAATATCGGTTAGTTGTTCATTATATAAAAAATCAATTAGGATTTAAATATTAAGAATTCTGAAATTTTTAGATTTTTGGCCTTAAATTTTGCGTTTATAAGGTCAATTTTAGTAAAATTAAATAAATTTTGGTTTAATAGCGTTGAAATTAATATCGGTAACCTGTTCATTATATAAAAAATCGATTCGATTTAAAAATTTTAAAGTTCTGTTTTTTTTTAGATTTTTAGTCTATAATTTTGCCAATTTAAGGTTAATTTTAGCGAAATTAAATAAATTTTGGTTTAAAGGCGTTGAAATTTATATTAGTTTGCTGTTCATTATAAAAAAAGCAATTAGGATTTAAATTTTAAGAACTTTATTAAATATTAGTTTATAGTATGCATGAGTAAAAAGGTAAGTATTTTATATTGAATAGAAAAAATTTTATTAATTTTATAAATAAAAAGTCGGATGACTGAATTGTAGTTAAGTATATTTAATTTTACTAGGATTCTATAAAAAAAATATTTTAGAATTTGGATACGTAAAGCCAATGTATTTTTAGGCGTCGGGAAAATAATAAAGTTTGAAAATATAAATTGAGAATATAAATTTTGTTTATTTTTTTAATGATTTAATTTTTTTTTTTTATTTCTAAATTGTTTTACCGTAATTAGGGTAAAAAAGGATTTTGATAGGTAATCTTGCAGCTTATTCTAAAAAAAAATTTTACAAATTTTCATTTATAAAAAAAATTATCTAATATGTCTCAGAGGTTTACGAAAGAAAGAAAAAAGAAAGTTTTATTAAAGGGCACTTATCTGTTGGATAAAGCTGCTGGACGCTGCTACACAGCTTCGTACTGCTTGGCTTGCTGCTTGACATAGCTTAGCACTGCTTGGTAATAAATAGCTTGGGTTACAGCTTGGGTTACAGCTTGGTTTACAGCTTGGTTTACAGATGGATTTTCTATCCATGCTGCGATGTTCCAGATATTCATTATATTCGCTTATCAGCTTGGCTTGCGGTTTCGATAAACAGCTTGGGTTACGGCTTCAATAAACAGCATGTCTTATGATATCAATAAACAGCTTGACTTATGGCTTCAATAAACAGCTTGGCTTACGGCTTGGCTTTGTAAATTTCTTTGGTGGTAATGTTGTGGTATAACGGCTTAATTTGTCTTTCAATGGTCTTGATTTTTTTGATTTACTAGATCTGTTTTTTTTTTTTTTTTGAGTCCAATTGTATATTTAATCAATACAGTTACTGTGTTGTCTTCTTTTTTTTTTTTTTTTTTTTTTTTTTCAGTGATATTGTGATTGAAAATTTCAAATTTCAAATTTCATTGTCTTGGTGATCTTCGATTTTTGATTGATTAGAACTGAGCTTCTTCTTTGAGCTCGATGGTCTATTTTACTGTTACAGTTACTTTATTGCTTACTTTATTTATTGATAATATTTCGTGATTAGAAATTTTGAAGTATTCTACTTTTTTGTCCTTTTAACAATTTTTACAGTTTGGATATGTGCAAGTATAGTAACGATGTCCTTTATTTGACATAAAAATTTTAAAAAATTTTATCTTGATAGCTATTATGCTAATGTTCCTTCTTACCAGTTCCATCTTTCCATTTGGGGAGCCAACTTCTGTTACGTATCCTGAGTTTTAATTCGGAATACGTAATATATAAATAAATATAAATAAGTTTTATCCTGGGGATATTAAGTGCCCCAGGTATTTTAATACTTATATATGAGATTAAAGTTGATTTGTGTTGATAAATGTTGTAGACATGTTGATGACCTCGGGTATTAAAGCTGGTTGAACTTAACTGCGTTAAGTTCTAGATTATAGAAGGAAGTTATCACAATTAAATAAAGACACTGAATACTTTTAGTTTAATTCACTGACTTTATTATAAGTAAATATGAAAAAGCGTCTAAGTCAATAAATCTGAATGATTAAACTGTAAGATTATTATACTTGGAAGTTCGTTCCAATCGAATATAAGTCTCCTAAACTAGACCTGATGTTAGTAGGCCAGTTATCATGGGAGTATGTAAGAGTAACTGAGAGGAACTGACAGGAGCTAAGAGTCGAACTGACTTTAGGGCAGTGGCGGGTATATTATATAAACTAATTAGTAACTGCCCAGGTACTTGGATTTAGGTGGGATTGTCCAATACGCGGAAGCGTCGGTCTCGTCATGTCCAATTAACGAAAGCTTCGCTGATTATTTCGAGGGAAATCGTGAGGGGATTTATGCAACTCTTCGATGCCTAAAATATTTCTAAATGCGTGATTAATCACCTTCGATTTTATATTTCTGTCAATTTATAAGGAGCCGGATCTGAATTGGTGAAATAGCATTTTTTTTTTTTTCTTGCGTAGGAAGTGGAGAAATGCGTTACGCATACTGTTCAGCATCCGAACTGACAGTTATGTGGGACTAGACTTAATTTACCTTAACTCACTAAAACTCCACTCCCTTCCTACATTATGCGAGCCTATCCTGGGACCGTTTTCACATTACTTCAGGGCAGGTTCAAGGCTATTTAGTTCTATTCGTGAACTCCATCTTTTGACTTGCGTCCAATGACTCACCAGGTTCAGGACTTCGTCGTTCCATCCGATTAAAACTCCGTTTTTTATGCTGTCATCTTCAATAAAATATATGTTAGTTGAAATATAAGTCATTTCCTATTATCGTCAAAAGAGAAGGTAATAAATAAAAAATAAATATATAAATAATTAAATAAATAAATAATTATTATCCTACCATCTTCGAGTGATTGCGGTATTAAAATTAAGTGCAGGAATGATTGTATGTTAGTGCAATACCTGCAGTCATCTGGATAAATCGCAGTACGTCTCAATATTAGCCTATACCTTAGACTTCAGGTTTTTTGGTGCAGGGTATATGCTCCACATACTGGCTGATTTCGGACCATACTTCTTTATTTCGAAGCATCAGGCCAACCACATTTTGAGGTGTGATTTGACTGATGTTAGCTTCTAATTGAAACTTTTTACCAACCCACCTATCGCATTTGAAGAATGTGTGTTTCGGCGTGTCGTCTTTGCCAGGACAGTATATACATTCAGCACTATTCATCTTCTGGCTCCGAAAAAGGTAGGAGCAAAAAAGTCCATGTCCGCTTAGGAATTGGCTCAAAAAATAGTTAATGTCCCCATGCCCTCTATTTATCCAAAGTGATATCTCTCCTATCAATCTCTTGGTCCATTTGCTCTCGGCGTAGTCGGTCCAACGTTCTTGCCATTTGCTTAGGATGACCTGGCGCGAAGTAGCCTTTGCGCGGTCAATTCCTTGCCTCTCTTTGTTTAGATAGATATACTGTCTCTCAAGAGCCAGCAGATCTATAGGGATTACCCCAGCGATAACTAGAGCTGCCTCCAAGGACACTGTGCGATAGGCACAGGTGATTCGCAGGGCTCCTTGCCTCTGGACGCTCGTAAGCTTAGACGCATAGCTGACCATCTTTATGCGATCAGCCCATACTTCTGCACCATACAGGAGTATTGAGTGGGTGACCGACATAAGAAGCCTGCGCTTTCCAGTCTTAGGTCTACATGTATTTCTCATGAGCCTGCTTGGCGCAGCAGTCAGCCTGGCAGCCTTCTCCGTGCTTCTCAGAATCTGTGCCTAAAACGTCAGCTTCGTGTCCAGAAGGACTCCGAAATACTTTAAGTAATCCTTCGTTTCTATCCTATCCTCCCCAATACATATTGGGATGATGGACTCAATATGTTTACGGGTGAATAGGATAATCTCAGTTTTCGCCGTCACAATATTTAGACCGTAGCCTTCCATCCAGTACTTGATTCTGTGCATTGCCTGGTTCAGTTTCTTCTTGGCAGTTTGTACATCTTTTTCCTGGATAAGAATAACCAGATCGTCAGCATACCCGACGGTAAATGTATCCTCCGGCATTGGGAGCCTAAGTACCTGGTCGTACATGATGTTCCATAGATCCGGCCCGAGGACCGATCCTTGGACTGCTCCTGCAGTTACTCTCCTCAATCTTGTTCCTTGCGCAGTTTCAAATATTATTTCTCTATCGCTCAGGTAACTGCTGGCGATTCTTCGCAGATATTTTGGCACCTGGAAGTTCCTTAGCCCCTCCATAAAATCACTCCACCTTGCTGAATTAAAGGCATTCTTTACATCTAAGGTCACTAGTAGCGTGATTTTTCTAGAGTAGTGATTGCCTGTATGTTCATTCTTAATGACACAGGAGATGCTGTTTATGGCATCGATGTTGACTTCCCGCGGTGGAACCCGTATTTTCGAGAAGAAAGGTGTCCTGCAGTTTCTACAGTCCTCAGTATCCGTGGTTGTAGCATCTTTTCGTAATTTTTTCCGGCTGTGTCCAGCAATCCTAGAGGACGCCAATAGTTTGGCAGCCTAGGGTCCCCTTTACCCTTGCTGATTAGGACTAGTCTGGCTCTTTTCCAGAGTTTGCTGAAGACGCCCGCTCGTGCACAGGTATTGTACATGCACAGAATAAGCTGTGGACTCTCGTGTATGGCTATCTTCAGAATCTCAGTGGTTATTCCATCAGGCCCAGGTGCTTTTCTGTTTTTGAGCGAGTCTACTGCTGTTACAAGTTCCTCCACGGTGAATTCGGGGATATCCTCCTCGTCATACTCCTCTAAGTCATCCTCTTTCTCCCTCTCAGGGTGGGTAGGAAAAAGTCCGTCAACTATACGTCCAACCTCCCATATAAATGTATAAGTAAATATATAAATATTGATATAATTAAATATATAAATATTAAAGAATGCGTATGCGATAGCTCGAATTATGACCTATCATACGTAACACATATAGTAAAATAAAAAATACGCTGCCAAGTAATTGGCACTATGGTTCCTCATTAGCAATAACAAGATTTTCTTAATGGTCTATTTAACCTAACAAAGTATAATTACATAAGAAAAACTGAAAAGGATCTTTTCCTTGATACTGTTAGTTTAACGTCTCATGGAAAAAATTCGGTTTTTTACATAAAAAAAAGAAGATTTTTCTATACTAGTATATAATCTTCTTTTATAATAAGTATGTCTGATAAACAGTTTTTGGTGTAGCTGGTGTAATTATATCTTGAAGACATAATTACACCAGCTATAGGAAAAAAAGAAAAAATAAAGACAAAATTTTTGCTATGTTAAAATTAAGGAATAAAAATAATACTATATATGATATTTTAAATTAAATACACAAAATTGTGAAAAATTTTAATTTATTTTCCATCTATTTTACAATTTATTTACATATAACGACTACGCGTTTCGGGAATAAATTCCCATCATCAGATCGTTCACTGATCTCAATTAATTATTGAGAAGTCATTTTAAAAATATATAAAAACTAAATTTAATTATTTATTTAGTACGAGCTTGCCGTGTTGATGCTCATGTAAGACTGAAATATTTCTTTATTATTTATATTTGTTTACAGTTTATGTATATAGTTTATTGAACTTATAATATTTACATTTGGCTATTTTCAATTATTCTATCAAACAGTACATTATTTTTATAAATTAATTTATCATTTAATAATTTATTTTTATCACTTTTTGTTTTTTTATATATCTCATACTCTTCTAATGTATCCAAGTATTTACCTTTATTGCAATAATGAATTGCTGTTAAATTTGTGTATATGTCTGTGTAGCTATGATTGGTGTTTATGATATGTAATGCAAATTTTGTCTTTATGTCTAAAATTTTTTGTGGAGTTAAATTTTCTGTTTTTGGAATGTGTTCTTTAAATCTCTCTTTAAAACTTCTACCTGTTTGGCCTATATATATTTTATCACATGATTCACAACTAATTTTATATACACCTGCTTTTTTTATAAAATCATCATTATTATTATTATTTTTGTTTTTAGTTTTAAGTAATTTTTTTAGTTTATTGTCTGTTCTGAAACCTATTTTGTAATTGTAATTTTTCATGGTATTATTTAATATATAAGGTAATTCTGTAGTATAAATAGCTCCTATGTATTTTACGTTGTTATTCACTTTAGTATTTAATAAATTATTATTTTTATTTTTGTGTTTTAAAATTAAATTATAAATGTCTTTTATTTTGTAAACATTGTTTTTAGCTATTTGTTTAATGATTTCTATTTCTTTGTTAAAATCATTGATGTTCATAGGTATGCTTATAGCTCTGTGAATTAATGAATTAAATGCTGCCATTTTTTGATTTTTTGGATGATGAGATGTGTTGTGAATCACAATGTCTATGTTGTGAATCACAATGAATCACAATGACCTATTCATTCATATTAATCATATGAAGATAGAAAGGGTAAAAACGGTAAAATACTTGGGAATATATCTGGACCAGTTCTTGAAGTGGGACTCCCATGTTAATTTTACTGTTAGTAGAATAAAATACCTAACTTTTGTTTTCTATAAATTGAGATACCTTGATAATTTCATTCTTAAAATGATATATGACTCTTTATTTCTAAGTATTGCCTCCTACGGAATTTCTGTCTGGGGTAGTGCTTACAATAACTGTCTAAGAATACTCCGATCATATCAAAATAAAGTAACTAAATTTATAGGAACCAACAGTGATCTTTTAAACTTCTTAAATATCAAACAACAATTCGTATTAAATTCATTAATTTATTATTATGATGATTTTCAACAAAGATACATTAAATCATCTTCCAAATCAAGAAATAAAATCTTAATGTTGCCTAAAATAAATAAGTCAGTCTTTAGAAATAGCTCACTAATAGTTGCTATGAATGCCTTCAATGGCCTACCTAAAACCTTAAAGATATGCCAAAATAAAACACCAAATAATCTTAAAAAATTATTAAAAATTCAGTTGTTTTCTTAGTACTAGTCTACCTAACGCTGGGGGACGTTCCTAACATTATTTTGATTCGTTTGGTTGGTTGCAAATTTAAATTAATTTAAATTATTTCACAAATTATAATGTTTATATGTTGGAGTGTGGCGTTCTCTACCACATCCTCTATATACTAAGTTAAAGAAGGAAGGGACGCCGACTGCTCAGTGCTTGTATAGCAACCGTCGTGTTGACATCGTTCGCTGTATATTGTATCGGCGTGTTTCTCATTTTATAATAATTAATTATCAAATTTATTTTAGTGTATTTAAGACGTGATTATTTAAGATTAAGATTTAAGACCTGAATAAACATTGAGGGTTATATAATAAAATAAGTGTTTTTATTTAAAATAACCCACAAACCTAATAGGTTCTGGGCCGCAGCAAAATACGCTTTCACCGCGGACGCGCGAGTGTAAATAGCTTTTTTTTCTTTTATATACGAAAGAAAATTTTGGTGTGTGGTGTTATTTTTTTAAATAAATAACAGATTTTTATTTAAATTTTCTGGTGTTTGTGTGTGTAAAAATTTTGCTTTTTTTTTTATAATAAAGAAGAGAAGTTAAAATGGCTGTAGGAGGAGAAGGTAAGACCTCTTTTATTTTATGACGCGGAAGTTGAAAATTGTGTGTGCATGATCGATCATTTTTTTAGTAGAAGAGAAAATTTATTTTTTTAGAAAATATTCTCAGATATAAATTTAATTGTAAATTTTAATACAAAATTTTAAAATTTTTTGATGACGTTTGTAGACAAGTTTTGGCGCGGAAATAATTTTTTTTGTTAGATGTGTACAAAATGGCCGTCGTCGACGACGCGAACGCTTTTTAGTGCTAATGAAATTTTTTTCATAAAAATTTCATAATGGCCGAAAATTTATTATTTTAATTAATTTTTATTAACATTAATTTAGAAATGTGTATGCGTGGGTGTGTATATTGGCCAAAAATAAAGATGTAGATCTATTAATAAATTTATATATGTGTGTGTGTGAGTGAGCATCACGTAACATATACATACAATTTAGACACGCACATTTGAATGCTCGTAAATGCATGTGTTCTGTATACTGAGAGCATATGATTATTTTTTATAAATTCGGAGTTCGGAGTTTTTTTTTTAAATCTTAAATATTATTACATGCATGTAAAAGAATGGAAAATTTATAATAGAATGAGTGAAAAATTTTGGAAGCGGAAAATCTTTATTTGGAAATTTTTCTCAAAATTTTCCTTTTTCATGAAAATTTCTTAATGTAAAATTTTTTTTTCAAAATTAAATTTTTTTTACATTTTATACATTTAAATAATGTTTCGGGTTTTAGATCAGCTTCTCAATCTTTTCTTACTAACTCAATACGAAACTCTGGGTATTAGGGAAAAATGCCCTAATGAAAAGGTTGTCGCACGGATGGAGGAGAATGCCATTCGCTTAGTTACGGAAAGTGGAGCCGTCTTTTATATAGGTGTGTAAATATAGCTATGTATATTAATAATTAGAAGAGATAAACTTTGACGTCAAATTTTTTTTACATATAAAACAATAGTTAAATATTATATTATTTTAAATGAATAATTATTCTAAATTTTAATACAACACTAAGCTGGTTTGTAAATATTACAAAAATAATTGTGTTTATTAAAATCTTGTATGTTTACAAGAATGATCTTGAATAACATCTTGTGTTCAGATGCGAAAGAGGTCATTCACTTTGAAGTCTGTCTAGCTTGTGTTCAGCTGATAAATTTTGAAGTTTTAATTAAATAAATAAAAATTTCTGGTAGATAAAATTAAAATTTTTATTTTAGCAGCAAGTAGCATTACTCAAGAAGAATGGGATCTTGTTCAGGCTGCTGTAGAAAATAAAGAATCAGAAGGAGGAAAATTAACTGTTCCTATTAAAATCCAGCAAGTAAATGGGGCAAATGAAAAGAATATTGATGAGACTTTAGAAAAGAAAAATTTAAATGAGGAGTTAGAAAGTAAAATTGAAGAAATAGAAAACGATGAGAATTTAGAGAAGAAGATGAAAATTGAAGAGGCGAATAAAGATGATGATGACGCGTTTGTAGTAGACGAGGAAACGCAGACCCCACCTTACTTTAATGGTAATAAACCTAAAATTAAAAGTGTTGTAAAATGTGACTTGAACTTAAAAAGTAGTCACAGTTCCGGAACAAAATCTAATATGCATATTTTTTCAGATAAAAGAGCTATTGATGAGATAACTGCAAAATATGAACAGCATATAGAGCAGCTCAAAGAACAGCATAAGCATAATTTAGCAGTTTATGATAATAAAAATGATTTAATAGCAGAACATGCTAAAAGTAAAATTGATGCTGTAGAAAAGAGACTAGTAAAACGAATGGAGAATATAGAAAAATCTCTTTAAAAATTGAAAAATTTAGATGGGTTAGCAGGAACTCTACAAGCTGCAATAAATATTTTAGATGGGTCAAATAACGATGTGTCGCGATCCAACCAGGTAAGAAATGAAAACAATGCTTTAACTCCTGATAATGTAAATCTTTTTAATTCAACAATGATCCCTGATGGTACATGTATTCCAACCATGAATGATATCAAACAAATTATTGTAGACGAGGTTAAGAAATTAGACTTAAGCAAAATTAACTCAAGTAAAGATGATTCAAATAAAGAAGAGTCGCTTGTTAAAGAATTAAAAGACGTGTTTAAAAGCAGTTTTTTACCCCATGATTCAGGTTCTAGACGCGACTATAAATTAACAAGTAAATTAAGATTTGAACATTTTATGGATTATTTTACTTCTGAATTAACAGCTAAAGATTTACTTTATGTTATTGACCCCTCGATTAAAATAAATGAAAATTTTGATGAGAAAACTCTTGAAAAACATAAATTCAAAGTACGCGATATTTTTATTAACAGAATTGATCAAAATTATCATAATAAAATTATTGACTTAAAAGACCCAGTTAAAATGTTAGATAAAATTAAAGAAATTAAAAGATTCGAAAATAACTTGACCTCTGTTGACCTTAGAAAACAGTTGTACAGTATACAATATCAACCTTTTAAAGAAAAAGCTACCAAATTTTGGGATAAATTTGAAGAGATTATAAGAGTTTATAATACTTTCCCAAGTGCCCCTCCTTTAACACAGCAAGAAATTCGAGATGCCTTTTACCAAGCCATTGAAAAGCATGTACCACAGGTCCATCAATTAGAATTTGTAAATCAAAGTTTAACCAAAGCAAGTCTGTCATATGAAGACTTAAAATGTTTTCTCATACAGCATGAAGCTGCTAGAAGAATTGATAGTCGTCAAGCTCTTCCTGCAGTGGCTCAAAGAACTCCAGGAGCCCAAGATATGGCTGTAAATCCACACGCGGAAACTCGATGTTATCATTGCGAAGACTTGGGGCATATTGCAGAAGACTGTGGAAGATTAAATTTGCCTGGTAGAAGATGCTATAACTGCCACAGATTTGTGACTGATCATGTAGCTGCGAATTGTCCAACATTTAGACGCGATGATCATTCAAGACCTGGTGGTTCTAGAAGGTATGAAAATTCTTTTAGACGGGGTAATAAAAGTTCTGGTGGTGGTAATAATAATAATAAGAGGCGAAATGAAAATAGAGAAAACAATTCTAACTCAAAAAGACCCAAGTTTGATAACAGTAATAATAACAGTAATAAAGGTAGAGGTAGTTTTAGAGGTAGAGGCAGAGGCGGTAAACAAAAGTCAAACGATCAAGAAAAGAAGCAGAAACCAGATAATAAAGGTAACCTTAATACTCTTAATATTTATAACATTGACCCATTTAGATGCGATAATATCACTAGGGAAAATCCCATTAAATTAAATAAAAATAAGTTGCTCGCAGAATTTTTAGATGTCTCTGGGTCAACAGAACATTTAAGTAATTAATTTTTAAAACTTTAGACGAGAGCCAAAATAACATTATTAAATGCGCAAATAAAGATGAGTCCGCGAATTTAGAATCGGAGGGAGTAATTACCATAGAAACAATAAATAATAATAATAATAAATTGTTATTAGATAAAGTTATTTGTGTGGAAGGATTAGCTGAAAACTTATTATCTTTGAGAAGATTTGCTGACAAAGGTTTAGCTATTTACTTAGACAATGAAAAGATAGATATTTTTGACCCTATTTCAAAAGAGTCCTTAATTTCTGGTATATATGAAAAACCTTATTGGAAAATAGAATTTGAAATAAATAAATTAGACGAGAATATAAAGCCTTATAATAAACCTCTTTTTAATAAAATCATAGCTTATTTAACAACCAAAAGCAAACGTCAATATGACCTAGTAAATAAATTTCCTAATAATCATGAAGAGAATATAGATGAGGCAATTGAAAACCATTTCGATAATGAGCCCGAAATAAACAATTCAATTTTTGGTACAAGTATAAATGATAGAATTTTACACGATCCAGAAGACTCAAATTTTGAAGAAAATGATCTTGAAAAAGAATTAAAATTAAATTTTGATAAAAACTATAATCAATTTATTAAAGGTAATAAAGCAATGCTTTGGCATGTGAGAATGGGCCATGCATCTTTAGCATATTTGAAGAGACTTCAGAAACTTTTTCCCAATGAAGAAGATCTTAATAGTGTAAAATTCGATAACGAAATTTTAGATTGTGAAATATGTATGATTGCTGAATTAAACAGACTGCCCTTTAAAACCGAGCGATTAAGAGCCAGCGAACCTTTACAAATAATTCATTCGGATATAATGGGTCCAATAAGTCCAACCACTTTTCCAAAAAGATATCGATATATTTGCGTTTTTGTTGATGATTATTCTAGAGCAGCATTGGCGTTTGCTATGAAAACTAAAGATGAGACAGCAAAGTGCCTAGAATTATTTATCAAAGGTGCTAGAAATATGTTAGGTAGAGATGCGAAAGTTTGTTATCTCAGGACCGATCAAGGGACTGAATTCACTGGTAGAAAAACAATAGAAGTATTGGACCAACTAGGTGCTGAACTCCAGCTTGCCTGTCCGGCTACTCCCCAGCATAATGGTGTGTCAGAAAGATTTAATCAAACAATACAAAAGAAAGTTAGATCTCTAATGTACGATGCGAAACTACCTGAAAATATGTGGGATTTAGCATTAAGTGCTTCTGTCTATGCTTATAATCGAACTCCACATAAATCAATAGAAATGGAAATACCGTTATGTAAATTGAACTCTAGATTCAAACCAAATTTAAGTCAATTAAAACGTTTTGGTTGTATTTCGTACATAAAAATACAAAGAAAAGTAGGTCCCAAATTTCGACGTATAGCCATGAGAGCTGTACTAGTAGGGTATAAATCTGATGGATATATTTTTCTTAAAACTGAAGAAGGGAAATTTTATGAAAGTCGTGATGTAAGGTTCAATGAAAAATTAGTATTTGGAGACAAATACAAGAAAAACAATATTAAATATTGGGAAACCGTTTTTGATGAGATAAATAAAGAAAAGTGGTTTATTGAATTTCATGAGAACTCAAAAGAAAATTCTAATGAAATTCAAGAAACGGAGGGAGAAGTGAAGAGAAAAAGGGGCAGACCAAGAAAAATAAATTTAGATTGGATGAAAAGAATGATGAATTCATTATCGAAGATGAATCATATCACGCATTGTTAGCTAGAGTGAATAAAGATCCAGTTTCTTATCGTGAAGCCATGCGATCAAGCGAGTACAAAGAATGGGAAAAAGCAACAGAAGATGAGTTATATTCAATAAATAAAAATAAAGTTTGGAAGTTCGTCAAAAGGCCAACTTGTAATAAAAACGGTTATAAACCAAACATAATTGATTCAAGATGGGTTCTAAAGAAAAAGATAAAGCCAGATGGCAAAATCAAACATAAAGCATGATTAGTAATAAGAAGGTTGAAAGACAAAAATAATTATGATTTGAAAGAAACATATGCACCCGTTTCAAGACTTGCATTGATAAGAGCAGTACTCGCGATTATAAACAAATATGATTTAGATGTGTGTCAGATGGATGTAAAAACAGCATTTTTGAATGGTAAAATAGATGACGAGATTTATATGGAAATACCGGAAGGTGTTCAAGTATCTGATCAGTTTAGAAGAGATAATGTATGTAAAATTGAGAAAGCATTATATGGTTTAAAAATAAGTCCTAAAAGATGGAATGAACGTTTTGCTGAAGTGGCTTTAAAAATTGGACTTACTACACACAACGATAAACCTTGTCTGTTTACTTGGCGTAATGGAGAAAAATTCTTGATATTATTACTTTACGTGGATGATTTGTTAATTGCAAGCAACCATAAAACTAAATTAGAGTCAGTAAAATCGAGCTTGAAGGAAGAATTTGAAATGACAGATTTAGGTGAGCCAAAAAGCTTCCTAGGTATAAATATAGATCGTGATAGAGCAAATAAAATTATTAATTTAACACAAGAAGCGTACATCGAAAAGATGTTAAATAGATTTGGTTTTAGTAAAATGCATCCTCAAAGAACTCCAATGGTCACGAATCAAGTAGCAAATCGAGAAAGACGAGATCGTGAAGAACCTGATGATGAAGAGACACTTAAGAAAACAGCTTAACAGGTTAACTTTAAATTTAGAGAGGCTGTTGGTTCTTTATTATATTTAGCGAATGTTACTAGGCCGGATATATTGTATGCCGTAAATGTTTTGAGTAGACATCAAATCAATCCTACAGAAAATGAATAGAACATGGTTATTCGTGTTTTTCGTTATCTGAATGGAACCAAAACCGTAGGTTTAAGGTTTTTAGGTTTGGGTGATGAATTAGAAGGATATTCAGATTCTAGTTTATCTGATTGCAAAGACTCTATTACGACGTGTGGGTATGTAATTAGACTATTCGGGGATACTATATCTTACAAAACTACTAAACAAACGTATGTGGCAATATCTACTTGTGAGGCCGAATATGTAGCAATGAGTTATGCTTGTCGAGAAATGATAGCGGTACATAACTCAATAATATTAATTTTAGTCAATTCATTGATGCCGTTGACTCTTTGGTGTGATAATTCGGCTGCAGATAAATGTACAGAAAAGATAGGTAACAATAGATTAAGACATATGGTAGATACTCAAATAGGTTATTTTAAGGACTGTCTTAAACACGGTTTTATCAAATCTAGATGGGTACCGTCTAAAGAGCAAATAGCAGATATATTTACAAAACCATTACCTTTTCTTTTACATAATAAATTAACTAATATGATATTAAACTTGGAGAGTTAGATGAGTTTTAGATTGAGATTTATAAGTTAAGATGAGAATTTATTTGCATGAATTTTTGATTATTTTGTTTCAGATTCTAAGCAGTGAGATGTGCTCGAGATCGGGAGGGAGTGTTGGAGTGTGGCGCTCTCTACTACATCCTCTATATATTAAGTTAAAGAAGGAAGGGACGCCGACTGCTCAGTGCTTGTATAGCAACCGTCGTGTCGACATCGTTCTCTGTATATTGTATCGGTGTGTTTCTCATTTTATAATAATTAATAATCAAATTTATTTTAGTGTATTTAAGACGTGAATAAGCATTGAGTATTATATAATAAAATAAGTGTTTTTATTTAAAATAACCCACAAACCTAATATTATATTTTTATTTAGTTTTAGTTCTGTTTTCGATTGTATAATTTTTTTAGTTTAATTTTTATTTTATATTTATAATTAAATTATACTGCTTATCCCTGCACAGATTTTCTTGAAAATCTCTAGGGTATAGCATTATTTTTATATTATTTTTGTGAGTGATAATTTGTAATATCTCAATAAAATTATATGTAAGATGATGTATATATTTTTGGGCAATAAATAATAATAATAATAATAATAATAATTTCGACTGCATTTAAAATTTTTGATTCTTTTAATCTTGTGTTTAAAATTTCTATATTTTCTTAAACTGGAATATTTGTACATGCTTTTTATGTCTAATGTTACTAATTTATAACTTGATTTTATGTCTATATTTTGTACTTTTTTAACAAATAGTGTATTATTAATAATAGAGTAATTATGTTGTTCTTCTATTTTTATGCTATTTTTTATTATGTTGTGTAGTTTTTTAGCAATTCTGTATCCTGGAGCTGTTTTGTAATTTACAAGAGGTCTACCTGGCATTCCTTCTTTTTGTATTTTGATTAATGCATTGAATTTTGGAGCTTCTGCTTTAATTTGTTTATATTTATATTTTTCTTTTTCATTTATAAGTTTTGAGCAAGTATTTATTGACTTATTAATATCTTTAACAAAATCTGTAGTTGGATCTTTTTTCATTTTAATTATTTTATTATTGTTTATAAAATCATAGGATTTATTGTCTAATTCAAAATTTTTTATGATGATTACGGTTCGTCCTTTATCTGCTTTTGCAATTACTGAATTATTTTCTTGTAATTTTTTGTTGATGTTTTTGACAATCTTTGTTTCCTCTTTATATAGTTTTTGTTTGTTGTTGCATTTTTTGGTACTTTTATTATTGATTTTATTGTTTATACTAGTTCTAATTTCATTTTGTAAATCTTGATCTTTTACACCGTTTATAATAGAGTCTACGTTAATTATTTCTTTTAAATTATTGTTTTGATTAGGTAAATTATAGTTTAAACCTTTTTCCAGTAATTTTTCTTCATCCTTTTCAAATTTTATGTTAGTTAAATTGATTAATCTGGGAAAGAATTGGTGAGGTTCATTTATTTTTTCTTCTTTTTTCTTTTGTTCTTTGAAGAGTTTTCGAAATTTATCTTGTTTTTTAGCTTTTATTTGTTTGATTTGTTCTTGAATATCTTTATCAATGTTATGGATAATTTCATGTACTATTATATGGTGTATTGTATTTAAAAGTTCTAAATGAGTCACATATAATTTATTATTTAATTCTATTTTCTTTTGATATTGATGTTTTATTTCTTCTTTTATCCAATTTATTTGAGCTTTTTTTATTACTAAAAATGTTGTTTTAGATTTAGTTTTTATTTTGATGTTTATGTAACTTGGAATAACTTTTGGTTTTAAACACTTTTTATTAAATTTTATATTGAAGTTAGTTTTATATATTTTTAATTTTAAGTTCTTATATTTATAGACAATTTTTGCTTGATTAGCTTCAATCATTGTTAGAATAAAAATAATACCTGGTAAAAACGTTAATTCTAGATATTAGTAATTTCATAGAAATAAATTAATTCCTATGTCCAATAAAAACAAAATTTAGAGTGTTTTTTTAATTTTTTTATGTAAAAAATTTTGAAAAAAAAAATTTCGAAAAATTACGTATCAGATAGAGAAATCCTTTACAAACGATAATTCATACTTTCATAGAAAGAAATTAAGTACTAAGTCCTAAAAGAAAAAAATAATTGATTTTTTTTTAACTTTTTTTATGTAGAAAATTAAAAAAAAAAATTGTTTGAAAAATTAGGTATCGGATTGGAGATAACGAGTAAAAACGATAATTCTAGATATTAGTACTTTCATGGAAAAAAATGAGGTAAACCGTCCAAAAAAACAAAAAAAATTATGGTATTTTTTTAATTATATTATGTAAAAAATTTTGAAAAATTACGTATCAGATAGAGAAATCCTTTACAAACGATAATTCTAGATATTCGTACTTTCAAAAGAAGAAATTAAGTACTGCGTCCTAAAATAAAAAAAAATTGGCGTTTTTTGTATTTTTTGGCGACAAAAATTTTGAGAAAAAAATTTTGAAACAATTACGTATCAGATCCAAAAAATGACTAAAAACGATATTTCTAAAACTAGTACTTCCACAGAAATAAATTAAGTACTGCGCCCATAAAGAAAAAAAAAATTGGTATTTTTTGTATTTTTTGGTAAAAAAAATTTTCAAAAAATATATTATTTGATTCGAGTTATAGAGTAAAAACGATACTTTAAGATATTAGTACTTTCATGGGAAAAAATGAGGTACGAGGTACTACGTCCAAAAAGAAAAAAAATTATGGTATTTTTTTAATTATTTTATGTATGCAAATTTCGAAAAATTACGTATCAGATGGAGAAATCCTTTACAAACAATAATTCTAGATACTCGTACTTTCATAGGAAAAAATTAAGTATTACGTCCTAAAATAAAAATATTTTGGCGTTTTTTGTATTTTTTGGCGACAAAAATTTTTAAAAAAAATTTTGAAAAAATTAAGTATTATGTCCAAAAAATTACTATAAATGATATTTATAAAACTAGTACTTCAACAGAAATAAATTAAGTACTGCATCCATAAAGAAAAAAAAAATTGGTATTTTTTGTATTTTTTGGTGAAAAAAATTTTGAGAAAAAAATTTTCAAAAAATTAGTTATCAGATGCGCGATATCGAGTAAAAATCGCACACACACACACATATAAACTTTTTTTTAAAACCGGTTTTTTAGCTTCCTGAGGTCCCAAAATGTGCTTATATGCCAAAAAATCAAAAATCAAAATTTGACCTATCACAATGGTTCCTCATTGAGGAACCAAAAATCGATGCTTGTAACCTTGTTGCGTAGGCATAGTATGGGAAAAATGTTATATATGTTTTTGTAATATTATATTTACTATGTTTAATTTCGTGGAAGATGCGTAGTAAAAGAGATCACTAATAGAAAAAAAACAATATGTGGGAATGGTATTTACGAGCTTATAGATTGAAAGTCAACATGAAAATAACATCTATGACGTCAAAGGGCAACCTTTGAACTTGGTATAGAAGACGCCTACGGCAACATAAAAATTCTTCTCATACAGTAGCTACATTCTTTCACACTGATTAACGCATATAAGCTACTGTCTAGGGATGTCGCGGGACACTTGTTTGAAATACTTAGCTAAGACACTTCTTACTCTAACTTTCATTTGATCGCATTGCATATTCTTGGGATCTCAATACTAGCATCTTGTACTTATACTTATATTATACTTATATTATACATCCATAAAGAAAAAAAAAATTGGTATTTTTTGTATTTTTTGGTGAAAAAAATTTTGAGAAAAAAATTTTCAAAAAATTAGTTATCAGATGCGTGATATCGAGTAAAAATCGCACACACACACACACACACACACACACACACACATACAGACTTTTTTTTAAAACCGGTTTTTGAGCTTCCTGAGGTCCACAAATGTGCTTATATGCCAAAAAATCAAAAATCAAAATTTGACCCATCACAATGGTTCCTCTATGAGGAACCAAAAATATAATTGGGGTTGAAAAAAAAATGGAATTATGCAAGTTTTCTTTTTTTAATCATTATAGTTATGAAATAAAAGTAATTAAGTAAATTAATAATTAATATATAAAATTTTTTTAAAAAATGGGAGATTCCAGCAATGACCGATGGTTGAGAATTTTAGATTGATTTTTATTTTGCTTTTCTGTTCTTTAGATCCGAGTTTTTCTCTCTATTTACCATTACATATAGAATTTAAAAATTTATAAAATATTAGATAAGGTTGTTTTGTTATTCGTGACTGAGAGTTGAGTATCTAATTCTTTAAATTTGATCTACAAAGATATATAACTATAAAAAGGAATTTGAATATTGAATGACCGGAATGGATATGCAATGTAAAAAATTTACAAACCAAGCAATTGTATAATTAAAAATGAAACTATTTTTTTTTGGTTTCAGTAGCTAATGTAGAAAAAAAAGAAGAATGAGGAGATGAGACTTTGAGTCGGGACGAAATGATTTATCTTTTTCTTATAAAATGTACAATTAAAATTAAAGTACATTAAATTTTTTTTAATATGCCAGGTGTAGGGAGTGAAAAGGGGGACAGAGGCATGTGAACTTGAAATTTTTGAAATTCTGTTCGTGTCGAAGAGGAGTAGATAAGTAGAATTAATATTAGTCTTTGGATCAGTAAAATGAAAACCTTTTTCTTTAACGAAAAAATATATAATAATAGCATTTATTGCTGGATGAAAACTTACTTTTTTGGCTTAGAAACATTATTAATATAAACTATATTTTATATAAACTTGTACATTTCTATAAATAAATAATTTAGTATCTCTCTCAAATAAAGAAATAAATAAATTAAATTACAAAAGGGAGTAAATTCTGTTTTCTCGTTTTTTTTAAAGGCAACCCAGAGGTGTATAAAGGTGTATAATTTGGAACGAAGAATTTTTTTTATAAATGCACTTTATTTTTTGAAAAAATTTTTTTTAAAACCTTATAAAACGTAAATTTTATTTTTTTTAAAGTAAATTTTCTATTTTTTAAACGTTAATTTATTCATGTATAATATGAAAATGTTTCGGACAAATATAAAACTTTATGGTAAAAGTTTTAGTATTTTAATTCAGAATGAGCAAGACATTAGCCTAATATGAAAATTTAAAGAAAAGAATAACAGCCAAAGAACAATTTCTTGAAACAAGATTCCTTGAATAAAAAATTATTTAAATTTAAAATTCATAGGAACGTGAATTGTATTTTTAAAATACAATTTTTTCAAAATTTTAAATAATTTTGAATAATATTAATTAAAACGGCCATAGCTCAATTCACTGGCCTAATCTAGAAAGTTGCTTTGTCATGTTTCTCCTAAAACAACGAAAAGATTCTTCCCGAGAGGGGGAAATCTTTTAGTTGTTTTAGTTCAATATGTATGTTCATAGAAGATGAAAGTCTCAGAGCCACATGTTTAGTTTGTCTTTTTTGGTATGTATAAACCCTTTTAACATGAATTTTTTTTTTTTTTTTTGTTTATCTGTAATTACGAGGAAATTAGTGCATTACACTGATGATGGCTCACACTAATTTCCGCAAGAGCCGAAATAGACCGATTAATATTTTGTTTGTTCCGTTATGTGCATTAAATTTCTTATTAAAAATAATTATTTTCAAGAATTAATTTTATAAGAAAATTTAAATAATTTTTTATTTTATTTTATTCTTTTATTAAAGTCTAAAATTTAAAGTACGCTGGACATTTTATTAGATTCGGATAACAATTTTTTTCTTATGTACCGATTATTTTAATACCCAGGCAACCAACGACGTTTTAGGAACGTCTCCAACCCGTTCTTGAAGAAACGAATTAAACTAATTTGCACCGTTTAAGAAACGTTTCTGGAACCGTTTCAGAAACGTAAAAATGCGCCTTAGAATTTTAAAATCTTAATTTTGGAATTAATTCAATAGCGAATATTCTTATATTTATTCATACTAGAAGTTATTTGCTAATGTTTTTAATTTTACATATAAATTTTTTAGTTTACTTACAATTATAAGTATAATTTAATTAAAAATTTATAAATAATTTTTAATTATTTTGATATTCAATGAAAATTATAGCAAAAATACAAAACCGAACAAGTTGATTTTGTAACATAATAAATATTTAACCAGGTCTTATATACAGTTGGAAGATCATTTTATATATTACTTGAGAAAAACAGTAATCGCCACCTAATTATCTTAATTATTTCATTTCTTCTAAAATAGATGGCTTTTTTGAAAGTCATAAATAAAATGACTTTTGAACTGCATATAAGACCTAGTTAAATATTTATTATGTTACAAAATCAACTTATTCGTTATTGTATTTTTGCTATGATTTTCATTGAAAATCAAAATAATTAAAAATTATTTATAAATTTTTAATTAAATTATACTTATAATTGTAAGTAAACTAAAAAATTTATATGTAAAATTAAAAACAACAGCAAATAATTCTAGTATGAATTATATATAAGAATATTTGCTATGGAATTAGTTCTAAAATTAGGATTTTAAAATTCTAAGGCGCATTTTTATGTTTTTGAAACGGTTCCAGAAACGTTTCTTAAACGGTGCAAAGTGGTTTAATTCGTTTCTTCAGAAACGGGTTAGAGACGTTTCCGAAACGTCGATGGTTGCCTGGGTATAGTTATAGGTGTGACACATATATACAAAATTTTAAACATAAACATAAATATAATACCATACTAAAATGTAAGTTTGTCAATAATTTTTTTTATGTTATAACGAAATTTAAATAGTTTTATAGGAACATACGGAGAAAAGTAATAATTTTGGTTTGGATTTTTAATTTTGTACGTACAATGTATATATATGTATATCTTATCTTATCTTATCTTATCTTGTCTTATCTTATCTTATCTTATTACTATATATATTTGAAAATTTATTTGTGTGTGTGTGTGTGTGTGTTCCATCATCATGGTCAAACCACTGAACAAAATTACATAAAACCGGTGTCAAAATAAAGATAAAAAGTCCGCGGGTGACATAGGCTATAGATTTTCTGCTTAGCTATCGTAGTTTTTGAGATATTTAATTTTTAGTGATTTTGAAAAACGTTATTTTATTTAAACTGCCAAATTCGTATTGATTAATTATAAGTGAGTTATTATTTAATAAACGCGTGCGCCAAGTTAAAAGGGCTCACGCGATACATGCACTCAAAAAAAAAACGTAAGTCTGACAGAGTTTACGCGGTTAATATAGGACAACTAAGAATCGGAAGAATTTACCGACTACTTTCTGTTGTTTTAACTGAGTTTCGTCAATTATTTTAAAGGTTTGTCAGTTAAGTTAATCGAATAATATTTTTTATTTCAACTGATATTCTTTTTTTAATTTGATCATCGAAAAAACACTTAAAAGAATTCATTTTTTTTATTTGTTTGAATGGATTTTTATTACTTATTTTAACTCAGACACCAAAGGTTAAAAGTTTTTTTTTGTTTTCAAGATTTTCAATTTTATCTTTTCTTTTTAATCTTATACTTTGTACCGTTAGGTACAAATTGATTAAATATAAATACCAAGAATTACGTCTAGACAGATTTATTAGAATTAAAATAATATGATATTATAATTAAAAATGCTTCATCAGCACCATCATTCCGAGATAACGCACGTGTAAGAAAGTGCATAATAAGACCTCACACGAAGTCCTGAAGGTGGGAATAAAGCCACCCCCATCATGCGCTTTGACAGACTTATTACCAATGATTGGAGACACTGTTACTAAGGACACTAAATTTTCCGCGTTAAGCCAACTACGCGCATCGATCCCCTCCTCTATTCCCTCAAGCGTAAGCTTATAAAAGCTCTCGCACTAGCTCCTGACCGGCAGAGGGAGAGCAGAGAGAACTTGGGACCATGTAGTCCCTTAGAGAGAACGAACTGAAATACAGAACTGACTGAACTAACTAACTTGTACTCAGGTTGTCTCTCGACCGCTATTAAGAGATCTAAGCACGGCCAGCCATTTTATAAGTCAATAAATCAGCATTTTTATAACAAAAGGACTTAGTTATTTGAATTCCTGTCACCAGTAAATGAGTTTAGCCAACAGGCTAAACCCGAATAAGAACATCCTCATTTATCTGTGTTTATTCACATCCAAACACAACAAATTGGACGCTCCGGTGGGATATTCGGAGGTGTCAGGAATAGATAATCAACAAAAAAATTGGAAATTTTTTTTTTGCAAGCAGCAAAGAGATTTTGAGAAAAATCAATAATTTTTCAAAAAAAAGAACATCCAGATAAATACCAAAATCTTACATTGAAGGAAAGAACATCGTATACATTCAGGCGCCCAAACAAGGATTTTACCACTCTACGGGAAATTATTCTACAAGAACAAAAAGGGATCAAGACGCAAAATCAATATCATTGGAGTTCAGTCAACAGGACCAGCGGTATCCAGAGATCGAGAGAGCCAAGCAGTACCGAAGTCATCCAAACGACAGAAAATGTCAGGAAACTGGATTTTCATCGTTGCAGTACTGTGAGTACATTTTAGTTAAAATTTTTTAAATAAACATTCGAGACAATAAACATTTCGACGTAACTTACAAATCAGAATATTTTACTATCAATACACTTATATACTTAATTACGAAAAATACTTCTAATATATACATCTACAAAAAACTTCTGATCTACACGTAATACATTTGCCTTTGAAAATACACAAAATATCTTAGTGATACCCTTACTGAATTGATTAAACCTAGCAGTACGCGACTTGCGGGCAGTAATTTATTTTGATAATTCATAATAATTTTATTTTAACAAGGTTTAATTCAAAAAAAAATATATAATAATAAATAATAAGAATCAAAAAAATTAACATATTAACACCTAATATTAGGCAAACATTCACTTATTTCATAACCCCTTGGATATAGACAGCAAGCAAGCAGCTTAGATTTTGTGCAAAGAGAGCTTGAATTTTGTAAAGTTTTACCAAACCAACTACGCACGCGCAAAAAGCATTTAGCATTAAACGAATTTACATTTAGCAACATATATATAGGGCAATCTATAAAATAGAACTTTCACGTTTTTCTCTTTTTTTGGTAATATAAAAAAGAAATAAATATTAATGAACAATAATACATGTTAAAATCTAATTAAATAAATAATATTAAAATATTTTCGAAATTTTTATATATATAGTCGGATTAATAACTGATAATTTTTTTTTGAATAAACTATTGAAAACCATTTATAAAATTTTTTTTTTAAACCTTGCATTAATATCTTGTTTTAAATCCAAAATCTTAAATATAAATATTACAAAATTCCACCCAAACATAAAATAAAAATTAAAGAAAAATTTAGAAAATTTAAAAGTATCGCAAAAAATTTAAGAATCGGAAGAAATAATATCTCGGATTTAGGTGATATGGGAGACGAAAACGATCAAGTTACACAAAGAAATATTTCAAATATAAGCGGCACTAATAACGGTAATATAGAACATATAACAGAACAATTTAGAAGAATGTCAGCCGGGGAAAATAGTACACAAAATCCTAACAGGACTATAACCCTTAGTAAGGTACATAGAATGCAGGAACAAAACGATATCCTGGTTAGCGAGTTAGAAAGATATAGGGCACAACTTGGTCAGAATGACGATTTAAACAATACAGAAAACCCCGAATACCGGACAGAATCACCTGAGGAAGCAGATATACAAAATAACGTTAGATATCGCATGCCGTTTATTAGACCGCCTGTAAGAAGAAGACTGTTAAGGGAACCGGTATTAGATGAAATTGAGGAACAAGACGAGCCGCAATTTTTTATCAATAATGAACCTATGGTTGAAATAAGACGTTTTCCCACCGAAAATATACAAATGAATAACCACAGAGAACCACGCGAACGAAGGTTTATGTATTCCCAAGGATCGGGAATCCCATATGGAAACATACCGCTAAATGCAGCCCTAACAACAATCCCAAATTATGATGGCCGCCCAGAAACCTTAAGCGCATTTGCGAAAGTTTTACGGGATATTTTAACTACTTACGGACCAAACAGCGAAAAGTGGATCTTAAACACGATTTCCACAAAACTAAAGCGACGAGCCCAACTAGCTTATGGAGGTACGGCACCAGGATGCGACTCTATTGAACAGTTATTGCAAGATCTTAAATTAACGTTCGGAGGTATACAAGATGCAGATACTATCAGGTTAGAACTTAGAAGGGTTGAACAAGAGGAAGATGAACCCGTAGCCGACTATGCACTACGAGTTCAAACGTTAGAACAAAGACTTTTGTCCCTATACGACTCTTCGGTTAGTATGAGACAAGGGGAAAAAGAATACCAAAAAACAAGAACAAAACAAGAATCGTTAGAATGTTTTCTATACGGATTAAGGGACCCACCGGAATATAGGGTATCGGCTAAAAAACCGACCACACTGAGGGAAGCCGCAAATATTGCAGTGAATTTGGAAGGCAGGAGTAAGGTACTCCAAAGACACGAAAATAGTGCTGCAAAACCTAATAAAAATATTGCAACTCTACATACTGTTGATCCACAAACGAGAAATAATAATTTTGATTCAGATTCGAATAATTTTCAAAACACCGATTTAGGAAATCTTTGGGCTCTTTTAGCCTCAGCGACGGCAAACGTTAAGACCGCAACGGCAGCAAAAATAGAATGCGTTTTCTGCAAAGGGAGTCATCAAGTTCAAAATTGTCAAAAACTATTTAAAGCGATCGAATCAGGAGACATTCCAACGGAAGAAAAAATGCAAGAAATGAAAAATCAAGAACAAAGACAAACAAATCAAAATTATCGACCTTACCCGTACCCATTTTGGTCAAGTTATCAAAACAACACGAACCAAGGATATATGGGGCCGCGAAATAATTATAATCCGCAAAATCGTTTTTCAGGTTTCAATTATAATAGAAATTTTAATAACCAAGCAAATTTTAATGGTAGATTCGGAAATTTTGGCAGGCAAAGAAATAATAATTGTCGAGGTAATAATTTTACAAATAATAGGAACCCCGATTTCAACAGACAAAATTTTAATCGTTTTAATAATCAAAATCAAAACTCAAGCTCAAATCAAAACGGTTTCCGCGAAAGAAACACAAATAATTTTAATGGAAATAACAATAATAATTTTCAAAGCAATGAAAATAGACCAAATTATAATAACAGCGACAATTTTAACAGAAATAGCATGCTGCGTAGCAACAATAATGGTAATTTTGCTAATGCAAATAATTTTCCGAGAAATAATCAGCTAAGATATAACAATACTAACCAAGAGAGAAATATAAACAACGGGAATCGGAATAATAATACCAACATGAGAAACGAAAATACTAATGATCAACAGAATTTAAACTTGTATGCCGCTCGACGCCGAGTGGTGTCGAGCTAAATATTTTTCAAAACCCGACAACCGCAAAAGTTATGTTCTCAAGCGCAAAGAAAATTCCACCTGTAGTTGGATTAAATAGTGAAAATCTTATCGGGGGAAAAGGGATCTTTTTTATTGATAGTGGAGCTGGTATTAGCTTAGTAAAAGAATCTGCTCTGCGATATTCAGAATATGTAAATACACGTGTTCAAGTAAAAATCTTAGGAATTACACAAAAAGAAGTCCTTACAAAGGGAGCTGTTATGTTAAATATAAATAATTTACCCTGCCTATTTCACGTTATTGACGATAATTTTTCATTCGGAGCAGATGCGATATTGGGTCTAGATAACTTACAGAGATATGAGGGGAAAATCGATTTAGGTAGAATGCGACTACATTTTGGTGAATTTATTTTACCATTCTTGCGAAGAGAAAAATTTTTAATTCAACCCAACTCTTGCGAGAACATATACTTATGCGTAAAAAATTTAGATATAAGAGAGGGATATATTCCCCACTTAGATTTAGATCCAAATTTAATTATCGAAAATGCACTTGCGACAAATATAAACGGACAAGCATAAGTGAGATGCATAAATATTTCAAACGAAGTTATCGAGTTAGAAGCTCCGATTGTAAATCTCTTAAACTACGAAATCAGACAAATGCAGTAAGAAGAGTACTGGGACTCGGAAATGGAATTTGAAATTTTACATAAACCAGAAAAAGATAATTTAGCAACGGGCTTACTCTCAAAAAATTCTCTAACAGGGAAAAGTCAAGCATATCCAGACCAACTAAAAGTTAAACCCTTTGAAATGTCAAATAAAGATGTATTCAATAATATTTTAGAGTCCGATTCAAAAAATTATACACGTTTGTTTAAAATCGCAAAGGTAGAAAGAAAGCTAACTAATAAGAAAAATTTTAAATTTACGCAAGAATCTGGTTCTGACTCAGATTACGTAATTCCAAAAAAAGCCAGAATTACGAAGAAAAAGAAAATAACTGTTACGAGAAGCAAAAGATTAATACAACCAAGAACAATAACAAAACGTAAGCTTGTTGAAAATGTATTAAACGAAGCCCTACCATTAAAAAGACCTGTGGGTAGACCAGAAAAAATCCGACCCAAAATTCCATACCGACTACCTAAACAATTACTAGAATTAAAAATGCAAAATCAAGAAAACTTAAAAATGGAAATTTTAGAGAGCATAAATTCCATTAATAAAGAAAACAAAACAACTCCTGCAATGTTCTTTCAACAGGAACTGCAGAAGTTAGAAAAGCCCAAAATTAATATTATAGAGGTTGTAAGTTTAAATAACAAAAGTAAAAATATAAGCCCACAAGGTGTAATCAAAAAAATATTTTATAATAGTAATCTAAAAAATAATAATAAAGAAAATAAAATAATAAATAAAAATATTGAAATAAATAAAATAAATAATATATGCCCAAGCAACGGCTCAAATAAATTAAAAAGAATAGTAGAAATACCTCTCAAAGAGAGAGAAATAAATAATAAAGACGGAAATAATCGCTTGCCGAATTTTAACAGCGATCACGTGAGATATTTACATACTGACGTGTGCCCTGAACCTGAAGAAACTTTTATAAGAGATTTAAAAATTAAGTATGATAAGGAATATTTATTCCACATTCTACTCGTATTAATGGAAAGTGATTTAAACTTTCATAAATTAAGAAATTATTTAAAATATAGTAAACATATACAAGTAGGCAAGGAACCCAAAGAAGCCAATAATGTATTAAACATGAAAAATACTTGGGGGAATGCAGATGCGCTGTTTGTTTTTTTAAATTAATATAAAATTAAAGTATGCGTACAAATGTACGATTTAAATAAAAATAAAAATAAAATTAAAACAATTACCTATGTACATCATACGGGCAATAATAATAATTCAGATTTTATACATTTATATTTAAGTGAAAACCATTATACTCCTCTATTAAAAATAACTACAAAGGGCAAATTAAAACAAAAAACTGATAAAGAGCTAGTAATTAAATTAGATAAAAGTGAGGTCGAAAAATATCAAAACCAACGTAAAGCTGTACAAAATAAAGATCTTGTAACAAAATTGGACAGAATAGAAATCGATAATTACCGGAAATCTCAATATGCAAAAAAAGAAAAACCTATAGATAAAGAAAATCATCTACGACCGGAGCGTAAGCCTCCATGGAGACCTAAAAGACGAAATCTCCGAAATTCGGAACCTATAAAATGTTTGAAAACTTCATATAGTCAACTGTTCTTTAAATTTAAAACATTTTATAGACAAAGTATTATGAGCAAAATTAGATAAAACAAAATTGTTTGCGAAATTGTTGGATAGATTAAAATAAAGAAAAAATTTCTTGATAGTGAGAGATCAAAATTTATTTAACGAGAATGAAAATCTTTTCTATGTAAAAGACTTAATCAATATCTAGCAAAAGATGAATAATATAATAGAAAAACCGAAAAATTAAACTGGTACTAGGAAATAAGGAATCTTATAATTAATAAATAATTTTTATTTTTATTGATATACAAAATAAAAAAAAAAAAAAAATATTTCCCTATTAAAAAAAAAAAATATTATAAAATAAACGAAAAATATTACATGCATTAACACTAGTTCATAAGACGTATACATATACTTTAGTATTATAAGTTTGGTTAGTCCAAGTAGGATTTCGTATTTTTCAGATGTTAAAAAAAAAATATAAGATGAATTCGAATACGAATAACTTTAAGGAGTTTAACAATATGCGCTGTTACCTATATAAAAAAAATATAATACGTATGTATTCAATAATTTTGTATGCAAGAAAGAGATATAAAATATACGACTCAAGATAAAAAGCAAAAGGAATTCATAAAGTAAAGGTCAGGAGAAAAAAAAATCAAATAAAAAGAAATCATAATTTTTTCAAGCATCCTATATAATATACAAATATAAAATCAGCAAGAGTAAAAAGCAAGAGAAAAAAAACAGTCGCGCACGCGACTTAACTTTCATCATACCGACAATATTTTTTTTGTTGTTGAAAAAAAAAACGAAAACAATATTTATATTAAAATAGGTGTTAACCAAAATACCCAGTAATTACAATAAACAATTAAAAAAAAAAATAATAATAATAACTAATTTTTTTTTATCAATATTTTTTTTTGTTCTCGAAATTAAATCAAAGTAAATAAACGAATAAATAATTTATCAAGCTACAAAATAATAATATTAAATTTTTCCGCTGCAAACAAACAAATCTCTTTTAACGACCTTAAACTGAATGCAGATATAAAATTTTTACTTATCCCCCGCAACATGGTGGTTATCCGTAATAAACTCATACGGGAAATTTTAGGGAAACTTAGGTTTTTCCAAGGCAATGAAATATATTTTTAGAACTGCGAAAATATATAGAAAGTCTATAACAAATTTAAAGGCTTAAATCTAGCATACAGCCGAAACCAAGAGTGGGTTTTTTTTTTACAAAAAATGGACTACTAGTAGAAATATAAAAATCAAAATGCTAGAGATCCTAAAGGATTTTAAGTTCCTAATTAAATTTATTAAGGACTGCATAAATATACTGAGTATGTCTATAACAAAAATAAAAAAAAATCTTTTTTCTCAATTATAACATAAGCCTTTAATACAATATTTTTCTGACGCTTCACAACAGAGATACTCCATAACGAAATAATTATAATATTGAAATCGATTTTTCGGAAAATCTTACGGAAAAATCTTGTTCAAAATAACATTTTTAGAACTGCGAAATAGTAAGGAACAAGTTAAGTACATTTCCGATTATGAAAATGGCGTATAATACCTCATTCCTTGAGCGGGTCCATTAAAAATTTCTAAAATATTCAATAACTAAAAACACTTTTTCTGAAAAATCAAGACAATTGGAAAATTCCTAATACACATTTTTAGAACTGCGAAATGGTATGAAATAAACCCACGAAATAATTATTCCCGAAAAATTAAGTAAATGCCCAAATAGGCACAGTAGTTTTTTCAGAAGTTAGATTTCAACTACGTAGATATAGAAACGAATAGTAATAGATTTTGAAATATAGGAAAATTCCTAAAAATTTCAAAAAAAAAACAAAAAAAATTTCTCTTTCTCTCTTTCCAATTTCTAGTTTTTCGGAAAAGTCTTGGGAAAACGTGAAGAAAAAAAATATAAATATCGTCTGGGATAGAAGCACAATAAATATCATACTTTAAAACGAGCAGGTTTTTTTTTTTCTTCAAAATAATTCTATTTTAAATAAATCATTTATGGACAATAAATATAAGTTAGTACAAATACTAATAGAGGGCGCTGGAAAATAAATAATAATAAAATAAAATATGGAATGCATGAATAACAATTTTATCCCTTAAATGATAAAATCGCGTAGACTAAATAAAAAAAACGTAGGATCCTTATAAATTAAGAAAAGAAATATTTAACCTTTGCATACATGAAATTAATATATATTTATATATATCATTTATAGCGTTAAGAATATAAATATGAAATTATCAATACAAAGAATAAAATTAAGTGCTGAATAAGAAAAAAAGTATATATTAATTACAATTGTGATAATTTGAACAATGTATATTAAATCAGCAAGTATCAAATAAAAAAAAAATAATAAAAAAAAATAAAAAGTATCAAATATCCAATAAAAAAAATAATAAAATGCAAATTAGTGATATATAATTACTGAGAATAAATACAATATATATAAAATCGCCAAGTTAGTATGTATAGGAAACAGGGCAGGGGAATTACATTCAAATCGAAATTTTGTCTAAATAATAATAATCATAAATAAAAATCAGCACTTTATGACAACGCAATGCGAAAACAGGGAAACGACTAAGTTATAACTATTTTTTCCAGAGGGGGAGGTATTTACCCCCCCCCCCCATCAAATAAGGGATAATGATGATATTAACAAAAGTAACAATGATTAGTAAGATGGACGAATCTAGTAAAAAAATTTTTTTTCTTTTCTAACTATTGAGCAAGATTTTTTTCTGGACGTATTGCAGTATGGCAGGATAATAATTTTTTTTACAAAAATAAAATTGATGAAATATAAGAACAACAAATAAAAAAAAATGGAAAAACATTTATTCCCCCACTTATACTCCCGAAGCGATGATAACACAAAAAAAAGCATTACAGAAAAAGAAATTGAATAATAAGAGACTGTTGAGAGTTTTGAGTTTTCAGTTTATTTGTTCCTCGCTTTTTTTTTCCAATATGAAATCCAAAAACTTACCCAAATATAGGTAAAGGACAAGTCATAGATATAAACGAAGTACTTACAAACGCAAAAAACCGTACTTAGAAAAGATAATCACAGCAAAATTATATACAAAAACACAAGAAATCATTCTCCGCTACGTTTCGTAAAGATTATGGAACATTATTAAAGGATTAAGATATACAGCTAAATAAAAAAAATAAGAATACAAAAAATAAATAAGAAAATTACAACCAAAAAAACAAAAACTTGGAAATTTCATCAACATCGCAGAAAATAGGAAATAAATACCTACCTAAATATCATCTTTTTTTTTCTTTTTTTCTTCTAAAGTACCTTTACTGCAACATAAAGGGTATTTATAAGAAAATATTAAGATCCAAAAAAAATATGAGAAAAAAAAAGAAACATACATAAAGAAAAAAAAGAAGAAAAAGATATAGATAAGTGAAACAGAAGATATTTAAAAATCAAAACATCTGCAACATATAATATGACTAATGCCTAGAGACACGGGATAAATAAATGGAATAGAAGGAGGGAAAGAGAGGAAGAAGTATGATAAGACAACGCAAAGATCTTAATACACGTACGGTATAGTTTTTATATATGCATGTAAAAAAAAATATATAATAATAATACATGTATAATGTAGAAACAATCTAAAACGCAAAAAAATACATAGTCAACACTCATGTAAAAAAAAACATATACACATTGAGTTTACTTTTTCTCAAAAAAAAAAAGGATAGTTAACTATCGGTTTGGGGAAATTAAGAGGAGGAATAATAAATAATAATAAATAATAAATAATAATAAATAATAAATAACAAAATAACGAATAATAAAAAAAATAAAACATGATTTTCGTATACAGATTTATAAAAAAAAAGTGGTTATACCATGTCATATTGTAAATAAATAATATAAAGACAGCAAAAGCTTACATAACATAAATCTTATACATAAAATAAAGTGCATAATAACTATATTCGTTTATTTTATTCTTTTATATAATTTATTTTATTATTTATTCTTTTTTTTTCCTTTTTTTTTCGTATTGTTTTATTTACTGCATATATTATTGCAAATTAATTTTTTTTTGAATTTATTAATTACTTTATGTATCTCCGTCATTGTACCAGTTATACTATCCATAATACCAGTAATAAGATTTGAATGTGAAGATCTGATCTGGATCCTTATTTTATTACTAAACATGTTGTAAAATAATTTTAATTCTTAGTCAATTTTTTTTTCTCAAAGAAAGATAATTTTATTTTATGTTTGCATACATTTAAATCAATTAATAAAAAAAAAAGAGAAATTTTTTTTTCTCGATAAATTATAAAAAGAAGACTTCCGACCAAAAAATTAATAATATGTTATTTAAATCAATTTTTTTTTAACAAATTATTGATAAAATAAAAAAATATTAATTCAAATTTATGGTGATATTTTTGCTCCTTATAGAGGAACCATTGTGATGAATCAAATTTTGAAATTTGATACCTAGGCATGAAAGCACGTTTTTTTTTTTGAGACAAAAAGTCTGTATATGCATGTAGCCGATAATATTTCACAACCAAAGATATCAAGAAAAAATTAGATATGCCAGTACCTAATCATTGCAAAACGGGTACACAAAAATAGATTAAATAAAATAAAATTATTTATCTCACGTCGGCACCAGCCAATAAAAAAAAAAAGAAATAAATACCTTATGTAAATTTAACACATGGTTAATAAAATTTTTTTTCTTCTTTCAAAAAATTATAAAATTTTTTGTTTTTAGATCACTTGAAGAGACGAACAGACTTATTTGAAAAAAAAACTCTTCAATTACATATCGAATAAGTTTATGCTGACTTATTTTATTTTAAATAAATTTTTTTGTTGTGTTCAAAATTCCTTTCATCGAGAATCTCAAATAATTCTAATGTCGCTCTGTACACTATTCGCAAATCGTTGAGCGATAACATAAATAATATTAATTTAAGTAACAAAATATTCTAGGGATTCGAGAAAGAATTTTTTTTTCTTCAATTTTCTTCACAAAATTTAATATTAAATATCCTTAACTTTACTATTTTAAATTTTATTTCTCTCATTGGACTTTTTAGTCGCGCGATATCTCAACATAAAAAAAAAAGAGATTGGAAAATTCAGACTTCTATGTTCATTTTATCAAATAAACATAAATACCTTTTATTAAACGAAATAAATGCAAAAAAAATATTTTAGTAAATTATTACTTAATTTATAAATAATTAATCACGAATTAACGAGTTGTTTTATTTTATTAAAACCTTATGGCGCGCGTTTCATATAGCTAGATAAGGTGTATTACAAGTCTATGGACGAGTCAACCTAATACACTATGACGAAATACGGTTACGTAACTGTTAATAATTCTTTTTATCAACTAATTGTTTATATAAAACAATCATATTTAATTTTGGTTAAGTTGATCATACAAAAAAATATATAAAGCTTCTATATTTTCAGGTGTATACATGAAAATATGGAATAATGAATTTTACTAGAGTTTTTTTTGTTATTTGGTTATTAGGGTATTTTACAGGTAGAATTTCCGGAGAAAAGAATTCGATAACATTCAACAAAAAATTATACTTATAACTGTATAAATCTATGAATAATTATTTTCAGAACCTTGGGTTGGTTATTTACCGAAAAATAAAAATAAATGAAATTGAAAAATTTAGATGTATATTTAGTGATTCGTATGAAAGTTTTTTTTAAGCTTATACAAAGAAAAGTTTTTTTTTCTAATTAACAAATTCATTTTTAAAAAAATTAAATTAAAGAGGCAATATTTTTTTTACAATTCAGGATTGGTCTTGAGCTAAAATATTTATAAGAAATTAAGAAAAAAAATAATAAGAAAAAAAATAATCTTTACTGGAACACATATGTAATACTACTTAGTTATTCATCATAATAATCATAATAACATATAGTAATCACATATCAAAATTCAAATATAATTAAAGAATGAAAAAATCAAAATATTATTGAATGGTCACGCTAAATTAACTCAACTGCAAAATATTTTTTTTCCCAAATTTGTTTTTTTTTCAAAAATAGAACCATGATTTCTTTAAACATAAAGGTTTTTTTGTTTTCTACAGGAACAATATACGTAATATCCTACCCTCTTATATCTGAAATAAAAGCTCTTTTTGTTTCTCCTTTTTCTGTTAAAAAAAAAGTAAATAAATATTTTTTCTTAAAAAGTACAAATCAACTGCGCATATATTTGTGAGTTAACAATGGAGTTTTTTTTTAGCCTACGTGTTCTAATTTACAAAAACGTCCGTGTAAAAAAAAACGTCTGGAGAATTTTTCTTAGCAGTACCATAGCAAATTTTAGGCTATTGGGACCTTGAAAAATATAAAACTACAAAAATTTTCAGTGCACAAGCAAACATTTTTTTTTTAGTGTAAAGCGAATACTTACACTAAAATTCAAGATAATCTCATCCTAAATAAATTTTTTTTTTTTGTAATAGCTTCGCTATAATTACGTGAGATTTTCCCTACGCATACCATATCCCGGAATTACCAATAAATTTATTAATTTTTGAACTCTTATCTTATCACTTTCAAATTTTTCCCCATAAGAATAATATAATATTGACTTATTTTTGGATTATGCTCAGCTGTCGACTATAAGGCCCATACCATTCGAACCCTAAGAACTTTCTTTTCTAACAAACTATGTTTAAAAGCATGAAGAATAAAATTAAAAGTAAAAAAATTTTAAATAAAAATTTCTAAACGTAAATGATTGTAAGTTTTTTGAATATTATATAAAAAAAAAAGAGTTTACATAATTATTTAGAAAAAATTTTTTTGTATTCATCGTAAATGTATTTTTCAGATGTTGACAAAGAAAGCTAGTCTTTCGAAACGTCAATGAAATAAAAGATTAACATTTCATAAAAGAAAATTAGTTCAATTCTGATCGCATGTTTTTTTTTATTTTACATTCTTATTTTCTACAAAAAAAGTATTAAAAAATAATTTTCTACATAATATTTTTTTTTTGCCCGATATTTCGAGTCTGATAGTAAAGTTTTTTTTTGTGGGTTTTTTGTCTCTCTCAACAATATTTTAACAGAGCATTTTTTTTTCTTTTCGTAAAAAAAAGTATGACAAGGTTACATAATATTTAGAATTTATAGGCACGCGTTCTTATGTACATGATTATTATTATTTAATATATGTATAGAATCTATTGGACTAATGAGCCATGTGCGAGAAAGAATGTTATTATTATTATTCAGCGACGTTGTCATATAAAAAAAATTTATTTTTTATTATTGAATAAAAATCGAGATTGTTGCACTAGACTTTTGCATAAATAATTATTCAATATTGCATACAAAATTGCCATAACGAATTTTTTTGTAACATCGATCTATTACGTTTTTTTTTTTGTGAGAGCTTAAAACGATCAAACAACAAAATCGTTACCTTGCTTGTAATTTCAATATAAATTACTAATTTCATTATTAATTTCACAAAATTAATTAAATTTATGTATATTTTGAACAAAAAATATAATAGTAAAAATAATTACAGGAATAATGAATATTTTATGTCCATACGAATATTAAGTGTGATTTTTTGTATTAATGAAGCTTGGTCACACTTAAGAAAGCTGAAATAACCCTTTTTTGCATCATTTTCGCGATTTCATAATTTTCAATTTTTTAATTTTAAATTTTCAATTATTTATTAATTAAAAAATTTTAAATATTTTTTGTATATTTTTTCATTTTTTCTAAATTTTAAAATCATGTTTTCAATAAAAATCATTTTGATGAGTTTCAAACTACTGGGTACTTTAATTCAAACAGACATAGATTATATCCACGTATTCCAGTGAGTTAAAAAGGGTTATAAATCAAAAAGATTTATTAATGTCCAATAAGGTCGAAAAAACAAAGTTTAATAATATTTAAAATTGGACGCAACAAATATTAAAATTAATAATACACATTGACTAGAGTTGTGTTAGTATTAGTAAGTGAATTTCCTTAGTACTTAAGGAACCAGCTTGTTTAAAAAAAAAAAAAAATGAGACAAAAACAGGGTTTAGTTAAGGTAACGTTTAAACTATAGTAAAACGTATAGGGCTTGTAAAAAAAAAAGTATTAATAATAATGATTAAAAAAAAAAATAATAATATTAGTTATTATAAAGTAACAAAAATAATTAAGTACTAATTTTTAGTAATTTTCGATCAGTATAATAATTTACATAAATAAGATAGTTTATTGAAATCATATGAATAAGAATACAAAAACACATGGCTTAAAAAAAAGCATGAGTAGAAGACAAAATTTTATGAATGGAACAGAGTTGCCAAGATACATTAATGCGCGCGACGAAAGTTTAGATGTGTGTATAAAAACTTTGCCAAAATGATATTATATGCGTGTATAAAAATGTGGCCAAGATATTAGTGTAGAAGTAAAGTTCGTATGTGTGTATAAAAACTTTGCCAAGATAAGATTGTATGTGTGTATAAAAGTGTGGCCAAGATGCAAGAATATAAGTAGCAAAACGGCGCGCGACGATAATGTTAAATATAAAAAGTTGCCAAGATGCAATAGTAGTAGTAGCATATATGAAAATCGCACGACAAATATAAAATTACAATAATTGAGTATTAGAATAATTTTATTGGACTAAAATTTTTTTTTGAGAGACTTAGGAAAAAATGATAGATGGGTAATAATTTATTTTTTTAGGAAAGTACGATAAAATTAACTATAAAAATTAACTATAATGTCATTGCAAGTCATATTTTTCTAAATAGAGCAATTGTTTTAAAAATAATTCAAGTAAAGTTTAGGTTTAAATTTCAAGTAAAGCTTAAGGATAAAAATATTACCTTAAAACATTTCAAATCAATTGTGAAGTAAAGTAAATTTTTTTCTCAGAAAATTATTAGTGAATTTTATGGTTGCCTGAAATTTCAAGCAAAATTTTGAAGGTTTAAAAATATGATTTCAAGTCATATTTTTCTAAATAGAGTAAATTTTGTAGAATAAGTTCAGTGAAAGTTATGTTTGTCTGAAATTTCAAGCAAAATTTGAAAGATTTAATTTCAAGTAGTATTTTTCTAAATAGAGTAAATTTTTGTAGAATAAGTTCAGTGAAAGTTATGTTTACTTAAAAGTTCAAGCAAAAATTTAAAGATTTAAAATAATGACGGAAAATTTTTTGTTTGCCTGAAAGTTCAAGCAATTTTTTTTAGGGAGATTAAAAATATTATTTGGAGATTTTTTTTATTAATCATGTTAAAGATAGAAATAAGTAAATGAATTCAGTAAATTTTGGCTTTAAGCGAAAATCCGAACAAAAAATTTAGAGAATTACAGACCGAAAAAAAAAATGTCAGCAATGTGTAATTTGCTTGAAATTCCAAGCAGGGATTTGAAGTGTTGAAAGAATTAAGAAAAAATTGAATAATTTAGTGATAAGGATAGTTATTTGCTTGCTTAAATTGTTATAAGATTATAAATTTTTGCACTGTCTCTTAGCTATAAACTTTAGTTAATGCATAAAGTAAAATCCTTTTAATTAAAGTATAAGAAAAAGAAAAGAGTTAAACTACAGGAATAACTTATTTCTTTACTACTTGAGCGGTTGGAAAAACTTTTAACAGGATTTAGTCATTTGCAGTATATTCAAACGTAAAAACTATAAAATTAAACGGTTACCCAGTTTAAATAAAAATTTGAGTAAATTTTTGGATACTTAAACAAAATTTGGGGTATATATATGCTTAAAAAGAAAACTTTGAAATTTCAACCAAAAAATTTTTAGCATAGTTTGGCAAGTTGAAGTAATAATAAAAATTTATTGAGTTTCAACCAGTATACATTCGGGCTTGTACTTGAAAAAAAAAGAAGACTATGCATGGGGTTTATTAAAGTAAAATAACAAATAAATATATTTTATGAAAGTAATATTATTAATTAGGAAGTAAAAAAAAATATACATAATAAACACTAGGGTACTTACCAAATTTTAATTATGTCTTAAGTAATATAATATAAAAAGATAATGTTAGAAGCAAAGATATATTGGTCGAGTAAAAATATAAAAAGCACATGTCCAATACAATAAGCACAAGGGAGAAGACAAAATCTTATATAAAAAACTTTGCTAAGATTGCATGTGTGTATATAAAAAACTTTGCCAAGAATTGCGTGGGGGTATATAAAAAACCTTGCTAAGATTACATGTGTGTATATAAAAAAAACTTTGCCAAGAATTGCGTGGGGGTATATAAAAAACTTTGCTAAGATTGCATGTGTGTATATAAAAAACTTTGCCAAGAATTGCGTGGGGGTATATAAAAAACCTTGCTAAGATTACATGTGTGTATATAAAAAAACTTTGCCAAGAATTGCGTGGGGGTATATAAAAAACTTTGATAAGATTGCATGTGTGTATATAAAAAAAACTTTGCTAAGAATTGCGTGGGGGTATATAAAAAACTTTGCCAAGATTACGCGTGTGTATATAAAAAACTTGGCCAAGACGTAATTGTGTAAATAACGAGTGGCGCGCGACGAAAATTTGAAAATTTTGTGTTTTTGTTTTGCGCGACAAATATAGAATAAATTGAGTAATAAAATAAAAATTTTATTGAACTATATTTTGAAAATATAGGAAAGGATGGATAAGTGGATAATAATTTATTTATATTATTATTACAAAGAAAGTACAAAGTTAAAACCTGGGAAAAAATAAATATACAATAAAATCTCACAAATATGAGTAATGTGACATTTTTTTTTACAGAAAGGTTTGCTTGAAAATTCAAGAAAATTTTAAAAATATGAACTAAGGTTCTAAATAGTTTTAAAGTATTTTTAGGGGTATACTAAGTAATTTTCAGGAAAATATTAGCGTTTGCTTGAAAATTCAAGCAAATTTTAAAAATGCGAATTAAGGTTTTTGAATAGTTTTAAAGTATCCTAAACATAAATTAAGAGTATATTAAGAAATTTTCAAGGAAAAATATTGGCATTTGCTTGAAAATTCAAGCAAATTTTAAAAACGTGAATTAAGTAGTATCTTGAACATAAATTAAGAGTATATTAAGAAATTTTCAAGGAAAAATATTAGCGTTTGCTTGAAAATTCAAGCAAATTTTAAAAATATGAACTAAGGTTTTAAATAGTTTTAAAGTATTTTAAGGGTATACTAAGAAATTTTCAAGGAAAAATATTGGCATTTGCTTGAAAATTCAAGCAAATTTTAAAAACGTGAATTAAGTAGTATCTTGAACATAAATTAAGAGTATATTAAGTAATTTTCAAGAAAAAATGTTAGTGGTTGCTTGAAAATTCAAGCAAATTTTAAAAATATGAATTAAGATTTTAAATAGTTTTAAAGTATTTTTAAACATAAATTAAGGGTATATTAAGCAGTTTTCAAGAAAATTATTCAGTAACGTATATTCACAAAAAACAAAATAGCCAAAGTAAAAAACTTTGATAGCCTAAAACACCCCATAAAAATAACACGTAGATTTTATTTTTTTATATTTGTAGCAGTATCAGTGCAAAATTTAGTTTATATGGACCTTTTGAAAAAACACAAAACTACAGAATCTTTTGTAATAGTAATAAACGTTATGCCTTTTAAGCTTTACTGGTAAAACGGGCCACGAAGAATATTTTTTATTGCTAGTAAAAAACCATAGCGCCAATTACCTTGCAGTATTTTTTTTCTTTCCAATATTTTATCTATAAACAATAAATATAATTTTTTTTTGCATTTAAATACAATCTTTTTGGGAACTATATGTTTTCACGATTAGGGTCGCAAAAATAAGATACACTTCATTTATATATGATGAATTTTTTTTATTAGCAAAGGAATGCAAAAAAAATGGAACATGTGATTTTAGCGGAAGATAAAAAGAAGAAAAATTATGCTAATAAAATAATCTTAACAAAAATTCCAACAAAAATAATACGTATAAATTTAAAAAAAAAATCATGTCTCAAGCTCGAGGCCCCAAGCTTTTATCACATTCAAGTATTTTGCGTTTGCACAATATTATATTGAATTACCAAAATTAGTGACCGATAAGAATTAAAAGTATATAATATTTGTTCAAATTTTTTTGAAAAACTATTGTAACTTTTACAGATATGAACGATTCAGTAAAAATTTTTTTGGGTAGTATCGTAAAAAAAAATAATATTCCCAAATCAAACGAAAATTCTTTTTTCCACAGAAAAAGTCAGAGTCTAATTAAAATTTTTTTATCCATTATCTCACATATAAACTCAAATAAAAAAAATGGCCTATAAACATGTCGATTATTTATTGACCAAAAATTAGTTTAACTTAAAATGACAAAAGTATATATTAATAAAAAAAAATCATAAGATTTTGGATTATTTTCCTTTTATTTTAAAGAAACATCCTTTTTATGTATATAAAAAACTTAACTACTATATAGAAATGGGATCCAAATCAAGTAAAAACAAGTGCGATAAAAAATTACGCGATAAATCAAAAAAGTATAGTCCGGGCGAGAAGTATCACTCTGCGCCCTTATAAAGAAAACTACTATTTCTACTCACAAGACATGTGATAAAACCTAAACGTCTTTGAATATTATAAAACTAACTGTCTCTTTCTTACTTATATATAAGGCTACAGTTAGCTTTCGAAAATATTTCACTCAGCTACAAACCAAGGACATTCGATAGATGGCTTTTTACTTGAACTAAAATATTCAAATAAAAAGCTTATCGTGCCTTTTATATTAAATAACATTTTTTTTATATATGACTGGTACATAAAATGACCATTAACACCTTAGAATTTTTTTTTGAAATTTTTTTCTCAAAGATGTGAATAAATAATTTTTACGGACTATTTTCAAATATCTAAACAAAAATAACAAATATAAAATTGTTAATTTAAAAAAAAACTACATATGATTAGGTGGAAATTAATAAGCTCAACAATAAACAAAATGATTTTTATAGAAGATAATAAATAATTACAAATATAACTAATAAGTTATAATATTAGGTAATTTACTTATGAAATAGACTGGAGATTTTTTTTTGCCAAGCGCTGTTTTTTTTTTCCATGCATATAAAAATAAAGTAATTAAGAAAATAAAAAAAATAAGGAAAAAAAATAATCATAAAAAAATATTATTCCAATAGAGGTTTGGATTTTTGAATTTATTAATTTTTGTTTTCAAAATTAAATTTTTATTATTTTTCATACAACTATCACTGCATTTTTTTTTAATAATGATATAAATATACATAAACGTATTATAATAGTACCACCTTTAGGTACATATTTTTCTTAGCATAATTAATAAATTTTCTGTTGATTGATTTTATTTTTACCTGTAATAAAAAAAAACAAAAGTTCTATAACCATCTCAAAAAATAAAAAAAAAGGAACAAACGCAAAAAGTGGTGACATTTTAATCTTATAGCATAAAAAATATTTATACCCTATATTTGTGTCTCTCCTACTAATGGGAAGTAACTATATTAAGTTTATTTTTTTTAGGTCCCTATTTGCGTTCGAAATACGTGTGTGTTGGTTACCACCAATTTATCCATACAGGCTATATATAATTTTTTTAAAATAGCCCCGCCTAATTATTGAATAAATACCACCATAAATTTATAGAGCAAAGTGACCGTAAAAAAAAAAAATTACAGTTATGATCATTATAATCATTACATAATCAAAAATCGTACTACAAATTTTTTATGTAATCAAAAAAAAACTATCATTGGCATTTAATATGCGTTATAATTACTTTTATTTTATAAAAATATAGTATTACATTATGTACATATTTAATAGCTATAAATTTTGTTATAAAAAAAATATTAAAGAAATTTAGAAAAATAAACTTCGATATTTCACATACATTAAACTACACTCACAATCAATAAATTTTACTCACAATCCTTATTATCATCCTAATATGAAATTTAATTTTCGCGTTTTGTCTCGAATGTAGGGGTACTAATTATTTTAGAAAAATTACAGATACGTTTAAGGTGGCCAAAAAACCAAATATAATACAAATTCCAGTAGCAGTCTGGACATCATAACGCCAAACGCGCAGACAAACAATCAACCACAAGAAGCTCTTCGCATCCTATATGAAACCTTGACAACTATACAAGAATCTTTCCTTTTCAAAAGACAACTGAGTCACCTACATAAAACAAAATCAAACTCTGAATACAAGCAAAAGAAAAGATATACTAATTTTAACATGTTATTTTCCATAATAATTTTCATAAACTTTTTCCTTTTCATTTAATTAAGCATAAAATAACCAATAATTTTAATAATCAAAATATTATATAATTAATGTTTACTAGTATAAAAATTAGACTAATAAAAAAAAAAACAAAAACACAAAATATACAAAAAATTTAAAAACGAAACAAAAACATAAATTCAAACTTGGAGTGTTTCTATGTACCAAGAAATTTATTATAATCAGAAAATTATTCACTGCACTATAATTTTTTCCTATTTCTTTAATAATTTCAGTTTATATTCTTTAATTTCTGTAAGTAATAAAATTTTTTTTTTCACAAAAAACAAATTAAAAAAAAATTATATATACATATATAAACAATTACGAACAATCAAACAAAAGAGTAAAATTTGATCTTAATTTTTCTTAGTTCTAAACACTACAAAATAGTAATAATAATGAATTACCCAAACTACTATGAAAAGTAGAAAAAATTTCTATAATTTTATATGTTAATATTAATCAGGAAATCCAAAAAAAAAATAGTAATGAAATATTGATAACTATAAGTTTTAATAATCACCTAATCACTGTAATTGTATCTTTCAGTGTAACACTTATAAAAAACGTATTTTCAACTCCTCTCATTTTTCAAAACACGAAAAACTAACAAGAATCAAAAGATTTATAACAAAAAAATAATAATAATTTTAGGATAATCATGTAATCACAAGTAACTTTAACTTCTAGAATATATCTTACACTATCTTAATAATATTCTTTTCAAAATACAAAAATCAAAAAAAAATATGTATAAAAATAATAATATCAATAACTATAAGACAACTATATAATCACAAATAATTTTAAGAATTTTAATGTATAAAAATAATTAATAGCAATAAGTTTAAAATAACTAAGTAATCACAAGTAACGTTAATTCTAAAATATGTCTTACACTATCTTAATTTTTTTTCTTTTTCTTTTAATATTAATATATAATCAAAAATCAAAAAAAAAATGTAAAATAAAATAAGAATTTAAATTATTAAGTTTAGTATAACATTTGTAGAAATACATTGTCTTTTCAAAAAAAACAGCAGTAAAAATAACAATAATCCCTAAAATAATAATGAAGCATAAAATATTATATACAAATAGCTATATTCTTTAAGTTTTCAATTTATAAAAGAACCAATACTTCAACAAAGATCAAACTTAAACTGATATTTTTTTGTTAAATATAAATATAGATTTGAACTTAATTACCTTCTTTGGAATACTGTAATACACATAATTTTAATCTTTATATGAATATAAATATGATTTTCTTCTTCTGTAAAAACAAATGTAACTTTAAAATGTAACTAGATCTCTTAATAGGTAGACATTTTAGAACCACTTTTCTCACTAAAACATGACAGTTTTGGATAGTAGCCATCCCAGGAGGGATGTATCCCAGAGGGGGAGGTGTACCGTTAGGTACAAATTGATTAAATATAAATACCAAGGATTACGTCTAGACAGATTTATTAGAATTAAAATAATATGATATTATAATTAAAAATGCTTCATCAGCACCATCATTCCGAGAAACCGCACGTGCAAGAAAGTGCATATTAAGACCTCACACGAAGTCCTGAAGGTGGGAATAAAGCCACCCCCATCATGCGCTTTGACAGACTAATTACCAATGATTGGAGACACTGTTACTAAGGACACTAAATTTTCCGCGTTAAGCCAACTACGCGCATCGATCCCCTCCTCTATTCCCTCAAGCGTACGCTTATAAAAGCTCTCGCACAAGCTCCTGACCGGCAGAGGGAGAGCAGAGAGAACTTGGGACCATGTAGTCCCTTAGAGAGAACGAACTGAAATACAGAACTGACTGAACTAACTAACTTGTACTCAGATTGTCTCTCGACCGCTATTAAGAGATCTAAGCACGGCCAGCCATTTTATAAGTCAATAAATCAGCATTTTTATAACAAAAGGACTTAGTTATTTGAATTCCTGTCACCAGTAAATGAGTTTAGCCAACAGGCTAAACCCGAATAAGAAGATCCTCATTTATCTGTGTTTATTCACATCCAAACACAACAAATTACTATTTATACCATTTATATTATTTTTAGTTATTCAGGAACGTTTTTTTAATGAATAATTTTATCGTATTCATACTACATCGCAACATTCATACATTCTCACAATTCTCATACGCATTTGTATTTGTACATTCGCTTTTATATTACTATAATATTTTTCGGTTTTCGCGCGCATCAAATTTATCGTACCCCCATATAACTCCGCTCGCATACGCACTATATACAAGTTGCTTGGTCTACTGATTTTTGAATTTTCTTATGTAGTTAAGGATCTCGTTTTTTACACTTGCGAGAAAAATATACGCGGAGCGGCTTACATCTTTTTTTGATCGATGTACATATATATATGAAGAAGAACGACATATGTTCTATGTATAAGCATAGGACTTATGCCGTTCTTCATATTCGCCACAGATACAAAATACAAGAGATATATTGCATTATCTTATCTTATCTTATCTTATCTTATCTTATCTTATCTTACCTTATCTTATCTTACCTTATCTTATCTTATCTTACTACTATATATATTTAAAAATTTATTTGTGTGTCTGTGTGTGTATGTATGTGTATTATCATCAGGGCCAAACCAGTAAACGAAATTATATAAAACCGGTGTCAAATTAAAGAAAAAATGTTTGCGAGTGACATAGGCCATAGTTTTAAGATTCAGCTATCTTACTTTTAGAGATATTCAATTTTTAGTGTTTTTGAACTTGATAAAATTTTTAAATATTTTTAACAAAAAATAAAATATCTTGAGACAATCGAAAAAATTTAATGTTACACTTTGTAGTATTCGATTTGGCACCAATTCTTGCGTATTTTCCTAAATTTTTATTCAAAACAGAGATATCTTTAAAATTTTATAAAATATTTTTGAAGCTGGTCGGAAAATTTTTTTAAATTTTTTTACTTTTTGTGGTATTTATAATCATCTATTTGTGTGTGTGTGTATGGGGTATATCTGGTCTGTGTGTGTATGTGTTTAATCATCAGGGTCGAATCAATGTCAAAATGAAGTATCAAAATATAGAAAAAAAGTCAGCGGGTGACATAGGCCATAGTTTTGAAACTCAGTTACCGTACTTTTGGAGATATTCAATATTTACTATTTTTGGAAAAAATAAAATTTTTTGAAAATTTGCTTAAAAAGTGAAATAACTTCTAAATATGATAAAATTTTACTGTAGAAATTGGTATTAATCGATTCGGCATTTCGATACGTATTCAGATAAATTTGCATAAAAAACGGACGCTTCATTAAAAATGTGTAAATTTTTTTAGAGTCTGAACATTTTTTTGATTTTTCATTTTTCGAAAATTTGCAGTAAAATAAAAAAAATAGAGAAAAATTCAAGAAATTTTATGGATTCTTTACTATTCAGAAAACAAAAACATGATTGTTGTATCATAAGTTAATTTTTTTACATTTAGTTTATCGAGATTATAATTAACGAATAATTGGGCCCTCTGAAAAACTAGATTTTGCATATCCAGGAATCAAATGAACGATTTTTTATTTAAAAATGACTGTATTATTTGCAATTTATATTGTTTACGCTACAAACTATTAGGACTATAAAAAGGCCCCTTTTGAAAATTGTTTGATAAATTTTTATTATGAGGTGTTAAATTCTCTAGATCCAAAAATACCGAAAAAATTGCATGTCCAGTTAATAACACGAAGTTTAAATTATGAAATCACTAGCCGGCTAACATGATTCATAATAGGTCTTGAAGTCTCTAAGTCTATAGAATACCAAAATAGTACACGAGATACTAATACTAAAATGCTAGATTCTGTTGGATTCCATAAGAAATAAATTATCTTTGGGATTAGAAATAGTCTCTCCAATACCTTTTCAAATATTTTTCCTTAATTAATAATTTTAACTTTACTGGGGACAGAACTAGACTCTTCTGAAAACTCTTAATGTGTTTGCATAATTATAAATGTGCAGTGAAACATGATTTTCTTAAGCAACAGAAACAAAAGTAAATGCAATACAGGGGGGGCGGAGCCCCCCTCCTACTTTTGCTGGTATATAATATATCTGAGAATATATCTACATATGTACGTTTTTGATAAATTTATCTAATTTACAATAATAATAATTACTATAGTTCCTATTTCTTATAAAAATTATTTTTAAAAAAATTTTACTTTATAATAAAAATGGTAACTGAAAAAAAATGTAATGAATTATTTAAATAAATTTTATTTTATTTTCTCTTATTACAAATATAAAATACAAATTTTAATTTTCAAATGAAATATAAATCTTGTTTTGTGAATTATTTATATTATATTTCAGCATCACATTTTTTAAATCCTTATAATATAATACTAATCTGTGACTAGTATTTTCAGCAATATAGGCACTAAATTGTTTTGAATGCTTGATCGTTTTTAAAATTTGACATAAAAAAACTTTTTTTTCAGAATCTGCACTAAATAATATATGTTCAATTTTACCAAAATTTTTTGAATTTTCGAAATCTGTCGAAATGATTGAATCTCTTTCATAAGTACCATAGATTGAACACCAAGATACAGAAACATAATTATTTATTATTTCATTATTTAAATTTTCTCTATATAAATTAATTTCTGGCAATAAATTAACATTATGAAAAATTATATTACCTAGCTTTAAACGTTTTTAAATGTTTTAAAGGGAAAGCATTTTTCAACAAAAATTAACTCAAACAAAATTTCAGCCATCTCATATCTAGCTATACCTTCATATATATCATGCCATAAATCAAAACCTAGTCAGATTTTTGATTGGTCACGTGACTTGGCGGGAAAATTGAAATTTTTAAAAAAAGAAATTTTTGGAATAAAAAATATATATGAAGACAAAAATTTTGGCTATTTCAAAATAAAAATTGGTTTGTCAGTAGGGGAGTTATGCTAGAATTTGAATCGTATATACTTGATGTCTCGCGCATGTGCAGCTCGAAAAAATTTTTAAACCACAGAATCGGATAGCCAGGGAAATTTTCTATCCGGTCCTAAGAAGAAAATTTTTTTTGCGATAAAATAAGCGTTTAAAAGAAATTTTAGTAATTTTTGTGCTCTTAAAATTTAAAAAAATAAAGAGCACAAAAAAACTAATACGGCTGTAAAAAATCAAGGACAAGACCTAGGGGGCTAAAAATTGAGGAGGTAAATTGTTTTCGATAGTACTTTGAAAAATATTTTGGGACCGATTTGAAGACCCAAGAATTAGGACCTCATACACTTGAGGAATATCAACCCATATATATCCTACTAGCAAAAGTTGGAGGGGTGGCTCCGCCCCCCCCCCTGTGTCACATTTACTTCTGTTTGTGTTGTTTCAAAAAATCATTTTTCATTGCAAATTTATAATTATGCAAACACATTTAAACTATTCAGAGCAGCGTAAGTGAAACATTAATGAAAAATTATAGGTTCTGATTGATTCTCTAATTATAATTGAGAAAATAAAAAAATTTAACTGAGTACGTATAAATTAGTGCCAAATCAAGTAATAGCAATGGTGATAGTAAAATTCAATCATATTTTTTAGGTATTTCACTTTTCAAGCAAATTTTGAAAAAATTTTATATATCCTATAGGATTTTTATAAAAATAGAAAAAATAAGTAATACCAATTGCGACACTAAAATTTTATCATATTTTTCAGATATTTCACTTTTTAACAAAATTTTACTTTTAACAAAACTGATTTTTCTCAGAATCTAAGGGGTTTTTCGAAATGAGCTTTAGTGCACATTATTCCTTGGAGAAAATGCTATCGATTTGACGTTTTTTTTTTTTAATTTGAGCTCTCGGTTTAGAGTTACAACTGTTTAAAGCTAAGAAGTTTAAATTTAAAAACTCAAAAAGTTGTCATTTTCGCCACTTGATAACTTAAAATTGCTTGTTTTAAAATGTAAAAACCAAATTGCTTTGTATTTAGTAGTAATAGTCCGACTGTGGCGAAAACGCGAAGTCAGCAAAATGTGAAATAGACTCATATGAATGTGTGTGGGTGATTTGTCATTTGGACTCTGACCTTGATGTAAGAGTGTGAACTCTGACATTGCTGTGTGAGAGAGAGAGAGAGAGTGAGATGATGCGTCGCCTTTTCTTTGCAATAATTTTGATAATAATAATTTCTTTTTTTTTTTATAAATTGCATCATCATCGCTTGATTTAATTTTTGCTTCCTATAAGTATTAAAATTTTGGTTCCTCAAAGAGGAACCATTGTGTTATCCAAAATTTGATTTTCTATTTTTTGGCATATAAGCACGTTTTGGGACCCCAGGAAGCTAAAAAAAAACCATTATCGAATCAAGACCTAATTTTTTTTCCAAAAATTTTTTTATTAAAAAAATCTCAAATCCCCATTTTTTTTTTTTAATTTGGATGTAATACCTCATTCATTTCCATGAAAGTACTTATACTTGAAAGTATGGTTTTTACTTGATATCTCCAATCTGATACATAATTTTTTGAAATTTTTTTCCTTAAATTTTTTTCACAAAAACATACAAAAAATACGAAACTTTTTTTTCTTTTTGGACGTAGTACCTAATTTATTTCCATGGAAGTACTAGTTTTAAGAACCTCGTTTATAGTAATTTTTTGGAACCGATACTGAATTTTTTCAGAATTTTTTTCTCAAAATTAAAAAAAAAGAAAAATAAAAAAAATAGCAATATTTATTTTTTTTTTTAAGTGTAATACCTCATTTAATTCTATGAAAGTACTAATATTTTAAAATATTGTAACCAGTGATATTTCAAAACAATTATCGAATGAATACCTAACTTTTTTTTTTTTTAAATTTGTTTATTAAAAAAATCTCAAAATACTTTATTTTTTTTTTAAATATTTTATAAAATTTTAAAGATACCTCCGTTTTGAATAAAAATTTAGGAGAATACGTAAAAAGTGGTGCCGAATTGAATAGTACAAATTTGTGACACTAAAATTTGTCGATAGTCTCAAGATATTTTAGTTTTTTTCAAAATTTTTCAAAATTTTATTAGTTTCAAAAACACGAAAAATTAAATATCTCAAAAACTACGATAGTTGAGCAGAAAATCTATAGCCTATGTCACCCGCGGAGTTTTTATCTTTATTTTGACACCCGTTTTATGTAATTTTGTTCAGTGGTTTGAGCCTGATGATGGAAAACACACACACACACACGCACAGACACAAATAAATTTTCAAATATATATAGTAGTAAGATAAGATAAGATAAGATAATCTATTCACTATAACATTTGTTAAACGTTTACAAACACTTCTTTCTCATAAGACTTTCTTAACAAGACTATTTAGTATATTATTAATGTTGTTATTTTTTTTTTTTTTTATTTTTTTTTTTTAAGGGAAATATGTGAATCTTACATCAGCCATGGAGTGTTTGCGGGCCTTAAAGACCCGCAAATTTCCATGACCGCCCAGTTGTACACTTTGTACAACTGGGAGACCACCGGCGAACGCAGTCGCCGGCTACGCCCCAGATTCTTACTGGATAAACATACTTCAAACCCCCCGCGCTTGTTTGTCCCAAACCGGAACTCCCTTTTCAGGTATAACTTCAGTTTGGGACGCGCAGCCTAGGCAGCTGGCCGCTGCCTTCCCACCTGCCTAGGGGCAGGAGAGCTCTCTACGATAGAAAGCCCTCCTCCTTCTTCTGCAACAAGGTGGTCCTTACGTACTCTGCTGCTTTGTTCCAGTTTTCGGAACTCCGTAGCATTTCCGGGACCACCGTCTCCGGCCTCCAAATCGGGAAGGGCGGGCGCCCCCCCGAGTAGCGAACACAATCGAAGAATGTGTACTCTACTGTATCATCCACGCCCGGACAGTGCAAGCACTCCTTTGTTGCCACCTTATGCCAATGCTTCAACATGACACGGAAGTACCTGTGTCCAGTTAAGAACTGGGTAAGGTAGAAATCCACCTCCCCATGCTGTCGTCCCATCCATGCCTTCAGGTCTGAGATCAGTCTGCGCGTCCATAGGGAATTTTTTTCTTGGTTCTTTTTCCATCGTTTCTTCCATGCTTTCATAGAGTTGAAGCGGGGTATCCGCAGGCGATCCTCCCTGCCGCTTGCCTCTGCACCGACGATATTTTTCGTCTGTACTTGGCAGTTTCTGTGGTCTTCGCCCAGACTTGTGATCCGTAGAGCAGGACAGAGTTGACGACTGACATCAGGAGCCTTCGCTTCCCTGGTTTGAGTCCCCCAATGTTGGCCATGAGCCTTGACAGGGAGGATGCGGCCGACGCTGCCTTTTCACACGACCTCTGAAATTACTCCCAGAAGGTCAGCTTGTTATCAAGCTGAACTCCCAGGTATTTCACCGATGTTCTGGTTCGGAACGTGTGAGAGTTTCCGCCGTCGTCGATAATTACATCGAAGTCGGTGGGAACCCTTCGACGAGTCAGCAGTACGATCTCCGTTTTTGGGATCGCAAGCTGGAGCCCGTGATCGCCCATCCAGAGGTTGATCCGTCTCATGACTAGATTAAACCTCTACTGGGTCACTTCCATGTCCCTTCCAGTTATGGTCAGGGCCACGTCGTCGGCGTACCCGATCAGGGAAAGTCCTTCCGGGAGGTGGACGCGCAGCAAGCCATCGTAAAAGGCATTCCACAGGTCCGGTCTGAGAACCGAACCTTGCGCGATGTCTGCACTCAAAACCCTTTCACGCCTTCCATCGAGCGTGTCATAGAGCAGTCTCCGGTCCCGCAGGTAATCCTTTAGTACGTTACCCAGATACCTGGGTATCCGGAAATCGTACTCGAGGGACCGGATCATGTCATCCCACCTAGGTGAGTTGAAAGCGTTTTTGACGTCCAGCGTTACCAGAAGGACGTCCTTCCGAATTGCAGGCCGCCTTTCCCTCCCAGCCTCTACGGTATCCACGACACGCCGAATGGCGTCTATTGTGGAATGCCCTTCACGAAAACCATGCTGCTCCTCGGAGAGACCACCACCCTCCTCGATTGCCCTTCTGAGCCTTGCCCGGAGCAAGCTCTCCATCACCTTACCAATGGTATTTAACATACACAAAGGTCTGTAAGATGATGGAGAGTCCGGGGCTCCCCCCTTGCCCTTGTTCAAGAGCACGAGACGTGCCACCTTCCACTGCTTTGGGAACACTCCAGCCACCAAACACGCATTGAACATGCTTAACAGGATACCAGGGATTACTTTGACCGCTCTTTTGAGCACTTCCGCCGGTATCCCGTCCGGCCCTGGCGCCTTGCCATTTTTCATGGCCTTTATGGCCTTGAGCATCTCGCCTTCGCTGAACAGCGGCACCTCCTCCATGGGTGTTACCTCTACCGGGTTTTCCCGGATGGGCCTCTCAGGGAAGAGAGCACCAATGATCCGCTCGGTCAACTCCGCGTCCATCATGTTGTCAGTATCCTGGTTCAGCTTGCCCATTACGACTTTGTAACCTAGACCCCAGGGGTCCTTGTTTACGTCTTCGCGTAATGAACGCAGACATCGAGCCTTACTTTGGCGGATGGCCTTGGCCAGCTGGTGTTTGGCATCCTTGTGTACCTGGGAGAGCGCAGCAGCTTCGGGTCTGTCCCGTGCTCGTTGGGCCCTTCGTCGCGTCCTGTGGCATTTCTTTCGGAGCTCAGCTATTTCGGGAGTCAACCAGTACACTGGTTTTCTCCCTTTCCAGGGCCTGCGGCGAGGCATCGACGCATCGCAAGCCCCGCGTAATAGAGACGTTACTTTCTTAACCAGGGTTTCGGCCTCTCGTGGGCTTGTAGCCCCTCCTCGCCAAGCGGGGATCCACACTGACTCGATTCGAAGGTATTCCTCGAATCTGTCCTCGTCGATCTTTGAAACATTCCAGCCAAGGGGACGCCTCCTGTAGGGAGGACGTTGTGAGTTTCCTTCCATTACCCGGAAGGCAATGTAGTTGTGATCGCTACCATTGTAGCCATCTATCACCCTCCAGTCGCCTATTCTCCCAGACAGACGCAGCTTCTGTTGCAAAGGTTATGTCTGGGATAGAGATAACCCACCCCGCCCTCTCGTAGGTGGGCCTGTTTCCTCTATTCTGGACCACTAGTTTGCATCTAGCAGCCATTTCGAGTACCATTTGTCCCCTTTGGTTGGTCGTCGGCATGCCCCACTCTAGGGCCCTGGCATTGAAGTCTCCGCCAAGGATAACGCCACCAGTTGCCGCTCGTACCGTGTTCTCGATGCTGGCTAGCTTTGCAGCGAGCACCTCCGAGCTGTCGTTAGGAGAGAGATAACAACTTATATAAGTCGTCGCTCCGCACTTGGCCCAAACGTGGCAATTCCCTTTTCCTGTCTGGGATAGGGACGTTTGGGCTCTGCCTCGAAGCCATATATTAATGTTGTTATTATACTTATTATTTATATAAATTAGTTATATAATAAATTTCTTAACAAGACTCTATTTAGTATATTATTAATGTTATTATTAAACTTATTATTTATATAAATTAGTTATATAATAAATAAATTATTTTAACTGTTTTTTATTTCAATAATAGTTTAAATAAGATTTCCGAGCATAATGATATTTATTGATTAGATTTTAATGAATTCCGAGCTTTTGATCCGCATAGGATCTTTATCAAGGCTAGAAATATAATAACATAATGTAATACATTTTTTAAAATTAAAATAAGTTAAAAGACTTACATATAGATGTTTTAAAAATATATCAACAAATTATAAAAATATCAGTTACAAAATTTTAGTACAGAAAACAAAAAGTTATGTTAAACGTAACCTAAAACAAATTATAAATTAATTACTTATAAAAATATAAAAATTTTAGCGAACTTTGGTTACCCTAATATTACTGGAAAATCTGGATAGTAGAGTACAGTGCATACTTAACAATAAAAATACAAAATTACATTAATAAATAAATAACAATAAGAATATAAAAATGTATCGTAAAACTATTTTCTCCATATGATACAGTTGTTATGTTGATCAGCTGGGAATTTGAAAAAATATATGATGAATAAACGTATAAGTATAGACATTTATCAATCAATATATTAATCAATATTAATCAAAAAATTTCTCAAATGATAAGGTACGAAGGTAAGGTAGATGCGTTGTTTGTAAACATGCGACGTGCACGTTTACACGGGTTAAAACGGCACAATATTTCACTAATCTTAACCCGAATAACCGTGACTTATCGCCACCACTTCAATTACAATTTGCTTTGAATATATTTAATTTTGTTTAAATTTCTGAAGTAATGTTATAGTTTATTAATCATGCATTCTTTTAAGTTTAATATGACCAAGGCAAGATATAATTCGAGATACTTTGCTTCCTTACAATCATAAGCCATTGGTTGTTAGTAATTAAAAATTTCTATCTTTACTGTAAGATGAGGGATCCGGACTTCATGCCTTTTCCCCGACCATATACAAGTAATGTTAGTATCTAATGTATTTAATTTAAAAATAAGTTAGTATGTTAATAGTGGTTATATAGGATGGACGCTTCTCAGGGTTTTATTCCAGATAAGGTCTTTCAACAGCCTCAAGGTCAAATTGAAAGAGCCTTTTACTCTGACCCGGTGTTCCCTCTCTTATGATAGTTGCGTAATGAACTTATTTACATTTATGATTAATATTTTAATTTTAATAAGTGGGAACTCTTTTATCCCTACTTTTTCTATGATTTTTATATTAATTTTATTTGCGTGCATTAGTTAACATTTTACTTAATTTGTATTGGTTTTTATGTGTTGGAAACTCGCACCGAGATTCCAACCAAACTTAAAATTTAAAGAATAATGATTTAACTTTAGTATGTGTTTTGTTTTTAATATCTAATAATTTAATGCAATTTTTTATGCTTAAATGCATACGCCGCAAACAATTAATAAAAATTCATATGTTCTTTTTCATTTTATGGATGTTTGATAAATATGGTTTAAACATTTTTTTTGAGTCAGCTTGTTCATTGATAGCATTCTCATACATGTTAATATGTAAATACTCACTAGTTTTTCTCTTGTGATAATTAGACTCATGGTCAAGAATTTTAAACTTTACCCATGAGAAATCATGTTTAGTCGTCTTAAAATGTTTAAATACCACTTTATCATCATTAGTATCATCTTGTTTACCTTTTTCAACATTACTGTCAGTATCATGAGTCTCCTTATAATTTGGAGGATTTTCGATGACAACGCGTCTCTTCGGCCTTATTCGGGATGGAATAACTATTTTTTCATTTTTACTTTTTTCTTTTTTTAAAACTGCATTTATAGGTGCCCTATGTTCACCAAGCCTTATGCCCACCTCTCTCTTGGTCTCACTAATATAAGTAGCTGTACTCTCAGAGCAATTAATTTTATAAACCACTCCAAGTTTTTCCTCCTTTGGTATCTTATCTTTAGCTTTTATAATTATATTGTTATCACTCTAATTATTTCTAATCAACGGTATGGCTAATAAGTTATTTCTCTTACAACTTACTCTTACTGACATCGACATCCCCAAGGAGGTGATTAACACGGTTTCTATGGGTTACAAATTTTCTGTCAAATCAGGTTTGAATAATAATGACGCAATGCAGACTATAAAGAACGTCAAATATATTATTGATAAAAATCATTTTGACGATGAGGTTATTGATGATATTCGCTACAGTACAATCTCGTGTATTAGTCAACACTTGAACCGGACTAGACACATTAATGCAATTGACAGGAAATTTTACACGGATGTTTGTCTTGCTAAAAAATTCTTAAGGGCACAAGGCAATTTATTTTTTACCAATGCTGACAAAGGTAGCGTGTTATACAGATTATTATTATAAGGAAATGGAAGAATTACTTAATGATGATTCACCATATAAAAAAAAAGAGAAGGACCTCTTGCAAGATTTACAAAAGCGCACTTATTAATTCTTAAATCGTTGGAACATAAATGGTTATTTAACCAAGAAATTCCATAGATACAGATAAAGTTTTATATTTTATATTTTATACAAGGAAGATTCTTTCCCGGATGGGATATCTGCTTCCCCGTACTTTTGTCAGTGTATAAAACTGTATTTTATATTAAATTTTCATAAATTTTATCATCAAAATTAATGTATTTAATTTAATATAATTAATAAAATTGAAAATTTAAAATGAGAACAAAATTTTTATAATAAATATATTAACAGCGACAGTAATTAAAAAATATAAAGTAATTATCTTTATTTTATATTTTATTTTATTTATAAATAAATTTTTATCTTCACTCAGACTTCTCATTATTTATAAAGACTTACTAATTTTTAACACAAATTATGCAAAAAATTTTTGTAAATTTTTGTAAATTTTTTTTATAAAAATAATTAGAATTTATAAAAAACTATAAAATTCTTAATACAAATTTGCTCAATATAATTTTTAATAGTAAAATTTTAATAGTATAATTTTTTATTAAAATTAAATAAATTTTTCTTTGGAAAAAAGAACAACATTGTTCTAGTCAAAACACATGTAGTATACTATATATATCTTGCATACACGGTACTGATAAATCTCCGTGTTGTATTATTACATGTATGAATATCTTATATTGATTCTAATATACAAAAGTTACGTATGTGTAAACTAATATAAATGACAAGTATAAAAGAGAGAGAAAAATATCATAAAGATGTGTAATAAAAAAGAAAAAGATAAATATAGTTATAGTTATGACTAAAAGTAGTTAGGAAATTTTCTAGTGATATAATTTATGAAATTTTTATAAAAACTATTAAGAAACATAGTATCTTCTTTTTTATTAACAGTAAAATTAGCTTGAATGTGTAGCATCTCTGATATTTTTCTCTTAAATAAGTTAGGCTCAAAATCCATAATAGAGACCTTATTGAATTCAAACATATGATTATTAACACAATGATTAGGAACAGGTTTATTACGATTATTTTCTACATCTTTCTCATGTTCTTCTAATCTAATATATAAGGCTCTTTTTGATTCACCAACATAACAATATTTACATTTATTGCACTTAAATTTATATACAGTATTAACATTTTCTAATTTATATGTAATATCTTTGCCTCTAATAATAAATTTATTTAATTTGTTGGTAATGCCTGGTATAGGTATTATTTTATATTTATTAATAACATTTTTTATGTTATTAAAAAGTACCGGGACAAAAGGTATTATGACCTTTGGTATACGATTATATATATTTGTATTAATACTGATAATATTATTATTGTCTGATTTATTATTACTATCTGTGTTATTGTTATTATTATTACTATTATTAAGTATTTGATTAATTGTATGTAATCTTTTATTGACATATTGATTAATGAAATTTATTGGATAATTATTTAACAATAATAAATTTTTACAAAGTTTTATATTATCAGAATGAAATTTCTTGTCTGATAATTTTATAGCTCTATCAATTAGATTATATATGATGCCAATTTTTTGACTATTAGTATGGTTAGAATTATAGTTTAATAAACGTCCTGAAAAACACGGTTTTTGAAACCAATTAGTAATAATTTTGCCATTATTATTTATTAAAAGTAAATCTAAGAAATTAATACTATTATTTTTTTCTATTTCATAAGTAAATTGGATATTATTATTAATATTATTGAAAACATTGACTGTTTGAGATAATTTATTATTCGGAATACAGGTAAGTATATCATCTACATAGCGTAGATAGAAAATAGGAAAATAATCTAATTTAAATAGAGCCTCAATTTCTACATCTTCCATAACTAGATCAGCAATAAGTGGAGATATAGCCGAACCCATGGGGGTACCCATAATCTGTCTATAATTTTTTCTAATTTTCAAAAAGGTTTGTAACATCGTCGTCTTCACCATAATCATTAGCAAAAGGATTTTTTGATTCAACGTTATTACTTTTTTTATTAGATGCAGAAAATGCTTTTGCAGGTAACCAACTTGGTGTAGTTTTATTTACAATTCAAATTTAAATGTAAGTGGTTATTCTTTTGTAAAATTTATTTGAGAAATTAAAATTTCTACTATCATCAAATACTGATGAAGAGTATACATCAAGCATTTTCCTATTAACATTGCCAAATCTTCTAAAGCCATTTGTAATTCCCTATCTTCACAAACGGATATACCACAATGTGATCCAGCAAAATTAACGTTAGTTTGAGAGATTAGAAGCTATGGAATAAAAGCAAGTTAAAATTTATTACAATAAAATAAATATTCAAACTATTTTTAAAAACTTACTTGATCATAAGCTCTACTGAAAAATGCAGCAGAAGCAGAAGAAAATACTGCTGTATGATCTTTGCATGTAGCTCCAATAGCAACACCAACAAGATTTCCTTCATCAATGTAACCTTGAGTAAATCTGCTTGGATCAACTGCCTTCATTTTTTGAGCGAATGTTCAATTTTTGGTATCTCTATCCAAAGCAATGACTCGTGAATTGTTTTTAGCAATCTATAAAAAATTAATTTCATGGTGAAATTCAGAAAAAAGTTGGTAAATGATAGCATAAAAAGTTTTATATTTTATAACGCAACTAAGGCTGTTCCACTTTCTGAGCTTTGGCATCAGTTATGGCTTTACCATGCCAACTATCAAGATCTTCAATATTGTTAAATTTTTTTCTCTGAAAGTTTTTGCTAAAATTGCTGTTGGTCGACCTTTAGTATTTTATGCTTCATAAAAAGCCTATTAGAAAACATTGAAATTAAGTTATTTGAAGCAAAAAGATAAAAACTAAATAAAATACTTGAATTACTTTTATCATTTTTTCAACATCATGTCCATCAACAACCAAAGCATTGAATCCAAAAGTTTCGAGCCTCTTTCTGTAAACTTCTATATTATATTGTAAAGAAGTTGGTTCACTTTTTTCCAAACGATTAATATCAAAAATAGAACATAAATTATCCAAATTATAAAATGAAGCAGAATGTAAGGCTTTCCAAATAGATCCTTCAGCTGATTCTCCATCTCCAATAAGACAATACTCTATAACTTGCCTTATCGTAATAATATTTACCAACATAAGCCATTCCTGCTGCATAAACCTTGTCCAAGTGAGCCAGTAGCAGCATCAACAACATTCAATCTAGGTGTTTGAAGATTTTCAAGATCGCTTTCTAATTTACGTAAATTTAAAATATCTTTGCTTGAAAAAAGACCTGCTTCTTACGTGTAATCAATTAAGAGGCATAAATGCTACTTCACCAGGAAATTGCTCATTATTTATTTGTTTTACAATTTTAGTACCACATTTATCTGATTCAACGTTATGATGTCTCTTCCATTCAGGATTTGTTTTCTTGTCATAATTTATTTAAAATTAATTTATTGAAAAATATTTCGACTTTTTCCACTATCACTGTCTCTGTCACTGTCACTCAATAAAAGTGGTCCTTTGATTCTTTTTTATCTCAAATAAATATACATATTTTTTCTAATCGAAAAGTTTATAAATGTTATTTAAACGTACTTTTCCATATTTCTTGTAATGCAAAAATTTTAATATCTCATTAAATAAAATTTTAATTTAGAATTATTGAAGTTAGCATTGCGTTAGGATTTAATAGATTGGAATTAATAAAACTTTGGAACAAAGTATATCAAATTTGTTCAAAGATATTATATTTTACATATACTCTTATTCATATATACATATATTCTTACGTACATACGTACATACGTAAAAAATATATACATTAAGATCACGAATAGGGCCCCAGCAATTAGCATTCCCAGAAAAAATATTAACAAAAATTATAAATTCAACGGTGCCCTACACACGACACGAATTATTATCGATCAGCTCACAGCTGTTCCAAACGTACGCAAGCTTCTTCTCTATCGAGTTTTTTTTCCTTTTTCATACTGGTAGTGTTGCCAATTTAATTTTTTTTTTTATTTATAAACGTTTGGATAGTGAATCTAAGAAGATTAGATAGAGACAGTATACGATGTGTCTCATTTATTCCACTGTAATGTATATGTATTAGTTACAATACATATATCGTGCAAATATGTGTTGTTATTATATACATGGTAACTTTAATGAAAATGTTAAAAGCGTTTTTTTAATTGCATTATAAAATAAAGTAATTTCTATATAGATAAAATTCGAAACTTATTGCATACATATGCCCTATAATTTTTCCTTATAATATAAATATTATAAGATTAATTTATGTATAAAAATAGATAAAACATGCATGACACAATTACATGAGAATATTTTAACAAAAAGATTGATATTACAAACAAATCTGGTGGTTATTAAAAGAAATTAAATAAATGTTAAGTATGGGAATTTCCGGCAATGTTCCAGCGGCATTCCAGCTGTAAGCAGTTGACTTTCCACAAAAGATCAAGAAGGAAGGATTTTTTGGAGATGCAATCAACTCAACGAGCGGCACTTCGTATCTAGCTTTCAAATAGTTTAAATTAAAAATTGAATAATTAGTAACTTGCTTTTCAACATAAAATACGAAGTCTTCTCACTTTTAAGGATGGATATGGTTTATGGTGATGGTAATTAATGGTAAGAACGCTAATTAACTTAATAATGCATAGCTTTTATTAGTAGCTATTGCTAGCTTGCGATCGTGGTGAGCACTGAGGCTCGGAGGGGTGAGCATTAAAACTAGGAGGGGAGCTTACCAACACACACACATTATATACAAATATACACAACATTTCCACCTACCACAATTTATTACTAAATTGTACCAAAAAAGAAGCAATAATTTATTTGAAATCTTAAAATTAATTGTGGTGAATGGAAGCCCAATAAAAAAATTAAATACTTTATAATTATGCCAAGTGGCTGTATTACTAGATGCAATTAATTAATACTTTTTTGATTAAATAATAAATGAAATAAATAAATACAAAATAACTAAATTTTTTAAGAACAAAATAAAACATATTTACAATTATATATACATTATATACATTAAAATTTGTATTTCAAGTGATAATTTATAAATCATCATCTTCTTCATTATTGAGAGTACTTAGTCTAATCAATTTATGTATTGGACGCTTAAGTTCTGTCGATCCCGTCCTGAGATCCACCACTCTCACTAAACCATCAGGGCCCTTGTAGACTCTGACAACTCTAGCCAATGGCCATTTAGCAGGTGGCATTGTCACATCAGAGATCAACAATACGTCACCAGTTTGTAAATTTCTTTGCTCATTTTTCCACTTGTGGCGTTCTTGGAGGGTTTGCAGATACTCTGCAGACCAACAACGCCACCAGTCCTGCATCATATTTTGAAACAACTTATATCTTTCTACCGGAGGGATCTTTGCTGTTTCATAATTCGGATCCGGGAGAATGTAAGACACGGACTGAGTTAAGAGTAATAACTCTCCTTAAGCTTATTCCAAACTATCTCTAAATTAGCATCAGTAGGTTGATATGTAGCAGCTATAGTAGCTGCATCACCTTTAAGAACTGAAATTAGCTGATGCAATTTCGCTACAATAGAATAATTTTTCTATTGATAACTGAGGACTCGAATACATCCCTAGAGGATTCCCATGCAGTATATTCACCACTAAAGTGAGGTATTTGCAATGGGGGTAGTCTCTCATTTTCTAAAGTCACTATTTGAGGCCTAGGTATGGAGCGATCATTATTCTCATCGGTAACATTTAAATCTAGAAAAGTCTGAAAATTGCACATATTTTGCATGTAATGTTCTTCCACACAAGAAAAATGATCCTCTTTAAAATAGGGCTGATCCTGAAGTGATAGTGATCATATTCTTTATGTGCTAATAAGGACATGTTATTTTGTTCGTAAGATGACCACAATTTCTCCAAGTGGTTTATCCTTGTTTTAAAATTAGATACTGTCAAAATACTAGTATCTTGAAACATTTTATACGCATTTTTAAGTCTAGATTATAATCTTGTTTGTTCTAATATTATTCATGCCTTTTATAATTTATTTATCAACAATAAAAGGTAACGGAAAGCAATATAGCAATATAGCAATATTGCTAAACAGAGCAAGATTAAGTACAATATTATTATTATTATTATTATTATTATTTATTTGTTTATCACAAAATAAAGTACACTCTTTTTATAATATATATATATATACATGGTCAATTTGTTTCAAAATACAATAAAATTATAAAATAAAACAATATATAAGTAAATATAATATATATGTGATCAATTAATAAGTCAATTTAATCAGTCAACAGTTGTAAATATAGTAAACATAGTATATATAGTAAACATAGTAAATATAAAAAACACAGTAAATATAGTAAATATAATAAATATAGTAAATTTTTAAGTTTTGTTAATCCATATGATATGGTATATATAAATTTATGAATAATTTGGTTTTAATAGTGATTATAATACTGTGTAGTATAAAAGACATTGCTTGTTTTTGGTAGAAATTTTAATTATAATAAAGTAATGCTGAGTATGACAGTACATGGGGTTATGTTATTGGTTTTCTAGTTTAGAAAAGTATATTTTAATGCTTTTTTTGAATTGAGAGTTTGAAGATACATATCGGATACAAGGTGGAATTGCATTCCATAGATTAGCATACTTAACCTAGAATGATTGTAAACCAAAGTTTGTGTTTACTGTTGGTATTTCCAAGTCTTGGCGAGGACCACGTTTTGGTTTGTCTGGTTGATAGGCTTTAAAAAAAGGAAGAATGAAAGGGGGTTCTTTCATACGAACTACCCTATACATTATAAGCATGGAAAAATAGTCACGTCGAAAATCAGTGAGAAGCCATTTTAGCTGTTTCCTATGATTGGTGATATGGTCATTCCATTTTAAACCAAAGATGTATCTTATACTAGCATTAGCAAGCCGTTGAAGTTGCATGCGAAGACCCAAAGAAGCATCAGCGTATACCACTGAACAATAATCAAGATGTGGTAATACAAGAGACTCAACCAATCTCCTTCTCAATGATTGTGATGTACATGACTTGATGTATTTTAAACCATATAAAGTTTTGTTAACTTTCTTGGAGACATGATGAATTTGTTGTTTCCATGATAGTGTACTATCAAGTACAACACCAAGACTGAGTACATCATTAACAAAAGGGACAGTTTCGCCTTTATCATTTATTTGTATCTTCGTGATGTTTAATTTTTTGAATTTTCTAACTGTATGTAAAGATCCAAAGATTATTGCTTTGGTCTTTTTAGTATTGAGAGATATACGGTTGAGCTCAGACCATTCAGATACTTTTTGTGCCGATTCAGATAATAATCCTTTATAAATAATAATCCTTTTTAAATAAAAAAGAAAAAATTATTGTTACTAAAATTGTTGAAAAATAAAGCAAAGTTAATTCTTCTTTCATAAAAAAGAAAAAATTAGTGTTATTAAAATTTAAGAAAAATCAAGCAAAGATAATCAAATATACAAAAAATAATATTTTTTTTAATTATAGGCAATATTCGACAAATTAGCAAAAAGAAATTTTTTTTTTATATCCTTAGACTTTTTTTTTATATCTCAAGTACTTTAGTGTAGCTAAAGTTATATAAAATACAATTATAAAATATTACAATCTTAAGTATTTGTAACAAATTCTTTTCAAAAATTTATTATTGTGTAAATATTCAAAATTAAAATCAAATATTAAATTAAATTAAAAAATTGTTTGAATTAATAAATCAAAAGAATAAAATAAGTACAATCATCATAAAATCAATTTCAAAAAAAAATTATTATACTATTTACAACTTGAGAGATAGTTAATGCCAAATGTTTGGTATTATACAAAGTATTCTAATATTGATTTTAATTTTAGTCAAGTATGATATAATTGTAAAACATTATTACATTCGAGAATTAATTAATTGATTTTTACAATTTTATGTTTATAATGAGCAAAAATATTAACTAAAGTTCCAACAATAATAAACCTTTTAATGTGCAACTAGTAACGCAGTATCTCCCTGGATGATGCAACTGCTTCCCTATGACCTGATGTTGTGTTTGAACAGCAAATGGAAAAAAATGGCCAAAATTTATCACAGTCCCCAATGGTTGAGGTCCAGCCAGGTAGCTTGAATCCAGTCGAAATCACCAGTTCCAAAACGCCAATGTTGTAACCTAGGTAATATCAAATCAATTAGAAAATACTCAAAATAATGCTTAAGATTTGTTAAGATAATATCAAAAATTGAAAATGTTAAAATAACATGAATGTATAATAAATTTTTAATTTTAAAGACATTATATGAGCGGGTATTTTCAATAAGGGCGTATAGATTTTTCGAGCGTCAAGTCTATACGAAGGAAGAAGATATGACTTACGCCACCGAAAAACTACGTCACCGGAGTTTTTGCCACAGAGAGCACGCCACAAAAGTATGACCACAAAATATTTTTACACATAAAAATTGCATACAGAGTATAATATAAAAACATTTTTTGGATACGATTTTATTTGACCAACAGTGATTTTTTCACGGATATTTTTAATGTCGATTTTTGATATGAAAAATTTAACCACCTATAAAGTTTGACACAAAAAAGTTGAGCACAAGAATATTTTTTTAACATTTTGATCTTTGACCCAAAATTTTTCGTAAAATTAATCTCTATAATATTAAAAAAAGGGGAAAAAAGTACCGCATAGTATGAAATGTTTCTATTTTTTTTTTAATATTCTCGTAGTAAACTTTTTGGTGTCAAACTGTATGGTAGTTAAATTTTTCGTGTCAAAAATTGACATTAAAAATATGCGTGTGAAAATCATTGATGGTCAAATAGAATCGTATCCAAAAAATATTTTTATATTATACTATGTGTGCAATTTTAATGTGTCAACAGTTTTTGGTGGTTAACTTTTGTAGCGAACTCTCTGTGGCAAAATCTCCGGTGACGTAGATTTTCGGTGGCGTAAGTCATATCTTCCTACGAAGGAGATGTAAAGGAATTCAAAAAAAACGGCCAGTTACATGCATAATAACGGGTACCTTTGAGTGCCCTCTTATAAAGCTTATAGATTTTATTTTTTTTTTTTTTTAATTTTTATATTTTTTTTTTACTATTGATATTTTTAATAGTATAAATATTTATATTGTAATTAATTTTTTTTTTTTAATTAATTAATTTATTTATTTTTAAGTCTCTATTATTAATAGCTTAAAAAAATGAAAATGTCAGTTATTTATATATTTTTAATAATTATCAGGAATATTATAAATAAATTATCATTTTTTTTTGTTTATATCAGTTTTATTATAAACATATTTAAATTTAAAAACAAACAAATTACACAACTTTTTGTTGTGGTGTAAAAATTAACAAAAGTAACCGATATTAGGGCCCCGGCGTAAAAGGCCTGTCGCGACACTTAAGCTTATGTACGTCTATGGTGACAATCACTTTTGCTCTCTTCCATTCACTATTCGTAAAATCTATACGCCCTTATTGAAAATACCCGCTCATATATAATATAGCAGAAAAAATTTAAAAATTTAAACAATTTAGCAGCAAAAAAAATAATTTTTAATTTTATACAAGTTATTAAAAAAAAATTTTTAAATTTAAACAATGTAGCAGAAAAGAGTAAAAAATTTAATTTAGCGGAAAAAAGAAAAAAAATTTTTTAGGTTATGAAGTTTTTTTTTAAAATAAATATAACCTTTAGATATAAATTCTTACTCACTCACATTTAGCTCCACACTCCTTAATTTAATTATAAATTTAAAAAATTTTAAACAATATATTTTTCAAGTTAAATTTAATAAAAAGAATTTAATAATTATTTTTTATGTAATTCAAAATAGTTTAATTATATTAAATATGTAGCATAAAATAAAAAAATTAATTTAATATAATTACAATTTTAAAACAGATACTATAAAAAAATAATAATCAGTTTAAAAGCATCTGATATTTTTAGTTTAATTTAAACAAAAAAAAAAAATTATATTATGTTACACATAAATAAGACTTATCTTTTTTTAAAAAGCGAGCAGCCGACAAAATCGTGTATCTGGAGGCCACCTCCATGGCAGCCACTGCCATCACTGAAAATTTCTAGTTGCGTTTATTTTGAATGCGCGTAGAGTATAATAGTAGTAGTATAATAGTATATAGTATAGCTTGATGACGTTCTCTTTCTACTTGGTCCCCTCTTCTCGTTCTTCTTATACATGAAAGCGCTCTTAATAATGGTGGTAGACCGGTGAAAAACCCGTGAAGAACTGCGCGCGCCGATCCAGTCAAGATGTCGAGGAAGAAGAAATTGAGGAAGAATTACAAAGCCAAGTTATTACTAGTAAGTCATTATAAATAATGAGAAGTCTGAGTGAAGATAAAAATATATTAATCAGTGAAATAAAATATAAAATAAAAATAATTATTTTATAATTTATAATTACGGTAACTACTAATATATTTTTTAATAAAAGATTCCTTAAAAAATGAAAAATTACTTATATATTTGTTAAATATTTGTTAATTATTGTACACATCTTAACAAAAAATTGAATATATCAATAGTTAATTAGTTAAAAATATTCATTTTTTCTTTTGATTACCTAAATAGTAATTAGAATTAAATTTAAGGACACAATATTGGAAAGGACTGCCAAAAGAAAATTGCTAAATAATTATTGCAATTGTATCCCAATACTTACTGCAGATAATTGGAAAATGTCTGACAATAAAATTTTTACCACAGTTTAATTAAATGTTATCAATATTAATTTTAATAAACAATTATATTGAATATTTTATATTCAGTTTAAACATACCTACTTTAAAAAAATTTTAATTCCTATAATAAATAAATAATCGTCACTAAAAATAAATATCATTTTCTGTCATTATTTTTTAAAGCTATTGGTCAACGGTCATATTTGGTAAAAAAATAAAAAGTTCGACAAACAGGATAACATTCGTACATTATGCAAACTTTTTACATCCAGTATAAGATCCATTATTATAACAATATTCGAGAACTCTACTTCTGTGATGATCTTGCTGAAGTTATATAAGATTTCCAATAATGACCAAAGTTATAGTTCTTTATAATAAAGTGTAAAAAATAACTTCATGATACACACAAAAAAATCCTGTATTCCTTGAGCCCGAGCCCCTGTGATGTATACTACCAATATTATCGTGCAGCTCCTCAATTATTTCCGGGCTGCTGACGCCCAGAAAAATTCAGAAAATAATATCGAGTTAATTCGTGTAAAATGACGGTAATGTTATAGAGTCAAATTATATTGATTTTTATAGTGCGCGCTATTAATTAATATTTTTATATTACACTGCATTTAAAATTGACAAAAAATTGATAAAAAGTCTTATTTAATTTAATTTAAATTACAAAACGAGCGCGTATAACCTAAAAAAGAAATATAATACATGTATAATATTATATATATGTATGCAATTTATTAAAAAGGTAAATTGTATATGTAAAATATAAATACATTTTTGAAACGGGTATAGCAATTAGGATAAATTACCATCCTGTAAATTATTATTTAAAAGACACATAAAATTTTCATTAAAAAAATCTGTATTTATCAATTTTAATAAGCAAGCTTTAATATAGTAGTATTCACTTCAGATTCGGAGTTTGTAAATACTATTTTTTTACTCGCGAATATAGGTTCAAAAATCTATTCTATTGCATTGAATCTTTTATTAATCTAAACAATATATCTCATTATCACGATGGAACTCATTATTTACTCCATTATCTATAATTGCAAATAAAAAAAATAGTACATAATATACACCAACAAATAAATATTATTACAACGTGCGTGCCGGGCGCACGGTACGTATACTATCGTGCTCTCGTATGATCATGCGCATTACTTTTTTAATATTCCGGGCTCAGGCAGCCCGGAAACCGTGCATTTTTCTTACGGCACGAAGGTTCACGAGGTCTGAAATCACATGCAACAAAAGCATTGTAATCTGTGGAGCAGTAACCCAGCTTCGGGCTGACGCCGCACGGGATTTTTTTGTGTGTAGATGAATTTTTTTAAAAAATAAAAGTATTTAAAGTCCTTAAAACCGAATTATTCCAAGTCCCTAAGCCCAGATTTTTCAAAGTCCCTAAATTGAAATTATTTTAAATCTCATTCGACCCCCCCCCCCTTAAACCGGACAAATTTGACCCCCCCCCCTTAATTTTCAAGTTTTGAGGTACCTCCTCCCTATAAACATGTTCCATGTTAATAGTCTAACACTGAATTACAGTGGGGCGAGGGGGGAAATAATTACTAGCTCTCACCAGATTTGTTCTAATATATAGGTTTTTCGGGTCGCTGATTACGAATTTCGGAGCCCTATATTAAATAAACTCGAGATTCTGCCTTAAATCAGCTAGAGTAGTGAATATAGCGAAAATACATTTTTTCGGGGTTAGTTTTTGTTGATTTAGGAGTAAAGCCTTATCTTCTATAGAAATTACCTCAATATTCGTGATCAGCGACACAAAAAACCTATTCTAGACCAAACGTGGTGAGGGCTAGTATACAACCAAACCCGCATATTGAGTGGAGTATAATGCTTTACAAAAAAGAATATAACATAACTTTTTAATAGAAAAGAAAAAAGTGGTATAAAGTATCGGGGCCAAAGACTATTTTATTCTTTCTTTCATTTATGTGAGGCTTTTAAATGATGCTTTACATTTCAAAATATTAAAAAGATGTAATTAAATTTACAAATATATTAACAGTAAATATTAATATTTTGCAGAATTTTTAATTTATTACAATTAATTCAATTAACCTAGTCAAGAAATCTATTTTAGAAAGGTTTTATCGAATTTTAAGTTTTCGTTATAGTTTTTCATTCATTCGTATAACGCGAATATAGTTTGGTTATAAGGGAATCAATTTCAGAGTGTTTTCGCAATAAAATCTAACCTAAAATTAGGAACTCATATTTTCAATAACTAATTTCCTTCGACTCACGTACTTTTAACCTAAAATTGCATGCTTTCACGTGTTTTCACGCTTATATTTCACGTGAAAACAGCGTGAATCAAATACAGAATAGGCCTGCAGCGTTAATTTGAAATTATTACATTTTACATTTTTTACATTTTCATGTATTCACCTTGTATAAAAATTGAACGTTTGTTCATAAGTTCACTTTGTTTATTTTGTTGGTTAATAAACTATAATTAGTTATAAAACCGTAAAACCTTTATAATTATGCCGGAAAAATTTTTCCTTAGTTTTTTTTAAAATAAAATTAATTTATAATACTTTTCTTGAAATTAATTAAAATTATCTAATCAATATTTTTGTATGCCAAAAATATAAACAGAGTGAACTCGAAGACGAGAAACTTGATGTGAAAAAAATAAAAAATTAGAATTTACACAGAGTGAAAAAAATAAAAAATTAGAATATAATAATTCCAAATCAATGCTGGTGCTCTCTGAATTTACCAGCACTGATAATAGTCGGGGCCTAGGTGTAAAAAAAAGGCCAAACTTCTGAAAACCACGACCCTGGCTGACTTACGATGAAATCTATGGGAATCTCTTCACATAGCCCTAAAGAAAATTGTATACAATGAATGCACTTGCGCTGGTAAAAATTGGGTGAAATTACCCACGATCCCCCCCCCCTTAAGCCCTAAAATTTAAATTGATCTTTTTTTGTAAATTTAACGACCCCAAGTAGGTTTTTTGGGTCACTCAACAAAAATATGATATCGGTTTTTACCGATTGTGGGCAACAAAATCATTTTCGTTAAAACCCGATATCATATTCGTGTTCAGTGACTCAAAAAACCTACTAGGGGTCGTTAAAATTACAAAAAAAGATCTATTTAAAAATACCTAAAAATTAACCTGAAGTTGCCTATTATGGGCAACTAAATCATTTTCGTTATAACCCGATATCATATTCGTGTTCAGTGACCCAATAAACCTACTAGGGGTTATTAAAATTATAAAAAAAAATCTATTTAAAAATACCCAAAAATTAACCTGAAATTGCCTATTGTGGGCATTTGAATCATTTTCAGTAAAACCCGATATCATATTCGTGTTCAGTGACCCAAAAAACCTACTAGGGGTTATTAAAATTACAAAAAAAGATCTATTTAAAAATAATAAAAATTAACCTAAAGTTGCCTATTGTGGGCATCTGAATCATTTTCGGTAAAACCCGATATCATATTCGTGTTCAGTGACCCAAAAAACCTACTAGGGATCGTTAAAATTACAAAAAAAGATCTATTTAAAATACCCAAAAATTAACCTGAAATTGCCTATTGTGGGCAACTAAATCATTTTCGGTAAAACCCGATATCATATTCAAGTTCAGTGACCCAGAAAACCTACTACGGGTCGTTAAAATTACAAAAAAAGATCTATTTAAAAATATCCAAAAATTAACCTGAAATTGCCTATTGTGGGCATCTGAATCATTTTCGGTAAAACCCGATATCATATTCGTGTTCAGTGACCCAAAAAACCTACTAGGGGTCGTTAAAATTACAAATAAAGATCTATTTAAAAATACCCAAAAATTAACCTGAAATTGCCTATTTTGGGCATCTGAATCATATTCGGTAAAACCCGATATCATATTCGTGTTCAGTGACCCGAAAAACCTACTAGGGGTCGTTAAAATTACAAAAACAGATCTATTTAAAAATAACCAAAAATTAACCTGAAATTGCCTATTATGGGCAACTAAATCATTTTCGTTATAACCCGATATCATATTCGTGTTCAGTGACCCAAATACCTACTAGGGGTTATTAAAATTACAAAAAAAGATCTATTTAAAAATACCTAAAAATTAACCTGAAGTTGCCTATTGTGGGCATCTGAATTATTTTCGTTAAAACCCGATATCATATTCGTGTTCAGTGACCCAAAAAACCTACTAGGGGTCGTTAAAATTACAAAAAAAGATCTATTTAAAAATACCCAAAAATTAACCTGAAATTGCCTATTGTGGGCATCTGAATCATTTTCGGTAAAACCCGATATCATATTCGTGTTCAGTGACCCAAAAAACCTACTAGGGGTCGTTAAAATTACAAAAAAAGATCTATTTAAAAATATCCAAAAATTAACCTGAATTTGCCTATTGTGGGCAACAAAATCATTTTCGTTAAAACCCGATTTCATATTCGTGTTCAGTGACCCAAAAAACCTACTAGTGGTCGTTAAAATTACAAAAAAAGATCAATTTAAAATACCTAAAAATTAACCTGAAGTTGCCTATTGTGGGCAACTAAATCATTTTCGTTAAAACCCGATATCGTCTTCGTGTTCAGTGACCCAAAAAACCTACTAGTGGTCGTTAAAATTACAAAAAAAGATCTATTTAAAAATACCCTAAAATTAACCTGAAATTGCCTATTGTGGGCATCTGAATCATTTTCGTTAAAACCCGATATCATATTCGTGTTCAGTGACCCAAAAAACCTACTAGGGGTCGTTAAAATTACAAAAAAAGATCTATTTAAAAATACCCTAAAATTAACCTGAAATTGCCTATTGTGGGCATCTGAATCATTTTCGGTAAAACCCGATATCATATTCGTGTTCAGTGACCCAAAAAACCTACTAGGGGTCGTTAAAATTACAAAAAAAGATCTATTTAAAAATATCCAAAAATTAACCTGAATTTGCCTATTGTGGGCAACAAAATCATTTTCGTTAAAACCCGATTTCATATTCGTGTTCAGTGACCCAAAAAACCTACTAGTGGTCGTTAAAATTACAAAAAAAGATCAATTTAAAATACCTAAAAATTAACCTGAAGTTGCCTATTGTGGGCAACTAAATCATTTTCGTTAAAACCCGATATCGTCTTCGTGTTCAGTGACCCAAAAAACCTACTAGTGGTCGTTAAAATTACAAAAAAAGATCAATTTAAAATACCTAAAAATTAACCTGAAGTTGCCTATTGTGGGCAACTAAATTATTTTCGTTAAAACCCGATATCATCTTCGTGTTCAGTGACCCAAAAAACCTACAAGGGGTCGTTAAAATTACATAAAAAAGATCTTTTTAATAATACCTAAAAATTAACCTGAAGTTGCCTATTGTAGGCAACTGAATCATTTTCGGTAAAACTCGATATCATATTCGTGTTCAGTGACCCAAAAAACCTACTAGGGGTCGTTAAAATTACAAAAAAAGATCTATTTAAAAATACCCAAAAATTAACCTGAAATTGCCTATTGTGGGCATCTGAATCATTTTCGGTAAAACCCGATATCATATTCGTGTTCAGTGACCCAAAAAACCTACTATGGGTCGTTAAAAATACAAAAAAAGATCTATTTAAAAATATCCAAAAATTAACCTGAATTTGCCTATTGTGGGCAACAAAATCATTTTCGTTAAAACCCGATTTCATATTCGTGTTCAGTGACCCAAAAAACCTACTAGTGGTCGTTAAAATTAAAAAAAAAGATCAATTTAAAATACCTAAAAATTAACCTGAATTTGCCTATTGTGGGCAACTAAATCATTTTCGTTAAAACCCGATATCGTCTTCGTGTTCAGTGACCCAAAAAACCTACTAGTGGTCGTTAAAATTACAAAAAAAGATCAATTTAAAATACCTAAAAATTAACCTGAAGTTGCCTATTGTGGGCAACTAAATCATTTTCGTTAAAACCCGATATCGTCTTCGTGTTCAGTGACCCAAAAAACCTACTAGTGGTCGTTAAAATTAAAAAAAAAGATCAATTTAAAATACCTAAAAATTAACCTGAAGTTGCCTATTGTGGGCAACTAAATCATTTTCGTTAAAACCCGATATCATCTTCGTGTTCAGTGACCCAAAAAACCTACTAGGGGTCGTTAAAATTACATAAAAAAGATCTTTTTAATAATACCTAAAAATTAACCTGAAGTTGCCTATTGTAGGCAACTGAATCATTTTCGGTAAAACTCGATATCATATTCGTGTTCAGTGACCCAAAAAACCTACTAGGGGTCGTTAAAATTACAAAAAAAGATCTTTTTAAAAATACCTAAAAATTAACCTGAAGTTGCCTATTGTGGGCAATTCGGTAAAACCCGATATCATATTCGTGTAAATCGTTAAATAAATAATATTTTTTATTATTAAATAATTATCATAAATAAAAAATATAATTAATGATATAATAAGTATCACGAAAAAATAGACACATGCATAATATTAACATTTTTATAGTATAGAAATATAATTAAAATTGACGCGCGTCCGTAAAATTGGGATAACTTTGTTAAAAAAAAACGTAATTCAAAAATAAAATAATAGTGAAGAACCTGATGAAATTTTAAATATTATGGTCTAAGTTTTATATATATTCATAAAATCAATAAGGCGCAAACTAACTCACCTTAGTTCATTTTCCTGCGGGGATATAACTTGAGTAAAGCATGCTAACGCATGCTTCACTCAGACTAATGATTATTTGGGGGGGAAGGTAAAAACCCGCGCCAAAATCTATCTTCTTTTTTCAGTAATAACGTCACTATGATAATTTTTTTTTAAAATATTTTGAATATAATAACTGCCACTAATTATTATTATTTTTAAAGATGTTCTTGCAGTTTTTGATAAAAAAGTTTTTTGAAGACATAAAAATTTATTTTTGCAAGTCACTGTTTTTAAAAAATTTTGTAGAGAAGGCTTGGAGAGGCTTGGACATTAAAACTAGGAGGGGAGCTCACCAACATACACACATTATATACATATATACACAACACTTATTATATACCCAGGCGAGATTTTTTTGTCATTCATGACATTATACATGACCTCATATATGACATCATATATGACATTATGTATTCGTAAAACGTATTTTATAAAAAAAAGCTTTGAAAAACACAAGCTTTTCTGCAAGGAAAAGATTGCGTTTTTCCAAGCTTATTTATAATTGAACCCATTAATTTAGTTCTAGACTTAATCCAAAGTTTTTAAAATCTATCAAAAATAGATGGCGGACCAAAAAACATACCTGGGGGTTTTCAAGGTCAAGAAAAATGTTTTCATTGATGAAAATCCTTATATTTTTCCCAAGTGTATTTACCGATTTTTCAATATGGCGGGCTAAGAACATGTCAGAATTAGCTTTTTACATTGCCTGAGAGTTTTAGTGCTTGAGAAAAACGTTTTTAATTATTAAAATTTTCATTTTTTCACTTTAGCATATTTCCCGATTTTCCAAGATGAAGAAACAAACAATTTGAAAAGAGGAAAAAACTACCTTTATTGCCTGTTGATTTCCGAAGGTGAGAAAAACGTTTTCAAAGACGAAAATTTTAATATTTTCACTCAAGCATATTTTAAATACCTTTTCTAATACCTTTTACAAATAAAATAATATGATCTTTACAGAGAATTTTCTACCATTTATAAAATAAATTATGTAATTCGAATAAATTATTTTTTTAGATAATTTAGGAATAAGTTTTTAAATTGGAATTTATTAGAAAGTTCTGATTACGCAGTGAATTAAAAATTAACGGAAGAATCATCTTAAAACTAATCCTAAGAAAATAAATTTTTTGTACAAGTATGAATTATTTCAATAGCAGGATTAGATTCTCTTGGGCAAGCACTCATGGTCTTAAAATATTTTCATAAGCTCCGTTATTGCGTTTAGTTGTAATGATATCTTTTAACCATTATGGTATTCACACGCTTAACAACTAAGTATAATAACGACCTGTGGAGGCTGGGATATTGATAAAAGAGAGCTTATGATCATTATAGAAAATGCAGCTGACCATCGTATGCACGCTGAATTCGAAAATGCGAACTGGAATTATCATCATTAAATTTTTAAAGTAACGCCATGTTGCAATTTCATTTACAGCAATAATTCAACGATGCAAAAGCTTCATTTTCCTCTTTATACCCCAACAAAAATCTAAACCGGCTACACTAATTATGCAATATACTTTATTCAAAAGGAGTTCATATTTTGACGTAGATAAGATTTAATAAATTATTGTATAAATAATACATTAGAATTAGATAATTCTAAAAATTACATTAGCAACAGTCAAAAGATTTCTTTTTGATTTAAACTTTTACGGCGAAAAGTAATAACTCAATTTTTGTACTACCCCTAAAAGGAATATTTTTGCTCTTTTTGCACTTTCAGCATCCCGTTTAGGTCCATTCAGGTTTCTGGGTCACTGATCAATAAAAATTTGTTACTTTTTTATGAAAAATTAATACTTAATCCTAAACTTATCTGAAAAATATAATGGTAAAATATAGAATATTTATGAAAAAGGAGTCAAAATTCTTGAGTAGCGACCCAAAAAACCTATATGGACATATCCTGGATGCTCAAAGAGCGAAAATAGCAAAAACACCCCTTTTTCATAGCACTGTGTATGTTGTGCGTTAATGTAGAGAGCCCGCACTCAATATTTAAATCATCCTCAGGTGTTAAGAAGACTGACCAGTTGAGTTTGCTTAAGTGTGAGTTAAGGTCATAGGCTGTAACTTTGTTAAAGGCCCTATAGACATTTGTAACTTCAGGGGGAGATGGATAAAATACGTCCATGGTTACTGATATAATTTCATGTCTACTGGGAAAAGTGGGTAACATACGGTCATAGCTTTTGGCAGTGTCACAATTGTCAATAAAGATAGTATATATCCAAGTATCATTGACGTCAATATTATGATGTGAGGGACCTGTATTAATTAATTTGAGTGAAAGATCATTCATTAAGTCAGTAACAAATCGAGTGTCTGAGTCGTTTTGTTTAAGCATATTGGCATTCCAGTCCCCAATAACAACTTTATGGCTGAAGTCAGAACAATGAGAATGAAGCAGTTGTACAAAATCATTGTCAGACCTGATTGGGACATCGGGTGGTCGATAGACAAGGGCAACAAGTGTTGGAGTGGAGTTGCCTTCCCAAACAGAACAGAAGAGATATTCAAACTTAAAGGGCTTACCGATTTGCTGACTTTTTGAAGAGCAGAGTATTTTTGCCTTCAGATTCTCTTTGATGTAAATGAGAATATCACCACCACGAGTGTTTCAGTCTTGCCTTATTACACTGTAACCTGGTACATTTATAGTACTATCATGAATTTCAGGACCAAATCTAGTCTCAGCAATGCCAAATATATGATAGGAGTTGTTGTTAGAGATATATTGACTGAATTCCCAGAGATATTTTTTTAATGAGGTTGCATTCAGGAAACCTACTTTCAAGCCGATTAATTTTGATGTGTTTACAGGTCCAGCTGTTAATTGTCAATTTTTAATATTTCCTATTTCATGAATAAGGCTTGGGCCAGAAGGATTATGTTGAGCAGTACTAGTAAAACCAAGTGATTGTATTATGGTATGTAAGTCAGAAACAGACCTGACTACATGTGACCTCATTCTATTCTCCCATCTTACCAGGAACCTGCCAGCACAGTACCAGACAAATTTAAAACCCAAGTTCTTTGCTGCCTCTTTAATCATTATATACCAAACTTGGTCTACAGAAGAGAGGACTTCATTGACAAAAATTTTTCTGTCAGGCAATGCACTAGCAACCTCCGGGTTCAAAGATGTTAAATCAATGTCTTTTGTGTTTAAGTAATTCATTGTTTTCTTAGCACGCATGATTAATTGTACTAAGTTTCTGTTTTTCAACGTCACAATAAAAGATGGGAACTTAGTCACATGGTCAGAACTGTTTAATGTTGGTAGTTTAGGTCCCGCCCATCTTACTCCGCTAATGTCAGAGTGACTCAGGGAAGGAAGTATAGCTTTTAAAACTGATAAGGCTTTGCAATTTAAATTTATACTGGTGTTAATTTTCATAAAGCCTGGAATGAATACTTCCCTTCTCTTAATCAACCCATCATCAAGTTCCTGAAAAGGAGAGGTGGGAGCTGAAAAAGTAGCAACAGATTTACTTTGTTTGTTATTAGCAAAATTATTGTTATTGTTAGTATAATTATTTTTATTATGACTATCTATTTGACTTAGAGTGACTAGATTTTTTTTTTTTTTTTTTTTTTTTTTTTTATGGGAAATATGTGAATCTTACATCAGCCATGGAGTGTTTGCGGGCCTTAAAGATCCGCAAATTTCCATGACCGCCCAGTTGTACAAAGTGCACAACTGGGAGACCACCGACGAACGCGGTCGCCGGCTACGCCCCAGATTCTTACTGGATAAACACACTTTAAACCCCCTGCGCTTGTTTGTCCCAAATCGGAACTCCCTTTTCAGGTATAACTTCAGTTTGGGACGCGCAGCCTAGGCAACTGGCCGCTGCCTTCCCCCTGCCTAGTGACAGGAGAGCAATCTACGATAGAAAGCCCTCCTCCTTTTTCTTCAACAAGGTGGCCCTTACGTACTCTGCTACTTTGTTCCAGTTTTCGGAACTCCGTAGCATTTCCGGGACCACCGTCTCCGGCCTCCAAATCGGGAAGGGCGGGCGCCCCTCCGAGTAGCGAACACATTCGAAGAATGTGTGCTCTACTGTATCCTTCTCGCCTGGGCAGTGCAAGCACTCCTCTGGTGCCACCTTATGCCAATGCCTCAACATGACACGGAAATACCCGTGTCCGGTTAAGAACTGGGTAAGGTGGAAATCCACCTCCCCATGCTGTCGTCCCATCCATGCCTGCAGGTTTGAGATCAGTCTGCGCGTCCATAGAGCATTCTTCTTTTGGTTCTTTTTCCATCGTTTATTCCATGCTTTCTTAGAGTTGAAGCGGGCGCGAGTGGAAGCCACTTCGCGCTCATCTACGCTCTCGTAGATGAATTTCCGCTCCAACGCTAGCAGGTCGATGGGTATCACCGAAGCAACAACCTGGATCGCCTCGAGCGATACCGTATGGTACGCGCAGGCGATCCTCACTGCCGCTTGCCTCTGTACAGACGATATCTTATGTCTGTACTTGGCAATTTCTGTGGTCTTCGCCCAGACTTCTGATCCGTAAAGCAGGACAGAGTTGACGACTGACATCAGGAGCCTTCGCTTCCCTGGTTTGGGTCCCCCAATGTTGGCCATGAGCCTTGACAGGGAGGATGCGACCGACGCTGCCTTTTCACACGACCTCTGAAATTGCTCCCAGAAGGTCAGCTTGTTATCAAGCTGAACTCCCAGGTATTTCACCGATGTTCTGGTTCGGATCGTGTGAGGGTTTCCGCCGTCGTCGATAATTACATCGAAGTCGGTGGGAACCCTTCGACGGGTCAGCAGTACAATCTCCGTTTTTGGGATCGCAAGCTGGAGCCCGTGATCGCCCATCCAGAGGTTGATCCGTCTCATGACTAGATTCAACCTCTCCTGGGTCACTTCCATGTCCCTGCCAGTTATGGTCAGGGCCACGTCGTCGGCGTACCCGATCAGGGAAACTCCTTCCGGGAGGTGGACGCGCAACAAGCCATCGTAAAAGGCATTCCACAGGTCCGGTCCAAGAACCGAGCCCTGCGCGATGCCTGCACTCAAAACCCTTTCACGCCTTCCATCGAGCGTGTCGTAGAGCAGTCTCCGGTCCCGCAGGTAATCCTTTAGTACGTTACCCAGATAGCTGGGTATCTGGAAATCGTACTCGAGAGACCGGATCATGTCATCCCACCTGGCCGAGTTGAAAGCGTTTTTGACGTCCAGCGTTACCAGAAGGACGTCCTTGCGAATTGCAGGCCGCTTTTCCCTCTCAGCCTTTACGGTATCCACGACACGCCGGATGGCGTCTATCGTGGAATGCCCTTCACGAAAGCCATGCTGCTCCTCGGAGAGACCACCGCCCTCCTCGATTACCCTTCTGAGCCTTGCCCGGAGCATACTCTCCATCACCTTACCAATGGTATTTAACATACACAAAGGTCTGTAAGATGATGGAGAGTCCGGGGCTCCTCCCTTGCCCTTGTTCAAGAGCACGAGACGTGCCACCTTCCACTGCTTTGGGAACACTCCAGCCACCAAACACGCATTGAACATGTTTAACAGGATATCAGGGATTACTTTAACCGCTCTTTTGAGCACTTCCGCTGGTATCCCGTCCGGCCCCGGCGCCTTACCATTTTTCATGGCCTTTAGAGTGACTAGATTATGATTATTATTAATTTCTACATGAGAGTGATCATATGAAGCAGCTTTATTAAAATTTGGTTTGTGATGAGGTTCATGATTGTTTATATGACTATTTTTATTTATTATAATATGGTTATTTTTATTAGTATATGAACTATTATGATTAAAATGAGTTACAGAAGAGTAATTTTTAACATAAATACTTATTTTTAATTTGGTTGATGTAAGGCTGCTGCAATGACCCTGTGTCTCGGCAGACAGTTGATGAGTAGGTTCTCTAGAAGATGTTGTGCTGTGATGTGCATTTTGGAGGTTGTAAACTAGTCCAGTGAGTCGCTGGTTCTCTTGCTTAAGAAAATTTAATAAAGTGTTGTTATTAGTACACTGGATTTGTAGTTCATCCAAAGTGCTGTTAATCTTGTCTAGCTGTTGTTGCATGTTGATATGTGATGGAATATCGCATGTACTTGTTTTGTTTATAGTGGGGTGTAAAGTACTCCCAAGAGTCCACCTAGTGATGTGTTGAGTAGCAAGCAGAGGCGTGGTTGACTGAGAGGCGTAGACACGCCTACTATTAAAGTTACTGAATCGGTTGCTACTACTTCTCATAGATTGAGTAGTGGGAGCTGTAGAACCCCTAGACATGCGCTTAACTGCTTTGCACATATTGTACAAAAAATTTTTGTCTGCTGCGTCAGTGCTTGGATTTTTTATGTTGTTTAAGTTTGTGGATCAGCTGGTGCTCGTATGTACATGTGTTAGGCATTTAGTGCAGTTTGTTAGCGGATTGCCTTTTTTCCCTGCAGGTTACACACACGACATAATTTATAAACGCGTTTACGCGATTGAATTAGAGTGGTATCAGTTTCACTGCAGTTTGGTGCCATCTTATGGTAGTTAGATGAGTCGTGTGCAAAAGTTTTTATGATAAAGAAGATTGCAAAGAATTTCCCGCTAATATGATGTTAATGATATCAATAAATGCACTTTAATATTGAACAAGCACAATTGTGCACAATTATGCACCACAATAATTTATGATAATGTTATAGTCTTTTGCGCGATAAAAGTACTATAATTTAATATTTTTATAATATAGATGATGTTGTTTATATATATAAACTTATATGTATGTTGATTTTGATGCGTCGGTGGCAGGTTAGATTTGATGTTATTTTTGTCGGAAATTATCACTTTATTATATTATTAATTAAAACTAATTTATTGCACAGATGATAACTTATTATAATAGCATTAAATTAAGTAAGTTTAAAATTTAATTTAATGACTTATTCACTAATATTTGGTAATTTAATACACAGTGATAAAACAAGCTGCTAACTCAGCCGGCCGCGCACGCGCGAATTGTGAATTTTTATTCTTTTCTTTATTTTCTATTTTTATTCTAAATACTTAAAAGAGGATTATAAAAGTATTTTTGCGCGTGACAGTACTGTCTGCCGGAAAATCCAAAGTAGGTATTTTCATGAATAGCACGTTAAAATAATCTCTGGAAAAACCATATATTGAAAAATAATTACTTTTTTTCATGTTATTGTAATAAAAAATTGGAAAAAAAATAAGAATAATATTTAAAAAAGTAACTTCCTGTTAACAGCAGTTTTTGGGTCATAAAATTTGGTTGTAATAAAATTTAAGAAAGTGTTATAATTTTTTGACAGTAACATGTTGTTATAATATGCTAATTAACGATTTTTAATTAAGATGTACGTTAATAGAACGCATGTCAATGCATACTTGATGATTTAAATTGACATAGAACCAAAAAAATTTGTAAAAGAAATTCCAGAAAAATTCTAGATTTTCGAATTTCCAAAAATTCTCGAAGAGCCGGTCATATTAAAATTTTTGTTTAGGCTAATTTGATATGTTTTTTTATTGCAGAGGGCATGGGACTCATTTTTTAAAAATTTAATCAACAAATTTTTTTTTTAAATAGAAAAAAACTAATTTAAAAATTTTTTTGGTTCTGTGGCCCCTTAAAAAAATCTTTATTTATTAAGCCGTCTTAACAGCAGTTTTCATAAAATAAATAATAAAAACTAAAGTTGATAATAAATAATAAAAAAAAAAAAATGATTTTTCACTGTACACGTGTATACACTATTTTACATTTAATCTGTTATTACTTTTTAATCACGTTGTACTTTTGCAAAAAGAACAAATTCAAAACTCAAATTTAAAGTTCCTTGTATATATTTATCAAGTAAATATTAATATTTTTTATTAAATATGTAGTTTACAATTATTTTATGAAAAAAGTTTATTTTAAAATAGTAAATTGAATTACTTAAGGGAGTTGACGCGTGGAGGAAAGAAGATATATTTTTTTTCGGACTTCTTTCTTCCTCTCACGAGTTTCGTATAAGAAATTCCAAAATGTTTTTGTTTATATTTCTGTAAATAAACTCCTAAGAACTCTGAAATTTTTTCAGTGTGTTTTTATAATAATAAATTATATTTTAACCAAATATTATCAAAATCTGTTTTGTAAATTTTTTGTTTGGAGCTCTTAAAATCTCTTACGGTGAATAAGTATGTAATATAAATAAGTACGTATTGTACAAAATTTACAAAACAGATTTTGATAATATTTGGTTAAAATATAATTTATTATTATAAAAACACACTGAAAAAATTTCAGAGTTCTTAGGAGTTTATTTACAGAAATATAAACAAAAACATTTTGGAATTTCTTATACGAAACTCGTGAGAGGAAGAAAGAAGTCCGAAAAAAAATATATCTTCTTTCCTCCACGCGTCAACACCCTTAATAAATAAATATCTAATTATAAATGAAAGAATAATATTAAATTTGTGTTTTTTATTTCCAACCTTAGTACACGTGCTTTTTAAAACAATATGGCCCAGCGTCCCTGCTGCTAAAACTGCGTTCAAAAAATTTCTTCATTATAACTCGAAATTTCACACGTATACCTCAATTTGGAAAGTACCAAAAAATTTTTTAGGCTTTGAAATTTTGTCACATTGCACTATTTATTTAAATAAATAAAAATAAGAAAATTTTCATAATGATACTATTTTTTTTTACGTTTCACTCACGAAAAGGCGCAAATTCACTGTCCATAAGAAAATTGTGCAGTGTACATTGGATTGCGGCTTTTTTTATGGTGTTCTTTAGGGAGCAACCTGATGCAGACTGCGTTAAAGGAAGAAAAGAGCTACTGAACTCCGTAATGCGCCGCCGCGAGTTATCCCCTTCATAAAAAAGTATGCGCAGTTCACTTACGCGAAACAGTATGTCCAGAGAATTAAAAAATGTCCCAAATCGCACGTAAATTACCTTTTGAGGCGAAAGTAAGGAATATACTGCAATTTGGGTCATTATTTATTTATGGACAAAGGTCGTATACGATTATTCTTAGTCAGTGGCGAAAAAGAAACACATCTTTTTCGGTCGCGCAGCCACTGGGAAATACGCGTTTTCTCGCCACTGACGCAGAAAAATCATATACGACCCCGGGCCATTAAAAAATAATTCCCGAAATCGTAGTTTAGAAAATTCGGTTTCACCTCGGAAGGTAATTTACGTGCAATTTTGGCCATGGGTCGCAATATAGTATATTGCGACTCATGGTATATTGAATATACTATTTGCTTTTTAAAGCATTTTCTATCTATCTATCTCTAATTTATTGATAAATTTTCTAAAAATTTATTTTGAGGGATGGAATGGGTTCTGGTCCAAGTACTCCAGTGAAAATACGTAGGGGGGTTGTATTGTTTCTGACCATAACCAGATTTGTTCTAGTAAAGGTTTTTTAGTTCGTTGATTTTCATAATCAGGGTCTTTTCTGTGAGAAATTGGGGCTTCCACCTTAAATTATCCAAAACTACCCCTAAAAATGGCGTTTTCTAATTTTAAATAGCTGCATTTACTCTAGCCCTTTAAAATTTGGCATATGGGGGTTTTTTGGGTCACTGATCACAATAAAATGGATAAAAAGCAATATTTGTTTATCTGTGGCAAATATTGAATAATATTGCTAACGTTTTTTGTTCTTGTAAATTTACTTGAAAAAACAAATTATAAAGAATTTTTCATCTTTACTAAAGATTATTTACTTAAATAAAATTTTGTTTAAAAATTATTTACATAACATTTTTTTTATTTCATGATGTAAATATGCTTCCTTTTCTGCCCTGAAAACTATGCTTAAAACAAACATTTTTTTTTCCACTTTTTTTTTCTAGGGAAGAAAGTGACTACTTTTAAGCGCAGTAATTTTTTTTAAATTTAAATTAAATTATTCTTAAAAAAAAAAAACGGGACAGTCCGGGACGCGACCCACCAACCATCGGTAGACTTATACACATGCCTCTAGGTTACCGTGCTATACACAAAATTAAATCTAATTTCGATACATATAAACTGTGAATAAAGTGCGAGTGAGATAGAATATATAGCACCGTCGACTGCGGTTAATATATACTTCGTTATTTAACCACGTATTCTTCATAAATGTATATATGTAAATTATTGATTTAATCTTATTATTTTTTCTTTTGCATGAAAAGGAAGCAATTTACATCTCCAAATAAAAAACTATGTCTTGTACACGAAGCTAAAAGTCCACCTTTAGCCCTTGTATAAAAAATAGATATTTTTATAAAAGTTTTTTAAAATGATTCACAGATTTAAAACAGTGTTGGAAAATACGGGTGATTTTGACGCGCATTAATCGTATGCCGTATGTACGATCCGCATTTTTCATAGTCGTATATACGGAAAAAAATTATACAAAACCGTATTCTTATATACCGGTAAAGTGAATAAGGGTCCGTACAAATTCTTCAGTATATACGGGTAACAATTGACGAGAGCCGTATTTTAGGCATTCGTACAAACGGCTAAAAAAAGTTCAGACCCGCATATACGGATGACTGAAATGTGGAACCGCATATCACCCACCCGTTTATACGGATTCCCAAAATACGGGATCCATAGATTGTTTACCGTATACACGGATAGGATCATATTGGACCCGTACACTTCTGATCCGTATATACGGATAAATAATATACGATCCCTTATACCACTGATTCGTATATATGGGTCACAACTTTTTTTAGCCGTTTGTACGAATACCTAAAATACGGGTTCCATATATTATTAACCATATATACGGATAGGAGCATACTGGACCCGTACAGCTCTGGTCCGTATAAACGGGTGAATGATATACGCTTCCGTTTTCATTTTTGTCCGTATTATTAATGTATAAATAATTTTCTTAATTAAATCGGGTGATTAAATATTTTACCGGTATCTAAAATACGGCTCCCATAAAGTGAAAACTGTATATACGGTTAGCATATACGGGCATCGTATTTCGAGTAACCGTAAATGATATATGGTCCCGTATACGACTCATTCATTTATACAGTTTGTTAAAAATTTGACCCGTATAAACGGCTAATATTATATGGTTACCGTATTTAAATTAACCGTGTATACGGATTAATCATATACGGTCCCGTATACGACTCATCCGTTTGTACGGTTGATTAAACTTTTGACCCGTATATAAGGTTATTATATATAGGACCTTATATACGGCAAAAAGTCAAAATCCGAAATTCTCATTTCCGTAGATATACGGATATGATGCGTGCCCCAAATTCTCAACCCTAGATCTGATTACCCAAACTTTAAGCTATTTCCAAATGTTCTGAGGTGGAGGGGATTTTTCTAAGAAGTGTGTAAAATTTGGCTTGATTTTATTTTGGTCACTCAGGTGACTAAAAATATGGCCATATTACGAGACTCAGAAAAGCTTCTTCGTAACAGCCCTTTATCTGTAGGCCCTCAATGATAAGAATCAAATTTAAAAATCTAGCGTATATTCATTTTGGTCTCCTACGTGACTTCAATTTTAGGTGAGTGTACCCTCTGCCCCAGAACAATGGGGCATAGACTAAACTTAAGGTACGTTTTCAAAAATTATAACCGGTTTGTATAAACACAACCTAAATGCATGGAACATGTTTACTTCCAAATGAGGACTAGCAAGGGGAGACCGGAACATTTGCGTCGCCAAATTACAATTTATAGTTATAGATGACTAATATGTTTAAAAAATACCAAAGATACCCTCCGTTTATTCCAACGCGTCTTTTGGGCTTAGAAACGGAGGGCTCAATGTTATAAAATAGGATTTTTTCTAAATCTTCCATATAACGCTGTAATCTTGCAAATTAACCAAAATACATCCGGTTGATCTCATTTTTTCCGTATAAGTACCATATTTTAATTCCCTTCAGCCGTAATGCTCCATCACCTATTCTCTCATCGCTATAGTCAATAAACCAAATTCCCATTTTCGGACTCAAAAGACCAATTTTTAATTTAATACCAAAATTGCAATTTTTAATAAAATAGGTCTTGTAGTTCTCAAAAATTTTGTATTAGCCCTAAGTTTTGAAAAATGTTTTACTCGTTTCTTTTTGATTACTCATTTAGCAGATATGATAATTTAAAGACAGAGTCACAATTTAAAGTTTTTTTAAAAAAATCATATTCTATCTTTAACTTTGCGGAGTCATATCTCAAAAAAATCTAAAGCTAATAAAACGAGTAAAAAATTTTTGTAAACTTGGAACTTGTACAAAATTGTACAAAAATAGACCTGTAAAACTCATTTTCATCAAAAGTTACAATTTAGGCAGCAATTTAAAAAGTGGTCATTTCGGACCAAAAATGGGCATTTAGTTTATTGACTATAGCGATGAGAGAATAGGTGATGGAGCATTGCGGCTGACGGGAATTAAAATATGGAATTTATACAGAAAAAATGAGATCAACCAGATGTATTTTGGTTAATTTGCAAGATTACAGTGTTATATGGAAGATTTTGAAAAAATCCTATTTTATAACATTGAGCCCTCCGTTTCTAAGCCCAGAAGGTGCGTTGGAATAAACGGAGGGTATCTTGGGTGTTTTTTCAACATATGAAAGTCATCCATAAGTATAAATTGTAATTTGGCGACCCAAATGTTCCAGTAGATATAATACAAATGTTACTCAACATTAAAATTCAATTTTATATTTTTATAATTTGTAATTATCACCTCACTAGCTTTTAAGATTCTAAACCAAAATTATTTTGATTTCCTAAACCTGAATTATTCCAATTCCCAGAACCTGAACTATTCCAACTCCGTAAATCGATATTACTCTAAGTCCATAAACCTGTATTATCCCAAGTCCTTAAGACTAGATTTTTCAAAGTCTTTTAAAAGTATTTTATTTATTTATATACTTAACTAATTATTCTAAGTCTCGTTTGACCCCCCCCCCCCATTAAATAGGAAAAATTTAACCCCCCCTTAAAAAGGACAAATTTGACGCCCCCTTAAATACGACAAATTTAACCCCCCCTTAAAAAGGACAAATTTGACTTCCCCCCTTAATTTTCAAGTTCTGAAGAACCCCTTCCCTATAAACGTATTCCATGTTAAAAGCTTTATAAAATAGTTCATGCGCGAGTGGTTTCCTAAAAATTGTATAATATCTCACATAATATAATAATTGTTTACTAATTCTTTTTGTTTCTCACACCTTCTTATATCTTCTCATGTCCTCTAATATCTTCTAATATCTTCAAATATCTTCTGATATTTTCTCATTTAATAATAATAATAATAAGAGAGAATTTTCTATACATTACTATGAATAATGAGTTAAAATATGGAGTTTATAACGATACAGTTTAGATGGCGTGTCAAATTTTTCTCGCAAGTGCTAAAATAATTCTTTCTTATGTATATAAGGAGGCTCTGAATAATGCAAAATCATTAATTGTATTGCGTGCGTGCAAGCGTATATATATAAATACATGTAGATTTAAGTATATTATTAGGCTATAATGGTTAGGTTAAGTTAAATAGGTATATACATGTAAATTAAGTTTATAACATTAATGCAATAATATTGTAAAAACTTCTATGTAAATGTGAACAAATTGAGAGCTATACAAAAAAAAAGAGCGAGTGACATTACAGATTATTAATATTACATATTATTCCTACATCTTTTTTTTTAACTTTGTTTAATTAGAAATTTCTGATTTGAAATTCAAAAACAATTTAAGATGTTTCTAAAAAATTCTTTTCAATTTTGATATAAAATCATTTTTTTTTCTGATAATATGATTGAAATTTCTTATTTCCAAAGTACTAATTATGTTAGAAAATTCTCCTATTCTCTTATTAAAAAATCGCTCTATAAAAAGTATACATTAAGCAAGGAAAACTAGATATTTCTTCGAAATTCTAATAATTTCTGGATCAATTTTTTTAAAATTATCACAGAATTTTCTTATTTACTCTAATATATAATTTCTTGAATTTTTTTAGAAAATTCTAATAGATTCTGAACTAACAAACAACTGAAATAAATTACTATATCTAATAATATCTAAAGAAAGGTTATTAAAAATTAAGAATTGAAATTTCTAATTAGTTCTAAATATTCAGACCAAAAAAAAGCGCAGAAATATCTAATTTTTATATTATGTTTCCTATAAAAAAGGTTGGATTTGAAAAATCTATTAAAATCTAATTAGTTCTTATGAAATACCCTTATTAGATTTTAATAGAAAATTCTGATTCTTACCATTTCTTATTTAAACTTATCAAAACTTTTTTTTCAAGCAAATGAGAAATCATAAGAAATAGTAAGATATATTGTGGACAAAACGTAACTGAAATCTGATTAAATCTCATTATTAAAAAGATTTAATGAGAATTGATCAGTTTAAATAAGACTACATCACAAGGGTAACCAATTTAGTTCTAGTATAATAGTCAATAAACTTCTAAAGCTAAAATAATGCATCGGTTATTGCATTTATCTTGTACTTTAGAAATACAATTACAAGCACTGGGTAAAAAAAAAGCAATGAACTTTCAGAGATAAAATAATTTATCTGTCACTACATTTGACCTTTACTGAATAAAGTAACTGCAAGTTCTGCATAAAAATCTCTGACATTTTTTGCTTTTTACTCTGATTCAGTTCTTGAAGTAGCTTCTTCAGCGAGAGGTCAAATGTGGTGATCAATGAGTTATTAGAGCTTTAGCTGATTTCTTGCTACTTTCATCCAGTATTTGTAGTTGCAATTGCAAACAGATAGTGAATAAATTAACTAAAAAATAATTTTATCTCTATAACAATACTTCCTTCTTTTTGTATTTCTAACTAATCACTTCCTATTTACTCTAGTCAAATTACGGGTTTGGTTGCATAATTAAGGGAGAACACCAGATTTGATCTAGTATTAGTATAGGTTTTTTGGATCGCCGAACAACACCAAAATTGGGGTTATTTGTCAGGGACATTGGAGCTTCAACCTTAAATTAGCAAAAACTCAACCCAAAAAGGGTTTTTATGCATACTCGCACTTTGAGTGCTCAGATTTGAACCATACGGGATTTTTGAGTCGCTAATCAAGAACGTCGACTTCTTTTTCATAAATAATTAATATTTCACCCTTAAATTAACTAAAACTAAAGGAAGATGTTTATAGGGAGGGGGTACTTCAAAACTTAAAAATTAAGGAAGGGGTCAAATTTGTCCTTTTGAAGGGGGGTCAAATTTGTCCTATTTAAGGGGAAGTCAAATGAGACTTAGATTAATTAGGTAAGTAAATATAAATAAATAAAATACCTTTAAAAGACTTTGAAAAACCTGGGCTTAAGACTTAGGATAATACAGGTTTATCGACTTAGAATTATATAGATTAAGGGACTTGGAATCATTCATGTTTGGGGAATTTTTATTTAAATTGTTTCAGGAGCACCGTGTCTAGTATTAGTATAGTTTTTTTTTATCGCCGAAAAACACCAAAATAAGGGTTATTTGTCAGAGACATTGGAGCTTCAACCTTAAATTTGCAAAAACTCAACCCAAAAAGGGTTTGTTTACATACTCGCACCTTTAGTGCTCAAATTTAAACCATACGGATTTTTTAAGTCGCTAATCAAGAATGTCGACTTCTTTTTCATCAATAATTAATATTTCACCCTTAAATTAGCTAAAACTAAAGGAAGATGTTTATAGGGAGGGGGTACTTCAAAACTTGAAAATTAAGGGAGGGGGTCAAATTTGTCTTTTTCAAGGGGGGGGGGCAAATTTTGTCCTATTTAAGGGGGGGGGGGTCAAATGAGACTTAGGTAAGTATATATAAATAAATAAAAAACCTTTAAATGACTTTAAAAAATCTGGGCTTAAGGACTTAGGATAATACAGGTTTACCGACTTAGAATAATATCGATTTAGGGACATAGAATACTTCAGGTTTAGGGAATCAAAATAGCTAGAATCTTAATAGCTAGTGAGGTGATAGTTACAAATTATAAAAATAGAAAATTGTATTGTAATGTTGAGTAACATTTATATTATACCTAGTCCTTATCTGGATGTAAACATGTTTTATGCATTTAAGTTGTGTTTACACAAACAAAAAAAAAAAGAAATTTAAATTCCCTCTCTATGTTTACTTTTTGGCCTGTTTTGCCTGCGCTGTCAAACTTACATTTTCAAGACATTAAACAAATAGCTTTATTATTCTAAGAAAATAGATTCATTTTTCCGTTATTATACTTCTAACTATTTTTGAATAATTAGAAGTTGTGTTAGAGCTACTTTTGGATGTAAATTGTGCAGCCAATTTTGCGAATTTTCACCGTAGCTTACAAAGCCAAACTTTGCAGTACCAAAATGGCGGAAAATGGGGAATGGTACCAGAAACAGGAAAATAATCATATTCAAGTCAAAGGTCAGGAGGCAGAAGAGTCATTTAATTAGTCTGTAATCACAATTGACTGAAAGAGATTAATTAAAAATAAAAATTAATCTGAAGGATCATCTATATTTTTCTTATAATTAATATACAGCTTATTTTTTGCTATGGATAACTTAATTATACCATACGTAATCCAAGAATTTTTTTTATGAATTTAAAGTTCTTATGTATAACGATTGATTAAGTCTTGTAGTACCTTAATTAAGTAATCCATAGCACAATTAGGGTCAGTTATCTTTATTACTGATTGCCAGTCAAATGATTTACCAAAATTGAGTAATTTATTATGATTAATTGATTTAGTGTAGTTGATATTATTCTTCGATAGGAATATCAAGTTTTAATAAAAGCGTTATCAATACAAGTGCCACCAGAGTTGTTAAGTTCATTAGGTCTGGTTATTTTATTAAAGTTAGGAAAATATTCCTTTTCAAGGAAATTATTAATAAACTGTTCGCTGTAATTGTTACCGTTAATCAAGTCAATATTAAATTCCCCTATAATAATATGGTTTTTTATTTTTGTATTTAAGTTTAAAAATTCATTAATTCCAGGAATAAACCTTTCCAACTTTAATTTGTGGCATCTTTAAAATGATGTAATTTTTAAATTGATATTTTTAAATTTTATTATTATGCTTAAAAATTTGATGTTATTAACTATTTCAATGCAAGAACTGTGTTTAATTTTTTTATTCACAAAAATAAAAATTCCATCAGCTTTATTAATTTTTGAATCATTGTAATATAAAAAGTAATTATCAAGATTATGGTATTGAGGGCATGGAAGGTTCCAGGTTTCTGAGCAAACAATGACGGAAGGGGGATTATGAAAGTTACTTAAGAATAATTCTAAATTTTCAATATTAGCATTGAGACTTCTTACATTTAAATGAAGTACTATACAGAAATCATTATTTTTAATTTGACTAGTAAGAGATTCTAAATCAAAAAGTTCATTTTCAATAATATGACTAGAAAAATCGTCAACTTCATTTGACATTTCTTCATTATAAGATGTATTAAAGGAATTTTCATTGATATATGCATTATCAAATTGTTCTGTCATGTTAAAAGAATATTTGAAATGCCATTATTCCGATCATTTATTGTTTCTGCTGCGTCAGTTATTGCTTTATTAATTATTGGAACTATTTTAGATTGGTTAACTTTTTTATTAATTTTTACTTTGTAGGGACCTAAATACTTCGGGATTAATGGCATAACTTTATAATTCATATCAGATATTAAACTATTTAATTTTTTCTTTAGATGTTCACATTTCATGACGTCATTGAAAGAATGATTTGTATCATATGTTGTATTAAAAAAGTTGTTATTATGTATACAATTAATGCACTTTCGATTTTTTTTCTGTGAGTCACAAGATGTATATCATGATTTTCCGAGCACAATATACACACAGTTTCGTTTTTACATTTTTTGTAACTGTGACCAAATTTACCACATTTTTTGCATGGTAACAGATCAAAATAGTCAAAGTATGACAATTTTGTGCGCCAATAAATAGAAAAAAGTTATTATTACGAACATGAGGATATAAATCAATGGGAATTTCAATTATTGCACTTATACTATGTTTAGAAGTTTTATAAGTATGAATTATTTTGCACTTATCACTGTAATCTTGAAAATTTCTTTTACTGACATCATTTTCAATTTCTTCTAAACTCATATCGTTTGAAATGCCTACGACTTTCATTTTTGGGCATCTAAGTTTTTCAGTCTCAATTTGGTAGTTTATTCCTAAAATTTTAGAAAGTTGTTCTTTTGTGCTTTTAATGTCTTTATTGTGACAGCATTTGAAGGATACATTATTATTTCTATGGTTTTCTTTCAAATTCGTAATTGGAATTAGTATTTCTTTTTGTATTTTGTTTTTTATTAGCACATACATATCTTTAGTTAATGAATTAACTTTAGCTGTTATTACTATGCTTGGTGTATTAATTATTATCTCTTGATTAATCGTTTTATTATTATTGATTTTATTAGATACGATGTTAACGTAAGTGATGCTGTTGATTTGTTTGATTGGATTTTTGACAGTATTAAGATTCTCATTATCTATTTTTTTTATTTTTTCATCTAGCCATTTAATTTTTTCTGATTGTAATTTATTATTAAGTTGAAGTGATTCATTTAGATTTTTTAATAAACCATTTTAAGGTATAATACTATTATTTATATTTAATATATTGGATTTTAGGTTTTCATATGTTTCATTTTTAGTATTTATTATATCTTTTAAGTCTGTTACATGTTCTTCATAGATTTTAATATCAAACTTCTCAGTATTCTTGCATTGGATTTGCTCATAAAAATCTTCAATCTGCTGTTTAAGTTTATTATTTAATTCTAACAAAGTAGAATTGTCAATATTTAATTTTTTTATTTCGTTATTTGCATCTGTAAGCTCTTGTTTTAATTGATTAAGTTCTTGATTTCCAATGCTCTTTCTGCGTAGGGCATTAATTTCTTCTAATAATGAAGAACTTTGATTAGAGTAATTTTTTACTTTCGTCTTTTCTTCTTGTAATCTTTCCTTCAAATTTGATACTTCTTTAGTTTGAGTTGCAATTTCTTGTTCAAAATGTGTATAGTCAGTTTGATTTTCACAGCAACATATTAGATTTCCGACAAGATGATAAATAGTATTATTTTTGGTAATGCATGCTTTGTGGTAACATTTACCACATTTTACGCAAACAAAAGAAGTAGGTTTATTATTTTTTCTAGAACATTTACAAGCATGAATTAGTTGTTCCTGTTCTTTTAATTTTTTAACGTCTTTTACGTTCATGTTTATATTTTGTTTACTTATGCGAGGGTATGTATACCTTGTAAACACTCATGTGTGTTTTTTATACACTTATAAAATACACAAATTTATACAATGTACGCAATATACACGTAAATGGCCTTTATATACACTTATATACACAATTTATACTAATATATACAATTTTTTTTTTTTTAATATAGGTTATAATTACAGTAGAATTTAAAACACAAGAATACTATATTAAATAATTTTAATATGACCAAGATTAATTTTTCATCCATATTAAAAATCGCTCTATTTTATATTTTTATGAAAATTATAAACTATTTTTGAATTATACACTATGAATACACATTATTTTGTAGGAGTAAATTTAGTACCGTCATCATCGGTTAAAACACACGTATATTAATGTTATTATTTAACTTTTAAAAAAAATGTTAAAGTTTTTACCCTTTAATTAAAATTCATGAATCAAAAATTGACTCTAAAATAAGATAGAAAAATAGATTTTATTTTGGATATTTCAACAATGTTCTAGAACATTTGGCTATGAGTTGTTCCAAACGAAAATAATAAAACACATAAAAAATTTTATTAAGAGTATTGAAAAACTGGTTTTGAAACTTTAAACGTGTTTCTCTCGAAACAGGTTTTTTACAATTGGCGGGCAAGATTACGCAATAATAACTATCTATTATAACTATTATAATCTCTAAGATTCTAAACTTAAACTATTCCGATAGTCTAATCCCGGATTATTATAAGTCCCATTTGACCCCCCCTTGTTTTCAATGGTATCCTCCTCCCTTTAAACATATTCCACGTTAGTAAATTACACAAAAAGCCTTATGACAAAATAACCTAATAAAGAGTCGGTGTTAATGAGTTAACAAAACAAAAAAAAAAGAAGAGTATTCCTACACGTACATACCATATAATACACACATTTACAATACAACAGGCAATAAAGGTAGTTTTTTCCTCTTTTCAACTTTTTTGTTTTTTCATCTTGGAAAATCGGGAAATATGCTAAAGTGAAAAAAAATGAAAATTTTAATAACTAAAAACGTTTTTCTCAAGCTTTAAAACTCTCAGGCAATGTAAAAAGCTAATTCTGACATAATCTTAGCCCGCCATATTGAAAAATCGGAAAATATTCTTGGGAAAAAAATAAGAATTTTCCGCGTTTTCCTTCGGAGCATCAGAACGAATGTCAGAGTAGGGTGTATTATTGTAGTAGGGTGTATAGGGCGTAATTTTTACGATTCAGTAAATTTTAGATAATACTTCGTGTAAAAAAAGGTTATTTTACAAAATATTGAGTAACATAAAACAACATATTTTTTGAAAAATAAAGTTGTAGGAGTGCAGGGGGGCGCAGCCCCCCTAGTGGCTGCCGGGGTGAGCGAAGCGAGCCGGAGGCAGCTAGTGTATATATATATATATATGTACTAGCAAAAGTTGGAGGGGGGCTCCCCCCCCTGTGTCACATTTACTTCTGTTTGTGTTGTTTCAAAAAATCATTTTTCATTGCAAATTTATAATTATGCAAACACATTCAAACTATTTAGAGCAGCGTAGGTGAAACATTAATAAAAAATTAAAGGTTCTGATAAATCATATTTTTTAGGTATTTCACTTTTCAAGCAAATTTTGAAAAAATTTTATGTATCCTATAGGATTTTTATAAAAATAGTAAAAATTGAATATCTCCAAAAGTAAGAAAGCTGAGTCACAAAACTATAGCCTATGTTATCCGAATACTTTTATTCTTTATTATGACACTGGTTTCATGTCAAGTGGTTCAGTGGTTCTTGAGTCATTGCGGTACAGACAGACAGACAGACAAATAAATTTTCAAATATATATAGTATATAGTAGTATATAGTATTAAAACATGTATATATATATAGATGGTTCTAGAATTGACTGAATAAGTAATACCAATTGCGACATTAAAATTTTATCATATTTTTCAGATATTTCACTTTTTAACAAAATTTTCAAAAAATTTAATTTTTTCCAAAAATAGTAAACATTTTTTTATTTTAACGCTGGTTTTATGTAATTTCTTTAATTTTTTAACGAAAAAAATTATAATATATTATTAATTTCTTGTGTTTGTCTTATTTTTTATTATAATTATTTTTAAAAACCAAACATTATTTCAATTCCATCAAATTTTTTTTTTAATTTGAAAGAAACGTACGTTTTTAATAAAAATTTAACTAAGTACGCATAAATTAAATTTGCAATATAGAATATTAATTACATTATAATATACACACAGGCACACAAATAAATGATTAAAAATACCATAAAGAATAAAAAAATGAAAAAAATTTTTTTACCAGCTTCAAAAATATTTTATAAAATTTTGAAGATACCTCCGCTTTGAATAAAAATTTCAGAGAATACGTAAAAATTAGTGCCAAATCGAATACTATGAAGTGCGATAGGAAAATTTTTCAATAGTCTCGAGATATTTCAATTCTTGTTAAAAATTTTAAAAAATGTTATCAAGTTCAAAAATAATAAAAATTTTTTCAAATTTCTTAATTTTGTGGTATACCCAAGCCACTTTAAAAATTCTTAAATTTTACCTATTTTCCGTCTAGCGACTTCGTTATTTGTCATTTATGACATGTTTTGGAACTTATGTTCCATCATCAGGTTTCCAAATTATTGAAAATGTTATTTGGATGTTGTCAAAATTAATAAAATTATATTTGTGCATTATTTTTATTTAATGTATGTGGCAACCTGTAATATCGACATAGCAACATACTTTATACTTAACACTGTATTATATATAACACAATATTATATTATATCATTTAGTATATAAGTTGTACTCCTACAATAATGATGTATATTAAGACCTAATAAAGATATATATATAAAGATAACACATGGCGCAGTCGGTAGAAAAATCCAAATGGATGGTGCAACCGTATTAAAAATTTTAAAAGAAGAAGATTTAAGTGACAGTGAAAAAGAAAATTCAGAGAGTGAAAATAAAGAAATAAAAATTTTAAAAGAAGAAAATTTAAGTGACAGTGAGAGAGAAAATTCAGAAAGTGAAAATAAAGAAAATTTAAATGAGAAAATAAAAGAAAGTGAGGAAAATAAAAATCTAAGTGAAAAAAATAAGAAACAAAAGTCAAAAATGGAAAATTTAAACAAGCCTATCCCATTCTCATTAGAGGGAAATGTAGAAGAAAATTGGAGGAAATTCAAAAGGCAATATAAAAATTTCATGCTAGCATCAGGAAAAACAGAAGAAAGTAAGAAAGTCCAAGCAGCAATATTACAAAATCTAGTTGGTCCAGAAGCCATAGAATTACTGGACACATTCAATTTAACAGATGAGAACCTAGAGGATCCGGAGAAAATGTTGGAGGCTTTTGAAAATAATTGCAAGAAAGAAATAAATGAAACATTTGAAAGGTTCGTTTTTGCTAATAGAATAAGAAAAGATGATGAAACTATTGAAAGTTATGTTAAGGAATTGAAAAAACTAGTTAAAACATGTGGCTATGACTCATTGGAAGACAGCATGATACGTGACAACATAATTCGAACGATGAAGGATACCAGACTCCAACAAAGTATTCTAAAAATAAATAAACTAACTCTTGAGGATTTGATAAAAATTATAAAAACGAATGAAGCAAGCAAAGAACAGTCAAGAAAAATACAAGAGCAGACCAAAACAACTTCATCGGTTGATGCAATACACACAAGAAGAGGGAAAACAACAAAATACGAAAATAGAAGTGAGCGCGCGCAGTATCCCGCGAGAGAGATGAAAAGAAGCGAAACAAGGAGAACATCAAAACCAACAGAAGGCGGGTATGGATACAAAGAATTCAACTGCGGAAGGTATAATGGGCGACACCTACCGAGGCAGTGCCCAGCATATGATAAGAAATGCTACAGATGCAATAAGATAGGTCACTATGCAGTTGTCTGTAATACCAACAGTAGAAGAGTCGATAACATAGAGTCCGCAAGTGACTTATCGGAAGAAGATGATACCTCAAGTGAAGAAAACTTCGTTATCAACACACTGACGCTAAATTCAATGGATAAAGAAAGTAACCTTTAGAAAAAGAGTACTTGGATAGAAAGAATAATAGTAGGAGACAAGAAGATTAAATTTAAAATTGACACTGGAGCTGATGTCAACGTACTACCAAAGAAAATATACGACAAGATCAAATATAATAGTAAAATAAGAGAATCAAAAAAGAAGATAACAGCTTACGGAGGATTTGAAATAAAAATCCTAGGTGAAGTCAAGATGCCATGCAACTTCAAAAATAGGATGAGCAGCCACAAATTTGTAATAACTGAAGTGGACAAAATCCCAATCATGGGATTGGAATCTTGTGAAGAACTGGGAATCGTCAAAAGGGTCAACAATATCAAACAGACTCAAAAGGTAAATGAAGAAAAAGAAATATTTATCAAAAAATACAAAGAATGTTTTACAGGAACAGGAAGATTCCCAGAGAAAGTCAAACTAACCATCAATAGAGAAGCGAAACCAACAGCATATCCTCCAAGAAGAGTAGCTGTACATACAAGAGACAAACTAAAGAACCAACTAGTCCAACTAGAAAGAGAAGGGATAATAGAGAAAGTAAAATATCCAAAGTCATGGGTGAGCAATTTAGTAATAAGAGAAAAAGATGATGGATCATTAAGACTTTGCATAAACCCACAGGAGTTAAATCAAAATATCAGCAGAAGTTTTTATGAAATACCATCAATAGATGAAATAGCCGCCAAATTGGAAAATGCAGAATACTTTACTGTGTTAGACTTGAAACAAGGATTCTGGCATATAGAGCTAGATGATGAATCGAGTGAAGCTTGCACATTCTCATCTCCATTTGGATGCTACAAATTCAAAAGATTGCCATATGGAATCAATACGGCATCAGAAATATTTCAAGAAGAAAATGAGAGAATATTCAAAGGTCTAAATGGTTTAAATATTTATATAGATGATTACGTAATATCAGGAATAACTGAAGAAGAACATGACAGAAACTTAAAAGCATTTATGGAAAGAGCAAAACAAGTGAATGTAAAATTTAAAAAAGCAAAAGTACAATACAAACAGAAAAGTGTAAAACTTTTAGGCTACATATTTTCCAAAGAAGGAAGGAAAATAGATGAAGACAGAATCAAATCAGTAATAGCACTACAACCACCAAGAACGAAACAAGAATTGCAACGATTTTTAGGTATGGTTAACTACATGCAAGATTATATACCTAATTTACCCAACAAAACTTTAAATATGAGACAGTTACTAAAAAAAGATTTTGAATGGGAATGGAATGAAAATCATACCAAAGAGTTTGATCAATTGAAGAAATCATTAACAACGGCACCAACGCTACAAGGGTATAATGGAAAGAAAGAAATAACCATTCAGGCAGATGCCTCAAAAGATGGCATTGGATGTTGTTTACTACAAGAGAAAAGGCCAGTATTTTTTGCGTCAAGATGTCTAACAGATACAGAACAAAGATATGCCCGGATAGAGAAAGAGATGCTGGCAATAGCATATTCAACAAAGAAATTTCACAAGTTTATATATGGAAGGGATGTAAATGTACAAACTGACCACGAACCACTTGTCAAAATATTCAAAAAACCAATCTCAAGAATACCATCAGTTAGATTACAAGCACTACGAATGAAAACTGCAAAATACAGGCTAGAGGTCAAGTATATCAGAGGCAAATATATGTACATAGCAGATACATTGTCAAGAGACTCAAAAATAGATACTGGAGAAAAAGAATTTAAATTGGACAAGTACATCCATAGCATAGTAAACCAGATGGCAATATCAGAAGAAAAGAAAGAAGAATTAAAAAGAGAAACAGAGAAAGACAGCACGCTAAAAAGAGTAATAGAATACTGTAGGACTGAGTGGCCAATACATATCAAAAAACTAACAGAAGATGTAAAACCTTACTGGAAAATGAAAGACGACTTACATGTAAGTGAAGATCTATTGTTCAACATGGATAACGTAGTAATACCACTAACGTTAAGAAAACTAATGTTGGAAAAACTACACGAGGGACATGTAGGTGTCACAAAAATGAAAGCTAGAGCCAGACAGCTGATGTACTGGCCAGGTATAACGACAGAGATAGAAGAAAAAGTAAAAGGATGTAATAAATGTATGGAACATTCTAATATCAACAAAAAATTACCACTAATACCACATGAAGTACCAAAGGAAAGGTTCCAGAACATATCTGCTGACGTACTAGAATATAATTCAGAAAATTACTTAGTGATAATCGATACGTTTTCAAAATGGCTTGAAATTATTAAAATGAAAAGTAAAACAGCAGGTGAAATCATAAATAAATTAACAGCGGTATTTGCGGTACATGGAATACCAGAAAAGTTAACAGCTGACAATATGCCTTTTGCATCAAGAGAATTCCAGGAGTTTTCAAAGAAATGGGAATTTAAGATAACAGCGACCAGTCCAAAACACTCTCAATCGAATGGACTAGCAGAGAAAGCAGTTGGAATAGCAAAGAGTATCCTAAAGAAGTCTGGGACAACAACTGAAGAAATACAAAAAGCATTGTTACATTATAGAAATACTCCAGTAGCAGGCTTAAAGATATCTCCATCCCAAATACTATTTAGCAGGCAAACAAGGACTCTATTACCAATATCAAGAGAAAAATTAAAACCAGAAATACAAACGGACATCAGGGATTTGTTAAAACAAAACCAAATAAAGAAAAAGAGAGACTATGATAAAACAGCAACCAAAGACAAAGAAATATCATATAACACCTCAGATGACATATATATTTATAGAGATGGAAAATGGCAGCCAGGAACAATCATAGCTAGTCACGAAACACCAAGATCCTATATGGTCCAACCAGAAGGTGGGCAGGTTATAAGAAGAAACACAAAGTACATTAAAGAGAGACAAAGTCTCCCAGAAGATAAAACAACACCAGATAGCTCAAAGCATTCAAAAGAAACAACAGCTACTGATAACAACCAGCAAGAAGAAAACCAAAAATTAAGCCAAAACAAAGAGAAAGAGAAGGAGGACAACCAAAAAAGAGGATTAAGAGATAGAACCAAAATAATCAAACCATGAAGATATATATAAAAAATTAATATCATACTTATAACTTAAAGAAGGGAGATGTGGCAACCTGTAATATCGACATAGCAACATACTTTATACTTAACACTGTATTATATATAACACAATATTATATTATATCATTTAGTATATAAGTTGTACTCCTACAATAATGATGTATATTAAGACCTAATAAAGATATATATATAAAGATAACACAATGTAATTATTAACACTGTCACTTATTTTTATTACATTACATTTTATTTGCGAGGTGCGCATCGTAGTAATGCCGATTGTACATAAATATTGTTAAATTTAAATTTAAATTTTAAGAAAAGGGCTATTGCCGGATAAATATAGTGATTTGGCCCCCCCCCCCCCCATCTCAAAAAAATTATTTGTATCCGAAAAGTATTATAAAAACTAGCCGATCGCCATTAGAATTAGCTCCCTAGCCCATTTTAGGCGCCCTCAAACCTTAAAAAACCTTAAAAATTGTGTTTTTTGCGTTTTTTTTTGTTTCTCCGCACTGTGTTGAGCTATTAATCTTAAAGTTGCGTAGAAATAAAGGGCAAAGAGTGTATATTCAATCTTCATTGGTTGTAGACCCTTAAGACCATTTTAAGAACCCGAAAATTTATTTTTAATTTTCGAAAAATCGGTTTTTTGGGCATAAAAAAAATAACCAGCGTTAAATTTCTTCAAACTAACCTAAAAAGTTGAAAAAAAGTATATTTTACTGATATCAGTCTTGTCCTGGAGGGGGAGCTCATCGCCACACCTTCAAAAATCAAAAAATGCGTTTTTTTGTCTCTACACGATTAAAATGCAATAGAATTGCGAAAATTCGTTTTGGAACCTCCCTTAATCTTTTTTAGCATCTATTTTTAGGTTTAAACTAATATATATTTCATTAATTATTGTTTTTAGACCCTTATGACCACTTAAGACCACCTTAAGAACTCAAAAATTGATTTTACATTTTCGAAAAATCAGTTTTTTTGAAATTAAAAAATTATACCTGCCTTTAATTCTTTCAAATTGGACTAAAAAGGCAAAGAAAATTATTTTTTAACGATATCAGTTTTGTCTTGGAGAAAGGAGCTCATCCCTACCCATTCAAAACTCTAAAAACGCGTTTCTTTGCCCCTACACGATTAACCCATTAATTCCTAAGAAAAAACTGCATTTGACAGAGCTGTAAAACCTATTCCATTTAGAGCATTTGACTCAAATTAGTAAAATAAAACAACAAAATATTTCAAAATGGCGGACATTTATAAATGGCGGTCCAATATGGTGGTCAGAAAAAATTAACTTTTGATATTTTTTGATAAAAATTTGTATGAATGGTATTTTTTGGGTGCTAATTACGAATATATAGTTATTTTTCAAAAATTTTTAAATGGCAAAACCAATAAGGCCGTTGAAAAACTTGAAATTGTGAGATTTTTGACGATTTTGAGCATGAGCAGAAAATGTAAGTTATATAACCATGAAATTGGTTTAATTTAGGGCATTTAAACATTTTATGTGAAAAAATAAAATTTTTTCCAAGAAAATTCAAAATAGGGGGATAAATATGGCGGACACGAAAAACTAAATTTCGTTATTTTTTTGTCAAAATTTGTGTACAGGGTATTTTTGGGATGCTCATTACGAAGGTCTATCTATTTTTCAAAAACTCAAAATGGCGGATCTAATGTGGCTACTGAAAAATGCGAAATTTCAAGATTTTTGACGATTTTGAGCCTGTGAAGAAACTGTAAATAGTATAATCGTAAAACCGGTTTTTATTTAGGGCATTTAAACATATTATATGAAAAAATGAAATTTATTTATTAAAATTCAAAATGGCAGATCAATATGGCGGACAAAGAAGAAACTTACAGATTTTTTTTCAAAAATTTACAGTTTAAGAAGAAGCTTATAGTTTCTTCTTAGGCTCGCCATTTTGAGTTTTTGAAAAATAGATAGATAAATAAATATTTTTTCACATAACATGTTTAAATGCCCTATATGAAACCGGTTTTATGGTTATATAACTTACAGTTTCTGCTCAGGCTCAAAAACGTCAAAAATCTCACAATTTCGAGTTTTTCAACGGCCATATTGGTTCTGCCATTAAAAAATTTTTGAAAAATAACTATATTCGTAATTAGCACCCAAAAATACCATTCACACAAGTTTTTATCAAAAAATATTAAAATTTAATTTTTTCTGACCACTATATTGGTACGCCATTTATAAATGTCCGCAATTTTGAAATTTTTTGTTGTTTTATTTTACTAATTTGAGTCAAATGCTCTAAATGGAATAGGTTTTACAGCTCTGTCAAATGCAGTTTCTTCTTAAGAATTAATGGGTTAATCGTGTAGGGGCAAAGAAACGCGTTTTTTAAGTTTTGAGGGGTGGGGGTGAACTCCCCCTCCAAGACAAAACTGACAACAAAATTTTCTTTGCCTTTTTAGTCCAATTTGAAAGAATTAAAGGCAGGTATAATTTTTTAATTTCAAAAAAACTGATTTTTTGAAAATGTCAAATCAATTTTTGGGCTCCTAAGGTGGTCTTTAGTTGTCATAAGGGGCTAACAACAATATATAATGAAACATATTTTAGTAAAAACGTAAAAATAGATACTCAAAAAGATTAAGGGAGGTTAAACTAGCTGATTGGCCTCGCGATGCTCGGCTTAACCAAGTAAAAAATCTTGTGCATTAATTTTTTATATTTTAATAATATCTGGTTAATTACAATAAATTTAATTACACGCGATTATAAAGCAATTTAATATTTTCATATTGTAGACAATTAATATTTGAATATTTTCTATTTTCATGTACATCACAACTGATATTGTAGACAATCAATATGAATTTTTCTATAGAATTAAATTTTTTGTTTATTTATCAAAATGTGGCTAATCAATGATGTTGAATAATGCACTGGTTGTGAGACAATAAGGGTGAAGGATGACTTGGATAAGGGTTAAGAAAACCACACTTTCAATTGGTATTTAACAATAAGATTTATTTGACGTGTTATGTCAATCCAAGCCAAGCAGGCACTGAAGGCGCGAGCCGGCGAGTTCTCTCCCTTCTCTTACAACATATATACTAACACTAACCTATTTACAAATATATACATAGATACGGAACATTCTCCCGGCTTAATTTTTTATCCTAATAAAAAATTGAAAGATTATATAAAAAAAGAGTTTTAAAAATTATAAAAATGTAATTAGAATAAAATTATTTACAGAAGTTATAAAAAATATTATTTTGTATTTTTTTTTTACTTTAAACATTTATATACAAATAATTGGTTTAAAAAATTAATTTAAAAAACATTTATTTACAAAACATTGAGCACAAGTACTCATTTAAACTTTCTAATACAAAAAAAAATCAATTAAATTAATTAATAATTTTTTAATATATTTTATGAATTATTAGCATTATCTGATTTTTCAAGTAAAACCAATTTATGAACTGGGCGCTTCAAAATTGAACCAGCTGTCTTGATTTCAACAGCCCTTGTCAATTCATCTGAACCTTCATAAATTTTGATCACGCGACCTAATGGCCACCTTGAAGGAGGCAAGGTCTCGTTCGAGACCAAGACTATGTCATCAATCAGTAAATTTCTTTTATTTTGTCTCCATTTTTGTCTTTCTTGAAGACTCTGGAGATACTCCCTCGACCAAGATTCCCACCATTCCTGCAACAGTTTTTGAACTTGCTTGTACCTTTCCATGGGGGGAATTTTACTACCCAAATAACTAGGTTCAGGTACGATAAAGGAATTGGATTGGGTGAGCAAGAAAGATGGTGATAAAAATTGTCCATCAGTAGGAATGTCTGATAGAGGCAACAAAGGTCTAGAGTTTAAACAGGCTTCAATTTGTTTGAGTAAGGTGTAGAATTCCTCAAAGGTTAAAGTATGATCCCCTAAAACTCTACGAAGATGGTGTTTGACCGACTTCACAGCGGCCTCCCAAAGACCCCCAAAATGTGGCGCACCTGGAGTATTAAAAGACCAGGTTGTACCCTCGCAAGTTAACTTAGCCTGAAGTTCCTGCATATGGCTTGAAGAGGCCATATACAGTTCCTTCAAAGCTTTGTCAGCTCCAATGAAGGTAGTCCCTTGATCGCTAAATAGACCAGTGCAAGGACCACGAGTGGAAGTGAATCTTCGGAAAGCCGCTATGAAATCGTCAGAAGAGTACCCTGTTATTAATTCCAAATGTACAGCTTTGGTAGCCATACATACGAAAATTCCAATGTATGCTTTATAAGTAGCAGATCCACGACCTCTATACCTTAAAATTTTGTATGGACCCGCATAATCTATGCCTGTATTAATAAAGGGTTTCTCAGGACGTTGCACTCTACTGGGGGGTAGAATACCCAGTTTTTGACTATTAAGATTGGCTTTATATCTAATACACTCATGACATTTAAAAATATAACTACGCACTAAGTTTCTGCCATTGATAAGCCAAAATTCTTGTCTAAGAGTAGCTAAAGTAAGGGTTACCCCACCATGTAAAGTTTTTTGATGATAATAACGAATGAGCAATTTTAAAAAGGCACAATCTTTAGGAACTATTAAAGGATGTTTTTGCTCATGATTTAACAAAGAATTCTGAATTCTACCACCAACTCTTAATAAATTATCTTCGAGAAAAGGGTCCAATTTTAGGATATCAGAGGACTTTATTAAATTTGAGCCATTGTTTAAAGTAATCATTTCATTTTTAAAATGAGCGAGTTGAGTAATGTAAACCCAAAAAAGTTTAGCTCTTTTCATCTCAAAAACACTAACAAATTTATTATTATTAGATTCAGAAAAATTGAACCATGAGAATTGAAAAATTGGTAATTTAAGTATGATTTTTTCAAATTTGTTTATGTTTTTTGACTTAATTTTAATCAATAATTTTGACAAAAAGCGAAAAACTAAGGCAGTTATTTTCAGTAACCGAAGAAGGTCCGAATATTTAGAAACTAAGTCCCAAATTTTATCATGTTTTACTTTTTCAATATGTACCACGTGAGTAGTAACTAAATTTATTGACTTGCTTTGAAAAGCATTTTTATCTGAAGCAAAGTTAAAATTTTTCTTCATTCGGTCATTTCCCTCCCACCACAAAGAAAAATTTTGCAGCTGTTCTGGGGATATGCCTCTTGAAGCGCAGTCTGCAGGGTTTTCATGAGTCCTGACATGACTCCAGAAAGCTTCAGGAACCTTATTATGAATTTTTGAACAACGATTACGAATAAAAACTGACGACCATTTAGAAGGGTGTTCTCGTAACCAGAAAAGAACATCTTGTGAGTATGTAAAAAGGTAAATTTCAGAAGAAGGTAGATCCAAAGCTCTTAGTAATTTGACAGTCAATCTCGCTAATAGTAATGCTGAGCAAAGTTCTAATTTAGGTATTGAGTGCATAGGCTTTATAGGGGAGACTTTGGATTTAGCCTGTAGCAGACGAATTTCAGTTTTATTTTGAAACGTCGTTTTTAAATAAACGCATGCTGCGTATGCCATCTGAGAAGCATCACAGAAGCCAAAAATCTCATATTTAGCGTCAGGTACGAAACCTAGCCAACGAGGAACACGAATTGAATTAATAGCAATTAGCGCCTGATACCAACTCAAAAATTCACCACTAAGAGAAATTGTTAATTTATCATCCCATTTTACTTTTTTAATCCATAACTTTTGCATAAATGCTTTGCCTGTTATCAAAACCGGAGACAAATACCCTAATGGGTCAAACAACTTGGAAATACTGGATAATACATTTCTCTTAGTAATGTCTTTCTGAAATTGGTCAAGCTCGATATTGAATGTAAAATAATCTTCTTTAGGATTCCAATTAAGACCTAACAACGAAAAATAGGAGTTAGATGCATTAACACCAGCTTTGATATCTTCAGGAAAGTTTAATAATGCATCATTGTTTGACATCCATTTATGAAGTTCAAAACCAGTACATTTGCAAATATTAATGAATTGCTGCTGTTTTTCAAGAGCTTCTGGCAGAGAATAGCCTCCCGAAAGGGTATCATCCATGTAAGTTTCAGAGTTTAGGATTTCTGAGCCAAGAGGATATTTTTCGCCTTCATCAATCGCTAACTGCCTAGTGACTCTAATAGCATGATAAGGACTACTAACAACCCCATAAGTAACAGTATTTAGTGAATAAGCCTGTATCTTATCACTGTTATTTTCACGCCATAGAATCTGTTGGTACTTACGATCTTCTGGGTGAATGAGGATTTGGCGATACATTTGCTTAATGTCACTGACAAAAACATATTGATATTTCATCCAGTGTATCAATAGTTCAGCCAAGTCGGGCAATAAATTTGGCCCTGTATGCAAAAGGCTATTTAATGATATACCATCGTAATCATTGGCTGAACCATTGAACACTGTTCGAAGTTTAGGTTTTAAAGAATTATTTTTGAGAATGCCATGATGGGGGAGAAAATAATACAAAATGAAATCAACAATATGACCTGTTTTTCCCATATGACCTGTGTCCTCATAATCCTTCATAAATTCAATATACAGATTTTTTAAAATCGGATCAGCGACAAAACGCTTTTCCATGCGCAACAGCATCTTTTCAGCAATAGAAAAAGAGCCTGGGAATTTCATATTTTCAGGATCACGTTTAAAAGGCAAACGTACCATATATCTACCTTCAGGGTTTCTAGAATAAGTTCTGAGAAAATGGTCTTCGCACTCTTGCTCATCCGGATTAAGCAATTTTGAGGGCTCATCGAAGATTTCCTCTTGTCTCCAAAAACGCTCTAAATCGAAGGAAAGAGTAGAATCGGCGTCTGAAGTCACCGATATGTTAGAAGCAGACCCAATGCCTGCATTACCTAAAATGACCCAGCCTAATTTAGTATTCATAGCTATCGGATCATTCAGAGCGCCTTTTCTAATCCCTTCCTCAATAATAGAAGCGTGGGTAGAGGCACTAAGTAAAATTTCGATTTGACCTCGCTTGTCGAAATTCGGATCAGCTAATAACAGGCCAGAGATATGATCTAATTCTTTACATTCTTTACTGGCTGTTGGTGAGTACGAAGATACCTTTGAAATAACGAAGGCTAAAACTTCGATTGAAAAGTCCGAAAGAAAGTGAGGTTTAATATGGAGTTTAACCAATTTTTTACAGGTATAATTTTTAACGCCACCTATACCTAATATTGGCATATTAAGAGGCAAAAAGTTTAACTTTAATCTCCTGAATAAAGATTCGCTAATAAAGGATGCTTGAGAGCAATTATCAATTAATGCCCTTGCGAGGAATTCAAAACCATCTTCGTTAACAACTTTAACGATTGCAGTGGACAACAGAACTTCACAGGGGTTTTCAGAAAAGTTAACAGAAAGATTACATAAGTTAGTTGATGAAGCTGTTGCGGCTTCAGAAGTATTTAAATTTTTGTTTTTATTTACGGACCCCGAATCAGGTCTAGAATCATTAGGTTTGGCTTTAATTAGTTTTTCGTTATGTAAAGTTGTATGATGTTTTCCCTTGCAAACATTACAACGTTTTTTTGAAGGGCATTTAAAAAAGGTATGATTGCCCAAACAATTAGTACATTTTTTAAGTTGCTTTATGCAATCATATCTCTTTTCAACTACCAATTTTTTAAAGTCACTACAATTAAAAATCAAGTGCTCTCCCTTGCATAGGGGGCATTGTTGCTTAGACGGCTCAACTTGATTATGAAAAACTTTTGCAGGATTTGCATTAACATTCGCGTTTTTAAAAGAGTTAAAATTACTACTATTTGATTTTTCATTTAAGTTTACTTTGACGCTATTTTCTTCTAAGGATTCTAGAATGCTGATCTGGGATTCTATAAAAGAAATTAATTGAGCAAACGTTGGAGGATCAGAAGACTTTACCACCGATGCTTCGTTACCAACTGTTTGAGAAGTTAATGACAAGTTATTAAAGAAATTTTCCCATTGCTTTTTCATGTCATTATCTAGCAGGGAAACTGCGTGAAAAACTATAATTATTTTGAATTTGTCTCCAATTGTAAATATTATAAATAAAACACTTTAATATTTTTATGTAAATATCTTTTATTGTTCCTTCTTTTTACAATTTAATCATTTTGTTAAAAAACGACGCGTTTCGGAAAGTTAACTTTCCATCCTCAGGTTTATCTCAATTAATGAGAAAAATAAAATTATATTAAAACACTTTTTGAACATAGTTTACGTCAATGTTGCATGGTCGAGCAACTGTATAATACTAATTTTATTTAATATTTCTATAAAATCTAACGTGTATTATTTAAAAGTTAAGAAAATAATGACAATTTAATACATAATAATAATACAATAAATATCTTATATTGTGTGTGTGAATAATTTCTATTATAGATATGATTACAAAACCTGTTTTAGAGTTATTTAAAGTTTAAAGGGAAATATATGGATTTTTAAATTTTATAATAATTTGTCGTATAAAATATTTTTATTGAACATCAATTTATCGTTAAGCATGTTATCTTTGTCTATTTTTGTATTTTTATATATTTCGAATTCTTCTAAAGTATCCATATATTTTCCTTTCTTACAAAAATGTATAGGTGTTAAATGTTTGTAAATGTCCTTACAATCATGATTTTCATTGATCAGGTGCATTCCAAAGTTAGTATTTTTACTGAGGTCTGATGTTATTTTTGGCTTGTGTTCAACGAACCTTTTAGAAAAACTACGACCTGTTTGGCCAATGTAATATTTATTACAGTAAAGACAATTAATTTTGTATACACCTGATTCATGAATAAAATCTGTTTCGTTTTTCTTTCTTTTCTTTTTAAAATTAAGATGTTTTTTCAATTTGTTGTTAGTTCTAAAACCTATACGTATATCGTATTTTTTTGTGACATTGCTTAAAATGTTTGATGTTTCTGTAGTGTATAATGAGCCTATGTATTTTGTTTTGCATGAGTTTTGTGATGTGGCATTTGAATTATTATTTTTGTTTTTGTGTTTTTCTATTAGTTGGTTTATTAATTTGATATTATAACCGTTATTTTTAGCAATCTGTTTGATTATATTGATTTCATGATTAAAATCTTCAATCTCCATGGGTATTGACAAAGCTCTATGAATTAGTGAATTGAAAGCTGCTAGTTTTTGGTTTTTGGGGTGATGTGAGTCATTGTGTATTACAGTGTCAGTGGTTGTGGGTTTTCTATAAATGGAAAATTTTAATTTGTCGTTATTTTTTGTAATTTTAATATCTAGAAAATTTATTGAATTGTCTGTCTCTATTTCACTTGTAAATTGGATTTTTTTATTAAATTTATTTATGTAATTTTTAAAACTTTCTATTTGTCTAGTTGTGCCATTGTATATTATAAAAATGTCATCAACATATCTGTTGTAACTAATTATGTTTTTTTGGTGTGGATTTGTATTTGTAAAAACGTTTGTATTTTCAAAGTTATTTATGTATAAATCAGCTAAGAGACAGCTTAATGGATTACCCATGGCTAATCCACCTTTTTGTAGAAAGTATTCGTTATTGAACGTAAAGTAATTCTGTTTTAAGATAATTTTAGTTATTTTTATTAATTCATCTATTTTGGTTTTATTTAAAATTTTTGAAGATTCTAATCTTGATTTTAGTATTTTAAGAGCCTCATCTATTGGTATGTTTGTGTACATGTTGCTTATGTCAAATGTGGTTAACTTGTAATTAAAATTAATTTTTTGATTTTTGATGTTATTAATAAATTCTATGTTATTTTTAATACTATAATTATTTTGTTTATCTATTTTTAAACTATTAATTATTATTCTATGAATGAATTGTGCTATTTTATAACTAGGTTAAAGTTAACTTTCCGAAACGCGTCGTTTTTTAACAAAATGATTAAATTGTAAAAAGAAGGAACAATAAAAGATATTTACATAAAAATATTAAAGTGAAAAACTAGCCAATCGTCCCATTTATCGACTGGTCTTTTTAACGTTTTAAGAGCTGATAAAGGAGTATTTAAACTAACTAATATTCTTTTTAATTCAGAAGAACTAGATTTGCACACTGACTTAATAGAAAATAATGAGGACATATGAGAATTAACAAGCCTTTTTTTATTTTCATATTTTTCGACTAATTTTTTCCAAATGATAGTAAAATTTTCCGAAGTTATCGGATATGACTTGACAAGGTCCTCGGCGTCACCCTTGAGACATGACCTAAGATGCCTCAATTTGGTGACGTCAGGAACATTGTGTTTGTCAATCACCGAGGACTGGAATACATCGCGAAATGACTCCCAATCCTTATATTCACCGGAAAATTCAGGTAAATTAATTCTCGGTAGTCTCTCATTATCTTCAGTATTTGTATTTTTAAAATTAAAAACATGATTATCAATAGCTGTAGAGTTAAGGGTGGTATGAGGATGTGAATCTAAATAAAGTTGAAAGAGGCTTAAATTTTTTAAATAATCAGATTCAGTTTTATCGAAAAGAGCATCCTTAAAATAAGGCTGTTCTGTTATTAGCTTATTATAATCAACATGATCATACAATTGAGCGTCTAGTTCTTCAAATTTAACCCAATTGTTTTTTAGGGTTTCCATTCTAACCTTACAAGAAGATACACTCATATTATCACCTTCATTTTCAAAGTTACTGTAAGCTTTTTTGATCCTAGTAATCATATTAGTCTGTTGCAAGATGATGGAAGCCATGGCCCAGAACTAACTCCAAAGAGTAATTATAAAATTGAAAGGATATTTGCTATTTAATATACAAATTTTACATAAAAGGTTAATGATAAGTATGAACAGTATGTTAATCTACCAGTAAGTTGGCATATACTAAAGAAATAAAAAATTTTAAAATAAAATTTAAAAATGATAAAAAAAAATAATTTGTAATAAAAAAGGTGCAAATATCCCATCGATACAAAAATTTTAACATAAAAAAATTTGTTTTTAAATTTATAGCGCAAAATTAATACTAGCTTTGTTTGAAAGACATAAAAGAGCAATATCTGAACTACCAATTTAAGAAAGTATAAAAGTTATTAATGTATAGCGTTAAAAAAAAAATAAAAAGAACAAAATAGTAATTATAAGTATTCAAAATTAGCAATTCAAAAAAATAATGCTCCTCGATAAAATTTGCAATGGAGTAATATATGAATATATTATAATAAAAGATTTATATGTAAATACACTGCTCGATGACAAGTCCAGGCTTGAAGGAGTCCACCAATTCAAAATGGCTTAGACGATGAAAATTCCAGAGGAAGAAATTTCAGTAATTGATGTTGTACTGCTGTGCGAGAAGTAATTCCTTGAACTGACAAGAGTTTGAATCCATCAAGAAGCCAAGTCCAAGTTCAGTACCTAGGTAACATCAATTGAATTAATTCTTTGTATTAAAAAAAAATCAAGAGACAGAGATATAGCTAAAGAGATTAAAAAATTTTTTCTTTTTTTTTATAATACACTACTTTTTTTGTAAAAGACAAAAAAAATTTTTCTTTTTTAACACAGAAATACTTTATATTTAACCTAACTTAATTAACAGAAGTTAATTAAAATTAAATAAATTAAAAAAAGAAAATGAAACATGGAAAAAAAAAAAATATATCATTTAAAAATTATCGAAGGAAATAAAGTGCAGAAGTGCATCGATTGCTTTGTTAGGCACAAGCAAGACTACGATCTTTATTTCCTCGAATGACTAGTTATTCACAAAGATATATTTACCATGAATTTATAAATTGAATTTAATATTTTTATTAGAATCTATTAGTGCAATTTAAAAGTATTAAAAAATATTAAAAATTAATGTTGAAAGAAGAAAAAAAAAAAAAAAAAATTTTAGCGTAGTAGAAAAATTTGAACATCTCTATCTCTTTTTATTAACAAAATTCGAACATCTCTGTCTCTGTTCAACATATGACAGAAAATTATATCAATACGATTACTTTTTAATTTTAATTTTTTAAAAGAATTTAAATATTTTAATTAAACTACAAACACCACAAGAGTTAAAAAATAGTATAATAATATTAAATTATGAAACTGTACTTTTAAAAGAGTTTATAGAAAATTTTGCATAAAGTACTATTTTTAAAAAATGAGTTTCTTCCTTTTTTTTTTAAATGTATTTGACAAAAAAAAGAATTTTTACACACGAGCTAGAGAGAGAACTTATATTATTAAGAATTGTATAATATTTATAGTAACACAAAATTTTATTATAATTTTATGTTATTTATAATTATATTTTTTAGAATATTTATAATAATGAAAATAATATTATTAATACTAAACAAAATGTAAGAGTAACATTATTTTATAATTATATTCAATAATAAACAACAAATATAGTTACGCATCTTTTCTTTTTTCAAAAGAGGAGAAGAAGAGAAGAGATTCTATTGAGGCGTGACGCAAGACCCACATGTGTATAGCAGCAGACTACGATGAATAGAAAAAAAAATATGGCCGCTAACTGTAGATTTAGTAGCAGACGAGCTCGTTGATAAAATATGGCCGCCGACTGAACTGCCAACATACAGATGGAAGATGATAACGCCAAAAAATTTTGAAAAAGAACCACGTGATCGCGTCTTCTTCAGAGAATCTGTCTTTCCCTCCTTTTTAATGAACACTTGTTGAATTTTAAAACTTTTTCTCTTTTTTCACTGTTTTATAATTTTTGCTGAGTTTTGAGGTGCAGAGAAAAGAAAATTTCGCCGTGTTGAAATTTCTCAAATTTATATTTAACAAAATTCGCCTTGTCATGAAAATTTCGCCATATTGGAAAATTCTTAATATAAATTTTCAGTGACTAAAATTCGCCTGGTTGAATTTTAGTTTATTTGAAATGATTTCGCCACATTGAATTTTGTAAATAAAATTCGCCAGGTTGAATTTTAGTTTATTTGAAAAGATTTAGCCTCTTTGAAAAGGACTGAGATAGCTTTAAAATTTTTATTTCGCCATGTTGAAATTTTGAAATTTTGCGTGGACTGTATGTTTTTTTTTTTTTTATATATTTTAGTGCCGCACTAGTCTATTATATAACACCTTCACCATAATTTTTATAAATGCTTTTCACGTTTAATAATGTATTTGAAAAGTCACTTTAATTCTAGTATGAAATAAAGCTTCTGGCACGCGGACGAAAAAACGAAAGCATGCGTGCCGTTATTAAAAAAGAATAGACTTCCGTCTTTACTTATTTGCCTTTTTTAACTTAAAAAATATCACTTCAACGGATCGTTGAATTTTTAGTCAATAATAAATTAAAATAATTTTTTTTTTTTTATCATTTGCATCAATTTTTTAATCTTTTTATCACATGTTATTAATTCTTATAAAAATCATGTCTGATTAGTAAGTAATTCAATTTGACTCAAAAATTTTTTCAAAAACACAGTTTTATACCATTAATTTTATTATTTACAAAAAAATTTTTAATACATATGAATAATAACTTACATGTTTATGTATAAATAATAATATAAAATTAGGTATAATTTATAATATTAATAATTATTAAAAATAAATCATTATAGAAGGTGGCATAAGGTGGCAGCAAAAGAGTGCTTGCACTGTCCGGGCGTGGATGATACAGTAGAGCACACATTCTTCGAATGTGTGCGCTACGCGGAGGGGCGCCTGCCCTTCCCGATTTGGAGGCCGGAGACGGTGGTCCCGGTAATGCTACGGAGTTCCGAAAACTGGAACAAAGTAGCAGAGTACATAAGGACCACCTTGTTGGAGAAGAAGGAGGAGGGCTTTCTATCGTAGAGAGCTCTCCTGCCCCTAGGCATGGGGGAAGGCAGCGGCCAGCTGCCTAGGCTGCGCGTCCCAAACTGAAGTTATACCTGAAAAGGGAGTTCCGGTTTGGGACAAACAAGCGCAAGGGGTTTAAAGTGTGTTTATCCAGTAAGAATCTGGGGCGTAGCCGGCGACCACGTTCGCCGGTGGTCTCCCAGTTGTAGACTTTGTGCAACTGGACGGTCATGGAAATTTGCGGGTCTTTAAGGCCCGCAAACACTCCATGGCTGATGCAAGATTCACATATTTCCCTTAAAAAAAAAAAAAAAAAAAAAAAAAAAAATCATTATAGAAAATATAAATATATCTTATAATTAAATTCTACAATCTTTCGTATCGAAGAAAACATATCAAAAACTTTTTCTTTAATTACATATTAATCCTATATATATTGAAATGAAAGATTGCAAAAAATTCAATATTTTTGATTTTATTACAGATCAATTTATGAATAACTGAATGGACGAAAATACATAAAAGTTAGTTTAAATTAAAATTTAAAGAAATAACTTCAGGTGATTTTTTTATTTTTAAAAAATATTTAAATGATTTCGAGAAATCAATCTCAGAAGTTAGTGGTCAAAAACGCAAAAAAATGTCCTATTTTTTTACTAAAACTGATTTTTCTCAGAATCTAAGGAGTCTTTCGAAATGAGCTTTTGTGCAAATTATTCCTTGGAAAAAATGCTATCGATTTGACGTTTTTTGGTTTTTTAATTTGAGCTCGTGGTTAAGAGTTATAACTATTTAAAGCAGAGAAGGTCAAAATATAAAACTGAAAAAGTTGTCACTGTCATCACTTTGTAACTCAAAATCGATATTATCAAAACCTTAAAACTAAGTTGATATGCATTTGTTAAATGGTTATCTAAAATATTTTTCTTTTTTTTTTTTAATTTAAGCCTTTCATTAAGGAGAAATCTTAAGAAAACTAAATTTTTTGAATTTTTGGTTTTTTCATGTTTAAGACAGCCGATATCCATTTCTTATTTAATGAAATTTTTTGAGAATAGTATATATTTACTCCAGTAAAGGAAGTAAAATCTCGAAGGACTAATTATAAGTAGATAGCAGATACTTGAAGTAACTTGAATTTTGCTAAGAAAGGTGCCCAGTACCGAAGTAAACAACTTCCGATAGTAGGGAAAAGCGTTGGGGCGGGGGGGTACTTCTTGGAGAGGGGGGTTAAAAAAAACTTAACCAATCGATAAATTACCATTTTTTAACATAAAAACATTCATTGCAATTTTTCATAAAAATGCACCTCTTCCGAGTTATAGCGCAATGAAAAGTGTGATTTTTGCCCAAAAAATATTTAATTTTTTAAAGTTTTTTTAATTTTACTTAAAATCTGGTAGTATTGCAAAAAAAATTATATTTTACTAATACGAAGTATTTTAGGTGACAAATAAAGTTATTTTTATTTTTATTTTTTCAATATTAAAGGAGATATGAGATGGCGAAAATGGTTGTTTAACGAAAAATGAAGAAACCGGATCGTTCTGGCGTAAATATCTGGAAAAATATTACTTTCACAAAAAAAATGATTCATATCATTTTGCAAAATGATAAAATTGGGAAAATTTTGAGACCACCTAGAACCGTTTAAAATAAGCAAAAAAAAAGTTACGTGCAAAATAATTTTTTTTTCCTAAATTTTCATTCCAATTTTTTAGCGCCATCTGGGCTAAGGTGCTTAGAAAAAAAAATCCTTTGGTGAAAAGTCAGAACACTTGTTTATAAATATGTCCAGCCATCCGTTTAAAATTGCCTATTTTATGTTTATAGCGGTAAATGCTCTTTTTTTTCGGGCGAAATTAAAAAAAATGGCCAATCAAATTGAAATGTTGCATAGGACATGAAATTTCGGCGATAACCTTAGCTTTGAAATGGTTTATTGTACACCTCATTATCATTAGCCAAAAAAAAGTTATGGCAAAAATCCTGTTTTTTTTTCAGCAATTACATAAAATTTTTATAGTTAATCCATTGGGTCCCTCTATTTTTAAGTTTTATGAAAATTTTTCGTACAGTACCGTATGTTTAGATGATAAGTCAATTAAATGCTGCTGTCAAATCTCTAATTCCGACTGGTTGGTCGGAACAAAGGTACAAAAGGTACAAAAAGGTACAAAAATCAAAGATTTGTGTATTTTTTGTGTGAATTTTAAATTTTATGGAAAATAAAATCGTAAACAATAATTACCCGATAGGGCCAAAAATGGCTGGACATAATTAGGAACAAGTGTTCTGACTTTTCATCAAAGGATTTATTTTTCAAGCACCTCAACTCAGATGGCGCTAAAACATGCGCATGAAAAAAATTTGGGAAAAAGTTTATTGAACAAATTTTTAAGGCTTTAAGGGACTCATTTAAAAATAAAATTTTTTTTGAAAAAAAGCGCGGTACCAGACAAACCTGCCTTAAGGACTTAAATTTATAAGGGCTACAAGATTGAAAATATAAATTTAAACATGTTCCATGTTCGTTATTCGTGAGTTGGATCTCGCTATTGTTAAAAAAAAATTTTAATAATGATTTTTTAAAATTTTTTTTACATTTTGGGGTAGTTTTCACCCTCGTGGTTGCAAATATTGTTACTTTTTCGGCTGTAAAACGAAAAGTGGCAGCAAATAATTTAAAAACCTTATTTTCATTTTTTTAAATCTAGGGGTAGTTTTCACCCCCAGGGAGGGGTGGGGGTTGATTAGTTTCATAATAGTAAATATACGAAACAATATTTTCAAAAAATTGCTTAAAATACAAAAACAATAATCTAAAGTCATGCTTTTTGTATTTATTCTTATTATAGGGGTAGTTTTATAACCCTCCTATTATTAAACTTTATATCTCAATTTCGGTGCATAATTAAAAAAAAAAATCTTTAAATTTACAAATATTTTGAGGCATAATTTTAATAAATGAAACTAAAATTATTATTTTTGAAAAAGCTGTTTTAATTTTTTAATTAAATGCGTTCATTAAATCGTCATAATTATTGATGATTTGAGGTATTTCTAGGAATATTTTGCTTCTTATAAAATTATCAACAAAATGATAATTTTTAGTTTTTAAATTATTTTTTTCAATCATTAAAAATATTTTGCTATTGCTTGAGGAACCGTTGTACAAATAATTTGACAGCCTTTTTTCATTTAAAAATTAAAATTACAATTAGGAATATTAGAAATGTTATTAATAAATAAAATTTATAAAAATAAAACTAGATGGGAATGTAATCCTTAAGTAATAATTATAAGTCAGATTTCTTAAGTTTCATCGCTCTGAGTCATCAGCACCCTACTTTTTTTAAAGCCTTAGCCACTTTTCCCATAAGAGTAATGTTAAAATATCACTTATATTTTATTCCTTAAAAATTCATTAAATCGGCGACAAAGGTAAAAAGAAGTTTATTTTAGCTTAAAAATCTTTAAACTTTGATATTATTTACATTTTGTTACACTCTATCATTATTATTTTTAACGGAGAAACCACCTTAATACATCTATTAAAGAGATTAAAGGATGTACCAAGACGAAAAATGCCGAGAAGGTAAACTCCGTTTCTTTCATTCGTTAGCAACAAAATTAATAGAAATTATGCGCCCCATAATTGTTTTTGTTTATCTGTACAAATATACAGATGAATGTAAGATAAAAAGATTTTTCATAATACGCTGCAAAAAAATCTACTTTCTTACTTTCAGGCGATCTTTTTGTCGCTTTTAATAAACAACTATCTCAAGGACAAGAATTTTTACAGTGTAGATAATAAAAAATTTAAAAAACCTTATCTTTTAATAAAATAGTAATATTATTTTAAGGGTATTAATTATTTAATATATTTACAGTTGATTGTGATGATGATAATAATGCTTCATCAGAAAGTGAATATGAAGCATTAGATAGTGATGTTGAAATAACAGAAAATTCATATGAAGATGTAGCATTACTTGAAATACAACTGCATTTCAAAGGAAATGAATTGAATGATAAAAAAAATTCTAAAAACATTAATAATAATAATAGTAATAAAAGAAAATCGCTCAAATGTAATTTAAAGGTGGTAGACCAAAAGAAAGTAGAGAATAAAAAAATTAAAAAAATTTGTAAAAATGTTGAGTTAAAAGTTTTATGATTCTAAAGAAAATTAGTAAATTTTGATAAAATCGCAGTTAAATACTGTAATTTATATTTAAAATACAATTTTCGCGTGCGCATATTTTGCTTTATATTTTATAATCATACAAAAAATACTCATGAAAGAATTGAAAAAGTAGTTTGTGTTATTATTATTCTTTGTACTCACATGATTGCATAAATTTTAGAGAATTTTAAATATTTAATACTTTAATGTATATTTTAAAATTACAATTTTTGCATTCTTTAGTACAAAAAGTTTAACTGTTCAAGAACTTATAATATTTAAAGATTATACATTAAAACAGTTATTTTCTGCTATTGTTATTAATGTATACAATAAAATACGTCAACATGGATACTTTTACAATACTCAATCTTTTATGTAACCAAATAAATAAAATTTCTTATAAAATTCATTACTCACATCAGTATGCATAAACATTAAAATATAAAATTTTTTTTCTTATGATCAACGTAACCAAATTAAAAATAATTTTTTTTTATACTTAACCAATAAATTGGTTAATTTTCCAACTGTAATGGTCACGTAACAACGTTTTGCCACATTGTATTAGGGTGGCTCATCAGTAGGCTCTTATCACACCTTATCCATGCACTGTTAAATTTTTTTTTAAAGACATAAAATATCAATAGTAAAAAATTATTTTTGAAATTTTTAGTCTTTTAGAAACACGTGTTAGACAAGTTCTTACAAAAAATTTCAAAAATAATTTTATACTATAGATATATTTATTTTTTTTTTACATTAAACAGTGTCTAGATAAGGTGTATTAGGAGTCTACTGACGAGCTAACCTAATGCACTTTGGCTAAACACTGTTACGTGATTATTTAAGTTATTTATTATTTTACTAATTTAATCGCGTTATTTAAAGTTTTAAAATTTAAATCTTTATATTATAAATGTAACTTTTAAATTGAAAAAAAACATGTACAAATAATTAAGAAAATGTTTTCAATAAACAATTAAAAGATATAATCAGAGACATTATTATACGTAAATGATTTGAAATCATACATACTACATCATTAATTTTCACCATTATTTTGAAGATCTGCATAACTCTTTTAATATTTGAAGGCCGAGAATCATAAGTTCCGTTTTCAATTATTTCGTACTGTCCTTCCAATTTGTCAATAACTTCTGCATCATAGAATATCAAATGGTGGCTCTTTGAAGGAGATGTTAATAATTCAAAATGTAAAGCTGGGTTATCGTCATTTTCATTTCGTTTTAAGATATTTAGATTTTTTTTTAGATATTCATAAATTTCTAAAATGCTAGAAAATTATTCATTCTTAACATTGATTGGCATAAATTCATTAAGTTTGGAAGCATTCGATATATTTTTTTGCATCTTTATAAAGCATGCGGCAGCAGCATCTGCTTCATTTCTGCCAATAATAAATGTTACGGCATGTATGATTTTTTTTGTAATATTTCAAATGCGGTTCAATCTAAAAGAAATGTTACAACGGTATTTTAAAAATTAATTTTTTTAGTATACCTATCACAGTCTTAAAGGTTGTTTAGAATTGTTGGCCACTCTAATATATAATATCTTTACTTTTCAATCATACTTATAAAACGGCAGACACCTAATAATTTAGTTATAAAAACTACAACTCTATGATGTACGGGATAGGATGTTGAGTCAAAAGTTTTATGATTCTAAAGCCAATTAGTAAATTTTGATAAAATCGCAGTTAAATACTTTAATTTATATTTTAAAATTACAATTTTCGACTGCGCATATTTTGCTTTATATTTTATAATAATTAAAAAATACTCATGAAAGAATTGAAAAAGTAGTTTGTGTTATTATTGATTTTTGTACTCACATGATTGCATAAATTTTAGATAATTTTAAATATTTTAATGCTTTAATGTATATTTTAAAATTACACTTTTATAATATACAATAATACATTTAAAATTACAAGTCATGTACTATAACCTTGCTATATGTTATTTTTATTTCAGAGCAAGAACTCCTTATTCTTATTTTAGTGCGCAAACTATTAAAAGTAGTGTTGCCTTGTGCACGTGGTGTCTTGTCACGCGTTAAAAAAATGTATGCGGGAAGTAGATAGAACGGAGAAAAAGGTGGGATTTTTTTCCGGCACGCTGCTCTGTGATTGGTCAGAACAAGTCCTATTTAACAAAAATACCATAATTCCAAGCTATTACGGATGTTTTTTAATTAACTTAAACTGTCTCGAACGTTAGAAGAAAATTGGCTTCATAAACTGTTGACACCCCCTTGACCAATCTACTAACAAAATGTACGTAAATAAAATATTTTAACTATAATCTCATTTTTTAAATATTTAAAATTTTATAAAGATTAAGAGTCCTTTAAACTTATCTATATTTTAAATGTATTATTTCTTGCGTTATATCCAGGGCTGGCCAAATATAAAAAATATTCTTTAAAAAAAGGAAATTAATTTAAATTTTAATTTTAATTTTACCTATTTTCCGTCTAGCGACTACGTTATTTGTCATTTACGACATGTTTCGGAACTTATGTTCCATCATCAGGTTGAAATTCAAAAATAACATCATATATAATACAGCCATTAAATTAAATGAAATATAATAATAATAAAACTGGAATTAAAATAATAATATCAATAATAACATAATAACAACAAAGGATATTGCCGAATAAATATAGTGATTTGGCCCCCCTCCCCAATCTCAAAAAAATTATTTGTATCCGAAAATTATTATAAAAACTAGCTGATAGCCGTTGAAATTAGCTCCCTAGCCCATATTAGGCGCCCTCAAACCTTATAAAACCTTAAAAATCGTGTTTTTTGCGTTTTTTTTTTGTTTCTGCGCACTATGTTGAGCTATTAATCTAAAAGTTGCGTAGAAAAAAAGGACACAGAGTGTATTTTCAATCTTCATTGGTTCTAGACCCTTAAGACCATTTTAAGACCCGGAAAATTTATTTTTAAATTTCGAAAAATCGGGTTTTTGAGCATAAAAAAAATAAGCAGCGTTAAATTTATTCAAACTAACCTAAAAAGTTGAAAAAAAAGTATATTTTACTGATATCAGTCTTGTCCTGGAGGGGAGCTCATCTCTACACCTTCAAAACTCAAAAAACGCGTTTTTTTGTCTCTACACGATTAAAATGCAATAGAAATGCGAAAATTCGTTTATGAACCTCCCTTAATCTTTTTGAGTATCTATTTTTACGTTTTTACTAAAATATGTTTCATTATATATTGTTTTTAGCCCCTTATGACCACTAAAGACCACCTTAGGAGCCCAAAAATTGATTTGACAGTTTCGAAAAATCAGTTTTTTTGAAATTAAAAAATTATATCTGCCTTTAATTCTTTCAAATTGGACTAAAAAGGCAAAGAAAATTTTGTTGTCAGTTTTGTCTTGGAGGGGGAGTTCACCCCCACCCCTCAAAACTTAAAAAACGCGTTTCTTTGCCCCTACACGATTAACCCATTAATTCTTAAGAAGAAACTGCATTTGACAGAGCTGTAAAACCTATTCCATTTAGAGCATTTGACTCAAATTAGTAAAATAAAACAACAAAAAATTTCAAAATTGCGGACATTTATAAATGGCGTACCAATATAGTGGTCAGAAAAAATTAAATTTTAATATTTTTTGATAAAAACTTGTGTGAATGGTATTTTTGGGTGCTAATTACGAATATAGTTATTTTTCAAAAATTTTTTAATGGCAGAACCAATATGGCCGTTGAAAAACTCGAAATTGTGAGATTTTTGACGTTTTTGAGCCTGAGCAGAAACTGTAAGTTATATAACCATAAAACCGGTTTCATATAGGGCATTTAAACATGTTATGTGAAAAAATATTTATTTATCTATCTATTTTTCAAAAACTCAAAATGGCGAGCCTAAGAAGAAACTATAAGCTTCTTCTTAAACTGTAAATTTTTGAAAAAAAATCTGTAAGTTTCTTCTTTGTCCGCCATATTGATCTGCCATTTTGAATTTTAATAAATAAATTTCATTTTTTCATATATTATGTTTAAATGCCCTAAATAAAACCGGTTTTACGATTATACTATTTACAGTTTCTTCACAGGCTCAAAATCGTCAAAAATCTTGAAATTTCGCATTTTTCAGTAGCCACATTAGATCCGCCATTTTGAGTTTTTGAAAAATAGATAGACCTTCGTAATGAGCATCCCAAAAATACCCTGTACACAAATTTTGACAAAAAAATAACGAAATTTAGTTTTTCGTGTCCGCCATATTTATCCCCCTATTTTGAATTTTCTTGGAAAAAATTTTATTTTTTCACATAAAATGTTTAAATGCCCTAAATTAAACCAATTTCATGGTTATATAACTTACATTTTCTGCTCATGCTCAAAATCGTCAAAAATCTCACAATTTCAAGTTTTTCAACGGCCTTATTGGTTTTGCCATTTAAAAATTTTTGAAAAATAACTATATATTCGTAATTAGCACCCAAAAAATACCATTCATACAAATTTTTATCAAAAAATATCAAAAGTTAATTTTTTCTGACCAACATATTGGACCGCCATTTATAAATGTCCGCCATTTTGAAATATTTTGTTGTTTTATTTTACTAATTTGAGTCAAATGCTCTAAATGGAATAGGTTTTACAGCTCTGTCAAATGCAGTTTTTTCTTAGGAATTAATGGGTTAATCGTGTAGGGGCAAAGAAACGCGTTTTTAGAGTTTTGAATGGGTAGGGATGAGCTCCTTTCTCCAAGACAAAACTGATATCGTTAAAAAATAATTTTCTTTGCCTTTTTAGTCCAATTTGAAAGAATTAAAGGCAGGTATAATTTTTTAATTTCAAAAAAACTGATTTTTCGAAAATGTAAAATCAATTTTTGAGTTCTTAAGGTGGTCTTAAGTGGTCATAAGGGTCTAAAAACAATAATTAATGAAATATATATTAGTTTAAACCTAAAAATAGATGCTAAAAAAGATTAAGGGAGGTTCCAAAACGAATTTTCGCAATTCTATTGCATTTTAATCGTGTAGAGACAAAAAAACGCATTTTTTGATTTTTGAAGGTGTGGCGATGAGCTCCCCCTCCAGGACAAGACTGATATCAGTAAAATATACTTTTTTTCAACTTTTTAGGTTAGTTTGAAGAAATTTAACGCTGGTTATTTTTTTTATGCCCAAAAAACCGATTTTTTGAAAATTAAAAATAAATTTTCGGGGTCTTAAAATGGTCTTAAGGGTCTACAACCAATGAAGATTGAATATACACTCTTTGCCCTTTATTTCTACGCAACTTTAAGATTAATAGCTCAACACAGTGCGGAGAAACAAAAAAAAACGCAAAAAACACAATTTTTAAGGTTTTTTAAGGTTTGAGGGCGCCTAAAATGGGCTAGGGAGCTAATTCTAACGGCGATCGGCTAGTTTTTATAATACTTTTCGGATACAAATAATTTTTTTGAGATGGGGGGGGGGGCCAAATCACTATATTTATCCGGCAATAGCCTTTTTCTTAAAATTTAAATTTAAATTTAACAATATTTATGTACAATCGGCATTACTACGATGCGCACCTCGCAAATAAAATGTAATGTAATAAAAATAAGTGACAGTGTTAATAATTACATTAAATAAAAATAATGCACAAATATAATTTTATTAATTTTGACAACATCCTAATAACATTTTCAATAATTTGGAAACCTGATGATGGAACATAAGTTCCAAAACATGTCATAAATGACAAATAACGAAGTCGCTAGACGGAAAATAGGTAAAATTTAAGAATTTTTAAAGTGGCTTGGGTATACCACAAAATTAAGAAATTTGAAAAAATTTTTATTATTTTTGAACTTGATAACATTTTTTAAAATTTTTAACAAGAATTGAAATATCTCGAGACTATTGAAAAATTTTCCTATCGCACTTCATAGTATTCGATTTGGCACTAATTTTTACGTATTCTCTGAAATTTTTATTCAAAGCGGAGGTATCTTCAAAATTTTATAAAATATTTTTGAAGCTGGTAAAAAAATTTTTTTCATTTTTTTATTCTTTATGGTATTTTTAATCATTTATTTGTGTGCCTGTGTGTATATTATAATGTAATTAATATTCTATATTGCAAATTTAATTTATGCGTACTTAGTTAAATTTTTATTAAAAACGTACGTTTCTTTCAAATTAAAAAAAAAATTTGATGGAATTGAAATAATGTTTGGTTTTTAAAAATAATTATAATAAAAAATAAGACAAACACAAGAAATTAATAATATATTATAATTTTTTTCGTTAAAAAATTAAAGAAATTACATAAAACCAGCGTTAAAATAAAAAAATGTTTACTATTTTTGGAAAAAATTAAATTTTTTGAAAATTTTGTTAAAAAGTGAAATATCTGAAAAATATGATAAAATTTTAATAACGCAATTGGTATTACTTATTCAGTCAATTCTAGAACCATCTATATATATATACATGTTTTAATACTATATACTACTATATACTATATATATTTGAAAATTTATTTGTCTGTCTGTCTGTCTGTACCGCAATGACTCAAGAACCACTGAACCACTTGACATGAAACCAGTGTCATAATAAAGAATAAAAGTATTCGGATAACATAGGCTATAGTTTTGTGACTCAGCTTTCTTACTTTTGGAGATATTCAATTTTTACTATTTTTATAAAAATCCTATAGGATATATAAAATTTTTTCAAAATTTGCTTGAAAAGTGAAATACCTAAAAAATATGATTTATCAGAACCTTTAATTTTTTATTAATGTTTCACCTACGCTGCTCTAAATAGTTTGAATGTGTTTGCATAATTATAAATTTGCAATGAAAAATGATTTTTTGAAACAACACAAACAGAAGTAAATGTGACACAGGGGGGGGGGAGCCCCCCTCCAACTTTTGCTAGTACATATATATATATGTATACACTAGCTGCCTCCGGCTCGCTTCGCTCACCCCGGCAGCCACTAGGGGGGCTGCGCCCCCCTGCACTCCTACAACTTTATTTTTCCAAAAATATGTTGTTTTATGTTACTCAATATTTTGTAAAATAACCTTTTTTTACACGAAGTATTATCTAAAATTTACTGAATCGTAAAAATTACGCCCTATACACCCTACTACAATAATACACCCTACTCTGACATTCGTTCTGATGCTCCGAAGGAAAACGCGGAAAATTCTTATTTTTTTCCCAAGAATATTTTCCGATTTTTCAATATGGCGGGCTAAGATTATGTCAGAATTAGCTTTTTACATTGCCTGAGAGTTTTAAAGCTTGAGAAAAACGTTTTTAGTTATTAAAATTTTCATTTTTTTTCACTTTAGCATATTTCCCGATTTTCCAAGATGAAAAAACAAAAAAGTTGAAAAGAGGAAAAAACTACCTTTATTGCCTGTTGTATTGTAAATGTGTGTATTATATGGTATGTATGTGTAGGAGTACTCTTCTTTTTTTTTTGTTTTGTTAACTCATTAACACCGACTCTTTATTAGGTTATTTTGTCATAAGGCTTTTTGTGTAATTTACTAACGTGGAATATGTTTAAAGGGAGGAGGATACCATTGAAAACAAGGGGGGGTCAAATGGGACTTATAATAATCCGGGATTAGACTATCGGAATAGTTTAAGTTTAGAATCTTAGAGATTATAATAGTTATAATAGATAGTTATTATTGCGTAATCTTGCCCGCCAATTGTAAAAAACCTGTTTCGAGAGAAACACGTTTAAAGTTTCAAAACCAGTTTTTCAATACTCTTAATAAAATTTTTTATGTGTTTTATTATTTTCGTTTGGAACAACTCATAGCCAAATGTTCTAGAACATTGTTGAAATATCCAAAATAAAATCTATTTTTCTATCTTATTTTAGAGTCAATTTTTGATTCATGAATTTTAATTAAACGGTAAAAACTTTAACATTTTTTTTAAAAGTTAAATAATAACATTAATATACGTGTGTTATAACCGATGATGACGTTGATTAAAAAGTGAAATAACTTCTAAAGATGATAAAATTTTATTCGACTCGGCACTAATTTATACTTATTCTGATAAATTTGTATAAAAAACGGACGTTTCAGTAAAAATAAAAAATCGCAAAGAATTATAAAAAAGCTAAGGCTTTTTTATTTCAGGCTCGATCACATATTTATTATGCATTTTCTCTTTAATAACCTTGATGGGATCCACATTCTCATAAATTGAAAACTATTAATTATTATTAACATGTTATTCAAAGTATTTATATATAATTATTCGAAAATTTTTCTTTTACCCAAATTTAATTTTAATTTCCCATATTCTTTAAAAAGAATATATTAATATTTTTTTAATTACCTAAATCAAATTCTACCTGTGTGCCTTAATCGAGGCCTTAATATATTAGTTTTTATCTGAAAAAAGATAATAACAAATTTGTTAACAGCAATGTATGGTTATTATAAGGTCATTGAAAGTCAATACTGCTGAAAAACAAGTATTAGTTTAAATTTGAGTACTTATTTTAATAGAACTCACTATATCATCTTTTTAAAAATTTTGCATAAAAATAATAATTAAAAATAATATAAATTTACAAATTTATATAAGATTATTTATTATTTTTATCCACGTTTTTAAAAAAATAGTAAAAAAAGTTTAAATAGTTGTTTTAAATTACGCGCTTAAATTTAAATTAGAAGACTTTCAGTAGTATAGTTAGGTTAGTCTACTAGTCGACTGCTAGGTTAATGGCTGTGTTTATAAATTTGTTATTATTTTTTTCAGGTTTATTTTAAATTCTTTAGTAATAGTGGATATAGTTAAATAAACAAAAGTTTGATTCAGATAAGTATAAAAAGTTTTAATATATTTTTTTAATTTATGTAAAGAACGTAATTTCTTTGTTTTTATTTTTCAGAATTAGAATAATGTTTATGGCAATACATATTATACAAGTGATGATTAAAATGATGTCTCCAAATAAATTTGTTAATATATCCTTTCAAGTAATATTTTAAGTGTGTATATGTAGTAAATTTATTTTTATTTCTCTAGTTGTTACTGATATTTGCTTTTTTTTTTAGGGTTTTTAAGTTCATTTTTTGGCACCAGGAATCAGTGTTTTTGTGATTAGCTGACAACATCAGAATGAAGCTTAGCTGAGTTGGAGAAGGCACAACTAGATGCTGTAAAACAAGCTTTGAACCAAGCTTCTTTTTTATTCATCGAGTTGTTCTAGAAAATTACTAATTTTAATTAATTTTTAGGTATTATCGTATATCAGTTTTTTGGACATTTATCTGCAAGGACTTGATGAAATCACTTGAAATTGAAATCCATGAAACTAGATCTGATTTTAAAAAATTTGTTCTAAGGGACTTTTTATTCATCGAGTTGTTCCAGAATTTTACTATTTTTAGTTCATTTTTAGGTAACGGAAATCAGTTTTTTGGACATTTCTCTGCAAAGACTCGATGAAATCACTTGAAATTGAAAACAATGAAACTAGATCTGATTTAAAAAAATTTGGTCTAAGGGATTTTATATTCATCGAGTTTTTCCAGAAATCTAATATTTTTAATTCATTTTTAGGTATTTTAAACCAGTTTTTTGGGCATTTCTCTGCAAAGACTTGATGAAATCACTTGAAATTTAAAACCCTGCAACTAGATCTGATTTCAAAAAATGTGGTCTAAGGGATTTTTGATTCATCGAGTAGGTTCTGAGATCTTGAGGATAATATTTCTCGAACATACATCCCTACACACACCAAGGCAATATAAGCATTTGGAGGCATCGGAATGACCTGGGGACCAAATTTCTCCACGAATTAGACAATTTAGAAACTTTTCCGTTTTTTGACCTGACAAACTTATAAGGCACGATTTCATCTATGTATTGCATACATAGGGTGATCGTGCCTAAAAAACCAGAGAAAAATTCAAGAAATTTTATTGATTCTTTACTATTCAGAAAACAAAAACATGATTGGTGTATCATAAATTAATTTTTCGATTTTTTATTTAAAAATGACTGTATTATTTGCAATTTGTATTGTTTGCGCTAAAAATTATTAGTACTATAAAGAGGCCCCTCTGAAAATTATTTGATAAATTTTTATTATGACGCCTTAAATTCTCTAGATCAAAAAATACCGAAAAAATTGCATAAACAGTTAATAACACGAAGTTTAAATTATGAAATCACTAGTCGGCTAACATGATTCATAATAGGTCTTGAAGTCTCTAAGTCTATAGAATACCAAAATAGTACACGAGATACTAATACTAAAATGCTGTATTGCATTTACTTTTGTTTCTGTTGCTTAAGAAAATCATGTTTCACTGCACATTTATAATTATGCAAACACATTAAGAGTTTTCAGAAGAGCCTAGTTCTGTCCCCAGTAAAGTTAAAATTATTAATTAAGGAAAAATATTTGAAAAGGTATTAGAGAGACTATTTCTAATCCCGAAGATAATTTATTTCTTATGGAATCCAACAGGATCTAGCATTTTAGTATTAGTATCTCGTGTACTATTTTGGTATTCTATAGACTTAGAGTCTTCAAGACCTATTATGAATCATGTTAGCCCGCTTGTGATTTCATAATTTAAACTTCGTGTTATTAACTATATATGCAATATTTTCGGTATTTTTTGATCTAGAGAATTTAAGGCCTCATAATAAAAATTTATCAAATAATTTTCAGAGGGGCCTCTTTATAGTACTAACAGTTTTTAGCGCAAACAATATAAAATGCAAATAATACAGTCATTTTTAAATAAAAAATCGTACATTTAATTCTTGGATATGCAAAATCTAGTTTTTCAGAGGGCCCAATTATTCGTTAATGATAATCTCGATAAACTAAATGTAAAAAAATTAATTTATGATACAACAATCATGTTTTTGTTTTCTGAATAGTATATATAATATTTTAGTAATAATTTATATATAATAATATAATAGTATATATAATATAATATTTTCTGAATTTCTTGAATTTTTCTCTATTTTTTTTATTTTACTGCAAATTATTGAAAATTTTTTTTGAAAAATCAAAAAAATGTTTAGACTCTAAAAAAATTTTACACATTTTTAAAGAAGCGTCCGTTTTATATGCAAATTTATCTGAATACGTATAGAATAGTGCCAAATCGAGTAATACCAATTTCGACAGTAAAATTTTATCATATTTAGAAGTTATTTTACTTTTTAAGCAAATTTTCAAAAAATTTTTTTTTTTCCAAAAATAGTAAAAATTGAATATCTCCAAAAGTACGGTAACTGAGTTTCAAAACTATGGCCTATGTCACCCGTTGAATTTTTTTCTATATTTTGATACTTCATTTTGACATTAATTCGACCCTGATGATGAAACACATACACACACAGACATACAAATAGATGATTATAAATACCACAAAAAGTAAAAAAATTTTAAAAAATTTTCCGACCAGCTTCAAAAATATTTTATAAAATTTTAAAGATACCTCCGTTTTGAATAAAAATTTAGGGTAATACTGGTTTGGCTCTGATGATAATACACACACACACACACACACACACACACACACACACACACACACACACACACACAGACACACAAATAAATTTTCAAATATATATAGTAGTAAGATAAGATAAGATAAGATAAGATAAGATAAGATAAGATGTGATATATGGGTGGTTCCAGTACTTTTCGTACAGATTAGGGCGCGAATTTCATATTGACTTTGTATTTGAATTTTATGGTTAGAAATATGATTTCAGGGTGTTTTCACGCTATTTTTCATAAAATTCAAAAAATATGTCCTGAAAACACTCTAGGAGTAAAGTTCTTACCATAAAGTTAATATATAAAGTCAATATGAAATTCGTCCTTACCATATTAGTATGGGACCTATGTTTACTTCAAATAACTTCATACTGGGGTTAAAGTAAAAGTATTTCAAATATAGGGAAAAATTATACAGATAATTAGTGAAGCTTTTCGGTTTTGAAACTGCAAATTTAAAGAAAAAAGCTATGTTTTTATGCAAATTTAGGTAGAATCGATTTCATATGCAAAATTTATCATAGGAAAAATTTTTGTCATTGCTCTAAAACCTGTTCTAACCACGTATACAGTCGATTCTACAAAATCAGTTTTTATTAGAAACTAATTTACTAATTCTTATTAAAAAAAAGAATAAAAATGAATGTCTGGAATTTTTGGAAATATCTGATTTTGCTGGATATGACTCCATGCCAATTTTTATGGTTCTAGATTAAAAATTTTTAAAACAGCAGCTGTTTTTTAATTTAAAATATTGTCAAATTTTTAAGAAAAATCTAGGTGAATTTTCTAGTTTAACTTTGTTACACTCTGAATAAAGCTCAAAAACTATTTTCAACAATCATAAATAGCTGAAACTTTCTACAAAAAGTCATTTTGGTCTTTTTTGGGAGTTTATGGAAATATATCAAGGAAAGCCAAAAAAACTAAAAAAACTAATGGCTAAATATTTTTTTTTAAATGTAAGCTTTTTTAACTTTGGGAAATTCTTCTCTTATTTTTTGATTTTATAATTTCTGTTACCCTAAAAAAAATTATTTATATTAAATAAAAAATCCAATAAGCAAAAATAAATTTATTTTAATCTGAATCGGATACGAGAAGAAGATGAATTTTTAGTTCGTATCGGATCCAAGCCGGACTCGAGCAGGATTCCCTAAACTTATTGTAAAAAATAAAATAATTACATCGATTATTATACATGCTTATTAATTATCATCAAAGCTTTTAATTTAATAATTACTTTCAATTTTAAATATGAGATTTAATAATAATTTTTTAATACTGTTTTGTGTATTAATGCAAAGTTTGTGTTTGTGCAGGCCGTGTATACCTGCTACTCAGTATTATCTCGTTAACGGTTAGCCATTTGTGATTGGGTTAAAATATAATTATATCTTTAAAGATTGTTATTCAAAAAATTTAAATTATTTTTTTATAAAAAGCTTTTCTCTATATATTATAAAATTATAACCGCTGCCGCCGCTGTCAAATGACACCTTTGGGTCAATCTGACACTTTTGGGCCAGTCTGGCACTTTTAGGCCACGGAATATGGTACTTTTGGGCCAGTCTGACACTTTTGGGCCAATATGACACTTTTTGGGCACGCAATATGATACTTTTGGGCCAATATGACACTTTTGGGCCACTCTGACACTTTTGGGTCACTCTGATACTTTTTGGCCACTCTGACACTTTTGAGCCATTCTGACACTTTTGGGCCAATCTGAGTCTTTTGGGCCACTCTTTTTTTTGGCCCATTCTGACTACAATATGGTACTATTGGGCAAAACCGGACCTTGTGGGTGTAAGCGAACCTTATGGGGTACAATAAAATTTTCCATTTTCTTAGTTATTGACACTTTTGGGCTAATTTGATAATTTTGGGCTAATAAGGTACTACTGGACAAAACCGGCCCTTATGGGTCTAAGTGATTTTATTTTTTTTTATTTTTAAGCAGATAAATCAATTAATTATAAACCTATTAACGAATTTTAAAATAAAAGAAAAACAATATAATCAATATTTTTAATTGAAAGTAATAATTAAAATTGTATTTAAAATTTTACATTTGTTGTTCTCATGACTAACCCACTTTTTCAATTACTCTACGGAGGTTGGCGCGCGAAGCGCGCAGGGGGCGGAGCTCCCTTGTATTTAATAAAAACACGTAATTATAGTTTTTATACAAATGTGAATATAATTTTATTGAATCATAAAACAAGAAAAATTGAATTTTTGGTTATGGTACAATACTCTTGGTGATTAATCAAAGCGAATTAGAAAATTATTATTTGTTTAAAAAAAAATTAACTTAAATCTTAAATGGTAATTATTTTTAATATTTTAATATTTTTAGATCCCATTAGTTAATAATTTGTTTAATTAAAAATTTTAGGCATGAAAATTCAATTAAGTACAGTTTGGGGAAAAAAAATGAATGCGTTTTGAAAAATTCTTATCCAACCTGGTATTGAAAAAAATATACTCACTGTATAGATTTGTTATATCACTGTTAAATCTTGCTCACAATTGTAAATATATAGTACATACAAAGTTTTAAAGCCTCCTTATTATTTGTAATTTTTATAAGAATAATAAAAGTTTCTTCTGAAACAGATTACGACAAAATATTTGCAAAAAAATTCTGAATGCTGCCATTGGAATTGAAATATTCTTTATAAAGAAAGTTTTATAAATTGTGCAAAATGTTCATATTAATTATTTTAAGTAAAAGTCCTCCCTACAGGAGGCGTCCCCTTGGCTGGAACGTTTCAAAGATCGACGAGGACAGATTCGAGGAATACCTTCGAATCGAGTCAGCGTCGATCTCCGCTTGGCGAGGAGGGGCTACAAGCCCACGAGAGGCCGAAACCCTGGTTAAGAAAGTAACGTCTCTATTACGCGGGGCTTGCGATGCCTCGATGCCTCGCCGCAGGCCCTGTAAAGGGAGAAAACCAGTGTACTGGTGGACTCCCGAAATAGCTGAGCTCCGAAAGGAATGCCACAGGACGCGACGAAGGGCCCAACGAGCACGGGACAGACCCAAAGCTGCTGCACACTCCCAGGTACACAAGGACGCCAAACACCGACTGGCCAAGGCCATCCGTCAAAGCAAGGCTCAATGTCTGCGTTCATTACGCGAAGACGTAAACAAGGACCCCTGGGGCCTAGGTTACAAAGTCGTAATGGGCAAATTGAACCGGGGGTCCGACAACATGATGGACGCGGCGTCGACTGAACGAATCGTCGGTGCTCTCTTCCCTGAAAGGCCCATCCGGGAAAACCCGGTTGAGGTGATACCCAGGGAGGAAGTGCCGCTGTTCAGCGAAGGCGAGATGGTCAAGGCCATAAAGGCCATGAAAAATGGCAAGGCGCCGGGGCCGGACGGGATACCGGCGGAAGTGCTCAAAAGAGCGGTCAAAGTAATCCCTGGTATCCTGTTAAGCATGTTCAATGCTTGTTTGGTGGCTGGAGTATTCCCAAAGCAGTGGAAGGTGGCACGTCTCGTGCTCTTGAACAAGGGCAAGGGGGGAGCCCCGGACTCTCCATCATCTTACAGACCTTTGTGTATGTTAAATACCATTGGTAAGGTGATGGAGAGCTTGCTCCGGGCAAGGCTCAGAAGGGCAATCGAGGAGGGCGGTGGTCTCTCTGAGGAGCAGCATGGTTTTCGTGAAGGGCATTCCACGATAGACGCCATTCGGCGTGTCGTGGATACCGTAGAGGCTGAGAGGGAAAAGCGGCCTGCAATTCGCAAGGACGTCCTTCTGGTAACGCTGGACGTCAAAAACGCTTTCAACTCGGCCAGGTGGGATGACTTGATCCGGTCCCTCGAGTACAATGTCCGGATACCCAGGTATCTGGGTAGCGTACTAAAGGATTACCTGCGGGACAAGGTTCGGTTCTCGGACCGGACCTGTGGAATGCCTTTTACGATGGCTTGTTGCGCGTCCACCTCCCGGAAGGAGTTTCCCTGATCGGGTACGCCGACGACGTGGCCCTGACCATAACTGGCAGGGACATGGAAGTGACCCAGAAGAGGTTGAATCTAGTCATGAGACGGAAAAATCGGTGAAATACCTGGGAGTTCAGCTTGATAACAAGCTGACCTTCTGGGAGCAATTTCAGAGGTCGTGTGAAAAGGCAGCGTCGTCCGCATCCTCCCTGTCAAGGCTCATGGCCAACATTAGGTGACCCAAACCAGGGAAGCAGAGGCTCCTGATGTCAGTCGTCGACTCTGTCCTGCTCTACGGATCAGAAGTCTGGGCGAAGACCACAGAAACTGCCAAGTACAGACGAAAAATATCGTCGGTACAGAGGCAGGCGGCAGTGAGGATCGCCTGTGGATACCACACGGTATCTCTAGAGGCGATCCAGGTTGTTGCTTCGGTGATACCCATTGACCTGCTAGCGTTGGAGCGGAAATTCATCTACGAGAGCGTAGAAGAGCGCGAAGTGGCTTCCACTCGCGCCCGCTTCAACTCTATGAAAGCATGGAAGAAACGATGGAAAAAGAACCAAGAGAAAAATGCCCTGTGGACGCGCAGACTGATCTCAGGCCTGCAGGCATGGATGGGACGACAGCATGGGGAGGTGGATTTCTACCTTACCCAGTTCTTAACTGGACACGGGTACCTCCATGTCATGTTGAAGCATTGGCATAAGGTGGCAACAAAGGAGTGCTTGCACTGTCCGGGCGTGGATGATACAGTAGAGCACACATTTTTCGAATGTGTTCGCTACTCGGAGGGGCGCCCACCCTTCCTGATTTGGAGGCCGGAGACGGTGGTCCCGGAAATGCTACGGAGTTCCGAAAATTGGAACGAAGTAGCAGAGTACGTAAGGACCACCTTGTTGGAGAAGAAGGAGGAGGGCTTTCTATCGTAGAGAGCTATCCTGCCTCTAGGCAGTGGGGAAGGCAGCGGCCAGCTGCCTAGGCTGCGCGTCCCAAACTGAAGTTATACCTGAAAAGGGAGTTCCGGTTTCGGACAAACAAGCGCAGGGGGTTTAAAGTGTGTTTATCCAGTAAGAATCTCGGGCGTAGCCGGCGACCGCGGACTTTGTACAACTAGGTGGTCATGGAAATTTGCGGGCCTTTAAGGCCCGCAAACACTCCATGGCTGATGTAAGATTCACATATTTCCCTTAAAAAAAAAAAAAAAAATTATTTTAAGTAATTGATTTGTATAGCTATTGAAGAAGTAATTCTTACAAGTTTAATTAATCTTTTTTACAATCTGTAAAATTGATGTGTTTAAAAAAAAAGATTTATTATTGTGTTAAACAAGTGTTAAATAAAAATTATTGTGTTAAACTTGCTCAGTATTCTTGTCTTAGCAATAAATTATTTTACTTGCTATAGTTAACATGAACATCTTGCAAATTTTTTGGGGCATTCTCAAAGTTATTTAAAGCCCAATGGTTACATTTAGCTTTTTTATTATGCAAACGCTCCATTTAACTCGGTTTCAGAAAAAACTTTTATTTTGCATAAAAAAGTTAAAAATAATAAAAAGTCCTTAAAATGTTCAAGAAGATTAAATTTACTATTATGAGCAAGATGCAACTATGATTCAGCAAGTTTATAAAGAAAGTATACTTTTCTCAATCTCACATTGGCTTCAAAAATTTATGCGTTTTAAAAAATTTAAATCCACTCTGATATTGAAAAAAATATACTCGCTGTATAAATTTGCTATGCCACACAGTGTGGCATAATGGACAAAAATCGCTCTTGGACTGAGTTTTTGAGCTATCGACTTGAAACCTGTTTGAACGGCTTTAAAATAATACGGCTTTCGTAATTCACTGCGGATTTTTCAAATTTTTTATTTTTAATAAGCCTATTTACACGACCTCAACCTATTCATTTATCGAAATTTTCACTTCCTGCATTTTCTGCACTCTAAAACAAATGGGAAATTTCTTTTAATTAATCCTGCATTATAAACATAAAAGTTAAAAACATTTTTCAGTCAAAAAATATTAAATAATAATTTTTGCATACTTTAGAATCTCGCATAAAATGCATTTTTAGTAAATAGGCTAGTTAAAAATAAAAAAATATGAAAAATCCGCAGAGAGACACGAAAGCAGGCTTATTTTAAAGTCGTTCAAAACGGGTTTCGAGTTGATAGCTTAAAAACTCAGTCCAAGAGCGATTTTTGTCCATTTTGCCACACTGTGTACCATTGTTGAATCTTGCTCACAATGGTAAACATAAGCTACTTGCAAAGTTTTAAAGCCTCCTTATTATTTGCAACTTTAAATTTGAATGGAAAAATTATTAAAACAATATTTTTATGTCACTTAATTTTACATTTAACTCAACTAACTATTTACTGAAAATTGAATTTACAAATATTTCATGCATACAAAAATATAATAACGAAAACTTACTTAATCTTTTTTTATATTGAAAAATATAGTGCATCGGAATATCAAAGTATAAAAATTTTTGTGCTTCTTGATTTCGTCTATTCAATTCAAAAAAAGCTAAAAGCATTGATTTATGAATTGCACTTTGTGGCATATTTTTTGCACTCATTTCATAAATATTTTCTGTATTTATTATTACGCATTGCACATTAGGTAAATGGACAGATAATGAAAAAACCAAATATGTTTTTTCTTGTAGAGGCTTTTGCAAAATTCGCCATGCGGCTTCTACAGGTCCTACGTAGCGAGGATCAATAGAATCTTGAACTCCATCATGATTAATAACATTAGTTGAGTTATCTGTTATAACAGCTGCAGCAGAGTCATGTCCTTTATAAACAAATTTGTATAAATATTTTACTGAGGTGAAATCATGTATTCTTTCTACATTTAATTGGCAATTAAATTTTTGGATTAATTCTGTGGACTATGAAACAACATATCTGTTATTAACTTGATAACTGCCTTGACTAAAGTGTAGTTTAATCATAAAATGGTTTAGGAAAATGTTTAGAGTATTTCCCATTTACCAAACACCAATCGCCGCAAGGTCCACGAATCATGTTTTTCATAAATATGTTATGTAAATTTAAATTAATATCTGGGTGAGGTATTACAGCGCTCATTCTTTTATCAACTAGTCATGGATCATTTAAGGAATCGTAATCTTCAGTAACAGTGAAAATAAAATGTTCATGTGGATTACCTCTTTTTTGAAATTCTAAAACCTAATTTACAGCCTTATTTTTTACTATTTATTTTAGCAATCTTTTCTTTTTGTATCAAAAACTCGTGCTACAATATCTGGTCTATTAGATGCTGTTTGTGCTGGTAATAAATTCTCTTGAATCCCTCTCCAGTTAAGATTACATGTCATAGTGACAAAATAATGTGAATTCCCGTATTTATGGACAATAGCTATTGCATATTGAAAATTAAACAGATTTCGTAACAGAATAATTTTTAATAACTATTTTAAAAAAATTTTTTTTCATTCACAACTCTTATGAGAAATGAGCCCATGAATAATGTTTTCTTAATATAGGAGCAAAGTATTTAACATTAAAAAAAAATCATTTAATTCTTTCTTATCAAAGTCATTGATGGAGTATATATGTCGTAGGATAGTAGATAAATCCGTGATTTGGCCAAATCCCTAGTGATTTAGAGACAAATTTAGAGACAAATATTTTAAATACTTATTTATTTATTATTATAATTATAAAATATTATAATAATCTCCTTATAATCTTTTTGTATGGGAACGATTGAATTTTTTCATTTAAAATTGTAAATTTAAAAAAAAAATTCAAGTAAAATTTAAACTAAAACTTCAAATTACCGAGGAAAAAGTTAAAATTATAGAAAAAATTTTTACATGTTTAAGCATAGGAAATTCAAGCAGCAAAAAGAAAACTTCAAATAATCGAGGAATTCGAATTATAGAGGTTCGAATTATCGAGGTTTCACATTAAAAAAAGCTAAAAGTATTGATATACTGGTTGCAGTTTCAGATTTACTGGTTACTACATATGTTCTGCATTAATTTTTTTATATTATCCATATTTATTATACATTGATATATCAACACATTGTTGATTAGATAAATGAATAGATAACACAGTCGCACAAAAAAAAAGTTCTGATCCTGTAAGTAGACCTACCTACAGGTAAGTTTTTCGATGACCTAAAACCGAATCTAAAGTCAGAATTTAGCCTACACCCTCAGATATTGCCAAAGCTACCCCCAGCCACCCACTAAACCGACCCAAAAAACAAAAATTTTACTATGTCCAAAAGTTAAAAATAAAAGTACTTTAGTAACGTGTATTGATGTTCTAAAAACGAGTTTGAATTCAGAATTTACCTATCACTCTTAGTTTTTGCCTCAGCTACCCCAACCACACTCTTAACTGCCCCAGAAGGTGAATACTTTTTTTTTTACAAAAGTTAAAAATAAAAGTATCTTAGCTACGTATTTTGATGTTCTAAAAACGCATTTAAAGTCGGAATTTACCTATCACCCTTAGATTTTGCCCTAGCTACCTTAATCACCCTCTAAACTGCCACAGTGGGTGAAAATTTTATTTTGTGCAAAAGTTGTAAATAAAAGTATCTCTGTAACGTTTTTTGATTTTCTAAAAACGAATTTTAAGTGAAAAATTATCCATCATCCTTAGTTTTTCACTCAGCTAGCCTATTTACCCTCTAAAACCCACCAGAGGAAGGTTAATTAATCGTTTTGAAGTATTAAAGCGATATCAGGATGGTGCTAAGAACTTTGAAACACCAATGAAATGGAGAGAATCCAAACTCGATCATTTAAATTGTTATTTTTGTTATCTTTTATTACTGGAATAAATTTTAATAATAAACTGAAAGATGTTTATGCTGAAGAAGACAGTGTTACTCAACCCATACTTCACAAAATTTATAAACAGGTACCTTTTCAGGATTTTGTAGAAAGAATGGAAGTACATAAAGTTGAATCTGAGAGCTATAACAGAGAGAATTATATTACAGAAAAATCAACATCAGAAGATGATAGTGAGAACGAATTGTTTGTGCATCTGTAATTACTGCTGCTGCAGCATCACGACCTTCGTAAACATATTTGTATGAATATTTTACTGACATAACATCATGTATTCTATTAAAAGTTTAATAACAATTAAACATTTGTATCAGTCTCGGAGAGTATGGTACAGCAAATCTATTATCAACTTGATAACCTCCTGGGCGTTCATATATTATCCGTGTATCGCGGCTACGATATTGGCGATAAATATTATCATCATAAGTAGTTTCGTCATAAAATGGCTTAAGAAAATGTTTAGAGCATTTTCCATTTACTAAACAACAATCGCCACAAGATCCATGTATCATATGTTTCATAACTATACTATGTAAATTTAGATTCACATTTGGATCCGGAATTACAGCACTTTTAAAATTATTAACGTTTCTTGGATCATTTAAGGTATCATAATCTTCAATTATTGTAAAAATAAATTAATCTTGGGGTAATCCTCTCTTTTGAAACTTTGCCGAAACAATAAAAGCAACAGAATAACCTAATGCTTTATTTTGTACTATTTCTTTTAGTTATTCTTTTGTTTTTGCATCGAAAACTCTAGCTACAATATCTGGTCTATCTGATGCTTTTATCGATATTATTCTAAGTGCTTAAATCTGAATTATTCTAAATCCCTGAGTTCCTAAATTGAAACTATTCTATAAACATGTTCCATGTTAAATTAGTTTGATAATAATAATATGTATTATACACATGAACAATATTTTTATGTATTTTTAATTTAATAATCACACTCACAGAGCCGTAAACCAGGAAATTTTATAAACAAAACTCAATTTTAGCGTTATTTCGGGTTTTGGAGTTCTAAGCGTAAAGAGAAATAAAATCCTGAATCATACTAAATTTAGTTGAATTTAGTACTCATTATAAGTTTAAGAAAATTAGGGATAAATATTCAAGAGTAGGAAGGAATATTCACGAGTATAATGATGGTGAAAATAATAAATTTTATTATAACTGACGTTTCAAGTACATTTCAACTTTTTAGTTGCTATTAAGTTGTTTGTTTTATCCAATTCTTTTTACAATATATCAGTATTATTAATTGTAATAATTATAATATATTTTTACGTTATAGAGTTAAGAAAATAGTTATAGAAAATTTTTTGATTTTAATTTTGACTAGTGGTAAGATTAAAAAATGCAATTTCTTTTAAGAGAGCTCTAGAACGTTCACAGTCAATAACATTAAAATCACCTTTTCTATAATGCTTCTATTATTATTCACATGTACTTTTAGGTACAATATTATCTCCAAGAACAGAACAAATTGATTCGCATGCTTTACGAACACGTTTTCCTGAATAACAAATGCAATGTCTGAAAAACAGTTTTTATCATCTTTTTCATGTTTTGTTTAGAATGGTTAAAGGTTATGCGCACATTTTGATACTATATGCCAAACCCTACATTATCATTTGTGTAGTCACTTTTTTTTTACTTCTGTTTTCTATCTAATAAAAAATAGAAGTGTCCTAAATTTTATTTGTAGGGCTAGTAAATATTATTTTTAACTATAAAATTTATGAAATAAATTCTTATCTTCATTCAAATAATTTATGCTTATAGGAATCATCAGCTTCAAAAGATACTTTTAAGTCATCAGAAAAAAAGGATTTTGAAGTTGCAGAATTAAACTGCATTTCGAATAAAACATTCCAGAGTACTGTTTATCGGGACTCAGGTTAGTTTTTTTTTAAAGATATTAGATAAACAACATTCTTCCATTATTAACAGCTGCCATATATCAAAATAAATAGAAAGATTTCTTTAAAGGCATTGTAAAAATGCACTTTAAATTTATGTGAGTGCTAGTTTACATCCATTAGCAGAGATTCTATATCCATCATATATAATGAGTTCGTATTTTTTTGCAAAATAGTTTCATATCCCATTTGTTCTTATACAATGAATAAAGGTACAATGTATTATTTTCTGAAATGATTCTTTAGTTTTTACTTTTTATGGATAATGCTTTAATGATAATGCTTTAACTTCAATAAACTTCTTAAGCTTAATAATGAAATATATTTGACGTTCATATCAATATAGGAAATAGAAAGTTGGAAAATGTTAATTGGGAGGCGTACCCTGGTAATAAAAAAATCAAGGGGGGTGGTAAAATTGTCTAATTTAAAAAGGGGCATAAAATTGGATTTAGGATAATTTTGCTTTAGGATTTAAAATACTCTGAACTTATAAACTTAGAATATTTTCGATTTAGGTACTAATAACGAATATATATGGCTAGTTCCAGTACTTTTCGTGCAGATAACGGCGCACTCAAGTCACCGATTAAGCTCCAATTTAAGAGTATAGTTTGGGGTAACATAATAGTCACTCAGCCAAAAATTTAGCCCTCTTGTACGTCATGGAACCGAAATATGGGCGTTTAAAGATCCAAAAATAGCCTGATCTAACCAATTCTTAAAATTACGTCATTCCATTGAATTTACTCCAAATTTCATTTAATTGGTCGAAATTTAACCGGTAAATAGTTTACTATACATAATATAATTGATAAAAATTAAAAAAACGCTGCCAAGTGATTGGCCCTATGGTTCCTCATCAACAATAGCAAAATATTTATAATGGTCTATTTTATCTAATAAAAATGATAATTTGAGATATCAGTATTTCATAAAAAAAAGTAAAGTACCGTCTTCCAAAAGAAAAAAAATGTTGCTGTGATTTAATGTTTTTTATTTAACAAATTTAAAAAAAAAAATTTACAAAAACAAAATATCAGTTATAAAAAATATATTGCCAATATAAAAATTATACATAAGTATCTTAAAAATTAATTATATTTTAATAAGTCATTTAATAAAGTGAATAAATTTTATTATAATAAATAATTATTTTAGTTATAAAAATAAATAAAAAATTATATCTTATTAAAAAAAATAAGTAATATAGTAGAAAAAAAAGTTGGGGTTTTTTGTATTTTTTCGTGAAAAAAGTTTTGGGAAAAAAATTTTCAAAAAATTAAGTATTAGATTCGAGATATCGAGTAAAAACCATACTTTCAAATATAAGTACTTTTGTGGAAATAAATGAGGTATTACATCCAAATTAAAAAAAAAAAAAAGTACCTCGAGCTTTTTTGGTGAAAAAAATTTTGAAAAAAAAATTAGGTCTTAATGTCGTGTTGGCTGTAAAATATCACCGGTAACAGTGCGACATACATACATACATACATACATACATACATAACACACACACACACAGACTTTTTTTAAAAACCGGTTTTTTAGCTTCCTGAGGTCTCAAAACGTGCTTATATGCCAAAATATCGAAAATCAAAATTTCACCTATCACAAAGGATCCTCTATGAGGAACCAAAATAAATAAATTAGCAAAATTTTTATTTTTTTATTTTTATGCAAATTGTTTCATTTTACTTTTTATACAGCATTACAAAAACGTAGAAAATTTGAAGTGATCAAATTACACCTTACAGAAGACGACTACACTGGATGACCACCTCCACACGTACTGATTATTTTGCATCATTAATGATGTAAAAACCCCTTTTTCTTTCACCTCTCTTCAAAATATATAAATCTGACAAAGCCACTCGTGGTCCTCGTAAGGCTTTAGATCCTCAAACACTAACCGCTGACTGGGGTGTACATTCTTTTCAAGTATTCAAAATTCTAGAATTAATATTCCTCCGTGCATACGCGACCTTCCGTCTTATTTCCGTTTTAAAAAGGCAATAACTGGATATTTATACAAATCAGATGATAGCTGATCATCAGCAGGTTTATAACCCTATTGAATTGTTGACAAATTGAACAATTGATTCATTGACAACTTGAGTAATTGATGTTATTGTATATTGTTGAATAAATTTATTTATTTTTATTTAATATTTATTTATTTTTTTTAATTATTTATTTTCTTTGAAAATTTGTGCAAAATTGTAATTTAATTTAACCTATTGAATATTTTTTTAATTATTTATTTTTTTTGTAAATTTGTATATAATTGTTTATCTAATTATTTATCTTATTGAATATTTATGTACATAATATTGACATATGTTGAATAAATGTAACATATTTTATGATTGCAAATAAAGAACCATAATATTAATAATAATAATAATTCACTTTTTTATCTAGCGAATCAACAATATTTAACAAAAATTTTACGTTTCAAGAAAATAGTTCTTTATTTACGCTTAAAATTTTTTTTCTTTGCAAATACTATTATAAGTTATTATTTCTTATCTTTATTTACATATTTTGCAAATTATTTATTTAAAATTTATTATTATTTAAATATATATTCTCCAATTTATTTTCAAAATCCTGTTTCCTACCATAATATTCACCCATCCTGCCTCAAAGCTTTAACTGGAACCTTTGTGCCGACACAAAAGACATTTAATTTAGCTTATTTCGTCAAGAATTTTTTTTTCTTGAAGATTATTTGTAATTTTATGTCAAGAAATATAACTCAAAAATTTTTTTTCTTTTATAATTATTAATAAAATTCAAGAATTTTCAAGAATTTGCAACAATTTCGATAAAATTTTTCTTTCAGAAAATAGTAGATACGCAGCAAATTAAGCAAAAGAGTATTCCTACGTGATGTCTGCGGGAAAAATAAATAAAATATTTTGAACTGCTCCTTTATAACAATTTTTTTTTCTTTTTTTTCTCTGTAACTCAAAAAGTAAGCAATCTTACGAGAATAGTCCAGAAGTACAAGAATTATTAAACACCAATGACAGGAATTCATAAATATAATTAAGAAGTTAGACGAATATGAGCTGTCGTATGGCGGTACTATGGATTAAGTAAAAGACCGACTTTTCAGATACCAAATAAAAATAATGGATGAAAAGGCCCCATACAATTGAAGCCATAGTGCAGAAAAAAGGTCAAGCGATTTCATGCCACCAACTCTACAACATGCTCTTGATATACCATGAATTGATGAGGAATTCAGAAATTCAACTTTGAACAGCGGTGTCAACAGAAATTTAGCGGAGTTAATTAACGTGAATCTTAGGAATCCAGCCTATAATCACGAAGGACCAGAATTCACAAATACATATGTCTTATATCCAAGCCTTAATGAAAAATGCGAATTCTAATCAAGCTGTTCGCCTTCTACGGTGTCCTGTACGGGCTTTAGCGTAAGCAATCCAATTAAGTCAACCATGGCTAGCTCCGATCCCGTAATGACTACTGGTTACGCAGGGCTGTTTAATCATACTAACCAATACTCGATGTGCAAAATTATTCCCGCGAATCAAAAATGGTTTTAAAAACTTAATTGTTTTTCAAGATAGAATGAAATATTTTGAAAACACTATAGCAAAATATACAACCCAATTAGAAAGAGCAATTATTTGCAAGAAAGTTTAGGTTGGCGTTTCAGGTATTCACATTCATCAATCTATAGTTCACTTGTCACGTCAAGAATCGCATTTTGATTTTATAGCAGATACATCAAATCCACTATCTTTATCAACAATATTTTTTAACTTCGGTCTTTATGAAAATATAAACAACTTAGCAAGAGAAATAAATACAGGAAGCATTCTTAACAAGCATTGATAATTTTTTAAACCGAAAAGAAATTCGGAATACTAAAATTTTCACAGATTATGCAACTGCCCTAAACTTCATAAAACATATTATCATCCTAACATATTTCAAGTTTTTGGTTTTGATGAATCAAATGCAGATGATTTGTGTAGAATTTATGTTGAAATAAATAATGAAGATAGAATTATTGATGCAATTTAACCAGCATGTTTTTCATGGATATTATTAAGCAGCGTTTTACCTTACCTTAAGTCAGGAGCCAGATTTTTTGGTAAAGAAGTGTTAAGAATGGGGCTAAATGTTATCAAAGATATTGAAAATAAAGGAATAGGTTTTAATGCTTTAAGTTTTAAAAGAATTTTCTAAAGAGTCGATAAAAAATTTAAAAAGCAAAGCAGTAAAAATAATGGGGGATATTATGCAAAGTAAAGGTTACAAGAAAGGAAACAAAAAGGGTAAATGACCGACGGTGAAAAAATGTGTAAAGAGAAAAAGCCTGTAAAACGGCTAAATTAAAAAAAAAGAGAATAACCTATCACGAAATTTAAGGTGTTAAATTACTAAAAATTTATGATAACAGAAATATATGAATTTTATACAACATAAAGACAAAGTCTTTAAGAAATGAAATAAACTTTCTTTTACAACTTTGGTAGCGTCGATAATTTTGAAATCTTAAAAAATGGCGGATTTAGTAATGTACCACCTTAAAAGAAAACTGGTGGTAAGCAAAAATTAAGAACAATCACAAATATATTCGGCTTATTAATACGGCTTTTTTACATTCTCATTCAGATGCATGTCTGAAAACGAAATTAAATATTTTTGAAATCTCTCCAATTCAAAAGCCATTGATAGATCTTTATTTATGAGTTACAAAACTGTAGCAACTATTTCAAAGAATGCACCTATAGAATTTTATGTTCTAGCATCAGACGTCTATATCGATATTCCACATACTATGCTAAGTGTACGGTTACAGATAACATCAAATCATGCTGCTGACATTTCAAGTTGCACCAGTTAATAATTTACTATATTCATTATTAATTCAAATTGATGTTTTTTTAAATCATAAACTAGTTTTTCCATACAATAATTCATGCGTCTATAGAGCTTGTATTGAGACGCTGTTAAATTACGGATTCAATTCTACTAAATTTCACTTAACAAAATCATTATGCTTTAAGGACTCAGCTTCAAAAATAGACTATGCACCAGATTTTCTAAATGATAGAGTAGATGATAAGATAGAGAAGATAAGTGAATTTTAGGTTTGAAAGCACGTCACAGATTTAGAAAGAAATATTTTATTTATCTAATAACATTGTGATAGGTGAAATTTTGATTTTGATTTTTTGGCATATAAGCACGTTTTGAGACCCCAGGAATCTAAAAAACCGGTGGTTAAAATAAAGTCTGCATGTGTGAGTGTGTGTATGTGTGTGTGTGTGTATGTGTATGTGTGTAGGTATGTATGTATGTGGATGACCGGCGATATTTTACAACCATTGTGGTATTAAGACTTAATTTTGTTTTATTAAGACCTAATTTGGACGTAATACTTCATTTATTTCCATGAAAGTACTTATATTAATTTTTTGAAATTTTTTTTCCCAAAATTTTTGTCACGAAAAAATACAAAAAACACCAAATTTTTTTTCTTTTTGAACATAATTTTTAATTTATTTCTATAGGAGTACTAGTTTTAGGAACCACGCTTATAGTAATTTTTTGGATCTGTTACTTAATTTTTTCAAAATTTTTTTCTTAAAATTAAAAAAAATAACAATAAAAAAAACTGCAATATTTTTTTTTTTTTTTATATAATTACTCGCTTAATTCTATGAAAGTAGTAATGTCTGAAAATTTGTTTTTTACTCGATATCTTGATTTGGATACTTCATTTAAAAAAAATTTTTTTTTTTAATTTTTTGCATAAAAAAATTAAAAAACAGCAATATTTTTTTCCTTTTTGAAAGTAGTACCTCATATTTTTCTTTGGCTTAGTTATGATTGGCTATACCTTTCGCTTAGTAAGACGATTAGACTGAAATTAAAATTTGACGTGAAATGATAACTCGTCAAAGTTGTGATTACAATTGAGACCTAATAATTGGTAATCATGATTTAGACAATGATATGCATATAATGAATCAACCAAACAGTCGTTAATACGTTTCAACAATTGGTAGTCATTTGCGACCATTTTCTTAAAAAAAATCCGCCTGCTATGAGTAGATTGCTTACACCACGAGAGAGATTTATTGCTTCGTTTACGGCGTCATGACCAAAAAGACAGTCATCGGCATACTTGATATTTTCGATTACCCTACGCCTAGAAGAACGAGGAGCCATTGAGATAATTTTTTTAGATGTCTTAAGGATTGAAAAGTTGAAGGACCTATACCATACATCACTGTATTTAGATTGAAGACAGATGTAGAGTTGTTTGAGGAATTTAGCCATAGAATTCTTTGATATTTTCTGTATCAGGGTAAATCAAAATGTGCTTACATTTTAGCTATGTCAGCGCCATAAACGTATCTATATAATCACCGACGTATTAGTACCGAAGTTGCATTAGTGTGTAAAGTAGAACCGGTTAAGAGTACGACGTTAACACATTTTTTTGCACGAGAAGAAGCATGAAAGAAAACGCGAAGCTTTTTACCATGCTCAAAAATACAGTGATGATTTGTGAAATACATCTCTGAAGGATCGTAATCAAAATTATTTAAACTATTTACAAAGGACGAGAAATTTAAATCACCACTTTTAAATAAAAATTATCATACTACTGCTTAAAAAAGGTGTCTTTGGAAAATCTATTCTCTAATCTAAGAAGATAATTTTTGGCGACATCGAAAGAATTTCTGAAATTGTGAGACTCATCCCTGAATTAGAATCTCACAATAAAATAACAAGATACATCCTGAGAAAAAGTTTCAAAAAAAAAGAAGCAGGCATCGTTTTATGAAGACATGAGATCTAGTTTGTGGAGAACGGAGACTGATTCGAATTACAAAAATTCTTGCAATTAATGACGTAGCTTTTTGTAGTTAGCCTGAATGAAGATTAAGTGTTAAGAAGAAAGTGACTTGTTTCTATCAGAAATGTCAGGAGAAGAACTAATAATAGAACTAATTATTATTCTTATTATTAATATTATTATTATTATTATTAACTAGCTGTACATAAGTTTACACATATTGGTTACATATACATATATATTATATATACTACGTTTTACAATATGTCCACATGGACTCGTAGTCCGAGCGCGGAACTAGCTGCTATAGCTGCGAGAATTAAGAAATATTACGTGGTTCTTATAATATAAAAATATTTTGTTCTGTAAAGTTTTTATTAATTTAAAACTTTACAGAACAAAATAATAGAACTAATTATATCTACTAATCCAATCCAAGGTGGTTTGTTGAGTTGAGGGTTCACCAGGATTATCCTTTTTAAGACTTTCCTCTTTGACTAGAGTATAAATATAATTTTCAAATGACTCGATTTCTTTAGCGAAAAAACATCAGAGAGATATGTCCAAGCTGGATAAAAGCTAGAGCATTTGGGAAAGTAAGATGAGACGTTATTAAGAAAAAGATCTTCAGTATTATAAATATAATCCTTATTTATACATATTCGATATACTTTGTGCAAAATGATCTAGTCGACGGCGATGCTTATTGGGACGACTGCGTTGAAGAAAACGCAATAGAAGCAATAGAAGTTGAGCCTTTACCACCTGACATTGAAGCTTGTGATTTGCTAGTTGACTTCTGATTTACTGCTAGTGACCAGACCGCTTCGCGTATCAGAGTATGATGTTGGAATTACAGGTATGAAAAGTTTTTCAACACTCAACGACGGAGTGCTTTCCAAGACAATTTGTACACAGGTTGTTAACTTCGACAAAGTTGTGACGATCTTTAGCCGAATTGACCCTTAAATTATCACAGAATGCTAGATTGTGTTTCTTTTTGAAAAGAAAACATTGATAAGGTTTTGACTTAGACTCTTTGAAATTAATCTTAGTTTTGAAATTAGCAGTATTGACAGTATGTACGACTTTAGAATTTATTTGACTATTATTAGACTGGTTAAAATTAGAAATATTAGGCTTACGACCTTGGCTATTGTTGTGAGAAGATTTCTGAAATTGATTAACACAAAATCACTGACATTGGATAAAATAATATAAACTGTATTCACCAATTAATTACTCTTTATATTATTTTACTAAGTTAAAGTGATTTTATGTTAATTAATTTTTGTAAAGAGAAAGAGGTAGCGTCAAGAAATATTGTTTTACAGTGTCACAGTGTCAATAAATTTACATTTTTAATAGTTAGACAAATTCTAAATTTTATTCATAGCCGTATTCTTGAACACGCCAATTATCATCTATTTTAATAAATATGTCAATATTTTCCGAAGACACAAATCTAGGTATCTAAAAAATTTAGCGTATTAAATAAAGATGACAAAAGAGGAGTCAGATGGTTGGAACGACATAATTATAAAATAAATTGGAATGTAGGTCATATTTCTTACAAATATGAGACATTTGATATTACAACTGACTTGAAAGCCAAGATTTATGTGACGGCTCTTCAACAGACTCAATTTCTACAACCGAATGGGACATGGAAATCAAATTCCAGATACAAGAGCTCAAAGATGAAATTTCTTGCAAGCATTATAATAATAATGATAAAATTATATATGCACACTTAGGTATTTAAAGGTATTTAAAATGACAGATATAATAAATTTTTGTTAAATGTATTTTTATTTGTTATTTTATAGACAGTAGTCCTTTTCCTTGAATATATCCCTCATTCTCAATGGGGACTTAATTAGATTGGTGTATTTTGAGGAATCCTGATAGCAATTGGATTTGTTTTCTGAAAAAATTTTTTTCTAAAATATTTTTAATAATCTTGAACTTTAAATAATCTTACCTTTGCATGTTAAATTAATATAAAAGTTGGAATTGTAAAGGAGCTACATAAACTTACTTGAAAAAAAATTCTCTAGACGAAAGGTTCAAGTAAGGTTGACAAATCAATTTCGGCAGGTTAATATAGTTTATATGCAAAAATTTAGTCAATTTAGCAAGAGATATTGATATATCCTATCCACAATCAACATTTTTACAAATATTCCTGGAACTCGACCGATAAAAAGTGTGTTAGTATTGTTTATAAGGATAATTCACAAAAACAGTGCTCCAAAAATGTTCTAACTGAAATATGTTGAAGCTTAAGTTACATAATGTTCCATACTTTTTTGTATCTCATTTAAGAACATTTAAGGGGTTAAACAAATCCAAGGTAGCTCTCTAGTGGCTGGCTTACACAAATAATTGGCATGAAAAACTGAAATTCTCTTCAAAGTACGTTTTTTTTTACTTCCTCTTATGTTTTTAGAATTGATAAATTCGAAAATGAGGATCCCAGAGTCCGAAAATGCCTAAATCACTCTTCGAAATACAAAATGCCCCTGGTCAATTAAAAACTTTTGAATTAAATAGCAAAAATTGTATTTCGAACTTTTGGGTCGTAAATTACAGTCTATAGTTATAGATGACTTTATAAGATTAAAAATATCGCTTTGTACCCTCCATTTATTTCATCGCGCCTTCTAAGCCTAGAAAAACAGGGCTTAATACATGACAATGTTATATGATATGGTTTTTAGGCAATTTTTCAACTTACACTGTCAGGTTGCATTTCAACTAATATACTTTGGTGAAGGCTAATTTTTTTAGTATTACCACCTTTTATTTCGCATATTTTATGAGCGATTTAACCGCTATATTAACATGGAACGTGTTCATTGGATGGGGTATTTGAAAAAGTTTAAATCGGCAGGGGGGGGGGTTAAAAATTGACGATTTTAGGGGGGGGGGGGGGTAAAAAATTGACGCTTTTAGGGGGGGTCAAAAATTGACGTTTTTAGGGGGGGGGGGGTGAAAAATTGACGCTTTTAGGGGGGGTCAAAAATTGACGTTTTTAGGGGGGGGGGTGAAAAATTGGCGCTTTTAGGGGGGGGGTCAAAAATTGACGTTTTTAGGGGGGGTTCAAAAATTGACGTTTTTAGGGGGGGGGGGTGAAAAATTGACGATTTTAGGGGGGGGGTCAAATTGACTTTGAATATTTTCGATTTAAGGACTTAGAATAATTTGAAGTGGGAGTCAGGCCTTGATAACAAAAAAACTTAGAATACTTTAAGTTTATGGACTTAGCATAATTTATATTTCAGGATTTATTGTAATTTCGGTTTTTGGATTTATCACTGTTATGAGTGAACATGTTTCATGCTCGTTGGTTGTGTAATTACAAAAACCGGTTGTTAAATTTTTTATGAGCGATTCTCTCATCACTATAGTTAATATAGCAAATGCCTACTTTCAACCTAAATTGACCAATTTTATAGTTGCTGATAAAATTTTAATTTTTTATTAAAATGAATTTCATAGATAATGAAAAATTTCTGCAAGTTCCAAGATTAAAAAAGTTTCACTCGTTCATTTTTTAATAGACGTTTCCGAGGTATGAGTCGACAAAGATATTGATAAAATATGATATAAATAAAAAAATCTTTAATTTTGATTCTTTCTTTCAGTTATCATATCTGCTAAACGAAGAATCAAAAAGAAACAGGCAGAAATTTTCCTATAAACTTAGAGCTTATGTAAAATTTTAAGAACTAAAAAGGAATAAATAAATAGTGAAGAAATGATATTCCTCTTTTGTTTTTAAGAATTTCATTTTTTTCCTCTAGAATTTTATACAAAGAATAAAGAAAATAATCTCTTCATAGGTTTAGCACAAACAATAAATTTACATCTTAAATTGTGAGTTTTAAATAATGTAAAATTGGGAAAAATCAAAAATTTTCCAGCAGCTTTTTCTCAATCAAATAAAGAATTAAAAATATATAGCAATGAAAATTCTCAGAAAAAAAGAAACTCCATTACTAGACTGAGTTTTTAGCAGATGGTATTTTATTAATTAAAAAAATCAAGCAACGAATTAAATGGTTTTGAAAGAAATAACGCAAGAAATGAATAATGGACTTTTATAAATAAACTTAAAGGGGAAGAATTTTATGAAAGAAATTATATTATGTTATTTGGTTAAAATTCCTTTCTTGTACTTTACTTTCAAAAATAAAAAGATGTATTTAGTTAATTATAAAAATAATCAATTTTTACTAACGTTATTTATGATTTTATTAATTATTCAAAAAGAGAGTATAAAATTATCTTGTAAAATAATTTTTAAGAGATTCGATATCTTATCCAATAATTTTTGTTTATAAAAGTTAGAATAAAAATTCGTAACGAATTATAAAAAGGATAAGGCTTTTTTATTTCAGGCCCAATCACATATTTATTAACTATTTTCTCTTTAAGAACATCGATGGGATCCACACCCTCATAAATGGAAATCGGCGTCACGAAAATCGGGGTCTTTTCCGGGAGATATTTTTGGAACACACTTAAATTTGCAAAAACTACCCCCAAAAAGGGTTTTTTTGGTTTCTCAAAGAGGAACCATTGTGATGGGTCTAATTTTGATTTTTGATTTTTTGAGATATAAGCACGTTTTGAGACCCCAGGAAGCTAAAAAACCGGTTTTTAAAAAAAAGTATGTATGTGTGTGTGTGTGTGTGTGTGTGTGTGTGTGTGTGTGTAAGTCTGTGTGTGTATGTATGTAATTGGTGATATTTCACAAACATTATGGAGTTAAGACCTAATTAAAAAGCTCTAGGTACTTTTTTTTTTTTTAATTTGGATGTAATACCTCATTTATTTCCACGAAAGTACTTATATTTGAAAGTATAGTTTTTACTCGATATTTCGAATCTGATACTTAATTTTTTGAAAATTTTTTTCCTAAATTTTTTTTTACAAAAAAATACAAAAATCGCCAAATTTTTTTTTCTTTTTGGATGCAGTACCTAATTTATTTCTATGAGACTACTAGTTTTAGACAGTTCGTTTATAGTAATTTTTTGGATCTGATACCGAATTTTCCCAAAATTTATTTCTCAAAATTAAAAAAGTTTTTTTGAAACTGCAATATTTTTTTTTTTGGTGCAATACTTCATTTAATTCCACGAAAGTACTATCTTGAATAATTATTATCCAATTAATTACGTTAGATTTTATTTGAAAAAACTTATAACCGGTTTGTGTAAACACAACCTAAATGCATGGAACATGTTTACTTCCAGCTGAGGACTAGGTATAATACAAATGTTACTCAACATTACAATACAATTTTCTAATTTTATAATTTGTAATTATCACCTTACTAGCTGTTAAGATTCTAAACCCAAACTATTTTGATTCCCTAAACCTAAATTATTCTAAGTCCCTTAATCAATATTATTCCAAGTCCCTAAATCGATATTATTTTAAGTCTATAAACCTGTATTATCTCAAGTCCTTAAGCTCAGATTTTTCAAAGTCTCCTAATTATTCTAAGTTTCATTTGACCCCCCCCCCTTAAATAAGACAAATTTGACCACCCCCCTTAAATAGGACAAATTTGACCACCTCCTTAAATAGGACCTAATCTGATCGCATAATATCTCCCGTAAAAGATCCCAATCAGAAAATTTTACCATATTTAGAAGATATTTCACATTTTAATCAAATCAAAATGTTTTATTTTTTCCAAAAATAGTAAAAATTGAATATGTCCAATAGCTGAGTCGCAAAACTAAGGCATATTATTAGGTTTGTGGGTTATTAAACTTATTTATTTTTATTGAACACTCATTTTATTCACATCTAAACCTCAATCCTAATAATTACGTATGAATTACAGTAAAGTATAATTTATAATTATTTAATATAGAATATTAAACACGTCAGCAAAATACAGAAAGTACCATTTAGAGACGACGACTGCTATATAAGGATCTGAAACAAAATACTCAAAATTAAAGCAAATAAATTCTCATCTTAAGTTATAAATCTTAACTCATCTATCTCTCTAAGTTTAATATTATATTAGTCAATTTGTTATGTGAAAGAAAAGGTAATAGTTTTGTAAATATAACTGCTATTTGCATCTAGATCTGATAAAACCGTGTTTAATACAGTAATAAGTTATTATTCTTATTTATAGTTTTTACAGTACCTATACTCCCTCTGTTTCTAAATTCGTGGAATGATCTTTATTTGCACATTTCATAATGTTATTTTAGCTCTCGTCTAAAGTTCTAAAAATTAATTTCGAGTTAGTTAAATTTTTCGAGTTTTGTTGCACCAGAGTCAGCTAAGAATTCTTATTTTTACTTAATTTGATGGGATTTTCCCTAACGATATTTTCGCATCTAAATGGGTCACTTTTATAAATATTAAGAGTATTAAAGTTAACTTTATTCTCTGGTTTCTACTTTTTTCCTTGATCATATGACTGCTGTTTACCAATTCTGCCTCTACCTCTAAAACTACTGCTACCTCTATTACTGTTATCAAACTTGGGTCTTTTTGAGTTAGAATTGTTTTCACTATTTTCATTTTGTCTCTTATTATTATTATTACCAACACCAGAGCTTTTATTTTTATTCCTACCAAGAGTGTAATTGCTCTACGGAGCCTGCGATGCCTCTATGCCGCGAAAACGGCCCTAGAAGGGGAAAGGAGCGTGCACTGGTGGAATAAGGAAATTGCGGAGCTTAGGCAGGTCTGTTACAGGGCACGCAGAAGACAGCAGAGAGCGCAAGGCCTCCCAGAACTGGCTACGCTCTCTGAAGAATACAAGGAAGCCAAGCATAAGCTAGCAAAAGCCACCCGCCTTAGCAAGGCGTGCTGTCTTTGGTCGCTGAGACATGTGATATCAACAGTGACCCGTAGGGCCTGGGATATAAAGTTGTCATAGGCAAACTTAAGTCCGGGTCCGACAAAACGATGGATTAAGCACCGACCAAAATAATAGTGGACAATCTCTTTCCGGATCATCCAAACCAACAACATCCGGCTTTAGATGTCCAGAGGGAGCAAGTTCTGCTATTAAGCGAGGCGGAGATGCTTCAGGCAATTAGGTCAAAGAAAAATGGGAAAGCATTAGGACCAGACGAAATACCCGCGGTAGACCTTAAGGCGAACACTAAGGTAATCGCTAGTCTCCTTCTTGGCATATTTAATGCGTGCTTGGTGGCAGCTGTCTTTCCGAGGGACTGATAAGCAAGGGAAAAGGTGAACCAGAATCTCCATCATTTTATAGACCATTTTGTATGTTAAATACCATTGGCAACGTGATGGAGATCATGATCAGAGGAAGATTGCGGCGGGCAATTAGGGAACCAAGTGGACTCAGCGACGACCAACACGGTTTTCATGAGGGGCGTTCCACGATCGGTGTCATCGAGCAGCTCGTGAAGTGGTTATGAGGCTCAGACGAGTGCGGCCGGATATTAAACCGGAAGTCCTACTTGTCACGTTGTATGTAAAAAACGCATTCAACTCGGCTAAGTGACACGATATGCTGCACTCCCTTGAGCAGGTATTCAGCGTTCCAGATTAACTGAGAAATTACTGAGAGATTACCTCTGGTACCAATACCTGCACTGGGATACGCTCGATGGCAAAAGAGGTGAAGTATTAAGCGCAGGAATAATGCAGGGCTCAGTTCTGGAATGCCTTTCAAAATGCACTCCAAAACTATGGAATGCCTTTTACGACGGCTTACTGAGGATCGAGCTTCCTGATGGATGCTCCATAATCGGAGACGTGGATGATGTCGCTCTAACTATAACAGATCTAGAGACAGAGGACCAGCAGAATACCCTGGATGAGGCCATACGCCTTATCAATCGTTAGATGTCGGATCACGGACTAAGGCTGGCAGTCCCGAAAAAGACTGGCCAGGTGAAAAAGTTCCTCTTGACGCTGATGATCTTTATTTATCTCTTCAATTCTCTTCTCCATTTCTAAATTATCATCGTTTTCTATTTCATGAATTTTACTTTCTAACAACCGAGCTTCGTTAGCTCTATGGTTGGCATATTTTACGTATACTAGTTTTTCCAATCACCGCTTTTCCTTTTGACATATAACCGCTAGATGGCAGGTACTTATATTATGTTTTATGGAAGGAGTCTAGGCTCCATGATAAGTTCTTTAAAAATTTTAATTCTCCCTGCATGCAAGTGAATTTTGCATATTTTCCAAGGCTAAAAATTCTATATTAATAAGCGTCGAATAATGAGGTACGATCTGTCTTTTGTGTATTAATATATTATTAAGATTTAAAACACTTTGAACTTCAGAATTTATAAAAAAAATTAATCATATGTTCTCTTTATACAAAACACATGCTTTTTCGAGCATTGAAATTTTTTATAAATTTTAACCGCTAAAAGTAAAGTAAAAATTCGCGGATAGATTCATTTATATGTCACGTGATATTCACTTATATACACACACATATACATTTATTAATATGTCTAAATCTTTATTTTTGGCCAATAAACGCACCCACGCATACACATTTATAAATTAATTTTAATTAAAATTAATTAAAATAATAAAATTTTCGGACATTATAAAATTTTTATGAAAAAAAAAGTTATTTTAATTTTGATGAAGTTTATTAAAAATAAACAACGATCTATATGGAACAAATAAACATGATAACTTTTTTCATTATCTTTGTCTGTGTGTCTGAGGACTGAGCCTCTCTATGTCACACAGAATAATTTTTCTTGAAGAAAGTTATATGATGCTAATTTTTAGATGGAAAAAATTTTTTTATTAAAAAATGAAAAATCTGAAAGTTCATTTCAGCTCTGCAAGAAAACAGGGCGAGCTTCATCAGTGTGAGACCCTGTTTTCTGCTTTTCACATATGAACAAACAGAAAATTTAATAATTTACAAAAAAAAAAAAAAAAAAAAATGTAAAAAAAATTTTTTAAAAGAAAGAAAGAACTTACATTTTTTGACACGCCAGGAAAAGAATTTCAAGTAGAATGAACATAGAAAGAAAGAAATCTCTCCTTCTACGCACACACACACTTAAAGCTCCCACATCTGCGTTCAAATTATGTCGTCAAACTACGAAATATTTAAAACTAAGTATAAAATGTAAAAAATATAAAAAATATAAAAAAAATTTTATATTCAAATAGAATTTTTTCATTTTTAAAAAAAATATATATGTATGTCTAGATGGTAGACGAAAATTATTATTTTTGTAGGCATTTTTTCGATCAATTGCCAATTAATATTCACAAAAAAACAGTATAATTACTGTTTTACGTTCCAAATTAATTAAATTAATTTTGATGAAGTTTATTAAAAATAAACAACGATCTATATGGAACAAATAAACATGATAATGAAAAAAGTTATCATGTTTATTTGTTCCATATAGATCGTTGTTTATTTTTAATAAACTTCATCAAAATTAATTTAATTAATTTGGAACGGAAAACAGTAATTATACTGTTTTTTTGTGAATAAAAAAAGTTATTGTCTAAAGTATTTCCCCCATGGTGCTTACGATATTTTTGACCCTCATAGGCGTTGAACGAATGCAGAAAAATCTTTATTAAAATTAGTACACTTATTTATATTTAATGAACACTCATTTTATTCACATCTAAACATCAATCTTAATAATAACGTCTTAATTACAATAAAGTATAATTTATAATTGTTTAATATAGAATATTAAACACGTCGATACAATACAGAGAGTACACTGAACTACAAGTCGTTAAGAAATCCGAAGTTAAAATAAGCGCAATAGAAATTTCTATGTTAAAAAATATTTCAATATGATTTTTGGAACGAAAAAAGTAAAAAGTATGATAAAGCGAGTTAAAAAAAAGTAGCATCGGATTTTTAGATTTTTTTTTATTTACTTTCTATTCTTGAATGCGCGTGGGTCAGTTCGCGCCGATTAGACTATAGCACGCGGGCCCTACAGTCATTCTTACATGCATTTCCTTTCGAATGATAGCCTCCGTGGTCGAAGTAATAATAAACTAAATAGTTGCGCACAATGACTCACGCGCAATCAAAAACCGAGAGCAAATAGAAAGGAAAAAATTGAATAAGAAATCCTGATGTAAATAAAAAAACACTCGAAAAAACCTATACTTTTTTTTTTAACTAGCTTTATCATACTTTTTACCATTTTCGTTCGAAAAATCCGATTGAAATTTTTTTAACTTCGGATTTCTAAACAACTTGTAGTTCAGTGTACACAACAACTGCTATAAAAGCACTAAAAAGTCAGCGTCCCTTCCTTCTCAAACTTGAAATATAGTGGATGTGTAGAATATTAAACACGTCGATACAATACAGAGAGTACACAACAACTGCTATTAAAGCACTAAAAAGTCAGCGTCCCTTCCTTCTCAAACTTGAGTATATAGTGGATGTGGTAGAGAGCACCACACTGTTACCTGTAGACTTTTTATTCTATATTTTAACACCGATTTCATGCCAATTTTTTCTGCAGTTCTTGAGTCATTAGGGTACAAACAGTCAGACAGCCTGACAAATAAATAAAGCAAATATATATAGTATTAAGTTATGCCTGTATATATATTAGGAGTGCATATTAAAACATTACATCTTCTGCCTTAAGGCAGGTCAGCTGGTGAACATGGATGTAAAAACTTAACCTAGATTACTTATTATTAAATTTATAATACTTTTGAAATTAAATATTTACTTCATAATTTATTTTTATACTTAAATTTCTAAACTATGCTTATGTATGCTAAATCAATCAAGTAAGATGATAAATTTTCTTGTTGGAGAAGCCCCCTTTTTTATAACCATTATCTATAACCCTTGAGCGAAGATTTCTGTTTCCTACTTCTAATGAGTCATTTGCTGGACTAACGAGTACCTGATTGTATGTTTTATCTTTAAAAGTCTGATTTTTACGTGGCTTACCACGACCTTGTTTCTTATTAGGAATATTTTTAGAGCTTTTGTCTATATTAAGTATACCTTGCAGTATGTTGAGATTTTCATTAATGTTAGGATTATTTGGTCTTGATGGGCTACAGACTGGCTTATCTTTTTGAGGCGCTAGAATTGTCTTGTGAACTGGTCTTCTTTTTTTCTTCTTTGGACGGCCTTCAATACTGGCTAAAATATTGTTAATAAGATGAATACTTGTTGATTCAATTTCATCTTCATCTTCACTAAATTATTCTCTTGCAGTTGATTTGCTTGAATTAAATTCGCCTATTACATATTTATCGAATTCAGATTTTTCGAATCTATTTTCCAAAATTGCATTTGTAGTTACATACACACCTCAAGTACCCTTATTATATGATCTTCCGTACTAGATTGTATTACAATTGGAATTAAAACTTTGTCTACTACTTTGAAATTATAATCAGTGCAGCCTTTGTTATTTTAGTATACTTTAAGCCTAAAAGTCCCTACGTGATCATTCTAACATTACATTAAATTCTCGTCCACCTTTTCATAAAATTCAGTCATCACCTTTGAAAGCTACACCGTGGTTCACGTACAAGCACTCACAGAGCCAGTTATGTTCCATACACTTAAGGTGCACATACAGCCATTCAATCCTCTTTGACCAGTATGCGTTCGTAGCTTCACCCATAACCTTCCCCTTGTCAGCAAACTTATAAGGCCCACCTTATATCGTAGTATTACCAAGATATTTCTACCATATCCGTACAGTCTACTTGCTAATATACAGACATTATATTAGTAATATTAACTGTTTTCACATCGCTTTACTTTGTTGGAATATTATAAATATGTATATGTTTTTATACAAAATATTTCGTTTGAAAAATAAAAGCAAAATTAAGTCTTACATCGCCCAATTTCTACCTCTTCTTTTCTAACTTTCTCAAATTTACACCAAGCCAATACAAATTTTGTAAAAAGATCTTCAGAATACTAAGATGCAGTAATACATACTTGACAACATCTTTGCTTTCGCTTATTTGGCCAAAAATATAAATTTTTCTATAATAAATTTTCCGGTCTGTGCTTTCATAACTAATTGATGCTGTTCTAGGATCCAGTCTGCAATAATACAGAAGATCATCTATAATTTTTTAAACTTGAAGTTTATATTTCGAAATCACTAAAGTATTTTAAAAGAATTAAAACATAAACTGTGGGTATATTATCAGAACATTTCGTATAATAAACAAATAAAGCCTTGGCCAAAGTTTAGAATTTCATTATTTCGATGGAAAATAGAGTATTGAAAGTCATCCAAATGCTTTAAAAAAAGTCGCTCTGATTCTTATGGGCTTCCTACTTTTAAAGTTTAATTTAATTTAACTTTCATGTATTTTCATCGATATAATTCTCCATAAATTAAGTAGATTAAATTAAAAATAATAAATTTAAATATTATAAAAGTTTGTAAATAGATTTACTTCATATATAGAACTGCCGGTTTGTCTTTTGCTCATATATAAATAGTCAAATAAATATTTTTTATAAAATATATTAAAATTTAATGTTATGATGGAAACAATTGTGTATTATTACAATTATAGATTTCATATTGGGATCAGTTCTGTTAAATTTAATACTAAAATTTCATTGCTGTCATTGCATTAAAAAAATACCCTGCCAACTAGCTGGCACTAAGGTTCCTCAAACAATGAGCTAATTACTTTAATATGCCACAGATATCACCGATTACAACCATATTATTATTATCCCATAAATTGAAGGTAAATTTTAAATTACTTATCGACATTACCTGAATTTAAACTGTGCACAAAAAAAAAATTTTAAAGCATTAACTTTGCAGGGCACTTATTACACAGTTGCACAAAAAAGAAGTTCTGATCCTGTAACTAGACCTACCTACAAGTAAGTTTTTCGATATCCTAAAACTGAGTCTGAAGTCAGAATTTTGCCCGCACCCTCAGATTTTGCCCCAGCTACCCCCAGCCACCATCTTAACTGACCCAAAAAGCAAATATTATATACTATGTCCAAAATTTAAAAATAAAAGTACTTCAGTTACGTATTTTCATGTTTTAAAAACGAATTTGAAGTCAGAATTTATCCATAGTTTTTGTCCCAGCTAGCCTAGTTACCCTCTAAAACCTTGCAGAGGAAGGTTAATTCATCGCTTTAAAGTATTATAGCGATATCAGGATGATAATAAGAACTTTAGTTGGAAATAGTAAGCACCTACAAGCATATATAATTACGTATGTTTCGTTACTTGAAATCAAGGATGTTTCTTTTGGTATCTAGAGTTCCCATCCACAAAAGATCTTTTACGCTTCCTTCTATGGATATCGTCTGTCTCTCTCTTCTTGACCAACATTACTCTGCCATCATATGAATATCCCATATTCCTTGGTAACGCTTTTTCTTTTCTGCAATATCTTGGTGGAACCTCTCACCCTGTTCTTCACTGTAATCACCTAAATATACTAGAAAAGAATCAAGATGCGAATCCAGAAAATGTACTTTTAAACTCATGTTGCAGCCCAAAATTTTAAAATTTTTCATTAGATTAGCAACTATCTGTTTATAATTTTTATCTTTATTATTACCCAGAAACTTTTTTACTGTCTCCTTAAAACTTAACCAAGCATTTTCCTCTTTACGATTCATTTTTTCTATAAAAGAATCATCTTTCATCAGTTCTCTTATATCAGGGCTATTAAAAATTCCTTCCTTAATTTTCGCTTCTGAAAGCTTGGGAAATTTTACGGCCAAATATCTAGTGGATTTCAGAGGGTAACTAGGCTAGCTGGGACAAAAACGGGATGATGGATAAATTCTGACTAAAAATTCGTTTTTAGAACATCAAAAAACATAACAAAGATACTTTTATTTATATCCTTTTCACAAAGTAAAATATTCACCCTTTGGGGAAGTTTAGAGGGTAATTGGGGTAGCTGGAGCAAAAACTAATAGTAAATTTTGACTTGAAATTCGTTTTTAAAACATCAAAATACGTAACTAAGGTACTTTTATTTTTAACTTTTGTAAAAAATAAAATATTCACCCTCTGGGGCAGTTGAATGGGTCATTTGGGTAGCTGGGGCAAAAATTAATGGTGTTAGGTAAATTTTGACTTCAGATATAGTTTTAAGACATCGAAAAACTTACCTGTAGATAGGTCTAGTTACAGGATCAGAACTTTTTTTTTTTGAGCTGTGTTATTACTAAAAAAAAAAATTATATCTATTTGTCATATTCATCGTTTTGATGTGGTGTAAGGGCGCGACACTATAGCACAATAGAAATAGTATATTTACGACTAGGGTCCAGAAAAGTACAGAATGGCCCAAATCGCACCTAAATTACCTTCTGAGGCGAAGCCGAGGATGGTAAACTGCGATTCAGGGCATTCTTTATTTATGGACAGTGACGAAAAAGAACAGTTATCTTTTTTCGTGGCTATTATGCAGAAAAAATTATTTTGGTCTAAAAATAAAATAATAAATTATTTGAAATTTTCCCTATTTAAGGGGATAAAATTACATTTTCTAGGGTTTGTACATAAAAAAGGGATTCAAAAATAAAAACAGCAGTCTTAATTACCTAATAGGCAATATATTTAATCTGAAATATTTATTTTTTTTATTATACTATATCATCTCCATGCCCCATGCTATAATGTCATCCCCATACCCCCCTTCTAAGAAGGTAAATATGTAAATAATATAAATTTATTTTTTGTTGTGTTAACAATAGATCCTTATAAAGTTTTATGTGCCTTAAGATTTTTTTTCTGCGAAATATTACTTTAGCGTCTAAAAAATATTTAAAATTTACCCCACAGATAGTCGATGATATCATATTTTCCAGGGATGTATGTTAAAATGGACTTTGGAAATGTAAAAGGAAGCCACAATTACTTACTGCGTAACATTTTTTGCCAAAAATATAAATTTTTTTTATAAAAAAAAGTTAAATGACTTGGTTGAGAAAGTCGTATAAAATTTATATAAAAAATAGAAATATAAATCGTATAATATATATCAAAAAACTTACATCTAAATAACTTATTTAAACTAAAGGATGTAAAAAATAAATTGCAAATTATACACTCACGCAATTAAGAAAGTAGCATAAAAACAATATTTAAAAAAACCTAAGAAATCGATAAAAAAATTTATACCATAAGCCCTATATTCACATAATATAAAGAATTATTATTTTGAAAAAAACTATAATATAAAACTTAGTTATATAGCAGAATAACCTAAGAAACTTACAATTACATAAACTTGGAAAAGGTCTATAATAAAAAACTCAGCCGACAAAATTTAAGCCATTTTGCACGACGGGTTGCCGATATACAGGCTCTTACAGGTCCAAAAATAGCTATTTTTAGTCAATTTTCAAAAATTTACTGTGCTTCAAAGATTAATCCAAAAAATATCCGGCTGGTCTCATTTTTTTGCTTGAACTTTCAACTTTTACCAAAAATATTTATTAAAATTTTTAACGAGTCAATTTTTATTGGCATTGATTATTAATTTTTTTTTTTTGAAAATTATTTTTTTTGGCAAATCACTTTAGAACTTACTTTATTTTGTCAATGTATTAGGGTAGTTTTACCTTGAAAAAAATTGTTATTTAACAATAGACTTATCGTGCCATTCGATTGCAGGAATACTTAGCCAATATGACGACGACGGCGTTGAAAAAATCGTTTCGTGTACTCTCAAGGGATGCGATATACGGTTTCTGAATGCAAACTCTTAAGCATAATTTTTTGCATGAGAAAATTATGTACTTACTAACTGCCTTTGGTTCGTTTCGCTCGCCCCGGCAGCCAACAAGGCGATGGCGTCCCCCTTGACCCCTGCAATTTTATTTTTCCAAAAATATGTTGTTTTAGTTTACACGATATTTTGTAAAATAAGAATTTCCTACCCGAAGAAATATCTAAAATTTACTGAATCATAAAAATTACGGGCAAATGCAAAGCTTCGCTACCCTTCCATAGGCCACAGGATCCACAAGCAGTCTTTGTTTCCCTTGACTACCTATTCTAGGGTTCTGCCTGAAAATAGTTTTTCATGTTTCTTTTAGTTGCTACATTCAGTTACTACTTCAGTGGCTGATAAAAATTAGAAATATATATAATATTAGTCCTAAACTTTTATAATTTTTGAAAAATTATTGTAACTTTTGACAGATTGATCCGATAGCCTTGAAAATTTAGGTGGATACGTAAAAAATATACCCAAATTGGATGAAATTCTTTTTAATATAAAAATTTTTCCTCGATTTTCAATTTTTTAGGTTTTTTTTAGAAATTTGTTAAAAATTTTATCTTTGGAAATCCAGTTTTTTCAACATAAAAAATTATTGTCGTTATCAATCGAAACAAAATCTAGCCTATGTTTTGACCCATAACTTTTGCCATCTTTTGCCGTAAACTTCACGTCCCTAACTTTTATCACGCTCTGGTTTCTCCATTTCAGACAAACAAACATACAAAATTAAAGATTTTTAAATAGGATAGGATTTATGATCGAAAGTTATAATAAGATGCGACCATAAAGCAATATCTTTTATGAACAAAGTTAAATATACAACAAATCGCATTTTAAGATGGCTTACGTGCATACATGATGATGACAGTACAAGAAAAGTAAAGAAGAAATAGATAGAATGTTAAATCAAATAAAAGAAAAAAATAAAAGAATAAGGAAAGATAAGAGGATTAGTCAATTTTTCCTGAATATTGAAGATAGAAAGAAAGAAGACGATAAAATTCCTGGATTAATAATAAAGAAACGAAGAGAAATAAAAATTCAAGAGATTGTATAAGTAACAAATAAAATTATAACATAAAATTAAATAAAACTTACTATATTGTTAAAAATTTTTCTCTTAATAATTGAAAAATAAAATCCTAAAAATATAAAAAGCATGCAAATAAAAAATAAATAATACATAAATTCATATAAATACAGATAAAAAAAAAGGATCTATGCATTTGGTTGTACACACTTATTAAATTTTACATATAATAAAAAATTTTAAGGGAGGTATTGTAAAATACCAAATAGAACCCTTATAATTGTACAAATATATAAAAAAATATATAAATATATAAAAAAAAATATACACATGCGCGTAATATAGATACACGCAGAATAACACATATATAAATGATGATATAATATGTTAGGCTGAGTCCAGACAGAGCGCTGAGAACCGCGCGTGTGGCAAAATCGTGCGATTAAACCCGCGGTTGGCTACTGTTGCCAACTTTTAAATAAAATTTCGGAGCAGACGAAACAAAGATGCAATTAGCAAATTGTTTTCATTATTATTTTAGTTTATAATTATAATATTCTGGTTTAAAATTTATTTGCTGCTGGGTCCTAAACAGTAAAAATGATTGCATATTTATAATGAAATTTTAATTCTTCTTTTATATATTAATCTGTTTGGGATGGTCTTGGAAAAGCAGCACTTGGTGGTGCTGTTTTAGGTCTTGGAGGAGCAGAAGGTGGTAGTCCTGCTTTAGTAGGTCTTGGAGGACTTTATCATGATGAAAATTTTATTTATTTTTATTTAAAAAAGTTTCCTTGTTTTGCAGAATTGCATGGATCCATAAAAGAATTTTTTAAAATTTAAACCTGATATCTGTAAAAAAAAAATTTATTGTTATTTTTTTTTATTTACATCGAAAGAATGTTAATAATAAGAATTTACCTTCTGATTCGATTAATTTGCCAAGGAACCATTCCTTGTTGAGAGACAAAATATTTTTTTAACTTGTTTTTTTGATCTATTGCAGGATTTAAATTATTTATTTGTGCAGCCCTTTCCACGCCATCTAAGGGAACATAAGGTTCATCATCTAGAATATTATTTGCACGATTCGATTCCTCTGTTAATATGTAATTATGCAGACATAATAATGCCATTACAACTATTTTGGTTTTTTCTGGATGAAAATTAAGACTGGTTTGCAAAATCCTCCATTTTTTGGCCAACATTCCAAACGCACTCTCTATTTGTCTTCTACATCTTGTGATTCGATAGTTGTAGATTTTTTCAGTTGTGCACAAAGTTCTACGTACTCTAGCATAAGGTGTCATCATGTATGTTCTTAGCGGAAACCCACTGTCTCCAATAAAGAAATATAGAAATTCAGTCCTTGTACGTGGTAAACATTTTGGCAAGGGTAGTGGCATAGAGTTTTCTTGTAACATTTTTCCAAGATCACTAAATTCAAAAATTGCTGCATCATTTAAGGATCTTAAAATAAATTTTTGATAAAATCTTATTTATTTCCAATAAATATAATATAATTATATTTACCTGGAAACCCAAAATTAGCCCAAGTAAATCTTCCAACAGCATCACAAGATGCTATAAGAACCATGCTAAAATATTTTTTGTAATTAAAATACAAGGATCCAGAATGTGGTGGACATTGAATACGAAAATGCTTCCCATCAACCGGGCCAAGAAAATTTGGCATATTCCACCTTTTCTCAAAATAATTTGATATATAAATCCAGTCATCTTCTTCTGGGAAGGACAAATATTGAGGACTTAAAACTTCATAAATTGCAGCACAAACATCTGTTACTGATTCATAGAATGTTGACCTTCCAATCCGATAAAACCAACTTGTTGACGTTTCCTCATTTCCATAGGCTAAATAACTAAACAATATGTTTTATAATAATAAAATTAATCATAAAAAATAATTATTAATACCTCAAAACAGCAGCCAATTTCAATTCTGGATGAATACACTCTCTCCAATTTGTATCCTGCTTTATTAGTTTGCCTTCTAACATGTTATATAAATTTTGAAATGAATTAACCCTCATTCGCATATATTTAAAAAACATTTCTTCGTCCTCATTTTTAAAGTTATTGAAAAGTGTTGTGTAAAGACTAAATCTTCTTCTATTTTCAGGGCTTAAAAATGGTCTTACATGCCACCTGCGTATGTTTTCATCATAAGACAATATAATAATAATTATAAGTAATGCCAAATACACTCCCAATAATTGCATTAGAAAAAATTATTTATATAATTAAATTCAAAACAATTATTTACTTTTAATAAATATATAATATTTAGCAATATACAAACAAATGTTAAACAAAGAATCAGTTTATATTTTAAAAATTTTCAAAAACATGCAAAATATAAATAAACAAATACACACACAAGGTATACTAGGGGGCGCAGCTGTTTTGCAGCGTCCTCGTGCGCTAAAAAAACTAGACGTCCCACACAAAGTAAATTATTTTAAATTTGAAAAAAATGAAACAAATTTATTTATTTATTTAATTAAATAAATGATAAAAAAAAATTAAATTTACTGTTTTTAATTGATATATTATTAATTTTATTTTTAATTTTAACCTATTGCATTCTTGATAAATTTAAATAGGTTTTTTATGTATATAATAAAATATTTATTAATTAAAAGGATGAAATAAGTTGTACACATAATTAATGATTGATACAAAACATGAAAAAGTTATTTTTATTCTATTGTCATTAATGTTTAAATTATATAAATAAAATTAAACTTTAATTTAATTTCAGTAAACACATTTGTTTGTGCGAAAACAGGAATATTTCTAATATATCTTGATTTCTCTTTGCTTTATCTTAATATATTGTATTTAAATAATTACCGTTATACTGCAAAGAGAGATAAAGATACGTTCATGCTAGTATGCGTGTATCACATATGCGCTAAAGGACCACGTTTTCTGCACGCGCGACGCCGACAGCAGCGAAGTTTCCGTTCTCTTCTTTCTACACGACGCGCGCTCGTTCTTCTTGCTCTCTAACTCTCGTACAAAGGAGATCGTATTCTTTGTTAAGACTTTTATTTTAGAAAACTTGCTCCTTTTGCAGTTCAATCATGTAAACCGTTTTTATTAATATAATTCAAATAAATCATAAACTTTTAAGTGGAATTCACACAAATCGTCGTCTTTTTATTTCATAATTCAGTCTAACACTTTCCTCTAAAAAAACCTATTAAATTCCACTAACATTTTGGTGCCGAAAAACCCGCTTATAAAGCAGTGGAAAAATACCGATTAATAACAGTTCTTCAACAAAATATATATAAAAAAAACAGTGAATTTCTAGTGTTCTAATTATTAATTACAGTGAAAAAATAAGTGCCGATCATTAAATTACGAAGTGCAAAAAAATTATGTGATAATCACATGGTGATTTAAGTTTATAAAAAAATTTTTAAAGACCGCAACTAAATCATTTTTAATAAAAATATTAAAGAAAATAAAAACAACAAAATTTTTTAGTTGCATCGCAGGGTCAAGAAAATTTTTTATTTTAAAGTGTACTTTTTTCAAAATTGGAATAATTTCAGCCATTTTCCTGCAAAAAATTGTCTTTGGTAACGAAGAAGAATCGTGAGATCATCAACAGCCAATAAAAACGAGGAGCACCGGCAAACCAATTACAATGCAGAGAAACGACCAATAGAATCGCAGAGAACCGATCGACCAATAAGAGATGAGACTTTACTTGGCGCCAACTATATACACGGTGTTCAGACCTAGTATAACGAACAAAACTTTGAAGATATGGTAACTTTGTATCGTTCTTTATTTTCATTCTCTTCTCTTTTAAAAATATTTATCATAATTTTTAAATAATAAGAGTTAAATACAGATTATTATAAAAAAAAAAAAAATGTTAATATCTTCTTTGTCGATATCGAGAGTACATGGAGCAAGTAAATGAAGTAAATTCTCATTTATTTCTACAATTTTTTTGGCATTAAGGGAATAATGCATGATGCTCTACTTGCTCATTTAAATGACGCACTTAGACACATGTAAGAAAACCTTAGTGTTAAATTAATTGTCATCTTTATAAAAAATAAGTACTTAAAAAATAAAAATTTTAAAAAATTGTCGTATAAAAATTAAAAAAAAAAAACTAAGAACATTTAAAATTTTAAATCTATGGACTTTTATTGATTACACATTCGTATTTTCATGAAAAATGTCGCATACTGGAGTATCATTGGAGGAGCTCATCAGGGAGCAAATAAATCAGGGTGGCCTCATCACTCGCTTTCTAACCAATGTCGATAAGGTGGCAAAATCCAAGCAGAATTTGGAGTTTTTGACGGCTAGGAAATCACTACTAGAAAAATATTTCGATAACTATTATGATGGCCACAAAGCAATCGTCAGGGACTGAGAATGTGAAAAATCAGTCTACATCAAAGAAAATTTGTACGATGCAGTTGAACTAAGCTACATGGAAACTCGTGAAGCCTTAGACACAAGAATCAAAGCATTTGGCCCAGATGTGCAACCAGCCGCTCCAGTTACTGCAAGTGACGACCATCCACCACAGTTTCATCTTCCTAAATTTTCAATTCCTGATTTTTCTGGTAACATTTTGGAATGGGAAAGCTTCAGGGATCAATTCCAAGGAATTTTACATAGATCTCCAAACTTAAGCAACGTTCATAAACTTCTTTTATTGCAACAACATTTAAAGGGAGATGCAGCTGAAATGCTAAAAAACACTCAAGTAACGGAAGCAAGTTTTCAAGGTGCATGGGACGATCTTGCTAAAAGGTATGGAAATAAGCGCTTGCTACTTACTCACCACATGAATAGCTTATTGGATTTACAAGATTGTTCAGCAACAAATGCTCATGAAATCCAACGAGTTTTAGACTTCTTTAAACAAACAGTAAGATCATTTGAGGCGTTAGGAATAGTGACGGCTAACTGGAATCATTGGCTAGTACTACTTCTGTCGAAAAAACTAGACTCAGAGTCAAGATTAAAATGGGAAACCTCGCAGACCAATGCATCGGAGTTTCCAGATTTTGCAGTACTTTGTCAATTTTTGGAGAATTGGGCACAAGCACTTGAGGCTCTGGACAAAGGATCATTGAAAGCGACAGGAACTTCCAAACCATCTGAGAAATCTTCTAACAAAGCGGAGGCAGCCAAGCAAAACAAAAAGCAAGTAAACGTTAGTACCACTCAAAAAAAAGGTAAAATCAAACAATTCTATTGTAATATGTGTAAATCAAACGAACATTCTTTAAATTACTGTACTAAATTTAAAATCCTTCAGGGAACTGATAGATTTTTTCAAGCTAAAAAATTAAGAGTTTGCTACAACTGTTTGAAAGATCATTTCCCTACTCCGTGTCCTAGCAAGTTTACTTGCAGGTCGTGTTCTGAAAAACATCATTCATTACTTCATGGTTGCTTTCCTCCAGTAAAAAACTTAAACCTAAATAGAGAAACTTCAAATGTAAATAACCTTTCTTCAGTCGCTAGTACAAGTGCAATAACTCCTCAATGCTCTTGCAATCATTCACTTTCAAGTTCAAGCATTCCTCAAACTGCCAATTTAGTCTCTGAAAGCACAATAAATGTAGCGTCTTCTTTAACTACAGATAAAATTGTCCTTTTAGCAACGGCTAAAATTTACGTTAAATCTCAAAATGGAAAAGTTTTGTTAGTTAAAGCTTTAATTGATACAGGTTCAGACGCATCAGCTGTATCAGAATGGGTAGTTTAATCATTAGGTTTAAAAAGAAAACCGACAAGTACTTTAATCACAGGTGTATTATGTAGCTCAGGGTTATCAAATAGTACAACTGAATTTAGCATCGGTTCATTATATGATCAAGGAGTATCTCTAAAAGTCGAAGCTCTAATATTAAGCAAAGTTACATCAGTTATCCCGTCCAAATCCTTCTCTTTTTCTTTAGATAAATGGCCTCACATAAAGGATTTGGAACTTGCGGATCCGGAGTTCTATAAGTCTTCTCAAATTGACTTACTTCTAGGTTCTGATGTTTGTGGATGGTTCTTAGGTGGTGAAACAGTACGCGGTCCTCTAGGAACCCCCTTTGCTCATCCTACTCCTTTTGGCTTTGTTCTTATGGGGCCAATTGATCTTAATACCTCTTCTTCTTTAAAAATCTCGTGCTCATTAAATTCATTACGAAATATACCTGATTTAAATTTTGATCTTAAAAAATTCTGGGAAATTGAAGATGTAGGCCAAAATTCTTTGCTTTCGCCGGAGGAATTAGAATGTGAAAATCATTTCAAAAAAACACATTCTCGGGATTCCTCAGGTCGTTACGTAGTAAGACTTCCTATCACAAGCAACCCAGCAATACAATTGGGCCCCACAAGACCTTTCGCAGTTAAAATGTTAATGTCAATGGAAAAAAAAATGGCATCAGACAAAATTTTTGAAGAAAAATATGAAAACAATATTCTTGATTTAATTCAAATGGGTCATATGAGGAAAATACCTCAAAATAAACTAAATAATCCTTTAGCAATATATATATCGTATCACGGTGTTTTTAAAACACATGATCCTTTAGGCAAACTTAGAGTAGTTTTTCATGCTTCTCACATAACATCAACCGGATATTCGTTGAATTCTAAACTTCTAACAGGTCCTAAATTACAAGCTGATCGTTGGGTAATCTTAACTAGATGGAGATTTTTCAAAATTGTTTTTACAGCAGATATCGTTAAAATGTTTCGATAAATAGCAGTCCGTCCAGAGGATTGGGATTTACAACGAGTTTTGTGGGGTAATAGGGAAACTGGTATAATCGAAGATTACTGGATAACTGTAGTTATGTTTGGTCAAGCATGTGCACCTTATTTAGCTTTAAGATGTAAAGATCAGTTGGTAGAAGATGAGGGTCAAAAATATCCTCTAGCGTCTATTTCTTTAACAGACAGGACTTACGTTGATGATATTTTTGAAGGAGCAGATTCAATAGAAGACGCTAAAAAAATTAAACAAGAGTTAATTGCATTATTAGCCTTAGGCGGTTTTCCATTGTCAAAATGGTCTTCTAATTGTAAAGAATTAGCTGAAAATTCAAATGAGTTACATATAAAAGACTCTGATAGCGTTAGCACTTTAGGTGTAGTCTGGTCGCCTTCTTTAGATATATTTAATTTAAACTTAGACTTTTCTTTAAAATTAAATAATGTAAAAACAAAACGAATGCTTCTATCTGAAATAGCCAAGCTATTCGATCCTTTAGGTTGGTTTTCACCAGTTGTCATTGTAGCTAAAATTCTAATTCAGGATATGTGGTTGCTAAACTTAGATTGGGATGATGAATTACCTGAAACTATATCAAATCAGTGGTCTGTATTTCGAAAGGCCTTACCTTCTTTATCTCAAATTTCAATTCCTAGATGGGTAGAAAGCACTGAAAATTCATCTTTGGAATTTCATTGCTTCTCAGATGCCTCAGAAAGGGCTTATGCAGCTGCTATCTATGTAGTTTCTATGACTGGTCAAAAAAGGGTTTCATCGTTACTTGTATCAAAAACAAAAGTAGCACCCATTAAAAAATTGTCGATTCCTCGATTAGAACTCTGTGCTGCTGAACTTTTAGTTAAATTAGTAAATAAACTAATACCTCAATTAAAACTTAAAAATAAAGATATAAAAGTCTTCGCTTGGTCAGATTTTTCTGTAGTTCTAACTTGGCTAAACTCACACCCATCTAAATGGAAGCCGTTTGTAGCTCATAAAGTAGCCGAGATTCAAAATGCAAAAATTGAAATAAATTGGCGTTATGTTCCTACAAAAAATAATCCTGCAGACATAGCATCTCGCGGTATTTTAGCTTCAGAATTAAAAAACTTTTCTTTGTGGTGGAAGGGACCATCACGGTTAGAACAATCTTCAAATAATTGGCCTATTAAAAAAGAAAAAGCTGATGAAGCAAAAATCAAAAATGAAGAAAAAACTAAAAAAGCAATCATTAATGTTTCAAATACTTAAGAAGAATCCTTTATATTTATTAAATTCTCTAATTTGAACACGCTTTTAAAAGTAACTGCTTACTGTTTAAGATTAATTAAATTCAAAGAAAAAGTAAAATCATATCTTTTAATTCCAGAAGAACTAGAAAAATAATTATGTTTCTTAACCAAATGTTCTCAAAAAACTTCTTTTCCAATTGAATATGAAAAATTAGAAAAAGGTAAACATATTCCAAATTCCTCTCCTTTAACATCATTTAAGCCATTCATGGATGAGAAAGGTTGTATTAGGGTAGTAGGTCGTGTTAGAAAATCTCTTTTATCTTTCAATGAAAAACATCCATTTATCATTGCAAAAAATACGATGTTTTCGAAATTACTAGTACGCCATGCTCATTTTAAGTCCTTACATGCGGGTCAAGAGTCAACAAGATATAATCTCTTACAACGTTTTTGGATTTTACATGGTAAAAGTTTCATTAGATCCATACTGAGAAATTGCGTTATATGTGCGAAATATCATGCAAGACCAGATCAACAATTAATGGGACAAATCCCAAGTGTGAGATTGAAACCTGAAAAACCTTTTCTAATGACAGGTGTGGACTACGCAGGTCCATTTTTGTTAAAAGCTTCCTCAGGAGAGGTATAAAAACAACAAAAGGTTATATTTGTCTTTTTGTATGTTTAGTAACAAAAGCAGTTCATTTAGAAGTGGTATCATCGCTGTCAACTCAAGGTTTTTTAGCGGCATTTGAACGCTTTATCTCAAGAAGAGGTCAATGCTCCAAACTCTTCAGTGACAATAGAACCAACTTTAAAGGCGCTGAAGCTGAGCTTTCTAAAATGTTTTCGAAAGCATCAGAGTTCTACAAGGATGTAAATCATGCCATCGTTTCAAAGGGCACATCATGGTCGTTCATTCCACCATCAGCTCCCCATTTTGGAGGCTTATGGGAGGCTGGAATTAAATCGGTAAAATCTCATATACGTAAAATTTTAGGTGAGCAAAAATTAACTTTTGAAGAGATGTCAACTTTCTTATGCAAGGTAGAAGCCTGTCTCAACTCGAGACCATTATATCCAGCCAGTAATGATCCATCTGACCTGTTACCTCTAACTCCTGCACATTTTCTAATAGGAGAACCACTTAATGCTTATCCTGAAGCAGCAAATCCAAATTCTAAATTAACTCTTTCTAATAAATATAAATTAATTACAAATATGCGTGATCATTTTTGGAATAGGTGGTCCAAAGAATACATCAATCATTTACAACAGTTCCATCGCTGGCGAAATCCATCAGAAAATATAAAAATAGGTACTTTAGTTTTGCTCAAGGACAACCAATTACCAGCTACCAAATGGCCATTAGCAAGAGTAATCGATGTGGTCTCAGGTTCTGATAATCTAATAAGGGTTGCCACCATCAAAACAGCAACTGGAACTTATCAACGTCCGATAGTCAAATTGGTCCCACTACCAGTCCAATCAATTCAACAATCAACTTAAAAAAATTATATGACAAATTTTATACTAAGAAAGAAATATAAATACAAATTGTAAATAGTAGTTGTAAAAAAAAAATATTAATCTTTATAAATATTATTTATCAATTACATTCATTTGTATTGATAAATAATAATAATAGTCCGTAAAGACCGATAAAAGTAAATACTATTTATCATATTAATCTTTAATTTATTTATTTATGTTTGATAATTGTAAATTTTAAGTGGAATGATAATTCTTTAATGTAACTTAGCATAAATTTTAAAACTTGAATAATTTAGAATTTTTAATTTAAAATTAGCAACAAAAAAATGTTAGTTTTCACTCAATTTAATTTAAAAAAAAAATTGTTAAATTATCATTCTAAAGATTCCACTTAAATGATTATAAAAAAAATTGTAAAATATGTTTAGAATGCATGAATGAATGATCGATAACCAAATTTATTAAATTTAATTTCTTTTATCATAAACCACGCGTTATATTAAAGTTCAAAATCTAGATGTCATGTTACTTAATTATTTTCTCGGTAATATTTTTAATATTGTAAATAATCATTTTTTAAATAATTTTGAACTTTGTTAAATTCTTTTATAGTCGCATTTGCGACGGGCGCGGGGATGTTTTGCGAAAACAGGAATATTTCTAATATATCTTGATTTCTCTTTGCAGTATCTTAATATCAATAATTGTATTTAAATAATTACCGTTATACTGCAAAGAGAGATAAAGATACGTTCATGTTAGTATGCGTGTATCACATATGCGCTAAAGGACCACGTTTTCTGCACGCGCGACGCCGACAGCAGCGAAGTTGCCGGTCTCTTCTTTCTACACGACGCGCGCTCGTTCTTCTTGCTCTCTAACTCTCGTACAAAGGAGATCGTATTCTTTGTTAAGACTTTTATTTTAGAAAACGTGCTCCTTTTGCAGTTCAATCATGTAAACCGTTTTTATTAATATAATTCAAATAAATCATAAACTTTTAAGTGAAATTCACACAAATCATCGTCTTTTTATTTCATAATTCAGTCTAACACTTTCCTCTAAAAAAACCTATTAAATTCCACTAACATTTTGTTAAAATTATACAATTTATTTATTTGAATTCTATTAATAAAAACGGTTTACATGATTGAACTGCAAAAGGAGCACGTTTTCTAAAATAATAGTCTTAACAAAGAATACGATCTCCTTTGTACGAGAGTTAGAGAGCAAGAAGAACGAGCGCGTGTCGTGTAGAAAAAAGAGACCGGCATCTTCGCTGCTGTCGGCGTCGCGCGTGCAGAAAACGTGGTCCTTTAGCGCATATGTGATACACGCATATTAACATGAACGTATCTTTATCTGTAGTTAAAGAAGACGCTACATTTATTGTGCTTTCAGAGACTAAATTGGCAGTTTGAGGAATGCTTGAACTTGAAAGTGAATGATTGCAAGAGCATTGAGGAGTTATTGCACTTGTACTAGCGACTGAAGAAAGGTTATTTACATTTGAAGTTTCTCTATTTAGGTTTAAGTTTTTTACTGGAGGAAAGCAACCATGAAGTAATGAATGATGTTTTTCAGAACACGACCTGCAAGTAAACTTGCTAGGACACGGAGTAGGGAAATGATCTTTCAAACAGTTGTAGCAAACTCTTAATTTTTTAGCTTGAAAAAATCTATCAGTTCCCTGAAGGATTTTAAATTTAGTACAGTAATTTAAAGAATGTTCGTTTGATTTACACATATTACAATAGAATTGTTTGATTTTACCTTTTTTTTGAGTGGTACTAACGTTTACTTGCTTTTTGTTTTGCTTGGCTGCCTCCGCTTTGTTAGAAGATTTCTCAGATGGTTTGGAAGTTCCTGTCGCTTTCAATGATCCTTTGTCCAGAGCCTCAAGTGCTTGTGCCCAATTCTCCAAAAATTGACAAAGTACTGCAAAATCTGGAAACTCCGATGCATTGGTCTGCGAGGTTTCCCATTTTAATCTTGACTCTGAGTCTAGTTTTTTCGACAGAAGTAGTACTAGCCAATGATTCCAGTTAACCGTCACTATTCTCTTAATTGTTTAAAATTATTTTTTATTTTTTAAAAATAGCTATAGATTATAATATAAAATTTTATTTTAATTTTTAATATTATTTTTACTGAGTTATCTTAATTAATTATTTATAAATGAGTTAATTATATCTTTTCATTTTATAAAACAGTTTTGAAAATTATCATCTTCTTTAATGCAAAACAAAGCATCTGCTAATATCACTGATTCTTCTAGTGTTTCATTCACTGATTTATCAGTAGCCTTTAATGCAACTTTCTCGTTAACAAAATTATTCGATACTTTGATACCTGTTTTTGTTAAACCACAATGTTTGTTTTCTTGATAAACCGTTGTTCATGTTATGACTACTGAAGTACTGTGGGAATTATTTTTTTTATTCAAATCAGTCATATTTTTATTAGACGATGCTTTGAAAAAAGGATTTTTTAATTTATTTTGTAAATTACTATTGGTAGTATTAGATACTATTCCATATTTATCATACAAATCATCAATTTTACTGTCATAATTTATTTCTGAATCATGTACTGATTCATCGGAATCAGATATTTCATAAGTTTCTGTTTTGATCTTCTCACTAGCTTGATGAATAATATTACAATGATTGAATTTTTGTTTTATTAAGAATATTGATAATAAAGACTTTTCTGAATCGATCAAGGGAATGTCTTTGTTACAAAAATCAATAGAACTACAGCCAAAATTTTCTTGTATTTTTTCATGGTCTTTGCTGTTTTCATATAAACTATTAAAAAATTCATTTTCTGCATTATCTAAGATATTACTTTTATCTTTGTTGCCTTCAGAACTAACAGATTTCATCAAACATTCACTTTGATTTGAGCTGATACTACGACTAAGATCTTGAACAACAGACGTGTTTTCTTCAGGATTTGCAAGAAATTGTAATTCCTTCAAATTTATATTGTCAGTACTACAACTACGTTTTTCATATTTCTCTTCCTCAGTATTTACCGAACGTTGCAAATCACTTTCTACTGTATTATTTGATTCAGTGTTTTCACCAAAACTTAAATTTTCTGCACTATTCGCCAAAAATGCTAATTCTTTTATCACAAACTTTTCTATTTCTGTGTACTTATTTTTGGGATGACGAGTAACTTTTGTAAAGGTATCTCTTAAGGATCTCCACCTTGTGGCAACAATATCACCAGTGATATCTAAAAACAATGTTTATAAAGTTATAATAAAAATTTTATATAGATATGTATAAGAATCTCGAGTTTAATTTGGAAAAAAACATGCATTGATTCATTAAATTATGCAAAATAAATTATATAATGACCTAAATACCTCCTGGAGACATTAAATTCACTAATTATACTAGAAGCAATATTGTCAAATGCAGCTGTTCTTTTTTCTGATCTGTAATGACCAGCTAATTTTGAATTAAAAATAAAAGGTATATTTTTAACACCTCTTATAATAAGAGAATCAATTTCTCGAGTGTGTTTAAAATTTTTTTCCTTTCTTTTTTCAGACATGATAATAATAATAAACTGTATACAATTTATTTAATCTGAGTAATTGAAAAAGAAAATAAGTATTTACAGATATCTCTCACAGTTTTTGTTTTTAATTTATAAAATTGGTGAATTACAAACTCTGTAGATCTTGTTTATACATGTTCTCCGAAAAGAATTACGGATCATGTGATGCTCAGTCGGTTTTATTCAATGCGCATAATGGCGAATTTTCGATTTTTTTTACCGACTGATTCAAATGTAAAATAATGTAAAATATTAGCAATTTTGCATTTGAATGCTATAAAAAATAAACAATTTTGAAGTAAAAAATCAAAATCTACATTTTGCGACTTGTTTTAATTGCAAAAAGAAATATATTATTTATAATATTATATTACATTTGTATCAGTCGATAACAAAATTTTAAAAGTTGCCATTTTTTAGTGCCTAAATCATAACGTGACGTGATTAACTATTTATTATAAATTCACTCGCTTTAGCATATAATTTTTATTTGTATGGCTCATTTAAAAATAAAAACACATAAATTTATATTTTTTTTTCCTTTTTATTCAATTTTTAGAATATAAAATATAATTGCATATAGTTAAAAGCATTTGTTATATAAAGATAAAATATAGTTTGATTAAAAAATAACCTACAAAATATCAAATAATTTAATAAACAAATATTTTAAATTTTACTTTTGAGTGGTGTATTGAACAAAATTTTTTTTTATAAAGTAAGAAAAAGATTAATAAAATGCTATTAGAAGATGACATTGACATGGTGGAACCATTTAAGTTTATATATGATAAAGAAGACACTGCTTATAAACAAGCAATAGACAAGGATGAAATTTTTAACATGATAGCAAAAAAAATTAATTTAATTTATCATATAAATGTTAAAGGTAAATGCAAATAATAATTTTAATGAATAGTATAATTTAAAAAAAACAATATAATTATTTTTTTATTGATTATTTTAACTGCAGGATCAGATATAAAAAAAATGTGGGACGATGTTTACAATGACTGTAAAATCTTTTATGCTCAAGAAAAAATAATGAGATCCGGGGCAGGAGCTAATGAATCTGGCCAATCAAATACAAAATATCCTAAGGATATTTATGAAAAAATGCGATTTATACAACAATTTATTTATGAACCAAAGGATATTTGTTCCTCGAGGAAAAGACAGCTCTGTAACAAGCCTTTTTGGCAGTTAGGAATGGAGGATTTTCCAAATTTAAATAAACCTAAGGTTCCTAAATTAGATGCTCATGCTGATAAGAAAATTAAAGAAAATGCAAGTATGGCAAACATATTAGAAAAACTAGTAGATAAAATTGGATGTTTAGCAGACGCTGGAAATAAAACAGTAGATAATGTAAACAATCAAACTAAAAATACTAATGAAAGAAATAGCAAAGAGTTTTATATAAGATTTTTTGATAAAAAATTAAAGCAACTGAGTCAAACTAAACGAGAACAGTGTTTTGATGCAATGTTTGATGAAATTCAAAAATATTATAAGTAATGCTCAATGATAAAAAATAAAATATTGAGATGTATATAAGTTTATTATTTATTAATTTTATAACAAATGTTTAATCACTTCATAAATTGAACATGCTTTTAGGTCCTACAATTTGTATGCATGATAAGATTATAATCATCAATAATATTTGAAAATAAAATAATACTAAATAATATAATTCAATAAAGATCCATTATTTATTTTATTTTATACTTCAAATACATTCTTTCAAAAACCAAATTAAATTTACGATTCACTAAAGATATTCAAGTGCCATTTACCAGCAAGCGAGACTACCCTATCTCACTTGCAGTTAAAGGAAACTAAATGAAAGCAGCTAGGAACAAAAATTTGCAAAAAAAAGAGGTGAGGAAAAATATACTTAAAAGCTTACAAGCTATAGTATTTAAAAAAATTTTACAGCTGCAATCGAGATAGAACTTTGAACTTTTTAGTTTTGGGGTATATTTTGGATCTTAAAATGCTACAAATCTTGATGTACTTATATTTTTTGAGTTTTAAATTGCATTTAATTAAATTAACAGACTGTTTATTTCTTCCTGTAAAATAGCAAGTAATTATAACTCTAAAATTGAAAAACTCAAAATATTAACCTCGCTTGTAGCTGAACAAATCTTCATCCTACTAAAACATGTAAGCATTTAAGATTTTTTTTTTCATTTACACTTTCTGCAAATTAGTGTTCAACTAAGAATGTGGTAAAAATTGTGAGAGAGAATGTGGTAAAAGCTGCTTATGACATTTTGCATGATCCTTCTGTTCCTCCGATACCTCCTAAATCAGCACCACAAACTGCTGCTTCTCCAAGACCACTGCATGCAGCAACACTAAGCCCAACATGTCCTAAAGGCGTAAGAGGAAGAGGAAGAGAGTTCACTAGAACTGTAATTGATTTAGGTGCAGGCACTGGTTTAGCCATAGAGTAACGTGCAAGTACACTGATTGGTTCAGATACAGGTATTGGTCAAGCTACAGTATAAGGTTGAGTGAACGGTGTAGTTTAAGTTACTGGTAAAGGTTCAACTGAGGGTAAGTTTAAAAGCTTACCAGGAACTAAAATTTGCAAAAAAAGTAGATGATGAAAAATGTACTTAAAAGCTTACAAGTTATAGTAAGTAAAAAATTTGGACAGCGGTAATCCAAATAAATATTTTGAACTTTGTAGTTTTGGGGTAAATTTTGGATCTTAAAATACTACAAATCTTGATGTACTTATATTTTTTGAGTTTTAAATTGCATTTTATTAAATTAACAGACTGTTTATTTCTTCCTGTAAAATAGCAAGTAATTATAACTCCAAAATTTAAAAACTCAAAATATCAACCTCGCTTGTAGCTGAACAAATCTTTATCCTACTAAAACATGTAAGCATTTAAGATTTTTTTTTTCATTTACACTTTCTGTAAATTAGAGTCCTTATAATAATATTTAAACCTTAGCACAGCATGCTAGAGCATTTTTTACCAGCAAGCGAGATAAGTCACTTTTAATGTTTCATTATTTGATATGGAGTCTCTTTCTTTAATTAAAACACTAAATGACCACAAAACTTATTGTTTTATAAACAAAATTAATATGCTGATTATTGAAGGTACCAGAGTTATTTTTGCATCTTTTTATAACATTTTTATCAAATTCTAGTGCATTCAATTATATTCAATCAATGTTTTTCAGTATATTTATAAATTTTATTTTAATAAATTTCTAAACTATTTTTTAAAAACATTTATTAATAAATTAAAAAAAAAAAAAAATAACCAGAATATTATAATTATAAACTAAAATAATAATGAAAACAATTTGCCAATTGCATCTTTGTTTCGTCTGCTCCGAAATTTTATTTAAAAGTTGGCAACAGTAGCCAACCGCGGGTTTAATCGCATGATTTTGCCACACGCGCGGTTCTCAGCGCTCTGTCTGGACTCAGCCTTAGAAAGTGAAAACCGCGCAGTGGTATAATGTACAAGTATCATAACAGGCGCCGGCCAAGATGCTTTATTATTTATATTATTATAAAAATTAATTGTACCTGAATATCTTTGAAGTTGTTTTACGTTCTTAGGCCTTTTATATTCCCAAATTTTCTCTAATTTATCGGCATCTTGACTTAATTAGATAAAATAAAACCGAGGAGTTTTACTTTTTTTCTAAAAAATTTACATTTGCTAAAATTTTATGTTATATTATTTTCTATTAATGTTTAAAAAATTGTAAGTAAATATTCAATATGTTCTTCGAATGCCGTTGATAACACAGAGAGATCATCGATAAAATTTAATGTGAACTCACGTAAGTCTTTGCGTACTTTTTTGAACGCCCGTAATAATGCACTTCTTGCGCACCGTAAATCGAGAGCTACACAAATAACATATACATGACCTTGAACCATAAATACCGTGTACTTTGGGCTTTGATCAGCCAATTTAATTTGCCAAAAAGATGAGGTTAAATCTAAACAACTTATCAATTTTTTAGCTTTACACCGTTGAAAAATTTCACCTATGCTTAGGGGTACTTCCCTAACAACCATAAATTTCTTATTTAGGTTTCTCGCATGCAAACATAGACGCACCGAATAGTCTTTATTAGGCGCGGTTACTATGGGGTTTATATATTCGGTATTATATTTTATTGTATTTTGATTTAAAATTAATAGGAGGCTTGCACATGTCTAAGAAATGAATAGTATATTACAACCCATGGCCAGAAAAATAAAGAATGTCCCAAATCGCATGTAAATTACCGAAGCGAAGCCGAGGATGGTAAACTGCGTTTTGGGGCCATAAAAAAAGAATGCTTTTTTTATGGCCCAGGGTCGTATACGATTTTTCTGCTTCAGTGGTGAGAAAACGCGTCTGGCCACTGACCAGAAAAAATCTTGGCTATTTTCTGAAAGTGTATATTTTTTAAAGAATTTTTGCATAATACATATTGCAAAAATTTTCTATAATTTAATTTTAAAATTATTTTTAAAATTTAAGAGGTTTTGAATCAGCCGCTTAAATGTGACGTTAAACCTCTGAAATTTATCCGCGCTGGCGTGAACTTCTGCTAGTGTATATATTTATTACATCAAATTATTCATAACCTTTAATATTGAATCTCCTTGTAAATCTTATTTTGAACGTATTTTAAGTCCGGGCCTTTTTATATTTCCCTTTCTCCTTTTACTGAATAGCGCTACTCGTGGTGGTTGTTACAATTGTGGGTGCTCAGAAACTGAAAAATATGACGTGTAAAAATTCTCAATACCCCGCTTATGAACACGAAGTTACAAGCGCGGTCACTAGTTTTCCTACTTTTTTTCTCTTTAAAAGAGAGGAAACGATCGAGAAAGCCCGTACTCAATAGTAATTAATATAAATTCAATAAAAGAATGTTTGGCAATAATTTAAAAATTTGTTTAAAAAGTATCTATAAGGCTTGTTCTTATCCTCCTTGCAAAAATACAAAGATAAGAACTCCAGATAAAGAGTTTGTTTGTGTTTCCGAAAATGAAAAAAAAAATGAAATTGTGGTATGAAGCTGCTGGTATTCTAGATAAGAAAAAAAGGGGGCTTATTTTTGTGAGAATCATTTTGATCTGAAAAATTTCCGCATGACTTGTACATATCCAATCGCTGAATCTCCATAAATTGTTCGCATTGATCTAAATTACATATATTTTCTATTATTTTGTATGCAAAATATAAGTATTAACATGGAACATATTTATAGAAAGGGGGTACTTCAGAACTTGAAAGTTAAGGAGGGTGTCAAATTTGTCCTATTTAAGGGGTGGGGATCAAATTTGTCCTATTTAATGGGGGCTTAAATATGTCTTATTTAAGGGAGGGGGGGTCAGGTAAGATCGATTTAGGGACTTAAAATAATTCAGGTTCAGGGACTTGGAATAATTTTTATTGAGGGACCCAGAATAATTTGCATTTAAGGGGATTAAAATAATTTGGGTTTAGAATCTTAATATCTGTTAAGGTGATAAATACAAATTATAAAATTAGAAAATTTTATTATAATGTTGATTAACAGGGATTAATAATTAATATTATTATTAACATACTTAGTCCTCAGCTGGAAGTAAACATCTTCCATGCATTTAGGTTGTGTTTACACAAACCGGTTATAAGTTTTTTTTCACAAAACTGTAAAAATATATTTAAATTCACATTAGGTAAATTATATTAGGTAAATTTAAAGAAGTTGCCTGTGTGTAACCTTCATTCATTTTTTTTTTTCAAACTACAAATATTTTTTTAATAATAACGTTTTAACCTTTTTTTTTATTTTTTTAATAATAACATTAAAAATGATTGTTTTAACAGATTTCTTTAGGTTATATGATTTAAAATATAAATAAATGCAGAAAAGAAGTTTTCGTCGGCGCGTATAATATTCAGAGGCTTGACGTCACATTTAAGCGGCTTATTCAAAATATCTTTCATTTTATAAATAATTTTAAAATAAATCATCGAAAATTTTTGCAAAAGATTATTATCCAAAAGATTATTATGCAAAAATTCTATAACAAATGTACACTTTTAAAAATTGCAAAGATTTTTTATTTTTAAGACCTATGCAAGCCCACTATCATATGGATTCTAAAACTTAATCAATCAATTATTTAATGAAGTTTGATAAGGTTTTGTGCAAATGGGGTCTCATCTTTAATTTGTAATTTATATTCAAAATCTTCAATTAATCAAGGTCTTTTATTGAAAACTTGTTTATTTTTTAAAATAATATGTTTCAAATATCTTTCTGAAAATTACTTATTTCGCATTCATTTATCTTTTTATTAATTTCTAACTCAGTTACGTCATCAACAGTGTAGTAATCTGTTGTAATATATATGTATATATCAATTTCAAATAATATGTATCCCCGCCTTATACTTTCTCCACGTTCTCTCTTCTTTCTCTCCCCTTTCTTCTTACAGTCACTACTGTTACCTACACCGTATAAATCAATCACGTTATACAATCAATGTACAATTATTTTATAGTTATTTAGTCTTATTAATTATTTGATATTTTTCCTATCATTGCTAAATTACTACAGGTTATGGGCTCATCTTATCTGCTAATTTGTGCAAAAATCAAATTAAGTTTAAATGATAAATTCAAAAGTTATATACATATTATAATGATATAAAAGTTTTTACGGTGTAGCGTGATGATTTTTTTTTTTTTTGTTGTAAAAAGTAATATTTCTTCTCAATTGCCGGCGGTGCCGCTCTTAATTGGACGAGAAAATTATAGACCTTAGAGTATCAAGATGAGAGCGTTTTTATAACACCAAAAATCATTGTGCACCATCGAAGCTTCAATTACAGCAAACGGTACGATACCGATGCAACAAAGGTAAAGAAAACCCACGCGACGATAGAAATAGCATGCGACGATAATATTTTATCAATTATCGAGAATAAAACAACGCCTAAGCTAGCATGGGATGCATTCAAAGGTGCTTTTGAAGACGGTGTTTATTCTCGTCTAATGAGACTTCTAATCAAATTGACCACAACAAAGTTCATGAAAACGAACAACGAACAACCAAGTCACCAATGTCGGCGTAGTGATGCCAGATGTAGCATCCGGGGCATTGATGCTCGCAGATTTGCTTGAAAAATATCGCATGCTGGCAACGGCAATAGTGGGATCAACCACGGAGATATATTAGTGAAAAAGAAAATTTTACAAGAGGTTAAATTCGATTCTGATTATGGTTCAAGTGACTACACAGTAACAGGATTTTATTCAAAGGGGCCACGTGGTCGCAGTAATAGCAAAAATGGCGGTTTTGCAAGATATGGAGGTAGTAACAATCGGAGGGTTGAAAAAATACCCAGTATTTCTGAAGTAATAAATACGGTCATCAAGCACGTAATTGCAGATTATCCAGCCATAGCAACAACAGGTCTTTTGTGGCGCAGGCGCAAAATGGTAATAGAAATTCAAATTTTTTCGAAGCGGAAAGAGACTACGACGATGATGATGTCAACGAGACAGCAAATGTTGTTTGCGTCTACGCAAGTTCTGTTGCGGTGAATTATTGTAACGATGGTAAGTGCATAAGTATGTATGACTTTCAGGTAGTCAATTCAGGGGGTAGCAGACACATGTATGGTAATAAGTCTTTTTTTATTAATCTAAAAACATCTAGAGTTAAAAATACTTTAGTAGCAAATAAAAAGTGATAACACGTCTCTGGTGAAGGTGAATTTTTTTTTGCATTCAGTTGATAATAAAAAATTCATTTAATAAAATGTTTTATATGTCCTACACATTGCAGCTAACCTGTTATCAGTCGGTTGTATTGCAGATAGAAATGGCAGTATATTTTTAAGAAAAATAAATGTTTTATGAAAAATAATATTGATAAATTAGTATTAACAGCTGCAAAAATTGGTCAAAGAATATATGTAGTAAACCAAAATGATAGTAATTCTAATAAAATGATATTATATTGTAGCAAGTCACCAAATTTTTTTACAATAATGTTAAACAAAAAAAAGTACAAAATTATTAATATTGAAAATTATTAATAGAAACTTAAAAAATTGAAGATTATTTAAAAGTTTATACAAATACTTTTTTCTGCATAAGTATTGTTACGTATGATAGGCGATAATTCGAGCCATTACATCCGCATTCTTTAATATTTATATATTTAACTCATCCCTGCTTACGTTAGCTCGTAAATCGAGCAAACATACCTGTATTTCGTCAATATTACAATATCCAATTCATATCCGACAATTCCATACATTCCTTAATATCATATTTCACCAATTCAGATCCAGCTCCTTATAAATCGACAGAAATACAAAATCAAAGGTCAATAACGACGCATTTTAGGCAACAAAGAGTTGCATAAATACCCTCACGATTTCCTCCAAAATAATCACCGACGCTTTCGTTAATTGGACGTGACGAGACCGACGCTTTCGCGTATTGGAAAATCCCACCAAAATCAATCAATATGGGCAGGATGTAATTAGGCTATATATTACCCTACAAAAGCCCAAAAAGTCATTCGATTAGAACGAACTCCGAGCATAATTATCTTACAGTTTAATTAACCATTCAGACTTATAGACTTAGACGGTTTTTTATAGCAACTTATAATAAAGTCATTAAACTTAACCAAAAGTGCTCAGTGTATTTATTTAATAAGTGACTCTTCCTTCTACAATCAAGAACTTAACGCAGTTAAGTTCAGCCAGCTTCAATGCCCGAGGTCTACAACATATTCATCAATATTTATCATCATATATCAACCACTAATATATAAGAATATAAAATTATTAAGAAATAAAATTTCTTATTTCCTACATAGTACATAAATGGTATTTCACTCGAATACATTGAGCGAGATCATCAGCAAGAAACTAAATGTATTTTTCTTATATACCAAAACTCAGCTTGAGTTGTCTTTGATTTCTTATATACTCTCCCGACTTCATTTCCCTTGCGAGAAAGTATACTTGAAATCAATTTATAACATGGACCACTGTATGGCAACAAATGTTATAGCGGAGTAAGATGTATTACATTCAAAGCACCAAATTCATGGCATTAGATGTGAATATGAATGTAATAACTAATCAAGAATGCCCGTAAAGCAAATTAAAATAAAACAAAATATATATAAATATATATAAGATTTTGATTCCATGTACTAGATTCATAAGAATATAAAATTATTAAGAAATGAAATTTCTTATTTCCTACATAGTACATAAATGATATTTCACTCGAATACATTGAGTGAGATCATCAGTAAGAAACTCAATGTATTTTTCTTATATACCAAAACTCAGCTTGAGTTGTCTTTGATTTCTTATATACACTCCCGACTTCATTTCCCTTGCGAGAAAGTATACTAGAAATCAATTTATAACATGGACCACTGTATGGCAACAAATGTTATAGCTGAGTAAAATCTATTACATTCAAAGCACCAAATTTATGGCATTAGATGTGAATATGAATGTAATAACTAATCAAGAATGCCCGTAAAGCAAATTAAAATAAAACAAAATATATATAAATATATATTAGATTTTGATTCTATGTACTAGATTTATAAGAATATAAAATTATTAAGAAATAAAATTTCTTATTTCCTACATAGTACTTAAATGGTATTTCACTCGAATACATTGAGCGAGATCATCAGTAAGAAACTCAATGTATTTTTCTTATATACCAAAACTCAGCTTGAGTTGTCTTTGATTTCTTATATACTCTCCCGACTTTATTTCCCTTGCGAGAAAGTAAACTTGAAATCAATTTATAACATAGACCACTGTATGGCAACAAATGTTATAGCTGAGTAAAATGTATTACATTCAAAGCACCAAATTCATGGCATTAGATGTGAATATGAATGTAATAACTAATCAAGAATGCCCGTAAAGCAAATTAAAATAAAACAAAATATATATAAATATATATAATATTTTGATTCCATGTACTAGATTCATAAGAATATAAAATTATTAAGAAATGAAATTTCTTATTTCCTACATAGTACATAAATGGTATTTCATTCGAATACATTAAGCGAGATCATCAGTAAGAAACTCAATGAATTTTTCTTATATACCAAAACTCAGCTTGAGTTGTCTTTGATTTCTTATATACTCTCCCGACTTCATTTCCCTTGCGAGAAAGTATACTTGAAATCAATTTATAACATGGACCACTGTATGGCAACAAATGTTATAGCGGAGTAAGATGTATTACATTCAAAGCACCAAATTCATGGCATTAGATGTGAATATGAATGTAATAACTAATCAAGAATGCCCGTAAAGCAAATTTAAATAAAACAAAATATATATAAATATATATAAGATTTTGATTCCATGTACTAGATTCATAAGAATATAAAATTATTAAGAAATGAAATTTCTTATTTCCTACATAGTACATAAATTATATTTCACTCGAATACATTGAGTGAGATCATCAGTAAGAAACTCAATGTATTTTTCTTATATACCAAAACTCAGCTTGAGTTTTCTTTGATTTCTTATATACACTCCCGACTTCATTTCCCTTGCGAGAAAGTATACTAGAAATCAATTTATAACATGGACCACTGTATGGCAACAAATGTTATAGCTGAGTAAAATCTATTACATTCAAAGCACCAAATTTATGGCATTAGATGTGAATATGAATGTAATAACTAATCAAGGATGCCCGTAAAGCAAATTAAAATAAAACAAAATATATATAAATATATATTAGATTTTGATTCTATGTACTAGATTTATAAGAATATAAAATTATTAAGAAATAAAATTTCTTATTTCCTACATAGTACTTAAATGGTATTTCACTCGAATACATTGAGCGAGATCATCAGTAAGAAACTCAATGTATTTTTCTTATATACCAAAACTCAGCTTGAGTTGTCTTTGATTTCTTATATACTCTCCCGACTTCATTTCCCTTGCGAGAAAGTATACTTGAAATCAATTTATAACATAGACCACTGTATGGCAACAAATGTTATAGCGGAGTAAGATGTATTACATTCAAAGCACCAAATTCATGGCATTAGATGTGAATATGAATGTATTAACTAATCAAGAATGCCCGTAAAGCAAATTTAAATAAAACAAAATATATATAAATATATATAAGATTTTGATTCCATGTACTAGATTCATAAGAATATAAAATTATTAAGAAATGAAATTTCTTATTTCCTACATAGTACATAAATGATATTTCACTCGAATACATTGAGTGAGATCATCAGTAAGAAACTCAATGTATTTTTCTTATATACCAAAACTCAGCTTGAGTTGTCTTTGATTTCTTATATACTCTCCCGACTTCATTTCCCTTGCGAGAAAGTATACTTGAAATCAATTTATAACATGGACCACTGTATGGCAACAAATGTTATAGCGGAGTAAGATGTATTACATTCAAAGCACCAAATTCATGGCATTAGATGTGAATATGAATGTAATAACTAATCAAGAATGCCCGTAAAGCAAATTAAAATAAAACAAAATATATATAAATATATATTAGATTTTGATTCTATGTACTAGATTTATAAGAATATAAAATTATTAAGAAATAAAATTTCTTATTTCCTACATAGTACATAAATGGTATTTCACTCGAATACATTAAGCGAGATCATCAGTAAGAAACTCAATGAATTTTTCTTATATACCAAAACTCAGCTTGAGTTATCTTTGATTTCTTATATACTCTCCCGACTTCATTTCCCTTGCGAGAAAGTATACTTGAAATCAATTTATAACATGGACCACTGTATGGCAACAAATGTTATAGCGGAGTAAGATGTATTACATTCAAAGCACCAAATTCATGGCATTAGATGTGAATATGAATGTAATAACTAATCAAGAATGCCCGTAAAGCAAATTTAAATAAAACAAAATATATATAAATATATATAAGATTTTGATTCCATGTACTAGATTCATAAGAATATAAAATTATTAAGAAATGAAGTTTCTTATTTCCTACATAGTACATAAATTATATTTCACTCGAATACATTGAGTGAGATCATCAGTAAGAAACTCAATGTATTTTTCTTATATACCAAAACTCAGCTTGAGTTTTCTTTGATTTCTTATATACACTCCCGACTTCATTTCCCTTGCGAGAAAGTATACTAGAAATCAATTTATAACATGGACCACTGTATGGCAACAAATGTTATAGCTGAGTAAAATCTATTACATTCAAAGCACCAAATTTATGGCATTAGATGTGAATATGAATGTAATAACTAATCAAGAATGCCCGTAAAGCAAATTAAAATAAAACAAAATATATATAAATATATATTAGATTTTGATTCTATGTACTAGATTTATAAGAATATAAAATTATTAAGAAATAAAATTTCTTATTTCCTACATAGTACTTAAATGGTATTTCACTCGAATACATTGAGCGAGATCATCAGTAAGAAACTCAATGTATTTTTCTTATATACCAAAACTCAGCTTGAGTTGTCTTTGATTTCTTATATACTCTCCCGACTTTATTTCCCTTGCGAGAAAGTAAACTTGAAATCAATTTATAACATAGACCACTGTATGGCAACAAATGTTATAGCTGAGTAAAATGTATTACATTCAAAGCACCAAATTCATGGCATTAGATGTGAATATGAATGTAATAACTAATCAAGAATGCCCATGTATTCGAGTGAAATACCATTTATGTACTATGTAGGAAATAAGAAATTTTATTTTTTAATAATTTTATATTCTTATGAATCTAGTACATGGAATCAAAATCTAATATATATTTATATATATTTTGTTTTATTTTAATTTGCTTTACGGGCATTCTTGATTAGTTATTACATTCATATTCACATCTAATGCCATGAATTTGGTGCTTTGAATGTAATACATTTTACTCAGCTATAATTTTTGTTGCCATACAGTGGTCCATGTTATAAATTGATTTCAAGTATACTTTCTCGCAAGGGAAATGAAGTCGGGAGAGTATATAAGAAATCAAAGACAACTATAGCTGAGTTTTGGTATATAAGAAAAATACATTGAGTTTTATACTGATGATCTCGCTCAATGTATTCGACTGAAAAACCATTTATGTACTATGTAGGAAATAAGAAATTTTATTTCTTAATAATTTTATATTCTTATGAATCTAGTACATGGAATCAAAATCTAATATATATTTATATATATTTTGTTTTATTTTAATTTGCTTTACGGGCATTCTTGATTAGTTATTACATTCATATTCACATCTAATGCCATGAATTTGGTGCTTTGAATGTAATACATTTTACTCAGCTATAACATTTGTTGCCATACAGTGGTCCATGTTATAAATTGATTTCAAGTATACTTTCTTGCAAGGAAAATGAAGTCGGGAGAGAATATAAGAAATCAAAGACAACTCAAGCTGAGTTTTGGTATATAAGAAAAATACATTGAGTTTCTTACTGATGATCTCGCTCAATGTATTCGTGTGAAATACCATTTATGTACTATGTAGGAAATAAGAAATTTTATTTCTTAATAATTTTATATTCTTATGAATCTAGTACATGGAATCAAAATCTAATATATGAGTAATTCTTAGTGAAACTTTACTAATGGAAAGGTAAAATTCGGTGATTTGAAAAAAACTAATTGGGTTGGGTTTGGTATACGTTCATATGATATCATACCAAATTTTAAGGTTTTAGGTTTAAAGGGTACAAAATGGCGGCTATTTTTCGGCCTTATATGGTTTTAAAAAAAAATAATTTTAAAAGATGACAATTTTCGATTTCATTTTTTCTTCGCTCTGAATAAAGCTGAAAAATGGTTTTTTTGACTATGTCTTAAGTAAAATTTCCCGCTAAATCCGAATCTGCAACCAGCATTTCAAAAAAACCTCAAGGAAAACCGGAAAATTGGAAAAACTAAGAAAACTCATTTTTTTTCAAAAGCAGATTTTTCATATAGCCGTAACTTTTTTTTTTCCTAACCAGTCTTAAAATTTTTGTATTTGTATGTACTTATTACTTTAAAAAAATTTTTTCAGAGTATTTGCCTTTTAAGTACTTAAAAATCCATTTCAATATTTACCATTTTCACGAAATTTTTCATTTTCAATTTTCCGGATTTCCTTGTCTCCTAATGAAAATTTTGACCAAATTTTCGGATTCTTCGAGAAATTTTACTAAAGACCCCTTTTTTTGAAAAGTTTTGGATGTTTCCATAACGCTATAGAAATAAAAGAAATAGCAAAATACTGAATAAATACAAAATACGACAATATTATAAAATAGGGTTTTTTCGCAATCTTTAATTCATAGCCGCAACCTTGACAATTAACCAAAATACTTACAATTGGTCTCATTTTTTTTTGTATAAGTGTCACCTTTTAATTCTCGTACACCGCAATTTTTTTTAACTCATTCTCTCACGGCGATAGTCAATAAACCGAACGCCTATTCTTACCCCAAAATGACCAATTTTTAAACTGCTGCCAAAATTCTAATTTTTGATAGAAATGGGTTATGTAGGCCTTGAAAATTTTCTACAAGCACTAAGTTTCCAAAAAATTTTTACTCGTCTTTTTTCATTAAATAGTTGCCAAGATATCCCCTTATTAAAGATAAAGATAAAAATTGACTTTTTTTCAAAAACCCTAAAAATGGGACTCTGACTTTAAATTAATATATCTGCGAAACAAATAACTATAAAAAAACGAGTAAAAATTTTTTGGAAACTTAGTGCTTGTAGAAAATTTTCAAGGCCTACATAGCCCATTTCTATCAAAAATTAGAATTTTGGCAGCAGTTTAAAAATTGGTCATTTTTGGGTAAGAATAGGCGTTCGGTTTCTTGACTATCGCCGTGAGAGAATAAGTTAAAAAAAATTGCGGTGTACGAGAATTGAAAGGTGACACTTATACGAAAAAAATGAGACCGATTGGAAGTATTTTGGTTAACTGTCGAGGTTTCAGCTTGGAATGTAAGATTACGAAAAAAGCCTATTTTATAACATTGTCGTATTTTGTAGTTATTCAGTATTTTGCAATTTCTTTTATTTCTATAGCTTTATGGAAACATCCAAAACTTTTCAAAAAATTGGGTCTTTAGTAAAATTTCTCGAGGAATCCGAAAATTTGGTCAAAATTTTCATTAGGTGACAAGGAAATCCGGAAAATTGAAAATGAAAAATTTCGTCAAAATGGGAAATATTGAAATGGATTTTTAAGTACTTAAAAGGTAAATACTCTGAAAAATTTTTTTTAAAGTAATAAGTACATACAAAAACAAAAATTTTAAGACCGGTTAGGAAAAAAAAAAAGTTACGACTATGAAAAATCTGCGTTTGAAAAAAAAATGAGTTTTCTTAGTTTTTCCATTTTTCCGGTTTTCCTTGAGATTTTTTTGAAAAACTGGTGGCAGATTCGGATTCAGCGGGAAATTTTATATAACACATAGTCAAGAAAACCATTTTGTAGCTTTATTCAGAACGTAGAAAAAATGAAATCGAAAATTGTCATTTTTTAAAATTATTTTTTTTAAAAACCATATAAGACCGAAAAATAGACGCCATTTTGTACCCTTTGAACCTAAAACCTTAAAATTTGGTATGGTATCATTTGAACGTATACGAAACCCAACCCAATTAGTTTTTTTCAAATCCCCGACTTTTACCTTTGCATTAGTAAAGTTTCATTAATAATTACTCATATATTTATATAAATTTTGTTTTACACTAATATATCATATATAAGTATTTAAAATACCTGGGGTACTCAATATCCCCAGGAAAAACTTATTTATATTTATTTATATATTACGTATCCCGAATTAAACCTCAGTATAGGGGATTTATCGTGAGGGGATTTATGCAATAAATCATAAAATAAAATCAATATCAATAAAAATATATTTTGGTATATAAGAAAAATACATTGAGTTTCTTGCTGATGATCTCGCTCAATGTATTCAAGTGAAATACCATTTATGTACTATGTAGGAAATAAGAAATTTTATTTCTTAATAATTTTATATTCTTATATATTAGTGGTTGATATATGATGATAAATATTGATGAATATGTTGTAGACCTCGGGCATTGAAGCTGGCTGAACTTAACTGCGTTAAGTTCTTGATTGTAGAAGGAAGAGTCACTTATTAAATAAATACACTGAGCACTTTTGGTTAAGTTTAATGACTTTATTATAAGTTGCTATAAAAAACCGTCTAAGTCAATAAGTCTGAATGGTTAATTAAACTGTAAGATAATTATGCTCGGAGTTCGTTCTAATCGAATGACTTTTTGGGCTTTTGTAGGGTAATATATAGCCTAATTACATCCTGCCCATATTGATTGATTTTGGTGGGATTTTCCAATACGCGAAAGCGTCGGTCTCGTCACGTCCAATTAACGAAAGCGTCGGTGATTATTTTGGAGGAAATCGTGAGGGTATTTATGCAACTCTTTGTTGCCTAAAATGCGTCATTATTGACCTTTGATTTTGTATTTCTGTCTATTTATAAGGAGCTGGATCTGAATTGGTGAAATATGATATTAAGGAATGTATGGAATTGTCGGATATGAATTGGATATTGTAATATTGACGAAATACAGGTATGTTAGCTCGATTTACGAGCTAACGTAAGCAGGGATGAGTTAAATATATAAATATTAAAGAATGCGGATGTAATGGCTCGAATTATCACCTATCATACGTAACAGTATTCCAAAAGAAAACAAATGATTGATGCTTGAATATTCCCAAAATTTTTATAAAAATAATATTTTTAAAATAAAGTTTTGTTAATAGTAATGTTTTAAAAATATTATTTTATAAAAAGTGTATAGTGTATTGTCTATACGTTTGCTTTTAAAATTTAAGCAAATTTGAGCGCGTTTAGTAACTGGATGGGTGACCGTATAGAAATTATGATAAACAGCGTATAACTGTTTGGTTAGGATCGTCTATTTCGGCATAGTTTTTAAAAGAAAAATCGAACGTTATGAAGAAAACATGTATGCGGGCTGATCTCGAAGTAGGTTTTCTGAAGTTTCCCTGCTTCACGGGCATTATAATAATAATGTTCAAGTGAATGCGATTTCAGTTTAACAACTTAAAGTCGGATGTAGCCGCATATTAATTAATTAATTAATTAATAATTATGGCCGGCGTATAGGCTTGATCCTCGGTGGGGTACATAATACTACGTGCTACTAAAAATACGATACTAAAAAAAAAAAACGCTTTATAATACGGAACTTTTTTTTTCAAAATATATATCCTTAAAAATTTAAATTGTATATTTATTTGTAAATGTTAGATCATTTTTCTTATTGGATTAAATTGCACTTGCAAATCCAAGACAAAAATCCTTTCTAATTTACCAATATTAATATCACTGATTTGGTATTTTAAATATAATTGGCATTAGGAAAATATTAAATATCTATCAATATATTTCCTAAATCTATCATTCATCATGACATTTAACTCCATAAATCACTTTATAAATCTTAGAAAGTAATTCAGAATTAATTGAATATTATAAAAATTAAATATAATTGAAAAGTAATTGAATATTATCAAAAAAAAATTGTAATTGAAAAATAATTGAATATTATCAAAAACATCTGTTTTTTTATTAAATGTTGTATATCCAATGTTCAGCCAATTCAGAAATCTCATGGATTTTTTAAATAGTTCCCAAGGGTTTCTAAGAGTTTTCTAGAGTTTCCGAGAAGTCATGGGATTTCTGACTGGCAACTATTGAAACAGCTTTGGCAACTCCTTAGTAACTTTTTGGAGCATTTAGAAAAATTCATAAATGTTCCGAATTCATGGAGAAGATAGGTATTTTGAGATTTAACCCCATTGAGACTTTTTATCACGGGGAATAAAACGAACGATTACCCAGAATTAAACATTATTAAAAAAAAATTAATTTATGCCGTTTTGCTCCAGTAAAAATTGTCGTTGAACCTGAAGATGGGTATTTTGAGCTCTGACTCCATTGAGACTTTTGGTCAGAGGTACAAAACGAATGATTTATCTGCATCAAACATAATATTTAAAAAAAATAAATTTTTGCCGTAATTGTCCACTAAAAATTGCCGTAGAGCCTAAGGATGGGCATTTTGTGCTTTGACCTCATTGAGACTTTTGATCAGGTGTACAAAACGAACAATTTTCCAAATTTATAGCGAATTTCGCCGGAATACCGTTTTCAATATAAAATCTGCGGGGTCCTTTTTATGATGCACTTTTTTACTTTTTAAAGACCTTCTAAGTTTACAAGGGGCTTTTCTTTTCTATTTTTTTTTCCCTTTTTACATTCTCTTCTTCATCGCTGTCTTCTCATATATCTTTTTTTAAATTCCAACAATAGTCAGCCAACATTCTTTCATCCCACTTACCTTGATATCACTTTTCTATTACTTTAAGGTCCTGGTAGAATATTTCACCCTGTTCTTCACTGTAGTCTTCACTAAATTGCTCGAGAAATAATCTACAATAAACAGTCTCCAATCTTCACTTTTGTAAAAATCTGGCTCAAAGCTATTAATAAGACCTTTAGCATCTGTGCAATACACAAGAGACTCTTCTTTTTTATAACAATGTAGAAACTCTTTGTATCAAACGCAATAGTAGAAATTCCATCATGTTTCATTTTTGAAGCAAGATATTCCGCAGCATTTGTAGCTAATCCTAAGTTTCTGAAAATGTCATTTAATTTTTCTTGATTCCATGTTCTTATAGATCACTCTTTTTTGCTATTATTTTAATCTTCATCACTTTCAGACTCACTACCGGACTGCACCAATCTTCAGAATTGTAATCAACATCTATGTCACTCTCTGACTCTTGTGCATACTCACTGATATCCATTTCACTTTCATTAATAGTTGAATTCTCACTAACATTCATTTTACTCAAATTCTCTACTGAATTCTCACTAACATCCATATTACTGTCATTCATAACCAAAACCACGCTTGCATTTGAATATTCAATAATACCCGAAATAATTACATCATTATTATAAGTTGGTGGGGTAAATGATAAGGCATATTAATATTTAACATGCTTAGAGCATATCATACCAGTATATGTTGTCATACAAATATTTCATTCTTTATTAGCTCTGGGCTCATTCCACATAGCCGGCATTTCCATTAAACACTTTGTTTTGGTTTTAGATGTTTGACGATTCAACATTGAAAGGAGTGGTCCTGGAAATAGTACAAAGTCCTGAAAACTGGAATAAAGTAGCAGAGTCGGTGAAGCCACTCTGTTGTCGAAAGAGGAGAAGGTCTTTCTATCGAGTGCTCTCCCGTCCCTAGGTAGGAGGGAAAGCAACGGCCAGTTGCCTAGGCTGTGCAGCCCAAACGGAAGTTATACTTGGAAAGGGAGCAAACAAGCGCAGGGGGGTTTCAAGTGTGTTTACCCATTAAGAATCTGGAACAAAGTCGGTGACCGGGTTGCGGTGTTTCGAATAGAAAGCAAAGCGGACTGCATTTACAAGCAATCAGCCTAGCTCTTAACGCGACATCTCCTACCAGCCAAAGATGGTAGGATAATTTGTTTTTATTGATGTATTTACTTACATATTCAACTATTTATTTATTTATATACCTATTTATTAACTCTTTGTTTACGATATCAAAAGAGGACGCATATTTCTTAACATATATTTTTATTGAAGAATACAGCACATAAAAACGATGAAATTTTAATTATAAGGAATGACGGAGTCCTTAAAGAGACTGGCGATTTACTGAATACATATCAAAAGATGGAGTTGACGAATAAAACTAAATGTTCTTGAACCTCTCCTGAAAAAAAGTGAAAACGATTGGCATAGGCTTTGCATAATGTAAGAAAGGATTTGAGATTTAAAAGGGGAGTTAAATAAATTTGGAATACCAAATTACACCAAATGGTTCTGGATGAGTTTATTATGTTGAAAAACATGCTAACTACCCTCCCTTCATTCCAATGGGCCTTCTGGGCTTAGAAACGCAGAGCTCAATGTTATGGAATAGGGTTTTTTGGTAGTTTTCAATAAAACTCTAAAACCTGACAAATTAACTAAAACAATTATTACAAATTATTTTATTGTAAATTGATTGAGATATATTTTAATTTTTTAATTTTTTTTATTAAATATTATTGCTTTTATAAATAAATATTTTTAAAAAATTTTGAAATTGTATGAATATAGCACCATATTATTACGCCATTTTTTTTGTAAAAATACCCATTAACATACTTTTTAACATGAACCATGTTTATAGATAGGGGGTACTTCAGAACTTGTAAAATTAAGGGTGGGTAATATTTGTCCTATTTAGGGGATTGTTGCGTAGGCATCGTATGGGAAAAATGTTAATATGTTGTAGTAATATTATATTTAATATGTTTAATCTCGTGGAAGATGCTTAGTAAAAGAGATAACTAATAGAAATATAATAAAAAACAATATGTGGGAATGGTATTTACGAGCTTATAGATTGAAAGCCAATATAAAAAACAACATCTCTGACATCAAAGAGAAACCTTTGAACTTGGTATAGAAAACGCCTACGACAACATAAAAATTCTTCTCATACAGTAGCTACATTCCTTTTACATGGTTTAACGCATATAAGCTACTGTCCAGGGATGTCGCGGGGGCACTTCATTAGAATACTTGTTTGGGATCACTTGTTACTCTAACCTAAGTTTGATCGCATTGCATATTATTGGGATCTCGATACTAACATCTTGTAGTTATACTTATATTATGGAACTTAGAGTATTTTCAATAAACAAACAAGTTATATTCAACTACTTTGGTTAATTTATTTTCCTCTACAATAAACCAGCCTTAAAATAACTTTAAGGTCCGAATAAAAAGAATTCTCGCATCACCTGAGAATAAAATTTACTAATCCAGCAAATACGCTACAGATTATTTGGAGGCTCCGGAGGGATATTCGGTAGTGGAGGAAAATCGGAAAATTTTTTTTTCTAACCAACAAAAAAAAATAAAAAATAAAAAAAATTTATTTTGGAAACAAATTGAAAAATATTTGGATGGAGGATTCATAAGACGATTTATCAGGAAAATATTTCAAGGAAAATTATTTAACAACAAAAGAAAATCAACTTTAAGGAGAAGATTGCATAACGAGATATTACTACACAATACGAAGCAAAGACTAATTATTCAACAGCGAGGAGAAATTAACAACTATATATTACTGAAATCTTTTAACAAAGGAGTAGCGAGGAAGGTTCTTTATCGACGGATGTGCAGCAAATCGATTGCAGTTCCATTTATTGATCGAGCATTAATTGGACATCTAACTACGAAAATATTTGCACAGCTGTTATAGGATTTGGGTCAATAGGTCATGGAGATGGAAAAAGTAGGAGAAGCCTTTGTAGCAGCTTGGTCAGTATATTTTATTTCATTTTTTTTTTCTTTCGTCAACATTTAAGACAATACTCGATTTTGGGAGTTAAATTAAATTTTTTTTTAATTATTAAATGGTAAAATATTATTAAGAATATTAGAAATATTTAAAATTGTTTCAAATTAATTCGTTAACAAATTTTTTTTAATTAATTTGGATATTTTTATTTTATAAGAAATAAAAAAAAGAATAACTAGGAACCAGTTTGCGATTATGCATTAAGAGTTCAAAATCTAAAACAAAGATTACTCTCACTTTACGATTTATCAGTAAACATGACTGTAGAAGAGATAGAATATTTCTCGTTTAAAAAACCCTCCAGAATATAGAGTGTCTGCTAAAAAACCATTGAGTTTACGAGAAGCAGCTAATATAGCGGTAAACCTTGAGGGGAGATCTAAAGTCTTGGAAAGACATGAAAACTGTGCTACAAGACCGAATAAAAATTGCTCGTCCACACATTCGTCAATACCTCAAAGAAACTTAAATTATTTTGAAGAGCAAGAATCAGATGCAACAAGTGATTCATCGGTAGATTTAAATAAATTGTGGGCATTGTTAGCTAATTTAGCCGCAAATGTAAATATTACAGCTACGGTAAAAGCAGATTGCCCTTATTGCAAAAGCCCTCATGAATTAAAAAATTGTCAAAAATTTTTTAAAGCAATAGAATCAGGAGAAATAAAAATAGAAGGAAATAAAATTAAAAGAAATAATGACCAAGAATATACTAATACTAATCAAGGTAATCGATATTTTCCTTACCCATTGTGGGCTAATCCACAAAATAGAGTAAATCCAGAGTTTGAAAATGAAATGAGTAATTTTAGGCAACAAAGTCAAAATCAATTTATAGAAATGTAGGGTATAGTAATAATAGAAATTTTAATGGATATAATAATTATAATACTGGGTTTAGAAATTTTAATAATGGATTATGATAAAAATTTTGGAAATAATAGATTTCAAAATAAAAATTTTGAACGATATAATTATGGAGAAAGAAACTTTAATAATTCTAGTAACAACACGTTTAATCGAAAGAGTAGTGGGAGACAAAATTATAGTAGGGGTAATAATAATAATTTTAGTAGAGAAAGTGGAAGTAAAGTTTATAAAAATGGTAACGGTAGAAACAATGTAAAAGGTTTAAATAATGATAGACAAAGAGAAAATATTAATAACAGAGATGCTAGAAATACCTTGTCAAATGGATATATTAATAAAAATGAGTCCCTAAATTTAAACTAATTAAGAGTTCGATTTTAAAACTTAACGAAAGCGAAATCGAGCATACAAAAAATAATTTACAAAAAAATAATATCCCAAATAAAAAGAAATTTATAGCTTCAGTAAGTATAAATTATACAGTATCTAAGAAAATACCTCCAATAGTAGAATTACAATGTAAGCAATTAGTATTAAGTACAAGAACTATTTACGTAGATTCTGGAGCTGAGGTTAGCTTATTAAAAGGATCAGCGTTATGTGAACAAGAATTTGTTAACAGAAATACAGTTATTAAATAGTAGGGGTAACCAGTCATGAAAGTTATACTAAGGGTACAATAACATTAGATTTAATGGGATCTGAATGTTTATTACATGTAGTGTCAGACGATTTTCGTCTTGACTCTGATGAGTTATTAGGGATTGATGCATTACAGAGATATGAAGGACAAATTGATCTTGGAAGGATGAGATTACAGTTTGGGCCTTATATATTTCCATTTTTACGTAGAAAAAGGTTTTTTATTCAACCTAAATCGGTGCAAAATATTTATGTATGCATAAAAAATCTTGAAAAACAAGAAGGTTATATACCACTGTTAGATATACACACTAATTTAATAATAGGGGAAGCAATTGTAACGAATAGAAATGGTAGAGCGATAATAAGATGTGTTAATACTTCAGAAAACATAGTTGAGTTAGAGACCCCGTTAGTAGAGTTACAGGATTACGAAAATTCTGCAGATATTAAAGAGGCAAAGTATTGGGATTCTGATACAAATTTTTATAGGGATTTTATATCAGAAAAAATTATGAAAGAACTTGATTTAAAATATTTAAACGCAGAGGAAATAAAATCTTTGAGATCGATAGTTTTTAATTATGCTGATCGGTTTTATGTAAAAGGCAGGAAATTTACTAGTACACCATGGATAAAACAAAAGATAGAATTAAAAAACGATACGCCTATTAAATGTAGAGTATTTAGGCACCTGAAGTTAAGAAAGAAATGGAAAAAATTTTAAAAGAATAATTGGAGTTAGGCATAATACAGCCATCCCAATCTTCTTATTCTAGTCCACTTTGGATTGTAGCTAAAAAGGATCTGGATGAGAAAGGGAATAAAAGACATAGAGTGGTAGCGGATTACAGAAAATTAAATGATTTAATTACAGCTGATAATTACCCAATTCCAGATATAACAGGCATTTTGGACCAGCTAAGAAAAGCCATGTATGTCTCAAACTTAGATTTGAAATTCGCTTTTTATCAGGTGGAAATAGAGCCGGAATCAAGACAATACACTAGCTGCTGTGCAGGCCAATATGAATTTTTAAGGATGGGGATGGGGGTTAAAAGATCCCCGAGTGTGTTTTGTAGGCTAATTGACATGGTTTTAGCAGGTATGCAACATGAAATATTCGCCTATTTGGATGACATCATTTTTTACGCTAAAAATCTGGAAGACCATGATAAAAAATACAGAATGCTGTTGGATAGACTTAGAAGTGCTAAATTAATATTAAATCTTAGGAAGTGTTTATTCCTAAAACGAGAAACAGAATTTCTGGGGCATAAAATCGGAAATAATCAACTAAAACAGAGTGATAAAAAAGTAGAAGCATTAAAAAATTTCCCAGTACCAACTAATCAAAAGAAAGTAAAAACTTTATTAGGACTAACATCTTATTATAGATAATGTATAAAAAATTATTCAAAAATAGCAAAGCCTTTATTAGATTTGTTGAAAAAAGATCAACCTTTTAAGTGGGAGGAAGAACAACAAATAGCCTTTGAAACTTTTAGACAAAAATTAATAGAAGAGCCGTTACTAGTGTCACGCGATTTTATAGTAGTCGCGGATAGCTCAGATTTTGCAGTTAAGTTGATTTATTAGTATACCAACCAATATTAACTTATACAAATATTTTCTATATTCTTTTTTTTTTTTTAAATATGTAAATTTTCGTTTAAGGAAATACTTAATCCTTCTTTCCTTAATTTTATTAATTTAGCACAAGGCAATACTCACTTTAATGTACTTAAAGACATTTAAAAGTCATTTTTAACAAAAGAAATTATAAAAAGCCTTAAACAAAAGGTTTTTGTTTTATTTTCGTATAATCAAATAATTTTTTATTGCTTCGTCTAATTTAGCATTTAATATTTCCCCAAAATTACAGATAAAGATTTTTATGTATGAGAGAAAAATTTGAGATCAAGAAAAAATAAAAAAAAAACTATTGATATACTTTGCAATAAATCTAGAGTGACGAAAAAAAATCCCGATAAAAAACATTTAAAAAAAATATCCATTCTTATTCTCAAATTTTATACCGTTCACTGCCGGATCCATTAATACATCTTCGTATTTTGATAAAACTTATATTATTATTATTTTATTATATATTTTTTTTTTAACAAATCAACTTGCATATATATTTTTTTTAAATTTAACTTTCACCATATAATATTGATGGTGTCCGTTACATATAATTTCTTTTGTTTTTTTTTGCTTTACTTTTTCTCTCTCTCTTTTTCTTTTTAATCCCTTATTTCTATCAAATTTGTATTACTATCTTAAAACTTAATTCATTCAATGATTTATTTTTAATCGAAGCACACAAATTAAAAATAATCTTCTTTGCTTCTATATAATAGGAAAATATATATAATATTCCTACAAAAAAAAATATTTCACGTATGTTATATTTATTATCATATAACTTAAATTCAAAAAAAAAAACTCTATCCCCCCTTTTTTTTAAATCTCAATTTTTCCTAATATGATTTACCTATATAATATTCTTTTTCTTTTAGACTTTTTCAATCCTTAAATAATCATGGCGTTGGACTATTTACATATTGATATGTTTTATAACATTTGGATACATCTTGGTATATCCGAAAAATATTCTCTCTTTATGCTGAATAGCTCTTTGCAGTCCTTGTGTATTGAAGCCTTGTCTCAAGACCGTCACCTTAATTTACTGTATGGCTCTCATTATCCTGGAAGTCTTTCAACCAATCGAGTAAATCTTGACCGGATGTATTTGGCCAGTTTTAAAAATCTTTTTGATTTAATGCCTAACATTGTAGATGTTATTATTTTCAATTTGTGTGCTTCGATTAAAAATAAATCATTGAATGAATTAAGTTTTAAGATAGTAATACAAATTTGATAGAAATAAGGGATTAAAAAGAAAAAGAGAGAGAGAGAAAAAGTAAAGCAAAAAAATACAAAAGAAATTATATGTAACGGACACCATCAATATTATATGGTGAAAGTTAAATTTAAAAAAAATATATATGCAAGTTGATTTGTTAAAAAAAAAATATATAATAAAATAATAATAATATAAGTTTTATCAAAATACGAAGATGTATTAATGGATCCGGCAGTGAACGGTATAAAATTTGAGAATAAGAATGGATATTTTTTTAAAATGTTTTTTATCGGGATTTTTTTTTGTCACTCTAGATTTATTACAAAGTATATCAATAGTTTTTTTTTTTTCTTGATCTCAAATTTTTCTCTCATACATAAAAATCTTTATCTGTAATTTTGGGGAAATATTAAATGCTAAATTAGACGAAGCAATAAAAAACTATTTGATTATACGAAAATAAAACAAAAACCTTTTGTTTAAGGTTTTTTATAATTTCTTTTGTTAAAAATGACTTTTAAATGTCTTTAAGTACATTAAAGTCAGTATTGTCTTGTGCTAAAGTAATAAAATTAAGGAAAGAAGGATTAAGTATTTCCTTAAACGAGAATTTACATATTTAAAAAAAAAAAAGAATATAGACAATATTTGTATAAGTTAATATCGGTTGGTATACTAATAAATCAATAAGTTGCTTTTTAATATTGGCATTATTATTCTTTTTGCAAAGCAGATATGGGTTTTAGTAAGGAGGAAGATCCTTAATTTTAGGAAAGAAGGAGGAAAAGGAAAAATAAAAGTTAAAGGACAAAATAAAAAATAGAAAATTAATGAAAAATATTAATTTTATTGTTATACATGTTTCTTTTTATATAGCATTTACTGCAGGGTAGCTACATTTATATTAAAGTTTAGTTGTGACTCATATTCAAGTTTGGTTTTAATACATATATACATGTATTTACAACATTTTATACAAAATTTAAATAAAAAAGTATATAGAGTTGTAGTAATAAAAATGAATAATATTAAAATATTGAGAAGCTTGCATTTTATTTTTTTTTATTCGGAGTCACTAACAGAGGATATATGATACATAGAGAAAGGAATGTCCAAGGTAGAATAATAATAGTTAGCTTCGGAGAAAAAACTTGAAGTATCAGGGTGCATGGAATCACTTAAAAGTAAATTGGGAAATTCATGAATGTTATATCTATGCATTAATGTAAGACTGAAACCAGTCTGTAAATAAAATGTAACAGGACGAGTTAGAGTGGACAAAAATTTTGAAATATTAACATGCTTGAATCTAAATAAGCAAAATTGATTGTAGTATCAATTTTGCGTATATTTGCGTAAACTAACATAATCTGCTTCATACAGAAGATATTGAAAATTGGGAAGTTGCATAAATAAATCAAGAGGTTTTACAGTTAACATATTGGAAAAACTAATATCTAATACTTTAAGGGGAAGATCAATAAAACATTCATAGTCAAAGGACAAGTAGGCAACAGATAGATATCGCAATTTAGTTAGTTCAGAAAGGCTGGAAAGCCCTTCAGCTTTTAAGTTAAAATAAGCGCTAATATCAAGGCGGGCAAGTTGTTTAATTTCTTTGCAAATAGTCATAAGTTCAGCATCAGTAAGGGAACTAAATGGAATACACAATATAGTTAAATTTTTCATTTTAATAATATAATCATAATTGAAAGAAAGATCATGGAAAGCAGGACCTAATGCGCAGATATTTAATTCAAAAAGATTTTTAGGGGAAGAGATAACTTTACTTAATGGGGGGCAAAGTTCACCGTAAACAGTGAGTTTTTTAAAACGAAGGAGTAAAGTAGGCAAGCATAAAGAGGTTTTAGTACTTATTGGACTTAATCCTTCTAAATGTAAATTTGAGCAGTGTAAACTGGTTAACAGAGGAAAATTTAATAAATATTTATCAAAATTAACATAAAATAAAGGAGTTATACGATTGAAAGAAAGACTTTCTAAATTTAAAGCATGAGAATAAAATAATTGACCGTGATTAACATTAAGGTTAATATTGTTGCAAATAAGAGTATGCATTTTTGGAAAAAATTTTAAAACAATTTCTAATAGCTTAGATAAATGATTCTGTATAATATAATATTCATAAAAACTTACATTGATATGTACAGTATAAGTTTCAGTCAAATAGCGAAATAGATTAGCTAAAGAATTTAACGGTATATAATCCATATTTAGTATAAAATTATTAACAGTGGTACAAGGACCAATACCAAAACAAAGTTCTAAGCAATATATTCGTTTCCAAGCAAGTTTTGCAAAACGCAAACTTTTTTGATTGACTGCAGCCCAAGACATTTTGTCGCGAATATCTAAGTACTGCCAAATAGCCAAATGACAATCTTCATTTACGAGATCCATTGTCTTCAAAGTTATCTAATAAAATTATATAAATGTTTTTATATATGATGATAATAGGAAAAATGGATGTAATGTATGATAAATACAAAATTTTTTTCTTTTTTTCTTGCAAGAAAAATCCGAAAATTTTTTATATTTATTTCAACTGTAGGATTTAAAATATAATAAGAATATTATAAAATTTGATGCAACAGAAATAAAATGCTACGCATCAGGATGTGTGAAAATATTATAAATAAAATAATAATAAAATATAATTATTATTGTTATTATTAGGAATACTGAAAAGTAATGAAGATATTGGGCATTAAATAAATATAGCGCAGGAAACAAAGGAAATAAGAATCGAAAATAAATTTAGATATAGACGTTGGACAAAATAAAATAATTATCCCTTCTTAGCTTTCTTTTCGGAAATCATAATATTTATACATATATATACAGATATGTGTGTGTGCATGCAAACTTAGAAGCATAATAGGGGGTAGTGAGATTAATTTATAAATGAATCAATTAGTATATTTTGAAGTTATATGACATAGCGGATAATTTAAAAAAAATAAATAAAAATAGTAAATAAAGTTTTTCGTTTTTTTTTTAAGGCAACCCAGAGGTGTAAAGATAAAAAAACGAGAAACAAATGAATTTTGGTTTAAACAAAAATTTGAAACAATAAAAATAAAAAAAAAGAGACAGAAAATTTTGTTGCTATAAAAAATAATAATCGCAATAAATAAATATTGAAGTGAATTTTTTTTTGGATGATAAACAGTAAAATTCAAGATATAAAAGATATAAAAGTAGTTATAATAATATTATGAGAATAGTGAAAAATATATCAGAGTTTGCCAAAATGTATAAAATTAAAATATTGAAGTCAGAATTAGAAAAAAAGCAAGAAAAAATGGGAAAAATAAGTAAAGTTAATAAAGAATTTGTAATAAAATCAATTAAATAGGATGTGATAAAAGAGAAATCGAATTTGGTTGAAATAGGAAAGGAAAGGAGCCCTCAACCCTCAACTAGTAAGGAAATTAAAAAATAAAGTCAAGAGGAGGAAAGAGAATTAGTTTGGGAAGAATTATTAAAACCAGTAGGTGAGACAGAAATTTATCCCATAAATTTAACAAGAGCAGAATGTAATAGAGAAGGACCAGTAATAATACCAGGCATTAATAAAGAGCAAATTAGAGCAAAGCAAATTAGAGCAGAGAAAATGAGAGCAGACCAACAATTATGGAATGAAATTGAAGCTTTAAAACATCATAATTATATTTTGAAGTTAGAAATGGAGAATAAGGCTAGAGAGATGAAAACGTTAAAGGATAGAACAAAAACTTATACGGATTTTGGCCCATGTCATGTCAATAGACCAGGTTTGGCTATTACTATGAGTGCATGGTGTGATAGAGGCACTAATGAGGTAGCAAGATTTGTACTATGCAGAAAAATAAGTGAAGCACAAGTTATGCCATAAAAAGAAATAAGAATTAAAACAAATTTTTTTAAGAAAAAAAAAAATTAAAAATAAAAAGATTTTTGTAAAAAAAAAAAATAAGAAAAAGAAGTAGAATAATATTGTAACTGATGAAGTCTTGAAATAATGTAACGAAAAGAATTTGAATTGTAATTGATATAATGTATTAAAAAAAAAAAAAGAAAAAAAAAAGAAAAAAGATTTGATTTGTAATTAACATAAATGAGTTATATTTTTTTTTAAGCATATTTATTTATTTATTTTATTTATTTATTTAGCCTGTAAGCTCAATGGCTTATACAATAGGCATGTAGCTCACGGAGATAAAATATTATCTGTTTGTGAGCCACATTACAAAAATTGAAAATTACAATATGAAAGTTAAAACTAAAATACAAATAAAATTCATACTTTGTTGTCGATACTATAATGTAATACTACAGAATTTTTTTTTAATAATGTAATATGTTTGAAATAAGTTATGACATTTTTTGATTTCTCGTTTCAAAGGCGTGAATTTTTTTTAAAGTGAAAATGAAATATATAATAAAGATTATGTTATTTCATGCTTTTGAATACGGAAATTAAGACTTAAACTTTTATTATTATGAAGATTTTGTTTGTTTTAACTTTAACAATATGAAAACAGAGGGATAAAAAAAAAAGAAGTTATAAGGTGGAAATAAATTGATAAATAAATATAAGTAATAAAATAGAGATATTTATTTATGTTTCTAATATATACACAGTAGTTTAATTTGTATTTTTTGATTTTTCTCGGCTGATCCAATAGTTATGCTTTAAGCGGAGATGCTCGTTTAAGGCATCTTTGCTTTTATAGGTTTTATTGGGACAGTAAGGACAAATATTCTTAGTTTGGAAATGAACATCTCGGATATGTTTTTTAAGCGATCTATTAAATTGTAAGGTAGTATTGCAAATGGGACAAGTAAAAGAATCAACGCGATCATTAGAATTAAAACTTGTAGAATTATTAGTAGGAGATGAATGGTGACGAAAATAATTATGTTCAGATAATATTGAGGTTGTAATTTTATTAATAGAGGGAGAACTATAATTTATTGAAGTCTAAAAATTATTAAAAATTGGAAAATACGATTAGATATTATTGTAGAATTAGGATTGGATACTGTTGGGGTAGGAAAGTTATAGTCAGACACTATTGGATTTAAAATAGGAGCATATTCTATTTTTTGATAATTAAGGGGAGAAAGAGTCACGGATACAGAAGAATGAAGGCTAGGGACTAATTCATGTTTACAAAGATGGTATTCGTAAATAACTCTGTCATTAAAAGCAGGATAATTATAACACTCTTTAAAAGAACAATACAAGGGTTTTAATACTTTAGAATGGGGGATGGTTTCTAATTGATGACGTGAAGTTACCGTGCATTCACAATTGATATTCTTGTTTTCTTAAATCAAGACATTTATCAAGAAGAAAATTTACCGCCTCTGAAAAAAAAAATAATAATCATAATAAAAAATATAATTATAAATTTATTGAATTGAAATAAATAGAAAATGGGCAATAACATACCAGCGGAACTGTCCAAATAATTAAAAACGAGGTGGGGGGTAAAAGAGTTTAAAAAGACTAGGTCTCCTGGTTCCTGTAATACATAAAACCGTGGAATTAGGTGTTTATTTAAAAAGTCAATTGTTGGAAAAATATAGCTTTCATGAAAGGGAGCTACTCGGCATTTACAAAATGCACAAGGTTGTCCAATACTGCAGAATTTGGTTCTATTTTCACAATTTTAAACGCAAAGGGCAGAAGCGGGAAAACCTGCCCATAGTTTTAAGCCACTAATAAAGTAATTGGCAGAAAAAAGTTCGCCATATTCTAGGTGCGAAGATGTGCAGTAACCTTGAGGGCTTGCGTAAGTCATGGGAACAGTGAGTCCTAAAAAGAAAAAAAAAAGAAAAGGAATAAAATAAACGTAAAATTATAATAGTTTTTATTAATTTAATAATAAATATTTACCTGGAGTACGGGGTAAAAAGGTTTCAATGATATTTTGACTTGTGCCATCAGGTAGTGTAAAATTAATACAGTAGTTATTTTCATAAGGGGACTTATGATCGCGTATGTTTTCCCAAAAATGACCTGTTAAAACAAATCGGTCAATAATTCAGGGAATATCGGATATAGTAGGGGAGTCAGCGACAGGTGGTTGTTTAAGTTTAGATAAAAAATCTTTCTTAATTAATCTAGGATTTTTATTATCGAAAGTATCTAAAACACGAAATGGGAGAATTTGATAGTCATAAAAAAAATTCAGGTGCAAGACTCTCACGTCTAAAATATTTGGGGGGTAAACGGTTGGCCCAGTCGAATAAGGGAATTTTGGGTCATGATGGACATGAATTTTTAAGCTAGAAAAATAAAAATGAGTGATAAAAATAGTAAAAAATTAATAATAATAAAATAAATTTTTTTTTTTATTTTTTTTACTTACAACTATAATGGAATATTTTTTAAAATATTCGTGAAGCTGACCAGTAAAGACAGGTAGATTAGATAAGGGTTGATGATATAAAATTTTTACTAGTTCGTCAGCATTATATAGTCGTTCCATTATATAGCGATGTATTAAACTGAAAAAGAAATTTTTTTTTGTGCAAGATTTTAAACATAAGAATTGAAATTTTATTAAAGTAAAAAGAAAAAGAGATGCCAAACTCATTATAGGGAATAAAATATTATAAAATAAAGAAATTAAATTAAGTATAAATAAGCATTTTTTTAATTTAAGTAACTTAATAATATTTTTTTTTAGTATTGGGTATAGTAAAAAAGTATAAAAGTTTAAATTTAGGTTTTAAAAATATTAGAAAGAATTAAAGTGTTACGGGATTTTAAAATATAAGAAAAAGAATTGGAGAATTTATGTTATTGGTGTTTTTAATAATAAAAAAATAATAATAAGAAAATGGAAATTTTATGATGTTAAAAAAGTTATTCTATGTGCTGAAAAGATTTAAGAACTAATTTTTTTTATTGAGTTTTATGTAAAATTAAGAAAAAGGATTTATTTTTTTTCTTAGATTTTTTGCTTATTAAAATAGTTTTTTTTTGAAAAAAGAAAGTTTGATTGTTCTTTATATACATTTAATATTAACTAAGGAATGTAATTATTAGAAATAAAAATAGTGGTGTATAAATTTATATATTCAATATTTATCAGTATAAATTTTTTTTTAAAACTTTAAAATCAAAATTCAACAATTTTTTAATCTTAAAGATTTGCTAGTATATCTTAAACAATGTATACACCCAGACGCTAGTCATACGAAAATATAGAACTAAAAAAAAACTCACAAATTTTCGGAGCACGCGGTGACTTCCTTCGTGTTTCATGACTCAAAACAAAATAAAGTCGGTAAATGCGAGTGTGTTTAAACTCGGAGAGAAAAATTAAATGATATTTTTTTTCGTTCAACAAATGTTACGTATCCTGAGGTTTTATCCGAGGATACGTAATAATAAATAATTAATAAAATATAAATATATCCCGGGGATGTTGAGTGCCCCAGGTATTTTATACTTATGTTGATATAGATGTTGGGTTGTTGATGTAGAGTTGAGTTCGAGTTGATGTTGACCTCGAGTTCTGAAGCTGCAGGAACTTAACTAAGTTAAGTTCACGATTATAGAAGGACTTATTTAAATAACTGATAACTCCTTAATTATATGTGACTATTACTTTATTAATTATAATAAAAAACGGTTAAGTCAATAAGTCAAATGTTAATCACAAGTCTCCTAAACTAGACCTGATGTTAATAGGCCAGTTATCATGGGAGGACTTGGAGGACTCGGAGTAACGGAATTTAGGGCAGTTACGGGTATATTATATAAACTAATTAACTTAAAAGATATTATATATTGGTCAATATGGAACATAAAAATAACAATATAAATATTGCTTTATACAAAAATTTGATGGAAATTATTTGTCAGTCTTATTACTGACCTAAAAGATATTCAATGGTTTATTTCGGCTCTGTATAGTATAAGACTGACAAATAATTTCCATCAAATTTTTGTATAAAGCAATATTTATATTGTTATTTTTATGTTCCATATTGACCAATATATAATATCTTTTAAGTTAAATTTATGAAAGGAACGAATTAATAAAGTATTATAGTTTAATTTTTTGGCATTGGGTCTTAAATATGCCAAGAAATTACAGTTTTGTTTGTCTATTTTATATGTACTACTTTGTGTATGGTAATATAGTCATACTTTTTCAGTAATTAAACTGTTATTCGACTAACTATACAAAATATAAGTATATATATTGTGTTGTACTATCTGAACACCGATGAACATAAACTGTAATTTCTCTCGAAAGAGAAGTGATATACTAAAGGTATATAAATGAGTATTTTGTAAAGTTTAACATCTTGGTTTATCTAAAGAAGTATAGTAGTATACTTTACTGATGATGGCTCGTACTACTATACAGAGCCGAAATAAACCATTGAATATCTTTTAGGTCAGTAATAAGACTGACAAATAATTTCCATCAAATTTTTGTATAAAGCAATATTTATATTGTTATTTTTATGTTTCATATTGACCAATATGTAATATCTTTTAAGTTAAATTTATGAAAGGAACGAATTAATAAAGTATTATAGTATAAACTAATTAGTAACTGCCCAGGTACTTGAATTTAGGTGGGATCGCCCAATACGCGGAAGCGTCGGTCAAGTCTTGTCCAATTAACGATAGCGTCCCTGATTAATTTGGGGGAAATAGAGAAGGGGATTTATGCAACAAAAATATTTGGCAATGCGTCATTAATGACCTTCGATTATATATTTTATGCCAATTGTCGCGGGCCGGATCTGAATTGGTGAAATATTAAATTAAGGAATTTATAAAAAGTGTCTAATATACGCTGGCTATGTGGAATGCAGGAAATGCAAGCATGTTAGCTCGATTTACGAGCTAACATAAGCAATAATAAATTAAATATATAAATATTAAAGAATGCGGGTATGATAGATCGAATTATGATCTATCATACGTAACACAAACTTGAGCGAATTTATTTTTTTAATTGCGCAGTCGGGTTCTCGCGCACTCTCTCCTCTTTTAATCGTCAACAAAATAGCAGAAACAAAATAAACATAGTTTTGTTATATAAAACGTTTTATTTTTGGCCTTATAAATAAATAATAAAATATTTAATTATGAAAATGTTGCGTTGTGTAAAAATGCTTAAATTATTTTTTTTTTAGGTTAATTTGATTTACATATATTTTGTAAACAAGATTTATTAAAGAAGTTATGGAAAATATGATAAGATTAAAATGTGTGTAATTTAGAAATATTTTCTTGTAAGTTTTTGGTTGTGGTTATTTAAAAACTAGCTGTTATGATGCAAAAAAGAGCAAGCATATTTTAACAAAAAATACCAATATCAGAAAAATAGTAAATGCATTACTTTCATTATTTATTTTAATTTAAATAATTCAATTTCATTAACTAAACTAAAAAAAAAATAATTAATTAGACAAGAACGTTTTTGCCCTCCCGGGCGTAAAACTCGTGCGTAAAGAATTTTCTGAACTCGTTCTACGCCTAGGGGGGCAAAAAATAGTGGTATTGGTATTTGTTTAACCTCCATCTTAAACTTCCATACGGATGTTGTGACAGAGGTCACCAACAACTGCCCAAGCTATCACACCCTGCACTATTTTATCTATTATATCTATTGCATCTATTTCTCTATTTTAATGGGTTGAGGATGTGAAAGCGCCTTTTGACAATTGTTATTGTATAATTGTTTGAGTGTCAGTGTAGTTGGTATGAGCGTTGAACCTATGGTCCAGGAGGTACGCGACCTCTCCCGAACCCCACGCCGGCTTATAGTGCCCTGGAAGCACTTCAGACCGCGTTATCCACATAATGTTAATTTTTTTTTAACATTAGGTGGATGCCTCAATCCTAGAACCCACGATAGAAGAACATCAAGAATTTTTCGCAAAGAAAAAAACTTGATGTTGATATAGCCGGGAATCGAACCGCTAACCTTCAGGTCCGAAGTCCAACGCCCTAACCACAGAGCTACCGAGGCTCTGCAAAAAATAGTGTAAGCACCATGGGCGAAATACTTTAGACACGAGCGTGAATACAAATCACTCGTGCCCGGCTTCGCCGAGCACTCGTGCTAGTGCTCATGCTAGTGCCAAAACTTTTACGCCCTTGATACTTAATATACTATTTCATAATTTAATATTTTATTATTTATTATAAGGTTTAAAATAAAACGCTTAAATAATATTATTATAATTTATAAAATTATTTTTTTATGATTTCATTTTTTCAATTTATTAATAGAATTTTTATTATTTGTATGCATTTAGGTATTCCCATTTTGAGAGCAATATAACAAAACAATGTTTATTTTGTTTCTGCTATTTTGTTGACGATTAAAAGAGGGTGCGCGAGAACCCGACTGCGCAATTAAAAAAATAAATTCGCTCAAGTTTCTTGAACGAAAAAAAATTTCGTTTAATTTTTCTCTCCGAGTTTAAACGCACTCGCTTTTACCGACTTTATTTTGTTTTGAATCATGAAACACGAAGGAAGTCACCGCGCATTCCGAAAACTTGTGTGAGATTTTTTTTAGTTCTATATTTTCGTACGACTAGCGTCTGGGTGTATGAATAAGTAAAATACCCTGCCAACTAGCTGGCACTGAGGTTCCTCAAACAATGATCTTTAAACTTCAATATGCAATAAATATTATTGATTACAACCATGCAATTATACATACATTTTTCTTTTTTAATAGGTAAAGTAGACCATTAAGATTTAAATTAATTTTAAATTAATTTTTTAAATTAATTTACACTCAAATTTTCGTTTTTAACTTAACAATATAATGTTATCTAATTAAATTTATTTGGAAAGGTCTCAATCCACGCTCAACCTCATTTGTTTAAGCGTGGATTTAGCCACAAAAATTTAATTAGACTCGATCCACGCCTAAAAAAAAATAATAATTAACCTCAAATAAAATTTATTCTAATTTTCTAATAAAAAATATAATTTTTTTGCAGTTTCAGTGCATATATAAAAAAAAAAATAAAAAATCATTACAAATAAATATTTGTTGTGCATCGGTTGTGCATAATATTCAAATTTAAGTTTTTTTAAAAAATATCGTAATTTCAAGAAATTTTATCATTAGGCGTGGATGGAGATCTTTCGAATTAAATTTCAGAAAATAATTACCAAGCAAAAATAAACAAACCTAGAAACAAACGTAGTTCAAAAATTGAGTCAAAAATTTAACAAAAATTCGAGCCTCGTGCAATTATTATCCATCATTGTGCAATTTAAAATAGCGAATTAACAAAAGTTAATCTTTTTAAATTTTCTCGTGAATTTTTATTTATTTTAAAAAATTGAGTATTAGAATTCGATTTTTTATATAATAACGTATGATTCTTTAAAAAATTCCACTTTTTGCAACTTTTAAATCTGAATTTTAAAATTTAAACATAACCATTTAATATTTTTAGGTTGTTTATTATTGTTTATAATTTCACTAAGCTGTATACATAAATAAACATAGCAAGGAACAAAATAATCCGAGGAAGTCAAAAAGAGGCAAGATTTCCATCATTCTTTCTTATGTGTTATAATTTATATCAAAGTAAAAAAAAAAATTGTAATCAAATACAAAAATTACTATAAACAAAATTTATAAAATTTATACTCTCATTAAAATAAATTAGATATGTCCAATACGAAAAATAAATTTGATGTTTTATGTATTTTTTTGTAACAAAGATTTTTGGGAAAAAATTTTCAAAAAATTAATTATCAAATTCAAGATATCTAGTAAAAACTATACTTTCAAGTATAAATACTTTCATGGAAATAAATGAAGTATTACATCCAAATTAAAAAAAAAAAAAAAGTATTTTTAGATTTTTTTAATAAAAAAATTTTTGGAAAAAAAATTAAGTATTCGTTTGATAATTGTTTTGGAATATCACTGGTTACAATATTTTAAAATATTAGTACTTTCATAGAATTAAAAGAGGTATTACACCAAAAAAATATTGCAATTTTTTTTATTTTTCTTTTTTTTTAATTTAGAGAATAAAAGTTTTGAAAAAATTAAGTATCAATTCCAAAAAATTACTGTAAACGAGGTTCTTAAAACTAGTACTTCCATGGAAATAAATTAGGTACTAAATACAAAAAAAAAAAAGTTTCATATTTTTTTGTATTTTTTTGTGAAAAAAATTTTAGAAAAAAAATTTACAAAAAATTAAGTATCCGATTCGAGATATCATTTGAAAACTATACTTTCAAATATAAGTACTTTCATGGAAATAAATGAGGTATTACATCCAAATTAAAAAAAAAAGGGGGGGTTTGAGATTTTTTGATAAAAAAAATGTTTGAAAAAAAAAATTGGGTCTTAATTCGATAATGTTTATGAAATATCACTAGTTACAATATTTTCAGATATTAGTACTTTCATAGAATTAAATGAGGTATTACACCCAAAAAAAAAAAAAAATATTGCATTTTTTTTTATTTTTCTATTTTATTAATTTTGACAAAAAAAATTTTGAAAAAATTAAGTATCAGATCCAAAAAATAACAATAAACAAGGTTCTTAAAACTAGTACTTCCATGGAAATAAATTAGGTACTACGTCCAAAAAGAAAAAAAAAATTAGTATTTTTTGTATTTTTTTGTGAAAAAAATTTTAGAAAAAAAATTTTCAGAAAATTAAGTATCCGATTCGAGATATCATGTAAAAACCATACTTTCAAATATAAGTACTTTCGTGGAAATAAATGAGGTATTACATCCAAATCAAAAAAAAAAAAAGTACCTCGAGATTTTTTGGTGAAAAAATTTTTGAAAAAAAAATTAGGTCTTAATTCCATAATATTTGTGAAATATCACCGATTACATACGTACACACACACACACACACACACATACAGACTTTTTTTAAAAACAGGTTTTTTAGCTTCCTGGGGTCCCAAAACGTGCTTATATGCCAAAAAATAGAAAATCAAATTTTGACCTAACACAATGGTTCCTCTTTGAGGAACCAAAAATTGGGATCATGCATTTGTTTAAAAAAAAAGTAAAAGTATTAAAACATTATTCAAAACAAAATATATTCTAATGATAAGTTTCAGTTATTTTAATACTAATACAGGATTGGGATATAAAATTAAATATTAGAATCTTCAAGAAAACAAAATCGGATAGATTGATTAATTTTTATTAAAGAGAGAATTTTAAAGTATTTAGAATAATGATTTTATTAACTATTTGTATACAAAGCATTGAAAATCTAAAGGATCATTAAAATACTGAAATTTATAAAATAAATTACATGTTTATTTATTTTGTTTGTGGGTAATTTTAAAAATCAAATGTTTTAATAACGTTGGGTTTACTAAAGTTGAGTAGTGTATTTTTTTTCAAAAGAGAATTATGTAAAGTGAAAGTTTTATTTTTTGAATTTTTAGTTTTTTAAGTTTTTAGTTGAAAATCTGTGGAGTGTATATTTATAGTATATAGAAATTGTGTATATAATAGGGGTGAGAAATGCCTGTACAAATTTTGGTATTGAAAATAAAGTGAAAAAAAAAAGAAACTTCGTTTAATCTCTCATAAATTTGATTAAACTAGGTAAAATTGCATAGAAACCAAAAGAAAATAAAATTTTTTTTACAATGAAATATGTTATTTGAGAATTTGGTTAAATTTTTTTAAGTAGGGATAACGCTTGATAGAATAGCAAATAATGGTTATTTTTTACCGGATAGTATAAATTTAGAGTTTAAATAAGAATGTAAATTTTAGAGTTTAAATAAATAGAATAATTTTTTTTTTATATATATAATATATGTTAATCAATCTGTAATATTGAATTTGATACTTTTACTTCCGTTGGTGCATCAGATATAATCTTGATAAAATGGTTAAAAAAATGGGATTTGTAAGATTTAAAATACTGCTTAATATTTTACTATATATATAGAGAGTTTTGGTTTTAATTTTTTATAATAATGTAAAAAAAAGCATAATATTAAAAATGTATTGAAATATTTTTTTTTATTAAATATACAGGCATGTTATTATAGATAATTTTTTTTATGATAAGAAATTGAAAAGAATACATGTTAGAATAAGTAAAAATATATATAGGCATTTTTAATGAATAAAATAAATAATTACCTTTAATAAAAAAAAATATATACAATATTTTTTAGATACGCGTTTAATAAAATATATCACTAATTTATTAAAGTTAAAAAAATATATATAAATAACAGAATACAGGATAAATACACAATTTTTTTTATATACATAAGAAAAATACGTGAATATTTTTTTTAACGGCATGAGTTGTAAGAGAGATAGAGAACAAAAACGTAGTTAACCAAAGGAAGATGCAAGTTATACACATAGAAGTATAACATTGTGCGACTGAATATATATATATATATATATATATGTTTAGTCGCACAATGTTAGTTTTTTTTATATGTGTTATACAGTAGACACGAGAACTATATAGTTTGGTTATACAGAGGGCACGGTAAGTCATAGAATGTATTTTTTTTATGTAGTATTGTATGAGGGATTTATATAGGTATTTAACATAGTTATACAGTAGGCACGAGAAGTCTATAGTTTGGTTATACAATAGGCACGAGAAATCTATAGTATGATTACACAATAAATTTATAGATGCGGTAGTATAAGGAGTTTTAATTCATGAATAATTTTTTTTAAAGAAGCGCGCGGAAATATAAATTAAAAAATAAAAATGACAATGATTACAATTTTAATTAATACAAATGGTTTTAGAAGAGTGTAAATTATTTTATTTTTTTTTAGTATTACACTTTTACAGCTGTATAATTTTTCTTGTTAACAATATAATTAAATAATAATATCACAATAGTTTTATTAATAATTAAAAAAAAAAAAATAATAATAAAGAGATTTAACAAAAATAATATTAATGAAATACAGCTATATAATTTTTCTTATTAACAATATAAGTTAATAATAATATCACAATAGTTTTATTAATAATAATTGTTTTTAAGTATAAAGCAAAGATACTAATATTAATATAAATAATTTTTTTTAATATAAGAATAATTTTTTTTTAAGTAAAAATATTAATATTAATGTAAATCACAATTTTTTTTAAGTAATAAATATAAATCAAATTTTTTTAAGAAAAACAGAAATTTAATAAATTAGTAAGTAGAAATAAATATGAATTAATAATAACTAATTAATAAACTAAATAATTAATAAACTAATAAATCCTGAGCGACGGAAAGATGAGGAGTACTGGCATAAAATTCTGATCAACTTTGCTCATTGTGAAGTTTGATCATGGATCTTCTGTGGACATATTTTACCAATAAATAAATGAAAACAATGGAAAGAATCATAGCCATTATGAGATAAAAAATGAAAAAAGAACCACTGGTAATATGCGGATCTAAAATAGAAAAATAAATAGTTTTTATTTATTTTTTTTTTTTTTTAAGGGAAATATGTGAATCTTGCATCCGCCATGGAGTGTTTGCGGGCCTTAAAGACCCGCAAATTTCCATTACCGCCCATGACCGCGGTCGCCGGCTACGCCCCAGATTCTTACTGGATAAACACACTTTAAACCCCCCGCGCTTGTTTGTCCCATACTCCCTTTTCAGGTCTAACTTCAATTTGGGACGCGCAGCCTAGGCAGCTGGCAGATGCCTTCCCCCCTGCCTAGGGGCAGGAGAGCTCTCTACAACAGAAAGCCCTCCTCCTTCTTCTCCAACAAGGTGGTCCTTACGTACTCTGCTACTTTGTTTCAGTTTTCGGTACTCCGTAGCATTTCCGGGACCCCCGTCTCCGGCCTCCAAATTGAGAAGGGCGGATGCCCCTCCGCGTAGCGCACACATTCGAAGACTGTGTACTCTACTGTATCATCCACGCCCGGACAGTGCAAGCACTCCTTTGTCGCCACCTTATGCCAATGCTCCAACATAACACGGCAATACCCGTGTCCAGTTAAGAACTGGGTAAGGTAGAAATCCACCTCCCCATGCTGTCGTCCCATCCATGCCTGCAGGTCTGAGAACAGACTGCGCGTCCATTGGGCATTTTTCTCTTGGTTCTTTTTCCATTGTTTCTTCCATGCTTTCATAGAGTTGAAGCGGGCGCGAGTGGAAGCCACTTCGCGCTCATCTACGCTCTCATAGATGAATTTCCGCTCCAACGCTAGCAGGTCAATGAAAATCACCGAAGCAACAACCTGGATCGCCTCTAGAGATACCGTGTGGTATCCGCAGGCGATCCTCACTGCCGCTTGCCTCTGTACTGATGATATTTTATGTCTGTACTTGGCAGTTTCTGTGGTCTTCGCCCAGACTTCTGATCCGTAGAGCAGGACAGAGTTGACGACTGACATCAGAAGCCTTCGCTGCCTTTTCACACGGCCTCTGAAATTGCTCCCAGAAGGTCAGCTTGTTATCAAGCTGAACTCCCAGGTATTTCACCGATGTTCTGGTTTGGATCGTGTGAGGGTTTCCGCCGTCGTCGATAATTACATTGAAGTCGGTGGGAACCCTTCGACGGGTCAGCAGTACGATCTCCGTTTTCGGCATCGCAAGCTGGAGCCCGTGATCGCCCATCAAGAGGTTGATCTGTCTCATGACTAGATTCAACTTCTCCTGGGTCACTTCCATGTCCCTTCTAGTTGTGGTCAGGGCCACGTCGTTGGCGTACCCGATCAGGGAAACTCCTTCCGGGAGGTGGACGCGCATTCCACAGATCCGGTCCGAGAACCGAACCTTGCGCGATGCCTGCACTCAAAACCCTTTCACGCCTTCCATCGAGCGTGTCGTAGAGCAGTCTCCGGTCCCGCAGGTAATCCTTTAGTACGTTATCCAGATACCTGGGTATCCGGAAATCATACTCGAGGGAGCAGATCATGTCATCCCACCTGCCCGAGTTCAAAGCGTTTTTGACCTTCAGCGTTACCAGAAGGACGTCCTTGCGAAATGCAGGCCGCTTTTCCCTCTCAGCCTCTACGGTATCCACGATACGCCGAATGGCGTCTATCGTGGAATGTACTACACGAAAACCATGCTGCTCCTAAGAGAGACCAACGCCCTTCTCGATTGCGCTTCTGAGCCTTGCCCGGAGAATGCTCTCCATCACCTTACCAATGGTATTTAACATACACAAAGGTCTGTAAGATGATAGAGAGTCCGGGGCTCCCCCCTTGCCCTTGTTCAAGAGCACGAGACGTGCCACCTTCCACTGCTTTGGGAACACTCAAGCCACCAAACACGCATTAAACATGCTTAACAGGATACCAGGGATTAGTTTGACCGCTCTTTTGAGCACTTTCGCCGGTATATCGTCTGGCCCTAGCGCCTTGCCATTTTTCATGGCCTTTATGGCCTTGACCATCTCACCTTCGCTGAACTGCGGCACCTCCTACCTGGGTATCACGTCAACCGGGTTTTCCTGGATGGGCCTTTCAGGGAAGAGAGCACCGACAATCCGTTCAGTCGCGTCCGTCATGTTATCGGCCCCAGTTCAACTTGACCATTACGACTTTGGAACCTAGGCCCCAGGGATCCTTGTTTACATCCTCTCGTAATGAACGCAGACATCGAGCCTTGCTTTGACGGATGGCCTTGGCCAGTCAGTGTTTGGCGTCCTTGTGTTCCTGAGAAAGTATGGCGGCCTCAGGTCTGTCTCGTGCTCTTTGCGCCTTTCGTCGTGTCCTGTGGCATTCCTCCCGGAGCTCAGCTATTTCGGGAGTCCACCAGTACACTGGCTTTTTCACTTTCCAGGGCCTGCGGTGAGGCATCGAGGCATTACAAGCCCCGCATAATAGAGACGTTACTTTCTTTACTAAGATTTCAGCCTCATGGGGAATTGTGGCCCCTCCATGCCAAGCGGGGATGGACGCTGACTCGATTCGAAGATACTCCTCGAATCTGTCTTCGTCCATTTTCAGGACGTTCCAACCCAGGGGGCGCCTCCTGTACGGAGGTCGTTGTGAGGTTCCTTCCAATACCCGGAAGGCTATGTAATGATGATCACTACCATTGTATTGATCATCCATCACCCTCCAGTCGCCTACTCTCCCGGACGCATCTTCTGTAGCCAATGTTATGTCCGGGATAGTAGCACCCCAACCCGGCCTCTAAAATTGTTTTTATTAATAAGATAATAATAATAAAAAAAAAAGAAAGTAAAAAAAATGAATGAATAAATAAATAAATTTACCTGAAAATTGATCAGGGTGAGAAAAAGCATCATTACAAGAATCGACAGTACATAAGATTTCAGACTCCAAAGTAAAATTTCTAATGCAGACATGATGATGTTGTAAAAATCCTTCATCACATTGACAGATATGCTCCAAACAAGAAGAATTCTGAGAAAAACATATGGAATGGTCATCACAGGTTTCATTTAGATGAGATACTGAAAAATAAAGAGAAAGAAAATATTTAGAATATAATAATGTAAAGAATAGTGGAATACCCCATATACCCCATATATATAAATAAAAATATATAATGAATGATAATTTATTTATATACCATAAAAACATGCACCGGATTCATATGTCATACCTGGGAGACAGATACTTATAGTAGATCCTGAAAAAAAGAGTACAAAAGTGAGTTTATAGTTATGTATAAAGCAGCGTGGTGAATTTATAGTTTTTTTATTTTCTCAAAAAAAAAAAAACAAAACTGATTATACTTACCAATAATTAAGAAGAAAATTACACACGCATATTTTAACATTTTTTTTTATTAAATTTATTTTGCTTATTAAAGTTTATTAATTAAATAATAATGATACGTACTCCAAAAAAATTTTTTGCGTATACTTTAAAGCATGGAAGTACAATGAATACTAACACATACAAACGGCTTACACGCATAGGTAGTTTACCATAAGAAAAAGTATGATAACAAAGTGGCCGTAGATAAAAGTAGTATTCTTTTTACCGACAAAATAAAAACACGAAATTAAAAAATTTAGAAACATGAATATAATGGAAAATATATGGTAATAAATATAATAATGAAAAATAAGTAGAAAATTAAGTTTTTTTTTATGAAATTAAGGTTGTTGTGTGGTAAATTTTTTTTTACACGAAAATTAAATAAAAAAAAATTTTTTAAGTATTAAGAAAAAAAATATCTTAGGTAAAATAAGGGATAAATATTTATTATGGAAGTTTTTTTTATATAATTTATAAAAAATTGAATTTTTAATTAAATAAAAATTTTTTATATAAAAATTAGATGTTGGGGACAAATTTTAATAGTTTTAGGAAAATAAAATTTTATTATTGGGAGATATAGGAAAGTTTAGAATAAGTTTTTTTTTAGGAGGTTTAAAATTAAAAAGGGGATAAAATAATAATGTTAGAAATTTTGAAACAAAAATATAAAATATAGGTGGAATAAAATAAAGTGTGGATAAAAATAATAATAAATGAACTTTATGGCAAAATAGTCTTAATAATAAGTAAGACAATACACAATATTAGAATATACAAAAATAAGAATAAAAAATTAAAAGTTATAGAAGAAAAATTATATTTCAGGATAATAATAATAGCATATGCATTTGAAGGGATAGAAAGAAAACCAATAAATAACAATCCAGGACTATTATATGAAAGAATTGGAAATTTAAGATTGTCAATTATTACATATAAAATATTTAATAAAATAGATTTGGATCCATTACTAAAGGCAGCACAAAAAAAAGCACAAGCAATAAATACAACGGAGAATTTATGTCAAAATACATGTATTTTCAAAGAAGAATTTAGCCATTTATATAACAAAATTAAAATTTCGGCGTCAGAATTATATCGAATATCTAACTCTATAACAAAAATAAAAAATATTAGAAATAATAAAAGAGAAAAAATACAGAGTGTTTTTCCATGGGTAGGAAAAATTGAACATATATTATTAGGAGTAGTAGATCAAGATTTAGAAATTTTATTAAGAGAAATAGCTTCAAAATCATATAATACAAGTAAAGAAGTAGCTCATTTATTACAAAATCTTACAGAAGTAATAAATTCAGAACTGAGTAATGTTAATAAACATTTGGGGAATTTCTCTGGCCAAATTCAGGAATTAAAAATTCAAGAAAATAAATCCAAGTATGAATTGCATTTAGCAAATGCGATAAATGATTTAAGAGAAGCGAGCCAGGAATTTGAAAGTCAAGTAATAATTTTAATTGATGCGATAAAGTGGGCATCAAATGGCAAAATACATCCAAATATTTAAACCAGAAACAATATGAAAATTCAATAAATATTATAAGAAATTCACCAATTAATGCAGAATTTCCATCACAAAGACATGATTTTACTCTTTCAGAACAATATTAATAACAACAATAACATTAATTACAGGCCAACAAAAAAAAAAGTCAAAACCCAGAAGGTAGACCTGACTAACTTTACGTTTTTTGGTGTTCTAAATCCAAATTTTCCATCCAAAATTCGATTTGATTGTCCAGATTCCCCCCAGCACCCCCCAGCACACCCCTGGGGGGGTTAAAATAATTTTTTTATAAAAATTTAAAATTTGTGCATATTCTTAGATATTTTGGTGTAAAATTACTAAAAATATTTATTCAAACTGTTTTCGATCTCCATATTAGCCCCTAAAGCACCCCTAGTATTAGTAATTAGACCCCCTAGGGGTCAAAAACTGATTTTATTAAAAAATTCAAACTAATGTAAATTCTTTGGTCTTATTTGTAGGAAAACTATAAATATTTATGCAATTATTTGTCAACTCCCGGTGAACCCCTGAAATACCCCTAGTATCGGTTACCATACCCCCAAGGGGTCAGAAACTGATTTTTAGTAAAAAATTAAAATTAGTGCATTTTCTTTGGTGTTTTGATGTAGGGAAATTTAAATCATTTATGCAAACCTCGTATGAGCCCATAGACCTCACCCACTCGATGTTGGTCACAACTCTTCTAGGGGTCAAATACTGGTTTTTTGTAAGATTTCAATTTTAATGCATATTTCTAGCTATTTCGGAGTACGTAATAAAAAAACATTTATGAGAACTATTTTGAATACTCATTTCAGGCACAAATCCAATTCTAGCTCATTTGTAATATGGTGAAAAATTCGTGCTTTATAAAAATTTTATATATAAATTGCAAAATATTTGGTCATTTGGTATTTATTTACGACAAATTTTTATGATGACGTACTCTCTTACTTTTAAATGATCTTTTAAGTTAACAAGGGGCTTTTCTTTTAAATTTTTTTTCCTGTTTTACATTTTCTTCTTCGTCGCTGTCTTCTAATAAATCTCTTTTTAAACTCCAACAATAGTCAACCAACATTCTTTCATCCCACCTACCTTGATATCGCTTTTCCATTACCCTAATGTACTGGTGGAATCTTTCACCCTTTTCTTCACTGTAGTCGTCTAAATTGCTCGGGAAATAATCTACATGTGTTTCAAGATAGTGCAGTTTTACATTCATTAGGCAACCAAGCTCTTTATAATTTTTAAGCAACTTTTTTATTTTCTCTTTGTAACTGTCACTTTTATGATGACCTAAAAAATTTTCAGATACAAATTTGAAACTCTCCCAAGCATTTTTCTCTTTACTTTCCATGCATTTTATGAACTCAGTGTCTCGAAAAAGTTTGCGAATTTCAGGACCATCAAAAACACCTGCTTTAATCTTAGCGTCTGTTTTTTTCTAGAATTTTTGCTGTATATACTTATATGCTTTACTCACTTTTCTATCTAATGCTCTGACGAACTGCTTCATTAAAACAAGTTTTAAGTGGAGAGGAGGGAGAAGCACATTTTGAGGTGGTACTAAGGGTTCATGGATAATGTTTGCTGTACCTAGAGTCAAGGAACTTCGAACAGCCCATTCCTTATTTATATAATGATTCTCGTGAGCACGACTGTCAAACATACACAAAAAGCATGAATACTTAGTAAAACCCGCTTATTGCCCTAGCAAGATAGATATTATTTTCAAATCCCCGCAAATTTTCCAATTGTGATCCTTATACTTTATTTTTTCAAGAATAAATTTCATTGTTTCATATTCTTCTGAAATATTTACAGAATGGGCTATTGCTATTGAACCTAGTACATTGGTATTATGTAAGAGGACAGCCTTTAGACTGCGTAAGGAAGAGTCAATAAAAAGTCTCCATTCTTCACTTTTATAAATACCGGGCTCAAAGCTGTTAATAAGACCTTTGACATCTGTGCAATACACAAGAGACTCTTCTTTTTTAAAAAAAGGTAGAAACTCTTTGTCTCAATTTCGATAGTAGGAACTTGATGTATCTTTTGTCGTAAGTCCATCATGTTTCATTTCTGATGCAAGATATTCTGCAGCATCTTTAGAGAATCCTAAGTTTCTGACAATGTCATTTAATTTTGCTTGATTCCATGGTCTTATAGGTCTCTCTTTTTTGCTATTATTAAAATATTCATCACTTTCAGAATCACTGTCCGGACTGCAACAATCTTCAGAATCGTCATCAACATCCATGTCACTTTCTGACTCTTGTGCATCCTCAGTAACATCCATTTCACTTTCATTAACAGTTGAATTCTCACTAACATTCATATCACTCTCATTCGTTACTGAATTGTCACTAACATCCATTTTACTGTCATTCATAAGCGGAACCATGCTTGTATTTGAATTTTCAATATTACCTGAAATAATAACATCATTATTGAAAGTTGGTAGGGTAAATGATATGGCATTTGAATATTTAACATGCTTAGAGCTTATCATACCAGTAAATGTTGTCATGCAAATATAGCATTCTTCTTCAGCTTTGGGCTCATTCCACATAGCCGGCGTTTCCATTAAACACGTTGTTTTGGTTTTAGATTTTTGACGATACAACATTGTCCTGCATGAATTACAAATGCTGTTTGGAACCCAAGCGTTTCCAATCCCAGTTATAACCTGCAAATTAAAATAAGATTTATATTTTTCTTCAGATAAAGAAAAATTTCTGCGATTCTTAATTGTTTCAAACTTACCGCATACGAAACAAAACGTAGAAATGTCTTTGTTGCAGTTATGAATGGAAATCCTTGCACAATTCTCACGGTCCGCCAAAGCGATTCCTCTGTCTAAAAGCAGCTGCGGTCTTTCATCGCATCAATTTAAAACGATTCTTAGATTTTTTATAGTAGGTGGTTTTTTTCTTGATGCATTAAACTCTAAGGTAGCCAAGTTACCCATTATCTTAGAGCTGCGGTCGCCAGATAACGACGACTGCGGGCCCGCTTTCGCACCCTGACCAGCCGCCGATACTGGGGTTATTTGCGCTGCAAATCCCCCCTGCATCGTAAACTTTTTTCTTTCTACTTTTGCCATGAAGGCATCAGTTTAACCTGGGAGCTTAGCTGGTTAAACCGTTATTCGCCTTCACCACGGGGAGGTGTCCTACTCGCAAAAGTAAATATGTAATAAATTCTATTTTAGAAAAATAAAATAAATTTCAGTATCTACTTATGACGAACATAAAATGTGGTAAGTATGAAATTGTTTTAATCAGTATATGGTACGTTTGAAACAAATAACAATCGTAGAATTATTTCTTTCTATGAGGAAAATATAAATCTTATTTTAATTTGCAGATTAATAACTGGGATAAGAAACTATTGGGTTCAAAACAGCTTTTGTTATCCATGTGGGACTACGTTGTATCGTCAAAAATAAAAAAAAAAGTATTTATGAAAACGCCGGCTATGTGGGATGAGCCCAGAACTAATGAAGAATACTATATTAAAAGGACTACATTTAATGGTATGATAGCATGTTTAATTTTCAAATGCCATCATTTACTCCACCATTATCATAATGATGTTACATTTTCAAGTAATATTGAACATTCAAAAGCAATCATAGTTCAGGTTTGGATGAAAGAGAAATGGATGCACAAGAGTCAGAGAGTGACATGTATGTTAATCAAGATTCATGTAGTACGCAAAGTGATTCTGAGAGTGAGGAAGAATATACAAATAGTAAAAAAGAGAGACGTATAAGATCATGGAATTAAGCAAAAATAAATGAAATGATCAGAAAATAAGGAAAACGTAAAGATTCTGCAGAATATCTGCTTCAAAAATGAAACATGGATGGACTAACGACAAAAGATACATCAAGATCATACTATCCCGTTCGAAGCAAAGAGTTCCTACAATTTTAAAAAAGAAGAGTCTCTTGTATATTGCACGGTGTTAAAGATCTAATTAACACCTTTGAGCCCGATTTTTACATAAGTGAAAAATGAAGACTTTTTATTGACTCTTGTTAACGAAGTCTAAAGGCTATTATTATCCTCTTAAATTTTAAGAACGTACCAGGTTCAATACTAATATCCCATTATGTAAATGCATCGTAAGATATTGAAATAATAAAATTTATTCTTGAAAAAATAAAGTATAAGGACCACAATTGAAAAATTGCTAGGATTTAAAAATAATATCCGTCTTGTTAGGGCAGGAATTAGGATTTACAAAGTATGCATGCTTATTGTGTATGTAGAACAGTCGCGATCGCCTGAATCATTAGAAGTTCCTTAACTCCAGGAACAGTAAACTTTATCCATAAAAATTTCCTTTAAACTTAGAAAAGTGAGTAAAGCATATAAGTATATACAGCAAAAATTCTCGAAAAAAACAGACGCTAAGATTAAAGCAGGTGTTTTTGATGATCCTGAAATTTGCAAACTTTTTCCAGACACTGAATTCATAAAATGCATGGAAAGTATAGAGAAAAATGCTTGGGAAAGTTTTAGCCATGTAGTTCAACATTTTTTAATTAGAGACAAAAGTGACGATTTCAACGAGGAAATAAAAAAATTGCTTGAAACTTATAAAGGGCTTGGTTGCCTAATGAACGTAAAACTGCATTATCTTCAAACACATATAGATCAATGCCGAGCAATTTAGGTGACTTCATTGAGGAACAGGGTGAAAGATTCCAACAGGACATTAAGGTAATGGAAAAGCGATATCAAGGAAGGTGGAACAAAAGATTTATCAGAAGACAGCGAGGAAGAAGAGAATGTAAAAAGCGAAATAAAATTGAAAAGAAAAGCACCTTGTAAACTTAGAAGGTCTTTTAAAAGTAAAAGAGTACTCATCATTAAAATTTTTCGTATGCCAAATTTCCCAATATTTTATAATTTATATTATATTTTTATAAAGAACGAATTTTTGACCACCTAACATATGAGCTAGAATTGAATTTGTGCCTAAAATGAGTATTTAAAAGAGTTCTCATAAACATTATTTCATTACATACTCCAAAATAGCTAGAAATATGCATTAAAATTGAAATCTTACAAATAACTAGTATTTGACCCCTACAGTTGTGGTGACTAACATCAAATGGGCGAGGTCTAAGGACTCATATGAGTTTTAAAATAAGTTTGCATAAATGATTTGAATTTTCCTAAACAAAAACACCAATGAATTTGCACTAATTTTAATTTTTTATTAAAAATCCGTTTTTGACCTCTAGGGAGTGTAGTTACTGCTACTAGGGGTACTAGTATTTGACCCCTAGAAGCGTGGTGACCAACATCGAGTGGGTGAGGTCTATGGACTCATACAAGGTTTGCATAAATGATTTAAATTTTCCTACACCAAAACACCAAAGAATATGCACTAATTTTAATTTTTTACTAAAAATTAGTGTCTGACCCCTTGGGGGTATGGTAACTGATACTAGGGGTATTTCAGGGGTTCACCGGGAGTTGACAAATAATTGCGTAAATACTTATAGTTTTCCTACAAATGAGACCAAAGAATTTACATTAGTTTGAATTTTTTACTAAAATCAGTTTTTGACCCCTAGGGGGTCTAATTACTGATACTAGGGGTGCTTTAGGGGCTAATATGGAGATCGAAAACAGTTTGCATAAATATTGTTAGTAATTTTACACCAAAATATCTAAAAATATGCACTAATTTTAAATTTTTATAAAAAAATTATTTTAACCCCCCCAGGGGTGTGCTGGGGGTGCTGGGGGGAAACTGGACAATCAAATCGAATTTTAGATAAAAAATTTGGATTTAGAAAACCAAAAAACGTAAAGTTAGTCAGGTCTACCTTCTGGGTTTTGACTTTTTTTTTGTGGGCCTGTGATATGACCGCGTGTATATGGTATTGTCTTAAATGCAGTAATTTTAATATGTTTAGACAAGTTTCAGGTACTAAATTTAAAGACTTAGAAGCAATGAGGACTATTAAAAAACAGGACAGTAATAAAATAATAAATAATTTGGAGATTGTGGAATTATATATCAAAACAAGTAGAAAGTTATCCAGAAGTAGATCAAAGGGTACCAGAAATAATAGTAATACCACGAGAGAGAACAGCACGTTATCGACCTAAGGAAATAATTTAACCCATACCCAAAAAGAAACCAAATGGTGACAAAACCAGATTGGCATTGTCCATAAATAAAAATAATAATATATAAATTATAGTTAGAAATTATAAATTATAGTTAGAAATTATTAATTGTTTAATTATATTTTTATGAATTTTTTATATATGTATAATGTAAAATAAGATTGTATTAGGATAAGTTTCCATGCTAACAGAGGTTTTCTGCAGTTTCCCGATGTGAATGTCGGCATGGTTCCTAATTAAAGACGGCCGGAGACGCAACTACCTACCCAAATCCTTACCCATATAAAAGTTTAAAAATATTAAAATTTATAAAATGTTAAAGTTAATAATTATATATATGTATATATTAAAGATTAAACAAATATAAAAAAGAAAGTAATTATATATTATATAAATAAGATATAGACATTAAGAACTTAAAATGAAAATAATACAACAAAATAGGTAAATAAATATAAAAATTTGTTTTTAATAAAATAATAATAATAATAAATGCAATTTAGAAATTTATGTTAGTAATAAATAATTAATAAATATGTAAAAATAAATATTATATGAAATAGTAAATAAGAAAACACGGGTTAATTTTATGTAAAGCTCGGTTGGGACCATTCCAGGAGGAATGGAAGGCAACCAGAGGTGTGTTGCGTAGGCATAGTATGGGAAGAATGTTAATATGTTTAATTTCGTGGAAGATGCTTAGTAAAAGAGATCACTAATAGAAAAATAATAAAAAACAATATGTGGGAATGGTATTTTCGAGCTTATAGATTGAAAGTTAATATAAAAAACAACATCTCTGACGTCAAAGAGCAACCTTTGAACTTGGTATAGAAAACGCCTACGACCACATAAAAATTCTTCCCATACAGTAGCTACATTCTTTACACTAGGTTCAACGCATATAAGCTACTTGACCCAACTTGACCCAAAATGTACTGTCCAGGGATGTCGCGGGGGCACTTCATTAGAATACTTGTTTGAGATCACTTGTTACTCTAATCTTAGTTTTATCGCATTGCATATTATTGGGATCTCGATACTAGCATCTTGTAATTATACTTATATTATGGAACTTGTAGAGTATTTTCAATAAACAAACAAGTTATATTCAACTACTTTGGTTAATTTATTTTCCTCTACAATAAACCAGCCTTAAAATAACTTTAAGGTCCAAATAAAAAGAATTCTCGCATCACCTGAGAATAAAATTTAATAATCCAGCAAATTCGCTACAGGAGAGTGGGTTAAATTTTTCCGATTTAAGGGAGGGGGGGCAAATGAGACTTAAAATAATTTAAATTTAGGGACTTTGAAAAATCTGGGGTTAGGGACTTAAAATAATATCGATTAAGGGACTTGGAATAATTCAGAATTAGGGTCTTAGAATAATTTTGATTTAGGGACCTAGAATAATACGATTTTATCGAATCAGAATAAGAAGGTGATAATTACAAATTATAAAATTAGAAAAATCTTTTGTAATGTTGCATAGCATTTGAATTATACCCAGCCCTCAGCTTGAAGTAAACTTTTTCCATGCATTTAGGTTGTGTTATATATACGTTTTTCAGATCTAGTTTTATTCCATTCGATAAGATTAATCAATTAAAACTTGAACGCGTTTTTAGTTATTTTTATAATTATTATTTTGTAAGATATATCTTTTTCTTTATAAAATTATAATTTTAAGTAATCCCCAAAGAATTTAAAAATTATATAATTAATATATATTATTATATATTTATTCAATATTTATTAATATTTTTCAGAATACAAAAAATCAGCTTGTGATAGAGAAAGAACAAGAATGCGGGACATGAATCGTGCTTTTGAATCGTTAAGATCTAAATTACCAATCTGCAAACCACCAGGAAAAAAACTATCAAAAATTGAGTCTTTAAGACACGCAATCAGCTACATTCGTCATTTACAGGATATACTACAGCCAAAAAACGAGATTATGTCATCGTGCATAGAAAATAAACATAACTGTGCTGTTTTTGCTGGTAAAGGAACTAAGGAAATCGAATCTGGTTTGGATGCAGTAAAATATTACAGACTTGATTATACTTCCTAATTAATTACATAATTAATACAGTCACAAATGAAATAAAATGTCTTACACAATAAAGTCTAATCAATTGTATTCAAATATTTCAAACCATGAAAAATAATAAAAATTTATTACTATATAACTAATTTTTAATAATCTAGGTTTAATAAAAAGTACTTGGTTACAAGAGTAGTTAATTTTTTTGAATTACTAACATTTCATTTCAACACATTTGGTATTTTTAGATTATACATAAAATAAAATTATATTTTATTGTATGGTTTATCTTGTTATTCAGGTTTTACTATTTATTTTTATTTTTATAAAAATTTTGGATAATTTTAAAAAACTCTTCATAGGTGCATCTGGCTGTTTTAAAGTGCCACCTTTGGCTAATGTAATCTTTCCAAATAACAATATTCTGTTGACGATTTTCATAAGACTAAAATTATTTTAGAATTTTTTAGGTTTTCTTAAACAATTTTTTAACATGGAATATGTCCATTGGATGAAGTATTTGAAAAATTTTGGCTCGGCAGGAGGGGGGGTGAAAAATTAACGTTTTTAGGGGGGGTGGTAAAATATTGACGTTTTTAGGGGGGGGGATGGATTTCGAATGTTTTCGACTTAGGGACTTAGTATAATTTGAAGTGCGAGTTAAGGTCTGATCAGGCTCTGATAAGAACAAGAACTTAGAATGCTTTAAGTTTATGAACTTAGGATAATTTATATTTCGAGGTTTATTGTAGTTTTAGTTTTTGGTTCTATTACTGTTATAAGTAAACATGTTCCATGCTCGTTGGTTGTGTAGTTACACAAACTGTTGTGTATATGTAAATACTGCATATATGTTGGTGAGCTCCCCCCTTAATTCTATATGTATAACCGCTCCGAGCCTCAGTGCTCCGCCAGATCGCAAGCTAGTAATAGCTGTCAATAAAGTTATACTTTATATTTAATCAATTGAAACTATATCATTAATAATCACCATCACCATCACAAAATCCATCAATTTATCCATCATTTTTGGCATCCCTGGGATAGAACCTACGGAAAATTGAAAGAAGCAAATCAAGTATATTGTAAGATTTTTGAGAAAAGAAAACATGTGCTTTAGAAAGAATTTCAAGATGGAGTATTAAAATTTGAATTTTGCAAAATTGGATATTAATCAAGTGTGGTGTTATTTTGAAAAAACTTGTGCTGTTTAAAAGATGAGCAAAAAATAAATTTATTTTAGTAAATTTATTAAAAATAATTTTTTTTTTTTTAAATTATCTTATAGTCATAACATTGCTAAAATGACTTAAATTATGATTGAAAAAACTTGTGCTGTTCGAAAATTGTCAAAAAAAAAAAGAAGTGAAGTGCTGAAAAAATTATTTACCCAAAATATCAAAATTTAAAAAGAGTGACAGTATCATTAGAAAATTTGAGAAAATTCATGCTGAAATAAAAAAAAAAAAAATTTTCAAGGTGACGTCATCGCTAGAAAAAAAGAAGAATTTGCCGCGAATTTGTACCACCCCACCATAAAAAATTTACTTTATCATCAACATCTTTACCGGGTCGGCGTGCGCATTTCTTTATGTTTCTTCGCCGTTCTATGGCCATTTGAGAGAAGCACTTTCAATGTGCATGAAAGATAAAGAAGAGGGGGCGAGTTCTGTAAAATATCATCGAAGCGGCAGCCGACGACGAAATTTACGCAACTACTTTCAATGATGGCAACCATGAACTCAATCTTCAAGTTTTGTCGGCTGCTTACTTTTTAAAAGATGAGTGTTATTTCTATGTTTTTTACCATAAGTACACTTTTTTATCTTATTTTTTTTATGATTAAAACTGATACTCTTAAAACTTATTATTATTTTAAAGTATCTGCTTTGCAATTAATCAATTGTAGTAAATTAATTTTTTTTCTGCTAAATATTTATATAAACAATTATTTAAATTAAAATGTAAAATATTAAATTCTTTTATTTTCTTTTATATTGTTTTAAACTATTCTAAAAAATAATTAATATAATAAGGAGTAGGGAGCTCGTGAAAGTGTGTGAGTAAATTCTATCCATTTGGCATAAAACATTTACTTGGCAATTTGTCTATTGTTTACAAAACAAAACATAACCTATAAAATTAAAAATCTTTTTTGCTTTTTCAAATAAAATTTAAAATTTTCTTTTTGGTTATTTTAAATAAAATTTATAATTTTTTTTTTATTTGTTACTAACTTGTGTAAAATTAAATTTAATTTAAAAATTAAAATTGAGTTAATTTAAATTTTTTTTTGCCAGGTTATGTAAACTATTATTGTGTGTTGTTAAGCTATTATTTTATTTGAGCATAGTCTAATTAATTTTGATGTTACCTAGGTTACAACATTGGCGTTTTTGGACTGGTGATCTGGATTTAATTGAAACTACCTGGCTGAACCTCAACCATTGGGGACCCTGATGATTCTTGACATTCCATTTGCTGCACAAATACAACATCAGGTCATAAGGAGGCTTTGGGTCATCCAGGGTTGATTTTGCGTCACCAGTTAAGCACATAAAGTTAACTTTTCTATTGTTGTAACCTTAGTTAATATTATTTGAACATTATATCAAAAATTATTGTACAAGAAAGCTAATTATTAAATGCTCAAATGCACATTGTTTTTCTATTTGAATATATAATCTTGAATTAAATTAAAATCAATTTAAATACTTTGTACAAAATCAGACAATAGGCTTTAACTATTTCTCAAGTTGTAAATATAAGATAATTTTCTTTTTAAAATTGGATCATTGATGATTTTAAATACTTTAACTTTTTTGATTTAATAATTTTAACTAATTTTTAAATTAAGTTGACAATTAATTTTAATTTTCATGTGTAATCAATGATTAGTTTTTTAAAGAGAAATTATTACACATGATCAGTGTTATAATGTATTATCATGTGATTTCATAAAGTTTTTGTTTCAAAAAACACTCGATTATAGTTAACAGTCTGGGATATAATTGTGTATTAAAAAAATTATTTAAAATTAATGTCATTTTAGCTTCTCAAATATTTTAAAAATTATTAAATTGTAACAATGGCATTAATATTATTAGAACACGCAGGATTATATCCTTGACTTAAAAATGCCTATAAAGCCTTTGAAGATGCTGGTAATATGACAGCATCTAATTGCAAAATTAGGATGAAACACTTAGAAAATTTGTGGTCAACTTATGAGCAAAATAACATGTCTTTAATTGCTCATAGAGACTATGCCCAACTTCAATCTCAACCATATTTTACAGAGAATCATTTTACTGCTATAGAAGAATTTTACATACAAAATATTTGCCTTTTTCAAACCTTTCTAGATGCAAACCAAACAAAAGAAAAAATTGATCAACCTGTACCTAGGCCTCATGTAGTAACGTTAGATAATGAGAGACTACCCTCATTACAAATACCTCACTTTAGTGGTGAATATACTGCATGAGAGTCGTAAAAACACAAGCGCGCTTCAATATATATGTATAATATAACGATGGCACGAGGTTGATTCTAATTCCTGGGATCGCGGGAATTTATCACTAATGCTGACGATGGGACGTGAAAGGGGTATCACTTGTAATAATAAAAACTCACTTTAATTAATTAATAAAAATATATAAACAAATCATTTTATTCAAACTATTTAACTATTTCTATTAATATTTTACACTTTATAATTAAATCTAACTATATTTCACTGTCTATAAAATTGTCTATTTTCATAATCATAAACCGCTATAATATCACTTCGAATTTCATAAAACGTAACTTTTTCATAAGACTTCTTCACGACACACACAATAATATTTCTTGTTCATTACCTTACTTCAGCAGACTCTTTTCTTGATCTAATTTCCAATTATAAACAAAAAAAAAACCTTGCTTTAATTATTAAATAAACTATTTCAAAAATCCTTCAATATATATATTTCAATACAATTTCGTTGACTCCAAGCAGTAATAATAAAGATGTCCGCTATGAGAATCTTGTAATGTTTTAAAGGCTTATTAATCAATTTAGATAATATACACTTAATTACTGATTCTAGCCGCGACAATATTATTAACTAATAATTTATTAATCAATTATCTTTTTGAATACTGGATCACTTTAATCTATTACTATATCAATTCAATTCTAATAAAACTTTACTAATTTATCAAAACTTTCTTATTATCATTAAAAACATGTGCCTAATTCAATCAAGGTCCGCACATGAATGCTCGTTGCCGGCTCCTCTTTTTTTGTCCTCTCTCTCTTCTCCTTCGTCGCCTTTGCGGTCACTCTATATTTTTCGTGTGTCGTGCGTGTGTGCTGCTATTACTTGTTACACAAATCAATCATTTCTTATACAAACTATCGCGCATCAATAATCTTCCGCGCACTTATGAAATTTAGCATTTCCGGGTCTTATAGCAACGCTATAATTTATAACTACTTCTTTATTTAAGAAATTGCGTCTTAAAAAAGAACCTGCTCAACTGCCTGTATCAGGAATTGGTGGTAAAACTGATCTTGTTTGCTAAAATATGGTAAATCTTCAGATTAGACCTCACTTTTATTCAGATTGTGTACTTAACGTCGATGCTTTTATAATACCAAAAATTTCGTCTTACGCACCTAATTCAAGTATTGATCCTATTAAATTCCCTCATATTAGACATTTGCAATTAGCTGATCCTGGATTTGCTAAAAATGGTCGCATAGATTTGCTACATGTTCAATTTGTCACTCCTCTTATTTATTGGTGAACCTATTAAAGGCCAAGAACATGAACCTATCGCAACCAGCTCAGAGCTTGGCTGGATAATTTCTGGTAATTCAGGTATCACTTCAAATTCTTGCTTAAGGTCTTATGCAGCTTGGACAAACAATTTTAATGCATTCTAAATTATCGACGCTACATGCATATGTGACATCATATATGTATTAGTATAATTTCAGGTTATTTACATAGTTTTTATTTATTTATTTAAAATTTAAGTCTATAAGGTGGGGAAAATAAATTGAAAATTTAATCTTGGATCATTTATTTATCATTTCGTGCTAACTTTAATCTCCTGTGTCATCATTTTCATATTTTTTTAAAGCTCCAAAGTATTGCTCCTATAAGATCAATGTTAAAGCTCCGATTTTATTTTCTTAATTACAAAAAAGTTAATACTAAAAGAGGGATAAAATAAAGTTTATTTAAGTTTTAAAATGTTTAAATTTTCATAATTTTCCTATTTCATTAAGCTCTGTCATCATTTTAATCAAGCTGCATAATACCTTAATGATGACTAATCTTCATATAAACTCTGATTTAGCATTTAATTTAGAAAGATTTTGGCAACAAGAGGAGATTTCGATCTCTCCACAAGCTTTGCTTACTCCAGATGATCACAAGCAGGCTTGTGAAAATTATTTTATTCAAACTATGCTATTTTGTATACATCTAAATAAAGCATAAATCTATAAAAACGATTTCTTTAATTTTATTTTAATTTTCCACAGATATAATGGTTATTAAGGGGCCTGGCAAGTTAAGCAGTTTCTGAAGATAATAAATTGTTGTAATATAAGATAATTATATTTAAAGTACAGCCTGTGAGCTCAACGTGAAAAAGCTGTATATCTCACAACATTTATGGTCCAAAAACTATAATATATTTATTAGGAATTAATACTTTTGCTGAAGTAAAAGTTTATTTAGCTTAGGCCATATAATTTCATCTCACAACGTTTATGGCCCAAAAGTTATTATATATTTATTAGGAATTTATACTTTTGCTTAAATTAAATGTTACTTAGTTTAGGCGATAAAATTTCATCTAACAACATTTATGGGCCGAATGTTTAATTATATAATAAAAGTAGATCCATTACGAAATTAAATAAATTTTAATCTCAAAACCCTTTTTTTCTGTACCCCAAAAGTTCAGATTCAGATGAATTTGTGAGATTAGGAAACCACAATAAGACTTAAGGCGGCTGTCTCAAAAATGTCTAATTTTTTTTCAATTTTTTTTTTTGTTTTTCTTGTAAAAAAGTATTCAAAAATACAGAAAAAAATTTTTAAGAAAAAAAAAATATGGTTTTTGAGTTATGAACATATTACTCTACAAGAACAAATAGGCGTTTATGTAAAAAAAAAACTTTAAACTTGTTTTTCTCAAAATGACTTCTTCGTTTACGGTGCCCAGCAGAACTTAAAAACTAATAAAGATATTCATCTACAATTTTAGCAAAGTATTTATTAAAGTAAAAGCCGGTGAGCCTACCACGGGCTAGGCATAATTTGCAATAGAAAGATGATTATTGCCTGTTTTTGGTGCATTTTTGAACCTAAAATTCGTATTTTTTCTTTCAAAGTACACCATCTTGTCAATTTTTTATATTTTTGGTTTATTGTGGTTCACTCACTGAAGAATGTTATAAAGAATAATATATATATTTTTTTTTTAATTCGGATGTTTATTATAGGCGCTATGATGGCACCCGTTTTGCACCTTTTTTTTCGAGCCTCTGCTTTAGCGCCCTCTGCAAAATGAACGATTTGAGAAAAACAAAAAAAAAAATTTTTTTCATATTATTTAATGTTATTGTAAAACATGAAAAAAAAAATTTGTATAAATTTGCAATAAATTCATTTAAAAAAAACAGTTTCAAAATCACTTTAAAATCAACTAAAAAATGAGACAGCTGCCTTAACTTAGTTTTAATTATACTTTAATTTATTAAAGTTTTAAAAATATTGTTAATTCAATCAATATCAGTATTTTGAAATATACTTTTGCTGAAATTAAATTTTACTTAGCTTAGGCCTTAAAATTTCATCTCACAACATTTATGGCTCAAAAGTTATAATATATTTATTAGGAATTTATATTTTTGCTGAAATTTAATTTTTTGCCCTCCCGGGCGTAAAACTTTGCAAAAAATTTTCTGCACTCGTTCCACGCCTAGGTGGGCAAAAAATATTGTATATAAGCACCATGGGCGAAATACTTTAGACACTAGCGTGAACACATATCACTCGTACCCAGCTTCGCCGAGCACTCATGCTAGTGCTTACGCTAGTGCTAAAACTTGCGCCCTTGATACTTAATATACTATTACTTAGCTTAGGCCATAAAATTTCATCTCACAACATTTATGGGCCGAAAGTTTAGTTATATAATAAAATTAGATCTATTAGAAATATTATAACGAAATCAAATGAATTTTAACTCTGAACCCTTATTTTGTGAACCCCAAAAGTTCAAAGTTGAAATTCAGATGAATTTGTGATTAGGAAACAGCAAGACTTAACGTAGTTTTAATTTTACTTTAATTTATTCAAATTTTAAAAATATTGTTAATTTTATTTTTCATTTTGGGCCACTTACGATTTTATTTTAAGTGGTTGCATTTTTCAAATTGACCGGAAACCAACTTTTTCATGATGAAATTTAGTCAAATTTTACGATAATATTGGCTAAGGTAGTCCAGGTAAAAAGAAAAATTTTTCTCAATCATATGTATGTATGTATGTATAAAAAGTACTTGGTTTTCAAATAATTAAGCATTGTTAAAGCCTTAATAATCAAAAACCTTAAAAAAAAACCAATTTTCGGGATCAAAAATTTTTAGCCGAAATAAATATTTTTTTTAGAATTTCGTGAAAACGTCAATTTAATACATAAATAATAAGGTAAGAAAAAAGTTCTGAAAAAAAGAAAATTTGGCCCAGCGACTTAATTTACATATGAACATATATTTTTTAAACCCATTTTTTACCCTTATAGTCCATGTTTATCCCTGGGAATCGATTTGTACAGCGAGATCTCATTTTCTTCTGATCGGACCCAATGGGCCCCTGGATATCTAATTCTTGTAATAGCTCTTTCTAAAATCCTTGATGTTATAGGTGAAAATCAGAAGCAATGAATTAAGCCTGCTTACATAAATGAAAACTACTTGATAAATTAGATTTAAATTAGAATTTTATAAAATTTGGATTTTTTTTATCAAATAATTTTCAATTATGCAAACAGGATGAATTCATGGCTCATGATTCTTACTTGTTCAAAAATCCAGAACTTGGTAATAAACCATATCGATGAATTCCCAATAAACTTTTATGTTTATATAAGTTAGACTCTGTTTAGAAGCTGGTTTTAAATTAAAATACATTTTGGTATTCACCAATAAAGAAGTAGAAAAAACAGTAATCACTTGAACAGGTTTATTAGGAATTCATCGAAATGGCTCTTTCTAAAATCCTGGATGTTTTTATGGGTAAGAACCAGAAGCAATTTATTAAACCTGCTTAAATAAATGAAAACTATTTGACAAAGTAAATTTAAATTAGAATTTTATAAAATTTGGACATAAACTGTATATAAAATCCAGTAATGGCTTTCCAATGCTTTTTGAGAACGCATTAATGAAACTAAACTTGTAGAATACTAATTACGTGGATTTTATATCTTTTTAGGTCCAAATTTGATTATAAATTCTAGTTTAGATTTTATTTATTAAATAATTTTCAATAATGCAAACAGTATGAATTCATAGCTCATAATCATGATTCTTACTCGTATAAACATCCAGAACTTGGTAATAAACCATATCGATGAATCCCAATAAACTTCTATGTTTACATAAGTTAGACCTGAGTTAGACCCTCTTCATAGCAACTGGTATTATGTTTAATTATCACACTAAATTTCCATTTAAGTTTTTTAGGTTTAATAATAATTATTCACTTGTAAGCTATAATAAAAATCATCAATTTTCTTTTATATATATATTATTAAACTAAAATAATAAAATAATAAAATATCACATTTTATTTTATTAGTATTAAAACATCTTGCATTGACGAGAGCAGACTTGCAGCAGACGCTATGCAATACTCCGTTTGTGTATTATTATACGTGTTTGTGTATTTTTTATGAATAAAATACGTGATGATAAGTAAAAATCGAAATTCTATAATCAAACTCGATTTTATATTTTATAAAATTTTAATTTTTTTCATATTTCAACAATATTATAATAAAAATAATAAAATAAATATTTTTATTTATAAAAAAACAATATATTCTTAAAAAATATTTTATAAGTAATATATTTTAAGTATATATAATGTAAAAATCGAAGTTCGATAATCAAACTCGATTGACTTGGAGCTCTTGAAGGTCATGTCAAAATTAGAGAGAGAAACCTCAATTTCCTGTATATTAGTGCTTCTAAGTTTAGGGACTTAACTTAGTCACACACCCTAGTGGGTGCCGTAATATGTTTCGACAAATTTTAGTACATAAAGATGATAGAAAATTTCAGCAAATATTATGGCGGTATAATGAATCAGAAGACTTATAATCTTGGTCATTAAAAACCGTAACTTATGGGATAATAAGCAGCCCATACCTTGCAAATCCTGTGATTAGACAGTTGGCTTTAGACGAGGGTCATCGTTACCCATTAGCTGTAAATATCTTAAATCGCAAAACCTATATGGATGATACTTTATCTGGCGGTCACTCACTCTCAGAAGCTATTAAAAAATAAGCCGATCTAATACGAATTTGCAAGGTAGGTGGTTTCTCATTACATAAGTGGATGGCAAACGATCCTGCGTTGTTGAAATTTCCTGTTGCAATTCGTGCTGAGACAAAGTTGGCTAACTCTTGTTTTAATTTGCTAGGCTTGAATTGGTGTCCTAACACCGATCATTTTACATTTGATTTTGAGTTAGACCAACTAAAAACTGATCTTACAAGGAGGCAGGTACTTTCTGCAATAGCTAAATTATTTGACCCACTTGGATGGTTCGCACCAGTGGTTGTTACAGCAAAAATTTTTCTTCAGAAACTATGGAAAGCCAAAAATCCTAAAATTGATTGGTATACGAAATTGCCTGACACTTTTAAAGATGAGTTTAAGAGTTGGTATGCTAACCTTCCTGCTGCTAAAACAAATAAAATTTCTAGGTGGCTAAAATATGTCCCGGAAGCTAAGTATGAGATATATGGATTTGCAGATGCTTCCGATAAAGCATACGGTGCCTGTACATATTTAAAATTTACGCTACACGAGAAGAGCACTGTGCACTTGCTACAGGCTAAATCTATGGTTGCCCCTTTGAAACCAATTTTAACTATACCGAAGTTAGAGTTGAATGCTGCACATTTACTGACAAAATTAACTGTGAAAGTGCTTAGAGCTTTAAAACTTGATGAGGTTAAAATATATTTATTTTCTGACTCTACTGACGTATTATGTTGGCTAAAGGAGCATCCTTCTCAATGTGAGAGATTTGTTAAACACAGATGCTCAGATATTCATACTTTGCTTCCTGAGGCATTTTTGTCTCATGTTAGGTCCATCGACAATCCTGCTGATGGCGTGTCCAGAGGCTTACCTCCAGATCAGCAAGCCTTTTCTCTTTGGTGGGAAGGGGGAATAATGGTCAAAAGACCAATAGACTTACAGAATAGTATCTTGAGTAAGTCCGTGAATATATTAAATGTAGATTGTCATGCTGTGAATTATAAAGAACCTGAAAAAGTCGTTATTTGGGACTTGGTCGATAGGTACTCTTCTTTACCCAAGCTTCTAAGGAATACATCCTATGTAATTAGATTTGTAGATAAATTACTCATTAAAAGCAAAAATAAGCTAAAACAAACTTCTTATATTTTCAATAGTCATTGGTTTAATGTAAAATACTATTTAGGTTTCTGCAAACTGGTTTCAGTTTAGGAACTAGTAAGAGCTAGAATGCTATGGACCTATTTAGTTCAACAAAGTTACTTTAAAAAAAACATAAAATTAATTTCTACTAATAAAAAACCGGATAACTTGAATTTACGTCATCTATATCCATTTTTCGACCAGCATTTGCTTCGTTTAGGCGGTCCTATTCATCTGTCCTTACTCGATTATGACCAAAAACACTCTTGGATCTTGCCAAGTGCTCGTTCTCAAATCTTTTGGTTGATTTTATTCATGAAAAAACGTTGCATTGTGGTGTACGATTGACGCTTTCAGCTTTAAGGCAAGAATTCTGGGTGATTAAAGGTAGAAATTTGGTAAGAAGTAGAATTCACAAATGTTATGCTTGTATTAGATACAAGGCTAACACATTGAATAAAATAATGGGCATACTCCCTGCTTGCAGAGTCACTCACCCTAATAAGCCTTTTAGAGTAAGTGGAGTGGACTATGCGGGTCCTTTTGATACCCTTAGATTTAAAGGTCGCGGTGCTCACAAGTCACTTTATAAGTCTTATATAGCTGTTTTTGTGTGTATGAACACAAAAGCAGTTCACTTAGAGTTAGTCACTGGCTACTCTAGTCAAGACTTTATTGCTGCCTTCCGGAGATTCACGTCAACTAGAGGACAATGTTCTGAATTGTTAAGTGATCAGGGGACTACCTTTTTTGGAGCCAATAGGATTTTCAAGGAAATGTATGAAGCTTCTTCTGAATACCTTGTGGGTTCTTTGGCAAGCAAAGGTACAACCTGGAAATTTAACTCCCCAGGAGCTCCTCATTTTGGCGGAATCTAGGAAGCAGCGGTAAAGTCAGAGAAGCATCACATTCGAAGGGTGGTTGGCGATCGTCAGCTAACCTTTGAAGAATTTTACACACTGCTTAAACAAATCGAGGCTTGTCTCAACTCACGCCCGTTGGTCCCTCTGACTGATGATCCATCTGACAGCAGTTTTTTATCTCCTTCGTTGCTATTAACCCAGTCCAAGTCTTACATTCTCCCGGAACCCAATTATGAAAAAGTTAAAATCCCTCCGATAGAAAGGTACAAGTTAATTCAAAACATGATGCAGGACTGGTGGCGTTTTTGGTCTGCGGAATATCGAAGTATTGCTAAATGCCCCTACAATATCAATGAGAGTGGCTATTACCGCTATACGGGGCGTATGTTTCTATACCAGCTTTGATGTAAGTAACCACTCCATGTAGAGCCGTTTCGGTAGATTTCCTTCTTTGATAAGCATGTTAGCTTACTGCGAGGGAAACGATACCAGTTCTTCGTCCATTTTTCCTGTTGACTACTGTTACAAGAGTTTTAAGGAGAAATTATCCTTCTCTACAGAGTGTCCTACTTTTTCGCATTTCAGAATGAAGGCTACTCTGGACGTTCTTCAGCTAATTGTCACGTAACCAATTACCAAGTACGCCCTGAATAGCTTCGTAAGTGGACTCACTAAGCAAGCAAGACCTTTTCGCAGCAGCTTGGAATAGATGCCATCAAGTCTAGGGAACTTGTAGGTTGCAAAAGATCACTAAGATAACCTTATCCGCACTGATTGTTTCATGGACTGTTTTCCAATCCTCTCTGTTTGTCCTCTTTCTGCTCTCAGGAGATTCAGGAGTTCGTTCTCGAAAAATTTCGGAAAAGTAAGTTGTCATCATGAACCTGAGATTCTCCATGGAGTTATCGGGGAAGCTTTCATCCGGCCCCTTTATCTAACCTGAAGTCCAGTTTCCACCATTGGACAGTACTCTGAGTAGTCTAGCGGTTCCGAGGAAGCCCTCGACTTCTCCACAGAAGTCCCTCCAACTCGACAGTCTAGCTTTCCTAATTTTGTCCTTAAATGTGATTAGACTCTTAAGCTACTCCTCCCTTAAACAGGGGCTTCTTCACTTTTTCCACATAAGAATCCTGACCTTTTTTTGAGCGTCAAGATCCTTACTGAACCAGACGTCACCTCACTTCTGACATTTGAGGTTCAAGGGGCAGTTGGCCTCATATGAATCCATGACTGCCTTCTCGATTGCTTTTTTGATTGATTCCCCCAGGGAGTTAATGTACCCGTCCCAATCAGTATTTCTAGGATTTCTAGAGTACTCTGGTCCGTGTCCACTACCCTCCAAAGAAAAGTGAATGTATTTCTGATCCAAGAGAGATTTCTCGTCTGAAACCCGCCAATTTTGAATGAGGTCATTCAGGTATGGTATACAAACTGTTATCTTAATAAGGGTCTTGCCCCTAATGTTTGAAAAAGTAGGTACGGTCCCCCTATTAACAACATCTAATTTATTATTTACTAAGAATTCCAGAAAGTCATGGTTTCTACTATCGCTAATCCGACTCCCCCACAAAGCGTGGTGCGAGTTGGAGTCACATCCAGTAATCAGTCCCGAGCCTCCTAGTTTCTTATATTCTGCCAGTGCCTTCAGACTGTCCAAAGGCACCGCGTTCCTGAAGGGAAGATACGAGGACGCTATTATGACTTCTCTATCTACCCCGTCATTTCCAGCTACCTTAACTCTAATAGTAGTTAGATTCTTATTAGTATGTTTAGGTATCAGTTCGGGTTTCAATCTCCTGACTACAATACAGGTTCTTGAGTTAGTGAAGGTTGCCCAGATTAACGTGCCAGCCTCATTCAGTCCCTTTATTTCATTATGTAGAATCCAAGTTTCCTAAATAAGGGCCTGTGTGCTACGCTGAAAACATTCGAGTAAACTGTGCACTTGCTGCTTTACAGTGTTGCAAATTGATCTAGGTAAATGGAATCTAATGTATGTGCATACATATTGCATAAATAATTCAATTTTACTTGAAATTCCAATGTTTTTCTCTTTCTATAAAAATTTATTCAGAAATATATATATATGTTACGGGTAGAGTCCGATCTCTGGATAAACCTAGGACTATCCAAGCGGAGTTGGATAAAGTCTGGTTCTTACTTTTTTCATCTGCTTTGTTCAAATTTATCCGGTACCGCTTGGGTAGTCCTAGGTTTATCCAAGAGGCTTGTATAAAGTCCGTTTAGTAAAAAATGTTAACAAAAAAAAACTTATTTCACCATATTATTTTTTTATTTTATTTGTCATAATTTTATACTCAAATAATTTTTCGATTTAGTCAAATTGAATACTATGTATAAATTTATTTTTATTTATTTATACAAGACAAACTGCTATGACATTTTGAGTTGCATTTAAGTCCATTTATTTTGCACTTGCATTTATTAGTTTTGCAACCTTGTTTGCGCTTTTGAAACATCTATGTGGTTTGCATTCATGGGTGTAAATTGTTTCCGCAAAAATTTTTTTTCGATTGTTCCATGATAATTAGGTAATTTATACCATCCATAACTATATGCATGGAAAATAATATTTAAAATTTCTACTTAATTTAATTATTTTTTGTTTAATAACAAATAATTATTTACATTATTCGCATTAATACTAAATTCTTGTCAAATATAAACAAATAATTTATATAGCATAAATAGTATAAATTTATTCATAGAATTATTTAAGTTGACTAAATCAAAAAATTATTTGATTATAAAATTATGACAAATAAAATAATAAAATAATATGGTGAAATAATTTTTTTACTAAACAGACTTAATTCAAGCCTCTTGGATATTTTTAGGAGTATTTGAGCGGTACCAGATAAAGTTGCACATAAAAGATGAAAAAAATCAAGAATCGGACTTTATCCAACTCTTTTTGGATAGTCCTAAGTTTATCCGGATAGACCTTGGTCTATCCAGAGATCATACTCTACCCGTAACACATATATATATATATATACAGAATATAAATTTAAAATATGTAAAATGCAATCGTCGCTTATATATACGTTGAGTAAAAAGTAAAAAAATTAAGTTTAAAACACTTTAAATTCCAAATATAAAATTTTTAAATTTTCGCTAATTTTGAAATTTTGTTAAATTTGCGCTTTTGCCTGACAGCTAGTTTGTAAAAAAAAAAATCAAAAAAGCCGCAGTGACACATGAAATTAGATACTTCTAGAAGTAATTTAAAACCGGTTTTAAGTGAAAAGCTCAAAAATTGAGTCCAAGAGTAATTTTTGACCTTTTTGCCCCACTGTGCGTACTAACAATGCAAGTTCAATACATTTGAAGCACCAAATTACACCAAATGGTTATGGATGAGTTTTTTATGTTGAAAAAACATGCCAACTACCCTCCGTTCCTACCCTGCGTTCCTTCCTCTGGGCCTCTGGGTCTTCTGGGCCTAGAAACGCATGGCTCAATGTTATAATAGATTTTTTTGGTAATTTTCAATGAAACGCCAAAACCTCGCAAGTTGACCACATCTCTTCTGATAAGTTTCATTTTTTTGGTTTAAGTATCATCATATTCATACATATTCATACGCCGTAAACTGCAATTTATTATCACTAATTATTTCATCACTGTAGCCAATTAAACAAACGGTCATTTTTAGCAATTTTTAAATGCTGCCAAATTTGTAATTTCTGACAAAAATGAGTTTTATAGGTCTGAAAAAATTTGTACAAGCTTGAAGTTTCCAAAACTTTTTTACTTTACCTTTTTCAGTTTTTTGTTAACTAGATATGATAATTTGAAGTCACAGTCTCAATTTTACGATATTTAAAAAAGTTCATTTTTAATGTTAACTTTGAAGAGCTATTTCTTAAAAACGAGTCAAGGAAATGAGACGAGTAAACAATTTTTGGAAATTTAAAGCGTTTACGAATTTTTTCAGACATATAAAACCCATTTTTGCCAGAAATAACAAATTTAACAGCATTTTAAAAATTGGTGATTTTTAACTAAAAATGACCATTTGGTTAATTTGCTGTAGTGATAAGAGAATTAGTGATAATAAATTTCGGTTTACAAAGTATGAAACGTGATACTTAAACCAAAAAAATGAGACCAACCAGAAGAGTTTTGGTTAACTTGCGAGGTTTTGGCGTTTCATTGAAAATTATCAAAAAATCCTGTTTTATAACATTAAGCCCTGCGTTTCTAGGCCCAGAAGGCCCATTGGAAAGAACAGAGGGTAGTCGGCATGTTTTGTCGAAATCACAAACTCATCCATTACCATTTGGTATAATTTGGTGTTCCAAATGTATTGAACTCCCCTTGTAACTCATTACCTACATTAAATATTTGGATACTGCAAAGTCATTTTGTCCTTGCAGAAATTTTGTCCACGTTCTCAAGTTAAATGCATTCTTAATATCAAGGGTATACAAGAGAGTAATTTTACGTCAGTAATGATTCCCGTTTGGACCCTCGTTATCGCGTCAACGGCCTCCTTCACTGCCCCGATCATATACCACCATTTAGAATACGAGGTTGCAGCATCTTTTCGAAGCTTTTTCCTGCTGTTTCAAAAGTCCTAATGGTCCTTATTTTATTATATCCTACTTCCTTCCAAGAATTTCCTCTTGTCCCATCATTAAAACTTGTATAAATTGTTCTTTTTTCAGCTTATTAAGCTTCCAACTTCTTGCTTTTAGCCTGTATTCCTTTCCAGGGGGCTGTCGCTTGTACTGAATTTCAAACGAAATGTAATGGTGGTCAATCGCTATAAAACCTAACACAACGTGCTAGTTATTTACCCTTGTGCTCAGGCCTTTTGATGCGAAAGACACATCAATTATTATTTGGGTGTAATTGGCCCTTTTGAAGGTTATGGTGTTACCAACATTTAGAACAACGAGGCATAGCCTCGACACCATTTTTGGAGTAAAAAGTTCCTCCCCTTTTGAGTCAGTATAGGGCAAAAAAATCACCTGCTACAATTATGTTACTACTCTTCTCTCTCTCAAAGTCTTCTATTTCTGCCAATTTCGTACAGTTATCCTATATACGCCCTGTCAGTATTAGGTAGCAAGTTAAGTAGGCACATAAGTTAAGATTTTACTCCTAATCCAAGCATTGATTTATATAGATTTTAATAACTTATTAAATTATTGTTATTGTGCAACCTGTACTAAGAACATGAATTTTTGAAAAAGTAGATTAAAGTGCATACAAATGCATTTGAATACAATATGCATATGAAAATGCATATACAGTGTGGAACACAATTACCGCAGTTATTTACATTGCTTTAATACATGTTAGCAATATAATAATTCGCGGTAATTGTGTTCCACCCGGTATATGCTTGGATTTTAATCGCTTTATTTAAATATTTTTATTCAACTAGTTTATAATGTTATTATTAAATTTAATAATTCGAAAGAAAATAATCTTTTATATTTATTTTATTTTGTTGATATCAGATACGTATTTTTTTACAATATAATCAGCATCACTTACTTATGTATTTTTATTTTTATTTTTATTTTATTTTTTCTCAGCAGGATACCAGGGATTACTTTAACGCAGCGTTCATCATTTTGTCAGAGCTCCGCTCGGTATAGTTTGGCCATTATGACTTTGTAACCAAGGCTCCAGAGGTACTTGTTTACGTCTTCACGTAATGAACGCAGGCAATGAGCCTTACTTTGGCTAATGGCCTTGGACAACCGATGCTTAGCGTTTTTGTGTTCCCGGGAGTATATCCTGGATAGCACGCTTTCTTGGTCCCCCCATATTCACCAAATAACCAAAATGGAAAACAGAATATTTTATGGTCTTAAAATCATCAAACCCTGTACCTCACAGTTACTACGTAGGAAACTTATTCAGTCTTTTGTGGTTCCACATCTATTGCAACGTTGACTACTCAGATGCATCCAATGGTTTACGTGCGCAATTGCAGAGACTTTCAAATGTAGCTGTACGGTACATATTTCGCCTATGCAAGAAAGAACATTTCACGCCTTTTATATGCGCTATGATACTCGCACAGACTGTTTTGCATCTTTAGTGATGTATAGATTTGTCCACATGAAGGAACCGCCATTCCTTATGTCACTATTTAAACTTACGAATTGGACAAGCCTTCACATGGTCCTCGTAAGGATTTCAAGATCCCTTCTAATATACTGACTTGGGTCTTAATTCATACCAAGTTAAATATGTCCACTTTTTCCTTCATATTCATGGTTCAAGAGAAGTATAAGGCAATATTTACATAGGACAGATGATATTTAATATAAAACCTTTTTTTTTATTTTATTTTTATTGACTCCTTCTGTTTCGAAAACAGAGTACATCTCACGTTCTCTGCTACTTTCTTCTAGATTTCAGTACTTCGTAGCATTTTCAGGACCACTGGCTTTGGCCTCCAAATCGGGAAGAGTGGGCACCCCTTCGAGTAGCGCACACATCCGAATAATGTGTGCTTTGCGGTATCTATCTCATCCGGACAGTGCAAGCATTGCCCTGTTGCCATCTTGTTCTTCTTCCTCAAAATTTCATGGAAGTAACCGTTACTTGTTAAGAACTGAGTGAGATGAAAGTCCACCTCCCCATATTCACGTCCCATTCAGGCCTCCAGATCCGAAATCAGTCTATGCATCCACCGCTCTTTTAACTTTGAATTATATCAACATAAAAAAAAGTGAAGTTTTTATATACGCTTTAGTTTAGCCTCATATCATTCGTTATACACAGTTTTCCACTAACAACAAGCGCCTGTAGCTCTGGAACTACAATTACTATACTTTCTCAGTTTATTCAAACATACAGATAAGAACATGTATCTCTCACTTTCTATTTTTATCTAGAATACTGAAAAAGTTTAACCGTCAATTACGAACCTACCGCTCAATTGCCAGTGAAAAAGCGAGGGATAGAAGAAAGGAATGGAAAGGGAAATATGTATAGGAAAGGAAACTAATCACTAATACCAAGGAGTATTTACACACTTCCTGATACTACCATTTTTATAAGGGTATGGTTTCTCCCTTGGATAAGGACCGGTAATTTTTAGGGAATCATGTAACCAATTCCGGTTTCCAGTGGCGCGAAAAAATCGATAGATATTATATATGGAGAAAAAACGCCCACTTACATGATAAACGGTGGCGCCATGTAGAACCCTCTACAACAACACGCCTCCTGGAGTTTAGTAGCGCGTAACAACAAATTTCATTTATATAAAATTTTTTATTTTTATATAAATAAAATTTTCTTTTAAGTGTCCAGAAAGTGCGTGTTTTCTGGCTGCTGCGCTATTCGAAAAAACGCATTTTCTCGACACTGAGTAAGAAAAATTATGTTTTCATTGCTTGTCAAATTTTTGTAACAATTTTCTTTTTAAAGAAAAGATAGACAGTTTTTCAACAACAAAGAGTCAAATTATAGATTCAACAGCAGAAACATCAACAACCATAACAAAAAAAACATTGTCGAATGTCACTACATCAGAAGCTGAAATTTTCATCAATGATTCTTATGAAAATGATAATGATAATTCTTAATTATAATTATTTTAATTTTATGATTTTTAACTTTAATTTTTAATGATTGTTTATGTAAAAAAAATAATTTAAAAAAAATGAATAAAATATACTCAAGATGATAATATACATTAAATTTAAAATTTATATCTTTTATAAAACAATAATATTAATTTCATATATTTTTAATAAAATAAGAATTTTTTATATTGATATTCATGTAATCAATTATTAAAATCTTTATTCCCCTTAAAAAAAATGACTTCAATGATCCCAAAACCTATAAAAAGTACAACCCTACATGGACCGACTAATCACGCTTCAGTGCACAACAAACCACCCTTTTCAACAACTGCACGTGCAATTACCACTTCCCCTATATGTACCATATCTTATCTCATCAGTCATCCTTCAATGCACAAAACCCTCTCTGGCAATTGCAGTTTCAAAGGCCCTTCATTATTTCCACTTGAGTGTATTACACCCTTCACGCAATTGCAAGTCTCCCCTCCTCGCACATAGGCCACGCCCTCTTTTTCGTTTTGGTTTCCCGTAAGCCAATGCTTCTGCTGTATTAAAATTTCACTATTTCTCTAAAATTGAAATTGAATGTTTTCTATATCTACATTGCCATAATATTTCTTGAGAATATCGAAACTTAAAGGATCTGGAGTGTCCAGGCAAAAAACATAATTATACTAGGTAAATTTTCAAGTAGTATGATGACCTCATCTTTTGTATACTTGTCATCAATTGTTATACAACAAATTTTAACAATCGAGTTTTTATTTATATAAGATGAATCTTTAAGTACAGAAGTTTTAAGTAGACTAATTTGTTTATCTATAAAAAATTCAGCTTTACCTGAAATTAAATTTAGGCTTTTAAGTGTAAGTAAACGAGGTATACGAGGTATCCTTTTTGAAGTCAGAAAAACTTTTTTAGTTGTAATTTCTATATCTTTAGAGATATCAAATTGCTTTGTTGTAAAAATAGAGGGGACTTTTTTCGTTGCCTTGACTCCATTTCTACCTGAAGGGTGTAAACTATTGTCTGTGTTTGAAAGGGGAAAAAATTTTTTTTTTATTTTCAATGGTTTTCCTAGGGAAGAAAAGTCATTAAAGTCATTAACTCCATCGTGTTATGAATGCTTAGTTACATTTGCTCTTTCCCAAGGGTGAAAGCCATTATTCTCTATTTTGAAGGGAGAAATTCTTGATACTTTATTATATTAGCGTTGCGATCTATTATTTTCATTCTTGAGGGTTGAATACTTTGTTTTCGCGGTTGTCGTTTCTATTAAAGGACCAGTTATTAGCCTTATCTCTAAGGAAGGAAGCTTATGTTACCATATCATCTGTATTTTCTGAAGGCTGTAAGCTATTGTTCTCATTTTTGAGGCGTGAATTCTTTGTTCTCACGGCTACTATCCTTTCGAAGGGATACTTGTTGTTAAATTTATGCCAAAGGAGGGAAGCCTTTGTTACTATGCCATCTCTTTTTCCTGGAGAGTGTAAGATATTATTCTCATTCTCGAGGGGTGATTTTTTTTGTTCTTATGGTTACTGAAATTTCTAAGAAATGCCGGTTTTTTATTTTATCCCTAAGGGGAAAACCCTGATCATCTCTTTTCTTTGAAGGGTGAAAGTTATTATTTTCATACTTGAGGGGTGATTCTATTGTTTCCTCGGTTATTGTTCCTATAAGCATGCCTTCTGTTTCATTAAAGGACGTGGTCTATTGATTTCGTTTGTTTGAGGCGTGATTTGAGGGTGTTGTTTATCTAAAATAATATTAGGGTGTATTCTTTTATTTTTATTATTCATGTGTCCATCATCTTTGAATTGTTTTGATTATTCATTATCTTATTTGGATGTTGTTCTTGTTTGGATTCTTTAATAAAAATTCGGAAAATAGATATTATTTTTTGGGATTTCTGTTTTTTTGAGTTTAAACTCACATCAAAATTTGAATAATCGAAATAAAAACTCGACTCGAATGCCGAGTATTCAAAAAGACACTAACTTATGTCGTTTAAAAAAAAATCAATAACACGTATTTAATAGAGTATATAAGAAGACGTTTAAATATACAATTATACATATATCGTACGTACGAAGACTTTTATGTATATGGGCGATTATTTCTCAACCCGGCCACCCCCCTCTGTCCAAAAATGGTGGCAACCAAAAAGATTTTGGTTTTCTCAAATTGACTGGAAAAGGGTCTAGTTTTTTAATCTCATTAAATGTAAACTAGATAAAAAAGTTTATGTTTTCTATATTGAGTGGAAATACATTTACTTGCTTAACTAAAAAAAAATTTATATTAAATGAGAAAAAGTTTGTTTTTTGAAGTGAAAAATTTTATGTTGAGCGTAAAACTCTTAAGTGTGTAATTGCTCATATATAAAAAAATTTTTTAAATGAGAAAAAAGTGAATTATTTTTTTTAAGTAAATTATTTTTTTATAAGTTAATATATTGTTATTATTTTGTTATGTCTGAGGGAGGGGGTTTAAATTGTTGTGATGTGATTTTTGATCTTGGATGATAAAAATTTTATTCGAGCTAACGAAAAATATTAGAAATACATAGAAAGTAAAATTCAATGATTTTTATTATAAGATCTTTTTAAAAAAATCATTTTTTAGAACAATTAATGGTATATTTTTCAAGTACTTGCAAATTTTAAGAGCTTTTTTTAAAAAATCATTTATAGGAGGGTTAACGCTTTATTCAAGTACTTGAAAAATAAGCTTTTAAAATTGCAGTTACATTTTAACGAATTTTCAATTATTTATAGAGGGTTAACTTTCAAGTACTGTAACGAGGCATTTTTGTCCGTTACAAGCAAATATTAAATATTAAATTATTTAATATTTGCAAACAAAAATACACACATATTCGCGTGCCTCAAGTCTTCAAGACAGAATATTTCCGCCTAGCAACAATCAAATTTCAAAGATATTATTTTTTGTTTAAAAATATTCTAATAGAAGATCAATAAAAAGCAGCACCGATCAATAAAAGTTATAGGTTTTCATATCGACTGATAATGATTTATAGTATCAGCCGCACGGCGCTGTAATAGAAGACCATGCCATTTCCTTTGCAAAACGAGCATTCCGGTTTTGGCTCTGGACCGCGAAGTTACGCGCGATGTCCATAGAGCAGTTCACGATTTCGCACCTCCAAGTGCCAAAAAAATACTGGTAAAGATACGCGTATTGCCTTGGAGCCAATTTTATATAAATTAAATAATTGTTTATAAAGTGATGATTATTAAATGATTGTTAAAAGTGAAACCTTAATATATGTAAATAATATAAATCAATAAATTATATTAATTAACCGACTACGGTCGTCATAACAAGAAATATTCAGATATTAAATAAAAACAAGATCGTGTGAAGTGAGAAAGCTGACAGCAGTAGATAAAAATCCTACATCAGCATCCACGAGCTTACACCATTATTCAGCATCCTAGCAGACATCATCCACAAGTAGACGATTCCAGCAGCAGATATATTAGCGCGGTATCGTAAAAGTGTGTGTATGTGTGATTGCGTGCGGATCGCGAATATTTTTATGTACAGCCACGCGGGTTTATTATTTTAGTATTTAATATAATTGTATTTCATATTTCAGCTTAAATACCTACGAGGCAATATAAATAAATAAATAAAATTTAATTTAAATATTTTCTAGTAAATAAATAAGTGTTTATTTCATTTAGTGTAAGTGCATGTTCACATATAATAATAATTCCCCACATAAATACCTATTTCTTAGAACTCCCCCACTTGCCGAGTGAGATCGTTTCTTATGCCGAGGTAGCCGAATAACAGAGGTAATTTCCCCCTATTTTATTATCATTATTATTAACAAATAATTATACATACATATATTTATTAAAAGGCGCTCTTTAATTATAAATATATTAATAAATATATATGTATGTATATTATTACAAATTGTTTATTTAACCGAAAATACCCCGTTACAGTACTTGCAAATTTTAAAATTGTAGGTATATATTAATACTTTTTGCAATTATTTATAGGGGGTTAATTTTTAAAGGGGGTTAACTGTTTATTTTTCGAGTACTTGCAAATTTTAAAATTGCAGGTACATGATAACGGTTTTTTCAATTATTTAGGGTTAATTTAGGGTTAATTTTTAAGCACGCTTGCGTTAATTATTTTATAAAAGTCAGAAAAACGCACGCTGATTTTGCAGTATTGTTTTAAAATCTTACGTGTGTCCATTTTATAAGTTTTGTTTGCCAGAGAGAAAGATGTTATTTGAATTTTTTAAATCACGATTTGTAATTTTTTTTTCAAAACGAATACTTTTTCAGGGTGTTAATTCTAAGTAGTTTACATTGTCTTGTTCAACCGAGTTGCAAATTGGAATAAATGCCACATCCGACGATATTTCCGTTCAATCTATTTTATTGAATAAAATAGGAGGCAAGGTTATTTTTTCCAGAAAAGAATTGCTGTATTTGAAAGAAATTAGCGAATCGAGAAATCTTCTTCAGTACGAAAATATCTCGGTAGACCCAATAAAAATAGATTTTAATACAAATTTACTCAAGATAAATTATACGTCTCTATGCATTTATCAACTTTAGATAAGTTGGTATCCTCGTTCCCGTTTATTAACAAATTAATGCTTGAAATGGAAGTTTTTGTTTCAAAAGCCAAAGGATTTTTGCAAGAATTTATAAAATACCCGAAATCCGAAGATTTACGTGAAATATTCTTGTACAGTGTGAAAGATAATGACTTGATTCATCAAAGAATTAATTTGCAAACATTTTAACTTTCTTAGGGAAACTGAATTTGAATTTTAAACGTGTAGCATTTAACGAAAATATTCTTGCTCAGTTTGCATCGATTATAGAAAAAATGATGATTTTTTAAATGCTTTTCGCCTTAGACATAAGATACTTAAAATGAAAACTTTATTAAATAATGTATAGGAAAAAAAATTTGAACAATATATGGATTTAAATTAAAAAATAAATCTTGTCAAATATTATACCTAAATCACAAGACAGTTTTTTTAGTTTCAAAAAAGTTTTTTTTATTTTAATCCTTCTTTAAAATTACATTTTATAATTATTTATTCTTTGCCCTCCCGGGCGTAAAACTCGTGCGTAAAGAATTTTCTAAACTCGTTCTACACCTAGGTGGGCAAAAAATAGTGTAAGCACCATGGGCGAAATACTTTAGGCACGAGCGTGAACACATATCACTCGTTCCCGGCTTCCCGGCTGGGGATAACCACCATATAAAAAGAGATGTTTACTCTGGGGAACTCCACTAGTATAATGCCGAAATTATATGCGAGCATTTAGGTAATAAAGAGAGTGCAGACCTCGCAGAGAACTGACCGCGCGCGCCGACGATACATACTATATGTTATATTTGTATACAGCATATCGCATATGATGCTCTATATAAAAACTACTCGTACAAGCAGAAGGCATAAATTATTTGTAGTTATCTATTTATATTAAAATTTTATCTTACTAATTTTTTATAAATATTATACCCGGAGTATAATACTTCATTACCCCTCCTATTTTTTATTATAAACTGGAACATTTTATACGTAAAGAATAAATGAATTTGAAAGAAAAAAAAAACTTCCTACAATACAAAAAAAAATATGTTACAGTTTTGAAGTATTAATACACTATATGAATATAATTCTAGTCTTTCATTATTTTTTATACAGTCTTTTAATTTAACTTTTACTTAATTTTACACTAATCAGTCCTTGAATTTTAATAATTGACTAATTGAATCACAGTTTGTTTCACTTTGTATTTGATTAATTCCAAGGAAGATCTATAAGTTTAGGATGAAATAATGTCGTCTGCATTGATTGTTGCATCAATTATATCGTCATCATCAATTTGTTTTGGTCTTGTAGTTATTATTATTGGTTTTATCGGATGACGCTCGAAAGGGTTCTTTTCTAGACCCGAAAAAATATTAATTTGATTAACTCTTTTCTTATAATCATCTTCGATGTATATTTTTTTAGGTGGAGTTCCTGGAGGTGTATATGATATTTTATTCTTGAATTTTTTACAATAAGCTTTTTAATAGGAATTTTAAAAATTTATTTACGATATTTTTAGGAGCAGAGGGAGATACTGGTCTAGGTGGTGCTATTTCATGAGGATGAATATTTCTGTTCTGTTGTTCAGATCTTTCTGTGTCATAACTTTTTTCTAAATATCGCATGTAATTTTCTAAGTTTTGTTCATATTCTTCTTGTTTGCGTTTGCTTTTAATTTCTTTTTCTCTAGCTTTTTTTCAGCCCCTTGTTTTTCTTTTCTTAGGGCTTGTTGTTGCTATTCTCGAATTTTGGTTTAGTGTTTAATTGTCCTTTGAATCGATCTTTTCTTGCCCATCTTTGTAATGTGGCCTAAATAAAGAAGAATTAAATTTTCCTCTTTTTATGTAATTTATAGGATTAACTATGGTAAATGTGGAATCACTAAGATTTTTTGAAAGGATATAAGGATCTTCGTACAAAGCCATGAATTTGGCAACTAATTTAGCATTTGAATCGGAAACATTTAAAGCCTTTACTAATACAAAATCACCTACTTTATATTTTAATATATTTCGATTATTATTAGCTTTATTTTATCTTCTTTCAGCATTATTTCTTATTCTTTTTGCAGCAAAAAAGATTTTTTGTTAATGAGCCATTTTATCAACTTTCTGTATACCAATAAATTTTTCTCAAAAACGATCTACTTTTTGATTTAAATGCAATTCGTATGGTACAAACTCTGTTGTATCATGATAAGTATTATTGTTGTTATTTTTAGCTTTATATTTTTTATCGTCTATATCAAAATTTGCCAAATATTGCATGATCTCTTGTACTGTTTTATTAAATAAGTGATTTTTAACTTGTCTTTCGAAATGATATGGAAGATGAGACAATACAGCATTCTGAGGCATTTCTAAATCATGAGCTGCATGTTATTTGATTCTTTAAGGTTTTTTTTATTAAATTTTATACATAAAAGACTTTAAATGTTCCATTTTATAATAGACGATATGAGGGAATAGAGGAAATAAACACATGACAGGAAACCTAACCTGATCTAATATTTCATACCGTGGACCTCTGGATGACCAACAGGTTCCGCACACCTCCGTTGAAGTTTAGCCAGAGGATAACCTACAAGCCTTCGACACTAATATATTAAACCGGGGATTACCACTGGAGTATTCACACTACGTACTTACTCACCAGCTGGGAATAACCACCATATAAAAAGAGATGTTTACTCTGGGGAACTCTGCCAGTATAATGCCGAATTATAAGCGAGCATTTGGGTAATAAAGAGAGTGCAGACCTCGCAGATAACTGACCGCGCGCGCCGACGATACATACTATATGTTATATTTGTATACAGATATTCTATATAAAAACTACTCACACAAGCAGAAGTCATAAATCTTTTGGAGTTATTTATTTAATATTAAAATTTTATCTTACCAATTTAGAGTATAATACTTCAGTATAGTGCGAATTTCACCATAAACTGCCTTGTCGGCTTGTGTATGGGAATATGTGGGTGGCTTTTTGTAATATAACAAGGACAACAATCCTTTTTTACCCTTGAAAGTCTTGAAGGCAATTGAAAGACTGTCGTTTAATAACTAATGTTTTAGAGCCCAAGTTATATGTTTTTTCCTCGAATTTCGGACCAAACACATTGTCATATTTTTTACGGTTATCCGTTAAATCTTGGAAAATTTCTTTTGCAATTGGACCTAGCTCTGTTATATTTTCTGGTGAGTGGGCGGGTCTTTTTAAATCGCTATCTATCAAAGACTGATCAGCGAAAAAGCTCGCGTTAATCTGTTTCCGTTTATGCCCACGTAAGTTGTCGCTTATGTCAATTAAATCCAATAAATTATCATACTAGCAATCGTTTGTAGAGGATCTATTATTGGCGCGTACGTTTTTTGTACATTCAAATTCAGCTGAACATCGCATTCTTTTGAAGCATTATATTTTTTACGTATATTCAATTGAGCCTGGTTAATAAAACTCTCCGTTTCCATTGCAACTTTTCTTCCTGTTCAAGTAAATGAATGTACTGAAGCCTCCCAGCAGTTTCTGCAAAGATCTTTAAACTGATTAAAGGTCAAATTGCTTGTAACATGTTCATCATTACGTCATCAAATACAATTAAGGTATACCTTTTAGCTTTTTCACGGGGTGGAATCTCTGTATAGTTTGTAAAAAGATTTAAACAAATCTCGAGTAATTCCTCTTCATCGAAAATCATTCTCAAAAGATCGTATTTTGGCTGGAGAGGGGTTTTCGTGTATAAATCTAAGCAGAAAAAATGAAAACCAAATATGAAATTTATCAAAGTAATTAATAGATTGGTTTTTCGCTGTTGCTTAGCCCGCAGAAAATAGCACGCACGGAATTTCCTAAAATTTTTCCATTTTTTAGAGGTAATTTTGGATCTGCTATATCGTAATTTATATTAGCTATCTTTTCTTTCTGGTCAATGATCTCCATTTTACTGAAAACTAGAGCATAAATGTAAGCGATTTTATACGTGGTTAGTCAGTCGCAATGGTGCAATCGAAGCAGACGCATGTTTAATAATTTTCTCGGGTCATTGAAACGAGAAATACATATTCCAACTTACAATTATTGTGGTACGTGATAAAAAAATTTCTCTTATGAATATATATCTCTATCTTTTCAAAGCTTCTGGGACACATCTAGGGAGACGTCTTCGAGACAGTGTTAAGCCGTAAAACCCTCTAGATTCAGCCTGTCTAACTCACGATATCCAATACAGCTAATTCAAGAACCTTAAGAATAGACACGCGGCTGACCGGCAGCTTGCCAGCGCGGCGCGTAGCCGCATTTTTGCGAAAGACGTGACCTAATTGGATTAAAAGATAAGGTTGGAATGGGCGCGCTGCGAAAGAGAGGGCGAAAACGCAGCTCCGTTTGGAAAATTCCAATAGCAAATCACCAAGGTAGAGTTGCACCAATACGAAAATTGTGGCTTTTGTTAAACAGGAACTAGTTCTGAAAAGATCTAGAACAGAAAATAATTGCTTTGTGAGTGATAAAAATCTTAAAACCGTAAACATTACTCTCAAAAACGTTTATCTCAGCGCTCCACATGTAGAATTGGCACCAGTTCAACGTTTAAAATTTTTGAAAACTCTCGAACAAGGGCAAAAGCTGGAAATAAATCTTAGGGGTAACAAACTTTTCGTTCACCCAAAGCTTCCAAAATCATCTCATTTCTTTTAGAAAGTCCAGTCTCTGGCTCTAAGCAACCGATCAATTTTTTTAATTTTGTCATTTTTGATGGCAGAGGGGACGATTTGAAAAAAGATTTTACGCATTTCGATTCCGTGAAAATTAGAAACATCAAATTACACCTAAACTCACAGTCCCTTCCATACAAGCAGCAATTATACGACTTTACAAACAACAAGTACGCCGAGGCATAAACAAAGCCTTCTCTGATTTTCGCAATTTTTATCTTGGGAAAAACGAGGACGAAATAGCCATCTCGATTTATAATTTTGTAAAAAATTATTCTGTACTTGTATTTAATTGCATGTTTGTCGAACCCTTTTTAAAAGCAGGAGCCATCGACCTTAGCTTGGAGTGTGAATGTCACGAAAATATAACCAGTGACAATTTAAACAGCATATTGTTTAGTAATTCATGAAGAAGCAATACATTATAATCCGTTTATCAACATTGTTGAAAAGTTAGTTTAGAACCAGATGATCGCTTTTGCAGACCTACAATTTTTAGGGTCAATAATGAATAAATAATCAAAGAATTTGCCGTCGTCACAGAGGACTTGCGGGTCTCCCACTTTATTTTCATTTAAAAATATTACATGGGTTTATTGACATCACCACGGGATACCTTGGAAATCATGGTATGTACGCTTACACGATTTTATGGACAAAATTGTACTTACATAGTTTTTGTGAAGGATCTTGAATAGGCAAAATTTCTCGAATGTCTTCACATTAACGTTCAAAACATTGAAGATTACGGAATTGTCTACAAAATTAAAGAAATAAAAAACTGTATTTCCTGCATGGAGCACAAAAACACCAACATCTGTGCACTTAGAAACGCATTCCACCTGAAAAATCAATCAATTGCCACTCATTTATAATATGGACGAGAAAATTAATGTTTTGTACATTGAAAATCAGTTACGCAACGATAAATCTAAATTCAAGCGTTTAAACACTTTTGTTGCATTTTTAGTAACCTTTTCTGTAGGAGATTTCATTTACAATGAATTTATCTCAAGATTCGATAATCCAGAGTTGTGCATTTATAATCGAATAAGAATGCGAAACTTGTAAATGTGAATTAGCTCTTTACAACAGAGATTTGTGCGTTACATTTGCAGTTATTTTGATTTCAACCACCTGTAATCTATTTTTGGCAGTATTTTCATTTTTTCTGCGCACCTAAATCGAACAATGGGTTACGATGTCTGTTGCAGGTATCAACCTTAATGTATGGGGATTATAAGACATGTTAATAATTGTCAGATTTGCACGAGAAAATTGTCGCTTTATAAAAAATTGTCGTTTGCAGTTATCATAGTACCCGCTACCTGTAACCTCCTAGTAACGTTAACAAAATGAATCAGCGACTCGTTCAGGAACTCCATTCTCCAGCACGCAGAAGTTTTCCAAGGAGCCACGTTATTGTTAAATCTATTCACAACCTTTTTGAAACTAATATGATTGACATGAGCAGATATTAAAGGTAGAATAAAGGAATCAAGTTTCTTCTCGTGGTAATTAACTCCTTTACGAAATTAGCCTGGGTACGCCCATTAAAATCGAAAAGCACCAACGATGTATTTTATGCAATGGAAGAAATTTTAAAATCATTAGATTACACCCCTTTCAAAATTCACAGCGATAAAGGAAAAGAATACTTTAACTCAAAATTCAAAAATCTCATGAAGAAATATAACATTAATCATTATTCAACCCAATCTGTCATCTGGTGAAGCATCGGGTACCTCAAGTATATTAACGCTTTCTGAGGGCACCTATTCAAATTCCGAGTAAACCAATTCATTCGTCATGGCTTTCCCATAAAAGTTATTTACATCGCAATAAAAAAAGTGATCTTCCGGTTTTTTCGGGTAAAAATTTACGCCCATATATCTGTTGTTAGCTTCAACGTACCTCTTAGTGCATAAACTCAACCCTCCTCGTATAGCGTTAAAAAAAAAAATAACCATTTTGATATCTGTTAATAATTTAAATTTACAATTTGTTAAACGGAGCATAGCGTCAAAGCTGAATGATGGTTAAGTAATATATTGGGCTGGATCAAGATTATGTGAAACAAGTGCACGGTTCCTAAAATTCTCAAAAATATTAGCTAAAAGCAATATGTCTGTTTTCAAATAAAGATCGGAATATTCATCTACATTTCGACCTTTAAAAAAGTCAAACGTACGTACAGCTCTATTGTAATCGTTATCTGATATACGACTCTCAGATAACGTGTTATAAAAAAACTCTTTCGGGGCGAGCTGTTCTACATTTAAAGCCCCTAGCCCAACTACAAAATCATAATGGAACACTGATTTTTGGGTTAGCATGTTAAATTCAACGTCTTTAGGGAAATGTTTTCATTAGGTAGGTAGGACGCGAGTTTTTCTATAGAACAGGTCAGAAGCTTAAACAAATCAATAAAATTAAATTGAATCCCCGTATTATCTTATTTTAATGGATATTAACATGGAACATGTTCATTGGATGGGGTATTTGAAAAAGTTTGGCTCGGCAGGGGAGTGGGTTAAAAATTATTAAATGGACTTAGAATATTTTCGATTTAGGGACTTAGAATAATTTGAGTCAGGACGTAATAAGGCCCTGATCAGGCCCTGATAACAACAACAACTTAGAATACTTTAAGTTTATGGACTTAGGATAATTTATATTTCAGGATTTATTGTAATTTCGGTTTTTGGATTTATTACTATTATGAGTAAACATGTTCCATGCTCGTTGGTTATGTAGTTACTCAAACCAGTAATATTTTTATTTTTTTTTTTTTTTTTTTTTAAATACCGGTATCTGGTTGAGTTTTGTAAGATTAGATGTACCAGTAAAATTATACTTTTTTCCTTTCATTTTTGCATATCAACTAGCTTAAATGGAGATTTCCCATTTCCACGATTTCCAGTTCGGCCAAAAGACACAATTTAAAATAGTCGTTTATATCTGTTTGAATATTAATCACCCCTCCAGTTTTTGAAACCCAGTCTGGAACATCCAAATAAGAACCGGCAGACAACGGTAAATATTTCATTACATTAATACTTAAATATTTGGCTTGCTTGTCCATCCACTTTTACTCTGAACATCTTTCATCTAAAAATCATCTATCGCACTCAAAATTTCTTCTTTCGTTATGACTAAACCACCTTCGTAAACCCAATTCGTTGTTCTGAAATTTCTGTATACTTTACGGCAAACTGTTTTTCTTCTATTTTCTCCAGTAATTCAAAATCAGCATAACAATTTACATTAACTTTTATAATTTTTAATTCTTTCAAAACTTTTTCAATATAGTTGCAAACGACATTTTCAGACGCAACCAAAAAATATTTGCATCTACATTTTGAAGATTTGCAACTAAGCCTGTACGAATTCTATTTCAAAAAATCAATTGTGTCTCTTGAAAAGCAACTGACAAATTGGATTTTTTTTCCAAAACAGATGATTTTTTATATATTATTCTATACATTCGAGACTCCAAACAAAATTTAACAACCATTGGTGCATATTCCTCTGCGAAAAAAAGCTGCAGACGATTTACAACGTCATTGCAACGTGCCACAAACTCATTGAGACTCGATTGATCGTATATAAAACCAGAAAAAGGATCTAATTCCTCTTCTCCCTTTAAAAACTCTGCTTTCAACCATTGTAAAAAATTTTTTTTTATTTAACTTTTCTAATCATTAGAACTATCTCTTACCATCCAGAATGGTCTATGACAATCGCTTAGACAACAACTTTCATGGTCTATGTCTACGTCGGCGTCATCTTCATCTTCATCATCACTGTAATCAAACGCGAGTATTTTGTAATAGTCTGATCGAGAAAATAAAGTCAGTTATAACAATTAAGTACGGTAATTCTGTTTCCGAATCAGAACTAAAATAATCGGTACGTATGACTGGTTCAATAACTTTATCACCATCAACCAAATGAATTATTGATTTAAATTCAATCTTGCAATACGGACAGGTAGACCTTTTTTAACCACTTTAATATGCATTTAAAACGATACCTATGATTACAAGAGTCCAACGTTGCAACGTCTTCAAACGAGTCCAAGCATATAAAACAACTTTCTTATGCAACTTTGATGCAACCAGATTTATCACCCTTCATTAAAGTTTTTTTTGTTACTGAAATAACTTGAAAACCTGAATCAAACACCAAACAGCAGCATATAATCGTCTCAAATCATTCAAATATCTTGCACGAATTATGTTACGAAAGTCTAAACTGAAATCAGGATCTGGATTGTCAATAATCAACGTTATCTCGAGTAATCGATTCGATATTAATCTTACAACATGGACACTTGAGCTAAATTTTGCCCATTCAAAAATACATAGGTAGCAAAATCTATGTCTACACGAATTTAACGTACAAACATCTTTAAACGGTTCCAGACAAATACTACACTCTTCTTCCAAAACAAGATTTTTCTCTAGCTCTTTCAAGGGCTCCATCAGCGCCCCTCAATCACTTTAAAAAAAGAATTGCACTAATTTAAAATATTCACCATCAATAACAACAAAAGAAATACGCCTATAAAAGACTTGAGATACATCTGAACAAAGTAGGGCTATTTATTCTTTTAACATTTAAAAAGTAAAAAATACGTCAACCAATCAACACAATATGGGGACCTCCCTTAACAACCCCTCCTCTTAACACACACCCTATTTGGGCCATGTCTTATCTCATTAATCACGCTTCAATGCACAACAATCCTCGTACAGACCCTTAATACACACCCTATTTGGGCCATGTCTTATCTCATGAATCACGCTTCAATATACAAACACCTCCCCTCATACAATACACTTGTAATTTTTAAGGGCCCTTAATTAGTTCCACTTGACTGCACCCTTCAATAGGGAGTGAAATAAGTAACGCTTACCATTTAATTTTCCGCGTGTTCACTCGAGACCGAAACGGAATAATAAATCCGTTATTTGTTATAGGAAATTAATGTGAATGGTAATTGGGGGGTTCTTTGGGGTGCTATTTCGATTGGAAATAATAATTTTTAACTTGGTCTTTTCAGTTGCGAGAAAAAAACTTTAATTTTGCGAGAAAATAAAAATTGAGAAAAATAATTTATTAGAAATGAAAAGATAATGTTAAAATAATAAAAATCCAAATAAAAGTTAAAAAAGATTAATTTATTGATTTATTTTACCATTTACAAAAATGTTAATTATTTCCACATTTAAAAATGAAGATAAAAAATGAAGATAACAAATTCCAATGAAGATAAAATTTATTTGCGACAAATTCACGCGACCAAATAAAAACAATAAGTATGTTTTAAAATATTATCCAGAAATGTTTACAGTTTCGGTAATATTATAAATATTAAATTAAGTCGTATAAATATGATATATTATTTTGAAGAAAATTGTTTTTAAATAACAGTGTTTTTTAAATCAAAGGAAATTAATACAACGGAACCAGAACAATAAAATGTTATAAGCAGTCCCCGATCAGAATACAACTCGGCTTGTGGCGTGGCACTAGCTAGGGTATTCCTAGTTCGCCACTAGCCTCTGATCAGTACGGCACTTGCGAATCTAAAAATTTTTAAATTTAAAAAATTTTCTCTTGCAAAAGACTTTATTTTCATTAATTCTCCAGCGGCTTGGAGACATATATTTAAGATACGCATATTTTTTTTTTAATTATGACTTTTGAATCGAATAACACACGTACGCCGCCATAGTAAGGCTGATTCACCAAACTCCGTAAAAGTGATTCGCAACCGCAAGCAAAGCCGCGAAGCAAGAAAATTTTCAATGTAGCCAACTTATTTCATTTTTTATGTTTATTTTAACCTTACCTAACAAAAAAAAAATATATTTATATTCAATTAGAATTGAAAATAGTGAAAAAGTTTTCATAAAAAGTGAGTCAGGTTTTGAATATAAGGTATGTGAAAAACATAATGTGTTGAATATTTTATTATTATGAAACTAAAAGATATAAATTTTTTATATTTTGTTTTTGTAGCAAGTTACTTAATGAAAATAAATTTATAAATTCATATTATTTATCTTATTTATGGTAATATAATAATTTTGAATATCGAGTCCAACAAATTCCAAGTCGATGATGCAAAACCAGCAGTCATTGCCAACAGTCCACAAGGTTTTAAAATAAAAATCTGGCTAACAAGTAAGTTTATTTATTAAATAATTCAATCATTTTACTTTATTTTTCAAACTTTATAATTTTAATAAAATTTACAGTATAATTATTTCATTGCGGTTATTATTAATTGGCTTAGTAGATACCTATCGTTTTACTGTAATACTAGAGATGCAACATCAGCACCAGGGTCTAAAACGTTGTTTAGCAAGTAACAAACTTGTTTCCTAGAAAGAAATTTGTTCCCTTCTAAGTTATCGTTGAAAGCTATAGCTTCTACTCAGTAAACTATGTTTTATTTTATACCAGCCAGTTCTGAAATTTGGAGTTGCATTCCATTTGTAAGTAATGCGAAGGACTCCATGCTAAAAAAATGTATCTAATGTGGACTCAGATTTAGAAGATGGTACAATTAAAAAATAAAAACTTATAAATGTTTATAGTTATGTGCACTTCATGAAATGATTTTTAGAAGATTTTTAGGGAATTTTCATAGTGAAGTGAAATAGACTAGGTCTCTTTGGACTTTTTATCTCGCTGTTTTATCGATCAGAACAGATCTTAGAAAGAAATAAGTTCTTTAAGCAAAAGAAAGCTTTCGATACCTTTGTTTTTAACTCAATGGCCTACAGGTCTATTCATAAAAATATAAAATATAATTATCATTTCTCTCAGGGTGATAATATTCATGTTTTGCTTTTAATATTACTCATTTTTTTTTACTTTTTAGAATTCTTTATTTTGAATACTTACTCCAGCGAAATTTTAAATCGATGATACAAAACCAACAGTTGATATAAATCCACAAAATGTTAAAATAAAATGTAGGCTAATGATGTTTTCAATTAACTTAATTTTAATAATATTATATAGAAGTATTCTAAAGCATTTGATGAATTTGCTAATTTAATTGAAAAATTAATTGCAAGATTTTTAAAAATAATTACAGAATCTACATTCTGTATATTAAATTTTTTCAATATTATATATATATAATACATATATTTATTTATTAATAATACAAGCTTTAATTTTTTAAATACACTTTTTTATGTAATCTATTTATAAATCATAAAAAATATTAAAATTTATTAACAAATTTAAAAACAATTTTTTCGTTTAAGCTTAGCGGACTAGATTTAATAACACCTTTCACCGAAACATAAATTTAACATTATATGACAGAATGAATTAATATAATTATGATACATCATTAATATAAATTGTTTCATCAATAATCTCAAAAATGCATACACATTGTGCTAATAAAAAATTAATAAATACTTTAAGAACTACTACAACTTTTTTTAAAGAACTCCTATTCACATGGGGTACTTTTAAATTGGAGTAAAGTAGATTAAGTATCCAAAGGCATTAGAACTCTTTACAAATTGGTATTTTTGAATGCTTTTATTTACTTCTAATATCTGGTCTATAAAACAGGGAGATAAAAAGTCCAAAGAGACCTAGTTTATTTTACTTCACTGTGAAAATGCCCAAAAAATCTTCAAAAAATCATTTCACATCACTATCCTATCCTATCCTATCCTATATATATATTAAAATTAAAGATTGAAAAAAATTGAAAAATTTTAATTTTATTACAGATCACATTACGAAGTATTGAATGGATGAAAATCCATAAACGTGGTTTTAAATTAATCCTTAAAGAAATACCCATAGCCAATTTTTTTATTTTTAAAAAATACTTAAATAATTTCAAGAAATCAGTCTCAGAAGTTAGTGGTTGAAAACGTAAAAAATTTTTTTATTTTTTCACAAAAACTGATTTTTCTCTAAGGATCTAAGAGGTCTTTGAGACGTGCTTTAGTGCACATTTTTCCTTTGAAAAAATGCTATCGATTTGACGTTTTTTTTTCTAATCCGAGCTCATGATTCAAAGTTACAACTGTTTGAAGCCAAAAAAATCAAAATTTAAAAACTAAAAAAATTGTCACTTTTATCACTTCGCAACTCAAAATCTATTTCACCAAAACGATCAAACTTAAGTGCTATGTATTTCTTAAAGCCTTATCTAAAACAAGTTTTTTTGGTTTTTAATTTTAATTCATTAAAGAGAAATCTCAAGAAAACCACTTTATGTTAAATTACAAAAAAATTTATCATTAAAAAAATTTTTTTATTATCTGAAACAAAATATATATATATTATTATATTATTTTATATCACAAAAAATATATATTGAAAATTTTCGACTTTTATCAAGTTGTGAACAATCAATATGACTTTTGCAATAAAATATTTTTTTTTTTTAATTTTTATTATTTAATATTTAAGATAGACGAATGAAATTTTATGATATTTTCATAGAAAAAACGAAATCAAATATACCTTTACAATTTATAAAGCTATGAAATATTCATAAAGTTGTGAAAAATCAATCTGACCCTTGCAATAAAATATTTTTTTCGCTACACCCGAGGGGTGGTAGACATCTAGTTCTTTTACTTATATTATAAAAATATAGGATACCAGGATAGGTTTAAAAATAACAACTCAGTGATTTATATTAAGAAATATAAAGAAAACAATTTCAATTTATTAATTTTAAAAATATTTACATGAGTTTACTACGTTGTTATATTTTTTTTTTTTTTTATTTATTTAAAGAATCGACGGGACAAACCCTTTTACAATATTTTACAATATATGAAAGAAAATTAAATTTTTAGTATTTACATTAAAATAATTAAAAATTAAATATATAACACAATAATTATATTTTTGAACAATTAGGAATGAAATATTTCAAATGAAAGGTATAAATGTTGAATAGCCATACAATAAAATATTTTTAAGTATCAACAATTTATATTATGCAAATTTACCAAGGTGTATTTTTAAACTCTTAATAAAACTAACTTCAGATCCATTAGATATATCAATTTTTTTATTAATCATATTGAAACTTTCTATTATTCTGTAAAGAGAAGATATTTTGTTATTTCTATGGAATTCTGTAGGTAAACTAAACAGAATATTTCTATCTCTGAGGCCTGATCTTTTAGGAACATGCAGATTAATAGTTGATAAAATTTCAGTAGAATTAATTTTTTTATTAAATACTCTATATAAGAATTTAATATCAGCAATACTTCTAGATGATTCTAAAGTTATTATATTAAATTTTTTATTTAATTCTGTGTAATCATGGCAGAAATAGTCAAAATGAATCTTTTGATTATAGGCAAACATTCTAAGAACTTGATGTTGCATTTTTTCAATATCATAAATTAGAGAACATGTATAAGGCGACCAAATAAGTGAACCATACATCAATATTGATTTAATATGAGAATTATAAAATAATTTTAAAGAATCAATTGTTTTTAATTTACATAACATTTTTTTTAAATAATAAATTCTTTTTTTAGCTTTAGATATCATACTTTGTATTTGTACATTAAAGTTCAAATTTTCATCGAAAATTATACCAATATCTTTCAATAGTGATGTTTGTTCAATTATTTTTTTGCCAATTTTATATTGAGTTTTTTTATTTTTTTTAGAATTTTTTGTGTCATAAATCATTATTTTACATTTTGACAGATTCCATGATAGACTATTAAGATAATTCCAATTATTTAATTTTTTTATATCTTTCTTAAAATTTATTATATCTTTGTTATTTCTAATTTCTTTAAATATTTTGAGATCATCAACATATAATAAAAAATTTGATTTACTTATACATTGTTTCAAATCATTTATATAAATTATATAAAGGAGTTGTCCTAAGTTCGATCCTTGAGGAACACCAGAAATATAATTTATTTGTTTAGAAAGAGATTGATTTAACTTTACAAATTGTTTTCTATTAGACAAATATGATTTAAACCAATTGTATAAATTACCTTCTACACCATATGAGAAAAGTTTCTGAAGTAATAATTTATGACTAACTGAGTCAAAAGCTTTAGAAATATCAGTATATAAAACATGCACTTGATTTCCTCTATTTAAAGCTTGTGCAACAAATTCTTTAAATAGAAATAAGTTTGTTGTTGTTGATCTTTTAATAATTGAACCATGCTGTTCTTTAATAATTAACTTATCAAAGAAACAAGAAATTTTATCAAAGACTAAGTGATCTAATAATTAAGCAAATGAACTTAAATTATATAATTACTTAAAATTTGAATTATAACATTATAGACATAAAAAATATAATTAACTTGAAATTTTATATACAAATATGGATTAAATACAAATATAAAGATAATATGTCTATAGAAATGAATGTGAGTGTAAATGTATGAGTAAAGGTATAACATTCCTTTACCTGCGCTTTTACAAAAATTGAAAATAAAAATAATTATCGCGCATACATTTCAGCGGATTTAATCAAAGCTCACAATTAACATATACGCGGCCATATTTAATTAAGTAAAAATAATAATTCAAAATATTTACAATAATAAATTTAAATATGCGGTCCGGTGGTAGTTCGTCTTCACCTGGACATCCCGACTCTTATGTGGTATGGCACCTCACATAAGGAACTTAAATATTTAATAATTCTCCCTTAAACGTAGAATGTCGACTTCACGTAGGGGGATTTCACGAATAATAATAATAATAAAAAAAATAATAAAGAAATGTGAAATATACCTTACTTACACGGAGACGAGAAATGTCCACCAGGACCTTTTGGACCTTCTACACATTACTGTGTATAATGCATGAATGCCTGCTTTATGTATTTAGTTCACGCTATTTATACCCTTTTTGCCCTATAATTTACATAAGATAGAAAGAGCGCGATAGATATTATATTATAGTTGTCGGTAAAGACGAAATTATACGAAAAGTTTGGAGCTTGTGATTAACAAAAGAAAATATTTTTAATAACTAAAAATTATAAAATAGGAATGAAAAAACTCTAAATTAAATTATTATATACAAATCCAATTGATTATTATTATCTAATTATTAAATTAAAATAAAAAATGTCATTGAGTTAACTATTACGTAAGTACCCCTAAGAGTATATTACACGTTTTTGAATAAGTTAAGCTAGGGCTAGGTACATAAATGGGAATGGTTTATTATTTACAAAAATTTACTTAAAATTAAATTAAATAATTACAGGAGTGGGTAGTGACCATCTCAGTATACTATTCAACAATCCCAAGACAATAATAAGGCAAAAAAATATTATTTGAAGCATATCACTGTGAGTTTCTTTATCAAAAAATTGTTTATCCGTCTTAAATTCAGCATTCTCAAGCTCTGGCATGCCGATGAGAGATTCTGCATCCATTTACACCCCTTTAAATTTTAAATTAAAGTTAATATTTAGTAAAATTTTTCTTACTTTTTTTTTATACCTAGATATTCTTTATTTGTCTAAATCCACCACTGCACTCAGATTTATCTATTCCCGCTGTACACTGAGCATTATATACGCATGTGTCCCCTTTTAAGAAAATATGAAATAGTTAATTTTTATTTTTCAAAAATTGTGTAAAAAAATACCTAATTTCAGGGCCTTTAGGTAACATTTGTCGTCGAGAAAAATTTCATAATAATATCGTCTCATAGAATAAACATTGCATATAAATTCAAAAACGTAAAAAACTAAAAATTAGTAAACTATTTTATTTTTTTCAAAAAACTAACAATTTTTCAAATTACTCACACGTTAATTGCTCAGTCTACTTTAATTAAATTAACTGATGATATACGCCTGGGAAAGGAAAAGAAGCTAGCTACCCTGCTAATGCAGTTTGATTTTTCTAAGGCATTCGACAATGTTTCACCATCTAAGCTTCTTAAAAAACTTCAGGTGATTGGCTTTTCAAAGTCATCATTAATCTGGTTCTGGTCATATTTGAGTGGTCGCTCCATGTGTGTTGCCTCCAAAGTATCCTCTTCCTCATATCGTAATATAAACATAGGAGTGCCCCAAGGCTCAGTACTTGGTCCACTCCTGTTTTAACATGGAACATGTTTATAGGGAGGGGGTACTTCAGAACTTGAAAATTAAGGGGGGGGGGTCAAATTTGTCCTTTTTAAGGGGGGGGGGTCAAATTTGTCCTATTTAAGGGGGGGGGTCAAATAAGACTTAGAATAATTAGGTAAGTATATATAAATAAATAAAATACTATTAAAAGACTTTGAAAAATCTGGGCTTAAGGACTTAGGATAATACAGGTTTATGGACTTAGAATAATATCGATTTAGGGACTTGGAATAATTCAGGTTCAGGGACTTATAATAATTCAGGTTTAGGGAATCAAAATAGTTTGGGTTTAGAATCTTAACAACTAGTAAGGTAATAATGACAAATTACAACAATAGAAAATTGTATTGTAATGTTGAGTAACATTTGTATTATACCTAGTCCTCATTTGGAAGTAAACATGTTCCATGCATTTAGGTTGTGTTTACACAAACCGGTTATAAGTTTTGTATTTACATGAATGATCTAAAGGATCACCTGGATGAGCATAGCACTTTCAGGCTTTTGTATGCTGATGATCTTCATATATATGTCCAAACACCATTACATCTAATAGAGCAGGGCATAGAACAATTAACAAAGTCAGCAAAAATAGTGGTGTCATGGGCAGAAGCAAATGGCTTATCCTTAAATATTAAAAAGAACAAGGCCATTGTTTTCGGATCTTGTAAATCCTTAAAAACATTCAAAATGCTAGACATACCAAAAATAAATCTCAATATGAATGGTGACTGTATCCAATTTGTGGATCAAGTTACCTGCCTTGGTGTTATACTTGATAGTAGCCTCTCCTGGCGTTCTCATATTCAACAGATCATCAAAAAAGTGAATAGGGTACTCTATGGTCTTCGAATCATCAGGCCCTGCACATCTGAAAATCTCCGTAAACGTCTAGTTGAATCACTAGTGATGCCGCACTTAGATTATTGTAGTGTTGTTTACTCTGACATTTCTAAACAGCTGACTGACCAGCTTAGATATATTTTTGGTCTAAAACGGCAGGAGCATATTACTCCTTACAGGAGACGACTTAACTGGATGCAAATACCTACGCGCATGGACTATTTTGCATCGTTGACTATGTATAAAATAATACGTATGAAACAACTCCCTTTTCTGTTACCTCTATTTAAACCATACAAAAGAGACAGACCAACTCGTGGACCACGTAAAGATCTAGATATACCCTCCGTTATACACAATTGGGGTTTACAATCTTTTCAAGTTAAATATGCTAAATTTTGGAATAAAATTCCTCCATGCATACGTGATCTCCCATCATATAACCAGTTTAAAAATAGCATTAAAAAATATTTATTTAGTCTGGATAATAAATAACTATTAATTTACTTTATTCACTTACTTATTTTAATTTATACTTTATTTACCATATATAATTAATTTATTGACTATTTTTATTGACTAATTCTATTAATTATTGACTATATATTATATTATATATTTATTATTTACTGTTATTTAAATATAACTATTGACTGTTATTTATTTAATTATAGATTTATTGACGTTATAGCAATTGTTATATAGATATATAGATACTTATCAATTAATTATTAGTGTCAGATTGTTGTTGACCTTAATTTGATTTTATTTTAATTATTTTACTTAACATTTACTCTAATTATGAATATTATTTTCATTTTCAATTTTATCATATATTGTATTATAAAATCTTATACAAATTGTAAACATTATTTCTGTATCATATATTGTATTAATTTATATTTCAATTGTAAATGAGTGTATACTAAATTTTTGTCATGGCAAATAAACTGAATAATAATAATAATAATAATAATTTCATTTTTTTATATTTTTTTGACAACTACTAGTTAAAAAAAAATAATGATTTTTTTATAATACTTAATTCATCGTCGATGATTGAAAATGCACTAATGAATATGTTTTAATAAAATTATGCGTTTGACGAAAAAGTGTCGAATATTACAAAAAGCTTATTGATTTTGCATCTTATTCTCAAAAAGAGAATTATAATTAAAGCAATAGTATACCCATTAATTATTGATATTTTATGAATTTTAAAGAAATATTTTTAACTACATTGAGCATTTCATGTTTAGATACAAAAATATCCCACATTAATAAAAAAAGTCATTATTGTCAAAGCTTTACTTAAAAATATATTGACGGGAGTTAAAAATTCTTAAGAAGCGTGGGATTAATACCTCACCCTTTTTCTCAAGGGTGTACCATCTTATATCCATCTTTGGGCCTTACTCCCACAAAAATTAACCCCTACATTTTTAAAAAATTATATAAAGGTCGCGGACATTTCGATCATGGACAGCAATTGATCAAGATCCGCTAAGGGGCAAACTCTCGAGCATATATCGGCTAAAAGTTTTTTACATTAATTGTATTCGAAAAAAGTGAACAAAAATATTTATTTAAAAAATTTTTACATAAACATATTAAAAAATATTAATATTTTTAAAACATTAAAGTTTGAATTGGTATACACTATTTATTGGAATTGTACTCAAGAATACACTTCTGATTGGGATACTTTGAGCTTCATAGAAATTATTGAGCTCATTGCGAATTGCAACGTTGTTCACTTGTCATTCATTTAAAAAAAAATGCATATTATAAGGTAATTTTTTATTTTTTTTTAAAAAGATTAAAAATTTTTTCAATCAATTTTTTTTATTAATAATACTGAAATCTCATCTAACTAGCTATAAAATAGTTTCTATTTCGGCCAATAAGGATTGATTTCAGTTTGTTTTAGATTATTAAAACACGTTTTTCCGAAGTTTCCCGAGGGTTTTCCGAAAAACTAATGGCAGAAATCGATTTAGTGGGGATTATATACTAATATATATACTTTTTCATAATATTTTTTCAAGCTGTTTTTTATTTTTGTTTAGCATTTTCCCAAAAAGCACCAACGCTAATTGAGAACCACCCAATAAGTTTGATTGGGCATAACTCGGGCTGTTTAAGACCTAAAGGGCTAAAAATTTCAGGATTTTCCTGTCTTAGTGTTATAAAATCATGGGGCCGATCAGACGACCCCACCTGTCAACTATTGCTGTTTTGGCAAAAAAAGACTCGTACAATAAATTGAATAAATAAAGCTTTTTATAACCAGCATTATTTTGTAAAATTTATTAAATAAAAATAAAAAATGTTTTGAAAAATAAAAAAGAAAGTTTATTTTATGATAAATTTTACATATGAAATCGGTTTTTGCCTAAATTTGCATAAAAATATAGTTTTTTTATCTAAAATTGAACTTCCAAAATCGGAAAATTTCACTTATTATCGTTATAAGTTTTCCCTATGTTAAAAACCCATATTAATACCAGGTGAAAGTATATGCTAAACTCTGTCTCCACCCCCAGTTAGAAGTTATTTGAAATGACGGGTTTTGCGCTATGAACTACAGACGGGACGGCTCACATTTTCCGATTTTCCGGCTTTCAAAGTAAGAATATTAAAAAACGGGTTAGAAATTCTGATAGCCAGGCAAATTTCTGATCGAAACCTATTGACTGAGAGCTTTAAAATCGGTCCAAATTTTCAAAAATTCACAGAGACGGCTAGAATTGATTTGAAGACGTAAAAATTGGGAAGTGAGGACGTTTTATATGTATGAACATCTGTGCAAAGTTACAGCTCAATCCGAAGACCCCATCTGCAAGTCAACGTACGTTTCACATGGAAAAAGCCAATTGCAATAAAACATTTTTTTTAAATAATATTTTCATAGAAGAAACAAAATAAAATATACATTGTCAATTTATAACTTTGCAAAAAATCAAAATGAATAAAAAGAATTGAAATTACAACATTTCTATAAAACAAGACAGCATTCGAGAACATTTTAAGTGGAAAACATTCTGCTAAATTCAATACTAAAATTTCAATACAATCATTACTTAAAAACATTGAAATTACAACTTTACTATAAAACAGGGAAAAAAATTTTAAGTGGTGTTTATTTTTCTAAATTCATTACTACAATTTCAATGCTATCATTGCATAAAAATAAATAAAAATACAACATTTCTATAAAACAGGACAATATTTGAAAACATTCAAGTGAAGCAATTTTGCTAAATTCAATACTAAAATTTCAATACTATCATTACTTAAAAACATTGAATTTACAACTTTACTATAAAACCGAGAAAAAAATTTTCAATGGTGTTTATTTTGTTTAATTAAATACTAATATTTCATTGCTATAATTGCATAAAAATAACTGAAATCACAACACGAACATTGAACATTTAACTAAATTAACATTTCTATAAAACAGGACAGTATTCGAAAATATTTAAGAGGGGTATGTTTTGTTAAATTCAATGCTAATAATTCAAAGCTATAATTGCATAAAAATACTTGAAATTACAAAATTTCTATAAAACAGGACAATATTTGAAAATATTTAAGAGGGGTATAGCTTTTTAAATAAGTTTATGGTTTTACAAGATTTTACAACTATACTATAAAAAAGGGAAAAAAATTCTAAATGGTGTTTATTTTTTTTAATTCAATACTAATATTTCAATGCTAAAATTGCATGAAAATAAATTAAAATACAACATTTCTAAAAAATAGGACAATTTTTGAAAACATTTAAGAGGGGTATATTTTGCTAAATTCAATACTAATAATTAAAAGCTATTATTGCATAAAAATAATTGAAATTACAACATTTCTATAAAACAGGAGAATATTTGAAAACATTCAAGTGAAGCAATTTTGCTAAATTCAATACTAAAATATCAATACTATCATTACTTAAAAACATTGAATTTACAACTTTACTATAAAACCGAGAAAAAAATTTTAAGTGGTGTTTATTTTTTTAATTCAATACTAATATTTCAATGCCATCATTGCTTAAAAACAATTAAATTACAACTTTTCTATAAAACAGGACAATATTTGAAAACATTCAAGTGAAGCAATTTTGCTAAATTCAATACTAAAATTTCAATACTATCATTACTTAAAAACATTGAATTTACAACTTTACTATAAAATCGAGAAAAAAATTTTCAATGGTGTTTATTTTGTTTAATTAAAGACTAATATTTCATTGCTATAATTGCATAAAAATAACTGAAATCACAACACGAACATTGAACATTTAACTAAATTAACATTTCTATAAAACAGGACAGTATTCGAAAATATTTAAGAGGGGTATGTTTTGTTAAATTCAATGCTAATAATTCAAAGCTATAATTGCATAAAAATACTTGAAATTACAAAATTTCTATAAAACAGGACAATGTTTGAAAATATTTAAGAGGGGTATAGCTTTTTAAATAAGTTTATGGTTTTACAAGATTTTACAACTATACTATAAAACAGGGAAAAAAATTCTAAATGGTGTTTATTTTGTTTAATTCAATACTAATATTTCAATGCTAAAATTGCATAAAAATAAATGAAAATATAACATTTCTATAAATCAGGACAATTATTGAAAACATTTAAGAGGGGTATATTTTGCTAAATTTAATACTAATATTTCAAAGCTATTATTGGCCAAAAATAATTGAATTTACAACATTTCTATAAAACAGGACAATATTTGAAAACATTTAAGTGGAGCAAATTTGCTAAATTCAATACTAAAATTTCAATACTATCATTACTTAAAAACATTGAAATTGCAACTTTACTATAAAACAGAGAAAAAAATTTTAAAGTGGTGTTTATTATACATAATTCCATACTAAAATTACGATGCTATAATTATAAAAATAATTGAAATTACAACATTTCTATAAAACAGGACAATATTTGAAAACATTCAAATGAAGCAAATTTGCTAAATTCAATACTAAAATTTCAATACTATCATTACTTAAAAACATTGAATTTACAACTTTACTATAGAACCGAAAAAAAATTTTCAATGGTGTTTATTGTGTTTAATTAAATACTAATATGGGTAGATTTAAATGAAGTGAGTGCGACTTACATGGTCGGGTCTTCAAAACTGCCTTAAAGTGTTTTTTTCTGAAAGTACTACCAAAAATAAGTAACCAGCCTAATTTTTAGCCTCCCAGAGCGAAATCTCGATTTTTGGCAGCCATTTTAGTGTTTTTGACTGTCGTAAAAAAAGTAAGAAAAATGAGTCATAATTTTTTTTATTATTGCTGTAAAAAACTCACATTAGCATGAAAAATTTTTTCCCTTTAGGTCCGGATAGGAAATTTCCCTGGCTATCCCATTACGGGGTCAAAAATTTTTTTTGAGTTGCGCATGCGCGAGGAATCGCTAAGATAGGCTGTTTTTTTTCAAAAGTCGATTTCTCAAACGCCTATTAGTGAAAAATCTTGTAACCAGGCTTAAAATTTTCGTTAAACCTTATATTTTTTGGCAAAAAAAACATTTCGATGGGACACTGCTTTTTGGGAGCTCTAGATAAAAAAATAGCAGCTTTCAAAACCTCATTTTTTACAAATTTCAAATTTCCCGCCAAGTCACGTGACCAATCAAAAATCTGACCAAAAATTTGGATTCCGCGGGAAATTTTACATATAGATATGTCTTTTCATGTTTTTAAAAGCGTTTATGTTAAAGCGGCGAAAAACAGTGAAATAATAAAGAATTTTCTGAATAATTTTGAATAATTTGGAATAATTTAAAAAATAAAAAAATTCCTTAATAAATGAGATATTTTAATCTTTCAATTTAAAATTTCGCTGCTTTAACATAAACGCTCTTAAAAACATGAAAACATATATCCTTATGTAAAATTTCCCGCGGAATCCAAATTTTTGATCAGATTTTTGATTGGTCACGTGACTTGGCGGGAAATTTGAAATTTGTAAAAAATGAGGTTTTGAAAGCTGCTATTTTTTTATCTAGAGCTCCCAAAAAGCAGTGTCCCATCGAAATGTTTTTTTTGCCAAAAAATATAAGGTTTAACGAAAATTTTAAGCCTGGCTACAAGATTTTTCACTAATAGGCATTTGAGAAATCGACTTTTGAAAAAAAACAGCCTATCTTAGCGATTCCTCGCGCATGCGCAACTCAAAAAAAAATTTTGACACCGGAATGGGATAGCCAGGGAAATTTCCTATCTGGACCTAAAAGGAAAAAATTTTTCATGCTAATGTGAGTTTTTTATAGCAATAATAAAAAAAATTATGACTCATTTTTCTTACTTTTTTTACGACAGTCAAAAACACTAAAATGGCTGCCAAAAATCGAGATTTCGCTCTGGGAGGCTAAAAATTGGGCTGGTTACTTATTTTTGGTAGTACTTTCAGAAAAAAACACTTTGGGGCAGTTTTGAAGACCCGACCATGTAAGTCGCACTCACTTCATTTAAATCTACCCATATTTCATTGCTATAATTTAAGCTTTTTTAAATTTTCAAAACCAAAGAATAAATTATATATTTTAAAAAATAAATTAAATATTTTATATACTGTTTGTATATAAAATATAATAAAAATATTAAATATTTTTTATTAAAGTATAATTATATAATGAAAAATATAACTTATTAGCTAAACTTAAATAGTATTCTATTTTTACCTAATCTCAAGTTTATTATAGGATGCCAATCTTATTTTTTAAAAATAAAAATTAGAGAAAAAATTAATGAATTGGGTTTGTCTATTCATTTATGAAAAAAAAAGAAATTTAAGTTTTCAAACTAAGTAATTTTGAAAAGAAAAATTGTACCTATTTATTGTGTAAACTAAGGTAAAATTGTAGTTTACTAACTTTATTAACCAGTTAAAATTTTAGGTTAATAAAGTATCTAGTTAAATTCTGAAAAAAAATTGAAGAATTTAGTAGGTACCTGAAAAAATTAAGCTGGGTCAAAGGGCGCTTCCGTATTTCTAACTTTGACGAAATTTTAAAAATTTTACTTTGCGGCTTCCGTAGTTTCAAAAAAAATTTTTTCGATTTTTTAAAAACTAACCTGAAAATAAGCCTAAATAACCAAAGGGGTGAGTTTAATTAGTTAAAAAGGGATGCCATGTAATGCGAAAGGGTTATTGCTAATTAAATATAAAACATTGATTACCTTTAACATTATCTGCTACTATTTTCCTGAAAACGGGGTAAAACTGGGAACTTGAGGTTAGGTTATTTGTAAAGAAAGATGAACATATTAATATAATTAAATAATAAAAGATTATTTATTAAATTATAAACTTAGAAGAGTTTATAAAGGAGGTTATGTATTATTTACAAAGGGCTCGTCACGTGGCTGCAGCTCGCGCGCGAACATGAAAAATTATGGCTAATGGCCTTGACTTATATGAGCTCATAGAAATTTTACGTTATCAATTATTCGCAAATGTCATAAAGGTTACTTATGATTAATTTGCAAACTAGCATATAAACAGAACTAATAATAAAAAATTACCTTTATAACTTTTGCAAACACTTGACACGCACGATATTTCAATACACTCACTTGCACACATATAAAAAATAATACACACTTTGACGCACGAGATTATTAAAATAAGCCTCGTGGTAGCTTTCGCAAAATCAGTAATGAAATACAAAAATAATATGATTTAAATATGTAAGTGATCACTTATTAATAATAATTTTTTCTTTTACCTTAAGGATTTTATCACTTCTGAGATTTTATTTTATCTCAAGAAAAAAGAATACAAAAAAAGTATAAGTCCTAAATATGACTTTTTATTTCAACCAATAATGAATCTTGTTGAAAAACTTAAATCAAACTTGTTTAATTATAAAGAAAACTAGAAAAAACTGGTAGCTATAGTTAAGCTAATTATATTAATTATAAAAATAAAGAAAAACTATTTTATTGGAGCTCTTATATAAAAAATGTGCTCCGAATCCTATTATGTCTAAAGCGACAATGCTGTTCGTCGTGCGCGAGGGAAGAGACGTTTCATGCGAGCGCCGCTAGCCGCGGGCTCTTTCTTTTACAATTTTTATCGCGGTAATATTTGAAGATTTACTTCATTACACAACCTTTCTATAAAAGAAAACAAAATTTAAAAAAATTTAAGAGGGGTATATAATACTAATAATTCAAAGCTATTATTGCAGAAAAACTGGACAAAATTTGAAAACGTTTAAGAGCGGTATAGCTTTTTAAATATGTTTCTGGATTTTACAACTTTACTATAAAACAGGGAAAAAAATTTTAAATGGTGTTTATTTTGATTAATTCAATACCAATATTTCAATGCTATAATTGCATAAAAAAAATGAAATTACAATTCTATAAAGCAGGACAATATTTGAAAACGTTTAAGAGGGGTATATTTTGCTCAATTCAATACTAATATTTTAATGCTATTATTGCATAAAAACAATTAAAATTACACAATTTCTATAAAACAGGACAATATTTGAAAACATTTAATTGGGCAAATTTGCTGAATTCAATACTAAAATTTCAATGCTATCATTGCTTAAAAACAATTGAAATTACAACATTTATATAAAAGAGGACAATATTAAAAAACATTTAAGTGATGTTTATTTTGCTGAATTCAATACTAAAATTTTAATGTTATCATTGCATAAAAATACTTGAAATTGCAACATTTCTATAAAACAGGACAATATTTGAAAACATTTAAGTGAAGAAAATTTGCTAAATTCAATACTAAAATTTCAATACTATCATTACTTGAAATTATTGAAATTACAAATTTACTATAAAACAGGGAAAAAAATTTAAAGTGGTGTTTATTTTGCTAAATTGAATATTAATAATTCATTGCTATTATTGCATAACAAAAATTGAAATTACAACATGTCTATAAAAGAGGCGATTATTCGAAAATATTTAAGTGAGTATACTTTGCTATATTCAATAGTAATAATTCAATGATATTATTGCATAAAAACAATAGAAATTACAACATTACTATAAAAGAGGACAATATTAGAAAACATTTAAGTGGTGTTTATTTTGCTAAATTCAATATTAATATTTCAATGCTATCATTGCTTAAAAACAATTAAATTACAACTTTTCTATAAAAAAGGAAAAAAAATTTAAAGTGGGTTATATTTTGCTAAATTGAATACTAATATTTCAATGCTATTATTGCCTAAAAATAATTAAAATTACAACATTTCTATAAAACAGGACAGTATTCGAAAACATTTAAGTAGTGTTTATTTTTCTAAATTCATTACTAAAATTTCAATGCTATCATTGCATAAAAATATTTGAAATTACAACATTTCTATAAAACAGGACAATATTTGAAAACATTCAAGTGAAGCAAATTTGCTAAATTCAATACTAAAATATCAATACTATCATTACTTAAAAACATTGAAATTACAACTTTACTATAAAACAGGGAAAAAAATTTTAAGTGGTGTTTATTTTTTTAATTCAATACTAATATTTCAATGTTATAATTGCATAAAAATAATTGAAATTACAACATTTCTATAAAACAGGATAATATTTGAAAACATTCAAGGGAAGCAAATTTGCTAAATTCAATACTAAAATTTCAATACTATCATTACTTAAAAACATTGAATTTACAACTTTACTATAAGACCGAAAAAAAATTTTCAATGGTGTTTATTGTGTTTAATTAAATACTAATATTTCATTGCTATAATTGCATAAAAAGAACTGAAATCACAACATTAACATTTAACATTTAACTAAATTAACATTTCTATAAAAGAGGACAATATTAGAAAACATTTAAGTGGTGTTTATTTTGCTAAATTCAATACCAAAATTTAAATGCTATCATTGCATAAAAATATTTGAAATTACAACATTGCTATAAAACAGGACAGTATTTGAGAACATTTAAGTGGGGAATATTTGCTAATTCCAATACTAATATTTCAATGCTATCATTGCATAAAAATAATTGAAATTGCAACTTTTCTATAAAACTGGACAATATTTGAAAACATTTAGGTGAAGCAAATTTTGCTTAATTCAATACTAAAATTTCAATGAGAACATTGCTTAAAAACATTGAAATTACAACTTTATTTTGATATTTGATATTTATTTTATAGTAGAAATTATATAAAGAGTGAAATATTATATAGATTTGACATGATTATAAAAATATTTCTATATTATCAAAATAATAATAATAATTTTTATTAATATTATTGTTCAGTTTATTGGTCGTAACAAAATTAGTACACTCTTTTACAATCATATAGTAAATACATTAATATAAAAATCAATAATGTCATTGGATGCAGCTAGTTGTATATTAGGTTGGAAAATTTTTGATCAAGCTACACATTTAGACTGAGCTATTTGGAGAGCGTAAGTTGAGTATTATATTTTACAAATTTTGAATGTATAATTAATAAATAATTTGTTTCTGAAAGTACTACCAAAAATAATTCACCAGCCCAATTTTCAGCTTCCCAGAACGAAATCTCGATTTTTGCCAACCATTTTTGTATTTTTTTATTTCTTATAAAAAAAGTAAGAAATATGAGGGATAATTTTTTCTGTTAAAAACTCTTATTAGCATGAAAAATTTTTTCCTCTGGGTATCTGATTCTGGGGTAGCTTATCATAATTACAAAGATTTTAAAAATTGTCATGCCGCAGACCGAGCGCTCGTAAAAGCTGCCATCGGGTGAATTTGGGCGAGAGACGCCTCACTTAGTGAAAAAATGTCGGCTGCCGCGGTTTTCGGGCTCATAAATATGAAGCAGAAATTGGTTATGGGTGTCTTGAAAAAAAAATACGCGGGAGATCTCGTGGGCGGAAAATCCCAAATGCCACGTGGGTGCCTCATTGTGGCGGCAGCGATGACGAAAACGTGGTAAATCCTTGTGCAAAAAACGCGTGGGTTTCCTGCCACTGATGGTACCCCTCGCAGCTAAAATTGGCGCTGCTACGCTTTATAAAACATCTAGAGATTTACAGAACAATAAAAAAATGTTGGAGGAGACAGGTCGTCATGATAAACGGATGGAAAAAATAGCCAGTGGCTTCACCTGAAACCACATCCTGGTCGCGGTAGAGGGTTAAAAAATAAGAGACGACATCGTCGTCGCAAGCAGTGAGTTTAGCAAATTTACAACCGCTGCTCAGCTTTTAAAATTGGGGAAAAACATTAAAGATTTTCGGGGGGTTTACATGAGAGACGGTCTACCTTCTACCCCTTGGATCAACGAGGTAGTCTCAAATTTAATCCCAATATTAAGCTATTTAAAGTACTTTTCTGGTTGATTCTATTAATTTTAACTAATTTGGGATGAATTTAGCTTAATTTAATTGAATTTGGACTCTAAGAGCTTCTAAGTTAGCTACTTGTGAAGTCCAAAATTCCAAATTTTTGGAAATTTTTCACATCTCTTAAAGCTTAACGTGATACCAATTATATTATTTTATACTTCAGAGAGCTTAAACTTGGTCTAAAGACTACATTTAACGATAACCCATTATATGAGAAAATATATTACCACATTTTGATATACAAAATTTATTATTTAAAAGTTTACATTAAGTCGACTGGTAGACTAATTTTTCTTAATTCTAAGTTTTGATAAGCCAAATATTTGTAAGTTTTACATCCCAGTGTTTGGGTTATAATGTGGCTATTTCCGCCCTCTCGGAATAACCACTATTATTAATTGAAAAATCAAATAGAATTTAATAACGGTTACTATGTAAAAATGAGTCGTGTAGACACGCGCGCGCGGTAATATGTGTATATTAAAACGGTAGCACGAGGTTGACTTTATTTCTCAGGGTCGCGGGAATTTAACTAAAATGCTGAAAGAGGGGAGGTAAAAGGGTTTTGACCTGAAATAATAAAAACTTACTTTATTTATCTATTAAAATATAATTATATAAACTTTAATTTATTCAAAACTATTAATTTTCTTATCATACAAATTCAATTATCACTATAAAATTTCACTGTCTATAATTATTAACTGCTAAATAATCAACTTAATCTTTCCGTAAATAATGTCACTTTTTTACTGCTATTTTTCACGACACACACATTATTAATTTTCATCTTTTTATACCTTTTTATTTCCGCTGACTTGTTTCTTGATCCAAAACTTTTATATTTTTATTATTAACAATCTTGCTCTGAATATTATTTAAAAAAGTCCTTCTTTGAATATATGAATAAAGATTCTTTTTCTCCAAGTAATAATAAATATGGCCGCAATGAGAATCTTGAATTTTCAATAATGATATATATATAATAAATCACTGATTCTTGTCGCGATAATTTATTTACTGTTAATATTCAAATATTCTTTTAATCGATTAATCATTACAAACTATAACTCTTTATTCTAATATTTTACTAATTCAATTTAATTATTTTTACTTTTCAAAATTTAACTTTATAAAAAATGTGCTCTTTATCGATCAAAGTCAAAGCAACTCTGCTGCCCGTTTTTCTAGTCCTCTCTCCACTCTCCTCCTCTTCTCGTTCGTTGCTCTTGCGGTCGATCAGTATATATGTGTGTCGTGCGTGTGTGTCGCTACTACCTGTTAAAAATCGATATTTTTAAATTTAATGATCGCGCATAATAATATTTCGCGCACTTATGAAAATCGTTCTTTTTTTGAATTTTATAGCAACGCTATAGGGTTAATTCGAAACAATCAATACTGGTAAACCATACGGTGAACCACTTCAATAATACAAAAATAACTTAAATGCTAACCTTAAAAACCATTTCGATAAACCTATTAGTCTACTGGGGCGTTAAAAAAAAGAGAAAAACTATTTTGATCAATTTAGTGAATCGGCCCACGAAAGATATTTAAAAACTAATTGTATTAGGTCAAAGTACACCTAAAAAAATAGGGTCCTGAAGTTTTCAGATCTCCAGGTTCCTTCAGCTCTGATTAGCGGTCAGGTCATGACAAAAAAAAAGTACATTTTTAGCGACTTTTTAGTAAACTTTCTGATACCTTCATGGTAAAACGATTATGTCAAAATGATCTTGCGACCTCTCATTCGAAAGGTTATACGATATTCTTTGAGATAAAATTTCTTTTGGAAGTAACATTAGTGCATCGTTTTGATTAGTAGACCATAAACCGTACAAAACGAATTTTTTTTTCTTAAATTTTAACTTTTGCAGTGATTTAAAAAAAATTGAGGGTTAAGCCAATTCTGTTTTTTTCTTTTCATAATAAAAAATAAAACAAATTTTTATTTGCGATGATCCGCGCTCAAAAATATTTGGGGCAACATGGTCAAATTCTTAAAAAACTGAAATAACTTTTTTTTTATGTATGTGCTTTTATTTAACCTTAGGTTATATACTGTATTTAACCTCTTATACGGAGGTCACCAACCGTTATTTGCACAAGCGGTCCAAACCGCATTTTTTGCTTTTATTCCCTCGGAAGTCGATATATATATTGAGATATATACCGCTTTTTCCTTTAATGGAAATAATTAGATAGGTTTGGAGACGTATGGACAAATTGTTGGTGAAACTGTGGGATTAGAAGGGATGTTTAGGATAGGTGGAACTTTTACAATCATTTCAAACTTTATCTATTCATAGCCTTTACTAGGGTTTGGGATGGCCAAATGCGGTCCAAGGTCCGACTTTTTAATAGGAGCCATGCTGACAATTCCGTCTTTAAAGCGCAGAGTTGTTATTTACAACAATCGCTTTAAAAGAGGCGCGAAAAACCTTGGAAAAACGCCCTCTATGCATGACATACGGAGGCAAGCAAATGGCACTTTCCATTTCGTCTTGCCCCCTGCGACTCGGCAGCTAGCTCTACTCTCCCTTCTTAAAATAAATATTTAATTTTATTAAATATTTATTTCCAGAAAAAAAAGTTGTCACTGCTCTGTATGCTAACCCACTTCATAATATTTTGCTATATTACAAAGCGAGCACGTTACCTCTGCGCTACCGAGCCGGTAACTATTTTTTTTAATTTTGCGATTTTTCGAAAAAGGACCCCGCACAAATGAATAGGAAATGGCCGTTCAATCAAATTAGCTGCATTTTTGATATATTTTAGATTTTATTATTCTGAAAAAAAGTCAAAAGTGGGACACAAAGCTCCAATTTCTCAACTTTGGCTGCTACGAAGCATGCAAGCTCCATAGCTCTATTATAGCAAGTTTGCTTAAAGACCTTTTAAAGGTTAATTTTTGAAGTATATTTTATTGTTTTTGAGTTCACTGATTTCGAATTTGATGTCAGATTGACAAGATTGTCAATTGATGGCTGTCAATTAACTGTCAAAACTCTAAATACCATAGAAAATTTTATAGATTAGATGAGATTTATGTTTATTAGATCGCTAATTTCAAATCTGATGTCTCATTGACATTACTGATAGTTGCCAACTGTCAATTAACTTTCAAATGGCCAAAGAAAATGATATAACAATATTTTTAAGATTTTAACCCTCCGAGAATACACATATATTTTGCATCAATAAGTACAGTGTGGGTCAATATGACCAAATCACACTTTTAAAATCTATATCTCCGAATAAACTAAAGATAATGACTTACCCTTGTAGGAAGTGATAATTTGAAGCATTTTAATTGATATGTATAAGTTTAGGTGTATTCCTGAATTATTTTAAGTATTTTTAAAGACGTTTGAAAAAAAGTAATTTTTCAAAAAATTGCACTTTACATTATTATCTGTAAAATTGGCAATTCTTAATATTTTTAGCTAAGAATCTAGATTTGTGTTGTCAAGATGTATTAGAATGAAAAAAAAAATCGCCTTATAGTGTATCTTCCAAAAAAGGTATAAAAAAAAATTTTTCAAAAAATTGCACTTTACATTTTTATCTGTAAAATTGGCAATTCTTAATATTTTTAGCTAAGAATCTAGATTTGTGTTATCGAGATGTATTAGAATGAAAAAAAAATAGCCTTATAGTGTATCTTTCAAAAAAGGATAAGGGTCATATCGACCCACGGTGTTCTCGGAGGGTTAAACAGATGTTCGGGTTTTTAAGAATTTGACTATGTTGCCCCAAATATTTTTGAGCGTGTATGGTCGCAAATGAAAATTTGTTTTATTTTTCATTATTTAAAAAAAAAAAAAGAATGGGCATATCTCTCAATTTTTTTTTAATTGCTGCCAAAATTGAAATTCAAGAAGAAAAAAAAATTAATTTGGACGGTTTATGGTCTACCAATCAAAAGGATGCACTCAAATCACTTCGAAAAGCAATTTTATCTGAAAGTACATCGGCCAAACTTTTGAATGAGATGTCGCAAGATCATTTTAATAGAATCGCTTTACCACGGGAGTATCATAAAGACGAATAAAAAGTCGCTAAAAATTTACTTTTTTTGTTGTCATTAATAGGCTGCCAATCAGATATGAAGGCACCTGGAGGTCTGAAAACTTCAGGATCCTATTTTTTATAGCTGTACTTTGACCTAATACAATTAGTTTTTAAATATCTTTCGTGGGACGATTCACTATTTAGATCAGGGCATAGGCTTTTTATGAAGAAGACCATAATATCCTGCAATTATTGGTCCTCTTGAAAAAAAGATGCCATAAAAAAATCTAATTCAGTTAAATGTAACTCCATGACCTTTTCTTCGAGTTGAAGCATTATTTTGTAAATATTCCCTATATTGCATTATAAAATGCCGGAACTCCGCTCTAAATCTCCTGAGGCAGACATCTTCATTAGCCGAGAACTCTTAATGTTTTGAAAATATTTAGTTAATTACTAAGTCCTGGTGAGCTTAAGCGTTGTCGCGCTTGCTTTTAACCAGATGCACAGTGGGCTAGAATTTTGCCTGAAAATAAAATTTAAAAAATGGAATTTATAGGTTTTCATATATATTAAACGATAGGATACCGGTTTTTTTGAAAAAAAAATGTTGGGAAATTTTTTTAGGCGTGGGAAATCAGGAAGATTTTTTAAAATTTAATCATAAAGATATTAAATAATGAAATGGTTAACTTGTTAATAGATGACAAAACTTGAATGTATGTGTATATTGATATAAAATGTATGCAGTTGTGTCTATGGGAGTATGGTTGTATGCGTACGTGTGTATGTGTGTGTGAGTTAAATCGCATTATCGTATTTACAGTTGGCTTTTTTTAAATTAATCATAATGATATTGAATTATAAATTGGTTATTTTGTTTATTTATGAAAAAATTTGAATGTTTATGTGTATGGATATAAAATGTCTGCAGTTTTTTTGTCATTTATAAACATGTTAACTATTTCATTATATAATATCTTTATGATTAAATTTTAAAAAATCGACTAAAAATGGTAAAATTCAATTTTACACACGCTCACATACAGACACTAAAATATATAGATGTAGAATAAGACCAAGGTAGATGCAAAAAACCCATATATACTTTATTTGTACGTTTTAGGAAGTAAAAAACCCGAAAAATTAATAAAACTCTGATTTTTTTTTAATTTTTAAGTTTTTTTGAATATTCCACTAACACACCTACAATAGTAGACACATACAGCTGAGATAAAATTTTTAGGTTAATTATGGTTTTTTCAACATATTTTTATGTATATATATCGTCAAAAAACATTTTTTTTATAAATTTGAAATTTTGATTGTGCCATTTTTTAGTGCCAAATTTTAAAAAATTTTTCCTGATTTCCCACGCCTAAAAAAATTTTCCAACATTTTTTTTTCAAAAAAACCGGTATCCTATCGTTTAATATATATGAAAACCTATAAATTCCATTTTTTAAATTTTATTTTCAGGCAAAATTACGCTGAACCCGAATTTTGTTCCCTTTCGACTTTTTCTAGCCCTCTGTGAGACGCTCTCTTAATCTCATATCCATTTTAAAATATAAGATAAAATTTTAAAGAAAAATTATTTAATTAAATTTACCAAGCTGCTAATTCACTAAGAAAATAATAAAATTTTATTTTAAACCAAATTAAAATTCTTTTATTGCCACTAATTTAAACCATGAATTTAGAATTATGAATTGAATAAAATCAACTAAAACCAAAATAAGAATAAAATAAATTTATATTTAATAACACTTGAATTTAACCGGCATGAAGTTAATTGAATAATGAGTTTAAAATTAATAAAAAATTATTAATAAAATTTATAAATTATTTGAACTGAAAAGGAAAATTTTTATTTACCGTTAAACATCTGGTGGCTATAATTTCCTAAGACGGACGGCCGACAACTTGTTCGCTTTCACTTTCACTTTCCAGTGAGATACTAAGATTTGGATATAAACTTTATACTATTGTAATTTTTGCCAATCGCCCCCAGGGAAGCTATTCCAGTGGCAAATTGGTGTCCATAAGGGAAATTGTGACGTGGGGAAATTCACAGTGTTACACAGTCCAAAAGGGCCCTAGGTATTTTTCCGGTCTACGAGTAGCGTAACGAATTACTGAATATGAATCAACACTTATGTTGTGGTTGGCTGGATAACGGGGCACTTCTTATTTAACCATCACAGATTGGTAAACTTAAAGGATATTCAAATCTGCAGATTCCGTGATGAATTAACAAAAACGATTGAACATCTGATCTGCGCTTGTCCAGATCCGGAAGAACGATGTTCACGGTACCTCGGTTTTTTACTGATGAACAAGGAAGATGCTGGACCATTGAAACTTTAGAGTCTACTGAACTTCAGAAGGTTACTCGGCCTTGAGGTCTTCATGAGAGGGCGGAGACCAGCTGAGGGAGAAGCCTAAGGTGAGCCTACAACAGGCATTCCCGAACTGTGGTAAAATATCGGTAACATATTTCTACGGGCTATGCCTAAAGGACTATGAGCGCCCTGATCGATGCCCCTAACTTCAGAATCTAGAGTTGGTTCAATGCCGGAAGAACCTGATGGGGGTTATTCTGACCTCTGGTCCGCATCTTCGGAACACGAACACACAAGGTAGCAAGTATGCAGTTACTCTAAGTCCCTTTGGGACCATGCTCCCATGGAATCAGGTCTCGACTTCCCAACAGAGGCAAGGTCTCTAAAGGTTGTCACTTTTGGGACATTAACAGCGAGCACCATCTAACGAAATAAATAAAAGACAATATTTGAACATCGGGGCTCTTATTAACAGGGACCAGGATGGGACAACGGGGACTCTAATAGATGGAGCGCTAGAGGCTTTTAAATTAAGTCGGATGCATGAAAACTTGATTAGCAAAGAGTACCAAGTACATGTAAAAAAAGTGAGTCGATTTTTAACAAGTAACATGGCAACTTTCTACGGTAATAGAGTCTGGTATACGTTCGGGCACGTTCGAGTTTATTCGTTTCTCACGAATACTCACGGTGCCATTTTAATTTTTAAGCTTATTGTCATGAAGGCTTTTACTTTTATTTTTAATATTTTTTCTTTACTTTAAATAATTTTTAATATCTAGTTTATTGATAATATTACCTTTATTTATCATTGGAGCTTTAAAAAGACTTTTGGGTCCAACCATTTTTCTTGTTTTTTAACCGGTCGCTATTGCTTCCTGTTAAACAATTTTCAACGCAACATTTACATACCATTTTATTAATTTAATAATTTTTAAGGGCAATTGCAACCTTTTAATAGTGCATAAATTTATATAAAAAAGTTAATTTAAAATATAATATTTAGTTATAATTAAAAAAAAAGAAAACAAAACCAATAACATGAGTCTTTCTTTGCCAAAACAGCAATAGTTGACAGGTGGGGTCGTTGGATCGGCTTTAAGTTTTCTCAATGTTTTTATAACACTAAGACAGGAAAATGATCCTGAAATTTTTAGCCCTCTAGGTCTTAAGAATAGCCCGAGTTATGCGCAATCAAACTCGTTGGTCGGCTCTCAATAAGCGATGGTGCTTTTTGGAAAAATGCTAAAAATTAATAAAAACAGCTTGAAAAAATATTCTGAGTGAATATATATGTTGGGAAACCTTCAGTAAATCTATTTCTTTCATTAGTTTTTCGGAAAAACCCAGGAAAATGGAAAAACGTGTTTTTGGAAAAACCGAAATAACTCTTTTGCCGCCATTTTTCTTTTTTGATTTTTTTTTGATAATTTTCTTGAACCAAAATCGCATTGAACTAGCCGTAAAATATTTTCTATTTCGGCCAATAAGGATCGACTTTAGTCTGTTTTAGATTATTTTTACATTTTTGATACATATGTAATAAACCATAAAGGCTTTCTTAAATTATTTCTTTTAGAATGAAATAGCCAAGGAAAAAGTAGTTTAAAACTGCTGATCATATGATGGAGGAATATCGCTGATGATGGATTTGGTGAAGGATGGTTTTAAGATTAAATACACAAAGTGTATATGTAATACTGTTCATTACGACGCTCGTTGCTTGGCGTCTCAACGAAAACTAAAGAGTAAAGGGAGAATATATATACAAAAAGGGAGGGAGTACTCCAACACACATATACTATATATACATTACTAGCAAAAGTTGGAGGGGGGGCTCCGCCCCCCCTGTGTCGCATTTACTTCTGTTTCTGTTACTTGAAAAAATCATTTTTCACTGCAAATTTACCTATAATTATGAAAACACATTCATAGTTTTCAGAGAAGCCTAGTTCTGTCTCAAGCAAAGTCTCCAGTAAATTTATAATTATGGATTACAGAACCATATTTAAAAATATATTGGAGAGGCTATGCCCAATCCCGGCAGACAAATTTTTACATATATATAGTATCCTATATATATTAAAATGAAATAATTTTAAAAAGTTTTCACCCTAATCAGTGTGTAACTCAAAATCTATATCACCAAAACGATCAAACTAAAGTTCTATGTATTTGTTAGTGCGTTATCTAAAACAAGTTTTTTTGGTTTTTAATTTAACCCTTTCATTAAAGAGAAATCTCTAGAAAACCAATTTAAAATGAAATAATTTAAAAAAATTGTCACCCTAATCAGTGTGTAACTCAAAATCTATATCACCAAAACGATCAAACTAAAGTGCTATGTATTTGTTAGTGCGTTATCTAAAACAAGTTTTTTTGGTTTTTAATTTAACCCTTTCATTAAAGAGAAATCTCTAGAAAACCAATTTACGTTAAATTACAAAAAAATTTATCTTTTAAAAAATTAATATCTGAGACAAAATATATATATTATTATATTATTTTATATAACAAAAAATATATATTAAAAAATTTCTACTTTTATCAAGCTGTGAACAATCAATATAACTTTTGCAATAAAAGATTTTTTTTTGAAATTTTTATTTTTTCATGTTTAAGACAAATGAATGAAATTTTATGAAATTTTTTAATTCTTAAATTTTTTAATTTTTTAATTTTAAAATTTTTAAATTTAAAATTTTTTTTTTAAAACACACAAATGAAATTTTAGGAAATTTATAAAGTTTAGGACAAACAATATGACTTTTGCAATAAAATATTATTTAAATAAATTTATTTATTTCGTGTTTAAAACACACAAATGAAATTTTAGGAAATTTATAAAGTTTCGGACAATCAGTATGACTTTTGCAATAAAGTATTTTTTTAATAAATTTATTTATTTCGTGTTTAAAACACAGAAATGAAATATTATGAAATTTATAAAGTTTCGGACAATCAGTATGACTTTTGCAATAAAATATTTTTTTAATAAATTTATTTAGGTATTTCGTGTTTAAAATACAGAAATGAAATATTATGAAATTTATAAAGTTTTGGACAATCAATATGACTTTTGCAATAAAATATTTTTATTGAAAATTTCTTTATTTCGGTTTTAAAACACACAAATGAAATTTTATAAAATTTATAAAGTTTTGGACAATTATTATATGAATTTATGAATATTATATTATAATATTATAAATTCATAACATTCTTATTTATATATTCATATAACAATCTAAATATAATAATTAACATTAAATTACAAAAAAATTTATCATTTAAAATTTTTTTTTAATATCTGAGACAAAATATATATATGTATTATTATATTATTTTATATAACAAGAAATATATATTGAAAATTTTTTGACTTTTATTAAGTTGTGAACAATCAATATGACTTTTGCAATAAAAGATTTTTTTTGGAAATTTTTATTTTTTCATGTTTAAGACAGAGGAATGAAATTTTATGAACTTTTCATATATAAAACGAAGTAAAATATACATTGGAAATTTATAAAGTTTTGGACAATCCATATGACTTTTGCAATAAAATATTTTTTTTGAAAATTTTTATTATTTCATATTTAAAACAAACGAATGAAATTTTATGATATTTTCATAGAAAAAACTAAATAAAATAAACAATTACAATTTATAAAGTTATGAACAATCAATATGACTTTTGCAATAAAATATTTTTTTAGTAAATTTCTTTATTTCGTGTTTAAAACAGACAGATAAAATTTTATGAAATTTTCATTAATTTTTGGACAATCAATATGACTTTTGCAATAAAATAATTTTTTTGAAAATTTTTATTATTTCCTAATTAAAACAAAAGAATGAAATTTTAAGATATTTTTATAAAATTTTTGACAATCAATATGACTTTTGCAATAAAATATTTTTTTTGAAAATTTTTATTATTTCATATTTAAAACAAACGAATGAAATTTTACGAACTTTTCATATATAAAATGAAGTAAAATATACATTGGAAATTTATTAAGTTTTGGACAATCAATGTGACTTTTGCAATAAGATAAATTGACAATTTATAAAGTTTGAATTATATAAACTTTTCATATATAAGACGAAATAAAATATACATTGGAAATTTATAAAGATTTGTACAATCCATATGACTTTGTCAATAAAATATTTTTAGGAAATTTATTTATTTCGTGTTTAAAAAAGACAGATGAAATTTTATGAAATTTTCATTTATAAAACTTTTATAAGTTTTGGACAATCAATATGACTTTTGGGTAATTCCATGGATAAAACGCACAAAATGATATGCCAGGTCTCAAAAATAGGAAATTTGGTTTTTTTTCGATAAAACAACTTAAAAATAGATGATTCCCCGAATTTGAAGGTTTTCTATAAATTTTGAAGGGTGCTATGCTGATTTAAAGTTTTTTGGTCAAATTTCTCTCCTCAGCCACCATTTTTGAAAATCCCGTAAAAAAGCTCTAAAAAACGTCAAAGAAAGAAAAAATAGTAGGTTTTCGATGTAAAATTTGATGAGAAATTCGAATTTTCAGTCAGATTTTTCCTACTCTATGTCAATTCGCAGGAAAATTCAAATTTGTGTTAAACTTTAAGTGAAAATAACTCAAGTTTCCCGCTAAAAAAAAAAATTTTTGTCTCAAAATTTTCAAAAGTTGTATATATTTTCCTGAAAAAAATTTTCCCGAGAGTAATTTTTGTTTTAAGCGAGTAATACCGATTTTCGTTTTTTTCAATTTTGACTTGTTACTTATTTTGCTGATTTCCGGCTAAATCACGTGACCAAATAAAAATCTGACCTAAAATTTGAATTCTGCGGGAAATTTTACAAAGGTATAGTAATTTTGGTATCCTTTGAATGATACATCTCAATTTGACAATTTAATTAAAATGGTTTATTAAAATATAGAAAAAATGAAAATTTATAAAATGGGATTTTCTTGATTTTTTTACATTTTTAGCCTAAAAATCATGTTAAATCTAAAAATAAAAATACTTCTTTTGGAAAAACAAAAGTTATGTCTATTATTAATAAAAATCAAATTTTTTTTAAGTTTAGATTTTATTTTCTATCAAAATGTCTATAAATAGTTAGAAATGTACCCAAAAATCAAGAAAATCCCATTTTATAAATTTTCATTTTTTCTATATTTTAATAAACCATTTTAATTAAATTGTCAAATTGAGATGTATCATTCAAAGGATACCAAAATTACTGTACCTTTGTAAAATTTCCCGCAGAATTCAAATTTTTGGTCAGATTTTCATTTGGTCACGGGACTTAGCTCGAAATCAGCAAAATAAGTAACAAGTCAAAATTGAAAAAAACGAAAATCGGTATTACTCGCTTAAAACAAAAATTACTCTCGGGAAATTTTTTTCAGGAAAATATATACAATTTTTGAAAATTTTGAGACAAAAATTTTTTTTTTTTAGCGGGAAACTTTTGAGTTATTTTCACTTAAAGTTTAACACAAATTTGAATTTTCCCGCGAATTGACATAGAGTAGGAAAAATCTGACTGAAAATTCGAATTTTTCATCAAATTTTACATCGAAAACCTACTATTTTTTCTTTCTTTGACGTTTTTTAGAGCTTTTTTACGGGATTTTCAAAAATGGTGGCTGAGGAGAGAAATTTGACCAAAAAACTTTAAATCAGCATAGCACCCTTCAAAATTTATAGAAAACCTTCAAATTCGGGGAATCATCTATTTTTAATTTGTTTTATCGAAAAAAAACCAAATTTCCTATTTTTGAGACCTGGCATATCATTTTGTGCGTTTTATCCATGGAATTACCCTTTTGCAATAAAATATTTTTTTTTAAGTGGTACTCTTAAAGTGGTGTTTAATTTGCTTAATTCAATACTAATATTTCAATACTATCATTGCATGAAATATTTTACATTACAAAATTTCTATAAAAGAGGTCAATATTTGAAAAAAACTAAGTGGGGTATATTTTGCTAAATTCAATACTAATATTTCAATGCTATCATTGCATAAAAATATTTTACATTACAAAATTTCTATAAAAGAGGTCAATATTTGAAAACATTTAAGTGGGGTATATTTTAATAAATTCAATACTAATAATTCAATGCTATTATTGCATAAAAACCATTAAAATTACAACATTTCTATTAAACAGTTCAGTATTCGAGAACATTTAAGTGGGGAATAATCTGCTAATTTCAATACTAATATTTCAATGCTATTATTGCATAAAAATAATTGAAACAACATTTCATGTCTACAACATGAAAATATTTCAAATATTTCAATCTATATTGTCGGGTGTTTTATATATGAAAAAATTCGAAAAATTTCATGGAATAAGAAATTGGATATCGGCTGTCTTAAACATTAAAAACCCAAAAATTCAAAAAATTTGACTTTAAGTCTTTTTTTTGATATTTCTCTTTAATGAATGCATTAAATAAAAAACAAAAAAAAGTGGTTTTAGAAAAGTGCTTAATAAATACAAAGCGATTTGGTTTTTACATTTTGATACAAACCATTGTAAGTTATTAAGTGGCAAAAATGACAACTTTTTGAGTTTTTAAATTTAAACTTCTTAGCTTTAAACAGTTATGTAACTCTGAACCGAGAGCTCAAATTAAAAAAAAACAAACAGACATTGATAGAATTTTTTCCAAGGATTAAGGCCTCTTAGATCTTGAGAAAAATCAGTTTTAGTGTAAAAAAATGAAATTTTTTTATGTTTTCGACCACTAACTTCTGAGTTTGATATCTCAAAATCTTTTGAATATTTTTTAAAAATTAAAAAAACGGCTGGGGATATTTCTTTAAAAATTTTCTTTCATGTATTTTCGTCCATACAGCTCTTCATAAATTAGTGCTGAAATATATTAAAAATAATCAATTTTTTCGATTATTTCATTTTAATATATATAGGATAGGATTTTATGATTAAAATATTTTTTAAAACAGTTTTTAAATGAAAAACAAAAATTATTCTAATTTCGCACAGCAATATTTTTTATTTTTAGACATCAACGGATAGTGTGATAGTTAAATGTTCAATATTACTGTCACATTCTGCCGAGCGTAGCGAGGCCAATCAGCTAGTAGAGTATTAAGATTTATAAAAAATGTTGCTAATTTTTAAAGATACCTCCGTTTTGAACAAAAATATAACTGAGTACGTATAAATTAGTGCCGAATCAAGTAATACCAATTGTGACACTAAAATTTTATCATATTTAGAAGATATTTCACTTTTTAATCAAAATTTCAAAAAATTTTATTTTTCCCAAAAATAGTAAAAATTGAATATCTCCAAAATTACGGTAGCTGAGTTGCAAAACTATGGCCTATGTCATACGCAGACTTTTTTTTTATATTTTGAAACTTCATTTTGACTTTTCATTGATTAGGCCCTGATGATGAAACACATGCACACACAGAACCTCAAATAGATGATTAAAAATACCATAAAAAATAAAAAAATTTTTTAAAATTTTTAAACCAGTTTCAAAAATATTTTATAAAATTTTAAAGATACCTCCGCTTTGAATAAAAATTTAGGAGAATACGTAAGAATTGGTGTTGAATCGAATACTACAAAGTGTGACATTAAAATTTGTCGATAGTCTCAAGATATTTCAATTTTTGTTAAAAATTTTTAAAAATTTTATTAAGTTCAAAAACACTAAAAATTTAATATCTCCAAAAGTATGATAGCTGAGTCACAAAACTATGGCCTATGTCACCCGCGGACTTTTTTTCTTTAATTTGACACCGGTTTTATTAAATTTCGTTCACTGGTTTGACCCTGATACACACACACAGACACACAAATAAATTTTCAAATATACATAGTAGTAAGATATAATATATACATTTACACTACAAAAACAAAAAAAAAATTTGCTCTTTTCAATGAAAATTAACCGAGCCATGGTCAAGTAAAGATATTGTCACAAATTACCATGTTTATACTGATTTCAATTTTAGGGTCCATAACGAGATTATAACTGAAAAAACGCATAACTCGCTTAAATTTTATCTTAAAAAAAAAGTTTTGGATTATTATGGAATATATTTTCCTTGCCTATTCTTTTATGCAAGAAAAAAATTAATAATTTTTAAGAATTTTTTAAGTTTTAATAATTTTTTTAAATTTTGTTTTTAAAATACCAAAATATGTATTACTGCTTAATTACTTATATGTTAAAGAGAATTAAAATCTTAAATTCTAAAAGATTCAATTTATCTTGCGCGACAGCTGAAGTACACATTTAATACACGCTCCGTAATTTTAAATAAAAAGAACCACTATCAATTGTATAAAAACACAAAAAATAGTAAGAAACATAGATTTATCATAAAACTAACTACAGTGCAATACAAAACAAACATAAAACATTAAAAAAAAAGTGCAATTTGAAGAAGAAATTTTCAAACTCTAACTGCGCGTCAGCCGCCATAGATATTTATCAGATTAGTCATTTCTTCAATATCAAGATTTTATACAACGTACATATATATATATATATATATATATATGCATGTATATATTACCGTATACACATGTATATATATACGTACTTTTATACTGTTGAAACTTTTAAAATTTAAACTAAATAATCAGTATACATTAATAGTAACAAAGTAACTTGGGAAGGTAGATCGTCAATCAATAATGCAACTCAAAAGTTCGTGCAAATTTGAAGTACCTCACGTAAATTACCTGTACACACAAATCTGATACATATACCCACAATCAATAGTTAACTATATTACCGACACAGGATACAAATCTAACATAAATAGCCCGACGTAAGATGGCACAAAATACAATTCATATAACTAACAACACAGAAGTCATATGTGAAGACATCGAAGACTATAATAATAAAATGGAAAAAAACAACAATAATTTCAATATTTTTCACACTAACATTCGAGGCATAAATGCAAATCACGAAAATCTTTTAAAAAATATAATAGAAATCAAGTACAAACCTGACATAATAATATGCACCGAAACTAGAAAAATCCACAGTATAACTGAATACAAAATAGAAGGCTATGACAACCACTACAGCGAGGGTAATATCAATCAAAACGATGGAGTTCTTGTCTACGTGAAGGATAATATAAGTTCAAAAATAAACATTATAAGCATAGGTAAAATTAAGGCAATAGAAATAAGTATAAACCAAAGTAAAAATAACATAGTCAGTGATAATATGCTGATAACTGCCATGTATAGGTCACAAAAAGTCAATAAATATGAATTTAATAAATTATTTAAAAAGTACTTAAAAGATAAAAAAAGTCAAAAAAATCACATAATTATAGGTGACATAAATATAAATATATTAGAAATAGATAAAGAATCAATAGAATATTTAACGAACATGCTTCAAAATGAGTATGTAAGTGGCATAAATACGGTAACCAGACCCAACAAAAATTGTGGTACTTGCATAGACCATATTTTTTATAGACTGCCAAAAAACAAAAATGCAGTAACATATAATATTCAAAACCAAATAACAGATCACTACATGGCCGCTATCAGCATACAATCTTATACAATACCAAATGAGAATAAGAAAAAATTATACAAATTTAAATACAAAAAAATGTTAACATTAGCTATAAATACAAATTGGGGGAAAATATACCAAATAGCGAACGTAAATGAAGCAACGAATTTGCTTATCAAAAAAATAGTGGAAATTCAAAACGATTCAAGGGTCAAAATAAAAAATAAAAGTAAAAATGAACCAAAAAATGAATGGGTAACCAAAGGTATATTAAAATCTAGTAAAGTAAAACAAAAATTATATAAAGTTTGGAAAGATGATCCAACAAATGGGCAAAAGAAAAAAAGATTTGTAAAATATCAATATATATTTAAAATAATGATAAAAAAAGCGAAAGAAATTAATTTACAAAGACAAGTAGAAAACATAAACAATACCAAAAAATTATGGGAATTTATCACTGAAAACGTTTACAATAAAAATACAAAAAAGAAAAATGAGAAAATAGACTTAATTACAGAAAATCAACAAATTTTGATAAATAAAGAGGACATAGCAAATACTTTCAACAATTACTATACAAACATAGCAAAAAAACTGACTGCTAAAATTAAACCCACAAACATAGAGTACAACCCAAAAATAAACGAAAATACAATATTTTTTTCGCAAACTAGCACTGAAGAAATCGAAAAAGTCATAAATTAGCTAGACGTAAAAAAAGCAACAGGTAATGATAATATCAGTGTTGCAACCCTAAAAATTAATTGGTCCTAGAATAACTACCTTTTTTATAATATTTTAAAAATTGAAAATTTTTTTAAATTTTCTTTTTTTTATTTTATAATTTTTACTGGCAAGCCTTAGAACGGCTCTAAAATATATCAGATTTAGAAATATTTTAATTTTATTCAAGTTTTCTTTTATTTCAATAATTTTTACTAATTAGAATTAGAATTACAAATTTTAATTTATTTTTAAAACTTTAATTTTTATTTAAAATAATTATAAATTTTTTTTGCTAATAAGAAAAAAATATTTATATTAATTGAATTTACAATGATTCTACGTTGTGTTAAATTCAGGATATTTTTAATTTGATTTTTATTAAAAAAAATTTTATTTTTAAAATTTTACTAACATAACTTAGAATAACTTTTATTTTTTTTTACATTTTATATGCTTACAAAAAATATTCACATACAGTTTAATAATCAATCTCACTGATTTTAAAAAATAAATTTTTATATTTTGTATTTTTTTTATTTTAACCCATTCCAAATTAACCTCAAACATGCCATCCGGTTTTTTCGGCACCAAATGAAGCACTTACCTTTGGGGTGTATTGGTCCATGCAGTTTTTTAAATACTATCTTAAAATTAAACGGAGATATTTTTATTTTAGAGGCTGTTTTTAAAAAATGCGTTTTTTGACCTTTTTCGCCACCTGGCATTTTCAAAAAAAGGGCTTTAAAGGCAAATAAGCAAAGAAATTTTTTATGAAATTTGTAGTACATATATTGAACTTATTTTCCTGAAAGTTTCAGACATTTTAAAGCACTTAGAATAAAATGCCAGGTGGCGAAAAATGTCAAAAAAAGGCATTTTTCAAAAATATCCGCCACTGAAATCAAAACATCTCCGGTTTAAATTCACCGATTTTAAATTTTAGGGTCGAATTTGAAAGGCCTTGAGTAGACAAAAAAATGCAGTCAATCAAAATTATTTTAGAGTTGATCTTAAGCCACGGTACTATTTTAAAAATCAGCATTTTTAATAAAATTCATTTTACGTTTATCAATGCCAAAAAAAAATTGATGCAATTTTTTTCACATAATGTAGAATTTTTACCGGTTCAAATGCAACCAATAAGATGAAATTTGCAGAAAATTCAAAGGAATCGCGTAATTTTGAAAATTGGCCAAATTATGCTATTTTTGGATCTTTAAACGGCCATATTTCGGCCCCATGAGATGCTAGAGGGCTAAAAATTTAGCTGACGGACTTTTTCATTACCCCAAACTATACCCTTTTTATACCCTTTAATTTCAGCTCAATCGGTGACATGAGTGCGCCCTAATCTGTACGAAAAGTACTGGAACCACCCATATATATATTTATTTATTAACTATTATTTATTAATAAATCATAGCCATTAGACACTTAACCGATCAATTGCATTATAAAAAATTTATCTTCTTTAAAGGGTCCCACGAGCGAAAAGCAACTCATTTCAATATCAAAAGAAATTAAATACTTTCGAGGTACCTTTATTAGAGAAAGGTTGCCGAATAAAACGTACACAAACGAGGATGGTATATTAAATTTAGATTCGTCATTTTTTTTTGGCTTAAGTAAATGTGGTCAGCTTTGTATACGCTTCTTAAAATCCATAAAAGTCTTATAAGTTTTATGATACAACTCAAAGGTACCGAATTCGTATTGTCGGAATATTTCTTCCCCCCCCCCCCCCTCTTTTAATTTGTCATATGAATACGAAATTAGGTTAACAGGAAAATCCTGTTACTTTTTGATTGCAAAAATAAATAAAACGAATAATTTCTTTGAGTATGATGTGAATAAACATATAGAAATTGTAGAAGTAAGTAATGAATTGAAAGATATTGAAAATTTTTCAATAGTATTTTGTTGATATAAAATTAATTTTGAAAAAGAAAGATATATTGGTTCGATTTTGGGCTTTGGCTTAGTCAAATTATATGCATTCAAAAAATACGAGTTTCAAAATCTCGTAAATATATTGAACGTCAAATCTATACATGTTCAATGCAATATAGTTCATAATTGTTTCAGTAATAGTAAAGCATCACATACATTGTATGAATTTTTCCCCAACGTCTCTTAAGGGTATAAAATAATCGAATACTCTACAAATGCAATTTTTTTTACCTATAAACACTCGAACGGTGGTCACGGGCCCTGAGTCGAATGTTCGTGACTTGATCCCGACACTAAAACTCGAAATGCGAGATTTGGATGGGGTCATGAAAGAACAGGAGATTCAGGCAGCTGTTGCCAAGGCCATAGGTGTCGAAACTGGAGACCTATTCCAGGTTTCCATTTTCAAAACCAAAGGCACAACAAGCCAGATGGCCGTGGTGGACCTTCTTGAGGCCGACGCTCTACGCCTGGCCAAAAAGGGCAAAATCCAGATCGGCTGGGCATCGAGTAGAGTGCGCCTCCGTGCAGACGTGAGGCGCTGCTACAAATGTCTGGGCTATGGACATAGCCAATATGTCTGCAAAGGCCCAGACAGAAGTAAGGCGTGTTTAAAGTGTGGCGAAGCTGGCCATAAGAGGACAGAGTGCAGCAAGGATAAGCCTGAGTGCTTCCTCTGCAAGACCAGAAAGGATAAGTGCTCCACGGAGCACTATCCTGGAGAGGGAAACTGCCCCAGTTATCGGGAGGCTCTGGCTGTGGCGAGAAGCAGGTGTCATCGAAAATGATCAAGGTTCTCAAAGGGAAAATGCGACACGCACGGGAAGCTGGTGCATTGTTGGATCAAATTGCTCGTGAAGAGGATGCAAATATCCTGTTACTAAGCGAGCAATATTACAACATGAACCACAAGTACTGGCTTTCCGATGACACTGGCTGCTGCGCCATATGGCTTCGAGGCAGAGCCCAAACGTCCCTTACCCAACAAGGGAAAGGGGATTGCCACGTTTGGGCCAAGTGCGGGGAGACAACTTACATAAGTTGCTATCTCTCCCCAAACGACAGCTCAGCTGAGCTGGCTACAAAGCTGGCCAGCATCGAGAGCACGGTCCGGACGGCGACTGGTGGCGTCATCCTTGGTGGAGACTTCAACGCCAGGGCTCTGGAATGGGGGATGCCAACGACTAACCCCAGGGGACGAATGGTACTCGAAATAGCCACTAGGTGCAAACTAGTGGTCCAGAATAGAGGCAACAGGCCCACCTACGAGAGGCCGGGTTGGGGTGTCTCTATCCCGGACATAACCTTCGCTACAGAAGCTGCGTCCGGGAGAATAGGCGACAGGAGGGTGATGGATGATCAATACAATGGTAGTGATCATCATTACATCGCCTTCCAGGTATTGGAAGGAACCTCACAACGACCTCCGTACAGGAGGCGCCCCTTGGGTTGGAACGTCTCAAAAATGGACGAAGACAGATTCGAAGAGTATCTTCGAATCGAGTCAGCGTCCATGCCCGCTTGGCATGGAGGGGCCACAAGTCCCCATGAGGCTGAAATCTTAGTTAAGAAAGTAACGTCTCTATTATGCGGGGCTTGTGATGCCTCGATGCCTCGCCGCAGGCCCTGGAAAGGGAGAAAGCCAGTGTACTGGTGGACTCCCGAAATAGCTGAGCTCCGGAAGGAATGCCACAGGACACGACGAAAGGCGCAAAGAGCACGGGACAGACCTGAGGCCGCCGTTTCTTCTCAGGAACATAAGTACGCCAAACACCGACTGGCCAAGGTCATCCGTCAAAGCAAGGCTCTATGTCTGCGTTCATTACGCGAAGATGTAAACAAGGACCCCTGGGGCCTAGGTTACAAAGTCGTAATGGGCAAATTGAACCGGGGGTCCGACAACATGATGCCGCGGCGTCGACTGAACGGATCGTCGGTGCTCTCTTCCCTGAAAGGCCCATCCGGGAAAACCCGGTTGAGGTGATACCCAGGGAGGAAGTGCCACTGTTCAGCGAAGGCGAGATGGTCAAGGCCATAAAGGCCATGAAAAATGGCAAGGCGCCGGGGCCGGATGGGATACCGGCGGAAGTGCTCAAAAGAGCGGTCAAAGTAATCCCTGGTATCCTGTTAAGCATGTTCAATGCTTGTTTGGTGGCTAGAGTATTCCCTAAGCAGTGGAAGGTGGCACATCTCGTGCTCTTGAACAAGGGCAAGGGGGGAGCCCCGGACTCTCCATCATCTTACAGACCTTTGTGTATGTTAAATACCATTGGTAAGGTGATGGCGAGCTTGCTTCGGGCAAGGCTCAGAAGGGCGATCGAGGAGGGTAGTGGTCTCTCTGAGGAGCAGCATGGTTTTCATGAAGGGCATTCCACGATAGACGCCATTCGGCGTGTCGTGGATACCGTAGAGGCTGAGAGGGAAAAGCGGCCTGCAATTCGCAAGAACGTCCTTCTGGTAACGCTGGACGTCAAAAACGCTTTCAACTCGGCCAGGTGAGATGACATGATCCGGTCCCTCGAGTACGATTTCCGGATACCCAGGTATCTGGGTAACGTACTAAAGGATTACCTGCGGGACCGGAGACTGCTCTAAGACACGCTCGACGGAAGGCGTGAAAGGGTTTTGAGTGCAGGCATCGCGCAAGGTTCGGTTCTCGGACCTGATCTGTGGAATGCCTTTTACGATGGCTTGATGCGCGTCCACCTCCCGGAAGGAGTTTCCCTGATCGGGTACGCCGACGACGTGGCCCTGACCTTAACTGGCAGGGACATGGAAGTGACCCAGGAGAGGTTGAATCTAGTCATGAGATGGATCAACCTCTGGATGGGCGATCACGGGCTCCAGCTTGCGATCCCAAAAACGGAGATCGTACTGCTGACTCGTCGAAGGGTTCCCACCGACTTCGATGTAATTATCGACGACGGCGGAAACCCTCACACGATCCGAACCAGAACATCGGTGAAATACCTGGGAGTTCAGCTTGATAACAAGCTAACCTTCTGGGATTAATTTCAGAGGTCGTGTGAAAAGGCAGCGTCGGCCGCATCCTCCCTGTCAAGGCTCATGGCCAATATTGGGGGAACTAAACCAGGGAAGCGAAGGCTCCTGATGTCAGTCGTCAACTCTGTCCTGCTCTATGGATCAGCAGTCTAGGCGAACACCACAGAAACTGCCAACTACAGACGAAAAATATCGTCGGTACAGAGGAAGCGGCAGTGAGGATCGCCTGCGGATACCACACGGTATCTCTAGAGGCGATCCAGGTTGTTGCTTCGGTGATACCTATTGACCTGCTAGCGTTGGAGCGGAAATTTATCTACGAGAGCGTAAATGAGCGCGAAGTGGCTTCCACTCGCGCCCGCTTCAACTCTATGAAAGCATGGAAGAAACGATGGAAAAATAACCAAGAGAAAAATGCCCTATGGACGCGCAGACTGATCTCAGACCTGCAGGCGTGGATGGGACGACAGCATAGGGAGGTGGATTTCTACCTTACCCAGTTCTTAACTGGACACGGGTATTTCCGTGTCATGTTGAAGCATTGGCATAAGGTGGCAACAAAGGAGTGCTTGCACTGTCCGGGCGTAGATGATACAGTAGAGCACACATTCTTCGAATGTGTGCGCTACGCGGAGGGGCGCCCGTCCTTCCCGATTTGGAGGCCGGAGACGGTGGTTCCGGAAATGCTACGGAGTTCCGAAAACTGGAACAAAGTAGCAGAGTACGTAGGGACCACCTTGTTGGAGAAGAAGGAGGAGGGCTTTCTATCGTAGAGAGCTCTCCTGCCCCTAGGCAGGGGGGAAGGCAGCGGCCAGCTGCCTAGGCTGCGCGTCCCAAACTGAAGTTATACCTGAAAAGGGAGTTCCGGTTTGGGACAAACAAGCGCGGGGGGTTTAAAGTGTGTTTATCCAGTAAGAATCTGGGGCGTAGCCGGCGACCGCGGCCGCCGGTAGTCTCCCAGTTGTACACTTTGTACAACTGGGCGGTCATGGAAATTTGCGGCTCTTTCAGGCCCGCAAACACTCCATGGCTGATGCAAGATTGACATATTTCCCTTAAAAAAAAAAAAAAAAAAAAAAAAACACTCGAACGGTTGACAAAATTCAAATTCACCTTTGCGACCAAGCTAATTTGCTTATTGATTTCACAGGTAAAAATTGTAGTTCTTTTACATATGAAATAATGCCAATAATATATATTCAAAGAAATTGCTACGATGGTGTCATTTGATAACAAGTATCGAAAACACAGCATCCACATCTGCAGTAGCAACACCAGTAATCTAAATACAAGCAAAAATTCAAACCTTAAAAAAACAAGTAAATAAAAAAACAAAATGTCGCACATTCTAAATATACGTAATCCTATAAAAAAAGATGAAAGTATAATAAGAATACAAGTTAAAAGTTTTTTACTGCTTGCCAAATCAGATCTAATGAGATTCGAATCACCGTTCAAGATCAGTCATCTTTTACATACCCGCACGAAAGTTTCTTATGCATCGAAATAAAATTAAAAAACATAACTCCAGCAATTATGAACAAAGTTACATTATCAAAAAATTTCTAATTATTTTTATTTAGCGAAATGGAACTTGAAATAAATGGACATACAACTGATGAGATTCAAAATCAAGGAGTCAAATGATCTATAAAATCAGCAGTTTCCGAACTCTATGCAGAGACTGCACAACTGAGTAAAATAGGTACTAGTCAAATGACTGTTGTAAAATATGAAATGATCGATCTATGAAGGCAATGAAATAATTGATGGGTATTTTTAAAGATTTTGATCAAATAATTATATTCAGTCAAATGCAGTTGGTTTTTGTCAGAAGTCGAAGTGACAACTACATTCATCAAGAGGTTGTTTCTGGACAGACGCCTATAACAGATATTTAAATAAAAAGAATAAAATTTGCATGGCGCTCGCCTAAAGTCGAAGTTATTGATCCGTATAAATTGAAAATTCTAAAAAAATTAGACACTGGACGTGTAGATATTATAATATAGTAACAGATATTGTAATATCTATTTGTAATTGTAGGAAATAAGAATTAGAGAAATGAGAATATTCATGCTGACATGAGTAAATTTGATCATTGTCAATTGCAAAATTGCAGACTACTTTTAAATTCTCAGCAATACGCCAGTAAAAATTTAGATCTGGACTTTAATAGTGGAAAATATGTAACGGCCTATCAAATGGTTACTGAATTTCAATTGGCCTATTACGGTTAAAGTATCAAACAAAAAATATTGAAAAATGATTCACCTATAATAGTTTTTAATTTTTATAATTCAGATCCGATAATAAAAGTTTCAAACATTGACTTGAGAATTAAATTTGTGTTTACAGCAGCCTTGCCTAAAAAACCGTTGCTCATTGTTTAATCTTATACGATTGAATGATTTATTACAACCCATTTACTAATTTAATAAGAAAGCAAGTCTAAAATTTGTTAGTCGCAAAATGTATTTGTATGTGAATTCACAATTTTTCAAGCATGGTCAGGATTTCATTCTTAAGAAATTGGCTATTTTGAGTGGTCAATAAAGAATTCAAAATTTTATATTCAAGTCATTATTTCATATCTCAATATTATCTAAAAAGGATAGAATTAATTCGTTAAAACATAATTATCATATCCTAACATGGCAAGAAGGTTACGTACGTCACAAAAAAATATCGAAAATATTATTTGATAGTTTAAGACGTGAAAAAAAAATTTTGTAAAAGGATTGGAAAAAAATGTGGTTTGCAAAAAGAGAAATCAGTGCAATAAACGTGAAATCTTGAATCATAAATTATATTTAAAACATGGAAACATGAGATCAACAGAAATTTGCATTAAGATATGTACTTTATTTAAGGAAAAAAATGATTTACTGTAATTTTTTTTTTTTAATAAAAACAGACTTTGAAATTAATATATTTTTTCAATTTATTTAAATTTTTTATTTTTCATATAAAAGTTATACATAATTTTATAAATTTTGTTTTTATTATCCTTTATATATTAAAATGAAATAATCGAAAAAATTAATTATTTTTAATATTATTCAGCACTAATTTATGAAGAGCTGTATGGACGAAAATACATGAAATTTGTTGTAAATTAATCTTTAAAGAAATATCCCCAGCCGATTTTTTTATTTTAAAAATATATTCAAAAGATTTTGAGATATCAATCTCAAAAGTTAGTGGTTAAAAACGTAAAAAAATTTAATTTTTTATTACTAAAACTGATTTTTCTCAGAATCTAAGGTGTTTTTCGAAATGAACTTTAGTGCAAATTATTCCTTGGAGAAAATGCTATCGATTTGACGTTTTTTTTTTTAATTTGAGCTCTCCGTTCAGAGTTATAACTGTTTGAAGCTTAGAATTTAAATTTAAAAACTCAAAAAGTTTTCATTTTCGCCACTTGATAACTTAAAATTGTTTGTATCAAAATGTAAAAACCAAATTGCTTTGTATTTATCAAACACTTTTCTAAAACCACTTTTTTTGTTTTTTTATTTAATGCGTTCATTAAAGAGAAATAGCAAGAAAACGACTTAAAATCAAATTTTTTGAATTTTTGGGTATTTCATGTTTGGGACAGCCGATATCTTATTTCGTGAAATTTTTTGAGTTTTTTCATATATAAAACACCCGACAGTATAGATTGACATTTTTTATAAAGTTTTTTCATATATTATTTTATAAAAAATATAACATTAACATTGCATAAAAATATTTAAAATACCAATTTTTATATATAACAGAGCATTATTCAAAAAAATTTATAATTGTGTACAGATTCTGTCAAAGTCAATAAAAATATTTCAATGTTAACATTGCATAAAAATATTTGAAATTCAAACTTTTGTATAAAACAGGACACTATTAGAAAAAAATGTAAAATGACGTAAAGTTTTTGCTAAAGTGAATAAAAATATTTCAATGAAATCATTGCATAAAAATATTTGAAATACCAATTTTTATTTATAACAGAGCATTATTCAAAAAAATTTATAATTGTGTACAGATTCTGCCAAAGTCAATAAAAATATTTCAATGTTAACATTGCATACAAATATTTAAAATTCCAACTTTTGTATAAAACGGGACACTATTAGAAAAAAATTTAGTTTTACGTACATTATTTTGTCTCTTACAAAGTTTTTACCAAAGATTATTTTATAAGTTTATTTTTATCAGTGATTTTTATATTATTTTATTTTAATAAGTTCTTCAACTAATGTGCAATAGAAATCAAACATCAATTCTAGTCTTGTGCATTAATTACACACAAACAACACAGTGAATAAATTCTAACCTCAATCGTCGTGCAGTACTAACAATATCAAGTGTTTTACATATTATAGTGCATTTTTATCTTATATATTTATGTGCTTAAATATACACATACTGTCATGGTTTTTCATTGCCTGTAATAATAGTGCATATAAAACTAATATTAATCAAGATCATATAGGCGCACTATCATAATCATAATAGTAATTTTCTTTTTCCTTCCTTGTCATTGTTTTGAAATTTTTGGCGGCTTATTATTCTAGTCATTTAGCATCAGAGTATCATTGATAACTCCCTCTCTCATCACAAGATGGCTCCTGATGACAACAATATCGTTATTAATAAACGGACACGCACGTATAAACTCTGCCGAACTTGCAATCTTCAAGGAAGGAAAGGCAATGCACTAGTCATCTGTACCTCATGCAGTAAAAATGTGCATTTTAACAACAGCTGTTCTACAAAATTGATTACTACTACTCATAATAGCAACAACTACAACAATGATGTAAAAGAACAGTTTATATGCAACATATGTAAAACAAAGCGCAAGTCAGGTAATTCAATGGCTCCCACCACTCATACTACCAGCCGTCGTAGCAACCAACTAACATCAGTAATAAGTAGGCGTAGCTCCGCCTCTCAAGAAACCACACCTTTGCCTGCTTCTGTATATAGCAACAGGCGGAACACTTGGAGTGGCAAGCCTCCTACCAAAGACAACTTAAGCAGTAGTGCATGTACATGCAACATTCCAGCACATCTTGATCTTCAGCGCCAGATTGATAAAATCAATGATATATTAAATTATCTAAGGATTACTCTTGCTAATAACAACACAACTGTGAATTTTTTAAAGCAAGAAAATCATCGTCTAGCTGGGCAAATTCACAGTTTGCAGAACTCACACTGTTCTCCAGCACAGTCTTCAGAAATATCTCAACACTCATTGGGTGCGGTCATCAATCAAGGTTGCAGCTCAAGCATTCACAGACCTGACTCCAGTATAAATAATCTTATTAAAATCAATAACAACAACAATAACTCTTTATTTAACTCTAATTTTAGCAATAATTTATCATGTAATAACTTTTTAAATGAAATCATTGCATAAAAATATTTGAAATTACAACTATTTTATAAAAAAGGACACTATTAGAAAAAAATCTAGAATGACGTATAGTTTCTGCTATAGTCAATAAGAATATTTCAATGTAATCATTGCATACAAATATTTGAAATGACAAAATTTCGATAAAACAGAACTCTACACCGAAAACATTTAAATAGGTTATATTCAACTAAAGTCAATAATAATATTTCAATACTATCAACGCCATGATAATAAAATATTTATAATTGCAACATTTATATAAAAAATCCTATATATATTAAAATAAAATAATGAAAAAATTTTATTATTTTCGATTTTACTCAATATCCATTTTACTCCAGTCAAAACGCGGGGGGGGGGTGTATTTTCAGCTACTGACATGAGATTTGCTCTACTATATGTTTTTTGGGTCACTGATAATGAAAATCAGGGTTATTTCTGCCCAAAATTTCCGGAACACCCTTAAATTTGCAAAAACTAGCCCCAAAAAGGGGTATTTTTGATATATCAGCAAACTGAGTTTAGAGATTTAGCCAAGAATTGGTCTTAGGAGGTTTTTTGGATCGCTGAACAAGAATTTCAGGTAGTTTTCAATGAATAATTAATATTTTACCCTTAAATTAGCAAAAATTAACCCTAAAAGGGGGTGTTTTTAATATTTTTGCACTTTGAGCGACCAGATTATGTCCATACAGGTTTTTTGGGTCGTTGATTAAGAATTTGGGGGACTTTTTGATAAATAATTAATATTTCACCCTTAAATTAGCAAAAACAACCCCTAAAAAGGGTGTTTTTGCTATTTTCGCACTTAGAGCGACCAGGCTAGGTCCTTACGGGTTTTTTGGGTCGCTGATCAAGAATTTGGGGGAATTTTTGATAAATAATTAATATTTCACCCTTAAATTATCAAAAACAACCCCTAAAAAGGGTGTTTTTGCTATTTTCGCACTTTCAGCGACCAGATTAGGTCCTTACGGGTTTTTTGAGTCGCTGATCAAGAATTGGGGGGAATTTTCAATAAATAATTAATATTTCACCCTTAAATTAGCAAAAACAACCCCTAAAAAGGGTGTTTTTGCTATTAACGTACTTTGAGCAGCCAAATGAGATCCTTACAGTTTTTTTTGGGTGATGATCAAGGATTTGGGGGATTTTTTTATTAAAAATAAATATTTCACCCTAAAGTAAGCAGAACCGATCCCTAAAGAGATGTGCATTTGCAATTTTGTGATTGTTGATCAAGAATTTCGGTTTATATGAAAATATGAAAATGTTTATATAAAAATGTTTTTGATGCAATTTTTCACAATTAAATTAGCAAAAATTATTTATTTTATTTTGTTTGGGATTTTTTCAAGCAATTTGAATGATAGTCTACATTTTGAAAATTAAAAAATATTGGATTACCTAAAAATAGTATTGTAGAAAGCTTTTTTACTGACATATAATACACGATTTTTGAATTGAAAAAGTTTGTAAATTTTGTATGTCAGTTAAAAAACGTGCTTCTATCAGGCATCCGCGAGGAAAAATAAAATTTGTTTTATTTATGAATAACAATTTAGTAATACGCTTAGAAAAATTGTTTAAAAAGTTTGTATTCATATGTTTGTTTCATTTGATATTGTTATTTTTGTTATTTTTAAATATTGAATGTATCTTATTTTGAAGGTTTTATTTAAACTTATCTTCATGGAGTCTAATGAGCCTAAAACTTCTATGGAAAATCTAACAGCTAATGGTAAAGTACTTTTGCATACAATTTGTTTTAAAACTAATATCTTTTTTTAAATTTTGTGAATAAAAAAATTTTTTTAAAAAATAGTTGTTTATAATACAAGTTCCGAAAGCAACTCATCCAGTGAAATTGCAACTTAAAAAAATTTTTTATTTTTTATTTTCAAATTTTAACCCAATTTTTAACTTTTAACAAGCATTTTTATAACTATCTTTCTTTCACTGTCAAATAAATTTTTTTAAATTAGATTCAGAAATAATTTTGTTTTTATTATTACAGTTATAGATGAAATTTCGAAGTGTATAATATGTGACTTTGCATTCAATAAAAATTCGCTCATCTTTCGAATACGACCAGATGAAAGGGAGAAGCTTATACTTTTTAGCAAAATTAGATTGGACAAGAAACATATAAAATTTGAGCAACATAAACGTCTGCCCGATGTCCACGATCATTGTTTTAAAAACTATTTATCTTGGGAACAATGTATTTGCGACAGACAAAGGTACGAAAATTCAAATGAAGCTGTTTCTGGTGTCACAACAAATGAGGTATTTTTATACGATACTTAATGTATCTTTTGTGATTTAGATGCATCCGATTCTTATATTAAGGGAAAAAAAAAAGTCTAAAACACATATTAAAATATCTATAACAGATGATAAAAAAACAATTGAAAATTTAAAAAAGATTTTTGAAGATAAAGATAGTTCTGAATGTAAAAAAATATTTAGACGTCTAAACAATATTTCAGATTTAACTAAAATAAGATATCATAAAAAATGTTATATTAATTATACTTCTAAAGCGAAAAATGAGTCAGTTGTAAAAAAAGGAAAAAGTAATTCTGATAAAATATGTTTAATTGGCAAGCACATACTAAAAAATAAAGATACTAATCAATTTTTAGTAACAGATATTATGAAAGATAATGAAATGTTAAAAAACTATACTTTTACCGGAATTTTAAAACTATTTTTTTCGGAATCATTTGTATATCACACCTCATCGGCTGAGGGTGTTTTTCTATCTAGAAAAGAAATCGTTCCATCAGCTTTAAATACCCTGTGGGAGAGTTCAAATGATATTTCAATTATTTTACGTACTGTTGCAAATAAAATTCTTGCAGAAATCAATTCAATTGAAACAGATAGTAATAATTACCCAAGTCCTACAAACTTTTTAAATGACATTGATTCTTTAGTTCTACCAACTTTAAAGTCTTTATTAGAGTTGATCATAAAAGATCGTAGGAAGAGGAAAAATGAATACGACCAACAATATGAGGAGAAAAGAATCAAAAAAATAAGTTCGATATGTCATGCTATTGTTCATGCTTTTAAGCCTTCATTGATGTCACCACTTATGCTAGCTATAGGCGTCTTCATGTATAGAAGATACGGTTCGAAAGAGCTAACTAATATCTTAGCTATCCTTGGATTTAGTTATTCGTATTACGAAGTTCGTTTATTTGAAGCTTCCGTTGTTGCAGCTAATAAAGATCCCATTTATACGAATGCCTATATACAAATGATTTTTGACAATGCAGACCATTATACTGCAACAATCGATGGTAAAAACAGTTTTCACGCCATGGGAAGTGCTGAAGCTGTAACACCGTATGATTCCGTATCTTTTGATTACGTTATCCCAAAATTAAAAAAATTACCGAATACCGAAGTTTTTTCTGATAAGTGGTTAATACAATTATTGACTTATAATCAACCACTTAATAGCAAAGGTTTAGCATCTATAAAAGTTAAAAAAATATTGCCAACGGAACCTCTTGAACAAAAAATTGAAATTTTGAGTTCTGATTGTTTCTGGTTGTTTGGTAAACATATGAACAATTTTAATTTCCCGGGGTGGAACGCTTTTACGGAGGATTTTTTTGTAAATGAAAAACATTATAAAAAATTACGAGTAATTTGTCTTCCATTTGTAAATAACAATCCTACTGATTATGATACGATTTATACTGTAATAGATTTTGCTGAGAAAAAACGTCAAGAATTTAATCAAAAGCATATGTTTATAACTTTTGATCAGTCGTTATATATCAAAGCTAGAGAACTTATTGCCGCCTTTTCTACATCTCCTGAAAACTTTAATAACATAATTGTTCGCTTAGGTAGCTTTCACCTATTAATGTCATTTATGGGTAGTGTGGGTTACATCATGCAAGGAAGTGGTTTGTCAACAATTTTGTCGCAAATTTATGCTCCAAAAACAGTAGAAAAAATTTTAGGAGGTCATACTTACAGTAGAAGTATTGGAGCATTTTTGCTTATAAATACTGCTTTAGGTAGCCATTTAATTGAAAGTATGCAAAACAGCTCCTCTGCTTTAAATTCTGAAGAATTAAATTATATTCAACAAGAAGTTAAAGGGCATGGGGATTCCTTAAGGAGAACAGCTAAAGATGAAAAATTTTTTAAAATACATAAAAAATTTAACTTATTTATTGATGAAGTAGAAAAACGGGGTAAAATGACTACTTTAATAAAGCAATTGCTTGAAGCTGACAAGACAGGAAATTGGACATTACATATTGAGACAATTAAAAAAATGATTCCTTTTTTTCATACAAGTGGTCATAATTATTATGCAGAAAGTGCTCACATCTATATCCAGGATATGGAAAAACTTGAAATCGATTTAGATCCTCATGAATTCGATAAATTTGTTAGCGAAGGTTGTTTTACCATAAGGAGGTCAGATAAATATTGGTCAGGAATACCACCTGACCAAACAATTGAGCAGGTTATTATGCCTGACATAAAAAAAATCGGAGGATTTATTATACGAGGAATCACCGATGCCGTCATTTCAAAATGAATTGCATCTTCTTCTATTTTATTAGAGGTAATTATAGCTCTTTTAAGATATTGCGATGTTGATATTTCCAGTAGTGATCAGCACGTTGATGCTAGACCAGCAAGAATTGAAAAAGATAAGAAGGACTTGCAGATTTTATGCAAATATTTTAATGAACATGAACCATTCCCTAATCTTCCATATTTAATAGCTTTGCAGATTTTATGCAAATATTTTAATGAACATGAACCATTCCCTAATCTTCCATATTTAATAGCTTTGCAGATTTTATGCAAATATTTTAATGAACATGAACCATTCCCTAATCTTCTATATTTAATAGCTTTGGATACCGGCTTAATCGGTAATAATACTATTAATTGTCACTTGGCGTACCCATTAGGTATTGAAATTGTACAGAAACTTACTAATTCAATGTTTTCTGAATTACATTTGAAACGTTTAAGTAAAGTTCTACCCTTATCTGCAATGATGTCGACGTTTAAAATCGGAAATGAATTAATTGTAGTAAATCCAAATTCCGTATTTCTACGAATATTAACAGCAAATGACAAAACTGAAAGTCTTAAAGATTATATATCTTACGAATTGGCTCCATTTCCTGCTTCTATTTTTGATGGAGTAGGTTTCTATAAAACAGAAAAGTCTGTTTTATATAATCTATTTGAACCTCTTCAAGATTTTGAATTTCCAAATAATACAGCAACAGTAATTGACGGGGGTCTCCTTCTACACCGCGTTGTTTGGAAGGCAACAAACACTTTTAAGCAAGTATTTGAAAAATATTGCGAGTACCTCAGATATTATTCTTCGTGTACTGTTGTATTTGATGGCTATCCATCTGAGAATAGCACCAAAAGATTTGAAAGATACAGAAGATCCAAAAAACATTATTCTGCAGACCAAGAATTTTTATCTGATGAGAAAGAAGTTGGTGTTGGCCAGGAAGACTTCTTGAGTAATGCAAATAACAAAGAACTTTTAATAAGAAGATTCACACCAATATTTCAGGAAATAGGAATAGAAGTGAATCAAGCTTTTGAAGATGCAGATATATTAATTGTCAATACGGCGATTTCTAAATCTGCAGAATACGAGGCCGTTAAAATTATAGGAGAAGATACGGATTTGATGATTTTGCTTACTTAATTTTGTGCAGAAAATTCAAACATTTACATAGAAAAACGGCAAAAACATACAAAAACAGTATACACCCTTAACAATTTTAAGTACATGAAATTAAAAAAAATTATTGCCTTTCTGCATGCCTTTACGGGCTCAGATACCACTTCTGCATTCTATCTTAGAGGAAAAGAAAAAATTTTTTAAATCATGAATGACACGAATAATGATAGCTTAGCCAAGGAAGCTGAACAATTTTTTGAACCTGTAGCTGACATACAAGAGTTGTGGAAAATAGCTTTAGATATAGTTGCTAAATTATATGGCCATAAACCCACTGCCCTGGATAAATATAATAATATGATCAGGCTAAAACATTATGAAAATTTATCAGGTGATTACGACATCCGTAAACTTCCTCCAACAGATTTTGCTATACTCGAGCACACGAAACGGGTATATTATCAGTGCCAAATTTGGTCTTTAAATAATAATATAAATCCGTTCGAATGGGGATGGAAAGCTGGGAAAAATAACATCTTAGAGCCCATTTTTACATCTAAGCCTTTGATACCGCACAAATTTTTAAAAAAATTTTTTTGTGGTTGTAAGAAAGGGTGTTTAAAAAAATGTGGTTGCAGAAAATTAGGGCTCAAATGTTGCATCTTTTGTAAATCCTGCAAAGGACAAAATTGTGAAAATTGTGAAGAAAATAATGATGCTGATGAATGTGATGATTTAGACAACGCTTATGAAGACATTGATACTTCAATACTGGAGCCAAATGTTACAATCGACCTTATTTCTGGTGATGGAAATAGTAATATAGGGTCGACAACTCAAGGAGTTATAGATGATAATATCCACAATAATACAGATTCTTCAATAGAAGATGTTAATATGCAATATGCAAATGAAGATGAAGTTTCTTCAGACTCATTCTAGAGTATGGATTATGAAACTTTATATTTTACTTGCAATGTTTATTTTTTTTATTATGCATGCAATATTTGCAAATAAGCGATTGTATTAATTTTTATTTATAATTATTGTAATATTTTGAATTATTGTATTTTTATTACTTTTATTCACCCGCATTCTTTTCAATTATTAAAAAATGTTTTTACATCAATTTTATGAATACTTTATTTATAATTTTTTGAGTATAAATAATAAATTAGAACTCCTTTAATAGCAATCATCATACTTAAGGTAAGTTTACAAACAGTCAAAATTCATGAATATACAAAAAAGCCCATTCTTTCAGAGAATTTCAGTAATATAAGTGTGAAATATTAATTAAAAAAAAAAATTCCACCAAATCCTTGCTTGATCATCACCCAAAAAAACTGTAAGGATCTCATTTGGCTGCTCAAAGTACGAAAATAGCAAAAACACCCTTTTTAGGGGTTGTTTTTGCTAATTTAAGGGTGAAATATTAATTATTTATCAAAAATTCCCCCAAATTCTTGATCAGCGACCAAAAAAACTCGTAAGGACCTAATCTGGTCGCTCTAAGTGCGAAAATAGCAAAAACACACTTTTTAGGGGTTGTTTTTGCTAATTTAAGGGTGAAATATTAATTATTTATCAAAAATTCCCCCAAATTCTTGATCAGCGACCAAAAAAACTCGTAAGGACCTAATCTGGTCGCTCTAAGTGCGAAAATAGCAAAAACACCCTTTTTAGGGGTTGTTTTTGCTAACTTAAAGGTGAAATATTAATTATTTATCGAAAATTCCCCCAAATTATTGATCAGCGACCCTAGAAACCCGTAAGGACCTAATTTGGTTGCTCAATGTGCGAAAATAGCAAAAACACCCTTTTTAGGGGTTGTTTTTGCTAATTTAAGGGTGAAATATTAATTATTTATCAAAAATTCTCCCAAATTCTTGATCAGCGACCAAAAAAACTCGTAAGGACCTAATCTGGTCGCTCTAAGTGCGAAAATAGCAAAAACACCCTTTTTAGGGGTTGTTTTTGCTAATTTAAAGGTGAAATATTAATTATTTATCGAAAATTCCCCCAAATTATTGATCAGCGACCCAAAAAACCCGTAAGGACCTAATTTGGTTGCTCAAAGTGCGAAAATAGCAAAAACACCCTTTTTAGGGGTTGTTTTTGCTAATTTAAGGGTGAAATATTAATTATTTATCAAAAAGTCCCCCAAATTCTTAATCAGCGACCCAAAAAACCTGTATGGACATAATCTGGTCGCTCAAAGTGCAAAAATATCAAAAACACCCCCTTTTAGGGTTAATTTTTGCTAATTTAAGGGTGAAATATTAATTATTCATTGAAAACTACCTGAAATTCTTGTTCAGCGATCCAAAAAACCCCCTAAGACCAATTCTTGGCTAAATCTCTAAACTCAGTTTGCTGATATATCAAGAAAACCCCTTTTTGGGGGTAGTTTTTGCAAATTTAAGGGTGTTCCGAAAATTTTGGGCAGAAATAACCCCAATTTTCGTGATCAGCGACCCAAAAAACATATAGTAGAGCAAATCTCATGTCAGTAGCTGAAAATACACCCTAAACCGCGTTTTGACTGGAGTATTTATGAAGAATTGTATGGACGAAAATACATGAAATTGGTTTTAAATTAATCCTTAAAGAAATACCCCCAACCGATTTTTTTATTTTTAGAAGTTTTTTAAATTGTCTATCAATTTAAATTTATCTATACGATATATGTTATCGAAATTTTTATTTTTTCATGTTTAATACAGGCGATATCCATTTCCTTATATAATGAAATTATTTAAGCTCTTTCTTATATAAAACACCCGACAATATATATAAAAATTTTTAGATGTTTTTCAAATTGTGGACAATCAGTATGAGTTTATCTTTTTAAGTTGTTAACGAAAAAAATATTAAAGAGGGGTATAATTTCTGTTAAATCCAATACTGATATTTCAATGCTATCATTGCATAAAAACATTTGAAATTACAACATTTCTATAAAACACGACGGAATTCAAAAACATTTAAGTTGGGTATATTTTGATAAATTCAATACTATAATATATCAATACTATTATTGCATGAAAACGATTGAAATTACAACTTTTCTATAAAAAAGGACACTTTTCGAAATAAAACTAAAGTGAGGTATAGTTTCTGTTAAATTAATTACTAATATTTCAATGCAATTGAAATAACAACTGTTCTAAAAAACAGGCTATTATTCGAAAAAATTGAAAGCGGGGTATATTTTGCTAAATTTAATACATATATTTCAATGCTATCATTGCATAAAAATATTTGAAATTACAAGATTTCTATAAAAGCAGACAATATTCGAAAACATTAAAGTTGGGTATATTTTGCTAAATTTAATACTAATAATTTAATGTTATTATTGCATAAAAACAATTGAAATTACAACATTTCTATAAAACAGGATTGTTTTAGAAAAAAAAATTAAAGTGAAGTATAGTTTCTGCTAAATTCAATACTATTATTTCAATCAATAAACCCAATAACTCAATAAATCGGACTCTAAGTCTTTTTTTTGCTATTTCTTTTTAATGAATACATTAAATAAAAAACAACAAAAAAGCGGCTTTAGAAATGCGTTTAATAAAAACAAAGCATTTTGGTTTTTATATTTTAATACAAACCATTTTAAGATATGAAGTGATGAAAATGACCAATTTTTGAGTTTTCAAATTTTTTACTTCTTAGCTTTAAACAGTTGTAACTCTGTGCCGTGAGATAAAATTAAAAAAAAAGCGCCAACTCTATAGCATTTTTTCCAAGGATTAATTTGCACCGAAGTTCTTTTGTTTTATATATGAAATGACTCAAAAATTTGAATATGAAATAATATAGACATCGGCAGTCCTAAGAATAATAGAAAAAAACAAAAATTTTAAGAATTTAACTATATAGTAAAATTCATATTGTCGGCTTACAATATGAAAAAACTACAAAAATTTCAATCTATATTGTCGGCTATTTGATATATCAAAAAACTCAAAAAATTTCACTATGAAATAAGATAGTTATCGGCAGTCTTAAGAATGAAAAAATTAAAAATTTTTTTAATTTAGCTGCATAGTAAAATTCATATTAGCTGTTACAATATGAAAAAACTACAAAAATTTCAATCTATATTTCTGGTTATTTTATATATGAAAAAACTCAAAAAATTTCATTATGAAATAAGATAGATATCGGCAGTCCTAAGAATAAAAAAAACAGAAATTTAAAAAATTTAATTGAATAGTAAAGTTCATATTGGCTGTTTACAATATAAAAATACTACAAAAATTTACTTGCATGGAAAAAAATGAGGTATTACATCCAAATTAAAAAAAAAAAAATACCTGGAGATTTTTTGGTGAAAAAAATTTTATAAAAAAAATTGGTCTTAATGTCACATTGGTTGTGAAATATCACCGGTGACAGTGCTATATACATACTTACATACTTACACTCACATACACACACATACATAATTTTTTTAAAAACTGGTTTTTAGAATCCTGAGATCTCAAAACGTACGTATATGTCAAAAAATCAGAAATAAAAATTTCACCTAAAAGAATGGGTCCTCTATGAGGAACCAAAATCATAAATATTTCACTTTAGAGTAAAATTAATATTGATTCTCTGCAATATAAAAAAACATCAAAAATTTCAATCTGTAATGTTAGTTGTTTTATATATGAAAAAACTCAAAAAATTAACCATATATAGAGTATAATGGATATCGGCTGTTCTATTTATGAAAACATTATAAAAATTATAAAAGTTTATAAAAAATATTATAAAAGTTTCACTCGATAGTAAAATTCATATTGATTGTCTACAATATGAAAAAACTGAAAAAATTTCAATCTATATTTTGGACAGTTTTATATAAGAAAAAACCCAAAAAATTTCACTATAGAGTAAAATGAATATCTTCTGTCCTATTTATGAAAAAAAAAAAAAATAAATATTTCACTCCAGAGTAAAATTCATATTGATTGTCTAAAATATAAAAAAACAGTAAAAATTTCAATCTGTATTGTTAGTTGTTTTATATATGGAAAATCCCAAAAATTTCACCATAGAGTAAAATGGATATTGGCTATACTATTAATTGAAAAACAAAAAATTATAAAAATTTCACTCTATAGTAAAATTTATATTGGCTGTCTACATTATAAAAAAAATTCAAAATTTTCAATCTATATTGCTGGCTGTTTTGTTTATGAAAAAGCTAAAAAAATTTCACCATAGAGTGAAATGGATATCGCCTGTTCTATTTATGAACAATAAAAAATTATGAAAATTTCATTCTATAGTAAAATTCATATTGATTGTCTACAATATCAGTTGTGATGAATATGAAAATAGAAAATATTTAAATATTAATTATCTACAATATGAAAAAAACTGCAAATTTTGTTAAAAAAACTGCATATCACTATATTTTATTTTCAATTATTATTTATTATCAATAATTATTTATGTTATAAAATATACCTCATTAGTTATAAATATTTATAAATAATCATGTAACTTTTTCTTAATATGAATTATAAAATTTTATTGTTAATTTTAGAAGCATAAAATTAATTCTGTTCTCATTCGTTTTTAAATAAAATTAAATTGCATTCTAATCACGTATGATTAAATTTATTATAATTAACTACATATGATTAAAATATAAAAAAATTAATGCACAAGAGTTTTTATTTGGTTAAGCCGAGCCTCGCGAGGCCAATCAGCTAGTTTCACTATTATAATAAAATATATATTTCATATACATATATATTATAATATAATTTACAATGAATCAGGGTGCCAGGAGGTAATAATAACCATTGTTGTTATTTCCACACAACCCTGGAGGTAAACAACTAGTGCATTTTTTTTAAAGTGGTATCCCCAGTTGGTTAACTAAAGTATCGTTTCTGCTAAATTCAATACTAATATTACAATACAATCGTAGCATAAAAATATTTGAAACTCAAGATTTCTATAAAACAGGACAATATTTAAAAACATTTAAGAGGGGTATATTTGCTAAATTCAATACAAATATTTCAATGCTATCATTGCATAAAAACATTTGAAATTACAACATTTCTATAAAACAGGACAATAGTTATAAACTCAAAAACACGTAAGTGTGGTATATTCTGCTAAAATCAATACTAATATTTCAATGTTATAATTGCATAAAAACATTGAAATTACAACTTTTCTATAAAACAGGCTACTGCTATTCGAAAAAAATTTAAAGTGGCGTATATTTTGTTAAATACAATACTAATATTTCAATGGTATCGTTGCATAAAAACATTTAAATTACAACTTTTCTATGAAACAGGACACTTTTCGAAAAAACATTTAACTAAAGTATATATAGTTTTTGCTAAATTCAATAGTAACATTTCAATACAATCGTTGCATAAAAATATTTGAAAGTAAAAGATTTCTAAAAAACAGCACAATATTTGAAAACATTTAAGTGGGGTATATTTTGCTAAACTAAATACTAATAGATGATGGGGTCACTAATGAGCAAGAGATTCAGGCAGCTGTCGCCAAGGCTGTAGGTCTTGAAAATGGCGACCTATTCCAGGTCACCATTTTCAAAACCAAAGGTACAGCAAGCCAGATGGCTGTGGTAGACCTGCTTGAGGCCGACGCTTTGCGCCTGGCCAAAAAGGGCAAAATCCAGATTGGCTGGGCATCAAGCAGAGTGCGCCTCCGTGCGGATGCTCGACGCTGCTTCAAATGTCTGGGCTATGGGCATAGTCAATATGTCTGTAAAGGCCCAGACAGAAGTAAGGCGTGCCTTAAATGCGGCGAAAATGGCCACAAAAGGACGGAATGTGACAAAGAGAAGCCCAAGTGCTTCCTTTGCACGTCCAGAAAGGATAAGTGCTCGACGGAGCACTATCCTGGTGAGGGAAACTGCCTCAGCTACCGGGAGGCTCTGGCTGTGGCGAGAAGCAGGTGTCATCGGAAATGATCAAGGTTCTCCAAGGGAACATGCGACACGCACGGGAAGCTGGTGCATTGTTGGATCAAATTGCTCGCGAAGAGGATGCAAATATCCTCTTACTAAGCGAGCAATATTACAACATGAACCACAAGTACTGGCTTTCCGATGACACTGGCTGCTGCGCCATATGGCTTCGAGGCAGAGCCCAAACGTCCCTTACCCAACAAGGAAAAGGGAATTGCCACGTCTGGGCCAAGTGCGGGGAGACAACTTATATAAGTTGCTATCTCTCCCCAAACGACAACTCGGCAGAGCTGGCTACAAAGCTGGCCAGCATCGAGAACACGGTCCGAACGGTGACTGGTCGCGTCATCCTTGGTGGAGACTTCAACGCCAGGGCTCTGGAATGGGGGATGCCAACGACTAATCCCAGGGGACGAATGGTGCTTGAAATGGCCACTAGGTGCAAACTAGTGGTCCAGAATAGAGGCAACAGGCCTACCTACGAGAGGCCGGGTTGGGGTGTCTCTATCCCGGACATAACCTTCGCTACAGAAGCTGCGTCCGGGAGAATAGGCGACTGGAGGGTGATGGATGATCAATACAATGGTAGTGATCATCATTACATCGCCTTCCGGGTATTGGAAGGAAACTCACAACGACCTCCGTACAGGAGGTGCCCCCTGGGTTGGAACGTTCCAAAAATGGACGAAGATAGATTCGAGGAGTATCTTCGAATCGAGTCACCGTCCATCCCTGCTTGGCATGGAGGGGCCACAAGTCCCCATGAGGCTAAAATCTTAGTTAAGAAAGTAACGTCTCTATTATGCGGGGCTTGTGATGCCTCGATGCCTCGCCGCAGGCCCTGGAAAGGGAGAAAGCCAGTGTACTGGTGGACTCCCGAAATAGCTGAGCTCCGGAAGGAATGCCACAGGACACGACGAAAGGCGCAAAGAGCGGGGGACAGACCTGAGGCTGCCGTGCTTTCTCAGGAACACAAGGACGCCAAACACCGGCTGGCCAAGGCCATCCGTCAAAGCAAGGCCCGATGTCTGTGTTCATTACGCGATGATGTAAACAAGGACCCCTGGGGCCTAGGTTACAAAGTCGTAATGGGCAAGTTAAACCGGGGGTCCGACAACATGATGGACGCGGCGTCGACTGAACGGATCGTCGGTGCTCTCTTCCCTGAAAGGCCCATCCGGGAAAACCCGGTTGAGGTGATACCCAGGGAGGAAGTGCCGCTGTTCAGCGAAGACGAGATGTTCAAGGCCATAAAGGCCATGAAAAATGGTAAGGCGACGGGGCCGGACGGGATACCAGCGGAAGTGCTCAAAAGAGCGGTTAAAGTAATCCCTGGTATCCTGTTAAACATGTTCAATGCGTGTTTGGTGGCTGGAGTGTTCCCAAAGCAGTGGAAGGTGGCACGTCTCGTGCTCTTGAACAAGGGCAAGGGGGGAGCCCCGGACTCTCCATCATCTTACAGACCTTTGTGTATGCTAAATACCATTGGTAAGGTGATGGAGAGTATGCTCCGGGCAAGGCTCAGAAGGGCAATCGAGGAGGGCGGTGGTCTCTCCGAGGAGCAGCATGGCTTTCGTGAAGGGCATTCCACGGTAGACGCCATCCGGCGTGTCGTGGATACCGTAAAGGCTGAGAGGAAATATCGGCCTGCAATTCGCAAGGACGTCCTTCTGGTAACGCTGGACGTCAAAAACGCTTTCAACTCGGCCAGGTGGGATGACATGATCCGGTCTCTCGAGTACGATTTCCAGATATCCAGCTATCTGGGTAACGTACTAAAGGATTACCTGCGGGACCGGAGACTGCTCTACGACACGCTCGATGGAAGGCGTGAAAGGGTTTTGAGTGCAGGCATCGCGCAGGTCTCGGTTCTTGGACCGGACCTGTGGAATGCCTTTTACGATGGCTTGTTGCGCGTCCACCTCCCGGAAGGAGTTTCCCTGATCGGGTACGCCGACGACGTGGCCCTGACCATAACTGGCAGGGACATGGAAGTGATCCAGGAGAGGTTGAATCTAGTCATGAGACGGATCAACCTCTGGATGGGCGATCACGGGCTCCAGCTTGCGATCCCAAAAACGGAGATTGTACTGCTGACCCGTCGAAGGGTTCCCACCGACTTCGATGTAATTATCGACGACGGCGGAAACCCTCACACGATCCGAACCAGAACATCGGTGAAATACCTGGGAGTTCAGCTTGATAACAAGCTGACCTTCTGGGAGCAATTTCAGAGGTCGTGTGAAAAGGCAGCGTCGGTCGCATCCTCCCTGTCAAGGCTCATGGCCAACATTGGGGGACCCAAACCAGGGAAGCGAAGGCTCCTGATGTCAGTCGTCAACTCTGTCCTGCTTTACGGATCAGAAGTCTGGGCGAAGACCACAGAAATTGCCAAGTACAGACATAAGATATCTTCTGTACAGAGGCAAGCGGCAGTGAGGATCGCCTGCGGATATCACACGGTACCTCTAGAGGCGATCCAGGTTGTCGCCTCGGTGATACCCATCGACCTGCTAGCGTTGGAGCGGAAATTCATCTACGAGAGCGTAGATGAGCGCGAAGTGGCTTCCACTCGCGCCCGCTTCAACTCTATGAAAGCATGGAATAAACGATGGAAAAAGAACCAAGAGAAGAATGCTCTATGGACGCGCAGACTGATCTCAAACCTGCAGGCATGGATGGGACGACAGCATGGGGAGGTGGATTTCTACCTTACCCAGTTCTTAACCGGACACGGGTATTTCCGTGTCATGTTGAGGCATTGGCATAAGGTGGCAACAGAAGAGTGCTTGCACTTCCCAGGCGAGAAGGATACAGTAGAGCACACATTCTTCGAATGTGTTCGCTACTCGGAGGGGCGCCCGCCCTTCCCGATTTGGAGGCCGGAGACGGTGGTCCCGGAAATGCTACGGAGTTCTGAAAACTGGAACAAAGTAGCAGAGTACGTAAGGGCCACCTTGTTGAAGAAAAAGGAGGAGGGCTTTCTATCGTAGATTGCTCTCCTGTCACTAGGCAGGGGGAAGGCAGCGGCCAGTTGCCTAGGCTGCGCGTCCCAAACTGAAGTTATACCTGAAAAGGGAGTTCCGGTTTGGGACAAACAAGCGCAGGGGGTTTAAAGTGTGTTTATCCAGTAAGAATCTGGGGCGTAGCCGGCGACCGCGCTATAATACTAATATATCAATAGTGTTATTGCATAATAACAATTAAAATTACATTTTTTCTGTAAAATAGGACTCTATTTTAAAAAAATTTATAATCTGGTATGTTTGATAATTTCAATACAAATATTTCAATGCTATTATTGCATAAAAACATTTGAAATTACAAGATTACATACAAACCATCAATATAACATTTTCTATAAAATTAAATTTAAAAAAATTTTTATTTTTCCATGCTTAAGACCGCCGATAGACAAATTTTTTATTCCTTGGATTTTTCATGTTTGGGACAGTTGATATCCGTTTTCTTATATTATAAGAATTATATAATATAATTATATTATATAAATCATATAATATATAAAATATATTAACATACAATAGATATGCAAATTTTTATAATTTTTCTGACATTTTTTAATATAGAGCTTCCAAAAAGAAATCTCCCATATAAATTATTTTAGATTGTTGGAAATACAAAATAATATCTATAGTATATGTGTGAATGTATATGTATGTATTGTCTTAGGATATAAGAGTCCTAAAGCTACACAGCCGCCCCTATGTATTATATAGTTCTTACGTATACTTTCTCTTTAGTCGCTTCACTGATTTCTAATAGTAATAATCTCTCTCGCGTGCTATAATTAATAAAGTTAATTAATTAAATAAATTATTATTGTTATTTATTAACCCATAATTTCTATAGGTTATGGGCCCAGAGCAATAAATAAATAATTAAATGATTTTTTTTTGTGATTGTGTAATTAATAAATAATTAATTAATTAATTAATTAATTCGACCGCGTGGTGAAAAATTTTTTTTTGAAAAGTGAAGTGAAATTTTTTTTAATAAATAAAAGTTTATGAATTGTGTAAAAATAAAAATTTAATTAATAGTGTTTAATTAATTAAATAAACAATAAAAGTTATAAACTAAAATTAATTAATATTGAAAGTGGTGACATATTGCATCATCTTTATATACACAAGTTAAAAACTCTAAACGGCTTTTTCAACATTATTATCATTATTATACAGACCCAAAAAGTAAAAGTAGCGGGAGTATAATACATAGAGGAAAGAAGAATAAGAAATTAGAAAGAGAAAGGTAGAAGATAGACGTAAAGGGGTTCCTTGAGGCGCGCACGAGTTTCAAATTCATACACCTCAGGGCCGTATATAGTAAAAGGCGGGCCCCGCAGTACTCGACAGAATTCAGTAGCGTATCAAGAAATTTTGGGGCCCCGAGACAAAAAAATAAATTTTTGTAATTTTTTGTAATTTTTTTTTAATTTTAAACAAAAATGGGAAATAAGAGGAATATAACCCAATTTGCTGGAGAAAACTATCTAGTATGGAAGAATAGAGTAAGATCAGTGTTGATAGATGAAGGGGTAATATCAATCATTGATGAAGAGATGCCAGCAAATCCAGATACGAATTGGGTCACAAAAAACAATAAAGCAAGAGGAATCATTATGAATTATTTAGCTGATTCCCATATCAGCTATGCTTTAAATGAGGGCGCTGCTTCAAAAGACATTTTCAAAAATCTTGATGCAACATATGATAGAAGGAGTTTGCCCAATCAGTGGGCAATAGAAAGAAAAATCAATAACTTAAAACTGGATTCGAGCACAACATCCCTCCTTGTGCATTTCGAAAAATTCAACGAATTAATTACCACCTTATCTACTGCAAAAGGAGAAGAAATTAAAGAAGGTGATAAGATTGGAAAGCTCTTGCAGAGTCTTCCCAACGAGTACAATCAAGTGGTGACGTCTATTGAAACAATGAACGAAAGCCAAGAAATCACCTTCGCCTTTGTCAAAAACAGGCTCCTGGACCATGAGACGAAGCTGAAGGAGATGAACAATGATACCAGTACCAAGGCACTTATATCTAGTGTGGCTGAAAATGTGCCTCAAAGCCGAAATCGGAACTTTCCTAATAGGCAAAGAGGAAGGCATTTTGGGAACAGAAGAAATTTTAGAAGTGCTAACTTCAAGAAAGGAAATAGACCGCTTGAATGCCACCAATGTGGTCGTAAAGGCCATATTAAAAAGGATTGTTTTTATTACAAAAAATTCTTAGAATTTAAAAGAAATGGATCACAGAATACAAGAGCAAATATGGCTCAACAGGCAGAAGCAAACAATGTAGTGCAGATACAGACTCAACCATTTGCTTTTATGGCTAGTCAAAGTGGATTTAGTGTAAATTTAAATAGTGATCTAAATAATTTTGTTGTAGACTCAGGTGCATCACACCATATGATAAAAATTGATAAATATTTTGAAAATGCCAAGATTTTGAATCCACCAATATCGATTGAAGTGGCTAAACGAGGTGAATTTATAATGGCTACCAAAATAGGAGATATTAGAGTAGTCAGTAACTTGGGAGTAACCTTGTTGCTTGAAAATGTGTTATACTGTCCAGAGCTACCACAAAATTTACTTTCCGTTAAGAAAATGGATGAAAAAGGTATAGAAGGAACCTTTAAGAATGGAATGGTGTTTATAAAGAGGCAAGAAAAAGTACTTATGTCAGGTAAAATTGAAAATTCATTACCAAAAATAAAAATTGAATATGCCATAAACGTAGTTGCAAATTTTGCAAAATATAATAAAGTAGATTATGATTTAATGCATAAACGTTTAGGGCATATGAGCGATAATAAATTTAAGGAATTAAAAAATAAAGAAATGGTCGATTGTATAAAAATAATTAAAAATATCAATCCAAATAATAAATTATGTGAATCGTGCATAAAAGGAAAGCAATGCCGATCAAAGTTTAATAAAAGTAAAAATAAAGATCATATAAAACGACCATTGTTTATTGTTCATTCAGATGTAGGTGGACCAATCACTCCTACTGGAATTGGAAATAAAAATTATTATGTTGTTTTTATGGATGAATTTACACATTATCACGTGACTTATTTAATGTCTAAAAAGTCCGAAGTATTTACAGCTTTTAAAGACTTTGTTGAAAAAAGTCACGCAAAATTTAATTTAAACATAGCTTATTTATATATTGATAACGGACGTGAATATTTATCAAATGAGATGAAAGCTTATTGTGTACAAAAAGGCATAACCTTGCATTTACCTGTTCCTTATACCCCTCAATTAAATGGGGTTGCTGAAAGATTAAATAGGTCTATTACAGAAAAGGCTCGTACAATTTTAATTGATGCACAATTAAGTACTGTTTTTTGGGGTGAAGCAGTCCTAACTGCTACATATTTAATAAATTTAACACCTTGTAGAAGCCTAAAAGATCATAAAACTCCTTTTGAGTTATGGCATGGTAAGAAACCAACTCTAGAATACCTTAAAGTTTTTGGGTCGACAGTTTACGCACTTGACAATAATAAAGGGGGTAAATTTGACAGTAATTCATGGACAGGGATTCTAGTTGGTTATGTGCCAAATGGCTACAAGGTGTGGCATCCAGATAGGGAAGAATTTATAAATGTAAAACATGCAATTTTTGATGAAATAACATTTTTAAATACGAGAACTAAATTAAGTTTTGAAAGTATTGATAATGAAAATACTAGAAAAGTTGACCAATATGAAAATCTTTTAAGGTCAGCAGAAGAAATACCTGATAATGATAAATCAGATGATGTAATAAATAAAATACCTGATAATGATAAATCAGATGATGTAATAAATAAAGTATCTGATAATGATAAATCAGATGATGAAATAAATAAAGTACCTGATAATAATAAATCAGATGATGTGATAAATAATGTACCTGATAATAATAAATCAGATGAAATAAGAAATAATAAGAGAAATAAAAAGAGAAATAAAAATGATTGTAATGAAATTAGAAATAAGCAAATTCCCTATAAAAGGGCTAGAATAAATAATAAATCTGTATCAGAAACAGATAAAGAAGTACACAATAAGGAATCTCATAATGCTAAAAATAAAGTAATAGAAAATAAAAGTTTAAGAAGGAGTGATAGAATAAAAAATGTAGGGCCCACAGATTATAATGAAAATAATACAATACTAGACCATGTTTTGTATAAGGCACAAATAGTTGCCAGTGATATTCCAAATTCTTTTCAGGAAATTCAATCTAGAAGCGATAAGCCGGAATGGGACGTTGCTGTCAATGATGAATTAGAAGCCCATCGCAAAAATAAAACATGGACACTTGTACCAAGACCAATAAATAAAAATATATTAGATTCTAAGTGGGTATTAACTATAAAAACAGATGAGTTTGGAAATCTCGTAAGGCGTAAGGCCAGATTAGTAATTCGTGGTTTTAATCAGGAATATTTAATAGACTATAACGAAACTTTTTCTCCCGTGGCAAGAATTGCAAGTCTTAGACTATTATTAGCTTTCGCGAATCAATTTAATTTGTTGATACATCATATGGATGTAAAAACTGCATTTTTGAACGGAATCCTGAAGGAAGACGTCTATATTAATATTCCGGAAGGACTTAAAAATGACAGAAATAAAAATTTAGTATGTAAATTAAATAAAGCGATATATGGCTTAAAACAAGCAGCACGCTGCTGGTTTGAAGTTTTTGATAAAACGTTAAAAGAAAAGGGATTTCAGAACTCATCTACTGAAACTTGTGTTTATATACTTGATAAAGGAAATATATTTAAAAATATATATGTATTGTTATATGTAGATGATATACTTATAATTACTAAAGATAATTTAGCAATGAATAGATTTAAAAATTATTTGACTCAAAAATTTAGTATGAAAGACTTAGGTGATATAAAGTTATTTTTAGGAATTAGAATAATTAGAGATGAAAATAAAATTAGTTTAGATCAAAGTTTATATATAAAGAATATTTTAAATAAATTTAATATGATTGATTATAGTAAAACCATGACGACACCTTTGGATTGTAAAGTAGATTATGTGGGCTTAAATTCAGATGAAAAACACAATGACCTATGCCAGAGTTTACTAGGCTGTTTAATGTATCTAATGGTTTGTACTAGACACGATATTAGTAATTCGGTAAATATTGTAAGTAGAAATGCAAGCAAAAGTAATAAATTATTATGGGAGTATTTAAAAAGAATTTTAAAGTATATTAAATGCACAATAAATTTAAATTTAACTTACAACAGGTTATGTAGATTCTGACTGGGGTGGTGATGTCGTCGATAGAAAAAGTACAACCGGGTATGTATTTTTAATGTTTGATAAATGCGTCATTGATTGGCGTACTAGAAAACAAGAACTGACCGGAGGGTCGTCTTGTGAAGCAGAATATATGGCTTTATACGATGCAGTTATAAATGCCACTTGGTTTATATATGTGTCAAATGGTATAAAAATAGAATTAAAAAATGGTATTTTAATTTATGAAGATAACCAAGGTTGTATTGATGTTGCAAATGACAAATGCCCTCACAGAAAAAGGAAGGCAATAGATATAAAGTATCATAGAGTCCAAGATGAGGTAAAACGAAACTATGTAAGATTACTACATATTCCAACTGCAAATCAAATTGCAGATATTTTTACAAAACCTCTTTCAAATGTTAAATTTTTATATTTTAGAGAAAAACTTGGACTTATATAAAATAATGATATAAAAATTATCGACTTTAAGAAATAAGAAAAATAATAAAACTTATTGATGTATATTTTAGAAATGGTCTGGTCGGGTTTTACCTGGGGTTCCCCGTACCTCTACAACAAATGTTGGACAATGTAAGTTCCCAGAAAATAAGCGCAAGAGAGAGATTTTTTAAATTAAATGTTAAATGATTTATTGATAATATGATATATGATGTATTAGTAAATAAATAATTTAGTTTATTTTTTATAGATATAATTTTGTGGGGGGAGTGTTGGAAATACAAAATAATATCTATAGTATATGTGTGAATGTATATGTATGTATTGTCTTAGGATATAAGAGTCCCAAAGCTACGCAGCCGCCCCTATGTATTATATAGTTATTACGTATACTTTCTCTTTAGTCGCTTCACTGATTTCTAATAGTAATAATCTCTCTCGCGTGCTATAATTAATAAAGTTAATTAATTAAATAAATTATTATTGTTATTTATTAACCCATAATTTCTATACAGATAAAAAAATCTCCAGTTCAATAAAAAATTTTAGCCTGGTTAGAAAATTTTTCACTAATAGGCATTTGATAGGTAAACTTTTGATTAAAAACAATCTATCTTAACAATTTCTCGATCATGCGCTACTCAAAAAAATTTTTTCACCCCGTAATTGGATAACCAGGGAAATTACGTATCCGGATCTAATCGGAAAAAATTTTTCTATGGGAAGCTAAAAATAGGGTTGATGACTTATTTTTGATAGAACTTTCAGAAAAAAAAACGCTTTGGGGCAGTTTAATTCTTAATTAACGTATTCAATACGTAACTTTTACCAGTAACTCCTGGACCATCTAGAAAGACTAATTTATTAACTACATTATGAAATATTGATGAATGTAAATAATCATATACAGTTTTTTGCTCAATTGATAAATTATTTACCATTATATTAAAGGAATCTTCATTAAAGAATTGATCTTGATTGGTTTCATAAAAATTTTTAGCATTCTTTATTTTTATACCAAATTTTTGTAAATTTAATCCTTGTGTTATCAAAATTGAATTTATTGTTTCTATGGCACGTTCTTTAGCAACTTTCGTATCCAAACAAGGTAAGAAGAAATGTTCTTTATATTTTTCATATAATCTGATGCATAGATAGGTAAATGAAATACTAATATATAGGCAAATAATTCGCATAAAGCATGTGGAAATTTATATTGAACAGCTTCAGCCAAACATTTATCCCATTCATCATCAGGTGATACAATGTTCAGATTTCGTGCTGTTTCTAAATAAGAATTATAAGTTATACCATTTACATTTTTAATTTTTTTCGCGGATGCCATTGTTTATTATCTTTGTGAAAAACATAATGATATGGTATTTATGTATACAAATAGTTACGGGCATTTGAATCATGTGTATTTAAATTAAACCAAACTTTTAGAGTAGTTTCAAATTTGATGGTATTTAAACTTGAAATATTTTCTTTATTGAAATAAACTTGCTGTTCATTTTCTAAATGAATTGCTAATCTATACACACAATGTGACATTTCATTTAACTTATACTCATACAATCAATAAATTGCTTCAGGCGGACAAATATCATTTATATCATTATTTTGATTTTAAATAAAATTATCATTTTTTAAAAATGAATTATTATTACTTAATCCAATCATAGTCTTATCAGAACCTTTCATAATATATTTAAATAAATATTTAATGGACTTTATAGTACAACATATTTCGACATTTATATGACATTTAAATTTCAATAATAAATATGGATTATATGGTACAACATATCTATTATCCGCAACTTTTGGGTTTTTAGATTTCGGATTATACAACGCGACCACGAAATCATGGAGTTGTGATTATAAGGCAAAGTGTAGGTAGAAAAAGCGAAAAATAAATTATGGGATTTGAATGATTTTATGCGTTCTCTCGATTGCTAAGTTCAAAATCTTGGTACGGCTTACCAGTTTTTCAGAAAAACAAAAATTTTCACCAAACAAACGAAAAAGGTCAATTTTTTTTATTCATATTTTAAAAAATGCATTAAAAATAATATTCCACCGATTAGTTTTAATTAATATTGCATTTTTTTTAAAATATCTCAAATTAAAGTTTCAAATATTTAATCATTTTTGAAAATGGTAATATTACCTTCTGAAAGGTAAGCCGGCTAAGTTCAGACGATATATCATATAGGTTAGTAGGCTTAAAAAATAAATTAACTATAGAGCTTGTTAGTTCTTCTGCTACTCTAATTCTCAATAACCGCATAAGGAAAATATTTCGAGGTTATTTATTTATTTGTATTTTTTATTAATTATAACCCCAATAGCATTATGGCATAAATATGCTTACATTATTACATCAATTTATGTTGAAGCAAACAGCAAATTTACATCAAAATGCGTCCTCATATGACGTAAATTTGACATCAAGTAGGTTATATGTTTTCAAATTGAATAGAATTTTACAACAACATAAGATTTCATTAGGGAATGAAATTCTTGGTGGAATATTGTATTCATATTGTTGTCATGTTTTTTTTAATGCAATTTTAATTTTAAGTAATTAAACCATAATTTTTTTGTTTTGTAAATAATAATTTAAAATAAGGACCTAAAAAATATATTAAATTTACAATAAAATTTTAAAGGAATAATAACTACATGTCTCCGCATTTTAAATTATGGTGTTGCCTAACCTGTAAATTACACGATAGTATCGATACTATTATTTATATAGTAAATAATAATATCATTTAATATTTAATATATAATTTATATAATTAATAATAATATAGTGACATCAAATTCAAAGCAAGGTGTATCCTCATGTGTTTCAAATTTTACGCAAATTAATGCTTGCGTTCATGACAACAATATAACAGCAATAAAATGTCAACTTTAATTTCATTATTATTAATGCGATATTGACGTAATTAGTTGCATGGATGTTGCTGTAAAATTGAGTAAATTATGTTTTGTTGCTGTTGGATTGCAGAGAAATTGTTCTCAACAATTTTGGAGCAATTGATGCACCCGTATTGAAAATCAAGGAATGCTATTGGGGAATTGTATAATAGTTTATTTAATTATATTAGCGCGTAAAGGAATAATTTTTCTGCAAATGAAATCATGTTTTCTCACATTATTTTGTAAATTAAAAGATCCTAACCTACCAAATAATTATACAGCAACTACAAGATTTTTTCAAGCAAATTTATTAAATTGAACCTAGATACCAGTAAATAAATTAACAATTATGTACAAAGATCTATTTGGGTGGTTTTCACAGGAACGGTATACATAATGTCCCCTCCATTTATATCCAAAACTAAAGTTCTTTTACTCTTTTTTTTCTTTTAATAAGTTCATAAATAATATTTTTTTAAAATCACAACCTACTATGCATATATTGGTAAGTTAACAAAAAAATTTTCTGGAGCATATGTGTTCAAAATGTCGCCACCGTCCGCTGTCCTCTTGCTTAACTGTAAACTTTGACTCTTAACAAATGGTTTAAATTATGAACTTAAATTTTTCTGTAGGATAAATATGACGTATTTAGGTTCCAAAAACTCATTTTTTTCAACGAAACAAATTTTCATGCATTCCTCTTAGCTTATCGTCACATATAAGTCTGTCCCTCGATTTTAGCTCTTTTTAAGCTTCCCACCTTTTATGGATGCGTACTCTACATTTATGCACTTGAAAGCACTGTTTTATTTTTTTTTTTACTTAACTACTCATATATGAACCATGAAAAAATTAAAATTTTAAATATGAAAGCTTTAAGTATGAAAATTAAACCTATTAAATTTTTAAAACGCTTTTACAAAAAAAAAATGTCGCCACCGTCCATGTCGTTTTGTCCAAGTGTGTGTCATATATTACTTAATATATCTTGTTCAGTTATGTGTTTTGATGAAAAAATAAGATATCCAGAGTTTGAGAAAATTTGATGGCTTCAATACAAAGTTATTTCAATAATACATTCAAAATGTCGCCACCGTCCAATGTCGCTACCATCTGGAAAAATAAAAGAATCCCAAAAGAATAACACGTAGAATAAGGCATAACACGTATAATTTTAAGGCGTTTCTCTTTGGGTACTAAAATTATTTTATTTTAATCTTTCAATAAACAGACGGTATCAAAAGTGCCTTATAAAAGAAACTTAAACTTAAACTTAACTGCGATTGGCTTGTTTATTGGCTCTTTTCCAACTTTTACCATAACCAATCGCAAATTGAAAAATAAATTTATAATTCCTAACAATAAATTTATAATTTCGTAGCAGTCTTATTAAATAAATAGATCTTTGTTCATAATTGTTAATTTATTTCCTGGTATCTAGGTTCAATTTAATAAATTTGCTTGCAAAAATTTTTTCCATTTTGTAGTTGCTGTATAATTATTTGGTAGGTTAGGATCTTTTAATTTACAAAATAATGTGAGAAAACATGATTTCATTTTTAGAAAAAATATTCCTTTATGCGCTCATTTAATTAAATAAACTATTATACAATTATAATTAATAAAAAATACAAATAAATAAATAACCTCGAAATATTTTCCTTATGCGGTTATCGAGAATTAGAATAGCAGAAGAACTAACGTGCTCTATAGTTTATTTATGTTTTAAATCCTACTAACCTAAATGATATATCGTCTGAACTTAGCCGGCTTACCTTTCAGAAGGTAATATTACCATTTTCAAAAATGATTAAAAATTTGAAACTTTAATTTGAGATATTTTAAAAAAAATGCAATATTAATTAAAATCGGTGTAATATTATTTTTTATGCATTTTTTAAAATATGAATAAGAAAAATTGACCTTTTTCGTTTTTTTGGTGAAAATTTTTCTTTTTCTGGAAAACTGGTAAGCCATACCAAGATTTTGAACTTAGCAATCGAGAGAACGCATAAAATCATTTAAATGCCATAGTTTATTTTTCGCTTTTTCTACCTACACTTTGCCTTATAATCACAACTCTATGATTTCGTGGTCCCGTTGTATATTATTTGTCTTCTATTAAAATGACGACTATATTTAGGATAACCATTATTATAATTATTATTTTTTTCTTCACAAAATTCTTTAGGAAAATTTTTCATACACTTATTATTCTCCATACAAGTTGAATTTTTATTTTGTTCATTACATGGTCCATTTATCATGTGTTGTTTTACCAATTGATATAATTTTGGATATAATTGTTTATCTGGTATTTCGGCTGATGTTATCCCATTAACTTGTACAGCATTTCTTATTTTAAGTGCATCTATTAAATTAAAAAATATATTTGAGGTAATCCACGCTTTTGAAACTCTATTATATATACATATGCTACAACACATCCAAACAATTGATTATCAATTATTTCTATTTTCAAAACTTTTACTTTTTCATGAAATACTTCGGCAACTAAATCTGGTCTATCAATTGGTGTTTTATTAGGTCGCAAATTATTATGTATTTCATCCCAATTAAGGTTTGTTGTCATGGTTATAAATAAATCAGGCTTACCGTCTAACTAATCTAACATTTTCTCCTTCATTGCACAAGGACCATCGCATTTATTATGTAGATAAACCATCAACCCTTGATATAATTCCGTTCTTAAATTAGATTGATTTTATCTGATATATCCTAATCGACATTTCTCAAGGTTAGTAAATGCATCAACTACGTACTGTTGGGTTAATTTCTTAAATTTAAAAAAGGATTAAAATTGTTTTGATTACGAGAAGCTTGATTATTATGGTTATTATGATAAGGAGCATACCTGTTTTGACTATTCTGTCGTTGAGCTTTTGCTTTTTGTTCTTTAGCGAGTCTTACTTCGCATTCTGATGCAATGTGTTTTACTATTTTCTCACATTCATAACTGTTTCCGAGAAAACAGGCATATAATTATGAAATTCACCACTCTTTCTGAATATAAAAATAACAATCATTTTTAATCATCTTTTTATAATTAATGTTAGATTCTATAATAATTAAACTACAGAAAGAGTGGGGATTTTGATAATTTATGTTTGTGTGTATATATGTGCACGCACGAACCCGGAAGCGTGCGCCTTTTTTCTGAGCTCCTTCTTCTCTTGCGACCGGCATGCAGAGTACACGTTCTATTATTCAGTTAAACTCTTTTTACAATAAATCATTCGTTATTTTTCAAACAAACCGTGAGATCTTTCGAGGCTTTGGAAATAATCAAAGACAATTGGAATCATTGGCTGGTATTGTTGCTGACAAAGAAGTTGGACAAGGAATCTAGAATTAAATGGGAAACTTCTCAATCTAATGCAGCGGATTTTCCCAAATTTGATGACTTATGCACTTTTTTGGAAAATTGGTCGCAAGCTTTGGAGTCTCTGGATACAGAATCACTTCGTAAATCAGGAGAGGCTTCGAAAAGTAACAAGTCATCGGGAAAAGAGTCAACAAATCAAAATAAAAAACAAGTAAATGTATCAACATCTCAGTCTGCAAAATCTGGTAAAGCAAAAAAATTTCACTGTTTATTGTGTAATTCTAATGGTCATACATTGAGTTATTGCGAAAAATTTAAAAATTTACAAGGCGTGAATAGATTCACTCAAGTTAAAAAATTAAAATTATGTTACAATTGCCTTAAGGATCATTATCCAAATCCTTGTCCGAGCAATTTTAAATGTAAAACTTGTAACGAAAATCATTATACGCTGTTGCACGGTTGTTTTCCTGTAGCTAAAAATTCATTTCCCAATAGAGAAAATCTAACAATTAATCAGTTGTCTTCAAATGTAAATTCTGAAAATACAGTTGAACGAAATTGCAACTGCGATCAAAATTCTTTATCTGATTCAAGTTTTAGTACACAAGGTAATATTAATGTTGCGCATACAATTTTAAGCAATAAAATTGTTCTTTTAGCAACAGCTATAGTTCGTGTCCAATCACCAAATGGAAAATGTGTGATGATTAAAGCTTTGATTGATACTGGTTCAGATACCTCAGCTGTTTCGGAATGGGTAGTACAATCACTCAATTTAAGGCGTAAGCCAATCACTACTTTGATTACTGGAGTTTTATGCAGTCAAGGCGTTTCAAATAATTCTGTTGATTTTAAAATTTCTTCTCTTTATAATGATTCTTTTAAACAAAATGTAGAAGCCTTAATACTACCAAAAATAACTTCATCAATTCCTTCTAAATCTTTTTCTTTCTCAGAAAATCAATGGCCTCATATTAAAAATTTAAAGTTAGCCGATCCTGAGTTCTATAAATCATCAAAAATAGATTTGTTATTAGGTTTAGATGTCTGCGGATGGTTCGTTGAAGGTAAAACTATTCATGGCCCACCAGGGGCACCTTTGGCTCATGAAACTCCTTTTGGATTTGTGTTGTTAGGTCCTACGCAGGTCAATAAAAATCAATCGTTAAAAGTTGCTTGCAACTTGATCTCTTTAGAAAATAATGAGGAATTAGTGTTCATCTTAGAAAATTTTGGGAATTAGAAAATGTTAGTCAAACTTCTTTTCCCTCTCCAGAGGAACTTGAATGTGAAAAACATTTCGTAGAAACGCATTCAAGAGACAGTTCTGGTAGATATATAGTCAAATTACCAATGTCAAAAAATGAAGCTATTAAATTAGGTCAAACTCGTCCTTTTGATGTTAAAATGTTGCTTTCAATGGAGAAAAAGATGGAAAAAGATCCAATTTTTGCTGAAAAATATGAAAATAATATTGAGGATTTAAAAGGTATGGGTCATATGGTTAAAATTCCTCGTGATAGGTTAAATAATCCATTGGTGATTACATATCACATCATGGAGTTTTTAAAATACATGATCTTGAAGGAAAGTTAAGAGTTGTATTCCATGCGTCTCATAAAATTTCCACTGGTTTTTCATTAAATTCAAAGCTACTAACTGGTCCTAAGCTTCAGGCAGATTTATGGGCAGTTTTAACTAAATGGCGTTTCTTTAAAGTAGTTTTCAACACGGATATAGTTAAAATGTTTAGGCAGATAAAAGTTAGTCCTGAAGATTGGGATTGGCAGCGAATAGTTTGGCGAGATAAACAAACTGGTTTGATTGAAGACTATTGGATAACAGTGGTTATGTTTGGTCAAGCTTGTTCTCCTTTTTTGGCCTTAAGATGTAAAAATGAGTTAGTTATAGATGAGGGCCATAACTATCCTTTAGCATCGATTTCTTTACAAGAAAGATCATATGTAGATGATATTTTTGAGGGGGCTGATACCTTAGAAGAAGCTTTAAAAATTAAAAGTGAATTAGTAAAACTCTTGTCATTAGGAGGTTTTCCTTTATCAAAATGGTCATCTAATCATCCTGATTTGGCTGAAAAATTGGATAAATTAAATATAAAAGATCCTGAAAATATAAGTACTTTAGGTGTTAATTGGTCACCTTCTTTGGACTGTTTCAATATCAAAATAGATGTTTCGTTAAAATTAGATGAGGTGCATTCTAAAAGATTATTGTTGTCTGAGATAGCTAAACTCTTTGATCCATTAGGATGGTTTTCACCAGTAATAATAGTAGCTAAAATTTTAATTCAAGATTTATGGTTACTAAATTTAGATTGGGATGAAAATTTATCGCAAAATATTTCAAAACAATGGTCACAGTTTAGAAAAGCTCTTCCTGCTCTGGCAGACATCACAATTCCTCGTTGGGTTGAAAGTTTTGAATCATCTAAGGTTGAATTTCATTGTTTCGCAGATGCTTCGGAAAGAGCGTATGCAGCTGTAATTTATGTTGTAATAACAAATCAAAATGTAAAAAAGTCATCAATGTTAATCTCCAAAACAAGAGTAGCTCCAATTAAAAAATTATCAATTCCAAGATTGGAACTTTGCGCAGCAAATTTGTTGGTAAAATTAGCTAATGAACTTATTCCTCAATTAAATTTAAAGAAAGAAATAAAAGTGTTTGGTTGGTCGGATTCATCCACAGTTTTGACTTGGTTAAGTTCACATACTTCACGATAGAAACCCTTTGTGTCTCATAAGGTAGCTGATATTCAAAATTCTGACCTTAAAATTAATTGGCATTACGTTTCTTCTAAAAGCAATCCAGTAGATGTAGCCTCAAGAGGAATTTCAGCATCTGAGTTGGGAAGTTTTTCATTATGGTGGAAAGGACCATCGTGGCTTGAGCAATCTTCTGATCGTTGGCCAGCAGAAAAAGAAAAAATTGAAGAAAGCAAAGTTAAAAATGAAGAAAAGTCGTTAGTCATAATTAACACCTTAACAGTTTTGGAAGAACCATATCTTTTTCAAAAATTTTCTAGCTTAGACAAATTATTAAGAGTCGTAGCTTATTGTTTAAGATTAATTAATTACAAGATTAGAATGGCTCTAGAATCGTTAAGTCCAGAAGAATTAGAAAAATCTTTAATTTTCTTAACAAAATGCTCACAAAAATTTTCGTTTCCAAATGAATATAATAGTTTAAAATCAAATAAAAAAATTTCAAATAACTCTTCACTAATTTCATTTAAACCTTTTATGGATGATCGAAGATGTATTAGAATAGGAGGTCGATTAAAAAATTCTCTTTTATCATTTAATGAAAAGCATCCTTTTTTAACTGCAAAAAATACGTCGTTTGCTAGATTGTTAGTCCGTCAGGCTCATTTTGCAGGATTGTACGTGGGCGTAGTTATATTAGGTCGATTATTCGAAAATGCGTAATTTGCACAAAATATAATGCTAGAACTTCTCAACAATTGATGTGTCAATTACCAAATTCAAGATTAAAACCTGAGAAACCATTTCTGAGTACAGGAGTTGATTATTGTGGTCCCTTTGCCATAAAAGCGTCGTCGGGAAGAGGTATTAAAACAACTAAAGGGTACATTTGCGTTTTTGTTTGTTTAGTTACGAAAGTAGTACATCTTGAAGTCGTCACATCACTTTCAACTCAGGCGTTCTTGGCAGCTTTTGAAAGGTTAATTTCCAGAAGGGGTCAATGTTCAACATTATATAGCGACAATGGAACAAATTTCAAAGGAGCTAGTGTTGAATTGGCGAAGATGTTCTCAAAAGCTTCAGAATTTTACAAAGAAGTCTCTCATGCTATAGTTTCAAAAGGCACATCCTGGTCGTTCATTCCACCATCATCACCACATTTTGGAGGTCTTTGGGAAAAAGGAGTTAAATCGGTAAAATCTCATTTAAGGAAAATAATAGGTGAGCAAAAATTAACATATGAAGAAATGTCAACATTTTTGTGTAAGGTAGAAGCGTGTTTAAACTCGCGTCCATTGTATCCAGCTAGTAACGACCCTGCAGATCTTTTACCCTTAACACCTGCTCATTTTTTGATCGGAGAACCAATTCATGCATATCCAGAAATTCCTTCAAATCCTAATAAACTAAAAAATTTATCTAAAAAAATTTAAACTTATAACTAATATGCGTGATCATTTCTGGAATAAGTGGTCAAAAGAATATGTTCACCATCTACAACAATACAATCGATGGCGAAATCCTTCAGAAAATGTCGAAATAGGAGATTTGGCTCTGCTAAAAGATGAATGTCAACCAGCTACTAAATGGCCTATGGCAAGAGTCGTTGATCTGGTACCTGGAGCTGATCAATTAGTTAGGGTAGCAACTATCAAGACAGCGACTGGTTTATATAAACGTCCAATCGTCAAATTAATTCCTTTACCAGTTAAAGAAGAATAAAAGAAAAATAATAATTGTAAATAATAAAAGAAAAATAATAATTGTAAATAGCAAAAGAAAAATAATAATTGCAAATAGTAAATAGTAAAAAAAAAAAAAAAAAAAAAAGTAATTGTAAATAATACCGCAAGAGAAGATATTTATGTATATTTAAAAATAAAAGTTAGTTTTAGATTAGAATGATAATTCTTTTAAAAAAAATATATAATTTTAGATTTTGATGCTTATTTATTTTCTTTAAAATTCATTGCATAAAATTAATTATTAGATTTAAAATTTAAAAAAAAAAAGATTATAAAATTATCATTCAATGTCATTTTTCCACTATAAAATTTTTTAAAATAAAACATAATAATGTTAATAAATGTAAAATGTGTATGGATGTATGAGTGATATTCATTAAAAATTATTATTTGCGATATTAATGTTATGATAAATTCAAATTTTTAAAATTTAAAAATTAATTCAATTTATAATTTAGATTTATTAGCTTCATCGAAATTTTGTAAAACGCGAATAACAATATTTATTTATAATTCATATCTTTTATCAATTCAAAAAAATTAATTCTTTTTTGCTTTTGTTAGTCGCATTTGCGACGGCGGGGAGTATGTTTGCGAGAAAACAGGCATATAATTATGAAATTCACCACTCTTTCTGAATATAAAAATAACAATCATTTTTAATCATCTTTTTATAATTAATGTTAGATTCTATAATAATTAAACTACAGAAAGAGTGGGGATTTTGATAATTTATGTTTGTGTGTATGTATGTGCACGCACGAACCCGGAAGCGTGCGCCTTTTTTCTGAGCTCCTTCTTCTCTTGCGACCGGCATGCAGAGTACACGTTCTATTATTCTGTTAAACTCTTTTTACAATAAATCATTCGTTATTTTTAACAGTGGAAATATTAAGTGTTTCTTATTAAATCCAGTTTTTCTCCTTTCATTATTCAGTCTAATTTTTCATTTATTAAAGTAATCATAAAACTACAAAACAATAACATTTTCGAAGACCAGTGCCTTTTAATCGGCAAGTACTCTCGTTGTGACTAGTTTCTCCACAAAGGTGGCAAGTTTCTGCTGGTCTTCTACTAGTTTAATTAAAGCAGCTCGTGTGTTGCTCTTCGTTTGATTATAATTCATGTTTCTGGCTTCAGCCTGAATAATAAATTGTTTTCTTTGTTCGTAAGTAAGACCTTTATTATGTTAGATGTTTTAGTCATAAATTCAACAGATTATATTTGAGGAACTGTATACATAATTGCATTATAAAAGGCGTCTCGTTTTTTCGTTTGCAGGTAAAGTCGTGGTATTAGATAAATTTTCATAATTTCGTACGACATATTCAAATTTATCAATAAATTCAGAAGCTTTTTCTTTATTAGGATTGTATTGCATTTCATAGAGTTGTTTGCGAATCATTACTGAAGTTAAGTTTGTCTCACATCGTTTAATTTCTTTTAACTGATCAATTATTTTTGCCGGTTCTGAAATACTAGCTACTTTTGAATAATAAGTTTGATCAATCCGATTTATTATTATATCTCTGACTTTGTATTGATGTCGTTTTAGTGTGCTTTCATCGTAACTTTAAGTTTTACTAGTAGATTCGTTTTCATTTATTACGTAAAGCAATTCGTTTAATCTTAGTCCCGAGGTCAGAAAATCGTAAAAATGTTAAAATTTCGTTTGTTGTGTTAATTTGTATTCTCGTTTTAGTCCGGATTCTTTACTTATAACTTCAAGTTTTAAAAGTTTGTTTTTAACTGAATTCATAGAAGTTTCGTTAGATTTATTTTTAACAATATCAAGTTTATTAAATTCGTCTCTAATAATATTATTAATTTCTTCGCGACTTATGTTACTTTCCTGTACAACTGAAGAATTATGGCTTTCTAAATTATTTTCGTTATCGTTTATCTCGTTATAACCATCAAGCTCTCTGATTTTTAATGTAAGTGAATCAATTGCTTCTGTCATTCGTTTTGCTTGAGCTGTAGTATTTTGAGCGTACATCAGAGCTTCCTTCTTTTCTGCTTTCTTCTTTTCTTCGTTTAATTTAAACTGAGAATCCAGGTAATTTATCATCAGTTTGTTAGTGTCTGCTAAAGATTTTGCAGCATCTTTTAACATAAGGCAGGATTCTTGAAGGACTTTAAATTCGTCGCATTTAATCGTAATTATTTTTGATTGCGCATCACCTGCAACTTGCCCATTATTGTTGTTAGGTGTCGTTTTTGAACCATCGTCTGCGACATAATGAAAATTACTCAAGTAATAGCGTGAAACATATTTTTGTTTGTTAATATGCAATTTTTTTTTTATCGCCATTTAAGGTTATAAAATTCGTTATTATAGGTTTACCTTGTTTACTATCGTTCTCGTTTTCGTTTATTCGTTCAGAATCGTTTTCTGCCAACAAATCGTTTTCTTCTTCCTGAGTAATATCATCATTGCATAGCTGGTTTAATTTTGCCCATGGTACCTCCAAGTATTGAGCTTCGTTTTCTCTGGTCGTTATTTCATTAACAACAGCTTTCCACATTTCTTCATCCATACATGTTTTGGCTGTTCAATTTAAAATTTAAAATTTTATAGTTTATAAAATAATAAATTTAAATAGGCTAATATTCTCTTTTGATTTACCGAACACAAGTATATCATAAAGAAAAATAAATAAATAAAAATGTAATTAACCGAACACAAGTTATATTACATAAATATTCTAGTCATACACACAGTTGTCCAATGTACACAAATTAAACAACTGCATATAGACCCAGCATGCAATATGGGACTTAAATTCATTTATTTTATAGTACGTACTAGTTTCATATTCAGCTGTATTCGTTTTAAAAATCATAACATCGTCATTGGTCGTGATCGTTGTCGGTTCATCTGTATGATTTTCTTTAAGTTTAAATATTTCGTTAAACTTAGCAAAGAAAAGGTCTAGAATGTCCATATTCAGTGTAGACAAATCTAAAAATTAATTTATGTAATATTATATAAAATCCTAGGAATATTAAAATATTAAAGTATTAAAATATATAAGTATTAAAATATGTATACGTACACTGAAAAAAAAATCCGCTTGCGGCAAGCGGATTTTTTTTTTGTTTAAACCATTGCAAATGGCTTGAAACGTAAAAATAAACCTTAAAAAAATTATTTTTTTGAACTCAAAACTTCATAAAACTGAATTTTAAAGCTCAAAAGTTAAAAAAATCTTTTTAAAAATAAAGATTACTTATTTAGCTTTTAAAACTTTTTTAAGTGGAATTATTATTGAAAGGTAATAATAAAAAGTTTAATAAAATATATTTCATTAATTACTAGCTTTAGAAATTACCGAAAACAGCTGAAAACAACTCCAAACCTAAATTAACCAATTTTGGATCATTTTTAAAATAACCAAATCAGTCTCGTTTTTAATGATTTTGTTTATTACTAATTTTTTTACAGATTTTTTTTATTATTTACTTTGATTGTACATATTTTAAAGTATTATTTTTCTGTTAAAAATAATTTTTCTTTTAATTTTTAGCGTCTTAGAACAGTTAAATATTGGTTTTTTTAAAAATTCATAGACTTGCGATGGTAGCGATCTTACTCGACACAAAAAAAAATTGAACACATCACTTTTAAACACCTAAATTAAAACATACAAAACTCAACACACAATATTTTTTACACTAATTATTGCACGCGATTTAAATTCAAAACAAAAAACTAAAATTTAATTAGTTTTTACACGATTTGCATAAAAAATTTTTGTGTCGAATAATACGTGTCAAAAAAATTTGTGTTGGATTTAAATGGTGTGGAAAAAATAGTGTTAAAAAATAATGCGTGTTGAGTTTTGTGTGTTTTAGTCTTGTGTTCAATTTTTTTCTTGTTGAATAAGATCGCTACTCTTAGGATTTTTCTAGCAGATTCAAATGATGTTATAAACTGGACTAAAAGACGTATGCCCTAGTAGAACTCCCTATTTATTTTAATATTTTAATATGCTTTGCAGGAGAAAAATTCATTTTTTAAGTTTTTTAGGGTACCAGTTATGAGGGGACCAATTTTTAAAAGTTTTGCAGTCTTCAAGAAAAAATTTTCTGAATAATATTTGCAAGAATTACTTATATATTTTTTCCTCAAGATTTCGTTGAAAGCACTATAGTTTTTTTATCTGGGGTTTTCCTTTGCCATAAAATCTTTAGTTTATATACACGCACACGTTTTTCGTTATTTTGACGGTAATTCACTATTGAAAATAAATTTTGATAAATATTTCGTCGTTTTATTTAAGTTTTTATTTTCCGTAAAATTTTATAAATTTTAATTCACTTTTGTTTTTAAACACTCACGCGCACTTCGTTACCGGCACTTTTATTATATCGTTAAAATGGCGGCTTTCGTTTATCCCCGCGTGCGTCGTTTATTAAAATTTATAAATTTTACATATTCGTGCTTTTATTCAGAAATCGTTTAAAATATCATCGTATTTAATTCTTAAAAATTCGCTTCGTATAAATCCCGTCATAACGTGTATTCGCGTGTATAAATATTTCACTGCACATACCTTTTATAGCATTTTGTTCAAGGAGTAGGTTTTCACCATCCTCTGGAGCAGCAGCCTTCTTCCCTTCTCCTACCGGCACTGGCTCACTAATTTCTTTATTTTCCATTAGGAAAAACACTTATGTAATTTAAATCACAAAATCACGACTAACACTAGATCAAAAATTATAAAAAGAATTTCTCAACTTATTCTCACAACTTTGATACGAAAAAGGCCCAAAATTAACTTTATGCGCAGTGGAAGGCAGTGCGGGTCATAACCTGATGGAATAATGGGTTGTTAAGAATAAGGAGATAAATACACAAGAAAAACACATTTAATTATGAGAATAATGAATATACTGTACACGTATAGTTCAAGGCTAAACATATAAAACCATCTGAAAATTTACACACACCGCTTAACCAGCAACTTCATAGCCATAGCTTTATACAGAAGTGGATACAGCTAGTTAAAAAATCCCCTTGCTGGAACAGAGTAAGTCTGACATCAAAAAAACTCCATGTGGGATCAGAGTTTATTCTATCCCCGCTTTAAATAACTAGTAGAATGAAGCAAAGAAAAGGGAGCCGATTTAGCATAAGGCTAGGATTCCTCTAAAGTAATTATCGCAGTCCAATGCTAAGGTCTGTAAGGATACAAAAATATACTATTCATGTTGGAATTAAGTAAATTTTAAATAATGAAGCATTATAACCCATTATAACCCATTATAACCCATAATTATTTAAATATTTTAAAATTATTTAAATTTTTTATTTATCGCGCGCTTTACTAGAGTTCTCTATATAATATAATTGCGTGCACCGAATCTCTCGCAAGGTCCGCGCTCTCATTATTACCAAAATGCATCTACGAAATTTCATTATTCTCTGGTGGTAAACATATTCTCAGGTTATTTTTCTTATTTAAAGATTATTTTCTATTATTAAATATTAATTATTGCATTGTATTCGAACTTTTAATTAATTCATTATTATTGTAAATACGTTTCAGATTTAACATAATTAATTATTTTTTCTTTGTGCCTTTTTTAATAATATTTGTATAAAAGTCAATTAAAATTAAATTAAATCATTTTTCTTTTATATAAAATCAAAATTAAAAATAATTTTAATAAATAAAATTTTAATAATTTTAATAAAGATCATTTTATTTAATAAATCGTAAACTTTTTTAGTATTTTTCAAATTAAAAATTGTTTAAAATAATTTATTTCAAGATAACTTCCCGCAATAAGCCATATTCTCACTTCATTAAATTTTAAGATTTTACTAGTAAGTCATTATAAATAATGAATAGTCTGAGTGAAGATGTGCAAAATAAAGAAATATCCATATTATTTATTATTTTCATATTATTAAATTTTATCGTATTTCAAAAATTATACCTTCCCCTCTCTTCAACATCAATAATATTTTTTCTTCCAAGTGGTTTGAATACATTTTTGGAAAATAAAAAAAGAATTATCCAGAAAGCCTTTTACCACCCGAAGAAGGATTGGCTTCGCACCAGATAGTAATTAAGATATAATCTATACCATTCCTTTTTTTTCTCCCTTAGTTAAAAATGTACTACTTATTTAATAACTTAAATAACAAATTTTTTTTTAAATATGTATTGGTGTATGGGGTATTCAACCCCGAACATCAATGGTATAGCGAATAATTTTTTCTGAATTTTTGGTCAAGATATACGTCGAATTCAATGGAAAACCCTTTTGTGGAAAAATATCGGCACAATCGTTAGAAAATCCCAAAGAGATAAAATTTTTTCATTACAATCAGAACCAAAGCTTCGAGTTAGAGGTAGTTTAAAGTTATAGCTATGATGCATATTGTTCACAAGTTATCGTCAGTTAAAAAAGACCTACACTAATCAAAAGGGTTCCTTATTTCAAAGGTTAAAATAGTTCCCTAATGCCTTTTTAAAAAAATAATCTATCTCTGTTTCTCAGGGCCCATTATAAGAAAGATCAGGCTTCATTTTCAGGAATAGTATATTTAAGGCTCATCTCCAGAAAAGTAAACAATGGCCCAAATTGAACGTAAATTAACTTCTGGGGGGATGCCGAGGATAATAAATTTCGATTTGGGGCATTCTTTATTTATGGACAATGGTCGTATAAAATTTTTCTGCGGCATTAGCGAGAAATTTCTTTACAGTAGCGAGTATTTTCAGAAAATATCTTTTAAATATAATTTTACCCTATAAGGTGTACTCCACCCTCTTAAAATTATTTTTTTTTATAATTTAAATTTTATAAGGCCCAATATTCAAAAAGTTGAATATTTCTATTATAATTATACCTTACCCTTGGATTAAATAATAGCCAAATTGAGTTATGGTCTCTCGATACTTTTCTTTTTTCAATAACTTATCCCCAAATATAGGAATGCCTCATAAACAGAAGTGTGTAGCTCTGACTGGTCTGCACGCTTATAACACGTAAATACTTTATTTAAAATTTTTTGAGTACAGTATTTATATATTATAACGGGTGGGGGGGGGAGTCAATCTAAGCTACACAGTGCTCATAACGAGGATTGGTTACTGGTTTCTGAAACCTATAATACTATTATCTTACTCAAATAAATACGTCCCTCCTTTCCCAAAATTAATAAATTTTTTTAAAGACATATATATGAAATAAATTATTAAACCTATAAACATTTTTTAAGGATTATACGAATTCTTAAAAGTATATTATGTAAATATGACGTAGTCATCTGACGCAGAAAAATTTAATACGACTCTTTTCCATAAATAAAAAATGCCCCAAATCGCAGTTTACCAACCTCTGCTTCGTCTACGAAAGTAATTTACTTGTAATTTGGGCCATTCTTTACTTTTCTGGACACAAGCTGTAAATATACTATTAATAAAGTAGAGAAACCGATGGGTTATAATATTTTTAAAATTTTAGATAAAAAAAATAGATTTTATAAATTCATTTTTTACAAATTTCAAATATCTTGCATAAAGATTTTCAGGTAATTAATATACAACAGTTTTTGATAATTATAAGCATTAATAACGCGAATAAGCAGAACTTTATTTTATGCGTAACATAAAGTTGATGAAATATACAACGCGTTTCAGTAAAATCCTTATATTATCGATGAAACAGGCACCACACAGCTAACGAGCATAAAACATGTTCACTCATAACAGTAATAGATCCAAAAACCGAAATTACAATAAATCCCGAAATATGAATGTTCTTATCAGAACCTGATCAGGCCCTGACTCCTACTCATTCTAAATTATTCTAAGTCCCTAAATCAAAAATATTCTAAGTCCATTCCCCCCCCCCCTAAAAACGTCATTTTTCACCCCCCCTTCCCCCTACCGAGACAAACTTTCTCAAATACCCCATCCAATGAATATATTCCATGTTAAAAATTAGAGTGAACATCCTGAATAAATTTCCAATACATTTATAAAAATTTTAAGTTATTTTATATAGAAGGATAGAATTTGAGTTAAGCTTGGTAACCCATGCCTCACTCAGATTAATTAACCAAAATTGATACTTAAATTTTTTCAAATTGGGTTTGCATAATAAATGTACAATAGTATTTGTTATTTATAATGATTTATAAGGATTAATCCAGCAAATGTATATTATTATATTATGCATAATATAAAATAGAGTCAATATTCAACGCAATTCGTTAAAATCGCTTTAATTTCGGTCTAACGAGTTATTTTGTAAAAAAAAAAAAATAATAGTGAATATCCTGATAAAATTTCGAATTCAACTATATAAATTTTATATATATTTATACAGCCAGTATTGTACAAACTAACTCGCCTTATGTCATTTTCCTGCGGGGATATAACTTGAGTAAAGCGTGCTAACGCATGCTAACAAAAAAAATGTATGGGTTAATACACCCTAGGGGTAAGTGCTTCAATAAATTTCATAATTTATATTTTTATTTATTAGAAATTCTAATATAATATTCTTTAGTATTTGCAGAAGTTATAAGAAAATCAATTATTTAATAAAAAAAATTTAAGGTAAAGAAAATTTTGTTACATTTTGTATAGAATTTATATTTATTTTATCAATAATAAGAAATTACTACTAAAAGTATAAATTTACTACTAGAAAGTTACTATAGAAAAGTCACTGTACAAAAAATGCAAATTTCAGGCACCTACAATTAACAGTTCATTTTTTTTTTTTATCTAACGACTTTCTTTATATTGATGAAGGTTTTTCAGGAATCGTCAATCTGATTGAATTTTTACTTTCCCATTATGCTTCTTTTGCCTAGCTCGAGAATTCTGAAACCATACCTGTGTTACTCTTTTACTCAAGCCAGTTACTTGAGCGATTCTTTCTAAGTCTTGACCATCTGGGTTGCTATCAATTTGAAAATTTGCATGTAATACTGATAATTGGTCTTCAGTAAATGTAGTTCTGACTCTTTTAGTTTTATTACTGCGACAACCATTTTCGGAGTCACATTCTTCAGAAGATGAAGTTGTGTTTCCTTCGATAACGTCTATATAGTGAGACTTACATAGTAATCTAGCATCTAAAAGAGCAAACTGTTCTCCTGTTGACAATTGACGAGAACATGCATCGCATGCAAAGCATGCTAAATGATAAATCCTTTCTCGAGCTCGTCTAACCCAATCACCAGAACATATATTTCGATAACATTTTGAGCATTTTTTTCCAAATTTGCTGAAAAAAAATATTTTTTTTTAGATATAATTAAAGTCGATTATTTATTTTAGCAAAAAATAAAAGTTTATTTATATAAACAACATTTGGATTCCCTCAAATTTTAAATTAAAAAAAATAATGTAAGTATAAGTTAGCTAATATACACGGGAAAAAAAGGCTGTATTAAATATATTCAATAATTCAATTAATAACTTTTTAATACAAAAAGAAGTATAGTTTAGTCTTAGTACTTTTTAGTAAATAAAGGCTGTATTAAATATATTCAATTATTCAATTATTAACTTTTTAGTACGCTGGACATTTTGAAATTATATAATAAAAAATGTAAAAGACGATTTTTCCAGCAAAGAAAATAATAACTTATTTAAATTATTAAAGTTTCCGTCTCGTTAAGAGCCTTTTCAAAATATCTGAAATAATATACATTATGAACACAAGAATATATAAAAATAATATTACATTCGTTATTATTAATTTTTGATTGCAGCTGCCCAACATAAAATAAATAAGAAACATGAAACTTTTAACATATATATATATATGATAGGGAAAAAATTTTTTTTTTACGAGGGCTACGTAAAAAAAAAATTTATTTTGGGTTACTTCCGGTTTTATTTTTAATGGTTTAAATTTTTCAAATTGACCAGAAGTCAAGTTTGCGATAATTATTTTTGCTCAAATTTTTCCAAAATGTCTATGTGTCACTTCTACCAAAAAAATTTTTGCTATGTGATATTCAAATGAGCGCCCGCAAACAAAATTTTAGTATGCTAAAATTAGCCAAAATTAGTTAAAACATCTTTTTACAATCAACGTAAAATCGGTATCAATATATTTCATTATCGGAAAAAATTCCCAAAAAAGTCCAAAAATTAATTTATACGCTATTTTCGGAAGATTTTGAGCTAATTATGGCTAATTTTGGCAGACTAAAATAAAGCTTGTGGGCTATCATTTAAATATCATATTTCAACTATTTTTTTTTGACTGACACAGGCATTTGGGAAAATTAGAGAAAAAGTAAAATTAAAAGTAAAAGCAATTAGTTGAAAAACTCAAACCGTTAAAAATGAAAACGGAAGTGGCCAAAAATTAAATAGAAATTTTCGGGTAGTCTAGGTAAAAAGAAAATTTGTTCTCAATCATATGTATACGTTAAAAGTTGCGTGGTTTTGAGTAATTTCAGGTTGAATTTGGCAGCTGAAATAAAAAAATTGAAAAAATCCAACGTGGGAGCAGTTGAATTTCAAAATGATGCATCAGAAAAAATCAAATAGGAGTGGTATCACCAATCCCAGGTAAAAATTAAAAAAAAAATTTATTTTTTATTTTTTGGTTGGTCATTCTATCCTGGAAGTGCCCATATATATGGGCATATCCATTACTTTTCATACAAAAGTAAAGCGCACCCATGACTCCGATCGGGCTCAAATTTTCAGGGGTGGTTTGAAGTAATAAAAAACTCAGCCAGCCCAAATTTCAGCCATTTTGTAGGACGGGTTGCCGAGATACAAGCTCTAAAAGGTCCAAAAATAGCTGTTTTTAGCCAATTTTCAAAAATTTACTGGGCTTCAAGGATTAGTCCAAAAAACATCCGCCTGGTCTAATTTTTTTCCTTGAACTTTCAACTTTTACCAAAAAAGTTTTCAAAAAGTTTCATGGAGTTGATTTTTACTGGCATTCATTAACGTAAGATTTACTTTATCGAAAAATGCTGATTTTTGAACTTGAATTATGACTCAGCATCATTAGTGAAAGACTTCCGGTTGGTCTCATTAAAAGCGTCTACCAAAGACCTTTCAAATGAGACCTTAAACGTTAAAAAATCTCATCAGGGACCGGAGATATAAGCAATTAAAAGTTTGCTGTTTCCGAAAATATCGATTTTTTAACAACTTTAAACGTCTGCAAAATTTTTCTCTGAGCACTTTAAGGGATGAAAATTTAACGGAAGCTTCTTTTAATATTAAAAAAAATTCTCTAAAAATTTGGGCGATGGTATTGGCTTCTGTTCGTAGATATAAGACTCTGAAAATGTGTAATAATTGGACCAATATTGGCCAATAAGTGGTTAAGGGGTCAATCAAAAAATTTTTCTTCTTCAATATTCGAATAGCCAGGGAAAAATGAGCTGATTTTAAAAAAAAAATTTTTATTTTTGACCGAAAAATAAGCAAGTTATCATCATTTTAAGATTTTTTAAAAAATTTTCCAAAAATCCCAATTTTTGGGTCATTATACAGTATTCTAACTTGAAATAATGATAACTCGCTTATTTTTCGGTCTAAAATGAAAAATTTTTTTTAAAATTGTCGAATTTTTTCCTGGCTATTTGAATATTTACAGCAAAGAAACTTTTTATATGCAAAAATTATTTTTTTCGGCCAAAAACTACCCTAATACATTGACAAAATAAAGTAAGTTCTAAAGTAATTTGCCAAAAAAAAATTATTTTTGCATATAAAAAGTTTCTTTGTTGTAAATATTCAAATAGCCAGGAAAAAATTCGACAATTTAAAAAAAAAAATTTTTATTTTAGACCGAAAAATATGCGAGTTATCATTATTTCAAGTTAGAATACTGTATAATGACCCAAAAATTGGGATTTTTGGAAAATTTTTTAAAAAATCTTAAAATGATGATAACTTGCTTATTTTTCGGTCAAGAATAAAAATTTTTTTTTTTAAATCAGCTCATTTTTCCCTGGCTATTCGAATATTTAAAAAGAAAAATTTTTTGATTGACCCCTTAACCACTTATTGGCCAATATTGGTCCAATTATTACACATTTTCAGAGTCTTATATCTACGAACAGAAGCCAATACCATCGCCCAAATTTTTAGAGAATTTTTTTTAATATTAAAAGAAGCTTCCGTTAAATTTTCATCCCTTAAAGTGCTCAGAGAAAAATTTTGCAGACGTTTAAAGTTGTTAAAAAATCGATATTTTCGGAAACAGCAAACTTTTAATTGCTTATATCTCCGGTCCCTGATGAGCTTTTTTAACGTTTAAGGTTTCATTTGAAAGGACTTTGGTAGACGCTTTTAATGAGACCAGCCGGAAGTCTTTCACTAATGATGCTGAGTCATAATTCAAGTTCAAAAATCAGCATTTTTCGATAAAGTAAATCTTACGTTAATGAATGCCAGTAAAAATCAACTCCATGAAACTTTTTGAAAATTTTTTGGTAAAAGTTGAAAGTTCAAGGAAAAAAATGAGACCAGCCGAATGTTTTTTGGACTAATCCTTGAAGCCCAGTAAATTTTTGAAAATTGGCTAAAAACAGCTATTTTTGGACCTTTTAGAGCTTGTATCTCGGCAACCCATCCTGCAAAATGGCTGAAATTTTGGCTGACTGAGTTTTTTATTACTTTAAACCACCCCTGAAAATTTGAGCCCGATTGGAGTCATGGGTGCGCACACTTTTGTATGAAAAGTAATGGATATGCCCATATATATACTTGAAAATACAATAAATTAATACATATTTAATACATCAATTATGCAACATCCATACTTATTTATAGTAGATCAATATTAAAATGATATTTTACAGTTTTTAAGTAAGAAAAAAAGAGCAAAATAAACTTATTTATTATTAATACTTTAATCAATTTTTGGTATGTATTATAAAATTTTTTTGTATCCTCTTTTTTATTTAATGCATATTTTTAAGCGTTTATATATATTATTTTTGAAAGTTTTCTTTTTTAATATTGTCCTCTATAATCTAATATAGTTAACTCCCCTGTACTGATCTTAAGCCCGGCGTCATAAGGTTGAGGAAGGAGAAGGGTAGTTCAGGCTACTTGGATGAAATAGAATCAAAGATACGGTACAGAGCTCTCTGAAATAACTGAGGCTGCCCTTTAAATTAGGTCTCATGCCTTTCGTTTTTTTGAGGGACATACTTTCTGCTGTACCCCATGCATTCTTGTTAAGTAGGCCGCAGACTGCTCATAGCTATCTAGAATAACGGAGGCTATCCTATAAATTGGGTATTCTTATTAAGTATTTAGCCGCAGACTGCTATCCTATAAGTATTTTTGAAGAAAAATTTTGATTTCAATCGAGTAAAAGCCTAGGTGGTTAGTACTGGCCCAACGGATTCTGGGGAGAGCCAATAATTTAGCATTGAATTTAACCCCCGGGTGTTAAAAATTTGTATTCACTGGCTAAAAAACTTATAGAAAACAAAAATGGAATGTCTTTTTACATCTTTGGATGTCAAAAGTGATCTCTCGAGATTTATGAAAATCTGAAGTGATCGCAAAGGGTATGTCGGGGTGAGATAAGTGAAATGCCCCTGTTCTTGGATTTTCAAACAAATTGTTTGAAAAGTTTTTGGGGGTAAAAAAATATGGTAACCGTTGCCCGTTTGTCCATTTACCCCTCCCTGCCTTTAAAACGGCCAAAAAACGGTCCAGAAACCTGTTTTTTTGGTTATTATTTTTTCTATCTGGAACCGTATTGTCAAAAATCCTGAAAATTGGCCACGGTAGTCCCATTGCATATATTTTGGGACCCCTATGACCACTTTAGATCGCCAAAAATAAAATTCAAAAATTTCAAAAATCAATTATTTTACAAAATTAAATCTTGGAAAGGGGGCGGCACAAAATTTTATTTTAAATTATTTTTTTTACATAAAAACACAATTTTTTCAAAAGGTTTTAGACCTCCAGGCCCGGTGCGACACAGTGAAAATTCTAAACAACTTTTTTTTTTATCATTTTTTTACAGTCTTCTCAACGATATCGCATGGGAAATCCAGTGCATTCATGGTAAATTAGAAAAATTGAAGTATTTTGAACGGATCTTAATAATAGGATAGATTTAAGACCTTTTTATCCCTTTAGACCATATATTTTGCACTTCAAATCTCAAATTTTCAATATTTTTTCTCAATTATTTTGTTTTTTTTTATAATTTTTAGACGGAGTATCCCATGTATAAAATTTTTTTAAATAAATCTTACTACTATATATATTTAAAAATTTATTTGTGTGTCTCTCTGTGTGTGTGTGTGTGTGTGTGTGTATTATCAGGATTAAACAAGTGAACGCAATTACATAAAACCGGTGTCAAAATAAAGAAAAAAATTCCGTGGGTTACATAGGCTATAGATTTTCTGCTCAGCTATCGTTTTTGAGATATTTAATTTTTAGTCTTTTTGAAATTGATAAAATTTTTAAAAATTTAAAAAAAAATTAAAATATCTTGAAACTATCGACAAATTTTATTGTCACAAGTTTGTACTATTCGATTCGGTACCAATTTGTACGTATTATCCTAAATTTTTATTCTAAACGGAGGTATCTTTAAAATTTTATAAAATATTTTTGAAACTGGTAAAAAAATTTTTTTTCTTTTTTTTTTTATGGTATTTTTAAAAATTTATTTTTGTGTCTGTGCGTCTATGTGTTTTATCATGAGGCTCGAACAAATGAAAGAAATTACATAAAACCGGTTTTAAAAGAAAGTTAAAATAATAGTGTTTACTATTTTTGGGACAAATTAAATTTTTTGAAAATTTTGTTAAAAAGTGAAATATCTGAAAAATATGATGAAGTTTTAATGTCGCCATTGGTATTACTTTGTTCAGTCAATTATAGAATCTATATATAGAAACTATATAAACATATCTGAATACTATATACTATCTTACTACTATATATATTTGAAAAATTATTTGTCTGTCTGTCTGTCTGTACCCTAATGACTCAAGAACCGCCATACCACTTGACATGAAACCGGTGTCATAATAAAGAATAAAAGTATGCGGATAACATTGACTATAGTTTTGCGACTCAGCTTTCGTGCTTTTGGACATATTCAATTTTTACTATTTTTGGGATAAATAAAATTTTTTGATAATTTGCTTAAAAAGTGAAATACCTAAAAAATATGATCAAATTTTACTGTCACAATTGGTATTACTTGATTTGGCATAAATTTATACGCACTCTGTTAATTTTTTTTATTTTCTCTGTTATAACTAGAGAATCAATCAGAACCTATAATTTTTCATATTTCACCTACGCTGCTCTGAATAGTTTGAACGTGTTTAAATAATTATAAATTTGTAGTGAAACATGATTTTTTTAAGCAACAGAAAAATATTGAAGTAGATGTGAACAGGAGGGATCTAAAAAATCTGAACGTGTTTGCATAATTATAAATTTGTAGTAAAAAATGATTTTTTGAAGCAACACAAACAGAAATAAATACGACAAAGGGGGGGGGGTGGAGCCCCCCCTCCAACTTTTGCTAGTATATTATAATTTTGATCATATAACTTATTTTTTTATTTTTAGACTCTTAGACCCCATGTTTTGAACGAGAAAGTTCAAATTTTTGAATTTTTTTCGATTTTTTTTACTATATTCCATGCATGGGAAATCCCATTTATATAAATTTTTTACTTCAATATATTATATTTTTAAAAAATACGATCTTCTTTTATTTTTTAGGCCCTCAATCGCTACTTGTTTCTTTCAAAATTACAAGTATTCCGTCAATAAATTATAAAAAAAAACAAAATAATTGAGAAAAAATATTGAAAATTTGAGATTTGTGCAAAATAAGTGGTCTAAAGGGATAAAAAGATGTAAGGATTATGATGTGGAAAATAACTTAGAAAAATCAAAATTCAATTTTAAAATAATCTCTTGCATAATATTTATTAACTTTATATAAATTTCACTTGAAAATCGTGCAAATATTTTAGTTTAACTTTTGACTTATAATTCCTAAATAACATTGATCATAAAAATTTAAATCACTTAGTTTTATAATATTTTATATTACAATACAATCTCTATATTGAAATTTAGTTTATGCTGATGTTTCAAACAAACTAAGTGCACAACTACAAAGGCTGTCAAATACATGTATTAGGTACATATATGGTATTCGCCGCTCTGAACGTATAACTCCATTCAGAAAGAAATTAAATTGGATGAGCAATACAACCCGTGCAGATTACTTTGCATCCCTAATCATGTACAGGATTGTTCGTATGAAAGAGCCCCCAATTCTTTCATTGTTGTTTAATCCACTCATTAGAGACAGATCAACCCGTGGTCCCAGAAAGGACTTACTTATTCCATCGTCGTTAACTAATATGGGCCATAATTCATTTCAAATACATTATGCTCAGTTTTGGAATTCCATCCCTCCTTGTATCCGAGATTTGCCTACGTACTCACGCTTTAAGAAGAGCATCAAACTTTACTTGCTCAAAATCACTTCAGGTAGCTGTTGAGCAGCAGGGCGAGTTATCTACTTGATTTTATTAATTAATCTAATTAAATAATTTATCCCACCAATTATATTGACTGATATTTTGATTGACCTGATTATGCTTATTGACTCTTATTTACTTTTGACTTTTATTTACTAATAATATATTGTTAAATTTTCTATTTTATTCTTTTATTGTATGTTGACTAAAAAATTCCTAATTTTTTGTGATGGCAAATAAAGAGATAATAATAATAATATTCATATATATGCATACACTTCATAACGACATTTAATTTGAACTTAAAAAGAACATTTTATTTACAATTTTTATAATTTAACATTTTAGTCTGTGGACTGTATTAATGAGAGGAGATAGTAATCCCAAAGGATCGTACAATTTAGCGATAGAAGATTTCTTTTGTTGATTTAGCTTTCAGAGTCGTCGCATTCTAATGAGAAAGATAAGGTGTCAAGCTTGGGAAGCCAAGTAAGACCGTGAAGCTTGTGTTTTCCACACAACAATTGAGAATCATCTGTGATAGATTGCAACCAATCAATAGGTATATGTTTGAGAAGATCAGAATCATTTAAGTCTGCACCAAATAGACAATCATCTACATACATATTTTCGAGTAAGATATTGACAATATCTGGATATCTAGATGCTTCATCTGATGCGAGTTGTCTTAAACATCTGATTGCTTGATATGCAGAAGGACCGAGGCCATAAGTGACCGTGTTTAATTCACAAATAGTGATTTCATCAGTAGGTTTAACCCATTAGCACCGGCTATGACGCTCGGATTTCCCTTAGAAAACGGGTAAAAAAATGTTTTTTTTTTTTAAATTTAAACTATTTCTTTACTAAAAAGGACTTGCTTTACAAGATTCCGGGGTCAGATTTTTAATATTGTATCGATAATTGATTTTTTGTCTTTTTTGGGACCGCCATATTTAATTATCGGTCAATAATATTAAAAATCTGACCCCAGAATCTTGTAAAACAAGTCGTTTTTAGTAAAAAAGACTTTAAATTTAAATAAAAATCATTTTTTACCCGTTTTCTAAGTGAAAATCCGAGCTTCAGTGGTATGGTCACGCCGGCGCTAATGGGTTAAATCGCCAAAGAATGCGATGAAATTTACGATCATCTGGATGAATGAGAACTTGTCGATACATTTTAGCAATGTCAGATGTATATACATACTTTAACATTCGCCAACGAATGATAATAAAAATGATGTTTGACTGCAAAGTTTGACCAGTGTGAAGCATCTCGTTGAGAGTTACAGAGTTATAACATCGCATCGAGCCATTAAAAACAGAGCGGAATTTACCAGAATGTTGTATTATTCTGTGATGAGGAATGTAAAAAGTATTATTGTCAGAGATAAAAGTAGATAAATAACTTATGATAGAAAGATGATTACGATAATGATACTCGTCAATAAAAGATAAATAACTATCATTCAAGGTTTGATTATTTTATAATCTCGATTCTAGCCTACTGAAGGCTCTTTTAGCAATTTCGAAAGAACCTAAAAATTCTAGATTAAAACTTTTGAATGGAAGTCTAACTACAAATCTCCCTGTCTCGTCACTAGAATAAGTGGATTGAAAATGAGCTTCACAGTCTTGCTCATCTTTTGATAAAATGATATGATTACTAGCATAAGGAACAGATTCGATTTCCCAGAATTTTTGCAAAGTCTCATTGAGTTGATCATTTAAAGAAGATATGACATTGGTGGAGTACGAGTTATTTTCATTGTGATCAGAAACAGACTTGCTACAAGAGCCCATAAGAATCATACCGAAAGTGGTCAACTGTGCAATAGGTTCGTCATCAGCACCCTTAACGAGTCCAGGTTACAAAACTGAAGTGTACAATTCCATGCCTATAATTAATTCAACAGGAATTTTAGAAGAAAATTGTGGATCTGCCAACGGTAATTGAGAAATATGCGTCCATTCAGACAAACATGAAGAAGATCTTGGTTCATAAGAGGAAACTTGTCCTAATATGAGAGCTTCTACTGTATAAGAAATATTACAATTTAAGCGAAAAGTAATTTTAATTTGTGTTACCCCTTTCGTGCCGGTTTCACTACTACCTACTCCTGTGACTGGTACTTTACATGGTCACCGAGGTAAATTGAGTCGCTGCACCAGAGATTCAGCAATTAATGAAGCCGTAGAACAGGAATCTATGAGAGCTCTAGCTTGTTTTGATATCCCGTACCCGCTGGATTTGACTTCTACCATTGCAGTTCCAAGTAATGATAGTGATTTCTTCGAAAATTGAGGCGAAGTTAGAGAAGCTGTGTTAACACTTGCTGAAGTGTCTGAAGCATCATCGGATTATATTAAGATGTTGTGAGCAGACAATCCAGAATTGCCAGGCGATTGAGCTGGCGATGACAGCGCTTCATAAAGAAGAGTATGATGACAGCTCTTACACGTTTGGCATACCATGGAACTCTTACAATATCGAAGAAGGTGTTTACTTAGGCAATTATAACAATTATTTAGTTCGCGAACAATTTCAAGTCTTTCAGTTGGATTGCTAGTTCTGAATTTATTAATATTAATATTTATTTGAGTATTCCAACTCATGTCGTGGTCCAGGAAAAGCCAAGATTTTTTACTGACTTGGATAAGGGGATATGTGTACCACTGAAGTAAAAGGAGCCATTGTTTGTGTAGAAATATATAGATTTATCTCCAAAAATAATAAAATTTAATTTTTCTTTGTTAAGATAGAAATTGTTTTGTGATGACCAGGTTTCAATGCCTCTTAGATCATTTTGTAACAGAGAAATGCCAAGATTGTATTTTTTAGGGACTTGCAAATATATTTGTAGGTCATCAGCAAAAACTAGTCTTTTGGAGTATAAAATGTGCTAGCCCGTTTATGTAAATCAGGAACAAAAGGGGACCCAATACTGAGCCTTGTGGAACACCGCTTCTAACTGCTTTAGCTGTAGAGATTTTATCATCTACTATAACAGATTGGGTTCTGTCGAAAAGATAACTCAAAAACCAGTCTACTGTGTTTTTGGAAATACCAAGACTTAGTAGCTTGGACAGAAGAAGTTCATGGGACACTCGGTCGAAAGCTTTGGAAATATCTAACATTAGTAAGATTGTGAGGTTCCCATCATGATACCCTCTACAGATGTTGTCCACAAGGTTAGTCAGTAGGGCTTGAGTACTATGTATTTTTTGAAAACCGGATTGATAAGGGTCAAGTATTTTAAATTGGGTTAAATATCGCGAGAGTTGGTTATGTAGAATTTTCTTAAAATTTATGGATAAAATTGACAGAAGAGAAACCGGTCTATAATCACTCAGGGAAAGGGGATTTGATATTTTGTTTATCGTTATAATATGACTGTGTTTCTAGGCTGTTGGGAATCTATTTAAAATAGTAGATTTATTGAAAAGAAAAATAAAAGACTTTTGATAAAGCAGGGAGGCTGGGAAACTGTATATAAATTTCACTTGGTAATCGTGCAAATATTTTAGTTTAACTTTTGACTTATAATTCCTAAATAACATTGATCATAAAAATTTAAATCACATAGTTTTATAATATTTTATATTACAACACAATCTCTCTCTCTCTATATATATATATATGCATACACTGCATAACGACATTTAAATTGAACTAAAAAAGCACATTTTATTTACAATTTTTATGATTTAATATTTTAGTCTGTTTGTTCACATTAAATTATTGAATTTATAATAATTTATTGATTTTAAATAACGATTTTTATTGATAAAACACATGAAAAATATTCGATGACGATGCTAAAGATCTAGCGTACGAGACGACAATGGCGACGAAAGCGAAGAAGGCGGAGGAGCATTAGGTGGTGGAGCATGCGTGCAGAAATGATGAAACGATTGAACGATGCAATTTGTCGTTTCTATAATTATATTAAAAATCATGAAATTTAAATTTATTTAAATAATTTTTTTTTTAAACCTACAATTATTTAATTTCATCAGACGCTATAATATACATATACATGTAAAAATATTGTATTTTTGTACATTTAGCAAAAAATCCCCTGAAGAGGAACAAAATATTTGTTCGAAATATTGGGAAATAAATAAACATCCAACAAATCTTGTCTGAATTTGGTCAATTTTTAAACCTACAATTATTTAATTTCATCAGACGCTATAATATACATATACATGTAAAAATATTGTATTTTTGTACATTTAGCAAAAAATCCCCTGAAGAGGAACAAAATATTTGTTCGAAATATTGGGAAATAAATAAACATCCAACAAATCTTGTCTGAATTTGGTCAATTTTTAAACCTACAATTATTTAATTTCATCAGACGCTATAATATACATATATATGTAAAAATATTGTATTTTTGTACATTTAGCAAAAAATCCCCTGAAGAGGAACAAAATATTTGTTCGAAATATTGGGAAATAAATAAACATCCAACAAATCTTGTCTGAATTTGGTCAATTTTTAAACCTACAATTATTTAATTTCATCAGACGCTATAATATACATATACATGTAAAAATATTGTATTTTTGTACATTTAGCAAAAAATCCCCTGAAGAGGAACAAAATATTTGTTCGAAATATTGGGAAATAAATAAACATCCAACAAATCTTGTCTGAATTTGGTCAATTTTTAAACCTACAATTATTTAATTTCATCAGACGCTATAATATACATATACATGTAAAAATATTGTATTTTTGTACATTTAGCAAAAAATCCCCTGAAGAGGAACAAAATATTTGTTCGAAATATTGGGAAATAAATAAACATCCAACAAATCTTGTCTGAATTTGGTCAATTTTTAAACCTACAATTATTTAATTTCATCAGACGCTATAATATACATATACATGTAAAAATATTGTATTTTTGTACATTTAGCAAAAAGTCCCCTGAAGAGGAACAAAATATTTGTTCGAAATATTGGGAAATAAATAAACATCCAACAAATCTTGTCTGAATTTGGTCAATTTTTAAACCTACAATTATTTAATTTCATCAGACGCTATAATATACATATACATGTAAAAATATTGTATTTTTGTACATTTAGCAAAAAATCCCCTGAAGAGGAACAAAATATTTGTTCGAAATATTGGGAAATAAATAAACATCCAACAAATCTTGTCTGAATTTGGTCAATTTTTAAACCTACAATTATTTAATTTCATCAGACGCTATAATTTCAACAAACATTTAAATTTATTTAATTATTTATTAACAAAAGGTCTTAAATCTGTCTTGTCATTCTATTCTAATTTAAAATGAATGCACTGGATTTTCCATGCGATGTCGTCGAGAGTTCTTTGGAATTTTCACTGTGTTGCATCGGGTCTAGAGGTCTAAAACCTTTTAGAAAAATTGTGTTTTTATATTAAGAAAAATAATTTAAAATATAATTTTGTGCAGCCCCTTATATTTAATATTTAATTTTTTAAAATAATTGATTTTTGAAATTTTTGAATTTAGGGGGTCCAAAAAAATTTTTGATGAAAAATATATGCAATGGGACTACTATGGCCAATTTTGAGGGTTTTTGGCAATATGGTTCCAGAAAAAAAAAAAAATTAACCAAAAGAACAGGTTTTTGGACCGTTTTTTAGTCGCTTTAGGGGCGGAGAAGGGGTAGATGGATAAACGGGCAACGGTTACTACATTTTTTTTACCTTCAAAAACTTTTAAAAAAATTTGTTTGAAAATCAAAGAACAGGGGCATTTCACTTATCTTATTCCGACATACCCTTCGGGAGACAGCTTGAAAATATTATAATATAAAATTCAAAATAATTTCTGTTTTATTTATAATTATTATTGATACTATTGATGAATTTTATATAGTTAAAGAGCAATAATTACATGATGCGAAAGAATATATATATACTATTAGAAGTATATATATTCTTTGATGTAACGATCACATACTCTAAGACAAATGCTCTAAATGGTCTGATACTGGGAACCTCGATGAAAAAATTAGGTTTAGAATAAGTTAGTTCAATCGGTTGCTGACTTGGAAATCAGAAAAAACTAAATATAGTTAACATGCTTTAACAATTCCTAAACAATCCGAGGATCTATTTTTTTTTGGATATTTGTAATACCTCCTTAATTTTTAATGTAAGTATACTAGTTTTAGGAAAATCACTTTTACTCGTATTTTATATATGAGACCTACATTAATTTGTGCAAAGTTTTGTCACAAAAAACATAAAAAAGCATTATTATTTTTTTTTGACATGTAGTATACTTCATTTTTTTACATGCGGGAGTTCTAGTTTTAAGAAATTCTTTATTACTGAATTTCTTAAATCTGACATCTCAGTTTTTATGAATTATTGTCTCAAAATTTTTTGGGGAAATCATAAGAAAAATATCAAATTTTTTGTGTTTTTTAACATAATACTCATTTTATTTCTATTGACGTTCTAGTTTTAGAAATATCATAGTTACATATTTGGTCAAGAAATTCAAAAAATATTCTATATTTCTGAAATATCTTTTCAGATCAGATCTTACTTGAAATATATTACTTGATATGTTAAAATTATTTATTTATTACATGATTTGACTAATTATTTTTTTTTTTTTTTTTTTTTTTTTTTTAAGGGAAATATGTGAATAATTGCATTAGCCATGGAGTGTTTGCGGGCCTTAAAGACCCGCAAATTTCCATGACCGCCCAACGCGGTCGCCGGCTACGCCCCAGATTCTTACTGGATAAACACACTTTAAACCCCCCGCGCTTGTTTGTCCCAAACCGGAACTCCCTTTTCAGGTATAACTTCAGTTTGGGATGCTGGCCGCTACCTTCCCCCCTGCCTAGGGGCAGGAGAGCTCTCTACGATAGAAAGCCCTCCTCCTTCTTCTCCAACAAGGTGGTCCTTACGTACTCTGCTACTTTGTTCCAGTTTTCAGAACTCCGTTGCATTTCCGGGACTACCGTCTCCGGCCTCCAAATTGGGAAGGGCGGGCGCCCCTCCGCGTTGCGCACACATTCGAAGAATGTGTGCTCTACTGTATCATCCACGCCCGGATAGTGTAAGCACTCCTTTGTTGCCACCTTATGCTAATGCTCCAACATGACACGGAAATACCCGTGTCCAGTTAAGAACTGGGAAAGGTAGAAATCCACCTCCCAATGCTGTCGTCCCATCCATGCCTGCAGGTCTGAGATCAGTCTACGCGTCCATTGGGCATTTTTCTCTTGGTTCTTTTTCCATCGTTTCTTCCACGCTTTCATAGAATTGAAGCGGGCGCGAGTGGATGCCACTTCACGCTCACCTACGCTCTCGTAGATGAATTTCCGCTCTAACGCTAGCAGGTCAATGGGTATCACCGAAACAACAACCTGGATCGCCTCTAGAGATACCGTGTGGTATCCGCAGGCGATCCTCACTGCCGCTTGCCTCTGTACCAACGATATTTTATGTCTTATGTTACCAGAAGGACGTCCTTTCGAATTGCAGGCTGCTTTTACCTCTCAGCCTCTACGGTAACCACGACACGCCGGATGGCGTCTATCGTGGAATTCCCTTCACGAAAACCATGCTGCTCCTCAGAGAGACCACCGCCCTCCTCGATTGCCCTTCTGAGCCTTGCCCGGAGCAAGCTCTCCATCACCTTACCAATGGTATTTAACATACACAAAGGTCTGTAAGATAATGGAGAGTCCGGGGCTCTCCCCTTGCCCTTGTTCAAGACCACCTTCCACTGCTTTGGGAACACTACAGCCACCAAACACGCATTGAACATGCTTAACAGGATACCTGGGATTACTTTGACCACTCTTTTGAGCACTTCCGCTGGTATCCCGTCCGGCCCCGGCGCCTTGCCATTTTTCATGGCCTTTATGGCCTTGACCATCTCGCCTTCGCTGAAGAGCGGCACTTCCTCCCTGGGTATCACCTCAACCGGGTTTTCCCCGATGAGCCTTTCAGGGAAGAGAGCACCGACGATCCGTTCAGTCGACACCGTGTCCATCATGTTGTCGGACCCCCGGTTCAACTTGCCCATTACGAATTAGTAACCTATGCCCCAGGGGTCCTTGTTTACATCTTCGCGTAATGAACGCAAACATCGAGCCTTGCTTTGACAGATGGCCTTAGCCAGCCGGTGTTTGGCGTCCTTGTGTTCCTGAGAAAGCACGGCGGCCTCAGGTCTGTCCCGTGCTTTTTGCGCCTTCCGTCGTGTCCTGTGGCATTCCTTCCGGAGCTCAACTATTTCGGGAGTCCACCAGTACACTGGCTTTCTCCCTTTCCAGGGCCTGCGGTGAGGCATCGAGGCATTACAAGCCACGCATAATAGAGACGTTACTTTCTTAACTAAGATTTCAGCCTCATGGGGACTTGTGGCCCCTCCATGCCAAGCGGGGATGGACGCTGATTCGATTCGAATATACTCCTCGAATCTGTCTTCGTCCATTTTTGGGACGTTTCATCCCACCCAGGGGGCGCCTTCTGTACGGAGGTTGTTGTGAGGTTCCTTCCATCACCTGGAAGGCGATAGAATGATGATCACTACCATTGTATTGATCATCCATCACCCTCCAGTCGCCTATTATTTGTCTTTTGGGGAGAGATAGCAACTTATGTAAGTTGTCTCCCCGCACTTGGCCAAAACGTGGCAATTCCCTTTCCCTTGTTGGGTAAGGGACGCTTGGGCTCTACCTCGAAGCCATATGGCGCAGCAGCCAGTGTCATCGGAAAGCTAGTACTTGTGGTTCATATTGTAATATTGCTCGCTTAGTAAGAAGTTATTTGCATCCTCTTCGCGAGCAATTTGATCCAACAATGCACCAGCTTCCCGTGCGTGTCACATGTTCCCTTGGAGAACCTTGATCATTTCTGATCAGAGCTGGGCATAAGTGGACCGCGCGTTAAGCGCGCCCATATAAGATACATTGTAAATACTGATACTCCGGTCCGAAAGTAGAGTATTTGCCCAACTCTGTTTCCGATGACACCTGCTTCTCGCCACAGCCAGAGCCTTCCGATAACTGGGGCAGTTTCCCTCTCCAGGATAGTGCTCCATGGAGCACTCATCCTTTCTGGTCTTGCAGAGGAAGCACTCAAGCTTATCCTTGCTGCACTCTGTCCTCTTATGACCATCTTCGCCACACTTTAAACACGCCTTACTTGACTAATTGATTACTTAATTGATTATTTATTTAATTGACTTATTTTGACTTTCTGACCATTTGACTCATATTGACTGTTTGTTTTGACATGATTGTTGCATATTTTATTTGAAAATTAACATATTCTTTGCGATTATATTAGTTTTCAAATTTATAATGTTTTTATTAATAAGTTAAATGAAATGTATATACGTATATAAGATTGAAGTATTGAAATTTAATTAATTGTCTATAAGAGTTTACCAAATATGTAAAGAGTGTACTATATTTTTGTTTAACAAAATAAAGGCTATAATAATAATAGATAAGATAAGATAGATAAGATAAAGTTTATTTGCACCAAATGCAAAAAAAACATATACATGTACATAAATAACCTTTAGTGTATATAACCTTTTAGTGTATAATTTGGTATAACAAGAATTTGGTATATAGTCAGTTTACATATAATTTATTTAAATTTAAAATAAAACTAAGTTAAAAGATATATATCTGGTGGAACCATCACAGAACCAGTATACTAAAATTTATTGCACCTATAATAAATGAGTAAACAATTAAATAAGTAAATAAAGCGTATATTAATCAACAGCAGGCTTCGAGCCATCCAATTTCGATTCTTTTGTATGAAGGTGCTTAAAGAGAGCAGCTTTAAAACGACTTAAGGAAGGGAGGTTTCGAATAGAAATGGGTAGTGAATTCTATTTTTTTACCCCCAATACCTGAAAAGAAGTAGCCCCTCTCCCCTTTATGATATCAGGTACGGTCAGTTCTATAGTTTTAGACATCCCTCTTGCAGTCTGTTTAGGCCGGTGTGTTGTAAACATATTTGCTAAATAATTTAGCTGATTCATGCGTAGTATTTTGTAAATGGTAATATTACAAAAATACAGTCTGCGTGTGTCTGTCTTAAGCCAATTAAATTTATTTCTGTATGGTGAGATATGGGCATCTTTTCTTATGCCAAAAATATAACGAATGCCCTTGTTGCTAAGTCTTTGTATTCTGTCCAGTAGAGATATTTTAGCATCTAAAATAACAGTGCTGGAGTAGTCCAGGTGAGGTATAATAAATGCTTGGACAAGTCACTTACGCAGAGTTTCAGAGGTACAGTGTCTAATGAATCGCAGGGTGTATAATATTTTGTTGACTTTTTTCTCAGTTGCAATTACCTGAGATTCCCAGGTTAGTGCATTGTCCAAAATCAAACCAAGGCTTTTTACTTCATGCACAAATGGTATTAGAGTACTTTCATTTGTTTTAACACCGGGTAGATTCTGCTTATTTAGGCGATTGACAAAAGTACGTGAGCAAAAGTAAATTGCCTTGGTTTTATCAGGATTGAGATGGAGAAACATCAGCTTAGTCCATTCAGAAACTCTGCGAGCTACCATGCTTATGAGCCTTTACTCCATCAGATATGGATTCAGGAGGAACCTGAACATATACTTGAAGATCATCTGCATACAGTAAATGAAAGACATCAGGACCCAAATATTTCGAGATGTCATTCATATAAAGACAGAATAGAAGCGGACCCAACACAGATCCCTGTGGTACACCAAGATTTACACGTTCTGATAATGATGTTTTAGAGGTCACTCTCAGTTGCCTACCTTCTAGATAAGATTTTAGCCAAATTAAAGCACTTTTAGAGAACCCCATTTCTTTTAATTTAGTCAGAAGTACAGTTGGAGAGACGGTATCAAATGTCTTGCTGTATATTTGAAGTCAATCTGAAGCAGGATGGTAATAAGTCGATTACTCATTCCCATTCTGATATCTTCAGTTAATTTCAGCATTGCTGTCTCTGTACTACTAAATTGCCTGAAACCAGTTTGTAAAGGATCAAGAATTTTACCGTTATTGATATATTGTGTAATTTGATCATGGGCTAATTTTTCCAGTACTCTAGATAAGAAACATAGTAAGGCTACAGGTCTAAAATCTAATGGTAAGGAGGGGATTGAGACATTTTTTATGGCAACGAGCAAGGAGGTTTTCCAAGCCAAAGGAAAAATTCCCTGTTTAAGCGACTTATTAAATAACTGAACAAGGTAAGGACCAATAGATGGAAGAGATTTCGCAATTATACTGTGTGGAATACCATCTGTACCTGTGGCCTGTGACTTGAAATGTGCAACAGCTAAAACCACTTCATTAAAAGTAACCTCACGAAATTTAAACCCACTATCCTAAGCCGACATAATAATTTCAGCGATATCTTGCGAGTTAGTATCAGATAATGAGACTTTAGAAAAATGGATGTTAAGGTCGTCAGGAGAAAACCCATGAAGTTCACTTTTGGGATGTGGTAGCAGGCCTAGATGTCTAAGTTCTTTCCAGAAATCATTTCCAGTAGTAATTGCGTCGTCTAGTCGGTCATGTAAGAATTTATTTCTTGCTGTGGTGGATTCCGCTTCTATTTGCTGTGTAAGCGTTATTATTTCGTTTAATAGTGTTTTGTTTTTGGTACGTAAGTATCTTTTTTCAGTAGCATTTATCTTGTGTATTAGAAATTGTAAATTATCATCTATCCAGGGTTCTTTACGTCTTTTTGATTCAATTGTTTTTAATGGTGATAGTTCGTCCATTGCTAGTTGCAATTTTTTACTAAGGCAGTTAAGGCCGTTCGCAAGATCAAAATCAGGAGACTGAAAACACTGCCAACTACGCTTCAATATGAACTCATTGATGTCATTGATAAAATCACAGCATAAGTATTGACATTCTTTATTTGTCTGTATTTTTATATAATTTTTTCAGCATGCGTTAAATTCCATATTAAAAAAATCAAAAATTTCTGATAAGAAAATTTTAATTTAATTCTAGCAAATTAAAAATCGGGAAAATTTTCCAATTATCCCTCGATTTGAAGCTGTGTGTTCTACACTAAATTAATGTCATAAAAATAGTATATGTATTTTGTTTGTACAAACAAAAGCATGCTGAAGCCAAAGTAGTATATAAAAGCGGGAGCTCTGCTCCCGCATGGGGTTTTTTTGGTGTCAGGTACGGATTCTGCTCCCGCATGGGGTTTATTATGTACCTGCACCCGCATCTGTATAAAGTTATGGCTATGAAGTTGCTGGTTAAGCGGTACGTGTAAATTTTCAGATGCTCCTATATGTTTAGCCTTGTAAGTTTTGCTCCCGCATACGGAAAAATTCCTGCACGTGTACTTTTTTTAACTTTATGTTTGAGATCAAGAGCTCAATAATCTTTTAGCTGTACCCGCTTTTATATGCAAGCTTTTACTATTGAAATACTACGTACTCGGGATTTGAGAGATTTAGTGTTTATTTCTGTTCCCGCATGTATATTTTCAGTTTTGCAAGGTTCATTTTTTGTTCCCGTATTGGGTATAATTCCTGAACGTGTACTTTTTCGAAAAATTTTTTTATGTGAAACTTGAGTAACCTTTATAATTTTCAAGTTTGGACAACTAAACTCCTCTTCTTTCCCCAATACGCTGAAATGGGGAGAGTGGAAAACTTTTGTGAATTTAATGAAATGTGTCAATTTTTAGATTTCGCTATTAGCCAATCGAATAAATGCGTTTGTTTCAAATTTCATGTTAATAAATTTGGAACTTGCATATTAAAAAATTTAAGTAAGATATTATTATGAAAAAAATATTTTGAATTAATTTTTTTTTTTATAATTTTTTAAGCGAAAATTGAAAATATTCACGAGGCTTCAAAGAATGAAATTAAAACACAAAATTTTAGTAAAAAAAAAATTATATATTTATTGTATACGCTTATATTTTTATGAATAGTGTTAATTACTCTTATTTCATACTTTTTATTCTCATACTTAAAACCTGCTTAAAACCTAATTTCATATATGTTAGAAATTGATACAATAAAGTTCAAAAAAATTTATTATAGACTAAAGGCAGCCAAATCGTTATTTTTATTATTATAAAAACTCAGAACACGTATTTTAATTTTTTTTATATATGTATAGGATTAGTATAATGCTCATCAAGGCCAAAACAATAATAACACAAAAAAGAATGATTTGAAGCATATCACTGCAAGTGTTTTTTTTTCAAAAATTGTGTATCTATCTTATATTCTGCTTTTCAAGCTGCGGTACGTTGTTGAGAGATTCTGGATCCATAAAATCCCCTTTAAATTAAAGTTAATATTTTGTAAATAAAAATTTTTTCGCAAATTTTCATACTTAGATATTTTTTATTTGAATTTGTACATAAAAACAAATTCTATCACTACTATACTCAGATTTATCTATTCCTGTCGTACACTGATTGTTTTATACGCATCCTTCCTCTTAAAAAAGTATGAAATAGTTAATTTTTATTTTAAATATTAATTTGCACAAAAATACCTAGCTGCGTAGCCTTTAAAGCCAACATTTTTCGTCGATATAATTTCGCAATAAAAACATCACCTCGTAGAATAAACATTGCAAATAAATGCGAAAACGTAAAACACTAAAATAATAAACTATTTTATTTTTTTTTTTTTTTACAAAAACTATTAATTTCTCAAAATTCTTACAGATAAATTTCATTTTTTTATTTTTTTTACAGTAACTATTTTAAATAATATTGATTTCTATTGTACTTAACTCATCGTCGATGATTAAAAATGGGCTAATGATCATATTTTAATAAAATTATGCGTTTGAAGAAAAAGCATCAAATATAACAATAAGTTTGTTAATTTTTTTATCTTATTCTAAAAAAGTACATTTTAATTAAAGTAACAGTATCCCTATTATTTATTGGTTTTTATAATAGAAATTTAAAGAAATATTTTTGTCTACATTGAGTGATTCATGTTTAGGTACAAAAAAATCTTGCATTAATAAAAAAGTCATTGTTAAAGCTTTTCTTAAAAAATATATTAACGAGAGTTAAAATATCTTAAGCGTAGGATTATTCCATCACCCTTATTCTCAAGGGTCTCTCGGACCATCTTTGAGTATTAACCCCCAAAAAACTAACCTTAATCTTTTTTAAAAGTTACATAAAAGCTACTTAAAAGTCGCAAACTTTTCTTTCTATTTCAGCATTTGATTTTTCATATTCTTAAATCGTAAATTCAATAATGTTTACGAATTCGTTACTTGTCCCACATTTAAAAAAAAGTTGATCAGAGAAGCCGTATTTATGTATATATGATGAATAAGTCCTATTACTGCGAAAAGAATCATCGAATTTAATATTTTTTTGTCTTCGGTTTATCGAAAATAATTGTAAGCAGTAGAAATTTCAATAAAAGCGCACGTAATAGAAAGAAAAGTTTGCGACTTTTAAGTAGCTTTTATGTAACTTTTAAAAAAGATTAAGGTTAGTTTTTTGGGGGTTAAGACTCAAAGATGGTCCGAGAGACCCTTGAGAATAAGGGTGATGGAATAATCCTACGCTTAAGATATTTTAACTCTCGTTAATATATTTTTTAAGAAAAGCTTTAACAATGACTTTTTTATTAATGCAAGATTTTTTTGTACCTAAACATGAATCACTCAATGTAGACAAAAATATTTCTTTAAATTTCTATTATAAAAACCAATAAATAATAGGGATACTGTTACTTTAATTAAAATGTACTTTTTTAGAATAAGATAAAAAAATTAACAAACTTATTGTTATATTTGATGCTTTTTCTTCAAACGCATAATTTTATTAAAATATGATCATTAGCCCATTTTTAATCATCGACGATGAGTTAAGTACCATAGAAATCAATATTATTTAAAATAGTTACTGTAAAAAAAATAAAAAAATGAAATTTATCTGTAAGAATTTTGAGAAATTAATAGTTTTTGTAAAAAAAAAAAAAAATAAAATAGTTTATTATTTTAGTGTTTTACGTTTTCGCATTTATTTACAATGTTTATTCTACGAGGTGATGTTTTTATTGCGAAATTATATCGACGAAAAATGTTGGCTCTAAAGGCTACGCAGCTAGGTATTTTTGTGCAAATTAATATTTAAAATAAAAATTAACTATTTCATACTTTTTTAAGAGTGTACGACAGGAATAGATAAATCTTTGTATAGTAGTAATAGAATTTGTTTTTATGTACAAATTCAAATAAAGAATATCTAAGTATGAAAATTTGCGAAAAAATTTTTATTTACAAAATATTAACTTTAATTTAAAGGGGATTTTATGGATCCAGAATCTCTCAAAAACGTACCGCAGCTTGAAAAGCAGAATATAAGATAGATACACAATTTTTGAAAAAAAACACTTGCAGTGATATGCTTCAAATCATTCTTTTTTGTGTTATTATTGTTTTGGCCTTGATGAGCATTATACTAATCCTATACATATATAAAAAAAATTAAAATACTCGTTCTGAGTTTTTATAATAATAAAAATAACGATTTGGCTGCCTTTAGTCTATAATAAATTTTTTTGAACTTTATTGTATTAATTTCTAACATATATGAAATTAGGTTTTAAGCAGGTTTTAAGTATGAGAATAAAAAGTATGAAATAAGAGTAATTAATACTATTCATAAAAATATAAGCGTATACAATAAATATATAATTTTTTCTTTACTAAAATTTTGTGTTTTAATTAATTTGTGTCACTATAAGATGGAAAAAATAAAATTTTTATTTTTAATAAAAAATTTATTGTTTTTAATTTATTTTTTTATGGTTAAGATATTAGAAAGGTGGAATTTCTTATCAGCCAAAAGAATGCAATTATCTGTTAAGTTGTAAGCTATTGCGATTTTTTGTTTAATAGGATAGTGAGAGAGGAAATTCAGGTATCTACCTGAACAGGTGGTTTTTCTGCGCCAATTAGTAAAAGCATAAGAATTACTGTCTCTGTATGCTGTGACGTCTAAAAAATTTATACAATTATTTTGTTAATCTTCTCTTTCTACAGTGAATTTTATGTTTGGATTATAATTATTGAAAGTGTCAGTAATTTTTTAAATGTCTTTTTTGTTACAAATTAAAAAAATGTCATCAACATAAAGTTTATAAAAAATAACAGGTGATTTGCATTCTTATAGAGGAGATGAGAAAAAATTGATATCATGGTTTAAGACTATGCAACTTTTTAATTTACTTAAAGAAACTTTTTCCAAAACTAGATCACTGAAAAAGGGGGAAGAGCAGAAGCCCATAAGAAGGCCTTTTCCGTTTATAAAGCTTATTGTTGAACTGTATGAAAGTTGAACTTAAAAGAAAATTAATACCATTTAAAAAATCTAGCTTCGTTAATGGCATTTTTTTTCTACATGTTCCCAATTTCTGTCTTAAGCTACCAACACTAAGTTGTGAGGAATGCTGTGAAACATTGCCACTAAGTCTAAAGAAGCTATTTCATATTCATCTGGAATTATGTTATTTTTTAGTAAATTCAGCATTTCATGGCTATTTTTGATCGTAGAGTTAGGTCTATTTAAGTGTTTTTGTAGGAATTTCGTAAGACACTTATCAAATTTGTAAAGTGGACTGCCAACGAAAGAGACTATAATTCTAATAGGGTAACCATTTTTGTGGATTTTTATTATAGCGTAAGCTCTAGGAAGGTTGGTATTGCTGATGTTAAGTTCAATTTCAGTAAATAAGTCATCGCAATCGAACATGCCAAAATGAGACCATTTTTAAAAAATTTTTGAAGTAGACTTAGTTAAGGGTACATTCGCTGAGTTTTGAGTAAAAATAACGTTATTTTTCAGATTAATTTTCTCAAAAAGTTTATTGAATAATAAAAAGATTTTTTTACAGCTGTTTTATGCACTTATAATGAACACAAAAAAAATTTTTTTTTTATTTTCTCTTTTCGGGATCGTTTAAAATTAAAAAAAAACACCATAAAGTATATAAGTTTTTGCAGGTAATGAACTATAACCAATGAAAAATATTAAAAATTAAAAAAGTTATGAAGGTAAATAGAAAAAAGTCGAAATTTGACCGTTTTTTGCCTAAAAACGGAACCTAGAGACCAAAAAAATCTTCCGTTCAGGTTCATTGTAGTTCATAACTTGTAGAATTGCATAACAAATAGATTAAAAAAAAATTGTTATCATTTGTGCTGTTTTTAAAAAGTTCATTTTGAGAAAAACACGTTTAAATTTTCGGATCTTTTATTTTTGCATACTAATAATTTCACTTTTAGGCACTGTCGTTTTTTTATTATTTGCGGTATTTCTTAAAAATTTTTTTTCCATATTCTTGAATACTTTTTGAACACAAATCAATTAAAAAAAAAATTTGATTTTCAATTTCAAAACTCAGCGAATGTACCCTTAATTGATTTAAAGGATTATGATTTAATTTAGTATAGCATTCTTTTTTATTAAATTCAGATTCACCTTTACGAATGTATTCTGGTTGGTCTATTATTACAGAAGAATTACCCTTGTCGGCTTTGGTCACTAAGATATCTGGGTTATTTTTAAAAAAAAGCTTTGTTTTAAGTATTTTTGATTCAATTTCCTTATATATGTATTGAATATGTTTTTTATTATGTAAATGATGGTTAATAGAGCTAATTCCTTTTCTTCTAGAATTTTAATATTTCATTTTAAGATTTCAAAGTAGTCATTTTTTTCCAGCTCATTTCTGAAATTAAACTTATCACCTAACGATAAAATGTTAATAACATCTTGGGAAATTACCGTATTTGTAAGATTTATGAGCTGTTTCTCTTTAATTGTAGAACATTCAGATGTATTTATAAAGTTACCATTTATTAATGTTATATTTTGAGTATTAGTATTGTTAATATTATTATCATCGTCATTATGTATGTACCACGAGACTAGCCCTGAGCATTCTGATGTCAAATATGAACGGCCCGAAGTCCATGAAAAGGAAGCTACTAATGTCCGTAACGCATTCCTATCCTATTGTATGGAGCAGAAATTTGGGGGGAGGCGCTAGACAAGGATATGTATGCGAAAGGCATGATAAGAGTTCAGAGGCAAGGTGCTTTGAGGGTTTCTTACGCGTATAGGACTGTCTCGGAAGCGGCAGTTCTTGTTATCGCCGGAATAATTTCAATTACGCTCCTTGCCAGAGAACGCAAACTCATACATGACAGGAAGTACGATGCAGACCTTTACCAGATCAAAGCGGATGTTAGGAGAGCTACGATGGTGGAGTGGCAGACGCTTTAGAACAACCGCGCAGATAGCGCATGGACAAGGCGCCTCATAAAAGAAGTCGTGCCATGGGTTGATAGATAACACGGGGAAGTGAATGACTTCCTGACCCTGTTTCTCAGTGAACACGAGCTTTTCTAGTCCTACCTCTTTAGGATGGGTAAGACTGGAAACCCAGAATGTGTGTTCTGTCCCGGCGAACGCGATAATGCGTACCATACATTTTTCAAATGCGATTGCTGGGCGACCAAAAAGTTGGCGCTTGAAACAATAATAGGCGAAGTTACGCCTGACAATATTGTTGGAAAAATGATTGAAAGTGAGGATTTGTGGACCACTACGAAAAAGTATGTGGAAAAAATTCTGCGAGAAAAAAAACTACTGACGTCACCCTAACTAGGAGCCGGTTGTAGAAGCAGCCACCCATAGGTCGGTTCTGCAGAAGGCATCAAATGGGGTACAATGGAGGACTCACAAGGATATTTATTCAATTATTTATTTATTTATTAATATATTATAGATTATTTATCTATTCATCTATTTATTTATTTATAGATTAATATATTTATCTAGTTGATGACACGGCGAGCTGAAAAGAGGGAGAAATAATGGATCTCCAGGATGAAAGGATTATGAAATAAAGGATTTTCAACCGAAGAAGATACATGGCCTCAAGTCAACCCGATGTAATGTGATGAACGGTTCCGGGCTAACTTGTATAAGGTATGATGAGGGGTGAGTTTAGTCGGTAAAGATGGAGCAAGGCATTCTTTGTACCTTTGTACAGTGCCTTGTCACAATGGAGTCCGACACTGTTCAGAACACGGGTTCTGTTCGTGTGTAATGCATTCTCACCTCTCTGCCGTAAAAAAAATCATTATCAGTATTGTTATTATCAACATTATTGTTATTGTTAAAGTTAGTTTTAAAGTTATCATCAGTATTGTTGTTAAATTTTTTATTTATTAAAATATTTAGTTTTTTATTATTTCTGTGAGATATTTTTTGCTCTAGCTCTAAAATAATAGGCTTCAAAATATTATAATATCTGTGTAAAAGAGATTGACTGATATTATTGTGTAAAAATTTTTTTAAGATCTTTAATTGTTTTTCTAAAAAATTTTGATGAAAATGCATGTAATTAAAGTAATTTAAAAATTTAGTGGCTATATTTTGAGAAAAATCATTGAATTTATTTTTAATTGAATTGCTATGTAAGGAAAAACTGTGAAAATTATTTATAAAATGTTGAAGATGTTTGGGTAAAATTTCTCTAGTTCTACACGTTAATAACAAATTATTATGATGTTTAGTAATGCAAAATTTTTTTGAGAATTTAGTTACCTTAACAATATTTTAATACGTAATATTATTATAATTATTTTTGATGTGTTTATAAATGTCTTTAAGATTTTTAAATTCTTCTTTATTTACATATATTGTTTGCTGATGTTCATGAGTTATCTTCTCTTTCTTTTTATTTATATTGATTGAATTTTTCTTGCATCGCTTCAGGGTTGTTGTCTTCTAGTATTTGAAAATATTGGCATTTTTAACTGATCAATTGCCGATAATATTTAAAATTTATATAAAAAGAGTATGAAATACTTTTTATGCTCCTAAATTGTTGAATATAATTAAAAAATTATTAGAAAAGAAATTTATTTAATAAAAACTTTTCTATTTGATCTGATAGGAACTAAAATTATTTATTTAAAAAAATTTTACATCGACGTTTCGAGAGTATGTACTCTCCTTATCAAGATCTAAAAAGAACAATTATAAAATTTAGATGAAAAACAAGAATTGTAACATTAAATTCTATAGTTATTTTTATCTTATTAATTAAACTACATAGTATATTACAAGTTAATGTAAAAAATTGTATATCCAGAGAGAAAAAAGAGGGGAGAATTTCAAATAAAAATAGCGCGTAAACTGGAGGGGTATGATATAGGATCACGATAATTTTAACAATTCATTCCCCTCCAGTTTACGCGCAATTTTTATTTAAAATTCCCCCCTCTATTTTTTCTCTCAATAAGCTGTAAAATTTATTTATTTTTGACATGAGATCCTTTTCTCAAGCAATAACCTTTTCACGAAAATTAGTAAGTCTCATATAAAAATAAATTTTCATTTATTGTTAAATTATATAAATCTAAAAAAATTTTAAAATTTTTCTTTACAGAAGTTTAATTACCTGATTAAAAAAATATACAATTTTTTTTATTAACTTGTAATATGCTATGTAGTTTAATTAATAAGGTAAAAATAACTATAGAATTTAATGTTACAATTCTTGTTTTACATCTGAATTTTATAATTGTTCTCTTTAGATCTTGATAAGGAGTGTACATACTCTCAAACCGTCGATTTAAAATTTTTTAAATAAATAATTTTAGTTCCTATCGGATCAAATAGAAAAGTTTTTATTAAATAAATTTCTTTTCTATTAATTTTTTAATTATATTTAACAATTTGGGAACATAAAAGTATTTCATACTTTTTTTTATATAAATTTTAAAGAAAATGAGAAGATTTTGATATCATATAAAATAAATAATATTAATGACCTAAACGAATTTGATTGTTTAAATGATATTGAATTAAAAAATCTTCCAGAAAACTTCTAAGACTTAGAAAAACAGCAAAATATGCTATGGCATGCCAGATCGGGCCTTGCGTCATTTTTTATTTAAAACAAATAGAAAAGAAAGGAAAGGTTTTATATAAAATTATATTTGATGAATCGATTAAAGATTGCGAAGTTTGTATGTTGTCTATGATGAAAAAAGTTCCATTTAAATTTGTATGTCAAGAGCAGATATGCCACTGAAAAGAATACAAGGGTCCAATAAAGCCAATTTCCTGGCCAAGACAAAGAAAATATATTATAAAATTCATAGTCGATTATTCACGATAATCTAAGTGGTATTGTAAAAATTTAAGGTAAGCAGGTGTCATATAAAATTGACAGAGCTTACCATAAAAAAATAAAATTTAAATTTAGATTTAAAAAATAACTCTTGGTTTATTGATTTCTAATAATAAGTAATTTTTGTAATTTTCTACATAATTTTCATTTACAAAATATTATTTTAAAATTCTGTACAGTAGCTTAATTTGACAATAGGAAAGAGTATCAGGTTTAGCTTTGTCAAATCAATGAAAATATTATAATACCCACAAATAAAAGTTCTTAAAAATAAATTAATAAGTGTGTGTGATAAAAACTCTTAGTATTGGGTTCTCCTTTGTGCCACAGAACGGTAAAGGCTTTTTTTAGGGTTCACAAAATTTTAAATACCTTACATCTTACTCACAGAATATAGTCCTGTTTACAGTACAATTTCATTTCTCGCAAAAAACAACTTGATTGGTCAATAAGACCTCTGCCACATGTACAGCATTTAAGACATTGTGCGTGCCAAATAAATTTTCCAACAAATATAATAATACGATCGTCAACCTTATTTCCACATCCTCCACAATCAGTATCAGTTTCTGCGTATAAATTATCTATAAAGTTGCATTCCACTGCATTTCCTTTATCTTTTTTTTGTGAAATAATATTACTTTCGGAAGAGTCGTCTGCCTTAAAAATAAATTAGAATATTGTTTTATATACCATAGACATTAAAACCCAGTCATGAATACCATAAATTTGATTAGCTTATTTACGCAATAAGGATATTATTTTACAGATATAGGGTACATCCATGTATGAATGAGAAAATAAGTAAACCAATTATAAATCGATAAAATTGAGCGCTCTTAATAAAAATCATTTATATTTACTGGTGAGTAACATCTTTCTATCGCCATTTCCCGGGCTTACAATTTAAAAGATAAAAAAAAGTTAAACCTTAGATAAAAATGCAACGATGCCTAATGAATCAACTCAGTAATTATAAGATTTCATTTGAATATAAATATTGTAAATAATAGAATGAATGATATAATTAAGAAAAGCTATATTTGTAGAACATTCTAGATTTAACGGTTATTAATTATTATAAATTAATTAAAAATATTTTTACTGTTCATTATCTGAAATAACAGTTATGCGGGACTCGGCTTAATTTGCCTTTACCAACTAAAATTCCACTCACTTCCTATCTTATACGAGCCTATCCCGTATCCGTTTTTATATTACTTCAGGACAGGTTAAAGGCCCCTTAGTTCTATTCGTGAATCTTTTTACTTGTATTCAGTGACTGGCCAGTCTGATTAAGAATTCTAGCATTCCTTTTGATTACAGTTCCATCTTTATGTGCTGTAATCTTCAATAAAATATATGTTAGCTACAAATATAAAATTTCTCAGTATGTTCAAAAAGAAGATTAATAAATAATATGTAAATAAATAAATAAATAAATATATAAATAAATAAATTAAAATGAATAAATAAATTAAAATAAATAAATATTACGCTACGATCTACGGTTGATTGCGGTATTAAGAGTAAAAACAGGAATGATTGTGTGTTAGTGCAACCACACCTGCATTCATCCAAATAACCGCAATACGTCTAAATATTAGCCTATACCTTAAGTATTAAGTTACACATACTGGCTAATTTCGATTCATACTTTTTTACTTCGGATCATCAGACTAACCACATTCACAGGTATTTGCCAGATTTTATTTTCTACTTGAAACTTTTTAACGGCCCATCTGTCGCATTTGAAGAATGTGTGTTTCGGCGTGTCTTGTTTTCCAGGACAGTGTATACATTTAGCGCTATTCATTTTCGGCATCCAAAAGAGGTAGAAGCAAAAAATGTCTATGTCCGCTTAAGAACTAATTCAATAAATTATCGATGTCACCGTGCCCTCTAATTATCCAGGTTGATATCTCTCCTATTAACCTATTGATCCATTTACTCTCAAAGTAGTCGGTCCAACGGTTCTTTTTTTATGTTTTTAGGAGTTTTTGTAATAAAACAAAGAAATTTAAAGGAATAATTGTAATAAATAAGAAACTATGCACATTAGGGCGATTAAGGAAAAAAGTGCTCCAAAAATACTCTTCCTAAAGTATGTTAAATTTTAGGCTAAAAAATAAATCCATGCCAATTTTCAGATCATTTTAGGACATTTTAGGGGTCAACCAAATCCAAGGAAGCCTTGAAGTGGCTGGGAACGACGAAAACTTTTTTAAAAATTCGTTTTTTATACTTCGTGATATGTTTTTGGAGTCGCTAAACTTATGTATATACCCTTGAAGTATATAATTATATATATACTAGGGGGTTCCGCCCCTAGCGCGCTCCGCGCGCCTACCCCCGTGGAGTAATTGAGCTATTGTGAAAATGTTTCCATATTTGCCTGAAAGGTGTATTTTGTTCATTTTGACCCAAATGGTTCACGTGACATGGTTGAAGTGTTACCAGATTCCAGGATTTTGGACCAGGGTCCAATTTAATTAATCTTGACTTAGTGAACTTGCAATTGCTGATAAGTAAATTTATTTTTTTGAGAAAATACGATCTTTGAATTATATATTTCCATACTAATTTAGCCCTATTTAATTCAAAAGAATTCACAAAGGGTAAACATGTTTTTCTGTTTATATTAAACCAATTGCAATTAAATAAATTTGATTTTATAACAAATACTATACTTTTTAATTTCGACAAGACATTAAATATAAAACGCAATACATATGACATAATACGAAATAATTTACGAACGTTTGAAAATTTATCTAACAAATCCCAAATTTTGATTATTTTATTTTTTTGTTTTTGTTAACTAACCGAGTAACTTAAAGTAGTGATAGAACTTCTATGAAAATTATTATTATTGCGAATGAATTTAAAATCAGCTTGAATTTTAGCGTTACCTTCCCACTACAAATTAAAGCTAAGTAATTGCTCAAGAGGGATGCCTCTGGAAACACAATCAGCTGAGATTTTCTTTGATCGAACATGACTCCAATAAGCCATAGGTATCGGTCAAATTAATGCCGTCCCCATAAATTTATAAGTAATTATACGGTTTAATATTAGTTAACATTTTATTTAAAAAATAAAAAATAAAAAAGTATGGTATATTTACAAAATTTAAAATTTACAATTCGCGAAAAAAATAAAATTTAAAAAGATGATATTTGTAGAGAAAAATTCGCTGATTAAAATAAAATTTGAGTTTGCAAAATCGGATGAAAATTGGCAGCTCTAGACGATAAAAATGATGACAAAATCGAAAATTAAAAATTAAAAATTTGGAAATTAAAATAAATAAAAATATTATTTTTATCTTAATACAAAAGAGTCGCCACGGGAAGTATCTAAGCATTTTGTTACTCTCCGCTCGACGATCGGTAATCTTCGGCTATCTTGGCATCTTTTCATATACACGGTGACATTGTTATAATATATATTTAATCCCATTATTTTGTGATTTAAATTATATTATTATGGGAATATTATAATTCAGCTTTTCAAAGCAAAAGAAAATTAACATAAATTACATGTTTAATAATAGAATTGCACAAAAAAATATTATATTTTCTATATCACCGCCCAAAATTTTTTTGTTTAAAAATAAATTTATTTTAAATTATTCGTCACTTTAATATTTAGCACGTATAGATTCATAACTTTGATAATACATTTTACCGAAAAGTAAAATTTTATTATCCAAGTTTTTCTTTGTTATACTTATAGACATATGAATAATTATTTACTTTCAGAACAGTTTTTCTTTACTATTTTATATTTTAATGTTTTAAGAATTCACTTTGAACAGATCGAGGATATGTTTTTCTTTTATACTTATTGTTAGAAAAATTGTTCAAATAATTTTTTTGGATGTTTTATTATGTTTGCTAACAAACCTGAAACGGTTCGAGCACAAATCATCGCTCTTTACAATGCCGGCTTAGAAACTTATGATATAAGTCAAAGGTGTAATACGTCAGAGGCCTCGAAACGCTAATCGCTATAATCCAAGATATGTATTGCCAAATTTTGAAAGTGGCCGTATTACAATGGGATTTTGGGGTTGGATTTCATCTGATTGTGTACGTGAATTGCATGAAATCTCCCCTCACATGGATCGTTTTGAGTATCTTGTCATTTTAGAAACTGTCATGCTTCCTACTGTAAGGCAAAGATACCCCATTGAAGACTGGCCAATTACACAGCTGCACAAAAAAAAAAGTTCTGATCCTGTGACTAGACCTACCTACAGGTAAGTTTTTCGATGTCCTAAAACCGAATCTAAAGTCAGAATTTAGCTTACACCCTCAGATTTTGCCCCAGCTACCCCCAGCCACCCTCTAAACCGCCCAAAAATCAAATATTTTACTATGTCCAAAAGTTAAAAATAAAAGTACTTTAGTTACGTATTTTGATGTCCTAATACCGAATCTGAAGTCAAAGTTTAGCCTACACCCTCAGATTTTGACACAGCTACCCCCAGCCACCCTCTTAACCGCCCCTAATAAGAAATATTTTACTATGTCCAAAATTTAAAAATAAAAGTACTTTAATTACGTATTTAGATTCGGTTTTAATACGTAAATAAAGTACTTTCAATTTTAACTTTTGGACATAGTAAAATATTTGATTTTTAGAGGGTTTCTGGGGGTAGCTGGGGGTAGCTATGGCAATATCTGAGGTTGTAGGCTAATTTCTGAATTCAGTTTCGGTTTCAAGACATCAAAATACGTAACTTAAGTTCTTTTATTTTTAACTTTTGGACATAGTAAAATATTTGATTATTGGGGTGGTATAGAGGGTGGCTGGGGGTAGCTGGGGGTAGCTGGGGGTAGCTGGGGGTAGCTGGGGCAAAATCTGAGGGTGTAGGCTAAACTCTGACATCAGATTCGGTTTTAGGACATCAAAATACGTATTTAAAGTACTTTTATTTTTAACTTTTGGACATAGTAAAATATTTGATTTTTGAGGCGGTTTAGAGGGTTGCTGGGGTAGCTGGGGCAAAATCTGTGGGTGTAGGCAAAATTCTGACTTTAGATTCGGTTTTAGGACACCAAAATACGTAACTAAAGTACTTTTATTTTTAACTTTTGGACATAGTAAAATATTTGATTTTTGGGCGGTTTAGAGGGTGGCTGGGGGTAGCTGGGGCAAAATCTGAGGGTGCAGGTTAAATGCTGACTTGAGTTTCGGTTTTAGGACATCGAAAAACTTACCTGTAGGTAGGTCTAGTTACAGGATCAGAACTTTTTTTTTTGTGCAGCTGTGTTATTAATTATATTCAGGATAACTCTCCTATCCATACAGCAGTTGTTGTAACATACTGGTTTAATGATCACCCTGATATAAGAAAATTTGATTAGCCAGCGATAATAATACGAAATAGAGACCAATTAACAGCTCATGTTTTTGCTGAATGGGAAAACCTACGACGAAGACCAGAAATATGTAAAAATCTATCAAGTTCAATGCCTAGACGATTGGAGGCAGTGATTCAAAATAATGGACATATGACTGGATATTAAATAAAGTTTTTTTAATAGTGAAGTAATATCATAATTAAGTGCATAATAGTGTTAATTAGTGCATTTTTTATAAAATATATGTTTCTAGATTCTTAGTCTATAATTATATATGTTACCATATTTTTTTATTTTTTATTTTTTAAATAAAATGTAAACTAATATTAAACCGTATAATTACTTATAAATTTATGGGGACGGCATTAATTTGACCGACTGTACTAAAGAGTGTATTTGAGAACATTTATTAGCATTAAAAATTGGCCACTTTGGAGGCTGCTCTTTGAGCCAAAAGAGAACGTTAACTGAGTCTAACTAAATAAATATACACTGACAGAAGGCAATCTCAATGATTTTAAGACTTTAATTGTTAATTTAGATTACAAAAAGGAAGCTCTAAGCTCTTAATGTTTTATAGTTAACAACGGTTTGATGGAAGATACTTTTGACTTTCCTTGTAATAAACATATCGTACTTTTGCCATTGACTTTGACATTTATATATACACAAGCTGCATACGCTATTTTTGATGCGTCTGCAAAACCGAAAATTTCATATTTTGCGTCTGTAATATAACCTAGCCACCTAGGTATTTTTAATTTATTTAAAGCTAATATTTTGATTATTTTTATTTGCAGAATTGTTTTTCTCAATAGATTCTAACATTCTAATTTGAGATTCTATAAATTGAAGTAATTTTTAAAAGTTGGTGGTTCTAAATTAAAATTAATATTAGAACTAATTGTTTGATTGTTATCTCTAGGAGGAGTATTTTGACTTTGTGATTGCACTGAATGATTAGACAGGGATACATTGCACAAATAAAGTTCCCATTTTTTTTTAGTGTCGTTATCGAGTAAGAAATGGTATTATAAATCAACCAATCATCCCATTTATCAACAGGACGACCTAAGACTTTTAATGCAGCTAGCGGAGTATTCAAGTTAACTAAGATTTTCTTTAAGTCCCTGCACTCGCCGTAATCATACGAGGTATAAAAAAATAGCCGCAACGTGAGAATTTACCAATGGCTTTTTATTTTCGTACCGCATTTTTAAAGTTTCCCAAAGCTTCTGACCAAATCGGAGAAGTCCCCCTTTATCAAACCTTACAAACGTTTTTTTAATTTTTGGTACAAGGGTAGTTTATTCCAAGATTGTGTTGGCCATGGTCAATTGAAGACTATCGTAATATCAATATGCAATTTAATAATTGTTATTCAAAATAAATTAAAAAAAAAAAATTAATTTAAATTAAGACAAAAGAAAATTTTTCAAAATGCAAAGAAATAATAAATTGCAGATTAATACAAACAGTGGTACAAAAATATAAATATAGAAATATGTGATTAAACTATTAATTTTGTATTAAACTTAATTTAACCAAATCTCTTTAAATTAGCTTAAATTGATTGAATAATTATAAAATTAAGCAATTAACAAATTAACTAAATTCGTGCTTCAAAATAAACAGTTAAATGATTGATAATATTCAAAATAAATAATTGGACCGACTTAATACAATATAAATATAAATAAATTAAATTAATTGGATCCTTGAGCATTTAAATCAAAATATACAATTAAATGATTAACACTATAACAAAAAAATTCTATAAGATCTAACATAAATTTTGAAATAATTGTTCAATCAATATTTAAAAATAATACAAATACTAAGTGAAGGTGAATAAGGAAAAATACAGGAAAATGGTGTGAAAATAACTCACAATTATTTATATTACTTGTATTAATTAATGGGTTACAGCCAGCGTCTTGGTCAGGCGGGAGATACAGATGCACTACCACTGTGACCATAAATATAATTATAAGTGAAGCGCGCACACACACATACATACATACACATATTTAAATTATATACATGACACAATATTTCCACCCACTACATTTTAATAAAATTCAAGTCTTCAAATTCAAAACTTCAAGTAGATATTTTAATGAAATTAAAATAAATAAATAATGAAATTAAAATGTCTACCAACTACCAAGAAAAAAAAATTTTAATGAAAGAAAAAAAAATACAATCTCATTTAAAAGATATAAAAAAAAAACAGAAATATTATTTTTAATAACTTACATCTTTTTAAATTAAAAATCAATATTTTAGCAAAAAAAATTATTCATAAAGTATTAAAAATTAATTATTTATACAATTTTTGATTTAACATATTAGCATGCAACATATTTACAAAATATTTCTTTTTATTTAATAGTTTTATTTTTATTAAAATATTTACAAAATATTTTCTTTTTATTTAAATTACATTAACGTTATTCAAAATATTTAATTTTGTTTATTTAAGTTTATGGATTGGTCTTTTAAGCTATATTGATCCAGTTTTAAGGTTAACCACACGCACAAATCCATCAGGACCATGGCAAAACTTAACTACTTTAGCCAAGTGACAGTTTGCGGGTGACATTGTCTCACCAGAGATCGGCACCACATCGCCAAGACTAGCATTCTCTTTTTTACAGTTCCATTTTCGTCTAGATGGTAATGATTGTAAGTATTCACGCGACCATTGTTTCCACCAATCCTGAATAATACGCTGTACTTGTTTGTATCTTTGCAGGGGGGAATTTTTCATCTAAATAACTAGGTTCAGGAAGAATATAAGATTCAGCATGTGTTAGTAACAATGAGGGAGAAAGAAAGAAATTAACTGATAGGTTATCATTAAGTGGTACTAACGGCCTAGAATTCAAACAAGCTTCTATCTGCTTGAGCAGGGTGTAATATTCCTCAAATGTAAGTTTATGACAAATAACAACCCTACACATATGGTGCTTGACAGATTTTACCGCTGCCTCCTATATACCTCTAAAGTGGGGTGCCTCAGGTGCATTAAAGATCCAGGACGTTCCCTTCTTGGTCAAAGACCCCACCAGCTGATGCATACAGTCCAAAGACTCCGTATACATCTGCCTGAGTATCTTATCTGCACCAACGAAAGTTGTGCCCCGATCACTATAAAGCCCAGAAAACTGCCTTCTAGTGGAAGTAAACCTACGAAAGGCAGTGATAAAATTGTCACTTGAATAATCTAACACTAGTTCCAAGTGAACAGCTTTTATAGTGATGCAAACAAATACGGCGATATAAGCTTTATATGTCCTACTTCCACTACCCCTAAACCGCAGAACATCAAAAGGACCTGCATAGTCGACCCCAACCAGTCTTTTCCATCTTCTGAATTAATTTATTTATCCTGTATCTCTCCTGACCGTGCAATGACTCAATCTAATACCAATATGTAACCTTTTCTCATGAAAATAGGCAATTACTAGTTTCAAAAATTTGCAATTAAATGGCAAAATCAGAGGATGTTTTCATCAAGAACCAACAAAGAAGCTTGCATACGACCAGGTGGTCGTACCTACTCTTAATAAATTGTTTTCGATGCAAGGATGTACACTCATCAATATTGAATCTTTAAGTTCTTTACAATCCAATAACAATTTTATATCATGATCGAAATGAGAATTCTGAACAATGTATGTTTAAACCAATCTAGCCCTAATTATTTCAGAAACCAAAGAAGTTCTAAAACAACGTAACTGATAGATGACATGGAACCACTTACTATTTAACAACTTAAATTCAGCCCTATCGACCAATTTTAAATTAATTTTGGATTTCATTAATAATTCATCAATAAAACGAAGGATATAAGACGTTATTCTCAATAGTTTTATCAAATCAGAATATTTTTCAACTAAATCCCAATGATTTAGGGTAATACCCACTAAACTACCCAACCTCCTGCATTTTAAATGTTAAATATTACGCTGTATAATACACATATTAATATAGGTTAATAAGTATGCGTGCGTGTGTGCACAGAGTGTAAGTGCGTGCCGTGAGAAGCGGCGCACAGTGCCGGCAGCCTTAGGACAACTATTATAGTAGTCACACCTCATTTAAAATAAATTATATATTTTTGTGCTACTAATTATTAGTTTTTTATTATTTCTTTACATCACCAGTTTCAGTTAATTAATGAATATTATATAAAAATACAGTCCACTAAGCTGCTCATCAACAATGACAATATCATAGAATCCAAACCGGGACTCCCTGTTTAGGTATGACTTCGGTCTGGAAAAAATGCAGCCAAGGCATTTCTTCGCCATACCCTGTCAATAAAGGAGGAGAGTTTCTGAAGAGAGGAAACCTTCCTCCTTTTTTTTAATCAGTGTCACCCGTATATACTCTGCCACACTGTTCCAGTTCGCGGTACTGCGCAGCATTTCCTGAACGACTCCTTCTGGTCTCCATTCATCGATGGGCGGTCGCCCCTCAGCGTAGTAAGGACACCCAAAAAAGGTGTGCTCAGTGGTATCCGGCTCGCCCAGGCAATGCAAGCATTCCGGAGATGCCACGTTGTGCCACTTGAAAAGCATATCGCGGAAATAACAATAATAATAATTCATCCAGCTTTCCAAGTCGATGATAAGGACGCACCGTCCAATGTCCTCTCGGGTCACCATTAGCGCTATTCTTCCTCGCGATTATAGATCGCTTGTACGTTTTTATGTGGACATTGTCCGCCCACGCCTCTGCACCGTAGAGCAAGATGGAGTTGACTGTCGTCATCAACAGCCTCCTCTTCCCTGATCTGGGACCGCCGATTTTCGTCATCAGCCACGAGAGGAACTTTGTCATCCGGCCAACCTTTTCACAGGCCTGCTAGAATTGTTTATTGTAGGTCAACTTGTTATCCAAGAGTACCTCAAAATATTTGACCGATGGTTTGATCTGGATCATAAGGGGATTACCTCCGTCATCAAAGCTGACGCCGAATATGGTATCAACCCTTCTCTGGGTCAGAAGGACAATCTCCGTTTTCGGAACTGCCAGTCTGAGACCGTGATCTGACATCCAGCTACTGATAAAGCGCATGGCATAAATAGAAAAATATTTCCCACAATATGTGTACATTATACCATTTTCTTATAAAATTGAAATTGTAGCAGAAGACAAAATATTGCAATCAAAGTGTCCTCCTCATGCGGGAATGCATAAAAAAAATATGAAACCAACAAATGATAAAATAAATTCTTTTTGGTTTCTTTCAATTCCTATGAGGAGGACACTTTGATTGCAATATTTTGTCTTTGCATTGCTACAATTTCAATTTTATAAAAAACTGGTATAATGTACACATATTGTTTTAATTACTATTAATAATTTTTTTTAGGTACTAATTTATATAAAGAAGATGAAATTGCACCAAGAAAATAGAAATCAGATAAGAATAAAATTTTTTTATACAACTTTTTTTAAATATAAGTATTAATCTCTTTGCTTTACTTTTTTTCCAGGTTCCAGATTTTGTCAGCTTGGAGTCCTAAGGTTCTAATTTGCTTATAAACATATTTGGTAAGTTAATTTAAGTATTTTTCAGTCTTTTTTAATAGTTTATAATTATTTTTGTAGTTATTTTTAACCTAAATCATTTTTTTTCTAGTTTTTTTTTATTTTTGGACGCTGACGCGAGGCTAATCTTGGGTGTTTTAGCATCAGAAAGGTTAGATGATCCTATTGATATGTTAATTATAAGACTTAGAGTCCGATTTATTGAATTATTGGGTTTATTTATTGAAATAATAGTATTGAATTTAGCTATCCTGTTTTATAGAAAAGTTCTAATTTCAATTGTTTTTATGCAATAATAGTATTAATATATTAGTATTGAATTAAGCAGAATATGCCGCACAGTGAGGAAAAATAAAAAAAAAGGTACAAAAAAAAGATCAGTCTGTGGTTACATCTAAAATAAAATCTGTTTTAGTAGAAATTTGTCAAAATATGTAATCTTCAAATAAAGTGGTAGCAGAAGTATTTAAAAAAATTCCTTAAAAAAATTCACCGGCCTGGTACGGTGGCTCCGAGTTCAAAAAAATTAAAAATCGTTAAAATCAAAAAAAATATATGTGTATAACTATAAATATATAATCGCCGCTGTAGGCAGGTTACCACGTGTATACCACGTGATGACTATATGGTTATCACGTGATCACCACGTAAATATCACGTAATAACTACGTGTTTATCACGTGATCACCACTTATAGTAAAGGTTGCTATAGAAACAGTAACTATGGTAACAGGTGTTATGGAACTGGTAACCATGGCAACGGTTGCTATGGAAACGGTAATAACGGTTGCTATGGAGACGGTCGCCATGCTAACGGTTGTTATAGAAATTGTAACCATAGCAACGGTTGCTATGGAAACAGTAACCATGGAAACGGTTGTTATGGAATTTGTAACCGTAGAAGCGGTTGCTATGGGGAATGATAACCATAGCAATGGTTGCTATGGAAACGGTAAACATGGTAACGGTTGTTATGGAAATAGTAACCATAAAAACGATTGCTACTGAAACGGTCGCTATGGATTACTACTCGTAGTAACGGTTTCTTAGTTAAACAGTTCATACGTATGAATAACATTTCAGACTTATAAATATTTTTTATATTTTTTTTAATTTTTTATTGTATTATATATATTTTCATTTCTAAAGAACATGGATTTTCTTATAAAAAATCAAAATTATTTAGTTTTAATGTTATTGAGTGTTTGCAAAATATAAAAAGATGTATAGTTTTAGATGATGTCTGTGATAAATTTTATGTTATAATACAGGTATAGCACACACAAAAAAAAGGAACTATAAATATCATTAAGATTTTTTTTTATATATAAGTAATTAATTAAACTACTAAATTATTTCGAATTTAATTAAAGATAAAGGTAAATTTGGATAGAAGTAGTGGTAAAAAACGTGAAATATTAATAACAGATGAAACAAAAACCAATGTAAATATTAATAATATTTAACTTTTTTAAATTTAATGTATAACTTATAATGTTTTTTATTCAGGGTAAAATTGTATTTTGGGGTTTAACCGCAGAAAGTATAAAAATAGAAACTGAAGATCAAATATTAATAAAACAAGGTGTAATTAAACATTATAATGGTGATCAATATATATCAATGACAGGTTGAGGTTCACGGTTCAGCTAATTATAAAATAAATTAAAAAAATTATAAAAATTTTCAATTTTTTTTTTTTCAAATTATAAAAATTTATTCAAAATTTAAAGTAAAAAACAATAAAATTAAATATTAAATTATTAGTTATTTCTATTATTTCTATTATTTCTATTAGTTATTTCTATTATTTCTAATAATATATATATAATAAAATTAAAGATTTTTTTAATTAAAAGAATATAAATAATTTTTTTTATTTTACAATTTAATTTTTAATGCGTTGCGCGACCCATAAATGCCTACTCCTCACGCGCGAAGCGTTAGTCCTAGTATATGTATAAATAAGTTTATATGATTAAAAAAACGTTATTTAAAGTATTTTTTATGTTTGCTAAGGTTTTTGAAAATCTACACACACATATATACTAGCAGTAAATGCATATGAGCAATTTGCAAATTTCTGTCACTAAATATGAATTATATAGATTTTTATAATACAATTGTTTTATTTTATGTTTTTTAAGTGATGAAAATCATTTTTGTAATGTGGTTATTTCTAAGAACCGAAAATAATATCATTAATTAAATCGTCGTTAAATTAAATATTGCTAGTCGCGTGGTCAATCTATTTATACATGGAACTTACCTTTTCTCTATAGGTTAGAGAGAGACGTATATACTTAAAAATATCAAGGTCGAGGAATATAAGGAAACGAAAGAATGATGATATATATATTTTTATGATTCTAATATATTAATAATTAAATAACTCCTTTTTTTATTATTAAAGATAACACAAAATTAACTTTTATTAATAATTATTACAACTTTTTATACTTATAACTAAAACTAAATTTTCCACAAAATTAATGATAATATTCACTGTCTTTTCACTAATCAATAATTTTCACTGTCTTTTTAATTAACTAAATATTAACCGAACACACACACTTTTTCTTAATCAACACACGGAGTCGAAAGCTTACCTTCGTCGTTTGCCTGTTGATGAATTTCTTCCTGATCCATGATTTATAACGAAATAAAGTTAGAAATTATTAATTTGATCTTCGTCGATAATCTCTTGAAATTAATAACGGCCTCGTGATTAAAACTGTAGATTTTTATTTTATCACGTGCACGCAATTTCTTGAAAAATGTTCGATGAAAAATATAATAATTTACAATCACTTTTATTAAAAATCACGGTTGAATTTATCACAAGTAACAAAAAGATATTTTTCTCGGACGTCCGTAATTAGTATTGCAAAAGTAAGCGGTGATTTTATTTTTATAAAACTCTCAAAAATGGTTGACGACAATAATTTAATAATCTCTCGATAAATTATAAGCGTGACCTATATGTATAAAAGCCGGTCGTCAAGTGTCGCGTGCCGGTCGTCTTCCTTTTTCCCTCTCCTTCTCTACTTCCTTCACAGTCGTCGCGTGTGTGTGTTCTTATGTGTACCTATATTTTCTTATCTTCCTAAATCTAATATAAAATTTATAATCTTTGGCGGTACAATAAATTATAATTAAATTTGAATAATTTTAAAATTGTAACAACGTTACAATAACCCTCCCTCAAGCCGGGCTTTAATTTATGAAAGCCCTCGACTCCTTTCATTGAAATTCTTGCATACTTCGAATTACAAAGTGCCTACCCGTAACATACCTGTCCCTAATCTAAATACATTTAATCTTTAATATAAACAAAAAAAATATAATTTATCTACATCTTTTGATCGCGTTTTCTATTTCTCATTTTCTAATCGGGTTTAGGTTTTACAGGGTAGAAGGGCTTAAATTCACGTCGTGACAATTTTGATCTATAATTAATGACTTTTAAGGGTAGTATTAATTTTTACTATCCTTTAGTAAGGAGATTTTTCCTTAATGATAAAAATAAAAACGAGTAAAAAAAAATAAAATTTTTCAAAAAAAAAGTTAGTATCTTGATCTAATACATCTAATAAAAAAAATTTTATAATATAGACACATTATTGAAGGATTAATTTTTCTTCTTCTTATGTCTTCGTGCCATGGCTACAACTTCGGGCAAGGACAAAAAATGGGTATAGATTCTCAACCATTTGGGGATATCGTTCAAATCTAAATCGAATAAGCGTAATAATAAAGATCTAAGTCTTTGGTATTCTATTTCACCCGGGTATAGGGATGATTCATTTATGGCGGGGTCGTCTTCACCGTCGTCGTTATCGTCATTTTCTCGAGGTGGGGTAACTTTGGCTTGGGGGTCATCTTGCCATGAATCGCCGTAGGGCGGGGCAGCAAAAAGGTGGGGATATAAAATCCAAATGGGTTTAGCTTTTTCACCCATTTGCTCGCAATATTGCGTATATCGCATGCGAGCGCTTGTTCTTTTACATCGAGGGCACGTTTTCACCGTTACGCCCCATCTTCCACAATTATGGCATAGATTTTTCTTTTCTTCTTGGGGGCAATTCCTCCTGCTATGCCCTTCTTCTCTGCAGTTAAAGCACGAGTAGTATGGGGCATCAAGAATCCTATCATAAGGCACTGGATCTAAATCGGAAAATAGCACTCCGGTACTCATATAAGAATCAGGGATTCTATAAAATGGGAAGGAATAGGGGCCGCTTTCGGGTCGATTTCTTATGAATATTTCTTTCTTACTTTTCTTTTCGTCGTCTTTTTCTTCTTCTTCATTTTGATCATTATTTTCTCGTACATCGATTCTCTCGGTTAGCCTTCTTTCTCTTAACTCTTCTGGGACTGGTATAGCTAAGCTCATCAATGGGGGTATAAATTTTTTTAGGGGTTCTTTCTTTTCATCTTCTGGGAGCTTAGGTGTCCTAGGTGGTCTTTTTATCAAATTTAATGGGCTTTTAAATTCTTTTGAAGGGGTTGGTTGATTGCTCGGAGCGCTTTGCTCTTGAAGGGTAACTGCCCGGGCTCTCCTTTTTTCGACCTCTTTACGGTACGCTACTCTGTTTTTAACTTTTTCTTCGTCAATTTCAGATTCAGAAGACAAAGGTTTTCTCGTCTTCTTGTGGGGCAAAACTTTCCGTTTCGTACCTTTATTATCTTCGTTATTGGTAATTGGGTTTGCTGGTGCGGGGGCGGAGGCCTGGTCTCCTAACTGGGTAGGGGACTGTTTCGGCTACTGGGGCGCTATAGTTGGGGTTTGAGGGGTTTGGGGTATGATCGGGTGAGGTCAGGTTGTTGGTGGGTTTAATAGGTCTTCCTCGTTTGCGGATGACTCGTTGAGGCTCCACCATGTCTCTTCCTCCTCCGTTAGGTTCAAACTCAGCTCCTCTGAAATCAAAATTAATAATTGGTATTTGATTATTTATTTTTGGGTTATGGTCGATAATATGGAAGGGTGGTTTCAAACGACGTAGCTGCGACACATGGGCTTTAGGTAATCTATTCGGGGAGTCGATCTCGTAAGTATTGGGCGATAATATTTTCGTGATTTTAGCTGGTTCTTCCGTTCTGGGCGCGAGCTTTGCAGAAAAATGTTTATCTGCCGAAGATATACTTTGAGTCTTTCTAAGAACCATCTCCCCCTCCCTAAATACCACATCCTTCCTATTTATATCGTAATACATTTTCTGTTTTTCTCTTGCGTCGTCGATATACTTGGCTACTAAATCTTGGAGAATTTTTAACCTTTTTAATCTATTTTTCCAAGCTTCGGGGTCTATTTTATTAACTAGAATAGTATCTGATTCCTTCGCTATTTCTATTTCTCGTCTTAATGATTTAACTGGTTTAGGTTCTCGCCCATAATTCAAGAAGGCTGGGGATACTTTGGTAGAGGATTGCTTAGCGGTATTTACTGCATGGCGAAACTCGTGCAAATGTAAATCCCAGTTTCTATGGCCTGAGCCTATAAATATCCTAATCATCGTTTTCAGGTTACGATTTTGTCTTTCAACGGCGTTTGCTTGGGGGAAATATGGGGGGGTTGTTATAAATCTAACGCCATATTCTTTTAAACGCTTTTTTACTAACTCGTTATCAAATTCTTTACCGTTATCGGCTAAAAAATATTCCGGGGTTTCCCATCTAAACAGTATCAACTCTTCGAAAGCTTGTGCTATATTTTTGCCGTCTTGTTTTCTGAGCGGCTTCAACTCGATCATTTTTGTAAAAAGGTCTTGGAAGACCACTAGATATTTAAAACCGCTTTTACTGCGTAGAAATTCCATACAGTCGGCCGCGACTACTGTCCATGGGGTTTCGACGATACGTTTGCCCATAAGACCTTGTGGGCCCGTTTGGACAGATTTGTGTCTTTGAAATTCTAAACATCCTGTTACATATTCTAAGGTATCATGATACATTCCAGGCCAGAAATATGTTCTAGCGAGTCTATCATATGTTTTTGCTATTCCAAAATGACCTGAAAAGGGTTCATGATGTACTTCTTGCAATGCTTTCATTCGCCATTCTAATGGCAAAACTAGTTTCCAATTATTGTCTTCGCCAATAATGGGATCTAGTAAATAATCTTTCCTATGAATATATATTCTATTGTCGTAAACTTGCCAATCGGGGAATTTCCAAGGCCATATTTCTATTTCTTTCATTCGTCGTAAATACCATTCGTCATGAATTTCTTCTAAGACTGCTAAATAGTCTTGTTCGGTGTCTGTGTCTGAATTTTTTAAGTCTTTATAGGGTATGCGGGATAAGGCATCAGGGACATAATTTAGACAACCTTTTCTATATTGTATGTCAAAATCCCATTGTTGCAGCTCTAGGGCCCATCGTGCAAGACGTCCCGTAGGTTCTTTTAAATTATTCAACCATTTTAAACTAGAGTGGTCTGTAATGGCTGTAAAATTATAACCTTCGAGATACGGTCTGAACTTTTTTATGGCCCATATTAAGGCCAAACATTCACGCTCTGTGGCGCTATAATTCTTTTCCGCATCATTAAGTACTCGACTAATATAAACGATTGGGTGTTCTCCGTCCTCATGTTGTTGAGTCAGGACTGCACCCAAGGATTCGTCGCTAGCATCGGTCTGTACCGTAAATCTCTTTGAAAAATCGGGCCTAGCGAGTACCGGGGTACTGACTAAGGCCATTTTTAATTTTTCGAAGGATTCCTGTTGATCTTGACCCCAAGTCCATTTAACGTCTTTATGTAACAATTTAACTAGTGGTAATTTCAATTCAGCAACTTTGTCTATAAATCGGGAATACCACCCTACCATACCTAAAAATCGCCTAAGTTCTTTTAGGTTAGTAGGGGCTGGATATTCCAAGACTGGTTTAATTTTTTCTTTATCTGGTCTAAGGCCGTTTGCATCTAACACAAATCCTAAATATAGAATCTCCTTACAACCGAATTCACACTTTTCGGGATTTATTGAGAGTCCTGCCTCTACCAACTTCGATAAAACTATTTTTAAGTATCGTAGGTGTTCGTCGAAAGTCTCAGTCGCTATTACTATATCGTCTTGATAAGTTATAACGAAGGGTTCAAGATCTGGTGTGATAATCTTATCCATTAGTCTTTGGAAAGTTTTCGGGCCATCGGTGACGCCAAAAGGTATTCTGGTGAATTGTAGCAGCCCTAGCCCTGGGAGTGCAAAAGCTGTGTACATTTTTGACGTCTCTTCGAGGTGACATTGATGAAAGGCTTTGCTCAAATCGATTTTGGACAGAAATCGAGCTTTTCTGAGCTTATCCAGGGAAGCGTCTAGGTTCGGTAGTGGATATGAGTCTTTTTCTGTCACCTTGTTCAGGTCGCGGTTGTCCACGCACATCCTCCAGGTTCCTGTGGGCTTACTGGGAACCATCAATGGTGCACTGCACCAAGAACTGTTGGAGTGCTCGACCACACCTAACTTGATCCACTTTTTAGCTTCCTCGATAGCCAAATCCAATAATTTTGGCGACATACGTCTGACTTTGTGTCTTACGGGGACGGCATCGCGTTTCACTCTAATTTTATGCTTAATTAGGTGAGTTTTACCTAAGGGCATTGGGTTAGGAGGTAAGCATTTCTTTAAAACTTTGTCTATTTCTTTCTTTTGGTCTAGGTTTATTTCTTCTATACCTGCACATTCTCCGTATAATTGTACTTTTTTGTCATTGTCGTTATTACCGAATTTATGCCATTTTTTACCATAATTCCTTACTCTCCATTCATGGCCCGCGGCATAAACTTCAATCTTAAATAAAATTGCGAAGTCCATTCCTAATACCATTTCATATTTTATATTTTTCGCTACTTTTAAGTCAATATTCCCGTCTGATCCGTCTACATGTAAGCTTAGTCTTAGTTTTTCAGTTATGGGAGAAATCTGTCCCGTAGCATTTACCATAGCAGTATTATCTATGGGCTTAAGTCTATGTTTAAATTTTTCATAAAACTTTGGGATATGATCCATTGGATCCTGTATCGCATAATGCTTTAATATGAGCATCCCCAATTACAATGTCGAAAAATAGTCTATTATCCATCGTCATGGCGGCAATATCTAACCTTTTTAAATCGGCTAGAATTTCACTGATTTGAGCTGGAGTCTCCTCAGTTACTTTTTGTCGAGACGTATTTTCGAATTGGTTAGGAAGGGTTTGCATATCTTGGGGCAATGTTTCCTTAATTAATTTAACTGTATCTAATATTCTAAGTTCTGTTTTTTGGGGTTCCTCTACAAAATTTGGCCATTGGTATTTTGTGAAGGGACCCTTTAAATTCTCTTGATCTATTTTACTTTTAATATTTTCTTGTTCCTTACTTACTATTTTATTTTCTGGTTCAATTTTTAATTTATTTTCTTGTTCATATTTTAATACTTTATTTTCTTGTTCATCAGTTAATGCTTTTTTGCTATTACCATTTTCTATTTTAATTTTTCTAGTTTCTTCTTCTAATTTATCTTTATCTTCTATACTTATGAGGGAAAAATTTGGGTCGATTTCATAATCATCGTCGTTATTTTCTACAAAAAAATCTAAATCATTATTCCAATTCTCTAATATTTTCTGTTTATCATATAAATTTTCAGTTTCTTTAATTTTATTTGCTTTTTGAATTTTCTCGTCGTTAGTTACCCCTTTTATTGTGCTTTGGAGGTCGCTGGGGTCTGAGCGGCCTCCGTTTGCCAGTTTCCCATAGCTTGGTTCTTTTTGGCTAAACACTTTGTGCAATTTGGAAAAGATACATCCAGCGTTCCGCAACCAAAACAAACTAACCTATCTCCCAGTTGTGGGCAAGCTCTGGCTTTATGTCCCATTTGAGAACATAGTGTACAGAGGCCACTAAAGGGGGCTCTTATATAAGCTTGTGAAAAATTTTGTCGTACGTTTTGGTATTGTTGAGGTGGTCTTGTATTTTGCCATTGATTCTGGGTCGTATGATATGGGTTAAATTGATTAAAATTTTGCTGAGGTGGGTATTGTGCTGTATTAGGTACACCGGGCATTCTAGGGTAGAATGGCATGGTGACCTGTTGCTGGAACCCGCCTTGAGCGTTATTAGACCTACGAGGTCGTGGTTGCTGTTGAAACGCACCAAGTTGAAGGGTATTTGCTTGCTGGTTTTGCTGTTGCTGTAGGTTGGGCTGACCCTGTGCCTGCGGCTGTTTCTGTTGATTAACATTAGTATAACCAGTATTTGTGGTAGTAATAGCGGCCACGTCCTCCGTTTGGTTATCTTGTTTCTTTTGTTTCCCTTTCTTGCCCTTTTTATTATTACTTTTCGTCTTATCGTCTGTAGTACCAGCTGGCAGCGTCGTCTGCTCTTCAGTCAACGTCTGCATAGCTGCTACCTATGTCTTAGTCGATTTTTCTTCGTAGGCTACTTCTGGCATTATCATTTTATCTTTACTCTTTGGGGCTACGTATCTTAACCTTATATCTGTCGCTTTTTCATGCTTTTTACCTAAATTGATTAAGGTTTTAAAATTAGTTATTTGATGCGTTTGCATATACGTTTCCATGTACCTTTGGTAGTCAGGGTGTAAAACTCTGAGGGCCATTTTTACTAGGCGTAATTCAGATAACGGCTCTTGCAATTTATCGGCTATGGCCTTAAATTTTGAGACAAAAGTCGCCATATTTTCACCTTTACCTTGGGTTCTGGATTTTAATTCGTCGATATAATCCTCGTCGTCACGAGAGGGAATAAACCTATCAGTGAAAGCCTGTTCGAAATCGTCGAAAGAGTTCAGGCTGCGTTTTTCAGTTCTGTACCATAAACCAGCCTGTTTATCTAGGATAGCTGACACGGCATATTTCAATTGAGAATAGGTTAATCCTGAGCTATCGTGGCAATCTCTTAATTTTTCTAAGAAATCTGCAGCTTTTTCATTATCACCTTCGAATTTTGAATTCCAATCCTTAAGTGTTCTCACTGCCGTTTTCTTTTCGTTGTCAGTTAATTCTTTTTTCTTTGTCTTTATATGGCTAGAAGTTTCTATAGATTCTAAACTACTGCTATCTAAATAATCATCTTCGGTTTCTGTTTTTTTTTTCTGTGATCTTACTTTTGAACTAAATTCATCGTTATCTTTATGTTTTCTTATGTTTTTATCCTTTTGTAATTGATTAAGTCGCTGTTTTTCAGCTTCTTGAGCTAATTTTTCTGCTTCTTGTTGAACTTTGACTCTTTCGTTTTGTAATAATTCCCATTCTTCGGAAATTTGTGAACGTACCCTTTCTCGTTCCGCTTCTAAAATTTTAGTAATTTCATTTTGTGAAAGTGCCCTTGAATTTTCAATTTGAGAGTATTGTTCGGTTTGTTCATTTTGTGAACGTTCCCTTATACATCCTTTTTGAGAAATATGGTTTGCTTGTTCAATTTGTGAACGTTCCCTATCATTTATTTCGTCGTCGTTAAAAGGGCTTGGCGTTAGTCTATCATTTTCATTTGTAGTTATGTTATCGTTAAAACCTGGGGGTGGCAGTCTGCTACCGACTACGTAGCCCCTCGAGGCATTGCTTACGCTAGTGGGGGCATATTCGACCCTTGGTCTATTCATGTCCCCATAGTCCCAAAGATACGAATCGTCGTTATACGGAATCATATTATTATGGTACTTGATAACGGTCCACTCGCTTGTAGCGTTGGAGGCCGCGAATTTTGCAAATTAGTGCCTAATAGTTGATTGTAATAGGTAAATAACTCATATGCTGCAAAATTTGTGTTCTGTCGTTCGGGTTCCTCATTAATAAACGTAGAGGGGCCCGCGACCCTTGTCGACATAATAGTTTTCGTTTGTAAATACGGCCGATTCGTGCTTGTACTTAACGTGATTGTGCTAGTAGTGTTCGTGATATTACTAGTAGCTGCCATATTTTGCGTTATTGTTGAAGTATTAGCAGCAGTAGTAATTTGAGAGCTTAATATGACATTATGTAATTCTGAAATTACTCGGTTGCTATTATGAGCTAGATTTTCGATTGAATTCGAATTATCCGTTTGTCCCAGTTCCCTTTGTGGGTTCGGGATTTTATCTTGTCCCTGTTCCCTTTGTGGGTTAGGGTTATCGATATTAAGGTCATGGTCATAAGAGACATCATTAAAGGCTTGTCTTACAGTAAAGGGCATTTCACCTGGTTCTTTTTGATCTATTGCTGAGTCCCAATCGATAGGGGCATTGGGGTCTACGCTCAGGATGTCATATCTAAACAACCTATTTCTAACTTCCTCAAAGGTACCTCTATGTGAGAGATTCAATGAGTCTAGTCGCTGGTAAACGACCCACCCCTCTAGCTTATTAATTTGGTTTTTTAAATTTCGGATATTGCGTTGTTCTAAATATTTTTTTCGTTCTGTATTAGTAGGTGCCATTTTCTGATTATTATGCGCTTAATTTGGGTTCTATTAAATTTTTTTTAAAAAAAACAAGAAATTTTAAATTTATTTACATAAAAAAAAATAAAAGTTTTGTCACTTTAAGTGTTACTAGGGATAATTTAAATTTGTTAAGGTAGCCTGATTAATAAAAAAATTTTATTTTTTTATTGAGATTCCCGAAAAAAATTTAAATTTATGTTACCTTAGCGGTTTCCTAGTACATCATTAATTATAAGCAAAAAAAAAATTTTTTTTATTAATAGTTTATTTTCTCGTTATCAACCTTAATTTATATGAATTTTGTTTTTCAATTTCAAATTTTTACCGTTTTTATATCCAAGTAACTTGTAGTATTAGCAGTTTACTGTTTTTCTCCCCCTCCTTCAAAAAGAATTTTTGCGCAAGCAAAAATTATCCCTTAAAATTAGGCAAAATAAATTTTAGGGTCAGATTTGAGGGCATTTAGAAAGCCAATTTGTCGCTAAGTCGCTACGTCGTTATTTTAGGATGGATGACAAGTTTTACTACTCGCAAAACTTGTCTATGTATGTTAGAAAATGAGAGATAAAATAATATATAAAAATAATAAATTGTAAATAAAAAATAAATTTTATATGTAATAAAAATAAAAATAATTAATTATATATTTGAGAAAAAAAATCAACTTATTTTATATCTTATTATACTAAAAGCATACAGTTGTTGGTTGTGTATCTATATGGGAAGAATTTTTTTTTTTTTTATAATTTAACGTGATAATTATGACTTAATAAAATTATTGATATCTTTATCTTGAATAAACTATATGAATTTGCTTTTTATTAAATTAAATTTAAAATATTTCTGATTGTTTAAAAAAAATTTTTAGCAAAATACATAAAAAAAAATTTTATTTTATAGTAAAAGTGTAAACGATCGCGAGAAAAGCAGTATATCGTGCGCGAATAAAACACGTTTTGATTTATTCGAGTACAAAGATGTGCACTCTCGAGAATTTAAGCGCGTAAATTTATGGGGGAGATAATGATTTTACCTGAGCTAATACACACACATACAATTTCACTCTCGATAATTTTATCTTACAAAGAAGTTATATTATTTTCTTTAAAAAAAAAAAATTTTTAATTTAATTTTCAAAAAAGAAAAAATTTTAATTTTTGACTAAAAAAAAAATTTTTAATTAAAAAAAAAATATATATCATCATGTCATTTCCTTACAATTACCGAAATTAGTTGGGCGCCATTTTGTAATGTGGTTATTTCTAAGAACCAGAAATAATATCATTAATTAAATCGTCGTTAAATTAAATATTGCTAGTCGCGTGGTCAATCTATTTATACATGGAACTTACCTTTTCTCTATAGGTTAGAGAGAGACGTATATACTTAAAAATATCAAGGTCGAGGAATATAAGGAAACGAAAGAATGATGATATATATATTTTTATGATTCTAATATATTAATAATTAAATAACTCCTTTTTTTATTATTAAAGATAACACAAAATTAACTTTTATTAATAATTATTACAACTTTTTATACTTATAACTAAAACTAAATTTTCCACAAAATTAATGATAATATTCACTGTCTTTTCACTAATCAATAATTTTCACTGTCTTTTCACTAATCAATAATTTTCACTGTCTTTTTAATTAACTAAATATTAACCGAACACACACACACAATAATTTACAATCACTTTTATTAAAAATCACGGTTGAATTTATCACAAGTAACAAAAAGATATTTTTCTCGGACGTCCGTAATTAGTATTGCAAAAGTAAGCGGTGATTTTATTTTTATAAAACTCTCAAAAATGGTTGACGACAATAATTTAATAATCTCTTGATAAATTATAAGGGTGACCTATATGTATAAAAGCCGGTCGTCAAGTGTCGCGTGCCGGTCGTCTTCCTTTTTCCCTCTCCTTCTCTACTTCCTTCACAGTCGTCGCGTGTGTGTGTTCTTATGTGTACCTATATTTTCTTATCTTCCTAAATCTAATATAAAATTTATAATCTTTGGCGGTACAATAAATTATAATTAAATTTGAATAATTTTAAAATTGTAACAACGTTACTAATACAATTGTTTTATTTTATGTTTTTTAAGTGATGAAAATCAAATTTCAGTATATTTTTACACATATGCATGCGTGTGAATGTGTGTGCGTGTATATATGTACAATAAATCTTATTTATGATTAAATAAATCAATGAAACTGAAAGATTTTAGTTTCAAAACTAAACACACACACACACACACACACACACACACTCACACGCATTCATATGTGTAAAAATATACTGAAATTGGATTTTCATCACTTAATTAACATAAAATAAAATAATTGTTGTATAAAAATCTATATAATTCATATTTAGTGACAGAAATTTGCATGTTGCTCATATGCATGTACTGCTAGTATATATGTGTATGTAGATTTTCAGAAACCTTAGCAAACATAAAAAATACATAAGATAATGTTTTTTTAATCATATAAACTTATTTATATATATATATTTTTTAATTTTAATGATTTTTAATTTTTTTGAACTCGGAGCTACCGTACCAGGCCGGTGAACTTTTTTAAGAAATTTTTTTTAATTCTTCTGCTACCATTTTATTTGAAGATTACATATTTTGACAATTTTCTACTAAAACAGATTTTATTTTAGATGTAACCACGGACTGATCTTTTTTTTGTCCCCTTTTTTTTTATTTTTCCCCACTGTGCGCCGCACTTAAATGTTTTCGAATATTGTCCTGTTTTATAGAAAGGTTGTAATTTCGAAAGTTTTTATGCAATGATAGCATTGAAATATATGTATTGAATTTAGCAAAATATACCCGGCTTTAAATTTTTCTCGAATAGTAGCCTGTTTTATAGAAAAGTTGTAATTTCAATTGCATTGAAATATTAGTATTGATTTTAGCAGAATATACCCAACTTAAATGTTTTCGAAAAGTGTTCTTTTTTATAGAAAAGTTTCAATGTTTTTAGTAATGATAGAATTGAAATATCAGTATTGAATGTAGCAGAATATACTCTACTTAAATGTTTTCTAATTCCGTCGTGTTTTATAGAAATGTTGTAATTTCAAATATTTTTATGCAATGATTACATTGAAATATTTTTATTGACTTTAGCAGAAACTATACACAATTCTAAATTTTTTTCTAGTAGTCTCCTGTTTTATAGAAAAGTTGGAATTTCAAATATTTTGTTGCAATGATTGCATTGAAATATTTTTATTGACTTTAGCAGAAATTGTACGCCATTCTAAATTTTTTTCTAATAGTCTCCTTTTTTATACAAAAGTTGTAATTTATAATAACTAATAATGAATATTAATTAATATTCAAAATTTCTTGTATCGCTCGATGGCAAGGAGAGTATTTAAATAATTGAAATAATGACAACCTTTACGAGGTGGTGTGATTGTTGTCATTATTTCAATTATGTAATTTATAATGTTTTTATGCAATGATAGCATTTAAATTTTTTTATTTTCTTTAACAAAAAGTATACATCATTTTAAATTTTTTTCTAATAGTGCCCTGTTTTATATGAAAATTGTATTTTTAAATACTTTTTTGCAATGATTGCATTGAAATATTTTTATTGACTTTAGCAAAAATTATTCGCCATTCTAAATCGTTATCTAATAGTCTCCTGTATTATACAAAAGTTGTAATTTCATATATTTTTATGCAATGATAGCATTTAAATTTTTTTATTGACTTTAGCAAAAACTATACGCCATTCTAAATTTTTTTCTAATAGTCTCCTGTTTTATAGAAAAGTTGGAATTTCAAATATTTTTTTGCAATGATAGAATTTAAATTTTTTTATTAACTTTAGCAGAAAATATGCATCATTTTAAATTTATTTTTAATAGTGTACTGATTTATATGAAAATTGTATTTTTAAATATTTTTATGCAATTATTGCATTGAAATATTTTTGGAATTTTAAATATTTTTATGCAATGATAGCATTTAAATTTTTTTATTGACTTTCGCAGAAACTATATATCATTTAAAATTTTTTTTTCTAATAGTGTCCTGTTTTATATGAAAATTGTATTTTCAAATATTTGTATGCAATGATTGCATTGAAATGTTTTTGTTGACTTTAGCAAAAATTATTCGCCATTCTAAATTTTTTTCTAATGGTCTCCTGTATTGTACAAAAGTTGTAATTTCTAATATTTTTATGCAATGAATGCATTGAAATATTTTTATTGACTTTAGCAGAAATTATCCGCCATTTTAAATTTTTTATAATAGTCTCCTGTATTATACAAAAGTTGTAATTTCAAATATTTTTGTGCACGGATAACATTTAAATATTTTTATTGAGTTTAGCAGAAACTGTACATCATTTAAAATTTTTTTCTAATAATGTCCTGTTTTATATAAAAATTTTATTTTTAAATATTTTTATGCAATGATTACATTGAAATATTTTTATTAACTTTAGCAGAAATTATCCGCCTTTCTAAATTTTTTTCTAATTGTCTCCTGTATTATACAAAAGTTTTAATTTCAAATATTTTTATGCAATGATAAAATTTAAATTTTTTTATTGACTTTAGCAGAAACTCTACATCATTTAAAATATTTTTATAATAGTGTCCTTTTTTATATGAAAATTTATTTTTAAATATTTTTATGCAATGATTGCATTTATATATTATTATTGACTTTAGTAGAAACTACACCATTCTAAATTTTTTTTTAATAGTCTCCTGTTGTATAGAAAAGATGGAATTTCAAATATTTTTATGCAATGATTGCATTGAAATATTTTTGTAATTTCAAATATTTTTATGTAATGATAGCATTTAAATTTTTTTATTGACTTTAGCAAAAACTGTACGCAATTCTAAATTTTTTTCTAATAGTCTCCTGTTTTATACGAAAGTTGTCATTTAAAATATTTTTGTGCAATGATAACATTTAAGTTATTTTATTGATTTTAGCAGAAACTATACATCAGTTCAAATTTTGTTCTAAAAATGTCATGTTGTCACAGGAGTATCATCTGTGACCGGGGAAATACGAATAATTAAAATATTAAGTTAAAGATATAAGATCGTTATTTGGAGTAAAATCTAAGTCAGTAATAAACAGAGATGGCCAGAAGTAAGCGCATGAGAACTAAAAGCGTGAGAAAGATTAGTTTTAGAATGACAGCAAAGTGGGATGAGCCTAATGGCTCTTGATTGGCGAGTACTCGTTGACCAGACCTAAAAATTTGCATCTTAGCCAATTATCAAAGACACCTCCACTCCTGTTCGCGGGGGAGAAAAGCTTTAAATACAAAGGTAAATCACCCATGCACTAGAGATCTTACATACTCGTTGTATTACACCAATGGTACAAAATAAACTACCAAGTAAACGATAAATTAGTTTGTCTTTTATTATTTTCATTAGTAAAAAGTTCTTAGGACATCAGGTTCTAAGACCGGGTAAGAATCCTTTTATTAATAAAGTTCACGTCCAAACCCAGCCGGACGGGACAAAAGTGGAGGCTCCGGGGAATTACCTGTTGGTGAAGAAAATTTTTACAATACTGTAAAAAAGGCAAATTTTTTTGGGACTCTCAACAAAAAAAATTAATGGCAGAAGAATTGGATAAAAGCAACAATCAAAATCAACCTAAATAATATTTGGACATCGATAAGCAGCAAAAAAAAAGAAGAGGAAACTTTTTTAGGATATTTCAACTATAAAATAAGGAAATCATCAAGCCAAGCAGAGTTCAGAGTAGCAAGAAAATCACGACTTCTACCCATCAGAGCAGAGGAGCCAAATTTTACGCAGTGACTAGAAGTTATTGGAGGACACAAGGAATCGAAATGCAGACGCAACAGTTCATCTTTGTTGCAGTTTGGTGAGTAATAAAGTTTTTTTTTTAATTAATAAAAAATACCATTTGAGCAGAAATTTTATTATTACAAAAATTTTTTTAAAAATAAAATATTTTTTTTTATGAACGAACAAAATAAAATAATTTTGTAAATAAGCGCCTACACGTAGATTACAATTATAACATAAGCGAATAAAAAAAAAATTTTTTTTTTAATAATAAGACATTGACATATGAGGGCGTATAAGTTTTGTTTGATGATAAAAAAAAAATTAATTTGATTGAGATAAAAAAGGGAAAGAGAAAGTTAAGATTTGAGGGTAATTATTTTGTAAAAAAAGAAAATCAACAAGTAGGTTGAAAAAAATTTTTTTTTAGGAAAAAGTATATGAATATAATATATATATGAATATAATATGTAAAAGTATATGAATATAGTATATAAATTATAAATATAATAATAAAAGTATAGAGATATAATTTTTTTTTAAATAATTAAGCATAAAAGTATTTGAGTATTTTTTTTCTTAGAGGATAATTATATTGTAATTCATTAAAATAAAGCCATAATAGGGTATATAAAGTTAAAGCCATTAGGAATTAACAAAATTCCGTCAAAAAATAAAATTAAAAAGAAATTTAAACAATTTAAACAAGTTGCAAAAAATAAAAGAAGCTCTCGCGAAATGAATGGGGTACAAGACAAATTTGACCAAACATTGAATGATTTACAAAATCAAAGAAGGGAAAGCAATAATATAATTGATAATACGTTGGAAAAATTTAGTAATTTGAAAATATCAGAGGGCATAGATAACAATGTAAATAAAAAAGTGTTTAGTGCAAAAGTAATACAAGAAATGCAAAAACAAAATTATTTGCTACTTAGAGAGTTAGAAAAATATAAACAAATAGCTAGTGGTAACATACCAAAACAAAACCAGGAACCGCAAAGAGTTATAGAAGTAAATGTGCCATTTCAAGCTATAGGACAAATGGAAGGGGCACGACAAAAAATAACAACTACACAAGGTAGGAGACAAAATTTTAATTCACATGAAAGAATGTATATAGTTACGTATGAACAAAGGAAACCCTTTAGAAATATCCCTTTAAACGCTGCTTTAATGACAATACCAAACTATGATGGGCGTCCGGAAACGCTAAGTGCGTTTGCTGAAGTAATAAGAGACATTTTGGAAACATATGGCCTTAATAGTGAAAAATGGATATTGAATACAATTGCAATTAAACTAAGAGGTAAAGCGCAGCTGTCGTTTGGAGGAACGGCCCCTGCATATGATAACATAGAACAACTGTTACAAGACTTCAAATTAACATTTAGAGGTATTCAGGATGCAGATACACTACGATTAGAAATGCGCAGAGTGGAGCAGGACGAAGAGGAAGCAGTAGCCGATTATAAACTAAGAGTATAAAATTTAGAACAAAGATTAATAACATTGTATGACTCATCCGTCGGCATGTGTGCATAAGAAAAAGATTATCAGAAGAGAAGAACAAGGATTGAATCATTGCAATGTTTTTTGTTCGGTCTAAGAGACCCACCTGAGTACAGAGTAGCAGCAATGAAACCAACTACACTTCGGCAAGCAGCAAGTATGGGAGTAAATTTAGAGGGACGCACTAAAATATTACAGAGACATGATAATTGTGCAACATCTCATAGAAATATAGCTACAGCACATAGAATGGAATCAAAAAGAAATAGTGCAGAAATGGCAGCAGATACTTCACCTCAAGACATTGGAGATTTGTGGGCTATGTTAGCTCCCATAGTAGCAAAAGTCAAAGTCGCTACAACAGTCAAATTAGAATGTAAATTTTGCAAAGGAGAGCATGACGTAAAGAATTGCGAAAAAATATTTAAAATGATAGAATCAGGAGAATTTATGAATCAAAAACAAGAAGTTGGTCAAACTAATAATAGGGAAAACCAATATTTCCCATACCCTTTTTGGGCTGCGCAGAATAATGGTCAAATGGATCATAAGCCTTTCTATAATCAGCAGGATTCAAGACCTGAATATAGCAATAGAAATAATATGAAAAATTGGCCAAATACATATTTCAAAAACAATAATTTTAGAGACAATAGCAATTTTAATAATGGCAGAAATTTTAATAATAAATATTAAAATTACCAAGGTCGTTTTTCAAATAATAATAAATTCTGGGGTAGAAATTTTGAAAACGGTAATAGAAATTTCGACAATGGAAATAACAATTTTGAAAATAATAAAAGAAACTTTGAGAATAATAATAGAAATTTTCAGAGCGGTTCTAGAGGACAAAATTTTAATCCTGGTATGAATAGGGATACAAATACACAAAGATTCTCAAATAATAATGGTATAAATGGAAATAATGCGATGAGAAATGACCAAAATAATCAAAGAATGAGTAATGTACAAAATCCTGGAAGAAATGTTGGAACTCAGCAGAATAATGACATCATTGATAAAAATAAAGGTCAGCAGAATTTAAACTTCTCAGGTGCTCATCACCGGGTGGCGATGAGCTAAAAAGTAAGGATAAAATTATAATTTCAGCAAAAGTAAGATATGCGAGTGCAAAAAAAATTCCGCCAGTAGTAGAATTTCGTAGTGACAGCCTTATCGGAGGATCTGGAACTTTTTTTATTGATAGCGGAGCTGATGTGTCTCTTATGAAAGAATCAGCACTACGCTACACAGAGTATGTATATCAGAGAATGCAAATACGTGTAGTAGGTATAACACAAGAAGAAAGTCTTACAAAAGGATCTCTTAATATTGATATAAACAATTTGCCGTGTTTATTTCATGTAGTGGATGATAATTTTTTAATAGACACAGATGCATTATTAGTTAGGTTCAAAATATATATGTATGTGTACAAAATAGAGATAAAAAGAAAGGATGCATACCGGAGTTACATGTAAATCCACATATTATTATAGGAAATGCATAAGTTTCAAACACGGATGGGAGAGCGTATATAAGATGTGTAAATACATCTAAGAAAGTTATTGAATTGGAAGCACCGATTGTTGAATTACTGGAATATGAAAAAGAGACATAAAAAGATGAGGATTATTGGGTGTATTCGGAAATGGTATAATTGAAATATGGAAGGTTGGTACGATTAAACTAGAAAGAAAACGTATACTCTCTGTCTTTGTCCATTTCAATTTTTTCGAAAATGTAATTGTCGACTGCAACGTCACCAAACTGTCAGGCGAGTACGGGTGGAAATAAAAAAACTAAAATTCTTGCAGAATAAATTAAAGCATCGCGACACGACAAATGTGCGTCGTTTTTTTTTGTCATCTGCGATTATACTTTGCAGGTTACAATTGATCATTAAGCATAAAAGTTTGAAGTTTTATTTGCATAAATATTAATTAATAGTTAGCTTAGATTAATTAATTAAAAAATTAAATAAGAACAATTTTAATAAGGTATGTAAATGTTTTAAATTATGAAATATTTGTTTTTAGTTAATTTGTTTATTGTTTATTTTTCAGCTAGAAAATTATATTAAATTCTATTGTTCCTTCAAAAAGTTATTTGAAATATAATTTACAAAGTAAGACTTTGATAAAACCAATTTATTGGAATTACTGCAGCTCAAAGCATCTCCAGGAGTTTATAATCATGCATGGTAATTTTGGCTACTTTTTTGCTTAGATAAAATGAAAGATAAAAAGCCCAGATAGTTCGTTAGTTATTTGATCATGGATTTGACAAAAGCCGAAGAGATCTAGAAGGCTTTTTTTGGGTATAGGAGAAGGACTCAGAGCAAATTAGACAACAAACTGATATCCGTGATTCATTATTTAAAAATAATAATCATTCAGATAGCAAAAGTCCAATTTGTGCAATTCTTAAATTTGGATTACTTAGTCAAAAATTAGATGAAAAACTTGAGAATACGGCAAAACTAAAAAATGTTGAAGAAAAAATATTAAAAATAAAAAAATTTGACAATTGAGAACTAGAAATTCCAGTAAGCCCTTTCCAGAAGAATTATCAATCGCCAAGTAAAATTTTCACACCTAACAAAAATACCCACAATTTTCAAAAAGCTAGTCCTCGACGTAAGTTACTTTTATCACCTAAACAAATTCCACCCAGTCCAGTTAAATACAGTCCAATAAAGGCTCTAGCTTACCAACGTTATCAGTCATTATTAACATCTGAGAAAAAAAAAATAGAATTGTATCCAGAAACATACAGTTTTCATGAAAAAAAAATAAGAAGCTTTGGAAGTTTTAAATTTGAAAAATATGAGTTACTTGCTTATTTTACCTTTATTATGATCTAATTCTGAAACCAACGGACGAATTGCTCCAGATGCAGATAGTGTTTTAAAATCATCATTTAAAACAAATATGATTTCAAACGTAGTATTAGAGAAACGACAAAATTTTAATGACAACATTATTGATATAGTTTAAAATCAACACGAGCAATTGCTATTAAGTATGGATCCACCTGTTCGTTTAACCAAAGAAAAAATTTGTATATGGCATCCAGAATTTCCTATTGAAACTTGCAAAGATATTGAAAAATCTGAGTCGCCAATTCCACCAAATGAAGAAAAAAGTATGTCTGCTCAAAGTGTATTGAAGAAAGCTAAAGAATTACAAAATGAAAATTCTCAAATAAATAAAGCCATTCAATGTCTTGCCGATAAGAAATTTAATTATCCATTTAATACAGGTAAAAAGTATTTTAAAAATTATGTTTAAATTTTTTTCAAAATTTAATTAAAAAATATAATTTTATATTAAAATATCAGAAGATGTCAAAAAAATTAACGCATCAATTGTGGACATACCACCACCAACTCCAACAAGTAATAAAATACCTGTGAATTCTGGACTCTTAAAACAAATTCCTCCAGCATTATGAGAAAAAGTACGTAACAGACAAGCAGCCTAAGCATTAGAACCAATGACAAGATCATTGGAATCAAAAAAATATGCACTTATACATTCTCTACATCCTGGACTCGCTAAACAATTAAGAAATATATTTTTTAGTGAAAATAAAAATGTTCTGCAAGTGGATTTTATTATTGAAAAATGAAACAATTCTTATGGCATTAAATTATCATCTAATGAATACATAGAACATATTCGTTTAATGTGTAAAATATTACCTTTATGGGCTAATATTTACAATGTTAGAAATGTAGAGCATTTAAAAATAGATAAAAATTATGATATGTCAAAAGTTATTAGAAGATTAGAAGTTATAGCTAATGAAAAAGCTAGTACATTGACGTTTATGAAATTTTTTATATAAATACAGAAAAATATCACTTTAATATAAAAAAAAAATTTTTTTTATTCCAAAAAGATATTTTTTTTAATTTTATAATTTAAAGGTATAACTTATTAATAAAAATTATTATCTCAAATTTAACTATAAAATTATAAGTATTATATACAGTAAGGAATGATTATAGCTATTGCGTAAATATATTTATAAAAAATATTTTAATTTTATTATCGTAATGATATATAATTTATCCATCAAGCATTGTTATATAATACAAAAATTATTTATTGAAATAATTTTACAATTTTAAATTCTTATTTCTAAATCTTACAAATAGGTATAAACTAAATTTATACAAAATTTTGTTAATAAAAAATATAAAAATAAAATAACTATTATTTACTTTACGACATTGATATTAGATTTTTCAAATATGTAGATCATTTTTGCGAATCGTTGTTTCCATTCATTTAAAGTTGAGTTGTTTACTTTAAATCTGAAAATATTACTTAGAGAATATCAATTTGACTGGTTAGACCTAAATACTAAATTTTGATTTACAATTATTTGAATAAAATTGAATAAATAAATTAAAACCAAATTGTACCAATTTTTAAATAATTCATATTTTTGGATAAAAAATCTTTTTAAAAAGAATTATGATAAAATTGTTATGGAAAAATCAGAAATAAAAAAATTAAAAAAAATAAATTCACTTTTTAAATATGTTTTTCTTTATTTTTACCAGTAATTAGGAAAGTCCATATTTAAAATTTATTTTTATGTTTTTTTGTATGGTCCATAAATTTTTATAAATGATGTTTATGAAATTTATCTTTAACATTTTAATTAAATTATTATTTGAAAACGAATAATAATTTTGGAGATACTGTATTTATGGTAAAAATCTGTGTCGTTTTCCTTTTTTTTGTTTTAAGTAGAAAATGTTGTGTATGGTCAGACAATTTGTTATAACATAAATTAAAAAAAAAAAAAATCAGTTCATCAAATCTTCTGTATTAAATTGTATTTATAATAATTAAAAAAAACCATTTAGACGTTAATAAATTAATGAAAAATTTTAAGAAGATTTTACTATAAACGTATTAACAATAAAAAACCGCGTGAAAAAATTTTACTGAAATTACCTCAAACACCAGTGAAACTTATGTAAATATACAAATTTAAAGGTCGTATAAATAACGCGAATTTTCCGAAAATATTTGCAAAGCATTGCAGATTATGTGGAATTAGTTCTTTATGAAAGGCAAATAAAATACGCGGTTTAAGTTTTCAAAATATTATTCAGAAACAGATTTTGATGGTCCCATATCCAATTTTGATCAAAATTTTGATATAATATATTGAGATTGAATTCATCATTTGACATTTGAATTTTATTTGGATATTCTACAATTTTCAGGATGTGATTTAAAAATGTATAGGTTCATTATCGTTTTTTTCGCAAAAAAATATGATAAAAAATTACTCATGGAGCGGGAAACCGCGCATTTTACAATTAATTTATTTACGTATTAATATAATTTATTAAAATTAATAATTTATTAATTATTCACGTAGTTGTAATTATTAGTTAATTAAGTTATTTATTATAAATATTTTATTTATTACCTTAATTTTATTTAATTATATAAAGGTAGTATACTATATTATATAGTATTCGTTAATTCAAAAATATTATAGCAGATTTCTGACGGTCATAGATAAATCTCTATAACCGTTAGAAAACTGTTTATCAGTTTTGTGACTAGTATATATGCCAATGCATTGCTGGACACTATTGGACAGCTGTGTTTATAATTATATGCTATATTTATTATCAACAAAGGAAAATTAAATAAATATTTTATAATACATGGATATTGAAAACGCTGTAGTTATATTTTTGAATTTACTGAATATTAATGATGATGATTCTGACGAAGAAGTTGATATTGAGGAATTTAATGCAATGTTTAATAACCACCGTTGCAACCTCAGAAAAAAACCAAGAATTCAGAACTATATAGAAGATTGTGTCCATCGTTATAATAACGTAGAATTCCAACAAAATTTTAGGTTTGTATTTACTATGTTTATTTACTTAAATTATCATTTTTAATTGCATATACAGGTTATTATTTAAGACATTTAATTACCTATTGTTAAATGATTATTGTTTATCACCTTTTTTATTCACGTGATTTAATTTAACATGTTTTGGAGTCCAGGTATACTGTCCATATAAGAACCCTGGCATAGCAATATATGCATTATAAGAGCTATTGACTGATTATGTTTATTGAATAATCATTTGAGTGAAAACGTCAGTATGTTTTGATCAAGTCCATAATGCATATCGGTCTTGTATGAACAGTACATTATGAACTAGATATTGTATACATCATTTTTAATACAATCTAAAATTAATAATAATAATCATTAAGTATAACTAATTATTTTCAGATTACGTAAGGGTACATTCCAGTTTCTATTCAACCTCATAGGTTCAACTCTTGATGGAGACTTAAATGCTCCAGGACGAGGAAGAATTAGTGCTGAAAAACAAATTCTCATATCTCTGTGGATGCTGGGGACTCCTGATTCATTTCGGTAGTACTTTTTGCATAAAATAAAATTTTTAATTTAATTTTTTTTAATTTTTTACTTCAAAATCCTATAAAATGCTGTATATCAGATCTGTAACAACTAAATTTAATGTTGCGGATGCAACTGCTTGGTCAAGTTTAAGAAGAGTAGTTGGTGCTCTTTATAGATACAGAAATGTTTTTATAAGGTGGCCAACTCAGGAAGGATGCAGGCAAACATCAGATGTTATTGAAGCACGATTTGGTTATCCTGATGCTTTGGGAGCTGTGGATGGAACCCCCATTAAAAATTGTCCTCCTAAAGCCAGCAGGAGAGATTATATAAACCGAAAGAAATTTACTTCCATTCAGCTTTAGGTAATGCATTTTATGTATGCACACTATATCAAATATTAGCTTTTGGCAGATTTTTATGGTTATAATAAAATAACATATACATATTTGATTTTATAAGGTTGTATGCAACGAGCGATTGGAATTTATCCATTGCTATTGCGCCATTCCAGGTTCAGTGCACGATGCACGAGTTTTCAGGTACTCAGGTATACAAGATATAATTCATGATGAAAATCTTGGAAGATATCATATATTAGCTGACAGTGCATATACCTTACAAGAACGTGTTATGACGCCATTCAAGAATTATGGATTTTTATCGATGGAAGAAAAACAATACAATAAAACGCACTCTAGTGCAAGATGTATGGTAGAATGTTCTATTGCTCTACTAAAAGGCCGGTGGACATGGTTACTTGATAGAATATCAATGCGACGAATGGACCTTTTGCCTTATTATATAATTACATGTTGCATCCTTCACAACCTGTGCTTGAAAAGAAACAATGAGCTTTATATTCCAGAAGAAATACCCGAAGCACCTGAATACAGAGGTCCTCTAGGAGTAAATCGTCCAGCATGGCGAGCAGGACGAGCTGAACGTAATAGAATAAGAAATATTGTAAATGGAGATGAATAAAATCTGAAAACTTGCATATTTAATTTTCTTTCAGAATTTCTACCTATTCCTACCAACAGGATAAAAAAATTTAATCAACTTATAATTTTCAAAAATAAAATTATATTATTTTTTCAAATTATTTTTTTTCAAATTTCTTTTGATTAAAAATTTTATCATTATTTAAAATAATTTTTATTATTCTTTTTTCTCGTCTATATCTGATCTGCAAAATATAATTGTTTTATTTTAAATAAATATTATATATATATATTACTAGCATAGGTGAGAGGGGGGGCTGCGCCCCCCCTGATCTATTCCCGGTGTTGTTGTTATTGATTTTTTATTATTATCATGTTGTTATTGTCCAAAATATATATCAATGCCAAAAAAAAATTAACGCCTTGAAATAAGCTAAAATTTTTTTCTTAATGTAGACCTTTTACCAGTTCAAATGTGACCAATAAGATAAAATTTGTAGTAAATTCAAAGGAATGGTGTAATTTTGAGAATGGGCCAAATCAGGCTATTTTTGGACCTTTAAACAGACATATTTCGGGCCCATGAGGTGCTAGAGGACTAAAACTTTAGCTGAGGGACTTTTTTATCACCCCAAACTATACCCTAAAATTTGAGTTGAATATATATAATACTAGCAAAAGTTGGAGGGGGGGGCTCTGCCCCCCCTGTATAGCGTTTACTTCTGTTTCTGTTGCTTAAGAAAATCATTTCACTGCACATTTAAAATTATGCAAACACATTAAGAGTTTTCAGAGGAGCCTAGTTCTGTCCCCAGTAAAGTTATAATTATTAATTACGGAAAAATATTTGAAAAGTTATTTGAGAGACTATTTCTAATCCCAAAGATTAGATATTAATATTATTATTTCTTATGAAATCGACGTGTTTCTCCCGAACGAACAGAATCTATAGCATTTTAGTCTTAATATCTCGTGTACCATTTTGGTATTCTATAGACTTAGAGACTTCAAGACCTATTATGAATCATGTTAGTCGGCTAGTAATTTCATAATTTAAACTTCGCATTATTAACTGGATATGCAATTTTTTCGGTAATTTTTGATCTAGAGAATTTAAGACCTCAGAATAAAAATTTATCAAATAATTTTCAGAGGGGCGTCTTTATAGTTCTAATAGTTTGTAGCGAAAACAATATAAATTGCTAATAATACAGTCATTTTTAAATAAAAAATCGTACATTTGACTCCTGGATATGCAAAATCTAGTTTTTTAGAGGGCCCTAATTTTTCGTTAATGATAAACTCAATTAACTAATTTGTAAAAAAATTAATTTATGATACAACAATCATGTTTTTGTTTTCTGAATAGTAAAGAATCTATAAAATTTCCTAAATTTTTCTCTATTTTTTTTATTTTACTGCAAATTATCAAAAAATTATTTTTGAAAAATCTAAAAAATTTTTCAGACTTCAAAAAAATTTTACATATTTTTAAAGAAGCGTCCGTTTTTTATGCAAATATATCGGAATACGTATAAATTAGTGCGGAATCGAGTTATACCAACTTCGACAATAAAATTTTATCATATTTAGAAGTTATTTCACTTTTTAATCAAATTTTCAAAAAAATTTATTTTTTCCAAAAATAGTAAAAATTGAAAATCTCCAAAAGTACGGTAACTGAGTTCCAAAACTATGGCTTATGTTACCCGCTGACTTTTTCTCTATATTTTGACACTTCATTTTGACATTGATTCAACCCTGGTGATGAAACGCATACAGACACAGACCCACAAATAGATTATTATAAATACCACAAAAAATAAAAAAATTTAAAAAAATTTTCCGACCAGCTTCAAAAATATTTTATAAAATCTTTAAGATACCTCCGTTTTGAATAAAAATTTAGGAGAATACGCAAGAATTGGTGCCAAATCGAATACTGCAAAGTGTGACGGTAAAATTTTTCGATTGTCTCAAGATATTTTAATTTTTGTTAAAAATTTTTTAAAATTTTATCAAGTTCAAAAACACTAAAAATTGAATATCTCCAAAAGTACGATAGCTGAATCGCAAAACTATGGCCTATGTCACTCGCGGACATTTTTTCTTTAATTTGACACCGGTTTTATATAATTTCGTTCACTGGTTTGACCCTGATGATAATACACACACACAGACACACAGACACACAAATAAATTTTCAAATATATATAGTAGTAAGAAAGATAAGATAAGATAAGATAAGATATAGTAAAAAATTTAAAAAAAAATGATGAAATTTTAAAGATACCTCCGTTTTGAATAAAAATTTCAGAGAATACGTAAAAATTAGTGCTGAATTGAATACTATGAAGTGCTATAGCAAAATTTTTCGATAGTATCGAGATATTTCAATTTTTGATAAAATTTTTAAAAAATATTATCAAGTTCAAAAATACTAAAAATTAAATATCTCAAAAACTACGATAGCTAGTCAGAAAATATAGGGCCTATGTCACCCGCATTTTTTTTTTCTTCATTTTGACAACGGTTTCATGCCAATCGGTTCGGTGGTTCTTGAGTCATTAGGGTACAGACAAACAGACAAACAGACAAACAAACAAATAAATTTTCAAATATATATAGTATTAAGATATATATGTATATGGGCATATCCATTACTTTTCATACAAAAGTGTGCGCACCCATGACTCCGATCGGTCTCAAATTTTTAGAGTTGGTTTGAGGTAATAAACAACTCAGCCAGCTAAAACTTCAGCCATTTTGCAGGACAGGTTGCCGAGATACAAGCTTTAAAAGGCCCAAAAATAGCTGTTTTTAGCCAATTTTCAAAAATTTACTGGGCTTCAAGGATTAGTCCAAAAAACATCCAGATGGTCTCATTTTTTTCCTTGAACTTTCAACTTTTACAAAAAAAATTTTCAAAAAAATTCATGAAGTTGATTTTTACTGGCATTGATTTTTACTGGCATTGATTAACGTAAGATTCATTTTATCGAAAAATGCTGATTTTTGAACTTAAATTGTGACTCAGCATCATTAGCTAAAGACTTTTGATTGGTCTCATTAAAAGCGTAAGGTATTCAAATAAGACCTTAAACGTTAAAAAAGCTCATCAGAGACCGGAGATATAAGCAATTAAAAGTTTGCTGTTTCAGAAAATATCGATTTTTTAACAACTTTAATCGTCTGCAAAATTTTTCTCTGAGCACTTTAAAGGCTGAAAATTTCAGTCAAGCTTCTTTTAATATTAAAAAAAATTCCCTAAAAATTTGTGCGATGGTATTGGCTTCTGTTCGTAGATATAAGACTCTGAAAATGTGTAATAATTGGACCAATATTGGCCAATAAGTGGTTAAGGGGTCGATCAACAAATTTTTCTTCTTCAATATTCGAATAGCCAGGGAAAAATAAGCTGATTTTAAAAAAAAATTTTTATTTTTGACCGAAAAATAAGCAAATTATCATCATTTTAAGATTTTTAAAAAAATTTTCCAAAAATCCCAGTTTTAGGGTCATTATACAGTATTCTAACTTGAAATAATGATAACTCGCTTATTTTTCGGTCTAAAATAAAAATTTTTTTTTTAAATTGTCGAATTTTTTCCTGGCTATTCGAATGTTTACAAAAAAGAAACTTCTTATATGCAAAAATTAGTTTTTTGGGCCAAAAACTACCCTAATACATAGACAAAATAAAGTAAGTTCTAAAGTAATTTGCCAGAAAAAAATAATTTTTGCATATAAGAAGTTTCTTTTTTGTAAATATTCAAATAGCCAGGAAAAAATTCGAAAATTTAAAAAAAAAAAATTTTTATTTTAGACCGAAAAATAAACGAGTTATCATTATTTCAAGTTAGAATACTGTATAATGACCCTAAAACTGGGATTTTTGGAAAATTTTTTAAAAAATCTTAAAATGAAGATAACTTGCTTATTTTTCGGTCAAAAATAAAAATTTTTTTTTTAAAATCAGCTCATTTTTCCCTGGCTCTTTGAATATTGAAGAAGAAAAATTTGTTGATCGACCCCTTAACCACTTATTGGCCAATATTGGTCCAATTATTACACATTTTCAGAGTCTTATATCTACGAACAGAAGCCAATACCATCGCCCAAATTTTTAGGGAATTTTTTTTAATATTAAAAGAAGCTTGACTAAAATTTTCAGCCCTTAAAGTGCTCAGAGAAAAATTTTGCAGACGATTAAAGTTGTTAAAAAATCGATATTTTCTGAAACAGCAAACTTTTAATTGCTTATATCTCCGGTCTCTGATGAGCTTTTTTAACGTTTAAGGTCTTATTTGAATACCTTACGCTTTTAATGAGACCAATCAAAAGTCTTTAGCTAATGATGCTGAGTCACAATTTAAGTTCAAAAATCAGCATTTTTCGATAAAATGAATCTTACGTTAATCAATGCCAGTAAAAATCAACTCCATGAAACTTTTTGAAATTTTTTTTTTGTACAAGTTGAAAGTCCAAGGAAAAAAATGAGACTAGCCGGATGTTTTTTGGACTAATCCTTGAAGCCCAGTAAATTTTTGAAAATTGGCTAAAAATAGCTATTTTTGAGCCTTTTAGAGCTTGTATCTCGGCAACCCTTCCTGCAAAATGGCTGAAATTTTGGCTGGCTGAGTTTTTTATTACCTCAAACCACCCCTGAAAATTTGAGACCGATCGAAGTCATGGGTGCGCAAACTTTTGTATAAAAAGTAATGGATATGCTCATATATATATATACTATAGGGGGCTCCGCGCGACAAACCCCGTAAAGGGTAAAGTAAAGAGTAATGTTATGTCCGATGATAAAATAATATCATATAATTATATTACATTTTCCTTATGAGTCTTTCCATGCCAAAACAGCAATGGTTGACAGGGGGGTCGTCGGATCGGCCTCAAATTTTCCTCATGTTTTTATAACACTAAGACAGGAAAATCCTGAAATTTTCAGCCCTTTAGGTCTTAATTAAACAGCCCGAGTTATGCCCAATCAAACTCATTAAGTGGCTCTCAATCAGCTTTAGTGCTTTTTGGGAAAATGTTTAAAAATTTTAAAAAACAGCTTGAAAAAATATTCTGAAAAAGTATAAAAGTATATATGTAGGAAAATCCTCATTAAATCGATTTCTGCCATTAGTTTTTCGGGAAAACTCCGGAAAATGGGAAGACGTGTTTTTGGAAAAACCGAAATAACTCTTTTGCCGCCATTTTTTTTATAAAATTTTCTTCAAATGAAATCCCATCAAACTAGCCATAAAATATTTTCTATTTCGGCCAATAAGGATCGATTTTAAACTGTTTTAGATTATTTTTACATTTTTTATACTTACATAGTTACATATATCAATCTAAATAAATATCAATATAGAATGAATCAATATAAAAATGGTAGTTTTTGACAATATCTTTACTGCCAAATTTTGTTGAAAAGAGCAATTTTTTTTTTGTTTTCAACTATTTTTTCCCTGGCTATTTGATTCTGAAAGAAAAAGTCAATTTATATATGTAATCCTTTATGGTTTATTACATAATTATGTTAGTATCAAAAATGTAAAAATAATCTAAAACAGACTAAAATCGATCCTTATTGGCTGAAATAGAAAATATTTTATGGCTAGTTCGATAGGATTTTGGTTGAAGAAAATTTTCAAAAAAAAATTAAAAAAAAAAACGGTGGCAAAAGAGTTATTTCGGTTTTTCCAAACACAAGTTTTCCAATTTTCCGGGGGTTTCCCGAAAAACTAATAACGTAAATAAAACATAAAAACTAATGAAGTGAAATCGATTTACTGGTGGTTTTCCTATATATATGGGCATATCTCACCAAGTGGTTATATTGCATATATGAGGGTTTTAATGAAAATCCAGGTTTCTGTTAAAAAAAAAAATTATTGAAATTTATTTAAATATATTTCTTCTCAAGCCTCAAGAAATTTTTTTGCCTAATTTCTTTAATTATTATGAAATAACAGCCTTGGAATGATTCGAAACCCTAATATTTTGTTGGTAACCTTGTTAAGTTTTTTACATTCTTAACATTACAGAGGGAATGCCGTAAAACTATTTGCCTTTTTATAAATAGATTTTGATAAATTAATAATATATTTAATTTCTTCACATAATTAAAACAGTGTGCTCCTTTGCTAAAAAAAATTCTGCCAGCTGAAATATTGGTAACCACATTTTCAAATAAATCCGACCAAAGAAAGTTTCTTAAGCCACAAATGAATGCCGTGAACAATTTTTACTTCTAACTATTCTCAAAATTCTGTACAATGTTTCACAATTTGAAAGTGATTTGAGAAAAACTGGTGCCTCCAATAATTTAGTAGATATCGACATCAAAAGGCTTTGTTGTCGATGCGTAATTTTGGTACTAAAATCACATTTTTTAATGGCACTCGTTCAATTTTTAAAAAATCTTCGCAAAATCTTTTGTGATTTATGTAAAATTTTATAAGATTTCAGTTAAAAAAAACGGCATAGCTTAATTCAATGCGTTGTATGTATAAACTGCAGTTTTATATAAACTAATCGTACAATTTCGAAGCGTTGTTTACCAATAACCTAAAAATATCAAACGTGTAAGAATTACGTATATTTCATTCTTATAGTTCAAAAAAGATGTTTTTGATTTGAATTCAGTGCTTTAAAAAAATAAATAAAATTTTGTAGTTGTAGGTCATACTTAGTGGATCATTAAAATCTATATTTCAAGAAATATACATTTTGAAAAAAATCAAAAACTCTAAAAAAATGTTTGAAAAATCATAGAAGGCACACTAAATGATTTAATAAATTATAATAAGATAATGCGATCATATTTTAACCAGTGGTGGATTCAGAAAAGGGCCTAAAGGGTGGGGTACTGAAGTAAAATTTTGTATGTTTTCTTATGAAATTTGTATAAAAAAACAAAATCATGAATAAGAAACATGCATTTTTTGGAGCTCAGGGGAGAAAATCACCCTTACCACCTTCCTTTTGATCCACCCATGATTTTAGCAGTAGTAAAAAAAAAATTAGGTATAACAATAAAGAATTTTTAAAATAATTATTTAGTAATAGGAAGTTTAAAGACCAATAATTTGAATGCTTTGAGTGATTTTTTGAAACAATCAGGAACTTTTCTTACATATTAAAATTTTATAAAACTGCAAAAATAAAAATTTTTTTTAAATAATTTTTTAATAACTAATATGTTAACTATATTTTAGACTTAATGTGAGCAATGAGTTAAAGATTCAGGGAGCTTAGCCTAGCTATACATATAGCGCAGTCGGTAGAACATTTAATTTTTTGTTTATAAAAAAATTAAAAATTTATCTTCTTATTATTGGTTTTTGGACAGAAATAAAATTTATTGTTATATACCTCTATATTTTCCAGTATTTTTGAGAACTAATTTCATCATTTAGTAATTATAACCTTAAATATATTTTTTAATTTAAGAAGTTCATTTATCAAACGCCGTAGCTTAAAATTAAGTTACGCAAAGAAAATCTTAATTCATATTGTTTTATTAAACTTCTGTCCAAATTTCATTAATGTGCTCTCAAAAATAAAATTTATTTTATAAAATTAGAAATATAACCACTTGGTGAGATATGCCCATATATATTCTTTCAGAATATTTTTTCAAGTTATTTTTTATCATTTTTTAGCTTTTTCGCAAAAAAAACAGCTGATCGAGAGCCACCCAATGAGTTTCATTGGCCGTAACTCGGGTTATTTAAGACCTAGAGGGCTAAAAAATTTAGGATTTTCCTGTTTTAATGTTATAAAAACATGGGGAAAATTTGAGGCCGATCCGACGACCCCCCCTGTCAACCATTGCTGTATTGGCATGGAGACTCTTATATAAATTTATAAATTAAAAATACCTAACATGGAATGGTTCACAAAAGAATTATATAAATTAAATTTAAAGGTATTTTTAGTCTGAGAAAAAATAATCTTAACTCATTTAAAAAAATGCATTATAATATTAGTAAGATATAATTATACAAATAAAGAGAATTATAAAAATAGGTTTAATTCCATTATAAATTTTATATTTACACTAAAAATTTAAAAATGTTTAAAAAGTAATAATTTAGTTTTATTTAAAGTTTACCATAAATTATGTATGCACACAATGTTATTGAACAAATTAATTTATTTATGAATTGGCCTAATATATACAAAAGGAATAATAAATAATTTTAAATTTAATCAGTATTACTAAAAATAAAAATATGGATTTTTAATGAATAAGAAAGTATAGTAATCTAGTATATAGTAATTCGCTAGAAAAAAGGTCTGTTTATTTTCTTATTCATTTTACACTACACTTGAGTAATACCTTATTAAAAATTTGATTCAAATTTTTAACTATAAAGCATTTAAAATTAAAATGTTGTATAAAATGAAACTGAAAATGGATTTTAGGCTCAAGCCAAATGCAAATTAAATTTCAACATATTAAAAGGTTAGTTTGCAACTGCGATATTGTTTGCGATACAATATCTAATTAATTATAAGACACAAAAAATATTTAAATTAATATATTACTCAAGTTTCGCTTAGTTCTGTAGCTCAAACCAGGTTCTATATAATAGACTTAAAATATATGCGAATTATAGTTAAAAAAAATAACATTTGAATATTCTACTTTAAATTTGTTTAATATAATATTTTATAGTTTAGCAAAAATTTCCAAGCTGCACAGCGCTTAAATTGAATAAATTTCTATTTTATTTAAAAAGGTTATAATTTAATAATAATTTCTATTTCTTAATCATCAGTAGCACTAAACGCAGGAGAAGATATTAATTAAAACTTTTTTTCTTCAGCTCGTTAACTTTATTTAATCTTTATCATGTATGGTGGCTGCTTAAAACTAAATCATTTTTAGCATGCTCAGACTGTATCAGGTCTGTCTTATTGAAATGTTAATAACTATGTAAGTAAATGCTTCTGAAAAAAACCTGAAAGACAAAAAATAAATTACAAACTTGAACAAATTTAGTGTGCGTTATTGCATTTTATTATAAAACATTATATTTTCTTAATTTATCTCACTTTCATATATGAAATAAGTATACTGCTTCATTTAATTAAGTTCACTTCAAGACTATTTTGCAGCGGTAACTTCCAGCTTCTATGGATTATTTCTGCAGATAACACTTTAAAGCATTTTCATATCTTGACAATAATCTGAAAATAGTTTAAAAAATACATTCACAAAGTATAAATTTTTCTGAAACCTGATTTAATTATACTTATAAATAAACTCTAATTATCAAACAGTGAATATTTATATATTCAAAATGTGCTATACTTATCTAATTAATAATATGAGCAAACTTTATTTTATTTTGATGTATTGAAATTTTTCTAAAAAAGCGATCGAACCTGAAAAATATAAAATATGATAAATATAATTACATAATTTTAGGTTATAAAGTATTATCTCACAAAAAGTCTATTTTTTCAAAAATTCCAAAATTTAATAATGATGACAAGATAAAAATTTTATTTAGAAAATTTTTATTTAACAATTGATATTAATATATTATATTCTTATATTTATATTTTTTAATATCAATATGATTTCAAAAAGAATCTGTCCGCTGATCGCAGTTGTGATATGCATATAAATACATGCACACATTTCTACAGTAAAATGTTGGTAATGTAGGTATTCATATGATGCTATTAATAAAAAAAACTCCTTTTTGAAATTATTTTAGAATTTTATAATTTGCAAATATAAGTCTTCATATTTTTATCATTAAATAAACATATCTTTATTTTATCTTAAATAATAATTTGAAATAATTTTAAGAGAAAATTATCAATTAATTTTTTTTTTTATTTTTATTATTTTGTTATAAAATAAATGTTTAGAAGAAATCGTAGATATGCTTTTTATATATTTTAGTACATTAATGTAACAATTATTACACGCATAAATGATAAATTACGTTATTTGATTAAACTTAAAATAAAACAACAAGAACCAGAATTTAATCACAAACAATGCTTTATAGCTGCAACTATTATAAAAAAGTATTAAATTTTATTTTTTGATGATACTATCAACAAGTGATCTCATTAAAAGAAGGTTTTCTTGTCTGTATTCTTTAGTGTCAGTTGCTTTCTTTTCCTGCAAGTTTAAGAACCTTTCAGTTTGCTCAGACTTTTCTGTAATAAAAATAAAAGTTTTTTTGTATACAAAATAAATATAGTGTATGCAGGTATAATAAATTTTTTTATTCCAGTATCGAGTCCAGTATGTAAATTTTTTAAAAATTGGTAATAATAAAATATTTATAAATAAAGAATGAGAGTCAACAATATAACTTACTGCAAGCCTTTTTTTCTTTGTTTAAATCATCGTCAGGCATTTGAAAAGAAGCCCCAGCTTGCCATTTCTTTTTGGACCATCTCTTTAATCCCCATAATTTATGCATTTCCTGAAAAAAATGAAACAAATTTTTAATAATAAATTTAAATTATCAATTTATGGCAGGTTGATAAAATAAATTTTTTAAACAAAATATCATATTATCAAGACATGGAAATATATTGAAAAAAGCTTACTTTATAAAAAAAACAATCAATCAGATCATTGCCAGTCCGGTCGTTATGATCACTTACTTTTCGAAACTGATCTTTTAAATTGGTTACTTTTACTTGAATTTGGGGCATAGTGTTGTAAACGTTCTTTGCATTCATTCCAGAACTTTTTATCATTTTTTCCAAAAAGATCTTTGTTATCACTATATAATTTAAGTAAAAGCTCCGTTTCATTTGGCTGCCAATCAGATATTTCTTAAATAAAAATTAAAATTAGCTTCAGCAATTACTTTTCATACATTAAGTATAATGCTACTAAAAGATCAAAATGATAATTTAATACATTTAAACTGGTGAAACAAATTATATTATTATAATCTTATGCAACTTACTGCTTCCAATTTTATTATTTTTTTTTCTATTTTTATTTGGAGGGGGTGGTGCTTCTTCTTCGTCGTCTTCATTGAATGCCAATTCTCCTTCCGAAGAATCATCACTTAAATTAATCGGATTTTCTTTAAAGAAATCGCTGACTATTTCTCCAGCAAAGTTATCTTCACTTTTCATTTTAGCAGCAGACTTGTCTACCACTAATTTTTTATTTGCATTTTCTGATTGCAAGTACTCGAGGAATTTTTGTGCAGCATAATACTCATCTACATACAGTAAAAAATATAAATATATTGATACAAATTTATTGCAAACACTACTTGTGATAAAAATATTCCATATATACCTTCTTTAGATTTGCAAAATTCAATAGGAGTCATTGACACATAATGCATTTTACTGTCATTTAAAACGTCTACCATAGGAATTACTACTTCTTTTAAAACCTCTGGATAACCCATAAGCCTAGCGCTATTTTCTACGAGACATTTAGCATACACAGGATCTGTCAGAAATAAATATAAATTTATTATTACATCTTTATTTATTACATCTGTCAAAAACAAATACGCGAGAACAGAATAGAAATTACAGTAACAAAGCACATACATCCACGTGAAAATTTATATAAAATACATGCTGTCAAGGGGTTTATTCATATGTATAAAATATGTTGTAATAATTTTCATAATTTTAATGCGGATCTCGTGGAAATTTGTGCGTATGTAAACGTGTACTTAAAACTAGTATTTGCTAAGAAATGTAAAAAAATAGGACAAAAAGAAAAAATATACCTTCAGCAGCCAATTTCTTTTGTTTTTCAGTTGCAAAAACAGGAACATCCTGGTTTTTTGTATCTTTAATCATAATTATAGTCCTCTCTTCCATATTTATTAATTATATTAAATTTATCTGTGATTTTATATGATACTATTATATACCTATAAATTTCAGTGCTTATTATATGCGAAGAGCCGACTGATTTATATATATAAATTAACGGCAGCAACGACGCGATGGCTACGATAAACACCACTTGAGTCACATCAACACCGCAGGCAATAATGTTTCACGTAGTTTAGTCATGCCATTTTATGTAACATGTAAAATCAATCGCAGGTTACACGTACGATGAAAATACGTGAAACTTTCTCGCCCGGGATGCAAAATTCAAGGAGGGAATTTTGAAAATTCAGATTTATTTTCATAACCGCAAATCTTACGTTTATAATAAACGAGGGAGGGAAATACGTGTTACTCTGTTGGAAAGAAAATAGCTATACCTTGTGAAAGTATAATTATGTTCTGACTTGTTCCATGCAATTTTTATTTGGTTTATATTCATCATGGAAAGTAGAATAATTTAACCTGGGCCGGTGAACATTTTGCCCCTTTAAGTATAGCTATATTGGTAACAACCCCCCACATTCATGTTTTCTATATAATCCCGAATAGAATCTGAAGTATGGGCCGATCAGGCCGTATCTGGGCCGGATCAGCCCATACTTTCGATTCTATTCGGGATTTAAATGGATAAAGATTATAATGAACATTTGAATATTTTTTTAATATTGTGAAATATTTATTTTTATTTTAAATATTAATTATCCGAATGCAAAATATAATTAAAATCTCAGCAAAAAGTTTTGTTTGCAATTTTTAGAAATTACAAATTTTTTTTATTTTTGACTCCGACCATAAAATAACATCTTTATAGTGCATATTATTACTCTTATAATACTTATAATAAATAACCTCATAAAAATTAATAAAATTGTCTTGGCCCGTTCTGTCGTTATAATTGTGGCAATCTTGAAACTGAATTTTCAGTTCCCACATTTTAGTTTCATAGGCTAATCGAGATCTTGAAAAATTGAGTTTGCGTAACTCATGTAAAACTTTTCTCCAAAATAAATCATTATTTCTCAGCTTCATGTCCAAAAACTTTTTGTAAAAAAATATAAGCTTGCTTACTTCTTCATTTTCCATGATAATATATATTTTGTTTGAATTTAATATAAACTTAATATATAAAATATACGCATCAGAATGCAGATCAACGCACAAGAATCGAGATGTAATAGTAACGAGCTCCATCGACGCGCAACGAGAGTTTATAGGTTTATTTGCCAATCATTTATATCACACCTGCCATAATGTAATGTAATGAAATATTTATCATAAATAATTTAGTTAACTAATAATTACGTGAATAATTAATAAATTATTAATTTTAATAAATTATTAATACGTAAATAAATAAATTTAAAAATGCGCGGTTTCCCCCTCCAAAGTACAAGATATGTGTTAATATGTATTTTTAGGGCGCGTTCATAGTGGAACAGTAGGGTAGGTAGAGTAGGTCTCCTAGTCTCGTTACGAAATGGTATTTATCAGATATTTATACACTTTTTTATCGTTTCCTAGGATCGGTTTCAAAGCATACGTAGTATCTGGTGATCATGATAATCGCGAATCACATCTCAAAAAGCGATAATAATGTGCAAAAATGCCATTTCGTAATGAGACTAGGAGACCTACTCTACCTACCCTACTGTTCCACTATGAACGTGCCCTTATGTATTTTAAGAAATTATAGAAATTTAACAATCGACATTTGTGATTTTTTAAATTATAAGCAGAATATATACATGAAATAAACATCCCTTTTGGATTTTTAAAATCATCTGAGATATTAATATTAAAAAAAAGAGATTCTTTGTTTTTTGAATTGGAAAAAATAAAATTGTAAAAAAATCCAAAAAATAGTTGGACACATATCAATTTAAATAACGAATAGACAATTTTTCAAATAACATAATGCCTCAAGATTTAAGAAAAATTGTTTTTAAAAGTGATTCTGGTACATATAAATATTTAAATATACGTGTTTTATTAAATCTACAATTATGAATGATTCTATCAAAAATGATAGCGAATTTAATTTTCCAACTTTCAATGAATGGAAACAACGATTCGCAAAAATGATCTACATATTTGAAAAATCTAATATCAATGTCGTAAAGTAAATAAAAGTTATTTTATTTTTATATTTTTTATTAACAAAATTTTGTATAAATTTAGTTTATACCTATTTGTAAGATTTAGAAATAAGAATTTAAAATCGTAAAATTATTTCAATAAATAATTTTTGTATTATATAACAATGCTTGATGGATAAATTATATATCATTACGATAATAAAATTAAAATATTTTTTATAAATATATTTACGCAATAGCTATAATCATTCCTTACTGTATACAATACTTATAATTTTATAGTTAAATTTGAGATAATAATTTTTATTAATAAGTTATACCTTTAAATTATAAAATTAAAAAAAATATCTTTTTGGAATAAAAAAAAATTTTTTTTTATATTAAAGTGATATTTTTCTGTATTTATATAAAAAATTATTTCTTGGTGTTAGTATACAAAAAATTTCATAAACGTCAATGTACTAGCTTTTTCATTAGCTATAACTTCTAATCTTCTAATAACTTTTGACATATCATAATTTTTATCTATTTTTAAATGCTCTACATTTCTAACATTGTAAATATTAGCCCATAAAGGTAATATTTTACACATTAAACGAATATGTTCTATGTATTCATTAGATGATAATTTAATGCCATAAGAATTGTTTCATTTTTCAATAATAAAATCCATCTGCAGAACATTTTTATTTTCACTAAAAAATATATTTCTTAATTGTTTAGCGAGTCCAGGATGTAGAGAATGTATAAGTGCATATTTTTTTGATTCCAATGATCTTGTCATTGGTTCTAATGCTTTGGCTGCTTGTCTGTTACGTACTTTTTCTCATAATGCTGGAGGAATTTGTTTTAAGAGTCCAGAATTCACAGGTATTTTATTACTTGTTGGAGTTGGTGGTGGTATGTCCACAATTGATGCGTTAATTTTTTTGACATCTTCTGATATTTTAATATAAAATTATATTTTTTAATTAAATTTTGAAAAAAATTTAAACATAATTTTTAAAATTCTTTTTACCTGTATTAAATGGATAATTAAATTTCTTATCGGCAAGACATTGAATGGCTTTATTTATTTGAGAATTTTCATTTTGTAATTCTTTAGCTTTCTTCAATACACTTTGAGCAGACATACTTTTTTCTTCATTTGGTGGAATTGGCGACTCAGATTTTTCAATATCTTTGCAAGTTTCAATAGGAAATTCTGGATGCCATATACAAATTTTTTCTTTGGTTAAACGAACAGGTGGATCCATACTTAATAGCAATTGCTCGTGTTGATTTTAAACTATATCAATAATGTTGTCATTAAAATTTTGTCGTTTCTCTAATACTACGTTTGAAATCATATTTGTTTTAAATGATGATTTTAAAACATTATCTGCATCTGGAGCAATTCGTCCGTTGGTTTCAGAATTAGATCATAATAAAGGTATAATAAGCAAGTAACTCATATTTTTCAAATTTAAAACTTCCAAAGCTTCTTATTTTTTCTTCATGAAAACTGTATGTTTCTGGATACAATTCTATTTTTTTTTTCTCAGATGTTAATAATGACTGATAACGTTGGTAAGCTAGAGCCTTTATTGGACTGTATTTAACTGGACTGGGTGGAATTTGTTTAGGTGATAAAAGTAACTTACGTCGAGGACTAGCTTTTTGAAAATTGTGGGTATTTTTGTTAGGTGTGAAAATTTTACTTGGCGATTGATAATTCTTCTGGAAAGGGCTTACTGGAATTTCTAGTTCTCAATTGTCAAATTTTTTTATTTTTAATATTTTTTCTTCAAAATTTTTTAGTTTTGCGCTATTCTCAAGTTTTTGATCTAATTTTTGACTAAGTAATCCAAATTTAAGAATTGCACAAATTGGACTTTTGCTATCTGAATGATTATTATTTTTAAATAATGAATCACGGATATCAGTTTGTTGGTTGTCTAATTTGCTCTGAGTCCTTCTCCTATACCCAAAAAAAGCCTTCTAGATCTCTTCGGCTTTTGTCAAATCCATGATCAAATAACTAACGAACTATCTGGGCTTTTTATCTTTCATTTTATCTAAGCAAAAACGTAGCCAAAATTACCATGCATGATTATAAACTCCTGGAGATGCTTTGAGCTGCAGTAATTCCAATAAATTGGTTTTATCAAAGTCTTACTTTGTAAATTATATTTCAAATAACTTTTTGAAGGAACAATAGAATTTAATACAATTTTCTAGCTGAAAAATAAACAATAAACAAATTAACTAAAAACAAATATTTCATAATTTAAAACATTTACATACCTTATTAAAATTGTTCTTATTTAATTTTTTAATTAATTAATCTAAGCTAACTATTAATTAATATTTATGCAAATAAAACTTCAAACTTTTATGCTTAATGATCAATTGTAACCTGCAAAGTATAATCGCAGATGACAAAAAAAAACGACGCACATTTGTCGTGTCGCGATGCTTTAATTTATTCTGCAAGAATTTTAGTTTTTTTATTTCCACCCGTACTCGCCTGACAGTTTGGTGGCGTTGCAGTCGACAATTACATTTTCGAAAAAATTGAAATGGACAAAGACAGAGAGTATACGTTTTCTTTCTAGTTTAATCGTACCAACCTTCCATATTTCAATTATACGATTTCCGAATACACCCATTAGGATTCAGATTTAGAAGTAGATACTGACATGTTATTACATCAAATTATGTAAAAAATGGATGTAATAGGCTTAGAAAAGAAAGAAACTGACGCAATTGATTAATTAGTATATGAGTTTTGTGATTGATTCTACATAAAAGGAAGACGTTTCACAAAGACGCATCTTATGAAACTAGAGATTAAACTTACAACAGATGTGCCCATAAAAAGTAGAGTATACAGACATCCACCAGAAGCAAAAAAAGCTTTGAAAGAGATTATTCAAGAGCATTTAAAGTTGGGAATAATAGAGCCAACAAATTCGCCATTTTCATCGCCATTATGGTTGGTTCCAAAAGATGTCACAGGAAATAAACCAAAGAAATATCGTGCAGTGATAAATTATCAGTCCTTGAACCAGATAGCGGTGAAAGACAGCAATCCCTTACAAGATATGGGAGGAATTATGGATCAGGTTACCGGCGCACACATAATTTCACACATAGATTTGGTTTATGCTTACCACGAGCTCCTATTAACGGAGGAGAGCAAGAAAATTTTTTTAAAAATATTTTTATGCAATGATTGCATTGAAATATTTTTATTGACTTTAGCAGAAATTATCCGCCATTCTAAATTTTTTTCTAATAGTCTCCTGTATTATACAAAAGTTGTATTTTCAAATATTTTTATGCAATGATAACATTTAAATTTTTTTATTGACTTTAGCAGAAACTATATGTCACGTATTTGGCTGATGGTAAATGTGACTTTTGATCTCTGTAGTTGTTGTTTGCTTTCACCCTTTTTGATTATAGCGATTCAGGTAGATTAACTGGGCCCGTTGTGGCGTTTTTTGGATAGGTAGGATTATTTTAGATTAAATTAGTACTCGAGCTTTTATTATTATACTTTGACTTTATTAATACTTATATCAAGAAAGACTTTCTTAATATATATACTAAAAGGTCGAATTTAAAAGAGGATTCACGTAAGATGTCTTAGAAAGCTTGAACTATTACTCCTGGAAAGTAAATAGTAGTCTCGCTTCCGCCCGGATAACTGAGCTTTTCCAAGAAAAGCTCTGAATTTATAAGATGCTGCATTTGCGTAAAAGAAATCGATTGGTTGCTAGGTGGAGAAAGAGCTTTCTTAGGAGGAGCTTTAATTTATGAGGAGGCGGTTTTTTAAAATTTACATAATAGAGAGGGAAAATGTTAATTGATAGTCTGGTAGTTTTCTATGTGGGGTAGTCTTTTATGGTGAAGCTTGCAAGAAATCGTTTATAGCTATGGTGGCGCCCAATTTTTATAATTGGGAATAGGCATAAGGTTTATATTTTTATTTAGTGATTACATAGAATTTTGTAAGATTGGTTATATAAGTTATTGTAATTGTGCATATAATATTAAAATTTTTAGTGCAAGTAGTAAATTATAAGATTTTGGATAATACATATTATATTTTTGAGTGGATTAGTATATATGACATAGATTTGAGTAAAAGATATATAATTTTAAGTATAAATATGATTAGTAAGTTTCTAATAGCCTTGAGTATTTGTTAAACGTTGCTTGCTTGAATTTGGAGTCGTTTGGCTCGATGTATTGGATTTTGTATGATACTTCAAGTAGCGTGTTGGGCTTGGGATGCTGGGTAAATTAAGATTGGTCTAGTTTTGACTTCTGGAATGTCCCAAGTATATGTTGTTTCTGCTGGGGTATAAGAGACTTTACCTTCCTCTTTCTTGTTCCAATTTTTTAGTAAATCAAATTACTTGTAGGTCTTTCCCGTTTTGTAGATTGCCTGATTCAAAACGACCTTTGCTCTTTATTATTTCATCTGATAGAATCTCTGTTAAATCTGTTTCAGAATTTTTAAATGCTTCATTCAGAATTCTTGATATATTCATTGGTGAGTTAGAAAAGAATTTTGTTTCTAAGGTAGTATCTAAAGTTTGGTGTGCTCTAAATTTTGCAAAACTAGAGGTTGCTTTGCATCCTTTTTCGAGTGAGAAAATACCCATTTGTGGTAGTTCTACGATGGTCTCTGGTAGTAGATCGCCATCAATTGATAATTGTTCACTTCTAGGGCAAGTAAATAACCAAGAATTCGGTCTGAATAGAGAGGTAAAAGTAGATTCTAGTAGATATTGAAGTTTAATTACACATTCCTTGGGATTATATTGTACTCCAGCTAAAATTTTGATTTCACATCTAGAGTTGTTGGTTATTTTGAAGAGGGGTGGGAAATTTTTGCAAATTTTCGTGTTTCCTAATTCTTTACATTTTTGGACTTGTTCATCTGAGGGAGCGATATATGTTTTATTATCTTGGCTAATAGCTAGGTATGTGGTTTGGGGAATAAAATATGCTACAATTGAGTCGTTGTTAAAAGAATTTATGATTGGGTGTGGTGTGATTTTGTATAATCGTAACGAGTTAAAATCAGTAAGTGATAGATGTATTATATAAATCAGATTATTATTTTCAATAATTATTTTTATGTCTGCAATTCTTATAATGTTGTTTAAAGAAAAATCTTGTTTCAAAACCTACCACAATATGTGAAAAAAATTATTTTGTTACATTTATAGATAAATATACCCATTACTGTGTAACCTACATAATTAAAAATAAATCTGATGTATTCTCTGTTTTTAAGCAATATATAGCTATGAGCGAAGCTCATTTTAATTCGAAAATTGCATATTTGTATTGTGATAATGGAGGAGAATATATGTCAAATGAAATGCAAGACTATTTAGGTGGAAAAGGTATAACTTACCATAATACAGTGCCATACACCCCGCAGCAAAACGGTGTTGCGGAAAGAATAATGAGGACTATTGTAGAAAGGGCACGTTCAATGTTGTGTGCAGCCAGGCTTAACACAACTTTCTGGGGAGAAGTAGTATTAACAGCAACTTATTTAATCAACATCTCACCTACAAAGGCATTATCAAACAATAAAACACCATATGAAATGTGGAAAGGTAAGAAACCAAAATTAGAATTTTTGAGAGTTTTTGGTTTCACAGCTTATGTCCATATAAAAAATATGGAGTCTAAATTTGATGAAAAATCTTTTAAATGTATCATGGTAGGTTCTCATGCTAATGGGTATAAAGTATTCAATCCAGAAAAGGGTGGCTTTGGTATCGTAAGGGATGTATATTTTGATGAAACAAATTTTTTAAAAACCAGACCTTATTCGCATAATGAAATTCATTTTAAAGACCTTACAATAGCAAAGCATACTAATAATTCTGATGAAAAAAATAAAAATATAACAAATCCTGTCATATCAGATGAAACTAATCCTGATTTGACAGATGACCAAAATCCTGCAAAAAATGCAGATGAAAATTATCCTGTTTTAACAGACGAAAATTATCCTGTTATAACAGATGAAATTAATTCTGATGAACTGACAGATGAAAATTATCCTGTCTTCACAGATAAAATTAATCCTGCAAAAAGAGCAGATGCTAAAAATAAACCTGATTCAATTAATAATAACATAAATAATAAAAGAGAATCAGATGTAGGCATTAATTTAAGAAGGAGCAAAAGATTAAAAGCTCTGGATCGTATAAACTACGACGAAACACTTGATATTGATAAAATAACAAATTATTTTTCAGCTAAAGAAATGAATCAGTGCATATTATCAGCACAATCTCATATATATGATATTCCTAGATATTTTTAGGATATTCAAAACCACCGGAATAGAAAGAAATGGGAAAAAGCTGCAAACGATGAATTAAATTCATTAATTGGGAATAATACCTGGACTCTTGTGGATAGACCATTAAATAAAAATGTTATTGATTGTAAATGGGTATTTGATATTAAATATGATGAATTTGGAAATCCTGATAGGTGTAAAGCTCGTGTCGTTGCAAAAGGTTTTACTCAACAATATTTAATTGATTATGATGAAACCTTTGCCCCTGTAGTTAGAATTACAAGTTTTCGATTTATTATTGCCTTTGCAAATAACAATCATTTATTAATACATCATATGGATGTAAAAACGGCCTTCTTAAACGGAAAACTAAAAGAAGAGATTTATATGAAAGTCCCTGATGGCGTAAAATGCAAGCCAAATCAAGTTTGTAAATTAAATAAAACCATATACGGGTGAAAACAGTCCGCAAAAGTATGGTTCGATACGTTTGAAACAGCTTTATTGCAATTGGGATTTATAAATTCACATGGCGATCGGTGTATGTTTATGCTTGATAAAGGAGACATAAGTAAAAATATTTATGTAATATTGTATGTAGATGATTTAATAATAGTTACCAAGCATATTAATACGTTCAATAATTTTAAGAGATATTTAAATGGTAAATTTTCAATGTCTGATTTAAATGATGTAAAACTGTTCTTAGGCATAAGAGTAAATAGAAAATCTGATTGCATAACGCTTGATCAATCTGCATATGTTAAAACAATACTTAATAATTTTCGAATGTCAGACTGTAAAATTGCCGATACTCCGATGGAGAGTAAAGTTGATTTTCTTGGTCTTAATTCAGATAAAAAATGCAAATATCCTTGCCAAAACCTGTTAGGTTCTTTGATGTACTTAATGATTTGTACTCGACCTGATATTAATATTGCTGTAAATATAATAAGTAGATATGTTAATAAAAACAATGATACAGTCTGGCAATACTTAATGAGAGTATTAAAGTATTTAAAAGGCACAATTAACTTAAAACTAACTTATCGCGTCAATCATAACTATAAAGAATTTTTAACCGGCTATTCTGATTCAGACTGGGCTAGCGATGTGATCAGCCACAGAAGCACATCAAGTTTCTTATTTAAAATGTATGATAATTGTTTAATATGTTGGTATACCCGAAAACAGTCAACAGTGGCTGATTCATCAACTTACGCAGAATATATTGCTCTTTATGAAACTACTAAAGAAGCAATATGGTTAAGGTCTTTATCCACAAGTATAAAAATAGAAATAAATAAGCCTTTAATATTGTACGAAGATAATCAAAGTTGTAAGTATATAGCTGAGAATTTTACATGTCATAGTAGGTCAAAACATTTTGAAGTTAAATATCATTTTCACAGAACAGTTGTCCAAAATAAAATAATAAAAATTGTTTATATACCTACTGATATTCAAATAGCAGATATATTAACTAAGCCACCGGCTCGGTAGCACAGAGGTAACGTTCTTGCTTTGTAATACAGAGTTATATTATGAAGTGGGTTCGCCGCTGATGCAGAGCAATGATACTTTTATTTCTAAATAAATATTTAATAAAAATTAAATATTTATTATAAGAAGGGAGAGTAGAGCTGGCTGCCGATCCGCAGGAGACAGATGAAATAGAAAGTGCTATTTACTGTCTCCGTATTTCATGCATAGAGGGCGTTTTTTCAAGGTTTTTCGCGCCTCTTTTAAAGCGTAGTGTCGTAGAAATACAACTCTGCGCTTTAAAGACGGAATTGTCAGCATGGCTCCTATAAAAAAGTCGGACCTTGGACCGCAATTGGCCTTCCCAAATCCTAAAGGAGGTTAAAGATAATTGAGTTTGAGAAACGGTTGTTAAAGTTTCACCAACCCTGTATATTCCTTCTAATCCTACAGTTTCACTAACAATTTATCCACATACGTCTTCAAACCAAAAATTATTTCCATTAAAGGAAAAAGCGGTATATATCTCAATATATATATTGACTTCCGAGGAAATAAAAGTAAAAAATGCGGTTTGGACCGCTTGTGCAAATTGTTGGTGACCTCCGATATAACGTAAGGTTCAAAGAGGTTAAACATAAGCACATACACATACATATTAACTAAGCCCTTGGCAAAAATTAAATTCCTCAAACTAAGAGAAGGCTTAAGCTTAAAATAAAATTAACTATTAAAAAAATATTAATCTTAAAATTAATTTAATTATATAAAAGTATTAATCTTGAAATTAGACCATAAATATTAAGTTTATAATTATGTATATATATGCATCTAGAAATAATCTGATTAGGTTTTCTGGGTTTCGCTAATCCTTGCAACGAATGTTGGATTATATGTAAGTTCCCAGCGAGATTAAGGCGAAAAAGGACAACTAATAAAATATTTTAATAGTAATGAATTATTTTAATTTTTCTAATATATTTATATTACTTTAGCTATGTAAAATTAATTGCATATAAAATTCACTTTTTGAGGGGGTGTGTTGGAAATCTCCAAAAAGTACATTTTGTATATATGTATATATGTTTATCGCAGTAGTTATAAGTCATGTAGTTTTAGTATACTAGATGTGCATCTTTACCGTACATTATATATTTGGGAAAGAGAGAGAGAGAGAGAGAAAGTACAGGCCCAAGAATGCGTTGTGTCTTATGTAAGTTAGTCGCTTCTATTATCTAATATAGACAAGTAGCCTTATCGCCTTCATCTCAATTTGAATAAAATTTATTATATTAAAATAATTATTTATTTAATTAATAACCATAATCCTTTAGAAATTATACTCCATTCTAAATTTTTTTATAATAGTCTCCTGTCTTATACAACAGTTATAATTTCAAATTTTTTTATTCAACGATTGCTTTGAAATATTTTTTTGAGTTATGCAGAAATTATACGCCATTCTAAATTTTTTTATAATAGTCTCCTATTTTATACAAAAGTTGTAATTTTAAATTTTTTTGCAATGATTGCATTTAAATTTTTTTATTTACTTTAGCAGAAACTATACATTATTTAAAATTTTTGGTTCCTCAATGAGGAACCATTGTGATAGGTCAAATTTCGATTTTTGATTTTTCGGCGTATAAGCACGTTTTGAGATCCCAGGAAGCTAAAAAACCGGTTCTTAAAAAAAGTATGTATGTGTGCGTTTGTGTATGTGTGTGTGTGTATGTAACCGTTGAAATTTTTACAACCATTATGGAATTAAGACCTAATTTTTTTTTCAAAAACTTTTTCATCAAAAAATCACAAACTACTTTTTTTTTTTTTTTTAATTTGGATGTGATACCTCATTTATTTCCACGAAAGGACTTTATTTGAAAGTATGGTTTTTACTTGATATCTTGAATCTGATACTTAATTTTTTAAACACTTTTTCCACAAAACTTTCGTCAGAAAAAAATAAAAAAAATACCATATGATTTTTTCTCTTTGGACGTAGTATCTAATTTATTTCTATGAAAATACTGGTTTTAGAAAGTTCGTTTATAGTAACTTTTTGGATCTGATATCAAATTTTTAAAAAATTTTTTTCTCAAAATTAAAAAAACTGCAATATTTTTTTTTTTTTAGTGTAATACCTCATATAATTCCATAAAAGTACTAATATCTGAAAATATTGTAACCGGTGATATTTCACAACTATTATGGAATTAAGAGAGAAATGTATGTATGATTGCATGGTTGTAATCGGTGATATCAGTGGCATATTAGGTATTAGGCTCATTGTTTGAGGAACCTTAGTGCCAGCTAGTTGGCAGGGTATTTTCTAATAGTGTCCTGTTTTATATGAAAATTGTATTTTTAAATATTTTTATGCAATGATTTTATGAAATACTATTATAGAAACTATACTCAATTCTAAATTTTTTTCTAATAGTCTATATATTTTATTATGTTTTTTATATGAAAATGCCGAAAAATTTCATTATATAAGAAAATGGATCTCGGCTGACCTAAACATGAAAAAATAAGAAATTCAAAAAATTTGACTCTAAGTCGTTTTTTTGATATTTCTCTTTAATGAATGAATGAAATAAAAAAAAAATGGCATTAGAAAAGAATTTAATAAATACAAAGCAACTTGGTTTTTACATTTGGATACAACCCATTTTAAGATATGACACGGTTCTCTTGAAGACAAAGTAGGGTTTTCCAAAATGACGAAAAAATCTGAGCATAGGGCATATTTCTTGAATGCATATATTTATCGAAAATACCAACCGGAAAATCGGATCCGCTCGGTTTTATGAAATACTGCCGTTTTTAAAATTTACTGAAAATCAGTATTTTGCATCGTTTTGAAAAATTGAATAAAATTATTTAATTGGTTAAAAAACCTTTGTATTAATTTTTTTTTTTTTTAAGTATACTGCATGTAAAAATATATTTTAAATTTGATAAATTAAAAGTTTAAAAAATTAATACAAAGGTTTTTTAACCAATTAAATAATTTTATTCAATTTTTCAAAACGATGCAAAATACTGATTTTCAGTAAATTTTAAAAACGGCAGTATTTCATAAAACCGAGCAGATCCGATTTTCCGGTTAGTATTTTCGATATATATATGCATTCAAGAAATATGCCCTATGCTCAGATTTTTTCGTCATTTTGGAAAACCTTACTTTGTCTTCAAGAGAACCGTGATGAAGTGACAAAAATGATCACTTTTTGATTTTTAAAATTTTGAAGTTCTTAGCTTGAAACTAATTTTTAAAAAAACGTCAAATCGATAGCATTTTTTCCAAGGAATAATTTGCAATAAATCTCGTCTCAAAAAACGTCTTAGATCCTGAGAAAAATCAGTTTTAGTGAAAAAAATGAAATTATTTTGCGTTTTCGACCGCTAACTTTTGATATTGATTTCTCGAAATCATTCAAATATTTTTTAAAAATTAAAAAAGGCTCTGGAAAAAGATTACTTTAAAACGACTTTTATGTATTTTCGTCCGTACAATTCTTCATAAATGCGTGTCCAATAAAATCAAAAATAGTCTATTTTTACAATTTTAATATATATAGGATTTTATTATTTATATTACATTTATTTTGTAAAATAATAAATATTGTAGTTTTGATAAGGTCAACATGGTTTGACGAAACGTCATTTAGATAAAATACAACATCAAAACTTTCACTTGGATAGATCGACTTACTTTATTTACCTTTTTAAATTGTAGAGATCGTAATAAAAAGTGCGTGTGTGTGTGTATGCGTGTGCGTGCGCGCGCGCTTCGTTGCCCCCAACTTGTGCAATGATGTTCTTATCCATAAATCGTACACATTTATGGGTAAAGGAAGAAAATAAATTATATGAATACATATATTTTAAGAACTAATTTTTTTGTATTTTTATTTATTAAACCATCCACTACGAGTACAGAATAATTGGAATAAAACAAAAACAAAATTATTTTGCAAAATATAGGTTGAATCTTTAATAAATTTAAATTTACTTTTAAATTAAGTTCTTTTATTATTTTATTTTAAATTTGGTTCAAATAGTTCATCAAAAAAAAAAAATTGTATATGATATTATCGGCATTATTTAGTGGCAAAGCAGAAGTTTTATTTTGTATGGTGAATTTAGTTAATATTTTTTTTGTAGCATCCCCTACGTAAAAAGCCTGTACAAACGTTGTCCACAAAGTTGTGCACAAAATGACACACACTTTGTACAGAGTTGTGCACAAAATTCGCAAAAAGGAAATAGAAAATAATTTTTTTAAATATTTATCCTGGGGCAGTAAAATATACTCCCAGGGGAAATTAAACTTTAAGGGGTCAAATGATCCCCCTTCAGGTAAAAATATGATCTAGGTGGTAAACAGAGTTTTGCCATTAAAAGCGGACTTATGGCCGAAAAATACGATCCAATGGCAAAATGCTTAGCCTAGGTGAAAATTAACCAAAATTTTTACCAATGCTTCGTATATTCATTACTGGATCATATTTTCCTGCCGTAAGTCCATTTTTAGCGGCTAAACTTGGTTTACTACCTGGATTAGAATTTTAACCTAAGATTGCCAATTTGACCCCTTAAAATTCAATTTTTATGCAAACTGAAGTTTCTAGTCACTGAATCATACTTTACTAGACATAAATTCATTTTTAAAAGCAAAACCTTGTTTACGCCACAGATTAAAATTTCGTTCCAAAGGAAGCCCACTTGTCCCCCCCCCCCCAGGACTAATTTTCACCTAGGCTAAGCATTTTGCCATTGGATCGTATTTTTCATCCATAAGTCCACTTTTAATGGCAAAACTCTGTTTACTACCTAGATCATATTTTTACCCCAAGGGTGCCCAATTAACCCCTTAAAGTTTCATACCCCTGGGAGTATATTTTACTGCCCCAGGATAAATATTTAAAAAAATTATTTTCTATTTCCTATGTGCACAAAATTCGCGATATAAAGTGTGTGTCATTTTGTGCACAACTTTGTGTACAACAACGTTTGTACAGGCTTTTTATGTACGGGTTTTTAAGTAGTTTTATTTTTTTTTGAAAATTAATTGTAATATTATAGAGCGTTTGGTTAAAAGCGTGCGCGACAACGTTAAGTTCTACCAGGTCTTGGAGAATGCATCTAAAACTGCAATAGTTAAGTATTTTAATAGTATGATAAAGATACCTTCCTCAGGAGATTAAGAACAAAATTTCATTTTTATATAAAAAATTACTGTAAGAAACTTCTGATAAACCTCTAGGTTTTTAAGTGAATGTACTTAGAGACTAACAATAACCTAATAGGTCCCTTTATAGATTCATTTTATGATGAAAACCAATAATCGAGGAGTATTATGGTTTACCTAGTAAAATTAATTAAACAAAAAATGAAAAAAAAATATTAAAGGTTTGCGGTTAAGGTTGAATCAGGTGGATAGAAATAGCATTTTTTGGGTAAAAATTTCTGGAGATTGAAACTTCTGGAATGTTTAATATTTATAGTCATTAATCATGTTATGTGTCCCTTAAAATTAAAAAGAAAATTTTGAAAATTTATTGACTACAGACGGAGATTTTAGCGCTTGAAATTTCATTAATTTTTGAGGTACTTAATTCATCAAGACTTTTCACTTTTTAACAATAATTGATGCTAAATATTGTCCTACATATTATACTCAAATATTATACTCAAAGATTTTTAAAATCAGATTATTTATAAAAACGTCTTAATCAGTAGACAATAAATTATCAAAATTATTTTTTTATCAATGGCTAAAAATATTAAACATTCCAGAAATTTCGATCTCCAGAAATTTTTACCCAATAAATGCTATTTGTATCCACCGGATTCAACCTTAATTAATCATAAAGTATGAAAGGTTTCTTGTTTATTAATAATAAAGTATGAAAGGTTTCTCGCTTATTAATAATAAAATATGAAACGTTTCTCGTTTATTAATTACAAAATACAACAAGAGCCTTATAGAGAAGATCCCAAATTACAGTAATAAATAAATTTATAACCGGTTTGTGTAACTACACAACCAACAAGCATGGAACATGTTCATTTATAACATTGATAATAAAGTATCTATTGTGTTCATAATATAAATATTTATATGAAAATATTTATATTTAGATTTTTATTATAGAAATCATGCTGCTTAGACATCAAAATGAACCAAATTAATTAAATTTTCAAATTATTGTATAATAGTTTTTTAAATAATATGAATTTATTTTTTATTAATTTTTACAATGAATTCTTAAAAGTTCTGCACCAATGGTCCCTAGGTACTTCTGCACTGTTATGAGGTCTAATGGCTATGATTATTAGTAATAAATAGATAAATATAAATAAATACTTACAAATGTTGTCCAGGATAGGTTATCCAAATAAGCACGATAAATTATTATTTAAAAACTAAACTTTATTAAAAGACGGATATAAGTACACGTCGATGACAACTTCTGATATTTGACTCCCTGTTATTACAATTTTATTGATCTTATATACTAAATCATCTTTTACAAATATTTAAAATATCCAAAATATAAATATTATTATTCTTAAACTATTTGTTTTATTACATAATTTTCTGTTATAATTTCATAATTTTATGTTAAGTTTCATAATTCTATGTTATGATTTCTTAATTTAAAATATCTATTGTTTGATTAATTAGCTTAAATATTATTTATAAGTTTAATTTAAAATATTTATAATTATTATCTTACGTAACTATTATTTAATTATTAATTATTTATTTTGTTAGTTATTTCATAACAGCACCAATACTCCCTAGGTACTTCTGCACCAAAGGTCTTTAGGGACTTCTGCACCATAGGTGCCTAGGTACTTCTGCACCAATGCTCCCTAGGTACTTTTGCACCAAAGGTCTTTAGGGACTTGTGCACCAAAGGTTCCTAGGTACTTCTGCACCAAAGGTCTTTAAGGGCTTCTGCACCAATAGTCCCTAGGTACTTCTGCACCAAAAGTCCCTGAATCAAAAATATTCCATTTCACCCCCCTCCTAAAAACGTCAATTTTTGTCCCCCCCTAAAAGCGTCAATTTTTGACCCCCCCTAAAAGTGTCAATTTTTCACCCCCCCCTAAAAACGTCAATTTTTGACCCCCCCCCCCCTAAAAGCGTCAATTTTTTACCCGAGCCAAGCCGGACTTTTTCAAATACACCATCCAATGAACATGTTCCATGTTAAAAACTCTAAAGAAATATAAAATTTTAAGTTGCATAAAAATGTAAGTACCAAAAGTATCAACTGGATTTCTCCCCATATCTTAAATTTTAAAAAAGTGATAGGACTCAGAAATAAAATTTAATCATGGTTTATCGTTAATTTTACCCCACAGCGGCACTAGTAGCTGAAAATGAAATTTACGTAAAAAATTAATGTTTTTTTAGCCCAAGTAGCATGCCGCCGCTTGAAATTCGCAAAATGTAATTTCTTGAGTAAAATCAGAATAAAATGCTGGAATTTCGTTAAATTAAGATCACATACTACAATTTAAGTAATAATTTATTAAAATTCTATAATTTCATTCTTTGACGTATAAATAACCTTAAAATTGAGAAAATTTATTACGGCTTTGTAATTATTAAGAAATATTTTATAAAATATAGTCTACATCTTGGCATAACATAAGAGTAGGAAACGCAAAATTGGATTCTGGGCAATTATTGTCTAGTGTTTTGAGGTATAATTTAGTATTACTTATTATTTCTTCTCTATTAGTATTACTTATTATTTCTTCTCTACTTCATCAATTCATTAAATTAATTTCTAAAAAATTTATATAATAGTTTTATAATTGTTCCGTATTGTACATTTATATTGTAGTTGTATATATGTAAATATGTTAGTATATATTGTAAGAGGAGAGCTCTCTCCGGAGTAGAGAGTATAGTAGAGTACTTGCCGGTCGGCATCTCAGTACCCGCATGGCTTTGATAGACATAACATGTCTAAATAAATCACGTTATTATTCTTTAATTTAAAGTATGGTTTTTATACAACCCTTAACCTTAAATCCTTCACCCTTATCACGATCCAGCTAATATAAATATAAACATTTGGTCCTACGAACCGTTGGAGTGATTTAACAATAATCAAAAGTTTTATAACGGCAGTGATCTTTTTTCGTATTTAATGAGCACGCATGCTGTCGTCAAGGCCGTTCGCTTGCCAGGAAGTTTTTTCTTTTTAAAAAAAATTGTGTGTTATAGCAATAGAAATTTATAAAAGTGTTGAATATATTTTATTGCAACAATATTTTTCAAAAGTGGTGAAGGTAAAGACGAACTTTACTTAAGAATTATCGCGAAAATTTCAACATGGCGAAATTTTTCAAAATTAAATAAAAATTCAAAATAATTGAATATAGTCCACGCAAAATTTCAACATCGCAAAATTTTTCAATTAAAATAAAATTCAACCTGGCGAATTTTATTAGAAAAGTATCGTAAAAAATTTCAACTTGGCGAAATAAAAATTCAAAATTATCATAATAAATTTCAACTTGGCGAAATTTTTAAATTTTAAATTAAAATTCAACATGGCGAATTATTTGAAAATTTCATTGCATAAAAAAAAAAATTTCAACATGGCGAAAATTTTTTTTTAATTAAATAAGTTCAACAAGGCAACTTTCATTTAAAAATTTATTGTGAAAAATTTTCGACTTGGCGAAGATTTCTGCTTATCAAAATCATAAAAAATTAAAAAAAAAAAAAGAAAATAAATTACTAAAATTCAAGTGTAAAAAAGGAGGGAAAACCCAAATTTTTTATGAAGAAGAAGACAATCACGTGATTCTTCCACAAAATCATTTTTGGCGCTATCATTACTATTGGTGTGTTGCTAGCAGATCAGTAAGCGGCCATTTCTTTTTTTCAATGAATTCCTCTGCTACTGAATCACATATGGTTCATTCCAGTCACGATGCATCAAATTGTTGATTTTTCACCTCTTTTACTACTTTTAGATAAAAGATATGTATTATTTTCTACTTTTTAATTTTTTTTTAAATTATAGTGTTGTAAATAAAAATACATAAAGTGGTCAGCTATTAATATTAACATTGTTAATAGTAGATTGTTATTATTATTATTATTAAAAATATTATTCATATTACTAAATTAAGATTTTACAACATTTTACAAAAACAATTATATACTTTACTTAATCATATGTCTAATGTACTTTTTATAGTTTGATACTCTCTCTTTCACTCAATTGTGTATTTTATAAAAAAATTTAAATTATCTAATAATTTCTTTTTTTTTCTAATACTTATACTTAAGCAATTCTTAAAAAAAAAAAAAAATTATTTTTTGAATATTTACTTTCATTAATTTAATTATTTTAACTTAAATTAATAATTTCTTTTCTTAAATTTCAAATAACTTAATCTTTCATTAAATAAAATTTTGTTTTTCTTTTTAAAATAAAAATATTTTTAAATCATTAAATTCATTTAAAATTATACATTTTTTCTGCTTGTCCATGTATTACCTGTAATGTAATGTCTTTAATTTATTTATTATTATTATTATTTTTTTTTTTTTTTTTTTTTTTTTAACTGACATATACCGACGTAGGGTATCCCAAGGAGGCTTAAGCCTGTGCTGGGGCAGTTGCGGAGCACTTTTATTTTAATTTTAAAATTCTCTCAATTAATTTAAAATGATGTTACATAGGTACTTTCAATTTTGGTTGGTTTCAAGAAGTCTTTCAGTGTGCTGTTGCAAAAATCATTGTTCAAAATAGCTTAATAATTTATTAAATTCAACTAATTAATATTTACATCTTGTTATGCAATCTAAACAAATTGTAATTTTCTTTTTTTTATTATTTATTTTTTTTACCTTGACAAAAATTAAGACAGGAGAATGCTCCGTACAGTTGTAAATATAAATTTTATATATTCAGATTTTAAGCTACTAAGAAACCTTTTTAATGTTAAATCTTTTTTAATTTTTTACTTATTAAAGATTTTAAAACTTTTTCTTTTTATTACAATTTAACATCCCTGATGTAAAATTAAGCCGGGAGAATGTTCCGTATTGTACATTGATATTGTAGTTGTATATATGCAAATATGTTAGTGTATATTGTAAGAGGAGAGAGAGTACTGGCCGGTCGGCAACTCAGTGCCCGCATGGCTTTGATAGACATAACATGTCTAAATAAGTCACGTTATTATTCTTTAATTTAAAGTGTGGTTTTTATACAACCCTTAACCTTAAAACCTTCACCCTTATCACGATCCAGCTAATATAAATATAAACAATAATATTTAACTGAATAAATACATACCCCCATATTTTCTTTTCTATTTAATTGAAATTCTTCTGTTTAAAAAAAAAACGAAAAGCGTTCTTATCTGGGTTAATGTTTCATTTTAATTTCTGAATGCCTCTGAAAATAAATAAAATTTAGTTAGAGAAATAAGAGTTAAAGAAAATAGTTAAAGTTAAAGAAAAAAAAAAAAAAAAAAAAAAAAAAAAAAAAATTAAAATAATTAAAAATAATTAAAAAAATTAATATATTTATATTAATTAATATAAATAAAATTTTGTACATGTTTCAATAATAATAAAACAACTTTACTAACCTAATTGCGTAAAAAATTGTAAATAAAAGGAAAAACCTTCTAGATTTGGCTATTGAAATTTCTTTAGACAAAGATTTCAGAGGAGGTCGACGAACATGTCGAAGAAACGTTAAAAATAATTTTTTAATTTAAACCTTAGCCCAGTTTTGGTCATTACAAAAAACAAACATATTTTTTATTTCTTAAAAATAAACTATGGGCATTTCAAATTTACTCAAAAATAATAAAAATAAAGTTGTGATTAGGCAGCTGTTTTTCCGATTTTCATAACTTTTGCATCCTCAGCCACCCATTTTTTTTTTCTGAACTACCAAAATAAGTCTAAAAAATATCTTCACTAAAATTTCTCACTCGATATGAATCTGGGCAAATATTGTAGGAAAAAACCTCAGGAAACAGGTAAATCGGAAAAACTAAAAGCAAATTTAAAATACGAATTTCTTAAAAAGTATTGCTTAAATTTTTTTTTTACTACTTCTTTTAAACTTCAATTTTGTCATGTATACTTTTAAGTACTTAAGAAACAATTTTAAGCTTAAAAAACTAATTTATAAAATTTATTATTTACTGAATTTTCCGATTTTTTCGCTTTTTTTGATAGCAAATGAAAATTCTGACTTGATTTTCGGATTTGTTTGGAAATTTCACCTTCTGGATTAAATTTGAGAGAGTAGTTAAGTATATTGCTCATTTTCATTTTTTTGCAAAAATAGTGTCACGTGGTCGTATATACCGATTGAAGTAAGAATTTACAATTTTTTTTGTCTTAAAGTATGTATCTCAAAAAGTTGTTGACCATACATCATAAAAATTAACATAATTTTAAGTTGAAAAAAAAATTTGTGGCTAAAATATGACAAAAAAGCCTTTACCGTTCCCTTAAAAAGCCTTTACCGTTCCAATTAAGAACTTGGTGTTTTAAGCAAAATAAGTGCGTGGATTTTTATTTCCTTTTTTTTAAAGATTGTATTTCACTTAATTTTAGGTGTACCAACAGCTATTTAACCTTATATTAATGTTTTAGATGATATTTTAGTTTAAAATATGACCAAAAATTACGTATTATTTCACAAAGGCATAAAAATACATTATTAAACCTCAAGAAATAATCGGTTAAAAGTACGATAATAAAAATTTTTTAATTTTACTAAGTTTTTATGACAATAAAAAGTTGATCCTTTGATAAAAAAAATATTTACTTTATGTTTTCTAAAAATTACAGCACTAAAACAAGATTTTTATATTATTTTTTTCAAATCTATTTTTGCAAAAAAAAATGAAAATGAGCCATATACTATGAACCTATTTTTTTTTTTTAAATATTTTTATCAGTTATATATATAGCAGTTTGAAGCGAATTTTATGTGCATATGTGCATATGGCAGATGATTCATTGCTCGAGGTGAGAAATGCGGTTCATAGTTTTCTGTATTGCTTTTTTGCTCTCGTCTGTTTTTTTTATTTTTTTATTCTGACCTTGTCGTAAGTGAGTGAACCCTGACATTGATGTTAGAATGAGTGAGACGATTCCTCGCCATTTGTTATGTGATAGTAATTTGAATATAAATCTCTTTTTTAGTAAATTGCATTATCATTGCATTTGATTTTTGCTTTCTAGGTTTTTGAAATTTTGGAATAAAATAATTGCAGATTCTGTTTTTGCAAATTTTTTTAAAATTGCTAATTTCTGACATTAATTTAAAAAAATTTTGTTGAATTTCAGGTTTTAATTTAATTTTTAATTGGTGACATGTATAAATGTTTTTAGATTCTTTTGCTTAGTTGAAATTTTTTAGTAGATATGATTATTTTTTTTTATTACCCTACCGGAGATATTGAATTTTAATTGGTCAATCGTGAATTACTGGAAATTTATTTGACATAAATTTTTTAAACCTTTTGGAAATCGTTGTAATCTTAGGTTGCTTAGTGACCAAATTATTTTCAATAATCTAAAATTTAGAGAAAAGTCGACTGGTTGATTTTTTGTGGTATGTTATTGCCTACCGAAGACATAAAAATTTTAATGGATCGATCGGAAATTGCTGGAAATTTATATGAGCTGGGTCCTTTAGATGTATCGGAAATTGTTGTTATTTTATGTAGTAAGGTGATCAAATTATTTTAATTAAACCAAAATTTTAGGAAAAATTAAGAGGTAAAATTTTTGGGGTTCAAAAAATTTTTTTAAATTAAAAAATTTTGTTTTGAAAATTTGGTACTTTTTTTTGTAGAGATCGTTTGCCATTTTTTTTGTAGATTTTTTATATTTATTATTAAGTGCTTTCATTATTGCTGATACTTGACTTTTAACTTAACGTTTTTGGATCTTTGCGCACGCTTTGATCGGCGTTTCTGCTTCGTTCTCCCCATAGACTAGCACCACTGCCGCCACCCTATTCTTGCATGGTCGCTTTTGTTTGCTTTTGTTTTTTATTTGTTTTTAGCGTAAAACTTTCGAGCTTCTGATTTTTTGATTTGTTTTTTTTTCGTAAAAATTATGCATACAGCATCAAGTGATGTTATTTTTTGCGCTTCATTGACACAGTCGTTCAATAATGAATTATCATTGTTAAAAATTTTAATTTTTTAATATTTTGGCTTTAAAATTTTTTGCGTTATTTATTGTTAAAAATTATATATTTTTATGTATCGATCTTTTTTTTTTTTTTGATTTTTTTAGTCTTTGATTAGTATTTATTTTTTCGTAGGAAATCGGTGGTTCATTGGAAAAGTCCGTGGGAAACGCGATTTTTTTGTTTATTTTTTGTGTATTTTTTTTGAGACTGGACCTCTGGCGTGTTTTGGAAATTTAATTTGTCCGGAAATTTTTAGTTTTTGTTTTGTTTTTTTTTGTCTTTGAATTTTCGCTGCTCGCTTGCTAGGATTTTTGGCGCTGAGCGAGACTGAGCTTGCTCGCAATGCGACGGGGCGGACGCGCGTGACACCCGCCGCGACGCCTTATCAAGAATTTCATACAAAGAATTGAGGGACCAATGTAAAGATGACGATTAAGACTTTTTAACAGTATTAGAGGAATTTAACGATAAGTGCTATTTACGTAGATTAAAAGAAATAAAAACTTGGCGCTGCAAATTCCCTGATTGGCAAATTCACGACAACAGAATTTATATCCACCGAAAAGATTATCTCCTATACCCAGTAAGTGGCAAAGAAAATAAGTATAAGTTAGTTTTGTCCTTAGAATGGTGACAATAAACTTTAAACGAAGTACATCATGAACAATTCACAGGTCACTAAAGAATCGCAAAAACTTACGACTGACTAGCGAGAACTTAATTTTGGCTAAGAATGTACCACGATATCTTAGAATACATTAAAAGTTGTATAGAATGCCAACGACGTAAGCTACTCAAACAGGCTCAGAAGTTCTTATGGGTAAACGTATCGTGGAAACACCCTGGACGATCGTAGCAGCTGACTGCATGAAATTTCCCAGGAGCAAAAGTGGATTTAAATACCTGGTTGTTTTTCAAGACCTTTTTTACAAAAATGATTGAATTAAAACCGTTTAGAAAACAAGATGGTAAAAACATAGCACAAGCATTTAAAGAATTATTATTATTTATGTGGGAAACTCCAGAGTATTTTTAGCAGATAACGGAAAAGAATGCGATAACGAGTTGGTAAAGAAGCGTTTGAAGGAATATTGCGTAATGTTTATAACCACCCCCCCCCGTGCTTCCCCCAAGCAAACGTTGTTGAACGCCAAAACCGTAACCTAAAAACCATGATCAGAACATTCATAGGGTCAGACCATAGAAATTAGGACCTTCACTTGTATGCATTTAGGCATGTGGTAAGCACTTCTAAACAGAAATCGACTAAAGTTTCCCCTGCGTTTTTAAATTATGGAAGACAACCAAAACCAGTTAAAATTAACGTCGAGAAATAGAATTAAAAAATGAAAAAAATACAATAGAAGTACTTAAGTTAGACCCTGAATTATGGAAAGATAGGTTAAAAAGATTGCAATTTTTAAGGGACTTAGTAGCAAAATACATCGACGATTCTAGAGAAAAACAAAAAGCTTATTATTATAAAAATAGGAAGGATGTAATTTTTAGGGAGGGAGAAATGTTTCTTAGGAAGACCCAGTGTTTATCTTCATCGGATAAAAGAACAATCGAAACGAAGAACTTACAAAAATCACTAAAGTGTTTTCAACTAACACTTATGAAGTAGACTCCCCGGTAGATTACCCAAAGTTCACATGTAACAGCTACGTCGATATAAACCTCCTTTCCAAATTTATGAAAAAGACTTAAAATTAATAATTACCAATTAAATTATTACTGAAAATTTCAGAGGAAGTGACAATGGACCTAACGGTGAAAGAAGAACTGTGGTGGGATATACAGGAGAGTTTAGACGCGGTGAACCTCTACTTTGAGGCATCAACCTCTTCTATGACACCGGACTCCCTAGAACGACCCTCGATGACCATGACCCCACCAAAAACGACCCAGTTCCCAGTCCCTAACTAGAACAGTTAGAAGACCAGGCTTGCACCCTAGACCCATATTGCGACAGTAAAGCACACTCTTTCACCATCGAATATGTTATCAGTGTCATGAAACCACCAAAGATCACGGGCACGGTAAGAAGACCCACTGTTGTGGAGACTCTCAGGAGACCTCATAATGACCAAAATAAAGAAATATCGTCCCTAATGAGCTTAATAAAACCCGTGCCCAACAAAATGATGGAAAGGCCACCAATTCTTGAAGTAAATTTAGTACTAGCACCAATAGTACAGAACGAAATGCAATAACCGTTCATCAGGAACAGGCCGAAACGTAATTTCAATGCATTCCCTTATTCCCGATTTACGACGATTATCAAAGTACAGGAGTTCTTTTTTCCAACTTATACAATGTGCCCTTTGATGCTTTAGTAGATGACATACATCATTGCTGTTTTAACTACAGACAACCAGACCATAATCGTAAACAAAGTCCTGATGAAGAAGAAAGACTCGTGTGTCATACATGCGGCAGACTCGGTGTTATTCTAGGGACTTTTCCTAGATGTAAAATACCAGGCAAGCGTGGTAGGTATGCTAATTACAAAAAAGAGATGGGTAATAATACAAAATCCATTTGCAAATTGTATCCTACCCTTTTTGCCTCTTCACCTTATTGTGACTCTTGGCAAGATGACCCCCACGAAATTAACGCCCTTGAACCGAAACCGCAAGTTAATGACGACGAAACACAAGAAGTAGGCGAAGATGGTGAAAATCCCATCGATTTTATGTACCAAAAACGTCGATCCCTTCTTCTTGAATTATTTAACTTCGATTTAGACAAAGTCCCCGTTAGATATCGAATATATAATAATGTAAATATTTTATCTCTCTCTTTCAGCATAAAAATCGACTAGGTAAGTGCCGCATGTGAGATTCATGAGCTCATGATATAATATAATATAATAAAATTTTGAACCCTTTTAATGAGTACATTTCCGTAAGGCAGGAAATAAATCACATTACATATTAATCATGCATTCTTTTAAGTTTAATATGAGCAAAGAATGATATAATTCGAGACACCTTGCTCTTCTTTAATCATATGCCACTTGTAAATAACTTCTTAATAAATTCTATCTTTACTGTAAGTTGAGGGATCCGAGCTTCATGCCTTTTCCCCGGTAATATATAAGTAATGTTAGTAACTAATGTGCTCAGTTTAAAAATTAAATTAGTATATTATTAGCGGTTATATACAATGGGCTTGTCAGGGTTTTATTCCAGATAAGTTTTTTCAACAGTCTTAAGGTCAAATTGAAAGAGAATTTTACTCTCATTGATTGAGAAACCTAGCCCAAACAATCATCTATCCAGTAAACCCCTTTTATAAAAAAAAAAGAAAAATAAAATTTCATCGTATTATAAAAAATAAAATTGGATCGTATTTTAAAAAAAAAGAAAAATCTTAAATCAATTCCCCTTAACCATTATTAAACTATTTGAATTGATTTTTAGGACTTTAATTTTTTAACGAAAAAGAGTTTGTTTTAATATAAGAATTTTATTTTAATAAAGAATAATAAAAAAATTTTTTATAGTCATAAAATCAAAAATGTTTTTAAATAAAAAAATATTACAAAACATATGGGTTTTAAATTAGTACATTTAAAAATATACATTTATGAGACAAATAATTGACACATATATCGCACAAATGAAAGACGATACATTTTCGTATGTTCGTATGATAAAATATATAATAATTATATATATAACATATACCAACTGTACATATAAAAAAAAGATTCAATTCCTTTACACAAATCTGCTCATTAGGCATAACTAAGTATAAAAGCTCTTCAAGGTTTAATAACATAAATAAATACAAGGTTCTTTTATAAGGTTTTGGCTGCTTTCTTATAGTACCTATTATACTACTGTAAAAAATAACGTTTTTACGGCGGAAGGTCAAATAAATTCAAAATATTTCCCATTTAGGGACTTAAATTAAATTATTAAAAAAAAAAAAAAATTAATTTATTTTTTTTTGTACTAAATAAGCGTTGATTTAGCGATGACTTAGTACTAAAAATAAGCGCTTATTCAGCGCTATCTTTTGCACCAGGGATGAAAAATTGAATAAAGCATATTATATATGCTTGAACAAGGAAGGAACCTAATATCATAGACTTGGTAAACGACGCGATGCGATCAAGAAAAACTTTCGTAGCTGTCGGTAGACGTCAGTTTTTCTCAGTGCTTCGAGCTGCAGGTTTACCAGAATCATTTGTAAGGAATAAATATTTTTGGAGAGAAGGTGAAACATTGGAGCATCAGAATTCGTCGTCTCCGCATTCGTCACTAGCGTCGTCTTCCCACCAACCTTTGGTAAGTACACCACACAGTGGGGAAAAATAAAAAAAAAGGGGACAAAAAAAAGATCAGTCTGTGGTTACATCTAAAATAAAATCTGTTTTAGTAGAAATTTGTCAAAATATGTATTCTTCAAATAAAGTGGTAGCAGAAGTATTAAAAAAAATTTCTTAAAAAAGTTCACCGGCCTGGTACGGTGGCTCCGAGTTCAAAAAAATTAAAAATCATTACAATAAAAAAAAATATATGTATAAATAAGTTTATATGATTAAAAAAACGTTATTTAAAGTATTTTATTAAGTATTTAAGTATTATATTAAGTGATGAAAATCAAATTTCAGTATATTTTTACACATATGCATGCGTGTGAGTGTGTGTGCGTGTATATATGTACAATAAATCTTATTTATGATTAAATAAATCAATGAAACTGAAAGATATTAGTTTCAAAACTAAACACACACACACACACACACTCACATGCATGCATATGTGTAAAAATATACTGAAATTTGATTTTCATCACTTAATTAACATAAAATAAAATAATTGTTGTATAAAAATATATATAATTCATATTTAGTGACAGAAATTTGCAAATTGCTCATATGCATGTACTGCTAGTATATATGTGTGTGTAGATTTTCAAAAACCTTAGCAAACATAAAAAATACTTTAAATAACGTTTTTTTAATCATATAAACTTATTTATACATATATTTTTTTTTATTGTAATGATTTTTAATTTTTTTGAACTCGGAGCCACCGTACCAGGCCGGTGAACTTTTTTAAGAAATTTTTTTTAATACTTCTGCTACCACTTTATTTGAAGAATACATATTTTGACAAATTTCTACTAAAACAGATTTTATTTTAGATGTAACCACGGACTGATCTTTTTTTTGTCCCCTTTTTTTTTATTTTTTCCCACTGTGCACCACTGACTAGTAAAGAAAATAAAAAAAAAGACAATCAATCAGTACAACTACCGGAGCATAGATTAACGTTTTATGACACCTCTGACGGTTATAACGACAGCGAAGCGACTCCTAAAAAAAATAGACGGAATTCAATTCACAGATCAAGGGTATTTCGAGCGAAATCAAATTCAACGTTTCCAGGATTGAATCGTTATTAAATATGGACTCACAAACAGCAAACGACGTGGAAAAAACAATTGTTTCTGTTGCTGAACATTTCGAAAATGATCCGTTCAACAACAACAACAATAACGCTACCAATATCGGAGCTATTGCCGCAGACGACGCTCAAAATAATAGCGTTATCGATTCTTTGATTAATTTATTACCTTTTGAAATGAATTTTCCTGGTCTAGAATTTTGTGGCAGTCATCTGGATGAACGTTTGAATCGGGGCGAACAAGGTGTGAACCAGTTGGACAAGGCCTGTTTACAGCATGATTTTGGATACGCTACAAAAGACAAGGACAGACGTAAAGCCGATCGTGTTTTAACTGATAAATTGCAACAGTCAAATTAGTGGTGGAAGGGGTGGAAATTACTTACATACAGGTATAAGTCGGGTATATATCGGTACACCCAATCAGCGTGGTAGCTGTATAGGCTCTTTCCGCGGTGGATTATTTCGCAAAATATTACCACTACTTGGTAAAAGTGCAAAAGCTGTCGTTAAAGAAGATTTCAGAACAGGTATCAATGTGTTGAGTTGTCTGATGTGGCTTTACGTAACTCGCCAGAAGCTCTGCGTACGCATGCACGTGAGTCAGTTGGTAATTTAAAGAGAAAAGCTGAAAATAAATTGGATGAATATCTAATGGAAGGGTCAGGATATAAATTTAAGCATCCCGCTCTAAGCAGCCATTTGTTGAATACACTCGGAAGCTTTAGTACAAGTAAAAAAAGTCAAAGAAAAAAAATTAAAAAATCTAGAACTAAAAAAGCTTGCAAGTCGTCCACAACATCAAGAATAAAAAAAAAAGAAAACTATAAGAAACAAAAAGAAGAAGAAGACGAAGAAAAATATGAAAAACAAGCTAAAAACAAGTTTCTTAAAGATATATTTTCACAAAGATAAAAAAATGGCGTTCTACATACCCACACCAGTGAGTGTTTAAAATCTAAATTAGAATTATTTACTGTACCTTCTACACAAGTGACTATAGAATCAAGCCAATGAGTGCATTACAAACCTATTGCATCGCTAACCAATGACTGTCCTATCGAGTTTAGCATACCAGGAAAAACTGAGGAATATTTGGACTTGAGTCACACTATGCTCAGCTGAAAAGTAACCATAAGAACAGATAATGATTACAGGGAAGCCATTGATGCTACTCTTGCGGATGTAAGTAATATTGGACCGGTGAATAATTTTATGCATTGTCTTTTCAGTCTAATTGATGTTTCATTTAATCAAAAACTCGTAACACCACCGAGTAACAGTTACGAGTATAGGGCATAAATTGAAAATTTACTCAATTATAGTACAGATGCAAAGCGTACACATTTACAAACTGTGTGTTGGTACAATGATACTGCTAGATCAATGGATGGATTAGTAAATGAAAGTAGTGGTCTAAAAACACGGCGTAAGATGTTGAATGCTAATAAAACTATCGACATGATTGGACACTTACATTGTGACGTATTTAATCAAAATAAATTTTTATTGAATGGTATCGATCTCAAAGTTAGGCTCGTAAAGGCTCAAAAAGACTTTGCTTTAATGAGTAACTTGGGTACCAATTACATTCATTTTGACGAGGCTACTCTACAGGTCCGAAGAGCTAAAATAGGTCCTGAAGTGCTCATTTCCCACGCTAAAACATTATCAAAAATAACTGCCAAGTATGATTTAACCAGAGTAGACGTCACATCAGTTGTTATTTCAGGAGGAATATTCAGCCACAGTATCGACTCAGTCATTGTAGGTCAAATAACAAAACGAATTATTTTAGGCTTCGTTTCGAACAAAGCTTACACCGGTGACTTGAAACTTAAACCGTTCAACTTCCGTCATTTTGGCTTAAAGTATCTGTCTGTGTACGTAGATAGTCGTCAGGTCCCTTTAACTCCATTGCAGCCAGTATTTGAGGGACCTAACACGTTGAAGCATACCACACTCTATTCAGCCGTACAGGTATACCTTTCTTCAATCAAGACAATTGCATAGATAGAGTATCTTATCCTAATGGTTATTGTCTTTTTGCCTTTGACTTAACACCCGATTTATCTGCAAATGAAGGGCATTGGAATCTGGTGAAACATGGAACAGTACGTATAGATATACGATTCGCAAAAGCCTTAGAAGAGATTGTAAATTGTGTCATTTACTCCGAGTATAATACAGTTTGTGAAATAGACGCTGCTCGGCAATGTTTTATTGATTTCTCTGGTTAATTAACACAGTCAGTTTCGATTGTGTACGATATAAAAATGTCGAGTCCCGATAATGGATGTAGTAGTAGATATGCAGTTTCTAAGAGGATCTGATAAAAAATATTTACTAAAAGAAGTTGCTATATTAGCGCTCGAAAATGAATTTCGAATTCACTTGGTTATTTCACCGACATATAAATTTTAAAAAATCTCACCTGACGTACGTCGTCAAAATAAATGGTTGATACGTCATTATCACGGTTTGGATTGGCATGAAGGAGATATAACCGAAAAAACTTTAACTAAAAATTTACGAAATCTCGCAAGAGATATTGGAAAAGTATACGTACGCGGGATTGACAAATCTACTTACCTACAGAGCGTTATACCCACATAAATAATTAACTTGGAAGATTATGTTCATTGCAGTCCATCAATTCAAAATTTACCGACGAAAGATTTATATTGTTTATGGCATTCTGTGAAATTTGATTATTAAAGGTACATATGTGCATTAAATAACACATTGTGTTTAAAAGACTGGTTAAACCAAAAGAGAAAAAAAACTCCAAGCCAAATGAATAGTTTGGAAATTTTAAAATTTCTATCATTAATTCCATCTCACTCAGTTGGTGTATTCCCAGCTGACAAAATACCACGTTTATGGACTAAATCAGTAGCGTTTGTTTTTAATATACAAGATACTAATCAAAGTATAAAAGAAAGCGTTTATATTACTTTTATATTCATTCGAAAAATTACTCTGGTAGAGGTTTGAACAGTTGCTTCAGAATAAAAAATTGTAACTGTAAAGCTTTGAGTTAGTAATTTATCATAAAAAATGGCTGTAGAATACGATCTACCACATTTGGTGCTTTCAACTTTTTACGGTTTAAATAAATCGTTTACAAAGAAAATTTTCGTCAGATTCAATTTGAACGAATCAAAAAAAAAAAATTCAGGTTAGAATATCGTATATGTGGTAGTGACATAAAATCAGGTTTCATAAACCTCAATTACATTGGATGGATGAATTTTAAAGGATTCTTTCCAAGAATCAATGACTATCTCTTAGATAGAACGGAAAATCAAGATCAAACTTTAAGTTTCAATAATTTTACAGTAAGATTTTACAGTAAGATTTACTAAAAGTTTCTGGGAAAAGGCAATAGAAATTTCCAGTGAAAAAGAAAAAAACGATGGAAAAAAAGTCAAAAAAAGTTTAGTAATGAAAAGAGTCACTTTCGAGACCTTAAAAAATATAACACCTTTAATTGACGACAAATTTAACGCCTTATTTAATAAAAATATTTTCTATACGTTTTAAAAAATTCATTTATAGAGTATATAATTTCCAGTTTAAGTGAAGGGAATAAAAAGCTGGTTTCACATATAAGTCCAGACAAAATTAGATCAATTTGTGGACAAATTGACGAAAAAACTACGGCAATGATTCGTGAAGCAGCAATTAAAGCAGATCCAAGCTTAGTTGGGGTTGATTTATCTTACGTGCATCTATTTTTGAAAGAACTTTCAGTTTTGAATTTTGAGTATATTTTATGTGCAGTAAGCAGCAAATTAAATTTATAATATATATATTTTCTATTTTACATTAAAAAATATTAAAATATATTAAATTTATAATATACATAATTTCTATTTTACATTTAAAAATATCAAACTATATGTAATAAGTATATATAATAATAACTAATAATGAATATTAATTAATATTCAAAATTTCTTGTATCGCTCGATGGCAAGGAGAGTATTTAAATAATTGAAATAATGACAACCTTTACGAGCAAGTTCTTGATTTAAATGAATTTACAAATTCATAGCCTTCATCTTTTATATGCGGATGCGTATCGTCATCACTTTTTTTATTGAAGCATACAAAGTAGCGACATTAGATGAATTTTTAAACTTATTTAAAAATTTGAATTTACGCGGATTTTAAATGTCGGTACAGAAGGTACCTAGCGTTTCGATCAACACTAACACATAGATCTCATCAGTGTAGCTGTGTGTGTTAGTGTATGTGCTCCAGACGCTGATGTAAACACGTCCTTATTTTTCTTATATAGTTAACAAATGGCAATTTTAGCGCTTGTGAGGACGACTCACATTGCTTCAGCCATCTGTTCTGTATATAGGAAATGTTATATATATCCTATATATATTAAAATGAAATAATTTAAAAAATTGACTATTTTTGATTTTATTGGACACGCATTTATGAAGAATTGTACGGACGAAAATACATGAAAGTGGTTTTAAAGTAATCTTTAAAGAAATATCTCCAGACCTTTTTTGAATTTTTAAAAAATATTTAAATGATTTCGATAAATCAATATCAGAAGTTAGTGGTCGAAAACGCAAAATAATTTCATTTTTTTTCACTAAAACTGATTTTTTTCAGGATCTAAGAGGTTTTTTGAGACGACGTTTAGTGCAAATTATTCCTTGTAAAAAATGCTATTGATTTGACGTTTTTATTTTTTTTAATTTGAGATCACGGTTCAGAGTTACAACTGTTTGAAGCTAAGAACTTCAAAATTAAAAAAATCAAAAAGTGGACATTTTCATCATTTCAGATCTCGGAACGGATTGTATCAAAATGTAAAAACCAAGTTTCTTTGTATTTATTAAACACTTTTCTAATGCCACTTTTATTTTTTTTTAATTTCATTCATTCGTTAAAGAGAAATATCAAAAAAACGACTTAGAGTCTAATATTTTGAAATTTTTTATTTTTTTATATTTAGGACAGCTGAGATCCATTTTTTATATGATTTTATATATTTTATATTTTATTTTCTTGAAAAAAATGCTACCATTGCATAAAAATATATTTAAATGCAATCATTGTATAAAAATATTTGAAATTCCAACTTTTCTATTAAACAAGAGACAGTTAGAAAAAAATTTATAATGGCGTATAGTTTCTGGTAAAGTCAATAAAAAAATACAATTTTCTTATAAAACAAGACAAATACAAAAAAAATTTTAATGCAATCATTGCTAAAAAATTTTTTTGAAATTAAAAAAATATTTCAATGCAATGATTGCATAAAAATTTTTGAAATTAAAAAAATATTTCAATGCAATCATTGCATAAAAATTTTTGAAATTAAAAAAATATTTCAATGCAATCATTGCTAAAAAATTTTTGAAATTAAAAAAATATTTCAATGCAATCATTGTATAAAAATATTTGAAATTCCAACTTTTCTATTAAACAAGAGACAGTTAGAAAAAAATTTATAATGGCGTATAGTTTCTGGTAAAGTCAATAAAAAAATACAATTTTCTTATAAAACAAGACAAATACAAAAAAAATTTTAATGCAATCATTGCTAAAAAATTTTTTTGAAATTAAAAAAATATTTCAATGCAATGATTGCATAAAAATTTTTGAAATTAAAAAAATATTTCAATGCAATCATTGCTAAAAAATTTTTGACATTACAAAAATATTTTAATGCAATTATTGCATAAAAATTTTTGAATTAAAAAAATATTTCAATACAATAATTGCATAAAAATTTTTGAAATTAAAAAAATATTTCAATGCAATCATTGCTAAAAAATTTTTGACATTACAAAAATATTTTAATGCAATTATTGCATAAAAATTTTTGATTTAAAAAAATATTTCAATACAATAATTGCATAAAAATTTTTGAAATTAAAAAAATATTTCAATGCAATCATTGCTAAAAAATTTTTGACATTACAAAAATATTTTAATGCGATTATTGCATAAAAATTTTTGAAATTACTAAAATATTTTAATACAATCATTACATAAAAATTTTCTCAATGCAATTATTGCATACAAATATATGAAATTCCAACTTTTCTATAAAACAAGAGACTGTTAGAAAAAAATTTATAATAGCATATAGTTTCGGGTAAAGTAAATAAAAAAATACAATTTTCTTATAAAACAAGACAAATACAGAAAAGAATTCAATGCAATCATTGCATAAAAATATTTGAAATTAAAAAAATATTTCAATACAATAATTGCATAAAAATTTTTGAAATTAAAAAAATATTTCAATGCAATCATTGCTAAAAAATTTTTGACATTACAAAAATATTTTAATGCAATTATTGCATAAAAATTTTTGAAATTAAATAAATATTTCAATGCAATCATTACTAAAAAATTTTTGACATTACAAAAATATTTTAATGCAATTATTGCATAAAAATTTTTGAAATTACTAAAATATTTTAATACAATCATTGCATAAAAATTTTTGAAATTACTAAAATATTTTAATACAATCATTGCATAAAAATTTTCTCAATGCAATTATTGCATACAAATATATGAAATTCCAACTTTTCTATAAAACAAGAGACTGTTAGAAAAAAATTTATAATAGCATATAGTTTCGGGTAAAGTAAATAAAAAAATACAATTTTCTTATAAAACAAGACAAATACAGAAAAGAATTCAATGCAATCATTGCATAAAAATATTTGAAATTACAACTTTTATATAAAACAGGACAGCTAATCGAAAAAAATTTAGAATGGCGTATAGTTTCTGCTAAAGTCAATAAAAATATTTCAATGCAATAATTGCATAAGAATATTTGAAATTCCAACTTTCATTTAAAAAAGGACACTATTCGAAAAAAATATAGAATAGAGTATAGTTTCTCCTAAAGTCATTAAAAATATTTCAATGCAATAATTGCATAAGAAAATTTGAAATTACAACTTTTAAATAAAACAGGATACTATTAGAAAAAAATTTTAAATGATGTACAGTTTCAACTAAAATTTAAAAAAAAATGTAAATGCTATCATTGCCAAAAATATTTGAAAGTACAAAAATATTTCAATGCAATCATTGCATAAAAATGTATAAATATTAAAAAAAATTTAGAATGGCGTATAGTTTCTGCTAAAGTGAATAAAAATATTTCAATGCTATCATTGCACAAAAATATTTTAAGTTGCAACTTTTATATAAAACAGGAAACTGATCGAAAAAAATTTAAAATGCCGTATAGTTTCTGCTAAAGTCAATAAAAATATTTCAATTGCATAAAAATATTTGAAATTACAACTTTTATATAAAACAGGACGACTAACCGAAAAAAATTTAGAATGGCTTATGGTCTCTGCTAAAGTCAATAAAAATATTTCAATGCAAACATTGCACAAAAATATTTTAAGTTGCAACTTTTATATAAAACAGGACACTATTAGAAAAAAATATAAAATGATGTATAGTTTCTGCTAAAGTCAATAAAAATATTTCAATGCAATAATTGCATAAGAATATTTGAAATTCCAACTTTCATTTAAAAAAGGACACTAATCGAAAAAAATGTAGAATAGCGTATAGTGTCTGCTAAAGTCAATAAAAATATTTCAATGCAATCATTGCATAAAAATATTTAAAATTACAATTTTTATATAAAACAGGACGACTAATCGAAAAAAATTTAGAATGGCATATAGTCTCTGCTAAAGTCAATAAAAATATTTCAATGCAATTATTACACAAAAATATTTTAAGTTGTAACTTTTCTATAAAATAGGAGACTATTAAAAAAAAATTTAGAATGGCGTATAGTTTCTGCTAAAGTCAATAAAAATTTTTCAATGCTATCATTGCAAAAAAATATTTTAAGTTGCAACTTTTATATAAAACAGGACACTATTAGAAAAAAATATAAAATGATGTATAGTCTCTGCTAAAGACAATAAAAATATTTCAATGCAATCATTCCACAAAAATATTTGAAATTACAACTTTTATATAAAACAGGACGACTAATCGAAAAAAATTTAGAATGGCGTATAGTCTCTGCTAAAGTCAATAAAAATATTTCAAAGCAATCATTGCATAAAAATATTTGAAATTCCAACTTTCATTTAAAAAAGGACACTAATCGAAAAAAATATAGAATAGCGTATGGTGTCTGCTAAAGTCAATAAAAATATTTCAATGCAATCATTGCATAAAAATATTTGAAATTACAACTTTTATATAAAACAGGACGACTAATCGAAAAAAATTTAGAATGGCGTATAGTTTCTGCTAAAGTCAATAACAATTTTTCAATGCTATCACTGCAAAAAAATATTTTAAGTTTCAACTTTAATATAAAACAGGACACTATTAGAAAAAGATTTAGAATGACGTATAGTTTCTGCTAAAGTCAATAAAAATATTTCAATGCAATCATTGCATAAGAATATTTAAAATTCCAACTTTCATTTAAAAAAGGACACTATTCGAAAAAAATATAGAATAGCGTATAGTTTCTGCTATAATACACCCGACAATATATATTAAAATTTTTAGATGTTTTTCAAATTGTGGACCATCAATAAGGGGTTAATCTTTTTAAGCTGTTAACGAAAAATATATTAAAGAGGGGTATAATTTCTGTTAAATTCAATACTAATATTTCAATGCTATAATTGCAAAAAAATATTTGAAATTACAAGATTTCTATAAAACAGGACAATATTCGAAAAAATTTAAGTTGGGTATATTTTGATAAATTCAATACTGATATTTCAATGCTTATCATTGCATAAAAACATTTGAAATTACAACATTTCTATAAAACACGACGGAATTCAAAAACATTTAAGTTGGGTATATTTTGATAAATTTAATACTATAATATATCAATACTATTATTGCATAAAAACGATTGAAATTACAACTTTTCTATAAAAAAGGACACTTTTCGAAATAAAACTAAAGTGAGGTATAGTTTCTGCTAAATTAGTTACTAATATTTCAATGCAATTGAAATTACAACTGTTCTAAAAAACAGGCTATTATTCGAAACAATTGAAAGCGGGGTATATTTTTCTAAATTTAATATATATTTTTCAATGCTATCATTGCATAAAAATATTTGAAATTACAAGATTTCTATAAAACCAGACAATATTCGAAAACATTTAAGTTGGGTATATTTTGCTAAGTTCAATACTAATAATTTAATGCTATTATTGCATAAAAACAATTTAAATTACAACATTTCTATAAAACAGGATTGTTTTAGAAAAAAAAATTAAAGTGAAGTATAGTTTCTGCTAAATTCAATACTATTATTTTAATGAATAAAACCAATAACTTAATAAAACGGACTCTAAGTCTTTTTTTTACTATTTCTTTTTAATGAATATATTTATTACAAAAGCGTTTAATAAAAACAAAGCATTTTGGTTTTTATATTTTAATACAAACCATTTTAAGATATGAAGTGATGAAAATGACCAATTTTTGAGTTATTAAATTTTGTACTTCTTAGCTTTAAACAGTTGTAAGTCTGTGTCGTGAGCTAAAATTAAAAAAAAAGCGTCAACTCTATAGCATTTTTTCCAAGGAGTAATTTGCACCGAAGCTCTTTTGTTTTATATATGAAATGACTCAAAAATTTGAATATGAAATAATATAGACATCGGCAGTCATAAGAATAATAGAAAAAAAGAAAAATTTTAAGAATTTAACTATATAGTAAAATTCATATTGACGGCTTACAATATGAAAAAACTACAAAAATTTCAATCTATATTGTCGGCTATTTGATATATGAAAAAACTCAAAAAATTTCACTATGAAATAAGATAGTTATCGGCAGTCTTAAGAATGAAAAAAATAAAAATTTTTTTAATTTAGCTGTATAGTAAAATTCATATTAGCTGTTTACAATATGAAAAAACTACAAAAATTTCAATCTATATTTCTGGCTATTTTATATATGAAAAATTAAAAAAATTTCACGATGTAATAATATAGATATCGGCAGTCCTAAGAATGAAAAAAAAATTACAAATATTTAACTGTATAGTAAAATTCATATTGGCGGTTTACAATATGAAAAAACTAAAAAATTTAACATCTATATTGTCGGCTATTTATATATGAAAAAACTCAAAAAATTTCATTATGAAATAAGATAGATATCGGCAGTCCTAAGAATAAAAAAAAAAAAAATTTTTTAAATTTAATTGTATAGTAAAGTTCATATTGGCTGTTTACAATATAAAAATACTACAAAAATTTACTTGCATGGAAAAAAATGAGGTATTACATCCAAATTAAAAAAAAAAAAAAAAATACCTGGAGATTTTTTGGTGAACAAAATTTTATAAAAAAAATAGGTCTAATGTCATACTGGTTGTGAAATATCACCGGTGAAAGTGCTACATACATACATACATTTTTTTAAATTTTTTTTAAAACTGGTTTTTTAGAATCCTGAGGTCTCAAAACGTGCGTATATGTCAAAAAATCAGAAATAAAAATTTCACCTAAAACAATGGGTCCTCTATGAGGAACCAAAATCATAAATGTTTCACTCTAGAGTAAAATTAATATTGATTCTCTGCAATATAAAAAAACAGCAAAAATTTCAATCTATAATGTTAGTTGTTTTATATATGAAAAAACTCAAAAATTTAACCATATATAGAGTATAATGGATATCGGCTGTCCTATTTATGAAAACATTATAAAAATTATAAAAGTTTATAAAAAATATTATAAAAGTTTCACTCTATAGTAAAATTCATATTGATTGTCTACAATTTGAAAAAACTGAAAAAAATTCAATCTATATTGTTGACTGTTTTATATAAGAAAAAACCCAAAAAATTTCACTATAAAGTAAAATGGATATCGGCTGTACTATTAATTGAAAAATAAAAAATTATAAAAATTTCTCTCTATAGTAAAATTCATATTGGCTTTCTACATTATGAAAAAAATTCAAAATTTTCAATCTATATTGCTGGCTGTTTTATTTATGAAAAAGCTAAAAAAATTTCACCATAGAGTGAAATGGATATCGCCTGTCCTATTTATGAACAATAAAAAATTATGAAAATTTCATTCTATAGTCATATTCATGTTGATTGTCTACAATATCAGTTGTGATGTATAAATGAAAATTGAAAATATTCAAATATTGATTGTCTACAGTTTGAAAAAAACTGAAAATTTTGTTAAAAAAACTGCACATTACTATATTTTATTTTCAATTATTATTTATTATCAATAATTATTTATGTTATAAAATATACCTCATTAGTTATAAATATTTATAAATAATCATGTAACTTTTTCTTAATATGAATTATAAATTTTTTTTGTTAATTTTAGAAGTATAAAATTAATTTTGTTCTCATTCATTTTTAAATAAAATTAAATTGCATTTTAATCACGTATGATTAAATTTATTATAATTAACTACATATGATTAAAATATAAAAAAATTAATGCACAAGAGTTTTTATTTGGTTAAGCCGAGCATCGCGAGGCCAATCAGCTAGTAATATCTTAAATTAAAGTATTAATTTTTTAAATTAATTATAATATTAAAAATATTTTATATTAACCCTTCGCCTGTCCTCAGGGTCGATATCGTCCACCGACTTTTTACGATATAGCTGTAACGCAGACATGAGCAATGGGTGATGTTTGGTTACCTCACCTAAAAAAACTTAGGCACATATTATGAACACACGCCAAGCCGCGTTAGTTTTGGTTTAGCCGCTTAGCCGTACCGTGTGTGCAAAGTTGGACCGTGGACGATATCGACCCTGAGGACAGGCGGAGGGAGTTTTTTTGCTATTTCTTGGAAGTAAAAATTTTTGTTATTTTTGCTCCAAATGAAGTAATTTCTTCATATATTATACTTTTTTCATGTACAAATGAATGTAACATAAAAAAATACGTGTTTTTGACCCGCTTTCACTAAAAAAATCCATTTTTTTACTTTTCCAAAATTTAATTGTATTTCGACCAAAAAACTTAATTTTTTTTGAAAATTTTTTTTTCTTTACTTATACAAAGGGTGAAGTATATTTTTAAATAACTTTTTTGAACATTTAATGTCCCTAAGTGGGTTTTTATCCCAAAAAACCTTCAATTTTTTAAAATTTTTTTACTCGAAAAAAGGCCCATTTTCAGGTTGCGAAATAATTATGGTTTTTTCAGCGGAGCCAAATCTGGGTAGGTTTTTTTTGAAGGTATATATCTGAAGTTTAAAACCCTAGAATATTTTTCCTTAATACCCATTAGGGCCGGAGTTATGAATTTTTAACCAAAAATCGAAAAAATGCTCGTTTTCCGCTGCTCCGGAATTTTTTCCGCAAAACTGAGTGGACATTTTGGCCAAAAACCTTTTTTAATCTTTAGTTGGGATGTTTATCTAAAACCTCCAAAAAAAATTTTGGCCAAAAATTGTTTTTAAAGGTGTTAAAAAATGACGCGGACGATATCGACCCTGAGGACAGGCCGAGGAGGTAAAAATATAGAGGACAGGCGGAGGGTTAAAAAAAAATTAGTTAAATTATAATATTATTTTGTCAATATAAAGTTATTTTATTAAATATTTTTTTATTCCTCAAATAATACCAATATATTGAATAATTTTAATATTTTATTTTTTATTAATTTTTTTATTATTTAATTTTTTTATTTATTTTTTTTATAATAATTTTTTTTATTTAAAAAATTTAGACTTAGTTACTAATGGTAAAGTTTTAAATAATTTAATTTTTAATCAATTATGTTAATAAATTTATTTTCAATTTTTGATTCTTCTACATCAATAAATTATTCAATAAATTGATTTAGATCATTATCAATAATTTTATTTTTACCTATAATATATTGATTTATTCCTTCACGGTTTAATTTATTATTTAATTTAATATTAGAAAAATTAATTAATGAATTTAAAGTTTTATTAAATTTAAAAATAAATAATGTCAATATTATTTTATTTTTAAGTTTATTTTATATAATTATATTAAATAATTTTTTAGGTTTATTTTCTTATATTTTTACTTCTTCTAGTCACATAATTTTTGGTTTGTGTTATTCTATTATATTATATTTTATGAGTTTCTATAATATTATATGGATGAATTAATAATTTTAATCATATATTTACTCATTTAGTACCTCAAGGTACACCTGTTTTATTAATATTTTTTATGGTTTTAATTGAAACTATTAGAAATATTATTCGACCTGGAACTTTATCAGTTCGATTATCAGCTAATATAATTGCTGGACATTTATTAATTACATTAATTAGTAATAATGGTTCAAATTTAATAATTTTAACATTATTTGTAATATTAATATTACAAAATTTATTAATAATATTAGAATTAGCTGTTTCAATTATTCAAGCTTATGTATTTACTGTATTAACAACTTTATATAGAACAGAAGTTTTATAATATGAAAGAAAATTTATTACAACCTTTTCATTTAGTAACATTAAGACCATGATCAATTTTAATATCTTTTAATTTATTTAATATAATGGTTAGAATCGTTTATTCATTTCATTATTCTTTAAATTTATTATTTTTTTTAATTTTTTTTTTTTATTATTTTGTTCTTATCAGTGATGACGAGATGTAATTCGAGAAAGAACTATAAAAGGTTATCATAATAATTTAGTAGTAGAGGGTTTAAAATTAGGAATAATTTTATTTATTATTTCTGAAATATTATTTTTTATTAGATTTTTTTGATGTTATTTTCATGTATTTTTAGGGTAAAATTTGTACTCTTAAATATGTACTCTTTTTTTGCTTGTCTTTTAAATTAATTCCCATTTTTACAGCATCAAAATTTTCTTTTGAATCTTCGATTACATCACTAACGCCCCTTGCAAAATTTGTTGTGATGTAATTAAAATATAACAAAAGCACCAGGATTTCAAAATATTATCAATTTATTTAACACAATATTTAGGTAAATTTTAGTTATTTATGATAAAAATGTATGCTGCCTAAAAAAGAGACATAAATATAAAAATTATCGGTTAACTTTTTATTTTTAACTTGGAAAGTTTCCGGATGCCCGGAAACTCTCTTACAGTATGAGTGATGGGGATTGGGGGGAGGGGTAAAAACTAGTATAATAGGTACTATAGGAAACAAGCCAAAACCTTAAAACTAAAAAACCTTGTGTAAGAGCCTTGTATTTAATTATATTATGCATTCCGGAAGTAACCTTGGTATAGTTATAAAATTATCAGCAAAAATAAAACAACCAAAAAATAAACAACCAGCAGCTTCATTGTAACACTAAACTCGTGAAATTAGAATTCCTATAAACGAAAACGTAGATGGACTAAATAAATTTCATAAAAAATTATAAAAAATATTCATTCCCTGAATCACTTACTCCTCAGCCCTCAGGGTTCGTAACACATTAAACTAGATGATGTAAGATATATGGAGAAAAATAATATGAGTAATTCTTAGTGAAACCTTACTAATGGAGAGGTAAAAGTCAGGGATTTGAAAAAAACTATTTGGGTTGGGTTTGGTATACGTTCATATGATACCATATCAAATTTTAAGGTTTTAGGTTCAAAGGGTACAAAATGGCGGCTATTTTTCGGTCTTATATGGTTTAAAAAAAAATCATTTTTAAAAATGACAATTTTCGATTTCATTTTTTCTACGCTCTGAATAAAGCTGAAAAATGGTTTTCTTGACTAAAAAAACCGGAAAATTGGAAGAACTAAGAAAACTAATTTTCTTTCAAACGCAGATTTTTCATACAGTCGTAACTTTCTTTTTTCCTAACCGGTCTTAAAATTTTTTTTTTGTATGTACTTTTAAAAAAAAAAAAATTTTAGCGAGTATTTGCCTTTTAAGTACTTAAAAATCCATTTTAATATTTCCCATTTTAACGAAATTTTTCATTTTCATTTTTCCGGATATCACCTTTCAATTCTCGTACACCGCAATTTTTTTAAATTAATTCTCTCACGGCGATAGTCAATAAACCAAACGCCTATTCTTATCCCAAAATGACCACTTTTTAAATTGCTGCCAAAATTCTAATTTTTGATAGAAATGCGTTCTGTAGGCCTTGAAAATTTTCTACAAGCACTAAGTTTCCAAAAAATTTTTACTGGTTTTTTTATAGTTATTTGTTTCGCAGATATGATAATTTAAAGTCAGAGTCCCATTTTTAGGGTTTTTGAAAAAAAGTCAATTTTAATCTTTATCTTTAAAAAGGGGATATCTTAGAAAATATTTAATGAAAAAAGACGAGTAAACATTTTTTGGAAACTTAGTGCTTGTAGAAAATTTTCAAGGCCTACAGAACTCATTTCTATCAAAAATTAGAATTTTGGCAGCAATTTAAAAATTGGTAATTTTGGGGAAGAATAGGCGTTCGGTTTATTGACTATCGCCGTAAAAGAATTAATTTAAAAAAATTGCGGTGTACGAGAATTGAAAGGTGACATTTATACAAAAAAAATGATACCAATTAGAAGTATTTTGGTTAACTGACGAGGTTGCAGCTTTGAATTAAAGATTACGAAAAAAAACTATTTTATAACATTGTCGTATTTTGTAGTTATTCAGTATTTTGCTATTTCTTTAATTGCTATAGCGTTATGGAAACATCCAAAACTTTTCAAAAAAGAGGTCTTTAGTAAAATTTCTCGAGGAATCCGAAAATTTGGTCAAAATTTTCATTAGGTGACATGGAAATCCCGAAAATTGAAAATGAAAAATTTCGTGAAAATGGGAAATATTGAAATGGATTTTTAAGTACTTCAAAGGCAAATGCTCGCTAAAATTTTTTTTTTATTAAAAAGTAAATACAAAAAAAAAATTTTTAAGACTGGTTAGGAAAAAAAAAAGTTACGACTGTATGAAAAATCTGCGTTTGAAAAAAAATGAGTTTTCTTAGTTTTTCCAATTTTCCGGTTTTCTTTGGCGTTTTTTTGAAAAACTGGTGGCAGATTCGGATTCAGCGGGAAATTTTACATAAAAAATTGTCAAGAAAACCATTTTGTAGAAAAAATTAAATCGAAAATTGTCATTTTTAAAAATGATTTTTTTTAAAAACCATATAAGACTGAAAAATAGCCGCCATTTTGTACCCTATGAACCTAAAACCTTAAAATTTGGTATGGTATCATATGAACGTATACCTAAACCAACCCAATTAGTATTTTTCAAATCCCCGACTTTTACCTTTCGATTAGTAAAGTTTCACTAAGTTTAAATATGTTTTATTTTAATTTTAACTTTGAAATACATATATAAACGATTAAATTATTTTTATTTTTAGAATTTACATCGAAATGATTATTTTTTAGGCACGATCACCCTATATATTTAAATATAAAGGTGAAATTGTACTTTATTTAAATTATTTTTATATAACTAAATTATATTACAAAAGATCATGTTTTAGGCACGATCACCCTATATAATCAAAAATAATGTGAAATAATGCCTTATTTAAATTAAACTGTTATTAACTTTCTATTTTTTTTTCAACAGATGTGTTTTATCTGTATCTTCAGATTTGTAACAATTTTTTGGTTTTTTTTTTTGAAAAATTGAGATTTTTGAAGTAGTTGTAACTATTCGTATTGTTCTTTCGTGAAGCTTTTTTTTCTCCATTATTATCATTTTCTAGTCGTTTATATTTAATGTTGAACTCCGCTATACCGGTCCTAAGCCCGGAGCCTCATAGAGATACTGGACATAGCTTTCTGGAACAACTGAGGCTGCCCTATAAACGGGTCCTATGCCTTGCTTTTCTCTGTGGGACACGCAAATTGCTGACCCAATGCACTTTCATTGATTATGCCGCAGATAGCTCATAGCTCTCTGGAATAACCGAGACTGCCCTATAAACCGGGTTTATGTCTTGCTTTTCCTTTGTGCATCCTTAATGAACATGCTGCAGCTCGCTATCCTTAAGTATCTCTGAGGAATCAGCACACCAAAAGGGGCTCTAAGGTCTTCTCCAAATTTAAGTGCGATATAAGCCATTTGCGAGGTCGCCTTAGGCCTTATGTATATGGTTCTTAGCATGGGAGATTTCCACCTTGAGCACAGCGACGCAGCCGATTAAAGGTTAGTTGCGGGGTTCCGCTAAACTATGACTGGACGTTATTATTTTCTGGTTTAGTAATGTGTGAAGGTAAACCTCGGAGCCAGGAAGACTTCGGCCTTTCTGGATGGGCGTGGCAAACCTAAGGAACTCTAGCTGTGTTTGAGGAAACTCTAAAATCCTCCGCCGTGTGTCTGCCCATGCGGGACATGTGTCTTTACAAACACAGCTAAATGTGTTTGTCTACACACATGCACGGTATGGACAGTATACCGTGCGGCCCGACCCGTGAGTGCCAAAAGAGGATCCTGGATGGGGAAGCGAGCTGTCTGTGCCGAGCAACCTGAACCATCTTTGGGCTCTGCTGACGCAAGACGGGAGGTGGGGTTCTCTGCAGTTGGAGCCCATTATTAATGGCTTGGCGATGTTGCCGGTATGTACCCAAGCAGCTGGAGGACTCTAAATTTCCGAAGCGAATTATGCTTTTATTCGTGGAGGAATGCTAGGAGCAAGGTAGTGCAAGTACATGCCGTCAGCTATATCTTCTGTGATGCAACCAGTCTGCATGTCAGCTGCCCAGAATGTGAGGGGTCGAAGGAGGCCGTTGCACATGGAGTGATGAATCCTTAATGCAATGAAAATGTCTGGAAAAAACGCAAACAAAAGCGTGAATAAAAATGATAAGAATATTCAACATCCTTCTACACAGGACATGGACTGTGAAATCATAGATGGAGATCAAGAAAGCGATATTGTTCAGGCGACTTTTGCCAGTACTTCAATTAGCAAAAATGTCACGAACTTGAATCGATGTCATGTGACAAACGACAAGATATATGAAGAGATGCTATCTCATGATGGACAAATGGAGGAAAAAATTAAAAAGCAGACTAACATTTCGATGGTAATCCAAGACGGTGTTAGGCTGATAAAGAATAATCTAAACAAGCTGAAGACAATTAAAGGCATGCAAGCCTGAGAAGTCCTCGCCATCGAAACTGTATATTAGCGAGCTAACTAAAGCCGCTAAACATACAAAGAAAAGGGTTCGAGAAAACTCGGAAGAGGAAAATGATAGTGGAAAACAGACTCCCTCAAAGAAGTCTGCAGGTGAAAAGAGCTCAAAAAATTTGGCACTGAAAACCAATTCTGCTGCATCTGTGGCAAAACAACTCTCAGCTACCAGGGCAACCATTCCGCGAACGCTCCTTAGAGCTACTGATAAGGCTAACAGATGAAACAGTGGTAGCAGCGGAAAGAAATGGAAATAATATGCTGGGACCCACCCAAACTCCTTCCGCAGACAATGAGGACTTTCAAGAGTTCACTGGTCGAAGGAACAGGAGGAAGAAAAGGCAGAGAGAGAAAAGGAGGAAGGAAAAAGAAATAAAAAGAAAGCAAACGCAAATGGGAAAGCGAAGCTTCCCAAAACTAGAGACAAAGCAGTCGCGATTAAGCTACCAGAAGGGAGAGCGTACGCCGATGTCTTGAATCAGATCAAGGAGAGCGTTATTGGAGAAGCCACTGCAACTAACATCTGTGCAGTTCGGAAAACCCAAGCTGGTTACGTATTGATCGAGATGCGAGGAAAAGCAGAAGGGCATACAACCTTTTTTGAGGCAGTTAAGGCAACAATGGGAGAGAGCGTTAATGTCACATGTCTGACACCACGCCGAACTCTTCAGATTCTGGACATCGAATGCCTCACTACAAGAGAGGAAGTAGAGGTAGTCTTGAAAGACGTTCTAAAGGAAACTGGCCCGATCATGATGAAGCTATCTCAACCTAATATTCGGGAACTGGACGAGAAGGCGGCATTCAAGCTGATAAAGAAAGGCAGCATTAAGCTAGGCTTGGGCAGTTGTAGAGTAAGACTACAGGCAACTCCGCTTAGATGCTTCAGATGTTTAGTGTATGGCCACATAGCAGGTAATTGCAAAGGACCAGATCGAAGCAAACTATGCTTTAAATGTGGGATGGGAAACCACAAGGTAGTCGAAGGTATAGGGAAGCTGCAATGCTTCCTGTGCAAAGCTGCCAAATTAAAGGAAAAAAAGCTCAAACACTTCCCAGGTTCCAGGAAGTGCTCTGAGTTCCAAAAAGCGATCAGAAAATGATCAAGGTGGTCCAAGGAAACATGCACAGAAGCTGGACGGCAAACCAGCTTATGTATCAAACTCAGGGGGAGATCAAGGCAGACCTTTGGATCATCAGCGAGCAGTATCCAAAAGTCCTAGTGGTCGCCAGTAGGATGGGAGTGTAGGATCACCCTTTCCTTTGCTGATAAGTACCAGTATTGCCTTTTTCCATCGCCTGCTAAAGACTCCTGTTTGCATGCACGTGTTGTACATCCTTAGCATCAATGATGGACACTGGTGTGCAGCTAATCTTATAATCTCGGCTGGTATACCGTCTGGGCCAGGAGCTTTCTTATTTCTAAGGGAGTCCACGGCAGCGAACAGCTCTTATCAGTAGCTCTAGGGAGCGTTCGCGGATTGGTTGCCCTAGTAGCTGAGAGTTGTTTTGCCACAGATGCAGCAGAATTGGTTTTCAGTGCCAAATTTTTTGAGCTCTTTTCACCTGCAGACTTCTTTGAGGGAGTCTGTTTTCCACTATCATTTTCCTCTTCCGAGTTTTCTCGAACCCTTTTCTTTGTATGTTTAGCGGCTTTAGTTAGCTCGATAATATACAGTTTCGATGGCGAGGACTTCTCAGGCTTGCATGCCTTTAATTGTCTTCAGCTTGTTTAGATTATTCTTTATCAGCCTAACACTGTCTTGGATTACCATCGAAATGTTAGTCTGCTTTTTAATTTTTTCCTCCATTTGTCCATCATGAGATAGCATCTCTTCATATATCTTGTCGTTTGTCACATGACATCGATTCAAGTTCGTGACATTTTTGCTAATTGAAGTACTGGCAAAAGTCGCCTGAACAATATCGCTTTCTTGATCTCCATCTATGATTTCACAGTCCATGTCCTGTGTAGAAGGATGTTGAATATTCTTATCATTTTTATTCACGCTTTTGTTTGCGTTTTTTCCAGACATTTTCATTGCATTAAGGATTCATCACTCCATGTGCAACGGCCTCCTTCGACCCCTCACATTCTGGGCAGCTGACATGCAGACTGGTTGCATCACAGAAGATATAGCTGACGGCATGTACTTGCACTACCTTGCTCCTACCATTCCTCCACGAATAAAAGCATAATTCGCTTCGGAAATTTAGAGTCCTCCAGCTGCTTGGGTACATACCGGCAACATCGCCAAGCCATTAATAATGGGCTCCAACTGCAGAGAACCCCACCTCCCGTCTTGCGTCAGCAGAGGCCAAAGATGGTTCAGGTTGCTCGGCACAGACAGCTCGCTTCCCCATCCAGGATCCTCTTTTGGCACTCACGGGTCGGGCCGCACGGCATACTGTCCATACCGTGCATGTGTGTAGACAAACACATTTAGCTGTGTTTGTAAAGACACATGTCCCGCATGGGCAGACACACGGCGGAGGATTTTAGAGTTTCCTCAAACACAGCTAGAGTTCCTTAGGTTTGCCACGCCCATCCAGAAAGGCCGAAGTCTTCCTGGCTCCGAGGTTTACCTTCACACATTACTAAACCAGAAAATAATAACGTCCAGTCATAGTTTAGCGGAACCCCGCAACTAACCTTTAATCGGCTGCGTCGCTGTGCTCAAGGTGGAAATCTCCCATGCTAAGAACCATATACATAAGGCCTAAGGCGACCTCGCAAATGGCTTATATCGCACTTAAATTTGGAGAAGACCTTGGAGACCCTTTTGGTGTGCTGATTCCTCAGAGATACTTAAGGATAGCGAGCTGCAGCATGTTCATTAAGGATGCACAAAGGAAAAGCAAGACATAAACCCGGTTTATAGGGCAGTCTCGGTTATTCCAGAGAGCTATGAGCTATCTGCGGCATAATCAATGAAAGCGCATTAAGTCAGCAATTTGCGTGTCCCACAGAGAAAAGCAAGGCATAGGACCCGTTTATAGGGCAGCCTCAGTTGTTCCAGAAAGCTATGTCCAGTATCTCTATGAGGCTCCGGGCTTAGGACCGGTATAGCGGAGTTCAACATTAAATATAAACGACTAGAAACTGATAATAATGGAGAAAAAAAAGCTTCACGAAAGAACAATACGAATAGTTACAACTACTTCAAAAATCTCAATTTTTCAAAAAAAAAACCAAAAAATTGTTACAAATCTGAAGATACAGATAAAACACATCTGTTGAAAAAAAAATAGAAAGTTAATAACAGTTTAATTTAAATAAGGCATTATTTCACATTATTTTTGATTATATAGGGTGATCGTGCCTAAAACATGATCTTTTGTAATATAATTTAGTTATATAAAAATAATTTAAATAAAGTACAATTTCACCTTTATATTTAAATATATAGGGTGATCGTGCCTAAAAAATAATCATTTCGATGTAAATTCTAAAAATAAAAATAATTTAATCGTTTATATATGTATTTCAAAGTTAAAATTAAAATAAAACATATTTAAACTTAGTGAAACTTTACTAATCGAAAGGTAAAAGTCGGGGATTTAAAAAATACTAATTGGGTTGGTTTTGGTATACGTTCATATGATACCATACCAAATTTTAAGGTTTTAGGTTCATAGGGTACAAAATGGCGTCTATTTTTCAGTCTTATATGGTTTTAAAAAAAAATCATTTTTAAAAATGACAATTTTCGATTTAATTTTTTCTACAAAATGGATTTCTTGACAATTTTTTATGTAAAATTTCCCGCTGAATCCGAATCTGCCACCAGTTTTTCAAAAAAACGCCAAGGAAAACCGGAAAATTGGAAAAACTAAGAAAACTCATTTTTTTTCAAACGCAGATTTTTCATACAGTCGTAACTTTTTTTTTTCCTAACCAGTCTTAAAAATTTTTTTTTTGTATTTACTTTTTAATAAAAAAAAAATTTTAGCGAGCATTTGCCTTTGAAGTACTTAAAAATCCATTTCAATATTTCCCATTTTCACGAAATTTTTCATTTTCAATTTTCGGGATTTCCATGTCACCTAATGAAAATTTTGACCAAATTTTCGGATTCCTCGAGAAATTTTACTAAAGACCCCCTTTTTTGAAAAGTTTTGGATGTTTCCATAACGCTATAGCAATTAAAGAAATAGCAAAATACTGAATAACTACAAAATACGACAATGTTATAAAATAGTTTTTTTTCGTAATCTTTAATTCAAAGCTGCAACCTCGTCAGTTAACCAAAATACTTCTAATTGGTATCATTTTTTTTGTATAAATGTCACCTTTCAATTCTCGTACACCGCAATTTTTTTAAATTAATTCTTTTACGGCGATAGTCAATAAACCGAACGCCTATTCTTCCCCAAAATTACCAATTTTTAAATTGCTGCCAAAATTCTAATTTTTGATAGAATTGAGTTCTGTAGGCCTTGAAAATTTTCTACAAGCACTAAGTTTCCAAAAAATGATTACTCGTCTTTTTTCATTAAATATTTTCTAAGATCCCCTTTTTAAAGATAAAGATTAAAATTGACTTTTTTTCAAAAACCCTAAAAATGGGACTCTGACTTTAAATTGTCATATCTGCGAAACAAATAACTATAAAAAAACCAGTAAAAATTTTTTGGAAACTTAGTGCTTGTAGAAAATTTTCAAGGCCTACAGAACGCATTTCTATCAAAAATTAGAATTTTTGCAGCAATTTAAAAAGTGGTCATTTTGGGATAAGAATAGGCGTTTGGTTTATTGACTATCGCCGTGAGAGAATTAATTTAAAAAAATTGCGGTGTACGAGAATTGAAAGGTGATATCCGGAAAATTGAAAATGAAAAATTTCGTTAAAATGGGAAATATTAAAATGGATTTTTAAGTACTTAAAAGGCAAATACTCGCTAAAATTTTTTTTTTTTTAAAATTACATACAAAAAAAAAATTTTAAGACCGGTTAGGAAAAAAGAAAGTTACGACTGTATGAAAAATCTGCGTTTGAAAAAAAATTAGTTTTCTTAGTTCTTCCAATTTTCCGGTTTTTTTAGTCAAGAAAACCATTTTTCAGCTTTATTCAGAGCGTAGAAAAAATGAAATCGAAAATTGTCATTTTTAAAAATGATTTTTTTTTAAACCATATAAGACCGAAAAATAGCCGCCATTTTGTACCCTTTGAACCTAAAACCTTAAAATTTGGTATGGTATCATATGAACGTATACCAAACCCAACCCAATTAGTTTTTTTCAAATCCCTGACTTTTACCTCTCCATTAGTAAAGTTTCACTAAGAATTACTCATATTATTTTTCTCTATATATCTTACATCATCTAGTTTAATGTGTTACGAACCCTGAGGGCTGAGGAGTAAGTGATTCAGGGAATGAATATTTTTTATAATTTTTTATGAAATTTATTTAGTCCATCTACGTTTTCGTTTATAGGAATTCTAATTTCACGAGTTTAGTGTTACAATGAAGCTGCTGGTTGTTTATTTTTTGGTTGTTTTATTTTTGCTGATAATTTTATAACTATACCAAGGTTGCTTCCGGAATGCATAATATAATTAAATACAAGGCTCTTACACAAGGTTTTTTAGTTTTAAGGTTTTGGCTTGTTTCCTATAGTACCTATTATACTAGTTTTTACCCCTCCCCCCAATCCCCATCACTCATACTGTAAGAGAGTTTCCGGGCATCCGGAAACTTTCCAAGTTAAAAATAAAAAGTTAACCGATAATTTTTATATTTATGTCTCTTTTTTAGGCAGCATACATTTTTATCATAAATAACTAAAATTTACCTAAATATTGTGTTAAATAAATTGATAATATTTTGAAATCCTGATGCTTTTGTTATATTTTAATTACATCACAACAAATTTTGCAGGGGGCGTTAGTGATGTAATCGAAGATTCAAGAGAAAATTTTGATGCTGTAAAAATGGGAATTAATTTAAAAGACAAGCAAAAAAAGAGTACATATTTAAGAGTACATAAGAAATATAAGAAGACATAAGAAATGCTTTTATAAAGACTGGCTATTCCAGACTTCAGGATGGGCAATGGACTCAAAGAGTTTTTTTGGAGGCGTACACTACATTTAATGCAAGAAAATATAATTACGATGACTCAATTAAGGTACTAAATATTAATAATTGACTGTACTTATGATTACTTTTTCTTATGTGAAAATAAAAATAAAACTAACATATACTCGGTGATTCAAAAAGACTTTTGCTAATATTCTTGAATCACTGTTTATAAATACATTTTCATTATGGGGGAGGGGGTAACTTTTCCAAGAAATTGTATGTAAGGCTCATTCTTTTAAAATTTTTCGCCTTGAATTTATACATTTTAGCTTTTTTTCGAATAATCTACAAATATGAGCTGAAAACAAGCTTAGAAATATTAAACAAAGTAATGCCAGTTATCAGGAAGTAAATGTAGATGAACAAATTGATGATAAAGATGAAGAACAAACTTTTGATGAAAAATTATTTTGCGCTGGGGAGAATTATGATTGTGGCGCCAGTGATGAAAACGAAAATTTTGAAATCAACGATGGAGTTGAAGCAAATATCGACGAGAACTCTTGTGAAAACAAAAATTATGATGAAATAAGCCAGAATAGCATTAACAATAATGATGTTTCACTGGGAGAGAATATGAATGATTCCAATGATAGTGATAATAAGAAAGATGACGAAGAAACAGATCCCTCTGAAGCTGAGATGACTTTTGAAGAATATTATGATATTCTTATGGGGCTTCCAGAGGATGATGTTATTAAAAGTCAAGTAGACACTGCTTATACTTATAAAGGTATAAAACTTTTGTTTTCTTAAAATTAAGCATTATTTGCAAGTTTATGAGGATTGAAACCCCAAATAAAATTTTAGCCTTCCTATCTGCAACCCATGCAACTTTTGAAATTTTAAAAATAAATTAAAAATAAATTAAATGTTACATCAATATAATTTTAATTGCATGCACTCCGTAAAATTCTAAAGTTTAATATAAAAGAAAAAAGTTACCATTTTTAATTAATTAAGTATTAGTATTTTCAATTATTCGTAAATTTTTCACGAAAAATTGAAAATATCATGAGTTAATCAATAAAAAATGGTAAGTTTTATGGAGTGCGTGAAATTAAAATTATATAAATGTATCATTTAATTAATTATTAATTAATTTTTAAAATTTTAAAAGTTATCCGGGTTACAGATAAGACGGCTCAAATTTTTTTGGGGTTTCAATCCTCTTAAAATTTAAAACATAATATATTTGATATTTTGATTTTTGTAACACTTTGCAAACTCTGCTGATTATCACAAATATCTGACAACTTTGGAGCATAATTATGCCATAACCGCAGGTGCTGAACAAAAAAATTTCGATTAAAAAATATACAACAGAATTTGTTTCAGAGGGGATCACCATCTAATTATGAACAAGTTTTTTCTAAAGATTCATTTTTTTCGTCCAAATTATTTTTAAAATATATAAACCATCATATAAATTTCTTTTAAAATCTAAAAAATTTCCTCTTCCAAAATGGCAAACGATAATTCAATATATTTATTGCTAGAATAATGCATAAAATTTTTCATAAATTTATTAATTATTTATTTTATATATATAATTTTAAATTGAATCTTTAAAAAATGCATTTTGATAAGCAAATTATCTTACCCTTACAATTTAAAAAAAAATTTAATAAAATTATTTTTTATTCCTCAAAAGATTTAGGATAATTTACAAAAATTATTCTGCAATCAAAAATAATTCTCAAACAGAGAGTTCAAAGTGAGTTTATAATTTTACAAAAAAATGTCCCTTAAAAAGTGTCAAGTTAAGATTTACTAAAGATAATATTATAAGATTTTAGAACGTGACTTTTACGAGCATAAGTAAAAGCATTATGCTCGTAAAAGTCACGTTCTAAAATATTATTTTTAACTTCACTCCTTAATATCAAGCGATAAATAAATTTTAAATAATTATTCAAATAAATTAATAATATTATAAGTATAAATTTATTAAAACAAAATTTTTTTCAGGTAGTTCCATTTTAAAAAATAATTCTTTATACATATGGGGAAAACTTTTTTAAAAATCGCTTAGATAGTCAATTACTGGGTTATCTAAAAAATTTTTATTTTTATAAGAAAAATATTTTGTATTGAAAGTTTGCATAAATAAAGATTAAAAAGTTTTACATTTCAAAAGTAAATAATTATTTTTAAAATTCTTTCTATTAAAAATCTTGATATTATAGCAAATTAAACTTTGATGATTAATGCAAAAAATATTTCTAATAAATTTTAACATTCAGTATTTCCTTAACTATTTTAAATAAAGTTTACTAATTGTAATAGTGTCATATGCCTGTATTAAATTATGTTAAATAGTATTTTAATATCTTTTTATTATCTACTGTAATACATTCAATTAAATTTTGCACAATTTTAAAAAAAATCTATATATTACAATAATTATTGATTACAAATGTAAGACTAAAGAATCTAATTTGCACATATGTACTAAGCTAAGGTAATACAAAAACAGTTTTTTTTTACATCAATACAAGTTTTAAATAATGCATAAATTTAGTAGTTTTGAAGCAAAATATTGTTAAGATCAATTCATCAGATTCTCCAGATTCCAATACTTGCAGAAGTAATTAAAAATAATGTATATATGAGTAATCTAATAAATTAATTTTATCAACTTCGAAGGCATTTAAATAATTATGCACCATATAATCATTCATTTTTGCACAAGGCTAATACATTTACAATGGTATAAAATATTAAAAAAACATTCAAAACACTGATACCCATTTAATAATAATTTAAACAAAAAACTCAAGAACCCTGAACTATATGCTTTGTCGAACTTGAATCTTTTGCTGGTATAAAAAAAATTACCATCGAATAATAAATAAGAAGATTTGAATAAATGGATGAAAGTGGATTGAATAATCTGTCATTAATTTAATTAAGAGTGCATGTAAAATAATGTATTATTCTTGTGTTTGGTACCAAAATATTAATGAAATGTATTTGCCATCCTAAACTGTAATTGACATGATTACTGATAAAATATTGAATAAATAGATCAGCAAATGAAACAATTTATCGTTAAGTTCTTAATTCTTAAGATATGATCTATTTATAAGTATTTGGATTAACGTTATACAAAAAACAATTTATATTTGAAGCAGCGGACTATATTTTATAACATTCCATGAGAGCTTAAGACACAAAACTTGTTTTTCCACAAAAATGTTATAACGCTTCAGACTTTCTCTAAAAGGCAAAGTCAATTTTAAACTTTGGCTTTCAATATTTACCAGTGACACAAATGATGATGTTCCAAGAGCGCATGTAGATTAATCTGAGACAAATCTAAGTTAATTTATGTTGTTTGATTTAGTATGTATCTTTTTACTATGAACTCCAAAGCATTTAAATTTTATTTTGCTCAAAAAAAATCAAAAGTTGTGAATACTTCTGTTGCTCCAAAATTTCCCTTTAAATCTTTTATTCAGGTGAGATATGGTTTTCTTCCTGTATAATTTTATAAAAATAAATATAATAATAATTAACTTGTGATTTAAAAAAAATAATATTACATTTATAAGTAAGTATAAACTTATAACTCACCTTTAAATGATATTTTAGTCTTTATTAAATAATTTAAAAATAATTTTAATAATAATACATTTTATAATTTATTAAGGGGCCTTGGAAAGGTGAATAGCGTTGCTATAAAACCCGCGTAAGACAATTTTCATAAGTGCGCGAAAGATTATTTATGCACGATAATCTTATATTAGAAAATGATGGATTTTTAACAGGTAGTAGCGACACACACTCGCGAACCACACATAAACTGACTGACCGCAAGAGCAATGAACGAGAGGAGAGAGAGGAGAAGAAAGGCCGGCTAAGGAGAGCATTGTTGCGCGGACCTCGAAACTAGAAAAAGCACATTTTTCTAAAAAGAATAATTTTGATAATTAAATGAATTGATTAAGTATTGAAAAAGTAGTTTTAGTAATTAAAGATTAATAGATTAATGATCATTGATAATTAATAATATTGCCGCGATAAGGATTAATAATCAATTGCAAGTTATATTAACTGGTTAATCGAATATTGATTACAAGATTCTATTAGTGGACATCTTTATTATTGGATTTGATATTTAAAGAATTATATTATGGAAGAAGTATTATAAAAATTGGAGCAAGTTTCTTTAATAAGTAATGGAAAAGTTTTGATTAAGAAAAGATTAACAAGATAATTAGCAGAGACAAAGGTAAAGAAAATAATTAAAATGATCATGTGTGTGTCGCAAAAAAATTGAATTAGTGAAAAGTGACGTTTATTTCGAAAAGATTAAAATTAATTATTTAGCGGTTAAAATTTATAGACAGTGAAGTTAATAATTGTAATCGAAAAGTGTATAGCATTAATTATAATAATTTTGAATAAAGTGAATTTTATACTTTTGTATTTTTAATAGTCAAATAAATAGAATTGAATTATTATCATTACAGGTTATACCCCTTTCACCTCTCCCTCATTCAGCATTTTAGATAAATTCCCGCGATCCAAAGAATAAAAGTCAATCATGTGCTACCGTTTCAATATACATATATTATCGCGCGCGCATATTTATACGACTCCTTTTTGCTTAGCAACTTATATAATTTTATTTGAAATATTAAATAATAACTGTGGTCATTCCGAGAGGGCGGAAATAGCCACATTATAGGTGGTGAAACTACCTTGCCGACAAATTTGGTTTTTTCTATCTTTTTCGCGAATTTTTGATCTAATTAAAAAAAAAATAGTGGTAATGTAAATGGTAATAAAAATAATGCCCTCAATATTATCCTAATTAAGAAGCTGAAACAAATAAAACACGAAAATTTTATGAATCCTGGGAGATTTTTTGGAAATTCGGAAGGTAATAATTGGGTTTCAATCTTTCATCCAAACTTATAGGCAGGATTCACAAAATTAACGCATTTTTTTTTTTATTTGTTAGATTAATTCTTCGTGTAGGGCAAGAGACTCTTTAGATTTCTGAAATTTTGTTTAATCTTTAATTCTTAACAGTGTTATGTTAAGATATATTTCTAGTTACTTTTATGTTTTGAAGATTTTTAAGTTAATATACCTGCCTATATATTTTTATATAACTAATATACATATATACATATATATAAATATAAATATTTATAATATACAAATTTATTTCCATTTTTATATACTTTATAGACTTTAATATTGTTATTAATATTACTTATACTGTTGACTGTGATAAATTGTCTAATCACATATTACAAAGATATATATATATTTTTTTTTTCTCATAGTGATTAATTAACTAGTCTTATTGTAATTAACTAGTCTAATGTAATTTTAATTATAATACTGAAATTTTATTTACTGTCTATTTTATTATATATACTTAATTATTTTACTTAAATTCTATTTATTGTATTAATCACTTGAATTTAAGAATTATTTATCAATTTTATGTACATTATTATACGCTATTATTTATACATGAATGTACAAATTTTGTAATTTTGCAAATAAACAATCTAATCAAATCTAAGTTAGTATAGGTAGCAAAAATTTAAAAACAAAATATAACAGAAAATTTTTTTGCTTGATTATATAACCTCTTTTTAAATAAACAGTTGTTTATTTTTACAATGTTTTATTAAAAACAATTTCAAATCGTAAATAAATTTGTAAATATTTAAATTTATATTTAGCTATCTTTTATAAATATGGATTAAATTGTACATCTGCTGTTTTACCTAAAACAAATTTAACCACGTGTAATTTGAAGTTTTGGTTAACAAAATATATTGAGATTTAGAGTAATTTTTTAAATTATTTATTTATTTTATTAACATACTAAAAAGTGATCTAGTGATAAAGTGAATATTATATGCAATATAAAATGGAAACGTAGATTGAAATAACCATTTTGTTTATCACTATTAATAAGTTATTCATATTAATTAGTTAATTAGTTATGGCTAATGTAAGTATTTTATTCTATATCTTATTAAACACATGAATAATGAATGATTTTCTTCAAGGTGTGTATATAAATAAATAGTTAAAAGAATAACAGCCATTTTTAGATGATGTCGAACAAAGACTAAACACATGTATCTTTGTAAATGTATTTCCTGAAGAATGAGAGGAAATTTATTTAAGTTAATTATCTGCAAAGAAAGAAATTTTATTATCTAGAAAATCAAGAAAGGGTACTATAATTTTATCAGAAAAGAAAGGATATAACATGTTCAAAGTATATTAATGATAGTATATTTTATTGGTTTCCAAAACAAACAGAAGCTTGGCATTTTAAAAATTTACCAATATCGATAATTATCCAGCAACTGCCTCAACTTTTAACATTAAACTCTCAGACATTTTATGTGAAATGATGATTTTTTTGTGAGATATATATAATGTTATTATTCATTTAGCATAATACAACAATCATTTTTGAATAACATTCTCAAACGGTGCTTTTAGGACGTTCAAAAAAAATAATTTATATGTGGAAAAGTTTGATTACATTATCATAAATAGTTCAAGTTTATATGTTTTAATGATCATTTAACTGTAAATACAAGATTTCTCATGTTAATTTGCCCAAAACTTACTGGAAATAAAATTGATTTATTTGAAAAATCTCATCAAAAAATTGAGTGATGAATAATAAGTATTTATATTATTTAATTCATAAGAGAAAAGCAAGTAAATTTTATTAAAATTTAGTGTGAATTTAAGATCATATTTGATGTCGTAAATATTTTATCTTTCATACCATTCAGATTTATCAAGAAAAAATATCAAGCCAATATATAGTGTACATCTAGATTAACATCAGATTCACAGCTGGTTGAAATCAAAATATGTGATATCAGCTACCTTATACTTTAATTAGTCAAAAAAGTGAGAGACAATTTATATGCGAAAGTTTAGTTTGAAAAAGTTTAATTCCGTTATCATAAACAGCTCCAGTTCATTTAACTTTTCTGTAAGCCTAATATTATTATAAGTTTTATTCAACATCAGTATTGCAATTTAGGACAAACAAAGGGATAATTAATATATATAACTCATATAAAAATTCAAAAATGATTTATCATTTAACTGTCAATTCATCGTTTCTTATCTTACTTTGCCCAAAAGTTACTACAACCATATTCATATATATTTGAAAATCTCATCAAAAAAATTAATTGATTAATCACCTTAGTCATTATTTCATATAATTTATGAAAGAACAACAGTAAATATTATTAAAATTTATTGTAAATTAAATATCTTATTTGATGTTGTGCATATTTTATCTGTCAGTACTTTGTTGGTTTTATTTATAAATCTTATATTCAGAGCAGCAACTCTGTACTTAAATTAGTTAAGAAATTGAGAGATCGTTAAATGTATGTTATTAAATTAAATATATAATAATTCTTCGGATTAATTAATTGTATAGTATAAACAAGGTCAGATAGTTAAAAAAATTTTATCTTACAATTAAAATAAAAAATCAAATATATGGTGTCCAAGAAGGAGAAGAAATCCTCTTTTTTGAAACTAGTGGCGCATTGCATGTAATCAATTTTTGATCTGTAAAATTTATTTTCTTAATTATTTTTCATTTTTATAAGTGTGAATGTACTCAAACATAATAAATTTTTTTGTACTTACGATTTTACCGTCCGTTTTTCGTTTATGAAATAAATTTTTTATCAATTTTATTTTATGTTAATTTAATATAATAAGGTCTTATGGGTAACCCAGTAATTAAATATTTCCTAGTTTCAAGAAAAACCAGTAATTATTTTAAAACTTTCAATATTTCAAGAAATAATTTTTATATTATTGAATAATTTATGCAATTATATCGCAAATGATCAAGATTTAATCTCATAATTACCCCAAATGTTAAGTTCGTCTATTGAACTCACGCTAGGGAGGAGGGGGTTGGCTTAAGTAACCAATTCTCTAATAGTTATAATCAACAATTTAAATTTTATTATGACTTTATAAACACCAGGGCTTCAGTTTAGCCATAAGTAGTAATCTCTTAATTTATTTTTGATTTTCATGAGTCAACCCAATGCAAAGAGTGCTTAGTACCCTTTGCAGTTGGCTAAAGGTCATTTGACCAGATCGGTTAGTGATATTTCATTATTAAATTTAGATTCTCCTATATTCAACTATAAAACAATCAGATTTAGATTTTTCTAAAAACCAGTATTAATAATTATTTTGAATTTGTCTCCAATTGTAAATATTATAAAATAAAACACTTTAATATTTTTATGTAAATATTATGTTATGTTGTTCCTTCTTTTTACAATTTAATAAAAATAATTTTAACATAAGCAACATGTACACAAAAATACCAATAGATGAGGCTCTTAAAATACTAAAATCAAGATTAGAATCTTCAAAAATAGATGAATTAATAAAAATAACTAAAATTATCTTAAAACAGAATTACTTTACGTTCAATAACGAATACTTTTTACAAAAAGATGGATTAGCCATGGGTAATCCATTAAGCTGTCTCTTAGCTGATTTTTACGTAAATAACTTTGAAAGCACAAACATTTTTACAAATACAAATCCACACCAAAAAAACATAATTAGTTACAGCAGATATGTTGATGACATTTTTATAATATACAATGGCACAACTAGACAAATAGAAAGTTTTAAAAATTACATAAATAAATTTAATAAAAAAATCCAATTTACAAGTGAAATAGAAACAGACAATTCAATAAATTTTCTAGATATCAAAATTACAAAAAATAACGACAAATTAAAATTTTCCATTTATAGAAAACCCACAACCACTGACACTGTAATACACAATGACTCACATCACCCCAAAAACCAAAAACTAGCAGCTTTCAATTCACTAATTCATAGAGCTTTGTCAATTCCCATGGAAATTGAAGATTTTAATCATGAAATTAATATAATTAAACAGATTGCTAAAAATAACGGTTATAATATCAAATTAATAAACCAACTAATAGAAAAGCACAAAAATAAAAATAATAATTCAAATACCACATCACAAAACTCATGCAAAACAAAATACATAGGCTCATTATACACTACAGAAACATCAAACATTTTAAGCAATGTCACAAAAAAATACGATATACGTATAGGTTTTAGAACTAACAACAAATTGAAAAAACATCTTAATTTTAAAAAGAGAAGAAAGAAAAACGAAACAGATTTTATTCATGAATCAGGTGTATACAAAATTAATTGTCTTTACTGTAATAAATATTACATTGGCCAAACAGGTCGCAGTTTTTCTAAAAGTTTCGTTGAACACAAGCCAAAAATAACATCAGACCTCAGTAAAAATACTAACTTTGGACTGCACCTGATCAATGAAAATCATGATTGTAAGGACATTTACAAACATTTAACACCTATACATTTTTGTAAGAAAGGAAAATATATGGATACTTTAGAAGAATTCGAAATATATAAAAATACAAAAATAGACAAAGATAACATGCTTAACGATAAATTGATGTTCAATAAAAATATTTTATACGACAAATTATTATAAAATTTAAAATTCCATATATTTCCCTTTAAACTTTAAATAACTCTAAAACAGGTTTATATAATCATATTTATAATAGAAATTATTCACACACATAATATAAGGTATTTATTGTATTATTATTATGTATCAAATTGTCATTATTTTTCTTATCTTTTAAATAATACGCGTTAAATTTTATAGAAATATTAAATAAAATTAGTATTATTATGTTGCTCGACCATGCAACATTGACGTAAACTATGTTCAAAAAGTGTTTTAATATAATTTTATTTTTCTCATTAATTGAGATAAACCTGAGGATGGAAAGTTAACTTTCCAAAACGCGTCGTTTTTTAACAAAAATGATTAAATTGTAAAAAGAAGGAAGAATAAAGAATATTTACATAAAAATATTAAAGTGTTTTATTTCAGTATTAATGTTACTTATTATTATAATTTGAGATCAGATTTTTTCAATTAGTTATAATTATTATGCCCCAGTTTGGCTCTATAGTAGTCTTTGGTAGCAAATTTATAATTATTGTAAAAATAGTTTCTTTAATTAAGTTTTTGCGCTAGGTTTTAGCATTTACTTAATAAAAAATAGTGTAGTTATAATCTACAAATATGCACAATAGTTTTGTTAAATTTGATTTTATCTTGGAACTAGTTTTCTGATTTCTATAATATTAGACTAGTTATAATCTCATATTTTCGAGACGAGTTTATTAACCAACCTATACAAATCATCCATGGCAGATGCATTCTATTTAGAAGAAGGCACGCTTCTGAAGCAATATGGACTAACCAGTATTACATTATTAGTGTCAAACTATAGCTAAATTCTTTGCAAAAGGAAGTCGTTGACATATTTTATTGACATACACAGCTAACCAAGAACTTGATCCTGGAAAACTTCAAGACAAGGTATGGTAGGTCACGAAAAAACCAAAAAACCAACTTCATATAGTCAAGCTGATTACCAGGGCCCAGTTAATCCAGCTTTACTCTACTGAAGAAAGACAAGAATCCCAATTTTAGAAACTATAAGCTATCAGCCATACATTGTCAAAATTTCGAATTAGGAAGGCCTTGGCTTCCTAATAAGCCTAACGGGGACAAGGTCTCTAACAACCTCAGAAAAGAAAATCAGGCACTGTGAGGTAGAAAAGCTACAGAAGTTTCAACACCACAAAAAAGCTGGAAACACATATAATATGAAGAGCGAAGACAGATAATAAAGATTTTACAATTTTAAAGAAAATAGGTTACCCCATAAGACCATAACCAATAAAAAGTATAGTAGCTTATCCTTGCACCATATTAACAAAGTTAATCTGGCTTAGGGGGTAGGGTATAATGCGGTGCGCATTCTCTCTCCCCCCAGTTTTATATTTTAAATAATCGCGCCAGAAAATAGATAAAACAGGTCGCTTTACAGTTTATACTAATGCGCCACTAGTTTCAAAAAAAAGGATTTCTTCTCCTTCTTGGACAAGCGCTCGTCCGGACCAGAGCAATAGAAATTTACAAGTGTATTTTTTTATTATTTCGCAATTTATTTAAATAATTATTATTTATAATTATTATTTATAATTATTAATTATTATTTATAATTATTACACAAATAATTAGCTAGTCATCCAGATATATTAGATTAAATTAGTTATATTTTCATATTGTCCAGAAATAGTAAATATTAGCCCTGTACGTAAGGCTTCATAACACGAGGTCGCTAGACGAAAACAAAACCCTTGCAAGGTAATAGTTTATTTTTATAATACGCAAAATGTATGTTTGTATGTGTGTACAATATAGTGACGTCACGAAGCTTAAATATTAAAATATAAAAGTAAAAGATATGGCAAGGTAGGCCACGTTATTTATACCATGGCAGACTGCAGCTGCCCACATTTTTGTAATAATATTGTAAACATCATATGTAGTTTATCTTTTTCAAGAAAAATTATATATTTTTTATTATTACAACAATAAAATTAATCTATTTATTTATAAATATATAAGTTCAAAGTTACCCTTTTCCCATAATTTATTCTAAAATATTTACTTTTTTATTTATATCATTTTTTCATTATAATGATGAGTAGTTTTAAGAACTGAATGGTCCTAATTTTTGTAATGCATCAGCCAATAATAACAACTTTAGCTTCTACTATACACTCCGCCATTTAAATTTTAAATTAATAATCTACTTGATATATAGTTTGCTCAACAGAAAATTTAATCTAAAAAAAATCATGCTTATAGATTTTTATTTAGACTTAAGGGAACCTTATCATATAGAAAGTTTTGAAAATGATTTCACAGTCTTTAAATTTCATGTATATGAAAAATGTCAGGAAAAGCTTCCTAAACAGATCAACAATATTATAAAGCATTTTTTATTATCAGATCATTTTAATTTTTTACTCGATTTTTTTTATTATACAAATCATATTTAATGGTTATAAAAAATTGCAAATTTATAAATAGCATATATACAAATTGGTCTAATTATCTATGTTTTAAGATAATATATTTAAATTATTTTTTTATATTAATTTATTAATTTATTAAGTATTTCACATTTTCGTAAAAAAATATTCATATAGTAAGTATAATCTTAATTTTATAATAAAATACTTAGTTCAAATAACAAGAACTTTTCCTAATTTTATTATGAAAAAAAAATGCTTTTACAAATTTTTGTAGAAAAATTGAAAATTATGGCAATAAATGAATATAAATTGTATACACATTTGATAAAACAATAAAAATCTGAAAATTTAATTTAAAATTTGCAAACCAAAAATTTTTTTTCAGTTTAAAAACCTTTTTTTTCATTCAAAAATACAAGCTTGTATAAGTGTATTTTTTTTTCTGGAGTTATATACTTTTATATGGACCTATGCTATGCTGCAGTTGCAAAACACTATTTAAAAATTCTTAAATAAAAAATCCAGTGAAAAGCATTAATTTATATGGTATTTAAAAAAAAATTTAATTTATATTTTCTATTAAAAATTTATGGAAAAAAAAAACAATGCTCCAAGCTCCGAGCATTCAATAGCTCCGATTTATGGCCGCCATGGGGGCAAGTATATATAGGTGGCGTGTTATTCTGTTGACCGTAATTGGTGTTATCCTGTTCGGTTGTGCGCATTATTTTGACTGTGAATAATGGCGGTTTAGAAATAATAAAATTTTGAGTAAAACTTATTATATTATAAAAGATTTTTGAGAATCATAAAATATATGCCAACAATAAGATTAAAACTGAATTAAATAGATTTAATTTAATTTGAAAATCTTAGTTTAGTGCAGTTTATTAAAGCCATTAAACGTTTATAAGGTTAGGTGGTATTTAATAGTTTTAATATTTATTCTGTAACAACAAGATATAATTTAATTTTTTAAATAAGAATTAAGAAAGAAATTTTATGGTTTACAGTATGTTTGATTGTTTGGACGTTTTTATGACATTATTTAGAAGAAATTTTTGCAACATATAAAATGTTTTATGTGCACTGGACTACATTATTCATAAAAATAATCTTCCGGAGCTTCAATTAGTATGCAAATTAAGAAAAAAAAAGTCTTATAAATTCCATTTTGGTTATTAAATGATTTTACTTTTGTAAATAAATTATTTTCATATCAGCAATATATTTAAAAAATACCCTGCCAACTAGCTGGCACTGAGGTTCCTCAAACAATGGTCTTTAAACTTCAATATGCAATAAATATTATTGATTACAACCATGCAATTATACATACATTTTTCTTTTTTACTAGGTAAAGTAGACCATTAAGATCATTTTGTTATTAAAGTAAAAATTCTAGCGTCCATGGATTGATCGCGCCGGCGTTAATGGATTTTAAATCATTTTTGCATAATTAAAAAGAGATAAATATAAAAAAAGCTAATTTTATTATTTTTTTGTAAAATTTTATTAGAATATATAATTATCCCACAATAAAATTTGCTCGTAAAGGCTGTTATTATTTCTAAAAATTTTATCCCTTAATAATTAAAATATTGAGTAACATGATTTTTTTGTTTTGTCAAAGAAATGGTTGGCAACTTAATTTTAAAATGGTTGGCATCTTAATTTTAAAATGCAAACATAACCATTTAATATTTTTAGGCTGTTTATTATTGTTTATAATTTCATTAAGCTGCATACATAAATAAACATAGCAACGAACAGAATAATTGGAAGAGGAAGTCAAAAAGAGGCAAGATTTCCATCATTCTTTCTTGTGTGTTATAATTTATATCAAAATAAAAAAAAAATTGTGATCGGCCGGATACAAAAAATTACTATAAACTAAATTTATAAAATTTGTACTCTCATTAAAATAAATTAGATATGTCAAATACGAAAAATAAATTTGATGTTTTATGTATTTTTTTGTAACGAAGATTTTGAAGAAAAAAATTTTCAAAAAATTAATTATCAGATTCAAGATATCGAGTAAAAACCATACTTTCAAGTATAAGTACTTTCATGGAAATGAATGAGGTATTACATCCAAATTAAAAAAAAAAAAGTATTTGAGATTTTTTTAATAAAAAAATTTTTGGAAAAAAAAATTAGGTCTTAATTCAATAATGGTTTTGAAATATCACTAGTTACAATATTTTCAGATATTAGTACTTTCATAGAATTAAATGAGGTATTACACCCAAAAAAAAAAAAATATTGCAGTTTTTTTTATTTTTCTATTTTTTTCATTTTGACAAAAAAAATTTTGAAAAAATTAAGTATCAGATCCAAAAAATAACAATAAACAAGGTTCTTAAAACTAGTACTTCCATGGAAATAAATTAGGTACTACGTCCAAAAAGAAAAAAAAAATTAGTATTTTTAGTATTTTTTGTGAAAAAAATTTTAGAAAAAAAATTTTCAGAGAATTAAGTATCCGATTCGAGATATCATGTAAAAACCATACTTTCAAATATAAGTAGTTTCATGGAAATAAATGAGGTATTACATCCAAATCAAAAAAAAAAAAAAGTACCTCGAGCTTTTTTGGTGAAAAAATTTTTGAAAAAAAAATTAGGTCTTAATTCCATAATATTTGTGAAATATCACCGATTACATACATACGTACACACACACACACACACACACACACACACACACACACACACACACAGACTTTTTTTAAAAACAGGTTTTTTAGCTTCCTGGGGTCTCAAAACGTGCTTATATGCCACAAAATAGAAAATCAAATTTTGACCTAACACAATGGTTCCTCTTTGAGGAACCAAAAAAATTAAGTGGTCCAAGAAAAGTCAGATGGTTTTATTAAAAAGATACTCCCAATGTAGATAGTTCTGTAATAAATCATTTAAGCCATAAAATAATCGAAAAATAAAGTGTCCAATTATTCCAAAAAAGGTTAAAGATTTTACGCTTTAAAAGTTCCAGAATGTGATGATGAAAGAGACTATTAATTCCCATTATAAGCTGACATAGAAAATATTTTTAGAAGTTCGACATTATTAAACTGATTCCATGGGTCCAGAAAAAGTGTTTTTATAAGGAATTTCTATGGTGTTGTGATTATTGAACCATAACTTTATTAATTCAATAAGACGTATTGAAGTATTATATGTATTTAGAAGTATTAATTAGATAATCAGTACTAGCCTTTACTTCTCAAGAAATTATTTCTCAAATTTAAGACTATTAAAATAAGCAGAAAAAAAATATCAAGCAATCAACAAAGATGTTTTTATGTAAAAGAAAAGGCTAGGCATAGACATATATTAGTATAGATGCAGTCATGTACGGCTGGAGGCGTAAGGGCAAGCTAAAGGACAGACATACACTTTTTACGCAAAGTGCGACAAAGAAAAAAGAGCACACGCTTGTATTTTTATATATGTCTGTCCTTTAGCTTGCCTTTACGTCTCCAGCCGTAGATGACTGCATCTATACTATAATATATGTCTATGAGGCTAGGTAATACCAAGTTGCTTAATGAATTGTCTGAATTAATCAAAATGGTGCAAAGATGTGGTACACAGTTTAGTTGTAACATTTTAGCTTGATAAAAAAATATATTGTTAAAAAACTTGTAACTTTACTGTCTCGTTTTTAAAAAGTTTTGAAAGTTTTAAAACCCAAAATATTGAAGAGCTTTATAAATTCATCAAAGCAATAGGACAAATTAACGACCCAGTTATGATGCAGATTTTTATTAATTTTAGTGTATGAGACTGAAATTATAAAGAAGCCTTCCATGTAAAAATAATATTATATATTAATATTATTTTTAAAAAATTTTTCTTATTTTTAAAACTTTTAAAATATTTTCTTTTTTTCAGGTTATCCTAATAATTTTGATTATGCTAGAGAAGACATGTTGAATAAATATGATGACATTTTAGCTTATGATACATTGAAATAAATAGATGGTAGACACCTTAGATTTTTTTTCCAAGTAACCTTTCAGTTGCAAGGCATGTGCAAATATTTAATAAGTCAATGGGCGTTTATAAGATATCATCAATAAAAAAAAGTATGTTTTATTTTTTTTTTTTTTTTTTTTTAAACGAATTCACGGGACGCACCCTTTATTTAATTTTTTATTATACTTAAATTTTTTGCATATACAAATTTAAATCATAACATAAGTTCTGATATAGAACTGTTAATTTGAAAGAAAAATTAAAAACTTTGGAAAGCCAGAAAACTCGCATTAAATTCAAACAGTTTTATCCAAACATAAAATGTAAACACTTCATTAAAAAAAAAAATTTTTTTATAGTTGCCTAATAAAAATTTTCTTGCAGCAATAAAATATCATATGCGATTTGAAATAATTAAACCTCAAGTTATACATATAAGCTTTTAGAATTTATATCATCAATATCTTTTCATCATAGTGATTAAATTAACATCATAATTTTTTAGCTGGTATTTTTGTAATATAGTATGAAAAAGAAAACTAGAAAGAAATAGAAAAAGTTATGATTTTTCGAGAAATAAATTTTTATTTTTTTATTGAATAGATTTAGTCTTGAATAAATTCTAATTAACAAGTTTTAGTTAACTTATTTTAATATAATTATTGCCAATTTATTTATTTTTATAGACAGTAAACCAAGAATTCTGAGTTGAGTTGAGTTTCAAATTGATTATACAATGAAGAAGACTTTTCGTTGACAGAGAAGATTTTTTTCATGTGTCGAATGTTTCAGTTAAAAAAAATTTTTTTAGTTAATTAATTTGCCAAAATCTAAACAACTTCTGATTATTTCAGTTCCTCTCAATCAGGATGCCTACGAGTACATCATGTAGTTTTAAAACACAAAAAGTAGTATAGTATCTTAGAAGAGCGAGTATCTTAGTATTATTATCAGACGTTATGATTTTCTAGAAAAAGAAAAGGTCGTAGTAAATCATATGTAAAATGTTACACTGTATTTAAAATTATGACGTAAGTTAATATTATGTTATGTAAAAAGTTTCCGTTGCTCAAATGGTGATATTAATTATTTTCATCTTAGGATCAAGAATATTAAAAAGCTGAACTGAAAAAATTATAAGCTTTTATGATACTGTCCATTAAAAAGGATTAATATTCAAATACTTCTCGCATGTTAAAGGTAAATAAAGAAAGGAATGATTTTTGTAAAAAATTGCTTTAAAATAAATTTTATTTCCATTTAGATCTACGTATCAGCTAGCTGACAGTTTATAATCAATTCTGTTTAAAGTTATATTATATATTTTGGAGGTATTAAATTTTTTACCACTCAGAATGTATCTTCTTTTTGGCATCTTATTGTTAGTAAAATAATTTTAAGTATATGCGAAAGTACAACAAGGATTAAATACCAGGTAAGAAATTTGCTTGGATTACTTGTAATTTGTTAATGGCATTAGTGGATAACATTTTTTACTTTTGTCAAATGTAGCTAATAGGAAATTTAATAAGACGAATCTTATTTATAAAACCTGAAGTTGGATTCCAAAAATTTTATTTATATATAATACAATATCAGATAAAGTATTTTGTGTTTAAAATGCAGTTTCTACCACAATATCTTCTAAACCATTCACAAATAAATTATTTACTAGCTAATTCAAGTAAGTGATAATTGATTATTATAATTTTATTTTACTTTTTTTAAAGGTATTTTTATATTTGATCTTTCATTTTGTATTTAATTTGTATTTATCTAATACTAAATTTTATAATGTTAATATAAAATTTTTCCACAAGGACGTACAATTTTACATTTAGTGTTATTTATTCGCTTAGCTCTGTAGCTCGTAATCAAACTAATTTCAAAAAATTTTCATCTATTGTACATGTGATATTTTTATTTTGCCTTTGCTTAATATTAGTGATAAAATTCTTTACAAAATTTGAAAATATTAAATTATTTCTTAATTTGAATAATTCAAATTTTTATAGGAATATGAAAGATAAAATATACTTAATTTGTTTATAAAGTATTTAGAAAATTTTTTTAAAATTAATAATAACCTTTTATCTTAATTCCTTTTAGACAATAAAATGTTCAAAATAGTTATAATAACCAGAAAAAATTATAATAAACAAAACAAAAAAAAAAAAACACATTGATTTTACTTAAAACTATTTTTTTTTTTTTTTTTTTTTTTTAAGGGAAATATGTGAATCTTACATCAGCCATGGAGTGTTTGCGGGCCTTAAAGACCCGCAAATTTCCATGACCGCCCAGTTGTACAAAGTGTACAACTGGGAGACCACCGGCGAACGCGGTCGCCGGCTACGCCCCAGATTCTTACTGGATAAACACACTTTAAACCCCCCGCGCTTGTTTGTCCCAAACCGGAACTCCCTTTTCAGGTATAACTTCAGTTTGGGACGCGCAGCCTAGGCAGCTGGCCGCTGCCTTCCCCCCTGCCTAGGGGCAGGAGAGCTCTCTACGATAGAAAGCCCTCCTCCTTCTTCTGCAACAAGGTGGTCCTTACGTACTCTGCTACTTTGTTCCAGTTTTCGGAACTCCGTAGCATTTCCGGGACCACCGTCTCCGGCCTCCAAATCGGGAAGGGCGGGCGCCCCCCCAAGTAGCGAACACATTCGAAGAATGTGTGCTCCACTGTATCATCCACGCCCGGACAGTGCAAGCACTCCTTTGTTGCCACCTTATGCCAATGCTTCAACATGACACGGAAGTACCCGTGTCCAGTTAAGAACTGGGTAAGGTAGAAATCCACCTCCCCATGCTGTCGTCCCATCCATGCCTGCAGGTCTGAGATCAGTCTGCGCGTCCATAGGGCATTTTTCTCTTGGTTCTTTTTCCATAGTTTCTTCCATGCTTTCATAGAGTTGAAGCGGACGCGAGTGGAAGCCACTTTGCGCTCATCTACGCTCTCGTAGATGAATTTCCGCTCCAACGCTAGCAGGTCAATGGGTATCACCGAAGCAACAACATGGATCGCCTCTAGAGATACCGTGTGGTATCCGCAGGCGATCCTCACTGCCGCTTGCCTCTGTACCGACGATATTTTTCGCCTGTACTTGGTCTTCGCCAAGACTTCTGATCCGTAGAGCAGGACAGAGTTGACGACTGACATCAGGAGCCTTCGCTTCCCTGGTTTGGGTCCCCCAATGTTGGCCATGAGCCTTGACAGGGAGGATGCGGCCGACGCTGCCTTTTCACACGACATCTGAAATTGCTCCCAGAAGGTCAGCTTGTTATCAAGCTGAACTCCCAGGTATTTCACCGATGTTCTGGTTCGGATCGTGTGAGGGTTTCCGCCGTCGTCGATAATTACATCGAAGTCGGTGGGAACCCTTCGACGAGTCAGCATTACGATCTCCGTTTTTGGGATCGAAAGCTGGAGCCCGTGATCGCCCATCCAGAGGTTGATCCGTCTCATTACTAGATTCAGCCTCTCCTGGGTCTCTTCCATGTCCCTGCCAGTTATGGTCAGGGCCACGTCGTCGGCGTACCCGATCAGGGAAACTCCTTCCGGGAGGTGGACGCGCAACAAGCCATCGTAAAAGGCATTCCACAGGTCCGGTCCGAGATTCGAACCTTGCGCGATGCCTGCACTTAACACCTTTTCACGCCTGCCATCGAGCGTGTCGTAGAGCAGTCTCCGGTCCCGCAGGTAATCCTTTAGTACGTTACCCAGATACCTAGGTATCTGGAAATCGTACTCGAGAGACCGGATCATGTCATCCCACCTGGCCAAGTTAAAAGCGTTTTTGACGTCCAGCGTTACCAGCAGGACGTCCCTGCAGTTTGCAGGCCCCCTTTTTCTCTCAGCCTCTACGGTATCCACGACGCGCCGGATGGCGTCTATCGTGGAACGCCCTTCACGAAAACCATGCTGATCCTCGGAGAGACCACCGCCCTCCTCGATTGCCCTTCTGAGCCTTGCCCGGAGCAAGCTCTCCATCACCTTACCAATGGTATTTAACATACACAAAGGTCTGTAAGATGATGGAGAGTCTGGGGCTCCCCCCTTGCCCTTGTTCAAGAGCACGAGACGTGCCACCTTCCACTGCTTTGGAAACACTCCTGCCACCAAACACGCATTGAACATGCTTAGCAGGATACCAGGGACCAGTTTGACCGCTCTTTTGAGCACTTCCGCTGGTATCCCATCCGGCCCCGGCGCCTTGCCATTTTTCATGGCCTTTATGGCCTTGACCATCTCGCCTTTGCTGAACAGCGGCACTTCCTCCCTGGGTATCACCTCAACCGGGTTTTCCCGGATGGGCCTTTCAGGGAAGAGAGCATTGACGATCCGTTCGGTCGACACCGCGTCCATCATGTTGTCAGATCCCCGGTTCAACTTGCCCATTACGACTTTGTAGCCTAGGCCCCAGGGATTAACATAACTAATCGTTATGTACTCTCATCTATTTCTAAAATTTTTGACCCATTGGGTCTAATCTCTCCTGTAATAATTAAATGTAAAATTTTCATGCAGTCACTTTGGCAAATAAAACTACAATGGGATGATGAACTTCCTATTACTGCTCAACGAGAATGGTCTTCTTTGTATAAGGAACTTCGTGATGTAAATAAAATTAAAATTCCACGATGGTTATCAGTTCACAAAAATTCAGATTTTGAAATTCATGGATTTAGTGATGCTTCAACTAAAGCTATGTCTGTTTGTATATATTTGAGAGTTTTCAATGAAAGTAGCTGCAACGTAAATTTATTAATTGCTAAAACTAAATTAGCACCACTAAAAACTCTTACTATTCCTCGATTAGAACTTTGTGCTGCATATATGTTAGCAAAACTATTAAATTCTATTGCGTCTGAACTTGATATTTCAAAGAAAATTATACATTTATGGACTGATTCTACAATTGTTCTATCTTGGTTAAATTCTTCACCGCATTTATGGAATACCTTTGTGTCACATCGTATTGCTGAAATACAACGATTGGTACCTACTGCTATTTGGCATCACATTGAAGGTGAATGCAATCCTGCTGATTTGGGCACAAGAGGAATAACTATTTCTGATTTAATAGATTCTAATTTATGGTGGCACGGCCCCACATTTTTACAATCTACTTATAGACAATTTCAGGTAGAACCTATTGAAAATATTCCGCTAAATCAATGTCCAGAGTTCAGAAAAATTAACACTCACAATATTACTGTTAAACCACCTTTTGAATTGGTTGATAAATATTCATCACTTACTAAATTAGTCAGAATAACTGCTTGGTGCTTCAGATTCTTCTATAATTGCAAACTTATTAAGTACAATTCTCCAATTTTTAAAAAACCTTATCTTATTATACGTGAATTAAGAAACGCTGAAGTTGCCTGGGTTCGTTATGCTCAAAATTTGGCGTTCCCAGAAGAATTAAAAAATTTAATTGTAGGTAACCATATACCCAAAAATAGTCGTATCATAAAGTTGAGTCCTTACTTAGACTCAAATACTCAAGTATTAAGAGTAGGTGGCCGATTGAAAAATTCTTCCATGTCTGAAAATCAAAAACATCCTATGATATTGCCTGCAAATAGTTATATTACAAATTTAATTATTTCACATCATCATTTAAACATCACTTTACATAGGCACTACTCAAATAACTTTAGCATCCATACGTAACTCATATTGGATAATTAATGGTCGACGTACTATATCACATAATATTTCTCGATGCTATACTTGTATACGCCATAAAGGGCAAACTTTTAATCAAATCATGGGTAATTTACCTGCAGCAAGAGTAAATATCAGCATGCCATTTCAACATACTGGTGTTGATTTTGCCGGACCTATTAAGGTGCGTACTTCAGCTGGCCGAGGTCAAAAATCTATCAATGGTTACATATGCGTATTTGTCTGTTTTGTTACTAAGGCCATCCATTTAGAAGCTGTTTCTGGGTTAGATACTAATCATTTTCTCATGGCTTTCAAACATTTTATTTCAAGAAGAGGTTTATGCTCAGACGTTTATTCTGATCAAGGTACAAATTTTGTTGGGGCTAGCAATGAGTTAATGAAATTATTTTCTGACGTTGAATTTAATACTACCATAGCAAACAATTTGGCCAACATGCATATTCAGTGGCATTTCAATCCACCTAGTGCTCCACACTTTGGGGGATTATGGGAAGCAGCTGTCTAATCTGCTGAAGAGCACTTAGTTCGTGTTATAGGTGAATCTACTTTAACATTTGAAGAATTGTCGACATTGCTATCTTGTATAGAAGCTTGTCTCAACTCCCGTCCTCTAATTCAGATGACTGACGATTCTGAAGATCTACCAATATTGACACCAGCTCATTTTCTAATTGGCAGATCCTTAATATCCTTAATATCCTTACCTGAACCAGATTGTTCAAATGAAAAAATTCTATTAATTCAACGATGGAAACTGGTCAATCAAATGAGAGACGATTTTTGGAAAACTTGGAGGCAAGACTACTTAAATCAACTACAGCAAAAGGTTAAATGGTATAATCCACATCAAAATATCAAAGTAAGGGACATTGTCCTCATCAAATCAGAACAAACTCCACCTACTCAATGGCCTTTAGCGCGTGTTTTACGAACACATGCAGGTGAAGATGATTGCGTTCGAGTTGTAACAGTCGAGACATCAACATCAATACTTCAACGTCCGGTTCACAAGTTGATTCTTTTGCCAGTAGACTAATTCTTTATTTTTGACCATAGGTCAAGGTGGCCGGAATGTTTAAAGTTGACATTATTTCTCGCGCATCATAAGCAAAGGTTGAGTTCGTGTGCGCTTTAAGCGCCTTTTTTATCTTTACGTTCCTTTTAGGTACTTATGTACAACCGTAATGGCTATTTGTATGCTCCGCGATTTTTGTACTATAAAATCATGTAATAATCAATAATTTAATAATCAAATTAAATAATCAATATTTTAGTGTAAATAATATAATTCTGTGTATAAAAAATGTAAATAAACATTTCAATAGTTAAAGTTTAATAATTATATAGCTCTTTATTTAAAATACAAGTGTACATTTATTTTCCATATATCCACTCCAATAAACGCACGCTTCCACAAACCTTATTATTTATACGATTAAAACACTGTTTGCTTGCATCTTTACTATACTTAATTCAAAATATATTGTTTTTTTTTTACATATTGTTAATTGTTAATTAAATAAATATTATTAACGACACTATTTATTATTAAATGAAACAATTTTGAATACAAAAGTTAAATTATTGATTTTCTACGTGATCTTTAGGTATTAATTTAAAACATTTTATTAACATAAAATAAATAAAGTATCTGAAATTTTTTCTTGGTGAAATTATATAGGTAAATTATAAAAAATGATATATTTTGCAAATTTAGATAATTTTATTGATAAAATAACACACATAGTTTAATAAATATAACCTAAAAAATAACAATGAATCTTGCACGTGATACAATAATTATTACGCATTAATTTATTATTACTTACATGTAAAAACGTCAGAAAGTCTATCTAATAAACTAAATTTTTATAATCTAATATCAACATTAGAATCAAAGGTTTTATTTTAGTCCAAAAATTTTTACTATTTATGATTTATTTAGTACACAAAGATTAAAACTAAGCACCTTAAAATCAACTTTTGAAAGAGGATTTTACTGTGACTCATAATATTCGGTGATATTGATAATATTATGCGAGAACCATTTTATACCTCCAGAAAGTTATTTTTACTGTAAGGGATCAAGTTTTTTACAAAGATTTTATTTTAGCTTGATCGGGTCCAATATGACCTTTGGTGTCAGATATTAATTGTTAATATTAATTTTATCACGCTAATCCATTTATTTACTCCCGGAATCCATTTTTACGTCTAAAAATGTACTTTTGTACGTTGATTTTTTTTAGCCTGATTGGATCCAATAGATAACTCTGTGGATGATTTTATTTGGTGGTATTATCATAAATGTCACATCTTTAACTCCCTGTCAATTATTTTCATTAATAAACATTACTTTGGCACCAGGATGTTACTTTATCCAGATTGGGCCCAATAGTTCTCTTGGTGGCTAATTAATAAAGTTAATACCAGATGTTATTAACATGGATCATGTTTAAAGGTAGAGGGTACCTCAGAACTTGAAAATTAAGAGGAAGTGGGTCAAGTTGTCTGGTTTAAGGGGGATGGGGTCAAATTAGACTTAAAATAATTTTAATTCAGGGACTTTGAAAAATCTCAGATCAGGGACTTGGAATAATGTTGATTTAAGGACTTGGAATAATTCGCTTGGAATAATTGGACCTAGAATAATACGCGATTAGGGAATAAAAATAGTTTGGGTTTAAAATTTTAACATTAAGTAAGGTGATAATTACAAATTATAAAATTAGATAATTGTATTGTAACGTTGCTTAACATTTATGCATTATAATAGGTATACCTTGCCCTCAGCTGGAAGTAAACATGTTCCATGCATTTAGGTTTTATTTACAAAAACCGGTAATAAGTTTTTATTCTATAAAGAAAGATCCATTTATACCTATGAAGTCAATTTCTGGGGGTTGATTTATACATCAGGATTTCATTTTTTCCCGATTGGGCCCAATAGGTTCCAGAATGACCAATTTTATCCTTTGCACACATGTATTACTCCTTAATGTATAAATGTTACGCAACATTACAATACAATTTTCTAATCTTATAATTTGTAATTATCACTTTGCTAGATGTTAAGATTTTAAACCCAAACTATTTTTAAACTAAACCTGATTTATTCTAAGTCCCTATATTGATATTATTTTAAATCTTTAAACCTGTATTATTTTAAGTCCCTAAGCTCAGATTTTTCAAAGTCCCTAAATTGAAATTATTTTAAGTCTAATTTGACCCTCCCTTTAAATCGAACAAATTTGACCCCCTTCCCCTTAATTTTGAAGTTCTAAGGTACCCTCTACCTATAAAAATGTTCCATGTTAATAAAATCTGGTAAAATTAGCCTCTCAAAGACCTATTCGGCCAAATCCGGATACAGTAACATCCTGGTGCCAAAGTTAATGGTTATTAGTTAAAATAACTGACAGGGAAATAAAAATGTGATAACTAGTGCATGTGAAATAATGTATCATTCTTGTGTTTGGTACCAAAATATTAATGAAATGTATTTGTCAGATGACCATCCCAAACTGTAATTGACATGATTACTGATAAAAGATTGAATAAATAGATCAGTAAATGAAACAATTTATCGTTAAGTTCTTCATTCTTAATCCATTTATATGGATTTGGATTAACGTTATACAAAAAACAATTTATATTTGGAACAGCGGATTATATTTTATAACATTCCATGGGAGCTGAAGACACAAAACTTGTTTTTCCACAAAAATGTTTTAACGCTTCAGATTTTCTCTTAAAGGCAAAGTCAATTTTAAAATTTGGCTGTCAATATTTACCAGTGACACAAATGATGATGTTCCAAGAGTGCATGTAGATTAATCTGAGACAAATCTAAGTTAATTTATGTTGTTTGATATAGTATTTATCTTTTTACTATGAACTCCAAAGCATTTAAATTTTATTTTGCTCCAAAAAAAATCAAAACTTGTGACTACTTTTTATCCGTTGCTCTAAAATTTCCCTTTAAATTTTTTATTCAAGTGAGATATGGTTTTCTTCCTGTATAATTTTATAAAAGTAAATATAATCATAATTAACTTGTGATTTAAAACAAAATAATATTATATTTATAAATAAGTATAAACTTATAACTCACCTTCAAATGATATTTTATTCTTTATTAAATAATTTAATTAATTCTGAAAATACCTCAAATTAAAAATAATTTTAATAATAATACGTTTTATAATTTATTAACTTTTATACGTGCAAAGAAAATTAGAATTCAACAAGCATGGAAAACATTTGTTTTCTTTTAACCTAGATGGTGCCATCAAACTATTTTAATTAAATTTTCAAAACCGCCACGCAACGACTACGCCACCCGCGGATCTCTAATAAATATGATTTTTTAACGTTTCCAACTTAACTCAAGTTTTACCATCCCTAAATTTGGGATGATTGTATCGGCTTCTAAATGAATTAATTAAATAATTTACAATTAATAATGAAATAATTATTATTGTTTTAGTATTTTATTTAATATTTGTTTTAATATTTTTGAGCTTCTAACGTCACTCAGAGAAAAATATTATTCATTTTTTTTACACATAAAGCATCTTATTTTTGTAAGTCGATATTAAATCTGGTAGTTTTTAAAATTTATAAAGTGTAGTTGGGGATTTTTAATGATTAATCGTAAATAACTCCCAACTACAAGTACGCTAAGTACACTATAACTAAGTACACAAATTTTAAAAATTGCCAGATTTAAAATCAACTTTTAATCTTATGTATAAAGGGCTTTACATGATCAAATAATAAAAGTGACTTTAGATGATTAGGCTAATAAGTTTATTATTTTACAGATTTAAAAAACATTATGTTTGATTGTTGTCCAAGTCACAGATTATAAAATATATAAATTTAAACCTTAAATTATATATTTTATTATTTTATTTTACAGATCGATTAAGCAGGCCCGACAGGCATTCAGAGGAAGAAATAATTATCAATATCAAAGAAAAAATGATGATGAATCTTCTATCTTTTAACCTTTGAGGCTAAACTCTAAATGACGAGATGTTTATAGCTTTAACTTTGAAGTAATATAAAAATAATTTGAATTTATATTAATGGAAATATAATTATTTACTCTAAAAATTTTATACAAATTGTATACGATTTCTTGTATACATTTTGTATACAAAATTGTATAGATTTATTTTACGTCAGGCATTAGGAATTTTGAGGTTACATTTTGCGATTTTTTTATTATTTTTATTATTTACTTTTTTTGGGTCGTTAATGATATCCGTTTTTATTCAATATAGTTCAGTTGTTTGCAATAGGCAAGTTTGTAATGTGGCTATTTAAGGCTTTGCGGAAATAAACACATTATTGTAAATATCTAATTTTTATAATTTTATAACTTCACGTGTTCGCGGGACTTACCAATCTGTATCATATAAGCTGAAAAGAGAAAGAGAGTAATATACTTTAAAATCGGGGTCGAGGGAATATTATAGAGAAAAAAAGATAGAGATATTTATGATTTAAACACAAGGGGAAATGAAGCACATATTATCCATTTTTTAAATTAAATTTTTATTAATTAAATTTTACAATACTAACTTAAACACTATCACTGTCTTTTCTCATTTATAATTATCAATTTCACTGTCTCTAAATTTAATTATTAAATTTACTGTCTTTTATCATAAATTTTATAACTTTTAACGATCGCGACACACACACACACACATATAATATACACGAGGAGTTGCGGGCTCACCTTTATCGTCGAAATTAAACTGCTGAAGAATCAATCTTTGGCTGCCATTTTCGATGATATCTGGTACTGCTCGAAATTCTTCTCTTTCCATAAATTGTAATATGGAAACGTGACTAATAATATGTCGGTGCAGATTTGCAATTCTTTTTATATTTTTAATTCTCTTAATTTCTTTCTTTTTGAAATTGGATTCCAAAGATACTCTTATCTTTCCTAGGATATCCAACTTCCTAATCAACATCAGATATTAAATTATTTAATTCCAAAAATTCACGATTAATGAAAACTGTCGCGACAGTAATTATAATTAAAATTATGTAAGAAAACACGTGGAAACAGAACCTAAAACTGTTTGTCCCTCGTTTATATTTTCTAATAATCACGAGTTTTCATTAAAATCACAAATCACAGTCTATTTTCCCGTTCACAAATTAAACATAAAACTTCTTGATCACGACATTCAATTTCGAAACTTTATCAATAATTTATAATTAATTATGAAATTAAAGTATACTTAATGGCCGACGACATGCGTTTTCGTGCGTTATCAAAAACGTGACCTATTTTATAGAAGGGTCAGTAGCCGAATATCGTCCCCGCTGGTCACTTAAACCCGCGTTGTCGATCGGCTTCTCTCCCTTCTCTTTTTCTTATCTAGTTCTTCGCGGCTTTTATTAAATATTTATGTGTGCGTATTTCGCTAATGTCACCTATATTATTAATCAATCTGTAATTTAATTTACAAAATCTCGCAGGTTTTCATGAAATTTAAATATTTCATTAAAATTAAAATAATCGTATTTTTAGACATTGTAGCAACGTTACAACTTAAAATTATTTTTTGGTATTTTCTGAAAATTCGTATTCAGCGATACTATTGGTTAATTTTTGCAGTTTTTTCTATATTCACAAGTGTTTCTTATGTCTTTCGGGTAGCTGGATACGTTTGTGGTATTAGTTTTTATCGAATATGGTCCAGCTCCCCGCAATAGGCAACTTAAAATTATTTTTTTGGTCTTTTCTAAAAATTAGTATTCAGCGATAAAAGATATAACAAATTAAAAATCAGCAAATTCTTTTATAGCGTACCATTTATGTATTATCACCAGCCTTTATCTTTAGAAAACATGTTCCATGCATTTAAGTTGTGGTAAAAAGAAGCCAAATATAAATTTAATTTTTTTTGTTTGTTATTTCAGATACCAGTATGATGAAGAATTTAATTGACTGGCCCTAATATGTTTTTAGGACAATAAGATTGCTATGCAATATTTATAATGTTTAAATGTAAATAAAATATTTTAAAAGTCTATAATGTAAATATTTTATAATGTTACATTTAATGTTATACACAATAAATTTTTGTTTTATATTTAATATTTATATAATGTATTACTTTTAACTGTATAATAAAAAAAAGTTAATTTAAAAAGCAATATAAAATTAATAAAAAAATAATTTGTGTATTCTTTTATTTAATTTTAATTAATTACGTACAATATATTGTTACGTATGATGGATCATAATTCAAGTATATCCAGTAATCTTTTATTATATATATAATTTATAATTGATATTTCGTATCCTGCCTTATATTTTACCTATGCATTTCCGGATCCCCACAATTGTCGTAAAACATGAGTCAGCAATGACATGTCCAAAATACCTTAAGCAACGAAAGTTGTGTAAATCCCTCCTCACGATTCCCCCAAAATATCTAAGGATTCCTTCATTAATTGGACGTGACTAGACGGACCCTTCTGGGTGTTGGGCGATCACACCTAAATTAAAGTGCATGGGCAGTTACAAATTAGTTTACATAATATACCCGCAACTAACCTCAAACCACAAGTCTCCTCTGCATTATACTCCTATAATAACTGACCTATATTAACATAAAATCTGGTTTAGGAGCTTATTAGAATACCTTCTTTGACCAGAGTACAGTTATTCAACTTTTTAACTTATAATAAAAGTGATCTAACGATAAAGCAAAGTAGTTAATAGTTATATCGTAAAGTGAAACATACTTCTGTAATTACGAACTTAACCTCAGGTTAAGTTCACCAGCTTATATTGAACTCTACTATGAAATCATACATCTATGTAAGTATAAAATTCCTGGGGCACTAATATCCCTAGGATAATTATCTATATTTATTTATATTTACGTATCCTCGGATAAAACCTCAAGATATGTAACAATATAGATGATAATTAATGATGAAAAAATAAGAAAATAATATTTTTTTTTATTTATTATAAAATATTATTATGAATATTTTTTTTTTTATTATAACGTCAATTCAATGAAACTTCGTTGTCGTATCGACTAACTCTCGACTAGTTTTCGACGTATTGCGTTGTCTGGGATTTTTTGAATCTTATAACCTCATAAGGTAAGAAAATATGATAAAAATAACACCATGTCAACACTTTTATATAACCTAAGAAAGAAGTCTGTAATTAAAAAGTAACACGTTAAGCATTCCAACTACATTAAAAAAAATAGGTAATTTTTACACTCCCGGATTTTGTGAACCCCGCTTATTCGTGGTTTACATTACGGAAATAGTTTTAAAAAAATTTGAAAAAAAAAAGTTTGGAAAAATTTCACCATTGCTGATAGCTTCAAATACTTCCAGAAATCGTGGGTCAAAATTAAAGAGTCAACTTTAAATTCCAGTTGGTGTAAGCTGTTGCCAGAAATCGTTTCCTCAAAAAATAAATCTAATGAATAAAATTTACAAGTTGTGCAAGATACGGCAAATGTGGCAAAAAATTTTGAACCTGAAGGATACAACGATATGCACATAAGTGAAGTAGAAGAACTGGTGCTTGAAAAAATAGAATTGACCAACGAAATCTATGATATTTTAGGACATTTGCCAGAAAATGAAAAAGAAAATCTATCAACATATGAACCTTGCTTATCCATAAAAGACATTGCAGAAATCATAAATTCAATTCAAAATGACATGAATAAAGAGAAGGATCCTTTTGAGAAGGATCCTGTTATGCTAAGAAACATTCGTTTTAAACATGACTGCGAGAAAGCAATAATGGTTTATAAGGAACTGTTAAAAGATTACATTAGATGCAGTAAACAAAATAAAATGACTAATTTTGTAAATTTAAGTTAAATAAATGACTTAAAAAAAAAATTTTAATTCTTAGATTTTTTCATATTTTTGGAACGTAATCGAGGATTCGGTATTAACGTAGGTTTTTTGGAACCTAGCTACCGCGAATACCGAGGTTTCCCTGTACTTATTTTTTACTGCTGTACCTGAAGTTTTCCGGTATTCTGAATTTGATTTTCAGTAGCAAAATTTTTAAAATCTAAATATTTGACCCTTAAACCGTTATTATTCATAATTGATAATTACGAATCATTCTTATAAATAGTCTCTAATGTTGCCGTTGTCGTTTCGGGGAATGCAGGTCAAGAACTTTTAAAGCAATTATATAAGTTGTTAAATGGGCTCCACGGAATTCGGTAAAAATATTATAATTTTTGAACTATATGTTGAGCCTTATAAGCACATAAGGTAAGGAAATATAATAAAAATAACAGCACGTCAACCATTACACTTACATAACCTACATACTTACATAACCTAAGGAAGTGGACTGTAATTAAAAAGTCACACGTCAACCAAGTAACCTAAGAGAGTCGTAAAAAAATATAGGTCATTCTTATACCCACATAAGCTAAGGAAGTCATCAATTATAAAAAAATAACACCACAAGTTTTACATCTACAGAACCTGAGGGATAGATTCATAATAAAAAGACGCGTTCAGTCTGACACTTACATAACCCAAGAAAAGACACAATAATCTAAAGATCTACATAACCTAAGGAAGTCGTTTATAATAAAAAACTAATTTTTGATTGGGACCCGAACAACTATTTCGATACGAAGGGGGGGGAGGGAAATTTGAAAAGAGAATTTGTCCAAAAATAAAATTGTATCCATAAAATTTTTGACTTTCTGAATTAATAATTGAATTCATTATTATAGAGCGAAGCTCTACCTTAATGGAAGCAAAAATCGACAACTTGTGGGCACGATATCTCAACAACGATCCATCGGATTACTTTTACTTTTTAAAACTGTGTTTCTTTTATCGAGTTGATGAAACCTATAGTTTTCGGGCCCAAGGCGCTATTTTTAAAAGCATGTTTATTGTATTTTCGCTTCACAGAGTTGAAAAACCTTATAAAAGTAAACTACGCAATAAAATTCGTAGCTTTTTTATAAAATTTGCATCGATGAAATATCATAGAAATGCAAAATAACACAAGATACTTTACTTTTAGGCACGATCAACCTATGTATGTAATAAACAGTTAAAATCGTGCAGATAAAAGCTCGTTTATAAGTTTTTTAGGTAAAAAAACAAAGAAATTTCTAAATTGTCCCTATCGTGGAGAAATTTGTATTCCAGGTCATTCCGATGCTTGCGCATGCTTTTATTGACTTGGTGTGTATATGTTCGAGAAAGTGTATCCTCAAAATCTTAGAATCTACTCGATGAATCAAAAATCCCTTAGACCAGATTTTTTGAAATCAGATCTAGTTCCAGGGTTTTCAATTTCAAGTGATTTTATTAAGTCCTTGCAGAGAAATGTCTAAAAAACTGATTGCAGATATCAAATAAAATTATGATAAAAATGATAAAGATGGTGAAAAATGAATTGATTTTGAATTTAATACATCAAAAATATGGTTAATGACCTACAATAACTAAATTAATTAAAATTTATTTTTTAGGCACGATCACCCTATGATTTTATTTATGTATGCAATACATAAATAAAATCGTGCCTTAAATGATCATTAGGTTAGAAGACAAAAGAGTCTTTAAATTTTCCAATTTTTGGAGGATCCTCTAATAAAAAAAATCACGTAGTTATACTCCCTGGCTCAGGGAGTTTGTAATTCCCTAAATCAGGGAGTAAACTCCCTGAAATTTCTGTTATCTCCTGGAATGCCTTCGGGATGAAAATGAACCATACGAGGGAAAGCTGATATCCTGGAGGCGTAATTTTTAATTTTTCAACAATTTTTCGATTTTCCAATATGGTGGACCAAAAAACATGAAAGTAGAAACTTTCAACATTACCTAGGGGTTTTCGAGGTCAAGAATCACTTTTTTATTAATGAAAGTTTTCATTTTTTGCCCCAGCATATTTTCCAATTTTCCAAGATGGCGGAACAAAAAACATGAAAAAAGGAACTTTCCACATTACCTCAGGGTTTTCAAGGTCGACAAAAACGTTTTTATTGACAAAAAATTAAATTTTTTCGCCCCAACATATTTTCGGGTTTTCTAAAATGGCGGACGAAAAAACATTTCAGAATAAGCTTTTTACATTACCTGGGGGTTTTCGATGTTGAGAAAAACGTTTTCATTGACAAAAATTTTAATTTTTTCGCCCCAGAATATTTTCCGATTTTTCAAGGTGGCGTAACAAAAAACATGAAAAGTAGAAATATCTATATTTCCCAGGGATTCCCGAGGTTGAGAAAAGCGTTTAGAATTTTGAAAATATTTTTGCCCTACCATATTTTCCGATATTCTAATATGGCGAAACAAAAAACATGAAAAAAGGAACTTTCTTGAATTGGTAAATTAATTTACTAAATAAGTAAGTACATTAAATAATATAAATAAATTAAAATTTTTGTGAATGAAAACGTTTTTCTGGACCTCGAAAACCCCCAAGTAATGTAGAAAGTTTCTTTATTCGTGTTTTTTGTTCCGCCATCTTGTAAAATTGAAAAATATGCTGGACCAAAAAATGGAAAATTTCTTTAATAAAAACGTTTTTCTCGTCCTCAAAAACCCACAGGTAATGTTGAAAGTTCCTTTTTTCATGTTTTTTGTTCCGCCATCTTGGAAAATTGGTAAATATGCTGGGGAAAAAATGAAAAATTTCATTAATAAAAACTTTTTTCTCGACCTTAAAAACCCCCAGGTAATATAGATAATTCTACTTTTCATGTTTTTTGTCCGCCATCTTGGAAAACCGGAAAATATGCTGGAGCTAAAAAATAAAATTTTTGTCAATGAAAACGTTTTTCTCAACCTTGAAAACCCTCAGGTAATGTAAAAAGCTTATTCTGAAATGTTTTTTCGTCCGCCATCTTGGAAAACCGGAAAATATGCTGGGGCGAAAATATGAAGCTTTTAAAAAATTTTTTAGGCCTATAAAACCCATTTTCGTCTAAATTTTGAGGTAATTTAATTTAAAAATTAATTATTTTTGGCCAAAAATGGCCATTTAGTTAATTGGCTATAACATAGAAAGTTCAGCAATAAAAAATTGCGGTATCCGAGGCTTGACCAATGACTTTAATACCAAAAAATTGTGGACAACAAGAAGTTTTTTTGTTAACTAACTAACTAATAAGCAATATTACCAAAAAACTCTATTTAAAAGCTTTGTGCACAGTATTTTTATGCCTAGAAGGCTCGTTGAAATCAACGGAGGTTATCAAGGTTTTTTTCAATATATTAATGAAATTAATTTGTAATTTGGTTTCCTAAAGGTAGCGGTCTCTTGTTAGCGATGGCAAAGTAAATACAGCGAAAAATCTGCCCTCTTTTTTCTTGCAAAACTTTTTCTTGCAAATTTTTTGAAATCTTATCTAGTTCCAGGGTTTTCAATTTCAATAACTAATGTAGAAAAATAGAGGGCGCAGTTATCTGAAGGTTGGCCATACACAAGTATGTCTATCCATAGGTACTTCTATATTTCTGTATGTGGCTATTGTAGAATTGGATTTAATTTAATAGGATTTAACAAAAAAATTGTCCCCACTACTATATTAATCCTCCGTTTTTTTATTTACTAAATAAATATGTTAATAAAAGCCATTTTTCATACTGCAGAAGTCATGCAACTTCTGAAAAATAAAATGTAATCTAAGATTACAAGTATCAACAAATAGCGATGCAACTAATAAAATAAAATTCACGTCCTGCTCTGAATCACCGTGAGTTGACGTTTTAAGAGCGGGGGCTGAAATATTGACGACGTTTTTAGGGGCGGGGGGTAAAATGGACTTAGAATATTTTCGATTTAGGGACTTAGAACAATTTGAAGTGGGAGTCAGCGCCTGATCAGGCCCTGATAAGAACAAGAACTTAGAATACTTTAGGTTTATGGACTTAGAATAATTTATATTTCGGGATATATTTTAATTTCGATCTTTTTATAATAATTAGGGAATATACGTTAAAACTGTTATAAGTGAACATGTTCCATGATCGTTGGTTGTGTGAAAACACAAACCAGTTATAAGTTTTTTTCATTTTCTGTTAAATAATACAGGGGTAGTTTTATCCATTTTCGCCCCCGTACAGGAGTCAGTAAATTAAATAAAAGTTAAAATAACATAAAACTTTTTCAAATGCAAGATTAAAAGAAAAATAAAGAAAAAAACTCACATTGTATTAAAACTCTTAAAACGTGGCACTTATTAATTTGATCATTAGTTCCTAAATATTGTAAAAAATCCCATGAGATTGAAAGTTTCTGCTGCATTTTCCTATTTTCTTACCCAGTAGGACCCCAAATTCAGATTTAGCGATATACAAAACCTACAGAATAGTTTTTCTAATTCTGGTTGTCGAATTCTTAAACTCTTATACCGCATTCTGACTTGAGTTTAATATTAATTTGGTAGTAAATTGAGGGGTATTAGAGTTCAAAGAAATTTTTTTTTAAATTCTTTTCAGCGAACAAATAACAAGGTTAAAAAATAAGGGGCGGATTTTTGGTGTCCTTTTTGGCCAATACTTAAAAATTCTAACTATGCTTAACATTTCTATTTAAACATTATTATTGAACTCAATCAAATCAAAACTTTTAAAATCCCAAAATTAAAAAATTACTGAAACTCTTTTCTTGTTTTTTTTTTAACATGATCAGCTTCGCTTTACCCGTCATTGACGGTATCTAGTATATTTCATTTTCATCAACAAAAGCTATTATTGCTAAAATTAAACATTTTTGTAAAATGAAGCCGTCTTCTTGAGGGTTTCGTATATGTAAAGTCCAAACGTCTGCGGCAAAATCTTTGAGTCCTTTTTTCTCGGATTTTATTTATCTTATTAAGACGTTGAACGACTCATTGGATGCGGAATTTTATAAGCTTTATTTGGCCGATCAGATTTTTTTTCTATCAAGATATATTTTAAAAAAACAGAAAAAGTTGACCTTGATTTTTTAAAAATGGTACCCTTCTGACCATGTAAGGTCGACAATTATATAATATACACATAACAATAAACAATTTGAAAAAAAATTATTTTTCGTTCCTTTTGACTACAGGTTCAGGGTCTCTTTTGTACCAGTTTTCTGAGCAAAATAAACTGTAAGAAAGTTTTGGGATTATAATTTTTATTTAATAAATTCTATTTCGGTTTGTTTATTTTGTAATCATATTTTCCAAAAACAAGATAATAAAAAACTAATATTACTTCAATCAATACGGGGGTGGGGCAAACTTCTGGCCTCCAGCAGATTTGGTCCAAATGGTTTTTTTGAGTCACTTATCACGGTTTTCGGGTCCTACCCATAGATACAACATTTTATAGATATAACACGATACATAAGAACCTATAAGTGAGAAATTACTACTGCTAGAAATTTCGTTCCGACTTGCTATCCTTTACTAACTTAAAAGAATATCTTCCCTACTTCTACTATTAGAAAAAGATAAAAGGTCGGAACATATATGGGCATATCTCACCAAGTGGTTATATTGCATATATGAGGGTTTTAATGAAAATCCAGGTTTCTGTTAAAAAAAAAAATTATTGAAATTTATTTAAATATATTTCTTCTCAAGCCTCAAGAAATTTTTTTGCCTAATTTCTTTAATTATTATGAAATAACAGCCTTGGAATGATTCGAAACCCTAATATTTTGTTGGTAACCTTGTTAAGTTTTTTACATTCTTAACATTACAGAGGGAATGCCGTAAAACTATTTGCCTTTTTATAAATAGATTTTGATAAATTAATAATATATTTAATTTCTTCACATAATTAAAACAGTGTGCTCCTTTGCTAAAAAAAATTCTGCCAGCTGAAATATTGGTAACCACATTTTCAAATAAATCCGACCAAAGAAAGTTTCTTAAGCCACAAATGAATGCCGTGAACAATTTTTACTTCTAACTATTCTCAAAATTCTGTACAATGTTTCACAATTTGAAAGTGATTTGAGAAAAACTGGTGCCTCCAATAATTTAGTAGATATCGACATCAAAAGGCTTTGTTGTCGATGCGTAATTTTGGTACTAAAATCACATTTTTTAATGGCACTCGTTCAATTTTTAAAAAATCTTCGCAAAATCTTTTGTGATTTATGTAAAATTTTATAAGATTTCAGTTAAAAAAAACGGCATAGCTTAATTCAATGCGTTGTATGTATAAACTGCAGTTTTATATAAACTAATCGTACAATTTCGAAGCGTTGTTTACCAATAACCTAAAAATATCAAACGTGTAAGAATTACGTATATTTCATTCTTATAGTTCAAAAAAGATGTTTTTGATTTGAATTCAGTGCTTTAAAAAAATAAATAAAATTTTGTAGTTGTAGGTCATACTTAGTGGATCATTAAAATCTATATTTCAAGAAATATACATTTTGAAAAAAATCAAAAACTCTAAAAAAATGTTTGAAAAATCATAGAAGGCACACTAAATGATTTAATAAATTATAATAAGATAATGCGATCATATTTTAACCAGTGGTGGATTCAGAAAAGGGCCTAAAGGGTGGGGTACTGAAGTAAAATTTTGTATGTTTTCTTATGAAATTTGTATAAAAAAACAAAATCATGAATAAGAAACATGCATTTTTTGGAGCTCAGGGGAGAAAATCACCCTTACCACCTTCCTTTTGATCCACCCATGATTTTAGCAGTAGTAAAAAAAAAATTAGGTATAACAATAAAGAATTTTTAAAATAATTATTTAGTAATAGGAAGTTTAAAGACCAATAATTTGAATGCTTTGAGTGATTTTTTGAAACAATCAGGAACTTTTCTTACATATTAAAATTTTATAAAACTGCAAAAATAAAAATTTTTTTTAAATAATTTTTTAATAACTAATATGTTAACTATATTTTAGACTTAATGTGAGCAATGAGTTAAAGATTCAGGGAGCTTAGCCTAGCTATACATATAGCGCAGTCGGTAGAACATTTAATTTTTTGTTTATAAAAAAATTAAAAATTTATCTTCTTATTATTGGTTTTTGGACAGAAATAAAATTTATTGTTATATACCTCTATATTTTCCAGTATTTTTGAGAACTAATTTCATCATTTAGTAATTATAACCTTAAATATATTTTTTAATTTAAGAAGTTCATTTATCAAACGCCGTAGCTTAAAATTAAGTTACGCAAAGAAAATCTTAATTCATATTGTTTTATTAAACTTCTGTCCAAATTTCATTAATGTGCTCTCAAAAATAAAATTTATTTTATAAAATTAGAAATATAACCACTTGGTGAGATATGCCCATATTTTCTATCTTTTTAAATTTAGTCACATTTTTTTTTGAATGTGATATCCATATAAGTAGTGTATCCATGGTACTGCCTTCAAAAAATTTGCGCTTCCCCCTTAAATTAGCAAAAGCTACCCCTAAAATGAGTATTTTTGATGAATTTCATGTATTTACAATTTTAAGAGCGAAAAGCCAACTCTTTAACCTAAACCGTATATTGACTGGAGTATATGCTTTACATCAAATAAGATTTATTTCTTTCCAAATTCGCTAATGTAAATAAGATCTCTTTGAGAGATAATTTTTCATTTCCGGTTTTGATAAATTTTTAAAATTTTACGCAAGAAATTAAAAATTCTTTTTTTTTTTGAAGACAAAAATTTTCGTCCAAAATAAATTTTCATTTTTTATTAGTTTTCTTTTCTTAAAAATAATACTCGAAGATATGGCTCATCTACAGATTTTTGTACATAGGAAGGTTTTTCTCCTCTATTATACCTACATTAGGCACCTACAATACATGAAAAATGGCTCTACAATGTAATAAATGGCTCACGCACACCTCTATACTGCAATGGAGGTTCTTATCGTGTATTTTCTCCAATCAGAACCTTTTTTTTTTGGCTTATCTACAGTTTTCCATATAAGGGCTATAAAATTGCGAAAAATTTTTTCACCAATAAAAAGAGCGTGTCTGAATTAGTATAAAAACATGTTTATTTTTTTAAAACTATTTAAGGTTGAATCAGGTGGATAGAAATAACATTTTTTGGGTAAAAATTTCTGGAGATCGAAACTTCTGGAATGCTTAATATTTCTAGCCATTGATCATGTTATGTGTCCCTTAAAATTAAAAAAAAAATTTTGAAAATTTATTGACTACAGCCGAAGATATTAGAGCTTGAAATTTCATTAATTATTGAGGTACTTAATTAATCAAGACTTTTTTATAAATAATCTAATTTTAAAAATCTTTGAGTATAATATTTAATAGGACTTTATTTAGCATCGATTCACTAAAAAAAATCTCCATTTTTAATAATAATGTGAAATATGTTTCAAGTTTTTTGATTTTTGGCCTAATCTAAATTTTTCAAAAATCAATTTATTCGCGACGAAACGTAGAAAATCAAAATTTTTCTTAGTGAATCGATGCTAAATAATGTCCTAAATACTGTATTCATACTATATTCATTATAATGTATAAGAAATATAAATTATATAAAAACATAAAAAAAATACTTTATTTAAGTTTAAAATATAAGTAAAAAAAATAGAAAAATCAAATTTTTCATTTTTTTTTAATTTTTTGACTAAATTGCAAATGTTTATGGTAAAAAATAAATTTTTTTTTTCAGCAGCTAAAAAAATTTAAAAAAAAACAATTTTTTGGTCTCGGTAGCCCTATCATTTAGTATACACGTAAACGGTCATTTTCCATTCCGCAGAATTTTTTTTCATAGGACATTGCGTTGAAGCCGATTTTTGGCCACTTTTTTTTTTTTACTACACTGTGCGCCTTCACGCCCCTATTTCATAACATCACCTAACGGTTGCTCAGTATATGAAATAAATATTAATATATTTTATTAAATACTATATTAACACATTTATTCATGAAAAAAAATTATTTTTAAATAATAAGCTAGTAAAAAATAAACAAATAATTATCCCAAATTAAATAATATTAAATTTTTGTCATTATTTACTATAACCGCGCTTAGTATAATAAACAAACAGTATGGCGGTCCTGCTGCTAACTGTGTTATAAAATTTTCTTCATTCAATTATGCAAAATTTCATATACCTCATATTTAAAAGTTACCAATAAATTCTTTGGGCTTTAAAATTTTAATTACCTGCTATTCGCAAATTGATTGGAAAAATAAATAACTTCAGAAATTTTCTCCATTCGATTTCTTTTCTTTAACAAACTGTATATACTTTATCCGAAAATTATACTGTAATACCATAATGATTGTGAAATATCACCGATTACACATGCATACATGTATACATACGTACATACATACATACATAAATGCATACATACATACATACATTTTTTTAAAACCAGTTTTTTAGCTTCCTAGGGTCTCAAAACGTTCTTTATCATATCTTATATTATAAAACAATCAAAATCACAATAGTTCCCAATAGTTCACCCATATGAAGAAACAAAAAAAATTATAACCGATTCGTGTAACTACACAACCAACGAGCATGGAACATGTTTTATTATAACACTTTTATTATAGAAATCATGCTGCTTAGACATCAAAGTGAACAAAATTAATTAAATTTTCAAATTATTATAGTTTTTTAAATAATATTAATTTATTTTTTATTAATTTTTACAATAAATTCTTTAAAAATTCTGCACCAATGGTCCCTAGGTACAAACCAAAGTCTTTAGGGATTTCTGCGCCAAAGGTTCCTAGGTACTTCTGCACCAAAGGTCTTTAGAGACTTTTACACCATAGGTCCCTAGGTACTTCTGCACCAATACTCCCTAGGAACTTCTGCACCAAAGGTCTTTAGGGACTTCTGCACCAATGCTCCCTAGGTACTTCTGCACCAAAGGTTCCTAGGTACTTCTGCACCAAGGGTCTATAGGAACTTCTGCACCAATAGTCCCTTGGTACTTCTGCACCAAAGGTCCCTAGGTACTTCTGCATCATAGGTTCCTAGGTACTTCTGCACCAATGCTCCCTAGGTACTTCTGCACCAAAGTCTATTTCACCCCCCCCCTGCCGAGCCGGACTTTTTCAAATACCCCATCCAATGAACATGTTCCATGTTAAAATTAAAATTGAATGTTTAGTTCTTTAAAAAAATTTTGTCAACATTTCGTTGAGTTCCTAGTAACCAAACGATATCAAAATTACTAAAGCTAATTTAATGCTAAATCTTTTCTGATAGTTGGGTAATTTTACCGCATAACGCACTCAAAAATTGGTTATACAAATATTTTACTAATACTAGCAAAAGGAATTCAGATTTTTTAGCCTTTAGGGTTAAATTAAAAATCCTATCTAAACTAAAATTAGCATCTTGTATTAATTACAAAAATAAGGCTATAAGGGAAAAAAAATTAAAATTGAAATACAAATTCATATAATTTCGGTTGATCAAAACTGGCTATTTTTTATCGAAAATTACTGTTTTCTACAAATGATTCAAGAGAAGCTAAATTAATTTTTTACGATAAACAGTTAATAACATTTATCAAAACTATATGTACTAATGAGCCATTCTTAGAGCGCTCTGATCTCCCAAAGTACGCTCAAAATCAACTGGATGCAGGATGCTTATCGTTTATACATGAAAATTATTTTGAAAAATTAAAAATTCAAGTTTTGAAGAATATATTTTTCACAAACAAAATCTAGGCTGATTATTTGTTTTAGACTTTACCTATTTTTAAACAGGGTAATGTCAATACTTTTATTTTATCATTAATTTTAGTTGAAAAAAAAATTAAGAGTATTGTTATATAAGTATATAATTTATCATATACAGCGATAGAGTAAATAATTTGTCAAATTTAAAATTATTTCAGAGTCAACCTTTGTCGGAAGAATATGGAGAAGCAATAAAGTTTATCTGTCTAATGCAAATAAAAAATGTTAAAATATAAAATACATAAAGACAAACTTACATGTTTTTAGATATACAAATTAAATAATGCTCTTTATAACTTTAACCGTAAAATGTGTATACCTATAAATTATAACACTAAATAAGGCTTGTTAAGACAAAAAAATGTTTTTGATTTTCAATAACCAAATAAAATTAGCTGTGTTCATTCACTAAAAGACCAAAATACAAATGAAAAATTAGAGAATAGTCACTCACTTCATGAATTTTTACTCTTATGCAGCGAAATTTAGGTACTATAATAAACAATGTATATATATATATATATATATATATATATATATGTGTGTGTGTGTGGATTTGAGAGCTTGTTTGATTATAATTTTGCTTTTATGAATTTATTAGTGTACATATAAATATATATCCTTTTGATCTACCACTTATTCTTTTTTTTTTTTAATATAAATAATAGCAAAGGATTGTATTATAAAATACTTGAACGAATATTGAAAATTTAAATAATATTTTATAAATATCGTAAATAATATTAATAAAAACTTAAAGCTTGAATAGGAATTTTGAACTGTAGTATTTTGTCTTCGACTAAGCATCAATGAGACTGCTGCTACTCCTTGCTGAATTTCAAACGTTTTTGCTCCGCCCACAGTCACCGCCTCTTGTATGCTAACGATTATATTACTACCCAATAATACTCTTTTATTTTTTAATAAGCTTCCTAGAAAATTAGAATATAATAAAATATTTTTATTTATTAACTAATCTTAAATCTTATTTTATTTTATATATTATATATATTTTTTATATATATTTTTTATCTTTCGTTTTTACTTAGAAAATAAATTTATTCTATAAGCTACAGTCAACAAAAGTAAAAATTCAATATTTATAGACCAATATCAAATGAAAAATGTATTGTATTTATAATTAAAACTGTTAATTAAATATAAGAAGTATTAGATATGATCAATAATAATTTAATAAGTTTAAAATTTATTCTTTAATAGCATATTGCGACCCAAGGCCAAAAAACTAAAAAGGAGCCTGAGTCGTAAGTAAATTATCGAAGATGGTAATCTTCAGTTCGGGTCATTTTTATGACTAATGGTTGCTACAGCTTTTCATTGCATTGTCCTTAAAAAAATATTTGAATTCTGACCACTGCCAAGAAGATAATTTATAAATAGTTTAAAAGAGGTATATAAATAATTTTTTTTGAATATTGCAAATTATTTATTTAAAATTAAGTTTATACATATTGATATCTTTTAAAATAAATTTTTGAATCTACTGGCAGCCACATGTAAATATTGCATTATCATTTAAATATAATAAGTGCGTACATTATTAATAAATATAAATGTTTTAAACTGTTTGAAAATTAATTTTCTGACAGCGGCCATTAAACGCATTGTTTAGCAGCTGAAAAATAAAATTAGTATACTTAATATTCCTATCCTATTTCAATCAATATAAACCTTGTATAGTAAATGTCATTTTTGCTCTGATAAAGCTTGGTAGCACTTTAGAAATCTAAAATATATCCATTTTTTTATTATTTTCATTGTTTCAAATTTTACCTTTTTTTATATATCTTCAAAATTGACTTGATTAATAAACTAACTACTGGAAATTCTAATAGAAGTAATATAGATTGTATGATTAAATTATCTTTTTGCTGGCAAATATTGGGTGTGTTACGTGATACCTGTCTAGTCCAACAAGACACTGGTAACACCACATATAGTTAAGCTACTTTGCTTGAAATTACAAGCAGCTTAAACAATTTGCCAATGCTTGAAAATTCAAGCAAATGTTTGAAATTACAAGCAGTTATTTAAACCTACAAAAAAAATCTTTAGAAAAGCTACAATTTTATTCCCCTCGCTTTCTTTTTAATAATTATTTGAGAATATAAATTAGGATTGTAGAAATTAAGGTGGGGGGGGGCAAATTTATCTGATTTAAAAAGGGGGGGATTGGCGCGGTCGAAGGGAGTGTGAGACTTAGAATAATATTTTAGAATAATATTAATTTAATTGTTTTAAATGCTTAAAATTAATTAAATAAAATTAAACGCATAACCGGTTTGTGTAAACACAACCTAAATCTATGGAACATGTTTACTATCGATCAAAAAAAGATGTGGACCTCTCGAATTTTTGAAATATTTTCCAGAAAAATGGCCTTAGAATGTTCGGGTAAAAAAAAATCTGTTGAAAAATTATTCTTCGATCCCTGTAAAAAATTTTATGATTGTAACTTTATTAGGAGGGGAGGGGCAGCAAGTAAACACAACCTAAATCAATGGAATATGTTTACTATCGATCAAAAAAAGATGTGGACCTCTCGAATTTTTGAAATATTTTCTAGAAAAATGGCCTTAGAATGTTCGGGTAAAAAAAAATCTGTTGAAAAATTATTCTTCGATCCCTGTAAAAATTTTTATGATTGTAACTTTGATAGGAGGGGAGGGACAGCAAGTAATACATCAAAAAAGTAATTAAAAAAAATATTTTATTTTTTAGGTCGTTTTTAAACGTTTAATTAGTGTATTAAAAATTAGTTTAAAGTAACCAAATTTTAACTGCAGATTCTTTAACCCTTTAACTTCAGGGGAGCGTTTGAATTTTCAAAAAATATTAACAAATAAATTGTTTATAACAATTACGTAATTCTTTTTTTTAAATGGCAGGTAATCATACGTGAATTACAGTATTAGAATTTGGTCAACGTCAGAATGTTGGTTTGATAACAGTATCCAAAGAACTAGTGAATTTTTATGAATAGAATGCTAATAAATAAACCCCATTGTTCATTAATAACTTAAAGAATAAAAAAATTTATGATCTAAGCACCCGTAGATATCCTTGAGTATTTTTACGAATTAAGGTAAGCGTAACAGATATGGAACCTGCAACATCATTAGGGAAAACTTCTTTTTAAACAAGATTTAAGTCAGATATGCGCTTTTCAGAGTTTTCTTGTCTAATTAAGGTCTTAATTTACATTCAAAAAACGTTTGTCTTGATCGTAGTATGTATTTAATAATGCCTTCGCTTACCTTGTTTCTTTAAAAAATATAAAGATATTGGCAGGTGTTTACGTCATAAATTTTTTTATTCATCAGGTTATTAAAGAATAATGGGGTTTATTTATTAGCATTCTTTTCATAAAAATTCACTCGTTTTTTGAATACTGTTATCAAACCAATATTCTGACGTTGATCAAATTCTGAAACTGTAATCTATAGATATGATTACCTGGCATTCAAAAAAAGAATTACTTTTCTACAATAAGCAGAAGCGATTTTAGCTTAAAATGTTATAAACAATTTATTAGTTAATATTTTTTGAAAATTCCAACGCTTCTCTGAAGTTAAAGGGAACCTGCAGTTAAAATTTGGTTAATTTAAAATAATTTTTAATGCAATAATTAAACGTTTCAATCGAACTAAAAAATAAAAAATTTTTTTTCTTACTTTTTTGATATATTACTTGCTGTCCCTCCCCTCCTAATAAAGTTACAACCATAAAATTTTTTACAGGGATCGAAAATTTCGAGAGGTTCATATCTTTTTTTGATCGATAGTAAACATGTTCCATAGATTTAGGTTGTGTTTACACAAACTGGTTATACGTTTAATTTTATTTAATTAATTTTAAGCATTTAAAACAATTACAAAATTTTTCTAATTCTATTTATTTTTGCCTCTTCTCAGAAAATGTTGATATACAAATAAAAAATTTTTTGGTTCTTCATAGAGTTGTTTAAGGTAAAATTTTGATTTTTTGATATATAAGCACGTTTTGAGAAAGCTAAAAAACGGTTTTTAAAAAAAGTATGTATGTATATGTGTGTGTATGTGTGTGTGTGTGTGTGTGTATATATATATATGTATGTATGTATTAGAGTGTGTCATATTTTTTTTTCGATATTTTTTGGCTCCCCCTATTTTTTAAAAATATTTTTGTCATAAAAAACCCCCAAATCCAAGGGTTTTGATTTTCGATTTTTTTAACCCGTTTCGCCGAGCACTTGAATTTTTCAATTTAAATAACATGGGAGTTTTGAGTTCTTAGAATTTTGAGACCGGGACTCCCTGCTGACGTATAACTTCAGCCCAGGAACTGACGCCCGCAGATCTTTACCCATCTTGCCTAAAAAACTGAAAAATAAAAATTTACTATATAACTTGAAAAAAAATAGAATTTAAAAAATTAAAAAGTAATAAATTAAATAATTCGAAATGCTACTTACCTGCCAGGAGGATCGTATCCTCTACTTAACGAAACCCTCCTCCGGTTTTCTCTTCAGCGTTGTCCGTACGTACTCTGCTACTCTGTTCCAGTTTCGGTTCTACGTAGCATTTCCTGGACCACTCTCTCCGGTCTTCAATCGCGAAAGGCTGGTCGCCCATCCGCGAATCTAGTACACTCAATGTCTACCTCGCCCGTACAATACACGCACTGCGCTGTACTTACCTTTCCCCATTTGAAGAACTGGCTACGGAAGTATCCATGTCCAGATAGGAACTAGATGAAGTAGAAATCGGTCTCCTCGTGTCTCCGATCAATCTACATCCTGAGGTCCGTTATGAGCCTATGTGTCCACCGTCCCCATCGAACGCTGCCACATATCTATAAAGCGGGAGCTTGCGGCGGCCGAAGCCGTTTCGCATGACTCCGCATGACAACAGTATACGCTTTTGAGTTCAAGCGCAAGCAGGTCGATAGGAATGACTCCCGCGAGCCCCTGAAACGCCAGCTCGGATACTGTTTGGTACGCACAAGCAATCCGAAGTGCCCCTCGCCTTTGTAATGCAGAGATTCTCTTGCAGTATTTTTTCATCTGGACGGTATCCGCCCATACCTCTGCTCCATATAGCAGAATGGAGTTGACCGAGGACATTAAAAGCTTCCGCCTTACCGATATAGGTCTGCCGATATTTACCATTATTCGCACCAGGGATGACGTCATCTTAGCAGACTTTTTACACGTTTTCTGTAATATGGCACTGAAGGTCAGCTTGCTGTCAAGCAGAATTCCCAGATACTTTAAATGTTGCCTAGTAGAAATCATGTGAGGATTCCCACCATCCTCGAAGTTTATATCGGAATTTTGTAGGAATCCTTCGACGGGTCAGCAAAACAATTTTGGTTTTCGGAATTGCCAGCTGGAGCCCATTCTCCACTGATTGATGATATTCATGACCTCGTTCAGCCGCAACTGAGCCTCGATGCCACCTCTAACTACGATTGCCAAGGCAACATCGTCCGCGTACCTGATCACGGAGATCGATTCGCAGCAGAACGTCATAAAATGCATTCCACAGATTGGGTCCCAGCACCAATCCTTGGGCAATGCCTTTCATTCCTGCCATTGGTCGTGTCGTAAAACAGGTGCGGTCCCGTAGATAGTCCCTGAGTACTTTGCCCAGGTAACGTGGGATCCGGAAATCCTGCTCGAGATGGGACAGCATGTTGTTCTATCGGATAAAAAACTGCGTAGTAGATTTTTTTTAATATAAATTATTTTTAATTTATATTTATATTTAACGGTTTCTTCATTTTTCGTTAAACAACCATTTTTGCCTTGTCATATCTCCTTTAATATTTATCGTACGCAAAAAAAAAAAATCCGCTGTTTTTGTCAACGAAAATACTTCAAATTAGTAATTTATAATTTTTTTTGTAATTCTACCAGAATTCAAATAAAATTAAAAAAACTAAAAAAAAAAAAAATTTTTTTTGGCAAAAATCACACTTTTTATTGCGCTATAACTCGAAAGGGGTGCATTTTTATGAAAAATTGCAATCAATGTTTTTATCTTAAAATATGGTAATTTATCGATTGGTTAGGTTATTTTTTTTTTCAACCCCTCCCCCACTGAGTTCCACTCCCCCCGCCCCCCACCATTCTGGCAACCAACGGAAGTTGTTTACTTTTGAACTAGATACCTTTCTTGACAAATTGCAAAAAGTTTTAAGTTGATCTGACTGTAATTACTGCTACCAGATTTTACCTCCTTTCCTTGACTATAAGTAAATTCAATAGTTTTAAGTTTCATATAAAAAAATATAAAATTTTAGTGAATAAAAGTGATAATATTTATAATTTAAATTATTGTATATTTATTTTAATATTTATGGCAATATGTATGTGTGCATAAAATTATCTGTACTTATAAGTAATAAATAACAAATAAAAATTATACTTTTTAAACAAAGTTCCATACTCTTTTTTAATTGCTTGTATTTATCACCCTAAACTTTCAAAAATTTATTAATAATAATAATAATAATAATAAAAATATAATTATTACACAGGCCCACAAAAAAAAAGTCGAAACCAAGAAGGTAGACCTCATTGACTTTACGTTTTTCGGTGTTCTAAATCCAAATTTTCGATCAGAAATTCGATTTGATTGTCCAGTTTCCCCCCAGCGCCCCTCTGAGGGGGTTAAATATAATTTTTTTATAAAAATTTAAAATTAGTGCATATTCTTAAATATTTTGGTGTAAAAAAACTGAAAATATTTATGCAAACTGTTTATCAAACTTCATATTAGCCCCTAAAGCACCCCTAGTATTGGTTGTTAGACCCCCAAGGGATCAAAAACTGATTTTTAGTAAAAAATTAAACTTAATGTAAATACTTTGGTTTTTTTTTTGAGAAAAACTAAAAATATGTATGCAAATTTGTTTCAACCCCCAGTGAACCCCTAAAACACCCCTATCGGATACCATACAATCAAGGGGTCACAAACTAATTTTTAGTAAAAAATTAAAATTAGTGCATATTCTTTGGTTTTTCGATGTAGGAAAATTTAAATCATTTATGCAAATTTATTTCAAACCCCGTTTGTGCCCATAGACCTTACCTACTCGATGTAAGTCACCACTTTTCCAGGGGTCAAATACTGGTTTTTTGTAGGAGTTCAATTTTAATACATATTTCTAGCTATTTTGGAGTATATAACGTACAAAGGTTTATGAGAACTATTTTAAATACTCATTTCAGGTACAAATCTAATCCTAGCTCATTTGCTAGGTTGTAAAAAATTTGTGCTTTATAAAATTTTAATACAATTTACAAAATATTTGGAAATTTGGTAATTTAGATCTAAATATTTCGACTATCAGATTATATTGAATCATAAGATTATATTGAATAGAATTACTGTAAATTTTTAACTTCCTTGGAGGATTTGGAGATATTCTTATAAAAGTTCCAAATTCATTCATATTACTACACTGTAAAAATTTTTTATTGTGAAATAAAATAAATTTCATGAGCAAAAGTTTTGTAAAATTTACAAAACAATAGATTTGTAAAACCACAAAAGTAATTGTGTGATTTTAATATACAAAATTTTTGTAAAATCACATTTTAAAAATATATTAAAAAAATTTTTTTATAATTTTTAATCACATATAAATATATATATATTTATTTATTTATTTTTTTTTTTTTAATATTTAGATTTTAAGTAAACATACTGTAGATATAAATTATAAATATGATTAAATTTTATTTTATTAATTTTTTTAATATTTTATATTTGCCACGATCGGTATGCGAACCCGAGACAGCTGCTTATCAGCTTCACGACTTACCACCATGCTAAAGAAGAATTGGCAAAATATATTTTTAAATTATGGGTTTGATACTTCTTTTGATTTATCATGTTTTTTTTTCGTAAATTTTAATATTATTTTTAAGCATTTGATTTTTATAAACTAAAAACAATCTAATTATTATTTAAAAATTAAAAAAACAAAATTATTACCTCTCGCTAATTAAAATTCATTTATCACGAAAAATGAATGCGATTTCGCCTCGGTAGTTAATTTACGTGAATTTGAGCCAATTTTTTATTTTTCTGGTCTATTTTTCGTATTCTACTTAAGAGTTCTATTGCATTGATAGCCCATTTTTCATAGTAAAATTATAAAAAGAATATTATATTTATATATCAACCATAAATTTTTTTTATTAACTTTAAAATTTTTATTTTGAAAGAACTAAGAGCGGAAATTTGTTTTCTTATCTCTTTTTTAATTTGAGTATAAGGCTTGTAAGTTTACAAAATCTTTAGGGAATTACAAAAAAATTTTATTTTTCAACAACATTTGTGATTTTGCAAGCGCTTTGTATTTTTACAAAACAAATTTTTTTAAAATCACAAAAAATTTCGTAAGTTCACAAAATCTATAGGAAATTACAAAAAAATTGTATTTTTTAATAACATTTGTGATTTTACAAGCGCTTTGTAATTTTACAAAACTTATACTATGTAAATTTTTTTTAAATCACAAAAAATTTTTACAGTGTAGTTTAATTAATTACTTATATATAAAAAAAAATCTTAATGATATTTATAGTTCCTTTTTTTTGTGTGTGCTATACCTGTATTATAACATAAAATTTATCTCAGACACCATCTAAAGCTATACATCTTTTTATATTTTGCAAACACTCAATAACATTAAAACTAAATAATTTTGTGGTAAAGTTGGTAAAATGATTTTTACGAGTGAAAGATGATGCTCTAATTGCACAATAAGTAAAATTTTTAAAATCAGTAACAGTTGATTGTAAACAACAATCATGCATAGTTTATAAATTTATAATTTTTAAGTTTATTTCATTATAATTTATTTATATCTAAGTTCAAAATTTACCTACGCATCAGTATTTTTTCTGTGATATTTTAGTTTTTAACAATTTATACTTATTAATATTAAAAATATTCTAATAATATGACTAGTGGTAAGATAATATAAATGCAATTCAGTATGTTTTTTATCATAATTTATTAAAAAAGTTTTTTTATGTTTATAGGATACTTTTTAAATATCTACAAATTGATTTATTTATTAATTTTTGACAAAGTATTAACCAAGAGAATAAATATTCTCAATATGTAATATAAATTGTAAACTTTTGAGTAAGAAAAAAATCTTTTTGTGTCCATATTTTTAAATTACTTATTATATTTTTGATATTCTTATTAATTTAACCAATAAATTGGTTAATTTTAAACTAATAGGTACGTAACAGTGTTTCGCCATAGTGTATTAGGTTGGCTCGTCAGTAGACTCCTAATACACCTTATCTAGACACCGTTTAATTATTTAAAAAACAAAAAATATTAAAATTATAAAATTAATTTTTTTTTTTTTAAATTTGTGTAAGTACTTGCCTCGCACATGCTTTCAAAACGACTAAAAATGCTGGCTTGTGTATACCGTTAGAAAGGAGAAGTTTAGTTTTCTCTTTCTAATTTAAATACAGCTGGCATTTTTATTCTATTAATTTCATAAAAATTACATTCAAAGTTTTATTAAATTTAATAAGGCTAAAAATAACACGAAATGATAAATCAGTATCAAAAAATGTCATAGCCTTATTTTTGAAAATAAATTTTCATCAAAATTTGCTTATGTTAAAGCTTCTAATCAATAAATAAAATTTCTGGTAAACTTCATTACTCAATATTTTCATGTATAAACATAAATATACAGAAATTTTATTTTTTATGACCAACGTAACCCAATTAAATGTGATATTCTTATTAATTTAACCAATAAATTGGTTAATTTTAAACTAATAGGTACGTAACAGTGTTTCGCCATAGTGTATTAGGTTGGCTCGTCAGTAGACTCCTAATACACCTTATCTAGACACCGTTTAATTATTTAAAAAACAAAAAATATTAAAATTATAAAATTAATTTTTTTTTTTAAAATTTGTGTAAGTACTTGCCTCGCACATGCTATTAAAAAATTCATTATATTTTTTAGCTTGAAAAGGATCTTAATCGATCGAAACGTCGTTAAAAATAAAAAAAACTTTTAAACATTTTTCACTCGTAAAAATCATTTTACCAACTTTACCACATCTTATTAAAACTTTACAACGAGTAATAACTTCTTATTAACTTATTGAAAATGGAGCTTGGATTGAACAAAAATGCTCAAAATCCCATGGTTTTGCTCATGGAAAACATTTACAACACATATGGAATTCACAACAGATCCATAATACGTCAATTTCTAAACACCAAGAAAAAATTAGCTTTAGCAACCTCACATAAAAGATTTTTGTTAAGTTGTAGAAGCAATGATGTTTTACCAAAACACATCCAAAATATAACAGGAAATCTTAAACATATACATCTTTTTAGTAATTTTGGACATAAAAAATTTTATAACAATATAGAAATTTTCCAAAAAAAACTTCTTAATATTGAAATTACAGATATCAACATTCATACCAAATATCTTCTGAATAATATATTCAACTTCCAAAACAACATCATTCAAAGAACCAGTTTAGACGCTTTTAACAGTATTCAAAATAATTACTATGATTATTTAACTTTATTAAATAAGAAAATAAAAAATAGAACTGATAAAAAATTAAATAATTTACTTTTTGAAAAAAATTCTACACATTTCAATGACATATATCATAATAATAATAATAATAATAATATACAACCAGAACCTTATGAACTAAACAATTTCAATATTTCTAAAAAATATTTTCAAAATCTTACTACATTTGACATCCCTGAAAGAGTAATTTCTACTGTTATAAAAGGTCAAAAACATGCTATTAAAACCAATGTTACAAAAACCAATGTCATTGAAATCATCAAAAATGTTGAAAATGTAATAATTAACAACAACTTTGAAGATGAAATAGCAGATGATATTAGATACAGTTTAATTACAAACATCAATAATCACATCCATGATAAACAGCATATGAATAATGATGACATTAAATTTGAATTGGATGTACAATACACTAAGAAGTTTCTTAAAGAAAACAAAGATATAATTTTCATGAGTTCTGATAAAACAAACAACACTGTTGCTACTTATGAACATGACTACATAAATAAAATGGAGGAACAACTCAATGATGATTCTACCTATAAAAAACTTGATTACAATCCATTAGATGAGCAGAGGAAAAACACACAAAATATTACTCTACGTTGGAATGAAAATGGCTATTTCTTCAGAAAATATCATCCTCATAAATTCACACAAACTGATACTGTCATGGCACGCTTATATGGTTTAGCTAAAACTCATAAATTAGAAACTAACCCTTCTGGAGATTTTATATGAACATATGATGAAATTGGTAATGTACAATATAAATTGAGACCAGTATTATCAACAATCAATACACCGCCTCATTTTATTGCACAATTTCTCAATAAACTTTTAAAAACCAGTATCAGAAAACCAAGATCTCATGTAGTAAACAGCTACCATTTTATACAAGATATAAAAAACATCTACATACAGATAACTATGTTCTTATTAGCTTAGATGCCAGTAGTCTTTTTACCAACGTGCCTAATAATCTAATAAAATTAAGCATAGATAAAAGATTCGACCAAATAAGGAAAGTTTCTACCATTCCTATCCACGAAATACATAATGCAATAGACTATTTCAGTGATAATACCTTTCTACAGTTTAATAATAAGTATTATAAACAGATTTTTGGATGTCCTATGGGATCACCTATATCCTCAATATTTGCAGACATAGTATTAGACGACCTCGAAGAATATTGTCTGAGCCAATTGGATTTTACACCTCCAATTTATAAAAGGTATGTGGATGACATCTTAACTTGCGTTCCTGTAGACAAAGTCCAAAATGTTATTGATATTTTCAACTCTTACAACAACAGACTACAATTTACTTGTGAATTGGAGTCTAATAATAGAATTAATTTTTTGGATATCACTCTAATTAGAAATAACAACACTTTATTACATAATTGGTTTAGAAAACCTTCTAATTCCAATCGTTTTTTAAATTTTGACTCAAATCACACAAAAGCACAAAAAATAGGAATGATATATAATTTGGTTGACAGATCCATTTTACTTTCCAATGACTGTTTTCACTCAGAGAATATAGCTATTGCCAAAGAATTACTTCTGCAAAATAAATACCCAAATAAATTTATTGATTTTTATATTAAGAAAAGACTAAATTCCATCAAATATAGAAATAACTTGCTTCAAAACACTGATAATAATAATAATAACTGTGATAATGAGGGTATTGATTACCACAAAAGGATTTTATCAAAATTACCAAAAGTTTGTCTTCCACTTGTAGGCAGAATGTATTATAATATCTCTAAAATGTTAAGGAAATATAATATCATAACTATACCTAAAATTATCAATAAAATGGATAACATAATAACAAAAGGTAAAGATAAATTTTCAAAAGACATTCAAACTAATGTAGTATACAAATTTGAATGTGATGATTGTGACAAAACTTACATTGGACAGAGCAAAAGAGAAGCCTTGGTAAGAATTAATGAACATGAAGGTGGTATCACAGCATATAAAAATAAGAAGAAAAAAGAAGAAGAAAAAATAGCTTCTACACAAAAGCATCCTACTAGAATTAGTCAAAGACTTCTTAATAAAAACCCTGATTATAGAAAAGAAGAACTTAATAATGTCTCAGTAGTTGCTAGCAGTAAAGAGGAAAATATTAACAAAAAAAATCTAAAAAGTACCCAGTTGTTACACAACACTACATTGACACTGGTCACAATTTTAATTTCAAAGATTTCAAGATATTGGACAAAGAACCATCTTTTCACAAAAGAACTATTTCTGAAAGAATACACATTAAACTTCATCCTACAGCAATAAATAAAATTGAAGATACTGAAAATCTATTTGCTCCATACAATTCTATATTTCATAAATTAAAAAAAATCAAATCATAAAAATAGTTTTTTCACCATTTACATAATATTTACATAATCACAGCTGTTTTTCTGTGTTTACATAAATCATATGTTCAATTTTTCTATCAATAATGTCGATAAAAACAATACTCTAGTCATATCGATTATAAATCATAGTATCATATTAATATTTACATACAATAGATGGCTCTAATTGCACAATAAGTAAAATTTTTAAAATCAGTAACAGTTGATTGTAAACAACAATCATACATAGTTTATAAATTTATAATTTTTAAGTTTATTTCATTATAATTCATTTATATCTAAGTTCAAAATTTACCTACGCATCAGTATTTTTTCTGTGATATTTTAGTTTTTAACAATTTATACTTATTAATATTAAAAATATTCTAATAATATGACTATTGGTAAGATAATATAAATGCAATTCAGTATGTTTTTTATCATAATTTATTAAAAAAGTTTTTTCATGTTTATAGGATACTTTTTAAATATCTACAAATTTATTTATTTATTAATTTTTGACAAAATATTGACCAAGAGAATAAATATTCTCAATATGTAATATAAATTGTAAACTTTTGAGTAAGAAAAAAATCTTTTTGTGTCCATATTTTTAAATTACTTATTATATTTTTATTAAAAACTTCATTATATTTTTTAGCTTGAAAAGGATCTTAATCGATCGAAACGTCGTTAAAAATAAAAAAAACTTTTAAACATCTTTCACTCGTAAAAATCATTTTACCAACTTTACCACATCTTATTAAAACTTTACAACGAGTAATAACTTCTTATTAACTTATTAAATAATTTTGATTTTTTATAAGAAAATCCATGTTCTTTAGAAATAAAAATATATATAATACAATAAAAAATTTAAAAAAAAATAAAAAATATTTATATGTCTGAAATGTTATTCATACGTATGAACTGTTTAACTAAGAAACCGTTACTACGAGTAGTAATCCATAGCGACCGTTTCAGTAGCAATCGCTTTTATGGTTACTATTTCCATAACAACCATTACCATGTTTACCGTTTCCATAGCAACCGTTGCTATGGTTATCATTCCCATAGCAACCGTTGCTATGGTTACAAATTCCATAACAACTGTTTCCATGATTACTGTTTCCATAGCAACGATTGCTATGGTTACAATTTCTATAACAACCGTTGGCATGGTTACCGTCTCCATAGCAACCATTATCACCGTTTCCATAGCAACCGTTGCCTTGGTTACCATTGCCATAACACCTGTTACCATAGTTACTGTTTCTATAGCAACCGTTACTATAAGTGGTGATCACGTGATAAACACGTAGTTATCACGTGATATTCACGTGGTGATCACGTGATAACCATATAGTCATCACGTGATATACACGTGGTGATCACGTGATAATCATATAGTGATCACGTGATAACCACGTGGTAACCTGCCTACAGCGGCGATTATATATTTATAGTATAGGTAGATACAATTAGATTAGAGGTTTTTCACTATATACATAAAATAATATTACATAACAAATTTGCAATTTAAAAAAAAAGATTTATGTATTAATTTGAGAGTTCGAACTCTCACGTAAGACCAATTTGTGCATACGTATTTTTCAAATTGAACTAGCTGTCCTGACTTCAACTGTTCTTGTCAGCTCGTGAGGACCATCATAAACTTTTACCACGACCTAGTGGCCATTTTGAAGGAGGTAGAGTTTCGTTTGAGATTAAGACCACATCACCAACAAGAAATTCCTACCACTCTTATACTTATAACATTTTTTTTATATATTTGTACCTTTTCATTGGAGGAATTTTAGTATTCAAGTAACTTTGAAATGAATTTGATTGTGTAATGCAATAATTTGCATTATTAGAGTAGAGTTTTATGACAATTTTAAGATTCAAATAATCTGTGTTATCGCGGGTCTTTTCTGCTAAAGAAACAGCGAGTTTTAATTAGAGACCCTAGATTAGCAGAGACTAACAGATAGGTAGACTATTTTTGATTGGTCCATCTTAGATCCGCCATTTGCTGTGGCAACCGTTCGTGATAGGCTCATTACAGTCGTTTATTATTTAAATTTTCTGCGTAAATAATAACACAAAGCGTGCAGATCCAAAGGTTATGTCTAATGTGCGATTTTACTTTTATTAAATTTTAGAATTTTCATTAAATAATTTTTGTTTTTGCAAGATTTAATAATTTTTAGCTTATTTTATTGAGGTCTGTGAAGTGTGAATGTTGTGAAAATGTAGAAATATTGTGTTATTTGTTATAATTTTAATCAGCTCTCTGAAGAATTGTGTAATTAAAAAATTAAAAGTTTATATTCTTTTCATATTGTTTTTTCTCCTGGTGTTTTTTGAATTATGAAGAACATTTTTTTAATTACAATTATTTCTGGATTATATAACATAACCAAAAAAGAAATAAATATAAAATATTAATGTTTATATATTCATGCAGCTAAATAAAAGTAACTTAAAATTTTTATAAGAAACTTTTTTGAAATTCTTGGCTTAAGTGAAGCTTAAGTTTGTATATATTTATATATATTGCATATAAATTACATGCATATAAATAAATAAAAATTAAAAATTATAAAATTACATATATTCTTAAGTCATGACTTTTTGTATTATTAAAACATGCCCAAATTCACAAAAAGAGCAATTTCAAAAAGAAAAAAGATCAAAAATGTGTTATTTTCCTCTCAAAGATACTGAAAGGTGTTTGAAGTGGATTGAGTATGTAAAACTAAAAATGAAAGTTGAAAATTGGACACCTAATAATAATTCAGCTTTATGCGAGGTATTATAAAACCTAAGTATAGATAAAAAAATATATAAACAATAAAGTCTCCCAAAAAAATACCTCATATTTTATGTAATTCTTTTTTCCTAGATCCATTTTGCTCAAAACATGTGGCAATCAAGGCCCGATTTAAAAAGATTAAAAACAAGTGTGATACCTGGTAATGAAGAAGGTAAACTTTTTGCTAAATTATCTGAATAAATTTCTTTAATTTACTGATTTACTCCCAATTGTGGTACTTTTATTATTAATTAAAATAATTGTTTATGCATAAAAATATTTTTTTTAATGAAAATTTTCTCTCCTGGGTAGAGTAAGAAAATTTATAAAAGCTAAGAAAAAGCTGACCTCCAGAACACATTTAATGTGTATACAAGATTTACTTAATTTAATTAATATTTATTTTAACTACTTAAATAATTTATTTACATATAACTTAAAAAATAGAAACACTAATTAAAAATTAGTTGGTAAGAACAAGATTAGAAAAAAATGTAGCTAAAAATTTCAAGTTAAGCAAAAAAAAAATGTAAAAAATGGATATTTTAGTCAAAACTATTTTTCTGAAAATTTCAATTTCAAACTTTTTAAATAAGTTCAAATACCAACGAACAGGCTGAAGCAACAAGTCCTAAAGACAACACAAACAATTATGTTCAAGAAGTTAATAATAATGCAGAATATTTTTCTCAAGATACGTCGCCTGTTGCTAGTAATATTAAATAACTATTTATCAATTAAATATTTAATACAAATTTAAAAATTTTGCATAGTGTATTTTAAAAAAAGCAACTTAAATTATACTTTGACCTGATTATTTTAAGGCTGGGTTCTATTAAATAGAAATGATTAAAAATTGTGATATAAGAATATGAATCAAATTCTTATAGCCAATAATAATTTTTTTTTATTGTTCATTTTTTTGTTGAGTCCTAGGATGATCAGGAATTAATTCTATTCATATAAATAAGTGCATTTTATTTGATAGAGAATTTGAAAATTTATTCTGAGAGGGTTTTTCAAAAAAACTTTTTTTAAAAAACTGTTTTTCAAAACTTTTTAAATAACAAAAATTATTTATTTTTTAGAACAAAAAATAATGAATCAGACTTTTGAAAGTTCAGATACCAACAATCAGGCTGAAGTAACAAGTCCTAAAGACGACACAGACGATTATGTTCCAGACGTTTATAATAATGCAGAATATTTTTTTGAAGATACTTCACTTGTTGCTGGTAATATCGAAATGAATGCAATTGAAGAAGATTATTCAGATAACGAAACATTTGATACCTTAGAAATGAATTTGGATGAAGATATGGTGGAAGAAGTTTCAGAAGATGAAGAAAGTGATGAAGATTTTACAATAGATCAAACTTTTAGTATGTCCAATCTTATTGAAACTCATCAACAGCATCAGTATGCAAAATTATTAAATTTATATAATAAAGTTCGAATTTCTAAGCTTCAAATAAAAAAACAACTCAAAGCATCTAAGTATAAAGTAAAACGCCTTCAAAAGAAACTAAGTAATACCCAAAGTTTTCCACAGTATATTAAAAAAATATTTAATGAAGACCAAATTAAATTATTAAATGGAGAGGTTAAAAAAGTAAAACAATGGTCTACCAAAACATTAGAAGATGCTTTATCTATAAAATTTGCATGTGGTAAGCCCGGCTATTTAGAGTTGAAAAGAAGAAATTTTCCACTACCTAGTTTGTCTGTACTCAGAGAAAGGTTGCAATTCTTAAATTTTGAACCCGGAATTCTGAATGACGTTTTTCAATTTCTAGAAATAAAAGTTAGACAGTTTCCAGTTGAATTTGCAAAACACTGTTTGCTTTTTATTGACGAAATGTCAATTGTACCTGGCAATTTTTTTGATCCGTCATCAAAACATTATATAGGTACTGCAACCTTACCAACTACAACTGGTGAATATAAATCTGCAACACATATATTAGTTTTTATGCTGGGAGGAATAGGAGCACGATGGAAGCAAGTTGTTGCTTATCATTTAACAAGTGATTCGGTTAATGGACGGTCTTTGAAACCTATTATCGTTGATATTATACAAAGAGCAGAAAAAATAGGCTTATTTGTCCATGGAGTTACTTCAGATATGGGCTCTATGAACCAGGCACTCTGGTCAGAATTCCAAATCAATGCATCTCGATTTTCAGAAGTTCGAAACTCTTGTGAACATCCATGCGATATTGTAAATCGCAAACTATTTTTTTTCCATGACGTACCCCACGCATTTAAGAACCTAAAAGAAGGTATTTTAAATAATCAAGTCGTTTATCTACCAAATAATTTTGTTCAAAAAAATAACTTAACCACAAATACGGTTCAGGCTTCTCATTTATCTGAACTTTGTAAGGTAAATGATGCATTAGATTTTTCTTTAAGCTTAGCTCCAAAATTAAAACCAAAAATGATAGAAAGGAAAGGACATTTTAACAAAATGAAAGTGGGGAATACAACCAATGTAATAAGTCATGCAGTAGGAGCGGCTCTTCATTTTTATGGTGAAGAAACGCAAACAGATGATTATATTGCAACAGCTACTTTCATTAGTAAAATGGCTAAATGGTTTAGACTTTTAACTTCTAGATCATTAAAATTAGCCTTATCTAAGCATAAGCCAGAAAAATTTAAAGAAGCTGTTGATTTTTTAAAAGAAATCATGGACTTGATTCAAAACATGAATGTGGGTGTTAAAAGATTGTGGAAGCCATTTCAAACAGGAATACTAATATCGACTAAGTCTGCTATTGAGCTGTCTACATATTTAATAGACAAAATAGGATTTAAATTTATTTTAACTAATAAATTAAAAACAATAAATTTTTTATTAAAAATAAAAATTTTATTTATTCCGTCTTATAGTGACAAGTCAATTATTGTAAACTGACGCGTTTCGAGATATGTAATCTCATTTTCAAAGATTTATGAAAATTTTTTATTTTCGTGTCATCTCTTTGATATAACGAAGTATACTGAAGAATAAATTTATTATATTATTACATTTAAAATTTTTAAAATTTTATCGTTTACATATACAAACATAGAATATTTATTATTTATTTACATTTTATTATTATTAAGATTTAAATATTTTATTGCTGTATCGTATAAATAATTTGAATTAAAATTTAATTGATCATTTAATAGCAGATGTGGATTTTTTTGATATTCTACATATATAAAAAACTCTTCTACAGCATTCATATATTTACCTTTTTTACAATAATATAAAGCTTCTAAATTTTTATTGATATTAGTGTAATTATGATTATTGTCTGTAATATGTTTTGCATAATTAGATTTTATTTTTTTGTTTTTATCATTATTGTTGTTATTATTATTATTATTCATGATTTCTATAAGATTTTTTTTTGTTAGTAGATGTTCAGAAAAACGATCTTTGAATGGTCTACCTGTTTGACCTATGTAAAACATATTACAGTCATTACAATTTATTTTATATATGCCTGTACAAATATCTATATTAATTTTATTTTTATTTTTTAAGAAGTTGAATATATTATTATTGGTTTTAAATCCTATGCATATATTTAATTTATTTAACTCTGTTTTTAAAATGTTTGGTAATAAATTTGTGAATTTAGAACTTGTATATATTATGTTATTATTTTGTGTAGAGTTTATTGAACTATTATTATTATTATTATTATTGTATTTATTTGCCAAGACAAAATTGTACACTCTTTACATATATAATTCAAATCATATAAAACATAAATATAAATTTGGATGTAAATACAAAACATTATAAATTAAGAAACAATAAATATTTTAGTCAATTCTAATAAATCTAATTTAATACAATTTAATACAATTAATATATTAGTCAATTCTCTAACAAGTGCTCAAATATGTCAATCTATCAGTCAATTAAAGTTAATTCTTTGGCTTATAAGTCTTCTAACCCATGTAAGTATGTTCGTATGCTTCTCTTAAATTGAGAGTAGGAGTATAGGTCTCTTATGCATGGTGGAATATTGTTCCATAGCTTAGCATATTTGACTTGGAACGAGTTACGACCCCAGTCAGTTTTTAAAGAGGTGGGGACCTTTAAGTCCTTGCGAGGGCCGCGAGAAGGCTTATCTGACTTATAGGGTTCGAAGAGGGGCAGAAGGAAAGGGGGCTCTCTCATACGTACCAACCTATACATTATTAGGGCTGCAAAGTAGTTGGTGCGGGTTTGATTGCACATCCAATTCAATCTTTTTCTGAACGGTGTAATGTGTTCCTGTCGTCTTAGTCCGTATATGTATCGAATACCTGAGTTAGAGAGTCGCTGTAATTGCGCACTTAGTTGAGAAGATAAATCAGAGTAAACAACATTGCAATAATCCAAGTGCGGAACTACAAGCGACTCAATCAGACGTTTGCGGAGATTGTGAGACGTACAGGGTCTTATGATTCTGAGGCCATATAGAGCTCTGTTAACTTTTTTAGTGACCTGGTTCACTTGAGGCTGCCAGGATAGCGTACTGTCAAGGACGACTCCAAGGCTAGTGACCTCATCAACAAAGGAGACACTGTCACCATTAAGGTTAACTGTTATCTTTGGTATATTAAGTAGTTTAAAGAGCTTTAAAGTATTAGGGGAACCAAATACAATAGCCTGGGTCTTTTTGGTGTTTAACGACAGGCAATTTAATTCTGCCCATGAAGCTACAATTTTTGCTGACTCAGAAAGCATGGCAATTCCCTGCTGGATTTGAGCAGCTGGTACCTGTACGTAGATCTGTAGGTCATCAGCATATAGTAACCTGTAAGTGTTTGCATCAAGACGGTCCTTGATATCATTCATATAAATACAGAACAATAAGGGGCCAAGGACGGATCCCTGCGGCACCCCAATGTTTGTATCACGGTAATCAGATGTTGAGCTTTTAGAGATTACACAGACCGATCGACCACAGAGGTACGACCAGAACCAGTGTAGGGACGACTTAGAGAAGCCTGCAGCTTGCAGCTTTCTGAGCAGCTTAGATGGTGAGACATTATCGAATGCCTTCGAAAAGTCGAACTGCAGTAGCAGAGTGGCTAGCTGTTTCTCTTTACCCATGCGTATATCATCTGTCAACTTTATTAAGGCCGTTTGGGTATTATGATGTTTACGAAAGCCTGTTTGGAACAAGTCCAAGATTTTAGATTTATTCAGGAAGCTAACCACCTGGTCATGAGCAAGCTTTTCGAGGACCTTCGATAAAAAGCACAGCAATGCTATGGGGCGGAAGTCAGAAGGGGATGATGGGATGGAAACTTTTTTAAGGGCCAATATTCGAGACTTTTTCCATTCTGTCGGAAAGATACCTTTCATAAGCGAAGCGTTGAATAATTTGGTGAGGTATTTCGAGATAACAGGTAGCCCCTTAGCAACAATAATCGGAGGAATGCCATCATCCCCTTTTGCCTGCGATCTAAAATGAGAGATGGCCAAGATTACCTCACTTTCAGATACCTCCCTGAAAGCAAAACCTTCTGAGGAGCTGCTATTAAGGATATCCAGAGACATAGATGGATCTTCTGTGGGAGAGATGGATATATTTGAGAAAAATTGGTTAAGCTCTTCAGGGGAAAAACCATGGAGCGCGTCACTTACTTTGGGTATTAGGCCCAGACTCCGCATTTCATTCCAAAAATTTTTACCATCTTCAAGAGTGCTACATATCCGGTTGTGCATATAAGCACAACGTGCTGTTTCAAATTTTTCTTCATAAGAGTTAGCAAGAGATAAAAATTCCTGGAACAATTTTTTGGAGCCTGTTCTGTGATAGCGCCTATTGGTTGCGTCACGTTTAGCTCTTAGTAGGCGCAGCTCTGTGTTTAGCCAAGGGTATCCGTGCTTTCTGGGATTAATTGTCTTGGTAGGCGCTAGTGTGTTGATTGCGTCTTGTAGGTTACTTGTCAGGGTTGAGAGACCTCGCTCAATATCAAAATCATCAACTGTAGGTAAGAATGAAGACCATTATTATTATCTTTATTTTTATTTTTATGTTTTCTTATTAATTTATCAATTAATTCATATTTATATCCGTTTGCATGTGCTATTTGTTTAATAATTCTAATTTCTTTATTAAAATTTTCGGTATTTAATGGTACATTTAATGCTCTATGTATTAGACTATTGTATGCTGCTAATTTTTGTGTATATGGGTGATATGAATGAATATTTATTGTTGAATCTGTAGTAATGTTTTTTCTGTAAATATCATAATTAAGTTTATTATTTTCTTTTATTATTTTTAAATCTAAAAAATTTAAACTATTATCTTTTTCAATCTCAACTGTAAATTTTATGTTTTTATGTATACTATTTATATAATTTAAAAAATTATTAATTTGTCTATTAGTACCATTAAATATTAAAAATGTATCATTAACATATCTGCTATAATGTATAATGTTTTTTAAAAATTTATTTTGATTTGTAAATATGAATTTATTTTCAAAATTATTTATATATATGTCACTTAATAATATAATATAATAAATTTATTCTTCAGTATACTTCGTTATATCAAAGAGATGACACGAAAATAAAAAATTTTCATAAATCTTTGAAAATGAGATTACATATCTCGAAACGCGTCAGTTTACAATAATTGACTTGTCACTATAAGACGGAATAAATAAAATTTTTATTTTTAATAAAAAATTTATTGTTTTTAATTTATTTTTTAAATTATATAGTGAACGGACACATAAAATAAAAAATGTTTTACTTATTTTAACTGCCAGATTTACACAAGATTGCTTAGAATACCTGTTCTCACTTCTCAGAACTAAACATGTTATACCAAGTGCACTCCAGGTTAAAAATGATTTAAAGGTAGTAACTGTTGCCCAATTTATGAAAAGTGTAAGCAATAGTAGTTATGATGAAGATGACAGACTCTTTTTTTCGGAATTTTTAGACGTAATGGATGAGAAAAAAAGAAATAAAGATAGAGGCATTGAAAATAAAAATATAAACGCAGAAAATATTGTGCTTGATAATAAAAAAAAAATTGTGTTTAATTTTCTTGAACTTAATTGCTTATACTATATAGGTGGCTACATTATAAATTCGATTAAGCAAAAGCAAGTTGTTTGTAATTTTTGTGTCAATGCTACTGGTTCCCGAAATAGTACTGATTTTCCCTATGCAAGCTTAACACGCCACAAATGTTATCAAGATGATACTTTATTCTTTATTAATGAAACTGTGTTTAAATTTATTATTTCAATGGAAGTTATATTTCGTTTATTTTATGAAACAGTTTGGAGTTTAAATATAGATTTGATCAAATTTTTCATTTCAAAAATGCAAAAAATTTGTTTTTCACTACCAGAGTGTCACAAACTGCGGGACAAAATAATTAAAAAATTTGTCTCATTCAGAATTAAATCAATGTGTGGAGTGAATACTTCGGGCGTAAACCCTGAATTTATGCAAGCTAGTAAAAGTATAGCTATGCATCTGAATACAAAATAATCTTGTTATTGCTTTAATAAAAAATGGGCAATAAAATATAAGCATAATTATTTAATTAGAATATGTTACAATGTTTTTTGTATGTTATAAACATATGGTTATAAGCATGATTATAACATAAATAAATTATAATATTTTTATATTCTATTTATTTATTAATATTTATTCAAAGATGATAATTTTTATTGTTTCAAATATTTAATGATTTGGCAAGTGATTTGGTTTAAAAATTTTTGTTAATTATAGAAATCATATAAAAATAAATTCTTTTCATTTTTTTAGTCTTTTTTAGTTAAACGTCTATTTTTGTATTATGATATTCATTATGTACGAGTCATTCTGGATACCGTGTCATGGCCTTGCCAGGTCAGGTCTCCCTATCGGGCTGATTTTTTCACCACTTTTTTATGTATACAAAATATGTTTCCTGTGAAATTTTCAGCCCTCTAGGCGCTCAGGAACCCGAGTTATACCCAAAAGAAGCTTTTTAGATTTCTTCGGTTTTTTCAAAAAAAAAAAATTTTTTTTTTTTTTTTAATTTTTAAAATCGACTAGATGACTAAAAAAAATAGTACCCAGACATAAAAAAATGTAAAAATTCCCGCTGAATCCGAATTTGAGGTCAGTTTTTTGAAATTTTGCCCCTGGGCGGCTCAAACTGCTTTTTTCGGCTTAGAGCGGGAGATTTTGAACTGCCCAAATTCAACAACTTTTATCAGGCTCAAACCTGGATAGAATTGGTCTAAATACTATATACTTTGATGTGGTAAATGTCACTGGGTGGTTATATGCCCTTTAAAAAGTGTCAGAAGCATAATAATGGCTTTTTTAAATCAAATTTTAACATTAAAATCACATTTTTTAAGCGCCTTATAGTATTTTTTAATTATATTTGTACTCAAATGACTTTTTTATGCTTTCTATACATAAACTTGATATTTTCCAATGATTTTCAGTCCATTAATTCACGCGTCTCCAATAAAATGCGTATCTATGCGTATTTCATTGAAAATTAAAATTTGAAAAAATTGACACTTAAACAGTTAAACCTCACAAAGTAACCAAAAAACTTCTGGTTGGTCTCATTTTTTTGGTGTAAGTATCTCCTTTCAAACGCCGTAACCCGCAATTTTTTATCACTATTTTTCTTATCAATGTAGCCAATTAACCAAATGGCCATTTTCGGCTAAAAATGACCAATTTTTAAATTGCTGCCAAATTCGTAATTTTTGACAAAAAAGGGTTTTATATGTCTCAAAAATTTTCTTTAAGCTTCCGGTTTCCAAAAATTCTTTACTTGTCTCATTTTCTTGAGTCGTTTTTAAGATATGGTTCTTCAAAGTTAACATTAAAAATGAACTTTTTTAAAAAATCATAACATTGAGACCCCGACTTCAAATTATCATATCTGATTAACAAATGACTAAAAAAGGTAGAGTAAAGAATTTTTGGAAATTTGAAGCTTGTGGGAATATTTTGAGACAAATAAAACCCTTTTTTGTCAAAAATTACGAATTTGGCAGCAATTTAAAAATTGGTCATTTTTAACCAAAAATGGAAATTTGATTAATTGGCTACATTGATAAGAAAATTAGTGATAAAAAATTGCGGCTTACGGCGTTTGAAAGGGAATACTTACACCAAAAAAATGAGACCAACCAGAAGTGTTTTGGTTAACTTGTGAGGTTTAAGCGTTTCATTGAAAATTGACAAAAAACCCTATTTTATATTTTACGCATAGGTACGCATTTTATTGGAGACGCGTGAATTAATGGACTGAAAATCATTGAAAAATATAAAGTTTATGTATAGAAAGCATAAAAAAGTCATTTGAGTACAAATATAATTAAAAAATACTATAAGGCGCTTAAAAAATGTGATTTTAATGTTAAAATTTGATTTAAAAAAGCCATTATTATGCTTCTGACACTTTTTAAAGGGCATATAACCACCCAGTGACATTTACCACATCAAAGTATATAGTATTTAGACCAATTCTATCCAGGTTTGAGCCTGATAAAAGTTGTTGAATTTGGGCAGTTCAAAATCTCCCGCTCTAAGCCGAAAAAAGCAGTTTGAGCCGCCCAGGGGCAAAATTTCAAAAAACTGACCTCAAATTCGGATTCAGCGGGAATTTTTACATTTTTTTATGTCTGGGTACTATTTTTTTTAGTCATCTAGTCGATTTTAAAAATTAAAAAAAAAAATAAATTTTTTTTTTTTTGAAAAAACCGAAGAAATCTAAAAAGCTTCTTTTGGGTATAACTCGGGTTCCTGAGCGCCTAGAGGGCTGAAAATTTCACAGGAAACATATTTTGTATACATAAAAAAGTGGTGAAAAAATCAGCCCGATCGGGAGAACTGACCTGGCAAGGCCATGACACGGTATCCAGAATGACTCGTACATTAAATACATATTATAGCCACACAAAATTTTCAAAAAACTTATTTTATCATTTAAAGCTATTATTTTGTTTATATAATAAATATATAGTAGTCTATTATTGAAAAAATTTGAATCATCATAATAAGTTCACGTAGCTTGAAAAAATTAAATAGATTAACCACGTTACTAAAATTTTTAGTAAATGGTGAAATTTTATTTTTCTTTAAAATATTTTTTTTTTTATGAACTATCAATAGTTTTTTAAAAGCTCGTTTAATGCATTTACACAGCGCATAAAAAAACTATGTTGTATAATTTTTGTACAAACTATGTTTGCTTAGTTAAAAAAAAATTATAAACATATTTTTAATTGATATAATTATATGATTATTCTTGAAAAGAGAAAACCTATTGTCGGAAACCAGAATAAAACTATTGTTGGTGTAAAAAATTGATGATATATTATATGTTTATTTATATCGTTATAGGTAACTCTGCAAAATGCATACATTTTATAGATGAGTTTCACTAATTTTATTATTATTTTATATTTAAAATTGTAATTAAAAAAGCAAAATGTAACTTTTGTAAGATTTTGAAATAATTTGTAATCGCATTTATAATATTTAATAAAAAATACTATTTTAGATTGTACTGCTTGAATTTAAATTTAAGCAAAACGTATAATAAACTAACATATTAGAACATCACAAATTAAAAATAAAATAAATTTTGTTAATGCATTTATTCAGTCTACTTATTTTATCACTAATAAGGTATAAATATCATAATAATTTTGATAAAATTTTAATAACTGAAGATTCATTAAAAAAGAAAAAATTTTCAAACAAGTAATAAATTTTATTACACAGCGATTTAATTTTCATTCTAAAGTTATGTCAATTTGTAAAAATCTAAAAATTACCATTGAAATTTTTTAAAGTTTAAAAAAAACATTAAGAAATAATTTTAAACGTCCTTTAACTTCAAAACGCCCGCCTGTACAACGATTTCCTTTTTGCCAACTAATATGGCCGCTATCCTGGAACCACGTGCTTTTCTGTTAGTCTCTGCTAATCTAGGGTCTCTAGTTTTAATTGCTCCAGACGCCCCCTGGTGGAAAAAATAAGTGTCTTAAAATGTTCTAAAACATATTAAAAGTTCTAAAATGCTCCAAAATGCCGACTAATGTGTTTTATAGTGCTGAAAAATGTTTTAAAGTTTTTCGTTTTGTGTTAAAATGTTGCAAAACGTTTAATTCTGTTAAAAACTAGCCGAATTCGGCAAAACATTTTTTTAGCAAATACACTTAATATATAATTTTTATTCAATTAAAAATGACTAATTATTTGTTAATTCAAAATATAGGCTAAGAAAAAAAAAGAAAAAAAAAAAAAATTGCCTTTAAGTGGATTTGAACCCGGGACCCTCGAGGGATACCAGTTCCAGCGACTGAAACCTTGTCAACTGGCCAGGCTAACAAAGTTACAAACTAAGTATTTAAGCGGCTTTGATAAGCTGAACTAAAAATTATTTATTTTATTTTTATTTTAGTTTTCTTATTCCTTTTATTTAAGAAATAATTAAATAATTATTTTTTTGTTATAAATTTTATAATTTTAGAAAAATTTGAAAAATTAAAATTAGAGTTAGGTATTTTTTACCTGCTACAGTAATTCATTTTTATTATAAAATTATTTTTTTTACACAAGAAAAAAAATTCTTGTTCCCGTAAACGGAAAATTCCGTTTGTCGAAAGCTTTTATTTCCGTTTATTGCATACGGAATTCCGGTTATCATTAACGGATTTTTAACATGCGACATGTTCAAAGAGATGGATATTAGAGAAAGCCATCCAATTCAGGGGGCAGGGGCATGAAAAAATTTTGGGGGGGTGTCAAATGGACAATATTTCGATTGAATGACTTTGATAATAAAAATGAATTACCTACTTTAGCAGGCAAAAAATACCTAACTCTAATTTTAATTTTTCGAATTTTTCTAAAAATATAAAATTTATAAAAAATAAATAATTATTTAATTATTTCTTGAATAAAAGGAATAAGAAAACTAAAATAAAAAAAAAATAAATAATTTTTAGTTCAGCTTAACTAGCCGTTTAAACACTTAGTTTGTAACTTTTTTTTTTTTCTTTTTTTTTCTTAGCCTATATTTTGAATTAACAAATAATTAGTCATTTTTAATTGAATAAAAATTATATATTGAGTGTATTTGCTAAAAAAAGGTTTTGCCGAATTCGGCTAGTTTTTAACAGAATTAAACGTTTTGCAACATTTTAACACAAAACGAAAAACTTTTAAACATTTTTCAGCACTATAAAACACATTGGTCGGCATTTTGGAGACTTTTAGATCTTTTAATATGTTTTAGAACATTTTAAGACACTTTTTTTTTCCACCAGGGCCGGAACACCGAAAAAGTAAGAACCAACGAGAGCGCGTGGAGACACTCTCGTCTCGGCCGCTGAACAGTTAACAGCAATTAAGAGATTGTGCTCTCTAAGAGAGGGAGAGAGCATGGGCTCTCCCCTCATTGTAAAATAGTTTTTTATTGTAATTACAGTTATGAATTTCGATATAAGTATTCTACGTAGTTCATTAATTCAAGTTATCAATATTAATCAGTTATTTCTTCGATTTTCTTTATAATTTGGTAAAATCAGTGTTTAGTCATCACACGCCATATTAGTGCTAATAAGTAAAATAGTTCACGTGATCAGAAGTATTTCTAGGTTACCGAGATAGACCAAGTAGTCCAGTTTATTCATCGCAGTTACATCAAAGTAAATGAACTAATTTTATTTTATAGCTAGCTCGCGATTAATAAATCATTATATATGATCTAACTTCGTTATTGTATGCATGTATGAGTGAGAGAGTGACAATAATTAAGGTGCATAAACATTGCATCTAAGCGCGGGCATAATAGCATATACGAGGTGAGTTTATTTTATTATATTTCAGTAAATTATTTTATTTAAATTAAATTTATTTAATTGCAAATGCCCGTAAGTACAATTATGCCGGCGCTCGAGCAGACATCAAAGATGGCCGCTCTCTCTCGGCTTTAATGCCACGCGGTTTTATAACCAAATATTATTAATAAAATTAAATTGGCCAAATAGTTTTAAGTTTGTAAATATTTTATACAATCTTTTCATTTATTAATTAAATCACTTTATATTTTAATTAAATAAGTTTCATCATTGACTTAGCTTACCTCCCCCCTTTTTCCTGTTTATGACAGTATTTTATATAGTAGCAGCAGCAGACAAAATCATAGCAGGTTAGGGAGCCAGAAATTTAAGGTTGATTAGATAGTAACAAAGTCAAATAGTTAATTATGAAATATAGGTCAACGGTAACACACTGGAGAAAAGCCTTGTAAATGTAAAATTTAACTTTAAATATTTCAGTAGAATTATATTAAAATATTATCATTTAATAGAAAAATACCGTTACAAACTCATTGAGTGAGCAAGAAAGAGGGCTATAAAAATCAGCAGGAGTATATGATAATGGAAGTGAAGGGCGAGAATTCAAGCAAGCCTTGATTTGCTTGAGTATAAAACTCTTCGAATGTTAAAGTATGGTCTCCTAAAACCCTACGAAGGTGGTACTTGATCGATTTCACAGTAGCTTCTCAAAGACTCCCAAAATGTGGAGCGTCTGGAGGATTCAACGACCAAATTGTACCTTCGCAAGCTAACTTTGCCAGAAGTTCCTGCATACAGCTTGAAGAGGATATATACAGTTCCTTCAAAGCGTTATCAGCCCCAATGAAGGTAGTTATGATTATGAAGGTAGTTAGTACCTTGATCGTTAAATAGATCAGTGCATGGACCACGAGTGGAAATAAATCTTCGGAAGGCCGCTATGAAATCATCACTAGCATACTCTGTAATCAATTCTAAATGTACAGCTTTAGTAGCAATACAAATAAAAATTCCAATATAACTTTTATAAGTAACCGATCCACGACCTCTGTACTTTAAAATTTTGTATGGACCAGCATAATTTAAAAAAAGGGTCTTAAGAAAGGGTTTTTCAGGACACTGTACTCTACTTATGGGTAGAATACCCATTTTTCGCTTAAAAAGATTAGCGTTATAACTTATGCATTAATGACATTGAAAAATATAACTTCTAACTAAGTTTCTGCCATTGATAAGGCAAAATACTTGTCTAAGAGTAGCTACTGTAAGAGTAACACCACCATGCAACGTTCTTTAATGAAATTATATAAATAAAAATTTAGAAAGAGCACAATTTTTAGAGATAATAAAATAATTTTTTTGCTCATGAGTCAATAAAGAATAACGAATCGGACCCCTAATCTGAAAAAATAATCTTCAAAAAAAGGAACTAGTTTTAAGATGCCTGAAAATTTATTTGGGCTTGAGCTATTTTTTAAAGAGATGATTTCATTCTTAAAGTGAGCAAGTTGAGTATTATAAACCCAAAAAAGTTTAACTCTATTAATTTCAAAAACATTAACAAATTTTTCACTATACTTGATTTAGAAAAATTGAACCTTGAAAATAGAAAAATCGATAATTTTGATATAATCTTTGGCAATTTGTTAATGTTTTTTGTTTTCATTTTAATTGATAATTTTGACACAAACGTAAAACTAAAGCAGTTACTCTCAATAATCGAAGAAGGTCTGAATATTTAGATACTAGTTCCCAAATTTTATCAATATTAATTTTTTTAATGTATACCACGTGAGCAGTAGCTAAATTTATTGATTTGCTCTGAAAGGTATTTTTGTCTGTAGCAAAGTTGAAATCTTTGTTCATACGATCATTACCCACCACAAAGAAAAATTTTGCAACTGGCAGGCAGATGTGCCTCTTGAACCGCAGTCTGCAGGGTTTTCATGAGTCCTAACATGACTTCAAATCCAAAGTTCTCAATAATTTCACAAACAATCTTGATAATAATAAAGCTGAACAAAGTTCTAATTTAGGGATTTAGCCTGCAGAAGACGAATTTCCGTTTTAGCATCAGATTTGTAAACCAGCCAATGAGAAATACGAATTAAATTATAATATATCTCTTAGTAATGTCCATTTCAAATTCGTCAAGCTGGATATTGAACGTATAATAATCTTCCTTAGGATTCCAATGAAGGCCTAATAACGAAAAATAAGAGTAAGATGCATTAACACCACCCTTAAGGTCTTCAGGAAAATTTAATAATATATCATTATTGGACATCCATTTATGAAGTTCAAATCCAGCAAATTAGCAAACATTAATAAGTTGTTGCTGTTTTTTCAAGAGCTTATGGTAAAGAATAGCCTCCCGAAAGATTATCATTCATGTAAGTTTCAGAATTTAGTATTTCTGAACCTGAGGATATTTTTCGCCTTCATCAACCGCTTGGTGACTCGAATAAAATGATAAGGACTACTAACAACCCCGTAAGAGACTGTATTTAAAGAATAAGCCTGAATCTTATCACTGCTATTTTCACGCCTTTGTTGGTATTTACGATCATCAGAATATAGGTGTAAGTACTTTGTGATACATTTGCTTAATATCACTGACAAAAAACATATTGATATTTCATCCAGTGAATCAATATTTCAGCCAAATCGGACAATAAATTTGGCCCTGTATGAAAAAGACTACTTAAAAATATACCATCGTAATCTTTGGCAGAACCATGAAACACTGTACGCAGCTTAGGTTTTAGTTACGCTCCATTCTTAAAAGCATCATTTCAGCAATAGAAAAAGAACCAGGAAGCTTAATGTTTTTAGGAGAGCGTTTAAAAGTCAAGCGTACTTATAATATCTACCTTCTAGGTTTCTAGAATGAGTTGCAACAAAATGATCCTCGAACTCTTGCTCATCTGGATTGAGCAATTTTGATGGTTGATCGAAAATTTTCTCTTGTCTCCAAAAACGCTCTAAATCGAAGGGAAGAGTAGATTCGTCTGAATCACCGATAAGCAAGAAGCAGACCCAATCCTCGTTTATAACTTTATCGATAGCAGTGGACAATTGGACAATAAAACTTTACAAGGCTTTTTATACAAATTAATAGAAAATTAATAGAATAGTTCCGGTTATGAATGATAGTAAAATGGACGTTATTGAGAATTCTGTAGCGAATAAGAGTGATATGAATGTTAGTGAGAATACAACTTTTAATGAAATTCAAATGGAAAAAAAATGTTCGCTGACTATTGTTGGAGTTTAAAAAGAGATTTATTAGAAGACAGCGCCGACGAAGAAAATGTAAAAAGAGAAAAAAAATAAACAGTAAAGCCCCTTGTAAACTTAGAAGGTATTTTAAAAGTATGAGAGTACATCATCATAAAAATTTGTCTTAAATATATACCAAATTTCGAAATATTTAGCAGTTGATATTAAAATTTTATGTAGCACGATTTTTTGACCCCCGAACAAATGAGCTAGAATTGAATTTGTACCTGAAATGAGTATTTAAAATAGTTCTCATAAACATTTGTACATTGTATACTCGAATATAGCTAGAAATGTGCATTAAAATTGAACTCTTACAAAAAACCAGTATTTATCCCTGGGGTTGGAAATAAGTTTGCATAAAAGATTTTAATTTTCCTACGCCAAAATACCAAAGAATAAGCACTAATTTTAATTTTTTGCTAAAAATCAGTTTCTAATCCCTTGGGGGTATGGTAACTGATAATTTAGGTGTTTTAGGGGCTAATATGGAGCTCAAAAACAGTTTGCATATATATTTTCTGTTTTCTTACGCTAAAATAACTAAGAATTTGCATTAATTTTAAATTTTTATAAAAAAATTATTTGTAACCACCCCCCCCCCCCCTCGAGGAGTGCTAGGGGGAAACTGGACAACTAAATCGAATTTTTTACAGAAATTTAAAAAAACATAAAGTCAGTCAGGTCTAGCTTCTTGGTTTCAACTTTTTTTTTGAGGGTCTGTGTAATAATTATATTTTTTTATTATTATTATTATTAATAAATTTTTGGAAGCTAAGGATGATAAATGCAAGCAATTAAAACAAGTATGGAACTTTTACTTAATATAATTTAAAAATAATTTTTATTAAAAAAACTAAAATCTAGTACGCAGTTTTTTTATCCGATGCTTTTTTATCACACGTCATTCTTATGATCCATCTTGAAACAGCAATAAGAGAAGAATCAATAACAGTGCACGAAAAGTGCCTGTGGTACGTCCACCTATTTTATTTTTTGGGACTTTACGCCCCTATCAAAAATATCCATATGGTTTTTTATATGAATAACTGATTGCAGATATCAAATAATATAAATTATGAAAAAAATGATAAAGATGGTGAAAAATGAATTGGTTTTGAATTTAATACATCCAAAATATGGTTAATGACTATAAATTTTCATATGAATCTCCATATGAATATTCCACAAGAAAAGTATATGGTAAATCATATGAAAAACCATATGAATTTGCATATGAAAAACCACAAACTTAGAATAAAGTAATTTGATCATTACCTTTGATGCAGTTGTGCTATAATTTATTGAATTACTTTACTTACCTTAGTAAAAATCGTAAATAATAATAATAATAATAATACAAAGAAATGCTTATCAATTTAAAAAGTTATATTTTTAAAAAGACGCGCAACAATAATTAATAATATCATATGACTTATGCCTGAAAATCGAGAGTTGGCATCAGATGGTAGCAATAGAAGGGGAGATCAAATGGGACTTAAAATAATTTCGATTTAGGGACTTAGAATAATCCGGGTTGAACTTAGAATAATTTCAACTTGGGGGCTTGGAATAATCTAGATTTGGGAATTTAAAACAATCTGAGTTTATGGACTTAGAATAATCTCAATTTCGGAACTTCGAACAATAATTCGTGTTTGGGTACTATTAGAATAATTTCGATTTATGAACTTGGAATAATCCGGGCCAGGGACTAATTTGATTTTACAAGGTTCAATAGGAAGATAGAATGTTCGAAATAGATAAAAAGCCAGTAAAGATAAACATGTTCCATGAAGGTTGTTTGTGTACGCATACAAACTCGTTATGAGTATTATTTAAAAGTAACTACAGCCAAAATTTTCTACATAGATTTCCGCGCGTATTTTTGAATAGATTTACGTATACATTTCAAAATGGATTTCCACATCACATAGGATCTCATGTAGGCGATAATATGAAGAGATTTTTCTGATTTTCTGTGTAGATTTCTATGTGAATTTTCATATGGATTTCTATGTGTAATTCCATATGAATAATCATATGGATTCCCACGTGAATTTTCATATGGAAACCCATATGAATTTTCTTATAAAATACTCGAACTTAAAAAAAAATAAACTAATCTCTAACGTAGCTTTAGTAGCCTATAATTTATTGAAAAAATTTTTCGTAACCTTAATAAGCTTTTTGAAACCTTACCCTAATTTTTTATTAACTGAAATTAGTAAATGCAAGTTGGAAATTATAAATTATCTAGCTTGCCCACTAACTATCTATAGTGAATTGACACAGAAATTCATTTTAAACTTTTTATACAACTCTTCAGTAATGTGAAAATGTTTATGCATTTTCATATGACCTTTCATATGGAAATCCATATGGAATTCCACATGAAGTTCCATATGGAATTCCATATGCAGCTCCATATGAATTCACTTTAAATAATTTTACATGGTTAACAGTGCTTAAAGTAAGCAGGAGAAAAATCAAAGGATAACATTTTTTTCCACGAGGAGTATCGAGTCGATAAAATAAATAATTAGGAATTATTAAGTCCCATTTGAACCTCGGAACCTCGACCCCCTTAATAAAAAAATAAATAAAAATCATTAATATATTTCGAAAAAATGTTGGTGATCACTATTAAAAAATATGAATATGGTTTTTCATAATTAAATTTTAATGAATAAAAATAAAACTTGTATTTTAATATTTGAATATTCGGTAACTTATTTCGACCTTTATCAAATATATTAACCTTCCCTTTAGAGAGCAAAAAAAAATTAGAAAAAAATACGTTAGGTTTTTTTTTTAAATTTTTATTATAGCTACAAAAATTAAAGTTATGTAGCTAGTTTTTATGGAAAAATTAATTTCAATTGATAAATATTTGATACCAAATACCTCAAATTAAATCAGTGCATGGTTTTTTGATGAACTGGATTAGAAAAAAAATTATATTTATATTTGCAGTTCTTTAATATTTTATCAGGTAATTTATTCCTCTTCAAAAAATCCTGATTTAATTCAATTTAATTCTTTACATCTGAAAAGAATTAAGGCACAAAGAATCGCATTTCCACAATAAAAATATACTAACATTTTTAAATCTAAATACTTATCTGAAATTTTCACACGATATTCTTGCAAGGAATAATAATTAACCAAAGTACCCAAACACGAATTATTTTAAGTTCCGAAATTGAGATTATTCTAAATCCATAAACTTAGATTATTTTAAATTCCCAAATCCAGATTATTCCAAGCCCCCAAGTTAAAATTATTCTAAGTTCAACCCGGATTATTCTAAGTCCCTAAATCGAAATTATTTTAAGTCCCATTTGATCTCCACTTCTATTGCTACCATCTGATGCCCGCTCTCGATTTTCAGGCATAAGTCATATGATATTATTAATTATTGTTGCGAGTCTTTTTAAAAATATAACTTTTTAAATTGATAAGCATTATTTTGTAAATTTAATATTATTATTTACGATTTTTATGAAGGTAAGTAAAGTAAATCAATAAATTATAGCACAACTGCATCAAAGATATTGATCAAATTACTTTTTTCTAAGTTTAACTTGCATTGAAAATGATTTTTTTTATGTGGTTTTTCATATGAAAACTCATATGGTTTTTCATATGATTTAGCTGTTAAGAAAATGATATATTCAAGATTATTATATGTGTGTGTAAAAAAAAAGAGAGTAATAAGCACGCCGTCTCCGGCAACTGGCCCGGTCGGTAGTGTGCGCCTTTTCGTGTTCTTAGCAACACCTATTATATTTCAATGCTTTTAGCACAATTAATAGGGTTGTGCAACGTGATAAAAGTAATTATTGAATATAAAAGTTAATTGAATTTAAAATGTTGTAGAATATTTTTTTTAATCTAAAATTGTCTCCTGAATTAAATAAACGTAATTAAAAAACATGAATTTTCAAGTTGCATATACACAACCGAAAACGCCCGATTGAATCCGAATGCTAATGACGTCACAACTCAGACTTTTTCTTTGTTTACTATAGAATATTTATAAGAAAAATAAATATATTAATTTAATAGTTTATAAAAATTAAAAAAATGGAATCGAAAGGGTTGTATAAAACTTGTTTTGTGCCTAAATGTGAAAATACACAAAAAAAATTTCGTGATAAAGTATTTATAAATGTCCCATACGATGAAAAAAGACGGAAAGATTGGTTTAAAGCAGCTCGTCGAAGTGATTCTGATGCTACAAATTTAAAATCAAGTATTCATTGTTGTGAGGATCATTTTGATGTAAGTGTAATTTAAATTTAATAAAAATATTTATAATATAAATCTGAATGTAACTGAAGTAAATGTTTATAAATATTATTTGCATAATTTACAGTTAATTTTCAATCATAAAAAAACAATAAATGCATTTTTTTTAGGTGGAAAATGATATAAAAAATTATTTAGAGCACAAAATTACAAAATGCAAAATATTTATCACAGAAACTGCCATCCCTCGCTATTTTGATTGTCAGGGCAGAAAATATGCCAGCACTCCAAAGCAAAGACAAGCTTTTCAGAAAATAAATAGAAAGCGAGAATAAGTGGAGCAAATATTATTGGATACAGTTAATGAGCAACGATTAAGTAAAATTGCCAAAAAATGTGATCAAGAGAATATTAAACCATTAACTAGTTTCTCTGCAAACGTTACTAACTCTTCTAATTTACTTCAACCAAATAACAATAATGAAACTGGAGATAATTTGCATAGTGAATTTCTAGAAACATTTAATTCTGCACCAATTTTATTAACTGATGAACTAGATGAAAGTGGATGTGTTAAGTTTGGAAAAATTTCTACAGAAAAAGTAAAAAAAATTTATTGTAATTTTGCTACACAAACTCCTAAACTCCACTTTAGAAGCAAGTATATTTAATGCCAGACCAAAACAAAAGATGCTAAAGTAGGTTTTGATACTCCAATATTTAAATTAGTTGATAACTGTACCCAAACTTCATCTATTGGAAATGATGCTATTAGTAAAAAAAGCAGCAGTTGTACAGAGATTAGTTCTATTTCAACAACAAAAAAAACGAATAGCAGCAGCGATTATCAACCTTCAAGTGTTGATTTATTCATAGAAGAAGAGTACGAAAACCAAAAATTGGCATTAGCCATGATAAATAATTTAATTGACAAGGAAAGTAATTTTTATATAAGAATTCCTAAGGACTGGTTATGGATTCTTGACGAAATAAGTACACAGTTAGGTATACCAGTTGTTAATTTAAAAATAACTTTAATGAAAATTAAATTAGATGATCAATTTAAGAGATTAGGGCATCAAATTGGACAGAGTACATCCAACATAGCAAGAATATTTAGACTGACTGTACCAAAACTGGCTGCTTTGCTAAAATCATTTATATTCTTTCCAACTAAAAAACAAGTAAAAATTCTTTTGCCTATACCATTTAGAATGAATTTTAACAAAGTTTATTCTATTATTGATTGCTTTAAAATTGAAATAGAAAAGCCTTCAAATGCTTTGCACCAAGCTCTTACTTGGTCATCGTATAAAAATTGCAATATGATTAAATTTTTGTTGTGTAAAGTTCAAACACATCATGCTTACAGTGTACTAGAAATAAAATTAAAAGTATTTTATGCTTATATTTAAACAAAAAATATAAGATCTGTAAAGGAAATTAAAAAAAAGATAACTGGACTACTACTACTATTAATATCCGTTATTATTATTTTTATTATCCACCATCCTCATCCACAACTCCATTACATTACTTTAATGGCAGTTCCGCAATATTTGGTCCGTCGAGATAAATTGTTATTAAAATACCCTGCCAACTAGCTGGCACTGAGGTTCCTCAAACAATGGTCTTTAAACTTCAATATGCAATAAATATTATTGATTACAACCATGCAATTATACATACATTTTTCTTTTTTACTAGGTAAAGTAGACCATTAAGATCATTTTGTTATTAAAGTAAAAATTCTAGCGTCCATGGATTGATCGCGCCGGCGTTAATGGATTTTAAATCATTTTTGCATAATTAAAAAGAGATAAATATAAAAAAAGCTATTTTTATTATTTTTTTGTAAAATTTTATTAGAATATATAATTATCCCTTAATAAAATTTGCTCGTTAAGGCTGTTATTATTTCAAAAAATTTTATCCCTTAATAATTAAAATATTGAGTAACATGATTTTTTTGTTTTGTCAAAGAAATGGTTGGCAACTTAATTTTAAAATGGTTGGCATCTTAATTTTAAAATGCAAACATAACCATTTAATATTTTTAGGCTGTTTATTATTGTTTATAATTTCATTAACCTGCATACATAAATAAACATAGCAACGAACAAAATAATCCGAGGAAGTCAAAAAGAGGCAAGATTTCCATCATTCTTTCTTGTGTGTTATAATTTATATCAAAATAAAAAAAAAATTGTGATCGGATACAAAAAATTACTATAAACTAAATTTATAAAATTTGTACTTTCATTAAAATAAATTAGATATGTCCAATACGAAAAATAAATTTGATGTTTTTATGTTATTGAAAAATTTCAAAAAATTAATTATCTGATTCAAGATATCGAGTAAAAACCATACTTTCAAGTATAAGTACTTTCATGGAAATGAATGAAGTATTACATCCAAATTAAAAAAAAAAAAAGTATTTTGAGATTTTTTTAATAAAAAAATTTTTGGAAAAAAAAGTTAGGTATTCGTTCGATAATTGTTTTGCAATATCACTGGTTACAATATTTCAAAATATTAGTACTTTCATAGAATTAAAAGAGGTATTACACCAAAAAAATATTGCAATTTTTTTTATTTTTCTTTTTTTTAATTTAGAGAATAAAAATTTTGAAAAAATTAAGTATCAATTCCAAAAAATTACTGTAAACGAGGTTCTTAAAACTAGTACTTCCATGGAAATAAATTAGTTACTACGTCCAAAAAGAAAAAAAAGTTTCGTATTTTTTGTATTTTTTTGTAAAAAAAATTTTAGGAAAAAAATTTTCAAAAAATTAAGTATCAGATTCTAGATATCGAGTAAACACCATACTTTCAAATATAAATACTTTCGTGTAAATAAATGAGGTATTACATCTAAATAAAAAAAAAAGGGGGGGGGTTGAGATTTTTTGATAAAAAAATGTTTGAAAACAAAATTAGGTCTTAATTCGATAATGGTTTTGAAATATCACTAGTTACAATATTTTCAGATATTAGTACTTTCATAGAATTAAATGAGGTATTACACCAAAAAAAAAAAAAAATATTGCATTTTTTTTTATTTTTCTATTTTTTTAATTTTGACAAAAAAAAATTTGAAAAAATTAAGTATCAGATCCAAAAAATAACAATAAACAAGGTTCTTAAAACTAGTACTTCCATGGAAATAAATTAGGTACTACGTCCAAAAAGAAAAAAAAAATTTGTATTTTTTGTATTTTTTTGTGAAAAAAATTTTAGAAAAAAAATTTTCAGATAATTCAGTATCCGATTCGAGATATCATTTGAAAACTATACTTTCAAATAAAGTACTTTCATGGAAATAAATGAGGTATTACATCCAAATTAAAAAAAAAAGGGGGGTTTGAGATTTTTTGATAAAAAAATGTTTGAAAAAAAAATTAGGTCTTAATTCGATAATAGTTTTGAAATATCACTAGTTACAATATTTTCAGATATTAGTACTTTCATAGAATTAAATGAGGTATTACACCCAAAAAAAAAAAATATTGAATTTTTTTTTATTTTTCTATTTTTTTCATTTTGACAAAAAAAATTTTGAAAAAATTAAGTATCAGATCCAGTAATCCGTGAAATATCACCGATTACATACATACGTACACACACACACACACACACACACACACACACACACACACACACACACACACACACACACACACACACACACACACACACACACACACACACACATACAGACTTTTTTTAAAAACAGTTTTTTTAGCTTCCTGGGGTCCCAAAACGTGCTTATATGCCAAAAAATAGAAAATCAAATTTTGACCTAACACAATGGTTCCTCTTTGAGGAACCAAAATAATAATTATTATCAGCAAAGAATCGGCGCCATTAACTACTTTATGAGTTTAATCAAGTGTTTATACTTCTCAGTGGATTATGTGCTTCAAAAATTTTTATTTTATTTTTTCTAAATGACACGTGTGGTGATTTCTATTTTTGAAGTGAGTAAATAAAACATTGTGCCATAAATATAAAAAATTTTTGTGCGAAATTGATTGCGCAAAAAACAAGTTGAAAAAATTCACGTGCACACGGTGAAATTTTTTTTTCACTCTCCGAGTGAATAAAAGCATCTTTTTTAACGCGTTTTTGAAGGAGAAAGTGAGGATTTGTATCCCTCTCTATTCTCTCTTCTATTTTTTCTCCCTAGGGAGGAAAGTATTTACTTTCCTCCCTAGAGAAGAAAACAGAAGAGAGAATTGAGAGGAGACTCGACCCACTCTTCCTACATCCTCTTACCCCTCTCAATCTAGTCGATCTTGATTCTTCGTTATAGAAGACAAATTGTGAGGTGACGCTCATTAATATTCAAAATGGAATTTTTATGAAATAGTTGCGTTATTAATTCTATATAAATTTATTTTATTTAATAAATGCAAAAATTAACTTTTATATAAACAAACGATGAAAAATGAGCATACGCATCTTTTATTTTGTTATAGCTAAATTGATAAACAAAATAAGAGATGTGTTCCACGTGCTCACACTTTTATTTATATTACAAATTAAAACACACTTTTATTTATTCATAAAACAATTAATAAATTATTTATTAATCTGTAAATAAATTTACGCATGTTTAAATGCATATACCATATAAAATAAATTAAATTAAACAACTATTTAGTAAAAATGCCATTTTGAATTTTAATAAAACGCACCTTTTAACAATTATACCTTTCTATAGAAGAATCTATGAGGAACTGATCTGAACTGATCGTCACTGTTAGGTGTGTCACCGTTGAGACGAAGAAGATTCGAAAGTTTCATGCTTTCACCTGAGTATTTTTACCTGTCTCTTTCTTTCATATACAAATTTATGTTTTTTGGAAAAGAGTCGGAGTGGGAATATCACTATTATTTTGGTTATTTGAAAGAAGTAGGGATTTATTATTCATCAATACTTGTTTTTTTTTTTTATTTTACTCATCTTTTTCTTTCGGTATTATATTTGTATTATATTATGTGTATATGTTCCCATTTGTTAAAAAGATGCTTATATTCACTCTTAGAGTAAAAAATAGTATGTTGCACATGGGGAAAAAATGCAATTTCAAATCATGGTCGGAGATAGTTACACTCGATATGCAATGACTCGGGTACACACTCGCCTACGGCTCGTGTGCACCCTCGTCATTGCACATCTCGTGTACCTATCTCCAACCTGCTTTGACATAGCTTATTTTCTCCCCTTGTATAACAATCTACTATTTTTCTCTTTTCATTACAAGAAATATTTTTTTTATATTGGTGATTTAAATTTCAAACTATCGTTTATATTAAAAAATACCCTGCCAACTAGCTGGCACTGAGGTTCCTCAAACAATGGGCTGTAATCTTAATTTACAACAAATATTATTGATTACAACCATGCAATTATACATACATTTTTCGTTTTTAGTAGCTGGTAAAGTAGATTATTAAGATCATTTTGTTATTAAAGTGAAAATTCTAGCGTCCATGGATTGGTCGCGCCGTCGTTAATGGATTTTAAATCATTTTTGCATAATTAAAAAGAGACAAATATAAAAAAAGCTAATTTTATTTTTTTTTATAAAATTTTATTTTATTAGAATATATAATTATCCCTTAATAATCAAAATATTGGGTAACATGATTTTTTTGTTTTGTCTAAGAAATGGTTGGTAACGATGCGAAAATTACAAATATTCGCTCAATTATTATAAAAAGATAGGAGTTTTTACCAGAATTTATAATAATTTCTTATAATTTATTTTCTCAGTGTACTTCTTGCATTTGACCAATCTTCCACAACAATGATAATAATAATAATAATAATATTTTGTAATAAAAAAAATAACCACATTAATTGCTTCAAGATTTTAACATTATTTATATTATTTCTATTAATCACAAAATAATAAATTATTTAATTCTATAAATTGTTTGATTCTTTAAAAAATGCCAATATAACTTTTAAATCTTAATTTTAAAATGCAAACATAACCATTTAATATTTTTAGGCTGTTTATTATTGTTTATAATTTCATTAAGCTGCATACATAAATAAACATAGCAACGAGCAAAATAATCCAAAGAAGTCAAAAAGAGGCAAGATTTCCATCACTCTTTCTTGTGTGTTATAATTTATATCAAAATAAAAAAAAAAAATTGTGATCGGATACAAAAAATAACTATAAACTTTTCTAAAACTTGTACTCTCATTAAAATAAATTAGATATGTCCAAAACGAAAAATAAATTTGGTGTTTTGTGTATTTTTTTGTGACGAAGATTTTGGAGAAAAAAATTTTCAAAAAATTAATTATCAGATTCAAGATATCGAGTAAAAATCATAATTTCAAATATAAGTAATTTCATGGAAATGAATGAGTTATTACATCCAAATTAAAAAAAAAAAAAGTATTTTGAGATTTTTTTAATAAACAAATTTTTGGAAAAAAAATTAGGTCTTAAGTCGATAATAGTTTTGAAATATCACTGGTTACAATATTTTAAAATATTAGTACTTTCATAGAATTAAATGAGGTATTACACACTATAAAAAATAATAAAATTTTAAGAAGTTAATATTAACTTCGTACCCATTAAGTTCCCGAAAGTGAATAATCCCTTGATTCAAGTTAACGGGGTTAAATCAATGCATCCCAACCTTGAGTCAGCTGACGTATATTTGTTAAAATAGCTGTCTTTTAGACTCAGGTCAACTTAATATTAGGCTGAATCCGGTAAATATATATTTGACTCACGTATTAGTTATAACTCCCTGAAATTTCTATCATCTCCTCGAATACCTTCGGGATCAAAATGGACCGTACGAGGGAAAACTGATATTCTGGAGGAAAAATTTTTAATTTTTCATCCAAAACAATTTTCCAATTTTCCAAGATAGCGGACCAAAAAACATGAAAATAGAAACTTTCTACATTACCTTGGGGTTTTCGAGGTCGAGAAAAACGTTTCTATTAATGAAAATTTTAATTTTTTTGCCCCAGCATATTTTCCAATTTTCCAATATGGCGGACCAAAAATCATTTCAGAATAAGCTTTTTACATTGCCAGGGGGTTTTCGAGGACGAGAAAAACGTTTTTATGAATGAATATTGGAATTTTTTTGCCCCAGCATATTTTCAAATTTTCCAAGATGGCGGACCAAAAAACATGTAAATAGAAACTTCCTACATTACCTTGGGGTTTTCGAGGTCAACAAAAACGTTTCTATTAATGAAAATTTTAATTTTTTTGCCCCAGCATATTTTCCAATTTTCCAATATGGCGGACCAAAAAACATTTCAGAATAAGCTCTTTTCATTGCCAAGGGGTTTAGAGGTCGAGAAAATCGTTTTTATGAAATTTTATTTTCATGTTTTTTGGTCCGCCATCTTGGAAAATTGGAAAATATGCTGAAGCAAAAAAATTAAAATTTTCATTTATAAAAACGTTTTTCTCGACCCCAAAAACCCCCAGGTAATGTAGAAAGTTTCTATTTTCATGTTTTTTGGTCCGCCATATTGGAAAATTGGAAATAAATTCTTTAGGATGAAAAATTAAAAATTTCGTCTCTAGGATATCAGTTTTCCCTCATACGGTCCATTTTCATCCCGAAGGTATTCGAGGAGATGACAGAAATTTCAGGGAGTTATAACTCCCTAAATCAGGGAGTATATTATATTTACGGGCTTGTACTATATTTTTTTTTATGTCTAAGATAAGCTTGAATTTATTTCAATGTTATATTTGGATATAACAAATTCGAATTAGCTTAAATTAGCCCAATTACATTTTTTGTATCAAGCTAATATTTTGCTGAAAGAAGCTTGCTTTCAATTGAATCACGGGATCTCCCGTCAAGTCACTGTTTAAGTTGATTCAAGTGAATATTCGCTTCGCCGTATTTACCTTCGCGCTTAGGTTGCGTCAACTTCGCATAGTTTGGCAATACTCTATATTTTTCATAGTGCACAAAAAAAAAAATAAATATTGCAATTTTTTTTATTTTACTTTTTTTTTAATTTTGAGAAAAAAATTTTGAAAAAATTCAGTATCAGTTCCAAAAAATTACTGTAAACGAGGTTCTTAAAACTAGTACTTCCATGGAAATAAATTAGGTCCTACGTCAAAAAAGAAAAAAAAGTTTCGTATTTTTTGTATTTTTTTGTGTATAAAATTTTCAAAAAATTAAGTATCAGATTTGAGATATCAAGTAAAAACCATACTTTCAAGTTTAAGTACTTTCATGGAAATGAATGAGGTATTACATCCAAATTAAAAAAAAAAAGGGGGTTTGAGATTTTTTTAATAAAAAAATTTTTTGAAAAAAAATTAGGTCTTAATTCGATAATGGTTTTGAAATATCACTAGTTACAATATTCTCAGATACTAGTACTTTCATAGAATTAAATAAAGTATTAGACCAAAAAAAAAAAAAAATATTGCAGTTTTTTTTATTATTTTTTTTTTTTCTTGAGAAAAAAATTTTGAAAAAACTAAGTATCAGATCCAAAAAATTACTATAAACGAGGTTCTTAAAACTAGTACTTCCATGGAAATAAATTAGGTACTACGTTTAAAAAGAAAAAAAAAATTTGTATTTTTTATATTTTTATGTGAAAAAAATTTTAGAAAAAAAATTTTCAAAAAATTAAGTATCCGATTCGAGATATCTATAACGTGGGTATTTGGGGTTAATTGAAATTATTTTAGCAGACGTTACTTTTGGCGCGCGGGTGTTTGTTAATACATTTTTAAAGAGTGCCTTTTAACTGACACGCGCCGGTAACGTTATTACACAATAATGATAATACGGGTGATTGACCTCCTTACCTCTGTTATTCAGCTAGCTCTAGCATGGGAATCACCTCCTCGGAAAGTAGGGGGAGTTCTAAATAAAAGGGTTAAAATTTGACATACATGAACGAGCACTAAAAATATGAATTATGTAATTCAATTTATTATTAATTAAAATGATTTTCATTTATTTATAAATTATATAATATCAATAGCCCTTAGGCTTATATTTCAATAGAACTTCTTTTTATTACATATATATATACTTATTTAAACTAATACCGTATCGCGCACACACACACAGAACCCCGGAGCACAATTTTAAATTTACCGTTCGGCGACCTTCTTGAAGCTATTTGTCTTGGAGTCGTCGACGGTGGCTGCAGGAGTAAAGATGTAGCGGCTTCCCGCAGAATAACTGTATTTGGCAGGTGGCACGATATTACGTATAAGAAAAAAACCTCTATACTCTTCGTGGCTGCTTTTTAGCTATTTTTCGTGCGACCGACGTCGGTTTATATTTTTGGAGCTCTTTACACTCGCAGTTTATTGAGTAGCTAGCGAGCACGGAACTTTTAAGTTTTATATATCTAGTCGACACTATTTTACTTAGAATCTCAACCGGAACTGTTTAATGTGACTTTTGGTCCAATTAATTACGAAAAACAATAACTTAATTAATTATTTAAATCCGGAGTCACGATTCTTTATACTACTCGTATGCGTGTGCACCTGTTGCTAGCTGCACGCATTCTGATCTTCTTTTTTTTCTCCTCTTCTTCTTCCGGCGCAAGATAGTTGCGCCGTAAGAATCTTCTTTTTCGTAGCCGTCGTCTATTGTGTGTGTGTGTATGCGGCGTTATTTTATACTTATGCACATATATATATATACATATTAATGTAATATATACATGTGCATTTGTGGCGAAAATGCTTCGTTACAATAGCCCCCCCAGTAGAGGAGACATTGGGGAGCAATGTCAGTCCACCACTGAGGAGCCACTGTTGGGTTCTATTCCAGTCTGTCATACTCGTGAACACAAAAACCTACCCGGTCATTACTAAGCCCTACTCTATATTATTTACATATTTACAAAAATTTACAATTTATGAACAATGACTAGATAAAGAGAAAAAGAAATGAAATCCTAAGAGATCTGGCTAGTAATACAAAAGTATTAATTGATTAAGTATATTTACACTTACTTCCGGCTTACTAGGGAATAACAGTTGAGTAGAATTTATGTGCTTCACGCGTAAAAAAAAATGATATTCATAATAATAATAAAAAATGTGAGTTTTAACTCTACTGAATATTACCAACAACCATTACTTACTTCCTGTGACTGCTCCAATTTATTTTCTAAGCATAGGTATTAGGAATTAGGAATTGGGTCAAGGTAGAATTTAATCGTTAGGCAATAATTTGAGTAATTATTTTTATTAATTTTATTAAATTATTAAAGTCTATTTGACTAGCCGAGGGTGATTTTCCCTCTTTGGTGATTATGACAACAAAAAAAAAAATATATAATGTTTACATAAAATAAAAATATAATACAGTTACATTGGTAATAATAATAATACTTGAAATTAAAAATACCATTAATTATCTAAGCCACCAGGGCTAATAATGAACAAAAAAAATATAAGTAAAAATATATAATAATAATATATAGGAATATAGTATTTTTCAAGCCTTTTGGGCGATTAACTAGTAATAAAAAATAAGAATTTAATTTTTGGTTATTCTCTTCAAGCCTTATGGGCGAAAACCAAAGGAGTAAATATTATCAAGCCTTTTGGGCGAATCAAAAAAAAACAAAATGGCTGATTTGCTACATTTTAGCCTTGTGAAAAAAATTAAGAGTATTTATTAAAAAAAACTAGAGTATAATAATAGAAAGGAAAAAAAAATAATTTTATGCTAACCGCATGGCTGCCTTTCGGCGTTAACGCTTTTAGTATAACTTTTCTATCAAATCGAAGTAAGCAAGAAGGAATCTTATGATTTTATCCTGATTCATCCTTACTAGCGACTGAGCTTCTCTAATCGCGCTGATGATGTCTTCTGGCAGCGGCTCAATTTCTTCTCTAGGCCAAAGGGTACGCGAAAACAATTGGTCGTTCTCCTGTACCGGGGCTGTGAAGAAGGCTAGATACCGCTCCCATAATTGGATTGGATGGTGGGGGGCGTGAACTTGCGAGGTCATTGCACTCCATTCCTCCTCTTTTTGCTCTTTAAGAGAGGCTTGTCTGTGTAGGAACCTACGATGGGCCTTTCGGCACCTCGGACATTCCGATATGTGAACGCCCCTCCTGCCGCAGTTAGCACATACTAGTGCTGATTGCGGCTTTGCCTTGCAATTATTTCGCGAGTGCCCTATGCGCTGGCAATTAAAGCACTGTCCCGGGGGTGCGTCTACGCTTGGGTCGAATTCTACCGGTTCCAATTGACTATACCTGACCCCGGTTGTCTTGCCTTTGAAGGAGTGCAATGGGAAACCTTCCCATTGCCTTGAAGCCAATTCCGCAACCCTATACGGGACGTAAGGGTCTTGGGGTTTCACGTCCACGGGCGGTTTTGTCGCTACGGGCGCTTCGATTACTTGGGCCATAAGCGAAGGAAGATCCGGCGAAGGGGCGAGTGGGACGTCAGGACGACGAAGGGGCTCAGCTCGTCTAGGTAGTAACGGGGTCTCATTGGCTGCTGGTGTCGCGTTTCGAGCCGCTACCGCTTTTCTCGTGGCTCCGGTCGATGGCGGTGGTCCATCGGCTGGAGCTGGAGCGTACACCCCGTTGATGTACCTAATTGTTCTACTTTCGACGGCGGAGGTTGTAGGGGCCTCTTCTGTCGTCGTCGTTGGTATTGCTGGAGTCAATGGCATTATTGCCGCCTCTTCGGCTTGGGCTTCCTGGCTTTCTTCTTGGTCGCCCTCTAATTTTAATAGTTTCAGGCTGATTTGCCGTCGGCCTCTGAAGCTTCCCCTCATTGTTGTTTTTGCTGGAAAAAATATTTGTTTGTGAGTTTTCTGTGTTAATTGGTTGGAAAGTGGGATCATTAGAAGGGAGAGTTTTCAGTCTTATTAAGTCTTCCGCGTGTACTTTGGGTATTCTTCCCGGAGAATTTTTTAGTAAATACACTGTTGGCGATAGGACTTTGGCTATATCGGGTTCTTCTCGTTTGGGCGCGAGCTTTGCAGAGAAGTGTTTTTCGGCTGACGATTGGGGCTGAGTCCTTCTGAGGACCCTATCCCCCTCCTTAAAGGAGACGTCAAGTCGACCCTTATCATAGCGCTGCTTTTGCTTGTCTCGTTCGTCGTCTATGTGCTTTGCTACTAAGTCACGTAAACGTCTAGTCTTTTGAGTCTGTCTTTCCAAACTTCTGGATCTATTTCTTGCACGGGCGTGATTTCGCCTTCTGTGGGCTGTTCCAGTTGTCGTCTGAGGCTCTTTACCATTTTTGGCTGACGACCATAATTCAGGTATGCTGGCGATGTTTTTAGCGTTTGTTGTATGGCTGTATTTACTGCGTGCCGGAATTCGTGCAGATGTTTATCCCAGTCCCTGTGGTCTTCTCCAACGAACATTCTGATCATTTGTTTGAGGTTACGATTCGAGCGTTCCGTAGCGTTCGCTTTCGGGTGGTAAGGGGGGGTAGTGATTACCCTCACTCCATACTCGCTCATAATCTTGCGAATGTGTTCATTGTCGAATTCCGAGCCATTGTCCGTTAAAAAATAATTTGGAGTTTCCCAGCGGAAGAGTACGAGCTCTTCGAAGGCGTTAGCGACGGTTTTTCCGTTGGCTTTTCTCAAAGGCTTTAGCTCAATCATTCGCGTGAACAAATCTTGAAAAACGATTAAATACTTGAAACCGTTTTTACTTCTAGGAAATTCCATACAATCACCCGCAACTACAGTCCACGGTTGTTCGACTATGCGTTTTCCCATTAAGCCTTGCGGAGCTGTTTGGACTGCTTTATGTCTTTGGCAATCTAAGCATGTAGTGACGTATTTTTCCGTGTCATGGTACATTCCTGGCCAATAATAATCGGTAGCTAAGCGTTGGTACGTTTTTGCTACTCCAAAATGTCCTGACCACGGCGTATTGTGCATTTCTTGCAATGCTTGTAATCTTTGCCCTTGGGGCAGTACTAGACGCCAATTATGCTTGTTGCCACTTATAGGATCTAATAACTGGTCCTTTTTATGTATATATAATCTATTTTCTTCAATTTTGTAATTTGGCAGTTTCCATGGGGTTTGAGTGACATCATGCATTCTTCTTGTATACCATGGGTCTGATAATTCTTCTAAAGCCGATAAATAATCCATTTCTTCGTCTTCGTCCGTTTCTGCGAGGTCTTTATAAGAAATTCTAGACAGGGCGTCTGGAACATGGTTTAAACTGCCTTTTCTATACACAACATCGAAGTCCCACTGCTGTAGTTCTAGAGCCCAGCGGGCTAGCCTGCCGGTTGGCTCTTTTAAATTACTTAGCCATTTAAGGCTGGAGTGGTCCGTGATGGCAGTAAACTTGTAACCTTCTAGGTACGGTCTCAGTCGTTTTATTGCCCATAAAAGAGCTAAACATTCGCGTTCTGTGGCGCTGTAACTTTGCTCTTGGGCTGTCAAAACTCGGCTGATATAAACTACTGGATGCTCTCCGTCCTCGTGCATTTGAGTAAGAACTGCCCCGATCGCCATATTGCTGGCGTCCGTTTGGACCGTGAACAGGAGACTAAAGTCTGGTCTGGCTAAAACAGGCGTACTGACTAAGGCTAATTTGAGTTTTTCAAATGCCTCTGCTTGTTCGGCTTCCCATGACCACTTTATGTCTTTGTGCAGAAGTTTAACCAGCGGAATTTTTAATTCGGCTACATTATTAATAAAACGTGAGTACCATCCTACCATGCCTAAGAATCGGCGTAGTTCTTTTATATTAGTCGGCGCAGGATATTCTAAGACTGGCCTGATTTTCTCTTTATCAGGGCGCAAACCCTCGGCGTCTAGAATAAATCCTAAATATACGACTTCTGAGCATCCGAAATCACATTTATCTGGATTTATTGATAAGCCTGCGTCGATTAGCTTTTTGAAGACTATTCTTAAATATTTCAGATGTTCTTGAAAATCTTCAGTGGCTATTATTATATCGTCTTGATACGTTAAGACGAAGGGCCCGAGATCCGGCGTTATTATCTTATCCATCAGCCTTTGAAAGGTTTTTGGCCCATCTGTGACTCCAAAAGGTATTCTTGTGAATTGCATTAGGCCAAGTCCTGGCAGTGCGAACGCCGTGTACGGCTTAGAATCGTCTTCTAACGGGACTTGTAAAAAAGCCTTACTAAGGTCGATTTTTGATAAATATTTCGCTCTTCTGAGCTTATCTAAGGCCGAGTCGAGATTAGGGAGGGGGTAGGCGTCTTTTTCAGTGACTTTGTTGACGTCACGATAGTCCACGCATAAACGATAGGTGTCGTTGCGTGGCACCATAACTGGAGCGCTACACCACGAGCTTTTTGAATACTCAATTATCCCTAACTTAAGCCACTTTTTAGCTTCTTCTATGGCGAGATTCAAGACTTTTGGCGACATTCTTCTTAATTTATGTCTTACTGGTGTGGCATCTGGTCTGACCCTTATTTTGTGCTTAATTAGACGTGTTCTTCCATGGGGCTGTGGCTGTGGGGGCAGGCATTCTTTTACTACTTGCATAATAATGTCCTTTTGCGAGGCTGAAATTTCTTCGATTCCGGCGCACTCTCCGTAGAGCTGCGGATCATTTTTACTTTTATGCGCGTTAAATTTATGCCATTGTTCGCTGCCGTGCCTTCGCCTCCATTCGCCTGCACTTGCACAAATTTCTAGGCCAAAAGCTTTTTCAAAATCTACGCCCAATACCATGTCGTATTGTATGTTTTCAGAAACTTTCAGGTTTATAGGTTCCGACTGTCCATCTACGTCGAACCAAACCTTCAAGACTTGGTTAACTGGGGAGATATTTCCCGTGGCGTCAATTAATGCTGACCCAATTGGCTTTAACCTGTCTTTGAATTTCTCTGCGTATTTAGGGCCTAAGTAGGAAGCCATAGAACCTGAATCACAAAGAGCTTTCATATTTATGCCGGCTATATTTATATCGAAGAAAAGTCGGTTATCGACGTGAGAAGCGTCGCAATTTTCCGGTTCTTCTTGAACATTTTCGGCTAATTGAGAAATTTCTTGTGAATTTTTTTGATTTCCATTTGAGTTTTCATTTTTATTATTTTTGTTGCTTTTTGAGTCGCTTGTAGCAGACGCCTCGGCAGGTTCGCGTCCTTGGCAAGGCTGACCTTTTTTTCATTGATGGTTTCTGCTAACGCTTCGCTCTTGTCATTAATTATTGTTTGCGTAGTTACGCTTGCGACTCCACTATTTAGCTGGAGGTCGTTGGAGCCAGTCCCGTCTCCAGCTGAGCGTTTCCCGCTCTATATTGAGTAGCTACTGGGCAGGTACAGTTGGTATACCTGACACCGAGTTTACCACAGAGCAAGCAAATATCCCGTTTATTTAACTGTGGACATTGTAGAGTTCTGTGGTTCGTGTCTTGGCACATGACGCAATGAGCAGGGAATCGCGGCTTATTGAATTTTGGTCGTCGCGTATTATTTTGTGAATTTTGTGAATTATTCACATTATTATTGTTATTTTGCGATCTTGAGAATTGCATGCTTGGAATTGAACCTTGATTCCATTGAGGCATCATTTGTGCGAAATAACTTGGGTCCGCAAACGTGTGAGGAAACCATGGGTAGGGCGAAGGAGCCATAGGCTGCATTACTGGCTGAGCTTGCCGAGGAGGCTGTGATCTAGGCTGCTGCTGTTGACCCACGCGCTGTTGCTGTGTCTGGCGCTGCTGCTGCGATCCTTGTTGCTGCCTCAACTGTGGCTGTTGATTGTTGTCCCCAGAGGTAGTTAATGCTGCCAGCACTTCCGTTTTTACTTGTTTACCGCGCCCTTTGGGCTTGCGTTTCCCTTTGGCTGGTGTATTTTCTGTTGCATCGCCCGCGCCGGTTTCAGGCACGTTTACTGAAGCGTTTACTGTTTCTGTAACAGCCGCTATTTTAGCTTTCACGCTTTTGTCGTCATAAGCTAAATCTGGTACCTTCGAGTTCTTTTTGTCCTTTGGGGCTGAATATTTATTTCTTACTTCAGCCAATTTTTCGTGTTTTTGACCTAAGTCCAATAATTTATTGAAGCTTGTGATAGTGTTGGTTAGCCGATAAGCTTCTAGGCTTCGTTGGTATTCTGGATGAAGTACCCTGAGAGCCATTTCCACCAACTTTTTCTCACTAGGGCGTTGTGACAATTTATCAGCTATTGCCCTGAAAGCGCATAAAAATGAGGCTATATTCTCGCCCTTGCCTTGCGTTCGAGTTCGAAGCTCTTCAAGGTAATCCTCGTCCTCCATATACGGAACGAAACGATTACGGAAGGCCGTCTCGAAATCATCCCAGGTATCGAGGCTATCTCTATCTGTTCTGTACCATAATATGGCGTGCTCTTCAAACATCGACGTTAGGCCGTATTTCATTTGTATGAAAGAGAGTCCTGAAGTTTCGTAGCAATCCTTAAGTTTAAATAAATATTCTTCGGCTTTTTTGGTATCGCCGTTAAACTTCAGGTTCCACATTTTGAGTACCTTCCCGGCTTCTGTACGCTTAGATAGGCTTAAATTGAAGGACTTCTTAGTACTGGACATAACTTCAATTTCAGATTCTTCGGAATTTTCTACGCCCGAATTCATAAAAATATTTTTCTCAGTCTTTTTCGTCTTATTAGTTTTTGACTTAAGGCTGCCGTCTATACTCTTGCTATTTTTCTTTTTATTTTCTTTCTGCTTGAGGTTATTATATTTTTCAATTTCTAATCTTTGTTGTTCTATGAATTCTTGTTCTTTTTGCAGTTTTTCGTTTTCTGCTTTTGTATGTTCCCTTTCTCGGGAGCTTTTGCTGGAAATTGACGCATGTGATCTCAGCGAGCCCGCTGAGCTGCCCCGTTGGCTTATGGTTCTCTCTTTACGGAGTTCTTCCATAACCTCTTTTGCCAGCGCTACCTCCTTTCGTAAAGCTTCTCTTTGCTTTTTTAAAAGGGCTAATTCTTTTTGAGCAGCTGTTTGGGATTTTGGTAAAGAAATTTCTGAGCTGCTGTACGCATTTTCTTCTGAATCAGCTAAGTCAGCGTCGTCAAAGTCGTTCTTTGCGTTTTGAACGCGCTGCTTATTCTGTGCGTTTTTGGCTTGATTTTGTTCATTTTCAGATCCACTTGAGCTTTTAGCTGTTGGGACCCGAGCTAAAACATTGCTGTGCGGATGAAAACCGAACGGGTAATTATCCCATTGTGGGCTCCCTTGAGCACCTAGAGGAGTTCTCAACCATTGTTGCGTATTATTTCTTGGCTGGCCGCGTCGCTGTTCATAATTATTACGCGTGCTAGATTTCGCGAACCTAGTAATTGGCAGCGACGTGCGATTTTGCGTTTTATCGCTCGGTCGTGACTCAGTCAAATTATTATTGTGATTAGCTGGAATTTCCTGGCTATTGTTATTATTATTCTTTTGCCTTAGGTAACCAGTGCTCATCACGGGATCGCAGCTGGCTGTCGTTGTCGTAAGTGGGTTGCTTACATTAACGTCCGCGGCCGCCGCTGAAGACGTAAGAGCTACTTGGCTAACATTCGAATTTTGGGCTAAAACTTGTACATAAGTTGGTCGTGTTTGTGAATTTTGGGCCGTTGTGATAACTGGCGCGCTATAAGCTGGATTCTTAAGTCTGACGTTATTTAATTCAGAAACATGTCTATTGACTTCGCTGTTCAACGTCGAACTCCTGACTTGCTCATCCATTGATGGCATATCTAAGGCGTGTTGCAGAGTCGGTGGCAAGAAATCGTTTGGCCTTTTGTCTTCACTATGGCTCCAGTTGTACGGGGCTCTTTCGTCCATTATTTTAATTTGATATCGGAAAAGCCTGTCTTTTATTGTGTCCATACTACCGCTATATGACAGCCCATATTCATCTAACTTTTTAATTACGTCTATGAATTCCATATTATCTATGGTATTCAATAATGTTTGTACTTCAGGCCTTTGTTCATAAGTTTGCCTTCTTCTTGACATACGGACCGGCTGTACTTGATTATTACGTTTTTCATTCATTTTGACTACTCAAAAAAAATAAAAATCCAAAGATAGCAAAAAAAAAAAAATTTTTTTATTTTAGGGTTCCTAAAATGCTCGCCCTTCCCTTAGAGAAAAAGTGACAGTAAAATAAATGGATTGAATTTAAAATTAAATAAGAAATTTTAATAGTAAAAAAAAATAATACGAAGCAGGTCAAAATATTTTTTTTTATATTTTTCCTGCTGACTTCGCGTAGGGATAATCTTCTGCATAAATTACTGTCTTTTTCTTATTGAAAACGCGGCGCAAGGGACTTATTTTCCTAAAAAAAAATATTTTCTTGAGAATTTTAAAGTCTTGAGTGATCTTGAAGATTTTATGAGTCTTGAGTAATCTTGAATAAATAAAAAAAATTTTATAATTCTTGTGTAGCTATAATAATAAAAAAAAATGCCTTGCAAAATTTATGTATCTTGATTAAAAAAAAAATCTTGACTTATTCTTGTGTATTCTTGAATAAAACCTTGTTATAATCTTGATTATAAAGGGTTGATTTTACTTTAATCGGTATATGAATGTTTATTATGGCGTGGAAATTCCTTGGCAAAAGGAATTTACCGTATTAAGCGAGAATTTGTCAGTTTGTAGGCACAAAGCTTGGGATAAAGCTTTGAGGCTGTATATTAAATACTGGTATAATAGGAATAAGGATTGGAAATAAATTGGAGAGCATATATATAAAATTATTGTAAAATTAATAATAAATTTAAATAAATAGTTGTTTTATATGTGATAAATAATAAAAAATAGAAATATTTGGTAATATTTTAAAAGAAAATAAATTTTTTTTTTATGCGTTTCGCACAATTCAACTTTTTCGCCCTTGTAGAGTAAGGTACTATTTTCAAAACGCAAGAAGAAAAAAAAAGAAAATATTTTGTAACACGTTAAAATAAAGGCAATCTCTTAAGATTTTACAGAGATGTTAATAATATTGTTAATTAATTTATTTTACGGTTAATAATAACAAAAAAAATTTCGATTTATTTTCTTTTATGTTTAAAAAAAAAATATTATATTTCCTGAAAATAATTTTCTCTCATACGGCATACAACATTCACTCTCGAATTTCGCTTGTGTATTATATAAATATTAATTTGGCGTTATACAAATTAATAATTTTTCTATTATTTAATTAATTTAATTAACTATAATTCATTAAAAGAAAATTTTTGTGTGATAAGTTCATGTAATTTTTTTTTTATTAAATCGGGTCTGGGTGCCGTAATAAAAAAGGAAATTTTTGAATTTATTTAATAAATTCTTTTTTTTTTAAATCATAAAAAAAAAATTTTACAAAGATTAAAAAAAAAATTTTATATAAAAAAAAATTTTGTAAGAGAGTCAGAAAAAAAAACGTGCACGCGTGCACTCCTTCTTTTTCTTTTATATAAAGACCTCTGTAGTATAGTCTGAGCAGAAAAAAAAAGATGCGCTCACGTGTGAATTTTTTCTTCTTTTGCTGGCGCATGCGCTCTCTTATAGCATAAGAATTATATATCTCTGCATATATAAAAAAAAAACTTTTTATAATTTTATATTATTTTATGTGCAATACTGAATAATAATTATATATTTTAATTATTCAATTAATCAGATATATTTTTACTTTTTATATATTAATTTTAATTAATATTTTTATAAGCTTCTATGCTAAAAAAAAATTAATTTATTACGCATGCGCTAACAAAAATGTGGGAATGTCTGCAAAAAAAAATTTAAACATGGCCGTTATTTGCAAAAAAAAAAATTTTATTTATTTGAAAAGAAAATTTTTATTACTTAATTTGTTTTTTTTTTTATAAAAATTTATCATATTTTGCTCAAAACGTTGAGGCGCCACTTATAACGTGGGTATTTGGGGTTAATTGAAATTATTTTAGCAGACGTTACTTTTGGCGCGCGGGTGTTTGTTAATACATTTTTAAAGAGCGCCTTTTAACTGACACGCGCCGGTAACGTTATTACACAATAATGATAATACGGGTGATTGACCTCCTTACCTCTGTTATTCAGCTAGCTCTAGCATGGGAATCACCTCCTCGGAAAGTAGGGGGAGTTCTAAATAAAAGGGTTAAAATTTGACATACATGAACGAGCACTAAAAATATGAATTATGTAATTCAATTTATTATTAATTAAAATGATTTTCATTTATTTATAAATTATATAATATCAATAGCCCTTAGGCTTATATTTCAATAGAACTTCTTTTTATTACATATATATATACTTATTTAAACTAATACCGTATCGCGCACACACACACAGAACCCCGGAGCACAATTTTAAATTTACCGTTCGGCGACCTTCTTGAAGCTATTTGTCTTGGAGTCGTCGACGGTGGCTGCAGGAGTAAAGATGTAGCGGCTTCCCGCAGAATAACTGTATTTGGCAGGTGGCACGATATTACGTATAAGAAAAAAACCTTTATACTCTTCGTGGCTGCTTTTTAGCTATTTTTCGTGCGACCGACGTCGGTTTATATTTTTGGAGCTCTTTACACTCGCAGTTTATTGAGTAGCTAGCGAGCACGGAACTTTTAAGTTTTATATATCTAGTCGACACTATTTTACTTAGAATCTCAACCGGAACTGTTTAATGTGACTTTTGGTCCAATTAATTACGAAAAACAATAACTTAATTAATTATTTAAATCCAGAGTTACGATTCTTTATACTACTCGTATGCGTGTGCACCTGTTGCTAGCTGCACGCATTCTGATCTTCTGTTTTTTCTCCTCTTCTTCTTCCGGCGCAAGATAGTTGCGCCGTAAGAATCTTCTTTTTCGTAGCCGTCGTCTATTGTGTGTGTGTGTATGCGGCGTTATTTTATACTTATGCACATATATATATATACATATTAATGTAATATATACATGTGCATTTGTGGCGAAAATGCTTCGTTACATATCATGTAAAAACCATAATTTCAAATATAAGTACTTTCGTGGAAATAAATGAGGTGTTACATCCAAATCAAAAAAAAAAAAAGTACCTCGAGCTTTTTTGGTGAAAAAATGTTTGAAAAAAAAATTAGGTCTTAATTCCATAATATTTGTGAAATATCACCGATTACATACATACGTACACACACACACACACACACACACACACACACACACATACAGAGTTTTTTTAAAAACCGGTTTTTTAGCTTCCTGGGATCCCAAAACGTGCTTATCCCAATAGACCACATTAACTCGTGAATAGCTCGTGACGAGTTAGATCTAACTCGTCACGAGCTCGATAAATTGAATTAAAGAGTTCGTAACGAGTTCGTGAATGTAAATGGATTTTAACTCTTTACGAGTTAAAATTAATAATTAATAGTAAGAATTAATAATTTAATTAAATTAAATTAAAATATACTTTAAATTTCATACAAGATTTATTATTTTTTTTTTTGCGGATGATTTAGGTAATTTGCGTCAAAAATTAAATTTTATTTTCTGTTTTTATGTAAAGTTTATTGTCTTTTTTTGTTCAATAGAATACATAGACAGTTTTTTATAACAACAAATTTTCTACGTATTTTAACATGTTATTCTAAAATTTACTTATAACTTATATCAAATTAAAATTATTTTTCTTATGCTATATTTATCAACTTTTAAGTACCTAATTTTTTTAAGGTTTTCAGCGGTATAAGTATCGCTGCCTTGCAAAATTTTCAACCATAGGCATAGACTTTTAATTAACTGAACGTAAGTAGTTTCGAAAAAACTTGAATATAATATAATAAACTTTTATATTTTACTATAAATTACTTATAATTAATAGCTGGGTTACTAATTATGTTTTTTTTATTAATCGCCCAAAGAATCTTTGTTTGCAGCTTCTTCTTCTTCTTCTTTATCATCATCATCATCTTCATCATCATCATCATCTGACGTTTCAACTACGACAACTTTCTGCTCTTTTATATGCTCAATGTAGTTATGTGCATAAATTTCAAAATTAATTCTCCCAGCACGTGAATTACCATATATTATCTCGCTTAAAGTTTCTGAAAAATGTTTTGTAGTTTTATAGTTAAAAACCCAAAGTTAAGAAAATAGAAAATATAATCTTTTATACCTTTAGCTATTTGATATATCCTTAAGTCCTGGAAGCATTTTTTAGGAGGTGGTACTCTGTGCCTGCCAGTCCACGAATATTTGTCTGCAATAACTTGCTTTGAGAAAATGCGTCGATACGTTCTTGTACTAAGATACGAATCTGTGAGAGGTTTTCGACGTTTACTAGCTCTTAATTTACCTATATCTTCTTCTATCCATTTCTCCTAAAAAATAACGTGATCTATTATGTTTGTTCTTTTCTTAAATTAAATATTGTTATTAGAATATGAACTTACAAATTGCTCTTTAACAGATGCTTTTTTTAGAGCTTTATGAAAATCCTTTACTTTAGAATCTTCTTTTATGGGGAATTCCGGAAGTAAATTATAGTTAGGCCTACTCCGCGCTACTGGTAACATAGGACGCATTTCTTCCACAGTTTTTTTCAATCCTCTGATTTCTGCCATCATAAGTATGTTTGCACGCTTTAAATAACTTGTCTCTTTTTTTTTTTTTTTGGTACCTGTAATAATAATATTTTAACCTTATACAAATTTTAAAATTATAATTAGTATTAATAATTAAATATATAAAAAACAAAATTTTGATAATTTTCATATCACAAACTTTTTTTTAACAATAAATACAATATATCAGAAATGATTTAAACCTTTTTTATTACTTTGAGACTGATCATCAGAATCAATATCACTTGCGTCACTTCCAGAATTTACAGGTTTTTCTGCAGATTTGTTTCGATTCTCCTTGACTCTTGATTTTTTTTTGCTTGCGTCTGAAGAAATTGGTTTTTTTGCTTGTTGGCTAGGTACATTTTTACTGGTTACAGTTTCTGCGGGTTTTGTATTCCCCGCAGTCAGAGAATCCTCCACATTATTTGCTTTCGAAGTTTCTAAAAAATAAAAAATCGAAAAAATTACAGCATTTATTTTTTAACATGAGACATGTTCATTGAATGGGGTATTGGAAAAAGTTCGGATCGGCAGGGGGGGGTTAAAAACAGACATTTTAGGGGGGGGGGGGGGTGAAATTGACTTAGAATTTCCTGAATTTATTTATTTCTAGGGACCCTAGAATATTTTTTGTAACAGTTACTTAATATTTTCGTTTTAGTGCACCAAAAGGATAAGTGCGCCAAAAGGATAAGTGTACCAAAAGGATAAATACAGTGGCAGTAGTTAAAATTTAAAATTATTAAATAAATATATATATGGGTAGTTCCAGTGCTTTTTGTACAGATTAGGGCGCACTCATGTCACCGATTAAGCTCAAATTTCAGTGTGTTTGGGGTAATAAAAAAGTCACTCAGCCAAAATTTTAGCCCTCTAACACCTCATGGGGCCGAAATATGGCCTGATTCAGCCCATTTTCAAAATTACGCCATTCCTTTTAATTTACTTCAAATTTCATCTTATTGGTTGCATTTGAAACGGAAAAAGGTCTATACTATGTGAAAAAAATTTTAGCTGATTTCAAGATTTGAATTTTTTTTTGGCGTTGATAAACGTAAAATGAATTTTATTAAAAAAGCTGATTTTCAAAAAAATACCGTGGATTAAGATTAACTCTAAAATACTTCTGCTTGAATGCATTTTTTTCTCTCCTCAAAACCTTTCAAATGCAACCCTAAAATTTAAAATCGGTAAATTTAAACAGGAGATATTTTGTGGCGGCTGTTTTTTAAAAATGCGTTTTTTTTACACTTTTCGCCACCTGGCATTTTTTTTACTGCTTTATCTACAAATATCATAAAAATCACAATCAAAAATATCATAAAAAACTTCTTAATTGCCTTTAACACGCTGGCTGCGGCAGGTCACGTGACTCCATTTAAAATACATGGGACCATGGGCGTATTTCGCCCATGCCGCAGCCAATGTGTTAAAGACCTTTTTTGACTCATCCAAATTTAACCTTTCCATTTTCCGGGTTTTCCTGTAATTTTATGAAAATTATGACTCGATTTTTGGATTCCTCGGGAAATTTTACTATACATCCTCTTTTTTGAGTAATTTTGAACATCTCTGTGATGATGTATAAAAAAAAGAAGAAAGAATTTACATATAAATAAAAAAAATTTGAAATTGATAAAATAAAAAAATTTTTTTATCGTCACAGAGATGTTCAAAATTACTCAAAAAAGAGGGTATATAGTAACATTCCCCGAGGAATCCAAAAACCGAGTCAGAATTTTAATAAAATTACAGGTGAACTCGGAAAATTCTGGAAAATGGAAAGGTTAAATTTGGATGAGTCAAAAAAGGTCTTTAAATTGTATGTACACGTTACTTGTTGCACATGACTTGTTAAATAAGAACCCAGGGTTTGTTAGTAAATTGAAAAATAATATTTTGTAACAATTATATTATTTGTAAAGACTATAATAATTTTAAAATGTAAATTTGATAAGTAAATAAATGATGATATTAAATGAATAAGGTTAATTAAAAACAAATTTGGTATTTTTCGCAAAAATGTGGATGAATGTTAGTTTTGAAGAAAAATGCATTTTTTATTGAAAACAAATTCATTTACCTTTGTTTACTACTGGCTTTACTTTCACTAGAGGTAATGGCTGTTCTTCTTCAGACATGCTAGATTCATGCCCACTTGATTCTATAGGTATTGATTTTTTTCTGACATTGCCAGTGCTCCTCTTCTTTTTTGCTAAAACGGGGCTCTTATTACCGCCGTTTAATTCTACAAATAAAACAAGTAAAATTATAAGTATCATCATTGCAAAAGAAGATATTCATTGATTATAGAACTTTTATTTTTCCAATATTGTATACATGTATATACGATGTATGCGTGTTTGTTTGTTTGTCCGAACGAAAATCAAAAGAAAACGTTAAAAGCGAAAGATATTTAATTTATGCCAAAGGAAGGCAAAAATTACCGAACAAAACATAAGCTACGACGAGAGCTACGATTTATTTCTATTTATAATGGCAAAATTTTTTATGTTGAAAAAACTGAATTTTCAAGGAAAAAAATTTGTTATCCCATTTTAAAAAATAAACAACTGAAAAGTGAGGGAAAATTTTAATGTGGAAAAGAATATCATTTGATTTGGGAATATTTTTAACGAATGCGAGTTACAATTATTTTTTAAAAATTAAAAAAGGTTAGAACTCATATTTATATACTTATTAAGGCTTAGCAGTGTAGATATTTATATATAACATCATTCCAATGTCTACACTCTGTAGCAAATGGTGCATACAATATGTTTTGTTCATCAGGTGTACAAACAGTTCAGCCAGTCTTATCCCCAGTTAGGCAATAAATATTTCTGAATATATATAGTAAATTTTTACCCTAGGTCACAAAAATAAAGAATGGCCCGAACCAAATGTGAATTGCAATCCGAAGCGAAGCCGATGATGGAAAACTGCGATCTGTTTAATTCGTATTTTCTTTATTGAAATGCTAAAATAAAAATATTTTACGTACCTGTCTCTTCCTCTTCGGAATCTTTGTCTTTATCTCCGACACCTTTTTTCGATTTTCTCTGCTTCGAATAAACAAAGGCTGGATCACAATTATTTTTTCTTTTTCTAGATTTGGAGCCTCCTGCTAATGTTAATCTGTCATCTATTTTTTTTTTGGTCGTTGCCGTATCAGCGCCTGTATCCTCACTAGACAGTTCGTTTGAGACACTGCTAGTATACATATAACAGTCTGTAAAGTTTAAAAATTTTATTCACTTTGTGTTTCTTTATTATTTCAATTCCGTTTAACTTAAAATATTTACTAACTGTATGGTCCAAACTTTTTCATAACTGTATATGTGTTGTATGAGACTTTATCAATATCTATTTTCAAAATGGCTTTAGAAGAAGGGAAGTCTTTCGGCCTCTTAAAAGTCTGGTTTTCGCCAAACCATGATGCTGCGATAATCTCTTTGTATTCCTTTCCATCATCTGGATCAGTATAATAAACGATCCAGTAAGCACCTACAATTAAAAAAATTCATAAATTTTTGTCGAATTAAAAATACTTTTTAAAAATATGACTTCTTAAGGTATTTTAGACCCTTCCATGAAACAGCCTCATAAACAAAAGAAATGTTCAAAGTTTAAACATTTATATACTATTGAGTCCATATTTTAACTTATTTTGATAAATGTTTTTGTTGGACATATTACTGACTTCATTTATTTTTAAACAACGACATGAAATAAGCAGTTATTCATGGTTTCTTATAGAAAATTGACTTTCAGCTCCAAATAAAAAAACCAATAATAACACAAAAAAATAAAACTTAATAAATTATATAAAAAAATATCTCAAGTTTATGTTTTATATTTGTTTTTTTATATTCTCGACTATATGCTAATTAATTTTGTAAAAAATATGTAAATGGGTGTATCCACTACTTTTCATACAAAAGTGGGCGCACGCATGTCACTGATTGGGCTCAAATTTTTAGATCATGTTTGGGGTAATAAAAAACTCACCTAGCCAAATTTTTAGCCCTCTAGAACAATATGGGGCTAAGTTATGACCTCCAAAAGGTCCAAAAAATGACCTATTTTAGCCTATTTTCAAAATTTCGCCATTCCCTTATTTTTCAGTCAAATTACTTCCGGTTGGTCGCATTTTTTTTGTATAAGCTTCAAAATTCACCAAAAAAATTTATAGCCACTTTTATCACGTAGATTTTATTTGGCGATAAAAAATGTTAGATGACTGAAACGAAAAAAAACAAGAATTTCAAATTGGTGCCAAATCTGGAAATCTTTATATAACTACTTCCGGTTAAGTGCGAAATTTTGTACTACTCAAGACCTTTCTAATGCGACCTACAAAATTAAAAACGGCTTATTTTATCCGGAGTTATGCGTATTTTAGTTTGGTCGTTTTTCGGAAATTTTGATTTTTTTGCGTTTTCAAATTACTATAACTTTTTTCTATAATTTTAATTTTGTAGGTCGCATTAGAAAGGTCTTGAGTAGTACAAAATTTTGCAACTAACCGGAAGTAGTTATATAAAGATTTCCAGATTTGGCACCAATTTGAAATTCTTGTTTTTTTTCGTTTCAGTCATCTAACATTTTTTATCGCCAAATAAAATCTACGTGATAAAAGTGGCTATAAATTTTTTAGGTGAATTTTGAAGCTTATACCAAAAAAATGCGACCGACCGGAAGTAATTTGACTGAAAAATAAGGGAATGGCGAAATTTTGAAAATAGGCTAAAATAGGTCATTTTTTGGACCTTTTGGAGGTCATAACTTAGCCCCATATTGTACTAGAGGGCTAAAAATTTGGCTAGGTGAGTTTTGTATTACCCCAAACATGATATAAAAATTTGAGCCCAATCGGTGACATGCGTGCGCCCACTTTTGTATGAAAAGTAGTGGATACACCCAAATATATGTTAATTAATTTTGTAAAAAACACAGAAAAACCTGCCACATAATCAAAAAATTCATACGTATTGTTAACGTATTGTTAGATTTAATAAGTTTAAATTATTTTTTTTTCTAATTAACCACGAAAATTAATATTGGTTCCTCATAGAGGAACCTTTGTGATAGATGAAATTTTGATTTTTGATTTTTTGGCATATAAGCACGTTTTGGGACCTCAGGAAGCTAAAAAACCGGTTTTTAAAAAAAGTCTGTATGTGTGTGTGTGTGTGTGTGTGTGTGTGTGTGTGTGTATGTATGTAACCGGTGAAATTTCACAACCATTATGGAATTAAGACCTAATTTTTTTTTCAAAAATTTTTTCATCAAAAAATCTCAAACTACTTTTTTTTTTTTTTAATTTGGATGTAATACCTCATTTATTTCCACGAAAGTACTTATATTTGAAAGTACGATTTTTACTCGATATCTCGAATCTGATAACTAATTTTTTGAAAATTTTTTTCTCAACATTTTTTTCACCAAAAAATACAAAAAATACCAATTTTTTTTTTCTTTACGGACGCAGTACTTAATTTATTTCTGTGGAAGTACTAGTTTTAGAAATATCGTTTATAGCATTTTTTTGGACCTGATACTTAATTTTTTCAAAATTTTTTTCTCAAAATTTTTGTCGCCAAAAAATACAAAAAACGCCAAAATTTTTTTTATTTTAGGACGTAATACTTAATTTTTTCCTATGAAAGTACGAATATCTAAAATTATCGTTTGTAAAGGATTTCTCCATCTGATACGTAATTTTTCGAAATTTTTTTTTTTCAAAACTTTTTACATAAAAAAATTAAAAAAACACTATATTTTTTTTTCTTTTTGGATGTAGTACCTCATTTTTTTCCATAAAAGTACTGATATCTAGAAGTATCGTTTTTACTCTATATCTCAAATCTTATAATTTATTTTTGAAAATTTTTTTCTCAAAATTTTTTTCACCAAAAAATACAAAAAATACCAATTTTTTTTTTCTTTACGGACGCAGTACTTAATTTATTTCTGTGGAAGTACTAGTTTTAGAAATATCGTTTATAGCAATTTTTTGGACCTGATACTTAATTTTTTTTAAATTTTTTTCTCAAAATTTTTGTTGCCAAAAAATACAAAAAATGCCAAAATTTTTTTTATTTTAGGACGTAATACTTAATTTTTTTCTATGAAAGTACGAATATCTGAAAATATTGTAACCGGTGATATTTCACAAATAATTTCTAATAAATTTTATTTTGGAATTAAGACCTAATTTTTTTTTCCAAAATTTTTTCATCAAAAAATCTTAAACTATTTTTTTTTTTTTTTTAATTTGGATGTAATACCTAATTTATTTCCATGAAAGTACTTATATTTGAAAGTACGATTTTTACTCGATATCTCGAATCTGATAACTAATTTTTTTTAAATTCTTTTCTCAAAATTTTTTTCACCAAAAAATACAAAAAAAAACTTAATTTTTTTTTATTTTTGGATGTAGTACCTAATTGATTTCTATGACAGTACTAGTTTTAGAAATATCGTTTATAGTAATTTTTTGGACCTGAAACTTAATTTTTTCAAAATTTTTTTCTCATAATTAAAAAATCAAAAAAATTAAAAAATCTGTAATATTTTTTTTTTTTTTAGTGTAATACTTCCTTTAATTCCATGAAAGTACTAATATTTGAAAATTTTGCAATCGGTGGTATTTAACAACCATTATGGAATTAAGATCTAATTTTTTTTTCAAAAATTTTTTCATCAAGAGGTTTCAAAATACTTTTTTTTTTTTTTAATTTAGGTGTAATATCTCATTTATTTCCATAAAAGTACTTATATTTGAAAGTATGGTTTTTACTCGATATCTCAAATCTGATAATTAATTTTTTGAAAATTTTTTTCCCAAAATTTTTTTCACAAAAAAATACAAAGAATACCAAATTTTTTTTTTGTTCGGACGTAGTACCTAATTAATTTCTATGAGAGTACTAGTTTTAGAAAGCTTATTCATAGCAATTTTTTGGATCTGATACCGGATTTTTTCAAAATTTTTTTCTTAATATTAATAAAACAAAAAAATTAAAAAATCTGTAATATTGTTTTTTTTTTTAAGTGTAATACCTAGTTTATTGAAAATTTTTTTCTAAAAATTTGTTAAATAAAAAATATTAAATCACAGCAACATTTTTTTTCTTATAAAATACGGTATTTAACTTTTTTTTATGAAATACTGATATCTCAAATTATAATTTTTATTAGATAAAATAGACCATTATAAATATTTTGCTATTGTTAATGAGGAACCATAGTGCCAATCACTTGGCAGCGTTTTTTTTTTTATATTTTAAAAACAAACAAAACCTTCAAAACTAAACTTTTTTTATTCTCTGCAAAAATGATGTACTAACACTGAAAATACCTTGAATATAAGGGATTCAATAACTTGTTTTAACTCTTTCCTGAGGAATCTCCCTAAATCGTTCTCTGTGTGACTTACATTAGTATGCGTGTATGGAGTAGTACTACAGCTATGTAGTAACGTTTAAAATTATTTTTATTCATTTAATATAAAAATATTAGTTATTTACAAATGATTTATCAAGTATTTTATTTTGAATAAATTAATATATTAAATAAATAAAGTAAAATAAACTGCGTAAAGCGTGTATCACGTGACTTGTGGTGGGGGCAATTCCCCAGGAAAGAGTTAAAATGCATTTATCTAAATTTTGTTTGCGATAGGGATTAATTTACATAGCCACGTTTGGATTTTAAATTTTCATTTGATTATAATAGCTAAGATATAATATGCTTTTTTTGTATTTTCACAAATTTAAAAGTTTTAGTTCGTACAAAAACTACTTACTTATAAAACGTGAAATTCAAATTTGTTTATAATCGGGGTTACGAAATTTCGAATAAGAGGTGGAACCACCAGCTGCATTTTATTTTGACATGTCAAGCTCCAATCACTTTTTTATGCATTAGTGTAAAAAACAAATAAAAAAAGTATTTAAATTCCTTTTATACTGTGCTTGTTAACCCCAAACAATTGGTTTCTCATAGAGGAACCATTGTGATCGGTCAAAATTTTTTTTCAGATTTTTTGGCTTATAAGCACGTTTTGAGACCTCAGGAAGCTAAAAAACCGGTTTTTAAAAAAAATCAGTATGTGTATGAGTGTGTATGTATGTATGCATGTATGTACGTACGTTTGTAACCGGAGATATTTCACTACCAGTATGACATTATAAGACCTAATTTTGTTTTCAAATTTTTTTTTTTTTCTTTTAATTTGGATGTAATACCTCATTTTTTTCTATGAGAAAGTACTAACATCTAGAATTATCGTTTTTACTCTATATCTCGAATCTTGTTATTTATTTTTTGAAATTTTTTTTAAATAAATTTTTGTCGCCAAACAATTCAAAAAACGCCAAAATATTTTTTATTTTAGGACCCAGTACTTAATTTCTTTCTATGAAAGTAAGAATATCTAGAATTCTCGTTTGTAAAGGATTTCTCTATGTAATACGTTCTTTTTAGAATTTTTTTTTTTCAAAAATTTTTACATAAAAAAATTAAAAAAACACCATAAATTTTTTTCTTTTTGGACGTAGTACTTAATTTATTTCTATGGAATTACTAATATCTAGAATTAAAGTTTTTACTAGGTATCATTTTTATTCCTCAATTTAAACATAGCAAAAAATGTTTCTTTATTCCTATAGCTGGTGTAATTATGTCTTCAAGATAGAACTACACCAGCTACACCAAAAACTGTCTAGCAGACATAATTATCATAAAAGAAGATTATGTACTAGTGAAGAAAAATCTTCTTTCTGTTATGTAAAAAACATAATTTTTTCCATGAGATTTAAAGAAAAATTCTGTTCAAAAAGAATTTAATTGAAAATCATTGTTTGCTGTAAACAATTTTGAAATTGCTACCAAAATTTCGATATCTAGAAGTTTCGATACTCTTTCGAGTGGGTCAAGAAGGACTCTACTTTAAAATAATGTATTTTATGTTAAAAACTATTATTCTATTTAACTTTTTTTTTGTGATAAATATTTTGTTTATTCGTTTGTATATTTGTATTTTATGTCGTTATTATAAAGAATAAAATAATCAAAATTAGAAAAAAAAAGTTTTCAATATGGTTCCTGTCAGAGAAATAGCATTTTTAGACATAAACATTATTAAATGCCTGTAACTGGAACATTCATGTTCAAAATTGAGTAACAAAAATATAAATTATCATTATGATAAACTTTAATTTTGTTTGTCTCCAAATTTTAAAATAATAATGTAATAATCATAACAATGATTATTATAAAATAAATTTTTTAAATCATTTTTACAAACGACGCGTTTTGAGATTTATATTTTCATTTTCAAGTTAATCTAGAATTTAGATAAGTTGCTCTAAGTGTAAACATGTAATGAGCAAATATGTTATGTTTAATATTTTTTAAAATAATTTTATCACGATTCTCATTAATTGAGATTAACTTGAAAATGAAAACATAATTTTCGAAACGCGTCGTTTGTAAAAATGATTTAAAAAATTGTAATTAGAAGGATAATAAATATAAAATTTATTTTATAATAATCATTGTTATTATTATTACGAACTATCATTACTGAATCTTGCAAAGAAAATTGATAATTTACTCTTTATGAATTCTTTGATTAAAAATGTACTTCCAAAATTTGTTTGTTTAAAAAATATTTTTTGGCTTAAAAACATTCTGTAGCTAAGTTTTAGTATGATAGCTACAAAAAATGTGAAAAATCAAAATATTCTTTATATTTTATTCGATGCTAACTAATTAATATGAGGAAATAGTTAAAAGCAATAAATTCATTCTAACTTTATAACAACCTAATCTAACGTTCTGTAAGTAATAAGTAAAATTTTCCAGTTTTTCATTTATTTTTTACCGCTAGTAAATTGCTTCTAACGCCGGAATTTTTTCCCTCAAAATCAGCGTCCTTTAGTATTGTAAAAATGTGAAAAACAATTAACAAAGAACAATTTTTCCAGTTCTTCATTAATTTTCCAATGTTCCTAAGCAATTTCATCATTAAGAAAATATTTGAAATTGCCAATTAAAAAAACAATGACTTTGGAATACATTTTCCGATGTTGGCAAATTGGTTAAATAATGAAAAATCTTGTTAAATGATAAGCAATTTCATAATTAAGAAAATATTCAATAGAAATTTTAAAAAAATTGACTTGGGAAGCCGACTTCGGAAAATTGGCGAGAAATCGGAAGAATTCTTCTTTAGCAATTAGCTTTTTCATTTTAACAATATGAAAAGATGATGATTATGAAGGGGCAAAATTCCGACGTCAGGAAAAATTTCCGATGTTGGAAAATTATGGAGATACTGGAAAATATTCTGTAATAATAAATCTTAACAATGTAAAAGAAAATTTCAAAGTTGGAAAAAATTTCCGACGCAGGGAAATCTTTGAAATACTGAAAAATATTAATGACAAATGAATTTATTTTATTTTCTTCAAAATAAAAAAAAAATCGTCAGAAAAAAATTTTCTGGCATGAAAATGTCATTTTTTTGTTCGCGCGAATCTTTGCGTGGCTAAAAAGTAACACCTCTAGGTACGCGATTTCAGTGGCGGTTAGGTGCTTCACAGTTATACGTATGCAATGTTCAAGGCTAGGAAATTTTAGGAACAAATCACTCAAATCTTTTTATTTATCTTAAAACTTTGTTCGTTGCCATTCAGGATTTTATTTACTATACATAAGCATTTGTTGTTCAGAATAGAAAATCTTCAATATACTTTATTTAAAAATGAAAAATTAATTTCAAATAATAATGGGTAATATATTTTTATTTATTGAAATACAATTATCAGTAAATATTAACACAATTAATAAGGTAAATAAAATAAAACAGTTCACTATTTATTCTGTGAATTAGAAATCTAATCATCTAACAAAATTTTAATTTATTAATTACTTTACTTATTTTTTTATTTTTATTAACTTTATAGTGAATTGTTTCATTTAATTAAATACAATTTATATTAAATACAAAAATAATAAAGAATATAAATTTAATTAAACAGTTTACTATTTACTTTAAATTAGAAAATACAATTGGAGAACGAAATTTTGCAAACATAATTTTAATATTAATTTTACTTTTTTTTTTTATTAAATGAATTCTTTTAAAAATGTAAAAGCTTTGATGCATAAAAAATGTTATCATACAAAAACAGACAAGCTTTTCCCTTAATTTTATCAACTTGAAATACTTCTCGTTTTTTAGATAATTTAGAAACAGTACAAATATTTAAAGTATCGGAATTTACCGGATAATTATCTAAATTTTTTGTATTCTCAAATTTTTGACCTATTACCACAGGTACGCCATTTTTTTGTCCAATGCCTGAAATAACAACGTACACGTCATTTTCAAGTATGCAGCAATTGTCTGGAGAATTTATGCTAAATTCTACATTTGGCAACAGCAATTTTCGATGAGCATTACCACAATTGAAAGGCAACTCTCTTTTTAATTCATTTTTTAATGTAGGGTTTTGAACCTTCTCTTTTTTTTTTGGACAGCACCCTTCTTTCAATCTTCGATGTAACTGCTGTAATGGCTTATTACGCTTTTTAAAAATTTTTTTAATAAATTGCATATAATTTTCAAATGCAAAAGCACTGAATGTATCCAATGGCCCGCCATTATTTAGACAATCCTGGGCTAAATGTGTCAGACTGTGTAAATTTATTGTGATATACTCATCTCCATAGTATTTTGCAAATTTACTTACAAACTTTCTTAACAAATTATCTGCGACGTGATTATTTAATTTGTAATGAATAGGATCACAAAGTATTCTGATCGCACAACTAAATAAATTAAAGTGCTGGTATAATTTTTTAGGCAAAACTTTCTTTAATATAACTGGACCTGCATACAGCAAAAAGTAGCGTAAGACAGTAGCTTTCCAGCGGCCAATCTCTGTTAAAGGCTGAGGTTTACGATTAAATTCTTTAGGCAAATGTTTGCCAAAAATTAAAAAAGCATTCGATACAATTTGCAATGCCCTTGAACCTAGCATTGGTCTTACAGTCCTTTTTTTATTTCCTCTAAACCATATTATTAGCATTAATCGCATGACACCGAGGCATACCGCATGCATATAATCGATCGGAAAGCTTTTCACCATATCAATGTCAAGATCCTCAAAAGGAGATTTCCCACGATGGTGCTCTATTTGATCTCTGTTGCGAAAGCTATCATCGGTTCTTAGATCGCAATTCTGATCCAAAAAAATTGTCCTGTTTTTATAACTATCTCCCACCACTACACAATGAGTACATCCATAAAAACCAGTATAATATTTTGTACAAGTACACTTATTTTTTGCTGGAATGTCACAAATTATTAGATTTAATTTAATCTTGTATCTAACGCCATTATAGAATAATCTTTTTGTTTCGAGTTCTTTTAATTCTTCTATTAGCTTATCCAAAAATGGTGATGCTTCGTTTGGTTCGCTTGAACCAAAATAAGCACCAATTACAAAAGGCGAAATAGTTTCATTACCAATTATTTTACCAATTATTGGCCAAAGTTTCTGGTTACTACTACTGCTCAATGGTAAACCATCTATTCCAATATCAATTTGAATATTTTCCTGTAGAGTATGTTTTTTTAAAACGTCCTTAATGGCTTCTTTTAAGCCATAATGAAAATATTCCCCATCATCGCAGGGTACAATTTCTGTTCTTCTGGGAGTTCCTACCAAGGCACGTCGGTCATTGGGAAGTTCCTTATGCCCTATGTTTTGAAGAATTCTCAGAAGCTCGTTGCATAGTTCACGAGTAAGTTTCAAAGCCAATTCTTTTAAATCTTTAAGTAGCGGACAATATTTAGATATCAAACATTTTTCTGTATTAACAACTTTTTCCTCAACAAATTCTTCTTCAGACTCATCAGAGTCTTCGACATCTTCAAATTCTGAGCTACCACTCGAATCACTGCTTGATTCCCATTCTTCGTCATTGTCATCGCATATCTGAAAATCATAAAAGGTATTTAGGATAGCATCTAATGCTTCTTCAACTTCATTTTCATCGTTATTAATTTCCATTTCTTCATCATCTAAACTTTGTAATTCATCAACAGGTTTTTCTGCTTCATTTGGAATGTTCGCAAAATTTTCAACATGTTCATGATTACCAACATTTTCAATATTTTCAGATTCCATTTCATCTTCCCAGTCTGAACAAAAATTATCTATTTCTTCTTTACATTCTTCAATATTTATTCTTAATTGATGAGCTGTACTGCACTCTGAATACGGCTTTCTGGGCATCTGAAAAAAAATGTGTAAAAGCATTGGATTCAAAAAATTTTTTAAAATAATAACGCTAGTTAACGTAACGCTAGTCTAATCGTAATTTTTAAAAAACTTATAACCGGTTTGTGTAAACACAACCTAAATGCATGGAACATGTTTACTTCCAGGTGAGGACTAGGTATAATATAAATGTTACTCAACATTAAAATACAATTTTCTAATTTTATAATTTGTAATTATCACTTTACTAGCTGTTAAGATTCTAAACCCAAACAATTTTGATTCCCTAAACTTAAATTATCCTAAATCCCTAAATCTATATTATTCTAAGTCCATAAACCTGTATTATCCTAAGTCATGAAGCCCAGATTTTTCAAAGTCTCCGAATTATTATAAGTCTTATTTGACCCTCCCCCCTTTAATAGGACCAATTCCCCCCCCCCTTAAATAGGACACATTTGACCCCCCCTTAATTTTCAAGTTCTGAAGTACACCCTCCCAATAAACATGTTCCATGTTAAAAAGATTTACTTTTCTTTATGTTAAAAACGATAACTTGCGGTATGGTCAAATATGACCCATAACCCAATTTACTGTCAATGGAGCTCTAAAATCTACCCTACTAAACGTGCAAATAATGCAGTAAATATTAAAATGCAATACAAAGTTCATTTTTGCACATAAGGCCTTAAAAAGAAATTTTTTATTAATAATTTCTATTTCAAACGTTTTGGCCAATTAAAAATTAACTTATACAAAAAAAAACATATATTTATGAAAATAATAACTAAACAGGCAATAATGGAAATTGTAAAATTATTTTTAATGTTATTTAAATAAAAAAATTACGTTGAAAAACATACTGACAAATACTGACATAATTTTAATAGACAAAATCATGCATAATATTTTAATGATTACATTTCCAATAAGAAGAAATATAAGTAAATAGAGCTTTCGTATAAATTTGATAAATTTGCAAACTCAAAAGGTAAAAATATGTCGTTATTTGCAAAAATTAATCTGTACTAGCCTTTTAACTTTTATTATTTACAAAACTATGCACTGTCGGGTGTTTAACTTGTATTTTGTACTTGGAATTTCAATAAAATTAGATTAAAAGTAATGTATAAAATTTTTTGATTGAATTTTGCTTAAAAATGCAAGCTAAGTAATCCGACAGTGCATGCATACAAATTTTAAAGCGTTTTTTATATTCGGCAATTTTATGACGTTTTATTTAAAAAAAAAAAAACCTTTAAACAAATAGAAGATGAGGAATAATATAAAATAAATAATTTAAAAAAATATATAAAATTAATATTACTTTTCTTACCTTTGCAAAGTTTTCGTACTGTAAAGTAAAATATAATTAAGTTTATTACAGGTTATAGGCTGTTAGATCTGTGCAACATTGAATTTCTCAGCTTTTTTATCTCATATAGTTACAGTTTAACCTAAAATATAAATAAATACTTTGGTGAATTATTAAAGAAATTTTATCTTAATAGTACATTACACATTTAGGAAGGAAAGTTGAACGTTCGTCCCTGTGTATGACTTGTTATATTACACAGGAGCGGGCATTGAACTTTCAACCCATATTGCGTATACTATTTTTCTGTATACTTGGTCGAAAGTGAGTTTAAGTATGCCACTGAAAATCTTTAAATTTTCATAACCTACCCCTAGAGTAAGCTACATTCTAGGGGTAGATTAAACTAAATTTTGAGAGTCTAGGGAGCAAAGCTTTCACAAAAGAAATCATAAAAGCCTCCATAAAAAAGGATTAAAAAAAGTATATAAAAAAAATTTGCGAATGCGAAAAACGAGGGGGCGTTAACTCGGAAGTAAAAAGTACTAACACTTCCAAATGTACTTCCACCGAAAAATAAAATTTACGGAAAATTAACTTTTAATACATTATAAGGGGTTTTCGGGGGTGCTGAATTCGAATCAAGCACCCAAATTTCGAAATTCCAAATTGCGGCCTCAAAATTGGCCAATTTTAAAAAATATACGCCGAATATTTAACAGCAAATATAAAATTACTTTATATACATTACATGGGGTTTTCGGGGATCCTGAGTTCGAATTTGGCAACCAAATTTCGAAATTCAAAATGGCGGCCTCAAAATTGGCCAGTTTTTTAAAAAATTCGCCGAAGATTTAACAGCAAATATAAAATTACTTTATATACATTACATGGGGTTTTCGGGGCTCCTGAGATCGAATTTGGCAACTAAATTTCAGAATTCAAAATGACGGCCTCAAAATTGGCCAATTTTTAAAAAAATACGCTGAATCCTTAAGATCAAATATAAAATTACTTTATATGCATTACATGGGGTATTCGGGGGTCTCGTTTATTGAAAGCATAATTTCTAGATTTAAAACCAGAAATCGAGCCAGAAATATAATTATTTCTATTTTATAATTTAGAAAAACGATCCAGTTACCCTCAACAGGCAACTTTTGGTTAATTTTAGCAATTTTGTGCGGATTTTTATTAAATATTTAAAATTTCATGATTAATTAACACACAAAATGTTCCGTTTATCCACAATAGGCAAATTTTGGTAACTTCTAACAGTTTATTTGGAATTTTCCTTGATTATATTATGTTCTTAATCTCACTTATTAACACTAAAATGGTATCCAGTTTTACCAGATATGGACCAATCACCCACAATATAAAAAAATAACACGACAAGCCTTACACTAAAATAACCTAAGAAAGTAGGCTATCATAAAATAACGACATGTCAAGCCTTACAGTAGCGTAACCTAAGGAAGTAGGCTAAAATAAAAAACGACACGTCAAGCCTTACAGTAGCGTAACCTAAGGAAGTAGGCTACAATAAAAAACGACACGTCAAGCCTTACAGTAGCGTAACCTAAGGAAGTAGGATATAATAAAAAACGACACGTCAAGCCTTACACTAGCGTAACCTAAAGAAGTAGGATATAATAAAAAACGACACGTCAAGCCTTACACTAGCGTAACCTAAGGAAGTAGGATATAATAAAAAACGACACGTCAAGCCTTACACTAGCGTAACCTAAAGAAGTAGGCTATAATAAAAAAATGACACGTCAAGCCTTACACTAGTATAACCTAAGCAAGTAGGCTATAATAAAAAAAAAGACACGTCAAGTCTTACAGTAGCGTAACCTAAGGAAGTAGGCTATAATAAAAAACGACACGTCAAGCCTTACAGTAGCGTAACCTAAGGAAGTAGGCTACAATAAAAAACGACACGTCAAGCCTTACAGTAGCGTAACCTAAGGAAGTAGGCTACAATAAAAAACGACACGTCAAGCCTTACAGTAGCGTAACCTAAGGAAGTAGGCTATAATAAAAAACGATACGTCAAGCCTTACAGTAACGTAACCTAAGGAAATAGGCTATAATAAAAAACGACACGACAAGTCTTACACTAACATAACCTAAGGAAAAAGACTATAATAAAAAAGCGACAAGTCAAGCCTACTAATTACATTTTGTAATTAGTACGACAATTTTGAGGCACTTTGGGTGGCTCACGGAGTTTATAAAAAACGAATAATATGAACTAAAATATACTGGAGATGAAGATAATTAAAAAACAAATCCATTGATCCCAAACAATACCCAGGTTCCCGGTTAATTAAAAAGAAATAACCAACTAAAAATTTTTAAGGTTAAACACGCGCTCTTATGGGAGTTGATATTGTTTTACTTCGAACTCATTCAATAACGAAATAAAATTGTGCACACGTGTTATTTAATAAAAGTAGAATTTTTTCCAAGAAAAAAATACAATAGTTGCTGATCAAATTATAAACACATAATTTTAGTCGTAGGCTCCTTTCAATAAAATATTTTGTATTTAAAAAATTTTGTTTATACCACACTTATTATATAAGAAAATGCTCGAGAAAATGCATTATTATTAATAATAACTTCTAAATATTCGCATACCCATAAAATAATTAATAAAATTTAATTAATTAGTTATGCCCCCCTCTTATGTTATCCTAAAATATACGGACCTAAAACCGGGAGCCACCTTAAATATAATTTTCTCTTATAAAAAATAACCCTTGAGATGAGTGTAAGTCTGATGAAATAAAAAAATAAATCAATCTTCCAGCCAGCTACCAGCTCTAGTTGTAATTTAAATTATTATCGGTTACTTATATTTTTTGGGTCACTAAACACGAATATGATGTTTGTTTTTACTTAAAATGCACCAGTTGCCCACATTAAATATCTTTAGGGAATTGCTATGCATTCATCTTCTATTGTGGAGAATAATAACAATTTAGGTAAAAACGAATGTCGCATTCGTGTTCAGTAGAGCGTGTTTTAATTTTTTGTTTTCGAGATTTTTTTGCACTCCCCACATTTGGATATTTTGGTCATAAAAATCCCCCCTCTTCAAGGATTTTACCCGTACCACCGAGCACTTAAAGTTTCCCATTTCCCAATTTTGACTTTTCAGTTTTCTAATTTTTTAACATGCTTTAAGATTTTTTTAAACACTAGCCAGCAGATAGAAAATGATGTTTAGACATACTATAATATTAAAAAATGATCATTTTATTTTATTTTTTTTTAAAATACTTTTGTCCCTTCCTTTTAAAATCAATTTAATAATAAAAATATATAATACAGAAAATATAGTAAATTTAACAACTAGATTGCAGTTTAGTTGGGAATTTAAATTTAATATTAAATTTTGAAAAAGAAAATGTCTGAAATTTACTAAAATTTGTTCATAGGAAACTCTAAGAATTCAGGGAATTTAGTTTGAAAAATACTGGAAAATTTTAAAAAATAGTCTGGAATGTCAGGAAATTTTAAAACTTCAGTTCGGTGGCCACCCTGACTATACCATTGCATGAGGTTATGTTGGTGTAACTATCAGATTTATTGGATCTGATAATTAATGATTTGAAAAATTTTTTATTAAATTTTTGTCACCAAAAAAAAAACTCGAAAAAAACTGACCTGCTACTTAATTATTTAAAAAGTTTTGTCTCCAAATTTTACGTAGTGTTGGTGTAAGGCTTGACTTGTCGCTTTTTTATTATAGTCTTTTTCCTTAGGTTATGTTAGTGTAAGACTTGTCGTGTCGTTTTTTATTATAGCCTATTTCCTTAGGTTACGCTACTGTAAGGCTTGACGTGTCGTTTTTTATTGTAGCCTACTTCCTTAGGTTACGCTACTGTAAGGCTTGACGTGTCGTTTTTTTTTGTACCCTACTTCCTTAGGTTACGCTACTGTAAGGCTTGACGTGTCGTTTTTTTTTTGTACCCTACTTCCTTAGGTTACGCTACTGTAAGGCTTGACGTGTCGTTTTTTATTATAGCCTACTTCCCTAAATCCCCACAAAATTGCTAAAATTAACCAAAAGTTGACTGTTGAGGGTAACTGGATCGTTTTTCTAAATTATAAAATAGAAATAATTATATTTCTGGCTCGATTTCTGGTTTTAAATCTAGAAATTATGCTTTCAATAAACGAGACCCCCGAATACCCCATGTAATGCATATAAAGTAATTTTATATTTGATCTTAAGGATTCAGCGTATTTTTTTAAAAATTGGCCAATTTTGAGGCCGTCATTTTGAATTCTGAAATTTAGTTGCCAAATTCGATCTCAGGAGCCCCGAAAACCCCATGTAATGTATATAAAGTAATTTTATATTTGCTGTTAAATCTTCGGCGAATTTTTTAAAAAACTGGCCAATTTTGAGGCCGCCATTTTGAATTTCGAAATTTGGTTGTCAAATTCGAACTCAGGATCCCCAAAAACCCCATGTAATGTATATAAAGTAATTTTATATTTGCTGTTTAATATTCGGCAAATTTTTTCAAAAACTGGCCAATTTTGAGGCCGCAATTTGGAATTTCGAAATTTGGGTGCTTGATTCGAATTCAGCACCCCCGAAAACCCCTTATAATGTATTAAAAGTTAATTTTCCGTAAATTTTATTTTTCGGTGGAAGTACATTTGGAAGTGTTTGAAGTACTTTTTACTTCCGAGTTAACGCCCCCTCGGCGAAAAATTAAAAAAATAAAAACAATTTTTTTGACAATTTTTATTTTAGCCAAAAAATCCAGAGCAGCGGAAAACGAGCATTTTTTTTATTTTCGGTTAAAAATTCATATCTCTGGCCCTAATGGATATTAAGAAAAAATATTTAAGGGTTTCAAGCTTCACATATATATCTATTATATAAAAATTGATGGGCTTTATGGGAGCTGCCATCTTGTGGACAGTATAAAGACCAATCAAATTTCTTGTTTACAAATTTGAATTTTTCTATTTTCTTTATATTTTTTTGATATTTTTTTTAATTAAGCTAAGGGGAAATTATAATGCGGGCGAACAACGTGAGCACGATATAGTCTATCTTTAAAAAAATCTACCCAGATTTGCATCCCTTGCAGAAACTATAATTATTTCACAACCTGAAAATTGGGGTTTTTTCGAGTAAAAAAATTTTTTTAAATTGAAGGTTTTTTGGGATAAAAACCCACTTAGGGGCATTAAATGTTCAAAAAAGTTATTTAAAAATATACTTTAAACTTTGTATAAGTAAAGAAAAAAAAAAATTTGCAAAAAAAAAATAAGTTTGTTGGTCGAAATACAATTAAATTTTGGAAAAGTAAAAAAATGGATTTTTTTAGCGAAAACGGGTCAAAAACACGTATTTTTATATATTACATTCATTTGTACATGAAAAAAGTATAATACATGAAGAAATTACTTCATTTGGAGCAAAAATAACAAAAATTTTTACTTCCAAGAAATAGGAAAATAAATCACGTCCTCTCACGTAAAAAGATTACAAAATTAAGCTTAATATTTTTACGTGGGCTGGCTCCTCTATGACGATTTTGGACTCGGTCCAACTTTGCAACCACAGTATGGACAAACGGCTAAACCAAAACTGACACGGCTTGGCAGGTGTTCATAGAAAGGTTCAAAGTTTTTTTGGAGGGGTCGCCAACCATTTCCCATTGCCCATTTCTGAGATTCACGTAGTTCGTAAAAGTGCGGTGACGATATCATTACAGAGGTCCCACGGAGGGTTAACAATTAATATGTGACTAAAAGTATAAATTTTGGCTTCAAAAACATTGCTGAAACCAAGCACTTTCGACCGAAGTAGTTCAAAGAAAATTTATAAGTTTATTTGATTCAATTGTTAGTATTAATTATTTAACAATCACTGTAACAATTTTGGAAAATTTTTTGTCATAATTTTAGTACCTCTTCTCCTTTAAATTGCATTTTTTATACAATCTGAATATTCTTTCCTCTTTATACTGTAAATATTAAGTACTTTCTGTTACTAAGTTACTTTGTTCAATAGATTTTATGTAAGTTAAAAAAACTGGGCTCATACAATTAATAGAAAACTAAACTCACTTGAAAATTAAAGCAATTTATGGAAAACGGAAAAAATTTTTAGTGTCATACGGTTAAAAAATAATTTTTGGCTTTAGGTGGCAGGTCGTACCCGAGGGAAAAAAGGTGTCTTTTTCTGGTTAGGTTTTCGGGTAGAAACAATTGAGATAATTTTTTCAAAATTGGCACTTTATTAGATTATAAGTTGCTAAACATTTTTTTTTTTTTTAATTTTTTTTATTTTTTTCCAAAATGGCGCCGAGTACAGGTGCTCAAAGTGAGGCCTCACTTTTCATTGTGTACACGATAACTCAAAAAATAATTAAGATATGTTCCTAATTTTTTGGCTACACTTTTAAAATAAAATTATCTTCTGGATTGATGGATTCAAATTTTGGAAAATGCAAAATTCTGAAAATTATTTAATTTTTTTCAAAAATTGCAATTTTTTTCACATGTTTTTTTTAAGAAAAAAAAAAGGGACATTTTTTGGAAAAATCATTTCATCAATCCAGATAAAAGTGTAGCCAAAAAATTAGGAAGATATCTTAATTATTTTATGAGTTATCGTGTACACAAATCGAAAAACGTTGTTTCGAGAAAAACGCGTTTAAAGTTTAAAATACTGTATGTTACGCCTTTCGCGGTGTCTCGCTTAATCTTCTATAACCTCCTTATTATTCAAGATATCATTATAAAAATTTTTTTTCATATTCTTAAGATGTTTTTGAACCCACAAAAACCAAAACCAAAAAATCGATTTTTTTTCCTCGGGTACGACCTGCCACCTTAAGGGGGGGATGTAACGTTTTACGTTGAATCTGAATCTGCCATCATACTTTCAGAAAAACTTTTTTAAAATTACTTAGGGTGCATTTTATTTGACCAACACTGTGCAATTATTCAATACTTCTGCAAAAGGAGTAAGAACATGACTGAAAACGTTAAAAAAAATTTTTTTTCTTCAAATTTTCATGTCATTTGCTGCAGCAGTATACATAATATAAACGAAAAACGGACATGGCCGTGAATAACCAAAAATTTCCGTAGCAGAAACTACATTTTTTTCGGTGCTGCTAGAACTGCTAACTTTACAGAATTAAATTGTTAAATAAGTAATTTTAATAATTAAAATCATTTTACATAAATAGAAAAAATAAAATATATGTATGATTTCAATACTTACTTTATTTTCAAAAATGTGTTTACACGAGGTTTCTTGACTCTTCACGTGTTCGTAAATAAATTAGAAACAAACATTGCACTATTGATTTTGTGAATCAATTAGTTCTAATCAATTAATCTAAATTTAAGGAAGCCAAATTCGACTAAAACGTTTGGTATATTAAAAAAAAAAAATTTTATATGAAAGAATGAATTATAATAAAGGACTTTCTTTCTAATATAGTCCTACAACAACAAACTTTCGTTCACAATCGTGCAGTTCCGCCAGGTTTGGAATAATACATAGTAATATATATGTTACACCCCAAACGTGTAATTGACCATTTCATTAATTGGTCAAAAATCTTCAATTTTTTTACCCGATTTGGTCAATAACATTAGAATGAATAACATTTAAGTACAAAGAAGTCGTTTTATATTCTTTAATTTTAATATTTAATAATTAAAAATGCATATTAATAAAAAAATTATTACAAGTCTAAATGAAAAAAAAATTTAAGTACAAATTTCTAAAACTAAAATATATAATTAATTAGAAAATTTATATTTAAATGGAAAATGTAAGTAATTATTCACATTACCGATTATATCTTTTTTTTTTTGTATAATTTGCGATTTAAAATAAAATTAGTCGTAAAAATACTAAAAAATGTGTTTATTATGTAATAATATTATTGCAAAAAAAATTATTTTAATTTTACAAATTATGAAAAAACATTGTTATTATAGGTTATGGTACTTGCTAAAACTTCACTGAATTTTCACTGAATAATTAATGATTGAATATGGTAACTTAGATAAAATAAATTGGAAGTATAATCTTTGACAATTTATTTATCATATTTAATTAGTTTTATCTCCCTGTGTCATCATTATCATACTTTTTGTAAGCTCTAAATATGGATTTAAAGATTTGAACGCATATAAATAAAAAAGATATATAATTTAAGATTATTTATTAAAAACTTCGCCAATTTTCTATAATATCTATGGTTTCTTTCATTTTTTCACTTTATTATAACATTGTACTTTTTTTTAAATGAAATTCAATAAAGTATCCAACCTTTGTTTTAAATTGTGTTTAAATTAAAAAATGTAGAAAAATAATTAATAAAAAAAAAAAAAAAGAAACAGTGAACTCAGCTGTACGCGCGCGTTATTGAGAATATTACACTATGCATGCTAAATATTATATTTATTCAATTTTAATTATTGATCAAATGTTGTAAATAAATTCAATATTTCCGTTTGGGGTGTAACATATATAAATAGCATATTCTTTGATACCAGTTGGTATCAAAATGGTATACGTATACTACATAAATGTACATACAATACATGTAAAATTCATAAAGATGAATTCACATGAAGCAAATTTACCGGATATTCGTCACTTCGTAGTCAAAACAGAGATTACACTAATTCAAAAAAGAATTTTTATAAATTTAAATAAAAGTTTTGAGATATTATGAAATTTTCGTGATACATTAATCGCTTTAATTTTAGACTTCTTTTGTAAATTTTTTTCTTGGAGGAAAGTTTTTGTCTTGTTACCCCAGTAGTTCATTATGTACATAGTTCATTTATTCCTCCCTAATATTAATTTAAACCCTCGTGGTCTATTTCTACATTATTTATTTGCAAAGTTATGCAAATTTTATTCTGGGCGTTGACCACCTTAATTAGGGAGTTGAAGATATAAATTTAGAGCCTGTCATTAATAGGGGGTAAATGTAATACTTAATAAATAAAGTTCACAAGCAGAAAGAATTGAAAACGATGCGTAACAAAATTAAACTTCTAAATAAACAAAATGATTATTTGATACTATTTTATTAATTTAAATACTTTTGAGTTAAGAAAAAATATTTTTCAGTAATTTCTACTTATATAATATAAGCATTAAATAATACATTTATGGGTACTTTTCACAGGAATGATATACACACTCATGGCCTATATATTTACTTGTATCTGATATGAAAGCTCTTTTGCATTTTTTTCTTTTACAAAGTAAATAAATAATATTTTTTAAAAGTCTAAATCAACTGCGTATGCATTGGTAAGTCAACAAAAAAATTTTTTTTGGCAACGAAAAAATAGAAAAATTAAAAATTCAACAATAAAAGCTTTTTCAAAGAAAAATTGCAATTTTAAATTATTAAAATGCTTACACAGAATAAAAGATTTCATAATCTGGACGGACATTTTCTCAAAGTGTATGCAAAATTTTACTTAATGCATCTTGTTCAGTAACGTGTTTTGAGGAAAAAATAAGGTACCTAAAGTATGAGAAAATTTGGTGGCTTCAATCAAGAGCAATTTGAATATTAGATTCAAAATGTCAAACTGTACATGTCAGAACCGTCCGCATAAATAAAAAATTCAATAAGAATAAATTATATATTTTAACATTTGTAGCAGTACCATTAAAAATTATAGATATTTAGACCTTGTTTCAAAAACAAACAAAAAAAACGCTGCCAAGTGATTGGCACTATGGTTCCTCATTAACAATAGCAAAATATTTATAATGGTCTATTTTATCTAATAAAAATTATAATTTGAGATATCAGTATTTCATAAAAAAAAGTTAAATACCGTATTTTAAAAGAAAAAAAATGTTGCTGTGATTTAATGTTTTTTATTTAACAAATTTTTAGAAAAAAATTTCAATAAACTAGGTATTACACTTAAAAAAAAAACAATATTACAGATTTTTTAATTTTTTTGTTTTATTAATATAGAGAAAAAAATTTTGAAAATTTTCGGTATCAGATCCAAAAAATTACTATGAATAGAAATTAATTAGGTACTACGTCCGAACAAAAAAAAAATTTGGTATTCTTTGTATTTTTTTGTGAAAAAAATTTTGGGAAAAAAATTTTCAAAAAATTAATTATCAGACTTGAGATATCGAGTAAAAACCATACTTTCAAATATAAGTACTTTTATGGAAATAAATGAGGTAATACACCTAAATTAAAAAAAAAAAAAAAAGTATTTTGAAATCTCTTGATGAAAAAATTTTCGAAAAAAAAAATTAGATCTTAATTCCATAATGGTTGTTAAATACCACCGATTGCAAAAATTTCAAATATTAGTACTTTCATGGAATTAAAGGAAGTATTACACTAAAAAAAAAAAAAATATTACAGATTTTTTATTTTTTTTGTTTTTTTAATTTTGAGAAAAAAATTTTGAAATAATTAAGTTTCAGGTCCAAAAAATTACTATAAACGATATTTCTAAAACTAGTACTCTCATAGAAATCAATTAGGTACTATACATCCAAAAATAAAAAAAAATTAAGTTTTTTTTGTATTTTTTGGTGAAAAAAATATTGGGAAAAAAATTTTCAAAAAATTAGTTATCCGATTCGAGTTATCGAGTAAAAATCGTACTTTCAAATATAAGTACTTTCATGGAAATAAATGAGGTATTACATCCAAATTAAAAAAAAAAAAAAGTAGTTTGAGATTTAATATTAAATAAAATTTGATGAAAAAATTTTTGAAAAAAAAATTAGATCTGAATTCCATAATGGTTGTTAAATATCACCGATTGCAAAATTTTCAAATATTAGTACTTTCATAGAAAAATACTAAGTATTACGTCCTAAAATAAAAAAAATTTTGGCATTTTTTGTATTTTTTGGCAACAAAAATTTTGAGAAAAAAATTTTGAAAAAATTAGGTATCAGGTCCAAAAAAATGCTATAAACCATAGTTCTAAAACTAGTACTCTCAAAGAAATAAATTAGGTACTACGTCCAAAAAGAAAAAAAAAATTAGTGTTTTTTGTATTTTTTTGTGAAAAAAATTTTGAGAAAAAAATTTTCAAAAAATTAGTTATCAGATTCGAGATATCGAGTAAAAATCGTACTTTCAAATATAAGTACTTTCATGGAAATAAATGAGGTATTACATCCAAATTAAAAAAAAAAAAAAGTAGTTTGAGATTTTTTGATGAAAAAATTTTTGAAAAAAAAATTAGGTCTTAATTCCATAATGGTTGTGAAATTTCACCGGTTACATACATACACACACACACACACACACACACACACACACACACACACACACACACACACACAGACTTTTTTTAAAAACCGGTTTTTTAGCTTCCTGAGGTCCCAAAACGTGCTTATACGCCAAAAAATCAAAAATCAAAATTTCATCTATCACAAAGGTTCCTCTATGAGGAACCAATATAAAATAATTTAAAAACAAAGATAATAAGTTTTTTACTGTAAACAATAATAAAATATATAGTTCGAGTGAAAAACACGCATGTATAAGCGAATTGTCATATGATTTGTTAAATTAGTTGGATGATTAAATGCTTTTCCACATTCTTTACATTTATATGGGTTTTCACCTGTGTGTATTTTTTGTTTGTTTTGTAATAGTACCTAAATTAAAAGCCATTTCTAATTCCTTGCATTTATAAGGTTTTTCATTTGTGTGAATTCTTATAATTATATGATTCTTAAGATTGCTTGACTGCGTAAAAGCTTTTACACATTCTTTAAATTTGTACGATTTTTCTCCTGTATAAAATCTTTTGTGTAAAGTAAGATTACGTATAAGATATTATAAGCTTATATTATAAATAATTGTTGTTTTGTGTATAAAACAAGAACTTATATTATAAGTTTTTCACCTGCGTGTATTCTTTTGTGTTTTGTAAGACTATCTGATTCATTAAAAGCTTTACCACATTCTTAACATTTATATGGTTTTTCACCTGTGTATTCTTTTGTGTTTTGTAAGGCTATCTGATTCATTAAAAGCTTTTTCACATTCCTTGCATTTATAAGGTTTTTCATTTGTGTGAATTACTTTATGAGCTTTGGGCTGCTTGACTGTGTAAAAGCTTTTATCTGGCTTTTATTTATGAAAAATAGAGAGTTTATGTGAAAAGAAGCCATGCATATAAATAAATGTTTAAAAAGCTGATAAAAAAAGTTAAATTTATGAAAAGCTGTATATAAAAAATTATCCGACTTAGTACAAATTTATAAATATTTGAGAGCCCTCAATAAAAACATATAGAATTAGTTGAAATCAATCCCTGATAAGTATTTAAATCAAAAAATAAAAAGTACAAAAATAAAAAAAGTACTGCTTATATAAAACCGTAAACCGTATTGATCTGAAAAAGCTGGATATCTTTGTATCCACATCTTTAGTTTAATAAATTGTCAATGCCATGTGAATTGTAAAGATGAGGAACAAAGGGGGTACTTATTAACCATTTTTAACTGCATAGTCAATAAAATTTCAAAGCGCAGTGATAATGTTGTGAACGTAATATTCAAAAGTTCCTGATTTTTATCTCTTTGCTTTATGTTAATCTAAATAACCTTAGTTAATTTCAAGATATTAAATTCTCTGATTGAAGAGTTAAAGAAGGTAGACATATTCTAAGGCTATTTTTTTTTAATTACATAAAGCGAGGAAGATAGGAAAAATCAGAAAGTTTTGAAAAGAACGTTCAGAACATGCCTGCTGATTTTAATTTTGATTTCAAATGCAGTCGATAATCATTAAATTCCAGAACATCCAGAAGATCCAGAACAGAATCAGGAACAGAGTTAGTACTTGCTTAATACTTTAATGAAGCTCTGTTTCAGAAGACTTGAATGTTTTTATCCAAGTTAGCATTATCAAAAGTATACTTGTATCTTGCTTGCAATATTAATAATAAACTTTGCTTGTAAAATTTGAAAGGTATAACTTGTGTCCGAATGGTAGATCAAAATATACTTTGCATACAAAAAAGATAGATCGATATAAATTACTTACCATCTGGGGTGCAAGTAACACAGCCTCTGAGCTGACCATGACCTTCCTCGAAACCTATTGATATAGAGCATCCAGGCAACAAATGAACAGCTTTCTTGCAAAAATAGCAGCAGTGAGCATCCGCTGAAGGCTCATGATTATTAGCACATGCTACGCAAATAACCTCTAACGTTTTAGTAGGCATGACCTGATAAATAAATAGGAAAATTTATAAAAATTAATAAAATAAAGTAAGAAAATAAAATTAAAAGCCTATTGTTGAAAGAAATAGGTTAATGTATCGTTATATTTTCAAGAAAAAACTGAAATAATTTCACTTACTTGATTATTAATGTTTTTTTATTTTTACCGAATGCAATAATCGATATTATAATTAAAATTAATTATAATTTTTTTTGCTTTAAAGAACTTGTTTCAACTTGAATGCAAATTGTAACGGCTTATTCTTATGAATAAAAATTTAAAATTTACTAATGCGATCAAGAGAAAAACTGAACTTATTACGCAATACACTTGCCGCCAAAACTGTGCATAAAAATCATTTTTGACGTGCTGTTTGCAGTGTTCGTTAAACAAAGGATATCCTGCATCAAGGGATAAAAAAGCATGTAATGTAACTCGTCTATAATAAAATCTACTTTATCGACCGTTGATCGCGACCATAACAAAGAATTGTTTATAGCGTGTTATATCAGAATAAACACATCAAATCCATGTAAAGAAATTTAATTGAATAATAAAAATGAAAAATTAAAAGAAAATTTATCACTGCAGCAAAATGTTATTACGCCATATAAAGAAGTTACAGCTTTGTATGTCGAGAAGTTATTATTTAACAGTCTTTTCAAGTGTGGAGAAAATATTAAATAGAAAAAATTTTTTAAACAGTTTTGTCTATATTGTATAACTATAAAAATAATATTTAGGATTAAATTTATTTTTAAATTAATCAAAATGACTGAAGAAAAAGTTGTATCTCAAGAATATAAATTGGAAGCTAATACTGTACTGAGATTTGAACTAGAAGGAAACTCTGAAAAAATTACTATTGAGGTTTGTTATTTATTTGAGTTAGGAATAATTTATAAATTAATTTGATTTAAGACATATATTAAAATAAATCCTTTATATTTCAGTTGAAATCTGGACTCGCTGAAGTGTTTCGTACTGAATTAGTAAAAGGTAAAAAATATAGAGTTAACGTCGGGTGCTAAAATTGCAAATTTTACTTGGCAGGTTGTACAATAGAAATAGTTGGAAAAACCTATGTATAATATACTGCAGAAGAAACTCCAATGTGTTTGTACTTAAACTGTCATGCTGCAATGTAGAAATTAAGAGAAATTGTAGAAAAGGAAGATAAATGAGCGGGCATTACAATAATAGTTGGTTCTGCAGATATTGGGAAATCGACTTAATGTAGGATACTATTAAATTAATGCAGTTCGAATGGGTAGACGACCAATTTATGTTGATTTAAATGTTGACCAAGCACATTACTATTCCAGGAACTGTAAGAGCTCTACTTGTTGAAAGGCTATCAAATATTGTTGATGGATTTAGTCAGCAAGCACCTTTAGTATTTCATTTTGGTCACAAAATTCCTACAGCTAACTCTTTGTTGTATAACCTTCTTATTTCAAGATTAGCAGAAGTTTATTCAGATAGTTTACAGGCAAATAAGAAGCAAAAGTTTCAGGAATTGTAATTAATACATGCGGTTGGATTAAAGGCGCTGCTTACAAAAGAAACGAGATGTGATAAATCAATTAGGGAATATTTTTATGGATCAAAAACGGCTCTATATCCTCATAGTTTTAAATGAAATAAAATGGAGAGATGCAAAGCTTTTCAAAATTGGAGCACCAATTTTACCTTCATCTTGCATGCCTTTATGAATGAAAGCGGAAGATAATTTGACTAAATTAGCTGCTGTTTCACAAGGCCCTAATTTTATACATCATATATTGTCAATATCATTTGCTGATTCTCCAGAAGATGATGTAGTACAAATCAATGTTGCTGGATTTGTTTGTAAGTTAACTTATTTTTAAACAGATACTTTTTAATTTTCTTTTAATATTCATTTTATTTATAAATTCTTATTGTTATTTCAGAACTCATGTAGATGTTGAAAGACAAACTTTTACGATTTGAAGCCCGCAGCCAAGGCCTTTAACAAATCACATATTGTTAAGTGAAATTCAATTTATGGATACCAAATGGATACACATTAATAATTTTCTTTTGTACAAATAAAGTTTATATTTTTTAATTTAAAATAATATTTTTTTTTTTATTTTAGAAAAATTCCTGTACCGATAAGTTAAAAAATAGTAGCCTTTTAATTATGCTATAAAATAAAAAAATAATATAGTGAAATAACATAAGTTATTTCACTCATATTTAAAGAAACCGCATTGTACAGAATACAGTACCAATTTGTTTCAATGTTTTCAGTTTAAATTTTAAAATTACAATCTATATTTAATTTATGAAATACTTTCTCTTGAAAAGGATTCAGTCAATATTTTTTGAAGAGTATAGTTGGTTGTATAGAGAAATTTTAAATTTTAAACATAACTAAAGTAAATCGCGAAATTAATATTCTTAGAAATTAAGACAAGTGTGTGAAGACGGGTAAAACCTACAAAACATCCTAACATTTTTATTTTGTTTTTTATTTTTAATTTTCTATTAATTTTTAGTACTTACAAATTAAATTTAGTTTATTGCTTGTATTTATAAAAAAAATGTTTTCCCAAGCAAATCAATTTGAAGAAATAAATATTTACAATTTGAAGCTTTAAATAAAAGAAAAAATTCATTAATTACATTTGAAAAGTTAACATTTCTTTGCTATATATATGGTAAACGAAAAAAGTTAACAATTAATCTCTAACAAAAATAATCACAGTAATACGTGGTTATTTTTGTTAGAGAATAATATTTTATTTTATAATTATTTTTTTATATATAATTAAATATTTAAATTAAGCTTATTTAATTAAAAAAACAATTTTTTTTAAGGATATAATAGTTCTTTACGAGTTATTTACGAGTTCATATTTAGCTCGTAAAGAGTTAGAATCGTTTTACATTCAAGAGCTCGTGACGAGCTATATGAAAAAAAGTGTGCCTATTGGGTATATGCCAAAAAATAGAAAATAAAATTTTGACCTAACACAATGGTTCCTCTTTGAGGAACCAAAAAAAAAAAAAAATTTAATTTGGCAAAAATTTTAAAAAAATCAAGAAAAAACCATGTCGATTTTTATGAGAATTGGCGCGCATATTACCTCTCCTTAAAAATTTTCAAAATTTTTCGTTTCTTCTTCAAGAGAGGCGCGCGCAACTTTTTGCAAACAAAAACGAAGGTTCGCCATCTTTCTTATCATCTTATGAAGGAACACGCGCGCATCATTTGATGTTCACATTCACAAGGTTTTTCTCTTCTGTTCCTCATATAATGCAACAAAGAATTTTTCCTTTTTCTATTCTTAATATTTGTTTATATTTTGTATTATTAAAATTAAAAATACCCTGCCAACTAGCTGGCACTGAGGTTCCTCAAACAATGGGCTGTAATCTTAATTTACAAAAAATATTATTGATTACAACCATGCAATTATACATACATTTTTCGTTTTTAGTAGCTGGTAAAGTAGATTATTAAGATCATTTTGTTATTAAAGTGAAAATTCAATAGCGTCCATGGATTGGTCGCGCCGGCGTTAATGGATTTTAAATCATTTTTGCATAATTAAAAAGAGAGAAATATAAAAAAAGCTAATTTTATTTTTTTTTATAAAAGAAATGGTTGGTAACGATGCAAAAATTACAAATATTCGCTCAATTATCATAAAAAGATAGGAGTTTTTACCAGAATTTATAATAATTTCATATAATTTATTTTCTCAGTGTACTCCTTGCATTTGACCAATCTTCCGCAACAATGATAATAATAATAATAATAATATTTTGTAATAAAAAAAATAGCCACATTAATTGCTTCAAGATTTTAACATTATTTATATTATTTCTATTAATCACAAAATAATAAATTATTTAATTCTGTAAATTGTTTGATTCTTTTTAAAAAATGCCAATATAACTTTTAAATCTTAATTTTAAATTGCAAACATAACCATTTAATATTTTTAGGCTGTTTATTATTGTTTATAATTTCATTAAGCTGCATACATAAATAAACATAGCAACGAGCAAAATAATCCAAGGAAGTCAAAAAGAGGCAAGATTTCCATCACTCTTTCTTGTGTGTTATAATTTATATCAAAATAAAAAAAAAAATTGTGATCGGATACAAAAAATTACTATAATTTAAATTTCTAAAACTTGTACTCTCATTAAAATAAATTAGATATGTCAAATACGAAAAAAAAATTTGTATTTTTTGTATTTTTTTGTGAAAAAAATTTTAGAAAAAAAATTTTCAGAAAATTAAGTATCCGATTCGAGATATCATGTAAAAACCATACTTTCAAGTATAAGTACTTTCATGGAAATAAATGAGGTATTGCATCCAAATTAAAAAAAAAAAAGTATTTTGAGATTTTTTTAATAAAAAAATTTTTGGAAAAAAAAGTTAGGTATTCGTTCGATAATAAATTGTTTTGGAATATCACTGGTTACAATATTTTAAAATATTAGTACTTTCATAGAATTAAAAGAAGTATTACACCAAAAAAATATTGCAATTTTTTTTTTCTTTTTTTTTAATTTAGATAATAAAAATTTTGAAAAAATTAAGTATCAATTCCAAAATATTACTGTAAACGAGGTTCTTAAAACTAGTACTTCCATGGAAATAAATTAGGTACTACGTCCAAAAAGAAAAAAAAGTTTCGTATTTTTTGTATTTTTTTGTGAAAAAAATTTTAGGAAAAAAATTTTCAAAAAATTAAGTATCAGATTGGAGATATCAAGTAAAAACCATACTTTCAAGTATAAGTACTTTCATGGAAATAAATGAGGTATTACATCCAAAATAAAAAAAAAAGGGGGGGGGTTGAGATTTTTTGATAAAAAAATGTTTGGAAAAAAAATTAGGTCTTAATTCGATAATGGTTTTGAAATATCACTAGTTACAATATTTTCAGATAATTGTACTTTCATAGAATTAAATGAGGTATTACACCAAAAAAAAAAAAATATTGCAGTTTTTTTTATTTTTATTTTTTTTTAATTTTGACAAAAAAAAATTTGAAAAAATTAAGTATCATATCCAAAAAATTACAATAAACAAGGCTCTTAAAAGTAGTACTTCCATGAAAATAAATTAGGTACTACGTCCAAAAAGAAAAAAAAAATTGGTATTTTTTGTATTTTTTTGTGAAAAAAATTTTAGAAAAAAAAATTTCAGAAAATTAAGTATCAGATTGGAGATATCAAGTAAAAACCATACTTTCAAGTATAAGTACTTTCATGGAAATAAATGAGGTATTACATCCAAAATAAAAAAAAAAGGGGGGGGGGGGTTGAGATTTTTTGATAAAAAAATGTTTGGAAAAAAAATTAGGTCTTAATTCGATAATGGTTTTGAAATATCACTAGTTACAATATTTTCAGATAATTGTACTTTCATAGAATTAAATGAGGTATTACACCAAAAAAAAAAAAAATATTGCAGTTTTTTTTATTTTTATTTTTTTTTAATTTTGACAAAAAAAAATTTGAAATAATTAAGTATCATATCCAAAAAATTACAATAAACAAGGTTCTTAAAAGTAGTACTTCCATGAAAATAAATTAGGTACTACGTCCAAAAAGAAAAAAAAAATTGGTATTTTTTGTATTTTTTTGTGAAAAAAATTTTAGAAAAAAAAATTTCAGAAAATTAAGTATCAGATTGGAGATATCAAGTAAAAACCATACTTTCAAGTATAAGTACTTTCATGGAAATAAATGAGGTATTACATCCAAAATAAAAAAAAAAGGGGGGGGGGTTGAGATTTTTTGATAAAAAAATGTTTGGAAAAAAAATTAGGTCTTAAGGGAGTTGACGCGTGGAGGAAAGAAGATATATTTTTTTTCGGACTTCTTTCTTCCTCTCACGAGTTTCGTATAAGAAATTCCAAAATGTTTTTGTTTATATTTCTGTAAATAAACTCCTAAGAACTCTGAAATTTTTTCAGTGTGTTTTTATAATAATAAATTATATTTTAACCAAATATTATCAAAATCTGTTTTGTAAATTTTGTACAATACGTACTTATTTATATTACATACTTATTCACCGTAAGAGATTTTAAGAGCTCCAAACAAAAAATTTACAAAACAGATTTTGATAATATTTAGTTAAAATATAATTTATTATTATAAAAACACACTGAAAAAATTTCAGAGTTCTTAGGAGTTTATTTACAGAAATATAAACAAAAACATTTTGGAATTTCTTATACGAAACTCGTGAGAGGAAGAAAGAAGTCCGAAAAAAAATATATCTTCTTTCCTCCACGCGTCAACTCCCTTAATTCGATAATAGTTTTGAAATATCACTAGTTACAATATTTTCAGATAATTGTACTTTCATAGAATTAAATGAGGTATTACACCAAAAAAAAAAAAAAATATTGCAGTTTTTTTTATTTTTATTTTTTTTTAATTTTGACAAAAAAAAATTTGAAAAAATTAAGTATCATATTCAAAAAATTACAATAAACAAGGTTCTTAAAAGTAGTACTTCCATGAAAATAAATTAGGTACTAATTCCAAAAAGAAAAAAAAAATTGGTATTTTTTGTATTTTTTTGTGAAAAAAATTTTAGAAAAAAAAATTTCAGAAAATTAAGTATCAGATTCGAGATATAGTGTAAAAACCATACTTTCAAATATAAGTACTTTCATGGAAATAAATGAGGTATTACATCCAAATTAAAAAAAAAAGGGGGGGGGTTTGAGATTTTTTGATAAAAAAATGTTTGAAATAAAAATTAGGTCTTAATTCGATAATGGTTTTGAAATATCACTAGTTATAATATTTTCAGATATCAGTACTTTCATAGAATTAAATGAGGTATTACACCCAAAAAAAAAAAAATATTGCATTTTTTTTAATTTTTCTATTTTTTTAATTTTGACAGAAAAAATTTTGAAAAAATTAAGTATCAGATCCAAAAAATAGCAATAAACAAGGTTCTTAAAACTAGTACTTCCATGGAAATAAATTAGGTACTACGTCCAAAAAGAAAAAAAAAATTTGTATTTTTTGTATTTTTTTGTGAAAAAAATTTTAGAAACAAAATTTTCAGAAAATTAAGTATCCGATTCGAGATATCATGTAAAAACCATACTTTCAAGTATAAGTACTTTCATGGAAATAAATGAGGTATTGCATCCAAATTAAAAAAAAAAAAAAGTACCTCGAGATTTTTTGGTGAAAAAATTTTTGAAAAAAAAATTAGGTCTTAATTCCATAATATTTGTGAAATATCACCGATTACATACATACGTACACACACACACACACACACACACACACACACACACACACACACACACACACACACACACACACACACACACACACACACACACACACATACAGACTTTTTTTTAAAACAGGTTTTTTAGCTTCCTGGGGTCCCAAAACGTGCTTATAAGCCAAAAAATAGAAAATCAAATTTTGACCTAACACAATGGTTCCTCTTTGAGGAACCAAAAAAAAAAAAAAGAATGTTTGTATGCATAAAATATAAATAATTATATATACACATATTTATTAAACAAATTAAAAATAATATTTAAATGTTAATTTCTGTGTAAATTCCAAATGATTCCAAATGATATTTAATATTTAAAATTTTTCTTTTTAAAAAAAAAATAAAGGCAAATAAATTTTTATGCAAAACATAACGTTAGATGCACATTTATATAATAACTTTCAAATATTTGATATAATAGATTTTTTTCTACTATATAATTAAAAAAAACAAACAAACAAACAGATTGATTTAAATTTTTCTTTGTAGTGTAAAAAACATATGTATTATTTAAATACTACTATATCTCTTTCTTTCTTTATTATTAATCGTTATTTTATAAGGACATTATTTATAAGGACAATATTTTTTTTTAAATAAAACTTTTACTTTTTGATAATTTTTTACAATTTTAAACTAAAAATTTTTAGCTTTTGATGAATAATAATGTAATGATTTATGAATTGGTTGAATTTATGTTGAAGCGAAATACTTGTTTAAAAAAAATCCTTTGAGTCGCGTTTTCTTTTTCATCTTTTAATTTTATTTTTTCTTTTTTTGAGTCCTGGTCTTTGCGGTGTTAGAGCTGTGTCATTGACATTAAAAAATTTTTTGGATTTTTATATTTTTAAATTTTTAAAATTTTTGAAATTTAAAAATTTTTTATGTTATTTAAATTATAAAATAATATAAAGACCATGGCTTACCTGATTTTGGCTCAAAATGATCTCATGCCTAGAATTGAAAAGGCTTACATCAATTTTGAAAAAGAAGGGTACAAAATGTCTTATGCTTCTTGTAAGGTAAGAATGCAAGGGTTAAAGGTTAATTGGCAAGAATTCGAGCAAAATCATCATGAATTGTTCAAGCAAACTAACGTGACCGATCTCATTAAAGATCAACCATACTATACATCAAATCTTTTTGAAACTTATTATGAAAAATATTTACAAGAGCTTAGTTTGTTTCAAGATTATTTGGATGCTCATACCCCAGCGCTAAACAATCAATTTAATTCTACATTTAATGATAATACTAATAATAACAATCATACAATATTAAAAACAGTTCATGATGATTTTGAACGTCTCCCAAGACTTGAATTGCCAGACTTTAGTCCCGGATATAACCAAACTTAGGCACCTCAGAACACATGTTAAAGGTGATGCGGCTAGCCATGTCCAGAGCTATTCATTAACTGATAGCAATTTTAAAATAGTTTAGGACAAACTATGCGATAAGTATGAAAACAAACGACGTTTAGTTAATTCTCATGTCGCGGCTATTTTTTCTTTAAAAAAAATGTCGAAACCCTCATCAGCTGATTTAAAATTAATTTTAGCAGGTATCAATACTCCGTTATCAGCATTAAAGTTGTTGGGCCGTCCAATAGATACGTGGGATGACTTGATAATTTTTCACATTGTTTCTTTGTTTGATAATGAAACAAAGAAGCAATGGGAACTTTATTTAAGTACCTTATCATTGTCAGTTAATTCAAATAATATCGCATCAAATACTCCTACTGTAGCAACTGAATCAACCAATTTTAATTCAGACCCTCCTACAGTTACCGTTTTAATTAAATTCATTGAATCTTAAATAGGTATACTTGAGTCAATTGAGGAAAATAATACTAGTTTGGTAAATTCAGTTTCTAAAAACCCCAATGTTTCGCCTCAACCCCAAGCTACAGTCTTGCATGTTCAAGCTAATAATAATAATATTGAAAGTCAAAATGTAGAATGTCTACTTTGTAAAAGTAAGCACTATTTTATTAACTGTAATACGTATAAGAATATGACTCCTGCCCAAAGGTATGAATATGTCAAATCCTTGCATAGATGTTGCAACTGTCTTAGAAAACATAAATTCAATCAAAGTAAATCCAACACACGTTGTGCCATTTGCGAGAAAAAACATCCGTTATTCCTGCAATAATTTACCAACTTGTCACACGTGAAACCTACTATAACCTACCTAGGTTGTATTGTAGGTTTAAAGTCTAACGTGTAGGTAGGTTTTTGTAGGTTTAACGTCTAAAGTGTAGGTAGGTTATTTTAGGTTGAAAGTGCAACGTGTAGGTAGGTTATAGTAGGTTTAACGACTAACGTGTACGTAGGTTATTGTAGGTTTAATGTCTAACATTTAGGTAGGTTATAGTAGGTTTAACGACTAACGTATAGGTAGGTTAAAATAGGTTCAACGATTATCCTGTAGGTAGGTTATTTTAGGAGTAAGATCCAACGTGTGGGTAGGTTATTGTAGGTATAACGTCTAACGTGTAGGTAGGTTATTGTAGGTTTAAAGTCTAACGTGTAGGTAGGTTATAGTAGGTTTAACGTCTAACGTGTAGGTAGGTTATAATAGGTTCAACGACTATCCTGTAGGTAGGTTATTATAGGTTTAAGGTCTAACGTATAGGTAGGTTATAGTAGGTTTAACGTCTAACGTGTATGTAGGTTATTGTAGGTTTAAGGTCTAACGTGTACGTAGGTTATAATAGGTTCAACGACTATCCTGTAGGTAGGTTATTATAGGTATAAGGTCTAACGTATAGGTAGGTTATAGTCGGTCTAACGCCTGACGTGTAGGTTGGTTATAGCAGGTATAACGCCTAACGTATAGGTAGGTTATTGAAGATTGAAGGTCTATCGTATAGGTAGGTTATTGTAGGGTTAAGATCTACCGTGTAGGTAGGTTATAGTAGGGTTAACGTCTAATTCGTAGGTAGGTTTTAGCCGGTATAACGTCTTATGTGTATGTAGGTTATAATAGGTTTAACGTGTAACGAGGCATTTTTGCCCGTTACAAGCAAATATTAAATATTAAATTATTTAATATTTGCGAACATACATACACACATATTCGCGCGCCTCAAGTCTCAAATACAGAAGGTTTCCGCCTAGCAACAATCAAAATGCAAATATATTATTTATAGTTCAATAATAATCTAATAGAAGATCAATAAAAAGCAGCACCGATCAATAAAAGTTATAGGTTTTCATATCGACTGATAATGATTTATAGTATGAGCCGCACGGCGCTGTAATAGAAGACCATGCCGTTTCCTTTGCAAAACGAGCATTCCGGTTTCAGCTCTGGATCGCGAAGTCACGCGCGATGTCCATAGAGCAGTTCACGGTTTCGCACCTCCAAGTGCCAAAGAAATACTGGTAAAGATACGCGTATTGCCTTGGAGCCATCTTTACATTAATTAAATAATTTCATAAAGTGTAATTATTGTTAATAGTGAAACCCTAATTTATATGAATTTATAAACTAAATTAAATTAGCCGACTACGGTCGCCATTAAATCGCGTAGCGATTTTATTTAAAATATAAAATAAAAACTCGATCGTGTGAAGTGAGATAGCCGGCAGCAGACGATTTAATCCTGCACCAGCATCGACAAGCCTACATAATAAATCAGCATTTGGGCAGACGCAACGAAGACATCATCCACAAGTAGACGAATCCAGCAGCAGATATAACATCAGCGCGGTATCGTAAAGTGTGTGTATGTGTGATTGCGCGCGGATTGCGAATATTTCATGTAAAGCCACGCGGGTTTATTGTTTAACGATTTAATGATTTAATATAATAATTATATTTCATATTTAGTTTTAAAGCCCATGAGGCAATAAAAAAAAAATATAAATAAAATATAAATAAGTTCAATTAAATATTTCATGATAATTAAATAAGTGTTTATTTCATTTTAGTATAAGTGCATGTTCACATATAAAAATATTTCCCCACTCAAATACCTATTTCTTAGAACTCCCCCACTTGCCGAGTGAGATGTTTCTTATGCCGAGCTAGCCGAATAACGAAGGTAAATTTCCCCCTATTTTATTATCATTACTACTACTAAATAATTATACATACATATATATATATTAAAAGGCGCTCTTAAAGAATAAATATATTAATAAATATATATGTATGTATATTATCAAAATTATTTATTTAATTAAAAATCCTCGTTACAAACGTCTAACGTGTTGGTAGGTTATAGTCTAACGTGTAGGTAACTTATACATGAAAAAGCATACTTCGAACTGGAAACAATGGCTAAAGATAAGCTGTCACTGCAGGCTACGTCCGGAAAACAATTCAAATTCCTTACGTTATAGTGGTAAAAGAGATGTAATTCCTGACTCTGTGTATGATTTTATTAGAAACAAGGTAAAAATTATGTAAAAAATTTTGTATTCATAGATAATTATATGTACCTATACATAAAATAACATACATAGAAACATTTTTTTTATTTTAATCTCACATTTTTTGTTAAATACCTAATCAAAGTCTTTCGCAAAATCTTATAAAGAGTTTGTCAAAACACAACCAGGAAGCATGGAAAAAACCTTCTAAAACTACTACAACCCTAATAGAAAATGCGATTCATTTTATAAATTTAGCGTTATTTTTTCAAAAAATAGGCTCATTTAAGCTTGCCATTTTGAATTTCGTAAATTGGCCAGATTTTGACTCAACATACCAGAAAATATACAGAACTACATTTATAGCCTTTTTTCTTAATTTTATTTGGTTTATTTGTTTTGAAATATTGTTTAATTTTGAGGCTGTTATTTTGAATTTAAAAATTCGGTTGCAATATTCTGACTCAGCACACCTTAAAATCCCCAATTATATGTTTAAAACCTTTTATTTTATTTTAAAATTTGGTATTTTTTTTTTAAATTGGCCAATTTCGAGGCCACCATTTCGAATTTTAAAACATTCGGTTGCCAGATTCGGACTCAGCGCACCCAAAAAGCCCCAGATATACATTTAAAATCTTTTTTTTTTATTTTAAAATTTGGTATTTTTTTTCAAAATTGGCCAATTTCGAGGCCACCTTTTCGAATTTTGAAATTTGGTTGTCAGGTTCGGACTCAGCGCACCCAAAAACCCCCAGATATACATTTAAAATCTTTTTTTTTTATTTTAAAAGGACCCCGCACCATTAGCATTGGAAAATTGCAAATGGTGCGATTTTCTTCAAACTTTGGGAATCGATAATTCAAGAGATTTTGAAACGAAAATGTCTTATAAAAAAATCGGAAATATTCATTCCCTTTTGAGATACGGAGGCTAGAAGTGTAAAAAAGTTAAAAAATTATTTTGCTGATACAGAAGAGGTAAGTAATAGTATATTAAGTATCAAGGGCGTAAAAGTTTTGGCACTAGCGTGAGCACTAGCACGAGTGCTCGGCGAAGCCGGGCACGAGTGATATGTGTTCACGCTCGTGTCTAAAGTATTTCGCCCATGGTGCTTACACTATTTTTTGCCCACCTAGGCGTAGAACGAGTTCAGAAAATTCTTTACGCACGAGTTTTACGCCCGGGAGGGCAAAAAAGATTTTTCCTATAGGGTTTACCGTCTGAATCAAGATTGGATTTCAATGTTTTATGGGTCACTGATTCTAATAATGATGTTCCTAAAAACCCAAACGTATGCGTTAGCCCTTAAAGGGCAAAAATGGCCCTTTTAAGGGTTTTTAAGTACAAATCATAAATGCTTACTTCATAACGCAAGCTATATGTTTTTTGGATCACTGAGTCCAATAATGATGTTCCTAAAAACCCAAACGTATGTGTTAGCCCTTAAAGGGCAAAAATGGCAAGTACAAATCATAAATGCTTACATCATAACTCAAACTCTACGATATTATGGAGGATAAACTCAATGATGGTCGTCACGAAACCCAAATGGTTTATGAAGAGTTCTCAAAGGGCTACATTGCCCTTTTTAGGTCTTTTTCTTGTAAGATCCTTAAGAACAATGTAAAAAACTCAAGATAAACACTTTTTGGGTGGCAAAATTACTTGACGACGATCTGAAAATCCTAACAGTATTTCTAAAGCCCTTATAGGGCAAAGTTGCCATTTTTAGGGCTTACTATGTATGAATCAGTGACCCAAAAAACGTATAGTTTGAGTTATGATGTAAGCATTTATGATTTGAACTTAGAAACCCTTAAAAGGGCCATTTTTGCCCTTTAAGGGCTGAAACGTACGTTTGGGTTTTAAGGAACATCATTATTAGAATCAGTGACCCATAAAACATATTGAAACCCAATCTTGATTCATACGGTAATCCCTACAAGCAAACTCTTTTACTTATACGTCTTCTGTATCAGCAAAATAATTTTTTAACTGTTTTACACTTCTAGCCTCCGTATCTCAAAAGGGAATGAATATTTCCGATTTTTCCATAAGACATTTTCGTTTCAAAATCTGTTGAACTATCGTTTCCCAAAGTTTGAAGAAAATCGCACCATTTGCAATTTTCCAATGCTAATGGTGCGGGGTCCTTTGGTATTTTTTTTCAAAATTGGCCAATTTCGAGGCCACCATTTCGAATATTGGAATTTGGTTGCCAGATTCGGACTCAGCACATCCAAAAACCCCTAGATACATGTTTGAAACCTTTTTTTTTATTTTTAAAGATTTCGGTAGAAGTGCATAGAAGTCTTAGAAGTGCGGTGAACTTCTGAGTTGTCAACCCCTCGCCAATAAAGAAGTAAAAAAAACAGTTATCACTTGTACAGTTTTTTTGGGAATTCATTGTAGTGGCTCTTTCTAAAATCCTGGATGTTTTTATGTGTAAGAATCAGAAGCAATGCATTAAGCCTGCTTAAATAAATGAAATCTACTTGATAAAGTAGATTTATATTAGAATTTTATAAAATTTGGACCCAAACTGAATATCAAATCCAGTAATTGCTTTCCAAGGCTTTTTGAGAACGCATCAATGGAACTGTACTTGTAAAATACTAATTACATGGATTTTATATTTTTTTAGGTCCAAATTTGATTATATATTTTAGTTTGGAGTTGATTTATCAAATAATTTTCAATTATGCAAACAGGGTGTATTCATGGCTCATGCACTGAGACAAATATTCCATTAGTTTAATAGGTTTGATTTCATTGAAATATAGCAATGAAATATTCTATTAAATTAATAGTATAGTTATTGAATCAATGAAATATTTCATTAAATTAATAATATTTTAAATTCAGTAATTTTAAACTGTACTGCGCAACTCGAGAGAGACGGCGCCACGGTATACTTTAATATACAGAGTATGTCTAGAGAAAGTTGACGATATGCATCTTGTCATTCATAGATTTAGAATGTTGATAATTATGATTTTCTTTCCATTTAATTTAATCTTTGATACATAAAAAAATAAATAAATTAATTATTAAAAAAAATTAACTGTTTGTAAATTTTTTATTTAATTATATATTTTTTTTTCACAAATTTTATATTCACCTATACTTTTTTACTAATTTCTTTTTTTAAACAAAATTTGAAAAATATTAAAAGTAATTAAAAAAATGATATTCAATTATTTAAATTTAATTATTTACTTTAAAATTTTGATATAATTGTTATAAGCAGATGTCGCTCTAGGAATATCACTCTCGCAAGTCATAAAATTGACTTTCCTTTACTATATAAGGATCAAAATTTTATTACATGATATACGAAGCGCGCGTGCGAATATATAATATAGCGAAACAATAATAAGCGAATACACGGGGGATACAAATTAAAAACTAAATAATACACATATGCGGTCATCGTAACTTCAGTCGATAAAAACAGCGTTTAAAATATTGAATAAAAAAATAACTGACTCACATGGTTAAAAAACTTAATATTTTATTTTCTTTAAAAAAAAAATAATAAGTCATTAAACTAAAGTTATATTTCATTGAAATAATTTTAATAATATATATCATTAAATTAATGAAATATTTCATTGCTACATTTCAATGAAATCAGTTTACCAAATTAATGATATATACCATTGAATCAAAGAAACGTTTTTCTCAGTGTGATTCTTACTCGTACAAACATCCAGAACTTGGTAATATACCATACCGATGAATTCACAATAAACTTTTATGTTTACATAAGCTAGACTCTCTTCAAATGCTGGCTTTAAATTAAAATACAGTTTAGTATTCTCCAAGAAAAAGTAGAAAAAACAGTAATCACTTCAACCGGTTTATATTAGGTTATTGGTTTTAATATATAGCTATTCTAATTTACTTCTGCTAATACGTTAAATTTATTTTAAAAGTTTATTTTTTTTTATTGTGTATTAATTTATTATTAATTTTTATGTTAATTTAATAATCCTAAGTTTATTTTAATTTCAAATTTATATTATTTAAGATTTTTTACTTATAACCTATTATAGGTTATAAACAATTCTTTATTTTTGGTAATAATTTAAAATCAGTAGTTTAATTACTACTTTTGATTAAATTTTATTATTTAACTTATTTAATATATATTACGTATTAAATATATCAATTGACACACTACTTTTGATTAAACTTTCACTTTAATGTTTATTAGTCTGCAATTTTTATGTTTTACTCATTCCTTTTATGTAACAAATGCGCTTTAATATTTAATTATTAAAAACTTGCTCAAATGGACACACTATGGTTTTGAGTGTACGTAAAGGAACTTACAAAAAATATATTAGACCAAAAAAATTAAAATCAGTTGAGTAGTTTTAGAGAAATCTTAATTAGAAGGTGTAAAAACATAGTTTTCTAAATAAGAATAAAAATTTTTTTTGTCGTAGAAATTTAACAAAACATTTTTTTTTTTGTATATTCTTTCATACCAGTCGGTATCAAAATGGAATAGGGGTGGGGGCGAGTCCCACAGCCTCTAGACCTTTGCTGCCGACTGGCTGCAAAGTATACACGTCTTTTTTTTTCCTTCTCGCACAACAAGCGTTTTTTCATAAGGAATTATTGCTGTTTTTTTTTTCTACTCTTTATACAAGTATAAAAATTATCTCCAATCGAAATGTATCGAATTAATTCGATATATTTCGAGCTAAAAACGTATTTAAATCATCTAAATCATTAACAGCATTAATAGGAAATGATAACTTCTAAGGAGGTATTTTATTTATTTCTCTATTTCTTTTTCCATGAATACTTATGTAACACAAAAAAAACGAGGAGAATAGTTTTATAGCAAAAATTGTATTAGGAAAGTATAAGTCATCATAAATGTTTTTTTTAAGAGGATAAATTTTAAATACTTAAAACCGGAATCAATTATTTCTCTCTCTCTTTGCCTCTCAGAGCACACATGGCCCGTGATGGCCTCATAGTATTAACATGATATAATGAAATACAATATAATTTATTAGTATTAGTATAATAATGATTAGTATACATATCACCGTCACTTTTTTTAAAACTTTTAAATGGTGTTTTTTATTTTTTTATGAGATTGTGGGATTGGTAGTTTTTATTATTATTATTTTAATTCGTATTCATATATACTTTGATTTCTAATACGTTTGTTTCTAAGTTTTTTTTAAGTAATGGGAGAAAGGCCGAGAGGGCCCGAGTGCCCTCGGGCAGCTGTTGTTTTAGAAAGAAAGTAGTTCTCTTTCTAAATGACTAATATCGAAGGGAGAGGGCGAATTGAATGAATGCGTGTGTTCGGAGATGACTTTTATACGGAGTAGACGTGTGTACTGTTTTATGTATAATAATCAGGCGGCTGGCACGAAGGTCCACCGCATCAGAAAAACTCAAAATGGCAGTGTCCTCATTGAGTTGGAGGCCATTGAGGACCGCCAAAAGCTGAGAGATGCAGTGGAGTCGGTAACGGGCCCTGAATCGAATGTTCGTGATCTGATTCCAATGCTCAAGCTTGAAGTTCGAGACTTGGATGGAGTCACGAAGGAGCAGGAGATACAGGAGGCCGTTGCCAAGGCTATTGGCATGGAAAATGGTGACCTACTTGAAGTCATCATTTTCAAAACGAAAGGGACAACCAGCCATATGGCCGTTGTTGACCTCCTGGAAGCAGACGCTCTACGCCTGGCTAAAAAGGGCAAAATCCAGATTGGCTGGGTGTCGAGTAGAGTGCGCCTTCGTGCAGACGTAAGGCGTTGCTACAAATGTCTGGGCTATGGCCATAGCCAGTATGTCTGCAAAGGCCTAGACAGAAGTAAGGCGTGTCTCAAGTGTGGCGAAGATGGCCATAAGAGAACAGAGTGCAGCAAGGAAAAGCCCGAGTGCTTCCTCTGCAAGACCAGAAAGGATAAGTGCTCCACGGAGCACTATCCTGGACAGGGAAACTGCCCCAGTTACCGGGAGGCTCTGACTGTGGCGAGAAACAGGTGTCATCGGAAATGATTCAGGTTCTCCAAGGAAACATGAGACACGCTCGGGAAGCTGGTGCATTGTTGGATCAGATTGCTCGCGAAGAGGATTCAAACATCCTCTTACTAAGCGAGCAATCTTACAACATGAACCACAAGTACTGGCTTTCCGATGACACCGACTGCTGCGCCATATGGCTTCGAGGTAGAGCCCAAACGTCCCTTACCCAAAAAGGGAAAGGAAATTGCCACGTTTGGGCCAAGTGTGGGGAGATAACTTATATAAGTTGTTATCTGTCGCCAAACGACAGCTCGCAAGAGCTGGCTACAAAGTTGGCCAGCATCGAGAGCACGATCCGAACGGCGACTGGTGGCGTCATCCTTGGTGGAGACTTCAACGCCAGGGCCTTGGAATGGGGCATGCCAACGACCAACCCCAGGGGACGAATGGTGCTCGAAATGGCCACTAGATGCAAACTAGTGGTCCAGAATAGAGGCAACAAGCCCACCTACGAGAGGGCAGGGTGGGGTGCCTCTATACCGGACATAACCTTCTCTACAGAAGCTGCGTCTGGGAAAATAGGCGACTGGAGGGTGATGGATGATCAATACAATGGTAGTGATCACCATTACATCGCCTTCCGGGTATTGGAAGGGGCCTCACAACGTCCTCCGTACAGGAGGCGTCCTCTGGGCTGGAACGTCTCAAAGATGGACGAAGACAGATTCGAGGAGTATCTTCGAATCGAGTCAGCGTCCATCCCCGCTTGGCATGGAGGGGCTACAAGTCCCCACGAGGCTGAAATCTTAGTTAAGAAAGTAACGTCTCTATTACGTGGGGCTTGTGATGCCTCGATGCCTCGCCGTAGGCCCTGGAAAGGGAGAAAGCCAGTGTACTGGTGGAATCCCGAAATAGCTGAGCTCCGAAAGGAATGCCATAGGACGCGACGAAGGGCGCAAAGAGCACGGGACAGACCTGAGGCTGCTTTGCTTTCGCAGGAACACAAGGACGCCAAACACCGGCTGGCCAAGGCCATCCGCCAAAGCAAGGCTGGATGTCTGCGCTCATTACGCGAAGAAGTAAACAAGGACCCCTGGGGCCTAGGTTACAAAGTCGTAATAGGCAAATTGAACCGGGGGTCCGACAACACGATGGACGCGGCGTCGACTGAACGGATCGTCGGTGCTCTCTTCCCTGAAAGGCCCATCCGGGAAAACCCGGTTGAGGTGATACCCAGGGAGGAAGTGCCGCTGTTCAGCGAAGGCGAGATGGTCAAGGCCATAAAGGCCATGAAAAATGGCAAGGCGCCGGGGCCGGACGGGATACCGGCGGAAGTGCTCAAAAGAGCGGTCAAAGTAATCCCTGGTATCCTGCTAAGCATGTTCAATGCTTGTTTGGTGGCTGGAGTGTTTCCAAAGCAGTGGAAGGTGGCACGTCTCGTGCTCTTGAACAAGGGCAAGGGGGGAGCCCCGGACTCTCCATCATCTTACAGACCTTTGTGTATGTTAAATACCATTGGTAAGGTGATGGAGAGCTTGCTCCGGGCAAGGCTCAGAAGGGCAATCGAGGAGGGCGGTGGTCTCTCTGAGGAGCAGCATGGTTTTCGTGAAGGGCATTCCACGATAGACGCCATTCGGCGTGTCGTGGATACCGTAGAGGCTGAGAGGGAAAAGCGGCCTGCAATTCGCAGGGACGTCCTTCTGGTAACGCTGGACGTCAAAAACGCTTTCAACTCGGCCAGGTGGGATGACATGATCCGGTCCCTCGAGTACGATTTCCGGATACCCAGGTATCTGGGTAACGTACTAAAGGATTACCTGCGGGACCGGAGACTGCTCTACGACACGCTCGACGGAAGGCGTGAAAGGGTTCTGAGTGCAGGCATCGCGCAAGGTTCAGTTCTCGGACCTGATCTGTGGAATGCCTTTTACGATGGCTTGTTGCGCGTCCACCTCCCGGAAGGAGTTTCCCTGATCGGATACGCCGACGACGTGGCCCTAACCATAACTGGCAGGGACATGGAAGAGACCCAGGAGAGGTTAAATCTAGTCATGAGACGGATCAACCTCTGGATGGGCGATCACGGGCTCCAGCTTGCGATCCCAAAAACGGAGATCGTACTGCTGACTCGTCGAAGGGTTCCCACCGACTTCGATGTAATTATCGACGACGGCGGAAACCCTCACATGATCCGAACCAGAACATCGGTGAAATACCTGGGAGTTCAGCTTGATAACAAGCTGACCTTCTGGGAGCAATTTCAGAGGTCGTGTGAAAAGGCAGCGTCGGCCGCATCCTCCCTGTCAAGGCTCATGGCCAACATTGGGGGACCCAAACCAGGGAAACGAAGGCTCCTGATGTCAGTCGTCAACTCTGTCCTGCTCTACGGATCAGAAGTCTGGGCGAAGACCACAGAAACTGCCAAGTACAGGCGAAAAATATCGTCTGTACAGAGGCAAGCGGCAGTGAGGATCGCCTGCGGATACCACACGGTATCTCTAGAGGCGATCCAGGTTGTTGCTTCGGTGATACCCATCGACCTGCTAGCGTTGGAGCGGAAATTCATCTACGAGAGCGTAGATGAGCGCGAAGTGGCTTCCACTCGCGCCCGCTTCAACTCTATGAAAGCATGGAATAAACGATGGAAAAAGAACCAAGAGAAAAATGCCCTATGGACGCGCAGACTGATCTCAGACCTGCAGGCATGGATGGGACGACAGCATGGGGAGGTGGATTTCTACCTTACCCAGTTCTTAACCGGACACGGGTATTTCCGTGTCATGTTGAAGCATTGGCATAAGGTGGCAACAAAGGAGTGCTTGCACTGTCCGGGCGTGGATGATACAGTAGAGCACACATTCTTCGAATGTGTTCGCTACTCGGAGGGGCGCCCGCCCTTCCCGATTTGGAGGCCGGAGACGGTGGTCCCGGAAATGCTACGGAGTTCCGAAAACTGGAACAAAGTAGCAGAGTACGTAAGGACCACCTTGTTGGAGAAGAAGGAAGAGGGCTTTCTATCGTAGAGAGCTCTCCTGTCCCTAGGCAGGGGGAAGGCAGCGGCCAGCTGCCTAGGCTGCGCGTCCCAAACTGAAGTTATACCTGAAAAGGGAGTTCCGGTTTGGGACAAACAAGCGCAGGGGGTTTAAAGTGTGTTTATCCAGTAAGAATCTGGGGCGTAGCCGGCGACCGCGTTCGTCGGTGGTCTCCCAGTTGTGCACTTTGTGCAACTGGGCGGTCATGGAAATTTGCGGGTCTTTAAGGCCCGCAAACACTCCATGGCTGATGTAAGATTCACATATTTCCCATAAAAAAAAAAAAAAAAAAAAAAATCAGGCGGGTTATTGTAAAAGATGTAATTGATGTGTGTATCTTATGCGCTTGGCGAAAAAGTGCATAAGATTGGTGTGCATTGGAGTGAATATATTTAATATGTAGTTCAATGTAGTTTTGGCATAATTGGTGTGATTGTGTGTGTATGCAGGAGTGTTTAACCTTTTTGTAATTTTTTGTAATGAATAAATGTTGTATATATTTTTGTAAATTAAATTAAAAGATGTGTTTTTATTTAATAATTTCATTATACCCCAACCAGTAATTCTACAAGATAAAAATTTTCAAAAAGTTCATCAGCATTAAATTTGAGAAATCGAGTAATTACGATATTTCTAAAATTAGTACTTGCATTAAAAAAAATGAGCTACAAAATTAAGTATTACATCCGCAAAAAAATGCTGTCATAAAAAATTTCTATCCACCACTGGGTGTTTTTTGCGCAGCATATTTGTAACGGAAATATTTTAGCTATATATTTTATTTATAATAATTTTTTAATGAAAAAAAAATTGAAAATGTTTATTTGTTTAAACAAATACCACCTGTTAAATTTTTGTAATTTTTGGGTTTTACAAGCCTGAGATTCCAGATCGGGGCAACTTGGATCAAAATTCTGCTTGGCTATAAATTTTAGAGCATTTTTAATTTTTTTTTTTATAAACAATTAGCTGCAACTCATTAATCAAGAGGTTTCGCAAAAAATTTCCACGATACATCAGAAAAGTGATATTAATAAATAATAAATATTTCTCAAATCGAAAAAAATGCCAGAGCCGGTGGGACTCGAACCCACGATTCTTTCATTTCACTAGATATGAAAGAATCGTGGGTTCGAGTCCCACCGGCTCTGGCATTTTTTTCGATTTGAGAAATATTTATTATTTATTAATATCACTTTTTTTCAATTTATTTGTGTTTATAACACCATTACACAATTTTTCAGTTGTAAAAAATTATTGAAAAATTGAAAAAATTTTTCAATTAAATTTTCCACTACTATGTTGAGTATTTAAATGTATACCACATGCAATAGTAGTATTATTAACATCTTTGTTCGTAAAGACCAATTCTAAAATTAATTAATTGTTTAAAAAAAAATAAATTTATAAATTTCGCGTTGTATTTAGGCAACAAAATCATATTTCAAGCCCATGTCAAAACTCGTACTTTAGGAAACCTTAGGAAATTTATTTTTTTCAGTTACAATTAGGCATTTTGATTTTAGAATACAAAATACTTTTAAAAAAATAAATAAATTTGTCTAATATCTAGTTATAATATAGATAATAAACAATTGTTTTAAGAATTAACTTAATGTGTTTTATAAATTAGGAATATAATTACTTTTTTATGGATAAAATATATTATAAAACCCTAAAAATCTCTTATATACCAATCCCTGTTTAGTTATAAATGTAGTTTTCATTCTATCGCCACTTTTAAGACGATGATATTATTATTGGATAGCAATTTTATACCTTATGATATTTTTGATATCTCCCCCCCTCGCCCCTCCATTTACTTTAGAAAAGTATACTGTATGGAATAGGTACATTAATGCTTTCTCATATATTTTTTAAATTTCTTGCCTTGTGAATCATACTTCAAATTCAACCTACGATTGAAATGATATCCAATAATTTTCAGTATGAAATAGTTAGGTTTTTTTCATTAATAATTATTTTAAAAATTATTTTTTCCTTACATTAATTAATTATATTTTCCTTAGCTGTTGGCTATTCCTGACGGGCCCTTTAAGAAATAATCTCGAAATAAACAAATGAATCAAAGACTTATAGCCAATTAGGGATTTTATTCCGTAGTGGCTAATTGGGGGAAATGGGTAAGTTACCCAATAGCGAATAGCTTAAGACCCATTTACTCTGACAGATATAAATATTTTAGAACACTTACTTCAAAAAGTTCATAATATCCATAATATAAATTTCTAAGAAAAGAAAACACTTTTAATTCCATGCTTTTATTTTAACAGAAATGCGAAAAAAATACAAATATTTGCTAAATGTTCAAAAAAATAACTTTTTTAGAAATGATTAACAAAGTTACTGACAAAATTACTTCTTCATAATTTATGTTAAAAATTAATTAATTAAATGATATTTTTTACATTGAAACTTTTAATAACATAAACAAAACAAAAAAGGTTTTTCAACTAACATATTTCAATGATTTCTTAAAGGGCCCGTCAGGAATTGCCAACAGCTAAGGAAAATATAATTAATTAATGTAAGGAAAAAATAATTTTTAAAATAATTATTAATGAAAAAAACCTAACTATTTCATACTGAAAATTATTGGATATCATTTCAATCGTAGGTTGAATTTGAAGTATGATTCACAAGGCAAGAAATTTAAAAAATATATGAGAAAGCATTAATGTACCTATTCCATACAGTATACTTTTCTAAAGTAAATGGAGGGGTGATTTAAGTATACTTATAAGTTATTAGTGATTTTGGAGCCATAAAGTTATCCTTCCGGTTTTCATACTGAACCTGTAGCTGATTTTACCCCTACTGCTGGGCCGATTTGCTATTTTTTACCATTTTGGCACGGCTAAATTTGGCGTCATAAACAATCGCGAATATTAGCTAAATTTGCTCATAATTTCTATCAGTGAGCGGTTCCGACATAATTTCTAACTATTTAACAATAGTTAGAAGATATTTAAGATAATAATAGAGCCATACCGTTAAATTTTATCAAAAGTACGTTTGACAGTGCGCGCAAAACAGGCCAAAAAATATACTTAGGGGGGAGGATTTAAAAATAAATTTTTTTTACATACTCTTGAGACATATATAAAGTAATTAACAGAAAGAAAAAAAAATTCGATTATCAAAAAAAAGTTTAGGTAAAACGACCCTTAAATGTTCATGCACCAAATCAGATGATTGATCCAAGCTGTCAATCGCTTTCCTTGGTAATGAATTTTCAGGATTCGATTCATTTTTCTCAGCTGCTTTTGATACTGTCGCATTTCTGAAGTTATTTTCTATGTCTGCTGGAACTATTTTATTTACTTTTTGATCTTGTGCAGCCTGTAAAAAATATTTTTAGTAATTGAATGATTATTTTTTAATTAGACAAACGTTGATCGTTTATACTTTGATGATTTGCTCGTCTATAAAAAAAATTTTTTTTTTGTCACTTTGAAGAATTTGTTTGTAATAATTTAGAGCTTTAGGATCGTCCTGAAAGAAAATTTATTTGAGATTATTTAATGCAATAAAAGATAAATGAAAGTCTGTGAGTAGGCGTATAAGAATGAATGCTTCACCAAGCTTGGTTGTTATATTAAACCAGAGATTAATCTCTGATTAAACTCACAGACCTTCTTTTGCAATATCAAAAAACTTAAACATACCCATGCAATTGATTCTGCTGTCTTCACAACTGGTAAATTTGTCTTCTTGCTATCTTTTTTTTGAGTTGTTATTTTAGCTTTCTTCAGCTTCTTTGTAGTTTTTGCCTTCTCCATCTGCAAAAAATTATAAATTTTATTTGCATTAACATCAGATATATATACATTTTTTGTGTCTTTTGTGTGTGTTTTGTAATAAAATTGTTTAGAGTATACTTTGATTCTGCTTTGCTGCCCCTGGAGACTCGATAACTATAATTTAAATATGCATAGTAATTTTTAGAAAATTTATAGATTATTTTTTTAAACATATGCTTACTACTGTCAGCGATATTGGAATTTTATCCAGCTTTTCTTTAAGCTCAAAATTTCGATTCTTTTTTTCTATTATCTGTGGAAAACATTTTTTATTAATTTAATCAAAACGCAAATTTTTACAAGTTATATACAAATTATTTTCGAAAAGGAAAGGTTTATTAGTACTTATTACTTGCAAGAAAAACAGCAAAGACAGGAAATTAAAAAAAAAATAATTTGTTTATTCATTTTATTATGCTTACGTTTGTAAAGTTCAGCACCTCGTGATTATTTTTCTTTATAGAATTTTCTTGTGCTAGGCTATCTTTTACATTGTCACTCCGAGTCCTTCGTTTCTCAACTACATATATTAAAGAGAGTTAAAATAATGAAGATTTTTCAACATAAACTGATTTAACCTTTACCTGACATTTTTAATATGATATTTTTGCAAAAACTGTATCTCACGCATGCAAAACCGTTAATCAACTCACAAATTTAAAAACATTAACTAATGGATGCAAGTGCGGGAAGATCAACGGGATTTTTATTGGTTGCTAAGAGTCTTTACTTACTGCAAGAAGTGCGCACGCATATCTTATTATAAAAATAAAAATTCTTGGAAATACCTATATTGTTATATGTATGAAAATATTAAAATAATAATTTATGCTTGTGTAGTTAGTTGCTTTTTATTAAAAACCGTTTTAAAATAAATAAAAAGTTATACCTTGAAAATTTATCAACACAGAAAAAACAATTGTGAAAACCTTTTATTTATGTACTGATATAAAATAGAACGATTTAATAATTTAATATATAACGGCACATAATAAGTTATTTCGCAAAATTTGTAGGTTGTTTTTATAAAATAGAGTGAATATTTTGCTGGTGTTTTATTGCATTGACTTTTCATTGTTTTGTAACGCAAAATAAAAGAAATAAATAATGGGTTGTGGTGCCAGATCAAAATATAAAAAATCACCAAGAATAACAGCGCTAAAAAATCTGTAAGTACATTTTTTCTTTATGATATGCTTAAATTATTATTATTTTTAAAAATTCGGTTTCTTGTAATTTTAAAATAATCATGTTGAATCGATGTATACAAGTTTTTAATCTGGGTACGAGCATAATGGGGTGGTTTGCCACCCATTTTTTACCCCATTTTCCGGCCAAAATGGAAGTGTAGTAAAAAAATTATTTTAACATTTTTTAATGATGCTATGTGGTTATTTAGGTCACTACATTAGAATTTAAGGTGAAAAATAACATTTAAGAGGTTCCAAGGGATGAATTTGACCTTTTTTCACCCTAGACACTCCAAAATCCACATAAATTTTTAAGATACTTTTTTAAAAAATTAAATTCATTATTTAGGTTTTTTAGGTCACTGATCTCAAAAATGATGTCAAAAATTTTATTCAACAGGTTCTGAAGGGTGAAATTGGCCATTTTTACCCCTTAAACCTTCCAAAAACTCATTTTGTCAAAGGAACTTATGGTTTTTATTTTTAAAAGGTCTAGTAGGTTTTTTTGGGTGCTGAGTTCAAAAATGATGTCGAAAATTACATTTAGCTGTTCCCAGAGGGTGAATTTGGCAATTTTCACCCCAAAATGAAGCTAAACCTTTTAAATACTTTTTTAAAAAAATAAATAAATTAATTGGGTTTTTTAGGTTGCAGATTTCTAACATAATTGAAAAAATTTTATTTAAGACGATCTGAAAGTTGACTGTTGTGATTATTATCCTGCCTTATCAACAGGGCCGCCCGCAGTTCCTTTGATCCTATCCACTAGTATAGGCGGCAAATTACCGTGGATTATTGATGCAAAGGAACATTTAAGTAAACTTAGCCTAAAAAAGTTGTAAAAACAATTATTTTTCAACTTTCTTTATAATGCAACATTTTAATTATTTGCGAATTGTATATTTTAATGATTTATTTTAAAAAAATAGCTAACTTATTCAAGTTAAACTATTCAGCTTATTTTTTTTAGCTTGGTAGTTTATATCTAAAATATTTTTTTTTTTTTGCAATCAGCTTCACTTTTTCAAGCTGTCATTTTGATATTGTATAATCGTATAAAAACAGCATTGTTATCAAATAAGTAAGCTTATCTTTTTCAAGCTACATGATTTGTGAAAGAAAATGGGTTTATTTAGCTTGTTGCAAATTAGTTAATTAGCTTATTTATTTCAAGCTTTTTTTTACCAAGCAACAAATTTTGTAGGAATAAATATTGTTTAATTAGCTTCTCTTTTTCAAGCTATAATTTTTATATTGTTTAATCGTATAAAAACTATTATTCCTAAAAATAAGCTTATCTTTTTCAAGCTACACGATTTACTAAACACAGTAAGTTTATTTTATTTGTTGCAAAATTGTTAATTAGCTTATTTATTTCAAGCTTTTTTTTACCAAGCAACAAATTTTTTTAGGAATAAATATTGTTTAATCAGCTTCTCTTTTTCAAGCTACACGATTTATAAAACACAGAAACTTTATTTTATTTTTTGCAAAATAGTTAATTAGCTTATTTATTTCAAGCTTTTTTTTACAAAAAAAAAAAAATAATAATAATAATATATCTTTTTGTTTCTAAAAATCAGCTTCTCTTTTTCAAACTACTTTCTTTTTGTTTTATTAAACAAAATATTTATGAAATAAATATTACATACTTGTTTAATTAGCTTATCTTTTTGAAGCAGCTTTTGAAATTGAAAATTTGTTTACAAAAATTGTTATAATTGTTTACAAACTTATTTTTTTCAAATTAAGAATAATGATTTTCTTTCAAATATCATAGCTTATCGCTTTCAAGCTTATAATTTTTTTTTACAAATTAATTATTCAAAAAATATATAATGTTCATTAATTTAAAAAATTCTAGGTATTCTTGTGCTTGCTCTAGTTTTATTAGCTCTTGCTCCTGATTTATTTTTATGATTTTGTGAAAAAGCTGTCATTCATGTGAAACTGATGTTGGTTTCGATGTAGGTGCTGGATGAATTTCAGGACTCGTTATAAGTGTCATTTCTTGTCAACTTCTATAAATGAAAGTTAACTTAATTATTTTATGAATTGAAGCTTATACTAAATTTTATTAATATATTATTTTCTTTTATGGAAGTTACTAATGTAAAAATTTCTTTACGTCATCTTTTAAATTATTAACAAAGTTTTTTATTTTAAATATCTATTTCTATAATGAAAGAAATTTTTCTCAAAAAGTAAAATCTAAAGAAATATTTTGTCAAGAGGTTGAATAATGAAGAAAATATGTACATAAAAAATTTAGCTATTTATATTAAATGTTAAAATTGTATTAAAACAAAAAAAGGATAAAAATAAGTATGAATTTACCTGCTCTTATGTATTAGATGTTTACAGTTCGTATGTATCATGAAAATTTGTTTTATCGATCAGATCTTAATCTATTGATGACTTAAACTTTATTTTTAAAATTTCCACGGTTTCTTTTTCCAAATTAATAAGAATATCTTGTATATTCTATCGAAAATTTTCTTATTGCTGTTGATTACCTTGTTTCTAGAATATAAATTTTTATTTTAAATTTTTGCATAAAATAGTTGATTAATACGTACATGTACATATTTTATTTGATTATAATTAAATGAATTGTCATGCTATAAATTATTAAATCATCAAATTATTTTTTTTTTAAATTATTGTAAATAATACTGGGACTATCAAAATATTTAAGTACTATTTTTACCTATTTGTATGTTTTATTTTTATGCCTTTAATAAATAAAAAAATTAGTAAACATTAATTTGTCTGTAATTTTTTAAAATTTTAAATTTGAGATTGAATTTAAGCTATTAATATTATACTACATAATCATAGTAAAAACATGTAATTCATAGGAATGAGGTGTTTGCACACTTCTACGCTTTGATAATATTATGGTTAAAAATTGTTGAATGATATCGATAAATGTTTTTCTGTTTGTCAAAATACTAACGGACTTACTTTTTCTGTTTCTTCTTGAAGCGTTGATTTATTGTTGACAATTCTGCCCATCATTATAGCAACATTTAGCTTTACCAAGTCAAATCTATCACAGCAGCCTATATTATAAAGAGCACATTGATAAACAAATAATACTTAAATACAAATTAACAAATTTTTATTTTAATATTATGCTTAATTTATATACTCACATTTTTTTGCTATTTTCAATGTAACTATTCCAATATTTTACTTTTTATTGCTGCTCTAATAGTTTTTTAAAATATTTTGCTTGTTAATTTCCTTTGTGGGTAATTTTTCATCATTAAAAGCCTCAAACTTTAAAGGAATCTAAGAAAAAATATTTTTTCGTCATAAATTATTTTTAAGATTGTAGTTAATTAAAGATCGAATTTTTCATTGAATTAAACAAATTAAATAATAATTAAATATTGATTACATAAGTGCTTTTTAAATTTGTTTTAAATTTATATTTTAATTATATACGATTTTTATCAATAAACCAATAAACTCACCGACGAGCTCTCACCAAGTTATTTTTTTTTTTTGGACCTGCTTGTTATCGGGAAATGTAAGTACGCGTCAAAAGTACACTTTGCTTTATCAAATAAATGCTTTTATAATTAATTAACTTTAATTATTAATTAAATTAAATAAGTAACAAAAATTATTTAAAACACACGTGTTGCACTTACGTTTATAAATATTAACCTGAAAAAATTGCTTTATTAGTGCGAGTGCGCACATATGTCCAGTGTCACCACATGACCCACCAATATTCTGGCGCGCTTTTTTATCTTTATTTGAATTTTAAAATTTATATTATAAATAATATATGAAATTAAAATTTACGTAATTTCTATTTTTCTTATCAATAATATTTTAACATACACATTTCATAAAACAATTAAGCATGAAAAAATTTTGATTAAAATATTTTTATATTTAAATTATTACATTGCAAAACATGAGTTATTTTAGAAAAATAATCATATACCAAGTAACAATATAGCAAACATTTAAAATATAATTTTTTGATTCAGTTTTAAATGAATGCTTTATTCATTTCATATTATTAAAAATTGAGCTATTTAAAAAAAAAAAAAGCATTCACCTGCTGAAAACTTTAAAATCTTTTACATTACTTGGATAATTTTAATGACTTACCTTTATATAATAACAGAAATAATAAATTTTTATTTTTTAAAGTATTTTAAATCTATTTCATAGCCTATTACGCATTTTCTGAAATATAGATTTTACAGTTTATTATGATACAAAAATAAATAAAAACCGTACAAATATCTGCAAAACAGATATTTGATTATTTTTGAGGTAAATAATTTACCACATTTATAGAATGTGACAATTTTTATTTAACATTCACATATTTTATTTGTTTATAAAAATAAGTTTTACTAACCCATTGATTTTTTGAGAAAAAAATTATTTTTTATATACTTTAAATGTTGCACATATAATCTACAGTCTGCACACTGTTGTTTAATTTTAAAATTTATACCCTCTATACCATCATTTTAAATTTTTCTAAAATCGATAACCCATACTGATGGTTTGTATTTTATTTTATAACCGCTGAATAAAAAACTGACACATTAACCTCTTGTACATATAATCTTTACAAGAAAAAAATAATTTTGACTTTATATGTTAATTTACTTTAATTTATATCGGTACTTGAAAAAAATTAATACAATAAATATTCTGTGTATTTAATTTATAAAATTAATATTTGTAATTTTGATATTAATAAATTAATAACAAAATTACAAAATCATTGAATTTTGTATTTGATATAAAAGTAGTCTTATAATTTCTTACTTTGCTAGTCAATAATATTATTAACAAATATATTTGTTTAATATATTAAACGCTACATATATAATATCCAATATTTCATCAAAACAATATACACAGTAAATGGCTAGTCTTTTACTTTTTCTGGTAGCAAAGTACAGTATATCATTTTGAAAAGAGCACAAATAATTGTCAATATCTCGATTTGATCTTCTATTTTAAGATTAATGGAATTTACTTACTAAATTACATAAATATTTACATTATATAAGTTTCTGTGAACCTAAAAAAAATACACTCCACTTTTTTGAAAATTTTTTGCTCTATTCTCGACAAATTAGAATGACAGATACATCGATGACATATAATTATATTTTTAAAAAAGTAACAAATTTTAACAATAAAAACATGATAATAATGATAAAGCATTAATGACCAGCCCGAGCAGCTATTATGTTTTGTACTTGATCAAGTTTGCAAGCGAGTCTGGGTATAGTAAAAATTCATTAACATGCAACTGTAATCAAAAAATGTTTTATTTGAATTGAAATATTACTTAGATTTATTATGCATGTAACTTACTCTTGATTCTTTAGGAAGTATTTCTTTGCGTTGATCTCAAATGGTTTGCATCATTATGTAATATAAAAAAAATACCGCTCTATCCATTCTTTGCTATCAATAAAATATCTGTGGCATGTTAATTGTTGCATTAGTTTTTAATTTAAGTGCAATTATCAGCATCAAAAGGGCAGAATTCTGCAGCTGCTGCTACTGCCATTTGAATAGCGAAAAATCTCCCTGTTCTTAGAACTCAACACTCAAGGAACTTAGTATTTCCATGCAGAAAGGAAAGAAGTTTTAAAACATTTTCTTAATAAACTCTCAGTTCGTTCAATGAAACAATCAGCAGTTTCTTTTTTTTTAATTTCTTGACTATGAATGTTTGAATTATGAACTTATAAATGCTGCTGCTATTATGAACTTATATAAACTGCTGTTGCTGATAACGCAGTATACAAATTTGTTAAAGAATTAAAGTAAACAAAAAAACTAATTTTTTTGTACATAATAAATGTAAAAGTACACATTTTGACTAATACTTAAATTCTTGATCCATAAGTACTTATTTTTTAGCAATTATTTAACTCTTCATTTGATAGTAAAGTAGATAAGAATTTTTTCAAATATCACAATTTTGAGAAATATATTTCTCAATTAATAAATATAAATTCACAGGCCTGATAATTCAATAAAGTGCACCATTTATAAATTTAGTGAGCTGCAGCAGAGGTTGTTTATTTTATAACAATCATCCATGGCAATAACATCACGTGATCTCTGGAACGATGAAATAATGAAAAATAAACACACACTAATGCATTTTTTTAAATATCAGAGTCGATAAAAATCTGCATTTTTTTTTTTCGTTTATTAAAATTTGGCCAACGGACGCGGAAAGTTTATAAAAAAATAAAGTAAAATCTACGATTACATGAAATTTCATATTGTCTTTATATCTTTTGTTTGGGAATTCAAGTGATGAATTGGATTCCCAAAAAAAAACATCAAAACATAATGAAATTTCATGAAATTGTATATTTTACTTTGTTTTTACTTAATCTATCCTCGTGCGTTGGCCAAATTTAAAAATATTGCCTCAAAATATTAAAAAATTGCATTTTTTGCAAAAAACGCCATTGACGCCATCTGCAGTATGTTGCATACTTACAGATTCTCTTAACAGGTTCTAAAGGGTGAATTTGGCCATTTTTCACCCCAAATACTCCTAAATTTACATAAATCTTCAAAATACTTAATTTTTCTTTTCAATTTATAATGAAATGTATATTCTTAAGAGAAATTATAACATTTACTAAAATAAAATTTTTTTTTATTGTATATTCAAATTATTATTTTATTAATTTTTTTTTCTTTACATTTTTTTACTACTATTTATTTTTTTATAATTTTTAATAAACAAAAAGACAAAATAAATTTTATATTTCCTCTTTTGAATATTTCATTTGAATTTTATTTTAAAAAATGAAGTTTTATTCATGAAATTATACAATTTTTTTTTTTTTTATACAAATTATACAAATTTCACCCTTTGGAACCAGGTAAATGTAATTTTCGACATCATTTTTTAACTCAGCACTCAGAACTCAGCTGGAAATTGCTAAAAAACACTTTAGTTAGTAAGTATTTTAGGCTGATAATTCCGAATTTAAAGTAAGAAACTAAGTTACAGGGGTGTTACACCCTTATTTTCACCCTTTCAACCCTTCAAATTTATTAGTTTTTAGTTGGTGAAGTCAAAATTGATATGCCTAAAATACCTATTAGATCCTATAAAAAAGAAAAAAATAAAAAATAAAATTTTAAGGGTTGAAAGGGTAAAGATAAAGGTGTTACAGCCCTCTAATTTAGTTTATGATCATTCTGACGTTAATTTAGATTGAGCGGCCCAAAATACCCGTTAGATCCCATAAAAACGAAAAAGATTCGTTTTTCTAGAAAAATGAAAGTTTAAGGGTTTAAAGAGTGAAAATAAGGGCGTACTTCCTTGTAACTTAGTTTTTGACTTTCAATTCTGATTTAGCGGCCCAAAATATCCACTTGATCCCATAAAAATGATAAAGATTCGGTTTTCTAGAGAAATGAAATTTGAAGGCTTGAAAGGATGAAAATAAGGGTGCAACACCTTTCAAACTTAGTTTTGGACGTTAGATTCTAATTCAGTGGCCCAAAATACCTACTACGTCACTTAAAATTTTCAAAAAAGTTGATTTTAAATTTTGTAGGTTAATGGCGGGGGCAAATTGCGGTGATTTTCACCCCATTTTAATTGCAATGATTTTTGGTTCCTCATAGAGGTATACGTACGTTTGTATACGTACGTTTGCGTGTAACAAAAGATATTTCTGAAGGTTTGTGATATGGAGACCAAATTTTATTTTCAACATTTTTGTCACTAAAAAATCTCGAGGAATTTTTTTTTTAATTTGGATTGAATACCTCATTTATTTCTATGAAAGTACTAATATCTGATAATATGGTTTTTACTCGATATCTTTAATCTGATAATTTATACTTGGAAAATTTTTTTCTTAAAATTTTTTACCCCAAAAAATACAAAAAACCAATTTATTTTTCTTTTTGGACGCAGTACCTTATTTTTGCCTATGAATGTACTGATTTTAGAAATATCGTTTTTACTTCACTTCTTGGATCTGATATTTAAGGTACCAGACCGAATTGGATAGGCGTTTTTAGACATTTTTCTTTGTTTAATTTCTCATCCCCTTTATGAGTTATCAGTTTACAATTTTTTTAATATATTTATTAGGTATTTATATACATAAAAAATTTTTTTTTTAATTTTCATAATTAGTTGTATTTATAGAGGACGACAAGGTACAGTAGGTACAGGTGTAGAAAATGCAGTCGGTCCAGTTAATCCAGTGACAGTTAATCTCAGGATTGGCATATCCAAACCAAAAAAACCAAAAAAATTCTTAATAAGTTATGTGTCTCACAAGGTAATACACCTAAAATCGAAAAAAAAACCGAAAAAAAAATGGGAGAGTCGGAAAGAAATGTTTTAAAATTAGACGTTTTTTTTACCCTGTTTACGGTAAAGGCATATTTAAATTAATTTTTTTAAATTTTATGGTATATTGCCCTGTAATATACTTTCATGAATATATTGTACTACAGTTTTTGAAAATCAGCCCAGCCAAACCAGAGATTAACTGTCAGCCATTTAAAAAAAGCTAGTTTGGAAAAAAACTCGTTTGAAATTTTTGTTGTTGTATTATTTATTAAATATTTCACTCGTTTAGAGTCGTGTAATATCGTTATAAAGCAGAATTTTTTAAAGGTATAAAAAGTTTAAAAAATTTTTTTTCAATTTTCATTTTTTGAAAAATCGAATTCGGTCTGTACCCTTAATTTTTAAAATTTTTTTTTCAAAATTTTTTATATAAAAAAAAAGCAATATTATTTTTCTTTTTGGACGTAGTACCTAATGTTTTTCTATAAAAATACTAATATCTAGATTTTTTATTGGGTATAATAGACCATTTTGAACATTTTGTTATTGTTAATGAAGAACCATAGTGCAAATTACTTGGCAGCGTTTTTTATTCCGCAATTTTCCTTAGGTCTTACTGAAAATTTTCCGCTAGGTTTCACCTGAAAATATTAATTCATGTAAAAATTACAGGTTTTACCTTTTTTTACACAGCATTGACTAAAAAACTAAACGCTCAATTGCCTCCAATTTAACTCTGTCGACTTGTACATTATCCAAGAAACAAAATTTTTTTGAAATCATATTATTAGAACCCTGATTATAAAACCTTCTATTTTTCATAAGAGCCGGTATAAAATTTCAACTTTTGGGCTCAATAACTTTAGATTTTACAGGGCGATTTAAGATATTAAATACTTATATCTGGTAAATTTTCAGTAAAATTCTATTTTTTGTCAATCTGCAGTCAACGTCCTTAACCCTCCGCCTGTCCTCTATATTTTTACCTCCTCGGCCTGTCCTCTAGGTCGATATCGTCCACGTCATTTTTTAACACCTTTAAAAACAATTTTTGGCCAAAATTTTTTTTTTAGGTTTTAGATAAACATCCCAACTAAAGATTAAAAAAGGTTTTTGGCTAAAATTTCCGCTCAGTTTTGCGGAAAAAATTCCGGAGCAGCGAAAAACGAGCATTTTTTCGATTTTTGGTTAAAAATTCATAACTCCGGCCCTAATGGGTATTAAGGAAAAATATTCTAGGGTTTTAAGCTTCAGATATATACTTTCAAAAAAAACCTACCCAGGTTTGGCTCCGCTAAAAAAACCATAATTATTTCGCAACCTTAAAATGGGCCTTTTTTCGAGTAAAAAAATTTAAAAAAATTTTTTTGGGATAAAAACCCACTTAGGGGCATTAAATGTTCAAAAAAGTTATTTAAAAATATACTTCACCCTTTGTATAAGTAAAGAAAAAAAAATTTTTTCAAAAAAAATTAAGTTTTTTGGTCGAAATACAATTAAATTTTGGAAAAGTAAAAAAATTCATTTTTTTAGTGAAAACGGGTCAAAAACACGTATTTTTTTATTTTACATTCATTTGTACATGAAAAAAGTATAATATATGAAGAAATTGCTTCATTTGGAGCAAAAATAACAAAAATTTTTACTTCCAAGAAATAGCAAAAAAAATCCCACCGCCTGTCCTCTAGGTCGATATCGTCCACGGTCCAACTTTGCACCCACGGTACGGCTAAACGGCTAAACCAAAACTAACGCGGCTTGGCGTGTGTTCATAATATGTGCCCAAGTTTTTTTAGGAGGGGTAACCAACCATCGCCCATTGTGCATGTCTGAATTACAGCTATGTCGTAAAAAGTCGATGGACGATATCCACCTAGAGGACAGGTCGAGGGTTAAAACAACCACCGGGCATAGACATGTTAAACTGTAACAGTTATAACTTGCATCTCAGTTCTCATATTGAAATTATTAATTAAGTCCCCATACCCGAAATTCCATAAATCGAAATTACTAGCCCATTTGCCACCCCCTTCTTCATATTTAATTGGCTAATAAATTTGCATGTAAATTATGGCCTCCATGAATACCATAAATTTTCATATCATAAATCTGTGGTGAATATGAAAAACGTCACATGTTCTATATATAAGCATAGGACATTTGACGTTCTTCCTATACACCACAGAAATATGTTAACAAAACAAGTCAGAAGAGTATTAAAAAAATTTTCCGCACATACTTTTTAACACATCAAAGAACTTGAAAATGAAGGGGGAGGGTCAAATTTGTCCTATTTAAGGGGGGGATCAAATTTGTCCGATTTAAGGGGGGGTTAAATTTGTCCTATTTAATGGGGGGGTAAAATTTGTCCTATTTAAGGGGGGGGGGTCAAATGGGACTTAGAATAATCCGGGTTTAGGGAATTAGAATATTTTTGATTTAGGGGCCTAAAATAATAGGCATTTAGGAAATTATAATAGTTTGGGTTTAGAATCTTAACATTTAGTAAAGTGATAATTACAAATTATAAAAATAGTAAATTGTATTGTTTTTCGTGTGTCTATTCTCATATTTAAGTAAACATGTTCCATGCATTTTGGTTGTATGTACACAAACCAGTTATAATTTTTTTTTTTTTAATTTTTCCTGCAGACGCTTGTGAAAAATATTATTATTGATTTATATTAATATATTTGGTTAAATAATTATTAACAAACACACGTTTATGTTGAGATATTTTTATTTATACAAATAATATTAATAACTATTCCGTCAATGTGGACTTAATTTTTTAAAAAACGTTGTAAAAAGTAATTTTACATGACGCGTTTCAACAACATAGTTGTCATCATCAGATGAATTTGATCATATATAAACATTTAATTAAGTAATAAAAAGTTTTTTATATAAACACATTATATTTTTTTCTTAGATATAAGTATATATTTAAACACAAAACGCACATTTTACATAAGACATTTAAGTTTACACTCTCGCGGCGTGTATTGCACTGAATTTAAATTTAAATTTAAAAGGTATGATAAATATTATTCTTGAATACTATGTATATATATATATATCTATGTCTGTATATAAAATAAAGTTATTTAATTATTATTATTATTGTTTTTATAGTATAAAGCAGTGTCATATAAGCAATGTGATTTAAAATTTAGCTTGTCGTTAAGTAGTATTTTCGGATTTTCTTTTATTTATTTGTATATTTCAATTTCCTCCAAAGCATCCATTATTCTTCCTTTGCTGCAAACATGTATTGGAATACAGTTGTCCTTAAAATTGATGTTATCAGAATGATTATGGTTCATTAAATGTAGAGCAAAATTAGAGGTGCATTTGAAAATATCGTTTTTAGGCAAGTGTTCAATGTATCTTTTGTGAAATTTTCTTCCTGTTTGGCCTATGTATAAATTATCACAGTCACTACATATCATTTTCTATATTCCACTTTTTTCACTTATATCTTTTACGGTATTTTTGTATAAAATTTTATTGCCGATGTTGTTATTGGTATTGAAAGCTACAGTATAATCATATTTATTTAATTTGTGTTTTATAAAGGTGGGTAAAGTGTTAGTGTATGCCATAGATATATATTTCTTTGCTGGTCTTGAAATATATAGATTGTTATTTTTTATTTTATTTAATTTTCTGTGTTTTTTTAATAAGTTGTTTATTAATGTACGTGAATAACCATTATTTACCGCTATTGTCTTTATAATTGAAATTTCTTTATTGAATGCTTCTTGACTTAGAGGTATGTTGGTAGCTCTGAATAGGAGGCTGTTGGATGCAGCTAGTTTGTGAGATAGAGGATGATGTGAATCAGCATGTATGGTTGTGTCAGTACAGGTGTCTTTTCTATAAATTTCGAAAGATATGAAATTGTTAAGGTGACTTATTGTTAGGTCAAGAAAGTTTATGGAACTATTGATTTCATGTTCTATTTCCATCTGTATATCTTCGTTTATGGTGTTTATATGGTTTTTGAGGAGTTCAGCTTCTCTAGTACTGCCATTAAAGATGATAAATATGTCGTCTACATACACGGAATAGTTATTAATATTATTTGTATAAATAAAAATATCTCAACATAAACGTGTGTTTGTTAATAATTATTTAACCAAATATATTAATATAAATCAATAATAATTAATTTAGTGGCTTGGATACCAAACAAATAATAATGAAAAATATTGCTGGTTTGGATATAAAAATCGTGTTCAGGAAATTAGGCAAAATAAATAATTATGACACTTTCAATTAACTAATAAAAATAATAACGTTTATTGACTGAAAATAACTGTCAAATCACGTCACCTCTCTCACAATATGTATATAAAAAATAACGAACACGCTTTGACACAATACAAACATAAATTCACTATAAGTTTTAATGGTTGCACTTTATTACATGAAGATCAACGTGAAAAAGTATGACATTGAAATAAACTAGAAATTGCATAATTAATAATGTGCTTTTATAAAATTATATAAGACGTTGAAGAAACGATGCTCGTCGTGTTTCTCGTATCGCAAGACTGACTGCGGCAAGCGAAGGGGCGGTAAAAGATGCCAGTTTTCGGCGCGTGTGAGATAAACTCAATAAATCAAAATAATCAATAAATTATAGGTCTGTTCTTTTTATCCCAAAAAAGTAGAACTGGAGTTAAACAGAGAAATTAAATGCGCGCTCATTTTAAACATTTTGTAGGTTAGATTGTATTTTTTAAAAATTTATTAATTTTTTTTATTTTAAATAATAGATTATTTACTGCTATCGATAAAAAGCTAAATTAAACATGTTTTAACATTTAATTTTTAGTAAAAAAATTTTATCCCAAAAAAACGTTTTCCTTTTTGAATTACCGCCATGAAAGAACGCGCGTTCTTTTTAGTTTTACCCCAGTTTTACTCCAGGTTAACTTTTTTGGGGAAAAAAGAACAGACCTTATGCCTCGCTTGATGCCGTCGATCTCACGACTCGAGAAACCGCGAGAATTAAATAAATATATACTAAACAGCTTGTGTTTCATATTTTAGCCTAAATCATACTATTTTAAATATTTACAATTTCACATCCTTTACATTACTCAAAATTGGCTTCTTTTTAATATGTCGTAGTTTAAGAAAAATCTACTACTGGTAGGTACTGGCTAATTAAATATACGCATTTTAATAGCTCCATAAAAACTTGCTTTTCACCAATTGTGTTTTCCCGGCAATTGCAGCCCGGTGGCCTTTTCTTTCCTTGAAATTTATTTTTAATTTTTATGACTTCGAAAGCTTATGCATTTTAAAGAAAAAATTCTTTATACATCGATTCACATGAAATTCATTTTCTAATTATTTAAATACATATAATTAAAATAAAGACAATTCGATATCTTTTTTCAAGTGGATTAATAGTAGATACTTCGGTTGAAATGAGCAATGAGGAAAGTTTTGAAGAAGAAGTTAGTGAAAGAATCGCTTGTCCAAAAAAAAATAATAAGAAGCGTAGTTACGGAAAGAAAAAGAAGAGAAAGGTGAATAGCAGAAAGAAGCAAGTAAGTGGCTAAATAGATTTCCATGATTGTGATAATACGCATGATAAGAACCCTAGTGTAGGATATAATTCTTCTCTTTAAAAAAGCTTTTAAAAGATTAGCTTTTAAAAAAGTAATTTATCATACATGCAAAAATAAAATAATGAAGCATTATGGTAAAAAATAATTAAAATAAATGCATGTTTAAAAAAAGGTGATGCCATTGTGATATGCAATTCTACGATCACAAGCAAACATTTTTTTTAATTGTGTAAAACCAAGCATTGCTTCACATTTGCAATTTATTTTATAAAAGTCATTAAATATTAGATAAATGTCAAATTTATCAATAATCTTTTTTCTCCTCCCGGGTGTAAAACTCGTGCCTAGGGGGGCAAAAAATAGTGTAAGCACCATGGACGAAATACTTTAGACACGAGCGTGAACACAAATCACTCGTGCCCGGCTTCGCCAAGCACTCGTGCTAGTGCTCACGCTAGTGCCGAAACTTTTACGCCCTTGATACTTAATATACTATTTTTTATGCATGTTTAGTTGTAATTTATTTAATTTTATATTCATCATTTTTTTACATAACATATACGCAGGTTTAAATTCCCCGCTTTTATAATTTTTAATGTTTTAAATTTTCGCGCTTTTTTGTACCAACTTAAGAAACTTAGATAAATATAACCTCAAAATCACCCAAAAGTCGCTCTGGTCTCGGGTACAGCCCCTTAATTAATTAATTTTTAACATAAATTATGAAGAAGTGATTTTGTCAATAATTTTGTCATTACTAAAAAAGTTATTTTATTGAACATTTAGCAAATATTTGTATATTTTTTTCGTATTTCTGTTAAAATAAAAGCATAGAATTAAAAATGTTTTCTTTTGCGAAAAAAATTTATATTATGGGTATTATGAACTTTTTGAAGTGAGTGTTCTAAAATTTTTATATCTGTCAGAGTAAATGGGTCTTAAGCTATTCGCTATTGGGTAACTTACCCATTTCCCCCAATTAGCCACTACGGAATAAAATCCCTAATTGGATTCAAGTCTTTGATTCAATTGTTTATTTTGAGATTATTTCTTAAAGGGTCCGTCAGGAATACCCAACAGCTAAGGAAAATATAATTAATTAATATAAGAAAAAAATAATTTTTAAAATAATTATTAATGAAAAAAAACTAGCTATTTCATACTGAAAATTATTGGATATCATTTCAATCGTAGGTTGAATTGGAAGTATGATTCACAAGGCAAGAAATTTAAAAAATATATCAGAAAGCATTAATGTACCTATTCCATACAGTATACTTTTCTAAAGTAAATGGAGGGGGGAGGGGAAGAGATATCAAAATTCTCATAAGGTAAATTGCTATTTAATAATAATATCATCGTCTTAAAAGTGGCCATAGAATGAAAGCTACGTTTATAACTAAACAGGGATTGGTATATAAGAGATTTTTAGGGTTTTATAGTATATTTTATCCATAAAAAAATAATTATACCCCAAATTTACAAAACACAAAACACAAAACACAAGTTAATTTTTTAAACAATTGTTTATTATCTATGTTATAACTAGATTTTAGACAACATTATTTATTTTTTTTAAAGTATTTTGGATTCTAAAATCAAAATGCCTAAGTGTAACTGAAAAAAATAAATTTCCTACGGTTCCCTAAAGTACGAGTTTTGACATGGGCTTGAGATATGATTTTGTTGCCTAAATCTCGGCCTAAACACAACGCGAAATTTATAATTTTTTTTTTTTTAGTTATAATTACGCATTTTCCTAGCGCATAAAATAATTTAGTCTAATATAGATAATAAACATTAAAAATAGCTAAAAAATCTCTTATATACCATATCAATGCTAAATCATTATTACTAATACTATTACTTGATATTGTACTGCCATATAATGAATCATGTGCGTTCTGAGAGGCAAAGAGAGAAATAATTTATTCTGGTTTTTAATTCTCTTTAAAAAAAAAACATTCAATGACACATACTTTCCTAATAGAATTTTTGGTAAAACTATTCTCCACGTATTTATTTTTATCACAAGTAACACAGGGTTTTTTCGCGCAGCATATTTGTAACTAAATATCTTAGGTATTTATAATAATTTTTTAATGAAAGAATAAATACTTTACAGTATCTGGTTCAAAAATATAAACAAAATTTGATAATATTTATTTGTTTAAACAAATACGACCTGTTAAACTTTTGTAATTTTTGACTCATAAAAGCCCGAGTTCCCAGATCTGGGCTACTTGGATCAAAATTCTGCTTGGCTCATATTGTAAATCATTTAATTCTAGAGGGAGGTATCGTGGAAATTTTTCGCTAAACCTCATGATTAATGAGTTACAGCTAATTGTTTATAACAAAAAAAATTAAAAATGCTGTAAAACTTATAGCCAAGAAGAATTTTGATCCAAGTTGCTCAGATCTGGAATCTCAGGCTTTTATGACCCAAAAATTACAAAAATTTAACAGGTGGTATTTGTTTAAACAAATAAACATTTTCAATTTTTTTTTCATTAAAAAATTATTATAAATAAAATATATACTTAGCTAAAATATTTCAGTTACAAATATGCTGCGCAAAAAACACCCAGTGGCGGATAGAATGACCTTAAATACTATAGTATAATTTTTTATGACAACATTTTTTTGCGGATGTAATACTTAATTTTTATACTTTTATAAAGAGTAGAAAAAAAAACAGCAATAATTTCTTATGAAAAAACACTTGTTGTGCGAGAAGGAAAAAAAAAGACGTGTATACTTTGCAGCCAGTCGGCAGCAAAGGTCTAGAGGCTGTGGGACTCGCCCCCACCCCTATTCCATTTTGATACCGATTGGTATCAAAGAATTATTTATAATAATTTTTTAGTGAAAGAATCAATACTTTACAGTATCCGGTACAAGAATATAAACAAAAAATTGATAATATTTATTTGTTTAAACAAATACGACCTGTTAAACTTTTGTAATTTTGGACTCATAAAAGCCTGAGATTCCAGATGTGAGCAACTTGGATCAAAATTCTGGTTGGCTCATATTGTAAATCATTTAATTCTAGAGGGAGGTATCGTGGAAATTTTTTGCTAAACCTCTTGATTAATGAGTTACAGCTAATTGTTTATAAAAAAAAAAAATTAAAAATGCTCTAAAATTTATAGCCAAGCAGAATTTTGATCCAAGTTGCCCCGATCTGGAATCTCAGGCTTGTAAAACCCAAAAATTACAAAAATTTAACAGGTGGTATTTGTTTAAACAAATAAACATTTTCAATTTTTTTTTTCATTAAAAAATTATTATAAATAAAATATATAGCTAAAATAATTCAGTTACAAATATGCTGCGCAAAAAACACCCAGTGGCGGATAGAATGACCTTAAATACTATAGTATAATTTTTTATGACAGCATTTTTTTGCGGATGTAATACTTAATTTGTACCTCATTTTTTTTTAATGCAAGTACTAATTTTAGAAATATCGTAATTACTCGATTTCTCGAATTTAATGCTTAACTTTTTGAAAATTTTTATCTCATAAAAAAAATAAAAAACACCATTTAAAAGTTTTAAAAAAAGTGTGATATATGTATAATAATCATTATTATACTAGTACTAATAAATTATATTTTTCATTATAATATATCATGTTAATACTATGAGGCCATCACGGGCCATGTGTGCTCTGAGAGGCAGAGAGAGAGAGAGAGAGAGAGAGAGAGAGAGAGAGAGAAATAATTGATTCCGGTTTTAGGTATTTAAAATTTATCCTCTTAAAAAAAAACATTTATGACTTTTACTTTCCTAATACAATTTTTGGTATAAAACTATTCTCCTCGTATTTTTTGTGTTACATAAGTATTAATGGAAAAAGAAATAGAGAAATAAATAAAATACCTCCTTAGAAGTTATTATTAACATGGAACATGTTTATAGGGAGGGGGTACTTCAGAACTTGAAAATTAAGGGGGGGGTCAAATTTGTCCTTTTTAAGGGGGGGGGGGTCAAATTTGTCCTATTTAAGGGGGGGGGGTCAAATTTGTCCTATTTAAGGGGGGGGGGTCAAATTTGTCCTTTTTAAGGGGGGGGTCAAATTTGTCCTATTTAAGGGGGGGGGGTCAAATTTGTCCTTTTTAAGGGGGGGGGGTCAAATTTGTCCTATTTAAGGGGGGGGGGTCAAATAAGACTTAGAATAATTAGGTAAGTATATATAAATAAATAAAATACTATTAAAAGACTTTGAAAAATCTGGGCTTAAGGACTTAGGATAATACAGGTTTATGGACTTAGAATAATATCGATCTAGGGACTTGGAATAATTCAGGTTCAGGGACTTATAATAATTCAGGTTTAGGGAATCAAAATAGTTTGGGTTTAGAATCTTAACAACTAGTAAGGTAATAATTACAAATTACAACAATAGAAAATTGTATTGTAATGTTGAGTAACATTTGTATTATATCTAGTCCTCATTTGGAAGTAAACATGTTCCATGCATTTAGGTTGTGTTTACACAAACCGGTTATAAGTTTTTCCTGTTAATGCTGTTAATGATTTAGATGATTTAAATACGTTTATAGCTCGAAATATATCGAATTAATTCGATACATTTTGATTGGAGATCAAGCCAAAGCGTTAGCTTTGGATTTATGGGATTGAGGGGGGGCGGTCACGCGACCCTCCATCGCAAGCAAAAGCTAGCTTTGCTTATATATATGAGAATATTTTCTCTCACTCTAAATTCATTGCTTCTAAGTGAGAGGGACATATTTTTACATTTAACTCACGATCGGAGACGGCTGAGATATCGAATTTTGGTTTGACTTACGTTTTTTTTATCGAATTTTTGCGATTTATCGCATTTTTTCGATTTATATCGAAGATTTTATTTCAGTTTTTTGATCCAGTAGTTATAAGTATAGAAGAGGTATCCTTATAATTTTGAATAAAAATATTTTAAATAAATTTAATAAGGAAAGGGGATTTTTATTCTTTTCTGTTATTAGGTAATAATAACGCAAGAGTTAGTATACATATAATATTGGTACATGAATTCCTTAAAATATTTTGAATTTTGTATATCCAAATGTATCAGGAGAACATGAATAAAAATAGATATTTAAAAACGGGCCCATACAGTCGTATAAAATAAAAAAAAAATCACAGCTGCTTATAGTATAGATATAATTATGTAAATAAAATTCTCGCCGTGATACCGGATACGCGTATACACTCGCATATATATATATATACATATCAACTCATATTGAATATTTGTCATTGCTTGAGGAATCTTAGTGCCCATAATTTGGCAGCGTTTTTTATTCATTATTTATAGTTTTATTAAATGCTTCACATAGTTTTTTTTTAAACCTTGCGACTGTTATGATATCTTTACTTACTTTACCTACTTTTGAAAAAGTATAATATTTTATGGGATTGACACTATATTTTCCTTGCGAATTTTCTGTTATATTTTTTTAAGGATACTTTTTCAAATTAGGCTAAAGAATTTATTGATATCTAGAATTAGCCTGGGATGTCTATTTTTTTTAAATATATTTTTTCAAATAAGTCTAAAGAATTTATTGATATCTTGGATTAGCCTGGGATTCCCCAGGAATATTTTTTTATACATTAGACATCTTAAATTTACATTACACGTTTTGTTGCTTTTTTTCTATCCCTGCCGGGTCTGTAAGCCAATATTTTTAATAAAAAGTTTTAGCATTTTGATAATATTTATTATGCATAATTTAATTATTGCCTTACGGATCCGGCAGGGATAGAAAAAAAGCAACAAAACGTGTAATGTAAATTTAAGATGTCTAATGTATAAAAAAATCTTAGGAATCCCAGGCTAATCCAAGATATCAATAAATTCTTTAGACTTATTTGAAAAAATATATTTAAAAAAAATAGACATCCCAGGCTAATTCTAGATATCAATAAATTCTTTAGCCTAATTTGAAAAAGTATCCTTAAAAAAATATAACAGAAAATTCGCAAGGAAAATATAGTGTCAATCCCATAAAATATTATACTTTTTCAAAAGTAGGTAAAGTAAGTAATAATTTTTATACTTTTATAAAGAGTAGAAAAAAATGACAGCAATAATTCCTTATGAAAAAACGCTTGTTGTGCGAGAAGGAAAAAAAAAGACGTGTATACTTTGCAGCCAGTCGGCAGCAAAGGTCTACAGGCTGTGGGACTCGCCCCCACCCCTATTTCATTTTGATACCGACTGGTATCAAAGAATACTAGCAAAAGTTGGAGGAGGGGCTCCGCCCCCTCCCTGTATCACATTTACTTATGTTTTTGTTGTTTCAAAAAATCATTTTTGATTGCAAATTTATAATTATGCAAACACATTCAAACTATTCAGAGCAGCGTAGGTGAAACATTAATGAAAAATTGTAGGTTCTGATTGATTCTCTAATTATAATTGAGAAAATAAAAAAATTTAACTGAGTACGTATAAATTAGTGCCAAATCAAGTAATACCAATTGTGATAGTAAAATTCAATCATATTTTTTAGAAAAATAGTAAAAATTGAATATCTCAAAAAGTAAGAAAGCTGAGTCACAAAACTATAGCCTATGTTATCCGAAGACTTTTATTCTTTATTATGACACTGGTTTCATGTCAAGTGGTTTGGTGGTTCATGAGTCATTAGGGTACAGACAGACAGACAGACAAATAAATTTTCAAATATATATGGCTCATTTTCATTTTTTTTGCAAAAATAGATTTAAAAAAAATAATATAAAAATCTTGTTTTAGTGCTGTAATTTTTAGAAAACATAAAGTAAAAATTTTTTTAAACAAAGAATCAACTTGTTATTGTCATAAAAACTTATTAAAATTAAAAAATTTATATCATTGTGGTTTTAACCGATTATTTCTTGAGGTATAAATAAGTTTTTTTATGCTTATGTGAATAAATACGTAATTTTTTGGTCATATTTTAAACTAAAATAGCATCTAAAACATTAATTTAAGGTTAAATAGCTGTTGGTACATCTAAAATTAAGTGAAATACAAACTTTAAAAAAAAAGAAATAAAAATCCATGCACTTCTTTTGCTTAAAACACCAAGTTCTTAATAGGAACGGTAAAGGCTTTTTTGTCATATTTTAGCCAGAAATTTTTTTTTCAACTTAAAATTATTTTAGTTTTTATGGTGTATGGTCAACAACTTTTTGAAATATAAACTTTAAGACAAAAAAATTTGTAAATTCTCACTTCAATCGGTATATACGACCACGTGACACTATTTTTGCAAAAAAAATGAAAATGAAAATGTATTTTCTGTACAAACTTTAAAAATTCCAGATTTGGTCTATATTGGTTTTTTGATAAAAATTTCAAATTTCTTGATCCTGTCTACGAAAAATTTGCACATCACTATTAAATTTGCAAAAACATAAAATACATTAAAAATACCCCTTTCACGGATAGGTTGTGCTAATATAAGCGTTAAATATTAATTATTGAAAAAAAAGTTCCGGAAATTCGTTATCAGTTACTCAAAATACCTATGTTAACCAAATCTGGAGACTTAACGTTCCAATGCTTCAAAAATACCTCTTTTTGAGAAATTTTTGCAAATTTAAGTGATGTTTTGATGTTTAGCAACCCGATATATAGTAGAACAAACCTGATGGTGGCTTGAAAAATGTCAACGTAAACTGTACGCTGGATAATCCGTAGGAAAATAATACCCAATTTCACGTACACATCTGACATATTTTCTTATGTTTCTTTATATCTGCCTACGTATATCAAAAAATTTATGTATCGTTTCGTTATTGATATTTTACTGTTAAATTTTTTTGATTTTTGAATTGAAATACACTTTTACTGTGATTAATCATGAAATATGCCTCGGCAGGGAGGAAGGCAGTGGCCAATTACCTAGGCTGCGCGTCCTAAACTGAATTTATACCTGAAAAGGGAGTTCCAAAAGGGAGGTTTGGGGCAAACAAGCGCAGGGTTTTTATAGTGTGTTTATCCAGTAAGAATCTGGGGCAAAACCAGCGCAGCGACCGAGTCTGCCGGCATTCTTCCGGTAGTACTTGTACAACTGGACGGTCATGGAAATTTGCGGGTCTTTAAGACCCGCAAACACTCCATGGTTGATGCAAGATTTACAAGATTCCCTTCAAAAAAAAAAATTATGAAAAATGATTTGAGGAGATTGGCACGCTTCAGCGCGCAAGGTGCTTGCCCCCTATTTTACTAAATTTTATAGTAATATTAATAATTTGTTGTAAAAATATTAACCTGTAGTATAATTAAATGCATTTTTTACTAAGCAGTAAGCAATAAGATATTTTTTAATTTTTTTAAGTTACGTAAATGTTTCAAAAAAAGATATTTTTTACTGTGTTTGTAAATATAAACCTTAAAATTATTTGCATATTCTATAAAATTAATACTGAAACAATATCAAATTATAACACTTCTCAATAAGCATAAAAAACTCTTGAAGAGAACTTGACGCACACCTTAAGACTTCTTTTTTTTTAACATGGAACATGTTCATTGGATGGGGTATTTGAAAAAGTTTGGCTCGGCAGGGGGGGGGGGTGAAAAAGTGACGTTTTTAGGGGTGGGGGGGATGAAATAGACTTAGAATATTTTCGATTTAGGGACTTAGAATCATTTGAAGTGGGAACCAGGACCTGATCAGGCCCTGATAACAACAACAACTTAGAATACTTTAAGTTTATGGACTTAGGATAGTATATATTTCAGGATTTATTGTAATTTCGGTTTTTGGATTTATTACTATTATGAGTAAACATGTTCCATGCTCGTTGGTTGTGAAGTTACGCAAACCAGTTATAAATTTTAAAATCTGTTCCTCAAGAACTCTTCAGGAATTCGCGAATGTCGGTTCTACAAGATTACGTGAAGAACTCTTAGAGAAATTTTTCCCGCAAAATTATTTTAAAAAAACTTTTTTTTTTAATTTATTTATTTATTTATTTTTTTTATTTTTTTTTTATATATAAGCAATTATATTTTTATTAATAACTTGTTTATTTTTTAAATTTAAAAAATCTGATAAAAAAAACCGATGAAAAATTTTGACTCCGACTGGGATTGAACCGAGGTCCGTGACTTCCAAAGGCAGCGACATTATCCATTGTGCTAAGAGGACACTTCGATTTAATAAAAAAATTTTAAGTATTATATGTTACAGATAATAATTTTCGAAATTATATGCAGAGTAAATTATGCATATCCAGTAAAATGCATATTTGAAAATAATAATTAATACTAAAATAAATACTTTTCAGGAAATTCCATTTCTTTATTATAATACGAACGAATAATAATATAAACAAAAACACGGCGCTGAAAGACTTGTTTTCAATACTGATAAACTTAATAACATTCTTTTATCTAATGTAAAATTAGTTGACTCAGCTCCGCGGGGAGCTGACCATAAGTTTAAAGAAAACTTTCATTTTTTACTCTAATATATTTTCTGATTTTCCAAGATGGCGGACCAAAAGCATGAAAAAAGACGGTTTCAGAGGTTGAGTATTTATAAATGAAATTTTTTATTTTTTCACCCCAGAATATTTTCCAATTTTCCAAGATAGCGGACCAAAAAATTTAAAAAAACTTATAACCGGTTTGTGTAAACACAACCTAAATGCATGGAACATGTTTACTTCCAGCTGAGGACTAGGTATAATAGAAATGTTACTCAAAATTACAATACAATTTGCTAATTTTATAATTTGTAATTATCACCTTACTAGTTGTTAAGATTCTAAACCTAAACTATTTTGATTCCCTAAATCTGAATGATTCTAAGTCCCTTAATCAATATTATTCCAAGACCCTAAATCGATATTATTTTAAGTTTATAAACCTGTATTATCTTAAGTCCTTAACCTCAGATTTTTCAAAGTCTCCTAATTATTCTAAGTTTCATTTTACCCCCCCCCCCCTTAAATAAAACAAATTTTACCACCCCCCTTAAATAGTACAAATTTGACCATCCCACTTAAACAGGACAAAATTGACCACCCCCCTCAAATAGGACATATTTGACCACCTCCTCAAATAGGACATATTTGACCACCCCCCTGAAATAGGACATATTTGACCCCCCCCCCTTAAATAGGACAAATTTGACCCCCCCCCCCTTAATTTTCAAGTTCTGAAGTACCCCCTCCCTATATTCCATGTTCCATGTTAAAATAAATTTTTAACTTTACAAGGGGGTTTTTTTAGGTCAAGAAAAATGAAATTTCGGAGGAAAATTTTTATTTTTCAAACATAAAATATTTCCCGATTTTCCAAGAAGGTGGACCGGAAACTGAAAAAATGAACTTTTAGCTTTTCATTAAAGAATTTACTTTTCTTGTCCTCAGAAACCCCTTTGTAAAGTTAATAATTCATTTTTTAAGTTTTACGGTTCAATCTTGGAAAATTGGAAAATATTTTGGGTTGAAAAATAAATATTTTTCATCTAAAATTTATTTTTCTTGCCCTAAAAAACCCCGTTGAAAAGCTAAAAGTTCTTTTTTTCAAGTTTTTCATTCCGCCATCTTGGAAAAACGGAAAATATTTTAGGTAGAAAAATGAATATTTTCCACCGAAAATTCATCTTTCTTGCCCTAAAAAACCCCCTTGAAAAGCTAAAAGTTCTTTTTTTCAAGTTTTTCATTCCGCCATCTTGGAAAAACGGAAAATATTTGGTGTTGAAAAATATATATTTTCCACCGAAAATTCATTTTTTTGCCCTAAAAAATCCCCTTGTAAAGTTAAAAGTTTATTTTCAAAATTTTTTTGGTCTGCCATTTTGGAAAATCGGAAAATATTTTGAGTCGAAAAACAAATATTTTCTTCCGGAAATTCGTTTTTCTTGTCTTAAAAAATCCCCCTGTAAAGCTAAAAGTTAATTATTTGTTTAATTATCATCTTAATCCTGAAGAGTTCTTCACGTTCACTTGAAGAACCGACATTCACGCACTCTTCAAGAACACTTTAACTTCGAAAAGGTGCTTATTGGGTTTATTTATTCGATCCTTTCATAAATTTGAATTAAAAGATATTATATTGTTTGATAAAATATTGTTATAAGATATGTTACCTAGGACTATCCAAGCGGAGATGGATAAAGTCCGATTCTTGATTTTTTTCATCTTTCTTGTTCAACTTTATCCGGTACCGCTTGGATAGTCCTAGGTTTATCCAAGAGGCTTGGATAAAGTCCGTTTAGTAATAATGTGAACAAAAAAAAAAATTATTTCACGATATCATTTTTTTATTTTATTTTTCAAAATTTTATACTGAAATAATTTTTTGATTTAGTCAATTTATAAAATAATTATAATTATAAATATTAAATAATCAAAATTAAATATAAAAAAAATACAAAATACTAAATTTTAGCTACTATATATAAATTTATTTTTATTTATTTATACAAGACAAACTGCTATGACATTTTGAGTTGCATTTGAGTCCATTTGATTTGCACTTGCGTTTATTAGTTTCACAACCTTGTTTACAGTTACACCTTTGAAAGCCTTGCCAACCAAATTTAGATGCCATTATTGCAAGTTTTCTTTTCAGTGGATACTTTTGAAATATCTAAATGTGGTTTGCATTCGTAGGTGTAAATTTATTCCGCGAAAATTTTCGATTGTCCCATGATAATTAGCTAATTTATACAATCCGTTATCGCTGATTTCTATTATTGCCATTAATACTTTTGCTTATTTACAAATACTTATTCACATTATAAGTAGGATTGACTTTAAATAAAAATATTTCTGATATTCTCTTATCAGAATTAAACTTGCGTGCGTGGTGTTGAAGGTCTGTCTTGAAGCAAGGTAATTCAATTGAATTCAATTCAATTTCAATTATTAATTACACTAGATTAACTTAAAATATATACATTAAATTAAAATTTTTTTCTAATTTACCAATAAATAATTTTATTTAACAATTAAATTTATTAATGAATTATTCCTTTATTTAACAATTAAATTTATTAATGAATTATTCCTTAATATAAAAAATAAGAATATGTAATAATTAAAGAGCATTGATAGCTCAGACAAAAGCTTGCTCGCTCTTTCTGTGCTTTCTGTAAAAGGTCCTTGAGAAGCTAGCTCATGATCGGGTGTCTGCTTTTTAAATAAATCAAAGGTTCTGAATCCCTTTCAGACGGAATTCCGAAAATACCATAGTACCCAAACAGCATTGATAAAACTTGTAGATGATATTCAAATGGGTAAGGAAAATCAGCAGGCTACACTGTTACTACAGTTTGACCTCTCGAAGGCCTTTGACAATGCATCTCCATCGAAATTGCTTAAAAAACTAAAGGATGATGAATTTTAAAAATCATCTCTAAACTGGTTTTGTTCATATCTCAGTGGTCAAGCTTTATGTGTATCAACCAAGTCATAAACATCTTCCTTCATTGATGTGAATATCGGAGTGCCTTAGGGAAACGTTCTTGGACCTCTTCTTTTTTGCATATATATGAATGACCTTAAAGACCACTTGACAGATAATCGTATTTTTCGACTGTTATATGCTGATAGCTTGAAAAATTACGTACAAATCCCTTGTAGCCAAATGGGCAGAAACCAATGGACTATAGTTAAATACTAAAAAGACTTAAGCAATAGTATTTGGTTCTACTCATACTATAAAGCTATTCAAAAATCTATATATACCGAGCATTGAGGTCAGCTCTTGTGGTGTCAATGTTCCTTTTGTTGATGAGGTGATTAGTCTTGGTGTTATACTTGACAGTACACTATCCTAGAAACCTCGTGTTCTCCAAGTAACTAAGAAAGTCAATAGAGTTCTCTTCTGTCTTAAGACCATCAGACCTTGTACCTCTCAACCTCTTCGCTAAAGAATAGTTGAAGCCCTTGCCATTCCACATTTAGATTATTGTGATGTTATATACTCTAAAATCTCCAAAGAACTAGTTACTCAACTTCAAAGACTTGCCAACTCCTGCATCAGATATATATATGGCATAAGCAGACATGAGCATATCATTTAATACAGGAAACGATTGCATTGGATGACCAATTTAGCTTGTGCTGATTATTTTGCATGCTTACTAATATACAGGCTGGTAAAAATGAAAGAGCCCCCATTTCTCTTACCTCTATTCAAACCATATCAATCAGATAAGTGAGATGGTCCCAGAATAGATTTAGATCCCATAACTGTAACCACAGATTGCGGGCTCTATTTATTCCAAGTTAAATATGCAAACTATTGGAATAAAATTGCTCCCTGTATACGGGATTTACCTTCATATTCACGATTTAAGAAGACAATAAGACAATATATCTATAGACTAGACATAAATGACCAATAGTTGACAAAAAAATCAACTGAATTGACTTAATTTACATAATTGACTCTTATTTTTGACTTATACGTTGAAAAACTTAGATATTGACTTCATTGTTAATTAATCAAATTGAACTATCTAATCAGACTTACTTTTATATAAATTCAAATTTAATATCTTATTCATTTTTTATATATGTAAAATTTTGTTAACTTTTATAATTATTATTACAATGTTTATATATATTTTGTATTACATTGAAAGAGTGTACTATTTTTTGTGATTTCAAAAATAAAGAATTATTATTCATTATTATTATTATTATTATTATTATTATTATTATTATTATTATTTATGCAATATATCAGTTTTTTCTAGCATAATTTTTATTTTCAAAATAAAAAAAAAAAAAAAAAAAAAAATATATAAAAAAAGTTTTGCAAATAAAAAAAATGTTTGCCCTACAAAAATACAGTAACAGCCATAGTGATTCATGTATTACAATCTCATTTATAATAAAGAAAATCGAACGTCAATTTATGTTTATAAAAAAATATTTATATAAAGTATTAACTGTGACCAGTATTTAACTTTAAACAACCCTTGGACCAGCACTGAATCTTCGCTTTCAGGCACAATCACGGGTTCGGTTACCTCATTTAAAAACAGAATTTCATTTCTATTTCAAACACATTGAAATTTAGCTAAGTGCTCGAGTGCATAATTTAATTCTATTAATAAGATATTGATATTTTAGATATTATTATTTATTAGATATTACTATTTCGGTAACTTTTTTTCCTAATGAAAATATTAATTCAATTCAGGAAACCTGGTAAACTCAAAAAACAAAATTTTCATGAAAACTTTCAAAGGAGCCACAAGCTTCTTTTTTTATTATAGTTTTAACTATACTATAAGGATTTTATTCCACATTTACAGATTGACACTAAATTTAGTTGGATAAAAACTTTTGAAAATCAAAGATTAAAAAATTTGTTTCATTTCATTCTGAAAAAGTTTTCTTTAATCTGCACGTATAGGCGTGACCAGTATCTATTACTGTATAAACCAATAAAATAATCTTATTTGCATCTATAATAATAACTTGGATTAACGAATATGTGTAAAGCATAGTGAATATTTCATAGCGAATTCAATAGCTATTAATTTAAATTATTTTTGTATTTTAATAAATAATTTAAAGTAACATAATTTATTATAAAAAGTTAATCATTTTAATAATAAGCTAAATTACTTGATACGATATTTTTTTTAAAATGTCATAGCATACGATCCGTTTACTGTAAATGAGATAGTGGTAAGTAGGATGAATTAAAAAAAGTATAGTATATATTGCGAGCTCTCACGTTTGTAAATAAATAAAAAATATACATTTTATTTTTTGTGAATAGGAGGCTTGTGTGGGTCGGAATTTTAATGATTTTAACATGGAACATGTTTATAGGGAGGGGGTACTTCAGAACTTGAAAATTAAGGGGGGGTCAAATTTGTCCTATTTAAGGGGGGGGGTCAAATAAGACTTAGAATAATTAGGGAAGTATATATAAACAAATAAAATACTTTTAAAAGACTTTGAAAAATCTGGGCTTAAGGACTTAGGATAATACAGGTTTATGGACTTAGAATAATATCGATTTAGGGACTTGGAATAATTCAGGTTCAGGGACTTATAATAATTCAGGTTTAGGGAATCAAAATAGTTTAAGTTTAGAATCTTAATAACTAGTAAGGTGATAATTACAAATTACAACAATAGAAAATTGTATTGTAATGTTGAGTAACATTTGTATTATATCTAGTCCTCATTTGGAAGTAAACATGTTCCATGCATTTAGGTTGTGTTTAAACAAACCGGTTATAAGTTTTTTTTTGCGTAATTGAAAACTAAGATAAAAAATTATAAGAAATATTTATTTTTTTTAATAATGAAAGTTAAAAAATATATGCCTAATTCATACTCACCGTTAAAAATACATTTTCTGATAACCCTATGATTTTTTAAATCTTTATAATTTCGTAAAAATTTCGGAATATATACAAATAATACAAATTTAAAAAAATGAAAAAGATAGGTATCAAAAATTTTTCTGCTTAGTTTCAGAAAATGCAAAAAAAAAACGGATAGTTTGTCTAGGGATAAAAGGCTGAAGTTAACTTCTTTCTAAAACAATTTTTATAAAAGTAAAATTTAGAAATAAAAGTTTTAAAAACTTTGCAATTGATTTATTTTAAATCACTACAAAATTTAACACCGGAATCATCCGAGCGCCCTCGTAAGCGAGGGCGCTTACGTTCGGATTTACCGGCAAGTGGGGATAAGTATTCTTTTTTTTTCTTTCCAAATTTTTATCCATTATTCTCGCTTTAAAATTTCATTAAGAGTTCATCATGACGAAAGCATCATGACAATTTTTTCATTTTTAACTACTAGTAGAAATAAAAACGAATAAAATAATAACTACGGTGCGATTACAAGAAAGAAGTAAACTTCAAAATTATCAAAATTTTGACCCATGCAAGTCTGCTATTAATAAATTCAATATTTTGTATAAGTAGTAATTCTAGTTATAATTTTTTTTTTTTTGAGTTTTAAAGTTGTTTTTAAGATTTTTTTTTCAGTAAAAATTAAGTAAAGTGGGTTTTGGAACTTTTTTTCTAGATTTTGTAACACCGCGCACTGAGAAACTTTGCTGGTGAGGTTAGATGTCAAAAATACATTCAATTCAGCCAGGTAGGACGACATACTGCGATCCCACGAGTGAGAATTCCAGATACTGTGGTATTTAGGCAAAGTCCTGCTCTCTAAAGGTTTAATGGTAGAAGGGAGAAGGCTCTCAATGCGGTTATTGCGCAAGAGCCAGTCCTAGGACCTGGGCTGTCCAATTAACTTTTACGATAGCTTATTGCGCGTCTGCCACCCAGAAGGAGTCTTCGTGATTGGGTAAGCAGACCACTTACAAGGGGAGACCGGAACATTTGGGTCACCAAATTACAATCTATTGTTATGGATGACTTTAATATGTTGAAAAAACACCCAAGATACCCTCCGTTTATTCCAATGCGCCTTCTGGGCTTAGAAATGCAGGGCTCAATGTTATAAAATAGGATTTTTAGACAATTTTCAAAATGTTAACCAAAATACTTCCGGTTATTCTCATTTTTTCCGTATAAGTACCATCTTTTAACACCCGTCAGCCGCAACGCTCCATCACCTATTCCCACAGCGCTATGTTCAATAAACCAAATGCCCATTTTTGGACCAAAATGACCAATTTTTAAATTGCTGCCAAAATTGCAATTTTTAATAAAAATTGGTCTTATAGGACTCAAAAATTTTGTATTAGCTCTGTTTTGAAAAATATTTTATTCGTTTCTTTTTGATTACTCATTTAGCAGATATGATAATTTAAATACAGAGTCTCAATTTAAAGTTTTTTAAAAAAAATCATATTTTATCACTAACTTTGTGGAGTCATATCCCAGAAACAACTAAAGATAAAATAACGAGTAAAGAATTTTTGGAAGCATGAAACTAGTACAAAACTTTTGAGACCAACAAGGCCTATTTTTATTGAAAATTGCAATTTTGGCAGCAATTTAAAAATTTTTCATTTTTGTCCAAAAATGAGCATTTCGTTTATTGACTATAGCGCTGTAAGAATAGATGATGGAGCATTTCGGCTGACAGGAGTTAAAAAATGGTACTTATACGGAAAAAATGAGACCAACCGGAAGTATTTTTGTTAATTTTCGAGGTTACAGCGTCATTTTGAAAATTATCTAAAAATCCTATTTTATAACATTGAGCCCTGCATTTCTAAGCCCAGAAGGCGCGTTGGAATAAACGGAGGGTATCTTGGGTGTTTTTTCAACATATTAAAGTCATCCATAACAATAGATTGTAATTTGGTGACCCAAATGTTCTAGTCTCCCCTTGTTAGTACTAACTTTACCTACTATACTAAAGACATGGAAGTGACTCAATATATGAGACAGATCAACCTCTGGGTAGAGGAGCTCCAGCTCCACGTTGTGACCCCAAAACTAGAGATAGTATTTATAATCTTCTGAAAAGTTCCAAACATAATTGATATAAACTTTCACGATAGCGGAAGTCTTCAAATTATACTTATGAAGCCATTTTTAAAATACCTGCACTGAAAAACCGCAACCATTGAAGCAATGGCTTTAAAGCAATTGAAATATGCCAATAGAAAATATCATTGATTCGATAGCACCGCTATTAAACGAATAGTTTTTCGCCATTGAATACGGCAGTCATTGTTTTGATGTAAATTTTCGTCAAAATAAATGAGAATATAAGATTGAATTAATAGAGGGGTTATAATTAAATTAATAGTTTTTAATACGTTAATTTAATGTTTAAAAACATTCAATCGATAGAAAATGATTTTAGTTCAATATTATTATTAATAACAAAAAAAAGTACGTTTATTGTGCATATGTGTAGGTATACTATTCTTTCTCTTTCTATCCTTCTGCCGCGCAAGTCGCGTATGGGTGTCATATAGTTTATATTATTGTTATTCATTATTACACCATTGAATAAAGGCTAAATTAAGGGGAAACTTGGACAAAAATCCTCCAGAAATGAAAAGTTGTGGAATGTGTTGGTTTTGGGCTAATTTAAAAGGGGAAACAAAATCGGACATTCCAACCCAGTGCAGGGCCCCCCAGGGGGGGAAAACGCTGGGGCAAAACGGTTTTTTGCAAATTACTAAAAAAGTAAGCAAAATATAAAAAAAAGTTTCAAATAAAAGTTGTAGCCGAGAAAATTTCCGATGAAAATGGTTTTTAAAAATTTTTCAATCGGACGCACTGGGACCGAGCTATAAGCGGTCAAAGTTTACACCTTTTTTACCAAATTTTCAAAAATCGATATTTCACGAAGAAAAAAAAAACGCGTTTTTGATGAGTTTTTTTGATTTTTTGGTAGTCAAAAGTGTTAGATATGGGTATGTAAGGTTTTTTACATATAATAGTATATTTGTGGATGTAAAATTTTGCATGTATATATTTCTGCACCCCCTCACATAGACGTTGCAACCCCTAGAACGTGCATTTTTTTTTTGGTCAATTTTTTTATGTTTTCAGCTAAAAAATCTTATAAATATGGGCAAACTTTATATGGAATTACTTGTTAGAGATCCATACTATGCATTCAAATCAAAATATGCACATATTTCAATGTACTTTTGCCTGTAAATGCATTTTAATTCAAAAAAACGAGAACCATTTTTTTCGAAAAAATTAAAAAATTGCGTTTTTTTGGATTTATATGTTTCATACGCCTGGAAAATTATGTTATTTCATATTTTTTTAATATTTCAACTATTTTCTTGATTTTTGGTATATAATAGTCCAGTAGCTTGAGCCCAAAATCGTTTTTTGGCCAAAAAATGCTAAAAATGTTTAAATTATAGATAAAATCGTTTTTTATTTTTAAAAATTTATTATAAAATCATACTAACACATACAAATTTTTTCAAATTTTTCAATTCACATGCATAAATACATTCACACACGTTAACCCTTAGATATTTAGTCAGTTTTTAAAAATCGAAATTGAGTATTTAAAAAATTTTATATATAACTACTCTACTCAAAATACGGGTTTGGTTTTATTATCACTTGCAAAAACCAGATTTGCTCAACTTAAGGTTTTTTGGGTCGCTGAACACGAACATTGGGGTCATTTGGCAGAGAAATTGGTGCTTCACCCTTAAATTTGAAAAAACTGGTTTTTTTAACTGGTTTTTTCCCCCCAATAACTGGTTTTTTTACATACTCGCACTTTGAGCGCTCAGATTTGCACCATACGGGTTTTTGGGTCGCTGATCAAGAATTTTGACTTCTTTTTTATAAATAATTAAAATTTTACACCTAATTGACTAAAACTACCCCCGAAATAGGGGTGTATTTTCTATTTGCGTACTTTTAGTATCCAGGATATGCACATAAATATACGTCTTTTAGAACGCTAATCAAGAATTTTTACTTCCTTTTCATGAATAATTAATATTTCACCCTTAAAATAGCTTAAACTACCCCTAAAAGGGATGTTAAAAAAAGACCCCTTTTAGGGGTAGTTTTAGCTATTTTTGTACTTTTAGCATGCAGGATATGCCAATATAGGTTTTTGGGTTCCGGAATCAAGAATTTCGACTTTTTTCAATAAGTATTCAATATTTTACCCTTAAAATAAGTAAAACTACCCCTCAAAGGAGTGGTTTTGCTATTTTTGTACTTTTAGTATTCAGATATGCCAATATAGGTTTTTGGGATCGCTAATCAAGAATTTCTACTTCTTTTCAATAAATATTCAAACGTACCTATAGGAATAATAAATTCATATTTTAAGTTACATTTTTAAAGTATTTATTATATGTACAATTTCATAACTGGATACTAAAAGTACAAAAATAGCAAAACCACCTCTTTGAGGGGTAGTTTTACCTATTTTAAGGGTAAAATATTCAATAATTATTGAAAAAAAGTCGAAATTCTTGATTCCGGAACCCAAAAACCTATATTGGCATATCCTGCATGCTAAAAGTACAAAAATAGCAAAACCACCCCTTTGAGGGGTAGTTTTACCTATTCTAAGGGTAAAACATTGAATAATTATTGAAAAAAAGTCGAAATTTTTGATTACGGAACCCAAAAACCTATTTTGGCATATCCTGCATGCTAAAAGTACAAAAATAGCTAAAACTACCCCTAAAAGGGGTCTTTTTTTAACATCCCTTTTAGGGGTAGTTTAAGCTATTTTAAGGGTGAAATATTAATTATTCATGAAAAGGAAGTAAAAATTCTTGATTAGCGTCCTAAAAGACGTATATTTATGTGCATATCCAGGATACTAAAAGTACGCAAATAGAAAATACACCCTTATTTCGGGGGTAGTTTTAGTCAATTAGGTGTAAAATTTTAATTATTTATAAAAAAGAAGTCAAAATTCTTGATCAGCGACCCAAAAACCCGTATGGTGCAAATCTGAGCGCTCAAAGAGCGAGTATGTAAAAAAACCAGTTATTGGGGGTAGTTTTTGCAAATTTAAGGGTGAAGCACCAATTTCTCTGCCAAATGACCCCAATTTTCGTGTTCAGCGACCCAAAAAACCTTAAGTTGAGCAAATCTGGTTTTTGCAAGTGATAATAAAACCAAACCCGTATTTTGAGTGGAGTAGTTATATATAAAATTTTTTAAATACTCAATTTCGATTTTTAAAAACTGACTAAATATCTAAGGGTTAACGTGTGTGAATGTATTTATGCATGTGAATTGAAAAATTTGAAAAAATTTGTATGTGTTAGTATGATTTTATAATAAATTTTTAAAAATAAAAAACGATTTTATCTATAATTTAAACATTTTTAGCATTTTTAGGCCAAAAAACGATTTTGGGCTCAAGCTACTGGACTATTATATACCAAAAATCAAGAAAATAGTTGAAATATTAAAAAAATATGAAATAACATAATTTTCCAGGCGTATGAAACATATAAATCCAAAAAAAAGCAATTTTTTAATTTTTTCGAAAAAAATGGTTCTCGTTTTTTTGAATTAAAATGCATTTACAGGCAAAAGTACATTGAAATATGTGCATATTTTGATTTGAATGCATAGTATGGATCTCTAACAAGTAATTCCATATAAAGTTTGCCCATATTTATAAGATTTTTTAGCTGAAAACATAAAAAAATTGACCAAAAAAAAATGCACGTTCTAGGGGTTGCAACGTCTATGTGAGGGGGTGCAGAAATATATACATGCAAAATTTTACATCCACAAATATACTATTATATGTAAAAAACCTTACATACCCATATCTAACACTTTTGACTACCAAAAAATTAAAAAAACTCTTCAAAAACGCGTTTTTTTTTTCTTCGTGAAATATCGATTTTTGAAAATTTGGTAAAAAAGGTGTAAACTTTGACCGCTTATAGCTCGGTCCCAGTGCGTCCGATTGAAAAATTTTTAAAAACCATTTTCATCGGAAATTTTCTCGGTTACAACTTTTATTTGAAACTTTTTTTTATATTTTGCTTACTTTTTTCGTAATTTGCAAAAAACCGTTTTGCCCCAGCGTTTTCCCCCCCTGGGGGGGGGGCCTGCACTGGGTTGGAATGTCCGATTTTGTTTCCCCTATTAAATTAGCCCAAAACCAACACATTCCTCAACTTTTCATTTCTGGAGGATTTTTGTCCAAGTCAAAATCTTTATTCAATGGCCTATATTACTATTATAAAGAAATGGAATTTCCAGAAAATTATTTATGATAGATTTAATTATTATTTTTAAATATGCATTTCGCTAGATATGCATAAATTACTCTGAATATTAAAAAAAAGAGTGGGAAAATGATTATATGTAACATCTAGGATTCAAAATTTTTTTATTAAATACATATGTCTTGTTGGTGTAATGGATAAGGTCGCTGCCCAATGATTGATCCAGAGTCACGGTCCACGGTTCGAATCTCGGATGAAGTAAGTTTTTTTATTTGATAATAAATTTTAAAAAAATAAATTGAATTCAAAAATGTAATAATATTTAATAAAAAAAGAAATGTAAAATAATAATAAAAAATAATAAAAAAATAAATAAAAAAATAATATAACAAATATAACAACCTGCCTTAAAAAAATATATACACAAGCGAGGAATAAGAGTAAACATTAAAATAAAATAATATAAATGTAAAAAAAAAAAGAAAATTAATTTTTACCTATTTTCTGTTTATTACACATTGAAATGATATGTATTCATAATCATTTCAATAGCTTTAAATATTTGAAATGAATTCAATCTCGCCATTGAATTAATGATATCCGTCATTGGCATATTATATCAATTGCTTTATAGCCATTGATTCAATGGTACCGGTTTTTCAGTGTGGAAATTGTTTTTGATACTTTCGTGACGTGTTAGAAGCATAGCACAAGATTAAAACGATAAAGTGCTTTATAATATAGCTGCTTCCAGCTTCTCAGAAATAGCTACTTTATACAATAATTTTCAAACATGGGGCAGATGCTACATTGTTATAATCAAAACTGCGGGGTCTTATAAAATATAAGAAAATGCGCGTTACTTAGTAATTTACATTGTCAGTATACCTATAGTAAGAGAAAGAGATAAAATAAGAGTTGGGGCAAGGCTCTACTATTTAAACCATGAAGTTGGGGAGAATATCATAAAGGACAAGAGAGATGTTATATGATTTGACGTGCCTGGAAGTTTGTGTATTTTTGGTGCGTGACTTCACGGAGCGAACACACGGTGACCTGGAAGCATTTTATTATGCGATCAAAATGACAAAAAAAACTGTATGTTAGGGTCTTTTCTATACTAAAAAATGTCTACGAATTTTCTATCCGGACCTTCTATCTAGCTACTTTAAGCGTTTACTGTCAATATTTTCATAATTTGAATATAATGATGATTTGAATTTTTTTATAAGACTGGCTTTTTTTTTTCGAAGTATCCGGGATTCCTAACGCGCCTGCAGAACTCGAAAATATAAGTAAAAAAAATAAGTTTCTCGTTGGATTTAGACCAAAATATTGATTTTTGAGCCCACGATAGCTCTCGAAAGTTTTTTTTGGCCTTCTTAAAATTGGGATTTTCTTAAAACTTTCAGTTTTTCCAGTGGGTTAAAATTACGTTTAAATGATGTTCCAATTGATATTCCGTAGTATTTTTTCCCCAGGAATCCGATGAAACCATTTATTTTAGTTTTTGACCACGTTTTATAGGAGAAAAATCGATTTTCGTTGCCTTTTAGGGTCCAAATTTCAAGGGGACTAATTTTAACAGTTTTGTAGTTTTCTGAATAAATTTTTCTGTATATTATTAACAAGAGGGACTTGTCTATTTTTTCTCTAAGAATTCGATGGAACCATTTATTTTAGCTTTTGACCACTTCTCATATGAGAAAAATCGACTTTTGTTGTGTTTTGGGGTCCCAATTTTAAGGAAATCAATCATAAAAGTATAAAAGTTTGCAAAATAAATTTTTCTGAATATTATTTACTAAAGGAAATTATGTATTTTTTCCCCAGAAATCCAATGAAACCATTTATTTTAGCTTTTGACTACCTCTTATATGAGAAAAATCGATTTTTTTTCGTGTTTTAGGGTCCCAATTTTAAGGAAAGCAATCAAAAAATTTTATTATTTTACAAAATAAAATTTCCTAAATATTATTTACTAAAGATACTTATGTATTTTTCCCCAGGAATCCGATGAAACCATTTATTTTCGCTTTTGACCACCTCTTATATGAGAAAAATCGATTTTTGTCATGTTTCAGGGTCCCATTTTTAAGGAAATCCATTATAAAAGGTTATTAGTTTTCAAAATATGCTTTTCTGAATATTATTTGCAAGAGGATCTTGTATATTTTTTCCCCAGAAATTCGACCACGTCTTATATGAGAAAAATCGAATTTTGTCGTTTTTCAGGGTCATAATTTTAAGAAAAACCATTATAAAAATCAAGACAATATTGAAAATATGAAAATATTGACAGCAAACGCTTAAAGTAGCTGGATAGAAGGTCCGGATAGGGAATTCGTAGACATTTTTTAGTGTAGAAAACACCCCACCATACGATTTTATTTGTCATTTTGATCGAATAATAAAACGCTACCGGGTCACCGTGAACAAAGCAGCAGCTGATACTGCTTTTTCGTTGTAGCTTAACAGCAGTATCGAAATCTATATTTTTTGAAGTTTTTACTTCTTTTTTCCTCAATTGGTAGTTTATAAACATTAATTTTAAGTGTAATCACATTTAAATAAATATTTTTTTTTTTTTAACTGAATTATTTAAACATAAAAATAAATATAAATATGAAAGCATTAATATTTTTAATATTAATTCTAAATATTAATGAGAAAATGCTTCATTAAAATATATAATTTAGATAGACGAGCTCTAACAAAAATAACCTCGTAGTTCGACTCCTTAAATCTAAGAATAATAAAACCTAAGTTTTAGCTGGTGCAAATAGTTACGTTAAACTTAACGTTAAGTTTCAACATTAAATTCTACGTTGATTTGCCATTGAGTTAACGTAAATTTAACATTAAATTTAATGTTAAATTTAACGTTAACGATGAAAAAAATGAAAAACTTAATCAAACCTAATCTAATCTTATCAAATGTGCATTTAAAGCCATTAAAAAAAGTAAAAAATGATAGATTAGGTTTGAAGTGTTTCATTTTTTTTATCGTTTGCGTTACCTAAATTTAACGTTAAATTTAATGTTAAGTTTACGTTAACTGAATAGCAAATCAATGTAAAATTTAACGTTAAAACTTAACGTTAAGTTTAACGTAACTATTTGCACCAGGGAGGAGTTAATTCCCTGAATAAAATAAATAAAAATTACCTTATTTTGCAAATACATGTTAAAAATTAGGTTAAGGCGGTTTAAAAATATTTACCATAATGATTTGGCATATGATAAACCATATGTTTAAACCATATTTAACCATAATAATAAACTAAGTAGTTAATCATAGGTATATTATATATTGACCCAAAAAGATTTCTGTCGTCTCCTGGAAAACCTTCGGGATGAAAACGAATCTTTACGAGGAAGGCTGAAACCCTGAAGGTAAAATTTTCACCTTTATTTCTTATTTCTATTTTCCAAGATGGTGGATTAAAAACATGAAAAAAGAAACTTTCCACATTACCTGGGGTTTTCGAAGTTGAAAAAAGGCTTTTATTAATGAAAATTTTCATTTTTTCGACCCCGCATAATTTGCGATTTTCCAAGATGGCGGATCGAAAAACATAAATAAAACTTTCTACATTATCCGGGGTTTTCCAGGTTGAGAACAATTTTTTTATTAATGAAAATTTTCATTTTTCACCCCAGCATATTTTTCGATTTTCCAAGATGGCGGGTCGAAAAACTTTTAAAAAAACTTTATACATTACCCGGGGGTTTTCCGGGTTGAGAAAAATGTTTTTATTAATGAAAAGATGGCGGATCTTTCAAGATGGCGGGTCGAAAAACATTAAAAAAAACTTTATAAATTACCTGAGGGCTTTTCAGGTTGAGAAAAATGTTTTTATTAATAAAAATTGCCATTTTTTTTCCACAGATTATTTTCCGATTTTCCAAAATGGAGGACCAAAAATCAGAAAAAAAGTACTTGCTACATTACCTGGGGGTTTTAGAGGTTAAGAAAAACGTTTTTATGAATGAAAATTTTCTTTTTTTCACTCCTGAATATTTTTAAATTATCCAAGATAGCGGATCAAAAAACAGAAAAAAAGGACCTTTCTACATTACCTGGGGGGTTTTAGAAGTTAACAAAAACGAATTTATCAATGAAAATTCAAAAAACCTCTAAAACCCCCAGGTAATGTAGAAAGTTCTTTTTTTTATATTTTTTGATCCGCCATTTTGGAAAATCAGAAAATATGCTGTGGAAAAATAATGACAATTTTCATTCATAAAAACATTTTTCTCAACCTGGGAAACCCCCAGGTAATGTATAGTTTTTTATGTTTTTCGAACCACTGTTTTGGAAAATCTGAAAATTTTCTGGAATGAAAAAATACAACCTGGTAAACCCCCGGGTAATATAGAAAGTTTTTTTTATGTTTTTTGATCCGCCATCTTGGAAAATCAGAAATTATGCTGGAGTGAAAAAATGAAAATTTTCGTTAATAAAAACATTTTTTTCAACCTCGAAAACCTCCAGGTAATGTTGAAAGTTTCATTTTTCGTGTTTTTTGGTCTGCCATCTTGGAAAATGGAAAATAGTTAAAGGTGAAAATTTTACCTTCAGGGTTTCAGTCTTCCCCCTAACGGTTCGTTTTCATCCCGAAGATTTTCCAGGAGAGGACAGAAATCTTTTTGGGTCAATATATAATAATTAGGGTCAATATATATTGCAAAATAAGGTAATTTTAATTTATTTTATTCAGAGAGTCGGACTATACGAGGTTATTTTTATTAAAGAGGTGCTATGGCAGACGTCGTAAATAGCAACCGCAGTGGTTACTAATCCCGATGCTTCAGCAGTCTTGGAAAAAGCAGTAGCTGCTACTGCAGCCGCCAAAGCAGCTAACGATATGTTCAGCGCTAGAATTGAGTGGTTACCCCTTACGTAAAAAGCCTGTACAAACTTTGTATACAAAGTTGTGCACAAAGTTGTGCACAAAATGACACACACTTTGTACAGCGTTTTGTGCATAAAATCGCGAATTTTGTGCTTAAAGGAAATAGAAAATAATTTTTTTAAATATTTATCCTGGGGCAGTAAAATATACTCCCAGGGGTATTAAACTTTAAGGGGTCAAATGGGCCCCCTTGGGGTAAAAATATGATCTAGGTAGTAAACAGAGTTTTGCCATTAAAAGTGGACTTATGGCCGAAAAATACGATCCAATGGCGAAATGCTTAGCCTAGGTGAAAATTAATCCTTGGGGGGGGGGGGGGGCAAGTGGGCTTCCTTTGGAACGAAATTTTAATCTGTGGTGTAAACAAGGTTTTGCTTTTAAAAATGAATTTATGACTAGTAATGTACAATTCAGTGACTAGAAAATTCAGTTTGTATAAAAATGGAACTTTAAGGGGTCAAATGGGCAATCTTAGGTTAAAATTCTAATCCAGGTAGTAAACCAAGTTTAGCCGTTAAAAATGGACTTACGGCAGGAAAATATGATCCAGTAATGAATATACGAAGCCTTGGTAAAAATTTTGGTTAATTTTCACCTAGGCTAAGCATTTTGCCATTGGATCGTATTTTTCGGCCATAAGTCCACTTTCAATGGCAAAACTCTGTTTACTACCTAGATCATATTTTTACCCCAAGGGGGCCCATTTGACCCCTTAAAGTTTAATACCCCTGGGAGTATATTTTACTGCCCCAGGATAAATATTTTAAAAAATTATTTTCTATTTCCTTTAAGCACAAAATTCGCGATTGTGTGTCATTTTGTGCACAACTTTGTGTACATACAACGTTTGTACAGGCTTTTTACGTACGGGACTTCTGGGGTGACTACTACTATAGCTATTTATTGAGGCATCATCAACGACCTTCTATAAAAATTGAGAAATTTCAGAAGAATTTTCAGGCACTTTAATGCGATTGGTCAATACCCATCAACTGTTATTCATTTAGAAATTAGTAATAGCGTCTTTTTGCGGTGTACTAATAAAACTTAATACTTTTAGGTTATTTTATTGACATGCCTTTTTAAATAAATATCAAAAACCAAATAGAATCTATAAAAAAAGATAATAAAAAATTTTGGAACTTTGCCAACAATAATTTCATTGGTAAAAAAAAGAAATCAAATCGAATCAATTGTTGTTAATGAAAAGAAAATAAATAATAATAAAGGTATTGCCAACGCCATGAATTTCTACTTCGCCAGTATTGGTTCACACCTAAATCAAAAAAAGTAAAAAATAAATAAAGTGCAACCAATTTTACTGAAACTATCATTAACAAATCTTTTTTTATACAATCTACGGATCCTACTGAAATTCAGAAAATAATAAAAACTTTAGTCGATCAAACTGTGGCGGGAATGGATGGAATTAGCAATAAAATTATTAAATTCTTAAGTGACCATCTATTAAAACCTTTTTTCCACATATTCAAATTGTCCATAGAGAATGGTTATTATCTTAAACATTTCAAAAAAGCAGTAATTATCCGTATCCATAAAAATGGTAGTCGTGATACCATTTCTAAATATAGACCCATTTTCCTGACTTCAAACTTTGCGAAAATTTTTTAAAAACTTATTAAAAAAAGATTAAATAGCTTTTAAACTAAACATAATATCATTTCAGAAAAGCAATTTGGATTTAAAGGTGGTATATTCACCAATGATGCTATTGGTTATGTAACGAATTTTATATATAGATATCTCCATGAGTCAAAAAAACCAATAGCGATATATCTTGATCTAACTAAGACGTTTGATACGGTAAACCGCGATGTTTTACTTCATAAGTTAGAAAACATAGGTGTCATGCAGAGGTGTTAATTGAAATTTTTTTAGAAGCTATCTCACAAATAGAGAATCAATCACTAATGTTAACGGATACTTTAGTGATTCGGAAATGATCACCATTGGTGTTTCTAGAGGTGGACGATACGAGACGATTCCGAGACCCTAGGCTTGTCTCGGTATCGGAATTTTCGAAATTTTGCGGTATCGTCTCTGTCTCGTCTCGGTCTCGTCTCGATCTCGTCTTGTTTTTGAGAAAGTCTCGAAAAAATTAAAGTTTTTCTTCAGGAAAATTATAAAAATAAAATTGTCAACTATTTATATACAAACAATTACAAATTTATAAATTCCCGCGAGACTAAAGCGCCCACTAAGCTGAGTTTCTTTTATGGCCAATAAAATAAACTTAAAATTTTTATTAAGCAGTTATTCTTTTGCAAAATATTGTTTTTGAATAAAATTAAAAAGAAAAAATTAAATATTCCAATTACTTTGAGTTCATCGAAGAAACTGGACAAAAATATGGGGTTTGTAAACTATACAAAGAAAAAATAAAAATTAAATTTAAATTTAACTGACTATAATAAAAAAAAATTTAAATTAACTAAATGTATTAATAACTTTTTTTCAAGATGAGACTTACCGAAAATCTAGATGTGAATGTTTCGTCTCGTCCTGCATTTTCTGCAAATGCTCTCATCTCGGTCTCGTCTCGATTTCGGGTGTTGCCCAGGGCACTGCGTTGGGGCCAATTCTTTTCAACATATTTATAAATGACATGCTGAGAATTAGTGGCAACATAGTTGCTTTTGCAGACGACACGATAATACTTGTAAGTAAAGCATCGTAGTTGGAATCTAGTAGAACAGTCAATACTATTGTAAATAAAGCTTCAGAGTGGCTTAATCAACATCTTTGAACGATCAATTTTGATAAATCATCCTTCACAACCTTCTCTGTGGCCAAAAATATGAACCCTGAAAATGTGAATGTTTCCATCCACTATGGTGACACTCATTTTCTCTTACAACGAATCGATAGTTCCAAATACTGAGGTATCAGTATTGATCAACATATGCAGTGAAATGAATACATAAATATTTTATTAAAAAAAAATAAGTACATTCTATTTCTATTTTATAAATTGAAAAATTTTTTAATTATAATTAATAATAATGATAATAATAAATGAAAACAATTTGCTATGCAGTGTTCAATTCCCTAACATGCTATGGAATTATGGGTTGGGGTGGTAGTTATAAAACTTTTCTAAAAAAGATAGAAAATAAGCAACCCCCCCCCCCCTTAAAAACGTCAATTTTCACTCCCCTCTAAAAACGTCACACTTTAACCATCCCCCTGTCGAGCCAAACTTCTTCATATACGCCATCCAATGAACATATTCCATGTTAAAATGACACACAGTGATCTAGAAAAAAAAAAGCGGAAATAACCTTTGCTTCAATCGAGTTTCCATCCAATTTTAATGCGGGTTGACTTGTTCTACTCCTGAAGACCTGTATTTTACGAAAATAATGAAATAATGACGAGAAAATTTTTTTCCACATGATTTTCACCCTTTTTTCAGAAAAACCCACCCCAAAAAAAAACTTTATAGCAAAATTATAATTTATCGAAAAAAATTTTCTCGGCCTTAAAAAATTATGTATAAGCTTAAATTTGATTGAATTACAATGAAATTATGTTTAAAAAAATAATTACCCCCATTCTACCCCTAATTCTCCAAAAAATTCTCCAAATAAAAATTTTATGTAATATTAAAAAAAAAAAACAATTTTATAAGCTATTTAACTTTAAGGGTAGTTTTTGGGGAATCAGGGGTAGAATAGGGGTAATTTTTTTTTTAAACATAATTTCATTGTTTTCCAATCAAATTTAAGCATCACGGTGCCCCTGAAACAATTTAAATAAAAATTTAAATTACCCCCGAGATTCCAATGGAAATTTGTTTTTTAGTTTTTCAGAGTCACAAAAATCTAAAAATTTAAAAAATCCGTCTGGCGCTTTTTTTTTTTTTAGCTAAAAACTGTTTCATTTCGGTATTATAATAGAAAATAATCAAAAAATAATAAATAAGTTTGTATAAAAGTTGTTTTAAGTTATAAATAATATTTTTTAATGTACAAAATCTTTTATAACATTAAATTTACTAAAAAAAAATAGATTTACCAAAAAAAAAGACCTAGAAACAACAGGCAGCTCAGGGGGAGCCCAGGGCATCTCAAAATCGAAATTTTAAGAAAAATTATAATTTTAATGCAATAATTATACTTTTAGTGTAAAAATTATAATTTTAATGTAAAAATTAATTAACTAATTAATTAACGAAAATTAACTCATTAACGCCGGGGCGGTGAGTTTTGGAAGTGAGTAAAAATAAATACATTCTCTTATAGATACGTGTCTAAAAAGTTCATCCTAATAGTAAAATTTCTCGCTCTTTCAGAATCTGACATTAGTTTTGATCTACAACCCTTAAAAATACCCTAAAAACGGGGGTGAAAAAGGTAGGTCAGGCATTATTAGGAAATGTTTGGAAAAATCAATGAAAAAAGTATCAAATTTTATTGAAAAATGCTTGAACATAATATTTTTTATGTAAATTTAAGTAAACTTTCTATACATTGTGGTCTCATTAATTTTGGTCCGATTTACAACCCTTAAAATGTGCCATGTGGATAAGGGTAGTTACAAAAAAATTAAAATAAAACTTGTTTTTTATAATTAAAATTATATTCTTAAGTAGAACTGGCTGCTAATTTCAAATTCGTCATCAGTTTTGTGCAAAAACTTTAATTGTTGACACACCCTCTAAAATAGGGGTGAACGGGCTAAAGCAGTCGTATTAGGGTTATGCTTTATGGCAAATTTGTCAAAGTCACCCCTATTTTAGAGAATGCTTCAAAGTTTTTGCACAAAACTGATGTTGAATTTGAAATTAGGAGCCAATTTTACTTAAGAATATAATTTTAATTATAAAAAAAGTTTTATATTAATTTTTTTGTAACTAGCCTTATCCACATGGCACATTTTAAGGGTTGTAAATAGGACCAAAATGAATGAGACTACAATGTATAGAAAGTATACTTAAATTTACATAAAAATTATTATGTTCAAGCATTTTTCAATAAAATTTGATACTTTTTTCATTGATTTTTCCAAACATTTCCTAATAATGCCTGACCTACCCTTTTCACCCCCGTTTTTAGGGTATTTTTAAGGGTTGTAGATCAAAACTAATGTCAGATTCTGAAAGAGCGATAAATATTACTATCAGGATGAACTTTTTAGCCACGTATCTATAAGGGAATGTATTTATTTTTACTCACTTCCAAAACTCACCGCCCTGGCGTTAATGAGTTAATTTTCGTTAATTAATTAGTTAATTAATTTTTACATTAAAATTATAATATTTAGACTAAAAGTATAATTTTTGCATTAAAATTATAATTTTTATACTAAAAGTATAATTTTTGCATTAAAATTATAATTTTTCTTAAAATTTCGATTTTGAGATGCCCTAGGCTTCCCTGAGCTGCCTGTTGTTTCTAGGTCTTTTTTTTTGGTAAAACTATTTTTTTTTAGTAAATTTAATGTTATAAAAGATTTGTACATTAAAAAATATTATTTATAACTTAAAACAACTTTTATACAAACTTATTTATTATTTTCCGATTATTTTCTATTATAATACCGAAATGAAACAGTTTTTAGCTAAAAAAAAAAGCGCCAGACGGATTTTTTAAATTTTTAGATTTTTGTGACTCTGAACAACTAAAAAAGAAATTTCCATTGGAATCTCGGGGGTAATTTGAATTTTTATTTAAATTGTTTTAGGGGCACCGTGGCATATACATAATTTTACAAGGCCTAGAAAATTTTTTTGATAAATTATAATTTTGCTATAAAATAATTTTTAGAGTGGTATTTCTGAAAAAGGGGTGAAAATCGTGTGGAAAAAAATTTATTTGTCGTTATTTTCGTAAAATACAGGTCTTCAGAAGTAAAACAAGCCAACCCGCATTAAAATTAGATGGAAACTCGATTGAAGCAATAGTATATTTACGTCCAGAAAAGTAAAGAATGGCCCAAATCGCACGTAATTACCTTCTGAGGCGAAGCCGAGGATGGTAAACTGCGATTTGGGGCATTCTTTATTTATGGACAAGGGCCGTAAAAAATTTTTCTGCGACAGTAGCGAGAAATTTCGATTTCCTTGGCCGCGCAGCGGCCAGGAAATCGTACTTTCGTGGCTACTGTACAGAAAAGGATATTTCCGCTTTTTTTTTTCTAGATCACTGTGCGACACATCAAACATGAAACTAACATAACCTAAGGATTTACTGAAAAGATATATTTTCCACTTATTTTATTATTAAAAATAAATCATAAAATATTACTTTTAAGTTAAAATTCAGTTGAACTTTTTACATTAGTGAATCGAAATAAAAAAATAGGAAAATCAGTTAGAAAAATTAAAATAATAAAAGAATAAATGTTTCAAGCCCCCTTTTCAAAAATTAAAATTCGTAATGCACTTTTTTTTTCATTTTCTTGCTTAAAAATAAGAATAGAATGTTCTGTGCAGAGTTTTAAGCATCGAAAAAATATTATAAAGCTTTAGCTTTATAAAATTAAAAAAAATTATTTTATGGACATTCGGACATTACTCTAGTCAAAAATAAAAGCGCGACACGTCGAGCCCTAAGCTAACATAACCTAAGGAAGTGAGTTTATATAATATAATATAATATCATAAAAACACGTACACTAACATAAACTAAGGAAGAAGACTATATTAAAAAATGACACAACAATCCGGTGCACTATGTGATAAAAAGAAACACAAAGCGACAAAAATCGGCTTCAGCTCAAATTCTAATGAAAAATAATTTTGTAAAATGAGAAAGTACCTATAACTTGTATGTATGAAGATAGGCTACCGAATTAAAAAAAAAAATTTTCCAAAAATTTTGTTCGGAGCTTCATTTTCCTAAAAAAAATTTTTTTAAAAATAAATTAATAAATTTCTTATATAATAAATTTCTAAAATTAACTTTTATATTAATAAATATTCAATTCTTAGTGCTTTTAGGTAAATTGGGCCACTAAATTCAAATCTGTTTAAAATTACACTAGATAAATTATAAGGGCTGAATTAGCCTTTACCCTTTTACCCTTTTTTCACACCAATCACCCCAAAATATACATATACCAAAAAGAAAATTTTTTTGGTACTTCAGGGTGAACATATAGGTTTTTTGGGCCGCTGAACTCAAAAATGATGTCAAAAATGTTATTTGAACAGATGCAGAGTGATTAACTACCCTTATTTTATCTTTTTTCATCACTTAAAATTATATTTTTTTTATAAACTTTTTATTTTGAATTTTAAGTGATCCAGTAGGTTATTTAGAACCCTCAATTCAAATCTGACAACAAAATTCTTAAATAATGGGGTATACCACCCCTATTTTCACTCCTTTCACCCCGCAGACTTTCATTTTTAAAAAAGCTTTATTTTTCTGTTTTAAAGAGGTTGAGGGCCCAGTGTACCTTTGATTCTTTACTGAAATAAAACATGCCAGATCTGTTAGGATGTGTAGTGGTTAACACAATAACTAGACGTAGTTATATTTAACGAAAATAAAAAAGAGTTTTTATTCATAAGAAAATATGTGTCTTGTCTTATAATTATTAGTTAACAAGGTATTTGTTTAATAATTAACGACTCGATATAAAACAAAAAAAAAATATAATTAATTTTTTACAATAAGTTGTTATGTGCGTAGCAAATTTTATATAATTCAAAATAAAAAAAGAATTTATTTAAACAAAAAAAATATAATTCTTACAATAGCTTTCGTTGAAACGCAATTTATATAATACAAAATTTATTTAATAAATTATTCGCGGTTGGCGATCTAGTCAAAGTGCGAATAACGACATAATTCAAAATTATAAAAAAAATTATAATGAATTATAAAAATCGCTTTAGTTAAACATTACACTTGGAGAAACTCCAAGTGATATTCACACACACGGGAATTTTGAACGACGAGAGCAACTCACCGCCGAGAAGTTATAGTCCAGCAAAAGGTTGCTGACGTCATACGGTTGGTAACCAGACCCACATGACCAACAACAATCTCAGTTGCGTACTCAATTATCTTAGCCGTATTAAGAAAGCAACTCACTCGATTAACAGTCAGGATAACCAGGTAACGTTACCTGTAGAAGAGGCAACCTACTCCTACTGATCGATGTTGAGAGACCGTTAGTGGCAGCGCCAGGTTCCCTTAACTGAGCTATAACAAGTACAGAGAGAGCATCTCAGCTCTGCACGCCCGTTATGCGTTATAGGTGGTATCCAGCATATATGTTTTACTTGGAGCAACTCCAAGAGCAGGGATAACTAGAGCAACTCAAGTTACCTGTGATGTCCGTTCTGCTTCACAGCCGGAGATCAACTGATGATTTACTCGTGTCTCTGCACTGTTTATATGCGTTTCTGGACCCATTAACGCTTATAAGATAAAAAGAAATATCTCACAGAATGAGATAGCGAATAATAGTAATATTTTTTGCAATTTTAACGACTTTTTTCGAATGAAGATTTTATATACTTTTAATCAACATTATACTGCTTTTAACTATTTACATATGAAATTCAATGTATTTTCATACTATGTAAGAGCAGTTTTAATAATTTTTTTAAAATATTAGATCTTTTTGTAAATAATTTTTATAAACTTTTTTAAGCTAATTAAAGCTTAAAGAAGCTAATTCTTGAAGAAAAAAAAATGTCCATCATTTTGTCCCCAGGAGGGTTCGAACCTCCAACCTTATGTATTAGCCACATACGCGCTAGCCACTTGCGCCATGGAGACGGACACCACCTGAGACAATCAAACACACTTTTATCCTTCAAGAATGGCAACTATATAGTCAAGTGCCTATGATAAGGAAGAAATTTTTATACATTCGATAGTAAATTAATATTTATATTAATTATATTAAATAGTAATATTTCTTTGGAGTTTAATATTCGATAATATATGACTAGATACGCTTTAATAATTGTTTAACAATATTAATCGGTACTTTAACTTTAATAATAAACAAAAAAATCTTTCTAATTCATTTAAATTAAGTAAAAAATTTTAAGTAAAAAAATTCAAAATAATATCATAAGTTTTCTATAATTTAAAACTATAACTATAGTCAAATTTTCGTAAGCGAATGCGTCGCCTTACTTTCACTGTGTGTTTACGTGATCTTTGATCACGGAAGCATAGTTGATAATTTTATAATAAATGTAAGTTGGGGTTAGTTTATGAGAGGGTATGATTAAAATACGAAAAATATTAATTAATTAAATATTTTATTGGCAGGGTGCCTATCATTCCGTCTCAAGGTCAAGTAGGTTTTTTTGGCCGCTGAACTCAAAAAGATATCAAAAACGTTATTTGAACTGATGCAGGCTGAATAACTACCCTTATTTTAACCCTTTACACTCCTTAAACTTAAATATTTCTTAATAGACATTTTGTCTTGAATTTTAAGGGACCTAGGATAGGAGTTTATTTTTGGAATCTAAATGTAAATTTGATATTATAATTTAGAAATAGTACGATAATCCACCCCTATTTTTACCCCATTCACCACATTAAATTTCCTTAAGAAAATGTTTATTTCTATTTGGGGTCAATTATATTTTGAAAGCTTCTAAACTCATATTTGATGTCAAAATATTAATTTCTCCAATTTTCCAATTAAATTTAATTTAAAGTTGTTGATACGTCTAAATAAATTATCAAAATTAAGTGATAATACGACCTTGTTGGACCAAAAGCAATAAAAAATACAAATTATTTTTTACCGACGTTTCGTCATCGAAATGATGACCTTATCAAGAAACCTCTATTAAAAATTCATATATAATTTACAATGAGCTATAAAATTAATTAGTTACAAAATTTATAAGCTTACCAAGGAGGTAGTTATCACATATTTCTAAAATAAGAAATACAGTCAAAAATTTTTTAGTACATTTTATAATTACAAATATTTAATTATTAGATAAGTAACATTTTTATATTAATAATTTAGATTTATTAAAAATAATTAACAATAATTAAAAATAATAGATTAAGCAAACTGTTACACATTCTGAATGCTACTGTTTATGAACTATATATATATATGTATATGAGAGGGAAAGAATATTTACAAATAAAATTCAGAAATAAATGACATATAAATAACGACTGCTTGAAAAAAATATTATTTTAAATGATTTGGTTAAGAAGTATTTCATAGGGAGGAGAGAAATTTTTTAGATCGGTTTTTATATTTAATGCATCTTTTTGATTTTGTTATTAAAGAATAATTCAACAAGCTCTCTTTTTTTTAAATTGCTTTAATTTGATGAATTTATTAAGTTTGAACGGTATGTGAAAAATATTTGTCTGTCATTTATTTCTGAATTTTATTTGTAAATATTCTTTCTCTCTTATATACATATGGGCGATTATTTCTCAACCCGGGCACCCCCCTCTGTCCAAAAATGGTGGCAACTTAAAAAGATTTTAGTTTTCTCGAATTGACTGGAAAATGGTCTAGTTTTTTATTCTCATTGGCCTTTTCAACTCTGTAAATCTGCTGTGCCCATTTTAGGCACTGAGCGGCGCCAGGACGACATTTTAAAAACAGAAAAATTGAAATAAAAGTAGATTAACGGTAAGTTTTTTAAAATTTTTTTCTCTTAAAAGTTGTTATTTATTAAAACAAAGAAAATGAGACCATTTGCATGGTAATTGATTGATTTCTTAAAAAGTTTTTTTGGGTGATATGTAGTTTTTAAAAATGGGTAAAAAACGGCTACTTTGACTGCTGATATCTCTGAACCTACATATCCAAAATAAAAATGTTTTAGTGCAAAATGTTAGTCTTTTGATACATAATAAGTGTGCCAAATATCAGGGGATTTGATCGAGTAGTTTCGGATTTAGCAATTTTCGGGTATTAATTCTCTTCAAAAAATAGGTCAAAATTTGTTTCAGAATTACCCTTAAAGAAATTAATAAAGAAATTTATTAATTTATTTTAAAAAAAATTTTTTTTTAGGAAAATGAAGCCCCGAAAAAAATTTGAGAAAAATTTTTTTTTTAAATGCGGTAGCCTTTCTTCATACATACAAGTTATAGGTACTTTCTTATTTCACAGAAATATTTTTCATTAAAAATTGTGCTAAAGCCAATTTTCGTCGCTTGTTGCTTCTTTTTATCACATAGTCCGGTGATGAAAATTGACTATTTTCCATCCGCAATGTCATTTTCTAGTAAAAAAAAAACGTTTTGAATTATGAGAATTTTCATATTTTCACCTAAGCATATTTTCCGATTTTCTAAGATGGCGTATCAAAAAAACATGTCAGAATAAGTTTTTTAAATTGCCATGGTGGTTTTTGAGGTAGAAAATAACGTTTTTATGAAAGGAAATATTCATTTTTTGGCCCTAGTCTATTCCAAGATGGCTTGCGGACCAAAAAATATTGCAGAATAAGCTTTTTAAATTGCCTTTGTTTTTCGAAGTTCAGTTGTGAAAATTTTCATTTTTTACCACATCATTTTTTCCGATTTTTCAAGATGGTATACAAAGATCTTAAAAAAAATAACTTTCTTGATTTGTCAAATTAAATAACTTAATAAATAAGAATAAAGAGTGCTATCAAATTAAATTAAATAGGTTTTTTATTTGTGAGAAACATTTAAACTTAATTTTTTTGAAGTTTAGGCGCTTTCTACAATAGCCACATACACCAATATATGTATAGGTATGGATAGACATATTTGTGTATGGCCAACCTAATTTATAAATCTGTTTTACCAGCAGGTAAAAAGTCTACAAAAATTAATGTAGAAAAATAGAGGGCGCAGTTATCTGAAGGTTGGCCATACACAAATATGTCTATCCATATATACACATATATTGGTGTATGTGGCTATTGTAGAACCTGCCTTAATGTTTTGAATAAGTATATGCATGCATATATCATTTGTTTTTTCTTTTTCTTTTATAAACCCGTACGTAAAAAGCCTGTACAAACGTTGTAAACCAAGTTTTGCATACAGTTCTGCATTGGAATAAAAATAATATAAAAATTAAAAATTAAATGAAAATTAAAATAAAATTAAAATTTAAATCATTAATTCAAATTATAGAGAAAAAAATTGAGTTAAATAATTCATAATACAGAGTTTTTTATCTTTCCCCGGTCTTCATAGGGCGAATACACCTATCGAAATCTCCCACGTTTATTAGCGGTGTTTAAAAATTTCCCCTAGGCTTCGCTTTACAAATTTTTGGTTAAAACCTTCGGGAATATATTGTTGAATAGTTATACTTAATACTAAAAAGTTTAGACTAATCTATAACTTTTAATTTGGCCAGAGTCGTATGTATCCCACAAAGATCGCCAAGTATAGTAAAAACGTTGAAGACCGCGGAGGGTTAAATTAATATAGTTATACAGTATTAACATTAAAAATAATAAGATGTATTTTATAATGAAAATAATAATATTATTTATCGTAAATATAAATAATAATATTTATCGCACTAAATATAAACTGAACACGGTGATCTGGAAGCGTTTTATTATATAAAAAACTGTAGGGTGGGGTATTTTCTACACTAAAAAATATCTACAAATTTTCTATCCGGAACTTCTATCCAGCTACTCTAAGCGTTTGCTGTCAATATTTTCATATTTTTTAAATTTTATTTAAAACATTTTTTTAAAATTATTTATATATTTATATTAGCATATGTGTGTGTGTATGTCCATGTTAATTATTTATTTTGAGTATGTGTTGAAACCCCCCCCCCCTCTCTTCAGTTCTTTGTTCTCAGGTTCTTTGCTGTCCGACAGATAAAAGCAGCATTCTCTCTTGTGATGGATGCTAAATTCTCAAACTCTTTGCATTCTTTAAGGTTTATAAAGGGAGTTTTTATAATTAGACCAACAGCACCCAGATACTACAGTACCTGGGACCCAGACATAGTTTTAAATATGATAATGAAGTGATACCCGCTAGACGACCTGGATCTAAACAAGCTATCTATTAAATTGACAATATTATTGGCATTAGGTTCAGCCTTTAGAGTGCAATCTCTAACCGCTATCATGGTTAGGGATATATTACAAACAACTGAAGGCGTATAAATCAACATAAGCTCCTTAATCAAGAACTCAAAGCCAGGAAAAGCCCAGCCATCGGCATTTTTTCCATACTTCAATGAAAAGAAAGAAGAATGCATTGCATTCACTATTATATTCAATCTAAGGGTAACGAAGGAGACTGCCAAGTACAGACATAAAATATCGTCGGTACAGAGGCAAGTGGCAGTGAGGAGCACCTGCGGATACCACACGGTATCTCTAGAGGCGATCCAGGTTGTTGCTTCGGTGATACCCATTGACCTGCTAGCGTTGGAGCGGAAATTCATCTACGAGAGCGTAGATGAGCGTAAAGTGGCATCCACTCGCGCCCGCTTCAACTCTATGAAAGCATGGAAGAAACGATGGAAAAAGAACCAAGAGAAAAATGCCCAATAGACGCGCAGACTGATCTTAGACCTGCAGGCATGGATGGGACGACTGTATGGGGAGGTGGATTTCTACCTTATCCAGTTCTTAACTGGACACGGGTATTTCCGTGTCATGTTGGAGCATTGGCATAAGGTGGCAACAAAGGAGTGCTTGCACTCTCCGGGCGTGGGTGATACAGTAGAGCACACATTCTTCGAATGTGATCGTTAAGCGGAGGGGCGCCCGCCCTTCCCGATTTGGAGGCCGAAGACGGTGGTCCTGGAAATGCTACGGAGTTCCGAAAACTGGAACAAAGTAGCAGAGTACGTAAGGGCCACCTTGTTGGAGAAGAAGGAGGAGGGCTTTGTATCGTAGAGAGCTCTCCTGCCCCTGGGCAGGGGGAAGGCAGCGGCCAGCTGCCTAGGCTGCGCGTCCCAAACTGAAGTTATTTCTGAAAAGAGAGTTCCGGTTTGGGACAAACAAGCGCGGGGGGTTTTAAGTGTGTTTATCCAGTAAGAATCTGGGGCGTAGCCGGCGACCGCGGTCGCCGGTGGTCTCCCAGTTGTACACTTTGTACAACTGGGCGGTCATGGAATTTTGCGGATCTTTAAGGCCCGCAAACTTTCCACGGCTGATGCAAGATTCACATATTTCCTTAAAAAAAAAAAAAAAACTTTTCTTAAATACTAAAATTATGTAATTGTAAACATTCTTAATTATTATAAAATATTAAATATAATTATGACATACTTAAATAATCTAAATAATTAAATTTTATTTATTTGGTAAACGATGATGTCATAACATCCCCGGCACAAGATTCTAAAAAATTATTTACATAATTTTTGAGTCTGATTAGGAAATCAGATCAAATGTCTCTTAAGGCTAGTGTTAGTAAGATTACGTTATATTTTTTGATAGTTCAATGACATATTTATTGCTGATTCTGCAGGGAAGTCTGCGTGTTTTATTGTACATATTTTTTATATAGTTTTTTTATAGTATATTAAGTATCAAGGGCGTAAAAGTTTCGGCACTAGCGTGAGCACTAGCACGAGTGCTCGGCGAAGCCGGGCTTGAGTGATATGTGGTCACGCTCGTGTCTAAAGTATTTCGCCCATGGTGCTTACACTATTTTTTGCCCACCTAGGCGCAGAACGAGTTCAGTATGTGAGTGAAAAAGGGATGTATTTTGAACGAACGAAAAATTGATTTTTGGAAAATCAAGCTTAACTCATTACACTAAACATGGTTTTTTTTTAATATTTCTTATAGAATTTAAAGTTTTGGTCAAAGGAATGGTATGGATGTTCAAGTTTATTTTCATTTGGAAGTGTAATTGTTTTGGTTTGTTTTTTGATAGTTGTATCGAGACATTTGGACCAAGAAATTTGTTAAAGATGTCGATTCGACAGCTGCTAACAAATAGATTGTTAAAGATGTCGAATCGACAGCTGCTAACAAATAGAAAGAGAATCCGTAAATTCTTTTTAATTGGAAGGGGTTCAGGATTGCCTCGGTTACTGATTTCAATACATAAAATATTGAAAGAAAACCGATGACGCCTCTGGCTCTTAGAGAGAATGTCCAAAAATCCCTCTTTATTGTCTCCCAAAGATTTTCAAATATTGTGTAAATCGAATTTTCTGTTAATAAATTTCTGAATAAATCTTTGTGGATCGAACTTTCGCCATTTAATGTTATTGCTATACTGTTTAAATATGCTTCTTTTTCTACTGGAAATAGTAGATGTTTTTTGAAATTTTCTCATTCTTTTTGTGTGTATAGCCGGCTTGTGGCTAAATTTTCGAGAGGTTGATATTTCCAAGAAATTTTGGCGTCAGGTTTTGATAATAATGGAGGTTTAGCCTTGCTTATTGTTGGGGTTAATTTTATCCAATCATTATTAATTTTGTATAATGGTGGCAAGATGTTTGAACAGCTTATTTTTGATCCTTGTGTATTAAAATTCTTGTGATAGGTTTTAGGAACAGGAGTGTTTTGTTGTTTTGCAGAACGGGTAATTCTTAATAACACCGATCTATTTGTATTAATTCAACGTGTTTTGGCACGCATTTTAATATATAGATTGCTTTACCAACTACTTTAGCAAGATGCCCAATTCCAAAATTTTTGTAGGCATATTTGTCGGGATCAAGGGATGCTAATATTTAGTTACTTTGCAATATCGATTTCTCGAGATTACATTCTTTTTGTAACATGTTTAGATATAATTTATCAGCTTGGATATTTACATGATGTTCAGTGTAAACGAATTTTTGGTTAATATAAGTAAATAAGTCTAAATTTTCTACAATTCCGGAGTTAAGGGAGATTCTTTCAAAAATTTGGTTTATCGGTGCCTTGTTAGAGTCTAAAATTAGAATCTTGGGCCAGTACTTTCATGGAATAAAATGAATTATTACACACAAAAAAAAAATATTGCAGTTTTTTGATTTTTTTGTTTTTTTAATTTAGAGAAAAAATTTTAAAAAAAACTCGGTATTAGATCCAAAAATGACTATAAATAAACTTTCTAAAACTAGTACTTTCATAGAAATAAATTAGGTACTACGTCCAAAAAGAAAAAAAAAATTGGTGTTTTTTGTATTTTTTCGTGAAAAAAATTTTTGGAAAAAAATTTTCAAAAAATTAAGTATCATATTCGAGATATCGAGTAAAAATCATACTTTCAAATATAAGTATTTTCGTGGAAATAAATGAGGTATTACATCCAAATTAAAAAAAAAGTAAGTACCTCGAGCTTTTTTGATAAAAAAATTTTTGAAAAAAAAATTAGGTCGTAACTCCATAATGTTATATGCCAAAAAAATCGAAATTTGACGTATCAGAATGGTTCCTCTTTGAGGAACCAAAACTAAAAATTATCCTTTTCTTCTTACTGTCGGTTTAAAATCTCATGAAAAAAATTAAGTTTTTTTACATCAAAAAAAGATTTTTCTACACTTTTACATAATCTTCTTTTACGAAAACTATCAAACTATGTCTGCTAGATAGTTTTTGGTGTAGCTCTTATAATTATATCTTTTTTTTGGCGCAGGAAGTGGAGAAATGCGTTGCGCATACTGTTCAGCATCCGGACTGACAGTTACGTGGGACTCGACTTAATTTGCCTTTACCCACTAAAACTCCACTTCGTTCCTACCTTATGCGAGCCTATCCCGGGACCGTTTTCACATTACTTTAGGACAGGTCAAGGCCATTTAGTTCTAGTCGTGAACTATTTTAACTTGCGTCCAATGACTCGCAGCTCTGGTTAAGCACTCCGTCGTTCCATCTGATTAAAATTCCGTCTTTTGTGCTGTTATAATTATATCTTAATTAAAAAAATATACATTTGATAGACTTAAGCCTTGACTCTACAGCGCATTAATTCTCCTCTATATTAATTGCAGTATACAATAAAACAAAATGTAGCCAGTGTTTTTTAAAATAAAAACATAAAAATTGACGTAATAAAAAGAGAATATTTATTTTTTTGGTTCCTCTAGAGGAACCATTTAGCTCAAATTTTGATTTATGATTTTTTAGCAAATAAGCACGTTTTGAGACCTCTATAAGCTAAAAAAACTGGTTTTAAAAGAAAGTCTGCATGTGTGTGTGTATGTATATATGAATGTAACCGGTGACATTTAACAACCTTTACTATATTAAGATCAAATTTTGTTTTTTAAATTTTTTTACCAAAAAATATCAATGTATATTTTTTTTTTTATGTAATACCTCATTTTTCCCATGAAAGTACTAATATTTAAAATTTTTTTCAAAACTTTTTACATAAAAAAATTAACTATTAGTTATATATGAAACAAGTGATATAAAGTTATAAGATACGAAATGCGAAGGTTTACAGGACTGTAACCATATGTGATAAAATATGCATTCATAACACAAGTTTTGTACATAATTTTAATTAAAAAGTGCGCTAAAGTTATCCTACCAGTGCGTAAAAGTAACTTTTACGAACGCTGTTAAATAAAAACAATTTTTTTTTTGGAACGTAGTACTTAATTTTTTTTTATGAATGTACTATAATATCTAGAATTATCATTTTTACTAAGTAAAATAGACCATTAAAAATATTTTGTTATTTGTTAATGAGGAACCATAGTACCAATTACTTGGCAGCCTATCTTGAAATTGTTTACCTAACGTGCAAATATTATTTTTTACAATTATTATTCACTTTCATTTTTCTAGAAAAGTAATAAGTTAACACGACCCCCTTGGTGTTCCTTAAAAAGATAATGATCTACTGATAACAAAGTGCTCAAACAATCCTGAGTTTATTTCATATTAAGAATTTTTAGCTTTATTATTCTATGTAGGATAACGTTTTTAATTAGTTATTACTCAGCTTCAGAGCCATATGAAGTAGAAGGTACATAAAAAATTACTAATCATAATCCGATGACTTTTGACCCTGTATTATAATTACATCGTTTTTATTTTGTATTTTAGCTTTTGGTTGAATTTTCAACCAATTGGTTGAATATTCAACTAAAGCAGCTCTACCGTGATACCTATACAAATTCAATTAATTTTCGTGTACTTTTCCATTGTTATATTTTTTCTGCATATTGTAAAAAAAAAAGTAAATCAAAATTTTTTGCTTACAAAAAAGCTATATCGATTTTTAAAGATAAAATAGTTTTGAATAAAAATTTAAGTGAATACATAAAAATGGACGCCTTCGGTTAGGGCATGGGAAAATTGACTAGGCGAAATTTCATACACGAAATTTTAACCACTGAATTTCAGACACGCGAATGAAAAAATAAAAAAATTAAGACACACCATAAAAATATTTAATAAAAATTGTCCACGCAAAAAATAAGACACTAAATTTTGGACACCTCAAATTTATTATTTTTAATTTTGCTCACAAATAGCAAAATATTAAATATTGTCTATAAAGAAAATAAATTTAAAAATTTTTATTTATAATTTCAACCACCTAAATATTTCTTTTTTTATTTTTGGACACATAAAAGTTTATTTTAACTGAATTTGTGGTTCCCTAACAAAAATAACCGGTAGTGTCTCGGTATACGTAATATACGTTATTGTATTGTACGCGCTCTTATATGTATACAATGTATCTTATTTATACTGCGCATGAGCGCCTCTTTTGTGTAACCACGGCGAAAGCCAGTTCGCTCTTAGGTGTTGCCACGAGCACACCCGTTCTCAATAAATGCTCTGGTTTATAAGTGGCCGTCTTATTAATTTCACCTAGTTCCGCTATAATCCATCATTTATTGGAACAGGCAGGTTAATATCAAATAAATCCCCGCGGAGCTAAGACAACTAATTTTACATTAGTTAAAAGAAAGAATATTGAATTTTCCTAATTTTCCGGAACTATTCTTTTTTTCAACAATTGAAACTTATATTCTGATCATATAACCATTTAAAACCAGGTGGATTACGGATGAAACCAGGTGGAACCATGTAAAATTAGCATTAAGATTTGACGGAATATTCTGATTTTTTCATTCAATAAAAAAGTTTTTCTGAGCAAACAAGTACTAGTAAAATAAATTCGCAGCATAGCTGAATAAAATAATATTAGATCATGATATACTGTTAATAAGCTTATTCAGGACTAAATTTTCTTTATTTTCTCCGGAATTTTTTTTTTAACAACTAAAACTATTTTTCTGGTTAAAACTCATTGACACCAGGTGAAATAAGATAAAACCAGATGTAATTAGTCAAATCAGACAAAATCTGCCAGATATTTTTGTTCAGGAATCACAATTTCAGTTAAAATAATCTTTCATGTATCCAAAAATAAAAAAAGAAATATTTAGGTGGTTGAAATTAAAAATATTTAAAAATAAAAATTTTTAAAATTAAATGTAAATTATTTCTATTAATCACCCAAATATTTTCTAAATATATATTATTATTATTGTTGTTTTCATTGACCTGTACTGGGCATAATTTTTAAAAGAACTATATTAAATTAAATTGTCCTGTCTCGATATGTGTATGTTTTAAATTACATCTCTTTTTTTATTAAGACATATCAAGCGGCAACATTATAAAATTTTTTTAACTTCATTTAAAAATTATTTTTTAAAAATACGCGGTTGTTAATATAGGTACAGAAGGTACCTGCAGCGTTTCGATCAATACTAATACATAGATTTCCTCAGTATGGCTGAGTGTGTTTGTGTGTGCCACCGACGCTGGTGTATTACGTCTTTTGTTTTTTCTTAAGTAGAGAACAAATGCCTATTTTATCACTTGCGAGATACTACAGCCATTTGTTCTCTATATATGAAATGAATGGAATGAACGGTTGCGGGTCTATTAATTATGACCAGTACAGGTCAATGAAAACAACAATAATAATAATAAAAATTTTTTAATTTATTTCCTTTGTGGACAATATTTAAAATTTTCCCATTTGTGAGCAAAATTAAAAATAATAAATTTGAAAATTTAGACATTTTTTAACATTTATTTGTTGAAAAAATAAGGTGCCTAAATTTTTGTTGAAAAATATTAACATTTAAAGGTCGCGCAAGAGCTAATTCCACTTTTTTGACGCCTTTTTTAAAAATATATTGAAATTTTTCGTTAAAAATGGAAAACTTCATTTTTAAACGGTCAAAATGATTACCTATTGGTATTTTCTTATAAAGTTACCTTGTACAAAGTATCCACAAATATATTTTTACACCAATTTCAATATTTTTTAATACTTTTGCATAGAAAATTCGTTGTTTTTTTTAGGGTTTTTAATCTCTTTTCATTTACATTTGTTGGCCCGAAATTTCAATTTTTTTTACCATACTCGACGAGCAACTACTTTTTTATCATCAAAAAAGTGAAAAAAAATCATAAGAAAAAATTGGATACATTTTTGGACCTTATTCAGCGTAATTACCTTATTTTACGTAATTTTTAATGCATACGACCTGATGACCTTAAAAGATGGTTAAAAATTTTTTCTTTTATTTTTTTTTTTCATTTGTAGTCTAGAATTTATAATTAGGCATTTTAAAAGAATTTTAACAGATTTGATTAGAGTTTTTTATATTTATTATAATGATAGTTTTAAGTAATATAATAATATTGGGTAAATTTAAATAAAGTGATAGTAATAATGATAGTCGGGCCTTCTAAACGACTCGAAAGTTTTTTTCTGAAATTACTACTAAAAAAAGGCCAGCAGCCCAATTTTTAGCCTTCTAGTCCGAAATCTCGAATTTTCGCAGCCATTTTTGTGTTTCAGCCTCTTATAAAAAAAGCGAGAAAAATGAGAGATAATTTTTCTTATTTTTTCTGTAAAAAACTGAGATTAACATGAAAAATTATTTTCTCTTAAGTCTGAGTGGGAAATTTCTCGTAGAATTTTATTTCGCAGACAGTTGCGGCTCCGAGCAGGGCGGCGTGCGGGCCCCCCTAGCCGCTGCTTCACTAGCAAATCTGTGCTTCTGCAGCAACATTGTGACTTTGTCGTAATAATGATGGATGATCAGTATCGGGCTTGGAAACACCCTTGGACCTATATGGTTAGCGGTTCAACTGGTTGGTATTTTTGTTTGAGTCTGAGATATAGATTTTACGATTTCATCATAGTAGTTAATTAATTGTGAATAAAAATTGTATTTTAATAGGTTCCGGTAAGACAGTTTTCATAAAAAATTTCCTTTCCAATGTAAATAAAATGAGTGACAGAGCATTTGATCGTACCTTACTGTAGTATTCGATGTGGCAAGACGCATACAAGACGAAGGATTGCCAAATTTTTCTGATTATTCAAATGACAATGATCGCGCAAAACTTTTGATTCTCGATGATCTTTTAATCGAGGCCTCAGATTGTAATGATATTTTAAATCTGTTTACAAAAGATAGCCGTCATGGTAATTTGAGTGTCTTTTTCACCACACAAAATTTATTTCATAAAGGTAAGAATCATCGCGATATTTCATTGAATTCAAACTACTTGGTACTATTTAAAAATCCAAGAGATAAATCACAGATACGACACTTGGCGCATCAGTTATCTCCCGAAAAACCGCTTTTTGTGTAAGAAGCCTATATGGATGCTACTAATAAACCTCATGGCTATCTCCTTGTCGATCACAAACAGTCGACTTCTAAAGTTTTACGCTATCGTACAAATATTTTTCCACACGAAGCTCCGTATCAAACGGTATACCTACCTATGAATGACAAAGCGTCCACGCTAAAAAAAAAGAACAGTAGCTTTCGTCAACAACAGCAGCAATCGTCAGTAATTTATGCATAATGGCAGGGATAAGAACCACTACCGCCACCACCACCACAAATCTTCTCAGCAACAACGGTATTCAGAAATGTCCAATATCCAAGAAACATGCAAATTTTTTGCGCGCTTTACTGTACCTAGAGGGAAAGCAGAAAATTGCGCTCCTGAACAGTGTCAATCAAGACTTTATAAAGTGTATTTGCGAATGTGCGTTAAACATTTTGAAGGGAAACGTGGTTTTAAAACCGAGTGAGAAAAACAGACTCAAAAAACATGTACGTCTAATGAGATTATTGGTTCACAAAAGAAAAAAAATAACGTTAAAATTATAAAACAAAAAGTAGACATCTTCAAGGTTAAAAAAAAGCTACTTGTGCAGCACGGTCGTGGTGGTTTTTTGCCTGCTCCTTTGACATCAATAATTTTCGCTGTATTAAATAAGTTTTTGTAAAAAAAATATGGATTTTACACGTAAAAAGATTCGACTAAAAGCACCTCACTAGCAAACAACAACTTTGCGCTTGCTAAAAAAACTGTCCAAACACCTGGTACTAGACTGGATGCTGAGATGAGAGATATATTGGACTCCAATAAATTTCAAGACGATCGTGAATAAAGTATCGCATATTAACAGACCTTGCAACGTTTCTTGAATCTTAAATCAGACAGACAAAGTAATTTAATTTCCGAAATGATGGATTTGCAAGACGATAATTTAGAAGCTGATTGAACTGAAAAAATTTGACGAAGAAATTGTAAATCCAAATAATTTACAATTCTTAATAATTAAAATATTGGGTAACATGATTTTTTTGTTTTATCAAAGTTATGGTTGGTAACGATGCGAAAATTACAAATATTCGCTCAATTATTATAAAAAGATAGGAGTTTTTACCAGAATTTATAATAATTTCTTATAATTTATTTTCTCAGTGTACTTCTTGCATTTGACCAATTTTTCGCAACAATGATAATAATAATAATAATAATATTTTGTAATAAAAAAAATAACCACATTAATTGCTTCAAGATTTTAAAATTATTTATATTATTTCTATTAATCACAAAATAATAAATTATTTAATTCTATAAATTGTTTGATTCTTTAAAAAATTCCAATATAACTTTTAAATCTTAATTTTAAAATGCAAACATAACCATTTAATACTTTTAGGCTGTTTATTACTGTTTATAATTTCATTAAGCTGCATACATAAATAAACATAGCAACGAGCAAAATAATCCAAGGAAGTCAAAAAGAGGCAAGATTTCTATCACTCTTTCTTGTGTGTTATAATTTATATCAAAATAAAAAAAAAATTGTGATCAGATACAAAAAATTACTATAAACTAAATTTCTAAAACTTGTACTCTCATTAAAATAAATTAGATATGTCCAAAACGAAAAATAAATTTGGTGTTTTATGTATTTTTTTGTGACAAAGATTTAAAAAAAAAAAATTTTTTAAAAATTAATTATCAGATTCAAGATATCGAGTAAAAATCATAATTTCAAATATAAGTAATTTCATGGAAATGAATGAGGTATTACATCCAAATTAAAAAAAAAAAAGTATTTTGAGATTTTTTTAATAAACAAATTTTTGGAAAAAAAGTTAGGTATTCATTCAATAATTGTTTTGAAATATCACTGGTTACAATATTTTACCTTACACTATTACACTACCTTATACTATTTTACAATAGCTAAATACTTCAATATGCCACAGATATTACCAATTACAACCATCAATCATACACTCATTTCTATTAACGTTTAAAAGTTAAAAGAAAGTTTATGTATTGAATTTAACTAAATCTATGTTTTTCAAATAAAATCTAACGTAATTCATTGGATAATAATTATTCAAGATAGTACTTTCATAGACTTAAATGAGGTATTACACAAAAAAAAAAAAATAAATATTGCAATTTTTTTTATTTTTCTTTGTTTTTAATTTTGAGAAAAAAATTTTGAAAAAATTCAGTATCAGTTCCGAAAAATTGCTGTAAACGAGGTTCATAAAACTAGTACTTCCATGGAAATAAATTAGGTACTACGTCCAAAAAGAAAAAAAAGTTTCGTATTTTTTGTATTTTTTTGTGAAAAAAATTGTAGGAAAAAAATTTTCAAAAAATTAAGTATCAGATTGGAGATATCAAGTAAAAACCATACTATCAAGTGTAAGTACTTTCATGGAAATGAATGAGGTATTACATCCAAATTAAAAAAAAGGGGGGTTTGAGATTTTTTTGATAAAAAAATTTTTGGAAAAAAAATTACGTCTTAATTCGATAATGGTTTTGAAATATCACTAGTTACAATATCTTCAGATACTAGTACTTTCATAGAATTAAATGAGGTATTACAAAAAAAAAAAAAAAAAAAAAAATATTGCAGTTTTTTTTATTTTTCTTTTTTTTTAATCTTGAGAAAAAAAATTTGAAAAAACTAAGTATCAGATCCAAAAAATTACTATAAACGAGGTTTCTAAAACTAGTACTTTCATGGAAATAAATTAGGTACTTCGTCCAAAAAGGAAAAAAAATACAAAATCCAAAAAGCTTTTTTAAAATCTAATTTATACTGAAAACATACTTTTATATGTTGTAAAGACTTGCAAAAAGCCCTGCATTCATTCCAAAGGGAATTTTGGGGCTAGAAACGCAAATTTACATGTTGGCTCAATCTTATAAAACAGGGTTTTTTGGTAATTTTCGATAAAACGCTACAACCTAAAAATGAACCAAAATACTTTTGGTTAGTCTACATTTTTTGGTGTAAATGTCACATTTCAAATGAAGTAAATCGTGTACTTTTATCACTGATTCTCTCACCGCTGTAGTCAATTAACCTATTGGTAATTTTTGTCCCGCAAGGCCAAATTTTTAAATTTGTTTAAATTGCTACCAAAATTGTAATTTTCGACAAAATTAAGTTTTATATACGTTAAAAGTTTTCTGCAGGCTTCAAGTTTCCAAAAATTTTTTACTCGTCTCTTTTTTTTAAATAGTTTTTAAGATATCGTTCCCAAAACGTGCTTATATGCCAAAAAATAGAAAATCAAATTTTGACCTAACCATCGTTAAAAAAGGACAATCGTTCAGTTGTGCAGCTATCGGAACACAGTTTAACATTTCAAGACGCCTCTGACGGTTATAACGATAGTGTAGTGACTCCTAAACAAAATAGACGGGATTCAATCCACAGATCAAGGGTATTTCGCGCGAAATCAAATTCATGGAGGGATTCATCCAGGAGGAGGATGGAGTCGTTATTAAATTTGGATTCACAAACTATTGTTACTGCTAAACATCTTGAAAATGATTTGTTAAATAATATTACCGATAATGTTATCGACGGCATTAGGGAAGACGACGTGCGAAATAATAGCGTTATTGATTCTTTGATTGATATATTGCCTTTTGAAATGAATTTCCCCGGTATGTAATTTTGTGGTCCAAGCAGTCATTTACAGAAACGTTTGAATCGGGGTCAACAAGGTGTGATCCAGTTGGACAAGGCGTGTTTGCAGCATGATTTGTTATATGCTGCTAAAGGCAAGGATAGACGTAAAGCCGATTGTATTTTAGCTGATAAAGCATTCTCACGAATGTTGTCATTTGACTCAGTACCTGATGAAAATACAGCTGCATTAGTGACTGCTGGCTGTATGATTTCAAAAATTACATTTGAAAAGTTTTTCGAGCGCATACAAAAAGCAATTGGATTGAATAAGAAAAAAAAGAATAAAATTCCCCACAAAAAAAAAACACAAATAAGCGTCGTGCATAAGGAGAAGAGTAAGCAAAAAAAAAATATAACAAAGAAAAATAAGAAAAAAATGGAAAGAACATTGAATAAACTGTACTATGAGCCCGAGCAAAGTTCTTCGTATGCCGGTGCTCGTCATTTACTAAACAAGGTTAAAAATATATATAGTAAAAATAAAGTAATTGATTGGTTACCGGAACAAAACGCATTTAGCAAGCATAAGATGGTTAAAAAAAAATTTGATCGACGCACATATAATGTATCCAATATATACGACTGTTTCGAAGCTGATTTGGCTAATTTCCGTTCGATACGTATCTACAACGACAATTACACGTATGTTCTATTTGTAATCGATGCGTTGAGTAAGTTTTTATGGGTCCAGCCATTAAAGGATAAATCGGGCGACAGCGTGGCCCAAGCTCTACGCAAAATATGTAGCGAAAATCCAGAAAAATTACCGATAATGCTACAGGCGAACAGAGGGGCTGAATTTAAAGCAAAAGCGTACTATTAAATATATTAAGCGTACTATAAAAAAGATTCGTACTATTAAAAATCGTATATGGCGTTACTTTACTCACAAAAATACACGCAGATATATCAATATACTAGAACCGAACATTAATTCCTACAATAACACGGTACATTCTGGTACAAAAATGACACCTGCAACGCAATTTGCAAAATGCCGATACAGCTCGATAAAACTTTTCAAAAAGATACACTTTAAAGAACAAGAATAAAAGAATCAATTTAAAACCCATCAATTTAAGTTGGAACGCTAGTCCGAATCAGTCGAGCTCCAGAAGTTTTCCGAAAAGGTTACGAGAGCGGTTGGACATTAGAATTATTCAAAATTGCACACGTTTCAACCGCGAGACAGCCAACAATATACATACTCCTCGATCTAAATGACAAGATTATAGATAGTATCTATTACGAGCAAGAACTTTGTCCTGTTAAAATGAATCTGTCGGAAGAAACATTTGAAATTGAAGAGATATTACTGACAAAAGGTCGGGGTAAATCAAAGAAATATTTCGTATCTTGGGTGGGATATCCTGCAAAATTTAACTCTTGGATTCTAGCGAGTGATTTAGTTGACATATAGTGACAATAGCATCAACATAAAGAAGAATCAATTTTTCGTCGTACTACCTAGTAACAATAGCATGCATTTATATCCTGATAACAGGATGACTCATTTCTCTGTAGAGAAATGTATGTATGTATACTTACCTCGACAATTTGAATTAGATGGTGAGTGGGAGGTAGCATTAACCGAAATTCAAATACCCATGACTATGTATCACTTAAAAAAAAATAAAAATCTCAACGATCAAAGAATATCTGTTAAAATTTTGAGGAAAGACATACAAAAGGAGGTTTTACTAAGTAACGTAATTCTAAGAGAGGTTACCAAAGCACCGATACCGAAGAATCAGCCAGAGAGTACAACATTAGTGTCATACGCTTGTTCGGGTATATACAGCTGTAAAGATTCACTTTTAGAGGAGTTAAATCAGCTTACGGCGATTCAATATCATTTCAAATTTATTCGCAACCGCGGTGGTTTTGTTTTCGTAAAACTGGTTTGCGAGAATTCATGTAAAAATACCGCCTTGCATTGTTTAGGTATTTCGGAAAAAATTAGGAATATCTTGGGTTTCAAACAACAACAGCAACAGGATGTTTTTGAATTACGTGGACCTGAAAAAGAACAATTATCTGCTAAAAAACTACCTGATATCACAGCCAATATACCAAATACAATAATGGTATATACATATATACTCGAACCATGGGAGACGTCTACACGCCTCTATTAAGAAGTGTAGCTGTCGATCTCGAAAAATACACATTTGGTTTGATTCGAGTAAAAAATTTCTCACCACCAACTTAAGTACCCTTGCTGAGTAATTCGTTTAGCTCGATCGAGATTGATTTCCGCGATCGAGATTGATTTTGGAACGTTGATCACGACGCTGCATTTCAAGCGCCCTAGGTGATGAAAAATGGCTCATTATATCGATTATTACAACAGTCAAATTGGTGATGGAAGGGATGGAAATTACGTACATACAGGTATAAACCGGGTATATATCGGTACACCCAATCAGCGTGGTAGCGGTATAGGCTCTTTCCTTGGAGGATTATTTCGCAACATACTGCCAATACTTGGTAAAGGTGCAAAAGCTGTCGGTAAAGAAGCTTTTAGAACAGGTGTCAATGTATTGTCTGATGTAGCTTTACGTAACTCACCAGTTAAAGTGGCTCTGCGTACGCATGCATGAGAGTCAGTTAGTAATTTAAAGAGAAATGCCGAAAATAAATTGGATGAATATCTAATGGAAGGGTCAGGATATTAATTCAAGCACCCAGCTCTAAGCAGTCATTTGTTAAATACACTCGGAAGCTTGAGTACCGGTAAAAAAATCAAAGAAAAAAAATAAAAAAATCTAAAACTAACAAAGTTTGTAAGTCGTCCACAGCATCAAGAAAGAAAAAAAAGAAAACAAATAGAAAAAAAAAGAAGAAGAATACGAAGAAAAATAAAAAAAAAAGTGAATCTAAAAACAATTTTTACACATTTTCACAAAGATAAAAAAAATGGCTTTTCTACATACCCACACGTGTAAGTGTTTAAAATCTGAATTAGATTTATTTACTGTACCTTCTACACAAGTGACTATAGAATCAAGCCACTGGGTTCATTACAAATCTATTGCATCGCTAACCGATGACTGACCTATTGAGTTTAACATACCAGGAAATACTGAGGAATATTCGGACTTGAGCCACACTATGCTCAGCTTAAAAGTAACCATAAAAACAGATAATGATTACAGCGAAGCCAATGATGCTACTCTTGCGGATATAAGTAATACCGGACCAGTGAATAATTTCATGCACAGTCTTTTCAGCCAAGTTGACGTTTCATTTAATCAGATACTCGTAACACCACCGAGTAACAGTTACGCATATAGGGCATACATTGAAAATTTACTCAATTATAGTACAGATGCAAAGCGTACACATTTACAAACTGTGTGCTGGTACGATGATACTGCTGGATCGATGGATGGATTAGTAAATGAAAATATTGGTCTAAAAACACGAAGCAAGATGTTCAATGCTAATAAAAGTATCGACATGATTGGACACTTACATTGCGATGTATTTAATCAAAATAAATTTCTACTGAACAGTATTCATCCCAAAGTTAGACTCGTAAAGGCTCGAAAAGACTTTGCATTAATGAGTAACTTGGTTACCTACTACATTCATTTTGACGAGGCTACTCTACAACTCCGAAGAGCCAAAATAAGTCCTGGTGTGCTCATTGCCCATGCTAACACATTATCAAAAACAACTGCCAAGTATGATTTAACCAGGGTAGACGTCAAATCATTCGTTATCGTGGCAGGAATATTCAGCCACACTATCAACTTAGTCTTCGTAGGTCAAATACCAAAACGTATTATTTTAGGCTTCGTTTTAAACAAAGCTTACAATGGTGACTTGAAGTTTAATCCGTTCAATTTTCGTCATTTTGGTTTGAATTATCTGTCTCTGATGACTGTCATGTACCTTCGACTCCATTACAGCCAGTATTTGAAGGATCTAACGCATCATACGTTGAAGCATATCACACTCTAATCAGCGGTACAGGTATACATTTCCTAAATCAAGGTAACTGTATTGATAGTTTCTTATCCTAATGGATATTGTCTTTTTGCCTTTGACTTGACATCTTATTTATCTGCAAACGAAGGGCATTGGAATCTTGTGAAACATGGAACAGTACGCATAGATATACGATTTGCCAAGGCCTTAGAAGAGATTGTAAATTGTGTCATTTATACCGAGTATTATACAGTTTGTGAAATAGATGCAGCTCGGCAATATTTCATTGATTTTTCTGGTTAATTAACACAGTCAGTTTCGATTGTGTCTACGATACGGAATCAAAATTTTGAGTACAGATAATGAATGTAGTAGTAGATATAAAGTTTCTAAGAGGACCGGATAAAAAAAATTTACCAAAAGAAGTTGGTATATTAGCAATCAAAAATAAATTTCTAATTCACTGGATTATTACACCGACATATACATAAAAAAAAATCTCATCTGACATACGCCGTCAAAATAAATGGTTGACACGTCATCATCACGGTTTCGAGTGGTATGAAGGGGATATAACCGAAAAAACTTTAACTAAAAAATTACAAAAACTCGCAAGAGAAATTGGAAAAATTTACGTACGTGGAATTGACAAATCTACTTACTTACAGGACGTTATACCTACAAAAATAATTAACTTTGAAGATTATGGTCAGTGCTGTCCATCATTTCAAAATTTACTGACGAAAAATTTATATTGTTTATGGCATTCTGTAAAATTTGATTATCAGAGGTATATATGTGCATTGAAGAACGCATTGTGTTTAAAAGACTGGTTAAACCAAAATAGAGAAAAAAACTCAAAGCAAAATGAATAGTCTGGAAATTTTAAAATTCCTATCAGCGATTCCATCTCACACAGTTGATGTATTTCCTGCTGACAAAATACCGCGTTTATGGACTAATTCAGTAGCGTTTATTTTTAATACTCAAGATAATTCAGAATTAATTTTTAAATAATTAATAAATTAGTTTAGTCGACAAAAAGTTTTTTTTTGTTCTAAAACTAATGTAACATATTAAAAACTGTTTTTGATTATTATCATTATTTAACAAAAACAATAAATTTCTAAAATTAATTTTTTTCTTAGATAAACGAATAGCCAAGGAAAATATCAAAACTTTTCTTTTTATGATAAAATTTAAGCGAGTTATGCAGTTTATAAGGGGGGAAGGCTATGAAAATTAAATCCAGAATCAAAAAAAATTTTTTTTCTAGAAAGTTAGTAGAACATCTGAAAAGTATGAAAAAAAATTTTTAGACATTTATCTTAAATACTTTTGGTGTTATAGCTACTTCAACGAGAGTAGTCGTGGTTCGACTATACACTCTTCAAAACTTGAAACTCGTTTTTCTCGAAACTACTTTTTTTGAACTGGCGTGCAACTTAACTCAAAAACGGCTAATCCGATCTGCATGAAATTTTTTTTACAACATTATATACCTATTACCTTCTATATGAACCTAAGCGTTTTAAAATATTTTAAGTTTAAGGTACCTTTTGGCCTATTTTAAAGTCCGAAAAAATGGTCAATTTTTTAAAAAACGTTCCCATTTTTGCAAAAATTTTTTTTTTTTTTTTTAGGTTCATATAGAAAATACACGTGCTTTAATTGCATTTTTTTTTTTTAGACTTATATTGAATGCTCCAGATGGTACGCCGATTTCAAAACCCGCCGACTTTCAACAGCTGTAACTCCGCCATTTTGGAAAATTTTTATTCGAAAATTTACAATTTTCAATTTCAATATATAAACAATATTCTCCTAAAATTTTATTCATTTATTTCAACTCCTTCATAATAAAAATCCTATTTGAAAAAACATAGCATTTCATAGCCTTCCCCCCTTAAGTTATAATGTCGTTATGGACCTTAAAATTGGAATTAGTATAAGCTTGGTAATTTGTGACAATATCTTTAATTGACCATAACTCGGTTAATTTCCATAGAAAAGATGAAATTTTTTTTTTGTTTTCAACTACTTTTTCCCTGGCTATTTATGTAACCTTGTATGGTTTATTACATATGTAAATATCAAGAATGTAAAAATAATCTAAAAAAAACTAAAATCGATCCTTATCGGCCGAAACAGAAAATATTTTATAGCTAGTTCGATGGGATTTCGGTTGAAGAAAATTTTCAAAAAAAAATTAAAAAAAAAATGGCGGCAAAAGAGTTATTTCGGTTTCTCCAAAAACACGTTTTCCCATTTTCCGGAGTTTTCTGGGGTTTTTCCGAAAAACTAAAGGCAGAAATGGATTTACTGAAGGTTTCCCAACATATTTAATGTTTCAGATTATTTTTTCAAGCTGTTTTTTATTATTTTTTAGCATTTTTCAAAAAAGCACCAACGCTGATCGAGAGCCACCCAATGAGTTTGATTGGCCATAAATCGGGATGCTTAAGACCTAGAGGGCTAAAAATTTCAAGATTTTCCTGTCTTAGTGTCATAAAAACATGGGGAAAATTTGAGGCCGATTAGACGACCCCCCCTGGCAACTATTGCTGTTTTGGCAAAGAAAGACTCATATGAAAAATAAAAAAAAGACATTATTCAAGCTCTATATTTGACAATATAAAGTGATCGTGCCTACAATGTTCTTATATAATATATATTCGTAAGGAAAGAATAATTTAAATAAGACAATATTTTATCTTCATATTGGGTAATATAGGGTGATCGTGCCTAAAAAATGTTCTTTTATAATATAGCTTTGCAATGTAAAAATAATTAAAATAACATAAATTTTTTAAAGGCACTATTTTATCTTTGGTAATATAGGGTGATCGTGCCTAAAAAAGTTTCTTTTATAATATAGCTTTGCAATGTAAAAATAATTAAAATAACATAAAATTTATATAACTTCATTAGTAGTCTGGTTGACATTAACTGATCATCCTACATTATTAGCCTGGTTGACATTAACGGTTCGATGAATATCTGTTATTAAAAATTCAATTAAAAAAAATACATATATATATCATTTCTCTCCATATACCTTATATCATATCCAGATAAAAATTTTATTCATATCCTAGTATACAAAATATGTTTAAAAAATATATTCAAAATTCCAGCTCAAAAAGTGTAAAATTACGCTCGGGTACGAAAAAGAAGCTCGCGGAGCGAGCGGGCGGGGGGTGGCACGCGTGCCCGGGCCGCCGCATAGCGAGCAAGCTCAGGCTCGCGCAGTGCCAAAAACGCTTGCAAGCGAGCAGCAAAAATTCAACGATTTCCAAAAATCAATTTACTAAACTAGATATATAAGTTAATCGTGCCTAAAAATACTTTTTTATAAAAACCTCCCAAAAAATAAAAACAAATTTAACAATTATACATGAAAGTAAAAAGTTGAGAATATAAGATACTTAGACATGGTAAAGAATATTACTCATTCTCCGGCATGTAAATTACAATTACATGCCTGGAGGATGAGTAAATATTCTTTACCACGTCTAAGTATGTTTTTTATACATTAGTGATAAAGAATTTATCATTTTTTATACAGGTGCACGTGTAACAAGATCAAATTTCTACAGGACTTTTGAATTCTGACAATAAAAAGCCAACCCTATAGCACCATTGTATATAATATACGTTCAATCCCCTCTCCTAAATATAAAAACTATGCCTAGAAAAATCGATAATACCCATTCTTAACTTTTGAATAAGCGTGTTTTTGTACCTATTTTTTTTGTTTCAAAGCCGTGGAAGAATGAGAAAATTGAATAATAAAATATTATATGCTAATGCGTACGCTTATTGCAGGATTTAAAAGTGTATTTGATCTTTTCCACGTGTAGTTGTGTATAAACAATAATATTTTTCTATGTCAGTAATGTATAAAAAAATATTATTTTCACATACATACAGACTAATAACATTCCTTTATATGATAAATCTTTTATAACGATAAAATATTATAAACGTGTAACTCGAGAATCTGCTATGTCATAAAGGTAAGGAACGATAAAATACATTTGCTATCAAATATTTTTATAAGGTCTTTCACCTAAAATTCATTAAAAAATTAACGAAGGTTACTCTTCCGCAATACATTATGTAAATAAATATATTTACAAGGTTTTTTTTTAACACACAAGGTTTTTTTGTCGCTCTCCCAAAGTGGCTATCATACTTTCTCCCATTCTTTTTTAAATTTAAAAAATTTTGGCATAAACATTATTTAAATTTAATCAAAAATATGGACATGAGTTGATCAGAATAATTTTGTATAGAAAAAAGTTTACTGAAAATTCTGAGAAACTTGTGACATTATTTTTAATTATATTAAAAAAGTGTTTATGCCAAAATTTCCTAAATTGAATAAGAAATGCAGGACTATAAGATGCATAAAATCATTTTCAATTTAATTAAAGAACGAAAAAGAAAAAAAAATATAAAAAAAATGTCATTGGTGAATCTCTTGAGGGATTTATTGATTTTTGAAATTATACTAAATTAATCAAAATTAATAGAAAAATTCTTGCTGTTTTAACATAAAAGCTTTTCAAGACACAAAAACATATATCCTTATGTAAAATTCTCTGTGGAATCCAAAATTTTTGCAGGATTCTAATTGGTCACGTGACGGAACAGGAAATCTGAAATTTTTAAAAAATTAACTTTTAAGGTGGCTCACGCAGTTTATCAAAAACGAACAATATGAACTAAAATTTACTGGAGATGAAGATAATCAAAAAACAAATCCATTGACCCCAAAAAATACCCAGATTCCCGATTAATTAAGAAAGAAATAAGAAACTGAAAATTTTTAAGGTTAACACGCGTTCTTATGGGAGTTGATATTGTTTTACTTCGTACTAATTCAAAAACAAATGTTTTTAGATAAGATTCTACACACGTGTTATTTAACAAATATAGAAACTTTTTCAAGAAAAAAATACAATAGTTGCCGATCAAATTATAAACAGATAATTTTAATCGTGGGACCCTTTTAATGAAATGTTTTGTATTTAAAAAATTTTGTTTACACCGCACTCATTATATAAGAAAATGCATTATTATTAATAATAACTTCTAAATATTCACATATCTATAAAATAAATAATAAAACTTAATTAATTAGTTATGCCCCCCTTTGATGTCACCCTAAAATATACGGACCTAAAACCGTGAGCAGCCTTAAAAGCTGTTTTTTTCCTAAATCTCTTAAAAAACAATAATCTCTTTTTTCGCCAAAAAATATGAAATTCAAGAAAAAATTTTTAAGCCTAGTTAGATGCCCAATTATCATTTCTCGACTACAAATGAAAAAAAAAGAAAAAAAAAATTTTTAAGGTCATCAGGTCGTATGCATTCAAAATTACGTAAAATAAACGAAATATATAGTAAAATTTAGGGTTGCTGAATAAGGTCCAAAAATGTATCCTATTTTTTCTTATAATTTTTTTTTCACTTTTTTGATGATAAAAAAGTAGTTGCTCGTCGAGTATGGTAAAAAAAAGTTGAAATTTGGTGCCAACAAAAGTAAATGAAAAGAGTTTAAAAACCCTAAAAAAACAACGAATTTTCTATGCAAAAGTATTAAAAAATATTGAAATTAGTGTAAAAATATATTTGTGGATACTTTGTACAAGGTAACTTTATAAGAAAATACCAATAGGTAATCATTTTGACCCTTTAAAAATGAAATTTTCCATTTATAACGAATAATTTAAATTTTTTTTAAAATAGCGTCAAAAAAGTGGATTTAGCTCTTGCGCGACCTTTAAATGTTAATATTTTTCAACAAAAATTTAAACACCTTATTTTTTCAACAAATAAATGTTAAAAAATGTCTAAATTTTCAAATTTATTATTTTTAATTTTGCACACAAATGGCAAAATTTTAAATATTGTCCACAAAGGAAATAAATTAAAAAATTTTTATTATTATTATTGTTGTTTTCATCGACCTGTACTGGGCATAATTAATAGACCCGCAACCGATCATTCCATTCATTTCATACAGAGAACAAATGGCTGTAGTATCTCGCAATTGATAAAATAGGCATTTGTTCTCTATTTAAGAAAAAATTACAGCTAAATACAGCTAAAAATTTGGTATGTTGATTTTTTTGAACACTCCTAATAGACAGTTTTCTATATTTCATTCAACCCCTTTAATATAGTCGTCTATAAAAACTGTCTATATTAAAGGGGTGGAATTGTGGGTGAGAGGGGTTAAACGTTTTTATGTATTATATATATTGCTAACTAATGCTAATATTAAAGATTGATAGATTTAAGAATGATTCAAAATTTTTGATAAAATTTTATTGAGTATGCTGAACAAAGTTCATAACATTAGTTTTAAGTGGGCCGAAGACATTCAACTTTTTGCGTGAACTCCCGGGCTATAATTAATTTTTAAATTGCTAATTAATTAATTTTTCCACGATTAAAAATTTCTGATACCTATTGTTATTGAATATATTTATGAATGCGAAAACAGTAGCACTAATATCATAAAGGCCGAAGTCATTCAAGTGATCTTCAGCATCCCTCATCAAAAAAACACTCAAGAAAAAACCAAAAAAAAACTCCAAAATTAACACCGAGAAAATTCGGCGTAATTTCGGAATCCGAAAAAAAACACCAAAATAAACACCAAAAATAACACCAAATAAAAACCTTCATAAAAACGATGAAAATTTAGGTGTAATTTCTAACTACAGTAGTGGGGGTGACATTGGGATTGTAGGAGTGGAACGTGAATAAGGCGCTTTCTACAATAGCCACATACACCAATATATGTATATGTATGGATAGACATATTTGTGTATGGCCAACCTAATTTATAAATCTGTTTTACCAGCAGGTAAAAAGTCTACAAAAATTAATGTAGAAAAATAGAGGACGCAGTTATCTGAAGGTTGGCCATACACAAATATGTCTATCCATACATATACATATATTGGTGTATGTGGCTATTGTAGAACCTGCCTAAGAAGGGATACAAATTTTATCTGCTGCATATCATTTATTATATTTATCGTATCAATGATATTTAACACCTTTTAGAGAATTTTTTTTATATATTTTTAATATGACTAACTAAGTTTGCCTGATCGACGCGATAAATTAAATTTTTAAGAAACAAATTTTTATTAATATATTTATTTTGATGGTAAAGTTCATGATTAATAATTTATTTTAAATTTTTATTAAAATATTATGCACATTTCAGCACGTATCCTGGCCCCCCCGAAATTTTTAGAAAAATACTAATATTTTCTGCCGTAACCTCAAAAGTTTTCAATTGTTTCAAACATTACTTCTAATTTAAGAAGCAATTAAATTTAATTATTAAAGAAATTTACACCATAATTATTATCATTACTAGGTTTTGCCCCTCACCCCAAATTTTTTTTGTTTCTATTTCCCGGAGTTTTATGCTATTTGTAGCAGTTTAAACAAAGAAAAAAATTTGCTTACGTTAACCGGAATTTTCCAGACACGGGAACCTGAATTTTTTTGTTTGCCAAAACCGAATTTTTTTTTTCAATATCATGAATGATATAAAAATAAATTTTTTATTACTTACAATTTACTTAACATTGCATCAGATAAGACTTTATTAATAATTAAATATATTAAAAATTTTAAAAAATTAAAATAATTTTCACTATTTCACCGAGGCCATTAACTACGTCTACTCTTCCTGACTGTGACATAAAAACTAAAAAGATTATTAACAAAGATATGCGATACACCAACTCCAATGAATATAGCATTTGGTTTCGGGTTTAGTATCAACATTTTGGTGTAAACACCGAAATGTCAATGCAGACACCGAACACTTCAGTGTAAACTTTGAAAATTTAATCTAACACCGATTGTTTCAGTGTTATTATTTAAATTTTAGTGTAAATGCCAAATGTTTGGGTATTAATACTTGAAGCTCAGTGTTAACACCAATCATTTTCTAAATTACACTATAAATTAGGAGTTAAAACCTAATTTTGGGTATTTACACCAAAATTTAAGGTGCTTTTTTGGCTCCATGGAGCCCCCACTAAATGTGGTTCTTAATATTCCAAGAAATTACTTTTAAGAGAAATTAGGATTCTTTTTCATACATATCAGAAAGGCCAGCTCATTCAATTTTTAAGTCATTGGCTCCTAGTTAATTAACTTTGGAATTACCTGTTCCTCTTTATGGCCCATTGGATCCCTAAAGAATTCATAATTAGAGACAACAACAAAAAAAATAAACCTATAAATTTAATGAAGTAAGTGAATCAAATTTATGCCCATAGCAAGTTTAGGTATATTTTAAGTCAAGTGAAGCATATTTTTTTCAGACCTTAAATTTTTTATGAGGCTCTCTGAATCAAGGTTTAATTGACGATCTGTAAATTCAGTAGGTAAAACGTCCAATTGGGCTCAGTACCTTAGTTTACAATTAATATTCTCTTACCGTTTCCACACTGGAAAAATACAATAAAATATTACATTTTTTAATGTAAAATAATTATTATTGGCATAGTTATAAATAAAATTGAAACTTAAAATAATACCAGTTGTTAGTATACTAATAAATTTAATTTTTTTTTTTCAAAAAAAATAAACCTATAAATTTAATGAAGTAAGTGAATCAAATTTATGCCCATAGCAAGTTTAGGTATATTTTAAGTCAAGTGAAGCATAATAATAGATTTATATTTTTTTAAATAATCCCCTATGACCTGAATAAGAACACTGAATAAAAATTTTCTTTTTGTGTACAATTAAGCTTACTTGTTTTGAACCCTCATAAAATCGTCCCCATGTCATTTTCTTTTATATTTTCTCCCTTACAATCTAGTTATGAATTAAATTTATAAATCTTGTTACGAATGCACCATATAAATATACAATTCTACATTAAATGTGCAAAAGGTGCTTTGACATCAATTTACACGCATATAAAAATGTATTGAATTAAAGTTACACATGCAATAGTAAATATTGACAACAAAATATAAAACGAAATTTATTAAAAACTACATAAATAAATTAAAAAAATTACTTCACTTTTTAAATAAAAAGTATATTTTTCCTTTAGTAGCGGGCAATAATGACTATATTTCAATTTCGAGAGATCGTCATTATTGCCCTTTGGTAAAGAAATAGAAAATTCCTAACCTTATCTAGAAATCTTAATTATAACCAAATGCAATTACAAGACCTCGGCGCTACGCGCTTTGGACCTGTAAACCTCCACATTTGGAAAAATAAACATTTCTGCGAGCCGTTTAATAATGGGTTATTAATTTAATTAAACGTAAATTCTTAGTGTTAAGATTACTTACTTAAATTAGATACACCAAAGAATATATATTTTACACTTTCAAACCGGATATAAATTTTGATGTACATCGAGCTTTACCATATTTTTTTTAATTTCTTGTAATCCATTTACACTAAAGTATGGACTAAATATTTTTTAAGTAATGTTTTTTCTTCCACAATTTCTCTGGCTATTGGCTATTTAAATAAAGATTTTGCTTTTTTAATATGTTTATCTAATATTTTGGCATGATCACTTTATTTTCAAATACGCAGATAAAATTATGCCTTATATCTCGAGACTATAGAAAAATTTTGGTATCGCACTTCATAGTATTCGATTCAGCACTAATTTTTACGTATTCTCTGAAATTTTTATTCAAAACGGAGGTATCTTTAAAATTTTATAAAATATTTTTAAAGCTGGTAAACAAATTTTTTTCATTTTTTAAATCATTTATTTGTGGGTCTGTGTATATTATAATGTAATTTATATTCTATATGAAAATGTAATTTATGCGTACTTAATTAAATTTTTATTAAAAACGCACGTTTCTTTAAAATTAAAAAAAAAAAAAAAATTGATGGGGTTAAAATAATGTTTGGTTTTTAAAAATAATTATAATAAAAAATAAGACAAATTCAAGAAATTAATGATATAATATAATTTTTTTCGTTAAAAAAATAAATTAGTTAATATTAGTTTTAATTAAATTTTCTACGATATTTAAAATTTTTTTTTAAATTAAAATATAGGAAAAATGCTGCCAAATTATTGGCACTACAGTTCTTTAAGCAATGCAAATATTCAAATGAGTTAAAATTTTTTACTATATCTTAATACTATAAATATTCATATGAGTTAAAATTTTTTACTATATCTTAATGCAGAATTCCAATTATCCGGAATCGTCGGGACATAGGAGTTGCCGGATAATCAAAAATGCCGGATTATCAAATGTTCATAAAACTTACATTATACTTAATATATAATCACTATATTGTTACAAACTCTACGTAAACTGTTGATTTAGGTTTAAAAAAATTATAATTTATACTAAAGAAATAATTTTAAATTCTAACATAAGTTTTGAAAAAAATTTGTGCTTCTAAGAGGTCAAGAAACGTAGGGTGATCGAAGCTGTTTATTTTGATAGGCTAATAAACACTAAAAATTTTTTTTATATCAATAACAGGAAACACTAAAAATATCAAAAATCTTCTGCGGCAGGTCTAATTTCTCTCAAACTCAGAAGTTCAATAAAAAAATTTTAATTGCTTTTTTAAAAAGTAGAGATTGAAAAAACTATGACACATGTTAAAAAAAAATCACATAAAATATTAATTAACACTACATATTAAATATGTATAATTGAGTTAAAGAGACCTTGAAGGCTACCAATGGTTTCTACTTTATGTCATTTTATTTTATTCTATTTACTTAACGGAAATATATTTAAAAAAAAAAAATTTTTTTTCTATAAATATAAAAATAAATAGCAAATTTAAAAAAAATACAAATGAGTTTGATCCAAAAAAGTGCCGGATTATCAAATGTTCCGATTTATTGGATGCCGGATAATTGGAATTCTGCTACTATGTATATTCATATGAGTTAAAATTTTTTACTATATCTTAATGCTATATCGAATTATATATTCATATGAGTTAAAATTTTTTACTACATATTATATATATTCAACTCAAATTTTAGGGTATAGTTTTGGGTGATAAAAAAGTCCCTCAGCCAAAGTTTTAGTCCTCTAGCACCTCATGGGCCCGAAATATGTCTGTTTATAGGTCTGAAAATAGCCTGATTTGTCCCACTTTCAAAATTACGCCATTTCTTTGAATTTACTACAAATTTTATCTTATTGGTCACATTTGAACTGGTAAAAGGTCTACATTAAGAAAAAAATTTTAGCTTATTTCATGCCTTAATTTTTTTTGGCATTGATATATACTTTGGACAATAACAACATGATAATAATAAAAAAATCAATAACAACAACACCGGGAATAGATCAGGGGGGGGGGAGGCGGAGCCCCCCCTCTCACCTATGCTAGTAGTCAATATATCGTTTGGAAACTATAATATGTTTTCCATATTCCACAGCTACGCTCTCCGTAAAGTAAATATTACTTTATTACGTATTAAGAATTCCTATATGCGTATTGGAATTTTTATAAAGATAATTTTTATCATATAGTATATAGTAAAAACAATTGGCGCATGCATTTATAATATCCTGTATATATTAATTTTAGAAAGTAAAATTTTTAAAATAATTATAAATAAAAATAATTAATAAAAATTACTGCTTGATTTAAGATCATATTGTACCTACTTGATTCTATTGGGTTTTGATGCTGCCAGTATTTCATGAGTATAATATGTTTTTTATTACCTACGATACAATCAATTTTTTATTTTTTTTACATTATAATTATTATAACTCTTATTATCTACGTTATAATCGATTTTTTATTTAATCATGTTCTTTTGTGTTAAAAAAATTTGTCACTTATATTTTAGGATTTAATTTAACTAAATTTAATATTTATGTCAGACAATATTTATCTAATGAAAGATTTGAGATACAAGTAAATAAAATGAGTATGAAATACTTTTAAATAAATTTAAAAGTAACTGAATGCATGTTAAAAGTATTGTTGTTAAATTAACAAAAATAGTATCTAATTTAACGGAATTTACTTTTTATGACATTCAATATTTATCTAATGAAAGATTTGAGATACAAACAAATAAAATCAGTATGAAATATTTTTAAATAAATTTAAAAGTAATTGAAGGCATGTTAAAAGTACTGTGGCCACATAAACAAAAATTATTATTTTAGGATCTAATTTTACTAAAATTTATTTATATGCCAGTCAATATTTTTCTAATGAAAGATTTGAGATAGGAATCATTATGTGGCATGTTTATTTAAAAAGAAAATGGCTTATTACTTATCATGAAAATTTGAAAAGTATTTTTTCTTTAACTGCATACACTTTGATGAGTATGTCTCCTAAGCTCTCAAAATGGAATAGGTTTTTCAGCTCTGTCAAATGCATTTTCTTCTTAGGAATTAATGGCTTAATCGTGTAGGGGCAAAGAAACGCGCTTTTCGAATTTTAAAGGGGTGGGGATAAGCTCCCCCTCCAATTTTTGGGCTCTTAAGTGGTCATAGGGGTCTAAAAACAATAATTAATGAAATATATTTTAGTTAAAACGTAAAAATAGATACTTAAAAAGCTTAAGGGAGGTTCCAAAACGAATTTTCGCAATTTTATTGCATATTAATCGTGTAGAGACAAAAAAACGCATTTTTGAGTTTTGAAAATGTGGAGATGAGCTTCCCCTCCAGGACAACCCGAGTAAAAGTTACGAGTCTCTTACGATTGTAAAGTTCGTAATATCAATCGTAAAAATATTTTTTAAATATTTTTTTGCGAGTGACACTTGTAATTTACATCGTAATGTGATAGGAAAAAATATTTAAAAAATATTTAAATTACGAACTTCAAAAAAGTAATTAATTAAAATTAAAACAAACAAGAATTTTTATTCTTTTCATGCTTTATTAACCTCGTTTTTTTCTCATTTTCAATGCTCAAAAAAAAGAAGAGTACTCCATTACGAGGTCGTAAAAATATGAAAATATTGTTTAATCGCACAATTTTTTAAAGAAATATTTTTACCATGGTCGTAAAAATATCAGAAAATTATTTTAAAAGTATTGTAAACAAATAGAAAAAATAATTTTTTATAATAAAATTAACGATAAATATAACATCGTTTAAATAATAATAATTTAAATTCAATAACTTTTCACTATTATATTATTATCCATTTATAACTTTTTAATTGGAAAATTTTAGTAGAAATACGTTTGTTTAGATGAAATATTCAAATCAATAAAAATATTTTTTTAATGATTTCGCGATAGACAATTTAATAATTAGAAAACTTTTTTGTTAAAATTTTAAGAATATTATAAAGCAGTTTTGGTGAAAGATTGACGTGCGTAAAAATATTTTTTTATGTTTTTTTACATTCTAAATTTACCAAAATTTACTTATTTAACGGACGCGGTTTCTTAATAAAAAGACCTCGTTGAAATTAATTTTTCATAATTTTTTGATTTTAATTTTCTGTCTTTAGTTATCACTTTTTGTAAAATTTTTAGTTCCTATTAAAGTAGTAACAATAAAAGATTCACGTTCGTAAAAATATTTTTTAAATATTTTTTTGCATTCTAAATTTACCAAAATTTACTTAATTAACGGACGCGGTTTCTTAATAAAAAAAGCTCGCTGAAATTAATTTTTCATAATATTTCGATTCAAATTTTCTGTTTTTCGTGATCACTTTCTGTAAAATTTTTAGTACCTATTAAAGCAGTAACAATGAAAGATTCACGTTCGTAAAAATATTTTTTTTATGTTTTTTTGCATTCTAAATTTACCAAAATTTACTTATTTAACGGACGCGGTTTCTTAATAAAAAGAGCTCGCTGAAATTAACTTTTCATAATTTTTCGATTCAAATTTTCTGTCTTTGGTGATCACTATTTGTAAAATTTTTAGAACCTATTAAAGCAGTAACAATGAAAGATTCACGTTCGTAAAAATATTTTTTTTATGGTTTTTGCATTCTAAATTTACCAAAATTTACTTATTTAACAGACGCGGTTTCTTAATAAAAAGAGCTCGCTGAAATTAACTTTTCAAAATTTTTCGATTCAAATTTTCTGTCTTTGGTGATCACTTTTTGTAAAATTTTTAGTTCCTATTAAAGCAGTAACAATGAAAGATTCACGTTCGTAAATATATTTTTTAAATATTTTTTTGCATTCTAAATTTACCAAAATTTACTTATTTAACGGACGCGGTTTCTTAATAAAAAGAGCTCGCTGAAATTAACTTTTCATAATTTTTCGATTCAAATTTTCTGTCTTTGGTGATCACTTTTTGTAAAATTTTTAGTTCCTATTAAAGCAGTAACAATGAAAGATTCACGTTCGTAAATATATTTTTTAAATATTTTTTTGCATTCTAAATTTACCAAAATTTACTTAATTAACGGACGCGGTTTCTTAATAAAAAAAGATCAATGAAATTAATTTTTCATAATTTTTCGATTTTAATTTGTTAATTTAATTGTTAATTTTCACGCAATTATTAACCAGAAAAAAAGCACACAAAAATACCCCCGCTGGATTTTTACTAGTACCTGCGAAAATTCGGGACTTAGAAAAATAAGAGATTTTTTTACTTTATCTTTTATTTTTGCTTTTGGGTCAAGAAATCAAAATGCAGGGTTTATATATGGCCTAAAATAACATAAATATGTTTATGAAAATTGGATTTGGAACGTACAGATAATTTAAATTTCTGTTGAGTTTAAAACGACCTTGCTGGACAAATTATAAGGAAAAATTCAAAAAACTTTACTATTTTTTTACTCTTGTCAATATTTCATTCTCAATCTGAGAACCTCTTCAGGACCTTTATTTTTTAAGAAATAATTTTTTAATTTTACAAAATATTACATTGAATTGTTTGAATTACATATATATTTTACATACCATTTAAAAAAAACTTAACTTGACATTTAAATATTCTTATGTTCCTATTTTTTAAAAATTACTTAAATGTATAAAACTTATTATTTTAAACATAAAATTCAAAATTTATATGTCTGTACACTATCAAAACTTTTTTTAGACTAAGTAATAATATTGTTGATATCTGAGCAATGGTTATTTTTTAAATTTTAAAGGATTTATTAAGAGGGGGTGTTTATTCATAGATTTTAAGAACTATAAAATTTATACTTTACTAATGGGTTTAAATTCTTGTCGCGATATATGACACTGTTTTATTTTGAATATTGAGCGTTATTAACTTACATTTTTTTATTTTTTTATTTTTTTCTTTTTTTTAATTGCTTTTCCATCTTATTTTATTATCGTTATATTTTAAGAAAGGGATTTTTTTATAAGTGTATACATCCGTATTAAAAAGGTCAAAAAAATACTATGTATTTTATGTAGAATTACACACATACATATATATATATATATATATATATATATATATATATATATATTTAAAATTTTATTATAAAATTTTATTTAATATGATTTCTTGAGGGGAATCAAAATTAGCAAGATCACTTTTTTTATTTAAACTTATTTGATTATTTTTTTTAATGAATAGTAATTCGACATATTCTCTTTTTTTAGTGTTAGATTCTCTATGGAGAATTTTAAAATTATCCCATTCAAATTCATGGGATGTTTGTAGCTTATGTGTGGACATTACATTGTGATTACTCGGACTCTGTCCGAAATTACTACTATGTTCACCTATTCGAGTTTCTGTGAGTCGCGCTGTTTGACCATAATATTTTTTATCGCAGTCTTTACATTCTACACAATTAACTACATTTTTTTGTTGTTTATTAGTTAGTCTATCTTTTCTTAATTTGATAAATTTATTTAATTTGAAGGGGACATGGTATATAATATCTACATTATATTTTTTAATAAAATTATGTATCTCATTGCTTATATTACTATTGCTTGGAAGCATAAATATTTTTCTATTTCTATTTTCTATATTACTATTGTCTGAGGTTCTATTATTATCTATTAGACTAATATGTTTGACTCTATTTTTTATTTCATGATTTATGAGTTTTTTTGGATAATTATTAAGCGATAAAATATCTTTTATGTATTTTAAATTATTATTATGGAATTGGGGGTGAGATAGCTTTATTGCTTTATCTACCAAAGATTTAATTATACCTGTTTTATGATTTTTGGGATGGTCCGAAAGATAATTTAACAGTCTACCAGAATATGTCTTTTTACGATACCAGTTAGATATAATACTGCCATCTGAGTTATTTCTTATTAATTGCATATCCAAAAAATTTAACCTATTATCTTTTTCAATTTCTATCGTAAATTTTATTCTTTCATGATAACTATTAAAAGTTTCTAACACGAAATCTATTTTATTTTTTGGTATTATTAAGAAAGTGTCGTCAACATATCTTCCATAAAACGGAATTTCAAAATCAAAATTATCTAGTATTTGTTTTTCTAAATCGTAAAAAACTAATTCCCCAAGAATCGGGGAACAGGGGTCTCCCATTGGTAATCCATTAATTTGTTTATAAAATTTTTTATTAAAAGAAAAATAAGTCGAGTTTATTAGTAAGTCCAGGCCTGATAAAAATTCTTTTTGAGGTATTCTGGTGTATTTTTCTATATCTGTCCATCTATTTTTAACACTTTCATTTACGAGTTTTAAAGGTATACTAGGATACATTGATACAACATCTAACGAAACCATAACATAATCTTTTGGAACTTTAATATTTTTTATTTTATCTAAAAATTCAAGGCTATTTTTTATTACTTGTTCTGGTTTTTTAATACTTTTAGAAATAACTTGTTCATACATTTTTGATTGTATGTATTTGGGAGAGTCAATGCCTGAAATAATAATTCTAAAGGGAATATCAGTATCTATTTGAATATTGTTTTTAATTTTTTGAAGAGTATTTTCATCAATTTTGTGTGCTTTAATTAGCCCATAAGCTCTAGAAATTATACTTTCTTTTACATGTGATATAGTTATTCCCATATCTTTGTTTATATATCCCATTTTTTTCCATTTTTCTAGTTTTTTGTAACATTGTGTTATAGATCTTTGTGTAGGATCGTCGTCAATTTCTAATTTTTTATAAGTTTTTTTATCGCTTAATATATTTTCCATATTTTTGACATAAAAATCATGACTTAATAATACCGTAGAATTTCCTTTATCTATTTTTGAAAAAAATAAATTTTTATTTTCTCGAAGAAAATTTTCTAATTCTGTAATAGAATTTTTGATTAATTGATCAAATTCCGATAATTTATTCTTTTTATTTAAATATTTTTTTGATAAGTTTAATATATAATTTTTTACTTCCTCTTTTTTATCGTTTGGTATGTTATTTATATTTAAATGTAAATCTTTTAAAATTTCTATAATATGAGTTTTTTTATCTTCAATTAGAGGATGACTGAAATTTTCACCTAATCTGATTAGATTGTATGCATTTACAGGGATGATTTTATTACTTAAATTGAATAGCCATGGGTCATCGTTTTCAGTAAAATTATGTCTATTAAGTGATATTTCTTTCTTGTTTGTATCATTTTGATTTTTTAAATTGTTAAATTTTTTTATAAGATTAAAGTATTTTTTGCTATTTTTATAATCAAATTTGTTTTGCATATTGTTAAAAAATATCCAGTATTAATTTGGGGGACCAGTACCTTTGCGTGTGCCCATGACATCATAAAATTGGACCATGCAAGTGACTAAAAAATTGAGATTTTTTTAATTTTTCTCAATTTTTTTTTGGGTCAAGAAATCAAAGTGCAGGGGAGAAATAAGGCCTAAAATATCATAAATATGGTAGAAAATATCCAGTATTAATGTGGGGGACCAGCACCCTTGCGTGTGCCCATGGCATCATAAAATTGGACCATGCAGGTGACTAAAAAATTGAGATTTTTTAAATTTTTCTCATTTTTTTTTTGGGTCAAGAAATCAAAGTGCAGGGGTTATATATGGCTTAAAATATTATAAATATGATAGAAAATATCCCAAAAAAAAAATAGGCCCAAAATAAAATTGAGAAAAATTTTAAATATCTTAATTTTTTAGTCACCTGCATGGGCACATGCAAGGATGCTGGTCCCCCACATTAACACTGGATATTTTCTACCATATTTATGATATTTTAGGCCATATATAACCCCTGCACTTTGATTTCTTGACCAAAAAGCAAAATTAAAAGATAAAGTGAAAAAATCTCTTTATTTTTCTAAGTCCCGATTTTTCGCAGGTACTAGTAAAAATCCAGCGGGGGTATTTTTGTGTGCTTTTTTTCTGGTTAATAATTGCGTGAAAATTAACAAAAAAAAAAAAAAAAAAAAATTTTTTTTTGAAAAGTTTTTCTAAGTCCCAAAATTCCGTGGGTAGCTGTATAATCCCGGCGCGGGTAGTTTGACGTTCATTAATCCTTACTTAGCGTAACCTAAGGAAGTAGGTTATAGTAAAAAACGACACGTCAAGTATTGTTGTTTTTCTTTTTAATAGGGGAGCTGCGGCAGACGTCGCGAGTAGTAGCCACTGCGGTTGATAATCTCGAAACTTCAGCAGTCGCGGAAAAAACAGTAGCTGCTACTGCTGCCGCAATAGCAGCTACTCCGTGTAGTGTATGGCTTGACGTGTCGTTTATTCATCACATCATAGCCTACTTCCTTAGGTTACGCTACTGTAAGGCTTGACGTGTCGTTTTTTAGGCAGGTTCTACAATAGCCACATACACCAATATATGTGTATGTATGGATAGACATATTTGTGTATGGCCAACCTTCAGATAACTGCGCCCTCTATTTTTCTACATTAATTTTTGTAGACTTTTTACCTGCTGGTAAAACAGATTTATAAATTAGGTTGGCCATACACAAATATGTCTATCCATACATATACATATATTGGTGTATGTGGCTATTGTAGAAAGCGCCTTATTAGAGTTTACTTCCGTAGGTTACGTTAGTTTAATGCTTGTCGTGTCGTTTTTTTTTATAGTCTACTTCCTTAGGTTACGCTAGTGTAAGGCTTGACGTGTCGTTATTTTATTATAGCCTACTTCCTTAGGTTACGCTAGTGTAAGGCTTAACTTGTTGTTTTTCTTATTATAGGCCAGTTCCTTAGGTTACGTTAGTTTAATGCTTGACGTGTCGTTATTTTATTCTAGCCTACTTCCTTAGGTTATTTTAGTGTAAGGCTTGTCGTGTCGTTTTTTTATATTGTGGGTGATTGTTCCATTTCTGGTAAAACGGGATATCATATTAGTGTTAAGTGACTCTAAAATATTATAACCAAAGAAAATCCCAAATAAACTGATAGAATTTACCAAAAGTTGCCTACTGTGGATAAACACAACATTTTATGATTTTAAATATTTAATAAAAATCCCCAGAAAACTGCTGAAAGTAAACAAAAGTTACCTGTTGTGGGTAACTGGACCGTTTTTCTAAATTATAAAATAGAAATAATTTGATTTCTGTTTTTAAATCCAGGAATTATGTTTTCAATAAACGAGTAATGAAATTACATGAATTAAAACATGGAAAGAGAATATTTTCGGGTTACAAATTACATTTATTACATTTGCATATATTTAAAAGAAAACAAATTCCGTATTCCACAACAGGAATCCCGGTAGCGGCGACTGCAGATATTTTGGTTGCGGCAAACGGATTTTTTTTCAGTGTAGTACTAATCAATAAGACAAATTGGATAAATTATGTATTAAAGAACATAATAAACATACTTAAAAAAAAAAAGAAAATGAAAAATTTATTAAAAAAAAAAAATTATTAATAAATATTACAAATTATTTATTTAATTTAATAAATATTTAATAATAAAAATTATTCCCTTTTTCTCTTTTCTTTTATCCGTTCGTATCCACACTATCATGCGAGCCCACCACGCGTTAAACGGATGGAATTGTCGAGAATTGGAATTGTTTGGAATTGTTTAGGATTGGAATTACCGTGGGATTGTAACACATTATTGAAGGGTGTACCCCTCGTTTGGTTTTGATTATCATAAAAATAAAATTTCTATCTTTTCATGAAAATATTGAGTAATGAATTTTACCAGAAATTTTATTAATTTGGTTAATTCCTTTAGTTATGGGGATCTAATGCTTGTGCTCGTGCTTGAGGTATAGTTTTGTTTTAATATACCACTAGCTTCTACTAGCTTACGTTACGTGGATGCAATGCTTATGGATTAGTTTCTTTAAAAAACTAATTTTTAGGCTATGTTGGTGTAGTGCTTGTGGTATTTTCATAATTAAATATTCCACTTCCTCTGGCTATTTTGGTGTCACGCTTGTGATATAGTTCTATTATATAAACCACCTAACTTTGTTTATGTGTATATAAGACCCTCTCTACCCACGTAAAAGGATTAAGCTTAATTTTGGGTAAGCTTACTGAAGTAAGCTTACGGTCTAACCTAAAAAAGCTTAATTTTAAAAATTAAGTAAGCTTACTCCAGTAAGCTTACTTCAGTAAGCTTACACAAAATTAAGCTTAATTCTTTTACGTGGGCTACACCAGCAAGTAATCATGTTTTATGATAATCATGTTTGTCGGATATTTTTTACCCAGCTACACTGTCCTAAAAACATAACCTCAAAATTACATATTTTTTATCCATTAAAATTAGTTACTATTATTAGTCACATAAATTGTGTATAATTTCTATATATAATGTATAATTAAAATACCATTTAATTACATTTTATTGTTTAATTTTTATTAAAAATATTTACCTATACCTAGTGACGCCATTTTGTAATAACTTTAATTCCGAACATCCTAGTTACAAAAATATCTAACAAACACGATTATCATAAACATGATTACGAGCTGGTGTAGAGAGGGCCTAAGATTTCCGGAATATTTCTTAATTCTTTAAATTATGTAGCTTTAAGGCTTTTTGTATACGCTTTGTTATATACAGAGTTGGAGTTATGTGGCAGACATGAAATTTTTTTTCATATCATATAAATATGAGCATATGAAATCGAAAAAATTCATAGATATGAGAAAAAAAATATGGATTCATAAATATAATTCCATACCAAATATGGATATGAATCATATAAAAATATTGGCAGTTCATATTTCATATATAATATTCATATGAATGTTATATGAACATGAAAATAATATGAAAAAACTTATAACCGGTTTTTGTAAAATAAACCAAAACGCATGGGTCATGTTTACTTACAGCTAAGGGCTAGGTTTAATATATAAATGTTACGTAACATTACAATACAATTTGCTATTTTTATAATTTCTAATGATCTCCTTCACTAGATGTTAAGATTATAAACCCAAACTATTCTATTCAGATTCTCTAAACTAGGGTACCTTCTAGATCCCAAAATCAAAAATATTCTAAGTTCCTTAACCAGAATTATTACAAGTCCCTAAACCTAAATTATTCCAAGTACCTAAATCGAAATTATTCTGATTCCCTAAACCTGGATTATTATAAGCCCCAAAATTGAAAATATTCTAAGTCCCATTTGACCCCCACCCCTTAAATCGGACACACTTGACCTCCTCCTTGATTTTCCGATTTTCAGAGTACCCCTCCCTATAAGCATTTTCCATGTTAAAATATAAGAATTTGAATTTTCCTGCAAGTTGATTCATAGTGAACAAAATCTGACTGAAAATTCGAATCCCCCATTAAATTTCACATCTGAAAACTATTCTGCTTTTCTTTTTTTTTTTAAACAGTTTCTAAAGATTTTTGTACATATCCTTAATTGTTTTTTAAAAAATTTCAAAACAGCAATGCATTATTCTGGCATGTCTTAACGAAATAAAATTAAAAAAATAATTTTTATGCCTTGACCGACCTTTTGTGCTATTTATTTATGGATTTCCCTTATGAAAAACTAAAAATTTTTTAAAATTAAATATTTCAAACAGCAAGAATTTTTAAAGACACTTATAAAAACTTTTTTTTAATCGTTAAGAACGTGTGTAAAAATATCTTTTTGATCGTTTAGATCATAGGTAAAAATGTTTTTTTTAATATTTCAACTCACTAAAAACATTCGCTTAAATATTTTTAAATAGTTTTAAACGTTCGTAAAAATATTTTTTTTACGTCTAATAAATTAAAACACATTCGTAAAAATATTTTTTTTATATTTAGTAAAATACGACAATTTAGAAATAAATTATGTAACATAATACATTTTACAAAATTTTTATTTAACAAATTTTAAATTGAGCGCGTTTATTAATTTAAAATTCAATTTTTGATGGCGCGGCGTGTGCATAAATTTAAACACGCAAGTGTTAAAATTCAACTTACTTTAGTATATAAGGATCAACCAAAAATTATATTTTAATCGAGCGTTGAGTTAGGTGCGTGCGTTATATATTATGTAGTTTATAATTTATCTATGCGTTAATAAAAATGCGGGTTTAGAGGGATATTGTATTGGGCGATGGGACTGAGTATGATGTTTAAATGATATTGTGCATGAATGAATGATATTATTATTTAATTAATATATTTAATTTTCAGAAAACTCATGGCTTCCAAATACTTTCCTGTGATAGAAAATTTAAATGTCATTTTTTGCTCATTTTATCTTTTGCGGAAGCTTGGACAATTTTTTTTATCGCATTCTAAATTATCGACGCTACATACATATGTGACATCATATATGTATTAGTATAATTTCAGGTTATTTACATAGTTTTTATTTATTTATTAACATGGAACATGTTTATAGGGAGGGGGTACTTCAGAACTTGAAAATTAAGGGGGGGGGGGTCAAATTTGTCCTTTTTAAGGGGGGGGGGGTCAAATTTGTCCTATTTAAGGGGGGGGTCAAATTTGTCCTATTTAAGGGGGGGGGTCAAATTTGTCCTTTTTAAGGGGGGGGGTCAAATTTGTCCTTTTTAAGGGGGGGGGTCAAATAAGACTTAGAATAATTAGGTAAGTATATATAAATAAATAAAATACTATTAAAAGACTTTGAAAAATCTGGGCTTAAGGACTTAGAATAATATCGATCTAGGGACTTGGAATAATTCAGGTTCAGGGACTTATAATAATTCAGGTTTAGGGAATCAAAATAGTTTGGGTTTAGAATCTTAACAACTAGTAAGGTAATAATTACAAATTACAACAATAGAAAATTGTATTGTAATGTTGAGTAACATTTGTATTATATCTAGTCCTCATTTGGAAGTAAACATGTTCCATGCATTTAGGTTGTGTTTACACAAACCGGTTATAAGTTTTTAAAATTAAAGTCTATAAGGTGGGGAAAATAAATTGAAAATTTAATCTTTGATCATTTATTTATCATTTTGTGCTAATTTTAATCTCCTGTGTCATCATTTTCATATTTTTTCAAAGCTCTAAAGTATTGCTTCCATAAGATCAATGTTAAAACTCCGATTTTATTTTCTTAATTAAAAAAAAGTTAATGCTATAAGAGGGGTAAAATAAAGTTTATTTCAGTTTTAAAATGTTTAAATTTTAATATATTTCCTATTTCATTAAGTTCTGTCATCATTTTCTACAACCCTCTTAATACCTTAAACGAAGGTTTTTTAAATGATTTGAAAAATATTTTTACGAATGCTTTTATCGATTAAAAATGATTTTTACGAATGCTTATAACTATGTAAAAAATATTTTAACGTATGTTTTAACGATTAAAAAAACATTTTTATGCGTGTTTTTAAGGATTAAAAAAACATTTTTACGAATGTTTTTAATCCTACATTAAATAACAACGGTGTGATCAAAATCTGCTCATCGATTTATTCGTGTTTTGATTGGTCGCGTGGGCATGCGCGGTATATAGAGTGTAAACCTATACATATGAATACATTTCTGCGCTCACGTATCCACGTATATGTATAAAAATTTTTTAACCTTACAAATATAGTTATTTTTATTATTTTTATTTTTGTATGCAGCTTATATTTTTATACAAGCAATATTTAACAAAAATTTACGTTTTTTATAAAAAAAAATTATGTGTACTGACGTGTCACATTGACGTGTATTTACTAATGATTGAAATAAACCTAACAGTCTGCTATAGAAAAATATGATAACAAAATAAATAATAATACAAAATAAATAATATTATTTTTTAAAGCTTTAAGTTTAGTTTTTAGTTTTAGTTTTAGTTTTTTAGTGCAGTTAGTTATTGCATCTACAATCTACAAGTTGAATAAAAATTGAAACTGGTAAATAACTTATAATATTTTTTTAAAACTAAGTTTAATTTGTTTATATTTCAAATATTTAGTTCTAGGGCCAGTAAGTCTATCAAACTTGGGTAGAACATTAACTCATGAACATTTAGTCTTAGATTTTAAGAAATTTATGTACCACCTCCTAAAAAGTTGCAAAAATTTTTTAATAAGAATATTGGAGTCATTAGGAAATATCCGTATGTTAGGAGCTTGTAACTATATAATTTTTAATTTAACAACAACGATTATTGAAAATACCAACCATGGATTTACAACAATCTGGTGTTCATATTGTTGCTGGAACTGGTAGCGCAGAAGCATCTCATTTATAAAAGCAGGATTTATCGGTGAAGTTGATAGTTGTTGGCCCATTCAAGATATGTTGTTACATTTTTATTTTATGTTTTCAGTTTAGCTACAGCTCAATTGAAAAAAGAGTTAAAATGCTCGGTTAGCTTTTATCCAAGAAGAAATTCTAAGGCTCCTTTTATGATTTATTTGGAACCGAATAATGCTCGTATTATCAGTTACATGAGATTATTGATATGCCATCTGATGCTCAGCGTTTAGATAAAATAGATTTATTAAATATATTTAATAAAACTCTCAGGGCTTGAGCATATTTGAACATAGAGGTATCGAAACAGAATACAAACAAGGTTGTCATTCATTGGAATCAGTAAAAATAATGGAGCACGATCTAAAAAATACTCTTGTTGGTTTAGCTGAGTCTCTTTTTGGAACAGGTAAAATTTGTTTATTTATTATCAATATAAGTTTCTTGAAAATAATTGTACAAGTCAGATTATAGTAAATTAAAAATTTTAAATACATTATTTTTCAGGAATAAAGCATCGTTGGGTAAATCAGTATTTTCCTTTCACTCACCCATCTTGGGAGCTAGAAGTATTTTACAATAATAAATGGCTCGAGCTCTTAGGTTGTGAAAAGCAGGATTTATCGGTGAACTTGATAGTTGTTGGCCCATTCAAGATATGTTGTTAAATTTTTATTTTATGTTTTCAGTTTAGCTACAGCTCAAGTAAAAAAAGAGTTAAAATGCTCGGTTAGCTTTTATCCAAGAAGAAATTCTAAGGCTCCTTTTATGATTTATTTGGAACCCAATAATGCTCGTATTATCAGTTACATGAGATTATTGATATGCCATCTGATGCTCAGCGTTTAGATAAAATAGATTTATTAAATATAAGTTAAAATTTCATTTTTCAAAATAACTGCTTACCAAATAAATAAAAAAAGATTTCTGAGATTTTAAAACGAAGTACACCTTTATTTTTCCACTTAAATTCATTTATTTATATTTTTTATATTATAATAAAAAAAATTGAAAAATTTTAATTTTTTATTTAAATTAATTGTTCTAAGATCAAGATAAACAACAAATATTTTAAGAGGATAGGGATATGGGCATGTTTTAAAATTATTACACAAGATGTAAGTTTGTACTATCACATATGTATTTTTTTGTTATCGAGGACTGCGTTTGCAGATTTTTTTGATACAAGAATTATTATTCGAGTTTTTAAGTACATATAAAAAATAAAAAATACATCTTAATTATAATTTAATTATTCTATCAGTCTTTTTTTTTATATAGAAAGCGTAGTACGTTACTTTAAATCTATTAAATCCTATAAACTATTTACTTTACAATAAATATGTGTAATAATAATATATATATGTTATATACATATAAAACATTTATGTATAGGATTTTATGTATCAAGTTTTAATATTAATTTCAGTCTTTTTTAATGAAAAAAAATTCTTTTCAGAATTGTAAAGAGAAAAACATGTTAAAATCTATAATTATAGAAAATTAATCTATATTACATTACATTTACATATAAAACAATACTATACGCAAACTCTATATTTTTAAACTGAAAACTACTTTATCATTTTTTTTTTAAGTGATAATTAATCTATCAAACTTATTTTTTAATTACATAACCTTTTAAAAAAAATTAATTAATTATAAAACCAAAACTAAAAATAAAAAATAATCCATTTTTTACAGATGTTTAGTACAAAGCGAAGCTTAACATCTTGAAATTTGAACATTTTATTATTAATTAAAAAAAATTTCAAAAAAATTATTTTTATTTAAAAATTTTAATTTGAAAATAATTTTATTGATCAAATTTTAAGATGGTTAGCTGTAACCAAAATCTGTAAAAAACACCATTACTTTTTAATTTTTTATAATCTAAATCAAATTCTTACTGAAACAAATTACAGATTGTTCCAAAATAAAACAAAACGTAAGTTTTCTAAACCGGTTTTTTAGAAATCTTACACTTTGACTTATTTTAAAACAATTGTAAAAAAGAAAAAAAATTAACTGATATGAATAATAAAATGTTTCGCTTTAAAATAGAAACAAAACAACAAGTGACTAACAACCGGTTAATGATAGCCAAGTGCTGTTTTGCACTTTATTAAAACAAACGCAAAAATGACAAAAGAACTATATATACTATTTAAAAATAAATTAATTAAAGATTGTTAATTGAAAATTTACAAAGAAAAATGACATCACCGGTATTTGTCATTATCTACTGTATTTTCTCATTTTTTATACACTCTATTTATAAATAAGGGCAAAAAAAAAGCTCATAACTAAAAACCGGTTCCTTAGTTATAAACGATTTTTTCACCCCCATTTTTAAATATGATGTATAAAAAATTAAAAACTAAATTTATATTTTTTAAATTGTAAACTAAATATTTAATATTTTTTAAAAGATTATGTTATTAAAAAAGTATTGCTTTTATAATAAAAAAAACAAAAATTACACATAAAAAAAAAAGATTCTACATAAACTTTTATAATAGCTTTTACCAATAATTGACGATACTTGTAAATAATAAAAAAAATTGTTAGGTTACTGGTCATCTTCTTCTTCTTCCATATTCTTATCTGATTTTCGCTTTGGTGTTTTGACTCCTCGACAGATATCTGCTAGTGACATTGGTGGGGAATCCAAAACTTGAATAGCGGAGAAATTGTCAACCTGGAGTAACAGGGAACCTAAACAAACAAAAGTAATACATGCTCATAAATAAAAAAGATAAAATAATAAAGAAAAAATAAATAAGAAAGTAAAGAGAGTAGAAAAAAAAATTACATAAAAATTACCAGTTGTTGAATAATTGATACGTCCAACTATTGAGACTCTTTCTCCTCTTTCAATGTTGTTCTCCTCGAAAGTTGTTACATTTACAGTAACTTTGTATTCCCCGTCAGTAATAGACCCACATCCATAGGTTGACAAATTATTCCTTAGAAAGGCTTGAGCAAATTTTGTTCGAATAAAACCAACTATACCTGAAACATAGTAATATATATTTATATTATTTCCCTTTAACATTAAAAAACTTAAAAAAAAAAATAACTTACGAATCAGACCAGTTGCGCTTGAGATTGATACAAAATCCACATCTTGGATTTCAGATTCTGGAGCAGTCATAGGACTGTGCTTTCCATGAAAAGTTACACTCGTATGCTTTTGTATATTTAATTCTAAATCAACAAAGGACGGATGCTTAACGTAGGTTTTACATTCCTTTAGACGCCCTCCGTCAATTAGAATCTTCTGAAAAGTAAAAAATAAACATAAATTAATTTTTTATTTTCAAAATTTTCAAAAATATTTATTTTATTACCTGGTCTATGATTAAGTCTTTCTGATACTTTTCTATTGTCTCGTCGCCCCAGATTAAACATGTCATCTTCATGGTCCCGTTAGTTACAATAAACTTTAAAAGTTTATATTTTACAGCTTTTCCTACAACTTTCGCCGTTTCCACGCTAAATATGTAGCCATAGAATATTCTACAAAAAAAAAAATTAAAAAAATTGTAATTAATTAAAAAACATTATCTGTGGTTATTTAAAGAGGTTATACTTACACTGTGCTATCACCATCTGTGAATTCCTTTAAATCTTTATTACTGGTGTAATCCATTTTTTAATTGAACCTTGGCAGGTCAGCAGAGGAGAAATCAGTATAATTTTTCTGAAAAAAAAGTTTTTAAATTTTATTATTTTTAACATAAAAAAATAATTATGATGTAAAAAAATACTTTTGAAAATAGAAATTAAATTAAATACTTTTTAAATACTGTAATTAAATACTTTTTAATTTAAAAATAAAAACTAAAGAAAAAAAAATGTATCAAGCAAGATGTGGTAATCGTGAAGCATAAATGGCTCTGTCAAAACGGTTATTGATAAATTAGTAAATTAATTAAACTACTTTGAAATTTAATTTGTTACAAAAAAAATTTTTTTTTTTAAATTTAAATCACGTGGTAATCGTGAAGCATAAATGGCTCTGTCAAAACGGTTATTGATAAATTAGTAAATTAATGATAAACACTTTAAAATTTAATTTATACAAAAAAAAATCTTTGAATTTAAATCTAATGGTTTTGATGAAACGGCGCTATTTTTTGCTTTATTGCACGCGTTTTTTTGCAAAAATTACTTAAAATTTTAATTTAAAAAATATGGTTTTTGAATTAAAAAATTTTAAATTATAAAAAATAAAAACTAAAGAAAATAAATGTCTCAAGATGTACGGTAATTTAAAAAAAAATTTAAAAGCACATGGTAAACGTGAAGCATAAATGGCTCTGTCAAAACGGTTATTGATAAATTAGTAAATTAATTAAACTACTTTGAAATTTAATTTGTTACAAAAAAAAATCTTTGAATTTAAATCTAATGGTTTTGATGAAACGGCGCCATTCTTTTCTTTATTGCACGTGTTCTTTCGAAAAAATTACTTAAAATTATAAAATTTATAAATTTTTAGTTATTGAAAGTTAAAAATTTATTTCAGATAAAACAAAAAATTATTAATAAAAATTTTAAGAATAAATAAAATTTCAAAAAATATTACTTTAAACTAGCATGCAAAAAATTTCTACTTTCTCTTCATGTTAAAAAAAGCTATTTAGTATAAATTAAAATAAAAATAGAATTACTTACTTTTTTGAATCACATACAAAACTTCAACCGGTAATTTTTTTTTTAATTTCGCAGGCCTGCTATTTAATTTTCAAAACTTTTTAACATCGAAACATTCGATTTTATTAACCAGCTTACTTTGTTGAAGAATGCCTGAAAATCGGATTTTGGCCTTCTTTTATAGATTTCTCAAGCTTGACCCCACTAAATTATTTTTCCTTCTCCTAAATAATCGAAATTTCTAGAAAAAATCAGTTAAATAGCGCTAAATTTTTTCTAGAAAAAATAGCGCTAAATTTTAAAATTAATATATAAAATAAGTTTTGTTTAAAACTCTTTAGATTTATTTTAAGCAATTTTAAGAGCTGAAAGAGTTAAATAAGTTTTTTTCTCCATAAAATACTTGATATTCTAATTAAAATACTGAATATTTAAAAGTGAAAAAAATCATAGAGATTAGATATAGCTCTTTTAAATTTTTTAAAAGGATTTGGATATTTAATAAAACTCAGAGAAGCCGTTTTGTATTTAAGTTGGTATCATTGTTAACAATGCTTTTCTTATGGGAGCAAGTGACACCAAAAATAGTATAAATGGGTTGGTATCACTTGCCCCCATAAGAAAAGCATATAAAAAATGATTTAACAAAATAATTGTAAAAGTTAATTAAAAAAAAATGGGTTGAAAGAAAAACTGAAGATCGAAAATCACATTATTTTAATATTTGGTCTAGAGAGCCATGTTGTCCCATGTTGGGTAAGACCCGAAGGGCCAAAAAAACAAATGTGTGCGTTGCAATGATGATAATTAAGGCAATCTGGTAATCGGTTGGTAACATTGTTTACAATGCTTTTCTTATGGGAGCAAGTGAGATGAACAATGGTATAAATGGGTTGGCATCATTTGCTCCCATAAGAAAAGCATTGTAAACAATGTTACCAACCGATTACCAGATTGCCTTAATTATCATCATTGCTTACTGTTGTCTTTCTAGACTTAATATTTTTAATAATATGATTTTTCATATTCAGTTTTTTTTTCCACCCATTTTTTTTAATTAACTTTTATAATTTATTTAAAAACCCCTCTGATTTTTTTTTGACTTTTTTTATTTTTATTGTTAGAGACCCTAGATTACCAGAGACAGCCAGACACCCAAAAATGTTGCTAGGTAAGATGGCGGCTTTCCCATTTAAAATACATGTATTTTTTCGACCAATCAAAAACAGTCCCCCTGTCTCTGGTAATCTAGGGTCTCTAAATTATACTGCCTAAGCGCCGCCACTCGGTTTATTGTATATAGCAATAATATATTGCATCATTGTGTATGTATTATGTTTTGTATTGCATCATTATATTTTTTTAAAAATTTGTTTATGTTTTTTTAATTTAAACGATTTGAACCATTCAGTTATACTTATCAAGTAGTGTTGTGTTATCAAAAAAATCAGAGAAATTAAAGCTTTATGTGCAGTGGTACAAATTGGATCCAGATTTCGTTGGTTGTTACAGTTGATTATTGCACCTAAGCAACTTTACATAAATTAAGAGGTAATTATATGTTAATTTACATTTATATATAAATTATTTAAATATTTTTTGCTTAAAAAAAAACTCCAAAAAAAGTCTTTCAGACAAATTCTGATGATGTTTTTTTAGCTAGCGGAAAACGATAAAAAGAGAGGTTTTACTTCAGCAAAAATTCTAATTAGAATATTCAACATTTGTATGTTATTGCTCTAATTCTGATATGATAATCTCTTTCAACTTTACCTGATATTGAAACTCCTCGATCAGCTAAGAGCTCTTAGGTAAACTTGAAGAAAATATACACTCCCTGTAGGTGGTTGTATAATTATTTATTGTATCTTTGTTGTTACTAAATTAAATTATTCATTGCATTGAATACCAGATGATATTGCGATAAATTACATTTCATTTGAAATTAATGTAAGTGTTGAGCCGCTGTACATAGCATGGTTACATATATGCTGTGGATGTCCAAGAATAACTTAAATAATATCTTTGCATCCTAATTTTATTGTTTTACAGCTACTGATTAATGCTACAATAGAAAGTTTTTGTAATGGAAAATTCTGAAGAATAAATTACGACACAACACTTAAATTAATTTCAAATGCAATGTAATTTATCGCAATAACATCTGGTACTCAATGCATTGAATAATTTAATTTAGTAATAACAAGAATGCAATTAATAATTATGTATACAACAACCATATATATTTTCTTCAAGTTTACCTAAGAGCTCTTAGCTGATCGAGTTTCAATATCAGGTAAACTTGAAAGAGATTATCATATCAGAATTAGAGTAATCGTCACAACTCAGATTATTTTTTAATTTACTATAGAAAATAAATAGAAAAGAAATATTTATTAAGTAAATTTCAAGTATAGTAAAAAAATTAGGACTAAAAAGTTAACTTAAAATCGTTTTTTTTCTAAATAATCCAAAAACCAAAAAAAGAAAATTTTTAGCTGCTCCAAAAAACATAAATAAAAGCCAAAAGTCGACTTATTACCCACATACTGAAAGATTCTGCTCCAAAATTTACTATTAAATTTACTATTTCTTATTCAGTGTTAAATTTATGGAATATTTAATTTATGCTATCACATATGAATAAAAATAAAAATTACATTTTATAATAAAGTAAAGGAAATAAATAAAAAATTTTCAAATGTGAAGTATAAAATTTTTATTAAATAAGTTTTTACTCATACAAAATATAAAGCTAAGTAATTTTCTTTTCTTATGGATAAGAATAAAATTAGTAAATATAGGTAAATAAACATAAATTAATTTTTTACATAGTTACATACTTATACGGTCATTAAAATATAAAAGCCACTTCCATCTTTTCAATAAAAGCCTAAAATTTAGTTTAAGCTAAATTTGAATACTAAAAAAGTTACATAAAAAAATTAAAAAAGTTAAGGTTTAAAATTTTACTTTAGTAAAGCAAAGCTTGTTAAGTAAGATGTGAAAGTATTAAAAATACTGATACAAAATATATAATCTTTTTTCCAGATTTTTTCTGTCTGCTCGATGCTGTAAATATTTCACAAACAATTTCCTCTGACTCGATACTAAATATTTATTACTTTTGTATACGATATGATCATCAATGAACTGGTATCTTGTAATTATTTATGATATTTTTTCAAATCATATAATATATATTCATTAAACTTGTATAACATTCAAATATTAAGAGGATTTACATCTGCTAACTTTTGGAGTTTTTCTTTGCTTGAGTTGAATCTTCACTCCTGAAGAATAAGCTGGCAATGCGATGCATGCAGCAACACTAAAATTTTGATTCTGTTTTACATTATCAAATTATTATATAAAGTTTATATATAATAGTAAAATAGTAAAATATATAATAGCATGTCACTAGATATCCACTTAGTATGATGTGTTTTTACTATATTTTTTTGAAGAAATGTGCAGTCAGAGAAATATAATTGAATCTATATAATATATAAAATGGTTTTCAGGGTTTTCCTAAATCTACTTTTTTATCATCTGTTATAATTTTTGCCATGGAGTTTTTTGCTTTGTCTTTTTGGTAGTTAGAAATTAGCATTTCTTATGGACATAACCTATAAAAATAATTAGCTCCTTTACCATAAATTTTTCAACCAGATCTATATAGACATTTTAAAAATATTGTTTTAAATATCTTTAAATTAAATAAGAAAATAATTATTACCTATTTAATTTTTAACTTTATGAATACACAGAAACTACTTACGTAAATTTTTCACCTGATTCACTGGAGCATTGATTCTGTAGCAACTTTACAACAATTTTGTGTACTTTAAAAAGATTTTACATAAATAATTTTATTATATGAGCTTTTACAAATATATTTTTTTTCAATATTTATTTTTACGATAATAAATACTACTTTATTTATTAATAATTTGTTCATTTTCAATAGTATTACATATATCTGTGCATAGAAATACTGAGTTGTGACGTCATATGTAGTCGACGAATGAAAAATCGTTTTGAAACTCCAAAAAAATGATTCAATTTTTACTATTTTTAATGCATTTGTAATGCATTTTTTTGTCCTTTTTGACCCCAAATAACCAATTTTTAAATTTTTTTTAAATTGCTGCCAAATTATAATTTTTGAGAAAATTGAGTTTTATAGACCTTAAAAATTTTCTGCAAGCTTCAAATTTCCAAAAATTTTTTACTCGTCTCTTTTTCATTATATGGTTCTTAAGATATCGCTTAATGATAAAAATTGACTATTTTTTTAAAACCCTGAATTTTTACAAAACTTATACCATGTAAATTTTTTTAAAATCACAAAAAATTTTTACATAAGATAGTTTTTAAGCTAGAATGACAACAGATTTTAATAAAGAAATTTTAATAAAGAAAAAGTTTTCAAAGTTTTTATTCGATATTTAGGGGAGAGCGACGCTGTATGGCGCGGTACCTAATGGTGCGATGTTCTTTATAGTGCCCATTGTTTTTCGATAGGCAGTGTTTATAAATAAAAATTGTTTACAAACTCTATTCAAAACATATTTTAGGTAGTTTTAAATAATTTTTATTCATAAAAAAAAATAATTTAGGATATTCAAGTAAAACAATAAATTTTCGTACGGGTGCTAATGAAAATACTTTATTTATTTTTAACTAACCTAAATAACAAATAAATTAACTTAATTGGTAATATTTCGTAATTGAATAAAATATCAACAACTTAATTTACCTATAGAATAAAAATTTTGAAATTAATACATTTATAAACACTGCGCCATTTTATGAACACTCGCATAAAAATCGGAGTTTAAAGAGTTCGTCTTATTTTAATTAATACAACTTTAAAAATTATTTCAGAGTTAAAAATCATTAAGAAAAATATTTTTGAATCTTTACTGAATACATATCAATAAAAAAAAGTTTTAAAAATTAAATAATATTTTTACCACAGAGCTTAGAAATAAGCCGCGCCATACATGGGGTTTCTCCCCTATTTATGTTGACTGCGGCACATAAAATATCTAAAAAAACATGTTATTTTTTTAAATTCGAGATAAAAAAATCGATTAATTTGGAGCCCTTGGAAGTTTTGTCGAAAATAATAGAGAGAAACCTCGATTTCGAGTAAATTAGGGCTTCTAAGTTTTTTTTTTTTTTCTTTTTTTTATTAAGTTCTCTCAACTGAGAGATATAAAAATTACATAAGGTTTGGGCACTTGCCCATATATCCCATATTGCATGGGCTTCTAAGTTTAGGAACTAAACTTACTCGCGTCCTGTATCGAGGGCAATAATAACGATAATTTTAATTTAGGGACTTAGAATAATTTAGGTTTACACAACCAGTTATAAGTTTTTCTGAAAATGTATTTAAAATTTATTTATTTATTTACAGGTATACTTAAAGGGCGGCTTCAACAGCTTAGCCAATTTATTTCAAGGAATCTTAAAGTAAAGAAATATGTACGTATTTTTTATCATATTATTTAAGATGGAAAGTAAATCCGGTATAATTAATTTTTATTTTTTTCAGCACAAAAGCTTCAAGTCTCAGCAGATATTTCAAAATTAACTTAACTTTGAAATATTTTATTTTTTATATTGTCAAAATAAAATATTGACAAAGATGATGATGATGATGATGATGAGGTTGATTTGAAAAATAAATTGTACTTAACATATTGATATACTTACTTACCACTTCTTATAATTAAACTTTTACATAACGTATATAGAAGTACTGATGACAGATGATTGGTTTATTGTAAAGCTTAGAATCATTAATAAAAAATATATTTTCTTAAAAGTAAAATAAATATAATTTTGCACAAAGTCAAAACTTAGTTTTATTTGTACACATTTTTTAAAAAACCTGAAATTTATTTCCAACCTAACTTATCCTTTTAAATTTTTAAAACTTATTCAAAAAATTTTTCTGTATGTTGTAACAAAAAACTCAACTAATTTCATATATAAAACTATTGTGATTTTTGTACTCGAATTTTTTAAATATATTACATATATATTTTTTTTAAATTTAACATATATCAAATTACATCTAGATATCAAAAAAATAAATTTTTTGTTTAAAATTATTAGAGTATTAAATTTTAAAGTTTAAATAATTCTTAAATTACCTCACTTTTAAAAATAAATAATTTGTAAAAAATAATAAAAAAGTAAACTCAAAATATTTTATTTCTGTTAGAATTACTTTTTATTGTTTTGCAGAAATATATTTTTCAATTTTAAAACAAAATTAGAATTTAAACAGTATAATTAAAAATTAATTTATTTTGATAAAGCAATTTAAAAATTAATTGCTTTCTTAAATTAAAAAATTTTATTTACATTGAAATTTTTAAAAGAGTTTAACTAAATTAAAATGGGTTGCCGAAAAATAAACCGTACTCCGGAAGAGCAAGCAGAATTTGAACGATCCCGGCGAGAACGAAATGCCGAAGCTCAAAGACGCCGAAAAGAGCAATTAAAAGCTAAAAATTCTTTGAATAGACCAACCCCAGAAGAAATAAAAGAACAACGTCGTCAGGAAAGGATTTTAACTCAAAGGCAATATCGTCAAAACTCAATCAACCGGCAAAATTTGCAAGTGGAGGAAAATTTTGAAAATAGTCAGGAAATTGATTTCACTAATATAACTGCAACCCAGCATTATCTTGGCCCTATGAAGTATTGTAAGAAATTTAGAAAACCAGATATTTTTTTGATAATGACCTGCAATCCGAATTGGCCTGAAATAAAAGAAAATTTACTACCAGGTCAAACCGCTGCAGATCGCCCAGATTTAGTGGCCCGAGTTTTCAACGAAAAAAAAGATGAATTAATTCGCATGATTAAAAAAAAATTTTTCTTTGGTGGAATTTTAGCTTATGTGTATGTAATTGAATTTCAAAAACGTGGATTGCCTCACATTCATTTATTGATAACTTTAAAACCGCAGTTTAAACTTTCAACACCTGCCATAGTTAACAAATATATTAGTGCAGAAATTCCTTCTCCGCAAGAAAATTTACGGTTGCATAACGCAGTATTAACTCATATGATTCACGGCCCATGTGGAGATTGGTGTAAAGTTAATGGAAAATGCTCAAAGCGATATCCTATGGATTTTCAAAATGAGACTATAATGGATGCAGGTGGGTACCCATTATATAGACGCCGGAATACTGGAATTACTTATGAAAAAAGAAACAATTATGTAGTAGACAACAGGCACGTTGTCCCTTATAATCCAGAGCTGTTATTGACTTTTGATTGTCATATAAATGTAGTTGCAGTTTCAAGTATAAAATCCGTGAAATACATTCATAAATATATTTACAAAGGTCATGATGCAGCTTATATATCTTTAAATGAAAAAGATTCAAATGATAGCGTAATAGAGCACGATGAAGTTGAACATTTTATTAAAACTAGATACGTTGGTCCTACAGAAGCATGTTGGCGTATTTTCGGAAAAACTTTACAAGAAAAAAGTCACAGTATAACTAGATTACCAGTTCATTTACCTAATCAACAAAATCTAATTATTGAAACTGATGGTAATGAGGAAGAAGTCCAAGAAGCTTTGAATAAAAAAACAATGTTAATTGATTACTTTGCTCTGAATGAAAGAGATCCAGATGCTAGACAATATTTGTATCCCGATATTCCAAATCATTATGTCTTTAAGAAAACCCCAGGAAATAATGTATTCCATTGGGAAAAACGAAAACAAAATATTGGTGTCATTGGAAGAATGTACTCAATTAGCCCAACACAAATTGAGTTATTTCATTTAAGGGTATTGTTGTTGCATGTAAGGGGAGCCAGAAGTTTTGTTGATTTGAGAACTGTTAATGGAGTTGAATACCCGACGTTTGTGGCTGCTTGCTTAGCTTTGGGACTTGTAGAAGACGACGAAGAATGGAGGAATGCTTTACGAGAAGCAAGCCTTTGGATGATGCCAAAAAGCCTTCGACATTTATTTGTTCGAATTTTAATTCATTGTCAACCATTACGCCCAGAAGAATTATGGTTAGAATTTAAAACTTTAATGGCTGAAGACTACGTTAAATACGATTCGTTATTAGTGGCAGAAAAAAAAGCTTATGCAGATATTAGTAATATGCTAATTGCAGAAGGCCGATCATTATCTGATTTTCCGACAATGGAACAAACTGTTGAAATATTTTTAGATAACGAAGACATTTTAGCACCTAAAGAACATAAAAAAAAGGTGATCAACTACATAATTTACTCAATGATGAACAAAAAGAATTCGTAAACATGGTTTTAAAATCTGTACATGAAAAAAATTCTGATCTCCCACGTTATTATTTTATAGAAGGCCCGGGAGGATCCGGAAAAACTTTTGTTTACACCACACTTTATCATTTATTGAAATCCGAAAATAAAAAAGTTTGTTCAATGGCTTATACTGGAATTGCTGCGATTTTACTTATTCAAGGTAAAACTGTACATAAAACATTTGGCATCCCAGTTCCTACTTATTCAGACTCAACATCAAATATAAAAGTACAATCAAAAGAAGCTCAATTATTAAGAGAAACAGATGTTTTTATATGGGATGAAGCACCTATGGCTCCCAGATATACTTTAGAAATTGTAGACAGAGCTTTACGAGATTTTATGAATAATGATTTACCTTTCGGGGGAAAAATATTTATTTTAGGTGGAGATTTTAGGCAATTACTACCTGTGAAAATAGGAGGAACACGGAGTGAAGTTACGGATCTTTCCATAAAATATAGTCATTTGTGGAGTAATTTTAAACATTTTAAACTAACTAAAAATATGAGAGTACTACCTAATGAAGTAGAATTTTCAAATTATTTACTGAAAGTTGGTGATGGGGTCACGAATGATAATCAAGATAACATTCAGTTACCAGAAACATTTATAGCCAATTCCGATATGAGCATTGAAAAATATGTTTATGCTGATGTTATAAGAAATAAAAATTTTAAAGAATTATCTCATTGTGCTATATTATCTGCAAGAAATGTCGATGTTGATCAAATAAATAAGAATGTGGTTAATTTACTAGATGAGACAACAGAACATATTTATACTAGCGTTGATAGTGTAGATAATTGCGACGATAATGGTGATATGTCGGAAGCCCTATTGCCAGAATACTTAAATTCGTTATCTCCCTCCTGTTTACCACCACATGAACTAAAGTTGCGAGAAAATACCATAGTTATGTTAATAAGAAATATTAGTATCAAAGAAGGCTTATGTAATGAAACGCGTCTGAGAATTCTTGACTTTTCAAATCATTTGCTTAAATGTGAAATACTTACATGAGATAATGCTACAGAAATTATTTTTTTAAATCGTATAACTTTGTACAGTGAAAATGATTATCCTTTCACATTTAAAAGACGTCAGTTTCCCATAAAATTAGCCTTTGCGATGACCATCAACAAGTCGCAAGGTCAGACTTTTAAAAAAATTGGCATAGATCTTCGTAGAGACGTTTTTACGCATGGTCAGCTATATGTTGCTCTTTCCAAAGTTAGATCAGAAGATGGATTAAAAGTTTTTCTCAACAAAAATGAATCCAATTCGAATAGAAAAATAAAAAATTATGTATACAAGGAAATGTACATGTAAGAAACTAAATTCTTTCAATCCAATTTAATAAAAAAAACTCACTCAATCATTAATTTTTCTGACTGACCGCTATAATTATAGCTAATGAAATATTAATAATTTCAAAAATTTTTAATTTACTTAAATTTTTTTCGCTCCTGCTGACCAATAAAATAATAATTTTTCATTAAAAATTAAGTAATGAAACATTACAGCCAGTCAATGACAATAATTCTTGAAATACTTTATTAAATGCAAATATATTATTAATTTTATGAAAAAATATCTATTTTGACTGATAGTGAAAATAAAATGACCTGAGGGGGTTGGCGCGCTTTAGCGCGCAGGGGGCTTGCCCCCTAGTAATTTAAAAAATATGTAAACGAACATTTTAAATGATTTAAAAAATATTTTAACGAATGTTTTCGGCAATTAAAAAGATATTGTTACGCGCGTTTTTAAAGATTAAAAAAACATTTTTACGAATGTCTAACAATTTAAAAAATATTTAAACGAACGTCTTAAATGATATTTAAAGATATTTAAACGAATGTTTTAACAAAGGCATTTTTTGAATATTTTTTATAATATTTTAAAAAAAGTTCGAAAAAATGTTTTTTAATATTTATTAAAACCCTTTTTTACTAAAATATGAATAAGAAAAAATACTATTAAAATAATATTACTGGTAATAATTATCATCGAAATCTTGGCAATTTTTTTCATATGAATAAATTAATAATATTTTTACGAACTTAATACGAGTGTTCTGACGAAGTTCGTAGTTCGTTTTGAAATATTTAAAAATTATTTTTACGATGGTATTCTCTTATTCGGGTAAGACTGATATCAGTAAAATATTATAGTTAATAAAGTATTATAGTTTAAATTTTTGGCATTGGGTCTTAAATATGCCAAGAAATTACAGTTTTGTTTGTCTATTTTATATGTACTACTTTGTGTATGGTAATATAGTCATACTTTTTCAGTAATTAAACTGTTATTCGACTAACTATACAAAATATAAGTATATATATTGTGTTGTACTATCAGTAAAATATACTTTTTTCCCTTTTTTAGGTCAATTTGAAGAAATTTAACGCTGGCTATTTTTTTATGCTCAAATTTTTCGGGGTCTTAAAATGGTCTTAAGGGTTTAAAACCAATGAAGGTTGGAAATACATTTTGTGCCATTTTTTTCAACGCAATTTTCAGATTAATAGCTTAACACAGTGCGGAGAAACAAAAAGAAACGCAAAAAACACGATTTTTAAGGTTTTTTAAGGTTTAAGGACGCCTAATATGGGCTAGGAAGCAACGGCGATTGGCTAGTTTTTATAACACTTTTCGGATACAAATAATTTTTTTGCGATTGGTGAGGGGGGCCTAATCACTATACTTATCCGGCAATAGCCTTTTTTTATTTTTTTATTTTTTCATAACTAGGACAGCCGACATCTATATAAATTATTTTTTATTAATTATTCTTAAATCTATAATTAGTAAAATTATTTTATTTTTTGATTTTTTTTAATTAGTATAGCCGACATCCTATCCTATATATATTAAAATGAAATAATCGAAAAAATTGATTATTTTTAATATTATTCAGCACTCATTTATGAAGAGCTGTATGGACGAAAATACATGAAAGTTGTTTCAAATTAATCTTTAAAGAAATATCCCCATCCGATTTTTTTATTTTTAAAAAATATTCAATAGATTTTGAGATATCAATCTCAGAAGTTAGTGGTCGAAAACATAAAAAAATTTAATTTTTTTTTACTAAAACTGATTTTTCTCAGAATCTAAAAGGTTTTTCGAAATAAGCTTTAGTGCATATTATTTCTTGGAAAAAATGCTATCAATTTGATCTCATTATTTTTTTTAAATTTTTATGATTTTGCAATAAGTTTTCCCTATTAAACAAAATATTATGAACAATTTTATCTTTTGCTGACTTAAGCTTATGAGCATGAAAATTCCTACAATTTTGTATATCATGACCAATTTTGTCACAGTATAAACAAAAATTAAAATCTTTATTTGATTTACTTCTAACATTCTTATTTTTTTCCATTTTAATAAAATATTATTTTGCAAAAATTAAAAATCAAATTGGGTTTAATGAAAGAAAAAATAAATTGTATTTCAAAATTTCTGGCTTTAAAAAAAAATTACAAGTTCGATTTTAATTTTCTAAGATTAAACAAAAGAAAACCGGTACTAAGGAACCACTTGTTAAGGGTCTAATGGCTAGGATTATTAGTAATTAAACAGATAAATATAAATAAATACTTACAAATGTTGTCCAGGATTGGTTATCCAAATAAGCACAACAAGTTATTAGTTAGAATAAACTTTATTATAAAAACGAGTATAAAGTACACGTCCGAAAACTTATAGTATTTAACTGCCCATGTTACAGTTTTTAATTTTACTTATATAATATTGATATTGTTTATAGTTATAAGTTATTCAAGCAATTCATAACAATATTATTTAATATTTCTTAATTTTAATGCTTGACTCGCATAATTGGTTTATATTTCTCGATAATACGTTTTGCTTAAATACTAAAATTACATAATTATAAATATTATTTGTTTGCTTAAACATCAAAAATGCATAATTATAAATATTATTAGTTTACGAATTCCTAAATGTTATAAAATACTAAAATATACTTATGACATCGTTACCTAAATATAATTCCTAAAATTATTAATCAATGATGTCATAACAAGACTATTAGAAAAAAATTTATAATGGCGTATAGTTTCTGCTAAAGTCAATAAAAAAATTTCAATGCTCTCATTACATAAAAATATTTAAAATTACAACTTTTAAATAAAACAGGATACTATTAGAAAAAAATTTTAAATGATGTACAGTTTCAGCTAAAATCAAAAAAAAAATTTAAATGCTAACATTGCATAAAAATATTTATAATTATAAATTTTGTATAAAACAGAAGACTATTTAAAATAATTCAGAATAGCGTATAATTTCTGCTAAAGTCAAAAAAAAAATTTTAATGCTATCATTGCATAAAAATATTTGAAATTTCAACTTTTCTATAAAACAGGAGACTATTAAAAAAAAATTTAGAATGGCGTATAATTTCTGCTAAAGTCAATAAAAAAATTTCAATGCTATCATTGCATAAAAATATTTGAAATTACAAAAATATTTCAATGCAATCTTTGCATAAAAATATTTAAAATTCCAACTTTTCTATAAAAAAGGAGACTACTAAAAAAAAATTTATAATGGCGTATAGTTTCTGCTTAAGTCAATAAAAATATTTCAATACTATCATTGCATAAAAATTTTTGAGATTACAAAAATATTTCAATACAATCATTGCATAAAAATGTATGACTATTAAAAAAAAATTTAGAATGGCGTATAATTTCTGCTAAAGTCAATAAAAAAATTTCAATATAAAAAATTTTTTAAATTCAATTTTTATATAAAACAAGACACTATTATAAAAAAATTTTAAATGAAATATAGTTTCTGCTAAATTCAATAAAAAAATTTCAATGCTCTCATTGTATAAAAATATTTAAAATTACAACTTTTAAATAAAACAAGATACTACTAGAAAAAAATTTTAAATGATGTACAGTTTCTTCTAAAGCCAATAAAAATATTTCTATGCTATCATTGCATAAAAACATTTTTAATTACAACTTTTATATAAAACAGGACACTAATCGAAAAATATTTAGAATGGCATATAGTCTCTGCTAAAGTCAATAAAAATATTTCAATGCAATCATTGCACAAAAATATTTTAAGTTGCAACTTTTATATAAAAAAGGACGACTAATCGAAAAAAATTTAGAATGGCGTATAGTCTCTGCTAAAGTCAATAAATATATTTCTATGCTAACATTGCATAAAAACATTTTAAAATACAATTTTTATATAAAACAGGACGACTAATCGAAAAAAATTTAGAATGGCGTATATTTTCTGCTAAAGTCAATAAAAAATTTTCAATGCTATCATTGCAAAAATATATTTTAAATTACAACTTTTATATAAAACAGGAAACTATTCGAAAAAAGTTTAGAATGACGTATAGTTTCTGCTAAAGTCAATAAATATATTTCAATGCAATCATTGCATAAAAATATTTTAAATTCCAAATTTCATATAAAAGAGGACACTATTCAAATAGTATGTAGAAAAGCGTATAGTTTCTGCTATAATACACCTGACAATATATATTAAAATTTTTAGATGTTTTTCAAATTGTGGACAATCAATATGAGTTTATCTTCTTAAGTTGTTAACGAAAAAAATTTTAAAGAGGGGTATAATTTCTGTTTTCTGTTAAATTCAATACTAATATTTCAATTCTATCATTGCAGAAAAATATTTGAAATTACAAGATTTCTATAAAACAGGACAATATTTGAGAACATTTAAGTTGGGTATATTTTGCTAAATTCAATATTGATATTTCAATGCTATCATTGCATAAAAACATTTGAAATTACAACATTTCTATAAAACACGACGGAATTCAAAAACATTTAAGTTGGGTATATTTTGATAAATTCAATACTATAATATATCAATACTATTATTGCATAAAAACGATTGAAATTACAACTTTTCTATAAAAAAGGAAATTTTTCGAAATAAAACTAAAGTGAGGTATAGTTTCTGCTAAATTGATTACTAATATTTAAATACAATTGAAATTACAACTGTTCTAAAAAACAGGCTATTATTCGAAAAAATTGAAAGCGGGGTACATTTTGCTAAATTTAAGACATATATTTCAATGCTATCATTGCATAAAAATATTTGAGATTTCAAGATTTCTATAAAACCGGACAATATTTGAAAACATTTAAGTTTGGTATATTTTTCTAAATTTAATACTAATAATTTAATGCTAATTATTATTATTATTATTATTATTATTTATTTTGCTTTTTTTACAAAAATAGTAAACACTCTTTTACATTTGCTTAGTTAATTCTTTGGTAATTTACAATTAATATAAACATAGAATATAAATTATATAGAATATAAAATAAATTAATATATACAAGTTCTTATGATTGCACATTGTAGTAAATTCTATTTATTTCTAGCAACAATCAGTTAGTTTAAAATTATAATACGAGAAAAGAAAATAAGTATATTAATAAATCAGTTTAGTATAGATTGTAAATTTCAGTAGTCAATAATATGTCAAATTACATATTGTCAATAAATAAGTAAATAATTATAAGTAAATAAATAAAATGAATCAGTTACTGACTAGATTTATGAGATGTATTTTTATACTCTTTTTAAACTGGGAAAAAGAGGGGAGGTAGCGTATGCATGGAGGAATGCTATTCCAAAACTTAGCATATTTTACTTGAAAAGATTGCATACCCCAGTTAGTCAAGACCACAGGTATTTTGAGATCTTTTCTAGGACCACGATAAGGTCTGTCATTTTTGTGGATAGTAAACAGTGGCAGAAGGAATGGTGGTTGCTTCATACGAACTATTCTGTACATAATGAGTAGTGCAAAGTAGTCCGTTCGTGTAGCAACATTCATCCAATGTAGCTGTTTTCTGTAGGGTGTAATGCGCTTTTTTTTTTTTAATCCAAATATATATCTAATGCATGAATTAGATAATCTCTGCAGTTGCTCACTCAATTGAGAGCTGATGTCTGAGTAGACTACATTACAATAGTCTAGCAGAGGAACAGCAAGTGATTCAATTAAACGACGACGAAGGGATTGAGTAGTACATGGTCTGATGATTCTGAGTCCGTATAGTACCCTGTTTACTTTTTTCCTAACTTCTTTTATTTGAGGTTTCCAGGATAGAGTATTATCTAATATGACACCTAAGCTATTAATCTGATGAATGAACTGAATGCAATCTCCATTTGAATGAATAGTGATCTTTGATATGTCAAGCTTTTTAAATTGCGTTATAGTGTTACTAGAACCAAAAACTATGGCATGACTCTTTTTGATGTTTAATGATAGGCCATTTGAGAGTGCCCAAGATACCACTATTTTTGCTGATTCAGTTAATTTGACTATTCCCTGCTCAATTTTATTAGCCGGTGTCTGTACATATATATGTAGATCGTCAGCATATAACATTCTAAGTGTATATTCTCCTAGATGATCCTGAAGATCATTTACGTAAATACAAAATAGGAGTGGTCCAAGGACTGAACCCTGGGGCACCCCAATATTTGTTTCACGGAATGAGGATGTTGATGACTTTGATGCAACACACATAGATCTACCGCTAAGATATGACCAGAACCACAGAAGTGATGATCTCGAGAAGCCAATAGATTTTAGTTTATGAAGAAGTTTGGATGGAGACACATTATCGAAGGCCTTCGAAAAGTCAAATTGCAATAACAGGGTGGCTAACTTATTTTCTTTACCTAGGCGAATGTCATCCGTAAGCTTAATTAATGCTGTTTGAGTACTATGATGCTTACGGAAACCCGTTTGATATATATCTAGTACTTTACCTTTGGTTAAGAAATCAATCACCTGGTCATGAGCAAGCCTTTCCAAGACCTTCGATAAAAAGCATAATAAGGCAATTGGGCGAAAATCAGAAGGAGATGATGGAATGGGGACCTTTTTAAGTGCCAGAATCCTAGATTTTTTCCACTCAGATGGAAAAATGCCCTTAGACAGTGAAACATTAAAAATTTTTGTAAGATGAGAGGCTATAGTTGGTAAGGCTTTTGCAATTACACTGTGAGGTATTTTATCATCACCCATTGCCTGAGAGGTAAAGTGAGAAACAGCTAAAATAACGTCATTTGTAGTCACTTCTTTGAAAACGAAACCTTGTGTAGTGGTATTATTAATGATGTTTAGTGACATTGAAGGATCTTCGGAAGGAGAGATGGATATGTTTGAGAAAAATGAATTAATTTCATCAGGGGAAAACCCATGAAGAGCATCATTTGTTTTTGGAATGAGACCCAGAGACCTCATTTCCTTCCAAAAATTCTTATTAGCATCCAGAGTACCACTTATTCTATTATGCATATAAGAACAACGAGCTATTTCTGTCTGTTCCTCATATTTATTGGCTAAAGATAAGAACTCATTGAGAAGTTGCTTAGAACCCGTCCTACTGTAGCGTCTGCTGGTAGCATCACGTTTAGATTTTAATAAAAGTAGTTCAGTGTTAAGCCAAGGACACTTTGCTTTTTCAGGTTTTAGAGTTTTTTCTGGTGCCAATACGTCTATAGTTGTCTGTATGTTGTTTGTCAATATTGAGAGACTTTGCTCTATGTCAAAATTATTATTATCCGAAGAAAAATATTTCCAGTCAAGATTAGTTAAATGGCTGTTTAATTCATGGGCAGTTATTTTACTAAGTGCTCTGTATGTGGTTGGTATTTCTGGCGGTTCAGGATGGAATATATCAATTGTTGCTGTAATAATGTCGTGTCTACTTGAAAAAGATGGAAGAAAACGAGCAGAACTTAATACATTGTCACAATTATCAACATGGATGCAGTCAATCCAGGTGTCATTATCTTCAGAATGATGAGAAGAGCCTGTGTTAACCAATTTAACGGATAAGTCACTTGTAAGATCGTTCAAGAAACGAGTGTCTGAGTTACTATTATCTAGCATGTTGGCATATCTGGCATGTTGGCTAATATTGCATAAAAACAATTGAAATTACAACTTTTCTATAAAACAGGATTGTTGTAGAAAAAAAATTAGAGTGAAGTATAGTTTCTGCTAAATTCAATACTATTATTTCAATGAATAAACCCAATAACTCAATAAATCGGACTCTAAGTTTTTTTTTTTGCTATTTCTTTTTAATGAATACATTAAATAAAAAACCAAAAAAAAGCGGCTTTAGAAATGCGTCTAATAAAAACCAAGCATTTTGGTTTTTATATTTTAATACAAACCATTTTAAGATATGAAGTGATAAAAATGACCAATTTTTGAGTTTTAAAATTTTGTACTTCTTAGCTTTAAACAGTTGTAACTCTGTTCCGTGAGCTAAAATTAAAAAAGATAGCATTTTTTCCAAGGATTAATTTGCCCCGAAACTCTTTTATTTTATATATGAAGTGACTCAAAAATTTGAATATGAAATAATATAGACATCGGCAGTTCTAAGAATAATAGAAAAAAACAAAAATTTTAAGAATTTAACTGTTTAGTAAAATTCATATTGTCGGTTTTGTTACGTATCCTGAGGTTTTATCCAAGGTAAATATAAATAATTATGAATATATGAAATATAAGTTTATCCTGGGGATATTGACTGCCCCAGGTATTTTAATAATGTTGGATGGTTATTATTTGGTTGGTTTATAGTTGATGTATTTGTAGATGAGTTCGAGTTCGATTTAAGCTGGATGAACCTAACCTGAGGCTAAGTTCTTAATTACAGAAGTAACTGTCACAATAATAACTGATAACTGATTTGATATATAACTTTCACTTTATTGATTATAAGTATAGATAATAAAACTGTCTAAGTCTTTAAGTCAAGGTAGTACTCTAATAGAGTAGTAAAACGTTAAACGGAAGATAGTATTCTAATGAATGGTGGTACTCTAATAAGTGGTGGTACTCGTATTTTGGGCGCCTGAAGGGCAATATATAATCTAATGTGAATCTGCCCATATTGCGAGATTTTGGGGGAGACGTCCAATACAAAAAAGCGTCAGTCTCGTCACGTCCAATTAGCGAAGGCGTCCCTAATTATTACTAAGAATCGCGAGGTGGGATTTATGCAGTTTATAACGCCTATAAATCCCTACTAATTTATGTCATAGCTGACTTTTGGTCCCACGCTATTGTGCTAGATCAGTAACAGCGGAAATGCACCTGCGGGTTCCTATGTCGTCTGTTACTAATTTAATTAATACAGCTAAATTAATACAGCTATCGGATATAGGGTTTACTATTTATATATATATCAAATGTTAGGCATATCAATTTTGACCTACCATACGTAACAGTTTACAATATGAAAAAACTACAAAAATTTCAATCTATATTGTCGGCTATTTGATATATGAAAAAACTCAAAAAATTTCACTATGAAATAAAATAGTTATCGGCAGTCTTAAGAATGAAAAAAATAAAAATTTTTTTAATTTAGCTGTATAGTAAAATTCATATTAGCTGTTTACAATATGAAAAAACTACAAAAATTTCAATCTATATTTCTGGCTATTTTGTATATGAAAAATTAAAAAAATTTCACGATGTAATAATATAGATATCGGCATTCCTAAGAATGAAAAAAAAATTAGTAATATTTAACTGTATAGTAAAATTCATATTGGCGGTATACAATATGAAAAAACTACAAAAATTTCAATCTATATTTCTGGCTATTTTGTACATGAAAAATTAAAAAAATTTCACGATGTAGTATTATAGATATCGGCAGTCCTAAGAATGAAAAAAAAAATAGAAATATTTAACTGTATAGTAAAATTCATATTGGCGTTATACAATATGAAAAAACTAAAAAATTTACCATGTATATTGTCGGCTATTTATATATGAAAAAACTCAAAAAATTTCATTATGAAATAAGATAGGTATCGGTAGTCCTAAGAATAAAAAAAACAAAAATTTTAAAAATTTAATTGTATAGTAAAGTTTATATTAGCTGTTTACAATATGAAAATACTACAAAAATTTACTTGCGTGGATAAAAATGAGGTATTACATACAAATTAAAAAAAAAAAAAAAATACCTGGAGATTTTTTGGTGAAAAAAATTTTATAAAAAAAATAGGTCTTAATGTCATACTGGTTGTGAAATATCACCGGTGACAGTGCTACAAACATACGTACATACATACACTCACACACATACATACATAATTTTTTTAAAAACTGGTTTTTTAGAATCCTGAGGTCTCAAAACGTGCGCTAATGTCAAAAAATCAGAAATTAAAATTTCACCTAAAACAATGGGTCCTCTATGAGGAACCAAAATCATAAATATTTCACTCTAGAGTAAAATTAATATTGATTCTCTGCAATATAAAAAAACAGCAAAAATTTCAATCAATAATGTTAGTTGTTTTATATATGAAAAAACTCATAAATTTCACCATATATAGAGTACAATGGATATCGGCTGTCTTATTTATGAAAACATTATAAAAATTATAAAAGTTCATAAAAAATATTATAAAAGTTTCACTCGAAAGTAAAATTCATATTAATTGTCAACAATATGAAAAAACTGAAAAAATTTCAATCTATATTGTTGACTGTTTTATATATGAAAAAACCCAAAAAATTTCACTATAGAGTAAAATGGACCTCTTCTGTCCTATTTATGAAAAAAAAAAAAAAAATAATAAATGTTTCACTCCAGAGTAAAATTCATATTGATTGTCTAAAATATAAAAAAACAGCAAAAATTTCAATCTATATTGTTAGTTGTTTTATATATGGAAAATCCCAAAAATGTCACCATAGAGTAAAATGGATATCGGCTGTACTATTCATTGAAAAATAAAAAATTATAAAAATTTCACTCTATAGTAAAATTTATATTGGCTGTCTACATTATGAAAAAAATTCAAAATTTTCAATCTATATTGCTGGTGTAACGTACCAAATGCCTAGACCCCTAAGATATGCAAATATTTATGAATAATGCATGCAAATAATAGCTTAATTCTACTTACTTATACGTGTGTTGAATCATACACACGCATAAGTGTATAAAATACTAAAATCCGGATTTAAATCAATTTATGTATCGATACAATTATATTTAATGATAATCAAATATTACTTAGATGGCAGCACTATCCAGCATGTATTGAATTATGCTGGCAGCCTCTTAAGTATTACTTTAATCTAAATATTAATTTATTAGATTAAATATAAATAAAATATAAAATATAAATATAAATTATATAATTAGTTAACAAGTAAGTTAATTAGTTCATAAGTATGTTAATTAGTTTATAAGTATGTAAATATGTAAATTAGTTTTTTAGATATTTAGTTTATAAGATATTTTTATAATAATAATTAATAATAAAAAATAATAACTATAAAAAAGGATTAATGTAAAATATATTTAAAGTCATAAAAATATGTATTAAAAATAATTAAAATATTTAAATAATATAAAAACTTAAATATTATAAAATAACGAATGCGCGCGAAAAGCGATATTCTTTCTAGAGGCTTCCAGAAGCTTCCAGAACAAATTCTTTATGTAAAAATCTCAAACATGTGTGCGTGAGTTGCGAAAAGTATATAAGAAAGAGCATTCGCACATCACGCAACACTTGTTTGGGATTTCTCTTAGAGCGAGCTTATATATATCTTGATATATTTAAGCGTACCTCTTTGTATTAAAGCACACTCAATAAATTTATAGTATTGATCCAATAAATTAATCTATTTATTTATGCAAAGAAATCCTAAAACACTCATCAGCTACGTAAGGTGCAGAAGTGCACCGACCTTATTCTAGAGGTGCAACCTCGCTACATTTTTAAGACTCTGCCGTTCAAGGGCTTGCACCCCTTGTTCCAAAGAGGAATTTAGGCGGTTAGGTCAGTGTTCGTTATTAGGAAATTTAAATTATTGTGACCCCTCCTTCCGAGGGATTACAATTGGCGATCCTTGCCAGAAAAATCTGGAAAAATATTTTTTTTTGAAATATTTAATAGTCTAGTGTCATTAAAAAATATGAGCATAATAAAAATTAATAAAATTGATTTTATTGAAGTCGTTTTTTCTAAAATACTCATGCTTGACCGCATTGAGTGGTTAACGATGAAAACAGACTAAGTGCTTACTTAAAAAGCAAATTTTTATTAAAATAATAGATAAAAGCTCATAATGACACTATATGAAATAATTTAATAATATTTCATATAATATAATTTTTTTTTAACCTCTACGGGTGTTTGACTGAAAAATAACAGTCAAAAATTTTTTTTAATTGTTGTCATGACAAAATATATAAATTTAGTATTTATTTTTCTAGCTATATAAGTCAATAAATTTTTAAATACCCTTAAAAATCAAATATTTTTTCTTTTAATTTAAAAAAAAAAGGGTTAAATTGTAGAATGCCATTTTGGGCTAAAATACTGGCTAAATGGAATTATAAGGTTAGATAAAATTTTTAGAAAATATATTTTATCATTTTTAGTAAAATATGAACAAATAATTTTTAATATAAAGTAGAATATAATATTTATTTCTAAGCCAGTTTTTGATTTAAAAGTAAAATCTTAAACCAAAATAATTCCAAAGTTCAACGAACAATGTCAAGGCCACGCGCTGGACATTTAAATAATAATCAACACAACGTCTTGCTCTTTCTAGTTGTGTTAGAAATAAATTTTTTTTTTCAATATTAAAATAAAAACAAAATAATAATAATAATGTTATATATTTAAAAATGTAATAAAATTCAATATATTTATAAGAAAAGATTGAAATGTAATATATTTATAAATAATAAAAATTTTTTTTTTAAGGATCTGTAAAGAAAAGATCGATTAAAAAATCATTATTATATAGATGCGTGCTAAAAATTATATTAAATATTAAATAAATTTTATGAATTGCGCGCTTATTAACAAATAAATTTATGTAAAAATTGAGCAAAAATCGTAATAAAAGGCTAAAAGCAATAATATTTTATTAAATAAATTTAAAACATTTTTTTCTTTTGATCTTTCTCTAAAAAAGAGTAAAATCATTTTTTTTTTTATTTTTACTTGCACGTTTAAATAAAAAGTGTAGAAAATAAAAATTTAAAATATAATGCAAAAACTAAAAATTGATCTTTTGCAATACATAAAATGAATAATTCTATACAAATTAATAGATTATTTAAAATCAAATAATAAGTCATTAATAATATAAAGAATTATAATGTATACAAGACAAATAAAACTGTCAATTCTATATTATTATAAATGAGTTCGCAACAACAATAGTCAATTTTAAATTTTACCACTGAAAATTATTATTTTTCCCCTATAATTGAATTGAATATTTTTATTCGTATTAAAAGATCATTATTCTTGTTGCGACCATATAATATTATTATATCTAAATAGTACTCACAAACTCTGAGTCTGTGGTACAAATATAAAAAATTAAAATGTCAAATGCTAAAAATATGCATAAAATATGATAAAAAACATAAAGAATATTAAGAAATTTTTTAGTATAAGCAATGCAATAAAGCATTTAATGAAAATTTTTTTTTATGATCTTAATACTAAAAATTTTTTTTTTGATAAAATAAAATTATTAATTAGTAACTTTGCAAAATTTAAAAAAAAAAACTCAAATATTAATTAAACATTAAAGATTAAAATGATAAAAATAAAATAAAAACAAAAATACGAAGATAAGAGATGCCTACTATAATGTAAACAAACGCATCGTTTATTCTTAAAATAAAATAAAAACAAAAGATTATTTTTTTTTTCTCTTCAAAATTATTAAATCTAATAACAATAATATAAATCGTAGAATCAAAAATTTAAATAAAACGATTAAAATGCAAATCTTTATATGCATTTTGTATGCATTTGTATGCACTTTTATGCACTTTTATGCACTTTTTCAAATATTCATATTTTTAAAACAGGATTCACAACAACAATAATTTTATAAGTTGATAAAATTTTAATAAATCAAGGTTATTTTTTTTCTATTAAATGCACTATATCTCTTTTAAGAGGAATAAAGAAATTTTACCGGTTTTGATTCCTCTAATAAAAAATATAAAATATAAAAACGTAGCTTTTTTTTTTTCAAATGGATCAGTTAAAAAACAATCCTCCAGTCACACTCATAAACTTATTATAATATAAACAAATATCGGTCGACTCTGTTTTATAACGTATACTATTTTTTATATATTTTTATATATTATGTGATTTCATAGTTTGGTTACTTATTTTCTATAAAAGTTATGTAAGTAAAAATTAAAAAATTTTTTAAAAATATTCTGTATAAATAGAAACAATATCTTATAAAATTATAAATATAATTGTTACAGATTTTCTTGATAATGAAAGCCTGAGCTTTCGAAACGTCGAAATAAATAAATTATCTCTAAATTTGTTCCATTTTTACCTAATAATAATAAAGAAAATTTTCAAATTTTTGTATTGGAACGTGCAAGTATATATACTTGTTTAATAAAATAATAAAAACGTAGCATTTATACGATGCAAATCTAAAATTATGAATATTTCTTGTTATAATTAAATGTAATTATATATATATATATGAGCGATTTTCAAATTTTTATAAATTTCAAGCATCTATTTTTTTTTACTTTTCAAAGTTATATTACTCTAAATTTTTCTTTTTTCTTTCTGATAATAAAGGAAAAAATTTGCAACTCATACATATATAAAATTAAAATTAGCGAAAAAAAAATATCATATTTCTTGTAATAATTTTTTAAAAAGAGAAAAACCATAATATTAAATAAATCAAAATCTTAAAATTTTAAATAACCAACGTATAATAAAATATTAGTTTGCCTTATTTATACTTTAAAGATATTTAAAAACATAGATCGTTTAGATGATAAATGAAAATTAAACTCTGTAGTTTTTTCTAAGAATATAATAATCAAAAAATACGTAAAATTTTAGTAAATAATATTTAAATTATAGATTAGAATCCTTCTCTCTATTGATAATAAAGCAAAACTACTATAATTTAAAAACCCTTAAACATTTTTAATGTATATGGGTGATTCTCTGAATTTTTGGAAAAAATATAAAATTTTCTAAACATATTAATTTTTGATCAATAAATATAACACAATGGCTGAAAATTCTGAAAATCTTGATTTTGATTATATATCATTAATGAAAAACGATATTGATATTTTATTAAAAAATGCAAAAATGGAAAATTCAAATTTTGATTTAAAAAATAAAAATTTAAATATTCAAGAAACTCTTATAAAAATGATGGTATATATAAATACAATTTTTGCTCAAGAAAGAAAATCAAGATTAAAATCAGACCAAGAAATTGAAAAATACAAAAATGAAGTAAAATATCAGAAAGACAAAGTAGCAATTTTAAATCAACAAGCCATATATTTTCATAACCAATTACGATTAAAACGAGAAAAAATTAATGAACTTACAAATAACATTCAAATATTAGAAGAAAAATTAGAAGAAAAACTAGAAGAAAAAGAAGAAGAAATTCTTAATTTCAAAGAAGATTACTTAAAAAGTGAAGAGATGATTCAAATGATTGAAAATATAGAAGAACAAGTGAAAAACATTACAAAAACAAATAGTTCAAACAATGGATTACATCCAGTTTTAAAAGTTAAATCACCAATTTTTAATGGAAAACCATTTGAAAAACCTTTAAGATTTCTTTCTGAATTAAAAAATTATATTTCTTTATATAACGTAAACAATAAAAATAATTTAAAAATTTTAATTAACCAATGTTTAAAAAAACGTGCTAAAGACTGGTTTTATTTATATGAAGATAAAATAAATTCGTACCAAGAATTTGAAGATTTTTTCAAGAAATATTACTGGAATCCTATTCTAAAAGGCAATTTAAGAAGGAAACTGTATACAGGAAAATATCAAGAAAAAAGAAAATCCAATAGAGTAAATTATGCAATAAAATTGCTAAATACAGCAAAAGATTTAGAAATAAAAGAAAATGAACCAGCATTTATAAGAACAATTTCAGAACAATTTGGAACCGAAATAAAAAGCGATACTAAAAAATTTAGAATAAATACTCAAGAAGATTTTTTAGCATTATTAGATGAATTTGATGATGAAGATAGAATTTCCAGAAATAAATATCAAGAATATGTAAAAAATCAACAAAATGAAAATTATATAGATAATTCTGATTACAGCAATCAAGATAATTACGATGATAATAACATATGCAATGAAGAAACCAATTATGAACAATTTAATAGTGATAATGAAATAAATTTTAATAAAAAATACTGCTCAAGCTTCACTGAAGATCATAGTTTAGATGAAGATCCAAATGATTCAGATTACTGCAGCTCAAGTAGTGATAGTAGTAGTAATAGTTATAAAAAATACAAGACTAGAAATTTTTATCGAAGAAAAAGCCTAAATTTCTAATAAAATTATAATTTTATACCCTAAGAAAAAGTAACTTAAAATAAAGAGCTTACAAAAAATAATTAATTAAAACTTAAAAAATAGTAGCAAAAAATAACAAATATAAAAATAGTAACATAAATAAATTAAAATGAAATATTTAAAAGTAATTCAATCTCATTAAAATTAAAAGGGTCTGCTCATTGAGATTACAATAATACTAGTCAAAAAATCTTAATGAACACACTATTTTATTTTCAATATTGCAATATAAAAAATTATGAATTTAATAAAATAATTATATTTTTTGAATAAGAGAACTTTAAAAAATAAAAATTTCAAAGTATAAAATTTTTTCTAATAAATTTGATAATTTTAAAATTAATTAATTTTCTGAAAGTATATATATACAAAAATTTTAAAAACAGTGACAATACGATACGTATGTCTAAATAATAAAAAAGATATTTAAAAAGTAAATACTAAAGTTTTAAATAAATAAAAAACTTATTAATAGCATGTAGAAAAACATAAAGGGTTAAAGAAAAACCTAAATAAACACAAATGATTGAAAATAAAGTTTCCTCAAAGGTAGTGGATAAAAACAAATGAGTTATGTCCAAATAATGAAAATGGTATTCAAAAATTAAATATTATAATTTTAAACAATTAAAAAACTTCATATATTTAAGAAAAACCTATATAAATAAAGATATAAATGAAAAATAGCTAAGAGCTAAAAATTTCCAAATAAAATTGAAATTAATACTCAAGATGATTAAATTAAAAATAATCAATAAACAGAAAAAACAAAAAACAGCTAATAAAAGCTAAGAAAAAATTTCAAATCAAAACGAAATCAAATATATAGATAAGGCTTCTATGCATTTGAGTTACAAATCCGCATAGAAATTTTACTCAAGGTGTAAAAATTTCGAGGGGGGGTATTGTAACGTACCAAATGCCTAGACCCCTAAGATATGCAAATATTTATGAATAATGCATGCAAATAATAGCTTAATTCTACTTACCCGCGTAAAAATGATTAGGTGGGTCGACAATTGGCACAGAGTTGGCATAAAATTGGCTAAACGTTGGCAAAAATTTGGGCCAACGTTGGCAAACATTTGGATATCGTTTGGATACAACGCACGCGGCCAAATGTTTGCCAATTTCCGTAAAAATTTTTTTAATTCATTTTTTATAAAAAAATTAAAATTTCTTTTTACAATTACATCAGCTTTAAATTAATTAAACTAAAACATCAATTTCATTTGAAAGTTATATTTATTTATTGAAACTTATAAGACAATAAAAATATAACAATTATTGAACATTGCATATAATTTATTATAGCATATTTTCATTTAGTTTTTCAGCCTATTTCAATTAAGTAGGACATAAATATATTTATTTAAAAATAATGTTAATTATTTAAAAATTATTAGAATTGAATTGCTGTGAAACTTCAAAAATATCTTGATTCTCGGAGCATCTCTACTACATTGGTATGCCCTTTTTTTTACCGGATGGTTCCAAAAATTTTTGATGAATCTGAAACATTAAATAATTTTACATAGCAAGAAAGCAGCTTGTTGAAAAAAGAAAAGTATGAGTGAAATTCAATAATGAAATTTATAACCGGTTTGTGTAACTATACAACCAACCAACATGGAACATGTTTACTCATAACAGTAAAGAATCTAAAAACCGAAATTTCAATAAATCCTGAAATATATAGTATCTTAAGTACATAAACTTAAGTATTCTAAGTTGTAGTTGATATCAGGGTCTGATCAGGCCCTGATTCTCACTTCAAATTATTCCACACTGAGAAAAACGTTTCTTTGATTCAATGGTATATATCATTAATTTGATAAACTGATTTCATTGAAATGTAGCAATGAAATATTTCATTAATTTAATGATATATATTATTAAAATTATTTCAATGAAATATAACTTTAGTTTAATGACTTATTATTTTTTTTTTAAAGAAAATAAAATATTAAGTTTTTTAACCATGTGAGTCAGTTATTTTTTTATTCAATATTTTAAACGCTGTTTTTATCGACTGAAGTTACGATGACCGCATATGTGTATTATTTAGTTTTTAATTTGTATCCCCTGTGTATTCGCTTATTATTGTTTCGGTATATTATATATTCGCACGCGCACTTCTTATATAATGTAATAAAATTTTGATCCTTATATAGTAAAGGAAAATCAATTTTATGACTTGCGAGAGTGATATTCCTAGAGCGACATCTGCTTATAACAATTATATCAAAATTTTAAAGTAAATAATTAAATTTAAATAATTGAATATCATTTTTTTAATTAGTTTTAATATTTTTCAAATTTTGTTTAAAAAAAGAAATTAGTAAAAAAGTATAGGTGAATATAAAATTTGTGAAAAGAAAATATATAATTAAATAAAAAAATTACAAACAGGTAATTTTTTTTAATAATTAATTTATTTATTTTTTTATGCATCAAAGATTAAATTAAATGGAAAGAAAATCATATCAACATTCTAAATCTATGAATGACAAGATGCATATCGTCAACTCTCTCTAGACACACTCTGTATATTAAAGTATACCGTGGCGCCGTCTCTCTCAGTGAATTCCGAGTTGCGCAGTACAGTTTAAAATTACTGAATTTAAAATATTATTAATTTAATGAAATATTTCATTGATTCAATAACTATACTATTAATTTAATAGAATATTTCATTGCTATATTTCAATGAAATCAAACCTATTAAACTAATGGAATATTTGTCTCAGTGCATAAATCAAAAATATTCTAAGTCCATTTCACCCCCCCCCCTTGTCAAGCTAAACTTTTTCATATACCCCATCCAATGAACATGTTCCATGTTAAAATGTAAAAATGTAAACATATCTTGTAGTAGGCAAGTAGTTAATAAGAATAGATAAAAAGCAACCCTCAACCAACTGAAAACTCCGTAAGGAGTTGTAATATGAGTTGCATGGAGTTATAATGGAGTTGCAAGGAATTGCAGTTTAGTTTCAAGGAGTTGCATATTTTTTGCGAAAAAAATGGCAAACTCTTTGCAACTCCTTTGCAACTCCCTTTTGGAGTTTTCGGTTGGTTGAGGGTTGAAATAAAGTTTATAATAGATCTTCAGTATAGCAAAATAGTATGGAATATATTAAAAAATTGTGTGAATGCCTCTTGCACGTATAAACTTTATTCTTAAAAAAACCCAAAAATTAAATTAAAAAAAAATTATTTATTTACAAGATTTAACCTAATTTAACCTATTCAATTGAATTGAAAATCAAGAAAAAAAGCTTATAAGCAGTTTGTGTAAACATAAGGAACATCTTTACTTACAGCTGATGACTAAGTACAATGCATAGAAGTTACAATACAAATAGCTATTTTTATAATTTGCAATTATCACTTTTGATAGATGTTAAGATTTTAAACCCATATACTATTCTGATTTCCTAAACGCGTATTATTATAGGTCCCGACATCGAAAATATTCTATATCCCTTAACCCAAATTAATACAAGTCCATAAACCTGAATTATTCTAAGTCCCTAAAACAAAATTATTCTAAGTCCCTAAACCTGAATCACTTCAAGTCCCAAAATTGAAATTATTCTAAGTCCATAAAGTTGGATTATTTTAAGTCCCAAAATTGAAATTAATTTAAGTCCCATTAGACCTCCCCCCCTTAATCCGGACAAATTTTACCCTCCCCCCTTGATTTTCAAGTTCTGTAGTACCTCTACTCTCTATAAACATGTTCCTTGTTAATAAAATAAGAAGCTGATGTAGCCAAATTTCATATTTCTTAAGGTATAGCAGTGACTTTTTATGATTTTGTGAATAAATAAGAAAATTTTGGCCATATTTTAAACAAAAATAGCATCTGAAACATTAATTTAAGGTTAAATAGGTGTTGGTAATTCTAAAATTAAGTGAAATACAAACTTTTAAAAAAAAATAAATAAAATTTCATGACTTATTTTGCTTAAAACACCAAGTTCTTGATAGGAACGGTAAAGGCTTTTTTATCATATTTTAGCCACAAATTTTTTTTTCAACTTTCAATTTTGTTAAATTTTATGGTGTATGGTCAACAGCTTTTGAATGAACAAACTTTAAGGCAAAAAAAATTGTAAATTCTTTCTTCAATCGGTAGATACGACCACGTGACACTATTTTTGAGGAAAAAAAAATGAAAATGAGCGATATTTATGCTTAATATAAATATATTATATTTCTTATTAAAAATACCTTGAATCATTATCTCGTTGGTTGATTAAGTCTTTGGTTTTTTCACATATATATTTTTTCACTCAGAAATTCGAGTTTCGAACTAGATTTTTATTTTCTTTACTACAAGTAATTATATCTCTATCCTCCAATAAGTAATTTGCCAAATGATTATCCTAAATCATCTGTACTACAACTTTTAGGTTAATAATAATTTTAAGTTTATTTTATTTACTGAAAAAATTAAAATTTATTAAAATAATGTAATTAAACTTGCTACTTTTGCTAAAAATTACTGCATCATATTTTTCTTCGTATTTTTATTTAACTTAAGCTGTTTCTCCTTAAGGAAAGAATTCTTTTGCTTGATGAAAACGGGTTGATGAAAACGAATTCAACGGATTTTTTTATGAATAATTAATATATTAACCATGTAAATTTTTTTTCACGGGTCTCTAGAAGAGGGTTTATGTTTCACAAAAATGCCGCAAAATTCTGAGTATGAATTATAGAGACCAAATATAATCAGAATCCATTTGGCGGAAAATCAGAACTGCTCCTTTTTTGCGGTTTTTTTCTATTTTCTTCTTTTTTTTATTTTTCACGTTCTTTTTATCTAATTTTTCTTTTAAAGTTCATATCTCTGGTTCTTTAGTACAAAAATATCTACAAGGTCTTCAAAAATTTTTTTTTGTAATTTCTTTTATCAATCATAATTAAACATAATTAAATTTTGCTATTTTTATATTCTGTTTATTTTTATGATTTTACCAGGTTACTTTATTTTTCTTTTTTTTACAGCGTCACAGAGGCCTGTAAAATTTTACCCAGAAAGGTTTTCAATGTAAAATGTCTCGAGAAATCCGAAAATCAAATCAGATTTTTCATTTTCTATCAGGGAAAGCCAGAAAATTGGAAAATTCAGAAAATTAAAAATTTTAAAAATCATTTTTTTGAGCCTAAAATTGATTTTTAAGTACTTAAAAGGCAAATTTGTCAATAAAGGAGTTTACCAACACGAAAAGTACGGGAAAAAAGTAACGCTTTTTGAGAAATTTTTATTTGAAAGTTTCATTTAGTTTTTCCGATTTTCCGGATTTTCCTGAGGTTTTTCCGAAAAAATATGGTCAGATTCGTATTGGGCGGGAATTTTTACTACCTACCCTTATGTAAAAAATATTTTTTAGACTTATTTACAGCGTCCAGAAAATAAAAAGCAAACGGGTGGCTGAGAATTAAAAAAAAATCAAAATTGGAAAAACAGCTGCTAAATCGCAACCAAGCTACCTAGATCCTTTAAAATTGGCCAGTTACCATATTTTCCACATATCTAATTTCGAGTCACCCTGTAATTTAAAAAAAAAATTAGTGAAATTTTGATGCGAAAAATTTTTTTTTTAATTTTGACGGTGTCCGTGGCTTAAATTTGTCCCAACTCAACTCATTTTGAAGTTTTTTGATAGGCAAAAGACATATGAATTTTTTTAGTTTTCAGCATTTTTAAACTTAAGGGTGTCTAGGATGGGCAAAATTAATTTTAGTCTTTTGCATGTGAAAGAGATTTTAGAAAAAATTTTTTAAGACCCTGTAGACCTATTTTGGTACTAAAGAATAGAGATATAAACATTAAAAGAAAAATGAGAAAAAAAAGAACGTGAAAAATAAAAAAAAAAAGAAAATCGAGAAAAACCTCAAAAAAGGAGCAGCTCCGAATTTCTAGCAAATGGATTCTGATTAAATTTGGTCTCTAGAATGTTCCCCATACTCAGAATTTTACAGCAATTTTGTGAAACCCAAACCCTCTTCTAGAAATCCGTGTTTTGTTATGAAATTGAAGTTATCTCAAAATTAAAATCTTTTACCCCTTCCATACCCTGGAAAATTTTATACCCCAAGGCTAATTTTTTTTCATTTTTCGATCTTCAAATTTGAGGTCAGAAACCAAAAAAAAGTGTTAGTAATTTATTTATTTATTTAATTATCTAAACTACAATCTTTTACCTCTTACAATCCTTATATTTTACAATTTTATACCCCTAGATTAATTTTTATGAAGTTTTTATGGTCATATTTGAAATTAACAACGTCAAAAAAAACCCCAGATACAGTATTTTGAGTAAAAATAAATCCTTTTATGAAAACTGATTTTTCCCTCCATTTTACCCTAATTTTCCACCCCTAGATGAAGTTTTATGCTTTTTTTTATGGTCATATTTGGAATCAGCAACGTCAAAACCTTCCTGATACAGTTTTCTAAGTAAAAATAAATCCTTTTATGAAAATTAATTTTTCACCCCTTTTACCCTAATTTTCATGTCCTAGATGAAGTTTCATGATTTTTATATTGTCATGTTAGAATTTAACAACCTCAAGAAACCCCCAGATACAGTATTCCAAGTAAAAATGAAGCCTTTTATGATAGAGTTGCATAAATTTTATGGCAAATTTGGTGGCCACACTTGGTCTAAGGTTAGGTATAGCAAGGAGGTATCGCAAGAATTTAATATAACAAGTCAATATTAGCAATTTTTTTGAGTTTACCTATTTAATAATGTTATTCTAATATTTTGAATGTAAAATATTTATTATGTACGTGTAATTATTGATTTAACTATATATCTAACTTTTTATTTTGAAATACGCGCCTATGCACCAAACCTTACCTCAAGCGTGGCCACAAAATTTGCCATAAAATTTAAGAAACTCTGTTTTTAATTTTCCACCCCTAGATGAAGTTATATGATTTTTTTATGTTCATAGTTGGAAACAGCAAAGTCATAAACCCCTAATATAGTTTTCCAAGTAAAAATAAAGCCTTTTATGAAAATTGATTTTTCACCCCTTTTATCCGAATTTTCCACCTCTAGATGAAGTTTTATGTTTTTTTTATAGTCATATTTTAAATCAGCAACCTCAAAAATCTCCGATTTAGGTTTTCTAGTAAGAATAACGACTTTAAAAAAAAAAATAATAAAGAATTTTTATAAAAATTAATGTCAAATCAAATTTTATTGCGGATTTCAAATATGAACTCAAAAAAATCATAAAATTTTCTACCCCTAGATGAAATTTTATGATTTTTTTTGAGTTCATATTTGAAATCCGCAGCCTCAAAAACCCTCAGATATAATATTAGAGCTAATTATACTAAGAAGTTTTTGAATTATTTAATAAAGTGGCATGTTTTCGATGTTTCTACCCTTTGTACGCCTTTCCTAAAAGATTGTACACCAAAATTGATCATAAAGCTGAATAGCTAATAAGATTTTCGACAAAAAACATTTTTTTTTCTTATTTTTTATCAAATTTTAATCTGAAAAAACTCAAGTGGCACGTTTTTGCCGTTCCGGCGGTAATCATCAGCTATCAACTGGATTATTTATTTTATTGATATAGGGGTACCTCAGGGCTCCATTTTGGGACCCTACTTATTCCTCATTTATATTAATGATTTACTTTCTCTAGCTCCTCATATCTTCTCATATGCTGATGATACTGCGGTATTTGCATTAAAAAAAAACTGGATATTAGCTAAAAACATTATAATTCAATCTCTAAATTCAATAAATATTTGGTTTGTTAAAAATAAATTAACGCTTAACCTAAATAAATCCATGTATATCACTTTTGGTATTAAAAGGAATAGTTTGCCTGATAACAACTTCTCCATTAAAATTGCAAATCATAATCTGACAAGAGTCTCGTCTTGCAAGTACTTAGGAATTTATTTTGATCAGCATATGCGCTGGGATATTCACGTAAATAATACATTAAAAAAGGTTAAATACCTTTTATTCATCTTCTATAAACTAAGACATATTAATAAAAGTATACTTAAAATTATTTATTATTCACTTTTTCTTGGAGTGGTGGCTTATTAGTCGGGTCTATTCCGTAATTCAAAAATTAAAACCACGACCATGGCTGATTTACGAAGAAACCTATGGGAATCTCTTCAGATAGCCCTAAAGAACAGAATGGACTTCAAATAAAATTGGGCTTTTGAAAATTGGGTGAAATTACCCACAATTTCCCCCCCTCTTAAGTCCTAAAATTTAAATTGTTCTTTTTTCGTAAATTTCACGACCCCTAGTAGGTTTTTTGGGTCACTGAACACGAATATGATGTCGGTTTTTACCGAAAATGATTCAGCTGCCCACAATAGGCAACTTTAGGTTAATTTTTCGGTATTTTTAGAATAGATCCTTTTTTTTGTAATTTTAACGATTCCTAGTAGGTTTTTTGGGTCACTGAACACGAATATGATGTCGGTTTGTACCGAAAATGATTCAGCTGCCCACAATAGGCAACTTTAGGTTAATTTTTCGGTATTTTTAGAATAGATCCTTTTTTTTGTAATTTTAACGATTCCTAGTAGGTTTTTTGGGTCACTGAACACGAATATGATGTCGGTTTGTACCGAAAATGATTCAGCTGCCCACAATAGGCAACTTTAGGTTAATTTTTGGGTATTTTTAGAATAGATCCTTTTTTTGTAATTTTAACGATTCCTAGTAGGTTTTTTGGGTCACTGAACACGAATATGATATCGCGTTTTACGGAAAATGATTCAGCTGCCCACAATATGCAACTTTAGGTTAATTTTTGGGTATTTTTATATAATATTTTTAATATTAATAATAACTCATATTTTTAAGAGAAAATAAAATACTTATACTCATTGAAATATTTGTTGGGAAGTGTTAATATAGTTTTCATTTTTAAAGATTTAATGAGCATAAGTTTTACTTTTCCTTAATAAATGTAAAAAATATGTTCAGAAAAAATTTTATTTACATAATTTTTGCGTGAGTAAGATGTATAAAATTTAATTTGACATCATATTCGTGTTCAGTGACCCAAAAAACCTACTAGGGGTCGTTAAATTTACGAAAAAAGATCAATTTAAATTTTAGGACTTAAGGGGGGGGGAATTGGGGGTAATTTCACCCAATTTTCAAAAGCCCAACTTTATTTGAAGTCCATTCTGTTCTTTAGGGCTATCTGAAGAGATTCCCATAGGTTTCATCGTAAATCAGCCATGGTCGTGGTTTTCAGAGGTTTGGCCTTTTTTTTTACACCTAAGCCCCGACTATATGCCATTTCCGTTTGGGGATGCGCTTATGATAATGCACTCAAAATACTACAATCATTTCAAAATAAGATTATCAAAGTCATCAATATTGATAATGTTCAATTCCATAGTGTAAGGCAGATGTATAAACTTAATTCCTTGTCCTATTACTATAAGGAATTGGTTTCCTTACGTATTAACTCCACTTACAGCGATAGAACAGATCGTCTAAAATTACCAAACATACATAAAGATATTTACAAAAAAAGCCCATATGTAATTTCTTTAAAACTATACAAATATAGAACAAACATTCAAATTTGAAATTAGAGCGCGCGTAATAAAATTATCGATCGAGTATAGATTTAATATAATAGTTCGGAGGTCGCCACCTTCCGACCTTATAAATTCAAATATGCATTCGTTATATTTTTTAATAAAATGCATTTGTGCATATATCGCGAGTATGCACCAATGCAAAAATACTCAATTAGATTAATATAAATAAATCATATGTAAATATTGTAAATAGATAAATTAGATTTAAGTTAAAATTAGTTAATAAGAATTTTCTAGAATAAAATATAATTAAGATTATTAAATAACAAAAAATATTAAAAATGAATTAAAGAGTTAAATTATGTACGAAATAAAAGTATTATATTATAAACAATTGTGATAGAACAATTAAGTTGCATTATAATCAAAATCAATAAATTTTTACATCTTAATCGTTCTAAGAAATCTTGAGAACTTTCTGGAAACAAAATTGTCATAGTGTGCGAAATCTGTGATCCACTATAAATAGCGGGACAGTTTTCGCAATAAGACAGACACACTTTGGCTTTCCTGAGGTTCGCTCATGTAAAGACCAAATATTAATAAAATACAGGTTAACTCAACCCAATGTGTTTTATTTTGTCTTATTAATTAATTTATATCTTTCTTAAGTTCCACAGATTATTTTTTTATGCTACCCTTGATCGTTATTGTATAGCGTTTCAAGGGGTTTCAAGTGTATGCGCCCGCTAAAAAGCGCGGTGCAGCACTCATATTATTTATTAATTACGAAAATAAATCGTTGCATGCACCAGGACCAAACCTGGCGGTTTCAACGTGGCGATCCTGCCTTTAAGTACCTGATATCAGTTTTTTTTTAATTAAAAATTTTGTTTTTTTTTTAAATCTATTGTAAGGCTATGCACAAAAATTTTTTTTTAAGTAATAATGAATAGGAAAAACTATAAAAAAATTTGTGATAGGTTAGATAAGGTTGAAGAGAGTCAGTTAAATTTAAAAGACTCTGTAGATTTCTTGCAACATCTTGATAACGAGAGTTGGCATAGCCTTGGTAGAGCAATAGATGATATCAGAGAAATTAAAACATTTTTTAATCAAAGTTTTAGACAGTTAGAAGTAGAAAATGAATTTCTAAAAAATAGAGTTGATAATTTAATTGAAATCATCCATTCATTAGAAACTAAAGTAAAAAATCTTGAGTCAATTTCAAAAAAATAATGATAAAAAAATAAAAATAAATAATAAGATGTAATTTAATTAAAAAATTTCTTTTTCTTTTTATTTTAATTTTGAAAGTACTGAAAAATAACAGTACGTATTGAAATTCATTTTTTTTGGATGAATCTTTGTACTGAAAGATAACTGTACAAGAAATGCATAAGTTTTTTATAAAAAAAAAAAAGAATGCTAAAATTTTAGTTTCATTTTTTTTTGGCATTTTATAATTGTATAATTTTATTGTATTATTTTTGCAAACATATATTAAACAATGAAACCTCTAATTTCAATAAATGATATGTAAAATACCAGATTCTTTTATAGACAAAAATAATTTAATTATATAAGAAAGAAAACAAACATAATAAATTAAATAAATCAAAACATAAGTGTAGATTAAAACAAAATCAAAATAACAATAAAAGTATTGATTATTTAAACTTTAAACTCGCTCCGTTGTAATTATAAAAATGTATAAATATTAAACTCCTCTTTCTCTTTCTCTCTCTTGCATATGACATCGAGTATATACGCTAAAGAATTCACTTTGGATTTCTTTTTTACTATTATGATTATTTTCTTTTCTTTTAAAAGTATGGTTTATAATTCCATTTGAATGTAAATAAAGCATATTTTATATAAAATACACTAAAGCAATGGAAACAAGCAATCAATACACAAAATTAGGTAAAAGATAAGAGTGTTATATTCGGAAATGAACTCATATGCAAGCGTGCACTTTTTATATGCAACTTTTTAAATGCACTTTTATGCACTCATATACAATTTTATGCATTTTTATAAAAAACTTTTTTTTGTTTGAATTTAAGAAAAAAGCTTAAAAATTTAAAAAATTTTTTGTTTGAATTTAAGAAAAAAGCTTAAAAATTTAAAAAATTTTTTGTTTGAATTTAATAAAAAAGCTTAATAATTTAAAAAATCTTTCGTTTGAAATTAATAAAAAAGCTTAATAATTTAAAAAATCTTCTGTTTGAAATTAATAAATTAAAAAATCTTTTGTTTGAATTTAAGAAAAAAGCTTAATAAATTAAATATTTTTTCTGTTGTTGTTGTAAAACTAAAGAAAATAAAAATGTCAAAAAAGAAAGCTCTAGCCGATACCTTGCTTGCATTGCGAGAAAACGCAAAATACATGGTAACAGAATATAAAAAACAATATCCTAATATGAACATCGAAAGTGAAAAACCAAATGAAAAAGAAATAATTGTTAAAATGATTGCTGACTTAAGTGAAGGTTTAACAAATACTTTTTTACTCTTTGATGAAAAGCAAGCTAAAGTTGAAAAAGAATTAATTGAAAAAACTCAATTAATAAATAGTCAGGAAGCAAGAATACAGCAACTTGACAGCGAAAAAGAAAATTATGATATTCAGATAGAAACCATGAGTAATCGCATAAAAAGAATCACTGAAGAATACAACGTAATAGAAAAAGAACTTGAAACCATTAAAGATAAAGCTCAAGAAATTGATAAGATTGAAGAAATGTTTAACCAATTGGACTTAAACAAGGATAATGGAAATAATGCATCTGCCTCAGCAACAAACAAACCTCCCAGCGTTAAAATGAAAGCTCCTATTTTTAAAGGCGACCATGGAGAAAAACCCTTAAAATTTTTAGTTGATTTACAAAAGTATATTGAAAATTACTCAGACAAAAAAGGGGAAAACACTAAAATTTTGATTAGTCAGTGCCTACAAAAAGGAGCGAAAAATTGGTTTTACCTTGTAGAAAAAGATATAAATAATTATGACAGCTTTGTTGACCTATTTAAAAAACGATACTGGAATGTAACAATTAAAGATGGCTTAAGAAGAATCTTCAATTCTGGTGCTTACTCAATAAAAGGGAAACAAACAAGAGTACAATATGCACTCAAACTTTTTAATATCGCTGAAGATTTGGAAATTTCCAATGACCAAGAAGAAATTATTAACCAAATCATTCCTCACTTTGATCCAGATACCAGAAGAATAATAAGGTCATTAAGAACAAAAACAAGAGATGAATTTCTGGACATTCTTGAACAAGCCGATAATGACGATAGATCAATAAGAAATAGGCAAGAACCAAATTGGCAAAATAAAAAATCATATAGTAATGATAATTCAAACAGAAACAACAACAGTTACAGTTATAATAATCAATCAAATGATAAACAACAGCAATGGAAGAGCCAAGACAGACAAGATGGTCAAAGTTCTAATAACTACAACAGAAGAGAAAACTCATATGAAAACCGAAATAGGGATAATTACAACTCAAATCCTCAACAGAATAGGAGTTATAACGGCAGAAATAACACAGATAATAACTATCAGGGACGTCTGCCAAGTAATACACAACAACAGCGTCCAAATCAAACTAATAAAGGGCAACCTAACAAACAATATCAAAACCAAGCTTTTCAAAATAAAAAACAAGGTCAAAAATCTCAACATGAAATTGATGCAATAGAAGTAGTCACTGATGCACAAATCGAACGCAACACACAAAATAGTCCAAAAAACTAGTAAGCGTTGTCTCACAAGAAAAAGTACACTGTGAGGCAACTAAAACTCTTAATATAAACACTTTATTTTCGAATTCTGATAAGTACGATCTGCTAGAAAAAGATGATATTGACAGTGAAGAATCCAGTAAAAAAGTTAATGGCAAATGTCCTGAAATAAACATTAACCTAGAATCAATAAATATGAAGGTTTTACTAGATACCGGTGCAAACTGTTCAGTATTATCTCATAAATTTTACCATGATAATCTTGAAATCTTTAGAAAATGTGCTTATTTACCCATAAGTGGTAAAATAATCATTAGTGCAATTAAAGAAAAAACTGTAGCTCTAAAAATGCAAATTATGTGTCAAGTAAAAGTCGGTAATTTTCAAGACTACATGGTATTTATTGTAGTTCCTAGGCTTACAAAAGAATGTATTATAGGGTTTGATATTATAAAAAATTTAGGGCTTATAATAGATAGCCAAAAAGATAGAGTTTATTCTAACATATATGACATAAATATACCTTATGCATTGGATAGTTCAGAAGATTATCAGTCTTATAAATATTATATAGAAGAAACAATAGAAATTAATAATAATTTAGTCTTTGAAGAATTTAATGAATATGATATAACAATCAAAGAAATAAATGATAAAGTTAATGAATGTGTAGAATTGAGTGCATCTAAAAAATTCTTACTAAAGAAAATAATATTTGATAACAGAAAAGTATTTAGTAAAAAACCAGGGTTAATTAAAAACTATCAATATGTACTGCAAATAACCGATGAAAAACCCTTTTATCAAAGAGCTTATCCAATTGTATTGCATAAAAAACAAAAAGTACTAGAAGCAATAAACAAAATGCTAGAGTTTGGCATTATAAGTCGTGCAAATACTGAATACATAAGTCCAATAACTACAAGTGAAAAAAAAGATGGCACTTTAAGAATTGTCATGGACTCGCGTGGTTTGAACACAATTATAAAAAATGATTATGAAAGTCCAATGTCCTGCGATGATGTATTTATGAAATGCAAGGCCAAAAAACATATTTCAAGTCTTGACATGTGTTCCTCATTTTGGCAAATTGCTTTAACTGAAAATAGTAAAAAATATACTGGTTTTAGCATTGATGGAAAAATATATTGGTGGAACAGGATGGCATTTGGTATAAAATGTGCAACTGCAGCCTTAGTAAGAGCACTTGATAAGGTATTGAGTGATTTAATGGATTTTTTATTATGTTTTGTTGATGATATGTCTATTATTAGTGATACATTCATAGACCATATTTATCATTTAGAAAAAGTTTTTCAAAGATTAATTGATTACAACATAACACTAAATTTCGAAAAATGTTCGTTTTGTAAAAAAGAAATAAAGTTTTTAGGACATATATTAACCCCAGAAGGCATTAAACAAGATCCAATGAAGTTAGAAAAAATTCAAAATTATAAAAGGCCAAAAAACGTCAAACAACTACAAAATTTTTTAGGATTTTTAAATTATTATTCTCGTTTTGCAGAAAATTATGCAGATAAAATCATACCATTACTAAACTTATTAAAGAAAGATACTAAATATAAGTGGACTGAAGAACATGAAGAAGCATTTATAAACATCAAGAAACTCTTTATTAAACAAAAAACGTTAGTATTTCCAGATCTAAAAAAACCATATATCTTAACTACCGACAGTAGTCAATATGCGATAGGATCTGTATTATCTCAACTTGATGAAAACGGCGAAGAAAAAATAATTACATGTATAAGCCGCACATTAAAATCTGCTGAAATTAATTATTTTATATGCGAAAAGGAACTTTTAAGTGTAATTTATGCGTTAAAAAAACTCAATACATATGTAGCTGGTGCTAAAATTTTAGTAAAAGTTGACCATAAAGCAATAACTTTTATGCAAAAATGCAAGTTCTCAAATGAAAGACTTAAACGCTGGATACTTTTTACTCAAGATTATGATATCAACTACAAGTTTATTCCAGGAAAAGAAAATGTTGCAGCAGACGTTTTAAGTAGATGTTATGGTGAAGATTATGAACCATTAGAATCAAAGGAAATTTCAATATACGCAGTTATGATGCAAAAACCAAGTAAAAAAATTATAGAAATGTTAAAAAATATTGAGAAATTACAAAGTGAAGATAGAAAACTATTAATATTAAAAAATAAAGTAAAATATGAAACAGACGAAAAAGTTATGAAAAAATATATCATTGAAGATGACCTATTAAAGAAAAAATTTAAAAATGGTAAAAAATGTATTGTAATTCCAGAAAGTTTATTAGAAGAATTAATAAAAGAATTACATATCATGTACGTACATGTTGGATAACTAAAAATTCAAAAAATGCTAGAAGAAGAATTTTATTTTCCAGGCATAAGACGAAAAATCACAAGTATTTTAAAAACATGTGACATATGCCAAAAAACTAAATATAATACCGTTCTAACGAAAATGCAGTTAAAAAATATCATTGTTGAACGAAAAAATCAAATAGTTTCCATCGATACAGTAGGTCCACTACCTCAAGGTCAAGGTGGAGTAAAGTATATTCTCACTACAATTGATGTGTTAACTAAATACGTTAAACTATATCCAATAAAAAGCTGTAAAACAGAAGCAGTGATTAATAGAATTTTTAAAGAACACATCCCTAAATATGGGAAAATGGAAAATTTGCAGTGCGATAATGCATCTATTTTTAAATCCGACAAATGGATTAATGAATTCAAAAAACATGGTATAAATTTAATTTTTACATCTTTGAGACATAGTTGTGCAAATATTGTCGAAAGGGTTCATAAAGAACTACATCGGTTTTTTCGTGTATTAGTAAAGCATAAGCATACTACATGGTGTAATAATATTAAGTTAATTGAGGAAATAATTAACGAAACGCATCATTCAACAACAAAATACACTCCTGCGGAACTGTATCTCAATAAAAAACCCTATAGACCTTGGAAAGATGTAATAAAATCTGACAATTATAACAATGAAACACATGAAGAAAAATTATACTGGGCTTATGAAAACATGTATAATAAAAGATCAAAACAAAATAAAAATTTAAATAAAACTAGAAATAATATTAAATATAAAGTGAATGATTTTGTGTTACTAAAAGCGAAAAATAAATCAGATAAAGAAAACAAAATATTTTCAAAGTTTCTACATATATATCAAGGTCCTTTTATAATCTCCAAAATTGTTGATGTAAATACATATCGACGCCCCTAGCGAAAAAAACGCTTATTCAAAACTCTAAGGAAAAAAAGTCTAAGTGAAAGGTAAATAGAATACTACGCCACCTTAAATGTAGTGGCGAAGACGACGCTTATTTAATTTGGAGGCGAAGATTACTCCAACTAAATTTATAAATAGAAAACTGCGCTAGCTGAAAAATAAATATATTTTGAAATGTCGATACAACAGATTACGTATAAACTATCTCCAAAGATAAAATTGTTGGTTTTTAGAGTCATGTATATTTTATTATTTTTAAAGGGATTTTTATTTAAAAATAATCGCCTTTAATTCTTTTCAATCTATATATAAAGTATAAAATGTTATACCTATAATTTTGGGCAGCGATGGATCGGGACTTTGGTCTGGGGGGGGGGGGTAATAAAAAAAAAATTTTTTTTAATTATTTCAAAAAATATAAATATATGGAATACGACCTTTTGGACGTATTTAATTAATTAAGATTGTTATATTTACTTATTTAATTTAATTAAATAATTTATTTAAAAAAGTTTACGTTAGATTTATTTGAAAAAAAATTTTTATGACACTTGTTTCTTTTTTGTTTCCTTTCTAAAAATGAATTTACTGCAGTTTTAAAAATATTAAATTGATGGATTTTAAATTTAAAAATTTTAATCACGTAATTTAAAAAGGTATTATTCAATAATAGTATATTTACGGCTCGCGTCCAGAAAAGTAAAGAATGGTCCATAGCAAAAGTAAATTTCCTTCCAAGGCCAAGCCAAGGATGGTAAATTAAACTGCGATTCGGGTCATTCTATAAGGCACATTTTTATTTGCGATTGAAATAGTTTTTTTGTGAGATTGATATGATCGTATGATAAAAAATTTCAAAAATGAAAGAAGCGATTAAAAAAGTTGCATAAAATAGAGGCGTGTATTTTTGAAAAACACCTAAAGATAATAATCAATTTTTGTAAAAAAAATTTTTCTTTCCAAATTATTTCGTGCACAAATCAATAAAAACATATTTGTATTATAAATATATTTTTTTTTATTACATTTCAATTAGAAAAAGAAATGAAAGTTTAATATAAAGGTCAATGGGATTTCAAAAAATTCAATTATAATTATAATTCAGTCATCTGTCCTAATAAATAAATAAATTTTATAGTTTTAAATTGAAATCATAAAATATAATTTGAAGAATCAAAATTGTAAAACTCTTTGTGAAATTTAAAATAAAAAAAAAAAAAATAATAAAAAAAAAATTATACTAGTTTTTATAAAAAATATTGGTATACAAATAGATCTTTTTCATATCTTTTATAATATGTTAATTTGATAGACATAAAATTAAATATTATTAATACAGTTCAGCTTCCTTAATAAAAATTGCCGAATTCTTTGAAGGACTAATAAAAATTATACTGTTATTTTTAATAATAGAAATATAAAAGGTAAGAAATAACTTTACAAAATAATATTATATTGAATGAAAGCCACATTTTTTTTCTAATTTTTGGTTAACATTTAAAACCATTTTCAATCGTTAAAAAAAAAAATATTCCGGAAGTGGAAAGCAACTAATTCTGGTAGTTGCGAAAGTTTTTTTTCGTGTGTATTATAGTAAAATTAATCTTATAAATCAAATTCAAGTCCATTGAAAAAAGCACGCTAACTAAGCGTTTAGTTTGCGGAAACCAAATTTTCCCGGAAGAAAAAAATTTTTTGGTATTGAAATTATCCAAAAAATAATATACAGGGATTTAAAACATAGTTTTGCATATAATGGACAAAAAAGCCGCTCCCTAGGGCCGGAAACAGGCTTTTTTGCCCCAGAATTGTAAAAAAAAATTTTTCTTGATAAAGTTATAATTATTAAAGAAATAATTTATGCAATCTTAGCAAAATATTATGAATTATAATTTATACCTTGCATGTTAAATAAAGATCATTTTTTATCACAAAGAAATCTTGTTTATTTTTTTTTAACTTAACGCTTTGAATTAAATATTTTTACTTAAAAAATTTTTTACCTGTTATTTTAAATGAAATTTTTTTTATAGCAATTAGGAGTATTTTTATAGTAGGTATTTTTATGTTTATTTTTATAGTATTTATAGTATTTTTTGTAGTAAAGAAGCCGGTTTTCGATTTTACGATTTTTTTTATTAAAAATTGACTCATAAACTGTTTTGAAAAGCTACTTTTTATTTAATTTCTTTTTTTTCTTTTATTATTATTTTAGTCAATTTACAACTTTTCATGAGAAGACATCGCGTACTGTTAACAAATAAGTATTCTTTACTTTAGTTCATAATATTTTTTTAATTTTTGAAAGTGATTTTTGTGTTGAAAAAACCATGGAAAATTTGGGTAGTAAAAACGATACATACAGTAAGTATTATATTGCCTACTATTTTGCTATTGTCTTTATATAAAGATTTAAAAAATTTTGCGAAAATTGTAATACTTTTAAAATTGATTGATTAAAAACAATGATTAAAAAATATAAAAATATAATTGATTATAAGAAAGAATGTATTTAATATTATTACACGACAAAAAATTTTATTCTACTTGTAGCAAATAGATTACCGCTTCTCTCAAATGGAATTTAATTTAACACATGCAGGCTTTTTTTGCATTTTATAGGAAAACTAATATGGCTCAATTGAAACCAAACCGAAATAAGATGTAAGATAATTTTTTTCATGAAAATTAAAAATTTTTTTCTCACAATTTTTTGCATTTAAAATAAAAAAAAACAGTAATATTTTTTTCCTTTTTGAAAGCAGTACTTCATTTTTATCTGCGGAAGTACTAGTCTTAGAAATATTTTTTATAGTCAACTTTTTGGATCTGAAACTTAATTTTTTCAAATTTTTTTTTCTTAAGGTCTTAAGAGCGTTAGAATTTTTCCTATCGGCATCCTTGTCTTACTCATGTAAAAAAATACGGATTGCAACTTTAAATAAATAAAAAAGTTTTTTCAATAATACTTAATTATTACTATTCAAAGCTTAAAAATGAATTTTATTAACTTAATTTTGGCATTAAATAAATTATTTATTATTTAAACAATATTATTTAATTATTTATAAAGAAAACAAATAAATAAAAAAATATAATAAATAACTCTACCTCAATAGCAGAATAAACGTTAATTTTTTATAAATTTTTTTAAGTAAAACCATAAAAAATGACGGTTGATTGTAAATTTTAAGGTCTCTTTTTATTTATTAGGGCATTATTTATCAACTTATAAAAAAAAATATCTAAGTTTTGTATTTTAAATGCTTTTTTTTCATTTTTTTAAATTCCCCATAAGAGCCTGTGTTAATTTATTTTTTATTTATTTATTTTCTCAAAAACTTTTCGGTCAATTATAAAAAAAAAAATACCCTGCCAACTAGCTGGCACTTTGGTTCCTCAAACAATGGGCTGTAATCTTAAATTACAACAAATATTATTACAACCATGCAATTATACATACATTTTTCGTTTTTAGTAGCTGGTAAAGTTTGTTATTAAAGTGAAAATTCTAGCGTCCATGGATTGGTCGCGCCGGCGTTAATGGATTTTAAATCATTTTTGCATAATTAAAAAGAGACAAATATAAAAAAAGCTAATTTTATTTTTTTTTGTAAAATTTTATTTTATTAGAATATATAATTATCCCTTAATAATTAAAATATTGGGTAACATGATTTTTTTGTTTTGTCAAAGAAATGGTTGGTAACGATGCGAAAATTACAAATATTCGCTCAATTATTATAAAAAGATAGGAGTTTTTACCAGAATTTATAATAATTTCTTATAATTTATTTTCTCAGTGTACTTCTTGCATTTGACCAATCTTCCGCAACAATGATAATAATAATAATAATAATAATAATAATATTTTGTAATAAAAAAAATAACCACATTAATTGCTTCAAGATTTTAACATTATTTAAATTATTTCTATTAATCACAAAATAATAAATTATTTAATTCTATAAATTGTTTGATTCTTTAAAAAATGCCAATATAACTTTTAAATCTTTTAATTTTAAAATGCAAACATAACCATTTAATATTTTTAGGCTGTTTATTATTGTTTATAATTTCATTAAGCTGCATACATAAATAAACATAGCAACGAACAAAATAATCCGAGGAAGTCAAAAAGAGGCAAGATTTCCATCACTCTTTCTTGTGTGTTATAATTTATTTCAAAATAAAAAAAAAAATTGTGATCGGATACAAAAAATTACTATAAACTAAATTTCTAAAACTTGTACTCTCATTAAAATAAATTAGATATTTCCAAAACGAAAAATAAATTTGGTGTTTTATGTATTTTTTTGTGACGAAGATTTTGGAGAAAAAAATTTTCAAAAAATTAATTATCAGATTCAAGATATCGAGTAAAAATCATAATTTCAAATATAAGTAATTTCATGGAAATGAATGAGGTATTACATCGAAATTAAAAAAAAAAAAGTATTTTGAGATTTTTTTAATAAACAAATTTTTGGAAAAAAAATTAGGTCTTAAGTCGATAATAGTTTTGAAATATCACTGGTTACAATATTTTAAAATATTAGTACTTTCATAGAATTAAATGAGGTATTACACCAAAAAAAAAAAAAAATATTGCAGTTTTTTTTATTTTTCTTTTTTTTTAATCTTGAGAAAAAAATTTTGAAAAAACTAAGTATCAGATCCAAAAAATTACTATAAACGAGGTTCTTATAACTAGTACTTCCATGGAAATAAATTAGGCACTACGTCCAAAAAGAAAAAAAAGTTTCGTATTTTTTGTATTTTTTTGTGAAAAAAATGTTAGGAAAAAAATTTTCAAAAAATTAAGTATCAGATTCTAGATATCGAGTAAACACCATACTTTCAAATATAAGTACTTTCGTGTAAGTAAATGAGGTATTACATCCAAATTAAAAAAAAAAGGGGGGGGGGGTTTGAGATTTTTTGATAAAAAAATGTTTGGAAAAAAAATTAGGTCTTAATTCGATAATGGTTTTGAAATATCACTAGTTACAATATTTTCAGATATTAGTACTTTCATAGAATTAAATGAGGTATTACACCAAAAAAAAAAAAAATATTGCAGTTTTTTTTATTTTTCTTTTTTTTTAATCTTGAGAAAAAAATTTTGAAAAAACTAAGTATCAGATCCAAAAAATTACTATAAACGAGGTTCTTATAACTAGTACTTCCATGGAAATAAATTAGGCACTACGTCCAAAAAGAAAAAAAAGTTTCGTATTTTTTGTATTTTTTTGTGAAAAAAATGTTAGGAAAAAAATTTTCAAAAAATTAAGTATCAGATTCTAGATATCGAGTAAACACCATACTTTCAAATATAAGTACTTTCGTGTAAGTAAATGAGGTATTACATCCAAATTAAAAAAAAAAGGGGGGGGGGGGTTTGAGATTTTTTGATAAAAAAATGTTTGAAAAAAAAATTAGGTCTTAATTCGATAATGGTTTTGAAATATCACTAGTTACAATATTTTCAGATATTAGTACTTTCATAGAATTAAATGAGGTATTACACTAAAAAAAAAAAAATATATTGCATTTTTTTTTATTTTTCTATTTTTTTAATTTTGACAAAAAAAATTTTTAAAAAATTAAGTATCAGATCCAAAAAAAAAAAATAAACAAGGTTCTTAAAACTAGTACTTCCATGGAAATAAATTAGGTAGTACGTCCAAAAAGAAAAAAAAAATTAGTATTTTTTGTATTTTTTTGTGAAAAAAATTTTAGAAAAAAAATTTTCAGAAAATTAAGTATCCAATTTGAGATATCATGTAAAAACCATACTTTCAAATATAAGTACTTTCATGAAAATAAATGAGGTATTACATCCAAATAAAAAAAAAAAAAAAGTACCTCGAGCTTTTTTGGTGAAAAAATTTTTGAAAAAAATGTTAGGTCTTAACTCCATAATATTTGTGAAATATCACCAATTACATACATACATACACACACACACACACACACACACACACACACACACACACACACACACACACACATATATACATACTTTTTTAAAAACAGGTTTTTTAGCTTCCTGGGGTCCCAAAACGTGCTTATATGCCAAAAAATAGAAAATCAAATTTTGACCTAACACAATGGTTCCTCTTTGAGGAACCAATACGTGTAAAATTAAATTATATTTACTTTACTTTCTCCAAGTTTTAGCTTTTTTTTTGCATTTTACCCCGGACGTACGTAAGACCTTAAATGCTTTTTTTTCATTTTTTAAAATTTCCCATAAAAGCCTGTGTTAATTTATTTTTTATTTATTTATTTTCTCAAAAACTTTTCGGTCAATTATAAAAAAAAAAAATACGTGTAAAATTAAATTATATTTACTTTACTTTATCCAAGTTTCAGCTTTTTTTTTGCATTTTAATTCTACCGCTCTTAAGACCTTAAAAATTTTTTACATAAAAAAATAAAAATAATAGAAATATATTTTTCTTCCTAATTTATTTCTATAAAAGTTTTTTATTTATTAATTTTTTTTTATTTCTAATAATATCTGAAAATATGATTTTTACTCTAATCTCGAATCTGATACCCAATTTTTAAAAAATTTTATTAAGAAACATATTTCACAAAAAAAAAAATAAAAAGAGCCGAAATATTTTTTTCTTTTTGAACGTATTCCCTAATTTATTCTTATAAAAGTACTAATATTTGAAAATATTGTTTTTACTCGATATACCAAATCTTATACTCAATTTAAAAAATAGTATATTTACGGCTCGTGTCCAGAAAAGTAAATAATCTCCCAAATCACACGTTCTCCCGAGGCGAAGCCGAACATGGTAAACTGTAATTTGGGGCATTTTTTATTTATGGACAAGGGCCGTATAAAACTTTCGTAGCTACTGCCCAGAAAATTTTTTTTTCTTAAAATTTTTTACATAAAAAAATATTTAAAAAAAACCATTGTTTTTTTTATTTTTGAAAGTATTTCTTTCGACATTTCATTAAAAATTAAATTAAAAATCATAAATAATGCATATGTTAAGTTCAGAAACAGACTTTTTCCAATACATTTTTAAGACAAATTGCAGCAATAATTTTCATTATTCGCTTAATTTTCATCGTAAAATAATAAATTTTTTTTTAAAATCAATTAATTTTTTCCTGAGTATTCATTTATTAAAGAAAAAGATTATTTTTGATTGACCAAATTTCAATTTGTAGGTCAAAAACTGTTTTAAGAAAATTTGGCTACTTACAGTTTTCGAAGGCTTTTGACCCAAAAGTTGAAATGCGTTAAAAAAAATGATTTTTTTCTTCAAGAAATGAATACTCAGGGAAAAAGTAAACGAATTTAAAAAAAAATTATTATTTTACGATGAAAATCAAGCGAGTAATGCATGTTTAAAGTTCAGAAACAGACTTTTTTCAATATCTTTTTTAAGACAAATTTGAGTAAAATCTTAAATTGACAATAACTTGACTAAATTTCATCGTAAAAAGAAAAGTTTTTTTTTCTTCTGGAGTGGTTCTTCCCTCTCAATCAGATTTTTTTAATTTTTAATTTTATTTATCTAAAAACTTATTTTGAAAATGTGGGGGAGCTCAGATACCAAAAATACGGCTTTTGACATAAATCTTTTTAGCATCCATCGCCGATTTCGTGTTCACGTTTCTTTTTGCATTTTATAGCCTTCTCTCCACATAGGTTTAAAATAACGTAAAATCGATAAAAATAATTCTGTAGAGAATCAAAACTCGGGGTTTTAGCGATTTCTCGCGCCTCTTAAAAATTTCTAACCCCAGAATTGGATTCAACGGGAAATTTAAATGTGTGTTTTTTACAGAAAAAATAATAAAAATTTTCTATCATTTTTCTTATTTTTTTATAAGAGTCCAAAACACCAATGGCCTCAAAAAATCAAAGGACTGAACCTTTTAAGTTAAAACTTGACGTGGAGGCTTATTTTTAGTAGTACTTACGGGAAAATACACGGCCAGGTTGCTTTGCTTGAATATTCAAGCAAAAAGTATAGCTGCTTGAAAATTCAAGCAAACTGCTTGAAAATTCAAGCAAATTGCTTGAATATTCAAGCAATCAATTAAAACAGATAAAAAAGACTGTAGGAAAGCTTAAATTTTGTTCCCCTCCCTTTTTTTTAAGAGTTATTTGTTTTTATTAAATTTTATAATTTAGTGATAAATTTAAAAAAAAAAATTAATATTATATATTATGTGTCTAGCAAGGGGAGTTCAATACATTTGGAACACCAAATTTTATTGTGTTGAAAAAACATTTCGACCACCCTTCGTTCATTCCAATGGGCCTCCTAGGCCTAGAAGTGCAGGGCTCAATGTTACAAAATAGGGTTTTTTGGTAATTTTTAATGAAACGCTAAAACTTCGCAAGTTAACCAAAACTCTAATTGGTCTCATTTTTTTAATTCTTAAAAACGACTCAAGGAAATGAGACGAGTAAAGAATTTTTGAAAACTAGAAGCTTGTAGAAATTTTTCGAGACATATAAAACCCTTTTTGTCAGAAATTACGATTAGCGAAAAATAGCCATTTGGTTAATTGGCTTCATTGATGAGAAAATTAGTGATAAAAATTGCGGTTTACGGCGTTTGAAAGTTGACTTTACACCCAAAAAATGAGACCAACTAGAAGAGTTTTGGTTAACTTGTGAGGTTTTAGCGTTTCTTTGAAAATTACCAAAAAACCCTATTTCGTAACATTGTGCCCTGCGTTTCTAGGCCCAGAAGACCCATTGGAATGAACGAAGGGTGGTCGACATGTTTTTTCAACATAATAAAATTTGGTGTTCCAAATGTATTGAACTCCCCTTGCTAGACACATAATAAATAATATTAATTTTTTTTTTTTAAATTTATCACTAAATTATAAAATTTAATAAAAACAAATAACTCTTAAAAAAAAGGGAGGGGAACAAAATTTAAGCTTTCCTACAGTCTTTTTTATCTGTTTTAATTGATTGCTTGAATATTCAAGCAAAGCAGCCTGGCCGTGTACTTTAGAACCGAATTGAAGACCCGACCATGCATCTTATCCCGGTTTGGTTTAAATAGAGCCATATTTAATTTTTCCGAAAATGTGACTTCTGCAAACAGGAAAATTTTGCTTTTTTTTTTTAATCTGATTCTTCTTCTTCTCTTCTTCTCTTTTTTTAAATCTCTTTTAATAATTTTTTGTTGGAAAAATAAAAAAAAAAAATAAGTAAAGTTGTGCTTCCTGGATATTTTTTAATGATTTTTAAACGCCCATCTCTTCAATTTCCGGCAAAAAATGTAGATTGTAAATTTAAAGTATTTTTCGTGAATTCGCGAAAATAACGCAAAATTTCAACTTTTTTGGAAAATCACTAATTAATTGTAAATTTTGATTTGGTAGAAAATTATTTTTCATTAAGTAACGTTTATAAAAATTTTTGCTAATATGCTGAACTTTATTTTTAAAAGAATGTATTACAGATTTTTAAGGGAAAATTTTAATTATACAAGTTTATTTTTTGCTAGAATGCATAGGTTATCCAACTATGCTGGTAAAAATAGAAGAAACACTATTATTTTTATCGTTTCAGTCGCAATGCTGAATTTTTTTCCTATAGTTGTTATAACTGTATTTAACAATTTTTTATTACTTGAAGTCTCAGTCTAATATATACACTGTAAAAAGAAACTTTCTTAGATTTACAAAAAAAATAGAATTTTTGCGAAAAATTTGTAAATTTTCAAAAAATTTTGTAAATATTCGATAAAAATCGTTAATTTACTTTTAGTATATTATCAAAAAATTCGAGAATTCACGATTTTTTTTGTGAATCTACGAAAAAATTTGTAAATTCACAACTGATTTTCATAAATTTACAACTATTTTTTGAAAATTTTCGAAAAAAATTGTAAATTATCAATTTTTCTTGCGAATTCACAAAAAAAATCGAGAATATTTACAAATTTTTTCGAAAATTTACTAATTTTTCGAAAATGTTCTAATTTTTTTGTTAATATAAGAAGTTACTTTTTACAGTGTATATTTGTAAAAATATCTGCAAAAAATTTTTGACCTAAACTCTATTGTAATTTTTTTGAACGCAATGTATAATTATTTGTTTGCTTTCTTTTGGTGAATTATTTTGGTGTCTTATCCAACGTTTTTTTTTCGCGGAATTTATCTTAAAATAAACAGGTTGTGCCAGCAGCAAGTAGTAAAATTAATTATCATGAAGGTATCATTCATAAAAATCTAAAACTTTTTCTTTAAGGTGATGAAGAGGATAGTGATGTGGGGACATATGATGAATATGAGTTTTTGATATCGCCCGTACTGTCTCCTGCTAAGGTATCTGATGATGATAATTTATTGTCTGAATCAACTCTGTATCAAGATTTTGAGTTCAATAATGAAAATTTGGCGGATGCAACATTAAGTTTCAGAAAATCAAAAGCGTTTGGTTCACTGACAAATTTACACCTAGAATCAAGCCGAGTCAAGCGTAAGTATTGTGCATCGTTAGATTGTTTAATTATAAGTAGTAAGCTGATAAGTAACGTACAGCACAGTAAAAATTTAAATTCTTAATTATATTTTTTTCTGATTTCCAACAAATCAATAATTAATATATTTAACAAAAAATGTATACATGTATAATTTTAATTTCAAGGTACCTATGGTCCAGCACAAAAAACAAGTTGTTCTAAGGAAAATTATCCGATATTATCTGTTTGCGGAAAAAACTCTATAGAGTCAAACGAAAATTTAGATATATCGTTACCTGAAAATATAAGAACTGATACTGAAAGCACGTCAGATGCCCCAATTGAAGGCCCTAGTATGCAATTACCAAAAAGAAAAAGAAAATATAAGCGAAAGGTGCTAACTAGAAAAAGACAAAGAAGACCGGAAGAACATATAGATTTCATGGCTAAGAAAGCTCGTAATCTGGGCATTGAAGGCGTAGGAAGAAAAGAAAAAATCATTCGCGCACGAGTAAAAGGACCATCTTGTGACGATTCATGCCGTTTTAAATGTAACACCAAAATAACAGAACTAGACCGCGATATTATAAAAAGACATTTTTGGTCTTCAGGAGATATAAGTCTTCAAAGGCAAAGCATCGTTAATTGGGTAGAAGAATGCGAAGCCCGTAATTCAAATTCAGATTACAGCTCTGATTGCAGTCAAAATTGCGATTTAAATAAGAAAAAAAGGAGAAAAAGCTATCGATATACATTCCCCACTTCTACAAATGCTAAGGAAAAAGTGTGCAGAACGATGTTTCTTAAAACATTAGGTATGATTTAATAGTATTTAGATTTTTAATTAGTATCATTAACATAATTGTTTTTTAACTTTTAAGATATAAGTAAGGAAAGAGTTTACACTGCATTTAAAAAAAGAAATAATTCTAATTTAACGAATGTAATATTACGGGATAACCGAGGAAAACATTACAATAGACCTTTAGCCCTTACTGAAGAGATGAAAAACACGGTTCGCAGTCATATCAATTCGTTTCCCGTAATGGAATCTCATTATTGTAGGGATTGTACTAAACGTAGATACCTCGAAGAAGGTCTATCAATTTCCCTTATGTACAGGATGTTTGAAGAAAAAATGATTATTGATAATATAAAAACTTACGCCAAATTTCAGAGCTACAGAGAAATTTTCGTGAATGAGTTTAATTATGGCTTTTTTGTGCCAAAAAAGGATAGGTTAGTCAAATATAAAATTAATTTTTATTTAATTCTAAATTTAAACGACAAAATTTTTTAAAAATAAAGAGTATAATTAATACAATACTGAATATTTAAAATGGTTATTAAAGAGGCAAATAAACAAGAAAGTAATATTTACAACTTTAATAGTTAATTCAATTATTTTTTTGTTTTATATTAATTAATCCATGCTAATTTATATGTATAAAAATAAAATCTTTTAGTTATTTCTTAAGATAAAATAGATAAGAAACAAAAGCTTATATTTTAACGTTTGAATAATAATTGTATACTTCCATTTTACAGATGCGCCTATTGTGAAACATATAACAGTAAACCTGCTGCTGAAAAAGCATTAATGAAACCCACATACGATGTTCATAGAGAAAAAATTTCTACTGTAAGATCCTTGATGAAAATTGATAAACTTAATTCACAAGAAAATTCAAAAATGGTAACGATCAATATTGATGTTCAAAAAGTACTTACAACTCCTAGAGCAGAAATCGGACCACTTTATTATTTATCAAAACTGAATGTCTGGAATTTCACTATTTTCGATTTAGCTAAACATATTGGAACCTGCCACGTCTGGAATGAGACAATAGGCTATCGTGGAGGAAATGAAATTTCTTCGTTTGTTTGGGAATTTTTTAAAGAACAAAGCCAAGAAGGTGTTACAGATTTCATGATTTATAGTGATAGTTGTTCTGGTCAGAACAAAAATAGAATTATCTTTTCAATGTATATGAAGGCAGCATCAGAAATGAATATCAAAATTAGGCATAGGTTTGTCAATCTTTAGTTAAACAAAATTTAAATAAAACATTATTTATCAAAATTCGTTAGACGGTTAGTACCTACCAGGTCAATTTCTTAAAACTCATCCACAAGTTTACTGGAAGGGGAGGGGAGGTTCACACATATGAAATATAAACTTTAATTGAATCTAGGTTTCCTTGGTATCAATCCGCTCAAGTTGTGCCTGATCAAAATTTTTAAATTATTCTAGTCATTTTTTAAAGAATTCTATAGAAAACACGCTAATTATATTTATGTTTTAAAAAATCATTGAAAAACAAAATATTATAAGAAGTGCCTTCCGCAATGTTTCCCCCTCACTAACTGGAACTAAAGTATCTTACAATATTCGGTTTTTGGATACTGTATTAAAAATTTCAGTATTTTCAAAAATCAAATCTTTATTTTTTGAACAATAAGTATTTTTGTTCTTATCTATTAGCTAAAAAAAAGTAGTAACAGTAAAAGAATTCAATTTTTTTTCTACTGTTTGAATAACTGGCAATAAATTAATCAATTAAAAAAAAAATTATTATTCCGTTAAAAGTTACCATGGAATTAAAAATGTTTAAATTTCATCCTAATTTTTGGTTTTTCATAAGTACGTTTTGAGAAATTCAGAATTTAAAAACCAGTTTTTAATTAAAAAAAAAGTATTTATTGATGGGTGTATGTGTTTGTGTGTGTGAGTGTGAGTGTGCTAATTATTTTTCAAACTTGGAATACTTTGAATTCTAAGTTTGGCAAAATTTTTATAATTACTATTTATTTTTTTTATAAGTACCATTTTTTTCTATGTGTTCTAGTTTTAAGAAATTTATTGTTTCTAAATTTCTCTGAATTTAAAAATATATTTATTTAAAAATAAAAAAAAAAATTTTTATTTTTGGCGTAATGCCTGATTTTTTTTGAGAGTTCTAGTTTAAAAAAATTCTAATACGCATTTGTATATAAAAATTTTTTTTCGAATATGATAGATAAAACGATGAACAATTTTTCGTTATAAATTCGTGCATCAAAAAATAAAAATAATTTTTTTTTTGTATGTGATACCTAATTACATCACTTTTTCTTAAATAAACGAATAAATGTTTTTCACTGGAGTTCAAGTTTTTTTAAAATTCGTTATCCCTTCATTTCTTTAATCTGATAACTAAATTTTTCAAAATTTTTGTCTCAAAATTTTCTCTGAAATTTTTTTATAATGTAATACCGAGTGTAATAATACCTAATAAAAAGTTTGAACGGGCATAATTCTAGCAGATTGAGACCTATGTCAATGAGATTTCTTGAAGTTCTTGTGCCTCGTAAAAGTTCAGAATAAGAAATTAGTGAAACTATTAAATTCAATTAAAAACTTACAGATTACTGAACATTTTCTTTTACTATTTCGGAAATTCGTTGGCTTAAAAATTTTCTTCTTTATTTTTAGATTTTTTGAAGTTGGACATAGTGAATGTGATGGCGACTCGATGCATGCCAACATTGAAAGACACTCTGAAAATAAAAGTGTCTTTACCCAAGATCAATGGATACAGCATATGAAAGATGCTAAAGTTACTGGCGAAAAATACAAAGTGAAGGAAATCCAACAAAATCAAATTTTAGATTTTGATGCCTTATCCAGATTTTTTAACTGGAGACATGCCCATACTTCAACAATAAAAGAAATTATTGTAGAGCCAAATAAGGATCACATAACGATTCGGGAAGATCTTAGACATGAAGATCCCCAAAAACCAAATCCAAATATACCAAAATCCAAAATAATCAAGATATTGAAAAAAAATTACACCATAGATGACATAAAAGATATTGAAGTTCAACCAGTTTTGACTGAAAAAATACAGGTTGCACAAAATAAGCAAGAAGATTTTATGCAAATGATGGAAAAAAATTATGTTCCAGAAGAGCATTGGTCATTTTATGAAAAATTATTAGATTAATTATCTTATCATTTTTTATACAACGAAAAATGCTGGATTATTAAATTTAATAAAAATACTCAATTCCTCAGCTAAAAATTATCTTTATTTTTATTTATGAAGATTATTTTTCTTAAGTTAAGCGTAATTTTTTTTCAAATTTTGCAGTCATTTATTTTTTATTTTCTCATGTTTTATACATGTTTTAATATTTTTAAGTTTAAATACATATACACGTATATAATAATTTTAAAAAACTGTAAATAATTAATGAAATTTCTTTGTTATAAATAAAAAATTATTTTTTTTTAATTCAGGTAAAATTAAATAATTATTGGGCTACCTCACATTGGGATTCCTCTTTCTATAGTTTTGTTAAATATATCAATCATAATTTTATTGACTTTCTTAGCAAATCTGACTTTTTGCCGAGAGCTTATGAAAAAAATCTGCTTTTTTCGAGGATTAAAATAAGTTTTTTAACCCACTGAGCATGAATCTGGGATCCGTTTTACGAATTTCTCGGCCATTTTTTTGTTATTAACAAATTATTGAGAAATTGGCCAAAAAATAAGCTGTTAAAATAACTACAGCTAACAGATTAAAATCTCAGCAAAAAAACTTTTCTAAAATCCGAATTTACTGAATTCAACTAATTATTTAACAAAATTCAGAATAACAGAATTTTGTTTAAACAATTATTAAAAGTTATTATTCCGAAAATTTTTCATCAGAATCGTTATCAGAGAGTGAAAAAACATATAAATATACGTGTCACACATGATTTTAAAAAATTGTTTGTTTAAAAAATTTTTTAAAATAATTGAAATTGATTTAAACAGTTGTTAAAATTTATTATTCCGATAATTTGACATCAAAATCATTATTGCAGGGTGAAAAACATATAAGTTTACTTGTCACATGTAAATTAAAAAAATTTTTTGTTTACGAAATTTATAAACAATTGAATTTTGTTTAAACAATTAATTGAATTTAGTGAGTTTGACAAGTTTAAATGAAAAATAAAATAAAAAAATTTTTTTTTAATTTTTTTTTTATTTTTTACGTTTTAGTCTTCTTTTTCTATTATAATTATAATTATATTATAATTATTATAGGATTCTGTGGAAATTATTTAAGGTGAAAAAGAAAAAGACCAAAAAGAATCTGTAATCAAAAAACAAAAAGACACTTTTCTTGATGAAAAAATATATCAAAGTAAATTTATGTAAATCATTTATGAAAAATATGAGTTTATCAAAAAACATTTATTTCTATAAAATATTTTTTTTTCTTTATTATATACAAAAATTTTAAGAGAAATTAAAATTTAATTCACACCTTTTTTTTTATAGATATATAGGTAGTATTTTTTTTATTTGTTTTATTCTTTTTTTTTTTTACTTTCCTTATTAATCTTCTATACATACATTATTATACATATACAAACATATAAAAATACTATATATGAAAAAAAAGTGAATAGCAAAAGCAATGCGTTAGAGAGAGATGAAAATATAAAAATTTTTATAAACAATTTTTTTTTTATTTATCATAAAATTGTCATCGGAGATAAAAATGAATCTGCAATCAGAAATAAAAAAGTTTACCGGAAGTGTCCCAAAAATCAATATATATTTTTGAAGGTTACAGACAAGTCAAGTTAAATAAAAGCGTGTAATAATAATATAATAATAAAAAATTAATTTCTTATTTAAGATTTTATAATCCCAATTACAGTTAATTTAACGGGTTTTGGCCAATTTTTCAATAATTTGTTAATAAAAAAAAATTGACCAATAAATTCGCAAATATATTAAAATTCCATTCGGACCCCGAAAAAAAACATAAATAATATTTATTTTTATCCTCGAAAAAAAAAATTTAATTTTTGGCTGTGATTACAGTGGCTGGCGACTGCATCAGTGATTTTTTTAACGTGCAATTCTACACAAAAAGTGCAGTTCTGAAAAAATTTGTGCAGTACTAAAACCTAGTTTGTGCAGTCCTAAAGTATAAATTTTTTTAATTTTTTATAAAAAATATTTTATATTCTAAAAAGAATGAATTTTACATTGATATAAAATAGCAAAATACTAAATAACTACAAAATACGACAATGTTATAAAATAGGATTTTTTCTTAATCTTTAATACAAAGCTGCAACCTCGCCAGCTAACCAAAATACTTCCAATTAGTGTCATTTTTTTGGTGTAAGTGTCAACATTTATTTACCGTTCACCACAATTATTTGTTTTTAATTCTCTTATGTTGATAGTCAATAAACCAAGTGCTTATTCTTACCCCAAAATGACCAATTTTGAAATTGCTGCCAAAATTCTAATTTTTAAAAGAAACGAGTTCTGTAGGCCTCAACAATTTTTTTGAAAGCCCTAAGTTTCCAAAAAATTTTTACTCGTATTTTTATAATTATTTGTTTAGCAGATACGATAATTTAAAGTCAGAGTCCCATTTTTAGGGTTTTTTAAAAAAAGTCAATTTTAATCTTTATCTTTAAAAAGAAATCCGAATTTTTAGTCAGATTTTCATTTGGTGACGCGACTTGGCGGGAAATTCAAAATTTGTGAAAAATGATTTTTTTTAAATCGCTATTTTTCAATTTAAGTGCTTTTACAATAAATTTACCCAAAAAAATGATTTCATATGCTGAAAGTATATGAAAAAACATAAAATTTGAGACCAACTGGATGAAAATTGAGCTGTCTGCAGCTGAATTATAAAAGCTAGAAAATGCAAAGTAAGAGAGTTGATTTTCTCGTGCATGCGCAGTTCAAAAAAAATTTTGGACTCCAGAATCGAAATCTACGGGAAATTTCCTATGGGGTAATATAAGGAAAAAAAATTTGACTGTAAAGTATGCATTTGCGAGAAAAATTAATGAACACAAATTTCTCAAAAATTGAAAAAAACAAAAATCTCTGTAAAAAATAAAGGATTGGCTCTAAAAAGCTAAAAATTGGGGAAAATTATTTTTTTATGTACTTTCGACCAAACATACTTTAGAGTACATTCTGAGACTCAAAACCCAAACAGAATGCTATTCACAAATATTGACCCATTTACATGTTCAATAAATTTAATAAAAAGTAATTTTTGTAGTACTTTTTCAAAATTTAAAGAGATAATATTTTGTAAATAAATAAGCAAAATTAGTATTCCTCCCCTTTTTGTGATTTGTGCAGTTCTAAAATTTCCTTAAAAAAAACACTGGACTGCATTATTTAAAATAATTTAGTTCAGAAGACAATAATTTCTATATTTGTAAAGTACTATTATACTCCATATCAAAGAATATTTTTATACTGTTTGGTAATATATTTTCATAAAATTTTTAAATCTTACAAATTCTACGTTTGTGTTATTAAGTTAATCTTTAAGCCGACTAAGATAAGAAAATTAACTAAAAAATTATCATAACTTTTTTTATTTTTACAAATATTTTATCGTGAGAAAAATAATTACTCTAAAAATTAGTCTAATCATTATCTAAAATTATAGGCATAAAATTTTATTTTTTATGTGTACTGAAAAAAATTGAAGGCTATATTGTAATATAAAAATAATAAAATACACATGACTCTAAAAACCAACAATTTTATCTTTGGAGATAGTTTATACGTAATCTGTTGTATCGACATTTCAAAATATATTTATTTTTCAGCTAGCGCAGTTTTCTATTTATAAATTTAGTTGGAGTAATCTTCGCCTCCAAATTAAATAAGCGTCGTCTTCGCCACTACATTTAAGGTGGCGTAGTATTCCATTTACCTTTCACTTAGACTTTTTTTCCTTAGAGTTTTGAATAAGCGTTTTTTTCGCTAGGGGCGTCGATATATACTTAGGTACATTGAAAATGATGAAGAGAGGGGTATGTTTCATGGGGAACACCTAAAATTATATGAAAAATAAATTCAGTGTCTAATAGACAAAAGGCTACAGTAGTCAAAAATAAATAAAATTAAATATTAAAATAAAATAAAAATTTTTTTTAAAAATGAGTAATATCGTTCAAGCCGGTCAGTTTCTAAATAAAAAAACACAAATTAAATTACATGCACAAAAATATAATGAGGTTTCCCAGCCGTAAATATTCAAATGATTAATCACGTGATTAATCACATGAGAAATTGACCGATATTCTCATATGACTAATCACATGATCAATCACATGATTAAATGTAAAAAATTAAAGAAAAAAAAATTTAAAGCATAAACAGGTAAATGAAAAAAAACTTTACATGGATATAATATTGAAAAACAACAAAAATACAAAAAAAAATTAATTTTATGTATATGAAGCATTTTGTTATTTTTAAAGTCAAATAATATAATAAACACGCTGTGGCTTATCAGTAAGAAAAATAATAAATTTAGTAGAGATCTAGAATATTTTAGAGTTTTTGAGATATCATCAATTGTCTTCGTAACAACTTGATATGTGGATGCTTATTGCACCTTTAATAAATGTTTTAATAAATTAATCATAGGTCGAAATTTATGATATTTTATTTTTTATGCTATCTGTAAATTTTAAAAAGATTTTTTATACTGAAAAACTACAAATTTTACTATAATTTTGTTTTTCTCAGACCCAAAATTATCTTCAAAATGTTAAAATGACTTTTTTGCCCTCCCGGGCGTAAAACTCGTGCGTAAAGAATTTTCTGCACTCGTGCTACGCCTAGGTGGGCGAAAAATAGTGTAAGCACCATGGGCGAAATACTTTAGACACTAGCGTGAACACATATCAGTCGTGCACGGGTTTGCCGAGCATTCTTGCTAATGCTCACGCTAATGCAAAAACTTTTACGCCCTTGATACTTAATATACTATTTTGATTATTTTTTTATAGTTTTTGATGTAAAAAATTCTTAAAAGATTAACTAGCACAGTTTATAAATAAAAATAAAAATATGGAACTAGTTTAGAATAAGTTAAATGTGATAAAATCGGTAAAAAATTTAATCATGATTAAAATTATTTGAAAAAAATGGTTTTTTATTGAACAAGTCTTAAATTAAAGTAAACAATAAATACATATATATTAATTTAAATTATGTATTAGTAATGTAGTAAGTTTGGAGTTGTACATATATAAGAAGCCTTTTCAATTTGAATAAAAACACAAATTCTTTTAATTTCTTCTGTGTTTACCAAACTTATTTCTGACATTTCTTTCTCCACTAGAAAATGAGTATCAGATAATACAAATTTTTTGGTGACTAATAATTTACAAGCAGTGATTTCCTTTTTTTCATCAATCATGAATTTTATTATTTTTATAAATGAACCATTTTCTAGCTGTGCATAAGAGTTGCAAGATCTCTTATTCTTCTTAAGAGAAGATTTATACAGACAATGATCTTTACAAATTCTATCATAACATCTGGCATTTTTTGAGGTTCCTAGCTTTTTATTTAAAATTGAATTTAATTTTCCTTTTCCAAGATATATTATATTATTTGTTTGATTAAAGTTCTTTAGTTTTTTGCGACCAAAACTTTCACAGTATTTTTTAACTTCTGCAGAACAAATTGGATATACGCTTTGTTCTAGATTACAAATAGAGTAAGTTATATTTATTTTCCTAATTATTTGCAGTAAAATTCCGTTAGCATTATTGATAGCATTTCCAGTTTTTGCATTTTCCGACTGAAATGGATAGCAAGAGTGCGCCCAAACTGGTCCCCAATCTTCTACACTCTTGCACATGTGAAGAAGTATATGCACATTATAAGTCATAACACTTTCGGAATAATCTAATTGAGCATCACAAACAAATTCTGTTAGCATAGTATCGGCCTTTTTTAACTCCTCTTTAGATATTGTTCTACTTAGCAAGATATGCAAGCTTCTAACAAGGAGTGACCAATGTTTAATTTGTTTTTTGGTTAGCACTAATCTGAAAAGGGGAATACTATAATATAATAACCAATTTTCAAATTCTCTAGCCTTCCATTTAGAAATTTCACTCAATAATCTTGGCATGTGAGAAAGAATACGTGGTGGTTTAATTAATAGCATGTAATTATTTAATTTATCATATGCATCTTTATCAAGCTTTTGCAATAGCAAATTTGTAAATTGTCTTCCAACTCCTAAACAATAACAGTGCATATAATCTGGTAATATACCATCAAATAAATCGAAATTATTTAGGTTCATAAATGATGATGCATATTTCACTCCATGCACTGCTTTTTCTGTATGAATGGCTTCTCCAACATTTGCTAAATGATTATCTTTATTGCGCAATTCAGGAAGTGGATAAGACACTGGATATCTAGTAGCACCAGCAAACCATCGCCCTTCTGATAAACACCAATCGCATCCTCCGTCTTTTGCGTTAAATTGCATTTTTCCAGTAGTTGTAGGTCTAGCCCCAGAATCCATGCAACCAATTATAGTAAACAATTTTACTTGGCGTTCTTTCCCTTTTATTGTACATTGTATACCATTAGTTGACAAGTAATTCATTTTTTCAACAAATTTGTCAATCAATACTGACATTTCTGGTTTAGTTCCTTTGCCTACCCAAAGTCCACATGTCACCAGATTGTTAAATCGATTTTGGATTGGCAGTTCATTCACCATGATGTAAATCGGCCATACCGAGTAATTTGAACTTTCAAAAATAGGAAACCCATCAGTGTTAAATGTTGCGGTGGCGTAGAGTAATTTATCAATATTCGGCAAAGATTCCCTAAATTCGCGATACCGTTCACCATCATAAATGTCACGCAATGTATTTGAAGTATCCACTCTATCACAGATCACATGATCGTAATGATCTTCATACGTTTCTAAAAGTTTGGCAACATGTCTTGATGGATCTAAAGTTACGAAATAACTAGGAGACGAACGATTGGATACATCAACTAATTGTAGGCACTTTGGACAATTAAATTCATTTTTTTCATTTATATTTTCAAATTCACCTAAATACGTTGTACATAGTGGGCAAACTGCATGAAATTCTGCATTGGACTTATCATTTAATAACTCATCTATCAAATGTTTAGTATCTGGTATTATTTGACGAGAAAATAGCTTATTTGTATATTCAAAATACTTCGAAGTTTGTTCGTGATTTAAGCCAGCATATAAGACAAACTTTGCAGACATTAGTAATATTTCACAAGGACTCCTGATTGGATGAGCACTTATAACTTCATAAAATTCTTTACATTTTTTTGCCCTCCCGGGCGTAAAACTCGTGTTTAAAGAATTTTCTGAACTCGTTCTACGCCTAGGTGGGCAAAAAATAGTGTAAGCATCATGGGCGAAATACTTTAGGCACGAGCGTGAACACTTATCACTCGTGCCTGGCTTCGCCGAGCACTCGTGCTAGTGCTCACGCTAGTGCCGAAACCTTTACGCCCTTGATACTTAAAATACTATTTCATATCATCCAGACTTTTGCATGTTAAATAATCATAATCTGTCAATTCTTCACTACTATTTGATATTGTAGAACAAGTATCGGTATGTGATGAGTTTATCGAGCTAAGGGATCCATTTGAATTGATTCTAACCTGAAAGGTACAAATGGATTTGTTTTCAAACATGGATAGTTCAATAATTGAATAATATTTAAAAAGTACAACTCTAGCAGAATATATTTGTCCAAAGGTCTTAAAATTTTACTTAAAATTTTAGTCCTATCTTATAGATTTAAATATGCCAAAATTTGAACCATTTGAAATATTTTGAATTATTTTAATTTTTTAAAGATTTAACTGTAATAATTTTATAAAACCGTGGATTCCTCCATCCCCGATATAACCTTTGCAACAGAAGGAGTGTCTAGGAGGATCGGTGACTTGAAAGTGATGGATGGCAGAATGGTTAGCGACCATAAATACATGAATTTTGGGGTGTTGGAGGGAACCTCCCAACGTCCTCCGTACAAGAGGCATCTCCTAAGTTGGAATGTGGAAAAGATGGACGAGAACAAATTCGAAGAATAACTTCTGATCGAGTCAGCGTCCATCCCCACTTGGCATGGAGGACTGACGATTCAATCCCTGCGAGGCTGAAATCCTAGTAAAGAAAGTAACCTCGTTACGCGGTACTTGTGACGCATTCATGCCTCGCCGGCGGCCATGTAAGGGGAGAAAACCAGTTCACTGGTGGACCTCCGAAATAACAGATATCCAAAGGGAGTGTCATATGGTACATCGGAAGGCTCAGAGAGCACGGGACTGATCCGAGACCGCGGTGCTCTCCTGGGAACATAAATACGCTAAGAATCGGCTGTCCAAAGTCATTCGTCAAAGCAAGGCTTGTTATCTGCGTTTTTTACGTGAAGACCTAAACAAGGACCCCTGGGGCCTCGGTTACAAAGTCGTAATGGGCAAATTGTACTGGTGGTCCAAAAATACGATGAACGCTGCGACGACCAATAGAATAGTGGACTCTGTCTCTTCCTTGAACAGACCATCCAGAAACATCCAGTAGAGAAAATACCCATGGATGAAGCGCCACTATTAAGCGAGGCTGAAATGGTAAGGCCATCAATGCCATGTAAAACGGCAAGGTGCAGGGTCCTAACTGGATATCAGCGGAAGCGCTTAAACGGGCCGTTAAAGTAATACCTGATATTCTGCTGAGCATGTTTAAAGACTGCTTGGAGGCGGGATTGTTTCCTGCGTCATCAGACCACTGTGTAGACTCGGGCTAGATCAAGGCCAGCGATCGTGGAGAGCGATGATCTCTCCAAGGAACAGCACAGCTTTCTCGAGGAGCATTCCACGATTCCAAAGAGACCTCAATGTATACGAAGTTTACTTAAATTTACATAAAAAATTAATAATTTTTGGTACTCGACAGTATTTTTTAAAACAATTGAATTTTTATCGACCTTTTTTCGAGTAAATGATATCAAATAAATTTACAAGAGGTGAAGAATTTGTAAATTTATTTGATATCATTTACTCGATAAAAGGTCGATAAAAATTCAATTGTTTTACATAAAAAATATTATTTTCAAACATTTTTCAATAAAATTGGATAATTTTTTCATTGATTTTTCCAAAAATTTCCTAATCATGCCTGATCTGCCCCTCTCACCCCCATTTTTAAAGTATTTTTTAGGATTGTAGGTTAAAAATAATTTCAGATTCTGAAAGAGCATGAAATTTTACTATCCGGATGAACTTTTTAACCACTTAACTATTAAGGAATATACTAATTTTTGCTGATTTACAAAAGTCTCCACCTCCACCTCACAGTGCTGTCTATGTTATCTCAATTTTGAGACAAGACCGAGACAAGATCGAGATTTGTTTTAAAGTTTCACACACCTATACTTTTATGAAAAAAATTAGACATTACGACCTCCAAGAAAAAAAACAAATGGCGTTTTTTTTTTAAAATTTCGGTGTCAGTAAATATTATTAAAATTATACTTCATAAAACTAGTACTTCCTTTATACGATAACTTAGTCAGATTTTATCCACAATGAAAATCATTTTTTTAATTTAGGTATTTTTCCTCGGTTAACCCAATTTGTCATTATTTTTCAATATTTTCACACGGGTAGTTTTTAGTATCTAAAAATAGAAACAGAAATTATTAAAAATAATTTTTTTTTTTATAACTTTATCATAAAGTTTATGCAAGTAGGTTTTATAAATTTGCTCTGAAATGTCTAAGACAAATAAAAAATATCCTATCATTTTCAAATGATTAAAATTCGGGCATATTTGGATCCAAATGGCTAAAATTGTAAAAGCATATATAATAATATTTCATATAAATATAAAAATTAGCATAAAAGCACAATCAGATTGGTCATTCTGCTACAATAGTACTTTCAGATGTTTTTACCCATATAATTGAAATCTTAAAAATAATAATTAAATTATAAAATAGTAGTATAATAAGTTTTAAGGGAGGAAAAGTTTTGTTACTAGTATGTACACATATCAATTTATCGAGCATTCATATAAGTGATCCCGCTATGTAACGAAACTTTTGCGCCTTTTATGTACAATTGTACAGAGTATTCCGAAATTTGTGCACACGGTGCTAAGGTGTTCCTAAAAACGTGCACGCCGTGCCAGTTACTGAAGATAATACGTACTAAAAGTTTAATTTACTCTGATTTTAGTACGTAATAACCTAAAATAAAAAAAAAGTAATACTTAAAAAAACTTTTGCCAGTATTTCCTCAGCGCCGTGCGCACGAATGACCGAATACTCTGGTACTACAAGCTACATTTGATTTAAGTGCATTTGAAATCAAAAATCGCATGTTGGAAAAATCGAAAAACTTTATGAATTTGAAAAAAGAAGTGTAAGAGAGATTTTTTTAATATTTCTATCTTTTTATTTTATGATTTTACTCCATATAATCGGGTAGATTCGTAAATGATTAACCGGTTTTATTACAGTGAAAAGTCTTTCATTATTAATAAATAATCACTATTTTATCTAATCTAAAAAAAAAATCACGTAGTCACGGCTCCTTAATATATAGGTGATTAGCAACCTGAAAAAATTTTTCTTAAACTAGTCCCTTGAAAGATTTACAAAACAGATTTTATTTAACATAGAGAAGATTTCATATTTCCAGGATGTTTATTTACAGAAATATAAGCAAAAACATTTTTGAATTTGTTATACAATAGTCGCAAGTAGAAGAATAATCTACATTAATAATACATCTCTTTCATTCCACGAGGGTACTAAATTAATTTTATAAATTCATTGTTTATACGTAAACCATAGTGGTTAAACTAATTTCAGTCGGCATAATTGCGTTACAATTTTTACCCTCAGAAAATAATAAACTGCTCCCCATTCTTCAAGAAAAAAAAGAGAAAAATTTGATATCTGAACTGAGAAAAAATGTGGAGTAAAATATACCTTTGCATCTGATAGATTTTACTATTAATTTGAGTAAATTTATCCAAAGCATTGAAAATATTACATTTTACTCCTTGTGCATGTTTTAATACTAATTAATTAATTAATTATATATAACTAAATTAATTAATAAAATCATCCACAGAATTTTCTATTGGATCCAATCGGGCTAAAAGAAAATCAACGTACAAAAGTACATTTTCAGGTGTAAAAATGGATTCCAGGGGTAAATAAATGGATTCGCAAGACAATTAATAATAACAATTAATATTCGAAACCAAAGGTCATATTAGAGTGGACCGGGCTAAAATAAAATTCTGGTGAAATTTAATCCCTTTTAGCTTTGTAGTTAAAAATAGCTTTCTGGGGGTATAAAATGGTTCTTGCATAATATAATCAATATCACCGAATATTATTAGTCACCCAGAGACTTACTGGGCTACAGTAAAATTCACTTCAAGAGTTGATTTTAAGGTGCTTAATTTTAATCTTTGTGTAAATAAATCATAAATAGTAAAACTAACAACATCTAGTCAAATCTGCTCTAAAATTGTAAAATGTAGCTTTTAGACTAAAATAAAACTTTGATTCTAATGTTGGTATTAGATTATAAAAATTTATTTGGTTAGATTGTAAGTAAATTTCAACGCATGAAAATATTCCAGATACGAAAGTACCCGAATAGAATCTAAGTTTGGAAGCCGTACTTAAAAGTCTGGCCCAGATCCGGCTGCCGTATCTCGCCATACTTCGACAATATATCGTTTAATCAACTAAATTTATTTAACTGAAACTTTGTTATTTTACTAAAGAAATTTTTTTTTTTAATTTTAAACACTTTTCATGATAAAATTTATAAAATTTTAAATTTTAATTAAAGAAAAAAAAACACTTAAAGTATATACAAACATGCTTGTATTATAACTTAAAAAATAATGTATACAATTTTATAAAATAAATAACAATCTTAAAATTATTTATCCATAACACAAGCAGAAAAAATAAAAATACACGTTTTTACACATGAATATTACTTAATTTAATAAAATATAATTAAATTTTTATCACCCATGTTGTTTATTTATATTTGTTTTATACGCTAAGTTCGGAATTATAATAAATGCTGATCTGGCCCTTGTCCGGGTTCCATACCTGGCCGGATCTGGAAAGTATGGCTTCCAAACCGGGCCGGAGCAGCCCATATTTGCAGATTCTATTCGGATATCTCACCCAAAAATAGTATATAAGTCAAGGTTCAAAATAATTTTATGACAACTTAACTACTTTAAATGAAATAATTATCAAATTTATAGATTTAAAAAAATTTTTTTACTCTCACTGATAGTTGTCTGATAAATATAAATTTATTTTTAAGTAATTATTCATTAAAATATAATAATCTTATAGGCTTACATGGGCACAGATAACAATATATACAGTATTATACAATTAAATAAATTTTGTAAAATAATTAAATAATTAGGTCACGACCTGCTGCAACTTTTTTAAATATATTTTTTGGTATTCAAGATTCTAAGAAATATTTAATTTTTATTTTATAAATGGAAATATTTTTTTCAAATATAAATAGCTACAGTGGCAATTTTATTATAAATTCTGCTGGACTCATTATTACCTATATAATTCATTTTTAACCCTAGAGATAGATTTGTACATTAGGATTTGATTTTTTCCCGATTGGGCCCAATATGCTCCAGGGTGTACAACTTTATCAATTGTTATTTATTTTATCCTACTGAATCCATTTACTTTTATAGTCTATTTTTATCCCTGGGAATCAATTTTAATGGCAAGATCTCATTTTTTTCTAATCGGGCCCAATGGGCCCCTGGATAGCTGATTCTATCTGTTGGTATTTATTTTATCATGAGAGACCCATTTTTTACCTCCAGAGTCCATTTTTATCTTCGGTATTTACCTTTTACATTAGTATTTTATTTTGGGCCGGATCGGCCCCTAGGGGTTATTTTTTCCTCTTCCTATAATGCCTCCGACTGTGCTAATTAGTGCTACAGGCGTTCCTCCTTATACGCGGTTAATGCGTTCCAGGAAGGAAACCGCGTATACGGAGACCAAGGTCTTATGGGAATAAGGGAGTTAGGTTCCAAATACTTTAAGTTTCCAAGCTTAATAATAATTTTTTTGTATTTTTGTGTACTTATTTTTTAGTGAAATATTAAGTGATTTTTTTTTATACATGTCTGTTTAATTTACTTAAGTGAGAAGACTGGCCCAAGGTCGAAGCACTATGACGAATTTTTTCTTTGTTGTCTCTTATAGTTCGTACAGAAGGCTCATTGATTTTAAACTTTCGCGCAATGGCTGTGAATCTCTCTCCAGATTCGAGCAAATTGTAGATTTTTAGCTTCACACCATAATATCCAAGACATTCCTTGCTTTTTTATTTGGAGAATTTTTGAGTTTGGAAGCCATAATTTATGAAGGAATACTTATAATAATTTTGCTTGTCTGAGAGATGTTAAACTTTAATAATTTTTAATAATTATTTATACTTTAATAATTTTTCTTGTCTGAGAGATGGTGATGTTTAATAAATGAGCTTAATTAGTTGTTTCAAAACCATAAAAAAAGACAACCAGTAAAAATTTTCACTTAGAATTTCGAATAGAACCCGCGTATACAGAGGGAAAAACCGCGTATATGGAAACCGCGTATAAGGAGGGATGCCTGTATATTTAAAAAAAAAAAATTCTGTATACAGTGCCTGCATTCCGAGAAAAACTGTATTCACGGATGTATAGTACACGGCATACACACGGAGAAAAAAGAGCGCCGCCTGACAGCGCAGCTGATACGTTAGCAAGCGCGGTTGCAGAACAAGCTGAAAGTTTGCATTCGCGAGCTGCCTGCAAGATCAACCCGCGCTCTCCGAGAGCGCTGGTCAGGCTCTGGTAGAGGCAACCATAGAAGTATAGTTGAAATAGAACAAACGTATAATGAGAGGAAATGTCTTGTGTGTCTGAAGGATAGATAATGTAAAAAAAGTAGGACCCAGTTCTTTTTTCTTTCTCTTGCCTGGCTAATAGTGGGAGAAAGAGACTAGCAGTGTGTATGTAATGTGTGTTGTATATACTCTTAATGTGTGTAGCACGCATACTCTTTTTAAAAATATTTACTATTATTATTATCATTATTATAAGTATACATTTTAAATCTTCTGTTATATAAAATATTAAAATTTAATCATTTTTTTAATTATTAAAAATTTTTAATGATTTTTTTAATTTTAAGACATTAAATATAGATAAAAAAAAATTTTTTTTTTTTTCAAAATAAAAATTTGCAAGATGAAATAAAAACTTATATACCGATAATTTTATATAGCTTAATTTGAAAATTATGTTAGGGTATAGGTATAACAGTATTCATTAATTTTTTTTTATAAATAAATAAATAAGGACAGAATTTATTAAAAAAAATTAAACTAATTTATATATATATATATATATATATATATGCATATTTTTATTTAACATTTTACAATACAAAAAAATATATAACAATAAAATTATAGCAAACAGATCATCCTATTATAAACGAACTTTTATTAACAATATGTATATTAAAAATATATAAAATACTATATTAACATAATTATTATGTTATAAAATTGCTTTTAAAACAATATATTATTTTAAAAGTATTATTACGATATTGTAGAATTGAAATTCAAATTCTTATTGACTTAACGGATGAGTTAGAACGTTATAATACATTATTATTAAAACATTAGAACTAATGATTTTATTGGCCTTTAAAATTAATAAGTCTGTGAAAATAGCTTCTACATCTATCAGTTTTATCTAATTGCAGTTTGCACTCATGATGCAGTCTTAAAGTAAAATATTTTTCTAATATTTTATTAATTAAATTCATCTTATGGTTATTCTTTACATCAATACTATCGGCTAATTCTAAATTTTTAAATAAATGACTAGGTAAAAATCTTTTAGTAAGCATACTGAGTTTCAATATTGAGTTTTTCATTTCTAAGACATTCGGCACGCCTTTAAAAGTTTTTTCTGCCCACTTACAAATTGTGACAACATCATCACTGGCAGTTGTTAAAAATTGTTTTTCCGTGCCTCTATCTTTCAAAATTTGTAAGTAGCATGGTTCATCCTCACTGATTAGAGATTCTAAACACAATTCACAGTGATGATGTTTTTTTAAATCTTTAGCAACGCTTTTAGAAACAAAGCCTGCTATATATGGAATAACTGCATTTTTATATTCACTCCAATAAGAATTTGAATTCAAATTATAATCATGATCCAGTGAAACAAGTAGTGTTTCTACAACGTCTAAAATATCTTCATCATTTGAGTCAGCATCACTTTTTTTTGTATTTGATATATTTGAATGAAATAAGGTGGTGTTATCCTGTAATTGACAATTAGCCGAAGCAGATACTAAAGAATGAACATGAGTGGCCAGTTTTCTGTATGCAGATTTAAAGTGGCGGCATGATGGGTTGTTGTTATACCCTCCCATTCTTCTTATAACAGAAAAAAAAGTTTCTAAATGATCTTGAGATAGTTTATAAGTTAGAAAATACTTAAGTGTTTCATCCTGTATTAAATCTTCAGCTAATTTTAAAGCACCTCTCATAGAAATTATTAGCCCGAGAAATCCAGTTTTTCTGCTGCTTTGCAAAATAGGTATCAAACTACCATTCTTATTTTCACAAATCAAAAAACTGGCATTAATACCACTTTCATTTACTGGAGGTATATTCTCCTTGTCTATAACTTGCAAATCATCAACATTTTCTGATATTTGGAAATCATCTTCATTATTTTCATCATTTTGGTTTTCTGTAATACATATAAATTTGTCGTCACTTTTATTTGCAGTGTTTCTGGTTTTTAAAAATAGATTTTGTATATATTTTGCCCAACAATTTACTTTATTTTTCCATGCGGTTAAGTTATCTTTTGAAATTGACTTTCGAGTATCTGTTTTTGATCCGAAATAAGTTTTAACATTCAAAAAATCAAATATTTCATTAAAATTTTCACAAAATTTTGATGTTGATCCTGATTTTTTAAACGCTGGTAATTTTAAATAGTCTTTTAAAACCTTTAATGCATCTGCAACGCTTTTGCTGAGGGTCTGTACAGCAAGACGAACATTCATTTTTTCTTTTTTAAATTTATTGTGTCGTCTTCTGATTTTAGTTCCCATGTGTAAACCTTCTTGCTCTTGCAAATACACTAAATTATTTATAAAACTCCAATCAATATTTTCTTCTATGCTTGATCCATCTACTAATATACACTCACCCATCGTATTTCTGACTAATTTTATCATGTGGCAAGCATCTAGAATAACATAAATATTTTCACCTGAAGTTGGATGTTTGAAAAATACCTCTTTATTGGTATCATTAAAATCTGCACCTAAACATTTAGCCATCGTAAAATTAACACTCGTTCCGTCAAAAGTTAAGCTTTTCACAGTTATTTCATTGTCATGCAAGGTGCTTAATATTTCTTTTGTGATAGTTGCTCTTTCTTCACCTCCGAGGCCATTAATAAAATAATATGCAACCGGACTTTTAAAATGGTCATTAAGGGCCACCACCATAAATACAAGGGCAGAAGTTGCTTCTTTCGAGTCATCAGTAATTCCTGTTCCTAAATCGACAAACCCGTAAACTGTTCTTCCATCAGTTTCAACGTATTTTTTCAAATACATCTCATCCACTTGCAAACCAAAAATTAACTTTTTTTTACCTTTTTTTTGCTTTAAGACTTCGTGCTTAATACTATGCACAATGTTCATTGAAATTCCCGGGCTAAAATCAAATTTTCTAAACCATCTTCTAACGGTATTGGGGTGTGGCAATCCTTTTAAAATATCTTTTACGTACTTATAAGCTGCTGGAGAATAAAACATAAGGCTAGCTGCGAATTCTTTTATTTCAGGCGGGTATACATTTTTTTTTGAAGTCAATAGATTTCGGATAATTTCAGCAAGTGCTGGATTTATGGTTTGCTGTACAAAAAAGAAAAAAAGTTTTAAAATAGATATATTACAGTAAAAAATCGTAAAATTCAAATAAAACATACACTTGTAAATAATTCTACATTAATCTACGATCTATAAACTACATTTTTAAGGCAATTAAAAACTAGATAATTAATACGAAACTAATTTTAAAAGAAATAAAGCAAAATTAAGAGAATAATAACTTTTCCTTGACCATTAAATAAACTATAATTTAAATTAGAAATTACTGTCTTAAGTCTAAAAGTTTTTAATTAAACGGAATAATTTAGTGATTGTATGAAAATTAAATATAAATAAATAGGCAAATAAATAAAAAAAAAGAAGTAATAATTCTACATCTAAAAATAAATATAACTACAAAAATAGGTATTCCTCAACCAAGTTACGTACAAAAGAAGGTAAGAAAATGTACTAGGTAGAAAAACATTTATAATTTTAACGCATATGATTAAAAATCATATGCAACCTTTACCCATAAATAAAAAAGGACCAATATTACATTTACTTTCTACATACATGCTAAGAATAAGTAAATTTAATTACACTTTTCTGCGTATTCTTCATTTACAGACTCTTGCCAATGTCGCCAAAAAATATAAAATAAACATTAAATTTCAGGTAAAAATTTTAATCCATTTTTTTGTATTAAAAAATTTGTTTAAATGCATTTTTAATGCGTTTTATGTGATATTTTATACTTCTATTTCTGTCTCTTTTTAAATCTAATAAATAATTTATTTATTTTTAATGATAATTTACTTCAATAGACAAAAATACGAAAAAAAAAAATTTTTTTTTTTTAGTAAAGTTATAATTGTAAGATTTTGAAACTTCCTTTTGATAGTAAAACTTCTTTTAAAAAAATTTTTTATTCCTGGTTAAACTATATTAATTTCACTGGTATAATAATATATATAGAAATAAATAAATAAATAAATAAATAAATAATAAAAATTACGTGTTTAAATATAAAAATTTAATATATGAGCTTACTTTCAAATCTTCAGCTGCATCTTTACTGATGTATCCTTTTGAATGACATTCAGATATTAAATCTTTTAAATTTTGCATTTTCTTTTTCATACGGCATCTTTGACGTCGAAGAGTATTAAGCTGTTTGTTGTGTTTTTCTAAATATTTCGGAATGATTCGGTAATCATTTGGATCTTTAAAATGTTCTGGAGTTAAATCACCGAGATTTCTTGGAGTGAAAACTTTGATTCTTTTATTTTCAATTACATGATCAGGAGGTAACTTTCTCTTTCTACAAACAAATAAAGCATAAGTTTTAAGAAAAAAATTTTTTTAATTAGCGAGAAAATTTGTTATTACCTGTTGCATTGATTAAAATTATTAAACGATTTATTTAGAATATTACTCCCATCAACCACTTGCTGTAAATTTGAACGTTCATTCAATTGACCAGTATTAGAAAGAGTTGTTCTAAAGCAATTTTTTAATAAGTTATTTACATGTTCTTTTAACATAAGTTGGAATTTTTTTCGCCATTGCTCATTGTCTTCAATAATTTTATTTAACTTTTTAATATTTTTAATGATTTGCTCCCCAAGTTTTTCATTTTTATCAAAATCTGAGTTTTGTAATTGATTGACTTCATGAATGTTAGAAGATTCTTCTAAATTATTACTTAAAATTGCATCATTTGGAATGGTAATTTGATTTTTTGCAAATAATGATGTTGATGATGCAGTGACTCCAGAAACATGAGTAGTTAGATAAATTTGATTATCTGCCCTAACTTGCTTTTCAATAGTTGGAACTGAACCTGGAATTATTAGTCTCTTAACAACATCTTCCTTGTTTTGAGTTTTGCTTTTATATATTTTATATTTGATCTGATCAGAAGTAAAATGATCACTGCAAACTGTACTATTTTTTGACAATGTATTTTTTTTAATAACATTTAACCATTTTTGCCTGGTACTTTCATTTCTTGGAATCCTATAATAAAAAATAAGAAAATACATCATTTTTTAAATTTCTAAACTAAATTTATGCATATGCATAAATATTATGTATATTTATATAATATATAAATTATTATATTATTTCATTGCAAGTTTTCTTTTTCAATTTTTTTATTATTTAAAAATATACTTACTCATGAAATGTTAGATCCTCGTGAAATCCAGTAAATGACTTACAAATGCAACAAGTTCTAACCATTTTATTTATTTAAAAAATTTAATTTACAAATAAAAATACTTCAACAAAAATAACACATGAAATCGACGCTAAATTTAAAATAACGTTCAATTTTAAAAAATATACACAACAGTTTGCCGGTAAAAACAAGTGAGAGAAATTCGACTCTCAAGCTCCGTTAGTATTAGTGAATAAAAATATACACACACAGCATTCCACAGCATTCTTTTTAACTCCCACTATACGCCAGGCGCGAGAAAGAAAAAAGACCCGGCTCAATATATTTTTCATATCTTCTATCCTTCAGGTTCCCTAAGACAGCGCCACTCATTGAATAGTCGTTCTATTTCAACTATACTTCTATGGAGGCAACACGCAGATATTTCCCCTTCTCGCCGTGTGCTTGTTAATTTCCGATCCTAATGCCGTATCGGGCCGCGCTGTCAGAGAGCGCTGAGTTTTTATGGAAGCGAGGGCGCAGTACCGATCTTCCAGGCAGCGCTTTTTTTTCTCCGTGCAGGAATGTATACATACGTGTATACAATTACTGTATAGACGCATGTGTTCCAATTTATTGAACTCCCCTTTGAGTTAAAGGTTTTCAGACGCCTAGACCGAAAACAACACCCGAATTTTAACACGGAACATGTTTATAGGGAGGGAGTACCTAAAGAACTTGAAAATTAAGGGGGAGTGTCTAATATGTCCAGTTTAAGGGGGGGGGTAGATAAGACTTAGAATAATATTAACACGAATTGATGAGATTTAGGAATACTATATCTCGATGGAGCATTCAGAAGAGAAAAAATTAACACTAAAAATCAGTGCTGTTTTTTGTACCCGGATAACACCTATTTCATTGGCAATTGCAATTTTAGGGAAAATAGAAAAGTTATATATCGACTTCTAAATATGCGATTTCAAAATTTTTATTTTTTTTTTTGATAAGACTTGCAAATAAAAGTTAACAGTAAGTGTTAAATCGGAAGTAAATAAACGCTTTAGTTTGCAAAAAAGCAAGTGATATATCTTGTTGCAATACTTTAGGGTAGATTCAATAGTGAATAAAAAGGCGTCGCTAGGATGCCTGCATTTAGGTTGTCTAAATTCCAAAACGGTTTATTGGAAAAATTTTTCAGAAAAATTTTTTAGTGAAAATATTGCTAATTTTGAACCTAATTTTATTGCTAAAATTAACACTAAAAATCAGTGCTGTTTTTTGTACCCGGATAACACCTATTTCATTGGCAATTGCAATTTTAAAATTGGTCATTGCATGCCAAAAATGAGAATTTGGTTTATTAACTTTAGCGATTAAAAAATCAGCTGACAGATTAAAAAGTGATAATTATACGAAAATATGAGACCAACTGGAAATATTCTGGTTAATTTGTAAGGTTACAGCGTTATATGGAAGATTTCGAAAAAGTCCTATTCTATTAAATTGATTCCTGTATTTCTAAGCCCAGAAAACGCGTTGGAATAAAATGAATCTTGGGCTTTTTTAAACATATTTAAGTCATCCATAACTATAGATTGTAATTTGGCGACCCAAACGTTTTGGTCTCCCCTTGTAAGTCTTTTTATTTTTCTTTGTTAAAATAATTACGTACAAAAAATTTATAATTTATTTATTTTAGATAATCCCACGTCATCAGGGTGTTAAATCGTAGTTTAAAAATACATGTATTTCATAAAAAGTTTTTGAAATATATCATAGAAAAAATCTTGTATTATGTATAAGAAAAAAAGGAGTTATTTTTTTTTTTAATTTTTAAATAACATTTTTATAAAAAAATCAAACTACTTACAAGGCGCTCCTTATTTCTTTGCACTTCTTCATACAAATCATCATTTTCATCATAGAAAAATCTATTTTCCTCCATTTCAATAATATTATTCAAATTCTGTATAAAATAAACAATCAAAAAAATATAAAAACCATAAGTAAAATACAATTTTTGCTCGCTGAGGTGTACAATCGCTGAGGTGTACAATCGCTCTGGCGTACAATGAATTTTTACATTCATTGTACGCCAGACTAGGCAAAAAAAATTACAAGCATCATGGACAATAACTTAAAACACAAGAGCGACTGTTCAATACATCATATTAGTATCAAATCTTTTACACATATTGGACAGTAAAGGACCATTTATTCACACGTACGTAGCACAGTCTTTTTGCCCATTTTGTGTAAAAAACTGTAATTTTTTTTTAAATAAACAAGTTTATTAAAAATAAACATGCATGTTAGAAAAAAGTTATTATATCCTTGATGCTAGAAAGATAATAGATAACTTGAAAAATAAAATACCTGATTTAGAATTTCATTTAGATTTCCCGTTTTTAATTTTTTTAACAGTCTATATTTTGTACTAGCACTCATATCTTCGTCTCTCCTTGATATAATGTTCCTTTGATAAGATTTCTTTTTTATTACTTTGCCCATTGTTAAACAATATTTTGAATGTATTATTTCAGAAAATTATAAAATAAAACCTGGAGGATTAAAAAAAAAGTTTTTTTACCTAAAAAGTGTCTAATTCATGGTAGTGAATCTGTACATCCAAAGTAGAGACCCTAGATTACCAGAGACAGCCAGAAGCGCACGTGGCCCCGTTTTGACAACCAATCACAAAAATGTTGCTAGGTAAGATGGTGACAAAATCGGTCCCCTTATCTGGCTGTCTCTGGTAATCTAGGGTCTCTAATCCAAAGAAATTCATTGCGCCACCTGCGAAAAAACTGTTACAACTAATGCGTTTTGTTAGCTATTGCATTTGATGCAACAAAAATGTGACAAAAATATTAGTTTTAGTACCACGTGATATACATTATATCAATAGGTCTGTTCTTTTTGTCCCAAAAATTATAACCTGGAGCAAAACTGGAGTAAAATAAACACAACGCGCGTTCTTTCTCATGGCGATAATTCAAAAAGCAAAACGTTTTTTTGGGATAACATTTTTTTGCTGAAAATTAAATGGCAAAACATTTTTTTTCTCTGTTTAACTCCAGTTCTAACAACAGTTAACAAACGTATTAGTTGTTACAGTTTTGTCGCAGATGGAGAGACGAATTTCTTTGTGTGTATGGTTAAAATTATTTTAAATTTGTTTTCATAAAAATATATAGTGTGTTATATCTATTTGCTTTATAAGGGGGGGAAGAGAATTATATCTGACGAGTTTACGGGATTGGACGAAAGGTAAAGCTGACGAGGATGCACGAGCCGAAGGCGAGTGTCTTCCGGGTCAATTTATCGAGCGTCCTCTCTCGTCAACAAGTTATATAATTCTCTCGCCCCGTTGCAAGCACATGGTTTTTTATTTTTAGATGTAAATTGGTGCACTTGATGTAAAAATAAAAAATAATAAGATTATAATTATTTAAAAGTTTTTAAAAAAATTTTTTGCACAAGATTTATTGCTAATTTTTAACCTAATTTTGGCGCTAAAATTATCACTAAAAATTAGCTTCAGATTTTACCCCTAAAAATAGCGCTGATTTTTGTAACAGGGGGATACTTTAAGCTTAACTAAATTATGTTAAAAAAAATTTGTTTGGAGGATAAAAATATGAAGGATGTAAGGTACTCGTACCAGTACATGAATAACATGAACGGTTAAGGATTTTCGTTTATTAAATGTGACATATTTAATAAATAATCTTATTAATCGTAAAAGTTTTGTTCTAATAAATTAATAAAAAAATTTTATCACAATTTTATTTTGTGAAATTAAGTGATATTCACAACATGTTTTTTGCACCAGTACATGAACGACCAAATTTTTAATGGTAAAAACGTGTATAAGAAAATGCTCCAGTAGCTGAACGACCTAAAATTTTCAATTCTTTGTTCCTCTGTAGATTCTAATAAAAATCGTTAAAATTTTTTTTTAAATTATGCAGCGATCCTACAGTTTTAATATTTATCCATTTTTTAAATTAAAAATTAACAAATAATATGAAAAAAATCAAATCCTGAACGATTGAACTGCTGATTGATCATGTACTGGTACGAGTACCTTAAATGTATTAATTTTTACAAAACAAATTTATTGATAAAATTTACCCGGAGAGTTTACTATATTGTGCTTTTTTAATAATTAAAGTGCTTTTTGAAAACAAACTCAGATCAGATGAAATTACTGGGATTATGAAACTACAAATTAAAATGTTTAGTCAGAATAAGTTTGGCTTCTTGATTTCATGAGTTTAAATAATACATGTATATCCAAGGGAGCAAAAAAAGAGAATCACTCAGACTTGATGTTAATTACCATCATAGATGATCTCCGGCATTCTCTTTTTCCTCCCATGTACAAAATGCAATTTTTTTTCTCAACAGAAAGAAATCATACGTTCTTTTCAATAACGCCGCAGTGCAAAAAAAGTATTTTAGACTCGCTGTAGAAGGAAAATAATTTTCTAAAATTTTAAAATTTAGAGTTACGTTACCTTATTTTCAAGGCTCATTTAAATTATGAGTAAAATTTAAGAAGTAAAATCTTGTTTCAAAGTGGCTTTTATTATGGCAAGATTTTATTGCCCTTTAAAATGGATCAACATTTTAATAACAAAACAAATAATTTTTTTCAAAATTTTTTTTGAGTGTTTTTTTCCTTGTTCAAATAACTTGATGTTCTATTTTATTGTGAAAATACTTTTTTTTAATTATACGTTTAAAAAATTTATTGCTATAACTGCTTATAATACCGAAGAAATATTTTATTTTAGGTTAGTAAACAATAATTAATAATTCTTTTTATTTAATATTTATTTATCGAAAAAAATGTAGGTTGACTTTTGTTCTAACCTCGGTAAATAACACGCATAATCGGTGATTATAAAAAAGTAATAATAAAAATTTTAACATTTTATGTTGCTTTCATTTAATAAAGGCTTTCATTTAATAAATAAAAAAATTTAAGTTAATTAATTCAAAAAGTGAAAATTTGAAAATCAATTAAAAATTTGTAAAAATACTAATTAAGGTAACAAAAAGAATAGGTTAATCTTTAGAAAATTTTATTTATATAATGCATTTTACTTTATTTAAGGTATCTAACACATTTGGTAGTAACTGATTGGTATCAAATCTTGATCATAACTAAAAAAAAAAGGTAATATTAAAAATTTTAGATATTGTATTCCTTTTTTTTTAAATGTAGAAATATTTTTTTTCAATTAATAAGAAAAGAATAGATATTAAATTTAAAAAAAAATCTTGAAAAAACTACAGAGAAAATGAATAAATTTATTACATGCATAAAACTCTGGTATTTCGGTATTAAATTAATCTTAAATAAAACAAAATTTATTAAATATATATTAAAAAAAAGTAAATCATATATCTTTTAATTATTCCAATGTCTTTTCAAACCTATAATCATAAATTAATAATTGATCCGAGTCTCATACAACCATGTAAATAATAAATAAGTAAAGGGTTATATTTTTTTTGACAAATAAACAAGGTAATAGTGTAACTCCTACATTTTTTTATAAATATTCTGGCCTTTTCGAGTCCAGAATCAAAAGCATTAAAATGATACTGGCCTGAAAAACTTAATAAAATATTCAATAGGCCTAGGAGTTACAGTTTTTTTGTATAGCACGCTTCTTATCACATTTATATTTGCACAAGTAAAAATAATTTAAATTCATTTTAATAAATGAAAGTCTTGTAAAAATTAAAAAAAAAATGGTAACTGTTCAAGTTATTATTAAAAACTAATCTAAATTTTTTAAGCACTTAGGTATTTCACTCTACTGCTAAAAAGAGCAGCCGATAATTTATCACAATTCCTAATGTAAATAAATATCCTTGTTAATATCAAGTAAAACTTTAGGTTCCCAGAGATATTAAATTTTTGATATTTTGAAATTCTTGCATTTCAATCCACATAATTACTGTTGATTCAGCATTTAGAACTTAATTAACAATTATAGCACTTAACCAGCTAATTCACGTATAAGAATTGATTCAGTATTTTATGATATTAAATACAAATGTTTGCAGCTTTTAGCTGCTAGATTGCTTTCGTATCAGATAATTATTGCCTTACACTTGTTATAGATTGTTTCTGTTATGATAAAGACTTTTAAAAAAAACATTATCTAAAATGATTTCTTATATTTCAAGAATGCTTTGTAATGGATCTTCCGCTTTTGTACATGACTATTTTCAATTGTATTTTTGCATATTATGTTTCAAATTTATTCTTTTATACGTTGACTCCTTATAAATACTTCTTCTCATAAAATAAATTGAAATCTTCTGTTGCAATGCAAAAGCAACTTTTGCATATTTTTCTTATTGCTACTAATAATGGAAATTGTACATTTTTTGTAACTAAGAGTAATAAAATTATGCAGCAAATAAAAAGTAATATAGTATTCCAATAACGCAACTTTTCAAGAATCTCCAGCTGTCATTTTTCACTGCCCATAGTGAAAACTGTGTATTGTGTCTTAAAAATAAAATAACGTTTTAAGTTAGTCTTGTCTTATATTTTTTGAAAAATCTAGTATATTTAACATCATTCTGATTCTCAGTATCTGCTTATATTTTTTTTAGTACTCTTGGAATATTTTGTTATTTTTTCTAATTAAATGTCAAATCTCTCGTTATTTAGTTCATTCAGAATTCCATAAGGATTGTCAGGATTTCAGTATTGTCCCCAGTATATATTTTATAATTTTATTTTTTGCAATTTCCTTTGAAAAATATCCTCCAAAGCCCATTCTATTATCTGAAACAATAAAGAGGTCACAAAGAATAATTCTTCAAAAAAAAAGAATGAAATTAAATTTATAAAGATACTAAAATACATATCTAAATTACTGGATCCTGTATATTTAAAGAAGATAAAAGCAACTCTAACCCAAATAGCAAGAATTTTTATTTCATTTAAATTTATATTTAAAAACCTAAAAAATAACAAAATAATTATAAATATTATTCAATAATGATAGGTACATTACCATTTAAAAAAACTGGTTCAAAGCATAACTCCAGTTGACACATATTTTTCGATAAACATCCAGTTTTGTATCACAAAAAAAAATAGAAAGAATTGGATTGTTAATTATATAATTAAACTTTAATGCAAAACATTTTTATAAACTAATAATGTGCTAACCTATGCAAGTTACTTTGGACAAAACACACAACAATATGATAAAAAAGTAGCGGCAACATGGTGGGAAACGAGGCACTTACGCCTGTAGTGAGGGCTTTTAGATATATAGTTTGAGGGCGCTACTGCTGGATTCTACTTTTCAGTGGGAATTCAAAATATTAAAAAATTAAATGACTGGCTCGTTTTCTTTTCATTGAAAAAAAAAGAAAAACACCTTTTACATCAAATTATTACAGTTTTTAACAATTACCAGATAAAAGAAGCTTACTATATATTCTGGGGACTCAAGAGTTGAAAAGATTGAATTCTAGTAATTATAACTAAATATTAATTAAAATTTTGCTCAGAGGCAATTTTATGGATCCTGTTCGAGGAGAATTTTAATAAATTTTGAGTCATAATTAATTATTTCTAACCTAGTGCCCTAAGAATCTAGTAATAAGAATACGCTCCATGAAATCGACCCTTTAAAATCATTAAAAATCAAAATTATTATTTTGCTTGTAATTTCAATATACTTTACTGATTTTAGTTATTAACTTTATAACTAATTTAAAATAATAAAAATTTTTGTATTTTTTGTAAAAAAAACATAATAATATTAATAATTACAAGAATATAAACCGTTTTTGAGTATTTAATATCGTTCATTCAAAATTCCCTCTAACAAAAATAACCAGGCAGGTCGTACTATTTCCTAACTAAGAGTTATAACTCCCTGAGGCAGAAAGTCTACTTCCTGAAGATTTCTGTCATCTCCTAGAAAATACTTTCGAGATCAAAATGAACCATCCAAGGAAAATCTGAAATCCTAGAGGAATAATTTTTCATCCAAAACAATTTTCCGATTTTTCAATATAGTGGACCAAAAAATATGAAAAAAGAAATTTTCTACAATACCTGGGGATTTTCAAGGTTAAAAAATACGTTTTTATGAATTCAAATTTTAATTTTTTTACTCTAGAATATTTTCTGATTTTTCAAGATGGCGGACCAAAAAACATGCCAGAATAAGATTTTAGATTGCCTGAGATTTTGAAGGTTGAGAAAAACGTATTTAAAGATAAAAATTTTTATATTTTCATCCTAACATATTTTCCGATTTTTCAAGATGGCGGACCAAAAAATATGTCAGAAAAAGATTTTTACATTCCGTGGGGGTTTTCGAGGTTAAGTAAGACGTTTTTATTGATGAACATATTAATTTTTTCACCCCAGCATATTTTCCGATTTTCCAAAATGGCGGACCAAAAAAAAGGTCAGGATAAAATTTTAAATTGCCTGGGATTTTTAAGGTTGAGAAAAACGTATTTAAAGATAAAAATTTTTATTTTTTCACCCCAGCATATTTTCCGATTTTCCAAGATAGCGGAATAAAATACATTTAAAAAGGAACTATCAATATGGCCTGGGGGTTTCCAAGGTTAAGAAAAAAGTTTTTAATGATGAAAATTTTTATTTTTTCACTTCAACATATTTTTAACAACTCCATTGTGTAAAATTGCCCCTCATTGGCAAAGCTGGCCACACCATAAAAATATTGATATTAAGGATATATTGTGTTGTATTTGTGAATAAAAATGGGTTGCAGGAGGTCAAGCTTCCAAATTATTAGATGGTATGCGTGTTTATATAAGAGGTACTAATTATACGTTTATCATAAAAGTTTCTAATATGTATTGTAATTAGTTTTTAATAGTACACTGAGAAAACAAGAACAATATTTTTTACTATATTTTATAGTAACGCGCTACCCACCTGTCAATTCAGGGAAAAAATAATATAATATATAAGAAATATTACTGCGCGCGCCTTTATTTTTACTATAAAATATAGTAAAAATTATGTTTATAAAAATTACAGTACGCGTATAGGAATTTTTAATACATAGATAAAGTAATTTTTCTCTCTTCTTGTTACCCCCCCTTTTTTAATAAATTATAGCACACGTGTAGGCACATTTATCCGTATTTCGGTATTTTAAAACAAAACTAATCATAAAAAATAAACACGTATTAATAAAAATAGAACAAATAAATAAAATAAAAAAATTTAATAAAGGTGTAGATGTGAATTAAATAAAGAAAGAAAAAAGTGAGAATAAAATATCTATTTATTAAACAGGGGGCGTAAGTGAGTAATATCCAAAACATATAGTTTTCAAACTTCGATTCTTACACGCGTAAGCAGCTGTGGCCTAGTGGACTAAGTGATAGACCGGCAACTCAAGGGACCCGGGTTCAAATCCCCAAACTGCGACTTAAAAAAAAAAAAAAAAATAAAATAAAAAAAAAAATAAAAAAAAAAAAAAAATAATAAATAAATAAAAAATAATAAATATACCACAAAAAAAAAAAAAAAAAAAATTATTTTTTAATATGTTTTTAATTTACATTAAAAAAATACTGAAATAAAAATTATATTCCTTGTATAGTAAAAATTCTAAATTAATCCAGTAATTATTAATTTATATTATAGTTATATTTCTTTAAAGTACAAGCAATTTTTACTGTATACTAAATAATAAATATTACAATAAATTTAACCAGGGTCGCCAATTACTAGAAAATACAGTAATTTTTACTTGAATATATAGGAATATTTATATGTTAGTTTTCTCAGTGTAGTTACAATTTTGCATAAAAGGCTTTTTATAAAAATAAATTAACGAAAAAAACAATTGATATGCATTTACATTAGAATGGACCTAAAAATGGAGTTTCAATGCTCCCCTGATTCTTTCGTGAACTTATGGTCATAGAAAGTCCCAGCTCCAAGGATTTTGCTTTTGCTTTTCAAAAACGCGTGCCTGTAAGAATCTTAATTTTTCCATTTAAGTAACATGAAAATTTTGACTTTTCAGCTTTCTAATTTTTTACAAAGCTTGCAAAATGTTTTGAAAAGCTGCTAACTGATGGAAAGTACTAGTAGTTGTTGTTTATTTACTTGTTTAAGGAGGCTCTCCAGTGTACTCGCTAGTCATTGGAGAAGCTATTAAAAATTTTTGTTAATATTGTAAATTTATGTGAAATATGAATATGAAAAATTGTTTTTTAATTTTATTAATTATTTAATGTCAATAAAATAACAAATATTCTCTTTGTTTACGAATTACCGATAACCAGATCTGCCGATAACAAAAAGTTTACGTAGTATTCAAACAACTGAAGGCGCGCTCAGTGTAAAATTTTATTTATTATTCGGAGTACAGATATTAGAATTTATATTTACCGTATTTTAAAGCATTATATGACTTCTATTATTTATCAAATAAATATTAGATTTATCGTTTACAAGTAATTATAAGGTTTTTTATTTTTAAAATAAAATTATATAAATAATATCAATAAATACATAATATTTACAAATAAAAGCGTGCCCCTGTATAGTATACTATCCATATACTATCATGGCTGCTTTATTCTCTCCAAAACCTTGTTTACTAATTTTTGGAGTTTAATTGCTCAAAATAACATACGGCTACCTAATATGAGAGGGCGAGCAATAATTTCCTTGGGCATTAAATTTTATACTCAAACTACTCAGGTTTTATAATTTTTTGTTTTAAGAAAATAAATAGCAACTTCCGGAATTTCTCTCATAAGAGCAGTGTTAAAGTGTTGTGACTTTTTTCGCTAATATTTCTAAATTTTGCACGGCTATCGAATATATGCTCTATACCATTCGAATAGGGGAATTTCACTTTATTCAGCCATATATCTCACTATTTATAATTTTTCACTGAAGAGCCTCCTTAACATATACATTGTTTTACAAGATCATGCTTGATACATCATATTAAATACAAAAGATTTTTTTTTCAATACATTCTTTAAGTATACAAACATAATGATGGAAAGTATTATTTAAATATATAAAATCCGATACCTAACCTCAAGTAGACAAAAAAAATCTTTCTAAAGCGATTTTACCGGTATTAAACGTAAAAATAATCCCCATAAAAATAATATGGCTTCATGTAAATTTAATTGGAGCATGTTTTACATATATTATTCGTAAAATCGCTTTAAAAATATTTTTTTGGCTACTAGAGTTTGGATATAATTTTTATATGTTTAACTAGTACTTTCCATTGATTAGTAGCTTTTCAAAACATTTTGCAAACTTTGTAAAAAATTAGGAAGCTGAAAAGTCAAAATTCCCATATTTTTTAAATGGGAAAATTGAGGAACTTACAGGCACGCATTTTTTAGAAGCAAAAGAAAAATCTTTGGGGCTGGGGACTTTTTATGACCAAAAGTTCACGAGAAAACTAGGGGAGCAAAGTTTTTCTTAAAACTCTTCCTGAGCACTCTTTGAACTTATTTTTAGTAAGTTAATTTACCAATTTATGAAAGTTCTCTTTTTTTATAATTTTTTTCCACCATCTTGGATAATAGAAAAATATGCTGGGATGATCAAATGAAAATTTTCGACATTGAAAACGTTTTTCTCAACCTCCGAAACCCAGATAATATAGATAGTTCATATTTTCATCTTAATAGTCCGCCATATTGGAAAATCGGAAAATTGTGTTAGATAAAAAATTCAAAATTATGCCTCCAGGATATCAGCTTTCTCTTGGACTGTTATTTTTCATTCCAACAGTATTCCAGGAGATGACAGAAATTTTTAGAGTGTTAACGCCAACTAGATATAATCATCCTTTTACCCGGGTGAGAATGGACCTTGGAAAGAATATGATAAGAGTACTCCCGTACAATGATCGAGGGTCGAAAAATCTAAGAATTTTGCTCGAAAAAGTATGTTTTTAATATTCCCTGGAACAAATAGTCTAAGATACGATGATAGTTAACATATAAAAATAATATTTTTTCTTACTTCATAGTAGTAAAAAGAAAAGGAGAAAGAATATTTTTAAGGTAGTAATTTAAACATTGGTAAACGGCATCGTTCTAATATGGAAAAAGTATTTATTCTTATATATTTGCCCGTGATTAATTTTATTTATTCATAGCTTGGCGTAAAAAAAGTGCTTAAAAATATTAAAAGAATACTTTTTCAATCCTTGTTTTCTGTACCGCCTAAACATTGAAAAAATAATTTACTTGTTAGTAAACTTATTCAAACCACCTGCGAATATATACTTAAAAAATACTTTTTCGAAGCTCGAATATTAGCATCGTAAGAGCACTGAAATGATATTTTTTCTTATTCTCTATATTTTGACTCATCATAAAATTAAGCTGCGTATATATATTCGAAAAGCACTGATTCGGAGGTTGTATAATCATCGTTACAATATGATTTTATTTAATAAAAAACAGCGTGCCGATAATTAAACAGCTACGAAAAAGTATTGTAATAATAATGTAAACGTTATAAAAATATTTTTTTAATAAGTAAAAAATATTTAAAAAAAAAAAATTTTAATTTTTATAGCCATGATATAATAATATATTAAATATTTTTTTATTTATTTTTTTTTTTTTAATGATTTGATGAGGATTTGAACCCGAGTCCACCGCTTGATAGTCCAACACTTTATCCACTGCTCCATTATGACTGCATGCAAAATAATAAAAATTTGATATATAAAAGAGCAAGAGTTATAAATGAACTTATAAATTTTTTGATTTAGACGAAAAATCAGAGCAGTAAAATTATTATAACAACATTTATTCTAAGCAAACATTAAGCTTCGTAATTTTTCGTTGCTCAGTACTCGTTCGAAAAAATAATTAAACAATACTTTTTCGAGGGTCGGCAAACTCATATCCGTTTCAAAGCAGATATAGTATTCAAAAATCATGTTTTCAGTGATTCTGTTGACGCGAATACCGATCCTACTTCACATCGATGCGAAGATTTTTAAATTTTTCCTTGCTCAGTAATCGACGAAAAAATACTTAAACAATAGTTTTTCGAGGGTCGGCTGGCTGCAAAATCGTGAAACGTAAACGACAATAAAATAACCTTCCCTTACTATGTTTACAATATCCTAATGATATTAAAACGGCGATCAAAAGGAGCAAAAACTAAAATAAATTCGGCAGATATTTTTTAATTCTGCAAGTTTTTGTCATTAATAACACAGTCTTAAAAAGCTTCAAAAAATATCGTTTCGAAGATGATTTTAGTATTTAACGAATTATAAACTCATATCCGTTTCAAAGCAGATTTAATATTCTTTTAGTATTCAAAAATCATGTTTTCAGTGATTCTCTTGACGCCAAAACCGATCCCACTTCGCATCGATGCGATGATTTTAAAATTTTTTCTTGCTCAGTAATCGTTCGAAAAAATACTTAAATAATAGTTTTTCGAGGGTCGGCTGGCTGCAAAAACGTGAAACGTAAACGACAATAAAATAACCTTCCCTTACTATGTTTACAATATCCTAATGATATTAAAACGGCGATCAAAAGGAGCAGAAACTAAAATAAATTCGGCAGATATTTTTTAATTCTGCAAGTTTTTGTCATTAATAACACAGTCTTAAAAAGCTTCAAAAAATATCGTTTCGAAGATGATTTTACTATTTAACGAATTATAAACTCATATCCGTTTCAAAGCAGATTTAATATTCTTTTAGTATTCAAAAATCATGTTTTCAGTGAATCTATTGTCGCGAATACCGATCCTACTTCGCATCGATGCGATGATTTTAAAATTTTTTCTTGTTCAGTAATCGTTCGAAAAAATACCTAAACAATAGTTTTTCGAAGGTCGGCTGGCTGCAAAAACGACAAACGTAAATAATAATGAAATAGCCTTGACTTACAATGTTTGTCCATTATAAAAAGTGACACGTCAAGCCTTTCACTAGAGTAACCTAAGGAATTTGTTTATAATAAGAAACGACACGTCAATCCTTACACTAGCGTAACCTAAGGAAGTTGTCTAAAATAAAAACGACAGGACAAGCCTCACACTAGCGTAACCTAAGGAAGTAGGATATATTAAAAAAACGTCACGTCAAGCCTTACACAAGCCTAATCTAAGGAAGTTGTCTATTATAAAAATGATACGTCAAGCCTTACACTAGAGTAACCTAAGGAAGTAGGCTATAATAAAGTACGACACGACAAGCCTTACACTAGCGTAACCTAAGGAAGTTGTTTATAATAAAAAACGACACAACAAGCCTTACACTAGCGTAACCTAAGGAACTTTTCTATCATAAAAAACGACACGACAAGCCTTGCACTAGCGTAACCTAAAGAAGTTGTCTATTATAAAAAATGATACGTCAAGCCTTACACTAGAGAAACCTAAGGAAGTAGGCTATAATAAAAAACGACACGAAAGTCTAACACTATCGTAACCTAAGGAAGTTGTCTATAATAAAGAGTAACACCTCAACCCTTACACTAGCGTAACCTAAGGAAGTAGGCTATAACAAAAAACGAGACGACAAGCCTTACACTAGCATAACCTAAGGATTTTTTCTATCATAAAAAATGACACGACAAACCTTACGCTAGCGTAACCTAAAAAAGTTGTCTAAAATACAAAACGACAGGACAAGCCTTACACTAGCGTAACCTAAGGAAGTAGGCTATATTAAAAAAACGACACGTCAAGCCTTCCACTAACATAACCTAAGGAAGCTGATTAGAATAAAAAATGACACAGCAAGCCTTACGATAGCATAACCTAAGCAAGTAGGATATATTAAAAAAACGACACTTCAAGCCTTCCACTAACATAACCTAAGGAAGCTGATTAGAATAAAAAATGACACAGCAAGCCTTACGATAGCATAACCTAAGCAAGTAGGATATATTAAAAAAACGACACTTCAAGCCTTCCACTAACATAACCTAAGGAAGCTGATTAGAATAAAAAATGACACAGCAAGCCTTACGATAGCATAACCTAAGCAAGTAGGATATATTAAAAAAACGACACTTCAAGTCTTAAACTAACGTAACCTAAGGAAGTTTTTTATTATAAAAAATAACACGTCAAGCCTTATACTAGCGTAACCTAAGGAAGTAGTCTATTATAAAAAATTACATTTTGATTTTTTTATTAAAGCATATTTCCTTAGGTTACGCTAGTGTAATGCTTTTCATGTCGTTTTTATCATAACCTACTTCCTTAGGTTACGCTAGTGTAAGGCTTGACGTGTCGTTTTTTATAATAGACCACTTCCTAAGGTTACGCTAGTGTCAGGCTTGACTTGTCATTTTTTTATTATAGACCACTTCCTTAGATTATGCTAGTGTAAGGCTTAATGTATCATTTTTTTACTATAGACCACTTCCTTAGGTTACGCTAGTGTAAGGCTTGTCGTGTCGTTTTTTATTATAGACAACTTCCTTAGATTACGCTAGTGTAAGGCTTGACGTGTCGTTTTTTATAATAGACAAGTTCCTTAGGTTATGTTAGTGTTATGCTGGTCGTGTCGTTTTTTGTTATGGACAATATTTAGGTTATGTTAGTGTAAGACTTGATGTGGCGTATTTTTATTATAGCCTACTTCCTTAGGTTATGTTAGTGTTATGCTTATTATGTCGTTTTTTATTATAGACAATTTCCTTAGGTTACGTTAGTGTAAGTCTTGACGTGTCATTATTTATAATAGACCACTTCCTAAGGTTACGCTAGTGTCAGGCATGACGTGTCATTTTTTATAATAGACAACTTCCTTAGATTACGCTTGTGTAAGGCTTGACGTGTCGTTTCTTTTAATGCAGCCTATTTCCTCAGGTTATGCTAGTGTAAGGCTTGAAGTGTCATTTTTTATAATAAACAACTTCCTTAGGTTACGCTAGTGTAAGGCTTGACGTGTCGTTTCTTTTAATGCAGCCTGTTTCCTCAGGTTATGCTAGTGTAAGGCTTGACGTATCATTTTTTATAATAGGCAACTACCTTAGGTTAGGTTAGTTTAAGGATTGACGTGTCTTTTTTTAATATAGCCTACTTCCTTAGGTTACGCTAGTGTAAGGCTTGACGTGTCGTTTTTTATAATAGACCACTTCCTTAGGTTACGCTTGTGTAAGTCTTGACGTTTCATTATTTATAATAGACAACTTCCTTAGGTTACGCAAGTGTAAGGCTTGACGTATCATTTTTTATAATAGACAAGTTCCTTAGGTTATGTTAAAGTTATGCTTGTCGTGTCGTTTTTTGTTATAGACAATATTTAGGTTATGTTAGTGTAACACTTGAAGTGTCGTTTTTTTATTATAGCCTACTTAATTAGGTTATGTTAGTTTAAGGCTTTACTTGTCGTTTTTTTTAATACAGCCTACTTCCTTAGGTTACCCTAGTGTAAGGCTGGGCGTGTCATTTTATATAATAGACTACTTTAGGTTAGGTTAGTGTAAGGCTTGATGTTTTGTTTTTTATAATAGACACCTTCCTTAAGTTATGTTAGTGTTATGCTTGTCGTGTCTTTTTTTGTTATAGACAATATTTAGGTTATGTTAGTGTAAAACTTGACATGTCGTTTTTTTATTATAGCCTACTTCCTTAGGTTACGCTAGTGTAAGGCTTGACGTGTCATTTTTTATAATAGACAGCTTCCTTAGGTTATGTTAATGTAAGGCTTGATGTGTCATTTTTTATAATAGACAACTTCCTTAGATTACGCTAGGTAAGGCTTGACGTGTCGTTTTTTTTAATGCAGCCTATTTCCAAAGGTTACGCTAGTGCTTGCGCTAGTGTAATGCTTGACGTGTCTTTTAGTGTAAGGCTTGACGTGTTGTTTTTTTGTATAGACCATTTCCGTAGGTTATTTTAGTGTAAGGCTTGACTTGTCGTTTTTTTGAATGCAGCCTATTTCCAAAGGTTACGCTAGTGCTGGCGCTAGTGTAATGCTTGACGTGTCTTTTAGTGTAAGGGTTGACGTGTTGTTTTTTTGTATAGACCATTTCCGTAGGTTATTTTAGTGTAAGGCTTGACTTGTCGTTTTTTTAGTATAGACCACAACCTTAGGTTATGTTTGTGTAAGGCTTGACGTGTCGTTTTTTTTTTTATACCATTTACTTAGGTTATTTTAATTTAAGGCTTTTCGTATTGAGTTTATTTTGTAAACCTCAACTAAAGGTCATGTAGGTGTATAAAGCATGTAGGCATTAAATTTGTCATATTTTTCAAAAATTGGAAAATTTTGAGGGCGCCATATTGAATTTTGAAATTCGGATTCCAGATTCAGTCTCACCGCACCCGATAATTCCTTAATAGACGCCTAAAAGTATTTTTTTTATTATTTCAAAAATCTAGGGAATTATTTTGAAAATTAGCCAATATTAAGCCCGCCATATTAAATTTTGAAATCTGGATGCCAGATTCGGTCTCAGCGCATCCAACAATAGTTTTTCGAGGGTCAGCTGGCTGCAAAAACGTGATACGTAAACGACAATAAAATAACCTCCCCTTAATATGTCTACAATATTCTAATGATATTAAAACGGCGATTAAAAGGAGCAGAAACTAAAATAAATTCGGCAGATATTTTTTAAATTTGCAAGTTTTTGTCATTAATAACACAGTCTTAAAAAGCTTCAAAAAATATCGTTTCGAAGATGATTTTACTATTTAACGAATTATAAACTCATATCCGTTTCAAAGCAGATTTAGTATTCTTTTAGTATTCAAAAATCATGTTTTCAGTGATTCTCTTGACGCGAATACCGATCCCACTTCGCATCGATGCGATGATTTTTAAATTTTTTCTTGCTCAGTAATCGTTCGAAAAAATACTTAAACAATAGTTTTTCGAGGGTCGGCTGGCTGCAAAAACGTGAAACGTAAACGACAATAAAATAACCTTCCCTTACTATGTTTACAATATCCTAATGATATTAAAACGGCGATCAAAAGGAGCAGAAACTAAAATAAATTCGGCAGATATTTTTTAATTCTGCAAGTTTTTGTCATTAATAACACAGTCTTAAAAAGCTTCAAAAAATATCGTTTCGAAGATGATTTTACTATTTAACGAATTATAAACTCATATCCGTTTCAAAGCAGATGTAGTATTCTTTTAGTATTTAAAAATCATGTTTTCAGTGATTCTGTTGATGCGAATATCGATCCTACTTCGTATCGATGCGATGATTTTTAAATTTTTTGTTGCTCAGTAATCGTTCGAAAAAATACTTAAACAATACTTTTTCGAGGGACCGTTGGCTGCAAAGACGACAATCGTAAAGAATAATGAAATAGCCTTGAGTTACTATGTTTGCAATATCTTGATGATATTAAAACGGCGATCAAAAGCAGTAGAAACTAAAATAAATTCGGTAGAGATTTATTAATTTTGCAAGTTTTTGTCAGTAATAACCCAGTCTTAAAATGTTTAAAAAAATATCGTTTCGAAGATGATTTTACTATTTAACGAATTATAAACTCATATCCGTTTCAAAGCAGATTTAATATTCTTTTAGTATTCAAAAATCATGTTTTCAGTGATTCTATTGACGCGAATACCTATCCTACTTCGCATCGATGCGATGATTTTTAAATTTTTTCTTGCTCAGTAATCGTCCGAAAAATTACTTAAATAATAGTTTTTCGAGGGTCTGCTGGCTGCAAAGACGACAATCGTAAAGAATAATTAAATAGCCTTGAGTTACTATGTTTACAATATTCTAATGATATTAAAACGGCAATCAAAAGGAGCAGAAACTAAAATAAATTCGGCAGATATTTTTTAATTCTGCAAGTTTTTGTCATTAATAACACAGTCTTAAAAAGCTTCAAAAAATATCGTTTCGAAGATGATTTTAGTATTTAACGAATTATAAACTCATATCCATTTCAAAGCAGATTTAATATTCTTTTAGTATTCAAAAATCATGTTTTCAGTGATTCTTTTGATGCGTATACCGATCCTACTTCGCACCGATGTTATGATTTTTATATTTTTTTATACTGAGAACTTGTTTAAAAGTGTACCTAAATAATACTCTTTCGAGGGTGGACGGGCTAACGATTTGTCACGTGTAGATAATGTTAATTCAACCTTACTTAACTATGTTTTTAATACTCTAAGGATATTAAAACGGTGATTAAAATAATTCAATACTGAAATTAATTCAGCCGAGATTTATCAATTTTGCAAGTTTTTTTCAGTAATAACCCAGTCTTTAAAAGCTTCAAAAAATAGCCTTTCGAAGATGATTTTACTATGTTATGAATTATATACTCTCATCCGTTTCAAATCAGATTTAATATTCTTTTAGTATTCAAAAATCACTTTTTCAGTGATTCTTTTGAGGCGTTACCAGACTCTATTTTGCATCGATGCGATGATTTCTATATTTTTTTATATTGAGAACGTGTTTAAAAGAGTACCTAAATAATACTCTTTCGAGGATGGACGGGCTATCGATTTGTCACGTTTATGTAACGATGATATAAGGTGATTTAACTATTTTTTGAATATCAGAACAACATTGTAACGTTGCTTAAAATTATTAGAAATTTATATGATTTTAGCTAAAATTTATTATTTTTAAAATTTTGTGTCGATTAAGACACAGTCGTAAAATGCTTCAATCAATACTATTTCGGATCAACTTTTTAACACTCGCATTCAGCTCCGCGCTGATGTATATTATTCAGATTTAAAATATTTCCTAAGGACTATAATGATAGATTTTCGTAGTAGTTATAAGGACTATTTTGGGTTTTTTTTTATAAATATGCGCTGGTTTTATTCATTTTTACGTTTATATTTTTGACTGTAAAAGTATTTATTTAGTATTTTTACTGACTTTGCTTTCGAAGCGTTTTGAAGTCTAAAATAATACGAAAGTATTAGATTCCATCTATGAAAGAATAGAGAAAGAATACGCTAACATACTATGAAAAATTTAGACCAGAATTTTTACTTGTTAAAATATCTGAGGAGTATTTATTCAATCTTCGTAACGGAGGATATATGTTTTTTTAAGCACCGAAAACACAGTATATCTGACGTAAATACATCTGATACAGAGCAAATTCCGATATGTTTAAATATGCTTTTATTAACTTTACGGCGCTTGCATTTTAATATCATTATAATATTCTTTCGGACATGAAAAGGAGTTTTGTTCGGAGTACACTCGAACGGGAGTATTTAAAGAGTATTTTTTCATCTCCGTTTTTAAAAAAATCTCCGTAGACCTTCGTAAATTCTCACCCGGGTAGGGGCAAGATGGGACCCCTTTGATGAAAACTATAAACTAGAGACTACACTTGATCACCAGGGGGTATAAAGTGGGTTCTTAAGAGAAAAAATAGGTTCCGTATTATAAATTCTATTATATTCTTTTCAGCAAAAATATGTCAACCAGCGAAGAAGAGGAAGCTAATAAAAGCATAACACTTGCACGCGTACATTACAAGAAAATCTTCCCAGAAAAATTTTATTGCATTGAAGTCAGTGACATCAAAATAAAAAACAAAAGCGATAGAAAATTATATAAATATAAACCAAAAGATATAAATGACTTTGAACCAAATATGTACTACTGGATTCCGTGTCCAGGCAATGATGAAAAACCATGTCCTTTGAATCACGATCATAATACAGATTATATTCAAGCAAACGTTATATTTCTAGCCTGTAAGTTTTGTTTTTAAACCCTCTGGTACCCATTTAATTACTGGCCAAGTATTTAAAAAATTTTTGTCCTATAATTTTAAATCACACCATTAAATTCCACTAAAATCATACAGCTTTAATCAAATTTTTAAAATAAATATGTATGTTTTGATTTACTTAAAAAGTATTTAAAAATTTAGCTCCAGTGAAAAATCAATGTAAGCCTGATAGTACTTAGACAAATTTTTTTTCAGACACATTTTTTTTTGAAACTACTTTTTAATTTTTTTTTTTTTTAAGGGGAAAGGGGTAAATTTTGCATCAATCATGAAGTGTTTGCGGGCCTTAAAGAGTCGTGAACTCTCATGACCAAACGGAAAGAAAGAAGTTTGTATTACAGTGTTACCCATTTATATCTGGGAGACATTGTCAACGAACTCGGTTATTGACGTAGTACCAGATTCTTACTGATTAAACGTACATTAAATTCTCCGGGATTTAATGCCCCAAACCAAAATACCCTTTTCATATATAACTTCAGTTGCGGAAACGATGCATTGGCTTCCAGGACTACCCTCCTTAACTCCATCTTTTTAATGTGTTACCAGTGGGTTTAATTTGTTTTATTAATGGCATAATTATAAAATTTTAATTATAAATTATAATTTTTTAACAAAAATAGATAATAAAAAAGATTATGCATTAAGAAAACAAAAGCGTGCAAGAAAAGCTAACATGAGAAACTATACTACAGAAAGTTCAGATTATGTTTTGAGTGATGCAAATAATGTATCAATTTCATATGTAAGTATTTAATTAACAAACAAATAAATGTTATATTCTTTAAGGGACCAAAGATCTCGTATTGAAGGTAGGGGTTCAAAGCGATTTTTGCGCCATTGGCTCTAAGAAACCAAGCATCCATAACAGTAGAGGCTGAGCTAATTTGAAACCTAAAAATCGGTAGATTTGCGTGATTATAAATATTTTCTAAAATTTGCAATGCAAATTATATTTACAATTGATTGTCAAGTGAACCATACCATCATAGAAAATAAATTGTAAAATAAAATATTTCGAGCAAATGATTTCAGAAATATTTTTAACCACGTAATTCTACAGAATTCTAGCTTAAAAACAAGCCTAACTACTAATACCATCAACGCCTGGTTCCTTAAAACAAATAGAGCAAAAACATCGCTATGATTCCCTGTATTCAACACGTGACCTTTGGCCCTTTAAGTATAGAATTATAATGGTTTTAGAAAATTTTTAATACGATAATTTTAAATTTAGTCCGTGATCAAGCGATGAAAGCTCCGCGAGTGGTTATTTTTAAACTTGAGTGCAAAAATAATTATATGCTTTTACTATTGTTTACTATTGTTTATTTACATTTATTTACTATAGTATGTGTAAATAACCTGAAAAAATCTTATATTATGATGATTTTTTCTATTTTAAAATTTACTCTAAGGGCTAAAGGTCACATGTTGAAATTAGGAAATCATCTCGCTCTATTGGTTTTAAGAAATCAGGCATTGAAGCTGTTAGTGGTTGGACTTTTTTTAAAGCTAAAAGTCCGTGAAATTGCGTGATTATAAGTATTTCATAAATCTCTGACTCAGAACACTTTTTTTTACATATTATTTTTTATGCTTTTTTGATTTTGTTGACAATCAATTCTTATATTTTTATATCCAAAAACAAACATTGATAAGTAAAAAAATAGTTTTTCAGATATAAATTCACTTTCCAGTTAAAATTTCAAAATGTATTAGTAATTAAGCAATTATTCCAATTTTTAGTCTTGAAATAAGCATAGCCGTTACCGCCTTAGTGGACTGGTTTTTTAGAACGAATGGCGCAAAATAATCACCTTGGTTCCGTATATTCAATACGCGACTCCTTTGGCTCCTTAATTAAGTTTGTCTTTTAATTTATTTTTGACACTATTCTAGATATTAAAAAAATAGTTTTCAACTTCTTGCTTAATTTTTTTCTCAAAAATACTCGAAAGGATTTAATATCTTCCAAATAAACATTAATATTTTATTTGTACTCAAGTTTAAAAGATTACCATTTGCGACGTTTTCAGTAGTTAATCGTGGACTAGATATGGTATTAATTTAAGAAATACAGTTTTTTTCATACTTTACTCGAAAGTGCTTGATTTGACCTTATGTTTTCGCAGCTAAAAGTTTACCTTTAGTCCTGTATAATATAAGAGTCTTACTGGGTTAAAAATAAAAAAAGAGATATAAATAATTTTAGCAAACACGATCGTGGCATGAGTGTACTGATAAAACTTACCGAATCTGTCGAGACCTTTAAACACAGAGACTAACGTTAAACTTTTATCCCTAAGGCACATTCTACAATCATCCGGTAAACTCTTACGATCGTACGCTATATTATAGGTCTACAAGGTAATGGCGCCAACCAAAATAATTGATAAATTAAAATAAATATGTGTATGTCTTTTATCTAAAGTTGGCACCACTGACTAGCGGGCCTCTAGCATACGATCGTAAGAGTTTATCGGATGATTATAGAATGTGCCTAATAAACGTTGTAAAACGCTATTGAGATTTTTTTAAATTCCAAAAATATATAAAAAAATATTGGTAGTGGGGGGAACCATGACGTCACAGTCCATGAAACGAAACGTGAAAAGTATAGAGAATTTGGATTGTGACGTCACGCATAATTTATTAAACTCATTATTTCCTGGTTAACTCTTTCCTAAGGATTCTGCCAAAAACCTTGTACGCGTGCCTAGCGTTATTATGCGTGTATCGACTGTTCTACAGCTACGCAGTAACACTAAAAATGATTGTTTTTTAATTAAATGTAAAAAAATTTATTAACAAATGATTTATCAAGTATTTTATTTTAAATAAATGAATATAATAATAAAGAAAGTAAAATAGTCGGCGTAAAGCATGCTTCGCGTGATTTAAATCACAATTGTGAAGGGGGTAATTCCTTAGAAAAGAGGTAATAAAGTTTATTTAAGGATGATGAGTACATTGGTGGGGATAATACAAATAAGAAACTATTACTCTCTCCTTCTATCATATTACTATAGAAGCGAGAACCTTGCGCGCGCATACGATAGCATTGTTAAATAAATAAAATTTTCGTTATAAACAAACCACCCTAGTCTAAAATAAATTGAATAATTATATTCTACGATATGCTTTTTATATGTTATAATTTTTTTATCAAAAACTGTACTCAAAAAATACTTTAATTTTTTATTGTAAAATGTCGTCCCATAAGAATCACATGTATAAGATGCTCGGAGAAGCAAAATTATTTTTAATTATTTAATAATGAAGGAGTCACCCTAGGATCTTCTAATTTTAAATATGTATTTTTTAATATGCTTTCTTGTTATATACCAACTTTTATTAAAATCTGTACTCAAACAAAAAAGGTGAGCAGCATCCTTAAATGAAAATTTAAAAAATACGTATCTAATATTTTTTTTACAAAGTACAAAAACAATAAATTAGAATTTACAAATTTTTTTAAATGTAATATACTATCAAAGATCATAATTAAGTATTATATTTTGTTTGCAAAGTTACGTTGTGTCAGTAATTCATAAGTCCTAATATAACTTTAGAATTCCAAAGAACGGGAAAAGTTAATCGAAGAAGTAAGGCAAACTAGAAGTAAAGAAGTTTTTAACTTAGCGATAAAGAAAAAAGTTTTAGAAAGTAGACCTTCTTTTTCCGCAAGTCAAAATTCAAATCAAAATAGTACATCTAATACTATTAATAACAAAGACAAAGAAAATCGTGGTAATAAAAGGCAATTTGATGAACATCATTCCGAAAGTGGTAAGGATTATGCTCTTTTATTAAAAGTGTATGCAAAATATTACGGTAACTATACCAATTAATGACAACTCCATAATTAATGTCCACGTTATTCTTATGGAAGATGAGTGGTCATTAATAGGAAAATATTTGGTCGCTAATTGGTATAGTTACCATAAATGTAATTGCATAAAATTTTTTTTATTTTTTTTACATATAGAAATTACAAAATTTAATTATTTTATTATACATATTAAACATGAAATATGTTAATAGGAAGCTTTACTTTGGGAATCGGAAAAAAATGTGTCCCGTTTAAGGGGGATAGGGGATAATCAAACATAATCTCAAATATAATATGAAATTGGAAAATAATTTTAATTTTGGGACTTAGAATTATACGGTATTCGAGACTTAGAATAGAAAAAGTTTAAGGACTTAAGATAATCCGGGATTTAATACTTAAATCAAATTTGATTAGGGAACTTGACGTTCAGGAAAGATAATTCTTAGAAAATTTAAAATTAGTTAGTTGTAATATTGTGTATTAGAGTAGGCCGAAAAAATTAAAAATGAGTTGGGTAGTGCTTAATCGTCAATTCCAGGTCCAAAACTGACCCATAGCAAGTTTTAGCCACATTGGATGCCATTTCGCCTTTGAGCTTTTGATTTTATTAGCTTTAAAATCTTCAAAACCAAAATTAAATGTAGAAACCACTAAAGGGTATTCGATTTTTGATGGGTATGGTACTGGACTACAACAAATGACTTTATACACCTGATCACAATATTAAAGACCTAGAACTAGGTGATTCATAACCTCAAAAAGGTCGAAACACCTAAGTTTGGAATATTATGGTATCGCACAACCCCGATTGACCTGGAATCCTGGTTACAGTAGTTTGCGACCCAAAATTCGGTTATCCAACTAAAACTTTGAAACATCTAAGTCCGTTAAAATTTTGAAGATTTTGGTACTAAACAGTTTCTAGTGACCTAGACACCTGATCACATAAGTTTTAAACCCAGAATTTGATAATCGATTACCACTGAATGGCGCAGAAAACTTGGAAACATCTCAGTCCATTTAATTTTGGAAGATTTTAGTACCAAACCATTTCTAGTGACCTTGAGACCCACCTTAATATCCGCTGAATCCGCTCCACGTAGCGTTTCCCCCTGAAAAATTGCTTAAACATAATTTATAATAGAAAAGCTAAATATAACCATACAGGCTAATTAAAATAGCTTAAAAAACTGGATTAACAAAATGACTAATTAAATAGGCTTATCAAAATGGTTTAACAAACTAGTTTAACAAAATGGCTAATCAAACTTTGATAAACAATAAACATCTTGATAAACCAGTTTTATTAGGCAGCTTGTGTCACTATTTTGATAAGCCATTTTAATTAGCCATTTTTTAAACCAGTTTGATTAGCCATTTCGTTAAGCGAAATTGATTTGCCAGTATGCTTAGCCATTTTGATAAGCCATTTTGGTATGCCAAATTGATTAGCCATTTTGATAAGCCAATTTGATTACCCGTTTTGTTAAGCCAGCTTGCTAAGCCATTATGATAACCCATTCTAATTAGCTATTTTGTTAAGCCATTTTGATTAGAAAATTTGTGAGGCCAGTTTTATTATAAAGTTTGTTTTGCCATATTGTTTAAGCCAATTTAATAAGTCTGTTTGATTAACCATTTCTTTACGCCAGTTTGATTTAACGGATATCAAGGTAGGTCTCCAGGTCAGTAGAAATGGTTTGGTACCACAATCTTCCAATCTTTAACGGACTTAGATGTTTCCAAGTTTTTGCGCCATTTTGAGGTAATGGATAACCGAATTCTTGGTCGGAAACTACCGTGATCAGGTTTCCAGGTCAATCAGGGTTGTGCGATACCATAATCTTCCAGACTTTAATGGACTCAGATGTTTCCAAGTTTTTAGATCACCAATATCTAGGTCGCAAACTAATTTTATAAGGTGTCTAGGTCTTACGGATTTTTTTGGTACTACAAAGTTTCAATTTTTAATGAACTTAAGTGTTTTGATCTTTTTGAGGTTTTGGATCACTTAGTTCTGGTACTTTTGGTTTTGAAGACTTTAGCGCTAATAAAATCAAAAATTCAAAGCGGAATGACATCTGATTTGGCTAAAACTTGCTATGGTCAGTCTTGGACCTGGGCTTGACGATTAATGACTACCCAACTCGTTTTTATTTTGTTCGGTTTAATCTATCGTGTATCATTTATGTATTATAGTTATACATTAACTAAATGCATGCATTGAGGTTGTTTTTACGCACAAATTAATTATAAATTTGTTTATATAGAGAAAGAGTCAGAACCTGAAAATGATGATACATCTGATGCAGACTCTAAATCAGAAGCAGAAGAAGAAGTAGTTCGTGCGAAAAAAATTATAAACAAAAAAACTGTGGTTAAAAAACGAAAAACAAGTAATTTTGAATAATTTTTTTTATTAATAAAAATAATTTATAAATTTTTGTAAGCTAACCATTTGACATACTCATTGCCTTATCAATATTTTTAAAATTTTCTTCATGTTTTTAAATTTAAAGTAATTTGCTTATTCACATTTGCAATTTCAAACATTTTTATGAAAATTATTCATTATAAAAAATAATGTTTTTTTTTTTTTTTTTTTAAGTAGATCATATTAGAATATGTAAATAATTGTTTATTATTGATTTAAAATAAAATTTATAAGAGACTGTTAATATTACATTTTAGCTACAAAAAAAAAGTTCACCAGGAAAAACTTTGTTTTGCATGCTTTGAAAGAAAGCTTTGAAGAGCCATACCCACACAAAGAAAAATTTGTTGAAAAAGACAACGAGGTTTGTTCAGACAAAAAATTCTGTCATTTGATTTTGGCTTTATGTCCCAACTAGCATATATTTTCATAAATTTTTTGATTGTTCCGTCCTAGGTTTATTTAGGCGAAGACGAGAAGATAGAACCGATAACGTATTTAAGTATGAGTTCATCGACGTTTGGCAATTTCGTAAGAGATCTAGCAAAACTTATATTTGGCGAACAAACCCTATTAAACGGTTGTTTACAAGAAGAAAAAGTAGTAGTTCAGTTAGAAGGAATGCCTAAACGTAAAAATCTTGAAGAAAAAAAATTAAATAAAATAATAAGTATATATCTATAAACTATATTTAAACTAAGGATTTAGCCAAATTTTATATTATACAATTTTTTAGGAATCACCAACAATTATCTAATTAAAAAAGATCCAAATATCAAAGAAAAGAAAAAAATGCAGCTCTTGAAAAACATTCGGGGAATAATCTCCTACCAAATTCGAGATTTAATAAAAGAGAATTTCGATGAGTCATAGTGATATTTATTTGATGATTTTTTTGTTTAAAAGATTACTCATATATTTTGTTTAAAATGTTGAGGTTTATTTACTTACGTTGATAATTATTATTCTATAAAGTTTTAATATTCTTATAAGTTATATATTTAGTTATTAAAATAAAAATCTGTGCTTATATCTTAAATCGATTATTAAAACATATCTTATAAAATAAAATGTTAATTCAAGAACTCTTTGACTATTATGTTTTCAACGTTATGAATTTACCTTATTATATATGTCTATTACTAAGGAAAATATAGTATTTTGTAGCTTGTAATTTTAAAAATTATTTCATTTTTCTGTTATTTCAATGTCTTTTCTCTTAAAATTTCGTTAAGATCATATTTTTAGCAAATATATTCATCAAATAAATTTTATGTGTTATGTTTGATTTAGCAAGTCAAAGCTGTTGTATTATAAAAAAAAATAATAAATACAGCTAACTTATTTTTTTCTCTTTTACAGAGAAAAATAATAATCAACATGGAAGTTAATTTACGTGCGATCTGGTTTATTCTTTATTTTTGTCGCCATTTCTTGTATTTAGTATTTTTTTAAAAAAATTTTCGGCAGTAAAATCACGTGATTGATCATATGAGAATATCGGTCAATTTCTCATGTGTTTAATCATATGATAAAGGACATGATAATCATATGATTAATCATATGATTAATCATGTGAATATTTACGGCTGGGTTATATCAATAAACAAGATAAGCATGTTCAAGCCACAAAGATTCAGCATGCTCACCCTGGAGAATATGAAATACCGTACAAAATGCGTCACCTCAGTGCATCAAAAAATTATATAAGTGCATCAAATGATAATGAAGTCATAAAAAAGGGGTTGATGTTGCAATTTAAACGGAAGATAAAAATATCGTTGAGGTAAATAAAGGACCTCAATGTGATTTTGAAGATTTTTTGATAAAAATTGAAAATGCAGCAAAACCATATACAAAAAGTGAGATTATTGTGTATCAAAAGCTTGGTGGAACTGAGAAGAAAAAATATATATTACCACAACTCGAAAAAGTCGGAAAAAAAAATATTACCGTAGGCATAGAGGCTCCTAATTATTATAAGGTAATTAAATCTGAAAGAAGCATAAACAACAGACCAAGAAAATTTAGCAATATCATACAAATATATAAAGGTGAAAAATTCCATAAATATTTAAATAGAAATGCAATCAATGCAGTAAATGAAGTTACATCTGATCCCGAAAAAGGATATTTTACGACGGGATACTTACAATCGAATGAATTCAAACTTAAAATAGACGATATGGTTGATTTTAATGAAGAACTGAGAAGATTAAATATTGCAGAAGCACAACAAGAAGAGCTAAATAAGAGAATAAATGAAGAGAAAATTATAAAGGAATTTAATAATAACACAAAAATAATTCTCAACTCAAACGAAAAAATTATACTAGATAGTAAAAATGTAAAAATTCAAGATACAACAAGTGATAATAAAATAGTTGGATTAACTCCTAAAGTTTATAAAAATTTAAAAAAAAGATCAAGTGATGTAATAAATGAAAAATCAAATACATTAATAAAAAAAGTTAAAGTGTTAAATGAAAATGAAAAACTACTATTTACTAATAAAGAAGACATTTTAAATAATAATAATGTACAAAAATTAAAAAATCTTCTTTAATGTAATCTTTATACATATTTTTTTTTATTTTTTCTATACTACATATAAAATCTAAACAAAAATAAAATAAAATAAATAATAAGATTTCTTTTGTAATTTAATGCCATTCCTGACCCTTCCTTATCTCAAACTCTTATGTCATTTACATTATAAAGAGTTTGGCGGGGGGTAGTTGTAGAGTACAGGAATGGGTACCAAGCATGTATACTGTATAATACATAGTATAGTGTAACATTCACATATAGAACAAACATTCAAATTTGAAATTAGAGCGCGCGTAATAAAATTATCGATCGAGTATAGATTTAATATAATAGTTCGGAGGTCGCCACCTTCCGACCTTATAAATTCAAATCTGCATTCGTTATATTTTTTAATAAAATGCATTTGTGCATATATCGCGAGTATGCACCAATGCAAAAATACTCAATTAGATTAATATAAATAAATCATATGTAAATATTGTAAATAGATAAATTAGATTTAAGTTAAAATTAGTTAATAAGAATTTTCTAGAATAAAATATAATTATGGTTATTTATATATCTAGAATATAATAAGGTATTTTAAACATGGATTTTTGATGAAAGGAGTGGGAAACAGAGGCGGAGTTCTGGATGGAGAAATGAAAAGATAGGTAGAGCTGCTGCGAAGCAGCAGCTTTAACTATGTTTTTATTTCTCCATTCAGAACCTTCGCCTCTCTTTGTCTCTCGTTTTATCAAAGACTCATATTTTGAAAGACCATTTTATATTCGAGTTATATACACAACTTTTTTTTACAAGTTTAATTAAGGCTTTATCCTTCAAATAAAAATAAGTGTAAAAACACGTTTAAAAATGAGATGATTGAATGTAAATAATATTTCAAATATTTAGGAAGTACTAAAATTAAAAACACATAAAAATTAAACCTGTTACTGCATGTATTTTGAAAGAAATTATTTTATATTCTAAATGGGTCACGCACTTACGTAAGACGATTCCCCTTAAACCAATCTCCCACCTAACGAATATTTTTTTAGGATGATTTGAAAGGCGTGTCTATATTAGAAAGAACTTTCACTATGATTTTTACTTTTTTTCACAGGTAGCACTTTTTTTAACAGCTAGCTGTTAAAAAAAGTGCCTCTAAAATGCCTGTTGGATTTATACTTTCAATTATTCTGTTTTTATACCCCCACCATCTATCTGGTTTTTAAACGCGTTCTTTACACTTATTTTTTTTGATGAATAAAGCCAAGTTTAATTAAACGTGTAAAAAAAAGATTATTAAATAACAAAAAATATTAAAAATGAATTAAAGAGTTAAATTATGTACGAAATAAAAGTATTATATTATAAACAATTGTGATAGAACAATTAAGTTGCATTCTAATCAAAATCAATAAATTTTTACATCTTAATCGTTCTAAGAAATCTTGAGAACTTTCTGGAAACAAAATTGTCATAGTGTGCGAAATCTGTGATCCACTATAAATAGCGGGACAGTTTTCGCAATAAGACAGACACATTTTGGCTTTCCTGAGGTTCGCTCATGTAAAGACCAAATATTAATAAAATACAGGTTAACTCAACCCAATGTGTTTTATTTTGTCTTATTAATTAATTTATATCTTTCTTAAGTTCCACAGATTTATTTTTTATGCTACCCTTGATCGTTATTGTATAGCGTTTCAAGGGGTTTCAAGTGTATGCGCCCGCTAAAAAGCGCGGTGCAGCACTCATATTATTTATTAATTACGAAAATAAATCGTTGCATGCACCAGGACCAAACCTGGCGGTTTCAGTTTTCAATGATTTTGTTTATTACTAATTTTTTTACAGATTTTTTTATTATTTACTTTAATTATACATATTTTAAAGTATTATCTTTCTGTTAAAAGTAATTTTTCTTTTAATTTTCAACGTCCTAGAGCAGTTCAATTGTTAAATATTGGGTTTTTTAAAACTTCATGGACTTGGGATTTTTCTAGCAGATTCAAATGATGTTATAAATTGAACTAAAAGACGAAATCCCTTGTAATTTTTCCCGTACAATTCGAACTCACTATTTATTTTAACATTTTACAACGCTTTACAGGAGAAAAATTCATTTTTTTAGTTTTTTAGGGTACCAATTATGGGGGACCAATTTTTAAAAGTTTCGCAGTCTTCAAGAAAAAATATTCTGAATAGTATTTGCAAGAGTTAGTTATATATTTTTTCCTCGGGAATTCGATGAAACCACTAGTTTTTTCATCTGGGGTTTTCCTTAGCCATAAAATCTTATGTTTCTATTTTTGCTGGTTTTGTCTAGTCGTATATATTTTGCATTTGTAGTCCATTTGAGCCTAAAGGGTTTGAAATATTAAAAATTTTCTTTAATAGACAGGAAAAAACTGCTCAATGAAATACGAAATCGTTTAGTCTTATGATTAAAATTCACTGACTTATCAAATTTTTAAATTATTGAACTTTAAGTATCGTGAAATTGAGATTATAGGAGAATTATTGCAAAATCATTAAGAATTATTGCAAAATCATTAATTAACTAAAAACAAAAAGTTTTAGTATTTTATCGAGTAGTTTCTCACTGACTATTTATTTATTAAAGATAATTTTAAATATTTCAAACCCTTTAGGCTCAAATGGACTACTAATGCAAAATATATACGACTAGACAAAACCAGCAAAAATAGAAACTTAAGATTTTATGGCTAAGGAAAACCCCAGATGAAAAAGCTAGTGGTTTCATCGAATTCCTGAGGAAAAAATATATAACTAACTCTTGCAAATACTATTCAGAATATTTTTTCTTGAAGACTGCGAAACTTTTAAAAATTGGTCCCCCATAATTGGTACCCTAAAAATCTAAAAAAATGAATTTTTCTCCTGTAAAGCGTTGTAAAATGTTAAAATAAATAGTGAGTTCGAATTGTACGGGAAAAATTACAAGGGATTTCATCTTTTAGTTCAATTTATAACATCATTTGAATCTGCTAGAAAATTCCCAAGTCCATGAAGTTTTAAAAAACCCAATATTTAACAATTGAACTGCTCTAGGACGTTGAAAATTAAAAGAAAAATTACTTTTTACAGAAAGATAATACTTTAAAATATGTATAATTAAAGTAAATAATAAAAAAATCTGTAAAAAAATTAAGCGCAATCTTTTGGTGGAATTTCTCATATATTATATATCTTAACTTTTATGTAAATACTCTGTAAGTAATTATGGTCTAAATAAATAAATAAATAAATAAATATTCAAATACGTGCAGAAGAATACTTTGAGATGAGACGAGCTCAGATATAATTATAATTCAAAAAAACTTCAAATTGAGAATATTCTCAAAAAACAAGAAAATTTTAAACTTGGGCACGGGCATAAAAAGCACAATTTCATGGATCCGAAAATTATTTACATAATTAGGCTAAAATACACGGCCAGGCTGCTTTGCTTGAATTGCTTGAAATTTCAAGCAATTCAAGCAAATTGCTTTAATTTTCAAGCAATCAATTAAAACAGATAAAAAATACTGTAGGAAAGCTTAAATTTTGTTCCCCTCCCTTTTTTTTAAGAGTTATTTGTTTTTATTAAATTTTATAATTTAGTGATAAATTTAAAAAAACAAAATTAATATTATTTATTATGTGTCTAGCAAGGGGAGTTCAATGGAACACCAAATTACACCAAATGGTTATGGATGAGTTTATTATGTTGAAAAAACATGTTGACCACCCTTCGTTCATTCAATGGGCCTAGAAGTGCAGGACTCAATGTTACAAAATAGGGTTTTTTTGGTAATTTTCAATGAAACGCTAAGACTCAAGGAAATGAGACGAGTAAAGAAATTTTGAAAACTAGAAGCTTGTAGAAATTTTTCGAGACATATAAAACCCTTTTTGTCAGAAATTACGAATTTGAGACCAATTTAAAAATTGGCCATTTTTAGCGAAAAATGGCCATTTGGTTAATTGGCTTCATTGATGAGAAAATTAGTGATACAAATTGCGGTTTACGGCGTTTGAAAGTTGACTTTACACCAAAAAAATGAGACCAACCAGAAGAGAAAGATACCAAAAAACCCTATTTCGTAACATTGTGCCCTGCGTTTCTAGGCCCAGAAGACCTATTCGAATGAATGAAGGGTGGTCGACATGTTTTTTCAACATAATAAAATTTGGTGTTCCAAATGTATTGAACTACCCTTGCTAGACACATAATAAATAATATTAATTTTTTTTTTTTTAATTTATCACTAAATTATAAAATTTAATAAAAACAAATAGCTTTTAAAAAAAAGGAAGGGGAAAAAAATTTAAGCTTTCCTACAGTCTATTTTATCTGTTTTAATTGATTGCTTGAATTTTCAAGCAGTTTGCTTGAATTTTCAAGCAGCTATACTTTTTGCTTGAATTTTCAAGCAAATGCTTGAAAATTCAAGTAAACTGCTTGAATATTCAAGCAAAGCAGCCTAGCCGTGTATTTTACTCTGGTTCTTATTAAGCGAATGGTAGTTTCTTTTTATAAGTTTAAATTATTTTTTGTTTAAATAATCATATATTATTTTTTTAATGCATTCAAACATGAGCCTTTTTTACTGTATTGTATGAACTTAAGTCTTCTTTTTTCAAAATCATATAAAAATCTTTTTGTTTTAAATTTATGAATAATTTACTTTGTATTTTTTATAGAATTTTTTTCTGTTTTCCTTGTTCTTTAAACATGAAATCAATGAAAATTTGTAATTATTAAAAAATAAAGATATTTGTAGTTTCAAATTTTTGTCAAGAAATTGATTAGGATTCTTTTTTGATAATTTTATTGACAGTAAATATTATTAAACATTTTAATTTAAAATCTTTGCAATTCATAAGGGTTTTAACATTTTATTATTTAAGGAATTACTGCAACTATTTTGTCTTGATGTCTAAGTTTTAAAAATCAAAAATTTTTGCTAGAACTTTGTTGATATCGTTTACTAACTGCCTGAATATTAAATTTTAAACATTTTTTTAATTTAAATATATACTACAGTCAAAATACGGGGGGGAGGAGGTTGTATTTTTACTGACGAACATGAGATTTGCTATACTATATGTTTTTTGGGTCGCTGAACACGAAAATCGGGGTCATTTCGTATAGAAATGGGGGCTTCACCCCTAAATTTGCAAAAAACTACCCCAAAATGGGGTGTTTTTTACATAGTTGCACTTTAGGCGCTCAGATTTGCTCCATATGGGTTTTTTGGGTCGCTGATTAAGAGGACACCGGAGATTGATTTTATATGCTAAAATAAGGCAATTTTCAACCGATCCAGTGGTCTTGTTTCTGGATGGATTTGGATGAAATATGGATAGAAATATTCGGAAACTAAAATAGTACCTCGGTACTAAGCATTTTTTCCAAAATTTCATTCTGATTTTCCTAAATTTTCTTTTTTTATGACGCGAAAACGTCGAAAATGCATATTTTTGGCATACAGAAAGTATACTTTTTATCGATTTTTTGAAATAAAACTCTTAGTACCGAGTTTAATTAAAGCCTGTTGATTACTTTTTCTCAAAGAAAAATAAAAATTATTGACTAATAAAATCGCTGGGTTGGATGAAAATGTCTCTTTTTTGCAGAATTTTCCGACATATTTTCGCTGTTTTATACCGCCCTCTATATACTGAACTACGGGAAAAACCCCGTAGATTTATAAACAAACTTCGAGTTATGATTATGGGGTTATGTTTTGGGTAAATATACGTTTTTGATATTAAAAAATATTTGTTTATTGATACTTCAGTTAAATTAAATTCAGGAAAATAACATTTATAGACTATAAATTATAGTTCATAAACAGCTGGGTACGCGTGCCCTTCTTTCCATAAAGAATTTTTATATTCTGTCATCAGTGTGATTATATAATAAAAATTATCTTGGTTCTTGTATGTTGTGAAAGTTTGTTTTAACCAAGTCTCAATTTGTTTGTCCAAAGGAGTACCTAATTTACTTGATCAGGTAAGATTTGATTCAAAAACATAAATATTTATAAAATATTAATTTTCATTTTCACAGTAAAAATTTTAGTTAAAGAATCCATGAACTATGGGTAGATATCAATATTCTGTCAACAAAATCTTTAATTTAGCATTAAAATAGTTGGAGACTAAACTTAAAAAAATTAATAAATGTGGAGCTTATTTTTTGCTAATGTCAGATATGAGTCCAACCTTAGGAAACTTATTTTACACATCGATCGCTATCAAAAATATTAATGCTTGAAAATTGTGGAGTATTAAAAGGAATTTCTCCAGCTTTATTAATTAGAAAAAGTACGTGTCAGACAATCAACAAAAGCATTTAAATTAATAGGTCGGTTTTTTATTGTCTCAGAGTTAACTTTTTTTTTCCTTATATTTTACCAGTAATGTTATTTAAAGGGAAGCATGTTTGCAGATCTGCTACATTATCAAGAGGTCCTGAAATTTATGGGCGATCAAGTCTTGAGTACTTTTTTGCAGCTGGAGATGAAACTACAAGGATGGTACACAAAGTTGACTAATCCAAAGCTGGAGATTCTATGCTTAGTGATTGGCAACTTTTTAATAAAGTTCGAAATCATGATATCAAACTTATGAAGACATTGAATGTTGGCACAATAATAGATTTTATGGTTGAAAAAAAGAAAGTAAAGTTTGGAATAAAGTATAAGTCATTCATTAAATTTAATTAAACTTGTATGTGAATAAGACAAATAAATTTTCTATCTATGTCTATAGTGTTACTTCTTCTGAAAAAGTAGATAAAGAAAGATATTCAGAATTTACAATAGTATTACTTCCATATCCAGAGTGTGAATTTTTTAAGGCATTTCGTGAAAATAACTATTTAGTTTAAGGTTTTGTATTTGATTGGTCTCAAACTAACGTTGGTGCTGATATCGACGTTCTTAAAGATCATATATCGTCTCAACTTTGTATAAATTTGGAGCAGTATCAAATTTGGGACTTGGATAATTTAACTAAAAATTATTTTTAGCTAATTTTAAGATATCTTACTGATAGTAGTGGAGGTATATTAATTCATTGTTATCAGGTAACAATTTACTAGAAAAAGTCTTATAATTATATGTAGAAAGCTTTTTTATTTTAAAAATGCATAAATTAATTTTTTAATAGGTTGGGACCGCACTCTGCTTTATATTTCTTTTTTGACAATAAGTTTATGGGAGGATGGTGCAATTCATACCTCTTTTAATGCCCATCAAATATTGTAATTTACAATATCATATGACTGGATGCTTTTCGGTCAAGATCTTCAGGACAGACAATCTAAAGGCGAAGAAATATTTTATTTTTGTTTTTACTTTTTAAATAGTTGTTGCAGTATTATTAGCCAAAATAGTCGTGATAGCGTTGATAATAACCCACCGAATCTAATTCATTGTAGCTCTGTTGGAAGTCAAGAAGACATTCTGCAATGGGTAAGATTTGAAGAAATTCAAATTAAAAATTTTTGACATAAATTAATAAATAATAAATTTAAATTAATAAATAATAAATTTTACAACAACGTAATGTTAAGGTATTCATATTCATCTCCAAATAAAGATTTATTGAATCAAGGTTCAAGATCTCCACTGTCAAATCGAACTTCCCCTGAAGCAGTTCCAATACCTGGGAGATTTTGACAGCTTAATGAATCCTCATCTTCTGGAGGTTCTTGGCAATTAATTTCAAGAACAGTAAGCTTAAGAGGTTCAACTTCATCTAACAATACAAATCCTGAAGGTGTAACAAGTTCGAGCTGTTTTACTAACCCTGGTCAGTCATCTCAAGAATCAAGTACCAAAATTATAGAAGATACCGATTTATTTCAGTTAGAAAAAAAGCACTTTTATTTTTAAAATAAAATTTTTTTAATTACGTAACTATTCTAATTTTTTTTTAGTTCATCAAGAAGACATAAAATAGGCTGGCATGTTTGAGACAAGTATTTTACACAGTATATAATCAAAGATAACTCTGACGTGATTGGTTTTGATCAATTGTTAGGTAATTTTGCCAAAAAAGTGTGCATTTTATCAGTTCAAAGAACTGCTTTGTGGCAAGAGGATTGTTTTGCAACAAAAAAAATTATTTAATTTTGAGGATAATGTTAAGATGCCCTTAAAATTATTGCTTTAAAAAAATAAGTTATTAAATTTTTATAATTTTTTGAGGATGGATCGAGTTTTATAATGCAAAAATTATTTGAATAAGAGCACTGGACGCAAAATAAGCTTCATAATTTTGTACATATGTGAAAAATTAATAATATATTTCATTTCTGTAATTTTGAGTAAATATGCGTTTTATAAAATCAAAGTGAAAAATTTTTAATGAAAGTATCTGAAATATGAATTTATAATTTTCAAATTAAATTTTTTTTCTTTGATTATCATAATTATTGTTTACTCAATTCACTTTAAAATCAATGTAAATAGTTTATTTATTTATTCAGATAGTTATTTTATAAGCATTTACACATTATTTATTAACTTCTTTATATGTATAAAGAAAATCTTACATTAAACATTATTTTTTTATTATTTAATTTTTTGGGGTTATACGTTAAATGTTTTATCAAATAATTAATTATGAATATTACTTTTTTATGTAAAAATTTTATTTTTTTTTCCCTTAAATGTATAAATAAGTTATAAATATTTATAAAAACAAAATTTCCGATCTTGAAAAAATATAAAAAATGTTTTTGATAGAATATAAAAAAATATGTTGTCATTATTTTTAAACTATAAAATTAAGTTTAAGTACCATTTTCTTAAAGTTATAAATTCATTAAAGGAACGATTCTTGATGGTGTAACAATTTCTCTACACAAAGGACAACGATTTCTAGCACGAAGCCATTCAGCTAAACAATTCCAACAAAATAAATGACCACAAGGAGTCGTTGTATTAGGTACTTTTTCTAAACATAGTTGACATCTGCTACTTACGATGGAATCTAATTCTTTGTCAATATATATATTTTCTGCTGTAATTTTTCTTGTCTGCCATAGTCTAAATATGCATTGTACGATTGTGACTAAGCCTAATATATTTAATCCCCAATTTACACTTTTGTTTGAACGTGGACCATAAACCTATAACAAGTTTAAATATTATAAATTTTTATTCTTCAACTTAGCAATTATGATGAAAGTTACCTTAACAAAATCAATGCCAGTAATTCTTCTGCTTATACTATAATATCTACCATAAATATAAAATAGACCTCTGTGGGCTAATATTATAATGGGTACTAAATGCTGTAATCTAACTAAACTAATATTTAAAAATTTAATAGCCTTGGAGTTAATTGACTATTTGGTTCGTTAATTTTTTTTTGAAACCTTTCTAAAATTTTCAAGACTATTTTTTCTCCAAAACATTCAAGCATAGCTGCCATGAATCTGGTCTAAAAAATAAAAACAATAATTAACTAAAGTTTATTATATCTTTGAAGTTTCGAAAACTTAATCTTACCATGAAAGAAGGAACTTTTCTTTTACTTAAAGTTGCTTGAACAATGCCCGTATACTCTTCTCCAAGAGTTTGATTTTTTGAACCAGTTGTGACAAGAAAATAAAATAATTTTGCTGGTACTTCTGATTTTGTAAGTGAATTTTCTTATCTGTAATACAACTGGTTAAACAAAGATTGTTTTACATGGCATCGTCACACTTATTCTGTAGTTTGAAATAATATAAAGCCGTAGAATATCAATGAAAAAGTAAATATGTAGTACATTGAAATAATAATAATTTATCATTGGATATAAAATGAATTTTAGAGGTTTGCAGAGGAAATAACAGTGTCCCTTGGTTTTGATGTGGTGGTTTCAATAATATAGAATAACCCAAGGCCTTAGAATATTTTTATAACTTGTCCAACAGTCCTGAAAAAAAACGAAGTAATTATTGAATAAACACTATTTATCTTTAATTGAATATTGTTTTTTTTAATTAAAAACTTGCACTGTGATATATCTCATCTATTTATCCTCTTGCATTATCTATCTTCAGTCTCCATGTTAAATTTACTTTACAAGAATAATTAGGAAGGAGAAAGAAAGAGAGAGAGAGAGATGGAACTACTTTAATTTATATCACGTGGTGCAACAAAACCGGCAAAATAAACAAGCTTTGAAAATATTGAATCAAATTTTAATTCAATATTATTATTCCTAAAAAAAATGTTTTATTATTCATATATTTTTATTGGAATAAAGTACAAATAATTTTTTTAAGTAAATGCCGAAAAATATTAGTTGTATGAAAACAAAGACATTAATTCCCTGAAATTTCTGTCATCTTCTGGAATACCTTCGGAATGAAAATAAACCGCATGCATGTATATGTGTTTCCCCTCTCGCCGTGAAATGAAACCGCTGTTACACCCGAGTATCTTAAAAAATTTTATTTTATTTTTTAATTTTTCATCCTGAACAATTTTCCGATTTTCTAATTTTCTGGACCAAAAAACATGAAAAAAAAAACTTTCTACATTACCTAGTTTTCAAGGTTGAGAAAAACTTTTTCATTAATGAAAATTTTTATTTTTTTGCCCTAGCATATTTTCCTGATTTCCCAAGATGGCGGACTAAATACATGTCAGAATAAGCATTGTACATTGTCTGGGGGTTTTCAAGGTTGAGATAAACTTTTTAATAATGAAAAATTTCATTTTTTCCCTCTATCTTATTTTCTGATTTTCCAACATGGCGGAACAAAAAACATGAAAAGAGGAACTATCTTTATTACCCTGAGGTTTTCAAAGTTGGGAAAAAAGTTTTTAATTATGAAAATGTTCATATTTTTACCCTAGAATATTTTCCGATTTTCAAAGATGGCGGAACAAAAACATGAAAAAAAGAACTTTTTTACATTACCTGGGGGCTTTCAAGGTTGAAAAAATCGTTTTTTTTTATGAAAATTATTATTTTTTATTTGCCCCATCATGTTTTCCAATTTTCCAATATATTGGACTAAAACATGTCAGGATAAGTTTTTAACATGTAACATGTTTATAGGGAGGGGGTACCTCAGATCTTGAAAATTAATGGTAGATTTGTCCGGTTTAAGTGGGTGGGTCAAATTTATCTGGATTAAGGGGACGGGGTCAAATGAGAATAATTTCAATTTACGAACTTTGAAAAATCTGTTAGGGACTTTGAATAATACTGGTTTATGAGCTTAGAATAATATCGATGTAGGGACTTAGAATAATTCAGGTTTAGGGACTTGGAATAATTTTGATTTAGAGATCTAGAATAATACGTGCTTAGGGAATCAGAATAGTTTGGGTTTAGAATCTCAACATCTATATAGTAAGGTGAAAATTAAAAATTATAAAATTAGAAAATTGTATTGTAACGTTGCGTAACATTTGCATTATACCTAGCCCTCAGCTGGAAGTAAACATGGTCCATGCATTTAGGCTGTGTTTACACAAACCGGTTATAAGTTTTTTACATTGCTTAGGGGTTTTCAAGGTTGATAAAAACGTTTTCATTGATGAAAACGGTTGCTTTTTTTCCCCAGCATATTTTTCAATTTTCCAAGATGGCGGACCACAAAACATGTCAGAATAAGCTTTGTAATAAGCTTTGTACATTTTCTGGGGGGTTTTTAAGGTTAGAATAAACTTTTTATTTATCAAAATTTTAATTTTTTCACCCTAGCTGATTTTCCAATATGGCGGAACAAAAAAAATAAAAAGATGAACTATCTATATTACCTAAGGGTTTCCAAGGTTGAGAAAAAAGTTTTCAATTATGAAAATTTTCATATTTTTACCCTAGCATATTTTCCGATTTTCCAGATGTCAAAACAAAAATATGAGAAAAAGAAGTTTATATATTACCTGGGGGTTTTCAAAGTTGAGAAAAACGTTTTTTGATGAAAATATTGATGAAAATTTGTATATTTTTGGTCCCAGCATATTTTCATTTTCTAATTTTACAATAATAGGTGGAACAAAAAACATGTTAGAATAAGCTTTTTACATTGCCTGGAAGGGGGGGGGGGTCGAGGATGAGTTTTTAATGATTTTTTATTTTTTCACCATACCATACAAAAATTATATCAAATATTGGATTGTATTTATGAATAAAAATGGGTTACAGGGGGCCAAGCTTTAAATTAATAGATAGTATAAGTGATTATATAAGAGATACTAGGAGAAAAGATGCTAAGGCAATAATGTTAAAATTTACATGAATGAAAAAGATGGTTCATTTTCATCCCGATCGAATACCTTCCAAGTTATTCAATGAGATGACAGAAATTTCAGGGAGTTATAACTCTCTGAGTCAAGGAGTAGTATTATTACGTGGTTATTTTTGTCAGAGATATGAAAATAAGAATTTATAAAAATAAATATGTATATAAAAATAAAATAATCAAAAGTAAAAATAAATAAAATAACATTATTAAACCCAATGTTTCATTAGTATTGCCTGAGCTGAATGGAAATAATTATTTTATAATAATAATTAAATAATTATTTTTACTAATCTCTCTCTCTCTCTTTCTCTCTAACAAAAATAACCACGTAGTCTGACTCCCTGTTTTAGAGAGTTAACTCTCTGATTTAGGGAGTTAACTCCCTGATTTAGAGAGTCCGACTTTCTGAATAAAATAAATTATAAACATGAAAAAAGAAACTTTCCACATTACCTGGGGGTTTTCGAGGTTGAGAAAAACGTTTTTATTAAAGAAAATTTTCATTTTTTTACCCCAGCATATTTTCCCATTTTCCAAGATAGCAGATCGTAAAAAATATAAAAAAAACTTTCTACATTACACGGGGGTTTTCCAGGTTGAGAAAAACGTTTTTATGAATGAAAAGTTTCTTTTTCTCAATATTTTCCGATTTTCCAAAATGGCGGATCAAAAAACTGAAAAAAAGGAACTTTCTACATTACCTGGGGGCTTTTGAGGTTGAGAAAAATGTTTTTATGAATGAAAAGATTAATTTTTTCACCCCAGCATATTTCCGATTTTCCAAGATGGTGGATCTAAAAACTGAAAAAAAGGAACTTTCTACGTTACCTGGGGGTTTTCGAGGTTGAGAAAAAGGTTTTTATTAATGAAAATTTTCTTTTTTTTACCCCAGAATATTTTCCGATTTTCCAAGATGGCGGATCGTAAAATATAAAAAAAACTTTATACATTACACGGATGTGTTCCAGGTTGAGAAAAACGAATTTATAAATGAAAATTTTCTTCTTTTCACTCCTGATTATTTTCCGCTTTTCCAAGATAGCGGATCAAAAAACTGAAAAATGTTTATTCAGAAATAAAGTCACTGAATTTAGGAAAATATACGATATGATTATTTTTATTAGCTATTTTTGTTCCACTATCTTGGAAAATCGGAAATATGCTGGGATGAAAAAATTAAACTTTTCATTAATAAAAACGTTTTTCTCAACCTCAAAAGCCCCCAGGTAATGTAGAAAGTTCCTTTTTTCAGTTTTTAGATCCGCCATTTTGGAAAATCGGAAAATATTCACGAGTGAAAAAAAGAAAATTTTCATTTATAAATTCGTTTTTCTCAACCTCTAAAACCCCCCAAATAATATAGATAGTTCCTTTTTTCAGTTTTTGGATCCACCATCTTGGAAAATCAGAAAATATTCAAGAGTGAAAAACAGAAAATTTTCATTTATAAATTCGTTTTTCTCAACCTCTAAAACCCCCAGGTAATACAGAAAGTTCCTTTTTTCAGTTTTTTGAACCGCCATCTTGGATAATTGGAAAATATTCAGGATTGATAATGATAATGAAAATGAAAATAATGATAATGAAAATTTTCATTTATAAATTCGTTTTTCTCAACCTCTAAAACTCCCAGGTAATGTAGAAAGTTCCTTTTTTTCAATTTTTTGATCCGCCATCTTGGAAAATCGGAAAATATTCACGAGTGAAAAAAAGTAACTTTTCATTCATAAAAACGTTTTTATCAACCTGGAAAACCCCCGGTTAATGTATAAAGTTTTTTAAAAATATTTTTCGATCCGCCATTTTGGAAAATCGGAAAATATTCAGGAGCGAAGAAAAGAAACTTTTCATTCATAAAAACGTTTTTCTCAACCTGGAAAACCCCCGTGTAATGTAGAAAGTTTTTTTTATATATTTTACGATCTGCCATCCTGGAAAATGGGAAAATATGCTGGGGTAAAAAAATGAAAATTTTCTTTAATAAAAACGTATTTCTCAACCTCGAAAACCCCCAGGTAATGTGGAAAGTTTCTTTTTTCATGTTTTTAATTTATTTTATTCAGAGAGTCGGACTCTCTAAATCAGGGAGTTAAGTCTCTAAAACAGGGAGTCGGACTCCCTGATTTAGGGAGTCGGACTACGTGGTTATTTTTATTAGAGCTATTTCTCTCTGACCGCCGTACACTGATTCAGAAAAAAGAAGCGGCAAAAAATTAGCTCCAAGCGAGGTTTTAATGAATTTCGATGCGGTTTGCGGCATTCAGTTCCTAAAAATGTGTATTTACCGAAAAGTATGACAAGAATTTCTGATTATTTGAATTTTCACCCCTTAAGTACTTAAAACTACCCCTAAATAAGAGTTTTTTTATAACATTAATTTCTTGCAAAAATTAGTTGCCAATAACTTTAATAACTTTTATAAACCTTAAAAATTGTGAATTTTCATGAATTTAAAGTAGAAGAAAAAAAACTGCCCCTAGTAAAACCCAAAGTACCTCTGAAAGTAAGGCTTATTTGCATGTGCAACTCAATTTCTTTGAGTAGTTTCAGAGGTACTTTGGGTTTTAGTAGGAGCAGTTTTTATTCTTCTACTTTAAATTCATGAAAATTCACAATTTTTAATGTTTATAAAAGTTATAAAAGTGATTGGTAACTAATTTTTGCAAAAAATTAATGTTATAAAAAAACTCTTATTTAGGGGTAATTTTAAGTACTTTAGGGGTGAAAATTCAAACACTCAGAAATTCTTGTCATACTTTTCGGTAAATACACATTTTTAGGAACTGAATGCCGCAAATCACATCAAAATTCATGAAAACTTCGCTTGAAGCTAATTTTTCTCCGCTTTTTTTTTTCTGAATCAGTGTGCGCCGTCATAAAAAATTTTAAAATTTCTATTTATGAACGTTTCCACTTTATGTCTAGTTCCTCTGTTCCTTCGTTTATATTACTGACAAATTACAACTGTACTAAGTGTTAACATTTTCAAATTTAAATTGAAATTCAAACGTTTCACTTACACTTCAAGCTTTTTGTAATGATTATTTCTTTTAAATACTTTTACTTGATTATTATTTTTTTTACATATGGTATAAAATAGCAAAAAATGTATGTTAAAAATAAACAGAGATATGTATAAATATTATATTATCGCATTATAAAGAAGTATACCTATATCTCTGTACCTGTAGTTTCTATCATAAAACCATTATTTTTAAATAAATATATTTATATATTTTCAGGTTATAACTTTTAAAACTATTAATTAGACATCAGAATGAATAATTTTTCTGACAAAACATAATATTTTTATTTTTCATAAAAACTTAATATAAGCGCATGCAGTAAAAAAGATCAATACGTAAATAACCAACACCTTTTACAATTATTTAATAATTTTTTTTATTAAACCTAGATTTTTAATAATAAGTTTTTTCGAAAAATAAAAAAAGTTTTTTAAACAAACTTTAAATTGAGGTTGCTGTTTATGTACTCTTTGATTATAAAATATATCTAGCTTTATTGAAATAGTATTAATATGGAATCTACTGTATTTTTTGTTAAAAAAGGCCCCTCCACCGCCTTTTCTAGTGACACACGACCAAAAATATTGTGCCTCCTTTTTCAAATTTAACTATTATTTGCATTCTTTATTTTTATAATAAATTACTAAATTACCAAAAGCAATAAATTTTGTCAAAAAATTATCCATCCTCTTTTTTGTTATTAAACCTTTTTCTCTTCATAAATAAAATGTTTTTAATTTTTTATTCAGTACGAATTACAACTTTTAGGCATGCATTCAATTTCATCTTTGTTATCAGTCAACGTACCTATAGTTACATTTTGAGACAAGAAATTAATAATTCTTACTTATCTATTTATCATGCAGTTTCCATAACCTCAGAATATTCTTTTACGAGGAAATAAAAAGAAATATTTAAAAAAAAATAATTTACTGCTATTTCTTACAAGTGTAAATAAAAAATTTCATTTTTGCAAGAAGCCTTTTTAAATTCATAATTTTTAAATGACTTATGTTTAAAGTGATTATTTATGGAAATAAAAAAAAATGTATTTAAAAAATTTTTAAATTACATTTTTGTAAAAAATTGAAGTAATCAATCATTTTCAGATTATTTTCTTATAAACAAATTTATCAACAAAAGTTTATATGTGCATATTAAATAGAATTTTTTATTTATAAAAAAAATCATTCATCTGTATCATTTACCATAAATTTAACTATTTGTATTTGTAATTTTAAATCATGCATATATTTATTAGAAAATAAAAAAGTTAAGGCTTTTAAGCAATAGGAAAGGGAGATAAAGTTTTACTTCTAAGTATGTCTGCAAAATGCATGCGTATTAAATCCCTATGTGCATACTGTAATTTGCTTGGATCTTGTCCATCAATAAGTGATAGTAAAAATGCAGTGGCATATGCTCCACAGCTGGTAAAATCAGGTTGCTCTACCTTCATCTTTATAAATTTAATATTTTCTGTAGGAAGCAATGGAAATCTCACCTTACAGTATTTAAATTCATTAAAAGTTAGTCTTTTATTTTTTAGTCCTTCATCAGTCGAACAATTCAAACTGTCATATATACGCAAAGTTGCAATATTTTGTGCATTTTTTTCATAAGCAACTGTTCTCCAATGATTATTAGTTATGGTTCCAATAATTTGAAAAGTTTTAATGCAATCATCAGAAATAGGCTCAGCAAAATCACTATCGTTTACATAATCAACATTCTCCATAGGGAACTGAGGAAATTTTGCTTTGACTAAACGAATCACAATATCCAACATTTCATCACAAATCCCTATTGTTATATCTTCTGCTTCTTCTGGATTGTTGTATAATTCGCGATTATCATAAAACATTCTGGTGGTTTCCACATAAAACAAATGATCAGGCCTTCGTTCTGTTGTACTTGGTTCAGTAATGACGACGTTTTCTTTAGGCTGATTTGCAACATCTTTTGAACTATCATTATTTAACGATCCCCGTTTATTAGGCTGTTTTTTTCTTTTATTAATTGATTTTGATGACTTATCCGTGGAATTATTGTTTTTTAAGCGTTTGGCCTCCTGAGCATCCTTTATACGTTTGGGATCTTTTGCTTGTCGGCCTGAAAGTTTGTATTGATTTATAATCTCTACCAATAAACCATCTTCCCAAAATGCTTTCAGTTTTGGAAACATTTTTTTTTGGAAAAATTCATTATTTTTTAGTATCATCAAATAATGGCAATCAACTAGAGTCCAAACGCAAAAAATACCATAACTTCTCTTTGCTGTTCGTAATTGCAATTGTAATTGATAATAGTACTTATGGTTTGTATTAATTTCGCTTAAATCTTCATTTTTAAAAATGGAACATATTTGAGCATTTTTCTGATCATAAGCTTCTTTTATGGTTAAATTTTGTGCAGAAAATATGCATTTTATCTCCACCAAACCTCCCCCATCATCTTCAGGATTTTTTTTCAAGATTTTTTCTTGTGCATCTACAATAAGAGCATCTGGAGTTGCACCCAGCCATTCGTATTCTGCATCTATGTACAATCCACAAGGTATTAAGAGTATTTCTGAGGAATTAAAATCTTTTTGTAACATTGTCTGTAATTGATTTCTAGCATTTTTTTCATTATCTAGTCCAAAATCAATAGCGGGACCTGTTTTTTGTTTCGGATAATGGATTTCAGTGATTTTTCTGTCGTAAGATGTGTCTGGTCTCATGTGGCATATTTCTCCGGCATGAGACGCCGTAATAATAAATTTTTTTCTTATTTCCCATGTGCTACATTTTGATTGCTCTATTGTTTCTTTAGCAAATTGAAGCCTATTCTTTTGATATTTCTTTAATTCGGCTATTATTTCTTGTTTTCTTAGCTCTTGTTCTTTATCTGATAATTCAGGTAATTCATGTCGGGGTCCATAATAAACTAGGCAGCCTTCTTGTTGAGCTTGAGTTCTTTTTCGTCCTTTAGCATGGCGCAATCTTTGATTATAATCATTTTTTTCCTTTATTTGAGTCTCAGTTTTTTTAACATAAAACGGTACATCATCATTTGCTGCTTTATAGTACTCAGCCATTGGTTCTTTTGTATTATGCTGCAGAACTGCACAGAGACCCTTGACATGTACCTGACCTCGCTGTCCTAAAAATTTTCTCTTTCCTACAAAAATCATTGCTATTAAATTGTTAGCAGATTCTACAGAATTCGTTGTAAATCCATATAGCAAACTTGAAGAATGGTAACTTAAATTAGTCAAAATATTTTTTATTTTCTCAAATACTTTATATTTCGTTAACAAAGTAATCACATCCTGATCTTCTTTATCAATCAATTCAGAAAAACATTCTCGTTGTATATTTCCTTTTCCAGCAATAACTACCGAACAATTGGAGTGATCACCAAAAAAATGATAAGGTAGCGTCTGAATATCTTTTCTCAAACATAAAATTTGGTCTTCAAACTTCTCTGCACTTGAACGCCATCTTTCTGCCCTAGCATTTACTTCCTCTCTCATTTGTAAAACAACGTCTTGAGTAATCATTTGACGAGCTTGTATATATTCTTTATTTCTTAAGTAATTCGGATCAACAGCACTGTATATGCAACTCAAACTTTTGCAAGTTCCTCTAAATAAATGGTTGCAGCATTCAATTTTTTCAGGTCTGATTCCTAAATGCTCATATGGATTGAACTTTGTTAGTTCAGCCTCAAAGTTGCTATCACCGTCTCCAATGTATACTTCATAAACTAAGTTATGATCAGGTATACTTTGCTTGAATCCATCTAATAACCCCTTGCTCTCCATTTGAGTTGATGGTTTACTGGGATCAAAATTTCGGTAGCATTGATGATCCTTTGGTATCTCGTTGTTCGTTTCTGCCTTCACACATATAATGCAAAATTTGTTGAATACTCCAATAAATAAAATCTTTTTTGTTTCATGTCCAATAATTAGAACAATTCCATACTGAGAATCGTATTGTGTACCGTAACTTCGTTTTCCCCACCATCCGTCAACTTCAACTTTTACTCTCCCATACCTGCCACATTTAGTCATTTGTTTTTTTTCCTTCGCGATTTCAAATTCTTTTTCTCCAGCCCTTTTCATGCATTCTTTTGCAGCTTCTAAGTATTGAGGAATAGACTCCTCTGCATAAAAAGTAAAAGTTTTATCACTCATAAAATGTATCTTACAGCCAGAAAATATTTTCTTAAGTTCTGTGAATCCAGGACCTGCAACAAGTGCACTAGCAACTAATGCTTCATTAGCATTAATAATATCTCCCGGGTTTTCCGACCAAATTGTACATTCATACTTACAAAATGAACATTGAAAATGAAAATTAGTCTTTAGACCACGGTATGTTTTTTTTATCATTTTAAAATCTTTAAGGTCGCAATCAAGTTTTTGTTTATGATTTGAATAACATCGATTATAAATATCCAAAAAATATTCCATATCCACAACACTTTTCTCTTTCAGGACCTCATTTTCAACTTTATTCGTGATTTCGTCATTTTCAATTGTTTCATCATGATAAGCCTCAGACACTTCGTTCAACAATGCACCATTGACATCAAAAAATTTGTCGTATTCAGAATGCTTTTCAGATGACTTAGTAATTAAAGTAGTTTTAATCTGTTGTTTAGGCTTATATTGTTTCGTAACTTTCTGAACAATTAAATGATCTTCATCAATCGCGTTATCAGCATCATTATCATTTTGGAAATTTAAACAACTATCATCCAAACTTTTATCAGACATACTAGCTAGATAATTATTGCCTTCAACTGGTACAGAAATTTTGCCAGTAAGATTGTTTTCTTGGTTGCTATTATAACCTGAATTCTCAATGTTCGAATGGTCTTTACTACTAGTATGTTCTGTTCTAGCATTATTGTCATTAATTACCGACCCAGGATTAGAAACAAAATTCTTTGCTGCATCATTCTTATTCTGAGATTTCTTACTTGCTTGCCTACAATAAGAAGTATAAAAAATTTTTATTTATAAAAATATTTGTTATCAACTATAAATTTCTATTTAAAAGGTTGCTGCCAATTCAGTCCGGGAGCAGTGGACGAAAGTGCCGCTAACGGTTAGTATCTAAACTCAAGTGCTAATATTAAACATTGATTCTTATGGAGAAGCAAATAAAATTAATGAATAAAATTATTAAATTATTAATTTTGAACGTAATTATTATAAATAAATTCAAATTTTTTTTTTTTATAAAACACAATATTATATAAATGTGAATACGTTATAAGAGTATAATAATAATACTACAGTATAGAATTGTTTACGCGAAATTTCGGAGTCAAAAAATTGGAGAAATGTTTTCTTGTAAATATTGTTAATGAAATTTGGAAGCATATAAATGAAATGATTTTTTTAATACTATTTTATTTTAACGCAGATTACTTTAAAACTAAAGGGAAAAAGGGATTCAATAAATGCTGTTTTATATAAACAATTATATAAACAATATACAAATAATATTGATATCAATAATGTTTTTCATCAAAATTCCTTCTGAAAATAGTCATTTTCCTCATCTTGCTGCTAGAAGTTACAGAAAATTACTAAAGTAGTTCTAATACATGCACATTTAATAGTTTTAAATCCTGCTGATATTTGTAATTCTTTGCATTCTTTAATATGAAAAGCTTCGCGACAAGCTCTCTTCCTTTTTTTTTTGACCTCAGAGTTGACCTAAACTAAAATAATAATTATTGATTCTATAAAAAATAAACTAAATTTGATCGTTATATTTTTATTAATTTAACCAATAAATTGGTTAATTTCAAACTAAAATAGGAACGTAACAGTGTTTTGCCATAGTGTATTAGGTTTGCTCGTCAGTTGACTCCTAATACACCTTATCTAGACACCGTTTAATTATTTAAAAAACAAAAAATATTAAAAAAATAAAATTATTTTTTTTTTTTTTTTTTTTTTTAAATGAAATTATTAAATTGATTTTTTATTATACACTCATTTATAATAATTACCATAAAAATTAATAATTTAATAATTTAATTCAATTAATTTTATTCGTTTCCCCATAAGAATCAATGTTTATTATTAGCACTTCAGTTGAAATACTAACTGCTGGTGGTGCTTTCGTCAACTTATCACGGACTGAATACTCTAGATTTTTATACACATTTTTTTTTTAACATAAAAGATATATCGTTCATAAAATATATTTTATCGTATTTAAAGTTTCAGAAAATTTATTTTTGAATAAGAGTTTATCTAAAAATAGAGAAAATAAAGCTTTTTTAAAAATATTATTTAGAGCTTTTGCTCAATCATTCAGCGAGAACAATCGAGACAACATACATCCATACACACGCAAATACACACGTACATATTTATTTTTTAAAACTGGTTGTTAGCTTCCTTTGCAAAACGTACTTGTACACTCAGAAAGTATAAGAGATAGAACGTCCGTAAATTTAAGGACGAATCCTTTGTATTATAAAAACAGAAAGAACGGCATTCTTAAAATGATAATTTGTAAACAACAGGGACATATAAAGGTAATTATAGGGGGTATATGAAAGAAAAAAAATAAATAAAAAAAATAAAAAGAATAAAAAATAGCTAAATTTAATTATGTTTAATTATGTTTGATTTTAGCAGGTTACTTTGTTTTTATTTTTTTTACAGCATCACAGAGGCTTCTAAAGTTTTACCCAGGAAGGTTATGAATGTAAAATTTCCCGAGAAATTCGAAAATCAAGTCAGATTTTTCATTTTCTATCAGGAAAAGCGAGAAAATTGGAAATTTCAGAAAATGAACAATTTTCAAAATCATTTTTTTGAGCCTATAATAGATTTTTTAATTTATTTTATATTTAATTTATTTATTTGTTTTAAAAGGCAAATGTGTCAAAAAAGGAGTTTACCAGCATGAAAAGTATGGGAAAACACATGTAAAAAAATAAAAAAAAAAAAGTGAAGGTTTTTGATAAATTTGTATTTTACAGTTTCCTTTAGTTTTTCCGATTTTCCGGCTTTTCCTGAGGTTTTTCCGAAAAAGTATGGCCAGATTCGGATTGGGCGGGAATTTTAACTACCTACGTTTATATAGAAAATATTTTTAGGCTTATTTAGGGCGTCCAGAAAATAAAAAAGAAACGGGTAGCTGATAATTCGAAAAAAATCAAAATTGGAAAAACAGCTGCCAAATCGCAACGAAGCCACCTAGAGCCTTAAAAATTGGCCAGTTACCAGATTTTTACATACCAAACACAAAGCAATTGGTGTTTTTAAAATCCAAGACATTGACCTCAGACTTGGGTAAAAATAGCTAAAAACTACCGCTATATGAAGAACTACAATAATGTTGCTTTTTTTTAATTTTTTGGTGAAAAGAATGTTCACGCAACATTTAAAAAAAACAGATACAACAAATCTAGTAAAAAAGGTTTTTACAAAATCAGTACTTCCATAACAAATAATTAGGTACTACGTCAAAAAAGAAAATAAACAATATATTCTTTTTATCATTTGAAGACAAAAATTTTGAGACAAAATTCTCAAAACTTAGGTAATCATCTGAGTCAAGAAATCGAGTAAAAACGATGTTTCTAAAATAAATACTTTTATAACAAAAAATTAGGTACTACATCTGAAAAAAAAAAAAAACAATAGTCTTTTTTGTATTTTTTGGTGGCAAAAATTTGAAGTCAAAAAGTTAGAAAAAATGAATTACCAAATTCGAGACATCAAATGAAAACGATATTTCTATATGTTAGGAGTTTTATAGAAAAAAATTAGGCACTGTGTCCAAATTATGAAATTATCATATTCAAAATATGAAGTAAAATCCATATATCCAGATACTAGAAAGTTCATGAACAAAAATGAGGTATACTACTTCCAAAAAGAAAAAAATAATGAAGTTTTTTTATCTTTTTGTGTGAAAAAATTTGAGAAAAAATTTTTTAAAAATTAAGTATTATAGATACGTCAAATTGAGTTAAAACGACGTTTCTAAAATTAATACTTTCATAGAATAAAGTTACTACGCCAAAAAAAAAAAAGGAAAAATTTTTAATTAAGGTCTTACGTATACGTCAGGATTTTTACCTATCGGCATCTTTGTCTTACACATGTATAAAAGTACGGATTGCAACTTTAAATAAATAAAAAAGTTTTTTCATTAATACTTAATTATTACTATTTTAAGCTTAAAAATAAATTTTATTAACTTAATTTTCGCATTAAATAAATTATTTATTATCTAAATAATATTATTTAATTATTTATAAAGAAAATAAATAAATAAAAAAATATAATAAATGACTCTACCTCAATAGCAGAATAAACGTTAATTTTTTGTACATTTTTTTAAGTAAAACCATAAAAAATGACGGTCGATTGTAAATTTTAAGGTCTCTTTTTATTTATTAGGACATTATTTATCAACTCATAAAAAAAATATCTAAGTTTTGTATTTTAAATGCTTTTTTTTCATTTTTTTAAATTCCCCATAAGAGCCTGTGTTAATTTTTTGTTTGTTTATTTATTTACTCAAAAACTGTGCGGTCAATTATTTAAAAAAAAATACGTGTAAAATTAATTTATATTTACTTTACTTTCTCCAAGTTTTAGCTTTTTTTTTGCATTTTACCCCGGACGTACGTAAGACTTTAAGATAAAAATTTTCAAAAAATTAATTATTAGATTCAGGATATCGATTAAAAACCATACTTCCAGATATTAATAATAAGGTATTAGAGTCAAATTATAAAAAAAAAAAAATATGTTTCAGATTATTTGGTGAAAAAATTAAAAAAAAAATAATTAGTTTTTAATATCAAAAAGTTTTAACATGTATTGATTATTGAATTTTATTTTATGCAAAAGGGTGGTTCGCCCCTTAAATTATAATAAATAAATAAATAAAAAAATAAATAAAGAAATAACTAAATAAATAGACAAATACCATAATGGTTGTAAAATATATTCGGTTATCCTCATACGTACATACATACTTACATACATACATATAGACACACACACACATACAGACTTTTTTAAAAACCGTTTTTGTAGCTTCCTGTGGTCCCAAAACGTCCTTATATGCCAAAAAATAAAAATTTCACCTATCACAATGGTTCCTCTATGAGGAACCAATAATAAAAAATGTTTAGTTGCTTAAACAGATAGGATATATTAAATATTCTTAAATTTTTAGTTTACAAATGCTCTCTTTTTCAGACCTGTAAAATAGAATTTAACCAGACCTTGAAACAAAAAATACTGCTTGGCTCATGTTGAAAACCACTTAATTTTTGGAGAAGCGCATATGGAGATAAACGTCTGTATAATAAGTTACAGCTATTTGTTTATAAATTTTATAGCATTCTAAACTTTTTTTATAAAAAATTAGCTAAAACTTATTAATGAATTGGATTAGAAAAAAATTTCCGTGCGCATCTCCACCTAAAATTAATTGGTCTTCGTCAATATGATCCTCGATATGATCCAAACACAATTTTGATTCTAAGAGCCTAAATCTGGAAATTCTGACGTTTATTACAAAAAAATAAATTCATACACCGTATTTGTTTAAACAAATATATAACATTTTTCATTTTTTGATAAAAAATTACGCAAATTATGGGCTGTTATTACACAATTATTGTAAAAAAATGTGGTTAATTTATTAATATTTTTTATTTTAAAAAATGCCGATGACTATAAGCAGCCTCCTAAATAATATATTATGTAGCTTCGTCCTGCGATTAATTATTGCTAAAATATACATAACCTTTGTTTATTGTGCATATAGTATTTTATAACAAGAGGATTTTATTTTTGTAATTCAAATTTATTTCTGTATTTATATAACAAAAATAAAAGAAAACAAATATTTTCTTGGATTATTATATTTGTAGGCAGATATGAAGTATTTGTTTAGGAATTTTTCTCAGGCGTGGATGAAGCTAATACATAACTATTTTCGACTAGAAACCATCGTGGATAGAGACCTTTACAATTATCCACGCCCAATAAAAATTCTTAATTAAATACTTTATGTTACATGTAAATATTCAGGATTTATTCATTTTCGCGTATAATATAACAAATTTAAGCGAATGGTGAAAAATAAATTATTGCATATCGACACCAGTGAAAATTATTGGAAAAAAATTTAGGTTCACTTTTTACTAATAATAATAATGAAATTATTATAATAACTCGCTGTGTATAGGTATTCAAATTACCCTGAAATAACAGCTTCCATTTTATTCATAATTTGTATTTATTATAAACAATAAAAATTAACTATTTTTTAAAAATTCTTACAAGCTTTTTATGCGATTTCTCATTGAAACTGGTCGAGAAGGGCGTTTAATTATCTTGCTTTTGGACAAATCGATGTTAATATGTCGTCCCATATTGTTAATTTTTCTTTTTAACGTTTTAATCACAGAAAGAAATACAAAATTAAAATTATATTAAGTAAATGCGTGCTATACGATTTTACTAAAAAATTAAGAATTTATTATTAATAGTTTGTTCCCTCGCAAAACAACTGAAAGTCAACAATGAGTAGTCACGTGATATACTTTCAACCTTAGCCGGCGAAAAAAAAACAATTTTATGATTTGACTATTTTTTTATATCTAAAATTATTAAATTTTACATTTTTGCGTGAAATCTCTTATATTTGTAACTTGAAACGTTCTCTCGGATCCTGCAAAAACAAGAGTTGACATGCATAATATGATACTTTGCGGCATATACAAAATCAAATCTTTTTGAATGCTGCCGCTTTTTGTTCCCCCCACCTTCTAATTTTCCACAATCCTTACAGCTTACCGCTCAAAGCTTGGATTATATTCTTCGTTTCGTATCTTTCGAGAGTCGTAATTCTATTAACTGCAAAATAAATTTTCGGATTGTGGACTTTTGTTAGTTAAGACTACTTTTTTAATACTGTATAATATGTCTGGAGGTAGAAGATCACTACAAGGTAATAAAATTTTCGTTAATTCGTTTATGAAGTTACTTTAACCTATAAGTTTTAAAAAATTCGCTGTGGCAGGAAATTCCGCCCAATTTAAAATACAAGGGTACATTGCGCCCATGCCGCAGCGAGTGTGTTAAATAAAATTTCAATTCCAAAAAAGAATACTTTTTATTAATTTTATATAATTTTATAATAATCAGTACTTTCATGGCCAGCGTGCCAAGAAGTAGCAATGGTTAATCCAGGACGTACTCGAGGACGCGGTCGAGGGCGCGGTTTTGGCCCACCTGCAATGAGTCCGTTTCCGGCAGATAATAATAACCATCGAACAGTAGCATTACGTCAATTACCACCACCTATAAATCCACCGGCTGTTCAAGTAGCTGGCCAGGGAATTTTACAACCACCACTTAATGTCATTCAGCCTATTCAGCAAGGTAATGCCATTCAGCCTATTCAGCAAGGTAATGTCATTCAGCCTATTCAGCAAGGTAATGCAGGTGAACATGCAAATAATGAAGTGGGCAACCAAGTCGCACTCGATCAGCAAGATCAAATTGAAGAAGTTAGAGATGATCGACAACTTCCACAACGTCAAGATCCCCAACAACAAAATATTGACGATGCTCAAGAAATTCAGCAAAATCAAGGGCCACCTGGACAACATCAAGTTGTACAGAATTTAGATAATAATTATCAAGCTCACCAGCAACAACAAATTCAAGTAGAAAATCCAATTTACCAAAATGCCCAAAACCTTATCAACAATGGTCAACCTCAACAAGTACGACAAATTTTTCAATACCAGCAACCAGGCCAGCTACCACCTCAATCCTATCATAATCAGAATAATTTTCAATATGCCCAGCCACAACTTCAATATCTCATGCAGGAAAATAATCAACATGGAGGCCAAATTCCTTTTCAGTATGCAATTTATCCTAATGGATATCGAGGTGGAATGGTTGGGCCTGGACAGCCTTCATTAGCAGGTCCACCTTCCAATAATAATTATCCATATTCTGAAAATCCATTCCTTATTGCTGGAGTTCCAACGCCCCAGATTATTTATTCAAATGAATTGAATGCCGAAATTGAATATGGTACACCATACGGTAATTACCAGCCGTTTGGTCAGCAAAGACATTATTACGTTAATCAAAACAGATTTAATCAGAGAACTCATCCTTATTATGCTAATAATCTTCCATCGACATTAGAAGACGCACATAGAATGCTACTAAATAAACAAAATGTAAGTGTAGTAAATGGTAAAAGGCTTATTTAACATAAATATTTTTTTAATTTTTGCAGACAATTTCACGTTTGAGGTTGGAAGTTCGAACATTAAATAAATTTTCCAGAAATTGGCAACAAAGATTTTAATTATATTCAGTTTATTTAAGATTTAATAGAAAAATGTGTTTTAAAAAAGATTTGTATTATTTTGAACGCATCAGTTGATTTTTTATTTTAAAAAATAAATAACATCTCTATGTTAGAACCATGGAGCTAAAATTTTCCTTTCAGATTATCTAGTTCCCTTTGATGCATAATTCTTCCCATTTTACTATTAAAAAATATTCCAGCATCATTATTGCTTCCTGGTTCTGCAACATCTGCAACTGTAATAGGCGTCTCATGCTGCTAAAACTACAGTGGAAAAAAGTTTGCTGTAATTGAAGTTCGTACTGCCAGATTTATGTGGAGCAATCATCTCAAAATTACTTAAAATTAGTAAAATAATATATTTATTAAATGATATATAAAAAGTATATATATATGTATAATATACTTACTAAATTTTAAAACAAGTATATTCTTTGCATGCAAAATTTTATATTTCTTAACTAATATTTAAAATTTTTAAGTTCTTTTTATCGGTTTCTTATATATTAAATAATATATTATTGAATTTAACTCGAGAACCCATATTGAAGTATATATTTTTAATTAAAAAATATTTTCTATATTTAATATTAGGTAATTTTTATTTAAAACAAAAAGTATATTATTAAACATATAATTATTTAACAAGTAAAACTGTTTACGCTGGATACTATAATATAGGTAAATATGTAATATGTATAGTATAATACATCGTAAAAAGAGCCTTATACTATACTATGGTATAATAATACTTTCCCCTCAAAATTGAGTGGGGTTGGAGCTGTGTGTGTAAGCCTTGCTGGGAACTCTTTATTGAAAAAAATCTTTAATTAAGAGATACTTAATACAATAATTGAATTATTATTAATTAATTTAAATAAACATTTATTCTGCAGAAATCATATGTATATGTATCAAAAGTTTATTTGCCTAAATTTTATTTTCTTCGTTCATGGAATATATAATCCAAGTAAAGGTTAGGTTTGATATATTTGTTATTTTTACTGGCTAAACAATCAATTTTTTACGAAGAAAGTGTGATAAGGTATAAATTTTATTAATTACATTTGTTTTTTAAGCTTATATTAATAACAAATTTAACTTAGAATATAAAAACTTTAAAGTTTAATTGTTGAGGAAGTCGAATCTTATTTTTGTTTGCAATTTTGCATTAGTTTTTGTTTTGTATAGAAATCAAATATACTTCATAACAAAAAATCTACATTTTATTTACAGCAATAAAGCATTGGTTATAGCGAGCTACGTTGGACGAAAAGAAGTTGTTTTTTTTGCTGTTCAGTTAGTGTTTTGAATAAGAAAATTTGGATTCAAGACATCACAAAAGTTGACGGATAACTCTGGAATATTTTTTCCTCTATACAAAAGAAAAAAAAAAAGTTCATATTGTCCCTCTAGCAAAATTTCTACTTGAGGGAAATATTTGTGACCCATTAAATTTAAGTAACAAGTAAGCTGAAGAAATTAATTGTGTTATGAATGCCGTTACTCTGAAATCGAGTCCTTTGCCAACTCCATACATGGTCCATTAAATTTAATAAACTGCAATGTTAATGTGAATATGAAAAACAGCTTATATCGTCATCAGTCAAAAAAATTACAAAGAAAAAAAGAAGAAAAAATTAAAAAAAACCTTAAATTTAAATGAAAACGTAGATGAAAGAATGAGATCGGAAGAGATAGTTCTATCAGAAGAAGATAAAGTAGAAGATAACGCAATGGACATCGAAACACCAGATTTTCAAAAAATTAATTCTCCTAGTAAATTGTCATCAACCCAATAACAAGAAATAAAAGCAGAAACACAGTCAAAAGAAAAAAATTAATTAAAGTGTAAAGGCTTAGATGAAATAAAAGATGAAAGATTAAGGAAGTTAGATTAAAAAAACAAGATTGTTAGTCCTGTTATTCCACAACCAGGTATGTTTGGATTGAAGTCAAGAACACAGCATTATAAACATTATGATAGGAAAAAGAAAAATTCAAAGTCAAATTTTCAATAATATTGGTCATATTACAATTTCAACCGCAAGAGATTTTGGTGCAAGAGTGTAACTGGTATTGATATTGATAAAACATTGACAAATATAGCAAGGACAAGCATAAAACATTACGTTGATTGTATTCAGTCACCAGTGTACAATAAAAATGGTGAATACAAAGTACGCGATGCAACTTTTTTCCCAATATCAATGCCAATTAATTATGGACCAATTCATATTCCAGGGGTCACCTGAAAAGATCACAAAGGTTTTCCACATAATGTAACATTTGTTCAGGTAATATTATAATATAAAAAATTTATGTATTTTTATAAAACGTAATAATTAAGGCCAATATTTACATTAATTAAATTCTAGGGTAATAATGTTTTGGAAAATGGTTCCTTGCTAATATTAGAACAGCCACAGTTTGATGTTATTCTTTGTTTGTCTGTTACAAAATGGGTCCACTTAAATTTTGGATATAAGGGATTAAAAAGAAGTTTTAAAAGGATGTATGCTCAACTTCGTTCAGATGGAGTTTTACTTCTGGAACCTCAAGCTTGGGATACTTATCAAAAAAGGAAACATTTATCCGTAAGTAATATTTTAATAATTTAAAGAATTTAATACATTAAACTAAGTTTTATTAGTGTCCAAAAAAATAATAGCAATTCTAAGTAAAACTGATCTAAAAGGTCTAAGTTAAGTAGGCAATAAATTAAGAGCTCTAATTTAAACTTATAAATATTTTGTGAAAGTAATAGTTGAAAAGTTCTGATAAGATTTAAAATTTGAAAATCAGAAAAACAATTTTAAAAACATATATGAAATTAGTTTACGTAAGATTAGATGTGGAAATTTCAATATTTTACATGCTGGATTACTGATTTTCTCTTGTAGGAAGACTATAGAAACAGAAATTTAAAGAGAGAAAAAAAAAAGAAAAGAAAAAAAAAATTACCTTTCTTGATTTACCAGGGTTACAGTTGAATAATAATATATTTTTTTTTTGGTAATTTTTTTGGTAATTTTAAGAATTTCAATTTTTATTTAATTTTTTTTTTTTTATTATTTTCTATTTTTTAATCTTATTTTTTCAAAAATTTAAAATCAAATTTTCAATAAAAAAGTCGCTTTGGTGAATAACAAACTACTAGGTACGTTAATTCAAAGAGATATAGATTATATCCACGTATCACAATGTGAGTTTATAGTTATAAATTGAAATGATTTATTATTGGTCCAACAAGGTCGTAAAAAAATTTTTTATTATAAATTTTATAATTGGACGTATAAAATATTAAAATATATTTTATGTTTAATATTATATATACCTATTATTAAATATTGTGAATATATATTTATTACTGTAAATATATTTATTACTCCAGTACCTGATGTTTTTCTAAAAAATTAATCATAGATTTAAATTCAAAGTGAGCAATTCTAATTATATTTTTACTTTCATTTTGAGTGTTAAAAAAAAATTAAAATAAAAAAATTAACCCAATTTTTTAAAATGATTAAATTTAAAAAATTAGCTTATATTTTAGAGCCTTTCACTATTGATTTTATTCAAATCCTACATAGGTATATAACTAAAATAACATTTGGGTAGGTTTTACTTTGTATAGCAAAGATTTACAAATTTTAGTGTCAGTAACTGATTTTGGCATGAATTTTTACATAAGAAATTTAATGTAATATCAATATAATATTTTATACAAAAAGTACAAAATATTTATTTCTGCTCTAGTTGTGTAACTTTATATAACAAAAAAAAAACTTAAAATTTCATATATTTATTTTATTTTCCAATTTCAGGAACAGATGAGCATTAACTAAAATTAAATTGAACTCAAGCCTGAAAATTTCACCCAAAATCTTCTTTCACCTGAAGTTGGATTTTCAACATGCGAAGTTATTTCAGTTCCACCAAATCCTAGCAAAGGGTTTCATAGGCCAATTTATTTGTATGAAAAAGCAATCTTAAGAAGGCAAAATTCAAAAGACTTAGAATTAAAACAATAAGCTTATGAAAGAAGTTTATTTCCAGCATCATCGTTTTGAGATAATGCATCAACCAGTCAGCGTAGTATAGAATCAATAACCCAGTACGAACAACTGGAAAATGTTTATGCACCTTGTGCAACACCATGTTTTACACCTTTGCATAATACTGACAGCTTGCCAGCAAATTTGGATTTAAAAAAAAAATTCTGTTATTTCACAATATCGTATGTTTGGATGGAAGTCAAGAACACAGCATTATAAACACCATGATTAGAATTATCATACATTTATTATAGTTTATTTACTAATTTAAAGAAACAAAATTATAAATAATTTTTTATTATTTTTTTAGCAGTTAGCGGAAAGGTGTCTAGTCAGTTATTTATAGTACGATATGCATATATGATATGAGACAGAATTATTTGATACTATTTTTTAATACAGCGATCTAGGTATCACAATAAATCATAATGTTATAATACTTTACACTGTCAAGAATTTCCTAGTATAAAAATCTTGAAACGCTTTAAACAAATTTAACACGATGGTGGTTAAAGATTCATTTGATTTTTTTTATAAAAGATATAAACATTTTTATAATTCTTACTTTAATTTAATTGACTCTGTTATCAAAAAATATATCCTTGTAAATTGTAAATTTGTGCAGTAGTGCCAGTCTCCATAGTCTACTATAATATTTCGACAAGATAATGATAATGTATTTGGTTATCCACTTTATGGTCAACAAATATGTTAAAGTTAAAGGATAAACTTTGCATGCGTACGTACTATTGGCATTTTTTATATATTTATTTTTTGGCGTTAAATTTATTTTAAATTTAATTCTGAATTAAATTAAATATGGTATATGATTTATATGGCTTTTTGGCATGGATTTTATCTGAATAATTTGTTTCTGAATTTATTTTAGTAATCAGTTTTATGTAAAAATATGAACAACATCAATTGCATTGAAATTTAATGAATCATCATTTTGCGTTCATGAAAATTTTGCTTATTATAGTAACATATTTATTAAAATGCAAATATATTTTAAATGATAAATATTAATTTTTTATGGATCATGCATGATAAATTTCCATATAAGTATAATGAGAAAATGAAAGAAATTTTTAATGATCCTATAAATTTACTAAATATTATAAAAAAGCTATACAAAATATCCTTTTGTTGTGTTTTAAATTAAAAAAAAATAGAATACTTTAGTTTTGAAAAAGTAAATGCATGAAAAATCTTTATTTTATACTTTTGTTGGTATGTTCATTTTTTTTTTTTACATTCTGATAGATGCATACAAAAATATGATGATCATCGATAAAAATAAGTAAAATAAAATATTTGATAATTAATTTATTTTTGTATCAACCATCACAAACAAAAGTAACCTTATTGCATGTTTTTAAATAGGTTTTTTTATAAAAATGATAAATTGGTAATGTCAAAAAAACAAATTATATTTAATATATTATAAAAATAAATAAAGATCCTTTGGTGCAGTATGAATTTAAGTTCAATAACATCTGGTAAATCCAAATAAAAAAATAAAAATATTTTTTTTTACATAAAAAACAAATAAAAATATAAGTAATGCATAATGCTAAAATACATAAGAAACGAGTAAATAAGATTTTTGTGAATAAATTGTTTGAAATATTACAATAACTATTTTTTTTTAAATTGCTGAAATAAGTTTCATAATCACGTATGGTAGTTGAGTAGTTACGAATTTCACCGGTCAACTGTGGCTCTGAAGTCACCCAAAAGAAAGAAGCATAACCTCGACGTGCTCTTAAGAATTTCGACTGCTTTTTCATAAATAATTAAAATTTTACCCCTAAATTGGCTAAAATTACCTCCGAAAAAGGGGTGATTTTGCTATTTTCGCACTTTGAGCAACCAGGATATGTCCATATAGGTTTTTTGAGTCTCTGATTAAGAATTTCGACTTATTTTTCATAAATAATTAAAATTTCACCCCTAAATTGGCTAAAAGTACCCCGAAAAGGGGGTGTTTTTGCTATTTGGGTACTTTGAGCAATCAGGATATGTCCATATAGGTTTTTTGGGTCGCTAATCAAGAATTTCGACTTATTTTTCATAAATATTCAATATTTCACCCTTAAATTAGCTAAAACTACCCCTTAAAAGGGTGTTTTTGCTATTTTCGCACTTTGTGCATCCAGGATATGTATATATAGGTTTTTTGAGTCTCTGATTAAGAATTTCGACTTATTTTTCATAAATAATTAAAATTTCACCCCTAAATTGGCTAAAAGTACCCCGAAAAGGGGGTGTTTTTGCTATTTGGGTACTTTGAGCAATCAGGATATGTCCATATAGGTTTTGTGGGTCGCTAATCAAGAATTTTGACTTATTTTTCATAAATATTCAATATTTCACCCATAAAACAGCTCAAACTACTCCTAAAAGGTATTTTTTTGCTGTTTTCACACTTTGAGCATCCCGATTATGTCCATTCAGGTCCCTGGGCCGCTGATCAATAAAAATTTGTTATTTTTTTATAAAAAATTAATACTTACCTGAAAAATAAATTATTATAGTGAAGGTAAAAATGAATAAATGAAACTTAATATTTTTTTTTTTTTTTTTTTTTTTTTTTTTTATAATGCATGCTCAAGAAATATTGAATACTTATGAAAAATAAGTCGAAATTCTTGATTAGCGGCGCAAAACACCCATATGGACATATCCTGGATGCTCAAAGTGAACAAATAGCAAAAACTTCCCTATTAGAGGTAGTTTTAACTATTTTAAGGGTGAAATATTGAATATTTATGAAAAACAAGTAGAAATTTTTAATTAGCGACCCAAAAAACCTATATGGACATATCCTGGTTGCTCAAAGTGCCCAAATAGCAAAAACACCCCTATTAGGGGTAGTTTTAGCTAATTTAAGGGTAAAATATGGAATATTTATGAAAAATAAGTCGAAATTCTTGATTAGCGACCCAAAATACCTATATGGACATATCCTGGTTGCTCAAAGTGCGAAAGTAACAAAATCACCCCCTTTTCGGGGGTAATTGTAGCCAATTTAGGGGTGAAATTTTAATTATTTATGAAAAATAAGTCAAAATTCTTAATCAGCGACTCGAAAAACCTATATGGACATATCCTGGTTGCTCAAAGTGCGATAATAGAAAAAACACCCCCTTTTCGGGGTTAAATTTAGCCAATTTGGGTGCGGGCTAAAATAACGAAAAAACTATTTTAAAGAAGGTGCATTTAAAAGAAATATTTAATAACGAAAATAACTTTTCAGAGTATTTAAAGTTTAGAAAAAGTGTTGAACGAAAATAAATACAAAGAATTTTAATTATTAGAATGACGAAAATCCGAAAAATATTTTTCCGAAATTTTATTTTGTATACCTAAAAAATAACGAAATTCGATTAAAAATTTTCGTATGTCAATGTGTAGAAAGATTAATAACTCCGAAAAGGGTATGATAACGAAATTTTCGATTCCGAAAAGACAAATCTAAAAAATTATGAAAAATAAGAGCGAAAACTAAAATTGCGAAAAAAAATATTCCGAATTTTTTTTTTCCGAAAATTTGAAAGTTGTGGATATTGTCTAAAAATTAACCTAACATGGCATACTGACATATTAATTTTTTTATAAATAAATATAGGTACCTAATTTAATTTTTATATTTTATGCACACTATTTTATTTGGTATAATAAATTTAGAAGGATCGTTTATGGACTTAGAACAATATCGATTTAGGGACTTGGAATAATTCAGGTTCAAGGATTCGGAATAATTCAGGTTTAGGGACTTTTGGCCTTTTTGGGTCAAAATGCGTTAGCGATGAGGGAATCTATGTGATAAAAAATTGTGGTTTAAGGAGAATGAAAGGTATCACTTATACAAAAATAATGAGACGAAAAATGTTTGAAAAATGTTTCATTTTGAATTAGGTGTTCCTGAATTTTCTGCGTAATCTTGATTTATACTATAATATAATTGTATCATGAAATTTTAAAATACTATATAACTATTTGTATTTGAAAATTGTAAATGGCTAAAACTTATTCAGTTGATTCTTTTTGCTTTTATTTTTTGCGGCGGGTGCGGCGTTTTTTCTAATTATAAAGAAAGTAAAAGAAAAGGCCCATTGAAAAACTTTATTATTTAAGCCCATGATTTAATTATAGTTACATATTTAACTTGATTAAACCAAAGGCTTCGCAAATCCATGAATATATTTATTTAAGTTTATACTTTAACAGTAGCGTAAAATTTTTTCAAATAAACACATAAAAAAATTTTATACTTAATTTCTATTAATACCATACATTAATTTTTTTTATAGATACACATAGACCCCAACCATATTTTAAAAAATTTTTAAAACGGTCAGAAAATTTTTTTGTAAATACAAGATTGTGTATACATTTTATAAGGAATATACATGCACAAGTTCAGCTGATTTCATTAGGCCAAAATGTTATTTAATATTCTTTTTGCTTATATTAGCCAACTTTTTGAGGTTTCGGATTAAATATATTTATTGTTTTTCAGTGTTATACTAGATTATCCTCCAAAATAGGTTAAATATCTAACAAAAAAAAAAAACAAAATAAAAAATGACCAGGAACATTTTTTTCTTTCTCAGTTGACGAAGAAAAATCTTATACGAATTACTTTTTCATGTCAACGGTAAAAATGCAATAATTTCCGCTAAATTTTTGAAAAATTTGTTTTCTCGCCACTGTCAAAGAAAAATCGTATACAACCTGTATCCATGTATAAACGCTTCGCCTCGGATTGTAATTTGGATTTTGGTAAAAAAAATTATAACATATTAAAAACATATCGTACAATATAGTTATTCAATTTATTTTAGACTAGGGTGGTTTGTTTATAATGAAATAGTATATTACGAGCCCGTATCCAGAAAAGTAAAGAATGGCCAAAAACGCACGTTAATTGCGATTTAGGTCATTTTTTATTTACGGACAAGGGTCGTATACGATTTTTCTTTGCCAGTGACGAAAAAACGCGTCTTTTCCGGTCGCGCAGCGGCCGGGAAATAAGTGGTTTCTGGCCGCTGACAAGAAAATTTTATTCATTAAACAATTCTACCCCGTACAGTTGTGAGCGCACAAGGTTCTCGCTTCTATAGTAATATGATAGAAAGAGAGAGTAATAGTTGCTTATGTCTATATTATCCCAAGCTTGGTAGTTTACGTCCTTAACTGAAAATTTTAACACTTTTCAAGGTTTAAATTTTTTCAATTATATATAGGTAATTCTTAACTATTTTTACCTAAGTCTGAGGTCGATATCTTGGATTTAAAAAATACCAATTGTACTGTGTTAGGTATGTAAAAATATTGTTACTGGCCAATTTTCAATGCTCTAGGTGGCTTGGATGCGATTTGGCAGCTGTTTTTCCAATTTTGATTTATTTTGAATTCTCAGCCACCCGTTTGCTTTTTATTTTCTGGACGCCCTAAAGCCTAAAAATTATTTTCTACATAAAGGTAGGTAATCCGAATCTGACCATATTTTTTCGTAAAAACCTCAGGAAACGTCGGAAAATTGGAAAAACTAAAGGAAACTGTAAAATACAAATTTCTCAAAAAGCTTCACTTTTTCTTTTTTTAATTATTTTTTTTACAAAAAATAGCTATGAACTACCGATATAGCGTTTCATTTTTCATTTCTCAAGTCAAATGAATTTCTTTTTTAGACAATTTTTATACAATAGTGTAACAGTTATATTTTGCAGTGTAATAAAATTAAAAAACTTTCAAATACTTCAGTGAAAAAAAAATGGTAAGTAAAAAGAAAACTACTATAAGATTCACAAGTGAATATATAGAGAAGAAACGTTAAAACTTTTAAATTACCAAATTCGTAGCTATTCTTTTTATTTTTCTATCACCTTATTGACAGCGTCGTTTTTTATAAAATATTTCCTTAAAATTAATAAAACTTGCAAGCATATTGACAAACACACAAAGTTTTTGCGAACTTCTATTGTTTTTTTATATTATTCATATTTTTACATTTGTGATTTTTTATAATTAATTTGTATCAGGGGCATTTTAGTCACTTACATGTTTTTTTTTCACGAAATCAGTTAACTTTATATAATTTAAAGTTAATATTTTACAAAATAAATATTTCTAAGGTTTTATTAATAAAGGCATCACTACAAAGATATCTTTATTCAAATAATAATTTTATATATATACACTCTTAATCCTTATTCAACACGAAAAATATCGATTAATGGTCTTAAAATTTGAGTAACGGTGTGTACACACCATGCATTCCCTAACAGTTTAAGTCTTCTCCATGTGTTAAAATTGTACACTGCTGTATATCCTGGTGGGAAACCAAAAATTTTTTCGACTTCACTCATCCAGAAGCCATCTGGTACCCCATCCAATAATACTGGTAACATTTTGTTTTCTGTAACATTTTTTATATTTTTTATTATTAAATAAAAATAAGTTATTAATAAATATTATAAACTTATAAAATATATTTCTAAGTCTATTTTTATCGATAAAAGTCATATGTTTCTGTAACAAGAAATTCTTTTAAATTTAACCTACACGGCCAGGCTGCTTTGCTTGAAAATTCAAGCAGTTTGCTTGAATATTCAAGCAGTTTGCTTTAAATTTCAAGCATTTACTTGACAATTTCAAGCAAAGCAGTCTGGCCGTGTACGTAGGTATTAACACAGACTATTTAATTTTAATTTAAAGAAAAACTATATAACCTTTGAAAATCAAAAAAAAAAAAAATGTCCGCCTCTTTTTTTATGTTCATTCATTTTGCAGACTACTATTTTTTCGGCGATAATTAAAATTTGGCAAAAAAATTTTCACTTAGTAAATTAAAATACTTGAACAAGAGTTTTTGCAGCATAAACAAAACATTTTTTTTAGGACTACCAGTATACATAATAATCTTACTTTGTATTAGCGAGTTCGTTTTGGTCGTTATACATCGAATTTTTTTTATTTCTGGGTTCACGACTCTATGCGGCATCAAGCAGCTTTGTAAAGTTATTTTTTTCTGCATCTCAAACGGGCCCCAAGGAAGATTAGTCCACCATTTGCGCGCTCTATTTTGTGGCGTGAAATTAATGCTGTTTAGTGTATGAAAATTAAATCCTAATAATCTGCAACATTTTAAATATAAAAATTAAAATGATGTAATACTGTATTTTTATCACAACACTCTAATTTTGTCAATAATTTCTTTAATTTCTTTTTTTTTTCAAACAATTAAAAAAAAATTACATGCTTTTCATTTTTTCATCGAAAACAAAATTTACAATTATATGTCAACAGAATCATACAAATATAAAAAATAATTTTTAAAATAATGAAAATGATTCGGGAAATATTTATAAACACGAAATTCTAGTATGCATTCTTATCTTTGAAATAAGCCCACCCTAAATAACCTTGAATTTCTGTTTTTTTAAAATAAATGGCACTGAAATGTTACTCCGGTTCCCTATATTCATCAAGCGAACTTTGGTTCTTTAACTGCTAGAAAGTTAGTAATTTCGAAAATTTTTATGCTTATAAAAAAATAAATAAATTATACATTATAATATTACTTAGTGACTTTCCTTGAACAAGATTCTTGCATGCCTTGGACATTTTCAAGTAAAATATAAAGTTTTTTTCCCATATTTTTTGACTCTATTTTTTTTTTAAGAGCACAGAATTCTAAAATTAAACGTCCGCTACTTCCTTTGGCTGAAAAAATAAGTTAACAATACATTTGATGCTACGAAAACAAATATTTAGTACTGAATGACAAATAATATTTACCAAAACCTTTTCTATCCTTATTATTGGCAGAGCTAAACTCTTGACACGGAGGGGCGCCTAACAATAAATCAATTGGGCCTATTTCTTCCAACTTTTTGTTTGTTAATTTACTAAATTCGCCAATATGGGTAACTCTATCTTTATATCGATACTTGCTAACTTTGATAGCGTCTGGACAATTTTCAACTGCATAATACCTTTCAACAGGTATACCAAGAATATCCAGAACTAAAAGTCCTAAAATGATTATCAATCGAAATTTGAAAACATTTATTTCTCATGTAGACGGCAAAATTAATGTTATAGCGAGTGTTTTTGCGTTTAACTGCTTTACACATACAGGATTTATCAAGAAAGATACATATTTATTTATTTTAACATGGAACATATTCATTGGATGGGGTATTTGAAAAAGTTTGGCTCGGCATGGGGGGGTTAAAAATTGACGCTTTAGGCAGGAGATGAAAATTGACGTTTTTAGGAGGGCGGTCAAAAATTTACGTTTTTAAGGGGGGAGGGAATGGACTATAGAATAATTTGAAGTGGGAGTCAGGCCCTGATAACAACAGCAACTTAGGATATTTGAAGTTTATGGACTTAGGATAGTATATATTTCAGGATTTATTGTAATTTCGGTTTTTGGATTTATTACTATTATGAGTAAACATGTTCCATGCTCGTTGGTTGTGTAGTTACACAAACTGGTTATAAATTTTTTTTTTGACCACACTACGAGTTTTATCTTAAGATTTAAAAAATTTGAAAAATTTTGAATAATATATGATTTTCATTTCACTTTAATTCTTATTAAGGATACAAACGAATAAAAAAAAATTAATTAGTTTGTCAGTCAAAACCAGACTTTTGTTTCTAGTAATACATTTTTTTTTTCAAAATAGAAGTTAAATGCTTTTAGAACACAAAATCACACCATATTATTATGCATAAGTTATTGTCTTTAAAAAGTACTCCCCACCCCCCTTTTAATGCTAATGCTAATGGACTTTCTAGGCCAAAAAACGCAGGGCTCAATTGTTTAAATAGTTTTTTGGTAATTTCATAACATTCGGTGAGATTTGATGTTCCAAATGCGTTGAACTCTCCTAGAATATTAAGTTAAAATTTAAATGAAATTTTCTTCAAAATTTAAAAAAATGTATACAAAATTATTTTTTAGATATTTTTGTCTAAATTGAATATTCATCAGATGTATATGCATATTGAAATTAATTGTATTTCATAAATTTAAAATAATGTATTATGAATTTCATTCAACCAATTGGTTGAATTGTCAACCAAAAGCTAAAATACAAAAAAAAAAACAGTTACAGTCTGGGTAGTTCTCTGGAAGCACGCTAGAAGATTTCCTTCTATATCTTGAACTACGTGTATTTCATTTACTTTAAAAAAAAGTCACGTTTAAATATTACTTGTTGATAAAAACTTAGAATTAATTTATTTGTAGTTCTTAAAGAAAACGAGGCTTTAAATTTTTTTTAAATTATAGTATACAATTAAAAATTTATTGCTTAAAGTGAAGAAATTTTAATATTTTGGATAACAAACTTTTAATACAAAGAAGTTTAAAAAATAAATAAAAAGAAATTTTTTAAGAGCACGCTTTCATTTAATTATAATATATTATTATAAAATTTATTCACTTTTAATGTCTTTTTTCATTTTTTTACCCTGCGTTATAATTACATTTTTTTACTTCGTATTTTAGCTTAAGAAATTAAACAATTTCGCTTGAAATTTAAACCAATTGCTTAAATTTTAAACCAAATGGTTAAATTTTAAATTTTTTGGTTGAATTTTCAATAACTACCTGAGGCTTTACCGTATATAATTTATTTGGATTTATACTTAACCTGTCGAAAGACCATCAAAGGTTGACAAAACAACGATTCCCTTGACTACTTTGGCTAGAGGTCTATCAATAGTTTTAACCGTATTCTCTTGATCCTGACTGGCAAGGCTCTTATTCCTACCACATTTTTTTTTCAATTTAGTATTAAATTCTGTGTATTTTATAAATTGCTTTTGAGCTACTTCTGGATATGGATAAAATCTGATATAGTCCACTGAAAATAAATTTTATCTAGTTTAGGCCAAAAATCATAAAAACTATTATTCTTTTACATTACATCTGCATTAAATAATGTCCTACATTATTCAAATGCATGTAAATAATTAAAGTTTAGGGTCTAAAAAAAATGAGTTTTGAGTCTTTTATAAACAAATTTTCTGACAAAATTTAGAGGGAAATTGATCAAACTATATACAGTTATTAAAAAACAACTGGAAAATTGAATATAAAAACAATTTTAAAAGTTGATCGATGGAAAACCATTAATTAAACGATTTACATTAAATTAAGCTAAATTTAAAATATTAACATGGAACATTTTGACACGGAGGGGATAGCAGAAGCAAACAGCCCGTCTGTCAGGGGGGGGGGGTCTGAATTGATCCGATTTATGAGAGAGGGTCCAAAGGGAATTATAATAAATTTAATTTTGAGACTTAAAATAATCCGGATGTAGGGATTTAGGGAATAATCTGGAATTAGGGACTTAGTTAATAATGAGTTAACATAAAACGGGTTATACTTTATCTTTTATTAGTTAATTAATACATAAGGGTGCTTCTTACAGGAGCGGTAAACAATCCGAATAGAATCTGAAGTATGGGCGGATCCGGCCCAGATCTGGGCCAAATCTGGGCCGGATCTGGGCCGGATCGGCCCATACTTCCGATTCTATTCGGGAAAGTGTCTCCAACTTAAATCAAAAACAAAACATCTTTAGTTAATAGATAATACTTTTTTTAAGTTGATTTTTATTTTTTCTCATAATGTGGCAGCTCTGTTCTATCAAGGAATAAATTTTTTTTTTTTGAATATTTTAAAGCACTAAAAGGTTTTTTCTTTTTTGCATTTGTAAATCAATAAAGGCTATTAACATCTACCATGTAAATCCAGAATATTAGTATTTACTTCACATGCATCATTAATAAAAACTTACATTCATCTGCATGGGATCTTTGCAATTCAATAAGCCAGTTAGCACAATCTTTTGTGTCATATGAACATGATGCAGTTTCCTCACATTTAAAATAATTGTTTACTAACTGAAATAGGAATTTGTTTCAGTTTATAAAGTTATTTTATTCTTTTCCAAACTGTTACCTACCTGCACGAGTGAATTATAAATCAAACTTTTGGAACAATTTCTTTTTTTTTTTTTTAAATAATTATTTGCAATATACTGTAAATTTCTCCCAAAAGTTTTTACGTGATTCACTGGAACCTATAAATAAAATAAAAATAATTATCATAAATAATCATTTTTTGAAATATTAAAGAAAATTTCAATAAACATCTACATTTATATAAAACACCTATACAATTTTTTTACAATATACTGTTTGAGGGTGATATCTTTTTATCATTTAATTTAATAATTTATCATCAATAAAAATTCAAATAAATAATAACTAACGCTATTTAATTCATAAAATTAAGAAGTATTACAAAAAATTACAAATTGTTTATTATTAACTTACTTCGTTCACAGTATACTCTCCAATCCAGCAAATCCAAAGTTTCCCTTTTGATTCCTTTAGACCAACATCATTTCCCCTTATTACAAAGGCTATAGTAATATTTTATTTTTAGAAAATTAATTATACAATTTAATGTAGATTAAAAAGAGTGATAAAGAGTTATTCGAATATAAAAAATAAAAAAAAACTTTTACATTACAAGGAATTTTACTTAATTTTACTTCCAAAAACTACTGAAAAAGTTAACTGTTGTTAACCCAACATGTATTAAAATATAAAAATAATGATCTATATAAAAAAATAATAAATTAATAATACTACAAAAGTTTTATTAATATATTTGGACATTGTGTCATTCTTCTACCGAAATTCAGTAGTTTCATAGATTATTCATCACATTTAACAGGAATGCATAATGTTACTAATATTTACCATCGCTTTTTCGTCAACAAAATTTAATTATAAAAGACTAATAAAAATTATTATTTACCTGGATACCAGCCACATCCCCAAAGGTATCCCCAAACCAGTGATCCCAATTTAAATTCTCTTCCCTCAAAATCATTTTTTTTTTTCATTGTATCATCTACTCTGGTTAATATAACTTTTGGAATAAATTTTTTGAATGTTGCATCCTAAAAATAAAGTTACCAAAAATAGTCAAACATAATATAGGAAATGATAATTTCATCTTAAGCAATTAAATACATATTCTAGAATACAAAATAACATTCTTTTTAATTCTTTTATTTTACAGTAATTCGATTTTTAGATTTTTTTCTTCATATTGCAAAAAAAAATAAACAAAAATTTTTTCGTTTCCGGAAAACCTTTATACATTTTTATAGATAAGACCGTTTTAAATATCAATTTAAGTGAATACGTAAACATTAATATCAAAACAATAATAAAAATAAATACTCTAAATACAATTTCTTTTAATATATATTAATTTTATTGCATGAAAAAACATAGAAAATTATTTTTTAGTATCTGATACTGTCGGAAAATATTTTATGACTTTTCGAGGATAGGTCAATTTTGAATAAAAATTTAACTACGTATAAGTATACTTATATAGTATATATACTAGAGTGGACCTATTTTTGGACTTTGTGAAAAAACTTTGCTCCCCGGGTTTTTTTGTGAAATTTTAGTCATAAAAAGTTCCCAGTTCCAAGGATTTTGCTTTAGCCCTGCAAAAATACGTGCCTGTAACCACATCAATTTTCCCATTTTAATAACATGGGAATTTTGAGTTTTTATCTATATTAATTTTCACAAAAGCCCAAAAGCGTTTTAAAATGCTAATTTTTACTGGAAAACATATTTATATATGTTTTCAAGACATTCAAACCGCCCTGCATTCATTCCAAAGGGAATTTTTGGGCTAGAAACGCAAATTTACCGAGTCCCAATTTCATGGTTTTCAAAACAAGTCAATTTTTATCATTATCTTTGAAAAGTAATATCTTAAAAACTAATTAAAGAAAAGAGACGAGTAAAAAATTTTTGGAAACTTGAAGCTTGTAAAAAATTATTAAGGCCTTTAAAACTCAATTTCGTCAAAATTTACAATTTTGGCAGCAATTTACATAAATTTAAAAATTGGTCATTTCGGGTCATAAATTACCAGTAGGTTAATTGGCTATAGCGCTAAGAGAAACAGTGATTAAAATATATGGCTTACGTCGTTTGAAAGGTGACACTTATACCAAAAAAAGTGAACCAACCAGAAGTGTTTTGGTTAATTTTTGAGGTTGTAGCATTTTATCGAAAATTACCGAAAAACCCTGTTTTATAAGATTGAGCAAAAATGTAAATTTGTGTTTCTAGCCCTAAAATTCCCTTTGGAATGAATGCAGGGCAGTTTGTATGTCTTTACAACATATAAAAGTATGTTTTCCAGTAAAAATTAGCATTTTAAAACGCTTTTTGGCTTTTGTGAAAATTTGTATAGCTAAAAACTCAAAATTCCCATGTTATTTAAATGGGAAAATTGATGTGGTTACAGGCACGTGTTTTTGCAGGGCTAAAGCAAAATCCTTGGAACTGGGAACTTTTTATGACTAAAACTTCACAAAAAACCCCGGGGAGCAAAGTTTTTCCACAAAGTCCAAAAATAGGTCCCCTCTAATATATACGTATAAGTTAGTGCAGAACTAAATAATGCCAATTACTACACTCAAATTTTATTATAATTTTTAGGTCTTTCACTTTTTAACCAAATTTTCAAAATACTTCATTATTTCCAAAAAGAATAAATATTAAATACCGTATAGGAACCGGTTTTTGATCAGAAGTCACTTTCTTGTATATCTTGCTGTATCTTTTAATAGGTATAAATTTTATATCTGGGAAACCCTATATTTTATTATCCCAATTAAAATAAAATCACATTTATTGATGGATAATTGATAATTAACATTTATTAGAAGTGTGCAAGATTAGCTAATGTAGATAATGCGAATTCTATTTTCGATGATCGTATCATTTTGATCAATTTAATTTTTGATAATTTAAAAATGACTAACAGTACATTTAAATCGCGCGCGTTTCAATAGAATTGTTATAGGTATAACTATGCACCTACTTCTTAACTTTCTCTTCACTCTTTTTTTTTCTTTTGATACCTAACAACAATAAAATATAATCATGTATTTTAAACATTTATTTTTTAAAATTTGCTTTATAATTTTAATTAATTTGATTTATTTTTTCGAATAATGGTTTTAACAATTAAAGTTTAGCCAGGGAGGTTGTAAACACAATGACATGACATTTTCATATTTTCCTGACTGTAAAGTATATCAAATTCCCAAAATAACGTCCAAAAATTTCGAAAAATGGTTTTAAAATGGTAATTTTTTTTTTAGAATATTTTATGGATTAATAAAAACGATAATTCTACTTTTCAGAACTAGAAAATGTTATGGGTTTCCCAATACAGCGGCCAAAGTTAGTTTTTTTCTTAAGAATGTTTTTATGGGTGACTGAAAAAGAATACCAGTTATTCTACGTTACTTATACATAACTACATTCTCCAGGTTGCCCAAGATGGCAGTCGAAAATTAAGAAAAATTTGTTTAAAATGGTTAAACATTTTTTTCATAATATTTTTATGGGTGAATAAAATTGATAATTACATCTGTGAAAATCCGAAAATAATTCATATTTTACTGAAAATACAGTTTTATTTCTTTAGTTTATTTACACTAATTTTTGTTTTCTTTAACAGGTGTAAAAAAGTGAAAAGAATTGAGGGTTTAAAATTACTAAAAATTAAAGTTATATCCAAAAAATTTTTGGGCTTTTACAAACGTAATTATCAATTTTAGTCACCCAGAAAAACATTCTTGAAAAAAATTCACCATTTTAAAAAGTTTGTTAGAATTTTTCGCCCGTCATCTTGGAAAACACAAAAAATTTTTTGGTCAAGAAAAGTAAAATAGCTGGACCGAGATCAGTTTTTGGTCACCTATATTAACATTATTTTGAAAAGAATTTAATTTTTCAAATTTTCAGCAACCAAATTGCTATTGCCATTGAAAATTTTGAAAAAATAATTATTATTATAATTATAATCATTTGAAATACATATTATTGTAACATTTTTTTGCTTTCATGTTTGCTATCTTGGAAAATCATAGAAAATCTTTTGGACTTCAAACAGTAGTCACGGGTCCCCTGAATAACCGCCAACCTGAGATGCGCTGCGGTGTCGAGATTTGAAAAAGTAAATTTTGAAATAATCGCCCAGGCGATTTTTGAAAAAAGCTCAAAATTGAGCTTTTCTAAGCTGCCCATTCTTCTTTATTATCCTACCCCTTTTAGATATGCTCGAAAATTATGAGAAAAGAGTGACTTTAGTAAAATTTCCTCAGGAATTCGGTCCTGCCATTAGTTTTCCAAAACTTTCCCTGGAAAACCTGGAAAATGGAAAAATTCACTTTTTATTTTTAAAGTGCTGTTTTTCTTCAAAATTTGGGAGGAGACTTGTTTATAAATATATTTTTTTGTGACGTTCCTCACTCGATGTTATCGGCCATCTTTAACCTCCAAATAACGTAAAATACACGAATTTTGATCGATTTTTATCATTCTTTTGCAGTTTTATTGGATTTTCATTTGGTGACCATATATACCTAAAATAAGATCGAATTCAGACTTCCGGGGAACTTTTAAAAAAGCCCTACATATATTAAAATTAATTTTATTTTTAAATACCCTGGTTTGAAGAATTTCAAATATGTCAATAATATACGGTAGTTCTTAGCTATTTTTACCCAAGTCTGAGGTCGAAGTCTTGGATTTAAAAAATACCAATTTTACTGTGTTTGGTATGTAAAAATATGGTTACTGGCCAATTTTTAAGGCTCTAGGTGGCTTGGTTGCGATTTGGCAGCTGTTTTTCCAATTTTGATTTTTTTCGAATTCTCAGCCACCCGTTTACATTTTATTTTCTGGACGCCCTAAATAAGCCTAAAAAATATTTTCTATATAAAGGTGGGTAGTAAAAATTCCCGCCCAATCCGAATCTGACCATATTTTTTCGGAAAAACCTCAGGAAAAGCCGGAAAATCGGAAAAACTAAAGGAAACCGGAAAATACAAATTTCTCAAAAAGCGTCACTTTTTTCTTTTTTTTTTATTTTTTTTACATGTGTTTTCCCATACTTTTCATGCTGGTAACCTCCTTTTTTGACCCATTTGCCTTTTAAGTACTTAAAAATCAATTTTAGGCTCCAAAAAATGATTTTAAAAATTGTTCATTTTCTGAATTTTCCAATTTTCTCGCTTTTCCTGATAGAAAATGAAAAATCTGACTTGATTTTCGGATTCTTTGGGAAATTTTACATTGAAAACCTTCCTGGGTAAAATTTTAGAGGCCTCTGTGACGCTGTAAAAAATAGAAAAACAAAATAACCTGCTAAAATCAAACATAATTAATCATAATTAAATTTTGCTATTTTTTTATTCTGTTTATTTTTTTGATTTTAGCAGGTTATTTTGTTTTTCTATTTTTAACAGCGTCACAGAGGCCTCTAAAATTTTACCCAGGAAGGTTTTCAATGTAAAATTTCCCGAGGAATCCGAAAATCAAGTCAGATTTTTCATTTTCTATCAGGAAAAGCGAGAAAATTGGAAAATTCAGAAAATGAACTTTTGGAGCCTAAAATTGATTTTTAAGTACTTAAAAGGCAAATGGGTCAAAAAAGGAGGTTACCAGCATGAAAAGTATGGGAAAACACATGTAAAAAAAATAAAAAAAAAAGAAAAAAGTGACGCTTTTTGAGAAATTTGTATTTTCCGGTTTCCTTTAGTTTTTCCGATTTTCCGGCTTTTCCTGAGGTTTTTCCGAAAAAATATGGTCAGATTCGGATTGGGCGGGAATTTTTACTACCCACCTTTATATAGAAAATATTTTTTAGGCTTATTTAGGGCGTCCAGAAAATAAAATGTAAACGGGTGGCTGAGAATTCGAAAAAAATCAAAATTGGAAAAACAGCTGCCAAATCGCAACCAAGCCACCTAGAGCCTTAAAAATTGGCCAGTAACCATATTTTTACATACAAAACACAGTAAAATTGGTATTTTTTAAATCCAAGACATCGACCTCAGACTTGGACTGCTTTTAAACCGACCGATGTTTAAGGGCGAGTGTTTGTTTACTAACCAAACCTTGCCTTAAACAAACACTCGTTTACACCGAGACGCGTGTTTGCTTAAGATACAGGTAAAAATTTGTTCCAGAATAAAAAGTTTGTCCTTTAAATTTTATGAAAAAATAAATAATTAATAAAAAAATAAAATAAAAATTTTAATAAAAGTGGCTTAACTTTTTATTTAAAACCCTAACAAAATAAAAATGCTATATTATTCTCCATAATTATGCATTTTATCTTTAAAAAAAATAAATCATATGAAACCTAACCTGTTTATTATTTTAATTAAAATAAGTTTAAACAAATTTTTAATAATAGACCTGGTAAAATTTTTAAAAAATGAGTTTTTAGCTTTTTCATTTAGATTTCAAGCCAGCCACTATCTAGAACCTGACATTTTAAAATATATTTTTTTTTTTGTTAATGGCAAAATATTGAAGTCTGTGTTGTATGATTTTAATTGTTCATTAAAACAAAATTATAAAAGAAACAAACTTTACAAATGTTCAAGGTATATTTGGGCTGATTCGGGTTCAATGTTTTAAACATAATTTTGGTAAATTGTTGCTTAAATATACCAATTTTCAAACTAAATTGATAACAATATTTTTCTGAACAAGTAAAACTTTACTGTCTCTAAGCTCACTTATACTTATAAGTTAGGTATAAAACTCTTTGATTAATGGAGTTGGATTTTCATAGCTCTTTTTCTTCATTAGTACTTGTTCAGAAAAATATTGTTATCAACTTGGCTTGAAAATTGATAAATTAAAACTACAATTTACCACAAACATGCATACGAGTATTCAGTATTCGTAAAGATGCACATGTCCAAAGTTTTGAAGCCAAAACCAGAATCTGACAAGCTGAAGTCTTAGGGTTTCTATTGTCTCATTCAAATTGTCCATTAGTATCAAAAGAAAGAAACTCTTTTTTGGCTTCCTAGTTTTATCCAAAAACTTTAAGATCAGTAGATCAGTAACGCTCTTAACTATTGCAATTTGAACATCGAATTCCTCAGTACAAAATGTGTAACACTGTAAGAATAATAAAGTTGTTTTGGCATGGTTCTTATTGTTGAACTCAAAAATTAATTGTTTAGTAGCAGGTATATCAAAATAGGTTGTACATCAAAATAATCCTAAATTCTATCAAAAAATTCTGTTAAAAAATTAGATAGAAACAAATCAATAACTTCAATACTGCAGCATGTCAGGGTTACTTATTGGAAATCTACTGAACAAAAACTCTAACAAATCATTTTTTTATTTATGAATTAGTTTTTTTTAAATAATATTATAAACAGGTTAGGTTTCTTATAACTTATTTAAAAAAATGCATAATTATGGAAAATAATATTGAATTTTTATTTTGCTAGGGTTTTAAATAAAAAAAATAAGCCCCTTTTAATCAACTTTTTATTTTATTTTTCCATTAATTATTTATTTTTTCATAAATTTTGAAGGACAAACTTTTCATTTGGGAACAAATTTTTACCCGTATCTTAAACAAACACGCGTCTCGGTGTAAACGAGTGTTTGTTAAAAGCAAGGTTTGGTTAGTAAACAAACACTCGCCCTTAAACATCGGTCGGTGTAAAAGCAGTCTTGGGTAAAAATAGCTAAGAACTACCGATTATAATGTTTTTTATTTTTCTCAATTTTTTCACTTTTTTAACTCTTTTTTTTATTTTTGTTCTATATATGTATCTTTGCTTACCCAAAATAAGGTCGAATTCGGATTCCCAGGGAAATGATATATAAGTAATATATTTTAAATATAGAATTATAAAATAAAATTTAAACATAAAATTAAATTAGTTTTTTTATTTATTTTTTTTTATTATTTTAAATTATTGTTATTTTTAAAATTTTGCAAACCAGGGTATTTAAAAATAAAATTAATTTTAATATATCTAGGGCTTTTTTAAAAGTTCCCCGGAAGTCTGAATTCGACCTTATTTTAGGTATATATAGTCACCAAATGAAAATCCGATAAAACTGCAAAAGAATGATAAAAATCGATCAAAATTCGTGTAATTTACGTTATTTGGAGGTTAAAGATGGCCGATAACATCGAGTGAGGAACGTCACCAAAAAATATATTTATAAACAAGTCTCCTCCTAAATTTTGAAGAAAAAATATGATTAGGTTTTTTATTTGCAGCACTTTAAAAATAAAAAGTGAATTTTTCCATTTTCCGGGTTTTCAAGGGAAAGTTTTGGAAAACTAATGGCAGGATCGAATTCCTGAAGAAATTTTACTACAGTCACTCTTTTCTCATAATTTTCGAGCTTATCTAGAAGGGGTGGGATAATAAAGAAGAATAGGCAGCTTAGAAAAGCTCAATTTTGAGCTTTTTTCAAAAAGCGCCCGTGCGATTATTTCAAAATTCACTTTCTCTAGTTCAGGTAAGTGTATATTAATAGAATTCTTTGAAATCTTGACACCGCAGCGCATCTTAGGTTGGTGCTCATTCAGGGGACCCGTGTAGTACAATTGCTTAACCGTCGTCAGTTTTAGTCACTTATAAAAACTATCATAAAAAAAATTTATATTTAGTAGATTTTTTGTCTTTTCCGCCCGCCATTTTGAAAAATCCAAAAAAAAATTTTGGTCTAATAAGTAGTAAAATTACTTTAACATAGTTAGCTTTTGTCAGCTATTAAAATTATTTTGAAAACAACAATTTGTTTCTAGCTTTTTTTTAGCTTTCATTTTCGCTATCTTCGAAAATCCCTGAAAATCTTTTGGGCTGCATACCATAGTAACTAATTGCTTAACCGTGATCAGTTTCGGCTACTTATAAAAACTATTTTAAAAAAATTTTTTTTATTTTTAGACAATTTTTTTGGGTTTTTTGTCCAAAATTTTTCCAAGAAACTAGTTTCCTAATTTTATAAGAAATTTTATTTCAAATTATTATTATAACTATTTTAACATGGAACATGTTTATAGCGAGAGGGTACCCCGGAAATCTATGAAAATCAAGGAAGGGGGTCAAAAGATTCCGATTAAAGGGGGGAATTAAATATGTCCGATTTAAGGGGGGTGGTGAAATGGGACTTGGAATAATTTCAGTTTACGGACTTGGGAAAATCTGGTGTTAGGGACATTGAATAATTTTGATTCAAAGGCTTAGAATAATCCAGATTTATGGACATGTAATAATTCAAAGTAAGGGACTTACAATATTTTCCATTTAGGGACCTAAAATAATACACGTTTAGAGACTTAAGATAATTTTAGGTAGAATAATTCAAATTTAGGGGTTTAGAATAATACGGTTTGACGGACTCGAAATAATTTGAAAATAGAACAAATTATGAAAATAGCAAATTGTATTGTAATGTTGCGTAAAATTTATGTATTATAACTACTATCTCTCAGCTGTAAGTAAACATGTTACATGTATGTTTATTGTGTTTACACAAACTGGTTATACGGTTTTTACAACAATTTTTGAAAATTTCTTTTAATTAACAGCTAGGAAAAACTGAAAATCGCATCCCGGAATACTTTTACAAGGTCTCCTCTTAAACTTTAATTAAGGTAAGTTTCTACTTGGCGCGCTCGGTTTTTAAGCAAAATTGGAAAATTAGATTACGGGAAAACGGGAAGAGATAATGGAAAAATTTTTTGGGGTAAAATAAAGGAACTAATAAAGTACATGAAAAAATTTTTTAAAATTAATTTTTATAATTTTTTATGCAGTAAAATTTAATGTAAAGTTCACGTATTTTTGCCTGAAAGAGCTGCTGGTACCAGTGGTAACTTAAAATCACCTGGTCCGATTGACTCCAAATTTGGTCTACATACTTACCAAATGTGTAGTTTTCGTGTGAACTAAAATTTTTAATTTTGGCAAAAAATAAAAAAAGTTATAAGGATATTAAAAAAAATTTCGAAAAAAGTGATTTTTTTTTTTATATTTTGTGCAAAAAAATATAGAAAAAATCAAAATTTTTGCAATCTTTTAGTTCACACGAAAACTATACATTTGGTAAGTATGCGGACCAAATTTGGAGTCGATCGGACCAGGTGATTTTGAGTTATCACTGGTACCAGGTGCTATAAAGTAGTTTCGAGAAAAACGCGTTTAAAGTTTTAAAAATATATGAGTTGAAGTGCGGGGCGCTTTATAAAAGGGGATTAAAATCATATACAAAATATTTAGATCTGTATAAAATTTTTTTTTATATATTCTTCAATACTTTTACTACAGAAAAAAAAATTAAAAAAATTCTGATAGAAAAATTTTTCACCAAGTAGAAACTTACCTTAATAACTGGATAATTAGCACCAATAAGGATAATTAATTCATATGGTGATTCTATCTAGTAAAATCAGGTGGTAATCCCATGTAGTAATTTTTCTCAGTGACATAGGGTGTTTTCGAAAAAGATTTTTTATATTAACACCTTTTATCAATAGTATTTTGTATTTGAAAAAAAGACTTTATGAATCAACTTTTCAGTTATACTTGAAATGAGGCATTCTAGTAAAACTTATTTTCTTGGGTCTATATGCACAAAATAAATTATAGAAAATTTACATAGCCACACTGAAAATCTTTTTGGGTTTTTGACCACTTCGATAGTACGTCAAAGCTTCAAATCCTTAGCTTGCTTCACTACGATTTTTCGGTGAATATGGTCCGAAATGTAAGTATTCTGTAACACGAAATAAGGTTCTCGACTAACTGTTTACATATAAAAGAAATAATAAATCGAATACTTCAAATTAAACCAAATTTTGGTATATATAATACATTCATTTTGAAAATTTTGTTCAATTTAAGGTTTTAAAAGAAGGAAACAAAAAACAAATGATTTTTAAGCGAATTATTTTGGAGCTCTGCTCTCAGAAATTCGGCTTTATATTCAAGAAATAGTTAACTAAGATAATGACATAATACAATTGGTCATTAAATAAAAAAGATTTTCAATGCATATTTGCAAACAGTTTTAATTAATGTAATTTGACTAGCTTTCTAGAAGATCTGGGCTGTAAATATTTTTTATACACACAGTAAAAGTAGAAATTAACAAAAAAAAAATTATAGGTATATCGCATGTATAAAAGTTTTTTCTACTTCATTTAAATAAAAATAAACTTTAAAAATAATAATGTACTTTTTTTTTCGTTTTTTATCGTTAATGTTACTCTGTTAATAAGAACAAAAAAATTACATTTTTACTATAAATAGCAAAATTCCATATTTAGCAAAAATTTCAAAACTTGCCGTTTTCAATTTTCCCATATTCCTAATAGAGAACGGATTTTTATCCATTCTCACAAAGAATACAAATTCGTATTTATTTTTTTATTTATTCAACTCCTTAATATTTTTAGATGTCATTTTAATTGTTACATAAGTATACATAATTTTTCGTTTTGAACTTTTTGTATTGTTTTATTTTATCTCTTTCAACAAATTAAAAGCATCATAATTATAACTTTTTTATGATATTAAAAATAAATTTTAAAAAGTATTTATTTATTTATTGTTTACATTAAATTCCATTACCATATTTATTGCTATAACTTTATGGTTTAAAGGTTTTTAACTATATAAATAACAATTTGACTGAAAAATAAAAAATAATGGGGCTTAAAGAAGGGTTGTATTTATTTTTAATTAATTTCTTTATTTTTATTCTTATTTTTGAGGTTGCAGCGTTTTATCGAAAATTACCGAAAAACCATGTTTTATAAGATTTAGCCAACATGTTAATTTGCGATTTAGGCCCAGAATCCAATTCCCATTGGAATGAATGGAGGGTGGTTTTCATGTCTTTATAACATATGAAAGTATGTTTTACAGCAATAACTAGCTTCTTAAAACATATTGCGGCCTCTGTAAAATTTTATAAAGCTGAAACCTCGAAATTCCCATGTCATTTAAATGGAAAACTTCAACTGCCCGGCGGCACGGGTTAAAAAAATCAAAAATCAAAATCCTTGGAGCTGGGTGTTTTTTAGGACCAAAACATTTGAAAAAAATGGGGGGGAGCCAAAAAATATCGAAAAAAAAAAAAAGACACAGTCTAGTATACATCGTAATAATGCGATATTTTTTAAATAATAATGGTTCATTAAAATTATTAAAAAAGTTCATTATTTGAAATCATTATTTGATAAACCAGATGGATAACCAAATGGTAAACCGTTATCGTTTTTTTTGTGCGAGTTTGATGAGAATGTTTATAATATGAACATTGTAATGTGATTATTTCCGGCCTTGCAGAAATAAGCGCATTATGAATTTATCAAAATTTTTACCTTTATTAAAATCATGCGTGTTCGTTGCTATGCGCGGGACTTACCAATATATACCATATGCTGAAATGAGAAAGAGAATAATTATCAAGGTCGGGGGAATTTTCATAGAAAAAGGGAGAGATGCTATTATTTTTATTTAAATAAACTTAACACTAATTAATTTCTATTAAAACACAAAATCATTAGCTTTATTCAAAAAAATATAAAAATATAAATGTAATCAAACTATAAACTAAAATGTCTTTTATTAAAGATAATCACCAAAATGTCCTTTTATTATCAATTAAAATAATGTAATTTCTTAGTCGCGACACACACACATATTTTTCACTTTTATAGGAGTTGAAGACCTACCTTCTTCATTTTCATTTTCTATAACTCCAGTTTTCTTTATTTCTGACATAACTGCTGAATGATGATCTTTTACTTTTCTTCTTAAAAAGTTTATTATAAAACAATAATATCAACACTTTTCTTTTATCATATAGATTATCTCCCGACGAATATTATAAAACTTGACACCTCGTGTCTAGATAATTATGTATCTTGTAATATAAAATCAATGCAAGAGAATCGATTTTGCCTTTGAAATCTTTTCTTCAATTCTTTTAAAATTCACTTATATTTTCACGACAAAAATCCGTATTCAAATTAATCAGTTCACTTTTTATTAATTGTAATTTCTTTATAATATTAATTAAAAATTAACATAATGGCCGACGACTAGATAAAAAAATTCAATAATCAATCAAAACGCGACCTAATAAACAGGTAGCTAGTCGTCGAATGTCATTTTAGTCGCGTGCCGTCAATCGTCTTCCGGCTTCTTCTCTCTCCCCACTTTCTTCTAAATCTTGACTTGGTCAGGATTTTATTGATGTGTGCATGTGTGGCGTGATTTATCTATATTGTATTAAAATTTTATAAGTATAAAATGATATTTTTAATATAATTTCTTGGCGGCTCGTTAGATTTATTTTAAATTTTATTTTTGATTTTTCTGCGTTTGTAACCACGTTACAACATTTAAATATACTAAAATAAATGTTTAACACAGTATATTAAAAACAATTAAAAATCAAATTTCATAAATTTAAATAAAAAAAGGATGCTACGAAGTAATTGGCGCTATGGTTCCTCATTAACAAATAACAAAATGTTCTTAATGTTCTATTATTTTACCTACTAAAAACGATAATTCTAGATTAAGTACTTTCATAGGAAAAAATTAGACATTACGTCCTTTTTTTTTTTTTTTATTTCTTTGTGTGAAAAAGGGTTTTTGAGAAAAAAATTATCAAAAATTAAGTATTGCATGGAGTAAAACCATACTTTCAGATATTCGTACTTACTTAAAAAAAAAATTACATACTATATGTCCAAAAATAAATAAAATAATAGTGTTTTTGGTTCCTCATAGAGGAACCTTTGTGATAGATGAAATTTTGATTTTTTGGCGTATAAGCACGTTTTGGGACCTCAGGAAGCTAAAAAACCGGTTTTTAAAAAAAGTCTGTATGTGTGTGTGTGTGTGTGTGTGTGTGTGTGTGTATGTATGTAACCGGTGAAATTTCACAACCATTATGGAATTAAGACCTAATTTTTTTTTCAAAAATTTTTTCATCAAAAAATCTCAAACTACTTTTTTTTTTTTTTAATTTGGATGTAATACCTCATTTATTTCCATGAAAGTACTTATATTTGAAAGTACGATTTTTACTCGATATCTCGAATCTGATAACTAATTTTTTGAAAATTTTTTTCTCAAAATTTTTTTCACAAAAAAATACAAAAAACACTAATTTTTTTTTTCTTTTTGGACGTAGTACCTAATTTATTTCTTTGAGAGTACTAGTTTTAGAACTATGGTTTATAGCATTTTTTTGGACCTGATACCTAATTTTTTCAAAATTTTTTTCTCAAAATTTTTGTTGCCAAAAAATACAAAAATGCCAAAATTTTTTTTATTTTAGGACGTAATACTTAGTATTTTTCTATGAAAGTACTAATATTTGAAAATTTTGCAATCGGTGGTATTTAACAACCATTATGGAATTTAGATCTATTTTTTTTTTCAAAAATTTTTTCATCAAAAAATCTCAAACTACTTTTTTTTTTTTTAATTTGGATGTAATACCTCATTTATTTCCATGAAAGTACTTATATTTGAAAGTACGATTTTTACTCGATAACTCGAATCTGATAACTAATTTTTTGAAAATTTTTTTCCCAATATTTTTTTCACCAAAAAATACAAAAAAAACTTATTTTTTTTTTATTTTTGGATGTATAGTACCTAATTGATTTCTATGAGAGTACTAGTTTTAGAAATATCGTTTATAGTAATTTTTTGGACCTGAAACTTAATTATTTCAAAATTTTTTTCTCAAAATTAAAAAAACAAAAAAATTAAAAAATCTGTAATATTTTTTTTTTTTTTAGTGTAATACTTCCTTTAATTCTATGAAAGTACTAATATTTGAAAATTTTGCAATCGGTGGTATTTAACAACCATTATGGAATTAAGATCTAATTTTTTTTTTCAAAAATTTTTTCATCAAGAGATTTCAAAATACTTTTTTTTTTTTTTTAATTTAGGTGTAATACCTCATTTATTTCCATAAAAGTACTTATATTTGAAAGTATGGTTTTTACTCGATATCTCAAGTCTGATAATTAATTTTTTGAAAATTTTTTTCCCAAAATTTTTTTCACAAAAAAATACAAAGAATACCAAATTTTTTTTTTGTTCGGACGTAGTACCTAATTAATTTCTATTCATAGTAATTTTTTGGATCTGATACCGAAAATTTTCAAAATTTTTTTCTCAATATTAATAAAACAAAAAAATTAAAAAATCTGTAATATTGTTTTTTTTTAAGTGTAATACCTAGTTTATTGAAATTTTTTTCTAAAAATTTGTTAAATAAAAAACATTAAATCACAGCAACATTTTTTTTCTTTTAAAATACGGTATTTAACTTTTTTTTATGAAATACTGATATCTCAAATTATAATTTTTATTAGATAAAATAGACCATTATAAATATTTTGCTATTGTTAATGAGGAACCATAGTGCCAATCACTTGGCAGCGTTTTTTTAATTCGTTTATGCAAACAATATAAAGACAAACATTTTCAAAAATTGAGTACCATATTCGAGATATTGAGTAAAAACCATATTTTCAGATATTAATACTTTATAGAAATCAATTAAGTACGCCTACGTTCAGAAATAAGTGCCGTTAGATTTTGCGAAATATAAAATAAATATTTATAAGGAAAAAAATCTGCCAAAAATACTATTTTGCGCTTATTGTATGAGAAAACATTTCACCTATCAAAATAATAGAGAAAAATTATAATATTATTATGAATTTATTCATTATTTTTATTCTGACATTCTTTTCTTATACAGATTTTGCAAAAACCACTAACATTTCGTTAAAAAGTGGTTAGTATGTTCATTCATATTTTCCAACTATTATTAACAATCAATTCATGATTTCAAATCAATTCAGGTTTTCGATTTATTGACGAGAAAAGTCGGAAAATTGTGTAATATAGAAAATTAAAAAAAAAAATTTTCTTGCTACTGGCGAAGGAAAATGTATATAAGACGCATATCTATAAAAAAATAGTGCACTGAATCGCAGTTTACCATAATTTACGTGCGATGTGGCTCATTCTTTGTCATTCTGACCATGGATATCGTGTCATGTACTTTTACATATCTAGGGCAAGAAAAGCCTATTTTCTGCTCTAGGGAGACGGCTTTTTTGCCCATTATATGTAAAGCTATTGTTTATAACACGGGACAAAATATGGGGTTCGACTTTTGCATGCTGTCTCACATACAACGGCATGCAAAGCCAAAACCAATATTTTATCCCTTGTTTAATAGATAGCTATTTCAGGTTTTCAGTATTTAGATAAGTTTATCCCTTGGATCTACATTTTCGTAGAAAATAAAATTACCTACATAATTTAAAAAAAAAAAATTTTTTTTTAAATTTAAAAAACCCTGCAAACATAGAAAAAAATAAACATAAAAAAAAATTTTTTTTTTAAATTTAAAAAACCCTGCAAACATAGTCTGTAAATTTCTTTTTTCTAGTTGTAATAAGGAAATAAAACTAGAAAAATCAAACTCTAAAATTGCAGTATCAATTTTAATGCTACATAAAGATGATCAAGTTAATATTCAGTTTTTGGATCTGAGATGTTGGAGTTTTGAAATTTGATTTTTCTACTTCTATTTCCTTATCACAACTAGATGAAACAATTTTGAATTGGTGCTATTTTCCAGGTTTATACAGAACTCACATGATACAATTTATGTCTTATATATTCAGATTGTCTACATAATAAGTAAAATTATTAGAAAACATGTTTCAGATCCAAAACAAAAATTTTAACACTTACACGGCAAGTGCAGCATGCTAGTATAAATAAATTAAAAATCACTTTTCTACATACATAAGTTTTTCAAAAGTAATTGAAGAATGAAAAAATGAAAATACAAATTACAAAATAAAAAGAAAGTTTTAAGTTTCATTTACTGCTTTCAACATTAAAAAACTCATAGGAACCTGATGTGTATTAAATTTTTGGGGCTTTTTGCAAATATGGTTACAGTAATTTTCTATAATTTCTTTTGTCCACATAGGAAACAAATAAATTTAAGTAGATTGCCTCATTTCAAGTAAATGTTAAAACTTTTATTATAAAGTCTTTATTAAGATAAAAAAAACTTTGGATATAAGATATTTTAATTACTGTGATTCTCTAGGCGCTCTAGTTTATTATGATGGAAAAGTTTATTTTATTTTCATATTTCCACTCAAGTATCAACTTCAATAAATTTTCCTAACATTTTATTTATATCCTACATTTTATTTTTCTCACAATTTTTTAAAATAAAAAGTATTCGCTTTTGTATAAGCGTATTTTTTACTCATAAGCTATATAAGCTATTTAACAAATTTGAAAAATTATTTACAATGAATTTGTGCGAAAAAAAAAACCTCTTTTTTCATATTTACTTACCACTATACTTGATTCTAAATTATTTGGAATTTCTTCCTTCTGGTTTGAGTATTTACTTGTATCAAAAATTAATGTTTCATTTTGATTATCTAATTTTTCATTCATTTTCAATTTATTATGAGCAACTGAAATAATGCATTCTTTTTTGTGTGAATGCCCCATCTGGTTATTTGAAATTATATCGTATGCATCAGTACTTTGTTCTTCATCTTGTATTAAGCATTCACTGAAATTAAAAGTGTATTCATTTTAATTAAAATCATATGATTAAATAATATACAATCGTTTGCATTTTTATATTCAGAGACATATTAACTTATTTCATTAATACTCATTTAACATTAATACAACAGTTACGATAAAAAGAGATACCTTGGATGTGATACTTCTGAATTTAAATTTTCTAATTTCATATCTTTTGATTCGATATGCTGATTTTTTGATGAAGTATCATCTAAAATCAGGGAATCCTTTTCTGAGATTATGAATCTACAAAAAAAAATTGGAAATGTTTATTAAAAGACTGTTAAAATAAATTATACATTGTCAGGTCGTTCCTGACAAGGATGTTAAAGTTCACACCTGCTGGATATTAAATTTGAATACAGACTGTCATCAAAAACTTCTATGTCCAGTGATTTTGTCTGGGTGTTCTCTGTAAAATCTTTAAGCAGCAGATCGTCAGCATACTTGTTTGTACTGTCAGCTACAGGTTTATATTGGCTGCAAAACATAGTTATTATTTAGTAACGCTAAAATTAATGCAACAGTTACGATAAAAATAGATACCTTGGATGTGATACTTCTGAATTAAAATAAGGTAATTTCATATCTTTTGACTCGATATGCTGATTTTTTGATAAAGTATCATCTAAAATCAGGGAATCCTTTTCTGAGATTATTAATCTACAAAAAAAAAATTGGAAATGTTTATTAAAAGACTGTTAAAATAAATTATACATTGTCAGGTCGTTCCTGACAAGGATGTTAAAGTTCACACCTGCTGGATATTAAATTTGAATACAGACTGTCATCAAAAACTTCTATGTCCAGTGATTTTGTCTGGGTGTTCTCTGTAAAATCTTTAAGCAGCAGATCGTCAGCATACTTGTTTGTACTGTCAGCTACAGGTTTATATTGGCTGCAAAACATAGTTATTATTTAGTAACGCTAAAATTAATGCAACAGTTACGATAAAAATAGATACCTTGGATGTGATACTTCTGAATTAAAATAAGGTAATTTCATATCTTTTGACTCGATATGCTGATTTTTTGATGAAGTATCATCTAAAATCAGGGAATCCTTTTCTGAGATTATTAATCTACAAAAAAAAATTGGAAATGTTTATTAAAAGACTGTTAAAATAAATTATACATTGTCAGGGCGTTTTTAACAAGGATGTTAAAGTTCACACCTGCTGGATATTAAATTTGAATATAGACTGTCATTTAAAACTTACTTGTCCAGTGATTGTGTCTGCTTGTTCTCTGTCAAATCTTTAAGCAGCAGATCGTCAGCATAATTATTTTTACTTTCAGCTACAGGGTTATAATGGCTATAAAACATAGTTATTATTTAGTCACGCTGAATGTTTATATTTTTAAAATCAAACTTAAACTATGTATAAATTTATTTGGTTGTTTCATTTAACATAAAAATATTTTTAATTTGTTTATCAAATGTATATACCTTTCATTTGCTACTTGTAACTTGGGATTATTAGTTCCAACATTTAAATCTACATTATCTTGGGTTATTGTAATTTGAATTGATCCTTTAGTTGGATACATTCGTATCGGTACTCCATATTTTAAACACCTCACGTTCTTTTTTAGACTCTGATTCCGATACTCAAAGTCATCGTCATAGAAATGGTCACTACATACACATGTATCTCTATTATAAGCTATTCCTAGCTTTTCAAATATTTTTATCCAGCCAGTATCAAGCTGTTTTGCTCTTGATGGAATTCTAAAAATAAATTGAATGTAAAATGTGTACATTATGTTTACACTTTCATTAAAACAACTTTTCATTAATTTACCTGTGCAAAGTTATATTGGTACCAGATTTTGGAACAATTCCACAAATTTTGCACTTGCTAGGCATATTATTTATTTTTATTCAAAACTTGAAATTTAATAACATAATAACACAGATAATAAAATAACGTTAAAAACAGGAAACTATTATTTATGATTCTTTTTTAAACGAATACATAAACATTTAAATAATTATGTTTTTAAGAAATTAATAAATAACAAATTATTAAAATAATAATTTCCAATTAAAAAAAAAAGAAAACAAATCATGGAATAAGATTTACACAAGATAATATTTTGCTACACAGCAGATGATAGTTTTTAAGTACTATGTAGGCCTACACACTATTCAAGGTTCATAATCCATGATCACGCAGGCGCACATCTACTTTTTTAAGTAAATGTTAGTAATGTATCTGTCTCTTTTTTTGTCTCGTCCAATAGAGTTAAATGTGGTGCTATCTCTTTTTTTGTAACGTCCAATGTTATGACGTGGCGCGTTTTTAAAAAGTAAACAAATACATGCTATAATTACTGATTTATGTTTGTTTCTTATTTTATTAAATATTTCATTTTAATTTGTTTAATTTTTTAATTTATTAAGGACTTATGATTGTAAATAGAAAATTTGAGTGAATATTCACATTACTGACACTACTTTTTTTTAAATAAAATTTTTAGTTTAAAATAAAATTAATTCTAACAACATTTGAAAAATCTTATAACCGGTTTGTGTAAATACAAACTAAATGCATGGAACATATTTACTTTTAGCACCTATTTTAATGCGTAAATGTTGCGCAACTTTACAATACAATTTTTTTTGAGTTAAAAAAAAAAATTTTTTAAAGTCTTAAATTGAAATTATTCAAAGTCTCATTTGACCCTCCCCCCTTTAATTTTCAAGTTCTGAGGTATCCTCTCCCGATAAACATGTTCCATGTTAAAATTTGTTTATTATGTAAATTTCAAAAAAAATTATTTTAATTTTATAAATTATGAAGAAACATTGTTATTTTAGGTTCTGGTACTTGCTAAAACTTGTTTTTCACCGAATAATGAATGATTGAATGAATGATTGAATGCTAACTTAGAAAAAATAAATGGGAAATAAAATATTTGATAATTTATTTATCATATATCTCTAATTAGATTCATTTCCTTGTGTCACCATCATTATAGTACTTTTTTTAAGCTCCAAATATGAATTTCCATAAGAGCAATGTTAAACTGCTTTTTTTAATTTGCAATAAAAAAACAACTAATGTGTTAATAAAAGTAAAACCAAGTTCAATTCAACTTTAAAAATGTTTAACTTTAATAATTTTCCTGTTTCATTCAGTTCTCTCACCATTTTTATTAACAATCATAAATCCTTAAAACAAAAAATTATCAAATTTTTTTGATTTTCTTAAAAAGTATATACTTTTCTCACAAGTCATACCAAAATTGCATAATGATTTACCATATATATGATACACTATAGTGATTTTCTTTTTCCAAATAATTTAAAACTTTTAAAAATAAGAAAAAAAGCACATGTAGATCCTATAAAACATTAAGGATCGGTAAATTAAATTTAAAAAAAAGTTGAAATTTTCTTAAATACAATTATTACATGTATATTTTTTAAATTTACTCGCTTTTCTAATCACACTATCTACTGATGTTTGATATTAATTATATCAATTTCTGACATTTTAACGTAAAAGCTCATTTTTTAAAATTTTGAGTTATTCGTAAGAAATTAATGAAAAAACAATGTTCTTAGATAATATTTAGGGTTTTGTAATTTATTAAAGATTAGCAATTAAATTTTAGCTTTTTTAAAATAACTTTAAGTTGGAAGAAGGAAATTAGAGTAGTTTTTTTGCCTGGGATTATAAATTCAAAAGATTTAAAACAAAATGAAGCAACAATTAAAATGGTTTTTATTTATATTCTTTAAATTACTGCAATTACAAATTTTTAACAATATTTTTAAAATTTGAATTAAAAAATTAAAATATATTATATTAATAAAGAATCACACTCTTCGGAAATAATTTATTACATGTTCTCTGCAAACAGGGCATCTTGAAAAATTTTCAAGTAACGCTCTTATACACTCCTCGCAGATACATTTGTGTCTGCAAGGACTAAGAGCAATATTAGGCCTATCGGATAAGCAAATGCAGCAGTATTGAGAATCATATATGGCTTCATTATCATCTATATGAGCAACAAGAAAATTTTATGATTTTGTTAAATAAATTATTTAGAATAATGATTGAAAATTTTTTTTTATTTACCTCCAATCTCGACAATGTTTTCAAGATTTTCTTCAATGATATCGCCATGAGTGTGATTACCTTGTATAATTTCTATACTGGGTTCTCTATTATTCAACGTTTTAATTATAGCAGTTGCATGACATTCCAAGTGACTGCATATTAAATATCTGGTAAAATGAAATATTTTTTTTTAGAAATCAATAAAATTTTCACTTATACTTACATTAAAAAGACAATTATTAAAAATATTGCAAAATTTATTTTTGAAATATGTAAAATTATCTTATATATCATATGATATATCTATTAATATTAATTATTAAATAATAATATAACGAATAAATAAATGTATGCACTTACTGAGTATTATTTACCCTTCTTGCAATCAAATATACATATCCATTAATTTCTACTTCTATGCGTCTTGAAGCCATTTTATACCCCTTATTACTTTTTATAAACTTTTTAAGAATTGTTAAATATTAGAGTTATGCACTTTATTAATCATGCAGTTACAATTACCTACGTGCTTACAAAACAGTTGCACTTATATTGGGTGCGGGCTTTCTTGCTAGTACCTATTCGTTTCCCTTCTTTTAAAGAGAAAAAAATTAGCGAAACTAGTGGTCACGCTTGCAACTTCGTATACTAAAGCAGGGCAAAGAGAATTTATATATTGTTCAGTTTTTGAGTATCCACCTAATCGCCGTGAGTGGCGCTATTTAAAAATACAGAAAGGGAAATATGACCAAAATCAAAGGGTTTCAAAATATGATCAAAATCAAAAAGAACATTCTTTTTCATGTATGATTATTAAAAAGGTTCCCATTGATCTTAATTTGTAGCTCATAAGGTTTAGTCCTCTATTTTTGGCATCCATTTTTGTGTTTTGGACTCTTATAAAAAAAAGTTTTTCTTAGGTCCGAATACGAAATTTCCTGTAAAATACGTTTTTGGGTTCAAATTTTCTTTTTGCAATGCATGGGCGAGAAATTGATAAAATATCGCTTAAATCGCGTTTGTTTTTAAATTTGAATTTCTCAAAAGTATATAAATAAAAAATCCTCTAGTAAAGCTAAAATACTTCTAACACTTCAAATTTTATTATGAAAAAGAGAAACCACTGGGTTATTGCTTTTTGAGAGCTCTAGATCAAAATTTAAAAGATCTTAAAAGTTCATTTTTCAAAAATTTCCAATTTCTAATTTTAAAATTTCATAAAAGCCTTTTTCTACATGAAAACTTAATACCTATACTTGCCATTAGATTTTTGCATTAGACTGAGTTGTTTTAAAGCACCAAGAAAAGAAAGTCTTTTTCAGCAGTTATTAATTGCTTTTTTCCGGGTGGGGTAGGAAATGGAAAATTTACAACTTTATCAATGTTTTAACTTTAAATCGTCTAAAAACTGTAGAAGAATAATGTTGCACTTGTGCAACCTGCTCTACCAGCTCGTTGATTAGCACCTGCTTTGCTGGTATTAGTTATAACAAAACTAGTTACACCAGTAATTTTATCAGGCGGTGACTTGAATACCTATGATACAAAAATAATGAACTGAACCTCCAGTTTTAATAGCTATAACTAGCTTTCTTAATTTTGCCTGTTTTTCGCTGGATAGCAAAGAATACAAAGGCAATACCCATAAGGGCTGCAAACTTATTGATACTCCTTTCATATGTATTTGTTCATAGTTTAACGATTATTAAATCATCTTGAGAATCAACAGGTGTACAGATTGAGAAGATTTAGGTAGCCATTGTTTATATTCAGGTAATAGGACTGAAAAAATTTTACTAATGGATATAAAGCTTATTATGTTTGTACAAGCAATTAAAATTTTGATTCAAATTTCCATTTGTCAAGTAGCCTACTTTTATACATTATGCCTTTTTCAAAGCTTCAATTCGTGGTAAAAGTCTACAAAAGTAACTGAATTAGCGAAGAACTTTGATTTATTTACCTTATAGATCAAATTAATATTTTACATTGACCAAGATTTGGTTCAGCTGCTAGGAGTTGTTAATAACAAAAGTTTGAAGTTTTTTTGCTTTGGAAAAGCATCTCCCTGCAATAAATAATATGCTTCGAGGCTATGTTGGGAAAGAAAAAAGAAAGAAGAAGCTATACTTTATTTTTTTGCAAGTAAATGCGATTATTAAATTTAAATTTAATTTAAAAAATTGATGCTTTTTAAAAATTTATTCTACAGAATACTGATTCTTAATAAAATGTATAATTTTAAAAAACATCAGATAAAAAGCATGCATTTTGTTAATAAAATTGTATTTATAAGTTAATTTTAATGAAAAGTTAGTATCTACATAAATATCAAATATTATAAAAAGGTTTAAAGGTAAAAATAGGGTTAAAAATATTTTCATTTAATTAAAATGTAAAATTGAATACAACTTTTATTGTAAAATACACTATTAACTTTATACATATGAAATTTTAACAGTAAAATTAGAAATCTTAAATAAATACACGTCCTGGTTTTTGTTTTTCTAATAATTCTCTGCAGACTGGACAGTCTAGTCTTGGAACTACTGAATCATCTATTGTTAGATCAATTGTATAAATTCTTGTTGCACAATCACTGCATACACAGAGGTGTTTGCAGGGTTCCAAGACTGTGTCTTTATAATTCATGAGACAAACTCGACACAATATCCGAGCTTCTAATTCTGTTTTAGCTCGATTAGCTTCATCTAATTCTTGCTTCATCAACGCTAATTCTTCTTCCTTTTTTTTTTCACAACGAGCAGCTCTCTTTTTTGCATTATCTGCTTCTAGCCGTAAAGCTTGAAGCAAAAATTTTTGTTTCCTTGTATGCTTATCGCAGTTGAGCTTAGCTATTGATAGCTCATTTTTAATCGTATCCCGCTCAGTCTTAAGCATCTTTATGCAATTTTGTTGTACTTTAAGTTTTGTGGATAGTTCTAAAAATAATAAAAAAAATAAGATATTTTTTCAATAAATATCATGTACTGAAAAATGAAATTTACATAAATAAACATACCTTTAGTTAATTGTTTCTTTTTCAAAATTAAATTAACGTTCAGTACGACACCATTTGGTTCACAATCACGAGGGGCCATTTTTTTCTGAAAAAAATCGAAAATAAATAACAAAAATAAAAAATATGTTTTAAAAAAATCAAAATTGTAACTACCTATTTAACTTTACTATATAACAAACACGCAGAGGTAAATGCCGAAAGCAGCCGATAAAGCGCGCGACTGAAGGAAAAAAAGTGGGAGAGCGCAGTAATTTCGCGCCAATTATTGCGCTCTCCCACTTTTTTTCCTTCAGTCGCGCGCTTTATCGGCTGCTTTCGGCATTTACCTCTGCGTGTTTGTTATATAGTAAAGTTAAATAGGTAGTTACAATTTTGATTTTTTTAAAACATATTTTTTATTTTTGTTATTTATTTTCGATTTTTTTCAGAAAAAAATGGCCCCTCGTGATTGTGAACCAAATGGTGTCGTACTGAACGTTAATTTAATTTTGAAAAAGAAACAATTAACTAAAGGTATGTTTATTTATGTAAATTTCATTTTTCAGTACATGATATTTATTGAAAAAATATCTTATTTTTTTTATTATTTTTAGAACTATCCACAAAACTTAAAGTACAACAAAATTGCATAAAGATGCTTAAGACTGAGCGGGATACGATTAAAAATGAGCTATCAATAGCTAAGCTCAACTGCGATAAGCATACAAGGAAACAAAAATTTTTGCTTCAAGCTTTACGGCTAGAAGCAGATAATGCAAAAAAGAGAGCTGCTCGTTGTGAAAAAAAAAAGGAAGAAGAATTAGCGTTGATGAAGCAAGAATTAGATGAAGCTAATCGAGCTAAAACAGAATTAGAAGCTCGGATATTGTGTCGAGTTTGTCTCATGAATTATAAAGACACAGTCTTGGAACCCTGCAAACACCTCTGTGTATGCAGTGATTGTGCAACAAGAATTTATACAATTGATCTAACAATAGATGATTCAGTAGTTCCAAGACTAGACTGTCCAGTCTGCAGAGAATTATTAGAAAAACAAAAACCAGGACGTGTATTTATTTAAGATTTCTAATTTTACTGTTAAAATTTCATATGTATAAAGTTAATAGTGTATTTTACAATAAAAGTTGTATTCAATTTTACATTTTAATTAAATGAAAATATTTTTAACCCTATTTTTACCTTTAAACCTTTTTATAATATTTGATATTTATGTAGATACTAACTTTTCATTAAAATTAACTTATAAATACAATTTTATTAACAAAATGCATGCTTTTTATCTGATGTTTTTTAAAATTATACATTTTATTAAGAATCAGTATTCTGTAGAATAAATTTTTAAAAAGCATCAATTTTTTAAATTAAATTTAAATTTAATAATCGCATTTACTTGCAAAAAAATAAAGTATAGCTTCTTCTTTCTTTTTTCTTTCCCAACATAGCCTCGAAGCATATTATTTATTGCAGGGAGATGCTTTTCCAAAGCAAAAAAACTTCAAACTTTTGTTATTAACAACTCCTAGCAGCTGAACCAAATCTTGGTCAATGTAAAATATTAATTTGATCTATAAGGTAAATAAATCAAAGTTCTTCGCTAATTCAGTTACTTTTGTAGACTTTTACCACGAATTGAAGCTTTGAAAAAGGCATAATGTATAAAAGTAGGCTACTTGACAAATGGAAATTTGAATCAAAATTTTAATTGCTTGTACAAACATAATAAGCTTTATATCCATTAGTAAAATTTTTTCAGTCCTATTACCTGAATATAAACAATGGCTACCTAAATCTTCTCAATCTGTACACCTGTTGATTCTCAAGATGATTTAATAATCGTTAAACTATGAACAAATACATATGAAAGGAGTATCAATAAGTTTGCAGCCCTTATGGGTATTGCCTTTGTATTCTTTGCTATCCAGCGAAAAACAGGCAAAATTAAGAAAGCTAGTTATAGCTATTAAAACTGGAGGTTCAGTTCATTATTTTTGTATCATAGGTATTCAAGTCACCGCCTGATAAAATTACTGGTGTAACTAGTTTTGTTATAACTAATACCAGCAAAGCAGGTGCTAATCAACGAGCTGGTAGAGCAGGTTGCACAAGTGCAACATTATTCTTCTGCAGTTTTTAGACGATTTAAAGTTAAAACATTGATAAAGTTGTAAATTTTCCATTTCCTACCCCACCCGGAAAAAAGCAATTAATAACTGCTGAAAAAGACTTTCTTTTCTTGGTGCTTTAAAACAACTCAGTCTAATGCAAAAATCTAATGGCAAGTATAGGTATTAAGTTTTCATGTAGAAAAAGGCTTTTATGAAATTTTAAAATATTCTTTTTAGATTCATACTGCTCAAAAGTAACAGATTTGGGAAGAAGTATAGCTGTATTTCCAGCTGTCCCTCGATTTGGAAAAATTTTGGCCCTTTCACAGAAAATTAATTTCATGTCGTATACAGTATGCTTAGTTGCAGCTCTTTCAGTTCAAGAATAATGCATGTGATTCATTAGTCTCAATTTTATCTATTGTTCAATCATAATCTTTATTTCAATGAAAAATAAATGTAAGTTAAATTTTTTCAGTTCTATTATCTGAATATAAAAAATGGATAAATTAATCAGCTCATTCTGAACTAGTGCTTATCTGGACACCATTTTATGTACTCTTTGAAGATTGTAAAAAATGTTAATAGCTGCATATTCTATTACTAAATGAAAAGAATAAAAGAAACGTTTTTATTCACACATGACTTATTAAATTTAAAATTTGCTGTACAAATAAATCTATTCTAAGTAAATTAAATAATACTCCAGCCAAATCTCGGGGGAGGAAGTGTGTTAATTTTTTTGGGTCGCTGATCAAGAAAATCAGGATATTTTCTGGGAGATATCATTGAAAGTAAAATTTCCAACATTTTTCCCACTGTTTAACACATAGTTCATTAAAAGTAAAAAATAAATTGCCCAAATGTAAGAAAATATATCTTCCTTGCAGCGTATAATAAAAAATATTTTATATTGATAATAAATTTTTTTGTTATATGTTTCAATTATTTATATGTAACCCCATAAAAGAAAATTTTTTCACAATCATTATTTATAAATACATATAATAAATAATACTTTTTAATGTATAAGAGTGTGGATCCCATCAAGGTTTTGTAAAGAGAAAATACTGAATAAATATATGATCGATTCTGGAATAAATTGTTGAAGTTTAATTATTTTAGAAATCAAATATATTTTACATTAATATAATATTAGACAAGGTTTTTAAAATAAACATATGTTTATTGTTATATATCTATCTCTTTTGTAATTTTATTATATTCGGTAAATTTAAATGGGTGACCCATTTAAATGTGGCTTTAGAAGAAGTCGATGTAAGTGGGTGTGGAAGCATAGCATCAATTTGTAATATCTAAAAAATAAATTTTATTTACAATTTTTATAGTCAACAATCAGAAATATTTCTGAAAATTAGAAGACAAAATCTATTTTTTAAAGAAAAGGTATGAATAGTTTCATACCTATAAAGTAAAATTACATCTCTAATTTTCAGAAATAATTTTAATTGTTTAGGTTTTATTAATTAAATATTTTTTTTACACATTCATATTCACAAATACTCATTTCCGATTCGCATTTCCGATTAATAATAAATAAATAAATGGCTCATAATCGTTTTTTTTTGTGCAAAAGTGACTACCACTTGCATTAATTAAATTGTTGTAATAATGCCAAATTCATTTTTTGAAAATAGTGGTAAAAAATTATAATATTTTCCCCTTCCCCCACATCCGCGTGTGCGCGCTCGCAAAATCTGTCCGCCATTATTTTTATTTCTGTTTCCGGCATAACCCGCAGAACGTTCGTTAATAGAAGAGGTCCTCAATAGAAATATTTTGCTACTTTATACTTCATCAAATTAATAATAGTTTTTTTCTGCCTTTTTTTTATCTGATCTTATCAACAATAGTTCTTTTTCAACAGTTTCATAATTATACAGACTACTTTTTTTTGTATATGTGCAGATTGCTAAAATATTGTATGTTTCTGCAGAGTAATTGAGTTAATGCGTATTAGCGTATGATTATATTTTTGTGTTAACTAAAAAAAATTTATATTTTTAATATTGTGTGCAAAAGGACACTTACAATATATTGCAAGATACTTTGGAAGTACTTTAAGAAAAATTTAGAATACTGGTAAGTTTATTTTTCGACTTATATATTTTTGCATATTATTGCTTATTTTTTGTAAATATGTTAAATCAATTAGTTTAAATTACAAAATTTTATCTAAAACTTGAAAAGTATATTTCTTAATCGATCCAGTTTCAAACTCTTGCTTAGATAATTTTATTATTGTCGAGGAATTTTCTTCGGTCTTTCAAAAATGATTGCATTGATGAAGTAATGTATGTTGTCTAACTATATTCACCCTAGCCTAAAAGTCCTTCACAAATCTGTACATAGATTCTGTATAAAGGTTTCTTCATGATTTGAACAATACATTCTGTTCCAGTAACAAATATAGAAATTCATTGTATTTGAAAAAAAGAGACAGAAAAACCAATAGGTCTGTATACAGATCTGTAAAGGACTTTTCGGTGCAGGTATTAAATTCATTTGACAACATATTTAATTCATCCATAACTATAAACTGTAATTTGGTGTTCCAAATATTCCTGTCTCCCCTTGTTACATTACCTTTTCAAAATTTGATTCTGGTTTCCGAGTATAATTATAAGTTGTGCTTAATTTTTAAATGTCTGTAATTATTTTTGTTTTTTTTTTTAGATTGAAAATGCCAAGTACCAGAACAACTCAAGGTAGAGGCAGTCAAGTTAGGAAAAGAAAAATTAAGATGAAAAAATCATCAAGAATTGTTGATGGTAGATTATACCAAGTAGACAAGAAATATAGGCGAAAAAGAGACAACACTGAAGTGATGTAAGTAAATCATTTGATTAAGTATGTGCATTCATGATTCAAGCTAAACAAATTTTATCTACTTTTTTTTTTTATTAACTCTTTCCTGAGGAATCTCCCTAAATCGTTCTCTGTGTGACTTGCATTAGTATGCGTGTATTGAGTAGTACTACAGTTATGTAGTAACGTTTAAAATTATTTTTATTCATTAAATATAATAATATTAGTTATTTACAAATGATTTATCAAGTATTTTATTTTAAATAAATTAATATATTAAATAAATAAAGTAAAATAAACTGCGTAAAGCGTGTATCACGTGACTTGTGGTGGGGGCAATTCCTCAGGAAAGAGTTAAGAAAATCTTTGAAAAATTTTACCTATCTTTTACTATTTTATCTATTTTTTACTTTTTTAATTTTTTTTTTTTTTATAAGAAAATCTTTGAAAAATTTTAACTATTTTTTACTATTTTATCCATTTTTACTTTTTTAATCCACAGGGCTAAACTTAATATTTTTAAATAAATCTAATAGAACATCTAATCGTAAAAATAGAAACACAAAAATAACTGATGTACATTTTATAATTAAAAGATACTTTTTTTAATTAATTGTTATTTTTATTTTTTAGTTACATGAAGTGTTCAACAAAAAATTGTTTCGCAAAAGCCGAAGTCATTAATAATGAGTTTCTTTTCAATACAAGGAATAATACACATAATCCGGCATGTGAGAAAATTGATGACAAATTGGAAGAAGCCTTATTTACAGAAACATTGAAAAGTATGTCCCAGCAGCAATATTGGCCCTTAAAACAGCTTTATGAAACAATATCATTACTGTAAGTATTAATATAAAATCTATTTTTACTTGAATAGTTTTAATCGTAATTTATTTGCACATGAAACATGTTATAAGGGAAGTTCCAAAAGACCGGTTAATCAAAGGATAGGGTCAAAATGTCACAAAGCAGGGGTGGGGAGGTTAGATGGAACTTATAATAATTTAAATTAAGGAAGCTAAAAAAATGTTGATTTATAGTTATTTAACTTTTTTTTTATACGGCATTTCATTTTTTACTTCAAGTTATTTTATATGTATAGGGAGTTTTGGTTTTTTAATCATTTCTCGTATGCACTGTTCATGTTTTTTATGGTGCATCTTTAACAAATATAAAAAATTCTAAAAAATCACTTTTTTTTTCTTATATAATATATATTATAGTAATTTTATTATAAATAATATTACTTAGAATAATATAACTTCTCTTATAAATAAATTATCCATTTTTTTCTCATGCCTTTTAAAGTTTTTTACAAATTATGCCACTATTATTCAACAGATAAATACACACAAATTTCTAATTCTACAATTATGAGATTATAATATTGAAGTCAATATATATATGAAAAAAAAACTGTTCTAACTGAACTAAATTTTCTTTCAGAGGTAGAAAATTTTAAATTTATTTTAAATTTATAAAAAAAAAATAATAATAAGTAATTGCTTTTATATTTCTTTATTTCATATAATTACATATAATTTACGAGCTATATAGAGCCATTTTTACATTACATAGTCAAGGTCACATCAAAAAAAAATATTTATAAAGTTTAAAAAGAGGATGACTGGTCAATATTAGATATAATACTTAAGTTATTTTAAATATTTAATTTATAAATTTTACTAATATTCAAATTAAAACAAATAAAAACAAATTTTAGAATCATAATATTAACAAAATTTTGATAATATATCTTTTAAAACAGGTTTTTTTTTTAAATATAATAAATTTAAAGTATTCACAATTAAATAACTTATTTTTTCAATCTTTAATTTCATTTCTGTATTAAATTTTCTTTACGAATGATTTATAGTTTTTTATCATTTACACATTGTTCACCGCACATTATTATGCTTTACAATATTATATTGTAGTATTTATAAATTTACATTAAAAAATAATCTGTTTACTAGTCATCATCCCCCAATATCAACCCCCATATATTTTTTATCACTTATCCCTCAATTTATCTAGTCTAGAAAGGGCTTAATACTCAATGTTTTCCATTAGATGCTAAAATGACAATTTAAAGCAATATATCAATTTTAGTTTTTCATATGTTATTATACTTTATTAGGTAAAATACTTGGTAAAATAGACCATTAAGAACATTTTGTTATTGTTAATACCTAACCTTACCTTGTTTTCACTCTAGCACCTCTGGTGGGAGAAAAATAAATAACTTTATTTTTATCAAGAAAATATTATAGAATTATACCTATTTTAATTTTTTCTGTATATTTAAATAATTTTAATGCACTCAAATTACTAATTTAATTTTTATAAATAATAATTATCATTAACACCTTTTTATACATAAAAATATTATATTTTTCATAAAAATGATTTTTAAACATTGCAAATTTTATAATGTCGATAGCTAACAAATTTAATTTAGGTACAGTTCTCTTCAGAGCAATATAGATTTGTGTATTGAATTTTTAACGAATTCTTAATTCCTGAAAGAGCAATTGTAGCATCATAAGTAGAAAGTGTTGAGTAACCTTTTTCAATCATTTCACAAATTTTATTTACATTTTTTATACTATAATCATTCAAATAATCTTCATTTTCATATCCAACTTCATTGACCCATTCAAAATATTTATAAATCTCTTTGTGTTTTAGTTTTAAAACTTCATTATCTTTCGGCAACTGTAATTAAAGTAAAATTTATAAATATAAAAGCAGTACAAACATTTAGGATATACATAAACATACTTTCATTGGCTTCCAATTTTTTGTGCAAGCTATGCAATCGCATTGGAAATCGTGACAATCAAATAAATGTTTTCTATTTTTTTTGTAGTACTCTTCAGACTGATTAAAACATATCAGATTTACAGTATAAGATTTTAAATAAATTTTATGAATTAAATTGAAAACTTTTTACCCTAACAGAATGAAAGCGATAAATATCTATTAACTTGCAAACTATTGTTCTTAATTTATCAAAATTATTCCAGAAACTAGTATGTGGATAATTTTTTACTTGTTGTAAGCAAAAAAATATATTTTTACTCAAAGTAAAATATAAAGTTTTTAAGCTATAATTTTCTTCTGTATAAGTTTTTTCTAATCCGTAAACAAACTGAAATTTCTTATCTGTATTTTTTATAATAGCATTAGAAAAAACTGTTTTTGATTTATCTGAAAAAATGAAAAATATTAACTTTTATTTTTGTACAAGTACGTATACCATGTTTAATCAATAAAATTATATTTAAATGATAATTACCCAATAATTTATCAATTTTTTGACTTTCTTTAAATAAATTATCTATATCAAATTCATTCAAAAACATAAGAAATGTTCTAAAAACTACCAAGGCTGCTGTCAATTTAAGACCAAATCCTGCATAACTGAAATAATATTCGTAGGCTTTACATTCAGTTTCATGAAATTTAGTCCAAGCCTGAGCTTTACATTTTTTGGAACAAAAAACAACATAAACACAATGTTCACAAGGAATACTATTTAATGTAAATTTTAAGCAATTTGAACAAGTCAAATAAAAAAAGCTTGTTTTTTCAGGGTATCCACAGTAAAAATCTTCGATTATAAGTATTTCTCCAACTTTTATATCTCGATTAGCAATTATATGATTTCCATATTTTTCATTGTATTTCCATGCAATGGCATTAGAAATAATATTTTCTGCTTGCAAACGTTCATGCCTTTTATTGACTGCTATGTTTTCCACGGTCTTTTTTTTAGCAGCATCATACAAATTTTTTATACTTGTGTTTTTAAGACTTTTATCAAGTAACTGAATTGTTTCTAAGGCTGCAGTAAATGATTTTTTCATTTCTGTGTTTTTACCTAAACATGCTAAAAATTCTGTTTTTCTACAATACAATTTAAATTTGGTGGCATGATTTTTAGTTATTTTCAATGCTGCATTAATATCTATAATACTTTCTTGAAATTTGGAAATACGTAAGAGCATAACTGACCTATTACTCAATGCTAAAGCATATTCTTCAGAATCAATTGGTGCAAATACCAAACTTTTAGAATACTCGTTAATGATGTTGCTATATTCTTTTATATTCTTATTAGAAACTTTCTTGTAAAGTTCATTACCTTTTGTCCTAATATTTATTGAAAATTCAGAATTTTTAGTCTTAGGTTCAAGTGGATTGCCTTCCATTTTGTCAATATTTTTTACTCGATTTTCTAATAATTTTTCTTCTAACTCATAAGCTTCAGGATCGTGAGGATTCACTATAAGATTAGATTTATTTTGTTCCTCATTTGAGTTTTTATCTAAATTGCACATTTTAAGTAGTTGTTTTTCTATCGATTTAAGGTGGGCTAAAATAAATATACGTATGAAATTGATAATGTGTATGATTGATGTATACATTTTATTATTTTATTACAAAATAATATACTTACCATTCATTGCACTATTCTTTATCGGATCCATTGGATTATCCATTATTTAATATTAATCTATAAAGATGCAATTAATTATTTTTAGTTATTTTTAATGGTTTTGTTTAACAATTCTATCGACTTTAGAAGACTGTTGTATAGAAACTTAGATCTGCTCCAGAATTTTGTTTCGCAAAACGCTCACTTTTCACGGTGTTTATCTCAGGTTAGGTTAACTCATTTTCTAACTGCGCAGACGCGGGAAATATACGATTTTTCCGATTTCTCAGATATGAATAAAAAATCTTCTAGTATAAGATAATTTCAAAATACTGATGCTGATTAAATTAATAATGTTTTTAAAACTTTAATAAATTAAAGTATAATTAAAACTAAGTTAAGTCTTGTTGTTTCCTAATCACAAGCTCATCTGAATTTGAAGTTTTTGGGTCCAGAAAATAAGGTTTTTACGATTAAAATTTATTTAATTTCCTTACAATATTCCTAATGGATCTACTTTTTATATATAATTCAACTTTTGGCCCATAAATGTTGTGAGATGAAATTTTATGGCCTAAGCTAAGTAAAAATTTCATTTAAGCAAAAGTATAAATTCCTAATAAATATATTATAACTTTTGGGCCATAAATGTTGTGAGATGAAGTTATATGGCCTAAGCTAAGTAAATTTTTATTTCAGCAAAAGTTTACAGTAAACAGATAATTTTTCTTAACAATTTATTATCTTCAGAAACTGCTTAACTTGCCAGGCCCCTAAATAGCCAGTAAACGGCGTGAACGCAAATTGTATCAATAATTATCTACTATTATAAAAAAGTTTATGGGCTCTCTGTGGAGATTGCCATCTTGTGTCAACAGTTCATTAGCCAATCAAATTGCTTGTTTTCAAATTTGAATTTTTCTATTTTCTTTATATTTATTGTAAACATCTATCTTTGATATTTCTTTAATGAAGCTAATGGAAAATTATAACGATATAGTTTAGTTTTAATTTAGTGTAAAAAGAATTAAAATTTCATTTTATACAAATATTAAATAAATTGGAAATTATTTCAAACTATTGTAAGAATATATTATAAATATATAGAAAGAATATCATCTAAAGTAAAAATCTTGTCTATGAAAATGACTTTTCATTATAAAACAAAGTTTTTGAAAAATGACTTTAAGGATTATAAACAAATTAATGGTTTGCATAAAAAACAAAATTTCAGTCATAGATAAGTAGTAAAAATTTTCGTTTACGTGATCTTCCTGAAAATACCTATTTTTTAAATCGACATTTTTTTTTAGAAGAGGAAAATGAGTGAAAGAAGGAAATTAAACCCATTAACCAAAACGTGTAGTAACTATGACCATTAACTTAAAAGTAGTTACCTTCATAATAGCTTTATCCAAATAATAATTATTTTGTATACATCTAAATAAAGCATAAATCTATAAAAACGATTTCTTTAATTTTATTTTAATTTTCCACCGATAAAATGGTTATTTAGGGGCCTGGCAAGTTAAGCAGTTTCTGAAGATAATAAATTGTTAAGAAAAATTATCTGTTTACTGTAAACTTTTGCTGAAATAAAAATTTACTTAGCTTAGACCATAAAATTTCATCTCACAACATTTATGGGCCGAAAGTTGAATTATATATAAAAAGTAGATCCATTAGGAATATTGTAAGGAAATTAAATAAATTTTAATCGTAAAAACCTTATTTTCTGGACCCAAAAACTTCAAATTCAGATGAGCTTGTGATTAGGAAACAACAAGACTTAACTTAGTTTTAATTATACTTTAATTTATTAAGTTTTAAAAACATTATTAATTTAATCAGCATCAGTATTTTGAAATATACTTTTGCTTAAATTAAATGCTTACTTAGTTTAGGCCATATAATTTCATCTCACAACATTAATGGCCCAAAAGTTATAATATATTTATTAGGAATTTATACTTTTGCTTAAACGAAATTTTTACTTAGCTTAGGCCATATAATTTCATCTCACAACATAAATGGCCCAAAAGTTGTAATATATTTACTAGGAATTTATACTTTGCTGAAATTAAATTTTTACTTAGCTTAGATAGGCCACATAATTTCATCTCACAACATTAATGGCCCAAAAGTTATAATATATTTATTAGGAATTTATACTTTTGCTTAAGTGAAATTTTTACTTAGCTTAGCTTAGGCCATAAAATTTCATCTCAAGGTAAAATAAAAAAAAAATTGCGACAACGTCGCACAATGTTTGTAGGATCGCGTTTCTTATTTACATGATTATTATTATAATACGTGTATTTTAAACAGCGACGTTGTCGCCCTAAAATTTGTATCGGTTTTTTATTTTTTCTAATTAAAATATCTTTTATACGAAAACCACAATTTATTTAAAAATCGAATACTAGTTTCTTCAATAATTAATTTACGTGGTGCTATTTTTAACGTGGAACATGTTCATTGGATGGGGTATTTAAAAAAGTCTGGCTTGGCAGGGGGGGGGAGTCAAAAATTGCCGCTTTTAGGGGGGGGGGGGGGGTTCAAAAATTGACGCTTTTAGGGAGGGGTAAAAAATTGACGCTTTTAGGGGGGGGGGGGTTAAAAATTGACGTTTTTAGGGGGGGGGGGGTCAAATGGACTTAGAATATTTTTGATTCAGGGACTTTTGGTGCAGAAGTACCTAGGGACCTATGGTACAGAAGTCCCTAAAGACCTTTGGTGCTGAAGTACCTAGGAACCTTTGGTGCAGAAGTACCTAGGGAGCATTGGTGCAGAAGTACCTAGGGACCTTTGGTGCTGAAGTACGTAGGAATTTTTGGTGCAGAAGTCCCTAAAGGCCTTTGGTGCAGAAGTACCTAGGGACCATTGGTGCAGAATTTTTAAAGAATTTATTGTAAAAATTAATAAAAAATAAATTCATATTATTTAAAAATCTATAATAATTTGAAAATTTAATTAATTTTATTCACTTTGATGTCTAAGCAGCATGATTTCTATAATAAAAATCTAAATATAAATATTTGCATATAAATATTTATATTATGAACACAATAGATACTTTATCATCCGTGTTATAAGTGAACATGTTTCATGCTCGTTGGTTGGGTTGTTACACAAACCGGTTATAAATTTTTTTTTTTTAATCCATCGTTTAGTTTTGATATTAACATAACATAAAAATCTCAAACCCCTGATTTTTGACTCAGCTCCTATGCTTGCAATGTATAAGGACTCAACTTTGGAGCTTCGTATCTCCTAAATGAAAACCACAATTTTCTTAAAAATTTTTTTTTATGTGTTTTATTATAATACGAAGCCCCTATAAAAATTATATCGATTTCTATCGTGATCAAAATACAGAGTAATCAATCTTAAAATGGGGATATGCGTACTGCATTTCGGTGCCCTCTATTTTTTTCTCTATTTTTTTACGTTCATGAAGTACGCACGGAGTTTGCAAAATATGCAAATATTTTTATGCCAAAAAAATTTACTCATATGCACTTTTGAAAGAATGCAAAAAAAAAAATTTTACCTATTTTCATTTTCCCACAGCAAGAGAAAAACTTCTCCGTGCTGTGTGTAAAAGTATGAAAATTCAAACTCCTGTATCTTTTTTAATAATTGTTAAAAATAGCAATTAGTTTTAAAAAGTGCACAATTAAAAGGTTAAATTATTGCTGCAATTTTTTTAAAAAGTGCACTTTTTTTAGCCAGTAAAGAAAAATTAAATTTTCAGTTTATGGGTTTGGTGGTGTTACGGTGGAAAATCCGTAACTTTATGTGTAGTAGTATTTATTTATGATTTGGTTAGGTTTATTTAATATGGATAAAATAATTATTAGTTTAATTTAAAATGAATGACGTTGTTTATTTAGATTTATAAAATATAATAAAAATGTTAAAGCATATTGAGATATTCTTCTTTTGAGTCAGGCTTATACACCGTGACTTGTTTATTGTAGAATGTTTAATAAGTTTGAGTTGTTTTAATATGCATTTGTTGTAAAATTGACTTTATAATATTTTATAGATCAGAGTGAGATTTAGTTATTCATAATTCATAATTATTTACAATTAGTTTAATTATATTAAAAGAAGTTTAACAACTACAATTATTAGCACCCCATATAAAATAAGAGTAAGATAGGACTATTCCATATACATTTATACACTACTACACATATATAATACTAATACATATATACATATAATACTACTACATTACAGTTGATAATGATGTACACAGTGAATATATTTTTGTAAATAGCAGGCGCCGAAGTTAATATGCGGCACGCTCGTATTAAAAGTGTCTTATGTCACTTTTGTCATATATTAAGTATTGTGACTGGCGCGAATTAAAAAAAAATTTTAAAGATTAAATAGCAATTTTTATTTTTATACAACTAATTTTTGACAATCAATTTTGGTTCCTCAAAGAGGAACCATTGTGATAGGTCAAATTTCGATTTCTGATTTTTTGGCATATAAGCACGTTTTGAGCCCCAGGAAGCTAAAAATCGGTTTTTAAAAAAAGTATGTATGTGTGTGTGTGGTGATATTTCACAAACATTATGGAGTTAAGACCTAATTTTTTTTTCAAAAATTTTTTTATCAAAAAAGCTCGAGGTACTTTTTTTTTTTTTTAATTTGGATGTAAAACCTCATTTATTTCCATGAAAGTACTTATATTTGAAAGTGTAGTTTTTACTCGATATCTCGAATCTGATACTTAATTTTTTGAAAATTTTTTTCCCAAATTTTTTTTCACGAAAAAATACAAAAAACAACAATTCTTTTTTTTCTTTTTGGACGTAGTACCTGATTTATTTCTATGAAAGTACTAATTTTAGAAAGTTTGTTTATAGTCATTTTTTGGATCTGATACCGAATTTTTTTAAAAATTGTTTCTCAAAATTAAGAAAACAAACAAAATAAAAAATTTGCAATATTTTTTTTTTTTAGTGTAATACCTCATTTAATTCCATGAAAGTACTAATATCTGAAAATATTGCGACCGGCGATATTTCACAACCGTTATGAAATTAAGACCTAATTTTTTTTTCAAAAATTTTTTTACCAAAAAAGCTCTAGGTACTTTTTTTTTTATTAATTTGGATGTAATACCTCATTTATTTCTACGAAAGTACTTATATTTGAAAGTATAGTTTTTACTCGATTTCTCGAATCTGATACTTAATTTTTAAAAAATTTTTTTTCTAAATTTAAAAAAAAAAAAAAATACAAAAAACTCCAAATTTTTTTTTTTTTTTTGATGTAGTACCTAATTTATTTCTATGAGAGTACTAGTTTTAGAAAGTTCATTTATAGTAATTTTTTATAGTTTTTTTTATAGTTATAGTAAATTTATTTCTCAAAATTGGAAAAGTTTTTTCTCATTGTTTGAGGAACCTAGTTGGCAGGGTATTTTTAATATTCATGAAATAAATTTATTTAATCTTTTCCTTTTTTTCACTAAAACTTAAAGCAGTAAAAATACATTTTTCGACCTAACCTAACTTAATATGAAAATTTTTTTGATTAATTCGGAATTTTTATTCTTATAAGTTTTCTTAGTTAATTTCGATTGAATATTTTAGGGAAATTGAATTTTAAATTTAATCTTATATGCATTTAACCTTCAGTTATTAAAATTCAATATTTAAAAACTAAATAGTTAATTGGTTTAAAAAAAATCTTTACGTTTTTGTGTGTGTGTTTGTGTTTTTTTTTCATTAAAACAATAAGAAGGATATTTAAGGCGTGTTTTGGTTTACTTATTAGTAATTTTTTAATTAATTGATGTTATTGGTTCCTCATAGAGTTGTGATCCATTGTGATCGGTCAAAATTTTGTATCTGATTTTTTGGCATATAAGCACGTTTTGAGAACTCAGGAAGCTAAAAACCAATTTTAAAAAAAAGTCTGTATGTGTGTGTGTGTGTGTGTGTATGTATGTATGTATGTATGTATGTATGTATGTGTGTATGTACGTATTTATGTATGTATGTTTGACTGTAACCGGTGATATTTCACAACCAGTATGACATTAAGACCTAATTTTTTTTTCAAAATTTTTTTTACCAAAAAATCTCGAGGTACTTTTTTTTTTTTAATTTCGATGTAATACCTCATTTTTCCCATGAAAGTACTGATATCTAGAAGTATCGTTTTTACTCGATATCTCGAATCGGATACTTAATTTTCTGAAAATTTTTTTCCTAAAATTTTTTTCACCAAAAAATGTAAAAAATACCAATTTTTTTTTTCTTTATAGACGCAGAACTCAATTTATTTCCGTGGAAGTACTAGTTTTAGAATTATCGTTTATAGTAATTTTTTGGACCTAATACTTAATTTTTTCAAAATTTTTTTTTCAAAATTTTTGACGCCAAAAAATACAAAAAACGCCAAAATTTTTGTTATTTTAGGACGTAATAGTTAATTTTTTCCTAAAAAAGTACGAAAATTATCGTTTGCAAAGGATTTCTCCATCTGATACGTAATTTTTCGAAATTTTTTTTTTCAAAACTTTTTACATAAAAAAATTTTAAAAACACTAATTTTTTTTCTTTTTGGACGTAGTACCTCATTTTTTTCCATGAAAGTACTGATATCTATAAGTATCGTTTTTACTCGATATCTCAAATCTTATAATTTAATTAAATTTGTTTCTCAAAATTTTTTTCATCAAAAGATACAAAAATATCAATTTTTTTTTTCTATATGGACGCAGTACTTAATTTATTTCTGTGGAAGTACTAGTTTTAGAAATATCGTTTATAGTAATTTTTTTAGACTGATACTTAATTTTTTCAAAATTTTTGTTTTCAACATTTAAAAAAAATAAAAATAAAAAAAAACTGCAATATTTTTTTTCTCTTTGCATGTAGTACCTAATTTTTTCCTATGAAAGTACTTATATATAGAATTATCGTTTTTACTCGATATCTCCAATTGAAACTTAATTTTTTGAAAATTTTTTTCTAAAAATTGTTTACAAAAAAAAAAAAAATAATAGCACTATCTTTTTTCTTTTGGAACGTAGTATTTAATTTTTTTCCATGAAAGTACTAATATCTAGAATTATCGTTTTTACTAGATAAAATAGACCATTCAGAACATTTTGTTATTCTTAATGAGGAACCATAGTGCCAATTACTTGGCAGCGTTTTTTTTACTATATTAGAAAAATTGATGGAAAAAAATATGTTTTTAATTATTACAGAATTCAAAAAATTTTTTTAGAGAATTTAAAAAAACTTTTCTAAAAAAAATTAAAAATTTTAATTTTTTATTAAGATTAGGAAATAAATAGTATGTGTTACGTATCCTGAGGTTTTATCCAAGGGATACGTAAATATAAATAATTATGAATATATGAAATATAAGTTTATCCTGGGGATATTGACTGCCCCAGGTATTTTATATAGTAAGTTGGTATGGTTATTATTTGGTTGGTTTATAGTTGATATATTTGTAGATGAGTTCGGGTTCGATCTAAGCTGGATGAACCTAACCTGAGGCTAAGTTCTTAATTACAGAAGGAATTGTCACTTACACAATAATAACTGATAACTGATTTGATATATAACTTTCACTTTATTGATTATAAGTAAATATAATAAAACTGTCTAAGTCTTTAAGTCAAACGAATTATAAAAGATACTTAATAACGGGAGTTAGTACTCTAATTAATGATGGTTATGATTCTAAAGAATACAATTTGGGCGCCTGAAGGGCAATATATAATCTAAAATGAATCTGCCCATATTGCGAGATTTTGGGGGAAACGTCCAATACAAAAAAGCGTCGGTCTCGTTACGTCCAATTAGCGAAGGCGTCCATAACTATTACTAAGAATCTCGAGGTGGGATTTATGCAGTTTATAACGCCTATAAATCCCTACTAATTTATGTCATAGCTGACTTTTGGTCCCACGCTATTGTGCTAGATCAGCAACAGCGGAAATGCACCTGCAGGTTCCTATGTCGTCTGTAATATTAATACAGCTATCGGATATAGGGTTTACTATTTATATATATATATAATATATATCAAATGTTAGGCATATCAATTTTGACCTACCATACGTAACATCTCCCCCTGTTCATTCCAATCGTCCCGATTGGGTCAGGTGGGGGAGATGGGGCTGAAGGCAGGGTTTCAAGGGGGTGGTAAATGTTAAAATTTTCTGTCTGTGGTCAATGTCAATACATAATTATATAATATAAGTACATAAAATAAAATTTTTGATTATAATAGTGATTCTATATAATTTTAAGATATATGTTTTATGATTATACATAATATATAAATTGTAAAATATTAAAAAAATTTAAAATTATAAATAATAAAAAATAAAAAGATTTGTAAAATGTTTAAAATTATTTGGATTTATATAAGAATTCTAGAGATTATTTGTTAAAATATATATGATAAGCAAAATAATAAATTTTTGGATTCTTCAAAACGAAATCTTATGGAAGGTGCCAGTTAGTTACTTGGATTAATCTTCTTTGATGATCAAGTTGTTTATATTGGTGCTGGATTTTTCTAAGTTGGAGTTATCTGAAATCAATCTAGAGAAATTAATTTAAAAACCCCCGAGACATTATATACCCAAAACTTCGAATGCATAGGGATAGGTGATGATATTCGAAATAGTATAAAATAAAAAATTATGATTTAAAAAATTTTTATGATTTTTTTTTGGTTAAAATTTTGCTTTTACAAGGTTAGTTTTGGTTTAAAAAAATGTAGAAATTGATATCGGTTTGCCTTCCATTCTATAAAAAAAAACGATTGGAATTTAAATTTTAAAACTACGCAATTTCTGGTCTAGAATTTTGTCAATTTTCGTAAAATTAAATAGGGTTAAAACCTACAATAATTTTAAGTTATTGGTTTAATATAACTTTTATATCAAGAATTTATCAGTTGATAGGAAAACAAAAACAATTTAATTTTTAAGTTATAAAGATTCAGCAATTTTTATGATTTTGAAATAAAATTTTTCGATTTATAGTGGTAAAAATGGCAAAATTTTTAAAATTTTGGTGTAATATAGTTTATAAAATATGAATGTATCAATTAATAAGAAAAATTATTGAATTGGTTTTAAAAATCATACAATTTCAGCCAATTTTATGATTTTTGAATAAAATATTATAATTTAAAGGGTTAAAAATGAAAAAATTTTATAAAATTTTGATGTAATTTATTAAGATTTTGATAAAAATATTGAAAAATCATACGACTTTCGTAAATAAATTGAAATAATGTAAATTAAATAGTTAAAATTGAAAAAAGTTTTATGAAATTTTGATGTAATTTATTAATAGTTTATTAAAATTATGGAAAAAATCATACAATTTCGGTAAATTTTATGATTTTTGGATGAATTAATATAATTTAAAGGGTTAAAAAATGATAAATTTTATAAAATATTAATGTAATTTAATAAGAGTTTATTAAAAATATTGAAAAAAATCATACAATTTCAGAAAATTTTATGATTTTTGAATAAAAAAAAATTTAATTTAAAGGGTTAAAAATGATAATTTTTATAAAATTTTAATGTAATTTGATAAAAGTTTAATAAAAATATTGAAAAAAAATCATACAATAACATAGAGTTTATATGAATTTACGGTATGGGTGAAAAAATTGCGGTATAGGGGGAAATATACATGTTATATATAGAATTTTTATATTTTAAAGGTATAAAGTAAAAAAATGTATATAAAACATAGAGTTTATATGAATTTGTGGTATGGGTGAAAAAATTGTGGTATAGGGGGAAGTATACATGTTATATATAGAGTTTTTATATTTTAAAGGTATAAAGTAAAAAAAATGTATATTAAACATAGAGTTTGTATGAATATGTGGTATGGGTGAAAAAATTGCGGTATAGGGGGAAATATACATGTTATATATAGAGTTTTTATATTTTAAAGGTATAAAGTAAAAAAAATGTATATTAAACATAGAGTTTGTATGAATTTGTGGTATGGGTGAAAAAATTGTGGTATAGGGGGAAATATACATGTTATATATAGAATTTTTATATTTTAAAGGTATAAAGTAAAAAAAATGTATATTAAACATAGAGTTTGTATGAATTTGTGGTATGGGTGAAAATATTGTGGTATAGGGGGAAATATACATGTTATATATAGAATTTTTATATTATAAAGGTATAAAGTAAAAAAATGTATATAAAACATAGAGTTTATATGAATTTGTGGTATGGGTGAAAAAATTGTGGTATAGGGGGAAGTATACATGTTATATATAGAGTTTTTATATTTTAAAGGTATAAAGTAAAAAAAATGTATATTAAACATAGAGTTTGTATGAATTTGTGGTATGGGTGAAAATATTGTGGTATAGGGGGAAATATACATGTTATGTATAGAATTTTTATATTTTAAAGGTATAAAGTAAAAAAATGTATATAAAACATAGAGTTTATATGAATTTGTGGTATGGGTGAAAATATTGTGGTATAGGGGGAAATATACATGTTATATATAGAATTTTTATATTTTAAAGGTATAAAGTAAAAAAATGTATATAAAACATAGAGTTTATATGAATTTGTGGTATGGGTGAAAAAATTGTGGTATAGGGGGAAGTATACATGTTATATATAGAGTTTTTATATTTTAAAGGTATAAAGTAAAAAAAATGTATATTAAACATAGAGTTTGTATGAATTTGTGGTATGGGTGAAAAAATTGTGGTATAGGGGGAAATATACATGTTATATATAGAATTTTTATATTTTAAAGGTATAAAGTAAAAAAATGTATATAAAACATAGAGTTTATATGAATTTGTGGTATGGGTGAAAAAATTGTGGTATAGGGGGAAGTATACATGTTATATATAGAGTTTTTATATTTTAAAGGTATAATGTAAAAAAAATGTATATTAAACATAGAGTTTGTATGAATTTGTGGTATGGGTGAAAAAATTGTGGTATAGGGGGAAATATACATGTTATATATAGAATTTTTATATTTTAAAGGTATAAAGTAAAAAAATGTATATAAAACATAGAGTTTATATGAATTTGTGGTATGGGTGAAAAAATTGTGGTATAGGGGGAAATATACATTTTATATATAGAATTTTTCTATTTTAAAGGTATAAAGTAAAAAAAATGTATATTAAACATAGAGTTTGTATGAATTTGTGGTATGGGTGAAAAAATTGCGGTATAGGGGGAAATATACATGTTATATATAGAGTTTTTATATTTTAAAGGTATAAAGTAAAAAAAATGCATATTAAACATAGAGTTTGTATGAATTTGTGGTATGGGTGAAAAAATTGTGGTATAGGGGGAAATATACATGTTATATATAGAGTTTTTATATTTTAAAGGTATAAAGTAAAAAAAATGTATATTAAACATAGAGTTTGTATGAATTTGTGGTATGGGTGAAAAAATTGTGGTATAGGGGGAAATATACATGTTATATATAGAATTTTTATATTTTAAAGGTATAAAGTAAAAAAATGTATATTAAACATAGAGTTTGTATGAATTTGTGGTATGGGTGAAAAAATTGTGGTATAGGGGGAAATATACATGTTATATATAGAATTTTTATATGTTAAAGGTATAAAGTAAAAAAAATGTATATTAAACATAGAGTTTGTATGAATTTGTGGTATGGGTGAAAAAATTGCGGTATAGGGGGAAATATACATGTTATATATAGAGTTTTTATATTTTAAAGGTATAAAGTAAAAAAAATGTATATTAAACATAGAGTTTATATGAATTTGCGGTATGGGTGAAAAAATTGTGGTATAGGGGGAAATATACATGTTATATATAGAGTTTTTATATTTTAAAGGTATAAAGTAAAAAAAATGTTTATTAAACATAGAGTTTGTATGAATTTGTGGTATGGGTGAAAATATTGTGGTATAGGGGGAAATATACATGTTATATATAGAATTTTTATATTTTAAAGGTATAAAGTAAAAAAATGTATATAAAACATAGAGTTTATATGAATTTGTGGTATGGGTGAAAATATTGTGGTATAGGGGGAAATATACATGTTATATATAGAATTTTTATATTTTAAAGGTATAAAGTAAAAAAATGTATATAAAACATAGAGTTTATATGAATTTGTGGTATGGGTGAAAAAATTGTGGTATAGGGGGAAGTATACATGTTATATATAGAGTTTTTATATTTTAAAGGTATAAAGTAAAAAAAATGTATATTAAACATAGAGTTTGTATGAATTTGTGGTATGGGTGAAAAAATTGTGGTATAGGGGGAAATATACATGTTATATATAGAATTTTTATATTTTAAAGGTATAAAGTAAAAAAATGTATATAAAACATAGAGTTTATATGAATTTGTGGTATGGGTGAAAAAATTGTGGTATAGGGGGAAGTATACATGTTATATATAGAGTTTTTATATTTTAAAGGTATAAAGTAAAAAAAATGTATATTAAACATAGAGTTTGTATGAATTTGTGGTATGGGTGAAAAAATTGTGGTATAGGGGGAAATATACATGTTATATATAGAATTTTTATATTTTAAAGGTATAAAGTAAAAAAATGTATATAAAACATAGAGTTTATATGAATTTGTGGTATGGGTGAAAAAATTGTGGTATAGGGGGAAATATACATTTTATATATAGAATTTTTCTATTTTAAAGGTATAAAGTAAAAAAAATGTATATTAAACATAGAGTTTGTATGAATTTGTGGTATGGGTGAAAAAATTGCGGTATAGGGGGAAATATACATGTTATATATAGAGTTTTTATATTTTAAAGGTATAAAGTAAAAAAAATGCATATTAAACATAGAGTTTGTATGAATTTGTGGTATGGGTGAAAAAATTGTGGTATAGGGGGAAATATACATGTTATATATAGAGTTTTTATATTTTAAAGGTATAAAGTAAAAAAAATGTATATTAAACATAGAGTTTGTATGAATTTGTGGTATGGGTGAAAAAATTGTGGTATAGGGGGAAATATACATGTTATATATAGAATTTTTATATTTTAAAGGTATAAAGTAAAAAAATGTATATTAAACATAGAGTTTGTATGAATTTGTGGTATGGGTGAAAAAATTGTGGTATAGGGGGAAATATACATGTTATATATAGAATTTTTATATGTTAAAGGTATAAAGTAAAAAAAATGTATATTAAACATAGAGTTTGTATGAATTTGTGGTATGGGTGAAAAAATTGCGGTATAGGGGGAAATATACATGTTATATATAGAGTTTTTATATTTTAAAGGTATAAAGTAAAAAAAATGTATATTAAACATAGAGTTTATATGAATTTGCGGTATGGGTGAAAAAATTGTGGTATAGGGGGAAATATACATGTTATATATAGAGTTTTTATATTTTAAAGGTATAAAGTAAAAAAAATGTTTATTAAACATAGAGTTTGTATGAATTTGTGGTATGGGTGAAAAAATTGTGGTATAGGGGGAAATATACATGTTATACATAGAATTTTTATATTTTAAAGATATAAAGTAAAAAAAAATGTATATTAAACATAGAGTTTATATGAATTTGCGGTATGGGTGAAAAAATTGTGGTATAGGGGGAAATATACATGTTATATATAGAGTTTTTATATTTTAAAGGTATAAAGTAAAAAAAATGTTTATTAAACATAGAGTTTGTATGAATTTGTGGTATGGGTGAAAAAATTGTGGTATAGGGGGAAATATACATGTTATACATAGAATTTTTATATTTTAAAGATATAAAGTAAAAAAAAATGTATATTAAACATAGTGTTTATATGAATTTGCGGTATGGGTGAAAAAATTGTGGTATAGGGGGAATGGGTAATTGTGGGGAGTGGGTATTTCTCTTTTTTTTTTTTTTTTTTTTGTTTTTTTGTGGGGAATGAATTGGATGTATATGTTGTAGTTGGATATTTTATTAATGGATGAGGGAGAAAAGTTCTACATTTTTATATGAGTGAAGGAGCAAATGTATATGTTATAGAAAAATTTTATTTTGTAAGTAAATAAGCATGAGAAAAAAAAATTCAAATTTTACGTCACTAATTGTATTTAAGTCGAGATTTTATTCATGAATATAAAGTATTTTTACAATGTTGCCATAGAATGAAAGCGTGAGTGAGAAAAAAAAATGAATCTAATATTTTTATTATTCGTTATGTGTGTGCATGCTTTCCTTCCCTTTCTCCTTTCTCTCTTTATTTTTTTTTTGTACGTAAATATTTATTTTTAAATTTATTTATTTATAAAAATTTTGTATTGAGAAAGTCAAATGGAGCAAGAAAAACAGAGATATGAAATTGTTAAGACAATAAAAACTAAAAAATTTTTAAACAATAGTTTTCATAATATTTATAAACAGGTGTATGCCTGATACCGGAATGACAAAAAGGTTGTTTAAAAAAATTTTGCAAAACTTTATGATATTTACAAATCGTAGGAGAAAGAGAGAGGCCAATTTAATAAAATTTGATTAATTTGTTATAGAAAAAAAACTTTCCTGCAATTTTCATATACCCAAGTTGAGTGTCGATGTGATATACGCAAATATGTGGCTTGTCTCAGATTAAGGAACGCTATACAGCGTTGGTGAGTTAGTTAATAACAGCACCAGTTTAGAAAAGCTCTGTTTTCTTTTGATATCAGCTTCAGGAAACTAGGATAGAGTTAATTGGTGTTACAATTAGTCGGTTATACAGCTTCTCGTCTGGTTTATAAGCTCTCAGAAGCATTTTTTTTTTTGTTCATACATTCTGGATTGCCAATTTTTTTGCTTATATATTATTATTTAATAATATTTCCATTAATCATTCTTAGAGTACAAGCGATTTTCATAGTTGAGAACATTGCTCGTCTATGAGAATTATGTATTAATTTATACAGTAATGCACATTTAATTTTGCGTTTCTTTAAAGTTGAAGTGAGATCTTGGTTGGGCAAAAAAAAAATGAATGTTGCAGTAGTATTGTAATAAAAATTATATATGTGTTAATAAGTTGGTTATCCCCTCTTTCACTCCATGTGATTTAGTATAATTTATAAAGTGCAATTAAGCAGTCTTTAAGATCAGCTGTTTTGATAATATTATGTCATTTCAGTCTCAAGGGCAAAACCGTATGCAAACAAAGATTATAAAAATTTTATCTCTATTATGAATGTGATTCACGTCTCTGGTTGTCCGGCAAAATTTCTCTCTCTCAATTTTTTATTAGTTATTTATTTTTTTTTTTTTTTTTTTTTTTTGAAAAATTTTGTTATTAATTTTTGTGCTAAGGAGAAAAGAGAAAAAAAATACACACAAATGTATATGTATGATGGTAATTTATAGGAGTTTTTTTTTTTTTTTTTTTATATCGTTGATTTTTAATTTAACTTCATAATCTAAGAATTCCAAGGATTGTATAAGGATATTTGTGCAAACTAAATTATGTATATACATATATAAAGAAAAACTCTATAAAATACTTGTTTAATCCGGTTGTCTGGGGTGGTCCTTTTTTTTGGAAATTTTTTTATAAAGGCACGATAAAAGATTACGTATTTGTTAAATCCAAAGTAATTTATGTTAGGATATATTTAGATTATGTTTATGATTAATTGATTAATAATAGTTATGAATTAGGTATGTATATAGTAGATTTATAGTAAATATGAATATATTGGTTAGTGTAAGAAATTACAATTATATATATGGGTAAAAATAATTATCAAAGATCATAATCTAAATATAGTTTTGAACCTAAAAAATTTTTTTTTTTTTTTTTTAAATATTTAAAAGATTTTTATAGAATTTGCATGTGAAAAAAAATTATTTAAATCTGTCAACCTGTGTTTTTCACTGGTTTTTCACAGATATTTAAGGATGTCTTAGAGAAATTTGAATTAACCTACTAACATCGTAATAAACGTTTTGAAACTAACTCATGTAAAATTTTCTGGGAATACGTAAAACTTTGAGATAAAAAAAATATAATAAAATATTGTATATCATTAATACTTATTCATATGTATTATATTTACCAGAACTTTACATTTATCAACTATAAAATCTATCACTTCAAGGTTAAAAAACACTTTAATTTTAAAACCCTTATACTTTAATTTTAAGTTATTTCTATCTTTATATAATTTTCGTCATTTTTGTTCTTTATTCTTTCCTTATTATTTTTTTTTTTTTTTATTTTATACTTATATACTATTATTTACTTATATATTACGTACTTATAATCTATTTATTTCAAAGGTTTATTTCATTTTTATTTCAATATATTTTTATTGTTATAGGTTGTCTATTATCGAGGAAGAAAATTATATAGAGACTTTTCATGTTTTTCTTTTGTAAAAAAAAATTTTCTTTGAGTTGGTAAAAATTATTATTTAATTCAAAAAAAAATTTTTAAATAAATTTTCGTTTATCGTATCTCTATTATCATTCAAAAAAAGAACAAATAAAAAACATAATATTTTAACATAAAAAAAATTAAATGCTAATTATCTTTCAAAAAAATTTTTATTCATTAGTTTAAGTAAAGGTTTGATAAGATGGAAAATTATAATTAAGGCTGTATCTTAAATATGTGTATTTGATTGAATATGTATGATGTGAAAAAAAAATACTTAGTAGTTATATTTTAGATATGAATACGATGTTTTCGGTTAATTATGATTGTAGGTGTATTGTTAGTAAATGAGTTTCTAATCCAATTAGGTTCAAATCCGGACGATAGATTAATAATTTAAAGTATTAGGTAAAAAATATGGCTAGTTATATAAAAAAAATTTTTTTTTTGTTTTTTTTTTTTGTTTGTAAATTTTTTTTTTTAAAAGAATTATAACTATTAAGATTAATTAAATTAATTAAATCTATTAAGAAATGTTATTAATTTACTACTTTGTCCAGTAGATAGTAAAATGGGTCGATCCTATAAAATCTTTGGCCAAGGTGGGGCCCTAGGTGGGCGTACTGCAATAATAGAACTGGGATAGTAGAACTCGGGCGGTTTAGGTAACCAATCAATTGTACTCTGACTGATAAGCCCTGTCCAATTTTTCATATTAAATTTTATTAAGTCCAGTGCTAAGTCCCATTTATTGGAAACAAAATTTGCAACAGATATGTGATACAAAAATACAAATAAAATTCTGAAAAATTTCTGAAAATCTGATTTATCTTGATAGGTTTGCGAATCGTCTAGTGAGGATTTTGGAACCAGTTTTTGTTTTTGGATGATATTTTTCAGCGTATATTTGGTTTCAGTCTGTTGTACATCATCTATTTTGGATTTGAATTCTTCAGGTGGCAGTGGTTTAGGTTCTACTGTCGCTTCTTCCAATATATACGTGGTTTTGGTTTGAAGTACATCACATGTAAGGTTTGTTTCGTTTTGTTGTACCAAGATGCTAACATTTTTAGAGGGAGGTGTTTCAGTTATTTTGAGTTCAGCGATTTCTATTATTTCTTCTTGAAGTGAAATTTCATTTGTATTAGCATAATTTATATTTTTTTCTTTTTTAATGGCATGGAACAAAGACATGGAGGTTTCGTTCAAAGGTGATATAAATGTATTGATTTGTTTAATTTTAGTAGGATCTGCGTTCAACGCTTTTAAAGAGAGCACCTGAAAAGCTTTATCCCACGTTTTTGGGATATATAATTTGTCAGAGTTAAAAATTCGTATTAAAATATTCATTTTATATTCTTTGGCAAAAATGTGTACGCAATCGCTATCTTCCCATTTATTTTTCTTGTTTAAAATGTGAAAGATCCCGTCAGGATTTTGGCAATGATTTAGGGGTTTACTTATTTTTAAATTATTGTTATATTCATTGATACTCATATTATTATTTAATAAAATTCTAAGACTGAAAAATAAACAGTCACTATAGTTACTTACATCTAAATACCTAAAAAATTGTTCGTAACTTTCACTACATTTATCTATTTTGTCATAGCGATTAAATACGTTTGTATTGATTATAATTTGTTTATAAATATCTTTTTTGCTTTTGTTAGGTGCAAATATCAAGGCAATATTAGTTTTATTATTTTCATTGTCAACTTTCATGATTTCAGTGTCGTTATTTTCTAATTGTTCAATAATTTTATCTATACTTAAGCTTTTTTTGTTCTCAGAATTTATACAGATTCTTTTTTTGTGAATTATGGTTTCTGGATCTTTGTCTGTAAATTTTACGTCGAGTGATGCTTCAAATAAAATTTTTCCTTTGATGGAGTCAACAGTAGCTGGGTAATTTTCTGTAATCGTTTCCTTATTTGTTTCGGGTTGTGATTTGCTAATTGTTGCTTTACATTTTTTTGAATCAATTTCGATGTTCTTATCGGAAATAGAGTTTGTTAATGGACTGAATTTATTCATTTTATTATTTAATATATTTTTCGTTATTATTTTGTTATTATAATCGGATAAATTTTTATTTCTTGTATTTCTTTTTCTTTTTGCCATAAATAAAGGAGATTTTGAATAATTTTCTAGAGGGGGGCTATCATTTTCAGAATCAGATTTGTTTTTAAGATTAAATGTAACTATTCTTTGTATAGGATTAGGTTGTGATTTTAGTGAAATAATTTCATTAGTTTTTAAAGGTTTTTGAGTTAATTTTGATTTTTCCAAGTTTAAAATAGGGAGTTTATTATTTATTAAAAAGGGGTGGGAAATTTTTGGTATAGGGGTTTCTCTTGATTTTTCGATAGTTGAGCTTAAATTTTTATCTGTTTCAGGGATTGAAGTAATTTCTGTTATTTTTAAGGGTTCAAGTGTTTGTTTTACTGTTTTAGGGTTTAAAAAAATTTTTGGTTCTAAATTTTTAAAGTTAGTTGAAAAAGGAAAAGAATCTTCTCGTTTAAAAGTTAATTTTGATTTCTCAATGGTTAAACTAGGGGTTTTATTAATTGCTGGAAAATCAAGAATTTCTTTAGGTTTTTCAATACTTAAGTCTAAATCAGATTCGGTCTGAGGGATTATTTTTAATTTTTCGGAATTTGTAGTGGATTTTATTTTTGGCTTAAGAATTGATTTCGGTTTTTCAAAACTAAAATTTATTTCTGGTTCAGTGGTTAATTTTTCATTATTTGAAGTAAAGTCTTTTTCTAGGGTAGTATTTGAAAAAGGACTAAAATTTTTTGTATTATTTGGGGTTTCAAAAGGTATTGTGTTTGAAACATTTATTTTATCATGATTAAGGTTTACATTTGAAGGTAATGTTCTATTATAAAAGGTTTTCTGAATTGCATTTTTATAAAAAGTGTCAGAATCATAACTTAATTTTGGCCCAAACTCACTCGAGAATGGGCAGGTAACTAGTTTAAATGTTTTTCTGATTTATTTTCAGCAGTTTGGAAATTTTTTGCATTGTTAGAAGGGTTATTGGGTTGTTGAATTGGATTATTCATATTAGGAGGAAAATTCTGATTATTTCCATTTTGGAAGTAATTTGGAGCAACATTTTGGCTTTGGTCATAATTTTGGCCTTGGTTAGAATAATTATGGTTTTGGGGAGGGAAATTTTGGTTTTCCATCATATTTTGATTTGAATAATTTTGATAAAAGTTATTAGGATAAGAATTATTTGAAAAATTTTCTCTGTTAAAATTACGATTTCTATTATTACCGCGAAATTGACCGCGATTATTGTTATAGTTTTGGGGGTTATTTGGGTTAAAATTTTGATTATTAGGGTATCCATTAAAATTTTGATATGAATTAAAATTTTGTTGATTATTTGGGTATTGATTAAAATTTTGATTAAATGGGTTATTTTTATAGTTTCGATCTCCTGTATTATAACTCTGATTATTATAATTATAACGATTATAATTGTTTCCTCTATTCCGTTGCCACCAAGGTGGTGGATAATTTTGGGGGTAATTTTCAAAAACAGGAGTTAAAGTTGTAATTGCAATATCGGGTTCTTGGGTTTCGGTAGGATGTTTAATTTTTCCTTGCTCAACAGATTTAAATAAATCTTTACATTGGGATATATCGTGACTATTACTTTTACAGAAAATACATTGCTTTTTTGAAGTTTCAGCGGCAGTAGCGCGTATACCTGCTGCATTACCCATTTCATTATGTAATCTTTGTATTTCTAAAATTTGATTCATTAAATTGAATATTTCAGAAGTTGTGGCTGTGGTGACACTAGATTTGTCGTCCGTCGCAAAGTTGTTTGGTTCGGCTGGAGTAACTGGTGCGTGTTTTAATGTACAAAATTCATGTCTTTGTACCGAGCGACGTCTACCTTCAAGGTTAACTGCAATATTAGCAGCTTCTCGCAAAGTTTTTGGTTGTTTTGAAGCTACTCTATATTCCGGAGGATTTCTCAATCCAAAAAGAAAGCATTCAAGGGCTTCAATACTAGTTCGCTTTTTCCATTGTTCTTTTTCGTTTGCGGTTAAGCTAACCGATGAATCATAAATTGCATGTAAAGCTTGTTCTAAATTTTGTACGCGTAGGGCGTAATCGGCGACTGGTTCGCCAGGATTTTGTTCAGCCTGTCTCATATCTAATTTAATAGTATCTGCGTCAGTGATACCTCCAAAACTTAATTTTAAATCTTGTAAAAAATTTTCTAAACTGGTGTAATTAGGAGCAATTCCTGCGTAAGCGTCGTATGCTCGGCCTTTAAGGCGACGAGGGATTGAATTTAACAAAAATTGTTCACATCCTGTTCCATATGTTTTAACAATGTCTTTCAAAACTTTGGAAAAAGCTTGTAGGGTTTGTGGTTGACCAGAAAAATCGGGTATATTTGCAATAGCAGTTATAAGTGGGACGGTATTATTTAATCTATGTCTATTATTATTGTTGTTTGGTGGGTTTAGTACTGCATTATTACGATTTTGATCATTATTTTCAATATCGTTCAGAATTTCGTTTGTTATTTCTAAATTTAGTGCTCTTTCAGCGTTAATTATATTTGTAATTTGTTCGCGTTGTCGCAGCATTTCTAAATTGAGGCGTTCAAGTTCTTGGGCTAAATTGGCTACATCTATATTATTGGGCGGGTTAGTTTGAGGGCCGTCCATGGTTCGGTTTACTTCACTATTAATTGATTCAGTATCAGAAAATGTATCTCGCGGTTGTCGCCAAGAATTATTTGGCATAATAGTTTTACGAAAAAATTTACGAGATTGTTTATTTGTTTATAAGAAGGATTTTAAAAAAAAATTTTTTTTTTGTAAAAATTTTGAAATGTCTCGGAGATTTAAAAATAAAAAAAATATTTTTAAGGTACTTACATTAAGATTGTAGTTATAATAACGGTCCTGAATTCCATTATATTTTCCCATGATTTGTTGGATAGGTCCTAAAACTGCTTGGCAATGATAAAAAAAATGAACAGCTTGGCTACGGCTTGGCAATATACAGCTTAGCTACAGCTTGGCAATATTCAGCTTGGCTACAGCTTGGCAATATACAGCTTGGCTACAGCTTGGCAAAAAAATTTTTCCAGAAACTGCTTGGCGAAGATGTAGATAAATTTCTTTAGATGGTATTGTGTGGTATAACGGCTTTAAATATTTTCAATGATCTTGAGAGTTTGATTGATTAGAGTTGATTTCTTCGTTGAGTTCGATGGTATATTTTATTGTTACTAGTACTTTGTTATCACTTTTATTTATTGAAGTGATTTCGTGTTTTAAAATTTTAAAATTATCTTGATTTGTAACCTTTTTTTTTTTTTTTTCAAAAAAACAATATTCTTTCTTTGCCAAAAAAAAATTAAATAATATCTTGATAGGAAATATGCTACTGTTCCTTCTTACCAGCTTTTCTTTTAGGGAGCCAATTTATGTTACGTATCCTGAGGTTTTATCCAAGGGATACGTAAATATAAATAATTATGAATATCAGAAAAAGGTTTAATGACCATATACCAAAAACACAAAATATAAATACTACACAACAATTAGAAAAAGTAAATACCAAATACGGATTACATTTAATTAATAATAACCATGACTACACAGACGACAAAATTAACAATATACATAAAAATTTAAAACCGATACACTTTTGCAATAAAGGTAAAATTTTGGATACACTAGAGGAATTTGAAATTTATAAAAATACACAAATAAATGCAAATAAATTAATTAATGATAAGTTACTAAATAAAAAAAACGTATTATTTGATAAAATAATAAAAAAACATGTTATTTAATAAAAAATAAGAAAAAGCAAAAATAAAAAATAAAAAATGAAAAGAATTGAAAATAGAATAAACGAATTAAAAAACATATTTTATATATTAACTTCCTCCTAGGGAGCACTTGTACATTAGAAAAAACAGATGTGATTTCAAACACTTATAAAAATTTTTTAAATTCTTTATTACATTATAAAACTAGAAATAATTTTAAAATCTTCATAATATAAAATCTTCATATGTATACAAAATAAATATTCAAAAAAATTTTTTTCATTTAGTCATAAAATAATTGTGAGTCTATACAGACATAATCTAAAGTTACAATATCATATTCAAATGTTTTAAATAAATTTAGTTTAATTATAATACAGACCTGATGATGGGAATTTATTCCTGAAACTAGTCGTCTAATTATTATACAAAAACAAGTTGTAAAAAGAAGGATCAATAAATAAATTAAAATAAATATGTTTTGATTTAATTAATTAAAAATATCATGAAATATAAGTTTATCCTGGGGATATTGACTGCCCCAGGTATTTTATATAGTAAGTTGGTATGGTTATTATTTGGTTGGTTTATAGTTGATATATTTGTAGATGAGTTCGGGTTCGATCTAAGCTGGATGAACCTAACCTGAGGCTAAGTTCTTAATTACAGAAGGAATTGTCACTTACACAATAATAACTGATAACTGATTTGATATATAACTTTCACTTTATTGATTATAAGTAAATATAATAAAACTGTCTAAGTCTTTAAGTCAAACGAATTATAAAAGATACTTAATAACGGGAGTTAGTACTCTAATTAATGATGGTTATGATTCTAAAGAATACAATTTGGGCGCCTGAAGGGCAATATATAATCTAAAATGAATCTGCCCATATTGCGAGATTTTGGGGGAAACGTCCAATACAAAAAAGCGTCGGTCTCGTTACGTCCAATTAGCGAAGGCGTCCATAACTATTACTAAGAATCTCGAGGTGGGATTTATGCAGTTTATAACGCCTATAAATCCCTACTAATTTATGTCATAGCTGACTTTTGGTCCCACGCTATTGTGCTAGATCAGCAACAGCGGAAATGCACCTGCAGGTTCCTATGTCGTCTGTAATATTAATACAGCTATCGGATATAGGGTTTACTATTTATATATATATATAATATATATCAAATGTTAGGCATATCAATTTTGACCTACCATACGTAACATATGTTTCTAAATTATATTTATTTTTTTTATTTATTTATACTCCGATTTCAAGAAAAAAAAATTTGTCTTGAGCCTAAAAACCGAAGATAATCAGTATGACCGGATAATTGATTATTTTCTTTTTCTGTACTAATAGTTAAATTGAGTAGGCCTTTTACACTAGAATTTTTCATTTACCAGCCAAAAATTGGTTTAATTATTTTCTAAAGGGCCGAAAAACATAAAAAAATTTTTCCTGTTTTTATAATATAAGGTTTTTTATCTGCACATAAACCAATAAATTTAAAAAATATAAAAGCAGTCTGGACTGTTAAAAATAATCGCCCTGGTACAAAAAACTGTGAAAATTTTAGATGTAAAATTTAGCAATGATTGTCAGTATAAATTCAGAGATCTCTTTAGCGCTAAAATTAGCAAAAAATTTTGATTTTTTAGTTTGCCTAAAAATTTTTAGTATATTTAAGACCAAAAAATACAAATTTTGAATTTTCAAAGGTAAATCTTGGGATTTTTCTAGCAGAATCAAACGATTTCATCAACATTTCATCGAATTTCTGAAAAAAAATGTATTTAACTCTTGTAAATTCAGAAAATTTTTTCTTACAAAATGCGAATCTTTAAACATTGCCTCCCTGAAAACTGGGGCCCTAAAAACGAAAAAAATGAATTTTTCATCCTATAAAGTGTCTTCAAATGTTAAAATTAATAGTGACTTCGGATGGTACGGGAAAAACTAAAACGAAGTACATTTGTCGTCCAGTTTTTAATATCATTCGCATCTGTTAGAAAAATCCCAAGTAGATGAATTATTAAAAAACCCAATATCTAACATTTAAACTGCTCCAGCTATAAATTCTCATGTGTTATAACATAAATTTATACCATGTGTTATATGAGGATGGCGTAACATAAAAATTTAATATGAAAAAGATGTCATGAAAAAATTAACACGAAATTTTAATATAAATTTTTTTTTTCTTCTATTAAAAGAATGAAATGTAACGCTGATTTTGAGACATTTTAAAACTCATTCTGATTGGTCTGTACTTATCAGCTATTATTTTGAAATTAATACTAACGCGCTCTTGCGGTGTACAAATTAAACCTTATACTGTTATTTTTAATGGCGCGTATTATATAATTCTGTATTTTATTATTATTATTTTTTTTTTCTTCACTTTGAAAGGATGAATAATATAATATTATTAACATAATATTTTCTGCTTTAAATAAAAAATTATTTATTTATGAGGAATCAGGTAATGAAATAAGTTTGATATAAAATTATAATATATCAAATGGGAAGGTTGACAGGGCCCGAGGTTCATAGCACCGAGGGACTGTGATAGCAGAATTGGTAAAATGTACCTAATTTGGGGTTAATTCATAAAGTAAAACTTAAAATAATAAATTTTAGCTTATAATGAAGATTTTGTATAAATAAAATAGTTGTATTAAATAAATATTTGTATAAAGTTTAATTTGTTTCTCATTTAAAATTGAATTTGAGGGGGTTGGCGCGCTTTAGCGTGCAGGGGGCGTATAGTTATTATAACTAAATTAAAATAAATTAATTAGTAATTAATTTTTATGTAAATAAAAGTTAATTTAACCTTTTTCAAAAATAAAAAGTGCAATAAAAAAAACAATAAAAAAATTCGCGCAATGCTTCGGGATTTGAACCCGGATCACTTGAACCAGAAGCTCCTGTCATAATTAACTCTAACATTCTACCCTCTAAAGTTTAGCCCCAATATTCTAACTTTACACATTAGCCAGTAAAACCTATATTTTGTTGATTGCTCTAAAATCTTTTTTAAAAATCAAAAAACTAGAAGTATAATACAAAAATTAAAAAAAAAAAACAATTTTTTTATCAATTATATATATTTTTTTTTAAAGAAAATATAAATATTTCCTCATATTAATTTAACAATTATTGACGTTAGTATATTCATAAGAAATTACAATAAAAGTACGGATTCAAATCCCGAAGCTGTACGCATTTTATTTTATTCCACTTTTTATTTTTGCAAAAAGTTAAATTAATTTAAATAAAAAGTTATTATTAATTAATTTATTTTAATTTATTTAAAATTTTATTTTAATTTTTTATGATAAAATTTCATGTTAATTTTTTCATGATAAATTTTTATGTTAATACATCTTGACATAATACATGAGAATTTATAGTAGCTAGCTTTAAAAATTAAATTAAAAATTAAAATTTGAAAAATTTTTTTTAACATTCAAGTAAGGTTTTACTTTAATCCTCTTATAATTAAAAAATTTACCTTTTTTCCATCAATTTTTCAAATAAAATAAAATTTTAAATTTTCGCCTTCCTGGGTGTAAAACTCGGCTTAAAACTTGTCCCGGATTTTTCTGTACTCATTTTTTACCTAGTTAGGCAAAAATATTTTCTTCCTAGCGGGCCGAAAACAGTTTTTTTTCACCCCCCTGAGAAAGAAAAATTTCATTTTGTCCATGGGAACAAAAAAAAAACCCCAGATCGCAGTTTACCATAACGTGCGATCTGGGCCATTCTTTTTTTTTGCTCCCTTGGTTAAAAATGTACTATGTAAGCACTAGGTGCGAAAAACTTTCTGTGGACACATCACTCGCGCTAAAATTTTACGTCGTTGATACTTAATATACTTTTGTACTTTCAAATGAATGTTTTTGTTTAAATTTTTAGTTTAATTAACATCTTTCTGTAACAAAACTTATAAGAATAAAAATTCCGAATTAATAAAAAAAATTTTCAGATAAAGTTAGGTTAGGTCGAAAAATGTCTTTTTACTGCTTTAAGTTTTAGTGAAAAAAAGGAAAAGATTAAATAAATTTATTTTATGAATAATAAAAAAATTGATTGTCAAAAATTAGTTGTATAAAAATAAAAATTGCTATTTAATCTTTAAAAAATTTTTTTAATTCGCGCCAGTCACAATACTTAATATATGACAAAAGTGACATAAGACACTTTTAACGAACTTTTAATACGAGCGTATGCCGCATATTAACTTCGGCGCCAGCTATTTACAAAAATATATGCACTGTGTACATCATTATACACCAAACCCATAAACTGCCCCAGCTAACAATAAGACGTCCTATTTATGTCCTATCGTCGACTCAGTGGTACATCGGGACGTCCCTAATCTGAGACCAAGGTCGACCATAGGACGACCATAAGTCGACGAATGCAAATAGGACGAGTACAAGCTTGGGGACGTCGATGGGACGTCTTATAAGTCTAGTTTATGTCATGTTTTTTATGCGTATTTATGTTGGTATTTATGGGTAACTTTTTAAATTAATTTCTCAAAGGTAAAAAATTATTTTTTATTTACAAGTTGTTATAACATTAAATAATTTTTATTGATATGTATACGTATTAATTAATTGTTTATTTAGGTCGTTTTATGTTTAAAAAAATATAAATTCAATTAATTTTATAATAAACAATATAATATATATGTGCATAACAATAAAAATTATTTAATATTATAATAAGTTGTAAATAAAAAATTATTTTTTACCTTTGAGAATTTAATTTATACAGGTAGCTATTTTGTGTTAAGAAACTTATTTAAAAATATTAAAAAATTAATTAAATTCTTTTAAGTAAAATATATTATTTATTATTTAAGTTAATTACAAATTGATGTTTTTATATACTTATAATTGCAATATTTTAAACTTAATTTAAAAATAAAATTAAAACTTTTATTTATTAAATAATTAAACACTTGTTAATAAAATACAATACAGATCATCTATAAATTATACATTACAATATATAAAACATATAGGTTATTAATAATAATAATTTACTTTATTTAATTAATATCCTACACTTATACACTTTAACACCAATTGTTTAACTTTTAGATATGTAGTGAAAAAAATGATTTATAAATGAACTTTTAATTAATTAACTTAATTGTACAATTTTAGAAAAAATAATAAGTATAATCACTTTACTACAAGAAAAGTTTTTTATGAAAAATAAACGGTTAGCATAGCGTCTTATTTAAAAGTCTGTTTAGTTGTGTGGGTGTATCGTGTCAGTGAGAGTATAACTTAACCAGCGTTAAAGGTTGTCCCCGAGGGACGACCAAATGACGGCCTAAATATGTCCCAAGGAAGTCGACCAATTTGATGACCTTAGGACGACTTTTCGTCGTACTTGTACCATCGGTGTTAGCTGGGTGAAAATTTAATTTTTCTTTACTGGCTAAAAAAAGGCACTTTTTAAAAAAATAGCAGCAATAATTTAACCTTTTAATTGTGCACTTTTTAAAACAAATTGCTATTTTTTACAACAATTATTAAAAAAGATACAGGGGTTTGAATTTTCATACTTTTACACACAGCACGGAGAAGTTTTTCTCTTGCTGTGGGAAAATGAAAATAGGTAAAATTTTTTTTGGTGCGTTTTTTCAAAAGTGCACTTAAGTAAAGTTTTGTTTGCGAATGTTTTACTTTCGTGCTATTTAATTCTAATAAAAGGATAGTAATATTTTCAATAAAAGGATAGTAATTCTTAAAATTTTATAGATATGATCATATAATCATAATATCTCTTATTTACAATATCAATAAATTTTTGAGGTTTCAAACACGCATTTTCTCTTTTTTTATTTTAATTTTATAAACAAAATATTAATAAAAGTATGAGATCTCTAAAAGTATTGTCCTCATTTTCAAGTTTATAATATGCAAATATATAAATATTTAATATCAATATTTTATTCGTGTCTTTCTTTAAACCCTGCAAAAATTATAAATTGATAGGTATGTATAGTAGAAATTAAAGTAGAGATCTCATTAATTAAAGTATGGATTTAGATAAAAATATAAGATTTTCAAGCGAAGAAGAGGTTGAAAGTTTTATGTTGAAATTTTGAGAAGCGAATAAACAGTTATTTGTCAGAAAAAAAATCAGACCCAATGAAAAGTAATAAGAAAAATAACAATACAAAATTAGAATTAAAATTTTGAAATTTGAAACGAAATAAGCTTTTTTGTATGATCGAAAAAAAGCACTTTTTGTGAACTTGAGGAAAAGTTTTTTCGTCTCTCAGGAAGTATCTCCAAAGTCATTACCGTGGTGTTTCGTGTTTAGTGATTTTCGTGTTTCTGGTGCTGAATAGACACTCTAAAAAATTAATTAATAAATTATAATTACCAAAATTTCATCAAGTTCTTTTTTTAATCTTTCATCCGGTTAAATCAGTTCATGATAATTTCTAGTTTCGGCAATATAAGCATAATGTAATATCATAAAATTGGCTGCTTTATGTTTCAATTTGCCAAAAACTGAAAATGCCTTACAAAATATAAATGTAAATGTAAATGTAAATATTCTTTATTTGTCTAAAACAAAATTTTATATTAAATATAAGATTTTACACAAATTTGTCAGTCCAGAGCATAAACAATAATTACTCGATAAGGCTAAAAATGACTGAACATATTTAGGAACAAGTGTTCTGAATTTTCGTTAAAGGATTTTTTTTTCAAGCACCTCAGTCCAGGTAGTGCTAAAAAATTGGCATAAAAAAAAATGTTTAAAAAGTTTATTTTGCCCATGACTTTTTTTATGCTTATTTTCAACGGTTCTGGTTCTTCTCAAAATTTTTCCAATTTTCTCTTCTTGCAAAATGAAAGTAATAAATTTTTTTGTGAAAGTAATATTTTTCCAGATATTTACGCCATAACGACCCGGTTTCTTAATTTTTTGTTAAGCAACCATTTTTGACAAAAAATCGCTTTATTTGTCAACGAAAATGCTTCATATTATTAATATTAAATTTTTTTTTAATACTACCAGTTTTTAAGCAAAATTAAAAAAAAATTTTTTAATTTTAAATTTTTTGGGCAAAAATCACACTCTTCCTTGCGCTATAACTCGAAAGGGGTTCATTTTTATCAACAATTTTATTTCATTTTGTTATGATAAAAATGCTAATTTATATCTATTGGTTACGTTATTTTTACTATTTAACTATCAGAAGTTGTTTATTTGGGTACTGGGCAGCTTTCTTAACAAAATTCAAGTTACTTGAAGTATCTGGTACTTGCCTCTAATTACTGCTTCGAGATTTTACCTCCTTTTCTTTATTAATATGAATATGAATTTGAGTATTTCCTCATCCTATTAAAAAATTTTGCCGTCCAGAACAAAAGAAAAATTTATTTTGAGGGATGAAAAAGGTTTGGCCCGAGGTGTGTAGCACCGAGGGACAATAATGCAATATTTTTTTCTTTAGATAAATTTTGAAAATAAAAATATTAATGGTTTATTAAAATTATGAAAAAAGTTCATTATTTGAAATTTACATCTCACTGTACAATTGTTTTTATTTATGAATTGAATCACAGTTTTATTTCTATTAAATATGAAATATGATATGTGGAGGTTGACGCGCAAGAAAGCTGGATTTTCATTAAAACTCTCATGTATGCAATATAACCACTTGGTGAGATATGCCCATATAGTATATATTTATATTATATATTAAATATATTATATATATACCTAACTTCACTAGCTTATACCTATTCATTTTAAATAACTTTATTATAAAAAAAAATTAATCTTATATGCAATTTAAAAAGTTTAAATTTAAAAGTTAAAAAATTTAAATATTAAACTAGCTGATTGGCCTCGGCGAGGCTCGGCTTAACCAAATAAAAACTCTTGTGCATTAATTTTTTTATAATTTGCATTAATTTTTTTATAATTTGATCTTATGTAGTTAATCATACATGATTAAAATGCAATTTAATTTTATTTAAAAATGAATGAGAACAGAATTAATTTTATACTTCTAAAATTAAAAAAAAAATTTTATAATACATATTATAAGAAAAAGTTACATGATTATTGTCTATAACTCGTTGATTTTTATATTCATTCAGCGCATGAGTTAAAGAGAGAAAGAATTATTGATGCGATAAGAGTATCTAATAAATTTTTTTTAAAAATAAAAGTATCAAATAAATTTTTAAATAGAATGTGATGAATTTTAAAATCGAGTTACAACTAAATTTCTTTTAAAAATAAGAGTATCAAATAAATTTTTTTATTCTTTTAAGTATTATACTTATTAGTCATGGTCTTAAATGCAATACACATACAATATATACAATATTATAAATATAATAAGTTTTTGAATGCTAGTTTGAAAAATAAATTAACAGTGTTATAATTAAATATGATTAATTTTATAAAAACTATTGTTTTCAACAATTTTATAAGTATATAAGCTAAATGCATTACTTTGGCAAAAATAGTTTATATACTATGTTTAAAGTACTAATTCAAAGTGCATCGCGTAATTAAGAGGCCGACTTCTAGTTCAGTTATCCTAGCAGTTTTTGTAAATCGTAATATAGAAGCATATTTAAGCGCATTTCAATGACTTTCATTAAAAGTTTTAAAATTCGAATATTAGTTTCAATAATCTTTTAGACTTTCGTTTAAATTAAATAATTATTTTACTCATGAAATAATTAATAACCGTAATCATTGTTTAAATGTATAATTATTACAAATTGATTCAGGTTTGATAAAGCTCCGCAAAGGATTTCCTTTGAGTCAATAAAAAGTAGACTGAAAGATTGGAGGCGAGAGGTGTATCCCAGAAGCCCAGGTGATTTAGAAATATTTGATGAGCAACTAAAAGAAGAAAAAAATGTGCCTTTATTGCATTACAATAAGGGATCTATTCAGAGCCACTTAGTGACTGACACAAATGGTGATAAACATTTGATTTTTTTTTACAAAGGGTACGTGGACAAGTACATGCAGGATGCAACAAATTTTGTCGTAGATGCGACGTACAAATCTAAGCCTGGATTAATAGCAGATTGCTATCAAATGTTGTCGTTCATGGGAGAATTTCTTGGTTACGTAAGTATTAAAGATAATAGCCTCGAAAATAGATTAACATCCTTGCTAAAAGTTTCTATTAAATACATTAGGTTGTGTAGTTTGTTATTATACACTGCTAGTTCGCTAAGCTAGAATGTTGTTTCAATTGCTTGAAACCGTACTACAACAACAATCATCGAGGTTAAATCAGTGACTTTCTAAAATTGCTAGAGATTTTATAAAATTTTTCGATTCTGATGAAAACGATTTTAAAGGATTATTTTCAACTAAGCAACTAATCGAAATTACAAATGTTATAAAATGAGTAATCATGCTTAGTATTTCTGATGACGAAAATTAAAAAATTCATGACGTCACGCTCATTCCATACAAGTGCATTATGATTTCACTCCTCTGTCAAACCTATCATTTTTAAAACATTTATAAGTTTGTTAGTTTTCGTAATTTTAAGTTCTTTATTACTTAAAAAAAAAAAAATAAGAATATGTAGCTCCTAAAATCCTTATAATTTTATACCCCTTTATCAAAATTATTCGAAGTCCCTAAATCGAAATTATTCTAAATCCCTATATAAAAAATATTCTTAGTCCATTTGACCCCCACTTACCCAAATATGGCACATTTAACCCACCCCCCAAAAAATGTCATGCTTGAAGTATCCTCCCTTTCTGTGAATATGTTTAATGTTAAAAGATTCGTGTTTAATTTTTGTTTCAGTAATTTCAGATTATGTAAAAAAATTTTTTAAATAGTGACTCATGCAAGCTTCCTATTAACTGAAAAAAAAAAACAATTGTAGTAAATTAATAAAAAAATTTTCTCCAATTGGCATAAAACTATGAATTTATTAGAATTAAAATTAAATATAATTTGTTTGTATAAAATCGAGCTTTTAGTGCTGATATATAATTCTTTTTCTCTTAAATAATGTATATATTTAAAATTAAAAAATTTTTTTTTTAGATACTTCCAGTGTGTTGGGCGCTCATGTCTAGGAAAACCGAAGTTGCTTATGAAGCAGTTTTTGACTATATAAAAAATTATATCTTGACAGTAGCCCAAATTAGGTTAGTAATGACGGATTTCGAGGTTGCAATGACAAATGCCCTTTTTAAAATATTTGAATGTAACATCGCTGGATGTCTAGTCCATTACGATAGGGTATGCCACCAAATATTTTAAATGTAGCCATTAGAGTAGCATATTGTACATAAAATAAACATTTTTTTTTTTTTTTAATTATAGGCCATTATGAAAAAAACAAAGGCGTTAAATATGGATGAAATTATTAAAACTGATCCCCTAGCTGACTTGTATTACAGAAGACTATTTTCTTTAGCTTATTTACCAGCTGATGTATTAGAAGAGGAATTTTATCGACTTAAAATTAATATACCTGGAAGGATTTTAGATGCTTTTCAACCTTTATATGATTATTATGAAGATTACTGGATAAAGCAAGTTACTCCAAACCAATTCAGTATTTTTGGTCTTCATAGAAGAACAAACAATTTTATTGAAAGCTTTAACCATAGGCAACATCACATTTTAGGTGAAAGTAGTTCACCGTGGCTTTGGTTCTGTAAGTTAAATTTTTTGTTTTGTTTATACGTAACCTTTTTCCTTTTTTAATGTTTTTATATTTACTCCAGACAAATTACGGGGGGGGGGGGGGGTGGTATTGTTTGTGGCCGACACCAGATTTGGTCTACTATAGGTTTTTTGGGTCGCTGAACACGAAAATCGGGGTCTTTTCTATGCGCAATTGGGGCTTGACCCTTAAGAGGGCGTCGATGTTTACAATCTTTTTGATGCGTGACTTCAGCGCTACAGTTGAACGGTGGAGTTCTGAACCGCTCAACTGCCTCATATGACTGAGTATAAAAATAATATTTTTATTCTCAGTTATATATGAATGAAAAAAACTTAAAAATAAAGTAAAAATACTTTAGCAATTATGTTTTTTAAAATACTAGTATTAAGCGCGCGTCGCGCGCAAAATGATTTAAAACAATCAACCTTAATTATTTTCTTAAATACCAAAATTTATTCTTACTTTAATTTTTTTATTCATATCAACTACTCGACGTACTATAACTAACCTCAAAAATAATAAAAATATAATATAAACAATAATAAACAATTAATTTTAACCTATTATCAATGAAATTTATATGAGCCAATCAGAATGACTCTTTAGCTATAACAATGTACATATAGTTACTGTTGCGATCAACATGTCCTTTTTAAAAAAGGATCGTGTACTAATAGTTATTTTATAACTATTATATATTTTTATAATATATTTTTTTTTCAATTAGACTATATAAATAAAAGGTTGTTATTTATTGAAAATTTTACTATTAACTTATTTTTCTTTTCTTTAAAAACTTACTGCATTATAGAATTTAATATAACTTTTTTTAATATTGACTAACATTTTTTAACCGATGCAAATTTATTGTACTGACTGTTTAATTTAATTATTTTCTTGATTTATCACATGCAAAATCAAAGATCTATATAAAAAATATTACTTTTAGCTATTAATTAAATTGATCACTTTTTTATCTATTTCAGTTTCAAAAATATTTTTTATTTGCTTAGTATAATCTGTTGGATTTATCACATTTAATGATCGGTGGACCAACTGCTATGCAACATGATTTCCAACTAGTACAAATTCAAATTTCATATATGTTCATAAATAATAATACATCAACTATTTGTTGGATTTATCATGTTTAAAACTTACGGTGCACCAACATTTTTGCACTAAACTTATTTTATTCAAGCTTTCAAATTATCATTAATTATTATTTATTATAATTTTTTTAAATGATAATTATAATTTTAAAAAATAATAAAATTAAAAATTGTTAGTTTACATGCAAAAAATTCTATTTTTTAACTTTGAAAATAAATTATTAACTATTAATCTTAAATAATGTGAGATTCATAAACTTTTAATTGCCAGTGGCTCAAAATTACTATTAGTAAAATCTCATTTCATAATTTTATTAGTGTAAATGATTTCATTGAGCAAAGTTAATATATATGTACCTGTTGTATTAGATTTGTTTTTTCTTTTAAAAAGTTAATAATAATAAAATTATCAATTTTTTATAGCTAAAAAATATGTTTATAAATATTTTGTGTGCTTTTGCAATCGCAAAAAATGTTATTTCTAAGTACTAATTCTCACTCCGATAGTATGTTTGTAAATTATTGCAACTTTACGCAGATTTTCAATATAAATGCAAAGTTTGCTTTCTTCTTGACAATGTTTATTTTAATTGCAAAATTTACAATCTTTTATGCTATTACGTAAGAGATGTAACTTTTACTAAAGGCATCAATACCTTTTAATCATTTAACATTTTTATTTGGTTGAACGATATAAATGCAAAATTCGATAGATAAATTAATAAACATACAATATATTACATCTTAAATACAATCTATAATGCGATCAAAAATATTTTATAAGCAATTCTTTCTTAAAATTAAAACTACTAAAAAAAAATTTTTTCTGACAGATTTTTAAATTTATAAATTAAGAAAGAAAATTCTTAAACACCAGCATGCATAAGATAAAAAAATTAAGTTCCTTAGATCTTACCCATAAAAACAGTTTGTATTTATTTAAAAAAATATTCTTAAAAAAGATTCTTAAAAATTGTTATTTGAAATTCAGCTAGTCTCGCTTTCAGTTTTTCTCTCTCATATATTTTTTTAATTATTTTCAAGAGCTTTTCGTTTACTAAATTTTTTAGAATAGTGGCACATTCTCTAATAGGCTTTTTGCCAGTTGTAACTTTTTCAACTTCAAGTGCATATTGAACTAATGGTTTTGCTGGAAAATGTTCTAGAACGTATTCTTTTATTTGCTTTCTAATTTGAATATTAAACAAGAATAATAGAAAATTTACAATTGTAAGTAATCTAGGTACAAGTGAGCTGACTAGATCTTTTCCTGCTCTAGCACAGACAGTAGTGTTCTGTGCTCCAGAAACAGCTGGACCATGATCGGCAGTTAAAAATAGTGACATTTCTAAGAGTTTGCAATAAACTGTCAGTAAACATCTTTGAAACCATAATAATGACACTACACCACCAATTCCAACATTTTGTTTCAGGACCTCAGTAACAGGCATTCCAGCATACAAAAGTTCATGACCCCGTTCATCACAAATGGAAGTCATGAATGATGTCCATCATTCCTCCAGTATTTCTAATTTTAAAACAACCAGTCTTAATACCTATAACAGTTGCTGGACCAATAACCGTTAAATTTTTTTCATGTGCTTTAACATAAGATTCCTTGTCATATTTTCTGGAATATCTTCTGCTATAATAGCAATAGTTCTGATTTGTGGATATTGCATTGTTTCTATTGCACTATCGTAAGCTGATCTTAAAGAAGCAAATGTTATCATGACGTCAGCTTCTGGGTGTTTTTTCATGGCATCTTTCATATTATTGTAAAATGGTACAAAAACTTCTTTATGGCCCCAATACAATTTTTATATCTCCATGGATATACAAGAGCTGCTACAGATGGTTCGCTTCTTCTTTTACATACAAAGTCAAAATGTAACATACTTTAGACAGCTCTTGTTTGCATACCCCAAATTATATAGAATTTGTTTTATTATTATTATACAACTGTTTCACATTTGATGAGTCAACTTCAGTTTTTTTACTCGAGATTGATTATAATCACACTGATGACAGAATGTAAAAATTCTTTATGGAAAGGGCACAAGTACCCAGCCGTTTATGAATTATAAAAGTTATTTTCGTAAACGTAATTTTTAACTGAATTATCAATAAACAAAATATTTTTTAAATATATTTAACAAAAACATAACCCGATTATCATAACTTGAAATATGTTTATAAATCTACGACAGGGCGTCTACCAGTCCTTATGGTCCTTGTGGTCCTTACAAGGTCCTCGTTTTCAGAAAATGGTCCTTGTGGTCCTTAAAAGGTCCTTATTTTCAACTTATTTGCTAAAATGTCCTTAGAAAGAAAAGTTTTGTCTTTTAACATAAAAAATTTTTTAAATTTAATCATAAAAATCTTATTTTTTGATTGCCTCTTCTTTGAAAAAAGAAATATTTATTTTTTCAAGGAATCAATGAATAAAACAGTTGAATTGCAATTTTCGTGGATGTTTACTTTATAGACGACTGTAAATTTTAAATTAAGTTTAAATATTAAATACAGTTTTTTTTTTTAGATATTTTGTTACTAATAAGCTTTTAGAACATTTTAGTAGTATAATAAGTTTTTAGCAATGTTTCTTAAAGCTTTCTCCAAAAATGAATTTATACGTTAATTGAGAGACGTATATTACGGATAGATATCCATAACATACATATAAAAACTGCATTTTGAGATAATTGAGCCCTTTAAAAGCTCTAAAAATCAAAAATCTCAAAAAAACCAATTTTTGAGCATCACAAAATTTTCGGTAAAAAATTAACATTTTTGGGAATTCCGGTGTAAATGCAAATTCAAAACCTAAAATAAGCTTTTAAGACAAAAATTTTGAAACAAATAATTTTTGTCCGGTGGTATTAGTAAAAAAAAGATGGCATTCCGCCAGGAGTTTAGCAATGTAGAAATTGTATTAATATACGTGTTGATTTTTTTTTGTGAAGCTAATAAATAGATTTTATTGCTCCTTATTTTTTGCAAATAAATGTCCTTACAGTCCTTATGAAATGAATCATATATTTACAAGTTATCTTATTTATAAAATAAAGGTAAGCAAATGTTTTATCATTTGCAGAATTTTTCAAAAATTTTAAAAATATTTTTTTGCATTAAACAAAACTTTTATAATGCCTCAAAATAACCCTTCAAGGGCTGTTTATTGTGATCAGCGACCTAAAAAACCCTATTAGAATAAATCTTAGAAGGCTAGAACGATTATAGCGAAAGCACCCCTTTTAGGAGTAGTTTCGGCTAATATAAGGTGAAAGAGTTACGTTTTAATTGAAAAGACATCGATTTTTGTGATCAGTGCCCCAAAAAACCCTATTACACCAAATCTTGAAGGGGTAGATTGAAAGTAGTGAAAATACCCCTTTTAGGGGCAGTTTTGCTCAATTTAAGCGTGAAGAGGTAAATTTTCATAGTTATAACTGCAATATTCGTTATCAGCGACCCAAAAAACCCCCGTATACCAAATTTCAAAGGCTTGCAATGAATACAGCAAAAATGCCCTTTTTAGGGGCAGTTTTGCCCGATTTAAGGTTCAAGCCCCAATTGCGCATAGAAAAAACCCTGATTTTCGTATTGAGTGATCAAAAAAACCTATAGTAGACCAAATCTGGTAGTGGCTACAAACAATACCACCAAAACCGTGATTTTACTGGAGTAATTCGGTAAATTTAAATGTTGCTTTAGAAGAAGTCGATGTAAGTGGGTTCTAATTTTCAGAAATAATTCTGATTATTGACTATAAAAATAGTAAATAAAATGTATACTGTCATTAAAATTAAATGCTGTTTTTTTTATTTCAATAAAAAAATACAGCATTTAATTTTATTGACATTTCTTTTTAAACATATGTTTATTGTTTATGTATCTAAAAAATAAACATAATAAAATAAACATATGTTTATTGTTTATATGTCTACCTCTTTTTTAAAATTAAATATGAATGTTGTAGTCTTCTTTAACAAAAATATTTATTTTTTAGGTCGATTTAAAGATCTTCAATGTTCTGCCGTAGATGATGCGGAAAGGTTACTCAATAACCAACCAGTTCCACGAAGGGAAAAGTATTCGACAGAACTTCGTCGAAGTCTTATAAAAGATGGTAAGATAAAATATTAAATGACAAAGCTAAAAAGTAGATGTAAGTTACTCGTACCAGTACTTAAACGATAGTATACATTTTTATTTTTGAAATTATTTTTTAATTTTGAATTGAACATGAACTGAGAAAAAAGTAAATGATTACCCGGAGAAGTGAAATCAAAGCTTTAAATTTTCAAGTTGTTCAGGTTCTGCAGCATTTTCTTCTCCACTGCTGTTCCATTTTTAATTTGGTCGTTCATGTACTGGTGCAATAATTTTTCATGAACATAGTAACTTGATTGTAGAAAATAAAGAGGAAAATAGGGAAAACTTTTTTGTTGTAAATGTACGTATTATTGAATTCATCAATAAAAACAAAACTTTTACAATTTTTATTAAATATTTCAGTTTTGATTATAGTAAAAAACTTTAAGTACTACTTAAAACCAAAAAGTTTTTCGAAAAAAAACCTAATGTATATTATATAAGTATATTTAAATGGAAACTTGTTAATTCTCAGGGAAATTTTAACGTTGTTAGTTCATATTTGAATAGACTTAAAATGTAATCAGATCAAGCATAACTAAGTTAAGTAGAGGTAAATAGAAAATTGAATTTCAAAGCCAAAAAACAAGGAATTTTTTTTGTTACTTGAGATACAGACTTGAAATTTTCAGAAATAGTTGTAATTGTTAGCTTCAAAAAGAGGTATTAATAATTACTTTAACACCTCTTTTAGTATTTAATTTCACTTATCATTTATTTTAAAAAATAGCTGTCTAGCAGAGATGAAATTCAAATTATGAATTTCATTGAATTATTTTCTTTTTGAAATTAATGCGAGAAATTTGTTTTTTCTATTGATTAACGTGTGCCGTTATTAGTAAATTTCTCCTGTTGTAAACATATTCTGTTTTTACTAATACAAAAGTAAGTGTTATACGGTGTAGCAGGTATGATTTTGTTGCTGTATTCTTTTCCAGAGATACCCACATAGTGCCAAAATCAACTATTTTACATATCACTCCATATTCCCTGAGATATGTCTTGGCTGGTCTTAACTTATTGTTAGTTATGCGTGCTCTGATTACACGTAGAGATTTTTCATATCTAGTCAAATCAGTTTTACATTTCCCAGGGCAGAACAAGTTAATTAACTTGATTTAAAAAAAAAAACGTATTCTCTTGTTCACCTTAATTAATGCTGAATTCAATTTATGAATAGAACGAGATTAATTAGCACACCATTGCTTTAAAATTATTTCTAAGCTTTAAATTGAAATATTTATCAATAGTATTTAATAGCAGTAAATAAATAAAAAATTTATTATAAACTCATATTATAATAATTTTTTTTAGCGTGGTTAAAATTAGATCAAGGAATCATTAGTCGATCAAAATTTTTGGAAGTAACAGACCGATTCAAAGGTGATATCATAGGAAAATTGAAGGAGTTGCAAGATGAACCCTTAGATGTATCAACCTACAAAGTGAATTATGAACCAACAGTTGTTAACAGCAGTAAGTAATAATAATTTGTACAAACAACTAAACATGTATTCAGTAAATAAAAAGATATTTTACACAAGTACTCATAAAATTTTAGCATATGATCCGGAATTCCAAATAGATCCTGATCAATTGCGAACCACTAGAATTCAGGATAATTTACCTTATTTTTACCGTAAGTTAAATTAAAAAAGCAAGTTATTTGAATTTTCATAAACTCGAAATAAATTATTGTTGCAGGTAATACAGGTACAGCAAGAGCTAGACAAGATGCGAGACTGTTTGCAGAAAGACAAGGTAAAATATGAAACAATTCTTTATTTCTTCAAAATATTTCATTCAATGTAACTAATAAGTAAAAAATATATGCTACTCAGATGGTATCGAAATAAATCGGCAAATTCAGGCAAGAAGAAGGCCACAAGAAAGGCGTTCAGGCAAGCTGATTAAAAATGTAAAAAAATAAGAAATTGTAACAACAACTTTATCTTTAAATATTAATCTTGTTGTTTAAATAATAAATTATTGTAATAAACCATATTTAATCGTAATATTAATACTTTCAAATAATAGGTAATGTTTCTCAAAGATCAGTCAGAACAAGGTCGCAGACCCGAGCAGCAACAAATACTTATAACCAAAGTAATGCTTAAAAGTTTAATATATTTAATTAAATAATAAATAAGCTGCTAATTATTTCATATAAATGTGACTAAAATGCATGAAACACGTTTCAACAACCAAATGCTGGGAGTAAAATATAAATGATTGAAAATAACATTAGAATTTTGCTGTCAATGGCGATCAAAACAAAATCTGCTAATTTCATTACTTATAATCATTATTTTAAATAGATTTTTTTCTAAACATTTTTTAATATTATGTATTAATTTTATGTCTTGTAAACATGCATTATGTCAGTTTATGAAATTTTTGGCAAAAATTTTTGGCATTCCATGAAAAAATATTTTTTATCTTTATTTAAATGTAAAATAGATGATTGTTATAAATAAATCAAAAAATTTATTTTAGGGATGCCTGAAACTGATAGTGAAGACTCTGCTGAAGGTAAAAAAAAATATTTAAAAGTAGTAGTCAATTTGAATAATAAAAAAGTACATGTTTAAAGAAAAAATAATTAAAAAATTCTTTTTTGGTAGATAATTATTCAAGAGATTTAGACAACGTCAGAAGCAGTAATAGTGGTTTGGAAGAGGAAAGTGAAGATTCATATGATGGTAAATAAAACATCGAAATAATGTATATTTAAAAAATTGTTTGCATAAAAATTGTATTCTTATTATTTTTTTGTATTAGATGTACATGAAAGGCCGTCGTTAATGAGGAGTTCACCAAGTAACAGTAAGTTTGGAAAATGTCAAGCCATTTCAAAATATCGTAATTTATTTTGTAATTTTAAATATTAATTGTTTTGCAGTGAGGCCTATGGATCGTCAACAGCCTACCATCCACCGAGCTTTATTAGAGAGGCAAAGAGAGTCAGAGAGAGTCAATCTACCTGAAACGTTACGTAAGTAAAAGAATTCCTTTTTAATAAATATGTATAGTAGACTACTCGTAGTTCATATTCATGCGTGTGAAGCATTTTAAAGCATGTTTGAAAAACAAACGTATAAAAAGATTTATTTATTTTTTTAGGAGCATCAACCCCAGATAATATTGGAATGACAATGGATAATGATGATGGTACAAACTTATATTTAAAAAATAAAGGCTAAGACATCATACATTCTTAAATACACTTTGGCAATACATTTAGACTAGAAAAAATATATTTCTATTTCAATACTTTTGATTTCCAATTTAGAATGAAAAAGAACATGTAAAAGATAAATATTTTTAAAGTGCAAATAAAATTTTGAACTTTGATGTTTTATCCTCTTAATTTAAATGATTAATTTTTTTGTTACTAAACATACTTTTTCTTTTTTTTAGATGATTTCGCCCTCAGGCTGTCATCCATGGAAGGTAAAAATAACAGTAAAATTAAATTTATAGATATACTATGTGTCTATTCTTTAAGCTTTCAAATATTGCGCATGTGGTAAACTATTTTTTTTTTTTTTAGAGCAACCTAACTACCAAATGCCTGAATTATCACACAACAGAGGTACAAAAATTTATTCAGTATACAAAATGTTAAAAAAATACAGTAATGATTTATTAAAGTAACTTAAAATTCTTTTCTTTTTAGATTCCATTCCTGTAGATGCAATTGACTTAACGTTAGGTAAGCTTTGCTTAAAAAAGTATGCTAATAGATAATAAAATATATATAAGGTTTATCTATAAATGCATTTTTGCTCAACAGATGATAGCGATAATGAAATGGCATTAGGGACAACAAGTCAAATAGCAATAAGTATGTAATGAGTTGATAAATGAATTAAGTAATTATTAACTCTGAAAATTTAAAATACGTATTTTGCTTTATAGGTGATAACAGAGATCCAGTTTCTATGCAGTTAATTTTACAAGAAAACGGTATGAAATATGTCATTAAACACTTACGATGATTATAATAACATGGACAATTTTTGTCTTTCAGATGCTAACAGAAGTGGGAATTATGCTGCTGATGAACCTTTGGATTCAAGTAATAATTTGAATGGTAAACAATTTGTTTAGAATTAATTTTTAAGAATTATAATAACAAGAGAAAAATTTTGTGTGTTACAGAAGACACCAGTAGTGCAAATTCTATAAGTAATGAATCTGCTGAGTCGCAACTTCAAGTAAATGGTAAGACATGTCACATTGAGTATTAATATTATTAAAGCAAATAAAGAAGAAATTTATGATTTTTCAAATTAAAATTAAAATTAACCCATTAGTGCCTGTGTGAACAATCCACTGACTCTTGGGTTTTCGCTTAGACGACGAGTAATAAAATAAGTTTCTGGGGTCAGATTTTTAACTTTATTAATTTGCATTTCTCTCTTTATAATAATACATTTTATAATACAGTTTTTAAATAATTATAAGACTCTGGAGAACCATCCCTTCGAATATTCAAAACTAAAATAAAATTCCCTATACCTAAAATCTTATTAACTTTACCTAAACTTTGAAAAATTATTTTAGCCTACTTTTATTATAACTAGATAACTTAGATATTGTATTTTGTATCATTTTTAACTATTAATTATTCTAGTCAAAATTTAAAAAAAAAAAAAAATTATTTATGTAAATGTAATTATAAGAAATTAAAATATTTAATTGTATAAATATTATGCAAAAATCTGCCACATGTATTGATCCCCTTTGAGTCACCATATTTAATAAACGGTCAATAATATTAAAAATCTGACCCCAGTATGCAAAGACTTTAGGGAAAAAAAAACATTTATTTACCCGTTTTCTAAGCGAAAATTCGACCTTTAGTGGATTGGTCGTACTGGCGCTAATGGGTTAAAAACAATTTTATAAATTTCAACTTATTAATAGATTACTAAAACATTAAAAGTTTTTAATAGAAGAGAATTTAAAATTTTTTTGTGAATACTGAAAAAATAAATACTTTTACAGTTGGAGAAGTTGTTGACCCTAGAGCTGTATCGCGTATAAGGATGAACTGGCTTGACAAAATTGAAACTAGACCAGCAATTTTAGAAAACAGTACACTTTCAGCTCCTGATAGTACTGAAGGCGATGAGACGATGCCCATTCATGGAAAAACAACGTCAAAAAGTAAGTAATTTACTTTAAATAAATATAATCTAAAAATAATATCAAAGTAATGATAAAAAAGAATAAAAAAAAGAAAAAATTAGTGACTTAATTTACATTTCATTTGATTGTATCTAAAATATCTTCATTGTAGAACTTGTTATTACTAAAAAGAAAAATAATATTTCATATAATTGTTACGTGAATTTATATTAAAATTTAATATTAATAAATGTGTATAATAAACGTAGTAAAATGTATATATTTAAAGTACTTGGAAAACAGTTTATATTTATTTAAAAAGGCTTTATTTAAGGCAGCTACTTAGTTTTAAATAACAATTAAAAAATTGCTTCAATTAGTTATGTTATCGCCTTTTAAAAAGTTGTATTTTCGTATATATTTTTTGGTTCACATTATATATAATGAAATCGATTTGTTAGAAAATAATATTTTTTATTCAATTATCAACGTTTTAGAGGAACTTAGAACTGTATAACATCTGATTAACAAGTATTTACAAATAAAAATTAAGAATATTGCCTTTTGCCTTAAATTTAATAATGAAATTTACTAAAATATGCATTTCCCGCTGCGACGCTTATATATCTTAAAATATTCATTTTTCAATGTAATGAATAAAAATCTGTTTAATTTCAAAAACAAAATATTTTTTTACTTTCAATTTCTATCTGATTAACGATTTCAAGCGATTGGATTCTAAATTTATAGTATATTTACGGCTTGAGTCCAGAAAAGTAAAGAATGGCCCAAATCGCACGTAAATTACCTTCTGAGGCGAAGCCGAGGATGGTAAACTGCAATTTGGGTCATTCCTTATTTATGGACAAGGCTCGTATAACATTTTTCTGTGTCTGTGGCGAGAAAACGAGTATTTTTCTGACGCGTAGCGTCCGGGAAATACGTGCTTTCTCGACGCAGACCAGAAAATAAAATTAATTGAGTTTCTAAGTATCATAAGTTCAAAAAATTTTTTGTAACCCCTTATATAATAAATTTTTGTTTAATATGTGTTTATCTTACACTAGCTTATAATATATTATATGCAAAAAAACTTCCTATAACGTCTTGATTTTATATGTGTTCTTTCTGAACAAAAAATCAGTTTGTTTTAATTTGATATTGTTAATTTTGCACATAATAATAAAAAATGCGCAATTATTCTGCCATATTGTAGAAGTTTGTAATTTTAATTTCTTAAGTGTTTTTAAAAAATCATTATTACAGTAAAGATAATTGAAATGTTAAAAAATTTTGTTGTGAAAAATATTTGTAATTTTTCAGATCTTAAAAAGGGAGGCTAAGTTTTTCTGAGACGTAGATAATTGAATAAAAAATCTTACTTCCTATTATATTCATAATAAAACCCAAAAAATCTATTAATAAAATTGGGAACGAAAGCAGTAATTATACTGTATATTTTATTACATATATTTTCTTATGTTGTAGGTAAGAACAAAAGGCAAAGAAAAAAACATAAAAGAAGAGAAAACGAGATTGCAAAATCTCCTGTTAAAAGAGCTCATCGATCTCAAAAAAAAGGTAATTGCTAAACTAATCTTTTCTTTTAACATTTTTGCTGACTTACAAATTGCTTTGAATAAATGCGAACCATAAATAATTTGAAAATGGAAAATAATAATTATGTTTATATCATACGAGTCAATGGTTTTTAAAAATTTAAATTGTTAGTGTATATAAAAGCTTGTGGGTGTTTTTCACGGAAAGTGTATATTTTTAATTTTTTTTACGGCACATGAAAATAAAGTTAGCAGCGAAAGTCAGAAACGACTAATAGCGAAAAAAGTTGTTCTCAAACTTAAAATAAAATAACTGATATTTGATCAGAATCTTCTAGATTTATTCTCATTTTGATTGATCGCGCTGATTTTGTCATCCGCGTGATTCATATTTTTTATTGGATAGCGTGGTAGAATTCAAGTAGTTCTTCGTTCAAATACGCTCTGGCGTTATTTAATTTTTTTTATCTTATAAAATGTTTAATTATTAATAAAATTTTGTTATTTATAATTATAATTAAATATATTATAAAACACGGCACTAAGAAATAAAATAATTTTCGTCATCGATTTTATCTGATTGGTTAATTCGTTGATATTCTATGGTGTCAGCGGTCCGCTGTATAAAAATGTGTAAGAATTTTAAAGATTAATTTTTTAATTTATTATAATTATAATACAAACTGTAAAAATAATTCTAGATTTTAATAAAAAATGTTTAAACTAATAGAACATTATATCTGTAGATGCGACGCATGGTATATGAAATTTCATTTTATTATTTCGTCATATTATTAAAAAATTTCGCCGTCTAGGACAAAAGAAAAATATATATTTTTAGAAATGAAAAGAGTTCTAACCCGAGGTGCGTAGCATCGAGGGACAGTAATCAGTAATTGTATCCCGATGCTATATTAAATATTTATTTCTTGAGATAAATTTTGAAAATATAAATAAGAATGGTTTATTAAAATTATGAAAAAGTTCATTACTTGCATTCGACATTATTGTGCAATTTTTTTTATTGATGGATATAAAATAAAAAAAGTGCTGATGAGAAGGGCAAACCGTTTTTATTTAACAGTTTTGATTTTGCCCAAACTCGAAGTTTATATGAAATAATGTCCGATTTTTTTTATGCTTCAAATTTTTTTGTGCAATTTTTTTTATTTATGGATACAAAATAAAAAAAGTGCTGATGAGAAGGGCAAACCGGTTTTATTTAACAGTTTTGATTTTGCCCAAACTCGAAGTTTATATGAAATAATGTCCGATTTTTTTTTTGCTTCAAATTTTTCAAAATAGTGTAATAAAAAAGATAAGATTATTGGACAAAAGAAGGAAAAACATATCCAGAAAATTTAAAAAATTGGTAAATTTCCTCGTTTAATTTGAAAAAAATGTTACGTTTTCCACTATCACTTTTTAATTTCATTTTCCAATCAAATTTTCATGATATGGTTTTTCTGTTTTTGTCCAAAAATCTTATATTTATTTTGATTAGGCCCTTTTTGTACCAACTCTTTGTAGAAAGATTGTTAAAATGTTGTTAAATACGTTTTTAAAGTTTTAAAAAATAAGAATAATATAATTTTCCGGATTTTCCTATTCAATTGAAAAATTTTCACTTCTCTGATGAAAAATCTGAACTTACTGTCTAAAAAAACTCCCGGATACCTATTTTTAAATCAGTATGTTAATTTTACATAATTATGTTTTTTAAATTGATTGATAACCACTGTTTTCGCTGCTATTTGTTTTTGATTTTTGCTGCTAACTTTATGTTCACAACACTATATTATCATTTCCCTGAAAATTTTTTTTGTATTATAATGCAATGAAAATAATTTTGTAATTTATTTTTATGGGACTTTATATGTATCCGTACGTACGGTCGCTAAATCTACGGTGTACATTTTGTGTGTATTATTGAAATAACTCTGTATTAAAGCCATTAGTTTTTCTGAAACTGCGGGTATCTTGTTCTTAACAATATACATTAAGTAAAATATTGCATAAACTTGGAGAAAACGACATCTACGTTCGCAACATTTTTTCTTTTTGAAGGCCTTTCAAAAATGTAATATTTAGAGTTTTCATATAGTTAAAGCTTGAGTATTTAAAATTTCAAGCTTTCCGCGGTTCATAATTATATGGTTGGTTAACTTAAAAAATATGGCAGAGCTTTCTAGTGCAGAAATATACTGCATAGTATTAAAAGTTGGGATACTTAAAAATAGGTGAAATAGAAAGACAGACTTATATATGACGAGAAGCTAAGAGGACCGCATGAAAATTCATTTTGCGGGAAGAAAATGTATGTTTGGTACCTAAGTACGTCATATACGTCGTACAGAAAAATTAAAGTTAAAATTTGAAGCTAAATATTAATATCGAGCGTTGTGTAAATAGCAAAAGAACATTGTACGGTGGCTAAATTTTGAGCACATATGATCAAGAAAATTTGTTTGATAAATTACGAATATATGCGAAATAGTTTGTGATTAAAAAAAAATATTATTTATCGACTTTGTAAGAAAAAAAAAAGAGCTTTTGTTTCAATATAAGTGCGGGGCATGTTAATACCATTCCTGTGAAAAGCACCCATGTATTTTGTATTGTGGTTCAAGTAATATACCTTTTACGATATTCTTCATCTTCTTCCGTTTTAATTAAGAACCTGTTTATTAAGGTTGATCACCAATTAAAATTACGGTATTTTGACAGATCATTTGAAAAATAAAGATATGTATTAAATTATTTTAATTATTTAAAAAATATAGTCAGCAAAAATGTTAGAACATTGCAATTACTTAATTCATATTTATCATAAACTTATCATTACTGATTTTGTTGCTCAATTTTATAATTAAATCAACGAGTTAACCGTAGAGCAATGAGTATCTTCTGCTGTAAATTTTTTTTCTTCATTTTTTTATTAAGATATTTTTATCTCCGTAGACGTCATTTGGTTTGCTTAACCGTGCTTAGTAACTAAAATTAAAAATTTTTAAAGAAAAAACATAATAATACTGTTGCTAATATTTTTTGTCATTAAATAGAATACAAAAATTATGCATTTAACGTATACTATAATTCTGAGAATAAAGAAAAATTTTCAAAGTGAAAATTACGGGTGCAAAATTATTTTCAATAAAATATGCAAAGCAGATTTAAGAAATAGTAATGATCGATAAGAATAAACACCAGTTTGTAAGCGAAAAGTAAATATTTATTTATTAATTTTGTAAGCATTTCATTATTTAAAAAAAATTTTTGAATAATATAAATTTTATTTAAATAATGTCAGTACTTAAAGTGATTTAAAAGTTTTTAAATGACAAGTAATTAAGTAGCATACAATCTAATTGTTTGTATTGCAAAGAAAGCAGAAATAATATTTGTTTAAATTAAAAATAAAACTTGAGATGAAAATAATAAACTAGTAAAAAATGTATTGTTACTAATTACAAAATCGTTAATTTATTTTAATTAAAATCAAAAGTGAAAGATTGGTAAAACGGTCTGTTATATTGGACAATATAACAGCTGAAACGGTCTTGTGTTGTTTACAAAATATAGACCAAGTACTCCAGCTTTTTGAAACAAATTTGCGGTCGTCACAACTCTTTCGATAGAAGATAAGTTACTATGGAAAGAATTGTGAAACGACCTATATTATTTTCATGTAATATAGTTGAAAAGGATTAATATTCTGTATAGGATATATTATCTGAGTACTCCAAAATTGTTTAAAAAAGTTGAGGCCGTTATTAATTTTTCTTACTTGATAAAGATTATAAGAATAATTCTTATTTTGTGATAAGAATAATATGTTATTCATTAAAAGCAAAGAAAAAATTATTAAATTATTGGCATATTTTTTATCTCAAGTTTTTCTTTGGTTTTTCCTGTATTAAAACAAAAAGTTGAAAAAAAGAATTCTGTTATATTAAATATTCTATTGCTTGAAAAGAGATACTTAAAAACATAATTTTTGTTTTGTGAATAACCTTTTATGAACTTTTTATTATTATAAATGTAACGAAATGGTTATTGAATTTTAATTTTTCTTGAAACAAATGTAAAGAAATTTTGTAAAACGACCTGTTGTGTTGTTAAATACAGCAGCGGAAACGGTCTTGTGTTCTTAAAGAATTACAGACTTAGTACTCCAACCCTTGTAAACGAATTTGCGGCCATAACAGTCTTTTTCATATAATTATTATCAAAGAAATTGTTAATGGCCTATATTATTTCCATGTAATATAGTTGAAAAGGACACATAATTTGCAAAGGTTATGTTGTCTGAGTACTCCAAATTTGTTTATAGTGGTTGAGGCCGTTACAAATTTTCTTTATGTAGTTCGATGATTTTAAAATTATTCTTTCTGTGAATTATTTTTAAGAATCATGATGAAAATACAAATTTACTTTACAATCCTAATAAGTCGTAGTAAATTATTAAATGAGTAAAGCATTTATTATTTCGAGTTTTTGAAGAGAATACTAATTTTAGAAAAACAAAAAAATTTGAATTCTAAGTGCAGTTTCTATTTTCATTGTAAATTTAGAGGAATAGAAATACTTTTAAATTTAAAATTATCAGCTTCCATTAATAAACTAAATTTCTTTTTAAAATTATTGTACATTCATAGAAGTATTGTAAAACGGCCTGTTCTTTTGTAAAATAGAACAGCTGAAAAAGCTTAGCTTTTCGTATGGATAGCAAACTGAGTACTCCAGCTCTTTGATACAGATTTGCGGACGTCACGGTGTTTTTGATAACTAATTTAGTATTCTCAAAGATATTGTGAAACGGCCTATATTATTATCAAGTAATATAGTTGAAAAGGACGTATATACTGCAAAGAATGTACTATCTGAGTACTCCAAAGCTGTTGAAAAGGGTTGAGGACGTTACAATATTTCATCCTGAAAGTGTATATAAAAAAAGCTTTATGTAATTAGTATTTTTGGCTAAGAGTTAACAATAATCTTTAGAATAAAAGTCAATTGTAAATTTATATTATCTTCAATCAAATATTTTTATGAAGTGATAAAATTATTGTATTTGTAAAATATAAAAATAAGTATCTCAGGCCTAGCAAATGATTTTAAATTTGATATCAATTTCAATACTGTTTCAATAAAGCAAAGAACGGTAAATTTTTTTTTTAAATTACAAATTGGTGTTTAAAATTGTCGAAAATTACTTGAAACAAATGAATGAAAGTAAAAAAATAATTTTTGCTGCCTAAATTTTTAAGATTTATATATACATTTTCAACAATGGACACGTAATAAAAATACGTTATGAATTGTAATGATTTTCCTAAAAATTTTGTGATGAGTTTCTTCATATTTTCAATTGATGAAATTTTTGATGAAATTTTGCTTTTAGAAATAGTTTTGTAGTGCATGTAAGGTATATGCTGTGCTGGAGATTTTGACGTCTAAAATTGGTAAAGAAAGTTGATTAGGAACAGGATTTGTAGATTTTTGTATATATCATTTAATTTACAAAATTCATTGTAGTAGGGTTATCTTTCTTCGTAATTGTGTGAAAGTTAGATAATTTGGTTAGTATTATAGTAGATATTGTGGAACATGTAAATATTTTTGAATAGCAAAATTGACTAGATTTTCGTTCATGGCTAAATTTTAAGGGAAATGTTAATCCAGTTATGTTGTGAATTACAATTTGCAAAGGCTTAAGCTTTGACGACGTCATTTAAAAAAGTCCATTTCTTAACCAGTGTGCGAAAAATAGTCATGTAGCGAAGTAGTTGCCTTCGGCCGCTAGGTCATGATATCCCTGCTTCTTTTTCCGATTGAGGAAGTATCACTTTCTACACCATTCAGAAAAGTAGTACTTTTTTAATCATTCAAATTTGTTAATAGTAACTTTTCCTTATCTTTTACATCGTTTATGATTTAAGTAAATAAAGTTGTTTCAGGTACAAGTCATCAAAATGCAATAAATTTAAAAAAAATTACTTTGGTTGTGTTAAATATTCTTTTTTTATCATTCAATAATTCACTGTATTTTAGTAACGTAGACATTGTTGAAGTGTATTTTATTATATGTAATATGTAAATTTCGAGGTAATATCAAGCCCTTATATTCCTATATGACGGTTTCCACGCCAACTGCTTCTTGTAAATCTGTAGAAACTATATATAATACACTAAACAATTTTTGCACTTTATTTTAAAAAATATCAAGTCAATGTAGTAAAACGGTTGTAAAATCTTTGTTTAGCAAATTTTAATGGAACGTTTTTCAAATCAACAGCATTGAGCGTTAATGATTTCAGTGATTAAGTTTATGAAAGAAAATGAATTAATGCATTTTATTTAGCTTTAAGGATTATGAAGAAAAAGTTAAAAGAAAAAGAAGAAGCAGAATCAGCTGCTAATCAAGCAAGAATAGCTGCTGAATGTGAAGTAGCTTGCATAAAAAGAACTGTTCAGGCTGCAGAAGAAAGGGCTAGGGCAGCCGAAGAAAGTGCCGCTATAAAAGAGACGTGCATTCTTTGTTACGATAGGAAGAGAGACGTAATTTTAGAACCATGCGGTCATTATACTGTTTGCTTTGAATGCGCACAAGGCATCTACGATCGGCATTATAAATACCGACCTGTTTTCTTAGATCCTCAAGACGATGGGCGGCCAAAGTTGATTTGCCCATTCTGCAAAAAACCATTAAAAAAAGAACGTCCTTCCAGACGTTTAATATTAACTTGATAATTTGTATTGTGCTATTAAAGATATATGCTACCAAAATATAACAATAAATAACAATAATGTAAATATTATAAGTAAACAATAAAAATTAGAATTAAAAAATGAGTGTTTAATTAAGTAATAAATAATTAAAAAAAAATAAAATAATATTGTGTTTTCATTGAAGGATGTTGAGTACAAAGCTGAGGATAATAGATATAAGTAGCTGGCTCTTCCTCCCCCTCTCTCTCTGTGTCTCTCTCTCTCTCTCTCTCTCTCTCTCTCTCTCTCTCTCTCTCTCTTTATCATATTACTACAGAATCGAGAACCCTGCGCGTAAACAACTAAACATTGTATAGTTTAAAATGAGTTGAATAATTATATTCGACGATATTTCTTTGTATATGTTATAATTTTTTTTATCATAAAGTTTACTGAAAAGAGAATAAAATTTTTTATTATCAAATGTTGTTCGATAAGAATTGATGATGAAGAAATCATCATCAAAAGATGACAGAATAAGTATACACTGATATCATACTGTAGCATATGCTCCATTTATTTTTTTTCCCATTTTAAATTAAATATTTTATTATTAAAAAAAAGAAAAACACAATCTTGTTTCAGTCTGAAGCCGCAGGCAGACGTTTCTATTACAAAGCTAACACGCTTCCACCCTCTGCGCTACTGTTGCACATGCGTTGAAATCGAATTATTATTTTTTTTTTAAATATTACTTTTTCTTTTTGCATCAAATGCACTAATTTATATCTGAAGATAAAAAAGTATGTGCTTCACAACGGGATGAAAGAATCATATCACTCCACATACAGCACAAAACGTTTCTAAAACGTTTTGAGAACGTTTCTCAAATGCAAACAGAAACGTTTATAGAACGTTTGAGGAACGTTTTTTAGGTACGCTTTTTCTTGGAATCTAAATGTTTCAGCATCATTTTAAAAACGTTTGCATGTAAAATCATATTGTTTACACTAAATTTTTTTTTACATTCATTTTTTTTTTATACATAATCACTTAGCAAAGAAAAAATTTAATTATTTGGTCCAAAAAATATTTTTTTTAGAAACATTTCTAAAATAAATAGCTTCCAAGAAAAGGCAGACCTAAAAAACTTTTCTTAAACGTTTTGAAAACGTTCTATACTTTCTGTTTGCATTTTAGTTTACATTAGAAACGTTCTAGAAACATTTCAGAAACGTTTTGTGCTGTACGTGTCGTAAGCTCGTCAGATATGGGGTACCCCAGATATGATACTCTTTTATCTCTTGAAAAACAAGTAGTAACATATCTTGGGCAAAATAGTATATTAAGTATCAAAGGCGCAAAAGTTTTGGCACTAGCGTAAGCACTAGCACAAGTGCTCGGCGAAGCCGGGCATGATTGATATGTGTTCACGCAAGTGTCTAAAATATTTCTCCCATAGTGCTTACAATATATTTTGCCTACCTAGGCGTAGAACGAGTGCAGAAAATTCTTTACGCGCGAGTTTTACGCCCGGGAGGGCAAAAAAATGTTTGCTCATTCTATGTAAAACAATGTGTAAAATTACTGGTCAAATATGGGGTTCTACTTTAATACGCTGCCTGCATTCGCTCGTGCATCTAACTGTAAAGTCAAAACCAATATTTTGTCCCTTGCTTAAAAAATTGCTGTTAGCTTTGGTTCACTAGATCCCATCCGTGCATTTGTTTTACCAGTGTCCCAGAGGGCTAATTTAATTCATATCTTTGTGCATGTAATAATTTTTTTAATCAAAAAGTTTACTCAAAAGAGACTAAAATTGTTGATTATTAAATGTCGTTCCATAAGAGTTTATGATCGTAGAAGAAAAATTATTTATAATTATTTTAACAATGAAAAAGCCACCCTAGGATCTTCAAATTTTAAATATATATTTTTTAATATGACTTATTGTTATATGCCAATTTTTATTAAAATCTGTACTCAAACAAAAATAGTAAACCTCCTTAAATTATGAAAATCTGAGTTAAATTGGTATTTTATTTATACTGGGTATCATTCCTCTAAGCACACAAGCTCTTTTGCAATACGTCTTGGAATTATCAAAATTGATACCATTACTCAAAATTTAGATTTTTGCAATTTTTGACAAAAATAGTAAATACAGCCTTCTAGAGGAAAAATGTTTAATAACTAATGTCAAAATCGAATTCAGCTGGAAATTTGACTATGGATTATGTCCAATAACTATTTTTAATGCTTTTGCCTATAGATTTCTAAAAAATTTCATTAAAATATTTTAAAAATGGTTTAAATTGGCAGATTTGCACCTAGAAGGCTAAAAAATTGGGAGAGTTAATATTTTATGTATATAAAAATGTGTCGATAAAATGAGTCAAATCGCTGGACTCAATCCGCTAATGACTTTTTATACGTAATAAAATAACTATTCAGCCACCCTCGCAGCCACCCACAGCTTACCGAAATCAAAATATACAAGTAAAAGTGTACTTTAATGCTCGAGAATGAAAATTTTAACTTTATAGATACATTTTATAAGGTACAGAACGGTTTTGAACTGTATTTTATATGAACAAAGAAATTTAAAAGTAGAGTAAAATACAAAATATAATAAAAATACGGTTGTTTACTTGAAAAATAAAACGGCTCTGGGGATTTTTTTGATTTTTACGGCATTAATCTTGGAAAAAAATTCCAATGACTCATTTTTTCTTCTAAAAAATTAATGTGTAACAGAATTTTTCACATGTTTTATTCTGATTCTGCTTGTTCGCGCTGATTTTGTATTGGGTGCTAGAGCTGTGAAATATAAGGAGTTCTTAGGTCACGTAATAACGCGCGTTATTTAATGTTTATTATTTTTTTACAGGGTGGCCACATTTCTGGAATTCTGGAAAGTTAGGGAATGTCAGGGAATTTTTTTTAGGTCAGGGAAAGTCAGACATTATTTAAAAAATTTTATGTATTTAATTAAGTTTATTTATTTAATTTTATTTATTTAATTTTTATTTATTTTAATTATAATTTATAATGTATAAAAAAGACGTATATAAGAAATACAAAAATTTTTCTTATTTTATTATAAAATCTTGTAAAGATTTGTTCGTCGATTTTATCTAATTGGTTGATTCATTAAATATTTTAAATATTTGTAAGACAATGCTAAATATGAATTTTGTAATTTATTATAAAGTGTAAAAATAATTATAGCTTTTAATAAAAAAAGTTTAAGCTACAAGAATATTACAGTATAAGATGCCTCACTGAATATATGAAAACTCATTCGAGTATTTCATCATCCCATTATAAAATTTCACAGTACAGAACCAAAAAAAGTAATTTTTTTTGAGGAACGAAAGGGTTCTGGTCTGAAATGCGCAGTGCCAAAGGACAGTAATCAGTAACTGTATCCAGATGCTATATTAAATTTTTGAGATAAATCTAGAAAATAAAAATAATAATGGTTTATGGAAATTGTGGAAAAAGATCATTATATGCAATCGACATCTTGTGCCGTTTCTGCATCAGCACGTAATTATCTTTTATAATAAAAATGTCTGATAGACATTTTGTATTGTAGCCAACGTAACTATGTCTGTAAGTTATATAATTACACCGTGTACACCAATAAATTTCTATAAAACATGATTATCATAAAAGACAAATATATGCTAGTTCAATTCTGTTATAATTTAAATTTACAATCATAACTCCTTAATAAGAAACACCCTGGTATATGAGCATTTATACAAAAACTGCTTGTATCTTAGCTAGTTCATTTTATTTTTTTTATTTTTTGTAGATGCACACCTATTGTTTTAATTATTAAAGTATTAAAAAGTCCAAAAAATCTTTTTCAGCCTTTTTACACTCTTTGTCACAAGATTGTAAATAAAAAAAAAACTACAAAAGACCATAATTTAAAATAAAAAAAAATTCATTAATAAATATAATTGTAAAAATATTTTTGTTTATTTTCTTTACAAAATTTAATGAAATAACGCTGAATAGAATGAATGCTCAAGTAGTTAATAAATAATTGTTCAAGAAAATTTATTTATTAAGGTGTCAGTAGCTACATTTGCGTGATTGATGAACCACCCACAATGTAAGCTTGAAAACAAAAATTTTATTTGAGAGAAGCAAATTAATAATTGAAAAAGGGTTGAATATTTTTTTTTATCAAGAGTTCTTTTTTCAACTTATCCTTATCATTGTTTGATAAAATAGCAATTGGACTATTATTCATGATAATAAAAGAAATAAAGAATACTTTGCAAGATCTGTCCTTTAGCGATGTTTAGAGTTTTATCACAGTACACGTCATAGATACTGTATAGTATTATATAATTATAATATGTAGAAACGCATAAGCAAATAAAGAATATACAAGAGAATAGAAAGAATAACTTAAAACTATAGTCAAAAATTATTCTCGCATATGAAATGACTAGAGAATGTTATAAAAGAAGAATGCATAACGGTATAATCAGTAAAGTATAAAAATATGTGATAAATATAAATTGAAAGTATTTAATGTATTGAGTAACAAAATTTTATAACCTTATTTAGTATTTAAAATTTGTACATTCGTTTATTGTTAACTCTGAATTCGTTTTGAAGAAATAAATTATCTATTTAGAATAATTTCTATTGCCATTTTTAAGAGACATAAGAAACTGTAACTCTCTCTTTCTATCATATATAAGTGTACAAGCGAGAACCTTAACATAATCCAAATTCTTGAGGGATATTGTGCCTTCATACTTCTGTACGAATTTCATTATTTTCTGATATACTTGTTGGATGGTTTTGTAGGTTTTATTTTATGATATAAGAGAGAGAGTATAAAATTATAGCAAATTATAGATATTTTTATCAAGAGACAAAATATTGGTTTGACTTTGCATACAGTTGTATGCACGAGCGAAAGTAGGGTGCTGTTTAAGAAACATTACCTCCTGTGTTCAATATATAATTTTTCTTTCAAAGCGAAAAAAAGATCGCTAGAAAGTAAGAAAGTAGATATATTTTTGCAGCTTGTAATAAAAAATATTTTTCATTTTATGATTTAAATATGGTGCAATTTCTGCTCACAAATCTGTACTTGAAAGTCATAATGACCATCAGTTATGGCAGAGTAAGTATACACACTTATATAATAATGTAGCATATGCTCCATTTATTTTTTTTCCGATTTTAAATTAAATATTTTATTATATTAAAAAAAAAAAAACAGAATCTTGTTTCAGACTCGAGCCGTAGACGTCTCTATTACAAAGCTAACACCGCTTCCGCTGCGTTATCGATGAACAAGCGTTAAAATCGAATTATTATTTTTTCTTTTTGCATCAAGTGAATATTGAAAAGCAAATACATGTAAAATATCTTGGGCAAATAAACGTATTTTCTACCCTAGGAAGACGGTTCTTTTGGAAATTATATGTAAAACAATGTTTTAAATTACAGGACAAAATATGGGGTTCTACTTTAATATGCTGCCTGCACTCGCTCGTGCATCTAACTACAAAGTCAAAACCAGTATTTTGCCCTTGTTTAAAAAATTGCTGTTTGTAGCATTACATAGCTTTAGTTCACTAGATCCCACCCGTGCATTTACTTTACCAGTGTCCCTTAGGTATAATTTCATTCCTATATTATGCTCCTGCTTATTAAAATTTTGGAGGTCTATTTATTTATTTAATATTTTTAAATTTTTAAATTTTCGTTACAATTTTTATCGGCAAATTTCATTTTCGTTTCTTTTTTTTTCTTAATTAAAGCCCTTTCGTTAGTTTGATTTTTCTATACATACAAATTAAAAATTTTTTTTAAACATTTCGGCATGCGAAAATTCGTAAATTTAGACCTTTCGGTATTTTTTTTTTTTGAAAAAAGTTATTCGCTGTTGGGCTGTTACTTAAATATTATTTCGTTAATAATTTTTTCGAGTCAAAAAAATTCAGAATTTTTTTTTTTGTTGCTTTGAAATTCGGCATTTTTTTTTTCACTATTAATTATTTCTTTTAAATACACCTTCTTTAAAATAGTTTTTTCGTTATTTTAGCCCGCACCCGCCAATTTAGAGGTGAAATTTTAATTATTTAAGAAAAAGAAGTCGAAATTCTTGATCAGCGACCCAAAAAACCCGTATGGTGCGAATCTGAGCGCTCAAAGTGCAACTGTGTAAAAAACACCCCATCTTGGGGTAGTTTTTTGCAAATTTAGGGGTGAAGCCCCCATTTCTTTACGAAATGACCCCCATTTTCGTGTTCAGCGACCCAAAAAAAATATAGTAAAGCAAATCTCATGTTCGCCAGTAAAAATACAACCAAACCCGTATTTTTTGACTGGAGTAATATTGATATGTTTAAATATTATTTGATACCAGTTGGTATCAAAATGGAATAGGGGTGGGGGTGATTCCCACAGCCTCTAGACCTTTGCTGCCGACTGGCTGCATTCTTTGATTCAAGTTGGTATCAAAATGGAATAGGGGTGGGGGCGATTCCCACAGCCTCTAGACCTTTGCTGCCGACTGGCTGCAAAGTATACAAGTCTTTTTTTTTCCTTCTCGCACAACAAGCGTTTTTTCATAAGGAATTGCTGTCTTTTTTCTACTCTTTAAAAAATTATAGAAAATATCTCCAATCGAAAAGTATCGAATTAATTCGATATATTTCGAGCTAAAAAAGTATTTAAATCATCTAAATCATTAACAGCATCAACAGGAAATAACAACTTCTAAGGAGGTATTTTATTTATTTCTCTATTTCTTTCTCTATTTATTTTTTTATGTAACACAAAAAATACGAGCAAAATAGTTTTATATCAAAAATTGTATTTGGAAAGTATAAGTCATAAATGCTTTTTTTTAAGAGAATAAATTTTATATTAAAAACCGGAATCAATTATTTCTGTCTATCTCTCTGTCTCTCTCTCTCTCTCTCTCTCTCTCTCTCTGCCTCTCAGAGCACACGTGGCCTGTGATGGCTTCATAGTATTAACATGATTATAATGAAATAATACCAATATAATTTATTACTATTAGTATAATAATGATTATTATACATATCACGCTTTTTTAAAAACTTTTAAATGGTGTTTTTTTTATTTCTCGATGCGAAAAATTATGAGATTAAATTAAAATTTACTTAGCTTAGGCCATTAAATTTCATCTCACAACATTCATGGCCCAAAAGTTATAATATATTTATTAGGAATTGAAAATGATTCTTCAAATCATAAAATTATTGTTCAAAAAAAAATTTTCAGATATATTAACTTATTGTACTGTGCCGATTTGCAAACAAAAAACGGTATAAATCAGAATTTATTTTTGTATCGCATTTACTTCTGTTTCTGTTGCTTAAGAAAATCATGTTTACTTATAATGAATTTTAACCAATACAAATTGTTTTATGCAAATAAAGCCAAAATTTCTAAAAATCCAAAAATTTTCAAGCTCAATTAAATCCATTTATGTCAGGTTTTTTGGGCTCTCTGACACAGTGAGGCATATTGATTTAAGTTTTTAATTGTTTCAAACGTTTTTCGGTATCAAACAACGGAAAATTTGAAGAAAAAAAAAATGGGAAATTTTTCCATATACCCCTTTTGATTTTTGCAAAATAAAAATTGTCAAAAAATTTAGTTCACCCATTTCAATAGCATACTTTTTTTATTAGAAAACTTGGTTTATAATGAATTTTAACCAATTCAAATTGTTTTGTGCAAATAAAGCCAAAATTTCTGAAACTCCAAAAATTTTCAAACTTACTTAAATCCATTTATGCTAGGTTTTTTGAGCTTCTGACCTGATAAACCATATTGATTTAAGTTTTTAACTGTTTCAAACCTTTTTTGGTATCAAACAACGAAAAATTTGAAGAAAAAAAATCTGACAATTTTCCATATATACCCTTTCGATTTTTGGAAAAATAAAAATTGTGAAGAAAATCCAGGTCCATCAAAATTATTTTTGTTAGAAAACTTGGTTTATAAAGAATTTTAACTGATTCAAATGGCTTTTTGGAATAAAGCCAAAATTTCTAAAAATCCAATCAAAAACCTACTTAAATCCATTAATATCAGATTATTTTGATTCCACTGACTCAATGAACTATATACCAAATGAAATATTTAGGTTTTTAACTGTTTTAAACCTTTTTCAGTGCAAAAAACCAAAAAAAATGAAAATACTATAGAGTGAAATTTTTCGTTTTTTCATATAATATAGGACAGCCGAGATCCATTTTACTCCATAGTGAAATTTATGATGAGGTTCTTTCATATAGTCAACATGTATTTTACTCTATACCCCTTACTAACAATTTTTTTCTTTTAAGTTGTTAGCTTTTAACTAAGGGATTCAAAAATATAATTCAGTCCGGCTTTAAGTATATTTATTGTGTTTATTAATGTTCTGCCGTTTAAAATGGTGTAATAGCTGATTCGAACTCTAGAACATTGATCGTAAGAACAAACACAACACGAGTCATGCTTGATACTTAAGGAATACATGAAACTACAAATATAAAGCTGAGCTGAAATATATTTTTGAATGCTTTAATTATAAACTAAAAACTTAGAGACAAAACTAAAGAAAAAAAAAAAAAAAAAAAAAAAAAAAAAAAAAAAAAACAAAACTAACAACTCTACTTAAAGACAAAAACTCTTAATTTATTTATTTATTTTCTTTGAATAATGACAAAACCATCTCTTTTTTTTTATATGCCTAGGATGCATCTGTCAGTTATAGTTGAAAAAGACACATACAAAAATAAATAAATAAATGAACAATTTTTTTCTTTTAAATTTGAGTTTTTAATTGTGGCTTTCAAACTTATAATTAAGTTTGGCTTTATATTTACATCCTCATGTATTACTTAAGTATCATGAAATCCATTGCTGGAGCAGTTTTTTTTCTTGCGATGCATGTTCTGCAGTTTAAAAACTCATTAATTGCAGGAAACAATTAATCAATATCTAAGACTGACAAGAATCATATGTTGTAATATCTTATAGACAGACAAGAAACATTTGGTGTAATAGCTAATTCCTTTTGAACTCCAGAACATTGATTGTAAGAACAAACACATGGATTTCTTGATACTTGGGTAATACATGAGACTGCGAATATGACGAACTGAATTATATTTTTGAATCCCTTAGTTAAAATTTAAAAACTTATAAGAAAAAATTGTTTATTTATTTATTTTATTTTTTTATGTATTGTTGTCTACTTTAATAGAAAGATGCATGCCAGACATATGAAAAAAAAGAGATAGCTTTTTTATTATTTAAAAAAAAAAAATGAATGAATGCGAATAATATTTTTTATTCAAGTTTTACTTAACTATCAAGAAATCCATTACTGGAGTAGTCGCTTTGTTCTTACGATCAATGTTCTGGTTTCAAAAGGAATCAGCTATTACACCATATTATGATTCTTGTCAATCTTAGATATTGATTACTTGTTTTCTACAATTAATGAGTTCTTAAACTGCAGAGCATTCATCGTAAGAATGAACACTGCTCCAGCAATGGATTTCTTGAAGCTTAAGTAATACATAAGAATGTTAATATAAAGCCGAACTATATTATATGCTTGAAAGCCTGAATTAAAAACTCTGACCTAAAAGAAAAAATTTTTCATTTATTTTTTTATTTATTTATGTGCTTTTTTCTGCTATAACTGACAGATGCATGCTGGACACATATAAAAAAAAGAGATGGTTATTTAGCTATTATACACCAAATGTTTCTTGTCTGTCTAAGATACTTATTACTTGTTTTGCTGCAATTAATGAGTTTTTAAACTGCAGAACATTCATTGTAAGAACAAACACAACACGAGTCATGGATTTTTTGATACACATGAGACTGTAAATGTAAAGCCGAACTGAATTATATTTTTGAAACCCTTAGTTAAAAGCTAAAAACTTAAAAGAAAAAAGTTGTTCATTTAATTATTTACTTTTTGGTTCCTCAAAGAGGAACCATTGTGTTAGGTCAAAATTTTATTTTCTATTTTTTGGCATATAAGCACGTTTTGGGACCCCAGGAAGCTAAAAAACCTGTTTTTAAAAAAAGTCTGTATGTGTGTGTGTGTGTTTCTGTGTGTGTGTGTACGTATGTATGTAATCGGTGATATTTCACAAATATTATGGAATTAATAATAATGAGTAAACAGTATAAATACTGTTTTACGTTCCAATTATATTAAAATTAATTTGATAAGTTTATTATGAATAATAAAACGATCTACATGGAACTAAAAATATATAACTTTTTTCATTATTGCTATCTGTGTTTCTGAGGACTGAGCCTCCCTTTGTCACACAGAATAATTATTGAAAAAAAGTTAGATGGTGTAAAAATTTATTTTTTGATGTTAAAAATGTTTAAAAAAATGATTAAAAAATGAAAAATCTGATTGTCCATTTCGACTCTGCAAGAAAACAGGGTGAGTCTCGTCAGTGTAAAACCCTGTTTTCTGCTTTTTACATATGAACAAACAAAAAAATTAAAAAATTTTTGAAAATTTTACAAAAAATATTTTTAAAAAAGGAAGACTTACATTTTTTTAATCACGCCGGAAGAGAACAAAAAGTAGAATGAACATAGATGAAGAGATATTCTCTTCTCCCACGCACACACTCAAAAATCCAACAGCTGGCATTAAAAAAATGTGTCATCAAAACTACTAAAAGGAAACTGAGTATAAAAAGTTAAAAATATATAAAAATATAAAAAATTTTTTTCAAAAAATATTTTGAAAATTTTGTCGAAATAGAATTTTTCTATTTTTTAAAAATTTATGTCTAGTTGGTAACAGACAATTATTTATTTTGGTAGGCATTTTTTAGATCAATTGCCAATTAATAATAATGAGTAAACAGTATAAATACTGTTTTACGTTCCAATTAATTAAAATTAATTTGATAAGTTTATTATGAATAATAAAACGATCTACATGGAACTTAAAATATATAACTTTTTTCATTATTATTATCTGTGTTTCTGAGGACTGAGCCTCCAATGAAAAAAGTTATATATTTTTAGTTCCATGTAGATCGTTTTATTATTCATAATAAACTTATCAAATTAATTATGGAATTAAGACCTAATTTTTTTTTCAAAAATTTTTTCACCAAAAAAGCTCGAGGTACTTTTTTTTTTTTGATTTGGATGTAATACCTCATTTATTTCCATGAAACTACTTATATTTGAAAGTATGGTTTTTACATGATTCTTCAAAATCTTCGTCACAAAAAAATACATAAAACACCAACTTTATTTTTCGTTTTGGACATATCTAATTTATTTTAATGAGAGTACAAGTTTTAGAAATTTAGTTTATAGTAATTTTTTGTATCCGATCACAATTTTTTTTTTATTTTCATATAAATTATAACACACAAGAAAGAATGATGGAAATCTTGCCTCTTTTTGACTTCCTTGGATTATTTTGCTCGTTGCTATGTTTATTTATGTATGCAGCTTAATGAAATTATAAACAATAATAAACAGCCTAAAAATATTAAATGGTTATGTTTGCATTTTAAAATTAAGATTTAAAAGTTATATTGGCATTTTTTAAAGAATCAAACAATTTATAGAATTAAATAATTTATTATTTTGTGATTAATAGAAATAATATAAATAATGTTAAAATCTTGAAGCAATTAATGTGGTTATTTTTTTTATTACAAAATATTATTATTATTATTATTATTATCATTGCTGCGGAAGATTGGTCAAATGCAAGAAGTACACTGAGAAAATAAATTATAAGAAATTATTATAAATTCTGGTAAAAACTCCTATCTTTTTATAATAATTGAGCACTATGTTTCGTTTTCTAGTAGAAAATCGCGAATATTTGTAATTTTCGCATCGTTGCCAACCATTTCTTTGACAAAACAAAAAAATCATGTTACTCAATATTTTAATTATTAAGGGATAAAAATTTTTGAAATAATAACAGCCTTTACGAGCAAATTTTATTAAGGGATAATTATATATTCTAATAAAATTTTACAAAAAAATAATAAAATTAGCTTTTTTTATATTTATCTCTTTTTAATTATGCAAAAATGATTTAAGAACCATTAACGCCGGCGCGAATAATCCATGGACGCTAGAATTTTTACTTTAATAACAAAATGATCTTAATGGTCTTCTTTACCTAGTAAAAAAGAAAAATGTATGTATAATTGCATGGTTGTAATCAATAATATTTATTACATATTGAAGTTTAAAGACCATTGTTTGAGGAACCTCAGTGCCAGCTAGTTGGCAGGGTATTTTATTTATTGCTGACTGATTTGCATGCTAGACATATACCTAAAAAAAAAGAGACAGTTATTTCATCATTTAAAAAATAAAAATATTACTTAATTATCAAGAAATCCATTACTATGGTAACTGGAGTAGTCTTTGTTCTTACGATCAATGTTCAAAAGGAATTAGCTATTATACGATATGAGTCTTGTTAACCTTATAGATATTGATTACTTGTTTTCTGCAATTAATGAGTTTTTAAACTTTTTAAACATTCATCATAAGAATAAACCATTATCAATGGAATAAACACTGCTCCAGCAATGGATTTTCATGATACTTAGGTTATATTTTTGAATCCTTTATAGTTGAATTTCTTTTTATTTATACGGTAACGATACCAGTGCAGAAGTAAATATAATAATTTTTGTATCCATAACATATCCATAATATATGCATAACAATACTCCATTAACCTTTTAATAATAAAAATATTACTCCATAACATTTATTTATGTACGTTACGAGTGCAGAAGTAGTGTATAGTATATATATAAAAGTATAATAAAAATATCTTTTCTTTTATCTTTTATTTCTTTTTTACTTATTCTTACTTATATTTTTTTAATAAATTTATCTTATTATTTTGTTTTTCTTCATCTTACTTATATTATCTTATTATTTTTTTTTCTTCAACAAAAAATCGAAATCTATAACTCTAAAGGAGAAATATCATCAGAATTTGTTCCTCGATTTATTCGTGTTTTGATTGGTCGCGTCGATTTTATCATGCGCGTGAATTATATTTTTTATTGGGTGCTATAACGGTATAGAATACAAAAAGTTCTCTGTCATATAAACTCTCGCGCGTTATTTAATTTTTATTATTATTTAATCTTTTAATATAATTATTTATTAATAAAATTTTGTGTATTTTTCATTATAATTTCTATAACTCTAAAGGAGAAATATCATCAGAATTTGTTCCTCGATTTATTCGTGTTTTGATTGGTCGCGTCGATTTTATCATGCGCGGGAATTATATTTTTTATTGGGTGCTATAACGGTATAGAATACAAAAAGTTCTCTGTCATATAAACTCTCGCGCGTTATTTAATTTTTATTATTATTTAATCTTTTAATATAATTATTTATTAATAAAATTTTGTGTATTTTTCATTATAATTAAATATAAATAAGAAATATAATATTTTTTTCATTTTATTATACAATCTTCTAAAAATTTCGTCTTCGATTTTATCTTAATCGATTCATTTTTGCTCTGCAGTGTCTGCCGCGCGCTGTATAAAAAATTTGTAAAATAATTTTAAATATTAATTTTTTAATTTATTATTATAAACTGTCAAAATAATTATAAATTTTAGTGAAAAATGTTTAAACTATAATACAACATTACATCTGTAGGTGCGACATAATAAAATACATGAAAACATTCGAGTATTTCGTCATCCTATATTATTAAATTTCGCTGTCCAGGATAAAAGAAAAATTAATGTCGAGGGATGAAAAAGGTTCAGCCCGAGGTGCGTAGCACCGAGGGACAGTAATCAATATTTGCATTCAGATACGATTTATTTTTTCTTGAAATAATATATGAAAACTTATTGGAGTATTGCGTCATCCGATTGTAAAATTTTGCCGTCCAGGACAAAAGAAAAATTTATTTCGAGGCATAGTAATTAGTATTTGAATTCAGAAGCGATATTAAATATTTTTTTCTTGGGGTAAATTTCTACCTCTAAAAAACTCATGTGACATAATTTTTCGTCTAATTTATTCGTGATTGGTTGCAATGATTTTTTCATTATTTATATTTATTTCGTTAGTTCTAATATTTATTATTTTAAAATACTTAATTATTAATGAAATTTTGTGTAAAAAATACGGAAATAAAAAGTACAATAATTATTTTATTATGCAATCTTCTAAAAATTTCGTCATCTTTATCTATTTGGTCGTTTCATTGGTGTTAACGGCGCGCTGTATACAAATTTGTAGATAAATGTAAATATTAATTTTTTAATTTATAATAATATAAACTGTAAAAATAATTATAAATTTTAATGAAAAATGTTTAAACTAATAGAAAATTAATTATATTTGTAGATGCAACACATAACATATGAAAATTAATTCGAGTATTTCGTCATCCTATTAAAAAATTTCGCCGTTCAGAACAAAAGAAAAATTTATTTTGAGGGATGAAAAGGGTTGTAGCCCAAGGTGCGTAGCACCGAGGGACAATAATGAAATATTTTTTTTTTTAGATAAATTTTGAAAAAAAAATAATAAGGTTTTATTAAAATCATGGAAAAAGTTTATTATTTGAAATTGACATCTCACTCTAAAATTGTTTTTATTTCGATTAAACATAAAATATAATCTGAGGGGGTTGGCGCGCTTTAGCGCGCAGGGGGCTTGCCCCCTAGTTCGATAAAAAAACATCGAAATTCGATAAAAAACATCGAAATTCGATAAAAACATCGAAATTCGACCATTCGACATATTCGATATTCTCGCTTGGAAGATTTGTCAAAATTAGAGAGAGAAACCTCAATTTCCTGTATATTAGTGCTTCTAAGTTTAGTAACTTAACTTAGTCGCGCGCCCTAGAGGGCGCTGTAATTTATAATAATTTTTTAATGAAAGAATCAATGCTTTCCCGTATTTCGAACAAGAATATAAACAAAAATATTGATAATGTTTATTTGTTTAAACAAATACGACCTGTTAAATTTTTTTAATTTTTGGATTATAAAAGCCTGAGATTTTAGATATGATAGGCTATAAATTTTAGAGCATTTTATTTTTTTTTTCTAGACAGTTAGCTTTAATTCATTACTGAAGAGGTTTAGCGAAAAATTTCCCACGATACCTCCCTCTAGAATTAAATGATTTTTAATATGAGCCAACCAGAATTTCGATCCAAGTTGTTCACATCTGGAATCTCAGGCCTTTATGGCCCAAAAATTACAAAAATTTAACAGGTACACTGTTAAAAATACCCGATGGTAAATTTACGAAATAATCGTAAAATTACGATTTTGTCGTAAATTTACTAAAAAAATTGTAAATTTACCATTTAAATCGTAATTTTACGATCGATCGTAAATTTACGATTTTGCATTTGTAAATTTACGACTGCTAGATTTGAGTATTAATAAGCCTAAAAACAACATTTCCGAAACTAAGGGGTAAGTACAAGTTTACCTTATTTTTTCGTTCCTAAACTCATATACGAGTAAAAACTAATTTTGGCATAAAATTTTTGTATTAACACTAAAATATCTAAATGGCATTAGAGAAGGTATTCTCATCTCAAAAGTTATTTTAAAGCCGTAAAAATTTTGTTTAGGAATTTCAAATTTTGTATACAAGCCGCAATTGAAATGAACTAAAAAAAATTTTAATATTAAATAAATTTTTTAATATCTAACATTTTTTACGTACATAAATATTAACAATTCTTTAACAAAAAAATTAGAAATCTTTTTTTTGATTTCTAAGTTAAAAAAATCTAAGGCAAAAGAGGAAAAAGTTAATTAAATTCAAATAAAAATTTTTGGAGCTTAAAAAAGAAAGGAAAATAAAAATCACTTGGCTCTCTTTTACCTTAAATTTTGAAAATTTTAACCTGAGACAAATATACTTATAAATTAAATAGTCTTAATGATTAAATTTTGCACAAGATCCAGATTATACATGAAAAAAACAAAAAAATTAACCTTTGGGTAGAAAAATCAAAATTTTTTCAAAAGCGTTGATATAAAGTTTTGAATTAAATATGTAGGTTTGTCTGAAATGTTTATTTCAAGTATAAAGATTATGTAATTACAAAGTATAATAGTAACGGAATCCCAATAACGTAAAGGGTTCCTACAATAAAAAATGAGAATACACTCATATGTAAGAAATAAAAATAATATGAAAAATCATATTTGAAAAAGAACTTTTCTGAAATTTTAAAATTAATATCTAACTTTTATGAGAAATTGTTTTTTACTATAATTTCCACCCCTTGATGAAGTTTAATGATTTTTTTTATGGTCATATTTGAAATAAGCAACGTCAGAAGCCCAGGATACAGTTTTTCAAGTAAAAATAAAACCTTTTATAAAAATTGATTTTTCACCCCTAGATGAAATTTTATAATTTTTTTGAGTTGAAATCAGCAATCTCAAAAACCCCTAGATTTAATATAGAGCTAATAATATAAAGAAGTTTCAGAATTATAATAAAGTGGTACGTTTTGGCCGCGCCGGCGGTAATCGATTAACAAGGGGAATTCAATACATTTGGAACACTAAATTACACCAAATGGTTATGAACGAGTTTATTATGTTGAAAAAACATGCCGACTACCCTCGGTTAATTCCAATGGGCGTTCTAGGCCTAGAAACGCAGGGTTCAATGTTATAAAATAGGGTTTTTTGGTTATTTTCAATATAACGCTACACTGAGAAAAACGTTTCTTTGATTCAATGGTATATATCATTAATTTGATAAACTGATTTCATTGAAATGTAGCAATGAAATATTTCATTAATTTAATGACATATATTATTAAAATTATTTTAATGAAATATAACTTTAGTTTAATGACTTATTATTTTTTTTTTAAAGAAAATAAAATATTAAGTTTTTTAACCATGTGGGTCAGTTATTTTTTTATTTAATATTTTAAACGCTGTTTTTATCGACTGAAGTTACGATGACCGCATATGTGTATTATTTAGTTTTTAATTTGTATCCCCCGTGTATTCGCTTATTATTGTTTCGCTATATCATATATTCGCACGCGCGCTTCGTATATCATGTAATAAAATTTTGATCCTTATATAGTAAAGGAAAGTCAATTTTATGACTTGCGAGAGTGATATTCCTAGAGCGACATCTGCTTATAACAATTATATCAAAATTTTAAAGTAAATAATTAAATTTAAATAATTGAATATCATTTTTTTAATTAGTTTTTTAATATTTTTCAAATTTTGTTTAAAAAAAGAAATTAGTAAAAAAGTATAGGTGAATATAAAATTTGTGAAAAAAAAAAATATAATTAAATAAAAAAATTACAATTCATATGAAAAGATGGCGCCGGCGCGTCTGCACAGTTTTCTGCTAATCTGGTATTTCTTATTAAATTTTTAAGCAACAAAAAATAATAAAGTGACTTGATTCAGTTAGAAATTAGTGTTATGGATCCTTAGGAACATAAACTATAATAAAACATTCTAATTGCATTAAATTAACATCTCTTAGGCAGAACTAAAATTTTTATATTGTGTTTACTCTTGTTTTGTTTCTTGTTGAAATTGTGTTTAGTTTCAGTGAACTGTGCTTTATTTATTGTGCACTTGATTATCAGTTTTATGTGGAAAATTTTAATTCATAAGAACTAATCTTATGATAATTAATTATCTTACTACTTCAACAACCTAGACATCATCTACAAGGAAAATAAAAAAATATTGATTTTTAGGAGGGAAAATCAAAATTTATCGATATATTTGATATCGATAATACAGATTTCACTCATTGATAACATGGATTCACAAGATAATACGCAAGGTAATTTACCATTACAGTGTTTTACTTTAAACAAATGCAATACCAACTCAGTAGTAAAAGGAGTATGCATAAACTGTGGCAACGCCTACCACGCCAGTTGTCTGAAAAAAATTAAAAACATATCGAATTTAAAAGGCTTCTTAATTAAATGTTGTGAAAAAAAAAGACAAAGTAACATCAATAATAAATCTAATGATGAACTAAATTCCTCTACTAATAATTTAGAACTTCAAAAACTTATTGATAAATATGAAATAGAATTAAAATCTTTTAAAAATAAATATGGTGAGGCAGTTTTAAAATATAATAATATCATAACTGATCTTGATAATACTGATATTAAAAATAAATACATTGAATTAGAAAAAAATTATAATACTATCTTAGAAGAAAATACTCAACTTAGATTAAATACCTTGAATAAAAATAATAATAGTACAATTGAAGAACTTGAAAAAAGATATCAAGACCTGTTAGAAGAAAATAAACAAATAAGTGAAAATTCTTTAAAAAAATACACTTATGATATTAATGAATTAACAGATAATGATTTGAAATCTAGTGATAGTCAAAAATTTTTACTAAGAGAAAATAAATTATTGTTCAAATTAAATAGTGAATTGGAGGAAAAATGTGCAATACTCAAAGAAAACATTAATTTATTAAAATCTAATTATAATAAACAACCTTTTATCGCTAACAATAATAATAATAATAATAATAATAATTATAATAATAATAATAAAATAAATAATGTAAATAAATCCTACAGTGAAGCATTAATATCTGAGTATAAAAAAAACTCTATTTTATGTCTTAAACCTAATAACATCAATACTGCAATCCAAGATATTAAAACTATCATCTCACCAGCAGAACTTAATGTTAAACTAAACTACATTAAACAACAAAAAAGTGGAAATGTCCTTATCAATTGTGACAATGAAGAAGCTAAAAAAAAAATAATTAATACTATAAATACTCAAACTAACAAATTTCAACTAATAGAAAATATAATAAAAATGCCTTCTGTTAAAATAATTGGTATTTGTGAACAACTCTTCTCAGAAGATTATAATACCATTGAAAATTTTATAAAAAAAAAAAATAATTTAGAAAATCTTAATGGAATTTTTAAAATACAGTACATATATAACAATAAAAAAACTAATTACAAGACTATTTATGCTAATTGCAGTGGTGAAATCTTTAAACATCTTATTACTATTGGTAGAATCTACTTAGAATGGGGATCCTACAGACTCTATGAAGATTATGGACTTGGAAGATGTTCCAAGTGTTGTGCTTATGGCCACTCAATGAACAAATGCCTTAATGAACACATCTGCACCTATTGCGCAGGTGGACATAGCAGTAATAATTGCAAGTATAAACAATATAAAAAATGCGCAAATTGTCTTAGTTATAATATTAAAAATAAAAGTAATTTAAACATAAATCATTACGCTCACGATTATATTAACTGTCATACATATAATAAACTTAAACGCAATAAAATCAATTTTATTCAATATGATTCATGAGAACTCTAACTTGGATACTAGTAATGATATTTCAAATTTAAATTTTTTTCCTGAAGTTCTTACTCACAATTTAGCTGATTTAAATAATGAATTGTTTTCTCCTATGATTAATACTCAGTTAATCATAGCTCACTTTAATGTTCAAAGTCTGAATTCAAAATATGAACTTTTAGAATCCTTTATTTCATCCCTAAATCACAAACCTCATGTAATTATTTGTACTGAAACTAGAATAATAGAATTTTTAAATTATTTTTCCTTAGATAATTACGTACATTATTATAATGATAGCAAATTTAATTTATGTGATGGAGTAGTTGTATATATTTTAAAAACTTTAGAACATACCGTCACTATTGAAACAATTGAAATGTTAAAATTATTAAAAGTTAAAATTAAGATTAATGATTTTGAATTGAATGTCTCTGCTGCATATCGTTCACATGATATTAATAAAAAAAAATTTAATGAATTAATCGAAACTTATCTAAACAAATCTTATAATTTAATTAATCATTTCATAATAGGTGATTTTAATATGAATATTATGAATAATGATTATGAGAATAATACTTTTCTTGGTCACATGTTATCTAATGGATTTTTACCTCTAATTAATTCGGTCACTAGACCTAATACACAAATTTCAAAAGGCACGTGCATAGATAACATCTTTGCAAAAACTACATTTACTTGTAAATCTATTGTACATAATCAACTATTTTCTGATCACTATCCAATTTTTGCAATAGTAGATACTAATAAAAATTTTACTAACATTGACTCAAATGAGTATAATTATATTGATTATAAAAAACTCTTCTCAGCAGCCTCTTTAATAAATTGGGAAAATATTTTAAACTTTAATGATCCCAATATTGCTCTAACTGAGTTGAAATATTACATAAATAAATCTATACTAACTGCTACTAAAAAAAAAACTAACAAGATCTATGATAAAAAACTTGATAAGAAAAGAAAGGAATGGATGACTAAGGGTTTGTTAATATCCATCAATCATAAAGAGCAATTATATAATCTAGTTAAAAAAAATAAGAAAAGCCTTAATCTAAAAAAATATTACAACAAATTCTGTAAAATATTAAAAAAAGTCATTATAGATGCTAAAAATCTAAACGATTCTATCATTGCCAGTAAAAATTTAAATAATTCGAAAAAAATATGGAATTTTATAAACAAAAAACTTGGTAAAAATAATTCCAAATCTACTGAAATTAAAACAATTAATAGTAATAATGATATTCTTACTGATAAAAGCCAAATAGCTGCCTGCTTCAATAATCACTATAACACTGTTGGTTTAAAACTTGCAAATAAAATCCCTGACTCAATTGTCGATTTATCTAATATTAACCATAATTTGGATTCTATATTTATGAAAAGCACAAATCCTAAAGAAATATCAAATCTTATCAAAAATTTGAATGATAAAAGTGGTGGAGTTGATAATATTAATGTGAAGATGCTTAAAACACTCTCTACTTTTATAGTAAAACCTTTAACTTTCATATTTAATACTTGTATAGCCAGCGGTATCTGGCCAACTGATCTTAAAAAAGCAGACATTATTCCAGTATTTAAGTCTGGTGATAAAAGTGCTATGATTAACTATAGGCCAATATCACTTATATCCAATATTGCTAAGATCTTCGAAAAAGTTATTTTCATTAGATTATCTTCTTTTTTTAATAAAAACAAAACAATTTCTGAAAATCAATTTGGCTTTCTGGCTGGTATAGGAACTAAACAGGCGCTGCATAAAGTTACTGATTTGATCTATAATGGACTAAATGAGAAACAAGCAGTGCTTGGAACATTCTTAGACCTCTCAAAAGCTTTTGATACGGTTAACCATCATATATTGTTAAAAAAAATGGAAAGATATGGAGTCAGGGGCACGCCATTAAACCTTTTTAAAAATTACTTACTGAATCGTCAGCATGCTGTTAAGCTTGGGGATACAAGAAGTGATTATGTTATCACTAATGTTGGAGTACCTCAAGGTTCTATTTTAGGCCCTTATTTGTTTCTCATATACATTAATGATCTACTCAGTCTTGTTCCCAGAGTCTTTTCTTATGCTGATGATACAGCAGTTTTCACTATTGAGAAAAATTGGAATTTAGCTAATTCAGCAATGATGGATTCGCTTGGATTGATTAATAAATGGTTTATGGACAATAAATTAACACTCAATCTAGATAAGTCCAGTTTTATCACTTTTGGTAACTATGCAAATAGCTTACCAAAAAATAATTATTCTATCACAATCTCTGATTATAAGTTAACTAGAGTATCGTCTTGTAAGTATTTGGGTATATATTTTGACCAACACATGCGTTGGGATAATCATACACAAAACCTACTAAAACGAATTAAATATCTATTATTTATTTTCTATAAGCTTAGGCATATTAATAAAAAAGTACTAAAGATTATGTATTATTCTTTGTTTCTTGGTGTAGTGTCATATGCTATTTCCATCTGGGGATGTGCATATGATAATAGACTAAAAATTTTGCAGAGCTTTCAAAAAAAAATTATTAAAATTATAAAAATAGATCCTTCGCAATTCTTGAATTTAAAACAGCTTTTCAAGCTCAATGCTTTAGCACACTATTATGATGATCTTAAAAACTTATATATAAATTCTACTTTCAGTACTAGAAAAGATCATATCAAGTTACCTACTATAAACAAATCTGTTTACAAAAAAAGCCCTTACATTATATCCTTAAAACTTTATAATTTACTCCCAAAAAACTTTAAACTTCTTAATGTATCTAATTCTAAAGTTTTAAAAAAGAGACTCGTAGAACCTTTGAGCATTTTAAATCAGTTTAATAATTAAGTAAGATATGCATAATGATTTATTATTGAAATTATACTTGCAATGTATTAAATTGTATTTAGTAAATATATTTTATTTTAATTTTGAGTATTTGAAATTTATATTAATATTTATTTATGTATAGACTACTAGTCATTTTTACTATTGTTTTTTATAATACTAAATGTTTAATTTTATTTTTGTATTTAAATTTTATTTTATTTTATTTTTTTTTTTTTTTCTTTATCTACTATTTACTTTAAGAATTTATTTAATTGATTTACCTTTCCTCGCACAGTCAAACTTTGATTTGACTCTGAGGATACGGAAATGTTTTGTATATTACTCAAATTTGTTTATGTACAATTTTCTGTATTTTATATTGGTTAATAAAATAATAAATAATAATAATAATACAAACAGTTAATTTTTTTTAATAATTAATTTATTTATTTTTTTATGTATCAAAGATTAAATTAAATGGAAAGAAAATCATATCAACATTCTAAATCTATATGAATGACAAGATGCATATCGTCAACTCTCTCTATAGACACACTCTGTATATTAAAGTATACCGTGGCGCCGCCTCTCTCAGTGAATTCCGAGTTGCGCAGTACAGTTTAAAATTACTGAATTTAAAATATTATTAATTTAATGAAATATTTCATTGATTCAATAACTATACTATTAATTTAATAGAATATTTCATTGCTATATTTCAATGAAATCAAACCTATTAAACTAATGGAATATTTGTCTCAGTGTACAACTTCCCATGTTAACCAAAACATTTTTGGTTGGTTTTACTTTTTGGTATAAGTGTCATCTTTCATACGCCATAAACCAAAATTTTTTACCACTAATTCTTTCATCACTATAGCCAATTAACCAAATAGTCATTTTTTGTTAAAAACAACTAATATTTAAAATGCTGCCAAATTTGTAATTTCTGACGTAAATGGGTTTTATAGTTCTGAAAAAATTTTTCTCATTTCCTTGATTCGTTTTTGAAAAATGGCTCTTCAAAGTTAACATTTACTATAGGCCTGGAGCATGGTTTTATTTGCGATTTTTTTGAAAGCATGTTCATGGAATTTTTCGACGGTACTTTTAGTTTTTGGGGTCGCTGATTCCAAATCCGAAGTCCGTTTTGACCTAACCTGGTCCAATTTCGCGTAATTAACCATTTTAGGTCATTTTGTTTTTTTGCCATTTTTTGTTAAAATTTTTAATATATTACCATTTTTCTCACACTACACTAATGTTTTTTGGGTTTCTATACCTAATTATCATATAATATAGTATATCTACTCATACAAAAAAAAATGGTAGCCCATAATAGGGATTCTTAGGCTATTTTTCACGCTTTTTGGGCTAATTTTAGCTATTGTTATGAAATAATACCAATTTTTATCTACAGTTTCTGTTTTTTGAGTATTTTAAGGTAGCTAAATACAAATATTATTTTTAATTTATCTAAAAACGCCGCAGTAGCCCATAATAGGCACTTATAGGCTGTTTATGAATTTATAATTTTATAATTATAATTTTATAATTACAAAAACGGACAAAACATTTGCAAGTATTAAAACTATTTTTTTTTAAATTCTGAAAAATTAATCCAAAACTGCCTATTGTGGGCTAGTAGTCCGTTTTTTGTAATTATAAAATTATAAATTTATAACACTACTCGTTTAAAAAAAGTAACGTATTATAAAATACCATTAAAAGGATGAGAATACCCGTGAATCGCCTATTATGGGCCACTGGACATTATTTGTTTTAAAAAAAATGTGTTATTTGAGTTTAGTGACCCGAAAGCCACAAGCTGTAGAAAAAATTTGGTATTATTTCATAAAAATAGCTTAAATTACCCCAAAAACGTTAAAAACAGCCTATAAGTGCCTATTTATGGGCTACTGCGGCGTTTTTAGATAAATTAAAAATAATATTTGTATTTAACTACCTTAAGGGCGAGTCAGATCAGATTAGTCAAACATACGACAGTCATGCCTACTCGTATTTACTTGGTCACTAAAATAAAAAAAAATTCAACTTACGCGCTAAATTTGATTTTTTAAAACATGCTGAAATATTGAAAAGGTAATCAAAAAAATATTGTCTTTCCCAAAGTATTTAGTAAAATTTTTGCATTTAGCAATTAAATTAGAAATCAAGCATTCTAAAAAAGCAATTTTTTTCAGATCATTATTGAATTTTATTCTGATCTTTTTTTTTAATTTTATATTATTATTTTCTAAAAATAAGAACATAAAAAAATTTTTTTTTTTTTTTTTTTTTTTTCAAACAAAAGTAATTTTGCAGAAAAAATACATAAGTATCCTTTTTTTAAATACTTGCAAAATATTTTTATTAAACCAAATCAGTCTTTATTAATCCACGCACCAAATAATAAAATAAATAATTAATTTTTTTTTAATTTATGCAAGTATTAAAATACTTTATTTTAAAGCAATATCATCTAGCATGCATTGCTTTTTTTGTACTCGCAACGAGTGAAAAATGCCAAAAAATTTTATATAAATATACGTACATGCACAATAAAAAAATATACACAAGATTTGTCAATAATTTATAAACTGAACATGCCAATACTAAAACAAATCTGTATAATTATATAAATAATGATATGCATATAAAATATTAACATTTTTTTCAAACACAATAAAGAACGCATAATAAAATTATTTCACAGGTTATTATACGAAAAGCTGCATATTTAAATAAATCCTTATTTTTAAAGATACTAATTTTTAGGAATAAAATATTTTACTAAACTATTCAGAATGATTTAAAAGTTATATTTATTTATTTAATAAAAATTTTTTTAAATGCACAGAGTTAATATTTACACGTGTTCCTTATACTAGTTTTATACTATACAGTATAGTATGGCATATCCTGTACTAACACAATCTCATATGATTTTAGTGCATATATACACCACACTGTACATAATTACTAACACATCCTTGCATAAAATTTAAGTGTCCTCATAGGGAGTGTTTAAAAAATAAAATCGAGGAGGACACTAAAAGTCGCAGTCAGTACCAGAAATTGTCATGTTACTCTTATCGTCATAACCCACTAATGAACATTACTTTTGTAAATAAAAAATAATTCGCTTAAAATTTTCAAAAACTCCCAAAAGGAAAACATAAAAAAATGATTTACGAATCGATTGGCACCGTTTTAAATACTTTTTTGTAGACTTATTTGTAAAATTTTTGTTTGGAAAATTTGATCTTGCTCGGATTTATTTTTTCAAACAAAAATTTTTGCATATTAATCTGCAAAATAATACATCAAATCTACTATTGTATTTATAAACCATTTTATAATGTTTTCCTTTTTTTAGAATTTTGATTAACGGCGGTAATTCGGAGAAAAATGCAATTTTCTGCAGCAAAACGATGAAAAGTCGGTAATGGGATCTGACTTGCCCTTAAAATACTCAAAAAACAGAAGCTGTAGATAAAAATTGGTATTATTTCATAAAAATAGCTAAAATTAGCCCAAAAAGCGTGAAAAATAGCCTAAGAATCCCTATTATGGGCTACCATTTTTTTTTGTATGAGTAGATATACTATATTATATGATAATTAGGTATAGAAACCCAAAAAACATTAGTGTAGTGTGAGAAAAATGGTAATATACTAAAAATTATAACAAAAAATGGCAAAAAAACGTTAAAAATGACCTAACATTGGCAATTACGCAAAATTGGACCAGGTTAGGTCAAAACGGATTTCGGATTTGGAATCAGCGACCCCACAAACTATATATACCGTCAAAAAATTCCATGGACATACTTTTAAAAAAAATCGCAAATAAAACCATGCTCCAGGCCTATACTAATTAAAAATGAACTTTTTTAAAAAATCGTAAAATTGGGACTGTGCTTTCAAATTATCATATCTAGTTAACAAATAATTGAAAAGGGTAAAATAAAGAAGTTTTGGAAATTTGAAGCTTGTACAAATTAACTGTCGAGGTTGCCGCTTTGAATTAAAGATTACAAAAAAACCCTATTTTATAACATTGTCGTATTTTGTAGTTATTCAGTATTTTGCTATTTCTTTTATTTCTATAGCGTTATGGAAACATCCAAAATTTTTCTTAAAAGGGGGTCTTTAGTAAAATTTCTCGAGGAATCCGAAAATTTGGTCAAAATTTTCATTTGGTGACAAGGAAATCCGGAAAATTGAAAATGAAAAATTTCATGAAAATGGGAAATATTGAAATGGATTTTTAAGTAATTAAAAGGCAAATACTCGCTAAAATTTTTTTTTTATTAAAAAGTACATACAAAAACAAAAATTTTAAGACCGGTAAGGAAAAAAAAAAAGTTACGACTGTATGAAAAATCTGCGTTTGAAAAAAAATGAGTTTTCTCAGTTTTTCCAATTTTCCGGTTTTCCTTGGCGTTTTTTTGAAAAAATAGTGGCATATTCGTATTCAGCGGGAAATTTTACATAAGACAAGGGGTTCTCCACTCGGAATTGTGTAACAATTCCACGGCAATTCCAATTCTAAATAATTCCAAACAATTCTAATTCTCGACAATTCCAAACAATTACATATGTTTTACGCGCGGCGGGCTCGCCTGGTAGTGGGGATATGAACGGATAAAAGAAAAGAGAAAAAGGGAATAACTATTATAATTATTAAATAATTATTAAATTAAATAAATAATTTTTAATATAGTCGGGCCGCCACTAATGTATTTTGAAACCCAATTTTTTATTTTTTAGGCCCGTGGATAAAAATAGGTGTATTTTATGTTTTTTGACCTGCTAAATCCGAACCCGGGGTCTATTTTGACCAAAGAGTGACAGATCAATTGCTAGTGTATTTTATAATATGTAATCAAGTTACGTGTATTTTTTTATACCCTAAATACAAAGGCTATTCCCAGATAAGAAGGGAGCTCCGGCCCACGAAACCGATTGCCGTGAAATTTTCAGGGCATACTTTGGGTACCAAAAAATCACCTTTCACCTGTATAGGGACTTCCGAATGCCCTTCGTTACGTCCCTAACCTTAAAAAGTCATTTTTTTAGGTTTTTAGCAAATTTAATAAATTTTCGATAAATTTTACTACATTTAAAGACACGTAAGATGTAGGGCTAGTTAAAAGTGACTTTTTTACACATAAAATAACTCACTTAAGGTTGAATCAGGTGGATAGAAATAGAATTACTAAATGTTAATAATTACTTTTTCGTATAAAAACTGAGTGCGACACTAAGTTACGTGTATTTTTTTATACCCTGAATACAAATTTAAAGCTCAATTTCATTAAAAATTATACTGACGATTGCTTAACAATTTTTAATTAATTAATTGTTTAAACAATTAGGAAATGTTAATAATTACTTTTTTGAATTACTACTGAGTGCGACACTAAGTTACATACATTTTTTTATACGCTGGATACGAATTTAAAGCTCAATTTCGATGAAAATTATGCAGGTGGTTGTTTAAACAATTTGTAAATGTTGATTACTTTTTTTGATTAAGACTGAGTGCGGAACTAATAAGTTATATGTATTTTTTTATATCCTGAAAGCAAAATAAAGATTATTTTTACGAAAAATTAAAAGGGGTGAATGTTTACTATAATATATTGAATACACTTATAGTATCAAGGGCGCAAAAGTTTCGGTACTAGCGTGGTCACTAGAACGAGTGCTCAGTGTAGCTGAGCTCTATAGTGATAGGAGCTCAGGCTATTTCCTGATGTATATTAAACGGAAATATTCTCTTTCCAGGTTTTCAATCAAGGAATTTATAGTTCTTTTTTTGGTATACAAATTCCGGAATTTGAAACCCGAAATTCGTAGATTTAAGACCATCGATTTATTTCTATTTTACAATTTAGAAAAACGATCCAGTTACCCTCAATAGGCAACTTTTGGTTGATTTTAGCAATTTTGTGGGGATTTTTATTAAATATTTACAATTTCATAGTTAATTAACACATAAAATATTTCGTTGATCCACAATAGGCAAATTTTGGTAACTTCTAACAGTTTATTTGGAATTTTCCTTGATTATATGTTCTTAGGCTCACTTAACACTAGCATGATATCCAATTTTTTCCAGATATGGACCAATCACCCACAATATAAAAAAATGACACGACAAGCCTTACACTAAAATAACCTAAGAAAGCAGGCTCTAATAAAATAACGACACGTCAAGCCTTACAGTAGCGTAACCTAAGGAAGTAGGCTATAATAAAAAACGACACGTCAAGCCCTTACACTAACATAACCTAAGGAAGTAGGCTATAATAAAAAACGACAAGTCAAGCCTTACAGTAGCGTAACTTAAGGAAGTGGGCTATATTAAAAAATGACACGTCAAGCCTTACAGTAGCGTAACCTAAGGAAAAAGACTATAATAAAATAACGACACGTCAAGCCTTACAGTAGCGTAACCTAAGGAAGTAGGCTATAATAAAAAAATACACGTCAAGCCTTACAGTAGCGTAACCTAAGGAAGTAGGCTATAATAAAAAACGACACGTCAAGCCTTACAGTAGCGTAACCTAAGGAAGTAGGCTATAATAAAAAACGACACGTCAAGCCTTACAGTAACGTAACCTAAGGAAGTAGGCTATAATAAAATAACGACACGTCAAGCCCTTACACTAACATAACCTAAGAAAAAAGACTATAATAAAATAACGACCCGTCAAGCCCTTACACTAACATAACCTAAGGAAAAAGACTATAATAAAATAACGACACGTCAAGCCTTACAGTAGCGTAACCTAAGGATGTAGGCTATAATAAAAAACGACACGTCAAGCCTTACAGTAACGTAACCTAAGGAAGTGAGCTATAATAAAAAATGACACGTCAAGCCTTACAGTAGCGTAACGTAAGGAAGTAGGCTATAATAAAAAACTACACGTCAAGCCTTACCGTAGCGTAACCTAAGGAAGTAGGCTGTAATAAAAAACTACACGTCAAGCCTTACAGTAGCGTAACCTAAGGAAGTAGGCCATAATAAAAAACTACACGTCAAGCCTTACAGTAGCGTACCCTAAGGAAGTAGGCTATAATAAAAAACTACACGTCAAGCCTTACAGTAGCGTAACCTAAGGAAGTAGGCTATAATAAAAAACGACACGTCAAGCCTTACAGTAACGTAACCTAAGGAAGTAGGCTATAATAAAATAACGACACGTCAAGCCCTTACACTAACATAACCTAAGGAAAAAGACTATAATAAAATAACGACCCGTCAAGCCCTTACACTAACATAACCTAAGGAAAAAGACTATAATAAAATAACGACAAGTCAAGCCTTACAGTAGCGTAACCTAAGGATGTAGGCTATAATAAAAAACAACACGTCAAGCCTTACAGTAACGTAACCTAAGGAAGTGGGCTATAATAAAAAATGACACGTCAAGCCTTACAGTAGCGTAACGTAAGGAAGTAGGCTATAATAAAAAACTACACGTCAAGCCTTACAGTAGCGTAACCTAAGGAAGTAGGCTACAATAAAATAACGACCTGTCAAGCCCTTACACTAACATAACCTAAGGAAGTATGCTATAATGAAATAACGACACGTCAAGCCCTTACACTAACATAACCTAAGGAAGTATGCTATAATAAATTAACGACACGTCAAGCCTTACAGTAACGTAACCTAAGGAAGTAAGCTATAATAAAAAACGACACGTCAAGCCTTACAGTAACGTAACCTAAGGAAGTAGGATATAATAAAATATTTAATGTGGTCAACTGGTGCATTTTAAGTAAAAAAAACATCATATTCGTGTTTAGTGACCCAAAAAATATAAGTAACCGATAATAATTTAAATAAACCCGAAATTGCAACTAGAGCTATAAGATTGATTTATTTTTTTATTTCATCAGACTTACACTCATCTCAAGGGTTATTTTTATCAGAGAAAATTATATTTAAGGTAGCTCCCGGTTTTAGGTCCGTAGATTTTAGGGTGAGATCAGAGTGGGGCATAACTAATTAATTAAATTTTATTAATTATTTTATGGATATGCGAATATTTAGAAGTTATTATTAATAATAATGCATTTTCTTATATAATGAGTGTTACTGTTACTGTAAGGCTTGACGTGTCGTTTTTTATTATAGCCCACTTCCTTAGGTTACTCTACTGTAAGGCTTGACGTGTCGTTTTTTATTATAGCTTACTTCCTTAGGTTACGTTACTGTAAGGCTTGACATGTCGTTATTTTATTATAGCCCACTTCCTTAGGTTACGCTACTGTAAGGCTTGACGTGTCGTTTTTTATTATAGCCTACTTCCTTAGGTTATGTTAGTGTAAGGGCTTGACGTGTCGTTTTTTATTATAGCCTACTTCCTTAGGTTACGCTACTGTAAGGATTGACGTGTCATTTTTTATTATAGCCCACTTCCTTAGGTTACGCTACTGTAAGGCTTGACGTGTAGTTTTTTATTATAGCCTACTTCCTTAGGTTACGCTACTTTAAGGTTTGACGTGTAGTTTTTTATTATAGCCTACTTCCTTAGGTTACGCTACTGTAAGGCTTGACCTGTCATTTTTTATTATAGCCCACTTCCTTAGGTTACGTTACTGTAAGGCTTGACGTGTCGTTATTTTATTATAGTCTTTTTCCTTAGGTTATGTTAGTGTAAGGGCTTAACGTTTCGTTATTTTATTATAGCCTACTTCCTTAGGTTACACTACTGTAAGGCTTGACGTGTCGTTATTTTATTAAAGCCTGCTTTCTTAGGTTATTTTAGTGTAAGGCTTGTCGTATCATTTTTTTATATTGTGGGTGATTGGTCCATATCTGGAAAAAATTGGATATCATGCTTGAACAATATTGAAGTAATTTATAGGTTAATTGGTGGAATATTGGAGTGGATGAAAGTGGATGAAAAATAACTGATACTGTGATTAATATGATGATAAGATGATTTATTAATACGTGTGTACTGGTATACGGCTGAGTGCGTACTGTCGACTGACAGGTAGCGCTTGATATTACCTATCTCTTTCTAACATATACATTAAAGCGTGTATACATTATTATATTATAATAAAGACATATTTACAATAGTTACAATCCGCAACATTCTCCCGGCTTAATTTTTTATCAAGGTAAAAAATTGAAAAAGAATTTAAGAATTAAAATATTATTTACAAACAAATTTTTTTAAATAACATTATTATGTGTTTTTAAAAAGTCTAACAATTTAAATACATAATTATAGATTTGTATCTTCACAATTTTAATTAAAAGAATATAATATTAATTTGAAGATATTTAAGTATTTTGTTTAAAAAATGAGTTTATATATACAATGAGAATGAATACAATAATATTAAAGAACATATAATATTAATTTACATTAAGATTTACATTATTGATTTAAATCAAGATGATTATCAATAACTATCACCAATTAAAACGATCCTAGCAATCAATAAGAGTACTTACGATTATGATTTGTGATTAACAAAACAAGTATAAATTTAAAAAATCATTTGAGGACTAAGTTTAAGATTTATAGTTTACAACTGATCTGCTAACATAATTTAATTGTTTTTGAGAAACTCAGTCTAACCTTCTTAAACCAGAATTAAAAGTAATTTACATCATTAACATGATTTGATTAATTTTAAGATTATTTTTACAATTTCATCTCATCTATGTGATTATAAAATGTGGTTCAGTATTCCTCCCCACTTAATTTTACATCACAGATGAAAAATTATTAATTAAATTATAGATTGAGATAAAATTATAAAATTATAGTATAAAAACATTATAGCATGAATTATTATTGAATAAAGTTTTAGTATAAAAATTACCTAAGAGTATTATTTAGGATTTAAGATTATGTGATTTTGAACTTGAGTAAATTTTTTCATGTTATAGTAGTACATAGAATGCATTTCTATGATTGACATCCACCACTATCCTATCTTTTTATAAGAATATGGATTAATGAGTTTTTGGTCGAGAAATGTCGGTGATTTTTTAAGAATTTACGTTAAACATTTGCTACTCTCCTATCATTGATTAGAATACGGATTATTGAGTTTTATCGCAAAATGTTGAGAGAAAATATATAAATTTACAGATTTTGACATCTACCACTCTCCTATCTTGAACAGAATACGGATTATTGAGATTTGTAAGAAATGTCATTATAAGTAAATGTAATTATAAGACAAGAAATTATCGTAATGAATTATCATTATAATTAATGAATTTAGATAATTCATGACAAAATTTACTAAGTTTTTAAAATTTTTATAGAAAATTTAAGAATATTTAATTGTATTATAAATATCAAAATTTGAATAAGAAAGTTAAACCTTGCCTCCCGAGAACAATGATATACGTTATAGATTTTATAATCGAGCATTACGACTTATATTTGAGTAAATGATTAAAAAGTAAATAATAAAAATCTAACATATTTTAAACACAGTCCTCATGACAAAGAAAACTATATCTTGATTGATGAGATCTGCAAATGATGTCCAGGTACTCCCACTGATTGACAAGACAGCCCGAACAGCTACAGCTTATGATAGACCTCTTGATGTCGACCATTTAATATAGAGACCTAGGTAACATCAAGTTAATTAGAAATATGATCAAGATATAAATAACATATAATTAAAATTTTAAGAATATTGTAAAGACAAATGTAAGAGATAGAGTTTCTTTTTTTTTATAATACAACTTTAAATTTTTATTTTAATTTGTTAGAACTTAAAATAGTATTTTAAATAATAAAATTAAAATTGTAACTTTAAAATATTAATTTAGAACAAAATAAATATTATGTTTTAATCACCGAAAGAAATCAAGAGTAGAAGTGCATTGATTGCTGTATAGAAATAAGGTACTAGTAAGAGTATGATCTGATTTCTTCGAATGATTTTTAGCGTAGAATAGAAATTTGAACATCTCTATCTTTTTCTACATAGAATTTCGAACATCTCTATCTCTTTTTAACATATAGTATATATTAGTATTGTACGATACAGAAGTTTGAATTTTTTAATTTAATCATACGTGAAGTTGAATTTTAATTATTGGTTTAACTTTATATTAATTATTATTATAAAATAAATTTTGAATTTATTTATTAGAAAAAATTTAAGAAATTAAAAGAATAAAATATTACAAAAAGTGTACTGAAAAAAGAGCTCAATTATTTTTGTATTATTATTATTATAAAAGAAAATAATTAAAAATAATTAAATAAATTATAATAAAAGAAAAACGTAACTTAAGTTTATAAGAGGCACCAGCAGTAGACAAATATTTAGCCACGCTGCAAACAATGAAAATGATTGGAGCCGACGCTTCGGGCCCAGTGCGCCGTCGCGTTTGTACTTGTAGTCGTGATGTAGATGCCCCGAAGAGAATATATGATGACGTGATACTAGTTACTGCATGATGCCGTCGTTGATATGAGTAAGTGAGAGCGAAGAGAGAGAGAGAGAGAGAGAAAGAACTTGAATACGTGCTTCTGCTTCCCAAATATAAAAAATTTGGCGGCAACTGGAGTTTGCTGTCGTCTACTTGAGAAAATGCGTTCGCATGACGCTTATATTTCTGATAATATGTGTGTGAGAGAGAAACACGCTGGTATGAATATATTATGCCCCCTCTTCTTGATTTATGACTATTTTCTTTTTTTTTTGTAATACACTTTTTGTTTTTTAATTTTTATAAATTTTTAAATAATTTATTCTTTAAAATATTATTTTCGCACTCATTAATTTTTTATTTGCTTTCAAATAATTAGCTTTATATTTGCAAATATAATTGTATTTAATTTAGAACAGCACGTGTAAATCACTTTTTACAAATTTTGAAAAAACTGTTAATTGATATTTAATCACAGCACAATAATATCGATGAGCGTCAGTAAATTTTATTATTATCCACTTTAAATACACCTTAAATATCCAATATCCTTTTTCACTTGAAGAAAAAATTATAAAACCTCGTGGTGCTGATTTCTGAGTTTTTTAATTAATTTAATGATTAAATTAAAAAACAATTAGCCAAAAAAGGATCGAAGGACCAAATGAACAATATTGAAGTAATTTAGAGGTTAATTGGTGAAATATTGGAGTGGATGAAAGTGGATGAAAAATAACTGATACTGTGATTAATATGATGATAAGATGATTTATTAATACGTGTGTACTGGTATACGGCTGAGTGCGTACTTTCGACTGACAGCTAGCGCTTGATATTACCTATCTCTTTCTAACGTATACATTAAGGCGTGCATACATTATTATATTATAATAAAGACATATTTACAATAGTTACAATCCGAAACAATGCTAGTGTTAAGTGAGCCTAAGAACATATAATCAAGGAAAATTCCAAATAAACTGTTAGAAGTTACTAAAATTTGCCTATTGTGGATCAACGAAATATTTTATGTGTTAATTAACCATGAAATTGTAAATATTTAATAAAAATCCCCACAAAATTGCTAAAATCAACCAAAAGTTGCCTATTGAGGGTAACTGGATCGTTTTTCTAAATTGTAAAATAGAAATAAATCGATGGTTTTAAATCTAGGAATTTCGGGTTTCAAATTCTGGAATTTGTATACCAAAAAAAGAACTATAAATTCCTTGATTGAAAACCTGGAAAGAGAATATTTCCGTTTAATATACATCAGGAAATAGCCTGAGCTCCTATCACTATAGAGCTCAGCTACACTGAGCACTCGTTCTAGTGACCACGCTAGTACTGAAACTTTTGCGCCCTTGATACTATAAGTGTATTCAATATATTATAATAAACATTCACCCCTTTTAATTTTTCGTAAAAATAAGCTTTATTTTGCTTTCAGGATATAAAAAAATACATACAACTTATTAGTTCCGCACTCAGTCTTAATCAAAAAAAGTAATCAACATTTACAAATTGCTTAAACAACCACCTGCATAATTTTCATCGAAATTGAGCTTTAAATTCGTATCCAGCGTATAAAAAAATGTATGTAACTTAGTGTCGCACTCAGTAGTAATTCAAAAAAGTAATTATAAACATTTCCTAATTGTTTAAACAATTAATTAATTAAAAATTGTTTAAGCAATCGTCAGTATAATTTTTAATTAAATTGAGCTTTAAATTTGTATTCAGGGTATAAAAAAATACACGTAACTTAGTGTCGCACTCAGTTTTCATACAAAAAAGTAATTATTAACATTTAGTAATTGTTTAAACAATTAAAAATTGTTTAAACAGTTGCCTGTATAATTTTTATTGAAATTAAGCTTTAAATTTGTATTTAGGGTATAAAAAAATACACGTAACTTATATATATAATAATATATACAATAATGTTACATATTATAGGCCTGCAGTAGGTAATAACCTGTACATAGGAGGAATCAGTATATAATAAAAAAAATAATACTTAAAATTAATTAAAATAATAAAACTAAAATTAGTAAAGGGTTAGAGCAACACATCTATAAATTAGTTAATTGTTATCATCTATAATTTAGTTAATTGTTTAAACAATTAATCTAAAGTATTATATATTAAAAATTTGTATACTGTAAGTTAAATTATATCAGAAAATTTTACTTAACTCACGAACTTTTGAAGCTTGTTAACATTTACAACTTGATTTAGCTAAATTTTGGGTTAATTTTGCAATAATTTGTTAATAGCAATTGATCTGTCACTCTTTGGTCAAAATAGACCCCGGGTTCGGATTTAGCAGATCAAAAAACATATAATACACCTATTTTTATCCACGGGCCTAAAAAATAAAAAATTGGGTTTCAAAATACATTAGTGGCGGCCCGACTATATTAAAAATTATTTATTTAATTTAATAATTATTTAATAATTATAATAGTTATTCCCTTTTTCTCTTTTCTTTTATCCGTTAATATCCCCACTACCAGGCGAGCCCGCCGCGCGTAAAATAGATGGAATTGTATGGAATTGTCGAGAATTAGAATTGTTTGGAATTGTTTAGAATTGGAATTGCCGTGGAATCGTTACACAATTCCGAGTGGAGAACCCCTTGCATAAGACATAGTCAAGAAAACCATTTTTCAGCTTTATTCAGAGCGTAGAAAAAATGAAATAGAAAATTATCATTTTTAAAAATTATTTTTTTAAAAACCATATAAGACCGAAAAATAGCCGCCATTTTGTACCCTTTGAACCTAAAACCTTAAAATTTGGTATGGTATCATATGAACGTATACCAAACCCAACCCAATTAGTTTTTTTCAAATCCCCGACTTTTACCTTTCCATTAGTAAAGTTTCACTAAGAATTACTCATATAGTATAAATAGTTTGTACAATAGGATCCTGGCGCGCGATACGTACCTGGCCCGCCTCTAAAAATCTTAGTTTCCATTTCTACTTCTAAAACTTCATACGCTGTTATTGCATCGACAGACACATATATACATACTAATTGAATTCTAAAAAGGTATTCAAATATTCATATCATTTCATATCATTTTATATCATTTTATTGGGTTTTTTAATTGATTTTATCATCATGATAAGTTTATTTTCATTCGATATCAATAAACTATTGCCTGGGAAATGCTGCCACCTACATACATTATTAAAATATTCAAATATTAAAAGTAGCAACGTTCCCCAGACATATTTGTTCCGTGTTCGTATTTATCTAAAGCATCATGACCGGCGCCTGTCATGATACCTATATATTATTTTGCCGCGCAATCTTCTCTCTCTTACTTTCTGTTCTTTAGTTATACATATGCATACGTATACAACTGTCCTAAGTGTTACGTCTGCATTAGTGAAATATTAATACCGTTACTTAATTGATCATTAATGTAACCGAACTGGTCAATACCTGATAGTTAATGTTTAAAAATGAATGCCGTAAAGCTCATGTACTGATGTCGATGGTATTTTTAAAAAGCCATCGACGAATATACACGAGTATACTGAAAATCTATATATATGAACGTCTTATCAGTGTATATACTATATAAGTTGAACCCGCTCTTGTAATCAAATTTATGAATGAGCAACAATATTTCGTATTTATGGATTAACCCAACTCTTTAGCCTTGCATCCTGGGATACTACGGTATGTAGCTATCACCCAAAGTTACAGAATTTAATTTTCTAAAATCCAAACAAAGTCGATGTTTTACCACCCCCTGGGCGTTTGGCTTCTATGGAACCAGCAAAATACCAGAATTATATGCTGAGAAACTTGGAACTATGATACCCTCCTTCAAGAGTTTCGTTATTTGCTCCTTAAGTTCCTCAGCCAGGAATGGATTAATTCTGTACTGCTTTGTATGAATTGGCAGCTCAATTGGATGCTCGAGATTTGATAATTCCTTGATTTTCTTGATCCTTTCCTCTGGACTAAATACCAACACCCTAACTTTACCTTTTCTGCTACACTTTATTTTATCCAGTACTTCTATAGCTTTTTCAAATATATTAGGCATAAACTTAGGTTTCTCTACTTCTAATACTGTTAACAAATTAAATAGACCTTGAGTATTTATTTCCTTAAAATCTATATTATCTAATATGACATTTGTTAACGCTATTATATCTTGTTTATTATAATCACTAAGATTATTTTCTTCTAACATGTCTAAAATTAGGTCTTTTAATAATGAAACTTGTTTCAAAAAATAAGTTTCTTCTTCGGAATTATGTACAAACCTATGTTCAGACAATGTGTTAATTCTATCAGCTAAACCTTTTTTATGTTTAACTAATTTCTTATAACTGAAGCTTTCAGCCTCATCTACCTTATTAATACCTATTTTCTGATTTATTTTATCTAAATTATCGACTATTTTTACTATTAATTCTAGCACCGGAGAGCAAATATGGTTACTAACTTCTAAATACGTCATGAGCTTATCCAACTGTTTTAAAATTTCTCTGACCTCTAACAGCGTTAGTGATGTTTTTTCTAATAAAAACCTTTTAGCCATGGCAATTAACGCTCTATAATCATCAATTGCCATAGGTATTAAATCCTTACTTTTTGCTAAAAACCCTAAAAGGGTTTATTATAGTTTTATTACTTTTTGAAAAAACTACAAGATTTCTGCTGGTGCTCTCCTCCGGTTCATTGGCCGATTTACTGATGCTTTGCTGAGGTTCTGAGGCCATTCCACTGATGCTTTGCTGAGGTTCTGAGGCCATTCCACTGATGCTTTGCTGAGGTTCTGCGGAGGTTCTGCTTTGCTGAGGTTCTGCGGCCGCTTCACAGATGCTCTGCTGAGGTTCTGCGGCCGCTTCACTGATGCTCTGCTGAGGTTCTGCTGAGGTTCTGCTAATGTTTTCCTTAGATTCTGCTGTGGTACCGTTAATGTTCTGCCGAGGTTCTGCTGAGGTTCTGTTATTTTTTTCCTGAGGTTCTGCTGAGGTACCGCTAATGTTCTGCCGAGGTTCTGCTGAGGTTCTGCTGATGCTTTGCTGAGGTTCTGCTGAAGTTCTGCTAATGCTCTGAGAAACTTTAACTTTTAAGGGTTTAATGGGAAACAAGGCGTACTACTACTATCTTCTACTGCCTGAGTACAAGGAAATGAATTTTTTCCAATTTCTAAACATCCTTCCTTAAAATTCAAATTCGCTTTTGTCTACCATAACATTATATTACCAATGAAACCGTCCTGATCAATAGGAAAATTATCACTTACTATATGAAAAACAGATTTATAATCACCGAATTTTAAATATACTTTTTCTAAAGTTGGAACGGTTGGATCAGTAATACCACTTAATCTAATTATACTATTTTTATCTACATTTACACAATTGGGCACCGCAAAATTTTTAATTAAATTTGCATTTGCATCCGAGTCGACTAAAAACAAATAAGATTTTACCAGCGACTCGGATACTATGCTAACCGTTGGCGTTTGGCTGCCCTTACTTAGATGTATATGAACTATTGGTTCATTGAACTCGGGGCACTCTGACTCGCGCCTGAAACCGATGCTTGTTCGCGTGCTGCTCTATTATTTAAATAAATTAATTTTCTGCAATCCTTTTTCATGTGACCCGGTTTTCTACAATAAAAGCAGATTATTTGCTCACGTCCTGAAAAACTGGCCGACTGAGCCCTATTATTTTGATTATTATTTACTGCGTTAACTTCATTTGCTTTTTATTGTGCTCGTTTAACGCTTTTTTAAAAATTTCACATGCCGAGGTTAGATGACCCCCACAGCAAATATCGCATTTTTCTACAACATTATTGTTATCTGACATTAACCTAATATTTGCTGTTGCGCTTGCGTACGAGTTGCTTACAGCATATACTCCCACTTCTCTCTATACTACAACAGCCTCTTTGATTGTATCATCAAAGTTTGCACAAGGTATTAACCGCAGCCTTATTTCTGGTTTCATTCCTCGTAGGAAATATTTCAACAAAACGCGATCTAAACCTATCTCAGTTTCCTTACAATTTACGTTTGGGTCATTTATCGCTGCTTTTAAAATATTCCGACCTAAAATTTTGACTCTATTCGAATATAAAACAGTATCTTCGCTTGCTTTTTGTCTAATTTGCGCTAGTTCGCCATATAGCTCATGAACAGTTTTCAAATTCCCAAACATGAACTCGAAAAAACTTGTAACTTCCTGCATGTTTCCGAAAACCCTCTCTCCCATAGCCTCGGCTGCCGCCCCCGATATCCTAGTTGCTAGTAACTTTGTAAGTTGGGACTCAAACTCTGGGGGAATGGATTTACGAGCTAAGTTACACCCTCGTAAAAAATTTGACAGCTCATTTCTGTTTCCATCAAATTTTGGGATATAATCAAGGGCGTATTTAATTGATAACGCCCTAATTTTTGTCAACTCATAATTTCTTTTAAAAATTGAACTCGGGTCGGGCTCTATACCTGTATTTCTATTATGTAAGGGGTTTAGGAAGTTATGCTGTTGAAAATGTGGAACCGTGGGGGGCCTTGAATTTTGTTGACTTCCCCCCACTTGAACTTTTAAAAGCGGAGAAGGAATGCTTTCGCAAGGTGGGGTGTGGTACATCGTTGAGGGCCAATTCTCATGACCTCGATGACGTGTTTGATTTTGAGTGCTTTGTCTATAATTAATACTTTCACTATCGTCTACATGATAATTTTGTGGCGTAATTTGGTTACTACGTAAATTATTTTTGATAATTTCATCTTTTAAATTAATCGCTAGGGCCTTATTTACTCCCGATGTTAAGGGTGTTTCAAAATCATTTACTCTATTTTCCTCTACGTTTAATGTATCTGATTTTCTAATAGTATCATGTAAACTGAGGGCAGCAATAACCTGTTCTGGGCCTAAACCTTTTTGGTTTAATTCATTTAAAACTAGACAAACTTCAGGATTTTGCATAATTTTTTCCAATAACTCTTTATTTTCCACCGAATACTTTAACTTATTAAATAATTTTTTAAATTCATTTGGAATTGAGTTACCAACAAACGACTGCATTTTATCATAAATATATCTAATATAGTCAAAAGTCGTGGTACACATTTTACTTGAATCTACTCTAATAAAATTTCTAAAGATTTCATTTACCCTGAAATCTGTGTATACTGAACTCGCACTAACTTCTTCAGACTTTGCTGTTATTATATCTGCCAGAACTGATGCCTCAATTTGAGCATCTTTTAATTTTTTTAATAAGTCTACAAAAAATTTATCTTTAAATAAAAGTCTTATTTTTAGTATTGTAATAAACTGTGCGAAATCCGTTATTAGCTCTTTAGCCGCGTCATCAATGTCCCCTTCTAAAATTTTTGTGTTTTCCTCATAATAACTTTGGTACGCCCCTAACACTACCTTTATATCTGAATCGCTAGATATTTCAAATTTATTTTCCGCGTGCTCTATTAGAATTTCAAGCGTTTTAGTTACTAACGGCTCTTTAGCTAAAATTTGCTTTTCTAAGTAAGGAATTTGAGTACTAGCCATATTATATATTTTTTTTTTATTAAATTAAAAAAATAAAAAAAAAATTAAAGTAAAATAAATGATTTAAAAAAAAAAATTTTACCCAAATTTCTATTAATTAAAAAAATTTGACTGATAACAAAAGTTTAAATTAATTTACTGTATGATTTTGAAATTATATATATATTTTTTTTATAAATTGGGACTATATAAAAAAAAAAATATTTTAATTCTATGAATTTAAATTATTTGAATAATTAATGATGATTATTTTAATAAATAGATAAAAGATAAGAGAATTTATTTTTAAAAAAATTACATAAAAAAAAATTTTCGAATTCTAATCAAAATTGTATAACATTGCTATTTTTTTTTTAACTTTATAATTTGTAATTTAATTTGCAAATAAAAAAAAATTTTTCTAATTTTTAACACTTTTTTTTTTATTTATTATTTGAATCCTAAAAATTTATCGCGGACGAGTCCCCAAACTTATTACGTCTAGATTAGTGAAATATTAATACAGTTACTTAATTGATCATTAATGTAACCGTACTGGTCAATACCTGATAGTTAATGTTTAAGAATGAATGCCGTAAAGCTCATGTACTGATGTCGATGGTATTTTTAAAAAGCCATCGACGAATATACACGAGTATACTGAAAGTCTATATATATGAACGTCTTATCAGCGTATATACTATATAAGCGGAACCCGCTCTTGTAATCAAATTTATGAATGACCAACAATATTTCGTATTTATGAATTAGTCCAACTCTTTAGCCTTGCATCCTGGGATACTACGGCAGGTAGAGTTAATTTTTAAAATACAAATAATAAATAATGAGGTAATGACAATTATAATAAACTAAACGATTTTAAAATATTACTATTTTACAAATGAAAGTAGTATAATAGTCACTATGAGCCAAGAGACAAAAAACCTTGGAAAAAAACCTTGTATTTAATTAAATTATACATACCGGAAATAACCTTGATATAGTTATGAAAGTATCAGTCAGCAAAAAAATCAGCAAATTTATTGTTACATATATGAACATTTTTTTTAAAACATATATTTTGTATAGTTGGATTACAATAAAATTTTTATCTGGAAATGATATAAGATATATGTAGATAAATAATAAATTTTTAATTTTTTTAAATATGCTTAATTTTTATCTTAATTTTCAAATACATATATAATCGATTAAATTATTTTTTATTTTTTTGGATTTGTATTAACATGTTCATTTTTAGGCACGATCACCCTATATTCAAATATTAAGGCGAAATTGTACCTTATTTAAATTATTTTTACATAACTAAATTATATTTAAAAAAAAACATTTTTTAGGCACGATCACCCATATAATCAAATATAAAGGTGAAATAATGCCTTAATAATAATTTTTTGTATTCTTTTTAAAAAAATTGGGATTTTTGAAGTAGTTGTAACTATTCGTGTTGTTCTTTCGTGAAGCTTTTTTTTGGTCATTATTCTCATTTTCTAGTCGATTATATTTAATGTTACAAGATTTTTCAGCGTTTTCTTGTTTATTAGCCATATTTATTTGATGTAGTAACTGTAATAGATTAAAACCATGTATACAGGCCTGAAACCTTGAGTGTACTAAGCTTTGATTTTTTTTGTTTAGCTGATGGTACAATTATTTAAATACTCAGGTGTCAATATTTCTGTCTGGGTCGATACTGACTTATATTTTGATTCAAATTTACCCCCACACAGCTGTTATGTTAACTTAATCAATGGTATATCTATACTGCTAAACAAAACGTGAATGCAACAAAATTTATATGAGTTGGTATGGATATCTGATTGTTTTTGTTTTAGGGAAATGAAAAGAGACACAATGTTTAAATTTTTTCTTTTCTTTATATTTATTGAATAAAACATTATATATATATACTGATTACATATGTATATTATAAATTTAATATATTTTGATATTTCTTAATGTAAAATAGAAATTATATATATATTAGAAATTTAATTTACTGCTTACTGCACATAAAATTTATTCAAAATTTAAAACTGAAAGTTCTTTCAAAAATACATGCGAACAAGATAGATCAGCCTGTTCTAAGCTTGGGTCTGCTTCAATTGCTGCTTCACGAATCACTGCTGTAGTTTTTTCGTTAAATTGTTGACATATAGATCATATGTCGTTTGGATTAATAGGCGAAACTAGCTTTTTATTTCCTTCACTTAAACAGGAAATTATGTACTCTATAAATGAATTTTTTAAAGAGTATAGGAAAAACCTGCTACCATGTAATTCATCAAACTCGTCGTCAATTATAGAAGCTATATTTTTTAACGTCTCGAAAGTGACTCTTTTCATTACTAAACTTTTTTAAACTTTTTCCATCACTTTTTTCTTTTTCAGCGGCAATTTCTACGGCTCTTTCCCAAAAACTTTTAGTAAATCTTACAGTAAAATTATCAAAACTTAGAGTTTCATCCTGATTTTCTGTTCTATTTATGAGATAGTCATTAATTCTTGGAAAGAATGTTTTCATCATCAACCATCCGCCGTAATTGAGACTTATGAAGCCAGCGCACACTGATTCAGAAAAATAAAAAGCGGCAAAAAATTAGCTTCAAGCGAGGTTTTAATGAATTTCGATGCGGTTTTCGGCATTCAGTTCCTAAAAATGTGTATTTACCGAAAAGTACGGCAAGAATTTCTGATTATTTGAATTTTCACCCCTTAAGTACTTAAAACTACCCTTAAATAAGAGTTTTTTTATAACATTCATTTTTTGCAAAAATTAGTTACCAATCACTTTTATAACTATTATAAACATTAAATATTGTAAATTTTCATGAATTTAAAGCAGAAGAAGAAAAACTGCCTCTATTAAAACCCAAAGTACCTCTGAAACTACTCAAAGAAATTGAGTTGCACATGCAAATAGCCTTAGAATTTTAAGGGTAGTTTCAGAGGTACTTCAGAGGGTTTTAATAGGGGCAGATTTTATTCTTCTACTTTAAATTCATGAAAATTCATAATTTTTAATGTTTATAATAGTTATAAAAGTGATTGGTAACTAATTTTTGCAAAAAATGAATGTTATAAAAAAACTCTTATTTAAGGGTAGTTTTAAGTACTTAAGGGGTGAAAATTCAAATAATCAAAAATTTTTGCCGTACTTTTCGGTAAATATACATTTTTAGGAACTGAATGCCGCAAACCGCATCGAAATTCATTAAAACCTCGCTTGAAGCTAATTTTTTGCCGCTTTTTATTTTTCTGAATCAGTGTGCAGCGTTGACATCGCTACCGCATAAGCGGTATTCTAAACTGAATTTTTTTTTTGATTCGTTCAAGTTGAATCCGACAAAAATTTTCTTTGAAAAAGATTTATTTAAACCGTAAAATTTTGAGAGTACTAAATGTGGTAAATCGTATTCTTCAGCCATTTTTTTATATTAAATTAGTAACTTAAAGTTTTACAGTTACAATTTTGTATTCTCAAACAACTGTTCAAGCCTCTACCAGAGTATTTTTTCGACTGAATATAAAAGTAGTATAAACGCTTTCTTTTATACTTTGATTCGTACTTGAGTTTGTTTACGTAAGACTCAGCAATTTTGTCATTGCGTTTGAGGTCTTTTGTAAAATTGTTTAGAAAGTCAGCAATTTTAAATCCCCTTGACATATAATATAAAAACATTATACAAAACTGACCGCAGCCACTTGATGACTCGCTTTGTAATGTCCTCGTGTTCCAAGTTAGTCGTTCGCAATTTTTCCTCAACCTTCTTATGTGGTTATTGATATACGGTGGTAATCCGTAGCTATCAAAAAATAAACCATGTCCATTTTTACTCACGTATACAGCTACCCAATGCTGACCCGGGAGCGAATTATCTTGTGTATTAAAAATAAACGCTACTGGTTTAGCCCATAAACGTGGTATTTTGTCAGCTGGGAATACACCAACTGTGTGAGATCGAATCGATGATAGTAATTTTAAAATCTCTAAACTATTCATTTTGCTTGGAGTTTTTTTTTTTCTACCAATCTTTTAAACGCAATGCGTTATTTAACGCACATATATACCTTTGATAATCGAATTTCACAGAATGCCATAAACAATATAAATCTTTCCTTGGTAAATTTTGAAATATTGGACAACACTGACCATAATCTTCCAAGTTAATTATCTTTGTAGGTATAACGCTCTGTAGATAAGTAGATTTGTCAATCCCTTGCACGTATACTTTTCTAATATCTCTTGCGAGTTTTCGTAAATTTTTAGTTAAAGTTTTTTCGGTTATATCTCCTTCATGATAGCCAAAACCGTGATGATGACGTGTCAACCATTTATTTTGACGACGTACGTCAGGTGACATTTTTTCAAATTTATCTGTTGGTGTAATAACCCAATGAGTTAGAAATTCATTTTCGAGTGCTAATATAGCAACTTCTTTTGATAAATATTTTTTATCTGGACCTATTACAAACTGTATATCTACTACTACATCCATTATCTGTACAAGAAATTTTAAGTCCGTACCGGAGACACAATCGAAACTGACTGTGTTAATTAACCAGAAAAATCAATAAAACATTGCCGAGCTGCGTCTATTTCACAAACTGTATTAAACTTGGAGTAAATTACACAATTTACAATCTCTTCTAAGGCCTTTGCGAATCGTATATCTATGCGTACTGTACCATGTTTCACAAGAATTCAATGCCCTTCGTTTGCCGATAAATCGGGTGTCAAATAGAAGGCAAAAAGACAATAACCATTAGGATAAGAAACTCTATCTATACAATTGCATTGATTGTGGAAATATATTCCTGTACCACTGAATAGAGTGTGGTATGCTTCAACGTATGACGCGTTTGGACCCTCAAATACTGGCTGCAATGGCGTGGAAGGCACCTGACGACCTTCTACGTGCAGAGACAGATAATTCAAACCAAAGTGACGAAATTTGAACGGATTAAGTTTCAAGTCACCGTTGTAAGCTTTGTTCGAAACGAAGCCTAAAATAATTTGTTTTGGTATTTGACCTACAATGACAGAGTCGATAGTATGGCTGAATATTCCTGCCGAGATAACAACTGATTTGACGTCTACCCTGGTTAAATCGTACTTGGCAGTCGTTTTTGATAACGTATTAGCGTGGGCAATGAGTACACCAGGACTTATTTTAGCTCTTTGGACCTGCAGAGTAGCCTCGTCAAAATGAATGTAATAAGTACCCAAGTTCTCGTTAAAGCAAAATCTTTTCGAGCTTTTACGAGCCTAACTTTGAGATCGATACCATTCAATAAAAATTTATTTTGATTAAATACGTCGCAATGTAAGTGTCCAATCATATCGATAGTTTTATTAGTATTCAACATCTTACGTCGTGTTTTTAGACCGTTATTTTCATCCGCTAATCCATCCATCGAGCCAGCAGTATCATCGTACCAACACACAGTTTGTAAATGAGTACATTTTGCATCTGTGCTATAATTGAGTAAATTTTCAATGTATGCCCTGTATGCGTAACTATTACTTGGCGGTGTTACGAGTTTCTGGTTAAACGAAACTTGACTAAAAAGACTGTGCATGAAATTATTCACTGGCCCAATATTATTTATATCAGCAACAGTTGCGTCATTGGCCACATTATAAACGGTATCCGTTTTTATGGTTACTTTTAGGCTGAGCATAGTGTGGCTCAAGTCCAAATATTCCTCAGTATTTCCTGGTATATTAAACTCAATCGGACAGTCATCGTGTTGATAAATAATGGATGTTATGGTGATGGATATGGTGGACTTATTAAAAAGACAAGATATGTGAATAACAATAGTTTATTGTAACGACGCTTGTAGCTCGGCGTCTCAACGAACACTAACTAATAAAAGGGAGAATATGTACAAAAAAGGGGAGGGGAGATCTCCTACACACACATACCATATAATACATTATAATACAGACATTTACACAACATTTCCACCCACCACAATTTTACTAATAAAATTGTAAATAAAGAATGAATATAAAAAATAATTGTGGTAAATGAAAAATACAAATTTGACTCGAATATTTTTACAATATGCCGAATGGCTACATAAATAAAAAATAATTTAAAAATTTAAACAGTTTAATTACAATTGATAAAAGGTTTTCAATTTAAATGCTAATCTGATTCTGAGTTTCACTAATTCCATCAGACCGGCATTGGTTTGTAAGACCATTGAAGGCTCAGATCGAATTACACAGTCAATAATGACACTTATCTTTTTTTTATAATTTGAGCTATGTACTACAGAGAAGTATCATTATAGTATATTAACAAGTTTCATAAAGTTCAGCGAGTAGAACTTTAAACCAATATAAAAATTTTGCTTAAAGTAGTTCGGAACGTCGATTTAGACACTCTCCCTCTCCTCAAAAAAGGTGAGAGTAATATGGTAGTTTCAGTAAAATTATTGAGTTTAATACTCGCGCGCACAAATAAATAAAGCTTAAGCATGATAACTTAGCTTTCAAGTAAAATTATAACAAAATTTCTATATAGTGGTTTGAGACCCAGTTTAAAAATTTTGTTGAGATTAGTTCTGCAAGTAGAACTCCAAGCATTCCCTTTTCCTCGCAAATTGAAAAGGAACATGTGATCAAAATTTTTTTAAACTGTGGTTTAAGCAATATGTTAGAGCAATTTAACAAAGTAGGGGCAATGGAGCAAGAATTATTTTTATAAAGTTAAAAATACAGTAATTTTCAACACCCACCTTGCCAAATTTGCTCATACAACGTTATATCACAATCAGCAAATCAATTGAAAATCCATGTTTCTACAACTACTATTCACATCTCCCTCCTTACAGAAAAAGTAAGCAAATTTACAATTACACTATCTCTAAGAAATTTTACAATTGCAGATTAAAGAAGTGAGATAGAAACAATAATTACAAAATTAATAGCAAAATTTGAGGCTACACATTTTTTGAATTTTAAATTTTGTAGTGTTTTAAATTTACATAAATTTATTTTTAATCAAGTGAATTTAAAAAAAATAAAACCAGAAATGGAAAAAAAATTAAAAAAGTTACAAATTATAAAATGATAGCCAATTAAATATACATAAATAATTTTAATTAATTGAACTTGAAGAGTTCTTGAGTATACTTAATCATAAGATTATATCATATTCTACAGTACAACATTTGACAAAACGCGTACAAATACAATAAATAATGAATTGATGCGAGTTTAACATAGACTGATTGCCTAATTTCAAGTTTTACTATCCTGACTAGACCAGCAGGATATCTGTAGATTCAAGATTTAATAATAATTATTTTGATAATAATTCTATCACTGACATCACTACTGCACCAGCAATAATGAATTCAAAACATAAATTATAATTGAAAAATAGAATTAAATAAATGCAATTTTTGTTTTGAGACTAAAGCAGTTAAATAATAACTTATTGAGAATCTTGCTGATTTAATTTTTCCTTTATTATGTCTACAATAAGATCGTAATATTGTTTTATGCAATTTTTCAAACAAGTAATAATAAGAGAGTACAATATTTTAACAACTTTATATCATTTCTGCAAGTAGAGATGATATATAATTTTTCATACACAGAAAATATATTGAAAGTGAGATTATATCATAAATCAGCAAGGATTTTGCACAAATTTTACACATTTAATAGTTTAACAAAGCAGGTGCCATATTAACAAAATAATTAATTAGTAGTAATCGCAATAGCCACCCACCTTGCTAAATCCACTCTAATGAATTAATAAAACTGATAATAATCTAATTTAAATATATTAGTTGAAAATAATACAAACTTAAATTAATTTTCAAAATACAAATATACACCCTCTTCCCCCGCAAAAAATATAAGCAAGTTAACATACAAAAATTAATTAAAAAGACTGTATTCTGCAAAATTTCTACAATTGCAGATTGTAGAGAAGAGGTGTATCTTAGCATGTTATTAAATTCAACTAACAATTCAAGCATTAGAAAAATTTACAATATTTTATATAGCAATGATAATAATAATGCCAAAAATGATTATTTAAATAGCATGAATTTAATTTATGAGAAAATGAATTTAATTTTTGAGAATTTGTAAGACACTTATAAGAGATTAACACCATTATGGCTCGTAAGAGAATTATACAGTACTTAACAATACAAAAAAAAAATCGTAATTTATTGTATCAAAGTAATTTAGTTTGGATTAAACAATTAGAGCCATATATCAATTACTAGAATTGATTGAATTCTTACTAAATTAAATAATATGCTAATAAGAGAATAGCAATTTGTAATGAATAACAATATTGAAGTGCAGTAGGATCCCAGGATGATCTTGAATTTATGAGTAAAACAGCAAGCAGGATAAGTGATAAGACATCCAAGTGTGAATCCCATGACACCAACTAGTCTAGCAAAGTAGTTCCACTTAATTTCAGCAAGTTGAACCTATGTAACATCCAATATTATTAGCATAAAATTTATAATTCAGTAATTTCAGTTAGTAAGATCAATTCAAATTTTACAAAATTTATAAGATAAAAGTTTAATACACAATTTTTTTCACAATTTAAAATGTTATAATTATAATTTAAGAGAAAATCAATTTAACTTTAAAAATTTTATTATAATTTAAAAGGGTTATGACATGCGAAAAATGATTTTAATTTAAGATAAAATTAAAAATTTTTATGAATTTTTGATAATCAGCAAGAAATAAAATTTTAGATGATTAAAAACACACATAACACTTACACAGCTTTACACTCCCATAAATAATACTTTTATTTTTTAAAAATATTCTCAAATAAATTTAAACTTTAATTTAATTGTGTAAGAGTTATATATTCAAGTATAATATTTAAATTAATACACCTGAATTATATACTTTCTCATAAATAAGAATAAAAAAAAAATTTCAATGTTTTACAAAATTATCAAATTATCTTTTATGTCAAAAAAAAAGTTGTCTGCTGTGCGGCTTTATTGATAAGTTGATTCGCGCAGTAATTTGATGCGTAGTAACAGGGCCCATTGATTTGCATGTATTCTAATGTTGTTATCAACGATGAGAAGCCGCCATCACTGAGTAAAATTTCTTGCGCCCCTTTTTGATGCGCGGTGGTAGGGCCTGTTTTCTTCTTCGTCTCTCTCGTTATAAAAAAGTTGCAATCAATTCTTGATAATATTTGATGATTTGCTGCGCGCGCAATGGCGTCTTCTTGTTTGATAACTTGAGGGGGCGGTAGAATTCACGCGCCAATTCTGCGATGACGATGATTTTTCTTTTTTGCAATTTTATAAAATTTTTCTGTTTTGTTAATTAAATGTTCAGATTTTTCACTGGCAGAAAAACCATAATTTTTTGAGAAAACGGTGCGTGTTCGTTGTGTAATTTTTATTTTTTTTTGTTCACCTTCCATCACCAATAAAACGTCTTTAATAAAAATTTTGCACAAAAATTTAGCTTAAATTTGAAAAATATAGCACTGAAATATAACTGCTTCTAATAAAATTGCTATATCGCCATGAGAAAAAAAGATGATCAAACTGATGTCGATACTTGATTTTTGTTTAAAAAAAATTTTGCACGTGCTCTTGAAATTTGTCCACACCTTTTTTTTGATATAATTTCTAGCAAAGCAAAATGATGAATGTGAAGCAAATTTCACTAATTTTTTTTTTTTTTAAATGCATAATTATATTCGCCGTTCTTGTATATAAATGCAAAAGAGCGGCATCACATCACGTTTTTCACAAAAAGTTGTCACATGGTTACACTTCAAAATTTTCTGTTCTTTGTAAAAAAAAGGATTTTTTTTTGCACTTGTAGGTTCCTAATTCCAGGTATGCCAAAAATGTTGATAAATAATGGATGTTATGGTGATGGATATGGTGGACTTATTAAAAAGACAAGATATGTGAATAACAATAGTTTATTGTAACGACGCTTGTAGCTCGGCGTCTCAAAGAACACTAACTAATAAAAGGGAGAATATGTACAAAAAAGGGGAGGGGAGATCTCTTACACACACATACCATATAATACATTATAATACATACATTTACACAACACATCGATTAGCGACGCAATAGGTTTGTAATGAACCCAGTGGCTTGATTCTATAGTCACTTGTGTAGAAGGTACAGTAAATAATTCTAATTCAGATTTTAAACACTCACACGTATGGGTATGCAGAAACGCCATTTTTTTTATCTTTGTGAAAATATATCGAGAAACTTGTTTTTAGATTGGTTTTTTTTATTTTTCTTCGTCTTCGTCTTCTTTTTTTTTTTTTCTTAAAGTTTTCTTTCTTTTTTTTATTCTCGGCGTTGTGGACGACTTGCGAACCTTGTTAGTTTTAGATTTTTTTTTTCTTTGACTTTTTTTACACGTACTCAAGCTTCCGCTTAGAGCAGGATGCTTGAATTTATATCCTGACCCTTCCATTAGATATTCATCCAATTTATTTTCAGCTTTTCTCTTTAAATTACCAACCGACTCGCGTGCATGCGTACGCAGAGCCTCTTTAACTGGTGACTTACGTAAAGCCACATCAGACAACACATTGATACCAGTTCTAAAAGCTTCTTTACCGAACGCTTTTGCACCTTTACCAAGTAGTGGTAGTATGTTGCGAAATAATCCGCCAAAAAAAGAACCTATACCGCTACCACGCTGATTAGGTGTACCGATATATACACGGCTTATACCTGTATGTACGTAATTTCCATCCCTTCCATCACCAATTTGACTGTTGTAGTAATCGATATAATGAGCCATTTTTCTTCACTGGGTACGCTTGAAATGCAGTGTCACGATCAACGTTCCAGAATTGAATGGCACTGGTGCACCATATTCATCGCGTAAATCAATCTCTATCGATCTGAACGAATTACTCAGCAAGGGCACGTAAATAGGCAGTGAGAAATTTTTTACTCGAATCGAGCCAAACGTGTATTTCTCGAGATCGAGAGCTACACTTCTCAATAGAGGTGTGTGTACGTCCCCCGTGATACAAGGTTCGAGTATATCTGTATATACCATAATTGTATTTGGTATATTGGCGGTGATATCAGGTAGTTTTTTGCAACTATTTGTTCTTTTTCAGGACCACGTAATTCAAAAATTTCCTGCTGTTGTTTGAAACCCAAGATATTTCTAATTTTTTCCGAAATATCTAAACAATGCAAGGCTGTGTTTTTACATGAATTTTCACAAATCAGTTTTACGAAAGCTGATTTAACTACACTGTTGTATATACCCGCGCAGACGTGTGACACCGATGTTTTACTCACTGGTGGTGGTTCCTTAGGACTCGATGTTTTGGTAACCTCTCTCGGAATAACGTTATCCAGCAAAGCCTCCTTTTGCTTGTCATTTCTCAAAATTTTAACAAATATTCTTTGGTCGAGGGAATTTTTATTTTTTTTTAAATGATACATAGTCATAGGTATTTGAATTTCAGTTAATGAAACCTCCCACTCACCATCTAATTCAATTTGTCGAGGTAAGTATGTAGCGAAATGAGTCGTCGTATTTTCAGGATATACACGCATGCTACTGTTACTTGGTAGTACCACGAAAAATTGATCCTTCTTCATGTTGTTGTTGTTGTAGATACTGATTATATGTCAACTAAATCACTTGCTAAAACCCAAGAGTTAAATTTTGCAGGATATCCTCTCCAAGATACGAAATATTTCTTTGATTTGCCCCGACCTTTTGTCTGTAATATCTCTTCAATTTCAAATGCTTCTTCCGAGAGATTCTTTTTAACTGGACAAAGTTCTTGCTCGTAATAGATACCATCTATAATCTCGTCATTTAAATCTTGGAGAATGTATATAGGTGGCTGTCTCGCGGTTGAAACGTGTGCAATTTTGAATAATTCTAATGTCCAACCACTCTCGTAACCTTTTCGGAAAACTTTTGGTGCACGACTGATTCGGACAAGTTGACCAACTTTGTATTTCGGTTTCAAATTGATTATTTTTCTTCCATGCGTGTACCTTTTTGACAAGTTGTATCGGGCAGTGTCCGCATTTTGCAAATTGACACTTGCAGGTGTCATTTTTGTACCAGAATGTACCGTGTTATTGTAGGACTGAACTATAGGTTCAAGTATATCGATATATCTGCGTGTATTTTTGTGAGTAAAGTAACGCCATATACGATGTTTAATCATTTAAATCACGCGTTCCACACATGCAGCTTTGGCATCCGGATTGCAAATCAGATGAAACTCGATATTAAAATCTTTGAAAACATTTTGAACGACTTTTGCTTTAAATTCAGCCCCTTGGTGCGCCTGCACCATAATTGGCAATTTTTCTTGATTTTTGTTGAATATTTCACGCAGAGCTTGGGCCACTTTGTCACCAGATTTATCCTTTAATGGTTGGACCCATAAAAACTTACTCAACACATCGATTACAAATAAAACATACGTGTAATTGTCATTATAGGTACGTATCGAGCGGAAATCAGCCAAATCAACTTCAAAACAGTCATATATATTGGATACATTATATGTGCGTCGGGGAAAATTTTTTTTAACCATCTTGTGCATAGTAAACGCATTTTGTTCCGATAACCAATCAATTACTTTATTTTTACTGTATTTATTTTGAACCTTATTTAATAAATGACGTGCACCAGCATATGAAGAACTATGTTCGGGTTCATAATACAGTTTACTCAATGTTCTTTCCATTTTTTTTCTTATTTTTCTTAGTTATATTTTTTTTTTTGTTGCTTACTCCTCTCCTTGTGCACCACCACTTTTATTTGTTTTTTGTTTTTATCGGTTGAAATTTTATTCTTTTTTTTCTTATTCAAGCTTTTTGTATGTGCTCGAAAATCTTTTCAAATGTAATTTTGGAAATCATACAACAAGCGGTCACTAATGCAGCTATCCTTTCATCAGGTTCCGCGTCAAATGACAACATACGTGAGAATGCTTTATCAGCTAAAATACGATCGGCTTTACGTCTGTCCTTGCCTTTAGCAGCATATACCAAATCATGCTGCAAACAGGCCTTGTCCAACTGGTTCACACCTTGTTCGCCCCGATTCAAACGCTCTTCCAGATGACTGCCAGGGCCACAAAACTCAAGACCAGGAAAATTCATTTCAAAAGGTTTTAAATCAATCAAAGAATCGATAACGCTATTATTTTGCACGTCGTCTTAGATAATAGCTCCGATATTGGTAGCGTTACCGTTGTTGTTGTTGTTGAATGGATCATTTTCAAAATGTTCAGCAACAGGAATAATTATTTTTTCTGCGTCGTTTGCTGTTTGTGAGTCCATATTTAATAACGACTCTATCCTCCTCCCGGAAACGTTCAATTTGATTTCGCTCGAAATACCCTGGATCTGTGAATTAAATTCCGTCTATTTTTTTTCTTAGGAGTCGCTTCGCTGTCGTTATATCCGTCAGAGACGTCTTGAAACGTTAAACTATGATCCGATAACTGTACAGATCAATTGTCCTTTTTTTTTTTATTTTCTTTACTAGCCAGCGGTGTACTCACCATAGGTTGGTGAGAAGACGACGCTAGTGACGAATGCGGAGACGATAAATTCTGATGCGCCTCCTCCTCCTCCAATGTTTCACCTTCTCTCCAAAAATATTTATTTCCAATAAAAGATTCTGGTAAACCTGCAGCTCGAAGCGCGGAACAAAACTGACGTCTACCAGCAGCTGAGAATGTTTTTCTTGATCGCATCGCGTCGTTTACCAAGTCTACGATATTTGAGTCTGGGAGTAAAATACCACGCAGGCGTACTATACCCGTATAATCCCAAGTAACTGTATTAATTTTACGTACAAACGCTAAAAAATTTTCAGCTTTTTTACGAAATTTAGCGGGTACTGAATTCACAATTTCTTCGTCAATTTTTTTATTTTTTTTTTCGTCACCAGCTTCTAAATTATCTTGCATATCTGTAATTTCGGAATTTAAATTACTTTGTCTGTTTGATGCAAGATTCAAAAAACGCTGCAGAGTCTGTTGATATGCAATACTTTTTTCGCGATCGTCTTTATTGGACTCTAATATATCTCTCATCTCGGCATCCAGTCTACTCTGCGCAGTACCAGGTGTTTGGACAGTTTTTCCAGCAACCGATGTGACTGTAGATAAATCTTCCGGAACAAGAAGCATTTTACGCGCAAAATCCATTTTTTTACAAAAATTTATTTAATACAGCGGCAATTATTGGTGCCAAAAAAGCGGGTAAAAAACCACCACGTCCGTGCAGTACAAGTAGCTTTTTTTTACCCTTAAAGATGTCTACTCTTTGTTTATTTTTTTTTTGTTGTTATTTTTACTTTTGTAAACCAATAATCTCATTAGACGTGCATGTTTTTTGAGTTGGTTTTTTTCACTGGGTTTCAGCACCACGTTTCCCTTCAGTATGTTTAACGCGCATTCGCAAATACACTTGATAAAGTCTCGATTAACACTGTTCAGGAGCGCAATTCTCTGCTTACCCTCCAGGTACAGTAAAGCGCGTAAAAAATGTTTCTCGGATATTGGACATTTCCGAATACCACTACTTCTACTACTACTACTGTTGCTGGTTCTTTTTCCCGCCATTATATATAAATTAGCTGCTGGCGTCGTTGTCGAGAGCTACTGTTCTGCTTTAGCTTGGAGGTTTTGCCGTTAATAGGTAGATATACCGTCTGATGCAGAGCTTCGTGCGGAAAAATATTTGTTCGATAGCGTAAAACTTCAGGAGTCGACTGTTTCAGATCAAAAAGGAGATAACCATGAGGTTTATTAGTACCATCTATATAAGCTTCTTGTACAAAAAGCGGTTTTTCGGGGGATAACTGATGCGCCAAGTGTCGTATCTGTGATTTATCTCTCGGGTTTTTAAGTAGCACCAAGTAGTTTGAATTCAATGAAATGTCACGATGATTTTTACCTTTATGAAATAAATTCTGTGTGGTGAAAAAGACACTCGGATTGCCATGATGAATTCCTTTTGTAAACAGATTTAAAATATCATTGCAATCCGAGGCCTCGATTAAAAGATCGTCAAGAATCAAAATTTTTGCTAGATCCTTGTCATTTGATTAATCAGTTGGATTTGGCAAACCTTCGTAAAATTCAATGTTATCTCCAAGCGTCTTGTATGTGTCTTGCCACATTGAATAATAGAGTAAGATACGATCAAACGCCCTATCACTCATTTTATCCACATTGTTTAGGAAATTTTTTATAAAAACTGTCTTACCGGAACCTGTTAAAATTTAATATTTATTAACAATTAATACTATCACACCGACGTTGACGACGACGACGACGAAATCAGAAGAAAAAAAATACCTACCTGTTGGAAGTCTAACCATACAGGTCCAAGGATGTTTCCAAGCCCGATACTCATCATACATCATTACGATAAAGTCACAATATCGCTGCGAAAGCAAAGATTTGCTAGCGAAGCAGCGGCATGGGGACCCCCCCGCGCGCCGCCCTGCTGGGAGCCGTAACTACGCTTGCGCGAGCACAAATTAGGCTTGCGCGAGCACAAACGACGCTCGCACGAGTGAAACGTGACTCTGTAGCTTTTTTGAAAAAAAATCTCAAAGATAAAGAGAGAGAGAGAGAGAGAGAGTGAGGTAAGAAAATGATTTAGAACTTTTGTTTTAAAATTCAATTTATTTTTCATTGCTTATAACCAAATGGTTTACTCTTACATTGACTTACAAATCTACGCTTCGTAAATACAGGTTTACGAATTTTAGTTTCTTCTCTACTGACAACATCGTGAAACTGCGTTCGCCTTATTACACTACTGTTATGTATTTGTATACTTTCATAATTTACACCGTCACCGCCGCCGCAGCCGCCGCCGTCGTTACATACCATGGTTTTTATCGTATCGAAATTAACTTTTTGACTATTTTGATAATTTAACTTTATACCTTTGACTTTACATATCTGTACAAATAAACCATAATCTTTTTTCACTTCAAACGCGTAAAATTTGGCAGCTGCGGAGACAAACGATGTAATGTACGCGTTTGAACCGAAAACGGCTAATTCGTTGGTCAAATCACCGAGTAGCGGTCCCGTAGGTAAATCCGGAAGCTTGCTATCGGTAATGTAGATCGCTGAGTCGGTATCACAATAAATCGTGGATTCACCTAATTTTTCGAGGTAACTGTACAACTTTAGTCTAGCCTGTGATGTTACAAAAGCCACGATTACGACGTTAGCTGTATTCAAAGGGATGAAGGTATCTTCTTTAAAGCGTGTGCTTACGTATAGGGTGTTATCGTTTACTGGGACTATACCGCACACTTCAGTCATTGGGCTGGTCAAAAGCGCATGGAGATCGGAAGGGTTATCAACAATACTTGTCTGAGTTTTGTTTTCTTGTTGACCGAAAAATCCCCATAAAGAGTTTAAACATGTTTTCGCAACGACTCTGAAAGATGGATTTTTTTCGATTCGTGACCCATCTAATTCAATACCTTCCTTTTCTTTTATATATTTGACGTATTCATCCATGGTTGCAAATTCTTCGGGTAAACCGCTAGCCTCAGTCTTCAGTTTTTAAAACGTATCTATATATTCTGCAAATAAACCACCATTTTTGGATACAGAATCGTATTGGGTCATTTGATACTGCCGAATTTCATAAATAGTTTTGATCACGTAACCCAATTCAAGTGCTTTTTTCAATTCCAGAAATACCCAGGTGCCTTTGAAACACCGTAAATCCTCATTTTCGTGAATACAGTCGTTTTTGCACATCTCTTCACAAAGTTCTGCACAAACCGAACAAGAGTTTTCCGTGCATTTTTATCGGTAAAACCGGATGAAATAAATTTCTAGGTGGTAATATTTTACAATAAACAATACCCTCGACTTTTGTTATAAAATTTTCATAATTCTGACCGTTGAAGTCACGGCATTCGCTCTCACCTACATACAAAACTGGATGACGGAGAGGGAATTTACCAGTTTTACATATGTAGGGGTACAAAGATGTTACGTCCACGTATTTTATTTTTTCAACTTTTCTAGTTTCGTAAAATTTGACATAGTTTTCCGTTCTCCCGCCGTAAAAAGCATTTCTCGGATTTAATGGCGGTTCCCTCGTAAGGCTATGATTATCAATATAATCTCTCATTATGGCATCTCTCTTTAATTCAGTCCTAAATACGCATTCCCACTTTACGATGAGTCTGTAATTGTTTGCCCGAATTCGATTACAGATGGCCATGGTTCTACTAAAACGATTCTCCATGGTATCGCTACTTTTTCCCGACAAAGGCTGATCCCTATTTCTTTGATAGCAAAGAATACAACCATGCCAATAGCATCCCATCATTTGTAAACATATACCGTTATGTGTTTCATCTGAGTTTGGTGTGCAGAAACCATCTACCTTCACATTGATCGGTAATCTTATTTCTCTGCATCTACCAGCATGTAAAATTTGACGACCTAATTCTCTTTCCATCCAGACAAACCACTGAAGGGCAATAAAAGACTGATTATCGCTAAACCGATACCCCTTAGGAGGTAAAATTGCTATGGTATCTGTTTTGAGAAAATTTTTTCTATACACCTTCATACAAGTGCTAGCAATTGTAGTAGCTTCAAGGAATGGACATACTCTACCAATTTCTAAAAAAGATTTTCTAAATTTTAAACACGATAATTTCAAGATATTAACGTCGTTTTCGCAGTACATTTCAATATCCTTTTGAAAGTTAAAAATATAACCTAAATTTTTCAATTCTTCGTACCAAACTAAAAATGTTTCTCGTTTTTCACACGACATACTGTTAATCAAATAATAGCTAATATCAGGTAAAGGCCCCGGTAATTTTGATTTTCAGGGGTATTAAATAAGTGAGGAAAATCACTTTTAATCAGATCAGGTAAACCGAATACCTTGGGTAACGCGCTAAGAGGCATATGAAAATAATTGAGACTATCAATAAATTTGACCTTTTCTATGGCCATCAATACAATTTTCGTACCATTAAGAATTAATCTGGGTCTCAAATGACTGACTGTCAAAACCTTGGCTGTTGTGTGCAATACATATTGTTTTAACAAATTTTTTTCTAGGTAACAGGGCCAACTCGGCGAATCTTCTAATGGGCTCATTTTTGAATATGTGTCGTCGGATCCCACATGCAGGACAGGAAACCAAATTAGTGTCATATTCCAAACATAAAGTACATACTTGGTGTACAATACATAAGTTTGGTTCGTGAATTTTAACTAAAACGTTCCCTTCTAAAGTTTCTGATTGAGTAGTTTCAAAATCGTAAAATAAAAAAACTACTTTGGGCTCATCCTCCTCCTCTTTTTTTGCCAAACGCTGCATAAAACATAAATGATTAATCTCTGCTCGTTTCATACAGGTGTTACAAAAAATTTTGTTACAATTATGTTTCAAAGTATCATCTGATCTAATCAATTTAAGACAGGTTGGACAATGTTTCACGCTTTCGCAAACGGATCCGTTATTCTTATACGAACCAGGTGCTTTGTGATTTTCAAAACATTTTTTACCTACAAATTGCCTGCTACATTTCGTACAATTTATAAGCTTTTGAAACATAATCGATACACAGGGAGGCATTTGAAAACATTTGTAAAATCTGTTTGAGCATCTGTGGTATTTATCATCTGAATATTTTTTATTACAAGGTACACAATATAATCTCGAACCCGCTGCTGCGTTAAGATTTAAAATTGGTCTATAATGATTTGTACGCACAAAGTACATAATTCTAAGTATATAAAAAATTTCCGAATCACTATCCAAAACGTATCTCTCATCGTCATAAATCGGTAACTCACCCTTACCGAAATTTATATCGTCATAAACCACGATGCATACACCCTGGTGAGCTAAATAAATTTGAAATTGATGAATCTCATTTAAGCCGCAACCGGCATCAGGAATATTTACGCCAGCATCGCGCTCTAATTGTCTGGCTGCAAGTTTCTGCAAATTGCCTCCTTTTCTTATTTTTTTCCAATTTTCATGTAAAACGCCGCTTCTCCATTGACCTCTCTTTGCATTTACTAAAGCCGTACAAAGAGATCTCGAAAAACACGATTTGTCACTTTTTATTCTTGAAATTGATCTTTTGTTCACATCAAATAAACTTAGTGAAGTCAATGGTACCCTACCCCTACCTGAAGGTACACGTACAATAGTGGTTAAAATATTCAAACCTCCGTCGTTAATGTCAAAACTTGTTGAGCTCTGAGCCACGCTTTCAATCAGAGTTATTATATCGTAAAGATTAAATCTATCCGCCGGACGAAAAGATAACCAAAGAGGTTTATTTAATTTTTCCAAACGTATTTCAAATCCTATATAGTCATTTGGTAATGAATCTTTTATTACCAAGTCGTGTAACTCTTTCATACAATTTTTAAACCAAGTCTCGATATCGTTCACGTCTGTCGGCGGTTTTTTCAATTTAACACAAATTTCACGACCTGTCAGGTTGAATCGCTTATAACTACGTACAATTTCACTTATTATAGTTAATCGGCTATTATTTTCTGCTCCCAAAAGATCAAGATTTCTAAAGCCATGACCATGTTGCACTGAAAGACATTTACTTTCTTTTAGAATGAAAAACAAGAAAAAAAACATTTAAAAATTTATGACCTGATAAGCTCATATCTGCTGGATCAAAGCTGTTATATTCATCGCCAGATAATGGTAAATCAAGTAAGAATGGATAATCTTCAAAAACCCTAGCAGGTATAAGATTTACGATATTATGAGCATCGACGTTGTCAGGTTCAGCTACTTGATTATCATTGTATTTACTGCAACCTGCTTGTGAATTTTCATAAACCGTGCCGACGTAACTTAATTTGAGGAGTTCTAGATTTTTTTTAAATTAAATTTTCATATCAATTCGTCAAAAAGTAATAAATACTCTTAAAAATAAATTTACCGGTTTTGTTTAATGCCTTTTTTTGTGATTTATTGTTTTCCAAAGCCTTGTCGTTTATCATCTCCAAATTATCAGCGCCAACGACTGAACTTTTTGTTATATTTTCATAATTATCACAGTCACTATTACGACATGTAGATCCAGGTTCACCAAAATTACAACCAACGTGATCTAGAATTAGTTTTTTAATTAAATTTCTACAAATATCAACATAAAGTTATTCAATATAAATTTTACATCAGATAGGATTAAGTGTTGAAAAACTAAAAAAGACACTATTTATGTTCAATATTTGACAATATCGGGTGATCGTACCTAAAATATGTTCTTTTTAAATAAAACTTTGTCAGGAGAGAATAATTTAAATAAGGTACAATTTTATCTTCATATTTGACAATATAGAGTGATCGTGCCTAAAAAAGTTTAATGTAAGTTTAAGGAAAAAATAATTTAAAAAAAGGTACTATTTTTATAATAGTCAGGTTAGCATTAACCTGGAAAACATTAGCCGACTGGTGGACATTAACTATTTGGTATTAAAATGGATAACATTAGACAAAATTGCAGCCAGCGTGATCTAAAATTAGTTTTTTAATTAAATTTTTTCTAATATCAACATAAAGTTATTCTTTAAAAATTTTACATCAGAGATAGTGTCAAGTGTTTGAAAAACTAAAAAAGGTACAATTTATGATCTATATTTGACAGTATAGGGGGTGATCGTAGCTAAAATATGTTCTTTTATAATATAATCTCGAAAAGAAAGATAATTTAAATAAGACCCAATTTTATCTTCATATCTGACAATATAGAGTGATCGTACCTAAAAAAGGTTAATTTGTAATATAGCTTTGTAATGTAAAAATAATTTAAATAAGGTACAATTTTTTATAGTAGTCAGGTATGCATTAACCTGATCAAAATTAGTAGGTAGGCGGGCTTTAATATTAGTACCCAGGCGGACATTAACTATTTGTCGGATATCTGATATAAAAAATTTACATGAAAAAAAATTATAATTCCGTACAGAATAGTAATAGTACCATAATTCAAAAACTTTCCCTGAATCCATAAAAGAGCAACTGAATATTAAAAAAAAAAAAGAAGGCAAACGACCTCTATCGTCAAAAAAAAAACCACCAAATTTTCAACAAAAAAATTTTTTAATTTCAAAAAATCCCGAAAATTTCACCTGATAATTTTTTTTCTAAATTTTGGTTTAATTAAAAAATTAGATCACCTAACTAACAAAAATGACAACAATTTCCAAAAGGTTTAAAAGATTCAACTCAAATAAATTTCTAGCAATTTCCGATCGATCCATTAAAATTTATGCATAAACTTGATCTTAGTAGGTAAGCGGGCTTTAATATTAGTACCCAGGCGGACATTAACTATTTGTAGGATATCTGATATAAAAAATTTACATGAAAAAAAAATTATAATTCCGTACAGAATAGTAATAAACAAACTTTACCAAATGAATCTCCAACATCCGGTACCTGGATGTCCATAAATGCATCATTGAAATCATCCGCAAACTCTAGGATTCATTGAAAATTTTTTTTTTAAATAACATTGAATAATTTTTTTTTATTTTTAAGACTCACGTATTCTTGACTCGTATTTTCTCATAAAAGATTTAAAATACTGAAGATTATTTTGTCCTCTTATTTTCAAAATATCACCAATAAGTATAATTACTTGGTCATTATCAAATTCACTTAAACTTAGTCTTTTACAAATTACACGTAATGTAGAGTAAGTACAATGACTCAAAATTAATTTCATTTTTCTTAAAATAAATTCTGGGGATTTATTAATTATTTTAGCACGCCACATTGAATCACAAAATTTACGAAAGCTAGGTTCTCTGCTATAAGCAATTCTCGATAAAATTCTAAAAATTTTCAATAATAAATTTTTGGTTGACATTTTTTCACAAAAATAAAAAAGATCAACCATTAATGAATATTCAACGGTAACTAACTAAATATTTCCAAACTGTGTAATTTATAAGACATGGTATTTTTAGTGTCATTGATTAACTATAAAAATCCTAGAATTTCAAGGTATGATTTGTTCTAATTATAAATTTTTATTTATTAAAAAAAATTTATTCATTAAAAAACAATCAGCAGATTTTTTAAAACAATAAAAAATAACTCTCTTTATGCTTACAAGGTTACAAGAGTATATTTTCTAAATATCTAATTACTGGATGCATACGCAAAATATTTACAAGGCAATATTACAATTATAAATAAAAAAAAACATAGCTAGCAAATTTTTTATATAAAACATAATATCCCTGGACAAGATTGTTTAATTTACAAGCTAAGAACATCCCATATTACATGTAAATATTTTAGTCTCAATTAAATCGTAGAATCATCCACAAAAAAGTAATGACAGATATACACGAATTCATCTTAGATGAAATAATAAAGTTCGCGAATCAAAGTGAAAAAATAAGTGAAGAAAAGAATAAAGAAAGTGAAAAGAATAAAGAGTGTGATAAAGATAAGTCAAAAAATCTTGAAAGAGTCGTGAAAATTTAAAAAAAAAGAAAAAAAAACCAAAAAAGTTAGCAAAGCAACCAAAAAAGTACAAGACTGTTTAATCTGCCTGCCGCAGATTTTAGCCGCGCTAACATATTTTAACGAAGTGGTAGAGTTGGATTAATAAACTTTAACTTAAAAAAAAAAAAAAAAAAAATGACTGACAACATATACAGGATTAAGACCACGTTGATGAATTCTCGTTCAACTCCAGAAACAATAATGAGGTTGCTAGGTATTCTAGATGGTATACCTATGAATATAGATATATTGGAAGAAACCAAAATATGGGCGCCAGTTTACGAATTAAGGCGCCATGAAAAAGAAACCATCAGTACTACCGCAACTTCATTATTCAGGAAGTGGCGGGTTATATATAAAAGCCAGAAAATACAATTCAATGAAGTGTCTTCCAGCGGGCTACTATTCTCGCCCGCGTCCTTTGATAACAGTAGCGACCCGCATGAAGGGTTAGCAAGTCCCGACCCGCATGAAGGGTCGGATAGTGACGAGGACATTATAGTGGTTGATTAGGTACAAATAAACAGTTTTTAAAAAATTTTAGTTTAAGTTATTAGTGTAAGAGTTTTTTTTGTACTCTAAGGTTAAAAAATATAAGTTTAAATTTAAATACATGTTTTAAGGATAAGTACGTTTCAAATATCATGTAAAATAAAAAATTTTTTAAATTTAAATATAAACCTTAATGTTAAATAAATAATAATTTTAAAAAATTATATTTTATGGTGTACCTAATATTTAAGTTGAGATAAAAAAAAAATAAAAATTTATTATTTATCTCCACATATCTTATATCATTTCAAGATAAAAACTTTATCCCTATCCTACCGTACAAAATATACAATAAATCTACTGATTGTTTATTTTTTTGCTGACTGATATTTTTATAATTATATCTTTCTCAATTAATTTATTAATTATATAATATTTTTTAATTAATTTTAAACAATTATTTTAACGTCTATTTTTTAGCAATTCAATAATAATTTAATCGTTTATATAAAATAACCCACATTTAAAAAACAAAAAAAAATATTATTTATGTCCTATCCTACCGTACACAATATACAATAAATCTACTGATTGTTTATTTTTTTGTTGACTGATACTTTTATAATTATATCTTTCTCAATTAATTTATTAATTTTATAATATTTTTTAATTAATTTTAAACAATTATTTTAATGTCTATTTTTTAGCAATTCAATAATAATTCAATCGTTTATATAAAATAACCCACATTTAAAAAACAAAAAAAAATATATTATTAATGTCCACATATCTTATATTATTTCAAGATAAATCGTCTTTAAAAAAAAAATGTTCATATATGTAACAATAAATTTGCTGATTTTTTCCTGACTGATACTTTCATAACTAAATAACATAACTATACCAAGGTTATTTCCGGTATGTATAATTTAATTAATATCAAGGTTTTTTTTTCCAAGGTTTTTTGTCTCTTGTCCCATAGTGACTATTATACTACTAATGAAATTACAAATTAATAGTTTTAAGTTCAACTTACAATACAAACTTAGTGGCTCAGGTTAGTTTTCTAAAAGCTGAATCCTTGATCACTTTGACACTAGACTAACGAACTGGATATAGAAATAACTTTAGAATCCAAAACTAGAATGCATAGCAAATTGTTCTCCTTTTATATATTTTATCCACGTGTTTTTTACACGTGCCGAGAGTATTTTTTGGCGATTTTATAATGTATGACCTTGCTGGATTGATATTTTTTCTAATATAATTTCCCAATATACAGTTTTTAATAAGATCTTTCTTAATATTTGCTCTTCTTTTTATTAAAAATATAATAGACAATTTATTCATATTTAATCTATTTCGTTATTAAATTGTTGCAAAATATTTTATAGACATTTCTTATATTTATTTTAACATTTTAAAACATTTATTTAATATTTTGAAAATCCAAGTGTAACCTTGAATTATATATGTCCAGCAATGGTCAGAACGTTATACAAGTATAAAAAAAAAATATATAATTTTGCAGTCTGTAATATGAAAAAAATAATAACTTTTATTTTAGATTTTCTGTGCTTTTATATATTCAAAAAAATTGCCATTGTAGTAAGTTTAGCTTAAGTCGGCTGTCCCAATTATGAAAAAGTAAAAAATTAAAAGAATTTCAATCGGTCGTTAAATATATTTTGGTCCTTTATAATATGAAAAATCTAAAAATATTTATCTTAGAATTTTAGTGCTTCTATATTGTTAACTCTGCTATATCGGTCCCAAGCCCGGAGCCTCATAAGGCTGAGAAAGGAGGAGGGTAGTTCAGGCCGCCTTTTTTCAAGGATGAACTAGAATCAAGGATATAGGATATAGCTCTCTGGAACAACTGAGGCTGCCCTATAAATCGGGTCTCATGCCTTGCATTTCTCCGGAGACATGCTTTATGCTGTACCCCATGTGTTCTTTGTTAGGAATGCCGCAGACTGATCATATTTATCCTATAAGCGGTTCTGGAATAACTGAGGCTGCCCTATAAACCGGATTTTATGCCTTGTCTTTCCCTCGAGCATTCATGACAAGCATGCAGCCGTAGACTGCTATCCTCAAACTATTCTTGAGGAAGAGGCACCTTAAAGGGGCTCCAAGGTTTTCTCAAACCAAAGTGCGATTTAAGCTACATACAGGGTTGCCTTAGACCTAACGTATTGGCTCTTAGCTTGGGAGAATTCTACCTCGAGCACAACGACGTAGCCGATTAAAGAAAGTCGCGAGTCCCACTAAATCATTACTGCAGGTTGTATTTTCTGGTTTAGTAATGTGTGAATGTGATGGGTTATTGGGTTATTGGGAAGTGGAATTGTCATCAGACAAGGAGTAGCAATCAATTTTTTTTCAATTTTATTTTTTTTTTTTTTTTTTTTTTTCTTTAGGTTTAGAAATGTGTGAAGGTGATGGGTTATTGGGCGTCTACCTTTGGAATCAATGTCGTCTGGTTCCAGAGTAAAATCTGACATCAGTCCTCATGATTCCACTGATAGATAGCTGACCTGTTCCATGACAGAAATAAAACATTGTGGAATGGTAGCACACATGGAGGTGCAAACACTTCAACTGTTAGATTGAGGATTGGTGTTCCCTCGCGTCACCGCCTCTCAATCGAAGTCTGTTACATGTCGGATTAATAATTGTATGTGATGCCATCAGACGTGGTGGTGAAACCCCCCCGATCTGTAGGACTTTTATTACTGGATGGACGCTGTAAGCTGATAGATCTCTGTCAGAGATTAACGTAAATCCTTTAATAATTCTCTGAAGGGTACTCTTACCCAACTAAGGGCCCTTTTTCCAGGGACACAGGCTTATTTTATGAACAATGCTAGATAAATACAGTGAATTACTCCAGGTTGATACCCCTCTTATAGAGGATAATGCAACCTCTGATTCCGATCAAGTGGAAGCCTTGGTGGTCAGAGCCGGAGACACGGATTCTGGGAGTCTCCAATTTAGCATTTTCCAGCAGCAAAGGCAGAACATCACGCCCACAGAGCAACAACATCTAGCTGCTGAAGAAAAGACTGCAAGGGTAGTCTTAACTAGGCTAGAGGTCAAGCATTCCTCCTGCAAATCCTCAATGGAAGGTGATATAAGCGCAAAATGTGGCGCCCAAAAAGGTTCAAGCAATAGCTTGATACGGCCTTCTATTCTGAAGGACCAGAGATAATATTCGTTGCCTAATGTTAGCGAAGTTGGGCTTGATGCCGAAGGCAAGAAGGAAGAAAATATAGAAAGATATCTCCGGGAGTCAAATAAATATAACAAGGCGGGCATTGAAATCCACGCAAACATGGAGAGAGATATTACTCAGATGAGAGACTCAGTCAAAGTACAGAAGAACTGTAATATGACTGTCAAAAAAGGCATAGCTCAGTTTGAAAAATATTTAGCCAGGCTAAAGATAATTTTTGAACCGCAGCAGGAGATTTTAAATGGAAAACAAAAACCCGAATTTCCTATACAGGAAGCATGAGGGACTATGACTGGAAAAGGAAAGAAGAGGGCTCGGATTGCGTCGCAAAGCCCAACTGGAAAAGAGAATACAAAAAAGAGACCGGCGCAGAAAACGTCTCCGAAACTCCCTCTAAAGAAGACCTTCGCTAACGTGGTGATGTCTCCTCCGAAATATAAGGATCAGGAGGGGGCTAAGGTAGCTTCTGGCCAGCAAACGCGGCCAAAGGATGTAGCTACAGACACCCCCCCCCCTCCAGATGAGGATGATTTTGTTGCCGTTAAAAGCAAAGGTTAAAGCAAAAAGGAATAGAAGGAAAAGAAAAAAGAGTTTGAAAGAAAGGAGGCAGAGGCTCGTAAAAACCAAGAGCAGAAAAAGAAGAAGCAGCAGGAGAAACAGCAGCAGCAGCCAAAAATAACTGCAACAGCAGCAGACCACCGGCAGGGGGCAGAGAATAAAAGAAGAAAAAAGAAAAAACCTAACCATAAAGATCAGAGGCCTAGATGGTACTACTGGCAGCGACGAAGTAAGGCAGGTGGTAAAGGAGGCAACCAAGCAGCAAAACGATGACGTCATAAAAGTCGCTATCTTCAAGGCTAAGGGAACTAAGGCGAATATGGCGGTCTTAGAGCTACCAGAGGCCGCCGCACTAAAATTGACCAATAAAGGCCGGCTAAATAATGGCTAGTCTAATTAGCAAGTGCGCTTGAGAGCCGAGGTTATACGGTGCTTTAAGTGTCTTGGTTTCGGCCACAACCAGTGGTCATGTAAGGTCACCGACCGAAAAATTGCGTGTTTTAAAAGTGGCGTTCAAGGCCACAAGTCAGAAAAATGTTCTGTGGAGAAAGCAGAATGCTTCCTCTGCAGGGAAAGTACAAGGCCAAGACCGACCACCTCCAAGGATGCGGAGCATGTTAGTGTTATCGGGAAGCACTTACGGCAAGGAAGATAAAGTGTCATCGGTAATGTTCGGAGTCCTGCAAGGGAATATGATCAAAACCATTCTTACTGACCTTTTGCTCGATTAACTCGCGAGCGAGACAGACTCTAGCCTCGTCTTGCTATCCGAGCCGCTTCGCAATAGGAACCAGCAATTCTGGTTAACCGATGACACAGGCCGGTGCGCTATATAGCTATGAGGTCGCGCTCAGACGTCTATTTCCCGATAAGGGTAAGGAAACTGCCACGTCTGGGCAATGTGCGGTGATACAACTTTCATTAGTTGTTATTTGTCACTGAATGACACTATTGGAGTGTTCACCGCAAAGTTGGCCTCTTTGGAGGAAACGATAAGGGAAGACTCTAGCAATATCATATTTGCCGGAGACTTAAATGCCAGGGCCGTGGAATGGGAAAATGCCAACCACGAACCGTAGGGGAACGTTGATCCTAGAGATGGCCGCTAGAACTGAACTGGTGGTTATGAACTCTGGGAACAATCCAACCTACGTAAGGCCAGGCTTTGGTGAATCGATTCCTGACGTCACTTTTGCCTCGGCCGGGTTTGCAGGAAGAGTGGGTGGTTGTAGGGGTGATGGATGGAGCCAATGGCAGTGACCATAATTACATCACCTTCAAAGTGCGTGATAGGGTCGTTAATCGGCCCCCGTACAAAAAGCGCCCACTAGGCTGGAATGTGTCAAAGATGAACGAGGACCGATGTGGAATATCTTCGTAAAGAGTCCTCGTCTATCCTAGCTTGGCATGGAGGACCGATCACCCCGGGAGAGGCAGAGACTCTTGTCAAGAGGGTAACTGCTCTTCTGAGGGGAGCTTGCGATGCCTCTATGCCGCGTAAACGGCCCTGGAAGGGTAAAAGAAGCGTGAACTGGTGGAATGAAGAAATTGCGGAGTTTAGGTGGGTCTGTCAAGGGGCACGCAGAAGACGGCATGGCCACCTAGAGCTGGCTACGCGCTCTGAAGAGTACAAGGAAGCTCAGCAAGGCGCGCTGTCTTCGGTCGCGAAGAGATGATGTCAACAGCGATCCGTGGGGCCTGGGATATAAGCTTGTCATGGGCAAACTTAAGTTCGGGTGTGACAACACGATGGATGAAGCAGCGACCAAAAGAATAGTGGACGCTCTGTTCCCAGATCATCCAAACCAACAACACCCGGTTTTGGATTTTCCGTGGGAGCAAGTTTCGCTATTTAGCGAGGCAGAGATGCCTTAGGCAATTAGGTCAATGAAAAATGGGAAAGCGCCAGGACCAGACGGAATACCCGCGGAAGCTCTTAAGGCGCTGCAAAGGTAATCCCTGGTCTCCTCCTTGGCATGTTTAATGCGTGCCTCGTTGCAGGCGTCTTTCCAAGGGACTGGAAAGTGGCCCGCCTGGCTCTGATAAGCAAGGGAAAGGGTGAACCAGGATCTTCATCATCTTACAGACCATTGTGTATGTTAAATACCATTGGCAAGGTGATGGAGAGCATGGTCAGAGGAAGATTGCGGCAGGCAATTAGGGAAGCGGGTGACCTTAGCGACGATTAACACGGTTTTCGTGAGGGGCGTTCCACGATCGGTGCCATCGAGCAGGTCGTGAAGGTGGTTATGAGGGCCAGACAAGTACGGCCGGATATTAAACCGGACGTTCTGCTTTTCACGTTGGATGTGAAAAACGCATTCAACTCGGCTAAGTGAGACGATATGTTGCACTCCCTCGAGCAGGTATTCAGAGTTCCAGATTATCTGAGAAATATACTCAGAGACTACCTCCGGGATCGATACCTGCGCTTGGACACGCTCGATGGCACAAGAGGTAAAGTATTAAGCGCAGGCATAGCGCAGGGTTCAGTTCTGGGCCCTGATCTGTGGAATGCCTTTTACGACGGCTTGCTAAAGATTGAGCTTCCGGATGGATGCTCCAAGATCGGATACGCGGATGATGTTGCTCTAACTATAACAGCTCGAGAGATAGAGGACCAGCAGAATACCTTGGATGAGGCCATGCGCCTTATCAATAGCTGGATATTAGATCACGGACTCAGACTGGCAGTTCCGAAAACGGAAATTGTCGACAGTCAACTCCATCTTGCTCTACGGTGCAGAGGTGTGGGCGTACAAAAGCCGCATAAAAAAGTACTGCAAGAAACTAAAGGCAGTACAGAGGCAGGGGGCACTTCGAATCGCTTGCTCGTACAAGACTGTATCAGAACCAGCGATCCAGGTGGTGGCTCGGGTGATTCCTATCGATCTGCTTGCCTTGGAAAGGCAGGCGATATATAACCATGAGGAAGAAGAGCGCTGCGTAGCTTTCGTTCGCGCTCGCTCCCGCACAATGGAATGTTTGCAGTATAGGTGGAATGATGACCCGAGGGGACGTTGGACGCACCGCCTTATTATCGACTTGGAAAGCTGGATGAACCGTGATCATGGGGAGGTAGACTTCTACCTCACACAGTTCCTAACTGGTCATGGTTATTTCCGCGATATGCTTTTCAAGTGGCGCAAGGTGGCATCTCCGGAATGCTTGCATTGTCCGGGCGAGCCGGATACCGCTGAGCACACCTTTTTTAGGTGTCCTCACTTCGCTGAGGGGCGACCGCCTTTTGATGAATGGAGGCCAGAAGGAGTCATCCCGTAAATGCTGCGCAGTACTGTGACCTGGTATAGTGTGGCAGAGTACGTACGGGCGACACTGATTAGAAAAAAAAGAAGGTTTCCTCTCGTAGGAAACTCTCCTCCTTTATTGACCGGGTATTTCGAAAAAATGCCTTGTCTGCATATTTTCCGGACCGAAGTAACACCTAAACAGGGAGTCCCGGTCTGGATTCTATGATATTTTTAAAAATTCAGGAGGGTGGTGAGTTTAGTGGGTATTGTAATTCCTCCTCAGTTATACTGAGTATCTGGGCAACCAAAAATTTGAGGTTGAGTCCCACATAACCAAAAAAAAAAAAAAGTGCTTCTATATTGTTGGCTATAAAATTGATATTGAAAAAAAAAATAATTTAGATGTTGGATGTCCTAGTTATGAAAAAATAGAACAAAAAAATCTAATTCATAGTGAAATTCATATTGGCTGCCTTCAATCTGATAAATATTTCAAAAATTTGAGATTACACTGTTAGCAGTTTCACTTATCAATTACAACAAAAAAATAAAATATAGATGAGGGTTGTCCCATGTAAGAAAAAAAATATATTTTTGCTGTTTGTAATATGAAAAAAATAATAACTTTTATTTTAGATTTTCCGTGCTTTTATATGTTCAAAAAATTAACATTGTAGTAAGGTTATGTTAATTTGGCTGTCCAAATTATGAAAAAGTTAAAAATTAAAAAAATTTCATTCGGTCGTTAAAATTATTTTGGTCCTTTATAATATGAAAAATCTAAAAATATTTATCATAAAATTTCAGTGCTTAAATATTGTTGACTAATTGATATTGAAAAAAAAAATAATTTAGATGTTGGATGTCCTAGTTATGAAAAAATAGAACAAAAAAATCTAATTCATAGTGAAATTCATATTGGCTGTCTTCAATCTGATAAATATTTCAAAAATTTGAGTTTACAATTTTAGCAGTTTTACTTATCAAATATAACAAAAAAATAAAATATAGATGAGGGTTGTCCCAAGTAAGAAAAAAAATATATTTTTGCTGTCTGTAATATGAAAAAAATAATAACTTTTATTTTAGATATTCTGTGCCTTTATGTATTCAAAAAATTTACATTTTAGTAAGGTTAGGTTAGGTTGGCTGTCCCAAGTATAAAACAGTAAAAAATTTAAAAAAAATTATTCGGTCGTTAAATATATTTTGGTCTTTCATAATATGAAGAATCTAAAAATATTTATCTTAGAATTTCAGTGCTTCTATATTATGGGCTAATTGATATTGAAAAAAAAAAATAATTTAGATGTCGGCTGTCCTAGTTATGAAAAAATCAAACAAAAAAAATTAATTCATAGTGAAATTCATATTGGCTGTATTCATTCCGATAAATATTTCAAAAATTTGAGATTACACTGTTGGTAGTTTCACTTATCAATTCACAACAAAAGAATAAAATATAGATGAGGGTTGTCCCAAGTAAGAAAAAAAAATATATTTTTGCTGTCTGTAATATGAAAAAAATAATAACTTTTATTTTAGATATTCTGTGCTTTTATATATTAAAAAAATAGACATTTTAGTAAGGTTAGGTTAGGTTGGCTGTCCCAAGTATGCTTCTATATTGTTGGCTATATAATTAATATTGAAAAAAAAAAAATAATTTAGATGTCGTCTGTCCTAGTTATGAATAAATCAAACTAACAAAAATTACTTGATTGTGAAATTCATATTGGCTGTCTTCAATCTGATTAATTTTTAAAAAATTTGAGTTTACACTGTTGGCAGTTTTACTTATCAAATATAACAAAAAAATAAAATATAGATGTCAGTTGTCCCAAGTATGAAAAAAAATATATATTTTTGCTATCTGTAATAAAATAAAAATTAAAAAAATTTCATTCAGACGTTAAATATATTTTGGGCCTTTATAATATGAAAAATCTAAAAATATTTATCTTAGAATTTCAGTGCTTCTATATTTTTGGCTGATTGATTTAAAAAAAAAATCTTATAACCGATTTGTGTAAACACAACCTGAATGCATGGAACATGTTTATTTCCACCTGAGGACTAGGTATAATACAAATGTTACTCAACATTAGAAAAAAATTTTCTAATTTTATAATTTGTAATTATCACCTGGAATATGCAAAAATAATAACATTTATTTTAGATTTTCTGTGCTTTTATAAATTCAAAATTAGACATTGTAGACACACAATTATGAAAAACTAAAAAATTAAAAAAATTTCGGTCATTAAATATATTTTGGTCGTTTATTATATGAAAATAAATATATCGGTCGTTAAATATATTTTGGTCCTTTATAATATGAAAAATCCAAAAATATTTCTCTTAGAATTTCAGTGCTTCTATATTGTTGCCTAATTGATATTGAAAAAAAAAAAATAATTTAGATGTCGGCTGTACTAGTTATGAAAAAATTAAAAAAAAAATTACTACATAGTGAGATTCATATTGGCTTTCTTTAATTTGATAAATATTTCAAAAATTTTAGTTTACACTGTTGGCAGTTTTACGTATCAAAAAAACAAAAAAATAAAATATAGATGTCAGTTGTCCCAAATATGAAAAATAAAATATATTTTTGCTGTCTGTTATATGAAAAAAATAATAACATTTATTTTAGGTTTTCTGTGCTTTTATATATTCAAAAAATTGACATTGTAGTAAGGTTAGTTTAGGTCGGCTATCCAAACTATGAAAAAACTAAAAATTAAAAGAATTTCAATCGGTCGTTAAATATATTTTGGTCGTTTATAATATGAAAAATCTAAAAATATTTATATTAGAATTTCAGTGCTTCTATATTGTTGGCTAATTAATATTAAAAAAAAAAAAAATAATTTACATGTCAGCTGTCCCAAGTATGAAAAAAAAAATAAATTTTTGCTGTCTGTAATATGAAAAAAATAATTACTTTTATTTTACATTTTTTGAGCTTTTCTATATTCAAAAAATTGACATTGTAGTATGGTTAACTTAGGTTGGCTGTCCTAATTATGCAAAAATAAAAAATTTAAAAAATTTATTCGGTCGTTACATATATTTTGGTGCTTTATAATATGAAGAATCTAAAAATATTTATATTAGAATTTTAGTGCTTTTTATTGTTGACTAATTCATACAAAAAAAAAAAAATTATTTAGATGTCGGCTGTCCTAGTTATGCGAAAATCAAACAAAAAAAAATTACTTCATAGTGAAATTCATATTAGCTGTTTTCAATCTAATAAAATTTTTAAAATTTCAGTTTACGCTGTTGGCAGTTTTATGTATTAAAAAAACAAAAAAATAGAATATATATTTCGCAAATCACGCACACAAGCTTGGAATCTTTACATATAAAATTTGTTCTCAAAGCTTCTAGAAGCTTGTAGAAAGAATATCACTTTTCGCGCGCATTCTTTATTTTATAATATTTAAGTTTTTATATCATTTAAATATTTTAATTATTTTTATTACATATTTTTATGATTTTAAATATATTTTACATTAATCCTTTTTTAGTTAATTATTATTTATCATTATAAAAATATCTCAGAAACTAATTTACATTTTGACATACTTATAAACTAAATAACATACTTATGAACTAATTAACTTCCTTATTAAGTAATTATATAATTTAATTTAATCCAATAAATTAATATTTAGATTAAATTAATACTTAGGAGGCTGAGGGTTACCCTAGATAATTAAATACATGCTGGAAACTGCTGCCATTTGAGTAATATTTGATTATCATTAAATAATATAAATTTAGGAGTTTATAATTGTATTGATACATATATTGATTTAAATCGCGATTTCGATATTTTATATACTTATGCGTGTGTATGATGCAACACACGTATAAGTAAGTAGAATTAAATGGTTTTTTCATGCATTATTCATAAATATTTACATATCTTAGGGGTGGAGACATTTGGTATGTTACAATCTTTCATAAAAATCCTACAATAAAGATTGAAATTTTTGCAATATTTTCGGCTGTTTTATATTATATTTTTTTTTTTTTATTAAACACATTAGTGAGACGAACCATTTACATTTTTTCATAAACAATTTAATTAAGAAATATTATAAATGATACTTTATAATTTAATAAGTTATAACTATTTTATATATGAAAAAATCTAAAAATTTTATTATGGAGTAAAATAGATGTCGGCGGTCCTATATATAAAAAAAACCAAAAATTATTAAAATTTAACTATATAGTGAAATTCATATTGGCTGTCTACAAAATGAAAAAATTACAAAAATTTCAATATACAGTGTGGAACACAATTACCGCAGTTATTTACATTGCTTTAATACATGTTAGCAATATAAAAATTCGCGGTAATTGTTTTCCACCCGGTATATTGTCAGCAGTTTTATACATGAAAAAAATCAAAAAATTTCACTTTGAAATAAAATAGTTCTCCTTTGTCTTGTATTTGAAAAAAATAAAAATTAAAAAAATATTTAATTTTTAATAAAGTTCATATCGTCTATATCTACAACATAAAAAAACTGAAAAATTTCATTATGGAGTAACATTGATGTAAGGTATCCTACATATGAAAAACCAAAAATTAATGAAAATTTCACTAAATAATTAAATTCATATTGGATGTCTAAACATTCGCTCAACATGCTCTCGTATTCATGATACAAGGACGAACTAATGTCTATAAACTTAACAAGGAAATAAAATTATAAATAAAGATTCAATAAGTTTATAGATTTTGCTAAGACGTATCCGTATGTATGGAAATACAATAGTTGTAAAATTTAATATCAAAACCTCGAATCTCACAAAGAGTATTAAGGCTTCATTAAAATATTCCATTTTATGAATGCATATTATTACTTATAAAGTTTCACTTGTAAAAATATGATTCTTAAATATTATTTGTTTCTCAAACGGAATTGAAAAGTGATTTTATTTTGATGATTTAAAGCGGTGTCTGAACTATTTGCCATATTACAAGTATCTAAACATTTTAGTACCTATTTTAAGTAAATATTTTATTTTAAGCTAATTTTTTGTAATTAAAATTTTTAATTTAGTTTTTAACATGACTAGCACAAAAATATGATGAAAACAACTTACTATAATTGCATATTTTAAAACATTTTATGCAATGTTAATAATCTTAGTCAAAAATTTGTTAAGAAAAATTTTTGATTATAATTTATAGAATTAGTATTGTGAGATTCTACATATTTTAGGTAAATTGTTGGAAGTTTAGAATATAATAAATAATTAGCTGCAATATTTCGTTTTTTCGGCAGATTCTAACAATACTTCTAGGCAGTATATTATTTTTATATTTGGTAATATATATAATTTTCTCATATCATGTATTTTAAATTTTTAAATAAATGGGTAGTTTTTATTTTTTGTTAGACGAAAAAATTTATAGTTAAATATAAATATTTAATTATGTTTAATTTTTTTGCTTAAATTTATAAATTGTATATTGAGTATCTAGGGTGCAAAAGTTTCGGTACTAGCGTGAGAACTAGCAAAAGTGCTCGGTGAATCCGGGAATAAATGATATGTTTTCACGCTAATATCTAAAGTTTTTCTTCCACGGTGCTTACCATATTTTTTGCCTACCTAGGCATATATCGAGTACTAAAAATTCCGTGTAAAGTTTTACAAATGAGTTTTACGCCTTTTTTTACGCCTGGTATGGGAAAAAAATTGCTTTTGTCCTTCCGGGTGTAAAACTTGTCACGGAATTTTTCACACTCGCCATACACTCCTACCAGTGCTCACGCTAGCACCGAAACTTTTATGCCCTAGAATTTCGTTATCTCAGTGGCAAATAGTGCATTTGAAGCAGTCCCAATGGTTTCAAAAAAGTCACCATGATTCTTATGGGCTACCTGATTATTGAACATGAGCTCAAAATAAGAATTAAAAAATGTAAAATCGATGAAATTTTTTCAGTAAGAAATTACTGCCTTGAAAATTTCTCATTTTTAGTATTTTACAAAAAAGTAAACCAATAGCGTTGTTTAAATAAATTTCTCAAGCATATTTCATTTTTGGTATGTATCAGCTAAAACATTAAAGTCGCTTTTTTCATACAAAACTAGATTTTATTCATATATGAGCACAACATAGAAAACAAAAAATTTAATATGGTTTCATGATAGCGCAAATGCTTGGATTTTTCAAAGATTTTAATTCGATCATCAGTCAATTATTTTATACTTGTTTTCAAATTTCTACAACATTAGCGTTAGAACATGAACATAAAATAAATACCAATATCCCATAAATCAAAATATCAATAACATAAGTATGTATGTTTTTAAAACATAAATAAGTATGTTTTTTCCGTAGTATTTAAGTCAATCCGAAGTCTTTAATAAGTCGAATATAAGTCTGTAAAAGGTCAATACAAGGTTGAGAATAATATAAAAACTTCTTGCAAATTTGAGGTCAATCGGTAAAGGTTATTTTGCAAGACAACACCAATCAGCTGGACTTAACTCTATTTTTTTTTTTTTTTTAATGTACTATATTAATCGACATTAATCGGAATATTCTTTCAAATATCGCTGTCTCAACAAATAAGCTTGTAAAAACATAAAATGAGGTAAAATTTCCCGCGGAATCCAAATTTTTGGTCAGTTTTTTGATTGGTCACATGACTTAGCCGGAAATTTAAAATTTTTAAGAAATAAAAATCTTAAAATCAGATTTTTTGCTCTACTTTTTTAAGGAAGCAAAAAATCAAAACAAAAATTTTAACGTAAGAAGTATACAAAATGACAAAAATTTTGGGTAGTTCAAAAGTAAAATTGGTTTGTCTGCTAGGGAGATATTAATGCTAGAAGTTGAAACGTATTTACTCGATTTCTCACGCGTGTGCAACTCGAAAAAAAATTTGAACGGCGGAATTGGATAACCAGGAAAATTTCCTATTCGAGCTTAACCCTCCACCTGTCCTTTAGATTTATACCTCCTTGGGCTGTCCTCTAGGTCGATATCGTCCACGTCATTTTTTAACACCTTTAAAAACAATTTTTTGCCAAAATTTTTTTTTTAGGTTTTAGATAAACATCCCAACTAAAGATTAAAAAAGGTTTTTAGCTAAAATTTCCGCTCAGTTTTGCGGAAAAAATTCCGGAGCAGTGAAAAACGAGCATTTTTTCGATTTTTGGTTAAAAATTCATAACTCCGGCCCTAATGGGTATTAAGGAAAAATATTCTAGGGTTTTAAGCTTCAGATATTTACCTTCAAAAAAAACCTACCCAGATTTGGCTCCGCTAAAAAAACCATAATTATTTTGCAACCTTAAAATGGGCCTTTTTTCGAGTAAAAAAATTTTAAAAAATTGAAGGTTTTTTGGGATAAAAATCCACTTAGGGGCATTAAATGTTCAAAAAAGTTATTTAAAAATATACTTCACCCTTTGTATAAGTAAAGAAAAAAAAATTTTTCAAAAAAAATTAAGTTTTTTGGTCGAAATACAATTAAATTTTGGAAAAGTAAAAAAATGCATTTTTTTAGTGAAAACGGGTCAAAAACACGTATTTTTTTATGTTACATTCATTTGTACATGAAAAAAGTATAATATATGAAGAAATTACTTCATTTGGAGCAAAAATAACAAAAATTTTTACTTCCAAGAAATAGCAAAAAAAATCCCTCCGCCTGTCCTCTAGGTCGATATCGTCCACGGTCCAACTTTGCACCCACGGTACGGCTAAACGGCTAAATCAAAACTAACGCGGCTTGGCGTGTGTTCATAATATGTGCCCAAGTTTTTTTAGGAGGGGTAACCAACCATCGCCCATTGTGCATGACTGAATTACAGCTATGTCGTAAAAAGTCGATGGACGATATCGACCTAGAGGACAGGTCGAGGGTTAAGGTACCGGATCTAACGGTAATTTTTTAGAAATCAAAATTTTTTTTATTTTTTTTTTGAACTCCTCTGCTTTCAAAAAAGAGGTGAGATCTCACATACTATCTCATGTAGTACCTCAAGTAATATCTCACGTAAGATCTCACATAAATTAAAAAAAAATTAAAAAAATTACTAACTATAGTGCTTCTGTATATCTTCATGAATTATATAAAAGAATAATTTGTTATTAGTAAGTTATTGAAAATGATGAAAATTTCAGAATTTTGATTAAATTTTTGAAAATTTGGTGCCATGTATTTATAATTTTTTGCTTGCTAAAATGAATCATTGATCAAAATTTTAAGGTCATGAAGCCAATTGGTAGATAAAAATAAATAAATGTTAAATGTTCTTACTAAAATTTCTAATTTAAATATAACAATGTTTTTATTTTTTGTTTTAAAACTTTTAATACTCATATTAGCTGGTGTTATGGTTTTTAAGATTAAGTATAAATTTTTTTTCTTCAAAAAATTTAAGTTAATTTTGTAAAAATATAAAAATAGTTAGTTATTCTTAGTGTTTTCTTCCATTCAAAGATTAATTATTTGATTATGTATAACAGAAATACATTCAATCATTTTTCTTGTCTAATTCAAGAAATATATATTTCCCAGCCATTTTGTGTTCTTTAAAAGTATAATTTATACAAACCTGGATCAGGAAAAAATAAAGCCCCAAATCGCAGTTTAGCATCCTTGGCCAAGCCACTGATCATTTCTGTACGAAATTGGATTTTTGTACTTTTTATGGTCATGGATCGTGTTGTTCTAAATCTTGAAAGAAAATATCTTGAGAATTTTTTTTAAAATTGTACAAAATAATATTGTTTATAAGAAGAAATTGTTATTTTAATGTAATTTTGCAAGAAAATAGGTATGGATAAGGCGAATAAAAATGAAATTGAATTGTTTAAATAAAATTAATCATTTTTTATTAGTGCTTATACAATTAATTGCCTCCAAAGACACTGTGCGATAGGCACAGGTGATTCGTAGGGCTCCTTGCCTCTGGACACTCGTAAGCTTAGACGCATAGCTGACCATCTTTATGTGACCAGCCCATACTTCTGCACCATACAGGAGTATTGAGTGGGTGACCGACATAAGAAGCCTGCGCTTTCCAGTCTTGGGTCCACATGTATTTCTCATGAGCCTGCTTAGCGCGGCAGTGAGCCTGGCAGCCTTCTCCGTGCTTCTCAGAATCTGTGCCTTAAACGTCAGCTTCGTGTTATATTGCTAATACTAAATGATAAAAAAAGTTTCTGATGGTTTTTTTGTTTTGTTAGATGAATTTCACAGAACTTTTTTATTATTTTAGATTTATTTTAAGGATATTGCTGCAGAAAAAGGGATAATGGATACATACATACAATCAAAAAAAATAATATAATTATATTCAGAAACAGTTCTGCCAGAGATTTCAATAATATTTCTCTAAATGACATTTTACATACTGGTGCAAACTTATTACCAGACCTGGCAGAGCTGTTACTTCACTGGATGATGTATCGTTATGTATTTGTATCTGACATCAAACAGGTGTTCCGACAGATTTTGATACATAAAGATGATCGTAAATTTCAACAAATCCTTTGGCGTTTTAAACCATCTGATGAAATTTCAGCGTATACACTAAATAAGTCACTTATGGGGTAGTAAGTAGCCCCTTCTTAGCTAATAGAGTAATGAAGCAATTGGCCCTTGATGAGGGTGATAAATATCCCCTTGCTGCATCACTTATAAGTTCTGAGACCTATATGGATGACACACTGTCGGGTGGTCACTCATTACCTGAAGCTTTAAAAAAGCAAAATGAATTAATAAATATCTGCAAAACAGCAGGTTTTAGTTTGCATAAATGGATTGCAAATGACAAAATATTATTAAACTTTCCCCCATCCGATTTAGCTGATTCTGACGCTTTAAATGACTATTTCTCGTTATTGGGTGTATGCTATAATCCCTCTGAGGATTACTTTTCTTTTAAAATTAAATTAGATGAATTTAAAAAGCCCATTACCAAGCGAATGGTCGTTTCTAGCATTTCAAAACTTTTTGATCCCTTGGGCTGGTTAGCTCCGGTTATGATAACGGCTAAAGTCATTAAACAAAAAATGTGGCTAGCAAAGTTGCAATGGGAAGATGTCTTACCTGAGACTTTAAAAACTGAATTTTTAGATTGGTACAACGGCTTAACTGTTTTAAAGAAATTGAAAATACCTAGATGGCTAGGTTATACGACAGACACAAAGTATGAAATATTCGGTTTTGCAGACGCGTCAAAAATTGCCTACGCAGCCTGTGTCTATCTAAAAGTTACAGTTAATGGTCAAAGTTCGATACGCTTATTGCAAGGAAAGTCAAAAGTATCTCCCATCAAGCCATTATTAACTATACCAAAATTAGAGCTTAGTGCTGCCTTTTTGCTGTCTAAATTGACCGTCAAGGTGTTAAAGACATTAAGATTGCCTTCTGTTAATGTATATTTATTTACTGACTCAATTGACGTTCTTTTTTGGCTCAAAGAGCATCCTTCAAAATGGCCAGTTTTTATAGCAAATAAATGTTCTCAAATACACTCTTTAGTACCTATGGCATTTTGGAGTCATGTTCGGTCAAAAGAAAACTCAGCTGATTGTGTTTCCAGGGGCATCCCTCCTGAGCAATTGATTAGCTTTAATTTGTGGTGGGAATGTAACCCCGAAATCCAAGGTGATTTTAAATTTATTCGCGATAACAATAATTTTCATACAAGTTCTCTCGCGACCTTAGGTTGTTCGGTTAGTCAACAAAAACAAAAAAATAAAGTAATTAAAACTTGGGATTTGTTAAATAAATTTTCAAATATTCGTAAATTATTTAGAGTTACGTCTTATCTATTGCGTTTTGTATGTAATGTTTTGTCTAAATTAAAGAATAATTTCATTAAAAAATCAAAATTATTTAATTGCAATTGGTTCGATATAAATAAAAAAACTTGCTTACCTTTTGTCAATTATTTTGAATTAAATAGGGCTAAATTGGTATGGGTATATATAATACAAATATCTTATTTTAAAAAAGAAATAAATTTACTTAATAACAATTGCAAATTTACGAAGTCAAGGTTAATTAAATTGGACCCCTTTTTAGATAATGGTTTGTTAAGGTTAGGCGGTAGAATTCATTTCTCTTTACTTAGTTATGAGCAACAACATCCTTTGATTCTCCCCTATTGTTTGTGCGAAAACATGGTTTTTTGACATTTTTGGACATACTCTCTTTTTACAGTATTCATACTCAAACTTTTATGAATTGCTGTACTGTAAAGAGAGAGAAAGATGTCTTTTCATTAATGTGTGTGTGTAATACAAGCGCTAAAGGACCACGTTTTATGTACTTACCGCACCGGCTGCCCCGTGGCCACCGGGTTCGAGTTTCACGGCACGCACGCGCTTGCTCTCTCGCTGCCGAACTCTCGAACGGCAAACATCGTGCGTTACATAACCACATCATTCTTTTTATACAAAACGTGCTCCTTTATTGCATTATTTATTTCGATTCTTTGAAATTAAATAAATATCATTTTCAAGTGGAATTCACACAAAACATCTTTTTATTTCTTAATTCAGTCTAATACTTTCCTTTAGAAAACCTATTAAAAATCCACTAACACCTATGATTCAAGATTTTCTAAATTACTGGTAGAGTATTATCATCATAAAACACTTCATAGTGGTATACGTTTAACTCTTTCAACAGTAAGGCAGGAGTTTTGGATTATTAAGGGACGAAGTCTAGTTAAATCAATTATACATAAATGTTTAGATTGCATTAGATATCGTGGCACAACGTCTGTGCAAAAAATGGGCATTCTACCTTATTCTCGAGTTGAAAAACCCGACGAGCCATTCCGTCTAACAGGTGTCGATTATGCGGGGCCATATAAAATTTTAAGATATAAGGGCCGTGGAGCTCAAACTTATAAAGCCTACATTTGTGTATTTGTTTGTATGGCAACTAAAGCCATTCATTTAGAACTTGTCACAGACTATACTAGTGACGACTTCATAGCCGCTTTCAGGCGATTCACCTCAACTCGTGGACATTGCTCAGGTTTGTTCAGTGACCAGGGTACTACCTTCATAGGTGCGAACAAAACCCTGATGGAAATGTATATGGCCTCCTAAGGTTATATGCAGAACCTTCTGGGAAAATTAGCCGATGAGGGTACAGACTGGTCATTTAACACTCCTGCTGCTCCACACACTGTGGGAATCTGGGAAACAGCGGTTAAGTCCGTCAAGCATCACCTTCGTAGGATAATGGGGGACCATTTACATTTGTAGAATTTTACACTCTTCTAAAACAAGTAGAGTCCTGTCTCAATTCGAGTCCCTTCATTCCTCTGACTGATGATCCGTCAGAGCATCAATTTCTATGTCCCTCGCTTCTGTTGACACAATCTAATTCTTACATCATACCCGAACCCAACTATCTAAATCAAAATATTCCTCCTACTCAAAAGTACAAATTAATTCAAGCCATGTTGCAAGATTGGTGGCGGACATGGTCCTCTGAGTACTTACAAACTTTGCGAGAGCGAAGTAAGTGGTCGGAGGAAGTAAGGAATATTGAGATCGATGACGTTGTTCTGGTGATGGATGAGACTTTGCCTCCTAGTAAGTGGCCTTTAGGTCGAATTTTAAAAACCTTTAAAGGACCTGACAATCTGACAAGTATTGTGGAGGTCAAGACCTGCACCTCTGTTTTGAGAAGGCCCATACAAAAATTAATTTTATTAAAAACAAACAATGAATTAAAAAATTAAATAAATAAGTTAAAATGTAATTAAAAAATTAAACATTAAAATGAAATTTTTTTTCTCTTGTAAATATTAATTGTAAATATGTTCTTTCAAAACTTATTGTAAATATGTTCTCTTAAATTCATTGTAAATATGTTTCTTTATGTGTATTTTTTCTAATATTTAAAAATGTGTGTCAAAATGTATTAATTACTTTGAAAGGGGAGAATGGTGTGAAAACACACCTTTTAATATTATATACTTGAAAACGACCCCTTAATATATATGTAAGAAAGAGAGAGTAACTGCGCGTGCACTTGACCTCCGGTCAGAGTGCGTATAGCCGTCGTAAAGAGCGGTTGGTCTCTTAATAAAAGCACATATTATAATAATCAGTATTTTTATAATTAATTAAACTTTCCTTTCACCATCCATTAAAAATATCCAAATTAATACACAGTCCACAATAATTCAAAAATAGAAAATAGGTTATTTCTATTTTGTAAAAAGGAATTTTATTAATTTCTAGATTTAAAAATGAAAAATAGATATTCGAAAATAAATCATACTAAATTTCTTTATTTTAAACTAGAAATTAAGAATATTCTGTTTTGCTAAATCTTCGGGTTGGAAACCGTCCAAAGAAAAGTTGATATCCTCGAAGTAAAATTTTTCATTTTTCACCAAAAACTATTTTCCGATTTTCCAAGATGACAGGCCAAATTACATCAAGAAAGGAACTTTCCATATTACTTGGGAGTTTTGGAGGTTGAGAAACTCGTTTAAATTGATGAAAATTTTCAATTTTTCACCTTAATGTATTTTCCCAATTTCCAAGATAGCGGACCTAAAAAAATTAAGTAAGAAACTTTCTATATTAGCTGGGGGTTTTTGCGGTAGAAAAAATCGTTTAAATTGATGAATATTTTCAATTTTTCACCCTAATGTATTTTCCCAATTTCCAAGATAGCGGACCTAAAAAAATTAAGTAAGAAACTTTCTATATTAGCTGGGGGTTTTTGCGGTAGAAAAAATCGTTTAAATTGATGAAAATTTTTAATTTTTCATACTAATATATTTTCTGATTTTCCAAGATGGCGGACTAAAAAACATCAAGTAAGGAACTTTCTACATTATCTGAGGGTTTTTGAGGTTGAGAAAATCGTTTAAGTTGATGAAAATTTTCAATTTTTCACCCTAATGTATTTTCCGATTTTCCAAAATGTTAGACCAAAAAATATCAAGCAAGGAACTTTCTACATTTTCTAGGAGTTTTAGCGGTAGAAAGAATCTCTTAAATTGATGAAATTTTTAAATTTTTTACCCTAATACATTTTCGATTTTCCAAGATGGCGAACCAAAAAACATAAAGAATGGGACTTTCTACATTACCTAAATAAAATTCATTCATTAAATGTTTTACAGTTTAGAAAAATTTTTATTACTATGAAATAAATTCATAATCAAAAAAATAATAAATATATAAAAATGATTGAACATTTATTTTACTTCATTTTTTTAATAATAATGAAAAAACGTAACGGAAAATACGTAACGGTAAGAAATTGTAAATTTTCATGAATTTAAAACATTTTCTCAACCGCGAAAACCCCCAGGTAATGTGGAAAGTTCCTTTTTTGATTTTTTTTGGCCCACCATCTTGGAAAATAGGGAAATAATTTTAGATGAAAAATGAACAATTTTACTTTAAGGATATCAACTATTCCTTGTATAGTTCATTTTCATCCCGAAGGTTTTCCAGGTGAAATAAAGTCTTTTTGGGTCAATAATACACCTGATGGTAAACCTCATGGTAAACCATATGTGTAACCATATGGGAAATCATTATGTTTCTTTTTGTGTGGGATGAAACAAGAAATTTCCTTCGTTACTATTATTTTAAAATATTTAAATAATTTTGTTATAAAATAAGCTGCCATTATTATTTAATTTTCTAGAAAAAATAATGTTAATATAAGATTTTAAAAATATCAATGATCCTATTGAAGGATTGCTTATGCAAAATTTTTTCTTGAATTTCAGGAAATAAAGCATTTAGAATTTGTGATTAAAAAATAAGATTATGAACAAAAAATTTATATTTCTAATTGAAACACAGTTTTTCCGGATTGCAAGATGGGGGAGGGTAAAAATTTGAAAACGCGGTTACAAAAAACAGCACTGATTTTAGGGGTATTTTTCCTGAAAAATTTTTTAAGCATATTTCCCAAATCTAACCTCCGAATTTTAAAATTCAAAACTACGGACTTTAAATTCGGGAAATCGCCGAAGAGAAAAGCTAAGTTTTTAGAAATTGGAAAAAAGTAGTTAAATACCGTTGTCGAGGGTTTTTGGGCAAGTAGAACCCGAATCCAACACCCAAACTTTAAAAATTCAGAAACTGCGGACTGGAAATTTGGTCAATTTTGAGAAAAATGGAAAAACTACAAACAGAATAAAAGTTGTTTAACGTCACTTACGAGGGTTTCCGGCACGCAGAACCCGAATCTAATCCCAAATTTTTAAATTCAAATACTATGGAATTGAAAGTTAGCCAATTACCGAAAAAAAGGTAAATTTTTAGAAATAGAAAAAAAATAGTTTAACACCGAATATAAGGATTTCCAGGTACGCAAAGCCCGAATCCAACATTTAAATTTTGAAATTCAAGAATTATGTGTACTAAAAATTTGATCAATTACCGTAAAAAATAGTAAATTTTTATAAATAGAAAAAATTAGTATAATGCCGTATGTAGGGGTTTTGGGCCCGAGGAACCCGAATCTAAAACCCAAATTTTGAAATTCAAAAACTGTAAACTGGTAAGGTGGTCAATTACCGATAAAATGGTAAATTTTTACAAATAGAAAAATATTAGTTTAATGTTGCTTACAAAGATTTCGGGCACGCAGAATTTCTAAAAATTTACTTTTTTTTCGGTAATTGGTCAAATTTCCAGTCCACCGTTTTGGAATTTCAAAATTCTGGTTTTGCGTGGCTGGAAACCCCTATACGTGGAGTTAAGGAAGCATTATTTTTCATTTTGGAAAAAAAAACATTCTTTTGTAAATTTATTATGATCAAAATATCATTTGTTTTTAAAAAAATGGTTTTTTACTACATTTATAACTCCTTCATAATAAAAAAAAACTTTTTGACCCATTTTATTTCACAATGGCGGCCACAGAGAGCATGTCCAAAAAGGCCAATTTTTGATGATGGTAGGTTTTCTGAGTTTTCTATATTTTTAAAATTAAAAATATTTTAGGAATCCTCTTTGCTAATGCTTGGGCTATGGTACGTACCTGAAAATTATAATATTTTTTTTTTACAGTTTTATTAATAAAAATAAAAAATGTTATTAAAGTTTTTTTTAGTTTGTGTTATATATGGCCAAGGTATTAATAAAGAGATTTCCTATAACATTTTTAATTTTCAATTTATAGGAAGTTAAGAAAATCTGCCACCATTAAAAATTGGACCTTTTGAACAAGCCCAAAATGAAGACACGTTAAGCCTTATATCTAGATAACGTAATAAAGTGGTATTTAATAAAATAAATGACATGACAAGCCTTACACCCACATAACCTAAGAAAGTGTTATATAATAAACAATCTAGACGACAAGCCTTACAGATAACCTAAGGAGTGATCAAAGAGTGATCTATAATATAAAAACGACATGCCAAGCCTTATACCCACACAACCTAAAGAAGCGGTCCATAATAAAAAAAAAGACACTTTAGGCCTTACACCTACTATCGGTTTGAAAAAGATGTGAACCTCTCGTTTTTTCTTAATATTTTGGTCAAAAATAGAGATATTTTAATGAAACAAATCATCTGGGAAAATATACAAACATCTGGGAAATTATAGAAAATGAAAATTGCAATTTTCAGAAAAGTCTTCAATTTTTATAAATATTGTAAATTTATTGATTCACCTGATCACAAAGAACTTTGAATCGTAAAAATCGGTCAATAATTGGCTTCAATAGAGCATAAAGTAAAAATAGGCATCAATTTTTATTTAGCTGATATCAGGGTCATTTTTTGGCCGATTTTCGCAATTCAAACTGCACATTAATCAGTTTTTTAAGTATACTCAGTTTTAAAGCAAAATAATCTTTTTTAAAAAAATTTGCAAAAACTAAAAAAAAATTTTAAAGATTAAAGAAACAAAAGAAAATTTTGAGGCACCCCGCGGAAAAAAGTATAAGAATAAAAATAATTTTTATTATTTTTTTTTCAGTCTTTTTTACTTCTCGCAGTAAGGTGTCTATTAAAATTCCTTTATTTCTAAATTCTTCGAAATTTTTTTTTCTTTTTTGCAAATCTTTGTAAAAATGTTACTTTTTGCCTCAAATCATATTCTACTTTAAAATTTGATTCATGTGCAATTTGAATTGCGAAAATCGGCCGAAAAATAACCCTGATATCAGCTAAATAAAAATTGATGCCTATTTTTACTTTATGCTCTATTGACGCCAATTATTGACCGATTTTTGCGATTCAAAGTTCTTTGTGATCAGGTAAATCAATAAATTTACAATATTTATAAAAATTGAATACTTTTCTGAAAATTGCAATTTTTATTTTCTATATTTTCCCAGATGTTAATGTCCTAAAAATCATGACAATGCACATTCAAACTCTGAAACAAAAGAAATATTTTTTTTCTACCTCTTGGAGTTTGAAACAGCAGGAAGGTGTGTAAAGTTTTTTGAGAAACAATGGATGAATAGATTGCACCTGTGCCTTGATTCATTTCGCTTTAGCTCTAAAACTAGAAATTCGCTACATTAATCAATTATTTATTTGTAATATACAAATCTAGACCTATTTATTAAAAAAAAAATGAAGCCAATCAAACAATTTGTTGCTGAGATAGAGGTCTCGTCTTTCAAAGGTCATAGAAAATTTGCAAATTAATATTTTCAAATTTTTAAAACAGCAACGTGTAAATAAAGAGTTATATTATCAGTGGTAAAAATTTGTCTAGAAAAAAATGATTTTTTCGACACTTTTTTGAGGTCCAAAGCAGCGGAGTGAAAAAAAATTTCGAAAAATTCTTGTTTTTTGACTTATATTTGCAATAAAACAGAAACTAATAAACTAATTTTAAACCATTAAAATATCTCTATTTTTAACCAAAATATTAAGAAAAAACGAGAGGTTCACATCTTTTTTAAACCGATAGTACATAACCTAAGTTAGTGGTATTTAATAAATCAAGGACACGTCAAGCCTTACAGTAGCATAACCTAAGGAAACAGAATATAATAAAAAACGACACGACAAGTCTTACACTAACATAACCTAAGGAAAAAGACTATAATAAAACAGCGACAAGTCAAGCCTTACACCAACACAACGTAAAATTTGGAGACAAAACTGTTCAAATAATTAAGTATCAGGTCAGTTTTTTTCGAGTTTTTTTTTTGTGACAAAAACTTTAATAAAAAATTTTTCAAATCATTAATTATTATCAGATCCAATAAATCTATTAAAACCGAGTTTTCTAAAATTATTACTTTCATTGAAAAGTATTAGGTATTACGTCCAAAAATAATAAAAATTTAGGTATTTTTTATAATTTTTGAAAGCATTAGATTGAGACAAAAATTTCGCACACACACACACAAGAGTTACACCAAGATAACCTCATGCAATGGTATAGTCACGGTAGGCACGGAACTGAAGTTTTAAAATTCCCTGACTTTCCAGACTATTTTTTTAAATTTTCTAGTACTTTTTTAGAGTTTCAACCATATTCCTTGAATTTCCAGAGTTTCCTATAAACAAATTTTAGTAAATTTCAGACATTTTCTTTTTCAAAATTTAATATTAAATTTAAATACCCAGCTTTATTAAATTTACTATATTTTCTGTATTATATATTTTTATTATTAAATTGACTTAAAAAGGAAGAGACAAAAGTATTTTTAAAAATAAATAAAAATGATCATTTTTTAATATTATATGTCTAAACATCATTTTCTATCTGCTGGCTAGTGTTTAAAAAAATTTTAAAGCATGTTAAAAAATTAGAAAACTGAAATGTTAAAATTCCCATGTTATTTAAATGGGAAACTTTAAGTTCTCGGTGGTACGGGTGAAATCTTTGAAGATGGGGGGTTTTTATGACCAAAATATCCAAATGTGGGGAGAGCAAAAAAATCTCGAAAACAAAAAATTCAAACACGCTCTGCTGAACACGAATATGACATTCGTTTTTACCTAAATTGTTCTTATTCCCCACAATAGAAGATAAATGTGTAGCAATTACCTAAAGATATTTAATGTGGGAAACTGGTGCATTTTAAGTAAAAACAAAAATCATATTCGTGTTTAGTGACCCAAAAAATATAAGTAAACGATAATAATTTAAATAAACCCGAAATTACAACTAGAGCTGGAAGATTGATTTATTTTTTTATTTCATCAGACTTACACTCATCTCAAGGGTTATTTTTATTAGAGAAAATTATATTTAAGGTGGCTCCCGGTTTAAGGTCCTTATATTTTAGGGTGGCATCAGAGGGGGGCATAACTAATTAATTAAATATTATTAATTATTTTATGGATATGCGAATATTTAGAAGCTATTACTAATAATAATGCATTTTCTTATATAATGAGTGTGGTGTAAACAAAATTTTTTAAATACAAAACATTTTATTGAAAGGAGCCCACGACTAAAATTATGTGTTTATAATTTGATCGGCAACTATTGTATTTTTTTCTTGGAAAAGTTTCTACTTTTGTTAAATAACACGTGTCATTTTTTATAATAGCCTACTTCCTTAGGATACGTTACTGTAAGGCTTGACGTGTTGTTATTTTATTATAGCCTACTTTCTTAGGTTACGCTACTGTAAGGCTTGACGTGTCGTTTTTTATTTTAGCCTATTTCCTTAGGTTACACTACTGTAAGGCTTGACGTATCATTCTTTATTATAGCCTACTTCCTTAGGTTACGCTACTAAAAGGCTTGACGTATCGTTATTTTATTATAGCCTACTTTCTTAGGTTACGCTAGTGTAAGATTTGACGTGTCTTTATTTTATTAATAGCCTGTTTCCTTAGGTTACGCTACTGTAAGGCTTGACGTGTCGTTTTTTATTATAGCCTACTTCCTTAGGTTGCGCTACTGTAAGACTTGACGTGTCGTTATTTTATTATAGCCTGTTTCCTTAGGTTACGCTACTGTAAGGCTTGACGTGTTGTTATTTTATTATAACCTACTTCCTTAGGTTACGCAAGTGTAAGGCTTGACGTGTTGTTATTTTATTATAGCCTGTTTCCTTAGGTTACGCTACTGTAAGGCTTGACGTGTCGTTTTTTATTATAGCCTACTTCCTTAGGTTGCGCTACTGTAAGGCTTGACGTGTCGTTATTTTATTATAGCCTGTTTCCTTAGGTTACGCTACTGTAAGGCTTGACGTGTTGTTATTTTATTATAACCTACTTCCTTAGGTTTCGCTACTGTAAGGCTTGACGTGTCGTTATTTTATTATAGCCTGTTTCCTTAGGTTACGCTACTGTAAGGCTTGACGTGTCGTTTTTTATTATAGCCTACTTCTTTAGGTTACGCTACTGTAAGGCTTGACGTGTCGTTATTTTATTATAGCCTGTTTCCTTAGGTTACGCTACTGTAAGGCTTGACGTGTTGTTATTTTATTATAGCTTACTTCCTTAGGTTACGCTACTGTAAGGCTTGACGTGTGGTTTTTTATTATAGCCTACTTTCTTAGGTTATTTTAGTGTAAGGTTTTTTTTTTATATTGTGGGTGATTGATCCATATCTGGTAAAACTGGATATCATGTTTGTGTTAAATGAGCCTGAGACCATATATTCAAGGAAAATTTTAAATAAATTGTTAGAAGTTACCAAAATTTGCCTATTGTGGATAAACGAAACATTTTATGTGTTAATTAACCATGAAATTTTAAATATTTAATAAAAATCCCCACAAAATTGCTAAAATCAACCAAAAGTTGCCAGTTGAGGGTAACTGGATCGTTTTTCTAAATTATAAAATAGAAATAATTATATTTTTTGGTTTTAAATCTAGAAATTATGCTTTCAATAAACGAGCAATGAAATTCCATTATTTAAAACACGGAAAAAGAATATTTTCGGATTTTAAATTCTGGAATTTGAATACCAAAAAAAAAATACTATAAATTGAACAGTGAGCGCAATAGCTCAGCGCTAGCACTTGTGCCTGTCGTCCGGACAAGTCGAGTTCGAGACTCATAGCACCCATTCTGTTTTTATTTTTCTTAAAAATAAATATTTAATTTACTAAATATTTATTTTCAATGAAAGTGAAAGTAGAATTTGAATACTGGGTGATCGAACCGGCTCGGTAGCGCAGAGGTAACATTCTTGCTTTGTAATATAGTATTATTTCGCCGCTGATGCAGAGCAATGATATTTTTTTTTCTAAATAAATATTTAATAAAAATTAAATAATTATTATAAGAAGGGAGAGTAGAGCTGGCTGCCGATCCGCAGGAGACAGAAGAAATAGAAAGTGCTATTTACTGTCTCCGTATGTCATGCATAGAGGGCGTTTTTCTAAGGTTTTTCGCGCCTCTTTTAAAGCATAGAGTTGTAGAAATACAACTCTGCGCTTTAAAGACGGAATTGTCAGCATGGCTCCTATAAAAAGTCGGACCTTGGACCGCAATTGGCCTTCCCAAATCCTAAAAAGGTTAAGAGTTAAGATAAGAGTTTGAGAAACGGTTGTTAAAATTCCACCAACCCTGTATATTCCTTCTAATCCTACCGATACACTAACAATTTATCCGCATACGTCTCCAAACCTAAAAAATTATTTCTATTAAAGGAAAAAGCGGTATATATCTCAATATGTATATCGACTTCCGAGGAAATAAAAGCAAAAAATGCGGTTTGGACAGCTTGTGCGAATTGTTGGTGACCTCCGTATAACGAATTGTTCTAAGAGGTTATACAAACGCATACTGGGTGATCGACTGTGCTCTCGGAAGTTTTGGTAGTTTCCTTCAGTACCGGCGAATGCCAGCACAGTTCCCAATATCAAAGACGTTCTACTAACGCAATTACCTTCCCAATTCCTAATCATCCTCTTTCAACATTTGCATGTGAATCCCCTACTTTATACTATTTCTTTATACTAATACTTGCCCCTTTAATTTTCTTTAAGTGCATCAATGTATGCTTAAATGTGTACATTGACCCTTATAAGAAATAAATCAACATATGTAATTTTTGAAGGCCTCTGCCAATCTTGGTGTGCCCACGTGCAAAAGAGGTAAACAATAAATTCAAAAAAAAATACAAAAATTCCTTGATTGAAAACCTGGAAGGAGAATTTTTCCATTTTGTAAATAAGATAATAATTTACTTCTTTTTTAAAATTATCTGGAATTTTTTATTAAAAAAATAGTGCGTTCAATTTGCTTGTTTTGAATCCTGAAAAGATTCCTATTTACTAACTTTACATTTAATACATTAGCGAATATTTAAAAGAAAAAAATATTCCGTATTCCACAACAGGAATTCCGGTTGCGGCAAACGGATTTTTTTTTCAGCATTGTATTAAACAATAAGACAAATTGGATAAAATATATATTATATGTATATGTATTACAACCAAACTTAAAAAAAAAGAAAATGATAAATTTACTTTATTTTTTTAAATTATTAACAACTATTACAAATTATTTAGGTCAATTTGAGACTAAAACAACGATAAATAATTAATATTTTACAGGCCTAAAAAAATTAGATTATAAAATTTGCTTCATGCGTGCACAAATTTTTGATCCCAAGGATTTGATTTTCAAAACATAATGGTTTAAAAAATCTAATAATTATACTCTTAGGTGTATTAATTTCTCGATTAATTTATAGTATTTAATTTAATTATACTTACTAATTGGATCAAAAAAATAATTTTTTCATTAAAATAAGAATTTTCAAAGAAAGAACCTATTTTTTAATTTCTTTGTAAGTATAAATTATATTTTAATTTTCTTCTATTAATTTACAAATTATGACATAAATTGTTAAATAATAGTTAATTGTTAATTAATTAGAAATGTTTTTGGAAAATAAAAATCTTATAATTCTATAAGTATATCGCGAGAAATCTACGTTAGCCAATGCTTATTAGACTTTTAAACTTTTCTTGGGAGTTATAGTAATAATTTTTTATGCTAAATAAAAACTTTTTTACATTTGGAAAGAACTTAAGTTTCTTTAAGAATTATTTGAAAATTCACCCCACTTTAGGGGTTGATATCTCATTTCGTAGAGGTTGTATCAAAAAACGGGCATCGTAAATGAAAAGAGAGACCCAAATTACCTATTAGGTAGAGGTTTTTAGCCTAAAATATACAGTTTTTATTATCTAAAAATACACATGTCCAAGAAAGTTCGGTTAGGCCTTAATAGGTTAAGGAAATAAAAATTTTAATGTAAGAGCCTCAGAATGAAAATGAGTCTTCCAGTTAGAAGCTGAGAAACTGGAAGTAATTTTTTTAATTTTACAACCCAAAATATTTTCCAATTTTGGAGAAGATGGCGGAAGAATTTCGAAGATGGCGGACCGAGAAACTTAAAAAATGAACATTAAACTTTACTAGGTGGTTTTTTAGATCAAGAAAAAATGAATTTTTGCTGGAAAATATTAGCTTTTTCAATTCAACATACTTGCATATTTTTGAAGATGTTTTATAATTTTAGAATTATTTTGATTGGATATATTATTATTATTTCTAAATTTTAAATTTTAAGTTATTAGTATATAAACTGCTTAATAATTAGAATGTATAAGAAAAACTGATTACTTAAAAAGTAACTTACATTGTTAAAAGCAGTAAAAAAATTTGATGCATTTTCAATGTGAAACAAGATTATTTTTTTAACTTCAAATTTAAAATAAAACTTAAACATAACATTATAAAAAATAAGTTATTAAAATAAATCTTAAAAAGTCCCACAAAAAATTCATTTTTCCAGCCCCAAAAAACTCCCTTGTAATGTTGAAAGTTCATTTTTTTTAGATTTCGGTCCGCCATCTTAGAAAAAAGAAAAATCTTTTGGGTTGAATAATTTAATATTTTCCACCGCAAATTCATTTATCTTGCCCTAAAAAACCCTCTTGTATGGCTGAAAGTTCATTTTTTTAAGTTTTTTGGTCAGCCATCTTGGAAAATATGAAAATATTTTTGTTCGCAAAATTGAATATTTTCCACCGACAATTCATTTTTCATGACCCGAAAAACCCCCTTGTAAAGCTAAAAGTTCATTTTTTAAGTTTTCCGGTTCACCATCTTGAAAAATTGGATAATATTTTGGGTTGAAAAATCCATTCTTTTCCACCGCAAATTCATTTTCCTTGCCTTAAAAAAACCCCTTTGAAAGTTAAAAGTTCATTTTTAAATGTTTTGGTCCGCCATCTTGAAAACTCAGAAAATATGTTGAGTTAAAAAATAGAATACTTTTTCCGCCAATTCATTTTTCTTGACCCGAAAATCCCTCTTGTAAAGCTAAAAGTTCATTTTTTAAGTTTTTCGGTTCACCATCTTGGAAAATTAGAAAATATCTTGGGTTGAAAAATTCATTCTTTTACACCGAAAATTCATGTTCCGTGCCCTAAAAAACCCCATTTGAAAGTTTAAAGTTCATTTATAAATGCTTCGGTCCACCATCTTGGAAAGTCGGAAAATATGTTAAATTAAAAAATAGAATATTTTCCACGGCAAATTTCTTTTTTCTTGACTCAAAAAACCCTACTGTAAAGCTAAAAGTTCATTTTTTAAGTTTTTCGGTTCACCGTATTGGAAATTTCGAAAATATTTTGGGTTGAAAAATTCATTATTTTTCAAAATTCATTTTTTTGTTTTAAATGTAGAAATTAACAAAATTACGTTTTACCAAATGGAATTAAACTATTTTCTATTTTTGAATATGGAAATTAATTCACTCGTTATTTCTAACATATAATGATTTTTTTCAAAACTAGAAAATAGACTTTTTACATTTTGTAAAATAGAATTTCATTATTTTCTATTTTTTTAAATAGAAATTTACTCCGCCGCATTCACGAAAAAAAAAATTTCAAATTTCTTGTTTCAAAACAAGAAAGTATAGTTATTTCTAGTTTAAAAATGTGAAATAAATTATCAGAGCTAGACGGGCCACTTTCCAGTCCCTTGGAAAGGCGCCTGCCACGAGGCACGCGTTAAACATGCCAAGGAGGAGACCAGCGATTACCTTTGCAGCCGCCTTAAGAGCTTCCGCGGGTATTCCGTCTGGCCCTGGCGCTTTCCCATTTTTCATTGAACTAATTGCCTGAAGCATCTCCGCCTCGATAAATAGCGGAACTTGCTCCCTCGGCACATGCAAAGCAGGGTGTTGTTGGTTTGGATGATCCGGGAAGAGAGCGTCCACTATTCTTTTGGTCGCTGCTTCATCAATCGTGTTGTCACATCCGGACTTAAGTTTGCCCATGACAACCTTATATCCCAGGCCCCACGGGTCACTGTTGACATCATCTCTTAGGGACCGAAGACCGCGCGCCTTGCTGAGACGGATAGCTTTCGCCAGCCTATGCTTGGCTTCCTTGTACTCTTCAGAGTGCGTAGCCAGCTCTGGGCGGCCATGCGCTCTTTGCCGTCTTTTGCGTGCACCGTGACAGACCCGTCTAAGCTCCGCAATTTCTTCATTCCACCAGTACACGCTTCTTTTACCCTTCCAGGACCGTTTACGCGGCATAGAGGCATCGCAGGCTCCCCTTAGTAGAGCAGTTACCCTCTTGACAAGAGTCTCTGCCTCTCGCGGGGTGGTCGGTCCTCCATGCCAGGCTGGGATAGACGAGAACTCTTCGCGAAGATAATCCACAAATCTGTCCTCGTCCATCTTTGACACATTCCAGCCTAGCGGGCGCTTTTTGTACGGGGGCCGATTAACGACCCTATCACGTACTTTGAAGGTGGTGTAATTATGTTCGCTGCCATTGGCTCCATCCATCACCCTCCAACCGCCCACTCTTCCTGCCAGCCCGGCCGAGGCAAAAGTGACATCAGGGATCGAGTCGCCAAAGCCTGGCCTTACGTAGGTTGGATTTTTCCCAGAGTTCATGACCACCAGATCAGTTCTAGCGGCCATCTCTAGGATCAACGTTCCGCTACGGTTCGCGGTTGGCATTCCCCATTCCACGGCCCTGGCATTTAACTCCCCAGCAAATATGATATTGCCAGAGACTTCCCTAATCGTTTCCTCCAATGAGGCCAGCTTTGCGGTGAACACCCCAATAGTGTCATTCGGTGACAGATAACAACTAATGAAAGTTGTATTACCGCACTTTGCCCAGACGTGGCAGTTGCCTTCTCCATGTCGGGACATAGACGTCTGAGCATGATCTCGTAGCCATATAGCGCACCGGCCTGTGTCATCGGTTAACTAGAATTGCTGGTTCCTATTGCGAAGCGGCTCGGATAGTAAGACGACGCTAGAGTCTGTCTCTCCCGCGAGCTGATCGAGCAAAAGTTCAGCAAGAATGGTTTTGTTCATATTCCCTTACAGGACTCCAAACATTACCGATGACAAGGGGTGAAAGCTACCTCGTAAATAATAAAAAAAATAAAATATCGTTACTTAATGGCTCTTTTGATATAATGATTCTTTTCTTTTATCAAAGTAGCAAGATTTGTTGTATCAAAAATTTAGGAGTGATTTTAACCTCAGAGGGGAGTGATAAAGTTTTTCTTTATAATTATATTAAGAACCCACTCTTTGTTATTATAGACTAAATCTCGGCTTATGAAGTTAATTACATACCTTATGTACAATTACATTATTTTTTTAAATTAACGTTACGTTTTAAAGCATCAATTTTTTCATCTTCGAAAATAATTATATCATTTGGTTTATTCACTTTATTATTCTTTAAACAACGTTTGAAGAGTTCGGATATACTCCAATATATTTTTTCTACTGTACGTACAAAACGATTTCTATTTCTGCTGATAAAAAGGGCAAACCGGATTTTATGACAATTTTTATTTTGGCCAAAATCGAAAGGGGTATATATGAAAAAATGTCAGCTTTTTTTTTCTTCAATTTTTTAGTTAAAAGTTCATTGTTTGCAATTGAAATTTTATTGTACAATGGTTTTATTTATGAATTAAGCAACAGTCTTATTTCATTAAAATTATAATTAAAATTTATAATTATTTTTACCAGGATTTTTACAGTTTATGTTATAAAAAATTAAAAAATTAATATTTAGAATAGTCTTACAAATTTTTCTACAGCGCGCTGCTGACTGTATAGAGCATCCGAGAGCATTAAATGAGAAAATTATTGTATTTCTTAGTTCTCTATGTTTTAATATATTTAATTATAATTATAAGTAAAGAAAATTTTTGGAAATTTTTATTAATAAATAAGTATTTTATTTTTTTCCTGATGGTTCTAAGGATTGCTTTTAAGAAAAGCAACTAGTCTTCATTTGATATTGTTAAAATTAAAATATTTTGCAGACCAAAAGATTGTTAAGAATACAATTTTTTTTTTTTTTTTAATGTTTTTACATCGGTAGATAAAATTTGTATTCTTAACAATCTTTTATTGGTCTGCAAAATATTTTAATTTTAACAATATCCAAATGAGGACTAGTTGCTTTTCTTAAAGAACTGTCGGTGAAAAAATAGGTACAAAAAGGTTCATCAGCGACAATAAAAACAAAAGCTGCAACTCCATATGGTTATATCGCTTTATTGTTTTAGAAATAAGTCCAAATCCCGTGAAAAGGTAATTTTAGTTGTAAAAATATTTATTTTTATCAGATTTCATTTAATATGTACAATATTTTTTTATTATCATTCTTTCTTAGCGCAAGTTTTTGAAATATTATTTCATAACACTGAATCTTACAACTATACATATATAACCATGGAAATATGAAATTGGATTTAAATCTATTTTTAAGACAATTAAGTAACAAATAATGTACATGAGCTATTATTCCAAAGAGAAAAAATGAATATCTACAAAATATTTAAAGTTCAGTCACAAAGGGAAAGCGAGGAAAAATAAAAATGTCACAATTAACAAATAATAGGGGATCAATAATTTGACACTATTTAAAAACATTAAAATGGCATTCGTTGATTAAACTATTTAAGTATCAATCATTATTGGTAGCTATTAAAAGAACAAATAATAATGAACCGATGATTTCACCAGCATATACAATTGCATATTCCCTAGTAATCTTGATTATAGCGCTCTTTGGAATTTGAATTATTATTTGGTCTAAGCCAACCTGCTCTAAGGCATCTTCACCACATAGAATTCATATTTTAGTTCTATGTAGAGTTCTATGTAGGCTTATGTTATTTAAAAACTGATAAACTAATTCTTTTTATATTAATTGAATCCCACTCAACGCTATTAGCCGATCTATTAGCTAAAAGTAAACTGGTATCATATTATCGCATATTTTTCAAAAGTATAACTACAAGTACAATTGCATATTTTATAGTAATCTTCATTATAGCGCTCTTTGAAATTTGAATTATTATTTGGTCTAGACCAACCTGCTCTAAAGAATCACCACCACATAAAATTCATATTTTAGTTCTACGCTATTTAAAAACTGATAAACTAATTCTATTTTTATTAAATGAATCCCACTTAGTTTTGTAACCCTTTTTGTATCTTATTATAACAAAAAAATTTGATGTACTTGAATTAAAAAATTACCTGCAAGAACCAAAATGTTAACGACTGTTATTTTTTGGATGCACTCATGTGTAAATTCTTCGCTAACAAGCTTGCAATTTTCACATTGTTCGGCTATATATGGTCATTTACCAAGAAAGTCAAATTTATTAGCTGGCTGGAAAAGCATAAAAACCTCAAAACCGTCTACATTGTCGCGAATTTGGGCCACTGAAACCACATTACACTTCAGATTTTTTTTCTCAATTACACATGCAAATGTTAAAATTTTTAATTCACTTTGATTTATTATATAATTATGGGACTTCACTATAGATGTGTCAAAAAGAATAAAGATTTTATAACTGAATATAATATACAAAACCTAAGAATAATTTAAAAGCAACAAATACAAATTTTAATTATGATATGTTAAAAAGAATAAATGATTTTATAACAGAATATAATATAAAAAACCTAAGAATATTTTACATGCCACAAATAAAAAGTTTATTCAGAAAATCTATACGAATTCGTTAAAGTTTATAACGTTTATTTACAACAGGAATCAACAAGTTTTATTCGCAGTAAACACACATGAACTGTTAGTGTGTGAACACACACATGCAAGCACGCGCGGCGCACTAGAATTATCTTTTTTTTAAGTTGAGCATCTTATCGTCTGCTGCGTGCACAAATGAGAAAGAAAAAGAAAAAGGTTATGAATGCGTAATTAGCTAAATTTTCATTAATGAAGTTTATTAAAATTTATTAATTGATTAGATTAGCATTAATTAAAAAATTACATTTCTTTGCAAGCTTGATAAACATAATTGTAAATTTATAAATAAAAATGTTATATTTTTTAGTGTAAATAATGTATAAAAAAGTAAGTTTATTTTAATTATTATATTGTTTTATAGTAGTTTGATATTAATTAAATTAATTAGAAATTGTGATAATTTATTAATTTAGGTATATGTTCATATGAATTCATCTGGCCGACCACCAAAAGCATCAGCCACATCGTGCACTGAAGACTCGTTTGTTCTCACTTGACTTGAATTTGGTACAGTTTATTTTAAGGATTGAATATGATAAAAAATTAGTGGATAAAAAAGGCATAAGGTTTTATAGTGGATATATTAGGTATATTAGAAATGTAATTCAAGCTATATAAACTTTCAAATTTAGATATTTTAATTATTTTCTGATGAAGCGAGTCTTTTTTTTATTTAGGAAGAATAGTTACAAAGCAAAATTATAGTTAACAGTAAAAACCCAAATGCCTACAACAATAAAAAGATCAGGTGATGCTGTGGGTTGGAGGATTTAGGTATAAGCGCTACAATATCTGGAGGTTTCAGTGCTAATAATTGTTCCGTTATGTGCTTCAACAATATTTGGTTGTATAGCTTTTATGAATTTTTGTTAATTTGACTCAATGTTATTTAAAATAAATAAAATTTTATATATTTTAGGTAAAATTGCACTTAAAACCTGAATTTATTTTAAGGAATAGATGTATTTGAAAGAAGAGTTAGACAAAAGTTGTTCCTGGAGTATCGATAACACATGTGCAGAGACTTTTTTAATTGGCCAAGCCGTGGATAATTATTTGTTTCGTATTGAATTACTCTCTATGTGGGTCAAACCAATGCGAATTTCAATTTTTAAAACAACAATTAGCTTGCAACATGCATCCATCGTGTTAATGAAATTGTTCCCTTTTAGTGCTTTTTATTGAATTACTGTCTATGTGGGTCAACCGATGAATTTCAATCAACATTATTTTAGCTTTTAATTTCAATTTTTAAAATAACGATTAGCTTATATTTGCAACATGCATTCATCGTGTTAATGAAATTGTTCTTTGTTACTTTTAGCTGATTCAGTAATGATTCCTATTCATCAGTTGACCTATGTAGAGAGTCTTTCGTAGCTTACCACTGGACGGAGAAAATAAATTGGCCTAACGATGTATAATTTGGTGGTTCGCTCTGAAGTCCATTCTGTGTCAGTTAAGTGTCAACCGATGAAATTTAATCATCATTATTTAAGCTTTAAATCCAAAATTTAAAGCCTGCAGTTAGCTTTCAGTTACAGCATACATTCCCAGCAAGCAAAATGAATTCATAAATTTAAAGTTTATTCATAAAGAATTCTTTATGAACTCACAATGAAATCGTAAATTGATCATTTAATTTTGCCTGATTGAGTTCTTTTTGAGTACAATATGAGTTAAAATTGCGTGTAAAAAAATGTATCTAGATAGTAAAATAGTTACAACCATATAGTTACAACGTGGTTACAACTCAAATGTACACCCATACAACTAAGCAGACTTTTAAAAAAGACGCGACTTCGACCGTTAATATTCCATGATGAAAAACATTACGTGTCGTAATAAAGTGTTATATTATTTTTGCTTAAATAATACAATTAAGTTATTTAATTAAAAGTTCATTTATAAATCATTTTTTAACTAAATCTAAAAGTTAGTGTTATAGTGTAATTGTAGAATATTTTGAAACAAAAATATCAAGTGACTTATTATTACTGAATATAAACTATATATATATAATATCGTATACAATTTATAAATTATCTTTATGGAATGTATTTTATTATTGCAACAAGTGTTAATTATTTAACAAATAAAACATTTAATTTTTTTTTTGAAATCAAGTGCAAAATATCCTAGTTATAAGTATATATAAATACATCATTAATGTAAAATTTTTGAATTAAGTTAATAAAATATATTTTATTTTAAGGAATTTAATTAATTTTTAAATATTTTTTAATAAGTTTATCCTAACACCAATACCTATATAAATTATTTTCAGAAATTTTTTTACCTAAAATTGAATAAAATAAAATTATTTTAAAATTATTTAATTTCTGATATAATAACTGTATTATTAAAGTATTCAAAATGCATAATTTAAGAATTCAAAAATTACTCAAAAAGAAATCAATTAGGCGAAATAAAATGACCTCATTATGAATACATATCGAGTTCAATAGGAATAGAAAAAGAGTTCATTCTGAATACTCTTGAATTCATATTGAATACAATCTGAATTCATTTTGCTTGCTGGGTTTGCATCATATCGCTAAAATTGTTATGTTGCTAATTCAATCGTGATTTTAATTAATAGAATAAGTAAGAAAGTAAATAATATTTGTTTTTTTTTATAAACATATGTGTAGATAATATAAATAATTATTAATAATATTATTATTTTTATTATTATTATAGTACAAAAATTTTTTACTAACAATTGTTTATAAAAGAAGTTTTTACTAATCATTCTTTATAATTCATATTTACCTACTTGTAACAATATTTGTACTATGTTAGAAAATTAATAATTAAAATGTTTTATGTAAAATAATAATTGTATATCGGGTAACATATATTCTGGCTTTTTTTTGTACAAAAAGACATGAATATTATTGGTTTAGTAAATTTTTGTTTATTATAAAATTTCACAGTATTTATCTTATTTATTGTCTTATTTTTTCATGAATGGATTTATAATTTGAATTGAAATTAATTTTTGTGATTCTTAATTAGCAAGTATTTGTTACTTGTAAGAAATTGAATAAAATTTTATTTTATCGTTTAGTAATATTTAAGTGAATAATAATTATTATTGCACAAATTGAATCTTTTAGGTTTTGAAATGAAGCATTAAGTATTTAAAGATTTTATTGAAATAAAGTATTTAAAGTATTAAGTTTTAATAAGTTGACTTTTTTTATCATACATTAAGAAACCCAATACTACAATAATTGCACAATTTTTTGTGATAATTAATAACTTAACGACAGAAAAGTTTGTTTTGTTTTTATATTATTTAGCACCTAATTAAGTAATTATAAATTTAAATTTGACATCTAAACTTTATATAGGGACTTGTTTTTAATTAATTTTTTTAATTCATAGTATTAACAAAGCATTTTCTTTATATTCTACGAAATATGAATATTTGATTACAATGAGTAATTTTTTAGTGATTAAATTCATAAATAAATGAATCTAACGTAAAATTAAAGTTTTTACATTATTCAAGTAAAGATTTTTTTACTTCATTAATATTCAGTATATTGATTATTATAGTAAATAGTAAATCATTTAAAATAATTTTCTGTTTACTTTTACAAATGAAATTCACTATTGATATTTTTCATATATAGGTATCGATAGTGAATTTTGCAATCAAAAAATTGTTCCGCGCTGTTTTAGTATACTACAGTCATTTGTTTTCATTAAAAAAAATTATGGAGTAAAGTATTTGTTTATAATATTCAATACAGCTTATCTGCAATTTAAATATATTATATTTTTAAATATATTATATATTTATTCTATTTATAAAATATTTGTGTTAATCCTTATATTAGATGAACAGTTGTTTGAGGGAAGAGTCAGATGTAATAAATAATTAATACTGCGATATATAATTAAGAAAAAAGTTTATTTATACGTCCTGTCGTTCAGGCGATTGTCGTAAGACTAAAGCATGTACCGGCGCGCACACGCGTGCGGTATATAGAATATACATGATGGCGCCTAATGCCCATGTTCAATAGTATACACTGATATTATACACTGTATGTGTATTATTCCAACACTCCCTCCCACATAAGTGTATAAATATCTACACAATATTAAATTTTACATATAAAATAAAACATAAATTACAATACATCTTACATTGATTAGATGAACAAATAAAATAAAACATTAAATTATTGAAAATAATTATTATTTCTTAAAAATTATTAAAGCTAAAAAATAGTTGCTCGTTTTCGTTCTGGACATTCACTTATTAGCTGTAACGAAAAAATAAAATGGATTAGTTATTAAATTACGTTTCATTCATAATTTGTGTCGTTAGTCGTTCATGTATTTTAAATGAGAGTGGTTTAGTAAATATATCAGCAAGCTGATCTTTTAAAGCTATCCATTTTATGCGTATAAAATTTCGTTCAATGCATTCTTTTACATAGTCTTCTTTAACTTCTGTCATATGTCTAAGTTTATTATTCCCACTAGTTTCTGTGCATGATTTTGCTGAATTATTGTCACAATACAGCAATATCGGATAAAAGCATTTATTAAGTATATAATTCATAGTTTTATGCAAAGCAATTAATTCTTGACAAGCCTCGCTCATTGCGACATATTCGGCTTGACAAGTTGATAAAGCAACATAATTTTGTTTATGGGTTCTCCAAACAATAGAGTCACCAAAAACTCTAATCACAAAGCCACAGGTCCATAATGATCCTTTGCAGTCTGTAAAACTAGCGTCAGAGAATGTTATAATTTCATCGTTATTTCCTTTAAATACTAAAGCAATATAATTTCATCGTTATTTCCTTTAAATACTAAAGGAAGGTTTTTCGTTCCTTGCAAGTATCTCATGACACGTATTACCATTTTCCAATCGTTATCTGTGGGATTTATTTGATGTCTGCTCAGAACATTTACAGCATACGAAATGTCTGGGCGAGTGGCATTTGCAAGATACAACAAACTACCAACTGCTTCTCTGTAAGGGACATTTAATTTAGTTTCACATTCGTTCAATATTGTATCTTTAGATGATTCTTCACGCATTCTTCGTTCACGATTCGCTACATGTGAAGTAAGCATGGGAGTTCTTTGGGGATAAACTTTATCAAACTTAAACCTTTTTAAGATTTTATCAATATAATTGCTTTGGCTTAGTTTCATTATATTATTTTCTTTATCGTGCTCTGTTTTTATACCTAAAAATTCACGAGGTTCACCTAAATCTGTAAGTTCAAACTCACTTTTTAACTTTGATTTTACTTCCTCTAATTTTTCATCGTTATTACTCGCTAGTATCATATCGTCGACATATAATAGAAGAAGAAATTCCTTATCTCTCCAAATAAATAAGCATGGATCATCGTTATTAGATTTTAAGCCTATTGATTTAAGTACTAAGGTAAGTCGTTCATACCATTTTTTAGGACTAATTCGTAGGCCATATAATGCTCGTTCTATTTTACACACATGTGTTTTTTTCATTTCTTTTGAAGGATTTGTACCCTGTGGAATTTCCATGTATATTTCCTCGTCAATTATACCATTCAATAATGCAGTTTTAACGTCTAGTTGACATGATTTTAGCTTTAATTTATTTATAATGGAGAGAGAAGCTCTTACTAGTGATAAGCGAGATACTGGAGCATAAGTTTCCGATAAATCGTAAACGTTTTTGTCCTTAAAACTCCGAATTACTAACCGTGCTTTTAGTTTTTCATTCCCATCTTTATCTAATTTCCGTTTAAGAACCCACTTAGAATCAATTACATTAAGTCGTTCACCATTTTTCATTTTATCTGGTCTTTTTATGATTTTTCACACGTTACTTTTATGTAAAGAGTTCAATTCATCGTCTATAGCTCTTTTCCAAGAGTCTCGTTCTTTAGAGCTCATTGCTTCTTCGTAATTGATAGGGTCATTATTTATACGTGCTATAAGAGCATGAGTGACATTATCTGCAAGTTTTAATATTTCAGTATCATCATTGCTTATATTAATAAATAAAGCGTGTATATCATTCGTTTTAGCTTCTGGAATATCAGTAAAACTCGTATCATTAATGGCAATTTCGGTTTGTATCGTTTCATTACTTTTATTTTTGTTTAAGTTATTAGTATTTATAATCTTTTTCGGTCTACCTCGTTTTCGTTTTAGTGGTTCTCCCTCCTGTTTTGAAGATTCACTAATGTCTGTTACCTTATCATCTTCAAATTCTACGAACCACTTTTCTTTATCTATTATTTCAGTAAATTCAGGCATATCTTGTTTGCTATTTTTATTATATTTATCACCGTATACAAGTTTTTCGTTAAACCTGACGTCTCTACTTTCGTAATATTTATTTTCTTCAGGTTTAAGAAATTGGTAACCTGTTGGTGTATATCCTACAAGAACAACTCTACGTCCCATATACCTGAATTTTGGCCCCTTTTTTCGTTGAACTTTTATATATGCTATGCAGCCAAATTGTTTAATTTGCAGCATATCGTAACTATGATTTGGAGCGAATTTTCGTAAAGGTGCAATCATATCGTTTGATTTGTGAGGGGTTCTGTTATATGCGTAAACAGCTGCCCCTAAGGCCAAATCCCACATGTTTTCCGGCAGTTTTGCGTCATACATGTAGGCTCTGATCTTTTTCTGTATCGTTTGATTGAATCTTTCCGAAACCCCGTTATACTCCGGAGTATCTGGAGAGGCCAATTGATATTCAGCTCCTAATTTAAACATAACCTCGCTAGTGTACCCACCAACGATTTCTGTACCTTGATCAGTTCTAAGATAGCAGACTTTTGCATCTCTTCCAAGAAGATTTCGTGCACTTCTAACAAAAGCTTCTAAGCAATGACCCATTTCGTCTTTCGTTTTCATTGGATAAGCCATTGCTAACCTTGAATAGTCATCAACAAAAACCGAAATATATTTATATCCTTTTGGATAAATAGCGGGAGATATTTTACTCATAGTATCTGTATGGATAATTTGTAGAGGTTCTGTAGCACGCCTACGAGTTGTTTGAAAAGGGAGTTTATTAAACTTTGAAATCATGAAAACTTCACAGTCTTCAATCGAACGATCGAAAATGGCTGCTTGAAGTTCTTTATTTAGAGGAAATTGTTTTTGTAACTCTTTTAAATAGGAAATTGATGCATGTCCCATCCTAACATGCCAGAGTAATTCATTGTTATTTTTCTTAAATTTTTCGTAACTTTTATTGAAGGGGGATTCAAGATCTGAAATTTCTATTATCGGTAACTCGTATATGTCATGAAATTTCCGATCCCAAATTGTTGTGTCAAATCTTGAGTTCTCATAAATAACATTTTGAATTTTATCATTTTTATCATGAGACTCTTTTAATGTATTATCTTGCAATAACGTATACTCTTGTAGATTATTTTCGTTTGTTTGTTCTAATGTTAAGTTATTTTCAGGAGATTCGTCAATTAAAATATTTTCAGTATTTATAGATTCGTTATCGTTTAAAATATCAGGATTCTTTTTCGTTACGCTTCTCGTTATATACCTTTTATTATCGTTATTTTCTATTTACAAAAATTTGCTTATTAATTTTACCAAAATCGTTCACATTGTCAATTTGCCATTCTATAATCCAATAAGATCGCTCGTAAATACCTGATAAAAAGATCTCATTTGACGTAGTATCAAATATGTCTATTTTCTTATTATCTAAATATATACCAAGACCTAATTCAGCAAATTTTCGTAGAGATGACAGATTTTCCGTTAAATCTTTCGCGAGAATTACGTTTTCTAAATTGAATAAGTGATCATTCTCAAGGGCAATTTCAATCGTTCCCGCTTCCTCCGTTTTCATGTCTGCTGAGGAATCTTTATTCGCGCATTTAATAGTCCTAAAATTACGATTATTAAAGGTCTTAAAGAATAGTTTTGAGTTGGTTAAATGCTCCGTTGCTCCAGAATCTGCTAGGAATTTTATTAGGGATAAATTATTATTTTTAATATTTGTCGTTAAATCGTAAGAGTTGCTATCAATCAAATTACTCTCATTTGATTTATTAGTTTTATCTAACCAAGATGTAATGTGTTGAGTGATAGTATATTCACCTTTTTCATTTTTAGCCTGAGACTGCTTTTGACCAGGTTTGTCTTTGTTTTGATTGTTATTTTGTCTCTGACCAGTATTTTGTTGCTGCTTATTTTGATTACGGTTTCTATTTTGTTTTGCTCTATTAAACGCAGCTTTAAATCTTTTATTATTTTCGTTAGAATTATCATTATCGTTAAAATTTCGTTTATTAATATTTTGGTTACTAAATTTGTTTTTATTTTGAGAAGCTTGATTGTTTTGATTTCGTTTTTGATAAGGGAAATACCTGTGATTTCCTTTGAATTTGTTTTCAGCCTTTAATCGTGCGATTCGTTGAGAACACTGTGCAGCTAAATGATTAGTAATTTGATTGAATTCGTAACACTTCTTTCCTAGACCTTTGTTTGGACAGTTTGTCTCAGAGTGCCCATAGTCGTCACACTCCCTGCATCTGTCCTTAGGATTACGCCTGGTTATTAAAGCTGCTCTCTGATTTACTGTAGAGGCTTGATTTCTATTAGATTCTGCCTGAATTATAAAATTCTTTAGTTCATCGTAGGTTACTCCCTTGTTATTATTTTTAGTTGTTTTTGTCATAAATTCGACAGATTACACTTCAGGAACCGTAAACATAATAGCATTATAAAACGCATCGCGTTTTTCTTCCTCCGAAAGTTCTGATACACCACTCAAATTTCCGTAATTTCTAGTTAAATCCTGAAATTTATCAATAAATTCTGATGCATTTTCTTTACCCGGTAAATATTGAATGCTATATAATTGCTTTCGTATAGTTACAGAAGATAAATTCGTTTCACATCGTTTTATTTCTTTTAATTTTTCTATAATCTCAACGGGATTCAAAATTCCGGCAACTTTAGTATAGTAACTTTGTTCAATTCGATTGATTAATATATCTCTGACTCTATATTCGTGTTTCTTTTTCGTATTTGAGTCAAGGTTTCTCGTTTTATCAGTTGATTCGTTATCGTTTATGACATATAATAGTTCGTTTGCTCTTAATTCTGAAGTTAAGTAATCATTAAAATGCTCGAATTTGCGTTGTTAATTTATATTCTCGTTTCGTTTCGGAATCTTTAGTAATTAATTCGAATTTAATAACATCGTTTGCAACTGAATTTAAAGTTTTAGTTTTTAAATCGTTCGTTTGTGTGAGGTTTATTCTTTTTACTTCGTCTCTAACTAAATTCGCGATATAATTTTCATTTAAAGTGTTAATTTCCTGTGCATTATCAGAAATTTGATCTATATTATCGTTAGGAAAATCGTTTACCTCGTTACAATCAAGCTCTCGTGTTTGTTTATTTAGGGTATCCACAGTTGTATTTAATTTTGAAACTTGCTGGTTCATAATAATTCTAAAATTTTTCATTTCATACTTGTATCTTTCTACTCTTGCCTGTTCTTCTTTGATAATACATTGTACAGTTGAGACAGTTTCTTTGATGGATTCTTTCATCGTGTTGGCTAATGATTTATTTGATTCAATTAATTCTGCAACTAATTTTTGAAGATTTTGGCTTGTTTTATAGAGGATTTGGATGTCGCTTTCACTCGTTGTCGTTGTCATTTTCGTTTCAACAGTCGTTGTACCTGAGTTTGACCCTTTAACATCAGGTATCGTTTGCGTTTTATCTGCGACATTACAAACATTACTTAGAGAAAAACGAGATACATATCTGTATCGTTTTATAAATTCAGAATCAATAGAATTTATATCCACAATACTTTTAATTATAGGTTTATCGTTACCAATATCGTTAGCCAGAGGTCGTAAAATTTCATCGTTTCTATCAGCCAAGAGAGCGTTTTCCTCTGCCTCAGTAATGTCTGTATTCCTTGTCTGGTTTAGTGTCCTTGGTACCTCCATTTGTTCCCATTTAGCATTAATAATTCGTGTACAACAGCTGTCCACATTTCACCAGGCATGCTTGTTTCAGCTGCAATAATTTTATAAAATTATAGCGGGGTAAAGTTTACACATATACATGCATTCACATGTACATATAAAATGTTTATTATATATATATATATACACTAGGGGGCTCCGCCCCCTGCGCGCTACGCGCGCCAACCCCCGCAGAGTGATTGAAGTATTGCGATAGTATATTTTTATAATCACTTGTAAGGCGTACCACAGAGTAGTAAAAAAAAAAAGTGGCCCAAAATCGGCTTCAAAAATCGGTATTAAAATATGCACATAAATGATAAATAAACCTTAAAAAAGTGTATTAGTATAATTTTAGATGGTTGTATGTAGTATAAAGAGGTGTTAGTCAACATTTTCAATTTAGTCAAAAAATGAAAAGTTTGATTTTTCTATTTTTACTTATATTTTAAACTTAAACAAAGTATAAAAAATATAGATTATATAAAAATATAAAAAAAACAACTTTATAATAATTGGTTAAAGATTTAGTCACAAAAGTTCCATTTTGGCACAAAAGGTCCATTGGCACAAAAGGTCCATTGGCACAAAAGGTCCATTTTGGCACAAAAGGTCCATTGGCACAAAAGGTCCATTGGCACAAAAGGTCCATTTTGGCACAAAAGGTCCATTGGCACAAAAGGTCCGTTTTGGCACAAAAGGTCCATTGGCACAAAAGGTCCATTGGCACAAAAGGTCCATTTTTGAACAAAAGGTCCATTGGCACAAAAGGTCCATTGGCACAAAAGGTCCATTGGCACAAAAGGTCCATTTTGGCACAAAAGGTCCATTGGCACAAAAGGTCCATTGGCACAAAAGGTCCATTTTGGCACAAAAGGTCCATTGGCACAAAAGGTCCATTGGCACAAAAGGTCCATTTTGGCACAAAAGGTCCATTGGCACAAAAGGTCCATTGGCACAAAAGGTCCGTTTTGGCACAAAAGTTCCATTGGCACAAAAGGTCCATTGTTACAAAAGGTCCATTTTGGCACAAAAGGTCCATTGGCACAAAAGGTCCATTGGCACAAAAGGTCCATTTTGGCACAAAAGGTCCATTGGCACAAAAGGTCCATTTTGGCACAAAAGGTCCATTGGCACAAAGGGCTCATGCGACAGCGGCGGCAGCGGCGGCAGCGGCGGCAGCGGCGGCGGCGGTTATAACTTTATAATATATAGAGATATATATAAAAATATAAAAATATTTGTTATATATATATGGACAATATCTATTTCTGATTGACCGAACACAAGTCATACCAGAAAAAGAATAAACAAACATGCATGTAACACAAGCTAAAATACATATTTATTCTAGTCACATATGCAGGTGTTATAGAACACATATAAACAACTACACATGCAACCCAGCAAGTAAATATGGGTCAACAAGTTTTAATTTATACATACTTATTTTATATTCTGTGCCTAATTTAGTTCTGAATATCATGACACCTCCTTCGACGGTGACTGTCGTTCTTTCATTTGGATGATTTTCGGCTAGCTTGAAAATCTCGTTAAATTTGGCGAAGAAGTCGTTTAGTATTTTCTCTTGAGAATCTAGAGAAAAACATTATAGGTTACCTATTTATGCTTTTAAATTTTTATAAATTATAAGCGCTTTTGATAAAATTGTGTATATTAAATAAATGTAGACAAATCATTAAAATAATTAATATATAACATCGTTTGTTCTATGTATTTTAACTATGTTTGTCGTTAGTTAAATTCGTTTAAATTTATTACATGTAATATTAAATTCACCATGGTTTTTAAATTTATTTCAATTAATTTTATCTACAAATTATTTAATTCAATTTTATAGTTTTCATTATGTAAAATAAAATTTTCTTTATTTAAAAGTTTTATATCGTTAATATTTAATAAAAGTATCGTATATTATTGTAAAATAATAAAAACAAATAATATACATCAAGTTTTGTATATCACGCGGTATTATTCTTCACATTGTACATATACATTAGAGTGGACCTATTTTTGGACTTTGTGGAAAAACTTTGCTCCCCGGGTTTTTTTGTGAAGTTTTAATCATAAAAAGTTCCCAGTTCCAAGGATTTTGCTTTAGCCCTGCAAAAATACGTGCCTGTAACCACATCAATTTTCCCATTTAAATAACATGGGAATTTTGAGTTTTTAGCTATACAAATTTTCACAAAAGCCAAAAAACGTTTTAAAATGCTAATTTTTACTGGAAAACATACTTTTATATGTTGTAAAGACATACAAACCGCCCTGCATTCATTTTTAAGGGAATTTTGGGGCTAGAAACGCAAATTTACCGAGTTCCAATTTCAGGGTTTTCAAAAAAAGTCAATTTTTATCATTATCTTTGAAAAGCAATATCTTAAAAACTAATTAAAGAAAAGAGACGAGTAAAAAATTTTTGGAAACTTGAAGCTTGTAAAAAATTATTAAGGCCTTTAAAACTCAATTTCGTCAAAATTTACAATTTTGGCAGCAATTCAAATAAATTTAAAAATTGGTCATTTCGGGTCAAAAATTACCAGTAGGTTAATTGACTATAGCGCTAAGAGAAACAGTGATTAAAATATACGGCTTACGTCGTTTGAAAGGTGACACTTATACCAAAAAAATTGAACCAACCAGAAGTGTTTTGGTTAATTTTTGAGGTTGTAGCTTTTTATCGAAAATTACCGAAAAACCCTGTTTTATAAGATTGAGCAAACATGTAAATTTGCGTTTCTAGCCCCAAAATTCCCTTTGGAATAAATACAGGGCGGTTTGTATGTCTTTACAACATATAAAAGTATGTTTTCCAGTAAAGATTAGCATTTTAAAACGATTTTTGGATTTTGTAAAAATTTGTATAGCTAAAAACTCACAATTCCCATGTTATTTAAATGGGAAAATTGACGTGGTTACAGGCACGTGTTTTTGTAAGGCTAAAGCAAAATCCTTGGAACTGGGAACTTTTTATGACCAAAACTTCACAAAAAAACCCGGGGAGCAAAGTTTTTCCACAAAGTCCAAAAATAGGTCCACTCTAATATACATATATATATATACATATTCTTGCCTTTGCGGCGTATGCTGCCTGCTGACAGAACGAACGCAGTATAGAGAAGTCGAGACTATATAGAAAGCAGATAGAGAGAGAAGCAAAGAAAACAACGCAACAGGCAAGAATATATAATTATATGTGCCATAGTATGGAGAGAGTGCATGGAGTATGTTCTGCATGTATTATGCAATATATACACACTGCTCAACACATACACTATATGTGTTAAAGATGCCGGTTTTATAATTTAATTTTATTTTTATAATTATAAATTTTATTTTCGTTACTTCGTTAGTATTTTGTTTTAAAACCGTTTTAATATATATGTTACCGTTAGAGTCCGCTCTCCCGATAAAGTTAACATTAACCAGTTAAAGTTAACTTTAGCGAAGCGTTTTCGTTAAAGTCCATGAAGACGATTAAAATGAATAAAAATATAACATTAGCGGCATCATGTTCGTTAAAGTTAACTTTAACCAATCCTTGTTAGTTAAAGTCCATGAAAGCGGTTTCATATAAGAGTTCGAGTTTGTATCATATATTATATACGACTCTCGCTATAAGGTACTCTCAGGGCTTAGGTTAGGCTCATAAAGATATTGTGAAACATCTCTATGGTTAGGCTACTCTTTTAAAAATGCATTTCTTAGGATCAGTAACCAATCCTAGTTATAAGACACCCCAAGGGTTAGGTTAGGCTATTTTTTTTTAAAGGCATTGTCACAGTATTGTTTACAAATTTGCGCATGGGTTCTTAAGCCCACCTTGCCCTAATTCTAGGGAATGCCTTACTGCGTGAAAATGCCTTTAAAAAAAAATAGCCTAACCTAACCCTAGGGGCGTGTTATAACTAGGATTGATTACTGGTCCCAAGAAATGCATTTTTAAAAAAGTAGCCTAACCTAAATCCTTGGATGCCTTATAGCCAGAGTCGTATATAATATATTATAATACAAATTTTTTTTAGTATGCTAAACCGCTTTCATGGACTTTAACTGACAAGGATTGGTTAAAGTTAACTTTATCGTATACACACCCGTTAATGTTGTATTTTTATTCATTTTAATCGTCTTCGTGGACTTTAACGAAAACGCTTCGCTAAAGTTAACTTTAACTGGTTAATGTTAACATTATCGGGAGAGCGGACTTTAACGGTAACATATACACACAGATATTTAGCATAATCCGCGTATAAGTGAAAGAAAAAGATAGAGAATAAATCGGTTATATATTAGCTATAGCTTTTAAATTTCAATCTCGTTCACACGCGTACTTTTGTTTTTCGTAAAATTAAATTTTTAATTCTAGGAAATCGTATAAAATAAAGATGGCGTCGTTTCTTTTTAAGCGCGGAAACAATATCCTTAATTTTCACATCTTTATATGAAAAACTTTTTCTCGTTAATTTTGCAAGCATTTTTATTTGAAATTTTTAAACCGATTCTTAATCAATTCACTTATACATACCTGTATCTTTTCTCGGGTCTTGTTCGTTGTCTTCAGGTAACGATCTTTCACCTTCTTGCCCATCTCCAATACCAAGCATATTTTTCTCTTCACCAGAAGCAGACATTTTCTATCTAACGAAACACAAAACACCAAGAGAAAATTACCACTAATATATTTATTTGTGAACAACCACTAGTTTGTTGAAATTCACAGAAAATTCGCGTAAGACGCGGAAACAAAATTTTCGATGCTGAATTTTTCACCTTTGACGATACTCTCTTACCTCTTCAACTAGCTCGAGATGAAAAAGAAAAACAGCTTCTAAAAACTGCGCATTAGAAGCGTGGCTGGACCTATAACCTATTAGATGAGCAGTTGTTTGAGAGAAGAGTCAGGGGTAAAAAATAATTAATACTGCGATATATAATTAAGAAGAAAGTTTATTTATACGTCCTGTCGTTCAGGCGATTGTCGTAAGACTAAAGCATGTACCGGTGCGCACACGCGTGTGGTATATAGTATATACATGAGGGCGCTTAATGCCCATGCTCAATAGTATACACTGATATTATACACTGTATGTGTATTTTTCCAACACCTTATTGCTATTATTAATATCTATATTTATTCGTTATTGACTGTCAATTTTCTTCTCGGTAGGTATATTTTTTTAAATATTTATTTGTAGTCGCTCCTAATAAATAAGTAAATTTTTTTTACATGTGAACTTAAGGGAGGTTTCGTTTTGAAATGCCTAAATTTCAAGGAATCTTTGGTGATTTTTAAAAAAAAATCTACTGGATGTAATGACATAATTTTTTTTTTATTATTTTTGTACATCATTAAACATTAAATTTTTATGATTATTTTTTTTTGGCCTTGAATAAGTACTTCAAAGATGGCGCCAAAGTGATGAAGTCAAAAAATTAAAAAAAAGTTGTCCGCACGATTACAAAAAAACTACTCGCTCGATTTGAATTTTCTTTTTTTTGTTTTGTTTAGTATTTATCTAAGATGGCATTTACCTACGGAGAAAGAAAAATCTTGAAAAATAAAAAAGTTACACGTAAAAAACGAAAATAATCGAAAACAGACCTCATTTTTTGGCATTCTCCCCCCTAAAAAAATTTTTATTAATATTCCGATCAACTTCTCCGTAGGTAAATGCCATCTTAGATAAATATTAAAAAAAATAAAAAAAATAAAATTCAAATCGAGCGAGTAGTTTTTTTGTAATCGTGCGGACAACTTTTTTTTAACTTCGTCACTTGGGCGCCATCTTTGAAATACTTATTCAAGGCCAAAAAAAAAATAATCATAAAAATTTAATGTTTAATAATGTACAAAAATAATACAAAAAAAATTATTTCATTACATCCAGTAGATTTTTTTTAAAAAAATCCCAAAAGTTTCCTTGAAATCTAAGCATTTCAAAACGAAAAATCCCTTAAATTTATTTTGCTATACATTTAATAATCTAATTGGCAGAGAATTTTATTTTTGAATATAAAAATAAAACAATGGACTATTAAAAATTAGATATTCTGAAATTACTTTGAAAAAAAATTGCAATCTTATTTTACAACAAACATTATTGATTACAACCATGCAATTATACATACATTTTTCGTTTTTAGTAGCTGGTAAAGTAGATTATTAAGATCATTTTGTTATTAAAGTGAAAATTCTAGCGTCCATGGATTGGTCGCGCCGGCGTTAATGGATTTTAAATCATTTTTGCATAATTAAAAAGAGACAAATATAAAAAAAGCTAATTTTATTTTTTTTATAAAATTTTATTTTATTAGAATATATAATTATCCCTTAATAATTAAAATATTGGGTAACATGATTTTTTTGTTTTGTCAAAGAAATGCTTGGTAACGATGCGAAAATTACAAATATTCGCTCAATTATTATAAAAGGAGTTTTTACCAGAATTTATAATAATTTCTTATAATTTATTTTCTCAGTGTACTTCTTGCATTTGACCAATCTTCCCCAACAATGATAATAATAATAATAATAATAATATTTTGTAATAAAAAAAATAACCACATTAATTGCTTCAAGATTTTAACACGTTGGAGATTTTTTTAATAAAAAAATTTTTGAAAAATAAATTAGGTCTTAATTTGATAATGGTTTTGAAATATCACTAATTACAATATTTTCAGATACTAGTACTTTCATAGAATTAAATGAGGTATTACACCAGAAAAAAAAAAAATATTGCAGTTTTTTTTATTTTTCTTTTTTTTTAATCTTGAAAAAAAAATTTTGAAAAAACTAAGTATCAGATCCAAAAAATTACTATAAACGAGGTTCTTAAAACTAGTACTTCCATGGAAATAAATTAGGTACTTCGTCCAAAAAGAAAAAAAAAATTGGTATTTTTTGTATTTTTTTGTGAAAAAAATTGTAGAAAAAAAATTTTCAGGAAATTAATTATCCGATTCGAGATATCATTTGAAAACTATACTTTCAATTATAAGTACTTTCATGGAAATAAATGAGGTATTACATCCAAATTAAAAAAAAAAGGGGGGGTTTGAGATTTTTTGATAAAAAAATGTTTGAAAAAAAAATTAGGTCTTAATTCGATAATGGTTTTGAAATATCACTAGTTACAATATTTTCAGATACTAGTACTTTCATAGAATTAAATGAGGTATTACACCAGAAAAAAAAAAAAATATTGCAGTTTTTTTTATTTTTCTTTTTTTTTAATCTTGAAAAAAAAATTTTGAAAAAACTAAGTATCAGATCCAAAAAATAACAATAAACAAGGTTCTTAAAACTAGTACTTCTATGGAAATAAATTAGGTACTACGTCCAAAAAGAAAAAAAAAATTAGTATTTTTTGTATTTTTTTGTGAAAAAAATTTTAGAAAAAAAATTTTCAGAAAATTAAGTATCCGATTCGAGATATCATGTAAAAACCATACTTCCGAATATAAGTACTTTCGTGGAAATAAATGAGGTGTTACATCCAAATCAAAAAAAAAAAAAGTACCTCGAGCTTTTTTGGTGAAAAAATTTTTGAAAAAAAAGTTAGGTCTTAACTCCATAATGTTTGTGAAATATCACCAATTACATACATACACACACACACATACACACACACATACACACACACATACACACACACACACATACATACTTTTTATAAAAACAGGTTTTTTAGCTTACTGGGTTCCCAAAACGTGCTTATATGCCAAAAAATAGAAAATCAAATTTTGACCTAACACAATGGTTCCTCTTTGAGGAACCAAAAAAATTTTAACTTTATATTATTTTTATATAATTATAACCTAAGCAATTTAAAAAATATTATTAGTGCAAGACTTTGTTTGATTTTGATTTAATTAAAAACGTTTAAAAAGCAAAAATATATAAATGTAATTAAATAATAAGAAACTTAATATATATATTATATATTATATATATATATTTTTTAGTAATAAACGGTTTTTTACAAAACTTTGGTTGTAAAAAACTTTTTAAAAATCGGGAATGCAAAACAGATATTTATACTCCTTTAAATACGCAGTTATTTTTTAATACGCAGGTATTTAATTTTTTGCTGTTTTTTCCCCCTTATAAAAAAAAAGTAATTGTAATATTATAATTACTTAAAAATAATTATAATTATAACTTAAAAATAAATATAATTTGTTTAGATGTTTCATTTTTTACTAACGTTAACTATAAATTTTGGTTCCTCAAAGAGGAACCATTGTGATAGGTCAAATTTCGATTTTTGTTTTTTTGGCATATAAGCACGTTTTGAGACCCCAGGAAGCTAAAAAACCGGTTTTTAAAAAAAGTATGTATGTGTGTGTGTATGTGTGTGTGTGTGTGTGTGTGTATGTGTGTGTGTATGTATGTAATTGGTGATATTTCACAAACATTATGGAGTTAAGACCTAATTTTTTTTTCAAAAATTTTTTCACCAAAAAAGCTCGAGGTACTTTTTTTTTTTTTTAATTTGGATGTAATACCTCATTTATTTCCACGAAAGTACTTATATTTGAAAGTATGGTTTTTACTTTATATCACGAATCTGATACTTAATTTTTTTTTAATTTTTTTCCCAAAATTTTTTTCACGAAAAAATACAAAAAAAAATAATTTTTTTTTTTTTTTTTGGACGTAGTACCTAATTTATTTCTATGAAAGTACTAGTTTTAGAAAGTTTGTTTATAGTCATTTTTTGGATTTGATACCGAATTTTTTTAAAATTTTTTTCTCAAAATTAAAAAAACAAAAAAATTAAAAAACCTGCAATATTTTTTTTTTTTTGGGTGTAATACCTAATTTAATTTCATGAAAGTACTAATATCTGAAAATATTGCGACCGGCGATATTTCACAACTGTTATGAAATTAAGACCTAATTTTTTTTTCAAAAATTTTTTCACCAAAAAAGCTCTAGGTACCTTTTTATTTTTTTAATTTGGATGTAATACCTCATTTATTTCCACGAAAGTACTTATATTTGAAAGTCTAACGCTCAGTAACACCTTTTTTTGCGTTAAACCAGGCTTTGACACGGTTTTTGGTAACTCGCCTTTTTTGCTCCATAATCTTTTTCGCACAACATTCTCGTATTTTATCCATTTTTCATCACCAGTTACTAACCTTTTTAAAAATGGCTCTATTTTGTTTCGTTTGAGTAATGATTCACAGATTGAAACTCGAAATATTAAATTTTTTTGCGTCAATTCATGTGGTACCCAAATATCAAGTTTTTTTGTGTACCCAGCTTTATGCAAATGATTTGATACTGTTGTTTGGGAAATTCCTAGCTCCTTAGCTTTATCACGAGTAGAAATGTATCGGTCTTTTTCAATTTTTTTAAAGATTTTGTCAACATTTTTTACTACAGGTCGACCAGAAAGAGGTTCAACTTTGATGTCTAAATCTCCTGAGCGAAATTTCGCAAACCATCTTTTTGCTGTGGCTTTTGATAGAGTACCTTCACCGTAAACAGCGCAAATTTTTTCACAAGCCTGCGACGCATTCTTACCTTTATCGAAATAATATTGTAAAATGTATCTAAACTTTTCAGAAATTTCACACATTTTCTACTTGTTTTATTCTCACTTTGCAAATAAATATTAGAGTCTTCTTTTCGTACAGTAATCTATGAGTAGTCTGCTGATAAACGTAGTATAGGTTTACCAGATGGTGCCTCATGTATCGCTGATATATAATTTAAAATTCACCCGCCAAAAAAGGCTCAATAGTTTTTAATCAACCCAATAATTTCATGAAAGTACTAATATCTGAAAATATTGCGACCGGCGATATTTTACAACTGTTATGAAATTAAGACCTAATTTTTTTTTCCAAAAATTTTTTTATTAAAAAAATCTAAAAATACTTTTTTTTTTTTAATTTGGATGTAATACCTCATTAATTTCTATGAAATGACCTATATTTCAAATTATGATTTTTACTCGATATGTTGAATCTGATAATTAATTTTATGAAAATTTTTTTCTCCAAAATCTTCGTCAAAAAAAAAATACATAAAACACCAAATTTATTTTTCGTTTTGGGAATATCTAATTTATTTTAATGAGAGTACAAGTTTTAGAAATTTAGTTTATAGTAATTTTTCGTATCCGATCACAATTTTTTTTTTTATTTTGATATAAATTATAACACACAAAAAAGAGTGATGGAAATCTTTCCTCTTTTTGACTTCCTTGGATGATTTTGCTCGTTGCTATGTTTATTTATGTATGCAGCTTAATGAAATTATAAACAATAATAAAAAGCCTAAAAATATTAAATGGTTATGTTTGCATTTTAAAATTAAGATTTAAAAGTTATATTGGCATTTTTTAAAGAATCAAACAATTTATAGAATTAAATAATTTATTATTTTGTGATTAATAGAAATAATATAAATAATGTTAAAATCTTGAAGCAATTAATGTGGTTATTTTTTTATTACAAAATATTATTATTATTATTATCATTGTTGCGGAAGATTGGTCAAATGCAAGAAGTACACTGAGAAAATAAATTATAAGAAATTATTGTAAATTCTGGTAAAAACTCCTATCTTTTTATAATAATTGAGCGAATATTTGTAATTTTCGCATCGTTACCAACCATTTCTTTGACAAAACAAAAAAATCATGTTACCCAATATTTTAATTATTAAGGGATAATTATATATTCTAATAAAATAAAATTTTATAAAAAAAAATAAAATTAGCTTTTTTTATAAATTAATAATTTAGAACTTGACTTTTACGAGCATAATTATTAATGTCACGTTCTAAATTATTAATTTAAACTTCACTCCTTAATATCGAGCGATAAATAAAATTTGAATAATTATTCAAATAAATTATTAGCTTTTTTTATATTTGTCTCTTTTTAATTATGTAAAAATGATTTAAAATCCATTAACGCCGGCGCGACCAATCCATGGACGCTAGAATTTTTGCTTTAATAACAAAATGATCTTAATAATCTACTTTACCAGCTACTAAAAACAAAAAATGTATGTATAATTGCATGGTTGTAATCAATAATATTTGTTGTAAATTAGGATTACAGCCCATTGTTTGAGAAACCTCAGTGCCAGCTAGTTGGCAGGGTATTTTTTATTGATTAGAGTATGGCAATAAAATTTATAATCATTTTTATCATTTCTAATTATATTTATGTATTCGTTGAAAATCATGCATATAACAGAATTAATAACTATGGAGAATATTCAAGTAGGAGATAAAAATAATAGACAAAAGTACAGATTTCAATGGCAGCTATTAGGAGATAGACAGTTTTGGCTACGAAGGCATCCAAATGATGATAGTATGGCGCTATGTTTATCGTACAATAGGCCTCTTACAGCTAGATTATCGGTTATTCAAAACGACGAGAATACTCAAATGCATGCACAACAACTACCTATTTATTATGAAATAAATAATATAATTCCAAATGTCGATGAAAGTTTGTTGCAAATATTCGAACACTCAAAGGCAAAAGTAAAAGCTATGTTTGCTTTATACTTTTCTTATCATGACATTCCTTTTAGATTGATTGAATCATTAGTTAATTTATTTTTACAAATGCATGAAATATCTATGTTTTCTGAAGCACTAAATGATATACACTTGAAGAAAACGTCTTTTTGTAATGTAATAAAGAGGTTACATCAAGTAATTTTTGAAGACTTAATAGAGAAAATTCGTGGAAAAGTATTTAGCATTTAATTTGACGGGTCGACGAATGTATCTACTGAAAAATTTGGATGTGACTATACATAAGGTACTTTAGCGATGAAAAGCAGCAGGTAATTAGCAATTTATTGAAAACAATACCACTTTATGATTTAGACGAAAACCCTGATCTGCGACTTGATGCAGATCAATTGTACAATTTAATTGTACAATCTTTTGATAACACTGGGATTGATTTACATAATTCGTTGATAGCCTTTGAATCAGACGGAGAACCTGTTTTACAAGGTATACATCATTCAGTAAAAACAATATTTAGGAATAATTTTCTCAGGCATAACAATTAATTCATGCATTTGTCATGCTCTACATTTATGCGTCAAAAATCCATGTGAGAATTTCATTGCTAACGAATGTCTTAGATTCCCTCAAGATACCTATAATGTTCTAAATACTCCAGCCTGCAGAATTAGATTGAAAGAAGTAAAAATGCAAATTAATTTGAGAGCAAGAGGTTTGCTGAAACCAATTTTTCTACGGTGGCTGTCTATGGGTCCCGCTTTGCGGCGTATAATATATAATTGGGAGGCTATTCAACAAACACTGTATCGCATCATTAATGATGATAGACCAAGGGAAGCTAACTCAATTCTTGTAATGTTAAATAGATTCCAAGACCCGCTTTCTAAATGTTTTGTACTATTTATGCACGAAATCTTTCAATTATTTGAAGTTATAAATTCTAGATTTCAGACAGAGTCTGTTATAATAGCTGATCTATATAATTATTTACAAGAATTCTATAAATCAATTCTAAGAAGATTTTTACAAGTAGATTTTGTGAACAACAATAACGTTCATGATATCGACTTCAGACTAGAAAATATACAAGTTCCTCTTCACGAAATAAATATTGGGTATGAAACTCGCGAGGAATTAGTTCGCATAAATATCGAAGATCAAACTAAGCAAATATTTGTTCTTGGGTGTAAATTATTTTATATCAGCTGTGCTCAGGAAGTATACACAAGACTGATAAAGCCTCATGAGCATTATGAAATTTTAGAGTTTCTACTTCCCCCGAATGCATGTGATGAACAATATTTCCAAGAAAATCAAAATCTTTTTTGGAGATTGTTGTTTCATTTTCCCAGGAGTTTTTTAGATCCTACAGGACAGCATAATCTCAAAATCGGGCAATTGAATCGGGAGTATAGATTGATATCCTAAATTGTTCATGAAACAGATTACATAGGAAATATCTTATTATGGACTTATTTTGGTACAATTTATACAGGCGACAGAATGATGAAGGTGATTTCCTTTTTATGAATATTGCTTACTAAGCTTTGAATATCTGCTGCATTCCTCATAGTAACGCCGAGCCTGAGAGGGTATGGAGCAAAAGGAATCTAATAAAAAACAAAAAAAGCAATCGTCTTAAGAATCCAAGAGTTAATGCTGTTTTTCGGCTATCCAATTTTGTTAAATTTTTGCCTGCATTCCCAAGAATGGAACCAACAGAAGCAATGATTCAAGCTCTAATGAGACATGATAATCAAATTATTGATGAACTTGCAGATGATGAGGACGAGGATGACGAAATATTAGATGGTGACAATTTACAAGATGAGAATAGTGAAGATGAAGATGTGGATGATGATGGGTTTGATGACGAAGATAGCGATTAGTTACCTTATAAAATGACCAAATGAACTTATTTTCATTTTAAAAGAGTTCAGAAACAGAAATATTTTTTTTTAATACAAACATTAAAAGTATATATTGTTTCCAATTAATTTTAAAAGCCAGGTTTTTCAAAAGGCACAAAAATTTATTTAATTTAAAAAATATATTTATTGAATAAATTATTTCAATAATAGGTTTCATTTTAAAAATAAAAAAGGAATTGTTAACTTCGTAAAATCGTATAGCAAAAAAAGCTTATAAGTTGAAAAGGAAAAACGCCTAATGCAATGCAACCTCAAACATTAATTTAAAAATTAAAAATCTCGGTATAATGTCAATAACGCATTATTTACTTTTATTTAAATTTTTTTAAATTATAATTCGATATAATAATGAAACAATAATTTTAATTTTTATAAATAGATGTTACTAATATTATAACTTCAAAAAATCCTACACGTATTTTTTTTTAATGCAGAATAAGCACCTACCCATAGACATTTGTTAAAAAAAAAAAAAATTTGCTTTGAACATGTAAATTTAAACTAAAAATGTGTTTATATTATATTGACTTTTATCAAAATAAAAAAGGCTACAAGATTTATTTCAATTATAATAAATGATTTTTAAAGCCTATATAACATACTGAAAGAAATATATATTCAAGAATAAAATTTTATTACAATTAAAAATTTAATATACCTATAGGTATAGAGTTTATAAACCATTTAAAGATTAATTAGATTATTTTTTTTAATACAGAAGATAATTGCTCACTAGCACGTAAAATATGTACATACCAAACATGTATAGTTTAAGTGCTAATTAAAAAAGAACTATTCAAGTAATGTTTTTAAAAATTTATGTTTTTAAGTATTAAACTTATAACTTGAAAACATGATAGATTTAAAAATATATATAATAATAGGTTTTAAGGTTTCAAACATATTAATTTCAGTGTAAAAATTAATTTCTAGATTATTTTATTTGAAATGTTATAATTCTTAATTTATCTTTTTTTTCATTAGTTTATATAATATTTTCTAAATCACAAGTACATTATATTAAAATATATTTAAAATAAATAAAACTGTATTAATAATAAATCATAATTAGTTACTAAAAAAGTTTTATATGAAAACTTCTTATTTGTTATTTAAATACTTTTTATTTAAAAAATAATGTATAAAAATGTACCTCTTCTATATTTGCAGTTCTGTTACCAAATTAAACATATGTATATAAATTTATTGTAATTACGCTAATTAATAATTTTCTAACATAGTACAAATATATTTACAAGTATGTATTAATTATAAAGAATGATTAGTAAAACTTTTTTTTATAAACATTTGTTAATAAAATATTTTTGTACTATAATAATACTAAAAAAAATAATATACTAATAATAATTTTTATTGTTTACTTACTAAATTATTTACTAAAATTTAAAATTGAAAGCTTAAATAATGATGATTAAAATTCATCGGTTGACACTTGACACACACAGAATGGACTTCAGAGCGAACCACCAAATAATCCATCATTAGAACAATTTATTTTCTGCATCCAGTGATAAACTACGAAACACTCTCTACATGGGTCAACTGATGAATAGGAATCATTACTGAATCAGCGAAAAGTAACAGAGAACAATTTCATTAACTTGATGGATGCATGTTGCAAATATAAGCTAATCGTTATTTTAAAAATTGAAATTAAAAGCTAAAATAATGTTGATTGAAATTCATCGGTTGACCCACATAGATAGTAATTCAATAAAAAGCAATAAAAGGGAACAATTTCATTAACACGATGGATGCATGTTGTAAGCTAATTGTTGTTTTAAAAATTGAAATTCGCATTGGTTTGACCTACATAGAGAGTAATTCAATACGAAGCAAAAAATTATCCACGGCTTGGCCAATTAAAAAAGTCTCTGCACATGTGTTATCGATACTCCAGGAACAACTTTTGTCTAAATTTTCTTTCTTAAAATAAATTCAGGTTTTAAGTGCAATTTTACCTAAAATATATAAAATTTTATTTATTTAAAATAACATTGAGTCAAATTAACAAAAATTCATAAAAGCTATACAACCAAATATTGTTGAAGCACATAACGAAACAATTATTAGCACTAAAACCTCCAGATATTGTAGGGTTTATACCCAAATCCTCCAACCCACAGCATCACCTGATCTTTTTATTGTTGTAGGCATTTGGGTTTTTACTGTTAACTATAATTTTGCTTTGTAACTATTCTTCCTAAATAAAAAAAAGACTAGCTTCATCAAAAAATAATTAAAATATCTAAATTTAAAAGTTTATATAGCTTGAATTACATTTCTAATATACCTAATATATCCACTATAAAACCTTATGCCTTTTTCATCCACTAATTTTTTATCATATTCAATCCTTAAAATAAACTGTACCAAATTCAAGTCAAGTGAGAGCAAACGAGTCTTCAGTGCACGATGTGGCTGATGCTTTTGGTGGTCGGACAGATGAATTCATATGAACATATACCTAAATTAATAAATTATCACAATTTCTAATTAATTTAATTAATATCAAACTACTATAAAACAATATAATAATTAAAATAAACTTACTTTTTTATACATTATTTACACTAAAAAATATAACATTTTTATTTATAAATTTACAATTATTTTTATCAAGCTTGCAAATAAATGTAATTTTTTAATTAATACTAATCTAATCAATTAATAAATTTTAATAAACTTCATTAATGAAAATTTAGCTAATTACGCACTTGAGACGGGGTTTGGTCCAAAATCCCATCAGAAGGTTAAGAAATGATCACCACATTAATTTTATATTAATATCATATTTATTATCAATTAACGGTTCTGTATTTAACATACAGACCGGAGTTATGTGCTCGTGTAGGTAGCTTACGAAAGACTAACTTGACGGCTTCCTATCTTATTTTAGAATACATTATACAGATAAGAATATACTAGTGACGCATTAATATCTATAGATGTCCATAGAACCTAAATATTATTAGAAATAGTATATTAATAAGTAAACGTAAAGATCATCGTTACACTCCTGGGCTTAAAGTAATTTTACTCCTGAAAAATCGCAATTTTAATGTATTATTTCTATTATTAAGTTGTATGACAAATTGACAGAATTCAATATTTTTAACATTTCGTAGTCAGTTAAGTTATGTTATTTTAATATTATAATTTGAGTTTATTCTTTTTTATTAACCAAAAGTATAATTAACCAGCGTTGACCAAGCGAATAATATATTCTTTTGATTATTACAAAATTTAAGATTTTAATTGTACATCTGTTTATTATTTAGTCCAAGATTCGATTAAAACTATCTTTCTAATTGGATTCTTAATACATACTTAAATTAATAAATTAAAACTTTAATTACACTTTCATTATTATACATTTCTAACAAAATTCAATATCAGTTATTAGGATAATTATTCATAAAAATTATTCTGTAAGTTATAATATTGAATACATTCTACATTTTAAAGTCTAATGCCTAATTTAAAGTCTAATACTAACAATTTATGAAATCAAAACATGTAAAAACAATCTCCTTCTTATTATTTGGTATTTAATTTGAATAGATTTAATTTTATGATTTTAATTAAAATTGTCTGATCTAATATTTTACAGTGTTTTTTTTTTTTTTTTTTTTTTTTTGGGAAATATGTGAATCTTACATCAGCCATGGAGTGTTTGCGGGCCTTAAAGACCCGCAAATTTCCATGACCGCCCAGTTGTACAAAGTGCACAACTGGGAGACGAGACCACCGACGAACGTGGTCGCCGGCTACGCCCCAGATTCTTACTGGATAAACACACTTTAAACCCCCTGCGCTTGTTTGTCCCAAACCGGAACTCCCTTTTCAGGTATAACTTCAGTTTGGGACGCGCAGCCTAGGCAACTGGCCGCTGCCTTCCCCCTGCCTAGTGACAGGAGAGCAATCTACGATAGAAAGCCCTCCTCCTTTTTCTTCAACAAGGTGGCCCTTACGTACTCTGCTACTTTGTTCCAGTTTTCGGAACTCCGTAGCATTTCCGGGACCACCGTCTCCGGCCTCCAAATCGGGAAGGGCGGGCGCCCCTCCGAGTAGCGAACACATTCGAAGAATGTGTGCTCTACTGTATCCTTCTCGCCTGGGCAGTGCAAGCACTCCTCTGTTGCCACCTTATGCCAATGCCTCAACATGACACGGAAATACCCGTGTCCGGTTAAGAACTGGGTAAGGTGGAAATCCACCTCCCCATGCTGTCGTCCCATCCATGCCTGCAGGTTTGAGATCAGTCTGCGCGTCCATAGAGCATTCTTCTCTTGGTTCTTTTTCCATCGTTTATTCCATGCTTTCATAGAGTTGAAGCGGGCGCGAGTGGAAGCCACTTCGCGCTCATCTACGCTCTCGTAGATGAATTTCCGCTCCAACGCTAGCAGGTCGATGGGTATTACCGAAGCAACAACCTGGATCGCCTCGAGCGATACCGTATGGTACGCGCAGGCGATCCTCACTGCCGCTTGCCTCTGTACAGACGATATCTTATGTCTGTACTTGGCAATTTCTGTGGTCTTCGCCCAGACTTCTGATCCGTAAAGCAGGACAGAGTTGATGACTGACATCAGGAGCCTTCGCTTCCCTGGTTTGGGTCCCCCAATGTTGGCCATGAGCCTTGACAGGGAGGATGCGACCGACGCTGCCTTTTCACACGACCTCTGAAATTGCTCCCAGAAGGTCAGCTTGTTATCAAGCTGAACTCCCAGGTATTTCACCGATGTTCTGGTTCGGATCGTGTGAGGGTTTCCGCCGTCGTCGATAATTACATCGAAATCGGTGGGAACCCTTCGACGGGTCAGCAGTACAATCTCCGTTTTTGGGATCGCAAGCTGGAGCCCGTGATCGCCCATCCAGAGGTTGATCCGTCTCATGACTAGATTCAACCTCTCCTGGGTCACTTCCATGTCCCTGCCAGTTATGGTCAGGGCCACGTCGTCGGCGTACCCGATCAGGGAAACTCCTTCCGGGAGGTGGACGCGCAACAAGCCATCGTAAAAGGCATTCCACAGGTCCGGTCCAAGAACCGAGCCCTGCGCGATGCCTGCACTCAAAACCCTTTCACGCCTTCCATCGAGCGTGTCGTAGAGCAGTCTCCGGTCCCGCAGGTAATCCTTTAGTACGTTACCCAGATAGCTGGGTATCTGGAAATCGTACTCGAGAGACCGGATCATGTCATCCCACCTGGCCGAGTTGAAAGCGTTTTTGACGTCCAGCGTTACCAGAAGGACGTCCTTACGAATTGCAGGCCGCTTTTCCCTCTCAGCCTTTACGGTATCCACGACACGCCGGATGGCGTCTATCGTGGAATGCCCTTCACGAAAGCCATGCTGCTCCTCGGAGAGACCACCGCCCTCCTCGATTGCCCTTCTGAGCCTTGCCCGGAGCATACTCTCCATCACCTTACCAATGGTATTTAACATACACAAAGGTCTGTAAGATGATGGAGAGTCCGGGGCTCCTCCCTTGCCCTTGTTCAAGAGCACGAGACGTGCCACCTTCCACTGCTTTGGGAACACTCCAGCCACCAAACACGCATTGAACATGTTTAACAGGATACCAGGGATTACTTTAACCGCTCTTTTGAGCACTTCCGCTGGTATCCCGTCCGGCCCCGGCGCCTTACCATTTTTCATGGCCTTTATGGCCTTGACCATCTCGCCTTCGCTGAACAGCGGCACTTCCTCCCTGGGTATCACCTCAACCGGGTTTTCCCGGATGGGCCTTTCAGGGAAGAGAGCACCGACGATCCGTTCAGTCGACGCCGCGTCCATCATGTTGTCGGACCCCCGGTTTAACTTGCCCATTACGACTTTGTAACCTAGGCCCCAGGGGTCCTTGTTTACATCATCGCGTAATGAACACAGACATCGGGCCTTGCTTTGACGGATGGCCTTGGCCAGCCGGTGTTTGGCGTCCTTGTGTTCCTGAGAACAGTGTTATTAAGTAAGTTTTGCTGTATTATTGCAGTATGAAATTCAGTAATATCAAAATTTTAATTTTTGTAACACTACCTTCCTTTGTATAGCATATCGACGAGTTTATGTTAATGAAATAGTGATCTTTTATTGAAGTAAGAAATATTGATACGCATGTATTTTTATAAGCGATAAAAGAATCAAATAAATTTATTTTAAAAATAAAATTATCAAATAAATTTTTAAATAGAATGATTAATTTTAAAATCGGGTTACAACTAAATTTATTTTAAAAATAAAGGAGACTTATTTTATTAAAAATGAGTCACAACTAAGTTTCTTTTAATCAAATAAATAAAAGTGTCAAATAAATTTCTAGATATTTGTCGTTAATGCGATACATATGAAGATGTTGTTACAAAAAATAGCGATTGTAACGCGATACTATAGAACGCTGTCCATCTCAACTATGCCTATATCAGCGTTCTATAGTAACTAGTTACAATATATATTATATTTACTTTTATTGTGCAAAAGAATGATTAGTTCTTTTGTAATGTTTATTTTACATTTTATTAGATATTAATATATTTGTATGAGTATAATGTTTCTTATAATTTTCTAATTTTATTTTATATAAAAATACTGTTTTCCTTAGAACAAAAAATTGTTTGACTAATCTCTGACAAATATACTGGGATTTTGATTTCATAAATTTTATATTTTTTTTATAACTAATTTTTCATTTTTAAAATATAAACTTTTACGAATTGTATTAACTATTTAGTTATCATAAGTTACGGTTTTGTATACATAAAATTACAACGATTCTTTAAAATGAGCGTATCACTAATATAATTCTAGTGCTTAGAGTAGAATAAAATTTGCAATATTATTTTTACGAATGTTGTTATGTCAATTTACATGAATAATGTGTAATTATTATTTAGGCATAACATTAATTTAAACATTTCTTTGCTATTATTTTTATCATCATAGTTTTTGAAAATGGAATAGTTTGGTATATCTCTAAAAACTAATTTGTTTCTAGTTTAAGTTTTATTTATACAAAGTTGGAGTAATTGATTTACAGTTTACTATAATTTTGAAAAATATTTTTGATGATTATCAGGCTAATTAAAATGCTTCTATTACAATGAGATATTTGACTATTTTATTATTAACTTATTTAATAGTGTGATTTAGGTTGTTATTAGTGTATATTGAGCTTATGTGTACAACACTCTCCATTCTTTGATAAAATGTTCACTTATCACTTTTCATTTCTTTTATTATTTACTGTATTTAATTAAAAGTTGTTAGTTTCTTTAGAACAATATTTTTGCGGAATTTTTAGAATTTATTAACCATAAATAATTTAGTTTGTTAGCTACTACTTATTACTTCTATAAAAATTGTTTAATTTAAAAGATTTAGCTATAATCTGCTTAAGCATTAACTCTATAAATTAAATGTACATCGTATTTTCAAAAATGCGTTTAGTATTTTAAAAACTTCATCGCTAATAACTGCACTAAATATTGTTAATTAAATAAATACACTGAAGGGTATGAAATTATTGTTTTGAAATTTTATAATTTACAACATTTTAAAAAGGATATGTATTACAAATTATTTTTTGTGACAAAATTAAATTGAAATTTATAATGTAATGATTTTAAATTTTAAATGCAAATTTTTTGTTATTTCTTAACTTCAGAATTTGACAAGTTCCTTATTATATATTGTTCTTACATTCATTAAAATATTAGTTAGTAATATTATTTACCCACTCCGCATCAATCCAGAGATTTTGGAGCATTAATCCAGAATATAGGTATACTTCGTGTTTGAAAACCAGATTTACGTAATTTTACTGAATTGAAACTAGAAATAAGCAAAATTCTGTTTTATAATCCAGAAAAAATTAATATTCTGGATTTAAAACAAGAAGATATAAGCCGGTAAAGATGAGTGAATTTATTTCTTGATTTAAAACCAGAAAAAAGTAAAAATCTGTTTTACAATCCAGAAAAAATCAATATTCTGGATTTAAAACAAGAAGATATAAGCCGGTAAAGAAGAGTGAACTTATTTCTTGATTTAAAACCAGAAAAATGATTTCCTCTATTTTATAAACCAGAGTTTTGATTATTTCTAGTTTTAAAAAAAGAAAATTGAATTTCAAAAATTATAACGAAATAACTTCTGAATTTAAAAACAAAAACTAATGAAATTCCGGTTTACAAAATAGAATCAATATATTTTATGGCTTTAAACCAGAAATTTTCATTGTTAATTACTAAAATTAATTAATATTTATAATTTTCTTGTATCTCTATAAAGTCATAAACGCTGCCGCCGTTGTCGAATGAAACTTTTGGACCAACCTGGTACTTTTGGGTCAAAATGGACCTTTTGGGATAAAATGTAACATTCGGGCCAAACTGAATCTTTCAGGCCAAACTGAACCTTTTAGACACAACTGGACCTTTTATGCCACAGTGGCTCTGTTTACATAAAAACTGTTGTATAAGTTTACCCAAAATAGTTTTTTTACCCAAAATAGTCTTTTTGGACCAAAGCGGTACTCTTAGGCTAATATGGTACTTTTGCCAAACTGGTACTTTTGGGCCAAACTTGTACTTTTGGGAAAATCTGGTACTTTTGGAACAAACTGAACCTTTTGGCCAATCTGGTACTCTTAGGCCAATATGGTACTTTTGGGTTAAACTGGTACTTTTGAGAAAATCTGGTACTTTTTGAACAAACTGAACCTTTTGGACAATCTGGTACTTTTGGGCCAAACTGAACCTTTTGGGACAACTTGGTACTTTTGCGCCGTACTGGTCCTCAGAACTCAAAATTTCCCCCATATTTTTATAACACTAAGATAGGAAAATCCTGAAATTTTTAGCCCTCTAGGTCTTAAACAGCTCGAGTTATGATAAATCAAACTCATTGGGTGGCTCTCAACCAGCGGTAGTGCTTTTTGGGAAAATACTAAAAAATGATAAATAATAGCTTGAGTAGTATATTACGACCCATGTCCAGAAAAATAAAGAATGACCCGATTCGCACATAAATTATCTTCCAAGGCGAAGGCGAGGATGGTAAACTGCGATTTGGGGGATTAGGGTCGTATACATCAGTGGCGAGAAAACACGTCTTTGCCGGACGCGCAACGGCCGAGAAATACGTGCTTTCTGGCCGCTGATCAGAAAAACATATTCTGAAAGAGTATATATGTTGGGAAACCTTCAGTAAATCCATTTCTGTTTTTCGGAAAAATTCCGGAAAATGGGAAAACGTGTTTTTGGAAAAACCGAAATATCTCATTTGCCGCCATTTAAAAAAAAATTTTTTTTTTTAATTTTTTTCAACCAAAATCCCATCAATATATAAAAAATTTTCTATTTCGGCCATTAAGGAGCGATTTTAGTCTGTTTTAAATTGTTTTTACATTCTTAATACTTATATATATATAATAAACCATAAAAGGTTACATAAATTGACTTTTTTCTTCAGAATTGAATAGCCAGGGAAAAAATTTGCTTTTTTCGATGAAAATTAACCGAGTTATGGTCAAGTAAAGATACTGTTACAAATTACCATGTTTATACTGATTCCAATTTTATGGTCCATGACGAGATTATAATTTGAAAACTGCATAACTCGCTTATATTTTATCGTAAAAAGAAAAGTTTTGGATTATTATACAATATTTTTTAAATATTTTTAATATTTTTAATATTTTTCTAACAATACTATAAAATATTTTTTAAGATTTTTGATTTTTGATTTAACTTATAATTTTCAAAATATCGATTTATTCGGGGAAAAATTAAGAAAATAAGAAACTTTTTTCAGTGAATCCATACTAAATAATGTCCTAAAAATTATCTTCAAAGATTTTTAAAAATCTGAAATTTTATAAAAAAGTGTTATTTAATTTAGTACCTCAAAAAAAATAGAAATTCCCAGCTCTAATAGCTCCGTCTACAGTCAATAAATTTTCAAATTTTTTTTTAAATTCTTATGGACATGTAACTTGCTTAATGAGTATCAGAATCATAGTTTCCAGAAAACTTAAATCGAAAAAAACGATACGTCAAGCCTTACACTAGCGTAACCTAAGGAATTAGGCGATAATAAAAAATGAAACGCCAAGCCTTACACTAGCGAACCTAAGGAAGTAATCTATATTAAAAAAACGACACGTCAAGCCTTACACTAGCGTAACCTAAGCAAGTAGGCTATAATAAACAATACGACACGTCATGCCTTACACTAGCGTAACCTAATTAAGTAGGCTACAATAAAATAATGACACGTCAAGCCTTACACTAACATAACCTAAGGAAGTAAGCTATATTAAGAAAACGGCACGTCAAGCCTTACACTAGCGTAACCTAAGCAAGTAGGCTATAATAAACAAAACGACACGTCATACCTTACACTAGCATAACCTAATTAAGTAGGCTACAATAAAATAACGACACGTCAAGCCATATACTCACATAACCTAAGCTAGGAAGTAAGCTATATTAAAAAAACGACTCGTTCAGCCTTACACTAGCGTAACCTAAGCAAGTGGGCTATAAAAAATAACGTAACGTCAAGCATTACACTAGCTTAATCTAAGGAAGTAGGCTAAAGTAAAAAAAAGGATTCTATTTAAGAAAAAAATGACAACTCAAGTCTTAAACAACACAACCTGAGGAAGTGGTTTATAATAAAATACGGCACATCAAGCATTATACTAATATAGCCTAATGAATTGGTCTATAATAATTTGTTCTTTTTATACACCTTTTTCTTAGGCTATATGTACTGGAATACACCGCGAAGTTTTGTTTTCTAATGTATCATTGCCTGAGGCTATGTTGGCGTAACGCTTGTGTGGGTGTAAAATTTTTGTCTCAAACTTTTGCTTTGAAAACATATAAAAAATATCTATATTTGTATTATTTTTAAACGTAGTAGCTAATTCTTTTGAATAAAAGTCATAATTTTAGAAAAATTGATTTAAATAGATTTCTTGGATCTGATAAATAATTACTTGAAAATTTTTTTATTTAAATTTTATTCACTACAAAAAAATATACCTGATACATAATGATTTAAAAATTTTTGTCTCCAAATTTTACGTTGTGTTGGTGTAAAACTTGACTTCGTCGCTTTTTTATTATAGTCTACTTCCTTAGGTTATGTTAGTGCAAGGCTTGACATGTCGTTTTTTATTATAGTCTACTTTCTGAGGTTACGGTAGTGTCTACTGTAATGCTTGACGTAACGTTATTTTATTACATGCTACTTCCTTAGGTTATGTTAGTGTAAGGCTTAATATGTTTTTTTTCTTATTATAGGCCACTTCTTAAGGTTACGTTAGTTACATGCTTGAAGTGATTTTATTTTATTATATCCTACTTCCTTAGGTTAGTTTAGTGTAAGGCTTAACGTGTCGTTATTTTGTTATAGCTTACTTCCTTAGATTAAGTTAGTGTAAGGCTTGACGTGTCGTTGTTTTATTGTAGCCTACTTAATTAGGTTACGCTAGTGTAAGGCTTGACGTGATTTTATTTTATTATATCCTACTTCCTTAGGTTATGCTAGTGTAAGGCTTGACGTGTCGTTTTTTTTATTATAGCCTACTTCCTTAGGTTACGCTGGTGTAAGGCTTGACGTTTCGTTTTTTTTATTATAGCCTACTTGCTTAGGTTACGCTAGTGTAAGGCTTGACGTGTGGTTTTGTTATTATAGCCTAGTTTACACTAGTGTAAGGCTTGACGTTTCATTTTTTATATCGCCTAATCCCTTAGGTTACGCTAGAGTAAGGCTTGATGTGTCGTTATTTTATTATATCTTACTTCCTTAGGTTATGTTAGTGTAAGGCTTGACATGTCGTTTTTTTTATTATAGCCTACTTGCTTATTGCCTACTTGGTTGTTTTCGATTTAAGATTTCTGGATATTTAATCTTCTGGAAACTATGATTCTGATACTCATTAATCAAGTTACATTTACATAAAAATTAAAAAAAAAAAAATTGACAATTTTTTGAGTGCAGACAGAACTATTAAAGGTGGAAATTTCTATTGTTTTTGAGTTACTACATTAATCAAGACTTTTTTATAAAGTTTCAGATTTTTAAAATCTTTGAAGATAATATTTAGGACATTATTTAGTATGGATTCACTGAAAAAAGATTTTTATTTTCTTAATTTTCCCCCGAATAAATCGATATTTTGAAAATTATAAGTTAAATCAAAAATCAAAAAACTTGAAAAATATTTTATGAAATTGAAATTCTTTTCGGGGATCGATACTAAATAATATCCTAAATATTGTATTCAAAGATTTTTAAAATCAGAAGCGTTATAAAATACTTTTTTGTCTTGTTGAATTTAGTAGCTCAAAAATAAAGGAAATTTTAAGGGCTAATATCTCCGTCCGTAGTCAATAAATTTACGAATTTTTTTTTTTAAATTCTAAGAGACATAACTTGATAAATGGCTATAAGAATTAAACATTTTAGAAGTTTCAATTTCCAAAAATCTTAAAAAGAAAAATGCTATTTTTAATCACCTGATTCAACCTTAAACTATTAAAACTAGTAAAAAGGGAAATCCTCTTTTGCAAACAAGATAACTAATTTATTTCTAGTTTTGAATCCTGAAATTGTATTTTAAATATTGGAGCTTACGAGTTCCTGAATTTGAAACCAGGAATGAGTAAATTTCTGTTTTATAAACAAGTTAATGATTTATTTTTAGTTTTGAATCCTGAAATTGTAATTTAAATATTGGAATTTCTGGATTCAAAACCAGTAAAGAGTAGATTTCATTTTTATAAACTAGAGATATAGATTTTCTAGTTTTAAATCAAGAAATCATTCTCTTTTCTTGTTAAGATCCTAAGAAGTTTAGGATTGAGTTGGTAGGGTAGAATTTGAATTAGATATGGAAAAAATTTATTGACAAAATAAACTGTTTTTGCTTCTTATTTATATGCTTTTAAATTATAGGCGAAAATTTAAACAAAAAAATTAAATTCATTTTAAAATTTTTGCCAAGTAGGATTGGTATAGATAACAGAATGGAAATAGAGATTATTGAATATAATATTTTTAAATTGTTTAAAGTTAAAAATTTCAAAAAATTGATTGAGTTTTAATCTGCAGATTGGTTCAAAATTGTAATTTACTAAATGGGAAGGTTGAATACCAATATTTATATTATGTTAAACAAATTTTATTTTTTATATTTATTAAAGATATTATTGCAATAATTGTTATTTTGAAATTTTTCTAATCAAATGCATAAATGATTATAATAAGCAACTAATATATTTTTATATTTACTAGGGTGCTCCGACCCCTGCGAGCTTCGCGCGCCAACCCCCGTAGAAAAATTAGAAAACTGGGTTAGTTTTAAAAACAAACAAATTTTGTAAATTTTACAAATATGAGGTTAGTCATGGTGATATTTAGATAATTTATTTAAATAATGTAATCATGAACATCGATTTTGGTTATGTTTAAAAGTTATTTTTCTCCTAGTAGTTACAAAAGATAGTAGTAGCTCCTAGTAGCCCAAAATGACCATTTTTGGTAAGGGGTCTTATAAAACATCGATTGTTAAGGCAAAAAGGACCGCTTTGGTTCAAAAAGACCATTTTGGGTAAATAAGCTTATGCAACAGTTTTTAGGTAAAAAGAGCCACTATGGCCCAAAAGGTTCAGTTTGGTCCAAAGGCGCAGTTTGGCACAAAAGGTTTAGTTTGGCCTTAAATGTCTAGTTTGGCCCAAATGTTACATTTTATCCCAAATGGTCCATTTTGACCCAAAAGGACCAGTATGGCGCAAAAGTACCAGGTTGGCCCAAAAGGTTCAGTTTGGCCCAAAAGTACCAGATTGGTCAAAAGGTTCAGTTTGTTCCAAAAGTACCAGATTTTCCCAAAAGTACAAGTTTGGCCCAAAAGTACCATATTGGCCTAAAAGTATCAGATTGGCCAAAAGGTTCAGTTTGTTCCAAAAGTAACAGATTTTCCCAAAAGTACCAGTTTGGCCCAATAGTACCAAATTGGCCAAAAAGTACCAGTTTGGCCCAAAATTACTAAATTGGCCTAAAAGTACCAGATTGGCCCAAAAGTGTCATTCGACAGCGGCGGCAGCGTATATGACTTTATAGAGATACAAGAAAATTATAAATATTAATTAATTTTAGTAATTAACAATGAAAATTTCTGGTTTTAAAGCCATAAAATATATTGATTCTATTTTGTAAACCAGAATTTCATTAATTTTTGTTTTTAAATTCAGAAGTTATTTTGTTATAATTTTTTAAATTCAATTTTCTTTTTTTAAAACTAGAAATAATCAAAACTTTGGTTTATAAAACAGAGGAAATCATTTTTCTGGTTTTAAATCAAGAAATAAGTTCACTCTTCTTTACCGGCTTATATCTTCTTGTTATAAATCCGGAATATTGATTCTTTCTGGATTGTAAAACAGACTTTTACTTTTTTCTGGTTTTAAATCAAGAAATAAATTCACTCTTCTTTACCGGCTTATATCTTCTTGTTTTAAATCCAGAATATTGATTTTTTCTGGATTGTAAAACAGATTTTTACTTTTTTCTAGTTTTAAAACAAGAAAATCATTACCTCATATCTGAAATATTCATTATTCTGGATTTAAATCAAGAAAATATAGTATTGTATGGTTTCAAAACCTGAAAGACCCCTATATTCTGGATTAATGCTCCAAAATCTCTGGATTGTGCGGAGTGGGTACATTCATTAACTGTAAAGTATATACGGTGAATTTTGTTAATACTACTTACAAATAAAAATTGTTTTAATTATAATAAAATAGAAAACATACTTACAGAAAATGTCCTAAAATTATCATTAAATGACCGTAAATTATTAAACATTAATTTGATAATATGCTTTGTGAAAACTATACTTTGCTAAAGTAAAGCAGATTTGTTTAATTCATGAAACTCTATTAACTCTAATTTTCTTTAAAAATCACTTGATCATGGATTTTTCTTATTATCAAAACAATTATATTTTATTATCATTTTATTTTACTTAAAATTACAATTTCTGTGATAAACTAAATTAAATATTATATATTTATAAAGAAAATTAATGATCAAATACTATATACTGATCTAATAAGAGAATCAGTAGTTAACTTATTGATAAATTTGCTCTTAAGGTATATATTATTCAAATTCTATTAATTATTGAATTTAAAGAAAAATTGTATAAGTTATAATTTAATCAATTTACCGGATAATAAATAAGTGTTATATGAATATACTATGCATGAATAAAAAGCTATACATTTCTTGTATTAAATTCACTATTTCTAAAAATCTTTGACTTAAGAGAATTTAAAGAAAATCTTTGTACTTTGTTTTTATCAATTAGCCATTGAATATGAAATCTTTTTTCATACATTGGTTTTAGACTATTGACTTGATGAAATTTAGTGTTATCAATATGCGACTTGGAATCTAATATTAATTTATATCTTTCATATATCTTTCTTATATACCAAAATTAGCTTTCTTGAACATTGATGCCTCATAAATATACCCTCGTGATTTCATTTCCTTTGCGAGAAAAAATATACAAGCAATCAAGGTTGCAATGCAATAATTTGCATTATAAGAGTAAAGTATGATGAAAATTTTATATTTAAATATTTTGTGATTTCGTGCGTCTTTTCTAATTAAGAAACAGCGAATTTAACTAAGGCAGACGCCAGGGACACAGAAAAAGCATAAACAAGCGGGAGTTAAACACTCTTGTCTCGGCCGCTGAACGGTAAACAGCTATTATCAGAAAGTGCTCTCTAAGAGAGGTAGAGAGCATGGGCTCTCCTCTCAGTGTAATATAATGTTTGTTTATGCACCAGGAAATATGGCTCCAAATCAGCTCAAAATATTAGAAGCTCCAGCCAAACCAGAAACTTAATATTTTGTAACCAGTACCAGTAACCAGGCCAAGTAACCAGAAGTCCAGGAAAGAAGATTTCAACCAGGCCTGACCAGAAAAAGAGTTTCAAGAAAAGGTACCTCCCGTTATTATTATTTCGTTCTTGTATATCGCAATATATTCAGATTCGCGATTTATAAATCAATTATTACTTTTTATTTTATAAATTTAATTCCACGCGGTTACGCGTATGTATGAGTGAACTTTATGTGTATTAGTATGTGAAAAATCTTCTATGTTTTAGCACGCGTGTTGAGAATATTCGCTGTAATTTTATTAATTTTTATTTAAGATTATTTTCATATACACGAGTATATCGGCAACCGCGCGCACACATTCAATCGTATGATTAGATGGTGTTCATCGATAAATTTAATCAGGGTGCGTATATTATAGAGTGGAGCAATGCTAAAAAAATCCGCCATTTTCGGCCGCGGGAAAATTTAAAAACCTATTTGCTTAAAATTAAAATTAATGCATAAATAGACTTTGGGATGTATTATCTTCGTTTTTTATTTATTAAATATTTTTTTTTAATTATGGTTTTTAAAATGTTATCCATTTATAAAAGAATAAAAATGTCATTAAAAAGTTTAGTATAATTTATTAATTTTTAAAAAACAAATAAAAAGATATTGATTACTATATAAATATACATTTATATATTGAAAGATTTGCATTTTGTATATTAAAAATAGCTTGATACATGCAATATAAGTTTTTTCTTGAAATAAAAAATAAATCAAAAAAGATTTAATTCACAATTGATTATATGAAAAGCAATGTCAGAACTAATAAAATATAAATGTATATAAATAAATAATAAAAGATTTTAAAAAATTTTTAAAGTATAAATTCTGGTGTAATTAGTTTTTTTTCCACCATGGGTTTTACAACGTTCAATTAAAAAGAAAAAATAAATTAGGTATACAATTAGTTAAGTTTAAAAATATAGAATGTTTAAAAAATATAAATGTATAGTATTATTTTAAAAACACTAAAAAAATATATAAAAATTATTCTATCTTTTGTTATTATTGATTGTTAAAGAATTATTATTATTATTTTTATAAAATTGCATAGTTTATCCATAATTTATTATTAATTGCAATATGTATATAGATCGAAATTTCTTTTATATATATATCTAATGGAATTATCAAAACATACATTATGAATGGGTAAATCTCATAAAAATCTTATTAAATTTTTATATTTCATGCAGAAAAAAATTAAATTTAAAATTTGGTATAAGATTCACCTAGTTATAATTGCGTAATTCAAAAACTGAAAAATTCATTTTCATATTATAAAAGTTTTAAAAAAATTGGAGACTTGAGTATTAAAGCAGCTTAAATACTCTGCCAACGAAGACCATTTTCTGAAAAAAATAAAACACTTTATTTATTAATAATAATATAAAATTAATTAATTTTTATTAAATAATTAATAAACAAATAGGTAATTATTAAATAATTATTACAAAACCAGAGAACATCAAGCAATTAACTTAAGCAATATACAAGCCAAGCATACATAAAAGTTTTAAATAACAAGCAAGAAAACAATTTTAATTTTTGTGGAGCTTATTAAGTATAAAAAGACAGACAGAAAAAATAAGCTAAAGCTAAAAATAAATAAGATAAAATACAAATGGTTATACATAATAATACTATTTATATAATAAATAATTTTTCTAAATTAATTATATTTTTTAAAAAACAATAAAAATAATTATGTTGCTGCATTATACATGTACAATGTTTTGCTGGAATACATGACACTTTAAATTTTTGTAATTTTTGAGATTTTATTTTTAGTCTGAATGTGGCAAATCTTTTCATTGTGTTTTTTTTTAATTTGTGACAGTCAGGAACACCTTATTTGAGAATTTTTCTACAAAAAAAGACTTAAGATCTAAGTTTCTCACCGAGTGCACAGTTTCAAAGTATGTTTTAAAAATCCATTCCATTTCAAGAAAAAATTCAAAAGTGATTTCATTAACGACAAAAAGGGTATTCACTTTATAGCACCTTAAGCTTGTTAATCTACTGTAAGAAGAAATGCATGCCTTAAATCGGCCAGTATAAGTTATGCATTTTCGGCATACCTTTTGTTTTTTTACAATGCTTATAATTATATTAAATACCCAGCAATGTGATGAAGTATATTTAATTCTGCATTATTTAATTTAGTTTTAACTATTGGAAGATTATGAATGTAAATTTTTCGATTAATGCTATTATCTTTTGGTTTCTTTTTTGATATTACTTTTAAAAAATCTGGTAGGAACTCCCGATCATCGGCATTATAACTGCTTGTTGAAGTATTTTTCATATATGAAGAAACCGAAACTATTTTCAACTTATTTTTAAATTGAAAGGCATTCAATAATGAATTTTTAAATCTCAGAGCTGAAAAGAGGTTTTCTAAGCAGTCCTGATTATACCTCCCTGCAAAAACAAAACTATAATTTCTGTTATTCAATAAAAACTCGGAAAATTCTATTATAGACATTGTAGATATAATTAACCCTGTTTGGAATGGTTTCCAAACAGTGGTTTTTCCAAAACTTAAGCTACAAATAATATCCACAAATTCGAGCATAAAAGAAATAGTTGAATTATATTCATGAATATTGCGTTTACTCGAAGCCATTTTCAAATTTCTGCAACTACAAATTTTCCACCACTTTGCAAACAAATTAACAAGCCATGCAGTGGTTCTATACTCAGGAATTTTCTTATCATCCGCTAAAAATTCTAATGCAGTCCCTACTGGAAAACTAATAACTCGGGAAGTATTTTCGACTCTCATTTTTCGAAAGTGTCTTGGCCCGGTTACATACTCTTTTTTCATTTTTGAAGCAAGCTGAAGCTCAGAATCTTTTTGCTCATTTAGTAAATCAAGTAAGTGATCTGCGTTTGCTTGATTACTAGGTATTTTATATTTTTTAACATATGCATCGGGAATTGGGACAGTTTTATTTGATAGCATACCTTCCTTGAAATTTTTAAAAGCGTGAGGAGTATCATGAAAAAAATACAAGAAACGAGATTTATCAAGAGGATGCTCACATTTATTTTGTAAAACTGAATATCTTGAAGCTTTTATACCAAATAATCTCTATAAGGTTTGATTGGGGCATCCCATATCAGAAACAATTGCATGCACAAGCAAACCTATACTTTCCGCGCTTCGGATAATTTCCTTAACTACTGGATAATAATAAGTACCACTAGTGGATTGGTTAGTGTAAAAATATGCAACTGGTTGTTTCCATCTATGAGAAATTCCAGCTAGCATAAACACTAAACCGTGATCTGCTAATTGACTAGTATTTTTATCATTACCAAGCTACCAGGAGTTAAACCAACCTCATCAATAACTAAAATACAATCCTTATAAATTTCTTCAGAAAAATAAGGGACTTTAATTTTTAGAAATCAAACGCTTCATCTATTATTCCACTTTCAAATTCCCAATCCTGTAAATGCAGATTCGAAGTGCGGATCGAGGGCCAAGGAATTCCCTGTTTAATAAGTTCCCTATACCCTGCACTACCATAAGCAAATTTAAGTTTATAAGCTTTTATCAAAGTTTTATCGCACCCTTTTCGGCATTTTTTTAGACTTTCCACTAATCATTTGAAACTGATCAGGGTTAAAAATTTTCTCAATATTATGATCAACATTAGGTTTCTGTAACCTTTTCAGAGTATTCTTCCAATTTCGAAACTTTTTTGTATACCTTTTTTTCATTAACAATCTTAAACGCTCTGATTTTAAGTACAACTGTTCCAATTTTTCATATTTTCTTTGCCATAAATTTTCCATGTTTGCTCTGAAATCATTTTGAGCAGATATTAAATCATACTCTTCTTTTCCTAAACCCATGTTATCATCAAAAGTTGGAGTAATAGAAGCAATTGTATTTGAAGCTTGATATTCATTAGCAATTGATGTTACATCACTATTAGTAGAAGCTTGGTCAATAGAAGCAATCGAATTTAAAGCTTGATTTTTATCAGCAATTCATGTTCCTTGTCCATCTGAAAAAAAAAATTTTTAAAGAACTATCTTTGAGACACCAAATTATAAAATCAGTAAGTTACAAAATATCCTAATACTCCTAGTATTCTCTTGTCAATCATTTTTCAGGCCTTTAAAAATTATTTTTATTAAAAATTTAAATTTTAGCAAAAATTTTTCATTTCAGCTTAAATTATTTAATAGTTTGTGAAAAAAATTTTTAAAAATTTAAAAAAAAATTTTTTTTAACTATGAAATATAGTTAGTTTTCAGGTTTTTAGAAGAACATTAAGAAATTTTATAAGTTTAGGCCTAAGGTTTAGCTAAAAAATTTTTTATTATTATAGCTAAACTGATTTTCGAAAGTAACATATCCATTAATAAATAACATAAATTAAATATAATGATCAAAACATTGTTCAATTATATTTTAAATTTTCTTTCAATAATAGTAAGCTCTTAAAATTTTATAATCACCTGCATGAATATCCCCACTTCCTAACTGGTAATATGAAGCATGACTAATTTTTGTTCCAGGCGTTGGTGATGTTTCAGATAATATGTGGATTTCCTTCGAGGTGCCACTTATTTCAGTAACTAAACCACTTTCATTAATAGTTTTTTCTAAAAAATTTTTAGATTCCATTTTAATTTTTTTGTACCACCTGCTCTTGGTTTTTCCCACATATTTGGAGTAAAGTGATACTGTAAAAAAATAATACCATTACAATAACTGTAAAATTTTACATTCATTAAACCATTACCTCGCATAAAACAGAATGTTTAGTTGGATTTACTCTAGAATTCTGAATCCAATCCTTTGTTCAGGATTCTTTGGAAATAAGTACATTTTCACAGAGCCAGAAGAATTTTTGCAATTTTTCACCGCACAAGAAGGCATTTTTTTTAGTCTGTAACACTTTATTTTAACAATAATAAATAAATAATGATAATAATAATTAATTTAATAATGTTTTATATTGCTAAAATACAATGTTACTTTTAATAGAGAGAGGGGTTTTACCTGTTTTATTATAGTGTGGTATGTAAAAATACACACACATACGCCTGGCAGCATGCATTGGAAAAAGGATTAATAAATAAATTTTTATAAAACAAATTGATAATTTAATTTAAATGATCATTATATATTTTAATTTAATAAATTTTAATTGTTCAAAATTATAAAAATATTTTACATAATTTACGGTGGCCACACTCATACTATCTTATCATGCATCCATACAAATATTTATATACCGTTTTATAAATTAAAAATATAAATTCGCGACGATTAGAATTCCGCGTGGTTAACCATTTATATAATTTTATTAATCATTTACTCACGACGTCGCTCCTTTTCTTCTATTAAAAATCTTGAATTAGAAAATAGTGATTCGACGTGTGGACCTTTATGGAGAGACTCCTGGTGGTGAGATGAACCTCATCTACAGGGCAGCTAACCCTATTCTTCTTGAAAACATTCTCCATCCTCACTCATGTAATTTTCTATAAATTTCCACTACGCGAACACATTTTAGCAAGGTATACGATGCATGCTTTATAATAAAGTCACCTGGAGAGCATATCTTATCTACAGGAACAAAAGGAGCGCGCGCGAGATTACATAATTCGTCCGATTTCCACGAAATCCGAGGGACGAGAGAGAGAGTTATTTCTTTGAAACTCACGTGACCCCCACTTATCGATCAATAATATCTATTTTAGCGCCGTAATTCTTAAATGAATTACATAATATATTGGCGCGCTATTTAATTCAAATTTAAATAAAAACACCGCATTACAAGTCATTTAATTAAAATCGTTTTTTTACTTCTTAGTAAATATAAACAAAATGATTTCTTTTAAAAATCTCACGAATTTTTTCTATAGCAGCACACTTTTGACAACAAACAAAAAAGCGATTTAAATAATGCTTTATAGGTTATGCAATGTTTGTTATTATCATGATTCTTATTATACAACCAATAAAATTATATTTAATATTCAGCGTATATTTATACTTGTATGCGTTATTTTTAATTATATAATTTATTTGCTATAATTTATATATATTATTTGCTATAATTTATAGATAAATTATAGCAATAAAAATAAGAATGTGTCTATTTATTTACTTAAAAAAATAGAAATTTGAGTTGCCCGTGGTTGTCAATGGCAGATCTACATCAGCCAATCAGCAAAAATGACATACATTTCCTCACTCTCTAATACACGCCCTCTGAATTTAATCAAGGCCCACGAGGCCGATAATATTTTATTTTATTTTAAAAATGGCCAGTATAGTTATAAGTTTTGTAAATAATTATAAAATATGAATATTTTTTTATTATTAAATTCGTTCTTTTTTGTTAATTAAATAAGACTCATTATTGACTTAGCTCCCCTCTCCCCCCCTTTCCTAAACATTATTATTATATAATACATAATCTTGGAGCACCGCCCGCCGGCACTTACAAAGCAACAGTAACAACAGCGCAACACCGGCGAAGAACCATATAAATGTAATTGTCGACGATGCAATAATATCATAATACATTTGTATATCTTACGCACAGGCGAAAGACCATACAAATGTACAGTAAATTAAATATTTTTATGAATTACTATTTGCTTTTTCTTTTTTTATATTATAATTATTATTAAAATCTATCATTATAAGGTAATATAATATGACCACTCTGTGGATAAATTGTTATTTAAGGGGTGAAGGTTATGAAATGCTATGTTTTTTTAGATAGGATTTTTTTTATGAAGGAGTTGAAATAAATGAATAAAATTTTAGGAGAATATTTTTTAAATGTTAAATTTAAAAATTCTAAATTTTGGGAAAAAAAAATTTCAATCTGGCGGAGTTACAGCTGTTGAAAGTCGGCGTATTTTAAAATTGTCGTGACATCTGGAGCATCCAACAAAAAAAAAATGTTGTTAAAACAAGTATATTTTCTAGATGAACCTAAAAAAAAAAAAATTAAATGATTTTTCAAAAATGGGAACGTTTTTTGAAAAATTGACCATTTTTCTGGACTTTAAAATAGGCCAAAAGGTGCCTTAAACTTGAGATATTTTACAATACGTAGGTTCATCTAGAGCGAAATAGGTATATAATGTTCCAAAAAAAATTTCAGGCAGATCGGATTAGCCGTTTTTGAGTAATTTATCACACCAATTCGAAAGAAGTAGTTTCGAGAAAAATTAGTTTAATGTTTTGAAGTGTAAAAATTTGAAGAAATGGTTTTTTACCGAATTTTCAGCGATACCGGGACCATACAGTAAACCTTCTTAATAGCTAACTGCTCTACTGATTTTGAAAGTATTACGTATTGAAAAAGTGTTTTTACTGATAATAATTTTACGCAAAAAATTGGTTTCGAACAAAAATAGTGAAATAATCGAACAGCGACTACTCTCGGTAAAGTGGCTATAGCATCCAGTAGTTAAAATAAATACGTAAAAATTTATTTACATACTTTTGAGGTGTTATACTAACTTTTTAAATTAAAAAAAAATTTTTAATTTTGGATTTCATTTTCATAGGCTTCCCCTTAAGCTATATTACATTCAAAGCGTCAAATTCATGACATTAGATGTTAATATGAATGAAAATCATGAATGTTCGTTTAACAGATTAATAAATAAAAAAAAATTCTTTATATTATCCATGTATTACTAAATGAATGAAAATCACGAGAATAAAATTCCCTTTTAGTTTCCATACCCTTTATAACCTATAATGATATCAGATTTTGAAGAAAAAAAATAAATTATCAATAAATTTGTACACCTTGGAATTATAAAAAAATAATTATACTGTAGTTACATCTCACATAACATCATGTAGAAAAAAGAGACATATTAATTTATTATTAATAGAAAATTACTATGAAGATATATATTACCAGAAAAAAAATAATAAAACTTATGATGATTACTATGATGATTATTTTGATGATAATGATGATTTAATGAATGAAAATTTTTCTGATATTGAAAATCAAACACTAACGAAAAAGAAAAAAATTGAATTTTTCCCTCAAGTAGAAGAAAATAAAAATTATCATTATGTGTGGATTAAAAATTTATCTGATTTATTGAATACTCAACTTTCTAAAGATGGTCACAAAAAATTTTTGTGTAAAATTTGTTTACAATATGTCAAAACAATACAAAAACTTGAAAAACACGAAGAAGATTGTTCAATTATTAATAAATGTAAGGTTTTACTACCGGAAGATGAGCAGTATAAGTTTATAAAATTTACAAATTTCCGAAATAAAGAAAAAGCTCCATTTATTATATATGCAGATTTTGAAAATATATTAAAAAAAATGTGATGAAGGAAATATTATACAAAGACATGAAGATTTAGTATTGGATACTTACTCAAAAACAATATCGATGATACCAAATCTATTTATGAAAGCTACAGAGGTAAAAATCCTGCTCAATGGTTTGTAGATAGACTTTATAAAATAGCAAGAGACCTAAATGAATGTTATTCATCTTTTAAAAAATGGAAAACCTAGATAATGAAACAATGAAAAAACATAAGTTTGTATAATTTTGTCACATTTGTGAAGAAGGTCCTTTTGGGGACAATGCAGCAAGAAGTAAAGTATATGATCATGATCATTGAATAAAAGAATAAAAGGGGTTGAATAATTAGGAGACTGATATAATATAATAATTATGTACTTTATTAAAATAGTAGATGCTTATTAGTCGGCATCTGTGCGGACACTGCCGGTCGTTTTACATAACAAAGAAAAGGAGAGCGCTCAACACACACAACTATATACATATATACATAACATTTTCCACCCACCACAACTTATTTAATAAATTGTAAAATAGTGTGAAGACACACATTAAAAGAGCTATTTGGCTAAATTAATAGAAAAATTTGTGGTAGGAAGAATCACAATAAATTCTATTATTACATTACGTAATTGTAAAAAAAAAAATAAAAATTATTATTATCATTTTTTTTTTTTTAATAGTAATAATATCTATATTTTCAAATAGTAAAAAAAATTAAAAATTAACATGCATTATAATTTAGATTTTTTTTGACAATATGGAAATAACGCAATTAATAAATAATTCATGATTAAACAAAATATATACAATTAATACTTAAATAAAAGATTTTGATTAATAATATAAATAGAAAAACATATATACAAATAAAAAATTCATTATTTTAATAAATTTATTGAACTTTTAGTTTATGAGGTTACAAATTACTATTTTCCTCATTATTCAATGTGTTTAATAAAATAAGTTTCTGAATCGGACGCTTTAACACGGTTGACCCAACCCTGAGCTCTACCACTCTGACTAAACCATCAGGGCCTTCAAAAACCTTGACGACCCTAGCCAATGGCCATTTAGCGGGTGGCATTGTCTCATCCGAGATCAACACTATGTCATCAACATCAATATTTTTTTTCTTAAGCAACCATTTTTGGCGCTCTTGTAATGTTTGTAAGTACTCAGTTGACCAACAGCGCCACCAACTCTGGAGCATTTGTTGTATCAACTTGTATCTTTCAGTTGGGGGAATTTTTAAATTCTCATAATTTGGTTCAGGCAGAATGTATGACTCTGATTGTGTTAGCAATAGGGAGGGTGATAAAAACAAATTATCTGAAGGATCATCGGTTAGAGGAACCAATGGCCTCGAATTAAGGCAAGCTTCAATTTGTTTAAGTAAGGTATACATTTCCTCAAAGGATAGTTGGCGATTTCCAACTACTCTTCGGATATGGTGTTTCACCGACTTTACAGCTGCTTCCCAGATTCCGCCAAAATGAGGAGCTCCTGGGAAGTTAAATTTCCAGGTAGTACCTTCATTTGCCAAAGAACCCACAAGTTCATGCATGTATTCAGAAGAGGCATCATACATTTCCTTGAGGATTTTATTAGCCCCAACAAAGGTAGTTCCCTGGTCACTTATCAACTCAGAACATTGTCCTCTTGTTGACGTGAACCTCCGGAAAGCAGCAATAAAGTCCTGACTTGAATACCCAGTGACTAATTCGAGATGCACCGCTTTAGTGTTCATGCATACAAAAACGGCAATGTATGATTTATATAATGTTTTATGCGCCCCACGACCTCTAAACCTTATTGTCTCAAAAGGACCCGCATAATCTACTCCACTTATTCTAAACGGTTTATCAGGTTTTGTTATTCTACAAGCTGGTAGAATTCCCATTTTTTGTGTTAATGTGTTTGAGTTGTACCTTATGCAGGTGTTACATTTATGAATTCGACTTCTAACTAAATTTCTTGCTTTAATAATTCAAAACTCTTGCCTTAAGGAAGAGAGTGTTAAGCGAACACCTCCATGCAGAGTTTTTTCATGAAAATCTACTAGAAGTTTAGAGAATGTGCATTTGCTTGGAAGAATCCATGGGTGTTTTTGATCATAGTCAAGAAGTGCAAAATGAATTCGACCACCTAACCTGAGTAGGTTTTGATCAAAGAATGGATCTAAACGTCTCAAATTTAAATCATTCAATTTATGATTATTTTTAAGCAAATTTATGTCTGCAGAAAAATAGGTTGCTTGAACTAGATAAATCCAAGTCATTCTCGCTCTAACTAATTCAGGCACAGAAACTAATTCATAGAATCCTCTATAATATTTTACCTTGAACCATTGGTTATTCAATAGGCAAGATTTTTGTTTCAATTTGATTTTACTTTTTGTATAAATTTTATCAATAAACCTAAGCACATAAGCTGTGATTCTTAAGAGTTTTAGCAAAGAAGAATATTTATCGACCAAATTCCATATAACTATTTCAGATTTTTTCTTTGAAGAGGTAACCTGACAATCAACATTTAGTAAATTTACTGATTTACTTAAAATGCTATTGTCAAGATTTATTGGTTCTTTAATCATTACTCGCCCTTCCCACCAAAGAGAAAAATCTTCTAATTGGTCTAGAGGTAAACCTCTGGAAATACAATCAGCTGGGTTATGTTTAGATTTAACGTGGCACCAAAACGCCTCCGGAAGCAAAGTATGTATAGCAGAGCAACGATGCTTAACAAACCTTTCCCATCTAGAAGGGTGTTCGTTTAACCAATACAATACGTCAGTTGAATCGGTATGTAAATATATTTTAACAGAATCTAATTTTAACGCTCTTAATACTTTTACTGTTAATTTAACTAATAAATGGGCGGCATTTAACTCTAATTTGGGTATTGTTAGAATTGGTTTAATGGGTGCTACTTTTGATTTAGCTTGAATTAGATGAATGTAACTTTTATTATTATGTGTAATTTTTAAATAAGTGCAAGCACCATAAGCAAGTTCAGATGCATCAGCAAACCCGTAGAGTTCATACTTTGCTTCAGGTACGTATTTGAGCCATCTTTTAATTTTTATAGTTTTAATTTTATTTAAAGTGGAGTACCAATCTTTGAACTCATCTCGCAAGGAGACAGGTAATTTAGTGTCCCAATAAAGTTTAGGGTTCTTTTCCCTCCAAAGTTTTTGTAAAAAGATTTTAGCTGTTATTACTACTGGCGCAAGCCAACCAAGGGGGTCGAATAATTTAGCAATTGACGAAAGTACCTGTCTTCTTGTGAGATCAGTCTTCAAATTGTCTAGAGAAAAATCAAAAGTGAAGTGATCGGTGTTTGGACACCAATTTAAACCTAATAAGTTAAAGCAAGAATTAGACAATTTAACTTCTGCACGAATTGATACTGGAAAATTTAGCAACTCTGGCGTATTCGCCATCCACTTATGCAAGGAAAAGCCACCCACCTTGCAAATTTGTATCAGATCCGCCTGTTTTTGCAATGCTTCAGCAAGTAAATGACCACCCGATAATGTGTCATCCATATATGTTTCTTTAGTTAAAATATCGACAGCCAGTGGAAAACGGTGACCTTCGTCCAACGCTAACTGTCTTATTACACGATTTGCAAGGTAGGGACTGCTAATCATCCCATAAGTGACGGTTTTGAGTGACCAAGATTGCAACTCTTCAGAGTCACTGTATCGCCATAAAATTTGCTGATATTTTCTATCATTAGGATGAACTAATATTTGCCTGAACATATGTTTATATTTAACAGGTATACAGTTAAGATTGTAATTTATATTAATTTTTACATGTTTATTATTTTATATTTTAATAATTTTAGGAAAATATAGGGGCGCTGCGCATGCGCAATGCAATGTTAACTACAAGGACAGCAGAACTATATCTGTAGTTTTTCACAATCTAACAGGGTATGATGCGCATTTGTTAATGCTAATTCGAGAAGTGGCTTGTGGTATAGATGGACAAGTAAATTTATTACCCTTAACAAAAGAAAAATATATTTCATTTACAAAAATAATTAATTTTGGTAAATATATAACCTTAAAATTTAAATTTATTGATTCCTTGCGATTTTTTAATTCATCATTAGATAAACTCTCATAAAGAATTTAAAAATTTATCAAATTATCAATTAAATTTATTGAAAAGAAAGGGAGTTTTTCCATATGAATATGTAGATAGACTAGAAAAATTAGATTCAATAAAGCTACCTTCTATTGAAAATTTTAGCAGTACTCTAAATAGATCAAATATTAGTAATGAGAACATGCAATAAATGTTTGGAATGCTTTTGAGGATTTTAGAACTTTGGGTGACTACTCAGATTATTACCATAAAGTAAATGTATTATTATTAGCAGAAATATTTGAAAACTTTCAAAACAATAGCATGGAAACTTACGGTCTTGATCCAGCTCATTATTATACAACTCCTGGATTTTCGTGGGACTGTATGCTTAAATATAAAAAAGTTAAACTTAAACTCATGAGTGATATTGATATGATTCTTTTTATTGAGAAAGGTATCCGAGGTGGTATAAGTCAGTGTTGTAACAGATATTCAAAAGCAAATAATAAATACATGAAAGATAAATACAATAAAAGAGAAGAGAGAAATATATTGCTTATTATGATGTGAAGAACATTTATGGTAATTTTAATTAATTAAAGCATAACATATTTATTTTAATTTATTTATTGATCATTCTTTTTACAAGGCTTCAGTATGGCAGAATCCCTTCCATATGGCGAATTTGAGTCGGTTGAAAATTTCAAAAATACAAACTTTTTTGTTGGAGAAAATTCAGATTTTGGATACATTGTGGAAGTTGACCTTGACTATCCTCAATATTTACATAATAAACATAAAGATTTACCATTCTGTCCTGTGCATGAAAAATCACCTAATTCCAAATTTAAAAGAACTTCTAACAACTCTTGAAAAGAAAGAAAAGTATGTATTCCATTAAAAATATTTAAAGCCAGCGATTGATAGTGGATTGGTACTGAAGAAAGTGCATCGAGTATTAAAGTTTAAGCAATCAAAATGGTTAAAGATATACATTGATTTAAATACAAAAAAAAGAAAAGAAAAATCATTATAAGCTAATGAATAATGTGAGTAAATATTCAGTATTTTAGTTTTTTTTAAATATTTTTTATCTATTATGGTTTTTCAACAACTTTTTTTTCGATTCTGGTTTCAGGCTATATATGGTTAAACTATGGAAGACCCACGTCGCAGAGTGAATGTTAGTTTGGTTACAAAATGGAAAGGATGGTATGGTACAGAAGACCTAGTATTTAAACCAAATTTTCACAGTTTGACAGTGTTTAATAAAGATTGTGTTGCAATTGAAATGGAAAAAACTCAAGATTATATGAATAAACCTATTTATATTGGTTTGTGTGTGTTGGATTTATCAAAAATAGTTTTATATAGGTTTCATTATAATTTTATGTTGCAAATATTTAAAAATAAATGCAAACTTTTGTACACAGATACAGACAGTCTAATATATGAAATAAAACATGAAGATGTGTATCAAATTATGAGAGAAAATCCTGAAGAGTTTGATACTTCGAACTACCCATTACCAAATGAATATGGTATTGAACATTTTAATGAAAAGGTTGTAGGTGTCATGAAAGATAAAGTTAATGGAAGAATAATATTAGAATTTATTGGTTTGCGAAGTAAAATGTATGCAATTTTAATTGAGAATGATAATACTGTAAAAAAAGCAAAAGGTATAAAATCAAATGTTGTAAAAAACTCTATTGAATTTAATGATTATAAGACGTCTTTATTTAATTCATCTGAAATCTTTCGTGAGCAATATGCTATTCATTCTAAATTTCATAATATTGTAACGCAAACAGAAAATAAATTAGCTTTAAGTCCATTTGATGATAAGAGAGTTTTAATTTTGAACTCAACAGATACTTTACCTTATGGGCATAAAAATATTGAGAAAATAAAAAATGCTGTAAATTAAGTTTTATGAATTATATTTATTATATCAATACAATAAATTTTCTAAAATTAAACTACTAATGACATTAGATGTTAATATGAATGAAAATCATGAATGTTCGTTTAACAGTTTAATAAATAAATAAAAAAAATTCTTTATATGATCCATGTACTACTAAATGAATGAAAATCACGAAAATAAAATTCCCTTTTAGTTTTTAATATAGTACATATTGGTATTAGGAAGATATCTTAATTATTTCTTGAGTTATCGTGTACACAATGAAAAGTGAGGCCTCATTTTGAGCACCTGTACTCGGCGCCATTTTGGAAAAATATAAAAAAAAATTTTCAAAAAATCTTTAGCAACTTTTAATTTAATAAAGTGCCAATTTTAAAAAAATTATCTTAATTATTTCTACCCGAAAATCTATCCAGAAAAAGATACCTTTTTTCCCTTGAGTACGACCTGCCACCTTAAATTAATAATATTCGTAAAAACCCTTTTTCTTAAATAAAAATTTTTACCTGCTTAAGCTTTTAGATAAAAATACATTTTAATAATAAAATTTCTGCAAAATTTATCAACCTTATATAATTTAATAAAAATATTAAAATCTGTAACAAATCTAGGCCTTGTAAATTGTGCTCATAATATAATTGAAAATAAAAAAAAAAATAAATTCAAAAATGAAAAAGACTAGTTAAAAACCAAAGTTAAAAGAATAATAAAAAGTTCAATTTAAACCGAAGATCAAAAATTAAATAAAAATTGTACTAAATTTTAAAACACTAAAGATTGCAAAAATTAAATTTGTTAAATTTTTTATTGTATTAAATATTGTTAATATTAATCGCGATTTTTCATGCTAATAATTACTATAGTCATTAAACAAAATTCAATATTCATGGATTTAGATAAATTAGTATATTTGTTACAAAGCAATAAAAGTCCTTAAAATTGACTGAATTCTATAAAATCTCGATAATATTTATTAATTAAACTAACATTTTTAATACTTGTGACATTTTTGATAGTTCAATTACCAATTGTTAATAAATAATTACTGTTACAATATTTGTATATTTCTCAATTAATAATTTATATAATCAAGTGCCATAATTCATAAAGCATCGATATAAAACATAAATAAATTCGGTGTGTTGCATCTTAAACTCATAAGTGTGTTATTTATTTAAAACTGCAAACCTGCCAACATAACAAACTATTACCTTTTCAGGTAGAGAACCCATAATTTATAGTAGTATTAGAGTAGTAAAATATCTATAGACAGTAGTAAAGTAGTAACAGTAGTAAAAGAATTATAACAGGAGCCTATTCTAGGAGGATCCTAAGCGCGGCAATAAAAGTGAGGAAAACTTAATTTTTAAACAGCAAAATAAGGTCAAGACCGAAAGGGCTCCCTTTTTATATTAACCTCATAAAATGTTATCAAGTGCCATATTTTAAATAAGAGACAGAACTCCGAAATCAAATTTGCATTTAACACAAGTTAATGAGTCCAGATTTTGGCTTGTCGTGCGGATCAGAGTATGTCTGCGGAATTTTGGTTTCAGCATTATTGTTTAGAGATTGCAAAGGGAATATTGTTAAGGTGGAATTAGCCAATGGTGATTATTGTCAAAAAACTTGGTTTATGAAGCGACCCAAAGCAGCCAGTAGTGGTCGAAAATAAATTATAAGTAAAATTTGTTGCTTTTTTAGCTAAAATAGCACGGCGTGGCTTAAAACTAATAAATTTGGAACTTTTAAAATAAAATTTGAAATAAAATCATGGAAGATCATTAAATTCATATTATATGATATAAATATGCATTCTTTTGAAAGGCTATGCCTGGATCTATATACTGAAAAGGCCCACGAAAGATATTTAAAAACTAATTGTATTACGCCAAAGTACACCTAAAAAAAAATAGAATCCTGAAGTCTTCAGACCTCCAGATGCCTTCAGCTCTGATTGGCAGCCTATTAATGACAAAAAAAAGTAAATTTTTAGCGACTTTTTAGTCGTCTTTCTGATACTCCCGTGGTAAAATGATTCTGTCAAAATGATCTTGCGACTTCTCATTCAAAAGGTTAAACGATATACTTTTAGATAGTTAAAGAATGAGAATAAGCTACTAAATATTATTCTGATAATATATAATTCTGGCACTTGGTCGAATAGTTGCCTTCTTTGAGAGAGAATGAGTGTATCATTGGTATCATCGAGTGTCGTCTCGTGCCGTAGCTTAGTTGGCTAAAGCGTCTACCCAGCAAGTAGAAGATCACGAGTTCGATTCTCGTTGGCACTGATGAGACATTTATTTTTTCTGAAAGATTTTTTCTTAACATCAAAGAAATAAAATCAAAATTAAATTAAAAATTTATTTTTAATTTAGAAAAATTTATTGAACTGCTGTTAATGCGATACACGCTATGGGCGACTCATTAACAATAAAGCAGTTTAAATATTATTCATCAATTACATTAAATTGTATTGGTAAATAATAAAATTAATCCGTAAAGACCGATAAATACTATTTATCATATATATTTTAATTCTCATCGGACGATAAAAATATTATTCTAATAATATATAATTCTAAAATTACTTTTGGAAGAGATTTTAGTGCATCCTTTAGATTTGTAGACCATAAAACGTCCAAAATAAATTTTTTTCCTCTTTAATTTCAACTTTGGCAGTGATTTAAAAAAAAATTGAGAGATATGCCCATTCTATTTTTTTTTTAATTAATGAAAAATAAAACAAATTTTCGTTTGCGACCATCTGCGCTCAAAAATATTTGGGGCAACATGGTCAAATACTTAGCTTAACAACATGGTTAAATACTTAAAAAACTGAAATAACTTTTGTTTTTAATTTTGCGATTTTTCGAAAAAGGACCTCGCACAAATGAATAGGAAATGGCCGTTCGCTCAAATTAGGTGAATTTTTTGAATGTTTTAGATTTTATTATCCTGAAAAAAAGTCTCCATGGACACAAAGCTCCAAAGTCTCAACTTTGGCTGCTATGGAACTTGAAAACTCCATAGCTCTAATACACAGGCACAAAAAAAAAAATCATGTACCAGAGGGTAGACCCCTGGTATGGGGGTTTTTGATGGTGCTAAAACCGAATATGGCCATAGAAATGCAATAAAACTAGCCAATTTTCCCCCAGCGCCCCCATAAGCCCCCCAAAGCAGTAAAAAAAATTTTTTTTTGCGAAAAATGAAAATTGAACTATATACTCATGTTTTATGTGACGCTTATACCAAAAATGTATCAAAAAATGTTTCTCACCAACGCTTGGCCTTGTAGAGGACTCCAGTGCCCCCATTTATAACCCCTCCCCCCAAACGGGTAAAAATATTTTTATTACAAAAATTAAAACTTAATATGGATTCTTATATTTTTTGGAACGGTGAAACCAAAAATGAATATAAAAAATGTTTTCTACCAATTTTTGGCCCTGTAAACCGCCCCAGTGGCTCCATAAACCCCCCCCCCCCCCTCAAAACGAGATATAATAATTTTTATTTTAAAAACTAAACCTCAATGTGTATTGTTATGTTTTTTGAGGCTCTGAAACCACAGATGAATATAAAAAATGTGTTTTTCCAATGCTTGGTTCTCTAGGCCACCCCAGTGCTCCCATTTATCTTCCCAAACGAGTTAAAAATAATTTTATTAGGAAAATTAAAACTCAATGTGTATTCTTATGTTTTTTGAGACTCTGTTATCAAAGATGAATATAAAAAATGTTTTTCTTGGCCCTTTACACGATCCCAGTGCTCCCATTCATCCCCCCTCAAACGTTTCAGTGACCAAAAAAAATTAGAATATACCTTGAGTTTTAATTGTTTAAATTAAAATATTCTCAACTCGTTGGGGAGAGGGGGTGACTAAGCAAGTGTTTTTAACCAAGTTAAAAACATTTTTTAAATTCATCTTTGGATGCAGAGTCTCATAAATCATAAGAATATACTTTGAGTTTGAATTTTCCTAATAAAAAGTATTTTAACCCGTTCAGGGGGGGGGGCGGGTCTACAGGGCCAAGCTTTGGTTAACAAAATTTTTTATATACATCTAACGTTGGTGAAATATATATATACAACTTTGGTTACAGAGTCTCAAAAAACATAAGAATACAAATTGAGTTTGAATTTTTCTAACAAAATTATTTTTAACTCGTTTGGGGGGATCAATGGGGACACTGGGGTGGTCTAGAGGACCAAGCATTGGAAAAACACAATTTTTATATTCATCTTTGGTTTCAGCGCCTCAAAAACATAACAATCTAAATTGAATTTTAGTTTTTGTAATAAAAATTTTTATATCTCGTTTTGGAGGGGGGTGCATAGAGCCACTGGGGCGGTTTACAGGGCCAAATATTGGTAGAAAACATTTTTTATATTCATTTTTGGTGTTACCGTCCCAAAAATATAAGAATTCATATTAAGTTTTAATTTTTGTAATAAAAATATTTTTACCCGTTTTTGGGGGGGGGGGGTATAAATGGGGGCACTAGGATCATCTACAAGGCCAAACATTGGTGAAAAACATTTTTTGTATACATTTTTGGTATAAGCGTCTCAAAAAACATGAGTATATAGTTCAATTTTCATTTTTCGAGAAAAAAATTTTTTCACTGCTTTGGGGGGCTTATGGGGGCGCTGGGGGAAAATTGGCTAATTTTATTGCATTTCTATGGCCATATTCAGTTTTAGCACCATCAAAAACCCCCATACCAGGGGGTCTACCCTCTGGTATTTGATTTTTTTTTTGTGCGCCTGTGTATTAGAGTTATGGAGCTTTCAAGCTCCATAGCAGCCAAAGTTGAGACTTTGGAGCTTTGTGTCAATGGAGACTTTTTTTCAGGATAATAGAATCTAAAACATACAAAAAATTCACCTAATTTGATCGAACGGCAATTTCCTATTCATTTGTGCAGGGTCCTTTTTCGAAAACCTTTTTAAGTATTTGACCAGAGCTGGGCGTGCACGACATTTTGGGCACGGAAAATTAACAGCCGTATATACGGCCAAGCAGTGTAATGAATCGTGCACAGTCTGTCCATACTTTTTTTTTATAAGTATACAGATCAGTTGCTAGTGTGTTAAAGTTTGAATGCACACTGCCCACGGACCCGTCAGCATTATGAAAAACCCAAGTCTCATACGCACACGGACCCGTATGCATATAGGACCTGGGTATTTTCATAATGCTCATGGACCCTTATGCGTATAGGAGAGGGTATTTTCATAATGCCCACGGCTCAGTATACGTATGAAACCTAAGTATTTTCATAATGCTGACGGGTCCGTGAGCATTATGAAAATACCCAGGTCCTATATGGGTCCGTATACGTATAGGACTTGGGTATTTTCATACTGTGTAAGGATCCTGTGGGGGCATTATGAAAACACCCAAGTCTCATACGCATACGGACCCATGGGCATTATGAAAATACCCTCTTTTATACGCATACACACACGTGGGCATTATGAAAATACCCTCTTATATACGCATACGGGTCCGTAAGCATTATAAAATTACCCAGGTCCTATATGCATACGGGCTCGTATTAGGAAAATATGGGGCCGTATATTCATATACCGTACAAATAGGTGATTTTCGGGTGATTTTGTACTGATTTTTGTCATACGATTTTTCATACGGCATAAATAAATACGGGAGCCGTAGGTAATATGCCGTATTAATGATTTTGCCGTATGGATTTTGATACGGCAAAAATCAATACGGAGGCTGTATAAAATGGTCCATTAGTACAACATATTTTATACGGTTACCGTATTGTATGATATACATTATATATTTATATTTATATGTATAATATATTATATATTTGCCATATGGATTTTCATACGGCAAAAGTCAATACGGGAGCCGTATAAAATAGTCCATTAATACGGCATATTCTGTACGGCTCCCGTATTGACTTTTCCCGTATGGATTTTCATACGGCTGAAGTATATACGGGATCCGTTTGAACTTTGCAGTATTAATTGGCTAATTTATACGGCTACCGTATGCAGTTTGCCGTATATACGGCTTATTACGTCTAGTACCCGTTTACCGTATGCCGTATATACGGATAACAGCGTGTCACAGTATCCCAGCTCTGTATTTGACCATGCTGCCCCAAATATTTTTGAGCGCAGATGAAAATTGAAAGATTTGCAAATGAAAATTTATTTTATTTTTCATTAGTTAAAAAAAAAAATAGAATGGGCATATCTCTCAATTTTTTTTAAATCGCTGCCAAAGATGAAATTTAAGAAGAAAAAAATTTATTTTGGACGGTTTATGGTCTACGAATCAAAAGGATGCACTAAAATCACTTCCAAAAGTAATTTTATCTAAAAGTATATCGCTTAACCTTTTGAATGAGAGGTCGCAAGATCATTTTGACAGAATCGTTTTACCACGGCGATATCAGAAAGACGACTAAAAAGTCGCTGAAAATTTACTTTGTTTTTTGTCATTAATAGGCTGCCAAACAGAACTGAAGGTATCTGGAGGTCTGAAAATTTCAGGATCCTATTTTTTTAGGTGTACTTTGACCTAATACAATTAGTTGTTAAATATCTTTTTATATAGATCCGGGCATAACCTTTTAAGTATTAATTTATTAATTTTCTATAATTGCACTCGATGACATTTATATAACCTTAAATTGGAGAAAATTCAATGCGGATTTATCTTTATTAAGGATTATCGAATACAATATTAAAATTTCAGTAATTACTTTAAAAAAATACATATTTGGATTTATCGTTAATTAAATAGGGAATTGCTGGAATTCCCTCCCTTCATCAATACGATTCCTCCCTTCACCTAACTCTTTTAAGGCAGGTTTATTAAAGTACTTAAAAAGTTCTAGTCATACATACAAAGACTCAGTCTTTTAACAATGCTTTATCAAGACTAAATGCATTAATGTTATTAGAAATTTAATGTTATTAGAAATTTAATATTTCCTTATTCTCCTGTTACTATTGTCTGTTTTACTCATTGTTGCCATGATATTACTAAAATTGTTTCATTTGATATAATTTTGTTATATAATGTTATTGATAATTTATTGTATAGCTACATCTATATATTTTTATAAACTTTGTATATACTGTTATATTTCTGTATCATATTTTGTTCTGGACAAATAAATTATATTTACATTTACATTTACATTTAAATAAAATAAAACGTTTTTACATTTTCATAAATTAAAAATTATGGTCACAAAGGGTAAGAATTTTGGTTTATCGTTATTATAAACATAAAACTTAGTGAATTTCAGTAGCTTATAAGGAATTTTAGGTTAAGCAAGTTTTTGAGTTAGGAACTCCGGCGTTAAACTTGCAGGCCTCCATCTCTCCTGTAGTATTTTACGGGCTGTGATAGTCGGAATTTGAACGCGTAGGTATTTGGTAACGCCATGCCCAAAAGGAGTTTCTAACAACCTTGTCGCAAATCAAGACGCAACTGGCGCCTTGGGTGAAATTTTAATTTGAAGGAAAACCTACGTCTTGGTATGACGTAACTGTAGGAAACACGAAATTTAATTCTGGACAATTACTATCTAGCGTTTTACTTTTCTCGTCCAGAAACGTTTAAAAATTATGAGAAGAGAGGAACTTCAGTAAAATTTCCTTAGGAATACGTTCCTGCCATCAGTTCTGAAAAATTCTTATACTGTGAGCCAAAAAATCAAATTATTTGGATAATGTTTTGCAAAAGCTGTAAAAAAAATACACTCTCCTTAATTTTTTTGAGAATTCATGAAAAGTTGACGTTTCTGGAAGAGATATGGCAATAAAAAAGAACGGATAGTTCAGAAGTGCTTAAAAACAGCTTTTTTTCCAAAAATTCGCCCTGGGCTAAAATTTCAATATTGGCTATAAGTTGGCGAAATAACGAATAGATAGAAAATTAAAGAAACAAATTTTCCAGCCTAGTCTAAATTTCTGACTTTAAGATGCTGCTCATTTCACTAAGATTGTCTCTAATATATTTTGTGGTATACATCATTATTTATCAAAATAAAAGTTTTTATGAGGTTTGCATCTTATTTATTTTCCTTTGTCCTTTACTGTATAAATCAATTCATTATCATTCACCAAGTTACCAAGATACTAAACCGTTATTGAAAAATAATTATTTCCTATTAGCATTTATTTATTGATAATTTAGTCGAGAACAATGTTTAAAAGATATCTTGAAACTATTATATAAAAATCATTAATGATTTATACAATATTGTCTTCTGATTTATGTGAACCTTTTTTTCTCTACGATTTTACTTTATGGTTTTTATACTATTATTATTTCAATTTTAAATAAATTCTTATCTTGAAAATTGTGTATAATAGAAAATTGTAATATACATTAAATATAATATACATAATTTTAATATACATAAAATTTTAAACTGAAAAATTATCTACACTCATAAATTTAAACATTTTACCATACAATATTGGATTAGCGACAAAAAAAATTAATTGTCAAGAGAACTATTATTAAGCTACGCCGAGCATCGCGAGTATTTTAATTAACTTCATTAAAAAAATTCTTTTAAAACGCAGTTACTTCAGTCTCATTATTGTTCGCGTTATTCTAGTAACTAATTTTAGAAATAAATCTCGATATTTTGAGTATTGGAAATGTTTTTCTTACAGTATGTGACTGGTTAATTTTTTCGGTTTCTAGGCCTGTGATTGGAGATAAAAAATTTTCTTGACTTCAAAATAAAATTTAATAAGGCCTCACTGTATAAATCACTACAGCTGCTAGATATCACTATTCTACTTATTTTTAATAATTATTATTGAAAAAATGAAAACTTAAATTAATAGATTTTTATAAAGATTTTTACCAGCTGCATTTTGCACTTCTGGTTTTGATTGGCCCTGACCAGAGAATGTCTAAAAGACAAGCGTATTTTTTCTTTATTTGCTGGCCAGCTGTTCTGCCAGTGCATCAGTTTTTTGGAATGTCTCACCTATGCGCTGTAATTTAAGAACTCTAAAATAATATTGATACTAAAAATGAGGTTATTCTTTTATTATAAAAAAGGATCGTGTATCCTGATGTTATTAAAGCTTTTTAACACTATATATTTTTCAATTTTTACAATTGTTTAAATAAACAGTTTTCTCTTTGTAATATTGGTTTTATATTATTCTTTCATGTTCGTTAGCATGTAATAATTGATTGTTTTTCAAGGTTTGCAAATTATTCAATGTTATGGAGTCAATAGAATTTGAACATTTCTATTCAATTACTGATATGTTAGAAAATAATAAAACTGAAACTTACCTAAGTCTAAAATTTTCACCACAAAATATGCGATACTCCAACTTAACCGTCGCAGATAAAGTGCCAAATGAAATGTTAGATCGGATTGACAGTTTTTGGTAAGACTTTTTTTTAAATAATAAAATACTGTACTCTAAAACAAATATTTTAGCCAATTTAGTAACTTTATTTATTATTTATATCAATAGTATGTTGGAAGTGTTTACAATGATTCGCGACTACAGTATCTCTATTAAGTTTAAAATCATCACTATGCAAGCTATGATGTCATCTACATATCTGTAGTAAAATACCGGTTCAAAGTCAAGTTTGCTTAAGGCTTCAGTTTCCAAATCTTCCATTACTATGTTAGCAAAAAGGGGGGAAATTAGAGACCCCATAGGTACACCAAAAATTTGTTTATATATTTTATTATCAAAGGTAAAATACATATTACTAAAAATAAATTCAGTGATTTCTTTAATTTTTTGAAAGAGAACTTTTGACTTCAAGTTTTTATTTTTATTTTTTTTTTTGGCCCACTTCAAGAAGGGGCCTTTTTCGTAGGACGAGGAGAATGCATTTACGCATACCATACACCGCGTACTGTATGTTTATGTGGGAATCAACCTCAAATTTATGGTTGCCCAGATACTCAGTATAACTGAGGAGGAATTATACCCACTAAACTAAATTCCCCACCCTCCTGCATTTATGACAATATCATAGAATCCGGACCGGGACTCCCTGTTTAGGTATTACTTCGGTCCGGAAACAATTCAGCCAAGGCATTTCTTCGCCATACCCTGTCAATAAAGGAGGAGAGTTTCCTACGAGAGGAAACCTTCCTCCTTTTTCTTAATCACTTTTGCCGGTACGTACTCTGCCACACTGTACCAGTTAGCGGTACTGCGCAGCCTTTCCGGGACGAATCCTTCCGGCCTCCATTCATCGAAGGGCGGTCGCCCTTCAGCGAAACGAGGACACCCAAAAAAGGTGTGCTAAGCGGTATCCAGCTCACTCGGGCAATGCAAGCATTCCGGAGATGTCACCTTGCGCCACTTGAAAAGCATATCACGGAAATAACCGTGACTAGTTAGGAACTGTGTGAGGTAGAAGCCCATGATCACGGTTCATCCAGCTTTCCAAATCAATGATAAGACGGTGCGTCCAACGTCCTATTTCGGGTCACCATTCCACCTATACTGCCAGCATTCCATTGAGTGGGAGCGAGCGCGAACGGAAGCTACGTCGCGCTCTTCTTCCTCACGGTTATAGCCTTTCCACGACAAGCAGATCGATGGTAATCACCCGAGCCACCACCTGGATCGCTGACTCTGATACAGTCTTGTACGAGCAAGCGATTCGAAGTGTCCCCTGCCTCTGTACTGTCTTTAGTACTTTTTTATGCGGACATTGTCCGCCCACACCTCTGCACCGTTGAGCAAGATGGATTTGACTGTCGTCATCAACAGCCTCCTCTTCTCTGATCTGGGACCGCCGATGTTCATCATCAGCCACGAGAGGGACTTTGTCACCCGGCCAGCCTTTTCACAGGCCTGCTGGAATTGTCTATTGTAGGTCAACTTGTTATCCAAGAAGACCCCTAAATATTTGACCGATGGTTTGGTCTGGATCATAAGGGGATTACCTCCGTCATCAAAGCTGACGCCGAATATGGTATCAACCCTTCTCCGGGTCAGAAGGACAATCTCCGTTTTCGGAACTGCCAGTCTTAGTCCGTGATCCGACATCCAGCTATTGATAAGGCGCATGGCCTCATCCAAGGTATTCTGCTGGCCCTCTGTCTCTCGAGCTGTTATGGTAAGATTAACATCATCTGCGTATCCGATCATGGAGCATCCATCCGGAAGCTCAATCTTTAGCAAGCCGTCGTAAAAGGCATTCCACAGATCAGGGCCCAGAACCGAATCCTGCGCTATTCCTGCACTTAATACTTTACTCTTGTGCCATCGAGCGTGTCCCAGCGCAGGTATCGATCCCGGAGATAATCTCTGAGTATATTTCTCAGATAATCTGGAACTCTGAATACCTGCTCGAGGGAGTGCAACATATCGTCCTACTTAGCCGAGTTGAATGCGTTTTTCACATTCAACGTGACAAGCAGGACGTCCGGTTTAATATATTGCCGCACTTGTCTGGTCCCCATAACCACCTTCACGACCTGCTCGATGGCGCAGATCGTGGAACGCCCCTCACGGAAACCGTGTTGGTCGTCGCTAAGGTCACTTGCTTCCCTAATTGCCTGCCGCAATCTTCCTCTGACCATGCTCTCCATCACCTTGCAAATGGTATTTAACATACACAATGGTCTGTAAGATGATGGAGATCCTGGTTCACCCTCCCCATGCTTATCAGAGCCAGACGGGCCAGTTTCCAGTCCCTTGAAAAGGCGCCTGCCACGAGGCACGCATTAAACATGCCAAGCAGGAGACCAGGGCAGCCGCCTTAAGGGCTTCCGCGAGTATTCCGTCTGGTCCTAGCGCTTTCCCATTTTTCATTGACCTAATTGCCTGAAGCATCTCAGCCTCGCTAAATAGCGGAACTTGCTCCCTCGGGACATCCAAAGCAGGGTGTTGTTGGTTTGGATGATCCAGAAGAAGAGCGTCCACTATTCTTTTTGTCGCTGCTTCATCCATTGTGTAGTCACATCCGGACTTAAGTTTGCCTATGACAATCTTATATCCCAGGCCCCAGGTGTCGCTGTTCATATCATCTCTTACGGACCGAAGACAGCGCACCTTGCTGAGGCGGATAGCTTTCGCCAGCCTATGCTTTGCTTCCTTGTACTCTTCAGAGCGCGTAGCCAGCTCTGGGCGGCCTTGCGCTCTTTGCCGTCTTCTGCGTGCACCGTGACAGACCCGTGTAAGCTCCGAAATTTCTTCGTTCCACCAGTACACGCTTTTTTCACCCTTCCAGGGCTGTTTACGCGGCATAGAGGCATCGCAAGCTCCCCTCAGAAGAGCAGTTACCCTCTTGACAAGAGTATTTGCCTCTCGCGGGGTGGTCGGTCCTCCATGACAGGCTGGGATAGACGAGAACTCTTCGCGAAGATAATCCATAAATCTGTCCTCGTCCATCTTTGACACATTCCAGCCTAGTGGGCGCTCTTCGTACGGGGGCCGATCAACAACCCTATCACGCACTTTGAAGGTGATGTAATTATGATCGCTGCCATTGGCTCCATCCATCACCCTCCAACCGCCCACTCTTCCTGCTAGCCCGGCCGAGGCAAAAGTGACGTCAGGGATCGATTCACCAAAGCCTTGCCTTATGTAGGTTGGATTGTTCCCAGAGTTCATGACCACCAGATCAGTTCTAGCGGCCATCTCTAGGATCAACGTTGCGCTACGGTTCGTGGTTGGCATTCCCCATTCCACGGCCCTGGCATTTAAGTCTCCAGCAAATATGATATTGCCAGAGACTTCCCTTATCGTTTCCTCCAATGAGGCCAGCTTTGCGGTGAACACCCCAATAGTGTAATTTGGTGGCAAATAACAACTAATGAAAGTTGTATCACCGCATTTTGCCCAGACGTGGCAGTTGCCTTTTCCATGTCGGGACATAGACGTCTGAGCACGACCTCGTAGCCATATAGCGCTCCGGCCTGTTTTATTACTATTATCTTATATTTATTATCTTTTATCTAAAGCTTCTAGAACGAATTTTTTTGAAACATTAGTTCTCAATGAAGTTACATCTAGTGAAATTAAATCATCAATAATATTAACTAAATTTAATTTCTTTTTTAATTCAAAACTATTTTTAATGTTTGATTTTGGAATGGGGCAGCAATTCTTCAGAATAATGTATAAGTAATCTGATAAAAATGTCCCAGGTGTATTAACAACAGATACTACTGGTCTACCGGGTTCACCTGATTTATGGGTTTTTATTATAGCATAAAATTTCGCTAGAACAGTTGCAGAGAAATTGTTCTCGATAATTTTGGAGCAATCGATGCACCCGCATTAAAAATCAAGGAATGCTATTGGGGTATAAAAAATAATGAGAAAATTATTGTATTTCTTATTTCTGTATTTTATACTGGAAATACTTGTGCTTCACGCAGATAGTGATTGTCTTTGATGTATCTATTGCATTATTGCTGATGTTTAATTAGACTTCGTGTACAAAACTAATAAAAATTAAAAATTAACTTTACCCATAAGAAAAAATATATCTCATCAATAATATTATGTGATATTTTTATTAATTTAACCAATGAATTGGTTAATTTTTAAATAATATGAACGTAACAGTGTTTCATTATATTTATAAAAAATAAATTAAAAACAACAAAACTCCGGAAAATGGAAAAACGTGTTTTGAAAAAACCGAAATATCTCATTTGCCGCAATTTTTTTTCTCGAAAATTATTTTACATAATCTCATCAAACTAGCCATAAAAAATTTTTCGTTTCAGCTATTAAGAATCGATTTTAATCTGTTTCAGATTAATTTTACATTTTTAATATACATGTAATAATTATATAAAATATATGTCATAATTCATAAAGGGTTACATAAATTGACTTTTTTTCTTTCAGAATCAAATAGCCAGTGAAAAAGTAGTTGAAAAAAAAAATTTGCACTTTTTGATGAAATTTAACCGAGTTATGGTCAAATAAAGATAATGTTACAAATTGCCATGTTTATATTAATTCCAATTTTAGGGTCTATAACGACATTGTATCTTCAGAAATGCATAACTTGCTTAAATTTTATCGTAAAAAGAAAAGTTTTGGATTTTTATCGAATATTTTTTCTTTGGCTATTCGTTTATCCAAGAAAAAAATTAAATTTATTGACAGAAATTTTTTTTTTGTTAATCCTATATATATATAAATGAAATAATTCAAAAATTTTATTATTTTCGATTTTACTCAATATCCATTTATGAAGAATTGTATGGACGAAAATACATGAAATTGGTTTTAAATTAATCCTTGAAGAAATACCCCCAACCGATTTTTTTATTTTTAAAAAATAATTAAATGATTTCGAGAAATCAATCTCAGGAGTGAGTGATCGAAAAGGCAAAAGGACAGCCGACATCTAAAATATTTTTTTTATTTTCTCATAATTAGGACAGCCGACATCTAAATAATTATTTTTTTTTCGATTTTTTCATAACTAAGACTGCCGACATCTAAATTATTATTTTTTTTTTTTCGATTTATTCATAAATAAGACTGCCGACATCTAAATTATTTTTTTTCTCGATTTTTTCATAACTAAGACTGCCGACATCCGAATTATTCCTTTTTTATTTTTTCGTAACTAAAAATGCCGACATCTAAATTATTATTTTTTTTTTATTTTTTCATAACTAGGACAGCCGACATCTAAAATATTTTTGGTTCCTCCAAGAGGAACCATTGTGTTAGGTAAAAATTTGATTTTCTATTTTTTGGCATATAAGCACGTTTTGGGACCCCAGGAAGCTAAAAAACCTGTTTTTAAAAAAAGTCTGTATGTGTGTGTGTGTGTGTGTGTGTGTGTGTGTGTGTGTGTGTGTGTGTGTGTGTGAGTGTGTGTGTGTGTGTGTGTGTGTGTGTGTGTGTACGTACGTACGTACGTATGTATGTAATCGGTGATATTTCACAAATATTATGGAATTAAGACCTAATTTTTTTTTCAAAAATTTTTTCACCAAAAAAGCTCGAGGTACTTTTTTTTTTTTTTATTTGGATGTAATACCTCATTTATTTCCATGAAACTACTTATATTTGAAAGTATGGTTTTTACATGATATCTCGAATCGGATACTTAATTTTATGAAAACTTTTTTTCTAAAATTTTTTTCACAAAAAAATACAAAAAATACTAATTTTTTTTTTCTTTTTGGACGTAGTCCCTAATTTATTTCCATGGAAGTACTAGTTTTAAGAACCTTGTTTATTGTTATTTTTTGGATCTGATACTTAATTTTTTCAAAATTTTTTTTGTCAAAATTAAAAAAATAGAAAAATAAAAAAAAATGCAATATTTTTTTTTTTTGGGTGTAATACCTCATTTAATTCTATGAAAGTACTAATATCTGAAAATATTGAATCGGTTGAAACATCACAACCATTATCAAATTAAGACCAAATTTTTTTTCCAAACATTTTTTTATCAAAAAATCTCAAACCCCCCCTTTTTTTTTTATTTTGGAGGTAATACCTCATTAATTTCCATGAAAGTACTTATACTTGAAAGTATGGTTTTTACTTGATATCTCCAATCTGATACTTAATTTTTTAAAAATTTTTTTCCTAAAATTTTTTTCACAAAAAAATACAAACAATACGAAACTTTTTTTTCTTTTTAGACGTAGTACCTAATTTATTTCCATGAAAGTACCAGTTTTAAGAACCTCGTTTGCAGTAATTTTTTATTTGGAATTGATACTTTATTTTTTCAAAATTTTTATTCTCTAAATTAAAAAAAAAGAAAAATAAAAAAAATTGCAATATTTTTTTGGTCTCATACCTCTTTTAATTCTATGAAAGTACTAATATTTTAAAATATTGTAACCAGTGATATTCCAAAACAATTATCAAACGAATACCTAACTTTTTTTTCCAAAAATTTTTTTATTAAAAAAATCTCAAAATACTTTTTTTTTTTTTTAATTTGGATGTAATACCTCATTCATTTCCATGAAAGTACTTATACTTGAAAGTATGGTTTTTACTCGATATCTAGAATCTGATAATTAATTTTTTGAAAATTTTTTTCTTCAAAATCTTCGTTACAAAAAAATACATAAAACATCAAATTTATTTTTCGTATTGGACATATCTAATTTATTTTAATGAGAGTATAAATTTTATAAATTTAGTTTATAGTAATTTTTTGTATCCGATCACAATTTTTTTTTTATTTTCATATAAATTATAACACACAAGAAAGAATGATGGAAATCTTGTCTCTTTTTGACTTCCTCGGATTATTTTGTTCGTTACTATGTTTATTTATGTATGCAACTTAATGAAATTATAAACAATAATAAACAGCCTAAAAATATTAAATGGTTATGTTTGCATTTTAAAATTAAGATTTAAAAGTTATATTGGCATTTTTTAAAGAATCAAACAATTTATAGAATTAAATAATTTATTATTTTGTGATTAATAGAAATAATATAAATAATGTTAAAATCTTGAAGCAATTAATGTGGTTATTTTTTTTATTACAAAATATTATTATTATTATTATTATTATCATCATTGTTGTGGAAGATTGGTCAAATGCGAGAAGTACACTAAGAAAATAAATTATAAGAAATTATTATAAATTCTGGTAATAACTCCTATCTTTTTATAATAATTGAGCACTATGTTTCGTTTTCTAGTAGAAAATTGCGAATATTTGTAATTTTCGCATTGTTGCCAACCATTTCTTTGACAAAACAAAAAATTCATGTTACTCAATATTTTAATTATTAAGGGATAAAAATTTTTGAAATAATAACAGCCTTTACGAGCAAATTTTATTAAGGGATAATTATATATTCTAATAAAATTTTACAAAAAAATAATAAAATTAGCTTTTTTTATATTTATCTCTTTTTAATTATGCAAAAATGATTTAAAATCCATTAACGCTGGCGCGATCAATCCATGGACGCTAGAATTTTTACTTTAATAACAAAATGATCTTAATGGTCTACTTTACCTAGTAAAAAAGAAAAATATATGTATAATTGCATGGTTGTAATCAATAATATTTATTGCATATTGAAGTTTAAAGACCATTGTTTGAGGAACCTCAGTGCCAGCTAGTTGGCAGGGTATTTTTTTATTTTCTCATAACTAAAAATGCCGACGTCTAAATTATTATTTTTTTTTCGATTCTTTCATAACTAAGACTGCCGACATCCAAATTATTTTATCCAAATTATTTTTTTTTTATTTTTTCATAATTAAAAATGCCAACATCTAAATTATTAATTTTTTTTCGAATTTTTCATAACTAAGACTGCCGACATCTAAATTATTCATTTTTTTTTGAATTTTCATAAATAAGACTGTCAACATCTAAATTATTATAATTTTTTTTCGAATTTTCATAACTGGGACTGCCGACATCTAAATTATTATTTTTTTTTTCAATAGGAATTACCTAACAATATAGAAGCACCGAAATTATAAGATAAATATTTCTGAATTTTTCATATTATAAACGACAAATTAGATTACAGCTTAAGATCCCAAAGACATTTTAAAGAAATCGGCACTACAAATGATAATATTTTTAACTCTCCATCCTATAGATTCAGACGTCTTTGGAACGGTCTTTCCAAAGATGACCAGAATCTGATGAACGACAGAAACGCTCTAAAGATTAGATTACAAACCATGTACAGTAAAAAATATTGAATAATGCATTTTGATCTAGATTTTCTTATATTTATTAAATTAAACTAACTTGTACATTAATTGTTTATTTATTTTATGAATATAAATCAAATGTATATAATATAAAATTTATTTAATTTATTATATGTTTATTTTATAGCTTTTAAACTTAAATTTTAATATAGTTTTAGTTCAAATAAAGTACAACTAGACCAATCAAAATGTATATTTACAACTGTAAAGGGTAGTACATACACGTTAAATTTTCACAATGTATGAAAATATTAAATAAATAAATAAATAAATAAAAATATTTAAAATTACAAAAATATTTCAATGCAATCATTGCATAAAAATATTTGAAATTCCAACTTTTAAATAAAACAGGAGACTATTAGAAAAAAATTTATAATGGCGTATAGTTTCTGCTAAAATCAATAAAAAAATTTCCATGCTATCATTGCATAAAAATATTTATAATTACATATTTTGTATAAAACAGTAGACTATTAAAAAAAAATTTAGAATGGCGTAGAATTTCTCCAAAAGTCCAAAAAAAAAATTTAAATGCTATCATTGCATAAAAATATTTGCAATTACAAATTTTATATAAAAGAGGAAACTAATCAAAAAAAATTTTAAATGGCGTATAGTTTTGGCTAAAGTCAATAAAAAAATTTCAATGCTCTCATTGCATAAAAATATTTGAAATTCTAATTTTTAAATAAAACAGGAGACAATTAGAAAAAAATTTATAATGGCGTATAGTTTCTGCTAAAATCAATAAAAAAATTTCCATGCTATCATTGCATAAAAATATTTATAATTACATATTTTGTATAAAACAGTAGACTATTAAAAAAAAATTTAGAATGGCGTATAATTTCTCCTAAAGTCCAAAAAAAAATTTAAATGCTATCATTGCATAAAAATATTTGCAATTACAAATTTTATATAAAAGAGGAAACTAATCAAAAAAAATTTTAAATGGCGTATAGTTTTGGCTAAAGTCAATAAAAAAATTTCAATGCTCTAATTGCATAAAAATATTTAAAATTATAACTTTTGTATAAAACAGGAGACTATTAGAAAAAAATTTAGAATGGCGTGTAATTTCTGCTAAAGTCAATAAAAAAATTTCAATGCTATCATTGCATAAAAATTGTTGTATAATGCGGTGCGCATTACCCTTCTCCCCTCAATTTTCATAATAAATTATTTTATGTTATATTTTAAATAATCATGCCAGAAAATAGATAAAGTAGGTCGCTTTACAGTTTACACTGATAGCGCCACTAGTTTCAAAAAAGAGAATTTCTCCTTCTTCTTGAAAGAGCGCTCGTCCGTACCAGAGCAACAGAAACTTACAAATGTATTTTATAATAGTTTTTCAATTTATTAAAACAATTGTTATTTATAATTATCATATAAACAATTAGCTAGTCATCCAGATATATAAGATCATATTAGTTATTTTGTATTATCCAGAAATAGTAGAAATTAGCCATGTTTATAAGGCTTAATAACACGAGGTTGGTGATAAAATCCTTGCAAGGTAAATTTTTAATTTTTATTGTTATCGAATTATTATTAATATGTGATCATAAGCGTCGTAATAATATATTTATATTCATATTAAAATTATTAATTGTTATTTTTTATTAGAGTCACGCGTTTAATTTTATAGATTAAATTAAATAGTTTTGAAAAGCCATCGCAGGCTATATATAATACGCGAAATGTACGTTTGTATATGTGTGCAATATTGTGACGTCACGTAGATTCAATTTTATATACAAAAGTAAAAGATATGGCACGGTAGGCCACGTTATTTATACCATGGCAGACTGCAGCTGCCCACATTTTGTAATAATATTATAAACATCATATCTAGTTTATCTTTTTCAATAAAATTCATATATTTTTTATTATTACAACAATAAAATTAATCTATTTATTTAATACTACCTAAGCTCAAAGTTACCCTTTTCCCATAATTTATTCTACAATATATACTTATTTATTTATATCACTTTTTCATTATAGTTGAAACTACAAAAATATTTCAATGCAATCATTGCATAAAAATATTTAAAATTCCAACTTTTAAATAAAACAGGATACTATTAGAAAAAAATTTTAAATGATGTACAGTTTCAGCTAAATTAAAAAAAAAAATTTTAATGCTATCATTGCAAAAAATATTTGAAATTACAAAAATATTTCAATTCAATCACTGCTTAAAAATGTATGAATATTAAAAAAAATTTACAATGGCGTATAGTTTTTGCTAAAGTGAATAAAAAAATTTCAATGCTATCATTGCATGAAAATATTTGGAATTATAGGTTTTCTATAAAACAGGAGACTATTAGAAAAAAATTTATATTGGCGTATAGTTTCTGCTAAAGTCAATAAAAAAATTTCAATGCTATCATTGCATAAACATAATTGAAATTCCAACTTTTCTATAAAACAGGAGACTATTAGAAAAAAATTTTAAATGATGTACAGTTTTAGCTAAAATCAAAAATAAAATTTAAATGCTATCATTGCATAAATATATTTGAAATTCTAACTTTTATATAAAAAAGGAAACTAATCGAAAAATATTTAAAATGGCATATAGTTTCTGCTAAAGTCAATAAAAATATTTCAATGAAATCATTGCATAAAAATATTTGAAATTACAACTTTTATATAAAACAGGAAACTAATCGAACAAATTTAAAATGGCGTATAGTTTCTTCTATATTCAATAAAAATATTGCAATGCAATCAATGCATAAAAATATTTGCAATTACAACTTTTATATAAAAGAGGAAACTAATAAAAAAAAATTTTAAATTGCGTATAGTTTCCGCTAAAGTCAATAAAAATATTTCAATGCTATCATTGCATAAAAATTGTTGAAACTAAAAAAAAATTTTAATGCTATCATTTGCAAAAAATATTTGAAATTACAAAAATATTTCAACTCAATCACTGCATAAAAATGTATGACTATTAAAAAAAATTTACAATGGCGTATAGTTTTTGCTAAAGTGAATAAAAAAATTTCAATGCTATTATTGCATGAAAATATTTGGAATTATAAGTTTTCTATAAAACAGAAGACTATTAGAAAAAAATTTATAATAGCGTATAGTTTCTGCTAAAGTCAATAAAAAAATTTCAATGCTATCATTGCATAAACATAATTGAAATTCCAACTTTTCTATAAAACAGGAGACTATTAGAAAAAAATTTTAAATGATGTACAGTTTCAGCTAAAATCAAAAATAAAATTTAAATGCTATCATTGCATAAAAATATTTGAAATTCCATTTTTTATATAAAAAAGGAAACTAATCGAAAAAAATTTAAAATGGCGTATAGTTTCTGCTAAAGTCAATAAAAATATTTCAATGAAATCATTGCATAAAAATATTTGAAATTACAACTTTTATATAAAACAGGAGACTATTAGAAAAAAATTTATAATTGCGTATACCGTATAGGAGCCAGTTTTCGAACGTATTGGCTTTCGATCAAATACACACAAATTAGCTTTTATATAAAAAAGTATGCATCATTTATCTAAAACCAAGTTTTATTATGAAACTACAAACCCTAAGGAACTAATTTCTACCTTACCGATATTAAAAAAAAATTTAAACTAATAAAAAAAATAAGAAAAATGTTCTCTTGTATAACCTTAAGTGATTTTTCTCATTGTTTTCACCAAATCTCGTGTGTTATTAAAATCGAGTTTTAGGGATACCTACTCTATGCCGAACACTAAAAATGCTCTTAATTACGCTGTGAAGCTTTAATAAATGAAGGGAAAGGGTTATATTCACTTATTTATTGCAAATTTATTTTAAATAGGTATATCGATAATCGAATCCGAACTTTTTTACACGTATGGGTATTTTCGATATTTTCAATTTAATTACACTTTTTTTAATTTAAACGATATTTATTTAATAATAATACACTAAATTTGTCATAATTACATTATTTATACTATATTTTATAATAATTAATATAATATTTAATAAACTAACACACATAAACACAATTTAAAGTACTTATATACTTATGTATCACTTTGTTTATAACACAATAAATGCTCGTAAATGCTTTGATTTTAATAAAAATTACGTATACACGCTTTGAAATGAAAAAAAACCTTTATTTTAATATTAAAAATATATAAAAACTATATTCCAACACTTTTTTCATAAAATTTATGCAGTTTTTACTTTTAAATACACAAATAATTAAACAGGTAAACGACCCCTAATAAAGTCGCGCGCAAACTGAACCATATACAGCGGGTTGCTTACATAAGGCGCCTGTTTGTTTCCTTGAGTTTTAAAAACATTATATCAACTATTATCTTTCGTTAATTAAAATTAAAAAGCAAATTTTAATAAATAAATGTTTAAAATACATGATTATACAAGTGTGTAGTTCATCTGCTGTTTACTATATTTTACTCTTATTATAGGTATTTTATATTAAAAAAACAAGAAAAAAGAAGTGAAAAGGGAGTTAAGAAATAGGTATAGTTATACCTATAAGAATTCTATTAAAACGAGCGCGATTTAAACTTAGTTTTAGCGAATTATCGAAAATTAATTCGATCAAAATGATACTATTATCAAAAATAGAATTTGCATTATCGAAATTACCTTACCTTGCACACTTGTAATAAATGCAAATTATTAATTATCCATCAATAAATTTGATATTTTTTTAATTAGCATAATAAAATATAGGATTTCCCTGATCAAATGCAACAATATTTAAAACCAATTATTAATTTTAAAGTATATTTTTCAACAAATAAAGATACAGCTAGGTATAAGAAAGTGACTTCTGATCGAAAACCGGCTCTTATACGGTAGTTTCTGCTAAAGCCAATAAAAATATTTTAATGCAATCATTGCATAAAAATGTTTAAAATTCCAACTTTCATATAAAAGAGGACACTATTCGAAAAAAATATAGAATAGCGTAAAGTTTCTGCTATGATACCTCCGACAATATATATTATAATTTTAATTGTTTTTTAAATTGTATACTATCAATTTAAATTTATCTATACGATATATGTTATCAAAATTTTTATTTTTTCATGTTTAATACAGGCGATATCCATTTCCTTATATAATGAAATTGTTTAAGCTCTTTCTTATATAAAAAACCCAAAAATATATTAAAATTTTTAGGTGTTTTTCAAATTGTGGACAATCAATATGAGTTTTTCTTTTTAATTTGTTAACGAAAAAATATTAAAAAGGGGTATAATTTTTGTTAAAATAAATACTGATATTTCAATGCTATCATTGCATTAAAACATTTGAAATTACTACATTTCTATAAAACACGACGGAATTCAAAAACATTTAAATTGGGTATATTTTGATAAATTCAATACTATAATATATCAATACTATTATTGCATGAAAACGATTGAAATTACAACTTTTTTATAAAAAAGGACACTTTTCGAAATAAATCTAAAGGGAGGTATAGTTTCTGTTAAATTAATTACTAATATTTCAATGCAATTGAAATTACAACTGTTCTAAAAAACAGGCTATTATTCGAAAAAATTGAAAGCGGGGTATATGTTGCTAAATTTAATACATATATTTCAATGCTATCATTGCATAAAAATATTTGAAATTACAAGATTTCTATAAAACCGGACATTATTCGAAAACATTTAAGTTGGGTATATTTTACTAAATTCAATACTAATAATTTAATAATAATTTTAAGAATTTATCGTTCGTTATATTTTCAAACAATTAATTAATTTAGAATTGGTCTTTACGAACAAAGATGTTAATAATACTACTACTGAATGTGGTATACATTTAAATACTCGACATAGTAGTGAATAATTTAATTGAAAAATTTTTTAATTTTTTGTTTTTGAGAAATATTTATTATTTATTAATATCATTTTTTTTCAATTTATTTGTGTTTATAACATCATTACACAATTTTTTAGTTGCAAAAAATTATTGAAAAATTGAAAAATTTTTCAATTAAATTTTCCACTACTATGTCGAGTATTTAAATGTATACCACATTCAGTAGTAGTATTATTAACATCTTTGTTCGTAAAGACCAATTCTAAATTAATTAATTGTCTAATAATTTAATGTTATTATTGCATAAAAACAATTGAAATAACAACATTTCTATAAATAGGATTGTTTTAGAAAAAAAAATTAAAGTGAAGTATAGTTTCTGCTAATATCGGAGTAATTTCATGAAATAAAGTATTAACACTAATTTATTATTAACGTATGATCATTTATTTAAATACACATCTATTTTATTCTTAATACACATCTAATATTTTATTTTAATATAATATCCATCGAAATACAACGCGTCAATAAAAAAAATCAATAACATAAGAAGTGCACTGCACAATGTCGGACGAACGACTGACTTCGTTAGTGCTCCCTCTTCTTTTTCATCTAGTAATAAATAATTGACAATAGAGAGCGCCACTAACTGGACTCCAACACTCCCTCCCGATCTCATTGTCACATCTATTTAGCATCTGAAACAAATAACCAAAATATAATTAATTATTATTCTCTCATCTATAATATATTATATAACTCATCTAATTTTAACAATCCAAGTTTAATAATAAGTTAGTTAATTTATTGTGCAATTCAAAAGCTAAAGGTTTTGTGAATATATCTGCTAATTGCTCTTTTGAAGGGACCCACTGAACTTCTACAAAACCATGTTTAAGATAATCTTTAAGATAATCCGTATACACTAGAGTGGACCTATTTTTAGACTTTGTGGAAAAACTTTGCTCCCCGGGTTTTTTTGTGAAGTTTTAGTCATAAAAAGTTCCCAGTTCCAAGGATTTTGCTTTAGCCCTGCAAAAACACGTGCCTGTAACCACATCAATTTTCCCATTTAAATAACATGGGAATTTTGAGTTTTTAGCTATACAAATTTTCACAAAAGCAAAAAAGCGTTTTAAAATGCTAATTTTTACTGGAAAACATACTTTTATATGTTGTTAAGACATACAAACCGCCCTGCATTCATTCCAAAGGGAATTTTGGGGCTAGAAACGCAAATTTATCGAGTCCCAATTTCAGGGTTTTCAAAAAAAGTCAATTTTTATCATTATCTTTGAAAAGTAATATCTTCAAAACTAATTAAAGAAAAGAGACGAGTAAAAAATTTTTGGAAACTTGAAGCTTGTAAAAAATTATTCAGGCCTTTAAAACTCAATTTCGTCAAAATTTACAATTTTGGCAGCAATTTAAATAAATTTAAAAATTGGTCATATCGGGTCAAAAATTACCAGTAGGTTAATTGACTATAGCGCTAATTGAAACAGTGATTAAAATATACGGTTTACGTCGTTTGAAAGGTGACACTTATACCAAAAAAAGTGAACCAACCAGAAGTGTTTTGGCTAATTTTTGAGGTTGTAGCTTTTTATCGAAAATTACCGAAAAACCCTGTTTTATAAGATTGAGCCAATATGTAAATTTGCGTTTCTAGCCCCAAAATTCCCTTTGGGATGAATGCAGGGCCGTTTGCGTGTCTTTACAACATATAAAAGTATGTTTTTCAGTAAAAATTAGCATTTTAAAACGCTTTTTGGCTTTTGTGAAAATTTGTATAGCTAAAAACTCAAAATTCTCATGTTATTTAAATGGGAAAATTGATGTGGTTACAGGCACGTGTTTTTGTAAGGCTAAAGCAAAATCCTTGGAACTGGGAACTTTTTATGACCAAAACTTCACAAAAAAACCCGGGGAGCAAAGTTTTTCCGCAAAGTCCAAAAATAGGTCCACTCTAGTATACACATATATCATATGACGCAATCTATTGTTACCACTTGTTTTAGTATTATCTCCAGCTGCCGAATTATCAAACCAAATAATGAATGGTTTAGAAGGAGGTTTTATCATTAATTTTAATGAATTGAATAATGCCATCATTTCTCTACTAGCATAACTTATCGCTATATATTCTGCTTCACAAGTAGATAATGAGAAATACGTTTGCTTTCTGGTTTTCCAACTGATAGAATCACCATATAATTTAATTACAAATCCACACGTCGTTATAGAATTTTTACAATCTGCAAAACTTGCATCTGAAAAACTTTCTAATTTATTCCCTTTTAAATTAAAAGATATTAATATTGGTCAATATGGAACACAAAAATAACAATATAATTATTGCTTTATATAAAATTGATGGAAAATTATTTGTCAGTCTTATTACTGACCTAAAAGAATTGAAATGGTTTATTTCGGCTCTGTATAGTAGTACGAGCCATCCTCAGTAAAGTATACTACTATACTTCTTTAGATAAACCAAGATGTTAAACTTTTCATGATTCTCATTTATATACCATTAGTATATCATTTCTCTTTCGAGAGAAATTACAGTATATGTTCATCTGTGTTTAGGTAGTACAACACAATATATATACTTATATTTATGTATAGTTAGTCAAATAACAGTTTAATTACTGAAAAAGTATGACTATTTTACTATACACAAAGTAGTATATATATAATAGACAAACAAAACTGTAATTCTTGGCATATTTTAGACCCAATGCCAAAAAATTAAAATATAATATTTTATTGATTCGTTCCTTTCATAAATTTAAATTAAAAGATATTAATATTGGTCAATATGGAACACAAAAATAACAATATAATTATTGCTTTATATAAAATTGATGGAAAATTATTTGTCAGTCTTATTACTGACCTAAAAGAATTGAAATGGTTTATTTCGGCTCTGTATAGTAGTACGAGCCATCCTCAGTAAAGTATACTACTATACTTCTTTAGATAAACCAAGATGTTAAACTTTTCATGATTCTCATTTATATACCATTAGTATATCATTTCTCTTTCGAGAGAAATTACAGTATATGTTCATCTGTGTTTAGGTAGTACAACACAATATATATACTTATATTTATGTATAGTTAGTCAAATAACAGTTTAATTACTGAAAAAGTATGACTATTTTACTATACACAAAGTAGTATATATATAATAGACAAACAAAACTGTAATTCTTGGCATATTTTAGACCCAATGCCAAAAAATTAAAATATAATATTTTATTGATTCGTTCCTTTCATAAATTTAAATTAAAAGATATTAATATTGGTCAATATGGAACACAAAAATAACAATATAATTATTGCTTTATATAAAATTGATGGAAAATTATTTGTCAGTCTTATTACTGACCTAAAAGAATTGAAATGGTTTATTTCGGCTCTGTATAGTAGTACGAGCCATCCTCAGTAAAGTATACTACTATACTTCTTTAGATAAACCAAGATGTTAAACTTTTCATGATTCTCATTTATATACCATTAGTATATCATTTCTCTTTCGAGAGAAATTACAGTATATGTTCATCTGTGTTTAGGTAGTACAACACAATATATATACTTATATTTATGTATAGTTAGTCAAATAACAGTTTAATTACTGAAAAAGTATGACTATTTTACTATACACAAAGTAGTATATATATAATAGACAAACAAAACTGTAATTCTTGGCATATTTTAGACCCAATGCCAAAAAATTAAAATATAATATTTTATTGATTCGTTCCTTTCATAAATTTAAATTAAAAGATATTAATATTGGTCAATATGGAACACAAAAATAACAATATAATTATTGCTTTATATAAAATTGATGGAAAATTATTTGTCAGTCTTATTACTGACCTAAAAGAATTGAAATGGTTTATTTCGGCTCTGTATAGTAGTACGAGCCATCCTCAGTAAAGTATACTACTATACTTCTTTAGATAAACCAAGATGTTAAACTTTTCATGATTCTCATTTATATACCATTAGTATATCATTTCTCTTTCGAGAGAAATTACAGTATATGTTCATCTGTGTTTAGGTAGTACAACACAATATATATACTTATATTTATGTATAGTTAGTCAAATAACAGTTTAATTACTGAAAAAGTATGACTATTTTACTATACACAAAGTAGTATATATATAATAGACAAACAAAACTGTAATTCTTGGCATATTTTAGACCCAATGCCAAAAAATTAAAATATAATATTTTATTGATTCGTTCCTTTCATAAATTTAAATTAAAAGATATTAATATTGGTCAATATGGAACACAAAAATAACAATATAATTATTGCTTTATATAAAATTGATGGAAAATTATTTGTCAGTCTTATTACTGACCTAAAAGAATTGAAATGGTTTATTTCGGCTCTGTATAGTAGTACGAGCCATCCTCAGTAAAGTATACTACTATACTTCTTTAGATAAACCAAGATGTTAAACTTTTCATGATTCTCATTTATATACCATTAGTATATCATTTCTCTTTCGAGAGAAATTACAGTATATGTTCATCTGTGTTTAGGTAGTACAACACAATATATATACTTATATTTATGTATAGTTAGTCAAATAACAGTTTAATTACTGAAAAAGTATGACTATTTTACTATACACAAAGTAGTATATATATAATAGACAAACAAAACTGTAATTCTTGGCATATTTTAGACCCAATGCCAAAAAATTAAAATATAATATTTTATTGATTCGTTCCTTTCATAAATTTAAATTAAAAGATATTAATATTGGTCAATATGGAACACAAAAATAACAATATAATTATTGCTTTATATAAAATTGATGGAAAATTATTTGTCAGTCTTATTACTGACCTAAAAGAATTGAAATGGTTTATTTCGGCTCTGTATAGTAGTACGAGCCATCCTCAGTAAAGTATACTACTATACTTCTTTAGATAAACCAAGATGTTAAACTTTTCATGATTCTCATTTATATACCATTAGTATATCATTTCTCTTTCGAGAGAAATTACAGTATATGTTCATCTGTGTTTAGGTAGTACAACACAATATATATACTTATATTTATGTATAGTTAGTCAAATAACAGTTTAATTACTGAAAAAGTATGACTATTTTACTATACACAAAGTAGTATATATATAATAGACAAACAAAACTGTAATTCTTGGCATATTTTAGACCCAATGCCAAAAAATTAAAATATAATATTTTATTGATTCGTTCCTTTCATAAATTTAAATTAAAAGATATTAATATTGGTCAATATGGAACACAAAAATAACAATATAATTATTGCTTTATATAAAATTGATGGAAAATTATTTGTCAGTCTTATTACTGACCTAAAAGAATTGAAATGGTTTATTTCGGCTCTGTATAGTAGTACGAGCCATCCTCAGTAAAGTATACTACTATACTTCTTTAGATAAACCAAGATGTTAAACTTTTCATGATTCTCATTTATATACCATTAGTATATCATTTCTCTTTCGAGAGAAATTACAGTATATGTTCATCTGTGTTTAGGTAGTACAACACAATATATATACTTATATTTATGTATAGTTAGTCAAATAACAGTTTAATTACTGAAAAAGTATGACTATTTTACTATACACAAAGTAGTATATATATAATAGACAAACAAAACTGTAATTCTTGGCATATTTTAGACCCAATGCCAAAAAATTAAAATATAATATTTTATTGATTCGTTCCTTTCATAAATTTAAATTAAAAGATATTAATATTGGTCAATATGGAACACAAAAATAACAATATAATTATTGCTTTATATAAAATTGATGGAAAATTATTTGTCAGTCTTATTACTGACCTAAAAGAATTGAAATGGTTTATTTCGGCTCTGTATAGTAGTACGAGCCATCCTCAGTAAAGTATACTACTATACTTCTTTAGATAAACCAAGATGTTAAACTTTTCATGATTCTCATTTATATACCATTAGTATATCATTTCTCTTTCGAGAGAAATTACAGTATATGTTCATCTGTGTTTAGGTAGTACAACACAATATATATACTTATATTTATGTATAGTTAGTCAAATAACAGTTTAATTACTGAAAAAGTATGACTATTTTACTATACACAAAGTAGTATATATATAATAGACAAACAAAACTGTAATTCTTGGCATATTTTAGACCCAATGCCAAAAAATTAAAATATAATATTTTATTGATTCGTTCCTTTCATAAATTTAAATTAAAAGATATTAATATTGGTCAATATGGAACACAAAAATAACAATATAATTATTGCTTTATATAAAATTGATGGAAAATTATTTGTCAGTCTTATTACTGACCTAAAAGAATTGAAATGGTTTATTTCGGCTCTGTATAGTAGTACGAGCCATCCTCAGTAAAGTATACTACTATACTTCTTTAGATAAACCAAGATGTTAAACTTTTCATGATTCTCATTTATATACCATTAGTATATCATTTCTCTTTCGAGAGAAATTACAGTATATGTTCATCTGTGTTTAGGTAGTACAACACAATATATATACTTATATTTATGTATAGTTAGTCAAATAACAGTTTAATTACTGAAAAAGTATGACTATTTTACTATACACAAAGTAGTATATATATAATAGACAAACAAAACTGTAATTCTTGGCATATTTTAGACCCAATGCCAAAAAATTAAAATATAATATTTTATTGATTCGTTCCTTTCATAAATTTAAATTAAAAGATATTAATATTGGTCAATATGGAACACAAAAATAACAATATAATTATTGCTTTATATAAAATTGATGGAAAATTATTTGTCAGTCTTATTACTGACCTAAAAGAATTGAAATGGTTTATTTCGGCTCTGTATAGTAGTACGAGCCATCCTCAGTAAAGTATACTACTATACTTCTTTAGATAAACCAAGATGTTAAACTTTTCATGATTCTCATTTATATACCATTAGTATATCATTTCTCTTTCGAGAGAAATTACAGTATATGTTCATCTGTGTTTAGGTAGTACAACACAATATATATACTTATATTTATGTATAGTTAGTCAAATAACAGTTTAATTACTGAAAAAGTATGACTATTTTACTATACACAAAGTAGTATATATATAATAGACAAACAAAACTGTAATTCTTGGCATATTTTAGACCCAATGCCAAAAAATTAAAATATAATATTTTATTGATTCGTTCCTTTCATAAATTTAAATTAAAAGATATTAATATTGGTCAATATGGAACACAAAAATAACAATATAATTATTGCTTTATATAAAATTGATGGAAAATTATTTGTCAGTCTTATTACTGACCTAAAAGAATTGAAATGGTTTATTTCGGCTCTGTATAGTAGTACGAGCCATCCTCAGTAAAGTATACTACTATACTTCTTTAGATAAACCAAGATGTTAAACTTTTCATGATTCTCATTTATATACCATTAGTATATCATTTCTCTTTCGAGAGAAATTACAGTATATGTTCATCTGTGTTTAGGTAGTACAACACAATATATATACTTATATTTATGTATAGTTAGTCAAATAACAGTTTAATTACTGAAAAAGTATGACTATTTTACTATACACAAAGTAGTATATATATAATAGACAAACAAAACTGTAATTCTTGGCATATTTTAGACCCAATGCCAAAAAATTAAAATATAATATTTTATTGATTCGTTCCTTTCATAAATTTAAATTAAAAGATATTAATATTGGTCAATATGGAACACAAAAATAACAATATAATTATACATTAACAATATAATTATACATAACAATATAAACTAACTATACATAAATATAAGTATATATATTGTGTTGTACTACCTAAACACAGATGAACATATACTGTAATTTCTCTCGAAAGAGAAATGATATACTAATGGTATATAAATGAGAATCATGAAAAGTTTAACATCTTGGTTTATCTAAAGAAGTATAGTAGTATACTTTACTGAGGATGGCTCGTACTACTATACAGAGCCGAAATAAACCATTTCAATTCTTTTAGGTCAGTAATAAGACTGACAAATAATTTTCCATCAATTTTATATAAAGCAATAATTATATTGTTATTTTTGTGTTCCATATTGACCAATATTAATATCTTTTAATTTAAATTTATGAAAGGAACGAATCAATAAAATATTATATTTTAATTTTTTGGCATTGGGTCTAAAATATGCCAAGAATTACAGTTTTGTTTGTCTATTATATATATACTACTTTGTGTATAGTAAAATAGTCATACTTTTTCAGTAATTAAACTGTTATTTGACTAACTATACATAAATATAAGTATATATATTGTGTTGTACTACCTAAACACAGATGAACATATACTGTAATTTCTCTCGAAAGAGAAATGATATACTAATGGTATATAAATGAGAATCATGAAAAGTTTAACATCTTGGTTTATCTAAAGAAGTATAGTAGTATACTTTACTGAGGATGGCTCGTACTACTATACAGAGCCGAAATAAACCATTTCAATTCTTTTAGGTCAGTAATAAGACTGACAAATAATTTTCCATCAATTTTATATAAAGCAATAATTATATTGTTATTTTTGTGTTCCATATTGACCAATATTAATATCTTTTAATTTAAATTTATGAAAGGAACGAATCAATAAAATATTATATTTTAATTTTTTGGCATTGGGTCTAAAATATGCCAAGAATTACAGTTTTGTTTGTCTATTATATATATACTACTTTGTGTATAGTAAAATAGTCATACTTTTTCAGTAATTAAACTGTTATTTGACTAACTATACATAAATATAAGTATATATATTGTGTTGTACTACCTAAACACAGATGAACATATACTGTAATTTCTCTCGAAAGAGAAATGATATACTAATGGTATATAAATGAGAATCATGAAAAGTTTAACATCTTGGTTTATCTAAAGAAGTATAGTAGTATACTTTACTGAGGATGGCTCGTACTACTATACAGAGCCGAAATAAACCATTTCAATTCTTTTAGGTCAGTAATAAGACTGACAAATAATTTTCCATCAATTTTATATAAAGCAATAATTATATTGTTATTTTTGTGTTCCATATTGACCAATATTAATATCTTTTAATTTAAATTTATGAAAGGAACGAATCAATAAAATATTATATTTTAATTTTTTGGCATTGGGTCTAAAATATGCCAAGAATTACAGTTTTGTTTGTCTATTATATATATACTACTTTGTGTATAGTAAAATAGTCATACTTTTTCAGTAATTAAACTGTTATTTGACTAACTATACATAAATATAAGTATATATATTGTGTTGTACTACCTAAACACAGATGAACATATACTGTAATTTCTCTCGAAAGAGAAATGATATACTAATGGTATATAAATGAGAATCATGAAAAGTTTAACATCTTGGTTTATCTAAAGAAGTATAGTAGTATACTTTACTGAGGATGGCTCGTACTACTATACAGAGCCGAAATAAACCATTTCAATTCTTTTAGGTCAGTAATAAGACTGACAAATAATTTTCCATCAATTTTATATAAAGCAATAATTATATTGTTATTTTTGTGTTCCATATTGACCAATATTAATATCTTTTAATTTAAATTTATGAAAGGAACGAATCAATAAAATATTATATTTTAATTTTTTGGCATTGGGTCTAAAATATGCCAAGAATTACAGTTTTGTTTGTCTATTATATATATACTACTTTGTGTATAGTAAAATAGTCATACTTTTTCAGTAATTAAACTGTTATTTGACTAACTATACATAAATATAAGTATATATATTGTGTTGTACTACCTAAACACAGATGAACATATACTGTAATTTCTCTCGAAAGAGAAATGATATACTAATGGTATATAAATGAGAATCATGAAAAGTTTAACATCTTGGTTTATCTAAAGAAGTATAGTAGTATACTTTACTGAGGATGGCTCGTACTACTATACAGAGCCGAAATAAACCATTTCAATTCTTTTAGGTCAGTAATAAGACTGACAAATAATTTTCCATCAATTTTATATAAAGCAATAATTATATTGTTATTTTTGTGTTCCATATTGACCAATATTAATATCTTTTAATTTAAATTTATGAAAGGAACGAATCAATAAAATATTATATTTTAATTTTTTGGCATTGGGTCTAAAATATGCCAAGAATTACAGTTTTGTTTGTCTATTATATATATACTACTTTGTGTATAGTAAAATAGTCATACTTTTTCAGTAATTAAACTGTTATTTGACTAACTATACATAAATATAAGTATATATATTGTGTTGTACTACCTAAACACAGATGAACATATACTGTAATTTCTCTCGAAAGAGAAATGATATACTAATGGTATATAAATGAGAATCATGAAAAGTTTAACATCTTGGTTTATCTAAAGAAGTATAGTAGTATACTTTACTGAGGATGGCTCGTACTACTATACAGAGCCGAAATAAACCATTTCAATTCTTTTAGGTCAGTAATAAGACTGACAAATAATTTTCCATCAATTTTATATAAAGCAATAATTATATTGTTATTTTTGTGTTCCATATTGACCAATATTAATATCTTTTAATTTAAATTTATGAAAGGAACGAATCAATAAAATATTATATTTTAATTTTTTGGCATTGGGTCTAAAATATGCCAAGAATTACAGTTTTGTTTGTCTATTATATATATACTACTTTGTGTATAGTAAAATAGTCATACTTTTTCAGTAATTAAACTGTTATTTGACTAACTATACATAAATATAAGTATATATATTGTGTTGTACTACCTAAACACAGATGAACATATACTGTAATTTCTCTCGAAAGAGAAATGATATACTAATGGTATATAAATGAGAATCATGAAAAGTTTAACATCTTGGTTTATCTAAAGAAGTATAGTAGTATACTTTACTGAGGATGGCTCGTACTACTATACAGAGCCGAAATAAACCATTTCAATTCTTTTAGGTCAGTAATAAGACTGACAAATAATTTTCCATCAATTTTATATAAAGCAATAATTATATTGTTATTTTTGTGTTCCATATTGACCAATATTAATATCTTTTAATTTAAATTTATGAAAGGAACGAATCAATAAAATATTATATTTTAATTTTTTGGCATTGGGTCTAAAATATGCCAAGAATTACAGTTTTGTTTGTCTATTATATATATACTACTTTGTGTATAGTAAAATAGTCATACTTTTTCAGTAATTAAACTGTTATTTGACTAACTATACATAAATATAAGTATATATATTGTGTTGTACTACCTAAACACAGATGAACATATACTGTAATTTCTCTCGAAAGAGAAATGATATACTAATGGTATATAAATGAGAATCATGAAAAGTTTAACATCTTGGTTTATCTAAAGAAGTATAGTAGTATACTTTACTGAGGATGGCTCGTACTACTATACAGAGCCGAAATAAACCATTTCAATTCTTTTAGGTCAGTAATAAGACTGACAAATAATTTTCCATCAATTTTATATAAAGCAATAATTATATTGTTATTTTTGTGTTCCATATTGACCAATATTAATATCTTTTAATTTAAATTTATGAAAGGAACGAATCAATAAAATATTATATTTTAATTTTTTGGCATTGGGTCTAAAATATGCCAAGAATTACAGTTTTGTTTGTCTATTATATATATACTACTTTGTGTATAGTAAAATAGTCATACTTTTTCAGTAATTAAACTGTTATTTGACTAACTATACATAAATATAAGTATATATATTGTGTTGTACTACCTAAACACAGATGAACATATACTGTAATTTCTCTCGAAAGAGAAATGATATACTAATGGTATATAAATGAGAATCATGAAAAGTTTAACATCTTGGTTTATCTAAAGAAGTATAGTAGTATACTTTACTGAGGATGGCTCGTACTACTATACAGAGCCGAAATAAACCATTTCAATTCTTTTAGGTCAGTAATAAGACTGACAAATAATTTTCCATCAATTTTATATAAAGCAATAATTATATTGTTATTTTTGTGTTCCATATTGACCAATATTAATATCTTTTAATTTAAATTTATGAAAGGAACGAATCAATAAAATATTATATTTTTATTCCCTTTTCCTAAGTATCTTAACCCTAAAGATTTTGTTCCTTTGAGATAACGGAAAACTCGTATTACCATGTTCCAGTCATCTTCTGTAGGATTTACTTGATGTCTACTCAGAACATTAACAGCATACATGATGTCAGGTCTGGTAACATTTTCTAAATAAGATAAGGATCTAACAGCTTCTCTATATAAAGTATTTTCTTTAGTTTTAGTTTTATTTAGATTTTCTTTATCATTTGGCTCTTCTCTGTCTCTTCTTTTGCGGTTTAAGACTTGTTGTGTAACCATAGGTGTCCTTTGTGAATGCATCTCACTAAATCCAAATCTTTTCAACATCTTTTCAATATATTCTTCTTGAGTTAATTTTGTTATTCTTTCTTTTCTATTTCTTTCTATCTTTATTCCTAGAAAAACTTTAGGCTCTCCCAAATCTGTCATTTCAAATTCTATGCTTAAACTTTGTTTAACCTCATCTAATTTATTTATATCATTACTTGCAATCAGCATAACGTCGACATAAAGTAATAATATTAGAAACTTTTCGCCTTTTCTCCAAGTAAATAGACAAGGTTCATCATAATGTGAAACCAGTCCTATTTTTGATGCAACCTCAGTAAAGAGTTCGTTCCAACGTATGGGACTAATTTTTAATCCATATAAGGATCTTTTAATTTTGCATACATTTTCTCGTCTAAATTTTTCAGAAACTTTGACTCCTTCTGGTATTTCCATATAAATCTCATCATCAATTTTCCCATTAAGAAAAGCAGTTTTTACATCCATTTGACACACATCAAAGTCATACTTATTTATAATTACTAAAACTGCTCTTGTTAATGCTAACCTTGAAACAGGAGCATAAGTTTCTTGTAAATTGTATTGATTTTTGTCTTTGAAACCTCTTATTACTAATCTTGCTTTGCATTTAATACTACCGTCTTTTTCTACCTTTTCTTTTAAGATCCATCTTGAATCTATAATATTACGTTTACGACCTTTCTTATCTATATTTGGTCTTTTAACATATTCCCACACTTCATTTTTAGCCATTGACTGGAGTTCATCATTTGTTGCTTTAATCCACTTTTCTTTTTCTTTAGAATTAATTGCTTCTTTATATGAGGCTGGATGTTTATTAATACTTGTTAAAAATGTAAATAACGACTCATCATCTAAATTCTCTTCCTCATCTTCATCTAAAGTTTCTCCATCTATATGTACATATAATACTGAAGTAATTTTCTTTGGTCTACCTCTTTTTTTTTTTCAATTCTCCCTCCGTTTTTGAATTCTCTTCTAAATTTTCTTCTAATTCTTCATCAAATTCAATAAACCATTTATCTTTATCTATTTCTTCAAAATTATTATCCCAATCTTGAATACTATTTTTTCTATATATTTGTTATTGTTCTCATCGCTACTTTTCTAAATTTAGGTCCAACTTTTCTTTGTATTTTAATATAAGATACACATCCAAAACGTCTTAGCTGACTTAAATCTGGCCTATATTTAGAATTTAATTTACATAGAGAAATTTCCATATCTATAGATTTATGGGGAGTTCTATTATAAGCATATATAGCTGCACTTAATGCTATGTCCCACATATTTTCAGGTAATTTTGCGTCATACATTAATGATCTAAATTTCTTTTGAATGGTCTGATTAAATCTTTCTGAAGTACCATTATGTTGAGGAGTATCAGGACATGCTAATTGTAGCTCTGCTCCATATTTTTCTAAAACTTTTACAGTATAACCACCAGTATATTCTGTACCTTGATCTGTTCTTAGATAACAAAATTTCGCATCTTGACCTAATAAATTTCTTGTACTTTTAATAAACACATCTAAACACTCTCCTGTCGCATCTTTAGTTTTCATAGGAAAACCCATAGCTATTTTCGAATAATCATCAATAAAAACAGAAATATAACGATATCTCTTAGGAAATGTAATAGGAGTAATTGGACCCATAATATCTGAATGAACTATTTGAAGGGGTTCACTTGCTCTTAAACGTGCCGTTTTAAAAGGTAATTTATTTAATTTAGAAATCTGACATATTTCACATTCTAAAATTCTCTCATCAAATTTCACATAATTCAAATCTTTGTTTTCAGGGAAAAGGTTTTGTAATTTCTTTAAGTAAGCTAAAGATGTATGACCCATTCTAACATGCCATAACATTGCTTTGTTATTTTTAATAAATTCAGTATACTTTTTACCTAAATTTGTTTCACATTCTTTTTCATAATCAACATCTTCAATAGAATCTGATTCATTTGGATTATTCAAACACCTATCAGTTATACTTATATCAAAAATTGATTTATTCACATCTACTTCATTATTATGCTCATCTAAATTTATCATATCAAACTCTCCACTAAAATTATTTGCAATTTTTGATTCAGGTATATCTCTTATTTCAACTTTTTCATTATTGTTATTGGGGGTACTATTTACTGTTTCATATTTTCTTTTGCTTCTCGTCGTTAAATATGCTATGATTTTATTATCAAGGGGTTTATTATAAGGTTTTATATTTTCATCTAATTTATTTATATCAAATTCTATTTTTCAGTAAGGTTTTTCATATGTACCAGAAATAAAGGATTCTTTTGAAATGGGGTCAAAAATATCAATCTTTTCATTTCCTAAGTATATAGCTAAGCCTTTATCAGCAAATTTTCTCAAAGAAAGGAGATTTTCAGAGAGGCCTTCAGCACAAATAACATTTTTTAAAATCAAATTATTATTATTATTTATTGTATCTATAACACCTACTCCCTCCGATTTAAAGTTCGCGGACTCATCTTTATTAGCGCATTTAATTAAATTACTTTTGGACTCATCTAATGTTTTAAAAATTAATTTACTATTTGTTAAATGTTCTGTGGCCCCTGTATCAGCTAAAAATTCCGCAAGTAATTTGTTATTATTTAAATTAACCCGAGAGAAATTACTATTTTCAAACGAATCAATGTTAAAAATATTTATGGAATTATCGTTACCTTTATTTTCTGTATTTTGATTCTTATCTTGTTTGTTGTTGTTTGATTTACCTCCTCTTCCTCTACCTCTACCTCTACCTCTAAAATTCCCCCTACCTCTATTATTACTATCATTTTTTTTTTTTTTTTTTTTTTTTTGCGTAGGAAGTGGAGAAATGCATTACGCATACTGTTCAGCATCCGAACTGACAGTTATGTGGGACTCGACCTACTTTGCCTATACCCACTAAAACTCCACTCCCTTCCTACCTTATGCGAGCCTATCCCGGGACCGTTTTCACATTACTTCAGGACAGGTTCAAGGCCATTTAGTTCTATTCATGAACTCCATCTTTTGACTTGCATCCACTGACTCGCCAGTCTGGTTAAGGACTCCGTCATTCCATCTGGTTGAAATTTCGTCTTTATGTACTGTCATCTTTAATAAAATATATGTTAGCTAAAAATATACGTTAATTCTCATTATCATCAAAAAGAAGGTTAATAAATAAATAAATAAATAAATATATATAAATAAATAAATAAAAATTATCCTACCATCTACTATTGCTTGCGGTATCAAGAGTAACTGCAGGGATGATAGTATGTTAGTACAACAGCTGCAGTCATCAGGATAACCGCAATACGTCTTAATATTAGCCTATACCTTGGACTTCAGGTTTTTTGGTGCGGAGTATGTACTCCACGTACTGGCCAATTTCGGACCATACTTCTTCATTTTGAAGCATCAGGCCAACCACATTTTCAGGTGTGATCATCTATAATTTTACCATGATATTGATAATCAATTCTATTAATTAAAATATCCCGGACTTTATATTTATGTTTTTCAATAATATTTTTATCAAAATTTTCATTAGTTTTAATTTTTGGATCTATAATATACAACAAACCTTTAGCCCTTAGTTCAGATTTAAAGTAATCCATAAAATATTCAAATCTCATCTTATAAGTTAATTTATAATCTCGTCTTGAACTATTATCACGCGGAGATAAATTATTTTTAAACACTTCTTTAATATCAGTTAAAATTGTCTCGTCTTTATTTGAAGTATTATTATTTGTAGAACTTATCTTTTTAATTTCGTTAGTTATAAAACTTTTAATTTCAGTACTGTTAAAAAGGTTAAAACTATCAGGTCCAAGAGTTGAATTAAATATATTCATGCTTTCATTATTTAACTTATCTTCTAATCTTACCTGATTATTATTTCCCCTATCATTGAGGTTGGCTACCTGACTATTATCTCCTCTGTTAAGTTTGCTAACCTGACTTATGGCAATTTCTAATCTCTTAGTTAATACATCTAAATTTCCTAGCTTATTTATAGTCTTTTCTAACGCGTTTATTCTTTTCTCTACTTTCTGATATAAACTTTTTATAGCTTCGTTATTAACTTCTATTACAACATCCATCTTTCCACAGATGTTATCTATACATTTATTATACTCTTCTTTTATTTTTACTAGGTTTTCATCATATACTCGTCGAATCTCATCCATCTCACGTCTATAATCTGAAACTTTAAAGTTATTATAAATTGTTTTTCCTGAACCTTTATTATTTTTCAGCTGAATATTACATTTTTCAATAATTTTTATAATAAGTATACCTTTTATATCGGAGATCTTTTTACTCTCATCTACCACTTCTAAATTTTTCTCATCGTCATATCTATTTAATTCCTCATCTAAATTCTCATCACCCCCACCTAAATTTTTATCATCTAAAATCTCATCTCTATCCCCAATATGTTGCTGGATTTTTAGAAGTAAAAGTAGTTTTTCCCCTAATAGTTCTTCTGCTTCAATAGCTTCAGCTACTAATTTCCACTCTTCATCTGTTGTATCAGCTTTCGCTAAAGAATAAAATAATATCTCTTAATCTAAATATTTATCAATTAAAACTTCAAAATTTATTAACTGAACACAAGTATAATAAATTTTAGAAGTGAATGACCTCAATTACTTCTGATAAAAAATGTATTTAAGGTCATTCCTGCAAACACATGAAACTTAATGAACACAATCAAATTCCACATATTTACAAACCAGCTTTAAGTTAATATTTATTAATGAATATATTTTTCTTTTTTATTTTAATTTTAATTTTTATTTTCAAAAAAATGACGTCAAAAAAAATTAAACACACCTATGGGATAAGTCTTTCCGTTTTCAGTTACGAAACGAATTTGGTCTTCATCCATTCTAACCACAACCATTTCTCCAGGACACTCATCTTTAATATTTAATAACTCATATTGAGTTAAGAGGAAAATATCAAGGCTGTGTTTATCTAAAAAAATTTTATAAATTTTTAATCATTCAAATTTTATTTGATTAAAATAAACATTCACTCTAAATAATCACATCTATCAATATAAAAAAAATGTTTACTCATACACACAGAACATCTGCATGTATAATTTTAAATATGGCTGCCAATATTAAAAAAAATCCTGAAAATAAAATTCCTGAAAATAAAATAAAATTATTTGTGTTCAAAATCGTGTATACGCCCCATCATATAGAATACATATGTACACGAGCATACACTGAAATTAAAAAAAATTAAATTTTCTCATCATTTTAATATTGTAAGTACTTACACACACATGCGCATACACACACTTAAATCTAACCTTAAAATTATCACATCTATTAAAAAAAAATTTCCTTTTTAATTTCATTAAAAAAAATTATCTCATCAAATCATCTTTTTTTATTATTAAAAGGATCATAACATAATATTGTTTGTTTTCTTTTTAAAAAATTTAAAAAAAAATTAACCTATAATGTCTCATCAACTCAATTTTTAATTAAAGTTTTATTTATCAAAAAAAAGATCACGTCTAAATGTTAAATTTTATTTCTAAAAAAAATTTAAAAAAATAACCTAAAAAAAATGACTCATCGAAATAATATTTGATTATTATGGTTATTATTATTTTTCTTTATACTTCTTTTTTTTTTTATTTATTTAATTTATAATAAAATTAACCATAAAATCTTATCAAAAAAAAATTGCATGCATGGCCATTTTGTGGAAAATAATAAATTTCATCAAAATAAATAAACTCGTCTATGCCGGCCATTTATTATTATAACAAGGGTATTTTGGGGTTAAGTTAATTTATTTTAGCAGACGTTACTTTTGGCGCGCGGGTATTCATTAATAAATTTTTAAAGAGCGCCTTTTAACTGACACGCGCCGGTAATGCTATTGCATAATAATAATAATAATGCGGGGGAATAACCTTTTCTTACCTGTTTTTCGGCTAGCTCTCGCATGAAAATCACCTCCTTGGAAAGTAGAGGGAGTTCTAAATAAAAGGGTTAAATCGAGGATATATAAACAAGCATTAAAAATATAAACTACAGAATTCTAAATTATTACAGCTATAAATAATTTTTATTTATTTAAATTATATAAGAATAGCCTTTAGGCTTATTATTTCAATATGAACTAACTCAATATGAAATAACTCAAAAATTTGAATATGAAATAATATAGACATCGGCAGTCCTAAGAATAATAGAAAAAAACAAAAATTTTAAGAATTTAATTGTATAGTAAAATTCATATTGTCGGTTTACAATATGAAAAACTACAAAAATTTCAATCTATATTGTCGGCTATTTGATATATCAAAAAACTCAAAAAATTTCACTATGAAATAAGATAGTTATCGGCAGTCTTAAGAATGCAAAAATAAAAATTTTTTTAATTTAGCTGCATGGTAAAATTTATATTAGCTGTTACAATATGAAAAAAATACAAAAATTTCAATCTATATTTCTGGTTATTTTATATATGAAAAATTAAAAAAATTTCACGATGTAATAATATACATATTATCAGCAGTCCTAAGAATGAAAAAAAAATTAGAAATATTTAACTGTACAGTAAAATTCATATTGGCAGTTTACAATATGAAAAAACTAAAAAATTTACCATCTATATTGTCAGCTATTTATATATGAAAAAACTCAAAAAATTTCATTATGAAATAAGATAGATATCGGCAGTCCTAAGAATAAAAAAAACAGAAATTTAAAAAATTTAATTGTATATAGTAAAGTTCATATTGGCTGTTTACAATATGAAAATACTACAAAAATTTACTTGCATGGAAAAAAATTAGGTATTACATATCCAAATTAAAAAAAAAAAAAATACCTGGAGATTTTTTGGTGAAAAAAATTTTATAAAAAAAGTAGGTCTTAATGTCATATTGGTTGTGAAATATCACCGGTGACAGTGCTATATACATACTTACGTACATACACTCACACACACACATACATAATTTTTTTAAAAACTGGTTTTTAGAATCCTGAGATCTCAAAACGTGCGTATATGTCAAAAAATCAGAAATAAAAATTTCACCTAAAACAATGGGTCCTCTATGAGGAAAAAAATCATAAATATTTCACTCTAGAGTAAAATTAATATTGATTCTCTGCAATATAAAAAAACATAAAAAATTTCAATCTATAACGTTAGTTGTTTTATACAGGGTGGCCACAAACTATGCAATAATATTTTCACCATGCATAGATATGGGCAAGATAAGAAAAAAATGTTAGGTAACCCCAGGTCAATGATCATTAATTAAGCTGTAATTAGTTAATAAAGTTCGACCAATAATAACACAGCTGCACAAAAAAAAAAAGTTCTGATCCTGTAGCTAGACCTACCTACAGGTAAGTTTTTTGATGTCCTAAAACCGAATCTGAAGTCAGAGTTTATCCTACACCCTCAGATTTTGCCCCAGCTACCCCCAACCACCCTCTAAACCGCCCCAAAAAGCAAATATTTTACGATGTCCAAAAGTTAAAAATAAAAGTACTTTAGTTACGTATTTTGATGTCCTAAAACCGAATCTGAAGTCAGGATTCAGCCTACACCCTCAGATTTTGCCCCAGATACCCCCAGCCACCCTCTGAACCGCCCCACAATGGGACGAAGTCCTATTGTGCCACCCAAATTACTCTACAGGTCGTAGATTTTTAGTTTATAAATCAATTTTTTTTTTTAAATTTTTTTTTTCAATTTCTCTAACAATTCCTCATTCCGATTTTTTAATTAGAACTTGCAGTTTTTTTTTTTATTTGTTAGAAACTCATTTTTTTTCTAAAAAACACATTTTTTATGGTAAAATTAACTCTAAAATGCTCAAAATTGAAGTTATCACATCAAATTTTTTTTTTAAATCGTTGTTTTGATGAGCTTTTGAAAGTGTTCTGACAAAAAGTTTAACAAACAAATTTAATTATTTCAAAAATGGCCAAAAGTGGCCAAAAATGTGTTAATTATTATTTTTTCCTAGCAAAACTATTTAAAAAGTATATGATTCATAGTATCATTCTGAAAAATATATCTGCTTTTATTTACACGATTATTGCTGAACTTTTTTTTATTGAAATTTTAATATTCAAAATGGCGGACACAAAATGGCGATCAATTTTCAAATATATTCCATTTTTTAACCCATTAAATCCTAAGAAGAATCTGCATTTGACAGAGCTGTAAAACCTAATCTATTTAGGGCATTTGACTAAAATTAGTAAAATAAAACAAAAAGAAATTTCAAAATGGCGGACATTTAAAATTGTCGGATTAATATGGTGGTCAGAAAAAATTAAATTTTGATATTTTTTGATAAAAATTTGTTTACGTGGTATTTTGTGGGTACTTATTACGAATATAGAATTATTTTTAAAAAACTTTAAATTACAGAACCAATATGGCCACTGAAAAACGCGAAATTTCGAGATTTTTGACGATTTTGAGCCTGAGAAGAAACTGTGAGTTGTATAACCATATAACCGGTTTCATTTAGGGCATTTGAACAAGTTATGTGAAAAAATAAAATTTTTTTAAAAAAATTCAAAATGGCGGATCAACATGGCGAACACAAAAAACTAGATTTCGTTATTTTTTTGTAAAAATTGGTGTACAGGGTATTTTTGGGATGCTCATTACGAATATCTGTCTATTTAACAAAAATTCAAAATAGCGGATCCAATATAGATGCTGAAAAATGCGAAATTTTTAAGATTTTTGATGATTTTTAGCCTTAGAAGATTCTGTAAGTTTATAAAATGGCGATCAATTTTCAAAACTAATTCATTTTTTAATAATTTATAGCTTCTAGAGCAAGGCAGTCTTCTAATTTGTAAAATAAATTCAAAATATATTTTTTCCAACGACTTCAAAATTAAATATTCTAATAGCTACAGAATCTTTATTTTTCTTTAATTCCTTCACATTTATTAAGTACCTCATTTTGTGTCAGAATTTAAAGTAAATATCAAAAATCGATAATCTAATTTGCTGACTAATAAATTTAATTTTTATAACCTTGTTACTTGAAGCTTAAATTAAAGATTAAAAAAAATACAATAAATATATTTTAACATAGAATTGTATATAATTATATCTCTAGTATATAAATAATCGAAATAAGACAAAGTTGCACTTATTTCATGAAAATAGGCAACATCGCATTTATCTTTGCAAACTTCCTCCAAAATGTGTGGCAACATTGCTGAGCAGCAGAATTATTATTATTATTATTAAATTTATTTCAGAATTGAAAGAATATTGAACGAATTGAAAGAATTATATAATAAGGAAATAAATCAAATATTAACTTCTTTAGTTGCTTTTTCATTATTGCTTATAAATATGTTAATGCTAATTAATTGATGATCAAAAATATTTGCATTATATAATAAGAAATATAAATTAACGGAAGTTCAGTGCTTGTTTGTGCATATTATTTAATATTTTTAGATATCATATTGTATTCATAACATTTTTAAATATTAATGCTACAGAATCTACAGAAATTGAAGTTTTCTTAGATATTATATGATATACTTTTTGTGATAAACATGTCTTTTATTTACATGTTTTTTTGTGCAGTGTAGTGTGGTAAAGTAAAAATAAAATGTGATGATAATTGCGAAATTAGAATTTTTTGTTATAATTGTAAGGTCTTTTAGTGGTTGAATAAATAAGAATTTTTTGTATTTAGTGGTTGAATTAAAAGAATTTTTTTTATCGCATTTTAAATTATTGACGCTACGTAGATATGGGAAAACATATATGTATAACTGTAATTTCGGGTTAATACATAGTTTTTATTTATTTATTTAAAATTGAAGTCTATAAGGTGGGGAAAATAAATTGGAAATTTAATCTTTGATCATTTATTTATCATTTCCTGCTAATTTTAATCTCCTGTGTCATCATTTTTACATTTTTTCAAAGCTCCAAAGTATTGCTCCCATAATATCAATGTTAAAACTCCGATTTTTATTTCTTAATTTAAAAAAAATTAATGCTATAAGAGGGATAAAATAAAATTTAATTAAGTTTTAAAATGTTTAAATTTTAATAGTTTTCCTATTTCACTAAGCTCTGTCATCATTTTTTTAAACCACCAAGATACATCAAGGCTTTTTGACTTTGAAAAAGTGCAGCCATTTTATGCTTTGGTAGGAAATTTTGCATTTGCATTAAAAAATAAAAATTAATGTAATTTAGTAGCTAAATTAGAAGTAAATTTTGCTTATTTTTTGGCTTCAGTATTAAATAAAAGAATTAGATTTCGCAATTTCATCACTTTTGTTTAAAGAGATTAGAAACAAAAGGTATTAAAATTCTTTTTTTTTGCCTTAGCGTATAAGTTATAAATATCCGATTTGATACAAAGTTATACGAATATTGTTTATACTCTAATTAATACCTTTTGTTTCTCGGACAATCAAAGCTAAATACTAAATGAATTGTTGTTCTCACAAGAACCTGACTTAAATAATTCCTTTATAGATCCTACAATCCAAGTGTTTTCTTTGTGAACTTTGTGAACTTTATGTACTTTGTGAACGTCTAATGTAAATATTGTCTTTGCGAATTTTGTATTTTAAAATTTGTATTGTGTGAAAAATTTTCCTAAAATATACAATGGAAATTTCAATTACAAATAAGCAATTATCTTCAATTCTCTTAGATAAGAAAGATGCAAATATCAATACAATTGTAGAATATATAATGGAACTTTATGATTTTTCAAAGATGTCTGATTCTGATAAGAATTCTCTAAAATCAAAATTAAATCGTCATTTAATACCAACTTTCAATAAAAAATTTAAAAATTCTATTTATTCAAAAGAAAGATTTTTAAAGATGAATTCTAGCTGGCTAGATTCATTTTTTACTTTTTCCTGTACTGTTCCTAAAGAAACCACTAGAAAAACATATACCGAAGCCAGTAAATCAACAAAAAAGAGAAGGATTAATGAAGTATTAGATAGTATACCTGCTGCTGACCTGTTGGAAGCTTGCAACAAAAGTATTCGGGTATCTGATAAAAATAATAGTGAATTAAATGATAGCAGTAATAGTTTTGAAAAAGAAGATTTATCTATTTTATCACCTGATGAAGCACTTGCCATATTTCTTGATGCTAAACTGACTAAAAATCAATACAAAATTATTAGAAATACATTAATTCTAAAGAAAAAAAATGTTTTTCCTGAATATCGCCATATTTATAAAGCTAAGACCAATTGTTGCCCAAGTTTTGATGTTACTGAAACTAGTGCCTCAACAAAATTACAATATGTTCTAGACCACTCAGTTTCAAGAATTTTAAAGATTGAAAGTGTCAAGAAATTGATTCTTGAAACTGATAAAACTGATCTAGAACTAATTACCAAAGACGGATGTGATGGTACTTCTGGATTCTCGCAGTACAAACAAATTTTTAGTGAATCAAAAAATATTGAAGGCTGTAGTGTTTTTATTATTCCTCTTTTATTGCGCTTTACTCAAAGAAGAAGTAATGAAATCATATTTTGGGAGAATAAAAACCCGTCCTCAACTAGACTTTGACGACCAGTGAAATTTACGTATGAAAAAGAAACTCAAGAATTAATTAAGCTTGAAATGGATAACCTTCAAGATCAGGTCTGCAAGCATATTCCTACAACAGTGTTATTAGATGGACGTAAAACAATAATAAAACACACATTGTTTTGTACAAAGTCAGATGGTAAAGTTCGTCAGGTTTTTTACAAAGAGAACTTCGTCACAAAGATGTTCGATTCTTCGAATGTGGTTTAAGTGTGTTTATCCAGTAAAAATCTGGGGCGTAGCCGGCGACCACGTTCGCCGGTAGTCTCCCGATTGTACACTTTGTACAACTGGATGGTCATGGAAAGTTGCGGGTCTTTTAGGCCTGCAAACACTCCTTGGCTGATGCAAGATTCACATATTTCCCTTAAAAAAAAAAAAAAAAAAAAAAAAAAAAAATTTTTGCATATTGTATACAAATTCAACGAGCATACTAAAAAATAATTAAGGCTTACTAGCTATTATGTGCGCTATTGTTGACAGATTAAATTTATACACCCATCAAATAAAATTATAAAGAAGCCTTTAAATCAGAATAGTTTTTCGTCCTAATTAAGACAAGATACTTATATTGAAATGTACCTGAAATTTTTACGTGTGTCTTTTTAAAATATTCCTGCAAAGTAATATCTTTTATGTTAGTATATTAACAGTCATAGAATATAATAATACGACCTGTAGAATAATTTGGGTTATAGGATGAAGTCCTATTGTGACACCCAAATTACTCTAATTTTAATCAAATAATAGCAAAATTTAGCTTTTAATGTCCGCCATATTGATCCACTATTTTAAATTTAAAAAAAAAAATCTCGTTTTTTATTTCATTTTGTTCAACTATCCTAAACAAAGCCGATTTTATGATTATAAACTTACAGTATCTTCTCAGGCTAAAAATCATCAAAAATCTTGAAATTTTGCATTTTTCAGCATCCATATTGGATCCGCTATTTTGAATTTTTGTTAAATAGACAGATATTCGTAATGAGCATCCCAAAAATACCCTGTACACAAATTTTTACAAAAAAATAACGAAATCTAGTTTTTTGTGTCCGCCATGTTGATCCGCCATTTTGAATTTTTTTTTAAAAATTTTATTTTTTCACATAACTTGTTCAAATGCCCTAAATGAAACCGGTTATATGGTTATACAACTCACAGTTTCTTCTCAGGCTCAAAATCGTCAAAAATCTCGAAATTTCGCGTTTTTCAGTGGCCATATTGGTTCCGTAATTTAAATTTTTTTAAAAATAATTCTATATTCGTAATAAGTACCCACAAAATACCACGTAAACAAATTTTTATCAAAAAATATCAAAATTTAATTTTTTCTGACCACCATATTAATCCGACAATTTTAAATGTCCGCCATTTTGAAATTTCTTTTTGTTTTATTTTACTAATTTTAGTCAAATGCCCTAAATAGATTAGGTTTTACAGCTCTGTCAAATGCAGATTCTTCTTAGGATTTAATGGGTTAAAAAATGGAATATATTTGAAAATTGATCGCCATTTTATGTCCGCCATTTTGAATATTAAAATTTCAATAAAAAAAAGTTCAGCAATAATCGTGTAAATAAAAGCAGATATATTTTTCAGAATGATACTATGAATCATATACTTTTTAAATAGTTTTGCTAGGAAAAAATAATAATTAACACATTTTTGGCCACTTTTGGCCATTTTTGAAATAATTAAATTTGTTTTTTAAACTTTTTGTCAGAACACTTTCAAAAGCTCATCAAAACAACGATTTAAAAAAAAAATTTGATGTGATAACTTCAATTTTGAGCATTTTAGAGTTAATTTTACCATAAAAAATGTGTTTTTTAGAAAAAAAATGAGTTTCTAACAAATAAAAAAAAAACTGCAAGTTCTAATTAAAAAATCGGAAAGAGGGATTGTTAGAGAAATCGAAAACAATAATTTAAAATAAAAATTTATTCATAAACTAAAAATCTACGACCTGTAGAGTAATTTGGGTGGCACAATAGGACTTCGTCCCATTGTGGGACGTTGGACGCACCGCTTTATCATCGACTTGGAAAGCTGGATGAATCGTGATCATGATGAGGTAGAAGGAATCTCTAGGACGAAAAGACAAAAGAAAGAAGGGATCTTTATTTGAAGAGGATACATGGCCTAAGTCAACCCGATGTAATGTGATAAACGGTTCCGGGTTGACTTGTATAATGCAGAATAGGGGGTGAGTTTAGTCGGTAGCTTGCCAGCGTGATCCGAGTCAAATCGGAAACACGCTGACATGGAGTTCTAGACATAACTTGGGGGCCGTGCCTTCTAATAAAAAGTAATAAATAAAAAGTTTATTTTTTGTAAATATTCGAATAGCCAGGAAAAAATTCGACAATTTAAAAAAAAAAATTTTTATTTTACACCGAAAAATAAGCTATTTATCGTTATTCCAAGTTAGAATACTGTATAATGACCCTAAAACTGGGATTTTTGGAATATTTTTTTAAAAATCTTAAAATGATGATAACTTGCTTATTTTTCGGTCAAAAATTAAAATTTTTTTTTTAAAATCAGCTCATTTTTCCCTGGCTATTTGAATATTGAAGAAGAAAAATTTTTTGGTTGACCCCTTAACTAATTATTGGCCAATATTGGTCCAATCATTACACATTTTCAGAGTCTTATATCTATGAACAGAAGCCAATACCATCGCCCAAATTTTTAGGAAATTTTTTTTAATATCAAAAGAAGCTTTCATGAAATTTTCAGCTCTTAAAGTGCACAGAGAAAAATTTTGTAGACGGTTAAAGTTGTTAAAAAATCGATATTTTTGGAAACAGCAAACTTTTAATTGCTTATATCTCCAGTTCCTGATAAGTTTTTTTAACGTTTAAGATCTCATTTGAAAGGTCTTTGCTAGACGCTTTTAATGAAATCAACCGGAAGTCTTCAGCTAATGATGCTGAGTCACAATTTAAGTTCAAAAATCAGCATTTTTTGATAAAATGAATCTTACGTTAATCAATGCCAGTAAAAATCAACTCCATGAAACTTTCTGAAATTTTTTTTGGTAAAAGTTGAAAGTTCAAGGAAAAAAAATGAGACCAGCCGGATGTTTTTTGGAATAATCCTTGAAGCCCAGTAAATTTTTGAAAATTGGCTAAAAACAGTTATTTTTGGACCTTTTAGAACTTGTATCTCGGCAATCTGTCCTGCAAAATGGCTGAAATTTTGGCTGGCTGAGTTTTTTATTACTTCAAACCACCCCTGAAAATTTGAGCCCGATCGAAGTCATGGGTGCGCACACTTTTGTATGAAAAGTAATGGATATGCCCATATGTATATGTATATATTTATAGGTATATGACATTCTTAAAATATTGCAATAATTTAAATAAAAATTATTATTAAATATATTTTAATGAAAGTTATTCGTATGTGATTTCTTAGTCGCCATCTCATCTCTGAATATCTATTTTTAAAATATTTGGGCATTTATAAAAAAAATTATTTTATTGGATATGATAAAGGTTTATTATTACATTTTTTAAAAGATTTTACTTGGCGTGCTTTAAATAAATGAGCAAAAAGGAATGAAAATATATATATAGTTTTATGCTTATTCATCATAAAATAAGTAATAAAAAAAAAGGTTAAATATATAATGGTTATGAAAAGAATTTCTGAGTTCTGGCAATTTAAAATTTTTTTGTTTCGATTCTTATTTTCTTTTATAAATGACCGTTAATTAGGAACCACTTTGTTATGATCTTATGGTCATAACTTAGATTTTATTAATTACTATTGCATTAAACTAAAATATTATACAACGTGACCACGAAATCATGGAGTTGTGATTATAAGCCAAAGTGTAGGTAGAAAAAGCGAAAAATAAATTACGGGATTTTAATGATTTTATGTGTTCTCTCGATTAGTAAGTTCAAAATTTTGGTACGGCTTACCAGTTTTCCAGAAAAAGAAAAATTTTCACCAAAAAAACGAAAAGGGTCAATTTTTTTTATAAATATTTTAAGAAATGCATAAAAAATAATATTCCACCAATTTGTTTTAATTAATATTGCATATTTTTTAAAATATCTCAAATTAAAGTTTTAAATTCTTAATCATTTTTGAAAATGGTAATATTACCTTCTGAAAGGTAAGCCGGCTAAGTTCAGACGATATAATATCATATAGGTTAGTAGGATTTAAAAAATAAATAAACTATAGAGCACTATAGTTTTTCTGCTACTCTAATTCTCGATAACCGCATAAGGAAAATATTTCGAGGTTATTTATTTATTTGTATTTTTTATTTATTATAATTGTATAATAGTTTATTTAATTAAATTAGCGCGTAAAGGAATATTTTTTCTGCAAATGAAATCATGTTTTATCACATTATTTTGTAAATTAAAAGATCCTAACCTACCAAATAATTATACAGCAACAAAAATTTTTGCAAGCAAATTTATTAAATTGAACTTCGATACCAGGAAATAAATTAACAATTATGTACAAATATCTATTTATTTAATAAGACTATCTGCTAAGAAATTATAAATTTATTGTGAGGAATTAAAATTTATTTTTCAATTTGCGATTGGCTATGGTAAAAGTTGGAAAAGAGCCAATAAACAAGCCAATCGCAGTTAAGTTTAAGTTTAAGTTTCTTTTATTAGGCACTTTTGATACCGACTATTTATTGAAAGATTAAAATAAAATAATTTTAGTACCCAAAGAGAAACGCCTTAAAAGAGGGTAGTTTTATGTTCAAGTTTCATGATCAAGCTTGCTGATCAACTTCTCTGATTGCCCCGAGCATTAAGCTTGCATATACCTTCTTGCTAAGCATTCAGGAGAACCCTGCTTGCTAAGCATTCAAAAAATCCCTACTGCTAAGCATTCAGGAAATCCTGTTTGCTAAGCATTCAGGAAAACCCTGATTGCTAAGCATTCAGGAAATCCTGTCAGGAACTTCCTGAATGCTAAGCAAACAGGATTTCCAGAATGCTTAGCAATCAGGCTTTTTCTCAATGCTTAGCAATCAGGAATTTCCTGAATGCTTAGCAAACAGGCTTTCCTGAATGCTAAGCAAACAGGATTTCCTGAATGCTTAGCAATCAGAATTTTCCTCAATGCTTAGCAATCAGGAATTCCCTGAATGCTTAGCAATCAGGAATTTCCTCAATGCTTAGCAAACAGGATTTCCTGAATGCTTAGCAATCAGGGTTTTCCTCAATGCTTAGCAATCAGGAATTTTCTCAATGCTTAGTAATCAGGAATTTCCTGAATGCTTAGCAAACAGGATTTCCTGAATGCTTAGCAATCAGGAATTTCCTCAATGCTTAGTAATCAGGAATTTCCTGAATGCTTAGCAAACAGGATTTCCTGAATGCTTAGCAATCAGGCTTTTCCTCAATGCTTAGCAAACAGGATTTCCTGAATGCTTAGCAATCAGGATTTCCTGAATGCTTAGCAAACAGGATTTCCTGAATGCTTAGCAAACAGGATTTCCTGAATGCTTAGCAATCAGGATATCTTGAATGTTTAGCAATCAGGATATCTTGAATGCTTAGCAATCAGGGTTTTCCTCAATGCTTAGCAATCAGGAATTTTCTCAATGCTTAGCAATCAGGAATTTCCTGAATGCTTAGCAAACAGGATTTTCTGAATGCTTAGCAATCTGGCATTTCTTGAATGCTTAGCAAACAGGATTTACTGAATGCTTAGCAATCAGGCTTTTCCTCAATGCTTAGCAAGCAGGGTTCTCCTGAATGCTTAGCAATCAGGAACTTCCTCAATGCTTATGCAAAAAGGATTTCCTGAATGCTTAGGAATCAGGCTTTTCCTCAATGCTTAGCAATTAGGAATTTCCTGAATGCTTAGCAAACAGGATTTCCTGAATGCTTAGCAGTAGGGATTTTTTGAATGCTTAGCAAGCAGGGTTCTCCTGAATGCTTAACAAGAAGGTATACGCAAGCTTATTGCACAAGGCAATCAGAGAAGTTGGTCGATTTTAGTTTCTCGATCGGAGCTTAGCAATCTGAATTTCTCGATCGGTTACGTCGCGCAAAAGTTAATATCCTTTGGGTGATTCTACCAACTCAATAAAATCGGGGTCACAACTGCAAGCTAGCCGCAACGCAATGAACGTAAACTTGATCAGCAATCTTGATCATGAAACTTGAACATGAAACTACCCCCTTTTAAGGCGTTTCTCTTTGGGTACTAAAATTATTTTATTTTAATCTTTCAATAAATAGTCGGTATCAAAAGTGCCTAATAAAAGAAACTTAAACTTAAACTTAACTGCGATTGGCTTGTTTATTGGCTCTTTTCCAACTTTTACCATAGCCAATCGCAAATTGAAAAATAAATTTTAATTCCTCACAATAAATTTATAATTTCTTAGCAGATAGTCTTATTAAATAAATAGATATTTGTACATAATTGTTAATTTATTTCCTGGTATCTAAGTTCAATTTAATAAATTTGCTTGCAAAAATTTTTGTTGCTGTATAATTATTTGGTAGGTTAGGATCTTTTAATTTACAAAATAATTTGAGAAAACATGATTTTATTTGCAGAAAAAATATTCCTTTATGCGCTCATTTAATTAAATAAACTATTATACAATTATAATAAATAAAAAATACAAATAAATAAATAACCCCGAAATATTTTCCTTATGCGGTTATCGAGAATTAGAGTAGCAGAAAAACTATAGTGCTCTATAGTTTATTTATTTTTTAAATCCTACTAACCTATATGATATTATATCGTCTGAACTTAGCCGGCTTACCTTTCAGAAGGTAATATTACCATTTTAAAAATGATTGAAAATTTAAAACTTTAATTTGAGATATTTTAAAAAATATGCAATATTAATTAAAACTAATCGGTGGAATATTATTTTTTATGCATTTTTAAAAATATTAATAAAAAAAATTGACCCTTTTCGTTTTTTTTTGTGAAAATTTTTCTTTTTCTGGAAAACTGGTAAGCCGTACCAAAATTTTGAACTTACCAATCGAGAGAACACATAAAATCATTAAAATCCCATAATTTATTTTTCGCTTTTTCTAACTACACTTTGGCTTATAATCACAACTCCATGATTTCGTGGTCACGTTGTATAAGGAACGATTTTTAGCTTGTGAAACTGCATGATTGTATGAACGCTGAGTTGTTAGAACGCTTCGAGGTTATTTATTTATTTGTATTTTTTATTTATTATAATTGTATAATAGTTTATTTAATTAAATTAGCGCGTAAAGGAATATTTTTTCTGCAAATGAAATCATGTTTTATCACATTATTTTGTAAATTAAAAGATCCTAACCTACCAAATAATTATACAGCAACAAAAATTTTTGCAAGCAAATTTATTAAATTGAACTTCGATACCAGGAAATAAATTAACAATTATGTACAAATATCTATTTATTTAATAAGACTATCTGCTAAGAAATTATAAATTTATTGTGAGGAATTAAAATTTATTTTTCAATTTGCGATTGGCTATGGTAAAAGTTGGAAAAGAGCCAATAAACAAGCCAATCGCAGTTAAGTTTAAGTTTAAGTTTCTTTTATTAGGCACTTTTGATACCGACTATTTATTGAAAGATTAAAATAAAATAATTTTAGTACCCAAAGAGAAACGCCTTAAAAGAGGGTAGTTTTATGTTCAAGTTTCATGATCAAGCTTGCTGATCAACTTCTCTGATTGCCCCGAGCATTAAGCTTGCATATACCTTCTTGCTAAGCATTCAGGAGAACCCTGCTTGCTAAGCATTCAAAAAATCCCTACTGCTAAGCATTCAGGAAATCCTGTTTGCTAAGCATTCAGGAAAACCCTGATTGCTAAGCATTCAGGAAATCCTGTCAGGAACTTCCTGAATGCTAAGCAAACAGGATTTCCAGAATGCTTAGCAATCAGGCTTTTTCTCAATGCTTAGCAATCAGGAATTTCCTGAATGCTTAGCAAACAGGCTTTCCTGAATGCTAAGCAAACAGGATTTCCTGAATGCTTAGCAATCAGAATTTTCCTCAATGCTTAGCAATCAGGAATTCCCTGAATGCTTAGCAATCAGGAATTTCCTCAATGCTTAGCAAACAGGATTTCCTGAATGCTTAGCAATCAGGGTTTTCCTCAATGCTTAGCAATCAGGAATTTTCTCAATGCTTAGTAATCAGGAATTTCCTGAATGCTTAGCAAACAGGATTTCCTGAATGCTTAGCAATCAGGAATTTCCTCAATGCTTAGTAATCAGGAATTTCCTGAATGCTTAGCAAACAGGATTTCCTGAATGCTTAGCAATCAGGCTTTTCCTCAATGCTTAGCAAACAGGATTTCCTGAATGCTTAGCAATCAGGATTTCCTGAATGCTTAGCAAACAGGATTTCCTGAATGCTTAGCAAACAGGATTTCCTGAATGCTTAGCAATCAGGATATCTTGAATGTTTAGCAATCAGGATATCTTGAATGCTTAGCAATCAGGGTTTTCCTCAATGCTTAGCAATCAGGAATTTTCTCAATGCTTAGCAATCAGGAATTTCCTGAATGCTTAGCAAACAGGATTTTCTGAATGCTTAGCAATCTGGCATTTCTTGAATGCTTAGCAAACAGGATTTACTGAATGCTTAGCAATCAGGCTTTTCCTCAATGCTTAGCAAGCAGGGTTCTCCTGAATGCTTAGCAATCAGGAACTTCCTCAATGCTTATGCAAAAAGGATTTCCTGAATGCTTAGGAATCAGGCTTTTCCTCAATGCTTAGCAATTAGGAATTTCCTGAATGCTTAGCAAACAGGATTTCCTGAATGCTTAGCAGTAGGGATTTTTTGAATGCTTAGCAAGCAGGGTTCTCCTGAATGCTTAACAAGAAGGTATACGCAAGCTTATTGCACAAGGCAATCAGAGAAGTTGGTCGATTTTAGTTTCTCGATCGGAGCTTAGCAATCTGAATTTCTCGATCGGTTACGTCGCGCAAAAGTTAATATCCTTTGGGTGATTCTACCAACTCAATAAAATCGGGGTCACAACTGCAAGCTAGCCGCAACGCAATGAACGTAAACTTGATCAGCAATCTTGATCATGAAACTTGAACATGAAACTACCCCCTTTTAAGGCGTTTCTCTTTGGGTACTAAAATTATTTTATTTTAATCTTTCAATAAATAGTCGGTATCAAAAGTGCCTAATAAAAGAAACTTAAACTTAAACTTAACTGCGATTGGCTTGTTTATTGGCTCTTTTCCAACTTTTACCATAGCCAATCGCAAATTGAAAAATAAATTTTAATTCCTCACAATAAATTTATAATTTCTTAGCAGATAGTCTTATTAAATAAATAGATATTTGTACATAATTGTTAATTTATTTCCTGGTATCTAAGTTCAATTTAATAAATTTGCTTGCAAAAATTTTTGTTGCTGTATAATTATTTGGTAGGTTAGGATCTTTTAATTTACAAAATAATTTGAGAAAACATGATTTTATTTGCAGAAAAAATATTCCTTTATGCGCTCATTTAATTAAATAAACTATTATACAATTATAATAAATAAAAAATACAAATAAATAAATAACCCCGAAATATTTTCCTTATGCGGTTATCGAGAATTAGAGTAGCAGAAAAACTATAGTGCTCTATAGTTTATTTATTTTTTAAATCCTACTAACCTATATGATATTATATCGTCTGAACTTAGCCGGCTTACCTTTCAGAAGGTAATATTACCATTTTCAAAAATGATTAAAAATTTAAAACTTTAATTTGAGATATTTTAAAAAATATGCAATATTAATTAAAACTAATCGGTGGAATATTATTTTTTATGCATTTTTAAAAATATTAATAAAAAAAATTGACCCTTTTCGTTTTTTTTTGTGAAAATTTTTCTTTTTCTGGAAAACTGGTAAGCCGTACCAAAATTTTGAACTTACCAATCGAGAGAACACATAAAATCATTAAAATCCCATAATTTATTTTTCGCTTTTTCTAACTACACTTTGGCTTATAATCACAACTCCATGATTTCGTGGTCACGTTGTATAAGGAACGATTTTTAGCTTGTGAAACTGCATGATTGTATGAACGCTGAGTTTGCATTAATATGTTAGTATGTTGACGCCTATATATATATATATGTATTAAATATAATGTTTAAATGACTTACTTTATATGTATGTGGATGGTTCGGGCAGATAGTAAAAGAATAACACAAGTTGAACTTTGGTGAACACTGAATTTATTTAAAAGACCCGCACTTAAGGGTGATTTTACTATATTTTTTTTTTTTGGAAAACGAAATTTTTTTTGTGCATAAATTACTTCATTTCAAAAGTATGTAAAAAAATTATTATTTCAAAATTCCTGTTCGAAGTATACTTTTTAGCGTATTTTGCGAGCGCGCTCAATTCTTTTTTTTCTTAAATATAATAAAAAAGTCAAAAATAAGATGAATACGAGGAAACTGAAGGGTTATTGTATGCACCGGGGATTGCAAACGACTGGTAAGTTAAAAAAAAAAAAAAATTCATTTTTATAAATAAAAAAAAAATTTTGGTTTTTTGAAAAACAACATTTTTATTCCTTCTACTTAACATATCTGCAAAAATACTTGACCAATTCTTATGCTTATGTTCTATATTTGTTTGTTATGAGTTTTTCTAAATTAATTTAAAAAAAAATTAAATAAAAAAATTAATTTAATCATTAAAATTAACAAAAAAGTACCGAAAAATTTGTTTTGAAACTTCAAACGCGTTTTTCTCGAAACAGGTTTTTTCAAACCGGTGTGCACGATTGTGCAATAACTACCCCACAGATTTACTCATAAATTGCTATGTAATTAAACAAATATATACTTAAGAACCTGACTTCGAGTTTTTTTTTTGTTCTCAAAAATTTTTTACAGCTAATTTTGTCCGAAAATTTTAGGGTTTTTTTTGGATTTATTTTTTCCGGAGCAACCTTTAATTAATTTTTTTGAAAAAAACTCAAAGTCAGGTTCTTAATTAAACTATAAACTCTTACCAAAAAAATGTTTACAAAAACAAAAACATTTAATTCCATGAAAGTACTGTCTTGAATAATTATTATCCAATGAATTACGTTAGATTTTATTTGAAAAAAATAGATTCAGTTAAATTCAATATATAAATTTTCTTTTAACTTTTAATTTATGGCATATTGAAAAATTTATCTCACTGTTTGAGGAACCATAGTTGAGGAACCAACCATAGCTAGTTGGCTGGGTATTTTTTTAATGCTTTAAAAAAAAATGTAACCTGATATAATTTTTTTTTTTTTTTTTTGCACACTGGCAGAGAGAAATATTTATTTATTTATTTATTTATTTATTTAGACCATAATTACTTACAGAGTATTTACATAAAAGTTAAGATATATAATATATACAAAACGATACATAGATTTTCCGTAAAGTAGCCCCTGAGATAAATCGAGTTTGTCTGTGCGGGGAAATGGTATGAATCATAAGAATAAGTTTAGTTATAAAATAAAAAATATAAAAGTGTATAAAATAAAATACAAAATATATAAAAATGTACAAAAATATGACAAGTAAAGTACAAAATAATATAATTTATAGAAATTTAGAATCATTTAGCGAATACAATAACAAAATATAATGAGTTTATTTGTAATATTTTAATAAAATGTGCATAAATCTTTAAGTAAGCTAAAATTAGATAACAAATATAAATATAGACTATAAATATAGACTAGAAGTGTAGTTCATTTTGTAGGAAGTCTAAAAGCTTTGTTTTTAAGGCTTAAGTTGAAGAGTAACTGAGCTTCTTAGCATCATGGGGTAAAGAGTTGTATAGTTTTAAAGAAGTTACATATGGGCTTTTTTTGTAAATATCTTTATGTATGTTTGGTAATTTTAGACGATCTGCTCTATCGCTGTATGTGGAGTTAATACGTAAGGCAACCAATTCCTTATAGTAATAGGACAAGGAATTAAGTTTATACATCTGCCTTACACTATGGAATTGAACATTATCAATATTGATGACTTTGATAATCTTATTTTGAAATGATTGTAGTATTTTGAGTGCATTATCATAAGCGCATCCCCAAACGGAAATGGCATAAGCAACCACTCCAAGAAAAAGTGAATAATAAATAATTTTAAGTATACTTTTATTAATATGTCTTAGTTTATAGAAGATGAATAAAAGGTATTTAACCTTTTTTAATGTATTATTTACGTGAATATCCCAGCGCATATGCTGATCAAAATAAATTCCTAAGTACTTGCAAGACGAGACTCTTGTCAGATTATGATTTGCAATTTTAATGGAGAAGTTGTTATCAGGCAAACTATTCCTTTTAATACCAAAAGTGATATACATGGATTTATTTAGCTTAAGCGTTAATTTATTTTTAACAAACCAAATATTTATTGAATTTAGAGATTGAATTATAATGTTTTTAGCTAATATCCAGTTTTTTTTGTAATGCAAATACCGCAGTATCATCAGCATATGAGAAGATATGAGGAGCTAGAGAAAGTAAATCATTAATATAAATGAGGAATAAGTAGGGTCCCAAAATAGAGCCCTGAGGTACCCCTATATCAATAGGTTTATATTAACTTCTCGTATCCCCAAGTCTGACCGCATGCTGACGGTTCTGCAAATAGTTCTTAAATAAGTTGAGCGGGGTACCCCTGACTCCATATCTCTCCAATTTTTTAAGCAAGATTTGATGATTAACTGTATCAAAAGCTTTGGAGAGGTCTAAGAACGTCCCAACCACAGCATTACCCTCATTTAATCCATTGTAGATTAATTCAGTGACTTTATGCAGTGCTTGTTTTGTTCCAATTCCACTCAAAAAACCAAATTGATGTTCAGAGATTATTTTATATTTATTCATAAAGGAGTGTAATCTTTTAAAAATTACTTTTTCAAAAATCTTTGCCAAGTTTGAAATTAGAGATATAGGTCTGTAATTTGACATGTTATCCTAGTCACCAGATTTAAAAATCGGAATAATGTCAGCTTTTTTGAGGTCAGCTGGCCATATTCCTCCACCGATACATGTGTTAAAAATAAAAGCTAGCGGTTTGGCTATTAGGGGAGCTAAAGCTTTAATTACTTTTATATGAATATTATACGACTCCACCACACTTGTCTTCCATGTTTCTGATGATGTTAGTGATTTCATGTGAATTGGTTGCTTTTAAGTATAGGGAATCACAATTTCTGCTTATTGAATCAAGGTCAAGATTGGAGTCAGGTATGTTAGAAGCCAGCTCAATGCCCACGTTGTTAAAATAATTATTGAAACTTGCTGCTATCTGGTTCTTTTCTTTAATTATTAGGTTTCCAAGTTTAATAGATTTAATTTCATTTTTTGTATTAGTTTTATTTTTTCCTAATTTTAAATTAATGAAATTCCAGATTTTTTTTGAGGAGCTAAGATTTTTTTGGGCATGAATAGTATCGCTAAGGTTTTTAGCAGCAATAATTGCCTTTTTAAGGGTTTTGCAAAATTTATTCTAATGTTTTTTTAAAAAGTAGGAATTATTATTATTTTTGATTAAATTATATAAGAAATCTTTATGATTAATTGAATTTAATAGGCCTTTTGTCATCCAATGTTTGCGATATTTCTTCTTTTTTACTTTTGCTTTGTTTTTGGTGGAAATGGCTATGCACTTGTTTATGCAGTTTTTTAGTTTATCCAAAGCAATATCAGGATTATTAAAAGTAAGTATATGATCCCAACTTAATTGCTTGGCGACAACATTAAGTTTTTTGTAATCAATATAGTTATAACTTGTGTTATTTTGGTCGTTTATACTACTTTTCAGATCAATTACCGCAAAGATAGGGAAGTGGTCTGAAAATTGTTGGTTATGAACAATTGATTTGCAAGATAGAGTAGTTTTAGCAAAAAAATTATCTATACAAGATCCGTTAGTATTGCAAGTATTAGGTCTAGTTATTGAATTAATTAAGGGACAGTAACCATGGGACAACATGTGCCCGAGGAAATTATTGTTATCACTATCATTATCTAAAATATTCATATTAAGATAATATAATAATATTAATAATAATAATAAGGATAACATAATATAATAATATTAATAATAATAATAAGGATATTCAAAAGACGAAAAGAAAGCAAAACAAAAACCAAAAAAATGTATTTCTTATGGTTTGAATATATAAGAGCGATAATTTATGTCTTAATTCCAAAAATTTCTTGTATAACGAATTGAAAAATATAAACAAAACTATACTTATCTTTTTTACTTATCTTTTCCTTCTTTCACTTTTATTTTGTCTGCTTGCTATTTCAAGTTTATAGATATAAAATGTTGAATATTTATAATAGTTATAAAATGAGTTAATATATATTTATTGAATGAGGTTAATTTTTTTTTTTTTTTTGCACACTAGCAGAGAGGTGAGAATGCGTTACGCACGAACAGAACCCGGTGTTCTGAACGGTTTCGGACTCCATGATGGCAAGGCACTCTGCAAAGAATGCATAGCCCCATGTTTACCGACTAAACTCACCCCTCATCATACCTTATACAAGTCAACCCGGAACCGTTTATCACATTACATAGGATTAAATTAAGGCCATGTATCTTCTTTGGTTGAAGATCCTTCCATCCATTAATCTTTCTTTCTCCTTCTTGTTATTTCACCGTGTCGTCAACTAGATAAATACGTAAATTTATAAATAAATAAATATATAAATAAATAAGTATATAAATAGATAAATAAATAGATATCCTTGTACGTCCTACATCGTCCCCTCTTTGGTGCCACGTTCAAGAACCGTACAACTCGGTCGCACCTACACATTGCTTGTCGCCTTCATTTTTTCTATCGTAGTCTTCTATCAGTTAGGTAGCTCTTCTAGTTTTCTATCAGTTAGGTAGCTCTTCATTACCCGCATCAAATATTTGGATACAGCAAAGTCACTCAGTCCTTGCAGGAAGTCTGTCCACTTTGCCAAACTAAATGCATTATTGACATCAAGGGAACCAAAAGAGTAATTTTACGAGAGTAAGGATTAACCGTTTGGGCATTCGCTAACGCGTCAACGGCCTCCTTCACTGCCCCAATGGTGAACCGCCCCCGCCTAAAGTTGTATTGTCGAGGAGATAAGTCTTCTGCTGCTCCTACAGCGTTTACAATAAGAGGTTGCAGCATCTTTTCGAAACTTTTTCCCGCTTTATTCAAAAGTCCTAGTGGTCGCCAGAAGGATGGAAGTGTAGGATCACCCTTTCCTTTGCTGATAAGTACCAGTATTGCCTTTTTCTATAGCCTGCTAAAGACTCCTGTTCGGATGCATGTGTTGTACATCCTTAGCATCAATGATGGACACTCGTGTGCAGCTAATCTTATAATTTCGGCTGGTATACCGTCTGGGCCGGAAGCTTTCTTATTTTCTTTCTTATTTTTAAGCGAACAGCTCTCCTTGCGTAAAGTCCGGGATATCCTCCAAATTGGTGTTATCCTTTTGATTCACACTTGTCGGTTGCGTCGGGAGTAGGGCATGAACGACTGTTTTTGCCTCCTCTTCGTCCATTAGTAAGCTGCCTGCGAAGCCCCTAAGCTTCTTCGTAACTATCTTGAAGCCAACTCCCCAGGGGTCGTTGTCAACTTCAATAAATAACTTCCTTTCACAGCGAATTTCGCTGGTGTTGATCGCCTGCCTTATAGATCGCTTAACTTCTTTGTGAATGTTCATGAATTCCCTTGCTTCTTCACGGGACTTTGCTCTAGTCGCTCTTCTTCGCGTCTTGTGGCTTTGTATGCGGAGCTCTGCAATTTCTGGTTTCCACCAGTACACAGGTGAGTTCTTCCCATTGAACCTTTTTCGAGGCATGGAAGCATCACAGGCTTTCTTGAGCAGCGTCATTATTTTGGATAGTAGTTTTTTCGCGTCTCTCTCACTTCCTACTCTGCGGGGATTCGCTAGAATTGCCCTTTGTCTCATCGATAAAACTTGTATGAATCGTTCTTTATTCAGCTTATTGAGGTTCCAACCTTTTGGTTTCGACCTATATGCCTCGCCAGGGGGTTGTCGTTCGTGCTGGATTTCAAACAAAATATACTGGTGGTTGCTCGCTGTAAAATCTTCCATGTCGTGCCAGTTATTCACTCTTGTGCTAAGGCCTTCAGATGCGAAAGACACGTCAATTATCGTCTCGTTATAGCTGGCCCTTCTGAAGGTAGTGGTGTTACCAACATTCAAGACAACGATTCCCAGCCTGGATACCATTTCAAGGGTCGCCGCCACTTTTTAGTCAGTAGGGCATGCCCCAGTCAAGAGCCTTGGCGGTAAAATCGCCTGCAACAATTATGTTTCTACCTGCATCTCTCGCAAAGTCTTCTATACCTAACAATTTCGTATAATACTCCTGTCTAGGTCCGGTTGGCGTAAGGTAGAAGCTCACGTAAGTTATAGTTTTACTTCAAACCTGCACAAAGCCCCTATCTCTTCCTGATGCTTCTACTGGAACTTTTTCTTGATTAGTGATCCAAATAGCTGCTGTTCCGAGTTCGTCGCCGAACCAGGTAGCTGGATTTGGGTTACCCCCTGGGTACCGCTCACTGATGATCCAAAGGTCTGCCTTGAACTCCCTCTGAATTTGATACATAAGCAGGTCTGCAGTCTAGCTTCTGTGCATGTTTCCTTGGGCCACCATGATCATTATCTGATCGCTTTTTGGAACTCAGGGCACTTCCTGGAACCTGGTAAGTGTTTGAGTTCTTTTTCCTTTAATTTGGCAGCTTTGCACAGAAAGCATTGAAGCTTCCCTGTAAATTCGACTACCTTGTGGTTTCCCATCCCACATTTAAAGCATAGTTTGCTTCAATCGGGTCCTTTGCAATTACCTGCTATGTGGCCATACGCTATACATCTGAAGCATCTAAGCGGAGTTGCCTGTAGTCTTACTCTACTGCCCAAGCCTATCTTAATGCTGCCTTTCTTTATCAGCTTGAACGCCGCCTTTTCGTCCAGCTCGACCGTGGCTGATCTCTGTTCCCGAATTTTAGGTTGAGATAGCTTCACCATGATCGGGCCGGTTTCCTTTAATACGTCTTTCAAGACTACCTCTACTTCGTCTCTTGTAGTAAAGCAATCGATGTCCCGAATCTGAAGAGTTCGGCGTGGTGTCAGACATGTGACATTCACGCTCTCTCCCATTGTTGCCTTAACTGCCTCAAAAAAGGCTGTATGCCCTTCTGCTTTTCCTCGCATATCGATCAATACGTTACCAGCTTGAGAGAGTTGTTTTGCCGCAGATACAGCAGAATTGGCTTTCAGTGCCAAATTTTTTGAGCTCTTTTCACCTGCAGACTTCTTTGAGGTAGTCTGTTTTCCACTATCATTTTCCTTTTCCGAGTTTTCTCGAAACCTTTTCTATGTATGTTTAGCGGCTTTAGTTTGCTCGCTAATATACTGCTTAAGTCCAGTTTCAATGGCGAGCACTTCTCGGGCTTGCGTGCCCTTAATTGTCTTTAACATGCTTAGATTATTCATGAACAGCCTAACAGCGTCTTGGATTACCATCGAAATGTTAGTCTGCTTTTTAATCTTATCCTCCATCTGTTCAACGCAAGTAAGCATCTCATCATAGCACTTCTCAATGGTCGCGTTACATCGATTCAGGTTTGTGACGTTGTTGCCAATTGAAGTACTGGCAAAAGTTGCCTAAACAATATCGCTTTCTTGGTCTCCATCTACGATTTCACGGTCCATGTCCTGTGTAGAAGGATCTTGGATATTCTTATCCTTTTGAATCACGCTTTTGTTTATGTTTTTTCAGACAGTTTCATTTCATTAAGAATTCATCACTCCATGTGCAACGGCCTCCTATGAACCCTCACATTCTGGGTCGCTGACATGCAGACTGGTTGCATCACAGAGGATATAGCTGACGCCATGTACTTGCACTACCTTGCTCCTACCATTCCTCCATGAATAAAAGCATAATTCGCTTCGGAAATTTAGAGTCCTTGCGTTCCCCATAGAGAAAAGCAAGGCATAGGACCCATTTATAGGGCAGCCTCAGTTGTTCCAGAAGGCTATGTCCATTATCTCTGATTCTAGTTTAACCCGAATAAGGCGGCCTGAACTACCTTCCTCCTTCCTCAGCCTTATGAGGCTCCGGGCTTAGGACCGATTTAGCGAAGTTACCTGATATAATAATCATAATAATAAAAATATTAATAAAAATATTAATAAATATTACAATACATCATTTTTTTCCTTAAATAAAATACATTTCTTAATGCCCATATTGGTGATCCCATATTTCCATTTTTTAAACACAAAAGTCCTTGATTACAATCATTCTGGATTCTGTATTTTATGTTTAAATCTTCCACATTTATTGCACTGATTCCTCTTTTTGCCAGCCATATTTTTGTTTACAATCCTTATACATAAATTTTTTTTGCACGTCTTAAACTATCGAATAATATAGATTCGATGATATTTCTTTGTAAGGTATGTAACCGTCTTGCCATGTTATGCTATCATAATTATGTTTTAACCAATTCACTTGTTTTCTATGTTTTTTAGATAATTTTGAGATATGAAATGGTGGCTTGAATATAAAATGTTGAATTTTGACCACTAAAAATAGCCAATTCGTTAAGAATGAAATCCTTACCATGCTTGAAAAATTGTAAATCCACGTAGAAAGACATTTTGCGACTCACTCAGAATCTGAATCGCAGACAAAGCCACAAGACGCGAAGAAGAGTGACTTGAGCAAAGTCCCGCGGCGAAGCAAGGGAACTCATGAACAATCACAAAGAAGTTAAGCGATCCATAAGGCAGGCGATCAACGCTAGCGAAATTCGCTGTGAAAGGAAGCTATGTATTGAAGTTGACAACGAACCCTGGGGACTTGGCTTCAAGATAGTAACGAAGAAGCTGAGGGGCTTCGCGGCCAGCTCGCAAATGGACGAAGAGGAGGCAAAAAAAGTCGTTGATGCCCTATTCCCGACGCACCCGACAAGAGTGGATCAAGAGGATAACACCAATGTGGAGAATATCCCGGACTTTACGCAAGAAGAGCTGTTCGCTGCCGTGGACTCCCTTAGAAATAAGAGAGCTCCCAGCCCAGACGGTATACCAGCCGAGATTATAAGATTAGCTGCACACGAGTGTCCATCATTGATGTACAACAGATGCATCCGAACAGGAGTCTTTAGCAGGCGATGGAAAAAACAATACTGGTACTTATCAGCAAAGGAAAGGGTGATCCTAAACTCCCATCCTACTGGCGACCACTAGGACTTTTACAACGGGAAAAAGTTTCGAAAAGATGCTGCAAACTCGTATCTTAAACGCTGTAGAAGCAGCAGGAAACTTATCTCCTCGACAATACGTTTTTAGACGGGGGCGGTCCACCATTCGGGCAGTGAAGGAGGCCGTTGACGTGATAGCGAGGGCCAAAACGGGTAATCATTACTCTCATAAAATTACTCTTTTAGTTACCCTTGATGTCAAGAATAAATTTAACTCGGCAAAGTGGGCAGACTTCCTGCAAGGACTGAGTGACTTCGCAGTACCCAAATATTTGATGAGTGTAATAAAGAGCTACCTAAGTGACCGACTACACTTGTACGAGATTCTTCAAGGTAAAAGGAGTAGGAAAGTGACAGCTGGCGCCGCTCAGGGTTCGGTACTGGGACCTGACTTATCGAACATTCCTTATGATGGTATCCTGAGGCTGAGGCTAGCGGATGGCTGCTTCATGATAGGGTATGCGGAAGGTATTACTCTTGTAATCATAGCAAGAATCGTACAACAGGCTTAGAACAGCTGGAACCTTTGCATGGTAAATACAAACATATGGATGGAACAGCATGGATTAAGTCTTGCAGCTGCTAAGACAGAGATCGTAATGTTTACGGGGAAGCAAATTCAAACTGTCATCCCGATACGAATCGACGAGGATACTGTCATAGAGACGAAAAGGTTCGTTAAATACCTAGGGATAATTCTGGACACGAAGTTGACTTATTGGGAGCACATCTCTCAAAGGGTCAAGAAGCCAGGTACCACGACGCAAGCCCTGAGCAGGCTGATGTCAAATATGAACGGCTCGAAGTCCAGCAAGAGGAAGCTACTAATGCCTGTAACTCGCTCCATCCTATTGTATGGAGCAGAAATTTGCGTGAAGGCGTTAGACAAGGATATTTATGCGTAAGTCATAATAAGAGTTCAGAGGCAAGGTGCTTTGAGGATTTCTTGCGCGTACAGGACTGTCTCGGAAGCGGCAGTCCTTGTGATCGCAGACATTATCCCAATTAGGCTCCTCGCCAAAGAGCGTGAACTTATTTACGATAGAAAAAATGAAGGTGACGTCGACCGTATCAAAGCGAAAGTTAGGAGGTATGTGATGCTGGAGAGACAGGTGTTCTGGAAGGATCGCACAGACAGCGCATGGACCAGGCGTCTCATAAAAGATGTCGCTCCATGGATCCAGAGAGAACATGGGGAATTGAATTACTTCTTGACCCAGTTTCTCAGTGGACACGGGCTTTTTCGGTCCTGTCTCTTCAGGATGCGCAAAATTGGAAGCTCCGAATGTGTGTTCTGTCCCGGCGAACGCGATGATGCGTATCACACGTTCCTTCGTTGCGATCGGTGGGTGATCAAAAGGAGGGAATTGGAGGCGGAAATAGGCGACATTGCGCCTGACAATGTCGTTGAAAGAATGCTTCAAAATGAAGAAGGATGGAGTGCTGTCGCAAGCTTCGTGGAGGATATTCTGTGAACTAAAAAGCTATTGGTGACACCCTATCTAGAAGCCGTGTTTAAGAGCGACCGAAATGGACTGTTCTTGAACGCGGCACCAAAGAGGGGACGATGTAGGACGTACAAGGATATCTATTTATTTATCTATTTATATTTATTTTTATTTTATTTATTAAAAATCAACGGGGATAAAACCCCTTACAAAAATTTACATTATAGTATATAATAATTTCATTTTTTTAATATGATGGCACTTGCTTTGTACAAAAATAGACTTATAATTTAAATTGTATCTTATAAATAATATTTCTTGTGATATAGCGTATTTTGGTTTCTATGTTATAATTAGTTTTATTTTATTTAATTTGATTATATATTTAAATTCTAAGAATTATGAACTTTATTTGGTAAACTTAACTTAAATTAAATTTGAATATAATTTCTTTGATATGGCTACCGATTAAACATTATTTTATTAATTAAAAATTAAATAAGTGACTAAAACCAACAGATGGTATTATTCAATTTTTCTTAAGTTTTCTTTTACTGTTTTGAAGAACCTAAGCATTGATGGATCAAAGATGTCAACCTTATCGCTTATGCTATTATATGCTTAAGACATACTAAAAATGGATGACTTATGTCTAGAATATCTAAGTTCAAAAAGAACTGTAAAGAGTAAATACTTATGTATATACTTATATGTATATACTTATTTATTTATTTATTTATTTATATATTTATTTATTTATAAACTTACGTATTTGTCTAGTTGACGACACGGTGAAATAACAAGAAGTAGAAAGAAAGGATCTCTCTTCTCAAGTCAACCCGATGTAATGTGATAAACGGTTCCGGGCTGAATTGTATAAGGTATAATGAGGGGTGAGTTTAGTCGGTAAACATGGGGCAATGCATTCTTTGCAGATTGCCTTGCCATCATGGAGTCCGACACTGTTCAGATGTTCAGAACACCGGGTTCTGTTCCTGTGTAACGCATTCTCACCTCTCTGCCAGTGTGCAAGAGAAAAAAAAAAAAAAAAAAAAAAAAAAAAAAAAAAAATTAACCTCATTCAATAAATATATATTAACTCATTTTATAAATATTATACGTATTCAACATTTTATATCTATAAACTTGAAATAGCAAGCAGGTAAAATAAAAGTAAAAGAAGGAAAAGATAAGTAAAAAAGATAAGTATAGTTTTGTTTCTATATTTTAATTCGTAATACAAGAAATCTTTGGAATTAAGGCATACCTCTGATTTTTTAAGTAAAAAAAACGCACTTTTAAATTTGTAATAATTTTTTTATTTTAATATTTATTTAAAAAATTTTTTTTTTAAATGAATATATAAGTCTTAATATACATTTTTTTTTAATTATTTTTTTTTTTTATTGATCTGTCTTGGAATTATGGACCGGAAATTTGAAGGATGTTATTTCGCGGTGACCAGGATACCTCTACTCCAGGTACCCTGAAACAAAAAAATCGAACGAGGTTATTTTTAGAACCGTTATACCGAGTGGGTAAACCAACAAAATTTTAAAATTTCAAAAAAATAAAAATTTGACCCGTAAAATAAAAAAAAATTCTATTTTCGCGCACGGAATTGGACCTTATACGTCAAAAAAAAAGTACAAAAAAGGTAATTTTATAAATTTTTTTGGTTTACCCACCAGGTATTTAGTTAATAAAAAAAAAAAAAAAAAATGTAGTAAATCCAACCAGTATTTTTTGAGCAATCGTGGTCACCGATTTCAAAAAATGGTTTCGAGATAAACGCGTTTAAAGTTTTTTTTTCCAATTCACAAACCTGGTTTCCTGCTCACAATAACCATAATATCTTTTAAATGGTTATGAATATTTATTCAAAAATTTTTTCTCATATTCTTGAAATATTTTTACACGCAAAAAAAAATAAAAAAAAAAATGAAAAATTTTTTTAAATTTTTCAGAGGTACGCCTTAAGACATAAATTATCGCTCTTATATATTCAAAGCATAAGAAATACATTTTTTTTGTTTTTGTTTTGCTTTCTTTTTGTCTTTTGAATATCTTTATTATTATTATTATTATTATTACATTAATACTTAAAAACATAATTTTGTTTTTTTTTCTATTTATCTTTAACCTATAAATAATAATAACAACATAAATAAACATGAATCGCATAATCAAAATATTTCTCTCGTTTTTATTATTATTATTATTAAGTAAATAAATATTTGTTAGTTTTATATTGGCGCCCTCTATCATATCCGTCTGTTACTAGACAATCAAGAAGACGGAAGTCGGTCCTGATATATCACACTCAGGCTCGATTCTGTAGAATACAGACGTATATTCTTGAGCGCTTCACGCATATCATTTTGTTAAATAAATTGTCTGTATACTGTTTGATAATTAGAAGTGATTCTATTAGAAGAGTTTAATTCATTAGAACAGAAATAAACATTTATTAATTTCAATTAAATAAAGTGTTAATTTCATTTAATAAAACCTGTCCATATCTCTATTCCAATAGGTTATGGTAACAGCACGCTTTAGACAGGTTGAATTTTATAAGTGTATAAAATATTAAAAGTGCTCTGTTAAGAAAAGTGAAAATTTTTTTAAAATGACGGAAAAAGCTAGCATTGGTAAGTTTATTTTTTTATAAGTGTGCATGCATTTAGATGAGAAATTTTAGAAAATATTTTCTTAGAAAAGCTAATTAGAAAAGTGCGTTTTATACAGAGAGTTTAGAAAAGTGTGTTTTTTGTTAGAAAAGTTCTATAAAAATCGTGTACCGGCATGTTAGAAAAACGCGGGAGTGAGTTCGGAAAATTTCTTTCTCGAACACGAGTTTATTTTTTTTAGAAGAGCATTAAGAGTGTCAAGTGTGTTTTTTTAAAATTTTAGAGAAATTATTATAAATTAAAATAAATGACACGTTATTTTAGAAAAGTAAAAATTAAAAGGAGCGGTATCTCACTAATCTCGAATTTTTTTCTTAGAATTTTATTTCTAATTTTATATAAAAGAAAGGGAAAAGAGAAAATTTTTTGAATATTTGATATTCAATTTTTTGTGCGATATTGTTTTCGAAATTTTTTTTACAATTTTTAAAAATAGAAATTTTCGGAATATTTAGATAAAGAAAACTATAATAATAAAATGGCTGCCAGTGGAACCTTGGATAGTGTCGTCTCATGTTGTGTGTGCGGGGGGTTAACAAAATGGCTGCCAAATGACGAGTTTAAGACACCCGTGTACGCGACTCGAGTACGGCATTCTCCAGGATATCCACAATAATAATAAAATATAATAACAATAATTCATTATTTTATTGTTAATATGATCATTTAGTGTATCCTAGACAACATGATAGTTTATAAAAATTTAATATTACTAGACGAGACATAACCTAATTTTTTAGAATAAGATGATATCCCTACTATATTTTTTATAAAATTTCTTATGCATGGGCTTGTGTGTTTATGTGTCCTATATACACGAGTGTGTGCGTGAAATTAAGGTTGTTTAAAGGATTTTGTTTTTAATTTTTAAATTTTTAAATTTTTTTAAATTTTTTAAATTTTTTTAATTTTTTTAAATTTTTAGGATTTCAATTTTTTAAATGTTTAATTTTTTTTAATAAAAATTAATTCTTTTGATTACACATGCATGGATCCTGTATGTGTGAGCAAATAGAAGCATTCTTTAGATTAGAATTATTTAGAAATAAATATTTCTTTAGACTAGAATTTTAGAAAATTAAATATATGCATATATTGGTGGTATGTTAAAAATATAAAATGTACATTTAATTTAATTTATCTCAACAGATAAAACAAATCTTTATCATGACAAGCCTTGAAGATTTGAAAGAGAAAGGTCTCACAGATGACCAACATGTAGTTATTCGATCTGATGATAAAGGGCTTAGATTTGTAACAATGGAAGGGTCAGAATACAGAATAGGTGTGTAATTTTATGACGTCTTAAATATAAGTAAATATATATATATATATATATAAAATTAAATAATAATTTGTTTATCAATACTAAGCTGGTTGTAAATGTTATAGGGAATAATTGTGTTCATTATTACCTACATATTTACTTGAATGAACTTAAATACAATCTTGTGTTCAGATGTATATAAAGTCAATCAACCTTTAATTTTTTTTAACTTGTGTTCGGTTAAATAAATTTTAAATTAGTTATTTCTTCATTTTAATTATTCTAATTTATAAACAGTGAGAAAGGATATAACTGACGAAAAGTTGAGGTTGGTTTCCGAAGCAATAGCAACTGCAGAAACATTAGGAGACAAACTAGTAATAGAACCTCGCTCCCAGCATATTAATCAAATAGATGATGTAAATGAGCAAGAAAGAAAACGCGCGAAAATAGATGAGAACATGAAATTAGACAAGAGTAAATTAGAAAAGAGTAGATTAGAACAGCTAGATGAGAGCAATAAATTAAAAGATGAGGTACTAGAAGAGAACAATTGTAAAACCTCATCATCTATCATAGGTAAGACGTTACCTATAATCAAAAGTGTTGAAAATATTAATTTAAATTTAAAATCTTATATTTCAAATAAAAATTCGAATAATTTAAATATTTTAGATGAGCAAGTAAAAAAGATTGTTGATAAATATGAATTGATGATAGCTGATCTTAAAGAACAGCATAAAGTAAATTTGAAGAGTGTTGCTAACAAAAATGACATCATTTATGATGTCGTAAAAGAAGTAGAAGAGAAAGTTGATCAGAAATTTGCCGAAGTAGAACAAAATATGGCTAAGCTTAAAAACTTAGATACGTTAACTGATACACTTAAATCAGCGTTAGATGTTGTTGAACAGTATAGACGTGAGGTAAGGAAATATAACAACTTTAATAATAATAGTAGTAATTTATTTAGTTCTACAATGGTGTCAGAATCTGTAAACCCGTTAGACAAAGACGAAATTAAAAATATAGTAGCTAATGAAGTTAAAAGACTTGGACTGACTACACAGAGTACAAACAATGACAGTTCCAAAGATGAGTCTATCCTTAATGAACTGAAAGACGTGTTGAAAACTGAAAAACGAGTATGTCTTCTCGGGACAACAGCTCAAGACGTGACTATAAACTAACGTACAAAACGAGATTTGAACATTTCTTAGATTATTTCCATTCTGAATTGAGATCAAAGGATCTATTACAGGTTATGGATCCTAAATTTAAAGACAATGACAAATTAGATGAGAAAAATAAAGAAAATCTCAAATATAAAGTTAGAGATATCTTAATCAATCAAATAGAACAGAATTATCTTTCTAAAATCATACAATTGACAGACCCGGTTGAAATGTTAGAAAAGATTCAAGAAATTAAACGTTTTGAACATAATTTGACAACAGTAAACCTTAGAAAACAGCTTTTTAATTGTCAGTACCGTCCTAACAAAGAAAAAGCTTCAGAATTCTGGGACAGATTTGATGAAATAGTTAGAAACTATAATAATATACCAAACGTGACTGAATTGACAGAACAAGAAATTAGAGATTGTTTTTATAATGCTATTGAAAAAGGGGTAGCACAGGTTCAACACGTAGACTTCTTAAGTTACAACTCTACAGGTAAAAACTTAAGTTATGATGAATTAAAAAGATTTATAATACAGTTAGAAGCGTCTAAAAACAAAGGTGAGACTTCAAATGCTACTGTGACAGCGACTGGTTCTGGTTCTGGTAATACCAGGGCATTAGCAACAACATCTGCGTTCAATTCAAATATTAGATGTTATCACTGTGACCGAATGGGTCATTTAGCTGTGAACTGTGATAGACAAGGACAACCAGGCAGGTTATGCTATAAATGTCGGCAATTTGTCGAAGATCACGTAGCAGCAAATTGTCCATATGCAGAAAGACAAAATAGTAGAAGGTATGTTAATAATAATATTAGACGTGGCAATAATAGTTATAAAAATAGAGGTGGTGGTTATAAAAGAAAACTAGATAATGAGAATAAAAATGACTCATTATCTAAACGTCCCAAGTTTAATAATAATAGACGAGGTAGAGGGCAATACAGAGGTAGAGGAAAAGGTAGAGGTGGTAATCACAATAACAATCATAATAATCAAGATAAGAAGAAAACAGATAAATCAGATAAAACAGGTAAATCCTTAAATACATTTAATACTGATTTAATTAGAAGCGATAATATAACCAAAATTAACCCCATCAATTTAAATAACAGTAAACTGTTAGCTGAATTTTTAGCGGATTCCGGGGCTACGGAACATTTAACAAATTCAAAGTTAATTTTTAGAACTTTAGACGAGTCATGTAAAAATATCATTAAATGTGCTAATAAAGACGAGAACGCGAATTTCAGATCAGAGGGAGTAGGTAACATTGAAATAATTAATAATGATAACAATATCTTGTTAAATAATGTAATTTGCGCTGAAGGTTTATCAGAAAACTTACTTTCACTTAGAAAATTTGCAGATAAAGGATTAGCGATATACTTAGACAAAGAAAAAAATTGACATTTTTTAACCGATCTCCAAAAAGCTATTTATTTCTGGCATATATGAAAAACTTTATTGGAAAATTGAATTTGAAATAAACAAATTAGATGAGAATTATAATCCCAGCGAAAATTATATTAATAATAAAATAATAGTATATTTAACGACGAGAAGTAGAAACAAGTATTAAAGTTCAAATATAATAACGAAAAACTTAGAAGAGAGGTTAAATCATAATGAAACTAATGAACTCTCAATAACTGATAATATATTTGATGAGGATATTGATATTGATATTGAAAATTTAGATGAGTCCAACTTACTGTCAAATCAAAATCATTCAATATTTGAGATGAGTATAACTGACAGAACCCTTAATAACCCCAATGAAACTACTAACAAAGACGAGAAAGACTATAAACAGGAGTGTGAACTAAGTTTTGGCAAAAATTATAATTTATTTATTAAAAATAATAAAGCTATGTTATGGCATGTTAGATTGGGTCATGCATCATTGCCTTACTTAAAGAAACTCCAAAAACTTTTCCCTGAAAATAAAGAACTTAGAAACGTGAAATTTAATGAGAGCATTTTAGATTGTGAAATCTGTATGATTGCAAAAATGAACAAATTACCTTTTAAAACAATTAGATTAAGAGCAAGCGAACCCTTACAAATAATACATACTGATTTAATGGGTCCAATTAGTCCAATGACTTTTCCTAAAAGATATAGGTATATTTCTGTGTTCATTGATGATTACTCTAGATTAGCCATGGCATTTGCCAAGAAATCAAAAGATGAGACTGGAATATGTTTAGATTCTTTTGTTAAAAGTACCAGAAACTTATTAGGTCGTGATGCCAAAGTTTGTTATCTTAGATCAGATCAAGGCACTGAATTTACAGGAGGTCATACGTTAGAAATATTGAAAAACTTAGGAGCAGAGTTACAACTCGCCTGCCCTGACACTTCTCAACACAATGGTACTTCGGAGAGGTTTAATCAAACTATACAAAAGAAAGTTAGATCTTACATGTATGATGCAAAAATTCCTGAAAATATGTGGGATTTAGCACTTAGTGCTGCAGTATATGCATATAACAGAACCCCACACAAATCAATTAACATGGAAATACCCCTATGTAAATTTAATGCTAAATTTAGACCAGATTTTAGTCAGTTGAAGCGTTTTGGTTGTTTAGCTTATATTAAAATTCAAAGAAAATTAGGCCCTAAATTTAGACGCATAGCTATGAGAGCCATATTAGTTGGTTATAAATCAGATGGTTTTATTTTTCTTAAACCTGAAGAGGGTAAATTCTATGAATGCCCTCGAGCAAGATTTAATGAAAAATTAGTGTTTGGAGACATATATAGGAAAAATAGTGTTAAAAACTGGGAAAATGCCTTTATAAACATAGATAGAGAAAACTGGTTTATCAAATTTGATGAGGAATCTAAAGAAAATTTAGAAGAGATTTCGAAAACAGAGGGAGAAAGTAAAAAGAAAAGAGGCAGACCCAAGAAGATATGCTCGGCACTATATGTTAAAATTGATGGAGATATTTTAGACGAAGATGAAGAAGAGAACTTAGACGATGAATCCTTGTACATTTTCTTAGCCAGAATAAAAAAAGATCCAACTTCATATAAGGAAGCAATTAACTCGAAAAACAAAGAAAAATGGATCAAAGCCACTGAAATTGAGCTTGAATCAATGGCTAAAAATGAAGCATGGAAGATGGTATTAAGACCCACAATAGACAAGAAAGGTAGAAAACCTAATATTATAGATTCAAGATGGATCTTAAAAGAAAAGATAGATGCAACTGGTAATACCACATGTAAAGCAAGACTCATTCTACGAGGTTTTAAAGATAAAAATGAATACAACTTGCAAGAAACGTATGCCCCAGTATCAAGATTGGCATTAATAAGAGCTGTTTTGGCAATAATCAATAAGTATGATTTTGATGTGTGTCAGATGGATGTCAAAACCGCTTTTCTTAATGGAAAAATAGATGATGAGATATATTTAGAGATTTCGGAAGGAGTTAACGTTTCTGACAAATTTAGAATAGAACATGTGTGTAAAATCAAAAGATCCATATACGGATTAAAAATAAGTCCCAAACGGTGGAATGAACTTTTCACTGAAGTGGCATCAAAACTAGGTCTTGTGTCACATTATGATGAACCTTGTTTATTCACTTGGCAAGAAAAGGAAAATCAATTAATCTTGTTACTGTATGTTGATGATATGCTAATTGCAAGCAACCACCTAACAAAACTAGAAGAGGTAAAACAACGATTAAGCAAAGAATTTGAAATGACAGACCTGGGAGAAACAAAAGTCTTCTTAGGAATAAAAATAGAAAGAAATAGAAAAGACAAAATTATTAACTTAACACAAGAAGACTACATAGAAAAGATGCTTAAAAAATTTGGATTCAGTGAAATGCATTCACAAAGAACTCCCATGGTCACACGACAAGTAAATAATAGACAAAGACGTGATAGAGAAGAATTAGATGATGATGAAACAATTAAGAAAACTCAAAACAAAAAAAACATCCCATATAGAGAAGCTGTTGGGTCGCTGTCATACTTAGCTAATGTAACTAGACCAGATATAATGTATGCTGTGAACGTTTTGAGTAGACATCAAGTTAATCCCACTGATAAGGATTGGACAATGGTCGAAAGAGTTTTTCGTTACCTGAAAATGACAAAATCTCTAGGTTTAAGGTATTTAGGCAAGGGAGATAAATTAGAAGGGTTTTCAGATGCAAGTTTTGCTGACTGTAAAGGCTCCATTACGACTTGTAGATTTGTAATCAAACTATTTGGTGACACTATCAGTTGGAAAACTAAGAAATAAACATATGTATCTTTATCTACTTGCCAGGCTGAATATATAGCTATGAGTTACGCTAGTCGGGAAATGATGTCGTTAATTAACTCTTTAGAATTGATTATCGAAACTTCTCTGTTGCCATTTACTATTTGGTGCGATAACTCAGCAGCAGAAGAAAATACTAAGACGAGTGGGAGTAATAAGTTAAGACATATGATAGATGTGAACATTAATTACTTTAAAGATTACCTTAAACATGGTTTTGTGGAAACTAAATGGGTCCCTTCGAAAGATCAACAAGCCGATTTATTTACAAAACCTTTAGCCTTCGAACTACATAATAAATTGACCAATCGTATATTAAACTTGGATAATTAGATTTTGACGAGTCATTAACTTTGTGTATTAGATGAGATATGTAAATACAAATTTTATGTTTCAGATACTAAGTAACTAGACGGAGTATTCTAGAGGTCGAGAGGGAGTGTTAGTTTTATATTGGCGCCCTCTATCATATACGTCTGTTACTAGACAATCAAGAAGACGGAAGTCGGTCCTGATATATCACACTCAGGCGCTATTCTGTAGAATACAGACGTATATTCTTGAGCGCTTCACGCATATCATTTTGTTAAATAAATTGACTGTATACTGTTTGATAATTAGAAGTGATTCTATTAGAAGAGTTTAATTCATTAGAACAGAAATACACTTTTATTAATTTCAATTAAATAAAGTGTTAATTTCATTTAATAAAACCTGTTCATATCTCTATTCCAATAATATTTAATTTAAAAAATTTTTATTAAAAATTAATTTTCTCTTTTAGTCATTTTATTATTTTAGTTTTATTATTATTAAGTAAGTAAATATTAAGTTTAAAAAATTTTCATTAAAAATTAAATTTTTTTTTTTCTTTTAGTCAATTATTCAAATGAACGAACTTTCTGTAATTATGAGGAATTCATGCAAAGTAATAAATATATTAAAAGTAAGAAAATAATTATTTTTTATAACTTTTATCGTATGCGTATGTAAAAGAAAAACATATTTTTTAGAAGCAATTTTAATAAATGATACGTGATAAAGTTTGCAGCTTCATTTCTCAATCGATATTTTTACCTCAAAATTTATGTATTTGCTCTCCAGAATACGAAGAAAGATTCGGGATTTGTGTTTCAAAGATAAAATATGCAGAAATAAAAAGTAACTTTTCAAGTAATACAAATAATAAAAATTTTTTTAAATATATTTTTAAAATAATTCATTTTATAATTTAGCTTACAACAGAAAAGCAAATAAATCAAATGCAGAAAATACAAATGATTCAGATTTTAAGTTAAATCTTATAATATTAATATTAATGTTCCTTATCGTTACATTTTTCATATTTTTATTCTACATATTTTTCATTTATTTGAAGCCTAAATTTATATATATAAGAAATTAAACTTGCTGTGTTTTGAAAAATAAAAGTATTTTATAAAATTAAAGAGTAAACATTTGTAAACCATCTCTCGGTCTAGAAAATGAAAGTATTAAATTTTTTATTTTTTGATAAATAAATATTGAATAACACAACAAAATAAAATAATTACATAAACGATAATTTGAAAGTAACTTATTTCAATTTTTTCTTGTTCATTTTCTATACTTCGTAAGTTTGTTAAACTGGGTATTTCTTCTAAATCAGGCAAATTTTTAAGACAAAATCCAAGATACTCTTGAAATGGTGAAAAACATTTACAAATTTTTTCAGCTGAACACATAGAATGTTCCAGGGCAAAAGTACATTGAATGTCATAAACGCAGTTGTCAACTTGAAAAAAAAATAAAATAAAAATAAAATAAAGAAAATAATATTACTCATAAATATAGCTATAAAACGTACATATTTTTATTGCTTTATCCAGGCATTCATTATTCACTTCAACTTCATATAAAAAGCACTTTCGAGCATTTATACTAAAAATAAATAAAGTTAAGTGGATTCCGGAGCCGTAGAATGGTAATATTACCGACATTTACCGACATTGTGCTTTTATTTAAATTTTCTTAAAATGTAAAGAAAAAGCATTTTAAAAAATAGTCGGTTGCACTAATATTTGTGTTGCGGATCGTAACTATTGTAAATATGTCTTTATTATAATATAATAATGTATACACGCCTTAATGTATATGTTAGAAAGAGATAGGTAATATCAAGCGCTACCTGTCAGTCGACAGTACGCACTCAGCCGTATACCAGTACACACGTATTAATAAATCATCTTATCATCATATTAATCACAGTATCAGTTATTTTTCATCCACTTTCATCCACTCCAATATTCCACCAATTAACCTCTAAATTACTTCAATATTGTTCATTTGGTCCTTCGATCCTTTTTTGGCTAATAGTTTTTTAATTTAATCATTAAATTAATTAAAAAACTCAGAAATCAGCACCACGAGGTTTAATAATTTTTTCTTCAAGTGAAAAAGGATATTGGTTATTTAAGGTGTATTTAAAGTGGATAATAATAAAATTTACTGACGCTCATCGATATTATTGTGCTGTGATTAAATATCAATTAACAGTTTTTTCAAAATTTGTAAAAAGTGATTTACACGTGCTGTTCTAAATTAAATACAATTATATTTGCAAATATAAAGCTAATTATTTGAAAGCAAATAAAAAATTAATGAGTGCGGAAATAATATTTTAAAGAATAAATTATTTAAAAATTTATAAAAATTAAAAAACAAAAAGTGTATTACAAAAAAAAAAGAAAATAGTCATAAATCAAGAAGAGGGGGCATAATATATTCATACCAGCGTGTTTCTCTCTCACACACATATTATCAGAAATATAAGCGTCATGCGAACGCATTTTCTCAAGTAGACGACAGCAAACTCCAGTTGCCGCCATATTTTTTATATTTGGGAAGCAGAAGCACGCATTCAAGTTTTTTCTCTCTCTCTCTCTTCGCTCTCACTTACTCATATCAACGACGACATCATGCAGTAACTAGTATCACGTCATCATATATTCTCTTCGGGGCATCTACATCACGACTAAAAGTACATACGCGACGGCGCACTGGGCCCGAAGCGTCTGCTCCAATCATTTTCATTGTCTGCAGCGTGGCTAAATATTTGTCTACTGCTGGTGTCTCTTATAAACTTAAGTTACGTTTTTCTTTTATTATAATTTATTTAATTATTTTTAATTATTTTCTTTTATAATAATAATAATACAAAAATAATTAAGCTCTTTTTTCAGTTCACTTTTTGTAATATTTTATTCTTTTAATTTCTTAAATTTTTTCTAATAAATAAATTCAAAATTTATTTTATAATAATAATTAATATAAAGTTAAACCAATAATTAAAATTCAACTTCACGTATGATAAAATTAAGAAATTTAAACTTCTGTATCGTATAATACTAATATATACTATATGTTAAAAAGAGATAGAGATGTTCGTAATTCTATGTAGAAAAAGATAGAGATGTTCAAATTTCTATTCTACGCTAAAAATCATTTGAAGAAATCAGATCGTACTCTTACTAGTACCTTATTTCTATACAGCAATCAATAAACTTCTACTCTTGATTTCTTTCGGTGATTAAAACATAATATTTATTTTGTTCTAAATTAATATTTTAAAGTTACAATTTTAATTTTATTATTTAAAATACTATTTTAAGTTCTAACAAATTAAAATAAAAATTTAATGTTGTATTATAAAAAAAAAGAAACTCTATCTCTTACATTTGTCTTTACAATATTCTTAAAATTTTAATTATATGTTATTTATATCTTGATCATATTTCTAATTAACTTGATGTTACCTAGGTCTCTACATTAAATGGTCGACATCAAGAGGTCTATCATAAGCTGTAGCTGTTCGGGCTGTCTTGTCAATTAGTGGGAGTACCTGGACATCATTTGCAGATCTCATCAATCAAGATATAGTATTCTTTGTCATGAGGACTGTGTTTAAAATATGTTAGATTTTTATTATTTACTTTTTAATCATTTACTCAAATATAAGTCGTAATGCTCGATTATAAAATCTATAACGTATATCATTGTTCTCGGGAGGCAAGGTTTAACTTTCTTATTCAAATTTTGATATTTATAATATAATTAAATATTCTTAAATTTTCTATAAAAATTTTAAAAACTTAGTAAATTTTGTCATAAATTATCTAAATTCATTAATTATAATGATAATTCATTACGATAATTTCTTGTCTTATAATTACATTTACTTATAATGACATTTCTTACAAATCTCAATAATCCGTATTCTGTTCAAGATAGGAGAGTGGTAGATGTCAAAATTTGTAAATTTATATATTTTCTCTCAACATTTTGCGATGAAACTCAATAATCCGTATTCTAATCAATGATAGGAGAGTAGCAAATGTTTAACGTAAATTCTTAAAAAATCACCGACATTTCTCGACCAAAAACTCATTAATCCATATTCTTATAAAAAGATAGGAGAGTGGTGGATGTCAATCATAGAAATGCATTCTATGTACTACTATAACATGACAAAATTTACTCAAGTTCAAAATCACATAATCTTAAATCCTAAATAATACTCTTAGGTAATTTTTATACTAAAACTTTATTCAATAATAATTCATGCTATAATGTTTTTATACTATAATTTTATAATTTTATCTCAATCTATAATTTAATTAATAATTTTTCATCTGTGATGTAAAATTAAGTGGGGAGGAATACTGAACCACATTTTATAATCACATAGATGAGATAAAATTGTAAAAATAATCTTAAAATTAATCAAATCATGTTAATGAGGTAAATTACTTTTAATTCTGGTTTAAGAAGGTTAGACTGAGTTTCTCAAAAACAATTAAATTATGTTAGCAGATCAGTTGTAAACTATAAATCTTAAACTTAGTATTCAAATGATTTTTTAAATTTATACTTGTTTTGTTAATCACAAATGATAATCGTAAGTACTCTTATTGATTGCTAGGATCGTTTTAATTGGCGATAGTTATTGATAATCATCTTGATTTAAATCAATAATGTAAATCTTAATGTAAATTAATATTATATGTTCTTTAATATTATTGTATTCATTCTCATTGTATATATAAACTCATTTTTTAAACAAAATACTTAAATATCTTCAAATTAATATTGTATTCTTTTAATTAAAATTGTGAAGATACAAATCTATAATTATGTATTTAAATTGTTAGACTTTTTAAAAACACATAATGATGAAATTATGATTTAAAAACACAATAATGTTATTTAAAAAAATTTGTTTGTAAATAATATTTTAATTCTTAAATTCTTTTTCAATTTTTTACCTTGATAGAAAATTAACCCGGGAGAATGTTGCGGATTGTAACTATTGTAAATATGTCTTTATTAAAATATAATAATGTATACACGCCTTAATGTATATGTTAGAAAGAGATAGGTAATATCAAGCGCTACCTGTCAGTCGACAGTACGCACTCAGCCGTATACCAGTACACACGTATTAATAAATCATCTTATCATCATATTAATCACAGTATCAGTTATTTTACATCCACTTTCATCCACTCCAATATTCCACCAATTAACCTCTAAATTACTTCAATATTGTTCAATTTGTTACTAGGAATCTATTTTTACGGTTTAAAAAAAAATAAATGTTATATTTAAGCACGAAAAGTTTAATTAAAATTTTTCAAGAAAGTTTTTGGCTTCTTCTTATAAATTTTCAAATTCGAATTTAGCATGTATTAAATACGGATATGCAATTCTAGTGTTTGGTACTATTTGCAAATAAATTATTATAAATAATTTTTGCAAATTTATTATCGACTTTGCTCAGATAAATATTCAAGTATTGTAATTGCCTGACCTCTACAAAAATATGTGTATTTAGTTCTTGAATTAAAAATATAACAGATACCTGTTATAGTAAGACGTAAATACATAATATATTATTAATTCAATACATAATATATTATTAATTCAATACTTGACTGACCTCTATGGATATTGGTTTATTTATTTTCTGAACTAAAATCAAAGTCCTATGGAACCGCAAATCAGCTGTTTGAATGTTAATAAACGTATTCACTATTTTAAATACTGATATTTTTTTAATACTGTAAGCAAAGAGCCTATACTACTGTATAAAGCAGTTTTAACGCTCACAAAAGAAAATAATAATTTGCGAAAAATTAATAAAATTACAAAAATATTGAAAATTCTTAATTTTTTTTTGTTTTATCACAATTAACAGTTATTTTTTATTATTTTACAACTATTTTTCGTAAATTTTCAAAAAAAGATGCAAATTTTTAAATTTTTTGCGAATTTTCAGACATGACACAACTTTTGGGTCATATCTAGGGGAAAAATTTATTAATTTTAAATTTACTAAAAGTAAATTTAATAGAAAATTTACTATTTTCGTAGTAATATTACGAAATTGTAGTAAAAATACTAAACTTTAGAAATAATTTTTTTACTGTCTATATTATTATAAATTTTTATCAATAACTGTTATGTAATAATTATGTTTATTTTTTTTAATGAAAATTCTTTGACAAAATTTTTATTTGGAAGCAGTTTATTTCAGTATTATTACTTTTCCCTTTCTTTTTTTGGATCTATAAAACCTCTATTAAATATACAACCTTCTTTTTCTACCTGAAAATCAAGTATATAAAATATTTCATGTTTGTGTAAATACATGTGTTAACTTGTATACCCTCCATAAAGTATTCATTAAAATATTGTCAAATAACGAAAATATCAATCTTTCTTTCTTTTCCAAATATCTTTGTCAGTATCTTACTAAATATTTTATAGGCGCTTGTTTGATTGATGCTGTTAGTGTATAACGAGTGTTGTACCAAAGATTATACATCTTCTTGGATAACAGTATTAAAGTATATATATAAATATATATATATATAAAATATATATTTTTTATTTGTCAATATAGTGTTACTAAAAAAAATTTTATATAGTTTAAAAAAAAGCATATTTTTGAAGCAAAATTTTGAGTGATAATTTTATACAGCAGTAGAATTAAAAATTAGTCCACAAAGCCAATTAAAATGAATAAAAAGGTAATATTAACGGTTTTACGTCAGATAAAGTTAACTTTAACTAATAATTCAGTAAGTTAATGCCCATGAAAGCCAAGATAAAAGCGGTTTCGCGTACTAAAAAAAAAAATTTGTATTATTTATTATAACAAAATTTTCAATACAGCAAATTTAGATAATATGTACTTTTTAAATATTTAAAGTTTTCGTGGAGTTTAACGAAAACGTTTCGCTAAAGTTAACTTCAAACAGTTAAATTTAACAGTTGGGGTGCATTAACGTTAACATTATATTACGACGGAGATTCTCTAACAAAAATAACCACGTAGTTATACTCCCTGGCTCAGAGAGTTATTTCAGGGAGTTAACTCCCTAAAACAGGGAGTTAACCACCTAAAACAGAGAGTTAACTCCCTGATTTAGAGAGTTAACTCCCTGAAATTTCTGACATCTCCACGAATACCTTCGGGATGAAAATGGACCATATGAGGGAAAACTGATATCCTGGAGGCGTAAATTTTAATTTTTCATCCAAAACAGTTTTCCAATTTTCCAATTTTCCAATATGGCGGACCAGAAAAAATAAAAATAAAGACTTTCTACATTACCTGGGGGTTTTCGGGGTCGAGAAAAACGTTTTTATGAATGAAAATTTTGATTTTATTGCCCCAAAATATTTTCCAATTTTCCAAGATGGCGGACCAGAAAAAATCAAAATAAAGACTTTCTACATTACCTAGGGTATTTTCGGGTCCGAGAAAACCGATTTTATGAATGACAATTTTTATTTTTTTGCCCCAACATATTTTCCAATTTTCCAAGATGGCGGACCAAAATAAATAAAAATAAAGACTTTCTACATTACCTAGGGTATTTTCGGGGCCAAGAAAACCGATTTTATGAATGACAATTTTTATTTTTTTGCCCCAACATATTTTCCAATTTTCCAAGATGGCGGACCAAAATAAGTAAAAATAAAGACTTTCTACATTACCTAGGGGTTTTCGGGGCCGAGAAAACCGATTTTATGAATGAAAATTTTTATTTTTTTGTCCCAACATATTTTCCAATTTTAGAATATGGCGGACCCTAAGTAATGAAGAAAGTCTTTATTTTTATTTTTACTGGTGCGCCATCTTGGAAAATTGGAAAATATGTTGGGGCAAAAAAATTAAAATTTTCATTCATAAAAACGGTTTTCTCGGCCCCGAAAACCCCTAGGTAATGTAGAAAGTCTTTATTTTTATTTTTTCTGGTCCGCCATCTTGGAAAATTGGAAAATATGTTGGGGCAAAAAAATCAAAATTTTCATTCATAAAAACGGTTTTCTCGGCCCTGAAAACCCCTAGGTTATCTAGAAAGTCTTTATTTTGATTTTTTCTGGTCCGCCATCTTGGAAAATTGGAAAATATGTTGGGGCAAATTATCAAAATTTTCATTCATAAAAAAGTTTTTCTTACCCCGAAAACCCCCAGGTAATGTAGAAAGTCTTTATTTTTATTTTTTCTGGTCCGCCATTTTGGAAAATTGGAAAATTGGAAAATTGTTTTGGATGAAAAATTAAAATTTACGACTCCAGGATATCAGTTTTCCCTCGTACGGTCCATTTTCATCCCGAAGGTATTCGAGGAGATGACAGAAATTTCAGGGAGTTAACTCTCTGTTTTAGGTGGTTAACTCCCTGTTTTAGGGAGTTAACTCCCTGAAATAACTCTCTGAGCCAGGGAGTATAACTACGTGGTTATTTTTGTTAGAGTTAGTTTTAAATATTCTCTGATTATGACCCATTAGTTCTTAAGTCACCAAAAGCACTGTCTGTGGACATACGTCCTGCGTGAATAAAAGTTGGTAGATTTTACGCTTATTGGCTTCCTAAAACTCGTAGTTTAGCATATTATATGGATTAAAAATAATATAGTATGTTTACGGCTCGTATCCAGAAATATAAACTGCGATTTGAGGCATTCTTTATTTATGGACAAGGGATGTATACAATTTTTCTGTGACAGTAGCGAGAAATTTTACTGTTCTGGTCTGCGGCCAGAAAGCATAGATTTCCCGCACGCTACGCGTCCGGCAAAAACGTATTTTCTCGCCGCATACGTAAAAACTACAGCTGTTAGGTAAAAATATACCCTGAACTCGGTTTTAAGAAACCAAAAAACATAAACATTAATAACACTCGCTTTTATTCACGCAGGAAGTTAGTCCATGATAACTGCAGTTATCGTTAGTCCAAAGCATGCTTTTGGTGACACAACTATAATTATAGTCAGAAAAAAAATAAATAACCAAGATCGCACGTGGATATCAATTTTCGATCCATTGCGATCTGGTACATTTTTTTTGCCAATGCTTGCATATAATTTTTATTCATTAGTAGAGAGAAAGTACGTACTTGTAATATTACCAAATAATTAATTTACATTTTAGTAATAAATGTTAAAAAAAGGATAATTTCCTTTAAGTTGCCTCCATTACTAGAAAAAAAAAAAACAATAAAAAGAGTAAAAAAAAATGGAAATTTAAATGATGGGAAGTCAAGAAAAAATCGAAAGCAAAAACCAGAAAAAAAATCTAAAAATACTAAAACATTACCAAAATCCACAAATAAAAGGTCAAATAAAAGAAACAGTGAAAATGAAAAACCTAAGCGGGTTAGTACAAGATTAATTAAAAATATGGGGATCAAAAATCAAGCTGAAAATTTAATAAATAGTTCTTCAAAATTACCTTTGTCACCTAAAAAATTAAAGTCACCTAAAAAACCAATAGTCGCTTCTGAGGATGTTCGTACAAGAAAAAATCATAATCAGAGCAAAAATAATATAAACTGCACTTCAGAGGAATCTAGCAACAGTGATTTGTCTATTCCAAAAATTGATCGATCGACCAATACAGATGATTTTAGTAAGTAGATATTTTTAAACTTTAATTAAAGTTTTCACTTCTTTTAATAAGAATCTCTATTTATATACCTCTTTTTTTTACTTTCATATTACTTACTGTCACTGATTTAAAACAAAATTTAAAAAAAATGTTTGTATTCAAATTTCTTGAATTACAAAGTAAAAAAAAAATAAAAAAGATGATTTTTTTTATTGCAGAACATAATTTTTTTTTTCTATGAATTTACTTATATCTAGAAAAATCGTTTTTACTCAATATCTTGAATCAGATAATTAGTTTTTGCTAGATTTTTACCATAAAAAAAAAACAAAAAATAAGAAGTTTTTTTATTTGGAAGTAGTAATTTTATAAATATGGTTATTATTTGATTTTTCGGATATAATACCTAATTTTTTTAAAATTTTTTTCCCTAAATTTTTTACATCCAAAAATAATAATTAAAAATATTTTTTTTTATTATAGATGTGATTATTTTTGATTTGAATTTCCTGCAATTTTCCACAATTTTTTATCAGTAAAAACTAATATTTTGCAAATTAAGTATCATATGACGCATTATTTTTTTTTTACTACTTAACTTGGACAAAAAACTGAAAAAAAAAATTTTTAAGGACATCGATATGACCCGTGTTTTCTGGTAGTTTGAACCTTCCGAAAACCGAAAAAAATCGTGAACAAGAAATCGGTGATAGGTGCCAAAAAGATTTTTCCACTTTTATGTCAAAAACTGCCTTTTTTCGTAACTGAGCTACCCGATTTTCGAAAATTTTTATTTTAGGGGTTTTTTACGAGATTTTTGTTTAGAACAAGTTAAAACAAGTTCAAAAATAATAGAAAAAAGGATTAAGCATCGGTTTTTAGCAATATTTTGATATTTATAAGCTTGAAAACCTGTCTTTATTTTTAGCTTTTTTTCAAATTTGGTTTTATTACTTTTTCTTGCGTTTTAGACTGTTTTTAATCTATATAAGAGTTAAACTGATTAATTTTGATAATTTTTAGTCCAAATTAATTGTTACATACAATTAAGATGCCCGAAAGCAAATAAAACTCTATTAATGATTATATAGCCCAAATATTTTTCATTTTTATACGTTTATTTTCAAAAATTACCAATTTTTTCAAGTTTATACAGTATATAATTTTTGACTGATAAGGGTAGTTCAATATATTTGGAACACCAAATTATAACAAATAGTTATAGATAAGTTTATAATCTTGAAAAAACACGCCGGCTACCCTCCGTTTATTGCAATGGGCCTTCTGAGCCTATAAACGCAGGGTCAATGTTATAAAATAGGGATTTTTGATCATTTTCAATGAAACGCTCAAACCTCACAAGTTATCCAAAACACTTCTGGTTTTTCTCATTTTTTCGGTGTAAGTATCACCTTTCAAACGCCGTCAACCGCAATTTTAAATTTTCTCATTAATGAATCCAATTAACTAAATGGCCACTTTTGACTAAAAATGACCAATTTTTAAATTGCTGCCAAATTTGTAATTTCTGACAAAAAAGGGTTTCATATGTCTCAGAAAATTTCTAGAAGCTCCAAGTTTCCAAAAATGTTTTACTCGTCTTATTGCCTTGAGTCGTTTTTAAGAAAGGGCTCTTCAAAGTCAACATTAAAAATGAGCTATTTTAAAAAATCAGAAAATTGGGATTCCGACTTCAAATTATCATATCTGATTAAAAAATAATTAAAAAAAGTAGAGTAAAAAATTTTTAGAAATTTGAAGCTTGTGGATATATTTTGAGGGTTATAAAACCCATTTTCTTCAAAAATTTCAAATTTGACAGCAATTTAAAAATTGGTCATTTTTAACCAAAAATGACCATTCGGATGATTAGCTATAGTGATGAAAGAATTAATGATAAAAATTGCGGTTCACGGCGTTCGAAAGGTGATATATAAACCAAAAAAATTAGACCAATTAAAAGAGATTTGGTTAACTTATGAAGTTTTTAGCGTTTCATTGAAAATTACCAAAAAACCCTATTTAATAACATTGGGCCCGGCGTTTCTAGGCCCAGAAGGCCTATTGGAATGAACGGAGGGTCAAGATAATAAACTCATCCATAACCATTTGGGTAATTTGATGTTCCAAATGAATTGAACTCTTTGTGAAATCGCAGTCCTTACAGCTTGCATAACGTGTAGAAATTTCTCTTTCTTATGTTTTAGACAAAACTAATTGATAAAATTCTTTGCTCATAGGAAGAGCTTTCAGTAATGGTAATTTATTTCTTCGTCTTCAATATTTTCTTGATTTACTAAAAATGTATCTATTAGACTTTAACTATCAATTAGACTTTACTATTAATGTATAACAAGTCAAAAATTATATACTGTATAAAATTGAAAAAATTGGTAATGTTGACAAATAAACGTGTGAAAATAAAAAATATTTGGGCTATATAATCATTAATGGAGTTTTTTTTACCTGGAAAAATATGTTTTATGAGATAAAAAAAATAGACAAAATATTTAACATAGAAAAATATTTTTGCTTCATATTTAACTGAAATTAAAAAATTGGGACTCTAGGGGTTCTATCATTGTAGCGCATTAAAATAATTATTTTCGGGCATCTTAATTGTATGTAACAATTAATTTGGACTAAAAATTATCAATATTTATCAGTTTAACTCTTATATAGATTAAAAGCAGTCTAAAATGCAAGAAAAAGTAATAAAACCAAATTTGAAAAATAGCTAAAAATAAAGACAGGTTTTCTAGCTTATAAATATCAAAATATTGCAAAAAACCGATGCTAAATCCTTTTTTCTATTAGTTTTGAGCTTGTTTTAACTTGTTCTAAACAAAAATCCCGAAAAATACCGTAAAAAACCCCTAAAATAAAAATTTTCGAAAATCGGGTAGCTCAGTTACGAAAAAAGGCAGTTTTTGACATAAAAGTGGAAAAATCTTTTTGGCACCTATCGCCGATTTCTTGTTCACGATTTTTTTCGGTTTTCTGAAGGTTCAAACTACCAGAAAACAAGGGTCATATCGATGTTCTTTAAAATTTTTTTTTTTCAGTTTTTTGTCCAAGTAGTAAAAAAAAAATAATGCGTCATGTATTTCAGATTTAGAAAAATCAACAATCAAAAAAATTAAACATAAAAAAGTAAACATAATTTTTCGTTGATCACAATTAATTACATTTTTGGTTCCTCATAGAGGAACCTTTGTGATAGATGAAATTTTGATTTTTGATTTTTTGGCATATAAGCACGTTTTGGGACCTCAGGAAGCTAAAAAACCGGTTTTTAAAAAAAGTCTGTATGTGTGTGTGTGTGTGTGTGTGTGTGTGTATGTATGTAACTGGTGAAATTTCACAACCATTATGGAATTAAGACCTAATTTTTTTTTCAAAAATTTTTTTATCAAAAAATCTCAAACTACTTTTTTTTTTTTTTAATTTGGATGTAATACCTCATTTATTTCCACGAAAGTACCTATATTTGAAAGTACGATTTTTACTCGATATCTCGAATCTGATAAATAATTTTTTGAAAATTTTTTTCTCAAAATTTTTTTCACAAAAAAATACAAAAAATACTAATTTTTTTTTTCTTTTTGGACGTAGTACCTAATTTATTTCTTTGAGAGTACTAGTTTTAGAACTATGGTTTATAGCATTTTTTTGGACCTGATACCTAATTTTTTCAAAATTTTTTTCTCAAAATTTTTGTTGCCAAAAAATACAAAAAATGCCAAAATTTTTTTTATTTTAGGACGTAATACTTAGTTTTTTTCTATGAAAGTACTAATATTTGAAAATTTTGCAATCGGTGGTATTTAACAACCATTATGGAATTAAGATCTAATTTTTTTTTCAAAAATTTTTTCATCAAAAAATCTCAAACTACTTTTTTTTTTTTTTTAATTTGGATGTAATACCTCATTGATTTCCATAAAAGTACTTATATTTGAAAGTACGATTTTTACTCGATATCTCGAATCTGATAACTAATTTTTTGAAAATTTTTTTCCCAAAATTTTTTTCACCAAAAAAATACAAAGAATACCAAATTTTTTTTTTGTTCGGACGTAGTACCTAATTAATTTCTATGAGAGTACTAGTTTTAGAAAGTATTCATAGTAATTTTTTGGATCTGATACCGAATTTTTTCAAATTTTTTTTCTCAATATTAATAAAACAAAAAAATTAAAAAATCTGTAATATTGTTTTTTTTTTAAGTGTAATACCTAGTTTATTGAAAATTTTTTTCTAAAAATTTGTTAAATAAAAAACATTAAATCACAGCAACATTTTTTTTCTTTTAAAATACGGTATTTAACTTTTTTTTATGAAATACTGATATCTCAAATTATAATTTTTATTAGATAAAATAGACCATTATAAATATTTTGCTATTGTTAATGAGGAACCATAGTGCCAATCACTTGGCAGCGTTTTTTTAGTTTTTTAAATTGCCCTTTTGAAACTTAAAATAATTTATATTTGGTTGTATAATTAAATTATTTATCCAAAAGAACGTTTTACCAAAAATCAAATAGATATAATAAAAGAATATTATTAAAAAATAAAAATTTTTACTATTTTTAAATTTCAAAATTTAATATTAAAATTTTTTTTGCTCTATTTTTGAATTTTTTAAATTGTTTATTAATAAATATTGATTTTAAACAATTTAAAATAAATTAGAGGATAAATAATATATTATCGGAACTACAGTCACTTTGGAATTCAATAACTTTTTTTTTTTTAGTTGATTCAGCCACGATGAATAGTGTTATCCGAATTGACAGTAGGACAATAAAATACGAAGGCGATATTTATGTTGTTTCAAACCCTGACTCTGCTACGCTCTTAGATAAAAAACAGAAGGTTTTTATTTTTTTTTTTCTTTTAACTAGTTAATAGGTAATTAAAAAAAAACTAATATTTTGAAACATTTGTATTTTTGCAGACAATAAACATTCTTAGGAAGAAAATAAATCAAAAAAATGAAGAACTGCATTTAAATAAAAATGAGAGAAATAATTCTAAATTTCAAAACCAAAATAACTACAATTACATAAATTATAATTATGGATATTTATATTAAAATATCAATGTTTTATGTTATAATTAAAATGTTATTTTATAAATAAATTGATGTTTTTAATTTTATTTACTTTTGTACTTGCGCATTTTTTAATGTTATTGAAGTCTGAAATGTTCATTAAAGATTTTATTTTTAATAGAAGTAAATAATTCCTGGATGCTTTAATGTAAAAATTGTTAACTCTAATTTTTGGAATAAAAATATATTTAAAATTTTTACAATAAAGCATCTACGAATTATTTTCTTCTATTTAATTAAAAGTAAAATATTTTAGCTTTTAGAGGTTAGAAGTTTTTTCATGAATGTTCTATATCATAAAAATGTTCAAGTCTTCAATGACATAATTTTTATGGAAATTATTTTTATACAGAAAAAACTTTTTATTTTAACAATATTTATTGTTTATTTTTATTCAGTATATTTTTACATTGACGAAAATTTTACAAATATAAAAACTAAATATTATAGTTATTTACAATTCTTGTTTACCTTTTAGTACTGTAAAAGTAATAATTTTTTTATCACAATTAAAAAATATTTTAAAAAAATTAAATTTATAATTGTAAATTAGGATTATCAGATTCAGCTACAGATTTGAATATAACATTTTTTTTAGGCAATATATTTTTCATTTTTATCGTAAATTTACAGTTACAATTAATTACATAAATTAAATGAAAATAATTTTTCTTTTGTTTTTTCTATCTTTTTATGTAAAATGCCATAGCTATTTGAATATCATTAGGTATATCCTTTAAAACCATAGCATTCCTATTGGAATCATCTCTTTCTTCCCACTTATTTTCTTTATTGTAAGAATAACAAATAAAGTGACCAAGTTCCTTTCCATTACCTGTATATCTTATAAATCCCATGAAATCATACTCTTTATTTCCTAATTTTATTGTTAATGGTGATTGAGATGAATTTTTCAATTTTTTCTCAACAATAAAATGCTCAAAGTTAATTGTAATCAACGATCCAAATTCAACGGTTTTCTGCATTGTATTTTGTTTACACCTAGAACACCTTTGATAGGACTTATTATAAAATTCATGTACAACATTTAAAGCTGCTTTTACATTTTGATAACCAGACTCTAATAAAAGCACTGCATCTTTTTGAATGTCTCGTACAGTTATATCAAAATAATTTATTTTATTAAAATATGTACAACTTTTTGCAGGACTTGAAGTGCATTTCATGACCTGCGTAGCACAATCAAATAATGGCTTATTAGAATCATTTGCCGATAGATGACTATGTACAACATTAGTGCTCGAGTCACAATATATTGGGTTACCATCCCTACTACTACCCCAAGTTTTTTCATGAAATAAAATTATTCTTCTGTTGTAGAATAAATTTTCATTGTAATTCGATTCAACGTATTGTTTTATTAATTCAAAAAATTTATTTTCTTCTGAATTTTCATTTATGAAATTTTTGTAACCTTCAAATTTCTCATAGCCATTTACCATTAGTTCAAAATAACTATCAAAAGGACAAGTATTTAATACATAAATATTTTGACCATTTATAGTTACAAAAAAATCGGAAATTTTATTTCCATTTAACATTACACGACGTAAGTTTGGATTAGTAATCATATTTTGCATAATTTTTTCAGTGTATTTTGTCAAACTATAACTTGAAGTATTTGAAAGCCTTGGTCTTTTACGCTCGTGCTCTATTTCATCGATTTCATCGTTCTCTGACTGGAATTCATCATCTTCATCTAAGTCATCATCAGATTTTCGTTTTTTACTATCAAGATTTTTTTCCTTACGAGCTTCTAAAATATATTTAGGCTCTCTTTATTTCATTCTCCTAAGAAATCGAGGGTCTATTATTTCAGGCAATAGACAATCTTCGTAGAAATTGGTCAATTTACGATGCATCTTATTTTCCCAAAATAGATCATCTCTTTCTACTTTTATTCAATATATATCCACACCTGTATAAACGGCAAAAATGCAAAACTTTTTTTGTGTAACGTGCAGCTGCCCTTGAACTTGATAATAACAGTAATGATTAATATTCATTTTCTGTTTATTTTTTTTGTCAAATACTTTTTGCATAAAGTCGGTTTTCCAAGTATTTCGAATTTTTTTATTTTTTAAAGAACTGGGACATTTTATTTCTACAATAGTTTGATCGTCTATAACTCCATCAGGACTTGCTGATAACTGATCAATCTGCAGGAATCAATACTGGAACTTCAATATTAACAGTTTTAGCATTTGATTGGCAATTAGAGTTGTGTTTATTTGATGTATTACGAACATATAGTGGATCAAATTTCATAGGATAAATAACAGGTAGACTTGAAGAATTAGTTTCAGATCCTAAGCCGGAATTTTGAAACCCTGCATTATTTATAACTGATCAATCTGCAGGCATCGGTACTGGAGCTTCAATATCAACACTTTTAGTTTTAGATTTACAAGTATACTTTCGATTATTTGCTATTTTTCGAACATTTAGTGGATAAATTTGGGTAGAATAAATCGCAGGTACAGTTGGAGATTTTGTTTCACATCCCAAGATGGAATTTTCAAACTCCTCATTATTTACACCTGTTTGACCTTCAGAAATCGATGCTGAGGTTGCAATATCTAGACTATTAGCCTCTAGATTACGAAGAGGTTTTCGATTTATCGCTGAGTTTAAATTTCCGTTTTCCTGACATCTACCTGTTAATGATGCCTTTGAAATTTTATTTTCCTTGGCATTTTCCTTGCCCTCATCAGCATTGTTCTGCCGCCTGCAATAAATTACGAATTTTTCAAATGTTTAACTACAGATTAAATTATTTAAAAAAAAAAAAAATTAGATTTATTTATATTGTAGCTTTTGACAAATTAAACAGCTTCTTAAAGATGTTTTAAATATAGCTTCAAAAAGTCGATTCTAAAAGCTTGGTTTGACGCAAAACCGCAGCCGCAACACAATGCGCACAACACGATTTTTGTATACTAGGCCATTGAACAAAGATCTCGACTTGGACAAAAATCCTCCAGAAATGAAAAGTTGTGGAATGTGTTGTTTTTAGGCTAATTTGAAAGGGCAAACAAAATAGGACATTCCAATCCAGCGCTGCCCCCCCCCCCCCCCAGGGGGGTAAAACGGTATTTTGCAAATAAATCAAAAAGTAGGCAAAATATTTTTAAAAATGTTTGAAGTAAAAATTGTAGCTGAGAAAATTTCCAACGAAAATGGTCTTTAAAAATTTTACAGTCGGACGCACTGGGACCGAGCTATAAGCAGTCAAAGTTTAGACCTTTTTTACCAAATTTTCAAAAACGGATATTTCACGAAAGAAAAAAAAACGCGTTTTTGATGAGTTTTTTTGATTTTTTGGTAGTCAAAAGTGTTAGATATGGGTATGCAAGGTTATTTACATATAATAGTATGTTTGTGGATGTAAAATTTTGCATGTATACGTTTCTGCACCCCCATACATAGACTTTGCAACCCTTAGCAAAATTTATTAAAAAAAATATACACACTAAACCTTAAAGAATTTTTTGTTACGCAGAAAAGAATTAATATTTATTTAATTCTTTAGAGGAATTATTTTGAGGTTAATTCTTTTAAAAACAATTATTTTCAATTTAATTCTTTTTGAACAGAATTAAAAAAAAATAATTGTTTTTAAAAGAATCAATTTCAAAATAATTCCTCTCAAAAGAATTAAATAAATATTAATTCTTTTCTGCGTAACAAAAAATTCTTTTATGTTTAGTGTGTAAATATATCTTTAGTATTTAAAGTGCAACGTATATTTTTTCCATTTTCAAAATACATAAATACATTATTTTACATATCTAGGGCAAAAAAAGCCTATTTCCTCCCCTAGGGAGACGGCTTTTTTGCCCATTATATGTAAAACTATATTTTAGAACCCGGGAAAAAATATGGGGTTCGACTTTTGCATGCTGTCTTTACAACTGCATGCAAAGCCAAAACCAATATTTTATCCCTTGTTTAATAAATAGCTATTTGTTCTATACATTTTTTATATATAAATTATGTTTATGAGGAAAGAAAATCCTCAAAAAATCTGCAAAAAATAGAACTTTCGCAATTATTTTATGTGACTATGGTAGAAAATATAATTAATTGCCAAAGAAAATGGGGAAAAAGATATGTTGTAAGAAATGCAACAGAGAGCTCGTCTCCAAAGATTTGCTGCGAAAGTTGAAAAGAAGATTCAAGCTTAGTTATTATTTTATTTATTTATTTATTATTTTATAATATAATTTATCCTAGGAGTTCTGTAACCTACAAAAAATTTTATTTATTGTTTATTTTATATAAATAACTCAATTAATTGTTCAATATTATTTAAAACACATAAAATATATTAATAACTATCTTATTATGTGAGATTTTTAACAATAATAACCCCAGGTATTTGGTAAAATGCATTTTTAATTTTACGATTTTTAACTTTTTTTCTTTTACTCGAGATTTCAAGATGCGAGTAGGATAGATAAATAAAAAAAGAGAAGATGGAGAGAGAAAAAATTAAGGAGCGAGATTTTTTTTTACCTATAATAATAATAATAATAATAATATTTTTTTTTTAATAGATAGAAGTAGATAAATGAAAGACTGAAAGAGGAGGGAGAGAGAAAGAATTAAGACGCGAGATATATTATTTGTATGTATGTACTGTATATATATTTGTATATATATGTATGAATGAATGTGTGCTTGTGTTAATGATGATTCAATAAACTAAAAAAATAGAGAAAGCGTGGACGAGAGAAAGAGGGATAAAGAGAGAAGCATTTACTACTTACTACGAATTATTCTACGATCTACTATCATGGGCTTATTTTTTTTTATTTATTTATACATGTATATTTTTATATATACATTACTATAAAATACTAACGAATTTTATTGTTTTTCAATATATTTTTACTCTTTTATTTTTTATTATTACTTTTTATTTTAATAAATATATGTTTAATAAATGTTAACTTCTGCATTTATATATGCATGCTTTTGATAAATTGAATTTTAATCAATTAGATTAAAATTAAATAATTTTTTACATATTTTTTAAATACTATATTTATTTTGTTCTTTTAAAATTGAAAATTTTTTATTATTATATTTTTAAATAAAATATATTTTCATATAAAAAAAGACGCTTTAACGATTTTTTCAAAAAAATAAGAATCTTTTTAACGAAATTTAACGTTCGAAATATTTTTTCAAATAACAATTATCATTACGATTTTTTCAAACGTATGTGTTTACTAAAACATACGTGGATTCGAGTGGAAAGCAATGGACGTTTTTATGGGTTCTTATGGAGATCGCTTTTTGATTATTGGTTTAAAAAAAAATTATTTGCTTGAAATTGAATAAATGTATTATAATTTAAGTAAATAATACAATAATCTTCAAGTACCATCTATTTTTTTCGCAATTTTTTGGCAGATAATTGCAAATAACTCAAAAATAAGTGTTATTTTAGGTTAGTGAGGTGTTAAAAAACCTTAAAAATTTAATATTTTTGTCATCTTTAATTGATTATTAATAAAAATAATTATTTATTAACAGGAAAAGTTAATTTGCTAAGGAATAAAAGAATTTATTAATTTAGAAAATGTAATATTGTCAACAAATCTTAACATTAATTTTTACAGGATGATTTAATTTAAACTCAGCGAAAAAAATAGATGGTACTTGAAGATTATTGTATGCTTTCATTAAATTATAATACATTTATTCAATTTTAACAAACAATTTTTTTTAAATCAATAATTAAAATGCGATCTCCATAAGAACCCATGTTAAAAACGTCCATTGTTACCATCCAAATCCACGTATGTGTTAGTTAACAGCTGATAGGTTAAATACTCTATAAGATTCTGTTGAAAATAATTTTAAATTAGTATAATTATAGGCTTCTCATTTCTTCAAAATTATTTTTTTTTTTTAAATTTAAAACATAAAATATAAAAATCTTCCATTTTTTTTCTTATTGTCGAAGAAAATCACCATAAATAGATTCACATTTAAATATTTAACTATAAAATAATTTAATAAGGTTAAGAATAAATTAGATTGTTGCTTAGTCTAATAACTTTTTAATGATAAACATAATTCTTGAGGAATAATCGGTTATTTGCCAGATAAGGCCAATCCTTTAATTTTAATTAGGGCTTTAATAGAGAAAACCTATAATACCAGGGTTTTGGATACGGAAGATATGACTTATGCCACCGAAAAACTAAGTCACCGGAGATTTTGCCACAGAGAGTTCGCCACAAAAGTTGCCCACTCAATAATGTTGACACATAAAAAAATGCATACAGAGTATAATATAAAAACATTTTTTGGATACATTTGTATTTGACCATCAGTGAATTTCACACCTATATTTTTAATGTCAATTTTTAAAAAAATTGAAAAATTTAACTACTATAATGTTTGGAACCAAATAATTAACCACAAGAATATTAAAAAAAAAAAAAAAGTAGAAACATTTCATAGTATGTGGTACTTTTTTTCCCTTTTTATAGAGTATAATTTTACAAAAAATTTTCCGTCAGAGATTAATGTTAAAAAAATATTCTTGTGGTCAACTTTTTTCCGTCAAACTTTGTGGTGGTTAAATTTTTCATATCAAAAATCGACATTAAAAATATTCGCATAAAAATCACTGGGGGTCAAATAGAATCGTAGTCAAAAAATGTTTTTATATTTTACTCTGTATGAAATTTTATGTCATTTATATCAATTTGTGTCAAAATTTTTTGATGGTCCGCTCTTGTAGCGAACTCTCTGTGGCAAAATCTCCGGTGACGTATTTTTTTTTTGAAACCGTAAATAATATCTTCCACAATTAATTGTAGTATTTTCAATTTCATTTGGCAACTTTTCATCTACCATGCATAATAAACAAGTTTACTCATAATATTTTTATATTTTTAGTTTTACTAAAGATATTTTTAATTTTCAAGTTTCGTTTTTTATTAAAACTTAATTTTGTAAAAACTGGATATAAAGAGAAAGTATTACAAAGAAGAATTTTTTTTATTTGATGGGCTTTTATACCTATATATATACTTTTTAATAGCTGATATAGAGAAAAAAAAACTTATGACCGGTTTGTGTAACTACACAACCAACGAGCATGGAACATGTTCACTAATAACTAACACTGATAATAAAGTATCTATTCTGTTCATAATATCAATATTTATATCCAAGTATTTCTGCACTAAAGTTCTTTAGAGACTTCTGCACCAATGGTCCCTAAGTACTTCTGCACCAAAGGTCTTTAGGGAGTTCTGCACCATAGGTCCCTAGGTACTTCTGAACCAATGCTCCCTAGGTACTTCTGCACCAAAGGTCTTTAGAGACTTCTGCACCAATGCTCCCTAAGTACTTCTGCACCAAAGGTCTTTAGAGACTTCTGCACCCTAGGTACTTCTGCACCAAAGGTTTTTAGGTACTTCTGCACCAAAGGTCTTTAGGTACTTCTGCACCAAAGGTCTTTAGGGACTTCTGCACCAATGCTCCCTAAGTACTTCTGCACCAAAGGTCTTTAGGGACTTCTGCACCATAGGTCCCTAGGTACTTCTACACCAATGCTTCCTAAGTACTTCTGCACCAAAGGTTTTTAGGTACTTCTGCACCAAAGGTCTTTAGGGACTTCTGCACCAATGCTCCCTAAGTACTTCTGCACCAAAGGTCTTTAGGGACTTCTGTACCAATGCTCCCTAAGTACTTCTGCACCAAAGGTCTTTAGGGACTTCTGCACCATAGGTCCCTAGGTACTTCTGCACCAAAGTTCTTTAGGGACTCCTGCACCAATGCTCCCTAAGTACTTCTGTACCAAAGGTCTTTAGGGGCTTCTGCACCATAGGTCCCTAGGTACTTCTGCACCAAAGGTCCCTAAATCGAAAATATTCTAAGTCCCATTTGACCCCCCCCCCTTAAAAAGGACAAATTTGACCCCCCCCCCTTAAAAAGAACATATTTGACCCCCCCCTTAAAAAGGACAAATTTGACCCCCCCCCCCCTAATTTTCCAGTTTTGAAGTACCCCCTCCCTATAAACATGTTCCATGTTAAAAGAATTTTAAACTCTTAAAATGATTCTTCTTCGAAAATAAGTCTTTAATGTATTATAACAAATAAAATGTGTTAAATATATAAATTTCATTACTAGCATATAATGATAATATTCCAATTTTGAGAGGCCATCAATATTGCCTTTTGTATAAAGAAAAAAACATTCATAACTTTATCTAGAAATATTTATTATTACCAAATGCGATTATTGGAATACTCTGCTATGCGCCTCGTACCTGTCGATCTTCGCATTTAGAAAAATAAATATTTCTACGAGCCGGTTAAGAATGTACTATTATAGTATTAATGGCCGCCATTCAATGGTCATAACTGTCGTTGCCTATCCTGGTCATGCCTCAGAACCTTGAAATCTATATTTTTCGAGAACAGACCCATAAATGAATTTTGCAGAAAAATTCAATTCCGGATTCGTTAAATCATAATGCATCAAAGTACACTGAAAAATTTTTTCGTTTACCGCAAGCGGCATCCGCTTGGCGCAAGAGGAAAAAATCCTCTTGCAGCGAAAGGAATTTCTCTTGCCACAAGCGGCATTCTGCCAGCAGCAAACGGATTTCTCTTGCGGCAAGAGGATTCCACTTCTGGCTAGAGGATGGTTTTTTTTATTGTATCTACCACAAAAACCGATAAAGAGTTAAAATTGAATAAAAACTTAAAGAATATTAATATAAGTGTAGTAATTAGAGACCCATAATATGTATTGTTACGTATCCTGAGGTTTTATCCAAGGGATACGTAAATATAAATAATTATGAATATATGAAATATAAGTTTATCCTGGGGATATTGAATGCCCCAGGTATTTTAATAAGGTTGGATGGTTATATTTTGGTTGGTTTATAGTTGATGTATTTGTAGATGAGTTCGGGTTCGATCTAAGCTGGATGAACCTAACCTGAGGCTAAGTTCTTAATTACAGAAGGAATTGTCACAATAATAACTGATAACTGATTTGACATATAACTTTCACTTTATTGATTATAAGTATATATAATAAAACTGTCTAAGTCTTTAAGTCAAACGAATTATAAAAGATACTTAATAACGAGAGTCAGTACTCTAATTAATGATGGTTATGATTCTAAAGAATGCAATTTGGGCGCCTGAAGGGCAATATATAATCTAAAATGAATCTACCCATATTGCGAGATTTTGGGGGAAACGTCCAATACAAAAAAGCGTTGGTCTCGTCACGTCCAATTAGCGAAGGCGTCCCTAATTATTACTAAGAATCACGAGGTGGGATTTATGCAGTTTATAACGCCTATAAATCCCTACTAATTTATGTCATAGCTGACTTTTGGTCCCACGCTATTGTGCTAGATCAGCATCAGCAGAAATGCACCTGCGGGTTCCTATGTCGTCTGTAATATTAATACAGCTATCGGATATAGGGTTTACTTTTTATACATATATATATATATCAAATGTTAGGCATATCAATTTTGACCTACCATACGTAACAGTATTTAAATCAAAATATACACATATTTCAATGTAATTTTGCCTTAATAAAAAACGATTTTATCTATGATTTTAAAATGTTTAGCAATTTTTGGCCAAAAAACGATTCTGGACTCAAACTGTACTATTATTTACCGAAAATGTTGCAAATAGTTGAAATATTATAAAAATATAAAATAAATTACATTCTCTTGGCGTATAAAACATATAAATCCAAATTAACGCAATTTTTTAATTTTTTCGAAAAAAAATGGTTTTCATTTGCAAGAAAAATTACATTAAAATATGTGCATATTTTGATTTGAATACATAGTATGGTATTCTAATAAGGAATTTCATCATCAATTTTATTTGTCATTTATAAGCTTTTTTAGTTGGAAACATCAAAAAATTGACATTAAAAAATAGCACGATCTTGGAGTTGCAGCGTCTATGCGTGGGGGTGCAAAAAACTAAACATGCAAAATTTTACATCCTCATTCATACTATTATATGTGAAAAACCTTACATGCCCATTTCTAACACTTTTTACTACTAAAAATTCAAAAAACTCATCAAAAACGCGATTTTTTTTTAAAAGTGAAATATTGATTTTTGAAATTTTGGTAAAAAAGATGTAAACTTTGAACGATTATAACTCGGTCCGAGTGCGTCCGACTAAAAAATTACATTGGACCATTTTTGGAACATTTTTCTCAGCTACAACTTTTTTTGAAACTTTTTTTAAAAATTTCTTTTAGTTTTTGCGTAATTTTAAAAAAACTGTTTTGACCTAACTTTAGCCCCCCTGTGGGGGGGGCAGCACTGGGTTGGAATGTCCGATTTCGTTTCCCCTTTTAAATTAGCCCAAAACTAGTACATTCCACAACTTTTTTTTCTGGAGGATTTTTGTCCAAGTTTGCCCTTAATTTAACCTTTATTTAGCCTAAGAATCTTGCAGAGTATTTTTAGGCTTCCTTTTAAAAAATTTTAAAAATTAAAAATTTTTAAATTAAATTTGAAAATGAATTAATACTCCAGTCAAATACGAGGTGGAGGGGGTGGTATTTTTTTCGGCCACCACCAGATTTGCTGTATAATATATGTTTTTTGGGTTGCTGATCACAAAAATCGGGTTTCTGTCGAGGACAAATTGGGGGACAATCCTTTAATTTGCGAAAACTACATCTAAAAAGGGGTATTTTTTATGCATTCAAATTTTGAGCGGCCAGATTTGGTCCATACGTTGGCCCACACGGGTTTTTTGGGTCGCTGATCACGAATTCTGAGACTTTTATGAAAACTTAATATTTCACCCCTAAATTAGAAAAAAATATACCTTATTTTTGCATTTTCACTGTTTGATAAAACAGTTATCTTCTTGCGGGACTGAAAGTTACCAAATGTTTTTTCATTCAAAAAAATTTTAAAATTTCAAAATAATAAATGTCTATACAAAAATTTCAAGGATAGTTTTATTTATAAATTTCAGTATCTTGCAGCCCTTAATTACCAAAAAACCAATATGAACCGAATCTGAACACTGAAAGTGCGAAAATAGCAAAAACACCTCTTTTAGGGGTAGTTTTTGCTAATTAAAGTGTGAGAAATTAATTGTTTACAAAAAATTCCCATAAATTATTGTTTAGCGACCCAAAAAACACATATGAACCGAATCTGAACACTAAAAGTGCGAAAACTCCCCTTTTTAGGGGTATTTTTGCTAATGTAGGGGTTGAAATATTAAAATATTAAAAGTCTCTAAAATCGTGATCAGCGACCCAAAAAATCCGTGTGTACCAAATCTGGCAGCTGAAATTTCGAATACATAAAAAATACCCCTTTTAGAGGTAGTTTTTGCTAATTTAAGGGTGTTGTTCCCCCAATTTTTCCCTGACAGAAACCCGATTTTCGTGATCAGCGACCCAAAAAACCTGTAGTAGAGCAAATCTGGCGGTGGCCGGAAAGAATACCGATGAAACCGTATCTAGCCTCCATGAAACCGTATTTTGACTGGAGTATAACTGGAGTGTAGAATTTGTAAAATTACATTTTTGAAAAATTTTTTTATCGAATAAATAAAGAATCTGTGAACGATTAATAATTTTTCGTATTACGATGAAAATTGACTTATGTAATTTTGAGACATTGAATCACATGTAACGTAAAATTGAGAATCATGAATATTTTTGCAATATCTTTAATTAATAAGAACTCGCATATTTTTAAAATTATTAAAAACTTTTTGCTTTTCTTCGAGTAATTTTTTTCTATTCATTCGTCAAAGAAGAATCTCCATTTTTCAAAACCTTTTTACTGCAATTGGATACTAATGCATGAAAATAATGTATGCAATTGGACAAAACCAGTAAAAATAGAAAAACAAGAATTTTTCGCGCTTAAAAAAATTCCAAGTAAAAGGAATATATTATTAGAATAATATTTTATCATCCGATGATAATTGAATAAATATGATAAAATTGTATTTTATCGGTCTTTACGGACAATATTATTATTCATCAATTACAAATTAATGCAATTTAATGAATAATATTTTAAACTTGCTTTATTGTTAATGATCGCCAATAGCGTGTATCCATTAACAGCAGTTTAATAAATTTTTCTAAATTAAAAATAAATTTTAATTTAATTTTTATTTTGTTTCTTAGATGTTAAGAAAAAAATCTTTGAGAAAAAATAAATGTCTCATCAGTGCCAACGAGGATCGAACTCGTGATCTTCTATTTGCCGGATAGACGCTTTAGCCAACTAACCTACGGCACGAGACGACACTCGATGATACCAATGATACATTTATTCTCTCTCAAAGAAGGCAACTATTCGACCCAGTGCCAGAATTATATATTATTAGAATAATAGTTGGCACTGATGAGACATTTATTTTTTCTCAAAGATTTTTTTCTTAACATCTATAAAACAAAATAAAAATTAAATTAAAATTTATTTTTAATTTAGAAAAATTTATTAAACTGCTGTTAATGGATACACGCTATTGGCGATCATTAACAATAAAGCAAGTTTAAAATATTATTCATTAAATTGCATTAATTTGTAATTGATGAATAATAATATTGTCCGTAAAGACCGATAAAATACAATTTTATCAAGTAAAAGGAACTTTTAAAATTGGTCCCCTGAAAATTGAAACCTTGAAAAACTCAAAAAAAATCCCACGTCAAATTTTAACCAAGAGTTTTACTCCCGAGAGAGCAAACATGTTTTTAGTTTTATAAAATTTTCTTGGCAATCAAACATTAAATTAAATAACCGTCAATACTTTCAATAAGTTAGTGTTGCATATGGTTAAACAATTATGTGAAATTAAAATCCAAAAAAACTATGCCACTTCATTACTTTTAATAAATGAAGAAAATCTGAAAAAATTTCCGTCCCTAAAGGGTTAATATTCTTGTGAAATATATTATATGTTAAATTAACTATTACTGTTACATTAGAATTAATTGTTTTACGTTCTACATAATTTTATTTATCAACAAAGTAAATTAAAATTAAAATTTTCTTACCTGGCCTTCCATTTTGGGTTTTTGCTGTAAGTATAAGAAGAATTTCTTTTACAACCCATTATTAAAAATAGTGAGAAGTTTCAATAAATTCTTGAGACACAAAGCAAATAAATTGAGTTTTCAAAATTATTTTCTTACTCTTAACACTTCAAAAGCTTAAGTGAAACTGTACATCAGACTATAAATTTGTTTTAAAATTTACGCATATAATTAATATTTTTAACGAACTTTTTGATCAAACGAATCATAAAAGATTGTAAATTTTAACGGAAATATTTTATTATTTTTCTTACTATACAATTGTTTAGCAAATCAAATTTTTATTATTTTACATATACATGTAAACGTATATTATAATACAGTAAATGGTTGCATTTATACATACCTAAGCCATAATAAAATTAAAAAATCTGAAAATAAAAACCCATAAAATAATAAAACTCAATATATTCTAATATACAGCTGTATAATTTTTTTTTTCTAGTAACCTTCATTTTTCCAAAAAAAAAAAAGGAAATTAACAGCTACATATTATATTTTAAACACACTCATAAAAAATTTGTGGAAAAATATTTATCTTTTTAAATAATTTTTTCTGTACTGCGGCCCGAAAGTACGTATTTCCCGGACGCGTTGAGTCGCAGAAAAATTTTATACAACCCTCGGCCATAAACAAAGAATGACCCAAATCGCAGTTTACAATTTGCGTGCGATTTGGGCAATTCTTTATTTTTATGAGGACCGTAATATACTATATTTTATTAAATTGCTAAAGCTATTATTTTGTTTGTATATCTTATCTTTCTTACTACTATATATATTTGAAAATTTATTTGTGTGTCTGTGTGTGTGTATTATCATCAGGGTCAAACCAGTGAACGAAATTTAATAAAACCGGTGTCAAATTAAAGAAAAAAAGTCCGCGGGTGACATAGGCTATAGTTTTGTGACTCAGCTATCGTACTTTTGGAGATATTCAATTTTTAGTGTTTTTGAACTTGATAAAATTTTTTAAAATTTTTAACAAAAATTGAAATATCTTGAGACTATCGAAAAATTTTACTGTCACACTTTGTAGTATTCGATTCAACACCAATTCTTACGTATTCTCCAAAATTTTTATTCAAAGCGGAGGTATCTTTAAAATTTTATAAAATATTTTTGAAACTGGTTTAAAAATTTAAAAAATTTTTTTTATTTTTTATGGTATTTTTAATCATCTATTTGAGGGTCTGTGTGTGCATGTGTTTCATCATCAGGGTCTAATCAATGAAAAGTCAAAATGAAGTTTCAAAATATAAAAAAAAAGTCTGCGTATGACGTAGGCCATAGTTTTGCAACTCAGCTACCGTAATTTTGGAGATATTCAATTTTTACTATTTTTGGGAAAAATAAAATTTTTTGAAATTTTGATTAAAAAGTGAAATATCTTCTAAATATGATAAAATTTTACTGTCACAATTGGTATTACTTGATTCGGCACTAATTTATACGTACTCAGATACATTTTTCTTCAAAACCGAGGTATCTTTAAAAATTAGCAACATTTTTTATAAATCTTAATACTATATACTATATATATGTAAAAATTTGTCTGTCGGGATTGGGCATAGCCTCTCCAATATATTTTTAAATATGGTTAATATAATTATAAATTATTAATTATAAATTTACTGGATACTTTGCTGGAGACAGAACTAGGCTTCTCTGAAAACTCTGAATGTGTTTTCATAATTATAGGTAAATTTGCAGTGAAAAATGATTTTTTCAAGTAACAGAAACAGAAGTAAATGCGACACAGGGGGGGGCGGAGCCCCCCCTCCAACTTTTGCTAGTAATAAAGTAATAATTTCGGCAATAAAGTAATAATTTCGGCAATAAAAAATTATATTGGTAATGATCCTGCGTTGATTTCCTAGATACAGGAAATATAAAAAAAAATATTGTTCATTTTGGGACAACAATGGCTATTTATAGGTTTATTAACTATAACGGTGAAACAATCACTGATAAGAAATGATAAAAAATTATGGTTTTCGGGGCTTAGAAGGTGACACTTTCGTGTAAATAATAAAACCAACTAGAAGTTGATAAGTTTCGAAATAAGGCAACAGCGATATTTTGAAAATAAATTTTTCAGCAAATATTAAAAAATTCATGGAGAAAAATATTTTGTATATTATGCAAGATTAATTTTAGTAAAACGAGGTTAGTTTTAAAAACAAAAAAATTTTGTAAATTTTACAAAAATATGAAGTTAGAATTGTGATTCTAACCATAACCATCGTTATGTTTACAAATTTTTTTGAACATAAAATAACAAAACTTTCTAATGTAAACATAACCAGCACTTTTGGTTATAGTTAACAGTTATTTTTCTCCGTGAAAAAACAAGCAACTTTAAAAAAATTTATAATATCTTTCCAAGTTTGCAGTTCTTAGGGTAATTTTCTGGGTTACTTGGGCACAATACTCTAGTTTCCATAATTATCGTCCCAAAAAAATATAATATAGGGTATAATTCTCATTAACATTAGGCTGCGTCTATTTACCCAGAAATTCTGGATAAATAATCTCGAAATTTTATAAACTTTTTTTCAAAGATTTCTTCATTTATATTCATAATAATTAAAATTTTTTAAAAATTATATTTAAATCTTATAAAGTATTAAAAAAAATATTTAATTTTTCAAAAAAAATTTAGTATTCAGTGCAGAGTGCAGAAAAGCAAGCAAAATAAACCTCAAGTCGAGTTTCAAAATATTTTTTTTTGTAAATGTGTGAGTGCATTTTACGTAAAAAATTTCTGGGTAAATAGATTTTGCGTTAATATTACCACTCACAAAAATTTTGCTGAATATGCTTTTTAATACAAAATTGTAATTTTTTTTATATTTTCTGCGTAATATAAGGGAAATTATAAATTTTATTTTCGAATATTTAAAGTAACCCTTTTAGTTATATTATGCACAAATATGGCATATCTTGCAACGACTTATTTGAGCAAATTTCATTATATCAAACTTGATTTCTAGTAAAATTGATAAATTCAAACCACTCAAAATGAAACCGAAAGTGGCCAAAAATATAGTCCAAAAGATGTTGATAGATTTACTATTGTGACGCATTCATCACAAAAAAAATTTTAATAACTGTTTATTAATAAGATGAAATTTCTGAGAACAATCAAAAATATTTGTTTCTGCATATATGCGCGGGTGCCGGAATGGTACTCTTTATTTGTAAAATTATATTACACTTTATTTTCAAAATCCTCCTTTTTTCAAATTTTACCGAATACAATATTATAAACTTTTACCCTAGGCCTTAAAATTAAAGAATTTTCCAGATCATACGTAAATTTCCAACCAAAGCGAAGCCAAGGATATCGAAATGCAATCTAGAACATTATTTTTTCATGTCCAAGGGCAAAACATATTTTAATAATAAATAAAAATACGCTGCCAACTAGCTGGCACTTAAGTTCCTCAAACAATAAGCTTAATACTTCAATATGCCACTGATATCACCGATTACAAGCATGCAATCATACATGCATTTCTCTCTTAATTCCATAATGGTTGTGAAATATCAACGGTTACAATATTTTCAATTATTAGTACTTTCATGGAATTAAATGAGGTATTACACCAAAAAAAAAAAAATATTGATGTTTTTTTAATTTTTTTGTTTTTTTAATTTTGAGAAAAAATTTTTGAAAAAATTCGGTATCATATCCAAAAAATTACTATAAATGAACTTTCTAAAACTAGTACTCTCATAGAAATAAATTAAGGTATTACGTCCAAAAAGAGAAAAAAATTTGGTGTTTTTTATATTTTTTTATGACAAAAATTGTAGGAAAAAAATTTTGAAAAAATTAATTATTAGATTCGAGATAACGAATAAAAACCATATTTTCAAATTTAAGTACTTTCATGGAAATAAATGAGCTATTATACATCCAATTTAAAAACAAAAAAAAGTAGTTTAAGATTTTTTGATGAAAAAATTTTTGAAAAAAAAATTAGGTCTTTGTAAAATATCATCGGTTATAATATTTTCGGATATATTAGTACTTTCATGGAATTAAATGAGGTATTACAAAAAAAAAAAAAATATTACAGTTTTTTTTATTTTTTTGTTTTTTTTAATTTTGAGAAAAAAATTTTGAAAAAATTCGGTATCCGATCCAAAAATTTACTATAAAGTACAATTGGTAGAAGAAATAATTACATATTTTTGAGGTATCTAGCATTTTATTGATTTGAACAAAAATGAACTAAATGCAAAAGGTTTCAAATAATATCACTGTGGTGGTATAAAAATGATAGGGTTTTCAATTATTTCTTCTATACTAAATTCAATAAACAATAATTTATTATATTTTAATTCTTAATTTTTGCAACTGATTCCTTATATAAAAAATATATAATATTTTTATCCGAGCTTATGATACTCGCGCTTAAATTAAAAAAAAATGTTGCTAGCCACGAGAAGAACTCTACTGCTGCAAGCGGATTTCTAATTAATTGCGGCCAAAGAATTTCTGGTATTAGCAATAGGAAAAAGAAGCCCGCGGGAAATAGAAAAGTTTAAAAATGCCCTTCCTACTTATCATTGATTTTCGTGAAAACTTCTTACTCCGGGAAAATAATTAAAGAAATTTGAGTCAATAAAGAATTAATTTATTTTAAATTTTAAGATTAATTATGAAATAATTAAAACAAAATAAACCAGAAATAAACACTAAAGACGTAATTATTTTAATCACGATGTTTAATAACAATTTTATTATTATTATAACATACTTTCAAAAATATGACTTATAAAATGTTAAAACAGGATTATATTATGATTATATTATGTACACATACATAAATTAAAAAATTAGGATTCTATGATGATTATCTTAACCCCTCTCTTTTTCTTCAAAACGTGTTCTTATAGTCACGACTTTAAGGGGAATTATGTATTCATTTATTAAATAATAGTAGTGTGAATTTTTGGAAAGCGTGTCTGCCATGCGGTGCTTGTATAGAATAACTTGATTGTTTTTTAAATTTTTTATTCAATTTCTAAACATTAGTACGTGATTAGTATCAGAGTTATTAACAAACGTATATATGTATAGTCAAATAATGTTTTGTCCAAAAAAATTGTTTAAAGTTGTTTGTTACTAAAAAGTGAAAAAATTAATTTAATATTCTGTGCCATTTATATGTTCTGTGTGGATCATAATAACCTAACCTATACTTAAAAAGTATTTCATCGTTCTCAGGTACTCAGACGATTATATTTTTTATTTTTTTTTACTCTGTTTTTTTAATAAAAAAATTGTAACTATATCATGAGACATTTTTTATATAATTTCAATTTTTCTTGATTTCTAAATTTAAATTTTTACTAATCTTTTATTACATTTAACATTTTCGTTTCTTGATGTAGATGAATTATAGGTAAATAAAAGAAAAGATATTTATCAAATGTTATGTCATATATTTCAAAAGTGAAGTAGAAAAATGCAGTGTTGCACGGATTTCTTACATGCGAAATTAATGCGGCATCTTTTTAAATAAAGAAATAATTTTCCTGCCATTTTTCAAGATAATCTGAATTTCAGAAGTCACCAGAAGTTAAGTATTTGTCTGTAAAATTACTAATAAGCATAAAAAAATATTTAAAATAGGCTCATTAAAATTATTTAACGACTTTATCAAGCGATTTTACAGGGCGTTTGCACAATTAAATCCTGCGTGGATGAATGTTACATAGCCTATTTAAATAGTGCACCTTTCCGTCGGAATACGTAAAAGGCTGATAAAAAAATGATAAAAAAATTTACCATCCTTAAATTATTTTTTATAGTCGTGGGTTGAAAAACCATATTTTTAAAACGTTGTTTTAACTGCTATGAAATTTTTATTTTAAAGAGTTTTTTATTTTGCACATATATAAAGACTAAGCAGCAATAGAATCAAGTATTTTTATTAAATTTAATTTTATAAAACTGATTTTTAATAATAAAAGACATTCGGCAGTCCTATTCGTCCTATTTTGTTACCGCCGTTTTATCCGCGCCTTATGCATTTAAAAATCAGAAATATACGCAATAAGCGCGAATATACGGCAAAAGAATTTCTGTATCAAAAAATCAGCAATTGCGCACGGAGCAGACGATTTTTTGATACAGATTTTTTATTTATTTATACTTTATTATACTTTTTTAAGAAAATTTTCCTAGCGAGAGTTATCGCATCTGCAGAATTTTTCGTAGATCATTTTTCTAATTTTCTTTTTTTATTTCAATTAAAATTAAGCTAATGGGATTGTTATAAAAATTACAGTGCTCTGATTCGCTTTTTTAAAAAAATGAAAAAATGCACATCTAATTTTTTTTCTGTAAAAGCTAGACTAACCCATGCCGGCTCCTGATTATTATGATTTTTAATTTTTTAACAGAAATTAAATCATTTATATAAATTAATTTTTCAAAGTTTATTTTTTATTTCTTCACTTTCTAATGCTAATATTTCTTTAGGAAAAATAGCAATTACACTGGTGGTTCAATGAAGAAAATCATGACAAAATCAAAACAAATTCAAGGACTGTTGGTATTGAAACCAAATCTGGTTTAACAAATTTATTTTAATGAAAGTTTAATTCGTGCAACTATAACGACTGAAATTGGAATCATAAAAATGCAAGGCTGTAAACTTGGCTTTAAGGAGTTGCCTAGTTTTGAAACAGTGTGGGATTCAGAAAATTTCTCAAGAGGGGGCCGATTCAGTAAAAATTTGCGCATTTTTAGAAAACTTTTTAAAATTATACAACATTTTATAAAAAAATATGTACATTTTTGGACTCAGTAGGGGCAATTGCCCTCGTTTGCTCCCCGCTGGATTTAAAAGTTACGGCTACGCAAACGCAATATAAAAATTCAGGTTAGTTTAAGCAGGTCTGGTTATAGAGAATAAAGTATTCATTTAAATTGTATTATTTTTGATTTACTGATTTGTTCATTTTTAGGTTTATCAAGAATTTAAATGATATTGAATTTTAAAAAATAAAAAAGAAATTATAATGCTGACTGGTGTTAAGAATCCGTCAAATCAGACTGCTCAGAATACACAATTATTTTTGGAAAAGTTAGAATATTGTTTAAAAAATAAGAAAATTAGGAAAGCTTTTTCCAAAAAAAACTATTTTCTAAGAACATTAGTTGACATTTTATTGAGACAATTTTTTATTTTATTTAAGCTTAAAATTTTTTTTTTGATTTTGGAAAAAGTCTTTCTAAAGAAAATAATATCTTTCTAAGAGTCTTTTAAAGCATAAATTTTTTTTATTTTGATTAAAATTAAGATAGTTGCTATTAGATAAAACTACTTTTATAAGCCTCAAGGCTTACAACCATATTTTAAAAATACTGGTTTCATAGAATACTGATATTCTTAACTTGTAAATTATTTTTTAGACAAAGTTTAACAGATATAAATTGCTTAAAGTTAACATAATTCTTATTCTTAAAAAAATTGTAAATCAAAAGATATTTATAAGAGAATAAGTAAGTGAACAAAGTAATTATCAATAAGAATAAGAAAAAGTTTATGAGAATTTGTGAATTTTTCGCCCATTTTAAATAATAAAATATAATGTAGATGAATTTTTCGACCAAGAGGGCTATTAAGAAATAAAAAACTAAGAATCTTTCATGTAAACGTTACGTTTCGTGTATATACCATACACCTTTTCAAACTAAAAATTTATTAAGTATGATTTATTAATTACATAATATTACAAAAAAAGTATTTTTTATAAATTATTTCACATACCAACAATATATAATTATGATAACTTACACTACATTTTTATTAAAATTAAATAAATTTTTCTTTGGAAAAAAGAACAACATTGTTCTAGTCAAAACACATGTAGTATACTATATATATCTTGCATACACGGTACTGATAAATCTCCGTGTTGTATTATTACATGTATGAATATCTTATATTGATTCTAATATACAAAAGTTACGTATGTGTAAACTAATATAAATGACAAGTATAAAAGAGAGAGAAAAATATCATAAAGATGTGTAATAAAAAAGAAAGAGATAAATATAGTTATAGTTATGACTAAAAGTAGTTAGGAAATTTTCTAGTGACATAATTTATGAAATTTTTATAAAAACTATTAAGAAACATAGTATCTTCTTTTTTATTAACAGTAAAATTAGCTTGAATGTGTAGCATCTCTGATATTTTTCTCTTAAATAAGTTAGGCTCAAAATCCATAATAGAGACCTTATTGAATTCAAACATATGATTATTAACACAATGATTAGGAACAGTTTTATTACGATTATTTTCTACATCTTTCTCATGTTCTTCTAATCTACTATATAAGGCTCTTTTTGATTCACCAACATAACAATATTTACATTTATTGCACTTAAATTTATATACAGTATTAACATTTTCTAATTTATATGTAATATCTTTGCCTCTAATAATAAATTTATTTAATTTGTTGGTAATGCCTGGTATAGGTATTATTTTATATTTTTTAATAACATTTTTTATGTTATTAAAAAGTACCGGGACAAAAGGTATTATGACCTTTGGTATACGATTATATATATTTGTATTAATACTGATAATATTATTATTGTCTGATTTATTATTACTATCTGTGTTATTGTTATTTTTTTTTTTTTTTTTTTTTTTTTAAGGGAAATATGTGAATCTTACATCAGCCATGGAGTGTTTGCGGGCCTTAAAGACCCGCAAATTTCCATGACCGCCCAGTTGTACAAAGTGTACAACTGGGAGACCACCGGCGAACGCGGTCGCCAGCTACGCCCCAGATTCTTACTGGATAAACACACTTTAAACCCCCCGCGCTTGTTTGTCCCAAACCGGAACTCCCTTTTCAGGTATAACCTCAGTTTGGGACGCGCAGCCTAGGCAGCTGGCCGCTGCCTTCCCCCCTGCCTAGGGGCAGGAGAGCTCTCTACGATAGAAAGCCCTCCTCCTTCTTCTGCAACAAGGTGGTCCTTACGTACTCTGCTACTTTGTTCCAGTTTTCGGAACTCCGTAGCATTTCCGGGACCACCGTCTCCGGCCTCCAAATCGATTGTTATCAAGCTGAACTCCCAGGTATTTCACAGATGTTCTGGTTCGGATCGTGTGAGGGTTTCCGCCGTCGTCGATAATTACATCGAAGTCGGTGGGAACCCTTCGACGAGTCAGCAGTACGATCTCCGTTTTTGGGATCGCGAGCTGGAGCCCGTGATCGCCCATCCAGAGGTTGATCCGTCTCATGACTAGATTCAACCTCTCCTGGGTCACTTCCATGTCCCTGCCAGTTATGGTCAGGGCCACGTCGTCGGCGTACCCGATCAGGGAAACTCCTTCCGGGAGGTGGACGCGCAGCAAGCCATCGTAAAAGGAATTCCACAGGTCCGGTCCGAGAACCGAACCTTGCGCGATGCCTGCACTCAAAACCCTTTCACGCCTTCCATTGAGCGTGTCATAGAGCAGTCTCCGGTCCCGCAGGTAATCCTTTAGTACGTTACCCAGATACCTGGGTATCCGGAAATCGTACTCGAGGGACCGGATCATGTCATCCCACCTGGCTGAGTTGAAAGCGTTTTTGACGTCCAGCGTTACCAGAAGGACTTCCTTGCGAATTGCAGGCCGCCTTTCCCTGTCAGCCTCTACGGTATCAACGACACGCCGAATGGCGTCTATCGTGGAATGCCCTTCACGAAAACCATGCTGCTCCTCGGAGAGACCACCGCCCTCCTCGATTGCCCTTCTGAGCCTTGCCCGGAGCAAGCTCTCCATCACCTTACCAATGGTATTTAACATATACAAAGGTCTGTAAGATGATGGAGAGTCCGGGGCTCCCCCCTTGCCCTTGTTCAAGAGCACGAGACGTGCCACCTTCCACTGCTTTGGGAACACTCCAGCCACCAAACACGCATTGAACATGCTTAACAGGATACCAGAAATTACTTTGACCGCTCTTTAGAGCACTTCCGCCGGTATCCCGTCCGGCCCAGGCGCCTTGCCATTTTTCATGGCCTTTATGGCCTTGACCATCTCGCCTTCGCTGAAAAGCGGCACCTCCTCCCTGGGTGTTACCTCCACCGGGTTTTCCCGGATGGGCCTCTCAGGGAAGAGAGCACCAAAGATCCGCTCGGTCAACTCCGCGTCCATCATGTTGTCAGTCCCCCGGTTCAGCTTGCCCATTACGACTTTGTAACCTAGACCCCAGGGGTCCTTGTTTACGTCTTCGCGTAATGAACGCAGACATCGAGCCTTACTTTGGCGGATGGCCTTGGCCAGCCGGTGTTTGGCATCCTTGTGTACCTGGAAGCGTAGCAGCTTCGGGTCTGTCCCGTGCTCGTTGGGCCCTTCGTCGCGTCCTGTGGCATTCCTTTCGGAGCTCAGCTATTTCGGGAGTCCACCAGTACACTGGTTTTCTCCCTTTCCAGGGCCTGCGGCGAGGCATCGACGCATCGCAAGCCCCGCGTAATAGAGAGGTTACTTTCTTAACCAGGGTTTCGGCCTCTCGTGGGCTTGTAGCCCCTCCTCGCCAAGCGGAGATCGACGCTGACTCGATTCGAAGGTATTCCTCGAATCTGTCCTCGTCGATCTTTGAAAAATTCCAGCCAAGGGGACGCCTCCTGTAGGGAGGACATTGTGAGTTTCCTTCCATTACCCGGAAGGCAATGTAGTTGTGATCGCTACCATTGTAGCCATCCATCACCCTCCAGTCGCCTATTCTCCCAGACGCAGCTTCTGTTGCGAAGGTTATGTCTGGGATAGAGATACCCCACCCCGCCCTCTCGTAGGTGGGCCTGTTTCCTCTATTCTGGACCACTAGTTTGCATCTAGCAGCCATTTCGAGTACCATTTGTCCCCTTAGGCTGGTCGTCAGCATGCCCCACTCTAGGGCCCTGGCATTGAAGTCTCCGCCAAGGATAACGCCACCAGTTGCCGCTCGTACCGTGTTCTCGATGCTGGCTAGCTTTGCAGCGAGCACCTCCGAGCTGTCGTTAGGGGAGAGATAACAACTTATATAAGTCGTCTCTCCGCACTTGGCCCAAACGTGGCAATTCCCTTTTCCTGTCTGGGATAGGGACGTTTGGGCTCTGCCTCGAAGCCATATGGCGCAGCAGAGAGCGTCATCGGAAACCCAGTACTTGTGGTTCATGTTGTAAGATTGCTCGCTTAGTAAGAGGATATTTGAATCTTCTTCGCGGGCAATCTGCTCCAACAGTGCACCAGCTTCCCGGGCATGTCTCATGTTCCCTTGGAGAACTTTGATCATTTCCGATGACACCTGTTTTTCGCCACAGCCAGAGCCTCCCGGTAACTGGGGCAGTTTCCCTCTCCTAAATAGTGCTCCGTGGAGCACTTATCCTTTCTGGACTTTGGCAGAGGAAGCACTTAGGCTTATCCTTGCTGCATTCTGCCCTTTTATGTCCATCTTCGCCACATTTAAGGCATGCCTTGCTTCTGTCCGGATCTTTACAAACATACTGACTATGCCCGTAGCCCAGGCACTTGAAACAGCGCCTCACGTCCGCGCGAAGTCGCACCCTGCTCGATGCCCAGTTAATCTGGATTTTACCCTTTTTGGCCAGGCGTAAAGCGTCCGCTTCCAAGAGTTCCACAATGGCCATCTGGCCAGTCGTGCTTTTGGTTTTGAAAATGGTAACCACGAGAGAGTCACCATTTTCAATGCCAATAGCCTTGGCAACGGCCTCCTGTATCTCCTGCTCTTTCGTGACCCCATCCAAGTCTCGAATTTCGAGCTTGAGCATTGGGATCAGATCCCGGACATTCGAGTCAGGCCCCGTTACCAATTTCACCGCATCTTCCAGCTTTTGGCGGTCCTGGATTGCCTCCAACTCGATCAGGACACTGCCATTTTGAGCTTTCCTGACGCGGTGAATCTTCGCTCCAGCTTCTTCGAGGTTAACATTGCGCTTTAGATCGATGAGCATTTCCTCGTACGTCTTACCCGCCGCTGGGGTAATCTGGAAGGCTTCCTTCCTTTTCCTATACCTGCGCATTCCCATTTTTGGAAGAACTTTTTCAGCAGTTTTCTTAGCCTGTTGGGCACTCTTGGCTCTGGGTTTCTTCTTCATCCTACCCTTTAACTGCCAGTTTTCCTCCTTGCCCGTTGGCCTCTGAGATTGCACCTGATTGTTCACCCTTCCAATAGCCATCTGCGTTGTTTCAGATGGCTGATTCGTATTTTCGGGTGAGTTGTTTTCACGCCTAAGCTGCAATTTTCTAAGCTTCTTTTGTTGCTTTCTTTCATTTTTGGACAAGTGCTTGGGAGATTTTTTATCCTTCCTTGGGGAGGTTCCAGGGTTATCCCGTGGGCCGTCCTCCTTGGTGTTGTTAGGCGCCGTCTTTGGGTCCTCCCTGTTAGGATGCTCTCCTTCCTTCTCTTTAGGTGGCGCCTTCGCTTGCCCCTGCTCCAGGTTCTGCTTTTGGTGTAGTTGTAGCAGAATTGTTTTTTCCTGGAGCAGTTTCTCATTTTTCTGCCGCTCTTTTTCCTCCTTTTCCAAACGCGCATTTTCCTTCTTCCTCTGCTCTTGCTCTTTTCTCAGAGTGTCTTTACGCAGCATTTTCCTTCTTTCCTCTTCTTCCTGGAGCTCCGCGTTGTTCTGCTGCTCCACCCCAGAGTTGCTGAGGTTCTTCTTGTGGATTCTTTTCCTATCATTTCTTGACTCTGGAGAGTTCTCCTCAGAGGAAGACGATCGGATTCTCTTTGCCTGCTGCTTATGTTCTGCTTTTTTAAGAGCAGACTCAATATCTTGCCTTTCTGCATGCAGTCTCTTCGTTATTAGCTCAAGTTAAATGAGCACATTGCCGAAGAGGTTTACTCCATTTTTAATTGGCATGCCGCAATTTTTTGGTTTTGTTGTACAGTGATTGGACATGCTGCGATGAGCTTCCGTCATTTCCTTGTTGTGTTTTTCCAAAGCCTGTATAGCGTCCTTCAGAACAGAAATGTGGTGAAGGAAGGCATTGGGTTTTTCGACCACTGCTTCATAAAAGGCCTAATCCGTTTCAAGACCACCAGTGCCATATGCTAAGTTCTGCAGATATTTGAGGTTGTCTGCATAGCTTGGTTTTTCAGTATTATCTGCACCTGGTGCAGGTAGTGGATGCTGAATATGTTCAAGCAAAACTATGGCTTGAAGTTCCTTACCTGGTCCCCCCTGGGCAGAAGATGGTGTTAAATCCGCCTCCATGCAAAATTGTTGGCCCCCCTCAGAATCCATGGGGCCGGTGCCAGCCACCGGGGCTTTCACCCGATCAGAACTGACAGCTGAATTCGACATTTCTTGAACAAGTGACTTATCAGCCTGAGGTATATCATTTTTATCATTTTGCATATTTGTTATTTAGATAGCCTGTGTCACTGGACTAAGCGCCCTTAAATGAATGCGGGTAAGGGTACCCTTTGTGCGATGTGATAACCTGGAAAAAAGAAAAAACCTGTAAAGAACTATTGTAATTAGTGTACCTGTAATGAAATGGGAAAAAGTGGTGAGATAATAGGACCGGGGATTCAGACCCGCAGCAATACTCACCCTGGGTACAAGACACAGGGGGGTGACCGTTGCGAGTCCTACAGATCTGATGTCTGCTGACATAATACGATATTTTACCCGTCGTATTAACAGGATCCTCATAGGCCATTCCTAGCGATTGGTCAAGATCCCAATGATTCTTACAAAAGTAAGATTACTTCCACAGATGATCAAATGATCACCAGCTGAAAAAACAGCACGTGCCGTTCGATCATTCGATTTGCACTGCAAGAAAGAATGCGACATCCACCCAGACATCTGCTCCTGGGACTTACACACTTGTGCAATTTGCGAACGCCGCAGGGCTCACCGAAATCAGGGATCCTAGGGTCAGTCATGCTCGCGCCCAACACCTGCAGCTGCAAGGGTTTATCTGATAATTACCGCTTCAAGCCTTACGTCCCGAAGTTATTGGCTGCAACATATATATCACATTTAAAGTAAACAGTTTTTTGTTTAGACAGAAACACATGCAGCCAATCCCAGCGAATTTTTCAGCTTTTTTCGTGGCTTTTTCTGAATCCCCCCAACAGACAGCAGGTGAAGGGCACAAACACGAATGAACCAACAGCAACGATTACCTTGCTCTATAGGGCAAAGCCACATTGCTGTGGAGCCCCGCTCCAGAGAAGCCCCAGCCATTCATCATATTAATATACTAATGTCAATAGCATTAGTGTATAGTATAATTAAAAATTATTAAAGCTGCCTTTAGTGACATCTGAATTAGAGGAAATGTATGCCCCGTTCGCAGACGCCTTCCTAGACAACGCACCCCTCACAGTGAGTTCGAGGTCATCGGGCAAGAGGTGATTCCACCTGGCTTCCGAGAGGGAGCAAGGTGGAGTTAATAAGAAACTTTAACTGTCCACTAAGAGAACCATTTAGGGTCTCACCCAAAAGCCATCGGCTGAGTGACGCACAGGTACGACGTGTGCAGGCCTCAGCCTTGGTGAGTGGGTGAACATTTGTGTGCAATTAAGCACATCAACAGGGTAGCCACGAGAAGGCAGTTCAGTCCCACCTAGAGTTATCGACACTAAAGGACCAAACCAGTGGTCTGTAGCTTATACAGCGTCGTGTCCATAGGTAACTCCTACCAGTCCATGGGGCCAACCCATCTCATTCCAGCATGTCAGGTATTCACAAAAAAAAATGGTTTATTTCCCAACCACCCCAAATTATAACTGAAATTATCACCTAAGGAGACTCGATCTATAACGTTTTTAGGTACATCAATATCAGTTAGATTGATAAACCATGTATCTTTAAGATGTATCAATTCATTATTATTATTGTTATACATTTTGTTTTGTTTATTATTATTGTTTTCAAATTTTTTGTTATAGAAATTATTAAACATGTTATTATTAGCAATAAATTTTTCATATTGATGATCAAAAATATTTTTCAAAATATTTTTATCAATATTTGAATTATTAAGTGCTACAATGAGGTTAGAAGATTCTTTTTCTAAAAAATTAATATGAAAACAAATATCTTTAATTTCAATATTCCGTATAGAGAACATAAATTTGTCTAACATAACCTTAAATTTAGTAGTACAATAATTGTACCCCCATGGGTTCGGCTATATCTCCACTTATTGCTGATCTAGTTATGGAAGATGTAGAAATCGAGGCTCTATCTAAATTAGATTATTTTCCTATTTTCTATCTACGCTATGTAGATGATATACTTACCTGTATTCCTAATAATAAATTATCTCAAACAGTCAATGTTTTCAATAATATTAATAATAATATCCAATTTACTTATGAAATAGAAAAAAATAATAGTATTAATTTCTTAGATTTACTTTTAATAAATAATAATGGCAAAATTATTACCAATTAGTTTCAAAAACCGTGTTTTTCAGGACGTTTATTAAACTATAATTCTAACCATACTAATAGTCAAAAAATTGGCATCATATATAATCTAATTGATAGAGCTATAAAATTATCAGACAAGAAATTTCATTCTGATAATATAAAACTTTGTAAAAATTTATTATTGTTAAATAATTATCCAATAAATTTCATTAATAAATATGTCAATAAAAGATTACATACAATTAATCAAATACTTAATAATAGTAATAATAATAACAATAACACAGATAGTAATAATAAATCAGACCTGTACCCTTACCCGCATTCATTTAAGGGCGCTTAGTCCAGTGACACAGGCTACTTAAATAACAAATATGCAAAATGATAAAAATGATATACCTCAGGCTGATAAGCCACTTCAAGAAGTGTCGAATTTAGCTGTCAGTTCCGATCGGGTGAAAGCCCCGGTGGCTGGCACCGGCCCCATGGACTCTGAGGGGGGCCAACAATTTTGCATGGAGGCGGATTTAACACCATCTTCCGCCCAGGGGGGATCACGAAACGAAATTCAAGCCATAGTTTTGCTTGAAGATATTCAGCAAATGCCAAAAAAGCCAAATGCACCTAACAAGGGTGCAAGGGATACCGTACCAAGCTATGCGGAGCACTTCAAATATCTGCAAGGCATACTACAGGGTACCGACAGCCTTGACCAAGGACAGGCCATGGCACAAACAGTGATGGAAAGGCCTAATGCCTATCATAAGTTTATCGCCGTTGTAAAGAATGCTATACAGGCAGTGGAAAAACACCACAAGGACATGAAGGAAGCAAATGACAAGATGACATACCATTGTTCAGAAGTCCAAAGAAATTGCGGCATGCCCATTAAAATGGGAGTGAAAGACCTCGATAATGACCTTATCCAAATTGAGCTGATCGCGAAGAGACTGCGTGTGGAAACGCAAGAAATTGAGTCTGCTCTTGGGAAAGCATCGCAGAAAATGGCAAAGAGGGTCCGATCGCCTTCTTCTGAAGAGAATTCTCCAGAATGAAGGAAAATAAGCAAGATCTCCAAAAGATCCCTCCAAAATGCTAGCGGTATAGCTACATCTGAGGAGGAGCAGCAAAAGAACGCGAAGCTCCAGAAAGAAGAGGAGGAGGAAATGCTGCGTAAAGACACTCTGAGAAAAGAGCAAGAGCAGAGGAAGAAGAAAAATGCGCGTTTGGAAAAGGAGGTAAAAGAGCGGCAGAAAAATGAGAAACTGATCCAGGAAAAAACAAGTCTGCTACAACTACACCAAAAGCAGAACCTGGAACAGAGGAAAGTAAAGGCTCCACCTAAAGAAAAGGGAGGAGAGCATCCAAACAGGGAGGACCCAAAGATGGCGCCTAACAACACCAAGGTGGACGGCCCACGGGATAACTCTGGGACCTCCCCAAGGAAGGATAAAAAATCTCCCAAGAATTTGTCCAAAAAGGAAAGAAAGCTACAAAAGAAGCTTAGAAAATTGCAGCTTAGGCGTGGAAGCAACTCACCCGAAAATACGAATCAGCCATCTGAAACAACGCAGATGGCTGATGGAAGGGTGAACAATCAGGCACAATCTCAGAGGCCAACGGACAAGGAGGAAAACTGGCAGGTAAAGGGTAGAACGAAGAAGAAACCCAGAGCCAAGAGTGCCCAGCAGGCTAAGAAACCTGCTGAAAAAGTTCTTCCAAAAATGGGAAGGCGCAGGTATAGGAAAAGGAAGGAAGCCTTCCAGATTACCCCAGCGGCGGGTAAGACGTAAGAGGAAACGCTCATCGATCTAAAGCGCAATGTTAACCTCGAAGAAGCTGGAGCGAAGATTCACCGCGTCAGGAAAGCTCAAAATGGCAGTGTCCTGATCGAGTTGGAGGCAATCCAGGACCGCCAAAAGCTGGAAGATGCGGTGAAATTGGTAACGGGCCCTGACTCGAATGTCCGGGATCTGATCCCAATGCTCAAGCTCGAAATTCGAGACTTGGATGGGGTCACGAAAGAGCAGGAGATACAGGAGGCCTTTGCCAAGGCTATTGGAATTGAAAATGGTGACTCTCTCGTGGTTAGCATTTTCAAAACCAAAGGCACGACTGGCCAGATGGCCATTGTGAAACTCTTGGAAGCGGACGCTTTACGCCTGGCCAAAAAGGGTAAAATTGAGATTGGCTGGGCATCGAGCAGGGTGCGACTTCGCGCGGACGTGAGGCGCTGTTTCAAATGCCTGGGCTACGGGCATAGTCAGTATGTTTGTAAAGGTCCGGACAGAAGCAAGGCGTGCCTTAAATGTGGCGAAAATGGACATAAAAGGGCAGAATGCAGCAAGGATAAGCCTAAGTGCTTCCTCTGCAAGTCCAGAAAGGATAAGTGCTCCACGGAGCACTATCCAGGAGAGGGAAACTGCCCCAGTTACCGGGAGGCTCTGGCTGTGGCGAAAAACAGGTGTCATCGGAAATGATCAGTTCTCCAAGGGAACATGAGAAATTCCCGGGAAGCTGGTGCACTGTTGGAGCAGATTGCCCGCGAAGAAGATTCAAATATCCTCTTACTAAGCGAGCAATCTTACAACATGAACCACAAGTACTGGGTTTCCGATGACGCTCTCTGCTGCGCCATATGGCTTCGAGGCAGAGCCCAAACCTCCCTATCCTAGACAAGAAAAGGGAATTGCCACGTTTGGGCCAAGTGCGGAGAAACGACTTATATAAGTTGTTATCTCTCCCCTAACGACAGCTCGGAGGTGCTCGCTGCAAAGCTAGCCAGCATCGAGAACACGGTACGGGCGGCAACTGGTGGCGTTATCCTTGGCGGAGACTTCAATGCCAGGGCCCTAGAGTGGGGCATGCCGCCGACCAACCTAAGGGGACAAATGGTACTCGAAATGGCTGCTAGATGCAAACTAGTGGTCCAGAATAGAGGAAACAGGCCCACTTACGAGAGGGCAGGGTGGGGTATCTCTATCCCAGACATAACCTTCGCAACAGAAGCTGCGTCTGGGAGAATAGGCGACTGGAGGGTGATGGATAGCTACAATGGTAGCGATCATAACAACATTGCCTTCCGGGAAATGAAGGAAACTCACAAAGTCCTCCCTACAGGAGGCGTCCCCTTGGCTGGAACGTTTCAAAGATCGACGAGGACAGATTCGAGGAATACCTTCGAATCGAGTCAGCGTCGATCCCCGCTTGGCGAGGAGGGGCTACAAGCCCACGAGAGGCCGAAACCCTGGTTAAGAAAGTAACCTCTCTATTACGCGGGGATTGCGATGCCTCGATGCCTCGCCGCAGGCCCTGGAAAGGGAGAAAACCAGTGTACTGGTGGACTCCCGAAATAGCTGAGCTCCGAAAGGAATGCCACAGGACGTGACGAAGGGCCCAACGAGCACGGGACAGACCCGAAGCTGCTGCACACTCCCAGGTACACAAGGACACCAAACACCGACTGGCCAAGGCCATCCGTCAAAGCAAGGCTCAATGTCTGCGTTCATTACGCGAAGACGTAAACAAGGACCCCTGGGTCCTAGGTTACAAAGTCGTAATGGGCGAATTGAACCGGGGATCCGACAACATGATGGACGCGGCGTCGACTGAACGGATCGTCGGTGCTCTCTTCCCTGAAAGGCCCATCCGGGAAAACCCGGTTGAGGTGATACCCAGGGAGGAAGTGCCGCTGTTCAGCGAAGGCGAGATGGTCAAGGCCATAAAGGCCATGAAAAATGGCAAGGCGCCTGGGCCGGACGGGATACCGACGGAAGTGCTCAAAAGAGCGGTCAAAGTAATCCCTGGTATCCTGTTAAGCATGTTCAATGCTTGTTTGGTGGCTCGAGTATTCCCAAAGCAGTGGAAGGTGGCACGTCTCGTGCTCTTGAACAAGGGCAAGGGGGACGCCCCGGACTCTCCATCATCTTACAGACCTTTCTGTATGTTAAATACCATTGGTAAGGTGATGGAGAGCTTGCTCCGGGCAAGGCTCAGAAGGGCAATCGAGGAGGGCGGTGGTCTCTCTGAGGAGCAGCATGGTTTTCGTGAAGGGCATTCCACGATAGACGCCATTCGGCGTTTCGTTGATACCGTAGAGGCTGAGAGGGAAAAGCGGCCTGCAATTCGCAAGGACGTCCTTCTGGTAACGCTGGACGTCAAAAACGCTTTCAACTCGGCCAGGTGGGATGACATGATCCGGTCCCTCGAGTACGATTTCCGGATACCCAGGTATCTGGGTAGCGTACTAAAGGATTACCTGCGGGACCGGAGACTGCTCTACGACACGCTTGACGGTAGGCGTGACGTAGGGTTTTGAGTGCAGGCATCGCGCAAGGTTTGGTTCTCGGACCGGACCTGTGGAATGCCTTTTACGATGGCTTGTTGCGCGTCTACCTCCCGGAAGGAGTTTCCCTGATCGGGTACGCCGACGACGTGGCCCTGACCATAACTGGCAGGGACATGGAAGTGACCCAGGAGAGGTTGAATCTAGTCATGAGACGGATCAACCTCTGGATGGGCGATCACGGGCTCCAGCTTGCGATCCCAAAAATGGAGATCGTACTGCTGACCCGTCGAAGGGTTCCTACCGACTTCGATGTAATTATCGACGACGGCGGAAACCCTCACACGATCCGAACCAGAACATCGGTGAAATACCTGGGAGTTCAGCTTGATAACAAGCTGACCTTCTGGGAGCAATTTCAGAGGTCATGTGAAAAGGCAGCGTCGGCCGCATCCTCCCTGTCAATGCTCATGGCCAACATTGGGGGACCCAAACCAGGGAAGCGGAGGCTCCTGATGTCAGTCGTCAACTCTGTCCTGCTCTACGGATCAGAAGTCTGAGCGAAGACCACAGAAACTGCCAAGTACAGACGAAAAATATCGTCGGTACAGAGGCAGGCGGCAGTGAGGATCGCCTGTGGATACCACACGGTATCTCTAGAGGCGATCCAGGTTGTTGCTTCGGTGATACCCATTGACCTGCTAGCGTTGGAGCGGAAATTCATCTACGAGAGCGTAGAAGAGCGCGAAGTGGCTTCCACTCGCGCCCGCTTCAACTCTATGAAAGCATGGAAGAAACGATGGAAAAAGAACCAAGAGAAAAATGCCCTGTGGACGCGCAGACTGATCTCAGACCTGCAGGCATAGATGGAACGACAGCATGGGGAGGTGGATTTCTACCTTACCCAGTTCTTAACTGGACACGGGTACTTCCGTGTCATGTTGAAGCATTGGCATAAGGTGGCAACAAAGGAGTGCTTGCACTGTCCGGTCGTGGATGATACAGTAGAGCACACATTTTTCGAATGTGTTCGCTACTTGGAGGGGCGCCCGCCCTTCCCGATTTGGAGGCCGGAGGCCAGTGGTCCCGGAAATGCTACGGAGTTCCGAAAACTGGAACAAAGTAGCAGAGTACGTAAGGACCACCTTGTTGCAGAAGAAGTAGGAGGGCTTTCTATCGTAGAGAGCTCTCCTGCCCCTAGGCAGGGGGGAAGGCAGCGGCCAGCTGCCTAGGCTGCGCGTCCCAAACTGAAGTTATACCTGAAAAGGGAGTTCCGGTTTGGGACAAACAAGCGCGGGGGGTTTAAAGTGTGTTTATCCAGTGATAATCTGGGGCGTAGCCGGCGACCGCGTTCGCTGGTGGTCTCCCAGTTGTACACTTTGTACAACTGGGCGGTCATGGAAATTTGCGGGTCTTTAAGGCCCGCAAACACTCCATGGCTGATGTAAGATTCACATATTTCCCTTAAAAAAAAAAAAAAAAAAAAAATAATAAATCAGACAATAATAATATTATCAGTATTAATACAAATATATATAATCGTATACCAAAGGTCATAATACCTTTTGTCCCGGTACTTTTTAATAACATAAAAAATGTTATTAAAAAATATAAAGTAATACCTATACCAGGCATTACCAAAAAATTAAATAAATTTATTATTAGAGGCAAAGATATTACATATAAATTAGAAAATGTTAATACTGTATATAAATTTAAGTGCAATAAATGTAAATATTGTTATGTTGGTGAATCAAAAAGAGCCTTATATATTAGATTATTGCAGATTGCGGCAGGCAGGAAGCGGGTGACCTTAGCGACGACCAACACGGCTTTTGTGAGGGGCGTTCTACGATCGGTGCCATCGAGCAGGTCATGAAGGTGGTTATGAGGGCCAGACAAGTGCAGCCGGATATTTAACCGGACGTCGTGCTTGTCACGTTGGATGTGAAAAACGCATTCAACTCAACTAAGTGGGACGATATGTTGCACTCCCTCGAGCAGGTATTCTGAATTCCAGATTATCTGAGAAATATACTCAGAGATTACCTCCGGGACAATCCGGGACAAAACCTGTCCAAAATGCAGAAGCAACATTTTTATACAAAATTAGTTCAGATCAATGTAAATCTATTCACGAAACCAAAATTTTCAAATATGATAACTCTCATATAATCACAAATTTAAATGTAAATCAGACTACAATTAATAGTTTTTGCAGGATCTGCTGAAGGCAATAATTGCCATGGGTAATTCTACTGTTTGATGTGGACTGTAATTATTAAGCATAAATTGGTGCATAAATTTTAGAGAGCCAAAATAAATAACTTTTAACACAAATATTTGCAGTAAAATAATTAATTATATTTAAAAATTAAAATAATGAAAAGATTTACAAAAATATACTGCATACACGTCTATATTATATGAAGTAAGAGACGTGACTGAAAAAGAGAACGCCGGTGAAGCCGATGCTGCGGACGGTGCTAACGCATGCGCAATATAATAACTTTTAAAAATACATACACATTATACTTTCTCAAACCTCTAGTAGAAGTAAATCTACGAAATGCAGCGATAAAATCTGCACTATCATAGCTCTCAACTACTTCAAGATGATTAGCACGAGTATTTAAGCAAATAAATAATGCAAAATATCCTTTATAAGTCTTTATACCACGATATTTAGATGCTTTTATATTAAATGGGCCTGCATAATCTACACCTACATGAGAAAAGACATATTAACCTGATTTAAGTCTAAAAGAAGGCAAATTTCCCATTTTTTGATATAATGTACTACCTCTATATCTTAAACAAGTGACATTCTCTAATAATTACACATTCTCTAATAATTTTTTTAATCAAATTTTAATCAAAGGTCGATACCTTTTCTAACCCAACATTGTTAACGTTAAGTAGCTAAAGATAATTTTAAACCACCATGATTGTTTGAATGTAATGTACACGACGAGCTATCAAATACGACAAATGTGAATCATATGGTAAGATGAAGGGATGCATTTCATCGTGATGTAATAATGCATTATGCAATCTACCACCTACTCTTAATAATTTATCTTCAACATAGGGATTTAACAAATTATCAGTGGATTCTAAATGTCCTGATTTAGACAACGATATAAATTGCTTATAGTATAAGCAATTTATAAATAAATATAAATCTAATATACATGTTGAACCAAAAATATACATACCAATTTAGCTCTGCTAATTTTAAATGCATTGAACCTTTCCTGTGTTTCGTAAATATTACCACAAAATCACTTATTAGTCCAACTTGAATTTGCAGCACACTCATTAATCCAACTTGGAGCTTTCCACCATAAATCAAAATTAATAAATTCATCAACAGATAAGCCACGTGATGCACAATCAGCGGGATTTTTTTTAGATTTTACGTGACGCCACTGAGCTTGAGGAACATAATTATGAATTTTCGAACTCCTATTTCCAATATAAATTTTCCATTTTGATGGATAATCACGGAACCAATAAAGAACATCTTTAAAATCAGTCCATAAATGAACAGAAAAATCTAAATCAAATAATAATTTTTTAACTAATCTTGCCAATAAAACGGCTACCCATAATTCTAATTTAAGAATTGTGAGAACTTTTTTGATTGGAGCAACTTTAGTTTTTGATTGTAAAATATTTACAAAAGTTTCATCATTACCATAAATTAATCTCAAATAAACTACTGCAGCATAAGCTGACTTGGAAGCATCTGCAAAGCCATGTAATTCTATTATGGGCACTCCCGGAGAAAAATTAAGCCAACGTTTAATTTTTATCGAATTAATTAAATTTAACTTACTGTATAGTAAGTGCGATCCATGATATCCAATCACTAACTAAATAATCGGGTAATTGAGAGTCCGAAGTTAATTTATGCAACCATAGTTTTTGCATAAATATTTTAGCAGTTATAATTACTGGGGCAAGTAACCCAAGAAGATCAAAAAGTTTAGCAATATTTGCTAAAACTTGCCTTTTAGATAATTTTTTCCTTAATTCTTCAATATTAGATAAGTGTATTTGAAAAAAGAAAAAATCTTCTTTAGGATTCCATTTTAAACCTAATATACCTGAAGCAAAATTTTCATTAAATTCAGAATCTGAGAGAGCTCTATCATTAACATCAATAAATTCTAAGATTTTTTGGTTATTAGATAAATATTTTTGAAGTTCTAATTAACAAATAGATTTAAATTGATTTATTTTTTCTAATGTTTCTTCAATGGTATGTCCACCAGATATGGAATCATCCATATACACTACATTATTTATAATATCAGCTCCTTGAGGATATTTTGATTTTTCATCTTCAGCCAGTTGTTTAAGACAACGAATGGCCAAATAAGGGCTTGATACTAAACCATAAGTTACAGTATTAAGGACATAAATTTTAATAGGTTGAGATTTATTTTCTCTCCAAATAATAGCTTGATAAAATTGATCATTAGGATGTATGAGTATTTGCCTGTACATTTGTTTAATATCACTAATGAATACAAATTTATATTTTCTCCACGAAATAATTAAACTGGTTAAGTCTTTGAGAAGATTTTTGCCAGTATGACAAACTTTATTTAAGGATAGACCGTTAGAAGTTTCTGATGATCCATTAAAAATATTTCTATATTAAGTAGTAAGATGATCTTCCCTTAAAATACCATGCCAAGGAATAAAATATTTACAATTTAAAATTTCAGAAGAATCAATTTCTCTCATATGACCTTTTTCTAAATAATCAATAAAGAATTCAATACACATATTATGAAGCCTTTTATCTTTATCAAATTTACATTCCATTGATTTAAAAATTTTAAGGGCACGTTCATTTGAGCCAGGAAAAATAATTTTTGATTTGTCAATATTTAATGGCAAACATTCCATAAATCTACCGTCAGAAGTCCTACAATAAGTTTTCTGAAAAAACTCTTCATTTGCTAACTCTAAATCAGTAAGAATTTTTTTATTCGGAAATTCTTCTTGTTCCCAAAATTTTTAATTTTGAAAGAAAATTATAAATTTTTAAGAAATATGATAAACTAATATAGATTTTTTATCTTTTACTGGATTTCCAGTATCACCTGAAAATATCCAACCAAGTAAAGTTTTTTGAGCAATTGGCTCATTTTCTTTACCTTTTTTAACATTACTTTGAATTATTTTTGAATAAATAGAAGTCCATAATAATATATCTACACGATTATTGCATAAATATTCAGGATCTGCCAATTTTAATTTTTCTGAATGAGTATAATGTATTTTAGATGTAACATTTGGAGCATAGTTTGAAACACGAGGTAAAACTAAAGCATCCAAATTACAAACAAAATTAGAATCAAAATTAGGACAAATATTTATATTAACGTATTTTTTACAAGTACAATTCTTATTTCCTTCCACACCAGAAATTGGTAAATCGATAGATTTATACTTCAAATTCAAACTTTGACACAAAAATTCCGACACAAACGACGATTGAGAATATTGATCAATCAAGGCACGCACTGTAATAAAATTACCCTCAACTTCAGAATAAAGCTTAACAATGGCAGTAGCCAATAATACCGAATTAGAAAATGAATACAAATGAGTAACATGCTCTGATTGGTCAAAATTCTCCTCGTTTGTATCAACAATTATTTGGTCATTTACATTAGCATTTACAATTTCAGTAGTAACATGAGAAGAAGATTCACCATTTGATTTTTTTGCAATATGTAACTTAATATGGTGTTTACTATTACAAATTTTACAACGATTTTTTGATTGACACTTGAAAATTGTATGTAAATTTAAACAATTTGTATAACGATTTTTATTTATTACAAATTGTTTACGTTCTTCAACCGATTTATTTTTATACACATCGCAATATGAAAATAAGTGAGGTCTTTTACAAATTATACAGCCATTAGTGCTGTTTTCTGATTCAAGTTTACCTTCATCAAGAATTTTATTTGAATTACTAACAATATTAAAAGAAGATAATTTATTCGATTTATTAAAATTTGAATTGCCAAAGTTAGAATTATTATTTTTTTTATAAGAATCTTCTAAAGATTCCAAAATAATTTGACTTTCAATAAATTTTTCCATTTCAGCAAAAGTAGGGGGATCCTTAGAATTCGCCAAGGTACCTAAATATTTTTCCTATTGTTTACGAGTTTGAAGATCAAACAAATTTACAATATGAAATACTAAGAAATCATCCCAATATTTGGTTTCACGTTTAAGTAATGATAGTGCTTGAATGGGAGTTATTATACCAGTTAAAATACGTTTTAATTCAAATGAAGATTCCTTTTTCATAGGAGTTAAATTAAAAATTTTACTAAGATGAGAAGCAACTAGTCTCCTTTTATTATCATATTTATCAACAAGTTTTTGCCAAACAATTTCAAAATTTTCACCTGTGATAGGATATGACTTAACCAATTGTAAAGTTCACCCTCTAAGCTGGTTATTAGATAATGTAATTTTGATACTTTAGATAAATTAATTTTATCACCAACTAGTGTACTGAATAAATCTTTAAAATTTTCTTTCAAATCCGTTTGAAATTTTTTTTCATTTTGATTTTCTGATTTAGAAAATAACTTGCAGTTTAAAGGAAATGGTAGCAAATAATGTAATGTTAGTCCATCTATGTTAACTGCTGCCATACCTGTTGTTGCCGCTACTTTAACCAAATCTTCTCCGTAAATTGATGTAATCCTCCTAACTATTTCTTTGATTATTGTGCTTTTACCAAAACCAGCTTTGCCTTGTATTTTAACTCTTTTTATACTATTTGCTGTCATAGTACTGTTTTGTATACTGGTTATTTGAGTATCTAAAAAGTCTAATATTTGATGTTGGTCATCTGTAAACGATATTTTAGATTCTGTATTTTGTTCATATATTTTCTTTTCTTGTTGAGATTTGTAGGTATTCAGAAAAGAATGTATTTCCAATTCAATTGGTTTGTTTTCAATAGGCATATTCCAGTTATAACATAAATCTATCACCCTTTTTCATAAATCTCTTTCTAAATTGTCATTATGAAATCCTGATAGAAACTCAAATGCATTTTTTATGTTCTCATCATTTATTTCTTCTGAAATTCCATCATTATCAGTGAATTCGTTTAAATCTATGTTTTCATTGTTATTTATATTTAATGTTTCGTAAATTTGCTTCCATTTATTTATATTTTCATATGATTGAAGAATATCATTATAATCATTTTTAAATGGTATGTTGAAAATGCATTGTTGTTTATAAAATTTTTCATCTTCAATTTCATTGTTAGTTATTTTAAATTTCGGAAAAATTCTAACAATGTTTTCTTTCCGTTGTTTTGTAAATTTGTTCTTGACAATTGTATAAATTTTAGTGAAATTTAATAAAGTTAAATTATTTAGTTTTTTTGGTCTGATCTTATATTTTTCTATTAAATTACAAGTTTTTGTATCAATATTTTCATCATTTGATTCATTTATCTGAAATCAAGAAATTATTTATATATTGTTTAATAGTCTGTTGTAAAATGCGTAAAATTGTTTCTTGATTTACGAATTAATTGGAATCGAAAATTCGTTCGTAAATCGAAAAAATAAAAAAAACTTAATTTTCTAGTCAAGTTGTATGTACATTATTGATATTATAAATAAAATTAAATATAATGGTACTATTTGAATTTAAATTTGTAAAAATAAATACTTATAGATAAGTGTTACGTATGATAGGTCATAATTCGAGCTATCGCTTCCGCATTCTTTAATATTTATATATTTAATTATAGTAATATTTATATATTTATTTATATATTTATATATAACTATTCCTGCTTATGTTAGCTCATAAATCGAGCTAACATACCTGTATTTCCTCTTTCATACATTCGATAAAATCCTATTTCACCAATTCAGATCCGGCTCCTTATAAATTGACAGAAATATAAAATCGAAGATCATTAATGACGCATTTAGAAATATTTTAGGCAACGAAGAGTTGCATAAATCCCCTCACGATTTCCTCCAAAATAATTAACGAAGATTTCGTTAATTGGACATGAAGAGACCGACGCTTCCGCGTATTGGACAATCCCCTCTAAATTCAAGTACCTGGGCAGTTACTAATTAGTTTATATAATATATCCGCAACTGCCCTAAATCCAGTTTTTCTGTCAGTTCCTTTCAAGTCCTCCAAGTCCAACATAAATTTATTTAATTCGTTTAGACCCCCTTTGCGGCCATTTAGGGCCCCACCTTGGTCAAAAATTTAATAGGATCGGCCCATTTTACTATCTACTGAAAAAAGTAATAAATTAATAACATTTCTTAATAGATTTAATTCATTTAATAATCTTATTAGTTATAATTCTTTTTAAAATTAAAAAAAAAAAACAAAACAAAAAAAAACAAAAAAAAAACAAAAAAACAAAAAACAAAATAACAAAAAACGTACATCCGAAAAACTGCACATCCGAAAAATCACACATCCCAAAATTCATTTTTTTTCATATTTCAAAACTTTTCTCGCGATAATTAAAACTACTATACCTGTAAACCCAGGCAAAATAAACTATTATATCCAAATTATTTAAATTTTATGATCCGAAAATTAACTTAAATTTTCCATACAAATTGATAAATTCATGTTCTACAAGATATATTATACCCAAATTTAAAATTTTTTATCATTTTTAACCTTTTAAATTATAAATTATTACTTAAAAACGATAAAAATTGATAAATTTTTACGATTCAAAAATAAATATAATTTTTTCGTATTAATCAACAAATTCATGTAAAATAAGCCGTATCATATTCATATTTTGAAAATACTATCAATTTTAATCCTTTAAATTATAAATTGTTACTTAAAAATCATACAAATTGACAAATCATACAAATAAATAACAATATTATAACAAAATACAAAAATAGAATCTAATTTACTTACAATGGACCTACAACCCTCATAATTAACTGAAAAAAAACCTTATTTATATCCTAAGTCAAATCTACATTATAACTACTAAGTATTTTTTTCTCTCTATAAGAGCATACATAAGCAACCAAACACACATATTTAAGTTGTTTTTTATTATTTTTTTTGTACAGACTTAATCATAATTTTTCATATATTCAAAAATAATATTTTTTTTATTTTATTTTATGTTCCTTCTTTGTTATAAATGGTAATAAAGTTACGTTAAATTCAAATTCATTGAAAAGTCTTTATATAGTTTTCACTGTAATAATAACTATACCCATGTTTTATTTTTTTTTTTTTGTCAAGGGAATCTTGTGTATCTTGCATCAGCCATGGAGTGTTTGCGGGCCTTAAAGACCCGCAAATTTCCATGAAAGCCCAGTTGTACAAAGTATACAACTGTTAGATCACCGGCGAACAAGGTCGCCAGCTATGCCACAGATTCTTACTGGATAAACACACTATAAACTCCCTTTTCAGGTATAACTTCAGTTTGGGACGCGCAGCCTAGGCAACTGGCCGCTGTCTTCCCCCAGCCTAGTGAAAGGAGAGCTATCTATGATAGAAAGCCCTCCTTCTTTTTCTTCAACAAGGTGGCCCTTACGTACTCTGCTACTTTATTCCAATTATCAGAACTCCGTAGGATTTCCGGGACCACCGTCTCTGGCCTCCAAATCGAGAAGGGGCCCGCCCTTCAACGTAGCGCATACATCCGAAGAGAGTGTGCTCCACTGTATCCTTCACGCCTGAGCAGTGCAAGCACTCCTCTGTTGGCACCTTATGCCAATGTTTCAACATTGAAGTACCCGTGTCCAGTTAAAAATTGGGTGAGGAAAAAATCCACCTCCCCATGTTGTGGTCCACTCCATGCTTGCAGATCTGAAATCGGCATTTCCTGCGTCCATCGGGCATTTTCCTCTTCGTCCTTTTTCCACCGTTTCTGTCATTTTTCCATAGAGCTGGAGCGGGCGCGAGTGGATGCCACTTTGCGGTCCTCTACACTATCGTAAATGTATTTCCGCTCCAACGCTAGCAGGTCGATGGGTATGACCGATGCTACTACCTGGATCGCCTCAAGCAATACCGTATGGTACGCGCAGGCGATCCTCAGGCCCACTTGCCGCTGCACAGATGATATTTTATGTCTGTGTTTGGCAAATTTGGTGATATCCGCCCAGATCTCAGATCCGTAAAACAGGACAGAGTTGACAACGGACATCAACAACCTTCGCTTCCCGGGTTTGGGCCCTCCTATGTTGGCCATAAGCCTTGACAAGGAGGATGCGATCAACGCGGCCATCTCACTCGACCTCTGAGATTGTTCCCAGAAGAGCAGTTTGATATCAAGCAGAACTCCCAGGTACTTAACCGATGTCTTGGCTAGGATCGTGTGAGGGTTTCCACCATCATCGACATTTACATCGATGTCCGTGGAAATCCTTGTTCGACGGGTCAGCAGTACGATTTCCGTTTTCGGGATCGCAAGCTCGAGCCCGTGCTCGCCCATCCAGAGGTTGATCTGTCTCATGGCTAAATTCAACCTCTCCTGGGTTACCTGCATGTCCCTGCCGGTGATGGTCCGGGCCACGTCGTCCGCGTACCTGATCAGAGAAGCTCCTTCCGGGAGGTGAATGCGCAACAGGCCATCGTGAAGGCATTCCACAGGTCCGGTCCGAGAACCGAACCATGGGCAATGCCCGCACTCAGAACCCTCTGTCGCCTGGCCTCGAGCGTGTCGTAGAGCAGTCTCCGGTCCCGTAGGTAGTCCTTTAGTACGTTACCCAGATACCTGGGTATCCGGAAATCGTACTCGAGAGACCGGATAATGTCATCCCACCTGGCCGAATTGAAAGCGTTTTTGACGTCCAGCTTTACAAGAAGGATGTCCTCCTGAATTGAATGCCGGTTTTCCCTCTCAGCCTCTACGGTATCCACGACACGCAGGATGGCGTCTATCGTGGAATGCCCCTCACGAAATCCATACTGCTCCTCGGAAAGGCCACCGCCCTCCTCGATGGCTCTTCTCAACCTTGCCCGAAGCATGCTCTCCATCACCTTTCCGATGGTATTTAACATTCACAAGTTTCTGTAAGATGATGGAGAGTCCAGGGCTCCACCTTTACCCTTGTTCAAGAGCACGAGACGTCCCACCTTCCACTGCCTTGGAAACACTCCCGCCACCAAGCATGCATTAAACATGTTTAACAGGATATCAGGGATTATTTTGACCGCTCGTTTGAGCACTTCTACTGGTATCCCGTCCAGCCCTGGCGCCTTGCCATTTTTCATGGCCTTGATAGCCTTCACCATCTCGCCCTCGCTGAATAACGGCACTTCCTCCCTGGGTATCGCCTCTATTGGGTTTTCCCGGTTGGGCCGCTCAAGGATGAGAGCACTGATGATTCATTCGTTCGACACCGCGTCCATCATGTTGTCAGACCCCCGGTTCATTTTGCCCATTACGACTTTGTAACCAAGACCCCAGGGGTCTTTGTTTACATCCTTGCGTAATGAACGCAGACATCGAGCCTTGCTTTGACGGATAGCTTTGGCCAGCCGGTGTTTAGCATCCTTGTATTCCTCGAATCCTTTACCATCCTTGTGTGCCTTGGGCCTGTCCCGTGCTCTCTGCGCCCTTCATAGCGTCTTGTGGCACTCCTTGCGGAGCTCCGCTATTTCTCAAGTCCACCAGTAAACTGGCTATCTCCCTTTCCAGGGCCTTCGACAAGGCATAGAGGCGTCACATGCCCCTCGCAATAGAGACGTTACTTTCTTACCTAAGATGTCAGCCTCGCGGGGAGCTATTGCTTCTCCATGCCAAGCGGGGAAGGCCGCCGACTCCATTCGAAGATACTCTTCGAACTTGTCCTCGTCCATCTTTGGTACATTCCAACCCAAGGGACGCCTCTTGTACGGAGGCCGTTGGGAGGTTCCCTCAAGCACCCGGAAGGTGATGTAAGATGGTCGCTACCATTGTAACCATCCGTCACCGTCCATTCGCCAATTCTCCCAGACGCACCTTCTGTTGCAAAGGTTATGTCTGGAATAGAGGCGCCCCAACCTGCCCTCTCGTAGGTGGGCTGGTTTCCTCTATTCTGGACCACTAGTTTGCATCTAGTGGCCATTTCTAGTACCTGCTGTCCCCTATGATTGGTCGTCGGCATGCCCCATTCTAAGGCCCTAGCGTTAAAGTTTCCAGCAAGGATAACGCTTCCAGTTACCGTCCGAACCGTGTTCTCGATGCTGGCCAGCTTTGTAGCTAGCACTTCCGAGCTATCATTTGGGGAGAGGTAGCAACTTATATAATTTGTCTCCCCGCAAGTGACCCAAACGTGGCAGTTGCCTTTCCCTTTTCGGGTCAAGGACGTTTGGGCTCTACCCTAGAGCCATATGGCGCAACAGCCAGTGTCATCGGTTAGCCAGTATTTGTGGTTTATGTTGTATGATTGCTCGCTTAGTAAGAGGATACTTGAATCCTCTTCACGGGCAATCTGTTCCAACTGTAACACGGTGAAAATTTCCCGTGCTACAATTTGACTCAGTAGTGTTAAGTTATGACCATGCACTAGCGCCCCTAGCGTGAAACGGCGCAAACGTAATAATATTAGTTTTCATTTTCACGGAGCATTTCACGGGGGGGGGTATAGTTACCTTTAAGCGGGGACATGTTGGGTGGGGTTTTATAAAATAGTGGGGTAAAACGGAGGTGAGCTCGGCGGGTCTCCTTGTCCAGTTCCATTTTGGAAGTTATAGTTGCCGGTCAACTTTTAGTAAACTCAATTATTTCAACTATTTTAAAGTCAAAATTCATCATTATTTCAGATTTAATTAGTTTAAAATTTTGTAAATTCGTTTAACTTAAATTATTTAAATTAAATTCTTTTTTTTTGTTTAAATTAAATTAGTTATAGAGTCAGTTTAATTAATAATTCAGTGAAATTAATCAGTGGCAAATAGGATTCTAAGGTTGTGAAAATAGTTAAAATTTTGTGTTTGCAGCGCGGTAAGTCCTAAATAATAAATTAAAAATATGAATTCTAAATTAAAAGAATATATGGCTAAACGCGTGCGCGAAGACACTAAAGCCCACCAGGAATTGGTGAATGCTTCAAAAATTGCAGTAACCGGGTATTTTTTTAACCTTAAGACTTCTGGGGCCGATAAAGACATCTACCTCAGGAGATTAAGGACGGAATTTCGATACTCTATCGAAAAATATCATGAAAATCTATTAGTTAACTCCGAGGAATTTGAGGAAAATTCCTTGGAAGTTTATTATAATACAATAGGCCCCTTTATAGATTCATTTTATGAAGAAAATTAAAAGGCTTATCGACAAAGGTTTTCGTATTAACAAAATGGTAATAAAAGTCTTATCGTTCAAAAAATTAACCAGGTTTACCGTTTAATAATTAATCAGGTTTACCGTTTATAATTAAAGTTATTAAAATAATTATCAAGTCTACCGTTTAATTAAAAGTCTTATAAAGCTATAGTTTAGGCTTATCGTTTCATAGTAAAACTAACGTTTATAGCTTACAATTCTCAAATTAAGCTATGAGTTTGGATTACCGTTCTGAGCAAAAATTTCAATAAAACTTGGAATATTGTTTTTGATTGTTAAAAATTTTAAAGTTGTGGTTATCGTTAAAATAACAAAATGAAATTGCCTAATAATGAATGAAACGCTTATTGTTAAAATTAAGTAAAGATGTGGTTTCTCGTTAAGTTTTAATACCATGCACTAGTTGAAAATTTGGACTTTACTACTTGCCAATCTAAGAAACCCCAAAGCCTAAATTATGATAAATTAGACTAAATTCATCCCAATGCAGCTACTTTTATTAAATTTTTACAAAATTTTGAAATTGATGAATTTACAAATGTTTAGGACTAAAACTTTCTTTAATTCAACGTTTTAATTAAAATAAATTGGCTGTGCCAAGTCAAAATGACTTTAAAAGCTCGAAATTAGAACAAAAGTGCAAAGCACATGTTGCCTTTTGTTCGTATAAAAGGTTCCAAATTCTACTAAAGTCCATTCTGACGTTTCAATTCTCTAATTTAAATTATTTTAATCCTAATTAGCTTATTAAAACTTAAATTAAACCCTTAGTTAGAAAATTTACAGCAAAATATAAATAGTACAATTTCTAAGTTTAATAAAATTTTAGTCAAATTTTGAAATACAAACTTTTATAACTAAGTTACACCAAAAGCTTCTTTGTTTTAGGGTTTTGAACTTAAATAAATAGTTAAAAGTATCTAAAGTAGTAATATTAAACTTAAACATGCGAGATAACAAATTTTAACTTAAAGCGTAGGAACAAAAGTTTAGTAATTTAAGGAATTTCAGCTTCATCTGGAGCCTCGCTACTACCTGAAATACATAAAAATTCTCCAGGACTTGCTGAATATACTGGAACAATTAGTCAGCGAGCCCTGGACATTAGTTTACTAGCTCCAGCTCTGTAAAAGGTAAAACAGCGGATCATGTTCGTAGAATTTCTGGGGAAATTCAAGTTAGGAACACTAAATTTATGGACACTACATAAACATAAAACATACAAGGGGAATAATTTGCATCTTTATTAATTATTAACAAGAAATTTTACAAATTTTTTCTCACAAACAAAACTGGACATGAACACTAGCACTTTGACATATAGAATTTAACACAGAACACTATAATACAAAATTTACACTACACTACACAGGGAATTTCATAATTTATTAACTACATTGATTAAAAAGGATTTATATTTAATTATTTAAATAAATTAATTAAATAATTAAATATATACATTCATTGTATAAAGCTGTTATTACAGCAATAACAATCCCGGGATTATAGTCCCCATAATAAAATTGTGATTGCGAGTTACAATGCAGGTTTTAAAAATTAAGTAAAAACCCAGTCAACAAAGCGTGTACCGTATATGCCCATTCCGATTTAGGTCTTAAAATTTAATTAGAAATAGGACTCAAAATTAAAATTTATGTTAAGTATAAGTTAATGAGTCCTGAATTTGGCTTGCCGCGCAGACCAGAGGATGTTTGCGGGATTTTGATTTAACCATTATTATTTAGATCCTCAGATGGAATATCGTTAAGTTAAGTTAGGTAATGGCGATTATTGTCCCAAAACGAAATTTAAATTATAATTCATAATTAATTTTGTCCAGATCAGCTTTAGGCGACCCCTAGTGGCTGAAAACATGATTTATCGTTAAATTAGCTTCGAAATTAACCCCAGCGGCTTAAAATAAAATATTTGTTGCTATTTTAACTAAAATAGCGCGCCGCGACTTAAAATTAGTAAAAATGAAAACTTTAGAATTAAATGAGAATAAAATTATGGAATATCGTTAAATTATTATTATATTATACAAACATGCATTTTCTTGAAATTTTTAGTATTAATTTGTAAATTTTCTATAATTGCACTCTCTGCTAATTAAATAACCTTAAATTAGAATAAATTGAATACGGATTTATAAAATTAAGGATTATCGAATAAAATAATAAAAATTCAATTAATTATGGTGTGAAAACACACCTTTAGTATTTTAAATAATATATGTAAAAAGAGAGAGAAGATAACGCACGCAAGACCGACGGGGACTCTCGTCGAGTAGTGCGCGCTCGGCTTTCGTGCTTTATGCACGTATAATAAAATCAATATTCAATCTGTTAATTATTGTAATTATTTCACACGCCTACACTCTTTTTACTTCATCATAAACTGTTACATGTCGATTTTGGTCCTTCAGCCTTTATTAAAAAATAAAACAATTATCATCAGTGACCGTTTTACTGTGAAAATTTTATCAAGATTAAAAAGGAGTGAAAGTGAACGTTGCCATGCGGCCTTTATCATATTAGTGAATGTGTTAAAAATTATTCATCATTACTATAAATATTTTTATTGCTCAAAAGTGGATCAAATTTTATGCACTTTGTGCTCACATATTTTTTGGTGAAATATCTTTGGAGAAATTTTATATTGTTCAATCCAAAAAAAAAAAAAAATCGTTTGTCAAAAATTTAAATCACAATGGCCGCCTATTGAATAGAGCGCGCACGCCTCAACATTAAAAACTATATAACATACAAAGACTGCATAAGTGCCATGTGCTTTTATTTTCGTTATAAAAATTCACGTCAAGAAAAAATATTCAAGTAAATTTTTTATGTGAAGTTTTCACGTCAAGAAAAAACACTCGAGTGAAAAATAAGTAAATTTTTATGTGAAGTTTTCAAAAAAAAGAAAAATGAAAAGTGAAAAATTTTTTCTTTTAAAAATAAAAAATTAAATAAAACAAGAAGGAAGCCGCCATTAATGACGTCATCGTCATCCTCATTTCTCTCATCATTCATTTGAAAGGGGAGAAGTACGATCCACGATTCGGAGTCCACGGAACAACACGAAGAGGCACGAGTCTAACTTTGAATTTTTTTTTCTCATTTCTCAATCGTCGTTCCTGCGCCACTTCAAATCAAAATGGCAGTTCATTCTTCTTGCTGGTAATGTCGCCTTCAAAAAGCAAATGGTCAGATAATTCGCTCACGATTCGCCATCTTATTAAAAAAAGGAGTCATCGATCCTGCGCATCACTTTAGGTCATGATTTTTTCTTTTTTATTTAGAATTTTCTTTTTCTTATAATCACTCTTAAATTACTTACAATCAGTCGATTATCTATAATTAAAATTAAAGTTGTCAAATTTATTTTATTAAAATCATCTTTTTTATAATAATTTTGGAAACAACGTACAATCTTCTTAATAAATTGTTCGTTATTAATTTTTATTTAGAAATATCAATTTATGCCTATAGTCTAGATTTAGTTAGAGTGTCTTCTGCTCTATTATGTCTTTTTTCTTTAATTTAAAAAAAAGGCAAAAAATTATTAAAAATAAAAAATAAATGGTATTTGTATGTTATTTATATTAAATTCAATTACTTAAAATTAATCTTAAATAAATGTATAATATTGTCAAAAAATGTATCAATTGTCTTTTAAAAAAAATTAAAAATCTCTCTCTCTTTTAGTCACATTCAACTCTTTATCAATTACTTGAACTTCTAATCAGTTTAACTTATTTATTAAATTCAATTTAAAAATAAAAAATAAATAAAATTTTCAAAAACAAATTAAACTCTTTTCATTTATTATTACCATTGTAATTTTTGCTAATTATTTGGACGTTCCTAAGGTACTCTTATCATCTGGAGGCTGCTTCTTTTGGCTTGCATTCTTGTCAGATCCACGTGGGTTCCAGTTCATTGACAACTTATCCTGCTGCATCATCTTCACGTCTTGGAGCATTGATCATTGGATATTCTGGTGGTGTCGTTGGCCTCATGTTTTCACAATAGTATTTATATGTCATAAACTTAGAATTTATTCTATTAGATTTTGTTTATTGAACAAAAATTTAAATTATTAAAAATTAATATTTTGTTAATTTGGATTTAATATTTTGTAAATTTAATATTCCTTTTTTTCTCTTCTTCTAAAGTAACCTTAAGTCAAAAATTGTATAAAATTATCTCAATTGTTCAATTCACAATTTTCTTTACAAACATATAATTATTAATTGTTAAATTTATATCAAATTTTAACATCTGTCAAAATTTACAATTTGTTTAAACTAATGTGCAATTTATAATTGTTTTCCATTGTAAATGATTTTTAATTCTAATCTACTTTTTAGTTCTGTAATTTCTTTTACAAATATTTACAATTAATTATTGTCTTTTGTCTATTTTAATTGTCAATTTATACTTAATCTTTTGCAATTAACTTTAATTGTCTTAATAATTGAATTAATCAATTTAAATAATTTTAAGTTGCACATTGATTAACTTTTTAACAATTGAGAGCCATGGCTGCCATCATTTTGGAACAAAACACCCTTATACCTAAAATAAAAAATGCTTATGAAGCATTTGATAAGGACCCCCAAAAAAGCGTAGCCTCTTGTAGAGTGAGGATGACAGGGCTAATTGAAAATTGGCAAAGGTTTGAGAGTAATCACCATCAAATCTTTGCCTCTAAAGACTTAGATTCATTAATGAAAGAACAGCCATATTTTACTAATAAAGTTTTTGATCAATTAGATGAACAACATCTTGTAAATTTAACATTATTTCAAACTTATTTAGACAGTCATACCTCCTCTGAAGATCGTGACCGTGAACAAACCCAAAGCAATATTGTAGTCCATCAACAGTCTGAGGACTTAGAGCGTTTGCCGCGTCTCGATCTTCCTGATTTTAGTGGAGATTATAGGGAATGGGAGTCTTTTCGTGATATTTTTCATTCGTCTGTAGTTTCAAAACCTAAAATACCTAACATTACTAAATTGCGTCACCTTAGAGCCCATTTAAAAGGCGATGCTGCTGACTTATTTAGCAGTTATGCGTTGACTGAGGAAAATTTCTTAATTGTCTGGAATAAGTTAACTGATAGATTCGAGAATAAAAAGCGTTTGGTAAATGCTCATGTCGCAGCAATTTTTAATATACAACCTATGACTAAAACTAGTGCAGTAGAATTAAAAAAAATCTTGGCTAGTCTTACTACTCCTCTTTCTGCATTGAAGGTTTTAGGTCGGCCTGTCGATTCGTGGGATGATCTGTTAATCTTCCACATCCTTTCTTTATTTGATAACGAGACTAAAAGACAGTGGGAATTATACTTGTGCAACGTATCCTTGTCTGCACATTCCACTCAGTTAACTAATCTAAATACATCCCTTTCTAATGATAATAATCATGAAAATCGTACTTTATCAAATTTTATTTCTGTCCCTCCAAATCTTGACTTATTAATTCAATTCATGGAAGCCCAAATTGGCATGTTAGAATCCATTGGGGAAAATACTAATGTAATAAATCACGGTAGCAGTGTAAACTCTAATTCAAATAAATTTAAAAACAACAATGTAGCTACACAGCCTCAAATACAAGTTTTCCATACTCAATTAAAGTCTAATAATAACAATAAATTGGAATGTCTTATGTGTAAAGCCAATCATAAATTACAAAACTGCAACAGTTACAAGAAGTTAACCCCTGCTAAAAGATATGAGTTCATAAAGTCTTTACAAAGATGTTGTAATTGCCTTGGCAATCATTCCTATTTTAATTGTTCTTCAAAGGAACTTTGCAATATCTGTAAGAAAAAACATCACACATCCTTGCATGATGACAATTATGTGAACAAATTTCAAAAACCTCAAGATTCTGATACTGCCAATCATGATTCCGATGAAAATGTCAATTTAAATTCAAATCGAGTCTCAGATAACGATTCTAATCAAAGTTTTGAATCAGCTTAGGCCCCTCAGCTGCCTTCAGCTAACTTGTCTTTTTGTTTGTGATGAGCCTAAGTCCTCACTTCCCTCTTAACTGATAATCCGGATAAGCAAGAGTGTGAAACCCAGTTGTAGGCTCCCATTCAAAATTAAATTAAATTAAAAAAAGTCTTAAATGTCATAATTTAATCACGTATGTAACTTGTCTATTTTTTGATATTTCTTGACCTAAACTTAAAATCCGTATTCTAATATTAGATAGGAGAGTGGTAGATATCAATTTTCTTAATTTTCGTTTCATAAAATTATAATTTTCCATCTACAATGTAAAATTAAGTGGGGAGGGACGCCAAACCGCAGTACATTAAATTTGTCTAATATTGTCAGATGTGATGAAAATTGTAATCCCTTGACCTTAACAGCACCATGACATGGCCTCTTAAATATTATTATTATTAACAAATAATATTATTATTAACCTTTGCAAGAATGCAATAATTTACAGTTGAACTAATTGAAACATGAGGTTAGTGACATTATTTTGGCGATCGACGAAACAATGCCTCCAAGTAAATGGCCTTTAGGTCAAAATAATTAAAATATTTAAAGAGCCTGATCTGACAAGGATCGTTAAGGTCAGAATCTGCACTTCTGTGTTAAGAAGTCCTATTCAGGAGTTAGTGTTGTTAAACACAAATGATGAAGTAGCCTGAATAATTCTTTTATTGTGGGCTCCATTATTTGTGTTTGATAGCACTATCCTTTGTCTAGTTTCTTTTGTAAATATTCAATTTATTTTGTATATATGTGTAATTTAGTATATTTTTTGTATATATATTGTTCTTCTTTAAAAAAAATTATGTATAATAATTGTAATAAATCACTTAAAAGGGGAGAATGGTGTGAAAACACACCTTTAGTATTTTAAATAATATATGTAAAAAGAGAGAGAAGATAACGCACGCACGACCGACGGGGACTCTCGTCGAGTAGTGCGCGCTCGGCTTTCGTGCTTTATGCACGTATAATAAAATCAATATTCAATCTGTTAATTATTGTAATTATTTCACACGCCTACACTCTTTTTACTCCATCATAAACTGTTACATGTCCAAATTACTTAAACAAATAGTAGAAATCATGGTTTATCGATAACAAATAAAATAATTTCACACTCTCGTTAATTAAAATTATGGTCACAAAATATAAATTTTGGTTTATCGATAAATAAATAAAATAAAACATTTTATATTCTCGTTAATTAAAATTGATTGTCACAAAATATAAATTTTGGTTTATCGATAAATAAATAATATAAAACATTTTATATTCTCGTTAATTAAAATTGATAATTACAAAATATCCATTTTGATTTATCGTTAATTAAATAAAATAAGATATTTTCTATGTAAATTTAGGATCATAAAATGTAGGAAATTTTGGATTTATCGCTATTTCAAACATAAAAATTAGTAAATTTTGGTAGTTAATAAGGATTTTTAAGTTAAATAAGTTTTTTTTGTGAATTTTAGGAACTCCGACGTTAAACTTATGAGTTTCCCCCCTCTCTCCTGTCGTATTTACGAGCTGTGCTAGTCGGATTTTGACCGCGTAAGTATTAGGATTGCGTTATGCCCAAAAGGGGTTTCAAAAAACCTTGTCACGAATCAGGACGTGACTGGCGCCTTGGGTAAATTTTAAATTTGCAGGAAAGTCTACATCTTGGCATGACGTAACTGTAGGAAACGCGAAATGGAATTCTGGACAATTACTGTCTAGCGTTTTACAACAAAGCACCAGCTTCCCGGGCTTGATTCATGTTCCCTTGTAGAACATTGATCATTTGCGATGACACTTATTCCTTGCCGCAGCCAGAGCCTCCCGGTAGCTCGGGCAGTTTCCTTCTCCAGCATAGTACTCCGTAGAGCACTTGTCGTCCCTATTCTTGCAGAGGAAACACTCGGGTGTTTCCTTCTGGCATTGGTTTCTTTTATGGTCGTCAACGCCGCATTTGAGGCACGTTTTCCTTCGGTCTGGGCCTTTGCAGACACACTGGTTATGTCCATAGCCCAGACACCTAAAACATCGCCTTGCATTCGCTCGAAGGCGCACTCTGTTCAAAGCCCATCCAATTTGGATTTTCCCTTTTTTGGCTAGGCAGAGAGCATCAACCTCGAGTAATTCCACCACTGCTATCTGGCTCGTTGTGCCTTTTGTTTTGAAAATGGTGACCACGATGTTTTCCCCGTTTTCAATACCTATCGCATTGGCAACATCCTCCTGGTTCTCCTGTTCTTTCGTGACCCCATCTAAATCTTGAATTTCGAGTTTCAGCATGGGGATCATGTCCCGAACGTTCGAATAAGGGCCCGTTACCGCTTGAACCGCTTCTTGCAGTTTCCCGGAGTCCAATATCGACTCAAGCTCGATCAGGACGCTTCCGCGTTGCGTGTTGCAGATTCGATGGACTTTAGCCCCCGAATCATCAAGCTGGACGTTCTTCTTAATACTGAGAAGAGTTTCCTCGTATGTATGGCCTGCTGCTGGTTTTATAAGTAAGTCCTCCATCCTCTTTTTGTACCTACGCCTACTCGGCTTGGTACTGACCGTTTCAGCAGGCCTTTTTGTCTGCTGAGTATTCTTCCTCTTAGATTTTTGCTTCTTTTTGGGTTTTTCCCAGGCATCCACTTTATTGGGTGATGAACTGATAAAGAATTTATAGTTGTCGTGAAAAGTATAGAAAGTTTTGAATCAGAATTGATAAAAAGGATATATAATAAAATGTCGATAGACTATTTTTCAAGTGCACAAGTTTATACTTATATTCACATATATTAACTCTTATAAACACGAGGTGTTATATTTTATTCTCGTCGTGAAGATCAATTTTTAATAAGATCAAAGAAAGTGTCAATAAAATTACATAATATAAAATAATAAAAAGAAGATTAATTATCAATCATAATTCAAGATGTCAGAAAATAACGATTTCGGAGTTCAAGATAATATATACGAAGAAGGTAGGTCTTCGACTCCTAATTAAGTGAATACAGTGTGTGTGTCGCGATATTAAAATAATTGTAATAATTTAACTAAATGAAAGACAATTAATTAATAAAATTTTGATAAAGGACATTTTTAGTTTATAGTTTAATTATTTGTAATTTTGAATAAAGTTAATAATTTAGTGCGTTTATTAAAATTTATAAGTGTTAAATTTATTTAATTAAAAATAATAGCATCTCTTCCTTTTCTACGAAAATTCCCTGAACTTGATAAAATTATTCTCTTTCTCATTTCAGCTTATGGTATATATTGGTAAGTCCCGTGCATAGCAACGAACACGCGATTTTAATAAAGATAAAATTTCGATAAATAAATCTAATGTCGTTATTTCCGTAAGGGCCGAAATAATACCATTACAGATGTTAGCAGGTTAATTCAAATTTCTTTCATTCTTAAATATCTGTGAAAACCAGTGAAAAACACAGATTAACTTACAGATTTAAATAATTTTTTTTCCACATGCAAGTTCTATAAAAATCTTTTAAATATTTACATAATTTTAGGTTCAAAACTATATTCAGATTATGATCTTTGAAAATTATTTTTACCCATATAATAATATTTCAAATATATATTTGAAATTTCTTATACTAACCATATATATATATCCATATTTACCATAAACCCACTATATATCTACCTAACAAATAACTATTATTAGTTTGCAGTTAGCAATTAAGCATGTAATCATAAACGTAATCTAAATATACCTTAATATAAATCACTCCATACTTAACTAATATATAATCTTTTATCGTGCCCTTGTAGAAATTTACAAAAAGACCACCCTTGACAACTTAATTAATCTAAATAAATATTTTACAGTCTTTTTTTATATATAATCGCATAAATTAAGTTTTCACAATGAAGTGAAATTCTTAATATAAGAAAATAAACGATATTAATAATAATAATCAATTACAAATATACATATACATGTGTGTGTATTTTTTTTAATGCTTTTCTTCTTAACACAAAAATTAATAACAAAAATTTTTAATAATAAATAATACATAGCTAACAACAAAAAAAAATTGAAAGGAAAATTTTGCCAAACAACCAGAGACGCGAATCGCAATTTATAAAAAAAAGAGAAATAATTATAGTGATAAAATTTTTATAACCTTTGATCGCATAGAGTTTTGCCCTTGACGCTGAAATGACTTAATATTTTCACAATAGCTAATCTTAAAAACAGCATAATTGCACTTTATAAGTTATACTAAGTCGCATGGAGTGAAAGAAAGGATAATTAATTAACCAATTCCTTAACACATATACAATTTTTATTACAATACTACTGCAATATTCATTTTTTTGCCCAACCAAGATCTCTCTTCAACTTTAAATAAACGCAAAATTAAAAGTGCATCACTGTATTAATCAATACATAATTTTCATTAACGAGCAATGTTCTCAACTATGAAAATCGCTTGTACTCTAAACAGGATTTTTTTTTTTTTTTTTTTTTTCGTTTTGCATGCGAGCAAGGGCGGCTTATATAAAGTTGGACGATTTTATAGAGCTAAAGCTCTGAAAACTGTACAACTAAATATTTTCTCTAGGTGAGAATGCGTTACGCATACTTGGGCCCGGCACCCAATTATGTCTAGGACTCCACGTCAGCGTGCTTCCGATTTGACTCGAATCACGCTGGCAAGCTACCGACTAAACCCACCCCCTATTCTGCCTTATACAAGTCAACCCGGAACTGATTATCACATTACATCGGGTTGACTTAGGCCATGTATCCTCTTTAAATGAATTTCCTTTCTTTCTTTTGTCTTTTCATCCTGGAGATTCCTTCTTTCTACTTCTTGTTATTTCACCATGTCGTCAGATAGATATATACATAGGTTTATAAATAAATAAATATATAAATATATAAATATATAAATAAATAAATAAATATCCTTGTACGTCCTCCATTTTCCCCCCATTGGTGCCGCGTGCAAGAACCGTCTATTTTGACCGCTCCTACACACGGCTCCTAGTTAGGGTGTCGTCAATGACTTTTTTGTACGCAGAATCTCCTCCACGTACTTTGCCACGACGCTCCATGATTCCTCTTTCTGGAGCATTTTTTCAACTATGTTATCGGGTGTGACTTCCTCCATCTCCATCTCTGCCTCCAGCGTCCTCCTTCTAGTTATCCAGCGGTCACACTCGAAAAAAGTGTGACGCGCGTCGTCTCGTTTGTCAGGACAAAATACACATTCAGGGCTCACGACCTTTCCCATTCTGAAAAGATAAGACTGGAAAAGCCCATGGCCACTGAGGAACTGTGTCAAAAAGTTGTTTACCTCTGCGTGCCCCCTCTGAGTCCAGGGTACGGCCTCTTTTATAAGGCACCTGGTCCATGCACTGTCCGCGCGGTCCGCCCAGAGCGTTTGCCACTCCAACATTGTAGCTCTCCTAACATCCACTTTAATATATTCTAGGTCTTCCTTATTTTTTCTTTCGTATATAAGCTTGCGCTCTTTGGCAAGAAGCTGAATTGGAATAATTCCTGCAATAACAAGAACTGCCGCTTCTGAGACAGTCCTGTATGCGCAAGAAACCCTCAGAGCACCCTGCCTCTGAACTCTTATCATGCCTTTTGCATAGATATCCTTTTCCAGTGCCTCACCCCAAATCTCCGCTCCGTACAATAAGATGGAGTGAGTTACGGACATTAGCAGCTTTCTTTTGCTGGGCTTAGGGCCATTCATATTTGACATCAGCCTGCTCAAGGTCGTGGTCGGTCAAGGCCATTGTCGTGGTACCTTATTACTAAAAAGGATTAATGGGAATATTATTAATAATAATATATATGGAAAAATATTGGCAATCGAGAATGTATGAACAAAAAAAAAATGTTTCTGAGAGATTATAAATCAGACAAGAAGCTGTATAACTAACTAATCTCAAAACCTATTAAGTCTATCCTAGTTTCTTCAAGCCAATAATTAAAAAAACAGAGCTTTTCTAATCTGGTGCAGTTATTAACTAACTCACCAACGCTATATGGGTTATTATTTGTCAACTGAATATAAAGTGTATGGGTGGGTCGGAAAATCAACCCCAAACCAATTTCGTTAAAAAATGTAAATAAAAATGGTAAATTTCCCAAATTTTTAGCCCTCTAAATCCGATCCTCTCTTTTTGACAGCTGTATAAATTTTTTTTCATTTTTGGTCAGATTAAATTTTTAAAAATGCATGTTTTTCTTATTTTTTATCTTAATCGCTTATTTTTTGATAAAAAAACATTTGCTCTAGCGCCCCATAGGAAATTTCCCGTAGAATCCGATTCTAGGGTCAAAATTTTTTTTAAACTGCGCATGCGCGAGAAAATCTAAATTTACGCTCTAGGTGACCTTGACTTAGGGCTTTAATATCTCCATAGCAGAAAAAAAGTATTCTACCTAACTGGTCTCAAAAAACAAATATTCGATGGAAAATATCCAATTTCTCAAACCTAAATATTTCAGGATTTTCCAAAATGGCGGACCAAAAAACTTGAAAAAATTAACTTTTAACTTTACAAGGGGGTTTTTTAGCACAAAAAAAACGAATATTCGGTGGAAAATATTCAGTTTTTTAACCTAAAAAATTTTCCGATTTTCCAAGATAACGAACCAAAAAAATAAAAAAATAAACTTTTAACTTAACAAGGGGGTTTTTTTAGGCAAAAAAAAACAAATATTCGATAGAAAATATCACTTTATATTTTTACTCTAGGTTTAATATTTTATTTAATTATTTTTAATTTTTAATTTAATGCAATACAAAGGATTTTTATAACAAACTTTTTTTTGCGTAAATATTTATTATTATTATTTTTTTTTTTTAATTTAATTATTTATAAAAATTTTGCATTGAAAAAGTCAAATGGAGCAAGAAAAACAGAGATATAAAATTTTTAGGACAATAAAAATTAAAAAAAAAAATCTTTAAAAGTAATAATTTTTACAATCTTTACACACAGGTGTATGCTTGATACCAGAATGACAAAAAAGGTTGTTTCTACTTGGTTGTATGTACATACAAATCGCAAGAGAAAGAGAGAGGTAAATTAATGAAAATTTGATTAATTATTTATAAAGAAAAAAAAACTTTCCTGCTATTTTCTTTTGCCCACGTTGAGTGTCGATGAGTAATACGCAAATATGTGGCTTGTCTCAGATTAAAGAACGCTATATGGGTTATTATTTCTCAACTTTATATAAAGTGTATAGGTGGGTCGGCAAGTCAACCCCAAACCAATTTCATTCAAAAATATAACTAAAAATGGTAAATTTCCCAAATATTATTCTTTTAGGTAAACTTTCTTACTTTATATACTTTAGGTAACTTTTATGGCCTTAAAAATTACCCTTAAAAGGAAAATAGGTAAAAAAGGTAAAAAACTTTTATTCCCTTGAAAATTATCGTTGAAAGATAAATAGGGATGGTTTTTAAAAAGTACAAGTATACCTATTTTTTTCTTTCAAATTGGTCCATATAGGTAAATTGTATCGCTGAATTCAAAGCTGATGATAGTATTAAGCGAAAAATCTTTTGCTAGCATATCAATAGAGGTAAACGGGGCGAAATAAAGCACATACAGTGTATATAATAAGCACAAAATGATACAAAGCTTAAAAATTCTTATGAACCTTATTTTATTCTATGTATACAAAAATTACATAGGATGGTTCTATTCAGGCGTATATATAGTTTTGATATAGTAGTAATTCTGCATGTAAAACTATTTATAATAGTATATACATAATAAGGTTCTTCAGAATTTTTAAGCTTTGTATCATTTTGTGTTTATAATATATACTTTATGTGTCCCATTTCACCCCCTTCACCTCTATTTATATGTGAACCAAAGGTTTTTTGCTTGATACTATCATAAGCTTTGAATTCAGCAATAAAATGTTCCTATATGAACCAATTTGAAAGAAAAAAATAGATATACTTGTACTTTTTAAAAACCACCCCATTTACCTTTTAAGGGTAATTTTTAAGGGTAATTTTTAAGGGCAAAAAAGTTATCCACGATAAATACTCAAAGCAATTTATTCTATTTAGCCCCGATTACCCCTATTTTAATGCTCATAGAAGCGTTTTAGCTTAAAACAAATTCAAAATATAGAATTAGGAGTAAAATTTACCTATAAGAACCGTTTTGGAGCTAAAACAAACATTATTTGAAATTTTTGGGAAAACCTACCCCTACTTGCAATATAAGGGTTGAAATTCAATTAAATTTTCCATATACCTAAAAAATCTAAGGTTTTTGCATTAAAAAGTAAATTTAAATGTTTTTTGGTATCATTTTTTTATTTTTTTATTGATTTTTCCGTCATTTTTATTTTAGCCCCTTTTTCACCCTCATTACCCCTATTTTAGGGGCATTTAAAGGGTTGTAAGTAAAATCTGACTTCAGATTCGGTAAGAGCATGAAACTTTACTGAAAGGCATATAGTCAAAAAGCCTGTATCTATAAGGGAACCTATTTTTTTTATGATTTTCCGTTAGCGACCGCTTGAGCGTAAATGGGTTAATAAATGGGTTTAAAAATATACAATTATGTAAAATATTATGTAAAATACACTTATCATTAAAAAAAAGACCAAGCTTTTATACATTTTTTAGTCTGAGGCCATTTTTGAAATTTCAAAGTGATAAAATAAAGCAATTATTTTTTTGAATTTTTAAAAAATCACTTTTTTGAATATAGCGCGTTGAAAAGTAAAAATCCCAAAAAAATGTTTTGATACATTAAAAGTACATAAGAAATGAAGTTTTTTGAGACCAGTTAGGTAGAAAACTTTTTTTCTGCTATGGAGATATTAAAGCCCAAAGTCAAGGTCACCTAGAGCGTAAATTTATTTCCTCGCGCATGCGCAGTTTAAAAAAAATTTTGATCGAAGAATCGGATTCTACGGGAAATTTCCTATGGGGCCTTGGAAAGAAATGTTTTTTTATCAAAAAATAAGCGTTTACGATAAAAAATAAGAAAAACATGCTTTTTTAAAAATTTAATCTGACCAAAAATGAAAAAAGTTTATACAGCTGTCAAAAAGAGAGGATCGGATCTAGAGGGCTAAAAATTTGGGAAATTTACCATTTTTAGTTATATTTTTAAATAATTAAATAAAATATTAAACCTAGAGTAAAAATATAAAGTCATATTTTCTATCAATTATTTGTTTTTTTTGCCTAAAAAAACTCCCTTGTAAAGTTAAAAGTTTATTTTTTTATTTTTTTGGTTCGTTATCTTGGAAAATCGGAAAATTTTTTAGGTTAAAAAACTGAATATTTTCCACCGAATATTCGTTTTTTTTGTGCTAAAAAACCCCCTTGTAAAGTTAAAAGTTAATTTTTTCAAGTTTTTTGGTCCGCCATTTTGGAAAATCCTGAAATATTTAGGTTTGAGAAATTGGATATTTTCCATCGAATATTTGTTTTTTGAGACCAGTTAGGTAGAAAACTTTTTTTCTGCTATGGAGATATTAAAGCCCAAAGTCAAGGTCACCTAGAGCGTAAATTTAGATTTTCTCGCGCATGCGCAGTTTAAAAAAAATTTAGGGTTGAGAAATTTGATATTTTCCATCGAATGTTTGTTTTCCTTGTCCTAAAAAGGACAAAGTAAAGTTAAAAGTACATTTAAAAAGTACATTTTAAAAGTACATTTTTTTAAATTTTTGGGCCGCCATCTTGGAAAATCGGAAAATATACTTGTGTGGAAAATGAAAAATTTTACCCCCAGGGTATCTGCTTCTACCTGGATTGATTATTTTCATCTTAAAAGTCCTTATTCTATCATGTTTTATGTTTTATATTCGACATTTTGTGTTTTTAACGCCCTTGTAATGTTAAAAATTCATTTTTTTGAGTTTTTCGTTTCGTTATATTGAAAAATCGGAAAATTTTTTAGACCAAGAAATTGGATATTTTCAACCGAATATTTGTTTTTTTGCCCTAAAAAAACCCTTTATAAAGTTAAAAGTTTATTTTTTTAATTTTCTTGGTCCGCTATCTTGGAAAATCAGAAAATTTTTTAGGTTAAAAAACTGGATATTTTCTGTCGAATATTCGTTTTTTTTTGCCCTAAAAAATTCCCTTGTAAAGTTAAAAAAGTTTATTTTTCCAATTTTTTTGGTCCGCCACAGAGTGGGGCAAAATGGTCAAAAATCGCTCTTGGACTCATTTTTTGAGCAATTTACTTAAAACCGGTTATAAACTACTTCTAGAAATATCTAATTTCATGTATCACTGCGACTTTTATGATTTTTTTTTTACTAATTAGCTGTCAGCGAGGCTTTTAGCCAAAAGCGCAAATCTAACTAAATTTAAAAATTAGCGAAAATTTTAGTTAAAGTTAGCAAAAATTTCAAAATTTAATGAATTAATTTTTCTGAATTAATCGACCTTCTTGGGCTTAAATAAATAAAAAATATTTTATTTATTTATTTAGCAACGTTTCGTTGGTATACCACCAACCTCGTCAGGCTAAAAATTTATTAACAAGTAAGATTTTTACAAAAATTTTACAATATTATAACTATTACTAGTATCTCTTACCATATAAACATTTAAATTTAAAGCAAAGAATATTTTATTCTTTACTGAGTACCAGTTCTTATAATACTAAATGGACTTTAAATATAATAAAGTAACATTTTCAACATTTTTTAACTGCAAAAGAAAATAATATAAACAAAATCTAAAAAAAGAATCAAATTATTTTAACGTACAATTTTTTTGATAGAAATATTATTAGTCATCAAGACCTTTTCTAAAAAATTTTTTTTACTTTAGTTTTATTATTTCTATTAATCTTTACTGTATAAACAAAAAAAAATTTTTATTTTAATTCACAAATATATACCCTACATTAAAATTTTTTGCATACTGTTATTTTTTAACTTTAAAAAAAAAATTTTTTTTATTATGAAATTGAATGAATTATTTTTTTAATGAAAAAAAAATTTTTTTCTTTAATTTTATTAATTGAATTTAAAATGTTATACACTTAATTTCTTTACTGTTTACTCAATCTATATATAAGGGATAATTGTGTTACATATATTTTAAATATATATTCAGGCATAAATATTACATAAATAATTTCAGTTTTACTTCAAATTCCAATGTTTTTCGCTTTCTACAAAAATTTAACCAGATATATATATATATATATATACAGAATATATATATAAAATATATATAAAGCAATTATCCCTTATATACAGGTTGAGTAAACAGTAAAAAAATTAAGTATAAAACACTTTAAATTCAAAATATAAAATGTTTAAATTTTCGGTAATTTTGAAATTTTTTTTAATGGCTGACAGCTAGTTAGTAAAAAGAATCAAAAAAGCCGCAGTGACACATTAAATTAGATACTTCTAGAAGTAGTTTAAAACCGGTTTTAAGTAAATAGCTCAAAAATTAAGTCCAAGAGCGATTTTTGACCGTTTTGCCCCACTGTGCGCCATCTTGGAAAATCATGAAATATTTAGGGTTGAAAAATTACATATTTTCTACCGAATATTTGTTTTTATTGACCTAAAAAATCCCCTTGTAAAGTTAAAAGTTCATTTTTTCAAATTTATCGGGCCGCTATTTTGAAACATCGGAAAATATATTCGTGCGGAAAATGAAAAATTATACCTCCAGGGTATCCGCTTAAACACACCAAGCCTGAACGTGCCGGAAAGTTAAAAAAAATGTCGCTAAAATCGGCTTGTGTAGATTTTTAAAATATATTTTTTTCAGTCGATTCGTTCCTACTAGAAAATCCGATCAGCTCGTCTGCCGGACTTTCATGGGACCTATAATGCGTATTTTAAGTTTTTTTTAAACTTAATGACTTTTAAATTGCCACCAAAATTTTATTTTTTCATAAAAATAACTTCTATAGGTCTCAAAAATTTTTTACAAGCCTCACGCTTCCAACGATTCCTTACTCGTCACTTTTGATTGATTTGTTTTCCAAATATGATAATTTAAAGTCAGAGTCCCAATTTAAGAATTTTTAAAAAAAGTCATTTTTATCATTATATCTTTGAAAATCTATATCTCAGAAACTACTCAATGAAAAGAGACGAGTAAAAATTTTTTAAAAAATTTAAGCTTATAGAAAATTTTTGAGACCACCTATAAAACCAATTTTCATGAATAATTACAATTTTAGCAATAATTTAGAAAATTGGTCATTTTGGGCTAAAAATGGACCTTTAGTTTATTTACAATAACTATAAAAGAATTAGTGTTATATAATTGCGGTTTACGGTGCTTAAAAATTTACTTTTACACCAAAAAAATAAAACTAACCATACGTTTTTTTACGTTGAACCAATTAAGACCCGTGTGTTATAATGGTCTACGTGCAATGATCATTGCTTTTAAATGTAAAATATCTAATCATGAGACAAAGTTAAGAATAAAATAATAATTTTTATTAAGTTTTTATTAAGTTTAAAAATTATTTTAGACAAAATATTGAAATTGGACATTTAGATTTTTCAATAAAATTATTATTACGTATAGATACTAAAAGTATTATTAGTTGAATTTTTAGTTGAATTTTATTTTAATTATTAGTTCAATTAAGTAATTATATGTAAAAAAATTGAATTTATTTTATATATTTTTATATATTGTAAACATTCTTAAAATAAAAAAAAACAAATTAATAAAAATTATTATTTTATTCTTAACTTTGTCTCATGATTAGATATTTTACATTTAAAAGAAACGATCATATAACACAGGAGCCTTCATTGGTTCAACGTAAAAAAACGTATGGTTAGTTTTATTTTTTTGGTGTAAAAGTAAACTTTTAAGCACCGTAAACCGCAATTATATAACACTAATTCTGTTATAGTTATTGTAAATAAACTAAAGGTCCATTTTTAGCCCAAAATGACCAATTTTCTAAATTATTGCTAAAATTGTAATTATTCATGAAAATTGGTTTTATAGGTGGTCTCAAAAATTTTCTACAAGCTTAAATTTTTTAAAAAATTTTTACTCGTCTCTTTTCATTGAGTAGTTTCTGAGATATAGATTTTCGAAGATATAATGATAAAAATGACTTTTTTTAAAAATTCTTAAATTGGGACTCTGACTTTAAATTATCATATTTGGAAAACAAATCAATCAAAAGTGATGAGTAAGGAATCGTTGGAAGCGTGAGGCTTGTAAAAAATTTTTGAGACCTATAGAAGTTATTTTTATGAAAAAAAAAAATTTTGGTGGCAATTTAAAAGTCATTAAGTTTAAAAAAAACTTAAAATACGCATTATAGGTCCCATGAAAGTCCGGCAGACGAGCTGATCGGATTTTCTAGTAGGAACGAATCAACTGAAAAAAATATATTTTAAAAATCTACACAAGCCGATTTTAGCGACATTTTTTTTAACTTTCCGGCACGTTCACGCTTGGTGTGTAAACCTGAAATAATTATTTTCATCCTGAAAGTGCTTATTTTATCATGTTTTTAGCTTTTTATCGACATTTTGTGTTTTTAACGCTGTCATTCCCGTAAATTGTTAGACTGTGCGAAGCACAGTCTATACCCGCGAAAAGATGTCGCTCTTGTGCGCACTCGTTAAGGTCACAGTGATCTCCGATTAGGTTCAAAATTTATATATAAGTTAGATATAAGACCAACATGAACTGTATTGATTTTGAGCCAAATCGAAAATATTGTACCGAAATTATTATCAATTTACGGGAATAACAGCGTTAAAAACACAAAATGTCGATTATACGACATAAAACATGATATAATAAGCACTTTCAGGAAGAAAATAATCATTCCAGGTTGTAGCGGATATCCTGGAGGTATAATTTTTTATTTTCCGCACAAATATATTTTCCGATTTTCCAAGATGGCGGTTCGATAAATTTGAAAAAATGAACTTTTAATTTTACAAGGGGGTTTTTTAGGGCAAAAAGAACATATATTCGCTAGAAAATATGCAATTTTTCAACCCTAAGTATTTCCCAATTTTCCAAGATGGCGGACGAAGAAACTTGAAAAAATGAACTTTTAACTTTACAAGGGGGTTTTTTAGGGCAAAAAAAACGAATATTCAACAGAAAATATCATATTTTTCAACCATAAATATTTTCCGATTTTCCAAGATGGCGGACCAAAAAACTTGAAAAATAAACTAAAATAGCATTTTAATTTTACAAAGGAATTTTTTAGGGCAAAAAAAACGAATATTCAACAGAAAATATTTAGTTTTTTAACCTAAAAAATTTTCTGATTTTTCGATTTAGCGGACCCGTTTTTCCAAGATAGCCGACCTAGAAAATTGAAAAAATGAACTTTAAACTTTACAAAGGAGGTTTTAAGAACAAACAAATCAAATATTCGATGAAAAATATTCAATTTTTTAACCTAAAAAATTTTTTGATTTTCCAAGATAACGAACCAAAAAACTTGAAAAAATGAACTATTAACTTTACATAGGAGTTTTTTAGGGCAAGAAAAACAAATATTCGGTAGAAAATATCAAATTATCATATTATATATATCATACAAAATATCAAATAACAAAATATCATATTATGTTTAATTTTATGAATTATAAAATAATGAAAAGTCTATATAATTCCGAAAGTTTACTATTAGAGACCGCTAGCGTCGTGCTTTATTATGATGTTTGTAATTAAATGAAGATTATAATATTTTATTTTGATAACTTAATGTATATTTATTATGTTATGGTGGTCATAGATATATTTATTTGATTTTATTGTTTTATTAATTGTGAGAGTACTTTAATTTAAAAAAAAAATTTTATATGTAGTTAAACCTGTGTTAAAATATGAAAATATGTTTCATTGTATATTATATGAATGGGTAAGCTATAACAATTGCTGATAAATTTTTTTTTTCGTAATATTAATAAATGATTGTTTTATTTATTTAGATTTGATTAAAATCGAAATGTCTTTCAAAGACATTCAAAGACTTTTCTCTTAACAAAAAATTTAATATTTAATTTTTGTGATTTAGATAAATTAATTCCTAAGTAAGTATTTTAATTTATTTATTTTATTTTATCAACTTTAATATTTCACAAAAAAATTTTTTTTTCTTTAATATTTCAACTCCAGAGGGTATAAGTGATTTCAATAGACGAGCCAACAAAATTAAAAAAGCACTTATTTGGCTCAAAATTAATAACATTTGTTACAAAAATATAGAAATAGACGAAGAAGTTTTACGAATCTTACCAAATAATGGTAATGTAATAAACGACATAGAAAATTTGAATGTAAATGACAATAATCTGAATACTGATTATTCTGAAGTGAACCAAACAAACACCGAAATAAATTTAACAGAATCCAACATTCCTAATATCACAATGATTAATGAAAATAAAGCAATCAACTCTGAATTACATCTCGATTACCCATCATTAGAAAATGAACCAATTAATGAATTCACTTCAGAAGGATACATAACTTGTGCATTTCCACATTTATTTCCAAGAGGAGTTGCAGATTTCTTACAAGCACGTGAAATACGTGTTACCTTAGATCAATATTTTAAACACCTTATGAAATATAAAGATCAAAGATTCGCAAAAGATCCTAGATTTCGATTTTTTGCAATGAACACCACAATGCGTCATGGTTTATTACAAAAAGCAGGAGTTTATATAAGAAAATCAAAGTTAGAAGACATGAAAATTAATGAATTAAAAATCAAATTAATAAACGATAAAAATTTTTGGAAACATATAATGGTTTACGCAGCAAAAGTAAGATCTACAAACAGCTATTGGTATCAAGGAAGTGATGAACTATTAACCATGGTTAAACAAATTAAAAAACCAACAATTTTTTTTACTTTAAGTGCAGCAGATCATCAATGGAATTCATTGTTTAAATTACTATGTCCCGATACAGATCCAAATACTATTGATGATCAACAACGTAAAAAATTTTTTTTTTTTTTTTTTTTATTTTAACTGACATATACCCACGTAGGGTATCCCAAGAAGCTTCTAGGAGAAGCCTGTGCTGGGGCAGTTGCGGAGCAGCCGACTTTTTAAGATCTTAAACTGAACTTGTATTCACCCGAACATCGTCAATTAATAATTAATTATTCATTAATTATTAATTAAAAATATCCGTGACACAGGAAAACTGCAGAAAACCTATGCCAAGAACAGCCGGATACATGTTTTCTACATAGTGTTCGATTTTTCTTTTAAACACTATGTCGAAAACACGATCCTGACCAAACAGCGTATAACGTCAGTACAAACTCTACACGAAAAACCCATCCGGATACCAACCGCACTCATCTTTGCTTAACTTTTATAAGCAAACATATAGAGTTTATGCTACCGCGCTACGAAGCTGGTATACCACGTAAAAAATTAATTTAAGAAAATCCATTAATTGTCAGCTATTTTTTTAAAGAAAGACTTAATAATTTTATGAAATATGTAATAAAAACATTATTTGAAGTATCCGACTTCTGGTATTGTTGAGAATGGCAATTTAGAGGATCACCACATATTCATGGAATTTTTTGGTTATCAAACGCGCCATTATTTAATTATAAAATTCTAACACCAGAAGAAAGAGAAAAACTTTGCCGTTACTTCGATGATTTTTGTTTTGCAATAAATCCTAAACATGATGTAGGAATTAATCATCCTGCATGTCAAAATTTTTCTGACATTCCAACAGATAATCTGGAAAATGATTTAATTTATTTATTAAATAGATTACAACGTTATAAGATGCATGGTAAACACTGTATAAGATACAAATATAAAAGCAAAATTTTAACGTGCCGTTTTAATTTCCTTCAACAAGAAAGAAAAGAAAGCATTATTGATGATTCAGACGGATATTTACGATATCATCCTAAACGTAATGATCCACTCATACAAAAATACAATCCAATCATAACATCTATTTGGAGGGCAAATACTGATTTTTCGCCGATTGCATCAGAAGAATCAACTTATTATTATATTGCTAAATATGCATCCAAAAGTGAAAAAATCGCAAATGTTTTACAACAGTGCTTACAGGATATTTGTGCATCCATGTCAGATTCACTATTAGCAAAATCAGCAATTCAAAAATTATTCATTTCTGCATTACATGAAAGAGACTACAGTGCTCAAGAAGTAGTACATTTGTTAATGAGTTGGCCTCTATATCACAGTTCACGGAGTTACATCAATTTAGTAATTCAAGATGACGATTGGATACAAATAAAGGTGAATATATAATTCCTTACTAGAAATATTAATAACAATTTTACTAATTATTTAAACATCTTTAAAATAAAATGAACCTATGTAATTAAACAATACTTATTTGATGGAACTGTAACTCTTATAATTATATTTTAAATTTAGACATATTTTACGTATCCTGAGGTTTTATCCAAGGGATACGTAAATATAAATAATTATGAATATATGAAATATAAGTTTATCCTGGGGATATTGACTGCCCCAGGTATTTTAATAAAGTTGGTATGGTTATATTATTTGGTTGGTTTATAGTTGATGTATTTGTAGATGAGTTCGGGTTCGATCTAAGCTGGATGAACTTAACCTGAGGCTAAGTTCTTAATTACAGAAGAAATTGTCACAATAATAACTGATAACTGATTTGACATATAACTTTCACTTTATTGATTATAAGTATATATAATAAAACTGTCTAAGTCTTTAAGTCAAATGAATTATAAAAGATACTTAATAACGGGAGTTAGTACTCTAATTAACGATTGTTATGATTCTAAAGAATGCAATTTGGGCGCCTGAAGGGCAATATATAATCTAAAATGAATCTGCCCATATAGCGAGATTTTTGGGGAAACGTCCAATACAAAAAAGCGTCGGTCTCGTCACGTCCAATTAGCGAAGGCGTCCCTAATTATTACTAAGAATCGTGAGGTGGGATTTATGCAGTTTATAACGCCTATAAATCCCTACTAATTTATGTCATATCTGACTTTTGTCCCACGCTATTGTGCTAGATCAGCATCAGCAGAAATGCACCTGCGGGTTCCTATGTCGTCTGTAACATTAATACAGCTATCGGATATAGGGTTTACTATTTATATATATATATCAAATGTTAGGCATATCAATTTTGACCTACCATACGTAACATCTCCCTCCCCTCATTCCAATCGTCCCGATTGGGTCAGGTGGGGGGGGGGGGGGGTGGGGCTGAAGGCAGGGTTTCAAGGGGGTGGTAATTATAATTTTAAAATTTTCTGTCATTTGTCTTTGTCAATACATAAGATTATACAATATAAGTACCTAAAATTATGATTATAATAATAGTTGAACTAAAAAAATTACAATGATAAAAAATTTTAAAGTTTTGCTTAACATATTTTAAGAAATATAATATTATTCAATCAAATTTTTAAAAGAAATGACATAATTTACTTAATTAATTGAAATAGTAAATGTATAATATGTAATATGATAATTTATAATAGAACTGGATTCAGTACTGATAAAAAATATCTAGACTAACAATTATTATTTTTTTTGTAGTATTTATTATTTTTTTATGATAGTGTAAAATGATGTTCTTAAAATTAAAACTTTCGTTAGATAAAAATAAAATTATAATAAAAAATTTTTTTTTTTTATTTTTTTTTTTTTAAGTATTTTGATGTTTATAAAAATGCGTTTATTTTGTAGAAATTGCTTCTATATTAAAATCGTATTTAAAACAATTTATGAAATCTATAAAAACTTATGACTAATTTTTGTACCCTAAATAAATTTTCTTTTTTCTTTTGCTTCCGCAATCTCTGAGACATTGTATATTATTTTGGTTAATGTATTATTATTTATACGTTGATAAATGGTAAAAAGTAAAATTAAAAAAATTTTTAATTTGCCAATTGTTTCAAAAAGAACTGAATTTTAGCTTAAAAAAATAAATTAATTATTATTAAATAAAAATATTTAATTTCTGAGCTAACAATTATTTGCTTTATTTTTTCAATAAATTACCCACTTATTATTAAGGATCTGCAATGATGCTAATAAATTATTATTAAATATTTGTAATAATTTTGCAGTTTTTGCGATAATATTATTTATTTTTAATGTATAATAATTTTAAAGAATGGTAAATAATATTAATTATTCGAAAAACTATTTTTTTTTTTTTTTTTTTTTTTTTTTTTTTGAATTTATCAAGCTTACGTTCGAATGAGTTTTTAATAGGAAAAATTCTTGGATAGTTTCTTGTCAGAGGAAATTCGGCAAAATGATTTTTTTTTTTTTTTTTTTTTTGGAATTATGTGTATTTTAATATTTAGAAAAAACAAAAAAAAATTTTTGGGGAATTTTGTATTTGAGGTATAGAGGACAGGATAAGAAATACGTATTACATAAAATGTGCGGATAAATTGTATATAGTAAAACAATGTATAATCTTAGAGTATGTGGGTCGTGTTTCGCATCATGGTGTACAATATTACGGAAGTAAATAGACATGAGGAAAAAAAAAATTTTATATAAAAATGCGATTAGCATGCAATTTTATTCAAGAATATTTAAATGAAATTTACAATGTTGTCATGTAACGAATACGCAAAAAAATGAAACTAATATTTTTATTATTTATTTTTATTATTTAATAAAATTTTTTTTTTAATAAATTTAAATTATTTTGAATATTTGTACGGAAAAATTTGCTGTTGCAACCTTATTTTTGGCAATATATTGATAAGTTAGGTTTAATATGAGTTAATTGATCATAATTTTGTCAATAGATGTAAAAAATGTGGTTATTTTTAAAATTTCAGTGTTTTAAGATTTTTGCGCTAAAAAATGCTTTTTCAAGGTTATTTTTGACAATATTTGGATATATTAAGTTTAAATTGATAATAATGCAGATATTATGTTAACTTACAAAATTTTGATATATTAAGATTTTTGCGCTAAAAAATTGCTTCTGCAAGTCTAATTTTGACAATATTCGATATATTACATAATTTAATGAGTTAATTTATTATTAATTTATAAATAGGTAAAAAAAATGTGGTTAAAGTTTGAATTTTAAAATTTTCAAGATTTTAAATTTTTGCACTAAAAAATTGCTTTTGTAAGGTTAACTTTGGGAATATTATGGTATATTTAGTTTCGTATCAGTTAGTTAATCATAATTTTACCGATAATGATATAAAATGCAGTTAATATTTAAAATTAAAAAAAATTTTTTTTTTTTTTTTTTTTTATTTTTTTATTTTGAAGTTTGTTGTAAAAATTGCTTCTGCAAGGTTAATTTTGGCATTATTTTGATATATTTTACATAAAGTATGCGAATAAATTTTATATGATAAAACAGGGTCTAATCTTGGAGTATTGGGGTCGGGTTTCACATCATGGTGTAGGATATTAAGGAAGTAGATAAGCACGAGAAAGAATAAAAAATATATAAAAATGTGATTAGCGTGCAATTTCATTCAAGAATATGAAGTTTATTTACAATGTTGTCATATGATGAACGCGTGAAAAAATGAAATTAATATGTAAGACAAAGGCCACATTGTTAAAATAAGTATAATATGTAAAACATAAAATATCATCTTATTCTGGTCTGTACATTCTAAGAAAATAAAAAAAATCACGTATGAAATTTAATTTAAATCTATTTCCAGGTACAAACTTTTAATAAAGTGAAATATTTGCTATTAGTATTAATATCATAAGAAAAAAAAGGATAAAAATTGTTTTTTTTTTTTTTTTTTGTTGATTTTAATGTTTAATTTATTTATTCATTTATCCCTCAATAAGAAAATTTAAAAATAATATTTATATTATATACATTTTATTCTTAGTAATTATGTTTCAGTTTTTATATAAATTTCCCCTCTTACTTGATCTCTTTTCTGTATGTTCAATATTATGTATTTTATTTTATTTATATTAATCATCTCTTTTTTTTCTTCATCATTATATTTTTTTATATCAATATTACATAATTTAGAAAATACATTATTGAGCTTCAATTACATCTCCCGTATCTGCTCCGAATTTCACTCTGAAATGAAGGGTGTGAACTTGCTCAGCTGTGCTGCAGCTATTTGTCAAGTGTTCGTCCCAGAGTAAATTTCTTCCCTGCAATTAGGCCCAGTTATATTTTTTTTTATCTTAGATTATATGTGAGGGCCATTCACCTCTCTTCCCAGATTCAGGAATCTAGCTCACCCCACGTTAATGTGAGGGCCATTCATCTTTAAATCTAGGGATCGAAGATCTAGCTCGCCCCACAAGTTTAATTCAAACAATTATTTTCAACTGGGAAAAATCCCAAGTAGTTTAGGGGAGAAAAGAAATTTATATACATTTTTATCTTTCATAATTATAAGTTTTTCTTTTGTGATTAAAAAATTATCCTTTTGTGTTCTTAAAATTATTTATTAAAATTTTTAGATGAAATTTAATTTATCGTATTATTTAGCGCTTTTTCTTTGAAAAATAAAAAAATAAATAACATAAATACAATAACAACTTTTGAACATTATTTTTTTATAATAAGAATTTAAGATTTATATTATTTTTTTGTTAAAAAAAAATTTGTTTTTAATGTTTTTCAAAAATTTCTATTCATTTATTAATTTTAAGACAAAAAGAAACAAAAGGTTATGATAACATTGAATGTACTCAAATAAAATTAAAAATATTTATTTGCTATTTTATATTTAATGATATTTTATTCTTACTTATAATACTCATGCGATTTTTATGGGGTAATTAAAATAATTTTGGTTTAAAAGCGTTAAAATTAATATCGGTTTGCTCTTTATTATATAAAAATTTGATTAGAATTTAAAATTTTAAAATTGTGTAAATTTTAAATTTTTGGCCTATAATTTTTCCATTATAAGGTCAATTTTAGCGAAATTAAATTAATTTTGGATTAGAAGCATTAAAATTAATATCGGTTTGCTGTTCGCTATATAAAAAATCAATTGGGATTTATATTTTAAAAATTGTGTAATTTTTAGATTTTTGGCCTAGAATTTTGTCATTCTAAGGTAAATTTTAGCTTAATTAAATTAATTTTGGATTAAAAGCATTAAAATTAATATCGGTTTGCTTTTCGTTATATAAAATATCGATAAGAGTTTAAAATTTTAATATTGTGTATTTTTTTAGATTTTTGGCCTTGAATTTTGCTTTTATAAGGTCATTTTTAGCGGAATTAGACTAATTTTGGTTTAAAAACGTTCAAACTAATATCGGGATGCAATTTAAATTTTGAAATATTGATTGAAGTGTACATTTTGAAGTTTGCATAATATTTTGGTTTTTGGCCTAACTTTTGTCTGTTATGGGGTCAATTTTAATGAAATAATTTTAAATTTGGCGTAGAATAGTTAAATTTAATATTGGGATGCAGTTTAAAGTCTGATATTTTGGTTGGGGTACGTGTTTTAAATTTTGCGTAATATTTTGATTTTTGGGTTAAAACTTAACTGCTAAGAGGTTAATTTTAATCAAATAATTTTAAATTTAGTTTGAAATTGTTGAATTTAATATCGGGATGCAGTTTAATAATTTTATATTTTGAGGCTGTTGAACAAATTTATATGTGATAGAATTTTTATTTTGCGGCTGTTGAGCAGTTTTATATTTTACGCGAAAATTTTATATTTTGAGGCTGTTGAACAATTTTATATATTACAAAAAGATTTATATTTTGTGGGCACTGAGCAAATACGTAAGGTTTAATATGGACGAGAGAGTATATATTAATAAAAAAAAGGAATAAAAAAAAATTTTGGAATATAGTTTGACGACATGGAGTAATAATAAATTTATGAATTTCAGGGAGAAAACAATACTGGAAGGCAAGAGGTGGTAGAATTTTATCCGGATCATTTTGTGTTTAATAGGCTGGATACAGCGGATATGTCGCGAGTAAAAAAATGTTGAAATATAAATTTTTGATGCAAAGTAAAAAAATTTTGAATTCTTTTTTAATGCGGAGTATGTTTATAAGAGAATTTAGGTGTCGCGGGAAAAAAATGTTTGAAAACATACGTTGATTATATAAATTTTGTTTATTTTTAAATGATTTAAATAAAAAAAAATTATTTTGCCGTAATAAGGGTAAAAAGGGATTTTGATACGTAATCTTGTAGCTTATTCTAAAAAAAAATTCTTAAAAATTTTTATTTTAAAAAAAATTATCTTATATGTCTCGGAGGTTTACGAAAGGAAGAGAAAAGAAAGTTTTTTTTTTTTTAAAGGGTACTTATCTGCTGAAAAGAGCTGCTTGGCACTACTTGGCTTGCTGCTACACGGTTTGGTACTGCTTGGCTTGCGGTTACACGGCTTGGCACTGCTTGGCTTGCTGTTACACGGCTTAGCACTGCTTGGGTTTCTGCTTGACATAGCTTAGCACTGCTTGGCTTGCTGCTTGACATGGCTTATCAGTAATTTTCTTTGGATAGTATGGTGTGGTAAAACGGCTTTAAATTTTTTTTTTCTTTCACTGGTCTTGTATATTTGATTGATTAGAGTTGATTTTTTTAGTGAGTCCAATTGTGTAATTTAAAGTTACTAGTACTTTATTGTTAATTTTGTGTATTGATGAAATTTCGTAGTCAAAAAAATTTTTTAATTATCTAGTTTTGTTTCTTTTTTAACTTTTTGGCAAAAACGTAATCCTTTCTTTGCCATATAATGTAAATGATATCTTGATAGGAAATATGCTCTTGTTCCTTCTTACCAGCTTTCCCTTTAGGGAGCCAATTTATGTTACCTGAGGTTTTATCCAAGGGATACGTAAATATAAATAATTATGAATATATGAAATATAAGTTTATCCTGGGGATATTGACTGCCCCAGGTATTTTATAAGTTGGTATGGTTATATTTTGGTTGGTTTATAGTTGATATATTTGTAGATGAGTTCAGGTTCGATCTAAGCTGGATGAACCTAACCTGAGGCTAAGTTCTTAATTACAGAAGGAATTGTCACAATAATAACTGATAACTGATTTGATATATAACTTTCACTTTATTGATTATAAGTAAATATAATAAAACTGTCTAAGTCTTTAAGTCAAGTAATTAAAGGTAGAACTGTAATAGAGTGGTAAGACTCTAAACGAAAGATAGTATTCTAATGAATGGTGGTACTCTAATAAGTGGTGGTACTCTAATAAGTATTTTGGGCGCCTGAAGGGCAATATATAATCTAATGTGAATCTGCCCATACTGCGAGATTTTGGGGGAGACGTCCAATACAAAAAAGCGTCGGTCTCGTCACGTCCAATTAGCGAAGGCGTCCCTAATTATTACTAAGAATCGCGAGGTGGGATTTATGCAGTTTATAACGCCTATAAATCCCTACTAATTTATGTCATATCTGACTTTTGTCCCACGCTATTGTGCTAGGTCAGCAACAGCGGAAATCCACCTGCGGGTTCCTATGTCGTCTGTAATATTAATACAGCTATCGGATATAGGGTTTACTATTTGTATATATATCAAATGTTAGGCATATCAATTTTGACCTACCATACGTAATACATAATAAATTCATTTTAATTAATAATTAATTATTTGATGGAACTGTAACTCTTATAATTATATTTTAAATTTAGACATAATAAATTCATTTTAATTAATGTAAATAACTTATATACAGTAATTTAACGATTTACAAATCATCGACTCATGCAACTTCAAAGTTAAAAACTTGAATTTAGAACATAAAATTTTTTTATAATCTCTTCTTTTTTATTTATTTTAAATAATATTTACAATAAGACAAAGCTATTTATACTATACAACTTATTCTTAATCTCAACTAATGTATGTATGAAATGAAATGAAAAATAATATTTTTTTAAATTAATATTATTTGTTTAAATTTAATAAGAAAATTTATTAAAATCAATTAAAATTATAAATCTTTACTTTTCTATATGGATAAATTTAAATGAAGTGAGTGCGATTTGTATGGTCGGGTTTTTACAACTGCCCCAAAGTATTTTTAACTTTCGTAAAAAATATAAGAAAAATGAGTTATAATTTTTTTTATTATTGCTGTAAAAAACTCACATTAGCATGAACAATTTAAAGGATATATCTTTTCATGTTTTTAAGAGCGTTTATGTTAAAACAGCGAAAAACAATGAAATAATAAAGAATTTTCTGATTAATTTTGAATAATTTGTATAATTTAGAAATAAAAAAATTCATTAAAAAATAATACATTTTAATCTTTCAATTTAAAATTTTGCTGCTGTTAACATAAACGCTCTTAAAAACATGAAAAGATTTATCCTTATGTAAAATTTCCCGCGGAATCCAAATTTTTGGTCAGATTTTTAATAGCTCACGTGACTTGACGGGAAATTTGAAACTTGTAAAAAAGGATCTTTTGAAAGCTGCTATTTTTTTATCTAGAGCTCCCAAATAGCAGTGTCCCATCGAAATTTTTTTTTTTGCAAAAAAATATAAAGTTTAAGAAAAATTTTAAACATAGTTAGAAGATTTTTCACTAATAGGCATTTGAGAAATCGACTTTTGAAAAAAACAGCCTATCTTAGCGATTACTTGCGCATGCGCTACTCAAAAAAAATTTTTTGACCCCAGAATCGGATAGCCAGGGAAATTTCCTATTCGGACCTAAAAGAAAAAATATTTCATGCTAATGTGAGTTTTTTACAGCAATAATAAAAAAAATTATGACAATGATTTTTCTTACATTTTTTACAACAGTCAAAAACACTAAAATAGCTGCCAAAAATCGATATATTGCTCTGGGAAGCTAAAAATTGGGCTGGTAACTTATTTTTGGTAGTACTTTCAGAAAAAAACACTTTGGGGCAGTTTTGAAGACACGACCATACAAATCGCACTCACTACATTTAAATTTACCCATATATAACTTTATATTTTTACTCTAAGCTTAATTTTTTATTTAATTATTTTTTATTTTTATTTTAATGCAATACAAAGGATTTTTATAACAAACTTATCTATAAGTATTCATTTTTATAAATTTAAATTCAATAAGTACCATAATATTTAATTTTACTTATAATATCAATAATGTACATACAACTCAACTAGAATTTATTTTTATTTTTTCGATTTGCGAACGAATTTTCGATTCCAAATAATTCGTAAATCGAGAAAAAACTTTACGCACTTTTCAACAGACTATTAAACAATAGATAAATAATTTTTTGATTTCAGACAAATGAATCAAATGATGAAAATATTGATACAAAAACTTGTAATTTAATAGAAAAATATAAGATCAAACCAAAAGAACTAAATAACTTAACGTTATTAAATTTCGCTAAAAATTATACAATTGTCAAGAACAAAAAACCCCGCACCATTAGCATTGGAAAATTGCAAATGGTGCGATTTTCTTCAAACTTTAGGAATCGATAGTTCAAGAGATTTTGAAACAAAAATGTCATATGGAAAAATCGGAAATATTCATTTCCTTTTGAGATACGGAGGCTAGATGTTTAAAAAACTTAAAAAATTATTTTGCAGATACAGAAGAGGTAAGTAAAAGATTTTTCTTGTAGGGATTACCGTCTGAATCAAGATTGGATTTCAATATGTTTTATGGTTCACTGATTGTAATAATGATGTTCCTAAAAACCCAAACGTATGTGTCAGCCCTTAAGGGCAAAAATGGCCCGTTTAAGGGTTTCTAAGAACAAATCATAAATGCTTACATCATAACTCAAACTGTACGATATTATGTAGGATAAATTCGATTATGGTCGTCACTAAACCCAAATGGTTTATGAAGAGTTCTCAAAGGGCTGTATTGCCCTTTTTAGGTCTTTTTCTTGTAAGATCCTTGAGAACAATGTAAAGAACTCAAGATAAACACTTTTTGGGTGGGAAAATTACTTGACGACGATCTGAAAATCCTAACAGTATTTCTAAAGCCCTTATAGGGCAAAGTTGCCCTTTTTAGGGCTTACTATGTGTGAACCATTAATAACTATATTACTTACTTAAACTTTACGATAGTTACATCACTAGATTCAAAGATGATGGTCCCAAAAACAAAAAAAATAGTTTAAAAACCAATATTAACTTATGATAAGAATTAAGAAAATTGTCTTTGTAAAATCCCTGTAGCCAAATAGACCTAAAAAGGGCAATATAGCCCTTTGAGAGCTCTTCATAAACTATTTGGGTTTAGTGACGACCATCATCGAATTTAGCCTCCTTAATATCGTACAGTTTGAGTTATGATGTAAGCATTTATAATTTGTACTTAGAAACCCTTAAAAGGGCCATTTTTGCCCTTTAATGGCTAACACATACGTTTGGGTTTTTAGGACCATCATTATTGGAATCAGTGACCCGAAAAACGTATAGTTTGAGTTATGATGTAAGCATTTATGATTTGTACTTAGAAACCCTTAAAAGAGCCATTTTTGCCCTTTAAAGGCTAACACGTACATTTGGGTTTTTAGGAACATAACTATTAGAATCAGTGACCCATAAAACATATTGAAATTCAATCTTGATTCATACAGTAATCCCTACAAGCAAAATCTTTTACTTACGTCTTCTGTATCAGCAAAATAATTTTTTAAATTTTTTACACTTTTAGCCTCCGTATCTCAAAAGGGAATGAATATTTCCGATTTTTCCATAAGACATTTTCGTTTCAAAGTCCCTTGAACTATCGGTTCCCAAAGTTTGGAGAAAATCGCACCATTTGCAATTTCAAGAAAACATTGTTAGAATTTTTCCGAAATTTAAAATAACTAATAATGAAATTGAAGATGAAAAATTTTATAAACAACAATGTATTTTAAACATACCATTTAAAAATGATTATAATGATATTCTTCAATCATATGAAGATATAAATAAATGGAAGCAAATTTACGAAACATTAAATATAAATAACAATGAAAACATAGATTTAAACGACTTCACTGAGAATGATGAAATTCCAGAAGAAATAAATGATGATAACATAAAAAATGCATTTGAGTTTTTATCAGGATTCCAGAATGAGAATTGGGAAAGAGATTTAGGAAAAAGGGCGATAGATTTATGTTATAACTGGAATATGCCTATAGAAAACAAACCAACTGAATTAGAAATACATTCTTTTCTGAATACCTACAAATCTCAACAAGAAAAGAAAATATATAAACAAAATACAGAATCTAAAATATCGTTTACAGATGACCAACAACAAATATTAAACTTGTTAGATACTCAAATAACCAGTATACAAAACGGTACTATGAGAGCAAATAGTATAAAAAGAGTTATAATTCAAGGCAAAGCTGGTTCTGGTAAATGCGCAATAAATAATCGAAGAAATGGTTAAGAGGATTACATTAATTTTCGGAGAAGATTCGGTTAAAGTAGCGGCATCAACAGATATGGCATCAGTTAACATAGATGGACTAACATTACATTATTTTCTACGATTACCTTTAACTTACAAGTTATTTTCTAAATTAGAAAATCAAAATGCAAAAAAATTTCAAACGGATTTGAAAGATTTGAAATTTGTTATAATAGATGAAATGTCTTTGATCGGTTTAAGAACGTTATTTCAGATAGAATCACGATGTCGAGAAATACATGCTAATGAAATTGACGAACCTTTTGGCGGAATCATAATTCACTTACTTGGAGATTACAATCAATTGACACCGGTTGGAGACACAGCAGTATTTAGTGATAAAAAACTAACAGACAATTTACAAACACAAGGAAGAATAATTTTTAAACAATTCCAAAAGTATTATTGTCTCCAAAACGCACACAGACAAAAGGGTAATCATACCCCTTACTCACAATTGCTAGATGAAATAGCAAATGCAGAACTGTCACAACAAAATTATAACTTATTATATAACCGAAGAGAAACCATTATCCCCAAAGAAGAATTAAACAATCTTAAAAACGCAATTTATTTATATCCAACGTGTGCACAAGTTAAAACACATAATGAAACATTTTTGATAAATACGGGACATCCAGTTGCACGCATAGTTTCAATAAACACACCCAATATGTTTTGCCATGCCATTCGTTGCTCGGACGAATAAGCAACAGGATTATAGAGTATATTATACTTGTCAAAAGACTGTAGAATAATGTTACGTACAAATTTATAGGTAGCAGGTGGATTAACAAATGGAAGCTTAGGATACATACGGGAAATAATATATGCTGATAATGAATCACCACCACAATTACCTTAAGTATTAATGGTTGAATTTGACAATTACAAAGGACCATTTTTGTATAAAAATAATTTCCCAATTATTCCCGTGAAAAGAACTTGGAAACATAATAATATTTTATGCAGTCGCACGCAATTTCCAGTAATGTTGTTATATGCTTTAACCATCCACAAGTCTTAAGGGCAGACGTTAGATAAAATTTTCTTAAACATAGGAGACACGGAAAGACAATCGGGAATTACATACGTCGGTTTGAGTCGAGTTAAATCAATTAATGATATAATTTTAATGAAAGGTTACAACAAATATCGTTTTGACTCAATACGACTTTCAAAATCTTTTAAAGTGAAACAAGCTTTCATGCAATCATTAAACAAAATTAAAAATATTGATTAAAATATTTTTCAAAAAGAAATCATATATTATCAAAAATTAATTATTTAAAGTTATTATTTTGAATATACATTTAATTAATTACTATTATGTAAATAAACACGCTAATACTGTAAATGTACACATACAATATTTTGTACATTAAATATTTATTGTTTATAACAAAATAAGTTTGATTATTTACTTCACTTAATATACCCAATTAATAATATTTCAAATAATAAAAATCGTCTGTATTTAGGAATAAATTTAGTGGGTTGTTATGCTTCGCACAGTCTATAATTGTTAGCAATTATCTAGTATATATATAATTTCGGTACTATATTTTCGATTTGGCTCAAAATCAATACAGTTCATGTTGGTCTTATATCTAAGTTATATATAAATTTTGAACCTAATCGGAGATCACTGTGACCTTAACGAGTGCAAACCATAGCAACATTTTGTGGGTAAGTGGGTAAGTTAAAATGGGTAAGTCCGAAGTCGACATACCTTTCTTAGCTTTTTTAACAGATTTCTTTAATTGTTCCTAAACATAATTATCTTTTTTTGGTCTTTTATTGCGATAAGGATCTGAATCCATCTATATAATAAAAGGAAATAACTTTTTATATTTTAATTAAAATCTTATTTTATTTTTACTGCATTGAAAACTGTAATAATTAAAGTTAGTTTTTAAATAATTTTGGAATATAATATTACTAAAATATTTAAATCTGTATACTTTTTTAAGCGTCGATTAAAGGTTATTTTTTTGTTTTGTGGATGCATTGAGACATTTTCCTTTTATTAATTTTATTAACTTGGGATTTTTTACTTTTAATTAGCTCTAGTTTTTTCTTAATTATTTTAAAAATTTTATTAAACTGTTTCAAAACTAAGTAATTAACACAGTAAAAAACACTCTTACGCAAAATTTGATTTTATACATAAACTTTTTAAGCGTAGTAATAGGCACAAACGTTAATTTTTGGTACCAAATACTACATTTAAATAAATAATATTTTAATTAGTGTCAGATCAATTTTAAACAACTTAATTAAAAAAATGAGACCTTTTTTAACAAAATCACCAAAACGAATTACAAACCAATTCATAACACATTTCTCAAATATGTAGTATAACAATGGTATTTTGGGGCTAATTTAATTTATTTTTTTTTTGCAAACCTTACTTTTGGCGCGCGGGTGTTCGTTAATAAATTTCTTAAAGAGCGCCTTTTAACTGACACGCGCCGGTAATATTATTGCATAATAATAATGATGATGCGGGGGAATAACCTCTTCTTACCTTGTTATTTGGCTAGCTCTCGCATGAAAATCACCTCCTCGGAAAGTAGGGAGAGTTCTAAATAAAGAGGTTTAATAATGGCAACATGCTAAATATGAACATGCTCTACCCTCGTCAAAAAAGCACCTTAGATTTTGGTGTTAATACCGAAAACCGGGCGTTAATACCAAATTTTTAGTGATTATTAGAAACTGTTAGGTATTTACACTAAGATGCTGGTATTAATACCCAAAAATTCAGCATTTACACCAAAAATTTTATAAAAACACTGAAACAATCGGTGTTAGATTGAATTATTAGTTTTTACACTGAATTGTTTGGTGTTTGATAAATTTTTCGGTGCTTACACCAGAATTTTGATATTAATTGAAACCAAATTCATTGGGATTGGTTTAGTGTATATTTTTTATATTACTCTCTTTAGTTTTTATTTCGCAGCAAGAAGCGTTGGATGTATTTAGCTTAGAGTTCGGGGCAAAAAGTGAAAAATGTTTTAGTTTATTTATAATTATAAAACTAGTTTATAACTATTAGTGCAGTGTTTAAATGAATTTTGAGAGTTTTTAATTAAATTATATAAAATTAATATTAAGTTACAAGTTTTTTGGCACGTGACACGGGCCAGCTGAATATTCCAGAATCGAGCTATTGTTGCATATCTTGTAAGTAATGAAAAATTTGTTAGACAAAAAATAGAATTTGTTACTGAAATATAATATATTTTTAATTGTTAAATACTATTCAAAAAAATCCGGTTGCGGGTAGCAACAGAAAATTGTGGCTGCCGCAACCGGAAAAATTCGGTTACCGAAAACGGATTTTTTTTCTTCGTTTAAGCAGCTGCAAATGACAAATAACTTCATAAAATTAAAAAAAAAAATTATTATTTATAAAAATTCTTTAAAGTACCACGGCGCGCAAGAACCAATTAAGAAAAAAAATTTTTTATAAACTTTTTTTTATGATGTAAGGTATTAAAAAAAATTACTGATAATTAAAAATATTATTTTAATAAAAATTCATTTCTCACAAATTTTAATTCGTTGCACCGTTGATGGCAAATTTAGTTAGTCATATTATAAAAATAAAAGAAACTGTTATAAGGTGTTAAATATCATTTTGATAAAATATAATAAAAAATATAAAGCAGATAAAGTTTTATATCCCTTCTTACTCTTACCCCACTTCTACGATTTCGATAGCACCCCCACTTCTTTTACAGATCTTTTACACCTAAATTTTAGTGTTTTTATTTAAGTGTTATTTTTGGTTTTTTTTTTGTGTTTTTATTTGGATTCCGAAATTACGCCGAAATTTTTCGGTGCTAATTTAGGCATTTTTTTTTGGGTATTTTCTTGAGTGTTTTTTCGATGAGGGTATGTTAAATAAAAATAAAAAACAAACTTAAAATTCAATTAAAAAAAATATGCTATTAAATAACTTATTATTTTCTTATATTGCCTTATTATAGGCTTATTTAATCATAAAACTTTAACACAATTTATGTATACATGTATGTAAGAACCGAGCCGCGCACACACACACATTGAACCCCGGAGCACTTATTTAAATTACCGTTTGGCGATCTTCTCGTAGATGTCTCTTGACTTGGAGTCGTCGTCGGTGGCTACTGGTCTTCGTATGTCGAATGGCTTCTCTTAGGATAGCTGAATTCAGCAGGTGGCACGACGTCGTGTACAAAGCTTTTTGTACTTCTTGGTGGCTGCTTCTTAGCTAATTTTGAGAAGCCGGCGTTGGCCTATTCTCGCGAAGCCTTTTGCTAATGCTTCGCGTGTGTACACTTAAATTTTATTACTTAGATTTTTGGTCAACAGTTAATTTAGAATTTTTAACCGGAGGAGCTTATTGTGACTTTTGTTCCCAATTAAAAATAGAATATATATATGATTAATTGCTAAATAATCCGGACTCACTGATTCTAATTATTTTCAAGATATCAAAAAACGTGCGTACTTGTTGCTAGCGGAATGCATTGTCTGCTCTTCTTTTTCTCTCGTTCTTCCGGCGCAACATACTTGCGCCGTAAGAATATACTTTTTTCTTTTCATCCACCGGCTACTGCCCTCTGCGCTTGGCGGTGATGATTTATTATTTGAATTAAAAATATAAGTCCTGGTCGGGTGTGCGTGTGTTATAGGCGGGCGGCTTGATTTTTATTTATATGCACGTATATATATCTGTACGTTATGCATATATTTATGTGCATTTGTAACGAAAAGTGCTTCGTTACAGTAGACAAGGTGTTAAGTGGAATTCCAAATTCTTGGGCTATTTCACTTTTTTTACGCTTATTTTCAAGTTCTAGAATACATTTTTTTTGTCTTCAAAAGTAAGCGTTTTGTATTGCGCGCGAGTCATGATAAATTTTAAAAATAAATTATTTAAAAAAATATTTAGCTGCTTTTTCTTCAACGGTTCAAACGATAATAAATAAACTAAAATAATAAACTAAGTGTATTCAAAGACCAACAAAAATAAAATGTACAATTTAAAAATAAGATTAAGGGTAAGATAAGTAAATAATAAAGTTTAGAGAAAAAATATTTTAAATACTTATTTATTTATTATTATAATTATAAAATACTATAATAATCTTCTTATAATCTTTTTGTATGTGAACAATTGAATTTTTTCATTTAAAATTGTGAATTTAAAAAAAAATTTTAAAAAGTTCAAATTATAGAAGAAATTTTTACATGTTTAAGCATAGGAAATTCAAGCGGCAAAAAGAAAACTTCGAATAATCGAGGATTTCGAATTATATAGATTCGAATTATCGAGGTTACACTGTATAATTCAAAACCATAAAAATAATTAAAAAAGATTTTTATATTGGCCAGTATACTATCAATGTCGGTATAAGAGAATACGAACGAAGATGGCTGAGCGCTTAAATTTTTAAACAAATTTTATGCATTAATATTTTTATTTCAACAAAGAAATTATCGCTCAAAATAAAAATATAGATAATAAAAACTTTATATAAGAGGATTACAAGTTTAAGAAAAAAAAAAATTAATAAGTTAATAAGAAGTTATTACTCGTTTTAAAGTAGTAATAAGATATGGTAAAGTTGGTAAAAATGATTTTTACGAGTGTAAGATGTTTAAAAAATTTTATTTTTAACGACATTTCGATCGATTAAGATCCTTTTCAAGTTAAAATATATAAAGAAATTTTTAATAAAAATATAATAAGTAATTTAATAAAATGGACATAAAAATTTTTTCTTACTCAAATGTTTATAATTTAGATAACATACTGAGAATATTGATTCTCTTGGTGAATATTTTGTCAAAAATAAATAAATAAATAAATTTGTAGATATTTAAAATGTATCCTATAAACATGAAATATTTTTTTAAATAAATTATAATAAAATAATTTAAAAAAAATTTAAATTTATAAAATATATATGATTGTTATTTACAATCAACTTTTATTAATTTAAAAATTTTTTTGGTAAGTAAAAAATATATTGTACAATTAGAGCCATCTATTTTATATAAATATTAATATGATACTATGATTTATAATCGATATGACTAGAGTATTGTTTTATCGACATTAATGATAGAAAAAATTGAATATATGATTTATGTAAACACAGAAAAACAACTGTGATTATGTAAATATTATGTAAATGGTGAAAAAGCTATTTTTATGATTTGATTTTTTTCAGTTTATGAAAGATAGAATTGTATGGAGCAAATAGATTTTCGGTATCTTCAATTTTATTTATTGCTGTTGGTTGAAGTTTAATGTGTATTCTTTCAGAAATAGAAAAATATTAGCAACAAAAAACCTAAAAAGTACCCAGTTGTTACACAACACTACATTGACACTGGACACAATTTAAAATTCAAGGATTTCAAGATATTGGACAAAGAACCATCATTTCACAAAAGAACATTTTTTTGATAGTTCAAAAAGGTCAAGTTCCTTTAAAATCATATTTTGCTCAACTTTTTTTTGGTTTCTCAATAAGGAACCATTGTGATGGGTAAAATTTTGATTTTTTGGCATATAAGCACGTTTTTGAACCTCAGGAAGCTAAAAAACCGGTTTTTAAAAAAAGTCTGTATGTGTATGTGTGTGTATGTAACCGGTGAATATGAAAGAATGATGAAAGTACTTAAATCTGAAAATATTGTAACCGGTGATATTTCACAACCATTATAGAATTAAGACCTAATTTTTTTTTCAAAAATTTTTTCATCAAAAAATCTCAAACTACTTTTTTTTTTTTAATTTGGATGTAATACCTCATTTATTTCCATGAAAGTACTTATATTTGAAAGTATGGTTTTTACTCGACATCTTGAATCTGATAATTAATTTTTTGAAAATTTTTTTCCCAAAATTTTTTTCACAAAAAAATACAAAAAACACCAAATTATTTTTTCTTTTTGGACATAGTACCTAATTTATTTCTATGAGAGCACACATTAAAATCTTTTTGATATTTTGACCAGTTGCGTCCAGTCATCATATCTAACATATTTTTCGCAGCTCTTACAGTTTAATTTAGGGTTGCATAGTCCCAAAATCTTTGTCCCTCTCAACTATTTGTTAGGGCTTTAGATAAGTAAAATAGGTTGGAGTCAAGAGGGAAGAATATTAGTGTTACAGAATCCTAAAATCCTAAAGTAGTAAAATTTATTTCTTAAATCTGGTTTACATTAAAATTAAATTAAATACTTTGGTTTCTCAATTTCTAAAATATTTTTTGGTTCTTAAAAATTGTTTTATTTAATATAAATTATAATATTATTATAATATTAACCTATTTTGTGAAATTTTTGGTTATAAGGCTAACTTGTATTTAAAAGAGAAATTTTCCATTATATACCTTTCTTAAGAGATGCGTTAAATTATTTATTTCAAATAATACATATTTTAATTTAATTTAATAAATGTAACGTATTATTGTTTCAATCACTCATACACAGGGCCGTAATTATACCGATGGACAAAGAAGATTTTAATACGGAAATATCAATAATTAAACAAATCGCGAAAAATAACGGTTATAATATAGAAATTATAAACAAATTAATTAAAAAACATAAAAACAAGAAAATTAATGCATTTAATGATAAAGCTTATAACAATAAATATTTAAGTTCAAAATACACAACGAAATTGCCAAGTATTCTAAAAAACGCAGTAAAAAAATATGGGTATAATATAGGGTTCAAAACGGACAATCAATTAGAAAAACATTTCAAAAAGAAAAATCACACAAATAACAATTTTCTTCGCAGCTTCAGAAAAAGGTTTAATGACCATATACCAAAAACACAAAATATAAATACTACACAACAATTAGAAAAAGTAAATACTAAATACGGATTACATTTAATTAATAATAACTATGACTACACAGACGACAAAATTAACAATATACATAAAAATTTAAAACCGATACACTTTTGCAATAAAGGTAAAATTTTGGATACACTAGAGGAATTTGAAATTTATAAAAATACACAAATAAATGCAAATAAATTAATTAATGATAAGTTACTAAATAAAAAAAACGTATTATTTGATAAAATAATAAAAAAACATATTATATAATAAAAAATAAGAAAAAGCAAAAATAAAAAATAAAAAATAAAAAGAAATGAAATAGAAGAAACGAATCAAAAAACATATTTTACATATTAACTTCCTCCTAGGAGCACTTGTACATTAGAAAAAACAGATGTGATTTCAAACACTTACTAAAAATTTTTTAAATTCTTTATTACATTATAAAACTAGAAATAATTTAAAAATCTTCATAATATAAAATCTTCATATGTATACAAAATAAATATTCAAAAAAAAAAATTTTTTTCATTTAGTCATAAAATAATTGTGAGTCTATACAGACATAATCTAAAGTTACAATATCATATTCAAATGTTTTAAATAAATTTAGTTTAATTATAATACAGACCTGATTATGGGAATTTATTCCTGAAACTAGTCGTCTAATTATTATACAAAAACAAGTTGTAAAAAGAAGGATCAATAAATAAATTAAAATAAATATGTTTTGATTTAATTAATTAAAAATATCATTAAAGATTATTCTTATGTTAATATTTTTTTCACATAACTTATTCTTTATGTAGACGAAGTTATTTTGAAAATAATAATTTTTTCCATATGCTAGACAATAATCTTGTGAGAAGGTTTTTATTAATAAATTATAAATAATTATAATGATTATTGATTTGTCAATTAATCCTGACTGAATTGGTCTTAAATGAAGAACTTTTGAGGAGCGTTAACTTAAAGTAAAAACCTTATAACATAATTTGAAATACAAAAGATTATTCAAATTAATTTACTTATTTTTATTTTTTTTATTACAAAGAATAAGCATGCATCGATTCAAAGAACTTGTCGAACAAGCTATCCAAATTTTTTCAATTGTAAAGAAATAAGAATTATTTATTACTTATAAAAGGTCCATCAAACATTTTCTATAGTACATATAAGAAGATTAAAAAACAAATAAGAGAAAGAGAACTTTAACAATTAATTTTAGGCTCTAATTTACTTTTTTAAATTTAAAACCAGTAAATATAAATTTTATTTAATTCATCAAACATTTAATTTCAAAATTTTAAAGTCTTCAAATATGCAATTATATAAGGTAATAAATAAATAATGATATAGTGAAATTTTTGTTGCTAAACTTTTTATTTAAGAATAAATTATGTTAGCTACAGATGCTTTTATACATTACTGAGGTTAGGTTCATTACTTTAATTAATCATTGGATTTTGAAGTATAACAAAATAGTCAAGGTTGCCTCGCAAATCCACCAAAGTCTTATGACAATGAAATTTTTAGCTGAAACCATTCAGGAAGATATAAGGAAAAAAGTGCAGCAAAAAAATTTTTTGTCGTTCAAATGTGGTAAAAACACTCCCAACACCCCCATTTATCCAAAAACTTCAAAATAACCATTTTGGCAAATTTGAAGAGCTCTAGTAGGTTTTTGAACTACTTAATCCAAATCTAACATCAAAAATTAAGATATAGGGGTGTAACACCCTTATTTAACCATTTTTACCCTTAAAATTTAATTTTTCTTTAAAAAAAACGTTTTATTTTTATTTTTGTAGGATTTAGTAGCTATTATATATTTGTCAAAATACGGAGGGAGGTTGTATTTTTACTGGCGAACACGAGATTTGCTCTACAATAGGTTTTTTGTGTCGCTGAACACGAATATCATGATAATTTCGTAAAGAAATGGGGGCTTCACCCTTGAATTTGCAAAAACTACCCCCAAAAAAGGTTTTTTTACAAATTCGCATTTGGAGCGTTTTAGCTATTTTAAACGTGAAATATTGATTATTTATGCAAAAGAAGTCGAAATTCATTATCAGCGACCCAAAAAACCCGTATAGTGCAAATCTGAGTGCTCAAAGTGCGAATTTGTAAAAAAAACCTTTTTGCGGGTACTTTTTGCAAATTTAAGGGCGAAGCCCCCAATTCTTTACGAAATGACCCCAATTTTCGTGTTCAACCCAAAAAACCTATAGCAGAGCAAATATCGTGTTCGCCAGTGAAAATACAACAAAACCCGTATTTTTACTGGAGTAAACGCCAATATTTTGTTATTGTAAGTAACCAAAAAAATAAAAATTTTGCGAACCTAAATTCAGAATGTAAAATTATTAATTTGGGGCTGAGGCCCCCAAAATCATTGTGCTATCTCAGCCTGGGGTTTAAGTGCTGTGATAAACGGTCCATGTGCGCAGAACCACAAAAAGGATTTCAGTGTACTAGTTTTAGAAAGTTTGTTTATAGTAATTTTTTGGATCTGATACCTAATTTTTTCAAAATTTTTTCTCAAAATTAAGAAAATTGTATAATTTTTCTTTTTTTTGGTGTAATACCTTATTTAATTCCATGGAAGTTCTAATATCTAAAAATATTGTAACGAGTATTATTTAACAACCGTTATGGAATTAGGATCTAAATTTTTTTTCAAAAATTTTCTCATCAATAAATCTCAAACTACTTTTTTTTTTTGATTTAGGTGTAATAACACATTTATTTCCATAAAAGTAATTCTATTTAAAAGTATGATTTTTACTCAATATCTCGAATCTGACAATTAGTTTTTTGAAAATTTTCGTCACAAAAAAATACAAAAAATACAAAATTATTTTTTCTTTTTGGACGTAGTACCTAATTTATTTCTATGAGAGTAGCAGAGCAAATATCTTGTTCGCCAGTGAAAATGCAACCAAAAGCGTATTTTGACTGGAGTAAACGCCAATATTTTGTTATTGTAAGTAACCAAAAAAATAAAAATTATGTGAACCTAAATTCAGAATGGAACAGAATTATTAATTTGGGGCTGAGGCCCCAAAATCATTGTGCTATCTCAGCCTGGGGTTTAAGTGCTGTGATAAACGGTCCAAGTGCGCAGAACCACAAAAAGGATTTCAGTGTACTAGTTTTAGAAAGTTCGTTTATAGTAATTTTTGGATCTGATACCGAATTTTTTCAAAATTTTTTCTTAAAATTGAAAAAACAAAAAAATTAAAAATACTGCAATATTTTTTTTTTTTTGGGTGTAATACTTTATTTAGTTCCATGAAAGTACTTATATTTGAAAATATTCTTTATACTCGATATCTCGAATCTGATAATTAATTTGTTGAAAATTCGTTCCAAAATTTTTGATATAAAAAAAAATTTTTAAAGTTAATAGAAATGTATGTATGATTGCAGGCTTGTAATCAGCGATATCTGTGGCATATTGAAGTTTTAAGCTCATTGTTTGAGGAACCTTAGTGCCAGCTAGTTGGCAGGATATTTTAAAATTAATTCAATATTTTTTCTTGTTTATTGAACAAATTTAAATTGAAAATAATTGTTTTGAAAAGAATTAACCTTAAAATATTTTCTCTCTAAAGAATGAAATAAATATTAATTCTTTTTGCGTAATAAAAAATTCTTTTAGGTTTAGTGTGTATGTATCTTACTAAATAATTGGCAGATACGGGGTCTATTAACAATTAATAGTAATTTGTAAAATTTTTGATCAATAAAAAAAACTTTTAATAGAAATGTATGTATGATTGCATGCTTAAGGTAGGATTCTAGTTTGTTAAATTTTGTCGGGTCGAAATTTTTTCATTTTTCTTTTCTGTTGAAAAACTATTCAAGAATACGTAAAAAAATTTTTATAAAGATACGAAACGTTCTTAATAGTATTTAGTCCCCTTTTCTAAAGCGCCTCGCCACACAATATCATATAAAAAAAATCTTTAAACGCACTTTTCTCGAAACTACTTTTTTGCACCTGGCACCAGGATAAATTAAAACCGCCTAGTCCGATCGACTCCAAATTTGGTCCACACACTTACCAAATGTGTATTTTTCGTATGAACTAAAATATTGCAAAAATTTTAATTTGTTCGATATTTTTTTTGCAAAAAACGTAGACAAAAAAATGACTTTTTTCGAAATTTTTTTAAAAATTTTTACAACTTTTTTTTTGGCCAAAATTAAAAATTTTAGTTCACACGATAACCATACTCATATAATTTATAATTCTTTTTTTTATTTTTTTCTAAGTGCTGCCAAACATTTTTTTTCAAGTACCAGCAGCTCTTTCCGGCGAAAATACTTTAATTTCAAATAAAATTTAAACACTTAAAAAATTCTAAAAATTATTTAAAAAAATTTTTTTCACGTTCTTTATTAGTTCATTTATTTAACCCCAAAAAATTTTTCCATCATCTCTTCCCGTTTTCTCGTAAACTAATTTTCCGATTTTGCTTGAAAACCGAGCGCGCGAAGTAGAATCCTACCTTAAGTAATCATACAAATTGTAATCGTTGATATCTGTGGCATATTGAAGTATTTAGCTCATTGTTTGAGGAACCCAATGCCAGCTAGTTGGTAGGGTATTTCTGCATATTTTATTCACTACGTTATTTCAATACACTTACTTTGTAGTGACATAATTATTTGCGCAATTGTCACACCTTAACAAAAAATTTTATGTATCATTTTAATCTATCCTGTATATACTCCAGTCAAAATACGGGTTTGGTTGTATTTTCACTGGCGAACACGAGATTTACTAAACTATAATTTTTTGGGTCGCTGAACACGAAAATTGGGGTGATTTCATAAAGAAATGAGGGTTTTATCCTTAAATTTGCAAAAACTACCCCCAAAAAAGGGGTTTTTTTACGTATTCGCACTTTGAGCGCTCAGATATTTTGGGTCGGTAATCAAGAATTTCGACTGCTTTTTCATAAATAAACAATATGAAAATCTTTTAAATTTCTTAGGACCTTATTGGATATATATATTTTCTTATAGGATTTTAACACAATAAAAAAAAAAATTTTCTACTATTATGTTTTTTTTCAAGATTTTTTACAATTAATCTTAATTCTAAATCTTCTTACCTACTATTTATTCTTATAAACATTATTATTATTATTTTTTTTAACTCTTATTCCTACTTGGTTTGTACATCCATGGAATGAGGTGATAGTGGATAAGAAACAGGTGGATAATTAAATAAACATTACAATAATTATTATAACTTGCGATTCCTTTATTGTTAATATTAGCAGTGGATGCTTTCTATAGCTCATCTAGGCTCCCACTGCTCGACGCTTGAGAGGTGACGGCGTGCTTATAATAATGATCTATCTCTATCTTTCTTACATACATTTTTAAAATAGATAAATATACATATACAATTATATTACACATTATTTACAGAACATTCTCCCCCCTTAATTTTTAACTTAAAAATTTTACAAACAATTTTAAGTAAAAAATTATGAAAGAAAAGAAGTTATTATTTAATAACTTAATAAAGAGATTACAAATATAAAAGCACTAATATAGTTATAAATAATTTAAAAAATATAAATTTATTATTTACAAGATTATTGGTAATTGATTTAAAAAAAATATAGAACTTTAATATGTGCATGAATACTAATTTATTAAAAAAGATTCTCAAGGTAACGTTCTATTTGGCGCGCTCGGAATTCAAATGAAGTTCAAAAATAGATTTAAGGAAAAACAATTAGAGCTAATGAAAAGATTTTTGAAGGTTCACTAGATAAAGTATGAAAGCATGTAAAAATATTATTGTATTAATTTTTTTTATTTATTATACATAAAATGTTGATTTTAAATGGATGTGATTTTGTCAGAAGGACCCGATGGATAGGTAGATAATTAAAATTTGGCAGCACCGAAAAAAAAAAAATAAAATCTTAAATAATATGAGTATAGTTATCGCATGAACTAAAATTTTCAAGATTGGCAAAAAAAAAAGTTATCGAAATTTGAAAAAAAAATTTCAAAAGAGCAAATTTTTTTAATGGTTTTTTTTGCAAAAAAATATAAAAAAAAAATAAAATATTTAAACTTTTATTTCACGCGGAAACTAAACATGTGGTCAGTATAAGGTAAGAATTTGGAGACAATTGGACAAGGCAATTTTTGGAAATACACCGAACCAGGTATCAAAATGTAGTTTCGAGATAAACGAGTTTAAAGATTTTTTATTTGTATAGGGAACTAGGCGGGGCGCTATATAAAAGGGTATTTAAATATTATTAAGAATGTTTGTATCTTTATGAAATTTTTTTTATGCATTCTTAGATAGTTTTAGTGTTTAAAAAAATAATAAAAAAATGTTAAACAAAAAATTTTCACCCAAGTAGAATGTTACCTTAAATCAAAAAATCAAACTAATCTGTCTCATTGTTCAATCTGTTATTTAATATTAATTTTTGCACTGGTCTGACTAATGTAGAAGTGCACGTTTTTACTACTACTTTTAACTACTCTTGTCAGGTCAACAGGACCTGGAAAGGTTTGTGATATCCGACCTATAGGCCATTTTGATTTTTTTTTTGGTATTCGCTCGACCAAGCCTTTCTCCAATTTTCTAAAATTAATTGGATCATTTTGTATTTTTGATTGAGTGGAATTTTGAAATTCAAATAATTGGTTTCCGCGATTATGTACGAATTAGAGTGTGTTAGTAAGAATGAAGGGCATAAAAAATTTTGATCTGATGGATCTTAGACAGAGGAACTAAAGGTCGGGAGTTCAAACATGCCTCAATTTGCTTAAGTATTGCATAAAATTCCTCAAATGTTAGAGTGGAATCACCAATCACTCTGCGTAAGTGATGCTTAACTGATTTTGCAGCTGATTCCCATAATCACCCAAAATGCGGTGAACTTCAATTGTATGGATTTTGGGCTCATAAATATAAATAAGCAAATGTAGGCTCTGTATGTTTTTGCTCTACGAACTCTATACCTAAGAATATTATAGGGGCCCGCATTGTCTACCCCAGTTAAGCGAAAGGGCTTATTTTTTATGCTCTTGGTGAGGGCAAGATTCCCATTTTCTGATCTCATCCCACAATAACGGATGCGGTCGACACATTTATATATACGAGATCTAACAAGACTCCTACCCTTTATTATCTAGAATTTCTGCCTTAAGGTTGAAAGAATGAGCCTAATTCCTCCATGACAGGTTTTACTATGAAAATAGTCAACCAATAAATTTGAAAGTTCACATTTATATGGCAGAATTAATGGATGTTTTTGATCATAACTAAGGAGTGAAAAATAAGGTCAACAACCTAACAATGATTTGAAACAAAAACCGACCATTTAGAAGAATGTTCTTTGAGACAATATAAATCAATATATCATCTATTGAATCAGTAAAGAAATAAACATCAACCGAATCAAGATTTAAGGGTCTCAAAACTTTAATGGTTAATCTTGATAATAAAAGGGTCGCACTCAACTCCAACTTTGGTACGGTTAACAGTTGCTTAATGGGCGCGACTTTCGATTTAGCTTGTATTAAATGTATTTTACTTTGATTATTAAATTGAGTATTTAGAACAAAGATATACGTTATAGATTTTTTAATTCATTTCTTTTACTTAAATAAAGAACAGAGTAAAATAGTAAATAAAAAAATCTAACATATTCTAAACATTGTCCTCATGACAAAGAAAATTATATCTTGATTGATGAGATCTGCAAATGATGTCCAGGTACTCCCACTGATTGACAAGACAGCCCGAACAGCTACAGTTTATATGATAGACCTCTTGATGCCAAACATTTAATGTAGAGACCTATGTAACGTGAGATTAATTAATAATATTTCATATAAATAATTTTTTACAAAAATTTTTGTTTGAAGGATAACTTTATATAAATTATTTTGAATTTATTAATTTAAAAAAAATTAAAAAAATAATCACAAAAAATAAAGACATTTTTTTTTTGTGAAAATAATTAAAAATAAATAAATAAATATATTATTATAAAAGAAAACATAACTTTGACTTAAACTGGACACTAGAAGCTGACAATAAGAGACATGATGAATTTACATCTTTTGAAATTGACCTGCGCATTGAGAAGACAGCTGATTAGATGTCGTCTTTGTAATGCATTAATAAAATGGCTGCAACTGAAGACGCCGCACTGGCTGTCCTTAATTTCGTCGTTGAAGCAAATGAGTGAGAGCGAAAACAGAGGGAGAGAGATAACTTGCAACGCAAACGAACCCTTCTTCTTCCTCAAAGAAAATATGGCGTATATAAAAAACAGTATATAAACTAATATTTGATGTCGTCTTCTTGAAAGATGCGCGCGCCTGACTTTTATATGAATAAGTATGAGTGAGACAGAGAGCTGCACCGGTTTTTTAAATTAATATCCCCTCTTCTTCTTTTTTAAGATTCTTCTTCTTTTTAATAATTTTTTTGTTTATGCACTCAATTTTTAATTTTTTTTAAATAAACACAACACGTTAAAATCACTTTTTGAAAATTAAAAACTTTTGATGATTTTTTTTAATTAATTTATCACACAGTATGATAATAGTTAATTAATTGTAAAAAAGATTTATCTACTTGAAAAAATAATTCAGTATAATATAACTCAAATATTCTTTCTACTTAAACAAAATTCTGACACCTCATGGCGCTGGTTCAATGGTGTTCAAAAACTTGATTTTTAAACACATTTTTTAACTTGACTTAAAAAATATTGCTTAATTAAGGATAGAAGAACCAAATGGTTTATACATTCATGGAATGAGGTGATAGTGGATAAGAAACAGGTGGATAATTAAATAAACATTACAATAATTATTATAACTTGCGATTCCTTTATTGTTAATATTAGCAGTGGATGCTTTCTATAGCTCATCTAGGCTCGCACTGCTCGACGCTTGAGAGGCGACGGCGTGCCTATAATAATGATCAATCTTTCTCTTTCTTAACTAAATTATTAAAATAGATAAATATAAATATAAAATTATATTACACTTTTAACATTTGTATTCTTACTTTTATACAAAACTTCGTATTAAAATTTCTTACAATTTGTAGTTTTATTATTATTATTACTAATTATACATATTACTACTAATTTTCATATTACTACTTTTATTTATAATAATAATAATGCCAAACTATTGGCATCCTCTAGGATTACTGGACACAGTTGGGAAAAATTACGAAAAGATGCTGCAAACACGTATACTGAGGGCTGTAGAAACTGCAGGAGACCTTTCTCCCCAACAATACGGGTTCCGCCGAGGGAAGTACTCTAGAAAAATCAAGCTACTAGTGACGTTAGATGTAAAGAATGCCTTTAATTCAGCAAGGTGGAGTGATTTAATGGAGGGGCTAAGGAACTTCCAGGTGCCAAAATATCTGCGAAGAATGATCAGCAGCTACCTGAGCGATCGAGAAATAATATTTGAAACTGCGCAAGGAACAAGATTGAGGAGAGTAACTGCAGGAGCAGTCCAAGGATCGGTTCTTAAGCCGGATCTATGGAACATCATGTACGACCAGGTACTTAGGCTCCCAATGCCGGAGGATACTTTTACCGTCGGGTATGCTGACGATCTGGTTCTAGTTATCCAGGCAACAAATGTACAAATTGCCGAGGAGAAACTGAACCAGGCAATGAACGGAGTAGACTACTGGATGGAAGACCACGGTCTAAACGGTCTAAAGGATTTTATTTTTAAAATCCTTTTTTTTTTTTTTTGTTAAATAAATCCAATGACTTTGAGAATTACGGAGAAGTCAACAATAAATCCATTTCTTTTTTTTTTTTAGTGCCATTTTACGATGTCGTAATGTAACATGGTGAAGATTCCCAGCCTTACAATTTGCCTCAGCAATGTCAAGTTTCGACCATGCACTGGCGCTCCTGGTGTTACTGGCCTATCGAAAGAAATTAGCTAAAATAAAAAATTGGCTGTTCAAAGAAGTAAATCTTGTCGTTAAATGTAGTCTTTGGACTAATTTCCAGGCTCTTTGATATATAAAATAATATTTGGTCTATCGTTAAAAAAATAATTTATAAGATGTGGTTTCTCGTTTAATTTTAAAAATTAACAGATAAATTCCATCTACCAGCAGAAGAATCCAGTCCAAAATCTGGACTTTACTAATAGGTAATCTAAGAACTCCCAGAGTCCCACTTAGGTTAAATTAGTCTAAACTTATCTCAATGCAGCTATTTCAATTAAGATTAACTAAAAATTTTACTCAAAAAAATTAAATGTCACATTTTGAACTTTTTATTCGTTCTCAATAAATTCTACAAAATTCTGAATTTGATAGACTTTTAAAAAATTAGGACTAAATTCTTCCGTAATTTGAAGCCTTAATCAATATAAATTAGTTGTACCAAGTTAAATTAGCTTCAAATGGTCCAAAAATTGAATTAAAAGTATAAAATTCAAAAATTAAATGATGAAGGTTTATTAAATATTTATGAACCAAGAGTTAATGTTAATACAGTTAGGAATAACGCTAGCTTTTATGACTAAGTAGAGCGACAGCATAATCACGATGTAAATTTAAGGGAAAATAATTTTAGAGAAAATTTACTTTATGATAGAGGCAATCAATATAGAGACGGGTTTCGATATAATCAAAAAACAGCTCCAGCTTATGATTTAATGTGAAATTAGGGTGTACATTTCGATGGTAAACCTGACGAAGATGGTGAAGAATTTTTAAAAAGGATCCCAAGAAGTTCGCCGTTTAGTTAGAGTTAGTGACTAGGAATTATTTTCCTGTTTACCGTTCTTCTTAGGTGGAGTAGCTTTACACTGGTTTAGGAATACTCTTCCCCAGTGGCGTAATTTTCGCGATTTTGAACAGTCTTGGAGAGCACGTTTTAGCGATCCTGATTTTCAGTTTGCTTTGTATGAGAGTCTTAGAAAATGAACTCAAAATGAAAAAGAGCGCGTCGCGGAGTATTTGACATGTATAAAAGCCATGTTTAACAGGCTTGAACTTGCTTTATCAGAAGAGCGTCAAATTGAGTTGGCAGTCAGAAATATGGTTTCTAGAATGCAGCTCAGGTTATCGGAAGAATATTTCAGGGACTGGGCTCAGTTGGAATTTATAGCTACTAGAAAAGAGCGTAGCTTTCAAACTGCTCAGGAGAAAATTTCTTACTACCCAGCCTTGCTTATCAACGACCAAAAACGACTAGAACTACCGTTGTTCCTAGTCAACCACCGCGTACTCTAGCAAATTTGTATACAGCAGAAGAAACCGCTGAATTAATTGGATTACCGTTAGAGAATGAAGAAATTTTAGCTCATGTGACATATCAGAATAAGAACCCAAGTTATGTAAAATCGGGTCGGTCTGATAACAGATGTTATAATTGTGGAGATCTTGGACATTTCGCGAGTGATTGTAAAGGCCTTAAAAGGGTATTTTGTTTTAACTGTGGTACTCGAGGAGTTACGCGTCGAACCTGCTGTAAATGTCCAAAGATTAAATTATAAGAAATTATATTTTGTAATTATTGTGGTTAACCGGCTTTAATCGAGAAAATTGCCCTGATTGTCTGAAAACTTGCTCATAAAAGCAGTATCGTTAAACAAGAATTGGTTATAGTTTGGAATACCGAAGAATTTAGAATACCGTAAATTGTGTATTTATGATATAAAGAATAATTATGAGAATTATAATTATGAGAATTTGGCTGTTAAAATCTTTTAGTTTGGATTCACTATGTAGTTCTCTTAGCAATAATATAGTATGGATAAAAATTGGGTTATCCAATAAAGTAAAGAAAAATATAATATTTTCCGTTGGAGAATTTATAATTCTTGACAGAAACTCCGGTATATCGAATACAAAGTTAAACTTTAATAATACAAAGTTTTATAAATTATAATATAATTTATCAAACCTTTACAATATAATAGAGAACTACAATTTTATCTAAAAATAACATTGAAATATCAATGTTATAATTTGGTCCGAAATTTTATCATGACAAAAAACCAAGAGTCAGAAATTCTTGGGAGCATTATTGCTGGTAGAATGCACAATTTGCTGTATCTGAATATGTTTACATCTCTCTGCGGAAAATTGTTAAGTGTGGAAATACCTATAAAACTGAGGAATAAAAATTAAATTTTTTTTACTTGGGTTTATGGAAGATATGTTGACAGAGTATCCATGAAATTAAAGGGGTATCGTTATCGTTCAGGTTTAACGTTACTGTATAAGTGGGTGGTCGTAGTTCTATATATAAGTAGGGAACTTGAAGATCTTGCTTCCTTTAGAGAAATTCAGGTCAAGAAAAAGGGAACAATATCAGTTGATTTTACAAAAATTTTCCTTACATACGTATACAAGTAATATTAATTTTGAATTGCAATGGCACATCTCAGACGTTAGTATAATTTAAGCAATGTAAAATAGAATTTAAAAATAAGTGTGTTATATTCTAAGCATGTTATCAGGCTATCGATAAATTCTCAGTATATCGCTGTTTGCTACAGTAAATCGTAAGGTCACGAAATGTTATAGAGTATCGATTTTATAAATAGATAAATAAATATTATTTTTGAATATCGGCATTTAAAAATTTTAAAAGCATAACTTTACAAATTTCTGTTAGATGCTGAAAATGTAAACAACAAATTTTAAAGTAATTTAAATTAAGTTAGGTTTAAGAATTGGTAAATAAAAGTAAAATAAAATTCTTTTGCCACTGATCCGCGTTAAATATTAATACATTATGGATGGTTTTATATAAGGGTTACGTTAATTATATCCGGGGTTATCTTAGGGTATTTAAAGGGTAAAATAAATTAATTTTTCTGATTAAAGAACCTTGCGTTTTTATGAATTGGATATACAATCGTACTGGCCTCTGAAGGCGCGGTTCAGTAGCTCTCTCTTAGGACTTGGGCACTGACATAGTAAAAAAAAAAAATTTTCTTTTTGTTTTAGTTTTAATGAATAATTAAAGAATAGAATTAAGTTTTGTAACTATCACTGACAAAATGGAAGGGTCTTTGATAAGTTTTAGATTCATTTTAGGAATTTGCAACACTCATTAACAAAATGGAAGGGTTCTTGAGTTGTTTTAGAGTCAATTTGCAACTATCAAGAACAAAATGGAAGGGTTCTTGCATAGTAACTGTCGCTGGACAAAATGGCCGGTCCTCGAACAGTTTTAGAATCAATTTTGGGTGTAACTTCCGAAGAACGAAATGGACGGTTCTAGGATAATTTAGGTTAGAAATCTTCGGGGCAGCTAATAGGGGAGTAGGTTTAGCCGATATCGGCCCTAGGCACTGCGAAGTCAAGTATTACTTGTTATTTAAAAAAAAACCGTGGAGGGGGCGACGCGAGTCAAACTCTTTAGGGCCTTTTGTTTCAACATTTGACCAAGGGGTGATTGGACGAAAGGGTACAGCATTCAAGCTAGATTGTATATTAAAGGATAAATAAATTCAGCGTAAAGAAAAGTCTTACGCCTTTTCTTCCCCAGGGAGAGGAGAGTTGTGACAAGGTGAAATTCCCCGTGTCACAATTTTCCTTATGGGAATTGAGTCCGGTTTCGGACTAGCGCCCCTGGTGTTGAAAGGCAAAAATGCAATAACATAAAGTTCCGCACCAGCGCCACTGGTGCTCATAAGTTTAAAATATAAATTCACATAAACGAAATAGAGCGGGGATAATATAGAGTGGGAATAGTAAGCTTGTTAAGTTTTATTTAATATTTTAAAATAATTTTTTTTAATGAATACTAACTTAAAAGAGTCTCTGGTTTTCGTTAAGTAAATGGCTTTTCGAAAATAAATGGTTTCTCGAATTTTAAAATAATATTAACATAAAGGGTTTCCGTATTATAAAAAGTTAACAAAATGGTTTCTCGAATTATAAAATAATATTTACATAAAGGCTTTCCGTATTATAAAAAGTTAATAAAATGGTTTCTCGAGTTATAAAATAATATTAACATAAAGGCTTTCCGTATTATAAAAAGTTAACAAAAAGGTTTACAAAATGATTTCCCGTATATAAGTTTTCCCGTATATAAGCTAATTTTCGAAAATTAGCTATTAGTCAGCTAATAAGTTAAGTAATTAAAATTGCTGAAACCATGGAATATCGCTTAAGAACTCAAAAATTAATTTATTGTTAAAATTTTAGTCTTTAGACTAAGTGTGAGCTCTCTGAAAATTAAAATAATATTTGGTCTACCGTTAATGCAATAATTTAATGATGCGGCTATCGTTAAATGTTAAATAATATTTAAAAATGGAATGGTTCCTGTTGTACGTATAATTTTCCAGTTTAAATTAAATAAAACGTTCAAATTTACCAAAGTATTTTAATCATAATCTAGCTAAAATCACTAAAATTGAACAATAAATTTACTTATGAGGGTTAAATGTTAGAATTTAAGATTTATGCTCGTTCAGAAATTTCAGTAAAATTTTGAAATACAAAATATTAAGAATAAATTACATTAAAAGCTACTTTATACTAAGATGCTAAAATTATGTAATAAGGAAAATAGTACAAACAAGTTTAAATTAGCCTTTAAGCGCGTGGAACAAAATTTCAGTACTTGAAGTCCAAAATATTTTAGTAAAATTTTAAAATAAGATAAATTTTGGATATGGAAAGGTCTCAATCCATCCACAAAACAAAAAAATAACCTTAAATCCACGCTCAAAAAAGTCTACAAATTTAAATATTTTTGCAATATTATCCTCCAAAATTATTTAGAAACTCACTTTAGGTATTCCAGTATTCAGTGCAGTAAAAAAAAAAATAAAAAATTTAATTCAAATATAAAAATAAAATTTCTTTTGTGGATGAAGGTTATAATTTTATTTTTTATGGATGGATTGAGATCTTTCGTTTGGATTGTTTTTGAAGGATTTATGGTAAAAGTGAGGAATTAATAAAGAATAAAACACTGTTCTGAATTTAACATAACTCGCGTTTTTATTGTAAAACATTTGCTTTAGATAGTAAATTCATATACATTCAATTAAAGAGCGTTACCGGCACGTCCGTTCGGTATGAGAGCTCGAACGGGAAGAAGGAGAAAAACGAGTAGCAACGCATACATACAGATATATTTATTCTTATAAAATACAAGTAGCGACAAATACGCGGTTTTATTCACAATTTTAAACAGATTTAATAAGAAATTTAAATATAAATTATTAAAGATTAATTCAGTATAAAATCAAACGAAAATGTTAGTTTTAACACTAACATACTCGGAGCTTTTAAAAAGAAAAGATTACATTTAATAATATAAAAATACGCGTGTCGCTAATTATGAAAATTTATAAATTTAAGCTACTTTTAGTATTAAGATTGATTAAAATGATCAAACTTTACATTCGAACATTCATTTCATACATCATACTTTTTTAACAATAGTTTGGCATTAAACATTCAGCAATTTTTAACGTTTAACAAGTTTTGACTAGAGATTCTAAATGCTTAGTAGTAGTTACATTTCATTTCTTATAATTTTTAATTTACAATATTTTACATTTTTATTTACAGATTAAAATTTTAAATTCTATACAGTATTTTATCTTATAGTTTTAGATTTTTAAGTTTTTTAGCTTTTATAAATTTTAAGTTCAAATTAAAACATTTAGATTTGATTTACTAAGTCAAACAATTTACAATAAAAAATAAATTAACTATAAATTAACATTCAGTTACAGTACATAAGTTGTTTATGCATAAGCTTCTACAATTTTTTAATAATTTAGCAAAGTAGTCTTAGTTAATTAGATGGAGATGTAAAGAAAAGCACCAAGTTTCGATGAGACTGCAGCGTAGACAATTAAGCTTTGGACTTGAACCAGTATCTTCCATCTGTGGCGACTAATTTGTTGTTGAACCTTTTTGATTATAGTATTTTGAGCTAAGCATAAATAAAATAGAAATATTAGACGTATTCATTAATTAGAAGCAACCTTACTTATGGAAGTCCTCCAGAGACAACAAAAATGTTAAGATTTTTGTCGTAATAAAGCTTTCAGAGTATTAAGATTTTTCAAGTTTTTCAGGTTTTAATTTTTTTTTTTTAACGATAAGATTACAAATCTTGAGAACTTTAACTTATTAGAAAGTGTAACCAAAGTTCAAGCTTGATTTGGAATAACATAGAAATTAATTCATTAGATGAATTAATAAGAAGTAAACTTTCAAGGTTTTTTCAATCCTATTGTTAGAAATATAATTGTTATGAAAGCGAGTTTAAAATTTAAGAAAATCTTTCGAAGTTTTTTCAATTGAGTTTAAGACACAGAATTGTTACGAAAGGTCAAATTTTAGTTATAAGCTTTAAGGTTTGTAAATTAAAAATATTTTAAGTAAGGCTTTTCAAGTCACAAGATTAGACTATATACAATTAGACAAAACAATAAAAGTGAATCTTTACTTAGTGGAGTTTTAATTAGAATAAAAGAGAGGAGCTTGCTCTACACTTTTCAAAGTTAATTTGGTTAAAAAACCAAATTAAAAATCAGAATTTAATTAAAATAGTAAAGAATTTGAAGAATTTGGATTTACAGATATTTTGTAATAGATTTGATTCATAAAAAGTAATATAAAAGTGTTTACATTACCTCTTGATGAAGATCATACCGTAATTGATAGAAAATGAAAGATTACTTCTGGATAGCAGTCCAAAAATAAGCGTAAAAATCAGAAGTATACCAAATGTTCAGATGGTCCAGGTGGAAAGTTAAATCCAACGTGTCCAGTAAATTTAGAAAAATGTAGATAGAAGCAAACTCCACTTACAGCATCAAGTTTTCTCATGAAAATATGAAAAGAAAATTAGTAAAGATTCATTATAACAAGATAAATTAAAGCTATAATTTATAGACATGTTACAACACACACAGTTTACTATAAATATTTTTATTTTTTTTATAATACACAAGTTTCTTTTTTTTTTATAATACAACTCCTTTTTTTTTTTTTTTATAATAAAAGAATTTCAATTTTGTTTTTTAAAGTTTTAATTTTAACAAATATTTATGAATAAATCAAAAAGGTTTTGATTTTAAATGTCATAAATTTTAAAAGCGCCGGTACGCATAAGAAATGAATTTTTTGACGATGAAAGGTTAGCGTAGAAAAGTAAAAATTTGAATATATCTTTCTCTCTCTTACAAAAAATTCGAATACATCTTTCTCTCTTTAACCTATAGTATGTTTGTATATGTAGTAATAGTGAATATGGAACGATACAATATATTACCACACTGGTGCTGCTAATCCAACCTTCCTGATTCACGTGACTTCCTTCTTCTCAATTTTTATGCAAAAAGAAATGCTTTAGTTGAACCGGAAAATGGCGACTCCAAATTATTTGCACACTTTTTTTTTTTTTAATTGAATTTTTTAGGCCCTGCGATGCGACAGAACGTCCATAAATTTGAATTAAAATTTTCCAAATTTCAACCGTTAACAATAACCTTAAAATTTTATGTCTTGTCGCGACCAACAAAAATTCATAATAATAAAAAAAAGGAGCACATGGCGTCACTGCACTAGATTCTTTAAACAGCACCAAGATACAGAAAAATTACACAAAATACACGACACTTTTTCTTTTGTTATTTTTTATTTATTTTTTTTTTTTTAGTACAATATTATATGTAAGTATTAATCTTCACCTTTAAACAATTTAAAGTCCTTCAAACTTTGATTAAAATAAAGAAATGTCCTCGTTCAACCGATTTTAAACCGGAGTTTCGGCACCATGTTTTTGAAGGATTTAATTGTAAAAGTGAGGATTTATTTAAAGAATAAAACACTGTTCTGAATTTAACATAACTCGCGTTTTTATTGTAAAACATTTGCTTTAGATAGTAAATTCATATACATTCAATTAAAGAGCGTTACCGGCACGTCCGTTCGGTATGAGAGCTCGAACGGGAAGAAAGAGAAAAACGCGGACTTTTGCCGAGTATTAACGCATACATACGAGTAGCAACGCATACATACAGATATATTTATTCTTATAAAATACAAGTAGCGACAAATACGCGGTTTTATTCACAATTTTAAACAGATTAATAAGAAATTTAAATATAAATTATTAAAGATTAATTCAGTATAAAATCAAACGAAAATGTTAGTTTTAACACTAACATGGATATTATAAATTAAAAGCTTCTTTAACTTGAGTTTAGGAACTTTATTAAGAAGCTGGAAATAATAAAAGCAATTCGATTTGGCTTATATGTGAGAAACTACAAATTTCAGCTCTAGAGATGATCCAAAACTTGGGAAATAGCTTCTCCTGGGGGTCCGCTGGTTGCTGAAATACATAAAAAAATTCTCCAGGTTCTGCAGAATATTAATATACTAAGTATTCTGCAAAACTTGGACATACATTTAAGTCTGCGCAGGGAAAAACTAAAATAGTGGGTCCCTTTTCTAGGATTTTAGAGCTAACTTATTTATATAGAAAGTAAAATCACACCCAAGACAAACACAAAACATGCAAGAGGAGAGAATTTGCAATACAATTAAACTATTACAGAACTTATTGTAAATTCTTTCCTATAAAACAAATACAACATAAACATTAGCACATTTAACACTTAAAACATAACACAAAACACTAAATGTAACACAAAACCCAAGAATTTTCACTGCACACTAATGGGAAGGAAACATAAATAAATTAATAAAAAGGGGAATTTTATTCAATTATTTATTTAAAAATTAAATAAATAATTGAATACATGTTATCATGTGGGGCTGTTATTACAGCAATAACAATCCCGGAATTATAGTCCCCATAATAAAATTGTGATTGCGAATTACAATGCAGGTTTTCAAAATTAAGTAAAAACCCAGTCAACACAGTGTGTACCGTATATGCCCATTCCGGTTTAGGTCTTAAAATTTAAGTTGGAAATAGGACTCAAAATTAAAATTTGTGTTAATTATAAGTTAATGAGTCCTGATTTTGGCTTGCCGCGCGGACCAGAGGATGTCTGCGGGATTTTGGTTTAACCATTATTATTTAGATCCTCAGATACAATACCGTTAAGTTGAGTTAGGTAATGGCGATTATTGTCATAAAACGAAATTAAAATTATAGTTCATAATTAATTTTGTATAGATCAGCTTTAGGTGACCCCTAGTGGCTGAAAACATGATTTACCGTTAAATTAGCTTTAAAATTAACCCCAGCGGCTTAAAATAAAATATAAGTAAAATTTGTTGCTATTTTAACTAAAATAGCGCGCCATCACTTAAAATTAGTAAAAATGAAAACTTTAGAATAAATGAGAATACAATTATGAAATATCGTTAAATTATTATAATATTATATAAATATGCATTTTTTTGAAATTTTTAGTATTAGTTTTTTATTTTTCTATAATTGCACTCTTTGCCATTTAAATAACCTTAAATTAGAGTAAATTGAATACGGATTTATTTTTATTAAGGATTATCGAATAAAATAATAAAATTTCAATTAATTATTTAAACAAATGGTAGAAATCATGGTTTATCGATAAAAAATAAAACATTTTATATTCTCGTTAATCAAAATTTATAGTTACAAAATACCAATTTTGGTTTATCGATTAATAAATAAAACAAAACATTTTATATTCTCGTTAATGAAAATTTATAGTTACAAAATATCCATTTTGGTTTATCGTTAATTAAATAAAATAAGACATTTTCTATGCAAATTTAGGATCATAAAACGTAGGAAATTTTGGATTTATCGTTATTTCAAACATAAAAATTAGCAAATTTTGGTAGTTTATAAGGATTTTTAAGTTAAGTAAGTTTTTTGTGAATTTTAGGAACTCCGACGTTAAACTTATAAGTTCTCCCCTCTCTCCTGTCGTATTTACTAGCTGTGCTAGTCGGATTTTGGCCGCGTAAATATTAGGGTTGCGTTATGCCCAAAAGGGGTTTCTAAAAACCTTGTCATGAATGGTCCAAAAATTGAATTAAAAGTATAAAATTCAAAAATTAAATGATTCCTTTATTTCGTATAAAAAGTACTAATTTCAAGTTTAAGTTAAATAGAACATTTAAATTCTCTAAACTAAGTTATTTCAATTCTAATTAGCTAATTAAAACTAATTAAGGACTATTATTTAATAAAATAATAGAAAAAGTCCAACTTCTGGAAGGTATTCATAGCCATTCACGCCTATCTTGAAATATCAGATTATGCAAACGTGGGGCACTTGTGATTTTATAGTGGAAAATGAATGTTCAACCTATGGAGAGATAATACTTTTTTGGATTTAATTGTTTCACCTAGCTTCTTGAGAGTTATTTGATAAAACTCTCTGAAAATGAGCAAAAATTTTTCCTGCTTGGATCGGGCTGAAATTTTTAGAAAAGGTTGCTTTTTTGGTCCCCAAAAACATGGTGAAACCCGTTTTTTAAAATCAGTCATCCTCTTCGAGATATTTATCAATATGTATTCCATTTAAAATACATGGGAAAAGCTATTTAGTAGCGGTTTTTCTTATTTTGCTCCACAATTTTTTGGCCACGTTGGCCAAACACCAATCCTCTATATAATGAAGTAGGCATGTGAATGAATGTTAAAAAAAACTTTTCTCGTTGGTTTGGTGCTTGATCAAACTAAAATTGTGGAGCAAAATAAGAAAACTGCTACTAAATGGCTTTTCCCATGTATTTTAAATGGGAGACATATTGATAAATATCTCGAAGAGGATGACTTATTTTGAAAAACGAGTTTCATCATGTTTTTGGGGACCAAAAAAGCAACTTTTCCTGAAAATTTCAGCCCGATCCGAGCAGGTAAAATTTTTGCTCATTTTCAACTGCCCCGAGAGACAAGTTTTATAAAATAACTCTCAAGAAACTAGGTGAAACAATTAAATCCAAGAAAGTATTATCTCTTTATAGGTTGAACATTCATTTTCCGCTATAAAATCCCAAGTGCCCAACGTTTGCATAATCCGATCTTTCAAGCTAGACGTGCACTATTAGAAAACTATTTCTAAAGACAGACTTTTTTATTTTAGGCAAAATTAAGGTTTTATTTCTGGATTTTGAGGATGATTGAGTGTATCTTTGCGTAAAATCATCATAATAAAATTAATGAATTTAATACAAATAGTTGTTTAATATTTAAGAAATTTAAAAGATAACTATTACTTCTTACTAATTTAGTTATCTTATTTTGATAAGATTGTTATATTCTTAGATTATTATTGTGAGCACAACCTCAGACAGAAATTTTGTAGGAGGCAATACTTAAAAATAAAGAGTCATTTATCATTTTAAGAATGAAACTATCAAGTTATCTCAATTTATAGAATACAAAAGATAGGTATTTGATTTTTTTTACAGTAAAATTAACATTAGAGTCCCACTTCAAAAACTGGTACAGATATAATCCAAAGTATTTTACAGTATTTACCCTTTCAATCTTCATATGATTAATATGAACGAATAAGTCATCAATTTGGATGCTAGATTTAGAGGAACCAAAAGTTATGTATACTGTTAATTTATTATTAATGAACCAGACCCCAACCAGTGATAAACATTCATTTATCACTGCTTGAGCCCTGGTCCAATCATTTTCAATGGCGAATATTACCGTATCATCAGCATAAGAGAAAATTAGCGGTAATAACTTTAACAAATCTTTAATATATACTAGAAAAAGTAAAGGCCCCAATATTGACACTTGCGGAACTCCTATGTTAATAGACAGACAATCACTAATTATATCTCCATCCTTAACTGCAAAGTGTCTATTCAAAAGATAATTTTTAATTAATAAATCAGTAATACCCCTTATTCCATATTTTTCCAATTTTGCATATGTTCTGTACGTTCTGTAATATGTTCATATGTAACATTGCCTTCTAGTTGCGGTAAATCTTCTGAAAGCAGCAATAAAATCTTGGCTGGAATACCCAGTAACCAACTCCAGATGAACTGCTTTGGTGGTCATACAAACGAAGACTGCAATATAAGCTTTGTACATTGTTTTGTGGGAACCTTGGCCTCTATACCTTAAGATTGAGAAGGGGTCAGCATAATCTACCCCACTAAAGCGAAATGGTTTGTCTGGCATTATTACCCTGGAAGCTGGAAGTATGCCCATCTTTTGAATAGCAAGATTAAAGCCATAACGACGACAAGTATTAAACCTATACACACAGATTCTAACCAAATTTCTAGCCTTGACTATCCAAAATTCCTGACGCAATGTAGAGAGAGTAACCTAACTCCTCCGTGCAACATAGATTTATGACAATGTTCTACTAATAGTTTAGAAAATTGACCTTGATATGGCGAGATCTATGGATGTTTTTGGTCATAATCCAGCAAAGACAAGTGAATTCTACCCCCTAATCTCAATAGATTTTGCTCAAAAAATGGATCTTATCTTCTTAGATTTAAATCTTAAAGAGTTTTACCATTTTTTAACAAAGAAATATCAAATTAAAAATAAGCTCTCTGAATGGTAAATATCCAGAACTTTTTAGCTCTTGCGATTTCTTCAATGGATACCAAATTAGGAAAACAACGACGATACCCTATCAAAAACCAAGAGTTATTAACCAAATCAGACTGCTCCGATAACTTTAGTAATTTGATCCTAACCCTCAATAACAATTTATCTATGAATCGAAGAATATATGAAGTTATTCTCAGAAGTTTTTTCAACGATGAGTATCTATTAAATAAATCCCAAACTTGAACCTCGCAATTTTGTTTTTTAGTAATGACATTACAATTTATTGCTGTGACATTTACTGATTTGCTTTGAAAGTCCTTGAAATGGTCCACAGATTTTTCTAATGTCACACCCCCTTCCCACCAAAGAGAAAAGTCCTTTAATTGCAAAGGTGGCAGGCCCCTCGAAATGCAATCAGCTGGATTGTCATGTGTTCGATCGTGACTCCAGTAGGCCTCGGGTATTATAGTATGTATTTTAGAACATCTGTGGGCAATATACATTTTCCATTTAGATGTGTGCTCTTTGAGCCAATGAAGAACATCTGTGGAGTCTGTAAAAAGGAAAATATTTACCGAATCTAATTTTAAAGCTCTAAGAACTTTAACTGACAGTCTAGCTAATAAAAGAACTGCATTAAATTCCCGTCCTGAGATTGTTAAAAGTGGCTTAATTGGCGCAACCTTGGATTTTGCCTGGACTAAATGAACAGAACTAACACCATTGTATGTGACTTTAAGGTATGTGCAAGCAGCATAAGCAAATTTTGATGCATCAGCAAACCCGAAAAGTTCATACTTAGCACCAGGGACAAAATTTAGCCATCTTTTAATTCTGTTTAAAAGTCCTTTATCGCTGAGATGTCATTATGCCAACCTAAGAATTCGTCTCTCAAAGGGGTAGGCGACAATTCGTCCCAGCAAATTTTTGTAAACCATAACTTCTGCATGAAAATTTTTGCAGTAATAATTACTGGAGCCAACCAACCTAAGGGTTCAAAAAATTTGGCTATGACAGAAAGCACCTTCCTCTTTGTGAGATCACCCTCCAGCTAATCAATGACTAAATCGAAGGTAAAGTCTTTAGAGTTTGGACACTAGTTTAGACCCAACAATCCGAAGCGAGAATTGGATTTGGGCAAAACACAAATAGAACTAGAAAAATTTAATAAATTTTCATCATTGGCCAGCTACTTATGGAGAGAGAAACCACCCACCTTGCAAATTCCCACTAAATCTTTTTGCTTATCTAAAGCTTCAGCTACTATGTGGCCTCCAGACAGTGTATCATCCATATATGTTTCCATATTAAGAATGTTCACAGCCAAAGGAAAATTTCTCCCCTCATCAATGGCTAATTGCCTAATGACTCTACTTGCCAAATAAGGACTGTTTATCATGCCATAAGTGACTGTATTAAGCGACCATAATTGAATAGTTTAGTTTTGTTCAGAACGCCACAAAACCTGCTAAAACTTTCGGTCATCCTCGTGGACTAGGATTCGCCTAAACAAATCTATATTTCATCCAGTTGATCAATAACTCAGCTAAGTCCGGAAGTAGGCTTGGCCCACAGTGCAATAAATCATTAATTGAAACCTTATCATAGTCTCTAGCTGAACCATTGAACTGATCTGAACGAAATTTGCCCGTAGAATAGAGAATTCCGTGATGTGGAAGAAAATAGCAATCGGTTTCTGGCAGAGGGGATTCAAGAAGCGACATATGACCTGTATCCTCATAATTTTGCATAAATGCCTTATATGCTTGAGCGAACTTTTCGTCTTTTAAAAAGTTAGCTTCCATCCTTTTCAAAACTCTCTTTTCATTCTAAAAAGATCCTCTAAACTATAAATTAACACTATCAGGATCTTTCTTCTTAATCTTATTACGTAACATCCATCAGAATTGCGATAAAAAGTTTTGGAAAAGAAGTGCTCACAAGCTTCTTCATCAGGAGTGAGCAAAGATTTGGAAGAAATAGCGACCTCCTCCTGCTGCCAAAATCTTTTTAAATTGAATGCGAGACTTTCATCTTCTATTTGATCAGTAGTTAGAAAACACTTGAACCCTTTTCCTAAATTACCAGATATTATCCATCCCAGTTTAGACTTTGTTGCTATAGGCTGCGAGTCCGAACCTCTACGAATTTGGCCCTCAATTAATGACGACTGTATAGTTGTACTAAGCAAGACATCAATCTGTCCTCGTTCATTAAAATGTGGGTCAGCAAGTTCTAAACCTGATAAGTAAGTAAGATTTTTGATTTCGAAATTGACATTGGGTGAATATGAAGTAATTTTAGGTATAACATAAGCTTTTATATTTACCACATAATCAGAGAAAAAATGTGGTTTAATATCAAAATTTACTAATTGAGTAGAAGATAACTCACTGTTGCCCCCTACTCCTGAAATTGGTAAAAAGGTTGATTTTTTAGGAATCCTCCTCAGCTTTCTAAGCAATGACCTACTTATGAAAGAGGCTTGAGAGCATTCCCGGGTGAGAATGGACCTTGGAAAGAATATGTTAAGAGTACTCCCGTACAATGATCGAGGGTCGAAAAATCTAAGAATTTTGCTCGAAAAAGTATGTTTTTAATATTCCCTGGAACAAATAGTCTAAGATACGATGATAGTTAACATATAAAAATAATATTTTTTCTTACTTCATAGTAGTAAAAAGAAAAGGAGAAAGAATATTTTTAAGGTAGTAATTTAAACATTGGTAAACGGCATCGTTCTAATATGGAAAAAGTATTTATTCTTATATATTTGCCCGTGATTAATTTTATTTATTCATAGCTTGGCGTAAAAAAAGTGCTTAAAAATATTAAAAGAATACTTTTTCAATCCTTGTTTTCTGTACCGCCTAAACATTGAAAAAATAATTTACTTGTTAGTAAACTTATTCAAACCACCTGCGAATATATACTGAAAAAATACTTTTTCGAAGCTCGAATATTAGCATCGTAAGAGCACTGAAATGATATTTTTTCTTATTCTCTATATTTTGACTCATCATAAAATTAAGCTGCGTATATATATTCGAAAAGCACTGATTCGGAGGTTGTATAATCATCGTTACGATATGATTTTATTTAATAAAAAACAGCGTGCCGATAATTAAACAGCTACGAAAAAGTATTGTAATAATAATGTAAACGTTATAAAAATATTTTTTTAATAAGTAAAAAATATTTAAAAAAAAAAAAATTTAATTTTTATAGCCATGATATAATAATATATTAAATATTTTTTTATTTGTTTTTTTTTTTTTAATGATTTGATGAGGATTTGAACCCGAGTCCACCGCTTGATAGTCCAACACTTTATCCACTGCTCCATTATGACTGCATGCAAAATAATAAAAATTTGATATATAAAAGAGCAAGAGTTATAAATGAACTTATAAATTTTTTGATTTAGACGAAAAATCAGAGCAGTAAAATTATTATAACAACATTTATTCTAAGCAAACATTAAGCTTCGTAATTTTTCGTTGCTCAGTACTCGTTCGAAAAAATAATTAAACAATACTTTTTCGAGGGTCAGCAAACTCATATCCGTTTCAAAGCAATTATAGTATTCAAAAATCATGTTTTCAGTGATTCTGTTGACGCGAATACCGATCCTACTTCACATCGATGCGAAGATTTTTAAATTTTTCCTTGCTCAGTAATCGACGAAAAAATACTTAAACAATAGTTTTTCGAGGGTCGGCTGGCTGCAAAAACGTGAAACGTAAACAACAATAAAATAACCTTCCCTTACTATGTTTACAATATCCTAATGATATTAAAACGGCGATCAAAAGGAGCAAAAACTAAAATAAATTCGGCAGATATTTTTTAATTCTGCAAGTTTTTGTCATTAATAACACAGTCTTAAAAAGCTTCAAAAAATATCGTTTCGAAGATGTAAATGTAAATGTAAATGTAAATGATTGTTTATTTGCCCAACTACAAAATTTGATACATGGATATAACATTGTAACACTATAGCTAATTTAATATAAATGTAAATTTAATAAAAAATAGAAATAAGATAAAATCAAATTAACAGCGTAATAGTAGCAGTAGTGAGTACAATAGTACGTAACAGTATAGCATGTAACAATTAAAATTTATAATAATAAATAAATCATTGTCAGTAATTAACAAAAAGTAAAAGATATAAACATATTAATATATAATAACACCAAGTTAAAATAACGTCAGTCAATATCACAATTTTTATATATTTAATTTCATAAGTTAATCACACTTAAAGACCGAACCGTCATATACATGATTTAAGGTCTTTAAGTGAACAGTTAAGGCTGCTTTAAAAGAGTTTAAGGAAGGAAGAAATCTTATTTTAGAAGGAAGTGAATTCCAGCTTTTTGTACCTTGTTCTTGAAAGGAGGAATTTCCATGCCATTTTTCAAGATCAGGCATATCCAATTCACGAGTTAGTAGATCACCTCTAGCTGTTTCTTTAGGGACGTATTTAACAAAAATTTGAGTCAAATATTCAGGTCTATGTAAGCGAAGAATTTTGTACATGATGATTAATGTAAAATATAATCTGCGCATGTAAATAGTTAGCCACCCCAATTTTTCTCTATATGGAGTAATGTGACTGTCCCTACGAATCCCAAAAATATACCTTAAGCAAGAATTACTCAGTCTCTGTATTCTGTCATGTAAATTTGACGAGCAATCAAGATATACAACAGAACAAAAATCCAAATGAGGAGCAACCAGGGCCTGTACAAGTTTAATTCGCAGAGATTCCGTAGTGCATCGTCTAATAAACCTGAGTGTATAGAGGACTCTATTGACTTTCTTGCCTATTGATGTTATATGCGCTTTCCAATTTAATTTACTGTCTAAGATAACACCTAGACTTTTCACTTCCTTAACAAACGGCACAGTAACACCTTCACTTATTTTAACACCAGGAAGCTTTAATTTATCTATTTGGTCTACAAAATAACTTGTACCAAAATAGATGGCCTTTGTTTTGTCAGGATTAAGTCTCAGAGAGACAGTTTTAGCCCAGGTATTGATATTATAGGCTGCTAATGATAGCTTCTCAATAGCTTCATGAATATTTTCTGGTGAGGTCTGTATATATATTTGTAGATCGTCTGCATATAAAAGATGATGGATGCCCTCATGAAGGTAGTCTTTGACGTTATTAATATAAATGCAGAACAAAAGAGGACCTAAAACTGACCCCTGTGGGACACCGAGGTTAACTACAAGTGGATCAGAGGTTGATGACTTATTAGTGACTTGTAGTTGCCGTCCACAAAGATAAGATTTGATCCATAGTAAGGCATTTTTTGAAAAACCCATTGACACTAATTTTTCAATCAACTTTGAAGGAGATATAGAATCAAAAGCCTTACTAAAGTCAAACTGAAGAAGTAATGTCATTAGTCTTTTGCTACTGCCAAATCGTATGTCCTCTGTCAGTTTTATTAATGCTGTCTCACAACTACTGTATGGTCGAAAACCAGTCTGTAGTGGGTCGAGTAGTTTGTTTTGCTGTAAATAGTCAGTAATCTGGTCATGAGCCAGCTTTTCAAGAACCTTTGCTAAGAAGCATAGTAAAGCTACTGGCCGAAAGTCTGATGGCGAGGATGGAGTAGATGTCTTTTTAATGGCCACTAATAGCGATCCTTTCCACGCTATAGGAAAAGCTCCACCTGTCAGTGATTCATTGAGTGGCTTTACCAGATAAGGACCAATTGTGGGAAGTGACTTTGCAATGACTTTGTGAGGTATACCATCAGTACCAGTAGCTTGCGAAGAAAAGTGAGCTACAGCTAAGATGACGTCATTTAAGGTAACCTCTTTGAAATTGAAACCGTTATGAGACGCAGAATCAATAATTTCAGAGGTGTTATCAAGATTCTCCGTTTGTGATGTTGAAACACTCGCAAAGTATGCATTTAGATCATCTAAGGAGAATCCATGAAGATCACTGCGAGGTGTTGGTATGAGTCCTAAGTTTCTCATTTCACGCCAAATATCACGGTTATTGTCAATTGCTTCGTCAAGTCTGGTTCGTACAAAATCATAATGAGCTGCCTCTGAAAGTGTCTCAATCTCTTCAGTGAGTAAAAGTAACTCATTTAAGAGAGAGGTATTTTTCGAGTTAAGGTAACGTCGCTCACTAGTTTTACGTTTAGTTTTTAAAAATTGTAGTTTGTCGTCAATCCAAGGATGTCTCGTTTTTCTTGGATTTATTGTTTTAAGAGTTAAGAGGTGCCAGTGTATCTATTGCAGTCTGTAGGTTTTTACTAAGGCTGGAAACAGCATTATCCAAATTGATGTTTGTATTAGTAAAATCCGACCAATCCAGGCTAGTCAGAACCTCATTGATAGCTTCAGGTGTGATGTTATTTAATTTTCGAAAAGAAAGTATCTCCTTAGGAGGTTTCGGCATAAATATCTCTATTTCTGCATCAATGAGGTTATGATCACTCAGAAAGGAAGGGATCTTGTTTGTATGGTTACGTACTGCGTCATTGCTGTCTATACACATAACATCAATCCAGGTTTTACATATACTGGAGCCTGGTGGACGTCTCGTTGCTGAGTGATTTATTACCTGTAGTGATAACTCATTAAATATGTCCTTTACAAAATCTGTGTTGTTGCTGTCAGTGAGTAAGTCAGTGTTTAGGTCACCCATAACAACCTTGTGACTGTAATTAGAACATAAGTCACGTAGATTCGACAAAAACTGAGGATCTTCTTCGAAGGATACATAAGAAGGACGATAAATTAAGCAGACAAAAATTGGGGGGATTTTATTACCTGTGATGCAACACATTAGGTACTCAATAGTATTTGGTTTACCACTTTTAGTTGTGTCAGAGCGGGCTAGGACTGTGGCTTGTAGATTATTTTTGATGAATAGTACGACCCCGCCACCTTGTGTATTGCGATCCTGCCTAATCGAGCTATAACCTTTAATTGATATTATGCTATCATCTACAACGTCACCAAAGCGCGATTCAGCAACACCCATAATATGATAAGACGAATCATCTTCAAGTGTCTGCTTAAACTGCCTAAAATGACGCTTTAGTGACGCAGCATTTACAAAGCCTGCTTTAAAAGTATCGCATCGAGATTCTTCTAGTCATGCCCTGTCCTTGTCAGTATTATAATTGTCATTGTTTGCTATTCTTATTTCCATAGCGGTATTTTCACCCTTGTCAGAGTAACACGCCCAAATTGCCCTCAATTCTACCGCAGAAGTGAAATAGTGGGATCTGTCACCAGTCTTACGTTTCACTAAAAATTTTCCTTCTCTATGCCAGATGTATCTAAAGCCAAGATTGCGAGCAATATCCTTTAAAGCAGAATAATTTTTATATTCTTGGGGGCTAAGAACACTATTTAAAATGATTTTTGTGAGCGGAATATCAGAGATGTTAATGTCACTTAATAGAGAATGATCTATATCATTAGTACTAAAATAGGTTTTTCTACGCTGTAATAGCAGTATTTTCTTAACTAAAATTGATGATCTTAAACGTGGAATTATTGATGGAAATTTAGATACTTGTGATGCAGTATCACCCCTTGTATATACTAATCTAACACTAAGAATGTCATTTCTACTAAAAGATGGAATTATGCCACGAATAATAATAATAATTTACCACGAATAATAGATGATTTTACTATTTAACGAATTATAAACTCATATCCGTTTCAAAGCAGATTTAATATTCTTTTAGTATTCAAAAATCATGTTTTCAGTGAATCTATTGTCGCGAATACCGATCCTACTTCGCATCGATGCGATGATTTTAAAATTTTTTCTTGTTCAGTAATCGTTCGAAAAAATACCTAAACAATAGTTTTTCGAAGGTTGGCTGGCTGCAAAGACGACAAACGTAAATAATAATGAAATAGCCTTGACTTACAATGTTTGTCCATTATAAAAAGTGACACGTCAAGCCTTTCACTAGAGTAACCTAAGGAATTTGTTTATAATAAGAAACGACACGTCAATTTTTACACTAGCGTAACCTAAGGAAGTTGTCTAAAATAAAAACGACAGGACAAGCCTCACACTAGCGTAACCTAAGGAAGTAGGCTATATTAAAAAAAGGACACGTCAAGCCTTACACAAGCCTAATCTAAGGAAGTTGTCTATTATAAAAATGATACGTCAAGCCTTACACTAGAGTAACCTAAGGAAGTAGGCTATAATAAAGTAGTCAAATTATTTATAATAAAAATCTTTCAAGTTGAGCTAAGCAATTCTTGGTATGGTATTGCTCCCCAATGACCCAGTGACCCACCTCAATTAAATTAATAAAGTTGAGAAATAAAGTTATTTGAAAAATTTATTAAATTATAGCAAGTAATCTTGTTTCGCAAAAGTCCTGAAGGTGTATAAGATTATAAGCTCTAATTCCACATCAATTAGTTCAATTTGAGAAAAAATTGTAATTAAACGGCTTTAATTTGATAATTCGATAACCAATGATAAAATGAGAAAAAAAAGAATTTTTTTTTATGGCAGTGAAGATTTTTTAAAAAATTAAAAAATTACAATAAAATAATCTTTAATTCACTTTTTTTTTTTTTTTTTTTATTAAAAATTTTATTGTATAAATGTTATACAAAGTTTAGTAGTACAGTTGTTTTTACATATATGCGTATCACATGAAGTTATATAAAACTATAGAAAAAATAAAATTTAATTAAAAACATAATAATTGTAACTAAATAAATTCAAACAAAAAATAATTAATAATTCAACTTAAGCTAAGTTAGGGAATAAGGAAAGGTGAAAAGAAAGGAAACAGTTTACGGAAAAATTTAAAGTTGAGTAGAAAGTTAAAGATGAAGGGTTAATAGGGAGATACCCGATTCTCGTGCATCAATTTCTAGTAGATATTTATGTAGATTAGCTTTAAAAGAGCTAATAGTAGACGAGAATCGAATATTTTCAGGAATTGAATTCCAGAAGGAGATCATGTAGATCAAAGAGGAATTGCTATAAAGGGGATTTTTCGTGAGTTCAACTTTCAGGTGAGGTCTGTTTTTGGGACGCAACTCACGAGCTGGCTTGTAAATATTGACTTTAGATTTTAAATACTCCGGTTTGCCGTTCTGCAAGATATTGTAGATATGTGAGGCACAGAGAAATTTAGCCCTTAGCTTAACATTGAGCCAACCTAACGTAATCCTGGCAGGAGAAGTACTTAAGGGATATTTTATGTCACAAACATAACGAACTGCTGCATTTTGCAGCTTTTGAAGCCTTGCGTATTGATATTCGGGAAGGTTTCCTACTGGAAACATAAAGTAATCCAGTAAGGGAAAGACAAGGGCAGAGGCTAACTGCTTACGAAGGTTTTTAGTGACTAGGTTTTTAAAGTACCTTAATCTATACAAGGAATAGTTTACCGTTTTTACTACATGATTAAGATGAGTATTCCATTTATAACGAGGATTTTTAATTAAATAAATAATTTTGATAATATACATACATATATATTTATTAATATATTTATAATTAAAGAGCGCCTTTTAATAAATATATGTATGTATAATTATTTAGTAGTAGTAATGATAATAAAATAGGGGGAAATCACCTCTGTTATTCGGCTAGCTCGGCATAAGAAACGATCTCACTCGGCAAGTGGGGGAGTTCTAAGAAATAGGTATTTGAGTGGGGAAATATTTTTATATGTGAACATGCACTTACACTAAAATGAAATATACACTTATTTAATTATCATGAAATATTTACTTGAACTTATTTATATTTTATTTATAATTTTTTTTATTGCCTCATGGGCTTTAAAACTAAATATGAAATATAATTATTATATTAAATCATTAAATCGTTAAACAATAAACCCGCGTGGCTTTACATGAAATATTCGCGATCCGCGCGCAATCACACATACACACACTTTACGATACCGCGCTGATGTTATATCTGCTGCTGGATTCGTCTACTTGTGGATGATGTCTTCGTTGCGTCTGCCCAGATGCTGATTTATTATGTAGGCTTGTCGATGCTGGTGCAGGATTAAATCGTCTGCTGCCGGCTATCTCACTTCACACGATCGAGTTTTTATTTTATATTTTAAATAAAATCGCTACGCGATTTAATGGCGACCGTAGTCGGCTAATTTAATTTAAGTTATAAATTCATATAAATTAGGGTTTCACTATTAACAATAATTACACTTTATGAAATTATTTAATTAATGTAAAGATGGCTCCAAGGCAATACGCGTATCTTTACCAGTATTTCTTTGGCACTTGGAGGTGCGAAACCGTGAACTGCTCTATGGACATCGCGCGTGACTTCGCGATCCAGAGCTGAAACCGGAATGCTCGTTTTGCAAAGGAAACGGCATGGTCTTCTATTACAGCGCCGTGCGGCTGATACTATAAATCATTATCAGTCGATATGAAAACCTATAACTTTTATTGATCGGTGCTGCTTTTTATTGATCTTCTATTAGAATATTATTGAACTATAAATAATATATTTGAATTTTGATTGTTGCTAGGCGGAAATCTTCTGTATTTGAGACTTGAGGCGCGCGAATATGTGTGTATGTATGTTCGCAAATATTAAATCATTTAATATTTAATATTTGCTTGTAACGGGCAAAAATGCCTCGTTACAATAGCTCCCCGCTTAGAGTGGACTTTGCGGAGCGAAGTCCTTCCACTTCTAAGGAGCTAAATATGTAATAAATCATTCTTGCACAAATACGGTACATTGATCCTACCCGATCATTCCTAAGCCCTACTCTAAATATATTTACAATTTATTTACAATTTTTATTATGACTAGAATTTTTAAAGAAATGCAAAATAAAATCAAAATAAAATATTTTATCATACAAAAATCATTTATACTTACTTCTGGCTTAAAAAAAAAATTTGATAAAGATCAATGATAAATAAAATTAAAAATATATGAATTAATGAGTAAAAAAAAATCAATATTCGCGTTTCTCAATTTCCTGTTTCCAACAATAATCATTTACTTACTATGACTCTAAAACTGCTCCAATTAATTTCCAAATTTTTTTTTATGAATAAGGAATGTAGGAGTTAAGGATTAGGTCTAGGTTGAGTTTAAACTACATGCAAGTAAATAAAAAAAAAATGAATATACAAATTATTGAAAATAAAAATAGGGGAATAAACTAAGAATACTTTAATTATCTTTTATCATCAAACCTTTTGGGCGAGAAAAAGAACATTAGATACGGTCATCGAGCCTTTGGGCGAGAAAAGAAATTTTTGATTCTATCTTCGATCCTTTTGGGCGAGAGAATTCATTTAATATCTTTATCTAACCTTTTGGACTATAAACGGTGTGTAATAATTTAACTTATATAAAAATAATTAATAATTGAGCCTTTTTGGCGATTAAACTAAATTTGATTGATTAAAAAAAATTAATATTTATTAATTAACTGGGATTTCTATTTAATATATTGATTATAACATTGATATATTTTTTTTTTTTTTTTTTTTTTTTTTTTTCGCGATTAAAAATTTATTGATACTCTACTTATATTATTAATTTAATTTGCTATTTTGACAAACATATTTTAAAGTTTTCAATTTTAGCATAAAAAAAAATGAAATAAGGGGTTATTTTCTTAAAAAGAAAGATAATCGCGTTTTATTTTAGACGACTTATGGTCGGCTATACCACCGTTCCTCCAGAAAGAAGTTCCTTCTTAAAGATTTCACTTGTTGGACGACTGAGGGTCGGGTAATCCACCTGGCCTCCAGAAAGAAAGTCCATCTTGAAGTTGTCATCTAAGTAACGCCATCTCCTCTTCGAAAGGAAAAAAAAATTGAGTGCTAAGTAAAAATAATGTTAAGCCAGGCAATTCGCGGTTCGGTTTGCCTGGGTTGCAATTTTAAAACCGGATTTGATTGTCCTAAGTAAAAATGATTAAAAAGGGTGGCTTTAATCCGATAACATGTCGAACTAGCTTTAAGGGCTATCCGACGATTTTGCGCTAATAATTTTGAGACGGCTTTGGATGGCTGCTCTTGCTGCGTGAAATCAGAGGGCTGTTGCCTCTGCTGCTGCTGATCCAACCTATCGTAAGCTATATGATTAACCTTTGCGGAGGTTTTTCTTCTGTTGTGGTCACAGTTAATTTTTCTATTTCTTCTTTTCCTTTGTAACCACTTTATAGTAGTATGCGTACCTGGTTTGCATGCATTAATTTGAAAACGAGTACTTGCTAAATTTTTGTAAGGATTTTCATCCTTTCGGCGAAAAAAACTTACAGAATATTTATATCGCTTTTTCCAAAAGCCTATATAATGCAAACGAAAAATTTTTCTACTTATGGCAAAATTAAATTTTCTTGAAATTTCTGGGCTCTTGGACCGTTTAAGAAACGTAAAACTATTAAGTTTCCAATAATTTTTTAATATAGAAAAGTTTATCTTCGACAACTCGTTGTTAGTATCAAAGATTTTTAAACGTTTATTTTTATTAAAAAAATTGCTTGAATTTAACCTAGAAATATTTTTATTTTTGCCGAAAATTGTAAAAAATTTATTTTTACTAAATATTTGCTTTTTAAAATTCAAGCGTTTGATTTTTAAATTTTGGCTAAAAACAGATTTTGATGAAGCTAATTTATGGTTTAATTTGCTAAACTTTTTGTTGGCTTGACTAAATTTTATATCTGTTGACGACGGTTGCTTGTCCTCAGTTATAAATGAAAAGAAAGTCATCCTTGTCTGGCTTAAACTTTTTTGTTCTTCAAGAATCCCATATTGTTGCTCAGGATCAACACCTCCCTTTAATTGGCTGTCTTCTATCTTTTTGACCTTTAAATTGTCTTGCATCGCACATTCACTACTATTTGACATCCCATGGTAACTAATGTCCGAATTTAAACGCGTTTTGCTAATATTATTTTGCGAACAAGCGACCTCTGGTATCGGCTCATGTATACTCTGTGGATTCGTCGCGTAAAGGTGAGCACTTGCAAAACTGTTTTTAAAAGGTGCAACAATTTTTCCTAATTCTTGGCTTAGAAAATTATTAGTAAAATATTTAAAGTATTGATTTTTTGCTAATTTCTCAAAAAGGGTTGCATTTTCTATTGTCGTTCTTACATAGTTTTCTTTATTCAAGTTAAATTCAATAATGTTTGGTGGCCAAATGGGTGACTGGTCCCATGGTCTTCTATCCCGTAGGTCACACCACTCATAAGGTGCACACGGATCCTTCAACAGCATTAAATACCTAAAAAGTCTGTCTTGGACTACTTCAGGTATCCCATCAGAAGCTAAAGCTAACTCATCCATTTTTTGACAAAACGTAATGAACTGCATATTCTTAATGGTATGCCTCAGCTCCTGTACTTCCTTACGGTTCTCATAAGCCAACCTATTGTCGGACTGATGAGTCATAATTAAATAAATTTCTTGCGAATCCATATTTTAAATTTTATAAAAATTAAATTTTGTTTTAATTTTTATCGCTTAGCTTTAGCTCAAGCGCTCACCCCTCCCTTAAAAAAAAGTAGGTAGTTAAAAAAAAATCTAGAAAATTTTCGCAGTGTACATGAAATTTTAATTTTAATTTCCTAGTAAAAACGCAAAAAGTTTTCCCAGTGTAGATTATAAAAAATGCGATATTTTTAATAATTAATTGTTCCTATTTTTCTTAAATTTTGCCGCAAAGTTTTTGGAGTCAAACTTTAAGGCTATTTTTGGCTGGGGGAGAAATTTTTATGAGGATAAGAGGAAATTATGTATAGTGAAATTTTTGGAAATTAATTTTATAATTGTAATATAATTATAAATATTAATATATTTTATATTATTCAATTTTTAAAAATATACTATACCGTAAATAAATATTGCTAAAAATTGGAATTTGAGAATATAATTTATTCTTGTAATTTTAATAAGTAATAAAGCCTATAATTTATAATTAAAGATCTTTATTATACTTTTATTTTATGGGAAGTATTATTTTTAATTCAATTTTAATAAAAATGTTCTACTCCTTTAAATAATAAAAAAAATAATACTACTCATTTTAAAATATTTTACATTTCTTTAAAAATTTACTACAAAGAAAAATAATTTATTAATGAATTTTTTTTTTTTTTTTTTATTCTTGGTATTATTATTTTAAATAATTAATTTCTTAGAAAAAATATTATTATAATATGTATTTGTTTATTATAATATACTATGTACTATAATATTCTCGCATACGGCACGCTTCATTCATACTCGTTATACGGTGAAAAGTTGTTTTTTTTTTATATTTATTTATTGACATTAATTTGAGCCTCAGAATTTATTATTTTTTTAAACTGGGCTGCTTAAAAATTTATATATTTATTTTTTTATTTAATATTTTTGTGCTATGTTCATGTAAATTTTTTTTTTATTAATTTGGGTCTGGGTGTCGTAATTAAAAAGGAAATTTTTGAATTTGTTTAATAATTTTTTTTTTATTTTATCCAAAAATCAAATTTTAAAATGTTGTGGAATGTTCCATATATATATATATTACAATATATAAATGTATACAATTAAATTTACTCTTTGTAGCATCCTCAAAATCTATAAATACTCCGTATCCACAAAATTTATAAATACTCCGTATCCAAAAAATTTATAAATACTCCGTATCCACAAAATTTATAAATACTCCGTATCCACAAAATTTATAAATACCATATTACCTGCGCGCGTGCACGTTTATTGCATAAGAAATATCTCTTAAATATTTTTTTGTATATCTTCCGAAAGAAAAAAAAATTCAATTTTGTCTATTAATAATAATAATATTTTAATTTATTAATTAATTATTATTTTTAATTAATAGTTAGTTATTATTTATTTGAGTTTAACTTAAAAAATTTTGGAAATAATCTTATGCTGAAATATTGCGCGTGCGCTGGCAAAAATGAGGGAACGCAAAAAGAAGCGCCACTTATAACTTTTATAAAAACGGCGGTTTTATATCGCGCAGATTATTATTTATGAAATTAATTTTTTTATATTTAATTATGTATTTCTGAGCCCACAGAACGTTGAGGCGCCACTTATAACGAGGATTTTTAATTAAATAAATAATTTTGATAATATACATACATATATATTTATTAATATATTTATAATTAAAGAGCGCCTTTTAATAAATATATGTATGTATAATTATTTAGTAGTAGTAATGATAATAAAATAGGGGGAAATCACCTCTGTTATTCGGCTAGCTCGGCATAAGAAACGATCTCACTCGGCAAGTGGGGGAGTTCTAAGAAATAGGTATTTGAGTGGGGAAATATTTTTATATGTGAACATGCACTTACACTAAAATGAAATAAACACTTATTTAATTATCATGAAATATTTACTTGAACTTATTTATATTTTATTTATAATTTTTTTTATTGCCTCATGGGCTTTAAAACTAAATATGAAATATAATTATTATATTAAATCATTAAATCGTTAAACAATAAACCCGCGTGGCTTTACATGAAATATTCGCGATCCGCGCGCAATCACACATACACACACTTTACGATACCGCGCTGATGTTATATCTGCTGCTGGATTCGTCTACTTGTGGATGATGTCTTCGTTGCGTCTGCCCAGATGCTGATTTATTATGTAGGCTTGTCGATGCTGGTGCAGGATTAAATCGTCTGCTGCCGGCTATCTCACTTCACACGATCGAGTTTTTATTTTATATTTTAAATAAAATCGCTACGCGATTTAATGGCGACCGTAGTCGGCTAATTTAATTTAAGTTATAAATTCATATAAATTAGGGTTTCACTATTAACAATAATTACACTTTATGAAATTATTTAATTAATGTAAAGATGGCTCCAAGGCAATACGCGTATCTTTACCAGTATTTCTTTGGCACTTGGAGGTGCGAAACCGTGAACTGCTCTATGGACATCGCGCGTGACTTCGCGATCCAGAGCTGAAACCGGAATGCTCGTTTTGCAAAGGAAACGGCATGGTCTTCTATTACAGCGCCGTGCGGCTGATACTATAAATCATTATCAGTCGATATGAAAACCTATAACTTTTATTGATCGGTGCTGCTTTTTATTGATCTTCTATTAGAATATTATTGAACTATAAATAATATATTTGAATTTTGATTGTTGCTAGGCGGAAATCTTCTGTATTTGAGACTTGAGGCGCGCGAATATGTGTGTATGTATGTTCGCAAATATTAAATAATTTAATATTTAATATTTGCTTGTAACGGGCAAAAATGCCTCGTTACACATTTCATATCAGAGTCATAAAAAATACCAAGATTATTTACTGATTTAGAAAGTTTAATATTTACTCCACCAAAATAAAATGAGTTGTTGGAATTATAAAAATCATTAACATTTTTACCGAACAGAATTAATTTTGTTTTATCTTTGTTTATGACAAAGTTATTTAAAGAAGACCATAGTTCAATTTCCTTAATATCATTTTGAAGCAAAGAAAAGCCAAGATCAAAATCTTTATATGGAATTTGAATATAAATTTGCAGGTCGTCAGCAAAAAGAAGCCTTTTTGAATAAACTATTCTGGTACCTATATCATTTATATAAATTAGAAAAAGAAGGGGGCCCAGCACCGAGCCCTGGGGAACTCCACTTATTATACTTTTAATAGATGAAACCTTATCATCATAGATCACAGATTGAACACGGTCAGAGAGATACTCAGCAAACCAGCCTATAACGCTTTCAGAAAAACCAAATGTCCCAATTTTTTTTAACAATAGCTCATGGGAGACCCTATCAAAAGCTTTTGACAGGTCGATCATGACTAAGATGGTAATTAGGTCTAGATGATGACCGCGACAGATTTCATCAGTGAGGTTAGTTAAAACAGCCTGGGTACTGTGAGATTTCTGGAAGCCCGATTGAAAGCTATCTAGCAAATTTTGCTGAATTAAATAATCAGAAATTTGCTTATGCAGGATTTTTTCAAAGATCTTTGATATAATGCAAAGTAATGATACAGGTCTATAGTCACCAAGTAGGCTAGGATTCGGGACTTTCGCTGTAGGGAGAATGTTGGCATGTTTCCAGGCTTTAGGATATTTATTCAATATTATTGATTTATTAAAAAGTGCTAAAAAAACCCTAGAAAGCGCAGGAAGACATAATTTCAACACCTTTAGTGAGATACCATCGGAACCTACAGATTTAGTGGAAAATTGCTTGAATGCCCAATCTAGGTCTTCCATTTTTATACGTTTGAATTTAAAGTTATTGGGTCTAGTTGGACTAGGTGAGTTATGAGTAAGGGGAACCGATGTAAGAGCATTTTGAGTTGTAAGAAAATAGTTATTGAATTCATCAGGAGTAAAGAAGGGTTTTTCTTTAATGGAGGATTTAGTGAGTCCCAGGTGGTTTATTTCTTTCCAGAGAGTATTAGAGGAGCAATTTGTGTTTAGCTTTTCAGAGTAAAATTTAATTTTATCATCAGCGATTTTTTGATTCAGTTTCTCTTTTAGCTCCTTGTAGCGATCAAAGCACTCTTCTCTACGATTTCTATAATATTTGCGATAAATACTATTTAGGTTTTTCAATTCAATTTTTAATTCCGGCGTGATCCACGGGAGGGACTTGTTACTTAATGTAAATTCTTTAAAAGGGGCTAACGAATCAAGTACAGAGGTAATGTGTTTGGCAGTATTTTCCCAAATAAAATCTACGTCGGAATTTTTGAATGCAAAAGACCAATCGAACGCCAACAGTCTTAAAGTAAATTCCTCTTGTGAAATTCCATCGATATTTCTGTATTTTATTTGGGCAAATGGAGTTTTGGGGACAAAGATGTCAAGAATAACATCCGTTAAAAAGTGGTTGTTAATAAAGGGGAATTTTCCAAAAGAAATAATGCGATCGTTTTCATCGACAATGCATAGATCTATGGCGGAATAGTATTGAGGACCTTTGTGAGTAACTCCATGTGGAACAAGATATAGCTTATTTTCAAAAATGAAATCATACATTATATTAGATTTCTTATGAAAATAAGACATGTCTGCATTGAAGTCACCTAGGATAAGTTTATTACTATAGTTGACAATCGTAGTAGATAAATTTTCCAAAAATTTTATGCCCTGATGAAATCTAGAGTCAGGGGGTCTATATACAACAGCCACTACCAGGTAAGAGTTTGAAAGATTGATTTCACAAATTAAGTACTCGGCCAATTTCTCTTGTCCAGTGTCCGAGCTTCTATCGAGGATACGGTATTTAGTGTTACTTTTAATATATAACGCTACTCCCCCTGAGTTTCTACCTTGCCTGTCATTCCTAATTAGAGTATAACCCGGAATTTGGGCCATAACGTCAGTGAAAGCACTGTGTAACCATGTTTCAGTTACAGCTATCACGTTATATTCCCCAGAAATGAATTTAGCGCGAACAAAGTCCATACGTTTGGGCTTACACAGGGAGCTTGCGTTAAAATGACAAGCTTTAAAGAGTTTAGGCGAATAAGCGTTAGCATTTTTATTTTTGTTTTTAAAATTTTTGGAAAAATTATTTCTTACCGGTAATTGCTAGTCCTGTGAGTGTTGGCTGAAGTTTTGAGAGAGGTATTGGTTATCAATATGAGTAGGGAGAGAGGAAGAGGATGTTAGTGGAACAGAGGCAGGTAACAAATTTTGAGGAGTGTTGAGTTGAAGTACAGATTGACGTAGAATAGAAGATGGTAGAGTAGTTGGAGGTTTAGTGTAAGACTGAGGTACAGTGGGATGAAGAGGGTGATAATTGGAAGTGGAAGGTTTGGTGTTTGATGGAAAAGTAGAATAATTATTTGAATTATTGGTATTATTATTTTTATTTTTATTTTGAGGGTATTTGGGTCTATTTGCGGAATTAAAGTTAAGCTGATGATTAGGCTGAGTAGAAAAGGGAGGTTGTAGTTGAAAGAGAGGACGAGACGTAGTTTGTTTACGTTGATTCAAATGGGTATCAGGATATCGGGCTTGAGGTTGACGTGGGTTGAAAGGAGGTCTTATTTGAGGGTAAATCTGTTGAGTTGGAGCCTTATTTTGAGGTTGAGCTGGATATGTAGGTTGTTGTTGAGGCTGTGGTTGTTGAGCTTGTAGCTGTGCCTGCTGTTGAGATTGAGCTGGTAGTGAGTAGTATTCCTGAGATTGTTGTAAGTAATTTAACTGCTCGCTGTTTAGTATTTGTTGTTGTTGCTGGTCTGAGTCGGAAGATAAATTTTTAGCTAAATCTTCTAAATCTTTGTGACAGTGTATCAGTGTAGCCCTATCATGGGGGTTTACTTGAAGAAAGATTTGCCCCTTGTTATGCCAGACTCTAAAGAGACCGAAAGAACGTTTGAGATTTCTAGCAGCAGTAAGTAGTTTGTGTGTATCCTGAGGAAGGAGCTCATTTATATATATAGGATTAGCTGACATTGAGTATTTAAAAACATCAGAGTTTGTTATGCTACCATAAGCTTTTTTATTATCAAGCAAGCGTAAGCAATGAGCAGAAAAGTAAAAAGTGACTTGTACTAGAGAGGTATTACTAGGAGTTTTAACTATGCGAACTTTTCTAATATCTTGTTTACTCAGGTTTACTTTTAAGTAATTAGCAAGAGTTGCTATCATGCTTTTTAGGTCGAAATTATTATTTTCGATGTTTTCAAGTCCAGAAATCATTAAATTGGATGAATAATCGACTTCCATGATCCTAACTTTGGAATCTAAATTACCAATCTGCTCTTCATGAGATTTCAAGATGTTGGAGAAAGCATTGATAGTATTAAAACAATTATTTGTAAATTGTTGTTGGGCCTTGCAAAAATTTGATATATTATTGAAATCATCTCTGATTAGATTAAAATTTTTATTAAAGACATCAGTTATCTCCTCAAGTGTAGCATTTTTGGGGTCATTAACCACAAAAAGAGGTTTAGGATTGTAAACAAAAGAATTTGAATTTGAAGAGGAAGCCATAGCAGAGGTTTTGTCTATGGTGGAATTTTGATTTGAGATACTATTAGGAGTGTTGTTATCAATGTTGTTATCAACTTGTGAGTTTTTTTTTTTTTAATTTTATGGCAACCTTAAAGAAAATGTTTTGATCTGGTTAAATTTAATGAATATAAAAGTTTAAGTAATTATTATCAGAAATTTTATATAATTATAAAAGTAAACATATTATAACATCCACGCTCCTCTGAAAGTTGTTACACAATAAATATAATATAAATAATACAATATAATTTAAGAATGTTGTATTGTAAAAAGAAAGAAGATATTAAGAAATTCTATTAATAATATTGTTTTAAAATTTAATTTAATAAGACATTAAGTATAAATTATTTATGCAAAAAATATTTTTTAATTTTATAATGCGGTACGCATTACCCCTCTCCCCTCAATTTTCATAATAAATTATTTTATGTTATATTTTAAATAATCGCGCCAGAAAATAGATAAAGTAGGTCGCTTTACAGTTTACACTGATAGCGCCACTAGTTTCAAAAAAGAGAATTTCTTCTTCTTCTTGGATTAGCGCTCGTCCGGACCAGAGCAACAGAAACTTACAGATGTATTTTATAATAGTTTTTCAATTTATTTAAACAATTGTTATTTATAATTATCATATAAACAGTTAGCTAGTCATTTGTATACGTAAGATCAAGCTAGTTATTTCGTATTATCCAGAAATAGTGAAAATTAGCCATGTGTATAAGGCTTAATAACACGAGGTTGGTGTAAGCAAATCCTTGCAAGGTAAAAGTTTATTGTTATCGAATTATTATTAATATGTGATCACAAGCGTCGTAATAATATATTTATATTCATATTAAAGTTATTAATTGTTATTCTTTATTAGAGTCACGCGTTTAATTTTATAGATTAAATTAGATAGTTTTGAAAAGCCATCGCAGGCTATATATAATACGCGAAATGTATGTTTGTATGTGTGTACAATATTGTGACGTCACGTAGATTCAATTTTATAATACAAAAGTAAAAGATATGGCACGGTAGGCCACGTTATTTATACCATGGCAGACTGCAGCTGCCCACATTTTTGTAATAATTTTATAATCATCATCACCTAGTTTATTCTTTTCAATAAAATATATATATTTGTCATTATTACAACAATAAAATTAATCTATTTATTTATTACTACCTAAGCTCAAAGTTACCCTTTTCTCATAATTTATAATACAATATTTACGCATTTATTTATATCACTTTTTCATTATATGGCATCCCTTCCGGTTTTATATTGTTAATATTTATTTATCTAAATATTACATTATAAATAAAATTAACTCACACCTTTGGATAAAATAAAATAGTTCAATAATAAATAATTGGAAAAATGGTTCATTTTAGAATTTAAAATTTTTATACTACGGAAGTCACAGTAGGTCTATATTTTATTTTACAGAAGTATATGTATACGGAAGCATATACTGTTCAGTATATATGCTTGCGGATATTAAATTAAAATACTTTAAAATTTATCTAAAGTTATTTAATTAGAATTTAAAATCAATTTATTCGCCGTAATAGTCTTATTTCATGAGTAAGCTATAATTTTACCTTAGTTTACTAAATTTTTTTATCAAATACTAGAATCTAGTCAAAAATAGTTTTATATGAATTTAAATATAATTCAATAATCGTTTATTATTTTTTCTTTGTTTTTTTTTTATAAAATAAAGTGGCATCCTATATATTTATTTATAACTTTAAGCTTAAGTAGTTTAGAATTTTATATGTTATATAAATTTGTGTTATTCAAATAAATTATAAGTACATTTATTGTTAAAAATTTATTTTATTTCATATTTAAATCTTTTTTCAAATTTAAATAATTTATTATAAACTTTTTATTTATTACATGTAATCAATTTTTGATCTATAAAATTTAATTCCTTAATTATTTTTCATTTTTATAAGTGTGAATGTACTGAAACATAATAAATTTTTTTGTTCTTACGATTTTACCGTCCGTTTTTCGTTTATGAAATAAATTTTTTATCAATGTTATTTTATGTTAATTTAATATAATAAGGTCTTATGGGTAACCCAGTAACTAAATATTTCCTAGTTTCAAGAAAAACCAGTAATTATTTTAAAACTTTAAATATTTCAAGAAATAATTTTTATATTATTGAATAATTTATGCAATTATATCGCAAATTATCAAAATTTTTTCTCATAATTACCCCAAACGTTAAGTTCGTCTATTGGACTCACGCTAGGGAGGAGGGGGTTGCCTTAATTAACCAATCCTCTAATAGTTATCATTAACAATTTTAATTTTTATTATGACTTTATAAACACCAGAGCTTTAGTTAAGCCACTAGTAGCAGTCTTTTAATTTATTTTTGATTTTCATGAGTCAACCCAATGCAAAGAGCGCTTGGTACCCTTTGCAGTTGGCTAAAGGTCATTTGACATGATAGGTTAGTGAAATCATTATTAAATTTAGATTCTCCTATATTCAACAATAAAACAATCAGATTTAGATTTTTCTAAAAACCAGTTTTAATCTTACTTATTATTATAATGTGAGATCAGATTTTTTCAATTAGTTATAATTATTATGCCCCAGTTTGGCTCTATAGTAGTCATTGGTAGCAAATTTATAATTATTGTAAAAATAGTTTCTTTAATTAAGTTTTTGCGCTAGGTTTTAGCATTTACTTAATAAAAAATAGTGTAGTTATAATCTACAAATATGCACAATAGTTTTGTTCCAATTGATTTTATCTTGGAACTAGTTTTCTGATTACTATAATATCAGACTAGTTATTATCTCATATTTTTGAGACCAGTTTATTTACCAACCTAGACAAATCATCCATGGCAGATGCATTCTATTTAGTAGAAGGCACGCTTCTGAAGCACTATGGACTAACCAGTATTAAAATATTAGTGTCAAACCATAGCTAAATTCTTTGCAAAAGGAAGTCGTTGGCATATTTTAGCTAACCAAGGACTTGATCCTGGAAAACTTCAGACAAGACAAGGTATGGTAGGTCACGAAAAAACCAAAAAACCATCTTCATATAGTCAAGCTGATTACCAGGGCCCGGTTAATTCAGCTATACTCTACTGAAGAAAGACAAGAATCCCAATTTTAGAAACTTCAAGCTATCAGCCATACATTGTCAAAATTTCGAATTACGATGGTCTTGGCTATCATAAGCCTAACGGGGACAAGTTCTCTAACAACCTCGGAAAAGAAGATGAGGCCATGTGAGGTAGACAAGCTACAGAAGATTCAACAGAACAAGAAAGCTGATAACACAAATATTACGAATAGCGAAGACAGATACAAAAGACTTTATAATTTTAAAGAAAAATAGGTTCCCCATAAGACCATAACCAATAAAAAGTATAGTAGCATATCCTTGCACCATATTAACAAAGTTAATCTGGCTTAGGGGGTAGGATATAATGCGGTACGCATTACCCCTCTCCCCTCAATTTTCATAATAAATTATTTTATGTTATATTTTAAATAATCGCGCCAGAAAATAGATAAAGTAGGTCGCTTTATAGTTTACACTGATAGCGCCACTAGTTTCAAAAAAGAGAATTTCTTCTTCTTCTTGGATTAGCGCTCGTCCGGACCAGAGCAACAGAAACTTACAGATGTATTTTATAATAGTTTTTCAATTTATTTAAACAATTGTTATTTATAATTATCATATAAACAGTTAGCTAGTCATTTGTATACGTAAGATCAAGCTAGTTATTTCGTATTATCCAAAAATAGTGAAAATTAGCCATGTGTATAAGGCTTAATAACACGAGGTTGGTGTAAGCAAATCCTTGAAAGGTAAAAGCTTATTGTTATCGAATTATTATTAATATGTGATCACAAGCGTCGTAATAATATATTTATATTCATATTAAAATTATTAATTGTCATTCTTTATTAGAGTCACGCGTTTAATTTTATAGATTAAATTAGATAGTTTTGAAAAGCCATCGCAGGCTATATATAATACGCTAAATGTATGTTTGTATGTGTGTACAATATTGTGACGTCACGTAGATTCAATTTTATAATACAAAAGTAAAAGATATGGCACGGTAGGCCACGTTATTTATACCATGGCAGACTGCAGCTGCCCACATTTTTGTAATAATTTTATAATCATCATCACCTAGTTTATTCTTTTCAATAAAATATATATATTTGTCATTATTACAACAATAAAATTAATCTATTTATTTATTACTACCTAAGCTTAAAGTTACCCTTTTCTCATAATTTATAATACAATATTTACGCATTTATTTATATCACTTTTTCATTATAATTTTATAGTTTAATTGTTTAAAGAGCATGAAAAAAAAAAATTTTTTATTGAAAAAACTAATTTAGAATTCAAGAAAAAAAATGATATTTTTATGTTTAAGGCATTAATTTTAATTGATTATTAAAAAATATTATCATGAAAATATTTAAAATATTAAACAAAATACGCGACAATACAACAATAATGTACTAATAAGAGATATATATATTTTTTATGAATAAATCTTTTTCTTAAAAAAAATACATTAAAAACCTTATCTTGAATGTCAGGAAGCGTTGCACGTTGAAAATGATGAGACTTGAATAAGAGAAGAACCTTTTAAATGTGATATCATGAGCTCCCCTCCATGATGATACGAAAAAAAAAATTAGGTTACGACTTCGTGCTGCTTCGTTGAAATTCGTGCCGAGTCGTCTTTTTGAAAAAGGGTGAAAGAACGGAGACTACTTCGTACCGCTTCGCTAGGATTCGTGCCGAGTCGTATCTTGTCCTTTTATTCTTCCGACCACCATGTTCTTTTTCGAAAGTGAAAATGGGGGCGGTATTAAATAAGCCAAAATAACGATATTGTTCTTTTTTTAAGCGCCAAAATTATTTTAGCGTTGTTTAATCTAAAGTAAATTTAAAGTTGTAATTTTTGCCGCGTTTTCGTTTTCTTATTTTGTTATTTTGCATTTATTTATTAGTTTGTATATATGTTTTAAAATAATAATAATTCAATATTTTTCATTTATGTTAATTAATTAATTGTAAATAATTTAAATTATATTGCTTCATTTTTAAATATTTTTGAATTATTGTAAATATATGTGTGTATGTTATGCTTAAACGAACGAAAAGAAACGCGCATGCTCCTTTTTCAAGGTTTCGTCTCCTTTCTTATGCTCTTTTTTCAGTCGTTTCCTGCATGCGGTATTAGCTACATCGCTTGCAGGTTTAGACATTTTTTATCGGTATTTTTTGATGTTATTTAAAGTAAAAATCTATTCATATTTTGTAATCATCAATTTAAGTGATCTTAGTAAATTTTATTTCTACTTTAATTCTGTGAATAATCTAATTAAATTATATTTTTTTTCTTTAAACTCCGAAAAAGTACATTCGTTTTTCTCGTCGTTCGTTACTTAAATTTTTGTATATAATTGTGTGTGTAAGAAAAAGAGATCTTTTATTTAAAATAAACTGTGCACAGTGAAATAATAATAAAAAGTGTTAAATTACTTATTATCCTTTAATCAGAAACTCATATCAAAAAATCAACGGACATCAATTTAAAGCAATATTTAATTATTAAAAGGGAAAAGAATCAAACAGAATTTTTTTTTGTGTGTTAAAGAATTTACTTTTCATTTTCTATTTTTTCCTAATTCAACATTTGGTAGCAGAGCGTGGTTAGAATTTTCGCATTTTCCGCGTATGAAAAGTGATTAGTGAAAAACTAAAAAAGTTAAAAAAAAAATAAAAAAAATACATGTGACTAAAAATATATAAAAGTGCGCGGGGAGCATATACATAAAATTCCAATATGGACGCTTCTTCATGCAGGAGGAAGCACATGGTTATTTTTTCAAGTCGTCCATTTTGAGCTCTTCTCTTACCACGACGTCATGTAAGTAGGGGGGGTGTCGTAACTTCTGCGAGGTTGGTGGGAGCGCTGGGCATCTCCCATGCTTTATGCGTCGCTTGGTAACGTATAAATCCTTTATTATTATTATATATACACTTATTTCTTTTTATGTACATATTTCCAAATAAAATATATTTAATAATTTTCTTTTAAATATATATTCAATTTTTTTTGTGTTTCAAACTTAAAAATACATTTTTATTCTCTCTTTTCTCACATTGTCGTTGAAATTAATAAAATATTATTACATAATATTTAAATATAAAGTCAATGTTAAAAATTCTTCTTGACTGAAAATTTTTTTATGATTATTTTTTCATCTCTTTTTATGTCAATTTATTTTTACAATTAATAAAATGGAGTTTGATTTCGATGATATAATTTTGATACAATTAAATGTATTTAATAAAATAAAAAATTCCTTTGATAATTACAATAAAAAATCCGATAAAAGCATAGGTGGTATTGAAGCCAGATTAGCTCAATTAGATATTTGGTGGGCTCAATACCAAGAAAATGATATAAAAATATTAAGTCTAAAAACTGTTTCAAATAAAGAGCATGAATACTTTATTAACCCTAATTGTAGTCTTAATCATGTTGAAGACATTTACATTGATCAAAAGGGATCTTTCATGCAATTAAAAATTGAGTTAACTTCTTCTTCTTCTCAAGTTCATACTTCCTCAAATTCTAAAGTCACTATCATCATAAATAATAATTCTAATCTTCAAGTACCTACTTTTTCTGGTGACATTAGAGAGTGGATTTCCTTTAGAGATTTATTCTATCAATTGATTGTAAAATCAAATAAATCAGCTGCTGAAAAACTTACAATACTAAAATCTTCTCTCAAAGGTCAACCTGCATATTTAATTAAAAATTTATCAGTTTCTGAAAATAAATTTGAGGAAGAAATATGGAAAAAACTAACTGATAAATATGACAATAACAAATTAATAATATATTCACATGTTAACTCATTGCTCAATCTTAAAGGTATGACTTCTGAGTCTGATTTTCAACTTCGCAAACTACTGAATGAAACAATGGATTGTTTGGATTCTCTTAAACGTCTTGGTGCTCCAACTGAACATTGGGACTACTTATTGGTACCTCTTACTGTCAGCAGATTGGACAATCAAACCAAACGAGATTGGGAAGATTCAGATGGCGATTTTGATACACCATCAACCTTTTCTGAACTCAAATCATTCTTGGATAAAAGAATTAGGACTTTGTCAATGATGAATAATTCTACTGGAGCTTTTCGAAAATCAAATGTTAAAGAAGGATCACAAGGTCGTAATAATCCATTTAATACTAATAACAATAATAATAATTCAAAATCTAATGTTATTAAAGCACATAATGCTAATAAAATTGAAAATAGTTCCAGTTCTAATTCTCAGAGGGTTTTGAAATGCTATCTTTGTAATGATAATCATTTCATTTCATATTGTAATTTATTTAAAGAAAAAACTCCTTCTGAGCGTTTTGACTTTGTGCAATCTTCTAAATTATGTATTAATTGCCTAGGTAAACATCTGCTGAAGGACTGTAAGATCAAAAAGACCTGCTCAAAGTGTAATCAACGACATCACACATTCATACATGAGGTCATGTGTCAGGACTTTCAACAACAAGGTACCACTCCTGCAACTTCAACACTTCAAGATTCATCTCATTCAGCATCAATGCTACAAGGATTCTCAGCATCTCCTGCTAATCCTCGAGCTCCTTCGTCTACAACTGTACTTCTGGGAACTGCTATCATTCTTGTCGCTTCGGATAATGGCTTAAGAATACGCATACGTGCTCTCATTGATCCTGGTTCAGAAGTCTCATTCATCACTGAAAGCGTGGTACAAAGATTGAGGATGCAACGAGTTCATTCAAGAATTCCTATTTCTGGAGTGGGTCACGCTTTAGCTTTTACCAGAGGAATAGCTACAGTTCAAGTAAGGTCCAGGTTTGATCATAATGTGGCATTTAGTGTAGATGCCTTCATTTTAAATAATTTGACCACATATTCTCCTAGATTTGAAAATGTAACTAATGACTGGTCTGTTTTCTTTTCTTTACCTTTAGCAGATCCAGAATTTTCTTCAAATCAAGTCATTGATATGATTCTTGTGGCTGATCTATACCCATTAATTCTCCAAGAAGGTCTGGTAAAAGTACCTGACAATTCTATTGCTCAAAAAACTGCTTTCGGTTGGATTCTAACCTGTTCTTCATCTTCTTCCAATTCTGATCTCGTTAGAACTTCGCTACATATTGCTACAGTTCATGAGCAAAATACTATTCTTACATCTCTTATTAAAAAATTTTGGGAACTAGAATCAGTTCCACCTCCTCTATTCATATCATTACTTTCTGCTGATGATCGTGAATGTCATCAACACTTTCTTGATACTTATTCTCGTGAAAACACAGGTAGATTTATAGTTATATTACCCTTTAAGTCTACTCCACCAGTTTTTAATGGTATTTTCAACAAAGCTAAACTTCAATTTATAAGAATGTCAAATAGACTTTCTAAAAATCAGTTCTTAAAAAATGAATATTTTGATTTCATGTTAACATATGAGGAATTATCCCATATGAGAAAACTTAATACTGATACAGTTCTATCTCACTTAAATCGACGTTATTTTATTCCCCATCATGGTGTATTACATCCAGGTAAAAAGCTCAGAGTAGTTTTTAACGGTTCTTTTCAAGATAATAATGGAATATCTCTTAATAACTCTTTACATGCAGGTCCACCTCTTCAAACTGATCTTACTTATGTCTTAATGCGTTGGAGATCTTATCGATATGCTTACAAAGCAGATATTCAAAAAATGTACCGTCAGATTTTAATACACCCTGATGATAGGAAATATCAATGCATTATATGGGGTACAGATCCTAATAATTATCATATTTACGAATTATCTACAGTAAATTATGGTATTGTACCTTCTGCTTATCAAGCAATAGCTTGTCTTCATCAATTGGTTCTTTTAGAAGGTCACAAGTATCCTCTTGCTGCACCACTCATTAAAAATAATATGTGTGTAGATGATGCTCATTTCGGTGCTGATAATCTTTCTGATGCTATTGAAATCTCTGATCAGTTCGTCCAGCTCCTCAATGCGGGCGGTTTCCCGCTAAGAAAGTGGGCAGCCAACGATAAATCATTATTAAATCGCTTTCCTGAAGATTGGTTAGATGAAGTTACTGACTCAAATGTTTCTTGTCTAGGAATGTTATGGAATAATTCCAAAGACACCCTTTCTTATTCAAATGTATATAAAAATCAAATTACTTCTTTCACAAGACGTACTATATTATCTCTTATCGCAATGCTATATGACCCATTGGGCTTTCTATCTCCCATTGTAATAAAAGGAAAAATTTTGATTCAAACGTTATGGGAAGAAAAACTTCAAAGGGATGAAAAAATTTCTCAAACTCTTATAAATCAATGGTTAAATATATATGAAGATTTTAAGTCAGCACATACTGTATCTATACCTAGATGGTTAAATTATTATTCTAATTGCTCTTTCGAAATCCATGGTTTTGCAGACGCTTCTATAAAAGCTATGGCTGCAGTTGTATATTTCAGAATCTTATCAGATGGTTACTTTGTTGTAAATATAGTTATAGCTAAATCTAAAGTCGCTCCACTTAAAACTTTATCAGTTTCTAGGTTAGATCTATGCGCTGCTGTTTTATTAAGTAATCTAATTTAGAGGGTTGTTGAGTGTTTTAGTTTCAAAGACATTAAAATTTATTTATGGTCAGATTCCAGAAATTCTCTGGCTTGGATTTTATCTCCTCCTCATTTATGGCAAACTTTCGTTTCACATAGAGTCGCAGAGATCCAACGTTTGGTTCCTTAATGCATATTGGCATCACATTGATGGAGAATTAAATCCAGCTGATCTAGCCACTCGTGGGATTACAATTCCCGATTAATCAAATCAAGTTTATGGTGGGCTGGTCCTGATTTTCTTTTAAATAATTCTGAACCTTACCTATTAGAAAGTGAGCAAATATCCAATCCCATTTGTTCTGAGCGACGCAAAACCGCTCATTTAGTTAATGCTAGGTTAAACGAGGAATGGGATTTAATTCATAAATATTCTTCTTTATCTAAACTTACGAAAATCACTGCATGGTGTTTTAGGTTTGTAAATAATTGCAAATCCCGAAAAGTTCAATCTCCTCAGTTTTTACCAAAATATTTATTCGCATTCGAAGTTAAAAATGCCGAAACATTTTGGGCTAGACAAACTCAAATGCATTACTTTTCCAAAGATTATCACCGTTTAATAAATAATAGAGAAATTTCCAATCAAAGTCCTCTCTTTAACTTAATGTAATGTTTCATAATAAGTGGTAAAAATAATATCTTTTCACGTATAGGTCGCTAAGAGAGGCGAGAAGACAATGTTCCAGCCGGCCTTGCTCTTCGTTTGCTTCGGCCGGCAGGCCGAAGGTAGGCGAAGAAAGCAAGGCTTGCTGGGATATTGTCTCTTCGCCCTCCTTAGCGCTCTATAAGTGAAATGATATTAAATTTTTAACACAAATTATGAATTACATTTTTTATAATAATATGTTAAAAAAATCATGTCATTTTCGCCGGAATTATAAAATATTTTTTTAAAAAAGTATTCAAAAATAATATAGAATATTTTAATTTCAAAAAGTATATAACATAGAATGTTTTTTTATAAGAGAAAGTGGAAGAAGAGGAAGAATAAGAGATGAGAAATAATGAAGGTGGGAGCAAATTTTATATAGTTTTTTTTTCATCTATTATGAAAAATCCAAAAATTTGTCTTTTTCACAACACGTACTCCCAACATTGAGTTGCTTTGAAAAGACGGGTTTTATGAAACACTCTAAAGCGGCGTAATGACATGATTTTGAGCATAGTATTATAAAAATATTTATTTCGACATACATACTCAATGCATTCATATCAATGGTAGACTTAAATATGCTGATTTGCACTTTGGCCAAAAATTTCCTATAATACTTCCTTACAAAAGTAGGTTTACTAATCTATTAATAGAAGATCGCCATGAAAAATCAAAGCATGGGGGCGTAAAACTTACTCTATCATTCATGAATTTATCGTATAAAATCATTCATGGCAAGAGGGCAGTTGGTTTTTTCATTAAAAAATGTATTCCCTGCATTCGTTTTAGAGCTTCATCAATGACTCAAAAAATGTCTGATTTGCCATTCGCACGCGTTAATCCTTCCCCTCCGTTTTCTCACGTTGGAGTGGATTACGCTGGACCCATTCTTATGCGCACTGCACCTGGCCGTGGGCATAAATCATACAAAGGTTACATTGCTGTTTTCATCTGCTTTTCCACTAAAGCCATTCATCTCGAAGCAGTCTCTAGTTACGACACTAAGCATTTTATGCTTGCGTTTAAAAGATTTATCGCCAGGCGCGGTCTCTGCAGCAACATCTATTCAGATTGTGGTACAAACTTCGTTGGTGCAAACAATGAGATAAAACAAATGTTTTCGGAAAACTCTAAATTTTCAAAAGATGTTCTTTGCCAAATAGCTCAATATAATGTTCAATGGCACTTCAATCCTCCAGCAAGTCCTCATTTCGGAGGCTTGTGGGAAGCCGCTGTTAAGTCAACTAAATTTCATATCAAGCGTGTTATTGGTGAGAACACTCTTACTTATGAGGAAATGTCTTCTCTTCTAGCGTCAATCGAACTTTGTCTTAATTCGAGGCCATTATGCCCATTAAATTATGACCCTAATGATATAAATTTTCTAACTCCATCTCATTTTTTAACAGAACGCAGTCTAGTGGCATTGCCTGATCATACAGCAATAATCGAATCCATGCATCTCGAGAAAAGATATAAAATGCTCAGCCAGATGAGAGATGACTTCTGGACTCGTTGGCATCGTGAATACCTGCAATATATGGGTCAACGTACCAAGTGGAATAAGGAACAACCTAACATCGAAGTTGGCTCTATGGTTCTGATCAAGTCTGAAAATTCTCCACCTTCACGATGGCCTATAGCCAGAGTCATCGCAATACATCCTGGCAAAGAAAATTTAGTTAGAGTAGCAACTCTCAAAACTGCAAGTTCCACTTATGTGAGACCTTTTGTAAAATTAATCTTGTTATTTAAAAAAAAAAAATTTTTTTTGTTGTAAACTAAAATTGTATTTAAAATGTTAGTTTCGTTTTTACAAACGAAAGCGGGCGGTATGTTTAATCTAAAGTAAATTTAAAGTTGTAATTTTTGCCGCGTTTTCGTTTTCTTATTTTGTTATTTTGCATTTATTTATTAGTTTGTATATATGTTTTAAAATAATAATAATTCAATATTTTTCATTTATGTTAATTGATTAATTGTAAATAATTTAAATTATATAGCTTCATTTTTAAATATTTTTGAATTATTGTAAATATATGTGTGTATGTTATGCTTAAACGAACGAAAAGAAATGCGCATGCTCCTTTTTCAAGGTTTCGTCTCCTTTCTTATGCTCTTTTTTCAGTCGTTTCCTGCATGCGGTATTAGCTACATCGCTTGCAGGTTGAGACATTTTTTATCGGTATTTTTTGATGTTATTTAAAGTAAAAATCTATTCATATTTTGTAATCATCAATTTAAGTGATCTTAGTAAATTTTATTTCTACTTTAATTCTGTGAATAATCTAATTAAATTATATTTTTTTTCTTTAAACTCCGAAAAAGTACATTCGTTTTTCTCGTCGTTCGTTACTTAAATTTTTGTATATAATTGTGTGTGCGAGAAAAAGAGATCTTTTATTTAAAATAAACTGTGCACAGTGAAATAATAATAAAAAGTGTTAAATTACTTATTATCCTTTAATCATAAAATCATATCAAAAAATCAACGGACATCAATTTAAAGCAATATTTAATTATTAAAAGGGAAAAGAATTAAACAGAATTTTTTTTTGTGTGTTAAAGAATTTACTTTTCATTTTCTATTTTTTCCTAATTCAACAAGCGTCCTCTATTTTTTTTTTTAAGCGGCAAACTTATGTTAATTACCACACTAACGAAAGGAAAAAAACCCTTTTCTTTTTTATAAAAAAGAAGTATCACTTTTATGTGTATATTTTTTTTTTTATAACAATTTTTCAAAATTTTTCAGTGTTTTTCTTTTTATCGTAAATGTTGAAGAAATTTTCAAAGATTTTTCTGTTTTATTTTTTTTTTTTTTAGCCACAATACGTTTTCACTGTCTCTCTTTTGTCTCTTTTTTTTTAAATATTAAATAAAAGAGCAAGCGGCAACCACGGCACTGTAATGTATTTAAAGTTATTCACCATAGTCACTATTTATTTTTTTTTAATTCATCACGCGCGTATAACGCTTTATTTAGCACGTGGTTATGAAGAAAAAAAATTTTCAATTATGCTTTTTGCGCGATTCGAATTTCGAAATATCACTCACTCGGGACGCCAAAATGATGGATAGCTATGGTGAAGGTGTTAATTAAATTAATTTATCACAATAAAATTACACATATGCGTTTTAAACGAGTTTATTAATTCACGTACCGATATAACATCGGTAGTGGTTGCCGGAGCACTGACTTGTTGCTCCAAAATACTGACTTTCAGAGGGCGCCTCTCATACTATACACACACACACACACATACTATATATAGACAATCAATACATTTACAATATTTATTATAGTATTTTTTTAGGTCAGAATTATAGGGGTTACTTTTAAGTAAGTTATAGATTCCTTATTATGAGTGGAATTCAAAATACATATTTTAATCCATTTTTACTCATTATATTTATTTTTTTAGCATTTTTGCTAGCTTTATTATGCAAGATTGGATCATTTCAATTAATGTATTTATTGGAAAATCCGGGTTCTCAATTTTATAGATATTGGACCAGTTCAATTTGCTACCAATTTTAAACAGTTTCGTGCAGTTATTTTTTTATTATTAAAATTATCAGTTTTATTAATAGGACCTTCATTATTTTCCAAGTCAAGGATACAAAATATCGCATAGTGATCATTAAATAGTTGCTGCTAAATAATAGGTTAACATGTTAGTGTAGAGTTAGGATAAAAATTATCAATGCATGATCCACTAGTGTGGTTCGTATTAGGGTTTAGGTTAGTTATAGATTTAAATAGTGGATAAAAACTATTAGCTAATAATTCACCAATAAATTGATTATGAATCAGGTCATCATCCGAAATATTAATATTAAAGTCACCTACCAAGAAATGATTTTTTAATTTTTCTCTTTTTTTTAAGTATATTTTCATTTTTTCAATATACTTTAATTTAGAAAATTTGTGACATCTATAAAAGTTAAGTTAAAAATTATTTTTATGTTGGTCGATAAAGAACAAAAAACGTAAAATAAAATTGTAAATAAACAACGTTTTTTGTTCTTTATCGACCAACATAAAAATAATTTTTAACTTAATTTTTTAATAAAAAAAGAACGATTCAAGAAATAACTTTAATATACATCTATAAAAGGCAGAAACCCTAATTACCACATTACTAATTGTAATTTTCAAGCGAGGAATTATTACTTCTTCTATAAAATATATTCGGCCTCTGTAATTAAGCAACATAAATTACCATACCAACAGGTCTGTTAATTTTACTGTCATTGAAATAAAATTTATAACCATCAATATTAAGTAGATACGGATTATGAATTTTCCATGTTTCAATATCATTCAATTCATTCAATTTCGTTTCAATTTTTTCTTTAAAAGATAATACAGCATCACAATTTGTTTCACTATTATTATTAATATTTTGTGAGTTTGATTTTATTTTAATTTTAATTTATTAAAATTTTCACGTATACTAGATTATTCATTTTTTTAACACAAGTACTGTATTATGCATTACCACAATTTATAATTGTAATTATGTCTCTTTGGTATAGTAGTAGAAGCACACTTTTTAACATGGAACATGTTCATTGGATGGAGTATTTGAAAAAGTTTGGCTCGGCAGGGAGGGGGGTGAAAAAGTGACGTTTTTAGGGGGGATCAAAAATTGACGTTTTTAGGGGTAAAGTAAAGAAAAACTGGATTATTAAAATTATCTATAAATAAATTATTCATTGCATTGGTTACTGTTAAGCTACTGTTAAACTACTGTTAAGTTTATTTAACGAATAAGTTTCTAAAGCTTCCATAACTAATTCTCCAAACCAAGTACTGTACAAAAACCTATAGGAACACCTAATATTTGCTTGTAAAATTTATTATTAAATCAAAAATATGTTGAATTTAATAAAAACTGTATTCCTTCTAAAAATTCAATTTTAGTTAAAGCTATAATTTTATTACATAGTAGATCCCATTTTCTACTTAGTACTTCTTTAATTAAATAATGTGGAAGGTTTGAATCCATTGCAACAACATCTAAAGCTACAAATTTATAATTTTCAGGTACTATTATATTATGTTATCAATTAAAGATTTAACTTGAAAACTATTTTTGACTAAAGCTTTGGTTTTTTAAGATATTTATTAAAAAATATGGAAAGTGCTTCATCAAACTCATATATGAAACTATTTATACATTATATTACTATTCTTACTTAAAAATCCTCATTTTGTTTGGGTGTTTTAATCAAGCCATAAGCATAAGCTAAAATCTTACTATATACATTAACTCTTTAAAAGCATCTAACATCTTTAAAAGCATCATTTCAGTCAAATACACCTAATTTTTTCTATTGAAAAAAAAATTTTTTTTACTCTATTTTTTAAAAAATTACTCGGAGAGATTTAGCAGCCTCTAGTTTTTTGCTTTCATTCATTATAATTTTATGTTGATTTAAAATTATTATATCAAATTTATGCTTTATTTATTTACAGAAAAGGCCAATATTTAAATAACTCAGGAAGATATAAAACAATTGAAATAGAACCATGTCCATATTTATAAGATTTTTTAGCTGAAAACATCAAAAATCGGACACTAAAAAAATGCATGTTCTAGGAGTTGCAACGTCTATGCGTGGGGGTGCATAAACATATACATGCAAAGTTTTATATCCACAAACATACTACTATTACATACATTATATGTAAAAAACCTTACATACTCATATCTAACACTTTTGACTACCAAAAAATCAAAAAAACTCATAAAAAACGCGTTTTATTTTTCTTTCGTGAAATATCGATTTTTGAAAATTAAGTAAAAAGCTCGGTCCCAGTGCATCCGACTGAAAAATTTCTAAGAAACATTTTCGTCGGAAATTTTCTCAGGTACAATTTTTATTTGTAACTTTTTTTTAATATTTTGCTTACTTTTTTAGTTATTTGCAAAAAACCGTTTTGCCCCATCTTTTATCCCCCCTGTGGGAGGGGGGCAGCACTTGGTTAAAATGCCCGATTTTGTGTCTCCTTTCAAATTAGCCTAAAACCAACACATTCCACAACTTTTCATTTCTGGAGGATTTTTGTCCAAGTTTGCCCTTATTTTAGCCTTTATTCAATGGTGTACAACGCTTCTGAGGTCTTCAACCATAAAACAAAGGATCATGTTGCACCTTAATATTGACATGTAAAATTTTGCTGATTTAGTAAATTTAAATATTTAGTTTATTGTGCTTTTTTATTTTTTTTCCATATTTTGGTTTTATTTTTTATATTACTTTACTCATATGCTTAAAATCAAATTTATCTAAATTTCTTTGTATAAATATATAACTTAGACTCAAAGTTTTGTAATTGATTTTGTGAATATTGCTTGTATCTCACCTTCTTAACCTAAAATTGTAGAAATTTAGTAGGTTAGTGTAGATACAACCCACTCCGCATCGACACAGTAATTTTGGAGGACTCAACTGGAAATAAGACAAGCCTTAAACTAACATAACCTAAGGAAGTACGATGAAATAAAATAACGACACATCGAGTCTTACACTAGCATTACCTAAGGAAGTAGACTGCAATAAAAAATAACACGTAAGCCTTATACTAGCGTGAAATAAGGAAGTAGACTATAATAAAAAACGACAGATCAAACCTTACACTAAGATAACCTAAGGAAGAAGGATATAATAAAGTAACGGCACGTCAAGCCTTACACTAGCGTAACCTAAGAAAAAAGAATATAATAAGTAACGGCACGTCAAATCTTACACTAATATAACAGAAGGAAGTAGACCATAATAAAATAACGACACCTCAAGCCTTACACTAAAATAATCTAAGGAAGTAGACTGTAATAAAAAACAACACGTTCAGCCTTATACTAGCGTGACCTAAAAAAGTATATTATAATAAAAAACGACACGTCAAACCTTACACTAACATAACCTAAGGAACTAATCGATAAAAAGGAAATGAAATGTCAAGCCTTACACTAACATAACCTAAGGAAGTAGACTATAAAAAAAAACAACGAGACAAGCCTTGCACGAACGTGACCTAAGGAAGTAGACTATGATAAAAAACGATGCGTCAAACCTTACGCTAAGTCCTCGCCATCGAAATTGAACTTAAGCAGTATATTAGCGAGCAATCTAAAGCCGCTAAACATACAAAGAAAAGGGTTCAAGAAAACTCTGAAGAGGAAAATGATAGTGGAAAACAGACTCCCTCAAAGAAGTCTGCAGGTGAAAAGAGCTCAAAAAATTTGGCACTGAAATCCAATTCTGCTGCATCTGTGGCAAAACAACTCTCAGCTACCAGGGCAACCAATCCGCGAACGCTCCCTAGAGCTACTGTTTCACTGATAAGGCTAACAGATGAAACAGTGGCAGCAGCAGAAAGAAATGGAGATAATACGCTGGGACCCACCCAAACTCCTTCCGCAAACAATGAGGACTTTCCAGAGTTCACTGGTCGAAGGAACAGGAGGAAGAAAAGGAAAAAGGCAGAGAGGGAAAAGGAGGAAGGAAAAAGAAAGAAAAAGAAAGCAAACGCCAATGGGAAAGCGAAGCTTCCCAGAGCTAGGGACAAAGCAGTCGCGATTAAGCTACCAGAAGGGAGAGCGTACGCGGATGTCTTGAAGCAGATCAAGGAGAGTGTTATAGGAAAAGCCACTGCAACTAACATCTGTGCAGTTCGGAAAACCCAAGCTGGTAACGTATTGATCTAGATGCGAGGAAAAGCAGAAGGTCATACAGCCTTTTTTGAAGCAGTTCAGACAACAATGGGAGAGAGCGTGAATTTCACATGTCTGACACAACGCCGAACTCTTCAGATTCGATACATCCATTGCCTTACTACAATAGAGAAAGTAGAGGTAGTCTTGAAAGACGTTCTAAAGAAAACCGGACCAATCATGGTGAAGCTATCTCAACCCAACATTCGGGAACAGAGATCAGCCACGGTCGAGCTGGACGAGAAGGCGGCATTTAAGCTGATAAAAAAAGGCAGCATTAAGCTAGGCTTGGGCAGTTGTAGAGTAAAATTACAGGCAACTCCGCTTAGATGCTTCAGATGTTTAGCGTATGGCCACATAGCAGGTAATTGCAAAGGACCCGATCGAAGCAAACTATGCTTTAAATGTGGGATGGGAAACAACAAGGTAGTCGAATGTACAGGGAAGCTGCAATGCTTCCTGTGCAAAGCTGCCAAATTAAAGTAAAAAGAGCTCAAACACTTCCCAGGATCCAGGAAGTGCTCTGAGTTCCAAAAAGCGATCAGAAAATGATCAAGGTGGCCCAAGGAAACATGCAAAGAAGCTGGACTGCAAACCAGCTTATGTATCAAATTCAGAGGGAGATCAAGGCAGAACTTTGGATCATCAGCGAGCAGTACCCAGGGGGTAACCCAAATCCAGCTACCTGGTTCGGCGACGAACTTGGAACAGCAGCTATTTCGATCGCTAATCAAGAAAAAGTACCAGTAGAAGCATCAGGAAGAGGTAGGGGATTTGTGTGAGTTAAAAGTTAAACTACAACTTACGTGAGCTGCAACCTTACGCCGACCGGACCTAGACAGGAGTATTATACGAAATTGTTAGGCATAGAAGACTTTGCGAGAGATGCGGGTAGAAACATAATTGTTGCAGGCGACTTTAACGCCAAGGCTGTTGACTGGGGCATGCCCTACACTGACTCAAAAGGGGCGGCGACCCTTGAAATGGTATCCAGGCTGGGACTCGTTGTCTTGACTGTGGGTAAAACCGCTAACTTCAGAAGGACCGGCTATAACGAGACGATAATTGACGTGTCTTTCGCATCCGAAGGCCTGAGCACAAGAGTAAATAACTGGTACGTCATGGAAGATTTTAAAGCGAGCGACCACCAGTATATTTCGTTTGAAATCCAGCACGAAAGACAGTCCCTGGCGAGGCATATAGTCTGAAACCAAGAGGTTGGAACCTCAATAAGCCGATTAAAGAATGATTCATAAATAAGTTTTATCGATCGGACAAGGGGCAATTCTAGCGAATCCCGGAAGAGTAGGAAGTAAGGAAGACGCGGAGAAACTAGTACCTGAAGTAATGGCGCTGCTTAAGAAAGCCTGTGATGCTTCCATGCCTCGAAAAAGGTTCAATGAAAAGAACCCACCTGTGTACTGGTGGAAGCCAGTAATTGCAGAGCTCCGCAGACAAAGCCACAAGACGCGAAGAAAGGCGACTAGAGCAAAGTCCCGCGGAAAAGCAAGAGAACTCATGAACGTTCACAAAGAAGTTAAGCGATCCCTAAGGCAGGCGATCAACGCCATCAAAATTCGCTGTGAAAGAAAGCTATGTATTGAGGTTGACAACGACCCCTGGGGACTTGGCTTCAAGATAGTTACGAAGAAGCTGAGGGGCTTCGCGGCCAGCTCGCTAATGGACGAAGAGTAGGCAAATACAGTCTTTGATGCCCTATTCCCGACGCACCCGACAAAAGATATCCCGGACTTTACGCAAGAAGAGCTGTTCGCTTCCATGGACTCTCTTAGAAATAAGAAAGCTCCCGGCCCAGATGGTATACCAGCCGAGATTATAAGATTAGCTGCACACGAGTGTCCATCATTGATGCTAAGGATGTACAACACATGCATCCGAACAGGAGTCTTTAGCAGGCGATGGAAAAAGGCAATACGAGTACTTATCAGCAAAGGAAAGGGTGATCCTACACTCCCATCCTACTGGCGACCACTAGGACTTTTTGATACAGCGGAAAAAAGTTTCGAAAAGATGCTGCAACCTCGTATCTTAAACGCTGTAGAAGCAGCAGGAGACTTATCTCCTTGACAATACGGCTTTAGACAGAGACAGTCCACCATTGGGGCAATAAAGGAGGCCGTTGACGTGATAGCAAGGGCCCAAACGAGTAATCATTACTCTCGTAAAATTACTCTTTTGGATACCCTTGATGTCAAGAATGCATTTAACTCGGCAAAATGGACAGACTTCCTGCAAGGACAGAGTGACTTCGCAGTACCCAAATATTTGCTGCGGGTAATTAAGAGCTTCCTAAGTGACCGAGTACTCTTGTACGAGACTCTACAAGGTAAAAGGAGTAGGAAAGTGACATCTGGCGCGGCTCAGGTTTCGGTACTAGGACCTGACTTATGGAACATTTCTTAAGATGGTATCCTGAGGCTGGAGCTAGCGGATGGCTGCTTCATGATAGGGTATGCGGATGATATTGCTCTCGTAATCGTAGCAAGAAACGTACAACAGGCTTAGAATAGCTTGAGCGTTTGCATAGTTAATACAAACAAATGGATGGAAGAGCATGGATTAAATCTTATAGCTGCTAAGACAGAGATCGTAATGTTTACGGGGAAGCAAATTCAAACTGTCATCCCGATACGAATCGACGAGGATGCTCTCATAGAGACGAAAAGGTTCGTTAAATATCTAGGGATAACTCTGGACACGAAGCTGACTTCTTGGAAGCACATCTCTCAAAGGGTCAAGAAGCCAGGTACCACGACGCAAGCCCTGAGTAGGCTGATGTCAAATATGAACGGCCCGAAGTCCAGCAAGAGGAAGCTACTAATGTCTGTAACCCACTCCATCGTATTATATGGAGCAGAAATTTGGGGGAAGGCGTTAGACAAGGATATGTATGCGAAAGGCATAATAAGAGTTCAGAGGCAAGGTGCTCCGAGGGTTTCTTGAGCGTACAGTACTGTCTCGGAAGCGGCATCCTTATGATCGCAGGTATTATCCCAATTAGGCTCCTCGCCAAAGAGCGTAAACTTATTTACGATAGAAAAAATGAAGGCGACGTCGACCTTATCAAAACGGAAGTTAGTAGGGATGTGATGCTGGAGTGTCAGACGCTCTGGAAGGATCGCACAGACAGCGCATGGACCAGGCGTTTCATAAAAGATGTCGCTCCAGAGAGAACATGGGAAAGTAAATTACTTCTTCACCCAGTTTCTCAGTGGACACCTGCTTTATCAGTCCTATCTCTTCAGGATGGGCTAAGTTGGAAGCTCCGAATGTGTGTTCTGTCCCAGCGAACGCGATGATGCGTATTAAACGTTCTTTCGTTGCGATCGGTGGGTGATCAAAAGGAGGGAAGTGGAGGCGGAAATAGGCGACAATGCGCCTGACAATGTCGTTGAAAGAATGCTTCAAAATGAAGAAGGATGGAGTGCTGTCGCAAGGTTCGTGGAGGATATTCTGCGAACTAAAAAGCTATTGACGACACCCTAACTAGGAGCCGTGTGTAGGAGCGACCGAGATGGACGGTTCTTGCACGCGACACCAAAGAGGGGACGATGTAGGACGTACAAGGTATCTATTTATTTATTTATTTATTTATTTATATATTTATTTATTTATAAACTTACGTATTTATCTAGTTGATGACACGGTGAAATAACAAGAAGGAGAAAGAAAGGATCTCCAGGATGAAAGGATTAATAGATGGAAGGATCTTCAACCAAAGAAGATACATGGCCTTAAGTCAACCCGATGTAATGTGATAAACGGTTCCGGGCTGACTTGTATAAGTTATGATGAGGGATGAGTTGAGTCGGTAAATATGGGGCAATGCATTCTTTGCAGAGTGCGTTGCCCTCACGGAGTCCGAAACTTTTCAGAACACCGGGTTCTGTTCGTGCGTAACGCATTCTCACTTCTCTGCCAGTGTTAAAAAAAAAATTTATTATTATTATTATTATTTTTATTATTATTATTTATTGCCCAAAATATATTCATACATCATCTTACATAATTATATGGAAATATTACAAAATATCACATACAAAAATAATATAAAAAATAATGCTGTATTCTAGAGATTTTTTTAAAAAATCTGTGCAGAGATTACTCCAAGCTTGTTATCAAGCAGAACTCTCAGAAACTTCACCGATGTTCTGGTTCGGATAGAATGAGGATTCCTACCATCATCAAGGTTTATGTCAAATATGGTGGGAAACTTTCGAGTAAAATTCCAGTAAAATCTCCGTTTTCGGGATCACGAGATAAAGCCCGTACTTACCCATCCAGAGACGGATCTGTCTCATGACTGCATTTAGCTTATGCTGGGTCTTTCCATTTCTGAAACCTTTATGGTTATGGCCACGTCATCAGGGAGACCCCTTCCGGGGAGTTAACGCGCAGCAAGCCGTTGTCAAAAGCTTTCCATAGATCAGCTCCAAGAACTGACCCTTGGGCAATGCTTGCACTTAACGCCTTTTCCTGCTTTCTATCAAGCGTGTCGTAGAGTAGCATTTAGTCCCGCAGGTAATCCTTCAGGTCTTTGCCCAGGTATCTGGGTATCCGGAAGTCCTGCTCGAGAGATTGGAGCATGTCATCCCACCTCTCCAAATTGATAGCGTTTTTAACATCCAACGTTACCAGTAGGACGTCCATTTGATTTGCGAGCAACGTTTATCTCTCTAAAATTACGGTATCCACGACACGCCTGATGGCAATCGCTTGGTAGAATACCCTTCGCAAAAGCCGTGCTGTTCCTTGGAGAGATCGCTAACTTTAGTCTAGCCCGAAGCATATTCACCAGTTGGTTGCTCCTCTCTTTCCTTTCTTTAGGAGCACAAGGCGAGCTTCCTGACCCTCCCTCAAAAACACTCCCGCCACCAAATTTAAAATAATATTATAGAATTTTCTTTTTTTTTCCTATATTATTTAAATGGGAAATAGAGAATCGGTGAAGCACAGGGTAAAAGCACTTTTTTAGTGAAAAAAAGTCTTCTACATAAGGTAGAAAAATAAAAAAAAGAAAAATCTTTCATTATATGACAGTTTCTGAATATCATTACTTTTATATTATACTTTTTAAGTTTACATTTAGAGTTTTCTGACCTAAAAAGCATATTTTTATAATGTTATTATATTTTATTTTTATAGGTATCAGTATCCACCAATGCATCCACTTTGGCATAAGATAATTGGACTTTTCATGGTTTTCATTGGGTTCTTAGGTTGGTTTGGAAACGGAATCGTAGTTTATATCTTTATTTCCACGCCATCACTTAGAACACCTAGTAATATTTTAGTTGTAAATTTAGCATTCTCTGATTTTTTGATGATGATTTCAAATTCTCCACCTATGATAGTTAATTGTTATTTTGAAACATGGATATTTGGTATTAAATTAAAATATATTATAAAGATTTTCAAAAATGCATTTATAATTTAAGTTATTATTTTAAAATTACTTATAACCAAGTAATTGAGATTAAAGAAATCTGAGTTTAGTATAAGGATTAAAAAAAAGTATGTTCTTAATATTTTATAATTTATTTCATTGTAATATAGCTATTATATCATATCACATAATCAAAGTGTATATATTTTCATTAAAAAATGCAGATAATTTTGCAATGACACCTACTCTTTCTATTTAAGGGCGCTCTGTCCACCACTGGGTGTTTTTTGCGCAGCATATTTGTAACTAAAATATTTTAACCATATATTTATTTATAATAATTTTTTAATGAAAGAATTAATGCTTTTCAGTATTTAGTACAAGAATATAAAAAAAATAATTAAAAATGTTTATTTGTTTAAACAAATACGACCTGTCAAATTTTTGAAATTTTTGGGTCATAAAAGCCTGAGTTCCCAGATCTAGGTTACTTGGATAAAAATTCTGCTTGGCTCATATTGATGATCATTCAATTCAAGGTGGAGGTATCGTAGGGAATTTTTCGCTAAACCCTTTCAGTAATGAGTTATACCTATTTGTTTATAAATTGTAGAGCATTTTTAACTTTTTTTTTATAAACAATTAGCTGTAACTCATTACTGAAAAGGTTTAGCGAAAAATTTCCCACGATACCTCCACCTTGAATTGAATGATCTTCAATATGAGCCAAGCAGAATTTTGATCCAAGTAGCCCAGATCTGGGAACTCAGGCTTTTATGACCCGAAAATTTCAAAAATTTAACAGGTCGTATTTGTTTAAACAACATTTTTAATTTTTTTTTTAATATTCTTGTACTAAATACTGAAAAGCGTTGATTCTTTCATTAAAAAATTATTATAAATAAATATATGGTTAAAATATTTTAGTTACAAATATGCTGTGCAAAAAACACCCAGTGGTGGACAGAGAGTCCTTAATATAAACATTTTTTGATCATACTTTTTTTTTGCCTGTGCGGGGAGAGACAAGCTTCGGAGCACCCGACTTATTTAAAAGCCCATAGCGCTCAAAGCAATCATATTTTTTTAAAATAGTTTACAATATTTTTTTTCCTCGTTACGGTAACGTATCTCAAAATTCTCTGACAAATTTTTTTCGCTATTATCTTTGTCACTTTGATTATTACAACACTGTCTGTATAAATGTATATAAAATTTATACACTTATATTCCAAATTTTATTAGCATAGTATTTTTTTTCACAAAAAGTCTCTTCTGACATAAAATATAGCTATTTTAGCGAAACGCATTAATTATTGTATCCATTTTACATTATGCATATTATATTGTTCTTCACTTTTATGTTATTAATGCTTATAAATAGCAAATACTATTGTATATTTATTAACATGGATCAGTTTCTTGGATGGGGTATTTGAAAAAGTTTGGCTTGCTAGGGGGAGGGGTGAAATGGACTTAAAATATTTTCGATTTAGGGACTTAGAATAAGTTGAAGTGGGAGTCAAGGCTTGATCAGGCACTGATAAGAACAAGAACTTAGAATACTTAAAGTTTATGGACTTAGGAAAATTTATATTTTGGGATTTATTGTAATTTCGGTTTTTTGATTTATTACTGTTATGAGTGAACATGTTTAATGCTCGTTGAGTATGTAGTTACACAAACTGGTTATAAATTTTATGTGTACCGAAATTTGAAAGAGGTTTAGTATCAATTTACGTTCATTAGTCTGAGAGAAGCATGCATTACCACGTTTAACTCAAATTCAATCCATCTATATAAAATAGCTTAAACTTTTTATAGTTGTATTGGGAACTTAACTAGGATGTTCACTATTTCTTTCTTTTTTCACAAAATGACACAACTGACAAATTTATGGGGATTTTAGTTAAACGTTCTGCATATTCGCTTTATTAATGCTTATAATTATCAAAAACTATTATATATTATTTACCTAAATCTAAATTTGAAAGAACTTAGGTATTAATTTTGATTAATTTACTATAATTTACAAAAAATAATTCCTTCAAAAAATTTGATTGATCAATTATTTATCAATTAAATTATTGCTGTTTTTAAATATCAGCTTAAAAAAAATTATAGATATATTGTTATTTAAAATGATAAGATATATCCTTATGTAAATGTTTAAAATTTGTAAAAAATAAATTTTTAAATTTAAAATTTTAAATAAATCTATTTTATAGATCAAAATTTTTCAAAATTTTATAAATCATCGGTTTCTCATCTTTATGAATAATATGTTTATGGCTTGTATCCAGAAAAGTAAAGGGCCCAAATCACACGTAAAATACTTTCCACGTTGAAGCAGAGGTTGGTAAACTGCGATATGAGACATTTTTTGTTTATAGATAAGTGCTGTATAAAATTTTTCTGCGTCAGTGGCGAGAAAAAACGTCTTTTTTTGTTGTACAGTGGCCGAAAAATGACTCCGGGCCATTGAAAAAAATAATTTAAGTTTTAAGAAGTTATTTATTCAGTTTCTTATTTATTCAGAATCTTCTGTCAATAGAGTCTTCTGAAATAAGTTTACAAAAATATTTAAAATTTTCTTACACGAAAACACCAAAGAATATTCAATAATTTTAATTTTTTACTAATAATCAGTTTCTTACTCCTTAGGGGTATGGCAACCGATACTAGGGGTGTTTTAAGGATTCGCCGGTGTTTAAAAAAATTTGCATACATATTTTTAGTTTTCCTACAAAAAATTTACATTAATCTTAAATTTTTTCTAAAAACCAGTTTTCGACCTCCAAAGAGACTACTTACCGATACTAGGGGTGCTTTAGGGGCTAATATGGAGTTTGTAAACAGTTTGCATAAATATTTGAAATTTTTTAAACGAAAATATTTAAGAATATGCATAAATTTTAAATTTTTATATAAAACTTATTTTTAATCCCTCATGAGAATGCAGGGGGGAAAATGGACAATCAAATCGAATTTTGGATAGCAAATATGGTTTCAGAACATCAAAAAACATATAGTTTGTCAAGTCTACCTTCTGGGATTCGACATTTTTTTAGTGGGCCTCTGTTATAATTGAAAATTTCAACTTTTTGTATATTGGGCCTTATCTTATTTAAATTATAAAAACAAAGTTTTTAATTTTAAGGGGTAGAGTGCACTTAATAGAGTAAGATTATATTTAAAAAAGATATATCCTAAAACTAAAACTTGTTCTTTCTTATATGCACTACAAAAAATAAAATTAGATTTATTTTTTAAAAAGTAATTCAGTTACTGCGTTGATAAATCAGTGTTCTCACTCTTCTTTTATACCTGAGTATGTTTGTCATTAGTTAGGCTTAGATCGAAAGTCAGTTGAAGTTCCAGTTTCTGGTGTAGGTGGGAAAGTTAATCACACTTGCAAAAGTTATGCTAATTTTAAAATTAGTGCTACTTTTGATGAGAAATGTTTTCGTTTTCAATGCTTTAATATTGTTTCTTTTAGCCAATAAGAAAGAAAAAAAAAAGGTAAAATTATATGAGTTGTTCCTGGCACTCTGGCGAGCTCGGACCCTCTCAGCCTTTCACATAGCCTTGCCACTCCGGCGAGCTCGGGCGCTCTTAGCCTTTCACTTAGCTTTGCCACGCAAACTTAGCTTCGCGGTGATTAGCATTGGTCTTTGCTCCCTTTGCTCTTGCGGCAGTAGCATTTCCTTTGCTGTTGCCTTGGCTCCCTTTGCTCTTACGGCAGTAACATTTCTTTGCTATCGCCTTTGTTCCCTTACCTCATCGAATACTTGTGATTTTTCGTGTATTTTTGGAACGTGTGGTTGAAGCCTCGCATCAAATGCAAAAAAAAACCACCGGCCCTTTTTAGGGCCACCTAATACGTAAAACATATGAACAAATATTTCAGAGAGCTTCTACTGAAATTAACATTGGTGCATCAACCGGGATATTATACCCGAGGAAGCTTTCTGGATTATTTTCGATTTGTTTTTCGTCGAGAGCGATTAATTTCGGGAAATACCCCTAGACTTTCCGTTTTTTGAATCGCAATTTTGTATGTCATCTAAAAAGAAATAATATGAATGTCGATATGTATTTTAATGCTCCGAGTTTATAACTTTAACGCGATGTGATCAGCAGTATTTTCTCGTAGCCGGGCTTCGTGTAATAACATTTGTGGCACATGTTTTTACTCGAAATGTATTGCGCGTTTCCTTAGTAAATAATTTAAATTTTGACTATGAAATTAGTGAATGGAGTCGTTTTAATTTTGAATAATTCAATTGCATCTTGAACGTTTAAAATTCGGTAAATTATGAATCCGTAGTGTTGGGAGTAATAAAGAATATATATTTATGGGGTTATGAATTTTAAATGCTTCGGGGCTTAATTTAAACGCGAGATGATCAGCATTATTTTTTCGTAGCCGGGTTCCGTGAACTATATTTTGTGGCAAATGTTTGGACTAGAAATTTATTGCGCGCTATTCCAGTAAATAATTAAATTATCTGACTATGAGGCCGTTAAACTTTATGATTTATATCATTTAATTTGAGTGATTGAATTGCATTACGTTTATCTGAAACTTGGGTAATGAGCGCTACCGGTTTAACGCATCTCTCATACAAAATTGAATTTTTTGGCATTAAGGATTTTATGTGGCAATGCTTGTCTTGCAGTTCTGGCAATGTAATTTTTTGAAGGTCGTTTACCTGATTTTTAAATATTGTCATCACGTAACGTTTTGCAAAACTTGAAGTTTGATTTGCGGATAAACGGTTTCTACATTTTACATTAATTAATTACTCGTACGTGTCTTAAAAATGCCTTTTGCAAACAATAATTGCCTGGTTTCGGAGAGCCTTAGGGGATGGTGTGGCTGCAGACACATCATCTCCGGGTGCTTACCAGAACAAGGTTAATTTTGATAAAATTATATTTTAATTTGTGTGTTATTTTTCACGGCTGGGCAGTAAAAAGGTATATAAAATTCGATTTTTCAAATTAAATGAAAATTTTTCAAAATTCGTTAAAAAAAAAAAAAAAGAAAAAAAATCGTGAAATTTGTGGCAATTTGAATTCCTTGGGAGCCCATACAAGGTGGAGCATAAGCTCGAGTCAGCAAAGTTGTGTGTAAAAACCCCCTAGAAGTTTTTACAGGGTGGAGAATGTTTCTTATAGCCAATAAGAAAGAAAAAAAAAGGTAAAATTATATGAATTGTTCCTGGCACTCTGGCGAGCTCGGGCCCTCTCAGCCTTTCACATAGCCTTGCCAATCCGGCGAGCTCGGGCGCTCTTAGCCTTTCACTTAGCTTTGCCACGCAAACTTAGCTTCGCGGTGATTAGCATTGGTCTTTGCTCCCTTTGCTCTTGCGGCAGTAGCATTTCCTTTGCTGTTGCCTTGGCTCCCTTTGCTCTTACGGCAGTAACATTTCTTTACTATCGCCTTTGTTCCCTTACCTCATCGAATACTTGTGATTTTTCGTGTAAGGAACGTGGCCCTGAAAAGGGCCGATTGGAAAAATCCTCCCTTGCCACGTCTCATAATTTTCACATTGTAAACTTCGTAACGAATTTGTCGCGCGCGCTCCAGTCAGTGAACGAGCTCGAAGTCAGCGAAGGCTTATAAATATAACCGCATATCTGGCCAAAGCAGCATTTGCTGTCCTGACTACAGCCTTCGCGCACGCGGCTACCTTGATGCCTTCGCTAAGCTGTGGATGAGATTGTTTGCTGGTTTGATTGTTGTTGATGTGCTTGGTGCACTTGGAGGAGTCCATGGCTTTCGGACGTTAAATCCTCATTGAAGCAGCTCGTAAGCTGTGATTGATTGAATCGCTTGTTGCAATTTTCCGAGCTCGTAGGCTTGAAGAGGTGGACATTGATATTCCTGGCCAGGAGAAGTCACTTGAGCACTAGGTGCTCGCATGTTTGTAAGTTTTTGATTTCTCTTTTGTATGTTTGTGTATGTATGTGTATTTGTGACTTTGGTGATTTAATTTGTTGTATGCTTGTGAATTTATTGATTTTGGAACGTGTGGTTGAAGCCATGCATCAAATGAATAAAAAAACCACCGGCCCGTTTTAGGGCCACCTAATACGTAAAACATATGAACAAATAATTCAGAGAGCTTCTACTGAAATTAACAAATATTGTCCAAAGATTTAAATTATTGTCATGACCAATTTGGCCTAATTAAATATTAATTATTAGTCATTATAACAAATTTCTCACGAGTCATTATTTACAGTCGTAAATAGATTAAGACTTTTATTTTCTATTTTTTTTTTGATAACGATTAATTTTTATATTTTTTCTATGTATTAATATTGTTCGAGTCATTCTTTTTCTGGTAATTACTAGTTTTTTATTACTTTTTTTTTTCTATTTTTTTGGAAATTCCAAAAATACAATGCCTACGTGAGAAATGACTTGTAATAACTTATTTTTTATTATTATTGTTAATCTAATCTAGTTTTTTATAAGATATGAATTGTATTATTAGCTTGTAAAAAAAACCTCAGTTCAGTTATCGTTAAAGTTCCAAATACGTACCTATTCATTAATACAGTCCACTCTTTTTCTTAATCACTGTTAAATTATAGTTAGATTGTTAAATAAAATAAAGTTATTAATATTTTCAAATACAATTAGACATTTTTTATTTCGTTCAACATCCGCCAATACATTTTGGTCCATGTCGAGCTCGGATGATTTAATTAGCGAATTTTTATTAATTAACAAGTGAAAATCAAGAAATCTGGTTTTTTGTGATTTTGAGAAAATATAATAACTTTTTAAAATCAGAGAAAAAAGAAAAAAAAAATATTTGCAAACTTATTCGCAATCTCAAGTGCATTATAGGATTAAGTGCACTGCAGAAACTCCATTTCCAAGAGAACGCTTGATCAGGAGAACATATCACCAAGAAGGTATTTCTGCTGCCAGCTGCTGTCGGGTTGCGATCCATCAGGAGCCTTCAAGAATTGTTATTCCAAGTAACACTTTTACACTAGTATATCAGGTTGCCTTCTCTTCAAAAGGTAAAAAATTTATGCTTAACTCAACACTTCATATTAATTATCCTCCAATCAATATGTCAACCTTTGACGACTTAGTGCAAAATAAAATCAGTTTATATAAAAAATTAAGAGATTATTTTACCAACTTCAAAAATAATTATAAGCACGCTATGACTGCTGGTATGGTAGAAGCCAGAATTCGCAATGTAGAAAGTTTCTGGACTAAATATCAAAGTCAAGATAAAGAATTACGTAATCTCAAAAAAACTGCATCCTCATCTCATCCTTATTTTACTCAAGAAGCATACTCCCTCGACTTGGTTGAGGAATTATTTACCGAATCTCTAGGAGAATTTTTAAGTTTGAAGGACACTCTCCCGTGCAGAGAACCCTTCCCCAGCATCAATTCAACAGCAGCCACCCCTACTCCTTGCAGTGGCTGCACCTCAATCCAGCACAACGTTGCAAAAGGTGCCACTACCAACCTTTGTTGGCGACCAGCTTCAATGGGAATCATTTAAAGAAATATTCCAGGCTAGGGTTGACGATGACCAACAGATGAATGACGTCATCAAGTTACAGCATCTCTTGTCATGCCTCAACGGCGAAGCTAGCAAGAGGCTAGGAAGCCTGCAGATCACTGCAGCTAATTATACAGTCGTCTGGGACACCCTTGTCCGACGATACGATAATAAAAGGTTAAGATTAACCACTCATCTTTCCCATTTAATTTCAGTTGCTCCAGTAAACCCCAAGGCTTGCAGGAAGCTGACAAGAATGTTGGACACTTTCGAGGAGAGTATCAGAGCTCTCCGGGCACTTGAACGACCAGTGGACCATTGGGATGACTGGTTTGTTCAATTAATGATCTCCAAGTTAGAATACACAACACGTAATGACTGGGAGAAATCTCGTGAAGATACCAATGAATTTCCTACCTAACAACAGCTCACTACCTTCCTAGAAAACAGGGCACGAACACAAGATGCATCCAGAGCCTCAAGCCAGTCCACTCAAACGGCCAACAAGAGTCAGGGTGGCAACAATCAAAAATATGCCAAAAGCTCCATTTCTGCTCACACAACTAGTGCTGGGCCTAAGCGCACAGTCCCTAGTTGTGCCCAGTGTCCTAATGAAACACATTTCACATTTAAATGTCCAAAGTTTTTACAAATAACCATTCCACAAAGAAGAGCTTTTGTATCCATTTCAGGGAACTGCTTCAACTGTTTTAGTTCTAGTCATCGAGCAGATAAATGTCAGTCAAAGTTCAGCTGTCGGACCTGCAATGGACGTCATCACTCTTTGCTTTATCTGGATTCTCCATCCTCTGCAGGTGGTCCATCTACGTCCACAGCTTCCGGCAATTCAACCTCCAATGTGTCAGCCTGTACTACGTCCGTAGGTGGTAGAGCCCTTATGGCCACCGCTAGAGTCACCCTTGAATCAGCTGACATGTCAATGACAGTCAGAGCGCTCATTGATCCCTCCGTTGACGAATCGTTTGTATCTGAACATGTGGTGCAAACTCTTCGCCTTAAGAAATCTCCAATATTAACTACTGTATCTGGAGTGGGAGGTGAGAATGCCGAACCTCCTAAATCCTTGGTCAAGGTCACTCTCGAGTCGTCCAGAAACCACTCTTTTACTATGGACTTCCCAGCTCTAGTCCTAAAACATCTTACTAATCCGTTACCTTCTGCTCAGGTTCAAGATCGCAACTGGAATCATCTTAAGGGCCTACAGCTTGCTGATCTAGAATTCAGCAAACCAGGGAGTATTGACTGTATACTAAGCTCTGAGGTGTATGCGGTTATCATTCTTGAAGGCCTTCGAAAGGACCTCATCCATCACCCATCGCTCAGAACACCGTGTTTGGATGGATTCTCACAGGATCCATCGAAGCTCTATCCAACTGCAAGTCCAGAGTATCCTGCCATCTGATTCAGCGAGAGAAATCTCCCAATGATCAGTTAAAGATGTTCTGGGAGATTGAAGAACCTCCAGCCTCCGCAACCCTTACTCCAGAGGAAGCTGAGTGCGAAGCTCATTTTCAGGTAACCCATCAGCGAGACTTTGATGGACGTTACATGGTTAAACTTCCGTTCCAGAAAAATCCTGACCTTCCAAGCCTTCTTGAAATAGCCAAATCTCGATTTTTCTCCACTGAAAGACGTTTGAACTCCAACCAACAACTCTATGAGGCCTACAAGACATTCATGAGAGAATATCACGACCTGAACCATATGGAGTTGGTACCCCAGAGCCAACTTCATAAGGTAGATACATCTTATATTCCACATCATTGGGTGCTTAAGCCTGACGGATCTGGAAAACTACAAGTGGTGTTCAATGCTTCCCAGCTTGCAAAAAATGGCAAATCTCTCAACGACTATCTTCACGCAGGTCCAAAGCTACAGTCTGAGCTTCTCAGCGTCCTCACTCGGTGGAGATTCTACAAATACGTCTTCACGACGGACATCGTAAAAATGTTCCGGCAATTCAGGATACATCCTGATGATACTGATTGGCATCGCATCTTTTGGCGCTCGTCAGTGAATCAAGATCTTCAATCTTACAGTTTAACAACTGTCACCTATGGTCCTGCATCAGCGCCTTGTCAAGCCATACGCTGCCTTAAGCAGCTAGCAATTGACGAGCAAGACCGCTTTCCTTTCGGTGCTTCTGTTTTGCAACATCACAGCTATGTAGACGACAATTTTGGCTGCAACCATGACATCGAGTCAACAATTCAAGCGAGAGACCAACTAACGCAGATTTTAGCTTCAGCGGGTATGCAACTGGACAAATGGTCTGCAAATGATCCTCGAATATTTAAGGGTTTAAGTTCAACATCGGATGCAGAGCGCATATTTGATGAAACCGTCTCCACTCTTGGATTGAAATGGAAACCTCAACAAGATTGCTTTCTCTTTAAAGTCTCCGCAAAACCAGTGTCTACCACGGTAACCAAAAGAACGATACTCTCAGAGATCGCATCGCTATTCTATCCACTCGGTGGGCTATCGCCTGTAATCATTAGGGCTAAAATCTATATCCAAGAACTTTGGATCAGACAAAAGGACTGGGACGAACCTGTCGATGATGACCTCAAGGAAGCTTGAGTATCCTTCAAGGAGCAGCTCCCAGACATCGAAAACATTTCAATACCTCGCTGGGTTTTTACAACTAGGAAATCACAATGGGAACTTTATGGCTTCTCAGACGCTAGTGAAAGAGCCTACGCTGCTGTCATTTATTTGGTAACGTATGATGAAAATACTTATCAAAGTTCTATGGTTTTAGCTAAAACAAAGGTGGCACCTGTCAAAAGACTATCAATTCCAAGACTTGAGCTCTGCGGTGCGCAACTTTTATCCAGAATCATCAGCTTCACCAAACAACAACTTCTCAATCAGCCTACAAGAGTATTATGCTGGTCGGACTCTCAGGTAGTCCTGGCTTGGCTCAAAGGTCATCCTACACGCTGGAACACCTTCGTAGGCAACATAGTTTGCGAAATCCTTACCGCCGCTCCGTATGCTGACTGGAATCATGTCGATACGCACAACAATCCAGCTGACATCGCTTCCAGGGGGGCTAGTCCACTTCAACTCCAAGGCTCAACACTCTGGTGGAAAGGACCAGCCTGGCTCCAGGAAGGTCCTGAAAACTGGCCTAAAAATCAGATTTCAGAGACAACCAACTGCGAGGCCAAATCCACTACAAAGGTCTTCCGCACTGCGGCGGAAGAAAATCCATTTCTAGCTTGGACCTCCAGGTACTTCGTTCTAAATAGGTTAATCAAACATAATTCTGGCTTTCACAGATGAAAAACTAATTCTGCCTTGCCACCCGGAACCAAAAGTTTAGTCTGCTCAACTAGTATACATCTTGCGTCAGCCAGGGCATCAGTAATCAAGATTTTCCAGCGCCACTATTTCCCAGATGAAATTTAGACACTCAGCCAAAACAAGCTGATAAAAAAATCTAGTCACTTACGCAGTCTGTACCCCTTCTAGGATGCAAATGGAATCCTGCGAGTTGGTGGCCGTCTATAAAACCTAGCAGGCTCATACGACGAGAAGCACCCACTAATCATCCCAAAAAATTCTCATCTGACGACCCTGCTCATACGAGATGCCCACTTGCGCACTCTTCATGGTGGGGCTCAGCTAGTGCAATCAACAATTCGCCAGAACCTTTGAATCATCCATGACCGAAGTCAAATCAGGATGATCATCAGCAAGTGTCCACGGTGTCTGCGCTTCCAAGGAAAAGCGCAACTCCAACTGATGGCTCCACTACCAGCTCTCAGGCTCTTGCCGTCCCGACCCTTCACTTATACTGGTGTTGACTACGCTGGCCCATTTGACACCAGAGTATACAAAGGAAGAGGTCACAAATCTGTTAAAACCTATGTTTCAGTTTTCGTGTATATAGTTACGCGGGCAGTACATCTTGAACTGGTAACCGATTACACATCCAAGGCGTTTTTAGCAGCATTTAGACACTCCACCAGCCGCAGAGGACTATGCCATACTGTTTACAGTGACCATGGTACCACCTTTCAAGGAGGGGCCAATGAGATTCAAAGGCTCTTTGAAGAACGTTCCCAGTTCATATCCGACGTCTCTACATCATTATGGACTGAGGGAATTGAATGGACGTTCATCCCTCCCAAAGGTCCCCATTTTGGTGGGCTTTAAGAATCAAAGGTAAAAAGCTTTAAACATCATCTTAAACGTGTCATAGGTGCAGCCCATTTAACAATAGAAGAATTTACAACACTGATATGCCAAATTGAGGCTTCTATCAATTCAAGGCCGTTAAGCCCCCTCACAGGGGACTCTGGGGATGTCTGTGCTCTTACCCCTGCACATTTTCTGATTAGAGGACCAATCAACATGGTACCCGCACCTTACTCCGTCAAAGAAGAGGGTAAAACGCCTACTGAACGTTGGCGAATGATTCAAAAAATGGTAGCTGACTTCTGGCGCCGTTGGAGATTAGAAGTTCTTCACGATCTTCAGGTTCGTTCTAAGCGGTTGGAACCGCAAAGAAATCTACGGGTGTATGACGTGGTTATTATCCAAGAAGACAATAGTGCACCTGCAAAGTGGCCCCTAGGTAGAGTCATCGAGTGCCATCCAGGTGCAGATGGAATTGTACGAGTTGTTACGTTACAGACTTCGACCTCCCAACTTCAACGGCCAATAGCAAAATTAATTTTGCTTCCAGCCAACACCCACGCCTCAGCACACTATTCTAGTGTTCTTTCCAAAGGATAGGTCACCTCATGGTGGGCGGTCATACCAATTGTAATTTTTTGTAATCTTAAGTTAAGACCAAATTAATGCTTATTGCGTTCTGTATATTCATAATTTTGTTTTGTAACTTTAGAATCATTATTTTTAAGGATTTCTAAATGATGTTTACAGTTAATTTGAATATCGTTCTTGTCGTTAACCCCAGTTTAACGAGGTTGGCGGTATGTTATGGCCAATTTGGCCTAATTAAATATTAATTATTAGTCATTTTAAAAAAGGGGGGGGGGTGAATATTCGGCGAAATCTGCTCTGGAGAGGAGCGACTTGAGATTCTCAGGAAATGGTGCTTTTTTGGTGACAAAAAACATCCCGAAGCCGGTTTTTAATTTTTATAACCAGTTTTGACGATATTGGCCAAAATGTGCTCCATTTAAATAACATTGGAAACGTGGTTTTTTGAAAATAGCGCGAAAATTTGGGGGGGTTACACTTTTCTAACATATACAAATTGACTCGAATATCAATTATCTTCAATCTCCATATGATAAATTGTGGGGCAATTCGTGTGCTCATACTTTTTAAAGCTGTTTTCTGAGCGGAATTTTTAGTTTAGTTTTTAATTTTTAAAAATTCATCACGCCAAATAGAAACAACCGATTTGGACGTGCAAGGTCTCAAAAATTTTGTCCTGGGATCTACTTTTTTGTGGTTTATTTATTTTTGACTCACCTCTGCATAAAATAACCTAAAATTGCAAAAAACGACGAAAAACCCTAAAAAATGGCAGTTTTGCCAATAAAATTTTTTTATGGACAGTAGATATAAATTTTTTGAAAAAACAGGAAAAAAACTATATGCAAAATCACAATTTTTTAGGAAAAGATTTTCCTATTTTTTGCTAAAAATCACTGCTTTATCGACAGCGCAAAGTAAAAAATCTTCCTTTTTCTAACTTTGGGCTTACGCAGCTAAAAATTTTTTAATGGGACCCCCAATTTTTTTTTCTAGAAGTTACACATTTTTCACGTAATTTCACGTGAAAAAAGTTTTTTTTTGATTTGGGACATCCTAAACTCCAAAACTTTAATTTTCGTTAAAAATAAATGTTTTTTTTCGAGTTTTACTCCAGCCAAAATACGGGTTTGGTTGTATTTTCACTGGCGAACACGAGATTTGCTCTATTATAGGTTTTTTGGGTCGCTGAAGACCAAAATCAGGGTCATTTCGTAAACAAAGTGGGGGCTTCACCCTTAAATTTGCAAAAAGTACCCCCAGAAAGGGGTTTTTTAAAACATGTTTGCATTTTTAGCACTCAGATTTTCACCATACGGTTTTGGTGAGTCACTGATCAAGAATTTCGACTTCTTTTTCATAAATAATCAATATATCACCCTTAAAAGAGCTAAAACTACCCCTAAAATAGCTAAAACTACCTTAAAAAGGGGTGTTTTTCCTATTTTCGTACTTTCATCATCCATGATAAACCCATATAGGTTTTTTGGGTCGCTAATCAAGAATTATGACTTCTTTTTCATAAATAATTAAGATTTTAATCTAAACAGGCTAAAACTACCCTAAAAAATGGGACATTTATGCTTTTTTTGTACTTTGAGCGTCCCGGATATGCCCATATAGGTTTTTTGGGTCGCTAATAAAGAATTTTGACTCCTTTTTTATGATTAAATATTGATAATCAAAATTCTTGATTTGTGACCCAAATAACCCATATGGGCATATCCTGGATGCTAAAAGTACGAAAATAGGAAAAACACCCCTTTTAAAGGTAGTGTTAGCTATTTTAGGGGTAGATTTAGCCACTTTAAGGGTAAAATATTGATTTTTTATGGAAAAGAAGTCGAAATTCTTAATCAGTGACTCAAAAAACCCGTATGGTGCAAATCTGAGCGCACAAAATGCAAATATGTTTAAAAAAACCCCTTTCTGGGGGTACTTTTTGCAAATTTAAGGGTGAAGCCCCCACTTTGTTTACGAAATGACCCTGATTTTGGTCTTCAGCGACCCAAAAAACCTATAATAGAGCAAATCTCGTGTTCGCCAGTGAAAGTACAACCAAACCCGTATTTTGGCTGGAGTAAAACTCGAAAAAAAACATTTATTTTTAACGAAAATTAAATTTTTGGAGTTTAGGATGTCCCAAATCAAAAAAAAACTTTCTTCACGTGAAAGTACGTGAAATATGTGTAACTTCTAGAAAAAAAAAATTGGGGGTCCCATTAAAAAATTTTTAGCTGCGTAAGCCCAAAGTTAGAAAAAGGAAGATTTTTTACTTTGCGCTATCGATAAAGCAGTGATTTTTAGCAAAAAATAGGAAAATCTTTTCCTAAAAAATTGTGATTTTGCATATAGTTTTTTTCCTGTTTTTTCAAAAAATTTATATCTACTGTCCATAAAAAAATTTTATTGGCAAAACTGCCATTTTTTAGGGTTTTTCGTCGTTTTTTGCAATTTTAGGTTATTTTATGCAGAGGTGAGTCAAAAATAAATAAACCACAAAAAAGTAGATCCCAGGACAAAATTTTTGAGACCTTGCACGTCCAAATCGGTTGTTTCTATTTGGCGTGATGAATTTTTAAAAATTAAAAACTAAAAAGTCCGCTCAGAAAACAGCTTTAAAAAGTATGAGCACACGAATTGCCCCTCAATTTATCATATGGAGATTGAAGATAATTGATATTCGAGTCAATTTGTATTTGTTAGAAAAGTGTAACCCCCCCAAATTTTCGCGCTATTTTCAAAAAACCACGTTTCCAATGTTATTTAAATGGAGCACATTTTGGCCAATATTGTCAAAACTGGTTATAAAAATTAAAAACCGACTTCGGGAGGTTTTTTGTCACCAAAAAAGCACCATTTCCTGAGAATCTCAAGTCGCTCCTCTCCAGAGCAGAGTTCGCCGAATATTCACCCCCCCTTTCTCACGAGTCATTATTGACAGCCGTAAATAAATTACGACTTTTATTTTCTATTTTTTTTTTGATAACGATTAATTTTTATATTTTTTCTATGTATTAATATCTGTCGAGTCATTCTTTTTCTGGTAATTACTAGTTTTTTATTACCTTATTTTTTTTCTATTTTTTTGGAAATTCCAAAAATAAAATGCCTACGTGAGAAATGACTTGTAATAACTTATTTTTTATTATTATTGTTAATCTAATCTAGTTTTTTTTAAGATATAAATTGTACTATTAGCTTGTAAAAAATACCTCAGTTCAGTTATCGAAAGTTCCAAATACATAACTATTCATTAATACAGTCCACTCTTTTTCTTAATCACTGTTAAATTATAGTTAGATTGTTAAATAAAATAAAGTTATTAATATTTTCAAATACAATTAGACATTTTTTATTTCGTTCAACATCCACAAATACAATTATGCTCCTAATATTAAATATGAATTGAATTACGAGCAATTAAAAAATCACAATTTAGCTGATCCTTATTATTTTAAAAATAAAAAAGTCAATATTTTATTAAGCTCTACTATTTCAAACTATTCAAAGAAATCTAAAAATTAAAGGTGTCATTGATGATCCTATTTCTCGAAATACCTCATTTGGTTACATTATCAGCAGATACTAAAGTTTATAAAATTATGAATAAATTTTCTGCTCTTCACGTAGCTGAAGAAGAAAAAATTGATTTATTTCTCTAATCTTTTTGGAACCAAGAAAAATTTGATCAAAAGAAATTTCTTACAAAAGATGAGTTAGCTAATGAAGACTTCTTCTAGAATACTTATTCTAGAATTTCTTCAGGTCGTTTTGTAGTGAGGCTTCCAATTTTTCTAAATAAAGATAAAATTAGCTTTCCTGTATGAAATTCGTAAAGTTAAATATTTTATTCCCTATTTCGGAATACTAAGAGAAGGTCATCTCACCACCAAGTTCTGATCAGTAGATAAGCAGAAACGGAAAACAAATTATCCATTAATAAAGTTTGTTATACAGGTGTTAGTGTTAATACCTAACATTTTATTGCTTTAAAATAAATTAATGTCATAAACGTATACTCAACTCCGTTATACCGGTCCAATTTTAATACGCTTCATGTTGACCAGTTTAAAGGCGGATCTTTCATCAACGTATGCAGTAGACTGGTTTTTTTTTCGAAGAATCCGGGATTCCTAACGCACCGGCAGAAATCGAAAACTTAAGTAAAAAAAATAAGTTTTTCGTTGGATTTAGATCAAAACATTGATTTTTGAACCCACGATAGCTCTCGAAAGTTTTTTTTTGGCCACCTTAAAATTGGGATTATCTTAAAACTTTCAGTTTTTCTAGTGGATTCAAATCACGTTTAAGATTATGTTCCAATTGATATTTCTTAGTATTTTTTCCTCAGGAATCCGATGAAACCATTCATTTTAGTTTGTGACCGACCACGTTTTATAGGAGAAAAATCGATTTTCGTTGCCTTTTAGGGTCCAAATTTAAAGAGGGCCAATTTTAAAAGTTTTGTAGTTTTCTGCATAAATTTTTCTGTATATTATTATCAAGAGGGACTTGTCTATTTTTTTCCTAACAATTCGATGAAACCATTTATTTTAGCTTTTGACCACGTTTTATAGGAGAAAAATCAATATTATTCGATTTTAGGGTCCTAATTTTAAGGAAATCTAGTATAAAAAGTTAGTAGTTTTCAAAATAAGTTTTTCTAATTATAATTTAAACGAAAGACTTGTATACTTTTTCCCCAGTAATCCGATGAAAACACTTATTTTAGCTATTGACCACTACTTATATGAGAAAAATCAACTTTTGTCGTGTTTTGGGGTCCCAATTTTAAATAAATCAATCATAAATGTATAACAGTTTACAAAATCAATTTTTCTTAATATTATTTACTAAAGGAACTTAAGTAATTTTTCCCCAGAAATCCGATGAAACCATTTATTTTAGGTTTTGGCCACGTTTTATAGAAGAAAAATCGATTTTATTCAAACCACTGTTGTTAGGGTCCCAATTTTAAGGAAATCTATTATAAAAGGTTAGCAGTTTTCAAAAAGTTTTTCTGAATATTATTTACAAGATGGTCTTGTATATTTTTTCCCCAAGAATCCGATAAAACCATTTATTTTAGCTTTTGACTACCTTTTCTATGATAAAAATCGATTTTTGTCATGTTTCAGGGTCCCAATTTTAAGGGAATTAATCATTAAAGTTTAATAATTTCCAAGAAAAATTTTTCTAAATATTATTTACTAAAGGGACTTATGTATTTTTCCCCAGAAATCTGATGAAACCATTTACTTTTGCTTTTGACCTCGTTTTATACGAGGAAAATCGATGTTTGTCATTTTTTAGGGTCATAATTTTAAGGAAATCAATTATAAGAGTTTTTTACTTTTTAGAATATATTTTTCTGAATCTTATTTACTAATGATACTTGTGTATTTTTTTCTGAGCAATTCTATGGAACAATTTAATTTTTTATCTGTAGTTCAAAAAGCTTTTTGTTATTTTATCTCTAATGCATTAGTAATTAAAAAAGCATAATGCAAATAAAATCTGGAAAAATCAGTAAATTTTAGAAAAATAGATTTTCTCGCAAAAGAAATGTCAAGATAAAAAATTAAATTGTTCCATCGAATTCCTCAGGAAAAAATACACTAGTATAATTAGTAAATATTATTCATAATAATTTCGTTTATAAGCTATTAAACCTTAATGATTGATTGCTTTAAAATTGGTACCTTGGAAAACGACAAAAATTGATTTTCTCGTATAAGACGAGGTCAAAAGCAAAAATAAATAGTTTCATCGGATTTCTGGGGAAAAATACATAAGTCCCCCCTTCAGTAAATAATATTCAGAAAAATTTATTTTGTAAATTTTACTTTAATGATTAATTCCTTTAAATTTGGGATCCTGAAATACGACAAAAATCGATTTTTCTCAAATAAGACGTAGCCAAAAGCTACAGTAAATGGTTTTATCGGATTCGGAAAAAATATACAAGACCCTCTTGTAAATAATATTCAAAAAAACTTTTTTTGAAAACTGATAACATTTTATAATAGATTTCCTTAAAATTGGGTCTCTAAAAACCAATAAAATTGATTTTTCTCCTACATAACGTGGTCGAAAGCTAAAATAAATGGTTTCATCGGATTTCTGAGGAAAAAATACTAAGGAATCTTAATTGAAACAAAATCTTCAACGCGATTCGAATCCATTAGAGAAACTGAAAGTTTTAAGATAATCCCAATTTTAAGGAGACCAAAAAAAAAACTTTCGAGAGCTATCGTGAGCTCAAAAATCGATGTTTTGATCTAAATCCAACAATTTTTTTACTTATATTTTCGAATTCTGCCGGCGCGTTAGGAATCTTGGATGCTTCAAAAAAAAAAAAACCAGTTTACTGCATACGTTGACCTTGATGAAAGATCCGCCTTTAAACTGGTCAACATGAAGCGTATTTTCTCTTTAATAGCGTTGATGGACTCCACACTTTCATAAATTGAAAACTATTATTTATTATCACTTAGCAAGGAAATATAAGCATGTCGAGGCTTCAGAATGACCTGGGGACTAAGTTCCTCCTAAAATTGGAAAATTTAAAGACACTTTTGTCTTCTAACCTAATGATATTTAAGGCACGATTTGATTCGTGTATTGCGTACATATTACATACATACATATATTACATACATATTACATACATATTGCATACATAAATAAAATCATAGGGTGATCGTGCCTAAAAGATAAATTTTAATCAATTTAGTTATTGTAGGTCATTAACCATATTTTGGATGTATTTAATTCAAAATAATTCATTTTTCACCATCTTTATCATTTTTTTCATAATTTTATTTGATATCTGCAATCAGTTTTTTGGACATTTCTCTGCAAGGACTTAATGAAATCACTTGAAATTGAAAACCCTGGAACTAGATCTGATTTCAAAAAATTTGGTCTAAGGGATTTTTGATTCATCGAGTAGGTTCTAAGATTTTGAGGATACACTTTCTGGAAAATTTATCCCTGCACACTCCAAGTCAATAAAAGCATGTGGAGGCATCGAAATGACCTGGAAACCAAATTTCTCCAGAATAGGGACAATTTAGAAACTTTTTTGTTTTTTGACCTAAAAAACTTATAAAGCACGATTTTATCTATTTATTGCATAAATAGGTTTATCGTGCCTAAAAGTAAAGTATCTTGTGTCAATTTGCATTTCTATGATATTTCTTTGATTCAAATTTTATAAAAAAGCTATGAATTTTATTGCGCAGTTTGCATTTATAATTTTTTTCACTTCTGTGAAGCGAAAATACAAGAATAAACATGCTTTTAAAAATAGCGGATTGGGCCCTAAAACTATAGATTCCATCAACTCGATAAAAGAAACACAGTTTTAAAAAGTAAAAGTAATCCGATGGATCGTTGTTGAGATATCTTGCCCACAAGTTGTCGATTTTTGCATCCATTAAGGTAGAGCTTCGCTCTATAATATATATTTAAATAAATAACTAATTATTATCCTACCATCTTTGAGAGATTGCGGTACTAAAAGTAAGTGCAGGAATGATTGTATGTTAGTGCAATACCTGCAGTCATCTGGATAACCGCAGTACGTCTCAATATTAGCCTATACCTTGGATTTCAGGTTTTTTGAAGCGAAGTATGTACTCCAGATACTGGCTGATTTCAGAACATACTTCTTCATTTCGAAGCATCAGGCCAACCACATTCTCAGGTGTGATTTGACCGATGTTAGCTTCTAATTGAAACTTTTTAGCAGCCCACCTATCGCATTTGAAGAATGTGTGTTTCGGCGTGTCGTCTTTTCCAGGACAGTATATATATTCAGCACTATTCATCTTCTGGATCCGAAAGAGGTAGGAGCAAAAAAGTCCATGTCCGCTTAGGATTTTGGTCAAAAAATAATTAATGTCCCCATGCCCTTTATTTATCCAAGATGATATCTATCCTTTCAATCTCTTGATCCATTTGCTCTTTGTGTAGTCCGTCCAACGTTTCTGCCATTCGCTTAGGCTGATCTGGCGCGAAGTAGCCTTTGCGCGGTCAATGCCTTCCCTCTCTTTGTTCCGATACATATACTGTCTCTCAAGAGCCAGCAGATCTATAGGGATTACCCCGGCGATAACTAGAACTGTCTCCAAGGACACTGTGCGATAGGCACAGGAGATTTGCAGGGCTCCTTGCCTCTGGACGCTCGTAAGCTTAGACTCATAATTGACCTTCTTTATGTGACCAGCCCATACTTCTGCAACATACAGGAGTATTGAGTGGGTGACCGACATGCAAAGCCTGCGCTTTCCAGTCTTAGGTCCACATGTATTTCTCATGAGCCTACTCAGCGCAGCAGTGAGCCTTCTCCGTGCTTCTCAGAATCTGTGCCTATAACGTCAGCTTCGTGCGCAGCAGCACTCCCAAGTAATTTAAGTAATCCTTCGTTTCTATCCTATCCTCTCCAATATATATTGGCATGATGGTCTCTATATGTTTACGGGTGAATAGTACAATCTCAGTTTTCGCCGACGCAAGATTTAGACCGTGGTCTTCCATCCAGTAGTTGACTCGGTGCATTGCCTGGTTCAGTTTCTCCTCAGCAGTTTCTCTTCAGCTGTTACAAGCTCCTTCACGGTGAAGCCGGGGATATCCTTCTTATCATCCTCCTCTAAGGCATCCTCTTTCTCCCTCTCAGGGTGGGTAGGAAAAAGTCCGTCAACTATAAGGATAACCTCCTCTTCGTTCATAATGCCACTTGCCGAAAGAGCCCCAATTCTCTTGATGACTATTTTGTAACCAAGACCCCATGGGTCATTGTTCACCTCATTACACAAATTTATCTCACATGCTCTCTTGCTTCTCCTAACAGCCAGTCTCAGGCTTTTCTTAACCTGCTTATGCTCTGCCATAAGCTCACCAGCGTCCGTTCTGGTCCTAGCACTTGGCTCTCCTTCTTATCGTTAAGCTCGCCCTTCTTAGACGCGCTATTTCACCTTTCCACCAGTAGGCTGGTGGTCTATCTTCGCAGGTTCTTTTTTTGGGTATGGCTTTGTTACATGCCTTTTCCAATAAAGTCATGATTTCATTGACTAATATCTCTGCGTCGTCAATATTTCCTGGCCTTATTGCTTTTCTCAGGATAGCTGTCTCTCCTTTTTTAATCATGTTCACAAATCTCACGCGGTTTAGCCGCTTGGTGTTCCATCCACAACATTTCCGTGCTTCGTCTCTTCGTATCTGTCGACATTCGTCATGCACCTCAATAGTGATATATTGGTGGTCACTCGCTGAGAAGTCCTCCAGAACTTGCCAATCTATAATTCTAGCAGCTAAATCTTCTGATGCTAGGGATATATCCGGGATGGTCTGTCTGCAGCCAGGTCTTCTGAAAGTTGTACTGTTACCTACATTTAGCACCGCTAAGTTGAGCCTGACACACAGGTAAAGTATATCCTCTCCTCTGTCATCCCTTTAGGGCATACCCAACTCGGGAGCCCTTTTCATCCGTTTAGGGCATGCCCTTGCGTTGAATTCGCCTCCTATGATAATTTCGCCAGTCATGTACCTTACTGCATCTTCCAGACTGTTAAGTTCCTCTCTGGACTCGTTTGGTGTTAAGTACACACTTATGTAAGTAACACTTTGCGTTTTCATCCAGACAAAGCCTTTGCCGGAGCCATTCTCTTGTACAAGTACCTTCCTTGGATTTATTATTCAAATAGCTGCTTTCCCCAGCTCATCCGAAAACCAGTTCTGGGAGCGTGGTCCGGCCCACTGTTCACTTATAAGTAGAAGGTCCGCAGGCTTCTCTCTAGCAAGTTGAAACATCGTGTTTTCTGCTAAGGGGCTTGTGTGCAATAAATCAAATATCCCTTAGACCAAATTTTTTGAAATAAGATCTATTTCCAGGGTTTTCAATTTCAAGTGATTTCATTAAGTCCTTGCAGAGAAATGTCCAAAAAACTGATTGCAGTTATTAAATAAAATTATGAAAAAAATAATAAAGATAGTGAAAAATGAATTATTTCGAATTTAATACATCCAAAATATGGTCAATGACATACAATAACTAAATTGATTAAAATTTATTTTTTAGGCACCCTATGATTTTATTTATGTATGTAATATGTATGTAATATATGTATGTATGTAATATGTACGCAATACACGAATAAAATCGTGCCTTAAATGATCATTAGGTTAAAAGACAAAAGAGTCTTTAAATTTTCCAATTTTAGGAGGAACTTGGTCCCCAGGTCATTCCGATGCCTCGACATGCTTATATTTCCTTGCTAAGTGATAATAAATAATAGTTTTCAATTTATGAGAGTGTGGATTCCATCAACGCTATTAAAGAGAAAATACTCAATAAATATGTGATCGTGCTTGTAATAAAAAAAACCTTAGCTTTTTTATAATTCTTTGAGATTTTTTGCCTAATCTAGGATTATTCTAAATGCCTAAATCGAAATTTGTTCAAGTACCATTGGCCATCCCCCCCTTAAATAAGACACATTTGACCCCCTTTTGGAATTTCAGATTCACAGGTTACCCTTCCTTATAAACATGTTCAATGTTAAAACTACGATTTTTGAAGCCAAATGAAAATTGATCATTTTGGGCTAAAAATGGGCATTCGTTTTACTGACTGGAAGGAAGAGAATTTAAAGTAGAAAATTAAAAAGGTAAAATATTTTGCAAACAAATAACTTTGAAGGACAAATAAAGAATTTTATAAAAAAGCTTTTAAAAAATTTTTTAGGCCTATAATACAAATTTTCGTCTAAATTTTGGGGTAATTTATTTTAAAAATTAATTATTCTTGGCCAAAAAATCCATTTAGATAATTGGCTATAACATTAAAAGTTTAGCAATAAAAAATTGCGGTATCCGAGGCTTGACAAATGACTTTAATACCAAAAAATTGTGAACAGCAAGAAATTTATTCTTAACTAACTAAACACCCTGCCAAGTACCTGGCACTAAGGTTTGAGAAACCTTAGTGCCAGCTCATTGTTTGAGAAACAATGAGCTAAATACTTCATTATGCCACAGATGTCACCGATTACAACCATGCAATCATCCACTCATTTCTATTAACTTTTAAAAGTTAAAAGAAAATTTATGTATTCAATTTAACTAAATACATTTTCTTAAATAAAATCTAACGTAACTCATTGGATAATAATTATTCAAGATAGTACTTTCATGGAATTAAATAAAGTATTACACAAAAAAAAAAATATTGTAGTTTAAAAAAACTTTTTCAATTTTGAGAAATAAATTTTGGGAAAATTCGGTATCTAATCCAAAAAATTACTATAAACGAACTGTGTAAGACTAGTACTCTCATAGAAATAAATTAGATACTACATCCAAAAAGAAAAAAAAATTTGGTGTTTTTTGTATTTTTTTGTGAAAAAAAATTTAGAAAAAAAATTTTTAATAAAATTAAGTATCAAATTCGAGATATCGAGTAAAAACTATACTTTCAAATATAAGTACTTTCGTGGAAATAAGTGAGGTATTACATCCAAATTTAAAAAAAAAAGTACCTAGAGCTTTTTTGGTGAAAAAATTTTTGGAAAAAAATTAGGTCTAATTTCATAACGGTTGTGAAATATCGCCGGTCGCAATATTTTCAGATATTAGTACTTTCATGGAATTAAATTAGGTATTACATCCCCCAAAAAAAAAATATTGAAGGTTTTTTAATTTATTTGTTTTTTTAATTTTGAGAAAAAATTTTTAAAAAAATTCGGTATCAGATCCAAAAAATGACTATAAACAAACTTTCTAAAACTAGTACTTTCATAGAAATAAATTAGGTACTACGTCCAAAAAGAAAAAAAAAATTGGTGTTTTTTGTATTTGTTCGTGAAAAAAATTTTTTAAAAAATTTTTAAAAAATTAAGTATCAGTTTCGAGATATAGAGTAAAAACCATACTTTCAAATATAAGTACTTTCGTGGAAATAAATGAGGTATTACATCCAAATTAAAAAAAAAAAAGTACCTCGAGCTTTTTTGATAAAAAAATATTTGAAAAAAAATTAGGTCTTAACTCCATAATGTTTGTGAAATATCACCAATTACATACATACACACACACACACACACATACTTTTTTTAAAAACCGGTTTTTTAGCTTCCTGGGGTTTCAAAACGGGCTTATATGCCAAAAAATCAAAAATTGAAATTTGACCTATCACTTTTTTTAAAAACCGGTTTTTTAGCTTCTATTTAAGAAAAGAAAAAACTCTATTTAAAAGCCTTGTGAACAGTATTTTTATGCCTAGAAGGCTCGTTGGAATCAACGGAGGTAATCAGTGTTTTTTCAATATATTAATGAAATTAATTTGTAATTTCGTTTCCTAAAGGTATCGGTCTTTTGTTAGCGAAAGCAAAGTAAAGACACCGAAAAATCTGCCCTCTTTTTTCTTGCAAAACCTTTGTTATTATATGGTCTTTGTGTTATCTTTATGTATGTATCATTATTAAATCTTAATATACATCCTTAGTGTAGAAGTACAACTTATATACTAAATGATATAATATAATAATGTATAATATATGATACAGTGTTAAGTATAAAGTATGTCGATATTACAGGTTGCCACAACTCCCTTCTTTCCCACAAGTTATAAGCATGATATTAATTTTTTATATATATCTTCTTGGTTTGATTATTTTGGTTCTATCCCTTAATCCTCTTTTTTGGTTCTCCTCCGACGAAAGTAAAATTGTCCCCGGAGTAAAATTGTCCCCTAGCGTAAAATTGTATAGCGTACGCGTTTTATCGTCTGCTATTAAAATTATAATGTACGGAAGCTCGTGGCAATATATTAATAAATAATTGTACTTTGAATTGAATTATGAAACTTAAATATTAAAAATTAAAATAATTAATTAAATAAACAAACAAAATATTAATAATTTTTAAATTCGCTGTTTAATTATTTTTTAAAAATAATTTTGGTTCATTATATAGCTAAATCAAGTTTATGTGGACTTGAAACAACTTGTACTTTATGTGTACTTTATTTTGTGTTTACCATAATATAAAATAATTACTATTTATTAAATAATAAAAATTAAGTTGTATAAAATAAGCTAACTATTAATAAAAAGAAGATTGCATTATTATTAAGGTAAGCATATAACCACATTTTGTAACATTAAAAAGTAAACAATGCTCTAGAAGTGTCCAGGTCATTTTATAATTATAAATATTTTTTTGATATTAAAATATATCTAGGTTTAAATATGATTTGTCAGCTGGGATAATTTAATTACTTTGATGTAGTATGGGTTAATATAATGTTTGAAAAGCTTCCGTTGGCAATTGCCAAAGTCCGTTGCACTCATTCAGTATTCGTCAAAGGAAAAAAAAAGAACAGAATGAGCTCAAATACTATAATCTTGATGTTCAGGTTGTCAGTCCAGTACTTCAGCCAGTGAATTGAAAACCAGATCATGGTATTGAAAGTAAACTTAATGCTAAAAAGTTTTAAAGGTGAGTAACATAGATAATTTTATTAAAAAATTTAATGAATAATTTGCATTCTTGACATATAATATTGCTGTTACAGGAAATATACCTCGCTATCAAGTTTTTGTAAAGACTGGTAAAGCTTGTTGCAAAATATTTGTAGTCGTTTAGATTAGTCGTTTAGAAGTTAGAGTAATTGAACTCATAAAATACCAAATTGAAAGACATCTATGCAAGTGTAAAATAGTGAATAGCTAATTGGATCATTGTACCAGAGGAAAAATTTCAACAAAGTTTATTTAAGTGCAAGAAAAATGTGGAATGCAAATTAATATTGAAAAATAAATAGTATTCATAATAAATACTCTTGTTATTGCAGAAAGTTCTTCTTGGTATAAAATAAAAAATAAATAAATTTCCAAAAAAGATGTCAAATTTTTATTAAATGTTAGGAAAGGTTAAAAAAATGATCATTTTCAAACTGAAAAAATTCCCTCGGAACCATTTGTCTAATAAGTTAAATTGTCGAATTTTTTAATTATTAAAACTTCTTCTTTGATACGATGAGCCGATAAGGTATAAACCAGGTTAAACCATTTTAACAAACTAAATCATTGCAACGAACCACTGTTTTCATCATCGAATGCTGATTAGGAGTTTAGATCCCATACTGCACCATGATTTACTTTAAGTGATCAAATTATTTAATTCAAAACAAATTATAAGGAATTTTTTATTAAATTTTAATAAGGGTATAAAAATATTTAAAATAAATATGAAACAATGTAAATAAAAATGGCTTAATTTTAAAAATAAAGTCATTTAATTTTTAATAAATAATATCCTTTATTTTTTTACATAAAAATGATTTGTTTATTTATACAAAATTAATAAAAAAATATATAAGTATATTATAAAAAAAAAAGAATAAGCTTTAAGTTAAAGTTTCAGTTTTAATTTAAGTTTAAGCTTTAAGCTAAGGTTTAAGTTTCTATTGTAAGGTGAAATTTTTTATTTTATTAGTTTTTAAGTGATTAAATGAACTAGGTACATGGCCAGGCTGCTTTGCTTGAATTTTCAAGCAATAAATATATCTTCTTGAAATTTCAAGCAAACTGCTTGAAAATTCAAGCAAATGATTGAAAATTAAAGCAAATTGCTTGAATATTCAAACAAATGCTTGGAATTTCAAGCAATCAATTAAATCAAATAAAAAAGACTGTAGGAAAGCTTAAATTTTTTCTAAATACTTCAATATATCACAGGTATCACCGATTACAACCATGCAATCATACACTCATTTCTATTAACTTTTAAAAGTAAAAAGAAAATTTATGTATTGAATTACTCAAAATTAAAAAAACAAATAAATTAAAAAACCTTCAATATTTTTTTTTTGGGGGATGTAATACCTAATTTAATTCCATGAAAGTACTAATATCTGAAAATATTGCGACCAGCGATATTTCACAACCGTTATGAAATTAGACCTAATTTTTTTTTCAAAAATTTTTTCACCAAAAAAGCTCTAGGTACTTTTTTTTTTTTAATTTGGATGTAATACCTCATTTATTTCCACGAAAGCTCTTATATTTAAAAGTATAGTTTTTACTCGATATCTCGAATATGATACTTAATTTTATTAAAAATTTTTTTTCTAAATTATTTTTCACAAAAAAATACAAAAAACACCAAATTTTTTTTTCTTTTTGGATGTAGTACCTAATTTATTTCTAAGAGAGTACTAAATTTACACAGTTCTTTTATAGTAATTTTTGGATTGGATACCGAATTTTCCCAAAATTTATTTCTCAAAATTGAAAAAGTTTTTTTAGACTACAAAATTTTTTTTTTGTGTAATACTTTATTTAATTCCATGAAAGTACTATCTTGAATAATTATTATTTAATGAATTACGTTAGATTTTATTTAAAAAAATATATTTAGTTAAATTCAATACATAAATTTTCTTTTAACTTTTAAAAGTTAATAGAAATGAGTGTATGATTGCATGGTTGTAATCGGTGATACCTGTGATATATTGAAGTATTTAGAAAAAATTTAAGCTTTCCTACAGTCCTTTTTATTTGATTTAATTGATTGCTTGAAATTCCAAGCATTTGTTTGAATATTCAAGCAATTTGCTTTAATTTTCAATCGTTTGCTTGAATTTTCAAGCAGTTTGCTTGAAATTTCAAGCAGATATATTTATTGCTTGAATTTTCAAGCACATGCTTGAAAATTCAAGCAAAGCAGCCTGGCCATGTACCTAGTTCATTTAATCACTTAAAAACTAATAAAATAAAAAATTTCACCTTACAATAGAAACTTAAACCTTAGCTTAAAGCTTAAACTTAAATTAAAACTGAAACTTTAACTTAAAGCTTATTCTTTTTTTTTTATAATATACTTATATATTTTTTTATTAATTTTGTATAAATAAACAAATCATTTTTATGTAAAAAAATAAAGGATATTATTGATTAAAAATTAAATGACTTTATTTTTAAAATTAAGCCATTTTTTCATAGTTTCAATAAATTTTAGAAACATGAGATATGAGCAACGAAATTTTAATAAGTCTTATACAATTCCAGAAAGGGAGACTAAAATTACTTTAATGTGTCGATTATGTCGATCACAGGCCAACAATGGTTGAAAAAAAAAACTTGAAAAGGCATACTTTTAGATAAACTAAATATTACATCTCCACCGGTGTAGGAAATGCCCAATAATTAGGGAAAAAAAATTTTTTTTTAGGTTTTTCGAAATATCTCTTTAACTGTTCAAAGTATAAAAAATTTATTCTAATAAAAAAATGATTGCGAGAAAAATTTACAAAAAAAATTTTATTACAAATTTTTTATTTATTTCATGCATCATCGCAAATTATTTTCAGTGACAAAACGTGAAAATCTACTTGAGTTATCATTTTGAGGGTTATGGGATGCTATAAATTCATTAAACTGACATTTATTTTTTAAATAACTTTGTTCAACAGAATCAAAAGTATTATGTTTTATATAATTTTTTTTATCAGAATTAGCTATATTTAAAATTTTATAATGATTTTCCTCAAAATGAAACCACATGTCATTCAAATTTTCCAAACGGGTAGAAGCATTGTATATGCTTTCATTCCCATCCTCAAGAAAATTGGTATACGAATTTATAATACGTTGCGAAATAGAATTTTGCTCTAAAATTAAACTTTTTGCCATTTTAACTAAAGTATATTAATATAAGAAAAAGTTTAATTGTTTAAGTATCCAAACTTCTAATGAAACATTTAAAGCTAAACAAAATAACTAAATGCGCAAAAAACTGAGTAAAAAACTATATAATATAGAATATGCAAAATTTCAAAGAAAAAAATCAATGAAAAATGCTGCATAGACCGAGCAAGTCAAATTATTGGAAAAACTGTGCTACATATAAATGTGCAAGAGTTCCCATGAGAACAATCCCAAAAAAAGATTTTCTCATCGAGGCCCTTCTGAAAATAAAGAAAATAAAATAAACTAACTACAATTATTTTTAACTAAAAAAAGAAAACTAGTAATTAACTTTTTCTTCAGAAAGGAAACTCAATGGGACCTCCAAACTCATGCAACAAATTTCACCAATTTTTAATTTCTTGTAAATGGTTGTTATTGCTAAAACCTAACATTTTTATTCCTTTATGTAAATTATCGATGTTTTTAAATTATCTGGTTTTCCCGCGATTACCTCCGCTAAAAAGAGATTTACAGTGTCGGAATGCGTGTGTGTATGTATATGTAAAAGATGCGCGCGTGGCAACGCCGGCTCCGTTTTTGCCTTCTTCCCGTTCGAGCTCTTATACCAAACGGACGTGCCGGTAACATTTTTAATTAACTATATGTAAATCTGTTATTCCTTAATTATTCTATTAAACGCTTTATAATAAAGAAACTGAAGTTATGTGAAAGTTAAAACAGTGTATTTTATTCATTTAAATAAATCCTCACTTTTATAATTAAATCCTTCAGCAACATGGTGCCGAAACTCCGGTTTAAAAGCAGTTGAACGAGGACTTTATTTTTGATAAAAAAGTCTGCAGGATTTTAAATCGTAATAAAGTGAAGAATTTAAAATTTTCGTCTAATACTTTATCAAAAAAAAGGAAGAAAAAAGAAAAAGTGTTATGTTCATATTGTGTAATTTTTTCTATTTCTTGGTGCTTTATTAAAAATCCAGTACTGTGACTCCATGTGCTCATTTTTTTTATTATGAATTTTTTTTTCGGTCGCGACAAGATATGAAATTTTAAGGTCATCTTATAAAAGTTTAATTAAAATTCATGGACGTTCTGTCGCATCGCAGGGCCTGAAAAAATCAATTAAAAAAGAGTGTGCAAAAAAAAAAAAAAAGTGTGCAAAAAAAGTGTGCAAATCATTCGGAGTCGCCATTTTCCGCATAAAAATTGGAAAAGAAGGAAGTCGCGTGTTTCAGGAAGGTTGGATTAGCAGTAATATGGTATCGTTCTATATTTAACACATATACTAGGTTAGGCAAAAAAAGAGAGAGAAAGATATATTCAAATTATTCTTGAAAGAGAGAGAAAGGTGTATTTAAATTTTTTAAAAGAGTGAGAAACATATATTCAAACTTTTTCTTTTCTACGCTAACCTTTATTCGTCAAAAATTTTCATTTTCTATACTTACCGGCATTTAAACTTATATGACTTTCAAAATCAAAATCTTTTTGATTTATTAAAAATAAATACATTAAAATTAAAATTAAAACATTGGTGTAATTCTTTACGTTTAAAAAAAAAAAAGGAGTTGTATTATAAAAAAAAAGAAACTTGTGTAACTAATAATTTTTTCACATTTTCAAGAAAAATGGCAGACCAAATAACTTTGGAAGAAGTCATAGCTCAACAGGAGGATCTATCAGAGTGGATTTCCAGAGCTTGGACCAACACTAAAAAATTAGGAAAGGATAAGATGACATCACATGCACTCAATATCCGGCTCACCAAACTAAATGATAACTGGGATCAAAACCATCATCTAATCAAACGCTTCGAGGATTCAAAGAAAACTACATACGTTAAAGAAGCTTGTTTCGACAAAACCGAAGAAATATACTACGCAGTTAATTCTTCTTTTTCTGAATTCTTAGATTCTCTAAAACCTTTATCTTTAACTTCAGGTCAACATGAAATAGTTGCTCAACAAGTTGCTGCTCCAGCTCAATTCCATCTACCCAAGTTCATAATACCAGATTTTGATGGTGATGTCTTAGCCTGGGAAAGCTTTCGTGACCAGTTCAAAGGAATCCTCGATAAATCTCCTGCGTTAAGCAACGTTCAGATGATCCTGTTATTACAACAACATCTACAAGGTGATGCCAAAGAAATGTTGAAAAATACTCCTGTTGTTGAAGGCAGCTTTGACGGTGCATGGAAAGCTTTAGAGAGCAGGTACGGTAATAAACGCATACTTATTAGTCATCATATGAATAGTTTGTTAAACTTATCTCCTATGTCAAATTCATCTGCTAATGAGATTAAACGAGTCGTAGATTTTTTCTCACAAACAGTTCGTTCTTTTGAGGCACTAGGCATCGTCAGGGATAACTGGAATCACTGGCTAGTTTTACTGCTATCGCAGAAATTGAATGCTGAGATACGAGTCAAGTGGGAAACTTCCCTCACTGATACAACAGAATTTCCAAACTTTGATGCGCTCAACACATTCTTGGAATGCAAGAGCTTTGGAGTCCATTAATGAAGGGGTCATGCAGAGCAGTTCAAAGTCAAACAATGCTGATAAAACAAAAATTGAAAAATCTCAAGCGAAAAAGCAAACCAATGCAGCCACTTCTCAGTCGAGTAAAAAGAGTAAAGTAAAATCTTATTTTTGCCTTCTTTGTAATAATAATGACCACGCTTTAACCTTCTGTACTAAATTTAAAGCTCTTCAAGGTACTGATCGCTATATTCAAGCTAAAAAACTTAGATTATGCTACAATTGCTTGAAAAATCATTATCCTTCACCTTGTCCAAGTAAATTCACTTGTAACGTTTGTTCGGAAAAACATAATACCTTGCTACATGGTTGTTTTTCTGTTAAAGAATCTATCGCAACTGCATAACTTTCTTCGGTAAATCAAAGCCTATGCAATGCTACTTCTTCTTCTTCTAATTTGGTTCCTACGTGTCAATGTTCATTTCATGACAATACTACTTCTTGCTTCTATTCTTTTTATTTTCCTCTTGCATCTAATTCTTTAAATGAACGTACTTATGTGGATGACATTTTTGAGGGTGCAGATGATGAAATAACAGCTCAAAAGATTAAAAATGAACTCATAAATCTTTTGAATTTAGGAGGATTTCCTCTCGCAAAGTGGGCTTCCAATTCTCACACTCTTGCTGAAAAATCTAAGGAAGTCTTTATAAAAGAATCTGATTCTGTAACAACGCTAGGTGTAGTCTGGTCACCACATTCAGATTCATTCAATATAAGGGGCAGTCTAGAACCAAAGAAAATTGATTACTTAAATAAACGAATTTTACTTTCTGAGATTTCAAAGTTGTTCGATCCACTTGGATGGTTTGCACCCGTTATAATTGATGCCAAAATTTTAATACAGGATCATTGGTTACTTAATTTAGAATGGGATTCTGAATTGCCCGCTTCTGTCGCTGAAAAATGGGTTGAGTTTAGATCTTCTGTGCCTTGCCTAAATAAAATTTCTATTAGTCGATGGGTATCAACTTTTGAATCCTCTGAAATAGAATTCCATTGCTTTTCAGATGCTTCTGAGAGAGCATACGCTACCGTAATTTATGTCGTAGCAAAAAATGGTGAAAACAAAACTTCTTCGTTATTGGTAGCCAAAACAAGAGTAGCACCTATTAAGCGATTATCTATACCTCGTCTAGAATTATATGCTGCTGAACTTTTAGTCTTATTAGCTAATAAACTAATTCCCAGCTTAAACTTAAAAAATGAAAAAATAAAAGTTTTTGGATGGTCTGATTCATCTGTGGTCTTGACATGGATCAAGTCGCATCCATCTAAATGGAATGCCACCATTTGTGGCTCAAGAGTTTTGTGAGCTACTTTAGAGTAGCTTCCATTCAAAACTCTTTAATTTAAATTGATTGGCGATACGTACCTACAAAATGCAATCCGGCTGATTTTGCAACGAGAGGTATCGCTGCTCCTGAGTTCGAAGCCTTCTCTTTGTGGTGGCAAGGTCCTACATGGCTAGCACAATCAAATGACATTTGGCCCGCAAGAGAATTTCAATCTAATGACTCTAAAATAAATGTTTAAGTCAAGTCTACATCAAATATAAACACTATTGTCACTAATAAAGTCTTTGATCTTCTCGAGAGATTCTCTAATGTAAATACACTAATCAAAGTTGTAGCATATTGCTTAAGAGCATTGAAAACTGCAGACCTACCTAAAACTATAAATTTGTCAAACATAGAATTGGATATTGCTCTATGTACAATAACTAAGATATCTCAACAGTCTTCCTTCCCTAGAGAATATGAAGCATTAAAAAATAATAAGAAAATTCCAAAAACCTCTCTGTTACTGTCATTAAAACCATTTCTTGATTCAGGTTGTATAAGAGTAGGTGGGCGAGTTCGTCACTCGTTTCTGTCTTATAATGAGAAACATCCATTTGTCATTGCTAAAAACACAGTCTTTGCAAATTCTTTAGTGCAACAAGCTCATCAGAGATGTTTACATGGAGGTCAAGAGTTAACAAGAAACGTCTTGTTACAACGGTTTTGGATTTTATGAGGTCAGAGTTACATTCGTTCAATACTGAGAAAATGCGTGATATGTACTAAATATAATGCAAGAACTACTGGGCAGGAAATGGGTCAACTTCCCTCAGCACGTCTTAAGCCTGAGAAACCATTTCTTAAATTCGGTGTGGATTACGCTGGACCATTCTCTTTAAGAGCGTCTTCTGGCAGAGGCATAAAATCTATAAAAGGTTACATATGTATATTTGTTTGTTTAGTGACCAAGGCAGTATTGGAGGTTGTTACATCTTTGTCTACTCATAGTTTTATTGCAGCTTTCAAAAGGTTCATCTCCAGAAGAGGTCTTTGTTCAGAGATGTACAGCGATAACGCCACTAACTTTAAAGGTGCCGCAGCCACATTAGTAAATATGTTTTCAAAAGCTTCAGAATTTTATAAGGAGGTGTCTCATGCTCTCGTATCAGAAGGTACAACTTGGAGTTTTATACCACCATCTTCGCCACACTTCGGAGGAATATGGGAAGCAGGAGTAAAATCGGTAAAGTCACATTTGAAAAAGATCATAGGTGGTCCAAAGAATATATTCACCATCTACAGCAAAGCTATCGCTGGCATTCTCCTGTGAAAAATATCGAAGTTGGAAATCTGGTTCTTCTGAAAGACGATTTACTACCAGCAACTAAATGGCCAATGGCTCGAGTAACTGAAGTCTTCAAGGGTACTGACAACCTAGTTCGAGTCGTTAATGTAAAAACTGCAACTGGGGTCTACAAAAGACCTGTAGTTAAATTAGTTCCCCTGCCAATTGACACTGATAATAATACTTGTTAAAAATTGTAATTAAAATTAATCTGAAACTATTTCTCATGGCAGGTGGTAACACAAAAATAAATAATAAAAATTTTATATTTGTATATATTGTATTTGTAAATTGTATATAGTTACGTTGTCTTAAACCGCGTCTTTATCAAATTTTATAAATTTTTATGTAATGTAATATTTAACTTTGTTTAATTAATTAACTTTTGATTTTTTAAATTTATTGTAAATATTTGATTAAACTACTAATTATTAATTATTTTGTTTAAACAGTTTAAAAACTTAAAAAAAAAAAATTGTATAGTTTGCATGATCTATTTAAAATGATTTAAAGTTTTATAAATTTAATGTAGTTAATTAACACCATTCTGAAATTGTAAATATCGCTATAGTGAAGCAGGTGGTATGTTAGTGCTAAAACCTAACATTTTTATTACTTTATGTAAATTATCGATGTTTTTAAATTATCTGATTTTCCCGCGATTGCCTCCGCTAAAAAGAGATTTACAGTGTCGGAATGCGTGTGTGTATGTATATGTAAAAGATGCGCGCGTGGCAACGCCGGCTCCGTTCTTGCCTTCTTCCCGTTCGAGCTCTTATACCAAACGGACGTGCCGGTAACATTTTTAATTAACTATATGTAAATCTGTTATTCCTTAATTATTCTATTAAACGCTTTATAATAAAGAAAATGAAGTTATGTGAAAGTTAAAATAGTGTATTTTATTCATTTAAATAAATCCTCACTCTTACAATTAAATGCTTCAGAAACAATGGTAAAATTTAAATTGCATAAATGAAAACTTATTTTAAATAAATCATCAATAATTCCTAAAACTGAATAACTGATACAGGTTTTCTCACCCAAAAAAGAGAAAAATAAAAAATAACTGTAAAAACTTTAGAAAACTGTATAATAACTGAAACTAAAATATTTCTCTTCTTTTTTGTTGAAAGAACTCTGCAAAACTGAAAAAACTAAATTTTTACAACTAAATTAATAAACGGGAATAGGCAATTGTCCCCACGCCTTTTTTCACCGTGTTCATTTTCCCCCGAAAATTTTGCCCCGCAACTTACTTCATGTTTATTACATTAAAAAAAAAAATATTTATCGGTATCTAAGGTATTTTATTAATATAACCTTCTATAAATGTCAATAATAAATAGTTGGAAAATAATCGAAAATAATAAGTAATTTAGTTGGAAATGTATTTTAATTTATTTATTACAATATCAATATTTAAAAAAAAATATAATATTTAAGAGGTAAACTATTTAAATTTTTTTAACAAAATTACCGTGCACGGAAATTTTTTATCCAATAATAAAAATAAAAAAGCGCCAAATCATTTTATTTAAATTGCTATAAAAAAATCCTTAAAATTTACACATTTTAATTTGATTTGGGTGCAAAAAAAAAACAATTGGCTTTTTCGTGAACGGAGGTTAAGCCTATTTTTTTTATTAAAATTTTTTTTAAATCTTAAAAGGTGTAATTCATGAAAAGAAAATGTGACAAAGAGTTGAGTTTGCTTGAAAATAACGTGAATAATTATTCTTAATAATAATCTGGTTACTAAAAAAATAAAATATTTAAAAGGTAAGATTTTATTTAATTATATTTTTTATATATTATTATTTATGATAGCTTAATTTTTGTATTTAATTAACAAATTTTTTTGTATATTTTATTTTGAAAATTATTAACTATTCATTGTAAATATTTTCTTTTTTATTTCTTTATTATTTAACTTAAAAGACATATGAATTTTGAATTAATTTTAGAAAATCCAAATGTTAATAAAAATAAAATTTTTTAAATATTATCATATTTATTTATTTAGATACTTATTAAAATGAATCAAGTTCTTGCTGCAGCTCAAAAAAAAGATAAAGGGCTATCTTTAAATGGATACAGAATGCAAAAAAAGCATGTTTTGGTAAATGGCACAATGTAAGTAATATTTGAAAAAATATTTTACAGTTTTATGTACTGTTTTTTAATCTTTAATTTATCAATCTTTATTAAAACGCTAATTATTTATCATTATTATAGTACTTATAGGTGCATATACCAAAAAAAAGGCTGCGATGCTAGGGGCGAGAAAAAACCATCCGGCGAAGAAGTTGAAACCAATGGTCACACGTGTGGTGCTCGAGATCCTGATTATGAAATAAAAAAGGCATTGAAGAATGAATTTGTAGAGCGTATGAGAATATCAGGAAATAAACCTGGTTCAGTGGTTTTTGAAGAATTACGTCCCAGGTAATCTTTCAAAATAAGACTTACACTACCAGACCAAAAGAATTTTTTCTTAACCAAAAAAGAATTTTAGAGCTATTTTGATCGTTTGAAACGAATTTTTTACATAAAGAATTCTTTTGACAAAATATTGTTCAGGAAAAGAATTTTACTTAAAAAGAATATCATTAAAAAATTCTTTTCCTGAACAATATTTCGTCAAAAGAATTTTTTATGTGAAAAATTTGTTTTAAACGATCGAAATACCCGGGTGAGAATTTACGAAGGTCTACGGAGATTTTTTTAAAAACGGAGATGAAAAAATACTCTTTAAATACTCCCGTTCGAGTGTACTCCGAACAAAACTCCTTTTCATGTCCGAAAGAATATTATAATGATATTAAAATGCAAGCGCCGTAAAGTTAATAAAAGCATATTTAAACATATCGGAATTTGCTCTGTATCAGATGTATTTACGTCAGATTTACTGTGTTTTCGGTGCTTAAAAAAACATATATCCTCCGTTACGAAGATTGAATAAATACTCCTCAGATATTTTAACAAGTAAAAATTCTGGTCTAAATTTTTCATAGTATGTTAGCGTATTCTTTCTCTATTCTTTCATAGATGGAATCTAATACTTTCGTATTATTTTAGACTTCGAAACGCTTCGAAAGCAAAGTCAGTAAAAACACTAAATAAATACTTTTACAGTCAAAAATATAAACGTAAAAATGAATAAAACCAGCGCATATTTATAAAAAAAAACCCAAAATAGTCCTTATAACTACTACGAAAATCTATCATTATAGTCCTTAGGAAATATTTTAAATCTGAATAATATACATCAGCGCGGAGCTGAATGCGAGTGTTAAAAAGTTGATCCGAAATAGTATTGATTGAAGCATTTTACGACTGTGTCTTAATCGACACAAAATTTTAAAAATAATAAATTTTAGCTAAAATCATATAAATTTCTAATAATTTTAAGCAACGTTACAATGTTGTTCTGATATTCAAAAAATAGTTAAATCACCTTATATCATCGTTACATAAACGTGACAAATCGATAGCCGTCCACCCTCGAAAGAGTATTATTTAGGTACTCTTTTAAACACGTTCTCAATATAAAAAAATATAGAAATCATCGCATCGATGCAAAATAGAGTCTGGTAACGCCTCAAAAGAATCACTGAAAAAGTGATTTTTGAATACTAAAAGAATATTAAATCTAATTTGAAACGGATGAGAGTATATAATTCATAACATAGTAAAATCATCTTCGAAAGGCTATTTTCTGAAGCTTTTAAAGACTGGGTTATTACTGAAAAAAACTTGCAAAATTGATAAATCTCGGCTGAATTAATTTCAGTATTGAATTATTTTAATCACCGTTTTAATATCCTTAGAGTATTAAAAACATAGTTAAGTAAGGTTGAATTAACATTATCTACACGTGACAAATCGTTAGCCCGTCCACCCTCGAAAGAGTATTATTTAGGTACACTTTTAAACAAGTTCTCAGTATAAAAAAATATAAAAATCATAACATCGGTGCGAAGTAGGATCGGTATACGCATCAAAAGAATCACTGAAAACATGATTTTTGAATACTAAAAGAATATTAAAACTGCTTTGAAACGGATATGAGTTTATAATTCGCTAAATAGTAAAATCATCTTCGAAACGATATTTTTTGAAGCTTTTTAAGACTGTGTTATTAATGACAAAAACTTGCAGAATTAAAAAATATCTGCCGAATTTATTTTAGTTTCTGCTCCTTTTGATCGCCGTTTTAATATCATTAGAATATTTTAAACATAGTAACTCAAGGCTATTTCATTATTCTTTACGATTGTCGTCTTTGCAGCCAGCAGACCCTCGAAAAACTATTGTTTAAGTAATTTTTCGGACGATTACTGAGCAAGAAAAAATTTAAAAATCATCGCATCGATGCGAAGTAGGATCGGTATTCGCGTCAATAGAATCACTGAAAACATGATTTTTGAATACTAAAAGAATATTAAATCTGCTTTGAAACGGATATGAGTTTATAATTCGTTAAATAGTAAAATCATCTTCGAAACGATATTTTTTGAAGCTTTTTAAGACTGTGTTATTACTGACAAAAACTTGCAAAATTAATAAATCTCTGCCGAATTTATTTTAGTTTCTACTGCTTTTGATCGCCGTTTTAATATCATCAAGATATTGCAAACATAGTAACTCAAGGCTATTTCATTATTCTTTACGATAGTCGTCTTTGCAGCCAACGGTTCCTCGAAAAAGTATTGTTTAAGTATTTTTTCGAACGATTACTGAGCAACAAAAAATTTAAAAATCATCGCATCGATACGAAGTAGGATCGATATTCGCATCAACAGAATCACTGAAAACATGATTTTTAAATACTAAAAGAATACTACATCTGCTTTGAAACGGATATGAGTTTATAATTCGTTAAATAGTAAAATCATCTTCGAAACGATATTTTTTGAAGCTTTTTAAGACTGTGTTATTAATGACAAAAACTTGCAGAATTAAAAAATATCTGCCGAATTTATTTTAGTTTCTGCTCCTTTTGATCGCCGTTTTAATATCATTAGAATATTGTAGACATATTAAGGGGAGGTTATTTTATTGTCGTTTACGTTTCACGTTTTTGCAGCCAGCTGACCCTCGAAAAACTATTGTTGGATGCGCTGAGACCGAATCTGGCATCCAGATTTCAAAATTCAATATGGCGGGCTAAATATTGGCTAATTTTCAAAATAATTCCCTAGATTTTTGAAATAATAAAAAAAATACTTTTAGGCGTCTATTAAGGAATTATCGGGTGCGGTGAGACTGAATCTGGAATCCGAATTTCAAAATTCAATATGGCGCCCTCAAAATTTTCCAATTTTTGAAAAATATGACAAATTTAAAGCCTACATGCTTTATACACCCACATGACCTTTAGTTGAGGTTTACAAAATAAACTCAATACGAAAAGCCTTACATTAAAATAACCTAAGGAAATGGTATAAAAAAAAAAACGACAAGTCAAGCCTTACACAAACATAACCTAAGGTTGTGGTCTATACTAAAAAAACGACAAGTCAAGCCTTACACTAAAATAACCTACGGAAATGGTCTATACAAAAAAACAACACGTCAAGCCTTACACTAAAAGACACGTCAAGCATTACACTAGCGCAAGCACTAGCGTAACCTTTGGAAATAGGCTGCATTAAAAAAAATGACACGTCAAGCCTTACCTAGCGTAATCTAAGGAAGTTGTCTATTATAAAAAATGACACGTCAAGCCTTACATTAACATAACCTAAGGAAGCTGTCTATTATAAAAAATGACACGTCAAGCCTTACACTAGCGTAACCTAAGGAAGTAGGCTATAATAAAAAAACGACATGTCAAGTTTTACACTAACATAACCTAAATATTGTCTATAACAAAAAAAGACACGACAAGCATAACACTAACATAACTTAAGGAAGGTGTCTATTATAAAAAACAAAACATCAAGCCTTACACTAACCTAACCTAAAGTAGTCTATTATATAAAATGACACGTCCAGCCTTACACTAGCGTAACCTAAGAAAGTAGGCTGTATTAAAAAAAAAGACAAGTAAAGCCTTACACTAACATAACCTAATTAAGTAGGCTATAATAAAAAAACGACACTTCAAGTGTTACACTAACATAACCTAAATATTGTCTATAACAAAAAACGACACGACAAGCATAACTTTAACATAACCTAAGGAACTTGTCTATTATAAAAAATGATACGTCAAGCCTTACACTTACGTAACCTAAGGAAGTTGTCTATTATAAATAATGACACGTCAAGACTTACACAAGCGTAACCTAAGGAAGTGGTCTATTATAAAAAACGACACGTCAAGCCTTACACTAGCGTAACCTAAAGAAGTAGGCTATATTAAAAAAAGACACGTCAATCCTTAAACTAACCTAACCTAAGGTAGTTACCTATTATAAAAAATGATACGTCAAGCCTTACACTAGCATAACCTGAGGAAATAGGCTGCATTAACAGAAACGATAAGTCAAGCCTTACACTAGCGTAATCTAAGGAAGTTGTCTATAATAAAAAACGACACGACAAGCCTTACACTAGCGTAACCTAAGGAAGTGGTCTATAGTAAAAAAATGATACATTAAGCCTTACACTAGCGTAATCTAAGGAAGTGGTCTATAATAAAAAAATGACAAGTCAAGCCTGACACTAGTGTAACCTTAGGAAGTGGTCTATTATAAAAAACGACACGTCAAGCCTTACACTAGCGTAACCTAAGGAAATATGCTTTAATAAATAAATGAAAATGTTATTTTTTATAATAAAAAACTTCCTTAGGTTACGTTAGTTTAAGACTTGAAGTGTCGTTTTTTTAATATATCCTACTTGCTTAGGTTATGCTATCGTAAGGCTTGCTGTGTCATTTTTTATTCTAATCAGCTTCCTTAGGTTATGTTAGTGGAAGGCTTGACGTGTCGTTTTTTTAATATAGCCTACTTCCTTAGGTTACGCTAGTGTAAGGCTTGTCCTGTCGTTTTGTATTTTAGACAACTTTTTTAGGTTACGCTAGCGTAAGGTTTGTCGTGTCATTTTTTATGATAGAAAAAATCCTTAGGTTATGCTAGTGTAAGGCTTGTCGTGTCGTTTTTTGTTATAGCCTACTTCCTTAGGTTACGCTAGTGTAAGGGTTGAGGTGTTACTCTTTATTATAGACAACTACCTTAGGTTACGCTAGTGTAAGACTTTCGTGTCGTTTTTTATTATAGCCTACTTCCTTAGGTTTCTCTAGTGTAAGGCTTGACGTATCATTTTTTATAATAGACAACTTCTTTAGGTTACGCTAGTGTAAGGCTTGTCGTGTCGTTTTTTATGATAGAAAAATTCCTTAGGTTACGATAGTGTAAGGCATGTTGTGTCGTTTTTTATTATAAACAACTTCCTTAGGTTACGCTAGTGTAAGGCTTGTCGTGTCGTACTTTATTATAGCCTACTTCCTTAGGTTACTCTAGCGTAAGGCTTATCGTGTCGTTTTTTATGATAGAAAAAATCCTTAGGTTATGCTAGTGTAAGGCTTGTCGTGTCGTTTTTTGTTATAGCCTACTTCCTTAGGTTACGCTAGTGTAAGGGTTGAGGTGTTACTCTTTATTATAGACAACTTCCTTAGGTTACGCTAGTGTAAGACTTTCGTGTCGTTTTTTATTATAGCCTACTTCCTTAGGTTTCTCTAGTGTAAGGCTTGACGTATCATTTTTTATAATAGACAACTTCTTTAGGTTACGCTAGTGTAAGGCTTGTCGTGTCGTTTTTTATGATAGAAAAATTCCTTAGGTTACGATAGTGTAAGGCATGTTGTGTCGTTTTTTATTATAAACAACTTCCTTAGGTTACGCTAGTGTAAGGCTTGTCGTGTCGTACTTTATTATAGCCTACTTCCTTAGGTTACTCTAGCGTAAGGCTTATCGTGTCGTTTTTTATGATAGAAAAAATCCTTAGGTTATGCTAGTGTAAGGCTTGTCGTCTCGTTTTTTGTTATAGCCTACTTCCTTAGGTTACGCTAGTGTAAGGGTTGAGGTGTTACTCTTTATTATAGACAACTTCCTTAGGTTACGATAGTGTTAGACTTTCGTGTCGTTTTTTATTATAGCCTACTTCCTTAGGTTTCAAAAACTATTGTTTAGGTATTTTTTCGAACGATTACTGAACAAGAAAAAATTTTAAAATCATCGCATCGATGCGAAGTAGGATCGGTATTCGCGACAATAGATTCACTGAAAACATGATTTTTGAATACTAAAAGAATATTAAATCTGCTTTGAAACGGATATGAGTTTATAATTCGTTAAATAGTAAAATCATCTTCGAAACGATATTTTTTGAAGCTTTTTAAGACTGTGTTATTAATGACAAAAACTTGCAGAATTAAAAAATATCTGCCGAATTTATTTTAGTTTCTGCTCCTTTTGATCGCCGTTTTAATATCATTAGGATATTGTAAACATAGTAAGGGAAGGTTATTTTATTGTCGTTTACGTTTCACGTTTTTGCAGCCAGCCGACCCTCGAACAACTATTATTTAAGTATTTTTTTGAACGATTACTGAGCAAGAAAAAATTTTAAAATCATCGCATCGATGCGAAGTGGGATCGGTATTCGCGTCAAGAGAATCACTGAAAACATGATTTTTGAATACTAAAAGAATATTAAATCTGCTTTGAAACGGATATGAGTTTATAATTCGTTAAATAGTAAAATCATCTTCGAAACGATATTTTTTGAAGCTTTTTAAGACTGTGTTATTAATGACAAAAACTTGCAGAATTAAAAAATATCTGCCGAATTTATTTTAGTTTTTGCTCCTTTTGATCGCCGTTTTAATATCATTAGGATATTGTAAACATAGTAAGGGAAGGTTATTTTATTGTCGTTTACGTTTCACGTTTTTGCAGCCAGCCGACCCTCGAAAAACTATTGTTTAAGTATTTTTTCGTCGATTACTGAGCAAGGAAAAATTTAAAAATCTTCGCATCGATGTGAAGTAGGATCGGTATTCGCGTCAACAGAATCACTGAAAACATGATTTTTGAATACTATATCTGCTTTGAAACGGATATGAGTTTGCCGACCCTCGAAAAAGTATTGTTTAATTATTTTTTCGAACGAGTACTGAGCAACGAAAAATTACGAAGCTTAATGTTTGCTTAGAATAAATGTTGTTATAATAATTTTACTGCTCTGATTTTTCGTCTAAATCAAAAAATTTATAAGTTCATTTATAACTCTTGCTCTTTTATATATCAAATTTTTATTATTTTGCATGCAGTCATAATGGAGCAGTGGATAAAGTGTTGGACTATCAAGCGGTGGACTCGGGTTCAAATCCTCATCAAATCATTAAAAAAAAATAAAAAAATAAAAAAATATTTAATATATTATTATATCATGGCTATAAAAATTAAAATTTTTTTTTTTTAAATATTTTTTACTTATTAAAAAAATATTTTTATAACGTTTACATTATTATTACAATACTTTTTCGTAGCTGTTTAATTATCGGCACGCTGTTTTTTATTAAATAAAATCATATCGTAACGATGATTATACAACCTCCGAATCAGTGCTTTTCGAATATATATACGCAGCTTAATTTTATGATGAGTCAAAATATAGAGAATAAGAAAAAATATCATTTCAGTGCTCTTACGATGCTAATATTCGAGCTTCGAAAAAGTATTTTTTAAGTATATATTCGCAGGTGGTTTGAATAAGTTTACTAACATTTTAATATTTTTAAGCACTTTTTTTACGCCAAGCTATGAATAAATAAAATTAATCACGGGCAAATATATAAGAATAAATACTTTTTCCACATTAGAACGATGCCGTTTACCAATGTTTAAATTACTACCTTAAAAATATTCTTTCTCCTTTTCTTTTTACTACTATGAAGTAAGAAAAAATATTATTTTTATATGTTAACTATCATCGTATCTTAGACTATTTGTTCCAGGGAATATTAAAAACATACTTTTTCGAGCAAAATTCTTAGATTTTTCGACCCTCGATCATTGTACGGGAGTACTCTTAACATATTCTTTCCAAGGTCCATTCTCACCCGGGTAGCTCCAAAATTCTTTTTTGGTTAAGAAAAAATTCTTCTGGTCTGGGACTGTACTTTTTTTGGATAAATTTTTAATTGTTTTATATTTTTTTAGACATTTTAAGGCATGTCAATTATTATCGTACGATAAGCTTGCTAGGGCTGGAAGAACTGCTAAAAGGGAAGTTAAAATACAAACACTTTCCGTTGGAAATTTGAAAAAACCAAAAAATTTGGAAGATTTAGGTACTTTTTTTACAAGCATATTTCTATTTAATTTATAGTTTTAAATATGCTTTAATTTTTATTAGCAAATCAGCTGCTACAAGATCCAGAGTCTCTAACTTATTATGTTGGGGAAGGAGAAGAAAAAGTTGCCTATAAACTTTCAACTTTCCTCATAACAGCTGAAGACTCAAATAAACACATTCTTTGGTATGACCCGTCTTTTTTTGCCAAATTTTCTACTGAAAAATTGTACGTTGATGGTACCTTCAAGGTACGTCCAAAATTCCTTTGGACGCGAAAATCACAACTGTTAACGATCATGGCAAGATATCAAGGAAGGGTACAACTATTAATTTTTTTATTTTTTAGTGATACAAAATTTAAATATCAATATTTTATTTTATTTATTGTAGATTATTCCAATAGCATGGTGTATCATGTCTAACCGTACCAAAATTGCATACAACAGTGTCTGGGAACATTTAAGATTAAATTTTCCACTTTTTTCCCCTACTGAAGTTAGCGTTGACTACGAAGAAGCACTTCGTAATTCAATAAAAGATAATTTTCCTACTGCAAAAATAATTGCCTGTTACTTTCATTATTCACAGGTATTGATTGAAATTTCACATGAATGAATTTTACATAATTTATTTTTATACCAGTATATTTAATTATAAAAAGATTAAAATAGGGGTAATTAAAACGTAAAATTGCATTGCTTGAATTTTCAATGCATTTTGACATTGTAAGAAAAGCTCTATTCAAGAAAATCAAACATCATTGTAATAAATAAACGGCCAAAACGTGTCACTTTATTATAATTCTTAAACTTCTTTGTATTCTAACTCTACATTTATATCTGAAAGTTTTTGAGGTTGCTAATTTTAAATATGACCTTTTCTGAAGGGTTGCGCGCCTAATATGATCCTTAAAACTGAATAAAGATTTTGGACCAGAGACCATTTTTTTTTATTTTTCATAAAAATTTTACCTGAAAAAACTCAAGTAGCACGTTTTGGCCGCGCCGGCGGTAATCGGGTAAACTAAAAATAAAATTAATAATTTGAAAAAAAGAGTTTATTAAACAATTTTTTACAAGATACAAAATGTTTTGCAGTTTTTTTGCATTCAATTGTTAGAAATTAACCTCAAATTTTCTTTAATATAATATTAATTAAAATAGTTTTTATTATTTTAGTTTTTTTTTTTACTTTAATACATAAAATTAACTACATTAAATTAGAATTTATCAATTTATTAAGTACTTATTTTTTAATAATTTTTACAAATCTTCAAAATCTTCATTTCTTCGACATGGATGCAACTTTTTCTTGCAAATTAGACCACCACAATAACAACTTGCGTCAGAAACTGGCGCATTTATTTGCGGTAAATTATCTTCGAAATCTTCCCTTAACTCATAAATATCTGCAACAATATAATGTAAATAATCTATTGTTAAAATATCATAGTAAAAATGAAAGTTTTGATAAAATTTATTATCCAAGTCGTAGAAATCTTTCAATTTTTTTTGAACCCATTTAATAAATATCTTATTTCTAACAATTTTAATAACAAATAACCAAGGTATTTTTTTCTCTTCTACAACTCTATACAACAACAAGAGAAATGTTTTGTACAAATCTGTTGTACATAGAATATTTTTATCTTCCATATCTGAAATAAAAATAAATATATTTTTTGGGGTATAAAAATCAGCTGAAAAATGTAAATTTAAATAATTTTATTTCAACTACTAAATAAAATTCAAAATTTATTTACAACTTAATGTTAAACTTTGCTTAACTTTAAAAAAAAAATCGGCGCCATATTCGGAATTCCGATTTCTGCAACCGGATTTTTTTTTGTGTAATTGCAATTAAAATAAAAAGTTATTTAAAAAACTAAAATTATTTCTTTTATTATGTTTTTGGACGTATTTTAATTTTATTCCACAATAAAAAAATAATTAAACTTGTAAATATATAACCTCTAATAAATGTGTACTTACCAATTTTTTTTATGTTTATACACAATGTAACCTTAATATAAAAAATCCTTCAGTAAATCTTTCTATATTCCTTTCAAAAATTAATTAATAATATTAAATATATTAATACACAATTTTGTGAAAATTAATATGCTTATCATAATAGTAAATTTAAATATAGGGGTTATATTTAAAAAGAACTTTCAAAGTGGGTTATAAACAGAGGTGGCAATACAGGTCGTTTGATATAATGTGGAAAATTTTCAGTAATTACGGAAGCTGCAAAGTGTCATGGTAGATTAGGCGAGAGGGTGGGTACATAGAGTACCGACAATTAAATTAAAAGAGAAAAAATTGGAAAACTCTGGAAAAGCGTGAAAATAAAATATTGGAATCGTCTAGTTTTTCATATTTTTACCTAATTTGGAATATAACCTATGGAATGATAATATATAATTTGGAATTTAACGTATAATCGCCTAGAAAATGCTTCATTTAATTTAAAAAACTCGGGAAATTCCGAAAAAGCGTCAAAATTAATTGTGGGAATCTTCTGGTGTTTCATGTAATTAACAGGTTTTTAATAGATTTAGCTTGGTCTTGTCTGGAAATTGATATTTACAATTTATAAAACTTGTGAAATTATGGAAAAGCGTGGAAATTATATTTTGGAACCGTCTAGTTTGTCATATTATCTGATTTGGATCTGATTTTCAGAATATTTAATCCCTAATTTCAGTATAAAATGATTTATACAATTTAGAGAATTCGAAAATTTTCGTAAAATCGAGAAAATTAAATAAAATAATTATCATGTTTTTCATATTTCCAATTTTCTTAATTGTATAAATCAATTTTCGGCCGATAGCAGGTTTAATATTCTGAAAACCTGGTAAAAATATTAAAAATTAGCCGATCACAACATCTACTTTTATATTCCGGAATATTCTGAATTTTGTGAATTGCATTAAGGATTTTCTAGCCAATTATAGGTTAAATTGGCCGGATGGTTTGTATTATCAGGGACGCATAATATATATACCTCTCTTTTATTAATTTAAAAGCTGTTACTTTTCTACATCATGACCACCAACTCAACCGTTAACTCTCGTGGTTATTACCTACCCTTTTTTCCATTCTACCACGATGATTTGCAGCTTTTGTACCTAATCTCTGTTATTCCAATTTTACAGTTGGCTTCTGGACATGTAGCCTACCAAAACGACATTAGAACTTTTTCGCGCGTAGCCTTAATACTTTTTATTATGCAAAAGTATTTTATGTATTTTCTTTTATTTTATTTGAAAACAAAACTTATAATAAAAAATCAAGTACTATTTACAAAAGTGGTTTATAATATGTAAAAGAAAAAGGAAAAAAAAAAATTATTACAATTTTTATTGTAGATCTCTACTCCAGTCAAAATTCCAGGAGTTTGATATATTCCACTATCTAGAAAAAAGATCTTATAAAAATTGTTTGGGCCCCTGATCACGAACTTCTGGGTCCCAATAGCTTTCTTATGGTGCAACACTTAAAAAGAGGTGTCTTTACAATAACTAGTTTTTTTGGTAGCTGATTACAAATTTCGAGGTCACGAGAGTATGCCTTGGGTGCGATGGTCTTGAAAATTCAAAACGCCCTTTTTTAGGTCTGTCTGAAGGCTTTCATTTTTGAAAACGGCTTTTTTTATCATATTTATGTTCTGTATAGTTCTTTGATTCTATCCGGTACTTCTAAAGGCATGTTTATTCTTGTCAAAAACTCCCCCATATACCGTCAAAATCACTCCTGCCTGCCTATGTGGGAGATTTCGAAAAAACCCTATTTTATAACATTGAACCCTGCGTTTCTAAGTCCAGAAGGTGCGTTGAAATAAACGGAGGGCTTTTTGGATGTTTCTTCAACGTATTAAAGTCATCCATAACTATTGATTGTAATATGGAATCCTAAATGTTTTAGTCATCCCTTATTAGTTATAAAAAAAAATAAAAATATTTCAAAAAAAATACACAGATATAATTTATTAATAAATTTGAATTTAAACTCATTTTTATAATTTAAACTATATTTTTCTAGGCGATTTGGAAAAATGCTGTCAAGAAAAATTTCGCTATTAAAATTGACAACAAAAAGAAAAATCCGCGTAAGCATAGAATCGTAAAAAAAATAATTGCCTTATCTTTGCTACCACTTGACAAGGTTCTAGCAGCATTTAATAAAATAGAACAAGATGCAATAGCTGAACTCGGTAATTTTAAACCACTAAAAGACTTCTTGGAATATTTTCGTACAGAATGGATTGCTAACGTTAAAATTGAAAATTTCAACTATTACGACATGGATGAACGTACGAATAACGTTTTGGAGGCATATCATAAGAATATTGGAAAAGAACTCGGTGCCAAACCACATATATTAAATTTCCTCGGTATTATTTTTTTTTTTTACACAATCTATTTGATAGATAAAATATAATATTTTAAGATTAAAATTAAATAAACATTCAATAAAATTTTAGTTTAAAAATTAATTTTTTCATAAAAATAAAAACTTTTTTGTGAACTCACAAACATTAAACATTGAACATGTTTAAATTTATATTTAAAAAACCGCTAGTATTTTGCTACAATTAAATAAATAGTATTCTAGAATAATGATTGGCATTCATATAAATTTGAGCTCCTAAAATCCTTATTATTCATGAAGCCTTTATCAAAATTATTCTAAGTCTTATTTGACTTCCCCTCTTATATGGTACAAATTTGACCCTCCCCTTCGTTTTCAGATTTCCAGAGAACCTGAATTATTCTACATCCCTAAAACCAAATTATTCTAAGTCTCTAAATCGAAAATATTCTATGTGCATTTAACCCCTTCCTCAAAATATGGCACATTTGACTCCTCCTCCCTGAAAATGACATTCTTGAAGTACCTCCTTTCCAATAAAAATGTTCCATGTTAAAAAAGTATAGTTATTATATTAAAAAAAATCAATTAAATTGATATTCTATATTTATGATAAACGGAAAAAAATTCAATAGCAAATATCTGAATCAATTTTTACAGTTCTGGATACAGATAAAATGTTATAAAAAATATGATTTTTGCAACAATATAACATTAACTTAATTGTTTCAGTATTAAAAAAACTTATAACCGGTTTATGTAAACACAACCTAAATGCATGGAACATGTTTACTTCCAGCTGAGGACTAGGTATAATACAAATGTTACTCTACAATACAATACAAATTTCTAATTTTATAATTTGTAATTAATAACTTACTAGCTGTTAAAATTCTAATCCCAAACTATTTTGATTCCCTAAACCTGAATTATTCTAAGTCCCTTAATCAATATTATTCCAAGTCCCTAAATCGATATTATTTTAAGTCCATAACCCTGTATTATCTAAAGTCCTTAAGCTCAGATTTTTCAAAGTCTCTTAATTATTCTAAGTTTCATTATACCCCCCCCCCTTAAATAAGACAAATTTGACCACCACTTAAATAGGACAAATTTGACCACCCTCCTTAAATAGGACATATTTGACCACCCCCTTAAATAAGACAAATTTGACCCCCCCACCCTTAATTTTTAAGTTCTGAAGTACCCCCTCCCTGTAAACATGTTCCATGTTAAAATTAAGATCTCCCACCCCCTCCCAACGTTAACAAAAAAACAAAAAATGAAAATATGTTTTAATTAATCAAGGATATCAAAACATAATTTATTAAACAATTAGCAAATTTAAAAATATGTGTAAAACTAATATTACTTTTGAAATAATTTAATTACAGAAAAACTAATGAACTTACAACTTAAATCACATTGTGAACTCAAAATGGCTATGAATGGTGTAGAAGCGACAATAAATAAAGATACCGAAAAATTTAATAAAAAGTTGAGAGATTTATGGTATGCCTTACGTCATGATAAACAATATAGTCCTGAAAATTTTTTGGATGATGTATCAGCATTCGTTGAAGATGAAGTTCATGCCGGAGAGCATGGTAAGTAATATAATTATTGTTTGATAGGTCTTTAATTACTTTTTTAATTCTAAAGATGTAATTACCACAAAAAATAATAAAATGCCATTTTAAAGCCTTTAAAATTATCAATAAGGTTGTATTTTAATCATTTTGTTTTGGGTATAGATCAAGATGAATATCTTGTCAATGATCAAGAAGCTAACATTGAAGATGAAGAGAAAGAAAGTGATGGATTGGAAAATGGAGATGAAAATTGTATTGATGACGATGAAACTGAAATAAGTCCGATCAATGTTAATGTTCCAACACATGAATCGCATACAAATGAGGCTGTAAATGAAAATGATTTGGATGAAAATAAGGAGAATGATAACTCAGATCTTTTAGAGTTGCCAATAGAAAGTGAGACAACATCGAAATTTTTCGAAGTAAATAAATTTATAATAACTAAAATATATAATAGTGCAAATTTATATTATAAATAATTTATAAATTTATTCTAAAAATAAATTATTAACTACTTTTATATCTTAAAGTATATTTTGATCTACCATCTTGAAAAGTCGGAAAATATTTGAGAGTATAAAATTGAAAATTTTCTTTCTAAATTTCGTTTTTCTCGCCCTCAAAAACTTTCCGCTCATTTAAAGTTCATCAATTAGCTAGCATTTTCTTTTTATTTATATTTTTTTGATATTTTTCTATTTGAAAAAAAAATTGATAAATTTTTTATTTTTTTTAGATGGGCAATACTAGTCAAAGTATAAATAAAAGAAAAAATGAAGAAAAAACAAATGTTATTAAGAAAAAACCCAGAACTGATACAGAAGAAAATCAAAATTCATTGTTATTAAAATCAACTCTGCAGCCTAAGAAAAAATCAGTATGCACAAAAAATCAAACTCTAAATAAAAGAAACACTCAAGTTAAAGAAAAATTAAAAAAGAAAAAAGCCAAAACTGATACAAAAGAAAATAATAAAAAAGTAGCCGCAGAAAATAAAACATCTAGTAATGATAGTAATGATAATGAGAGTAATGAATCAATTTTCCAATCAAGAACATCCAGGTCTAGACCTATTAAGGGCATTCGAATGCTTAATATATAAATAAGCTTAAGCTATGTTATTAGTACTTAAATTTATATTATTATCGTTGTTGTTTTTATTGCTGTTGTAATCAAATTTTTATTATTTATTAGAATTAGACTAGTCAAGGCGCAGCAATGTTAAATGTATTTAAACATTTTATCTGAATGGACCCATTTCAGTGAAACGTATGCATTTTTGAAAAATAAAAACGATTTTGAAAGTTTCATCCATTTTCCGATGACTAGTTTTGAGCAAGAACGCTATATCAAAAAAATCTACAAAAATATTGTAAGATATGTAAATTTTTAAAAACAGTTGCTAATTGAGCCAATTTTTGCTAACCCACTTAGATTTACGGCGTCACTGCTCACGATTTTGAATGCAAATTTTGAAAAATTAAAATGTCGGACTAGAAATTGGATATTCCTAAACGTAAATTTTTGCTGTTTTAAGCATATATACGAATATAATATTTTTAATTCTCGGTATCTTTCGAACCAGTTATCATGATTCTGAAGTCAGATTTTTAATAAATGAAATATGGGGCTTAAAATGGTAGATTTCTAACCTCAATATTGACAATAATTGACTAGAATCGATGACCGTGATTCTGATATCAGATTTTTAATAATTTTCAATTCATAATATTATTGATCTTATATTATTATTGATTATATCGATTTTTAAAATTCTGACATCAGACTCGTCATCAGAGGACCTAAAAATTTATTAGAAAGCTGTAAAATGCTTCAAATAGCACGCATTGCCAACTTTGAAGTTGCAATACCACCATTTTGAGACTGCTATTTTAATTATAAAAAATTTGAGTTTAGAAAAGAGATCACTGATCTCAATATATTTTACAACACGATAAAATACTAAAAATAGAATTTATTGATGATTTTTAGTTCGAAATCCAATATTTGGGCCCATTATTTTGATTATTAAAAATGAGGCTTCAAAATCATGATAACTGATCCAAAAGACTTACTAAACAGCGTATATGTGCATGTCTACGAGAAATTCCTTTTTATCAGCACCAAAAATGAAGAAAAAAAAAATTTCAAGGCCGCGACTGCCAGCATGATTTTCTGGTAGTTTGAACCCTATAGAATGCAAAAAAAAGCGTGAACACGAAATCAGCGATTGACGCCAAAAAGATTTTGCCACTTTTATATGTCAAAAACCGTGTTTTTCGTATCTGAACTACCCCAAATTTTCAAAATATCTTTTTAGGTAAATAAAATTTTTTTAAAATAGGTAAAAAAATCTGATTGCCAGGGAAAAATCACTCCAGAAAAAAAAAAAACTTTTCTTTTTCCGATGAAATTTAGCCAAGTTATCGTTAATTTAAGATTTTACTCAAATTTGTCTTAAAAAAGATTGAAGTTCTATATTGAAAAATGCTTGTTTCTGAACTTTAAACATGCGTTACTCGCTTAATTTTTACCGTAAAATAATAATTTTTTTTTTAATCGATATATTTTTCCCTGGAAATTCATTTCCTTATGAAAAAAATCATTTTTATGTACCAAATTTCAATTTTTAGGTCAAAAGCCAAGATTTATTTAAAATATCAATTAATGGTAGACTTAGCTGATAAAAAATTATAGGCTAATAAATTGTTCTGTACAAAAATTGATTCATAAAATTTAATTTTAAAAACTTACCAAAGTAATTGTTGCCCCAATAAAGAGAAAAAATATTATTTAGAAAAATTTACTTAACACAGTTTTTGACCTAAAAATTGAAATTTGCTCAATAAAAATGATTTCTTTCTTGAAGAAATGAATACTCAGGGAAAAATTAATTGATTAAAAAAAAAAAATCTATTATTTTATGATGAAAATCAAGCTTAGAATCCATATTTTAAGGACAAGTACAGGTCAGTTTTACAGTAAATTGAAGGTCAGGTTAGGTAAGGTTAGAATTTTCGAATTATGCAAATAAAAAATTTTAAGTCGATAAAAGTAGGAAATTCGTTAGAATCTAACCCTAGCTCCATCTAGAAAAGTATTATAGGCGCGTTATTTAAATTCGGTTTTTGATTTACGTCATTATTTTATCTGTAAAAAAGCTTGATAAATTTATATTTATTTTATATTTTTCTGTTCTAATTCTGGTTTATAATACTGGTTGACGTGAGAAATTTTTTTACATTTTTGAAAACTTTTAAATTATTAGTTTTTTAGTTTTTTGACAAACCTAAGAACCATTAGAATAATAAACTATATTATCAATAATGGTACATTACTAAAAATTGTAATTATAAATTCATTTTAGCTACATTCTTAAAGAACTGCTAAATTATTGAAATTTAATATTTTTTTTGTTAAAAATATATATTTATAATAATAACAATAATAATAAATGTGATATCAATTTTTATACAGGTATTTAGAATATTACTATTAATAATTCAAACTACATCCAAGACAGACTGTTTAAAAAATAATAGAAAGTTCAAAATTTTGTTATTAAGTTTTCACATTATATTTATAACTACATCCAAAACGGACTGTTAAAATAATAATAAAAACTTTAAAATTTTATAATTAATTATTTGTATATTATAATAATTATTTATATCTTAATATTTATAACTACACCCATAAGGGCTGCTATAATATTTTTTATTTACAAAATATTATTTAAATTTATAATAAAAACTATACTTATATTTTGCATACAACCGACCGTAAAGTTAAAAACAATATTTTGTCCCTTATTTAAAAAATTCCTATATTATAATTATTTATAACTACACCCATAAGGGCTGTTATGTTTATTTGTACAAAATATTTTTAATTTGAGATTTACAAACACCAAAATATTTACATCTTATTTTATACAATTTATTAACTAATTATAATTTAATTTAATAATTTAAAAATTAATTTCATATAGCTACATCCAAAATATGGACTGCTACAATTTTATAAATCATCAAAATTTTGAAAATATTTAATTATTTAAGAAAGTGTTAGATCACATGACTTTTTGTAGGGCTCCTTTGAGATTGCAAATATTACATTCGTGCGTTACATAAATTTTCATAAAAATATATATAACAATAACAAATTAAAAATGTATAAAAAGAATTACTAAATTTCCACGTCCTAATAAACCAAAAGAGTGAAAAAAATTATTATAAAATTGTTATAAACATTTTTTTGCTTAACATTCAAAAAGCACTGAGAAATAAGACTTCGTTTTATAATCATAGCACCGAGTGCAGTAAGCAAATAAATTTTGTTCTTAATTCTTTTTCTTCGGTTGATAATATAGTTAGTAAAGGCATCGTTACATTTTTCAGTAGTCTGTATATGATGCCAGAGAATTTTCTCTGGATATCCTTCATAAAACTATGAAGTATATTTGGTAGGTGCTTTTACCTTTAAAAAAAAAATTTAATGCATAAGATTGTATTTCCTTAGATTAGAGTCATATCATATTGTACCTTAGCAAAGAAAAAAGCTCTATAATTGAAAGTGCCATGTTTTTCAGCAATTGTAACATCTCTAGCTAAAAAAGAAAATGAAATAATTATATCTATGGATTACTGTTATGCAAAATTAGAAGATATTATAAGAGGTAAAGTTTTTTAGAACCAACATTCTTAGTATTTTCTATTGCCATACTGCAATATCGACAAAAGTTAAGAATAGTTATTCTGAGATCATTTTTGTTTTGAATATATTTTAATTTTGCTGGATAATTAAATATTCTACTTAAAATAATATTTTATAGTGTAGTTTAGTGATTGAGGGATTACTTGTTAAATTCTCTTTCATACTTTTTTTCAACCAAAAATTTGTTGAAAAAAAATGAGAAATACTTTCAAATATATGTTACAATTTATAAATAAAGTAAAATATTGTTTTAAGTACAATATTCAATTATCCTGCAAAATTAAAATATATTTAAAACATACATGATCTCAGAATCAACATTCTAAACTTTTGTCGCTATGATAGTAGAACTCGGGTAAAAATGGAAAAACACAAGATTGTTGATTCTAAAGGTTTTACTGCTTAGAATTTCCTCTAATCTTGCATGGTTATTAAGAATAGTAAACAAAAGCTATATTTCATTTAAAAGTAAATAAATATTCGGTTCAAATAATAGTAAAAATGTCTTCCATACCTATTTTCAACAAAAAAATAAAAAATTTTTTTTTGAAAATAAGTATGAAAGATAATTTTACAAGTATTTTCATTAGATTTATACTTACTTTCAAATGATATACAGCTTTGGGTTACTTTTCTTAATAACCATGCAAAATTAAAGGAAATTCTAAGCAGTAAAACCTTTAGAATCAACAATCTTGGGCTCTTCCATTTTTACCCAAGTTGTACTATCATATCGACAAAACTTTAGAATGTTGATTCTGAGATCATTTATGTTTTAAATATATTTTAATTTTGCTGGATAATTAAATATTCTACTTAAAATAATATTTTATAGTGTAGTTTAGTGATTGGGTGATTACTTGTTAAATTCTCTTTCATACTTTTTTTCAACCAAAAATTTGTTGAAATAAAAATGAGAAATACTTTCAAATATTTGTTACAATTTGTATATATATTTATAAATAAAGTAAAATATTGTTTTAAGTACAATATTCAATTATCCTGCAAAATTAAAATATGTTTAAAACATATATGATTTCAGAATTAACATTCTAAACTTTTGTCGATATGATAGTACAGCTCGGGTAAAAATGGAAAAACACAAAATTGTTGATTCTAAAGGTTTTACTGCTTAGAATTTCCTCTAATCTTGCATGGTTATTAAGAATAGTAAACAAAAGCTATATTTCATTTAAAAGTAAATAAAAATTTGGTTCAAATAATAGTAAAAATGTCTTCCATACCTATTTTCAACAAAAAATTGAAAATTTTTTCTTTTGAAAGTAAGTATTAAAGAGAATTTCACAAGTATTTTCACTAAATTTATACTTACTTTCAAATGATATACAGGTTTGGGTTACTCTTCTTAATAACCATGCAAGATTAGAGGAAATTCTGAGCAGTAAAACCTTTAGAATCAACAATCTTGGACTCTTCCATTTTTACCCGAGTTGTACTGTCATATCGACAAAAGTTTAGAATGTTGATTCTGAGATCATTTATGTTTTAAATATATTTTAATTTTGCAGGATAATTGAATATAGTACTTAAAGCAATATTTTACTTTATTTTTAAATATATATACTAATTGTAATATATATTTGAAATTATTTTTCATTTTTTTTTCAAGAAATTTTTGGTTGACAAAAAATTATGAAAGAGAATTTAACAAGTCATCACTCAATAACTAAATTACACTATAAAATATTACTTTAAGTAGTATATTTAATTATCCAGCAAAATTAAAATATATTCAAACGATACATGATCTCAAAATAACAAATCTTAACTTATCATCTAATTCAAATGTTCCCATTCTCCTTCGTAAATAACTTTCCTATATTAAACCTCTATGTAAAGAACCCCTTGAGCCAATTAAAACTACACAGTATCCTTGGGATGCTAACATATGCATTCTTAAATTTCTTATAAAAAATCTAATTATTTTATTTCAATTTTTTATAAAAATGTATTAGATTATTATTATTTACCTTAAATGTATTAGATACTAATTGTACTTCTGGTCCTCCATATACATTTAAAACAGTTGGATATTTCTTGCCAACAAGTTACGTTGCTTAAAAATCATTGAGTATATTGTTTCTCCAGTGCTTATTTTGTATGTAAAAATTTCTGGGGCAAATAATTCAGATTCTGGCGTAGAAGGTTCCAACAAGTATCCTACAGTAGTCAAAGAAATGTTTTCTACAGTCCAATTTGAATGTCATATTCTAAAAACCTAAAATAAATAAACCATTTAAAATAAAATAAAATAAAAAATTTTCAATTAAATTTGTAAAAAAATTTAAATTTGTTATTTAAAAATTTTACTTGACAAGTCGGTAGAGTCTTGCTAGAATCTCCACTGTAGCTATATCCAGGTCTCGTGAGTAAGCGTATTTCTAATGGTCTGTGCATAGATGCAGCATACACATGTTATTCAAGAGGACCTTCTTGAAGTCCAACAAAATAGACAAGACTAGAATTAGCCTTGTCTATCCACAGCTCTCTTCCAAGTACTTCCCATTCTACCTGAGTTAAGACGATTTTAGATATTACACGTAGCTGCAAAAAAACACTATCCATCCTATCAAGCAAAGCTTCAACACCGTTATTAGATCCTTTAAAATATATTTATATCAATTGTTTGAGAAATTTTTAATTTATAAAACAAATCAGTAAACATACCAGATATACTTGAAATTACAAGATACAAATGCCGGTAATTCGATTCCTCGCTTGCCCAAATGAATATAACTAATGATGGAGTAAAATAATTTTCTGAATTATAAACATTAGGCGGTGGTTTGCAAAAATTATCAATTGAAAATATAACTAATTCTAGCCTTTGTTGTTTTCTATCTAATAATTGTACCCATATGCTAAATAAACAAAATAATAATTAAATTTAATTATGGATTTTTTATTTATTTAAAAACTTACTATCGACCATCTTGCATCCAACCAACTCTGACCAAATATTCCATCCATGGAAACATTATGTGTAGCGGATACTGCAACTCCAATCTCTCAATATCGATGATTTCAGATGTTTCTGTAATTTTAAACTGCACCAATTTCAAACTACTTCTTGCATTATTTTTTCCAGCTCTAGGAAACTTAAATTCGTCAATATCTTGTGCACTTGATGGAAAGCAAAATATCTTAACATCGCTCTCATCTACTTCTTCGTAAAGAATTCTATAAATTCCATCCTCAGATTTAGGCTGCCACCAATAACCAAAGAAAAAACAATATATTTTTTTAAATGCTTTTTAGTTTTAAAATATTTAAACAATTAAAAATACCTCACGAATTCTTCTTGCATTACATAAGGAGGTGCTCCAGCTGTAAAAGGAGCATCAGCTAAGATCAGCATCAGAAACCATTCTTCATATTGCTATATATTTGCGATTTATTAACGACAGCCTTATTAATATTTTATTTATTAACACGTTTCTTCACAAAATTTTTTATAAAAAAATATTTTATTAAATACGAAATTAAATTAACTTGATTACCTATAATTCACAATTAAACAAATAAATTTGTAACGATAAATATGTTTAGTGGAGAGCCTAATATAGGTTAGGAATACATTACGCACAAGTCTGTAGCACTCAGATAGTCATTAAATACATACATATGCATACATATTAATTAGCGATATTAATTAAACACTTTAAAGAATTATTTATTTAATTGTGACAATTTTTTTTAAATTATTTTAATTTATAATAATAATAAGAATAATGAATGAATTTCAAAAAACTCGTAAACATGTGATTCACACCCTATTCAACAGATACTAATGTAATCGTCAGACCCGTCATAAGCCATGTCAGCAATAACGGTAACTTTCTTTTTCTTATAATAACATTTGTCCTGTCAGGTGCACTTACAAAGGTGCTAACATTTATTAATTTACATTTGTAAAAGTTTTGAACTTATTTTCAAATAAAATGAAGCATATTTTATGTTCCTTGATATAAGTATAATATAGTTGAATCAATAAAAAATATTTATATTAAAAAAATTATATATAATTTGAAAAACGTCAGAGTCCAGGCAGAACTTAGTTACCCTAGGAAGAAATATAATTTTTAAGAAATTGTATATCGTATAATTAAGATCAACTAGTTTCTGTGTAACCAATCGTGTTTATAACTACATAATTTGTCTCTCTCTTACTCATTATTTTACTAGCTTATGATTGGCTTTTATACGAGGATATACTAGTTGCTCTGAAACATTGGGTATATTGGTATGATAATTCAAAAAAACAAACGCTTATTGGCTAAAATTAGTTGAATATCGCAAATATTTGTTATGTTTGCATATGCGAGGTCACTATATACAGCCCTAACAGTCGTGTATACCGATTTTAGCAGAATAGGAAAATGGAAAACTGTATTTTTAACTGTTAAAATAGTATATTACGACCCATGCCGTTCTTATTTACTTTTCTGGACATGAGCTCGTAATATTCATACTAATTGCTAGCAGTTACAAAACTAATATTTCCCGGCGACTGCGCGGCCGAAAAAGGGGTATTTTCTCGCCATTGACCCAGAAATAGTATATTTTTATCCTAGACCGCAAAAATAAACTGCGATCTGCGACATTAATTTTTTATACCCGAGGCCAAAATTAATTTTTCCTCGGGAGTGGCTAGAAAACACGTATTTTCGAATCGTGCTGTGGTCGGAAAATACGTACTTTCTGGCCACTGACAAGAAAAATTTTTTACGGCCCTTCTCTATGTGAATAAAAAATTGCATTTTACTTTTAAATTTTTACTTTTTCTATACGCGTACGTGCGAGTTTGTAACAAAAAAAGATTTTTGAAACCTGATTTCTAAATTTTCACCCTTAATCATTATTCTAGTCTGCTAAAATTAGCCTAAATTAGCTAAAAGAAGCTAAAAAAGAGCGTGGTAATATTCTATTTCTCACAATCTTGCAAGATCAGTATCAATTATCATTTTTTTCGGCGAAATTGCCCAGAAAAGACTAATAATTAATTTGTAAGTTGATTGAAAGAAAAAAATAATGATTGTGGGCAAACATTTGGATGTCCCACGTAATAAATTTTTCAATAACGTCACGTATAGGAACCGTTGCATTTGTTCCCATTTACGAATTATTAAAATTATGAGCTATAACTTGAGGAAGTCTCTTGGGGGACGGGGTTTTTTTGCCCAGTATATGCAAAATTATTTTTTTCAAACACACGATAAAATATGGGGTTCGACTTTTGCATGCTATCTGCCCTCGCTCGCTCGTTACATAAAACTGCATGCAAATTCAAAACCCCATATTTTGTCCTTTGTTTAAAAAATAGCTAATTAGTTACTACTTGCAAAAGTTGGAGGGGTGGGGCTCCGCCTCCTGTTCACATTTACTTCTATTTCTGTTGCTTAAATAAATAATGTTTCACTGCAAATTTATAATTATACAAACTCATTCAGTACATACCACATTAAAAAATTTGGATTACGCAGGAAATTTTACGTATAATCCAAGAGAGGAAGTAAATTTTTTTGTTAAATGAAGCAGTAATTTGAGGCAAGTCAGATCAACTTGAAACTTTTTGCAATTTGTCAAGAAAAATGTCAAGTTCAGAAGTAAACAACTTTGGTTGGTTGCAATTAGTCCGAAATGTTGTAAAAATTGGCCAAACTGTTTTTTTTTGGCCAAAAATAAATAAATATTTAATATCTCGGGAAACATTAAATGAATTTTGTTGAAAATAGGTAGTAAGGGGTTTTTTGGGTCGCTGATTACGATTTTAATGTCAGAAATTTCTCAATCACTACTGGAGTTTTTTAGGTCGCTGATCACGAATATGTATTTTTTATGAAAAATGAGACCTTCGCATAATTTTTTATTAAAAATAATTGAATATTCGTGATCCGCGGCCCAAAAAACCTCCGTATACCAAATTTTAAAGGGCTAGAGTGAATGTAGCAAAAATGCCCTTTTTAGGGCTAGTTTGGGCCAATTTAAGGGCGAAGGTCTCATTTTGCATAAAAAATACCTGAATATTTGAGATCAGCGACCCAAAAAACCTCCGTATACCAAATTTTAGAAAGCTAGAGTGAACATAGCAAAAATGCCCTTTTTAGGGCTAGTTTAGGCCAATTTAAAGGCAATGATATAATTTTTCACTTAAAATAATTGAATATTCGTGATCAGCGAACCAAAAAATCCCCGTATACCGAATTTCAAAGGCTTAGAGTGAATGTAGCAAAAATGCCCTTTTTAGAGCTAGTTTGGTCTAATTTAAGGGCGAAGGTCTTAATTTGCATAAAAAATACCTGAATATTCGAGATCAGCGACCCAAAAAATCTCCGTATACCAAATTTTAGAGGGCTAGAGTGAATATAGCAAAATTGCCGTTTTTAGGGCAAGTTTTGGCCAATTTAAGGGTCAAGCCCCAATTTCTAATAGAGAAGACCCCGATTTTCGAGATCAGCGACCCAAAAAACCTATACTAGACCAAATCTAGTGGTGGCCAGAAACTATACAACCAAACCGGTATTTTGACTGGAGTATTATGCATATCTTAGAAAAACTACCAAGCCATTTTTTTATAACTAAGTTTATATAAATAAAAAAAAAAATTAATTTGATAAAATAAAGCCAGAAAAAACTAGTTGCGACCTCTACTGTTGTTTATTTTGAAATATAAGAGAGACGGTTCTGTTTTATCAGTTGGAATATTATATTTATAAAAGAAAAAAAAAAATTAATCAATTAAACAATGAAGAATGGACTGCCCTAGATAATCATAAAATAAAGTCGGATACAAAGTTTCATTTAATTCTGTACGTTATTTTTCGAGAAAGTTGCTTTTTTCATTAAAAATTTTAGAAAAAAGCAATTTACTGTGAAATTATGTAAAGCAATTAATCTAAAATTGGTAATTGAATCCATTTTACAATTATCGAGTGCCGTGGACTCTTAATTTTTCAAATAATTAAATACTCGCTAATTTAATTAATAATTTTGCAAATTTTCTACCTTATCGACGCCATTATTATTATTATTATAAAACTCATCTTTACTTGTCCTTAAGTTCAGAAATAGGCTTATTTCAATTGAATTTCAATCTTTTTTAAGACAAATTTGAGTAAATCTTAAATTGACAATAAGTTGGCTAAATTTCATCGGAAAAAAAAAAGTTTTTTTTTCTTCTGGAGTGATTTTTCCCTGGCAATCAGATTTTTTACCTACTTTAAAAAAATTTTATTTACCTAAAAAGTTATTTTGAAAATTTGGGGTAGTTCAGATATGAAAAACACGGGTTTTGACATAAAAGTGGCAAAATCTTTTTGGCGTCAATCGCTGATTTCTTGTTCACGCTTTTTTTGCATTCTATAGGGTTTAAACTACCAGAAAATCATGGTGGCAGTCGCGGCCTCGTAATTTTTTTTTTTCTTAATTTTTGGTGCTGATAAAAAGGATTTTCTCGTGAAAGGCACATATATGCTTAAAATAGCATAAATAGCCATTTTGAGGTTAATAAAATGCAATTTTGAGTCTGAAATTTTAATATTTCAAAATTTGCATTTAAAATCCTGAGCCGCGATGCCGAAAATCTAAGTCGGGTGCCAAAATAGGCTCAATCACCAACTACTTTTAAAAATTTACATATGTTACTATTTTTCAGTAGCTTTTTTATGATATAGCGTTCTTACTCAAAACTGGCCATCGGAAAATGGATAAACCTTCGAAATCAGTTTCAGTGACCAAAAATGAATACGTTTTACTGAGATGGATCAATTTTCGCGCAGATAAGATTTTTCTATGAATTTACCCTTGCTTGCGCTTTAACTATATAGATTTCCACCACATAATTTTGTTTGTTTTAGTATCAGATATATTTTATTTGAAAAATTTTATACTTGTTTAAAAAATTAAGATTTTTTCGTTTTCGTTAAATAAGTTCCTAAATATTATGTTAATATAAAAGTTCTGAAGAATATGTGATTGAAATTATATTTATAATCTTTTTAAAAATAAAAAAAATAATAAAGTAGTTATAAAAATTAACTAAAACTTATTACTTTATTAATCCTGCAAGGTGCAAAAAATAAATACTATTAATTTGGCAATCCCCTATATTTTAACGAAAGTAATTTAAACTGACACTTTTGCACTCAAGAATTTTTAATGTTCCTCAATAAATAAAACATTCATTCCTTTCAACATAAAACAATCATTTTAAAAAAATAAAATTAGTTAAGAATAAAATTAATTAATTCTAAAATAGATTATTAAAAAATTTAGTGTAATAGTCTCATTTGTTTCGAATATACTTTATTCTGACCGATATTTTAATAATAATTATTAATCGTCTTTTTTTTTCAAATTTAGCCTCACTTCTTTCTTAGCAACAAAATTTTAATATCTGAAGTAAGTTACGGGGATAAATGTCTGGGGAAAATGTACACGGGGCAAAAAGGCGTGGGGACAATAACCTATTCCCAATAAACTGATCATCACAAAGGATAACAAAAACTTGCCCAGGATATTTTTTATTAAAAAACACCCTATAAAAAAATCAATAAACTTTGAAAAAAAAATAGTACATTTAATATTTTTAAATAAAAATTTAAAAAGATCATTAACAAACTAACTAATAACTTTTTAACATCCATAATAACTTATCATTTTCAATAAATAAAAAATATTTTAATAATATAAATATAATTTCAAAAGAAATCTTAAGTTAAAAAAGTGAAAAAAGTATTATATAAATTAATGTTTTAAATATTTAAAATAATTTATCTTTCTATAATTATTAATGAAATTATTTTCACACAAAAAAATAAATTTATCATTTACCCCGCGGTGCCTTGAACTTTTTAAAAAAAAAAAAAAAATTTTCATACATAAAAATATGCTTTATAAAAAACCTTGAGATGAAAATTGATGGACTCCCCCATATAGCAGAAAACTCCAAAAATTAGAGAAGGCAGAAGAGGGAACTGGAATGTTGCGCGCGCAGTACCTCTTGAACTTGATAAATTTTTTAAACACATGTAAACATGTGATTTCTTGACTGCGCAGGCCCTTCCGGTAATTTCTTGGATTTCTTCTTCTTAATGACGTCACAAATTTTGAAAAATGGATTCCTTTTTTGACGAAAACGATTTTATAATTTTTCTTTTAACTTTTCTTTTAATTTAAACTCTTGATTTTTGTGTAATAATTTTTATTTTAATAACTTTTAATAATTTTTTATTTATTTATTTTTCTTGATAACTTTTGAAAATTTATTTTAAACAATTTAATTATATATTTAGAAACTTCTTTTTTTTTTAAACTTTTTTTGATTTATTGTGTCTTAGGACAATTAAACTTTTTATAAACTTTGTTAACTTAAAACTTTTCACATTGAAATTACATCACCAAAAAAAAGTATTTATTAAATTGAATCACTGCGCCAAGCACGTGATTATGAAACACTTGTATGGCGGCCTTGACGTGATGATGCCGGTAAAACTGCGCACATGTTTTTCAAAGATGTATATTGATTTTTTAACTTTTATCACTTTTTTTTTTTAACTTGAATATATTTTTGGAACTATTAATAATAAATTTGTATTTTTGTTTCACTCAAATTCCAAACTCCAGTTCCAAAAAACACATAAAAAAATAACTTTGCCGCCATGCGGTTGATGAAAATTTTGTTCGGTCACTCTTGTTCTTTTTTTTTTTTTTAATAATCAAAGTGGCGAAGATGGACCATAATGTTCAATAGCTGAGTAGTGGACTGTATAATGCATTATAAATTAGGACTTTGGTGATGATAAAATAAATAACTTAATAAAAAAATATAATAATTTAAGTAGCAAAAGAACTATAAAACTTTATTAGATAAAAATGTGTACTGCTACGTACTGCGCCGTTACTAATGGCACGCGCTTACACTCTGTGCACACACGCACACATACTAATAAACGTATATATCTAATATATTATTTGACTATTAATAATATGTGTATTATTATAATGTAATATTTAACATTCTCCCCCCTTTTAATTTATTTGTAGAGAAAATAAATTAACATAAAAAATTTCACTAGTTTTTATGTACATATTAAAATAATTTGAAGATTAAATGAAATAAAAATATTAATTTGACGAATTTATCGACCCAGAGAGCTAATTAATAAATCTATAGTTTATTAAACTCGACATGATACGTCGATGCCATCTGCAATCACTTTTTTTATTTTAACGTATCAAGCAGTTTTAAATAATTTTTATTAATAATTTTTCAAAAATTCAATTTCATCGAAATTAATTTTTTTTAAAAACATAGAGTTGTTAGAAATAATATTTTTTGCCTAAAAAAGGCAGAAAAAGGCAGAAAAAGGCAGAAAAATTTCAAGAAAAAAATCCCTCCTGGTGGATTCGAAGCCACGACCTTCAGATTACTAGTCTGACGCTCTAACACTGAGCTACAGGAAAGTATGACATTCGATATCCAGATAGACTTTTTTCTTGAAATTATAGGTTGATTCTTGGTCAACAACCATTTTGAATATTTAATTAAATGACTCTATCGCTCATAATTTATAAAAATATTAATTTGACGAATTTATCGACCCAGAGAGCTAATTAATAAATCTATAGTTTATTAAACTCGACATGATACTTGGATGCCTTCTGCAATCACTTTTTTTATTTTAACGTATCAAGCAGTTTTATATAATTTTTATTAATAATTTTTTAAAAATTCAATTTCCTCGAAATTAATTTTTTTTTAAAATATAGAGTTGTTAGAAATAATATTTTTTGCCTAAAGAAGGCAGAAAAAGGCAGAAAAATTTCAAGAAAAAAATCCCTCCTGGTTGATTCGAAGCGAATATTATTTCTAACAACTCTATGTTTTTAAAAAAAATTAATTTCGATGAAATTGAATTTTTAAAAAATTATTAATAAAAATTATTTAAAACTGCTTGATACGTTAAAATAAAAAAAGTGATTGCAGATGGCATCGACGTATCATGTCGAGTTTAATAAACTATAGATTTATTAATTAGCTCTCTGGGTCGATAAATTCGTCAAATTAATATTCTTATAAATTATGAGCGATAGAGTCATTTAATTAAATAAATGAAATAAAATTTAAAATTTTAACCCTTAATTTTTTACAGAAAAATAAATAAATCACAATACACTTTATTTTTTATTATACACAGTTTTTTTTTTTACGTAAATTTATATTAAAAATTTCACACATGCATTCATTCATCCCAAAAAAATTTCATTATTTACAATTTTTATACAAAAAAATTATACCTTTGCTAATTCTTTCATATTTTGAAAGCAAAATTAGCTTGTTTATTGGTCTAGTTAATTCTTATTATGCTTTTAATTTTAGTGTCATAAGGGGCCGTTTAAATGCGCGCGTTAGAAAAAAGTTTTTCCACAATCTGCACATTTTTCAGCCCTTTCACCAGTGTATATTCTTTTGTGGTAAAAAAGACTACCTTAGGCTAAATCTTATAGATGTTCTGCAAATCTTCATCTTACAAATTTAAATCTTTGAATGGTTTGTAATTCTTATTTTTAAGCTAACCTTTTTCATTTCTTTCAAATTCATATACCATATTGCGAATAGATTTCCATTTCGTGACATAATTACTTATAAAAGATTTACTTACAAGGGGAGTTCAATACATTTGGAACACCGAATTACACCAAATGGTTATGGATGAGTTTGTTATGTTGAAAAAACGTGCCGACTACCCTCCGTTCCTTCCAATGGGCCTTCTGGGCTTAGAAACGCCGGGCTCAATGTTATAAAATAGGATTTTTTGGTAATTTTCAAAGAAACGCCAAAACCTCGCAAGTTAACCAAAACTCTTCTGGATGGTCTCATTTTTTTGGCTTAAGTATCACCTTTCATACGACGTAAACCGCAATTTATTATCACTAATTCTCTCATCACTATAGCCAATTAACCAAATGGTCATTTTTGGCTAAAAATGACCAATTTTTAAAATGCTGCCAAATTTGTAATTTCTGACGAAAATGGGTTTTTTAGGTCTGAAAAAATTTGTACAAGCTTCAAGTTTCCAATGTATTGAACTCCCCTTGTTAGTCTATCTATGATAGCCTTTTTAGAGTATCACTAGGAACAATACCCAATTTAAAAAAAATTAATTAAGCTAAAATTTTCATTAAGTTTTAGTCTTTTATTAGACTAGTATTAGGCGCGCATCGCTTTCAACCCTAATTATTTTCTTAAATAACAAAATTTATTTTTACTTTAATTTTTTTATTGATATCAACTACTCAACTAACTAACTAACCTCAAAAATAATAGAAACATAATATAAACAATAAAACAATTAATTTTAACCTATTAACAATGAAATTTGTATGAGCCAATCAGAATGGCTCTTTTAGCGATGATAATGTTCATAGTTACTGTATCGATGACTAACCCATTTTTAGGATAGTATATATTCACCATTTAATAATTTTATTTATTATTTATTACTTATTATATTATTACAATAACTGATGCTTTTTTACGAATTTATTTAGACATTTTATTTTTTTTTCACCCGTTTGGATTAAAAAAATTTATAACCGGTTTGTGTAACTACCCAACCAACGAGCATGGTATATGTTCACTTATAACGATAATAAATCCAAAAACCGAAATTACAAAAATCCTGAAATATAAATTATCCTAAATCCATAAACTTAAAGTATTCTAAGTTCTAGTACTTATCAGGGCCTGATCAGGCCCTGACTCCCACTTCAAATTATTCTAAGTCCCTAAATTGAAAATATTCTAAGCCCCCCTTTAAAAACGTTATTTTTTTACCCCACCCCTAAAAATATCAATTTTTCACCCCCTAAGAACGTCAATATTTCACCCCCCCCCACATAAAGATGGTAATATTTCACCACCCACCCTGAAAACGTCAATTTTTCTATCCCCCCTGCCGAGCCAAACTTTTTCAAATACCTCATCCGATTAACATGTTCCATGTTAAAAAGAATGTATTCCTTCAATGTATTATACTTATAACATAACAAATGCTTTAGTTACGAATAAAAAATTAATTTGTTTAAAATAATTTTTACAAATCTGTTTCTTATTAAACTTTTAATGGGTGTACTATATGATAATAAAACCATGTATAAAGATTCTTGATCCTGAGTGAAACCAATAAAAATATTAACAAATAACACCAAGTACCCTTCCTAATAAACATTCTACATTTTAACAAATTTAAAATATATATTTTACACGTGTAATTGATAAATTCATGAAATAGTCAAGCTCAAAAAATAGTAAAAAATTTGAACAAATTCATTGTCCATTTCACCCTCCCTAAAAACGTCTCTTTTTCACCCCTGCTGCGGAGCCAAACTTAATTAAATACCCTATCCAATGAACATGTTCCATGTTATTAACGGTTATTTTATATAAATTAGGTGGATTTTTAACAACAAATTTTTCACTTTGTAATTCATTACTTTTCAAATAATAATAATAATAAAAAAAATAATATAACCCTATATACTTTTTTTGGAATATCAATTTTCGACTAATGAAAAAAACATGTATTGTAATTTTTACCAAAAAAAAATAATTTAAATTTAGTTTATATATTTATTTTTTCTGCAATAAATAAACATTACTAATACTATGAATAATCATACATAAATACTTTCCGACCATCGCGTGGTATCCAAAATTGAAAACTATAATAAAACCCTAAAACAAACCGTTAGTAATAACGAAGAACCTGATGGGACTCTAAAAAAGACACCACAGGCGAAAATAACCACTGATTCAGTGAAAAATCTTTCCTAGAAACCCGGGACTCACAATGAGAAACCGGCAACTGGGAAACCATGTAGAAGTGACAAAAAACTAGCCGATATTTTTAATAGGAAATTGGTGACCCATAATAGGACTCCACTGGAGATCACTGGGATCACCGAAGGCGAAGGGGACCTATAAGCAGGCCTTCGAGAATGCCAACATTATTGGGATCGTGGTTAGAGGATACCCAGACCCTTTGACTTATATAAATGAAAAAAGGAGAGAGATTATCCAAGAATCGATCTTGAATTACATACTTCAGGAAGAGCTTGGGGAGGCTCCCAACTTTATAGACTACTGGAATACCCATGGCATCTGAAGGTAAAATATCAGGCGGGCAAGGACAAGAAGTGGATCGAAGATAGAATAGCTGATTTGAAGCCGTAGGAGAGAGCAGACTTACTTACAGCTGACATAAACACTCTCCCCAAGCACGCTAAGGTTTCTATATATGCGAAAGGCAACATGAATGGACTAGACACTCTAAAAATTCTGGCCTGACAAAATGCGACATTAAAAACGGCTTGTCTCCCCCATCAAGGCAAAAAAAAAACTTTTTTTTATCAAAACAAAATGTACAAAATACTATAAATATATTAAACAAATTTAATAAACAAACAAGATTTTACTATTGAGACGGTAGGGAGCCTGACGTATTTTGGGTTCTTTACTGCACGTAGAAGTTACCATATTTGTTTGATAATGGAGTTGTAAATAAAATAAACACTTAATTATTTTTTGAAAACATACTATAAAAATAGTATTTTATTTTAACAATCGGTTAATATACATTTGTTGTGTACGTAGAATTTTTTTTGTGTGAGATTAGTGAAGAGAAAATAAAATTAAATTAATAATTAAATTAAATTCACTTTTTAGTTTCCAAGATTTAGAATTACACAGGATAACATATAATGAAGGGCCTTCAAAATATTCCATTATCAAATGAAACCGACGAGGCTGTATGCAAGTACCAATCATCTGTATGATGTTTGTATTGTGAACTCGACTACTAATTTCCAGTTCTCTTTTCATAATTTCTACGCTACTTTTCCCAAAAATTTACATTGTCTTTACTGCTATAAAGTCTTATAGTATATTAAGTATCAAGGGCGTAAAAGTTTCAGCACTAGCGTGAGCAATAGCACGAGTGCTCGGCGAAGCCGGGCATGAGTGATATGTGTTCACGCTCGTGTCTAAAGTATTTCGCCCATGGTGCTTACACTATTTTTTGCCCACCTAGGCGTAGAACGAGTTCAGAAAATTCTTTACCAGTATCAGTTGGTTGAAATACTTTTATGCCACATTTAATTAGTTTTTCGACAGACTCCATATCTGAATTATGCAATGCTATTTTTCGGGTATCTCCACCGTCTGTAGTTTTAATTTACTGATATTAAGTTTGCTGACTATATTTATGAAACCAGCCTATCTCTATTTATTTGAAAACATTAGTTTCTTTCACCTTAGACATCTGTAAATAAAGTAGGTATCAATAAATTTGAAAAATAATATATTTAATTTTACAGGCTGTGATTTTATTTAGTTGTTTTCTGCTTTATTATCCTGAATCTTTCTTTCAAAAGACGTTGGAGCTTTTAGGACAGCAATTGAAGGCTCATTTAGTTTGCTCTTGAAGCCGTTAGCTTGAAGATCAGCGACTAGAGATTTTAATCTATTTTTATGAGCCTCTTACAACTTATGATTTGGTTTTTTGTAGTTTGAGCACCTGTTTATATTGACACAACTATGAATTTCGTGTCATAGTGTTTATCAATTAAAATTTCCTTATTATATTATCATATTCCTATTATTTAATAATTCTATAAACTGCGTTTCTCCTTTATAGGTCGCAGATACTTCTTCCTTAATAATAAATAATACGTGTTAATGAATTTACATGCAGATAATTATATTTTTATAAAATTCTCTAACTGTTTATGGCAACAAAACTATTAAGAAAAAAAATATATAAGAGCAAAAACACCAGTAGCTACAACTGTTCCTCGATGACCTCGTCGAATTGCTCTGAAAGTTTAAAAACGCTTTTGTATACACTGAAAAACTTCTGCTTGCGGCAAATGGGAAAATTCCACTTACTGCAGGCGGATGTTTTTATAGATTTTTTATAGTAAATGTGTAAATAAAGTATGATCTCTCACAAATTTTTACCCTTCTATGAGCAAAAATTTACAAGTAGCACTTTTTCAAAAAAAATTTATTATTAATGCATAAAGGCTACGCAACTTTACAATACAATTGGCTATTTTAATAATTTGTAATTTATGACCTTTATTATATGTTAAGATTCTAAACTTAAACTATTCTCATTCCCTATACGTGCATTATTCTACGTTCCTAAACTTCAATTATTCTAAGTTCGTAAGCCTGAATTATTTTAAGTCCCATGAGAAAAATGGAATAGCTTCCAAAATTAATAAAAGAAACTTGTGTATTTTTACTTTTTGATGCGAAAAATTAAAAAAAAAAAAGTTTCAAAAAATTAGGTATCAAATCCGAAAAATCAATAATACTTCCAAATAAAAAAATTTTAAGCTACGCCAAAAAAGAAAATTTTGATGATTTGTTAATTTTTTAGTGCACAAAATTTGAAGAAAAAAAGATTTTAAAAAATTAGCTAATAGATCTAAAAAAGAAAGTAAAAACGGTATTTTTAAAACTTGTACTTCCGTAGAAGTCCAATAATAAACAAAATAATAGTATTTTTAAAATTTTTTGTGAAAATATGTTTCAGAAAAAAAATTGTAAATGCATTAAATATTTGATATAATAAATCGAGAAAAAAGATATTTCTCAAATATATACTTTCATGGAAAAAATGTTGGTACAATCGGCTCAATTGATGGTGTTCCCATAAATTTATAAATAATTATATGCTTTAATATTTTTTGAGTATTTTTGTTTCTTATTTTTAAGGTGAAAACACGTGTTTATTTTTTAATTTTACAGAAATATCATTTTTTAAATTTATTTATTGTTTTTAATCGAAATTAGGCTTTTTAAAAATTTTCAAAAAATTACGTATCCGATCCAAAAATTGACTATAAGCGATATTTTCTAATATAAGTACTCCCATAGAAAGCAATTAGTACTACTTCCAAAAAGAAAAAAAAGTTATTTTTTGTATTTTTCAATGAAAAAAATTATATTTTAAATTAATTATAACATTCAAGGTATCAAGTAAAAACGATACTTCTAAATTTAGTACTTTCTTGGAAAAAAATGAGGTATTAAATCCAAATTAAAAAAAAAAGTAGCTCCAGATTTTTTGGTGAAAAAAATTTTGAAAAAAAATTATGTCTTAAAGTGAGACTGGTTGTAAAATGTCACCGGTTACAATGCTTCATACAGCAAATTTTTTTTTTGTTGGATTTAGTACCTAAATTTTTTCATGATAGTATTAATATCTAGAATTATCATTTTTACTCGTTATATCCAATCCGATACCTAATTTTTCAAAAAAATTTTTTTTAAAACTTTTAACATAAACAAATTAAAAAAAAAAAAAGCAAATCATTTTTTTTTGACGTGGTACCTAAATTATTTCTATGAAAGTACTAATGTCTAGAATCATTGTTTTTACTCGATATCTCTAATCTGGTAATTAATTTTTTGAAAATTTTAGTCTCAAAATTTTTTCCTTTAAAAAATACAATTAACACTAACTTTTTTTTTATAGATGAAACAAATATAAATATTTGTTATCTAATATAAATATTTGTTATGTTCCAAGTGTTTCAGAGTTTTTATTTAAATTATTTATATAAATAATAATAATGATCAAGAGGAACAATTTTATTAAAATTTTTTTAATTTATCAACGTTGTAGCGCCATATTTGCTGGATTATCAAATTTTATTCTCAAATTTTACTCTCACTATGTCTACGCAACAACGTTTTAGTGGTTTGTATCCCCTTCTTAAGAATCTACAAAAATTTAACAAAATTACAAAAACACATACATAATTTTTATAAAAATAAAGTTTTTTTAAACTCACTTAAGTAAAAATAAATTAATGAATTACATAATAAATATTTTGAGAAGAAGTGGAACAATGTGTTACGCTCAACTTTCCACATCTTCTTAAAATATTTATTATGTAATTAATTTATTTATTTTTTCTTAAGTTATTTTAAAAAAACTTTATTTATATAAAAATTATGTATTTGTTTTTGTAATTTTGTTAAATTTTTGTAGATTCTGAAGAAGGGGGTACAAACCCCTGAGACGTTGATAAAATAAAAAAATTTGAATAAAATTGTTCCTCTTGATCATTATTATTATTTATAATAATAATTTAAATAATAATTTTTTTTTTCGAATGTATAATAGATAATTTTTTTGCATGAAAGTATTATTAATATTATTATTATTAATCTAGAAATATCAGTTTTACTTAATATTTTCAATTAGATAATTAATTTTTTAAAAACTATTTTTCACCAAAAAATTTCACCAAGAAACAATACATTTTTTATTTTTTATAGACGAAGTTTAAATTTTTGGTTCCTCAATGAGGATCCATTGTGATGGGTCAAATTTTGGTTTTTGATTTTTTGGCATATAAGCATGTTTTGAGACCTCAGGAAGCTAAAAAAAGGCTTTTAAAAAAAGTCTGTATGTGCGTGTGTGTGTGTGCTTGTGTGTGTATGTATGCAATCGGTGATATTTCACAAACATTATGCAATTAAGAACTAATTTTTTTTTTTTAATTTTTTTACCAAAAAATCTCAAGACCCTTTTTTTATTTTAATTTGGATGCAGTACCTCATTTTTTCCCATGAAAGTACTTATATTTGAAAGTATGATTTTTACTCGATATCTTGAATCTGATAATTAATTTTTGGAACATTTTTTCCTAAAATTTCCCTCACAAAATACTACAAAAAGCACCAAATTTTTTGTTGTTTGGACAAAAAATTATTATTAGTAACATCAGTTTTTTGCAAAAACTTTGAAGCATTCTCTAAAATAGGGATGACTTTGACAAATTTGCCATGAAGCATAACCCTAATACGGCTGCTTTACCCCATTCACCCCTATTTTAGGGTGTGTCAACAATTAAAGTTTAAAACTGATGCTAATTTGAAATCAGCAGCGAATTTTACTTAAGAATAAAATTTTAGTTATAAAAAATAAGTTTTATTTTAATTTTTTTGTATCTACCCTTATCTACATGGCATATTTTAAGGTTTGTTAATAGGACCAAAATAAATGAGACCTCAATATATACCAAATTTACTAAAATTTACATAAAAAATATTATGTTTAAACATTTTTCAATAAAATTTGATACTTCTTTCATTGATTTTTCCAAACTTTTCTTATAATACCTGATCTACCTCTTTTAACCCCCCAGTTTAGGGTATATTTAAGGGTTTTAGGTCAAATCTAATGTCAGATTCTGAAAGAGTAAGAAATTTTACTATCAGCATGAATTTTTTAGCCACGTATCTGCAAGGAAATATATTTATTTTTGCTTACATCCAAAACTCTCTGCCCCAGCCTTAATGAGTTAATTTTAGTTAATTAATTAGTCAATTAATTTTTTCATTGAATTTATAATTTTTATATTAAAAGTATAATTTTTACATTAAAATGATAATTTTTCTTAATATTTCGATTTTAAGATGACCTGGGCTTTCCTGAGCTACCTGTTGTTTCTAGGTCTTTTTTTGGGTAAAATTATTTTTTTTTTTTAGTAAATTTAATATTATGAAAGATTTTGTACACTCAAAATTATTTTTTATAACTTAAAACAACTTTTATACAAACTTATTTATTATTTTCCAATTATTTTCTATTATAATATCGAAATGAAACAGTTTTTAGCTAAAAAAAAAGCGCCAGACGGATTTTTTAAATTTTTTGATTTTTGTTATTCTGAACAACTAAAAAACAAATTTAAAATCTATTATGCCAACTGCATCATAAAAGAATAACGACTTATTCAGTTAAGAGTTAGTCAACAATTTTCGAAGAGACCATGATATCTGAGAGTACTGCTATGAACTTTCCTAAAACGAATAGAATTGAATAAACATGACAGTACTTTGCCTTTATTCAGTTTCTTGATAAACTTATTAAAATTTCTGGTGAATTTCTCTCAATAGATTTATATTCTGTTATTAATAGCCAAAACTTATTAGATATTATGCTGATGATGAAGCATACTTAAAATTTAATATGCCAACTGCATAATAATAAAATAACTAAAGAAAATAAAAATAAAAATAAAAATAACTAAATTAACTAAAGAATTCCTAGTTTAAACTAAGAATCGTACAGAAATGTGCATAATTATAAAAGAAATGCAAGATAAATAGAGCTAAATAATAAAGCCAAATTACACTTTAGAATAAAAAATTACTATAAGTAAACGGATCAAAATTTATTCCTTTAAAACGCCAAGAGATTAGTTTGAATTTAAACTAGTCTTGTGTAGATTACACTTATAACTAATGTGTAAGAATTTCTCTCTATGTGACTTATGCGGACTAGTATCAAAAGCATCAATGCGCGTGCATTACCTATTGGATATTTGTTTATTAAATATAAACATGGGTTTTTGAGGATGAAAAAATCGTTTTTATTAATGAAAATTTTCATTTATCACCTATATATTTTCCTTCTTTTCAAGATGGCAGACTGAAAAACAAAAAAAAAGAACTATTTAAATTCCCTGGGGGTTTTTAAGGTTGACTAAAACGTTTTTATTAATAAACATTTTCAATTTGTCACCCCAACATATATTCCGTATTTTTCAAGATGACTGACCGAAAAAAGGAACTTTCTACATTATCTATTGGTTTTTGATGTATTCATTTTTTTTCCCAACACATTTCTTAATTTTCTAAAATGGCGTACGAAAAACAAAAAAAAAGTTTTACTTTTCCTGGGAGTTATTCATATTCATAAAAACTTACTTATTGATGAACATTTTCATTGAACCTTATATTTAGATTGAACCTTACATATTTTCCAATTTTCCCAAGATGCAGACCAAAAAACATAAAAAATAACTTTTTACGTTCCATGGGGGTTATTGAGGTTGATGAAAACCACTTTAATTACAAAAATTTTCATTTTTTAACTCAAAAATATTTTTCGATTTTCTAAAATGACGAACACAAAAAAATAAGGACTTGGAGTCCCTATAATACTAACAATGCTTTAAACCAATAGGAACTCAATCACCAATTGAGTTAATGGTCAAAGTAGGAATAATTCGCGATGAAAAAAAAATGCAGGATCGTTTTTAGCGGTCCAAGAGACATACGCAACTGATAGAAAATCCATAAGGGTCACTAAATAATGGATAAAGTTACCTACGGCGTGTATCTGAAATACTATTGGTGAAAACAGTTTACGGGATTTGTTTTATAGACTATAGACTCATATATTTGATAAGAATGTCATAAAAGCTCCACAAAATAACCTGAACTGGCCTATTGTGGGCAACTGGATTTTTTGCGGTAATAACGTATACTTAAATCGTATCAGTGATTAAAAAAACGGAAGTAACCGATAAAAATTCCAAAAAAGTCCTAAGATATCATCCAAAGTTGCCTATTATAAACAACCAGACCTTTTAAGGTCAAAACGGATACAAGAATCGCAATCAGCGACCCAAAAAACATAAGTAACCGATGAGAAGTCCTTAAAAGTCCTAAAATATCACCCAAAGTTGCCTATTGTGGGCAACCAGACTTTTCAAGGTCTGAACGGATACCAGAATCGTAATTACCGACCCAAAAAACATAAATCCCCTTGAGGAAATTTTTCTTTTACGTCACAGGGTTTCGTTTCCCTTGTTTCCCATTAAAACGCGTTTTTTGACCTTCAGGCTCAAGATTCGACCGTAAAATCTCGACCAATCGAGCCATGGCTTACGGCAGACTTCTTTTTTCACCGAATACAAATTTTTAAGACCTGGAATCGTAATCAGCGACCTAAAAAACATAAGTAACCAATGAAAAGTCCTTAAAAGTCCTAAAATATCACACAAAGTTGCCTATTGTGGGCAACCAGACCTTTCAAGGTCAGAACGGATACCAGAATCGTAATTAGCGACCCAAAAAACACAGGGTTTCGTTTCCCTTGTTTCCCTTTAAAACGGGTTTTTTGACCTTCAGGCTCAAGATTCAACCGTAAAACCTCGACCAATCGAGCCGCGATTTAAGGCAAACTTATTTTTTCATCGAATACAAACTTTTTAGACCCCCCCCCCGCTCAAATTAAAATTTTCACTACACTCTAATATACATGTGTAACGCGCAAAAATAAAAAAAAAATATTTTACAATACAAAATGACTTTAAAGAATAAAATTATCTTATTAAAATTATCAAAAGTTTTGAGAATCGCCCATATATATATACATACATTTTTTGACTTCCGTTCTTTGACAGTGTATGTGTACAGATCAGAGGATTCTATCAAAATCGGGCGCGCAGAAGATCCGGTGGCGCGCGCATATATAATAATAACAGTATAGTGTGAAAAAAAAATTTTATTTCGCGCGTGTGCGGCGCGCGCTTATTATGTAACAATATGATATAATTTGGTTGTTATATCCTAAAAAAAATTTTTACATTTCTTATTTAAATTGAAACAGATATTTGATTTTTAACTTATTAAATTACATTAATTATTTCCTGTTTTTTTAAAGAAAAAATTTTAACTTAATTCTAGATTATTTTTTATAGGAATTATTCCTTAAAATAAAAAAATTTAAAAGACAACTTTAAGAGAGAAAAGTCGTTGTGATGAGTTCAAATGACCTTGACATTGGTCATTGAACTTGAAATATATTAGGCTATTGACTCTATTTCAAACTGGCTTATTTTTATATATATTTTAATAAAATTTTTGAATATTTGAATTTAATTTTTATTAACTTATTTTAGCTTTTCAAATAACTAAACATTAAAATTTTTAGCTGATTTTAGTTTTTTCAAAAAAAAATATTTTTAGCTTAATAGTTTCAACAAAAAAAAAAATTTTTAGCCAGATTTTGCCTAAGTGGCTTACTAAAAAAAAATTTTATTGCCCTTTTAAGAAAAAAAAAAAATAAAATTTGACTTATCTCATTTTTAGGGCATGTAAAAAAATTTTTATACTGCTATTTTCCAGTATGTTAAAAGTAAAAAAAAAAATTTTAATCAATTGCCAAAAGGGCATAAAAAAAAATCACTTTATACTCATTCGAGTTGCCATAAGGGTATGCTGAAAAGAAAAATTTATAAAAAAATATTGATCATTATTTTTATGGTAAAAGTCTGAGCAATTCGTCAACTTCTACTGTATATTCGTCAACTTCTACTGTAATCAGGGTCAATACCCTTAATTTCACACACGTGTTTTGTTAAGACTTTTATACACTCATTTTGAGTTACTATGTTTTTCTTTAAAATACTTATTTTTTTACTGAGCCATTTATTTTCTTCTTCTAATTTTTTAATTGCTTTTCTATTTTCAGCTATATTAGCCGTTTTTTTAGTAACTTCTTTTAAATCATTAACAATATGTTTGATAGTAAACTAGTGCTCTTCGTCAAGGCGATTGAGCCACTGTAAACGTTCAAAGATCTGTTTTTTTGAAAGATCATAAGTTATTAAGTTATCAACAAAATTATTGTTCTCTTTTAAGTTCTTTTTACTCATACTTCATAATTGCAAAAAACACAAATTTTGTTAACTAAACTTTTGAAAATACAGTAAAAATTGACGAAAATTCCAGATTTTCTATAGCAGGATCGCCAATGCAACCGTCTTAAGTAGGGGTTGGCATAAAATATAAAACTTTTCACTAAACGTCTTTAATTAACCTGCCCGCCTATTTGGCCTTCGAGATAAGAGGTCCGCAGAGCCCTTATCCTTCAGGGTTTTACAAGTTCCCAGCAGGGAAAAGACAGATGTTCTTGTAGAAAACACTTGTGATAAAATCACAAGCTGGCTGTAGAGAATCAAGGCAATTTAAATAATAACTAAATTGATTAAATTCAATTAGAATTTATTGATTGCAAACGAACTATATACATAATTAAGTAGTTCGCAAGAAATCTCTTAGCTAAGTGTTGCTTGAGAATCGCTCTCTCTTTTATACGATTTCCCACTCACGCACACTTGCAAAAAGATTTTACTTGCGAATTTCCTTCTAGAACCTTCTGGAATGTTCTATGGTATTTTATACATTTACATAGAATATTCCATTACAATATTTTTTTATATATTACATGAAAGTTTGACTTTCTTTAATTATCTTACTTACTATACTTAAATTTAATTGTTTATCATAATTTTTTATAATTATTATTAATAAAAGAGTCGATATTATGTAATATCTCGTTTTATATATAATTATTTGATATAAAACTATTGTGATTAATTAATTTATATATTATTAAATTATTGGTAAAAGAATTATTATTAATTAATTATTAATTAATTATGAAAACGACTATTTTATTTATATTTTTATTTTTTAAATACTTAAAAGCTAACTATTTTATTATTTACAACTATTTACATTTTTTTTGGTATATATTATTTTGATTGAATATAATCAGCTGATAATTAATTAATTAATTAATTTATTATTTAAAATTGAAATTTGAATTTATCAGCTGATTAAATCACTGGATAGTGCTGCCATCATATTTCGCAAAGTTTGTATTTTTCGAAAGACGACGGAGACGTTAAAGTCTGACATGGTTGGTTGTCCGTACGGAATGCTTATGTGCAGGCGCCTAAGCACAAATGCATGCCATACGTGGTTTTCTTATGTTGGAAACTCGCATCGAGTTTCCAACCAAACTTAAAATTTATGATTTGCATATATTATTCATAAATATTTGCATATCTTAGGGGTCTAGGCATTTGGTACGTTACAGACCTTATAGCTCCCAGGACTTCAGCGTATGTTCTACCCGTAGGCAGTTTAATAGCTACAGCTCGGTCCCGTTTTTTAGGGATTGTCTTCTTTTTCGTAGCTGCAGAAAGCTTATTGTTTTCACCTTGCCCTCGCTTAGCTGCTTTTTTCCTCTTTTTTCTCTTCTTCTTTTTGTTTACAACCATTTGAAAGGGTTCGTTATTACGGTCCGTATCATGGGTTGTAGTATTTTCACCTGAGTTACTCTGTTGTGTTTCAGGCAGTGTCTGGGACTGACTACGGATATTAGCCACATGAGTCGCTAGATCTGCCATTATTACTGAGCAGGTACGAGTCTTTTGAGGAGACTTTTTTACAGCAGTTCTCTTAGCATCCTTCTTTTCTGATACTGAAGATTCAACGTTTTCGCTTCGTGTTCTTTTTTTAAGCACAGAGCCTGTTATATGTTTTTTAAATAAGTGCTCAATTCCACTCTTTTCATTAGATAACTGATCTCTTATGGCTTTAAAAGCAGTAACTTTGTCCTTCATATCACTTACACCTTTCTTAACAACAGCGGCTATGTTTATCTGCTTATAAGTCATATGGTATATCATCTCGCCTATCTTGTCTTCCATTGAGTTGAGGATGTTTTTTAAGACATCATGGTTTTCATTCATGCGTTGTAGACGTCTAGCTAGTTCGGTGTTCTCGTAGAGCACTTGAACTGCCTCAGCATTGTCATCCTTTCCGCCTAAATTTACTTCATTGCTTTTATATACATTTAAGTTAGACATTTTAGAATGTATTAAACTTCGTCGCTCCATGTTCAACGGCCTCCTTCGACCCCTCACATTCTGGGCAGCTGGAATGCAGACTAATTACATCACAGAGGATGCAACTGACGGCATGCACTTGCACCACCTTGATCCTCTCATTCCTCCGCGAAAAAAAGCATAATTCGCTTCGGAAATTTAGAGTCCTCCAGTAGCTTGGGCACATACCGACAACATCGCCAAGCCGTTAATGATGGGCTCCGGCTGCAAAGAACCCCACCTCCCGTCTTGCGTCACCAGAGGCCAAAGATATTTCAGGTTGCTCAGCACGCAGCCAGACAGCTCGCTTCCCCATCTAGGATCCTTTTTTGGCACTTACGGGTCGCGCCGCACGGTATATTGTCCATACCGTGCATGTGTGTAGACAAACACATTTGGCTGTGTTTGTAAACACACATGTCCCGCATCGGCAGACACACGGCGGAGGCTTTTAAAGTTTCCTCAAACTCAGCTAGGGTTCCTTGGGTTTTCCAAGCCCACCTAGAAAGGCCAAAGACTTCCTGGACCCGAGGCTTACCTTCACACATTACTTAAACTAGAAAATAAAATAATAACCTTGAGTCGTAGTTTAGCGGGACTCGCAACTAACCATTAACTGGCTGCGTCGCTGTGCGCGAGGTGGAAATCTCCCATGCTAAGAGCCAATACATAAGGTCTAAGGCGGCCCCATATGTGGCTTAATTCGCACTTAAGTTTGGAGAAAACCTTGGAGCCCCTTTTGGTGTGCAGTTTCCTCAGAGATACTAATGGATAGCAATCTGCAGCACACTTACTAAGAATGCAAAGAGGAAAAGCAAGGCATGAGCCCGATTTATAGGGCAGCCTCATTTATTCCAAAGAGCCATAAGCTGTCTGCAGCATACTCAATGACAGTGTGTTGGGTTCAGCAGTATGCGTGTCCGACAGAGAAAAGGCATGGGACCAGTTTATAGGGCAGTCTCAGTTGTTCCAGAAAGCTATGTCCAGTATCTCTGATTCTAGTTAAACCTTAATAAGGTGGTCTGAACTACCTTCCTCCTACCTCAGCCTTATGAGGCCCCGGGCTTAGGACCTCTGTAGCGGAGTTCTCACAGCGTCTTTAGTAATAATAAAAGAAAAGTAATAAAATAAATATTAAAATTTTTTATTTTGATATCTGAAATTCTAAATAAGTAAAATAAAAAAATTTACTTGTAATACCTGTTAATTCGTACTTTTTAAGTATAATATTATATCGTATAATATTAAGATTGATACACTTTTATTGCTTCATTTGACTTTTGTTTTTTTCTAGCTTATGCATAAGGAATTGAAAAATATTTTTACTGTTATAGGACCACTTTTTTGTGACATCTATGCTATGATTGGTTCTTTATGCGGATGTTCCTCAATTTGGACTATGGTTGCTATTGCAGCAGATAGATACAATGTTATAGTGAAGGTTTTAAAAGAACTTATAATTATAATAAAGTAAATTTTTAGAAATAAACATTTATATATTTTTTAGGGTATAGCCGGCAAGCCACTTACTATCAAAAAATCTGTATTTCAAATTCTCATTATTTGGAGTTTTGCAAGTTTATGGGCACTTTTACCTATGTTTGGTTGGAACAGGTACCTAATAAGCTTTTAGTAAAAATTTATGATTAGTAAAGTAATTATAAAGTAATTTCGTAGAATTAAATAATACCAACATGAACCAACGTTGTTTTTGTATATTGCCAATTTTATTCCTGTTTTTATTTACTTATTTGAAAATTTTTTTATATCATTCAATAAATAAATTCTCAGCTATTCTCCAGAATATCATTCTTCAAATGAATATTTCTTCAAACTGTTAATAAAAAGTAATTTTATTTTTAACGGAAAAAATTGTAATTCAAAATTTTTCACCATTTATTGAATCATATACGAAGAATAAATTGAATCTGAATTTCTAAAATACTAGAAAATAAAAAAAAAAGATATAACATTAGAATCGAGATCAAAGTTTATAAATTCTTGAATAGTTATTATTGAATCATATACGAAGAATAATGTGAATCTAAATTTCTAAAATACTAAAAATTAAAAAAAAAAGATATTAGAATCGAGATCAAAGTTTATAAGTAAAAGCTTAATTTTACCTAAAATTAAGAAGTCTTTATTTCGTTACAGTGCTTTAATTGTAACCACTAATATTTGTCATAGTTTTTTCTCTCGTTGAATAATATACTTAAAATATATTCCGGTCTCGAGCGATATTGTTTCCGAATTATTATATAAACTTGTCGTTTCAATAATTGAACTGTAAATTTTTTCATTTATTTCTGTTTGTGTTTCATTCATCATTTTATTAAGGTTAATATATTTCAGAAAATACTTTTATTTTAGTTTCAAATTTGTTTTGCCTTTTCAAACTTGTTTTGCCTTTAGTACCGTGTTATTAGTCTTTCTGACGCAACCAAAATCCAAATTTAAAATTCCAGTACCTAATAATCGAATAGATAATGGTAAATCTTATAGGCAGCTTACGTGGATTGATTTATCTTGCGTCAACGAGCGGTCAAGATCATAACTTTTAGATCATTTTTAAGCAAGTGGACTCATTTTTTAACCAAAATATCATTATTTTAGTTTAGAGATTATGTAGGCTTCTTAAATTATCATTTTGAAATTCTAGCCAAGCAAATCTTAATATTTTTCAAAATTTGTGTTGCGTAGTGGACTGTATTTTAATATTTTAATATATTAACTTATTAAATAATAGAATTTAGGTGATAAAAATAAATAAAATATAACTAATTATTTTGGTAGCACATTAAACTTTAGCTTTTATTTTAATAAGTGTGACTACTTTAATAGTTGTCCTAAGACTGGGCACTGTGCGCCGCTTTTCAAGGCACGCGCTTACACTCTGTGCACACACGCAGGCATACTTATAAACTTATATAATTATTATATTATTAATATTTAATAAACACTCATTTAAATCACGTTGTCAAAACTATAAATTACACTCTTTACAGACTAAGACACTTTAAAACTTTAGTGAATAAAAATATAAGGAAGCAATTGGTTTCCGCCCTAATTTTTCCGCTACTAGACAATTATATGCTTCCGATTAAAAATCTCCTGCCTATCAGTACGCGACAATCACAGACCGCGGCGATTCGCTATGTTCGCAAAATAAAATTTCCATTACAAACTTCTTCCTCTAGGATTGCATTAGGCTGGTTGAACACAAGGCTCAGAACAAATACCTCTGTGTCTCCCACATTTACAAGACCTTGCATAACGGAAAACCTAACTATTAATCTATTAAAACTAAAAATCAGTGAAATTGAAAAATGAATGCTAATGAATTTCTATGAACTAGAATTCCCGAGTAAAAAAATTAGATTGTACGTCCAAAAAGAAAAAAAGTAATGGAGTATTTTTTGTTAAAAAAAAAAAAAAAAATAAGTATCATATCCAAAAAACTGAATAAATCCGATATATCAGAAACCAGTACTTCCATAAAATAAAATAGGTACTACGCCCAAAAAAAATGATAAATATTTTCTCAAATTTGGGTATCAGGCCGGAAAAATTGATTAAAATGGGTTAACCCATTAGTTCCCAAGCAGACCTGAGATGTCGTTTGAAATTACGTCTATAAAGCTTGTTTAAAATCAAAATTTTTTTTAACCAAAAATGTTCCCCTATGCAAAATAGAGTTGTTTTTTCATATTTTTGGGTCAGATTATTAAAATCTTGGACCGGAAGTGAAATATAACCACTCAAAGTTCGCTAATTTTAAATTATGGAAGATAACTTTTTCAGTCGTTTTTTTTGAAAAACCAGACTATATTATGGGTTTAGCCTATTAAAAGTTAGCCACAATTTTTTCTTAGCAACTTTGAAAGATTTTTGTGATTTTTCAAGATGGCGGACATCACAATGGTGATCAATTTGATTGAAAAAACCAGGAACAAACTAAAAGTAAAAAAAAAATATCAGATTTTGATTTTTCCAATATTTTGTTCCGTCTGCTGGGGTTTAGACGTGAACGTTGTTATTATTTGAGTGTTCTTACCCGGTCTTAAGATTAATTAGTTTAATCTTAAGAAATTTTTACTGGTGATGAAATAAATATAAACCTTTTAATTAACTGTACTGGTTGTTTATTAATTGTTATAATAGTACTACAAAGGTTCCGTGAGATCTCTAGTGCATGGGCGATTTACCTTTGTATTTAAAGCTTTTCTCCCCCGCGATCAGGAGTGGAGGTGTCTTTGCTAATTGGCTAAGATGCAAATTTTTAGGTATGGTCAACGAGTATTCGCCAATCAAGATTCATTAGGCTCATCCCACTTTACTGTCATTCTAAATCTAATCTTTCTCACGCTTTTAGTTCTCACGCGCTTAAATCTGGCCATCTCTAATTATTGCTGACTTAGCTTTTACTAAAATTAACCATCTTATATCTTTAACTTAATATTTTAATTATTCGAATTTCCCCGGTCACAGATGATACTCCTGTGACACGCCCTCTTTTTGCGAAGCTCGTCCCCGAGCTTAATATTTTAATACTTGACTACGTTACTTGAAAATAAACCCCTACCCTCTAATCCTGATTGCAAGGTAAAATTTCGCGTAAAAAAATTTATTTTATGCCCTTCTTCTAGAGATCTTATTCACATCTTATCTCTTACATCATTTTTTTTTTTTTTTTTAAGAAAACAAAATTACATACTATATTTTTTAATTTATACGATTTCTTAATTTAACATTTTATTTTAACATTTTTTTATTCACTTAACTATATTATATTAACATTTTAGTTCAACTTAACTATTACATATGAATCTTTAATATTATACTTATTCAACTCTAACTCTTACAATAATTAATTTATATCTAAAAATCTTTCAAAAATCTAGATCTAATTATAATATTATACTTATATTGATTACAAAATTACTTGCTTACGGCATTACTTTATATTAAACTAAGTATAAATTGTTTATTTATTATAAAAGCTTCTTTTTTTTTTATTAATTTTCTTTTTATTTTTTTTTTTTACTAAAGTATAAGGTATTTTTATTAAGGTATATGCCAATCCATCTCTTGTACATCTCTGCTGGTGCTAGGTAGGGCTAATTTTCCAGCGGGATAATATTGTATCATTCGCTCTCTCGGAACCATTACAATTTCACGAATTATTGGCGTCTCCTCACGATAATTATGGATTTCTTCTGTATCTGGTAATGACATAGTTTTTACTGGTATTTGCTGCATTCTTTCAGGTCGCCTATTTGAACCTTGTTGTAACCTATCTGAAACTTTTCTAAAACGATTAGTAGAAATAAAATACCATTTGAGAGCACTTAACCCGAATATCATTAAAATAACAGTTATTACAATTGTTATAAAAATTATTAACCATTTGTTATCTGAATAAACTACTAATTGGTTTTCTAAATTTTCCTATTTTGCTAATTTTCGCGCTCTTCTAATTATATCCTTAAAATTTACACCCGATCTAAGCGATCTTTCTGAATTATCTTCGTCTATATCTATAGTACTTTCTTTTATAACATTATGAATGGTCCCTTTAATATCCGTATTTGCCCTATCAATTATTTTATTTAGATCCATTTCTATATTTTTAAATACCTGTAAGTCTGTACTACTTTCTATTCCTTGTACTGATTTTAATATTGCTTAACTTGCTTTAGCCGTACACCCTGCTTCTAATTTTAACCACCCCGTTTTTGGTAACTGCACCGATTTTGGTGGGCTTATCACACGTTACGTATACTGTATCGTTATTTATTGCGGAAAATAACCATACGTTATCCTGTTTCACGCTAGTAAAATAAGATTCTTGTAATTTTTTAATTTTAATATCGCAACTTTTAACGTCTAATTTTGCTTTTGTTAAAATTTTAATCTCGCACGATGAGGACGACCCTACTTCCATAATAGGATTATTCTTCTTACATATATAAGTATCTTTTACATGTTTGCAACTTTGTAATTCCTCAAAATTTAACGTCATATATACTTGGTCCCCTTTTTCTATTGCTACATATTCAAAATTAGGATAAATGTACGCTGCGATTTCCAATTCTCCCATCTTTTGTTGTATCGGTAGTGGATACAATTTATACAAATGCATATGATAATATTCTAATAGGGGTACAAAAAGTGCATAAATTAATTTATCATTAGCTATATATGCTATTATTCTTGACATTTTTACAATATCCATTTCTGTAAATTCATGATTTTCTAATGCAAATTCTCCAGGAATTCTTGCCTTTTTAATCATCTCTGCAGTCTGTTTTAATTGTTTCATTTGCAGAAATCTTGGATGTATTGCGGCTTCATTGGATGCGAATAATATTTCATCTGTCAATACCGTAACCTGATTTTCAAATTCTAACAACATGGCTGTTAATTTCGTAATTACATTAACCATTTGTACGTTATACTCATTTTGGCTTAATTTTCTTTGAAATTCATTCATATTCTCTTCCATACTCTGCATATCTTCATGAATATTACTAAAGCTTGTATCAATTAGTTCTATCAAATTTCCTACTAATTCTGCTAGATCGGACGATTTATTATACGATTTCATGGCTATATTATTAAGCCATATTCCAGACTCTTCATCTAACGTTCCTATGAGTAATTTTTGAATTTTCCCTAAAATTGGTAGGACTGATTCTCTTTTTTCTCTTGTATTATCTATAGATTTAGTTATTTGGTATAGTTCGTTTGCTGATTTTTGTGCTCTTCTTAAAATATCTTCCAGTTCTTGCTTATAAAAACATGGTTCTTTGCAATGAGTTTCTATATTATCTGTTGCATTTTTTAACAAAGGTCCAGTTGCTAACAGTGGTTTTAAATCAATTCTATTAACAATTTTTTATGAGATAGCTAAAGTTCTTAATTTAGCAACATTTTCGTACACTAGGCCTGGATTATCTAAAATTTGCTCAATTTGAATGCCTTCAAATGTTAATGCAATTTGTACCCTGAAATATTATACATTTATGTATTTTTTCTATTTATATATGTATATTTTGTATAATTTTACACATTTTTTTTTATTTTTTCTTTTTATTTCAATAAATTTAACTCAATCTATTTATTTGTAAATTATTATATTTTACCCGCCTGCATTATACTATCCTATATACTTTCACCGCGCTTCCGCTCAACTTTTGTTTTTGTGCCCTTACAATAACATTAACTGCTTTCTTTTATCTCGCTACCGCGTACGCGTGTTCTATTGTTTTGGTATACTTATCAATTAATTATGGCTTTTTGGAGTAAAACTTTTCTATTTTTTACGGTTTTTGGTAAGTATACAATTTTATTTACTTTTTTTTTTTTTAAGGTTTATTTAATTTTATTATTATTATTTTTTTTTTTATTTTAGTTGCTGTTTATGGATTTTGTCCTCCAAACCAGGTTTATTTTTCTGGACGGTGTGTTAAAGGTTTGTTTACTTATTCTAAATTTCCATTTTTTTTTTATAATACTCCAAAAAAACTCATTATCATTATCATATTTTTCTTTATTTTAGGGTCTAGATTTAATGAAACATGTGGACCAGATTTATTGTGTTTACCACGCTTTTTTATCTGCGTTGAGTCTATTTGCACCTGTCCAGTTGGGTATACTGCTTTACACATTACTTGTTTACCCAAGGCTAGTCCAACTTCCCCATCTTCAGATTGTCTTACTGCTGATCCTATACTTGGTAGGTTGACCTCCCTTCTTTTTTACATAATTTACATTGTTATTATTATTTAACCTTTTTCTTTTTATTTTAGGGCCAACTCTTATTTGGTATCATTATGCTGTTCCAGTAGTTCTTATTTTATTCATTTGTGGCATTTTCTTGCTTCGTCGTATGCAACGTCGTGCTGCTGTTCGTCGCAATAATGCTTTGGGAGTTTTATTTGCTACTCCAAGTATTTCCTTTGTAAATTTGGCTAATCCAAATATGTATTCCGCTTAGTTATTGTAATATTAAAAAATAAATTATGAATAACTTAAATAATGGCTGTCTTATTTTCTTTTGTATCTTTATTATTTCTTACACCTATTACCAAAACCTTTATTATTGTTTTAATTAATTTGAGCTAAATATTTAATAAAAAATGCTTGAAAGTTTAGGCAAACACCTAGCTCTTGGTAAAAATTTGGTTAAAAAAAACTTTAAATCCATTTTAAAGTTAAATAATTTATAAAATCTTTAAGTATACTTTTTTTTTTAAATTTTGCTTGAAATTTCAGTCAAACACTTAATTTTTTGTTTAAAAACCCTTTAAATTCATTTTAAAGTTAATTAATTTATAAAATCTTTAATTATACTTTTTTTAAAATTTGCTTGAAATTTTAGGCAAACACTTAATTTTAAATCCATTTTAAAGTTAATTAATTTATAAAATCTTTAATTATACTTATTTAAAAATTTGCTTGAAATTTCAGGCAAACACTTAATTTTTTGGTAAAATTTTTTGGTTAAAACCCTTTAAATTCATTTTAACGTTAATTAATTTATAAAATCTTTAATTATACTTTTTTAAAAATTTGCTTGAAATTTTAGGCAAACACTTAATTTTTTGTTTAAAACATTTTAAATCCATTTTAAAGTTAATTAATTTATAAAATCTTTAATTATACTTTTTTAAAAATTTGCTTAAAATTTTAGGCAAACACTTAATTTTTTGTTTAAAAACCCTTTAAATTCATTTTAAAGTTAATTAATTTATAAAATCTTTAATTATACTTTTTTAAAAATTTGCTTGAAATTTTAGGCAAACACTCCTAATTTTATAAAATTCTGCCCAAAATTTTTTTTAGATTACTTTTTTTTTTTAAATTTGCTTGAAATTTTAGGAAAACACTCCCAATTTTATAAAATTCTGCCCAAAATTTTCTTTAGATTACTTTTTGTTACGTATCCTGAGGTTTTATCCAAGGGATACGTAAATATAAATATAAAATATAAAATATAAATAAGTTTATCCTGGGGATATTAACTGCCCAAGGTATTTTATATAAGTTGGTATGATTACTGTTGATATAAGTTGTAGATGAGTTCGACTTAGCTGGATGAACTTAACCTGAGGCTAGGTTCTTAATTACAGAAGGATATGTCACTTACTTTAAAATAACTGATAACTCGTATGATTTAGTTATATAAAAACTGCACTTTATTGATTATAAGTTAATGTAATAAAACTGTCTAAGTCTTAAACTCAAGTAATTAAAGGTAGAACTGTAATAGAGTGGTAAGACTCTAAACGAAAGATAGTATTCTAATGAAAGGTTTGGGCGCCTGAAGGGCAATATATAATCTAATATGAATCTGCCCATATTCCGAGATTTTGAGGGAGACGTCCAATACAAAAAAGCGTCGGTCTCGTCACGTCCAATTAGCAAAGGCGTCCCTAATTATTACCGAGAATCGCGAGGTGGGATTAATGCAGTTTATAACGCCTAAATCCCTCCTAATTTACGTCATAGTTGACTTTTGGTCCCACGCTATTGTGCTAGATCAGCAACAGCGGAAATGCACCTGCGGGTTCCTATGTCGTCTGTAATATTAATACAGCTATTGGATATAGGGTCTACTATTTATATATATCAAATGTTAGGCATATCAATTTTGACCTACCATACGTAACATTTTTTAAAGCTATTTTACTGTTTTTACGATATTTAATTTTAATCTACAAACATTACTTTTTTTTTATTAATATTTGATAGTTTATAGTAATATTTCTATAATATTAATATTTAGTAGTAGACTTATTTTATATGAACTTATAATCAATAAAATGAAAGTTATATATCCGAACCAAATTTGTTATCAGTTATTTTAAAGTAATCTATTATTATTTTCTTTACTTATTTGCACACTCTAATATTTTTTTGAAAAAATTATTCACAACGTTTTTGAAATTATATTTACAGTACTCTAAATATGTTAAGCACTTTAATCTAATTTACTAAAAAAACTTGTATTTTTTAAGCAACCACTAATATTTTTCTTAAAAACTACTTAATATACCCTTAATTTATGTTTTAAAATATTTTAAAACTATTTAAAATCCTTATTCGTATTTTTAAAATTTTGCTTGAACTTTCAAGCAACCACTAACATTTTTTCCTTTAATTCATGTTTAAAAATACTTTTAAATTATTTAAAATCTTAATTCATATTTTTAAATTTTTGCTTGAACTTTCAAGCAACCACTAACATTTTATCCTTTAATTTATGTTTAAATTACTTTCAAATTATTATTTAAAATCTTAATTCATATTTTTAAAATTTTGCTTGAACTTTCAAGCAACCACTAACATTTAGTTTAAAACTCTTCAATTTTTTTTATAATTATTAATATCTTTTAAGTGTTACTTTATTTTTTCTAAAATTTTAATTCCCCGCGTTTTCTATTTTATCCGTATGGTTATTTTATAGTTATTTTATTTATAGTTACTTATAGTTATATAGTTATATAGTTGTATAGTTACTTATTACCGCAGATATACTCGTCGTCTGCCATGCTTGTTTAGTGTACACAACTTTTATGAGTACTTTTATTTATTATTATTTTATTATTTATTTAATTATTTATTTATAATAACTTATTGCAGTTTATCGTGACACGCATTATTTATCTGGATTCATATTGATAAGTCTTTATTTTTTTTCTTTACTTTTTTTTTTATACTCCAAATGTGTATGTTTATTTTTTCTTTACTCAATCAGTATTTTACATTTTTTTTTTTACAGGTTTCTTTGGAGTTTTATTATTGAATATGTTTTCTTTCATTTCATCACTTTTATTGGGAAGTTATTACACTATTTTTTTTTACTTTACTTGTTATTTTACTCATTTTTCTTCCTTTTAGTATGTCGTCACAGTACTATTTTTCTGGATATCTGATTTTAGGACTTCAGAATCTATTATGACAATTTTTACTTGGATTTTTATCACCTATAACTCTATAATAATGTTTATGGTAACTTATTTTATCTATTTTCCTATTTTATTTTTATATAACATGTTATTTTCAATTTTTTAGGTTGCGGAACAAGTATGTATTCTTCTACCCAGTGCACGCATCTTTCAAACTTCTTCCTAGTACAGCTGAGAAACATTATCCTTCACTTCTGGACCTGGTTCTTAATTTTTATGGTAATTTAGTAGTTATTTCTATCCTTTTTGACTCTATTTTTATATGCTACTCTTGTTTTTGGTTAGCGGAAAACAGTTTGACTCTTCTGCCAAAGGCTCGTATACTTGAAACTTCTTACTGGTATAGCTGAAAAACATTTTCCATCACTTCTGGACCTGGTTCTTAATTTTCATGGTAAGTTTGTAGCTATTTAAATCTATTTTGACTCTATTTTCAAAAAAAATTTGTTTTAGGTTGACGTAACCAGTGATTCCATCCAACTATGTTCATCGAATATATTTTTTTTGTATCCTAAAGTATATTATGGATTAGTATACCTAAAAATTTTTTATATTTTACTTTTCTATGACTTCCAGATGGCTTTATATATCCTGGAGTGCTGTGTTTTTTTTTTATTTTCACATCATTCACCTTTATATAGTTTTTATATGCTGTTTTTTTTGTTTCAACTTTATTAGTTGCATTTTTTATATACAAATATTGTTTTAATCATATAATTTTAATTTTATTTTTATTATTCTGTAAAAAAAAATTGTCACATTACTCACATCTGTGAGATTTTTATTGTATATATTTTTTATTTTTCAGGGCTTTAATTTTTTTTTTATTTCAATTATTTTTCTTATTTCAATCAATTATTGTATTTTTATTGTAACAAAAAAAATAAACTACTAACCATTTTCCTATTTTTATATATTCCCAAAATCCTATTTTTATTAAATCAATAAAATTATTCAATTTAATCCTAATTTATCTGTTGTACCATTATATTTTAAAAAAAACGTACAAATATTCAAAAGACTTTCAATTTTTCATTTACACTATCGTAAGGTCACATACATTAAAATTCCTGTTACATTTAATTTGTTACTCATACTATTACATAGTAGCTTGTTTTTTATATACGTGTCGTTACTCATACTATTACATAGTAGCTTGTTTTTTTTATATACGTGTCGTTACTCATACTATTACATAGTAGCTTGTTTTTTATATGTGATTCGTTACTGATACTATTACATAGTAGCTTGTTTTTTATTCTACTGTGTAATCGTCTTGAGTTCTCTCTCTTTTACTCTGTGTTTTTATAACCCATGTGCTTTTATTAATATTATATCCTTGCTTATATCATCATCATCTTTTTTTTAATTATATTTATTAGGACATTATTAAAATTTGGTAAGTACCCTAGTGTTTATTATATTTATTTTTTACTTGATAATTAATAATATTATTCCTATAATTTATTAAACTGCTGTTAATGGATACACGCTATTGGCGATCATTAACAATAAAGCAGTTTAAATATTATTTATCAATTACATTCATTTGTATTGATAAATAATAATAATAGTCCGTAAAGACCGATAAAAGTAAATACTATTTATCATATTTCAATTATCATCGGACGATAAAATATTATTCTAATAATATATAATTTCTGGCACTTGGTCGAATAGTTGCCTTCTTTGAGAGAGAATGAATGTGTCATTGGTATCATCGAGTGTCGTCTCGTGCCGTAGCTTAGTTGGTTAAAGCGTCTATCCGGCAAATAGAAGATCACGAGTTCGATTCTCGTTGGCACTGATGAGACATTTATTTTTTCTCAAAGATTTTTTTCTTAACATCTAAGAAACAAAATAAAAAAATTAAATTAAAAATTTATTTTTAATTTAGAAAAATTTATTAAACTGCTGTTAATGGATACACGCTATTGGCGATCATTAACAATAAAGCAGTTTAAATATTATTTATCAATTACATTCATTTGTATTGATAAATAATAATAATAGTCCGTAAAGACCGATAAAAGTAAATACTATTTATCGTTTAATTTTATATTTTTGTTTGAATATACTGCAAATGACTAAATCCTGTTAAAATTTTTCTTTCAACTGATCAAATAGTAAAGAAATAAGCTATTCTTGTAGTTTAACTTTTTTTCTTTTTCTTATACTTTAATTTAAAAAAAGGATTTTATGCATTAAATAAAGTTTATGGCTAAGAGACAATGCAAAAATTTATAATCTTCTAACAATTTAAGCAAGAAATAACTATCCCTCTTACTAAAATTATTCAATTTTTTCTTAATTCTTTCAACACTTCAAATCCCTGCTTGAAATTTCAAGCAACTTATAAATTGCCGACATTTTTATTTCAAATGGTCTGTAACTCTCTAAATTTCCTGTTTGGATTTTCACTTAAAGCCAAAATTTACTGAATTCATTTACTTATTTTTATCTTAAACATGATTTTAAACAAAAAACGTCTCCAAATGACTTTTTTAATCTCCCTAAAAAAATTGCTTGAATTTTCAGGCAAACAAAAAAAAATTGCTGTCATTATTTTAAATCTTCTAAAATTACTGAAATTATTTACTTATTTTTCTTAAACATGATTTTAAAAAAAACGTCTCAAATGACATTTTTAGTCTCCTTAAAAAAAAATTGCTTGAACTCAGGCAATCAAAAAAAATTATTTTTAAATCTTTAAAATTTTTGCTTGAAATTTTAAGTAACATAACTTTCACTGAACTTATTCTACAAAAATTTACTCTATTCAGAAAAATATGATTTGAAATTACATTTTTAAATCTTAAAATTTTTTGCTTGAAATTTTAAGTGAACATAAACTTATTCTACAAAAACTTACTCTATTTAGAAAAATATCATTTGAAATTACATTTTTAAATCTTAAAATTTTTTGCTTGAAATTTTAAGCAAACATAACTTTCACTGAACTTATTCCACAAAAAATTACTCTATTTAGAAAAATATGATTTGAAATTACATTTTTAAATCTTTAAAATTTTTGCTTGAAATTCCAAGTAAACATTTTAACATTATTAATATTTTGTTTGATATCTAATACCCCAAAAAAATTTATACTTTGAACTTTTTTTTTTTTTAATTTCTACAAAACTTTCTTATATTCTATAATTATCTTAACTCTTTTACAGAAATCATCTCTTGCTTAAATTAAAGAACAGAACATTTGTATGGCTATTTTTTTTTAACTGTCTTAAATATCATTTTTATTTGAACATGTTCGCGTACCGTTGAACATTTTCCACTATCTTATTTACTGTTTGATACCTCAAGTTTCTTATTTTCATGCCATTTTGATTTTTCTCTATTCTTATCATGGTCCATACGGCTCACTATCCTTTTCTCTGCATATTCTTAAGCTCCCGTATTTCCTATTTCGACTAAATTTCTTCGCAAAGAAAAAGAGAATGAACGGCAAATATCATACTTAGGGTTTTTTTTTTATTTTTCTTCTATACTTTTCAAAATACTTCTTATTATATTTTTATTTATAGATTTTCAACATGAGTTCTAACGAAGATCTTGATAATGCCAATATTCTTATCGAAAATAGGTTAGTCAAATACCTTTCTAATGTTAAATTAGAGGATTTGCCTAGCTTTATTGATAAACAGCTCAAAGGCCATCTTGATAATCATGTCGCTGTGGTTGTATGTATTTTACTTTGTTATTTTTAATCTTTAGTAAAAATTTTTTTTTTATTTATTATTATTATTTTTTTATTACCAATTACTCTCATTTTTCTTTTAGCTTCGAGGTTGTTATACACTCGACCCCAATATTAGTTTAACTGATTGGGTTTCAAAATTGCCTCCAGAATATTTTAGACAGGAGCAGTTTGCTACTGATATTTTCCCTAATCCTGCGACCGCTCCTTTTAAAGTACTGGATGTTCCTATAATTGATGACAAATCTATAAAGGACGCTTTTATCGCAAGTTTAAAAGATAATCCTACCACTACGCCTACGTTATCTGAGGTTCCTGGGATATTAGATAGATTTGTTCAGAGTGGCAAGATTTAGAGGAATATCCGAGATCATCATGACTCTTTTACTGAACATAACTGTTTAAAACTCGCTTCTGCTTCTCTTAACCCCAATATAATCGAAACTTACTTAAACGATTCTCCAGGTAAAAATTTTTTTTTTTTTTATTATAACCACTTTTTTTATTATTGTTTCTTTTTAAAAAAAACTTTATTTTAGGTTTAACCAACCCCATGGTTTATGTAAGCCCGCATGGCTCTATTACTTCATGTCATTTGGAATTCGCACAGCTTCACTCAGCCAATTTGGTAGTTTTTGGTGACAAACTCTCGATGGTACTTCCAGCTACTGCCAATAGACCTTTTACACATGCTATTAATGATTATAAGCTATCTTATCCAGGCTGTAAATTTCGTAAGGTTATCTGTAGTTCCTCTTGCCCCAATCCTTATTGTAATACTACTAAAAAATCTCCCGATCCTATTTCAAGCAATCCTATTTTAACCAAGGTTCCTAAAAAGAAACCCCCTAAAAAAATTGCTTCAAAAAAAATTTCCTTTGTTTCTAAAAAATCCCCCCCTAAAAAACTTCCTTTGACCTCTAATGGACAGGCATGTAAGAAAGCTTCCAGGGTTTCTACATGAATCCGGAAAATTCCACGGGAAAGGCTGTTTCCAAAAAACTGCCAACTAAGAAAATTCCTGACCTTGCTTCTTGCAAAAACAAACCTGTTTCTTGCAAACGTGGTACCCCATGTGATGGTTGCCGTTGTAAATTTGCTCCTTTCCATGAATCCTATATCTTTCCAACGCAAGGATTTCTGGATGAGCATAAGATACCTCGAGCTTTCATTCATCAACAAGCTGGTGATCTTGTTATTATTAATAGTTCCTGTGCCCATCTTGTTTTTAACTGGACAGCGTGCGCGGCAGGCAAGAATTTTATCTATTTTTATAGAATATATAAGTAAAACCTTCAAAAAATTTTAATATGTATGTGTATGTGCTTTATGTTTAACCTCTTGAACCTTACGTTATGTCGGAGGTCACCAACAATTAACACAAGCAGCTACCGAACCGCATATTTTGCTTTTATTTCCTCGGAAGTCGATATATACATAGAGATATATACCGCTTTTTCCTTTATTGGAAAATAACTCTAGGTTCTGGAAGCATGTGGATAAATTGTCAGTGAAACTGCAGGATTAGAAGGTGAATTAAAGGATTGATGAAGGGATTGAGGGATTTTTAGGGTTTGGGAGGCCAATTGCGGTCTAAGGTCCGACTTTTTGTAGGAGCCATGCTGACAATTCCGTCTTTAAAACACAGAGTTGCATTTCTACAACTCTATGCTTTAAAAGAGGCGCGAAAAACCTTAGAAAAACGCCCTCTATGCATGACATACGGAGGCAAGTAAATGGCACTTTCCATTTCATCTTGCCCCCTGCGACTCGGCAGCTAGCTCTACTCTCCCCTCTTAAAATAAATATTTAATTTTATTAAATATTCATTTCCAGAAAAAAAGTTGTCACTGCTCTGTATGCGAACCCACTTCATAATATTTTGCAATATTACAAAGCGAGCGCGTTACCTCTGTGCTACCGAGCCGGTTCAAAAAATTTTAATATTATACATATTTTTTTTCTAGAGGCTGATAATTTCTTTCCTCGCTGCTATAAAGGTCAATTAAAGCAAGAATATACTTGTGCCTGTCCTATCACCGATCATCACCAGCTTGACACTACTGCATATGATAGATCTCAGCCTGACCTTGTTTGTCCTGGTGATGATTGTAATAATCTCCCATCTTTCGCTACTCCAGAAGATTTCTAAATTTCATCTTGATCGTCATAAAAAATATGCTACTGATTCTCTCTCTACTTCCTCAATGCCTTCTTCTCCTATTTTAACCAATGACATAAATACTGAGATACCTATTGATTCTTTTTCTCTACCTCATTTGCCCTCTCCTAGTCCTACAATTGTTTCCGCCTCCGATGATGATTTTTCTGATTCACCTCTTACTTTAGCTTCCTTGCCTATTTCTTTAAATACTTCCCTTAGCTCTGATGTATTTCCTATTCCCTCACCTACAGGTTCACCTAATATATCACCTTTGAATTTTGTTTCCACTTTTTAGTCCTATCCCCGAATTTCCTTCTTATTCAAATTTAATTCCTGGTACTCCTTCTACCTCACGTACTCCTTCACCCTTTGTTCCTCCACCTGCTTTACCCAAAAAACTTCACGCAAACGTCACTCTTATAATCCTCCCAAGACTTGTCCTTTCTGTGGAAAAGTATTTACCTGTAACGTAGCTGTTACTTGACACATAGAAAACACACATGGTATTTATGATGGCCCTGCACCTTGTTTACAATGTCACATATGTAACAAGACTTTGAAAAATACGACTACTTTGAGTCGTCATATTAGTGACACACATAATAGACCACTTGTTCCCTATTAATTATTTTATAATGTATATATATTTTTATATTATTACTGTTCATTTTATTGTACCAAATTTGTTTAAAAAATTAAAAAATTATATATCATCTATCTTTATTATTATTATTTTTTTTTTTACCTCTCTATATTTAATTCTACTTCCCATTTCAATGAACCGTTTATGCGCTGTTGTCATATCGCATATATGTACTTCCTAATATTCACGCTATTTTATAAAAGTTACTATATTTCATTAAATCTAGGGAATTGTTATCATTATTCTAGGGTATTATTATTGTTATTTTTAAAATTTACTGCTCTACTATTAATATAGCTATATGAGTAAGGAACATATTTTTTTTTTACTAACTTGATTCTATATTATTGTTATGTATATACTGTATAAGAATATATTTATTTTCATATTTTATTACTATATTAAGATAACTTTTTTTTTGCCTGATATTAACGTTATGGTATAATTTTAAATTTGATTTATATTTGTCTTGCTATTAGACATCACATCTATTACTTATATTTTTTTTTTTTTATAATGAACAAAAAAATTATTATTATTTAGTAATTTACTAAGTGAGCTTCTAAAAATAATAGCTATATTTTGTAATTATTTATTTATTAGGATTTTATTGGATGGGTTTTAACTGAGCTTCTAAAAAATTTATAAACTACTTATTTGTTTATTTATTACTTTTACATTTATTATTTATTCTTACATTTATTTATTATTATATATATATTATTACAATTATTTCTTATTTTATACTTATTTCATTACATCTGTTCTTACACTATTTATTATTATCTATTTGCTTACTTTATCTCTTTTTTTTTATAACAAAAAAAAATTACAACAAGTTTTACATATTTATACTGAATACAATGATTTTTATTTGTTTTTGCTCATTATTTTAGCTTTACAAGCTTAATCTCTTCTTTCCACAAAGAGAATTTAAATAGTATGCATAAATTATCTAAAAAAATTTTTTTTTTACTCTTTATATTATACTTAATCATATTAATCATCTGCACTTATATAAATAAGACTCTTATTTATTCTGCACATACATTTTATTATAATAATGTGAGACACTTATACAATTTGTATATATATTGATTAATGAATCTAAACTTGATTCTTATCAAAAAATTCTATGACCTTTAGATTATAACTCAGTGTTCATATTAGAACCAAAATAATAATATCGAATCTAAACTTGATTCTTGTTAGAAAATCTTATTTCAAACCAAAAATTATTCAATGATTATTTTGTAGTATTTTTTTTTACGTTACAAGTTTACTGTAACATGATAGGTGGTTTTCTATCATCTTGTTTCCTGATTCACAAAATTTTTAGAAAATTGTACTGAAACCTGTACTTAATTAGACAATGTTATTCTGTTATCAGAATTAATTAATTTTGTTAAAAATGTGCATAAAATTTTTACTATTTATTATATAATTATATTTATTTACTATTTATTTACTATTATTATACGAGTATTATTAGTATAATACGGCGTACAAACCAATGAACCAAAATGGTATGCTAACACCCCCAACTTATGAAGTTTAGAACTAACTTATTGTTCAATACAAAATTTGTTGCATTATGCACAATGCAATTATAATGTAAATCACTTATATACTAAGAAAAAAAAATTTATTAAGATAATTGGATTATTTAGGAATATTATGATAGTATATAATTTTTTTTTATAGCTGACGTTTCAAGAATTCTTTTGCAACCCAAATATATGCTATTAATAATTTGGTTTTACAATTTAAAATTTTTAAAAGATTGAACCGAAAATTTTCCCAATTTGGCAATTTTTTTTTACTAAGACTTCACTTATGATGAACTTGACAACCAGAAAAACACCCTCTTTACCTAGAGACATAATTTATAAAGACTATATCACAGAAGATTTTAGTGAAAACTGAAATTTTACATTTTCTCACTTATTACGATAACACCTATTACACTGTGTAATTGTTATTAAATTTCGACTACTAGACAAAAGACCTTTTACATATAGAAACACTCCTATTTTGGCCAATTCTATTCGACCCTAATCGATACTCCTATTTCAACTAAAAGACTCTATTTAACCCCAATTAAGGAACTTTTTATATCTACTATTAGTAGCTTAATTATCAATGATACAGTAATTCTGCAAATTGAGCTTTACCATAAGACCACAGAAGAAATTAGCGAAAAAACTGAAATTTTGCATTTTCAATACAATGTCTATTATAATCTGTAATTGTTATTTAATTATTGTATTTTATGAATTTCTTATACTATTTCACTAGAACTACAGGTTATGTTATCCTTAATTTAAAGAGCTATTGATTAGACAGCTTCTTTAGCATCTTGTTTCCAACAAAAGATTTTAATTATAGAAGAATTCCTATTTCGACCAAAAGAATTATTGTAGTAGGCACCAGAAATACAGTTTTATTTTGTTATATCAATATTGAGAGTAAAATAATATATTAAGAAATCTGGGTACGTTCTTTTATAATTATTAAACTGCCAGGCCCTCCATGGAGCCCTAACTACTGGAAGCAGTTAATGGAGCCTCGTATTGTTGGGATATTTTTGGATTCCGTATTCAAATATTAAAACTACAGGATTATTCACTTTAAATTTATAACTCTGTTAAAATCAAATATATCATCTTATCATTGGGACTTTTTTTTTTTTTTTTTTTTTTATTTAAGCTTTTTTAACTTATCTTTATGAAAGTTATTAAGCTGACAAAGATTACATATGAAAATTATAATATTACATATAAAAAGATTGATACAGAGTTAAAAAAATTTTAGTTGATACATACAGAATTATTGAAATTATGTTAAACAGGTATTACATCACAAGATTTTTTTTTTTTTTTAATTATTATAAAATTTTTATACAATATGTTCAAACTATTTAACAAGGTCACTATTTATACATTAATATTATTAATATTTAAGAAATCAGTGATATGTTTCATAGGTGTGGAGTTGGGGGATGCTAGTAGTGAGTCAATATTTAGGGGTAAGGTGAGACGAGCTTGACGAAGCTTTCGAATCAATTGGGGACGCGATTGATCAAGATTAGGACATTGCCAGATTATATGATTTAGATCTTGGGGGACAGAGAGTACACAGTCACAATTGGGGGAGTTAACTACTTTAATTTTGAAAAGAGATTGGTTGAGGCTATAGTGGTCTGCTCTTGCACGGTTTATGGATACTATTGATCTTCTGGAGAGTTTAGATTTATGAAACCAAGGTTTTGAAGAGGAACTGTAAAATAAGTTGAAATACTTGCGTCCTTTTTCTTGACTTTCTTTAGTAATTAGGTCAGAGGTTTTTTTCAGAGCTTGATTTTTTAATAGAGCTATGAAGTCAGTATAAGGAATAGAAGTATTTGTAGGTGGAACTAGTGTGGCGTCTTTAGCTAGTTGATCAGCCATTTCATTTCCTGTAATGTTTCGATGACTTTCGATGATTTTTAAGGTTTTTGTACTAAGGCTTTGAAATTCAACTATTTTTTTAATTATTGTTATTATAAAAGGGTTGGTTTGGTTATTGAAAGATGGATTTTGAAGAGCAAGACAGCAACTGAGTGAGTCAGTGAAAATATTGATATGGGAGGTAAAATTTTTAATTGCAGTGTCAAGGGCCATATTTATGGCTAGAAGTTCAGCGGTGTAGAGAGAAGCAAATTTATTGATGCTAGTGGACTGAGATATTTCAAGAGTAGGACAGTAATAAGAGCTTCCAACAGATAAAGCGTCTGGAGTTTTGCTACCATCAGTGAAGATTGAAATACTGTCAGAGTCATGAAATTGGTTGTCAAATATGTTGGAAAGATTTTCAATGTTGCAACGCATTAGTTTTGTCCCAATTGATGTATTGATCGTGTCATCTAGAATAGACTCTTGATTATTTTCATAGAGTTCTTCGTATTTACTTTTAACTATGTAGGTTTTGTAACATAATATTTTAGTTATAGAGTTGTACATCAAGTTTTCTTTTTTTCTGCGATCATTAATTGCAAATGCATGAGTTTCATGTATCTTTTCGTACAGGAGAGTATTCGTTCTCGAGATTGATTTTAAGAGAAAAGATTCGCAAAGAAATTGTATTCTATGTTGAATTTTGCATATTTTAGATTCAGCGAGGAGAATATTGGTAGGAGTACTAAGACGGTATCCAAGGGCGAGTCTTATTGCAAGATTTTGAATACGTTCAAGTTTAAGTATAGAATCTTTTCTTGAGGGAAAGTAGATAAAACCAGCGTAGTCAATAATAGGTCTTATGAAGCTTTTATACAGAGTAAGGAGAGTTGAAGGATGAGCACCCCACCATGTGCCTCTTAAATATTTGATGATATTTAGGGCGCGACTACATTTGGACTGAACATGTGAGATATGTTTATTGAAATTGAATTGGTAATCGAAGTGTATACCTAAAAAGCGGGTTTGATCAGTAGACTTGATGATGGAGTCTTTTACTTTGATAGATAACTGTTCTGGCAAAATATTTCTTTTATTGAAGTGTATGAATTCCGTTTTTTGCGGGGCAAGTTCAAGACCTAATTCTAGAAGATTGAGTCTTATGGTTTCGACAGCTTTTTCTAGAATTTTAACAGAATTGTGAGGCTTAGAAGATTTTAAATATAATGCAATATCGTCTGCGAACTGTAAAGCAGTTATTTGGGGGGGAAGATTTTGTAATATGGATGCGACGTAGAAAATATAGGACATGGCACTGGAAGAGCCACCTTGAAGTACACCTTTGTAAACTTTTCTAGGACTATCACCGGATTGATTTGAGTATATGCTACGTTCGTAAGTTATAAACCTTAGAAATTGTATTACTTTTTTGAGACACCCAACTTCTGCTAATTTTGTGAGAAGTATGTCATTGTTAACGTTCGGAAAGGCTCCTTGAACATCTAGAAAGGCTGCTAGAACGTCTTTTTTGTTACTAAATGAGTTGTGAATATCAAGAGACATTATAGTGAGGTTATCAGTACATGATTTTCCCTTGCGAAAACCTGATTGGCTGCTAGGAATCAGATTTTTTGTTTCAAGAAAGCATTGCATTCTGCGAGTTATAATGATTTCAAAGATTTTTAACAGGCAAGATGTAAGAGCAATGGGTCTAAGTCCATTTCCAGTGTATTTGGGAATAAAATGGATATAAGTATCACTCCAAGAAGATGGGTAATCATTTTTTTCAAACATTTCATTGTATATATCAATCAAAATGAGGTGATAAGAAGCGGGCAAGGTCTTTAAAAGTTGATAGCTAATACCATCAGGGCCGGGTGAGCTAGAATTTTTCCTTGAGTTTAATGCATCATTAAATTCTTTGTAGGTAAGTGGTGTTTCAAGAAGAGGGTTGTGAATGGTGTCAGGAGTCCAAGTGGGGTCAGTAGGAGCCCAAGGAGGAGCTAGAGTATCTAGTGCAGCTTCGTACTGAGAAAATTGTAAATTTTCATTGAGTGAATTGGATTTAACTTTAATCCATTTATTTTTAAAGATTTTTGTTTGCTCCCATACATATGTAGGACTAATGTCAAGGTTGATAGTTTCAGTGAATTTGATATATGATTGTTTTTTTTTCCATTTGAATAGCTGTTTAGTTTGAGCATTTGTTTTTTTATAATGAATAAGATCTTCAAGGTTGAGAGTGCATTTCCATTTTTTAAGAGCAGCTTTTCTTAATCGTTTCATTCTTTCACAATCAGAATCCCACCATCTGACTGGATTACGATGTTGCGAAATATGTACTCTTTTCTTTACAGGCGTATTATTTCTGACTATTTTGGTGATTTTGTTAACAAAATATTGATACTTCATAGAGGGGGAAAAATTATCAAATTCATTAGTATAAAAGTCTGTAATTTGACTTGTAAGTTCCTGTTTAACGGTTTGCCAATTTGTTCTTAGAGAATGGATTTTAAAGGTTTTTTGATAATAAGCAAATTTTTCTGTGTTATAGGTTATGTATAAGGGAAAGTGGTCAGAACCTAGGAGTTCATCATGAATTTTGTAACTAATATTATGAGCAATATCTTCAGTCGAACAGATAAGGTCAATATTTGAAGTGCCATTGCTTTTAAAGTCTATGTGCGTGATAGTATCGGTATTATGTAAAAAGATGTCATTTTTAAGGATACTGTTATATAGTTTTGCTCCGTCAGCATTGGTGTCGTTACAGTTCCAGAATGTATTGTGCGCGTTGAGATCGCCGACAAGGAGACAGTTTTTTTGATTTTTGATGTTAAGTGTGACATTATCCCATTCTTCTTGTGTCAAATTATTGTTTGGAGGTCTGTAAAAGGCAATAATTTTTAAGGGATTCTTCAAGTTATTTAATAAAATGCCGCATTGTTCTGTGTGAGGGTTAATAGGAACAAGATTGTTTAACTTGGTAAATGCTAAATTTCGGCGGATAATAAAAATTATACCACCACCTTTAGAATAATCTCTGTCGAGTCTTAAATTAACAAAACCGGGGAAGTTGTGTTCGCAAAGCTGACTTTTTTCGTTAAGCCAAGTTTCCACACATATCAAAATATCTACTGATTTTAACAATAGTTCAATGTCTTCAATTCTACGTGAAATACTTCGAGTATTCCAGAATAGAATATTCAGATCTTTTTTGTAATAGTTCATTTTAAGTATAAATTAAAATTAAACAATAATCGAGAAAATGAAAAAAATAAAAAAAAAAAAAAAAAATTTAATTTGAAATGTTAAACTTTAATTTACTTTATTTTGTTATACTTTACTATTTGAGGTCGTTGATTCTGTATCAGATAATTCTCCGTCAGCTTGTTCTGTGGATGATGCTTCAGATGTGACTAAATAATCAATGGTTTTTGTGCCTGCATGCATAATTCTGGTGATGCGATTTTTAATTTTACTGGATTCGATATGTTTGTACATTTTTTTTAACATTTCAAGAATAATGTTTTTATCTAAATTGTACTTTTCATATAGAGCTTCAACTGATTGGTTAATATTACTAGAATAGGTGTCTTTGATGAAATCAGCCATAGCTTCAAATTCTTTTTTACATATACTTTGATAATCATAAGAAATAGCGTCTAGAGCTCCATATATTTCTTTGTTAAATTCAGCAGGAAGCTGTGCTGTTTGACTTTTGCTCTTTTTTTTCTTTTTTTTCTTGTTTTTCACAGATTTTGACTTAGAATCTAGACTTGATATGGTTGATTCAGCAATTGAAAGTGGTCTTTTTTTAGTAGGACTTAAAGAGTCTTGAGGTGTTTTGAATTCTTCAAAGTCCATGTTTTCTGTTGTTGAGTCTAAGGTAGAAATTTCTTCTGTTGTATTATCTTTCTTAGAATTACTTTCAATACTTGTTAACGGTTTAGGACTCTCAGGAATATTTTGTTTGTCACTGTTTATTTTATTTAAGTTAGAAAAGGTTTCAGTTGGAATAACATTATTTGAAGGGCAGTGTTTTGATGTGTGACCTTCACTTTTGCATACAAAACATTTAATAATATCTGTTGATACAAAAATATGCCAAGTTGTTGAGTTTGCTTGAATTTTAAAATCACTGGGAAGTTTATCTAGATCTTTTTCATCAATATAGACTTGACGGCGAAAACTATTTATATGTGATAGGCCTGTATCATTATAACCAGCTCTTATGAATGTTATACTCGATCGAGGAGTGATTCCATATTCAATTAACTTGTCATGCAACATTTGGTGGGTAACATCAAGAAATACATTTGAAAAAATAATTCTTTTTGTAGCGTTAGTCAATGGTTTAATTTTCAATACACGTGAGCCAATTTTTAATTCGTTATTATTATTTTGAGTGATTTGCATAACTTGAGAGGAATTGCTTAAATAGAAGCATATTCTTTTCTGAGATATTCGAGAGACGGCTTTTATACTTGAAGAATCGATTTTTTTTGCTAAAGCGAGAGTATATTCACGAACTGGTATTTCATCAATAGCATCAATTACTATGGCACAATCTTTAGTAGAAAACATACCTTGTGTTGTTGCACTAGCGTACGAATTCTGCATATTATTGAAGGACATTTTAAAGCCCTTTTTGTGGGCAGTAGTGACTGCACCACAATAGAATGTTATATTTTACACTTATAAACACTGTATAATTCTTATACGCGTGAATAAATATAAACAGTATATTTACTGTTTATGTTTATGTCTACTGATAACACACGTCTTACCTTGACGATAGCTAGAATAGAACTGATTGGGACTTTATACCTACAGATATTAAATTTATTTATTCTACCCAACATGCCTGCAGTTATAGTGGACATAGAGACTACAGTGTTTATTATCTTTTAAAATTCGAAGAAATTAGTGACCGTAGAACAGCACTTCCTACTAGAATGCAATACCATGGTACAAATTGTTAGTTTCCTATTTTAATCCAATAAAGGAGCCTGATTTTTGTATATTTACTTTGTGTCACAAAATTATATTTTTATAAACTTACTTCATTATTATGTTCAGTGTTCAATATTATTTATTCTATGTCTTTATTTTTAAGTTTCTTAATGCTACTTATTCTAACTATCTTTTTTTTAATTATTTTTATATATTTTTTTTTTTTAAACACTAATTTTATAGCTATACTTTGTTATATCTTTTCTCGCCCTCTCGTTGCGAGAAAAGATTTTCTTACTTATACTATTACTATGTTTTGATTTTACTTTAGTTACTCTATATATAAGTTTTTATTATTCTTATTAACTATATTACATATTATTTGCTTACCAAAATTTTATTATTTATTCCTTTAATAATTATATTATACTTGTACGTTTACGTTAAAGTGTAAATAAAATTTTGTTTTAACTTACGACAATTTACAATTACATTAATTTATTCTCCTTATCTATTTTTTTTACTTTTGAATTTAATTGCTATAAAAAATAATTTTACGTAATTTATTACAGATTGTAAGATTTGAGAAAAACAATCCTTATTTCCTTATATTCAAGGATCTGATTTAATTTCACAATGAATTTCAAACAACTTAATAATAAATAAATTTTTTTTTTTTAAGAAAAAATTCTTAACCGTTTATATACTAGGGCTTGTATTTCAATTAATACAATCTATTCGTCATTTAATCAACCCATTATTTTTATTAAAATATTTTGTTTCTTTACTTAGTTATATATATTTTTTGTTTTTGCTTATGATTTACTTCTGATTTTATTTCTTTCACTTATGATTTTATATTTTGCATCTTTTCTCGCCCTCTCGTTGCGAGAAAAGATTTTATACTACATTATTTGTTAATTATTTACTATTATTAACTATAACTAAAAAATTCGTTATTTATTGTTTTCTAATAATCTTACTTGTTTTCTTCAAGGCGTTAATAAACTCCATTTTTTCTTCGGAACATTCCTCTGCATTGATTTTTTCCAAATCTTCAAGAATTTCTTCCATATCTCTTACAACCCTGTTTATTTTCTTCTTTGTTTTTATTCCATTTCTCTTATTACTTTCTTCTATTGCAGCTTCTATTATTTCTAAGGACTTTATAAATTTCTTTTCTGACACTTCGTTTCTTAACTCCATTATCTTTTCTATTTTTTCTAATCTAGCTAATATACCTGCCATTGCTTTTGCTACTAGTTCCAATTCTTTAGCTATTTTTTCAGCCATCTCAAAAAATTTTTTTTTTTAACTTTTAATTAACGTTGTATTAATATTTTATTCTATATATATTTTGTCACTTGGCTTTAGTAATTCGTTCTACCCTTGCGCTTCTAATTGTCCTTCTTTATATAACTTCAGATATTCTCCCTACCTTAGAGGCCTACTGTACTTCTCCCACACTTTACTGGGACTTATCGCTATTTTTTTTGCAAGCTCTGTGCTTACATTTTATAATTCTTCTCTCCCTCTTTCTCCATGAATTTCGCAGAATCTGATTATAATACTTCTTATGCTTACTTATGATTAAAATTATAGCTATTATTATTATTTTTTTTTTTATTTAATCTTTTATTTTATTAATTATATTATTCTAACAAAAAAAAAATTTTTTTTTTTTATCTTTTCTTATTTTCTCTTATTCCTAGCTTATACTCTAACCGTATTATTACATACATTGTCTCTTAATCTATTGTTATCAATTCTTTTTCTTCTAAACTCTCATCTGCTTGTTGTTCATCTTTATTTTTTCTTTCGTATGTTACTTCTATATTTTCTCTTATCTCTCGTGATTGTTCTTCCCTACTCTCATAAATTTCCGTGATTTTTGTTTCTCTCAATATCTTAAATAAAGGTGGATTTCGTTTCTTTTGTAAACACCATTTGCATTTCCTATTACTTCTCCATTCTCTTTGCTTGGGGCATACCCTATTTAGTATCTTTCTTTTATTCCAAACCTTAAATAATATTTTTGTCTGTTCCAAAATTTCAAATTCCTTTTTCATGATAATTCTCATTTTGACAAAACAAAAAAATTTTTTTTTTTACTTTAATCTTTTATATATATGTCTACACTGTTTCCTTTTTTTTTTATCGTCTCTGCTCTTGTTACTGCTGATGTGTTGATCTCGATTTTTTTTATAATATTTCTCAAGTTTCTCCTACAGCTTATTTTTCTTGATTATTTTGAATCTGAATGCGATTAAAAAATTTTATCTATCCCGAACGTGACATGACTCATACTTTACTTATTCACTTACATTCTAAAAGTTTTATTTAGTGGGCTAAAATACAAGAGAAGGAACTAATAAAATTTTTATTATAATGTATATTAATATATTATTTTTTTTTTCTAACGATGATTATATTTTATAATGAAACGAACGATCTGAAAGTCACTAAGATATTCTCCGTTGTTTAATATATTTTTCTGTTTCTTTATTAAAAAAAATTTTCTTCCATCCTAGGTTCATGGAACCAAAAAAAAACTTTCTGTAAATAAACAAATACTTTTATAACACAATTGAATACTCTTTATAAGCTTCAATTATTATTCATCTCTCCCGCACCTTGCAATATTTAGGCTTTTTATATGACTGTGTAATTGTAAATTATGTATGAGTATTGCAGAAGATATATTACACTTGTTTTGAACATATATATTTTTGCTCTAAGATCTATGATCTGAGACATTTTGAAGCTTAAACTTTAGCTTATTATTTTATTGTCTTAATAATTTTGTTTTATTTCTTCTTCAAATTGGATTTATTCTTTGATATGTGTTTATACATTTTTTGCTTGCCTTTTACTTAAAGTATGGCTTACATATCTTTTTTTTTTGTTCATTTTATTTGCAATACATTGCTTCTGACTTAATCCTCTCGCATCATTTTATGTGTCTGAATTACACACGTTGCTTCAGATTTTGTGTATGGTTTAAATAAATCTACCTTGTTTTTGCATGGTACAACGAAGTCTGAACAACCTATTGCTTATTCTGACTACCCAATCGTGCTTCTCTTACTCTTTACTTAATATTATTTTTATTATTATTATGCTCTTTTTTTTATCCAATCCCCAGAGGTCAGAAAGAAAATTTTCCTTTTATTTACTTATTATTACGATAAAACTTTATTATTTCTCAGTACCCTTTGAGTATCTCGCGCTTCATTATATATTTTGTTTTTACACTCATTTAATTTCCGCGTATTATTTCCCCCTCTGTGCATCTTCCAATATCACTGAAATCACGGGATATGTTAATTCAAAGCATTTAACTTATTTAAATTTTAACAAATTTCTCATGGATTCATTACTTTACAATCATGCTTTTCCAATTACCACACCCGAGACTCCTATGATTTTATTTAAAAAAAATTTATTTAGCGTCATATCTACCCTCGAGACAGACAATAACTTAATCTTATTGCTTATTTATTCTTTTAAAGTTTGGAATTTCTATAATTTCTACACAATGTTTTTCTTACTTCAAATTTTTTTTATTAAATACGTTTATTTTTATTCTTATACTTTTAATACTAGTTGCTTCTTTCTCTATTATAATACGTTTTTTTGCCTTATGTTTTTCTCGCCCTCTCGTTGCGAGAAAAATATAAGATTTTCTTGTATTTCATATTATACTTACTATTTTTTTTTTGACATATTTTTTTTGCATAATTTTCTTGTTACTTTCTCCTCTATTTCCTTACACACTAAGTCATCCGCATACATTATATTAACTATTTTATTTTGTTTTCTATCCCTTTTGGGAGATCATAAAATTGCTCTTTTTCCCAATTCATGATTTTTACTCGTTCAATCTGTAATTTTAGCAGTTTCTCTTATCTTATTATTGTTTTCTACCCTTTACTCCTACTTAGTTTATTTTATTCTTATTATTTTTCTTATCTCTATATATTTTTAATTTTCATACTCTAATTAACCTACTACGTTTTTTTTTGCTTATCTTTACTCTGTCGGTCTTTCTATAATATTTCCTAGTCGCACAACTTCATATGCTCTTTTTAATAAATCAAAATGCACTACTTTTACTAAATTTTCATACCAAATTTCTGCATTATGTCTTTCATAATCTATATCCGTTATTTCCCGTGGCCCCTGATAAAATGCCCGTTTATCATGTTTCTTTTGATTCCTATTATTTACTAGGTATACATGTTCACCTATTCTAAAATGACTTGTATTTATTCTCAAATTATAATAGTCGCTACTTTTTATTTTTCGATGAATAGAGTTTAAACCTGCTAACGTTTGTAGTTGTTGTAGCGTTGCAACTATTTCTGCTAAATATTCATCATATACTCTTACTGTCTCTCTGGGTGGCTATTCTGATGGTATTCGTGCTTCTTGTCCAAATACCAAACGAAATGGGCAATAGCCTGTTGATTCAGAGACCGAATTATTAAATGCATGCGCTGCTAGTCCAACCCATTTATGCCAATCTTTATTTTTGCATGCATAAATTTTTAGGTAGCTAACTAAGGGCCCGTGGACTCTCTCGATTACACCATTCGCTTGAGGTCTAAATGCTGAAGTTCTGTACTTTTTTATCCCAAAAATCTTCGCAAACTCTTCCATGACCTTACTTTGGAAGTTTGTCCCTTGATCCGTGAGTAGGGCCACTAATCCTCTTGCTATAGATGATGCCGTTGCATCTTTTAATGGTACCGCTATAAAATATTTTGTTAAGGTGCATATTATTGTTAAAACCCAATTAAAATCACCACTCTGAGGCATTTTACCATGTACATCCAGGCTAACCACGTCAAATGCCCTCAATGGAGTATCAGTTATAACCATATTCATTTTTGTTCTAGGCTTTGGGAACTTTACTTCTTGACATTCCGTACAAGATCTTACTATTTGTAATACTTCATTTCTCATTCCTCTCCAGTAATTTTTTCTTGCTAATTTTTCTAGTGTTTTTTATACCCACGATGGCCTGACAATGCACCTGTATGTGCTTCCATAATTAACTTAAATCTTCGTTTTACTGGTGGCACTTCAATGTAATCAAGATAAAATGTGGCTTCTATAAACTTTCCACCTAAAAAATGATTTAATCTTTCTATGTATAATCTATTTTGTGTTTCATTAAACATATCATGATCTTTTGTTACCGACAATTCTTTAAATTTAATCTTATTTACTATCCTTCCAAGAATTTTTAGTGCTTTATTTAAATCATTTATCAGTAATTTACTGTCAATGTATGGTTTAATTACTATTGCAATAAAATTTTTCTCCTTTTTCTCTATTACAATTACTTCTACAATTTGTGGCTTATTTTCTAAAATTTCTTTTATGTCAATCAGTCGTTTTTCTTCTAAAGTTAATATAACTTCCGACGCATGTACATCCTCTGTTACGCAAAACACTATATTTTTAAAATTCATATATGGATGACTCTTAGAAATTTTTATAGTTTTTAAGGGTGCTATATATTTTACAACTTCCGATACCTCCTGTTTTTTAAATGGCGGTTTTCTTGTAGGCCTATCAGTTTTCCCCAACAATTCTACTTTTTTATCGCTTTCCTGAAATTTCACTCTTTTTGGACTTTTGTTTATATTTTCCTTAGTTTTTAATAAACTTGTAACGATTGGTTGTATGTTTTCGTTATTATTATTTTTTCGTTTTTCTGCTACTTTAATTAATGGCGTATAATGACTTGAACTTAAATGTAGATGTATAAATTCTTTTGAATTGTTTCCTATTGATAGGATATAAAAAGTTAGCAGAGTGTGGTTTTATTAATAAAGTATAAAACACTAATTTATTAATTAAATGATAAAGTTTATTAAACACTCATCTAGTACTCATCAATATTAACACATCTATACAGTAATAATTACAAAAGGTAATTAATTTAAGACACGACAAAATACACGTGATACGTATTATATAACTGCCTAGGACAGACTGACTGGTGTCGCATAGAGGCGGGGACCTGCAGTCGCGCCCAATGCCCAGCAGAAAGAGAGAGAGAGAGAGAGCAGGAGAGCGGAGAACGATCACTCTAACACTCCCTCCCAGTCTCCAGCGTATCCTGAACTTCTCACTTGGCACCTGAAACAAACAATCAAACAAAATTCCAAATTATAAATATATTCTCATCCACATCTAATTTTCCAAGTTTAGAATCATATTAGTCAATTTATTATGTAATTTAAATGGTAATGGCTTAGTAAATATATCCGCAAGCTGTTCTTTTGAAGGAACCCATTGTATTTAAACTAAACCTGTATTAACGCAATCTTTGACATTGTTATTGGTTTTTAATAGGTTTTTTGAAGGAAAGTAATAGACTGAATTAAGAAATAAAAAGGTGTTTTGTGAATTCCACTTGAAAATGATATTTATTTAATTTCAAAGAATCGAAATGAATAATGCAATAAAGGAGCACGTTTTGTATAAAAAGAATGATGTGGTTATGTAACGCACGACGTTTGCTGTTCGAGAGTTCGCCAGCGAGAGAGCAAGCGCGTGCGTGCCGTGAAACTCGAACCTGGTGGCCACGGGGCAGCCGGTGCGGTAACTACATAAAACGTGGTCCTTTAGCGCATGTATTATACACACACACTAATGAAAAGACATCTTTCTCTCTCTTTACAGTACAGCAATTCATAAAAGTTTGAGTATGAATACTGTAAAAAGAGAGTATGTTTAAAAATGTCAAAAAACCATGTTTTCGCACAAACATACCCGCGCCCGTCGCAAATACGACTATAAAATGAAAAATTCAAAATTTTTAAATAATGATAATTTTGATTTACAATATAAAAGATAATTAATGAATAAAAAATAGCATACATCTAGATTTTTGAAGTTTAATTTAACGTGACTTTATGATTTAAGAAATTAAAGTTTTAATTTTAAAAAATTGTTTAATTTAAAATAGATTAAATTAATTGTCGAACATTCATTCATGCATTCTGTACGATTTTACATTTTTTAAGTATATACATACAAGTGGAATAGTCAGAATGATAAATTAAGAAATATTTTTTAATGAAGTTAAAGCTAACATATTTTTAAATTGGTATTTAATTTAGTTATTAAAGAAGTAGAGTTAGAAAGTTCAAGTTTAAAACCTTTTTAACAAATAAATGCGAAAGTTTATGAAGCTGATAAAAGATTATAGAAACGATTTGAAACTTGAGCTTTTAAATTTTAATTTTAAAAACATTCAGATTTTTAAGAAAAAGAATTATCATTCTGGTTATTTGATTAGTTTTAGTAAACTAATTTTATCAATTATTTTAGAAATCAGACAATTTTGCTTAAATGAAATTTTAAATTTGCAATTTTTACAATTTTTTTATGACTAGAATTTTAAATTAATTTACAATATTTTTAAAAGATAATAAAAATGATTTTATATTTTTTTGCTTTGATTTTAAAAAGATAAATGACTAATTTTTTGTTTTTAAGATTCTAAGTTAAAGTACAATTTTTAAACATTAAATTATTTTTTGTCAGATATTTAAGATTACGCAATACAAATAAATTAAGTTACATAAATAATGATTACATATATAAAATACTTAGTTGATTAACTAGAAAATTATACAAGATTTATTTTTGTTATGAATGTTCATATGATGCTTAACTTCTTTCTTGCGACTTGATGTGCCCGGTGAATTGAAATGAATTGATTTTTTTATTGAACCAGTCCCACATTGATATTTCATTGAGCTTGGACCTTTGAATTGAAGAATAAATTGTTTCATCAGGATACTTTTTGATTTTGATTTGAACCAGATTTGAAAAAGAGTCAATTCATTACTTTCAGCTAAGCAAAAATGAATTAAAGTTTATTAGATTTGTACTTATATTATGAGTTTGATAAAGTTACACAAAGAATTTGACAAAGTAGATTTTGACAAAAAATGAATTTTTTCTGCAATTTAATTAAAGATTTTAAAGATTTTCAAAATAGTTAATAATTTTTAAAAGAAATTTTGAAGAAAGTATTTTTACTCTATTTATCGCCCTGATTCCTCCAAAGACGACAAAAAAAGAAAGAAAAAAAATGAAAAATCTTCAAGTTTTTTTGATAATTTTGAAGAAGTAGATAATTGCTAATTGAATTTTTAAGCATAAATTCAAATTTAGATGTCTTTCAAAGTTTTTTCAATTCAAACATTTAGGACTCAAATTGTTATGAAAGAGAAAACAATTATTTTAAAGAATTTGTGAAGTAGATAATTGCTAATTGAATTTATAAGCATAAATTCAGATTTAGATGTCTTTCAAAGTTTTTTCAATTCAAACATTTAGGATTTGAATTGTTATGAAAGAGAAAACAATTATTTTAAAGAATTTGTGAAGTAGATAATTGCTAATTGAATTTATAAGCATAAATTCAGATTTAGATGTCTTTCAAAGTTTTTTCAATTCAAACATTTAGAACATGAATTGTTATGAAAGAGCAAACAATCATTTTTAAAGAGTTTTTTATTTCTAAGTTTAATTTTTTTGATTTTTTATAAAAGATTTTTTTAATTTTAAAACAAAAGATTGTCTAAAATAAATCCGAATAATTTTAAATAATTTTAGTTATGATAATGAAATATGAATTTTGAGTCAAACGATTATAATTGCGGAAAATTTATAAATAAAGACAAAGACTTATTTTTTACGAATCGAACATAACATCTAAACGATTTGAATCTTTACTTTTTTTTGAAAAATAATTTCTAAAAGAATACTTAGGAATCTTGGTTTCAATTTGACGATAAAAGTTTCAAATAGAAGTCTAAATAAAATTTCAGAAATATTTAGCAGAAATTTATGGACATAAAAAATAAATAAACTGACTTTTATTTATTCAATTAAGTTATAAAAACATGATGAAAATATAATGAAAGCTTTTACTTTACCATTTCTGAAGATCATATTATACCATAACCATAAAAAATGTTAAGAAGATCCTTATTAAAAAGCTTTTGAAAAATTTGATTTTGTTTTTTAATAAGAAAAGAAGTCAATATATCCATAAAGTCCAAAATAATGAATGATAGTCAGCAAGTCCAGTAATGATAAGCCAAAATGTATGAACCAAGCTCCAGTGTTGAGGAGTTTATATTTCATGAAAATATGAAAATAAGAGTTAGTAACGATTCGACATGTTTACAAAAAGATTTTTATTTATTTTTTTTATTGAATTTTTTATGAAAAGAAACAATTTCCTGAAACTTGAAGCACTCTCACATGTGCTTATATGTGCTACATATAGATGTGCAAGTTAAGCCGCATGCGATAACTTCAAAGTTTAGAAATATTGTTGAAATAAATAAGCATTTATTTCAGAAAACTGCTTGAAGAACTCTCGAACTCGATAAAAGAATTTATTTATTTATTTTTTTAATGTTTTTTTAATAATAATTTTTTTAATAATTTGTATTGAACTATTTATTATTTAATAATTATAATAAACGTTTTTTTTTTTGAAAGAGAAGAGAATATAATAAAGAACGATACAATGTTACCAAATCTTCGATGTTTTTGTCGCTTTACTAGTTCTGAACACTGTGTATGTAGTTGGCGCCAAGTAAAATCTTATCTCTGATTGGTTGATCGGTTCTCTGCATTCTTATTGGTTGTTTCTCTGCGTTGTGATTGTTTTTTCAGTGCTCTGCATTATTATTGGTTGTTGATGATCTCACGATTCTTCTTCTTTACAAAAAAGTAATTTTTACAAGAAAATGGCCGAAATTATTGAAATTTTGAAGAAAGTACGATGCTTGATAAAAACAAAAATTTTCTTGACCCTGCGATGCAACTAAAATATAATTTTTTTTTTTTTTTTTAGGTTATTTTTAATTTTTATTTTTATTAAAGATGATTTAGTTGCGGTCCTTAAAATTTAAAGTATTTTTACCGGTATTTTTCCACTGCTTTATAAGCGGGTTTTCCGGCACCAAAATGTTATTGGTTTTTAATAGGTTTTTTAAAGGAAAGTATTAGACTGAATTAAGAAATAAAAAGGTGTTTTGTGAATTCCACTTGAAAATGATATTTATTTAATTTCAAAGAATCGAAATGAATAATGCAATAAAGGAGCACGTTTTGTATAAAAAGAATGATGTGGTTATGTAACGCACGATGTTTGCTGTTCGAGAGTTCGGCAGCGAGAGAGCAAGCGCGTGCGTGCCGTGAAACTCGAACCCGGTGGCCACGGGGCAGCCGGTGCGGTAAGTACATAAAACGTGGTCCTTTAGCGCATGTATTATATACACACACTAATGAAAAGACATCTTTCTCTCTCTTTACAGTACAGCAATTCATAAAAGTTTGAGTATGAATACTGTAAAAAGAGAGTATGTTTAAAAATGTCAAAAAACCATGTTTTCGCACAAACAGACATAATCTGCCTTCACTTCTATCATATGTCGCAATTTATTATTACCACTCATCTCAGTGCAGTCTATAGCAGCACTATTATCGCACCAAAGAGTCATTGGGAGTACTAGATCGTTTAAGATCAATTTCAACGAGTTATACAACGAAATTAAGTCTTGACATGTAATACTCATCGTAACATACTCAGCTTCACAAGTAGACAAAGAAACATATGTTTGTTTTCTAGTTTTCCAAGCAACCGAGTCTCCAAATAATTTAATAACATATCCACATGTTGTTAATGAGCCTTTACAGTCGGCGTGACTTGCATCTGAAAATGCTTGTATGTCATTTTCTTTTCCAGTGTATCTCAAACCTACAGTTGTAGTGCCTTTGAGATATCGAAATACTCTTATGACCATATCATAATTATCTTGAGTAGGGTTTATTTGGTGTCTACTCAACACATTCACAGCGTACATTATGTCAGGCCTCGTCACGTTAGCTAAATATGATAGCGAGCCTACGGCTTCCCTATATTGAAAGTTTTCTTCCGTGGCTGTTTTTGCAAGTGTTTCATCATCATCATTCTCTTCTCGATCTCGTCTTTTTCGATTTGCAGTTTGTCGAGTGACCATTGGAGTTTTTTGTGAACGAGTTTCACTAAACCCAAATCGCTTAAGCATTTTATTTATGTAATCTTCCTGAGTCAAATTAATTATTTTATTTTTTCTATTACGTTTGATATTTATACCAAGAAAACTTTTCGGTTCTCCCAGATCGGTCATTTCAAATTCCTTTTTCAAGCTCATCTTTATTTGTTCTAATTTATTGGCGTCGTTGCTAGTTATGAGCATATCGTCAACATATAAAATGAGTATGACGAATTTGTTACCTTGTCGCCAAGTGAACAAGCATGGTTCATTCGTGTGAGCTGAAAGTCCGATTTTTGAAGCTGCTTCAGAAAAGCGTTCATTCCACTTCTTAGGACTTATTTTCAACCCATATAATGCCTTCTGAATCTTACAGACATTATTTGCTCTAAACTCGTCTGACACATCTATTCCCTCAGGAATTTCCATGACAACTTCATTATCGATTTCTCCATTGAGAAATGCTGTTTTCACGTCCATTTGACACACATCAAGATCATATTTGTTTATAATAGCCAGCACTGAACGTATTAGTGCGAGTCTAGAAACAGGGGCATATGTTTCACGTAAATCATATTCATTCTTATCTTTGAACCCTCGAATAACTAACCTCGCCTTATGTTTAACATTGCCGCCTATCTCTGTCTTTTTCTTTAATACCCATCTAGAATCTATAATATTTGGTCTACGACCATTTTTGTCTGACCTTGGTCGTTCAACGATTTTCCACACATCATTTTTATTCATCGATTCTAACTCGTCTAGAATGGCCAATTTCCATTTTCTTTTCTCAGTCGATCGCATAGCTTCCCTATAAGAAACTGGACCTTTATTGATTCTAGTAAGCAATGCATGGTAGGACTCATCTTCTATAATTTCAGTCTCATCATCTGATTCATTCACATCTTTTAGTACTACTGTTTTCTTTGGTCTACCTCTTTTTCTCTTCACTACTCCCTCCGTTCTTTGCACGTCATCGTTAGTATCTTTAGATTCTTTATCAAATTCTACGAACCATTTTTCTTTGTCAATCTCATCAAATGCAGTTTCCCAATTAACAACATCATTTTTCCTATATTTATCTCCAAAAACCAATTTCTCACTAAATCTCACATCTCGGCTTTCATAAAATTTTCCCTCTTTAGGCTTAAGTAAAATGTAACCGGTGGATTTATAACCAACCAAAATTGTTCTCATCGCTACTTTTCTAAATTTAGGGCCGTTTCTTCTCTGAATTATCATATAAGCTAAGCAACCAAATCGTTTGATTTGACTTAAATTTATTTTAAACTTATTATTGTATACACACAAAGGTATATTCATATCAAGAGATTTATGGGGAGTTCGATTGTAAGCGTACACAGCTGCGCCTAAAGCCAAATCCTACATATTCTCAGGAAGTTTCGCATCATACATATAAGAACGCACCTTTTTCTGAATTGTTTGATTAAATCTCTCGGCCGAACCATTGTGCTGAGGAGTATCAGGACAAGCAAGTTGCAATTCTGCACCCAGCTGATCTAAATAATTTTTAGTCTCACCGCCAGTGAATTCGGTACCTTGATCAGATCTAAGGTAACATACTTTCGCGTCTCGTCCTAGCATGTTTCTAGCACTCTTAATAAATGATTTAAGACATTTTCCAGTCTCATCTTTAGTTTTCATAGCATACGCCATAGCCACCTTTGAGTAGTCATCAATAAAGACTGAAATAAATCGATACCTCTTAGGATATGCTTTAGGAGTTATAGGACCCATAATATCTGAATGAATAATTTGCAAGGGTTCACTTGCTTTAAGTCTTATTGAATTAAAAGGTAATTTCCTTATCTTTGCTATCAAACACACCTCGCAATCTAGAATTGACTTGTCAAATTTCACGTTATTTAACTCTGTGTTTTCAGGGAAGAGCTTTTGAAGTCTCTTTAAATAATCAATTGATGCATGACCTAATCTCACGTGCCATAGCATCGCTTTGTTTTGTTTAATAAATTGATTATAATTTTTCCAAATATTTATATTTAAGTCCGTTTCGCATTCCATTTCTTTGTCAGAAGATGGCTCGTCAGGATTGTGTAAGTCTCTATCGATTACACTAGTTTCTAGAACAGAATCACGTAAATCTACAATTTTTTCTGTTTCAACTGCATCTCTCATCTCAATATTTTCATCAGAGTTATTTTGATTTTCAAACATATTTACATTTTCAATCTCATCTATACTACAATTTGAATTTTTATTGGCTATGTTATACTGGCGTTTGCTTCGAGTTGTTAAATATGCTATTATTTTATTATTCAAGGTATGTTTTTCTAATTCAATATCATTTTGCATGTTAGATTTATCAATTTGAAATTCAATTTTCCAATAAGGCTTATCATAAATGCCAGAAATAAATAATTTATTAGATACGGGATCGTAAATGTCGATTTTTTCGTTATCTAAATAAATAGCTAATCCCTCATCAGCAAATTTTCTAAGAGAGATTAAATTTTCAGATAACTCTTCCGCACATATTAGATTATTTAATCTTATCGTATTATCATCATTCTCAGCTTCTATAGAACCTACTCCCTCCGAATCGATATTCGCGGACTCATCTTTATTTGCGCATTGTATGATATTTCTTTGATTCTCATCTAAGGTTTTAAAAATTTATTTCGAATTGGTCAGATGTTCTGTAGCTCCTGAATCGGCTAAGAACTCTGCTAATAATTTATTTCGATTGGTGGATTTTATGTGTGTTACGTCATTATATTTAATTATATCTACATTTAAAGCATGCCAATGATTTGAATTACCTGGTCTTTCTGGACTCTTATTTTCTTGGTTTGTACCTTTTGGTTTATAACCTCCTCTACCTCGTCCTCTAAAATTTTCCCGACCTCTTTGATTACTAAACTTGGGCCGTTTGTTATTTGATTCGTTATTTGAATCGCCACTCTTTCTTTTAAAACCCCGACCACCACCATTATTGATATTATTATTGTTATTACCTCGTCTATTAAAATTTTCCTGCCTTCTGTTATTCTCTTCTCGTCGTTTGGGGCAGTTATAGCTTTTATGATTGGTAAACTGGTCACATCCATAACACAGCTTTTTCCCATCTGTACGATTACACTGCTTTCCTATGTGACCATAAGCATCACGGTTATAGCATCTCATCTCGCTGTCTCGGATCTCTTGATTCGATAAGGGCGGAGCTCCTGGGATATTATTATAATTTCTTACAATCTCATCGAATCGATCCCAGAACTCCGTAGCCTTTTCTTTATTGGGGCGATACTGTATATTATACAGTTGTTTTCTTAAGTCTACGGAAGTCATATTGTTTTCACATCTTTTTAATTCTTTAATCTTTTCTAAAATTTTTCCCGGATCTTTTAATCAAGTATTTTATTGTGATAGATCTTATCTATACGATTAATTAAGATATCCCGAACTGTATATCTATGATCTTCTTTCGTTTTCTCATCAAGATCTTTATTTGCTTCTACTTTAGGATCTATCACATATATTAATCCTTTAGTTCTAAGCTCTGAACCGAAATAATCCATAAAATGTTCAAATCGCCATTTAGTTGTTAGTTTATAATCACGTCGTTCACCTGAGTCTCTAGGTGACAATTCGGTCTTAATCGCGTCTTTTAAATCTTTAACAATAGACTCACCGTTATTTGACTCGTTTCTAAATGAAATATTACTTTGATTCAACTTTTTAACCTCATCAGCAATTAATGATTTAATATCATTTAGATTAGGGGTACGCGTCGTTTCAGGTATCATCGTTGAATTAAACACATTTAAATTATCTGTAAGTCTTACCTCATCTCGCCTAGCGTCACGTCTTTCTAAGACTTCGATTTTTCGCTTCAAGGTTATGACCTCAGCCTTTAGATTTTTGAGCTCATCTTTCTCTTCTTTAAGATTATCAATCTTCTCATCAACTTGAAGTACCACATCATCTACGTAATCATTTAAATTCTGTAGATCAACTTGCTGTAGTTCTCTCCAGTTTTTAAAATCATTTTTGTACTCTTCTTTTATCTCATCAGTTAGTTTCTTAATTTTCTCGTCCATCATCTTTTTAATTTTTCTATCTATTAACGCATCCAATCTTTTCTTTTTCTCATCTTTAGCTTTTGAATTCTCATCTGAAATAGAAAGATTTCTATTAGTTTTATTAATTTTAAATACATCATGGTTCTTCTGCAGCAAGAAACCACCATGTTCAACACTTTTAATAATAGGTTTATTTTTACCGGCTGGTGGGGTCTTGTTCATTATCTCAGTTTGAGATGACGCATCTGCAATAAGCTCATCGACATTTTCTATCTCTTCTATTCTTATCGCATCCTCGTCTTTCTTTGCATTTAGCATCTCTTCATCTGTATCCCCAGCCGTCTTGTGCTGGATTTGACAAGGAATCTCCAACTTTCCTCCTTTCGATTCAACATCGTCGATGGCTTTGACTATCATGTCGAAATCGCCTACTTCAAATTCCGACGCCGCTAGTTAGGAGAAACATAATTTTTAAGTATTTTTGCATAAGCAAGTATGATTTTTTTTTAGGAATGATTCATCTATCGTACATATGAACACAATATGTATTGAAGATCAATCTTGCAAGTAAAGAAAATTTATGAACACAATAAATCCTCATATACCAGCAAACCAGCAAAGTGTTGAAAAGTTAAAAAAAATTCATGAATAAAAAAAATTATATATATATATTTGTTAATTAATTTTTTTTTTAAATTCATAATTATTATTATTTTTTTTTTAAATTATAAAAAAAATTGACGTCACAAACAAAACTCTATCTCAATTCAATTTGAAAAAAATTTATCAAAAAAAAAGGTAATAAATATACCACACACCTATTTTATATTCTCTTCCGCTTTCCGTAACTAGACGGATCACATCCTCGTCTGCTCTGACCGTAACTTAAAAACCGGTTTTTTAGCTTCTTGAGGTCCAAAACGTGCTTAAATTTCAAAAAAGAAAAACCAAAATTTGACCCATCGCAAAGGTTCCTCCTTGAGGAACCAATAAAAAAGCAAACCATTTATAAAAGTTGATAATTTTTAATACTCGTTTGTAATTCTTAAACAATAATATTTTTAATTGACCTTTTTATGAGTGCACAATCAAATAAATTTACAAATTCATCACCCCCACTCTTATAAGCGACTGCTAATTGCCATCTCTTTTTTTATTAAAGCATATAAAGCGGTGATATTTATCTTCTTTAAAAATTTAAATATTCGCGGATTTTAATGTCAGTACAAAAGGTACCTAGCGTTTCGATCAACACTAACACATAGATCTCATCAGCATGGCTGTGTGTGTTAGTGCATGTGCCTTAGACGCTGATGTAAACACGTCCTTATTTTTCTTATAAACATTTTAAATGTCGATTTTAGCACTTGTGGGGACGACTCACATTGTAACTCACAGTGGGGGTGATGAATTTGTAAATTTATTTGATTGTGTACTCATAAAAAGGACAATTAAAAATATTATTGTTTAAGAATTACAAACGAGTAATAAAAATTATTAACTTTGATATAGAGCTTGGACCTAATAACTTGGACCTAATAACGCTCTGAGTTATAACATTCAACTCATTTAATAAATACATATATATAACATCATTTCCTATATACAGAACAGATGGCTGAAGCAATGTGAGTCGTCCTTACAAGTGCTAAAATCGCCATATTACTCGTACTCGTACCCGTACTCGTAAAAAGGTCAATTAAAAATATTATTGCTCAATCATTTATGGTTTTTTCTCTTCTATTCGATGATTTTAATTAATTCCGAAAGTTTTCATTTCTTTATTTTATCTTTGTAGGAGAAAAAATATTCATTATTTTAAATTTTTTAAATTATCAATACTAAAAAACAATTTTTTAAAACACTTTCTTGGATAGTAAAAAACTTATACTTCTAACAGTAATAGGAAATTTAAATTTTCAGATATATTAATGTGAGTATTTTGTTGTGTATGATAGCTCGTAATTCGAGCTATTTCATAATTTTATTTTTATTTTTATATATTTAAATTATAGTCAAAATTTTACACATCCGCTAAACGTAAGTTGCATAAATCCCTCCTCACGATTCATCCAAACTAATTAGGGGCGCCTTCGTTAATTGGACTTGAATAAACCGACGCTTTTTCGTTTTGGACGTTTCCCCCAAAATCAAGTAATATGGGCAGATTGAAACTAAATTATATATTGCCCTTAAGGCGCCCAAAATCATCATTAGATCACTATCAGTCTCCGACTATTAGTCTCCCACGATAACCGAGCGAATAACATCAGGTCTGGTTTAGGAGATTCATAGTTACTAATACTTACCTGACATATTATATTGACTTAGACAGTTTTTATTAAATTTAAAAAAATAAAAGTGAACTTACAATAAATTAAGATATTTAATAAAAGATATTTAATAATTATTTTATAAAGTGATTAATCCTTCCATAATTAAGAACCTAATCTTGTATCCGTTTGCAGTCCTTATGCTTAACTATAAACTTTAAGTTTCAACATATGGCTTAAAATTTGAAATTAAATTTTTCTGTTGAATAAAAATGACGTATTTAAGTTCCAAAGATCTCATTTTTTTCAACCAAACAAATTTTCATGAAATCCTTTTATCTTATCGCCACATAAAAGTCTGTCTCTTGATTTTAGCATTTTTTAAGCTTCCCACCTTTTATAGGTGTGCACTTTATATTGATGCACTTAAAGGCACTGTTTTATTTTTTTTCTTACTTAACTACTCATATCTGAACCGTGGAAAACTTAAAATTTTTAATATGAAAGCTTTAACTATGAAAATTAAAACTATTAAATTTTTAAAACACCTTTACAAACAAAAAATGTTGCCAATTTCCGTGACGTTTTCTCCAAGCGTATACCATAATTTACTTGATAAATCTTTTTCAATTATGTATTTTAATGAAAAAATTATGTACCCGAGTTAGATAAAATTCTGTGGCTTCAATACAGAGTTATTTCAATAATAAACTCATAATTTCGGACCGTTTTTGTCGCCACTGTCCACATAAATAAAAAATCTGATAAGAATAACACGTAGACTTTATTTTCACATTTGTAGCATAACCACTGAAAACTTTAGATATTTGACCTTGATAAACATTAAAATACAACAAAATTAAAAAAAAGATAATAACTAATGTTGTGCTATAAACATTAAAAAAATATTCAGTTCCTGTAAAAAGCAAACCTATATTATAATCTTTTCGGCCACAAATGTTGTGATATGCAATATTACGGCCTAATCTGTACTCCAGTAAAAATACTGGGGGGAGGGTTGCATTTTCACTGGCGAACACGAGATTTGCTATGCTATAGGTTTTTTGGGTCGCTGAACACGAAAATTGGGGTCATTTCGTAAAGAAATAAAGCTTCACCCTTAAATTTGCAAAAACTACCCCAAAAACCGGGTTTTTTTTAAATATTCGCACTTTGAGCGCTCAGATTTGCACCATACGGGTTTTTTGAGTCGCTGATCAAGAATTTCGACTTCTTTTTATGTTATACTGTTATTCTTTTTAAGTTATGAAGGTTCAACGAACAATACCTAACCTAAATTGGTTAAAAAAAGTGGTTTTATCTTGATAATAATTTTTTCGGTGGCTTTTCCCAAAAAATACTAAACGCAAATGAATCTTTAATAAAAAATGCATACTTAATAAAAGATTTTACACGGTTTAAAGAACCGGAAATATAAAAATTTAAAGAAAGAAATATTTCCTCTTTAAAATTTTTGTGCTATTCTTTACTTTTAAGTCAGTTTTCCCAAGTAAAACCTTCATATTTATGTCAAATATTTAATTTTTTATTATTTCTGATATTTTTTTAAAAATATAAATCACCTGAAAATATTTAAAAGAAGAAAAATGCTAGAAAGGGTACCTCGGGATAAGGTAAGTGAAATGCCCTAAACCACCGATTTTCAAACTTAGTGTTTTAAAAGTTTTTTGTAGTCAAAAAAATGTGGTCCTCGTCCTCCGTTTGTCCATTCCCCCCTTTGGTCCCCCAAAAAAGGCCAAAAAAGGCCAAAAAATCTGTTTTTTTGGCCTTTATTTTTTTTCTCTGGAACGACATTATGAAAAACTTTCAAAATTGTCCAAAATGGTCCCATTGAACATATTTTTGCACCAAATTTTTTTGGGCCCCCTAGGACCACTTTAGACCCCTCAAAAAAAATCTTATTTATTTCAAAAATTAGATTTTTTTGATTTTAAAAAGTAGAAAGAGAGGTACCCAAAATTTTATTTCGTGGTTCATTTAACACTAAATTAAAAAAAAAAAAATTAGACCTTTAGACTTGGTGCGGCCTGGTCAAAAATTAAAAAAACCCATTTTTTTGATGGTTTTTCCAAGAGATCTTGATGGTATCGCATGGGAGAGCCCATATACAACATTTTTTCGATAAAAAAAATTAAATTGTTACACAAAATTTGCCCCCTGATATTTTTTAGGCCTTTAGACCTCATTTATAGCACTTCAGACTTCAAAATTTCTAACTTTTTCTCCGTTTTTCTAGGTTTTTTTAAATTTTGGTTTTTTTTGTTACGATTGCGTGGAGAAACCAATATACGTCATTATTTTAACCAAAAAAAAATTATATTTTTATTCAAAATTGACCATCTAATATTTTTCAGACCTTTAGACCCCATTTATTATACTTAAAACTTAAGGTTTCTCATTTTTTCTCGTTTTTTTTTTGAATTTTCTTAATTAATATTGAATATAAATTCCCATATATATCCTTCCTCTTTGACAAATAAATTAAATTATTTTTAGAAAAAAATCTCTTTTGAGAACCTAACACACTATTTAATGCATTTTAAGATCAAATAATTTAATTTTTTCCAGTTTTTTTGGTATTTTTAATGGAAGTAGATAGAAAAGCTCATATATAACTTTTTTCTTTAATGAAATAAATTAATTTTTATTTTAAAATGCCTCTTTCATAATTTCTTACCCCTTCTCTAAATACTTTTTAGTTTTTTTTATGAATTTTCAAAATCATAAAAGGTTGTTTTTAATAAATCGTAACTTGATACTTTTGTATTATTATTATTACTATTCATTTTATTTAAGATTTTTTACAATTATACAGATTTGAGACACATGATTTTTTGTGAAAAAAATAATTGTTTTTTATAATATAATTAAAAATAAAAATTTGTTCAATCTTCATCACTGTCTTCATCAATCACTGGACATATATTATCCAAGTCAAACAGATTTGTTAGTACTTCAGCTGGAAGTATATTTTTTGAAAGACAACGACCATGAGATAAATAATATATAATTGCAGCATTATGAGGGCAACAGCCACATGTACGTCGACGTCGACCATTTGGACAGTTACAACAATAATCTGCAATTGCTAAATATCCTGTCTTCTCAGGATCACTTTTTACCCAACATTTGTAAGTTTGAGCGTTGATATGTCTAGAGCGTACCTCAAACCTAAATTTATTTGGTTCATCTCTTAAATAACTTACATTAAATTTATCATTCAAGCATTTCCCCTAAATATGAAATAGCTTGAGATAGTTGGTAACTGCCTGTAAATAATATTTTTAGATCTTCAATTGTGAGTTCTGGGAAATCCAAAATATCTTCGGAAGTAATTTGTCGAAAAGGTACTGTTTTTTGATTATAATTACAAGCATCAACTTCATCCACCAACGTATTTTTCTTATGCAATCTCTCTTTCATAACTTCAATAATTTTTTCTAAATTTCCTGCATCAGAATATAATCTCTTACCATTTTCATTAAGAAAATAGCATGCTGCCTTACAAATAACTTCAGCATTAGGTAAATTTTGATTTCTAAACTGATGATGTAATATTCTAAATTTTTGACCAAGCATACCGTGCACACTTTTAACTGGCTATCTAATTTTTGTCACAAACCTGGAGGAATTCGATTCTTCCGTAGAAAGTTGCTTTCTTTTGCCTTTTAAAGCCAGCATCGTTATCCTTTTTATTCTAAAATACTTTTAACGTCTCTAAATCCTCTATCTAAGACAAAGACGTCACCTTCTTTTAAAATCGAACTTATACCAAGAGGGTCCTTTAGTAAATGCTCTAAGATTTCTGCGTCATTAATAGTACCATTGAATGGACCAGCCATTTCAACAATGAAACCATTGGTAGTGGTAATAGTAAATGGCTTGCACAATGGAACTTTTTTTTGTCCAGAGTAAGATTTCCTCTGATACATATTATTTGAGCTTTTTTCATGCTTTAAATAAGTTCCATCGCATATTAATATAAGGCAGTTTGTAAAACCATAAAGCATTTCAGTTACTTTAGATGTTTGCGTCAATAAGAAATCCCTTGAGTAAGCCGCGATTCCAAATTCTTGTGGAAGAACTAGTTCTTTAAAGCGTTTAATTACAGAGTTTATAGAATCATTAACTATTTCTATTTTTATATCCAAAATAGCAGCGATCAAACGGTTGGAGTTTGCTGTTCTCATTTTGAATAAAAAACTTATAACCGGTTTTTGTACACACAACCAAAATGCATGGAACATGTTTACTTACATCTGTAATCTTACAGCATAGACACACAAAAAACAATACAATTTCCTATTTTTATAATTTGTAATTATCACCTTTACTAAATGTTAAGATTCTAAACCCAAACTATTATGATTTCCTAAACGTGTATTATTCTAGGTCCCTAAATCAAAAATATTCTAAGTCTCTAAACCCGAATTATTCTAAGTCCCAAAATTGAAATTATTCCAAGTCCCATTTGACCCCCCCCCCCTTAAATGGGACATATTTGAAACCCCCCCTTAAATGGGACAAATTTGACCCCCCCCTTAAATGGGACAAATTTGACCCCCCCCCCTAAAATGGGACAAATTTGACCCCCCCTCTTAAATTGGACAAATTTGACCCCCCCCCCCTTAAATGGGACAAATTTGACCCCCCCCCCTTAAATGGGACATATTTGACCCCCCCCCCCTTAATTTTCCAGTTACGAAGTACCCCTCCCTATAAACATGTTCCATGTTAAAAATTACCAGAGCCTGTAAAACATTACGGTTTTCTGACTGACGCATTGATTTTAGCTGGTCATGAATTTTTAAAACTTGCTCCCAAGTATGCCCAGTAAACGCTTTTAATCTTTCTTCTGATATCGAAAACTCTTTAACTTTATCATGTAAACGTTCATCCACTTTTTCAGATAAATTATCTAAAAATTTTTTTATTTCTGATTTTCTAATATCTGATTCTTCGGAGAACACTTTCATTTTACTAATTTCATCTTCGTAAAATCTATTCTTAATCATATGACTTTTACAGCAACGATTTCTGTAAGGAATGAATAAGCGTTTCTTTATAAATACTTGAAGCCTTGCATTTAACGGAACATCTCTTAAATCAATTTTGGATTTACAAATAAAGCAGTAATATTTTGTTGAAGTAACTCGCTGAAATGGCATTGTAATAATTTCATCTTCTGTAGGGTTTTCATCAGATGGGCATTTCACCGATAGACTTTATATTACCTTCCAATGATGTTTGTGACATTTTTTGAGACAAATACTGGTCAATAATTTGAGTATCTGGTTCAGCAATTGAATTTTCAGGTTTAGCTATTGCTGTCTTCTAACTTTCCTGATGTGTACTAATAGAGCTACAAGTGTCTGTATAAATTTTTTTATTTTCTTTGCTTTTTTTACTTTTAATTTTGTATAACAGTTATCACAAACAATATCGCCTATTATAACAAAAAAACCATAATTTTTATAAAAGTCTTCTGCCGCAGCTCTATCAGTAATAAAGACTTTTTTCATAATAATTCCTTTACGGAAAAAAACTTTACACTTGCAATATTTACTATCATCAATTAATTTTAATTTTTTTGAAGCATGATGAACCTCTTCTGATGCCATTTCCAATCTATTAAAAACGAATTATTATTTTTACATTATTTTCCCAGTTTAAATAAAAACAATAATTAAAAAAAACAAACGATATAAAAGGTAAATAAAAATAGAAAATATAAATAATTAAATATGATGAAGTTAAGTTTAGTCTAAAAAATTATAACCTTTTTTTGAATATTGCATATATGAAACTGAATTTTTTTATTTTTATCTGTACTTACAGTTATTTTATTAAAACTTAAAAAATTTCTATTATGGAGTCTGACAACCGGGCTACGAGGCGCCATCTAACAATAAAGAGTCAGGGTTACAAATTATAAATTATGGGAGTTCAAAATAACAAAACTGATTTTTTAAGGTTAATTTCGGGTAATCGTAATTTTAATTTATTAAACATACATAATTCGTTGTAAGTATTAAACAGTTTAATAATATTTGCTGATACTTTGTTATTTGATATTAAAAATATATCCAAAAAATATATCAAAGCAACTGACAGAAAAACTTACATCTTATCTACCGGTATATAAATAATAAAGTATACTTACATATATGTATTTTGATTATAACTTTTTTATATTCATTAACATATGATTTACTTTAAAAAATATTGTTTATTATTTAAGTTTGTTTTTTAAATAGGATATTTTTTATATTATTAACGAAAACTTTACACTCACAACTTAATAAACAAATATAATTGATACAGCACAAAGTTAAATGCAACTGTTGTAAATAGCAACAAGTACTAACTCTAACGTAAAAAAACTTTTATTCTTTATATTATTTATTTAATTCAGATTCAAGTCTTATTTGAATAAGTATTAAAAAAAAAAGAATTTCAAAACTTTTATAAGCTAAAGTTTCCAGAGAGACAATAAAAAAAACTAAAAGAAATCATAGAGATTTTTTCGGGCTGTTATATATATAACTAGAATTTTTAAATGCGTTACTAGATTTCTAGAAAAAAAATAATAACACTATATGAAATTCTGCATGCTTTCCAGATGGCGTTATATGCATTTTGCAGTTTAAAAAACAATTTTAAATATTTTATTTATTTATTATTGCATAAGAATAACATGCCCAATTACAATATTGTACTTATAAAAATAAGATTCATTTAAAAAACTATGATCTTTATTTTCTTCCTGTTTATTTATTACTTTATCTTTTATGATCTTAAAAATTCATAAAAAAACTAAAAAGTATGTGGAGAGGGTTTAAGAGTTTGTCTATGCACAATTTCATTAAAAATACCACAAAAACAAAAACAAATTAAATAACTTGATCTTTAAATGCATTATATAGTGTATTAGGGAAAAAAAAATATTTGGAGGTTAATTTATAAAAATAATTTAATTTTTTTGTTAAAGAGGAAGGATATATATGGGTATTTCTATGAAATATAAATTAAAAAAATTCAAAAAAAAAACCGAGAAAAAATGAGAAATCTTAAGTTTTAAGTATAATAAATGGGGTCTAAAGGTCTGAAAAATATTAGATGTCAATTTTGATTAAAAAAATAATTTTTTTTGGTTAAAATAATGATGTATATGGTTTTTTCCACGCAATCGCAACAAAAAAAAACCAAAATGTAAATAAATCTAGAAAAACGGAGAAAAAGTTAGAAATTTTGTAGTTTTAAATGCGATTAATGAGGTCTAAAGGCCTAAAAAAAACAAGGGAAAAATTTTGTGTAACAATATAATTTTTTTTATTGAAAAAATGTTGTATATGGGCTTTTCCATGCGATACCATCAAGATCTCTTGAAAAAAACGTCAAAAAAATAGGTTTTTTAAATTTTTGACCAGGTCGCACCAAGTCTAAAGGTCTAATTTTTTTTTTTTAAATTATGTTTTAATGGTGTTAAATGAACCACGAAATAAAATTTTGCGTACCTCTCTTTCTACTTTTTAAAATCAAAAAAATCTAATTTTTGAAATAAATAATATTTTTTTTGAGGGGTCTAAAGTGGTCCTAGGGGGCCCAAAAAAATTTGGTGCAAAAATATGTTCAATGGGACCATTTTGGCCAATTTTGAAAGTTTTTCACAATGTCGTTCCAGAGAAAAAAAATAAAGGCCAAAAAAAAAGATTTTTTGGCCTTTTTTGGCCTTTTTTGGGGACCAAAGGGGGGAATGGACAAACGGACGACGAGGACCACATTTTTTTGACCACAAAAAACTTTTAAAACACTAAGTTTGAAAATCGGTGGTTTAGGGCATTTCACTTACATTATCCCGAGGTACCCTTTGTGGGTTAAAATATGCGTTTTTTTTTCATTTTAATCTATAATCTATTTTTTCAGTAAATACAGATTACTTACAAGGAATAATTATTTAAAAGGAAGATTTAGAGTTTAACATTAAATTTTATGGCCTAGGAATGATAACCTTCAATAATACACAAATTCCAGTGAAATCGCGGTTTAGGGTGTTTAGTTACTGGCCTTCACCAGATTTGGTCTATTACATGTTTTTTGGATCGCTGATATAATTTTTATTTAGAGAGTTAAAATAATTCAGGCAGTTAGAACAATTTTGATTTATAGACTTAGAAAAATATTGATTTAGGGACTTAGAATAATTTCAGGATTAGGGACTTAATTGTAATAATTTTTATGTAGGGACCTAGAATAATACGCGTTTAGGGAATTAACGACCCCGAAAACTATACTAAGATACCAAATATAGGCTAAATTAGCAATTGTTTTCAAGAATTTACTTATATAATTTTTCATTATTACCTTACCAGATGTTAAGGTTCTAAACCCAAACTATTCTGATTCCCTAAACGCTTATTATTCTAGGCCCCTAAATAAAAATTATTACAAGTCCCTAATCCTGAATTATTCTCAGTCTCTAAATCGATATTATCCTAAGCCGATAAATCAAAATAATAAATAAAATTTATGTTAAAATTTATTAACTGCCTCCATCTGAATTATTTTAAGTCCCTAAATAAAAATTATTTTATGTCCCTACACTTGAATTATTCTAAGACCCTAAATTGATATTATTCCAAGTCCATTATTATTCTACGTCCCACATTTTTCAAAGTTCCTAAATTTAAATTATTCTAAGTCTCATTTGCCCCTCCCTCCTCTTAACTTTCAAGTTCTGAAGTACCCCCACCCTATAAACATGTTCCATGTTAATGTAGGCTCAATTAGCAATTGCTTTTAAGAATTTATCTGTCTTGCTAATTGTTTCCAATTTTTTAAGATATAGCTTTCATTATTCAAAACTAGCCATCCAAAAATGGACAAAAACTTCAAAATTGGTTTCAGTAACCAAAAATACATACGCTTCACTGAGATGAATCCATCCTCGTGTTGATAAAATTTTTAGATGCATTTAACATTGCTGATGCATTTACTCCAGTCAAATCTCGGAATTAAGCGGGTTTTCAGCTACTAGATATCACCAATATTTTCCACTTTAGGTTTTTCGGGTCGCTGATCTGAAATTTCATGGTATTTTCTATGAAAAATTGGTAGTGGGACTCTTTTAAAATTGCAAAAAACTACCCCAAAAATGGAATCTGGAAAAGTTTAAATATATGAAATATTTTAGAGGCAGTTTTTGTAAATTTATGGGTAAATTGCCAACTTTTTATAAACAGGAATCCAAAATTCATAACCAACGTCATAAAAACCTAAACAATCAAATCTTGACACTCTAAGTTTGAATACAACAAAAATGCCCCTTTTAGGGAGACTTTTTGCAAATTTAAAGGTGGAGTGACAATTATTTTAGGCAATATCTTCACATTCATGATCAACAACCAAAAATCTTATGCAGACCAATTCTGGACTAGAGGATCTGCAACGGAAAAATTATTGTCAAGATAAAACCACTTTTTTTAACCAATATTTCACCCTTAAAATAGCTAAAACTATCCCTAAAAGGGGTGATTTTGCTATTTTTGCAGTTTGAGCATCCAGGATATGCCCATATAGATTTTTTGGGTCACTAATCAAGAATTTTTACTTCTTTTTCATAAATAATAAATATTTTACCCTTAAAATAACTAAAACTACCTCTTAAGGGGTCCTGCGCTTTCAAATGCTATAAATTCGAGGAAAGTTTAAGTGGTCATAAAAAAAAAACTGCTTAAGCTTTTTGAAAAATTCTTTTTTTATTGTTTTTGTACATTCTTAGGCAACCTTCCTATTTTTTTTTTTTAATTTTTATGTACATTAAGTACCTGAAAGATGGCGCTCAATGAAGCGATGAAAAAAAAATAAAAAAAGTTGTCCGACTGATTCAGCCGCCCAGCTTCATCTTAAAAAAAAAAAAAAACTCATGTTTTTCTGCATGCCCTAAACTTGGCATTAAACTAGGGAAAAGGAAAAATATTGAAAATTAAAAAAGTTACACTAAAAATAAAAAATGTTGTCAAAATCACCCTCGTTTTCGGACACTCTCCCCCCTGTGAAATTTTTAATAATAGCCCAATTAACTTTTCCGTAGTTTAATGCCATCTTAATTAGATAATAAAAAGATTTAAAAAAAAAAAATCAAATCGCAGGAGTAGTTTTCTCTCAATCAGTCGGACAAATTTAAAAAAGTAGGTTTCGAGATAAACGCGTTTAAAGTTTTTTTGTATGTATAATATACGTTATATTTTTGATCGAATTTCTTCTTTAGAATTTTTTTTATTCAACATATCGACATAAAACCTTTTTTATCATAATTTTGAATATTTTTTTTATAATATAAGAAGAAAAAAAAAAATTTGAATATCGGAGAAAATTGAAAGCGCAGGACCCCTTAAAGGGATGTTTTCGTTATTTTCGCGCTTTGAGCATCCAGGATATGCCCATACGGTTTTTTTGGGTCGCTATTCAAGAATTTTGACTCCTTTTTTGTGGTGAAATATTAATTATTAATGAAAAAGAAGTCGAAATTCTTGATTAGCGAACCAAAAAAGTTATATGGGCCTATCCTGGATGCTAAAAGTACGAAAGTAGCAAAAACACCCCTTCCCGGGGTAGTTTTAGCTATTCTAAGGGTGAAATTGCAGCGTATGCATTTAACCATAAAAAATTGCATTAAATTAGAAGATATTAAAAACAAAACACATACTAAAGTTAAATTATTATTCTCTAAATTCTAAGTTTGGTTGGAATCTCGATGCGAGTTTCCAACATATAAAAACCAATACAAATTAAGTAAAATGTTAACTAATACACGCAAATAAAATTTATATAAAAATCATAGAAAAAGTAGGGATAAAAGAGTTCCCACTTATTAAAATTAAAATATTAATCATAAATGTAAATGAGTTCATTACGCAACTATCATAAGAGAGGGCACACCAGGGCCTCGCAAAACCGAGGTAACCTAATAAATCGAAAGCAGAATTTCTGCCTCTTGGGGAATAGTGTTATGTATGAATTAATTTAAGTTATTTTTTAACCTTGGAAATCTTTTGGGGTTTTTCTATTTTTTAATTTTTTAATTTTTTATAATAAATTCTTTTGTTTCATAATATTAAGTTTCCAGTCCAACGATCAACCATTTCAAAACCTTATTATATTTAGATTAAATTTTTCATACTTTGTCAATAGATTAGAATTTTACACATTTTTATAACTATATTCGTCATCTATATTTCTCATTAAAAATCACCTGATGTCTCAAACTAGTGATAACAAGCCAATATAAATAATCCCCAAATTTTAGACCGGGACACATTCAATTTTTCTATTTTCAAGTCGATTAATTGAGGATTTTTACTCCTCAATCTCCGCTGAGTATTTTTACTACTAGCATCTCTTGGCTTGTTATCTCTAGTACTTGACGTTGAACTGGAATATCAAATATCTACATCAATATTGTAAAGAATAATTAAGGATTTTAATAAAAAGTAAGTTAAATTTAAATTTATAAATTATTTAGTTAATATATAAACCTTCCTTTCCTAATAATATATTTGTATTATTAACTCACTAAAATAAACCGCTGTAGATGTAATTCTTACATTACAACGGGAACAAATTGGCGCTCAACGGGGCATATAATACAAAATATTTGCAGGAAAGTTTTTTTCTTTACACAAATTTCTTTTTCAAAATTTTTTTTTTTTATTCTATTTCAAATTTTTTTTTATAAGTACTGGTGTCCACATGTAGCACACCTACTTACTTACGCAACACAGCTACTGGTTTCCACCCTGCAAACCTGGCTGTCAATCTATGCTTTAATTTTCCGCTTTAATAAAAATAAAATAAATTTTTTTTTTCTTTTGACACCTTAATACAAAAAAAAAAAAAGTAATAAGAACTTCACATAGAGATAATTCCCTCCATTTCTTATGTTGGATATATAATTTTGTTTAAAGAATATTTTTTTTTTCCTTCCAATAATAACCTTTATTTAATAAAATTTTTACATTTATTCCTCATCTTTATATAAAAAACGCAGTTCCTTTAAAATCAAATCATAAGCCGGCTCAAGTTCCAACTCCTGCATAGGCAGGTTAGGCAAATACCTGCGATGATGTATACGCATATGTCTGCGAATCTGTAAAATACTCAATTCAGAATAACCTCTAACTTACATAAAAATTTTTTTTTCTCTCTACCTTAACTCGATAAAATTCGCATATATAAGGCTCCAAAAACATCCACGTAGTAACAGCATAATTTTCACCATCTCCATTTTGTGGAGCAGCATCATCAAACAGAACGGATAACCTAGTAAAAAGCCGTTTAGCAGCTGTTTCCGACGGATGAACCTTACTACAGTGACAATCAAAAGCCCGGAACTAAAATTCATTTTTTTTTAATTAATTAGATTTTATATATAATAGAAAATTTTTTTTTCTTTCTGGATAAAACTAAAAAACTATAATTTGTTTTTAAACTTACGTATGGATCAAAACGGTAAAATGCCTTAAAAACAAAGCTAAAGGTTATGATGGAATTAGTACGAAAGTTATTAAATTAATTTCTTGTAATATAAGTGAACCTTTAGCGCATGTAATAAATCTGTGCATGAGTCAGGGTATCGTTCCAGATGAGCTTAAAATAGCAGTTGTTATTCCTATATATAAAGATAATGAAAAATATTATATTAGTAACTACAGACCAATTTCTTTATTACCGGTAATGTCTAAAATATTTGAAAAAATCCTACACTCTAGAATAACAAATTTTTTAAACAAATTTAATTTAATATCAAACAAACAATTCGGTTTTTTAAAAAATCTAGGAGCTACAGATGCTTTGACTCATTTATCTGGTTTTTTACATGCCAATCTTGACAAAAGTCTTCCAACTATTGCTACTTTTGTTGATTTGTCAAAGGCATTTGACACTGTGGATCACAGTATACTAATAAATAAGCTTGAATTGTTAGGATTAAGAGGCATTGTACTGGATCTAGTAAAGAGTTACCTAAGTAATAGAATGCAAATGGCAAAGGTTAATGAGACTTTAAGTAAAAAAAAGTCTATAAACATCGGTGTGCCTCAAGGATCGATATTGGGTCCATTATTTTTTATCATTTATGTAAACGACTTACTAGATCTTATTGATAACATCTCTTTATATGCTGATGATACTGTGATCTACTGTTCAAAAAAAACATGGAAAGAAGCTGAGAAAACTATGAATAAATATTTGGCACTTGTGAATAGTTGGTATTATGTCAATAAACTATCTGTCAATACTAAAAAAACAGTTTATATAACATTCGCTAATAGAGTTAAATCATTACCTAACAATATAAATATAGTAATAAATAATGAATCATTAAAACGAGTCACAAGTGTAAAATATTTAGGAGTAATATACGACCAACATCTAAAATGGAAAGATCACATACTGAACACATTCAAAAAAACAAGGTATCTGATTTATATAATTGCTAGGCTAAATAATATCTTGAGTTACAATAACCTAATTTCAGTATATTACGCCTTTTTTCATAGTATAGCCTCATATGGAATTTTAGCATGGGGAAGCGCCTATGGTAACTCAATTGATTTACTACATAAATTACAAAGTAAAATTTTAAACATAATTATTAATAATAAAGAATATAAAAGTAATAAAACTTTAAAGATTCCTATTAATATCCAACAAACTTACTTACTAAAATCACTAATACAGGATTATCAAATTTTAAAAGATAAATTTATTAAAAGTAACAGTAAAACAAGAAGCAAATCAATTGAAGTACCAAGGTGTACGCTGGAGGTTGGTAAGAAAGTATACAGCTATCAAGCAATAAAACTATATAATCAATTACCAAGTAATCTAAAAATGCTTGATATAAACAAAAAAAGCTCTAAATATAATATCAAAAATTGGATAATCAATTCTAAAATCTAGTCTATTTTATCATATTGTTAACTAATTTATAGATGTGTTGCTCTAACCCTTTTCTAATTTTAGTTTTATTATTATAATTAATTTTAAGTATTATTTTTTATTATTATATACTGATTCCTCCTATGTACAGGTTATTACCTACTGTAGGCCTATAATATGTAACATTATTGTATATATTATTTGAATTGGAAATAAATTATTATTATTATTAGATTTTATATATAATAGAAAATTTTTTTTTCTTTCTGGATAAAACTAAAAAACTATAATTTGTTTTTAAACTTACCTATGGATCAAAACGGTAGGCCATTTTTACACTCGTCAACAAAATTTCTTTAAACTCAAACTGAGCTATTCAAACAAGAGAAACAATAGTCAAGAAGTTTTTATTAGTTAAAATACGAACGATCAAAATACGGTTTCTCTATCTACCTAATCTTTAAAATATATATTTTATCTATGTTTAAATTATAGAACAATTTGATAAAAATTAATTAATTTATATAAAGATATATTATTTTACAATATATCATTATCGCTTCAAACCAAATACAGTTTTTTTCAAGGACAAGTTTCGTAGAAAAAAAAATATATAAAATTATTTAAATTCACCGACTAGAAAAACACTGTTTTCAAATTTTATCTATGTATAAATTATAAAACAATTAAAATAAAATTTAAATTCTTTATCAAATTTTTTACCTTGAAAAAAAATAATAATTTTTTCTATTACATATTAAATAATCAATCGTTATTCTTTTTAATAAAATATTTTAAATTAAATAATTATTAGTAGATACTCTTTTTAATAAAATATTTTAAAATAAACAAGTTTAGTAGATACTCTCGCCTATAAAACTCTAAAATAAATTAAAATCGGAAATCAAATCAAACAAATAGCATAAATTAAGTTTAAAAACATTGCGTCAATAACACTAAAAGTAAAATCTTTCGTTTCTCGTCGTTCTGTAAAAACCCTTTTAAAAAAGAAAAAACGCTAAAACATAGAACAAAACTGATACACGTAGTAGCATTTTGTATTATAGATATATATATCACATAAAATATAACTAATAATTTTTTTAAAATTTATTATAGTTGATACTCGAGTGTAGAAATTAAATAGAAATAAGTTTTTTGACCTTTTATCGAGTAAATTATGGTGTTATTTGTTTTTTTATTAACGTTTCGGTCTCTAGTTGAGACCCTTATCAAAATCTACAAAATTAATAAAAATTTGAATATACATAAAAATTTAACTGTAAATTTATAACTAATGTTGATCTTACTTATAATATAATAATTTGGACATATAAATTAGGTGTGTGAAACCTAAATTCGTAAAAAACATAAAATCTTGATATTCATGATTAAAAAATCTGTAAAAAATATATATGCATAAAATAATTTAACCTAATATGCTTGCAATTTTTTTAAATTACAATATTACATACCATAAGTCATTATCATATTACTTAAGTCAAATATAAAAAATCTTAGATAATAAATATATATGTATGTTAAAATAGTATCACAGAATGTTTGAAAAAATAAATTAATCACAATAAATAATTGAATAAAATAATTGCAAAAATACAACAGTTATTATAATAATGTAAACAATACAATTTAAAAATAATGATAATTTAAATATATGTAAAAAAGGTACTTGTAGCGACATCTATTGGTATTTGATTAAAGATATGTGCAATGATTTTTAATCAATAAAGAAGTATGACAAGGTGACTAGGTATGTTGCCATGGTAACGTACGGTTATTCTATGTAAACAATATATGCATGTACTTTTTCATTTTATGAATTACAGATAAATATGGTTTGAATAGGCTTTGTGAATCTTCTTTCAGGTTGATAGGGTTTAATTGTGTGTTGATGTGAAGTACCTCAGAAGTATTACGTTTATGATAAGGAGGTTCTCTGTCTAATATAGAGAAATCATTCCACTTAAAATTGTGCTTGGTGTCAATGTAGTGTTGTGTGACAACTTTTTCTTTTTCTTCACTCTTTTTTATGATATTATTGATGTTATCGTTGTCATTAGAAACTTCTATTGTTGGGATATTCTTATCTTTGTTCATACTTCTAAGGATTCTTGTACTTTTAGGTGGTTGAATTTTCTCTTTTTCCTCAGCTAATTTCTTTTCTTTTTTGATAATTCTGTCTATACCAGCCTTGTGTTCACCTATACGTACAGCTGCTTCTCTTTTGGTTTGACCGACATAGGATGCATCACATTGTTCACATTCAATTTTATATATGACATTAGTTTTCTCACTTATGCTATTGATAATGACTCCCATTTTGACATAAACAAGAAAATTTTAATCAAAAAACCTAAAGTGAGCATACCACATGTAGAAGGTTTTTATAATAGTATGTGCGGCATGCTTAAAAAACATGGCATCGTACCAATACCTAACATCATAAATAATAATAGCAATCGAGTCATCAAAGCCAAAGATAAAACACCTAAGGGTGAGAAAACTAATGTCATATATAAAATTGAATGTGAACAATGTGATGCATCCTATGTCGGTCAAACCAAAAGAGAAGCAGCTGTACGTATAGGTGAACACAAGGCTGGTATAGACAGAATTATCAAAAAAGAAAAGAAATTAGCTGAGGAAAAAGAGAAAAAATCCTAACCTCCAAAACTTTAATTTTCGTTAAAAATAAATGTTTTTTTTTGAGTTTTACTCCAGCCAAAATACGGGTTTGGTTGTATTTTCACTGGCGAACACGATATTTGCTCTATTATAGGTTTTTTGGGTCGCTGAAGACCAAAATTGGGGTCATTTCGTAAACAAAGTGTGGGTTTCACCCTTACATTTGCAAAAACTACCCCCAAAAAGGGGTTTTTTTAAATATATTTGCATTTTGAGCACTCAGATTTGTACCATACGGTTTTTGTGAGTCAATGATCAAGAATTTTGACTTCTTTTTCATAAATAATCAATATTTACCCTTAAAGTAGCTAAAACTACCCCTGAAATAGCTAAAACTACCCCTAAAATGGATGTTTTTCCTATTTTCGTACTTTTAGCATCCGGGATATGCCCATATAGGTTTTTTGGGTCGCTAATCAAGAATTTTGACTTCTTTTTCATAAATAATTAAGATTTCACCCCTAAACTGGCTAAAACTACCCTCGAAATTGGGACGTTTATGCTTTTTTGTACTTTGAGCGTCTCGGATATACCCATATAGGTTTTTAGGGTCGCTAATAAAGAATTTCGACTCCTTTGTTGTGATTAAATATTGATAATTTATGAAAAAGAAGTCGAAATTCTTGATTTGTGACCCAAATAACCCATATGGGCTTATCCTGGATGCTAAAATTACGAATATAGCAAAAACATCCATTTTAGGGGTAGTTTTAGCTATTTCAGGGGTAGTTTTAGCTACTTTAAGGGTAAAATATTGATTATTTATGAAAAAGAAGTCAAAATTCTTAATCAGTGACCCACAAAATCCGTATGGTGCAAATCTGAGCGCACAAAATGTAAATATGTTTAAAAAAACCCCTTTTTGGGGGTAGTTTTTGCAAATTTAAGGGTAAAACTCACACTTTGTTTACGAAATGACCCCGATTTTGATCTTCAGCGACCCAAAAAACCTATAATAGAGCAAATATCGTGTTCGCCAGTGAAAATACAACCAAACCCGTATTTTGGCTGGAGTAAAGCTCAAAAAAAAACATTTATTTTTAACGAAAATTAAAGTTTTGGAGGTTAGGATGTCCCAAATCAAAAAAAAACTTTTTTCACGTGAAAGTACATGAAAAATGTGTAACTTCTAGAAAAAAAAAATGGGGGGGTCCCATTTAAAAATTTTTAGCTGCACTAGCCAAAAGTTAGCAAAAGGAAGACTTTTTGCTTTGCGCTGTCGATAAAGCAGTAATTTTTAGCAAAAAATAAAAAAACCTATTTCTAAAAAATTATTATTTTACATGTAGTTTTTTCCTGTTTTTACGAAAATTTAATATCTGCTGTTATTAAAAAAATTTTAATGGTAAAACTGCTTTTTTTAAGGGTTTTTTGCTGTTTTTTGAAATTTTAGGTTATGTTATGCAGAGCTGAGTCAAAAATAAAAAAACCACAAAAAAGTAGACCCTTTGACGAAATTTTTGAGACCTTGCACGTCCAAATAGGTTTTTTCTATTTGGCGTGGTGAATTTTTAAAAATTAAAAATGAAAAATTCCGCTCAGAAAACAGCTTTAAACAGTATGAGCACACGAATTCCCCCTCAATTTATCATATGGAAATTAAAGGTGATCGATATTCGAGACGATTAGTATAGGTTAGAAAAGTGTAACCCCCCCAAATTTTCGCGCTATTTTCAAAAAACCACGTTTCCAATGTTATTTAAATGGAGCACATTTTGGCCAATATCGTCAAAACCGGTTATCAAAATTAAAAACCGAGTTCGGGAGGTTTTTTGTCACCAAAAAAGCACCATTTCCTGAGAATCTCAAGTTGCTCCTCTCCAGAGCAGATTTCGCCGAATATTCACCCCCCCCCTTTTTTGTTGCCCTGCCCTTTCTCAATCCCTATCCCACACATTGATTTTCAAAACAAAATTGAAGAAATTAACTTTAAAACAGAAATAAACGATCTTACAATTACCGAAATACTACAGCAAATCAAATATCTAAACCAACAAAACTCCCAAGTTATTGAAAACCAACTAACTATAACTAAAGTCATCAACCTCACAAATAAAAGAATTAACTCTCTCACTGAGGTTTGTGAAGAAATATCAACTGAATCAACCGTAAACAAAGAAGATACTACAAAATTAAACAACCGCATACTTAAAATCGAATCAGAAATAACAATTCTAACTAAAAAACTCTGTAGCTTAACTCTTTAAATCTAACGCACAGAACTTCAATTTAAATACTAATTTCTCTGTTTATTTAGTGGATAGGCGGCTTATAGAACACGACAAACTCAGAATCAGTATTTACACCGAGAATATAGGCAAACTAGCCGAAAGATATCTAGATAGCAGAGGAATCATTTTACCCTCAGTAACCGAAAATATTTTTAGCTCTCCTAGAGCCATCGGGTGTTTAATCTTGGCACTCGAAAAAGCCATTATGCACCTTAATAGTCTTAAGAGTTCTAAAGAGCAAGCAAACTCCACAACACCTGAATAAATCTTATTATAAATAAAAATTTAATCATTTTATAGTGTCTGGAGGAAAAAGAAGAACAAATGGGAAACTAAAAGAAAAAATAAGAAAGTTGAACCAACTGCTAATGCACATTCTAGAAGACCCAGAATTAATTCATTATAATATCTCCATTAACCGAAAAATTATTTAGGCAAGGAAAGCTAACGGTATTTGCAACGTGGATTTCAAAGCTTGCAGCAGCTATTACTCGTATCAAGAACTCAGACAAAAAACCACCCAAATAGAAGAATACAACGCAATTCAAAAATTTATAATCGAACAAAATATTTTATATAAAAACATTTCTGATTATAATAGAGCATTTTTTAAAGTGAGCCAGTGGCTAAAAACAAATATTATTATCCAACTATCTGTACAATAATAACCCCAACCAAAATAAAAAAAAATTTTTTTTTAACGACTTTCCATTATTATTTTTTTTTTTTTCCTTTTACTACCTTATTTCTAAGAAAGTAAAAGAAAAGAGGGGTTAAGAAGCCACCGACTGCCTTTCAAACCTACAATATAAAATTAAGTAAACTAGTTATGCTAAATGTCTGATAGGGTCACCAGAACCCAAGCAAAACAATCGGACAACGAGACTCTAGAAGAGTACGAAGCCAGATTAGTAAAAGAGCTTGCCTTACGGAAAAAAGTAATTAAGTCCCCAGTCAAAAAAAAACCTCAAATCTTATAAGCAAACCTCTAACGATTCAAGATATAAACATTGATCAAAACTCAATAGATACCAATAACCCCGAACCCAAACCAAACGACTATTTTGACGATAATTTAGCAAACGCACATATTATACCAACCCTGCAAATACAAAATAATCTGATCAACCAAATAGCAGAAAATCCTCAGCCAAACATGGCCCAACAAGCAGTCTTATACAAAGACGCCCTTAAAAGCGTAATTGACTTTCATGGTGAAACAATCCACTTGAACGACTTTCTAGAATCCATCGACGAAGCAGTCGAAACTCTACCAGCTGAACAAGTAGGAAACTTTATAAAACTAATCAGAAACAAGTTTATTGGCAAAGCCAGAAGTACAATTAAGGGTCAACAATTCGCTAATGTAAACGACCTAAAGAAGTTCCTAAGAAAGAGGTATAAGACTCAAAGATCTTTATACCAAATTCTTGGAGAAATGGGAAACTTAACCCAGGGACAAAACGAATGTGTACTAGATTTTGGTAATAAGTTATGAGATTTAGCTCGCGCAGTTGTAGACCACTATATCCAAACCGAGAACCCAGACGAAATTCAAACCCGGACTAAAATGAACGAAACTGAGAAAAAAACTAAAGAGTGTTGTAGGTACGGTCTTAAAGCTGAAATTGAACACAGACTAAGAGATTTTAATTCATTCTCTGACATGTTGGACGACGCTATAGACATTGAAAGCAAATTAGCCGCTAAACTAAAACCAAGACTTTCCGAAGTCACTTCAAATTTTTTAGGGAATAGAGATACAAGACGTAAAGTGTACACATGCCAAGAGCAGGAATCTGAAGAGGAGGTTGACCCAACTGGACATTGGTGTAAAAAACCAAGTTGCCATAAAAACGTAGCTACACTTAAAAGTAACTTTCAAAGCAGCCGTATAGAAGAAAGGCAACCAACCCCAAGTCTACCTTGCCTGATGTGTCAGGAGAACCACCCCACAGCAGAGTGTAAGTTCTACAAGGCATGGATTAATAACTCTCCCCAAAACATCTCCAGTGGAAAACTCCCTCCAGAAATGCGGTGCTATAATTGTAACAGTAGCCAACATCTAGTAAAAACTTGTCCATTTCCTAAAGTTAATAACGTCGAACAAGTAAAAGGGCCATGCCAATTGTGCGGGGGGGGTGGGCATGTCGCATCTGAATGAATTTTGCTAAGAGTGCCAGCCCCGCTCAGCCCTAAGCCACAAGCTAGAGCCCAAATCATCTGCTCAAATTGCCAATCACCAGGGCATCTGTCAATGAATTGCAATAGACGAAATGTCCCCGAAGTTACCTTTGAAGGATGTAAATATTGTAAAGCCTCAGATCACAGAATTAATCAATGCGAACTTTTAAAGAAACGCAGAGCTTATATTGAACAACAAAAAAACGAGAACCTTCCTTGGGGAATGAGCGCACCGGGGAACCAAAATCAAAGTCGCTCAGTCAACTTGACAGCGACGACAACAGACAAGCAAGAATCTTCCATGTGGAGCTATCACGCGCCCGAGAATTACCCCACATCACTTTAACTAATAACAGAACAGGCGGAAAGATGCGGTTGCTCTTGGACAGTGGAGCTGACTGCTCATTAATAAAAGTCAATGCGCTACCAACAGATTGGCCCGTAATTATAAAAAGAACAATTACAGTCTCCGGAATTACTGACAACCCCCTAAAATCACTAGGAGAAACCACTCTGAACATTTGTGGGTTTCAAACACTATTCCACGTAATACCTGACTCCATGAACCTCCTACACTCCGGTCTCCTTGGAGACAATTTCTTGTATCCAGCCCGTTGCGATATCAAATACTCAGAGGGAGTACTAGTAGTAGATGGTATGTCCATCCCTTTTGATAAACCAGGAGCGATAACCACAAACAATACAATAGCTACAACTACTAAAGAAAGACACGTAACTTTTGATGAACCATTGGCAAGACGAACGGAGATAGAAAGTGAATTCTCCAGCACAGAATCTGACACTCTGGCAAGTGAAGATGAAACTACAGATACCAGCCTTGACAATTTAATGGTAAAAGACTTAAAAACGGGGGTGGAAAAGGAACTTGAACATATAAGAAAAATGAACAAAAAGAAAAAATATGATATTTTTGATGGGGAGAAGGAATTTGAGCAATATAACAAAGTAAAAAATATCTTCACTGTTAAAAGTTTTATGCTCACCGCAGCCGAAGAAGCTGAAACAGCAACCACAGAACTAAAAGAATACCTCGAAGGACTCCAAAACGAAGGCGGCTATAATTCAGATTTTGAAGACGATATACACGTGAATGACATATTTTGCGAAGAATTAAATGATAAGACCAAGAATCTCTCAAAGGAAGAAAAGTTATTAAGTCTTTTGAAATCGGACCACCTTGACCAAGAGGGTGAAAATATATTAAAAACCGAGTACTAGATTACCCCGAAAACTTTTACATCGAGGGAGACAAATTTGAAGGATCAAATGTTTATGAACATCGCATATATGTCACAGATAAAAAACCCACTGTTTCTAAATTATATCGGGTGCCTTACGCACTCCGAGAAGAAGTGAATAAGCAAGTTAAGGCTATGTTAGACAAAGGTATAATTAGAGAAAGTAAGTGCCCCTACCGGGCAAATTTGTGAATTGTTCCTAAAAAAGCTGACTCTTTAGGAAGAGTCAAATACAGGACGGTCATTGATTATCGTCTTTTGAATGGGGTGACAGTAAGAGACCAGTACCTTATACCTCAAGTAAATGAAATTTTTGATATAGTAGGGGGCGCTACCTTCTATAGCCTGTTCAACTAATACCAAGGCTTTCACCAACTGTCAATAAAAGAAGAAGACCGTTTTAGAACAGCATTCTCATGTGATATCGGTCATTTCGAATTCAATAAATTAGCTTTCGGCCTGGTTAACTCACCCCTGACTTTTCAATACACAATGGATAGGGTGCTGGGAAATTTAATCGGCAATGGAGTATACATATACATCGACGATATTATATTATACGCAAATTCAATCGAAGAACACACTCGCATCTTTAAAGAACTCATGGAAAGACTCAAGAAAGCAAACCTTAAATTACAACTTGACAAGTGTGTTTTCATGAAAAAACAGGTGAAATTCCTGGGACATGTTTTAAGCGAAAGAGGCGTAGAGGTAGATCCTGACAAGGTAGCTGCTATTAGAAATTTTCCAGTACCGAAAAATATTAAAAATATTAGAGAAATTTTAGGAATTTCTACGTACTATTCACGCTATATAGAAAATTTCGCAAAATTAACAAAACCTTTAACTAGACTCTTACAAAAAAACGTCCCCTTTATATGGGACAAGGAAGCAAGTCAATCATTTGAAACAATCAAGGAAAAATTAAGTACAGCACCCGTTCTTGCTTTTCCCAATTTTAAATTACCTTTCCAAGTTTCTTGCGAGGGAAGTTCATACGCTATTGGCGGTATCCTGAGCCAAATCATAGATGACACAGAAAAACCCATAGCATATTGCTCTAGGGTATTACGTCATAGTGAACTTAGTTATCCGAGCTATGAAAAGGAAGCCCTTGCGATAATTTATTCAGTAAACCATTTTCGGCATTACTTATTCGGCCAGCATTTCATTATTTATACTGACTGCCGCGCACTCTTGTGGTTCTCCAAAGCAGAAAGTAACTCAAGAGTATTAAAATGGCGTTTTAAACTCAGCGAATACGATTATGAAATAAAACACAGAGAAGGAAAAAAGAATCAACACGCGGACGCTTTATCAAGAAATCCGCCCGAGGAAGTTTCAATAAATTTCATGACTAGGGCTCAGAAACGTCTTCAAGACGCACCAAAAGAAACTCCCAACGAACCTCAGCTAGAGATTGAATCAACTAAACCTAAAACCACCCGGAAAAAGAAAATTGCCCCAAAGAAAGCCACAAAGAAAAGAGGCAGGAAGCCCAAAACAAACCCTATCAAAAATTCTACAAATACCCAAAAAGAAAGCTCTGATGACTCAATAATTTCTATAAAATAGAGACCTAGAGAACAAATAATCTCTGACATCGAATCATCCGAATCAATAAAAGAGTCAGACGTTAGTTCAGACTTCAACAAAAATACCTGTTAAAATTAATAACTTAGATTTTTCAAAAGACTTATTCTCTCACCGCAGAGACACCCTGTTTATTTTGTAACTCCTCAATGACACCCTTTAGACTCCAGTGCCCAACACCTTTTTAGAGACAACAAGGTAGAACAATTAGAAAGATACACTCCTGGTAGCGTCAAAAAGTCCATAATTAATCGTAAATACTATCTAGGGTTCTGTTTAGAGGAAAATGAGTCTAGTTTAATAAAGAAAAATAAAATAAAAACCTTAATGATAAGACTTAGAAATAAATTAACTAGTTTTAGTATTTCACAGAGCCAATATATATCCAAAATAAATTGGAAGGAAATTATGAACACTATCAAAGTAACTTTTAAAAATACCGATATTAAAATAACTATTTGTACTAACAACCTTAAGTACGTACCCCTTGATAAAAGAGATGAAATATTTAAATTATATCACGAAACCCCATCCGGAGGTCATATGGGGGTTTCCAAAAGTTATAACAGAATAAAACAAAATTTTTACTGGGAATACCTTAAGGAAGACATTCGTAAAAGAATTCAATTTTGTATAAGGTTTTAATTGAAAAAATTAGTCCGGAAAAAGACGAAACAAAAAATGATTATATCAGACACACCAGCCACATCCCTAGAAAAAATAAACATGGACCTCGTCGGACCATTGCCTCTTACCATAGCTGGTAATAAATACATTCTATCGATCCAGGACAATTTAACAAAATTCGTAGTCGCAGTACCAATACCCAATGGTCTCACCGAGACTGTTGCCACAGCCTTTATTAATAAATGGATCGCAATATTCGGGGCTCTGTCAATTCTGGTAACCGACCAAGGTGGAAACTTTTTAAGTAGCCTCATGAAACGAGTATGTAAGCGTTTCAAAACCCATGAAATCAAAACTACTCCTTACCATCCACAGTCGAACAGCATTGAACGCGTTCACCACCCACTTAAAACGTACCTACGTTAATATGTAGAAGACGAAACAGACTGGGACACATGGTGTCCATTAGCCTGCATGTCTTACAACACTAGCGTCCGCGAAGGTCACTTACATAGTCCTTATGAACTTTTGTTCGGAAAACTCGCAAGATTACCAAAAACCTTGTAACAAAATTAGTCAAACTTCAACAGCTAGCTCACGATAACTTAGTAAAGGCGAAAGAAAGGAGCAAAATAAATTACGACAAGAAAAATAATGTCGTAGAATATAAACTAGGTAATAATGTTTTCTTAGACACCGGTCCCAAAAAGAAAAAATTATTTACAAATGAAAGCGCTGGACCTTTTAAAGTTATCGGGCTAAATAATCCAAGAAACAACGTCACCATACGTCGGAAAAATAAATCTGTGACTGTTCACGCCGATCGGCTTAGGGTTACTCCTATAAAACCCAAATAATAACATACATTTTTCTGTTTTAGCGATCATGGCTCTAAGAATCTTCATTTTAATTATAACCTTATCACCAATCCACGCGACCGCTTTAATCGGTTATGATTGCGGAACCAAGACCTTAAATGTGTCTTCCATATCACTCTTAGACGTAGGGCAATGTGATATACCCGAAGAAAATATAAAAACGCAAGATGTAACAATTCAATTATTACAACTTGCTGATTACCGAGAATTATCAGTCGCGCAATGTAAAGTCAATATTCGGAGAACGGCTTTTAAATGCAGCTATTAGGGATACCTTATGCCTATCCAAAATGGCGAACAGGAATACATTCATGACATTTCTAGAGAAGCTTGCGCGAAATTACATGAATCCGGGAGTATTAACCTATTTAACCATGACATACATGCAGGATCCATAAAAAATTCCAGCTTCACGACAGGTTATGACTTTGCCGGAAGCGGTGATGGAAATTGCAAGGGTGCAGGTTATTCAGACTTTTACAATAACTACAGTGACGTGTACGTTAGAGGAAAGGTAACGATTTCTCTCGATACACATACAGCACAAGCTCATCTTTCTACCAATAGGATACATCTAAACTCAGGCTATACATGCCAATACACTGATAATTCTTGCATAGATCCACAAAACGGCCATACTTTCTGGTCTCTTTTCGACAAGGATAGGTGCGAATTCGATAAGTATGAGGTTATTTATCAAGGAAAGGCAACCAAATTGACAGATCCTTCGATGCCTAACCTAAATACGGTATACTCAGCAGTTGAAAATGACGTTGCGTTCGCCTTGACAATTAACCGCAAGGAGAATGTATGCGGCTATGACTTGCTGATGTCTCAACATCCAAAACTGATAATTCACGAATATTCCGGGGAAAATTTGTTTAGTAAACTGACAAATTTAAAAAACCTCGATATGTTTACTTATGTTAATTCTAAGTTTGTTTATGTCGAAAGGCATATTAGGACCCAGATGAAGGCGCTTTATCGGGATATAGTTAGACAACGATGCGAATTAGAACGAGAAACTATAAAAAATTCCCTTACCCTTGCCTCCCACTCCCCGGCTGATGGGTTGACGAATTCTGCAGGCTATATAAGTATTTTAGGGGGTGAAACAATCTACATTGTCCGTTGCCTCCTAGTACAAGTCAAAATAAGGCACACAGAGGACTGCTACGCAGAATTACCCGTGTCCAGGGGAAATACTAGTTGGTTTCTAACACCTAAAACACACATACTACTTAGAAAGGGCACACAAGTTACTTGTAACCTTGCCTTACCAACTCAATTTAAAATTGGAAACGACTGGGTTAAAATGGTTCCACAACCAGTAATCTCAACTGCCCCCGAGGTTATAAGTCCAACCATAAAGGCAAATTGGACCTACAAAAACCCCTCAAACCTTGCCACAAGCGGTATTTACACGGACAAGGACCTAGACCAACTCAGAGATCATATATATTTTCCACTTGAAAAACCAGCATTACTTAATGTCATCGCAAGACGACTAGAGGGAAAACCCGCCGCCCACCGAGACGACTCAGTTTTGGGAATCTTCGACGAAAATTCATTAAAAAAACTTGCTGAAAATACTTGGGACAAACTTTGGACTTTATGTCCTTCGGCACAGTCAAAGCTGGCGTAATCGCTATCATCATGATTTTTCAAATCATCAAATTAATGTTCGACACAATGATAAGGTGCTACACCTTACACTCATTATATGGGTGGTCGCTCAGGTTGTTAGGGGCTGCATTTGCCTCCATAACAGCTTTACTAGTCCACTTATCAGCAAACGAAAACCAACAACCAGAAGAACGCGAACTATTAGAAGTAACCCATACTGCAAGACAAGCCCCCCCCTATGAGCCCTCTACTATCTATCGTGAACCACTACCTACTCCTAGAAACAACATAACCTATTCTAGAATATACCCCCAGCCAGAAACTCCCAACCCACAAACTTTCCTCTCTGCAAAATAAACTTGTAACCTTCATCTGGGACCCTAAATTGTCTCTCGTCTAATTAAAAATCATGTTAATTAGGATAATTAATTAAATTCTATCATTTAACACTTTTTACTATAAGTTTCTCTACTAATAAAATTTTAAGACAAAGACACATTTAAGGATCATTACTCGTAAAATATTTTGTTTGTTTTTCAGATGTTTTCCCATAAGGTGATGGATACCACTTTTTTGGCTCTTCCTCGCGGAGTCGATAATCATGTCTTATTGCTCATAAACGCTCTTGGAAAACCTAAATACAACTGTCTTTGCAAAATCACCACAACCAAAAACAAGAATTCCAATCGAAACTATAAGGGCTGCAATCTACATCATGAGCTACGCATAGACAACGATGACCGCAACTCGGTCAATCGACGACCCAAGGAAGAGATCGCGAAGTATGGTTTTGAATATATAGCATGTAAGAATGAGTGTTGTCTATTTTGTAAACTTCCGTCAATCTTCAATTGACGTAAGGTTTTAGTGTGGGGGTGATATGTATGAATTAATTTAAGTTATTTTTTAACCTTGGAAATCTTTTGGGGTTTTTCTATTTTTTAATTTTTTAATTTTTTATAATAAATTCTTTTGTTTCATAATATTAAGTTTCCAGTCCAACGATCAACCATTTCAAAACCTTATTATATTTAGATTAAATTTTTCATACTTTGTCAATAGATTAGAATTTTACACATTTTTATAACTATATTCGTCATCTATATTTCTCATTAAAAATCACCTGATGTCTCAAACTAGTGATAACAAGCCAATATAAATAATCCCCAAATTTTAGACCGGGACACATTCAATTTTTCTATTTTCAAGTCGATTAATTGAGGATTTTTACTCCTCAATCTCCGCTGAGTATTTTTACTACTAGCATCTCTTGGCTTGTTATCTCTAGTACTTGACGTTGAACTAGAATATCAAATATCTACATCAATATTGTAAAGAATAATTAAGGATTTTAATAAAAAGTAAGTTAAATTTAAATTTATAAATTATTTAGTTAATATATAAACCTTCCTTTCCTAATAATATATTTGTATTATTAACTCACTAAAATAAACCGCTGTACATGTAATTCTTACATTACAATAGTCTTTGGGGATATAGCTCTTCTAAGAGCAAGGACTCGTGTCGCGTCTCTCTTATTAATTGTGTAATGAACTTAGAATAATTTTTATATTTAAAATCAAAAAAAGAACTTAGAATATTTTTGTTAAAATTTTTATTTTCATTTAAGGGGACTTAGTCTCATTTATGTAAATTAAATTTTCGTGTTAAATTAAAATAACTTAGATTTATTTTCAAATTTATCTTGTGTTAAAATTTTACAATTAATTTTTTTTTTTAATCAAATAAAATTCTTATTTTGAAACAAACTCGATATCGTTAAATAATTAAAGTCCTAAAAATCTATTCAAGTAGTTTGACAATGTTTAATGGGAATTAATTTTATTTTTTCTTTTTTTTTATAATACGATTAAATTTTATTATTTCTTTTTTTTTTTATAATAAGTTCAATTAAATAATAACATTAGAATCATTAGGATTGTATGCTATAAGTAGGGGTTTACTGGATAGATGATTGTTTGGGCAAGGCGTCTCAATCAATCAGAGTAAAAGGCTCTTTCGATTTGACCTTGAGGCTGTTGAAAGACCTTATCTGGAATAAAACCCTGAGAAGCGTCCATCTTATATAACCACTATTAACATACTAACTTATTTTTAAATTAAATGCATTAGATACTAACATTACTTGTATATGTTCGGGGAAAAGGCACGAAGTCCGGATCCCTCATCTTACAGTAAACATAGAAATTATTCAGTAGTTACTAACAACCAGTGGCATATGATTATAGGAGAACAAGGCGTCTAAAATTAAATCTTGCCTTGGTCATATTAAACTTAAAGGAATGCATGATTAATAAACTATAACTTTATTTCAGAAATTTAGACAAAATTAAATATATTCTAAGCAAATTATAATTGAAGTTGTGGCGATAAGTCATGGTTATTCGGGTTAAGATTAGTGAAATATTGTGCCGTTTTAACCCGCGTAATTGTGCACGTCGCAAAATATTGATTATTTATGAAAAAGAAGTCGAAATTCTTGATCAGCGACCCATAAAACCCGCATGGTGCAAATCTGAGTGCTCAAAGTGCAAATATGTAAAAAAAAAAACATTTTTGGGGGTAGTTTTTGCGAATTTAAGGGTGAAGTCCCCAGTTCTTTATGAAATGACCCCGATTTTCGTGTTCAGCGACCCAAAAAACTTATGGTAGAGAAAATCTCGTGTTCGCCAGTGAAAATACAATCAAACCCGTATTTTGACTGGAGTACTAAGTAAAAATTTACTTAAGAATAAGTATAAATTCCTAATAAATATACTTTAAGCTTAGAATTATAAAAGTTGTACGATGAAATTCTATGGCTGAAGCTAAGTTAAAATTTAATTTAAGAAAAATTATAATTCAAAATACTGATACTTATTAAATTAATAATTTTTTTATAACTTGAATAAATTAAAGTATTATTAAAACAAAACTTAAAAGTTAAGTCTTGTTGTTACATAATTAAAAAAATATCTGAATCTGAACTTTTAGGGTCCACAAAATAAATGTTTAGAGATTCAAATTTATTTGATTTAATTACAATATTCCTAATGGATCTACTTTTATTATAAAATTATACATTCGGACCATAAATATATTATAACTTTTGGGCCATTAATGTTGTGAGATGAAATTTTATAGCCTAAGCTAAGTAAAATTTTAATTTTCTTAAGCAAAAGTATATTTAAAATACTGATATTGATTAAATTAATGTTTTTAAAACTTTAATAAGTTAAAATATAATTAAGGAGGTATAAGTGCTGAGCAATTACAAAACAGATTAGGTTTAAATTATACAGACTTAATGTTTTTAATGTATTAATAACACTGTTAAAATTTTATAACATTTCATACCTTTTACGATGAGAAATTAATAAAAACATTTAACATGGAAATCAAATGGCGGAAGCCAAAAAAACGTACATATTTTAAGATTTGTCGTAAATTACAAAAGAGAATTTCAGGAAACTCATTGGACTAAGAAAAAAATTAATTAGGAATATTTTAAAAAAAAGTTTATGATGTTTTAAACCTTTTAAGAATATTAGCTAATAAAATAAATATAGAAAATAACAATCTCGACATATATCTAGTAACCTTTGTAGTACACATGCTTGGCGCGCATTTAAATAATATAAAAACGGAGCATTTAATGTAAAGAAATGTAAATATAAACAAAACTATTTGAATACTTATTAAAATTAAATTATTTTTTTATTATTATTTTAAAAGGTAATTTTTTAACACATGAAAATCGATATTAAATTACATATAGGGATCTTTAAAATAACTAAATTTAGTGAAATGACGACGCGATGCAGTAGAAAAAATACTTGACTAGGCTATTTACACTTAAACTTCGTTAAAACAACGTTAAGTCCTTTGTTTACTAATAACAAATTTACAGAAGCTGCATAGTATCATGGGAGAATGGGAGAGGGTGGGTAAATAGTCGAGAGAATGGCTGGGCGAATTGTCGGGTGAGTTGTTGGTCGAGTTGGTGGTCGAGTTGTAATACATTAGAAAATGATTTTTCTACGATACCGAGAGATCTAGGAAAATGAATTTCAGCGAGAAAATTTTTAAATTTTCCCCCTAAAATATTTTCCGAGTTTTCCAGGCATAAAAAAATATTAAAATGAACATTCTACTTTACCGCGAGATTTTTGAGGTCGAGAAAAATGAATTTCAGAAGGATAATTTTCAATTTTTCACCCTAAAATATTTTTGAAGATGGCGGACACAAAAAATTTGAAAATATTTTAGGCTGAAAAATTAAAAATTTTCCTTCTAAAATTTATTTTTTTCGACCTCAAAAATCTCGCAGTAAAGTAGAATGTTCATTTTAATATTCTTTCATGTCCGGAAAACTCGGAAAATATTTTAGGGTGAAAATTAAAAATTTTCCTTCAAAAATTCATTTTTCTCGACCTCAAAAATCCCGCGGTAAATTAGAATGTTCATTTTAATATTTTTTTATGCCTGGAAAGCTCGGAAAATATTTTAGGGGGAAAATTTGAAAATTTTCTCGCTGAAATTCATTTTCCTAGACCTCTCGGTATCGTAGAAAAATCATTTTCTAATGTATTACAACTCGACCACCAACTCGACCAACAACTCACCCGACAATTCGCCCAGCCATTCTCTCGACTATTTACCCACCCTCTCCCATTCTCCCATGATACTATGCGGCTTCTGTAAATTTGTTATTAGCAAACAAAGGACTTAACGTTGTTTTAACGAAGTTTAAGTGTAAATAGCCTAGTCAAGTATTTTTTCTACTGCATCGCGTCGTCATTTCACTAAATTTAGTTATTTGAAAGATCCCTATATGTAATTTAATATCCATTTTCATGTGTTAAAAAATTACCTTTTAAAATAATAATAAAACAAATAATTTAATTTTAATAAGTATTCAAATAGTTTTGTTTATATTTACATTTCTTTACATTAAATGCTCCGCTTTTATATTATTTAAATGCGCGCCAAGCATGTGTACTACAAAGGTTACTAGATATATGTCGAGATTGTTATTTTCTATATTTATTTTATTAGCTAATATTCTTAAAAGGTTTAAAATATCATAAACTTTTTTTTAAAATATTCCTAATTAATTTTTTTCTTAGTCCAATGAGTTTCCTGAAATTCTCTTTTGTAATTATATATACATCTAAATATATATATACACCAACACATATATATACAACAGCATTTTTTATATACGCAAAATCATTCACTTCAAGTCCAAGCAAGATTCCTGGCTACACCCGCTCTAATACCAGTGTTGCATCCAGATTTTCAAGCTATAACTGGAACAGTGCAATTGTGCAATTATTAAGTGCATAAATATATACATATACATCAAAGTACACACACTAACACACATAAGCAAATATTTGGCGCTAAACATGAGTAAAACCATTAGTGTGACAAAAGGTACCTGCGTTATCTGCGGTAAGCCAAATATAAGTTATCAGCCGCTTTACAATTGCTCGAAGTGTGGAAAATTAATAAATCGACGCTGTGCACAAACACCGACAGGTAGTCAAGTAGTTTCCTGTCCAACATGCTTATTAAACAAGCAAGAAAAAGACAAAAGCATTCCATCTAAGGTTGATGCTCCTACTAAGAAAATCACGGCAGACTCCGCCCACAAGGGTAGGGCTTCATTAAAAACCACACCTCTGCAACGCCTTTCTACAGTAACGCCTCGACTACATTTATCTACAGTATCGTCACGCCACTCCAACACTGGTAACATAAACAATACTTCAAAGCAAACAGCAGCAAGTAAACCAACTTGCACATGTCTTAATACATTATATGACTATCTCAAAATTTGGGAACATAACTTACAAACTAAATTAGACACTATTGAGCAAAAAATAGAAGAAAACTCAAAAAATTACAATAAAATTTTAAAAGAAGAAACATCCAATTTAAGAAGTACACTTGAGCCGCTAATTTCTGGATTTAATTTAACATCTCAAACTGTAGCTGCAACAGAATTATCAACTAATAATCACACAAGTACTGACATAGTTTCGTGCAATCATCCTGGCCCTAGTCACTCAACTCATCAAAGTTTTTGTAACTATAGCAATAATTATAGCAGTCTTAATTTTAATTTAGCTAACAATAGTAGTAATAATAATAACAATTATAATAATTTTTTTTTTTTTTTTTTTTTTTTTTTTTTTTTTTTTTTTTTTTTTTTTTTTGCACAGTGGCAGAGAGGTGAGAATGCGTTACGCACGAACAGAACCCGGTGTTCTGAACAGTGTCGGACTCCATGATGGCAAGGCACTCTACAAAGAATGCATTGCCCCATGTTTACCGACTAAACTCACCCCTCATCATACCTTATACAAGTCAGCCCGGAACCGTTTATCACATTACATCGGGTTGACTTAAGGCCATGTATCTTCTTTGGTTGAAGATCCTTCCATCCATTAATCCTTTCTTTCTCCTTCTTGTTATTTCACCGTGTCGTCAACTAGATAAATAAGTAACTTTATTAATAAATAAATATATATATAAATAAATAAATAAATAAATAAATAAACATCCTTGTACGTCCTCCATTATCCCCCCATTGGTGCCGCGTGCAAGAACCGTCTAATTTGACTGCTCCTACACGCGGCTCCTAGTTAGAGTGTCGTCAATAACTTTTTTGTACGCAAAATCTCCTCCACGTACCTTGCCACGACGCTCCATGATTCCTCGTTCTGGAGCATTTTTCCGACTATGTTATCGGGTGTGACTTCTTCAACCTCTGCTTCCAGCGCTCTCCTTTTAGTTATCCAGCGGTCACACTCGAAAAACGTGTGACGCGCGTCATCTCGTTTGTCGGGACAGAATACACATTCAGGGCTCACGACCTTTCCCATCCTAAAGAGATAAGATTGGAAAAGCCCATGGCCACTGAGGAACTGTGTCAAGAAGTAGTTTACCTCTCCGTGCCCTCTCTGAGTCCAGGGCGCGACCTCTTTTATGAGGCGCCTGGTCCATGCGCTGTCTGTGCCATCCCTCCAGAGCGTCTGCCACTCCAGCATCACATCCCTCCTAACTTCCGCTCTGATACGGTCGACGTCGCCTTCATTTTTTCTATCATAAATAAGTTTACGCTCTTTGGCAAGTAGCTGAATAGGAATAATTCCTGCGATGACAAGAACTGCCGCTTCCGAGACAGTCCTGTATGCGCAAGAAACCCTCAGAGCACCCTGCCTCTGCACTCTTATCATACCTTTCGAATATATATCCTTATCCAGTGCCTCACTCCAAATCTCCGCTCCGTACAATAGGATGGAGTGAGTTACGGACATTAGCAGCTTTCTCCTGCTGGACTTTGGTCCATTCATGTTCGACATCAGCCTGCTCAGGGCTAGCGTCGTGGTACCTGCCTTCTTGACCCTTTGAGAAATATGTTCGAAATAGGTCCGCTTCGTATCCAAAACTATTCCAAGATATTTGGCGAACCTTTTCGTCTCTATAATGGTATCCTCGTCAACCCGTATTGGAATAACGGTATTGATTTGCTTCCCCGTGAACATCACGATCTCGGTCTTAGCGACTGCCAGACTTAATCCGTGCTCTTCCATCCATGCGTTTGTCTTTAACATGCAGACGCTCAAGCTATCCTGTGCTTGTTGCACGTTCCTTGCTATGATCACGAGGGCAATATCATCTGCATAGCCTATCATAAAGCAGCCATCCGCTAACTCCATCCTCAGGATACCATCATAAGAGATGTTCCATAGGTCAGGTCCCAATATGGAGCCCTGAGCTGCACCAGCTGTCACTTTCCTACTTCTCTTCCCTTGAAGAGTCTCGTACAATAGTACTCTGTCACTTAGGTAACTCTTCATTACCCGCATCAAATAATTTGGTACTGCAAAGTCATTTAGTCCTTGAAGGAACTTTGTCCACTTTGCAGAATTGAATGCGTTCTTGACGTCCAGGGTGACCAAAAGAGTAATTTTACGTGAGTAATGATTACCCGTTTGGGCCCTAGTTATCGCGTCAACGACCTCCTTCACAGCCCCGATCGTGGACCTCCCCCGTCTAAATCCATATTGCCGAGGAGATAAATCCCCTGCTGCTTCTACTGCGTTTGAGATACGCGGTTGTAGCATTTTTTCGAAGCCCTTTCCAGCTGTATCCAGCAGTCCTAGTGGTCGCCAGTAGGACGGGAGTGTGGGATCTCCCTTTCCTTTACTGATAAGGACCAACAGTGCCTTTTTCCATCGCCTACTGAAAACTCCAGCTCGTAGGCACGAGTTGTACATCATTAACATCAATGACGGACACTCGTGCGCAGCGATTCTTATAATTTCGGCTGGTATGCCGTCTGGGCCGGGGGCTTTCTTATTTCTGAGAGAGTCTACGGCAGCGAACAGCTCTTCTTGCGTGAAGTCCGGGATTTCGGTTACCCTAATGTCCTCCTCTTGGTCTATTCTCGTCGGGTGCATCGGAAACAGAGCATCAACTACTGTCCTTGCTTCCTCTTCGCCCATTAGTGAGCTAGCAGTAAATCCCCTTAGCTTTTTCGTGACTATCTTGAAGCCCAATCCCCAGGGATCGTTGTCCACTTCAAGGCACAGATTCCTTTCGCAGCGGATCTTACTGGCATTGATTGCCCGCCTCAAAGATCGCTTCACTTCCTTATGAACTCTCATCAGTTCCCTTGCTTCTTCGCGAGACTTGGCCCTAGTTGCTCTTCTTCGCGTCATGTGGCTTTGCCTACGTAACTCTGCAATTTCTGTGCTCCACCAATATACAGGTGGGTTCCTTCAATTAAACCTTTTTCGAGGCATGGAAGCGTCACATGCTTTTTTGAGCAGCGTCATTACTTCGGATACTACATTCTCCGCGTCTTCCTTACTTCCTACTCTGCGGGGTTTCATTAGAATTGCACTTTGTCCCATCATTAAAACTCGTATAAATTTTTCTTTGTTCAGCTTATTGAGGTTCCAGCCTCTTGGTTTTGGCCTATATGCCTCTCCAGGGGGCAGTCTCTCATGCTGAATTTCGAACGAGATGTACTGGTGGTCGCTCGCAGTAAAGACTTCCATGACGTGCCAGTTATTGACTCTCGTACTCAGGCCTTCGGATGCGAAGGAGACGTCAATTATAGTTTCAGTAAAGCTGGGCCTTCTAAAGGTTGTGGTGTTACCCACGTTTAGAACAACGAGACCCAGCCTTGACACCATTTCTAGTGTCGCTGCTCCTTTTGAGTCAGTATAGGGCATACCCCAGTCGACAGCTTTGGCATTAAAGTCTCCTGCAACAATTAAGTTGCCACCCGCTTCTCTTGCGAAGTCCTCTATGTCTGCCAATTTCGTATAGTAGTCCTGTATACGTCCTGTTGGAGTTAGGTAACAGCTGACGTACGTTATGGCTTTGCTTTTAATCCATGCAAAACCCCTGCCCCTTCCTGATGCTTCGACTGGAACATTTCCAGGATTTGCGACCCAAATAGCTGCGGTTCCAAATTCATCCGCGAACCAAGTGGTTGGGTTTGGATTAGTCATTGGGTACTGCTCGCTAATGATCCACAGGTCAGCCTTGATCTCCCTCTGAGTTTGATACATGAGCTGGTTTGGGATCCAGCTTCTGTGCATATTTCCTTGGACAACCCTGATCATTTTGTGATCGCTTTTTTGAACTCAGCGCACTTCCTGGAACCCGGAAAGTGCTTGAGTTCGTTTCCCTTCATTTTAGCAGCTTTGCAGAGGAAGCATCGCAGCTTTCCTGTGCATTCGTCTGCCTTGTGGTTTTCCAGTCCACATTTAAAGCAAAGTTTGCTTCTATCGGGCCCCTTGCAATTTCCTGCAATATGCCCGTAGGCTAAGCATCTGAAGCATCTAAGTGGGGTAGACTGCAGTCTTACTCTACAGTTCCCCAGGCCTAGCTTAATGCTACCTTTTTTGACCAGCTTAAACGCAGCCTTTTCGTCCATCTCTATTGTCGCTAATCTCTGCTCCCGAATATTAGGCTGAGATAGCTTTACCTGAATCGGTCCGGTTTCCTTCAAGGCAGCTTTCAGGGCTGCCTCTACTTCTTCTTTCGTGGTAAGGCAGTCGATGTCCCGAATCTGGAGGTTCCGACGTGGCGTCAAACATGCGACGTTCACGTTCTCCCCCATTGTTGCCTTGACTGCCTCGAAAAGAGCTGTTTGCCCTTCTGTTTTTCCTTTCATCTCTATTAATACGTTACCGGCTTGAGTTTTTCTTACTGAACAGATGTTAGCTGCAGTAGCCTCTCCACTAACGCTTTCCTTGATCTGCTTCAAGACATCCGCGTACGCTTTCCCTTCTGGTAGCTTAATTGCGACTGCCTTGTCTCTAGCTCTAGGAAGCTTCGCTTTCCCCTTGGCGTTCCCTTTCTTCTTTTCTTTTTTTCTTTCCTCGTCTTTTTCTCTCTCTGCCTTTTTCCTTTTCTTTCTCCTGTTCCTTCGGCCAGTGTAATCTTGGAATTCCTCATTGTCCCCAAGAGGAGTCTCAGTAGGTTCCGGCGTCTTGTCTCTATTTCCTTCCAATTCCGTCACTGTTTCGTGTACCACAGTGAAGAGCAAGGCATGGGACCCGTTTATAGGGCAGCCTCAGTTGTTCCAGAAAGCTATGTCCTGTATCTCTGATTCCAGTTCAACCTTGGAAAGGTGGCCTGAACTACCTTCCTCCTTCCTCAGCCTTATGAGGCGCCGGGCTTAGGACCGGTATAGCGGAGTTATTATAATAATATTAATATCTGTGATAATAATAATAATAATAATAATAATAAAAGTCAATTAATTTTAAATAATAGTAATAATATTTATACAAATAAGCATATAAATTATGACACACCGTTAAATCTATCAAACAAAAACACAGACTTAACATACATACACACAGCCACTCATTCACACAGAAAACAACTCGTAAGTCAAAATATAAAAGTCTCATCACACAGTAAAAATACAACTAATAATAAAAAATCTGAAAACATAACTAACACACATACAGCCAATAATAATCACCCTCCACAGCTTTTAACCACTACAATAGACAATGACGCTCTCACTACACTTACGGAAGACTTTGAAATATATATAGCTGGCTTTATGCCACTTTCCCCTGAAGACAATTTTGTAGGTATTTGCTACGGTATTTTACATGGCATTTCAAGTACATTTACTATCAATGAGATTATAAATGTGAGACTACTGCACAATAATCACACTAATGGTGCCTTTACACAGCCTGTAGAAAATACTGATAATATCACAATTTATCCATCATTAATAGTCAGACTATCCACATCCTCTCGCGTTAAGCAAATCTTGACGTTAAAACGTTCAATAAATTATTATAATACTAGAGACTTAGACCTCTCCCATCTGGATGAGGACTTTGTCACTCGTGTGCCTGCTAGTAAGCTTATTTTAAACGAAGTGCTTTCGACTAATGAATACCAAAGATTTAAATCCCTTAGAAAGCATGCTAAAAATCTTGGTTTTAAATATGTTTGGCACACGGATGGAAGTTTCTTGACCAGATGGAGGAAGTCTGGTCGTGTTCATTTTTTTAACAGCTCAACAGACATCGACATTATAAAAGCACAATACAATAACGATAATAATAATAATAATAATAGCAATGACAGTAACAACAGTAAAACTGTCACTGATACGAGTAACAAAACTAAGAAATGACTAGACAGTGACATTAAGACATTGAAGGCTGGTTTTGTAAATGCGACCTCTCTTAAACGTCATATTAATGCCTTTCGAGATTTTCTCGTTAATGATCACTTTTTTGATGTAATGGGAGTAGCGGAGACGCGACTGGGCAGTGTTATTGATGATCACTTAGTGAGCATTGATGGTTACAGTCTAATCAGACAAGATAGAAACAAACAAGGTGGGGGACTGATCCTATATATTCGCAATTCACTCAGAGCTCAAATTCTTGCTCATTCTGATACAGAAGTCCACGGGAAACCCCTTCAAACAGAATTCCTTATATGCAAAGTTTGGGGTGATGAAACTCCTTCCATTCTCATTTGCCTCATATATCGCCGGTTCAGTCTATTCCCTCGAAATAATGTCGAGTTTGTAACCACGATAACTCTTTAACGACATTGCCAATTGACTTCAAAATTTCACAGATGACCTCAATTGAGACAAAGAGGATCTGATTAAATTTGTGGCTCATTGGGTATGCACGTTTAGGAATAATACCGAAAAGACTGAATGCTAATCAAAAAATTACATTTTAAAAAATTTTTCTAAACGATAACTCTTAAACAATATTGCCGATTGACTTCAAAATTTCACAGATGATCTCAAATGAGACAAAGACGAACTGATTAAATTTCTAACCCATTTGGTACACACGATAAAAAATAATAGAGAAAAAACTAACTCCACATAAAAAATAGCATTTTTTTAAATTTTATATGGAAAATTTCGATGTTTACGAAAAAAAAAAAAATTTTCACATTATCTAGAGATATTCAAGAAAATTTAAAAACATTAAAAAAAAAAAATATGGATTATATCACTCGCTGAATAAATAAATATCTTATATATATTAAAATGAAATAATTGAAAAAATATATAGCAATCATTGCATAAAAATATTTGAAATTACAACTTTTCTATAAAAAAATTGAAAAAATATATAGAAAAAATAATATACATAAAAATAAATATAAATATACATAAAAAATCTATCAAAAATCTTGAAAAAATTGACTATTTTTCATTTTATTGGACACGCATGTATGAAGAATTGTACGGAGGAAAATACATGAAAGTGGTTTTAAAGTAATCTTTAAAGAAATATCTCAAGACCTTTTTCTAATTTTTAATTTTTATTTTTTTTTTTTTTTAATTTCATTCATTTATTAAGGAGAAATATAAAAAAAACGACTTAGAGTCTAATTTTTTGAATTTTTTATTTTTTCATATTTAGGACAGCTCATATCCATTTTTTATATGATTTTATATATTTAAATTTAAAAATTTGAATGCTACCATTGCATAAAAATATATAAAATTAAAAAAATATTTAAATGCAATCATTGTATAAAAATATTTGAAATTACAACTTTTCTATAAAACAGGAGACTGTTAGAAAAAAATTTATAATGGCGTATAGTTTCTAGTAAAGGCAATAAAAAAATACAATTTTTTATAAAACAAGACAAATACAAAAAAAATTTTAATGCAATCATTGCATAAAAATTTTCTCAATGCAATTATTCCATACAAATATTTGAAATTCCAACTTTTCTATAAAACAGGAGACTGTTAGAAAAAAATTTATAATGGCGTATAGTTTCTGGTAAAGTCAATAAAAAAAATTCAATGTTATGATTGCATAAAAAAATTTAAAATTACAATTTTCATATAAAACAAGACAAAAACAAAAAAAAAATTTTAATGCAATCATTGCATAAAAATTTTTCAAATTACAAAAATATTTCAATGCAATCATTGCATAAAAGTATTTGAAATTACAAAAATATTTCGATGCTATCATTGCATAAAAATGTATGAAATTCCAACTTTGCTATAAAACAGGAGACTATTAGAAAAAAATTTATAATGGCGTATAGTTTCTGCTAAAGTCAATAAAAAAATTTCAATGTTATCATTGCATAAAAAAATTTAAGAATACAATTTTCATACAAAACAAGACAAATACAAAAAAAAATTTAAATGCAATCATTGCATTAAAATTTTTGAAATTACAAAAATATTTCAATGCAATGATTGCATAAAAATATTTGAAATTACAACTTTTCTTTAAAACAAGTGTAGTGTAAATGTGTGTATTAGAGGCCTATAGAGTACTACAGAAAAAAAGTTTGATATAAAGCTGTTGGGCACAGAAAAATGTGCATATTAAGTAATGCAGTGAGTTTTTTGTGCATAAAATAATACAGGACATAACATTTTTTGCATAAAGTTTTAAACACAGAAATTTAAGCACATATTTTTTTACAGAACATATTTTACAGTAAAATATTCAGCACAATTTCTTTTTGCATTAAAAATTCAGGGTAAAAAAGAAATAAGTTCAGCAGAATAGGTTCGACAAATAAATTTTTGCAAAGTTTATTCTGCATGATAAAATTTAATTTTGTAAGTTGAGCATAAAAAGTTTTGCAGTAGATAAATTTGACACAAGCAAATCTAACACACGTAAATTTCGACATAAGTTTTTGGACACAAAGCACGTTCAACACATGCTACTACAACATAAGCTGCGTTCAACACAACAAAACTCTACATGTTATAATAATTATTACCAAGAGATGGCGACAGTTTTATAGTTTTAAACTGATTTTTATTATGGGACCATACTGCTTTCTTTCGGAATGGGGTTTGGTTTTTCTGGAAATGGGGTTTCCAACAAAGTTTTTCCACACCTCTCAGCTGTTACGCTCGAAATTTCAAGAAAATTTTTGCCTCAATTCAAGCAAGAAATACAGCTAAATATAGCCAATGCTGAAATTTTGAACAGATATTTAACTGGATGTCTTATCAACTAAAACAGACTTTAGAAAAGCTTAAATTTTATTCTTCTCCCTTTTTTAACATTTATATGAAAAAAATCAAAATTACCAGCTAAATTTTCCAAGTATAGAATGTTTTAATTGTTATAAAACAATATTTATTTTCTTAATATTTAATTCTGTTTCATCTTAGTTCACGCCCAATTCTCTCTGGATAACGTAACATCAGCAACCAACCATAAATTTATATAAGTAAATAAAAAAGGATTAGACAATTGCACAGGTAGAAATCCTAATTTTTTTTTCAAATAAATGTTAAAAAAAAGGGAGCGGAATAAAATTTAAGGGTCGCTTTCTCGGAAATTTATTCGATATTATTATTTCTGAATAATATTTTACAAAAATTACGTAATGCATTATAAAATGCCAAGCAATTGGCACTATGGTTCCTCATTAAAAATATTTTTCGTTATTTTGTTATTTCAGAAGAAAATTTTCAAAAAATTAGGTATCAATAATAATTGAATATATTCGGTAAAAACAACAATTCTAGATATTATTAATTTCATGGAAAAAAATAAGGTATCACATCTAAGTTAAAAAAAATAAAGTAGTTTAAGATTTTTTGGTAAAAAAATTGTTGAATAACAAATAAGGTCTTAATACCATAATAGTTGTGAAATATCACCGGTAAAATGTAAGGGTGGTTTTTCTATTTTGAACTATTAACTGGACAATATTTCATTTTTTTATAAGCCCATTCTCTTCGAAAGGTAAGTGTTAATACTATAATTTATAAAATTTTAAATTATTTGCATTAAAAGTATCAGTATAAAAATATAAAAACACTTTTCAATTTTACCGTAAAATTAAAAAACACAATTACACTATTACATAATAAAAAAATTATAAAATTATAAACGATAATAAGCATATACAATTTCGTTACAAAAACTAAATTTTCTTATCTTTTAATGTCCAAAACTTTTGTGATAAACTTCTTTTCAACTAACGCAATTTTCAATCCAACATCTCGTTTCAAACGTAATTTTTTCTATATACAAAAATGATTTTAAGATTGTTAGTTCCTATATGATACTAGGAAATTTAAAATGGCTAAAGAAAGGGAATATGAAAATTCAGATTGAAATAAACAAGAATTTTATAAGAATATATTTTTCATACACTATTTATTAAATATATTATACAACAAATATATATTTATTAATTATAAATAAAAACTTTCTTATAAAAATATAAACATATTAAAAAAAATAAATTCTTCTTCAAATCATAACCATTACAGGTTTCTTTGATGGAATTTTGCAATACGGGCAACAATGAAACGATGTTCCATCATTGTTTAAATCTCGATTACTCTTGATCATATTTTCCCAATCTTCTGAACAAGATTCACAAACCTTTACATGACCACAATCATATTGCATACATTTCTCCTTTTTTCTGCACAAAAAGCAGTTCGTTTCCAACAAAATAATCTTTTGTACCTCTTCAAAATTCTCTGAAAAAAAAAAGAAAGATTAGCATTCTTGCATTTTTATCAATTGTATCTAAGAACAGCAGGACATCAATTAACGTAAAGTAAGTAACCCTGGCAGGGAAGTCAAATTCATACACTTTAAATTTTTTTTGTACTTAAACATTATACTGTTTTTAAGAAACTGAATCACATTACCGAAGCAACGTTTGCGAGACTAATAATCAAACAAAATTTTCACATTTCGTTCGATATTCGTCTCATTACGACACAGCAATAAGCTAAAAGTGCACTAGCAGCCAATATTTGCATCGCAAGCTTTTCTATATTGGATTTTCATAAAAATTTAATTAAAAACCGTGACTAATTTTCATTTATTTGCATTTTACTGGCGATGCTATCGAAAAATCGTTATTTACTTTTTTTTAACTGAAATTACCAATATTAGCTTAAACATTACCGAAGCAACGTTTGCGAGACTAATAATCAAACAAAATTTTAACATTTCGTTCGAAATTCGTCTCATTACGACTCAGCAATAAGCTAAAAGTGCACTAGCAGCCAATATTTGCATCGCAAGCATTTCTATATTGGATTTTCATAAAAATTTAATAAAACACCGTGACTAATTTTCATTTATTTGCATTTTACTGGCGATGCTATCGAAAAATCGTTATTGACTTTTTTTAAAACTGAAATTACCAATATTAGCTTAAACATTACCGAAGCAACGTTTGCGAGACTAATAATCAAACAAAATTTTCACATTTCGTTCGAAATTCGTCTCATTACGACACAGCAATAAGCTAAAAGTGCACTATCAGCCAATATTTGCATCGCAAGCTTATATATTGTTCTTAAATGTTAAAATTAAATATAACCGCAGATGAATATTTAACGTTCTTTTATTCTTGTTTTTGCGATTCGACTTTGTTCGGATAATGATTTTCTGAGTTTCGAAAATCAAATTTCACAAGTTTATCGACTGTTAGTCAATACCTAAAGTATACGCAAACATGCTATTACCGCAAATTTATTTGCAAATTCTAGTAAACAAAAAGCTTGTTCCAATTTACGACCTCTTAAGAAACAAAAATTTTAACCATATTAACGTACTACAAAAAGAATACTTTGCTTTTTGGGTAATAAAAAGATATTCGCGTTTTTTTCCAGACGAACATTTTAAGAAACATTTTTTTTTTTTGATATTTCATTGAATCTCAAACAGCTATGGTATAATACAATTAACAATGGCTTACTGTTACCCTGAAATTTATAAGTGTATACAAACCATCAATTCAATTAATTTTAGTTAAGGTAGCTCTATCATGATGAATATGAAAATTGTAACAAAATTTTAGCCACAAGTTGTCCAAATTTTTGAGAATAACGAGGTCATCATTCTAAATAAATACATGCGTTCTTATCAGAGAAATTTTTAACCTGAACTTTTAAGACAGAAACCAAAGAGTGAATGAATGAAACTGTTGACGTTTTAAATTAGAGAATGTATAGATTCAGATTAAATTTTGCTATTTCCTTGTAGCCATAAAAAATTCTAAATATTTCCGCGTATTAATCCGCTTCCATTTTGTTAAAAAATACTTTTTTTAAAATAAAACAATTATGTCAAATAAAAATAATTGTACTAGTTTTAACAAGTTTGCTATAAATATTTTGAATGCTTAACATTAAATAAAACTTCAATCTTGGGCGTGGTCAGAGATTATTATTATTGTAAAGAGAGAGCCACCTTAACTCATATTACTGACGTAAATTTTTTTATTTCTTTAGAAACCAATCTCTTACCGAACTCTAAATGGAATGCTTTTGTTTTCAAAATTTACCATTTCCCAGTTAATCATAAAAAAAATTAGGCACAAATTTACAAAAGCAAATAAAAGAATGTTAATTGGGTTTAATTAATTAATAATTTCATCAGCGAAGACATATACAGTAATGACTTTTTTAAATATAAAAAAAAATATGAGCTACATTTTTCGAACACTTAAAAAAAGTTTGCTTTAACTTTCAGGGACCAGCAAGAAGTATTTCTTTCATGGCTCAGTAAAAAACTGAATCCTACTTCTTTACGTTAATTGATGTTTAATTTAACAGAATAACAAAATCATTTAAAAGCACAACAATGCTATGTAGTAACTGAAGCAAAATATGTTCATAATAAATTTATTTTGATTTCTGCAATATGCATTAAGGCGTTTGCAGTCTATTTACTTTTGATAACAGACTTGAATTTAAAATTTTAAATTTGTATTTTACGCAAGTAATTAGTAATTTAATGAAAATTATGAAAATAAGATGTAATTATCAGGGTGTCGAAATTCGTGAGTTTACTAAAGAATATAAATAAAAAATGTATTAGTTTTTAATGTAATAAGTTTTAAAACATCATTAATGAACACAATTCTTGAGGAATCAACGGTTATTTACGATCAATGATTTAATTTTAAATACAGTTTAAAATATAAAGTTTATATACAGTTTATTAGTGTATATTATTCATATATATTATTATAGACAATTATTATATCATTCATATTCATTTTTTTGCAAAAACAGTGTCACGTGGTCGTTTATACCGACTGAAGTAAGAATTCACCAACTTTTTTGTCTTAAAGTTTGTATTTTTAAAAGTTGTTTACCACACCCCATAAACATTAACAAAATTTAAAGTTGAAAAAACATTTGTGGCTAAAATGTGACAAAAAAGCGTTTACCTTTCCTATCAAAAACTTGGCGTTTAAGCTAAAGAAATGCATGAATTTTTATTTACTTTTTTTTTAATTATGTTTTTCATTTAATCTTAGATGTATCAACATTTTTTTAATCTTAACTTTAGATCTTTAATCTTAACTTAACTATAGATGACATTTTAGTTGAAAATATAGCCAAAGTTCTCTTGTTTATTTTAAAAAATCATAAAAAGTCGCTGCTGTACTTTAAGAAATAAGCAGTTTTAAGTACAATAATAAACATTTTTTAAATTTACTAAGTTTTTATTACAATAGCAATGTTTCCCAAAATTTAGAACACTAAAACAAGATTTTTATATTACTTTTTTTAAATCTATTTTTGCAAATAAAATGAAACTGAGCCATATATATTATTATATATAATATATTATATACAGATATTACCTTTATCTATAACAAAAAAAGTCAAATGTCCAAAACTAAAATCGAGGCGTGTATGCTGTTTGGTACATTCTAATAAAATACATATCCAAAACCACGTCAATAAATAATTAAGGTTTCTCCATAAGATCATTTGGTTCTAACCGTTACAACTTTAAATTAACTAATATGTTGCAATAATAAAAGTAATAATTTAATCGTATAAAAATTTAATTTTTGCGAGTTTACAACAGACTAACAGTCAAAAAAAAAGAATACTGATTTTATTTGTCATCTCACTTTTTTAAATTAAATATGAACATACTTTGAACTTCATAAAATAAAAGTCAATTTTACACTTCAAGTAAGATGTACGCTTAAAATTTTAAATAAGAATATTAAATATTAAAAGAAAATTTGAAACAAATTGGTAGTATAAAATGTTTTAAAGGTTATTTATCAAAAAGCATACATCAAACTTTAAACTGTCAAATTGATTTAAATTTATAAAAATTGTTACTACCTCTCATTGCTTTCAATTCTGCCTGTAGATTCTCGATGACGTTTGCTCTATTATCTTTTACAGAGCTTTCAGCAATATTAATTGAATTATGAACACTGTTGTTTTGTAAAGATATACTTTCAGCATTCTTCTTTCGATTTTTTTTCTTTTGGTTCTTTCCTAAAAAAAAATTCTTTATTCATTAACTGGCATACATTTCCTTTTTTTCATACATTTATTCAAATTATTTTTTTACGTACCCATTTTTTTTTTTGGAGCAATGACTTCCGTATTGGAAGGAATTATTTTTTTATTCTGTTTTGCTTTCAATCTCTTAAGCCTATTTCTTTTTTGATTTTTTGTCAACTTTGTTGGAGTTGATGTAACGACATTAACGGGGATAGGCTCAACTGAAATATTAAAAAATTACTTATAAACGTTGAAATAAAATTAAAAATATAATTCAAAACTAATTTTTTCTAATAAATTAATACCAGTATTATTAAAGCTGTGAGATGAAATTCTTTCTTGGAAGTGATTCCCTGAAAGTATTTCATCATTTTCATCATTTTCAGAATTTAGTGACAGGCTGCTTTCATCTAAAATTCATATTTCATTATTAACGTTTTACGACTTCATTTATTATAAAAATTATTTAAATGTTAATAAAAATAAGACCTTCCGAATCATCAGCGACATATGCGCCCTGATCTTGACTTCCTGCAAGTGCGAGATCATGTTGATCAATTATCATTTGTGCGTCTCCTAAAACGAATTTACGTATTAAAACTTTTTTAATCATGAAAGTATAAATATATTAGCAACATCTTACCAATGGCTGGTACTAAACTGTTCACTTCATCTGATAGATTATTTCTTTCTGCATTATCCAACATAATTTCATCTGACTCCAAGCTACTTTCAGAAAAATTATCGTTTTCCCTATCCACGTCAATAATTCCTAAAATGACAGGTAATTCAATATAAACATGATAATCAGAAAAATTGTAACATAATTCTTACCTTGTTGATTTGCTACATTATTTACACCCGATGCTTCATCTGCAGATTCATATGGCAATTCCATATCTTCTTCTGCCGATTCACTTAATTCTGAGATGCTCAATATTTCATCAACTAAACTTTCATTTTGTCTTGGATGGTTTGTTTCTAAAAATTTGATTATTTTAAAAACAATTATAGCTACAATATTTATTAGCAAATTATGATTCAGTAATAAATAAAAATTGTTACCATGTCTATTGATTATATTAAGCAGGCCTGCTTGAAAATCTTCCAAACCCCCAGTTGCAGTGTCAGCGTTTGCTTCTTGATTTTCAAAATTATACGGTTCTTCAGCTAAAAAACACCAATGAGGTTAATTTTCAATAAATGAACTTACAAAAAAATGTGGTTCTTAAATAAACAACGATTTTTAATTTCAAGTAATTATAAGAAAAACTTTATTACTTACGGAGTATGGAAAACGTTTCAATTAAACTATTTCTAAATTCAAGTAGTTGCCTTTGACCTTCATTATCGTCTCTGAATTGATTAATTTCCGGTTCATACTCGCTATCATATATACGGTCTGAAAATAAAAAAAATATGAAAAAAACGTTCAAGTACTTAAGTTACATTATTAAATTATATTTCATTGGATTACTTCTGTATTTTTTCTCCCACACTTGACTCATCATTTCGTGAATAAATTCGTCTAATGTTATTCTGCAATAAATTTATGCTTATTACATCCGAATCATAAAAAAATTATTTAATTGTATAATCCTCGGCCGTAAACAAAGAATGACTTAAATCGCAGTTTACCATCCTAGGCTTCGCCTCGGAAGGTAATTTACGTGCGATTTCGGCCATTCTTTATTTTTCTGGCCTAGGACCGTAATATACTATTTTTATTTTTCTTCACCTTTCCCGGTCGAATTTCCATTCAGCCTCTGCTTTGGCATCTTCTGCATCTACACTCTGTTTGCGTCGTCTTTTATGAATTCTTTTGTGTCGCTTTATTACTCTTTTGCAATCGGTGTCATAACTTTTAAGGACTTTTAATAATTTATCTATAATTTTAAATTATTTTCTTGTTAAAATATTTCAAATTATTCTAATATGATATTTTAATATAATATTTTTTTCAAACCAAGCATAAGCCAAAGTTCCGGGTGTGAACCAATTTTATCGTTCAGTTCGCGGTGGTAACGCTCACACAGATTATTAGTGGTTATTGGCCTTTTATTGACACTTATGATTGTCTTCAGCGGGACCCACGTTCGCTTCATGTACAATTCAAATCTTCTCAGCTTTTCTACTTGCTCACTGATTTCTGCGATATCATCTCTAAGTTTCTGGAAACCTTTGTCAAATTTCTCAGCTGGTAGGTACGCTAAACACTGGGCATAGTGAGATACTTCGTCGTAACCTTCGACCCCAATTTCTTTCCATTTTTTCACAACGGCCTAAAAATAAATTTCATACACGCGATGTTACTTTAATGCTTCGACATTCTATTTTAAAATTTAAATTGTTTCGTATTCGTTTAAGTTTTTTTATTCTAACATAAAGAATTTTCATAGCAAAGGGTCGGATTAAGCAGGGGCGTATCCAGAAATTGGTTTTTGAGGGTGCGATTTAAAATTTTTTGTCAGATGCCCCTAAAATGGGCTTACAGCGCCCTAAAATTTTTGTAATTTTTCTTACTAGCGGCTCGAAAATCCTTTTTTTCGCCCCAAGACACGATAATAAAAACGCGTTTTCTACTCACTGAGAAAGAAAAATTGCGTTTTTTCAATGGAAGCAAAAAAATTATGCCACATATCGCAATTTAGCATCCTTGACGTCAACTGAAATTCAAATAATTTCAATTTAAAACCTTTCAATAATTTTAAAAGTAAGGGAATAGGATGTTTTCAATTATTTAGAGTAATCAGTTTTTTAGATTATTTTTAGAGTTTTAGATTTTTAGTTTAAATTTTTCAATTATTTAGAGTTTCAGTTATTTAGAGTATTTAAGCTGTTGGAAATTTTGGTAACTTGTCAATAAAATTTCAAACAATTGTTTTCTGAGTAAACTCCACTATCAATTTACAATTTACTGAAATAAATTATTTCTATAAATTCGCTTCAACATTCAAACACTATTTACTCTTGAAAATTGAATATAAAATAAAAAAAAGTAGATTAGCTGCCCAAAATGATGACAAAAGATTTCTTTCGTTGATCGTTTTTTTTTTTTTTTAAGACCTTTTTTATGTTAAAAATTTTACTTCATCTTGAAAGATAATTTGAAAATATTCAAAATTTATGTATCTTACTAAATAATTGACAGCTACGGGGTCTATTAAGATTCTTACAATTAATGTTTTAAGACTGCTTCTGAGTAAATCGCTATTATCATCATTAAATTTTATTCTCTTTTATTTATTAAGTTAAGTTTCAAAGGTATTACTTATTTTACAAAGGTTCAGGGGTTGATTACAAATTTTCGTAGAAATTACAATTACCGATATAATTTTTTTTTTTAAGTTCATTTTGGAAAATATTATTTACAATTAAATTATAAAGTTTCATAGTATTTTAAAATTAAAGAAAACGTATCAAAAAAGATGAGGTTGTTGGTTATTTTACGAATTTCTATGCGTTTTTTATTACATTTATGAAAATAATGTCAATAAAGTTTGTAAAACTAATTGGAAATGCAATCTTTAAGTTGGTACTTATTCATCAGATTTATTAAGTTTCGTCGCTCTGTGTAATCTGCACACTAATTTTTTTTAAGTTTAAGAAAATTTTCATTAGTAATTTATTAAGTCGGTGACAAAGGTAAAAAATAATGTATTTTAGCTTGAGGCAAAATTCGTGAAACGATCATCACTTACCAGGTTGACCTCTCGAAACTTAACAGCGGGTTTACGGGGGAGTTCACACATCAAAAATATGAATACTTAAATTAATTGCTTAAAAATGCTTCAGTTATAGTCACATTGTGGAAGGTACTTTTTTTTAATGTTTCGTTTTCATTGGTTTGTCTGATTTTCCCGAGGATTTTCAGAAAAACGAACACCAGTCTAATGGCTTTAGTGGCAAATTTTAATACGTGGCCTATACTGCAAAACATATTTTTAAAGCTTCTATGTGTGCTACTCAGAGATTTCTTTTAAAAATGACAAAAAAAAATGGAGAAACACCAAGGAGGTTTCATTGGACATAACTTGGGTAGACTTAAAGACCTACGGAGCTGAAATTTGCCCAAAAGCTTATATTTTAGATGTGTAAACTCCCCCCTAAATCAGCGGATAAGATTTGAGAGGTCAACCTGGCATGTGATGACCGTCTTTCACGAATTTTACCTCCCTTAAAAATCCTAAAACTTAATATTATTAACGCTTTGTTGCATGCTCTCATAATTTTTTTCAACCCCATCGACCATCATCAGGGTCAAAGCAGTTAACGAAATTACATAAAACCGGTGTAAAATTAAAGAAAAAAAGTCCACTGGTGACATCGAAAATTTTACTGTCGCACTTTATAGTATTCGATTCGGCACTAATTCTTGCGTATTCTCTTACATTTTTATTCAAAACGGAGGTATCTTAAAAATTTTATTAAATATTTTTGAAGCTGGTTAAAAAATTTTTTTAACTTTTTTTATTTTTTATGGTATTTCAAATAATATATTTGTGTGTCTGTGTGGGTGTACGTTTCATCATCAGGGTCGAACCAATGAACAGTCAAAATGAAGTGTCAAAATATTGAAAAAAAAGTCTGCTCGTGACATAGGCCATAGTTTTGTGACTCATTATTAACGAAAAATTAAGAATACAGGTCGTTTTAGCATAAATATATGGAAAAATATTACTTTCACAAAAAAAAATGATTATTATCATTTTGCAAGAAGACAAAATTGGTAAAATTTTGAGAACAAACAGAACCGTTGAAAATAAACAGAAAAAAAGTTATGGGCAAAATAAACTTTTTTTTAATTTTTTAAGAAATTTTAAACGAAAAGTCATAACACTTGCTCCTAAATATGTCCAGTCATTTTTAGCCCTATCGAGTAATATCGAGCAGCGTGAACATTATTTAATTTTAACAGCCAATTTTTTTAGTATTCATTCCAAGTTATTTATATTTTAATTTTTTGGTTTAATTTTTCATCTGTAAAAAGATTTGCCTATTTTATGTTTATAACGGTTAATTCTCTTTTTTTTCAGGCTAAATTTTTAAAAAATTGTTTTTTTCTTTTTTTCAACAATTATATACAATTTTCAAAAAAAACCACTGTACATTAATTATGTAACCTAAAATTAGCTAAAAAAAGGTAAAACAAACCGCTGAGGGTGGGTCAATTGACTCCTCTGACCCCCCCCCCCCCCCTATATCCGTCTTTGGTATTTTTATTTACATTTTTTAACATGTTTTTATTATAACTTTTTTTTATAACTCTTAGCTTTTTCTTTCATTGCGTCAATTCCGAACATGACTTGACTTTTTACGGCGCTGAAAAATCGAAGGGCAAATCGAAGAACAGGATATCTGAACGTTAATTGTTATAAGAACGTTACTTGCTCTCTTTTTATTTCAAGAAATACATTCGACTCATAGGAAGCATACGAGCTTGGGTATATCAATGGTTATTTCTTAGTGTATAATCTGTTCCTAATAGAATGTCGTTTATTATTTTTCAAGAATAAAAAATCGGTATTTTTTATTTTTAAATTGAAAGATTTAAAAAATAAAAATTTTAATTACGATTTAAAAAATTTTTTTTTTAATAATTTGGGGTACTTTTAACCGCTAGGGTTGTAAATATTGTTACTTTTTCGGCTGTAAAACGAAAAAGGGCAACAAAAAAATTTAGTTGAGGTGCTAATTGCATTAATTTCATATATACGATAAAATATTTTCAAAAAATTGATCCAAATACAAAAAAAATATTCTGAGGTTATGTTTTTTTTATTTTTTTACACGTTTAGAGTAAAAACGATAATTCTAGACGTTAATACTAGACATGAAAAAAATTAGGTACCACCTTAAATTAAAAAAAAATTATCGTGTTTTTTTAATTTTTTTATGTAAAAAATTTTGAAAAAAAAAAGAATACTCAATAAATTACGTGTCGGATTGGAGACAACGAGTACTTTCATAGAAATAAATGAGGTATTACATCCAAATTAAAAAAAAAGTATATCAAGATTTTTTGGTGAAAATATTTTGAAAAAAAAAAATTTGGTCTTAATGGCGGCCATTCATTGCTCATAAGCGCTGATGGCAATCCGTGCTAATTTTTCAAAATCAGAAAATCCGAAACCCAAGGTTCAATGTTAAGAATTAAGAATTTAAAATAACATTAAAAAATGGCTAAGTCAGAAGTCAGAAAGTGCAAAGTAGAATTCTTAAAATATCCGAATGAAAAATTCTATTCAATGAACCAAATATTATAATTTTAAGAAATTGCAAAGCCCGGAATTAAATTTTTCCGAATTAAAAGTTGTTCGATTTAATGCAAAACTATGAAATATTAAGCTTTATACGAATTCCGGAAAATGATTAAAAAGAAACAAAATTTTTCATTTAGGACTTTATTATTTTTTGTTAAATGCTTTTCTTCAAATTACTTACTCCAATTTATACGGATTTTTTAAAAATATATTTCTAAAATAAAAAAATTCTAGAACCTATAATAATTTGTTTGAAAAAAACTTTTCTGTTCTTTAAAAATCTGAATTCAGACCCGGATTGCCATCAGCGCCTACGAACAATAAATGGCTGTCGTCTTAATGTCATATTGGTTGTGAAATATCACCGGATAGAGCCATACATACACACACACACACACACACACACACACACAGACTTTTTTTAAAAATCGGTTTTTTAGCTTACTGAGGTCTAGAAACGTACTTGTATGTCAAAAAATCAGAAATCAAAATTCATTGTTAGCAATGATCAAGTTTTATAACCTTTAGGAATTTCGAAATCTTTAAATTTTCTAATTTAATGTAATCTTTTCTTATGCTTTTGGAATTCAACAAATTTATAAGAACTTCGTAGCCACTTATGAATTGTAATGTAAATTAAATGAAATACTTTAAAAAAATAGTTTTTAAAAAATACCTACCTTGGGAAAAAAAGTCAATATAATTCTAACATTCCAGACAAAGAAAACTATAGAAAAATTTGTTTTTAAAAATTTACCTTATTTATATAAGTTTATGGATTTAGGATAATTTATATTTCAGGATTTATTGTAATTTCGTTTTTTGGATTTATTACCGTTATGAGTGAACATGTTCAATGCTCGTTGGTTGTGTATAGTTAAACAAACCGGAAATTCAAAAAAAAAGCATCAGTTATTGTAATTGTAATAATATAATAAGTAATAAATAAAATTATTAAATGGTGAATATCCTATCCTAAATATGGGTTAGTCATCGATTCGGTAACTATGTACATTGCTATCGCTAAAAGAGTCATTCTGATTGGCTTATACAAATTTCATTGTTGATAGGTTAAAATTAATTTTTTTATTGTTTATATTATGTTTTTATTATTTTTGAGGTTAGTTAGTTAGTTGAGTAGTTGATATCAATGGTGATAAATACCTGCTTGTAGTGAAATAGACAGCCGTGAATTTCCACTTCGCCATGAAAAAAATTTTTAAGAGCTAATATAGCTGCCTTTTCAAAATCAATCGTGAAATGTTTTATTTGCCCCTTGATCTCTGGTATTATTTCAAAAATTTTTGTTAAAATGGCTTCAAATGTATAATGTGTTCGGCGATTGCTTAAAACGACAATAGCTGGAAATGCCTGAAAATAATTAGTAATTAAGTTTTCTTTTCATACATTTAAGTAATACGTAAAAGGATTTTATTTCAATATTTTATAGTTAATTACCGAATCGCATTTCCTATAATGAATCGTGTACAAGTGGGAAAACTTTGGATGATGTGGCAACACCTGAAAATAATAAATTAACAAAATTTAATTATAAGCATGTACTTTATTTGATTGAATAAAAGTTATTTAAAAAAATTTTAAGCAAACTTTACTTGGAATGTTCCATCCATAAAAAAATGATCGATGGCATTCTTCTTATTTTTTAGCATTCCAAGACTGTGGTCAGTTATAAATATTAAGCTCGTAGACTGATCCTGTGGACAGTAGACAGAACCACGATAAAAACTTTTCATTGGAGCGTACTCTGTAAGTAATTCTGCAAGATGTGGAACGTCTTTTGGATTCTTTGGCCTGTATTGTAACCTGGCCTGTCTCATTTTATAAGCCACATCTTCATATTTTATTTCGTCCAGAATATCAGTAAAACTAAAATTGAATACCAATTAATATTAAAATTACATAAATAATATAAAAAAGCAAAAAAAATTTCTTACCGTCCATCGGGTTTTAAAACGTCGTTAAAAATGTCGATTAATTTTTCGTTGCACTCTCCAGCTCGCTTATACAATTCCGCCTTACATTTTCTTATTTTGAGATAAGAAGAATCCGGGATGCAATTTGTTTCGCATTCATGTGGCTTAGAGACATGATTTTTATTTACTGAAGTTAGGGAATTTTTTTCGAGTCTTATTGAAGCCTTACACCCCTCGGAATCTCTTTGAACGCATCTTAGAATGTAACCATTGCGTAAAGTTGAATTGCTGTCTTTATGATAAAGCAGCCCTTTGTAATAATACACCGTTGAACCATTCCTTGAACCAAGCAATTTTTTAACTTTCGTCATCTTTTTTTCTTCAAATAAGTCCTGTAAGTTATAAAAAAAAAAAATACTTTTTTATTTTTTAACCAAGTTTCGGTTTTTCCAAGTCTTTTTTATTACACTGAGAAAAACGTTTCTTTGATTCAATGGTATATATCATTAATTTGATAAACTGATTTCATTGAAATGTAGCAATGAAATATTTCATTAATTTAATGATATATATTATTAAAATTATTTCAATGAAATATAACTTTAGTTTAATGACTTATTATTTTTTTTTTAAAGAAAATAAAATATTAAGTTTTTTTAACCATGTGAGTCAGTTATTTTTTTACTTAATATTTTAAACGCTGTTTTTATCGAATGAAGTTACGATGACCGCATATGTGTATTATTTAGTTTTTAATTTGTATCCCCCGTGTATTCGCCTATTATTGTTTCGCTATATTATATATTATTCGCACGCGCGCTTCGTATATCATGTAATAAAATTTTGATCCTTATATAGTAAAGGAAAGTCAATTTTATGACTTGCGAGAGTGATATTCTTAGAGCGACATCTGCTTATAACAATTATATCAAAATTTTAAAGTAAATAATTAAATTTAAATAATTGAATATCATTTTTTTAATTAGTTTTAATATTTTACAAATTTTGTTTAAAAAAAGAAATTAGTAAAAAAGTATAGGTGAATATAAAATTTGTGAAAAAAAAATATATAATTAAATAAAAAAATTACAAACAGTTAATTTTTTTTAATAATTAATTTATTTATTTTTTTATGTATCAAAGATTAAAATTAAATGGAAAGAAAATCATATCAACATTCTAAATCTATGAATGACAAGATGCATATAATAAAAACAATTAATTAAATTCTTTACAAAAATTATAAAAAGCAACTACGTAATTTCTCTCAAAACAATAAGGCAGTATCCAGAATTGGACTTTCTCAAAACTATTTTTTTTTTTAGTCAATGTTTAAAATTATATCTGAAATATTTAAATTCTCTATCACTACTAGGAAAAAAAAATTAACAGTTGCATCTTTCCCAGTTAGCGGTAGCAAAGAACTGGTTTTAATATACTATCTGAGATAGTGAAAAACTGAACTAACAAAAATTAGAAAACCATTCTTGGTTCCTATTCTTCTATTCAATGATTATAACTAATTCTGATAATTTCAATATTCTATCTCTTTTGGTAGAAAAAATATTCATATCATTATGTATATAGCATTCAAGTTAACGATGCCGAAGGACTATAATATAGTCTTTACAGACACTATCTGAGATAGTGAAAAACTAAACTAATAAAAACCAGAAAACCATTCTTGGTTCTTCTTCTTCTACTCAATGATTGGAACTGCTTCTGATAATTTCAATATTCTATCTCTTTTGGGAGAAAAAATATTCATCATTTTATATAGCATTTAAGTTGATATAAAATTATGAATATTTTTTCCAGCCATCAAGTTGATATTAAATTATGGATATTTTTTCTCCCAAAAGAGATAGAATATTGAAATTATCAAAAGTAGTTCTAATTATTGAGTAGAAGAAAAGGAACCAAGAATGGTTTTCTGATTCTTATTAGTTTAATTTTTTAGTATCCAATAGTTTCTTAAAAAACTAGTCCTTCGGTATCGTAAACTTAAATGCTATATAAAATTATGGAGATTTTTTCTCCCAAAAGAGATAGAATATTGAAATTATCAAAAGTAGTTCTAATCATTGAGTAGAAGAAAAGGAACCAAGAATGGTTTTCTATATTTTATTAGTTTATTTTTTCACTGTCTCAGATAGTGTCTATAAAAACAGTTCTTTGCTACCGCTAACTGGGAAAGATGCAACTGTGAATTTTTTTTCCTAGCAGTAATAGAGAATTAAAATATTTCAGATATATCTAAGGATTGACTAAAAAAGAAAAAAAAGAAAAATAGTTCATAGTTTTTTACAATTTAAGATCAAGTCTTATAAAACCAGTCCTTTGGTATCGTTAACTTGCTATATGAAATGATGAATATTTTTTCTCCCAAAAGAGATTCAGAAACAGCAGCGTTTCCACCATTATATATTAACATTTTTTTTTTTTAAATTAAAACTTCATTTTCTTTAATTATTGGCATACTCCATAAACTCTGTTATTAAAGTATACCGTTGGCGCTGTCTCTCTCAGTGAATTCTGAGTTGCGCAGTACAGTCTAAAATTACTGAATTTAAAATATTATTAATTTAATGAAATATTTCATTGATTCAATAACTATACTATTAATTTAATAGAATATTTCATTGCTATATTTCAATGAAATCAAACCTATTAAACTAATGGAATATTTGTCTCATTGTATGATAAAGTTTTTCAAGTTAAAAAATACAACAGTAATTAAGGGGGTAAGGGTATAAAATGCTTTGCTTTACAACTGATTATTGACAGTGGTTGTAGATTTGGTATCGTAAAACAATTTTATAATAATTGGTTAAATATTGAAAAAACCGCATTGGCCCAAAAGGACCACTGTGGCCCAAAAAGACAACATTGGCACAAAAGGACCACATTGATCCAAAAGGTCCATTTTGGCCCAAAAGGACCACATTGGCCCAAAAAAACCACATTGACCCAAAACGTCCATTTTGGCCCAAAAGGTCCATTTGGCCCAAAGGGCTCAGGCGACAACGGCGACGTCAGCGGCAGCGTTTATAACTTTATAATATATAGAGATATACATAAATATAAATATATTTTAGGAAATTTAAGGGTGAAGGCCTAATTTTTAATTGAAAAACCCGTGATTTTCGTGATCAGCGACCTAAAAAACCCTTGTAGACCAAATCTTGGAGGGATAGAGCGAAAGTAGAGAAAACACCACTTTTACGAGTAGTTTTGGCTAATTTAAGGGTGAAGTTACGTTTTAATTGAAAATACATCAATTTTTGTGATCAGCGACCCAATAAACCCTATTAGATAGAATTTTGGAGGGCTAGAGCGAAAGTAGCGAAAACACCCTTTTTAGGGGTAGTTTTGGCCACTTTAAGGGTGAAGGGGTAATTTTTCATAGTTATAACTTCCATATTCGTGATCAGCGACCCCAAAAACCCTTGTAGACCAAATCTTGGAGGGATAGAGCGAAAGTAGAGAAAACACCACTTTTACGAGTAGTTTTGGCTAATTTAAGGGTGAAGTTACGTTTTAATTGAAAATACATCAATTTTTGTGATCAGCGACCCAATAAACCCTATTAGATAGAATTTTGGAGGGCTAGAGCGAAAGTAGCGAAAACACCCTTTTTAGGGGTAGTTTTGGCCACTTTAAGGGTGAAGGGGTAATTTTTCATAGTTATAACTTCAATATTCGTGATCAGCGACCCCAAAAACCCTTGTAGATCAAATCTTGGAGGGCTAGAGAAAAAGTTGCAAAAACACCCCTTTTAGGGGTAGTTTTGACTAATTTAAGGGCGAAGTTACGTTTTAATTGAAAATACATCGATTTTTGTGATCAGCGACCCAATAAACCCTATTAGATAGAATCTTGGAGGGCTAGAGCGAAAGTAGCGAAAACACCCCTTTTAGGGGTAGTTTTGGCTAATTTAAGGGTCAAGCCCCAATTTCTCATAGAAATAACCCCGATTTTCGTGTTCAGCGACTCAAAAAACCTATAGTAGACCAAATCTGGTGGCGGCTACAAACAATACCACCCCCCCCCCCGTGATTTGACTAGAGTATATATAAATATATATAATATAAATATATATAATATAAATAAAATCGCATGCCTACAAGACGTTCTCGCCCTTTTTTTTTTATTTAAGCTACCACGAAAAATAATATGTTATAATACCGTAATTTTAATTGTTAGGTGAAGAACCTTAACTCGAAATTTTATAAAACAGTAAGACTCCAGCTTTCTGCATAGTTGCGAAAACGGTGTATCTTACAGTACTAGGGGTGAAAATGCTTGCGATGCGAGTAAAGAGTAAAAGTATAATAAATATTAAGTGAGTTTTTTACTGGCCTTGTAATAATTAAACAAAACCAGGGCAAAAATTTATTAAATTCCAAAAGAAGCAATTATTTGTAATGTATATTTAATGTGACATAAATTTAAAAATAATGTATAATCAATTTCAACAGCGATTAGGGCGCGCGACTAAGTTAACGACGTATGTCAGTGGAGTGACAAAGAGATATGGTTCTTTTCGAACCTTCTAACCTCTTTCCCCTCTCCGTTTTTTAATCTCCGAATAAACAATAATCTCTAAAGCAGCAAGTTAAGCCAATTTTCAAACTTTAACTTATACGAACAAGTTTTTAAATCACATTTTAATTTCAATTTTAAATTAATTGCAAGAAAAATTTAAAAACTAGATACGATTGAGATAAACAAAGACAATTTGAAAATGCGCACTTATTGCAAATATGATACAGCCACTTTATTATCGAATGTGTCATTCTTTCTTTTTTTTAGAAATTTAGTTTAAATATTTTAAAATAACGCTTACCGAAGTAACTAATTTATTCATTGAAAAAAATTTTAAAATATCTTTACCTACATTCCCGAGCGAACCTGTCCGACGGATTGCCACCATAAGTAACGCGGCGAAACGGCGGCCCGTCGGAGGCCCTCCTTAGGGCCGCCGGTTCGCCGCGTGACTTATGGTGGCAATCCGCCCGAAAGGTTCGCTCGGGTTTAAAAGTAATTGTAATTGACATTTTAAAATGCCGTTTTGGAAAAAATTGTACAGAAATTATAAGGAAGGACGCCATGTATTTGGGCGGGGTCCATTTAATTTGAAACTAATTGCATAATGCGTTATATTTTGTTTTAAAGAAATTAAACATCTAAATATTTTAAATATTTTTATCACAATCCCTTCATGTATAATTTTTTACTAAAAACAGGCAATTTTATAAGCTGTTCCTGCAAACACAATATATAAATAACGCGCAATATACTGTTCAAGAAACATTTTCTTGCGTGCGCGCCAATTTTTTTTTTTTTTTACAATGCAAGAAAAAAACTACATGATGGATTAATGATTAATTATTAACAAATTAATAATAATATTAATTAATTAAATAACTACCTGATTAATTAAAAATATGAATCAGCCTATCCTTCAGATAACAGAAATCACTCTTTGAAACTTCAGAAGCGTCTTTTTGTGTAAAAATCAGAAAAACACGTGAACGGCAAAAATGAATTCAGCACTTGTTTCTTTTGGTTTTACTTTTTAGTCCTTTTGAGCCATTTATAAACATTAATAAATAAAACCATTTAATTGACAAAAAAATAAGCAAACATTGTTAATATTGGACACGCGATATAAAAAAAAAGTTAATAATAAAAAAAAGTATCTAAAAATCAACGCCGATATTAACACTCACACTCCGATTTAAAATGTAATAATTATTTAAATATAAAATTATTACACAAAAATAAATTTTTAACACAAATTCTAATAATTATTTAAAAAAATTTTTTATTTAAAACTAAAAAAAGCGATTTTTCAAAACGTCTTATCACTCTGAATGTTTAAAACAAACTACTCGCGCGAAGCCGCTATTCCGCATAGAGGGCGTTAATTATGACTCCCGAAAGAGAGGGAGAAGCAGCTACTATAAAATTAATTTTGTACTAAAAATTCATAATCTTTTCGCTTTTTAAAGCTTATTAATTATTTATTTTTTGTGCATTTAAAGAGAGATAATTTTCAAGTTTTTTTAAACTGTAATATTTACACACTATTAAATTTTTTATTATTTAACGCTTTCTTTATTATAGTTGTTTTTTCGCAAACAGTGGGATAAAAACAAATTTTACATGATTGCATGATTATATTTACATGCTTTATTTATTTATTTAAAAATTAATAACCAAATAAATATAATAAATACTCCTCCCAGTTTTGACACTTCAGATTGTAAGAAGGTAAAAACTATGAAAAAGCGAGTTTAAATTAAGTAGCATCGGTTTTTCCAATTTTTTTTTTTTTTTGTTCTCTATACTCACATTATTTTGTATTTCCCAATTTATGTTTTAATTTATTCACAAAAATAAAATAACAATAGATTGGAATATATTAAATTTTTTTAATTTTTTTTTAAATAAAATTTTTAAACTTTTTTCAAAATTTAAAAGCAAATAGCAAAATATTTATTTATTAAAAAAAAATAGAGTTAGCAAAATTTGAATGGTGAAAATCGGTTAATATTAACCATTCAAATTTTAAATTCTTAATTTACAAAATTGAAATTAATTAAAATTTTTCATGGTTAATATTAACCGATTTTCACCATTCAAATTTTGCTAACTCTATTTTTTTTTAATAAATAAATATTTTGCTATTTGCTTTTAAATTTTATACAAAAAAAAATTTTTTAATTTAATAAATTCAAATCTATTGTTGTTTTATTTTTGTGAATAAATTAAAATATTATATTGAAATATACTCCCGTTCAGAATACAAAATACTATTACATACTTTTTATTTAATTATTTAATAATTATGCAGTAATACAAGTAAAATAAATTGGGAATACCTACAGTATTTCAATTTTTATGCTACATCCCGAGCGAACCTGTCGGGCGGATTGCCACCATAAGTTACGCGGCGAAACGGCGGCCCGTCGGAGGCCCTCCTTAGGGCCGCCGGTTCGCCGCGTGACTTATGGTGGCAATCCGCCCGACAGGTTCGCTCGGGATATTATTTAGGTTTCATTAATCTGTGTAATCGCAATCATACTTTTCCCAAGCTCCAAAGATAATTCTCCATAAGAGCAATGTTAAACCACCTTATCTTATTTCTTTATTAAATTATAATATCATGTAGTAAAAGTTGTAAAATAAAGTTTATTTCATTTCTTAAAGACTTTATCCTTTTATTGTACAGGTTTCATTAATTTCTGAAATCATAATTTTTAACAGATGTAACACCTGAATAATAGTATATTACGACCCATTAGCAGAAAAATAAAGAATGGCCCAAGTCGCACGTAAATTACCTTCCGAGGAGAAGCTGAGTAAACTGCGATTTGGAGCATTCTTTTTTTATGGCCCAAGGTCGTATAAGATTTATCTGCATTAGTGTTGAGAAAACGCGTCTTTGCCGGACGCGCAGCGTCTGGGAAATACGTGATTTCTGGCCGCTTACCAGAAATAGTATATTTACGGCTCGAGTCCAGAAAAGTAAAGAATGGTCCAAATCGCACGTAAATTACCTTCCGAGGCGAAGCCGAGGATGGTAAACTGCGATTTGGGTCATTCCTTATTTATGGACAAGGCTCGTATAACATTTTTCTGTGTCTGTGGCGAGAAAACACGTACTTTTCGGACGCATAGCGTCCGGGAAATACGTGCTTTCTCGACGCAGACCAGAAAAAAATTTTTAAGTATTATATGATATTGATAATAATTTTCGAAATTATATGCAGAGTTAATTATGCATATTCAGTAGAATGCATATTTAAAAATAACAATTAAAACTACCATTAATAATTTTTAGGAAATTTTAATTACTTTTTCTTATATAAGTGGAGGATGTGATAAGAAACCAGAGTATCTTTTATTATTGAAATTTCCTATTAGAGAAATGGCAGAATCACCAAATTAAAAAAAAAAGGTTATGTAAAAAAATAACAGTAAGTAAAAATATTCTAAAAAATATTATTCCCTTTTCTCTGAATGGATTTCATAAAAGACCGCCATTGTGGACTATGCATTAGCCAATAAAATTGTTTATTTTTAAATTTAAATTTTTCCACATTCGATGCATGTTTGATGATAAACCAAAAATTTTTATACAAGTATGTTGCATGTGCGTCGATAAAATAAGTAATTCAAAAATTGTTTTTTTGAACTCGGTTAAAACCAATGCAGAATAATGCGCACTTACATACAATTAGGTTAGATTGTTATATAAGTAAATATTAATTAATTTTTTTTTTTTTTTTTTAACAATTATTTATACATTATTTAATGCTATCGAAAAAAGCTTCATTAAAAAGTTTCTACTTGGCGCGCTCGATTTTTAAGAAAACTCGGCAAATTAGCTTACGGGAAAACGGGAAGAGATAATGAAAAAATTTTTTTCTGTGAATAAATATACGAAAAATGTATGTAAAAACAATTTTTTTATATTAATTTTTGACATTTTTTCTGCATAAATGCTTTTATCTCGAAAATACTTTTTTGTATCTGATACTTGTGATATAACAATATCATATAACAAATCTCCTGATTCGATCTACTTCAAATTTAATCTACATACTTACCAAATATTAAAATATAAGTATACCAAATATAATTTCCGTAAGAACTAAAATTTTTAATTTTGACACAAAGATTGTAAAAAAAATTTCGAAAAAAATCATGTTCTTTTCTATATTTTAAGCAGAAAAATATTGATAAATTAAAATGTTTACAATATTGTAGTTTACACAGAAAGTAAACGTTTGGTAAGTATGTAGATTAAATTTGTAGTCGAACGGACCAGGAGATTTTCATTTATCACAGGTATCAGGTGCAAAAAAGTAGTTTCAAGAAAAAAGCATTTATGCAGAAAAAATTTTAAGGACCTTTTTTAGCAAATTTTATATCCACCTCTGGATATTAATTTGATTAAATCAAAAACTTTATTGGTTAAAATTTTGGAACTTTTTACTAAATAATATAGTTTTGTAATACTTGAATCCATTGAAAAGAAATGTCTTAATAGGGCCCTCAAATTAGGGAAAAGAACTGAGGCCTCAAAGAACTCATTAAATATGCAAATTTATAATATGTAAATATTTTTAAAAAAGGCTATACATTGAAAACAAGTACTAATTTTTAAGTTTTAACAAACAATTTGTTTTATTTTATTGCAATCATATTAACATATAAAATTTTACATTATCATCCTCTTAAAAACACGTATAATTTCTTAAAAACACTTATAATTACATAATGCATCTAAATCTCTATGTATTAAAGTTAACTCTCTTTTATAATTTTTGAAACTTTCAACATTTTTTGTTTCATTAATATACATTTTCAACTTATTTGACTCGCTTATTATCTCAAGAACTAAATTATTATAATGAGTTTTAATAGCAGTACTTTTACCAAACAATCTAAGATAAGTTTCCTTGAGAATCCTAATTGTAAAATTATTGCTGGTAAAAAATACTGCTCTTTTACCATAGAGATCTTGCACATATACATTTAAGTCTTCAGTCTCAAAAATGTTCTCATTATTGTTTTCTCCGTAAAGTAATCTATTGGCCCTAGTTTGACACTGACATTTTTTATTTAAAGATTTATATATTATAGGCTTCTTTTCAATTAACTTTAACCATGATTCTTTTTTAAACTTTATGGAAATTTTGTACTTTTTTGCAATTAATTTTAATTTAATTATAGGTTTTAAGTCAGCATCACAAGTAACAATTGCCTGGATGTATTTTTTTTTGGATTTATTTAAAACTATTTCCTTCTCTTGCAGCTTGTTAAACCGCATTGCAATATACTGCCTCATTTGTAATATAACGTCTTCCATTGCGTCGTTACTTATCTTGTTTTGGAATTACCTAAAGAAACAAAATTTTTGGGTTTAAATAAACAATTGTAACTGTTGCGAGCTCGTTTTTAAAATTATATCGTTAAGAATTCTGGATGGACGCCATTTTTCGGCTGTAAACCAATCCCGCAAATAGATGCTATCTCCTTTTCTCATGGCTTAAATTTTAATCAAATGAAAAACATAACAAAATATTAATAATTTGTTAACAAAAAGGAAGGTGGGACAACTCTGCTTTTTAACAAATAAATACTTTTAACCCTTTTAATAAATAAAACAAAATTTATTCTCCAGAGTGTAGTCGTTTGATAAGAATCGAACTAACGAATTTTCAGTTATTAATTAAAAAGGTTAAAAGTATTTATTTATTATAACCAGAGTAGTCCTACCTTCCTTATTGTTTACAGATTATTAATATTTTTGTATTTTTTTAATTTGATTAAAACTGAAGCCATGAGAAAGTGAAAAAGTATCTATTTACGGGATTGGCTTACAGCTGAAAAAATGGCGTTCATCAAGAAATCTTAAACGACATAATAATTTTAAAACCAAAATAAAACATTTAATTTTAAGAAAGAGAATCTACTAGTATTTTTTTTTTTTTTTATTATAAGAGTTATTTATTAAACGCGGAATTCATATTGAAATTATTGTTAAATATGGATTATTCTTAAATTTAAATTAATAGACAGTAGTTACCTTACTTGCAAATATCAAATATTTTTAATAACTGATTTTTAATAAAGTAAATTAAAGAACAATAAACTAATTGTTTTTCGTGAAAAAGTAACTGCTTTATAAGATAAAAATAAAGAAAAAAAATATTAATTTAATAAACTAAAATTATAGCAAGACTAACTACAATATTTGAATATTATAATAATTACAAATTTTTAGCTTATACACGCTCGAAATGCACACACACTCTTTTGATGCGTACGGAGAGGGGCAATATGTTCTACGCATGTGCATAACGGACTGCGCATGTGTAGAACCTATTGCGCATCTCCCGCACGCGTCAAATGGTTGATTGAAGAATGTGTCTAAATGCTTTGAAAGACAAAACTGTGTAAAAGTTTTTACCGTAAATGCAAAAAAAAAATGTGGTAGTACTTTGCTTTTTTACTTTTTCATGAAAACATAAAATTGAAACCCTTTGAATAAATAAAAGAATAATTTGAATCACAGTTCGTCAACTTGCTGTGCACAAAAAACCGAACCTTGATGGGAATATAATTATTTCCTTTTAAAAAAATATTATTTATTCTGTTATTGCCTAAAATTGACTAAAAATATTTTATTTTTATACAAATGATTATTTTATCACATTTATAAAAGGAGCTTAAATATTTCTCCATTAAAAACAAAGTACTCACATTGATTACAGATTATTTTGAAATAATGTATTTTCTAAAAAACAATTTTTGAATTATTTATTTTATCGACGCACATGCAACATACTTGTATAAAAATTTTTGGTTTATCATCAAACATGAATCGAATGTGGAAAAATTTAAATTTAAAAATAAGCAATTTTATTGGCTAATGCATAGTTCAAAATGTCGGTCTTTTATGAAATCCATTCAGAGAAAAGGGACTAATATTTTTTAGAATATTTTTACTTACTGTTATTTTTTTACATAACCCTTTTTGTTTAATTTCGTGATTCTGCCATTTCTCTAACAGGAAATTTCAGCACTAAAAGATACTCTGGTTTCTTATTACATCCTCTACTTATCTAAGAAAATTAAATTAAAATTTCCTAAAAATTATTAATGGTAGTTTTAGTTGTTATTTTTAAATATGCATTTTACTGAATATGCATAATTAACTCTGCATATAATTTCGAAAATTATTATCAATATCATATAATACTTAAAAATTTTTTTCTGGTAAGCGGCCAGAAATCACGTATTTCCCAGACGCTGCGCGTCCGGAAAAGACGCGTTTTCTCAACACTGATGCAGAAAAATCGTATACGACCTTGGGCCATAAAAAAAGAATGCTCCAAATCGCAGTTTACTCAGCTTCTCCTCGGAAGGTAATTTACGTTCGACTTGGGCCATTCTTTATTTTTCTGGTAATGGGTCGTAATATACTATTATTCAGGTGTTACATCTGTTAAAAAATATGATTTCAGAAATTAATGAAACCTGTACAATAAAAGGATAAAGTCTTTAAGAAATGAAATAAACTTTATTTTACAACTTTTACTACATGATATTATAATTTAATAAAGAAATAAGATAAGGTGGTTTAACATTGCTCTTATGGAGAATTATCTTTGGAGCTTGGGAAAAGTATGATTGCGATTACACAGATTAATGAAACCTAAATAATATCCCGAGCGAACCTGTCGGGCGGATTGCCACCATAAGTCACGCGGCGAACCGGCGGCCCTAAGGAGGGCCTCCGACGGGCCGCCGTTTCGCCGCGTAACTTATGGTGGCAATCCGCCCGACAGGTTCGCTCGGGATGTAGCATAAAAATTGAAATACTGTAGGTATTCCCAATTTATTTTACTTCTTTTACTGCATAATTATTACATAATTAAATAAAAAGTATATGTAATAGTCTTTTGTACTCTGTACGGGAGTATATTTCAATATATACTTTAATTTATTCACAAAAATAAAACAACAATAGATTTGAATATATTAAATTTAAAAAATTTTTTTTGTAATAAAATTTTAAAATTTTTTCAAAATTTAAAAGTAAATAGCAAAAAATTTATTTATTAAAAAAAATAAACTTAGCAAAATTTGAATGGTGAAAATCGGTTAATATTAACCATGAAAAATTTTAAATAATTTCAGTTTTGTAAATTAAGAATTTAAAATTTGAATGGTTAATATTAATCGATTTTCACCATTCAAATTTTGCTAAGTTTATTTTTTTTAATAAATAAATTTTTTGCTCTTTATTTTTAAATTTTGAAAAAAGTTTAAAAATTTTATCACAAAAAAAAATTAAAAAAATTTAATATATTCCAATCTATTGTTATTTTATTTTTGTGAATAAATTAAAACATAAATTGGGAAATACAAAATAATGTGAGTATAGAGAACAAAAATAAAAATTGGAAAAACCAATGCTACTTAATTTAAACTCGCTTTTTCATATAGTAGTTTTTACCTTCTTAAGTGTCAAAAATCTAAAGTGTCAAAACTGTGAGGATTATTTATTATATTTATTTGGTTATTAATTTTTAAATAAATAAATAAACATACCTATTATCATTATAACGGTATAAGTGCATGCAATATTTGTATTCCTTTGTAATAGCAGATTTACAAGGGATTAAACTATAGATTTCCTGACTTATCTTTCCTGACTCCTTGCGATAGTAGCGAGAAATGTCTATTTCTGTGGCCGCGCAACGGCCAGGAAATCTTACGTTCGTGGCTACTGTCCAGAAAATGTAAATCCTCGCTAATGCTGCAGACACATTTAATACGGCTCTTGTCCATGAATAAAGAATGCCCCAAATCGCAATTTACATGCGATTTGGGCCATTAGTGACTTTTCTGGACACAAGCTGTAAATATATAATATTTGCCAAACGAAAAAATTACAAGCTCGAGAAGGCTACAAATAAATATGGCATAAATCACCGCCCAAACATTAATAATTATGCCCGAATCATGTAAAATTTGTTTTTGTCCCACTGTTTGCGAAAAAACAAGTATAATAAAGAAAGCGTTAAATAATAAAAAATTGAATAGGGTGTAAATATTACAGTTTAAAAAAACTTGAAAATTATCTCTCTTTAAATGCACAAAAAATAAATAATTAATAAGCTTTAAAAAGCGAAAAGATTATGAATTTTTAGTACAAAATTAATTTTATAGTAGCTGCTTCTCCCTCTCTTTCGGGAGTCATAATTAACGCCCTCTATGCGGAATAGCGGCTTCGCGCGAGTAGTTTGTTTTAAACATTCAGAGTGATAAGACGTTTTGAAAAATCGCTTTTTTTAGTTTTAAATAAAAAATTTTTTTAAATAATTATTAGAATTTGTGTTAAAAATTTATTTTTGTGTAATAATTTTATATTTAAATAATTATTACATTTTAAATCGGAGTGTGATTGTTAATATCGGCGTTGATTTTTAGATACTTTTTTTTATTATTAACTTTTTTTTTATATCGCGTGTCCAATATTAACAATGTTTGCTTATTTTTTTGTCAATTAAATGGTTTTATTTATTAATGTTTATAAATGGCTCAAAAGGACTAAAAAGTAAAACCAAAAGAAACAAGTGCTGAATTCATTTTTGCCGTTCACGTGTTTTTCTGATTTTTACACAAAAAGACGCTTCTGAAGTTTCAAAGAGTGATTTCTGTTATCTGAAGGATAGGCTGATTCATATTTTTAATTAATCAGGTAGTTATTTAATTAATTAATATTATTATTAATTTGTTAATAATTAATCATTAATCCATCATGTAGTTTTTTTCTTGCATTGTAAAAAAAAAAAAATTGGCGCGCACGCAAGAAAATATTTCTTGAACAGTATATTGCGCGTTATTTATATATTGTGTTTGCAGGAACAGCTTATAAAATTGCCTGTTTTTAGTAAAAAATTATACATGAAGGGATTGTGATAAAAATATTTAAAATATTTAGATGTTTAATTTCTTTAAAACAAAATATAACGCATTATGCAATTAGTTTCAAATTAAATGGACCCCGCCCAAATACATGGCGTCCTTCCTTATAATTTCTGTACAATTTTTTCCAAAACGGCATTTTAAAATGTCAATTACAATTACTTTTAAACCCGAGCGAACCTTTCGGGCGGATTGCCACCATAAGTCACGCGGCGAACCGGCGGCTCTAAGGAGGGCCTCCGACGGGCCGCCGTTTCGCCGCGTTACTTATGGTGGCAATCCGCCGGACAGGTTCGCTCGGGAATGTAGGTAAAGATATTTTAAAATTTTTTTCAATGAATAAATTAGTTACTTCGGTAAGCGTTATTTTAAAATATTTAAACTAAATTTCTAAAAAAAAGAAAGAATGACACATTCGATAATAAAGTGGCTGTATCATATTTGCAATAAGTGCGCATTTTCAAATTGTCTTTGTTTATCTCAATCCATCGTATATAGTTTTTAAATTTTTCTTGCAATTAATTTAAAATTGAAATTAAAATGTGATTTAAAAACTTGTTCGTATAAGTTAAAGTTTGAAAATTGGCTTAACTTGCTGCTTTAGAGATTATTGTTTATTCGGAGATTAAAAAACGGAGAGGGGTAAGAGGTTAGAAGGTTCGAAAAGAACCATATCTCTTTGTCACTCCACTGACATACGTCGTTAACTTAGTCGCGCGCCCTAATCGCTGTTGAAATTGCTTATACATTATTTTTAAATTTATGTCACATTAAATATACATTACAAATAATTGCTTCTTTTGGAATTTAATAAATTTTTGCCCTGGTTTTGTAAAATTATGACAAGGCCAGTAAAAAACTCACTTAATATTCATTATACTTTTACTCTTTTCTCGTATCGCAAGAATTTTCACCCCTAGTACTGTAAGATACACCGTTTTCGCAACGATACAGAAAGCTTGAGTCTTACTGTTTTATAAAATTTCGAGTTAAGGTTCTTCACCAAACAATTAAAATTACGGTATTATAACATATTATTTTTCGTGGTAGCTTAAATAAAAAAAAAACGGGCGACAACGTCTTGTAGGCGTGCGATTTTATTTATATTATATATATTATTATATATATTTATATATACTCCAGTCAAATCACGGGGGGGGGGGGGGTGGTATTGTTTGTAGCCGCCACCAGATTTGGTCTACTATCCGTTTTTTGAGTCGCTGAACACGAAAATCGGGGTTATTTCTATGAGAAATTGGGGCTTGACCCTTAAATTAGCCAAAACTACCCCTAAAAGGGGTGTTTTTGCAACTTTTGCTCTAGCCCTCCAAGATTTGATCTACAAGGGTTTTTGGGGTCGCTGATCACGAATATTGAAGTTATAACTATGAAAAATTACCCCTTCACCCTTAAAGTGGCCAAAACTACCCCTAAAAGGGGTGTTTTCGCTACTTTCGCTCTATCCCTCCAAGATTTGGTCTACAAGGGTTTTTTAGGTCGCTGATCACGAATATCACGGGTTTTTCAATTAAAAATTAGGCCTTCACCCTTAAATTTCCTAAAATATATTTATATTTATGTATATCTCTATATATTATAAAGTTATAAACGCTGTCGCCTGAGCCCTTTGGGCCAAATGGACCTTTTGGGCCAATGTGGTCCTTTTGGGCCAAAATGGACCTTTTTGGCCAATGTGGTTCTTTTGGGCCAAAATGGACCTTTTGGGTCAATGTGGTTTTTTTTTCGGCCAATGTGGTCCTTTTGGGCCAATGTGTTCCTTTTGGGCCAATGTGTTCCTTTTTGGCCAAAATGGACCTTTTGGGCCAATGTGGTCCTTTTGGGCGAAAATGGACCTTTTGGGTCAATGTGGTTTTTTTGGCCCAATGTGGTCCTTTTGGACCAATGTGATCCTTTTGGGCCAATGTGGTCCTTTGGGCCACAGTGGTCCTTTTGGACACAGTGGTCTTTTTGGGCCAATGCGGTTTTTTCTATATTTAACCAATTATTATAAAGTTGTATTACGATACCAAATCTACAACCACTGTCAAGAATCAGTTGTAAAGCATAGCATTTCATAGCCTTACCCCCTTAATTACTGTTGTATTTTTTAACTTGAAAAACTTTATCATAATAAAAAAGACTTGGAAAAACCGAAACTTGGTTAAAAAATAAAAAAGTATTTTTTTTTTTATAACTTACAGGACTTATTTGAAGAAAAAAAGATGACGAAAGTTAAAAAATTGCCTGGTTCAAGGAATGGTTCAACGGTGTATTATTACAAAGGGCTGCTTTATCATAAAGACAGCAATTCAACTTTACGCAATGGTTACATTCTAAGATGCGTTCAAAGAGATTCCGAGGGGTGTAAGGCTTCAATAAGACTCGAAAAAAATTCCCTAACTTCAGTAAATAAAAATCATGTCTCTAAGCCACATGAATGCGAAACAAATTGCATCCCGGATTCTTCTTATCTCAAAATAAGAAAATGTAAGGCGGAATTGTATAAGCGAGCTGGAGAGTGCAACGAAAAATTAATCGACATTTTTAACGACGTTTTAAAACCCGATGGACGGTAAGAAATTTTTTTTGCTTTTTTATATTATTTATGTAATTTTAATATTAATTGGTATTCAATTTTAGTTTTACTGATATTCTGGACGAAATAAAATATGAAGATGTGGCTTATAAAATGAGACAGGCCAGGTTACAATACAGGCCAAAGAATCCAAAAGACGTTCCACATCTTGCAGAATTACTTACAGAGTACGCTCCAATGAAAAGTTTTTATCGTGGTTCTGTCTACTGTCCACAGGATCAGTCTACGAGCTTAATATTTATAACTGACCACAGTCTTGGAATGCTAAAAAATAAGAAGAATGCCATCGATCATTTTTTTATGGATGGAACATTCCAAGTAAAGTTTGCTTAAAATTTTTTTAAATAACTTTTATTCAATCAAATAAAGTACATGCTTATAATTAAATTTTGTTAATTTATTATTTTCAGGTGTTGCCACATCATCCAAAGTTTTCCCACTTGTACACGATTCATTATAGGAAATGCGATTCGGTAATTAACTATAAAATATTGAAATAAAATCCTTTTACGTATTACTTAAATGTATGAAAAGAAAACTTAATTACTAATTATTTTCAGGCATTTCCAGCTATTGTCGTTTTAAGCAATCGCCGAACACATTATACATTTGAAGCCATTTTAACAAAAATTTTTGAAATAATACCAGAGATCAAGGGGCAAATAAAACATTTCACGATTGATTTTGAAAAGGCAGCTATATTAGCTCTTAAAAATTTTTTTCATGGCGAAGTGGAAATTCACGGCTGTCTATTTCACTACAAGCAGGTATTTATCACCATTGATATCAACTACTCAACTAACTAACTAACCTCAAAAATAATAAAAACATAATATAAACAATAAAAAAATTAATTTTAACCTATCAACAATGAAATTTGTATAAGCCAATCAGAATGACTCTTTTAGCGATAGCAATGTACATAGTTACCGAATCGATGACTAACCCATATTTAGGATAGGATATTCACCATTTAATAATTTTATTTATTACTTATTATATTATTACAATTACAATAACTGATGCTTTTTTTTTGAATTTCCGGTTTGTTTAACTATACACAACCAACGAGCATTGAACATGTTCACTCATAACGGTAATAAATCCAAAAAACGAAATTACAATAAATCCTGAAATATAAATTATCCTAAATCCATAAACTTATATAAATAAGGTAAATTTTTAAAAACAAATTTTTCTATAGTTTTCTTTGTCTGGAATGTTAGAATTATATTGACTTTTTTTCCCAAGGTAGGTATTTTTTAAAAACTATTTTTTTAAAGTATTTCATTTAATTTACATTACAATTCATAAGTGGCTACGAAGTTCTTATAAATTTGTTGAATTCCAAAAGCATAAGAAAAGATTACATTAAATTAGAAAATTTAAAGATTTCGAAATTCCTAAAGGTTATAAAACTTGATCATTGCTAACAATGAATTTTGATTTCTGATTTTTTGACATACAAGTACGTTTCTAGACCTCAGTAAGCTAAAAAACCGATTTTTAAAAAAAGTCTGTGTGTGTGTGTGTGTGTGTGTGTGTGTGTATGTATGGCTCTATCCGGTGATATTTCACAACCAATATGACATTAAGACGACAGCCATTTATTGTTCGTAGGCGCTGATGGCAATCCGGGTCTGAATTCAGATTTTTAAAGAACAGAAAAGTTTTTTTCAAACAAATTATTATAGGTTCTAGAATTTTTTTATTTTAGAAATATATTTTTAAAAAATCCGTATAAATTGGAGTAAGTAATTTGAAGAAAAGCATTTAACAAAAAATAATAAAGTCCTAAATGAAAAATTTTGTTTCTTTTTAATCATTTTCCGGAATTCGTATAAAGCTTAATATTTCATAGTTTTGCATTAAATCGAACAACTTTTAATTCGGAAAAATTTAATTCCGGGCTTTGCAATTTCTTAAAATTATAATATTTGGTTCATTGAATAGAATTTTTCATTCGGATATTTTAAGAATTCTACTTTGCACTTTCTGACTTCTGACTTAGCCATTTTTTAATGTTATTTTAAATTCTTAATTCTTAACATTGAACCTTGGGTTTCGGATTTTCTGATTTTGAAAAATTAGCACGGATTGCCATCAGCGCTTATGAGCAATGAATGGCCGCCATTAAGACCAAATTTTTTTTTTTCAAAATATTTTCACCAAAAAATCTTGATATACTTTTTTTTTAATTTGGATGTAATACCTCATTTATTTCTATGAAAGTACTCGTTGTCTCCAATCCGACACGTAATTTATTGAGTATTCTTTTTTTTTTCAAAATTTTTTACATAAAAAAATTAAAAAAACACGATAATTTTTTTTTAATTTAAGGTGGTACCTAATTTTTTTCATGTCTAGTATTAACGTCTAGAATTATCGTTTTTACTCTAAACGTGTAAAAAAATAAAAAAAACATAACCTCAGAATATTTTTTTTGTATTTGGATCAATTTTTTGAAAATATTTTATCGTATATATGAAATTAATGCAATTAGCACCTCAACTAAATTTTTTTGTTGCCCTTTTTCGTTTTACAGCCGAAAAAGTAACAATATTTACAACCCTAGCGGTTAAAAGTACCCCAAATTATTAAAAAAAAAATTTTTTAAATCGTAATTAAAATTTTTATTTTTTAAATCTTTCAATTTAAAAATAAAAAATACCGATTTTTTATTCTTGAAAAATAATAAACGACATTCTATTAGGAACAGATTATACACTAAGAAATAACCATTGATATACCCAAGCTCGTATGCTTCCTATGAGTCGAATGTATTTCTTGAAATAAAAAGAGAGCAAGTAACGTTCTTATAACAATTAACGTTCAGATATCCTGTTCTTCGATTTGCCCTTCGATTTTTCAGCGCCGTAAAAAGTCAAGTCATGTTCGGAATTGACGCAATGAAAGAAAAAGCTAAGAGTTATAAAAAAAAGTTATAATAAAAACATGTTAAAAAATGTAAATAAAAATACCAAAGACGGATATAGGGGGGGGGGGGGGGGGTCAGAGGAGTCAATTGACCCACCCTCAGCGGTTTGTTTTACCTTTTTTTAGCTAATTTTAGGTTACATAATTAATGTACAGTGGTTTTTTTTGAAAATTGTATATAATTGTTGAAAAAAAGAAAAAAACAATTTTTTAAAAATTTAGCCTGAAAAAAAAGAGAATTAACCGTTATAAACATAAAATAGGCAAATCTTTTTACAGATGAAAAATTAAACCAAAAAATTAAAATATAAATAACTTGGAATGAATACTAAAAAAATTGGCTGTTAAAATTAAATAATGTTCACGCTGCTCGATATTACTCGATAGGGCTAAAAATGACTGGACATATTTAGGAGCAAGTGTTATGACTTTTCGTTTAAAATTTCTTAAAAAATTAAAAAAAAGTTTATTTTGCCCATAACTTTTTTTCTGTTTATTTTCAACGGTTCTGTTTGTTCTCAAAATTTTACCAATTTTGTCTTCTTGCAAAATGATAATAATCATTTTTTTTTGTGAAAGTAATATTTTTCCATATATTTATGCTAAAACGACCTGTATTCTTAATTTTTCGTTAATAATGAGTCACAAAACTATGGCCTATGTCACGAGCAGACTTTTTTTTCAATATTTTGACACTTCATTTTGACTGTTCATTGGTTCGACCCTGATGATGAAACGTACACCCACACAGACACACAAATATATTATTTGAAATACCATAAAAAATAAAAAAAGTTAAAAAAATTTTTTAACCAGCTTCAAAAATATTTAATAAAATTTTTAAGATACCTCCGTTTTGAATAAAAATGTAAGAGAATACGCAAGAATTAGTGCCGAATCGAATACTATAAAGTGCGACAGTAAAATTTTCGATGTCACCAGTGGACTTTTTTTCTTTAATTTTACACCGGTTTTATGTAATTTCGTTAACTGCTTTGACCCTGATGATGGTCGATGGGGTTGAAAAAAATTATGAGAGCATGCAACAAAGCGTTAATAATATTAAGTTTTAGGATTTTTAAGGGAGGTAAAATTCGTGAAAGACGGTCATCACATGCCAGGTTGACCTCTCAAATCTTATCCGCTGATTTAGGGGGGAGTTTACACATCTAAAATATAAGCTTTTGGGCAAATTTCAGCTCCGTAGGTCTTTAAGTCTACCCAAGTTATGTCCAATGAAACCTCCTTGGTGTTTCTCCATTTTTTTTTGTCATTTTTAAAAGAAATCTCTGAGTAGCACACATAGAAGCTTTAAAAATATGTTTTGCAGTATAGGCCACGTATTAAAATTTGCCACTAAAGCCATTAGACTGGTGTTCGTTTTTCTGAAAATCCTCGGGAAAATCAGACAAACCAATGAAAACGAAACATTAAAAATACCCTGCCAACTAGCTGGCACTAAGGTTCCTCAAACAATGAGCTAAATACTTCAATATGCCACAGATATCACCGATTACAACCATGCAATCATACATTCATTTCTATTAACTTTTAAAAGTTCAAAGAAAATTTATGTATTGAATTCAACTAAATCTATTTTTTTCAAAATAAAATCTAACGTAATTCATTGGATAATAATTATTCAAGATAGTACTTTCATGGAATTAAATGAAATATTACACACACAAAAAAATATTGCAAAATTATGGTATTTTTTTAATTATTTTATGTAAAAAATTTAGAAAAAAAAATTTAGAAAAATTACGTATCAGATGGAGAAATCCTTTACAATCGATAATTCTAGATATTCGTACTTTCATAGGAAAAAATTAAGTATTACGTCCTAAAATAAAAAAAAATTTGGCGTTTTTTGTATTTTTTGACGACAAAAATTTTGAGAAAAAAATTTAAAAAAAATTAAGAATCAGGTCAAAAAAATTACTATGAATGATATCTCTAAAACTAGTACTTCCACAGAAATAAATTAAGTACTGCGTCCATAAAGAAAAAAAAAATTGGTATTTTTTGTATTTTTTGGTGAAAAAAATTTTGAGAAAAAAATTTTCAATAAATAAATTATAAGATTCGAGATATCGAGTAAAAACGATACTTCTAGATATCAGTACTTTCATGGAAAAAAATGAGGTACTACGTCCAAAAATAAAAAAAATTATGGTATTTTTTTAATTATTTTATGTAAAAAATTTAAAAAAAAAAAATTTCGAAAAATTATGTATCAGATGGAGAAATCCTTTACAAACGATAATTCTAGATATTCGTACTTTCATAGGAAAAAATTAAGTATTACGTCCTAAAATAAAAAAAATTTTGGCGTTTTTTGTATTTTTTGGCGACAAAAATTTTGAGAAAAAAATTTTAAAAAAATTAAGTATTAGGTCCAAAAAATTACTATAAACGATATTTCTAAAACTAGTACTTCCATGGAAATAAATTAGGTACTACGTCCAAAAAGAAAAAAAAAATTGGTATTTTTTGTATTTTTTTGTGAAAAAAATTTTAGGAAAAAAATTTTCAGAAAATTAAGTATCCGATTCGAGATATCATGTGAAAACCATACTTTCAAATATAAGTACTTTCATGGAAATAAATGAGGTATTACATCCAAATTAAAAAAAAAAAAAAGTACCTCGAGCTTTTTTGGTGAAAAAATTTTTGAAAAAAAAATTAGGTCTTAATTCCATAATGTTTGTGAAATATCAGCGATTACATACATACGTACACACACACACACACACACACACACACACACACGCACACACACACACACACACACACATACAGACTTTTTTTAAAAACCAATTTTTTAGCTTCCTGGGGTCCCAAAACGTGCTTATATGCCAAAAAATCAGAAAACAAAATTTGACCTAACACAATGGTTCCTCTATGAGGAACCAAAAAGTACCTTCCACAATGTGACTATAACTGAAGCATTTTTAAGCAATTAATTTAAGTATTCATATTTTTGATGTGTGAACTCCCCCGTAAACCCGCTGTTAAGTTTCGAGAGGTCAACCTGGTAAGTGATGATCGTTTCACGAATTTTGCCTCAAGCTAAAATACATTATTTTTTACCTTTGTCACCGACTTAATAAATTACTAATGAAAATTTTCTTAAACTTAAAAAAAAGTAGTGTGCAGATTACACAGAGCGACGAAACTTAATAAATCTGATGAATAAGTACCAACTTAAAGATTGCATTTCCAATTAGTTTTACAAACTTTATTGACATTATTTTCATAAATGTAATAAAAAACGCATAGAAATTCGTAAAATAACCAACAACCTCATCTTTTTTGATACGTTTTCTTTAATTTTAAAATACTATGAAACTTTATAATTTAATTGTAAATAATATTTTCCAAAATGAACTTAAAAAAAAAAATTATATCGGTAATTGTAATTTCTACGAAAATTTGTAATCAACCCCTGAACCTTTGTAAAATAAGTAATACCTTTGAAACTTAACTTAATAAATAAAAGAGAATAAAATTTAATGATGATAATAGCGATTTACTCAGAAGCAGTCTTAAAACATTAATTGTAAGAATCTTAATAGACCCCGTAGCTGTCAATTATTTAGTAAGATACATAAATTTTGAATATTTTCAAATTATCTTTCAAGATGAAGTAAAATTTTTAACATAAAAAAGGTCTTAAAAAAAAAAAAAACGATCAACGAAAGAAATCTTTTGTCATCATTTTGGGCAGCTAATCTACTTTTTTTTATTTTATATTCAATTTTCAAGAGTAAATAGTGTTTGAATGTTGAAGCGAATTTATAGAAATAATTTATTTCAGTAAATTGTAAATTGATAGTGGAGTTTACTCAGAAAACAATTGTTTGAAATTTTATTGACAAGTTACCAAAATTTCCAACAGCTTAAATACTCTAAATAACTGAAACTCTAAATAATTGAAAAATTTAAACTAAAAATCTAAAACTCTAAAAATAATCTAAAAAACTGATTACTCTAAATAATTGAAAACATCCTATTCCCTTACTTTTAAAATTATTGAAAGGTTTTAAATTGAAATTATTTGAATTTCAGTTGACGTCAAGGATGCTAAATTGCGATATGTGGCATAATTTTTTTGCTTCCATTGAAAAAACGCAATTTTTCTTTCTCAGTGAGTAGAAAACGCGTTTTTATTATCGTGTCTTGGGGCGAAAAAAAGGATTTTCGAGCCGCTAGTAAGAAAAATTACAAAAATTTTAGGGCGCTGTAAGCCCATTTTAGGGGCATCTGACAAAAAATTTTAAATCGCACCCTCAAAAACCAATTTCTGGATACGCCCCTGCTTAATCCGACCCTTTGCTATGAAAATTCTTTATGTTAGAATAAAAAAACTTAAACGAATACGAAACAATTTAAATTTTAAAATAGAATGTCGAAGCATTAAAGTAACATCGCGTGTATGAAATTTATTTTTAGGCCGTTGTGAAAAAATGGAAAGAAATTGGGGTCGAAGGTTACGACGAAGTATCTCACTATGCCCAGTGTTTAGCGTACCTACCAGCTGAGAAATTTGACAAAGGTTTCCAGAAACTTAGAGATGATATCGCAGAAATCAGTGAGCAAGTAGAAAAGCTGAGAAGATTTGAATTGTACATGAAGCGAACGTGGGTCCCGCTGAAGACAATCATAAGTGTCAATAAAAGGCCAATAACCACTAATAATCTGTGTGAGCGTTACCACCGCGAACTGAACGATAAAATTGGTTCACACCCGGAACTTTGGCTTATGCTTGGTTTGAAAAAAATATTATATTAAAATATCATATTAGAATAATTTGAAATATTTTAACAAGAAAATAATTTAAAATTATAGATAAATTATTAAAAGTCCTTAAAAGTTATGACACCGATTGCAAAAGAGTAATAAAGCGACACAAAAGAATTCATAAAAGACGACGCAAACAGAGTGTAGATGCAGAAGATGCCAAAGCAGAGGCTGAATGGAAATTCGACCGGGAAAGGTGAAGAAAAATAAAAATAGTATATTACGGTCCTAGGCCAGAAAAATAAAGAATGGCCGAAATCGCACGTAAATTACCTTCCGAGGCGAAGCCTAGGATGGTAAACTGCGATTTAAGTCATTCTTTGTTTACGGCCGAGGATTATACAATTAAATAATTTTTTTATGATTCGGATGTAATAAGCATAAATTTATTGCAGAATAACATTAGACGAATTTATTCACGAAATGATGAGTCAAGTGTGGGAGAAAAAATACAGAAGTAATCCAATGAAATATAATTTAATAATGTAACTTAAGTACTTGAACGTTTTTTTCATATTTTTTTTATTTTCAGACCGTATATATGATAGCGAGTATGAACCGGAAATTAATCAATTCAGAGACGATAATGAAGGTCAAAGGCAACTACTTGAATTTAGAAATAGTTTAATTGAAACGTTTTCCATACTCCGTAAGTAATAAAGTTTTTCTTATAATTACTTGAAATTAAAAATCGTTGTTTATTTAAGAACCACATTTTTTTGTAAGTTCATTTATTGAAAATTAACCTCATTGGTGTTTTTTAGCTGAAGAACCGTATAATTTTGAAAATCAAGAAGCAAACGCTGACACTGCAACTGGGGGTTTGGAAGATTTTCAAGCAGGCCTGCTTAATATAATCAATAGACATGGTAACAATTTTTATTTATTACTGAATCATAATTTGCTAATAAATATTGTAGCTATAATTGTTTTTAAAATAATCAAATTTTTAGAAACAAACCATCCAAGACAAAATGAAAGTTTAGTTGATGAAATATTGAGCATCTCAGAATTAAGTGAATCGGCAGAAGAAGATATGGAATTGCCATATGAATCTGCAGATGAAGCATCGGGTGTAAATAATGTAGCAAATCAACAAGGTAAGAATTATGTTACAATTTTTCTGATTATCATGTTTATATTGAATTACCTGTCATTTTAGGAATAATTGACGTAGATAGGGAAAACGATAATTTTTCTGAAAGTAGCTTGGAGTCAGATGAAATTATGTTGGATAATGCAGAAAGAAATAATCTATCAAATGAAGTGAACAGTTTAGTACCAGCCATTGGTAAGATGTTGCTAATATATTTATACTTTCATGATTAAAAAAGTTTTAATACGTAAATTCGTTTTAGGAGACGCACAAATGATAATTGATCAACATGATCTCGCACTTGCAGGAAGTCAAGATCAGGGCGCACATGTCGCTGATGATTCGGAAGGTCTTATTTTTATTAACATTTAAATAATTTTTATAATAAATGAAGTCGTAAAACGTTAATAATGAAATATGAATTTTAGATGAAAGCAGCCTGTCACTAAATTCTGAAAATGATGAAAATGATGAAATACTTTCAGGGAATCACTTCCAAGAAAGAATTTCATCTCACAGCTTTAATAATACTGGTATTAATTTATTAGAAAAAATTAGTTTTGAATTATATTTTTAATTTTATTTCAACGTTTATAAGTAATTTTTTAATATTTCAGTTGAGCCTATCCCCGTTAATGTCGTTACATCAACTCCAACAAAGTTGACAAAAAATCAAAAAAGAAATAGGCTTAAGAGATTGAAAGCAAAACAGAATAAAAAAATAATTCCTTCCAATACGGAAGTCATTGCTCCAAAAAAAAAAATGGGTACGTAAAAAAATAATTTGAATAAATGTATGAAAAAAAGGAAATGTATGCCAGTTAATGAATAAAGAATTTTTTTTTAGGAAAGAACCAAAAGAAAAAAAATCGAAAGAAGAATGCTGAAAGTATATCTTTACAAAACAACAGTGTTCATAATTCAATTAATATTGCTGAAAGCTCTGTAAAAGATAATAGAGCAAACGTCATCGAGAACCTACAGGCAGAATTGAAAGCAATGAGAGGTAGTAACAATTTTTATAAATTTAAATCAATTTGACAGTTTAAAGTTTGATGTATGCTTTTTGATAAATAACCTTTAAAACATTTTATACTACCAATTTGTTTCAAATTTTCTTTTAATATTTAATATTCTTATTTAAAATTTTAAGCGTACATCTTACTTGAAGTGTAAAATTGACTTTTATTTTATGAAGTTCAAAGTATGTTCATATTTAATTTAAAAAAGTGAGATGACAAATAAAATCAGTATTCTTTTTTTTTTACTGTTAGTCTGTTGTAAACTCGCAAAAATTAAATTTTTATACGATTAAATTATTACTTTTATTATTGCAACATATTAGTTAATTTAAAGTTGTAACGGTTAGAACCAAATGATCTTATGGAGAAACCTTAATTATTTATTGACGTGGTTTTGGATATGTATTTTATTAGAATGTACCAAACAGCATACACGCCTCGATTTTAGTTTTGGACATTTGACTTTTTTTGTTATAGATAAAGGTAATATCTGTATATAATATATTATATATAATAATATATATGGCTCAGTTTCATTTTATTTGCAAAAATAGATTTAAAAAAAGTAATATAAAAATCTTGTTTTAGTGTTCTAAATTTTGGGAAACATTGCTATTGTAATAAAAACTTAGTAAATTTAAAAAATGTTTATTATTGTACTTAAAACTGCTTATTTCTTAAAGTACAGCAGCGACTTTTTATGATTTTTTAAAATAAACAAGAGAACTTTGGCTATATTTTCAACTAAAATGTCATCTATAGAATTAAGTTAAGATTAAAAAAATGTTGATACATCTAAGATTAAATGAAAAACATAATTAAAAAAAAAGTAAATAAAAATTCATGCATTTCTTTAGCTTAAACGCCAAGTTTTTGATAGGAAAGGTAAACGCTTTTTTGTCACATTTTAGCCACAAATGTTTTTTCAACTTTAAATTTTGTTAATGTTTATGGGGTGTGGTAAACAACTTTTAAAAATACAAACTTTAAGACAAAAAAGTTGGTGAATTCTTACTTCAGTCGGTATAAACGACCACGTGACACTGTTTTTGCAAAAAAATGAATATGAATGATATAATAATTGTCTATAATAATATATATGAATAATATACACTAATAAACTGTATATAAACTTTATATTTTAAACTGTATTTAAAATTAAATCATTGATCGTAAATAACCGTTGATTCCTCAAGAATTGTGTTCATTAATGATGTTTTAAAACTTATTACATTAAAAACTAATACATTTTTTATTTATATTCTTTAGTAAACTCACGAATTTCGACACCCTGATAATTACATCTTATTTTCATAATTTTCATTAAATTACTAATTACTTGCGTAAAATACAAATTTAAAATTTTAAATTCAAGTCTGTTATCAAAAGTAAATAGACTGCAAACGCCTTAATGCATATTGCAGAAATCAAAATAAATTTATTATGAACATATTTTGCTTCAGTTACTACATAGCATTGTTGTGCTTTTAAATGATTTTGTTATTCTGTTAAATTAAACATCAATTAACGTAAAGAAGTAGGATTCAGTTTTTTACTGAGCCATGAAAGAAATACTTCTTGCTGGTCCCTGAAAGTTAAAGCAAACTTTTTTTAAGTGTTCGAAAAATGTAGCTCATATTTTTTTTTATATTTAAAAAAGTCATTACTGTATATGTCTTCGCTGATGAAATTATTAATTAATTAAACCCAATTAACATTCTTTTATTTGCTTTTGTAAATTTGTGCCTAATTTTTTTTATGATTAACTGGGAAATGGTAAATTTTGAAAACAAAAGCATTCCATTTAGAGTTCGGTAAGAGATTGGTTTCTAAAGAAATAAAAAAATTTACGTCAGTAATATGAGTTAAGGTGGCTCTCTCTTTACAATAATAATAATCTCTGACCACGCCCAAGATTGAAGTTTTATTTAATGTTAAGCATTCAAAATATTTATAGCAAACTTGTTAAAACTAGTACAATTATTTTTATTTGACATAATTGTTTTATTTTAAAAAAAGTATTTTTTAACAAAATGGAAGCGGATTAATACGCGGAAATATTTAGAATTTTTTATGGCTACAAGGAAATAGCAAAATTTAATCTGAATCTATACATTCTCTAATTTAAAACGTCAACAGTTTCATTCATTCACTCTTTGGTTTCTGTCTTAAAAGTTCAGGTTAAAAATTTCTCTGATAAGAACGCATGTATTTATTTAGAATGATGACCTCGTTATTCTCAAAAATTTGGACAACTTGTGGCTAAAATTTTGTTACAATTTTCATATTCATCATGATAGAGCTACCTTAACTAAAATTAATTGAATTGATGGTTTGTATACACTTATAAATTTCAGGGTAACAGTAAGCCATTGTTAATTGTATTATACCATAGCTGTTTGAGATTCAATGAAATATCAAAAAAAAAAAATGTTTCTTAAAATGTTCGTCTGGAAAAAAACGCGAATATCTTTTTATTACCCAAAAAGCAAAGTATTCTTTTTGTAGTACGTTAATATGGTTAAAATTTTTGTTTCTTAAGAGGTCGTAAATTGGAACAAGCTTTTTGTTTACTAGAATTTGCAAATAAATTTGCGGTAATAGCATGTTTGCGTATACTTTAGGTATTGACTAACAGTCGATAAACTTGTGAAATTTGATTTTCGAAACTCAGAAAATCATTATCCGAACAAAGTCGAATCGCAAAAACAAGAATAAGAGAACGTTAAATATTCATCTGCGGTTATATTTAATTTTAACATTTAAGAACAATATATAAGCTTGCGATGCAAATATTGGCTGATAGTGCACTTTTAGCTTATTGCTGTGTCGTAATGAGACGAATTTCGAACAAAATGTGAAAATTTTGTTTGATTATTAGTCTCGCAAACGTTGCTTCGGTAATGTTTAAGCTAATATTGGTAATTTCAGTTTTAAAAAAAGTCAATAACGATTTTTCGATAGCATCGCCAGTAAAATGCAAATAAATGAAAATTAGTCACGGTGTTTTATTAAATTTTTATGAAAATCCAATATAGAAATGCTTGCGATGCAAATATTGGCTGCTAGTGCACTTTTAGCTTATTGCTGAGTCGTAATGAGACGAATTTCGAACGAAATGTTAAAATTTTGTTTGATTATTAGTCTCGCAAACGTTGCTTCGGTAATGTTTAAGCTAATATTGGTAATTTCAGTTAAAAAAAAGTAAATAACGATTTTTCGATAGCATCGCCAGTAAAATGCAAATAAATGAAAATTAGTCACGGTTTTTAATTAAATTTTTATGAAAATCCAATATAGAAAAGCTTGCGATGCAAATATTGGCTGCTAGTGCACTTTTAGCTTATTGCTGTGTCGTAATGAGACGAATTTCGAACGAAATGTGAAAATTTTGTTTGATTATTAGTCTCGCAAACGTTGCTTCGGTAATGTTTAAGCTAATATTGGTAATTTCAGTTTTAAAAAAAGTAAATAACGATTTTTCGATAGCATCGCCAGTAAAATGCAAATAAATGAAAATTAGTCACGGTGTTTTATTAAATTTTTATGAAAATCCAATATAGAAATGCTTGCGATGCAAATATTGGCTGCTAGTGCACTTTTAGCTTATTGCTGAGTCGTAATGAGACGAATTTCGAACGAAATGTTAAAATTTTGTTTGATTATTAGTCTCGCAAACGTTGCTTCGGTAATGTTTAAGCTAATATTGGTAATTTCAGTTTTAAAAAAAGTCAATAACGATTTTTCGATAGCATCGCCAGTAAAATGCAAATAAATGAAAATTAGTCACGGTGTTTTATTAAATTTTTATGAAAATCCAATATAGAAATGCTTGCGATGCAAATATTGGCTGCTAGTGCACTTTTAGCTTATTGCTGAGTCGTAATGAGACGAATTTCGAACGAAATGTTAAAATTTTGTTTGATTATTAGTCTCGCAAACGTTGCTTCGGTAATGTTTAAGCTAATATTGGTAATTTCAGTTAAAAAAAAGTAAATAACGATTTTTCGATAGCATCACCAGTAAAATGCAAATAAATGAAAATTAGTCACGGTTTTTAATTAAATTTTTATGAAAATCCAATATAGAAAAGCTTGCGATGCAAATATTGGCTGCTAGTGCACTTTTAGCTTATTGCTGTGTCGTAATGAGACGAATTTCGAACGAAGTGTAAAAATTTTGTTTGATTATTAGTCTCGCAAACGTTGCTTCGGTAATGTTTAAGCTAATATTGGACTATTGTTTAACATTATTATTTTTTTATTAAATTGTTTATAATAGTTAGTAACTTGGTTAAATATACAAATAAATTTGAAACTAGAGTAACCATTTAAATGATTTTATTTGAAATTTTATTTTGATTTTAAAAATGCATGGAAATTATTATAGGTGCAATGCGGGATGATTTTTGAAGCAAGTTAAACAAAAGTAGATTTGCATCTGTAATTAAATAAAATTCTCGATAAAATTTAACTCAGTAATGTACGCATTCGTTGTAAAATTTTTTAAATTGATCTATAGGTCTTAAAAGATTCAGTTCCTTAAAAACAGGGTAATTTCTTAGTACAAAAAAAATTTAAAGCGTATGAATTTGACTTCTCTGCCAGGGTTACTTACTTTATGTTAATTGATGTCCTGCTTTTCTTAGATACAATTGATAAAATTGCGAGAATGCTAATATTTTTTTTTTTCAGAAAAAATAGACGATGTCCAGGAGGAATTCGGCTACAAAATGAATTGTTTTATTTGTACAGTCAGGAAGAAGTGTATGAAATATTCATGTGGTCACGTTTGCGTGTGTGAAATATGTGCCTTGGTTCATAGGAGGCAGACAAAAAAAACAAAAAAATTCAGAGGGAAAAGTTTATAACAAATGGTCCTACATTTTTAACTTGCCCTTATTGCAGAAAGAAATCAAAGAAGCCGAAAAAGGTTGAACTGTAAATAAAAAAAAATTTATTGTTTTTTTATTTTTTTGGGTGTTAAAAATATTGCATTTATAGAAAAAAAATATATTATTTATAAAAACAACTCTTAATATTTTGTTGCCTCCTTCTTCCTATTATATCCTGTATTTTTCTAATGAATTTATATGCAATTTTAAATGTAATAATGCAATAATGGAAAATAAATTGAATTTGAAAAAGAAATACTTACCTTATGAAAATAGTTGGTATTAAATTTTTGAAGTAATAATATTTTATGCATTTTTTTATATAAGCTCAGAATTTTTATTTCTCTCTACATGATAGCACATATCAATCAATATTTATAGATTCAAAGAAAAAAAAAAAAAAAAAAAAAAAAAAAAAAAAAATATTTGTTATTATAAATGTTTAAGTGAATTCTAAAATGAATAATGTGTGTACCCCATATCTACATCCAAGTTACAATTTAAGCCATAAGATTGCGATTTTGTCCTTGTATGGAAGTACTTTACTCGGATTTTTTTCAAAAGTTGTATTCATAATTTATGCATTTGCAATGAAAATAAAGCAAGTTTTGTTTTAGTTAAAATTTTGTTTTTTGATTTTTTGACATATAAGCACGTTTTGAGACCTCAGGAAGCTAAAAAACCGGTTTAAAAAAAAAATAAGTATGTGTGTGTGTGAGTGAGTGAGTGTGTGTGTGTATTTATGTATGTATGAATGGATAGATGTAGCACTGTAACCGGTGATATTTCACATTTATTATGGTATTAAGCCCTTATTTTTTATTCAACAATTTTTAATCAAAAAATCTTAAACTACTTTATTTTTTTTAACTTAGATGTGATAGCTTATTTTTTCCATTAAATTAATAATATCTAGAATAGTTGTTTTTACTGGATATATTCAATTATTATTGATACCTAATTTTTTGAAAAATTTTTCTCAAATATTTAGAATTATAGTTTTTACTAGTAAAATAGACCAAAATAACAAAATAACAAAATATTTTTAATGAGGAACGATAGAAATACCAATTTTTTTTTCTTTTTGGACGTAGTACCTAATTTATTTCCATGGAAGTACTAGTTTTAAGAACCTTGTTTATTGTAATTTTTTGGATCTGATATTTAATTTTTTTTAATTTTTTTGTCAAAATTTGTCGCCAAAAAATACAAAAAACGCCAAAATTTTTTTTATTTTAGGACGTAATACTTAATTTTTTCATATGAAAGTACGAATATCTAGAATTATCGTTTTTAAAGGATTTCTCCATCTGATACATAATTTTTCGAAATTTTTTTTTTTTATTTTGTACATAAAATAATTAAAAAAATACCATAACTTTTGTTCTTTTTGGACGTAGTACCTCATTTTTTTCCATGAAAGTACTGATATCATCGTTTTTACTCGATATCTCGAATCTTATAATTTATTTATTGAAAATTTTTTTCTCAAAATTTTTTTCACCAAAAAAAAAAATACCAATTTTTTCTTTCTTTATGGACGCAGTACTTTATTTATTTCTGTGGAAGTACTAGTTTTAGAAATATCATTTATAGTAATTTTTTATTCGGTAAAATAGAATATTGACAACATTTTGTTATTGCTAATGAGAGGAACCATAGTGCCAATTACTTGGCAGCGTTTTTTTTCATATGAATATTAAAAAAGGGAGAAGAATAAAATTTAAGCTTCCCTAAAGTCTGTTTTAGTTGATAAGACATCCAGTTAAATATCTGCTCAAAATTTCAAGCATTGGCTATATTTAGCTGTATTTCTTGCTTGAATTGAGGCAAAAATTTTCTTGAAATTTCGAGCGTAACAGCTGAGAGGTGTGGAAAAACTTTGTTGGAAACCCCATTTCCAGAAAAACCAAACCCCATTCCGAAAGAAAGCAGTATGGTCCCATAATAAAAATCAGTTTAAGACTATAAAACTGTCGCCATCTCTTGGTAATAATTATTATAACATGTAGAGTTTTGTTGTGTTGAACGCAGCTTATGTTGTAGTAGCATGTGTTGAACGTGCTTTGTGTCCAAAAACTTATGTCGAAATTTACGTGTGTTAGATTTGCTTGTGTCAAATTTCTCTACTGCAAAACTTTTTATGCTCAACTTACAAAATTAAATTTTATCATGCAGAATAAACTTTGCAAAAATTTATTTGTCGAACCTATTCTGCTGAACTTATTTCTTTTTTACCCTGAATTTTTAATGCAAAAAGAAATTGTGCTGAATATTTTACTGTAAAATATGTTCTGTAAAAAAATATGTGCTTAAATTTCTGTGTTTAAAACTTTATGCAAAAAATGTTATGTCCTGTATTATTTTATGCACAAAAAACTCACTGCATTACTTAATATGCACATTTTTCTGTGCCCAACAGCTTTATATCAAACTTTTTTTCTGTAGTACTCTATAGGCCTCGTGTATTATATTGTATGTATGTGTAGGAGTACTCCCTCCCTTTTTGTATATATTCTCCCTTTTATAAGTTAGTGTTCGTTGAGACGCCGAGCTACAAGCGTCGTTACAATAAACTATTGTTATTCACATATCTTGTCTTTTTAATAAGTCCACCATATCCATCACCATAATATCCATTATTTATCAACATTTTTGGCATCCCTGGAATGAACCAACGCATCAAGATAAGTTAAATTTTTTAAGAAGAAAAAGTTAAATTTTTAATCAAGAGCACGTGCAAAAATTTTTTTAAAACAAAAATCAAGTATCGACATCAGTTTGATCATCTTTTTTTTCTCATGGCGATATAGCAATTTTATTAGAAGCAGTTATATTTTCAGTGCTATATTTTTCAAATTTGTGCTAAATTTTTGTGCAAAATTTTTTTTTAAAGAAGTTTTATTGGTGATGGAAGGTGAACAAAAAAAATTTTTTAAATTACACAACGAACACGCATCATTTTCTCAAAAAATTATGTTTTTTCTGCCAGTGAAAAATCTGAACATTTAATTTTATAAAATTTGCAAAAAATAAAAATCATCGTCATTGCAGAATTGGCGCCTAAATTCTACCGCCCCCTCAAGTTATCAAACAAGAAGACGCCATTGCGCGCGCAGCACATATTTAAAATTCATGGCAGCTAGTTAAAAACAAAAAACGAAGAAGAAGAGAGGAACCAGCGCGCATCAAAAAGCGGCGCAAGAAATTAAATTCAGTGATGGCGGCTTCTCAATTTTGAAGAACATAGAATATATGGAAATTCAAGGGGCCCTACTACAACGCATCAAATTTCGACGCGAGTCACCCCACCAGTATAACCACTCAGCGATCAACCTTTTTATTTGAATAAGAGATAAGTTGATATTTAAAAAAAAAAAAAAACATTTTTGGCATCCCTTGTGGGGAACGAACCCACGACCTTTGAATTAGAAATCCATATCAAAGGATAAAAATCCGTATCAAAGGTGCATATGCAGCCTTTGAGAAAGACCTTGAAGCAATGTCAGTGTCTGCATGTAAAGCTCGCATGAGCCACTTATAGAAAACTTGGTCTACTTATGATCAAAATAACATGTTATTATTAAGTCACAAAGATTACCCAACATTGGGTGACCAAACCTATATTAAAAATGACCATTTTTCTCAGGTGGAAGAGTTTTATATCCAAAATATGTGTAAATTTCAAACATATTTAGATCAAAATCTCCCTAATAATCAAAATTCGGAACCTCAAACACAGCTTAGACCTCACATAGTAACACTGGGTAATGAAAGGTTATCACCCTTGAATATACCCCATTTTAGCACATTCTAATATATTAAATACACATTCGCGTGACTCTGATGGTCGCTATATTGTTAGATTACCCTTTAAAAATTTAGAAACTGCAGATCTAAATTTTAATGGCTCCTATCAGCATGCGAAAAAAGTTTTCGAAAGAAATGAACTTCTTTTTAAGTCTAACCCTGAATTTGCTCAGGCGTATCATAAGTTCATAAAAGATTATGAAGATTTAGGTCACATAGAACCTTCTCAAGCAATATTAATGTTTATTCGTTACTATTTTCTGCCGCATCATGGCATTTTAGGCCACAATCGCAAATTTCGTTCAGTTTTTAACGGTTCAGCCCAAGATTACAATAAGGTGTCTATAAATGACTTATTACACAGTGGTAGTCGTGAAACGTACATGGACGATACGTTATCTGGTGGTCACTCACTCTCAGAAGCTCTTAAAAAACAGGCGGATTTAAAACAAATTTGCAAGGTGGGTGGCTTCTCATTGCATAAGTGGTTGGCAAACAACCCTCAATTATTGAATTTCCCGGTAGCAATTCGTGCGGAAACGAAATTGGCTAATTCTTGTTTTAATTTACTGGGGTTGAATTGGTGTCCAAACACGGATCATTTTACGTTTGACTTTCAATTGGACCAACTGAAAAATGATCTCACAAAGAGGCAGGTACTTTCTGCAATTGCTAAACTCTTTGATCCACTAGGCTGGCTTGCACTAGTCGTTATTACAGCTAAAATATTTTTACAAAAACTTTGGAAAGAAAGAAGCCCAAAACTTGATTGGGATACAAAGTTACCTGATTCTTTGCGAGATGAGTTCAAAAGTTGGTATAATAGTATTCATACAGTTAAAACTCTTAGAATTACAAGGTGGTTAAAGTATGTCCCAGGTGCAAAGTATGAAATTTACGGGTTCGCAGACGCGTCAGATAAAGCTTATGGCGCTTGCACATATTTAAAAGTAACAATTTGTGGAAAAAGTACTGTTCATTTACTCCAAGCTAAATCAAAAGTCGCGCCATTAAAGCCAATTTTGACAATTCCTAAGTTAGAATTAAATGCAGCGCATTTATTAACAAAATTAACTATAAAAGTACTTAGAGCATTAAAATTAGATGAAGTAAACATATATTTATTCTCAGACTCAACTGATGTGTTATGTTGGTTAAAAGAGCATCCTTCAAAATGGGAAAGATTTGTAAAACACAGATGCTCAGAAATTCATACTTTGCTCCCTGAGGCCTACTGGAGCCATGTAAGGTCCGCTGATAATCCTGCTGATTGTGTGTCCAGGGGTCTACCTCCTGATCAGTTACATACCTTTTCTCTTTGGTGGGGAGGGGGAGTAATGGTTAATAACCCAATAGATCTTCAAAATAGCATCTTGAGCAAATCAATAAATTTAGCCAATATTGATTGTCAGGTTTCTTCTACAAAACAAACTCCTAAAGTAATTATTTGGGATTTGATTGACAAATATTCTGTATTAAATAAGCTACTGAGAGTCACATCTTATGTAATTAGATTTATAGATAAAATTTCTATTAAAGTAAAAGATAAATTTAAGCAAAAATCGAATTTATTAAGCAACTCTTGGTTTTCAGTAAAATACTATTTAGGGTTCTGCAAATTAGTTTCAGTACCTGAATTAGTAAGGGCTAGAATGATTTGGACTTATTTAGTTCAAAGAAGTTACCTTTGTAAAGATATTAAATTACTCATGAATAACCATAAACCTGATGATTTAAACTTACGTCGTTTAGATCCACTTTTTGATCAAAACTTACTTCGATTAGGTGGTCGTATTCACTTATCATTACTAGACTATGACCGAAAACATCCTTGGATCTTGCCAAGCAAATGTTCTTTTTCAAAACTTTTAGTTGATTTTTGTCATGATAAAACCCTACACGGTGGTGTACGTCTAACACTTTCAACATTAAGGCAAGAATTCTGGGTTATAAAAGCTAGAAATTTAGTTAGAAGTCAAAATCATAAATGCAATACATGTATTCGATATGGAACAAACAAGTTAAATCAAAAAATGGGCATACTTCCTTCATGTAGAGTAACTCGACCTGATAAGCCTTTTAGATTAAGTGGTGTAGATTATGCGGGTCCCTTTGATACCCTAAGATTCAGAGGTCGTGGAGCTCAAAAAACGCTATACAAGTCGTACATAGCTGTTTTTGTGTGTATGAACACCAAAACAGTCCATTTAGAATTGGTCACAGGTTATTCTAGCCAAGATTTCATTGCTGCCTAGAGGACAATGTTCGTCAACTAGAGGACAATGTTCTGAGTTGTTCAGTGACCAGGGAACTACCTTTGTTGGAGCTGACAGGATCCTCAAGGAAATTTATGTTGAATCATCGGAGTACATACATGAACTTTTGGGCTCTTTAGCAAATGAAGGTACTACCTGGAAATTTAACTCCCCAGGAGCCCCTCATTTTAGCGGAATCTGGGAAGCAGTGGTGAAATCTGTTAAATATCATATTCGTAGGGTAGTGGGAAATAGAAAATTGACGTTTGAAGAGTTTTATACCCTTATCAAACAAATTGAAGCTTGTCTAAACTCAAGACCTCTTGTCCCACTAACTGATGACCCTTCAGATAGTAATTTCTTATCACCATCTTTATTTTTAACACAATCGCAATCGTACATCCTCCCTGAACCAAACTATCTCAATCAAAAAATTCCACCAGTCCAAAGATATAAGTTAATACAACAAATGCTCCAGGATTGGTGGCGTTGTTGGTCGGGCGAGTATTTACAATCATTACTAGAGCGCCACAAGTGGACGCAAAAGCAAAAGAATGTAGAAGTTGGTGACGTAGTATTGATCTCTGATGAGACAATGCCACCTTCTAAATGGCCTTTAGCTAAAATAATTAAAGTTTACAAAGGTCCCGATGGTTTAGTCAGAGTGGTGGATCTCAGGACGGGATCAGCCGAGCTAAAACGTCTAATACATAAATTAATAATGTTAAACACATTAAATAATGAACAAAATGAAAATCTATAAATTTATGTATTTGTCTTAATTTATATTATTTATGTATTATGTTTAAAATTGTCTAAATTCAAAAGTTTAAATAACACTAAAAATTTATTAATTCCTTATTAAAATGTATAATTTTTATTTTTTTTATTAATTTTTTATTTTTAAATGCATACATTGTAACTTGAATGTATAAATTATTAGTTAAATTTATTAAACCAAAGCATAGTGTTATTTATTAAAACTCAAGTATAAAACTATTATTTTATGTTATGAATATTATGTCAATAAATTATTATAAATTAGTTATTTTAAAAAATGAATTTTAAGAATTTTTTTCGCCAGTAGGCATTGTAATTAAAATGTTTAAATTATTAAATTATTTTTTTATTTTATGTAGCCATTTGGCATCTTGTAAAAATTTTCGATTCAAATTTCGAAGTTTCATTTACCATAATTAATTTTTTTGCATATTATATCATTATTTACAATTTTATAAGTAAAATTGTGGTGGATGGAAAATGTAGTGTAAATATGTGTATTATATGGTATGTATGTGTAGGAGTACTCCCTCCCTTTTTGTATATATTCTCCCTTTTATAAGTTAGTGTTCGTTGAGACGCCGAGCTACAAGCGTCGTTACAATAAACTATTGTTATTCACTTGTCTTTTTAATAAGTCCACCATATCCATCACCATAATATCCATTATTTATCAACAACAAGAGACTATTAGACAAAATTTTATAATGGCGTATAGTTTCTGGTAAAGTCAATAAAAAAATTTCAATGCTATCGTTGCATAAAAATATTTAAAATTACAACTTTTCTATAAAACAGGAGACTATTAGAAAAAAATTTAGAATGGCGTATAATTTCGGCTAAAGTCATTAAAAAAATTTCAGAGCTATCATTGCATAAAAAAATTTAAAGATACAATTTTCATATAAAACAAGACAAATACAAAAAAAAAATTTTAATGCAATCATTGCATAAAAATTTTTGAAAATAAAAAAATATTTCAATGCAATCATTGCATAAAAGTATTTGAAATGACAAAAATATTTCAATGTTATCATTGCATAAAAATGTATGAAATTCCAACTTTTCTATAAAACAGGAGACTATTAAAAAAAAATTTATAAAGGCGTATAGTTTCTGCTAAAGTCAATAAAAAAATTTCAATGTTATCATTGCATAAAAAAATTTAAGAATACAATTTTCATACAAAACAAGACAAATACAAAAAAAAATTTTAATGCAATCATTGCATTAAAATTTTTGAAATTACAAAAATATTTCAATGCAATCATTGCATAAAAATATTTGAAATTCCAACTTTTCTATAAAACAGGAGACTGTTAAAAAAAAATTTATAATGACGTATAGTTTATGAAAAAAATATATATGAAATTATATATAAAAAAACACAAAAAATTTCACTATGGAGTAAAATGGATATTTTTTGTCCTTTTTATATCAACAAACAAAAATTATGAAAATTTCATTATATAGTAAAATTCATATTAATTGTCTACAATATCAGTTGTGATGTATATGAAAATTGAAAATATTCAAATATTCATTGTCTACAGTATGAAAAAAACTGCAAATTTTGTTAAAAAATCTGAATATTACTATATTCTATTTTCAATTATTATTTATTATTAATAATTATTAATGTTATAAAATATACCTCATTAGTTGTAAATATTTATAAATAATCATGTAACTTTTTCTTAATATTTATTATAAAATTTCTTTGTTAATAAATTTAGAGGTATAAAATTAATTCTGTTCTCATTCATTTGTAAATAAAAATTAATTGCTTTTTAATCACCTATGATTAAATTTATTATAACTAAACATATATGATCAAAATATAAATAAATTAATGCAAAAGATGTTTTATTTGGTTAAGCCGAGCATCGCGAGACCAATCAGCTAGTAAAAATAAACTCCACATAAAAAATAACATTTTTTTAAATTTTATATGGAAAATTTCGATGTTTACAAAAAAAAAAAAAATTTCACACAATCTAGGGATATTTAAGAAAATATAAAACATTTTAATAAAAAAAAATATCGATTATCTCACCCGCTGAATAAATAAATATAAAAATAAACTCCACATAAAAAATAGCATTTTTTTAAATATTATATGGAACATTTCAATGTTTACGAAACAAAAAAAAATTTTCACATTATCTAGGAATATTCAAGAAAATTTAAAAACATTTTAATAAAAAAAAATATCGATTATCTCACTCGCTGAATAAATAAATATAAAAATAAAATGGTTTCTAAAATATCCTATTAGAAGCCGCTACCATCGCAAAAAATAATTGTGATACGGTTAACGCACCCTTAGAAATAATTAAACTAACTGTTTAGCTATTAAACCAAGACATGATATAGTTGTTTCTCATCCATCTAAAGAGAATTTTTCAGATATAAAAAAGGATCAATTGACAAACGATTTAATACATTTATTAAATCGATTGCAAAGACATACAATACATGGCAAACATTGCTTACGTTACAAATACAAATCAAATAAACTTACATGTCGTTTGAATTTTCCGCAACCTCTAAAAACAAAAAGTTGCATAGACAATTCAGATGGGTATTTCAGATATCATCCAAAACGAAATGATCCATTAATACAACGATATAATACAATTATAACATCGATTTGGCGAGCAAATACAGATTTCTAACCGATTGTCTCTGAACAAGCAGTATGTTATTACATCACCAACTACGCATCAAAGAGTGAAAAAATTTCAAAAAATTTGCAGGAATGTTTGAACGAAATTTGCCAATCGATGTCAGATAATTTACACGCAAAAACAGCAATTCAAAAATTATTTATTTCTACTTTAAATGAACGTGATTACAGTGCACAAGAAGTATTACATTTACTCATGAGTTGGCCTCTCTACCACAGTTCACGAACATATCTTACATTAGTTATATATACAAGATGAAGAATGGAAATCAGTTAAGGTATTAATTCAATATATATCTATTTAAATTGTATAAATATTAATTGTTAAAATAAATTATTTTAAAATTTTATTCATTTTAGATATGCAACGAAACTAAAGAAATTATGGAAGCAAATGATTCAACATTAATTGAGACATATAAAATAAGACCACCTGAACTTGAGGATTTAAATTTGATAAATTTTTGTAAACACTACAGAGTTTACAACAATAAATTTATAAAAAGACGAAAAGAATGCATTGTAAGAATATTTCCGAAAATAAACCTTGTTGACAATGAAACAGAAGATGAAAAATATTATAAGTTACATTGTATTTTAAATGTATCATTTAGAAATAACAAGAATGATATTCTAATTAATAATGTAAATCATAATTCATGGAAGGAACTATATAATTCTTTAAACATTAGTGAAGAAAATGAAATAAATTTACATGAATATGAAGAAACAGATGAAATTCCTGAATCCTTAAATGATGACATGGTTAGAAATCCATTTTAATATTTATCTGGATACTGTGAAAATATTGATAACATTGAATTAGGAAAAAGATAAATTGATATATGCTACGATTGGAATATAACAGACAAAAATATACCATCTAAAGATGATATTGAAAAATTTTTTTAAAAATTATAAATCAGATAATTCAAACAAACAAAATTCAGATGACGAGAAAAAAAATATAAAATTTACAGAAGATCAACAAGAAGTTTTAAACTGTTTAAAAGGACAAACAGACGCGATTAAAAATAATACATTAACATCCAATATGATCAAAAGAGTAATAGTACGAGGAAAAGCAGGATCAGGTAAAGCACAGTAATAAAAGAAATGGTAAAAATGATAGCATCTGCTTTCGGGGAAGATGCAGTCAAAATCGGAGCACGTACTGGCATGGCTGCTATAAATGTATATGGAAAAACATATCACTCATTACTACGATTACCTTTAAATTATAAACAATTTGGTTCATTAGAAAATAAAAATGCCAAATAACTACAAACTGAATTAAAAAATTTGAAATTTCTGTTAATTGACGAAATGTTATTAATAGGTTTACGTACTTTATATCAAATAGAATCACGGTGTAGAGAAATTTTTGCTAACGAAATTGATGAACCTTTTGGTGGAATAATAATATACTTATTCGGAGATTATAACCAATTTAGGCCGGTAGGACATACGGCAATATTTAGTTTAAAAAAATCTACTGACAAAATGCAATCGCAAGGAGAACTTGTTTTTAAGTGAATTTGAAAGCGGGTAAAAGTAGATTCCTGTAATTTTTTCATATTTTGCTAATTTTTGAAATATTGGGAAGGGATTTTAAAAATTTGGAAACGGGAAGACCTTTATTAATCGTTTAGAAATAATTCAAGCCGATTTTCGTTCAATTTAATAATTTATAACAAATTTTACTAGAGATCTGAGATAACATATCAAGATCCAAAATGACGGGAATAGTAAAAATCGGAAAGCGATGAAAATCTAGATTATTACTTTTTTTTATATTAGGAATGTCTTGCCGTTGGAAAATTTATAAAAAATTAAAAAAAATAATTATTGATTATTACCGATTTTTATCATATTTTATCGACCTTAAATATTTGTATGTGTTAGTGTGTACTTGTTGTTTCAACGTTCCAGGTGATTCCACGGTAATTATATGCATCTTTTTATATGTGCTGCCATTTTGATGTTATATTGAAGTATTTTTTTTTTCTAATATAATTTTATCAAAATAACCTCTTTGAATTTTATACACTTTCGTAAGAATTCATAATATCAACGAAAAAATAAGTATATGTAGGTTTTGCCTGCAATATTTTTCGAGTAAAAAATTAAAAATAATAATATTAATATCAATTTCTTCTGCTCTCATAATTTTACCAGTTATTACAAAAGTATTCAATCCTCGCTTTTTAAAAAAATATTTATTATAAGTAAGTTCATGAAATTGTGTGTTTTTATTATTTTAATACTTTTTACTTCTAAATAAACCTTTTTTGAGAATAATTTTGAATTAAATATAGTTTGGCGGTTTAGTTGCACCACGTGATAAATTATAGTCTTCCCTCTCTCTCGCTCTCGTCATTATAAAAAAATAACCATTTATTTGTGCACGTGTTGACGTGTGCCTGTTGAGTAATTCAACTTGAAGTTGTTAAAATAATTGATAAACATTTAAATTTTGTAATTGAACCTAATGGTATACCAGGTAAATACATTTAAATCAACAATAGTAAGTGTCATGTCTTAGGACTTGATGGAAGAATAAGTGACATTGTTAGAGCTAGAAAAAACATTTTGGAGTTTGGAGTTGGACTATTCGTTAAAGCAGGAAAAGAATCTGCATTTATTGAATTTAAGCTTGAACATGTAATAATTTTAAAACTATGTACAAAGAGAATTCAGCACTGAAAATGAATCAACTTGGAAAATTAATGGACAAAATGCTAAATCAAAAAAAGTTATTACATCTATGTACGTTACAGGTAAAAAAATATTTATGAGTTATGAGAGTTTTCATTTTTTCTATGGCTTGGAGCTCATGAAATTTTTAATTTAGGAACTGGTTCAGATACTTTTATACAAATTATTTTTAATGAAACGATCAGTAATTGTATTTTGATGAAAATTTCTTATCCATAAATAAATAATAAAATAATTTTAAGTAAATAACGGTAATAACCTGTTGTATATTATTTAATAAACTAAATATTTTAAATTAGCAGTTAACTGGAAGAGAATGGAAAAAATCAAGAAATTATTTAACGTGGATGCATTCTCAATTTATTATTGGAAGTATACAGCGCATGCATGTAAGTACTTAAATGATTTAATTAAAATTTGAATCAAAAATTATATTAAAATACTCATAATACTTTTACTAAACAGATTCAAGTATTTTTACCAGTTTTCAAACTTTCTGATTTATTATAATATTAATAATATTTTTTGTTAGGTTTGTTGCTAGCTGCAGTCTTAAATTTCATGCTTGGGGTACTGTATATACTCTTCTGGATATATTTAGTTATAGAATGTGTCACATACAACCACATTATACGGAGTACAAATTTTAAGCCATTTACACAGTCTTGCCTCTGTCCCGCAGACTGATCAAACCCAATTGCATTTATGGGATTTAGTGCAAATATTGTTACAATTTATCCGAGATAAATACCTTATTTTTTTTTAAAGTTGAAGGTTCAGCTTTACAATTAATAACTGGATTATAGGTTCAGCAGAACTTCAGCCACATCTTTCAAGATTTTTATCAGAACCAAAAATACTTGTGTTTGCTGATTCTGAAGAACTCAATACAGCATTAGTACTAACACTTGCTAGATCTATGCCCGTAACAGGTACAAAAATATTTATGAATTATGAGACTTATCATTTTTTTGTATGTATGGAGCTCATGAAATTTTTAATTTAGGAACTGGTTCAGATACTCTTAATAGAACTTGGTGCTAAAATTTATTACTTGATAAAATAATGCAAAATACACCTCACACTTGGGTTTATCACTTAGGTTGTCTCTATAGAGTTTTTATGATAAAAAAATCATAAATTCAAAAATTTTCAAGGTTAACGATATTAATTTATTATTTACTAAATTTTTAGTTGTTTAATTAATATTTTTTATTTGCAGGTGAATGATGGATTTTGGCATTTTTTTTTATATTGTGAAATTCTTTGAAAGAATTCGTTAATATTTTGATGCTCCAAAAATGGTCATTATGTTACTATTCTTAAATGGATAAATATTCCTTGATGATTATTAAATTTTACAAGAGGTGCTGTAGTTCGAGAATCATCAGATAGTTAATTCTGATCAATCGATAACGTAAGCTTTTCAAGTTTTCATTCCAGAGTTAACGGTAGAGTTTGAAAAAAAAAGATGAAATTTTACTTTTGAGATAAAAAACATTTATTATATACTTATTTTTGTTTCCTTAAAGTTTATATAATAGATTCATATGTTTTTTGGAGGCAAATATAATAGTTTTTGGTGTATAGAAGTCCATTTGTCTAACAGAAGTATTATTATAATTTAAAGATAAACTCTTTGGAAAAATGATGTCCCAGAACAATAATTAAAATATTTATCATGAAGTATATTTTCATATAATATTCAGTAATATATTTTCAAATAATATTCAGTAAAAAGTGTTGTCAATTTATTGTTTTGTTTTATCAAACTCTATCAGCAACTTGAGAACCTGGACTTGAAAAGTTAGACGGTATAGAATGCAATTCAATCTGATGATCAATGAGTTATAGCATCTCATGTAAAATTTAAAAACTTATATGGTTCTTGTGAAATAATTGAACATGGATTATCGAAAAATTCATCATAACTGAGAATGGAATTATGGAGACATAAAACTTCGAAGCTTTATGAGTAGCGAGCTAACTGGAAGACAAAATGTGGAATGAAGAAAAACTATCGTCATGATTGATTAGATAGCTGGAAAAGTATAATAAAAATTTACTTATGAGAGATTTGTACTCCAACATACGACTTTAAAATATTATTTGAAGGATGCATAGACACATAGAGTACTTTGAAAAGGCTATTTTATTAGGATGATTAATTTTTTTATTTATAACGTTCGTTTTCAGTCTGGTTCTTAGTAACCAAGAAAATAGAACTTTGTGCTTAAAGCATTTTACATGAAAAAGGGAAGCAAAAAAGGCAGGGTAAACAGTTTTATTATCTTAGCTCTAAGGAACAATTAGAATCGTGCAAAACAAACTCCAAGTCTTCTGCATGTTTGGTTAATAACTTCTCATATCAAGTATCTCTAATCTGACTACTCATTTGAGTACTTATAAGAAATTTTTATTTACAATATAAAAAAAAATTTATTATATTATTATAATATAATAAATAAATTATTAATAAGAAAATTATAAATCCTAATAAAATAGGTTTGGCTTTTAAAAGTATTCTATGTGTCTATGCATCTTCCAAATAATATTTTAAAGTCAATATGTATAATTTCTCATTATATCCTAACAATTAATCGGATGTTAATTAATACTTGCTTTTTATAAATAAATTAAACTTTTGTGAGTTAAACAAGAAGAAAAAGATCAAGGAAGTATTGTAATTAATATTAGGACAATTCAAATTATATGCATGTCTGTTTAAAAAAATTTTTTTTAAATTCTTCATATGCATGTTTTTTTACAAATTATAATTTTATTTTATTCAGTATTTTTAAATAAATACATAATAAATCATTTTGGCATGTTAATCAGGTGAAGTGTACTTATTAAGATTTTTGTGATTATTTAACACCGAAAATGCATAAATTATTGCTAAAAATTTTATTTTGTTTTGCTAAAAGTTTTTTTTGGGTAGACAGATAAAAAAGATAAAAAATATACCTACTTCTAAGAAAGTAGTATATAATATACAACGAAAAAAGCTAAATTTTTGTTGATATAAAAAAAGAAACAAAATTTTATTTTGGTATACCAAATTTTTTCTTCGCTTTTCTTACTTTGTTTGGTTGAATTTTTTATTTTGAGAAAACAAAAATATACTGCTAAGAAAGTAGTATATTATATACAACGAAAAAATAAATAAATTTTCGTTGATATAATAAAAGAAAAAAATTTTTATTTTGTTTAGCTTGGACTTTTTTCATGCAAACTAAAATTTTTTTACTTTTTTTTACGATAGCAAATTTTGTCTCACTTTTCTGATTTTTTTAGCTTAACAACCTTTTTGAGCAAAAAAATATACAGCTAAAAGTATTAATATTTTATTTATTTATTTTTAAATCAAAAAAAAGCTAAATTTTTCTTAGCATAATAAAAGTAAAAATTTGTTTTCGTGGTTTGCTTGAACTTTTTTCATGCAAACTAACATTGTTTTACTTTTTTAAACGATAGCCACTTACTTCTTAGCTTTTCTAATTTGGTTTGGCTAAACATTTCTTTAGAGCAAACGAAAATATTTATACAATTTATACAGCTTTGAAAATCTTATTTTTCGAAATCAAAACTGTTTTTTCAGCAAAGCTCCAGTGTATAAACCATCGAGATATGGTGTAAACAAATCATAGAAACAAATACGTTTCTTGTTCCTTTTTTCACCGTGGAAAGTACCCTATACTACCGACTTTTTTTTGTAATTTGAATTACAGGAATCTACTTACTTAGTAGGCTACCTACTATCATCCGACGCGATATACTTTCAAATTCACTTAAACAATTTCAGAAATATTTCTGTTTACAAAATGCACACCGAAGGAAATCAAACACCATATTCAAAATTATTAGATGAAATAGCAAATGCAGAATTGTCGCAGGAAAATTACGAAGCACTGCATAATAGACGAGAATCTATAATACCTAAAAACGAATTGGATATGTTTGAAAATGCAATACATTTATACCCGAAATGCATACAAGTAGATGCACATAACGAAAAACATTTAAAAACACAGGAAACCCAGTAGCTCGAATTGTAGCCACAAATGCACCTAATGTAGCCATTCGTTGTTCAGATGATCAGGGTTACAAAATGTTTTATACTTATCTAAAAATTGTCGTGTCGTTACGCGCAAACTTATGGACTGAAGGAGGTTTAGTAAATGGTACTTTAGGATATGTGAGAGAAATAATTTATGCTGAAAATAATTCACCACCGCAATTACCAGAAGCTATCATGGTAGAATTTGATAATTATAAAGGACCCTATTTATATAAAAATCTATTTCCAATAATACCTCTAAACCGTACATGGACACATAATAAAATACAATGCAGCCGAATACAAATACCACTTATGTCATCATATTCAATAACCATACATAAATCCCAAGGCCAAACTATTCATAAAATCTTTCTCCATATTGGAGACAATTCTAATAAAAGACTACTCAAATATAGATACGACTCTATTCGACTATGTGCTTCTTTTAAAGACAAACAAAAGTTTTTACACAAATTGAAAAACGATATTCACTAAAATATAAAAATAAAATAAAAAAAATTATATTCAATTTCATACATTAATAATTCAATAAATTATATTTTTTTTTATTTATATGCCTAAATTTATTTTAAAAAACAAAACAATTACTCCTAGACCAAATAAACTATATATACGATAAAACAATACTTATACAGATGATTAAATACGAAACTATTAATTTTTAACTTGGATTATTTTAAAATAAGAAATAATAATATAATGATTTTAAAAAAATTATAAAATAAATCAAAAAATTTTCTGTAGCTTCGCTCAGTCTTATACTCGTCCCGGGTAATCTAGTAATGGGTGACCTCAATGCTGATCTTCTCACCAACAGTGGAGACGTAAACCTTATCCTCAATCTCTCTGATGAACTATCACTCCAGATTGTCAGGCATGATGCCACAAATCGTCCTCCAGGTTCAGTGGAACCAAAAACCTGGATTGATATTATGCTTGTTGATAAGAATGATAAAATACTGTCTCACAATAATAAAATACCAACTTTTTACACTAGTCACAACCTCATTCATGTAGAAATTGAATTATTTGTACCCAAGCCTCCCACAGAAAGCTTCTCCTATAGAAAGCTAAAAGATATTACCCCGGAGAACATCAATGAGATTCTGACTAGTTGTGATTGGACACCTTTTCTTAGCCCTTATCTTGAAGTCGGCCCAGCACTTGATTGCTTGAATTCAAATATTCAACAAACAATTGACCATCTAGCCCCTCTTAAAACTTTTACACCTAAAAAGAATAAGGCTCCTTGATAACAAACTTTCTTGGAATTCTCATATTAAATCAATTGAGAACAAAGTAAATAGAATTCTTTACTCTCTCAGATTTATTAGGCATTGTACCACAGAAGACTTACGAATAAAACTCGTTCAGGCCCTAATCATCCCGCATCTGGATTACTGTAATACAGTATATCTGGATGCGAGTATGACATTAAAAACCAGACTTCAACGCTAAAGTAACTCTGGACTAAGATATATATATGGTGTCAGAAGGGATGAACATATCACACCCTACAAGAAAAAGCTCAGCTGGCTTTGTATAAAATCACGGCGGCTCTAATTCACTAGTATACTCATTTATAAAATTTTGCGCTTACAACAGCCGCCTTATTTAACTAATCTTTTTATTAAATACGTGCCTAAAGACAATGCCACAGGAAGTTCGCGCACTAAAGAGCTATCCCTCCCTGCAATAAAGGATTGTGGGTCTTCCTCTTTCCAACTGCAGGGGGCAATTTTCTGGAACTCAATACCTTCTGACATCAGATTCTTGCCTAGCTTAAACTCCTTTAAAGCGGCACTACGCAAACATCTACTCTCACTCGATCCAGAGTAATCCATTACATGCACTACACCAAAAATATCAGAAACATGCTAATTTATGTGCTTTCTCTAAAAATGTATATACTAATGTATATACTAGACTTTAACTTTGTTAAAAAATTATATTTTGTTGAAATTTATTTACTTGTTATAACTTTGTATGATTGTGTGATAATATTTTGAATTTTATATATTTACTTAAAATACTATGTAAAAGACTGCTATATCTCATATGTATATTCACAATTTTGTTTCTAGACAAATAAACTGCTATTCTATTCTATTCTATTCTAATTTACGACAAATCTTAAAATATGTACGTTTTTTTGGCTTCCGCCGTTTGATTTCCATGTTAAATGTTTTTATTAATTTCTCATCGTAAAAGGTATGAAATGTTATAAAATTTTAACAGTGTTATTAATACATTAAAAACATTAAGTCTGTATAATTTAAACCTAATCTGTTTTGTAATTGCTCAGCACTTATACCTCCTTAATTATATTTTAACTTATTAAAGTTTTAAAAACATTAATTTAATCAATATCAGTATTTTAAATATACTTTTGCTTAAGAAAAATTAAAATTTTACTTAGCTTAGGCTATAAAATTTCATCTCACAACATTAATGGCCCAAAAGTTATAATATATTTATGGTCCGAATGTATAATTTTATAATAAAAGTAGATCCATTAGGAATATTGTAATTAAATCAAATAAATTTGAATCTCTAAACATTTATTTTGTGGACCCTAAAAGTTCAGATTCAGATATTTTTTTAATTATGTAACAACAAGACTTAACTTTTAAGTTTTGTTTTAATAATACTTTAATTTATTCAAGTTATAAAAAGATTATTAATTTAATAAGTATCAGTATTTTGAATTATAATTTTTCTTAAATTAAATTTTAACTTAGCTTCAGCCATAGAATTTCATCGTACAACTTTTATAATTCTAAGCTTAAAGTATATTTATTATATACTTTATATCAATTTTTCAAGATGGCGGACATAAAAAATATTCAAATGAGCATTCTACGTTACCATGGTGATTTTTTATTCCCGCCTTCTTGAAAAATTGAAAATTTTCTCGTTGAAATACGCTTTCCCTGACCTCAAAAGCCTCCCGTTAACATAAAAAGTTCATTTTCTAATGTATTACAACTTGACCAACAAATCACCCGACAGCTCGCCCAACCATTCTCTCGACTATTTACCCACCCTCTCTTCCATTCTCCCATGATACTATGCAGCTTCCGTACAAATTCATCTGAAGCGGATTTTTTGGGGTCCAAAAAATAAGGGTTTGGAGATTAAAATTTATTGTATATCGTTAAAATATTTCTACTGAGCATACTTTTCATATACATCATCCATTCGAATTAATGAAAAAATCCTAGAAATCCAGAAATTTTTTGTCCATCAGATTTTTTTGCTTAAAGTTGCAGTTTAAGGTATACATAAACGGAAAATAACTACCCATACACATAAGAGGTGGTGGAATGCACTTTTAAATGCACTTTTGTGTAAAAAAGTGCATTTTTTGCTGTTTTTTCATACTTTTTAATGTTTTTTTGTTTCCTCAGAGAGGAACCATTGTGATAGGTCAAATTTCGATTTTTGATTTTTTGGCATACAAGCATGTTTTGTGACCCCAGGAAGCTAAAAAACCGGTTTTTAAAAAAAGTATGTATGTTTATGTAACCGGTGAAATTTCACAACCATTATGGAATTAAGACCTAATTTTTTTTTCAAAAATTTTTTTACCAAAAAATCTCAAACTACTTTTTATTTTTTGATGTAATAATAAATTTTTTTTTGGATGTAATACCTCATTTATTTCCACGAAAGTACTTATATTTTAAATTATGGTTTTTACTCTATATCTCGAATCTGATACTTAATTTTTTGAAAATTTTTTTCCCAAAATTTTTTTCACGAAAAGATACAAAAAACATCAATTTTTTTTTTCTTTTTGGACATAGTACCTAATTTATTTCTATGAAAGTACTAATTTTAGAAAGTTTGTTTATAGTCATTTTTTGGTTCTGATATCAAATTTTTTGAAATTTCTTTCTCAATATTAAAAAAACAAAAAAATTAAAAAACCGGAAATATTTTTTTTCTTTGGATGTAATACATCATTTAATTCCATGAAAGTACTAATATCTGAAAATATTGCAACCGGTGTTTTTTTACAACCGTTATGAAATTAAGACCTAATTTTTTTTTCAAAAATTTTTTCACCAAAAAAGCTCTAGGTACTTTTTTTTTTTTTAATGTGGATGTAATACCTCATTTATTTCCACGAAAGTACTTATATTTGAAAGTATGGTTTTTACTTGATATCTTGAATCTGATACTTAATTTTTTAAAAATTTTTTTCACAAAATTTTCGTTACAAAAAAATAAAAAAAATACTAAATTATTTGTTCTCTTTGGACGTAGTACCTAATTTTTTTCTATGAAAGTACTAGTTTTAGACAGTTCGTTTTTAGTAATTTGTTGAATCTGATACCGAATTATTCCAAAATTTATTTCTCAAAATTAAAAAAGTTTTTTTAAACTGCAATATTTTTTTTTTTTTGTGTAATACTTCATTTAATTCCATGAAAGTACTGTCTTGAATAATTATTATCCAATGAATTACGTTAGATTTTATTTGAAAAAAATAGATTTAGTTAAATTCAATACATAAATTTTCTTTTAACTCTTAAAAGTTAATAGTAATGAGTGTATGATTGCATGGTTGTAATCAGTGATATCGAAGTATTTATCTCATTGTTTGAGGAACCTTAGTGCCAGCTAGTTGGCAGGGTATTTTTTTGTTGTTGAAAATTTTCATTTTTTTACCCCAACATGTTTTACGATTTTCCAAGATGGCGGACCAAAAAATACAGGAAAAAACAACTTTCTACATTACCTGGGCGTTTTCGAGGTTGAGAAATACGATTTTATGAATGAAATTTTTCATTTTTTTGCCCCAACATGTTTTCCAATTTTCCAAAATGGCAGTCCCAGCTTAACTCAGTGGACCAAAATTTTAAGACATAAATTTTGGTCCACTGAGTTAAGCTGGGTCTGCTTAAGCTCATTTTAGGTCTTGGATTTGAATTTCCACAGGAATAGCCGAAATTATTCATTTTAACTGAAAATTTTGTTGTGCTATGAAATTGGTTTTTTTGAGATTTTATTATCTTTAGGGATTTTAAAGGGCTGAATTGTCTCAAATCAAATGCAGCTTTTATATGTATGTTACGAATATCTACCCGTAATATACATCGGTAGTTCTTTAGTAGTAGGTAGACTAAAAAAATAGCAAAATTTAATTATGTTTAATTATATTTGATTTTGCAGGTTACTTTGTTTTTATTTTTTTACAGCGTCACAGAGGCCTATAAAATTTTACCCAGGCAGGTTTTGAATGTAAAATTTCCCGAGGAATTCGAAAATCAAGTCAGATTTTTCATTTTCTATTAGGAAAAGCGAGAAAATTGTAAAATTCAGAAAATGAACAATTTTCAAAATCTTTTTGAGAATAAAATTGATTTTTAAGTACTTAAAAGGCAAATGTGTCAAAAAAAGAGTTTACCAGCATGAAAAGTATGGGAAAACACATGTAAAAAAAAAAAAGTGACGCATTTCAGAAATTCGTATTTTTCAGTTTCCTTTAGTTTTTCCGATTTTCCTGAGGTTTTTCCGAAAAAATATGGTCAGATTCAGATTGGGCGGGAATTTTTACTACCTAATTTTATACAGAAAATATTTTTTAGTAATAACTTTGTATAAAATCATGGTAAAGCTAGAAAATTGTCAAAATTGCTATAATAATAGAATTAATAAGAAATTACTTCGGATTACTTCGTAAATTTAAAACCATTTAAAGTCAAGCGAGCTAAGATAGAAAAATTTACTGAGATCACGAAAAAAGCTCCTTTTAGAAAAACTTTTTATGAATAGTTTTTTTTATAAGGGGAGAAATTTAATGGCTGCCAAAACTTGGCAAAACAAAAGCCAAAATTACCATAAGTCGTCGACCAAGGGTCATCTTGCGTCGATAAAAGAAGAAACACATAGAAACTAAATACCATAAGTTGATTTACAATAATTATTCGAAACATAACTTGTATACAAGTGTGAAGGCATCAAACCACCAAATCTCGAGGCCAACTACAAGAAACAATAAGACGGATCCTGTTTGGAGATCCTTGTTGCTTCTCTAGTAACCAGCTCATCATGAATCATATAAATATAGTCGAAAAATCAGAACTTGGGTCAGACCATCGACACTCGTTTATCAATTTAGTCGTATTTACCATTCCATTCGATTATTCGAGCCGCTTCTGATCACTACACTTAAATAGCTAACTTACTCTAAACTCTATTTTAAAATCTTAAGCTTGACTTAGATTTTTTTTGTACGGATATTATTGTATTACTTAATTCTATTTATTAATTCTGAAATATACTTTTACTAGCAAAAGTTGGAGAAGTTGGAAAGCTGCGTCGCATTTATTTCTATTTGTGTTGCTTCAAAAAATCATTTTTTACTGCAAATTTATAATTATGCAAACACGTTCAGATTTTTCAGATGAGGCTCAGTCCACATTTCCTTCTATATTTTTCTGTTGCTTAAAAAAATTTTGTTTCACTACAAATTTATAATTATGCAAACACATTCAAACTATTCAGAGCAGCGTATGTGAAACATTAATGAAAAATTATAGGTTTTGGTTCGGCAGTACTTGAGTCATTAGGGTAAAGACAGACAAAATAGACAAATAAATTTTTAAATATATACACGGTGATTCGCAAACACTAGTATATGAAATACCTTCCGTGACAAAGTTAAAGTTACGTCAGTGATACTAGTTGTATTCACGTCGATAACAACAAATTCTGTTGAACACTCACAGTGCATCTCAATCAGGAGATAAAATTAAAAATAAAAAAAATTATCAAAACTATGCAATAATAATTAGATAATTGTAACTAATTAACAGTTTGTTGAAAAATATGAATTTAATAAAACAAAATTCACATGAAATCACTAACATCATCAGAAACATGGGAGACAAGTGTGGTGGAGTTGATAATATTCATATAAAAGTAATTAAAGCTTTAGCTCCCCTAATAGCCAAACCGCTAGCTTTTATTTTTAACACATGTATCGGTGGAGGAATATGGCCAGCTGACCTCAAAAAAGCTGACATTATTCCGATTTTTAAATCTGGTTACAAGGATAACATGTCAAATTACAGACCAATATCTCTAATTTCAAACTTGGCAAAGATTTTTGAAAAAGTAATTTTTAAAAGATTACACTCCTTTATGAATAAATATAAAATAATCTCTGAACATCAATTTGGTTTTTTGAGTGGAATTGGAACAAAACAAGCACTGCATAAAGTCACTGAATTAATCTACAATGGATTAAATGAGGGTAATGCTGTGGTTGGGACGTTCTTAGACCTCTCCAAAGCTTTTGATACAGTCAATCATCAAATCTTGCTTAAAAAATTGGAGAGATATGGAGTCAGGGGTACCCCGCTCAACTTATTTAAGAACTATTTTCAGAATCGTCAGCATGCGGTCAGACTTGGGGATACGAGAAGTGAATATAAACCTATTGATATAGGGGTACCTCAGGGCTCCATTTTGGGACCCTACTTATTCCTCATTTATATTAATGATTTACTTTCTCTAGCTCCTCATATCTTCTCATATGCTGATGATACTGCGGTATTTGCATTACAAAAAAAACTGGATATTAGCTAAAAACATTATAATTCAATCTCTAAATTCAATAAATATTTGGTTTGTTAAAAATAAATTAACGCTTAACCTAAATAAATCCATGTATATCACTTTTGGTATTAAAAGGAATAGTTTGCCTGATAACAACTTCTCCATTAAAATTGCAAATCATAATCTGACAAGAGTCTCGTCTTGCAAGTACTTAGGAATTTATTTTGATCAGCATATGCGCTGGGATATTCACGTAAATAATACATTAAAAAAGGTTAAATACCTTTTATTCATCTTCTATAAACTAAGACATATTAATAAAAGTATACTTAAAATTATTTATTATTCACTTTTTCTTGGAGTGGTTGCTTATGCCATTTCCGTTTGGGGATGCGCTTATGATAATGCACTCAAAATACTACAATCATTTCAAAATAAGATTATCAAAGTCATCAATATTGATAATGTTCAATTCCATAGTGTAAGGCAGATGTATAAACTTAATTCCTTGTCCTATTACTATAAGGAATTGGTTGCCTTACGTATTAACTCCACATACAGCGATAGAACAGATCGTCTAAAATTACCAAACATACATAAAGATATTTACAAAAAAAGCTCATATGTAACTTCTTTAAAACTATACAACTCTTTACCCCATGATGCTAAGAACCTCAGTTACTCTTCAACTAAAGCCTTAAAAACAAAGCTTTTAGACTTCCTACAAAATGAACTACACTTCTAGTCTATATTTATAGTCTATATTTATATTTGTTATCTAATTTTAGCTAACTTAAAGATTTATGCACATTTTATTAAAATATTACAAATAAACTCATTATATTTTGTTATTGTATTCGCTAAATGATTCTAAATTTCTATAAATTATATTATTTTGTACTTTAATTGTCATATTTTTGTACATTTTTATATATTTTGTATTTTATTTTATACACTTTTATATTTTTTATTTTATAACTAAACTTATTCTTATGATTCATACCATTTCCCCGCACAGACAAACTCGATTTGTCTCAGGGGCTACTTTACGGAAAATCTATGTATCGTTTTGTATATATTATATATCTTAACTTTTATGTAAATACTCTGTAAGTAATTATGGTCTAAATAAATAAATAAATAAATAAATTATGAAAATTGAAAAAAAAACGATACTGAATTGGCATTGATAAAGTCTAAGAAATTTTTTCTTCTTAAATCTTTGGTACATTTTATGATACAAAATTTCATCTTTTATGTCGTATGATTTAAGAAATAATCTAATAATTTAAGTAAAATATAAGATTCTTAATTAATTTGTTAAAAATTGTAGAATTGTAGAAATAGGTTTATGTTTCGGAAAACGTTGGTAAATTTTTGCAGAAGTTGTTAACAAAAACCAAATATTTTTCTCTTATATGACGTTTATTTAATAACATATTTATAGTTATTATTTATTTTTTACAGAACTTTGAAAACAAAATATAAAAAAAATATAACTGTTTTATAAATATATAAATTAATTGAACCAAAATAAAAAGATCATTTAAAAAATTTTCCTTTACTCATTTCTGTTTTCTTTTTCTCTTATTGGCTGCACCGTTTTCTGTGTTATTAACATTTTCAAAATTGTTAGGTAACAATCAAAGTTCATAAACAGCCAATCTTTGACGGACAGCGTTTACAGAATTACGATGTTTTTTATTTTCCTTTCTTTATTCTGCTTTTTCAAAGACTTCGTCTAAGAATTGTAATTTATCATCCAAATAATACGATACCGGCCTTCCTTTATCCTTGCATTTTTTTATATTTGCTCGGTAAGCATCCTCGATATGTTTCCAAATTTCCTCAACTGGTTTTGGATCTAATATATTTAGTCATAATAATAATTGGAACTATAAATAAATAAAAAATTTATTTGATCAAACTCGCATCATTGAAAAATACGTGAATATATTTTCAACACTACACTGAAAAAAAAATCCGCTTGTAGCTACCGGAATTTTTTTTCTCGTCAAACGATTGCAAATGACTTGAAACGTAAAGAAAATTTAAAAAAAAAATTTTTTCCGCTTACTTGGGATATGCGTATATCGGTATGACGAGATTTGAGAAAATTTTGGAAAAAGAAAAGAAAAAATGTTTTTTTTTTTATTTTCTTTACGTTTCAAGTCATTTGCAATTGTTTGCAAAGAAAAAAAAATTCCGCTAGCCACAAGCGGAATTCCGCAAGCCGCAAGCGGAATAATTCCGCTTGCGGCCAGCGGATTTTTTTTTCAGTGTATGTAATTAATAAATTATGTTTCATTTTAGAAAAAAGTAATTAAGAATTCTTAATTATAATAATCACCTGTAAACTTTTTCTGAAACTTTTTCTTTAAAGCTTCTACAATTTTCAGAAAAATTTTCCTTCTTTCGCCTTTTCCTTTTCCTCCTTTGTTACCATTTTTCAAATGATCAGGATTCCATATAAATTTCCTTTCGAGAAAATTCACTGGTGACATTTGTTCGCACAAGAAAGATTTTTCTTTAGGATTCAAGAATCCGTTCATTTTAATGAAAAAAAAAATAATAGGTACACAAAAAAAAATATTTTATTTTAACGCGCTTAGCTTAAAGGCGTGCACTTGCTGAGCTATTACTGAACTAAAATTTAAAAAAATACTTGGTAACAATGTTCTTTATTATAAAACAATTCAAAATTTTAAAATGATTTGGAGCGCGTTAACTTAGGTATAAACAGGGTATAAAGAAAAATATTTTAAAATTCTACAAAATTTTTCTTACCTGACATATTTCAGGTACTGAGAGATATTTATATGCGCTTGATAAAAAAAAAGTATTTATTTATTTTTCCCTTTTTTTTTAATGCATAAAAAAAGTTGAATGTTTAGTTTTTAACTGTAAACTAGAAAAGATAAACAATTTAACATTTTTTTAAAAATATTTAATTTTTTTCATTTGAAAAAATTCAAGAAAAATTTTTTTGATTTCAGTGAAATGGCATTTTTATTCGAAATTTTTATATTTTTATCAAGGTGATGGGCTTGTTACATGAAATATTTTCACGCCTAAAAAAAAATTAATGAAAAAAATGCATTAAAGACTTAATCATTAATACATTTTTTTCATGAATTTTTTCAGACTATGATATCTCGCCTTTTTTGTATAATCGGGGTTGCGTAACTATTTGGACCATATAGGAAAAATCATATGAGCATGAATGAAAAAACTTGTTTAAATTACAATCAGATTTTAAGTCAAACAACTGAGATTTTAAACGCTTTTTGCATTAAGCTATTAATGCTTAATCGACCAATCTCTGATGATTTATTCAGTAAATAAAAATTTATTTACTGAATAAATCATTAACTCCTGTAAATAATAGAAAATAAAAAATTGTTTAAAAAATTTTTATTTTTTTAAAGCTTGTAATCAAATCATTTAATTTTATGCTCAGTTTATCATCCCAGATAGGAGTCGCGCGCGAGAACAAACAATAGATTAAGTCATCGGCAGCTTGTTTAGTGGATTGATGTATTATCTTTTAGTTCTAGCAAAAGTTGGAGGGGGGGCTCCGCCGCCCCTGTGTCGCATTTACTTCTATTTGTGTGGATTAAAAAAATCATTTTTCACTGCAAATTTATAATTATGCAAACACGTTCAGATTTTTCAGATGAGGCTCAGTCCCTCCTGTTCACATTTCCTTCAATATTTTTCTGTTGCTTAAAAAAATTTTATTTCACTACAAATTTATAATTATGCAAACACATTCAAACTATTCAGAGCAGCGTAAGTGAACCATTAATAAAAAATTATAGGTTTTGATTCGGCGGTACTTAAGTCATTAGGGTACAGATAGACAGACAGACAAATAAATTTTTAAATATATATAGTATATAGTATATAGTATTAAGATATGTATATATAGATGGTTCTAAAATTGACTGAATCAAGTAATACCAATTGCGACATTAAAATTTTATCATATTCTTCAGATATTTCACTTTTTATCCAAATTTTAAAAAATTTAATTTTTCCCAAAAATAGTAAACGCTTTTTTATTTTAACTTTATTTTAACACCGGTATTATGAAATTTCTTTCATTTTTTTGAGCCTCATGATGGAACACATAGACATACAGGCACACAAATAAATTATTAAAAATACCATAAAAAATAAAAAAATGAAAAAAAAACATTTTTAACCAGCTTCAAAAATATTTTATAAAATTTTAAAGATACCTCCGTTTTAAATAAAAATTTAGGAGAATACGTAAAAATTGGTGCCAAATCGAATAGTACAAACTTGTGACTATAAAATTTGTCAATAGTCTCGAGATATTTTAATTTTTTTCAAAATTTTTCAAAATTTTATTACTTTTAAAAACACTAAAAATTAAATATCTCAAAAACTACGATAGCTGAGCAGAAAATCTATAGCCTATGTCACCCGCGGACTTTTTATCTTTATTTTGACACCGGATTTAAGTAACTTTGTTCAGTGGTTTGACCCTGATGATGAAACACACACACACACACACACACAAATAAATTTCCAAATATATATAGTATAAGTAGTAAGATATACATAAAAAGGTATATTATTTTATCTTGTCCTCTTAATATCAGTTTGCCTAATTCCGAATGGAATTTGTTGCATTTAGTAGAATCCACATAATAATACATTGAAAACAGTTTGTAACTGGTAGCCAATGTCTTAACCGTTACACTACTATATTATTTATGCATCATATTTTGTAAAAGAGCAAATAAAGAACAATACAATACAATATAATTAATTACTATTTTTACTATTCATATATAACTGTCATTTACTGGCAAAACATTAATTTATTTATATAATTCTTAGATTCATATTTCAAAAACTTTTTTGTATCATAAAAAAATCATGGACAAAAACTTTTCAAAATACGTTTTTGTATACTTAGCTTCAAAACCCTTAAAATGCACAAATCACCCCTTTTATACAACAAACCTTTAGATTAAATAGCAAAAAGCGTATATATTTGTAACATCTGGATTGTAAATTACAATGGATGACTTAAATTGGTTGGAAAAATATCAAGAACTCCCCTCCATTTATTCCAACGCGCCTTCTTGGCCAAGAAACGTCTTTAAAAATGTTATAAGATAGGGTTTTTAGTCAATTTCCCAAATAACGCTGTCATTTTGCAATTATACCAAAATATTATTATTTAGTCTCATTTTTTTTGTATAAGTTCTACCTTTCATTTTCCGTAAACCGCAATTTTTCATCATCGATTCTCTCATAACTATAGTCAGTAACTCAAATGAAAATTTTTTGCAAAAAATTAACAATTTTAAAATTGTTATTAAAATTGTAATTCTAAACCCTATTTAAAAACGCTATCTAACAATATTGTTAAAGAATTTAGCCCTGCGTTTCTCGGCCAAGAAGGCGTTTTGGAATAAATGGAAGGAGTTTTCGGTATTTTTCAACATATTTAAGACATGCATTGTAATTTACGATCCAGATATTCCGAATATATACGGTTATCGCTATACAATCCAAAAATTTTTGGAAAAAATGGAGTCTTTTCGGTGTTTTAAGATTTTTTGAATCCATTTCCGGGCACTGGGATGGTCATTTTCGAGATTAACAACACATATATAAGTAAGTATAAAAAACGTATTTTAAAAAAAATTTTTTTCTTTTTCATCAATTGCCGGTGTTAGCCAACCACTTGAGAGCTACCCAGGATTTGTGCTACCCTAAAAACGTTTTCATATGAGCTATATATAAGTATGTGATAATTTAAAACTAGACTATATATATATGGGCACGTCCAGGGAAAAACGACCAGCCGAAAAATAAAAAATAAAAAAAAATTTTTTTTTTGTCACCTTTTACCTGAGATTTGTGAAACCGCTCCTATTTTAGACTTCCTGATGCATTATTTTGATATACGGCTGCTCCAAAGTTGGAATTTTTCATTTTTTTGATTTCAGCTGCCAAGTTAAACCTAAAATAACTCTGAACCATTTAACTTTTTATATACACATATGATTGGGAAAAAGTTTTATTTTTACCTGGACTACCAAAAAAAAAAAAAAATTTCCATTTTGACTCTTTTTACTTTTTTTCCTCCTCGACGGTAGCTTTCAAAAATCCAGAAAATTTGTTTCGCTATGATTTTTTTCAACTTTTTTTTTCTTAAAATTCACTTCAAAGGGTCTAATTGACATCCTGAAAGTTCTGAGATGTGATAGGCAATGATCGGTCCACAATCTTAAATTTTGGTTCTTCAATTTACCTGAAAATCATCAAAAATGTAAAAATTTAGGAGTAAAATTTAAAAAAAATTAAATTAGACCTTACCAACATATTTCAACTTGAAAATCTTTATCTGGACCACATGAAAACATTAAAACATAAAAGTAGGTCTGGATACTTTTCCTGGAGCTAAATCACCCAGAACCAACCTCCCGTCAACATACAAAAATTTAAAAAATCTCTAAAAAAAATGATAAATTACAACTAAAATAATTATAAGATATTAAATTAGACTGAAAAATACTTAAATTAACATACCAAATATATTTTCAAGTAAATTAAAAATCTAAAACTCCATACTGCCCATGTCTGGAACCTGGAAAAAAAATTAAACACAAAGATTAATTCTTATTTTTTGAAAAAAAGTTATAAAAAGAATTTTATACTTATCTGATCATTATTTTCCTGGTGCACCTTCTTCTTCTTGACATAAATTAGTACCTAAAAAAAATAATTAACCATTTATAATAATTAACAACAATATTTATCTTATACTAATTTTATAAGTATAATAATACAAAATCATATGTTTGTTTACAAATGTGAAATTAGCATTTACAAGAAAAATTTTTTTTTTATAATAAAAATGTCATGCTCATGGAAATGCATCATAGAAAAAAAAAAATATATCAACACATGATAAAGTAGTTTTTTTCAGAGGCATGCAAAATTTTTCTTCTGCTAATTTCACATATGATTTTGTAAAGTTATACTTATAAAATTAATTTATAATAAATATTGTTGTTAATTGTTATTAATTGTTAATTATTTTTTTTAGGTACTAATTTATGTCAAGAAGAAGAAGGTGCACCAGGAAAATAATGAGTGCTATGTAGTTTTTAAAAATGGGTAAAAAACGGCTACTTTGACTGATGATGTCTCTGAACCTACATATCCAAAATAAAAAAGTTTTAGTGCAAAATGGTAGTCTTTTGATACATAATAACTGTGCCAAACATCAAGGGATTTGATTGAGAAATTTCGGATTTAGCTATTTTCGGGTATTCATTCTCTTAAAAAAATGGGTCAAAATTTGTCTCAGAATTACCCTTAAAATTGCTAAATCCGAAACTACTAAATCAAATCCCCTGATATTTGGCACGCTTATTATGTATCAAAAGAGTACCATTTTGCACTAAAACTTTTTTATTTTGGATATGTAGGTTTAGAGATATCATCAGTCAAAGTAGCCGTTTTTTACCCATTTTTAAAAACTACATAGCACTCACAAAACTTTTTAAGAAATCAACCAATTACCACGCAAGTGGTCTCATTTTCTTTGTTTTAATAAATAACAACTTTTAAGAGTAAAAAATTTTAAAAAACTTACCCTTAATCTACTTTTATTTCAATTTTTCTGTTTCTAAAATGTCGACCTGCCGCCGCTCAGTGCCTAAAATGGGCACAGTAGATTTACAGAGTTGAAAAGGCCAATGAGAATAAAAACCTAGACTCTTTTCCAGTCAATTTGAGAAAACCAAAATCTTTTTAAGTTGCCACCATTTTTGGACAGAGGGGGGTGGCCGGCTTGAGAAATAATCGCCCTTAAATTAACTTACCAAATATATTTTCAAGTAAATTAAAAATCTAAAACTCCATACTGCCCATGTCTGGAACCTGGAAAAAAAATTAAACACAAAGATTAATTCTTATTTTTTGAAAAAAAGTTATAAAAAGAATTTTATACTTATCTGATCATTATTTTCCTGGTGCACCTTCTTCTTCTTGACATAAATTAGTACCTAAAAAAAATAATTAACAATTAATAACAATTAACAACAATATTTATCATAAATTAATTTTATAAGTATAACTTTACAAAATCATGTGAAATTAGCAGAAGAAAAATTTTGCATGCCTCTGAAAAAAACTACTTTATCATGTGTTGATATATTATTTTTTTTCTATGATGCATTTCCATGAGCATGACATTTTTATTATAAAAAAAAAATTTTTCTTGTGAATGCTAATTTCACATTTGTAAACAAACATATGATTTTGTACTATTATACTTATAAAATTAGTATAAGATAAATATTGTTGTTAATTATTATTAATGGTTAATTATTTTTTTTAGGTACTAATTTATGTCAAGAAGAAGAAGGTGCACCAGGAAAATAATGATCAGATAAGTATAAAATTCTTTTTATAACTTTTTTTCAAAAAATAAGAATTAATCTTTGTGTTTAATTTTTTTTTCAGGTTCCAGACATGGGCAGTATGGAGTTTTAGAGTTTTAATTTACTTGAAAATATATTTGGTAAGTTAATTTAAGGGCGATTATTTCTCAACCCGGCCACCCCCCTCTGTCCAAAAATGGTGGCAACTTAAAAAGATTTTGGTTTTCTCAAATTGACTGGAAAAGAGTCTAGGTTTTTATTCTCATTGGCCTTTTCAACTCTGTAAATCTACTGTGCCCATTTTAGGCACTGAGCGGCGGCAGGTCGACATTTTAGAAACAGAAAAATTGAAATAAAAGTAGATTAAGGGTAAGTTTTTTGAAATTTTTTACTCTTAAAAGTTGTTATTTATTAAAACAAAGAAAATGAGACCACTTGCGTGGTAATTGGTTGATTTCTTAAAAAGTTTTGTGAGTGCTATGTAGTTTTTAAAAATGGGTAAAAAACGGCTACTTTGACTGATGATATCTCTAAACCTACATATCCAAAATAAAAAAGTTTTAGTGCAAAATGGTAGTCTTTTGATACATAATAAGTGTGCCGGGTGGCAAGTGATTGAAGTATTTTTCAGTCTAATTTAATATCTTATAATTATTTTAGTTGTAATTTATCGTTTTTTTAGAGATTTTTTAAATTTTTGGATGTTGACGGGAGGTTGGTTCTGGGTGATTTAGCTCCAGGAAAAGTATCCAGACCTACTTTTATGTTTTAATGTGTTCATGTGGTCCAGGAGATGATGATTTTCAAGTTGAAATATGTTGGTAAGGTCTAATTTAATTTTTTTTAAATTTTACTTCTAAATTTTTACATTTTTGATGATTTTTAGGTAAATTGAAGAACCAAAATTTAAGATTGTGGACCGATCATTGCCTATCACATCTCAGAACTTTCAGGATGTCAATTAGACCCTTTGAAGTGAATTTTAAGAAAAAAAAAGTTTAAAAAAATCATGGCGAAACAAATTTTCTGGATTTTTGAAAGCTACCGTCGAGGAGGAAAAAAAGTAAAAAGAGTCAAAATGGAAATTTTTTTTTTTTTGTGGTAGTCCAGGTAAAAATAAAACTTTTTCCCAATCATATGTGTATATAAAAAGTTAAATGGTTCAGAGTTATTTTAGGTTTAACTGGGCAGCTGAAATCAAAAAAATGAAAAAATCCAACTTTGGAGCAGCCGTATATCAAAATAATGCATCAGGAAGTCTAAAATAGGAGCGGTTTCACAAATCTCAGGTAAAAAGTGACACAAAAAAAATTATTTTTTTATTTTTTATTTTTCGGCTGGTCGTTCTTCCCTGGACGTGCCCATATATATATATATATTTAATTTATTTAGTTTCTGATAGTACTGCTTCTAAATCAGCTTGTTTTTAAAGGGATTTTTAGAACTTCAGAAATCACAAAAAGAGGAGGAGGAAAGGGAAAAAAGAGCGAGGGAAATACTAATTTTGCTTATTTATTTACAAAATATTATTTATTTAAATTTTGAAAAAGTACTTCAAAAAGTAAATGGGCCAATATTTGTGAAGTGCATACAGTTTGGATTTTCGAGTCTCAGAATGCACTCCAAAGTATGTTTGGTCGAAAGTATATATAAAAAAATAATTTTTACCAATTTTTAGCTTTTTAGAGCCAATCCTCTATTTTTTACATCAATTTTTGTTTTTTTTCTATTTTATGAAATTTTTAATTTGTGAATAATTTCTGTTCATTAATTTTTATGGCAAACGCGTACTTTGCAGTAAAATTTTTTTTCCTTATAGTAACCCATAGGAAATTTCTCGTAGAATTCGACTAGATTCCAAAAATTTGTTTTAGTCTAAAATTGAAAAATAGCGATTTCTAAAAGATCATTTTTCACAAATTTTAAATTTCCCGCCAAGTTACGTGACCAAATGAAAATTTGACTGAAATTCGTATATAGAGGAAAATTTTACATAAGGATACCAATTTACGTCTTTTTTCATTAAATAGTTTCTAAGATATCCCTTTTTAAAGATAAAGATTAAAATTGACTTTTTAGAAAAAATCCTTAAAAATGGGACCCTGACTTTAAATTATCATATCTGCTGAAAAAATAAATATAAAAAGATGAGGAAAAATTTTTTGGAAACTAAGGGCTTATAAAAAATTTTTGAGGCCTATAAAACTCATTTCTTTTAATAATTGGAATATTGGCAGCAATTTCAAAATTGATCATTTTGGGGTAAGAATAGGCATTTGGTTTATTGACTATCGACATGAAAGAATTAACAACAAACAATTGTGGTGTACGGTAAATGAACGGTGACATTTATACCAAAAAAATGACACCAATTTTAAGTATTTTGGTTAGCTGTTGAGGTTGCACCTTTGTATTAAAAATTACGAAAAAATTATATTTTATAACATTTTCGTATTTTGTAGTTATTTAGTATTTTGCTATTTTATATCAGTATAAAATTCATTTTTTTTAGAATATAAAATATTTTGTATAAAAAATTTTTAAAATTTATATTTTAGGACTGCACAAACTAGGTTTTTAGTACTGCACAAATTTTTTCAGAACTGCACTTTTTGTGTAGAACTGCACGTTAAAAATATCACTGATTCTTTTTTTAAATGACAATCATATTTGGATTTTTATACCAGAAAACTCTGAAAAATGCATACCTGTCTTAAATCTTGTTTAAAAAGAAGTTTTTCTCGGTTTTTCCTGATGATGTTGCAGGTTCCATATCTGTTACGCTCACCCTAATTTGTAAAAAAACTTAAAGATATCGAAGGATCATAATTTTTTTTATTTTTCAAGTTATTAATGAACAATGGAGTTTATTTATGTTGGCCAAATTCTAAAACTATAATCCAGTTATGATTACCTGCCATTTAAAAAAAGAATTGTGTTTCTACGATAAGCAGATGTGGTTTTAGCTTAAATTGTTAAAAACAATTTATTTTTTAATATTTTTTGAAAATTCCAATGCTTCCGTGAGTTCAAAAGGTTAAAGAACCTGCAGTTAAAATTTGATTAATTGAAAATAATTTTTAGTTCACTAATTAAACGTTTAAAAACTGCCTAATAAATAAAAATTTTTTTTTCTTACTTTTTTGATGCATTTATTGCTGTCCCTTCTCTCCTAATAAAGTTAGAATCATAAAATTTTTTACAGAAATCGAAGGATAATTCGTCAACAGATTTTTTTTTACCCGAACATTCTAAGACCATTTTTCTGGAAAATATTTCAAAATTTCGAGAGGTCCACATCTTTTTTTGATCTATAGTAACATCAGAGTCAAAAAATTTAAGGCTTCTACTGATAATGCTTCAAAATCTGCTACTCTTGACGAAACTTAAGAAGCACAGAAGATCAAAAAATTGATATCTTTATTTTATTTTGAATATTTTATAATATTTTTTTTTATATTTTCTGTTCTCAAACAATAAAAAAAAATTTTAATTTTTTCAAAAGCTATAATAAATGGTATCATCAGATTCTTTAGGAAAAAATACACAAGACCCTCTTGTAAATAATATTCAGAAAAACTTTTTTTGAAAACGACTAACTTTTTATAATAGATTTCCTTAAAATTGGGACCCTAAAAGCCAATAAAATCGATTTTTCTCCTACATAACGTGGTCAAAAGCTAAAATAAATGGTTCCTTTGGATTTCTGGGAAAAAAATAGACAAGTTTCTCTTGTAAATCATATACAGATAAATTTATTTAGAAAAGTACACAACTTTTAAAATTGGCCCTTTTGAAATTCGGACCCTAAAAGGCAACGAACATCGAATTTTCTCCTATAAAAAGTTGTCAAAAGCTAAAATAAATGGTTAAGTCGGATTCTTGGGGAAAAAATACTAAGAGATATCAATTGGAACATAATCTTAAACGCGATTTGAATCCACTAGATTCACCTTTGCACCTTTTACACCTTTGTATTAAAGATTACGAAAAAATAATATTTTACAGTCCAAATTTTTTAGTGACAACTTTTATAGTGACAAAAAATAATAATTTATTTTGGTATGATGGAAATAAAAAAATCGAATTTCCAGTTGGAGCATATGAGCTAGAGGACCAAACGATAAAAACAGAGGTTTTTCAAGATACAAAATCGATTTCAGTCAAGAGCTCAGTTTTGCCCTGCTTCTAGGCTTTAATCCGGTACAACTCGACGCGTTCACAAAACACGAGTCTGAAAATCTCGTCAGCATTTTGCAGGTTGAATCAATTAGATTAAAGTGCAATATAGTTTCTGGTTCATTTTCAAATGGGAAGCCGACGCACACGTTGTACGAATTTTTTTCGGATGTTCCTCCTGGGTATAAAATTATAGGAAACCCATCTCACGTAATTTATCACCCATTATCGACCAGAACAATTGATCGCGTTGGAATTAGACTCTGTGATCAAAATAATAAATTAGTGGATTTGAGAAAAGAGACCATGATTGTCTTGCTACATTTCAGAAAATGCCTATAATTTAACCCCGTGGTCATTCGGGATCCCGTCATTGAGTTGGCGGCCAGAGAAGCGGTCACTTCTAAGTCAAAAACTTTGACTCTAGAAAACGCTAATTACCTGAAATCTTTGGGTTTCAAAATTAATAAATATGTCTTCAATGTTAGATGTGCTCAGCGCTGTGCCAAGAGATGATTCAATCATCAAAATGGAGACCCAAACTTACCTGCCATATAATTCAAATTTTCAAAAAATGGACGAGTTCCCGTCCAAAACCAATCTAATTTTTTGTTTCCGCATAATTCAGTTTTGTACATAGAGGGAAAACTCAGCGAAATAACTCCAGTTACTGTTGAGCAAAATTTTTCGTTAAAGATATTTAACATTACATTATAAATTATAATCCGTTTAATAATATAATTTAATTGAGAAACATATGTAAGCTTTTTTAAATGGCAATATACGTAGATTTTCAATAAATTATGTACGGGAAGGATTACATATTAAAAGAACTGGCAATTTTATATTCTCTATTCGGGTTAAATCATTACATTTTTAAGCCCCCTTTTGAAAAATTAAAATTATCCCTGAAAGAGCAAAAGCAAGCAAGATGGTTAAAATTAATCATATGTTGGCATGAAACAATGGATTTTTCAATTACTACCAGCTATCAAGAATATTGAAGCTTTCGTTGGAAAATGCAAAGGAAATTTATGTAAAAGGACGAGAAAAGCAGGATTGGTTAAGGAAACGCGGTTTTAATGCTATAAATATCGAAGACTTAAATATACAGTATAAAATAAAAGAAAAAAATATTCGTGGTCTACGTTGTATTTATCATGGAAAAAGAGGTGGGGGTGTATGTTCACTTCAAAATGTTTTTTTCATGAGAAAAATAATGTTACAAATTTTGAGAAATGAATAAAAAACATTTTTTTAAAGATAAATACATTGTTATATTTATTAAAATACCTTATATATTATATAAAAAAGCTTTCTTTTATCCTCTAAAATATTTTTACTACAAAAATTTTTAAGATTATAAATAATTGCATATAAGAGAAAATGAATACATAAATAATTGTATATAAGAAAAAATGAGTATGTGATATTTTTTAAAAGAAAAATTAATAAAAATAAAGTTTGAGTACTGATTTGCCATATTTTTCTGCTCGAAAGCTTTTTGTTTATGAATTTTCTTATATTCGATAATAAATCTCAGGCATGATCCAGGAATATCGTAGTCCAACAAATTTTGGTTAAATATATCGGAATGAATAATTTTATTGCATGCTGAAAATTTATTATCCTTTGCATCTATCAAATTAATGAATTCAAAAACTTCATTCTTAACATCTTGAGTACGATTTTTACATCTGTCGTATATTAAATTTACTGCATGGCTTAAGGTTTAATCAGGTGGATAGAAATAGCATTTTTTGGGTTAAAATTTTTGGAGATCGAAACTGCTGGAATCTTTAATATTTTTAGCCATTGATCATGTTATGTTTTCTTCAAAATCAAAAAAATAATTTTGAAAATTTATTGACTACTGACGGAGATATTAGCGCTTGAATTTTCATTAATTTTTGAGATACTTAATTAATCAAGACTTTTTTATAAATAATCTAATTTTAAAAATCATTGAATATAATATTCAGGACAATATTTAGCATCAATTCACAAAAAAAAATTTTGATTTTCTACGTTTTGCCGCGAATAAATTGATTTTTTGAAAAATTTAGGTTAGGCCAAAAATCAAAAGTCTTGAAATATATTTCACATTATTGTTAAAAATTGAGATTTATTTTAGTGAATCGATGCTAAATAACACAGGCACACAAAAAAAAAAAAGTCATGTACCAGAAGGTAGACCCCATGGACTGGAGGTTTTTGGTGGTGCTAAAACCGAATATGGCCATAGAAATGCGATTTAACTAGCCAATTTTCCCCCAGCGCCCCCATGTGCCCCCCCCCCCAAGGAGGTGAAAAAATTTTTCTTTTCGAAAAATGAAAATTGTACTATATACTTATGTTTTTTGGGTCGCTGATACCAAATATGTATATAAAAAATGTTTTTAGCCAAAAAATATTTTTCTTAAGAAACCTAAAAGTCAAAGTGTTTTCTTATATTTGCTGAGACGCTGAAACTAAAGATGAATATAAAAAATATGTTTAACCAACGCTTGGCCCTCCAGAACACCCCAATGCTCCCATTCACCCCCCCCCCCCACTCCCAAACGGGTTAAAAATGTTTTTCTTAAGAAAAATAAAATTCAAAGTGTTTTCTTATATTTGTTGAGACGCTGAAACTAAAGATGAATATAAAAAATATGTTTAACCAACGCTTGGCCCTCCAGAACACCCCAATGCTCCCATTCACCCCCCCCCCTCCCAAACGGGTTAAAAATGTTTTTCTTAAGAAAAATAAAATTCAAAGTGTTTTCTTATATTTGTTGAGACGCTGAAACCAAAGGTGAATATAGAAAATGTGTTTAACCAATGCTTGGCCCTCCAGAACACCCCAGTGCTCCCATTCACCCCCCCCCCCCTCCCAAACGTGTTAAAAATGTTTTTCTTTAGAAAAATAAAATTCAAAGTGTTTTCTTATATTTGTTGAGACGCTGAAACCAAAGGTGAATATAGAAAATGTGTTTAACCAATGCTTGGCCCCTCCATTTTATTTTTCTTAAGAAAAACATTTTTAACCCGTGTTCTGGAGGGCCAAGCGTTGGTTAAACATATTTTTTATATTCATCTTTAGTTTCAGCGTCTCAGCAAATATAAGAAAGCACTTTGACTTTTAGGTTTCTTAAGAAAAATATTTTTAACCCGTTTGGGGGGGGTGAATGGGGGGGGGACTCAAGTGGTCTACAGGGCCAAGTGTTGGCTAAAAACATTTTTTATATACATATTTGGTATCAGCGACCCAAAAAACATAAGTATATAGTACAATTTTCATTTTTCGAAAAGAAAAATTTTTTCACCTCCTTGGGGGGGGGGGGGGCACATGGGGGCGCTGGGGGCGCTGGGGGCAAATTGGCTAGTTAAATCGCATTTCTATGGCCATATTCGGTTTTAGCACCACCAAAAACCCCCAGTCCATGGGGTCTACCTTCTGGTACATGACTTTTTTTTTTTTTGTGTGCCTGTGTAATGTTCTAAATATTATATTCAAAGATTTTTAAAATCAGATTATTTATAAAAAAGTCTTGATTAATTAAGTACCTCAAAAATTAATAAAATTTCAAGCGCTAATACCTCCGTCTGTAGTCAATAAATTTTCAAAATTTTTTTTTTAATTTTAAGGGTTTCATAACATGATCATATAGCGTTATATATAGGCCCCACTATATGGTAATACATGGACTAATGACCCCAATGAAAACGACCCTGAAGAAATAGCGGAAGAGGAACCCCAAGCAGAAGGACCTGAAAGTGTCCTATACCAGCTTAGAGCTATAGGATTCGACACTGACAGGCTACCTCCTTCTGTTAGACAAATTGCTAGCGAATTACCAGTTAGAAAAGCTGTTGAATTCGTTAGGAATTGGGATAAATTCCTATTTCCGCAAGAGAATTAGAGATACAGTTAATTACGATTAAAAGTTTTTTTTTTTTTTTTTTTAAATATTTTCATTTTTTTTACTTATAAATCATAAAGGAAAAATCTCCTGATTATTTTTTTTTACTTTATATTATTTTACCCAAGAATTAGCGGAAAAATGACCCTGCCCCTGACAAAGACTAAAATTAAAAGATTACACATGAAATTGCGGAAATTGACCAAATTACCCCAAAAGAAAAGTAAACCTTATATCCCTTATGATTACCCAAATCCCTCAAAAAGAAACCGAGAAATGTGGTAAAAAGGATGTAAGTATTTTAAATTTTTTTTTATATTATTCTTTTTTGTACGCTTATGAAAATTCAAGAAATAAAGATTTTTTTTTGTGCCCAACCTAAGTCTTAAACAATTGTGAATAAATTCTTGTAAATATGTTTTTAATTGTAAATAAATTAGTTTAAGTAGATAAATAAAAAAATAAAGTGAGTAAGCTTGGGTTATGGCATAAAATTGTTAAGTATGAAGTATGATAACAAAGTTTGAGGGCTTTTGTCCCAAACGCCCCCCTTAAGGGGAGGGTTATTATAGCGTTGCTATAAATTACAAAAAAAGTACGATTTTCATAAGTGCGCGAAATATTATTATGCGCGATCATCAATTTTAAAATATCGATTTTTAACAGGTAGTAGCGACACACGCACGACACACATGTATATACTGACCAACCGCGAGAGCAACGAAAGGGAAGAAGCGGGAGAGAAGAAGCACGAGAGGACCGTGCAGCATTGTTGCTTTGACTTTGATCGATATATAGAGCACATTTTTATAAAAGTCAATTTTTGGAAAAGTAAAAGTAATAAAATTGAATTAAGAGATTATTAGAAAAAAAAAGAGTTATAGTTAGTAATAATCAATTGATTTAAAGAATATTCTAAGATTAATAATAAACAAATTACCGCGATTAGAATCAGTGATTTATCATAATTTATTATTGAAAGTCCAAGATATCATTGCGGCCATATTTTTGTTATTATTCGGAGATAAAGGAATTGTATATTTTATTACAAGGAAGGATTTTTAAAACAATATTGAGAGCAAGATAGTTAATTATTAAATATAAAAGTTTTGGATCAAGAAATCAGTCAACGGAAATATAAAGGTAAAGAATAAGAAAATATTAAAGTGTGTGTCGAAAAGCATTATAGTGAAAAGTGACAATTTTTAGTAAAGATTTTTAAGTGAATAATTAGCGGTTAAAATTTATGTAAATGGTGAAATAGATTAAATTCAGATTATAAGTGTAAAAATATTAATTAAAGTAATTTTTGAATAAATTAGAGTTTGTATATATTTTAAAGTTAAAAAAAAGGTGTTTTTATTATTTCAGGTCATAACCCTTTCACCTCCCCTCATTCAGCATTTTAGTTAAATTCCCGCGACCCTGAGAAATAAAGCCGACCTCGTGCTACGTTATAATATACACATATTATCGCGCGCGCGTGTCAAAACGACTCAATTTTACATAGTGACAGTTATTAAACTCTATTTGATTTTTCAATTATTAATCGTGGTTAATCCGAGAGGGCGGAAATAGCCACATTATAATCAATGGCTAAAAATATTAAACATTCCAGAAGTTTCGATCTCCAGAAATTTTTACTCAAAAAATGCTATTTCTATCCACCTGATTCAACCTTAAGTATATAAGATTATAATACGATGATGCTAAGATTGTAAGCTTTTGCTGATTTTTTTCAAAGCATAATTCCGGATTTTCGCCAACATGTATAAATTTTATTTTTATTTCAAAGCCAGCAAGCTTGATTTCAGGAATTTCGGAATAATTCTTGCAAAAAAAATCGATAATTTTAATATTCGTTAAAAAGTCCATCCATGTGCTCTCTTAAAAAATAATTTCATATCCTTTTGAGTTTCTTAAGGCAATTTGCACAACGAGGTTTTTAGATACGGTGATCCCAACGATTATGTTGCAGCAAGGACAGTTGGACAGTACGCACTCAGCCGTATACCAGTACACACGTTAATAAATCATATTAGCAACATATTCATCACACAGTATCAATTATTATTACATTATCCACTTGCATCCACTCCAATATTCCACCAATTAACCTCTAATTTATGGTAGTTCCGTTCATTTGGTCCTTCGAGCTTTTATAAGGAAATATTTTTTAATTTAATCAACAAATTAATAAAAAAATCATAAATCAGCACCACGAGGTTTCAAAATTTTTATTCAAGTGAAAAAGGATATTGGATGTTAGAGTTTACTGATTTTTTGTTTAAAGTGGATAAATCATCGTTATTGTTAAATAACTTTTATAAAACTGTGTGTTATAATTAACCTTAAAAAAAAAATGATAAAAAGTTCTAAATTTAAAAGAAAATAGTGATTTACATGTTCTGTGCTTAAAAAAAAAAAACACATATTTGCAAAAATAAAATTAATTATTTAGCAAGCAAATAATTAATGCCTCAATTAAATACCTCATGATTTATACTTCAAGGAGGGGCCTTTTTCGTAGGACGAGGAGAATGCATTTACGCATACCATACACCACGTACTGTATGGTTATGTGGGACTCAACCTCAAATTTGTATCTGGGGTTGCCCAGATATACACAATTGAGGAGGAATTACAATACCCACTAAACTCCCCACCCTCCTGCATTTATGACAATATCATAGAATCCGGACCGGGACTCCCCATTTAGGTATTACTTCGGTCCGGAAACAATGCAGCCAAGGCTTTTCTTCGCCATACCCTGTCAATAAAGGAGGAGATTTTCCTACGAGAGGAAACCTTCCTCCTTTTTTTAATCAATGTCGCCCGTACGTACTCTGCCACACTGTACCAGTTAGCGGTACTGCGCAGCATTTCCGGGACGACTCCTTCAGGCCTCCATTCATCGAAAGGCGGTCGCCCTTCAGCGAAGCGAGGACACCCAAAAAAGGTGTGCTCAGCGGTACCCAGCTCGCCCGGACAATGCAAGCATTCCGGAGACGTCACCTTGCACCACTTGAAAAGCATATCGCGGAAATAACCGTGACCAGTTAGGAACTGTGTTAGGTAGAAGTCTACCTCCCCATGATCACGGTTCATCCAGCTTTCCAAATCGATGATAAGGCGGTGCGTCCAACGTCCCCTTGGGTCACCATTCCACCTATACTGCCAGCATTCCATTGTATGGGAGCGAGCGCGAGCGGAAGCTAAGTCTTACGGTAATAGATCGCCTGCCTTTCCAAGGCAAGCAGATCGATGGGAATCACCCGAGCCACGACCTGGATCGCTGGCTCTGATACTGTATTGTACGAGCAAGCGATTCGAAGTGCCCCCTGCCCCTGTACTGCTTTTAGTTTCTTGCAGTACTTTTTTATGCGGATATTGTCCGCCCACACCTCTGCACCGTAGAGCAAGATGGAGTTGACTGTCGTCATCAAAAGCCTCTTCTTCTCTGATCTGGGACCGCCGATGTTCGTCATCAGCCACGAGAGGGACTTTGTCATCCGGCCAGCCTTTTTACAGGCCTGCTGGAATTGTCTATTGTAGGTCAACTTGTTATCCAAGAAGACCCCCAAATATTTGACCGATGGTTTGGTCTGGATCATAAGGGGATTAACTCCGTCATCAAAGCTGACGCCGAGTATGGTATCAACCCTTCTCCGGGTCAGAAGGACAATCTCCGTTTTCGGAACTGCCAGTCTTCATCCGTGATCCAACATCCAGCTATTGATAAGGCACATGGCCTCATCTAAGGTATTCTGCTGGTCCTCTGTCTCTCGAGCTGTTATGGTTAGAGCAACATCATCCGCGTATCCGATCATGGAGCATCCATCCGGAAGCTCAATCTTTAGCAAGCCGTCGTAAAAGGCATTCTACAGATCAGGGCCCAGAACTGAACCCTGCGCTATGCTTGCGCTTAATACTTTACCTCTTGTGCCATCGAGCGTGTCCCAGCGCAGGTATCGGTCCCGGAGGTAATCTCTGAGTATATTTTTCAGATAATCCGGAACTCTGAATACCTTTTACAGGAAGTGCAACATATCGTCCCACGTAGCCAAGTTGAATGCGTTTTTCACATCCAACGTGACAAGCAGGACGTCCGGTTTAATATCCGGCCGCACTTGTCTGGCCCTCATAACCACCTTCACGACCTGCTCGATGGCACCGATCATGAAACGCCCCTCACGAAAGCCGTGTTGGTCGTCGCTAAGGTCTGCGCTTCCCCAATTCCCTGCCGCAATGTTCCTCTGACCATGCTCTCCATCACATTGCCAATGGTATTTAACATACACAATGGTCTGTAAGATGATGGAGACCCTGGTTCACCATTTCCCTTGCTTATCAGAGCCAGACGGGCCACTTTCCAGTCCCTTGGAAAGGCGCCTACCACGAAGCACGCGTTAAACATGCCAAGCAGGAGACCAGGGATTACCTTTGCAGCCGCCTTAAGGGCATTTTTCATTGACCTAATTGCCTGAAGCATCTCCGCCTCGATAAATACCGGAACTTGCTCCCTCGGGACATCCAAAGCAGGGTGTTGTTGGTTTGGATGATCCGGAAAGAGAGCGTCCACTATTTTTTTGGTCGCTGCTTCATCCATCGTGTTGTCACATTCGGACTTAAGTTTGCCCATGACAACCTTATATCCCAGGCCCCACGGGTCGCTGTTGACATCACCTCTTAGGGACCGAAGACAGCGTGCCTTGCTGAGGCGGATAGCATTCGCTAGCCTTGGCTTCCTTGGCTTCCTTGGCTTCCTTGTACTCTTCAGAGCGCGTAGCCAGCTCTGGGTGGCCATGCGCTCTTTGCCGTCTTCTGCGTGCACCGTGACATACCCGTCTAGACTCCGCAATTTCTTCATTCCACCAGTACACGCTTCTATTACCCTTCCAGGGCCGTTTACGAGGCATAGAGGCATCGCAAGCTCCCCTCAGAAGAGCAGTTACCCTCTTAACAAGAGTCTCTGCCTCTCGCGGGATGGTCGGTCCTCAATGCCAGGCTGAGATAGACGAGAACTCTTCGCAAAGTTAATCCACAAATCTGTCCTTGTCCATCTTTGACACATTCCAGCCTAGTGGGCGCTTTTTGTACGGGGGCCGATTAACTTTGAAGGTGATGTAATTATGATCGCTGCCATTGGCTCCATCCATCACACTCCAACCGCCCACTCTTCCTGCCAGCCCGGCCAAGGCAAAAGTGACATCAGGGATCGATTCGCCAAAGCCTTGCCTTACGTAGGTTTGATTGTTCCCAGAGTTCATGACCACCAGATCAGTTCTAGCGGCCATCTCTAGGATCAACGTTCCCCTACGGTTCGTGGTTGGCATTCCCCGCACTTTTTTCATATACAAGTAATTTAAAAAACTTTTAGCCGATATATGCTCGAGAGTTTGCACCTTTTTTAACTCCCGGGAATATATTTTTAAGTAAAGCTTTGACAATAATAGCTTTTTTATTAATGTGAGATATTTTTTGTATCTAAACACGAAATGTTCAATGTAGTTAAAAATATTTCTTTAAAATTCATAAAAAATCAATAAATAATGGGTATACTATCGCTTTAATTATAATGTTCTTTTTGAAATAAGATACAAAATCAATAAGCTTATTGTTATATTTGACACTTTTTCGTCAAACGCATAATTTTATTAAAACATTTTCATTAGTGCATTTTCAATCATCGACGATGAATTAAGTATTATAAAAATCATTAATTTTTTTTTAACTAGTAGTTGTCAAAAAAATATAAAAAAAAATGAAATTAATGTGTGAAAAATTCGAGAAATTGTTAGTTTTTTGATAAAATAAAATAATTTACTAATTTTTAGTTTTTTACGTTTTTGCATTTATATGCAATGTTGGTTTTTCTGCGAGGCGATGCTATTATTATGAAATTTTTCTCGACGACGAATGTTACCCAAAGGCCATGAAATTAGGTATTTTTTTACACGATTTTTGAAAAATAAAAATTAACTATTTCATATTTTTTTAAAGAGGACGCATGCGTATATGATGCTCAGTATTTGTGCGAAAACATGGTTTTTTGACATTTTTGAACATACTCTATTTTTACAGTATTCATACTCTAACTTTTATGAATTGCTGTACTGTAAAGAGAGAGAAAGATGTCTTTTCATTAGTGTGTGTGTGTGTAATACATGCGCTAAAGGACCACGTTTTGTGTACTTATCGCATTGGCTGCCCCGTGGCCACCGGCTTCGAGTTTCACGGCACGCACGCGCTTGCTCTCTCGCTGCCAAACTCTCGAACGGCAAACATCGTGCGTTACATAACCACCTCATTCTTTTTATACAAAACGTGCTTCTTTATTTATTTAGATTCTTTGAAATTAAATAAATATCATTTTCAAGTGGAATTCACAAAATATCTTTTTATTTATGAATTCAGTCTAATACTTTCCTTTAAAAAACCTATTAAAATCCATTAACATTTGGTGCCGAAAAACCCGCTTATAAATCAGTGGAAAAATACATGTAAAAATATTTCTTTAACAAAATCAAAAAAAAAACAGTGAATTTCTAGTGTTCAAATTAAAAATTACAGTGAAAAATCAGTGCCGTATATTAAATAATGTAGTGCAAAAAATCGTGATAGTCACATGGTTAATTAAGTATACAAAATTTTAAGGACCGCAACTAAATCATCTTTAATAAAAATACAAATTAAAAATAACCAAAAAAAAAAACAAAAAATAAAATTTTAGTTGCATCGCAGGGTCAAGAAAATTTTTTGTTTTAAATCATACTTTCATTCAAAATTTGAATAATTCCGGCCATTTTCCTGTAAAAATTACTTTTTGTAACGAAGAAGAATCGTGAGATCATCAACAACCAATGATAATACAGAGCACCAAAAAACCAATCACAACGCAAAGAAACAACCAATAAGAATGCAGAGAACCGATCAACCAATCAGAGATGAGATTTTACTTGGCGCCAACTATATACACGGTGTTTAGAACTAGTAAAACGATAAAAACATCGAAGATTTGTTAACACTGTATCGTTCTTTATTATTTTCTCTTCTCTTTCAAAAAAAAAACGTTTATTATAATTATTAAATAATAAATAGTTCAATACAAATTATTTTAAAAAAAATTATTATTAAAAAAAAATAATAAAAAAAAAATAATAAATAAATTCTTTTATCAAGTTCGAGAGTTCTTCAAGCAATTTTCTGAAATAAATGCTTATTTATTTCAACAATATTTCTAAACTTTGAAGTTATCGCATGCGGCTTAACTTGCACATCTATATGTTGCACATATAAGCACATGTGAGAGCGCTTCAAGTTTCAGAAAATTGTTTCTTTTCATAAAAAATTCAATTCAAAAAAAAAAAAAAAAAAAAAAATAAAACCCTTTTGTAAACATGTCGAATCTTTACTAACTCTTATTTTCATATTTTCATGAAATATAAACTCTTCAACACTGGAACTTGGTTTATACGTTTTGGCTTATCATTACTGGACTTGCTGACTATCATTCATTATTTTGGACTTTATGGATATATGGACTTCTTTTTATTTAAAAACAAAATCAATCTTTCCAAAAGCTTTTTAAAAAGGATCTTCTTAACTTTTTTTATGAATATGGTATAATATGATCTTCAGAAATGGTAAATTAAAAGCTTTCATTATATTTTCATCGTGTTTGTAACTTAATTGAATAAACAAAAGTCAGCTTATTTATTTTTTTTATGTCCATAAATTTCTGCTAAATATTTCTAAAATTTTATATAGACTTGTATTCAAAACTTTTATCGTCATATTGAAACCAAGTTTCCTAAGTATTCTTTTAGAAATTATTTTTCAAAAAAAGTAAAGATTCGATTCGTTTAGATGTTGTGTTTAATTCGTAAAAAGTAAGTCTTTGTCTTTATTTATAAATTTTCTGCAATTATAATCATTTTACTCAAAATTTATATTTCGTTATCATAACTAAAATTATTTAAAATTCTTCGGATTTATTTTAGACAATCTTTTGTTCTAAAATTAAAAAAAAAATCTTTTATAAAAAAAAAATCAAAAAATTAAATGTAAATGTAAATGTAAATGTTATTTTATTTGTCCAAAAACAAAATTTGATACATAATTATAACAATGTAGCATTATAGCAGAATATAGATACAATATAAAATTATAAAATTTTTATTAATATTTTGTATATGCAATAATAATATAAAAGTTAGCAGCACAATAATAGCAGTAGTAAGTACAGTAGTACAAGCAATAGTATTCGATAATTAGAACTTAGTCAATAATAGCAAGAAATAAATAGATAAATAACATAATATATTAATATATAGCAAATCAGAGTAATATAACATTTAAAACAACGTCATCAATAGCATAATTCTAGTCTATGTCAAATTTCTATATATTAATTACACTTGAAGACCGATCCATCATATGTATGATTTAGGGTTTTCAAGTGAGCAATTAAGGCTGTCTTGAAGGAGTTTAAGGAAGGAAGGAACCTTATTTTAGAAGGAAGTGAATTCCAGCTTTTTGTACCTTGTTCTAAAAGAGGTATTTCCATGCCATTTTCAAGATCAGGCATGTTCAATTCACGAGTTAATAGTTCACCTCTAGCTGTTTCTTTAGGGACGTATTTAACAAAAATTTGAGTCAAATATTCAGGTCTATGAAAGCGAAGAATTTTGTACATGATAATTAATGTAAAATACATTCTACGCATGTAGCAAGTTAACCATCCTAGTCTTTCTCTGTATGGAGTAATATGATCATCCCTGCGAACCACAAAAATATACCTCAAACAAGAGTTGCTCAGCCTCTGAATTCTGTCATGTAAGTTTGTCGAACAGTCAAGGTATACAACAGAACAAAAGTCCAAATGAGGAACAACTAGAGCCTGTACAAGTTTGATACGTAGAGCTTCCGTTGTACACTGCCTTATAAACCTGAGTGTGTAGAGGACCCTATTAACATTCTTACCTACTGATGTTATATGGGCTTTCCAATTTAATTTGTTCTCAAGAATGACTCCTAGGCTTTTTACTTCCTTTACAAAGGGCACAATAATTCCTTCACTTATTTTAACACCAGAAAGCTTAAGTTTTTCTATTTGGTCTACAAAATAGCTTGTACCAAAGTAGATTGCCTTTGTTTTATCAGGGTTAAGTCTCAAAGATACAGTTTTTGCCCAGTCATGGATGTTGTAGGCTGCTAATGATAGTTTATTGATAGCTTCATGTATGTTCTCAGGTGGCGTTTGTATGTATATTTGTAAATCATCTGCATATAGTAGATGATAAATGTCGTCATTGAGATATTGTTTAACGTCATTAACGTAAATGCAAAACAAGAGAGGGCCTAAAGCAGACCCCTGCGGGACACCAAGGTTGACTTCAAGTGGGTCAGAGGTTGATGACTTATTAGTGACTTGCAGTTGTCGACCTTGAAGGTAGGATTTGATCCACAGTAAGGCTTCAACTCGAAAATAAAAAATTCTTTAAAATAATTGTTTGCTCTTTCATAACAATTCAAGTTCTAAATGTTTGAATTGAAAAACTTTGAAAGACATCTAAATCTGAATTTATGCTTATAAATTCAATTAGCAATTATCTACTTCTTTAAAATTATCAAAAAAACTTGAAGATTTTTCATTTTTTTTCTTTCTTTATTTGTCATCTTTGGAGGAATCAGCGCGATAAATAGAGTAAAAATACTTTCTTCAAAATTTCTTTTAAAAATTATTAACTATTTTGAAAATCTATAAAATCTTGAATTAAATTGCAGAAAAAATTCATTTTCATCAAAATCTATTTTATGAAATTCTTTGTGTAACTTTTCCTAAATCAAACTCAAAATATAAGTACAAATATAATAAACTTGAATTCATTTATGCTTAGCTGAAAGTAATGGATTGACTCATATTCAAAACGGATTCAAATCAACATCAAAAAGTATCCTGATGAAACAATGTTTATTTTTCAAATTCAAAGGTCCAAGCTCAATGAAATATCAATTTGGGTTCAACTGGTTCAATACAAAAATCAATTCATTTCAATTCACCGTGCACATCAAGTTGCAAGAAAGAAGTTAAGCATCATATGAACATTCATAACAAAAAATCTTGTATAATTTTCTAGTTAATCAACTAAGTATTTTATAATTTAATTTATTTGTATTGCGTAATCTTAAATATCTGACAAAAAAAATTATTTAATGCTTTAAAAATTGTACTTTAACTTTGAATCTTAAAAACAAAAAATTAGTCATTTATCTTTTAAAATCAAAGCAAAAAAATATAAAATCATTATTATTATCTTTTAAAAATATTGTAAATTAATTCTAGTCATAAAAAAAAATTGTAAAAATTGCAAATTTAAAATTTTATTTAAGCAAAATTATCTAATTTCTAAAATAATTGATAAAATTAGTTTACTAAAACTAATCAAATAAACAGAATGATAATTCTTTTTCTTAAAAATCGCAATGTTTTTAAAATTAAAATTTAGAAGCTCAAGTTTCAAATCGTTTTTATAATCTTTTATAAGCTTCATGCACTTTCGCATTTATTTGTTAAACAGATTTTAAACTTGAACTTTCTAACTCTGTTTCTTTAATTAATTAAATTAAATACCAGTTTAAAAATATGTTAGCTTTAATTTCATTAAAAAACATTTGTTAATTTATCATTCTAACTATTCCATTTGTATGTATATACTTAAAAAATGTAAAATCGTACAGAATGCATGAATGAATGTTCGACAATTAATTTAATCTATTTTAAATTAAACAATTCTTTAAAGTTAAAAATTTGATTTCTTAAATCATAATAAAGTCACGGTAAATTAAACTTCAAAAATCTAGATGTTATGCTATTTTTTATTCTTTAATTATCTTTTATATTGTAAATCAAAATAATCATTATTTAAAAATTTTGAACTTTTCATTTTATAGTCACATTTGCGACGGGCGCGGGTATGTTTGTGTGAAAACATGGTTTTTTGACATTTTTGAACATACTCTCTTTTTACAGTATTCATACTCTATTTTTATGAATTGCTGTACTGTAAAGAGAGAGAAAGATGTCTTTTCATTAGAGTGTGTGTGTAATACATGCGCTAAAGGACCACGTTTTATGTACTTACCGCACCGGCTGCCCCGTGGCCACCGGCTTCGAGTTTCACGGCACGCACGCGCTTGCTCTCTCGCTGCCGAACTCTCGAACGGCAAACATCGTGCGTTACATAACCACATCATTCTTTTTATACAAAACGTGCTCCTTTATTGCATTATTTATTTCGATTCTTTGAAATTAAATAAATATCATTTTTAAGTGGAATTCACAAAATATCTTTTTATTTCTTAATTCAGTCTAATACTTTCCTTTAAAAAACCTATTAAAATCCATTAACACTCAGTGTTTAGCGGGAATAGATAAATCTGAGTGTAGAGGTGGATTTTGTGTTTGTACAGAGGCAAATAAAGAATATCTAGGTATAAAAAAATCTTTAAAAAATTTTACTAAATATTAACTTTAATTTAAAATTTAAAGCAGAAATGCAGAATCTCTCATCGGCATGTCAGAGCTTGAGAATGCTGAATTTAAGACAGATAAACAATATTTTGAAAATAATACTCGCAGTGATATGCTTCAAATAATATTTTTTTGCGTTAGATTTTATAAATTTTTTTTAAATAAAGTTAAAAACATACTCACTTTCAACGCATCTATTCACGTAAAAATATTTATCGAATATAATAATAGAATAGAAATTCCTTTGACACACAACTTGATTATTATTATTATAATTGTGGTAACTATGGGATTTAAAAAGACACATTATTATTATTATTGACGCGATTCAAAAATGATATAGGAAAAATTTTTTAATTTTATCGGAAAATTTGGAAAATATTGTTGGAAAAACATCATTCTTTTTGCCTCAGATACTTTTTTAAAAATATTTAAAATTTTTTTCGAGCGCTCTTCATCAATTTTTTTTATATGCTTTTTAAATTTATAAGGCTGCCTCGAAAAATAAAATATTTACTTAAAAAATCAACCTAGCCTTATATCTATACTACTAAGGGGTTTTATTTTATTGAAATGGTAGACGGAGTATTAAAAAAAATATCATAAAGTAGATTCCTTACGTAATAGGGCTGCTCTCGATCAAAAGAATTAATTTTTTTTTTAATTAAAAAAAAAAGTTTTTATAGGGTTATATGGTTAAAAAATATATGAAAACATCAAATTAAATTATTTACATGTATACTGACACACCCACACACATGACTTTTAATTTTGGATCTATATGAGCAATTTTAAGTATCTGCCCTCAAATATAAAATTATTATTTATTTTTACGAAAATTACTTAATTTATAGTATTGCATTATATAAATGACATTCTTTTTCATTTTTGGCCATAACACATGTATCCGTATGTGTGTAAACCCAATAATTCCTATTTTTATACTTTCTAATTCAATAAATTTCATGTTATTTAATTTTTAATGATAGAAAAATTATTTGAAATATTATAAATATAAATGCATATTATTTTACAAAAAACAGTACACCCATACACATTCACACTCACACTTACACACACATACATACATAGTATATCTTAATACTATATATATTTGAAAAATTTATTTGTGTTTCTGTGTGTGTGTGTGTGTGTGTGTTCCATCATCAGGGTCAAACCACTGAACAAAATTACATAAAACCGGTGTCAAAATAAAGATAAAAAATCCGCGGGTAACATAGGCTATAGATTTTCTCCTCAGCTATCGTAGTTTTTGAGATATTTAATTTTTAGTGTTTTTAAAATTGATAAAATTTTGAAAAATTAAAAAAAAAACTAAAATATCTCGAGACTATCGACAAATTTTATAGTCACAAGTTTGTACTATTCGATTCGGCACCGATTTTCACGTATTCTCCTAAATTTTTATTCAAGACGGAGGTATCTTTAAAATTTTATAAAATATTTTTGAAGCTGGTTAAAAATGTTTTTTTTCAATTTTTTATTTTTTATGGTATTTTTAATAATTTATTTGTGTACCTGTGTGTCTATGTGTTTCATCATGAGGCTCGAAAAAATGAAAGAAATTACATAATACCGGTGTTAAAATAAAGTTAAAATAAAAAAATGTTGAAATTAAATTTTTTGAAAATTTGGTTTAAAAGTGAAATATCTGAAAAATATGATAAAATTTTAATGTCGCAATTGGTATTACTTGATTCAGTCAATTTTAGAACCATCTATATTTACATGGCCTATCACATATAGTTTTATACGAAATCCAAAAATAGCAAACAAGGCAACTTTTCTCAAATTTAAAAAAAAAATATGATGCGGTATTTTTTTTAGAGCACTTTGAAAATATGAAGTGAACTTTTCAGAAAAAAGTTTAGCAAAATACTCGCAGAAACAACTTCCAAAAATTTTCCTAAACTCTATCTTTTCTCATAATTTTTGAGAATTTCTAGCAAGGTGGGATATTACAGAAGAAATAAGGGCTAAACACTGGAAACATTTCGTATCTAGAGTAAGTAATTGAAGAAACGAATCTTCCAGCTTGACCCAAGCACCCAACCGGGAAACTTTTAATGAAGTGAAGTGGAATGGCTCTTTAATGTATTAATAAATAAGTAGTTTTTTAATGGAAGCTTTCTATTTGGTTAAATTATGCTTACATGGGTTGTTGGACGCAAAACAACGCTTTATTACTTTTGCTAATATAAATTATTTTTTCCTTGTTATATGCAAATAGTTTCATTATAGTTACAAAAATATTTAATAACTATTTAAAAATTTAATTTTACGAAAATTATTACAGTTAATTATTTAAAAATAAATTCTTGAATAGGTATGTTCCAGAAGGCAATATGACAGCATGTGGAACAGACTATTTATCGAATGAATGGATTTCAAAATCTTATATATTAGTATATTCAGTTTTTGTTTACTATATACCATTACTGACTATAATATACTGCTACTATTTTATTGTTTCGGTAAGATAATTTTACAATTTTAATAATATAAAAATCTAAAAAAATTTAAGCACCTGGTATATAATTTAATTAAACAAATATTTTGTAAAGGTACAAAACTTCACATGGACAGGTTATTGAATCGTCCCTGAAATATAGTTTTTAAAAATAAAATACCTAACAAAATATATTTCTTTGAATGTTAGTCTTAAATATTTATCTTGCACTTTTTAACAGCAGTTTTGATTTTTGTTTCCACTTTTTTAACCAGTTTTAAAAATGAGAATTTTGACGAATTGTGCCTATAATAATGAAATGCCTCTGCCATCTATTTGTAAAAGATAAATGAGTAAATTTATTCTTATTAAATCCAACTCATTTTAGTAAAAAAACTATTTCATAAAAAAAAAAAAATAAATAAAATAAAATAATTGTGGTTTGAAAAAATTTCTCCTTAACGCAGCAGTGAGCCACGGGTGATTTTTTGTTGCTAGCAGAAACTATGTGCATTTTTTATTCTTTAAATAAGTGTGACAGATTTTACAAATTTTATAATAATATATTTAACAATTTTTTAATAATAATTTTAGTTACTATAATACTACAAAAATTTTTAGCCAATTCCATAAACTACATTTTTAGTTATCATGCACCCCAATTCCAAAAATCCTGTTTCGAAAAAACGAGTTTATAGTTTTTGGACAAGATTTAACCGATATCAAAGTAAACAGCTCTGCCAAGTAATTGGCACTGTAGTTCCTCATTAGCAATAAAAAAATATTCTTGATGTTCTATTTTACCTAACCAAATAAAATGTCATAAGAAAAACTGTTTTTTTTTACATACTAACACAAAAAATGTTTAGAAAAAAATTTTTTTTTAATTACTTATAAGATCCAAAAATTGTCAACTTTTGAAGGATATGAAAATTATAAGAAAAAAAAGTAAATTAATGGATCGGCATATATTTACGTGCCCTTTTGATTGATGATATCAAAAATTGTATAAATTTTCTGGATTTAAAAAAAAAGATAGATTTTCGCGAAAATTATTTAAAGTCCGATTTTTTTTATTGAAATAGTGAATAAACCTTTTAGAAAAATAATCTCCCAATTTTTATCATTAAAAACGAAGTATTTATTGAAAATTCTTAATTTAAAAATCCGAATTTAATTAAAATTTAGAAGTGTAAGAAGAGTGAGAACATGGTAATTTTTTGATACTATGTGATAAAACGTGATCTAAGATGAAATATAGTAACCAAAATGAAAGGTAAGGTTTGGCACGTGTTTATTTTTTCAGGTAAAAGTATAACCTTGGAAATAAATTTTTATTTATTTTATTTTATTTTTAATTAGAAGTATACATAGGAAATTTCCCGTTTTTTAAATTACAGAAAAAATTTATAGAAAAAAGAATAATTTTTCCATATAAATACAATTGTTTATAATAATTAGAAATTATTAACACTAAAAGGGAGAGAAAAGAGTAAATTAAAATAAATATTTTTTTCTGTACTGCGGCCCGAAAGTACGTATTTCCCAGACGCTGAGCGTCCGGCAAAGACATATTTTCTCGCCACAGTCGCAGAAAAATTTTATACAATCCTCGGTCATAAACAAAGAATGACCCAAATCGCAGTTTACCATCCTCGGCTTCACCTCGGAAGGTAATTTACGTGCGATTTGGTCCATTCTTTATTTTTCTGGCCTAGGACCGTAATATACTATTTAAAGTTATTGTTATTTTCAAATTGTATTTGTGGTCATAATTTAAAATTTAATTTAAACTTTCATTTTAATAATATTTTAGTGTACAATTCGATACTTGTCACAGCTAGGCCTGGTCACATATTATTTTTTAAAAACCCACACAAGAGGAAAAAAAACCTTATGAGTGTAAAGATTCTAAAAAATCTTTTTGTACTTCATCTCATCTAAAAAGTCATAAAATCATAATTTCCAAATCACTTTAACGAAAGCGCTTTGTTCAATGGAGGATCACAAGCTCAGATTTTAAAAGAAGAATTTAGGCAACACTTGTATTATGGATTGTGGATGTTCAAATCATCACACAAAAAGTCAACAATTTTTGATCATGTTTACAAATTTAACATTTTAGATAAATGAATCTGGTTATGTAATTATCAACTGCAGAAAAAATAAAGCCGTAAGAGATTTTCTAGTCAATAAATCAGAAAAAGATAAAATCATTTTTGGGGTTAGCTGGTTTTACAGAAAATTCATTGAAAACTTCTCTAAGCTAGCAAAACCTTTAACAGATTTATTAAAGAAACATGTACCTTTCGAGTGGACTGAAAAGCAACAAGAAGCATTTAAAACACTTAAGCAAAGACTTATTGAAGAGCCAGTACTAGTAGCACCTAGTTTCGATGCTCTATTTTTATGAGTACAGACTAGCTAGCTAGCTAGTATATTATATTATATCATACGCAATTTCGTCCATATTAGGGCAAAAAGGTAAATAAATGGTAAGAAACATGTAAGTTCGTATGAACCTAGACTTTTGAAAAACTCAGAAGTTAAGTGGGATAGTTTGGTATTTCATCCTCAGACCCAAGGAACAACTGAAAGTATTCACGGGCCTCCAGTTAGCAACTTGAAAATTTAAGCGTGCAAAAATAAGGATTCAGATAAATGGGTGGGATTCATGGCGCTTCAAGAGGGCGAGAAAAACATAAGGCATACTAAAACAGTATTATAATAAGAGTAAAGAAATGATTATATATAATATTAGTAACATATAAGCGTATTTAGTTAAGTTAGTAGTAGATAAAAAAAAAGTAAAGAAAGCATAGCTTAAGAATAATAGAATTTCCAAACTTTAAAAATTAATGAGCAGTAAGATTAAATTATTGTTTGTTTGCGAAGTAGATATAACGCAAATTAGAGTATTTAAGTAAGAACATAGGAGTCTTGATGTGTCAATCAGAAAAGCATAAATTTAAAATAATAAACTTATGAGGACTTTTTTTTGTTTCCTTTGAAAGATAAATGCTTTGGAATTGACACGTCCCGTCATTTCAGTAGTGTAGGCAATACAGAGAGGGAGAAATAATAACGCAAATATAACCGAAGTGCAAAAAATATATAATGAAGCAAGAGATAAACAAAGGGTACTGAGAATAAAAAATAAATATAAATGATAAATAAATAAAAGAAAAGAATTTTATTTTTAACCTCTGGGGGAGTAGATATAAAAAAATAGAAGAATAATAAATGCAGTTTTTATAACTTTTATAATAAAAAAAAAAGAAAAATCATTGGGTAATCGAATCGAGCGACATATTTTTCAGATTTCTTGAAATTTATAAGGTATATAATTAAGGTATAATGCTACTTCAGAAAATTTTCTCGGGTCAACATTTTTTTATTTTTTTTTTCTGTTGAAAAACTATTCAAGAGTATATAAAAAAATTTTATATTGATCGAAATATTTTTTATATACTTTAAATCTTCTTTTATAAGGCCCCCGCCCTTCAATATATACGCGCTTAAAAACTTTAAACGCGTTTTTCTCGAAACTACTTTTTTGCACCTGGTACCCAGGATAAATCAAAACCACCTGGTCCGATCGACTCCAAATTTGGTCCACACACTTACCAAATGTGTAGTTTTCGTGTGAACTAAAATATTGCAAAAATTTTAATTTTTTCGATATTTTTTTGCAAAAAACGTAGAAAAAAAAATTACTTTTTTCGAAATTTTTTTTTAAATTTTAATAACTTTTTTTTTTTGGCCAAAATTAAAAATTTTAGTTCACACGATAACCATACTCATGCAATTTATAATTCTTTTTTTTTTTTTTTTCTAGGTGCTGCGAAACATTTTTTATCTTGGGTACCAGTAGCTCTTTCCGGCGAAAATTCTTGAACTTCAAATAAAATTTAAACGCATAAAAAATTATAAAAATTAATTAAAAAAAATTTTTTTACATACTTTATTAGTTCATTTATTATATCCCAAAAAATTTTTCCATTATCTCTTCCCGTTTTCCTATAAACTAATTTTCCGGTTTTGCTTAAAATCCGAGCGCGCCAAGTAGCATTATACCTTAAATATGAATAAGAAGAAAATTCGTTGATAGGACTAAAAAGTGGGAGGGGTAAAGTAGGTAGATATTTATATACCTACTATTCAAATTTTTGAATTATAGAAGGGACATAAGTAGAAGGCAGATATTGAACGGGAGAAATTGGTCGAAAGGTGTTATGAGTAGGTAAAGAAACTGAGGAAAAACCCAAAGAGTAAAAAAAAATAAAAGTTTTTTCCAATTTCACCCAGAATCGGGCCTGAATTTAGTTTAAATTACTCTTCTCGTTTTGTAAACTTAGATCATTTGAGCTATCGGAAATTCTTTGATTATTCCTATTATTATTAAAGTTACTATTTTTAAACGAGTTATTCTCGTATCGATACTGATTTTGGTAATTTCTGTTTGATGAAAAATTTCTTTGTTTATTATAATTTGAATTATTAAAATTTCGTTGTTCATATCATGGGTCTAAAATTATTAGTATTATGTCCATTGTTATTACGAATAAAATTATTTCTATTGAAATCATTATCACGTACATTATTAGCATTAAATCTAAATCTAAATCTAAATTAGCATTAAATCGTGGTGTCCCGTTTCTATTATCATATTGTCGAGAAAAATCTCTGTTTGGATTAAAATTTCTGAAGTTGTTGTATCTAAATTTATCATTATAAAAATATCAATTATCTCGTCCGTTAAAGTTCCTATTATTCGGAAAACCAGGAGTATAATATTTTGCTCTATCATATGGATTTGATAAATTTATATTCATATTTTGTGTATAATTATCATTCCATTCGGGATTACCTTGTAAACGATTTTGTTCGTTGTTTATAGTTTGTAGAGCTACAAGAAGCTGAGGCAAACGTAAACTTTTGCTTTTTTCATGTTGTGTTGAATTACAAAGCGTACACGGTACTATATTTATTACTTTAGTAGGAAAATTTTTAAAATCATGTAATAGTGAATTACAAATACTGCAATTCACTTTTGCTGCAGTAGCCGCTCTTACAGTCCAATGCTTCCTTCTTAGTTTTTTCCTTATTTCTTTGTTTTTCATGGTTGTCTAAATCAGTAGAAGCTTCATAAATAATCATCAGTTTTCGCCTAGCATTTGTACTCTGATTGCATAATCTTCAATTGGTTCATTTTTATACTGAAATATGTTTCTCAGTTTGGATTTTATCCAAACATCTTGCATAGCCCCGAATTGTGATTTAAGAGCTTTTATGAAATCTGCAAGAAAGTCATAGCTAAGGATTGAACTCCCAAAGATTCTACCTGCCTTACCTTTCAGTTTTCTCGGAAGCATTTGTAAAATATGTTGTTCACTCTCAAGGCCATAAGATAATAATAAGTTTTCCAAGGATTTACAAAACGCATATCAATTATGACCCTGTCCCTTGTAGTCGGAAATAAAATTAATCGCATCCTTAGAGTGTAATAAATTACTTCTTGTTCTTAAATTTCTTCTAACTGGAGTTTTTAAGTCAAAATCATTCAAATCAAATGCTGCAAGGTAATCCTCCCAATTTTTTTTTAACCCTGCTACCCCACATTCATCCTTTTTTGTATGATCTTCAATATCATTATGTAAATTATCATCATCAAACTGCCAATTTTTCTTATCTAAATTTAATTTTGGATTACGTAAAATAATATTTTTTTACCTTGTTCCGTTAGCGGCATTTTGAGTTATTTGTTGAAAAGTATGGTCAGCATTTGTATAACCTATATTAAGTAGGCCCTTCGCGGTTGTGACAACAGCATCAGGGCTTGGATCATCACCAAATATATCTAGTTGCTCTCTTTATTTCTTACTAATCACCATAATTTATTTTTTGAAATATGATTCAAATATAATAAAAATTTTTATTAACATATTTTTAATACCTGAATTAACTTTTGACTATTCGTAATCTTTCCAATAAATGATAGGAATATATTGTATGCTTCCCTTTATGTACCTATTATTTAATATTTATGTATTTTTTATTGAAATGTTATTTTTTTGTTAATTTAGATCTCAATCCCTAGTATATTTTTATAAATGATAATTTCTTTATTATCTCAAAAGTAATTTGTAATATTTATATATATATGTTACGGTTAGAGTCCGATCTCTGGCTAAAGCTAAGACTATACGGTTAAAGCTAGCTTTAGCCAAGCCGTGTTGGCTAAAGTCCGATTCTCGACAATTTTTATTTTTTTGTTCAACATTAGCCGGTATCGCTTGGATAAAGCTAACATTATCCAAGCGAGCTGGATAAAGCCCGATTCGTATATAATTTAATACAATATAGTAACAAACCAACAAACATCTAGTAACTTTTTTTTAAAAAATTTTATTATTTTACCGCTACCATATTTTTGTATTCAATTTTTAAATTTAAAATTTTTTAATATATAATTAGTCAATTAAATGTAATTTTATTTATTTTACATTATGATATAATTAAATAAATTTTATAAAATTTTTAAATAAAATTTATATGGTTTTAACTTATAATATAAATTATATGTTTTTATTTGACAAAAAATCTAAATAAATATTTGCATTTGAATGAATTTTTTAATTTACATGTCAATAAAAAAAATAATTAATTAATATGAATTGAAAAAAATTAAAATAGTATTTATTTGCACATAATAAGCTACTGGGAAATTTTGAGCTACATTTAAGCCTGCTTCTCTAGCACTTGCATTTATTATTTTTGTAACCCTGTTTGCAGTTGCATCTTTGAAAACCTTGACCACCAAATTTAGATTCCATTATTGCAAGCTGAAATAATGATTTCTTTTCAGCTGATATTTTTGAAGTATCAATATGTGTTGTATTTGTGGGTGTAAACTGATTTCGAGAAAACTTTTTATAAGTTAAAACCATATAAATTTTACTATTTAGGTGATTGTAGATAAATTAGAAATTAATTTATCAACGTTCGCGGGTAATTTTAAAATTTTTAAATATACCAAGATAAATACATAAAATGTATTTATTATATGATCTTAACGAACAATAACCTTGTAATTGATAGAAAACTATCAATTTGTAGAATACATCAGATATTTTTAATATCTAGAATGCATCTAACCATTTAATTAAAAATGGATTTTTTTTATTTAATTTTAAATAAATTTAAAATTAAAATTATTTTTGAAAGAAAAAAATGCTCTTTAAGCCGGGCTCGAACCGAGGACCTTTTGTTTTCATGACAAGAGCTCTACCATCTGAGCTATTGAAGAGACGTCAGTCAAGCCTGAAGAACATCTCTTTCTTTCAAATATAGGCAATTTTTTGATCAAATGCCAAGTTTTACTATTTAAGTGATTGTAGATAAATTAGAAATTAATTTATCAACGTTCGCGGGTAATTTTAAAATTTTTAAATATACCAAGATAAATACATGAAATGTATTTATTATATGATCTTAACGAACAATAACCTTTTAATTGATAGAAAACTATCAATTTGTAGAATACATCAGATATTTTTAATATCTAGAATGCATCTAACCATTTAATTAAAAATGGATTTTTTTTATTTAATTTTAAATAAATTTAAAATTAAAATTATTTTTGAAAGAAAAAAATGCTCTTTAAGCCGGGCTCGAACCGAGGACCTTTTGTTTTCATGACAAGAGCTCTACCATCTGAGCTATTGAAGAGACGTCAGTCAAGCCTGAAGAACATCTCTTTCTTTCAAATATAGGCAATTTTTTGATCAAATGCCAAGTTTTACTATTTAAGTGATTGTAGATAAATTAGAAATTAATTTATCAACGTTCGCGGGTAATTTTAAAATTTTTAAATATACCAAGATAAATACATGAAATGTATTTATTATATGATCTTAACGAACAATAACCTTGTAATTGATAGAAAACTATCAATTTGTATAATACATCCATTTTTAATTAAATAGTTAGATGCATTCTAGATATTAAAAATATCTGATGTATTCTACAAATTGATAGTTTTCTATCAATTACAAGGTTATTGTTCGTTAAGATAATATAATAAATACATTTCATGAATTTATCTTGGTACATATAAATTTTATTTAAAAATTTTATAAAATTTATTTAATTATATTATATTGTAAAATAAATAAAATTACAGTTAATTGACTAATTGTACATTGAAAAATTTTAAATTTAAAAATTGAATACAAAAATATGGTAGCGGTAAAATAATAAAATTTTTTAAAAAAAAGTTACTAGATGTTTGTTGGTTTGTTACTATATTGTATTAAATTTTATACGAATCGGGCTTTATCCAGCTCGCTTGGATAATGTTAGCTTTATCCAAGCGATACCGGTTAATGTAGAACAAAAAAATAAAAATTGTCGAGAATCGGACTTTAGCCAACACGGCTTGGCTAAAGCTAGCTTTAACCGGATAGTCTTAGCTTTAGCCAGAGATCGGACTCTAACCGAAACATATATACTTCAAGTGGTAAGTGTAATAAAATGTATTAGTAAATCAGTGTAGAGAAATAAAAATATAAAATAATTTTATACTTATCTACATATCTATATACACAGTGATTATAAGCTCCAGATATTAATTAAAACTCAGATGTCCCGTTCTATATAGAGGGCTCCTTTTGCTTAGGTTTCCTGAAATCGACAAAGTCGTTCACTAGAGTAGTTCTCTTGAACAATTTGAGTCCACAATCCTTGCTTTTGACGTGATAAGCTTTTTCACTCTGCTTTAAATACCTTGAAATCCAACTGAGTCCTGAAGTACCGGAATCACTTGTTACTTATCCTGCTAGTGGGACAAAATATCGAAAATTATGGTATATCGTTGATTTCTTGTTGTAGTTCGGCTTTCACTTTTGTCGGCGATTACAAGGTACTCTCGGACCTTTATTGGTATGTTTCTGAAAGGAAAGGTAGGCAGCGAAAAGAATTCGCAAGTATTATTGATATTATACTTTAATCACGATAAATAGATATCGAGGAAGACTATTACACACTACCGCGATTAAGTTAATGTAATTCATAAAGTCTTTTTCAGTTAGTACGAGAAGAATTGATAAATTAAAAACGTATAAAAAATTAATAAATTTAGTATTAAAAGTTCAACAAAAAAAATTTTTTTTGCTGTATTCAAAGAGTTTTTTTTTAGGATATTAAGTTATAATAAAATTTTTGTTACTACTCAATTAACTGTATAATTAATTAAATTAGTGGGGATTATCAATATGACCAAATGCGGTGGTAATATTTTTTTTTAGTTTTTTCTTAAAGGCATTTTGTATTATGGGTAAAAAGAAAAAAATTTTTTTTAAGAGACTTTCCGCATTTTTTTCCTATAAAACAAAATATATATTTAAAATGTTTTAGAGTATTGTATTTAAGTATTGTTGCGTATCGTAAGGTTTTGACAGGATACGTAGGATTTAATATAACTACACTTTATTAATTATAGTAAATGTTTAAGTCTACAAGCCAAGTAACTAATATTATAAGGGTGGTATTATAAGCGAATGATAGTAATTAAATAAATAATGGTAACCATATGTTACAGTAGTGTAATTTTTTTTATTGTTGTAAATTCAAACATGAAATTTTGATTTTAAATTTAATTTTGAAATTTTTATTTTACGTGTAATTTTTATTTATTTTTATTTATTTTTTTACGTGTAATTTCAAGCAAAATTTTTAGAAAATATTCAAGATATTTTAAGACAAAAAAGTTTCAAGTAATTTTAACGTTTAATGGCGTATTACTGTATTTGCTCCATTAAATGTAAATGCTCCATTATTTAAGTTACATGAAGCCATATTATTTTAATGGGGATTTGTTTACGTTTATTGCCGGTAAAATCGCTTAGAAAATATTTTTTTTGTCTACTTGAGGTTAGGTATCGTTTTTTATATATTTAAATAGTATTTTCCAACGATTAACAGCTTTTTAAAACATTTTGCAAGCTTTGTAAAAACATTAGAAAGCTGAAAAGTCAAAATTCCCATGTTATTTAAATGGAAAAATTGAGGTCCTTAGAGGCACGTTTTTCTGAAAAGCAAAAGCAAAATCCTTCAAGCTGGGGTTTTTTTATGACCAAAAGTAAATGAACATGATAGCGAAGTAAAGGAAGTTATTATAAAGGCAGCTTTTATTCCTTTGAAACCAAATTTAAAAATTGTATTTGAGACACCAAAAATGTTTAATGAAATTAAAAAGTAAGTTGATAGATTTCGTTATATATGTATAGCAGTGTATATTTATTAAAGTGTATCTTATTTTTTATTTTTCGATATTTTTTGGCTCCCCCCATTTTTTCGAATATTTTGGTCATAAAAAACCCCCAGCTCCAAGGATTTTGATTTTCGACTTTTTTAACCCGTGCTGCCGAGCACTTGAAGTTTCCCATTTAAATAACATGGGAATTTTGAGTTTTAAGCTATACAAATTTTGACAGATGTCAGAAAGCGTTTTAAAAAGCTAATTTTTATTAGAAAACATTCTTTTATATGTTTAAAGACATGAAAACAGCCCTGCATTCATTCCCAAGGGAATTCTAGGGCTAAAAACCCAAATTTACATGTTGGCTCAATCTTATAAAACAGGGTTATTCAGTAATTTTCGATAAAACGCTGCAACCTCAAAAATTAACCAAAACCCTTATAGTTGTTCTACTTTTTTTGGTGCAATTATCAAATTTCAAATGCCGTAAACCGCGTTCTTTTATCATTGATTCTTTCATAATAATAGCCAATTAACCTGCTAGGAACTTTCGACTAAAAATGACCAATTTTTGAATTTTTTTAAATTGCTGTCAAAATTGTAATTTTTGACAAAATTAAAAAAAAATCAATTTTTATCATTAACTTTGAATAGCGATATCTTAAAAACTATTTAATAAAAAGATTCAAGTAAAAAATTTTTGGAAACTTGAAGCTTCTAAAAAATTTTTAAGACCTAAAAAGCTCAATTTCGTCCGAAATTACAATTTTGGCAGCTATTTAAATAAGTTTAAAAATTGGGCGTTTCGGGTCAAAAATTATCAGCAGATTAATTGCCTATAGTGATGAAAGGATAAATGATAAAAGAATACGGTTTACGGCATATAAAAGATGAAACTTGCGCAAAAAAAAGTTTCAGCGTTTTATCGAAAATTGCTGAAAAAGCCTGTTTTATTAGATCGAGCCAACATGTAAATTTTTTCTTCTTTAACCCCACAATTCCCTTGGAAATGAATGCAGGGCTGTTATCATGTCTTTAAACATATAAAAGAATGTTTTCTAATAAAAATTAGCTTTTTAAAACGCTTTCTGACCTCTGTCAAAATTTGTATAGCTTAAAACTCTAAATTCCCATGTTATTTAAATGAGAAACTTTAAGTGCTCGGCGGCACGGGTTAAAAAAATCAAAATTCAAAATCCTTTGAGCTGTGGGTTTTTTATGACCAAAATATTCGAAAAAAATGGGGGGAGCCAAAAAATGTCGAAAAATAAAAAATAAGACACACTCTAATAAATATATACTGCTATACTATACATATGGGCGATTATTTCTCAACCCGGCCACCCCCCTCTGTCCAAAAATTGTGGCAACTTAAAAAGATTTTGGTTTTTTCAAATTGACTGTAATAGGGTCTAGTTTTTTATTCTCGTTGGCCTTTTCAACTCTGTAAATCTACTGTGCCCATTTTAGGCACTGAGCGGCGGCAGGTCGACATTTTAAAAACAGAAAAATTGAAATAAAAGTAGATTAAGGGTAAGTATTTGAAATTTTTTGCTCTTAAAAGTTGTTATATATTAAGACAAAGAAAATGAGACTACTTGCGTGGTAATTGGTTGATTTCTTAAAAAGTTTTGTGAGTGCTATGTAGTTTTTAAAAATGGGTAAAAAACGGCTACTTTGACTGCTGATATCTCTAAACCTACATATCCAAAATAAAAAAGTTTTAGTGCAAAATATTAGTCTTTTGATACATAATAAGTGTGCCAAATATCAAAGGATTTGATCAATTAGTTTCGGGTTTAGCAATTTTTGGGTATTAATTCTCTTAAAAAAATGGGTCAAAATTTGTTTCAGAATTACCCTTAAAATTGCCAAATCCGAAACTACTCTATTAAATCATCTGATATTTGGCACACTTATTATGTATCAAAAGACAAATATTTTGCACTAAAACTTTTTTATTGTGGATATGTAGGTTCAGAGATATCAGCAGTCAAAGTAGCCGTTTTTTACCCATTTTTAAAAACTACATAGCACCAAATCAATCAATTACCACGCAAGTGGTCTCATTTTCTTTGTTTTAATAAATTACAACTTTTGAGAGCAAAAAATTTTAAAAAACTTACCGTTAATCTACTTTTAATTCAATTTTTCTGTTTTTAAAATGTCGACCTGGCGCCGTCCAGTGCGTAAAATGGGCACAGTAGATTTACAGAGTTGAAAATGCCAATGAGAATAAGAAACTAGATCCTTTTCCAGTCAATTTGAGAAAACCAAAATCTTTTTAAATTGCCACCATTTTTGGACAGAGGGGGGTGGCCGGGTTGAGAAATAATCGCCCATATATATAAACCCGTACAATTATATAAAAGCCTAGATAAATATTAATGTACCTATGTATAAAAGTGTTTTGTTCGATATTTTGCGCAACTTTGATTACGCATCTTCGTCCGCGTCCAACTCAAGCAGGACGACTCGTCTCCTTTCAAAAAGACGAGAACTCTGACTTATAATACTAAATATGAATGTAAACAAGAGTGTACTGTATTTTGCTATTGTGAATAAATTGAATAATAATAATAATAATAATAATAATAATACTGACGAAAAGTTTACATTTTCTAGACCTGACATGACAAATGATTCAAGAACGCACGACTATATAAAGAACTCGGAGGCTCAATCGGTAAATTTTTTGTAGTTTACTCAAAAAATATTTTAATTCTGACTAAAAGTCCAAAAAGATGAAGTTTTGTAATTTATTTATTTTATTTTTGTAATCAGTAACAGCGAAACCCTTCCCCCTAGCAGCTACCAGTTTTAATTCCATAAATGTTTTTTGGGTTGCTAATTACAAAAATTTACATTTTAAATAGTGAAAATTGTCAAATCACCCTAATACATGCAAAAACTACCCTTTTTGGGGATGACTTTTTACAATTTTTTAATACAATCCTGAAAACATTTCGTTAAATTTTATAAACGTTGAATGTTACCTATTTAAAATTTTAACCAACATATTAATCACTAAAAATTAGCTTACCAAAAGAGTTATTTACAATTGGTATAGTAGTAATAGCACAATAAAAATATCTAGTAGGGTTTTATCTGAAAAAAAATGTCTTTAGTTCCAAATGGTAAATAATAGGGTAAATAATATTGAGAAATAAGTATTTTTTCTTTTTTATATAAAACTGAATAGATATTTAATTATAAAAAAGAATATTATTTTACGGATAAATCACAGCTATTTTTGGACCTTTAAGAGCCTGTATCTCAGCAACTCCTCGTGCAAAATGGCTGAAATTTTGGTCAGCCGAGTTTTCTATTACTCCTGTTTGGAGTTTTGAACCCTGAAAATTTGAGCCCAATCGAAGTCATAGGTGCGCACATTTTGTATGAAAAGTAATGGATGTGCCCATATATATATATATATATATTACTATTATTATTTTATAATTTATTACGCACCTTTTGGGCCTAGTAATACAGGGTTCATTTTTATGATAATGTTAAAAAATAGAATTTTACCAAATTACCAAATTACCAAATGGCTGTCATCGTACAATTCAACCAAAATAATTCCAGTTAGTCTCATTTTTTTTGTACAAGTACTACCTTTCATTCCCCGTAACCCACAATTTTTTATCAAATGTCCTTTTATCGCTGTAGTCTAAAAACTAAATTCAAATTTTGGCCCAAAGTGACCAATTTTGAAATTGCTGTAAATTTTTTAATTTTCAATAAAAATACGTATTAAAGATCTCAAAAATTTTGAATTCGTTATTTTTCGATAGTTCATTTAGTAAATATTTTAATTTAAAAACAGAGTCTCAATTAAAGGTTTAAAAAAAAAATCAATTTTCATCACCATCGTTGAAGAGAGTGGAATGTAAGAAAAAATTTTTGATAACTCGGAACTTGTAAATTATTTTGGAGACCCATAAAATTAAATTTCATTAAAAATTACAATTTCAGCAGCATTTTAAAAATTAATCATTTTTGGGTAAAAACTGGCATTTGGATTATTGACTATATTGGTTAGAGAATCAGTGATAAAAAATTGCGGTTTACGGGGATTATAAGGTGACGTTTATACAAAAAGTTAAGACCAACTGCATATATTTTGGTTGAATTGCAAACGGACAAAGTAATTTAAAAAATTGCTTAAAACCCTATTTTATAATTTACAACATTGACGTAATATTACATAAAAATTTTTGAAATGCAATTATTGCATACAAATATTTGAAATTCCAACTTTTCTATAAAACAGGAGACTGTTAGAAAAAAATTTATTTATAATTTACATAAATTTATATTAGCATATAGTTTCTGCTAAAGTCAATAAAAAAATTTCAATGTTATCATTGCATAAAAAAATATTAAAATACAATTTTCATATAAAACAAGACACTATTATAAAAAAATTTTAAATGAAATATAGTTTCTGCTAAAGTCAATAAAAAAATTTCAATGCTCTCATTGCATAAAAATATTTAAAATTACAAGTTTTGTATAAAATGTTATGCAATAACTAACAAAATAATTAATAATAATTTATAAACAATTAATAATAAATAATAAACAATTACCCAAGATAAGATTTATAAATAAAACATGTAAATACTATTTAAGCTTATTAATCAAATAGGAAATGTTTTAGATTAAGAAATAATAACATAAAATTAGGAAAATATAGTTTACTATTACGTAAACTATAACATAAAATTAAGTAGTAATTAAGGAATTAACAAATAATAATATTTATATTTTGAATATTTAAAATAACTTAAATAAAGAATCATTAGTATATAAGAACATAAAAATTGTAAGACGAGAGTTAGTTAAGATAAAATCTCGCGACGACGTGTACCTTTAATCGTTAATAAATTCAGTCTTTATAAAATCTGTGTGTTATTCATTTCAAGGTCTCCTACCGTCCAGACAAGCCATGAGTAAGTACATCATATCTTTATATTAAAATTCATTCGTCAGCAGTCTTATAGAGTTCATACACTTTATAATAATAATAATAATATGCTTATAATACAATACTATAAGATTACTTCATTTTTACTTATGAATGTTCATTCATTATTTTTATAATACTTATTATTTATTTTACGTTATGATAAACATAACATTGGTTCCTATACCGATTTTCTATATTCTATACTAGAAAATTTGAATCGAACTAAAATCTTTTTTTAATAACAGCCAGAAACCAAATTTTTTTTTTTTTCACTAAAGATAAATATTACTACTTACTCAGCAAATTTTACCTTCCTTCGATTCACCTTTTTTTTTCTATCTAAGGAAAAGGAATAAAACAATAAAAGACAAAATAAATAGACATTAATTCTTTTCATTATAACAAATATATTATATCACCCCCAAATAAAACAATTTTTCCCCTACATTCGTACAAAATTTTACATATAACATGTTTTATATATACAAATTTAGCATTCCTTTTAAACATTATATATAAATAGTTATTTTATTATTTAATCTAATATTATTTTTTTTTTATTATTATTTAATTTATTTACTCATTATAATAACAATTTTTTTTTTTCTCTTTAATTTGCAATGTTGCAAATTTAAATTTAATGTAAACAATTTTTTTTTCTCCTTCTTCTTTTTTGACCCTTTTTATTTAAGGAAAAGGAATAAAATAATAAGGAATAAATCAAAGTAAATAAACAGTAATTCTTTTTAAACAAATATATTCTTTAAACCCCCATAAAAAAAAAAGAAATTTTTTTTTTCCCATATTTACACTTTTTTAATTAATATACAACAATTACAAACACATACATATAACATTTTTTTTTAAATATTTTCTTTTTACTACAACTCCAAACAACGCCTTTTTGGTGGAGGAGAGCCCCAATGTTCCACAGGTGCAAGAAACCTGAACAACCCTGGCTCTGGTTGATAAAATAATCTACCTAGAAAGAGTCGTCGGGACAACCAGTCCCGGGGATACTCCTCCTCCCCAAAAAGACGGTCCAAGTGAAGCCGTCGTCTAGATAGCCGCCTGACTTCATCCTCCCCTTCCTCCCCAGGAGCGGATATAAGGTCGGCGGACTGCTGGTGTATCCGTTTCCAGCTAATTTCATTAACAACGAGCTGACACTGAAACAAAACGAATTAATATTTTTTTTTTTAATTATTATATTTTAAAACTCTATCCGTAGACAAATAATATAAATTAAATAATTTTTTTTAGATAATAAAAAATAATAAATAATAAATTTAAACTTACAATCCGCCGGGCGTCCCTCGATAAGTTCCAAAACGGATGATTACTGTCATCATCCCCACAGCTACTTTTTAGAGCAGCATGAATCTGAAAAACAAAAATTATTAAAGTAAATTAATTATTACAAAAAAAAAGAAACTAATACAAATTAACCTTTTTACTTACTTTAGGCAAAAACAGATCAATATGTTGAACGATGTAAAAGTGATCTGGGTGGTTTATGAAACCACAGTAGCCAAGCTTCTTTTGATCTTTTCTTGTTTCTTTTGATCTGCACATTTTCTTTTTTTTGTCTCTTAATAAAACTTTTAATAAGACAACTGATAATTAATTTTTTTTCGCGGTCAATTTATACAAAATTAAGTAGGCTACCCCACGCATCAATTTTTTTTTTGATGACATTTTTCTTTTTAATGCATTTATTATACACATATATTTAATATACATATTCTTATATACAAAAATAATTTTATAATTTTCTTTTACTATTTTACTATTATTTTTAAAATGAAATTGTTATGTCGAAACCCAATTCACAAGGTCCTATAACTAGATCAAAATCTCAACAATTAGCCATAAATCAAAATTTAACAGATAATACCCAACCTTCTGGTTCTAAATTAAACAAAAGTATCCAATCAACAAAAGATTTTGTTAAAGGACTTTTAACCTCAAAAAATAAAAATACAACAATAACTGAAAAATCTGAAACTTCAAAAATTGACAAATCTCAAATATCCCTACCAATAAATAATACATTCTCAAATAATATTGAATTACAAGAACAAAATCCAAATATTTTCGAAAATAATAGCAATTTTACAACTTCTTCCCCAACAAATAAAACTTCAATTATAGACAGCCCAATTTTAGACAATACAACACCTATACTACCACAAAAAAGTTCAAACAGTGAACCCACTTTCGGAAGCGAACTATTAAATACCAGAGAAATACAAGTAAGACAAGATCTTTACAACCTGGCAGAACAAAATCTAGCCAATTTAAACAGTTTAATAGAATACAATATTAACAACTTTAATAAACCAAATACAAATATGGCACAACAAACCACAAACTTTGAATTAAAAATAGCATTAGACAGTATTCACAATTTCGATGGACAGACTCCTGACGTATTCACTTGGCTTAAGCAAATAGATAGGGCTAAAAATACAACCCCACGAGAATCATGGCCAATGCTCCTAAGATTATTACATTATAAAATTACCGGAAGTGCTTATGATACAATTTTAGGTATAAATTTTGAGTCCATTTCTGAATTTACACATCACTTCGAAAGATTATTCAGTAAAAATATAGACTATCTCGATTTGTCAAATAAAATTGGAAATATATATCAATTTAAAGGTGAAACTGTCTTAAGTTACCAACTAAGATTAGAAGAATTACTTAATAAAACAAAGAAAGCCTACGAGGCAAATATAGGAAATGCCCCCAACGCCGCCGTTTTAATAGAAACATTTAATGAACAAATTACCCAAATAGCGAAAAATAGATTTAAAAGAGGTCTTCTACCGGAAATAGAATGTAGATTAGGCTTAGAAACAGAATTGCTTACAATAGGTGAAATCGCTAAAAAAGCAGCAACAATTGAAGATTATCTAGAAAAATACAAAGAAATGAGACATGAAGTCCAACCTATACTTAAAAACGAAACTAAAACTGAACTAATTAACACGATTAATCTAGAAAAATGCGAAAAATGTTTTTCTACCGACCACAAATTAGAAAATTGCCCAAAAACAATTCAAGAAAAAGTTAATAATTTACAGCAACAAGTAGAAACTCTATGTTCAACAATAGAAAAAACAGTCCTATTTTTCCAAGATAAAAATAGCCAAAAACAAGTAAACTCAGAAAATAGTCAAAAATTTTGCCAAAATCACCCCAATAGTGTTACACATAATACTAGCGAATGTAATAAAGGAAATTTTAAAAATAATTCAAATCAAAATAACCAAAGAAATTTTCAGTCCAATAATCAAAACAATAATTCAAGATATACCCAAAATAGACGTTATAACAATAACAACAATAATAATAATAGAAAAAATAATAATCAAAACTATAACCAAAACCGCTCATATAATAATAATAATAATCGTCAAAATTATAATAACCAAAATAACAATCAAAATAACTATCAAAGTAGAAATAACGGGTATAGACCAAGAAACAATAATCAAAATTATCAAAGAGGCTGCACATATTGCGGCAACCCATATCACAGCGTAAATAACTGTGCCCAATTTCAACTTTCGCAAATTCAGGGAAACCGTTTACCAGCCCTTATGGGGTTACAGGGGTCTGGTCAGGTACAAACCCCACATCAATTTTCGACTCAAGGACAGCAACAACAAGCACTACCAATCAATCTCAACCTGACTCAATAAGAACCTACAATATTCTAACATTTAACTCAATTAACAAAATTCCTGTTTTAAAATTTTCGGACCAAACAGGCAATTTAAGATACTTACTTTTAGATACGGGCGCCAGTCTGTCTGTGATACATGAATCTTGCATCCCTACATTAAATATACCATATATAAATAAAAATGAAATAGTAATAATCACAGGAATTTCAGACAAAACTATAACGACCATTGGAACTTATAATATCTCCCTATTTGAATTACCATGTAAATTTCACATTGTACAAAACGACTTCGCTGTAAAATCAGTACACGGAATTTTAGGAAGTGATTTTCTGGACGAAAACAAAGTAAAAATTGATTATGAAAAGAAAACTATAACTATGAAAAACAAAGAAATACCCTTCTTTTATAAAAATGATATAGAACAAGAAATTTTAGATTCAAATTCATCAAATATTTCAAATATACAGGGAAATGTGCACGTAAAAAATGCCAGCATTGGAAATTCTACATCAACAGAAATTAAAGCTGCAGTTTGGCCAACCGCAGAAGAAATTAAAACTGATGTAGAACTAGTAGATGCAAACATTTCTCTATCAAGAAGCCCTAGTTTTAAGAAAAATAAATCCAGAAAAATTAAGTATTCTAAGGTCAAGGAAAATGACATAAATTCCTTTGATACTAACATAAACAAAATTTCAAGTATTTCAGAATGCACTACTCAGCAAAAAGCTAGCAATACCATCCAAAATGCTGATGCAAGCACATTCTGTCATACTGATGAAGTAGCTACTTTAAATTATGAAAAAGAATTACATAATATGTTAAATAATATTAAAAATGATGAACAAGATATCTTAAAAACAAATACATTAAATTATGCAATAAAAAATGACAATTTTGATGAAATAAATAATATTTTAATAAATGATATAATTCAAAGCAATACGTTTTGTAATACATATACATTACAAAATAATGCAGATATTCTCAATACATCGTACGATACAAATACATTTTGTAATACAAATACATTACAAAATAATACAGATTTATTAAATAATGATGATACAAATATTCTTAATACATCGTACGATATTACTACATTTTGTAATACATACACATTACAAAATAATAAAGAATTATTAAATAATGATACAATAATTAAAAATATTGCCAAAATATATAACATAAACTTAAAACAAAAACCTATCGAAATATTTGATGAATCCACATTTACAAATAATGATATTAATATAAACATAAACAATGAAATTAATAATTACGAAATTAAAAATAAAAAACTAAATTTTTCTGATTTTATAAATTATAATTTTTCTGAAGAAAAATACGAGCAATTTTTAAGTTACTTAAAAGAAAATGAACCAGAAAATCACTCCCCCGAATATATACAAACAATAATGAGCCAAGAAGCCTTCCCTTTAACTTACCTAGACCACATTGAACAGAAAAACAAAAGAATTACAAAATTTGAAAATGAAATTTTTACAATAGAAAATAACTCAATAATAGAAAAACCCAGAGCACAAAAAGTTTTAGATTTAGCAGAATTGGATCATTTAAAGAGTACTCCCGAATACGAAACTATGAAAAATCTTATTGAAAAAAACCATGACGTTTTTCAATTAAAAGACGAAAAATTAAGCCATGCAAATAATATTAAATTAAAAATTCGAACTAAAACCTCAGACCCTGTCTATGTCAAACAATATTTTATACCTTATGGACAAAGAGCCGAGATAGATCGTCAAATAAAAGAATTACTAGAACAAGACTTAATTGAACCTTCAAACTCACCATATAACGCTCCATTATTTTTGATTCCAAAAAAACCAGATAATAAAGGCAACGTTACATATCGCCTAATTTCAGACTTCAGAAAATTAAACAAAGAAATTATTGAACCAGAATTCCCAATTCCAAGAGTACAAGAAATTCTAGACGACCTGAAAGACGCAATTTACTTTACATCATTAGATCTTTATTCCGGGTTCTCCCAACTTCTGGTAGCTCCTGAAGACCGTGAAAAATTAGCATTCTCAACACATTCTGAACATTTTCAGCACAAAAGGGCTCCTTTTGGCTTAAGGAGCTGCCCCAAGGAATTTGTCCGCCTTATAGCAAGTGTTCTAAAAAATATTCCAAACGTACGAGTATATATCGATGATATTCTTATATTTTCTACTGATTTAAAAACACATTTCATAGCTTTAGAACGAGTAATCCAAAAATTAAGGGAAGCTAACCTAAAAATACAAATAAATAAATGTACATTCTTAAAACGAGAACTAATCTATTTAGGATTCAAAATTTCGGAAAAAGGTATACAGACCGACCCAAAAAAGGTAGAAGCAATTATGAAAATGCCCTCACCAAAAACTTTAAAACAAGTCAGAATTTTTAATGGAATGACAAACTACTATAGAAAATTTATTAAAAACTATGCAAATATAGCTCGTCCCTTGACTAATTTATTAAAAAAGGACACACCATTTAAATGGACAGAAGAAACTCAAAAAGCTTTTAACTTACTAAAAGAAAAATTATGTACAGCACCAGTTTTGATATTCCCAAATCTACAAGCTGAGTTTTCCCTATATACAGATTCCAGCGGTTACGGAATCGGTTGCTGCTTATGTCAAGGACCCAAGGGCAAAGAAAATCCTGTATGCTATATTTCACGAACTTTAACGACCGATCAACGGAAATACTCGACTTATGAACGAGAATTCTTTTCTATTTTCTGGTCAATTGACCACCTAAGAGGATATTTATATAAACATTTTACAGTTTATTGTGACCATAGACCATTATCTTTTTGCGAAAAATCAGAAAAAAATAAACGAGTTTTAAAATGGCGACATGAACTTTCCGACTTAGATTTTACAATAATATACCTTAAAGGTAAAGCTAATGTAGTGGCGGATTGCCTAAGTAGGCAAATAGAAATGCCACAAGAATCTAATGTCTTAACTCGTGCACAAAAACATAAACAAGAATACTCAAACATTACTAATAAAAATTCCGAAAATAAACAAGATAATAGCAATATTACTACACAAAAAAGAATTCAAAAACAGAGAAATTGTAAAAAACGAAAAATAATAGACAAACGGTCTTTGCCTAAAAATAAAAGAGGCAGGCCTCCTAAAGGGACAAGCAAAAATATTCAAGATACAAAAAATGCATTATTAACAGAATCTGATTTTAGTAGTGATGAATCATCCGAAATGTCAGATAACGATAACGATAACATAGTCAATAATGACAATATTAATTTACAATATAACAATAATTTAAATTTAAGCAATTTAGTATACTTAAAAGATTTATTACAATTTAGAAAAGATAACATAATTTATTTTATAGACGAAAACGGAAAAGCTTTGTGTAAAGGTGCGATTAATTTAATAAAAGCAGGAAAAATACAAAGTTTTTCTAAAAACAAAATTAATACTTTAAATATCCAAAAACATAGAAATAAAATTTATTTTGGCTTATGCATTAACCCTAAAGAATCAATTAAGTTAGTTTTAAATAATATAGAAAAATTAATTTTACAAGTAATAAAATATCTTAACAATTTTAATAATAAAAATAATTTAAGTATTGCTGAAAGCATATTTGTAGCCAACGTATCTTTTTCAGACATACTAAAGTTGATACATAAAATTGCTGAAAATAAGTTTAAAATAATAGTTTGTAAGCAATCTTTAATTTATGTACAAGAAAACGACAGAGAAGCTATTTTCAAAGAATTTCATGAATTACCTACGGCAGGACATAGAGGTCAAAAAGCCACTATTCAAAAAATTCGCCAGTCCTATTACTGGGAAAATTTAAAAGAATACGTGCAAACAAAAATTAGCCTATGTTTAAATTGCCAACTACGGAAAATTTCACGCCGCAGAGTTAAATTACCGATGAAAATAACCCAATGCCCGGGGGCGGTATTTGAAAGAATATCAATTGATATTATGGGTCCTATAGGAAATGTAGCAGCTGATGGCTACAAGTACATATTAATGATACAATGCCAATTATCTAAATTTTTAGTAGCCGTTCCCCTCAAAAATGTCGATACACCCACGGTAGCAACGGCATTTATTAACAATTTTATATGTTATTTTGGATCTCCTAAAATACTGCTTTCAGACAGAGGTTCTCAATTTATAAGTAACTTAATGAAAGCAGTAGCTAAAAGATTCAAAATAAAACAAATTACGACTACTAGCTATTCACCAACCTCAAACGGAATGGTAGAACGCTCAAATCATGTGATTACTGAATATCTTAGAAACTACACAAACAAATACAAAGATTGGCACATGTATATAAATTTAGCCAGCTTTTGCTATAATAATACGGTACATAGCTCAACAGGTTACTGTCCACACGAAATCGTATTTGGTTTACTAGCTCGCATGCCTTCAGAAGCTAAAATAAAAGAATCTGAAAAATTACCAACTTATAAAAATTACTTAATAGATTTAGTCTCGCGACTGCTAGGCATACGACAAATCGCAAATCAAAACTTATATAACGCAAAATTAACATCAAAACAATATTACGATAAAAATGTAAATATCACTGAATTTGAAATCGGAGATATAGTTTTCTTAGCAAAAGGAGGCGAATTGTCAAAACCAGACGATCCTTACACAGGACCATTTGTAATTGTACAAAAATTTTCCGATTATAACGTAAAAATTCAAAAAGTTGGAACTAACTCGACCCAAATAGTACATGTTAGAAGGTTAAAAAGACCAACAGTAAAAGCTAAACTCTAAAAACATTCTTTACAAAGTACTCTCTTTTCTTGTACATAAAATAAAATATAAAATATATATGACTCATTGTCATAAAAACTAAGTTACTTTAATTTTTTTTCCCTCTTTTAGCTTATATTTAAATATATCCTAATTACTAATATATTATTAATTTGTTTAGATACCATTATGCAGAAATATGTGCTCATCATTTTATGTTTTAGAATCATAAACTCTGAGTTTCTAATAGGATTTGACTGCAGCAGCGCTACTAACAACGTAACTACAATTTCTTTAACAAATATACCTAGCTGTAATATACAAAAACCAAAAGTCGAAACGACTAAAGAATATATAGCGCTGCTACAACTCAAAGAATACGAAAAACTCAAAGTTTACCAATGCTTAATAGAAATTCATCGAGTAGTCCAATCATGCAACGGGTACTTCAACTATGTGAAACCCATAGAAAGAGCAGAAGAAACTTTCATCATAGAGGTCAGTTCAGAAACGTGTAAAAATATCCACGAAACGAGAATTTATAAATATGACAATAGTCATGTAATTACTAATTTAAATATAAACGAAACAAAAACAGTACCAATCGTATTTTCCGGTTCAGCAGAAAATAATGAATGTACAGGTGGATTTTATAGCGATGAATTCGGGACATTTTCACACGTTTTTGTCCAAGGCCATATAAAAATAACATTATCACAGCAGTATGCATCATTAGACTTACATTCTAACATTGTACGTTTAAATTCAGGTGTGTCTTGTGAGTTCAATAAATATCATTGTATGGATATACAATATGGCCATACTTTCTGGAACAATTTAGAAGGTAAAGGCTGTATCTCAGACCATTATACTATTTTATATTACGGATTTGCCGAAAAAGTAACTGATTTTACGGATATTAAAAATAATATTACAACATATATATTGAACTCGCAACATACAACCTTTGCTTTTAAAATAATAGAAGAAACTTCTATTTGTCAAATACCAGCGTTAAGAACACTCCACCCACGTATACTAATCTTAGATAATAAAAAAGTTGTATTAAATCAAATTCTGCAACACATCCCTATCGGAAATACGGGCGTACAAGATTTAGATCTTTTTACATACGTAAATCAAAAATTTGTTTTTACAGAACACCATATAAATTTACAAGCAGATAAATTATATTTACATATGTTGAGAAAAGAATGTGAATTAGAAAAATCCATACTCCAAAATAACCAAATCCTAGCCACATTATCCCCAGATCATTTTGCATACTCAAAATTTGGAATTGGCCATTACGCAAAAGTAGTCGCAGAAGTGGTTTACATAATACGTTGTACACCGGTCAGGGTACAAATGGTTCAAACTGAACGTTGTTATAACGAATTACCAGTTTTAAAAAATAATAAAACATTAAAATTTTTAACCCCAATAACAAGAATCTTAATTAACCAACCAACGGAGGTAAGCTGTTCAACGATTTTACCACCAATTTTCAAAATCAATGACGTTTGGCTAAAATTTTTACCAAACCCTTTACCAGCACGAGAGCCAGTTATTTTGAAGCCAGACACCAAGATTTCTTGGAAATATGAGCCGATAAAGAACCTGGCAACAAGCGGAATTTATTCCGAAACAGAATTAGAAAACCTACAAAAAAGTATTTTGTTCCCAATGGAACGAGAATCGCTTTTAAACAGCATAGCGAGATCATTGAATGGCGAAACCTCAATACATCAAGACTTATACAAAAATCTATTAACACAAAACTCCATATACACAATTCTGGATCACTTTTTCGACACAGTAAAAAAAGATTTTTGGGACTTCAGCCTCACATCAGCCGGAATATTAGGAATACTTTCCATATTCTACGTAATCAAATCAGTTTTATCAGCAATTCTAAATTTTTTCCAATTACATCGAATATATGGATTCTCATTTTACTTATTAGGAGCAATTTTTACATCTGTCACAAATTTCCTAATACAACTTTCAAATTACGAAAATAAAAATAATCATTCAAAAGTCAACACAAATCCTATCATAGAATATCAAACTAAAAACGACGAAGTAAAAATTAACATGGAACAAAACAATCATAACAATCCAGTCTTCAACCCCCCTCCACTACCTACCGAACCCCCTTACATTGAACCCAAATCATATCATTCCTTCGACAAAAACTTTAAATTTTATAATAAACACTAATCACATTATTATTTCAACATATCAATTTTATTCTTCAATTCTCCTAATTTGATTTTCCGAAATCAAACCTTTTGTCAGTTTTAAAATAATTTATTATAAAACTCCCAAAGCTTAAGCGGGGAGGAGTACCTAAGTAAGGGAACCTTACACAATTTGAATTAATACAACAAAATAATAAAATTTTTGTAAATAGTTATTAATAAAAAGTTTTTATAAAAAATTATTATTATAAAAAAATTGTTATAAAAAAAAAATATAATAATTATCATAAAATTTTCGCTAACATTATCTTTTAAGAAAATATAAATATATAAGTTACTAACAATACATAAAATAAAATTTTGTAAAGTGACAACACTGTAATTTGCAACGTAAGATAAACCTGCAAGTCAATGCACTCTAATAAATGTAAAAATCATATAATAAGTCAAATTAGCAAATAAGAAAAATTTGTAACTACTAATACTGAATAGAATAAGTAATATCTGGTTACCGAACCAGATTCAAAATAAAAACTAACATTTTTATTTAGAAACTAGGGGTGGAGATGTTATGCAATAACTAACAAAATAATTAATAATAATTTATAAACAATTAATAATAAATAATAAACAATTACCCAAGATAAGATTTATAAATAAAACATGTAAATACTATTTAAGCTTATTAATCAAATAGGAAATGTTTTAGATTAAGAAATAATAACATAAAATTAGGAAAATATAGTTTACTATTACGTAAACTATAACATAAAATTAAGTAATAATTAAGGAATTAACAAATAATAATATTTATATTTTGAATATTTAAAATAACTTAAATAAAGAATCATTAGTATATAAGAACATAAAAATTGTAAGACGAGAGTTAGTTAAGATAAAATCTCGCGACGACGTGTACCTTTAATCGTTAATAAATTCAGTCTTTATAAAATCTGTGTGTTATTCATTTCAAGGTCTCCTACCGTCCAGACAAGCCATGAGTAAGTACATCATATCTTTATATTAAAATTCATTCGTCAGCAGTCTTATAGAGTTCATACACTTTATAATAATAATAATAATATGCTTATAATACAATACTATAAGATTACTTCATTTTTACTTATGAATGTTCATTCATTATTTTTATAATACTTATTATTTATTTTACGTTATGATAAACATAACAAAAACAGGAGACTATTCGAAAAAAAATTTAGAGTGGCGTATAATTTCTGCTAAAGTCAATAAAAAAATTTCAATGCTATCATTGCATAAAAATTGTTGAAACTACAAAAATATTTCAATGCAATCATTACATAAAAATATTTGAAATTCCAACTTTTAAATAAAACAGGATACTATTAGAAAAAAATTTTAAATGATGTACAGTTTAAGTTAACTAAAATTAAAAAAAAATTTAAATGCTATCATTGCAAAAAATATTTGAAATTACAAAAATATTTCAATACAATCATTGCATAAAAATGTATGACTATTAAAAAAAAATTTAGAATGGCGTATAGTTTCTGCTAAACTGAATAAAAAAATTTCAATGCTATCATTGCATGAAAATATTTGGAATTACAAATTTTCTATAAAACAGGAGACTGTTAGAAAAAAATTTTAAATGGAGTATAGTTTCTGCTAAAGTCAATAAAAATATGCCAATGCAATCATTGCACAAAAATATTTCAAGTTGTAACTTTTATATAAAACAGGAAACTAATCCAAAAAAATATAAATGGCGTACAGTTTCTGCTAAACTCAATAAAAATATGCCAATGCAATCATTGCACAAAAATATTTTAAATTACAACTTTTATATAAAACAGGACCCTAATCGAAAAAAATTTAGAATCGCGTATAGTTTCTGCTAAAGTCAATAAAAATTTTTCAATGCTATCATTGTAAAAAAATATTTTAAGTTGCAACTTTTATATAAAACAGGACACTATTAGAAAAAAATATAAAATGATGTATAGTTTCTGCTAAAGTCAATAAAAATATTTCAATGCTATCATTGCATAAAAATTTTTGAGATTAAAAAAATATTTCAATACAATTATTGCATAAAAGTGTATGACTATTAAAAAAAATTTTAGAATAGCGTATAGTTTCTGCCAAAGTAAATTTAAAAATTTTAATGCTATCATTGCATAAAAACATTTTAAATTACAACTTTCATATAAAACAAAAACAGGACACTAATCGAAAAAAATTTAGAATGGCGTATAGTCTCTGCTAAAATCAATAAAAATATTTCAATTGCATAAAAATATTTGAAATTACAACTTTTATATAAAACAGGACGACTAATCGAAAAAAATTTAGAATGACGTATAGTTTCTGTCAAAGTGAATAAAAATATTTCAATATTAACATTGCATAAAAATATTTGAAATACCAGTTTTTATATATAACAAAACATTATTCAAAAAAATTTAGAATGGTGTACAGTTTCTGCCAAAATCAATAAAAATATTTCAATTTTAACATTGCATAAAAATATTTGAAATTCCAGCATTTGTATAAAGCATGACACTATTATAAAAAAATGTCAAATGACGTATAGTTTCTGCTAAAGTTAATAAAAATATTTCAATGAAATAATTGCATAAAAATATTTGAAATTCCAACTTTCATTTAAAAAAGGACAGTAATCTAAAAAAATATAGAATAGCGTATAGTGTCTGCTAAAGTCAATAAAAATTTTTCAATGCAATCATTGCATAAAAATATTTGAAATTCCAACTTTCATTTAAAAGAGGACACTATTCGAAAAAAATATAGAATAGCGTATAGTTTCTGCTATAATACACCCGACAATATGTATTAAAATTTTTAGAAGTTTTTTAAATTGTGGACTATCAATTTAACTTTATCTATAAATTATAAATTTTCGAAATTTTTATTTTTTCATGTTTAATACAGGCGATATCAATTTTCTTATATAATGAAATTATTTAAGCTCTTTCATAAATAAAACACCCGACAATATATATTAAAATTTTTAGATGTTTTTCAAATTGTGGACCATCAATATGAGTTAAGGATGTTGCTCACCTTTTTTGTTTGCGTATGGATTTTAATAAAAGTTGGTATATAACAAGAAATCATATTAAAAAATACATATTTAAAATTAGAAGATCCTAGGGTGACTCCTTCATTATTAAATAATTAAAAATAATTTTGCTTCTCCGAGCATCTTATACACATGATTCTTATTGGGACGACATTTTACAATAAAAAATTAAAGTATTTTTTGCGTACAGTTTTTGATAAAAAAATTATAACATATAAAAAACATATCGTAGAATATAATTATTCAATTTATTTTAGACTAGGGAGGTTTGTTTATAACGAAAATTTTATTTATTTAACAATGCTATCGTATAGTTGTGCGCGCGCAAGGTTCTCGCTTCTATAGTAATATGATAGAAAGAGAGAGTAATAGTTTCTTATTTCTATTATTCCCAGCTTGGTAGTTATCATCCTTAATCTTTTTAAGTTTTTTACGAAAAATATATTAAAGAGCGGTATAATTTCTGTTAAATTTAATACTAATATTTTAATGCTATCATTGCAGAAAAATATTTGAAATTACAAGATTTCTATAAAACCGGACAATATTCGAAAACATTTAAGTTGTGCATATTTTTCTAAGTTGAATACTAATAATTTAATGCTATTATTGCATAAAAACAATTTAAATTACACCATTTCTATAAAACAGGATTGTTTTAGAAAAAAAAATTAAAGTGAAGTATAGTTTCTGCTAAATTCAATACTATTATTTTAATGAATAAAACCAATAACTCAATAAATCGGACTATAAGTCTTTTTTTTTTGCTATTTCTTTTTAATGAATACATTAAATAAAAATCAAAAAAAAAAAATTGATTTTAATTTAATGTATTCATTAAAAAGAAATAGCAAAAAAAAAAACAAGAGAAAAGCGTTTAATAAATACAAAGCATTTTGGTTTTTATATTTTGATACAAACCATTTTAAGATATTAAGTGATGAAAGTGACCAATTTTTGAGTTTTTAAATTTCGTACTTCTTAGCTTTAAACAGTTGTAACTCTGTGCCGTGAGCTAAAATTAAAAAAAAAAGCGTCAATTCTATAGCATTTTTTCCAAGGAGTAATTTGCACCGAAGCTCTTTTGTTTTATATATGAAATGACTCAAAAATTTGAATATGAAATAAGATAGACATCGGCAGTCCTAAGAATAATAGAAAAAAACAAAAATTTTAAGAATTTAACCATATAGTAAAATTCATATTGTCGGCTTACAATATGAAAAAACTACAAAAATTTCAATCTATATTGTCGGCTATTTGATATATGAAAAAACTCAAAAAATGAAATAAGATAGTTATGGGCAGTCTTAAGAATAAAAAAAATAAAAATTTTTTTAATTTAGCTGTATAGTAAAATTCATATTAGCTGTTTACAATATAAAAAAACTACAAAAATTTCAATCTATATTTCTGGCTGTTTTATATATGAAAAATTAAGAATGAAAAAAAAATTAGAAATATTTAACTATATAGTAAAATTCATATTGGCGGTTTACAATATGAAAAGACGAAAAAATTTACCATCTATTATGTCGGCTATTTATATATGAAAAAACTCAAAAATTTCATTATGAAATAAGATAGATATCGGCAGTCATAAGAATAAAAAAAATAAAAATTTAAAAAATTTAATTGTAAAGTAAAGTTCATATTGGCTGTTTACAATATGAAAATACTACAAAAATTTACTTGCATGGAAAAAAATGAGGTATTAAATCCAAATTAAAAAAAAAAAAAGTACCTGGAGATTTTTTGGTGAAAAAAATTTTATAAAAAAAATAGGTCTTAATGTCATACAGGTTGTGAAATATCACCGGTGACAGTTACATACATACATTACATACATACATAAATACACTCACACACATTCATACATACTTTTTTTAAAAACTAGTTTTTTAGAAAACTGCACATTACTATATTTTATTTAGTTTTTACATTACTATATTTTATTTTCAATTATTGATAATAAATAATAATTGAAAATAAAATATAGTAATGTGCAGTTTTTTTAACAAAATTTTCAGTTTTTTTCATACTGTAGACAATCAATATTTGAATATTTTCAATTTTTATATATACATCACAACTGATATTGTAGACAATCAACATGAATATGACTGTAGAATGAAATTTTCATAATTTTTTATTGTTCATAAATAGGACAGGCGATATCCATTTCACTATATGGTGAAATTTTTTTATCTTTTTCATAAATAAAACAGCCAGCAATATAGATTGAAAATTTTGAATTTTTTTCATAATGTAGACAGCCAATATAAATTTTACTATAGAGTGAAATTTTTATAATTTTTTATTTTTCAATTAATAGCACAGCCGATATCGATTTTACTCTATGGTGACATTTTTGAGATTTTCCATATATAAAAAAAAAAAACAATATAGATTGAAATTTTTCCTGTTTTTTTATATTTTAGACAATTAATATGAATTTTACCCTGAAGTGAAATATTTATTATTTTTTTTTTCATAAATAGGACAGAAGATATCCATTTTACCCTATAGTGAAATTTTTTGGGTTTTTTCATATATAAAACCGTCAACAATATAGATTGAAATTTTTTCAGTCTTTTAATATTGTAGACAATCAATGTGAATTTTACTATCGAGTGAAACTTTTATAATATTTTTTATAAACTTTTATAATTTTTATAATGTTTTCATAAATAGGACAGCCGATATCCATTATACTCTTTATATGGTTAAATTTTTGAGTTTTTTCATATATAAAACAACTAACATTATAGATTGGAATTTTTGCTGTTTTTTTATATTGCAGAGAATCAATATTAATTTTACTCTAGAGTGAAATATTTATGATTTTGGTTCTTCATAGAAGACCCATTGTTTTAGGTAAAATTTTTATTTCTGATTTTTTGACAAATACGCACGTTTATTTAATTGTGCACCTTATTTGACCCGATTCCTTGATATCCAAAATTTTTTATAATCATCAAAATAATTATTTTGCAATATTTTTAAAAAACTTTAAAATTAATAATAAAATTTTAAATTATACGAAAATTAATAAAAAAATCTTTTACAACTTTAAAAAAAAAAAAAAATAATAATAAAAGGGAAAAAAAATTACAAGGCCCGAAAAATTTTAAAGTCTATTGAAAAAGGAAATTTTATATTTAGAGCAAAGTTTATGCGACAATTACTCAATTTCATGCCCAATTATATTTTTCATATTTTTTATGAACAGTACTTTGAATTTTTTTTAAAAATAACCTTAAAACGAATTGCATACGTTGAAAACTACGTAGAAAACTGAGTAGAAAACTGAGTAGAAAACTACGTAGAAAACTGAGTTAAAAATTTCACCTGTGTAGTTATAAATATTTATAAATAATCATGTAACTTTTTCTTAATATGAATTATAAAATTTTTTTGTTAATAAATTTGGAGGTATAAAATTAATTCTGTTCTCATTCATTTTTAAATAAAATTAAATTGCATTTTAGTCACGTATGATTAAATTTATTATAATTAACTACATATGATTAAAATATAAAAAAATAAATGCACAAGAGTTTTTATTTGGTTAAGCCGAGCATCGCGAGGCCAATCAGCTATAAATATTAATTTTAGATTTTAAATAGTCAGGTTTTCCATTTTGTAAGATATTATAGATATTAGAGGTACAAAGATATTTTGCCCTTTAAGATTATTATGAGTAAATATAATTAAAGTATCTGAATCGCCATTTCAAAATTTGCTACGAGACTTTACAACAAGGTTTATCAAAGATCCTCCTTGGTGATAATAAATTGTAAAATATATCTTTTAAAGTCGCAAAAAAATTATAATCTAATTATAAGACTAAAATACTGCTGTATTCTTTTACAAATGATCAGAATATAGATTTAACTAATAATCATTTCTGATTATTCATAAAAAATTCTTAATTTGCTTATTATTTTAGATACAAGAATGACAATCTCAAGATATTTTTACATTTTTTTGAAACTACAATTTAAAATCATTTATATTTGAAATAATAATTTATGTCGAAAATAATAATATTTACACAATATGATCAGAATATAAAAGTCCAAAATATTGAATACAAAGAAACATTATCGTTTTGTAAAAAGTCCAATTCAATGAAGAGACGATGCACTTCTAAATTGCCAGTTATCACAAAGTAGTTTATTAATAATAAATTCTTTAAAAGAACATACTTTTATAACACGTCAATTTATTAATAGTGATAAAAATAAAAAATGGTATACTGGTATTAAATAATAACGGGCAGGAACATACGAGAAATATGGCGCTTCTTATTATTTTGGATTGTACGTGGGCGTAGTTATATTAGATCAATTATTCGAAAATGCGTAATTTGCATGTAATATAATGTTAGGACTTCTCAACAATTGATGGGTCATATACCAAATTCAAGATTAAAATCTGAGAAACCATTTCTGAGTACAGGAGTTTATTACTGTGGTCCCTTTGCCATAAAAGCGTCTTCAGGAAGAGATATTAAAACAACTAAAGGGTACATTGGCTTTTTTGTTTGTTTAGTGACGAAAGCAGTACATCTTAAAGTCGTCACATCACTTTCAACTCAGGCGTTCTTGGCAGTTTTTGGAAGGTTAATTTCTAGAAAAGGTCAATGTTCAACATTTTATAGCTGCAATAGAATCAATTTCAAAGGAGCTCATTTCTAGTTTTGAATTGGCAAAGATGTTCTCAAAAGCTTCAGAATTTTATAAAGAAGTTTCTCATGCTATAATTTTAAAGGCACATCTTGGTCGTTCATACCACCATCATCACCTTATTTTGGAGGTCTTTGGGAAGCAGGTATTAAATCGGTAAAGTCTCATTTAAGAAATATAGTAGGTTAGCAAAGATTAAAATAATTTCAACATTTTTGTATAAGGTCGAAGCTTTTTTAAACTCATGTCCTTTATATCCAAATAATAACGATCCTACAGATCTTTTATCTTCAACACCTGCTCATCTTTTGATTGGAGAGTCAATTCATGCATATTCAGGAACTCCTTCAAATCCTAATAAACTACAAAATTTATCTAACCAGATTAAACTCATAACTAATATGCGTTATCATTTCTAGAATAGGTTTTTGAAATTTGGTTCTGTTAAACAATGAATGTCTACCAGCCTTTGATACGTCTCGTTAATGTAATACTTGGAGCTAATCAACTAGTTAGGGTAGAAACTATCAAGACAGCAACTGGTTTATATAAACGTACAGTTGTCATATTAATTTCATTATTAGTTCAAGAAGAATAAAGAAACATAGTTAAATGTAATTGTAAATCAAGATGAAAATTGAGAAAATAATTCTAGATAGTAAAATAATAATAATACTTAATTAATTTAACGTTCGTAATATTTTTTAATATAAGTATCAGTAATTAACGATCTCTATGAACAAATAATAATCTTATATTTCAAAGATACATAAGACATTTTCATGCCATGAATTTTATTTAAAAGAGAGCGGACATCCCGGGAGACAATCAGGATCAATTTCTTTCATTCAAGGATCCTGAGAAAGAAATTGATCCTGATTGTCTCCCGGGATGTCCGCTCTTGATAGCTCAGTTGGTAGAGCGTTGGTCCGGCAAACCAAAGTTCGTGGGGTCGAATCCCGCTCGAGACAAATTAATGGACAATTTTTTTCATTCAAAACCACTTTTTTAAGTTAAATTATTTATTAATTTATCTTAAAAAATTATTTAACATCAATCAAAAAATTTTTCTAATTTATTTAAAATTGTAAAAAATTTTAAATAAAGTTAATGGCATGAAAATGTCTTATGTTTCTTTGAAATATAAAACTAATATTTGTTCGTAGAGATCGTTAATTACTGATACTTATATTAGAAGATATTTATGTGTGTGTATGTAAAAAAAAAGAAAGTTTTAATTTATTAAAAAACAAGTTGATAGATTAGAATAAAGGGGTAAAATTAAATTCTTTTGAAAATATAATTTTAGATTTTGATACTTAATTATTTTTAAATTCATTGTATATAAAATTAATTATTTGATTTAGAAAGTTAAAATAATTATGTAAAATTATCATTCAGTGTTCATCCACTATAAAAAAAATACCATAAATGTAAACTATGTATAGATGTATGAGTGATATATATATATTAAAAAAAGCTAAAAAAAATTATGATACTAATATTATGATAAATTTAGACTTTCAATTTAAAAATTAATTTAATTTATAATTTTGTAGAACGCGTATTAATTTAAAAAAAAATTAATTCCTTTATGCTTTTGCTAGTCGAATTTGTGACGGAGCACAATGTGGCAAAATGGAAAAAAAACGCTCTTGGACTGAGTTTTTGAGCTATCGACATGAAACCTGTTTTGAACGACTTTAAAATAAGCCTGCTTTCGTGTGTCAATGCGGATTTTTCATATTTATTAATTTTTAATTAGCCTATTTATTAAAATTGCATTTTATGCAAGATTCTAAAATATGCAAAAATTATGATTTATTTTTTTTTGACTTTAAAATGTTTTTTAATTTTTATATATATAATGCAGGATTAACATAAAAAAATATCCCGTTTATTTTATGGATTAAAAAACGTAGGAAGTGAAAATTTCGATAAAGGAATAGGTTAAAGTTGTGAAAATAGGCTATTTAAAAATAAAAAATTTGAAAAATCCGTAGTGATGCCCGAAAGCCGGCTTATTTTAAAGCCGTTCAAAACAGGTTTCAAGTCGATAGCTCAAAAACTTAGTCCAAGAGCGATTTTTGACCATTTTGCCACACTGTGCGGTAGGGAGTATTTTAGCGAGGAAACAGGCATAGAATTATTAATTCACCACTCTTTCTGAATATAAAAATAATAGTCATTTTTTATCATCTTATTATATTTCTTGTTTAATTTTATAATTATTGAGATACAGAAAGAGTTGGAATTTTGACGATTTCTGCTTGTGTGTATGTATGTGCGCGCATGGATTCGGAAATATGTGCCTTTTTTGAGAGCTCACTCTTCTTCTCTTGCAACTGTCATGCAGAGCACACGTTTATATTGCTCTATTCAACTAAGTCTTTTTATAATAAATTACTATTTATATTCAAAGTGGAATCATTCATCATCAATCACTCATTCAATTAACTTGTCGCCTGAAAGGTGTGATTTGTTTTTGCTTCCTTAAAACAAAAATGTATCATACACAAGACTTTGACAGTATTTGCATTTGGTCAGCTAATAGATTGTTATACAAGTATAAGTGTACTTTAATGCTCGAGAATCCACCATCGTAGCTTTCCTAACATACGATTTGATCTGATAAAGTCTTCATCGTTTTTCCTGTCATGTATGAGTTTGCCTTCTCTGGCAAGGAGCGTAATCGGAATTATTCCAACAAAAACAAGAACTGCCGCTTCCGAGACAGACCTGTACGCCCAAGGAACCCTCAGAGCACCTTGCTTCTTAACTCTTATCATTCCTTTCGCATACATATCCTTGACTAGCGTCTCCCCCCAAATTTCTGCTCCATACAACAGTATGGAGTGAGTTACGGACATTAGTAGCTTCCACTTGCTGGACTTCGGGCCGTTCATATTTGACGTCAGCTTGCTCAGGGCTAATGTCGTGGTACCTGCTTTCTTGACCCTTTGAGAGATAAGCTCCCCAATAACTCAGCTTCGTGTCAAGAGTTATCCCCAGATATTTAACGAACCTTTTCGTCTGTATGACAGTATCCTCGTCGATTCATATTGGGATGACTGTTTGAATTTGCTTCTTCGTAAACATTACGATCTCTGTCTTTGCAGCTGCAAGCTTAATCCATGCTCTCCCATCCATACATTTATATTTAACATGCAGACGCTCAAGCTGTTTTGAGCCTGTTGTACGATCCTTGCTACGATCACGAGAGCAATATCATCCGCATATCCTATCTTAAAGCAGCCATCCAGCATCAGGATACCATCATAAGAAATGTTCTATAAGTCAGGTCCCAGTACTGAACCTGATCCATGCCAGCAGTCACTTTTCTACTCCTTTTCCCTTGTAGAGTCTTATACAAGAGTACTTGGTCACTTAGGTAGCTCTTAGTTACCCGCATCAAATATTTGGGTACTGCAAAGTCACTTGGTCCTTGCAGGAAGTCTAACCAATTCGCCGAGTTAAATGCATTCTTGACATCAAAGGTAACCAAAAGAGTAATTTTACGAGAGTAATGATTACCAGTTTGGGCACTCGTTTTCGGGGTCGTTGTCGGCTTCCTTTCATAGCAAATCTTGCTTGCATTGAACGCCTGCCTTAGGAATCGCTTAACTTCTTTTTGAACATTTATAAGTTCCTTTGCTTCTTTGCGGAACTTTGCTCTAGTCGCGCTTCTTCGCATCGCGTGGCTTTGTCTGCGGAGCTCTGCAATTTCTGGCTTCCACCAGTGCACAGGTGGGTTCTTTCTGTTGAAACTTCTTCGAGCCATGGAAGAATCACAGGCTTTCTTAAGCAACGTCATTACTTCGGATACTAGTTTCTCCGCGTCTTCCATACTTCTTTACAATTATGTTGCTACCCGCATCTCTCGCACTCTTCTATGCCTTTCGGTTTTTCAGGCGTAAGTTATAGTTTTACTTCTAACCCACACAAAGCCCCTGCCTTTTCCTAATGCTTCTACTGGAATTTTTTCTTTATCAGCTTTAATGTCGCCCTCTCGTCCAACTCAACCGTGGCTGATCTCTGTTTCCGAATGTTGGGTTGAGATAGCTTCACCCTGATCGGAACGGTTTCCTTTAGAAAGTCTCTCAAGACTGCCTCTACTTCCTCTTTTGTAGTAAGGCAATTGATGTCCCAAAGGAAAAGATAATGGAAATGTGAAAGAAAACTCAGGTATTATTTATAAAATCAACTGTATAGATCGTTAAACATGTTATATTGGAAAAAGTAACAGAAATTAAAAAAACTGGCTAAATTAATGATGTAAAAAACAATATTTGGATATCAGCATTAGTTGAACATTGCAATGATACTTATCATAACTTTGAGCTAAGCAAGTTCCAAGTACTAGGATATGAAAAAAATAAAAATAAAAGATTTTTCCATCAAATGGCAAATATACTGTTTCATGATAATATACAGTTTCATGATAATACTACTAATAGAGCTCAAGAGATTAATAATTTAAAGATTATTTATAAAAACTCGATTGATTTAATTAGGAGAATGAGGATTAAGAAAGTAAAGAAAATATTTTATTATTATCTTAATAAAAAGTTTTTGTATAATTCTTTAAGACTTCATAAATTTTAATAAAATATTATAAAGAGACAAAATTTGTTGTGATATTTTATAATGTATTAAATTGATAATTTTTATATTTTATTGTATGCAAACAATACTGTATAAAAAATTGAAAAGGGTAGTATTTTAACTACCGAAACTGTCGAATAACAAAATTACAATAAATTAAATTGTAAATAAACAACGCTTTTTGTTGTTTATTTACTAAGACATAAATGAATTTTACTAAGTTTTATATTAAAAAAAGAACGATTTAGGATATAATTTGAATATTAGAATAAAACAATTTTTAGACTTAGAATTTGTGACCTAAAATAATTAACCTACCTAAGCTTCACTTAACCTATTAAACTTACTAAATGAGACTATTATAGATAAAAACATTATATGCATGATAGTGGCGTTAGTAAATAAATTAATTATTTAACAGCTGTTTTTTTAAATATCTAAAGTATAATATTAAAATAATAATAACTGTTTTAGACAGTATGTGCTCATGAAAAAGGTATGAGAGAACAAGCAAAAAAAATGAATGTTTCTTCCTTACGTTCTGGTGATCAAAAAGAAGGAAGTGCAGAAGCAAAACTTGCAAAGGTTAGATAATAATAATAATCATAATAAATTGTTTTAATTATTAAAAGTTCATTTTATAGAGGAATTTAATAATTTTTTTAGAAAAAACTTATGCTCTTATGTATAAGCCAAATTTATTTAACAATTGAATTTTAAAGTTAATTTAATTTAAATAAGTTAATTCCACTTTATTACATTGGTCTAGTAAGCGACAGTTTCGACAATTTGATTATTTTCCTTTTTAGGCTACAAAAGAATTTTATAGAAATTCAATAGAAAATTCTACAAAAGTATTCTTAAATGTATCATTAAGTCTGTTTACATACCAATTTGTTATGGTTTTAAGTCATATTAATTAAGGACCAAATATACCCCATATTTTTTGCCAAATGTATGTAACAATATCTCCGCAAACATTATCTTTTATGATAACTACGTCTAGACTCATATTTTGGTTAACCACCAGTTTATTATTATCACACAAAGTCTAGACATATAATTAAAAATATTAACATTTTTCATATTGCTTAGATATTACCTCAATCTTATTATAAATGATATTCTCACGTTTTACACATAAAAAGTCTAGACACATAAATTAAGATATTACCCTAACCTTATTACAAAAGATATTATCACGTTTTATATTGATAACATAACATATAAAAAGTCTATTATTATTACATAGTCTAGACACATAAGTAAAGATATTAACATGTCTATATTACCTAGCTATAACACGTTTTTCCTATTAAAGAAACTTTAGACACATAAACAATAATAATATCACGTATTCCCATTACATAAGGTATCGACACACTCTATGCATAATTATTAGATTTCCATAATATAAATTCCAATAGTCAACTCCTCTCTAGAGTTTTACGCCCCTTATTAACACCAATAAGAATTTCTTATTTTTCCGCCATTATGGAAGCACCCCTAGAAGCTTTCCAAAACTTCCCTAACAACACCAATCAAAAACGATGTATTGAACCAACCTGGTTTAAACCCTTCTCCAAGAAATACTATTTAAACCGCTGCCTCAAGGCATATCAGGCAGTTGAGTTAGGGGTATCACACCAACAGACACGGGCGTTCGGACAAGTCTGTTTTTCTGGTCATTCATAAAATTCACCTATTAAAGTGTAATAAGTCTTTACTTGAACTTAAACTAAATGAAAGTGAATGAGTAAAAACGGTATAATTTGATTGAACTGGTTCCTTTAAGTTTTCCGAAAAACATCCCACGGGATCCAGGAGTTTCCTGAATCGCCATTAACATCAATTAAAGGGGTGAAAGCGCACAACATCAAGAAACAACATTTAACCAAAAGGGTTAAATATATAACAAAGCTGGTTCCGGTACTCTTTTGGGGCCTGGTGGAAAGGAATTACAAGGAATAAGGAGCAAGGATTGGGATTTTATACGCTGCACACTTATTCATATTCACTTATTCAAAGTTTGAAGTTCTCGATGAAGATGTGGTTGATCCAGCTTCTGACTTTGTAAGAGATAAGTACAAAATTATTTTTATGCTTTCTCTACATTTTTGACTACACATTACACTAAAACATTATCATCGGTTTAAATTACACAGGCCCACAAAAAAAAAAAAGTCAAAACCCAGAAGGTAGACTAGACTAACTTTACGTTTTTTGGTGTTCTAAATCCAAATTTTCCATCCAAAATTCGATTTGATTGTCCAGTTTCCCCCCTGCACCCCCCAGCACCCCCCTGGGGGGGGGGGGGGTTAAAAATAAGTTTTTTATAAAAATTTAAAATTAGTGCATATTCTTAGATATTTTGGTGTAAAATTACTAAAAATATTTATGCAAACTGTTTTCGATATTAGCCCCTAAAGCACCCCTAGTATCAGTAATTAGACCCCCTAGGGGTCAAAAACTGATTTTAGTAAAAAATTCAAATTAATTTAAATTCTTTGGTCTTTTTTGTAGGAAAACTAAAAATATTTATGCAATTATTTGTCAACTCCCGGTGAACCCCTGAAATACCCCTAGTATCGCTTACCATACCCCCAAGGGGTCAGAAACTGATTTTTAGTAAAAAATTAATATTAGTGCATATTATTAGGTGTTTTGGTGTAGGAAAATTTAAATCATTTATGCAAACCTTGTATGAGCCTAAAGACCTCACCCATTCGATGTTGGGCACCACTCTTCTAGGGGTCAAATACTAGTACCCCTAGTAGCAGTAACTAGACCCCCTAGGGGTCAATAACGGATTTTTAATAATAAATTAAAATTAGTGCAAATTCTTTGGTGTTTTGGTTTAGGAAAATTCAAATCATTTATGCAAACTTATTTTAAACCTCATATGAGTCCTTAGACCTCGCCCACTTGATGTTAGTCACCACAACTCTAGGGTTCAAATACTAGTTATTTGTAAGATTTCAATTTTAATGCATATTTCTATGTTAGTGACAATTCTGTAGCGAATGAGAGTGATATGAATGTTAGTGAGAATTCAACTGTTAATGAAAGTGAAATGGATGTTAGTGAGGATGCACGATAGTCAGAAAGTGACATGGATGTTGATGACGATTCTGATGATTGTTGCAGTCCGGACAGTGATTCTGAAAGTGATGAAGATTTTAATAATAGCAAAAAAGAGAAGCCTATAAGACCATGGAATCAAGCAAAATTAAATGACATTTTCAGAAACTTAGGATTAGCTAAAGATGCTGCAGAATATCTTGCATCAGAAATGAAACATGATGGACTTACGACAAAAGATACATCAAGTTCCTACTATCGAAATCGAGACAAAGAGTTTCTACCTTTTATTAAAAAAGAAGAGTCTCTTGTGTATTGCACAGATGTCAAAGGTCTTATTAACAGCTTTCAGCCCGATATTTATAAAAGTGAAGAATGGAGACTTTTTATTGACTCTTCCTTACGCAGTCTAAAGGCTGTCCTCTTACATAATACTAATGTACTAGGTTCAATACCAATAGCCCATTCTGTACATATGTCAGAAGAATATGAAACAATGAACTTTATTCTTGAAAATATAAACTATAAGGATCACAATTGGAAAATTTGCGGGGATTTGAAAATAATGTCTATCTTGTTAGGGCAACAAGCAGGTTTTACTAAGTATTCATACTTTTTGTGTATGTTTGACAGTCGCAATCGCCAGAATCATTATATAAATAAGGAATGGGCTGTTAGAAGTTCCTTAACTTCATACAAGGTTTGCATAAATGATTTAAATTTTCCTACACCAAAACACCTAAGAATATGCACTAATATTAATTTTTTACTAAAAATCAGTTTCTGACCCCTTGGGGGTATGGTAAGCGATACTAGGGGTATTTCAGGGGTTCACCGGGAGTTGACAAATAATTGCATAAATATTTTTAGTTTTCCTACAAAAAAGACCAAAGAATTTAAATTAGTTTGAATTTTTTACTGAAATCAGTTTTTGACCCCTAGGGGGTCTAATTACTGATACTAGGGGTGCTTTAGGGGCTAATATCGAAAACAGTTTGCATAAATATTTTTACTAATTTTACACCAAAATATCTAAGAATATGCACTAATTTTAAATTTTTATAAAAAACTTATTTTTAACCCCCCCAGGGGGGTGCGAAAAAACGTAAAGTTACTCAGGTCTACCTTCTGGGTTTTGACTTTTTTTTTTGTGGGCCTGTTATATTAATAAATCAAAAGATACTTTGAAAAACAGTAATCGTCATGGCAGATAATTAGCATAATAATTTTTTTAAAGGACTTTAAGGATCTTGGATTGGAAATTAACACAATAACTACACACTATTAATTATGATGTCACAACACTCTTTTTAATACTTCCTAAACAACCTCTGACATATACATCCAATTATCTTAAAGATCTAATATCAAGTGACTTTCTACTTTCTACTTCTCTTGGTGACAAGGCCCAAGCCGAAAGTCAGTAGTGGGAGAGCGTATTAATTTGGTAATTAATACGCCTCCATGATTGATGCTGATATCTCTTATTTATCTTAATATACTTACATATATTTGAATATAAGAAATGGACAAAGCCTATTTCTTACACTCCCTCCCTTTGTCTATTTCGCAGATAACATAACCTTAATTTTTATACATATAAAATCAGTGTCGTTACATTTTAATATATCTTAGCATTTATCAGTATTATAATTGTATTACATATAAAAGCTATAAATGAATTTAAAATGAGTGTAGAATTTAGCAAAGTCAAAATTAGTAAATTTAAGAATTTATATTATATTATAAATATATTTAAACGTCTTTAAGTAGCATTTTCAATTTACTGGTTGACTGCAGAATGTTAATCATTATTTTGATCAAAATTTTCAGACATGTTACCGGAATCATCGAATTCAGCCATTCTTACAGTTGCTGAACTACTGCCGCCTCTTTGATTTCCTCTTCCACGTCCTCTGTGTTGTCCTTTGTTTGACCCTCTGTAGTTTTCTCTATTGAAACCTCTGTTGAAACCTCTGTTGAAACCTTTGTTGAAACCTCTGTTGGAACCTCTGTAATTGCCTCTTTTAGCTGGAGGCCCAGAGTTTTCTGAATCATAGGTCCTTTTTTCGTATTGTCGATTGTCATTATTTAATGGACAGTTATCAGCAATATGATCAGCTTCAGTGTTGCAACTATAGCAGAACCATCTGTTTGAGGCATTTAAAGGACAATTTCTTAGGAAATGTCCGGTTCTTTTGCATCTATAGCATTCTTGTCTTTTGTCATTTTGATACGTAGTTGCTCTGGACGCTGTTGGCTTATGTGAGATATTTTTAGCTGTTTTGTCCTTTACTTCTTGATGTCGATGTAATAGTCGTTTAAGTTCGTCATACGTCATTTCTTCTTTCCTAAACTTTGACACGGCTGTTTCCGTCATGTTTATTTCTGGGACAGCTTCTATTATTGCCCGATGGAAGGCAGAACGCTTTTCGTGTTCCGTAAGTGGTACTGCGTTGATGCAAACTCCATAGTCTCTTAAGAGTTGTTCAAACTTTTCGCAGAACTCATGAGCCGTTTCGTGAGGCTTCATTTTCAAGCTCCATAATTTTGCTCGAATTGTTGTCGGTGAACCGCTGATTTCGCCTTTTCTTATTTGTCTCAATCTTTTAATCTTTTCAATCGGTTCCTTTTTATCGATCACCTTCTGGTGGTATTCTTCGTCTAGGTGGTTAATTATTACACCTCTTATTTTAATCTTTCTGCGATTTTTAGCCTTTTCTGTAAGACCTGGTGGTGCTGGTGTATTTTCGTCGATGACATCTAGTAGCTCGTAACTAGCTAGTTCAGTCCTTATTGAGTCCAACCACACCTCGTAGCCAACCTTTGGTGACAACCTGTACTGCCTCTGGAATTTAGGCATTGCTTCCGAGTACTTCGTTTGACCTTGATTATCGTCTTCTGTTTGTTCTTGATTGGACAGACGTTCTCTTAACTTTTGTTGTTCTGCCTCGAGTATCATTCTATGATTCTGAGCCATTTGATCCAATACATCTTTTAACATTGGCAAGCTATTGGCTAGAACTCTTGCATTTTGCAACGCTTGTTTTAGTCCAAGTCCATTTAAGTTTTGCTGATTTGGAAATCCAGCAAGTTCAACATTTAGATTTTGCTGAATTGGCAAATTAGCATTTTCAACAATTATTTGTTGGTTCATCTGATTATTATTTTCAACAACCTGTTGTTGATTCATCTGATTAGCGTCTGTGAAATTAAAATTTTATATAAATTATCTGGCTTTTCCTTCTGAATTTCCTCTGTATCAGATCTGACAATTCTCATTCACATCCAAATATTTACATCTTTAATTTCCCAGCGATTTTTATTAAAATCCTGAGATCTTCCTCTTTTTATTATATCATCCATTCAATCAGAAAATTCTGGGGTTTTTAACCCAGCTACATCTTAACTCATTCAATTTTTCACAACTCTCATACTTGCCAGTCAAATATAGATGGCTATAATATATTTAATTTAAAAAAATATGCTTACGTCTTATTGGAGGGTTAGCATCTTCTGCGTCAACCCTTATCCGCATATCAAGGGGTACCTCCTGAATTTCATTATTATCATTGTTGTTATCCATTTAACCTGGGATTTAGAAATATTCTCTATTAGCATATGTTCTGAATTATAATTAAATCTTTTATTTGACTTTTCTTATTTTACTATATAAAGGAGCGACAATCTCACTGAATTATATACCAGATAATTAATTTTATTTTTATAATAGAGAACTATTTCATGCTTCTAAACCCTGACAACCGAACATTGAGATTGCCTTAGTATAAAGGAGAAATTGCAGTTTCTAATCATGAACACCACACATGCACACCACTCGTCGATACAGAATTCTGTGAATTACTACATAAATTAATCGATTTTGGGTTGCGCACGCACATGGATGGGTAATAATTAAGATTCTACCAATTTCTTTGATGAATTGGACAAAGGATACTGAACACAAGTCTCCTTTGGCCATTGAACCCAGTAATCGTATAATTTACTTATTGCATTTTATTAAACTTTAAACTTCTAGATATCGTCTGATCGAAAATTTATCACCTTTCAGATTTTAATCTATCGTATTATTAATCTATATACATTTCATGCCTAGCTGGAACTCCCTCCCAAGCTAGTGTGCTCAATCTACCTGCAGGGCAGAATCGAAAGATTCTTCCAGCATACATTTTAATACAGTCCACTTTTTTTGTAATACTTATAATTTAATAAACTTAGATTAAATATTCAACTAAATTTTTATTGCAAAATTTCCTACAACCATACGCCATTTCATGGTCAGTGTTGAGCCGAATAAAAAAAAAAAAAAACATCGAAAAGTGAAAATTCATCAAGAAAATTCTTGAAATACAAAATTCTAAAGCAGCGATAACAGGAGCGCATAAATTCACAAGAGGTATTTAGTACAAGTAGATAGCGCAAAGCAGTATATACACTCACAGCCAACTCTACTTCAATGCATACGTGCCCTGATAACCAAGCCTTCTCCTAGGATTTGTACTACAAGCATATCTGTATATCTGGTAAGCACATCTCAGGTGCTCCAATATAAGGTAATAATTTATGATATCACCTTACAAATCGCTTCAAATTCAAATTAAAAATATGAACAAAGTCCACGAAATAATTGCCAATCAGGTCAAATTATACACAAAGATAAGAGAATACTATGATAATTTCTTAGCAAATTACCCAGAAGCCAACTTACGTTCTGGGGATATAGACGCCAGAATGTCAACGTTGCAATCCTCTTGGAGCAAGTACCAAGCAAATGCGGAAACTTTGCAAGAATGTAAGGATGAAACGAATGAAAATCAGACATACTATACAAGTCCAGACTATTCATTAGATGCAGTAGAAGAACACTTTACCGTTTCATACGCCAATATTTTATGCCTAAAAAATCGTCTTCTTACAAAAGAAAATAATGTTACAGGTGACCGTCAGCAGATGCCACAAGTGGTCACGCAGAACAATTCAACGTTGCCGAAAATCCCATTGCCCACATTTGACGGTGATCAAATACAATGGGAATCCTTCAAAGAAGTGTTCCAAGCCAGGGTTGCCGACGATGACTCAATCATTCCGGTATTTAAGCTCCAGCACCTGCTATCTCACATTAAGGAAGAGGCTGCAAGACGTCTTGCAGGTATGGAATTAACGGAAGCAAATTTCGAAGTCGCCTGGAATCGCTTGAAACGCCGCTATGATAATAAAAAACTGAGACTATCCACTCATTTGTCAAGGATAATCTCAATCCCTGCCATCTCAGGCAGAGCCAGCAATGGCATCAATCAAGTTATGGATACTGTCGAAGCAAGTATCCGAGCCCTTAAAGCATTGGACCGACTAGTGGATCACTGGAATGACTGGTTTGTCCACTTGATTGTCTCAAAGTTAGACGCTAGCACACGCACTGATTGGGAGAAATCAAGAGAAAACGAGGATGCCTTTAGCACGTACGAGCAGCTCACTATGTTTCTAGAAAACCGTGCCCGTACACTAAACTCCTCTCTCACCTTGAGCCATCATGCATCAAGTTCAAGCAAAGTTCAGGGTGCTAACAACCCTAAACGCCCCAATGTGTCTTCCCATGTCACAAGTGCTGGGTCAGCACGGGAATTGCCAGAATGCAAATTCTGTCCAGGTGAATCACACTCACTTACTAAATGTTCTCGCTTTTTGCAGATGACCGTATCTCAGCGACGCTCATCAGTATCGCCTTCCTGCTGTTACAATTGTTTGGCCACTGGACACCGGGTTGACAAATGCAACTCTAAATGGAGCTTCAAAACGTGTGGCGGCAGACATCATACGATGCTCCACGTAGATAAGGTTACAGCAAATGCTACCAACGTCACTGCTCCAGAGGACGACAATTCTTTCCAGACAACGCCCTCCAATGTGACTGTCTGCACTACTTCAGTTGGAGGACGGGTGCTGATGGCAACCGCCTTGATCAAGCTGAAGTCAGAAACAAATGAGCTGATTGTTAGAGCACTCTTAGATCCAGCATCCGATGAATCCTTTGTAACGGAGTACGTGGCTCAGGCCCTCCGTTTAAAACGAAATCCAATATCAACAAGCATAAGAGGGGTCGGGGGCTCAACCGCCTCCCCCCCTAATTCATTAGTAACATGCATAAAAAATTCTCCAAAAAATGCTAATTTTACCATGAATATTTATGCACTAGTTTTGCGCAAATTAACTGACCTTCTTCCAAATGTACAGGTTCAGCATCAGAAATGGTCACATATTGAGGGTCTTGACTTAGCGGACCCTAAATATTACCAACCCGGACGTATTGATTGTATACTAGGCGCCGAGGTGTATGCTATAGCCATTCGCAAGGGTCTTTGTCAAGGAACATACCCGTCTCCGATAGCACAAAACACAGTTTTGGATGGGTACTAACCGGCCCATTCAAATCTTTGGCCCACCCGGGCAATCAAGTGACTTGCCACGTCACTTAAGCTGAAGACTCAACTCAAAAACAGTTATGTAAGTTCTGGGAAATTGAGGAGCTTCCACAAAGCACCCACCTTACTTTTGAAGAAGAGAGGTGCGAGTCTCACTTTTAACAAACTCACTGCAGGGATGCTGAGGGACGCTTTATCCTAAGGCTGCCGTTCAAACAGGTCCCAGTACTCCCTGGAATTTACGAAATAGCCAAGGCTCGCTTCCTTTCATGTGCACGACGCCTACATGCAAATCCACAGCTACTCAGCTTGTATACTAAGTTCATGCAGGAGTACTTGGACCTTCAACACATGGAGTTAGTACCACAGAACGAGCTTCAACGTGACAACGTGTCTTAAATACCTCATCATGGAGTTCTGAAGGCTGATGGCTCCGGGAAACTTCGGGTAGTGTTTAATGCCTCACAACGTGCTATGAATGGTAAGTCGTTAAATGATCATCTGCATGTAGGCCCAAAACTCCAGTCGGAACTGTTTGGAGTCCTGACCCGATGGAGGTTCTTTCAATATGCATTTACGGCTGACATAGTTAAGATGTTTCGACAATTCAAAATTCATTCTGAGGATCGGAACTGGCTACGCATACTGTGGACACCTTCAAAAGATCAGCCCATTCAAACTTATCGTCTGCGGACCGTCACTTATGGTACTGGTCCAGCTCCCTACCAAGCAATTAGATGCCTTAAGCAATTGGCAACTGACCAAGCGGACCAATTCCCGCTGGGAGCAGCTATACTAAAAAATAACAGTTACGTTGATGACAACTTAGGTGGTGCTCACAGTCTCGAAACTGCGATTTAGGCTCGTGACGAACTCATCGGTATTTTGGCCACCGCAGGCATGGAGTTGGATAAATGGTCAGCCAATGATCCACAAATCATACGTGATGTAAGCAAAATACCCAACCAGGACTATGCCTTCGAAGAAACTATATCTACTCTGGAGCTAATCTGGAATCCACGCAGCGACTGCTTCCAGTTTAAGGTAAAGAAAACCTTTAATAAATCAGTATTAACAAAGCGAACTATACTTTCAGAAATAGCTTCGCTGTTTGACCCGTTGGGCTGGTTAGCCCATGTCATAATTGTAGCCAAGGTCTACATCCAGGAGCTATGGATCCGACAATCAGGCTGGGATCAACCAGTTGACGCGGACCTTCAAGATGCCTGGTTAAACTTGAAGTCTCAATTACCTGATATTGAGTACATCCAGATTCCCCGATGAATACACACCAATAATACGACAGCCTGGGAGCTACATGGATTCGCTGATGCTAGCGAGAGAGCTTATGCCGCTGCAGTATACTTAGTGGTGTATAATGGTGATGGGGTCTGTCGGACCTCATTATTATCAGCAAAAACCAAGGCGGCACCAGTCAAAAAATTATCCATTCCCAGACTAGAACTTTGTGGGGCTCAACTTCTTGCAAGACTTCTCAATGTTACAGTCAAATAACTGCCTCAAAGGCCTTCAAAGATTCATTGCTGGTCAGACACACAAACAACATTAGCTTGGTTACAAGGTCATCCATCCAAGTGGCACACCTTTGTGGCCAACCGAGTAAGTGAAGTCCATAGTCTCGTCAGCGATGCAGTGTGGGGTCATGTTTCCTCAGCACAGAATTCAGCTGACTTGGCCACTCGGGGAGCTTCTCCAGGTCAACTAAAGGACGCTGTCATCTGGTGGACTGGACCGGAGTGGCTCATGCAAGGTCCTACGTTCTGGCCCAAAACTCAATCACAACGCCTCTCTACGGATTGCGAATTGAAAACAACCACCAGAATTTTCAGGACTTCTGTAGAAGATACACACTTACTTGATTGGATGTCAAGGTATTCCAGTTTAAATAAGTTATTAAATCGCCTATCCTTTATGTTTAGGTGGAAAGTTAAATCCAAAACAATTAAGGATGCTACACCAGTCGATGCTCGTGCTGCCGCCAAGTCAGCCATCGTCAGAGTGTTTCAACAACACTCCTTTTATGAAGAAATTCAGTTGCTGCAAGCAGGAAAACCACTGAAGAAGTCCAGTTGCCTTCGCAGTCTGGTTCCCTTCCTGTCTACCGATGGTATTCTTCGAGTTGGAGGTCGTCTTCAAAATGCTCCCATTTTAGAGTACGAGAAACATCCAGCTATAATACCAAAGAAATCACACCTATCTAGCTTACTTATTTGGGATGCTCACAAACGCACTCTACACGGTGGCTCCTTACTAGTGCAGTCCAAGCTTCGTCAAGAATATTGGATTATCCACGATCGCAGCCAGATCCGCCGGGCCATCAAAGCTTGCGCCCGATGTTTACTCTTTCAAGGGTCTTGTCAACGTCAAATTATGGCACCGCTACCTAAGGTCCGCCTTCAGCCTTCTCGCCCTTTTACATACACTGGTGTGGATTACGCAGGCCCTTTCAATACAAGGGCTTCCAAAGGCAGAGGGCACACTTCATTCAAGAGTTATGTGGCCGTGTTTGTATGCATGGTCACTAGAGCTGTACACCTCGAATTAGTTTCAGATTACTCATCGAAAGCATTCATCGCCGCTTACAGGAGGTTCTCCAGTCGTCGAGGCTTAACCAAAATCATGTACAGTGACCATGGCACAACATTCCAGGGAGCTGTAACTGAAATTTGTAAGCTATTCAAAGACCATTCCAATTTCATAAAAGAGGTATCTGCTATTCTCGAAACCGATGGAGTCGAATGGACTTTCATCCCGCCTAAAGGACCCCACTTTGGAGGGCTGTGGGAATCAAAAGTCAAAGCCTTCAAGCATCATTTGAATCGAGTTGCTGCCAACTCAACACTTACTTTCGAAGAATTTACCACTTTACTCACACAAATAGAAGCATGTTTAAATTCTAGACCGCTGAGTCCTTTAACCAGCGACTCAAGCGATCCAAATGCATTAACTCCAGGCCATTTTTTAATAGGTGGACCCATTCTCTTGCTTCCAGGTACTTATTCAGCGATTGAATCTCCAAGGAATCCTGTAGAACGCTGGCACTTGGTCCAAAAGATGCTGGGGGACTTCTGGCGACGATGGCGTAATGAGGTACTACACGATTTGCAACAACGTTCTAAGTGGTTAGAGCCCCAACGCAACTTACAAATTGATGACATTGTCATCATACGAGATGAATTAAGCCCATCAGGACGCTGGCAACTCGGGCGAGTAATCAGTTGTCACCCGGGACCTGATGGTCAAGTGAGATCAGTCACCCTCAAAACTGTATCAACTACCCTGGTGCGCCCTATAGTTAAACTTATTCTCCTGCCTAGAAACACAGAAAGCAACACCGGTCAAGCAGAAATCAAGGTCAACTAATATGATACTTCATGGTGGGCGGAGCGCCTCCACTTCAAATATTGTAATTTAGTTTAAGATCGCGATTTTGTCACGTTTTCTCATTTACTTTCTTTCTAAATGATGTTAATTTGGTCATTAAATACGATTTATCGAGGTGGGCGGTATGTCATGGCAGATAATTAGCATAATAATTTTTTCCCACGAAATTATTCATTACTAATTTAGGTTTAATCTTTATCTATGATTCATTATTTGACGTTAAAATTTTATGTTATTTCTTAATTTTAATCTCTATCACGCGTTACTCAAGTGATTAAGTTAAATAAATTAACTTAGTTACAATAGAATATTTTGTCAAGTCACGGCCATACCGACCTTAACCGGATATTTATTACCTTATTTTTATTAGATTATTTATATTAGATTATTTTTATATTTCCAAAATTTAATAATGTTGTGTAATGTTGTGTAATTTCTTCAATTTTTTGTCTATGTTTTTTTGGAAATTCCCAAAGTTTACGTGACTTTTTCATGTAAAATTTAGTATATAATCACACTTGCTGTACTCAAGCAGCAGAGTTCATATTTTTCAATTAAGCGATCAACATCGCATACATTTTAATACAGTCCACTTTTTTTGTAATACTTAGAATTTAATAAACTTAGATTAAATATTCAACTAAATTTTTATTGCAAAATTTCCTACAACCATACGCCATTTCAGTAATACTATTCAATATTGTTGAAATCCTGATAAAACTTATACAATTTTGGACACCAAATCAGCTTGGGGAAATAGAGATGTTATATATATATATATTTTCAGAGGAACTAAATAAAAATATTTGCGTACATATATATGATAGTAAGAAAAATAGGGACGATGAAATTAAAAAAACTTATGCTCACTATAAAGCTAATGATACGGATGAATATATTCATTTATACTTAGAAGCAAGTCACTATACCCCTCTTCTTAAAATTGATGAGATAGATAATTATATTATTGATCCTGGATTTAAAAATATTGTAAAAACTATCAGGGCTCACAAAAATTACGAGGTCCCTACTATTTTTTTTTTGGGCCCCTTCAGAGAAGGGGCCTTTTTCGCTTTTACGCATACCATACACCACATACTGTATGGTTATGTGGGACTCAACCTCAAATTTATGGTTGCCCAGATACTCAGTATAACTAAGGAGGAATTACAATACCCACTAAACTCCCCACCCTCCTGCATCTATGAAAATATCATAGAATTCAGACTGGGATTCCCTATTTAGGTATTACTTCGGTCCGGAAAAAATGCAGCCAAGGCAATTCTTCGCCATACCCTGTCAATAAAGGAGGACTGTTTCCTACGAGAGGAAACCTTCCTCCTTTTTTCTAATCAGCGTCACCCGTACGTACTCTGCCACATTGTACCAGTTCACAATACTGCGCAGCATTTCCGGGACGACTCCTTCTGGCCTCCATTCATCAAAGGGCAGTCGGCCCTCAGCGAAGTTAGGACACCTAAAAAAGGTGTGCTCAGTGGTATACCACTCGCCCGGGCAAAGCAAGCATTCCGGAGATGCCACCTTGCGCCACTTGAAAAGCATATCGCGGAAATAACCGTGACCAGTTAGGAACTGTCTGAGGTGGAAATCCTTATATATTAAATAATACCATAAAAAAATACAATTACAAAATAGGTTTCAGAACAGACAATAAACTAGAAAAATTACTTAAAACTAAAAACAAAAATAATAATAATAATGATGATTTTATAAAAAAAGCAGTGTACATAAAATTAGTTGTGAATCATGTGATAAAATATATATAGGCCAAACAGGTAGAAGTTTTAAAGAGAGATTTAAAGAATACTTTCCAAAAACAGAAAATTTTACTCCACAAAAAATTTTATACATAAACACAAAATTTGCATTACATATCATAAACACCAATAATAGCTACACAGACATATACACAAATTTAACACCAATTCATTATTGCAACAAAGGTAAATACTTGAATAAATTAGAAGAGTATGAGATATATAAACAAACAAAAAGTGATAAAAATCAATTATTAAATGATAAATTAATTTATAAAAAAAATGTACTGTTTGATAGAATAATTGAAAATAGCAAAATGTGAATATTATAAGTTTAATAAACTATATACATAAACTGTAAACAAATATAAATATAAAGAAATATTTCAGTCTTAAATGAGCATCAACACGGCAAGCTCGTACTAAATAAATAATTAAATTTAGTTTTTATATATTTTTAATATGACTTCTCAATAATTAATTGAGATCAGTGAATGACCTGATGATGGGAATTTATTCCCGAAACGCGTAGTCGTTATATGTAAATAAATTGTAAAATAGATGGAAAATAAATTAAAAAATTTTTTCACAATTTTGTGTATTTAATTTAAAATATCATATATAGTAGAAGTCTACCTCCCCATGATCACGATTCATAAAGCTTTCCAAGCCGATGATAAGGTGGTGCGTCCAACGTCCTCTCGGGTCACCATTCGACCTATACTGCCAACATTCCATTGTGCAAGAGCGAGGGCGAACGAAAGCTACGTAGCGCTCTTCTTCCTCACAGTCATAGATCGCCTGCTTTTCCAAGCAGGTCAATAGGAATCACCCAAGCAACTACCTCGATCGCTGGCTTTGATACAGTCTTGTACAAGCAAGCGATTCGAAATGCCACCTGCCTCTGTACTGCTTTTAGTTTCTTGCAGTACTTTTTTATGCGGATATTGTCCACCCACACCTCTGCACCGTAGAGCAAGATGGAGTTGACTGTCGTCATCATCATTCCCTGATCTGGAATCGCCGATGTTCGTCATCAGCCACGAGAGGGACCTTGTCACCCGGCTAGCCTTTTCACAGGCCTGCTGGAGTTGTCTATTGTAGGGCAACTTGTTATCCAAGAAGACCTCCAAATATTTGATCGATGGTTTGGTCTGGATCATAAGGAGATTACCTCCGTCATCAAAGCTGACGCCGAATATGGTATCAGCCATTCTCCGGGTCAGAAGGACAATCTCCATTTTCGGAACTGCCAGTCTGAGTCCGTGATCCGACATCCAGCTATTACAAAGGAATATGGCCTCATCCAAGGTATTTTGCTGGTCCTCTGCCTCTCGAGCTGTTGTGGTTAGAGCAGCATCATCCACGTATCCGATCATGAAGCATCCATCTGGAAGCTCGATCTTTAGCAAGCCGAAGGCATTCCACAGATCAGGGCCCAGAACTGAACCCTGCGCTATTCCTGCGCTTAATACTTTACCTCTTGTGCGATCGAGCGTGTCCCAGCGCTGATATCGGTCCCGGAGGTTGTCTCTGAGTATAATTCTCAGATAATCTGGGACTCTGAATACATGCTCGAGGGAGTGAAACATATCGTCCTACTTAGCCAAGTGTTATGCGTTTTTCACATCCAACGTGACAAGCAGGACGTCCAGTTTATAATCCGGCCGAACTTGTCTGGCCCTCATAACCACCTTCATGACCTGCTCGATGGCACCGATTGTGGAACGCCCCTCACGAAAACTGTGTTGATCGTCGCTAAGGTCACCCGCTTCCCTAATTGCCTGCTGCTATCTTCCTCTGACCATGTTGTCCATCACCTTGCCAGTGGTATTTAACATACACAATGGTCTGTAAGATGATGGAGATCCTGGTTCACTCTTTCCCTTGCTTATCAGAGCCAGGCGGTCCACTTTCCAGTCCCTTGGAAAGACGCCTGCAACGAGGCACGCATTAAACATGCCAAGGATAAGACCAGGAACTAACTTTGCAGACGCCTTAAGAGCTTCCGCGGGTATTCCGTCTGGTCCGGGCGCTTTCCCATTTTTCATTGACCTAATTGCCTGAAGCATCTCCGCCTCGCTAAACAGCAGAACTTGCTTCCTCGGGACATCCAAAGCCGGGTGTTGTTGGTTTGAATTATTCTGAAAGAAAGCGTCGACTATCCTTTTGGTCGCTGCTTCATCCATCGTGTTGTCACACTCGGACTTAAGTTTGCCCATGACAACCTCATATCCCAGGCCCCACGGATCGCTGTTGATATCATATCTTAGCGACTGAAGACAGCGCGCCTTCCTGAGGCGGATGGCTTTCGCCAGATTATGCTTGGCTTCCTTGTACTCTTCAGGGCGCGTAGCCAGCTCTGGGCGGTCATGCACTCTTTGCCGTCTTCTGCGTGCCCCGTGACAGACCTGCCTAAGCTCTGCAATTTCTTCATTTCACCAGTACACGCTTCTTTCACCCTTCCAGGGCCGTTTACGCGGCATTGCTTGCGATGCCTATACCCCTCAGAAGAGCAGTTACCATCTTAACGAGAGTCTCTGCCTCTCCCAGGGTGGTCGGTCCTCCATGCCAGGCTAGGATAGACGAAGACTCTTCACCAAGATATTCCTCAAATCAGTCCTCGTCCATTTTTGACACATTCCAGCCTAGTGGGCGCTTTTTGTACGGGGGCCGATTAACGACCCTATCACGCACTTTGAAGGTGATGTAATTATGGTCGCTGCCATTGTTTCCATCCATCACCCTCCAGCAACCCACTCTTCCTGCAAACCCGGCCGAGGCAAAAGTGACGTCAGGGATTGATTCACCAAAGCTTAGCCTTACGTAGGTTGGATTGTTCTCAATGTTCATGACAACCAGATCAGTTCTAGCGGCCATCTCTAGGATCAACGTTCCCCTACGGTTCGTGATTGGCATTTCCCATTCTACGGCCCTGGCATTTAAGTCCCCAGCAAATATGATATTGCCAGAGACTTCCCTTATCGTATCCTCCAAAGAGGCCAGCTTTGCAGTGAACACCCCAATAGTGTCATTCGGTGACAAAGTTGTATCATCGCAATTTGCCCAGACGTGGTAGTTGCCTTATCCATGTCGGAACATAGACGTCTGAGCGCGACCTCGTAGCCATATAGCACACCAGCCTGTGTCATCGGTGAACCAGAATTGCTGATTCCTATTGCAAAGCGACTCGCATAGCAAGACGACGCTAGAGTCTGTCTCGCCCGCGAGCTGATCGAGCAAAAGGTCAGAAAGAATGGTATTGTTCATATTTCCTTGCAGGATTCTGAACGTTACGGATGACACTTTATCTTCCTTGCCGTAAGTGCCTCCCAATAACACTTACATGCTCCGCATCCTGAAAGGTGGTCGGTCTTGGCCTTATCAGTTCTTTCCCTGCAGAGGAAGCATTCTGCTTTCTCCACAAGACATTTTTCTGAGTTGTGGCCTTAAACGCCACATTTAAAACACGCAAACTTTCGGTCCGTGCCCTTACATGACCACTGTTTGTTGCCGAAACCAAGACACTTAAAGCACCGTATAACCTCGGATCTTAAGAGCACTTGCCAATTAGACCTGTCATTATTTAGCCGGCCTTTATTGGTCAATTTTAGTGCAGCGGCCTCCAGTAGCTCTACGACCGCCATATCCGCCTTAGTGCCCTTAGCCTTGCAGATGGCGGATTTTATGTCGTCATCATTCTGCAGCTTTGTTGCCTCCTTTACTACCTGCCTCACTTCGTTGCTGCCAGTAGTACCATCTAGGCCTCTGATCTCCACGGTTAGGTGGGAAATCAGTACCTTGACTGTACTTTCTGGTCTTGACAGCGTATAATAGTTTTTGCCGGTCTTTCAACGAGCTCAAATATCTTTCCATATTTTCTTCCTTCTTCCCTTCGTCATCAACCCCAACTTCGCTAACATTAGGCAACGAATATGACCTCTGGTCCTTCAGAATATAAGGCCTTATCATGCTATTACTTGAACCTTTTCGGGCGCCATATTTTTCGCTTATATCACCTTCCATTGAGGATTTGTGGGAGGAATCCTCGACCTCTAGCCTAGTTAAGACTACCCTTGCCGTTTTTTCTTCAGCAGTTACAGCTAGATGTTGTTGCTCTGTGGGCGTGATGTTCTGCTCTTGCTGCTGGGAAATGCTAAATTTGAGACGCCCAGAATCCGAGGTCCATACTATAGCTGTTGAACATGAGAATAAAATTAAAAAGAATATTCGTCCTAGGAGGAAGCCTCCTTGGAATGGAAATGAGATTGAAATATTATGATTCATGAAAATATCTGACAGCTATCCATACTTAGGTTTTAAGAATTTAGTATTTTGTATAACGTCTGATGTTTTAACGACTTTGGCAGAAAGACAATATATTGATTTACAAAATTTGAGAAATCAGCAACTAAAAACTGGAGAAGTCATTATATTTGAATAGAGAAAGAAAAAACTATATGCTAACAATAAAACCGTACTTAGATACGAATAATTTGAAAGTAGACATAGATAAATATTTAAAAACTCTAGGTAAACTTATTGAAAAATTTGGAATTAAGGAAATTAAAATTATAAGAGACTTAGATATGATGACACAACTTCAAGTTTTTAAATTTATCGAATCTTTATATAAATTATTTAGAGGAAAGCCTATTAAATCAACTTTTTATAATGATAATCTGAAACTTCCACCTAAATATAAAGAAATCTAAATGATATTTTTGGATATTATCGGTTATTGACCTTTTAACTAAATTGTTTATAGCAATATCACTTAAAAATGCGACAGCTAAAGGTGGCAAAAGCCTTAGTTGACAAATTTATAGCAGAGTACGATCCACCTAGGGCTTTACTAAGTCACCTTGGTAGTAAATTTCAGTCTACAGTTATGAAAGCATTTTTTGATATTTACGAAATTGAAAAATTTAAAACTACAGCATATCATCCACAATCTTCCGGTAGGCTTGAACGTAGCCATGCGTCGCTTGTTGATTTTATTAGGATTTTCGTGGGTAATAAGGGAAATAAGAGTGATTATTTGAAACTGTCAACTTTCGCTTTTAATACGACAATCCACCAGACAACAAATTTGACACCTTTTGAGTTATTAAGAGGTTATAAAGCAAAAATTTCATCGAGTGTTGAACCAAAAGAAAAATTACAGACCTATTAAGACTATTTTGTTGACTTAATAGAGAACCTTAAAATCCGCCTTTTATTTTTTAACCTTGTTATTTGTTCGCTGAAAAGAATTGAAAAAAAAATTTCTTTGAACTCTAATACCCCTGTATTTACTACCAAATAAATATTAAACTCAAGTCAGAATGCGGTATAAGAGTTTAAGAATTCGACAACCAGAATTAGAAAAACTTTTCTATAGGTTTTGTATATCGCTGAATCTAAATTGGGGGTCCTAATGGATTAGAAAATAGGAAAATGCAGCAGAAACTTTCCATCTTATGGGTTATTTTACAATAGTTAGGAACTAATGATCAAATTAATAAGTGCCACGTTTTAAGAGTTTCAATAATATTTTAATAATATTTTAATAATATTTATCTTTTTTTTAATACAATTTGAGTTTTTTTCTTTATTTTTCTTTTAATCTTGCATTTTAAAAAGTTTTATCTTATTTTAACTTTTATTTAATTTACCGACTCCTGTACGGGGGCGAAAATGGATAAAACTACCCCTGTATTTAACAGAAACTGAAAAATACTTATAAGTGGTTTATTTTTTCACAGAACCAACGATCATGGAACTTGTTCACTTATAACAGTTCTACCGTATATTCCCTAATTATTATAAGTCCTAAGAACGAAATTAAAATAAATCCCGAAATATAAATTATCCTAAGTCCATAAACCCAAAGTAATCTAAGTTCTTATTCTTATCAGGGACTGACCTTAAAATTGTTCTAAGCCCCTAAATCAGAAATATTCTAAGTCTATTTCACCCCCCGCCTCTAAAATCGTCGTCAATAATTCAGCCCCCTGTTATGCAATAACTAACAAAAAATAATAAATAATTAATAATAATTTATAAACAATTAATAATAAATAGTAAACAATAACCTAAGATAATATTTATAAATAAAATATGTAAATACTATTTAAGCTTATTAATCGAATAGGAAATGTTTTAGTTTAAGAATTAATAGCATAATATTAAGAAATTAAAACATAAGTTAAGAAAGAATAGTTTATTATTACGCAAAATATAACATAAGATTATGTAATAAATAAATAGTTTAGGAACTAATAATATTTATATTTTAAATATTTTGAATAACTTAAATAAGAAACCATTAGTATATAAGACAATAAAAATGTAATTAAGTCAGTCAGTTAAGATAAATCTCACGTCGTGTATCTTTAAATCGTAACTTTATTAATAAACTAAGTTTCATATAAAATCAGTGCCTACATTCATTTTTACTTCCTGGATAAATCATGTGTAAGTACTTCATATCTTTTTAAATAAACTTAATCCTCAGCAATCTAAAGAGTTCATACACTTTATAATAATAATAATAATATGCTTATAATAAAATACTATAAGATTACGTCACTTTTACTTTTAAAAGTTCATTCATTATTTTTATAATATTTATTATTGATTATACGTTATGTGTAACATAACAATGGTTCCTATACCGATTTTCTATATTCTATAGTTAGAAAATTTGAATCGAACTAAAAGATTTTTTTTTTACTAATAGCCAGAAATCAAATCAAGATAAATATTTCAAGTCCTTTTTATCAAAAAAAACTATAATGAATAAACATACTATACATATCCTGCATTTATTATTTTAATTCATCTCAATTCTTTTATGTATATGCAGCTTTTCTAATTAAATAAAATTCCTTCGAAAACGTTCGAACTTTTTCGAAACAAATTTTATTTTAGCCTATTACTTATCAATAAAAATAAATAATTTAAATCTCAATGTTTAAAAAATTAAAAAAGCAATTGCTAGAAATATAATGGCAGATAAAAAATATTACCAAACTAACTCTAATTAAAATCTATTTACTATACATATTTATTTGAAAAAATTATTTTATTTCTCTTTTTTTTCTTCGCGTAATTTTTTTTGTGTAATGCAAAAAAAAATTATTAATACATAGTTAATTCTTTTAATAAAAACTCCTTACTCAGCAAATTTTACCTTCTTTCAATTGACCTTTTTTTATTTAAGGAAAAGGACTAAAACAATAAGGAACAAGACAAAATAAATAAACATTAATTCTTTTTTATTAAAACAAATATATTATATTACCCCCAAAAATTTCCCCTACAGTTCATTCGTATAAAATTTTACAAATATAAATTTAAAATATTTACTTTTTATTCTTAAATGATAAATTTTTTTTTTCTTTCTTTTCTCTTTTTGTTATAAGAAAAAAGGTTTAAAAAAAAATAGACAATTTTTTTTTGTTCTTAGAATAAAAAATATATATTCTTTTTTCCTTGACATTTTTATTATTAATATTATTATTTTTTTTATTATATCAATTATTTACATATTATATTAATAAAATTATTTTTTTTATTTCTTTATTAAATATTTAATTTGCAGTATTGTAATTTAAATTTAATGTAAATTCATCAATAAACAATTTTTTTTTCTTCTCTCTTTTTTTGACCTCTTTTGTGTAGAATGGAAATAAACATAAGGAAAATTAAATTATAATAAACAATTTTTTTTATATATAAAAATAGTATATTCTATAAACCCCCAATTTTTTTTTTCTTCCCCATATTTACACATACAAAAACTCCTAAAATACAAACACTTTTTAACCGGCTCGGTAGCGCAGAGGTAACGTGCTCACTTTGTAATATAACAAAATATTATGAAGCGGGTTCGCATGACAGTGGGTTCGCAGAGCAGTGACAACTTTTTTTTCTGGAAATAAATATTAAATAAAATTAAATATTTATTTTAAGAAGGGAGAGTAGAGCTAGCTGCCGAGTCGCAGGGGGCAAGACGAAATGGAAAGTTCCATTTGCTTGCCTCCGTATGTCATGCATAGAGGGCGTTTTTCCAAGGTTTTTCGCGCCTCTTTTAAAACGATCGTTGTGAATAACAACTCTGCGCTTTAAAGACGGAATTGTCAGCATGGCTCCTATTAAAAAGTGGGACCTTGGACCGCATTTGGCCATCCCAAACCCTAGTAAAGGCTATGAATAGATAAAGTTGAAATGATTGTTAAAGTTCCACCTATCCTAAACATCCCTTCTAATCCCACAGTTTCACCAACAATTTGTCCATACGTCTCCAAACCTATCTAATTATTTCCATTAAAGGAAGAAGCGTTATATATCTCAATATATTTATCGACTTCCGAGGGAATAAAAGCAAAAAATGCGGTTTGGACAGCTTGTGCAAATAACTGTTGGTGACCTCCGTATAAGAGGTTAAATACAGTATATAACCTAAGGTTAAATAAAAGCACATACATAAAAACACTTTTTTAAAATTATTTTCTTTTCTTATTGAAGACGTCTCCGCTTCATTGGAGGACTCCAGTCCTCCAACGGTAAACAAAATTTGAATAAGCTGGGTTCCGGCTCATAAAATAGCCGTCCCAAGAACAGGCGTTTAGACAGCCAGTCCTCCGGGTAGGGTTCTTCACCAAATAAACGCGTTAGATGTAAACGGCGCTTGGATAGCCTTCTGACCTCATCCTCTCCTTTCTCCCCTGGAGCGGATGCTTTTTTCTTGTTTCATTGATTTGCTGTTTTTGGCCATCTTCCATTCTTTCCTTCTTTTCTTGAATGTATGGATGTGTTGAATAGCAAGAACAACTGATAATTAATTTTTTTTTTCGTGGTCAATCTATACAAAATTAAGTAGGCTACCCCACGCATCAATTTTTTTTTGATGACATTTTTTTTTACTAATGCATTTATTATACACATATATTAAACATACATATTCATATATATAAAAATAATTTTAAAATTTTCTTTTACTATTTAACTATTATTTTAAAATGAAATTGTTATGTCGAATTCCAATCCACAAGGACCTATAACTAGATCAAAATCTCAAAAATTAGCCACAAATCAAAATTTAACAGAAATTACACAACCTTCGGGTTCTAAATTAAACAGAAGTATACAATCAACAAAAGATTTTGTTAAAGGACTTTTAACCTCTAAAACTAAAAATACAACAATAACAGAAAACTCTGAAACTTCAATAATTGACAAATCTCAAATATCCCTACCGATAAATAATACATTCACAGATAATATTAAATTGCAAGAACAAAATCCAAATATTTTTGAAAATAATAGCAATTTTACAACCTCTTCTCCAACAAATAGCACATAAATTATAGACAGTCCAATTTTAGACCCTACAACGCCTATACTACCACAAAAAAGTTTAATTAGTGAACCCACTTTCGAAAGTGAACTATTAAATACTAGAGAAATACAAGTAAGACAAGATATTTACAACCTGGCAGAACAAAATCTAGCCAATTTAACAGTTTAATAGAATACAATATTAAAAACTTTAATAAACCAAACACAAATATGGCACAAACAACCACACACTTTGAATTAAAAATATCATTAGAAAGTATTCAAAATTTCGATGGACAGACTCCTGACGTATTCACTTGGCTTAAACAGATAGAAAGAGCCAAAAATACAACCCCTCGAGAATCATGGCCAATGCTTCTAAGATTATTAAATTATGAAATTACCGGAAGTGCTTAATCAACTTTAGATATAAATTTTGAGTCTCTTTCTAAATTTACACATCACTTCGAAAGATTAATCAGTAAAAAAGTAGACTATCTTGATTTATCACATAAAATAAGGGATATTTATCAATTTAAAGGCAAAACCATATTGAGTTACCAACTAAGATTAGAAGAATTACTTAATAAAACAAAAAAAGCCTACGAAGCCAGCATAGGAAACATCGAAAATGCAGCAGTTTTAATAAATACATTTAATACCCAAATTACCCAAATAGCAAGAAATAGATTTAAAAGAGGTCTATTACCAGAAATAGAATGTAGATTAGGTTTAGACACTGAATTACTTACAGTTGGCGAAATTGCTAAAAAAGCAACTATAATTGAAGATTTTTTAGAAAAATATAGAGAAATGAAACATGAAGTACAATCAATACTTAAAAATGACACTAAAACAGAAATAATTAATACCATTAATCTAGAAAAATGCAAAAAATGTTCATCCACTGACCATAAAATAGAAAATTGTCCAAAAACCATACAAGAAAAAGTTAACAATTTACAACAACAAGTAGAAACGTTATGCTCAACAGTCGAAAAAACAGTTCTATTTTTCCAAGACAAAATTAATCAAAAACAAACACAAGGAACCAAAATTGAAGAACAAAAATATCACTGCGTAAACCATCCAAACCTAAAAAATCATAATACAAACCAATGTAGAGGAAATAATTTCAGATGTAATTCGAAACAAAATAACCAAATCAATTTTAATAATTCACGTAATACACAAAATAGACGGTATAATAACAATAATAATAATAATAATAATAATTATAATAATAATAATAATAATGATATCCCAGACATAACCTTTGCAACAGAAGGTGCGTCTGGGAGAATCGGCGAATGGACGGTGATGGATGGTTACAATGGTAGCGACCATCATTACATCACCTTCCGGGTGCTTGAGGGAACCTCCCAACGGCCTCCGTACAAGAGGCGTCCCTTGGGTTGGAATGTACCAAAGATGGACGAGGACAAGTTCGAAGAGTATCTTATAATGGAGTCGTCGTCCGTCCCCGCTTGGCATGGAGAGGCTACAGGTCCCCGCGAGGCTGAAATCTTAGTCAAGAAAGTAACGTCTCTACTGCGAGGGGCGTGTGACGCCTCTATGCCTCGTCGAAGGCCCTGGAAAGGGAGAAAGCCAGTTTACTGGTGGACTTCCGAAATAGCGGAGCTCCGCAAGGATTGCCACAGGACGCGACGAAGGGCGCAAAGAGCACGGGACAGGCCCGAAGCTGCTGCACTTTCCCAGGAACATAAGGATGCTAAACACCGGCTGGCCAAAGCTATCCGTTAAAGCAAGGCTCGATGCCTGCGTTCATTACGCGAGGATGTAAATAAAGACCCCTGGGGTCTTGGTTACAAAGTCGTAATGGGCAAGTTGAACCGGGGGTCTGACAACATGATGGACGCAGTATCGACCGAACGAATCATCGGCGCTCTCTTCCCTGAGCAGCCCATCCGGGAAAACCCGGTAGAGGCGATACCCAGAGAGGAAGTGCCGTTATTCAGCGAGGACGAGATGGTGAAGGCCATCAAGGCCATGAAAAATGGCAAGGCGCCGGGGCCGGACGGGATACCTGCGGAAGGGCTTAAACGAGCGGTCAAAATAATCCCTGGTATCCTGTTAAGCATGTTCAATGCATGCTTGGTGGCGGGAGTGTTTCCAAAGCAGTGGAAGGTGGCACGTCTCGTGCTCTTGAACAAGGGTAAAGGTGGAGCCCCGGACTCTCCATCATCTTACAGACCCTTGTGCATGTTAAACACCATCGGAAAGGTGATGGAGAGCATGCTCCGGGCTAGGTTGAGAAGAGCTATCGAGGAGGGCGGTGGCCTTTCCGAGGAGCAGTATGGATTTCGTGAGGGGCATTCCACGATAGAGGCCATCCGGCGTGTCGTGGATACCGTAGAGGCTGAGAGGGAAAAGCGGCCTGCAATTCGCAAAGACGTCCTTCTTGTAACGCTGGACGTCAAAAAAGCTTTCAATTCGGCCAGGTGGGATGACATGATCCGGTCCCTCGAGTACGATTTCCGGATACCCAGGTATCTGGGTAACGTAATAAAGGACTACCTACGGGACCGGAGACTGCTCTACGACACGCTCGATGGCAGGCGACAGAGGGTTCTGAGTGCGGGCATTGCCCAAGGTTCGGTTCTCGGACCGGACCTGTGGAATGCCTTTTACGATGGCCTGTTGCGCGTACACCTCCCGGAAGGAGCTTCTCTGATCGGGTACGCGGACGACGTGGCTCTGACCATCACCGGCAGGGACATGCAGGTAACCCAGGAGAGGTTGAATCTAGTCATGAGACAGATCAATCTCTGGATGGGTGAGCACGGGCTCCAGCTCGCGATCCCAAAAACGGAGATCGTACTGCTGACCCGTCGAACAACAATTTCCACGGACATCGATGTAAATGTCGATGATGGTGGAAACCCTCACACGATCCAAGCCAAGACATCGGTTAAGTACCTGGGGGTTCTGCTTGATAACAAGCTGAACTTCTGGGAACAATTTCAGAGGTCGAGTGAGAAGGCCGCGTCGATCGCATCCTCCTTGTCAAGGCTCATGGCCAACATAGGAGGGCCCAAACCCGGGAAGCGAAGATTGTTGATGTCCGTTGTCAACTCTGTCCTGCTTTATGGATCTGAGATCTGGGCGGATATCACCAAATTTGCCAAGTACAGACATAAAATATCGTCTGTGCAACGACAAGCGGCCCTGAGGATCGCCTGCGCGTACCATACGGTATCGCTCGAAGCGATCCAGGTAGTAGCATCGGTCATACCCATCGACCTGCTAGCGTTAGAGCGGAAATACATTTACGATAGTGTAGAGGACCGCGAAGTGGCATCCACTCGCGCCCGCTCCAGCTCTATGGAAAAATGGCAGGAACGGTGGAAAAAGGAGGAAGAGAAAAATGCCCGTTGGACGCGCAGACTGATTTCAGATCTGCAGGCATGGACTGGACGACAACATGGGGAGGTGGATTTTTACCTCACCCAATTTTTAACTGGACACGGGTACTTCCGTGTAATGTTGAAACATTGGCATAAGGTGGCAACAGAGGAGTGCTTGCACTGCCCAGGCGAGAAGGATACAGTGGAGCACACTTTCTTTGGATGTGTGCGCTACGTGGAAGGGCGCCCGCCCTTCCCGATTTGGAGGCCATAGACGGTGGTTCCGGAAATGCTACGGAGTTCTGAAAAATGGAACAAAGTAGCAGAGTACGTATGGGCCACCTTGTTGAAGAAAAAGGAGGAGGGCTTTCTATCGTAGATTGCTCTCCTGTCACTAGGCTGAGGGAAGGCAGCGGCCAGTTGCCTAGGCTGCGCGTCCCAAACTGAAGTTACACCTGAAAAGGGAGTTCCGGTTTGGGGCAAACAAGCGCAGGGGGGTTTATAGTGTGTTTATCCAGTAAGAATCTGGGGCGTAGCCGGCGACCGCGTTCGTCTGTGGTCTCCCAGTTGTACACTTTGTGTAACTGGGCGGTCATGGAAATTTGCGGGTCTTTAAGGTCCGCAAACACTCCATGGCTGATGCAAGATTCACAAGATTTCCTTTACAAAAAAAAAAAAAAAAAAAATAATAATAATCCTTTTTTAAAAAGGACATGTTGATCGCAACAGTAACTATGTACATTGTTATAGCTAAAGAGTCATTCTGATTGGCTCATATAAATTTCATTGTTAATAGGTTAAAATTAATTGTTTTATTGTTTATATTATATTTTTATTATTTTTGAGGTTAGTTATAGTTCGTCGAGTAGTTGATATGATTAAAATAATTAAAGTAAGAATAAATTTTGGTATTTTAGAAAATAATTAAGGTTGAAAGTTTTTAATCATTCTGCGCGCGACGCGCGCTTAATAATAGTAATAATAATAATAGAAATAATAATAACCAAAATTATAATCAAAATCGCTCATACAATAATAATAATAATCGTCAAAATAATTATCAATGTAGAACAAATGGCTATAAACTGAGATACAATGGTCAAAATTACCAAAAAGGATGTACATTATGTGGTAACCCATATCACACTATAAATAACTGTGCCCAACATCAACTTTCACAATTAAATCTTGGAATCTGCATACCAGCCCTTATGGGGTTACAGGGATCTGGTTATTTACAAACCCCACAAAAATTTCCAACCCAAGGACAACAACAGCAAGCATTACCAATCAATTTCAATCTAACCCAATAAAAACAATATATACAACAACATACACAACATTTTAACATTCGACACAATAAACGAAATTCCAGTTTTAAAATTTTCTGACCAAAAGGGCAACTTAAGATACTTGCTTTTGGACACAGGTGCTTCCCTCTCCGTGATACCTGAATGTTGAATGCCAACAATAAATATACTATACATAAACAAAAACGAAATAGTAATAATTACAGGAATTTCAGACAGACGATAAAGACCATTGGAACATATAATATTTCGCTATTTGATTACCATGTAAATTTCACAATGTACCGAACGACTTTGCAGTGCAATCAGTCCACGGAATTTTAGAAAGTGATTTTTTGGATAAAAATAATTATTCATAGATTATAAAAAAAAAGTTGTAATTTTGAGAAATAAAGAAATACCATTCTTTTATAAAAATGAAATAGAAGAAGAAATTTTAAATTCAAATTCATCAGATACCCCAAATAAACAGGGAAATGTGCACGTAAAAAATGCCAGCATTGGAAATATTAAACTAGCAGAAATTAAAGCTGCAGTTTGGCCAACCACAGAAGAAACTAAAACTAATGTAGGACTAGTAGATGCAAACATTTCTCTATTAAGAAGCCCTAGTTTTATGAAAAATAGATTCCGCAAAATTAATTATTCTAAGGTCAAGGAAAATGACACAAATTCATTTGATACTAATATAAACAAAATTTCAAGTATTTCAGAATGCGCTTGTCAGTAAAAAGCTAGCATTAACAACAAAACTGCTGATGTAAGTGCAGTTTGTCATTCTGAAAAAGAAGCTTCTTTATATAACAATGAATTACATAATATGTTAAATAATATAAAAAATGATGAACAAGATATCTTGAAAACAAATATATTAAATTATGCAATTAAAAAAGGCAATTTTAACGAAATAAATAATATTTTAATGAATGATATATTACAAAATGATTCAAAAATGCAAACAATTATTAATAAATCGTACGATATAAACATATTACAAAATACTGCAGAATTAATAAATAATGATGAAATGATAAATGAAAATATTGCCAAAATATATAAATTAAACTTAAAACAAGAAGACCCTGAAATATCTGATGAATCAACAAATTTTAATAATGAAATTAATATAAATATATCAAATCAAATTGAAAATTACGAAATTAAAAATAAAAAACTAAATTTTACTGATTTTATAAATCATAATTTTTCTGAAGAAAAATACGAGCAATTTTTAAGTTACCTAAAAGAAAATGAACCAAAAAATCACTCTCCCGAATATATACAAACAATTATGAGCCAAGAAGCCTTCCCATTAACTTACCTAGACCACATTGAACAAAAAAACAATAGAATTACAAAATTTGTAAATGAAATTTTTACAATAGAAAATAACTCAATATTAGAAAAACCAAGAGCACAAAAGGTTTTAGATTTAGCAGAATTAGATCATTTAAAAAATACTCCCGAATACCAAACTATGAAAAATCTTATTAAAGAAAATCATGACGTTTTTCAATTAAAAGACGAAGAATTAAGCCATGCAAATAATATTACTGTAAAAATTCGAACCAAAACTTCAGACCCTGTCTATGTTAAACAATATTTCATAACTTATGGACAAAGAGCCGAGATAGATCGCCAAATAAAAGAATTACTAGAACAAGATTTAATTGAACCTTCAAACTCACCATATAACGCTCCATTATTTTTGATTCCAAAAAAACCAGATAATAAAGGCAACGTTACATACCGCCTTATTTCAGATTTCAGAAAATTAAACAAAGAAATTATTGAACCAGAATTCCCAATTCCAAGAGTACAGGAAATTCTAGACGACCTGAAAGACGCAATTTACTTGACATCATTAGATCTTTATTCCGGGTTCTCCAAACTTCTGATTGATCCTGAAGACCGTGAAAAATTAGCATTCTCAACACATTCTGCACATTATGCCCACAAAAGGCTGCCTTTTGGTTTAAGGAGCAGCCCAAAGATATTTGTTCGCCTTATAGCAAGTGTTCTAAAAAATATTCCAAACGTACAAGTATATATCGATGATATTATTATATTTTCTACTGATTTAAAAACACATTTCATAGCTTTAGAACGAGTAATCCAAAAATTAAGGGAAGCTAACCTAAATATACAAATAAATAAATTTACATTCTTAAAACGAGAACTAATCAATTTAGGATTCAAAATTCGGAAAAAGGAATACAGACTGACCCAAAAAAAGTCGAAGCAATTATGAAAATAAAACTTTAAAACAAGTCAGAATTTTTAATGGAATTACAAACTACTACAGAAAATTTATTAAAAACTATGCAAATATAGTTCGTCTTTTGACAAACTTACTAAAGAAGGACACACCATTTAAATGGACGGAAGAAACTCAAATTTTTAGTAGCAGTTCCTTTTAAAAATCTCGACACACCTACGGTAGCCACGGCATTTATTAACAATTTTGTATGTTATTTCGGATCTCCAAAAATATTACCTTCAGACAGAGGCTGTTCATTCATAAGTCACCTAATGAAAGCAGTAGCTAAACGGTTCAAAATAAAGAGAATCACGACTACTAGCTATTTGCCAACATCAAACGGTATGGTAGAACGTTCAAATCATGTAATTACAGAATATCTTAGAAATTACACAAATAAATAAATAAATACAAAGAAATAGAAAACCTGCAAAAAAATATTCTATTCCCTATGGAACGTGAATCGCTATTAAACAGCATAGTGAGATCATTGAATAGCGAAACCTCAATACACCGAGACTTATACCAGAATTTACTTACACAAAACTCTATATACACAATCTTAAACAACTTTTACGAAACAGTCATAAGAGATTTTTGGGACTTTAGCTTGACATCAGCAGGAATATTAGGAATACTTTCCATATTATATTTCATTAAGTCAATTGTATCAGTAATACTAAATTTTTTTCAACTACAACGAATTTATGGATTTTCATTTTATTTATTGGGAGCAATTTTTACATCCGTTACTAACTTCCTAATACAACTTTCAAATTACGAAAACAAAAATACAAATAATCATCCAGAAGTCAAAACAAATCCAGCCATAGAATATCAAGCTAAAAACGACCAAGTAACAATAAACATGGAACAAAATAATCATAACACACGAAAAATTACCCCCCCTCCAATACCTACCGAAGCTCCCTACACTGAACCAAAACCATACCATTCATTTGATAAAAACTTCAAATTTTATCAAAAAAACTAACCAACTACAACTACCTTTTCTCAATATTTCATAAATTTTACTATTTTTCTTTTTTTTTCTTTGATTTTCCAAAATCAACTTTTTGACAGTTTAAAATAAAATTTAAAACATCCAAAAGCTAAGCGGTGAGGAATACCTGAGGTACCAAAGTACTTAAAGTAAGGTAACCTTACACAATTTGAATTAATAGAACAAAATAAAAAATTTTTGTAAATAGTTATTTATAAAAAGATTTTATAAAAAATTATTATTATAAAAAATTATTATAAAAAAAAATAATCATTATAAAATTTTTGCTAACATTATCTTTTAAGAAAATATATATAAGTTACTATCAATATATAAAATAAAATTTTGTAAAATGACAACACTGTAATTTGTAAGATAAACTTGCAAGTCAATGCACTCTAACAAAAAAATAAATGTAAAAATCGCATAATAGACTAAACTTTCAATGTAAAATTAATTTTTATAAAATACTCTATAACTAATATTTTATCTGGTTACCAAACCAGATCAAAAATAAAAACTAACATTTTTATTTTAGAAACTAGGGGTGGAGATGTTACGCAATAACTAACAAAAAATAATAAATAATTAATAATAATTTATAAACAATTAATAATAAATAGTAAACAATTACCTAAGATAATATTTATAAATAAAATATGTAAATACTATTTTAGCTTATTAATCAAATAGAAAATGTTTTAAGTTAAGAAATAATAACATAATGTTAAGAAATTATAACATAAGTTAAGAAAGAATAGTTTATTATTACGCAAAATATAACATAAGATTAAATAATAAATAAATAGTTTAGGAAATAATAATATTTATATTTTAAATATTTTGAATAACTTAAAAAAGAAACCATTAGTATATAAGACAATAAAAATGTAATTAAGTCAGTCAGTTAAGATAAATCTCACGTCGTGTATCTTTAAATCGTAACTTTATTAATAAACTAGTTTCAACTCCGCTGTACCGGTCCCAAGCCCGGAGCCTCATAAGGCTGAGGAAGGAGGAGGGTGGTTCAGGCCGCCTTTTTTCAAGGTTGAACTAGAATCAAGGATATAGGATATAGCTCTCTGGAACAACTGAGGCTGCCCTATAAATCGGTTCTCATACCTTGTATTTCTCCGGGGACATGCTCTATGCTTTACCCCATGTGTCCATGTTAGGAATGCCGCAGACTGCTCATAGTTAGTTTATAAGCGGTTCTGGAATAACTGAGGCTGCCCTATAAACCAGGTTTTATGCCTTGTCTTTCCCTCGAGCATTCTTGAGAAGCATGCAGCCGCAGACTGCTATCCTAAAACTATCCTTCAGGAAGAGGCGTATTAAAGGGGCTCCAAGGTTTTCTCCAACGTAAGTGCGATATAAGCCACATACAGGGTTGCCTTAGACCTGACGTATTGGCTCTTAGCATGGGAGAATTTTACCTCAAGCACAGCGACGGAGCCGATTAAAGGTAGTTGCGAGTCCCGCTAAATCATGACTGCAGGTTGTATTTTTTGGTTTAGTAATGTGTGAAGGTGATGGGTTATTGGGTTATTGGGAAGTGGCATTGTCATCAGACAAGGAGGAGTAATCCTCCATTCTGTAGGGGATCTATCTATGAAATCAATGCCGTCTGGTTCCAGAGTAAAATCTGACATCAGCCCTCATGATTCCACTGGTAGATGCCTGACCTGTTCCATGACAGGTATAAAACATTGTGGAATGGTAGCAAACATGGAAGTGGAAACACTTCACCTGTTAGATTGAGGATTGGCGTCACCGCCTCTAAATCGAAGTCTGTTACATTCCGGATTAATAATCGTATGTGATGTCATCAGACATGGTGGTGAAAACCCTCCGATCTGTAGGACTATTATTACTGGATGGATGCTGGAAGCTGATAGAAACTCTCTGTCAGCGACTAACTTAAATCCTTCAATAATACTCTGAAGGGTACTCTTACCCAACTAAGGGCTCTTTGTCCAGGGACACAGGTTTATTTTATGATCAATGCTAAATAAATTCAGTGAATTACCCCAGGTTGATACCCCTCTTATAGAGGATAATTCAACCTCTGATTCCGATCAAGTGAAAGCCTTGATGGTCAGAGCCGGAGACACGGATTCTGCGGGTCTCCAATTTAGCATTTCCCAGCAGCAAGGGCAGAACACCACACCCACAGAAAAAAGGAAAAGAAGAAAAAGAAAAAAAAGTTTGAAAGAAAGGAGGCAGGAGGCTCGTAAAAATCAAGAGCAGGAACAAAAGAAGCAGCAGGAGAAGCAGCAGCCACAAATAACTGCAGCGGCAGCAAACCTGTGGCAGGGGGAAGAGAATAAAAGAAGAAAAAAAAAAGCCGCAGAAGAAGGAAGGAGATGGCGTATCTCCTCCTTCCGAGGCGACAGAAAAAGGCAGGAGAAAGAAGCGCCAGAACTGGCGCATAAGTATCTCTAAGCTTAAGGAGGCTCTAACAATAAAGCCTCCTGAAGGGAAGTCTTATGCAACAGCCCTGCTGGAGATCAAAAGAGGTGTCCAACTAAAGGATTCGGGGACTGCGGTTCTTTGAATCCAGAAAACCCAGGATGGCAGCGTCCTAATAGAGCTGAGCTCGTCGAAAGACCGGCACAAACTATTAGACGCTGTCAAGACGGTCGCAGGCCCAGAAAGTAAAGTCAAGGAACTGATTCCCCACCTAACTGTGGAGATCAGAAGCCTAGATGGTACTACTGGTAGCGACGAAGTGAGGCAGGTGATAAAGGAGGCAACCAAGCTGCAGAACGATGACGACATAAAAGTCACCATCTTCAAGGCTAAGGGCACTAAGGCGGATATGGCGATCGTAGACCTACCAGAAGCCACCGCACTAAAATTGACCAAAAAAGGCCGGCTAAATAATGGCTAGTCATGTAAGGGCGTCAACCGAAAATTTGCGTGTTTTAAATGTGGCGTTTAGCAGAATGCTTCCTCTCCAGAGAAAGAGCTAACAAGGCCCCGACCGACCACCTTCCAGGATGCAGAGCATGAAAGTGTAAGGCACTTACGGCAAGGAAGATAAAGTGTCATCGGTAATGTTCGGAGTCCTGCAAGGGAATATGAAAAAAACCATTCTTGCTGACCTTTTGCTCGATCAGCTCGCGGGCAAGACAGACTCTAGCGTCGTCTTGCTATCCGAGCCGCTTCGCAATAGGAACCAGCAATTCAGGTTAACCGATGACACAGGCCAGTGCGCTATTTGGCTACGATTTCGTGCTCAGACGTCTATGTCCCGACATGGAAAAGGCAACTGCCACGTCTGGGCAAAGTGCGGAGATACAACTTTCATTAGTTTTTATTTGTCACCGAATGAAACTATTGGGGTGTTCACCGCAAAGCTGGCCTCATTGGAGGAAACGATAAGGGAAGTTTCTGGCAATATCATATTTGATGGAGACTTAAATGCCAGGGCCGTGGAATAGGGAATGTTAACCACGAACTGTAGGGGAACGTTGATCCTAGAGATGACCGCTAGAATTGATCTGGTGGTCATGAACTCTGGGAACAATCCAACCTACGTAAATCCAGGCTTTGGCGAATCGATCCCTAATGTCACTTTTGCCTCGGCCGGGCTGGCAGGAAGAGTGGGCGGTTGGAGTCTGATGGATGGAGTTAATGGCGACGACCATAATTACATCACCTTCAAAGTGCGTGATAGGGTCGTTAATCGGCCCCCGTACAAAAAGCGCTCACTAGGCTCGAATGTGTCAAAGATGGACGAGGACAGTTTTGTGGATTATCTTCGCGAAGAGTTCTCGTCCATCCCAGCCTGGCATGGAGGACCGACCACCCTGCGAGAGGCAGAGACTCTTGTCAAGAGGGTAACTGCTCTTCTGAGGGGAGCTTGCGATGTCTCTATGCCACGTAAACGGCCCTGGAAGGGTAATAGAAGCGTGTACTGGTGCAGTGAAGAAATTGCGGAGCTTAGATGGCTATGTCACAGTGCAAGCAGAAGACGGCAAAGAGCGCATGGCCGCCCAGAGCTGGCTACGCGCTCTGAAGATTACAAGGAAGTCAAGCACAGGCTGGCTAAAGCTATCCGCCTCAGCAAGGCGCCCTGTCTTCGGTCCCTAAGAGATGATGTCAACAGCGACCCGTGGGGCCTGGGATATAAGGTTGTCATGGGCAAACTTAAGTCCGGATGTGACAACACGATGGATGAAGCAGCGACCAAAAAAATAGTGGACGCTCTCTTCCCGGATCATCCAAACCAACAACACCCGGGTTTGGATGTCCCAAGGGAGCAAGTTCCGCTATTTATCGAGGCGGAGATGCTTTAGGCAATTAGGTCAATGAAAAATGGGAAACGCGAGGACCAGACGGAATACCCGCGGAAGCCCTTAAGGCGGCTGCAAAGGTAATCCCTGGTCTCCTGCTTGGCATGTTTAATGCGTGCCTCGTGGCAGGCGCCTTTCCAAGGGACTGGAAAGTGGCCCGTCTGGCTTTGACAAACAAGGGAAAGGGTGAACCAGGATCTCCATCATCTTACAGACTATTGTGTATGTTAAATACCATTGGCAAGGTGATGGAGAGCATGGTCAGAGGAAGATTGCAGCAGGCAATTAGGTAAGAAGGTGACCTTAGCGACGACCAATACGGCTTTCATGAGGGGCTTTCATGGATCGGTGCCATCGAGCAGGTCGTGAAGGTGGTTATGAGGGCCAGACAAGTACGGCCGGATATTAAACCGGACGTCCTGCTTGTCACGTTGGATGTGAAAAACGCATAACACTTGGCTAAGTAGGACGATATGTTTCACTCCCTCGAGCATGTATTCAGAGTCCCAGATTATCTGAGAATTATACTCAGAGACAACCTCCGGGACCGATATCAGCGCAAATTTACCTTTATCTTTAATTAAATTCGAAATAATTTAGTAGTTTAATTAATTACTTATATATAAAAAAAAAATCTTAATGATATTTATAGTTCCTTTTTTTTGTGTGTGCTATACCTGTATTATAACATAAAATTTATCACAGACATCATCTAAAGCTATACATCTTTTTATATTTTGCAAACACTCAATAACATTAAAACTAAATAATTTTGATTTTTTATAAGAAAATCCATGTTCTTTAGAAATGAAAATATATATAATACAATAAAAAATTAAAAAAAAAATAAAAAATATTTATACGTCTGAAATGTTATTCATACGTATGAACTGTTTAACTAAGAAACCGTTACTACGAGTAGTAAGGATAGCGATAGTTCATAGCGACCGTTTCAGTAGCAATAGTTTTTATGGTTACTATTTCCATAACAACCGTTACGATGTTTACCGTTTCCATAACAACCGTTGCTATGGTTATCATCCCCCATAGCAACCGCTGCTACGGTTACAAATTCCATAACAACCGTTTCCATGGTTACTGTTTCCATAGCAACCGTTGCTATGGTTACAATTTCTATAACAACCGTTAGCATGGCTACCGTCTCCATAGCAGCCGTTATTACCGTTTCCATAGCAACCGTTACCATGGTTACCAGTTCCATAACACCTGTTACCATGGTTACTGTTTCTATAGCAACCTTTACTATAAGTGGTGATCACGTGATAAACACGTAATTATCACGTGATATTCACGTGGTGATCACGTGATAACCATATAGTCATCACGTAGTAACGTGGTAACGTGGTAACATAGGTAACATAACATTGTAACATAACATCACGTGGTAACCTGCCTACAGCGGCGATTATATATTTATAGTATAGGTAGAATATCCATATAGATATAGTGCCGGTTTACGTGTTAAAAATAAAATATTCACGATACTTGGTTATATAACATCAAATCTGATTATTGGTATTAAATTTTTTTTGGTCAATTTTACTAAATATAACATTGCTCCTCCAATAAAATAATAAAGTGCTCGCAATATAAAACTTAATATTGCTTCTATATTTCAGAAAGTCCTAGAATTATTGCTTGTAGCTATATTTATGAATAATAATCTAATCCGGTGTATTGAATAACGCAGGAAAAATAAGAATTAAAATTTTTTTTTTGACCAATAATAACAGTGTTAATATAAATCTATTAAAACAATTCGCGGATATATAGGACGACCGTGATTTAAAATTCTAACAAGTATATATAAAATACAATATATACAATATACAAATGTATATAACATACAATAATCAGAATAACTAATCAGTCGAGTTAAATAAGTTAGTCATATTTAAAAGTAACATAAAAATTAAACAGGTGAAAATTAATTATTTTATTTCATGAGAATCAGTTATATTCCACATATATTAATTTATCAATTAACATTAGGATAGAGTTTTAAGATACATATATATTCTAAATCTATACTCAACATACATAAGGTTTGGTCTTTGTATTAATATTTATATCATGTATTAATAGATATTTACTCATTTATTATAATATCGACGGTAGTAATTAATTTTTCTTTATGCCTTTTATATTTTTTGCTCCAGAATGCGCGTATGAATGAGATATGAATATGAAAACTAACACTCGCTACTCAACTTTCCACTTTTTAAGTATTCTATCAATAATCAATAAGATTACAATAAGTCAATGTAACCATTAATAATAAGAAAAAATATTTACTGTATTAGCAAAAAAAACATATACAAAAAAAATTATAAAAAAATATTTAAATAATAAAATTATTAATAAATAAAAAAATATATTAGATAAAAGCATTTTTACAATATAACTAAATTTCTTATGTATGTCTAAAAAATAGATGTACATAACAAACAAGAACATGGGAGTTTTATTTTTTTTCAATTAGTCTTAAAATTTTAATCATTTGATGTATGGCATTAGGCATTAATATTATAAACTATAACAATAAAATATCATCATAGATATTTTTTTTTGTATTAGATGTAATAACTTTTTATATTTATTCTAATAAAATTATCATTTAATAGACGTCTTAAATACCTATATAACTCTAATTACATACTATTGATGTTCATTTGGCCTAACAATATTATTAATTCATATAACCTGCTATTTAATTACATTGGCAATGACAGTAACAGTTTTTATTAATATTTAGATATAGCGAAGAGTTTCAATACTTAAAAAACGTTTTAGTAACTTGATTTTTTTTAATTTTTCTCAAACATTATTATATAATGACAAATAGTTAGGAGGCCGTTATAATAAAAATTTATATATTCTGAAATTAAAATGTAATTAGTATAAGAACTAGATTGAGATTATAATATTTAGATAAATTATAACGCATATTACAATTTCCATTATTTTTTTGTGTGTTTATATTCTGCATTTTTTAATTTTATATTATAATCATGTAATTCTGTATATTCTTACTAATATTTATTATAAATTTTACTATAAGCATAATATAATTAGGGAAAAATGTAATCCCGTAATTTGATGTAATGATTATTCTTTTTATTATCATTAAAATATTTAACTATAGTAAATAGGAAGTCTATTTAAAATTTATACAACCGATTATTGAAAAGATAAGTTTTTTTCTTAGTACAAATGATAAATAAAGTAAAATTTAAAGTGAAACAAAAACACAAGCTCACTGAAATGAATTGAATTGCTTTTCCATATGAGAAAAAATTTTTTTTGAGACTCTCTGAATCCCAAATGATAAGTTAGTATTGTAAACATTTGGTGTAAAAACTGCGGGTATAAATTAAAGGAGTAGGTGAACTGCGTACAGGAATTCATGTTTTTAGGGAAAACGAAATAAATTTTTTTTTAATGATTCGTCTAGTATATTGAAGCTGATAATTTTTTTTACTTTATTATATATATAATTTTAAATACACAAAGATTTTATAGTAGAATTGGGTAATGTATTCAAAATTAGTACATAATTTTACAGATAAAGTTTGAGTCTTGAACAGGCATTGGAACTTGATGTTTAAAAATATAAATCTATTGAATTTTTGCATAAAGTTTGTTCTGGTATTTTGAATTTTCTTTTACATAAATATTTTTCTTTTTTCTCTTAGTTTCATATAAGGGTTGATATTCCTCAAGTGTATGAGGTCCTAATTCTTGGGTCTTCAAATTGGTTCCAAAATATTTTTCCCTTAAAGTACTATCGAAAACAAGTTACCTCCTTAATTTTTAGCCTCCTAGGTCTTCTACTTGATTTTTTAAAGCCGTATTAGTTTTTTTCTAACGCGCGCATTTAAACGGCCCCTTATGACACTAAAATTAAAAGTATAATAAAGCCTTTTACAGACAGATTGAAAAAAAGTAGAAAGCCATTCGTAAAATATTAACAAATGCATATAAAATAAACATATGAAATAAGAAATAAATAAACGAAAGAAAGAATGGAGAAGAAAGTGAATGTAAAAAGAAAAAAATCTGTAGAGTGGCAGGTAGAGGGAACGCATTGGCCACTAAAAATTCTATTAATAGATGGCGTATAGTGGGAGTAAAATATCATACTGTGATGTATGAAGATAATTTTTTTGTAATTTTTTGTTTTAAATAAAATTTTAATAAATATATCATTTGATTGTGTTCATCTATCTTTAAAAGGCCTTATTATGATTTTAATTTTAGTGGCAAAAGGGTCTTAAATGCGCTTGTTAGAAAAAATTATGTATATAACACGTAAAATAATGGTGCTTTTTTACGTATCTCTTTTGGGTGTAAAGAGACGGAAGCAGAGAGAGAAAGCGATTGGGAAGAAAGAAATAAAAAAGTAAATCTCTGCCAGCGATAGCTACCAGAGATTTTCTTTTCTATTTCTCCCATCCAAATCGCTCTCTCTCTCTTTCCCTGCTTCCATCTCTTTACACTCAAAAGAAATGTGTAAAAAGCATCATAATTTTACTTGTTATATAAATAACTATTTTGTGCTTTTAATTTTTTTAAATTTTAAGAGCACAAAAATTACTAAAATTTCTCTCAAACGCTTATTTTATCGCAAAAAAACTTTTCTTTTCAGGCCCGGATAGGAAATTTCCCTGGCTATTCGATTCTGTGGTTCAAAAATTTTTTCGAGCTGTGCATGCGCGAGAAATAGAGTAAATAGGTTTCAACTTCTAGCATTCATAACTCCCCTGCTGACAAACCAATTTTCATTTTGAAATAGTATATTTTGTATATTTTTTATGGTAAAATTTTTGTTTTGTTTTTTGGCTTTCTTAAAAAACTAGAGCAAAAAAACTGATTCCAAAAATTTCTTTTTTTAAAAATTTTAAATTTCCCGCCAAGCCACGTGACCAATCAAAAATCTGACCAAAAATTTGGATTTCGCGTGAAATTTTACCTAAGGGTATATATTTTCATGTTTTTACTTGCTTATATGTTGAGACAGCGACATTTGAAAGAATTTCTCGATTAATGTCAATTAACTTAGCACAATTAAATTAAAAAAAAAAAAATAGGGTTAAATCCAGCTGAATGGTGTCGTCTTGCAAAATGATCTCTGATTTTGATTTTTTAGAAATTCAAATTACCGATGCGGTAATTACCGATGCGGTGTGGTCGAAATCTTCATTTTCTGGCGTCTTGAAGCATTTTTGGGTAATACCAACCAAAAAATCGAATGAACCGGGAAAATTTCCATAGGGATATCTATTGAAAATACTTTTTTTGCATCTTTTCGGTTTTATAAATTAATTGCTAAAAAAAATTATGAGTAATTTTAAAACTTCCAAAAAATTCAAATGGGCCCAATTTGGGCACTTTTGCACCTAGAGGGCTAAATAATTGGGAGGAATCATGTTCCATATATATAAAAACATCTGCCAAATTTGGGGTCAATCGGTAAAGGTAATTTTACAAGACGACACCATTCAGCTTGATTTAACCCTATTTTTTTTTTTTTTTTATTTAATTGTGCTAAATTAATCGACATTAATCGGGAATTTCTTTCAAATTTTGCTGTCTCAATATATTAGCTTGTACACTGAGAAAAAAAATTACTACATTCAAAAAAATTTGCTTTGTTTCAAGAAAATTATTCTTTTCAATACTGCCTAAGATACGTGTTTTTAACTCAATGAAATCTTACGCTTTGAGTTAAAGACGTATGTTCTATATTTAAAAAAACAATGTTTTAGGAGAAAGAAATATTTTTTCGAAACGATAAACAGTTGCTTAGCGAAAACATCATGAGTTTTTGGTACAATCAAATAATTAGTTATGTGTAATAAATAAATTTTTAAATCTATGAAATAATTTTTTTGGTCGAAATTGTCAGTAAAAAGATTTTTTTTTTTTTGCAAAATGCAAAAAATTATTTATTCCTCGTTTTTTTTTTATAATTTTTTATTAATTTTTTAATTTTTTTATTATTAATCTTATTTTCATTAATTATTATTATAGATTTATATATATTTTTTTTAAAGTTATTTTTTCATTTAATTATTTTTTTTTTAATTATTTTATTTTTTTATTTTTTTTTGTTTTATATTAAATTTTAAATTTTGTCATTTTATTGTCATACCCGGGAATTGAACTCGACTTGTTTGACTCCAGAACTACGCATCGTAACCAATGGACCACGGCAGCATCTTACTAAATATAAGTTCATTTTCAAAGACTATATGTAACGAAAAAATTATCGATAAAGCAGATTCAAAAACATAAAATAATGCATCAAGTTTTTAAAAAGAAATAAAACAAATTTTATTCAAAGCCAGATGAAATTAGCAGGTGGTAATAAACATATGAGTGGATTCTGCTATTATTTTTTTATTTTATTTTCATAAAAATAATTATTTTTTTTCCAAGCTGAGTATAGAAAGAAAAAAAATATTTTTTCAGAAATTGAAAAATGCTGTTTGCTCTAATTTATCTAAAATATTAATCTTTTACGCAAAAACTTCTATTTGTTCATTAGCTGATCAATTTTTTTGCATTGAATTAAGTTTCACTTTTTTATATAAATGAGGAAGATTATAGTTAATTCAGCAATAAAAATATATTTTATTAAAAAAATTGTTTCTTGAAAAAAAAGTACATTTTTTTGAACGAATAAAATATAATTAAACGAAATTTATATTTAAACGAAACAAAGTAGTTTTTTAAAATAAAGTTTCAAAATTTTGACTTGAGATTATATTTTTTTGAAAACTACTTGCTTTGAATCAAAAATTAAATTTCATGATCCAAAAAAACGCTTCCTTGAATTAAGAAAATATTTTTTTGAATATATTTTTTTGATTCAAAACACTGAAAGTTTTTGTAATAATCTATGCAGTTTCTAGCGTCAAAAAAATATTCTTCTAAGAAATATGTGTTTGTATGAATGAAATCAAAATTCAATGAATATATTTAATTAAACGAAAAAAATATTTCTTTCAATTAACAATGGTTTTCTTGCTTTAAAATTATATACTCTAGATTCAAAAAATTAAAATTCAATGCATATGATGTTCTTAGACCAAGAAAATTTTTTTCTCAGTGTAAAAACATGAAAATATATATCCTTCGATAAAATTTCCCGCGGAATCCAAATTTTTGGTCAGATTTTTGATTGGTCACGTGACTTGGCGGGAAATTTGAAATTTTTAAATGAAGAAATTTTTTGAATTAGTTTTTTTGCTCTAGTTTTTTAAGAAAGCCAAAAAACAAAACAAAAAGTTAACCATAAAAAATATACAGAAAGATAAAAATTTTGGCTATTTCAAAATGAAAATTGGTTTGTCAGCAGGGGAGTTATGAATGCTAGAAGTTGAAAGGTATTTACTCTATTTCTCGCGCATGCGCAGCTCGAAAAATTTTTTGAACCACAGAATCGGATAGCCAGGGAAATTTTCTATCTGGTTCCTAAAGGAAAAATTTTTTTGATATAAAATAAGCGTTTCAGAGAAATTTTAGTAATTTTTGTGCTCTTAAAATTTAAAAAAATAAAAAGCACAAAAAAACTAATACAGCTGTAAAAAATCAAGGAGAAGACCTAGGAGGCTAAAAATTGAGGAGGTAACTTGTTTTGGATAGTAATTTGAGGAAAAAATATTTTGGGACCGATTTGAAGACCCAAGAATTAGGAGCTCATACACTTGAGGAATATCAACCCATAAAGTATTAACCATTTTATTATTATTTTTTAGTAGTATTAGTTAATTTTATCCTCTACTATACGAGGAATAAGAATTATAAATTTAAATTATTACTACTTAGTTAGGACATCGATAGGATTTTTTGTTTTCCTTCCCTTTTCTCTCATGCTCTTTTTTTCCTTCTTCAATGATGAATCTGTTAATTTTACCAAAATGAAAACATTTTTGAAGGCTCTTTCCTCTAGAAAGTACTTTATTCTTCTATGGTTTTTTCTCCGATTTCGTACTAAACCTCTAGGCCATCCGTCTATATCTGGTTCAATGGTATAATCAATAGCAGAATTTCGTGATAGACGTGTAACTTCTCCCATAATTCTGAGAGGCAAAGGTTTATTGAAATAATAGCCGACAATCTGGGATAATAAAGTATTTTTAAAAGCATGCGAATAACCTTTGAGTATTCGTGATACTATCACTGACAAAACACATTCATGGAACAAATCGTAATATCCAAATTGAGGATTCTCCTATCTTCTATTTTCTTAACCAGTGTATCATAAACATCCTTGATGGTTTTTTCTATATACGACGTCTTCAAAAAATCGGTTTGAAGACCCTCAATCGCATGCAATTTATAAAATATTTGAGGCGTGGCTGCCATATTTTTTTTTACCTACAAAGATACGACATATGATTACCTATAATTGCCCTAGTAAAACGAAATTATTTTTGCTGGAAGTTTTACTTATGGATTGGTATTGTTTTATGTGGAGGAGATTGGTATTCACAGTGCATGTATATGGGAATAAAATGATTCAAATCTGAGCTTTTATTGTTATAGTGATTACCTTTGTCGTAATGTTTGTTATGAAAATATCTATTTTATTAAGATCCTACTATTTTAATTAGTCAATTTTGATTATTGCCAAAAGAATTTTTTTTCTCATTACACAAAAAAATTATTTTTTTAGACACATACCGCTTTTTTTTAATTAAATTTATTAATGACCAAAAGAATTTTTTATAAAAAATATCACTAGTTTTTATTAGTTGAATCCAATTATTGACTTATGAATTTCTATAAAATGCAGTATTTTCATTAGACTCTTCTTAGATTTTTCTTAGAATTTAGGGAATTTCCTCAAAAAAAATATTATAAAAATTACCTTTTTTATTACATATTCGATATTTACGGAATTTAGAATTATTTGATTATGAATTTCTTCGAAATTTTACTTTTTTTTAAATCAAATTCTTATATCATTTACATCTAATTTAATTATTTACGCATAATTTTCTTTCAAAAAAAATTTTTTTTTTAAACCACCATCATTTTAATTAATTGGACTTATCATTAAAACGCCCTAAATATATATTTTACCCACAAATATTAATTACTTTTTATTTCTTATTAAATTTCTTTTTTTATAAAAAAAATGCCCTTATATTTTGGTCTATAAAGGTTCATTATTTTATGATGATTATTTTTAATGAAAGTTATACAAAATAAAAATCACCCTCTATATTTTAAAACATCTAAAAAAAGAATCACACCTATATTTTAATACATAATATTGACCTAAATATTTATTTTTAAAAAAACATATTGTAATTAATAAAAATTAATTATTTTGTCACTTAATACCCCCTTAGTTAAAATTGAATTAAAATTGAAATTAAAATGGTTTGCCTCTGAATTCCTAAAGTGGGAATATTTTGACGGGTTTTGGATTTATTTTCACAGAATAAAGACACTCGAGCGTCTCTTGATTGAAATCTAATTTTTTTTTCTTGAGTTTTGTAAATATTGGGAAAAATTAAGAGCCCCTATATTATCAAAAAGAAACTTTGCCACATTAACACATACGCGGCGCTAGTAGAGTGGCGTTGACTTATAGGGAGTATACAAGAGCCACCATATTAACACACAGCGGTATAACATCGGTAAAGAAATTTAATAACATGGGATGTCATTTTAATAAGCTCACTGGACCAACTCTAGATTTTAAAAGCTATGCTCAAATGACGCCGTGCCATCTTGTATTATAAAAAGCTCAGATAATATACAAATTATATGTCTTAAGGTATTTTACAGTTAGAATTTCTACTGAAAAGAATTTGATAATATTTGGCAAAAATGATGTTTATTATTGTATAAATAGGCTGATAAATTTTCAGAACCTTGGGTTGGTTATTTACCAAGATATAAAGAAAATAAAAATGCAAAATTTTAGAAAAATAACACGTATATTTAGTGATTTGTGTGGATGTCTTTTTTTTAAACAAAAGTTTAAAAAAATTCCGTTGAAAAAATTTTTTTCTAATTAGCAGATGAATTAAAAAATTTATTTAAAAATGCAAAAATATTTTTTTTACAATCCGAGGTTGGTTTTGAGCTACAATATTCATAAAAAATTAAGAAAAATAAGAGAAAATAATAATCTTTACCGGAACACATATGTAATACAAGTTGGCTATTCATCATAATAATCATAATAATATATAGTAAACACATATCAAAATTCAAACATAATGAAAGAATAACATAATCAAAATATTATCGACTGCTCAAGTCAAATCAGCTTAACTGTAAAATACCTTAAGTAATTTAAAGATTTCTTTGATAATTATTTTCCTTAAATTAATAATAATAAGCCTATGTTTATTTTTATTACTTTCCAATTACATTTTATTAATATTTAATATAATTCATGACGGGAAAATTAATTTACAACATTTAGTGAATAATAAGTGGGGATTTAATTGTATTCTTATCAAGTTATTTGTAACAAGTGAATATTATTAATTATTTAATAATATTTTCTTTTGTATCTGATTATGATGAACCAGGGATCGGTTAATGCCATTACTTTTGTAATATTACATGGAATGATTATTTTGCTCAGAAAATGTAATAGTGACGTCCAATTACCCATTACTTTTTTTAATGAGTAATAAACTTTTACCATTACCCATTACTTTTTGTAATGAGTAATTGACTTTTACCATTACTCATTACAAAAAGTAATTGTAATGGCCATTTCCCATTACAAATTACGAAAAAGTAATGTGTGTTATATTACAACACATATTTAATATTTTTTAACGTTAAAATTTTATCAAAAAAGTCAAAAAATGAGTAATCTGCTGTAAAATAACATCCATTTTTGTAATTTGTAATGGGAAATGGCCATTACAATTACTTTTTGTAATAAGTAATGGTAAATTCCATTACTCATTACAAAAAGTAATGGGTAATGGCAAAACTTCATTACTAATTACAAAAAGTAATATGGGTAATATTAAACGATTAATGGCTTTTTTCATTACGTATTACAATTTCTGTAATATTAATGAGTAATGGCAAATTACGAGTTCTCCGATCCCTGGTTTGAACATGCCAAACTAATTGTAAGTTAGATTGGCTATGTAATAATAAATGTATGGATGTTTTATTTTCTTTACAGAAATTTTATAGATATTTTGACCGTCGGCAAGAGTTTTGTTGTCCAGCCCAGTAACATTGCAAAATTATATTTAGGAATAAGTTAATTCTATAAATTTGTTACTATCTTTCGAAAATTCTTTTAATTACTGATTGATTTCTGTACTGTTTATGTTATTTAGAATTTAATATACACATTAGGGTTGTTCACTAAAAAAAAAAAGTGTGCCAAAAATGTTCTTCCTGAAGTATGTCGAAGTTTAGGTGACAAAATGATCCCGTACCAATTTTCAGCTCATTTGAGAACGATTTAGGGATCGCACAAACCCAGGGTAGCTCTAAAAGTAGTTTAATACCGACAATTAGTGCGAACCACAAAAATTTTTTTCAAAATACGTTTTCTATGCTTCCTAATATGGTTTCGGTGTCGCTAAACTCGAAAATGAGGTCCTGAGAGTCCGAAAATACCTTAATCACCCTTCAACACCGAAAACACCCCTTTTTTTACAAATAATTTTTGGATTTTATAAATCGTATATATTCGAAACATCTGGATTATAAATTACAATTGATGACTTAAAAATGTTGAAAAAATACTGAAAACTCCTTCCGCTTATTCCAACGCGCCTTCTTGGCCGAGAAACGCAGGGCTCAATTCTATAACAATGTTATAAGATAGGGTTTTTAGGCAATTTTCTAAATAACGCTGTCTTATTGCAATTCTACCAAAATACTATCGTTTGATCTCATTTTTTTCGTATAAGTTCTACCTTTCAAACGCCGTAAACCGCAATTTTTCATCAACGATTTTCTCATCGGTATAGTTAGTAAATCAAATGACAATTTTTTGCCAAAAATGACCAAATTTAAAATTGCTGCTAAAATTGTAATTTTTAAAGAAAATAAGTCTTATAGGTCTCCAACATTGTGTACTAGTCTCAAGTTTCAAAAAATTTTTCACTCGTCTATTTTGCTTTATACCTTTTCGAGATATGACTCGACAAAGATAGTGATAAAATAAAATTTTTTTTAAAAAAACCTTAAATTAAGACTCTTTTTTTAAATTATCATATCTGCTAAACAAACAATTGAAAAGAAAGGAGTAAAAATTTTTTCAAAACTAAGAGCTTAATTGAAATTTTTGAGACCTTTAAGACTCATTTTCATCAAAAATTAAAATTTTAACAGCAATTTTAAAATTGGTCATTTTTGGCAAAAAATAGACATTTGATTTTCTAACTATAGCGATAAGAGAATCGGTGATGAAAAATTGCGGTTTACGGCGTTTGAAAGGTAGAACTTATACGAAAAAAATGAGACCAAACGATAGTATTTTGGAAGAATTGCAATATAACAGCGTTATTTGGAAAATTGCCTAAAAACTCTGTCTTATAACATTGTTATAGAATTTAGCTCTGCGTTTCTCAGCCAATAAGGCGCATTAGAATAAACGGAAGGAGTTTTCGGTATTTTTTTAACATTTTTAAGTCATCAATTAAAATTTATAATCCAGATGTTTCGAATATATACGACTTTCGCTATAAAATCCAAAAATTTTTGATAAAAAATGGGGTGTTTTCGGTTTTTAAGGGTGATTAAGGTATTTTCGGACTCTGAGAACCTCATTTTCGAGTTTAGCGACTCCAAAAACATATTAGGAAGCATAGAAAACGTATTTTGAAAAAAATTTTTGTGGTTCGCAATAATTGTCGGTATTAGCCAACCACTTGAGAGATACCCTGGGTTTGTGCGACCCCTAAATCGTTCTAGAATGGGCTGAAAATTGGTACGGGATCAATTTGTCACCTAAACTTCAACATACTTCAGGAAGAACATTTTTGGCGCACTTATTTTTTTGTGAACAAGCTTAATACACATAGACTTGTTTTTGGGAAAAATAAATACATATTTTTTTTAACAGGCTCGATTTTTTTTTTTTTTTATGTTATTTGATCATAAATTGATTATAATAATAATTTAAACAATCTAATTATATTTAGAACTATAATTCATACCACAAACTAATCTACACGAATCAGGCTGCTATCTGTAGAATTTAACTATAAATTATATATTAAATATATATTATCTATATATATTAACTATATTAACTATATATATTAACTATAAATTATATATTAACTATATATTATATATTATCTATTAATTATAAATTCTCTTTTTCTTATATTTTTTTTGTTGAATTCATTGACAGAGTTTGAATATACTAGACCTACTAATATCACTAAGATTGTACAAATGAGATTTATCTTTGTCATTTAAAATACAGGTAATTAATAAAGAAATTAAGAATATAAAAATCCACAATTAAACTATCTAGAGTAAATTTTTTGATTCCAAGATAATTTTTTTTTATAAATAGTAGTAGTTAGAGTATTAGAAAAATAATTGAATTTAAAATATTTAAGTACAACATTAAACCGCCTGGATTATGGGTCGTTAGTTTCATTATAAAATAATTGGGGTATAAGATGGATATTTCGGTATAATAGTACTTAAAAATACAGGGTAAAAATCTTGGGTTAAAGAAATTACGCGAAAGTTTTTCGTTTAAAATAATCAACTTGAATAGTTATTTTCTTTACTTAAAGTACATTTTATAAGAAGGGTTTTATTTGATTAATTATTATATTATTAATTAATTGTTTCTTATAGCTATATTTATAAACTGTTTTTTTTATTATCCTTAATTACTTCCAGGGCGGTACTGGCATAATCCAATCTGGAGAAAAAAATCAAAGCTTTAAATAAGCGGATTTTTTTTCGTATTGATTTTTTTTCCAATGAATATGTTTTTGCATGGATCTTATATTTATATATATGGAATATAGCAACTTATAAATCTTAAAAATATAAAAAATTATAAGATCATTTGACTTCTTATTAAGGGCCGTTGTTGAATTAGGAAAAATAGAAAATAAGAGAAAAAAAGTAGATTCTTGAACACACAAAAAAATCCTGTTTGATTCTTTTCCCTTTTTATAATTGAGATATTGTTTTAATTGATGTTTGTTGATTTTTATGGATATGAGGTTATGATTATAGGATAATAAGGAATTAACACTTTTTTTAATTTTTATTTCACTGTGCACAGTTTATTCAAAAAAAAAGATCTCTTTTTCTCACACACACAATTATATACAAAATTTAAGTAACGAACGACGAGAAAAACGCATGAACTTTTTCGAAGATTGAAAAGATATAATTTAATTAAATTATTCAAAGAATTATTATTATTATTATTATTATTATTATTATTGGTATTCAGTTTATTTTGCCATGACAAAAATTTAGTATACACTCATTTACAATTGAAATATAAATTAAGGGGGTAGACCTAATTGGAACTTTTTCGTAATCGATTTTCTGTTATTTTTTTTGGGTTCGAAAACATCTTAAAAATATGGAAAAAAAATTTTTATAATGATATCTTGAATAATAAGAAAGTTATAGACGATGAAGCGAGACACCGCGAAAGGCGTAAGATATAGTATTCTAAACTTTAAACGCGTTTTTCTCGAAACAACGTTTTTCGATTTGTGTGCCAATTTTTTTTTCTTTCAAAAAAACATGTGAAAAAAATTGCAATTTTTGAAAAAAATTAAATAATTTTCACAATTTTCCATTTTCCGAAATTTGAATCCATCAATCCAGAAGAAAAATGTTTTCCAAACATAATTAATTTGGTTTCGTGTGTTTCTGAATAATTTGGAGACCGGAATCCTGCACACAGTGAAAAGTGAGGCCCAACTTTGAGGACCTGTGCTCGGCGCCATTTTGAAAAAATTAAAAAAAAAAATGTTTAGCAACTTATAATCTAATAAAGTGTCAACTTTGAAAAAATTATCTCAATTATTTCTACCCGAAAGCCTATCCAGAAAACCACACCTTTTTTCTATCTCCAATTAGGTCTACCCACTTAATACAATATATGATACAGAAATAATGTTTACCATTTGTATAAGATTTTAAAATACAATATATGATAAAATTGAAAATGAAAATAATATTCATAATTAGAGTAAATGTTAAAGTAAAATAATTCAAATAAAATCAAATTAAGGTCAACAACAATCTGACACTAATAATTAATTGATAAGTATCTATATATCTATATAACAATTGCTATAACGTCAATAAATCTATAAGTAAATAAATAACAGTCAATAGTTATATTTAAATAACAGTAAATAATAAATATATAATATAATATATAGTCAATAATTAATAGAATTAGTCAATAAAAATAGTCAATAAATTAATTAAATATGGTAAATAAAGTATAAATTAAAATAAGTAAGTGAATAAAGTAAATTAATAGTTATTTATTATCCAGACTAAATAAATATTTTTTAATGCTATTTTTAAACTGGTTATATGATGGAAGATCATAGATTAAACTGGTTATATGAGGAATTTTATTCCTAAATTTAGCATATTTAACCTGAAAAGATTGTAAACCCCAATTGTGTATAACGGAGGGTATATCCAGATCTTTACGTGGTCCACAAGTTGGTCTGTCTATTTTGCATGGTTTAAATAGAGGTAACAGAAAAGGGGGTTGTTTCATACGTATTATTTTATACATAGTCAACTATGCAAAATAGTCCATGCGCGTTGTTATTTGCATCCAGTTAAGTCGTCTCCTGTAAGGAGTAATATGCTCCTGCCGTTTTAGACCAAAAATATATCTAATACTTGAGTTAGAAAGTCTCTGGAGCTGGTCAGTCAGCTGTTTAGAAATATCAGAGTAAACAACACTACAATAATCTAAATGCGGCATCACTAGTGATTCAACTAGACGTTTACGGAGATTTTGAGATGTGCAGGACCTGATGATTCGAAGACCATAGAGTACCCTATTCACTTTTTTGGTGACCTGTTGAATATGAGAACGCCAGGAGAGGGTATTATCAAGTATAACACCAAGGCAGGTAACTTGATCCACAAATTGGATACAGTCACCATTCATATTGAGATTTATTTTTGGTATGTCTAGCATTTTGAATGTTTTTAAGGATTTACAAGATCCGAAAACAATGGCCTTGGTCTTTTTAATATTTAAGGATAAGCCATTTGCTTCTGCCCATGACACCACTATTTTTGCTGACTTTGTTAATTGTTCTATGCCCTGCTCTATTAGATGTAATGGTGTTTGGATATATATATGAAGATCATCAGCATACAAAAGCTTGAAAGTGCTATGCTCATCCAAGTGATCCTTTAGATCATTCATGTAAATACAAAACAGGAGTGGACCAAGTACTGAGCCTTGGGGCACTCCTATGTTTATATTACGATATGAGGAAGAGGATACTTTGGAGGCAACACACATAGAGCGACCACTCAAATATGACCAGAACCAGATTAATGATGACTTTGAAAAGCCAATCACCTGAAAATTTTTAAGAAGCTTAGATGGTGAAACATTGTCGAATGCCTTAGAAAAACTGCATTAGCAGGGTATCTAGCTTCTTTTCCTTGCCCAGGCGTATATCATCAGTTAATTTAATTAAAGTAGACTGAGTACTATGATATTTGCCAAAGCCTGTTTGATATATATCCATGGTGTGAAAACACACCTTTAATATTATATCTTGAATATATATTGTAAGAAAGAGAGAGTAACTACGCGTTCACTCGACCTCCGGTCAGAGTGCGTCTAACCGTCGTCTTATACGGTTCTATTCAATAAACGCACATCATCAAAATTAGTATTTTTATAATTATTTAAATCTACCTTTCACCATCCATTAAAAGTATCCTAAATTAATATACAGTCCACAATATTTGGTCATTCGAGCCATAAAAGATTTTTAAAAAAAAGTGATTTTAAAAACAAAGAAATCATCGAGTCAGTGGCTTATGGTGATACGAGAAAAGAAACATAAGTTAACAAAAGAGAACGCCATGCGGTGAAATTTTTCTCTTTAAAAAATTTAGAATAAAAAGTGCTTTTTTTTATGGTGGTGATAAAAATCAAGAAAAATTAAAAAGTTCAGTTAAAAAAATATAAAAACAGTAAAAATAAAACTTGAAAAGAAAAACGTGCAAATATTTATTTAAAAATTTTTTCAACATGGCTGTGCACGTGATTTTAAGAACTTTTTTTTCATACAAAATAATATAGACATTTTCAAAATAAATAAAAAGGGAGAAGAAAAACTGATTTTTTCCCAAAAAGAAGGGACTAAACAAAGAAAAAGAAGGAAGTTAAAAGGAGAAAAATGTGAAAAATAAATTCTTTTTTTCAAAAAGTCGAAGAAGAAGAAAGAAAAGACGGAAGTCATTTTTCATCATCTTCATATATCCATCTCTCTCTTTCTTTCATCAACTTGAAGAAGTCGGAACAGGAACTCCAAAATTTTTAAAAAAAAAATCAAATTTCGATTTCCGTTTCAAAAAGAGGGGAGGATATCAATATTCATTGTCAAATTCCGCCATCTTCTTATTATACAAGCAGAAGACAACATAACCGGCAACAGCAGTGCAACCATAGCGCATCTTGTCAAGTCAGTATTCGTCGTCGTTGCTTCGCCATCTTTTTTTTTCTTTTGATACCAGCAGACGACAACGTGCATGCCGCATCATTGCTTCAAAGTTATGTTATTTTTTTTTTCTCTCTTTACTCTCTCTTATTTTTTTTAGTAGTCTCAAAAATAATTAAATTTCTTTTTTTTGCTATTAAATTTTTAAAAAATTAAACTTTTCATATTAAATTCAAAAATAAATCATTAAAAAAAAAAAAAAACAGAGTTCTGCCACAAGTGACAGTAAATAATTTTCTTTAGAATATTTACTTGCTTAAGGCAAATAAACAAAAAAAACAAGTGTTTGTATGTATATTCTTTTGTATATTTTTTTTTTGTTGTTTATAATTACTTATACTCTCTCTTTCATTTAAAATTAACTTCATTTTCTATAAATTAAAATTTAAACAAAAGTTAAATCTATTTAAAAATAAAACTTAATATACAAATAAAATTTAAAATCAACATTTGAAATAATTTTAGTCATTTGTGTCATTTATAATTTTTAAATGTTATTTTTTGTAAAAAATAAAATTATTTCTTTTAAAACTTTTAAAGAAATTTAAATTTATCTAAAAATTTTCAATTATAAAAAAACTTAAACTTTCAATTAAAATCAATATTTCTTTAAAATATGTAATTAAAATCAATTTTGCCTTTTTTTGTCGTTTGTAAATTTTAAATGTCATTCAATATTGAAAAAATAATAATAAAACCCGTTTTTTCAAAAAACTCTTTACTAATAATTCTTGATGTTCCTAAGGTACTCATTCGGATGTTGCTGTTCTTGGCCTACATGTTCTTGTCAGATTGAACTGTCTCAAGTGGATTAGCAGCTGTGATTTCAACCAAATCAACATCAATTTTCCATTCGTTGGAGTTCTGGGTACATCTAGATCCTGGACTAGTGTCATTGGTCTCAAATTCTCAATATTTTCCAGTATTTATATAAACTTAAAGATTTTTGTAAATTACTTTAATGTTTGTAATATTTTTGAATAATTCTATGAACAATTATTTCAAATCTTTCTTTTTTTGCTACATGTTATATAGCTTTTATTATACTATTAATTATTTATTTGTATAATTCACATTCATGTTCTTGTTCAAAGATCCAATTGATTCAATTATTTATGTTACTATTAAATTCAATTATTTATGTTACTATTAAATTCAATTATTTATGTTACTTTCAAAATTATCTAATCTAATGTTTAACCTCAAAATTTAAATTTAATTAATTGCTTATCTTGAAACAAGAACTCTAATTAATTTTTCTAATTACTGATTTAATAATTGTTCATCAATTTCAATTGTTTAAAACAATTTGGTTAAATTGCGTTTACCATACAATTAATTGTTATAAACATGTACTATTATGTTTATATTTTTGTTCCAATCTTTATATTGATGTGCAATTTATTTTTTTTTTCTATCTCTTAAGAAATTTTCTTTTTAATTTCAATTCAAATTAAATACTAATAATCAAATAACTATAATTTAAAATAAAAAATTTTTTAAAATTTAATTAAATATTATACTAAAAAAAATTATAAATATTAGAACATTGAAATTAAAATTTTGCACATCAATATATATAAGTATTTGGACGACCATGGCTAACACAATCTTGGAGCAAACCTCCCTCATACCAAAAATTAAAAAAGCCTTTCAGGTCTTTGATGAAGACCCTGAAAAAAGTGTGTCGTCATGTAGAGTGAGAATGACTGCCCTAATAAAAAATTGTCAAAGATTTGAAAGTAACCATCATCTAATATTTAATGCCAAGGATTTAGAAACCTTAATGACAACTCATTCTTATTTTTTGGATAAAGTTTATGACGAAATGGATGAACAACACTTAGTCAACCTTAGTCTGTTTCAAACTTACTTGGATAGTCATCCTCACTCTGATGACCATACACCAAACCCACAAATTGTCCAAACCATATCCCATAACCCTGAAGACCTGGAACGATTACCTCGTCTTGATCTTCCAGACTTCAGTGGAGACTTTAAGGATTGGGAATCTTTCCGTGATGTATTCAATTCAACAGTAGTATCCAAACCTCGTATTCCCAACATAACTAAATTGCGTCATCTTAGGGCCCATTTAAAAGGAGATGCGTCAGATTTAGTCAGCAGCTTTGCTCTGACTGATGAAAATTTTCCTTTGGTTTGGGAGACATTAAAAATGCGGTATGAAAATAAAAAGCGTTTAATAAACTCTCATGTTGCAGCTATTTTTGCGATACCTCCTATGGTTACAGCGAGCGCAGTAGATTTAAAAAAAATCTTAGTAAACTTAAAAACCCCTTTAGCTGCACTAAAGGTCTTAGGTCGCCCTGTTGATACGTGGGATGATTGGTTAATTTTTCATACCATTTCATTATTTGACACTGACACCAAAAGGCAATGGGAACTTTACCTGTGCAACTTATCATTGTCTAATCATACTCAAAACACACTTTCTACAACTGATAACAACACTGTAAATTCTCATGTTAATTTCAATACAGAACCTCCAACTTTTAAAATATTACTACAATTTTTAGAATCTCAGATTGGAATGTTAGAATCTATTGAGGAAAACAATTTTGCCAAAAAAAATAATCAATCAAGCTCACATTTCAATATTAATAGCTCAAATCAGAATAAATCTAAAAATACAAATGTCGTTACTCAACCTCAAGTCAAGGTATTTCATACCCAAGTAAATTCTAAAAACAATAATAATAATAAAATTGAATGTCTAATGTGTAAAGGAAACCATAAAATTAATAATTGCAGTAATTACAAGAAATTAACACCTGCCAAAAGGTATGATTTTATAAAATCAATACCAAGGTGTTGTAATTGCCTTGGCAACCACCTTTATACAAAATGCACATCTAAAGAACTGTGCAATATATGTAAAAAGAAACATCATACATCTTTGCATGATGATAATTATGTTAGTAGGTTTCAAAGACAAAGGCCTCAAAATACTAATAATTCCAGTCTGAATTCAACACAAAACTTAACTCACAATACAAACAATGCTAATCCTTCTGAAACTGAAGCAAGTACCTCAACTAGCTCTCTTGTTACCTCAATTAAATTATGTGACACTCCTTCTCAAACATTATTATCAACAGCAGTAGTCAAATTAATAAATGAAAATGGCTATAAAGTGCATGCTAGAGCTTTAGTCGATCAAGCTTCACAGGCGTCTTTCATAAGCCAGTCTTTATTTAAAAAACTGTGTAGTAGTTATGCCCCTGCAAAAAGACCTGTTTCAGGCATAGGCGGTAAAACTGATTACACGTGCAAAAAAATTGTTCAATTTCAATTAAAGCCTCGTTTTATGTCAGATTTCTGCTTGGAAATTCAAGCATACGTTATACCAAAAATTTCTTCTTATGCACCTACGGCCAGTCCTGAAACTGAGAACCTTGATCATATCTTAGGTTTAACTCTTGCTGATCCAGGATTTTGCAGGCGGGGTCAAATTGAAATTTTACTCAGCAGTTCAGTCCACGCCGCCATAGTCGAGGACGATGTGAGACGAGGTGCTCTTAATGATCCTATTGCTACAAAGACAAAATTAGGTTACGTTATTTCTGGTAACGCTGGCATAGGATCAAATTGTTGTCTTTCTGTTTGTGATGAGCCCGAATCTTCACTTTCTTTCGATTTGGAGCGTTTCTGGAGACAGGAGGAAATTTTGGATTCGTCGTCTCGTATGCTTAATCCGGATGAGCAAGAGTGCGAAACCCAATTCAAAAATACTCATTTCAGAAATGCGGATGGTAGATATGTAGTCAGGCTCCCATTCAAAATTACTGATATTGACAATTTACAGTTTCCTGGTTCGTATGCCTTAGCAAAAAATGTGCTTTTAAGAATGGAGAAGCGCTTCGTAAGCGACCCATCCTTTCACAAGCTTTATACAGATTTTATGGCAGACTATAGCGAAACTGGTCATATGTCAAAAACTACTGTCTTTTTAATGTTTTTATTTTGTTATTTTATTCCCCACCATGGAATCTTAAAAAAGAATAGTTTACTCAAAAAATTAAGAACAGTATTTAACGCTTCTGCTAGAGATTTCAATAATCTTTCTTTAAATGATATTTTACATACTGGTGCAAATTTATTACCAGACCTGGCAGAACTGTTACTTCACTGGATGAAATATCGTTATGTATTCGTATCTGACATCAAACAGATGTTCCGTCAAATATTAATACATGAAGATGATCGCAAATTTCAACAAATCCTTTGGCGCTTTAAACCGACTGATGAAATTTCACCTTATTCGCTAAATACGGTGACGTATGGTGTAATAAGCAGCCCCTTCTTAGCTAATAGGGTAATGAGGCAATTAGCCCTTGATGAAGGAGATAAATATCCTCTCGCTGCCCCTATCTTAACTTCTGAAACCTACATGGATGACACACTGTCGGGTGGTCATTCATTACCTGAAGCTTTAAAAAAGCAAAATGAATTAATAAATATCTGCAAAACAGCAGGTTTTAGTTTGCATAAATGGATTGCTAATGACAAACTATTATTAAATTTCCCCCCAGTGTGTGGAGCAGCAGGAGAGTTAAATGACCAGTCTGTACCCTCATCGGCTAACTTTCCCAGAAGGTCCTGCATATAACTTGAAGAGGCCATATACAAGCAACGACGACGAATACTGACTTGACAAGATGCGCTATGGTTGCACTGCTGTTGCCGGTTATGTTGTCTTCTGCTTGTATAATAAGAAGATGGCGGAATTTGACAATGAATATTGATATCCATTCTACCTTATTCTAGAGTCGAAAAACCCGACAAACCATTTCGTCTAACAGGTGTAGATTATGCAGGGCCATATAAAATTTTAAGATATAAGGGCCGTGGGGCTCAAACTTATAAAGCCTACATTTGTGTATTTGTTTGCATGGCAACTAAAGCCATTCATTTAGAACTTGTCACAGGCTATACTAGTGACGACTTCATAGCCGCTTTCAGGCGATTCACCTCAACTCGTGGACCGTGCTCAGGTTTGTTCAGTGACCAGAGTACTACCTTCATAGGTGCAGATAAAACCCTGAGGGAAATGTATATGGCCTCTTCAAGTTATATGCAGGACCTTCTGGGAAAGTTAGCCGATGAGGGTACAGACTGGTCATTTAACTCTCCTGCTGCTCCACACACTGGGGGGATCTGGGAATCAGCGGTTAAGTCCGTCAAGCATCACCTTCGTAGGGTAATGGGGGACCGTACACTTACGTTTGAAGAATTTTATACTCTTCTAAAACAAGTAGAGTCCTGTCTAAATTCGAGGCCCCTCATTCCTTTGACTGATGATCCGTCAGATCATCAATTTTTATGTCCCTCGCTTCTGTTAACACAATCTAACTCTTACATCATACCTGAACCCAACTATCTAAATCAAAATATTCCTCCCACTCAAAGATATAAGTTAATCCAAGCCATGTTACAAGATTGGTGGCGTACATGGTCCTCTGAGTACTTACAAACTCTGCAAGAGCGAAGTAAGTGGTCGGAGGAAGTAAGGAATATTGAGATCGATGACGTTGTTCTGGTGACAGATGAGACTTTGCCTCCTAGTAAGTGGCCTTTAGGTCGAATTTTAAAAACTTTTAAAGGACCTGACAATCTGACAAGGATTGTGGAGGTCAAGACCTGCACCTCTGTGTTGAGAAGGCCCATTCAAAAATTAATATTATTAAAAACAAATAATGAATTAAAAAATTAAAAAAAAAAAAGTTAAAAAGTAATTAAAAAAAAAATTTAAGATTATAATGTAACTTAAATCTATTGTAAATATCTTGTAAATATCTTGTAAATATATTGTAAATATGTTCTTTTTCTGTATTTCTTGTAAAATTTAAAAATGTGTGTAAAATCATTCAATCACTTGAAAGGGGAGAATGGTGTGAAAACACACCTTTAATATTATATCTTGAATATATATTGTAAGAAAGAGAGAGTAACTACGCGTTCACTCGACCTCCGGTCAGAGTGCGTCTAACCGTCGTCTTATACGGTTCTATTCAATAAACGCACATCATCAAAATTAGTATTTTTATAATTATTTAAATCTACCTTTCACCATCCATTAAAAGTATCCTAAATTAATATACAGTCCACAATAATCCATAACTTTTCTTTTATTCAAGAAGCCTACCACCTGATCATGAGCAAGCTTTTCCAAGACCTTCGACAAGAAGCATAAGAGAGATGCAGGGTAAAAATCAGAAGGAGTCGATGGTATAGGGATTTTTTTGATTGCTAGAACTCTAGACTTTTTCCATTTTGCTGGGAAAATACCCTTAGAAAGTGAGGCATTAAATAGTTTGGTTAGGTGAAAGGCTATTGTTGGAAGTGCCTTGGCTATGACACTTTGAGGAATTTCATCATCCCCTTTCGCCTGCGAACAAAAATGAGAAACTGCAAGGATGACGTCATTTGTAGACACCTCTTTGAAAACGAAGCCCTCTTGTGAAGAACTATTAATGATGTTTAACGGCAAGGAAGAATCTTCAGTAGGAGAGATGGAAATATTTGAAAGATACGAATTTAGTTCTTCCGGGGAAAATCCATGAAGGGCATCATTGATTGTAGGGATGAGTCCAAGGCTCTTCATTTCTTTCCAGAAACTCTTATTGGCATCAAGAGTGCCACAAATGCGGTTATGCATATATGAGCAACGAGCATTCTCTGACTGTTCCTCATATTCATTTGCAAGCAATAGAAACTCATTTAGAAATTTTTTAGAGCCTGTTCTATGGTATCTTCTACTAGTGGCATCACGCTTTGATTTTAATAAACGAAGTTCTGAGTTGAGCCAAGGAAATCTAATTTTCTCGGGTCTTAAAGTTTTTTCAGGGGCTGGTGTGTCAATAGCACTTTGTATATTTTTGTCAATGTTGAGAGACCCTGCTCAATGTCAAAGTCATTTGTCTCAGGAGAGAAGGCTCTCCAATCAAGTTTAGCTAGGTAACTATTCAAATTATGAGCTGTTATTGTATTAATAGCCTTGTATTTAACTGGTACATTTGGAGGTTCAGGATAAAATGTTTCTATGGTGACTGAGATGATATCATGTCTACTTGGAAAGTTAGGAAGATGACGATCAGAACTTAGTACGGTATCACATTTGTCAACAAAAATACAATCTATCCAAGTGTCTTTGTCTTCTGTATGATGTGTTATGATCTTCTGTATGAATTAATTAGAAATAAAATTCGCTAAGATCACTTAAATTGATAATTACAAAATATGAATTGATTTTATTTAAAATAACATCAAAAAATACCGATAAAAAATGTCTAAACCTGCAAGCGATGTAGCTAATACCGCATGCAGGAAACGACTGAAAAAAGAGCATAAGAAAGGAGGCGAAACCTTGAAAAAGGAGCATGCGCGTTTCTTTTCGTTCGTTTACGCATAACATACACACATATATTTACAATAATTCAAAAAGATTTAAAAAATGAAATTATATAATTTAAATTATTTATTCAATTAATTGATTAATATAAATGAAAAATATTGAATTTTTATTATTTTAAAACATATATATAAATTAATAAATAAATACGAGCAACAAAAATAAGAAAGCGAAAACGCGGCAAAAAATACAATTTTAAATTTACATTTGATTAAACAGCCGTTAATTCAGTGGTATTTCAAGAAGTAAGATGACAGAGTCTAATTACGGAATGTTGTATGCAAATTTTTTTTTCACACAGTTACTTTGATATATATAAATATGCAATCCCGTGTCTCTAAGAAAAAGTGGGGAATAATTCTTTTTATAAAATATTTTTACGACATTTTCACTTTACATAGATTTTAATTAATTAGGAAATATTGGACAAAAACGGATGCTTGTTTTGAATTTTACTGCATATGTAAAATGCAATTAATTAATAATGTCTGGAGTCATGATTAATTAAGACCTACAACTTTTTTTTATTACCCGATTGAATCATCTGTTATGCCTGTCCTAATTTGTCAAATTAATGAATTTTTTTTTCTCTTCATGAGTAAGATGGAATAAAGTTATCTTAAGGGGCCGGTAAGGTAGAACAGTTACCGACATTAGTTTTTTTGAAATAATTAATTGTGTTGTTAATATAAAAATTTGAATTTTATTTCATCCACTCCGTAATTAAATTTTGCGTCGATTAAAAAAAAAATTTTGTAAATAGTTCAACATTTACTAGGAAAAAAGTTGGAATTCCCGATTTTAATAGGCAATTTTAGAAAATCGAACTTTTTACCTAGTAAATTTTGAGCTATTTACGAATTTTTTTTTTAATCGTCGCAGAATTAAATTACTGAGTAGATGAAATAAAATTTAAATTTTTATATTAACAACAAAATTAAATATTTCAATAAAACTAATGTCGGTAACTGTTCTACCTAACCAACCCGTTATTAAGAATAAATCTCCGTAATTAAGCAAGATATAAGTTTTCGAAGACAAGAGTTCAATATTGGATATTTAAATATTTCACGAATAAAACAATTAATAATAAGTAAACTAAAGCTTTAATAAGAAAAAAATAAAATTTGTTTTATTGAAGCATTTAATTCTTCGTAAAATCTGCAAGTTATGAATGGAAACTTGAATGCTCGTATACTCGTGAATATTTTCATTCATGAACCGTCGCGTCGGTATACATATATATATATATATATTTCTTTTCAAATATAACCGGGTAAACCGGGGAAAGAATTCCTTCAAAATAAAATATGCCAATCTATGGAACTCTTTACCACCCTGCTATCGCGATTTACCATCATTTTCCCAATTTAAGAGAATCATAAAAATATACCTCTCTAAACAGAATGCATTGAATTAGCACAGACGCTGTGTATACTTAGTCATTAAACTTAGTCATTAAAAAAAAAAAAAAAAAAAAAATTTATTAATCACTATTATTATCACTGTTATTATATTTAAAAGATTTTAACTTATATTTACTATATTAACTATATATTTACTTATTTGTTGACTAATTTTAAATTCAGTTTTAAAATTTTATAATTTAAATTGACTTATATTTACTTATAATTTACTTATATTTACATTTATATAGATTCTTTATTTTATTTTATTTAATAAAATTCAATTATATTATATTCACATATATTTATAACAATGTAATTACTGATATTAACTATGTAAAACTGGAGTGTTACTGTATTTTGATCTTTTTCAAATAAATTCAATAATAAAAAATAAAAAAAAAAAAAACAAACAAACAATATTATACATGATAAATACTAGTGGTTAATAATTTAATTCGAATTTTTTTTGGGATCACAACATAATTTTATCACGTCATTGTTTTTTTTTTTGATTAATGATTTGATGATGTTCAGGATAGGACAAATATAAAAATATAAATAAAAAGCTTTTGGGATTTATAAATAACTGTATGTACGGATAATAAATTTTTACTTACATGTAATTTTAATTTTTTTTTTTGGAAGTCACTTTTGTCTTAAAATAAGGTATTTGAAAATTTTTACACTAACTGTAGGTACTTTGTGAACTCATTGTTTCACTCAATGTTTGCCAAGTATTTAGTTTTACTTTAGTTAAAATATAAATTGTACTAATTTTTTTTTTATTATTTAAAAAAAATAATAATGTAGTTAAGTACTATCTCACTAATTGCAGGAACTTTATAAACTCACTTTTACACTTCAGGTATATTATTTTATTTTATTTATAATATAAATATTTTTATACCTATATTTTTTTTAAAAAGAGATTTGAAAAAGACAACTGCACAGTTTGAGAGTTTGTTTTAGAATAAGAATAAAAGGTCCCCAAGGATGATACTTTTCACCTTAATATAGCTAAAAATTCATGCCTATTAAAGATTTTCAAATTTATTGATATAATACACCTTAACCGCATATTGTCAATATTCAAAAATCGTATTACAGAGGGGATTATTTAACTTTCGCGATTTTACGTTTATTTTAGATAAAAGGGGGTTTAAAATGGATTTATCGATGAGCGACTAAATAAAAATAAGACTAGCAATATCGTAAAATATAATAAGGCGTTCGATCGGCTCTTAAAAATTTCGATTACAAAATTCATGTAAACAAGAAATTTATAAAACTAATTTTCTTTGCTAAACAAATAAACAAAAGAATTTTTATTTAGTTAAGCCCAAAAAGGTCAATCAATCACTTAAATTAATTCAGAAAAATTAAAAAAAGCAATCAATTCAAAAATCAAGTAAATTTTCTTTTTGTTTTACTTTATTAAAATAGCCCATATATATATGTATGGTTATTAAAAAATGCATAAAATCTTTTTCTCAAGAACCAAAACTATAAAAAATGCACTGCAAGAGAAATGCTGATTAAGCTTTTATTCTAATATGAAAACATTTGACCCTCTTATTATGAATTTTTTTATGCATTATTTTATTTTAAAGTTTATGAGTCTGTACATGACTGTGAACTTAAAAATTTCTTAGTCTGTAAAAACATCTTGTTTAACCAACATTTAATAAAAAGGGCATATTGTAAATCGTTAAGAAAGTAATAATATAAAAGTGAATATTTTTAACAGTGAAAATGCATTTTCGCGAAATTTTAAAATTGATGCTTTAAATAATTGCAATGTTAAATTACATGAAAGGTATAGGAAATTATACTGTTTTTTTTTAAATTTATGTTATATAATGTTCGATAATTCAATACTTTTTTTTATATATGCAGTTGTTATTTTATGTGACGAAGGGTTTATTGTGTCCAATAACACATGTTCAAGGCTGAAAAGCCTAGGCAAGAGGTGTAATTTCTCAACAGATTATTGATAGAAACTTAAATTTGGCTGATACAACACCGCTTATTTTATTTATAATAACAATAGCTATGATAATATTTTTTGTTGCACAAATTTAAGACTCGTGGTGATATTCAAAACCCTATTGATGTGTGCAAAACCCTATTGTGCTTTTTATAATAATATTATACCTGAAGAACTTATTGGTAGAATAAAGCTTTAGTTCTTATAAGAATTTAATATAAGGTATATTATATACATAGTTTTTTTTTTAATCTATTTACCTTTTCAATAACCGTGTATAATTTTACGATAAAATAAAATTATTTTAAGTTACGCGTGTTAAAAATAAATAAGTCTAAGTTTGGATAAACGTATTTGTCTCTTCTAACTTTAAAAAATTACATAAAATTATATATATGTAATCTTTAGTTAACAAAAAGAAAATTTTGTTTTTTTTTTTACTTTGAGTAGTTTGGGAATTACATATAGATAGTAGTTTTTGAAAAAAAGTTAAATTTTACGCTGTTATACTGTAGTATAAAGTATTAAATTTTGTTTATGAGAGATCAATATTTTTTTTTTGGGGAATATATACGTGTAAATTTTAAGAACTTTATTACTAACAAATTTTTAAGTCATAATTTTATGAAAATTGCTTTAGATTAAATTTTTTTTTTAAATCTAACTTACTAAAACGAGGTTTTTGAGTTCTAAGCACTTATCTATTTAGCTACTAATATGACATCTATAATCTATGTTATTAAAAATTAATAACGTAAGCACACTAATGATTATATATTTTGACACATATATTTGACAAACGCATTTTTATATGCATCTTTTATACCCCTCCTATTTTGTACACTTTCTGTTGTTGACATACAAGCAAGTAATAATTGTTTGAATTATGGCCTCAAAAAAATTGCAAAAACATTTTCTTGATTTTATGGTGGTAGATCTATATTTTTGGTAAGTAAAGTTTTTTTTTTTTAAATTATTTATGTATTTTATTTGTTTTAATATCATTTTAATCTTTTATTACAGGAATTAATGGCTGCATGGAAGGAGAATTAGTAAAAAACAGAGTATGCGTTAAAGCATTGAGCCTAGGAGAATACTGCACGGTCCCACTAAGTTTTTATTTTTCAAAACACGCAATTTGCAATGCAACATGCAAATGCAAGGAGCAATTCATCAAGGTGGATTACAGGTTCATCCATGCTGATGACGTTTATGTGAACAAATTCCCTACATGGATTTATTGGACTGTTGCTATTTTTGGGGATATCGGGGTATCGTCATTGAAATGGTCACTTACAAGATGTATAAAAGAAGGAGTGCTCGAGTTAACACAAATGATTATTTAGTCGATGCTTTGACAAGTAGCACACCGGTGCACCCATATGCTGTTTCCTCAATTGGAGTGTAAATTTATTTAATGAAACTTAATTTTTGATTAAAATAAGATCTATTTTTATAAAATATTTAATGAATAAACTTTTTTTTTACCTAATTACTAATTGGTTTTTATTTTATCCCTTTATTTTAACTTTTACTAAATATTTTACTTGGTAGAGGATATTTGTTATTGGATTGGTTTATGAAGATAATACTATTAAATTTTGTATGGATAAATATATAAATTAATAGTTTTTTTTTACAATCAATATATAATTCTTTTAAAACTAATACACTTTTAAATATATAACTTATATACTTTCTGAATACAGATATTTTTGCTATATACAATGAACTAAGTATATTTTGCTTGTTCTTAAATAAATTAATCAAATTTAAACATAAATTTTGCATAAAAATTCCATACCGATAATAATTTCTTCCAAAAATTTTTTATCACACTTTAATGTGTATTAATGTTCTTGAATTTTTTTTAATCTCACTAAGTTTTTACAATAAAAAAAAGAAAAAGATTTTATACAACACATATTTGCAGATAAATAATATTGAAAATTTCACAATGTAATCATAAGTCCAATAGACTAACTTTAGTTTTTCTTTTGTCATCAATAATAATTTGAACTTTTTGCACTACACCGATTTCAACGCTATTTAACTATTTTGGCCCTGAAATATAGAATTTCCTTGATCGATAATTATTAGTGCTACTTTGTACTAATTTTACGCTTGTCTGAGATCTATTGAATGGAAATTTAATTGTTTGTATCATTGATCCTGTAAAAAGTATTCTGGGGTCAAAATTTTTTTTAAACTCTGCATGCGCGAGAAAAACTAAATATACGCTCTATGTGACCTTGATTTTGGGTTTTAATATCTCCGTAGCAGAAAAAAAGTTTTCTACCTAACTGGTCTCAAAAAACTTCATTTCTTATGTACTTTTAATGTATCAAAACATGTTTTTGGGATTTTCACTTTTCAACGCGCTATATTCAAAAAAGTGATTTTTTAAACATTCAAAAAAATAATTGCTTTATTTTATCACTTTGAAATTTTAAAAATGGCCTCAGACTAAAAAATGTATAAAAACTTCTTACTGAAGTCAGATTTTACTTACAACCCTTTAAATGCCCCTAAAATAGGGGTAATAAGGGTGAAAAAGGGGCTAAAACAAAAATGACGGAAAAATCAATAAAAAAATTAAAAAATGATACCAAAAAACATTTAAATTTACTTTTTTATGCAAAAAACTTGTTTTAGCTCCATATCGGTTCTAATAGGTAAATTATACTCCTAATTCTATATTTTGAATTTGTTTTAAGCCAAAACGCTTCTATGAGCATTAAAATAGGGGTAATCGGGGCTAAATAGAATAAATTGCTTTGAATATTTATCGTGGATAACTTTTATGCACTTAAAAATTACCCTTAAAAGGTAAATAGGGGTGGTTTTTAAGGTGGTTTTTAGAAAGTACAAGTTTATCTATTTTTTTCTTTCAAATTGGTCCATATAGGAAAATTTTATTGCTGAATTCAAAGCTTATGATAGTATCAAGCAAAAAACCTTTGATAACATATAAATAGAGGTGAAGGGGGTGAAATGGGACACATAATGTGTATATTATAAACACAAAATGATACAAAGCTTAAAAATTCTGAAGAACCTTTTTATGTATATACTATTATAAATAGTTTTACATGCAGAATTACTACTATATCAAGACTATATATACGCCTGAATAGAACCATCCTATGTAATATTTTTATACATAGAATAAAATAAGGTTCATAAGAATTTTTAAGCTTTGTGTCATTTTGTGCTTATTATATACACTGTATGTGCCTCATTTCGCCCCCTTTACCTCTATTGATATGCTAACAAAAGAGTTTTCGCTTGATATTATTATCAGCTTTGAATTCAGCGATACAATTTACCTATATGGACCAATTTGAAAGAAAAAAATAGGTATACTTGTACTTTTTAAAAACCATCCCTATTTACCTTTTAACGATAATTTTTAAGGACATAAAAGTTTTTTACCTTTTTTACCTATTTACCTTTTAAAGGTAATTTTTAAGGCCATAAAAGTTACCTAAAGTATATAAAGTAGGAAAGTTTACCTAAAAGCATAATATGATAAATACTCTAAGCAATTCATAAATTTTGTTTCCTATATATAAGAATTATAAATTCTATATGTTCCACTTATTACCCCTATTTTAATGCTCATAAAAGCGTTTTAGTTTAAAACAAATTCAAAATATAGAATTAGAAGTAAAATTTACCTATTAGAACCGATTTGGAGTTAAAACAAACATTATTTAAAATTTTTGGGAAAAACTACCCCTACTTGCAATATAAGGGTTGAAATTCAATTAAATTTTCCATATACCTAAAAAATGTAAGTTTTTTGCATAAAAAATTAAATTTAAATGTTTTTTGTATCATTTTTTTATTTTTTTATTGATTTTTCCATCATTTTTATTTTAGCCCCTTTTTCACCCTCATTACCCCTATTTTAGGGGCATTTAAAGGGTTGTAAGTAAAATCTGACTTCAGATTCGGTAAGAGCATGAAATTTTACTTAAAAGCATATAGTTAAAAAGCCTCTATCTATAATGGAACCTATTTTTTTTAATGATTTTCCGTTAACGACCGCTTTGTCGTAAATGCGGGTTAATAAATGGGTTTAAAAATATACAATTATGTAAAATATTATCTAAAATATACTTATCATTAATAAAAGACCAAGCTTTTATACATTTTTTAGTCTGAGGCCATTTTTAAAATTTCAAAGTGATAAAATAAAGCAATTATTTTTTTTTAATTTTTGAAAAATCACTTTTTTGAATATAGCGCGACGAAAAGTGGAAATCCCAAAAAAATGATTTGATACATTAAAAGTACATAAGAAATGAAGTTTTTTGAGACCAGTTAAGTAGAAAACTTTTTTTCTGCTACGGAGATATTAAAGCCCAAAATCAAGGTCACATATAGCGTAAATTTAGATTTTCTCGCGCATGCGCAGTTTAAAAAAAAAATTTTGACCCCAGAATCGGATTCTACGGGAAATTTCCTATGAGGCCCTAATAGGAAATGTTTTTTTATCAAAAAATAAGCGTTTACGATAAAAAATAGGAAAAACATGCTTTTTTAAAAATTGAATCTGAACAAAAATGAAAAAAGTTCATACAGCTGTCAAAAAGAGAGGATTGGATCAAGAGGACTAAAAATTTGGGAAATTTACCATTTTTAGTTATATTTTTGAACGAAATCGGTTTGGGGTTGATTTGTCGACCCACCCATACACTTTATATACAGTTGAGATATAATAACCCATATTTGAGAAAGTCGAGTCCTGGAACGAGCAAAAACTTGGTTATTTGAGCAAGTACGTGCCTCCAATTAAACAGTCTGAATCCTTTGACTTTTGTTGGGTGACCTGGTATGATATTTGTGGTCATTCGTATTATAACATTCTGGTTTAATGGTAAAAAGTATTACCTGTGGTCTTGAAATTGGTTAGATGAGGATCGGAAACCCAGATACACCAATTCCATTTACAAAATATACGAACCCTATTGAATTCAATAAATAAAGTTTTTTTTGCCTACATTGGAAATCTAAACTTGAAGCATTAATGGAAAGACATATCTACCTCTATTAGATGAGTCACCTAGGATAAATTGAGAATTTGCATAGCGCTTTATAAATTTTTGAATCCTAAAAATGAAAAGTATAATATTATTGTATTATATATTTTTATATTTTTATTAAAAATCTAGCACTTACTTTATTGAACAAATTTGATAATCCTAATCATTATTTTAGCCTTCAGATAAAAGTCCTGATTCAATCATGACTTAGCCCAAACACACACAGTTGACTCATTTGTAAGACCTAAAATTTAATTAAAAAACAACAAACCAGATTTTTTTTCATAATAATATTTTCAATTTTTTTATTTGTACTTACTAATTTATACTTTATTTGTTGATATATTTCTTGTTTTTGAACAAATTAATACTTCTAAATTTATGATCATATATTAAAAAACAACAACTTGTTAATAAACACATAACTTTATTAAATAAACACAGGTTGCTCTATGCAAATGGAATTTCTTCAGGCAACATAAAAGAAAAAAAATGGGAAGTTGTTCTTCTCTCTCGGTTTCATGCAAGTGTGTTTGTCGAAATTATTAATATGTTTAAGTTTATGAATTTTGACCTACATTAGCTACTGGGAGAATATTTTTATGAACCTTTAGCTCTATATATATATATTAATCAGAAAAATAGTTATGGATAAAAATAAACAATGGGATTTGGAGGTCAAGCACCAGCTGTTGCACAGCTAATCAAGTTACTCGACATATGGTGGTCACATCGACCACACGACGTGTTTCGGAATGCCATAGTATTTATTTATTTATTTATATATATTTATATTTATTTTATTATATATTTTTTTTTATTTAAAAAAATAATAATTCTTATGCTCGGATTTTGCATCTTAAAAGTATATAAATTTCACTCATTATTATTTTCAAAAATCGAAAATGTAATATTTGCACATAGCAAACGCCCAGTTAGAGGGGCTGTTTTATTGTAAACTTTTAGGACCGTGATCCAAATCTTAAGATGGAGTACGGGTTAACTGGCAGAAGGATTATTGTATGCCTTGTTAACGGATTTGTGTATAATTTTTTTAAAAAAATGAACAAGTAAAAAAAAGAGTAGTCAAATCATAATTTTTTTTCAATATTTTATATGATAGGGTTTTACTAAATAAAAACCCATATATGTATTGTAATTTTTTTTTATTTAGAATATAATATAGATTAAATTAATATTACAGAAATATTTTTTTTTTATATACTACATACTTATAATAATAAAATTGCCAATAAAAAGGGGTGTCAACATGGTACTAATTTTACTTGTTTCATATAGTCTAATTTTCACTGAAAGGAGTTTAATATTCTTATTATTATTTTTTGCTTTTAACACCCATCACACTGAAACTATAGATTTATTTTTTAAGATTTTATTTTTCTAAAAATTTTACTGACAACCGATCCATAAAATGAGAAAAGAATAAACAAAACATGAATATACTTTGACTACAAATCATAAATTTATACATTAAATATGGATCTTTAAAAAAAAAGTAAGCTCAATATAAATATCCAAATATTTCATTTGACGACAATGACATCTCTGAATTTAATCATCGACTTTGAATTTCATACATGGTCACTGCAAATCTTATGTAGTTTTATCGATGGTTTTAACTTCAAAACACCCAAAATATTTTTTTTTGTTGTTCTTTCTAACATCTAGATTTGCCCTTACTTTGGAACTATTTTACCTGTAAAAAGAATTTATCTATTGTTAAGACAGATCTAGATACTGCTTTTTTTGGTACACAAGTACATTACCTCTTAATCCAAAACTCCAAGCATGGGTTTCTTCCGCGACCCGTAAGTGCCAAAACAAGATCCTGGATGGGAAAGAGAGCTGTCTGGCTAAGTGCCGTACACGAGTGTCCACAGCTTATTCTGTGCATGTACAATACCTGTGCACGAGCGGGTGTCTTCAGCAAACTCTAGAAAAGAGCCAGACTAGTCCTAATCAGCAAGGGTAAAGGGGACCCAAGGGTGCCAAACTATTGGCGTTCTTTGGGATTACTGGACACAGCCGGAAAAAATTACGAAAAGATGCTGCAACCACGGATACTGAGAGCTGTAGAAACTGCAGGAGACCTTTCTCCCCGACAATACGGGTTCCGCCGAGGGAAGTCAACTATCGATGCCATAAGCAGCATCACCCGTGTAATTAAAAATGAACATACAGGCAATCACTACTCTAGAAAAATCACGCTACTAATGACCTTAGATGTAAAGAATGCCTTTAATTCGGCAAGGTGGAGTGACGTTATGGAGGGGCTAAGGAACTTCCAGGTGCCAAAATATCTGCGAAGAATCATCAGCAGTTACCTGAGCGATGGAGATATAATATTTGAAACTGCGCAAGGGACAAGATGAGGAGAGTAAGTGCAGGAGCAGTCCAAGGATCGGTCCTCGGGCCGGATCTATGGAACATCATGTACGATCAGGTACTTAGGCTCCCAAAGCCGGAGGATACTTTTACCGTCGGGTATGCTGATGATTTGGTTCTAGTTATCCAGGCAAAAGATGTACAAACTGCCGAAGAGAAACTGAACCAGGCAATGCACGGAGTCAATTACTGGATAGAAGACCAAGGTCTAAATCTTGCGACGGCGAAAACTGAGATTGTCCTATACACCGGTAAACATATTCAAACCATCATCCCAATAATTATTGGGGGGGATAGGATAAAAACGAAGGATTACTTAAAGTTTTTGGGAGTGCTGCTGGATACGAAACTGACGTTTAAGGCACAGATTCTGAGAAGCACGGAGAAGGCTGCCAGGCTCACTGCTGCGCTAAGCAGGCTCATGAGAAATACATTTGGACCTAAGACTGGAAAGAGCAGGCTTCTTCTGTCGGTCACCCACTCAATACTCCTGTATGGTGCAGAAGTATGGGCTGGTCGTATAAAGAAAGTCAGTTATGCGTCTAAACTTACGAGCGTCCAGAGGCAAGGAACCCTGCGAATCTCCTGTGCCTATTGCACAGTGTCCTTGGAGGCATAGTTATCGCCAGGGTAATCCCAATAGATCTGCTTGCTCTTGAGAGACAGTATATCTATCTGAACAAAGAGAGGGGAGGCATTGACAGCGCAAAGTATGGTCCGAAATAAGCCAGTATGTGGAGTACATACTTCGCACCAAAGAACCTGAAGTCCAAGGTATAGGCTAATATTGGGACGTACTGCGGTTATCCAGATGTTTGCAGGTATTGCACTAATATACAATCATTCCTGCACTTATTTTTAATACCGCAATCACTCGAAGATGGTAGGATAATAATTGATTATTTATTCAATTATTTTAATATTTATATATTTATTTATTACCTTCTCTTTTGACGATAATAGGAATAATGACGATAATGACTTATATTTCAACCAACATATATTTTATTGAAGATGACAGCACAAAAAACGAAATTTGAATCAGATGGAACGACGGAGTCCTTAACCAGACTGCTAAATACAATTCTAAATTGTTATTAATTTATAAAAAATATTTAATTTTTTTTTAATTCAATTCTAACACTTTCAAAAATATAATATTGTCACTAATATATAAACAATTTATGTAATATTTTAAATTTAATTCTAAATTGTTATAAATTTATAAAAAAATATGTAATTTTTTTTTTTTAAATTGAATTCTATATTGTTATCAATTTAAAAGAAATATTTGTTATTTTGTTTAAAATTCAATTCTTAGAATATAATATTTATAAAAAATACATATGTGAATCATTTTAAAATCAATTCTTATAATTTTGTTATTAATTTTAAAAAAACACATTTGTACGTATCCTTTTTACTAGTGTGGTCATTTTTGCACTTTTATGAATATACAAGTACAAGATTATGTTTGACCGGATAAACGTACTAAGGTAGCAGATTATAATTGTAGGGAAAAAAAATCAATTTTCTGTTTATTGTTTTTTTGGGTTCAAAATCATCTTAAGATTATGGAAAAAAAATTTTATAATGATATCCTGAATAATAAAGAAGTTTCAGAAGATTAAGCGAGGCACCACGAAAGACGTAAGATACAGAATTCTAAACTATAAACGCGTTTTTCTTGAAACAACATTTTTCGAATTTGCGGGCACGAAAACTCAAAAAATAATTAAAATAAGATATCTTCCTCATTTTTTGACTATACTTTTAAAATACAATTATCTTCTGCATTGATGGAATTGTTTTTCGAAAAAATAAGCCAATTTTATTTTATTGCAAAAAAAAAATTTAATAATTTTCACAATTTTCCATTTTCCGAAAATTGAATCCATCAATCTAGAAGAAAAATGTTTCACAAACATATAAAATTTAATTTAGTATGGTTAAGAACCAGTTGGAATCATGCCCGCAATCAAAAGTGAGGCCTAACGTTGAGCACCTGTATTCGGCGACATTTTGAAAATAAAAAAAAAATTTTTTTTTAAAATGTTTAGTAAATTATAATCTAATGAAGTGCCAATTTTGAAAAAAATATTTCAATTATCTCTACTCGAAAACCTATCCAGAAAAAGTAACGTTTTTTTGTTCTCCAATTGTATTTGCCACCTTAATTAAGGACCAAATATACCCCATATTTTTTGCCAAATGTATGTAAGAATATCTCGACCAACATTATCTTTTATGATAACTACGTTTAGACTTATATTTTGGTTAACCATCAGTTTATTATTATTACACAAAGTTGAGACATACAAATAAAGATATTAACATGTTTCATATTGCTTAGATATTACCTCAAACTTATTATAAAAGATATTATTACGTTTTACACATAAAAAGTCTAGACACATTAATGAAGATACTACCCTAGCCTTATTATAAAAGATATTATCACGTTTTACATTGATAACATAACATATAAAAAGTCTAGACACATAAATAAAGATATTAATTTAAGCTTATATTATCACATTTCACATTGATAACTTAACACATAAAAAGTTTATTATTATTAAATATGTCTAGACACATAAGTAAAGCATTAGCATTATTATTTTCAGTTGTATATCGTAGACCAAATGGTGCAACCCTTGATGATTTTGGGTGTGTGCTTGATGGCTTTTTATCAGTCAAAGAGTACTCTCACATTCTTATCATGGGTGATTTCAATTATGATATTGCAGATGAATATAAAGGTCTTCCCCTTTTAGAGTTTCCACAAGATCTAGGTTTGATTATCTGTCCAACTGAGTATACCCATTCAGTTAATAACAGTCGGTCAAAACTAGATATTGTCCTAAAAAAAACTCTCTCAAATATTATAAATTGGAAATTGTCACCTACACCGCTCTTTGCTGGCCACCATGTTATAACATTTACTTATAAATTTGAAAAAACTACTCTACCTCCTCGCTACAAAATTACACGTTCGTTCAAAAACTGTAATTTTCATCTACTTAGTATGGATTAAGAACGCAATTTAGAATCACTTGACCAGTCTGATTCTTCTGAGCCATCTACTATTACAAATAATTTTCTAACCTCTTGTAATAAAATATTAAACGTACACGCACCTGAATTTAGAAATGTAATAAAGAAGCCTAAGACTTTTGAGCTAGACTCTAATTTAAAACAACAATTTAAAACTCGTGATAAATTTTATAAAAGGTTTTTAAATACTGGTGATGATTCATATCTATTACTTTATCGTAATATGCGTGCTGAACTCAAAGAAGAGGTTAGAAAAAGGAAAGACGAGTTTATAAACGTAATTTAGAGAATTCGGTAAATTCTTCCACTTTATGGCATATTTTTGATTCCATTGGTCTTACTTCAACTACTTATCCCTCTCCATTACAATTTTTTTCTGCCTCAGAAATAAATACATATTTTTCAAAAATAAGTGTGTCCTCACCATCTTCTTTAGAACTTCCAAATTTTTCACATACAATTGATGTAATTACTTCATTCACACTTTCTCCTGTAACATCTGAACAAGTGTCCAAGACCTTAACAAAAATATTACCTAAATGCAAAGGTCGTAGTCCTGATAATTTCAATCTTAGACTTTACAATGACTTAATACATGTCCTGCTAAATTATATAACCTTTTTATTTAATTCTTCTATAAAAAATGCTAAATTTCCGAATTGTTGGAAATCAGTATTTATTTATGCCTTAAGCAAGATACCTTGACCATTATCTCCTTCAGACACACGTCCTGTTGCCAACATATCACACCTTGCTAAGGCTTTAGAAAGATTAATTGTAGATCAAGTAGTTGCCTACTTAGAAAGTAATAATCTGATCAATGAGCATCAGTCTGGCTACAGGAAAAATTTCAGTACCCAGACTGTCTTATTGAATCTTACTGATATAATTAGACGTGGTGTTGAACAAGGTTTAGTCACAATTCTGTTAATCTTTGATTCTAGTAAAGCTTTCGATACTATTGATCACTCTATCTTACTAAAAAGGTTATATAATCTCGGATTTACCCATCACACGCTACAATGGTTTCATGACTATTTGCTATTTCGTCAACAGGCAGTGATTGATTCAGATGGTAACCCAACCTATTTTATAACAACTAGTTCGGGTGTTCCTCAAGGATCCGTTTTAGGTCCAATTTTGTTCTTAATTTATATGGATTCAATCTTAAACTGCATAAATTATTGTTATTATGAATTGTTTGTTAACGATTTACAAATTTTCATTCAAAGTAAGCCTTCTTCCTTTAATAATGCTATACTACAAATGCAGAGTGATGTCAATGCTATAGTGAAATGGACAGCAGATAATCATTTAAGACTTAATCCTAATAAGATAAAAGCAATAAAATTTGGTACGTCTATTCAATTAAATAAACTTAATGATGAAGATATCTCTTCTATTATTGTCTCCAATGTTACTATAGATTATTCCTCTTCAGTTCTAAATCTGGGTGTCATATTAACACCTACTTTAAACTGGTCCTTGCACATAATGAAACTGTCAAAATCAATGCATTTTGCTTTGCACAGATTACGACTAAAATCCAGGCTTTTATCTTATGGTCTTCGTAAATTATTGGTAACTTCTCTAATTACTCCCTTTTTTGATTATTGTTGTCTAGTTAATGATGCTTTCTATGCTACTCTTATGGACAAAGTTGAAAGGATATTAAACTTAGCAATACGGTTTATTTTTGGAGTGGGAAGATATGAGCAAGTTTCAATAACTTCATTAAGGAATATATATATATATACATATAATATATATAATAATAATATATATATAATATACATATCCGAATTCCTACCACTTACTTTTTCCCTGCCCAGTTCATATCAAACAGGTTTCTATAAAAACTCATTCTTTATAACAGCCATTAACGAATGGAATAATTTACCTTTTACTTTAAAAGCTTATACATGCTTAGAAACATTTAAAACCAATTTGATGAAATATCTATTGTGTATACAAAAAACCCCAATATCTGTCCTTCAATCGGTTTAAAATTTTTACATATTAAAATAGATTATTTTAGTCAAATTTTATATTTTGCAATTATATATTATATATTAAATTCTTTTCTTTGTTATGCAAATTTTATTGTAAAGCTACTACTTATATAGAAATATTTTTGTTCTTATTATATTATTTTATTAATATTGTTATAAAAATTATTATATTATGTATTATGTACTTTTCTAAAATTGTATTCAAATGCGCATTGGCATTGCTTGCGCAAAATTTTTTCTAAAATAAAATAAATAAATAAAGATATTAACATGTCTATATTACCTAGCTGTAATACGTTTTTCCTATTAAAGAAAGTCTAGACAGACAAACATAATACTATCACGTTTTCCCATTACATAAGGTATTGACACACTCTATGCATAATTATTAGAGTTCCATAATATAAATTCCAATAGACAACTCCTCTCTAGAGTCTTACGCCCCTTAGTAACACCAATAAGAATTTCTTATTTTTCCGCCATTATGGAAGCACCCCTAGTAACGTTCCAAAACTTCCCTAACAACACTAATCAAAAACGATGTATTGAACTAACCTGGTTTAAACCCTCCTCCGAGAAAGACTATATTAGTTTATTATTTTATTAATAAAAACAAAGTAATTTAATTGAATTGCTTCCTTTAACCTTTCCGAAAAAAATTCCACGGGATTCAGGAGTATCCTGAATAGCCATCATCATCAATTAAAGGGGTGAAAGCGCACAACATCAAGAAAAAACATTTAACCGAAAGGGTTAAATATATAATACTGCCTTCTGGTGGTTCTCTTTTTAAACTCCGACAATAGTCAGCAATAACTTTAATTTTTTACTGAAATTCAGTTTCTAACCCTTTGGGGGTATGGTAACCGATACTAGAGGTGTTTTAGGGGTTCACTGGTCGTGAAAAAGATTTGCATAAATATTTTTTATTTCATAAAATTAATCATTAACACTTATTTATTTATAATATAATTCATAATATAAATTATAATATTTATTTATTTAATACACATCTATTTATATAATTAAGGGGTATCCCTCATTTTTTTATCGATTTTAAAAAAATTTTCAAATCATTTTTTTTCACTCATTTTATTATTAAAATTAACAAATGTTTGTTTTGATTCCTTACACTATTGTTAATCATTAAGAAAAAAGAAAAAAAAATTATATTTGTCATTTTGTTCATATTATAGAGGGCGTCAAAGTATAGTCTGAAAAAAACGGTTCCCATGATTGCGCCCCTTTAGGACAGCTGAAACTAAAAAACAGAATAGAATTATGTTTTATAGAGTATTCTCTGGAGTTGGTACCAGAATGAGGAAAAAATTTTTTAAATTGACCATTTAATGGGAATTTTAAAAAAAAGTACGATTTTTGAGCCAACAATGGCCCGAAAATCGGCCATAAACTGATTTCTGGTGCATATAAAGCTTAGTCCGAGGTACCAACTCTAACTATAACTTTAATAAAGAAAATGCACCAAGCTTTGTGTCAATTGCTCAATTAGTTTTAGAGATATCGTGGGAACCGTTTTCAAAAAGTCATTTTGAGGAAAACGCGTTTAAAGATTTTTTTTTAGTATTGATTAATATATTTCTATTTTTAAGGTCTATAATACTTGCAAATAACTAGGCATCAGTTCTTGGACCATATATAAGTCTTTCAAAATCCAAATAAGCTTGTTTCTGTTTTTGCAAGGCTTGCTTTTTGACCATACGAGCCTCTTTTTTAGCTAGTTTTCTTGGTTTTTCGATAGATGAGTACGTTTAGAATCGTGTTTGATAGCGTTTTTTTATTTTTTATTTATTTATTTATTTATATCTTTTCATATTTTTATTATTATTAATATAAGATAATATAATAAAATTAAATTAAAAAAAAAAAAAATTATAAAAAAATATTGATATAAAATTATTAATATCTTAATATCTCAAAAACCATATTTTTTTTTTCCCCAAAATTTTGGGTGTGCATTCTTAAGAGGTTTATAAAGAATAAAAAAGAATAAAAAAATTTTCAAAAAAAAAATTTAAGAAATGAGGGATACGCCTTAATACACATCCAATATATTTATATCAATATTTTAACGCGTCAATACAATGTATATAGAAAATGAAGTGCACTGCACAATGTCGGACGAAAGACTGACTTCGTTAGTGCTCCCTCTTCTTTAATATGTAGTAATAAATAAAAGACAATAGAGAGCCCCACTAACTGGGCACCAAAACTCCATACCGATCTCATTGTCACATCTATTTAGCCACCGAAACAAATAACCAAAATATAATTAATCATTATTTTCTTATCTAAAATATATTACATAACACGTCTAATTTTAATAATCCAAGTTTAATAATAAGTAAGTTAATTTATTGTGCAATTCAAAAGCTAAAGGTTTTGTGAATTTATCTGCCAATTGCTCTTTTGAAAGAGCCCACTGAATTTCTACAAAACCGTGTTTAAGATAATCGTTAAGATAATCAGTATAAAAATCTATCATATGACGCAATCTATTGTTACCACTTGTTTTAGTATTATCTCCAGCTGCCGAATAATTACATCAAATAATGAATGGTTTTGATGGTTATTAAGGAGGTTTTATCATTAATTTTAATGAATTGAATAATGCCATCATTTTTTTACTAGCATAACTCATCGCTATACAGGCTGTTATGAAACACGTAGCAGGTATAGATATTTTTTGGATTATATAGCAATATAAACTCCGTGGTATTTTAAAAATATACGAAAAAGGTAAGTTCCCAAAATGGGTATGAGAAAAGTAGAGCGAAATCGTTCTTACCGACAATGGTAAAAGATGTTTTTAAATGCATGCAACGACCACGTTTTTTTGTATTTAAAATTAGAAATTTATAACCCGGTGTTATTATGAATTATATCTGTTGTTGTTGCGTAATAAACAATAAACAAATAAACAATAAACAAATATTCATGTTTATGAATAATTTGGTTAATTATAATTATTAAAATTAGTGTTACGTTGTGTTACTTTTTGTTATTAGCCAATTTTTACAAAATGTTTGTTTTGATAAAATTCATTATTTAGAAAATCTTGCAAGTTAATTATTGGGAAAAAGGTGATAAAAGAAGGATAAAAGTAAGTTTATATTAGTGATAAAAATATCAAATGATTGTCAGATTTAATATTTTACTACTATTACATTTAAAATTATTTAGATGTCGATGGATTATCTTATCAAGAAACTTTAGCATAACTCAACCTGTAACTCAAACAACAAATAATACATTACAAGTATTAACTTCGCCTATTAATGTGCAGTTTTATGTTATTGGAAGTGCTAATGATGTGTTTACAACTGCACAAACAACTCGACCTATTATAGCTCCAAGAGCAACAGCATCTCTACAAGTAGATCCACCTCTTTATAATACAACTGGATTAAAAAAAGGTATTATTTCAAATGAAAAAAATATTATTTTAATTTGTTTTTTAAATTTAATTATGATTTTAGCTGATACAATTCCAATAGCTGGTGCTTTTCATGAGATTAGAGCGATTTGAATAATTTACGAAAAACAGATTCACCTCGTAATAAAAAAATATCAAGAATTCAAAGTTAAAAATTGGATAGTGTAACCTTATCCCAGCTTTATTTATGGTCATATGATCCACTTGAGACTTTGAAGTCGCTTGTAAGCATTTTAAGATCTTTTATTGGAAAAAGTGGAGGTGCTTTAGCAAACCATTTATTTTACAAGAGTTAAGCAAAAAACATCAAATGTCTGTACCAGCTCCAAAATCAGAATATTGTTCCGATGATGATCAATTATTCCTTGAAGATCAGACATCTCGTATTAAATTAAACAGAAAAATATTTGATATATCAAAATCAGTTACAGGAGTTGTTTGTGCTATATTAGGTCAAATAAATGAAAAAAGTACATTTGACGTATGTATTTTTAAATAAACATAACTTTATTATTAAAATTACTATTTTGATTTTTATTTGATAGGTTGAAGATTGGTGTTTTGCAGGCTGTCCTCGACCATTTTCATTAACCAAAAAGTCTTCAGGAAAAATATTATTTTTGTCAGGATTAGAATTAGCGTCAAATAAAAGTAAAGTTTCAATGGAATTGTTATGAGAATGGCCATTAGGATTTGCAGGTAAAAAAAATCTTCAAGAAGAAGAAACATCTAGTAAGGGTTGTTATGGCAGTAAATAGTATCAAAGGTTGTGCTGATGTACATTTAATAAGAGGACTTGTTAGTGGTAGAGCTGAAGATGCTGTTGCAGCCAAACAAATCACTGAAAGAACAAAGCGACTTGATGATTTTCTTGAAAATTTAGGGCAAACTTATGTTACAATAATGCCTGGTCAATTTGACATAACAACTTTTTATGATGCCTCAAAGGCCAATGCATCCAGGTTATTTTCCAAAATCAAGAAGGTACAGAAGTAAATATTTTATTTTTAAATTCAATTTAATTTGAAATATTTTATCAGACTTGCTACCATACAATGAGTTACTAAAAAAAAATTGATAATAGAATAATCGTTGGAACAAGTTGACAACCAATACAAGATATGTTAAAAGTTTGTGGATTAAATAATTTAGAACCAATCGATTGTTTAGAAAAAACTTTAGAATGGAGACATTTAAGTCCTATAGGACCTGACACAATACCTTAATTAACTTTTCATAAAAATGATCCTTTCATTTTAAAAAAATGTCCAGATATTTCTTAAAACATGGAAAAATTTGACACAAAACTTTATACAGATTGTTTTTAATTAAAGTTTTAAAAAGTGTTAAAATTATTATTAAAATATTTATATTTTAAAAATTAGTTTTATATAATGAAGGTTAAATTGTTCATCTAATATGTATACCAAAATTTGCTAGTACTCAAATTGGAGTAATTTTTGATTTAGATACTTTAGATGCTACACCAATATTGTTCGGAAGGATTTAATGTATTATTTAGTTTAAATTTTTTTGTTATATATTTGTGTTAATATTTTTTAATGTAAAATCAAAATACATTAAATGAAAATATTTAAAATACTGAAAATAATTGTAATATATTTTTGTACAAATAAAAAAATTTACAACTTTTAAACTTTATATTTTTTTTTATTGCAAAAATTGTATTAACATTCATTGCTTAAAATTTAAAACTTTTTACAAAATATTATATATAATTGGTAAACGAAATAAAAAATTTTGGTTGATAAATGATTTAGGTTTAAATTTAATTAAATTTATTCCAATTTCATGGGGATACTCAATAACTGTATTAAAAAAAAAAATGGAAAAGTAATATTTATTCAGTAAAAAAATTATTAAAAATTAGTAAATTTATTTTTAAGTAAGAAATTATTTATACTTTTGTTTTTCTTTGCTGTATAGCCAAAATTTAAGTCTCAAATCTTTGTGATTTATAGCATCATCACGTTTTTCAACAGTCGCTAGCCAAGACCCATCACAATTAATTGCTATTTTAATAACTTCAATATTTACAATTTTTAAATCTCTTTCATCAGTTATGATATTTTGATCAGTTATGTTCAACTACAGTTTAAATTTTAATTAATCAAAAAAATAAATAAATGACTTTAGTATAATTCTAACAATGCATTTTTAAATTTACTAACATTATGTAATAAATTTTTATTAATTGTATTAAAAAATTGAATATGGCCTGTTCGAGTATTCAGTACTAAACTATTAGTTAATGGATCTAAGACAAGACCAGCAGGAAATAACTGTTCGACGGAATCATCAAAGCTTAGTGTAAAATTTTGTATCGTTGATATAATTTGTCTTTGTGCATTCATAATAGTTATTCCTAATCAAAAATTTATTGGTTAATAAAAAAATATATAAATATTATAACTTTAGTTTTAAAATTAATAACATTATCTAAAGTAGATATTGCTATGTGCACATTTTCTGGTGCTATTTGCTAAATATCTAATAGGGGCAGCTAATCGAGGAAGGAATGCTTTATTTTGTGGATTTGATAAAAGCCATTTCACCAGTACTCTTTCGCTACCTCCAGTATACATGTAACCACCTATGAACAAAATTTAATAAGTAATTTCAATTTTAATTGGCTAATACAAAAATTAAATTAGAAATTAAATTATATTTACATGACTGGCTAAAAATAATATTTCTAGCTGGCAATGTGTGCCAGTGATAGGTGGTCTTCACTGGATACAAATCTAACAAAGTTCTCCATATTAAAACTCTCTCACTAACATCTCCAGTGGCCACACGCTCTTCTTCTGGGTGGCCACATATAGTCGAAAATTCTCTTTCCGTTTTATGCCTAATATTGTTAAAAATAATATAAATGAATATTTAAAAAATTACAAAAAGATTTGAATAATTACCTTCAAAATTTAAGGCGTTGGGTAGGATCAAATATGTAATTGTACAATCCACAATTACGTGCCACCCCAATAAGATTTTCTCCATAATTAGAAATAATATCAATATAATAATATTCATTTACTATTCTAAAAATAATAAAATTATTTTTGAATACAATATACAATGTAGTACAGGATGGAATTTTATCCTGACTGTTGTATCTATAACTGTTACATTGTATTCAATAAATGCAACGATAATTATGTAGGGATTATAGGTAAAATATGAAGTTAGAAATGTTAAGAAGACACTTCAATATCAAATGATTTTTTTTATTGCAGGTTTCTTACGTACAGTTTATCAAATATTATTTTTATAAAATATTTTATGTTTACAAACACATTGTCTTTATTTGAAAAAATAGGTCATACATAAGTATAAATACATTATACTGCAGTTTTTTTTTACATTTTGTCAGTCTGTGTAATTCCATTTCAATGAAATTATACGGATTTTAATGGAATGCGGATGGCATTAAAAGGAATATAACGTGGAATTTTGACTTCTTCCAAACCTGAATCTTAACTTGTTTCAACTGTTTTAGCCCTAATAATACCTTGTGTAACTAGCTTAGCTATCTCGACTGCAATAATTGATTTACCTTGACCAGAACAATTTAATAATGCTGGATCATCACCATAACGTAGTTCAGATACTGGAAGTTCAAGACTTTCAGGTGTATTTGGATCACTACTGCAGACAGCTTGATTATTGGAAGTTTGATGTTTCTGAATGTTATGTCTTATTAAGTAACTATTACGTACAAACGTGCTTCCACAAATGTTACATTTATATGCTGAATTAACAATATGAGTACGAATATGTTTGTTCAATAGAATTTTAGAAGTAAATGTTAAAGAGCATTGTTCACAGACCAATGAATTCTCTGCGAGGTGACTCTGACGATGTACACAAAGGGATTTTTCAGTAGCAAAACGTTTTTGACAAATATCACAAGTAAAAGGACGTTGATCACCAGTGTGAACTCTACTGTGAGTATTCAAACTAGATTTCTGAGTAAAAGTTTTAAAGCATTTTTCACATTTAAATGGTCTTTCACCTGTGTGTACTCTCATATGTACATCTAAATACGGTTTGCGGCTGAAACTTGTCTTGCAAATCGAACACTCATAAGATTTTTCACCTGTTTTAACCTTCATATTTTTGCTATACACAAGTTTAACCGTTTTTAAATTTATTAGCCTTTTTATTTATGATAATAATTATTATTAATTATTATTAATAAACGCAATAACGTTTGTGCTTTGTGTGCTTAATTTTTTACCGTATCACGTACATTATACCAATTATTTAGGAATCGAAAAAACAACAAGGCTTTTGCGCGCGATATTCAAAGAATACAAATCTTAAAGAAATTATTATATGTAAAAATGCTATTTGAAATAATTACATGAAAATAAATAAATTAAGATAAATTAAGATTATTAGAAACATATGCAGTGCTATCTGCAAATGTTTCTAAATTTTTTTTTTGCAAAAGACTAATTTTAAAACAATAATAAATACATTTTTATTAATATACAGATAAATAAAATCATTTATTTACAGATATTCGAATACATAACTTAACTTTCTTTTATATTTATAATACTTTCTGTTTTTAAAAAAAGACTGTTTTCGGCCTTATAGATACAGCTTTTTTGCCCATTATATGCAAAATTATGTTCGCTGCGCTCGTTCGGGCATCCAACTGTGTGCAAAGTCAATACCAATATTTTTTTCCTTGTTTAAAAAATACCTTTTTCAACCCAAACTTAATTTCATTTTCATTTGTATTTTCAATTTTAAAAAATTTGAAAGTATGAGAAAAAATATCGCTTTAATATCTATAAAATAATTTAAATACAAAAAATTAAAAAAAAATGTTTAAGATACCCATCCTATAGGTATTTAATTGTAAAATTAATTTAAATTTTCAAATAATTTGTAATCTTTGTTATATTTAAAGGGTGTTTAAATAAATGAAAAATTATTAATTTTAAAATTTTTTTAATGTTTACAAAAATCAATCTAATAATCGTACATTTTTTATACTCTTATAACATTACATATTAAAGTACAGATAACATATTGGATACAAATTAAAAAATTTTTTTTTGAACTTATAAATGTTCAAAATGCATTCCATTATTTTCAGAGCATATACGGGCTCTTTCATATATGCCTTGCGTTGCTCTTCTTATTTCCTGTGGTTCAAGGCTTGCAAATGCCTGCTGTATTCATAGCCAAGTTAATTCGCGGTCTGTAGTATCTCCTTGATACACAATATTTTTTATTCTCCCCCACAAATAATAGTCGCAGCAATTCAAATCAGGACTCCTGGCTGGCCAAGGAATAGGGCCACCAATACCAATCCAGCGTCCAGGAAAAAGTTGGTTTAAATGTCTTTGAACAGGTCTATAACTATGTGCAGGTGCCCCATCATGCATAAATAGTAGATTATTTATAGTTTCTGCTGGTAGTCCAGCTTCTAAAATTAAACCTGGTAATCTTTCCCTTAAAAAGTCCAAATACAATTCCAACAATTAAGCGTGGTGGAATCTGAATAGGTCCAATCTGAAATGTTTAAAATGTATTGTATCATTTACTTAAGAATAACTTTATTTCATATGTATGAACATTATTTTACAAATTTTACACACCACTTTATCGTTTATTACGGCTGCCCATACATTAATACTCCATCTATTCTGAAATCTTCTCGATCTTGTCAATCTGTAAAACGTCATATAACAGCTTTATATTTCTATTTAAATTCAATTTGAAACGTTTATCTATTTTTTTGTATAACTTGGATAAAAAAAAATATTATAAATGCATGTCCAGGCACAAAAAATAGATTTTTTTTTAATAATAAACATTTTTACAAAACATATTTTTATTACTATTGAAGAATATACAATTGAAGATAAAAGTAAATATTCATTATAAATGGGTACTTTTGACAGGAACTGTATATTTCTAAATTTAATTTTTAAGCCGTTTATTAACACTCAAAGTTTATACTTAAACAAAAGGACGGTGGCAGCATTTTGAACACATATGCTCCAGAAAATTTTTTTGTTAACTTACAATATATGCGTAGTAGACTGTTATTAAAAAAAAATATTATTTATCAGCCTATTAAAAGAAAATAAAGTGCAAATAATTTTTCATTCCGGATAAAAGTGGAGGGGAAATTATACCGTTCCTGAGAAAAGCACCCATATAAACGCCTAATAGCCCGTATTTAATATATATGTTTGATATAAAAAATGATTACGTCTCAGTGTAATAAGAACAGAGTGATTTTTATAAATTTTGAAAAATTTTACCCTTCATTGTAGTCATTCCACGAAACAAAATTTCTTTGATTAAACATGCCATTGTTCGTGAACATACATTCATCGGTATGAAAAATTAGTGCTGACAGATCCATACCATGAACATCCATGAGAGGACGTAAGGCAGATATCGTGTCACAAAATTGACGTCGATTTAGGAAATCTCTTGCTCCCATGAGTGCCTGCACCTTTTGGTAACGATAGGGATTATATCCAAAAAATCTGTAAAAAAAAGTTACAATTTGAAATTAGCGCCATCACAAAAACGTTTAAGGTTAGATGAGAAATTTATGTTGGAAAGACTGTTACTGATGGACTGATGGCAGTGCCCCTCGAAGAAATTAAGTTATAAAAAGAGAGTCAATACATAAATGCATATTTGTTTCGCTTTTTTCGTTTACTTTTATTTATAATGGTAACTTTGGTCCGTGTTTTGTATTTAATTTTAGGGCCAAAGCTAAGACTGTAAACTTACAATAATTAATTAAAATAATAATTGATTTATAAATGAATTAATATATTATGGCGTAAGCTAAGTAAAATTTAATTTAAGAAAATGTTTATAGGAAAGAGATTTATTTTTCTTATAAAACTTTTTCACATATAGCTCACGGGCTGTTATTTAAATATAATTAGCTAATATTTTAATAATTTATTATCTCCAGAAACTGCTTATAACTTGCCAGGCCCAAATTCCGATATCCATTGTATTCTATACATTTCCCTGGTGCAAAAGATAGCGCTGAATCAGCGCTTATTTTCAGCGCTTACTTAATGCAAAATAAATAAATTAGAAATCTTTTAAAAAATTTTGAGGGGAGGTTGGAAGGAGTTCTTTTTAAACTATGGACCCGAAATTGTCCAATTTTTTTCGGAAAAATGACAAATTTTTGAAAAAACAATATTTATAGTTGAAGACGTTTGGGTGGGTTTCCTGGTGTTATGCGCCAACGCCCAATATTTCGTAATTACCTTTAAATGAATGTTCTAAATTATTTTATAAGATTTCAAAATTTGTAATTTTATTATTTAAGCAGTTTTTTTAAATTATGATTTTATTATCATAACACTGGTGGGTAGAGCCTGAATTTAACATCTACATTTCTACATTCCTTCGTAAATGAAAATTGAGGAACCGAAATTGACCACTTTTTGAAAAAAAACGTTTAATTTTTAACAGTAGAAAAAAAAAGCTAATTTCTGTATTTGCATCCAGGATTACGTAAGCTGACTCCAAACTTAATTTTAAAATTTTTTAAATTAAAAATAACAGACCCAATATTGGTCAATTTCTGCAAAAAACCACAGAGATTTTAAAAGCAGAAGATTAGTGTGCTGAATTATAATCCAACAACAGTCCACAAACAAACAAATTGGCCAATTGCGGGTCGGCAAATTTCAATTTTAAAATTTAAGTAGAAAATTCAAGCTCAGTTCACCTAAACCCGTCCCCCCTCCCTACAGTCTTAGGCCATTAATTTTTTTACTTTAACACATTTGGCCAATTTCGGGTCAAAAAATTGGAGTTTTAAAATTTAAGTGTAAAATTCAAGTTCAGCACACCTGAAAACCCCCTGAAATAGTTTAGAACTATTATTTTTACAGTTGTAAAGAATTTAGAATTTTTTCGAAAAAAATTGGCCAATTTCGGGTCCGTTGTTTTAAAAGAACCCCCTCCACCCTCCTTTCAAAAATGTTTAAAAAATTTTTTTTTTAAAATTTAAAAAATAAAAATTTCTAATCCATGATTTAGCGATGATATAGCGCTGAAAATAAGCGCTAATCAGCGCTGTCTTTGGATCAGGAATCCTATGGCTATCCTTCTACAACGTAGAAGTTTTTGGACGTATAACACGTATTTCTTTTCTATACGAGTCCTATAGTTTCAAGAAATTTGTATCAAATTTTATGAAAATTTTTCGTATTAGAAAATTAAAAAAAAAAATTATTGTTTTTCAGTTTGGAACGAATATCTAATTTATCCTACGGGAGTCTATAGTTTTAAGAAATTTATAGACTGCTTACTCACGCAAGTGAATTTTAAATGTGAATTCATATAATTAATTTGTAACAACGCAAAAATTCACATTAAATAAAACTAAAAATTAAAATTCGCGGAATTTAATAAATTTTTAAAGAAAAAAATGAATGAAAAATAAAATTTCAAAATAAAAATTAAATTAAATTACTTACAAACCTTAAGATTTTCCAGACCATGTTTACATTTGTTCCCAATCTTATAGCACACACTCTTGTGCTTAAATTTTGATCTGCTCGAAATGCATTTATCACCAAATTCTCCAATACTTCATCTACCTATAAAATTGAATACACAAAATATTTAAATTTTAAATACAAGAAAATAATTGTGTTTTTATTATTTTGCCTAGGCAATAAACTTACCCTTCTGTGCCGACCTCCGTATTGGTGATTAGGTTTTAAAACCCCTACAGTATTCATTCGTATATTAAGCCTCCTAAATACACGATAATCTGGATACCGTCGAAGTCCTGGATTATCACGCCGGTATAATCTAGCCGCAGTGTAAGTACTGTAATTGTTTCTAACTAAATAATCATACATTAACTTATACTCGGCCAAAACATATTCCCGTTTCCCAAAATCTTCGAGTAGATTATTATAATCATCACGATTAAGATCAACCATTTTGTAAAAATGATTAAATAATTTATTATAATATTTTTAAATTATTAAAAGAATATAAAAATCCTTTAAAATTAAAAAAATATATAAATTTATTGGTTTACAAAATCACTGACAAATGATGCGTACACGATTAACGTTAAAAACGTACTAATGCGAATTTTATATGCCTCTCGATGCCTAAACACACACAAAAAATAAAATATTTAGTATAAAAGCGATTTCTGTATACCTATACCTACAAAAAAAAATAAAATATGTTTAAACGCGCCAAATAAATTCATCTTAAAAGTCAAGAAAATTTACTATACTCGGTAATTCTTAAACGCACAGGTAACTTATTAAGGTTACTGCACTTGTCACATTAATATTAACGTAAAAGTGACTGTCATCATTTTCTTGTATTTTTTAATCATGGTGTAGACCGATCCCTTTGTCTTTCTACCCTGACTTTTTTAATTTTTGCGGGGGAGAGGGAAATATTCTTTTTCTAAGTACCCTTGATTACCTGAGAGTGGGGGGAGAAATGCAATATAAATATGACCTTGATCCAGTCAGTCATAGTTTTATGTGTTAATTTATTCAAAATCATTTTTTCGTCAAATATACATTTGTAAATATTACATTGCGCGGTAGCATAAAGTCATTAGAAGCGGTTATCAGGACATTTATTTCTTTATGGGTATTTTAAACGAGTATTTTGTGTATCTAAAATTTGTTTTTTACTTTAAATAAAAAAAAGTTATTATAAAATTTTGACATTTTTTTTCTTGCTGCCACTCAGTGCATACTTTTTGTAGTTTAAAAAATCTACAATTTTATACAATAATTAAAAACTTAATAAGAAAATAATTAATTGTTATATTATTGTCATGGATAATATGAAAAATAATCAAGGGTTAGATAGAGATGTTAAACACCAAATATATGTGATACGAGCTGTCGAAGAAGAACCAGATATCTGGCAAATTCAACACGGGATACGAAACCTGAATACTAAAATGAAAATTTTTAACCAGATAGGAAGAAGAATGAGCCTAGAATTTAATGATAAGAGGTTTTTAAATGGTAATTGAAAATTCTGTATTCATATTTTTGTTGAATTAGTTAATGTATTTTAAAAACATTTTGTATTATATACGTATATGCGTACCTATTTTTTAAATTTTTGCTTGAAGATTTTCGCAACTTTGTTGAATTTGAAATTTTTTCTTTATGATTTCTCTATTTCTTTTTGTCATTTTATTTCAATGAATAAGTTGCATAATTTTTTGAATCTAATGTTTGTTCATATATTAATATTATTAACTTTTAACTTTATTTTTTTAATCATGAATTTAGTTTTAATTTTTGTCCACAATATACTATATTTAATTATTTTAGTGAATAAATGTAAATTAATTTTTTACAGGGGAAAATGTCAAAAATTTATGGGCTAGCATATATTCCAGCTACAAAAGATCCTATCGCAAGAACCAGCATCGACCTACATATGAATACCACAGTATCCTATTATTTTTGCATCAACATTTCTTAAGAGAAGATGCATTGTTCTTCTTAAATAATATAATAATTGATGAAAATAATAATCAGAACGATATTCAAAATAATAATTAACTTTATCAATAAATATGATAATTTTTAGGAAGTTTCTTCAAGATTTCTAATTAGTATTGGCACAATGTTTTAGAGCAAGTGTGTGGAAACTTTCTTCTTCGCTTACAAATTTAAAGCTGAAAACTAAATGGAAGATTATGATTTCAAGAAAAATTTCATTTAGTGATGCCAATTCTATATCGATAACTTTCATACAGACAAATTTTAGCCTAGTGCAGACAGTTGAACAAAAAATGTCAAAGAATGATTTATTGCTTATATTTTTAAAATCAGCAAGAGAATTGGAACCATAAAGTAGCAATTCTAAATTTAGTTTTGATCATGCACTTTGTAAGCGATGAAAGGCTTTGAAATGTATGCAAATGTAATAATGTTGAACTGATTGAAGTTATAAATATTGTAGTGACATAGACTCTTGAATCAAAATATAATATTTTTTTTTAAACTTAACATTTAATATTTTTATAACAATAATTTAAAAACAATTGTTTTTATAATTTTATGTACATATAATTACTTAGTATATCAAGAATAAATAAATAAATAATATACAAAATAGTCATCATTTGAATTTAAACTAAAATTAATAATTACATTGAAATAAAAATAATTATGATTATTAAAATTCTAATTATCTAATGGTATTTTATAGTTACATTTATCATAATAATTAATAAATTTTATATGTTTAGATAAATTAATATCGATATCATTAAATTCAATAGTTGATGTATACAAAATTTGTAATATTTTATCATTTAATATGGTAATTTATATAATTAATATTATTATATTCTTATTTTGGCTTTTGGTGATAGTATTTCTGGACCAATACTTAGAGTACGATGATGCTTTTTTACTTTCAGATGATATACTCCATCGTCTTTCTAACTGAGGTGTAACTTCTTAATTAAAAATCTCATTTTCAGATTAATTTTTTTTCTGTTATAAAACAAAAATTTGTAGTAAAAGAATTTTCATTATTTAAATTAATATTGACTCAAAGTTTCTTACACTTTCATTCTTTGGTACAAAGCGTTCTAAGCTAAACCTGATTTTTTTCGCTTTTTCTATACTTATTAAGTTTTGTTCATAGGTGGTTACAAGTATACTGGAGGTAGCAAAAGAGTGTTAGTTAAAAAGCTTTTATAATAAAGCTTTTCTTCCTCGATTAGCTGCCCCTATTAGATATTTAGCGGCAGCTCCAGAAAATATTCACATAGCAATATCTATTTGTATATTATTTACAACTTTGTTTGTGCATAAACTCCAATTTGTTATAAAAAATAAAATTTATTTTTAATTAAATATATTGTATATTATTAAATATTTAATAATACATATCTCATCGTGGCTATATCAGATAAATTAAAAACTATAATTATAATAAAAATAAAAATGAAGTTGATTAATTAGTTTTAAAATGAATTAGCGGTGGAAATAATATAGGTTATAAGCCTATTTTTTCACTTGATGGAGAGTAAGTAGGAAAAAAATTTCTACTGCAATCAATAAACTTTTAAACATTTTGCTTATAAATTTATTAATATTTTTAGAAGTATATATTTAATATCAAAAAATTCAATCAGAGAGTTCAATATTAAAAATGGTTACTCGATAAAAGAGTATGAACCAGTATAAGATGAACTTATTGGTATCTTATTATCACCAGAGGATACCGATACAGTTATTGGTTGTACATATAAAGGTGAATTAGTTAATTGGAATTGTAAAAATGGATTTATTACAAAAAGAGAAGTAAATATCTTTGACAATATTTAATTAAAAATTCAACATATGTCTGTAATTAAAGTTTCAAATATTTTTTTAAAGAAATTGGTCATACCGAATGTAGTTATTCGTACCTTTAATATTATAAGTTATAAGTTAAACACATATTTTCGCATGCATATTGTAACATTACTATGAACCATCAACATTTTTTTTGTTAATAATAATAAAAAAGTATGCATGATAATACGCACACACATACACACTTTTGCTCAAATTTTATATAAATATGCACACATACACACTTTTGCTCAAAATTCATATAAATACTCACTCATAAATTCAAGTTTAATCATCTATGTACTTTAGTACGTTAATATTTAAAATAACGATAATATGATTATGGACATTCACACACACATACTCACACAAAGTTATGCTCAAACATATATTGCAAGACCAATATGTATTCAAGTAACCCTTATATACTTTATTTAAGTACTTTAAAATAGTTACACAAGCATAAAAATTAATTTATTTCTGTTTTTACATGCATTCACTAACACACACTGAATAGTACACGTATGCATGTATAATAAAATTTTAAAATTAATTATGGCTTTTTTATCATATTTTTATGCATAAAAGTCACAAACAAATGTTTTTTACATCAATTTGACATTTAAACTATTAAATAATTTAAAGTCAATTTTCTTCAAAAAAAAATTTTTTTTTTCTGACTTCAGCTGCCTAAAAAAATTTTTTACGATTTTTTTTTTTTCAAACCGATATCGCATTGTTTCAAGCATACAAATATCTTATAATTCCATGTTTTAGTTTTATTTTTCATTAAAATTTGCGCTAAAGCCGATTTTGGTTCCCTTTTGAGCTTTTATTTCCCTCTGTGCAGCGGTTTACCGAAATTACCGAAAAACCTTGTTTTATAAGATTGATCCAACATGTAAATTTGCGTTTCTAACCCCAAAAGTCCGTTTTGAATCAATGCATGGCTATTTGCATGTCTTTACAACATATGAAAGTATGTTTTCTAGTAAAAATTAGCTTTTTAAAACGCTTTTTGGCTTTTGTAAAAATTCGTATAGCTTAAACCTCAAAATTCCTAGGTTATTTAAATGGGAAACTTCAAGTGCTTGGTGGCACGGGTTAAAAAAATTGAAAATCAAAATCCTTGGAACTGGAGGTTTTTTATGACCAAAGTATTCGAAAACAATGGTAAGAGCCAAAAAATATCGAAAAAAAAAATAAGACACACTCTAATAAGCATATATAGCTTAATGCTATTTCTCACATTTTTTCAGGTAATTTTGCATCATACGTTAATGATTTAACTTTCTTTTGAATGGTCTGATTAAATCTTTCTGAAGTATTATTATGTTAAGATGTATTAAGACATGTTAATTGTAGCTCTGCTCCATATTTTTCTAAAACTTTTACCGTATAAGCACCAGTATACTCTGTACCTTTATCTGTTCTTAGATAACAAAATTTCGCATCTCGACCTAATAAATTTCTTTTACTTTTAACAAACGCATGTAAACACTCTCCTGTCGCATCTTTAGTTTTCATGGGGAATGCCATAGCTAGATATCTCTTAGTAACTGTAATAGCTCATATAGGACCCATAATATTCAGATATTATGGGCCTGAATGAACGATTTAAAGGGATTCACTTGCTCTTAAACGTAACGTTTTAAAAGGTAATTTATTTAATTTAGAAAAATAAAAAATTCTAAAATTCTCCCATCAAATTTCACATCATTCAAATCTTTGTTTTCAGGGAAAAGCTTTTCCAATTTCTTTAAGTAAGCCAAAGATGTATGACCCACTCTAACGTGCAATAAATTGCTTTGTTATTTCTAATAAATTTGTTTCACATTCTTTTTCATAATCAACATCTTCAATAGAATCTGATACATTTGGGTTATTCAAACACCTATTAGTTATACTTATATCAAAAATTGATTTATTAACATCTACTTCATTATTATGCTCATCTAAATATATTATATCAAACTCTCCGCCAATATTATTTGCAATTTTTTATTCAGGTATATCTCGTATTTCTACATTTTCATTATTTTTATTTGGAGTGCTATTTAATGTTTCATATTTTCTTTTGCATCTCATCGTTAAATATGCTATGATTTTATTACCAAGCGGTTTATTATAATGTTATATAACTCCGCTATACCGGTCCTAAGCCCGGAGCCTCATAAGGCTGAGGAAGGAGGAAGGTAGTTCAGGCCACCTTATCCAGGTTGAACTAGAATCAGAGATATCCAGATATCCAGAGCTTTCTGGAACAACTGAGGCTGCCCTATAAACGGGTCCTATGCCTTGCTTTTCTCTGTGGGACACGCAAATTGCTCACGCAACGCACTTTCATTGATTATGCCGCAGATAGCTCATAGCTCTCTGGAATAACCGAGGCTGCCCAATAACCGGGTTTATGTCTTGCTTTTCCTTTGTGCATCCTTAATGAACGTGCTGCAGCTTGCTATCCTTAAGTATCTCTGAGGAATCGGCACACCAAAAGGGGCTCCAAGGTCTTCTCCAAATTTAAGTGCGATATAAGCCATATGCGAGGTCGCCTTAGGCCTTATGTATATGGCTCTTAGCATGGGAGATTTCCACCTTGAGCACAGCGACGCAGCCGTTTAAAGGTTAGTTGCGGGCTCCGCTAAACTATGACTGGAGGTTATTATTTTCTGGTTTAGTAATGTGTGAAGGTAAACCTCGGAGCCAGGAAGACTTCGGCCTTTCTGGATCGGCGTGGCAAACCTAAGGAACTCTAGCTGTGTTTGAGGAAACTCTAAAATCCTCCGCCGTGTGTCTGCCCATGCGGGACATGTGTGTTTCCAGACACAGCTAAATGTGTTTGTCTACACACATGCACGGTATGGACAGTATGCCGTGCGGCGCGACCCGTGAGTGCCAAAAGAGGATCCTGGATGGGGAAGCGAGCTGTCTGGTTGCGTGCCGAGCAACCTGAACCATCTTTGGCCTCTGCTGACGCAAGACGGGAGGTGGGATTCTCTGCAGCCGGAGCCCATCATTAACGGCTTGGCGATGCTGCCGGTATGTACCCAAGCTGCTGGAGGACTTCGTGGAGGAATGGGAGAAGCAAGGTAGTGCAAGTGCATGCCGTCAGCTATATCCTCTGTGATGCAACCAGTCTGCTTGTCAGCTGCCCAGAATGTGATGGGTCGAAGGAGGCCGTTGCACATGGAGCAATGAATTCTTAATGAAATGAAAATGTCTGAAAAAAACATAAACAAAAGCGCGAATCAAAAGGATAAGAATATCCAAGATCCTTCTACACAGGACATGGACTGTGAAATTGTAGATGGAGACCAAGAAAGCGATATTGTTCAGGCGACTTTTGCCAGTACTTCAATTGGCAAAAACGTCACAAACCTGAACAGATGTCATGCGACCATCGAGAAGTTCTATGATGAGATGCTTACTTGCGTTGAACAGATGGAGGATAAGATTAAAAAGCAGACTAACATTTCGATGGTAATCCAAGATGGTGTTAGGCTGTTCAAGAATAATCTAAGCATTTTAAAGACAGTTAAGGGCATGCAAGCCCGAGAAGTCCTCGCCATCGAAACTAAAGCCGCTAAACATACAAAGAAAAGGGTTCGAGAAAACTCGGGAGAGGAAAATGATAGTGGAAAACAGACTCCCTCAAAGAAGTCTGCAAGTGAAAAGAGCCCAACAAATTTGGGACTGAAAGTCAATTCTGCTGCATCTGCGGCAAAACAACTCTCAGCTACCAGGGCAACCAATCCGCGAACGCTCCCTAGAGCTATTGTTTCACTAATAAGGCTAACAGATGAAACAGTGGTAGCAGCAGAAAGAAATGAAGATAATATGCTGGGACCCACCCAAACTCCTTCTGCAGACAATGAGGACTTTCAAGAGTACACTGGCCGAAGGAACAGGAGAAAGAAAAGGAAAAAGGCAGAGAGAGAAAAAGACGAGGAAAGAAAAAAAGAAAAGAAGAAAGGGAACGCCAAGGGGAAAGCGAAGCTTCCTAGAGCTAGAGACAAGGCAGTCACAATTAAGCTACCAGAAGGGAAAGCGTACGCGGATGTCTTGAAGCAGATCAAGGAAAGCGTTAGTGGAGAGGCTACTGCAGCTAACATCTGTTCAGTAAGAAAAACTCAAGCCGGTAACGTATTGATCGAGATGAAAGGAAAAACAGAAGGGCAAACAGCTCTTTTCGAGGCAGTCAAGGCAACAATGGGGGAGAACGTGAACGTCGCATGTTTGACGCCACGTCGGAACCTCCAGATTCGGGATATCGACTGCCTTACCACGAAAGAAGAAGTAGAGGCAGCCCTGAAAGCTGCCTTGAAGGAAACCGGACCGATTCAGGTAAAGCTATCTCAGCCTAATATTCGGGAGCAGAGATTAGCGACAATAGAGATGGACGAAAAGGCTGCGTTTAAGCTGATCAAAAAAGGTAGCATTAAGCTAGGCCTGGGGAACTGTAGAGTAAGACTGCAGTCTACCCCACTTAGATGCTTCAGGTGCTTAGCCTACGGGCATATTGCAGGAAATTGCAAGGGGCCCGATAGAAGCAAACTTTGCTTTAAATGTGGACTGGAAAACCACAAGGCAGACGAATGCACAGGAAAGCTGCGATGCTTCCTCTGCAAAGCTGCTAAAATGAAGGGAAAAGAACTCAAGCACTTTCCGGGTTCCAGGAAGTGCGCTTAGTTCAAAAAAGCGATCACAAAATGATCAGGGTTGTCCAAGGAAATATGAACAGAAGCTGGACCGCAAACCAGCTCATGTATCAAACTCAGAGGGAGATCAAGGCTGACCTGTGGATCATCAGCGAGCAGTACCCAATGACTAATCCAAACACAACCACTTGGTTCGTGGATGAATTTGGAACCGCAACTATTTGGGTCGCAAATCCTGGAAATGTTTCAGTGGAAGCATCAGGAAGGGGCAGGGGTTTTGCATTGATTAAAAGCAAAGCCATAACGTACGTCAGCTGTTACCTTACTCCAACAGGACGTATACAGAACTATTATACGAAATTGGCAGACATAGAGGACTTCGCGAGAGAAGCGGGTGGCAACTTAATTGTTGCAGGAGACTTTAACGCCAAAGCTGTCGACTGGGGTATGCCCTATACTGACTCAAAAGGAGCAGCGACACTAGAAATGGTGTCAAGGCTGGGTCTCGTTGTTCTAAACGTGGGTAACACCACAACCTTTAGAAGGCCCAGCTACACTGAAACAATAATTGACGTTTCCTTCGCATCCGAAGGCCTGAGTACGAGAGTCAATATCTGGCACGTTATGGAAGTCTTTACTGCGAGCGACCACCAGTACCTCTCGTTCGAAATTCAGCATGAGAGACTGCCCCCTGGAGACGCATATAGGCCAAAACCAAGAGGCTGGAACCTCAATAAGCTGAACAAAGAAAAATTTATACGAGTTTTAATGACGGGACAAAGGGCAATTCTAATAAAACCCCGCAGAGTAGCAACTAAGGAAGACGCGGAGAATGTAGTATCGGAAGTAATGACGCTGCTCAAAAAAGCATGTGACGCTTCCATGCCTCGAAAAAGGTTTAATGGAAGAAACCCACCTGTGTATTGGTGGAGCACAGAAATTGCAGAGTTACGCAGGCAAAGCCACATGACGCGAAGAAGAGCAACTAGGGCCAAGTCTCGCGAAGAAGCAAGGGAACTGATGAGAGTTCATAAGGAAGTGAAGCGATCTTTGAGGCGGGCAATCAATGCCAGTAAGATCCGCTGCGAAAGGAATCTGTGCCTTGAAGTGGACAACGATCCCTGGGGATTGGGCTTCAAGATAATCACGAAAAAGCTAAGGGGAGTTGCTGCTAGCTCACTAATGGACGAAGAGGAAGCAAGCACAGTAGTTGATGCTCTGTTTCCGATGCACCCGACGAGAATAGACCAAGAGGAGGACATTAGGGTAACCGAAATCCCGGACTTCACGCAAGAAGAGCTGTTCGCTGCCGTAGTCTCTCTCAGAAATAAGAAAGCCCCCGGCCCAGACGGCATACCAGCCGAAATTATAAGAATCGCTGCGCACGAGTGTCCGTCATTGATGTTAATGATGTACAACTCGTGCCTACGAGCTGGAGTATTCAGTAGGCGATGGAAAAAGGCACTGTTGGTTCTTATCAGTAAAGGAAAGGGAGATCCCACACTCCCGTCCTACTGGCGACCACTAGGACTGCTGGATACAGCTGGAAAGGGCTTCGAAAAAATGCTACAACCGCATATCTTAAACGCAGTAGAAGCAGCAGGGGATTTATCTCCTCGGCAATACGGACTTAGACGGGGGAGGTCCACGATCGGGGCTGTGAAGGAGGTCGTTGACGCGATAACCAGGGCCCAAACGGGAAACCATTACTCACGTAAAATTACTCTTTTGGTCACCCTGGACGTCAAGAACGCATTCAATTCTGCAAAGTGGACAAAGTTCCTTCAAGGACTAAATGACTTTGCAATACCAAATTATTTGATGCGGGTAATGAAGAGTTACCTAAGTGACAGAGTACTATTGTACGAGATTCTTCAAGGGAAGAGAAGTAGGAAAGTGACAGCTGGTGCAGCTCAGGGCTCCATATTGGGAACTGACCTATGGAACATCTCTTATGATGGTATACTGAGGATGGAGCTAGCGGATGGCTGCTTTATGATAGGCTATGCGGATGATATTGCCCTCGTGATCATAGCAAGGAACGTGCAACAAGCACAGGATAGCTTGAGCGTCTGCATGTTAAAGACAAACGTATGGATGGAAGAGCACGGATTAAGTCTGGCAGTCGCTAAGACCGAGATCGTGATGTTCACGGGGAAGCAAATCAATACCGTTATTCCAATACGGGTTGACGAGGATACCATTATAGAGACGAAAAGGTTCGCCAAATATCTTGGAATAGTTTTGGATACGAAGCGGAACTATTTCGAACATATTTCTCAAAGGGTCAAGAAGGCAGGTACCACGACGTTAGCCCTGAGCAGGCTGATGTCGAACATGAGTGGACCAAAGTCCAGCAGGAGAAAGCTGCGAATGTCCGTAACTCACTCCATCCTATTGTACGGAGCGGAGATTTGGAGTGAGGCACTGGATAAGGATATATATTCGAAAGGTATGATAAGAGTGCAGAGGAAGGGTGCTCTGAGGGTTTCTTGCGCATACAGGACTGTCTCGGAAGCGGCAGTTCTTGTTATCGCAGGAATTATTCCCATTCAGCTACTTGCCAAAGAGCGCAAGCTTACATACGAAAGAAAAAATGAGAGACCTAGAATATATTAAAGCGGATGTTAGAAGAGCTACAATGTTGGCGTGGCAAACAGTCTGGGAAAACCGCGTAGACAGTGCATGGACCAGGCGCCTCATAAAAGAGGTCGCGCCCTGGACTCAGAGAGGGCACGGAGAGGTAAACTACTTCTTGACACAGTTCCTCAGTGGCCATGGGCTTTTCCAATCTTATCTCTTCAGGATGGGAAAGGTCGTGATCCCTGAATGTGTATTTTGTCCCGACAAACGAGATGACGCGCGTCACACGTTTTTCGAGTGTGACCGCTGGATAGCTAAAAGGAGAGCGCTGGAAGCAGAGGTTGAAGAAGTCACACCCGATAACATAGTCGGAAAAATTTTTTTATGCATAAAAGTCACAAACAAATGTTTTTTACATCAATATGACATTTAAACTATTAAATATTTTAAAGTCAATTTTCTTCAAAAAAAATTTTTTTTTTTCTGACTTCAGCTACCTAAAAAAATTTGTTACGATTTTTTTTTTTCAAACCGATATCGCATTGTTTCAAGCATACAAATATCTTATAATTCCATTTTTTAGTTTTATTTTTCATTAAAATTTGCGCTGAAGCCGATTTTTGTTCCCTTTTGAGCTTTTATTTCCCTCTGTGCAGCGGTTTACCGAAATTACCGAAAAACCTTGTTTTATAAGATTGATCCAACATGTAAATTTGCGTTTCTAACCCCAAAAGTCCGTTTTGAATCAATGCAAGGCTATTTGCATGTCTTTACAACATATGAAAGTATGTTTTCTAGTAAAAATTAGCTTTTTAAAACGCTTTTTGGCTTTTGTAAAAATTCGTATAGCTTAAAACTCAAAATTCCTAGGTTATTTAAATGGGAAACTTCAAGTACTTGGTGGCACGGGTTAAAAAAATTGAAAATTAAAATCCTTGGAACTGGAGGTTTTTTATGACCAAAGTATTCGAAAACAATGCTAAGAGCCAAAAAATATCGAAAAAAAAAATAAGACACACTCTAATAAGCATATATAGCTTAATGCTATTTCTCACATTTTTTCAGGTAATTTTGCATCATACGTTAATGATTTAACTTTCTTTTGAATGGTCTGATTAAATCTTTCTGAAGTATTATTATGTTAAGATGTATTAAGACATGTTAATTGTAGCTCTGCTCCATATTTTTCTAAAACTTTTACAGTATAAGCACCAGTATAATATATATCTATATATATAATATATATATATATCTGTACCTTGATCTGTTCTTAGATAACAAAATTTCGCATCTCGACCTAATAAATTTCTTTTACTTTTAACAAACGCATGTAAACACTCTCTTGTCGCATCTTTAGTTTTCATGGTGAATGCCATAGCTAGATATCTCTTAGTAACTGTAATAGCTCATATAGGACCCATAATATTCAGATATTATGGGTCTGAATGAACGATTTAAAGGGATTCACTTGCTCTTAAACGTAACGTTTCAAAAGGTAATTTATTTAATTTAGAAAAATAAAAAATTCTAAAATTCTCCCATCAAATTTCACATCATTCAAATCTTTGTTTTCAGGGAAAAGCTTTTCCAATTTCTTTAAGTAAGCCAAAGATGTATGACCCACTCTAACGTGCAATAAATTGCTTTGTTATTTCTAATAAATTTGTTTCACATTCTTTTTCATAATCAACATCTTCAATAGAATCTGATACATTTGGGTTATTCAAACACCTATTAGTTATACTTATATCAAAAATTGATTTATTAACATCTACTTCATTATTATGCTCATCTAAATTTATTATATCAAACTCTCCGCCAATATTATTTGCAATTTTTTATTCAGGTATATCTCGTATTTCTACATTTTCATTATTTTTATTTGGAGTGCTATGTAATGTTTCATATTTCCTTTTGCATCTCATCGTTAAATATGCTATGATTTTATTACCAAGAGGTTTATTATAATGTTATATATTCTCATCTAATTTACTTATTTCAAATTCTATTTTCCAGTAAGGTTTTACATATATAAACAATTCTTTTGATATATCAAAATATCATTATCCAAGTATATAGCTAATCCTTTATCAGCAAATTTTCTCTAAGAAAGAAAATTTTCAGAGAGGCCTTCAGCATAAATAACATTTTTTTAAATGAAATTATTATTATTATTATTTACTTTATCTATAATACCTACTACCTGCCGTTTAAAATTATTTTTTTCCTTCCGTCAATTGACGGACTCATCTTTATTAGCGCATTTAATAAAATTACTTTGGACTCATATAATGTTTTAAAAATTAATTTACTATTTGTTAAATGTTCGGTGGCCCTGAATCAGCTAAAAATTTCGCAAGTATTTAATTATTATTTAAATTAACCCGAGTGAAATTACTATTTTCTAACCGATCAATTTTAAAAATATTTATGGATTTATCGTTACCTTTATTTTCTGTATTTTAATTCTTAAAGATCTTTTTTTTGTTGTTTGATTTACCACCTCTTCCTCTTTAATTCCCCCTACCTCTATTATTATTATCCCTAAACCAGGGTCTTTTGTTAGTATTATCATTTTCATTATTTTCATGCTTTCTTTTATTATTATAACCACCATCATTATGTTTATATCCACGTATAAAATTATTATTATCACACCTTCTAAAATTACTTTTACCACGGTTATTATCACGTATAAAATCTAGAGGACCACGAGGAGAATCCCTTGCTGTATGATTTGTAAACTGTTTGCTATTATAGCAAATGTTGCCCTCAATTGGACAATGTGCTCAATTGCATCCTCACTCTGAATTATAAAACTTTTTACGTCTTCATGCGTTAAATATTTACCAGTCATATTAAAGAATTTCGCTTCTTGGACCTTTTGGACTTTCTTTTCTGTAGCTTGATAAAACGTATTTCTTGATCTGATAAAAGGGGGGCTGTGAAAATGTTATTATAATTTCTTCAAACTATTTCTTCAAACCTATCCCAAAATTCTATTGCTTTTTCTTTATTTGAATCTAATTTTATATTATATAATTTATTTCTTAAGTCTACAGATGTTAGGTTATTTTCACTTCTCTTAATATCATTTATTTTATTTGATATTTCTATTTGATCAGTCAGATCTATCTTTGGCCTCTGCTGGTGCAAGATGGGAGGTGGGGTTCTCTGCAGCTGGAGCCCATCATTAACGGCTTGGTGATGTTGTCGGTATATACTCAAGCTGCAGGAGGACTAAATTTCTAAAGCGAATTATGCTTTTTTTCGCGGAGGAATAAGAGTAGCAAGGTGGTACAAGAGCATGCCGTCAGTTATATCTTCTATGATGCAACCAGTCTGCATGCCAACTGCCCAGAAGGTGAGGAGTCGAATTGAGCGACGAAGTTCAATACATTCTAAAATGTCTAATTCAAATTTATATAAAAGCAATGAATTAAACTTGGAAGAAAGGGATGACGATGCAGAGGCAGTTCAAGTGCTCTACGAGAACACTAAACTGGATAGACGTCGACAACGCATGGATGAAAACCATGGTGTCGTCAAAAACAACCTCAACTCAATGGTAAATAAAATAAGCAAGATGATACACCATATGACTTTTAAGAAGATAAACATAGCCGCTGTTGTTAAGAAAGGTGTAAGTGATATGAAGGACAAAGATACTGATCTGAAAGCAATAAGAGATCAGTTATTTAATAAGAAGAATGGAACATATAAAAGTGCTCGGTACTTTAGCACTTTTCTTTAGAAAAGAAAACAAAGAGAAAACGTTGAGACTTCAGGACCAGAAAAGGAGCATGTTAAGAGAACTGCTGTAGGAAAATCTCCCAAAAAGACTCGTAGCTGCTCAGTAATGATGGTAGATCTAGCGACTCATGTGACGAATATCCATATTTAGTCCCAACAGAACACCTCCTGTGAAAATATTTAAATCCATAATACGGGCCGTAATAACGAACCATTTAAAATGGTTGTAAATAAAAAGAAGGAGAGAAAAATCAGAAAAAAGAAGGTAAGCGAGGGCAGGATGAAAACGGTGAAGGATGAAATTGGTGAACATGCTAATGTTCAAAACGGACCTTTGATGGAAAATCACTAGCCTACTGGTGGAATGCAGAAATATACTGTATAAGGAGTGCGAGCATAACCCATTAGCGCCGGCGCCACCATACCACTGACGCTCAGATTTCCCTTAGAAAACGGGTAAAAAAATAATTTTTTTTTTAAATTTAAAGTATTTCTTTACTAAAAAGGACTTGCTTTACAAGATTCCGGGGTCAGATTTTTAATTTTGTATCGGTAATCGATTTTTTGTCTTTTTTGGGGCTGCCATATTTAATTAATGGTCAATAATATAAAAAATCTGACCCCAGAATCTTGTAAATCAAGTCGTTTTTAGTAAAAAAAGACTTTAAGTTTAAAAAAAAAATAAATACCCGTTTTCTAAGTGAAAATCCGAGCGTCAGTGGTTTGGTTGCGCCGGCGCTAATGGGTTAATGACGAGAAGAGAGCTACACGGGCAAGGACCAGAACGGACGCTGCTAAACTGATGGAAGAGCATAAGCTGGTCAAGGTAACCTGAGACTTGCTATTCGGAGAAGCAACAGAGCATAAGAGATGTCTACGCATTCTTGATCGTCTGGACGATACTGCTTATGGCATCTATAGTTGAATTTCCTTGGAGAAACCCGTACTGTGGGGAAAAAAGATCTCCATTGCAGTAGTCCTTACTGATAAGGACCAATCTGGCTCACTTCCAGAGTATGCTGAAGACACCCACTCGTGCACAAATATTTCACATATACAGGATAAGTTGTGGATACGTATGGCTATCTTCAGAATCTCAGTAACTATTCCATCAGGTCCTGGTGCCTTTGAATTATTGAGCGAGTCTACTGCTGTAACAAGCTCCTTCACGGTGAATTTGGGGATAGCCTCCTCATCATCTTCTTCTAAGTTATTTTCTTCCTACCTCTCCGGGTGATTTTGTTTGTCAAAACTTTTCTTATATACAGAATGGAAGTGTATTTTGTCGGTTCCGAGAGCGACTACTGACGTGTGGCCATCTGTTATTGTTGTTACTGGTTGATTTTCGTCCTTCAACCATTACATTAGTATTAGTATGAATTTATTCCTAAAATCTAATGTCATTGGCTTTGGCCTGTTATCTCTAAAAAAGCCAATCTGATGAGTAAGAGAGAGATAACAGGTTTAACGAAATATCAGCAATGTAGGTTTCTACATTGTTGAGTAAACTCGCGAGTTTTTCGAAAATTTTAATTTAAATATTAATATTAATGAATATACTGGCCTTGTGTGTTGATATGTAGATAACATATACCATCATAATCAAGTGTAAAAATGATATTATAATGCTTATTTCTTCTCCTATCGCCTTCTTTTTCCTCATCTTTCTTTCACTCTCCCTCTCATTCTTTTTCGTACATGGCTCATTTGTCCAGTATATTCTATATATGTATATTATAAAAGAAATATACATGAGCAATAAATTCACACTAATGCTAAATAATAATTTTTATTATTATTTTTTTTTACGTAGGAAGTGGAAAAATGCGTTACGCATACTATTCAGCATCCGAACTGACAGTTATGTAAGACACAGATTACCTTGCCTTTACTTCATAACAGGTTCAAGGCCAAATAGTTCTATTCCTGAACTCCGTCTTTTGACTTGTATTGAGTGACTCGCCAGTCTGGTTAAGGACTCCGACGTTCCATCTGATTAAAACTCCGTCTTTAGCACACTGTCATCTTCAATAAAATATATGTTAGCTAAAAAAAAGCGTTATTTCCCAATATCGTCAAAAGAAAAGATTAATAAATAAATAAATAAATAAATAGATAAATAAAAAAGAAATAAATATTATCCTACCATCTACGATTGCGGTATCAAGAGTAAGTGCAGGAATAATTGTATGTTAGTGCAACACCTGCAGTCATACTGATAACCGCAATAATTAGCCTATACCTTAGAAAGAAATACTTAGAAGTTTTATTATTTGAAAGATTCTATTTAAAAACTTATGTTATAGACCTGACGTGGAGCCCCGTTTCATAGACAAATTTTATCCTTGATAGGTCGATGGAATTTTCCAACGGGTATTTATGTTTTTTGGGTCGCTGAATCCGAATATGGTATCAGTTTTTACCGAAAATGGTCCAGTTGCCCGCAATAGGCAACTTTCGGTTAATTTTCGGAGATTTTCTTATTTTCGCAAAGGTTACTTCTGTTTTTCGGGTCACTGAACACGAATATGATATCGGTTTTTACCGAAAATGGTCCAGTTGCCCGCAATAGGCAACTTTCGGTTAATTTTCGGAGATTTTCTTATTTTCGCAAGGGTTACTTCTGTTTTTCGGGTCGCTGAACACGAATATGATATCGGTTTTTACCAAAAATGGTCCAGTTGCCTGCAATAGGCAACTTTTGGTTAATTTTCGGAGATTTTTTTATTTTCGCAAGGGTTACTTATGTTTTTCGGGTCGCTGAATACGAATATGATATCTGTTTTTACCGAAAATGGTCCAGTTGCCTGCAATAGAATTACCTATTGTGGGAACATGAATCATTTTTAGTAAAAACTGATATTATATTCGTGTTCAGCGACCCGAAAAACATAAGCAGTTGATGAAAATGTTAAAAACCCCGCAAAGTATAACCTCAAAATTCCTATTGCGGGTAACTGAACCATTTTCGATAAAAACCGATATAATATTCGTGTTCAGCAACCCGAAAAACTTAAGTAACCCTCGCGTAAATAAAAAAATCCCAGAAAATTAACCAAAAGTTGCCTATTACGGGCAACTGGACCATTTTCGGTAAAAACCGATATCATATTCGTGTTCAGCGACCCGAAAAACATAAGCAGTTGATGAAAATGTTAAAAACCCCGCAAAGTATAACCTCAAAATTCCTATTGCGGACAACTGAACCATTTTCGATAAAAACCGATATAATATTCGTGTTCAGCAACCCGAAAAACATAAGTAACCCTCGCGTAAATAAAAAAAGCTCCAAAAATTAACCAAAAGTTGCCTATTGCGGGCAACTGGACCATTTTCGGTAAAAACCGATATCATATTCGTGTTTAGCGACCCGAAAAACATAAGTAACCCTTGCGAAAATAAGAAAATCTCCGAAAATTAACCGAAAGTTGCCTATTGCGGGCAACTGGACCATTTTCGGTAAAATCTGATACCATATTCGGGTTCAGCGACCCAAAAATCATAAATACCCGTTGAAATTCCATCGACCTATCAAGGATAAAATTTGTCTACGAAACGGGGCTCCACGTCAGGTCTATTAAGAAAAGTAAAAATATCATTGTAAGTAATAACAATATATTGGTCTTCTGCAGGTAGCTCTTACAAATATATCCTTGTGGTTTCTGGCTTGGACACCGTATTTAGTCATAAATTATATTGGTATCTTTCATAAAGTTCTTATTACTCCTCTTATGACAATATTGGGTGCCATTTTTGCTAAAAGTAATGCTTGTTACAACCCAATCGTATACGCTGTAAGGTATGAATTTAATTTTCTTCAGATTCTTTTATTATTAGAAAATTATTAAATTGGATACATTTAAAATATTGTTTTTTTCTTAGCCATCCTAAATTTAGGGCTGCATTAGATTTAAAATGTCCGTTCCTTGTATGTGGATCAGTAGAAAAAGAAGGGCCGAATACTAAAGGATCAGCAGCTGTTGAAGCTAATTCTACTCATACAGCAGATGATAAAACTTAATTATGTTTATTTACTTGTTTTCTGATAAATTACTTTAAATATTATTATATATATAAGCTGTAAAAAAATTTAGTTAAATTAGAAATTTTGTTTTAAGTATATGAGAATACATTATATATAATATAAAAAACTCAGTTTATAATAAAAATAGGTAAAAAAATATTATTAAATTAAATAATTTATCCGTAAAATAATAATCCTAAAGCATTGCAGCTTTTTATGCATTGATGATAAGAATACAAAATATATTAAACCCACATGCATAAAAAAACCCAGATACATGAAACGTGCCCATGAAAAGATGTAGGGTCAACATTTGAAGGAGATAAAACTTATTAAAAAAAAAAGTAAATTGGTGGATCACCATATTTTTATGTGCTCTTTCGATTAGTAAGATCCAAAATTGGATAAATTTTATATATTTAAAAAAAATATCGATTTTTGCAAAAATTATTTGAAAGTCTTTGATTTGATTTTTTTTATTGAAATCATTAATTTATTCTTTTTCAGCAAGTTTACCTTTCCAAAAAAAGAAACAGGAACCTAAAATTACCTTTAATTTTGGTTATTTTATGTCATCTTGGATCACTTATTCTAAAAAAATTACCATGTTCTCACTCGTTTAAAAATAATAATAAAATTTAAATGTTGAAATTAAGATTTGTCAAGAAATACTTTGTATTTAATGATAAAATTTGGGGGAATAGGTTTCTAATAGGTTTCTCCATGATTTTAATAAAAAAAATCGGACATTTAAATAATTTTACCGAGAATTGATTTTTTTTTAAATACAGAAAATTTATCCAATTTTTGATATTACCAAAGAAAAGGGCACATAAAAATATGGCGATCCACCAAATTACCTTTTATAAGTTCCATCACCTTAAAAAGTTGACCCTATATCTTTTCTTGAGCATGAAATTCCGATTTTCGCTTCAACATAATATATATGTCGCAGTACAATAGACATTTTAGTATAATAGGCTTCCTTTATCCGTATTTTATCCGTATTTTAGAAAAAATAAAGTCTTTAAATTCACATTTTGCCTATGATACTAAAGTTTTTAGTATTATAGCCTACTATACGTATTTTAGCCTATAATACTGACGAAGCGCCGTATTTTAGAAATTAAATTTTTTTCTAGTTTACTATAGTAAAAATTCAAACCCGCGCCAAATTTAAAGTAAATATGTTATTTATTTATTTCTTGTACATTTACAATTAACTTTTTTATTACATCTTATAATATAATAATGATTAGAAAATTTTTATTTATTTGTACAAGGGCCACTCAAAAGACACCTGGAACTACATAAAACCCCAGATTTATAGCAATTACACCTATTTGTTGAACAATGTTTTGCAAAAGCTCTACAATTGCATGTTTTATAACCTTGACCACCCGAAAGCGATTGTTTAGCTGCAGCTTCTCTCAAGAATTCTATGCTTTCTCTAGGTACATCGATAATGGAAATATATTTTGAGGCACATTTTTGTACTTCTGTTCGTGGGAACCAGCCTTTTATTATCCCATCTATTGTACCAATCTGATAAACGTTATTTTTAATTTTAAATATTATACCGCAAATATTCGGTAGGTCCAAGGGTCCTCGATCTACAGTTGGTACATGGACTGTAACGTTATCGCCGACTTCTAGTAGAAATTCTTTTTCTGTCTTATTTATCATTTTATCAGCCGCTATTTTTTAAAAGTAATTTCGGGAAAATATACTTACACATTTGCAAAATAAATAACAATTTGTGTAAAATAAAATATTTTACACGAAATAAATAAATAACATATTTACTTTATAATTGGCGCGCGTGTGAATTTTTACTATAGTAAACTAGATAAAATTTAATTTCTAAAATACGGCGCTTCGTCAGTATTATAGGCTAAAATACGTATAATAGGCTATAATACTAAAAATTTTAGTATCATAGGCAAAATGTGAATTTAAAGACTTTATTTTTCTAAAATACGGATAATAGCATATTATACTAAAATGTCTATTGTACTGCGACATATATACTATATATTAGAGAAAGAGAAAGAGAGAGGAAGAGAAGAAAAGAGAGAGAGAGAGAGAGAGAGAGAGAGAGACTCGGAACGTAACCCCCAATTCGCCTACCCAAATCCAGTCTTTCATTTAAATTATTTATTAAAATAAAAATATCAAAAAGATGTAAAGCAGATTTTGATTATATATGATTTACACATATAGTTCAGTTAAATTATTATTAATTTAAATATAATATAATATTCATTAAAATATGTAGCGATTAATGAACTTAATGAAAGCGAGGTTAATTTTAGCTAGTTTCAAGGAAGATACAACGTTATATGAACTATCTAAAATAGTGGATAGTATTATTGCTATTTTAGTATCATGCCCCCGATATTCAATAGCAGAAGTTATAACACAATATCAACTGCCTTTTGCGGAGCCTATCATCAGCGCAGTCAGCTTACAATCCCAATTAGTTACTGTAATAGAAGAAGTACGTAAACTATCAACAAATAGTAACAGTCTTTTTTCGCGTTTAGGACGAGTTGAAAATTAATTAAGGGCTCGCACTAGATCACCTTCAGCAACAAGAAGCTAATATGAACAAAACGACAACAAGGGTACGTTATGCTCGTAAATGCATCCCACCTTGTCCTTGGGTTAAAAGAACTCCTATTCAGGAAAACTAATTAAGGCTCTTGTCATCTTGGTGTACAGGCTGCCAAAACGAATCAAAACCGCCTTATTGTTTATGATAAACGCTCGGGAATTTCGTTCCTCGTTGACACGGGCGCAGATATATCTCTGTTACCAGTTGACCAACATAATAAATCAAACCCCGCGCAATTAAGCTTTTAGCAGCAAACAACAAGGCGAAATGCGAGTAAAAAATCTCAAAATCCTTTGGTCAATTTCTTGTAACAATAAATTTTAGTATCTTGTAGGTGGATTGTGTTCCCTTTTAATTAAATGAAATTACTTAGGTGCCAGAAAAGAAGAGAAAGACGAAGAATTTTTATGAATTATGTTACGTCAAATAATTAGTTACGAGCTTTCGAAATTACCTAAAAAGATTGAAAATAACTCCAAAACTAAATTAACCAATTTTGGATCATTTTTAAAATAACAAAATCAGTCTCATTTTTAATGATTTTGTTTATTACTAATTTCTTTTCAGATTTTTTTATTATTTGCTTTAATTTTACATATTATTAAGTATTATCTTTCTGTTAAAAATAATTTTTATTTTAATTTTCAACGTCAGTTCAAATGATAAATTTTGGATTTTCTCTTAAAAATTTTTTCACTTGAAAAAATCACGTTTTTCAAGAAAATTCTATTCAAAGGGCCAAACTCCAAAGTACTGTTGGTATATGCTTAAAATTGAATAAAAATGTACATAAAAAGTGATACAGTTTCTTTACATTTTTATTATATGAAATTAATTAACTCTTTGATTGTAGTAAACTCAAATCATTTTAATTAAAGTTTTAATTTATATTAGATTAGTCTACTAATTCTCAATTTGAGCTCAATTTGAAGTCACCAATTTATCATTATCACGTAAGAATAAAAAATATTTTTTAATTATTACTAGTTTTTCAAACATAATGAAAGGAAAGGGCAACACTTGAATGTACTGTTGGTGTTTGATTAAAATTCATTGTAAATCTATATTCAGAGTGATACAGTGACTTTAAATGTTTTTCTTATGAAGTTAGTAGAAAATCTGTTTCTAGAAAATAAATTGATCAATTTCAATTCGAAATCTGGACTTGCTTGGTCTACAATTTCTAAATTAAAATTTGAATTTTATAATTTTTCATTTTTTTATCACAAGTACAAAAATTTGTAAATTATAATATAATTTTTAATTAAACGTAATTACATTTATGTACGAGACTCGAAAGTACTGCTGGATCTCGTTTAAAATTAATTAATAATCTTTATATTAAAAGTAATGCAGTAGCATTAATTTTCTCATTATGAAATTTATTGATTCTAAGTTAGCAGAAATTGAAAACCAATCTAATTCAATTGAAAATGATGACTTGTTTGATCTAAAATTTCTAAAGTTCTATTTAATGTTAGTCATTTTTCGTTCTCGTATCAGAAATAATATAAGAATTTAAAGAATGGGTTAAACTCAAAAGTACTGCCGGTATTTGCTTGATTTATTTTATTTTTTCAAATAAATGTTAATCTGAGTGATTTAATTTTTCCCTTATGAATCTAATTTACTCTTTATTAAAATAATTTCTGATTCGCTTAAATTCTATTCAATGTTTTAACTGGTGTGATCTTTAGTATCTAAAGTTCAAGTATAAAATGTCAATTTATGATTCTCTTATCAGAATAAAATACATTTTTAAAAAATAATTCAAATTCTTAAAGAATAATTAAATAAAATTACGAAATTTGACAGTATTGCTGTAGATTGCTTGAAAATTTTTGAAAATCCGTATATTCCAAGTGATACTGTGTAATTAATCATATTTTTACTTAAAAAAAATTTATTTACTTTTTATTCTTAGCAGAATAAAATCAATTTAATTTATTATTCAATTTTTTCTAGTTTAGTATACAATTCATAGAGCTGTATTTAAAGTTAAACCTGTCTTATAATTATAATTATGCTTGAAAAAATTAATTCTTTTCAAAATGTATTTAACTATGATAAGAGATTAAAAAATTATTAACTGTAAAAATTAATTATTAAAAATAATTAACTTTAACGAAAAATTATTTACTTTAAATAAAACTTTAGAAATTTTAGATCAAACAAGTCATCATTTTCAATTGAATTAGATTGTTTTTCAATTTCTGCTAACTTAGAATCAATAAATTTCATAATGAGAAAATTAAATGTTACTGTATTACTTTTAATATAAAGATTATTACTGTATTTTGAGCGAGCACCAGCAGTACTTTCGAATCTCCTGCATAAATGTAATTACGTTTAAAAAAAATTATATTATAATTTACAAATTTTTGTACTTGTGAGAAAGATATGAAAAATTATAGAATATAAATTTTAATTCAGAAGTTGTAAATCAAGCAAGCCCAAATTTCGATTCGAAATTGATAAATTTTAATTGCTAAAAACAGATTCTCTTCACTTCAGATTCAAACGGAGGTGTCTTCACTAGGTCGATATCTTCCACCAACTTTTTTCAATGTAGCTGTAACTCAGACATGCTCAATGGACGGTTGTTGGTTAACCCTCCTGAAAAAATTTGGATCCATATTAAGAACACCTGCCAAGTCGTGTTAGTTTTTGTTTAGCCGTTTAATCGTACTGTGGGTGCAAAGTTGGACCAAGGACGATATCGACGATATTGACCTACGGGACACAGGACGCGAGTGTTTTAATATATTATATTAAAGTATACTTCTATTCTATTTAAGTATACTTCTAATAAGTCAAAAATTTTATTAAAGAAGCTCCAAATTAATTAATTTATGAGGATATATGCCTTTTTTCATATAAAAAAGTTAAAAATAAAAACATATCAAATAAGATGTGGTAAAGTTGGTAAAAATGTTTTTTACGAGTGAAAGATGTTTAAAAATTTTATTTTTAAAGACGTTTCGATCGATTAAGATCCTTTTCAAGCTAAAAAATATAAAGAATTTTTTAATAAAAATATAATAAGTAATTTAATAATATGGACACAAAAATTTTTTCTTACTCAAATGTTTACAATTTAGATTACCTACTGAGATTATTGATTTTCTTGGTCAATATTTTGTCAAAAATTAATAAATAAATAAATTTTTAGATATTTAAAATGTATCCTATAAACATGAAAAAATTTTTTTAAATAAATTATGATAAAAATAGACTGAATTGCATTTCTTTTATCTTACAAGAAGTCATATTATTAGAATATTTTTAATATTAATAAGTGTAAAATGTTAAAAACTAAAATATCACAGAAAAAATACTGATGTGTAAGCAAATTGTGAACTTAAATATAAATAAATTATAATTGTTAATGGATTTTAATAGATTTTTTTAACGGAAAAGTATTAGACTGAATTATAAAATAAAAAGATGATTTGTGTGAATTCCACTTGAAAGTTTGATATTTATTTGATTTAAACTAATAAAACGGTTTACATAATTACAATGCAAAAAGGAGCACGTTTTATAAAAATGATAAAGTCTTATCAAAGAACACGATCTCTCTTATACGAGAGTCAGAGAGCAAAAAGAACGAGCGCGCGTCATGTAGAAAGAAGAGACCGGCAACTTCGCTGCGGTCGGCGTCGCGCGTGCAGAAAACGTGGTCCTTTAGAGCATATGTGATACACGCATACTAACATAAACGTATCTTTATCTCTCTTTGCAGTATAACGGTAATTATTTACATAAAATTATTGATATAAAAATACTGCAAAGAGAAATCAAGATATAAAAGGGAATATTCCTGTTTTCGCACAAACATATCCGCGCCCGTCGCAAATGCGACTATAAAAAGAATTTAACAAAGTCCAAAATTATTTTAAAAAAAATGATTATTTACAATATTAAAAATATTAACGAGAAAATAATTAAGTAACATGACATCTAGATTTTGAACTTTAATATAACGCGTGGTTTATGATAAAAGAAATTAAATTTAATAAATTTGGTTATCGATCATTCATTCATGCATTCTGAACATATTTTACAATTTTTTTTTTTATAATCATTTAAGTGGAATCTTAAGAATGATAATAATTTAACAATTTTTTTTAAAATTAAATTAAGTGAAAACTAACATTTTTTTGTTGCTAATTTTAAAGTTAAAATTATAAATAATTCAAGTTTTAAAATTCATGCTAAGTTACATTAAAGAATTATCATTCGACTTACAATTTTACAACTTTACAATTATCAAATATAAATAAATAAATTAAAGATTAATATTTTTTTTTTCAACTACTATTTACAATTTGTATTTATCTTTCTTTCTAAGTATAAAATTTGTCATATAATTTTCTTAAGTTGATTGTTGAATTGATTGGACTGGTAGTGGGACCAATTTGACTATCGGACGTTGATAAGTTCCAGTTGCTGTTTTGATGGTGGCAACCCTTATTAGATTATCAGAACCTGAGACCACATCAATTACTCTTGATAATGGCCATTTGGTTGCTGGTAATTGGTTGTCCTTGAGCAAAACTAAAGCACCTATTTTTATATTTTCTGACCTATTTTGCCAGCGATAGAACTGTTGTAAATGATTAATGTATTCTTTGGACCACCTATTCGAAAAATGATCACGCATATTTGTAATTAATTTATATTTATTAGAAAGAGTTAATTTAGAATTTGGATTTGGAGCTTCAGGATAAGCATTAAGTGGTTCTCCTATTATAAAATGTGCAGGAGTTAGAGGTAACAGGTCAGATGGATCATTACTGGCTGGATATAATGGTCTCGAGTTGAGAAAGGCTTCTACCTTGATAAGAAAGTTGACATCACTTCAAAAGTTAATTATTGTTCACCTAAAATTTTACGTATATGAGATTTTACCGATTTAATTCCAGCCTCCCATAAGCCTCCAAAATGAGGAGCTGATGGTCAAATAAACGACCATGAAGTACCCTTTGAAACGATGGCATGATTTACATCCTTGTAGAAATCTGATGCTTTCGAGAACATTTTAGAAAGCTCAGCTTCAGCGCCCTTAAAGTTGGTTCCATTGTCACTGAAGAGTTTGGAGCATTGATCTCTTCTTGAGATAAAGCGTTCAAATGCCGCTAAAAAACCTTGAGTTGACAGGGATGATACCACTTCTAAATGAACTGCTTTTGTTAATAAACATACGAAAAGACAAATATAACCTATTGTTGTTTTTTTGCCTCTTCCTGAGGAAGCTTTTAACAAAAATGGACCTGCGTAGTCCACACCTGTCATTAGAAAAGGTTTTTCAGGTTTCAATCTCACACTTGGGATTTGTCCCATTAATTGTTGAGCTGGTCTTGCATGATATTTTGCACATATAACGCAATTTCTCAGTATGGATCTAATGAAACTTTTACCATGTAAAATCCAAAAACGTTGTAAGAGATTATATCTTGTTGACTATTGACCCGCATGTAAGGACTTAAAATGAGCATGGCGAATTATTCATATTCATCTGGAAAAGAAGTTTTTTGAGAACATTTGGTTAAGAAACATAATGATTTTTCTAGTTCTTCTGGAATTAAAAGATCTGATTTTACTTTTTCTTTGAACTTAATTAATCTTAAACAGTATGCAATTACTTTTAAAAGCGTATTCAAATTAGAGAATTTACTAAATATAAAGGATTCTTCTAAAGTATTCGAAACATTAATGATTGCCTTTTTAGATTTTTCTTCGTTTTTGATTTTTGCTTCATCAGCTTTTTCTTTTTCAATACGCCAATTATTTGAAGATTGTTCTAACCATGATGGTCCCTTCCACCACAAAGAAAAGTTTTTTAATTCTGAAGCTGAAATACCGCGAGATGCTATGTCTGCAAGATTATTTTTTGTAGGAACATAACGACAATTTTTTTCAATTTTTGCATTTTGAATCTTGGCTAATTTATGAGCTACAAATGGCTTCCATTTAAATGGATGTGAGTTTAGCCAAGTTAGAACTACAGAAGAATCTGACCAAGAAAAGACTTTTATATTTTTATTTTTAAGTTTTAGTTGAGGTATTAGTTTATTTATTAATTTAACTAAAAGTTCAGCAGCACAAAGTTCGAATCGAGGAATTGACAATTTTTAATGGGTGCTACTTTTGTTTTGATACAAGTAACGATGAAACCTTTTTTTGACCGGTCACAGGAACTACATAGATAGCAGCTGCATAAGCCCTTTCTGAGACATCTGAGAAGCAATGAAATTCCAAAGATAAATTTTCAGTGCTTTCTACCCATCTAGGAATTGAAATTTGAGATAAAGAAGGTAAGACCTTTCGAAATACAGACCACTGATTTGATATAGTTTCAGGTAGTTCATCATCCCAATCTAAGTTTAGCAACCACATATCCTGAATTAGAATTTTAGCTACAATGACAACTGGCGAAAAACAATCTAAAGGATCGAATAGCTTGACAATTTCAGATAGAAGCATTCGTTTTGTTTTTACATCATTTAATTTTAGAGAAAAGTCTAAGTTTAAATTAAATATATCTAAAGAAGGTGACGAGACTACACCTAAAGTGCTAACGCTATCAGAGTCTTTTATATCTAACTCATTTTAATTTCTAGCTAATTCTTTACAATTAGAAGACCATTTTGAAAATGGAAAACCGCCTTAGGCTAATAATGCAATTAACTTCTAAAGATACTCCTTGATCATATAATAAACCGATGCTAAATTCAGTTGTACTATTTAATAACCCTGAGCTACATAATACACCTGTGATTAAAGTATTTGTCGATTTTCTTTTTAAGCCTTATGATTGTACTACCCATTCTGATACGGCTGATGCGTCTGAACCTGTATCAATTAAAGCTTTAACTAACAAAACTTTTCCATTTTGAGATTTAACGTAAATTTTAGCCGTTGCTAAAAGGACAATTTTATCCGTAGTTAAAGAAGACGCTACATTTATTGTACTTTCAGAGACTAAATTGGCAGTTTGAGGAATGCTTGAACTTGAAAGTGAATGATTGCAAGAGCATTGAGGAGTTATCGCACTTGTACTAGCGATTGAAGAAAGATTATTTACATTTGAAGTTTCTCTATTTAAGTTTAAGTTTTTTACTGGAGGAAAACACCCATGAAGTAATAAATGATGTTTTTCAGAACAAGACCTACAAGTAAACTTGCTAGGACGCAGAGTAAGAAAATGATCTTTTAAACAGTTGTAGCAAACTCTTAATTTTTTAGCTTGAAAAAATCTATCAGTTCTCTCAAGGCTTTTAAATTTAGGACAGTAATTTAAAGAATGTTCGTTTGATCTACACATATTACAATAGAATTGTTTGATTTTACTTTTTTTTGAGTGGTACTAACGTTTACTTGCTTTATTATACCTTTTAGCAAGATCGTCCCATGCACCTTGAAAACTTGCCTCCGTTACTTGAGTGTTTTTTAGCTTTTCAGCTGCATTTCCCTTTAAATGTTGTTGCAATAAAAGAAGTTTATGAACGTTGCTTAAGTTTGGAGATCTATGTAAAATTCCTTGGAATTGATCCCTAAAGCTCTTGCATTCCAAAATGTGACCAAAAAAATCCGGAATTGAAAATTTAGGAAGATGAAACTTTGGTGGATGGTCGTTACTTGCAGTAACTGGAGCGGTTGGTTGCACATCTGGGCCAAATGCTTTGATTTTTGTGTCTAAGACTTCACGAGTTTCCATGTAGCTTAGTTCAATTGCATCGTACAAATTTTCTTTGGTGTAGACTGATTTTCAACATTCTGGGTCCCTGACGATTGCTTTGTGGCCATCATAATAGTTATCGAAATATTTTTCTAGTAGTGATTTCCTAGGCGTCAAAAACTCTAAATTCTGCTTGGATTTTGCCACCTTATCGACATTGGTTAGAAAGCGAGCGATGAGGCCACCCTGATTTATTTGCTCCCTGATGAGCTCCTCCAATGATGCGACATTTTTCATGAAAATACGAATGTGTAATCAATAAAAGTCCATAGATTTAAAATTTTAAATTTTCTTAGTTTTTTTAACTTTTTATACGGCCATTTTTTTTTAAGTACTTATTTTATAAAGATAACAATTGATTTAACACTTAAGGTTTTCTTACATGTGTCTAAGTACGTCATATAAATGAGCAAGAAGAGCATCATGCAATATACTCTTAATGCCAAAAAAATTGTAGAAATAAATGAGAATTTTTTTCATATACTTGCTTCGTGTACTCCCGATATCGACAAAAAAATATATGAACATTTTTTTTTTTTTTAATAATCTGTATTCAACTTTTATTATTTAATAATTATGATAAATATTTTTAAAAGAAAAGAGAATAATAATAAAGAACGATACAATGTTACCAAATCTTCGATGTTTTATTCGTTATATTAGGTCTGAACACCGTGTATATAGTTGGCGCCAAGTAAAATCTCATCTCTTATTGGTCGATCGGTTCTCTGCAATTCTATTGGTCGTTTCTCTGCGTTGTGATTGGTTTACCGGTGCTCCTCATTATTATTGGCTTTTGATGATCTTACAATTCTTCTTCGTTATCAAAGATTATTTTTTACAGGAAAATGGCCGAAATTATTCCAATTTTGAAAAAAGCACACTTTAAAATAAAAAAGTTTTCTTGACAAATTTATAAGTCATATATTATATATTAATTTATTGGTGTGTTCCAAAGATACTTGGGACTCAATTCTATGGTGAAGATGCTTTTGCAATCATCAACTTCAATCCAAATCCAAATTTCAACACAAGTCATTCTCAAGTCTATCAGCTTCGAATATCAAACCTGGGAACTTTTTTCAATATTTGCTGTCCATGATTTTTAGTGTTAGATCATCTTTATATTAGTAATGCAGCTACATTTATTTAAATCATTAAGTGTGGTAATATTGTTTTAATAATTTGTTTTTAAACACCCTCATTTGACAATTTGTAGTATCATATTTTTACATTTTTATTTTGTGGTAAGAGGGTTGTTATAAATTTTAAAAAATAGATCTTTAAACAAAAAACTCAACTTAATATTATTTTTGCACGTGGAAAAATACTATTCATTATTGTCTCATCTCATCATATCATGTGTTATTGTTATTAATTTATTATCATCTCATTCAAATACTGTTTCATAATAAAGTCAATTTTGACAATCACAGAGTTTTATATTCTTTCATATAAATTATATTTTTATTTTTCAAATCAATTTTTCATATTTACCAAATTAATTTTGTGTGCATAAATACATAAAGTTAACAAACAATTGTTATCAGAAAACTCTGAGATAATTTCAAAAATTGATTTCAATTTTATGCAGAATTATATTTAATTGATTTTACAGAATACAACATTTCAATTTTGATTTTTTATTTTAAATTAATTCAAGAATAAGTTTTATTGAAATTTAATTTGATGGGTTTTTGTACAATGAGTGATATCATATCTTTTAAATGAATCAAAAAACTCATTTCACGGTTTTTATTTTTTTTTTACCTTCAAGATTTCCAAACAAAAATTTTGAATGTAATGTTATATAACTCATGCAAATTTCCTTAGTTTTTATTGATTACTACGCTGTAAAATTTTTTTTTAAATATTGAGTATCATACACGGTGACCTGGAAGCGTTTTATTATTCAATCAAAATTACAAAAAAAACCGAATGGTGGGGTGTTTTCTACACTAAAAAACGTCTACGAATTTCCTATCCGGACCATCTATCCAGCTACTTTAAGTCTTTGCTGTCAATATTTTCATATTTTCAATTTTGTCTTGATTTGTATGATGGAATTCTTTAAAATTATGACCCTGAAAAACGACAAAATTCGATTTTTCTCATATAAGACCTAGTCGAATTTCTGGGGAAAAAATATACAAGATCCTCTTGTAAATAATATTCATAAAAATCTATTTTGAAAACTAACCTTTTATAATGTATTTCCTTAAAATTCGGACCCTGAAACACGACAAAAATCGATTTTTCTCATATAAGAGTTGGTCAAAAGCGAAAATAAATGGTTTCATTGGATTCCTGGGGAAAAAATACATAACTCCCTTTAGTAAATAATATTTAGAAAATTTTATTTTGTAAGCTAATAAACTTTTGTGATTGTTTTCCTTTAAATTGGGACCCTGAAACAAGAAAAAAAATCGATTTTTTTTATAATTTCCTTAAAATTAAGACCCTAAAAACAAACAAAATCGATTTTTCTGCTACAACGTGGTCAAAAGCTAAAATAAATGGTTTCATCAGATTTCTGGGGAAAAAATAGAAAAGTGCCTCTCTGGTAAATATTATACAAAAAAGTTTATTCAGAAAACTACACAACTTTTAAAATTGTTCCCCTTGAATTTCAGACCCTAAAAAGTAACGAAAATCGATTTTCATCCTATAAAACGTGGTCAAAAGCTAAAATAAATGGTTTCATCGGATTCCTAGGAAAGATACTACGGGATATCAATTTGAACATAATCTAAAACAGTATTTAAATCCACTAGAAAAACTGAAAATTTTAAGAAAATCCCAATTTTGAGGGGACCAAAAAAAAACTTTCGAGAGCTATCGTGGGTTCAAAAATCGATGTTTTAGTATAAATCCAACGAGAAACTTATTTTTTTTACTTATATTTTCGAGTTCTGCAGGCGCATTAGGAATCCCGGATACTTCGAAAAAAAACCAGTCTTATAAAAAAATTCAAATTATCATTATTAAAATTATGAAAATATTGACAGCAAACGCTTAAAGCATCTGGATAGAAGGTCCGGATAGAAAATTCGTAAATATTTTTTAGTGTAGAAAAGAGCCTAACATACAATTTTTTTTGTTATTTTGATCGCATAATAAATCGCTTCCAGGTCCACCGTGCATAATAATCATTTCATTTTTTGAAATCCATATTTATTCAGCAGTATTTTAAATTGCAATTTTATTAAATTGTTTTAGTTGCAGTTATGATTCCTAGCCATTTAAAATGTTTAATTGTTCATAAACAAGAGTGGCTAAAATTACATATGATTTTAGCATAATTACATTTTTTCAATTTATTGGTTTATAAACAAAAGTGGCTAAGATTACATATGATTTTAGCATAATTTTATTTTATTAATTTAGTTGTTTCTAAACAAAAGTGGCTTAAAATTACATATAATTTTGGCATTATTTCAATTACTCATTTTTAAACAATATCAGGTGGTTATTTGATGATTGAAATAGGGATTTACATACATAAACTTTTGTCTGCTTTAAAACTAATAGTGTGATATTGTTACCTTTTGAAGGGGAGGGGATCAAATTGCGAATCAAATAACTTAGAGTTTCGTGTTTCAAATCACATTTCAAAAATGGCAATTTAGAGATTACTGTTATAATTTCATTCATGTTATAATTCATTAAAGAGTCTTTGTCATCTAGTGTTATGACATCATCGTTTACTAATCAAATAAAATTAAATTATTTAGATTATTTAAGTATGTCATAATTATATTTAATATTTTATAATAATTAAGAATGTGTAAATTAAGAATGTTTACAATTACATAATTTTAGTATTTAAGAAAAGTTATTATTGAGAAATATAAATAAAGTAATATAAAAATCAGCATTAAAATTATGAAATAATAAATAAGATTGTTATTAAAATAAGCAAATAGTTTTATAACCATAATCAATATTAATACTATATAAGAGAAATTAAAAATTATAATAAGCCAGTTTTAAGTTCGGTTTTAATCTGTAAACTCGAATCATTAAGTGCGGGTCTATTAAATAAATTAAGTTTTCACCAAAGTTCAACTTGTGTTATTTTTTTACTATCAGCCCGAACCATCCACATTCATATAAAGTAAGTCATTTAAACATTATATCTAATCTCTATATATTATAAAGTTATAACCGCTGTCGCCGCTGCCGCCGCTGTCGAATGACACCTTTGGGCCATCTGACACTTTTGGGCCACACAATATGGTACTTCTGGGCCAGTCTGACACTTTTGGGCCACGCAATATGGTACTTTTGGGCCAGTCTGACACTTTTGGGCCACGCAATATGGTACTTTTGGGCCAATATGACACTTTTGGGCCACGCAATGTGGTACTTTTGGGCCATTCTGACACTTTTGGGCCACGCAATATGGTACTTTTGGGCCAGTCTGACACTTTTGGGCCATTCTGACACTTTTGGGCCACTCTGACACTTTTGGGTCACGCAATATGGTACTTTTGGGCCATTCTGACACTTTTGGGCCACTCTGACACTTTCGGGCCACTCTGATACTTTTGGGCCACTCTGACACTTTTGGGCCATTCTGCATCATTTCCATTTTCTTAGTTATTGACAATTATGGGCTAATTTGATACTTTCGGGCCAATAAGATACTACTGGGCAAAACCAGCCCTTGTGGGTCTAAGTGATTTTATTTTTTTTTATTTTTAAGCCGATAAATCAATTAATTATAAACCTATTAACGAATTTTAAAATAAAAGAAAAACAATATAATCAATATTTTTAATTGAAAGTAATTATTAAAATTGTATTTAAAATTTTACATTTTTTGTTCTCATGACTAACCCGCTTTTTTAATCACTCAACGGGGGTTGGCGCGCGAAGCGCGCAGGGGGCGGAGCCCCCTAGTATATATATATATATATAGGCGTCAACGTACTAACGTATTAATGCAAACTCAGCGTTATTACAATCATACAGTTTCACAAGCTAACAATCGTACCTTACATAATATTTTAGTTTTATACAATAGTAATTAATAAAATCTAATTTTCATTCATAAAAATTTACAAATTTTGTAAAGAATGTTGCTAATTTTTAAAGATGCCTCCGTTTTGAACAAAAATTTAACAGAGTACGTATAAATTAGTGCCGAATCAAGTAATGACAAATCTTATAGTAAAATTTTTTCATATTTTTTAGATATTTCACTTTTTAACGAAATTTTCAAAAAATTTTAATTTCTCCATAAATAGTAAAAATTGAAAACGACGATAGCTGAGCAGAAAATGGCCTATATCACCCGCAGACTTTTCTTCTATATTTTGATACCGGTTTTATGTCACTTAGTTTGGTGGATCTTGAGTCATTAGGGTACAGATAAATTATTAAAAATACCATAAAAAATAAAGAAATAAAAAAAAAATTTTTACCAGCTTCAAAAGTATTTTATAAAATTTTAAAGATACCTCCGTTTTGAATGAAAATTCCAGAGAATACGTAAAAATTAGTGCCGAACCGAATACTACAAAGTGAGATAACAAATTTTTTTGATAGTTTTAAAATATTTCAATTTTTGTTACAAAATTTAACAAATTTTATTAATTTCAAAAATACTAAAAATTAAATATCTCAAAAACTACGATAACTGAGCAGAAAACCTATGACCTTTGTCACCCGCAGACATTTTTTCTTCATTTTGACACCGGTTTCAAGCCAATTGGTTCGGCAGTTATTGCGTGATAAGATATCTTATCTTAATACTACATATAATTGAAAATTCATTTGTTTGTCTGTCTGTCTGTCTGTCTGTCTGTCTGTCTGTCTGTCTGTCTGTCCACTCATCACGCAAGAACCGCCGAACCAATTGGCATGAAACCGGTGTCAAAATAAAGATAAAAAGTCTGCGGGTGACATAGGCCCTATATTTTCTGATTAGCTGTCGTAGTTTTTGAGATATTTAATTTTTAGTATTTTTGAACTTGATAACATTTTTTAAAAATTTTAACAAAAATTGAAATATCTCGAGACTATCGAAAAATTTAGCTATCGCACTTCATAGTATTCGATTCAGCACTAATTTTTACGAATTCTCTGAAATTTTTATTCAAAACGGAGGTATCTTTAAAATTTTATAAAATATTTTAAAAAGCTAGTAAAAAAATTTTTTTCTTTTTTTTATTTTTATGGTATTTCTAATCATTTATTTGTGGGTCTGTGTATATTATAATGTAATTTATATTCTATATTAAAATGTAATTTATGCGTACTTAGTTAAATTTTTGTTAAAAACGTACGTTGCTTTAAAATTAAAAAAAAAAAAAAATAAAATTTTTTACTATATCTTAATCTTAATCTTAATCTTAATTGTTGATAATATGATGGATAAATTGGTAATGGATAGGATGAATAATGATAAAGTGATTTAAGACACAATATATATTATTGTAATACTGTTTATTACGACGCTGTTAGCTTGGCGTCTCAACGAACACTAACTCATAAAAAGGGAGAATATATACAAAAAAGGGAGGGGAGATCTCCTACACACACATACCATATAATACATTATAATACATACATTTACACAACATTTCCACCCACCATAATTTTACTAATAAAATTGTAAATAAAGAATGAATATAAAAAATAATTGTGGTAAATGAAAAATACAAATTTGACTCGAATATTTTTACAATATGCCAAAAGGCTACATAAATTAAAAAAATAATTTAAAAATTTAAACAGTTTAATTACAATTGATAAAAAGTTTTCAATTTAAATGCTAATCTGATTCTGAGTTTCACTAATTCCATCAGACCGGTATGAAATCTGTAGACATCAATGGTTTGTAAGACCATTAAAGGCCCAGATCGCATTACACAGTCAATAATGACACTTATGAAGTATCATTATAGCATATTAACAAGTTTCATAAAGTTCAGCAAATAGAACTTTAACCCAATATAAAAATTTTGCTTAAAGTAGTTCGGAAAGTCGATTTAGACAGTCTCCCTCTCCTCAAAAAAGGTGAGAGTAATATGGTAGTTTGAGTAAAATTCTTGAATTTAATACTCGCGCTCACAAATAAATAAAGCTTAAGCATGATAACTTAGCTTTTAAGCAAAATTATAACAAAATTTCTATATAGTGGTTTGTGACCCAGTTTTTAAATTTTGTTGAGATTAGTTCTGCAAGTAGAACTCTAAGCATTCCCTTTTCCTCGCAAATTGAAAAGGAACATGTGATCAAAAATTTTTTAAACTGTGGTTTAAGCAATATGTTAAAGCAATTTAACAAAGTAGGGGCAATGGAGCAAGAATTATTTTTATAAAGTTAAAAATACAGTAATTTTCACCACCCACCTTGCTAAATTTGCTCATACAAATATATCACAATTAGCAAATCAATTGAAAATCCATGTTTCTACAACTACTATTCACATCTCTCTCCTTACAGAAAAAGTAAGCAAATTTACAATTACACTATCTCTAAGAAATTTTACAATTGCAGATTAAAGAAGTGAGATACAAACAATAATTACAAAATTAATAGCAAAATTTGAGGCTAAACATTTTTTGAATTCTAAATTTTGTAGTGTTTTAAATTTACATAAATTCGTTTTTAATCAAGTGAATTTAAAAAAAATAAAACCAGAAATGGAAAAAAAAATAAAAAAAAATACAAGTTATAAAATGATAGCCAATTAAATATAAATAAATAATTTTAATTAATTGAACTTGAAGAGTTTTTGAGTATACTTAATCATAAGATTATATCATATTCTACAGTACAATATTTGACAAAACGCGTACAAATACAATAAATAATGAATTGATGCGAGTTTAACATAGACTGATTGCCTAATTTCAAGTTTCAATATCCTGACTAGACCAGCAGGATATCTGTAGATTCAAGATTTAATAATTATTCTAATAGAAATAATTCTATCACTGATATCACTACTGCACTAGCAATAATGAATTCAAAATATAAATAATTGAAAAATAGAATTAAATAAATGCAATTTTTGTTTTGAGACTAAAGCAGTTAAATAATAACTTATTGAGAATCCTGCTGATTTAATTCTTCCTTTATTATGTCTACAATGAGATCATAATATTGTTTTAGTCGAACCGATCGACCAATAAGAGATGAGATTTTACTTGGCGCCAACTATATACACGGTGTTCAGACCTAGTATAACGAACAAAACTTTGAAGATTTGGTAACTTTGTATCGTTCTTTATTTTCATTCTCTTTTCTTTTAAAAATATTTATCATAATTTTTAAATAATAAGAGTTAAATACAGATTATTATAAAAAAAAAAAAAAAATGTTAATATCTTCTTTGTCGATATGGAGAGTACATGGAGCAAGTAAATGAAGTAAATTCTCATTTATTTTTACAATTTTTTTGGCATTAAGGGAATAATGCATGATGCTCTACTTGCTCATTTAAATGACGTACTTAGACACATGTAAGAAAACCTTAGTGTTAAATTAATTGTCATCTTTATAAAAAATAAGTACTTAAAAAATAAAAATTTTAAAAAATTGTCGTATAAAAATTAAAAAAAAAAAACTAAGAACATTTAAAATTTTAAATCTATGGACTTTTATTGATTACACATTCGTATTTTCATGAAAAATGTCGCATACTGGAGTATCATTGGAGGAGCTCATCAGGGAATAAATAAATCAGGGTGGCCTCATCACTCGCTTTCTAACCAATGTCGATAAGGTGGCAAAATCCAAGCAGAATTTGGAGTTTTTGACGGCTAGGAAATCACTACTAGAAAAATATTTCGATAACTATTATGATGGCTACAAAGCAATCGTCAGGGACCCAGAATGTGAAAAATCAGTCTACATCAAAGAAAATTTGTACGATGCAGTAGAACTAAGCTACATGGAAACTCGTGAAGCCTTAAACACAAGAATCAAAGCATTTGGCCCAGATGTGCAACCAACCGCTCCAGTTACTGCAAATAACGACCATCCACCACAGTTTCATCTTCCTAAATTTTCAATTTCTGATTTTTCTGGTAACATTTTGGAATAGGAAAGCTTCAGGGATCAATTCCAAGGAATTTTACATAGATCTCCAAACTTAAGCAACGTTCATAAACTTCTTTTATTGCAACAACATTTAAAGGGAGATGCAGCTGAAATGCTAAAGAACACTCAAGTAACGGAAGCAAGTTTTCAAGGTGCATGGGACGATCTTGCTAAAAGGTATGGAAATAAGCGCTTGCTACTTACACACCACATGAATAGCTTATTGGATTAACAAGATTGTTCAGCAACAAATGCTCATGAAATCCAACGAGTTTTAGACTTCTTTAAACAAACAGTAAGATCATTTGAGGCGTTAGGAATAGTGACGGCTAACTGGAATCATTGGCTAGTACTACTTCTGTCGAAAAAACTAGACTCAGAGTCAAGATTAAAATGGGAAACCTCGCAGACCAATGCATCGGAGTTTCCAGATTTTGCAGTACTTTGTCAATTTTTGGAGAATTGGGCACAAGCATTTGATGTTCTGGACAAAGGATCATTGAAAGCGACAGGAACTTCCAAACCATCTGAGAAATCTTCTAACAAAGCGGAGGCAGCCAAGCAAAACAAAAAGCAAGTAAACGTTAGTACCACTCAAAAAAAAGGTAAAATCAAACAATTCTATTGTAATATGTGTAAATCAAACGAACATTTTTTAAATTACTGTACTAAATTTAAAAGCCTTCAGGGAACTGATAGATTTTTTCAAGCTAAAAAATTAAGAGTTTGCTAAAACTGTTTAAAAGATCATTTCCCTACTCCGTGTCCCAGCAAGTTTACTTGCAGGTCGTCTTCTGAAAAACATCATTCATTACTTCATGGTTGCTTTCCTCCAGTAAAAAACTTAAACCTAAATAGAGAAACTTCAAATGTAAATAATCTTTCTTCAGTCGCTAGTACAAGTGCGATAACTCCTCAATGCTCTTGCAATCATTCACTTTCAAGTTCAAGCATTCCTCAAACTGCCAATTTAGTCTCTGAAAGCACAATAAATGTAGCGTCTTCTTTAACTACAGATAAAATTGTCCTTTTGGCAACGGCTAAAATTTACGTTAAATCTCAAAATGGAAAAGTTTTGTTAGTTAAAGCTTTAATTGATACAGGTTCAGACGCATCAGCTGTATCAGAATGGGTAGTTCAATCATTAGGTTTAAAAAGAAAACCGACAAATACTTTAATCACAGGTGTATTATGTAGCTCAGGGTTATCAAATAGTACAACTGAATTAAGCATCGGTTCATTATATGATCAAGGAGTATCTTTAGAAGTCGAAGCTTTAATATTAAGCAAAGTTACATCAGTTATCCCGTCCAAAAGGATTCTTTAGATAAATGGCCTCACATAAAGGATTTGGAACTTGCGGATCCGGAGTTCTATAAGTCTTCTCAAATTGACTTACTTCTAGGTTCTGATGTTTGTGGATGGTTCTTAGTTGGTGAAACAGTACGAGGTCCTCCAGGAACCCCCTTTGCTCATCCTACTCCTTTTGGCTTTGTTATTATGGGGCCAATTGATCTAAATACCTCTTCTTCTTTAAAAATCTCGTGCTCATTAAATTCATTACGAAATATACCTGATTTAAATTTTGATCTTAAAAAATTCTGGGAAATTGAAGATGTAGGCCAAAATTCTTTGCTTTCGCCGGAGGAATTAGAATGTGAAAATCATTTCAAAAAAACACATTCTCGGGATTCCTCAGGTCGTTACGTAGTAAGACTTCCTATCACAAGCAACCCAGCAATACAATTGGGCCCCACAAGACCTTTCGCAGTTAAAATGTTAATGTCAATGGAAAAAAGAATGGCATCAGACAAAATTTTTGAAGAAAAATATGAAAACAATATTCTTGATTTAAATCAAATGGGTCATATGAGGAAAATACCTCAAAATAAACTAAATAATCCTTTAGCAATATATATATCGCATCACGGTGTTCTTAAAACACATGATCCTTTAGGCAAACTTAGAGTAGTTTTTCATGCTTCTCACATAACATCAACCGGATATTTGTTGAATTCTAAACTTCTAACAGGTCCTAAATTACAAGCTGATCTTTAGGTAATCTTAACTAGATGGAGATTTTTCAAAATTGTTTTTACAGCAGATATCGTTAAAATGTTTCGACAAATAGCAGTCCATCCAGAGGATTGGGATTTACAACGAGTTTTGTGGCGTAATAAGGAAACTGGTATAATCGAAGATTACTGGATAACTGTAGTTATGTTTGGTCAAGCATGTGCACCTTATTTAGCTTTAAGATGTAAAGATCAGTTGGTAGAAGATGAGGGTCAAAAATATCCTCTAGCGTCTATTTCTTTAACAGACAGGACTTACGTTGATGATATTTTTGAAGGAGCAGATTCAATAGAAGACGCTCAAAAAATTAAACAAGAGTTAATTGCATTATTAGCCTTAGGCGGTTTTCCATTGTCAAAATGGTCTTCTAATTGTAAAGAATTAGCTGAAAATTCAAATGAGTTACATATAAAAGACTCTGATAGCGTTAGCACTTTAAGTGTAGTCTGGTCGCCTTATTTAGATATATTTAATTTAAACTTAGGCTTTTCTTTAAAATTAAATAATGTAAAAACAAAACGAATGCTTCTATCTGAAATAGCCAAGCTATTCGATCCTTTAGGTTGGTTTTCACCAGTTGTCATTGTAGCTAAAATTCTAATTCAGGATATGTGGTTGCTAAACTTAGATTGAGATGATGAATTACCTGAAACTATATCAAATCAGTGGTCTGTATTTCAAAAGGCCTTACCTTCTTTATCTCAAATTTCAATTCCTAGATGGGTAGAAAGCACTGAAAATTCATCTTTGGAATTTCATTGCTTTTCAGATGCCTCAGAAAGGGCTTATGCAGCTGCTATCTATGTAGTTTCTATGACTGGTCAAAAAAGGGTTTCATCGTTACTTGTATCAAAAACAAAAGTAGCACCCATTAAAAAATTGTCAATTCCTCGATTAGAACTCTGTGCTGCTGAACTTTTAGTTAAATTAGTAAATAAACTAATACCTCAATTAAAACTTAAAAATAAAGATATAAAAGTCTTCGCTTGGTCAGATTCTTCTGTAGTTCTAACTTAGCTAAACTCACACCCATCTAAATGGAAGCCGTTTGTAGCTCATAAAGTAGCCGAGATTCAAAATGCAAAAATTGAAATAAATTGGCGTTATGTTCCTACAAAAAATAATCCTGCAGACATAGCATCTCGCGGTATTTTAGCTTCAGAATTAAAAAACTTTTCTTTGTGGTGGAAGGGACCATCATGGTTAGAACAATCTTCAAATAATTGGCCTATTGAAAAAGAAAAAGCTGATGAAGCAAAAATCAAAAATGAAGAAAAAACTAAAAAAGCAATCATTAATGTTTCAAATACTTTAGAAGAATCCTTTATATTTAATAAATTCTCTAATTTGAACACGCTTTTAAAAGTAACTGCTTACTGTTTAAGATTAATTAAATTCAAAGAAAAAGTAAAATCAGATCTTTTAATTCCAGAAGAACTAGAAAAATCATTATGTTTCTTAACCAAATGTTCTCAAAAAACTTCTTTTCCAATTGAATATGAAAAATTAGAAAAAGGTAAACATATTCAAAATCCCTGTCCTTTAATATCATTTAAGCCATTCATGGAAGAGAAAGGTTGTATTATGGTAGGAGGTCGTGTTAGAAAATCTGTTTTATCTTTCAATGAAAAACATCCATTTATCATTGCAAAAAATACGATGTTTTCGAAATTACTAGTACGCCATGCTCATTTTAAGTCCTTACATGCGGGTCAAGAGTCAACAAGATATAATCTCTTACAACGTTTTTGGATTTTACATGGTAAAAGTTTCATTAGATCCATACTGAGAAATTGCGTTATATGTGCGAAATATCATGCAAGACCAGCTCAACAATTAATGGGACAAATCCCAAGTGTGAGATTGAAACCTGAAAAACCTTTTCTAATGACAGGTGTGGACTACGCAGGTCCATTTTTGTTAAAAGCTTCCTCAGGAAGAGGCATAAAAACAACAATAGGTTATATTTGTCTTTTCGTATGTTTATTAACAAAAGCAGTTCATTTAGAAGTGGTATCATCCCTGTCAACTCAAGGTTTTTTAGCGGCATTTGAACGCTTTATCTCAAGAAGAGGTCAATGCTCCAAACTCTTCAGTGACAATGGAACCAACTTTAAGGGCGCTGAAGCTGAGCTTTCTAAAATGTTCTCGAAAGCATCATATTTCTACAAGGATGTAAATCATGCCATCATTTCAAAGGGCACATCATGGTCGTTCATTCCACCATCAGCTCCCCATTTTGGAGGCTTATGGGAGACTGGAATTAAATCGGTAAAATCTCATATACGTAAAATTTTAGGTGAGCAAAAATTAACTTTTGAAGAGATGTCAACTTTCTTATGCAAGGTAGAAGCCTGTCTCAACTCGAGACCATTATATCCAGCCAGTAATGATCCATCTGACCTGTTACCTCTAACTCCTGCACATTTTCTAATAGGAGAACCACTTAATGCTTATCCTGAAGCTCCAAATCCAAATTCTAAATTAACTCTTTTTAATAAATATAAATTAATTACAAATATGCGTGATCATTTTAGGAATAGGTGATCCAAAGAATCCATCAATCATTTACAACAGTTCCATCGCTGGCGAAATCCATCAGAAAATATAAAAATAGGTACTTTAGTTTTGCTCAAGGACAACCAATTACCAGCTACCAAATGGCCATTAGCAAGAGTAATCGATGTGGTCTCAGGTTCTGATAATCTAATAAGGGTTGCCACCATCAAAACAGCAACTGGAACTTATCAGCGACAGTCAAATTGTACCCACTACCAGTCCAATCAATTCAACAATCAACTTAAAAAAATTATATGACAAATTTTATACTAAGAAAGAAATATAAATACAAATTGTAAATAGTAGTTGTAAAAAAAAAATATTAATCTTTAATTTATTTATTTATGTTTGATAATTGTAAATTTTAAGCGGAATGATAATTCTTTAATGTAACTTAGCATGAATTTTAAAACTTGAATCATTTAGAATTTTTAATTTAAAATTAGCAACAAAAAAATGTTAGTTTTCACTGAATTTAATTTAAAAAAAAAATTGTTAATTTATCATTTTTAAGATTCCACTTAAATGATTATAAAAAAAATTGTAAAATATGTTCAGAATGCATGAATGAATGATCGATAACCAAATTTATTAAATTTAATTTCTTTTATCATAAACCACGCGTTATATTAAAGTTCAAAATCTAGATGTCATGTTACTTAATTATTTTCTCGTTAATATTTTTAATATTGTAAATAATCATTTTTTAAATAATTTTGAACTTTGTTAAATTCTTTTATAGTCGCATTTGCGACGGGCGCGGGTATGTTTGTGCGAAAACAGGAATATTTCTAATATATCTTGATTTCTCTTTGCAGTATCTTAATATCAATAATTGTATTTAAATAATTACCGTTATACTGCAAAGAGAGATAAAGATACGTTCATGCGTGTATCACATATGCGCTAAAGGACCACGTTTTCTGCACGCGCGACGCCGACAGCAGCGAAGTTGCCGGTCTCTTCTTTCTATACGACGCGCGCTCGTCCTTCTTGCTCTCTAACTCTCGTACAAAGGAGATCGTATTCTTTGTTAAGACTTTTAATTTAGAAAACGTGCTCCTTTTGCAGTTCAATCATGTAAACCGTTTTTATTAATATAATTCAAATAAATCATAAACTTTTAAGTGGAATTCACACAAATCATCGTCTTTTTATTTCATAATTCAGTCTAACACTTTCCTCTAAAAAAACCTATTAAATTCCACTAACACCTTCTTAATCTACAATTGTAGAAATTTTGTAGGTTAGTGTAGTATAGGTACTAAATGTATAATTTGCTTTTCTTTTTTTTGAGAGAAGGGAGATATAGGTAATATTTATAAAAACGTAAGCTTTCAATTTATTAGCTAATTAATGTAACTTTTTATGTGTAGATTTGGCAAGGTGGGTGGTAAAAATAACTATGTTACATGCTTATAAATAATTTTTACTACTTTACCCCTACTTTGTCAAATTGAACTAAAATCAAACTTAAAACTACAATTTAAAGATTTTGCTACTTGTTTGCTTTAAAATCTTGCTACTTAAATTAACTTATCTCTTTCACTTTTTTGAGGAGAGGGAGAGTGTCTAGTTCAATTGGCAGAACTAGTTGAATCAAAATCTTTATATTGAGTTTGAAGTTCAATTTGCAGAACTTCTTAAAACATTAAAATGTTAAGCTAAAATGATATTTGTTAGTGGTATTATGCTAAATTATAAAAAGATGAATGTCATTACTGACTGTGTAGTGTGATCTGGACCTTCATTGCTCTTACAAACCATTGATGTCTACAGGTTTCATGCCAGTCTAGTGGGGTTAGTAATACTCAAGATCAGTTATGTTAGCTTTTAAATTGTAAATTGTAAATTCATCAATTGTATAATTTTATACTGATAATTTTATATTTTTGTTTTTAATACTCTAGTCAATTTAAAATTATTTATTATGTGTAATTATTGTATATAGTGCTAAGTCTATTTATTTTGTTAACAAATCAATTAATTTTATTTTTAAATTGCAAAATTTTTTAATGCCATTAGGCTTTAATATTGTATAATTTAGATTTGCAAATATTTTTGTGCCATTAAGCACTGTAAATTAGAATCAAATTTTTATTTTATATTATAATGTCATCTGCTCACCACAATTATTTTTTGCTTTATTCTTTTGAAACTATTAATTTTAAATATCTTATTTTTACAATTTAGTAATAAATTGTGGTGGGTGGAATGTTGTGTATATAGTGTATATTACTTGTATATATGTTGGTGAGCTCCCCCCTTAATTCTATATGTATAACCGTTCCGAGCCTCTGTGCTCTGCCGCATTGCAAGTGAGCAATAGCTCTTAAATAAAGTTATACTATTATGTTAATCAAGTGAACATTATATTATTTATAATCACCATAACCATTATCATCCATCCATCCATCCAACTCTAAACATTAATATTAATATTAATATTAATATTAATATTAATATACTATATATATTTGAAAATTTATTTTTTTGTCTGTCTGTCTCTCTGTCTGTCTGTCTGTCCACTCATCACGCAAGAACCGCCGAACCAATTGGCATAAAACCGGTGTCAAAATAAAGATAAAAAGTCTGCGGGTGACATAGGCCCTATATTTTCTGATTAGCATTCGTAGTTTTTGAGATATTTAATTTTTAGTATTTTTGAACTTGATAACATTTTTTAAAAATTTTAACAAAAATTGAAATATCTCGAGACTATCGAAAAATTTAGCTATCGCACTTCATAGTATTCGATTCAGCACTAATTTTTACGTATTCTCTGAAATTTTTATTCAAAACGGAGGTATCTTTAAAATTTTATAAAATATTTTAAAAAGCTGGTAAAAAAATTTTTTTCATTTTTTTATTTTTATGGTATTTCTAATAATTTATTTGTGGGTCTGTGTATATTATAATGTAATTTATATTCTATATTAAAATGTAATTTATGCGTACTTAGTTAAATTTTTGTTAAAAACGTACGTTGCTTTAAAATTAAAAAAAAAAATAAATAAAATTTTTTACTATATATTATATATATTCAACTCAAATTTTAGGGTATAGTTTGGGGTGATAAAAAAGTCCCTCAGCCAAAGTTTTAGTCCTCTAGCACCTCATGGGCCCGAAATATGTCTGTTCAAAGGTCCAAAAATAGCCTGATCTGGCCCATTTTCAAAATTACACCATTCCTTTGAATTTACTACAAATTTTATCTTATTGGTCACATTTGAACTGGTAAAAGGTCTACATTAAGAAAAAAATTTTAGCTTATTGGTTAGCCAGGCGTTAATTTTTTTTGACATTGATATATATTTTGGACAATAACAACATGATAATAATAAAAAATCAATAACAACAACACCGGGAATAGATCAGGGGGGGCGGAGCCCCCCCTCATACCCATGCTAGTATATATATATATATACTAGGGGGCTCCGTCCCCTGCGTGCTTCCCACGCTAACTCCCGTAGAGTGATTAGAAAACTGGGTTAGTTTAAAAAAAAAAAAAAATTTTGTAAATTTTACAAATATGAGGTTAGCCATGGTGATATTTACATAATTTATTTAAATAATGTAATTATGAACATCGATTTCGGTTATGTTTAAAAGTTATTTTTCTCCTAGTAGTTGCAAAAGATACATATTTCTATTTAAAATAAATCGCGCAGGCTATATTTTACTGGCATAATTATCTATAAAATTTTACGTTTACAACAGCCTCCTTACTTAACAAATCTCTTTATTAAACATCTGCCTAAAGATAATGCCAGGAGTGCTTCACGTAATAAAGAGCTGTCTCTACCTGCAATCAAGGATTGTGGGTCAACATCCTTTCAGTTGCAGGGGGCACTCTTTTGGAACTCTATACCTTCTAACATCAGATACTTGCCCAGCTTAAACTCTTTCAAGGCTGCCCTTCATAAACACCTGTTCATGTTAGACCCATAACAAATCATTTCATACAATATCTCAATGCATTTCACCTTAACTATATATTACATGCAATTCTCGTATTACTGTTGCCTTATTTTAAGCATTTATTTACAAATATTTTATATTAATTTTTTATTGTTACTCATTCTATAAAAGACCTAAAGATTCATTTATTTATAAATAATTTATTATATATTTGTTATTAATTGATATATTTACTTTATATTTACTCCATACATATATGTAAAAGACTGCTATAAACTGTGTATATACAATTTTGTTATATTAACATATAAAGAACTTTTTACTTTTACTTTACTATTTCTATTATTTTTACTTTTGTTGCCGCTTTAATTAATTTATAATAATGAAAATAATAGTGTAACTGTATTATTGAAGTTTTGCGAGAATTGGCCTAAGTCTCATTCGAAAGAAAATTCATTTTGGGTAAGAGATTTAATACAACAGCAACGTTTAAGGGTGCAGTTTGGCCCGAAAAGAACACTTTGGGTAAGATTTCTTATAAAACAGCGATTGCTCAGACTGAAAGGTCCACTTCGGCCCAAAATGATCATTAAGGGGTCTTATAAAACATCGATTGTTAAGGCCAAAAGGACCGCTTTGGCCCAAAAAGACCATTTTGGGTAAATAATCTTATGCAACAGTTTTTAGGTAAACAGAGCCACTGTGGCCCAAAAGGTTCAGTTTGGCGCAAAAGGCCCAGTTTGGCACAAAAGGTTCAGTTTGGTCCAAATGTTCCATTTTATCCCATAAGGTCCATTTTGACCCAAAAGGACCAGTATGGCGCAAAAGTACCAGATTGGCCCAAAAGGACCACATTGGCCAAAAAGGACTACATTGGCCCAAAAGAAACACATTGACCTAAAAGGTCTATTTTGGCCCAAAAGGACCACATTGGCCTAAAAGGTCCATTGTGGCCCAAAAGGACCAAATTTCCCGACAAGTCACGTGAACAATCAAAAAACTGACAGAAAATTTGGATTCCGCGGGAAATTATATATTATTATGTTTTTACAAGCTTATATGTTGAGACAGTGAAATTTGAAAGGATTCCCCAATTTTTTTTTTTTTTTTTTTGCACACTGGCAGAGAGGTGAGAATGCGTTACGCACGAACAGAACCCGGTGTTCTGAACAGTGTCGGACTCCATGATGGCGAGGCACTCTGCAAAGAATGCATTGACCCATGTTTACCGACTAAACTCACCCCTAATCATATCTTATACAAGTCAGCCCGGAACCGTTTATCACATTACATTGGGTTGACTTAAGGCCATGTATCTTCTTTGGTTGAAGATCCTTCCATCCATTAATCCTTTTATTCTGGAGATCCTTTCTTTCTCCTTCCTGTTATTTCACCGTGTCATCAACTAGATAAATACGTAAGTTTATAAATAAATAAATATATCTTATCTTGCTACTATATATATTTGAAAATTTATTTGTGTGCCTGTGTGTCTGTGTGTTCCATCATCAGGCTCAAACCACTGAACAAAATTACATAAAACCGGTGTCAAAATAAAAATAAAAAGTCCGCGGGTGACATAGACTATAGATTTTCTGTTCAGCTATCGTAGTTTTTGAGATATTTAATTTTTATTGTTTTTGAAATTAATAAAATTTCGAAAAAGTTTGAAAAAAACTAAAATATCTCGAGACTATAGACAAATTTTACAGTCACAAGTTTGTACTATTCGATTCGGCACCAATTTTTACGTATTCTCCTAAATTTTTATTCAAAACGGAGGTATCTTTAAAATTTTATAAAATATTTTTGAAGCTGGTAAAAAAATTTTTTTTCATTTTTTTATTTTTTATTAGTATCAGTATTAACTATCTCTACGAACAAATGTAATAATCTTGTATTTCAAAGATATATAAGGCATTTTCATGCCATTAATTTTATTTAAAATTTTTTACAATTTTAAATAAATTAGAAAAATTTTTTAATTGATGTTAAATAATTTTTTAAGATAAATCAATAAATAATTTAACTTAAAAAAGTGGTTTTGAATGAAAAAAATTTTCCATCAATTTGTCTCTTTTATTTTTTATGGTATTTTTAATAATTTATTTGTGTGCCTGTGAGTCTATGTATATCATCCTGAGGCTCGAACAAATGAAAGAAATTACATAAAATTGGTGTTAAAATAAAGTTAAAATAATCAAATGTTTACTATTTTAGGGAAAAATTAAGTTTTTTGAACATTTTGTTAAAAAGTGAAATATCTGAAAAATATGATAAAATGGTAGTACTTGCTTCAGTCAATTCTAGAACCATCTATATATACATATCTTAATACTATATGTATGCTATACCTTAATCCTATATATATCTAAAAATTTATTTGTCTGTCTGTCTGTCTGTACCCCAATGACTCAAGAACCGCCGAACCTAGAATTTTTCATTAATGTTTCAACTACGCTGCTTAGAATAGTTTGAATGTGTATATGTACATAATTATAAATTTGCAGTGAAAAAAGATTTTTTTTAAGCAACGCAAACAGAAGTAAATGCGACACAGGGGGGGCGGAGCCCCCCCTTCAACTTTTGCTTGTACTATATATATTTAAAAATTTATTTGTCTGTCTGTCTGTCTGTACCCTAATGACTTAAGTACCGCCGAACCAAAACCTATAATTTTTCATTAATGTTTCACCTACGTAGTAAGCTGCTCTGAATAGTTTGAATGTGTTTGCATAATTATAAATTTGTAGTGAAACAAAATTTTTTTAATTAACAGAAAAATATTGAAGTAAATGTCAACAGGAGGGACTGAGCCTCATCTGAAAAATCTTAAGTTGTTTGCATAATTATAAATTTGAAGTGAAAAATGATTTTTTGAAGCAACACAAATAGAAGTCAATGCGACACAGGGGGGGTGGAGCCCCCCTCCAATTTTTGCTAGTAATAAATATTTTCGATATAAAAGATCAAGTTTGCAAATTATTGTATTTAAACTAGAAAAAAAGAAAAAAAGAAAACAAAGTGGTGGTGCAGTTTCCTGCCCCCACACCAAATTATAAATGAGCTTGCCTCAAAACACACAAATCCTTAGTTCATATGCAAGTGTAGCTCAAAAAGAAAACTACCTGAATAAAGAAAATGCCATAGTTATAGATTCATTAGCAGGTATACCAACCGAAGCATATGCAATTGCACTTGGTAAAATAATCGACCCTGAAAATATAAGGTTTATGTCTAAAATATCTCAAGGCCGAGTATGCCTATTTCTTTCAGAAGAAAAAATAGTAAGATTTCTCATGGACAAAAACAGAAACAAAATTTTCGTAAGAGGACATGTACTCACAATAAGACCACTGGTCAACACAACTAAAAGAGTAATCTTCTCCAATGTATGCCCAATAATACCAAATGAACTAATAATTGAAAAATTCAATGCACTTGGCATCGAATTAAAAGAAAAAATAACATTCATAAAACCCGGCGTAAATACACCGAGATTTCAACACATTATGTGCTTCAGTTGACAAACGTACGTGAATCAAAAAGATATTGAAAAATTACCAAGTGAAATTACAATTAACTATGATGAAACTACTTATCATATATACATCTCCACAGATAAAATTACGTGCTTTTTATGTAAAGCAGAAGGTCATCCAGCAAAACAATGTCCGAAAAATAACACACAGAAAGAAACACCTAATAACAATAACAGTCCTGGAAAGTGGCCCGTCTGGCTCTGATAAGCAAGGGAAAGGGTGAACCAGGATCTCCATCATCTTAAAGACCATTGTGTATGTTAAATACCATTGGCAAGGTGATGGAGAGCATGGTCAGAGGAAGATTGCGGCAAGCAATTAGGGGAGCGGGTGACCTTAGCGACGACCAACACGGCTTTCGTGAGGGGCGTTCCACGATCGGTGCCATCGAGCAGGTCGTGAAGGTGGTTATGAGGGCCAGACAAGTGCGGCCGGATATTAAACCGGACGTCCTGCTTGTCACGTTGGATGTGAAAAACGCATTCAACTCGGCTAAGTGGGACGATATGTTGCACTCCCTCGAGCAGGTATTCAGAGTTCCGGATTATCTGAGAAATATACTCAGAGATTACCTCCGGGACCGATACCTGCGCTGGGACACGCTCGATGGCACAAGAGGTAAAGTATTAAGCGCAGGCATAGCGCAGGGTTCAGTTCTGGGTCCTGATCTGTGGAATGCCTTTTACGACGGCTTGCTAAAGATTGAGCTCCCGGATGGATGCTCCATGATCGGATACGCGGATGACGTTGCTCTAACCATAACAGCTCGAGAGCCAGAGGAACAGCAGAATACCTTGGATGAGGCCATGCGCCTTATCAATAGCTGGATGTCGGATCACGGACTAAGACTGGCAGTCCCGAAAACGGAGATTGTCCTTCTGACCCGGAGAAGGGTACCATATTCGGCATCAGCTTTGATGACGGAGGTAATCCCCTTATGATCCAGACCAAACCATCGGTCAAATATTTGGGGGTCTTCTTGGATAACAAGTTGACCTACAATAGACAATTCCAGCAGGCCTGTGAAAAGGCTGGCCGGGTGACAAAGTCCCTCTCGTGGCTAATGACGAACATCGGCGGTCCCAGATCTGAGAAGAGGAGGCTGTTGATGACGACAGTTAACTCCATCTTGCTCTACGGTGCAGAGGTGTGGGCGGACAATGTCCGCATAAAAAAGTACTGCAAGAAACTAAAGGCAGTACAGAGGCAGGGGGCACTTCGAATCGCTTGCTCGTACAAGACAGTATCAGAGCCAGCGATCCAGGTGGTGGCTCGGGTGATTCCCATCGACCTGCTTGCCTTGGAAAGGCAGGCGATCTATAACCGTGGCGAAGAAGAGCGCGACGTAGCTTCCGTTCGCGCTCGCTCCCGCACAATGGAATGTTGGCAGTATAGGTGGAATGGTGACCCGAGGGGACGTTGGACGCACCGCCTTATCATCGATTTGGAAAGCTGGATGAACCGTGATCATGGAGAGGTAGACTTCTACCTCACACAGTTCCTAACTGGTCACGGTTATTTCCGCGATATGCTTTTCAAGTGGAGCAAGGTGACATCTCCGGAATGCTTGCATTGCCCGGGCGAGCTGGATACCGCTGAGCACACCTTTTTTGGGTGTCCTCGCTTCGCTGAAGGGCGACCGCCCTTCGATGAATGGAGGCCGGAAGTAGTCGTCCCGGAAATGCTGCGCAGTGCCGCTAACTGGTACAGTGTGGCAGAGTACGTACGGGCGACACTGATTGGAAAAAAGGAGGAAGGTTTATTGACAGGGTATGGCGAAGAAATGCCTGGGCTGCATTGTTTCCGGACCGAAGTAATACCTAAACAGGGAGTCCCGGTCCGGATTCTATGATATTGTCATAAATGCAGGAGGGTGGGGAGTTTAGTGGGTATTGTAATTCCTCAATTGTCTATATCTGGGTAACCCCAGATACAAATTTGCGGTTGAGTCCCACATAACCATACAGTACGCGTGTATGGTATGCGTAAATGCATTCACCTCGTCCTACGAAAAAGGCCCCTTCTTGAAGGGGCCCAAAAAAAAAAAAAAAAAAAAAAAAAAAAAAAAAAAATAACAATAACAGTCAGACATTAAATAATAAACCAAATGAATTACAAGAAGAACACTAACAATACAGGTAATATTTACAAGTAAACAAATCTATACATTATAAGAATCTATAAATATCAACAACAAAGTAAAATATAATCACAAAACAAAACACATTTAAATTACTCAACACAAAATTAAAAACAAACAATTTAAATAGACAATCAACATTATAATTCCAATTTAAAAATTATGTTCTGAAATACTCGAAGTATAAGTGCTAGAAAAGAAGAATTAGAAAAAATTATAAAAAACTTTGACATATTAATTTGTGTAGAAACATGGTTCCCATATAATAATAATGATCTTAATAATTTCCATTTCCCTGGATATCTAACCCTACGAAAAGATAGACAAGATTCTATGGGTGGAGGTATTGCCTTTTTTATAAAAAAAAACATAGCGTACCACGAAATTAACAATTTTCCATACATCAATGACACTATAGAAATATGTGGTATCAGAATCACCAACATAAAAAAACCTATTTAATGGCATGCTATAAAACTCCGAATAACATATACACTCAAGATGAATGGGATCTAATTCTTAAAAATGTAAACAATAATGAACAAACATTATTTCTTGGTGATTTTAATGCTCACAATCAAGCCTGGAACTGTAAAGAAAATTCAACCGATGGAACCCGCTTATTAAACAGTTATAATAGCTCTAATTTAATATTACTTAAAAATAACACATACATTCACATAGATACTTGTCATAAAACAAAATCAAATATTGACTTAGTATTTGCTTCAAGCCAGCTAGCTCACAATACTAATGTTATAATTAATGACGAAACACTTGGTTCTGATCATTACCCAATTCAAATAAATATTAGTATTCAAAAAAACATATATGTTAAAAGAACATTTAAAATTGAATCAAAAAGAACTAACTGGACAGCATTTATAAACACAATGGACAATGCAATCTATGAATTCTACTCTAATGAATATGAATCCTTACCTCCATCAGAAAAATACATATATTTTACAAAAATTATTAAAGATGCGCTGCAAAAATACACACCAAAAAGAAAATCTGTAACTCCCAAAAAACATAAAAACCCTGTTTCTTAGTGGGATGAGGAATGTGATAAATTCTACAGACTACGCAGAGCTGCATATAAGAAATGGGAGCACACCCTAGATCCAGATGATCAAATAAAATATAAAATTCTTGTTGCAAAATGTAAAAAACTATTTAAAAAAAAAAAAGAAAATTTTAAACAATTTGCTGAAACAAATGGGTCAAAATAAACAACAAATCCTTTAATTTGCAAAATGAATCTAAAATTTTAAAAGAACTTGATAATGCATGTCCTCCATCTGCCTCAACAGATCCAAACATATTTCCTGATAGTCAAGACAACCTCTTTTTCGATACTCCAATAACCTTTGCTAAATTTAATATGGCCTTAGAATCAAAGAAAGATACAGCTGCACCTAGAATGGATGGAATCACTTATCAAGTCCTCAAAAAGTTACCAATCAAAATAAAGCTAATTTTAGTTGACCTATTCAATGAAATGCATATAAATAATAAATATCCTGATGAATGGAAGAAAACTTTTATGCATTTTATTTCAAAACAAAATAGCCAAAAACTTAGACCTATAGCTCTAAATTCGACTATTTGTAAACTATTTAAAACAATTATCAACAACAGAATGCACTGGTGGATTGAACATAATGATATTATACACAATAGCCAAACAGGCTTTCGTAAAGGGAAATCATGTTTAGATAATTTATGTACCCTCAAACTAGATATCGATAGTGCCCTTGCAAACAAAAAAGACGTAATAGCAGTTATTCTTGATGTGAAAAATGCATTTCGAAGTATAAATAGTGACATTTTATTAGAAAAACTATCAAAAACTGGATGCACAAACAAATTAATCCAATTTTTTAAATTTATAACCTATAATAGATATATTTACTGTAACTATTGATGAGTAGCTTAGTGGACTGTATTTTTATAAATTAATAATTGATTAACTGAACACTGGTGATGTAAAAAATAATAAAAACTAATAATTAGTAGCACAAAAATATATAATTTATTAGTGAGGTATTACTACTATAATAGCTGTCCTAAGACTGGGCACTGTGCGCCGCTTCTCAAGGCACGCGCTTACACTCTGTGCACACACGCACGTATACTACAAATACACGCATACTACTATAAACTTATATAATTATTATATTATTAATATTTAATATAGTGCATTATTTAACAGTAACGAAACAGACCAAAACTATAGAAATTCTTTTAAAGGTGTAGTTCAAGGGGGACCTACAAGTGCTATAGCATATATTATCTATGTCTCTGAATTCAATCAAAAAATTTCGAATCAAGTTAAAATACTACAATTCGCCGACGACATAGCACTTTATGTAAAAACGAAAAATCCACAAAATTATAAGGTATTACTAGAAAAATCAATTGAAAATATTAAAGACGAATTATACAAACTAGGCCTTGAATTATCCATACAAAAAACTCAATTGATTCACTTTAATCTACGAAACATATTGCCTGGAAGTTTAGTAATTGAAACACTTGGAACTAAAATAAAATCAATTAACAACGCACGTTTTCTAGGTATTGAATTTGAGTATAATATGTCTTTTAAAACACATATATTAAATGTAATACAAAAATGTAACAGAGCAACCAATATAATAAAATTTCTTAAAGGAATCTAGTGGGGCAGTGATCCCTCAACACTCTTATGCTTTTATAAAAGCTTTATAAGATCAATTATTGAATATGGCATTTTTATCTACTATCCCACAAATAAAGAAAGTAAAGGAAACTAGAAAGAATTCAAAATACTGCTATAAAATTTGCAATGGGGTTTAGAAAAAGTACGCCAACCAATATCATATTAGCAGAAGCAAAAATAAATAGAATCAATGATCGAGCAGAGCTGTTATGCTGTAACTTTCTAATAAAAAATCTAGCTACCAAAAATACATTGATCTATAAATCAATACAAAAATATTTTATGGCCACCATAAACTATCAAACAAAAACAAGCTCATTTAAAAAAAAATGCATTTATAATACTTTACCAATGAAAGAAAAAATAATCGTCTATGATAAAAATCCAATGTACATTCACCCCTATAAATGTAGTATAAGTAAACAAGAAACAGACACAAATTCAGGAAAATTATTAAAAACGCAAAATAATCCCAATAAAATACTTAAAGATATTATAAATAAAGGAAACACAATTTTCATATTAACAGACGGTAGTAAAATAAAAGACGCAATAGCTGTTGGCTACAGAATATAATGTCTATTCTTAAATATACAAAAAATTAAAAGCATCAATGCTAATGCTTCAATTTTCACGGCAGAAGCCATGGCAATTATCGATGCACTGAATATTGCCCTCGGATATAAAAACCAATATAATATAAATATATTAACAGACTCACTATGTATTATAGAAGCACTAAAGCATCCACAACTAAGTTCAAAAACTAATTTACTGCTACACGAAATAAGAAAAAAAATAAATAAATTTACTCATTAAAATGCAAATACACTTAAATTTATTTGGATTTCATCCCATATAGGTATTGAAAAGAATGAAATTGTTGATAATTTAGCAAAACAAGGAACAACACATAACCCCAATCCAACAAAAATACCTTATACTGATTTTAACCAAGATATTAAAAACTTCATCATGAAAAACTTCGATGAATTCATCAATAAAGAAAAAGCTATTAAAGGAAAAAATTATTTCCAACATTTTTATAAAAAATGAAAAAAACCTTGGTTCAAAAACAAAAAATTTTCCAGAGGATTCATTACAACTATAAACAGATTAAGATCTGATTATTATAATCTCAATTACTCACTAAATAAAATAAATATAATGGCAAATCCCAATTGTGAATGTGGATATAAAAAACAAGATATAAACCACATAGTATAGCAATGCAATCGTCGTCTTGCTATCCGAGCCGCTTCGCAATAGGAACCAGCAATTCTGGTTAACCGATGACACAGGCCGGTGCGCTATATGGCTACGAGGTCGTGCTCAGACGTCTATGTCACGACATGGAAAAGGCAATTGCCACGTCTGGGCAAAGTGCGGTGATACAACTTTCATTAGTTGTTATTTGTCACCGAATGACACTATTGGGGTGTTCACCGCAAAGCTGGCCTCATTGGAGGAAACGATAAGGGAAGTCTCTGGCAATATCATATTTGCTGGGGACTTAAATGCCAGGGCCGTGGAATGGGGAATGCCAACCACGAACCGTAGGGGTACGTTGATCCTAGAGATGGCTGCTAGAACTGATCTGGTGGTCATGAACTCTGGGAACAATCCAACCTACGTAAGGCCAGGCTTTGGCGAATCGATCCCTGATGTCACTTTTGCCTCGGCCGGGCTGGCAGGAAGAGTGGGTGGCTGGAATGTGTCAAAGATGGACGAGGACAGATTTGTGGATTATCTTCGCGAAGAGTTCTCGTCTATCCCAGCCTGGCATAGAGGACCGACCACCCCGCGAGAGGCAGAGACCCTTGTCAAGAGGGTAACTGCTCTTCTGAGGGGAGCCTGCGATGCCTCTATGCCGCGTAAACGGCCCTGGAAGGGTAAAAGAAGCGTGTACTGGTGGAATGAAGAAATTGCGGAGCTAAGACGGGTCTGTCACGGCGCACGCAGAAGACGGCAAAGAGCGCATGGCCGCCCAGAGCTGGCAACGCGCTCTGAAGAGTACAAGGGAGCCAAGCATAGGCTGGCGAAAGCTATTCGCCTCAGCAAGGCGCGCTGTCTTCGGTCCCTAAGAGATGATGTCAACAGCGACCCGTGGGGCCTGGGATATAAGGTTGTCATGGGCAAACTTAAGTCCGGATGCGACAACACGATGGATGAAGCAACGACCAAAAGAATAGTGGACGCTCTCTTCCCGGATCATCCAAACCAACAACACCCTGCTTTGGATGTCCCGAGGGAGCAAGTTCCGCTATTTATCGAGGCGGAGATGCTTCAGGCAATTAGGTCAATGAAAAATGGGAAAGCGCCAGGACCAAACGGAATACCCGCGGAAGCCCTTAAGTCGGCTGCAAAGGTAATCCCTGGTCTCCTGCTTGGCATGTTTAACGCGTGCCTCGTGGCAGGCGCCTTTCCAAGGGACTGGAAAGTGGCCCGTCTGGCTCTGATAAGCAAGGGAAAGGGTGAACCAGGATCTCCATCATCTTACAGACCATTGTGTATGTTAAATACCATTGGCAAGGTGATGGAGAGCATGGTCAGAGGAAGATTGCGGCAAGCAATTAGGGAAGCGGGTGACCTTAGCGACGACCAACACGGCTTTCGTGAGGGGCGTTCCACGATCGGTGCCATCGAGCAGGTCGTGAAGGTGGTTATGAGGGCCAGACAAGTGCGGCCGGATATTAAACCGGACGTCCTGCTTGTCACGTTGGATGTGAAAAACGCATTCAACTCGGCTAAGTGGGACGATATGTTGCACTCCCTCGAGCAGGTATTCAGAGTTCCGGATTATCTGAGAAATATACTCAGAGATTACCTCCGGGACCGATACCTGCGCTGGGACAGGCTCGATGGCACAAGAGGTAAAGTATTAAGCGCAGGCATAGCGCAGGGTTCAGTTCTGGGTCCTGATCTGTGGAATGCCTTTTACGACGGCTTGCTAAAGATTGAGCTCCCGGATGGGTGCTCTATGATCGGATACGCGGATGACGCTGCTCTAACCATAACAGCTCGAGAGCCAGAGGACCAGCAGAATACCTTGGATGAGGCCATGCGCCTTATCAATAGCTGGATGTCGGATCACGGACTAAGACTGGCAGTCCCGAAAACGGAGATTGTCCTTCTGACCCGGAGAAGGGTTGATACCATATTCGGCATCAGCTTTGATGACGGAGGTAATCCCCTTATGATCCAGACCAAACCATCGGTCAAATATTTGGGGGTCTTCTTGGATAACAAGTTGACCTACAATAGACAATTCCAGCAGGCCTGTGAAAAGGCTGGCCGGGTGACAAAGTCCCTCTCGTGGCTAATGACGAACATCGGCGGTCCCTGATCTGAGAAGAGGAGGCTGTTGATGACGACAGTTAACTCCATCTTGCTCTACGGTGCAGAGGTGTGGGCGGACAATGTCCGCATAAAAAAGTACTGCAAGAAACTAAAGGCAGTACAGAGGCAGGGGGCACCTCGAATCGCTTGCTCGTACAAGACAGTATCAGAGCCAGCGATCCAGATGGTGGCTCGGGTGATTCCCATCGACCTGCTTGCCTTGGAAAGGCAGGCGATCTATAACCGTGGGAAAGAAGAGCGCGACGTAGCTTCCGTTCGCGCTCGCTCCCGCACAATGGAATGTTGGCAGTATAGGTGGAATGGTGACCCGAGGGGACGTTGGACGCACCGCCTTATCATCGATTTGGAAAGCTGGATGAACCGTGATCATGGAGAGGTAGACTTCTACCTCACACAGTTCCTAACTGGTCACGGTTATTTCCGCGATATGCTTTTCAAGTGGAGCAAGGTGACATCTCCGGAATGCTTGCATTGCCCGGGCGAGCTGGATACCGCTGAGCACACCTTTAATGGGTGTCCTCGCTTCGCTGAAGGGCGACCGCCCTTCGATGAATGGAGGCCGGAAGTAGTCGTCCCGGAAATGCTGCGCAGTGCCGCTAACTGGTACAGTGTGGCAGAGTACGTACGGGCGACACTGATTGGAAAAAAGGAGGAAGGTTTCCTCTCGTAGGAAAATCTCCTATTTTATTGACAGGGTATGGCGAAGAAATGCCTGGGCTGCATTTTTTCCGGACCGAAGTAATACCTAAACAGGGAGTCCCGGTCCGGATTCTATGATATTGTCATAAATGCAGGAGGGTGGGGAGTTTAGTGGGTATTGTAATTCCTCAATTGTGTATATCTGGGCAACCCCAGATACAAATTTGAGGTTGAGTCCCACATAACCATACAGTACGCGTGTATGGTATGCGTAAATGCATTCTCCTCGTCCTACGAAAAAGGCCCCTTCTTGAAGGGGCCCAAAAAAAAAAAAAAAAAAAAAATAGCAATGCAATAAATATGATCAGGAAAGGAAAAATCTATTAAAAAACCTCAAGAAGCAAAAACAACAACTTTCTATTTACATTAATACATTATTGATTGAACCAGATACCAATACTCTACACACAATATTTTAATTTCTGAAAAACTGTAACATTTTAATTTAAGAACTATTAAAAATCTAAAATAAAAATTCTCATAAGCATAAATGTATTAAAATAATGTAATAAAATATATGTAAACATTTCACATAATCAATGTAAACATTTTTCTATCTATTATAATGTATAAAATCACTGTATTATAATTTGTAAAATTTTATATATATGTAATATTTTGTATAGCATAATAATCTTCTCATGAAGATTCAATTGCTTAAATAAAAAAAAAAAAAAAATACTAAATAGTATAACGATATAATGAACACATACATAATATGAATATTTTCACAGTATGGAAATAATGTAAAAATTGACGCGCGTCATTAAAATTGCAATTGAGAACGTGCGCCTCCCTCTTTTTTCGTACTTCTAGCGACGATCGCTGTAACTTTATACCCAAGCGCGAAGAGTTTAAAGAATTAAAAAAAAAAAAAATATTTTATTAAAAATAAATTCCTAAAATATTAAACATTAACTTTATCTTTTATTAATAAATTAATTGAAACAAATTAAAGTAAAAAATTATTTCTAAAATACTATTTTAATTTATTCTAATTTTTGGAACTTAACTGCTTGGGTATAAAGTTACAGCGATAACCGCTAGAAGTAAGGAAAGAGTGGGAGGCACGCGTTCTCAATAACTTTGGTAAAAAATATCGAATCTAAAAAATAAAATAATATTGCAAACCCTGATGAAATTTTGAATACTATGGTGTAAGTTTTATTTATGTTCAGAAAATCAATAAAGCGCAAACTAACTCAGCTTATATCATTTTCTTGCGGGGATATAACTTGAGTAAAGCATGCTAACGCATATTTCACTAAGACTAATTATATACATATATATGTATAAAATCTAAAATTCAGCATTTTTTTTTTTTATTAATTTTCATTCAAACTTATTAATAATATGCTCATAATATTATGCTCTTGCATTCATGTTAAGTACTTAAGTAAACAACTTTTTAGTATTTTCGATTGATAGGAAAAAGGTTAAAAAATAGACAATTCCTTTTTTTTTCTTAGAATAAAATATATGTAGCCTTTGACCCCCACACTTTTTTTTGGCATTTTTATTATGAAATATTTTTCATAAAAAGTAAATCAATTATTATACGTATATTACATGAGCAAAATTATTTTTTTTATATTACGATTAAACTTTTTTTTTATTTAAAATGACATTGTTATGTCGAAATCTAATGTAAACCGACCCATTACACGATCTCAATCGCAGTCACAAGCCTTAAAGCAACCTTCAGGATCTAGATTAAACCGTAGTATACAAACGACAAATGATTATCTTAAAGGACTTTTACCTTCAAAAACTATACCTAAAGACAATTCTACAATAACTGAAAGTCCTAAAAATAAAAATTCAAAAATTGATAAATCTCAAATATCTGGACCAATAAATACCTCACTTACAATATCATTACATAATTCTCACCTACAAGAACAAAATTCGATTATTTTTGAAAATAATAGCAATTTTAAAACATCCGCACCCACCCATAAAAATCAAATTTTTTAAAAATCAAATATTTTAGAAACTTCAATATTAGACGAAACAGAACCTATTTTACAACAGATAAATTTAATTACTGAACCAATTTACGAAAAAACTAGAAATTTTACCTCTCATACAGAATTAGCAATAAGACAAGACATTTTTAATATAGCACAGCAAAATCTCGCCCATTTAAACGACCTAATAAACCTCAATTTGGATAAATTTAACCGAGAGCAAAATATAAATATGGCTCAAAACGATAAGACCTTGGAAATAAGAATGGCCCTAGACGAAGTTGAAATATTTGACAGAAAAACACCAGACATTTTCACATGGATAAAACAAGTCGAAAAAGCGGATGATAGCCTAGAAAACCAATCAATACCTTGACTATTAAATTAACTAAGACACAAAGTAAAAGATTGCGCCTCAGAGACGATTAGGAAAATAAATTTCGAATCCATACCCGGATTTACTCCTCATTTTGAAAGACTCTTTGGAAAAAACATAGACCATTTAGACCTACTAAATAAAATTGGAAATATATATATCAATTTAAGAACGAACCGGTCTTAAGTTATCAACTAAGACTAGAAAATTTAATCGAAAGGACAAAAAAGGCATATGAATCAAGTATTGCAACAGATCAAAATGCAAGAGAAATAATCACAAATTTTAATCTTCAACTAGAAAAAATGGCTAAAAAAAAGTTTATGGACGGATTTCTACCAGAAATCGAATGCCGGTTAAGCCCCGATTATGAACAAAATACACTGGAAGAAATCGCTAGAAAAGCATCTAGCATAGAAAAAAAATTAGAAAAATTTAAAAACATGCGACACGAAATTCAATCTATATTTAAAAACGAGACAGCCACAGAAATAGCCAATATTATCATTAAAGAAAAATGTGAAAAATGTTTTTTCACTGACCACAAAACACTACATTGCCCAGAAACTGTACAAGAAAACTTTGACAAACTACAAAAAACAGTTGAAACTTTCATAGAAAAATCGATTCTAACTTTCGAAAATAAAAATAATCAAAATCAAGAAAATCAAAGTTCCCCTCAGGCACCAAAATATACTTGCATAAACCATCCAAAATTAGTCAGCCACAATACAGACCAATGCTCACTAAATAGACCCAAAAATAACTCTGGAAATAATAATAATAGAAGAAATTTTCAAACAAATAATAACAATAATAATAATTACAGACAACATAATAACAATAATAACAATAATAACAATAATAATTATAAACGAAATCAAAATGGATATCAAGGCAAACGTGATTTTAATAAGCCTAGATATAATAATAATAATAATTATAGACAAAATCATCAAAATGGATCCACAAACTGCGGAAATCCGCATCATAACATAAATAATTGCGCCCAACATCAACTCTTACAAGCTAATCATTTTTATCGCTCGGCAAACCATTCACCAGCCTTTTTGGCAGGGGGGCAGGGGGCTGGTATGATAACACCCCAACAATCATTGACTCAAGGCAACCAAGCCTTACCACTCCAATTCCAATCAGCTCAATAATAAACTGTAATGTTCTAACCTTTAACTTAATTAATAAAATTCCAGTTTTAAAATTTTTGGACCAATCAGGAAATTGTAGATATTTGCTTTTAGATAGCGGTGCGCAAGTTAGTATTATCCAAGAAAATTGTATTCCAAAAGCAAATTTACCTTGTATAAATAATAATCAAATTATAAAAATTACAGGAATTTCTGATTTCATTTACCATGTAATTTTAATGTAGTTAGAAACGATTTCGCAGTCAAATCAGTCCACGGTATCCTAGGCAGTGATTTTTTAGATAAATATAAAGTAGTCATAAATTTTAAAAATAAAACCGTAACTTTAAAAAACCAAGAAATACCTTTTTTTTATAAAAGTGAAATTGAAAACGAAATTTTAGATTCAAAAAACCCTCCTGATAAAACAATATCGCGTGATAATGCGTCATGTACGGCTATAGCTACGGATCCTTTAGGTAGGCCACCTATGGAAGAAATAGAGAGGACCGGCTTGATAGCATTAGAAGCACCAAAAAATAATATTAAAAAAATAGTCTGTGGAAATAAAAGAATCAGGGCCTATTTTTCAGATATAGGTTATAATGATGTAACAATGAAAGAAATTATTGACACAAATTCAATAATTTTTTATTGTCTTCGGAATGCGAAAATCATCAAAATGCATGCACTTCCAACTTAAACGCTGATCTTAGCAAATTCCAATGCAATACGGTAGCTACCTTTCATTACGAAAATGAATATAAAAATATATTAAACTCTTTAAGAAAAAATTAACATGATATTATTACAAATAACTTTTTAAACGAAGCAACGCAAAATAGCGATTATGATTTTATAAACAATAATTCTCTCTTGCAAGAGTTATCAATTATACACGATGCATCGTCAGCAAAAAATGCTTATAAAAATAATATAGTTGAAATATATAAATGCAACTTAAAGAATGAATGTCTCAGCAATCAAATGTTTTTCCCTGACAAACTTATTACAGAAAATGAAACGTTTATTGAATCTGACCCACAAAACTCAATTGTAGAAATATTAAACTGCGAAATTGAACCAGTAAAATTTGATGATTTTGATTATAAATTAGAAAATAATATTACTACAGAAAATGATTACGAAATTTTTTTAACGCACCTTAATAATGAAAATAAAGATAATTTCTCCTGTGATTACTTTAACCTAATAACAAGAAATGACCCATGTATTTTATTAAAGTTAGAACATTCAAACAAAAATATAAAAGAATAAAAACTTCAGAAAAATCTATAGAAATATATAATTTAGAAAATAATACCAATATTAATCAAAAAACAAGAGCTGAAAAAGTTTTAGAGTTATGCAATCTAAGCCACTTAAAAGATAAGCCAGAATACGATATTATGAAAAATTTAATTTCAGAAAATAACGATATCTTTCATTTAAAAGAAGAAAAGCTTACAGACGTAAAAGGGGTCTATCACAAATTTAAAACAATTGACGAAAATCCAATTTATGTCAAACAATTTTTTATCCCATACGGAGACCGAGCAGAAATCGAAAAAAAACGCAAAAAATGCTTGACCAAGGTATTATAGAACATAGTGACTCGCCTTATAATTTTCCTATTTTCTTGATACCTAAACGAGGAGGTCTCGAGGGAAAAACTGGATAACGCCTCGTCATAGACCTGAGACAGCTAAATAAGAAAGTCTTAGACCAGGAATTTCCCATACCACAATTTACAGAACTATTAGACCAATTAAAAGGTGCAAAATACTTTTCTTACCTTGATCTTTATGCCGGATTTTACCAGGTCCTACTTGACCAAGCCGACAAACATAAAGCAGCATTTTCAACGCATAAACCTTACTACAATTTTCGGAAGCTACCGATGGGTTTAAAATCATCCCCTAAATCTTATCAAAGACTGCTTTCAATGTTATTAAAAAACGACCCCAATATAAAAGTATACATAGACGACCTGCTACAATTTACAAAAACTTTAGAAGAACATTTTCAAGCTTTTACATGTTTATTGAAAATACTAAGGGACGCTAACTTAAAAATTCAAATAAAAAAATGTTCATTTTTAAAAAAAGAGCGCATTTACTTAGGCTATAAAGTTTCAGAAAGGGGCATTGAAGTAGATCAGAATAAAATAGCTGCTATTAAAAATATACCCATACCAAGAACAATAAAACAATTAAAACGTTATCTTGGATTCTGTAATTTCTACCGCCGTTTTATTAAAAATTACGCAATAATAGCAAAGCCACTTACTGACTTACTAAAAAAGAATATCCAGTTTAAATGGTCCCCTACAGCAGATATAGCTTTTAATAACTTGTAATGCAATAATTTGCATTATAAAAGTAAAGGATTATAATAATTTTCATATTTAAATGTTTTGTGATTTCGTGCGTCTTTTCTAATTAAGAAACAGCGAATTTAACTAAGCTAGACGCCGGGAACATAGAAAAAGAATGAACAAGCGGGAGTTCGTCACTCTCATCTCGGCCGCTGAACAGTTAATAGCAATTAAGAGATTGTGCTCTCTAAGAGAGAGAGAGAGAGCATGGGCTCTCCCCTCAGTGTAATATAGTGTGTGTTTATGCACCAGGAAGTAGGGCCCCAAGTACAGCTCAAAATAGCAGAAGTTATAGCCAAACCAGAAACCAGAAAATATTTAGTAACCAGTACCAGTAACCAGGCCAAGTAACCAAAAGTCCAGGAAAGAAGATTTCAGCCAGGCCTGACCAGAAAGAAGCATCAAGATTTCAAGAAAAGGTACCTCGCGTTATTATTATTTCGTTTTATTTCATTATCCATTTTCTTTATTAAAATTATTTTCACGCGGTTACGCGTATGTATGAGCAAAATTTATGTGTATGAGTGTGTGAAAAATCATCTATGTGTGAGTGCGCGTGGCGAGAATATTCGTGGTAATTTTAGATAATTTTATTTTATATTTTACATACACGAGTATAATCGACACCCGTGCGCGCACATACGATTCAATAAAATATGGCGTCCATCAAAATAATTAAGACCCACGAGGTCGATCAAATATTACTTTTATTTTTATAATGGCCAATATAGTTTTAAGTTTGTAAATAATTATAAATATTAATCTTTTTTTAATATTAAAATCATTTCTTAATTTTTCATTAATTAAAAAGGACTTATTATTGACTTAGCTTCCCCCTTCCCCCCATTTCCTAAACATTATTATTATATATTATGTAATCTTGGAGCGTCGCCGGCACTTACACAGAACAGCGCCACACCGGTGAAGAACCATATAAATGTAATTGTCGACGATGCAAATAATATCACAATACATTTGTATGTCTTACGCACAGGCGAAAGACCATACAAATGTACAGTAACTTAAATATATTTTATTATTTGTTCTTTACTTTTTTATCATAAATATTAATAAAAATTATTAAAATCTTCATTATAAACTTAAAAGAATGCCTTTATACAGCGTCAGTACTAATATTTTCAGATTTAAGCCAAAATTTCGCGCTTTATTGCGATAGTTCAGGATTCGCTATAGGATCTGTATTATACCAGGGCCCACCAAAAAAGGAAAACCCAGTTTGCTATATTTCAAGAGTATTAAATGAGACAGAAAAAGGGTATAGTAAATTTGAAAAGGAATATTTAGCAATTTACTGGTCAGTACGATCATTAAAACAGTACATTGACACTACCAGTAAAAAAGCGCGAAGAGTGGGAAATAATAATATTAAAGACCCTGCAAAAAATCCAGTGCACAAAAATCCCCACGGTAGACCTTGCAAAAATAAAGATAATTCTAAAAATTTAATAGATTTAAGTTCAGAATCTGAAGAAAGCGATTTCAGTGATGATTCATATGAAAACTCAGATAACGAATCTACTAATAATGACAACGTAAATTTACAATATAACCAAAATCTAAATTTAACTAACGTAGCATATCTTAAGGATTTATTAGAATTTCGTAAAGATAAAATTATTTATTTCATAGATAAAAACGGCAAACCTCTAGATAAAGGTGCTGTTAACTTAATAAAATCGTAAAAAATTAAAACTTTTTCTAATAATAATATAAATGAATTAAATATTTAAAAATATAAAAATAAACTTTACTTAGGTATATGTATAAATATTAATGAATCTAATAAACTAATCCTAAAAAACATAGAAAAATTAATTTTACTAATAATAAGTATAGAATAATAGTAATTCAAAATAATTTTTTATCGCTCGATAATAAGGAGAGTATTTAAACTGATTGAAATAATATATAACAACCTTTACGAGCAAATATATTATTATTTATATTATTTTTACTAATAATAGATAAAATTAAGGATGTTAAAAATAAAAACATTAGTATAGCTGAAAGCACTTTTATAGGGAACGTACCATTCACTAACGTCATTAAAAAACAACTACATAAGAGTACTAACAATTATTTTAAAATTTTAGTTTTTAAACAAACATTAGAATACGTAAAAGAACAAGACAGAGAAAAGGTTTTCAAACAATTTCATGAACTGCCAACGGCAGGACATATAGGCATTATGTCAAAGGAGACTGAACTATATTGTAGGGGGAGAAAGCTAGCGAGGGCTACTCACTCACACATATACAATATAAACTTATATACTAAAATCACATTTTCAACACTCTCCCTATTTTAGTATACTCTAGTTTTATTAACATCTTTTAGCAAAAGAAAAATAATCTGATTCTTTGGTCATCATAGACTACAAAATTTGTCAATTACTGACTTAATGTTTGATCAAATAACTAATTACACAATTACCAAGCTTAAAAATTAGCTTTTCCATACATGACTAAAATAATGAGTTATTTGATCAATTTTAAACAAATTTGATCTATAAACCGTTCAAACAGTTTTCTGTTAAGTGGTTTTGTAAACCCATCAGCTAACTGTTTGTCTGTCGATACATACAAAGGATCGATTACATGCCATCATAGCATTGCCTTACAAAGTGATAGCGGATGTCGATGTGTTTACTACGCTTGTGAAATTCTGGATTTTTAGTCAACTTAATAGCACTCTGATTATCTATATTAAGAACCGTTTCTTTTTCACATCGAGATCTGACATCGCTTAGTAATCGCCTCAACCATACAGTTTCTCGTGCAGCCAAACTCGCTGCTACATATTTAGCCTCCATGGTACTTAAGGTAACCAATGGCTGCCGTTGGGAAAGCCAAGTGACCGGTCCACTTCCTAACATAAAAACGAAACCTGAGGAAACTTTTTCCCCTATGTCCGCAAGGCTCCTGACCACATTCTGCATATTCGTGATATAATCGCTCACTCATTCCGACAGTGACATCACTAACCCTTGAAAATTTTGCAACAAAGAAAGCTTTGAACTTTCTGACTTTTGTTCATAAATCGACGCGAATTTTGTCCATATTGCATTTGCAGTGTCAAACGCGATAAATTTCACGGCCTGCTTATCTGTCATCGTACCTATAATTAGCACATTCGCACGTACGTCGTCTTTTATAAATTTTTTTAATTCGTCAGATTTCTCTGGTATAGGTCTTCCACGTCCACCTACAACAATGTCTAACAAATCGTTCGCAATTAACACGTTCTGTACTTGAAACTTCCACAATTGCACATTACTTCCGTCGAATTTCGACACGTGATTATGTAAACTGTGATGATCTGACATTTTTTTTTAATAATAAAAAAATTTATACACTAAAAATTTCATAAAACCGACGACCACGCGGTGCACAGCTAAACGCACACACTTTCTTTTAAAAAAAACGCATGCTACCGGATTTTTCTTCTTTTCAAGCTTCAAGTAACTATTTTCACATAGAGAAAAACGGGCCGATAACCTATTAAGATATGTGTAATTAGGCAAAACACAATAAAGTAACACAATGGAATTAATTGAAAAATTAATTGAGCTTATTTATTTGAATAAAAAAAAATTTACCTAATATAATACATATATACAATTTTATACAGAGCCGTTCACGCGTGCTGTGTGCTTATCAATATGTCAAAGAAGACTGAACTATATTGTAGGGGGAGAAAGCTAGCGAGGGCTACTCACTCACACATATACAATATAAACTTATATACTAAAATCACATTTTCAACAGTTAGAGTTTGACGTTATAGAAAACATATGGTATTAGTTTGTATTTTTTTACTTAGATTTTTTTACTTAGTTTAAATAAATCATAAAGATTTTTTGTTTATTATTAAAGTTAAAGTACCGATTAATATTATTAAACAATAATTAACGCGTATCTAGTCATTTATTATCGATTATTAAACTTTAAAGAAATAGTACTATGATTCGCTATCTCATTCGTTGAGATATTTCTTTTTATCTTATATGCGTTAATAGGACTAGAAACGTATATAAACGGTGCAGAGACACGAGTAAATTATCATTTGATCTCCAGCTGTCTATGCACAACGGACATCTCAGGTAACTTGAGTTGCTCTAGTTATCACTGCTCTTGGAGTTGCTCCAAGTAAAACATATAGGCTGGATACCACCTATAAAACATTACGGGCATGCAGAGCTGAGATGCTCTCTGTGTACAAGTTATATCTCGGTTAAGGAATCCTGGCGCTGCCACTACCGGTCATTGTACAAAATCAGTATAAGTTGATGCCTCTTCTACAAGTAACGTTCTTTATTATCGTGGTTTCTTTAGAAAGAGTTGCTCTCTTGAAGCGGCCATTATAATCAAGGGCGATACTGAGATTCCGGTACAGTGCTTGTAGATGGTCATGCGGGTCTGGTTACCAACCGCGTGACGTCAGAGGCCTTTTTCCAAACTATAACTTCTCGACGGTGAGTTGCTCTCGTCGTTCTAAATTCCCGTATGTGTGAATATCACTTGGAGTTGCTCCAAGTGTAATGTTTAATTAAAGCGACGTTTATTATCCATTATAATTTTTTTATATTTTTGAATTTTATTGTTGTTCGCGCTTTGACTAGATCGCCAACCGCGGATAATTTATTAAATAAATTTTGTATTATATAAATTGCGTTTCAATAAAAAGCTATTGTAACAATTATGTTTCTTTAGTTTAAATAAATTCTTTCTTTATTTTGAATTATATAAAATTTGCTACGCACACAACAATTTATTGTAAATAATTAATTATATTTTTTTGTATTATATTGAGTCTTTAAGTACTTAACAAATACATTTTTAACTAATAATGATAAGACAAGACAGATATTTTTGAATAAAAACTCTATTTTATTTTTTGTTAAATATAACTACGTCTAGTTATTGTGTTAATCATAACCCATCCTAACAGCTCTGGCTTGTTTTATTTCAGTAAAGAATCTCGGGTATCCTAGGCCCCCTTTTGTACCGTCTCAATTGGTAATATTCTTTATTTATAAGTTATAAGGCCAAAAATAAAAAATTTTAATAATATAATGCATAAAATTATTTTGGCATAATTCTTTATTTTAATTTTTATTATTATAAGTATTTAAAATTTATATTTATTATAAATTTTTATTCGTTTTTGAGAACAATGACTAAACTCTGTTAATTTTGTTTCTGCTATTTTTTTGACGATTTAAAGAGGAAAGGGTACGCGAAGAGATGTCGCCTCGGCACAGTAAAAAAATAAATTCGTTCATGTTTCTTGAACGTAAAAAAATTTCGTTTAATTTTTTTATCCGAACTTAGACGCACTCCATTATAGTGACTTTTTTTTATTTTGAACTGTAAAACTCGAATGAAGACATCGCACGCTCCGAAAACTCGTGTGAAATGTTTTTTAGTTCAGTATTTTCGTACGAGTAGCGTCTGGGTGAAGGATGGTTGAAATAAATAGTACACCACATTTTTTTTAATTAAAAAAAATAATAATGAAGTATAGTATACAAAAGAAAACATTTATTCAGATTTTATACATTTTTATATTTTTAATTTAATTTTCTATATTTCTATATTTTTTAATCTATTTTAATTAAATCATTATTTTAATTATAATTTACAAAAAAATAGAAAATATTAATTGATTTTGTTTTAATAGAAAAAATTTTTACTTAATTTAAATTAAACATACATAAATTATTTACTTAACTTATTTAAATTTACATTCGTTTCGGCCAGTGATAATTAAAGCTCACAATGTTTATTTATTGTTAAGAGAAGAGAGGTAGTTTCTCTCTATTTCTTCCCCCCACCCCACTAAAATGGGTTTTTTGAATTGGGAAATCATTCCGAACGACTAAATTAGTAAAAAAAAATTAGTTTTTAGATAGAAAAAACACATTCGAATTAAAAAGAAAAAAATTTTTTTCTAATTTTTATTTTTATTTTATAAAATTTTTTTAAATTATAATAATATGATTAATTTTTACTTAAAGGATGAAATGATTTAATATCATCTATTATTAAATAAATTTAATAACACTTACTTTAATGTTTGTTATTGTATGTAAAAGGTTTTCTATAAATTTACATATATTCGTGGCAATATTATTTAAATATTTTAAATAACGCGTATATTTTAAATTGTGATATAAACTTTTGAAACGATAATTGCCTGCTTCCACCTACCCCTAGAATAAGCTATACTTCGGGGGTCGAGGGGACAAAGCCCCCCATGGGGGTATGGTGGCGCAGCCCCCACTAAAAAAATGACTAATCATAAGAGCTGACGTAAAAAAAATAATTAAAAATACCTACAAATACTTGCAAATTCAAAAACTTTACAAAAATAATTTTTTAACTTTTTTTATTTAAAAAAAAATTTTTTTTTTGAATTTTTTCTACGCAAAACTTATTGTTAATATCAGTATATTTCTGCATGGCACAGTCGGTACCAGACAATGAAAAGCGAGCTTTTAAATTTATGCCAATTAATAGGAGAGAGGGTCTTTCTCTCTTTCTCTTTAAACATATAGCGGGCGAAGGAAGATGTCGGTAATATTAGAGACAACTAACATTGGGCAGTAGATCAAGTAGGTGGCGGTCGCATTTATTAAAAAAAATAAAAAAAATGAATATTAATAAAGGAGAGGTTTTTATGGGATTTTAAAATTTCTTTAATTGAATAAATGAGACATTTTTTTAAAAATTATTATATTTTATTAATCACATCAACTTATGAAAATATCTTTTTGCTGAAAACAAATGAAAGTAGAAAAAAAATTATTAAGACAATAAATTTTTAATATTAGTTTAATAATTTTTTAATTATAATTTCATACACTGAAAAACAGGTACCATTGAAGCAATGGCTTAGAAGCAATTGATTTATGCCAATGACGGATATCATAAATTCAATGGCGAGATTGAAATTATTTCAAAAATTTAAAGCTATTGATATGATTATGAATACATATCATTTCAATGTATAATAAACAGAAAATAAGTAAAAATTTATTTTTTTTTTTTTTTTACATTTATTATTTTATTTTAATGTTTACTTATTCCTCGCTTGTGTATTTTTTTTTTAAGGCGGTATTGTTAATTTGTTAATATTATTTTTTGATTTCTTTTTATTAATTATTGTTTTTATTAATTATTATTACATCATTATATTTTTGATTTTATTTTTTTTTTAAATTTATTATCAAATAAAAAAACTGCGACTTCATCCGGGAATCGAGCCGAGGACCGTTCTGAACCGTGATGATCAGTAGGCAGCGACCCTATCCATTACACTAGCAGGAGAAGTTGTTTTAATAAGAAAATTTTGAAGACTATATGTTACAGATAATAATTTTCCCACTCCTTTATTTAATATTCAGAGTAATTTATGCATATCCAGCAAAATATATAATTAAAAATAATAATTAAATTTATAATAAATGATTTAGAACTCTTAAGTATAGAGTCCAAAAATTGTGAGATAAAATTGAAAGTAGATGCTACACTTAGGGCATCATTTAGTCCAGGCCCCATACTAATAATTTATTTGAATTATTATTCAAATTTTATTTATCGCTCGATATTAAGTAGTGAAGTTTAAAATAATAATTTAGAACGTGACTTTTACGAGCATAATTTGTTGTTTATTAATTTTTAAAAAACATTAATCCATAACAATGTAATCTTAATTTACTTAATGTAATCTTAAACTTATGTCATATATTATTCCAGCCTTGAAAAAGATTACATTGTAAACGAAACGTTGGATTAATGATTTTTAAAAATTAATAACCAACAAATTATGCTCGTAAAAGTCACGTTCTAAATTATTATTTTAAACTTCACTCCTTAATATCGAGCGATAAATAAAATTTGAATAATAATTCAAATAAATTATTTGTATGGGGCCTGGACTGAATGATGCCCTAAGTGAAACATCTACTTTCAATGCTATCTCACAATTTTTGGACTCTATACTTAAGAGTTCAAATAAATATGTATATTTTTTTGTAAACTAATGTCATATATTGAGCCTAACTCCATGTACCGGTCCCAAGCCCGGAGCCTCATAAGGCTGAGGAAGGAGGAGGGTGGTTCAGGCTGCCTTTTTTCAAGGATGAACTAGAATCAAGGATATAGGATATAGCTCTCTGGAACAACTGAGGCTGCCCTATAAATCGGGTCTCATGCCTTGCATTTCTCCGGGGACATGCTCTATGCCTTACCCTATGTGTCCATGTTAGGAATGCCACAGACTGCTCATAGTTAGTCTATAAGCAGTTCTGGAATAGCTGAGGTTATTCGGAGGTTTTATGCCTTGCCTTTCCATGACAGGTATAAAACATTGTGGAATGGTAGCAAACATGGAGGTGGAAACACTTCACCTGTTAGATTGAGGATTGGTGTTCCCTCGCGTCACCGCCTGTCAATCGAAGTCTGTTACATGCCGGATTAATAATCGTATGTGATCTCATCAGACATGGTGGTGAAAACCCCCCGATCTGTAGGACTATTATTACTGGATGGACGCTGGAAGCTGATAGATACTCTCTGTCAGCGACTAACATAAATCCTTCAATAATACTCTGAAGGGTACTCTTACCCAACTAAGAGCCTTTTGTCCAGAGACACAGGCTTATTTTATGAACAATGCTAAATAAATACAGTGAATTACCCCAGGTTGATACCCCTGTTATAGAGGATAGTTCAACCTCTGATTCCGATCAAGTGAAAGCCTTGATGGTCAGAGCCGGAGACACGGATTCTGGGGGTCTCCAATTTAGAATTTCCCAGCAGCAAGGGTAGAACACCACGTCAACAGAGCAACAACATCTAGCTCTAATTATTGCTGAAAAAAAGACGGCAAAGGTAGTCTTAACTAGGCTAGAGGTCAAGGATTCCTCCCGCAAATCCTCAATGGAAGGTAAAATATGCGCAAAATGTGGCACCCAAAAAGGTTCAAGCAATAGCTTGATATGGCCTTCTATTTTGAGGGACCAGAGGCTATATTCGTTGCCTAATGTTAGCGAAGTTGGGCTTGATAACGAAGGCAAGAAAGAAGAAAATATAGAAAGATATCTCCGAGAATCAAAGGACTATAACAGGGCGTGCATTGAAATCCACGCAAAAATGGAGAGAGATATTACTCAGATGAGAGACTCAGTCAAAGTACAGAAGAACTGTGATATGACTGTCAAAAAAGGCATAGCTGAGTTTGAAAAATATTTAGCCAGGCTTAAGACAATTTTTGAACTGCAGCAGGAGCTTTTAAATGGAAAACAAAAACCCGATATTCCTGTAGAGGAAGCATCAGGGGCTATGACTGGAAAAGGAAAGAAGAGGGCTCGGACTGCGTCCCAAAGCCCAAATGGAAAGGAGAATACAAAAAAGAGACCGGCGCAGGAAACGTCTCCGAAATTCCCTCTAAAAAAGACCTTCGCTAACGCGGTAACGTCTCCTCCGAAAGATAAGGATCAGGAGAGGGCTTAGGTTGCTTTTGGCCAGCAAACGCAGCCAAAGGATATAGCTACAGACACCCCCCCTTCAGATGAGGATGATTTTGTCGCCGTTAAAAGCAAAGGTCAAAGAAAAAAGGAAAAGAAGAAAAAGGAAAAAGATTTTAAAAGAAGGGTGGTAGAGGCTCCTAAAAACCAAGAGCAGGAACAGAAGAAGCAGCAGGAGAAGCAGCAGCCAAAAATAACTGCAGCGGCAGCAAACCTGCGGCAGGGGGCAGAGAATAAAAGAAGAAAAAAGAAAAAGCCGCAGAAGAAGGAAGGAATTTCCTCCTTCCGAGGCGACAGAAAAAGGCAGGAGAAAGAAGCGCATAAGGATCTCTAAGCGTAAGGAGGCTCTAATAATAAAGCCTCCTGAAGGGAAGTCTTATGCAACAGCCCTGCTGGTGATCTAAAGAGGTGTCCAACTAAAGGATTCGGGTACTAAGGTTCACCGAATCCAGAAAACCCAGGATGGCAGCGTCCTAATAGAGCTGAGCTCGTCGAAAGACCGGCAAAAACTATTAGACGCTGTCAAGACGGTCGCAGGCCCAGAAAGTACAGTCAAGGAACTGATTCCCCACCTAACCATGTAGATCAGAAGCCTAGATGGTACTACTGGTAGCGACGAAGTGAGGCAGGTGATAAAGGAGGCAACCAAGCTGCTGAACGATGAAGACATAAAAGTCGACATCTTCAAGGCTAAGGGCACTAAGGCGGATATGGCGGTCGTAGACCTACCAGAAGCCGCCGCACTAAAATTGACCAAAAAAGGCCGGCTAAATAATGGCTGGTCTAATTGGCAAGTGCGCTTAAGAGCCGAGGTTACACGGTGCTTTAAGTGTCTTGGTTTCGGCCACAATCAGTGGTCATATAAGGGCATGGACCGAAAATTTGCGTGTTTTAAATGTGGCGTTCAAGGCCACAGATCCGAAAAATGTCCTGTGGAAAAAGCAGAATGCTTCTTCTGTAGGGAAAGAGCTGACAATGCCAAGACCGACCACCTTCAAGGATGCGGAGCATGTAAGTGTTATCGGGAGGCACTTACGGCAAGAAAGATAAAGTGTCATCGGTAATGTTCGGAGTCCTGCAAGGGAATATGAACAAAACCATTCTCGCTACCCGAGCCGCTTCGCAATAGGAACCAGCAATTCTGGTTAACCGATGACACAGGCCGGTGCGCTATATGGCTACGAGGTCGTGCTCAGACGTCTATGTCCCGACATGGAAAAGGCAACTGCCACTTCTGGGCAAAGTGCGGTGATACAACTTTTATTAGTTGTTATTTGTCACCGAATGACACTATTGGGGTGTTCACCGCAAAGCTGGCCTCATTGGAGGAAACGATAAGGGAAGTTTCTGGCAATATCATATTTGCTGGGGACTTAAATGCCAGGGCCGTGGAATGGGGAATGCCAACCACGAACCGTAGGGGAACGTTGATCCTAGAGATGGCCGCTAGAACTGATCTGGTGGTCATGAACTCTCGGAACAATCCAACCTACTTAAGGCCAGGCGTTGGAGAATCGATCCCTGATGTCACTTTTGCCTTGGCCGGGATGGCAAGAAGAGTGGGCGGTTGGAGTGTGATGGATGGAGCCAATGGCAGCGACCATAATTACATCACCTTTAAAGTGCGTGATAGGGTCGTTAATCGGCCCCCGTGCAAAAAACGCCCACTAGGCTGGAATGTGTCAAAGATGGACGAAAACAGATTTGTGGAATATCTTCGCGAAGAGTTCTTGTCTATCCCAGCCTGACATGGAGGACCGACCACCCCGCGAGAGGCAGAGACTCTTTTTAAGAGGATAACTACTCTTCTGAGGGGAGCTTGCGATGCCTTTATGCCGCGTAAACGGTCCTGGAAGGGTAAAAGAAGCGTGTACTAGTGGAATGAAGTAATTTTGGAGCTTAGACGGGTATGTCACGGTGCACACAGAAGACTGCAAAGAGCGCATGGCCGCCCAGAGCTGGCTACGCGCTCTGAAGAGTACAAGGAAGCCAAGCATAGGCTGGCGAAAGCTATCCGCCGCAGCAAGGTGCGCTGTCTTCGGTCCCTAAGAGATGATGTCAACAGTGACCCGTGGGGCCTGGGATATAAGGTTGTCTTGGGCAAACTTAAGTCTGGATGTGAACACGATGGATGAAGCAGCGACCAAAAGAATAGTGGACACTCTCTTCCCGGATCATCTAAACCAACAACAACCTGATTGATGTCCCGAGGGAGCAATTTCCGCTATTTACCGAGGCGGAGATGCTTCAGGCAATTAGGTCAATGAAAAATGGGAAAGCGCTAGGAGCAGACGAAATACCCGCGGAAGCCCTTAAGGCGGCTGCAAAGGTAATCCCTGGTCTCCTGCTTGGCATGTTTATCGCGTGCTTCGTGGCAGGTGCCTTTTCAAGGGACTGGAAAGTGGCGTCTGGCTCTGATAAGCAAGGGAAAGTGTGAACCAGGATCTACATCATCTTACAGACCATTGTGTATGTTAAATACCATTGGCAAGGTGATGGAGAGCATGGTCAGAGGAAGCGGGTGACCTTAGTGACGACCAACACGGCTTTCGTGAGGGGCGTTCCACGATCGGTGCTATCGAGCAGGTCGTGTAGGTGGTTATGAGGGCCAGACAAGTGCGGCCGGATATTAAACCCGAAGTCCTGCTTGTCACGTTGGATGTGAAAAACGCATTCAACTCGGCTAAGGGGGACGATATGTTGCACTCCCTCGAGCAGGTATTCAGAGTTCCGGATTATCTGAGAAATATACTCAGAGATTACCTCCGAGACCGATACCTGCGCTGGGACACGTTTGATGGCACAAGAGGTAAAGTATTAAGCGCAGGCATAGCGCATGGTTCAGTTCTGGGCCCTGATCTGTGCAATGCCTTTTACGAAGGCTTGCTAAAGATTGAGCTTCCGGATGGATGCTCCATGATCGGATACGCGGATGATGTTGCTCTAACCATAACAGCTCGAGAGTCAGAGGACCAGCAGAATACCTTGGATGAGACCATGCGCCTTATCAAACGCTGGATGTCGGATCACGGACTAAGACTGGCAGTCTTGAAAACGGAGATTGTCCTTCTGACCCGGAGAAGGGTTGATACCACATTCGGCGTCAGCTTTGATGACGGAGGTAAACCCCTTATGATCTAGACCAAACCGTCGGTCAAATATTTGGGGGTCTTCTTGGATAATAAGTTGACCTACAATAGACAATTCCAGCAGGCCTATGAAAAGGCTGGCCGGTTGACAAAGTCCCTCTCGTGGCTGATGCCCTGAGTGAAACATCTACTTTCAATTCTATCTGACAATTTTTGGACTCTATACTTAAGAGTTCAAATGAATATGTATATTTTTTTGTAAACTAATGTCATATATTATTCCAGCCTTGAAAAAGATTAGATTGTAATCGAAACGTTGGATTAATGTTTTTTTAAAAATAAATAAACAACAAATTATGCTCGTAAAAGTCACGTTCTAAATTATTATTTTAAACTTCACTCCTTAATATCGAGCGATAAATAAAATTTGAATAATAATTCAAATACATTATTTATAATAAATGATTATCAGGAAATTCCATTTGTTTATAATAGTTATCATGAATAACAATAATATAAACTATAACACACCAATACGCGCCGCGCATGCCATTTAAAGACATATAATCTGAGTGACTGGCAAATATACGCAGAAGGATAGAAAGAGAAAGAATAGTATACCTACAAATAAGCACAATACGTACTTTTTTGTTATTAATAATATTATTGAACTAAAATCAATTTCTATTGATTGAATGTTTTTAAACGTTAAATGAAAATATTAAAAACAATTATTTTGATTGTATACTCTCTATTAATTCAATCTTATATTCTCTTTTATTTTGACGAAAATTTACAGCAAAACAATGACTGCCGTATTCAATGGCGAGAAGCTATTCGTTTAATAGCCACGCCATCAAATCAATGATATATTCTATTGGTATATTTCAATCGCTTTTAAGCCATTGCTTCAATGGTGTCGGTTTTTCAGTGTATATTTAATTATTGTAAGTAATTAAGTTCTTCATAAAATTATTTATTGTCGTTATTAATTGTTATTTGTTTTTATTAAAAAAAGTCATTGCATAATTTATTAAATCTACTTGAAAAATAATAATTCCAGATTTACATGATTATTTTTTCATTATAAACAATTTTTAAATACAAAGAAGTATATATTTTTTTATTTTCCTTTTGTTTTGATTCCATTTTACAGCAATACACGTTTAGTTTGCTTTGCTTGAAATTTCAAGTAGTTATTAAATTCAACTCTAAAATGTATTAAGGTAACATGCTCGTATACATAATTGTCTAATTTTTTTCTTTTTATTTTGTAAATGTATGGTTTGTTGATGCTGTTACCTTATGAAACAAATAAGATGATTGCAAAAATAAAATAAATTTAATATTGATCTTTATATAACTATAATTTTTTATTATATTATGTGTATAAATTTGTAATTTTAAAATTTACTTTTTTTTAATTTCCAATGTCCAAAATTTTTTTTCACAAATAAATGTTTAAAATGTGCAAAAATGTAAGGATAATAAAATTTAAGATTTCCTGAAATATTTTTTAGTTAATTAAAATAACTGCTTGAAATTTTAAACAGATATTATTCCTGCTTAAAAATTATTTGCTTGAAATTTTAAGGAAAACAGCCTAGCAGTGTGTTTTAATTTAATGAATCTGTTTTAATATAACAATGCTATCAATAAACTGATCCTTTATTTATATTAATTAAAAAGTAAGATAATTTAATTTTAGAAAACTAAACAATTACATTAATTAATAAGTTTAACGTTCGTCATATTTTTTCAAATATTAGTATCAATAATTAAACGATCTTTACGAACAAATAATAATCTTATATTTCAAAGATACATAAGGCATTTTCATGCCATTAATTTTATTTAAAATTTTTTACAATTTTAAATAAATTATTAAAAATTTTTTATTGATGTTAAATAATTTTTTAAGTTAAATTATTAATTAATTTAACTTAAAAAATTATTTAACATCAATAAAAAATTTTTAATAATTTATTTAAAATTGTAAAAAATTTTAAATAAAATTAATGGCATGAAAATGCCTTATGTATCTTTGAAATATAAGATTATTATTTGTTCGTAAAGATCGTTTAATTATTGATACTAATATTTGAAAAAATATGACGAACGTTAAACTTATTAATTAATATAAATTTGGCACTAGATCTAAAAAGCTGCCCCTTGAATGAAAAAGAAAATGTTGCTGATTGTCTCTTGTGGTTTTCCGCCCTCGATAGCTCAGTTGGTAGAGCGTCGGTCCGGCAAACCGAAGGTCGTGGGGTCGCATCCCGCTCGAGGCAAGTTGATGGACATTTTATTTTTCATTCAAAAACTTTTTTTAAGTTAAATTATTAATTAATTTAACTTAAAAAATTATTTAACATCAATAAAAAATTTTTAATAATTTATTTAAAATTGTAAAAAATTTTAAATAAAATTAATGGCATGAAAATGCCTTATGTATCTTTGAAATATAAGATTATTATTTGTTCGTAAAGATCGTTTAATTATTGATACTAATATTTGAAAAAATATGACGAACGTTAAACTTATTAATTAATATAAATTTGGCACTAGATATAAAAAGCTGCCCCTTGAATGAAAAAGAAAATGTTGCTGATTGTCTCTTGTGGTTTTCCGCCCTCGATAGCTCAGTTGGTAGAGCGTCGGTCCGGCAAACCGAAGGTCGTGGGGTCGCATCCCGCTCGAGGCAAGTTGATGGACATTTTATTTTTCATTCAAAAACTTTTTTTAAGTTAAATTATTAATTAATTTAACTTAAAAAATTATTTAACATCAATAAAAAATTTTTAATAATTTATTTAAAATTGTAAAAAATTTTAAATAAAATTAATGGCATGAAAATGCCTTATGTATCTTTGAAATATAAGATTATTATTTGTTCGTAAAGATCGTTTAATTATTGATACTAATATTTGAAAAAATATGACGAACGTTAAACTTATTAATTAATATAAATTTGGCACTAGATCTAAAAAGCTGCCCCTTGAATGAAAAAGAAAATGTTGCTGATTGTCTCTTGTGGTTTTCCGCCCTCGATAGCTCAGTTGGTAGAGCGTCGGTCCGGCAAACCGAAGGTCGTGGGGTCGCATCCCGCTCGAGGCAAGTTGATGGACATTTTATTTTTCATTCAAAAACTTTTTTTAAGTTAAATTATTAATTAATTTAACTTAAAAAATTATTTAACATCAATAAAAAATTTTTAATAATTTATTTAAAATTGTAAAAAATTTTAAATAAAATTAATGGCATGAAAATGCCTTATGTATCTTTGAAATATAAGATTATTATTTGTTCGTAAAGATCGTTTAATTATTGATACTAATATTTAAACAATTACATTTTTTTTCAATTAATTTAAGCGTTGTATGGTTCTTTTTTCTTTATAGTTCTTCCACTTCTCGATGTAAGTATTTTACCCCCTAATTCTTCAGTAACTTTTGTTTCTTCTTCCTAATTTTTTAAAAAAACTTTATGAACCAATTACTAGAACAAGAAGTTATTAAATATATAAATTTATTAATTACATTTATATTTTAATGGTAGCTTTATGAAGCGTAAATTTTCTATACGGAAGAATTAATTGATTACATAATAAATTTTTATAAGTTTTTTACCTTTTCATTTGATTTCCTTTTATTTTTTTTCGTAAAACTTTTTCTTTTTTTTTTTTACAACATTTGAAGAACTCTATAATTATTAAAATATATAATTATTATTAGATTTAATAGTAAATATAAAGTATTCTATTGGAGTCGTAGAAATACTGCCATTTAAGCCTTTTGAATGACAAAACAGAGCACAAAATCTAAAGGGGTTTAAATGGAAAAATGTATGTTTTTCTTCAAATTTTTTGTTGTTTGGTACCAAAAAAGTTTTGAAACAGTTACAAACTTATATCATTTAAGAACTATTTAAGAACTAAAAAACCTGATACAAATAGATTTCAGCGAGTTTAAAATTTTTTGAATTTTTAGTGAAAAATATTGCTGGTTTGGCTATGAAGGTCGTGTTCAGGAAATTAGGCAAAATAAATAAAGACACTTTTAATTAACTAATAAAAATAATAACGTTTATTGAATGAAAATAACTGTCAAATCACGTCACCTCTCTCACAATATGTATATAAAAAATAACGAACACGCTTTGACACAATACAAACATAAATTCACTATAAGTTTTAATGGTTGCACTTTATTACATGAAGATCAACGTAAAAAAAGTATGACATTAAAATAAAACTGGAAATTGCATAATTAATAATGTGCTTTCATAAAATTATGTAAGACGTTAAAGAAACGATGCTCGTCGTGTTTCTCGTGTCGCAAGACTGACCGCGGCAAGCGAAGGGGCGGTAAAGATGCCAGTTTTCGGCGCGTGTGAGATAAACTCAATAAATCAAAATAATCAATAAATTATGCCTCGCTTGATGCCTTCTGTTCAATAGCTAAGTAGTGGACTGTATGATGTGTGATAAACTAGGATTTTGGTGATGATGAAATAAAATAACTTAGTAAAAAATATATTAATTTAAGTAGCAAAATAATTATGAAACTTTATTATACAAAAAAGTGTGCGTTGCTACTTGGACTATTGTCCTAAGACTGCCGGCACTGTGCGCCGTTTCTAAAGGCACGCGCTTACACTCTGTGCTCTCTCTGTGCACACACGCACGCATAGTTATAAACTTATATTAATATTTGTGTTATTATACAGTGTAATATTTAACATTCTCCCCCCCTTTTAATTTATTTGCAGAGAAAATAAATTAATAATTAAAAATTTACTAGTTTATGTACATATTTAAAAAAAAGATTATCCCATATATTTTTTTTTACAAAAAATAAATAAATAAAATATTGTATACACTTTTTTTATAACAGTTTTTACGTAAAATATATATTAAATTTCACACATACATTCATTCATTCAAAGAAAATAGATTATTTACATTTTTACATTGAACTTACATAAAAATATTTTTTATATATTAACAAAATATTTTATATTTTTAGTAAGTAATTAGCTTATTTATGGGTCCAGTTAAGTAGTAGTTTTTTTATTGATGGCCCAAAATAAACTGTTAATCCCTGGGTAAATTTTCAGAATCTAGGCATAAAGCCACTTACCCAGAGGTAAGCTATTGTCAGGAATTAGAAAAAGGACGATTTTCTACGTCACTATTAGAAAATTGTAAATTTCCCTCTGCATTCCTATTCTCAGTAGATGTATGTATATTTTTAATTAAATTAGAGTCAAAATTTTGACTGATGCTATAATCATCTGACTGATTAGAAAAATGCAAAGTAAAATGATGATTTTTTTGACAAAACTTACATCTTTTTTGTGATTTACATTCGGGCAACATATGTAACCCTAAACAATTAAAACATCTATGTTTACTATAATACAATTCATTTGATTATCTTTGTTATGTTTCGAATCATTACTTGTGGGATTTATTCATGACTTATCAAAAATATTCTTAGTATTGTCTTCGATCGATTCTAAGACAATAACATGATTTTACATAAATCTAAGTAAATCTCAAAATAAAGGAGGTTCTTTTGAGTTTTTTAAACTTCCAACAAATTTTTCCCACTGTTTTCGCGTATCCAAATCAAAAAAAGAAATATAATGAAAAACTAACATATCATCCCAATATTTAGTATTTCTTTTTAAAGCTTCTAAAGCCTGTATAGGAGCTGTAATACCATTCAAAATTCTCTTTAATTCTGAAGAGAATTCTTTTTTCATAGCTTTTAAATTGAAAAAGGAAGCTAAATGTGAATTAACTAATCTCCTCTTATTTTCAAATTTATCAACTAATTTTGCCCAAACGAAAGGAAATTTATTATTCGTAATGCTATATGAATTATCTAACTGAAGGGCTTCACCCTGTAAACTGGATTTCAAATAATATAACTTAAAAACATCAGAATAACTTTTATCAATAACTAGAGATTTAAACATATCTCGGAAATTTTCCCATTCCGTAAAACTACCGTTAAATTTTGGGATAGGGATTCTTTCCAATTTTTCCAAATTATTTTCAGTGGCAAAACATGAAGATCTATGTGAGTTATCATTTTGAGGGTTATGGGTTGCAATAAATTCATTAAACTGACATTTATTTTTTAAATAACTTTGTTCAACAGAAACAAAAGTATTATGTTTTATTTAATTTGTTTTATCAGAATTAGCTATATTTAAAATTTTATAATGATTTTCCTCAAAATGAAACCACATGTCATTCAAATTTTCCAAACGGGTAGAAGCATTGTATATGCTTTCATTCCCATCCTGAATAAAATTGGTATACGAATTTATAATACGTTGCGACATAGAATTTTGCTCTAAAATTAAACTTTTTGCCATTTTAACTAAGGTATATTAATATGCGAAAATAACTGAGGGAAAGATAAGAAAAAACTTTATAATAAGTAACTATGCAATATTTCAAAGAAAAAAAAATCAATGAAAAAATGTTGCGCAAACTGAACTAGTCATCTTTCCCCGGAATTATTAAAAAACTGTGCTACATATCAATGTGCAAAAGTTCCAATGAGAACAATCCCATAAAAAGATTTTCTCATTGAGTCCCTTCTGAAAAGAGTAAACTAACTATAATTAACTAAAAAAGGAAAACTAGTAAATAACTTTTTCTTCAGAAAGGAAGCTCAATGGGACCTCCAAATTTATGCAACAAATCTCACCAATTATTAATTTCTTATAAAGGTAAAATTTAAATTGCATAAATGAAAACTTGTTTTAAATAAATCATCAATAATTCCTAAAACTGAATAACTGACACAGGTTCTCTCACACAAAAAAGAGAAAAACAAAAAATAACTGAAAAAACTTTAGAAAACTGTATAATAACTGAAACTAAAATATTTCTCTTCTTTTTTGTTGAAAGAATCCTGTAAAAACTGAAAAAACTAAATTTTTACAACTAAACTAATAAACTGATCATCACATAGGATAATAAAAACTTGCATCTAATTATATATAAATATAATAAACGCATAAATAAACTAATCACAAACATTTTTATACACATAATAAATCATTATTAATAAAAATAAATTACATAAAATAATAGTATCACTCATACCGCGGTGCCTTGAACTATACAAAAAAAAAATAATTTAATTTTAATAAGATATAATTTTTATACACAAAAATATGACTTTTTCTTTATTGTAATACATATAAAATCTTTTTTTTTTTTTTATACATAATATAACTTTTTTTTTTAACTATTATTATTGGTTCCTCAAAGAGGAACTATTGTGATAGGTCAAATTTCGATTTTTGATTTTTTGGCATATAAGCACGTTTTGAGACCCCAGGAAGCTAAAAAACCGGTTTTTAAAAAAAGTATGTATGTGTGTGTGTATGTGTGTGTGTGTGTGTGTGTGTGTATGTATGTAATTGGCGATATTTCACAAACATTATGGAGTTAAGACCTAATTTTTTTTTCAAAAATTTTTTCACCAAAAAAGCTCGAAGTACTTTTTTTTTTTTTTTAATTTGGATGTAATACCTCATTTATTTCCACGAAAGTATTTATATTTGAAAGTATGGTTTTTATTCTATATCTTGAATCGGATACTTAATTTTTTGAAAATTTTTTTCCCAAAATTTTTTTCATGAAAAATACAAAAAAAAACTAATTTTTTTTTTTTTTTGGACGTAGTACCTAATTTATTTCTATGAAAGTACTAGTTTTAGAAAGTTTGTTTATAGTCATTTTTTGGATTTAATACCGAATTTTTTTAAAATTTTTTTCTCAAAATTAAAAAAACAAAAAAATTAAAAAACCTGCAATATTTTTTTTTTTTGGGTGTAATACCTAATTTTATTTCAAGAAAGTATTAATATCTGAAAATATTGCGACCGGCGATATTTCACAATTGTTATGAAATTAAGACCTAATTTGTTTTTCAACAATTTTTTTACCAAAAAAGCTCTAGGTACCTTTTTTTTTTTTAATTTGGATGTAATACCTCATTTATTTCCACGAAAGTACTTATATTTGAAAGTATGGTTTTTAATCTATATCTTGAATCGGATACTTAATTTTCTGAAAATTTTTTTTCTAAAATTTTTTTCACAAAAAAATACAAAAAATACTAATTTTTTTTTTCTTTTTGGACGTAGTACCTAATTTATTTCCATGGAAGTACTAGTTTTAAGAACCTTGTTTATTGTTATTTTTTGGATCTGATACTTAATTTTTTCAAAATTTTTTTTGTCAAAATTAAAAAAATAGAAAAATAAAAAAAAATGCAATATTTTTTTTTTTGGGTGTAATACCTCATTTAATTCTATAAAAGTACTAATATCTGAAAATATTGTAACTAGTGATATTTTAAAACCATTATCGAATTAAGACCTAATTTTTTTTTCAAACATTTTTTTATCAAAAACCCCCCTTTTTTTTTAATTTGGATGTAATAGCATGTTGTAAATGATTTGAAAGAGGTTACAAAGAAAACAGCCAATATAGCTGAAAACAGAAAATCGATTAAAAAATTAGAAGACGAGAATAAATGGCTTACTAAAAAAATAAGTATCTTGAAAAAAAACATAATAACTCAAAATGAGTCTATAAATGTTTTAACTAAGCACGTGTGTGAAATTAAGGGTATTGACCCTGATGATACAGTGGAAGTTGACGAATTGCTCAGACTTTTACCATAAAATTAATTTAAACTTTTTTTTTCAGCATGCCCTTATGGCAACTCGAAAGAGTATAAATAGTTTTTTATGCCCTTTTGGCAATTAAATTTTTTGTGGAAAAATAACCATAAATAAAATTTTTTTAATTTCTTTTTTATTATTTTTTTTAAGTCATTTGGTATAGTAAATTTCAAAATTTTTATATAAAATCCAATGACTATATACTTAGAATACCCGTCTGGTTTTAAAATAATAATGGAAAATTAACCATTATTGAAAAGATATTTTTTTTTTAAATTGTATAATTTAAATGATGGAAAACTAAACATCGCAAAAATTTCTTTTTTATTTTTTAAAAGATGAAAAAACAATCATCGTTCAAATTTTTTATTTAATTTTGTTGAAGAAAAGATGAAAAATAATCATCTATAAAATATTTTTTTTTATGAAAAATTATCATCGAATAATTTTTGTATTATTAGTTATTTCTTTGGACATTTAAATTTCAAAGAAATAGAAGTAAAATCAAAAGAATATAATATAAGTTCAAGGCCAAGCACTTGTACTTATATAAAAACAAAGAGACATCTCCTTTCTCCCTGTAAGGAATGTTGTCATAAGAATAAAAATAAATCAGATACTTGAATATCGTATAATCTCTGTATTAAATTATAGCATATTTTTTAAATCTGATAAAAATGAAAATTTAGAATAATTTCTCTTTTAGGGAAATTTTTTTTCTTAAAACAGTAAATAAAAGACTGAAAATATAAACATTTTAAATTTTATAGGAAAATAAAATTAATTAATGTAGAGTAAAATAAAGCAAAATTTTTTTGCTAAAAAGAGGTATTTCTTGAAGTATATATGGGTAAAAATCTTTCAAAACGTATTTTTATTTAAAATTTAAGAATACTCGTGTACCTCAAGAAAACCTTATAAATATAATGATCATTATTTAAAATTTCAAAAAAAAACCTTATTGATGTAATGATTGTGAATCAAAATTTTAGTAAACCATATAAATGCAATGATTGTTCTTTGAAACTTCAAAAAACCTTATTAACGTAATAATTGTTTCCAAAATACTAAAATTTTGAAAAACCTCATAAATGCGATTATTGTGAAAAAATTTAAATAAAAACCTTATGAATGCAACTATTGTTAAAAATTTTGAATAGAAGAACTTTACGAATATAAGTAATATCATTAAATTACAAAAAGCTTTACAAAAGTAATTAATACTTAAAAATTCTTAATAAAAAATTAAATACAGATAACACAAACTATAGAAACTAGATCCTGTAACAAAATATTTTTTTTACAAGTGTATAAAAATATATATGGAAAATTGACAAAGGATTTTAAAATAAAATATCTTTACTTTTTTTTTCTTTTTAACAAAAAACGTCACAATATGGATATATATGGATAAAAATCCACAATTTTTTTTCTAAACTTTATCAATTTAAAATAAATATTTAATATAATTCTTTGTATGTAAAATTATGTATAAAACTATGGCAAAATTAAATCAAGATATAAGTGACCTTCTGGTTAACGTAAAAGCCGGAGTCACCAAATTAACAAAACTCGCCATCGAAAATGATTCAACAATAGATCTAAAAAAAGAAGTATTATCCGAATTAGAGCTTACCTTAAAAACTTTGACTGATATGAGTACCGCTATCAATAAAGTTGCGATTTGGCAAGAACAGAAGAATAAAGAATACTCCAAGGCTCTTAAAAAAGAAAAAGAAGAAAAACAAAAAATATTGAATGATTACGAGAGAATAATGGACGATTGCAACCAATTTAGAATAAGTATTTGAGTATTTACCGATGAAAAAGCACAATTTTCTCAAATAGCTGACTCTATGCAAAGCAGAATACAATTAATTTCAAAAGATTTTGATATGTTAGAAAAAGAGTTGGAGCAGATTAAGAATACAACTGTAAAAGTAGACAATTTAACAGAAATGCTAGAGAAAACCCACTTATCAAAAGCCAGCGACAATGAATCGGTATACTCAGAAGCAGCAGCCATGAACTCAACAGGTACAATGGCAAAAATAAAAGCGCCAATATTTAAAGGCGAAACATATGAAAAACCACTGCAATTTTTATCAGATCTTGAAAAATACGTAAATGCATACAAGAACAGCAACGAATGCAACATAACAACCTTAATAAGCCAATGTTTAATAAAAAATGCGAAAAATTGGTTCTACCTAGTACAGAGAGAGGTAACGAGTTATAAAAAATTTGAAGAATTATTTAAGAAAAGATATTGGAATTTAACGATCCAAGACTCACTACGCCGTATTTTGACAGGTGGGGCCTATGATGAAAAATCAAATTTATCTAGCCGATTATGCAACAAAATTATGTGGTATCGCAGAAGATCTTAATGTGGCTGATAACGAACAGAGTATAATAAGTATTGTCGTCCCACATTTCTCTGCAGAAATCAGAAGGTTAGTTAGATTACAAAAAATAAATACAAAAGATGATTTTATTGAGATACTACAGCAATATGATCATGATGACGAATATTTGAGAAATTGCAACAGAAAGAAAGAAAATGGGAGAAATGAAAATTATAATAACAGCAGCAACAGAAGAAGCAATAATTATGATGACAATACAAGAAAAGATAATGAAAATTACAACAGAAATCAGGATAATAATTATAGAAGAAGTGGTGGAAATAGTGGTTACTACAGGCAAGATAACAATAATTTTCAACAAAATAATTCAAGAAATTATGAAAATAGACAATATAGCCAAAATCAAAGTAACAATAATAGCAACAATAGTAATAATTATAACAAAAATGAAAATACTACAAGAAATAAAAAACAAGGATATCAAAACGATAATGGTGTAAAATCATCATACAATTTAAGATCCGGAAACCAAGGTCAGGCCCAAGGTTCTGGAGGTGGTCAAAGAAGAAATAATCAAAAAGCGAGTGACCAGCAACAGTCAAATTTAAACCAAATAACAACAGAAGCAATAATTGAAGATACAGAAGAAAATTTTAATAAACCAAAAAACGATTAAACGTTGTTTCATCAAGCGTAAATCAAGATTGTAATGATGAAACAACACAAAATGATAATTTGAATGATGTTAATACAATTTTTTCTGATGTAAGGGAGGATTTATTAAATGAAAATGAACCTAATTACATATATAATAAAAATCTAAATAAGCCCTTGATTTGTCCAACAGTCCCCATAATAATTGAAGGAACAGAAATCGATGCTTTAATTGACACCGGAAGTCAAGTTACGGTTATATCAGAAAAATTTTATAAAGAAAATTCAGAAATTTTCAAAAAATGTCCGCAATTACCGTTATCCGGACAAGTTATTAAAAGTGCAATAAATGAAAAGTCTACAGTCTTAAAAATTCAAACATTATGCAATATTAAAATAAATGAATTTAAAGACGATGTCTTTTTCATAGTAGTACCGCGTTTATGTAGGGACACGATTTTAGGTTATGATTTTATAAAAAACTATAGTATTATAATTGATTCGGGAAAAAATAAAATGTATAATGATAAATATAACTTAAATGTAAATTTCAATATTTTTAAAAATCAAAATGAATTAAACAGTCTTTACTTATACGTAGAAAATATTTTGCAATTAGATGAAATTCAGTTCGATGATGCGGATGATATTACTGAACGCGAAATCGATGAAAAATTATCTCAGTGTGAACTGAGCCCGTCTAAAAAATTTTTATTGAAAAAAGTAATAACGGTAAATAAGAAAGCTTTTAATAAAAGGCCAGGACTAGTTAAAGATTTCGAATATAAGTTAGAGCTAAAGGACACCTCGCCGTTAAATGCTAAATTATACCCAATATCGCTAAAGAAAATAAACCAAGTAAATGAAGCTATTGAAATGATGCTAAAATATAACATAATTAGTAGATCAAATACGGAATACATAAATCCGGTCGTAACGGCTCCGAAAAAAGACAATGCAGTTCGTTTATGTCTGGATTCGAGATCTCTTAACCAAAAATTAAAAGTAGATAGAGAAGTTCCTCAAGGTATCGAGGAAACTTTGAGGCGTTGTACAGCTAAAAAATATTTAAGTCAGTTAGATATGCGTAGTAGCTTTTGGCAACTTAAATTAGCTGAGGAAAGCCGTAAATATACAGGTTTTATGGTCCAAGGACGCGTTTATCATTATAATGTCGTCTGCTTCGGTTTGGCCTGTGCAACGAGTGCATTATTAAGAGCTTTAGAGAAAATATTAAAAGACGTACAAGATTTTATATTAAACTTTGTAGATCATTTATCGGTGCTATCCCATACGTTTACCGAACACATACATCATTTAGAGAAAATATTTAAAATTTTTATCGAAAATAATATGACATTAAATTTTGAAAAATGTAATTTTTGCAGAAAAGAAATAAAATTTTTAGGTTTTGTCTTATCGAAAGAAGGTCTAAAACAAGACCCAGAAAAATTAAGAAAAATACGCGAATATAAACGGCCAAAAAATGTCAAACAAGTAATGAGTTTTCTCGGATTTACAAATTTTTTTAGTCGTTTCTGTGATAACTATGCAAAAGAGACAACCATTGTATCAATTATTAAGAAAAGATGTAAAATTTAGATGGACTCCGGAGTTAGATATTGCATTTGAGAAAATAAAAAATATGTTCATAAAAGAAAGAACGTTAGCATTTCCGATCTTAGATAGCGATTATTATTTAACAATTGATGCATCCAATATCGCCGTGGCTGGAATCCTAAGTCAAATTGACGATAATGGCATCGAAAAAATAGTTACGACTGCATCTCGCACGTTAAAACAAAGTGAAAATTTCTATACGGTATCAGAAAAAGAACTCTTATCGTTAGTTTTTTGTTTTACAAAATTATATACGTATTTAAATGGAGCCAAAATTATCGTAAGATGCGACCATAAGGCAATAACATTTTTACATAAATTTAGATTCGCGAATAATAGAATAATGCGATGGTCGTTGGCTCTTTCAGATTTTTTGTATGAAGTCCATTATGTTAAAGGTAGTAAAAATTTAGCAGCAGACGCATTTTCGCGAAGCTACGATGAAGCTTATATTCATGAAAAAGACAACGAAATTTGCATAAATACAATAATTAAAGATACTTGTAACAAAAAATTAATAAATATGTTAAAAAATCTTGAAAATCTACAAAAAAATGATAAATATATAAATTCAATAATAAAAAAATTGGAAGATGGTATCAATGAAAATATAAAGAGAAAATATGTAATAAAAAATAACTTACTAATGAAAATCATTGATAAAAATAAATTACGTATCGTAATAAATTTAGATTTACTAACCAAATTAACTAATGAGTTACATACCTTATATATACACATAGGCACAATAAAAGTCTTAAAAATGATTGATGAAGAAGTTTATTTTAAAGGTATGCGAAGTCCAATTGCAAAAATCTTAAAAACTTGTCATGTGTGTCAAACTACCAAATACGATAATAAAAATAAAAACGTTCCATTACAAACAATAAAAGCAAATAGGGTTAGACAAATCATCTCAACTGACCTGTATGGCGAATTACCGGTCGGCAGGGGCGGTTGTAGATATATATTTACGTGCATCGATGTTTTTTCGCGATTTGTACATTTATATCCAATTTAAAGGGCTAATGCTAAAACTCTAGCTGATAAATTAATAAATCATTACATACCAACGTACGGTGATATTGAATCAGTAATTAATGACAATGGCCCCCAGTATATTTCAAAAGAATTTACAAAAAAATTAACACAAAAAAATATAAAGATTCATTACACACCATATTATACACCGAATAATAATATTATTGAAAGAATTCATAAAGAAATGGGCAAGTTTTTTCGAGTTCTATGCGAGAAAAGCCATAAAAGTTGGACAAACCACGTGGAACTTGTACAAAATATAATCAATGAAACTTATCATTCCACTACCGAATTTACTCCCGTAGAAATCTTTCTAAATAAAAACCCGGATAGAATTTGGAAAAAGTATATATATATAAATAATGGCGGTAAAGAAATCCCCTACGATGAAAAATTGTATTTAGTTAAAGAAAATGTTCTTAAAAATAGGAAAAGAGCTAACGAAAATATTAATAAAGACCGCGAAGAAATTAGCTATAAAATTGGTGACTTAGTAACAGTAAAAGCGAGAAATAAAAGCGATGCGCTACAAGGCAAAATATCAAAATTTTTCGATATATATTATGGTCCTTTTAAAATTAAAGAATGTATAGGTAAATACTCATACATATTAGAAGATTTAAATAATGTAGAAAAAAGTGGGAAATATAATATTAGAGATCTTAAACTATATTATCCTAAACACATGTAAACATTGATGTACTGTCGTCAATCAAATAATATTATAAATACAATAGAAATAATTTAGTCACATTTTGTGAATCCTTGAGTTAACATCTCAACAAAATAAACCTTTTGTTTCAAGAAAAATGTATAAGTTTATTACAGTTCGCGATATGCAAACGCAATGCCGCATAAAATACCGTTGTTAAGAAGAACAAGTAATAGAAATGGCCAATTGCGGTATGCAGGCCCATCCAGATATATCTAAAGAAGTTACTGAAAGAGAGTTAATAGAAAAGCTCGAATATACTGTACCTATAACAACAGAAACTAAAAAATTAGTGTTAGAAATTGGAAAAGCAACCTTCAACAAAAATATCCAAACTGGAAAGATAAAAAACCCAAGACCATATGATAAGGCCATTCAATGTCATATAAGGACGGATGTTGAAAAAGAAGAAATAAAATTTTATGAAGAACCCCTAAAAGTAGCAAAAGTTAGCATAAAAGATTTAGATGGAAAAACAAGTGAAAAAAGGGTTGATTTACAGTCAAAAATATCGGAGAAAGAAAAAAAGATGCCAAATCAAATTGATGTATATAGTAACAAAAATGAACTCCGTGTCATCCTGGACCGAAATACAAGAGCTAATGCACGGGAAGGCGTACGTATGGTCATGGCAGAAAAAAAGAAATTACAAGAAGAAAATATAAAAAGAACGAATGAAATTATGAAAAGAAAGCATGATATGGAAGTTAAAGCTCCGGAAGCAAGAAAAGATGAGTACAAGAAAATTAAAGGTGTACAAATTAAGAAAAGCGTCGAAAAATATGACCCAAAAGTGGAGGAGATCAAGTTTTTAGAAAGAAGAAATGAAATCATGAAACTAAAACTCAGAAAATTGAAAAATGAAATTAAAAATTTAAATAAACCTAAGAATAATAATATACCAAAAATAATTAAAAATAAAATAGTTAATTTTAACATTAAATGTGTACTTAAAAATAAGGAAAAAATTATTATATTAAAATCAAAAAATGATACATTATTTTCTGTAAAAAATCTTAAATTTAAAAAATTAGATACAAATATTTACGGTAGAAATGTGTAAAAGTATAAAATTTATAAAATGATGAAAATAAAACAATTTAAAATAAAATAAAATATAAGTACAAATCCAAAATCTAATACATTTATTACCTTTATATATATAATTAAATAAAGAAAAAATAATAATACACGATAATAATAATAATAGCATGCTAATAATTTGAAAGTAAACATACATATATGTATAATAAAACCAAAATAGATAAAATATAATAAAATTCTTTTCGCTGCATGTATATGTGTTACCCCTTCTCTCAAAAGACTTTATCAATTGCGGATAAAGTCTAGGGGCGGGAAATGTAACACCCCATATATATGCAGCTCATAGGAAACATATTTCATATAGTTGCGTTGCACTATTTGAGGTATAACTCTGTTCACGCATACGTAGGCGCCTGTATGCATGCAGCAGGGTTTGCCAACTGGGTAGTCTTTTGCTGCACCTTCCTCTCTTTACAAAACTTATATAATTTATAGATGAAGTGAGGGCAGCACTATCCAGTGATGTAATTAACTGATTTATTTGAATTTCTATTTTTTTTAATAATTAATTAATTAATTAAATATCAGTTAATTGCATCAAATAATAATTATATATGAATGTAAATATTGTAAATAACAGTTAACTAGTTTTAAGTAGATATTAAGTAAAAAATATAAATATATAAATAAATTATTTGTTTTTATAATTAATTAATAATTAATTACTAATTATCTAAATGTTGATAAGTTAATATAATTTAATTTGATCATCTACAATCGTTCGATATCAAAATTATTATACATATAAATAATTATTACGTAATAAAGTTTAACGGTTTTTAAATAAAAATAATTGATTAAAAAACAAATAATTTATTAATAGAAACATATAAATTTATAATAAATAATTATAATAAAATGTTAGAAATAAGAATAGAAAAGAAAATCTAATTTTCATGTAAAATATAAAAAGTTAATGTAATAGAATGTTCTATGAGAAAAAGAAAAAGATCATCGAACATTCTAGAAGCTTCTGGAAAGAAATTCGCATGTAAAATCTTTTTGCAAGTGTGCGTGAGTGGAGAATCGTATATAAGGGAGACGATTCCAGCCTCAAGCAACACTTGGCTAAGAGATTTCTTGCGAACTACTTACTCATGTATATAGTTCGTTTACAATCAATAAATTATAATTAAATTTAAATTAATTTGGTTATCATTTAAATTGCCCTGATTCTCTACAGCCAGCCTATGATTAAATCATAGGTGTTCACCATTAGACCATCTATTATTTCCCTGCTGGGAAAGTGTAGAACCTTGTCGTGTAAGGACTCTGCGGATCCCTTACACCGACAGGGAACTAGGCGGGCAGGCTTATCATAAATAATTAGTGAAAAATCATACATTCTGGTGACACCCCCTAAACGGGGTGTTACAACAGAATTAATTAAGACCGAAATTATTTCAAATACTTAAAACTATTAATATGATTATTATGAATATAATATATATATATATATATATATATATATATACTAGGGGGCTCCGCCCCCTGCGCGCTACGCGCGCCAACCCCCGCAGAGTGATTGAAGTATTGCGATAGTATATTTTTATAATCACTTGTAAGGCGTACCACAGTGTAGTAAAAAAAAAAAGTGGCCAAAAATCGGCTTCAAAAATCGGTATTAAAGTATGCACATAAATGATAAATAAACCTAAAAAAAGTGTATTAGTATAATTTTAGATGGTTGTATGTAGTATAAAGAGGTGTTAGTCAACATTTTCAATTTAGTCAAAAAATGAAAAATTTGATTTTTCTATTTTTACTTATATTTTAAACTTAAACAAAGTATAAAAAATATAGATTATACAAAAATATAAAAAAAACAACTTTATAATAATTGGTAAAATATAGAAAAAACCGCATAGGCCCAAAAGGACCACATTGGCCCAAAAGGACCACTTTGGCCCAATAGGTTCACTTTGGCCCAAAAGGACCACTGTGGCCCAAAAGGACCAGATTGGCCCAAAAGGACCACATTGGCCGAAAAGGTCCATTTTGGCCAAAAAGGACCACATTGGCCCAAAAGGTCCATTTTGGCCTAAAAGGACCACATTGGCCCAAAAGGACCACATTGGCCCAAAAGGTCCATTTTGGCACAAAAGGTCCAATTTGGCCCAAAAGGTCCATTTTGTCACAAAAGGTCCATTTTGGCACAAAAGGTCCATTGGCACAAAAGGTCCATTTTGGCACAAAAGGTCCATTGGCACAAAAGGTCCATTGGCACAAAAGGTCCATTTTGGCACAAAAGGCCCATTGGCACAAAAGGTCCATTTTGGCACAAAAGGTCCATTTTGGCACAAAAGGTCCATTGGCACAAAAGGTCCATTTTGGCACAAAAGGTCCATTGGCACAAAAGGTCCATTGGCACAAAAGGTCCATTTTGGCACAAAAGGTCCATTGGCACAAAAGGTCCATTGGCACAAAAGGTCCATTTTGGCACAAAAGGTCCATTGGCACAAAAGGTCCATTTTGGCACAAAAGGTCCATTGGCACAAAGGGCTCATGCGACAGCGGCGGCAGCGGCGGCGTCGGTTATAACTTTATAATATATAGAGATACATAAAAAGCGGTACCTGTGCAGAGAAATATCGAGAAAAACGGTACTTATGCAGCGATGAGCATAATTACCAACGTATTTTAAACAAGTAACGGTACTTATATGCAGTGATGCTAGTTTTATAAATCCTTATCGTTATTTCGTGCGGCGGTGCCTAATGTAGGAATTTTTTTTGAGGTTATACTCAAAATCTCGTGTGAAATTATCTGAGGTAATATCGGAACCTTAAAATAAAAATATATAACTGGTTTGTGTTAAGCTAGTAATGCATATTTTAAGTTCAGAAACAGGCATATTTAAATAAAAATTTAATCATTTTTAAGACAAATTTCAGCAATAATATGCATTATTCGTTTGATTTTCATCGTAAAATAATAATTTTTTTTTTTAATCAACTAATTATTCCCTGAGTATTCGTTTCTTCAAGAAAGAAATCTATTTTATTGACCAAATATAAATTTTTAGGTCAAAAACTGTGTTAAGTAAATTTTGCTACTTACAGTTTTCAATGGCTTTTGACCCAAAAATTGAAATTTGGTACGTAAAAATGATTTTTTTTTATAAAGAAATGAATTGCCAGGGAGAAATACATCAATTTAAAAAAAAAAATTATTATTTTACAATGAAAATCAAGCGAGTAATGCATGTTTAAAGTTCAGAAACAGGCTTTTTTCAATATAGAACTTCAATCTTTTTTAAGACAAATTTAAGTAAAATCTTAAATTCACGATAACTTGAAACTTGCAAATATGATCCATGCATTTAGTTTATGCTTATAATTTAACACCAAGAAAAGAATATATTCAGCAACCAGCTATAGTAAATATGATCCATCCATTTAGTTTATGCTTATAATATATACACCAAGAAAGGAATATACTAAGGAATCAGATATAGTAAGTATGATCCATGCATTTATTTTATGCTTACAAAATCTTTTATAAGCTTGGTCAGTAGAGCAGACTTCGAAACCCCCCCAAAACAGTTTTCAGAAGTTATTTTGTCAATTTTAAAAAGTTTGGAATTTTTTCGAAAAAAATAGGCTGATTTCGAGTCAGCGAATTTGAATTATAATAGTTAAGTATAAAATTCTAGCTCAGCATGCGTAAAGCCCCCCCCCCTCCGAAACAGTTTCCAAATAAAAATTATTTTTTTGGACTAAATAAGCTGTGAATTAGCGATAAATTATCGCTGAATCAGCGTGTTAAAAATTACCGATTTGCGACAATATTGTTGAATTTTCTCAGCGCGATAAAAGTTTTTCAATATTTAAAGCAATAAATAACTAAGTTAAAAAAATTATGTTAATTATAAAAAGTAAATAAGGTAAAACAAAAAAATTTTTAGCAGTATATTGCATTATTTTGTAAATGCACCTTTAGCCTTGGTAACAGAAGAATGGAATATATGAGAAATCTTTAAGTAGAGAATATTAAATTTCATTAAATGCATAATTTACTTACGTATTGTAGGAAGAAGAAAGGAATATATAGGGAAATATTTATTTAAAAAGAAAAAATAAATCAAAGTATAATCTGATAAGAGCAATTACAGAAGCAATTAATATATGCCAATGATGGACAATATAAATTTAATGGCAAGACCAAAATTATTTCATATACTTAAAACTATTAATATGATTATTATGAATATATAATATATATATATATACTAGCAAAAGTTGGAGGGGGGGCTCCGCCCGCTCCGCCGCTGTGTCACATTTCCTTCTGTTTGTGTTGCTTCAAAAAATCATTGTTCATTGCAAATTTATAATTATGCAAACAAATTCAGATTTTTCGAATAAGACTCAGTCCCTCCTGTTCACATTTACTTCAATACTTTTCTGCTGCTTAAAAAAATCATGTTTCTCTACAAATTTATAATTATGCAAACACATTCAAACTATTCAGAGCAGCGTAGGTGAAACATTAATGAAAAATTATAGGTTCTGATTGATTCTCTAGTTATAATAGAGAAAATAAAAAAATTTAACTTGGTACGTATAAATTAGTGCCAAATTAAGTAATACCAATTGTGACAGTAAAATTTAATCATATTTTTAGGTATTTCACTTTTTAAGCAAATTTACAAAAAATTTTATATATCCAAAAAATAGTAAAAATTGAATGTCTCCAAAAGTAAGAAATCTGAGTCAGAAAACTATAGCCTATGTTATCCAAATACTTTTATTCTTTATTATGACACTGGTTTCATATCAAGTGGTTCGGCGGTTCTTGAGTCATTAGGGTACAGACAAACAGACAAACAGACAAACAAACAAATATATAATATACAATAATATAATAAAAACAAACAAATAATATAATATACTATACCCTAAAATTTGAGTTGAATATATATGATATATAGTAAAAAGTTTTAAAAATATTTTATAAAATTTTAAAGATACCTCCGTTTTGAATAAAAATTTCAGAGAATACGTAAAAATTAGTACTGAATTGAATACTATGAAGTGCGATACCAAAATTTTTCGATAGTATCGAGACATTTCAATTTTCGATAAAATTTTTAAAAAATTTTATCAAGTTCAAAAATACTAAAAATTAAATATCTCAAAAACTACGATAGCTAATCAGAAAATATAGAGCCTATGTCACCCGCATTTTTTTTTCTTCATTTTGACGCCGGTTTCATGCCAATCGGTTCGGTGGTTCTTGAGTTATTAGGGTACAGACAAACAGACAAACAGACAAACAGACAAACAAACAAATAAATTTTCAAATATATATAGTATTAAGGTATACATAAAAAGCGGTACCTGTGCAGAGAAATATCGAGAAAAACGGTACCTATGCAGCGATGAGCATAATTACCAACGTATTTTAAACAAGGAACGGTACTTATATGCAGTGATGCTAGTTTTATAAATCCTTATCGTTATTTCGTGCGGCGGTGCCTAATGTAGGAATGTTTTTTGAGGTTATACTCGAAATCTCGTGTTACATTATATGAAATTATCTGAGGTAATATCGGAACCTTAAAATAAAAATTTATAACCGGTTTGTGTAAAGCTAGTAATGCATATTTTAAGATCAAAAACAGGCATATTTCAATAAAATTTTAATTGTTTTTAAGACAAATTTCAGCAATAATATTCATTATTCGCTTGATTTTAATCGTAGAATAATAATTTTTATTTTTAATCAACTAATTATTCACTGAGTATTCATTTCTTCAAGAAACAAATCATTTTTATTGACCAAATATAAATTTTTAGATCAAAAACTGTGTTAAGTAAATTTTGCTACTTACAGTTTTCAATGGCTTTTGACCCAAAAATTGAAATTTGGTACAAAAAAATGATTTTTTTTCATAAAGAAATTGCCAGGGAAAAATACATCGATTTAAAAAAAAAAATTATTATTTTACAATGAAAATCAAGCGAGTAATGCATGTTTAAAGTTCAGAAACAGGCATTTTTCAATATAGAACTTCAATCTTTTTTAAGACAAAGTTAAGTAAAATCTTAAATTCACGATAACTTGAAACTTGCAAATATGATCCATGCATTTAGTTTATGCTTATAATATAACACCAAGAAAGGAATATATTCAGCAATCAGCTATACTAAATATGATCCATCCATTTAGTTTATGCTTATAAACTATACACCAAGAAAGGAATAAATTACAAAACTTATAAATAATTAAAAATTATAAATTACAAAATTATAAATTACAAAACTTTTTATAAGCTTGGTCAGTAGAGCAGACTTCAAAACCCCCCCAAAACAGTTTTCAGAAGTTATTTTGCAAATTTTAAAAAGTTTGGAATTTTTTCAAAAAAAATAGGCTGATTTCGAGTCAGCGAATTTGAATTATAATAGTTAAGTATAAAATTCTAGCTCAGCACGCGTAGCCCTCCCCCGAAACAGTCTCCAAGTAAAAATTATTTTTTTGGACTAAATAAGCGTTGAATTAGCGATGAAATATCGCTGAATCAGCGTGATTAAAATTACGGATTTGCGACAATAGTGTTGAATTTTCTCAGCGCGATGAACGTTTTTCAATATTTAAAGCAATAAATAACTAAGTTAAAAAAATTATGTGAATTACAAAAAGTAAATAAGGTAAATCAAAAAAAGTTTTAGCAGTATATTGCATTATTTTGTAAATGCACCTTTAGCCTTGGTAACAGAAGAAAGGAATATATGAGAAATTTTTAAGTAGAGAATATTAAATTTTATTAAATGCATAATTTACTTAGGTATTGTAGGAAGAAGAAAGGAATATATAGGGAAATATTTATTTAAAAATAAAAAATAAATCAAAGTATACCGTCTTGGAAAATAGGAAAATAATTTTAGGTGAAAAATGTACAATTTTACTTCAAGAATATCAATTTTTCCTCAGACGATTCATTTTCATTTCGAAGGTTTTCCAAGAGAGAACTAAAATCTTTTTGGGTCAATACTACAACTTATGGTAAACCATATGGGAAATCGGTATGTTTTTTTGTGCAAGTTGTTTGTTTTCAAGTACATTTTTACGATTTTGAAACGCTTTTGTAGTTAGTACATTAAAAGTAAACGTTATTTTCACTTAGAGAGGGGCTAAAATTAAATTGATGAATGTTTAATTTTTTGGTGCTGAGACCTATCGGAGAAATGTTTTTTTTATGAGGTATTACTCGAAATCTGGTATGACATTTTATGAATTTGCGTGTGGTAATAATAGACACCTTAAAAAAAAATATATGCCTAGTATAAGATAGTCTTTAAAGGTTATATTCTAATTGTAAGTATCTGGCATTGCAAAGCCATGACTTGCCATATATGTAGTTGCCTTGGGTAATAATACACCCCTTAAATAAAAATATATACCTAGTATAAAATAGTGTTTAAAGGTTATATACTAAGTATCTGACATTTCAATGCATATTTTATCTGGGGTAATTACGGACCCTCTTAATAAAAAAAACTTATAACCGTTTTTGTGTAAACACAACCTAAATACATGAAACATGTTCCCTTCCAAATGAGGACTAGATATAATACAAATATTACTCAACATTACAATACAATTTTCTATTTTTATAATTTGTAATTATCACCGCACTAGCTGTTAAGATTTTAAACCCAAACTATTTTGATTCCCTAAACCTGAATTATTCCAAATCCCTGAACTTGAATTATTCCAAGATATTATTCTAAGTCCTTAAGCCCAGATTTTTCAAAGTCTTTTAAAAGTATTTTATTTATTTATATATACTTACCCAATTATTTTAAGTCTTATTTGATTCCCCCCCTTAATAGGTCAAATTTGACCCCCCCCTTAATTTTCAAGTTCTTAAGTACCCCCTCCCTATAATCATGTTCCATGTTAAAAATATATACCTACAGTTAAAATACAATTTAAGATAATACCAGATATTCGGCTTTATATTGCATAAAGATATCTAGCGGGTAATAACAGACCCTTTAAATAATAAAACTTATAACTGGTTTGTGGGGTGACCACACTGACCCGGTTTGTGTACACACAACCAAAATGCATGGAACATGTTTACTTATACCTGAGCATAGACATACAAAAAACAATAAAATTTTCTATTTTTATATTTTGTAATTATTACCTTTAATTAATGTTATGATTCTAAACCCAAAATATACTGATTTCCTAAATGCATATTGTTCTAGGTCCCAAAATGAAAAATATTCTAATTCCCTTAACTCGAATTATTCTAAGTCCCATTTGACCCCCTCTCCCATAAATCAATCAAATTTGACCCCCTTCCTTAATTTTTAAATTCTGAAATACCCCCACTTTATAAAAGTGTTCCATGTTAATATATGCCTGGTATAAGATGGTGTTTTAAGGTTATATACTAAACATCCAGCATTTCAGTGTATGATTTATCTTGGGTAATAACGGAACCTCTGAATTTTTATTCATTTTTAAAAATATAAACGTGTATAAAAAATGCAGTTTTACAAGATACACAGGAATTTATCTGGAGGAATAACGGACCCTGTCGTACTACGTAGTTTTTTATTAGTATGAACTCTATACGAAGTTGCTCACCAAATTTAAGTTCATTTGATCAATTTCAAGAACCATCCATCATCAATTGGGATAAAATAATTTATCTTAATTAATCTTAATTAATCTTTTCGATTAATCTTTGCCATAAACTACTCTAGCCAATTACAATTTTTGCAGTTATGGATGTTTTTAACAATATTACGAGGTATACACAAATAATAAATTGTATAATATACATATGGTATATGCTTAATATATGTATAGGAAGATTTTACGTCGTCTAAGAAGCCAAAAATTTGGTGCTCGAGAAACATAAATGGTACTCGTGCTAAACGCCTGCGATTTGTGCTCTCACGTAACCAATTAATTTGCAGTTTATAATATGGAGTAAAATATAGTATCATTTATAATTATTAAATAACCCTTTTTTTACATTTTTGTCAGAATTTTTTATGATTAAATAGTATTATATTAAGTACATAAATTGCATTTTAATTATTTTGTAAACAATGAAAATGCAAAAAATGAGTTAAACTAAATATGTTAGTGCAGCAAACTTAAACAAAAATAAAAAATATTGAAAAAATGAAATTAAAAGTATAAAAATACAGTTTTTTGTATTTTATCGTAAGTATTATTTATTTAATTATAATTTATAGAAGATGTACCTTTTAATTTTTTTTTTCTAGCCAATTTTGAGATTTTAAACTCTGGTGCTACTATTTTAAATTTAATTATTCCGTTACTCAATATGCATAATAATTATACAACAAATAAATTAGTGTTAAAGTAGTACATTGGATTGTATAAAAAAATAAATCGATTTTTTTTTTAATTTTTTTTTGAATTACTTATACCCTTAAAAATCACCTGTTAAAATATTTTAATAAAATTCAAACATTTAAACGATCAAAAACGAATTTTACCGAGCGCGCTTCGTATGTGTAACACAGCAAAAAAAAACTTTAAACGCGTTTTACTCGAAACTACTTTTTTCAAATGGCCGCAAGGTGATCTCAGGATTGGCTGGTCCGATTTCAAAAAAAGTTGGTGGGTTTTATTCGTGTAGATATATTACGTAACAATTAACCACTTTTTCATTTAAAAAAATATTTTTTGCTTGCTTTAGGGGATGTTGAAAGGTAAAAAAAAGGCTATATTTTCGTACTTTTTTTTTGAGGAGCTCCCATTTTTTTATTTTATCATATTTTTTTCAAAAAGTGGTTAATTGTCACGTAAGAGACCTTCCTTGTTAAGAATCTTTTTGGTTTTTTTTTTTTAGAATGCCGTTTCCGAGATCATCTTGCGGCCATGTTTTTCAGGCCTCTACTTTGCTGCCCTCTATAAATAGTACTAATCATGATACTAAATTTTTGGTTGGTTTTTTTTGAAGATTAACAATTAAGTAAAAAAATTTTTAAAGTCATTCATAATAAAACAGCTGAGAAATAAAATAAAATAAAAATAGTTTTTTTTTCATTTTACAATCCAATGTAAAACCTTAAGAATGTTAATGTAGACTGTAAAACCTGCACCATTGAAGGAATGACAGAAGCAATTAATATATGCAAATGATGGACAATATAAATTTAATGGCAAGACCGAAATTATTCCAAATACCAAAGCTATTGAAATGATTATTATGAATATACAATATACATAAACAATGGTACCTGTGCAGAGAACTTATTTGCAAAATGGCACTCATGTAGCGATTAGCATTTTTACTAACGTATTTTAAACAAGGAATGATTACTTATGCAGTGATGTAAGTTTTTTAAAACCTTATTTTAAATAATATACATAGCGTAATATTAATTTAATAATTGACATTAGATAATTGATAAGAAAATACAATTAGCTCGTATAGGCATCTAAGCAACTTAAACATACGTTGCGAAATTATATATAACATATGAGAATTATAGCTGGGTCCGAAAACGACAACCGGGTTAAGAATAGGTCTAATATAGATTTTTTCGTTCACTGAACCCAAATCCGGGATCAAACGGGGCTGAAAAATAGGGGAACGCTATTAAATGGGCCTTTTTAAGGTTTTTTTTTGCAATACTTTGGAACCAATGTTATAATAAGAATTTTCAAAAAATTGGCAATTGCTTGATTATGAGAATCGTTAATTATTAGAGTTTAGCTATTTTGTACCCAAATTGGGGCATATGGGCTAATTATAGGGATTAAAAACAACCCCCATAATTAGAAAAAATTGAAAAATCACGATGTAAGTTTTTTTCCCTTCCTTTTTTTTTAATCAAGTAGATTGTCATCTGACAATATTATATCATTTTCTAACCATTATATAATTTAAACTACCCCAAAACCAAAAATGAAAAAAAATGGAAACATCCCAATGAACACAAACGCTGCATTAAAGCTGTCGTTTCGCCAGCGATACACACTCTTGTAGCGGGCATCAAATGCTGGTTTTCCTGTCCTGGTTTTCATGTCCTTATACACGAGCGTTCGGTTGACGTTCTTCGACAGCGAAACGCTCAGTTATCCGCTAGCTATAAGTAAGCTTTTCGCTTGCGACCGCAGCTCAATAATTTAAAAAAATATTTAAAAAAAATTTTTTTTATCCGCATATTTATATTTTTTTATATTTAGAATTGGAATAATTTGGAATATATATATATATTTTTTTTTAATTTTAAATAAACATATTTTATATTTTTTTTTTATTTTAACCTGACTCGACCTGGATTTGAACTCGGGACCTTCGGGTTCTCAGTTTCAAAACATAACATCACGCTAAAGTAGAATTTACAAAATATTTTTAAAATATGGGTATACCACGATTCTTTTTATTGATATTATATAAGTTTTTTTTGTGTGAATTTTAATATTATTTTTTATAGCATTTGATTTTTATAAACTAAAAAAAATTTATTTATTTAAAAATTATAAAAAAATTTCATTTAATAAAATATAATTATTATTTTAAAATTTTTTAATTTTCAAGAAAGGTTTTTTTTAATATTTTTTTCTAGCTATGATTAACTGCTCTGGTAGTCCTTTTTTTATAATAAATTAATGAAAAGAAAATAATTATTTGAAATTGAATTACCGGTAAAGCAGATTATAAAAAATCAAAATTTTGATCGAGAATCGCTGATGAAACGCTGACATAACGTTGTTTAGAATACGATTTTTTCGCGAGCGGTTACCACTTACCAGCAATACGCTGTCTGAAATTGAAAATTTTAGTACGTGAAGGAAGTCATCAAAACGCTCACTCTGCGCCAGATGTGATAGCTTTTAATTTTAGCGCTTGAAACTCATCAGCGAAAGGTTTGCTTTATGCAAAACGAAATCTTTTTAAATTTTTGAAAGCTATATACGTCAGCGTAAGTTGAACGTCTAGCGAGCGACAACAGCCTATGTTTTTAGAGACAGCTACTTGTGTTCAATGGGATTATTTTGTTTAATTTTTCGTTTTGCAATTGTTAGAGTAACATTATTTGTATCCAAAAATTTGTAAAGCCCCCCCCCCCCCCTAATGGAAAAAAACTACCCATTTTATAGGATTTTTAAAAAACGTCATTGCTTTTTAATTTTGAAGATTTTCACTTAGAACCTGAAAAAAAAAATTATATTTAGTGTAAAACAAAATTATATCAACCCTCAGCAGGTTATAACAAACCCTGGTTTTAACCCCAGGGAAGGGAGGTTAAATAGTTTTTGATACAATATATGCATATGTTACTATTTTGACGGTTGCAAAAAAACATTAGGTTACAGTTTTAAAAATTTTTTTTTAATAAGGGGTTGTTTCTCCCTTGGGGGAGGGGCTTCAACATTTTGAATACAACATATCTCTGACAATATTGCAAAATCAAAAGTTCAAAAACAAATGTTTTTATTTTTTTTTTTATGTTTTGGGGCAGATTTTAGTCATTTTAAACCTCTGGGAGGTGTTTATTAAATTATATAATGATTAGAAAATGGTAACATCTGTTAAACTACTTGATTAAAAAAAATAAGATCCAAAAACTTACATCCTGATTTTTCTTATTTTGGGGGTAGTTTCTAACCCCTAGATGTAACCCTAATATTCTTGTACCCAAATTTGGTACAATATTAGCTAAACTCTATATTTTTTTAATAATTCTCAAAAAATTGTCTCTTATTTGATTATATTTGTATTTTTCCCATTTAAGGGTGTTTTATTATTTTCCAGCCACTTTTGATCCCGGATTGGGATGTATGCAGGTGCAAAATAAAGAAAAATTTCATTAATAAAATCGTTTTTCTTGACCTCGAAAACCCCCAGGCAATGCAAAAAGCTTATTCTGACTTGTTTTTTACTCCGCCATCTTGGGAAATTAGAAAATATGCTACGGCGAAAAAATTAAAATTTTTATTCATAAAAACGATTTTCTCAACCTCGAAGACTCTTAGGTAATGTAGAAAGTTTCGGTTTTCATTTTTTTGGTCCGCCATGTTGAAAAATTGGAAAATATACTGGGGCTAAATAATGAAAAATTTCATTAATAAAATCTTTTTTCTTGACCCGCCATCTTGGAATATTGGAAAATATACTGGGTTAAAAAATGAAAATTTTTATTCAGAAAAACGTTTTTCTCAACCTGAAAACCCTCAGACAATGTAAAATGCTTATTCTGATATATTTTTGGTCCATCATCTTGGAAAATCCGAAAATATTTTTGGTAAAAAATAATGAAAATTTTCAACAATAATAATAATTCTTAAAATATAGCCTTTGCATTATTAAGAAAGTGACGTTTAATATTTTTCAATTATGTGTCTTTCTAGCATTAAATTCTTTGTAAAAAATTACTGTGTAAAATAAATTTAATAAAATATGTTGTTGTGTTACGTGTATATATGTAAATATGTATGAATGTGTGTGTGCGTGCACCTCACTTTAGATTTTGGTGATAAATTATGATGATGAAAAATATAATTTTTTATTTATAACATAAAGTTTGCAGGCATTTTAGTATATTAAGTATCAAGGACGCAAAATTTTTGCTACTAGCGTGATATATGCTCACGCTAGTGTCAAAAGTTTTTCACCCATGCTTACGATATTTTTTGCTTGTCTAAGTGTAAAACGAGTGTAGTGAATTCTTCACCAAGTTTTACGCGCAAGTTTTATGTCCGGGAGGGCAAAGAAATTATTCACCATTATGGAACATAGCTTAACTTACGAGTCCGAGACTATAATAAATATCGATTTTCCTCAAATTTCCACATCTTTTAAAATTATTTATTATTTAATTAATTTATTTACTCTTATATCCTGAAGAATGGAGTACAAACACCTGAAACGTTGATGAAATAAAATTTAAAAAATTTTAACAAAACTGTTCATCTCGATCATTATTATTATTTTTAATAATAATTTTTGATAAAACTTTGAAACATTTGGAACATGACAAATATTTATATTTGTTTTATTTATAAAATAATTAATTTAAACTTGATAAGAACAAGAACTTAGAATACTATGGGTTCATTAACTGTTATAAGTGAACAGGTTCCATGATCGCTGTTTGTGTGAAAACACAAAAAAGTTTTTTTTTTAACATAGTATTATGAAACTTGTATTTGAGGATATCCGGCAGGTAGTGACTCTAACCAAAACTAAATGATAACTTAAAAAAAACATGCGAATTTATTATATGTAAAGTTGGCAACACTGACTAGTGGACCGTAAGAGATTACCAGATGATTATAGAGTGTGCCTCAAACTAGACTGCAGAAATGTGTAAGATATGCCGTTCAGTTTTCTAAGATTTTTTCACAGAATCAACATGATCTCAACCAATTTATTTATTAAAAATATTTAAAAAAATTACCGGCTCGGTAGCGCAGAGGTAACGCGCTCGCTTTGTAATATAGCAAAATATTATGAAGTGGGTTCGCATACAGAGCAGTGACAACTTTTTTTTCTGGAAATAAATATTTAATAAAATTAAATATTTATTTTAAGAAGGGAGAGTAGAGCTAGCTGCCGAGTCGCAGGGGGCAAGACGAAATGGAAAGTGCCATTTGCTTGCCTGCTTATGTCATGCATAGAGGGCGTTTTTCCAAGGTTTTTCGCGCCTCTTTTAAAGTGATCGTTGTGAATAACAACTCTGCGCTTTAAAGACGGAATTGTCAGCAAGGCTCTTATTAGAAAGTCGGACCTTGGACCGCATTTGGCCATCCCAAACCCTAGTAAAGGCTATGAATAGATAAAGTTTGAAATTACTGTTAAAGTTCCACCTATGCTAAACATCCCTTCTAATCCCACTGTTTCACCAACAATTTGTCCATACGTCTCCAAACCTATCTAATTATTTCCATTAAAGGAAAAAGCGGTATATATCTCAATATATATATCGACTTCCGAGGGAATAAAAGCAAAAAATGCGGTTTGGACCGCTTGTACAAATAACTGTTGGTGACCTCCGTATAAGAGGTTAAATACAGTATATAACCTAAGGTTAAATAAAAGCACATACATATTTAAAAAAATTTAACTATTCTACTCTGCAGTATTAGCACCCTAAAACCAAAGGGAGATTTTTTTACCTAAATGCATTTGTTTTGATAAATATAGATTTATGCATTTTAAGCATATACGTTTTGTATATTATTTAGTTAATTATAATTTAAAAAAGATGTATTTTATGATTTTATTTTTTTTTCTAGCCAATCTTGAGGTTTTAAACTCTAGTGCTACTAATTTAAATTTAAACATTCCGTTAATCAATTTGAATAAAATTGATAAAATTAAATAAAGAAGTTTTAAGAATATTAAGGTATAAAACCAGCACCACTGAAGTAATGACAGAAGCAATTATTATATGCCAATTATGGACAACATTAATTAAATAGCAAGATTAAAATTATTTCAAATACTAACTATTGATATGATTATGAATATACATAAAAGACGCTATATGTGCAAAGAATTTTGAGCAAAACGGTACTTGTGCAGCGATGAGCACAATTGCGATCGTATTGTAAACATGGAACGGTACTTATGCAGTAATGCTAGTTTGCCAAAACCATATTTTAAGACAACCTATTAGCCAATTTAGGCTAATAAGTATCCAAAAAATTGAAAATGACCCAGAACTAAGCTTTTTAAACCCTTTTTTTTTAAACGTGGGATGTCAAGAAATCAGAAAATGTGACCCATTCCGGCAGTAATTCATAATTCAAAACTTGTCACTTTAAATAACTGAAAATTGAATAAGAATTTTTTTTTGGCTCATTATACTACTAGACGCATATCTCTTATGAACAAAAATTTTTTTTTTTAAATTTTCTATATGTTTAGTGTCATATGCAATCGTTTGATCGTGAAACAAAATTTCACTAACAACCAGAGCAATTCCTCTTGAGTTAACATTTTTTTAGTGTATATATTCCTTTCTAACTTGTTTCAGGCTAATCAGATTATTTACTTTAATTTTTTTTTATTTCTTATGAAATATATTTCCTTATATATTTCTTTCTTCTTCCTGCAATACCTAAGTAAATTAAACTTTTAATAAAATTTAATATTCTCTACATAAAGATTTCTCATATATTCCTTTCTTCTGTTACCAAGGCTAAAGGTGCATTTACAAAATATTGCAATATACTGCTGAAATTTTTTTTGCTTTACTTTATTTACTTTTTTTAATTAACATAATTTTTTTACTTAGTTATTTATTGCTTTAATTATCGAAAAACGTTCATCGCAGAAAATTCAACAATATTGTCGCAAATCCGCAATTTTCATTACGCTGATTCAGCGTTAATTCAGTGCAAAAAAATAATTATATTTTGAGACTGGTTTGGTAGGATGGAAGGGGTTTAGGCGTGCTGAGCTAGAATTTTATGCTTAAATATTAAAATTTAAATTGGTTGACTCGAAAATGGACAATTTATTTCGAAAAAATTCCAAACTTTCTAAAATTCAAAAAATAATAGTTGAAAACAGTTTTGGGGGGTTTTTGTGGTTTGCTGAGCTAGAATTGTATGCTTAAATTTTATAATTTAAATTGGTTGACTCGAAAATGGACAATTTATTTCGAAAAAATGACAAATATTTTATAACTGTAAAAACAATTGTTGATGGTTTTCGGGTGTGCTGAGCTAGGATTTTATTCTACATTTTAAAATTCAAAATTTCTGACCAGAAAATCGTCATTTTTTTTCTTGCTAGGGCAAGGTAAAATAAAAAATATCTCATTTTAATTCATTTCATCCAAACTGATGATGGATGGTTCTTGAGATAGTTCAAATGAACTTAACTTTGGTGAGCAACTTCGTATAAAGTTTATACTTACAAAAAAACACGTAGTACGACAGTATCCGTTATTAACCCAGATAATTTCCTGTGTATCTTGTATAATTTTAAACTAAATTTTTTAATACATGTTTATATTTTTAAACATGAATAAAAATCCAGAGATTCCGTTATTATCCAAGATAAATTATTCGCTGCAATGCTGAATGTTTAGTATATAACCTTAAAACACCATCTTATACTTGACGTTTATTGCCATGGAACACTTTTATAGGGTGAGGGTACTTCAGCACTAAAAATTCAGGGGGGGAGGTCAAATGGGACTTAGGTTAGGTTTAATCAGGTACCGTTTTTATGTATACTGATAATAATAATTTCAATAGCTTTGAGTATTTGAAATAATTTCAGTCTTGTCATTAAATTTATACTGTCCATCATTGGCATATATTAATTGCTTTTGTCGTTGCTCTTATCAGATTATACTCTAATTTATTTTTTATTTTTAAATGTATATTGCCTTATATATTCCTTTCTTCTTCCTACAATACCTAAGTAAATTATGCATTTAATAAAATGTAATATTCTCTGCTTGAAGATTTCTTATATAATCCTTTCTTCTGTTACCAAGGCTAAAAGTGCATTTCCAAAGTGATGCAATATACTGCTGAAATTTTTTTTGTTTTAACTTATTTACGTTTTTTAATTAAAATAATTTTTTTAACTTAGCTGAAATGCTGGATGTTTAGTATACAACCTTAAAACACCATCTTATACCAGGCGTATATTAACATAGAACACTTTTATAAAGTGGGGGTACTTCAGAACTTAAAAGTCAAAGGAGGGGTTCAAATTTGGTTGATTTATGGGGGGGGGGTTGATTGTCAAATGTGACTTAAAATAATCTTAGAATAATCTCAATTTTGGGTCTTAGATTAATTCGGTTTAAGGGACTTAAAATATTTCTAATTTAGGTACCAAGAATAATACGCGTTTAGGAAATCAGTATAGTTTGGGTTTAGAATCTTAACATTTAGTAAAGATAATAATTACAAATTATAAAAATAGAAAATTTTATTGTTTTTTGTATGTCTATGCTCAGGTATAAGTAAGCATGTTCAATGCATTTTGGTTATTTGTAAACAAACCAATTATAAGTTTTATAATTTAAAGGGTCTGTTATTACACGCTAGATATCTTTATGGAATATAATGCCGAATATTTGGTATTATCTAAAATTTCATTTTTACTCCAGGCGTATATTCTTTTATTTTAAGATTCCGTCATTGCCTTAGATAAGTTTATATAAGGTAATACCAGATTTTAAGTATAACCTCAAAATCTTTCCTACATTAGGCACCGCAGAACGAAATAACGATAAGGATTTAAAAAACTTGCATCACTGCATAAGTACCGTTCCTTGTTTAAAATACGTTAGTAATTATGCTCATCGATGCATAAGTACCAAAACCGCTGCGTAAGTACCATTTTGATCAAAATTTCTCTGCACAGGTACCTTTTTTTATGTGTACTCATAATAATCATTTTAAATAGTTTTAAGTATTTGAAATAATTACAGTCCTGGCATTAAATTTATATTGTCCACCATTGGCATATATTAATTGCTTCTGTCGTTGCTCTTATCAGATTATACTTTGATTTATTTTTTGTCTTTAAATGTATATTTCCTTATATATTCCTTTCTTCTTCCTACAATACCTAAGTAAATTTTGCATTTAATAAAATTTATTATTCTCTGCTTAAAGATTTCTCATATATTCCTTTCTTCTGTTACCAACGCTAAAGGTGCATTTACAAAATAATGCAATATACTGCTGAAATTTTTTTTTTTTACCTTATTTACTTTTTTTAATTAAAATAATTTTTTTAACTTAGTCATTTATTACTTTAATTGTCGAAAAACGTTCATCGCGCTGAAAAAGTTCAACAATATTGTCATAAATCCGAAATTTTCATTACGCTGATTTAGCGTTAATTCTTTGATAATTCAGCGCTTATAAAATGCAAAAAAATAACTTATATTTTGAGACTGTTTTGTGGGGGGGAGGGGGTATAGGTGTACTGACCTAGAATTTTACACTTAAATATTATAATTTAACTTTGCTGACTCGAAATTGGCTGACATCGAACTTTTTAAAATTCAGTCATCGATGCATAAGTACCAAAACCGCTGCATAAGTACCTTTTTGTTCGAAATTTCTCTGCACAGGTACCATTTTTTATGTGTACTCATAATAATCATTTAAGTAGTTTTAAGTATTTGAAATAATTTCAGTTTTGCCATTAAATTTATATTGTCCATGATTGTCATATATAAATTGCTTCTATCATTGCTCTAATCAGATTAAACTCTGATTTATTTTTGGGAAAGGTCTCTATCCACGCTCAACCTATTTTGTTTGGATGGTTTTAGTCAAAAACGGTGCATTTGACTCAATCCACGCCTAAAAAAAAAACAACCATTAAACAGCTTGTATCCACGTCTAAGCAAATTAATTAATTTAAAAAAATGCAATTTCATATAATTTGAAAAAATAAATAAATATTACGCGTGTTTTCTTATAAAAGAAAATTTTAAATACAATAAATAAAAGTCACACATAATGCAAAATCAGCAAAATAATAAATATATATTAAAATAAGGTTAGGTTTTTTTAATATTAATAAAAATACACCGCCAATTTCAAAAACTAATTTGTTGTTTAATTCATTAGAAAAAAAAATTCATAAAAAAGTATGTGATAGAGAAATAATAAACTGAAATTATTTTATTTTATTTAACCTAATTATTTAATTGACATTTAAAAATTTAATCTTCTAAGAGAAAAAATATCTACATTTTGAACACATAAAAGACTAAGCTTAAAAAATGGATAAATTCAATGATAGTAGTTTAGAAATTTTGTGTAAGTCTAGAAAACCAATTATGAAATTATATCGAGCTTGTGAGCAAAAAAAGGTGATTGAAGATTTAAAGCAATTAAGAAAAAAAAAGTACAAAATTTTTCTGTTTGGTTTAGAAATGTATTTAGATGGCAAAAGATGCATTTTATTAATTTCGCAAGATAAAATAACTTCCGCATACTTGAAAAGAGAAAAAAGTAAGAGGCATTTTTAAGAATTAATAATCGAAGATGATGGTTGCATGATGCATTTGGGTGTGGATGTCCCGACAGGAAAATTAAGATGTGATAAACATCAATTAATTAATTCAGTAAAAAAACTATTAAAATGTTTATTTTTTACTTTTTATCAAATGAATATAAATAAAAATAATGACATTTTAATTCTTAATTCTAAAAACCCTAAAAAGATAAGTTATCATTTGATTATAAGATTTATGAATAAAGAAGTTTTATTTAAAAATAACGTTGAACTTGGCAATCTAATAAAATCTAGCATTAATAGCATGCATTGCAATATTTCAAAAAAAAATAATTTCGAATTCCTGGGATTAAAATTTGAAAAACATTTATTTTATAATGAAAATGATGAGTGGAAATCAGTAATTGATGATAAAATTTATACAAGAAATCGATTATTCAGATTACTGGGAAGCACTAAATTTGGTAGAACAGGTAGTTTTGAATTTAAAAATTTACCTCTTTGGTTAAAAAATCTTAATTTTGAAATGCAACTTTTATTGTCACTGGTCACTTACGTTAGAAAAAATTTACCAATATTCCAATTAGAAAATAAAATTTATGATACAACTAAACATCAAATAACTGAAACATTTGAAAAATCTTATAAAAATATAATTCCAGAATCTTACACGAAATTTGTAGAAGACTACATATACCCAGGTTCTATAGCAAATATTATACCAGGAGAAAAAAAAGGATATTATCTTTTCCAATTGAATACAAATAAATACTGTAAATATATTCAACGTTGTCACAGAAAAAACCGACAATACATTACCATTGACATTAATAAAAATTTATTTTGGCTACATTGTTATAAATGTAGAGTAAAGCCATCAGCACAAAATATTATATTTGCAAGTGATTTTAATGAGTCATTCTAATTTAAAATTTTAAAAATTTATTTATTTAGATATTTATTAATATTATTATTAATATTAATATAATTATTATTATTATAAAATTTTTAAAAGTTTTTTCAACATTTTATTTTAATAAAAATACAATTTTTTTAACTACTATAAAAATTATTTTTAAACCTAATAAAATATAAGAATAATAAATTTTAGAACAATAACTTCGTAACAAATAAGATAAACGGTTTTTATCTACTATTAACAATGATGAAATAATATGAAAAATGAATAGTAAATAAAAATGAAAAGAATTTTAATTAAAGTCAACAAATAATATATATTTCTTAAGCGGCAATCAGTGCAAAACCAATATTCAGTCCTTGGTTCCCTTTTAATATTTTCACATTTCCAATGAAACCAAGTTATACGATTGTCGTACCATATAGCTTCCTTAATATTTTCTTCATCAATAAGTTTGCACACCCCACAAAGCCAGTGGACATTTTTTTAGTAATAACAAAATTTCTTAATGAATGGTAAAGACTGTCTTCAATATACATTTCAAGTACATGCAAATTGTCTTCAATCAATTTATCAAATAAAGCACTGTTAATTGATTCAAAATTCGGCAAATCTTTTTTTTGTAACATAACTTTTTTGTAAAATTTCAGTTATTATTAAATTATCTTTAATTAAACATTTTAAAATAATATATGCTTTATCTAAGTCATTTTTTTTCGTAAATGGTACTTTCTTTTGGTAATTGTATCGAGGCAAACCAATAACAGTCAGATTATTGATTCCTTTTTTTCTACCTTAGTAGTAGACCAAAGCCGATTGATCCTCATAGCAGATAGCCCTCATAGCGGGTAACCCTTATAGCGACTAGCCCTCATAGCGGCTAGCCCTCATAGCGACTAGCCCTCATAGTGGCTAGCCCTCATAACGACTAGCCCTCATAGCGGCTAGCCTTCATAGCGACTCTCCCTCAAACTGACTAATATTATTTTTTTAAATTATTATTTTTTTAATAATTATTATTATTATTATTATTATTATTATTATTATTGTTATTATTCTCGTGCCTACGAGCTGGAGTATTCAGTAGGCGATGGAAAAAGGCACTGTTGGTCCTTATCAGTAAAGGAAAGGGAGATCCCACACTCCCGTCCTACTGGCGACCACTAGGACTGCTGGATACAGCTGGAAAGGGCTTCGAAAAAATGCTACAACCGCGTATCTTAAACGCAGTAGAAGCAGCAGGGGATTTATCTCCTCGGCAATACGGATTTAGATGGGGGAAGTCCACGATCGGGGCTGTGAAGGAGGTCGTTGACGCGATAACCAGGGCCCAAACGGGTAATCATTACTCACGTAAAATTACTCTTTTGGTCACCCTGGACGTCAAGAACGCATTCAATTCTGCAAAGTGGACAAAGTTCCTTCAAGGACTAAATGACTTTGCAGTACCAAATTATTTGATGCGGGTAATGAAGAGTTACCTAAGTGACAGAGTACTATTGTACGAGACTCTTCAAGGGAAGAGAAGTAGGAAAGTGACAGCTGGTGCAGCTCAGGGCTCCATATTGGGACCTGACCTATGGAACATCTCTTATGATGGTATCCTGAGGATGGAGCTAGCGGATGGCTGCTTTATGATAGGCTATGCGGATGATATTGCCCTCGTGATCATAGGAAGGAACGTGCAACAAGCACAGGATAGCTTGAGCGTCTGCATGTTAAAGACAAACGCATGGATGGAAGAGCACGGATTAAGTCTGGCAGTCGCTAAGACCGAGATTGTGATGTTCACGGGGAAGCAAATCAATACCGTTATTCCAATACATGTTGACGAGGATACCATTATAGAGACGAAAAGGTTCGCCAAATATCTTGGAATAGTTTTGGATACGAAGCGGACCTATTTCGAACATATTTCTCAAAGGGTCAAGAAGGCAGGTACAAGGACGTTAGCCCTGAGCAGGCTGATGTCGAACATGAGTGGACCAAAGTCCAGCAGGAGAAAGCTGCTAATGTCCGTAACTCACTCCATCCTATTGTACGGAGCGGAGATTTGGAGTGAGGCACTGGATAAGGATATATATTCGAAAGGTATGATAAGAGTGCAGAGGCAGTTTGCTCTGAGGGTTTCTTGCGCATACAGGACTGTCTCGGAAGCGGCAGTTCTTGTTATCGCAGGAATTATTCCCATTCAGCTACTTGCCAAAGAGCGCAAGCTTACATACGAAAGGAAAAATGAGAGAGACCTAAAATATATTAAAGCGGATGTTAGGAGAGCTACAATGCTGGCGTGGCAAACAGTCTGGGAGAACCGCGTGGACAGTGCATGGACCAGGCGCCTCATAAAAGAGGTCACGCCCTGGACTCAGAGAGGGCACGGAGAGGTAAACTACTCCTTGACACAGTTCCTCAGTGGCCATGGGCTTTTCCAATCTTATCTCTTCAGGATGGAAAAGGTCGTGAGCCCTTAATGTGTATTTTGTCCTGACAAACGAGATGACGCGCGTCACACGTTTTTCGAGTGTGACCGCTGGATAACTAAAAGGAGAACGCTGGAAGCAGAGGTTGAAGAAGTCACACCCGATAACATTGTCGGAAAAATGCTCCAGAACGAGGAATCATGGAGCGTCGTGGCAAGGTACGTGGAGGAGATTCTGCGTACAAAAAAGTTATTGACGACACCCTAACTAGGAGCCGCGTGTAGTAGCAGTCAAAATATACGGTTCTTGCACGCGGCACCAATGGGGGGATAATGGAGGACGTACAAGGATATTAATTTATTTATTTATTTATATATTTATATATTTATTAATTCATAAACCTATGTATATATCTATTTGACGACATGGCGAAATAACAAGAAGGAGAAATAAGGAACCTCCAGGATGAGAGGACAAAAGAAAGAAAGGATCTTCATTAAAGAGGATACATGGCCTAAGTCAACCCGATGTAATGTGATAAACGGTTCCGGGTCTGACTTATATAAGGCAGAGAATGGGGGGTGAGTTTTGTCGGTATGCTTTGGGCAAGGCATCTGTCTTTTGCAGAGTGCCTTGCCCCTTGGAGTCCGACACTGTTTAGATACCGGTTCTGTTCGGGCGTAAGTGCCTTCTCACCCCCCTGCCCCGAGTGCAAAAAAAAAAAAAAAAAAAAAAAAAAAAAAAAAAAAAAAAAAAAAAAAAAAATTTTGTTATTATTAAAGATATTTTTTAATTTTTATTTCATTCTCAATGATTTCATCTTTTTATATTTGAATTTTTAAAAAACATCAATTTTTATTTACTTTTATTCTATTATAAACTTGTACTATATTAGGTTACACCTTTATTTTTTTATCATTTCCTGCATACAAATATTATTTTTATTTTTCTAAATTTCTTATAGATTTCTTATAATAAATTAACAAATTTTTTAGTCATTAATTAACACCTTGAACATGAATTATTTTTATTTTCTTAAATTTCTTGTATTTACAAATTAGTCATTAATTAACATGAAGAGAAAAAAATTTTGTAATTTTTTATTTTTCTAATCTTTTGGTTATATTTTTTTAAACAAGAAATGACCTATTTAATTTTACACCTGATAATAAAAATCTGATTTAAATAGATGCATGTTATTTTCTGTATTATTTCAAATTTTACTGTAAATAGAATTATTTGTTAGTTACTGTCCTCACATAAAATAGTTTTATTTTAGTTTTTCTATAATTGTGAATAGCGTGTTGTGAAAATGAAAATTTAGAAAAAATGTATTTAAACTATAAATGTGAATGTGGGGAAAAACTTGATGTAAATTTGGAACAAATAAAAATATCCAACCCTTGTAAGTCCTGCGCTATGACATTTATGTCTCATTTCGATAATATTTATAAAAATAAGGTTTATAAGAGTGAGAATAATTTATAAAATTTGTAAAATAATTGTAATAATTGTAAAATATATAAATGTATAAATGTATGAATTTTTAAATTAAAATAGATATTAAAGTTTTTATTGTAAAAATAAATTTAATTAATTTCATGATTTAAAAATAAGTATTTTTTATTTCTCTTTAAAATTAATAATAATTTTTACATAAAGTTCTCTTTCAAAATTTTAATTAAAATTTATAAATTTATAATTTTATAAATAAGAATCTATAAAAAGGAAAAATATTTTGTTGTAAAATAAATTTAATATTTTGAAGTACTAATATTTTTTATTTTTTCTTTCATTGATATTATTCCATGAAGTTAAATAGTCAAATTTCATTATTATTATTATTATTATTATTATAAGTAAAAAGTTTATATTATTACTCATAGAAGCTTCTATGGAGTTTATATTCTTTACACACACCTATTTCCTTTACCCTACTCTGAAATTTAAAATTTTTTTTGGAGAAATGGAACTTAGATTAAGTAAAATATAGTTTCTTATGGAGTGTAATTTTTTATCTAGAAACCTTTTAGATAATATTTCACATCCCAAAATAGTATAAAAGAAGGAACACCAAACTTGAAAAATTAATTCCTCATTTTGAGTGGTTGTGAATTACAACTCTCTATACAATTTTAAGAGCTGTTGTGCTTATACAACTCTCATAATTTTTAAAAAGTTAAATTAAACTTTTAATTGTTAGTAATTTCTTAAAACTGTAAGTATGACAAAAAATTATAAAAAAAAAGGCTTAAAATTATTAAACGGAAATTTTGTTAAAAAAAACCTCGGTAAAAAAGAGAGAGATAATCATAAAAAATCTCATGTAATACATTCACAAGCGAAAGTTGAAATTGTTACAAGTGTTTATTATGAAAATAATTTACTTAATGAACAAAAGCAACCTATAATTGTAAACTTCATTCCAGAGATTGAAAAAGAAGTAGAATACATTAATCTTCGAAAAATATCTCCCACACCTACTGTTATAAAAACAAATAATTCTGATTTTGAGCCTTGTGATTATTCACGCTTCTCTCCAATAGATTTCTCTTTTTTAAACGAAACTCCTGAGAAATCATCTTTATCTTTCAGACCTAAAACTCCACAACTTTATTGTCAAAAACATATTTATAAATCCTCCGAAACTCAATGTTATGCTTGCGAATTATTAAATATTGAAATTGATAAAATAATTATTAAAAAAGAAATAAACGAAATTGAGAGTTGTATAGCTAAAAGACAATTAAAGATGTAATTTTTATGAGAATTAATGATGAGCATAAATAATTTACTATTATCGTAAATTAAATCTGAAATTTCTCATAAATTCTTTTTTAATTTTGTGAGTATATTTTTTTAAGTTTTGGTTATAAATTTAATATATTTATTTAATGTAAATTTTACCTTAATTTCAAACATAATAATTTTTAAAAAATTTTTAATTAATCGATAAACTTTCATGTTTTTTCTTTAGAAAATGGACTTCAAAAAGCTAAATAAAGTTGGCTGTTTACAGCGCACTGATGTTAGACATATACGAGATCTCCAAATAAATGAATCCTATCGTATTATAAGTATCCGAATGCAAGATACACGTTTTGGGTGGCGTCTTATTGTAAAAATTGATGATAAAGAGATTGAGGAAGTTTACTTTCCTCCAAGATTTGGATCAATGTTTAACGAAAATGAAGACGATTTCAAATCATTCAATGAAGATATCAATAGAGGAGGAGTTCATTTTAGATATTTAGGAGGTCTACAACAACATATTGAATTCTGGGATACAATGGGTCCAAGTGCTACCGCTGCTGAACCTCAAATTAATAATAATCCACCTGAAGTTGTTGTTTCTGAGGAAATTATTAAAATTGATAATACTCCAATAGTTTCACAGATATCTTCAATAGAACCGCTAGAAAATTACGATAATCCTGAAATACGAGCTTTTTTAATGGAATCCCAAGATCCATTTAACCGAGATCCGATTTCGTCTAATCAAGAGTTAGATCTATCTCAAGATGAAGTTGATAGTGCTAATAAGAAAAAAAAAAGAAAAATTATAAAAAATAATTTGTAAATTGATATGTAATAATATAGAAATTTAAAACAATAATAATTTGTAAAGTAAATGAATATGAAATAATAAAAGTATTTAAAATATAAAATTGATTTAATTAAAAAAAGTTTAACTTGAAAAGTGGGGTCTCTTATTATGTAAAATTGTTTTAATTGTTTAAAACTTGACTTGCAAAGAGGGGTCTCTTTTTTTATTAAATTATTTTAATTTTTTAAAATTTAACTTAAAAAGTGGGGTCCCTTATCATGTAAAATAAGAGAGGGTAAAGCAATAGTGGGGAAAACTAATAATGGGTGATACCTCTGAGGGAATATAAACAGTGAAATCAAGCTAGAAAAATTAATTTCTCTTATAGAGCTGTTGTGTATACAACTCTCATCCTCTTGAAATAGTGTCTTAAGGAAATTAATTTCTCTTATAGACCTGTTGTGTATACAACTCTCATACTCTTGAAATATAGGTTGTGAATTACAACTTTATTGTTATCATTTTCTTAAGGAGCTGTTGTGTATACAACTCTCTGTTTTTAAAACTAAGTTATAAATTACATCTCTATTATCATCATTGTCTAAACTCTATAACTAAAATACAGTTGTTTAATTTTTGAATCGATAAAAATAAGTAAGAAAATGAATAGTGATAACAATTTAATTCAACGCTGTCATGATTTATATAATGAAATGAAAGCTAATTATGATTCTTGTCTCTTGGAAAGAGATCCTGAAATTATTCAAGCATATATTGACTTACACAATACTAATATAGAATTAGTTAAAATTTTATCTAACACAGCCATAACAGGTCCGCAAAAGCAAAAATGTTACTATACCTTAGTTAATTTAAAAAATATGCAATATAATTATAAAATATTGCTTAAAATTGGTAGCGGAGTAGGTAATAATAAAAATGCCCCTAAAGTAAAATGGATTGAAGTTGCAGCCGCTTTTAATGGTAATATAAAATCGGGCATGATTAAAAATTTAAGTCATATTGATATTATTCAATATTTTGCTTATGCTTCTAAAATATTTGTTAAAATTATAAAAAATATACTAAGGGAAAACAGAGGAGGAATGATGAAAGTTTATTCAGTTTTAGCTGCTACTTATAAATTAATTAAAAATGATGATGAGGATATGAAATATTTTAATTCAAAAGCATTTTCATTGTCATCTACTACTGATTTAAATTTATTTTTCAAGGAGAATATTGAAACACCACTTATTGAAGATATGCAAGAATTCCAACAAAAAGATTCTGGTTGGTCTTTAAAAAAAATTGATTTTTTGAATTTGCATATCAACAATTTTAACCCATTACATGCATCTTCATATATAAAGTTACCTGAGCAAATATATAAAAAGCACGCTTGCATTAATGTAAAAAATATGGTTGATAATAAATGCTTTAAGTGGGCAATTATGTCAGCTCTCGTTTATTATAGGTATGGAACAATCCATAATTTGGATCGTTTATCGGATTACCAAAAATTAGAAAATGATGAGGAATTTACCGAATTTAGAAATATTGATTTTGAGAGCTTGAATTATCCATTTCAAACTGTTATGATACCAGATTTTGAAAAGAAAAATGATATATCTATTAATTTATACACACTTGAATTAGAAAAAGGTATTTACAGTGTTGTAACTTCACATTTAACATCTAATAAAAAAGAAAGACACATAAATTTACTATTAATACAAGATAGATATGAAGATGTTTATCAAAAGAAACGAAGTAACACTTACGATGATTTTATGACGAATTTTTTGGTTGTAACAATTTAATGGAAGAAAATTTTACAGATAAAGACAGTAAAATATTATCAAAAAAGAGAAAAACCGAGTTTTTTCCTATAATAGAGCAAAGAGTTAATTATCATTATGTATGGATAAAGAATTTATCTCGTTTATTATCTACACAAACTTCAAAACAAGGTCATGCAAAATTCTTTTGTGAGCGATGTCTTCATTACGTTACGTCAGAAAAAAAACTAAAGGCGCACGAAGAAGATTGCACAAACATAAATAAATGAAAAGTTTTATTACCACAAGAAGATGAGCATAAGTTTATCAAATTTAAGAATTTCAAAAACAAAGAAAGAGCTCCATTTATAATTTATGCAGATTTTGAAAGCATCTTAAGAAAAACAAATGAAGGTAATGTTATTCAACGCCATGAACCTTTTAGCATTGGATATTATTTGAAAAATAATATTGACGATTCAAAGTCCGTTTACAAGAGCTTTAGAGGTGATGACCCAGCCAAATGGTTTGTTCAAAAGTTAAAAGAAATTGCAAAGGACTTAAATAACATTTATGTCAATTATAAAAAAATGGAGAAACTTGATGATGAAATGATGAAAAAGCATAGAGCAGCAACAATTTGCCATATTTGTGAAAAAGGCCCTTTTGAAAACAATCCTGCAAGAAGAAAAGTATTTGATCATAATCATTTAACAGGTAAAAGCTAATTTCTTTAAAATTTAAAAAATTTTGAGTTTGAAAACTTAATATATATTTTAATAATTTATTGTAGGGGCTTATCGAGGTGCTGCACATTCTGAATGTAACCAAGCTTATAAAGATAGTAGAACAATATCTGTCGTATTTCATAATTTAACAGGTTAATAAAATAATATTTTTATATGTTATACAACCGAATTATTATTTAAAATATTTTATTGATTTGTAGGATATGATTCACAGTTTTTGATACAAGAAGTAGCTTGTGGTTTTGATGGACAGGTTGATTTATTACCATTAACAAAAGAAAAATATATTTCTTTTACAAAAACCGTAGATGTTGGTTATAAAAGATCAATGAAGTTTAAATTCATTGACTCATTGAGATTCATGAATTCATCATTAGATAAGCTATCATCTTACTTACCCAAAGATGATTTAAAAATTTTGAAAAAAGAGTTTAAGGACTTATCAGATTATCAATTTGATTTATTAAGAAGAAAAGGTGTATTTCCTTACATTGACAAAAAAGAAAAGTTAGATGAAACAAAATTACCTAAAATTGATGACTTTTTTAGTACTCTTATGGGTTCTAACATAAGTATTAAAGATTATGATCATGCTCAAAATGTTTGGAATTCTTTTGATCAAATTAAAACTTTGGGTGATTATTCAGACTACTATCTGAAAGTGGATGTACTATTACTAGCTGAAATTTTTGAAAACTTTAGGGATAATTGCCTTGAAACATACGGATTAGACCCTAGCCACTATTTTACAGTTCCCGGTAAATAATAATAATAATTAACCATATTACATTTATTTATCTTTCATTTAATAAATTTAAATATCTTCTAGGTTATTCTTGGGATTGTATGCTTAAATATACAAAAATTAATCTTGAAATTTTGTCAGATATTGATATGGTTAACTTTATAAAGAAAGGTATTCGAGGTGGAATCAATCAATGTTGCAATAGATACGCAAAAGCAAATAATAAGTATTGTAAAGTACTCTTAAACGGAGTCTTACAAAAATATTTAAATATTAAGTTTGACAAATAAATTTTTAACTCGAAGAATATTCAAGCATTTATTTGGATTCTATTTTTAGGGGGACTGTCCCTGAAAATTCCTCCAGGGCCGTACTGACTACTTTGATCTTTAGATGTTGTTAAATAAAATTAACGAAACTAAAAATGAATAAAATAATAAAATGATTACTTACTTTTTTATAGTTCTTGATGAAAATAATCTGCAGCTTTAAAAAATATTTCTGGACTTTTATAATCTTTTCTTTTTAAATAAATAGATGACACGAGTTTTAAGTTAATTACTATTTATTTAAAAGTCAACCAAAAATAATTTTTTTTTTAAAGTGAGGAAATTACACAACTTTAATTACTAAATTGTTAATAAAAAATTATTAAGTATAATTTAAAAATAATTTTTAAACTAAACAAAATTCAAAGTTAAGTTTTTAATTTAAGACGTGAGTACTACGTGTTTTCTTGAGCTCCATCAAAATTAGAAGACCTTTTTCAGTTTTTACTGGAGTATTTATGAAAATTGATAACATAGTTTAATTCCCTACTCTTCAAAATCTCCCACGCGCTAGTCCCGATATGTCAATCCTCTATTGGTCGATAAGTTTTCCCCAATAGTCAAAAATTCCCTCCTAGAGAAATTTCACTATTATTATCAATATTCACTTCTCCCATAAAAACTAGAGTAGGAAAAAATGATGACTCGGAAGATCTTCCGATGTCCCCTGGACTGATTATAGTTAATTTATGTATTTTTGAAACAAAAGGGCTCATTTGAATATCGTGTACACTGTAAAAATTTAAACTGAAACCTTAACTTTGAATTCCATTTTTTGTTTCATTATAATTAGCTATTTTACAGTTTCCAATTATAGAAAACCTAAATTAATTTATACTTTAATTTTCTTATTGAATATCCAACACTAACAATACAACCATTTAAATTCTGAAAATTCAGTCATTGTTATAAACAATTAAAAATTTTACTTTAGAAAATAATTTGAAAATAATTTGACCAAATATTTCAGAACAAAAATGTTATGATTGATTGGATTTCCCGAGAGTTTCCTCTCATTATTATTTTCTTATAAATAATATTAAAGTATGAGAGTTTTATACTTGAAAAACGAGAATATATAATATTCATTAATTTCCCAAGTACAACTCTCTTTATTATTAACTAAAATAACAATATTTTAACTATGAGAATATAACTCTCGCTTATTTTTTTAAATAACTTTTTCTTAGCTAATAGACTACTAATAAATTTCCATTGAGATTTTATTTATTATTTGAGTCTAAATTCTACTATAAGAGTAAAATGTTTTCCCAACTAATAAATTTCCTCTCAATAAACATTTATGACCTTAAGTCCGTAGTTAATTAGCTAAATTTAATATCTTTTAAACCTATTAAAAACATAATAAAATATATTTATGAGTTTCCTTTTCTGTTTTAAAAAAACAGGTTTGAAAAAAAAGAAAACTCGCAAGGGAAACGATTTTCTGACTTGGCGATTTTCAAAACTAGGAAAAATCCGAGAAATTGTTTATTATTAAAAATAAATTTAAAAAAAACTAATTCGTTTAAAAATCACCAAGTCGCGATATTCTAAATTCCCCTCAAAATTTCATCACGTATACATGTAAAGTAAATTTCATGTACACGGAAAAAAATTTTTGAGGTCCGGACGTTACACCTCGCCACTTAAAGTGTTGGTAATGCTTCTAATGATGCTTTACCAACTGTATACTATGTATATAAAATAGCAAAGTTTTTCTTAATTTATTAACGATATCGTACTTATATCTATTTCCTCACTTAAAAATTGAAATTTACAAAAATGCTTAATTGTCTCTAATAATGTTCATTATATATTTTTTTTTTCATTTTTATTATTATATTTTTTTTTTTTTTTTTTTTTGAATTTTGTATTATTATTACACACAACACACACTAAATCTATCACTTATTTTGTAGTTTATATATACACTGATCACTTATTACACTTAACGATAGTCTGGCCAGCCTAAAGGTTGCCTAACCGTCATGTTGTCCACTGTTTCTAACACCCATCTGCTATTTTTTAATTCGGCCATGCAGGCTCTACATTGTCGTGCCGGTATGAAATAACACGACCTTCGTCGGCAACCCTTGCATGACATGTTGAATCTTTTCCTGGTTATTAGGTGGATTACGTACGTATCCTGCTCGATCCATGTGAATTCATCAAGCCAAGTAGCGTGGCGTGCAGGATGACAGTTTGCACAAGTCGTTGATCTGTCGGTGAAATTTACATAAAATCCTCGGTGAGGGTTTGAAAAACACTTATATTTATTCAGATTCCGCGTTCTGACTATGTCCATGGTCAGTGAATGCTGAAAATAGTTCAACTCGAAACCGTATTGACCGCCATAATCTTCTTTAAATAATCCGACCAGACATAGTGAACTCCTCCGAAGATCATCGCTCTCTGCCAGGTTGTATAACTTTTCCTTTGCTCTTAAAACCTTATAGATATCCTTGAAGCAAGGGTTCGATAGTAACAGGTGGCAAATTGCCTCCAGAAAGTGGGTCGGAGCCGTCATTTCTTTGTTATAAAAAGGCATTTCTAACTTCCTTAAAGTTCTTAGTAAGAAGTTTGAAATTTCCTCCTCTGTCATATTCAGGTGAACGGTATGAAGGGGTCGAGATCCACGAGGCATTACAATCTCTTCTGTGGCTCTTCTTGAGGGGTTGTTGTTTTTCTTACTTTCGGCCATCTATACATAAGGTAATTTATTAGTGTATGATTATTATAGTAAAACTAAACCAATATTTATCACTACTTCACACGATAGTTCTACAAGTACCATCACCTTCTATAATTCATGCTAAACTAAATTTAAAATACTAAATTTTAATTAAACTGAAGTTAGAGTCTAAACAATTTTGAACACTTTTTCTAAACATGTAGCTAAAATTTCACTTTCTTAATGCTAAACTACGATTTACTTCACTAGACCATTTTTCGCAGGTCGACCAGTCGGCAGTATTCGTCTGGTGGTACCGCGCTCAAGTTTGTCCATATACACGTACTTAAGTATCCCTTTTCCATTAATTCCTCTTTCTTGGTATATATTTCGTAACGACAGTCACGACATTTCCGAACAAATTTGAACACGGCCACCTTATCCTTACATTTATGACAGGTGTTTTTGAGCTTTCTTCTAGTAGTGATATGTGTAAATATGCCTTCTCTGGGGTTCCAGCAATCGTCGTACAATCCTTCAGGGTTGTCCTTCAGATAACAGGACCCACAAGTCATTACGTTTTTTCGGAAATCAACGTGGAAACCTTCGCAGGGGCTACTATAACAGCGGTAAAAATTCCAGTTTTTATTTATACATATATCCTTAGTCAATGAACTCAGGAAATATGTCGTAAGGAAACCTTGTTTTCCGTACCGATCCTCGAATAAAGGCACTAAACCCATTGAACTTACTGCTAGATTTTCTGATTCAGCTTCGTACACAATTTCCATCTGCGAGGACAAACCTTGGTTACTGAGTGTGAAGGGATTTCTTATATCTAGATTCTTTGATTCTATTTCACACAAGAATTTATAAGTACCATAACCTTAACTAAATTTAACATGCTTAGATATAGACTTAGAGTTTAGATTTAGAAAAAATAGTTTAGACGTAAGATTACTCAAAATTTTGCAATACCTAAAGAATGGTAACCCTCAGGATGGATGGGATTTTCTCTAGGAGCGGTAGGATCTTCATTTGGAAAATTAGGATATAGGTTTCTGGGCAGTGGTTGATGTAAGGGTTGCCTCTCTATTATTTCCAATTCCCTTTCCTCCGGAACTTCGTCCCTTCTTAAAGTTAACAACATTTGCGTAATTGATGCAAAACACGCGCCCAAAAGGTGTACTGACCATCCGAATATTGAATGTAAGGTGTAACACCTTATCATGGCATCAATGAACATTTTTAAAAGTTGTAGAATCATCAGTATGGCGATAACGCCGGCACTGACGGTTCCGAAACTCATAAATCTGTGCCACAAACGCCTCCAGGCACTCTCCGCTAATTGTTCAATTTCTTCCTGATTGAAAAGATTCAACAGGCTTCCTCCTGGGTTGACCGTAGATGTTCCAGTCATCCCCCTTGCTAAAGAGTTTAATAGCGCTGGTTTTTCCAAAGGGAAGTTTATATGATCCCTTAACTTTTGTAAGTCGGCTTCTGAGTAGATACCGCTGTTGGCTAAATCAGCTAGATCTTGATATGTCCAGGTCAGTTCAGTATTTGGGTTGATAATTGTAGGTGGCAGTGCTTCCATTGGTTTTGGTGAAACACGGTACCAAGAGGTATTACCACCTTCCAATTCCAGACCCTTCGAATCTGTTACTTTACATTTCGTTCCTGATGCTAGGTGCAATTGGTCATTGTTAAGATTCACGTCAGCCCAATATTACGTTAAAGTAATTCTAACGTAACCTTGAACCAAAACATCAGTCCAACTGCCGTAATGATCCGCATAAGGAGCCGGATAACAACTTCCGTCGACTACTCTCCCTGCGAAGTCTTGACTATAAGTTTGAGTTGCATTTACTTTTACTCCGGAGATGGCATGAGTTCCCAGTAATCTGATTATTCCGGTCACGTGTAATTGTTGGCAAGCATCTCTTTCGATTTCGTAGATGTAATTCTGGATCGAGTTTTCTACCGGTAGCATGTGGCTAAACATTCCACATTTGCGAACCTCTCTATATATCTCTATTTTACATTGTATGACCGGAATCTGGGCGAACTCTAAAAACCATCTGTAAAACTTGAATTTCCAAATCTTCTACAGTAGCTTTTGGCGTTGGTATATCGCATGGTCCGACTTCTAATAAAGAGATAGTTGTCATGTTGAGTACTTGGGAACCACAGTCGTAGCCTATTATTTGTAAGCTCGGATAAATGAAATTTAATATTAAGAAGAAAATCATGTTGAAATTGGTCATTTCTGTAACAGAGAAAAATTCAATATCCTTAATTTATATGCGCGATTTTTAGCCGATTAGCGTGAACAACTTTCAGCTTTTTACCCATCCGAATTCTGACATTATAATTATTTAAGACCCGGTCCACTCTAAATGGGCCTGTATATTGGTCTTCGAGTTTTCGAGGTTTCTTTCCCTTTAATAAGAATACGAAATCTCCTCTCTTAAATTCTTGAACATGAAGATGTTTATCATAATACTTTTTATTTCTTTCTTAAGAAAGAATGACATTATCATGAGCCAGTTTCCGTATTCCTACCAAACGGGCTACTAAATCCTCTAGGTAATTATTATAAGTAGGAAGTTGTTCACCCTGCGTAAGCGGTCCGTCTGACGGTAAGCGGGCCGGTTGGCCGTAAACAACTTCATAAGGGCTGTACCCTAGGCTTTCATGCAGACTAGTATTATAGGAGAAGGTAGCCAATTCTAACCATTCGTCCCATGCCTCGTCTTTATCGACGTATTGTTTTAGATAAGAGGCTAGAACGAAATGCGTTCTTTCAATTACCCAGTTCGCTTGAGGATGGTACGCTGTCGTTTTAACCTGCTTAATGCGAAATCTTTTAGCTATCCTCTGCATGAAAGCGCTAAGGAAATTACTACCTTGATCCGTGAGCAGGATTCGCGGACATCCGTACACACAGATGCAGCGTTTAATGAAAGCAGAAGCAATAGTTTCAGCGTTAGCGTTAGGCAAAGCCACAGCGATCAGTTGGCGACTCAACTGACACTGCATAGTTAAAATTACTGTATTTTCTCGAGGAGTTTCCGTAAGAGGCCCAACTATGTCCATTGCTACTTTTTCAAAAACGGTACTAGGAGTATCTGAAATTTTCATTGGTTGTTTGACCTTAACCCGGGTCAATTTTTTTATCTGGCAATTTATACAGAATTGGATCCTCTTACGAATATCCTCCTTCAAATTTTCCCAAAAATATTTCTGTTTGATTCTATGTACTGTTTTTGTTACCCCCGAATGCCCTCCCAAAGGTGAAACATGCATTAGGTCAAAGATTTCCTCCCGTTTTTCCGAAGGTACATAAACCAAAGTGGCTGTATATATAGTAATAATAAAGGGTGTTTTAAAATATACTTGGGAAAAAATGGCTATAAATTCTTGCCAGGGAATATTAGTGATATTAGCGCTCTTAGCTAAACTAAATGTTTTTATGTCATTTCTAATTAATTTACTTTTTAATAAAGTCAAAATGTCTAACAATTTTTTTCTTTTTAAAACTACTGATTCGTTTCCCTTTAAACATAAAGCAAAACACTGTTTTTTCCCGATTGTATCTTCAACGATCGTTTGAGGTGTATATTCAGACCTTTGTTCGACACGATCCTTATTGAACAATCTCTTCGCTCCTTCATCAATAGGTTCTCCTGCAGGGTTAACAAAATAAATTATATTATCCCTGGAGTATTCTACTGATTCCTTAGTGAATTTTAAGTTTACAAGCTTAACGTTGGTTTCTCTGCTGGAGTCGGAAATTTCCTTTTCCGAAGAAGTACCACTCTCGCTTTCGTCTGAATAAGGTTCTTGAGGCAAATCTTCCCATTGGTTTTTGTTAGCCTTCTTTTTGATTAGTTTCTTTTTCCGACGTCTCTTGATTATTTGACTGTTAGAATCAGAACTTGAAGTCGTTTCGTCTTCACTACTTGTTTCCTTAAGTGTTTCTTGATTCTCTGCTCTTTTTCTTGAGGCTGTTTGCTTCGGTTTTGGAGACTCACCTTTTTCTTTTAAAAGAGCCCTTGCTTTCTCTGTGGGTTTTCTTATTCTCTGACTAGTTCTTGGTGGTGGTGGCGCGGGTCTAGAAGGTTCAAGTTTTTCTTGAGATTTTTCCTCTCCTTCGCGTTCTCTGGCGTTTCTTCTAGTCACTACATTGATGTTGGCTTGTTCTGGTTCAGGAATGTTACGAGATAAAGCGTCTGCATTCACTTGCCTTTTACCGCTGCGATATAAAATTTCGTATTGGAAATCTGACAAATAAAAACGCCATCTTAATACTCTCGCGTTGCAATCAGCTGTTTTAAAGTAAATCAATGGTCTGTGATCAGTAATAATCGTGAACTTCGTATTATACACATATTGCCTGAAGTGTTTAACTCCGAAAATTATCGCAAGCGCCTCCCGTTCGTAAGTTGGATAATTTTTCTCAGCCGCTCGAAGCATCCTGCTTGCGTAGGCAATAGGTTTATCTTGTCCTATTTTTCCTTGAGATAATATGGCCGAGATCCCATAATTGGACGCGTCCGTTGTTATCAGGAAAGGCTGTAGAAAATCTGGGAACATGAGCACAGGCGGGTTACAAAGTTTGTCCTTTAGTTCATTAAACGCCTGTTCTGCTTTTTCGTCCCAAATAAATTCTTGACCTTTATGAAGCAACTTGGTAAGATGTCTAGCAATTTTTGCGTAGTTAGGTATAAATTTTCCGTAGTAAACTGTTAGACCGCAAAATTCTCTTATATTTTTAACGTTCCTTGGTGTTGGAAAATCCCTGACTGCTTGTAATTTCTTAGGATCTGGTCTTAATCCGTCGCTGCTTATAATATGTCCTAAATAAGTTACGGAACTTTTCAGAAACTCCGACTTGTCGATTTGTAACTGTAATTTAGCCTTTCTTAGGGCTGCCATAACCATCCTGAACCGTTCATTGTGCTCTTGTATGGTTTTGGCGAATATTAAAATGTCGTCTATGTACACCATGCATACCTTACCTATCAAATCTCGCAAAACATAATTTATTAATCGTTGGAATGTAGATGGCGCTCCTTTTAAACCAAACGGCATTCGAACAAAATGATAGTGACCATTTGGCGTTGAAAAGGCACAGTATTTCCTGTGCTCTGGGTGTACGTAAACCTGGTAAAAACCTTGGCTGAGGTCAAGGCAGGAAAAATACTTGTTTCCGCCCATTTTGTCGAAAAGTTCCGATATTACCGGTAAGGGGTACACATCAGAGACACTTAGATCATTAAGGGCGCGAAAATCGATGCACATTCGCCATTTCTTGTTGCCCTGTGAATCAGGTTTCTTTGGAACCATTAAAATCGGACTCTGATAAGGCGAATCTGATGCTTCTATAATTCCGCGTTCCAACATTTGCTTAACTTGACGATCCACTTCTGGTCTTAAGTTGTATGGGATCTTGTACTGTTTTACAAAAACTGGTTTTTCATCATGCAAGCGAATGAAATGAGTATGTTCTGGCGTTCCTCCCAGCGGGTCTCCTTCTAAATAAAATAAATCAGCATTTTCGGTAACTAGTTCTTCGATGAGCTGTTTTTCGTTTCCCTCGAGGTGATCTAATCTCAATAAGGACTTTAATTTTTCCTCACGGGTTTGACCTTCTGGTACTTCTATGGTAGATTCTTCGTCTGACCCAAAAAGGTAAACCTGATTTTCAAAACTGGGATCATTCTCGATGTCATTTTGAAAATCCTTAAAATACTCAAAATTTTCATCTTCAGCAACTTGTTCAACCGTTTCTATACTACCTATATTCATTATATTTACATATTCGACATATTTTTGGTCGTTGTGAAAATTGTAAGATTCGTCTATCTCTAAAGCGTCGATGTTGTCAAATTCTTGTGCTGGTAACTGTTTAAGAACTTGTCTGTCTTCCCACTCTAAATATTGGTTTACCTCTGACGTTAGATCGTCGCTTGATTCTTCATCTAAATCCTTGATAATTTCAGAACTGTCCGAAGTGGAGCTATATTCAGGTTCTTTGAATGTGACCGTTTTTTGTAGAGGGAGACACTCTTTAGTTGGTTCTTCACACTCGTTGTCCCTCTTAAAAGGAATCCTTTTTTCGTCTATAACTAACTCTTGAGTTCGATAATTGATTCCACATTTGGTGTTAGAAAGAAATTCAGAGCCTAAAATGCCGTGATATGGGATGGACATGGCGTCTGAGACAATACTGAAAAGTGTCAAATGACCATGAATCATCATTATGACCTGGCCTATTGTTGAGAGCGGTTGCTCTGTTATACCCTTTAACATGATTCGTTTTTGACGATCCACTATGGCTGTAGGTGGTACCACTGATTCTTTAATAAGGTTGATCATTGCTCCAGAATCAATTAAAAGTTTAATTGTCACGTTCGTGTTGACATTGGTAACTTCGATGTATGGTACGTTGTCAAACGGTTGCCTTAATTCCAATTTAAGTATTCGGACTCCATCTGTGAAGTCAATGGGGCCATTGAGCGGATTTGAGATGATGCAGGACCCTGACCGCCGTTTACTAAGGTCCTTTGCCCGTTTCCCGACGGTTGTTGGGACATGGCGTCTGCTTTCTTTTTTCTACAAAATTCTTCCGTATGTCCTGTCAGGTGACAGTAAGTACATTTCCTCGAATAAAACTCCCGTCTTGGACACCCTTCCTTCCGATGCCCTACGTTGTTACACAATTCGCAATAGAGTTGAGTACGAGCGTGATTACCCTGTAAATTTTCTGACGGAAATAAAATTTTACAATCAGAAATTTCATGGCCTGTTTTCTTACACCATTTGCAAATTGCCTTTGCTTTTTCTTCCCTTCTGCGAAGGAAACAACTATATAATCATGATTACTTCCTTGACAATAGCTGCAATGTTTTTCTTCTAAACCCACCGGCGTTGCCGCATGAATGGCACGGGTTGGACAAGTGTTTGAGAAATGTCCATGTCTACCACAATTGTCGCAAAATGCGGGTCTAATAGACGCTGGTTTAAGGGGACACGTTGCTTGTGAATGTCCAAGTCCCTGGCAGAAACCACACTTGATTTTATCACACGTTACGGCCTGGTGAGAAGAATCGCCACAAATTTGATAACGCAATAATTTTTTTAATACGCAATCATCAGTATTATGATTTTTATCGCAATATCTACAGCGTAAATTTTTATTTGAAACTGGACAAGATCTATTATTATGAAATCTTGAACCACAATTTTTACAAGGAAATTCGTAATTACAACTACAAACGTAACACTTAGCTTCGGTAGGTTTGTCTTCACAGCCTTGTGTACATTTTTCGTCTTCTGAGGTTACATATGTAGGAAATGCTAAACGAGCCCTATCTCTATTTACTGGGTAGGAGCTTGGTTCGTTTTCTTGTCTTAAAATCCGGACGGCTTCAATCTCTCTCTCGGCCTCGGTAGCTTCTCTGACCATAGCCCTGAGTGTAGCTGGATTTCCTAATTTCATTTTAATTTCTCCCTGTAAGCCTCTCTTGAAACATTCCATTGCCGAATCGTTCGTTGAGTTTCTGAAAGTTTCTAATTGTTCAGGGGTAGGGTTGTTTCTTATTCTATATGCGTCTATGATTTTTAAAGCCAATTCCTTGATTTTATTAGCATAAGTAATTACATTCTCGCCTCTTTTCTGAACCATTGTTCCCATCTTGCCTTGTAACTCATAGGGTGACTTTGAAGAGTAATAATATTCCTTTAAGTATTGTTTAAACTCTTCTAGAGTGGCAAATTGTTCTCCTGCTATGAATTTTCTTACCTCTCCTTCTAACTTGCTTCGAAGAATCCGCACGAGAATTTGTTCTGCTGCAGGATCAATCATGGAAAACGCAAGATCACAACCTTCTAAAAAGTCAGATAAAGGTATGCTGTGTCCATCGAAAGGGGGCACTACGCTTATTATATCCCTCATCGCTACACTGGCGGGTTGAGCCATGTTTCTTGGTGGTAACTGTCTGATTTGCCTTAAAACGTTTTCAACAATAGGGTTTGCTGGTATAGCTGCTTGTTGAATTACTGGTAAAGCCTCTTGATCAGGTACTCGGGCTAATGGGGGGTTTAAATGTGGTTCTGGTACAACTAAAGGTGGTACGACCGGTAATACTTCCTGAATCTGCAACTCCTGGACTCCTTGCTCTGGTATTGCTGGGGGTTGGGCCGGCAGGGGTGGCGTCGGAATTCTAGCCACTACTACTAAAGACTCGTTATCACCTCTTGCTAATTGTCTACCGGGAGCAAACGGATCTCTCAGGTTAACTAACTCGTCTTCAAAAATGGCCGGTTGTCCGGGTTGATTAATATTTTGGGGCTCTAAATTTTGTTGAGCGTTTTGTCGGCGAGGTCGATTATTAGCTACTGGTTGCCTACCTCTGCCAGACATGAATTATATATTATTTTTTTTTTTTTTGTTTTCTTACGTATAAGTTTTAAGGATAAATGAAGTTAGTAATAAAATAAAAATTTAAAATTAAAAATTACTTGTTAATTATAATGTTAGAGTAAACTTAAACTTATTTATTTTATATCTATTTTATATTACAATTAATTTTCTGTTTTTAGTTCTAAATTTTCTTTCTTTATTCGTGGTATCCAATCTTCAAGAAGAACTGTTTCCGCGTCGCTATTGGTTTCCTGGTTTTGTTTGAGTCGATATTCTTGATTTTCTTGTTCTAAAATTTGATTTTTCTTAACCAATCTTTCGATGTTGCTTACAAGTATTGCCAATGCTCGAACGTAGTACTTGTGGGTTCTTCTAACTTTTCTACGTCTTGAGGAATCTGATTTTCTCCTGCTACGGCTCGCTTCCCTTTTCCGATCTTGGCACATTCAATTTCAGCTTCAAGTTGGCTTACTTCGCGACGACAATTTTTGATATCAGCGTCTAATTTTCGTACTAATTTTTCTCTCTGGTATTTGCACTGATCAGATGTTATATATTTGTGTTGCTTGGCCCACACTAACCAATTATCTTTTTCACTTGGGGAATACTCTTCTACCTTGTGAATCTCTTGAATTAAAAGTTTTGCCCGTCTTTTTCTGAATTCTAAAACGGAAAAACACTGGTTAAGTACCCAAGCCTCTGTTCTGTATTTTTTTAGAGTTTCTAAATCAACTGCGTCCAGTAAGTGATCTCTTGCGTCTCTTCGCTGTTGGAGATTTTGTTTTTTAAGTTCGGCTATTTGTAGGATACGCTTGTACTCCTTTGTTTGGCGGTTTCTGAGTTCAACGACGGCTTTATCCTGTAAATTGCGCGACTCGATACTAGTGACCTCTTGTTGATTCTTTTTACTGTTATAGGCAGCTTGAATTTGACTGATTAATTGAGATTGGTCCTGGAGAAATTTCTGGCACAAACCAACATCTATTTGTCCGTGAGTGGTCAACTTGGTTACAGCCCTTTTCTCGCCTTTAGCCTTTCTTATTTTTCTTAATAAACCTCCAGGCCTCGTTCTTTTCTTTTTAGGTAGAACTTCCTTGGATTTTTGTAATTCTTTGGAATTTTTAATGGTTTCTTCAGTCAAGAGTGTTACAACTCTCGTAATACTTCCAACGACAGTCCTTAAACTTTGATTTTCTGAAGTTAGAGTGTTGTTTTGGTTTGCCAAGAGACCCGTGACCCTTGCTAGATTCAAAAATTGATTCCCTTGAGCTCCTGGTCTGGTATCTACTGTGTCGATATTTTGTGCGTTTTGAGGGATGCACGACACTAAAACCAAAGAGAATATTTTCTAGATTAACTTTTGCGGTGGTTTTTCCTCGCCACTTAGATTTTTCCAGAAACCGAACAGTTAACTGGTAGATTAAAGGTGAAAAATAGAAAATAGAATTTTATACAAGAATCTAGATTTGTTTTTAGGCACGGTTCATATAAGCACGTAACTTAATTGTTTTTATTTAAACTTATGTTTTTAATCATATATAATTTGATTTAACTTATTAATGTAACTTAAAATCTAAAATTTTACAATAATACACTTATTTGTACGAGAGGGCGCCAGCGGCGTCACTTTTTGTCTTAAAACTTGAATAGTAATAATTTACGTGGTAACTAGTAATCTCGTTGGGCCAGCGTATCTTCCTAACACTGAATATGACCGTTGGCGCTAGCGTCGCCTCCGATTAATTTTTTGATCGCGGCAAGGTCGATTATGAAAACCGGGTAGCTATCGTGGTTTGCTAAATGCGTGGCGAACCTGTTATTCTCGAATCGTGCTTTATGAATAACAAAATGTCTCCCTTTTGTTTATTTGACTAAATTACTATTCTTAATTCAATAGTTAATTAACTTTATAATAACAATTTTGTTTTTATTAAATTAATTTGTTTAGTATTTTTATTTAAATATAAAACTTAAAATTAATATCAAATTCTATCTTAGTTTATTTTCTTTGATTTAATAATGCAATAATTACAACTTATTAATTTACAAAAATAAAAGGTAAGTTTAAAACTAATTATACAATATTAATATATGTAATTATACCTAATCTTAAAAATTTTTATTTTCAGGTTTCCTTTTCAGTCAATGTAAATAGTCAAGTCCAATGTTTATGTAAAATTTGTAAAATTTGTAAATTGTCGAGTCAAGATTGTAAATTATGTAAGTTAATACTGTTTTTAAACCTTAAATTTCTTTATTTTATGATTTTAAACTAAGTCTCAACTTTTATTTACAGAATTTTGGTATTATGACTGATTATGGACCGTTTTCGAGGTTTTTGAAAACTAAATTTTGAAAATAAAGTTAAAGTAAGGATTATTTGTTGAACTAAAAGTTAATTATATCTACAAAGAGTTAAATTTATCTTATTTCTAGGTTCTAATTATACTATCAGTTCAAATTTTTCATTTAATGAGAAAAAAAATCGCTAGATCCGGATCATGTTCAAAAATATTTTAAGAAAAGACTGAACTGGGATATGAAAATCTTAAATTATGTAAGTATATACTAACTTATAGCTTTAAATTGTTTAATTAATGTTTCTTAACTTATTTCTAGAGTTTGACTCAAATATCTACAAGTTTGGGGGTATAACGAGCTTTTTACGATATTTAAGATTGGGTTTTTCTAAAATTATTTACTAAAATATGAGGTAAAGTTCTTTTATTTAGCTTAAATAAACCAATTTAAACGCTAATTAACTATATTTATTTTTTTTGTTGTATAATTATCACCATAAAGGTTCCTAATTAATAATTTAGTATGGAAGTAAGAAAATTTTATTCCACAGTTAAAACGTAACCAAGCGTCAAATGTGCTTTTTGTAAATAAGAAATATATTATGAAGTTTAAAAAAGAAAAAGTGTTTAAAAAATGAATACTAAATGATTTAATTGTTAAGTTTTAGTGTAATTTGTGTTTATTTTTTTTAAAATTTTGTATTTTTTTAATAAAATGTGTAAATAGTTAGTGAATTGAGATTTGTCGATTTTGAATATTGTAAAAGTAGAAAAATAAAATAGGATTTTGTAACGCTTGTATTTTATGTTTAGATAATTAGTGTGTGATGAAGGTGAATAATTTGTAAAATAAAATTGAATAATTGAAAAATAAAATTGTTTTCTTTTCTTTTTAAAATGTGTGTGTTGCTGAGTGAAATTAGATATGACGTGGAATTTAGATTTAGCTTTCTTTATATGTGAAAAATTTTTTTTATTTTTTAAATATGGCTAATAATTAATTAATTTGTTTAAATGCTTGTAATTTTTATTCTTATTATTATTTTTTTTCTTATCATAACTATTATTCCTAACATACAGAGTGTATGGGTATTTTTTTAAAAAGAGAGTAAAACAAAAGGATCCACATAAATTTAAATATAATTTATTCAAACTCCTTTTTATACTTCCATTCCTTTCCTAAATTTCAGAGAAAAAACACGTGTTTTTCCTTTTTCTTAAAACTAATATATCTTTTAAAAACTTAAATATGGTGAGTTAAATAAAAAAAATTATTTTACTAAGATTTATATAAAAAATGCGACAAGTAAAATAAAATTTCTAATAAAAATTTTTTTTTTTTTTTTTATCAAAAGACTCCACGTTTGGAAGTTCTGAAACAAGAAATTAACCAGGTGGAGGAGGTTTGGATTCCTGCACACAGATTAGACCTTAGGGTAAAAATTAATAATGCCCTAAATTCCATACAAGTCTTAGAGAGGAAGGTAAAATTGGCCAAAAGGTTGGTTAAAAATCCAGCAAAGAAAAGAATTTTAGTTATTTTTATTGACTGAAAAATGAATTTATTTTTGTTAATAAAATTTACATGTATTTTAAAATGTTGTGTTTAAATAAAATTTTGAATTTATAGCAGACTACGTTTATTAAAAATTGTTTTTGCTCTCTCCACACTGATTTCTTGCCTCTTTAATCCTCTTTCTATGATTCTGATTTCTTATTATTTTATATAAAAAATCAATGTGTACGGCGCCTTTACCGTGATTTTATTTTATTTCTGCTAGTATATACAAAAGTATACACTATGCAGAAAATGTTAAATTTTCTTTAAAGTTTTAAATTACTTAATTTATTTCTATTTCTAAATTTATTTATTTATTTAATTCTAAATTATAGGTTTAAAAATAAAATTAAAATGTTTTTTCTTCAAAAACGTGGAAATAAAATCTATTAAAAACTAGTTGGTAGTTGTTTCTAAACTAAAACTTTTAGGACAACTAACTGTTAGTTTTTTTTTAAATGAATATTTTCCTATTCTAGCTTAAGGCTAATATCACTAATTTATTTATTTTTAATGCGCAAGATGTCTTGAAAATAAAAATGTGATGATGTGTTTTTATATATAGAGTTAACTTTTGGTGTAGTTGTTAAAAAATAGTTTTTCTTTTTACTTCCTGATGGTATTGAAATTTAATTTGGGTTAACTCGATAATTGTATGTGTGTTACAACTTCTTTAGTTGTTCAATGTTTAACCCAAATGCATGCTTCAGTATTTGAGAAGTATCGGCTTCTCTGGGTACCCAAAAACAATAACATATGTTAGCATAAAGTAAAATTTAAAAGTGAAAAAAAAATGCTTGTAGCAATTAAAGGGTTTTGAAACTAACTCCTTTTTATAATTTGAATCTAAGTTTTGAGCCTACAAGTGCGTATGGGAAGTGCTCAGTTTCTCGACATACTAGAACAATTAAAGTGTTTTAAAACTAACTACTTTAATAATAATTTTCAATAAAGGGTTTTAAAACTAACTCCTTTTTATAATTTGAATCTAAGTTTTGAGCCTACAAGTGCGTATGGGAAGTGCTCAGTTTCTCGACATACTAGAACAATTAAAGTGTTTTAAAACTAACTACTTTAATAATAATTTTCAATAAAGGGTTTTAAAACTAACTCCTTTTTATAATTTGAATCTAAGTTTTGAGCCTACAAGTGCGTATGGGAAGTGCTCAGTTTCTCGACATACTAGAACAATTAAAGTGTTTTAAAACTAACTACTTTAATAATAATTTTCAATTGAATGTGTATACGTATAATTTCTAAACTTAATGTTGCTTCTAATTTTAACTTTTGAATTTTATTTTATGCTTCTTTTTGAAAAAAAAAAAAATCTTATTAGGAAAATTTGAAAAAATAATTCTAGTTTAATAAGCAGTGTAAAATGAATGAATTGATTCTAAAAAATAGCGGTTCAGTTTTATGTTAGTCTTTTGGTGTACTGTCAAAGTACTGCACAGTTGACAAAACGTGGCTGAACGTATCAAAGAAAAAGAATGTTTTAAGATGTGAAAAAATAAGCTTTTTAAATTAACAACATCCAAGATTTTAGTAGTCAATACATCCCAATACCAGTGGATGCCATTGTAAAGTACTCCTTAACGGAGTCTTACAAAAATATTTAAATATTAAGTTTGACAAATAAATTTTTAACTCGAAGAATATTCAAGCATTTATTTGGATTCTATTTTTAGGAGGACTGTCCCTGAAAATTCCTCCAGGGCCGTACTGACTACTTTGATCTTTAGATGTTGTTAAATAAAATTAACAAAACTAAAAATGAATAAAATAATAAAATGATTACTTACTTTTTTATAGTTCTTGATGAAAATAATCTGCAGCTTTAAAAAATATTTCTGGACTTTTATAATCTTTTCTTTTTAAATAAATAGATGACACGAGTTTTAAGTTAATTACTATTTATTTAAAAGTCAACCAAAAATAATTTTTTTTTTAAAGTGAGGAAATTACACAAATTTAATTACTAAATTGTTAATAAAAAATTATTAAGTATAATTTAAAAATAATTTCTAAACTAAACAAAATTCAAAGTTAAGTTTTTAATTTAAGACGTGAGTACTACGTGTTTTCTTGAGCTCCATCAAAATTAGAAGACCTTTTTCAGTTTTTACTGGAGTATTTATGAAAATTGATAACATAGTTTAATTCCCTACTCTTCAAAATCTCCCACGCGCTAGTCCCGATATGTCAATCCTCTATTGGTCGATAAGTTTTCCCCAATAGTCAGAAATTCCCTCCTAGAGAAATTTCACTATTATTATCAATATTCACTTCTCCCATAAAAACTAGAGTAGGAAAAAATGATGACTCGGAAGATCTTCCGATGTCCCCTGGACTGATTATAGTTAATTTATGTATTTTTGAAACAAAAAGGCTCATTTGAATATCGTGTACACTGTAAAAATTTAAACTGAAACCTTAACTTTGAATTCCATTTTTTGTTTCATTATAATTAGCTATTTTACAGTTTCCAATTATAGAAAACCTAAATTAATTTATACTTTAATTTTCTTATTGAATATCCAACACTAACAATACAACCATTTAAATTCTGAAAATTCAGTCATTGTTATAAACAATTAAAAATTTTACTTTAGAAAATAATTTGAAAATAATTTGACCAAATATTTCAGAACAAAAATGTTATGATTGATTGGATTTCCCGAGAGTTTCCTCTCATTATTATTTTCTTATAAATAATATTAAAGTATGAGAGTTTTATACTTGAAAAACGAGAATATATAATATTCATTAATTTCCCAAGTACAACTCTCTTTATTATTAACTAAAATAACAATATTTTAACTATGAGAATATAACTCTTGCTTATTTTTTTAAATAATTTTTTCTTAGCTAATAGACTACTAATAAATTTCCATTGAGATTTTATTTATTATTTGAGTCTAAATTCTACTATAAGAGTAAAATGTTTTCCCAACTAATAAATTTTCTCTCAATAAACATTGATGACCTTAAGTCCGTAGTTAATTAGCTAAATTTAATATCTTTTAAACCTATTAAAAACATAATAAAATATATTTATGAGTTTCCTTTTCTGTTTTAAAAAAACAGGTTTGAAAAAAAAGAAAACTCGCAAGGGAAACGATTTTCTGACTTGGCGATTTTCAAAACTAGGAAAAATCCAAGAAATTGTTTATTATTAAAAATAAATTTTAAAAAAACTAATTCGTTTAAAAATCACCAAGTCGCGATATTCTAAATTCCCCTCAAAATTTCATCACGTATACATGTAAAGTAAATTTCATGTACACGGAAAAAAATTTTTGAGGTCCGGACGTTACAGTATATGAAAGATTTTGATAAAGAAAAAGAGAGTAAATACATTATGTACTATGATGTAAACAATTTGTACGGCTGGAGTATGGCGCAATCACTTCCATTTGGTGGATTCGAGTGGGTTAAGGCTCTTAAGAGCACTAATTTTCTTGTTAATGATGACTCAGACATAGGATATATTTTAGAAGTTGATCTAGAGTATCCAGAAGATCTTCATGATAAACATAAAGACTTTACGTCGAAGATACTCTGCAAACTAAGAAGCTATTTATGACACTCTATCTAGGAGCCACGTGCTAGAGCAACTGTGGTGGGCGGTTCTTGTACACGGCAACAATAGGGGAAACTATAAAAAAACATACAAAAATATTTATTTATTTATTCCTTTTTGTCCTATAAATGAAAAGCCTCCATTATCTAAAAATAAAAAGCTACTGACAACGCTTAAGGAAAAAGAAAAGTATGTCATCCATTATCGCTACTTAAAGCAAGCGCTTGATAATGGAGTAAAACTTAAAAAAATTCATCGCGCTCTTAAATTTAATCAATCCAAATGGCTTAAAAAGTATATTGATTTAAATAGTCAGAAAAGGAGAGATGCTCCAAATGAGTTTGGGAAAAATAATTACAAACTTATGAATAACGCTATTTATGGTAATTATAAATTATTTATAGCTAATAACTTAATAAAATAATTTATTTTTATTTTTTTACAGGAAAAACTATGGAGGATCCGAGTAGACGAGTTGATATATCTTTAGTGACCAGGTGGGAAGGAAGGTATGGAGCTGAAGATTTAATATCAAAACCGAATTTTCACAGTCTATCAGTCTTTAATGAGAATTGTGTAGCGATTGAAATGGAGAAAACAAAAGTATATATGAATAAACCCTCTTATATAGGACTATGTGTGTTAGACTTATCAAAAATAGTATTATATAAGTTTCATTATAATTTTATGTTGCGTAAGTTTGGTGATAATTGTAAGCTTTTATACACAGATACTGACAGTTTAATATATGAAATAAAACATGATGATGTGTATAAAGTTATGAAAGATAATATTACAGAATTTGATACTTCAGACTATCCACTACCGAACAAATTTGGTATTGAACATCATAATAAAAAAATTGTGGGTGTAATGAAAGATGAATGTAATGGAAGGATTATTATAGAGTTTGTTGGTTTAAGAAGTAAAATGTATGCTGTTTTAATTGATGATGATGAATGTATTAAAAAAATTAAAGGTGTAAAAACAAATGTTGTAAAAAATAATATTGAAATTGATGATTATAGAAATTGTTTATTTAATTCAGCTGAAACTCACTGCGTACAATATTTAATTAAATCTAAGTTTCATAAAGTTGTAACACAAAAAGAATAAAAGTTAGTTTTAAGTCCATTTGATGATAAACGATATTTAATTCCAGATTCAACTGACACTCATCCATGGGGTCATAAAGATGCTAAGGAAGAAAAAGAAGAATAACATTTTGTAATTTTTGATTAATTTTTTATTATAAAAATAAATTTTGTCAACATTAATTTTTGTTTTACAATTTATTTATAAATCCTTTCTTAATTACAATAAACAATTACATTTTATATTTAATTAAATTAGATTATTTTTTTGAATGAGATATTTATCACTTATAAGTCAGTCTTATTTATCCAACTGTTATGTGAATTATCAAAGCCTAACCATTTCACAAATAATTGATTATTACGTTTTTTTGATATTTTTTCTATAAGATAAACATCCGGATTAGTTGCTTTTTGAAGTTCATATTCATAAAACCCTCCTGCTATCGGTTTATTCTGATAATCCTTTAATTCATAAGTATATGGATACGTTGGTTTTACTTTCTCAATAGTAAAAACTTCAGTTGTCCAATTCGGTGTATAGGCTTTTTCAAAAATATGTTTATACTTACTGATTCTAATTTTATCTCCTTTTTTAAATTTTCGTTTACCTATTTCACATTTTCCATTAAATAATCGTTGCAAAACTTCAGCTTCATTATTTTTATTAACGTCTTTAGGTTTTAACCCAATAGTTCGATGTTTAGTTTTATTATATTTTACAAAGAGATTTGGTAAAATATCAAGCCACTTATAATTTCCTTGAAGACTGAATTCTTTCCACATATTTGACTTGAGAGTACGATTAAAACGCTCCACGATTGAAGCCTTGAGATGGCTAAATGTTGAATATAATTTAATGGAATAGCTATTTAACAATGCTTTACAATTTGTATTGTAAAATTCAGTTCCTCGGTCAACGTGTAATTTTTTTGGAATATGTCCGTTTACAAAGATTGATTTTAGAGCTTTTGATACTTCAACTCCAGACTTATTTTTCAATGGTACAGCCCATGCATATTTCGAAACATTATCAATTACAGTTAGTAAAAAATTAAATCCTTTATTTTGTTTTGAGCAAAATTGCATATCCACAAGATCAGCTTGCCAAGTTTCATCAATACCACGCATTTCAACTTTTCGTCGTGGAAAATTTTTTTGAATAGGTTTATGGAGTTCCTCAACTTATGCTTTTTTGATACGATTCATTGTCAACTATTACTGCTTCTATTTTAACGTTGTTTTCCTCAGAAATAAATTCTTCTTGAGGGGTACATATTTTTGATTCTAAAGTATTTATTCGTCCTTTCAAAGTATTTATCTCCTTTTCCAAGTCTTCCTTAACCTTATTTATTGAATTAATCCTCCCTTCTTTCTCACACATCTTTTTTTTTATTTTTTTTATTTTTTGGCCTTTTCCTTTTTTTAGAGCACCCCATTCCTAATTTCGACTTTGCTTTCATAATGTTAGTTACAGCTAAAGCAGTAACTCTCTCACCAAATCCTGCGTCTGAAGATTTTACTCGTTCCCAAGCCTTATCAGCTAATATTAAATCCGCTTTATTTCTTTCTGTGATACTATTTTGATTCTGAGAATATGCAATATCGTGTTCCTTGCAAGCTGAATCCAGAGGATTTATACCTTTATCTCCTCGATTAAGACGTTTAGCTAGCTTTGTGCCGGGACCGCAATACCTAATTCAATAAATAAATAAACATATAAATAATTAACATAAATAAATGTATTCTTAAAAATACCTATATCCTGGAAAATGAAGTTCAAATGGTAACTTATTAATTAAATTATTAAGTAATCCAGTACCGTAAGTGATCATTACTCTATGAACATCATTTAAATACTGACTAGAAAACTATAAAAAGAGATGAATTTATAGAAAAAATTTAGTTGGTAAAAAACCATTTTGATGATAAGATGAAATTTAAATTGCAAAAAGAGAATGAATATATACCAGTTAAAAATTATGATCTTATAATTGGGAATGGTAAAATAACTAAACGACATGGGAAATGGTTCCCAAATACTATTCGTGGCGCCATCTGTGGGCCATCAAATTGTGGGAAAACAAATATAATGATAACTATGCTTGATGAATTAAATGGTATAAGATATGTAAATATTTACACATACTCAAAGTCACTTGGTCAACCAATATATGATTATATGAAAATGGTAATTCATGGTATTAAATATTTACTTGAATCTATGGATGATGAATCAATGGATGACCTTTCAATGGATGATCTACATAAAATGATACTGGAAAAATATAAAGATTTATTAGAACCAATGGAAAACATACAATACTTTGAGTTCAGTGAACAGGAACAAGTTATATCTCCCGAAGAAGTATTACCAGATAGTGTAATGATTTTTGATGATATAGCGTTAGAAAAGCAAAATAGTGTAAAAGAATTTTATACAAGGGGGAGACATAAACTTGTTGATAGTTTTTACTTGGCTCAATCTTATTCAGGAATTCCAAAACATTATGTTAGAGATAATTTAAATTTTATAATTGCTTTTCGTCAAGATGAGCTGAATTTAAAACATTTATACAATGACCATGTAAATACTGATATGACATTTGATGAATTTAAAGAAATATGTCAAGAGTGTTGGAAAGACAAGCATGGATATATTATTATAGACAAGGAGAATGATATAAATAATGGACGTTATAGGAAAGGTTTTTCAGAGACTTTTTTTATAAATGATGAAATAACTGTGTGAAAAACATATTTCAAGCTTTCAGATGCTATATATAGTTATTAAACTTCAAAATTAGTTTATTTCATAATGAGTTCTGAAGCAGCTAACATGGAAGATAAGAGACTCTTGCTTGATCAAATTGTGAAAGCTAGAGAAAATATAAGACGGAAACATTTAGCTTTAAAATTAGGTAAAGAAAGTGCTTAAGAGATTATAATTGAAAATCTAAAACCTATTACACAACCATTGAAAAAAATAGAAAAAATAGCAAAAAATTTGGAAACACCTAGTTATGATAATAATAGTTTCATACAATTACCTAGCAGTACACCTTATAAGAATAAAACAAAAACATTGAATCTTTGATTTAAAACAGCTTTAAGTAATGAAATTAGTAAAAATGAGGAAAAGGAAGAAATTGATGAAATAGTAGAAAATTCTGATACTTTTAATGTTTCATACTCTCCAAATAAACAAGGAAAAATTGATGCAATGAACATAAGTGATTACTTAAACATGTTTAAAATAACCCCTTCAAAAAAGTTACTTGATGATGTATATGGTGTACGAAAAATGACTGATGGAACCTTAAAAATAGGAGATACAGACGTAAAATTTGATAATAATGAAATTCTTATTGGAGATTCATCTTATGCTATAACTAATGGTTTATTGGAATTAATTTTCAAAAAGAACCCTGATGATAAGTTGGTAAAGCCTGAAGATATGAAAAACTATGGGAAAATAATTAAATCAACAAATGCACATAAAAAATGGTATTTACCTTCGTGTACAAATACACGTACGTACAAATACATCTAAAAAATACTTAAATTATGTAAAACAGCTTATAAATACAAGTGGTGATGGGATTTCATTATTACCAGAATATTTAGAAACAGACAATAATCGAATACAGTATATGCATTGGGATGATCCCAATGAATTGGTTGAAAGATTGAAATTACTTGTAGCTGAAAGAGAAGCTGGTAATAATAATCACGCTAATGAAATTCATTCAATCATAGAAGAGTTACGTGAAGCTAAAATTATATATTGAAAGACAGTTCATAAACTTATCATTTTCACAATGAGTGTTGATGTGTTCGGACGCGTTCTAAGTAAAGAAAAAAGTAGTCGTGGTCCTCCTGGAGTTGGATTTAAATTGACCACATCTGGAGATTATGATATAGAAAAGAAATTTATTTGCAACGTTCGTGATCCTGTGACATAAGATCAAGCAGTTAATCTGAATACTCTCTTAAACCGTTTAATAACAACATATCATCAGCCGGTTTAATGAAATTATGAATAAAATTTGATAAGTCAAACAAATTTTTTATCTTATAATTAATCAGTATCATTCAAAATTGTATTTTAAATGTAAAATAAATTAAATAAAAATTTTTTTTCTTAGAAATGTTTCTTATTTTCAATGTATTAATTTATTTAATTTGATGCCCCGTTCCGCGGAACCGGGCGGTTTGATGTTCCATTCCGTGGAACCGGCCGGTTTACTGTCCGATTCCGCGGAACCGGCCGTTACCTCGTTTCGGGCGTAACATATATAAAAGCGTCAATATAGACTTGCTTTTTATTCTTTAGATCGCAGAAGTTAGTGTAATTTGAATTGTGTTTTAGAATTTATTATTTTTTTATTCGTATAAATAAAAGGTATTTTCATTTTTTTTTTATATCCCAACATAGGTCAATAATAGTAAAATTGTACATATTATTTTTTGAATTTGACTACTTATATATTTTGTAAAAAAAATTCTCAGGAAAAATTAGATTCTGTGACGTGATATTAAAACCCATTAAAAGGTTTAGACTCTTGGGTCTTCCCCTGGATTTTTGTAAATTTAATAAAAGGTAATTTCAGAAAAAAAAGATTGATGTTACGCAGAAACTGTCTATATTATTTAAATAGAGAAAATAGATGTCATATATTAGGATCGCCTTTTTCCCTTGATTTTTATGATAATTTTTGGTACTTTCATTCATTCATGTTTTATTAGCACAGTTTGTGCCATACCCTTATTTACATATTGTAAATCTAGAGAGTGTTCTATCATTTTAACCCGGTTCAGCTTGTCCTAACATTTGTAGGGTTTTTCACTTTTCTGGGGGTTTTTGTGTGGATATGTACATATTTTATATATATAAGAGTAAAATGTTAATATTTGGGTTTAACTGTTCTTTTTTCTTTTAGTTGGGTAAAATTATAATAGAATTTACTTATTGGGGTTTGTATTCTTTTTTTTTTTTATTATTTGTGGGTGGGAGATAATTCAACAGGTAATAGCTAGTGTTTAGCCGGCTTAATTCAGGAATGGTTAGGTAGAATAACTATTGTTTTTCCACGTTAAAGAGGTGTTTTGTTAGAGCGTTTTTTTTTTTAAGAAAGAGTCAAAAGAAAGGAAAGAAATAGGAGAATGAAAATGGTTTTCCGGGCCTTTTCTATGTTACTCTTGTGTTTTGGTAAGTATTAAGAGCTGTGTTTTTAATTATTGTTGAGATTTGTTTGTGAAGTAGATTTAAAAAAATTTTGTTGTTTGCATGTTTTTGTTTGGGGTTTTTTTTTGTTTCATATTTGTTAAGACTTGGAGATGGGTTTTTTGTTTAAATTGTTGTTGATTATTTCTTTTTTGATATTGTTGAATTTTTTGAAATAGACTTTTATTTTTTGTTAAAATCTTTTTGTTGTTTGCATGTGCATGGATTTTTGGTAATTTTATGGAGTTTTATTTTATTTTTGTTTAATGATGTATTTTTGTCTGCTAGTGTATTTTATTATTAATTTAGTGAGTCAAATTTTTTGTTTTCTGAGTTGTGTTTATTGTATGTTGTAAGGGTTATTGGGTAATTATAGTTTAATGAAAGGTGTTGTTTATTGGTGTTTAATTTGTAATGTGTAGGCTTGGAGTTTTATTGTTATGTGATGTATTTGCTTTATCGCATGAAAGTTTTTTTATAATTAGAACAAGTGAATAAAAGAAGAAGAGAAAGAAAATAATTGGATACTTGTTATTTACAGGTCTGGTCGAGGGGTTTTGTCCTGCTAACGAGGTCTATGAGGAGGGCAGATGCTATGCGGGTAGGTTTTTGTGTTAGTTTATGTGGAACTCAGAATGCTTAGTATTATTTTATTTTTTAGCTATAGGGGTTGGTGGGACATGTGGTACTGGTAGTCGCTGTGTGACAAGATCCGCCAGTTGTGTGGCTGGTATCTGTACCTGCCAGGGTGGATTTGTAAATAGGGGACTGCTATGTGTTGCTGAGCCGGGTATGTAGATGATTTTTTTTCTTAAAGGAAAAATTTAATTAAAAAAAAATAAGTAATAAAACAATTTAAATCTTTTCAGCGGTTGATCCAGTTCCATGTATTGGGTCCTGCATTGAGGGTTACACCCAGACAGAAATTTCAGGTAAAATATTTATTTGTATGAGAATACAACTCTATGCATATAGCTTAAGGATGTATTATCTTGTTTAATATTAGCCAAAACTATTAATTTTTTTATTTTTATTTTTGTTTTAGGCCAACAAAATGTATATGCTTTATATGTTGCCTTTGGGGTAGTTTTTGTTATGCTGGTTGGTGTCGTTGTCATCTATGTTAGAAATATTTACCGTCGTCAGCTTGTTCGTCGCCAGGCGTTAGATATTTTCTATAATCAGGATGGCTCGACTTCCACCAGCATATTTTCTTAAGTGAAACATACGTACACACAATATTATGTAAACTATTTTATTAAAAAAAAAACTTGTATAATAAAATAAAAACTTAACAAATTTCCAAAAAAATTCAATCCTCAATATTTATTACTTCCTCATCTTCATCTTCTTCCTCGTTTCCCATCCGTATTGCTTCTTCTTCTGGTCTTCTCTGGACCCAACCTCGTTCATTCCTTTGGTGTAGCTGATTTTCGTCCTCCCGTTCTTCAGCCATTCTTTGATTATCTCTTACAGCTTCTGCTGCCAAATTTGCTGCTGTTATGGCTACGGTATTAAAGAATCTAACGGTTCTCCGGTATTGTATGCCTGGAACAACTAGGTCCCCTCCTCGGACCGTTACCTCCATGTTTCTAAAAACCCAGGCCACTAATGTTAGGCCTCTACCGTCATTTTCTGTTTGCAAGTGTCTGCAAAGATCTTGTCCTGATTGGAACAAATTTCTATTATTTCCGTTATTTGGATTCATTTTTTCTTTACTTCTTTTTATAAGAATTATCGATAGTACTGAGTTGAAATGTTAACGTGATCTGTATAGTCTTGCATGTTTTCGATTTTCTAAATTCCTCCGGCAAGATAAAGGACCATCTGGTTTTTCTCATTCTTGGTGACCTTATACTGTATTATCATTTTTTTTCTTTTCTTATTATACTGTCGTATCTTATAGAAAGATACGATATTTTTTGTTAGGTACTTGGGCTAGGTACGGTTTGAGCAAAGAGAGAAAAAAAAGGAAAAAGAAAAAGAAAAAAAATTATAATTTAAATTTTTTGCAAACACGAACGTTTTTGCTTGAGAAGAAATTTTAAACATTTTTAATTTATATTTATAGTATTTTTAGACATGTTAAAATCTTAATTTCATCGTTTAAAAATTTGCTTGAATTTTCAAGCAACCACTAACATTTTTTTTTTTAAATCTGTTCAATATACTCTTAATTTATGTTCAGAATACTTTAAACTATTTCAAATCTTAGTTCATATTTTTAAAATTTGCTTAAATTTTCAAGCAAACACTAATATTTTTCCTTTAAGATTTCTTAATATACTCTTAATTTATGTTTAAGATACTTTAAAACTATTCAAAAGCCTTATTTCATATTTTTAAAATTTGCTTGAATTTTCAAGCAAACACCAATATTTTTCCTGAAAATTACTTAGTATACCCCTAAAAATACTTTAAAACTATTTTAAATTAAACCTTAGCTCATATTTTTTATAATTTGCTTGAATTTTCAAGCAAACACTAATATTTTTTCCTGAAAACTACTTTAATTTACAAAAAAAATTATTTGATTTAATCATATTTTATTTAAAATGTTTCATATTTTACCGGTATAGTTATAGTTACTTGCATAGTTACTTCCTCTAGTCATTGTATAGTTACTTTACCAACACGGTTTTAACGTATTGTAGTCTGCAGCTTTTTTTTTTAATGTACACAACTTTATAACCCGGTCTATGTTTTTTTTTTATTTAGTATTAATTTATATAATTATTTCTAACTTTAATTATTGTATTTAAAGTAACACACATTATTTAGCTGGATTAATGTTGGTAAGTCACTTTTTTATTTATTTGCTTTATTTTCATACTCCAATTATGCATGATGTATTTTTCTCTTATTCGTTCCATGTTATTATTTTTACAGATTTTCTTTGATTAAAAAAAAAATGATTATAAAATGTGTTTCATCTTATTGACTTAATTCTACTGGTTTAGCTATTGTAATATTTTTTATTATATTTCTTTATTTTACTCCATTGATTCTTATTTCTGGTTGACGTTAAAGTGTTATTTTCCTAAATCTCCAATTTTAGAACTCCATAATAGTTTTAACCATTGTTTCATCTTATTTCTCAACTTCAGTAGTGTTGGGTTAACTTTTACAGTAAGTTGCTGTATATATTTTCATATTTTTCCTTTATTTTATTATGTTATTTCCACATTTTAGGTTGTGGTATAAGTATGTATTCTTCTATCAAGTGCACGTATCTTTGAAACTTCTTCCTGGTACAGTTGAGCAACATTATCTTTTACTTCTGGACCTGATTTTCAATTTTTATGGTAACTTGGTAACTCTTTAATCTATTTTGACTCTATTTTCATAAAAAAATTGTTTTAGGTTGACGTAACCAGTGATTTCATCCAGCTATGTTCATCGAATATTAATTTTGTATCCTGAAGTATATTATGGATTAGTATACCCAAAATTTTTATATTTTACCTCTCTATGACTTAAGAGAGGTAAAAAAAAAAGCCATCTTACCAGATGGCTTTATAGATCCTGGAGTGCTGTGTTTTTTATTTTCACATCATTTACCTTTATATAGTTTTTATATGCTGTTTTTTGTTTTAACTTTTATTAGTTGCATTTTTTATATACAAAATTGTTTTAATCATATAATTTTAATTTATTTTTTTTTATTCTGTAAAAAAAAATGTCACATTACTCACATTTGTGAGGTTTTATTCTATATTTATTTTTTTCCAGGTTTTAACTTTGTACTTTCTTTGTAATAATAATATAAATAAATTATTATCCATTTATCCGTCCTTTCCTATATTTTCAAACTATAGTTCAATAAAATTTTATTTTATTACTCAATTTGTTCTATATTTGTCGCGCAAAACAAAAACAATAAAAATTTTAAATTTTCGTCGCGCGCCACTCATTATTTACACAATTACGTCTTGGCAAAGTTTTTTTATATATACATACAATTTCATCTTAGCAAAGTTTTTTTTATATACACACACGCAATCTTGGCAAAGTTTTTTTTTATATCCACACACAATTTCATCTTAGCAAAGTTTTTTATATACACCCACGCAATCTTGGCAAAGTTTTTTTATATACACACACGCAATCTTGGCAAAGTTTTTTTTATATCCACACACAATTTCATCTTAGCAAAGTTTTTTTTATATACACACACGCAATCTTGGCAAAGTTTTTTTTATATCCACACACAATTTCATCTTAGCAAAGTTTTTTATATACACCCACGCAATCTTGGCAAAGTTTTATTCATAAGATTTTGTCTTCTCCCTCGTTTGTGCTTATTAGTCCATGTGCTTTTTATATTTTTACTCAACCAATATATCTTTGCTCCTAACATTATTTTTTTTATATTATATTACTTAAGACATAATTAAAATTTGGTAAGTACCCTAGTGTTTATTATGTATTTTTTTTACTTCCTAATTAATAATATTACTTTCATAAAATATATTTATTATCATTATTATTTTACTTTAATAAACCCCATGCATAGCCCTTTTTTTTCAGTACAAGCCCGAATTTATACTGGTTAAAACTCAATTAATTTTTTTTATTACTTCAACTTGCCAAACTATGCTAAAAAAAAAATTTTTGGGTTGAAATTCCAAAGTTTTTTTTGCATATACCCCAAATTTTGTTTAAGTATCCAAAAATTTTGAATTTTCTATTTAACTTGGGTAACCGTTCAATTTTATAGTTTCCATGTTTGAATATAGTACAAATGACTAAATTCCTGTTAAAGTTTTTTTTATTTTTTTTTTTTACTAATCGAATAGTAAAGAAATCAGCTATTCTTGTGGTTTAATTCTTTTTTCTTATACTTTAATTAAAAGGATTTTTCTTTATGCCTTAAATAAATTTTATGACTAAGAGAACAATGTAAAAGTTTCATAATCTTGTAACAGTTTAAACAAGAAATAACTGTCTTTATCTTTTTACTAAAATTATAGAAATTTTCTTCATTCTCTTAACATTTCAAATCCCTGCTTGAAATTTTAGGCAAATTATAAAATTTGCTGACATTATTTTAAAATGGTCTGTAACCCTCTAATTTTCTGCTTTTTTTTTTTACTCAATTATTTAATTGTTTTTATCTTAACTTGATTTAAAATGTCTTAAAATGACATTTTTAAATCCTAAAAAAAATTGCTTGAAATTTTAGGCAAACACAAAATTGTTTACATTATTTCTCTTATTTCAAACAAAAAAGGTCTGAAAAACTCTCTAAGTTTCCTGTTTGAAAAATTTTTTTCTCAAAGCTAAAATTACAGCCATTATTTAATCATTTTTATCTTAGCATGATTTAAAATGTCTCAAAATGACGTGTTTTTTTTTAAATCTTAAAAAAAAATTGCTTGAAATTTCAGGCAACCATAAAATTCACTAATAGTCTTCTGAGAAAAAAAAAATTACTTTATTTCACAATTGATTTGAAATGTCTTAAGGTAATATTTTTTTATCCTTAAGCTTTGCTTGAAATTTAAACCTAAACTTTACTTGAATTATTTTGAAGACAATTGCTCTATTTAAAAAAAAATATGACTTGTAATGATATTTTTTTTGCTTGAAATTTCCAGGTAAACATATACTTTACTTAACTTATTCTGAAAAAAAAAATTATTCTCTTTAGAAAAATATTATTGCGCTGGCTTTTTGAATTTCTAAAATTTTTTCTTGAAATTTAAAGTAAACATAACTTTCACGGAACTTATTCTACCACAAAAATTACTTTATTTAGAAAAAATATGATTTGAAATAACATTTTTAAAAAATTTTGCTTGAAATTTCCAGCGTATATGCTACCGTTATTAATATTTTGTTTAATATCTAATACCCCAAAAAAAAACTATACTTCGAACTCTTTTTTTTTTATTTCCCACCAAACTTTCTTATATTCTGTAATTATCTTAACTCTTTTATGGAAATTATATCTTGCTTAAGTTAAAGAGCCAAAACATTTGTATGGCTATATTTTTTACTGTCTTAAATATCATTCTTTTATTTAAGAATGTTTGCGTACCGTTTATCATTCTTCACTATCTTATTTACTGTTTGATATCTCTAAAAAAATTTGCCATTTTGATTTTTCTCCATTCTTATCATAACCCATATGGCTCACTATCCTTTTCTCTGCATATTCTTAAGTCCTATTTCAATCAACTATAATATTTCCTATTTCGATCGAATTTATTATTTCTTATTATTTTTCTTCGCAAAGAAAAGCATGAACAGTATATATCATACTTAGTGTTTTTTTTTACTATTAAGACTCTTTATATTAAAAAAAAATACTATTTTTTTTTTAGATTTTTTTTTATCAGTTTTGACGAAGATTTTGATAATGCCAATATTTTTATCGAAAATAGTTTAGTTAAATACCTTTCTAATGTAAAATTAGAGGATTTGCCTAGCTTTATTGATAATCAACTACAAGGCCATCTTGATAATCATGTCGCTGTGGTTGTACGTATTTTACTTTGTTATTTTTAATCTTTAGCCAATTTTAAAATTTTTTACTAATTACTCTCATTTTTTCTTTCAGCTCCGAGGTTGTTATACTCCTGACCCCAATATTAGTTTAACTGATTGGGTTTCAAAATTGCCTCCCAAATATTTTAGACAGGAGCAGTTCGCTACTGATATTTTCCCTGATCTTGCGACCGCTCCTTTTAAGGTACTGGAGGTTCCTTTAATTGATGGCAAATCTATGAAGGACGCTTTTATCGTAAGCTTAAAAGATAATCCTACCACTACGCCTACATTATCTGAGATTCCTTAGATATTGGATAAATTCGTTCAGAGTGGCAAGATTTGGAGGAATATCCGAGATCACCATGACTCTTTTACTGAACATCACTGTTTAAAACTCGCTTCTGCTTCTCTTAACCCCAATATAATCGAAACTTACTTAAACGACTCTCCAGGTACTAATTTTATTCTTATCTTTTCTCTTTCTTTTTTTTTATTAAAAAAAAAATTTTGTTAGGTTTAACCAAACCCATGGTTTACGTAAGCCCACATGCATCAATCACTTCGTGTTATTTAGAATTTGCACAGCTTCACTCAGCCAATTTGGTAATTTTCGGTGAAAAACTCTGGATGGTATTTCCTGATACTGCCAATAGACCTTTTACACATGCCATTAACAATTATAAGGTATCTTATCCAGGCTGTAAATTTCGTAAGGTTACCTGTAGTTCCTCTTGTCCCAATCCTTAATGTAATACCACTAAAAAGTCTCCCGATCCTACTTCAACCAATCCTATTTCAAACAAGGTTCCTAAAAAGAAACCCTCCAAAAAATTTGCTTCCAAAAAAATTTCCCTTGTTTCTAAAAAATCCTTCCCTAAAAAACTTCCTTCGACCTCTAATGGGCAGGCATGTAAGAAGGCTTCCAGGGTTTCTACAAGAATCCGGAAGATTCCAGCGACTTCCATGGGAAAGGCTGTTTCCAAAAAACTGCCAACTAAGAAAATTCTTGACCTTGCTGCCTGCAAAAACAAACCTGTTTTTTGCAAACGTGGTACTCCATGTGATGGTTGCCGTTGTAAATTGGCTCCTTTCCATGAATCCTATATCTTTCCAACGTAAGGATTTTTGGATGAGCATAAGATACCTCGAGCTTTTATTCATCAACAAGCTGGTGACCTTGTTATTATTAATAGCTCCTGTGTCCATCTTGTTTTTAACTGGACAGCGTACGCCGCAGGCAAGAATTATATATGTTTTTATAGAATATATAATTAAACATATAAAAAAAAAATTTATTATTATTATTTTTTTTTTTTAGAGGCTGTTAATTTCTTTCCTAGCTACTATAAAGGTCAATTAAAGCAAGAATATACTTGTGCCTGTCCTGTCACCGATCGTCATCAACTTGGTACAACGGCATACGATAGGTCTCAGCCTCAGCTACTCCAGAAGATTTTAAATATCATCTTCATCGACATAAAAAACATGCTACAGATTTTCTCTCTACTTCCTCCGCGCCTTCTTCTCCCATTTCAACCAATGGCATAAATATTGAGATACCTTTTGATACCTTTTCTCTACCTCATTCACCCTCTCCTAGTCCTACCATTGTTTCCACTTCCGATGATGATCTTTCTGATTCACCTCTTACTTTAGCTTCCTTGCCTCTTTCTTCAACTGTTTCTTTAAATATTTCTCCTACTTCTGACTTATTTCCTATTCCTTCGTCTACAAGTTCACCTAATATATCTCCTTTGGGTTTTGCTCAATTTCCACTAAATATTGATACTACCTTTCGACCAATTACCCCTTTATCTGACCTACCTTCTACTTATGCCCATTCTTTCATTCAAACTCCTTTACCTATCTTACCCCTTCCAGTTTTTAGTCTTATCCCCGAAATTCCTTCTTATTCGCATTTAATTCCTAATACTCCCTCTACCTCACGTTCTCCTTCACCTCCTGTTTCCCGAAGACCTATAAAACGCCATTTTTATAATCCTCCTAAAACTTGTCCTCTCTGTGGGATGACTTTTAGCCGTGATACGGATGTTACCCGACATTTACAAAATACCCATGGTATTTTTGATGGGCCTGCACCTTGTACCCGCTGTAACATATGTAATAAGATTCTTAAATCTTTTGCTTCTTTGCAATGTCATATTCGTTATAAGCGTAATAGATCACTTATTCCCCATTAATTATTTTATTATGTATATATATCGTTGATAGTTCTGATATTATTAATGTTAAGTTTATTGTACAGTTACTTTTTTCGAATATCTAATAAAAAATTTTTTATATGTTATATTTATTATATATTTATTTCTTATAACCTACCCTTACTTTCCCTAAGAATTATTTTTATTCGCCGTTGTCACATCGCGTATTTTTCTACGTTCTTTCTTTTTTTTTTTTTTTTTTTTTTTTTAACTGCCTTATTTAAGTTACTATTTTTCATTAAATCTAGGGAATTGTTATCATTATTCTAGGGAATTATTATTATTATTTTCTGAATTTACTGTCTTACGATTACTATAGCTATATTAGTAAGGTACACATTTTTTTATTAACTTGACTCTATTATTATTCTTATGTAGGTACTCTATAAAATATACGGTATAAAATTTATTGTTATTATTTTATCTAATATTCATAAAAAAAATTCTTAAATTAGAGAAAGAAAAAAGAAATTCTGTCTATTACTTATTATTTTTTATAATCAAAACCCAAAATGTCATTATTTTAGGGTCGAATGCAAAACCGAATCTTCCTATTTCAACCAATTGGTAATAATAAACCTATTCCCCGACTCCACCCGAAGAATCCAAATTCAATATACATGATCTCAACAAAATTAAGAATGAGAAAGAAAAAAATATTGGTATCGGAATTCCTAGCGGGCGTGTTGTTTTTTTTTTACTTGAAAAAAAAATCTTTTGACTCTGCAACGTTTGTATATTATATTTTTTATAAAAGTTTGAAGATATTTCGACCCTAATTTTTTTTAGATGTTCCCGTTTTAGATAAGATAACTATAGATGTACAAGTTTCAGTTCATTAGCATATGCTTGCTTATTATTATTTTTATATTAAAAAAAATCTGATAGGAGATTACATTTTTTAATTTAGGTTTTTGTTAAAGAAAGTTTAAGATACTTTTTAAATATAACTACATTCCTACCTTACATTGTTACCCTGTAATGAATTTCGAAATATTATTTCGTAGTATGGATCCTATATATAAAAATTTATGCGGTTCTTATAGTGATTTTTATTTCGAATTATGTCTGTGGTTTTTACTTTACCCTAAATGTATTCAGTTCTCTTTCTAAAAATAAAATAACGCTTCTCGAGGTTTTTGTTTCATAAAAAGAAATTTCTATTTCAACCAACTCTTTTTGGTTTCGCAAAAAGGATTAATGTTTCAATAATAATTCTATTGGGAAAAAAATTATTTTGTTATCGTTTTAATTCTTTTTATGCCTGTTATATAGCTTATTTAAATTGATCCCCAAGATGGGTATAATGATACATTATAAATAAGATTGATATTTGTTTACTAGGTGTTATAAATATGATATGAAATATTATAAATTTAGTTTGTCTTTTTTTTTTTTTTTTTTTTAAATGTGCTTATTCCCGACAGAGAAAAAAGAAAAAGAAAGAAAAAAAAAATAATCGCTTAGACTAAAACTTTGAGCTTTCTAAGACTTTATTTTTTCTGTCTTTTATTTTAAATTCGATTGTCTCGCAGGGAATTGCGTACATACCTATAGAAGTGTTTCAGGGCGGTATTCCGTAGTTGTAATGATTTTTATATTTATATTGTTATTGGATTTACATGGAAGAAGAAAAAATTATAAAGTTATAGACTTAAGAACACAAATGATACTTATTATTCGATGTTGTTATTACAATATTTTATACAATTATTTTCTTTTAATCTATGTTATTAAAGATCTTAATGTCTTATCTTTTATCAATATTTATTTATTCACAACACTGATTTTTCGCTTTTCCCTCTTCACTCCTATTTCAACCAAAGTTATTGTATGTATCCTTTTATAATTCCGTTGTCTGTTGGCTACTTCCTCCAATTTGTCTCTTTGTTTTCTCCAGGTTTTCCAATTCCTGGGTCCTCTGCTTGTGGTAGCATTCGTGCTCCACCACGCACTCGTTTAATCTGTTCTCTATCAATCCTAAGCTGGCCTTTACGTTAACGAACATCTTTCGGAGCTCTTGTTGCTCCGCGCCCTCCATAATCTTCAGCTCGGCCCTAACTCCCTTTAAGATAATGGGAATTTCTTCCTCTTTTTGTCTTATTATTCCTCTTTTTGTCTTTTCTTGGTGGTGTTGGTACAAATAGTTTATTTTTCCTTCTGTAATCATTTCCGCCATTTTTATCTTTTCTTGCCTTGGTTTTTATTGTTTAATTCTTTTCTATAATCTTTAATTCTTCTGACCGTGATTTTTGAGAACATTTTTTTTTTATATTTTGCTTATATGTTATTTCTGACGAGGTTGATTTTACTCTGGCTAATTTTTTTTTTAGATCTTTGCTTATATAATTTTTTCCCTTTCCTTAAATAGTTTTTTTTTTTATGGGACTTTATGTTTTGTCGCTTACATGTGTTTCTTTTTTTGTATTTTGTATAGTCAGTGTAAAAAAAATTATTTATATATTTTTTTTTATTTGTTAATAAATTAAGACAAAACAAAAAAAAATGTCCTCCGTCATCTCAGATCTAATAAACATATTGGGGTGGTTTCAATAGTCTGTTATTCCCAGGTTTATAGCGTCCTTAAGTCCTCATTGCCGTCCTGGAGTTTGTGCGTTTGTTGAGAAAAAAAAAGGATCTCATCATTTGAGATTTTACGTATATTTTACTTATTCTTATTTATTTCACAACTACGTATTGTGGGTAACCTCATATGAAGAATTTTACTTGGCTTAAAATTTGCCCGTGGTATTCTTGAAATTTATTTATATTCGTATTCCTTTCTCTCAGGATTTTACCCGAGAAAATGATTTCATACCCCTTGTTATTGCTTAACTAAATGTTGAGGGAAAGAAAAATTTATGAACTTGGCGTAATAATCCTGTTAATCAAAAATAATAATGGACTTTTCCTCTATGTATTCTGAAATAGCTAAAATTAGGGGTATTTACTTGTAGTTTAGCGAGCTTGGGCTTATTTATCTTAGAATTATTTATTATATATTTATAGAAAAAAAAAAATTAGAGAGAAAAAAAATTACTTAATATCGGGGGAAGAATATATTATTACTTAAATTGTATATTAACATTCGCCTAAATTTTATTATATAATGTCCTATATATAAGGCTATTTTATTTTGTTTATTTTAAGCGGTGTTTGAACTTACATCTGTGCCGAAAGTTATAATGATTTGAAGAGTGGAAGAGTATGTGAAGGTCGTTCTTTCATTCATTCTTCCTTTCGCTTCCTCATTTTCTCCCTCTTAGATTTTTACTTTTACTACGATTTCATAGTATCCATGGGAATATTTGGTGGTGTAAACATAGTTGTCAGATGGGTTATGTTTCTTTTATGTTTTTTTCTTTTTTTTTTTGCAACCCTGTTTGTGTTTTTATTTCATAATTCTCGATTATATGCAAGGCTTGACCTTTTAACTACTGTATTGCTTTACTAAAGGTTGGCTTAATTCTTGCAAAATATTTTATATGTGCTATTTTTTTTCTAATTTGATGTTTCCATAAAGAAAAGGAAAAAAAAATTACTTTATCATTGTTATGTTAGAAAAGAACATTATTTTATTATTATTATTAATAGAATTTTTTTTGATTTTTAATAATTTATACTCGAAAGAAAAAAAAAAGGTCAATTTATTATAATTTTATTATTATTATTATTATTTTTAAGTTGTTCCAAAAATAAAAGAACGACAAAACGGCAAACAGCAACCAAAAAAAAAAGGATTAGACTATGGTTTGACAATAAAAGAAAAAAAAAGAACTTGTTTCAGTATGAAAAAAAAATTATTCACCTTTATTTTCCTCCCAGTTCAATCTCTTATACATTTTTTACAAAATTCGAATTTTTTTTCTTTTAATTATTTTCTTTTTACAATTTATATTTATTTCAATTGTACTGTATATTATATTATTGATAATAAAATCAAGTGAGACTGACAAGAAAAAAAAATTTATGTTTATATATTTACATACAATAACAAATTTCGCCTTTACAGTTTTGTGTTGTTTTTATTACATTATTCAAGTACATATTATCTTATAGTTAAATTTATTCACTATTATTATTTGTTGTCAGAGTGGAATATGATGAAACTACAGTTAGACTATGAACAGTTTTTTACTCTTATTTCTCTTTCAACCAATTTTTGTTAGATTTACATATCTATATATTTTTGCTAGGAAGAGAAAAAAGATTACATTCTTTTACAATACTTCTATTATATACTTATATTTTTATTTGGAGTCTTCTGACATTGCAATATAAAAAAAAAATATACCTTGTACTGCTGTTTTTACAATTTTTTTGTTATTAATTTTTTCTTTACAGTTGCTTACATTTTACAATATATATTTTTTTTACTTCGAGAGAGATATTTGTTTAGCATTTTGGTTATATTCTATTTCAATTTATTAGTGAAATATTGCTTCCTGGTAATTCTTATTTGTTTCGGAAGTATATTTTTTGAATGAAAAACAAAAAAAGGAAAATGTATTGGAATGACGAAAAATTTAAATGTAGAGGAAATTCTGAAAGGTACTGAGTTTGTCATTAGTTTTGAAAGTGAAACTTGTTGGATTGTTTCTAATCTTTGTTTTTTTTCTAAGGACTGGAACTAGAAACAAGCTCTATCTGTTATTCCGAAAAAAAAAACTCAATGAAGTTAAAGTTTCTAAAGTTTATTTCTGTTTCGGGATAGATAACATTTCTAGAGTCCCTCGATTTTTGTAATAGAGTTTACTACGAAAAATTATTGTAAGAGATGTAATGATTCTTTAATAATATCGTTCCTTATTTAAAGTTTTCCTTATTTTAAGTGAGAAATGGATAACCTATTCAGAAAAGGTAAAATGAGATATTTTAGAGCCGAGTTAGATTTTCCGAATTTTTTTATTGTCTCCCGTTTAATGCGACGTGCAGTCGTCAATATGTTTTTCATTTTTACAACTCATCCTTAGCACAAATGGATTAAAAAATATCTAATCCATTACCTCCAATACAATTTCATCAGCATATAATTGCTAAAGTGAAAAAAGAAAAAGAGGAGAATAATCTAGAAAAAGGCATATCAAAATAAAAAGACGAAGACAAAAGAAAAACTACGGTTCTGGGAAAATAACATCCATTAAATTCTTTGTTATTTTGTTCAGTGAGTTTGGATAATATCCAACTCTTTCCGAGTATGAAACTTATATTCTACCAACTTATACATTAAAATCAGACGACTGTAAAAAAAAATTTCTTCAGGATCGAAATTTTTCAGATGTACGATAATAGTTACTAATAATTAGCAATTGAAAAAAATATTTTTCCGTCGGGAACGCTACTTTAAACATTATCTTTATATTTCTTCTCGATGTGTGTTAAAAGTTTTCCATTTTTCATTCATTACCCGTGACTTTGGTAGTAATTTATCTACTTAATTTATTATTTATTCTAACTTTCTTAGACTATTGGATGTTATTTTCCTAGAATCGTTCTTATATGATATCTAACACAACAAACTTAATTATTCTCATTAAGATTTTATCCTTTGAAAGCCTAGGAGTTATTTTCAAAAATCTGTCTATCAGGAAAAAAATTAAAAATAAACAATTAAATAATTTCATCATTCCCAGAAAAATGGTTTTTCAAACACAAGCTTCGACTAAATTATTGTTATAATTAATATTATTATCGGTTAGCCTAAAGAAAATCTACGCTTAAGGATGATTTAGATGGTAAAATATGGGTTGAAAATTTGATTTTCTGATTTTTTATTCTTATACTCTAGGTTTCGATTCTTCAAATTGGAGATCAATTTATTACTAAATAGATATTTATAAGTAATGATGGCTTTTTGATTTTCCGAACAATTAATCTTATCGGTAATCCATGTCTATTACAAGTTAATCTAAAAGAAAAGGTATTTGTCTCATTAGATTTTCTAAGGGTTTTTAAAAAACAAAGAATAGAAAAATCTTTACTTCCGTCGAGGTTAGATTGGAAAAATCATTTAAAGAAAAAGGATTTATGTTATAGTTTTTTTTTTAAAGACTTTTTGTATTCTTTTTTTTTTACACACGCCGATTTTTTCCTTGCGTACAGCACAGTTAACGAGATTCTTATTTTTAACCTGATATAGACAGCAACATTTTGGAAAACCAGTTTTCAGTAAGGTTTTGATTCGCATATTACCTACATCTTTTTCAAGATACTCGATCTATTTGCTGGATTCTATCGCGGCCTACTATCAGGCATATCCTACTATCAGAATTTATGTTTGCGTAGGGTAAAAATTTTTTAATTTTTCTTTTTATGATTTTCATAAAAGAAAAAAAATTTCTTATTCACTAAAGAAGGGGAAAATTTTATTAAACCCATGGTTAAGGGTGATACCGAGTCTCTACTTGTTAAAAAAATTCTCTTATCGTTGCTAAGTTTGTACTTGATTAATATGAACTGTACATTTTAGTATTAATTATCGGTCATTGAGTTTTCCGTAAACCCAATTTCACTTTCTAGTTTTCCTTTCTTTTTTTATATTTTATTAGAAAAAATAAAGGAAAAAATATCGATTCGGTGAATATTGGAATACATCCCAAAAAAAAAATAATTAAGCTATCAATGACAAGTCAAACCTGTCCTAAATTATGCCGATCCTGACTGAAACTTTTCGTAATTTAGTAATCACTATCAAATTACTTGTTTAAAGAGAAAAAAAAGCAAGTTATTGTTTAATATCTACGGATTTGTAGATTCAATACAAACAAACAAAAAAAACTTTGTATAGAAGATGAAAAAATTGAAAAAACTCAATTCCATCAATAAATCAAAATTTGTTACAATTTGCTAGCCGTAAGTAAGTTTACGTGATACTTTAGCGAGTAGAAGAAATTTGTTTTCTTCTCAAAGCCCAAAATCTCAAAGGGTAGTTATATTTCATATCTCTCTCGCAGTAATTACATTTGAAAGAAATAATTGGTTCTTAGATTCTATTCGTTCTTTTTTTTTTATTATTTTCACCCTTTCTTCCCCTTTTAAGCATAGAACGATTAGCTTTCCTTGATTATGAAATATTATTTTTATAGATTTTATGCCCCGAAAATCTGTTCCCCTTTTACAGGAGCAAAAAAAAAATTCTATGCTTAAAAGAAAAAAAAATGACTTATTGTTTTTATTATTATTATCGTCTTATTTACTTATTTTATCTTTTACTTATTTATATTATTAAGGAAGATTACTTGTAAAAAAAAGAAACGGTTTCATATTTGTAGATCTTGTTTTTTGTCTTGGTTCCTTGCTTTGGGTTGATGATGAGTTATTGTCCATCCTGTTTTGAGTCAATTGTATGGCTACTTTTTCTTGTGGTTGTTCCATGTTGCCTCTGTAGCGTCAATTGTCCTTGTGGTCTGTTGATAACTTGGCAGATTATTGTCCTGCTTTTGATATTTAGACATGGTCCTAATTCGCTTCCTATTTCAACCAAAAAATGAGAAAGTGATTTATGAAATTTGTTGGATATGGAATAGATATAATTCCTTTTTTTTTTATTGTAATATTTACCTTTTTTTTTTTACCTTTTAATTTTTTTTGTGCTCTTGTATTTTATTATTCCTGCATTTGGAGTTTTGTTCATTGCAGCGAGTTTTGTTATTGTTCACTTTTTCCTATTGTTTTTTTTTATTTATTTTTACTTTGAAAAAGAAAAAAAAATGATAATAGATTTCCGAGAGGAAAAAATTTCTCCGATCCCTTTTTCCCTCAAGTATTGAGAAAAAGGGTTTAGTTTACACACTCATTTTTGCAGGAATACTGAGGGTCTTTCGTTTTTTTCCTTGCGTTTTATAGGTAAAATTCGTTGGCTAATTCATTTTGCGCGTGGGAGTGTTATCCCTCTCTCTGCATATTGGGACCGTTGCATTCTGCTATATTATGCGACTTCCCTCTTATTCTTATTGGTTGACTATATATATATAGTGGGGGTTCATATCGATTGGTAAAATGGGCCTTTGTATTCTTTATTCCCTCTTTGTGGTTTATGCAGATTAAACTTGAATTTGAGTGTGGGTGGGGTTTTTTCCCTCTTTTTTGTTTCAAAAAAAAAAATTATTATTTAGTTATTTTGTTGGTTATTATTTTATAACATGAATATTTGTTTATTATTGTATATTCTTTTTTTTAATTTTTCTATATATTTTGAAAGAAAAGAAAAGAAAAAATAATATTATTCAAAGTAAAATATTGTATGTACCAAGCTTTTATTGCTATGGTTGTATGGGGATAAAAGGAATTTATACTCTTTTGTTAAAAAAAATTATTTTATTAATAATCCAAGCATTTTGAACATGATTTACAATGATTGATTTTTGCGTTTATTTATATACTTGCAAAAAAAATGTAATTAAATGAAGAAACAAAAAAAATAATGAATATGAAAGGAAAATTATGTTCGATTACTTCATAAATGTATTTTCTTTGCTACTCTTGATTTTCTTTCTAGTAGATATTTCAGGTCTGCTACGTTGGGTCTTTTGCACCACATGCAATTGCCGGTTTCTCTCCTACTTTTCCTATGGCAATGTATTAGTTCACAGTGTATTTGCAACATGTCATAGGCCTCTTGTGAATTTTCTTTTAGTCTTTGTATGATTACCGCTTGATTCCTTATTTCTTGTCTTAGGCATTCTATTTCTCTTGCCATTTTATGATCTCTTGGTATTATTCCGGCTCCTTGTTGCGCAATTTCTTCAATATCTCCATTCACCCATTTGTTTGACCATGGGAAAATTTCGTGGTTTTCTCCAAATCCTGGCTTTCCTTGATTTGGTAGGTAATTTATAGTATTTCCAGGGCATTGCCATATTCCCGTTTGGCTTGTTTCATTTATGGATTGTTTTTTATTGTCAGTGCTTTGCCATGATGTACTTGGAGTATTTATTGCCCCCTCGCTTGTGGGTATGTAGGTATTTGTTGCTTGAGCGTTGTATCTGCTCTGTATTCATTGTATTGCTTCATTGCCTGTTAATGTTAAATCATTTTCGAGGCTTTCTCTCCTATTTTGCGTTGGTACCTCTGGGATTGTATCTCCGAATATTATCTTATTGTGTCTTACGCTGTTCATTTCCATTTCTTTTTGATCTTCGCTAACGACTATTATAACTGGATCTTCTTCCCCTGGGCTTTGCATTATTTTTCCAAATATTTCCGGTGTTCCTGGTTCAGTTGATTCCTGAATACCAAACAATTTTTTGAAATTTTCCCTTTCTTCTACGGTTAGAAAAGGTGAATCATCCCCTCCTTGTATGTTGGGCAGATTTCCCGCTGATTTAAATATTTCCTTGGTTTGGAACTATTTTCTATTTCTGCCTTTGCTTTTTCTTTCGTTTTTCGAGTTAGTAATTCTCGTAGTAAATTTTCGGGTTTCCGGTTATTCCATGGCTTCTTAACTGTTTTTACTTTCCCATTTCCCTTGATGTCGCTGATAATAATTGGAGTTCGGGATTTTTCTATTATTCTCATAACTTTATTTCCTGACTTTGGATAAAGATCTCCGATACACACTAGCTGTTGTGTTTTTTGATTCTGTTGCCTTAATAATATTTATTTTTGTGTATGGTGTCTTTGCTTTGTTTGTTTTACTTGGTTTTGTGGCGAGGGCAAGAGAAAAAAAAATTGTTCTCTTTTTTTTTTATAGGTATTTATTGTATCGTCTATGTTATTATTATTTTGTTTCTTTTTACATCCACCCTTTTCTCATATGCGTATCATAAGTATCGTTTAATATTTTTTCTTTTTCTTGTTTTTCCCAGGATTTTTGAATTTTAACAATTTTCTTTTCGATATTTATTATAAAAATTGGGTTTTCTTTTTTCTTTTGTAGGCACCATTTACATTTTCGATTTCCAAAAATTTCACGTTTTTTATGACAGGGTTTATTAATTATTTTTCTTTTATTCCAAATTTCAAATAATTTGTCGGTATTGTCTAGTATCTCTTTATATTCAACTATTTTTCTTGCCTTTTCGTTTGCTTGGTCCATCTTATCGCTTTATTTAGTATTCTGATTGCTTGCTGGAACATTTGATATATATGATTTTTAATCGTGATGTCGAACATTATACTCTTATTTTATTATTTTTGTTTTGTCTGGTTTGAGTAAGTTTTACATCCGGTTAAATTGTTATTGTTATTATTTAGAAAGGGAAAAAATAGGTATTGAATTATTATTGAATGTTATTGAATCTAAGTGGTCTGATAACAGAAAAAAGGTGTTTATGTTTTAATATTGTTTAATAATGGCATTTTGTGATTGGGGTGAGTATAAAAATTTGTCGTATCTTGAAGTATTTTATTAATTGTATAGAGGTGGAAGATTCATTTTTTTTTGCTCTCATTTTATTCTGATTGTTAGTCGAGAAAAAATTGTATAATTTACTTTTTGGTGATACGTGCCCCTTTTTTTTTTGGTTCTCTTTTTTTTTTGGTTAGTATTTATTTATATTTCTGGTTGTAAAAAAAAATTACTCAGAGTTTTTTTTTATTTTAGTAATGGAAAGGTTGGATTTTGATTGCTTTTCTCAAATTTGGAAGCGGTTGGAAATTCCTGATCAGATGTCTTTGGCGTGCGTTAGTGCTTATTGTAATATTATGTCTGAGACTGCTTGGCAGCGTACAGTTAAATTAGAAGTCTGTTACGGAGGTCAATATACCACTGATGAGGGTAATTATCTTTTAGACATTGAGCTTATTCCCTTAGATTCTGTTAATAATCTTTTCCGGCACATGTCTGGCGTGAAAAACGTATATTTAAATGTCATGCTCCCTGAAGATTTTGCTGTTCAACAGCATTTGTGTAAGCTGTTAAGCATTACTCTCAAAAATTTTCCACGCTTGATTGACTTATCTTGTACGAATATTATTTTAAATCGCGATCATATAGGTCTTTTCCATTCACATGTCTTAAATTTATATCATTTTTCTTTTAACCGAATGTCTCCTTGGTTCTACAGGCATTTTCCCGCATTTTTGAATTTTTTTGTTTCGAATTTTTGCGATTAATCGCATTTTTTCGATTTATATCGAAGTTTTCATTTCAGTTTTTTGATCCAGTAGTTATAAGTAAAGAAGAGGTATCCGTATAATTTTGAATAAAAATATATCATTATACATATATATTTAAATTATAATGAATGGGGATTTTTATTCGATTCTGTTATTAGGTAATAATAACATAAGAGTTAGTATAAAAATATATCGGTACATGAATTCCTTAAAATATTTAAAATTTTGTATATTCAAATGTATTAGGAGAACATGAATAAAAATAGATATTTAAAAAGGGGCCCATACTGTCATAAAATTAAAAAAAAATCACAGCTGGTTATTGTAGAATATATAATTATAATAAAGACATCAAGCCGTGATACACACTTATATATACAAGTATATACATTTATCTGATACTTATATAATATATTAATTAACATATTATAGAAATTTAGTCTAGTGCTAAGCTACAAAGATAATGTTTTTATTATAATATAAAATGGGCGCATAATTTTCTATTAAATTGTAACCAAAAAAGTTTATTTATAAATAAAAAATAAATGTAAAAAAAAAATTTGTTACTAATATATGGCACTTTCAATGGGAAATATTTTTTTCCCCAAATTTTTGCCACCAAAAAATACAAAAAACACCAATTTTTTTTTTATTTTCGGAGGTTGTATTTAACTTTTTCTCTGAAAGTATTAATTCTAGGAACTTATCATTTTTACTTGATTTCTCGGATCTGATACTTAATTAAAAAAATTTTTAATTTTTCTTATTTTTTTATATAAAAAATAAGATTGTGTCACCTTATTTCTCAGATATGACACATGATAAAAATGTTCAACTAATATTGAATATTTGTCAGTGCTTGAGGAATCGTAGTGGCCATAATTTGGCAGCGTTTTTTATTCTTTTTTTTATAGTTTTATTAGTTGCTTCTTATTGTTTTTTTTTAAACCTTGCGACTGTTATGATATCTTAACTTACTTTACCTACTTTTGAAAAAGTATAATATTTTACGGGATTGACACTATATTTTCCTTGCGAATTTTCTGTTATATTTTTTTAAGGATACTTTTTCAAATTAGGCTAAAGAATTTATTAATATCTAGAATTAGCCTGGGATATCTATTTTTTTTTTAATATATTTTTTCAAATAAGTCTAAAAAATTTATTGATATCTTGGATTAGCCTGGGATTCCTAAGATTTTTTTATGCATTAGACATCTCAAATTTACATTACACCTTTTGTTGCTTTTTTCTATCCCTGCCGGGCCTGTCAGCCAATATTTTCAATAAAAAAAATAATTTTTAAGTTTTAGCATTTTGATAATATTCATTATGCATAATTTAATTATTGCCTTACGGATCCGGCAGGGATAGAAAAAAGCAACAAAAGGTGTAATGTAAATTTGAGATGTCTAATGCATAAAAAAATCTTAGGAATCCCAGGCTAATCCAAGATATCAATAAATTCTTTAGACTTATTTGAAAAAATATATTAAAAAAAAAATAGATATCCCAGGCTAATTCTAGATATTAATAAATTCTTTAGCCTAATTTGAAAAAGTATCCTTAAAAAAATATAACAGAAAATTCGCAAGGAAAATATAGTGTCAATCCCATAAAATATTATACTTTTTCAAAAGTAGGTAAAGTAAGTAATCATTATTTTTTATTAAAGCGAGAAGAGAAAAAAAAATGAGTAAACAAAACTAGCTATTAAGTATTTTATCTGTATAAGATTTATATCATTATTTAAAGAATTGTTATTCTTTGGGATAATAATAAATAAAAAAAAATTCAAACAATATGGCGTGGTGTAACCATTTTCTCTTCATATATATGAATTATATTTGTGTTCTTTCTCCTAAAAAAAATTATTATCATTGTTATTACCTCTCCTCTCATCTTCCCAAATCAACAGCCTACTATTTTTTTTTTATATATTATTCTTATTTTCTTTTTTTTTACAACAAAAAAAAAACCACTGTATGCTGTCTTTTTTTTTGAGCATTTTAGATTGTCTCTATATCGTACATTGATTATATTATTATTTTTTTATATGTATGTATAGAAACTATACTATACATGTATAAAACCTTTGCGTTGCCTTATCTTACCCTTCCCTCTCTATTCCTTTTTATTTTCCTCCTTTGTTTATCCCATGTTAATAGGTATTACCCATATTTTATGCTGCAGAATATCCTAATTTTTTTCTTCTTTCCGCTTTGTTTATCTATTCTCTTTTGTAACCTTTTATGCTGTAGTGAAGGTATTTGAAGAAAGAGTCAGTGATGCTGCATAGGTAAGTATTTATTGTGTTTTCCCTATGGTGTTGACTAATTTCCAAAGTTTTTTTCTTGGTTTTTTTTTCATATTTTTTTTTTTATTATCTAGATATTCTTTTTTCTCTTTTTTTTTTACCATACATGTTGGTCCCTTTGTAATTTTTTGTAATAATTATCAAAATACAGCGGTTCAAAATTTTCTTGTTTATTTTTTTATTTAATAAAATTTATTTTGATGTAAACAAAATTTTCTTAGTAATACGTTTTCGGTTTTTCTTTTATGTCCTTGACGTATTTATTCTATATATCTGTAGTTATGGCTCTACGTTTTTCCTATTTGGGTAAACTTTTGGAAAGAGTAAGAAAAATTTGGAAAATTGAGGAAAAAGTAAAACTGAAAACTCAAAGGCTTTCAACAGTCTCTTTTATGTTTGATTAGCATAACTTAGCCTTTTTTGTTTCTTTTTACATATTTTTTTTTACATATTATTTTTTTATTATTTTTTTTTGTGAAAAATACCATCGCTTCGGGAACATAAGGGGGGAGTTCAGATTACCGAAAAAAAAATTTTTTTACTTATTATTTTTACTTTTTATTGCTATTTACATAAAAAAAAAATCATTACTCCACCATATCGTAATATGTTGAGAAAATTTTCTCACAATAAAAAGATTTTTATAAACTAGCTTCGTCCACTTCATTCTTTTTCAATATTTTATGAGAAATTTCGTAATTTTCAATCTACTTTGGGGGGTAAATACCACCCCCTCTATGCAAAATAATTATAAATTAGTTATTTCTAATATTCAAGATCATTCTTGTCACTGTTTTTTGAAAAAAGAAAAAAAACTTAAATTCTGATTTGAATATAACTTCTCTGCCCTGTATCCTTGACTTTACCATTCATTGCAAAAAACTCATTTTTTGTTCATATATTTTATTGATATTCTGTAATTTTATTCTTTTTGCCAGTGCTTGTTTTTTTTCTTCATAAAAAAAAGGTATTTGTATTTGTATTTATTGTGCTGTATATAGTCTATTAAATCATTTCATGTTCCTTGTATTTTATACATCTTGTTATCCCGGGTTTCTGTTTTCAGTTGAGCGTTAAAAAAAAAGGTTAATAAGTTATTTCTATTAATCTGGTCATCTAGTTAACGATCGTCTTGAAAGAAGAAAAAAGAAATTTATTGTAAATGTTTTTATTATTCTTTGCCATATAAGTTTTTATGTATATATTTTTTTTATTGATGGATTGGCGCCTATTAGTCATCTTAAGAAACAGTGTATTTTTTTTTTTTTTTTTTTTTTTTTTTTTTATGGGAAATATGTGAATCTTACATCAGCCATGGAGTGTTTGCGGGCCTTAAAGACCCGCAAATTTCCATGACCGCCCAGTTGCACAAAGTGCACAACTGGGAGACCACCGACGAACGCGGTCGCCGGCTACGCCCCAGATTCTTACTGGATAAACACACTTTAAACCCCCTGCGCTTGTTTGTCCCAAACCGGAACTCCCTTTTCAGGTATAACTTCAGTTTGGGACGCGCAGCCTAGGCAACTGGCCGCTGCCTTCCCCCTGCCTAGTGACAGGAGAGCAATCTACGATAGAAAGCCCTCCTCCTTTTTCTTCAACAAGGTGGCCCTTACGTACTCTGCTACTTTGTTCCAGTTTTCGGAACTCCGTAGCATTTCCGGGACCACCGTCTCCGGCCTCCAAATCGGGAAGGGCGGGCGCCCCCCCGAGTAGCGAACACATTCGAAGAATGTGTGCTCTACTGTATCCTTCTCGCCTGGGCAGTGCAAGCACTCCTCTGTTTCCACCTTATGCCAATGCCTCAACATGACACGGAAATACCCTTGTCCGGTTAAGAACTGGGTAAGGTGGAAATCCACCTCCCCATGCTGTCGTCCCATCCATGCCTGCAGGTTTGAGATCAGTCTGCGCGTCCATAGAGCATTCTTCTCTTGGTTCTTTTTCCATCGTTTATTCCATGCTTTCATAGAGTTGAAGCGGGCGCGAGTGGAAGCCACTTCACGCTCATCTACGCTCTCGTAGATGAATTTCCGCTCCAACGCTAGCAGGTCGATGGGTATCACCGAAGCAACAACCTGGATCGCCTCGAGCGATACCGTATGGTACGCGCAGGCGATCCTCACTGCCGCTTGCCTCTGTACAGACGATATCTTATGTCTGTACTTGGCAATTTCTGTGGTCTTCGCCCAGACTTCTGATCCGTAAAGCAGGACAGAGTTGACGACTGACTTCAGGAGCCTTCGCTTCCCTGGTTTGGGTCCCCCAATGTTGGCCATGAGCCTTGACAGGGAGGATGCGACCGACGCTGCCTTTTCACACGACCTCTGAAATTGCTCCCAGAAGGTCAGCTTGTTATCAAGCTGAACTCCCAGGTATTTCACCGATGTTCTGGTTCGGATCGTGTGAGGGTTTCCGCCGTCGTCGATAATTACATCGAAGTCGGTGGGAACCCTTCGACGGGTCAGCAGTACAATCTCCGTTTTTGGGATCGCAAGCTGGAGCCCGTGATCGCCCATCCAGAGGTTGATCCGTCTCATGACTAGATTCAACCTCTCCTGGGTCACTTCCATGTCCCTGCCAGTTATGGTCAGGGCCACGTCGTCGGCGTACCCGATCAGGGAAACTCCTTCCGGGAGGTGGACGCGCAACAAGCCATCGTAAAAGGCATTCCACAGGTCCGGTCCAAGAACCGAGCCCTGCGCGATGCCTGCACTCAAAACCCTTTCACGCCTTCCATCGAGCGTGTCGTAGAGCAGTCTCCGGTCCCGCAGGTAATCCTTTAGTACGTTACCCAGATAGCTGGGTATCTGGAAATCGTACTCGAGAGACCGGATCATGTCATCCCACCTGGCCGAGTTGAAAGCGTTTTTGACGTCCAGCGTTACCAGAAGGACGTCCTTGCGAATTGCAGGCCGCTTTTCCCTCTCAGCCTTTACGGTATCCACGACACGCCGGATGGCGTCTATCGTGGAATGCCCTTCACGAAAGCCATGCTGCTCCTCGGAGAGACCACCGCCCTCCTCGATTGCCCTTCTGAGCCTTGCCCGGAGCATACTCTCCATCACCTTACCAATGGTATTTAACATACACAAAGGTCTGTAAGATGATGGAGAGTCCGGGGCTCCTCCCTTGCCCTTGTTCAAGAGCACGAGACGTGCCACCTTCCACTGCTTTGGGAACACTCCAGCCACCAAACACGCATTGAACATGTTTAACAGGATACCAGGGATTACTTTAACCGCTCTTTTGAGCACTTCCGCTGGTATCCCGTCCGGCCCCGGCGCCTTACCATTTTTCATGGCCTTTATGGCCTTGACCATCTCGCCTTCGCTGAACAGCGGCACTTCCTCCCTGGGTATCACCTCAACCGGGTTTTCCCGGATGGGCCTTTCAGGGAAGAGAGCACCGACGATCCGTTCAGTCGACGCCGCGTCCATCATGTTGTCGGACCCCCGGTTTAACTTGCCCATTACGACTTTGTAACCTAGGCCCCAGGGGTCCTTGTTTATATCATCGCGTAATGAACACAGACATCGGGCCTTGCTTTGACGGATGGCCTTGGCCAGCCGGTGTTTGGCGTCCTTGTGTTCCTGAGAAAGCACGGCAGCCTCAGGTCTGTCCCGCGCTCTTTGCGCCTTTCGTCGTGTCCTGTGGCATTCCTTCCGGAGCTCAGCTATTTCGGGAGTCCACCAGTACACTGGCTTTCTCCCTTTCCAGGGCCTGCGGCGAGGCATCGAGGCATCACAAGCCCCGCATAATAGAGACGTTACTTTCTTAACTAAGATTTCAGCCTCATGGGGACTTGTGGCCCCTCCATGCCAAGCAGGGATGGACGGTGACTCGATTCGAAGATACTCCTCGAATCTATCTTCGTCCATTTTTGGAACGTTCCAACCCAGGTGGCGCCTCCTGTACGGAGGTCGTTGTGAGTTTCCTTCCAATACCCGGAAGGCGATGTAATGATGATCACTACCATTGTATTGATCATCCATCACCCTCCAGTCGCCTATTCTCCCGGACGCAGCTTCTGTAGCGAAGGTTATGTCCGGGATAGAGACACCCCAACCCGGCCTCTCGTAGGTAGGCCTGTTGCCTCTATTCTGGACCACTAGTTTGCACCTAGTGGCCATTTCAAGCACCATTCGTCCCCTGGGATTAGTCGTTGGCATCCCCCATTCCAGAGCCCTGGCGTTGAAGTCTCCACCAAGGATGATGCGACCAGTCACCGTTCGGACCGTGTTCTCGATGCTGGCCAGCTTTGTGGCCAGCTCTGCCGAGTTGTCGTTTGGGGAGAGATAGCAACTTATATAAGTTGTCTCCCCGCACTTGGCCCAGACGTGGCAATTCCCTTTCCCTTGTTGGGTAAGGGACGTTTGGGCTCTGCCTCGAAGCCATATGGCGCAGCAGCCAGTGTCATCGGAAAGCCAGTACTTGTGGTTCATGTTGTAATATTGCTCGCTTAGTAAGAGGATATTTGCATCCTCTTCGCGAGCAATTTGATCCAACAATGCACCAGCTTCCCGTGCGTGTCGCATGTTCCCTTGGAGAACCTTGATCATTTCCGATGACACCTGCTTCTCGCCAAAGCCAGAGCCTCCCGGTAGCTGGGGCAGTTTCCCTCACCAGGATAGTGCTCCGTCGAGCACTTATCCTTTCTGGACGTGCAAAGCAAGCACTTGGGCTTCTCTTTGTCACATTCCGTCCTTTTGTGGCCATTTTCGCCGCATTTAAGACACGCCTTACTTCTGTCTGGGCCTTTACAGACATATTGACTATGCCCATAGCCCAGACATTTGAAGCAGCGTCGAGCATCCGCACGGAGGCGCACTCTGCTTGATGCCCAGCCAATCTGGATTTTGCCCTTTTTGGCCAGGCGCAAAGCGTCGGCCTCAAGCAGGTCTACCACAGCCATCTGGCTTGCTGTACCTTTGGTTTTGAAAATGGTGACCTGGAATAGGTCGCCATTTTCAAGACCTACAGCCTTGGCGACAGCTGCCTGAATCTCTTGCTCATTAGTGACCCCGTCCAAATCTCGAATTTCGAGTTTTAGAGTGGGTATCATGTCACGAACATTTGACTCAGGGCCCGTGACTGCCTTAACTGCTTCTTCAAGCTTTTGCCTGTCCTCAATGGCCTCCAGTTCTATAAGGACGCTGCCGTTCTGCGTTTTCCTTATCCGGTGGACCCTTGTGCCGGACTCTTCGAGGTTCACGCTCCTCTTTAATTCAAGGAGCGTTTCCTCGTAGCTTTTTCCCGCCGCCGGAGTAATCTGGAAGGCTTCCTTCCTTCTCCTAAACCTGCGTTTCCGCCTCGGTTTTTGAGGTTCCTCCACTTTGAGCTTTTCGCTCTGCTGCTTCGCTTTCGGCTTATTCTCTTTGCCTTCTTCTTGGCTTCTTTCCATTTCTCTTGGGGTTTTCCCTGTTCCTGCTGCTGCTGCTGCTGCTGTACCACCTGCTGGTCAGACTTTTCAGTCTGAACAACTTGGCCGGTTTGCGGCCCCCTTGTTTGCTGTGATTTGGCAGCCGCTAACCTTTCTTTCTTCTGCCTTTTCTTTTCCGCCTTATTCTTGCGCCTTTTGCTCCCGTCGTTGGGATTGTCCGACTTCTCCCCGTCCGGCAGCTGAGGCTTTGGCTGCTGCATGTCCTTGCGCGGTTGGCTCTGCGCTCTCACTTGTTGCAGCAGCTGCTGCCTCTTCTCCTTTTCCTGACGTTGTTTTTCCTGCCTTTGACGCAGCCTACTTTCTGCCTCTTTAGATTTCTCTATTGAGAGCACTAGTATCTTTTCAGGCTTCGTCGACTTCCCGTTCTGACCTCGATCATGGGGAGTTTTTTTGGTAGCATGCCTCAATTCTGGAGAGCTATCCGAAAAAGAAGACGTTCGGACTCTCTTTGCCGAATTTCTGTCGGCTACCTTTTTGATAGCAGACTCCATCACTTTGGTTTCTCCTTCCAGTCTCTCCCTTATCAGCTCAATATTTTATATTCATTTTTTGTGTTATATTTCCTACTACATTTAATGTAATCTTTCTTAGACTAAACATTTTATTTTCTTCAGATTTCTTCGTTTTCATTTAAAACCATTTTTTATTTTATTACTTCTCGGATTTTTCGGAAGACCATGTTGCTTTAAATATTCTCACAATTTAGATATTTTTATTTATTTTATATTGTTATTTTTTGCGATCGGTTACAAAATATTTTTGAATTTGTATTATTACTTTTTTACAAAATTTATTTATATTTTGTCTGCACTTTTTGAAGGGGTTTATTGGTTACATTTTTATGGTTTAAACTACCTTGGGGGGGTTTCTATTATTGTTTTATTAATAATCTTTTTTTTTTTTTTGGGGGGGAACAAAGGTTAAAATTCTCTTTTTTTTGTCCATAACAATAAAGCTTCTTTGAAGGGCCTATAATCACTATAAGGGGAAATAATGCACTTGTATTATAATTTTTTGTGCTTTTTGCTTCTTTAGGTGTTGTTGGAGGAGAAAAAATTTGTGTTATCGGTTCCTTATTCTAATTTTTTCTTCAGTTGACTTTTGATTTTGTTAGGTGTTTTTGTGTTTACGCAAAAAAAATTTCCTGTGAATTATTAGTTAGTTATTAATTGTGAAATCATTCTTTCTATTTTATTTTTTTTTTAATTCGCGTCTACAGTTATCTATTTATTACAAATTCCTGTGAATTCTTAGTTTTTTTTATGGTATATTCATTTTTATTCTGAGTATGGATGCGCTTGTTACTGCTGCTTTAACCATTGCTGATTTAGGTTTTGATGAATTCTATTGTATTTGGCGATACTTATCTCTTCCTCATAAATTCGCTCTGGCTCAAGTAAATGTTCATTTAAATCGTATGAGTTCCGAGTGTTTTTCCGTAACTCGTTGTTTGGAGTTAATTTATAGACGTTGTCGTACTCATTTACCTGGCTATACGTATTTATGTATAAATCGGGTTCCGGACTCTGATGTTGAATATTTATTCCGGTATTTGCGTAACATTGAAAAACTGTCATTAAGATTTATTTAAGATCCTGATTTTGCTACCTAACAACATTATTCAAAAATTCTTATTCATGCCCTAAAACATTGTTCCAGTCTTACCACCTTGTTATGTGATAACGTAACATTAAATCGTGATCACATCTCCTTGTTGCGCTCTCGTGCATCCCTTATTACGGAAGTGTATTTCAGTCGTATGACTCAATATTTCCAAGAGAATTTTTGCAACTTATTACGATCTTTTTTAAATCTCCGTTCTTTTACCCTCGAAAGTTTAAGTTCACAGACGCATGATCTCCGTTGATGTCCATCGATTATTGTTCTGCCCCAATTTCCTAAGAGTTTAGAGAAATTTCATGTAACGGGTTTATTACAGTCAACCCTCGATTATCTCTTTGTTAGTGCTCAGAATATGACTTCATTTACTTATTTTCATATTTTTGTCTCTCCATATGCCCTTTTAGCTTCGGAACTTCGTGTCCTACATAACATGATTAATCTGGTGACTCTAAAAATTCCTCGTAGTACCATTAGTGACACGGACCTTCTAATAATATGTGATCGAATGACCCATCTTAAAACTCTAAACATTAGTGCGTGTTTTCAACTATCACCTCTTGGTTTTGACACACTCGTGAAGTTACGACACTTGCGGCATTTATCTGTCGCTTTTTGAAAATTCGTTATAAACATTTAATATCTTTATCTCTTGAGACCCTTGATGTATCTCATTGTCATAATCATTTTCTTCAGATCTTTGGGCTCATTTTAGAGATGCCTACTGTTCAATCTATGATGTTTGAGAGTTCCGATTATCATTGCAGAGAATGTACTCGTTATAATCGATTATTTTTGGAAAGTTTGGTTCCTGATTTTTGTAAGAAATGGAAACGTTTAGACAGGAGCTTTTGTTCTATATACCATGAGACAATTTTCATATTGTGGCATATGACTCTCCTTTATTTACTTTAAAGGGTTTTTCGGTATGTCATCCTAATCATTTTGATTCACCAAGCGACTTTGTTACTCTTTCTAATTATTATTGTACTCTACCATTTACTTATCCCGCTTCCGATTCTTCTGATTTGGATTACCTTTGCGGTTTTTATACTAAGGTATGTTAAACTTATTTGTTAATTATTATTAAAGAAAGAAAAGAAAAAGAAACAATTGTTATTTTTATTTGTTTAGACATTTGCTGTACTTCAGACAGGCTATACTCTTCGTTTCTTATAATATGTAATTCAAGGATTTTATTTACTATTTTATTGTTTTTTGAAATAAATCTATATAATTAGGTTAATTTATTATTATAGTGTATTGTATACATATTCATATTTTATAAGCTTATTTTTGCATATATAAAAACTCGAATTGTATTTTTTTTTATTCATTTGTAAGTACTGGAAGAGAAAAAAGAGAAAAATCAAATCCCTATCCCCTTTTCCGTCATTTCGCTATTTTACTCTTAAAGTAAAAGGGGAAGAGAAGAAAAATTTTAACACATTAGATATATTTCTCTACCATGTTTATTATTATTCCATTTCTCCCTTCTCCCACTCTTCAAAGTATAACTGTTTAGTGTTTAGTATTAAAATTTCCTAATTTTATCTCTTTCTAATATAATAAGAGAAAACATAAAATAGAAGAGAAAAAAAAAATTAAAAAAAAAAACTTATTAATTTTATATACTAAAATTATACGTATATATATTACAGTATAATATTAAAAAATAACCATAGTGTAAAAAATATATATGAGTTTATAGAAAAAACAAAAAATCTTGAAATAAAAAATCAATATAAATTAGTATCATTTGATATAGAAAATATGTATACCAACATACCAATAGATGAAACTATTAAAATATTAAAACAAAATTTAGAAATAAATAAAAAATTAAATAAAACACAAATAAATGAATTAATTAAAATGTTAACAATTATATTACAGCAAAATTATTTTGAATTTAATAATGAAATATTTTATCAAAAAGAAGGTTTAGCCATGGGTTCACCACTTTCTGGTTTATTAAGTGATATTTATCTAAATAATTTTGAAAAAGAATTTATATTTACAAATCAAAATAAATTTTTAAACAATATTATACATTACAATAGATATGTAGATGATACATTTTTAATATTTAATGGTACTAATAGACAAATTAATAATTTTTTAAATTATATAAATAGTATACATAAAAACATAAAATTTACAGTTGAATTTGAAACAGATAATACTTTAAATTTCTTAGATTTAAAAATAATAAAAGAAAATAATAAACTCAGTTTTGATATTTACAGAAAAAACATTACTACAGATTCAACAATAAATATAAATTCATATCATCCATATACTCAAAAATTAGCAGCATATAATAGCCTAATACATAGAGCATTAAATATACCATTAAGTATTGAAAATTATAATAAAGAAATTAGAATTATTAAACAAATTGCACATTCAAACGGTTATAAATCCGAATTAATAGATAAATTAATAATAAAACATAAAAATAAAAATAACAATAATAATAATAATAGTTCAATAAACTCTACAGAAAATAATAATATAACATATACAAGTGCTAAATATTCAAATTTATTACCAAACATTTTAAAAACAGAACTAAATAAATTAAATATTTGTATTGGATTTAAGACAAACAATAATACATTTAACTTATTAAAAAATAAAAATAAAATTAATATTGATAATTGTACAGGAATTTATAAAATAAATTGTAATGACTGTAATATGTTTTACATAGGTCAAACAGGTAGACCATTTAAAGATCGTTTTATTGAACATCTACCAACAAGAAAGAATCTATTAAAAATAATGAACAATAATGATAAGAATAACAATAATAACGATAAAAATCAAAAAATAAAATCTAATTATGCAAAACATATTACAGACAATAATCATAATTATACTGATATCAATACAAATTTAGAAGCATTATATTACTGTAAAAAAGGTAAATACATGAATGCTGTTGAAGAATTTTTTATATATATAGAATATCAAAAAAATCCACATTTGTTATTAAATGACCAATTAATTTTTAATTCTAATTATTTATATGACACAGCAATAAAATATTTAAATCACAATAATAATCAAAATAATTCATAACAATAATAATAATTGTAAATAATAATAATTTTATTCGCTTTTTCTTTTTTTTTTACAACTGGAGCCGTTATTTATTTATTTGCTCGCAAAAAAAAATTCCTATAAATAATGGCATAATTACATTTTTTTTTTTTGTACTTTTTTACAAAATTAATCGTAAGTACATTCATATTTTTATTTATTTCCCCGCGCCCTCTATTTAATTTGTATTAATATTATGTTCATTGTTTGTCTTGGTAATTTTATCAGAAAGAAAAAAAAATGATTTATTTGATAATCAAAATCTCTTTGTAAAAAAAAACTGTCCAGTAGAATTTAATATAGAATTTAATATAGGATAATAATATTTAATAATAATATTTAATATAGAATTCGAATATTTATCGTTTTATTATTTTCGCATTTTCCCGGACATTTTCGCGAATCCTAAGTTTAGTTTCATTTTTGAGGATGGCAATACAAAAAAAAAATAAATCTTAAGGTATTTCCCTAATGCGTAAGGTCTCTTACGTTTCGTTCTTGTACATAAAGAAAAAACTAAAAAAAACCGTTGTGCCTATCTGGGCATATACAATATTTCTTGGGATAATTACCTAATGAATTTATTCTATACCATTTCGCAGTTCTAAAAATGTATATTAAAGATTTCCCATTTGTTTTAGTTTTCCCGAAAATCAGTTTTAAAGTTATCGTAATGTTGAATTTTCTTAAAAGACCTACTCGTGGAATAATATGTTTTACGGAATTTTTTGTACCAAAAGTGTACTTGACCTAATCTTTACCATTTCGCAGATCTAAAAATGTCCTTTTGAACTCGAATTTTCCTTTTGGTTTTAAAGAAAATTGATTTTTAGTTTAAGAAATTCGTTGTAGAATAACTCTATTATGGAGCGTAAGTACAAGTATTATGTTATATGCTCGTGTTAAAATTTATGCGAAGGTAGGTATTTTTTGATTTTATTTCGTTCTAAATTTTTTCAGTACACTTTCACAGTCTCGAATAAATGTAAATAGAAACTTAAAATCTTCTAGGATCCTTGTTATTTCAGTTTCTAGATTCCTATTTATGGTCTATTTTTATTAAAGGCCTGCTCTTGATTTGAGGTTACTGTGTATTTAGAACGCTTAAATTCGTTATAGAGTTTTTCTATATATTTTCGCAGTCCTAAAAATGTAGGTTTCTGCTTCGAAAGTGCTTAGGCTTTCCCAAAATTATCATTATAAATAAATTACGGAAAATCAACATGTTGTAAGCAAAATTTTATTCATGCGTTGGATTGAATTCGTCAAGGTATTTTGTTTTGTAATGAAAGATTTTAATAGAATTATAATAAAAAGAGAAAAGAAAAGGCAAATAATTATTAATAAAAAATATTTAGGTTACTGTACATTTGTATGGTCATTCGCCTGTGCGTAAGACATACAAATGTATTGTGATATTATTTGCATCGTCGACAATTACATTTATATGGTTCTTCACCGGTGTGGCGCTGTTCTGTGTAAGTGCCGGCGACGCTCCAAGATTATATAATATATAATAATAATGTTTAGGAAAGGGGGGAAGGGGGAAGCTAAGTCAATAATAAGTCTTTTTTTAATTAACAGAACAGAAATGAATTTAATAATAAAAAAGATTAATATTTAATATTTTATTTAGAAAGAAACTTATAGCTAGATTTGGCCATTTAATAAAATAAAGAAATATTTTTATTAGCCTCGTGGGCTTTAATTATTTTAATGGACGCCATATTTTATTGAATCGTGTGTGCGCGCGGGTGCCGATTATACTCGCGTATATAAACTATAAAATTAACGTTATTAAAATTACATCGAATATTTTTGACACGCGTGCTCACACATAGATGATTTTTCACACACTCATACAAATAGATTTCTTTCACACATACGCGTAACCGCGTGAAAATAATTTTAATAAACGAAAATGAATAATTAAATAAAACGAAATAATAATAACCCGAAGTACCTTTTCTTGAAATCTTGAGTCAGGCCTGGCTGAAATCTTCTTTCCTGGATGTCTTGTTACTTGGCCTGGTTACTGGTACTGGTTATTAACTATTAACTTTTTGGTTTGGCTGGAGCTTCTAATCTTTTGAGCTTCACTTGAAGCCATACTTCCTGGTGCATAAACATACACTAAATTACACTGAGGGGAGAGCCCATGCTCTCTACCTCTCTTAGAGAGCACAATCTATTAATTGCTGTTAACTGTTCAGCGGCCGAGACGAGAGTGACGAACTCCCGCTTGTTCATACTTTTTCTATGTTCCCGGCGTCTAGCTTAGTTAAATTCGCTGTTTCTTAATTAGAAAAGACGCACGAAATCACAAAACATTTAAATATGAAAATTATCATAATTCTTTACTTTTATAATGCAAATTATTGCATTACAGTTTATTCATTAAAAAAAAATAATGTTACTTGTAATATAAACAATTTCTTTAATTATTTATTTGTTTATTCGCTTATTTTAATTATTATTATTATTTTTTTTTTATTAAATTGTCACTTTGCTTCATCTTTCTTTTTTTTTATAATAAACGACATTGTTTATTGCAATTTATTGGATATTTTCAATAACACCTACTTTAATAGAGGTATTGTTCTTTTTTATTCATATTTTGCTTTATCGGTAAGATAAAAGTTTAGTCGCGTGCGCGTCTGTTTTTTTTTTGCTTTTGCTTCTTACTCTCTTCTCCCTTCTTCCTTTCTTTTACTCCGCGCGGATTTAATACTATATTAACATCTTACATAAGGAGTTTATAAATGTCAATTCTTGCTTTTTGATGAAATTTGCCGTTTCTTGTTTTCTTCATTATGAATATTTTTTGTTTCTTTAACTTGAGGCGTATATATTTCTGTCTCTTTCTTGCACACAAGATCGTCCGCGAACATGTAATTATCACAGTTTTTTGTATCGGCAACGTAGCATATCTTTTTCCCGCTTGGCAACTCCTTAAAGTTATTCATATTCGAATTCATCTTATACTTTATTTTTTATTTCGTCATCTGAAATATATATACGAATTCCTACTTTATTATTTTAACTTATTATACTAGGGTCAATGTTTTTTATATTTTAGTATTAATATATATGTAATTTATTATTTTTTGTTTATTTATTATTTTTGTGCATAATTTATCAATAAGTTTATTAACAAAATTAAGGCTAATTATTTTATATTATTATTATTTTCTTATTTTTTTTTTTTAAACTTTCTTTTAATACCAGTTTAATTTTGTTAATTTTTCTATTATATTACCCGGCATCCTTGCAAAATGTGCGCGTTTTATCAGGTCCATATGCACTACCTTTGCTAGTTCTTCAAAACAAATTTCGACGTTATGACGGTCGTAATCTACCCTTGTTATCTCGCAAGGACCTAGGAAAGCTAATTTAACATTTTTTGATTCATTACGGTTATTTATTAGGTATACATACTCCCCTTCCCTGAAATGGTCTGTATTGATCTTTTTATTGTAGTAATCGCGGCTTTTAATTTTTCTTTGAATCGTATTTAATCCCGCTAAGATTTGTAGATGTTGTATATTGTCTACCACTTCCGCTAGGTAGTCATCATAGACTCTAACAGTTTCTCGTGGGGGATATTTACTTGGTGTTCTTGCTTTATATCCAAATACGAGCTCAAAACTTGTATATCCTGTGGTCTCTGACCTTGAAGTGTTAAAACAATGCGCAGCGAGATGGATCCAGTTTGGCCAATCGTTTTTCTCAAGGGCATACGTTTTCAAATATTCAACAAGTGGCTTATGCACACGTTCAATTACACCATTTGAAGCCGGGTGAAACGCTGTTGTGCGGAATTTCTCTATTTTGAATAATCGGGCAAAACCCTCTAGAATTTTGCTTTGGAAACATGCTCCCTGGTAGGTCAAAATGGCGGCTAATGGTGGGCCGAAGGGCACTATTGAATAGTCTACTAGTCCTTGGGCAACCGCTAGTGCTCCTGAATCTTTCAGGGGGACGGCTATAAAATATTTGGTTAGTGTACATATAATTGTAAGTACCCAAAGATAGCCCGAACTTAAAGGCATTTGGCCATGTAGGTCCATACTGACTAAATCAAAAGCCCTGCTAGGTGTGTTGGTCAATACCATCCCAAGACGGGTTTTGGGTCTCGAAAATTTCACTTCCTGACATTCAGGGCACGATTTTACTACTTGTAAAACTTCATTTCTTATTCCTCGCTAATAATGGTTTGCGAGTAATTTTTGTAGCGTTTTTTGGAAGCCACGATGACCTGATAATGCGCCTGCGTGATGTTCTCTTATCAGAGTATACCTTTTTTCTACTTGCGGTACCGATAAACTGTCGTGATAGAAAGTTGCTATTATTCTTTTATCCGCTAAATAATGGTTAAGTCTTTCTATATAATAAAGATTTTGACTCTCGTTAAATAAATCACGATCCCTAGCTATCGATAAATTTTTTAATTTTAATCTATCCATTAACTTTGAGAACACTTTTAATGTTGTGTTTAGTTCTGCTCATAATAGCTTTGCGTCTACGTATTCTTTAATAATTAAAACTAGAATTGCTTTCCCTTTATTTTTTAATACTATTACTTCTCCTTCTTTCGCTTTGTTTGCTATTAATTCGGTTTTCTCAAAGAATTGTTTTTCTAATAAAATCGACAGTGTTTCTGTTGGATAAACATCTTCTGTCGCGCAAATTACTAGATTTTTAAAATTTAAGAACGGGTGGCTTTTTGAAATTTTCATACATTTCATGGGTTCTAAATTTTTCTTATCAGAAATTTCTTCTTTAGGTCCCCATGGGGGCTTACGTTTTGGTCGTAGATGATCTTCTTTATCTATTGACTTTTCTTTTTTGATCTCTTGAGATTTTCGGTAACTATCAATTTCTTTTCGGTCCAATTTTACTACAAGTTCTTTCTTTTGTACTGTTTTACGTTGGTTTTGATATTTTTCGACCTCATTCTTGTCTAATTTAATTACTAGCTCTTTATCAATTTTTTGTTTTAATTTTGTCTTTTTTACTATTTTTAATAGAGGAGTATAATGACTTTCACTTAAGTGCAGATGTATAAAATCTGAACTATCATTGCCCTTATAATGTATATATGTAATTCTTGTAGCCCTATTTTTATTTTTATTTGAATCGTACATATGTACACATACATTAACTTTATATTCTTGTGAAAAAACAAATAATGTATCCGCGTTCCCCCACGCGTTCTCCGTGTTTAATACGTTATACGCTTCCTTTGGATTTTCGCACAACTGTATATACTTACTATATTTTAAAGAATCTCTCAATTCACGAAAGTTCAAATCACTTTCCATTAATACTAGTAAGCTGTGAAATAAACATTCGCCATTATCATTAATTTTTAAATCTCTTATAAAAGTTTCTTCAGGTTCATCGCACACGTCAGTATGTAAATGTCTCACGTGATCACTGTTAAAAGTCGGCACGCGACTGTTTCCGTCTTTATTATTTATTTCTCTCTCTTCGAGAGGTATTTCTACTGTATTATCTGATTCGTTTGAGCCATCACTAGAACATATATTTTTGTATGTTGCTAAGTCGGCTTCGTTTTGTTTATTATTATTATTTTCACACTTCATTGTATTATTTTTATTATATACTTTTAATTCATCATTTTTATTATTTTCTGTTTCTTGTTTTTCATTTATTTCTTTAATATATAATTTGGTTTCGATATCTTTATTAGTTATTTTACCCTCAGTTTTCACATTAAATTCTCCTTTAAAGTTTTCGTTATTATTATTTTTTAAGTTACTGTTATAAAATATTTTTTCCATTATACTTTGTGGGCTTATGTTTTTTCTTTCGTTATTAATCTTTATATTCTCTATAATTTTAATTTTGGGCTTTTCTCTTTTTTGTAGTTTTTGTTCAAAGAACACTGCAGGGGATGTTTTTTCTTTATTAATGGAACTTATGCTATCTGAGATTTCCATTTTTGAGTCTTCTTGATTATGCTTTTTTAATTCTAGTAATTGTCTATTATCCATTGGGTCCTCTGAGCTATTTGAGACTGAATTTGGTCTTCTTTCGTCTTCCTGATTTGACGTTCTCGGGAGGGAGGGGGATCTTGTGTCTTGTATGACTCTTGGGGACATTTGTGGGTAGACATAATCCATTCCTCTCCTTCTAGGTGGTAGGGGTGGAATTTCAGGTCGTATTTTTCTTGGCCTACCGACGGGTCTTTTTAATGGTAGCGCCTCATTTAATATATTTTCGACAAGCTTACGTTTTGCTACTGCTTTTGGCTGTATTAATCTTTTGCTTCTTGTAACGACTGTTTTCTTTTTATTCATCATTTTGGCTTTTTTTGGAATTACATAATCTGAGTCAGACTCTGATTCTTGTGTAAATTTAACTTTTTTCTTATTGATTAGCTTTCTTTTTGCCATTGCAATTTTAAACAAACGTATGTAATTATCCGACTCAGATTCTGAGGTATTTTCGAATTTGCCTTTATCAGCCATTTCAAAGAGTTTGACTCTTGGTTGGTCTGGATCTATTTGACTCTCTTTAATAATTGGATTTCTTGAAAGTGCATCCGCCACTAAATTCTCTTTTCCTGGTCGATATATTATTTCAAATTCGTGATTCATCAATTTTGATCTTAAATTGCACGATCGAAAATCTGTTTGTTTTGATTGATGTAAGAATTTTAGGGAGTGGGAATCTGTTATGACATAAAATTTTCTACCATATAAATATGGTCTAAATTGTTGTGTAGCAAAAATAATCGCTGCCAATTCTTTATGATAACTATCCCATTTAATTTGTGAATTCTTTAATAGCTTCGAGGCGTAGGCTGTTACATGTTCTTTCCCTTCGTCGTCTTTTTGTTCCAAAACGGCCCCCAGGGCGTAATCGCTGGCATCCGTGACGACCCAGAATTCGCGGTTAAAGTTTGGGGATACTAATATTGGCTCTTCTAATAATTTTTGCTTTAAAATATCAAAGGCTTTTTGTTGTGCATCGCCCCAAATAAACGAATCGTTTTTTCTCAGTAAATCTGTCAGTGGTTTTGCTATCTTAGAGAAACTTTTTACAAATTTTCTATAAAAACTGCATAATCCTATGAAAGATTTAACTTTCTTTGGAGTTGTTGGGACGGGAAAATCTCTTACAGCTTTAATTTTTTCCTCACTTGGCTTTAGTTGTTTATTTCCCACAATATGTCCCAAAAAATTAACTTCCCTTCTTAAAAACTTATTTTTTTCGGGTCTAGCAGTAATTTTGCTTCTCTGAGCCTTTCTAGTAGGAGTCGACACTTTCGCTCGTGATCTTGTAAATCGGTTGCATAAACTATTATATCGTCTAGGTATGCAAAGACTCCTTGTAGGCCTGCTATCACCTTGTCGATTAGTCGGCTAAAGCAAGATGGCGCCGAGGAAATTCCTATCGGCACTTTCCGGTATTGGAAGCTCCCGGCAGAGCAGGAAAATGCCGTATATTTTTTGCTCTCTTCCGTTAGTTCCACTTGATGATACGCAAGAACCAAATCTAAAGATGAAAGATAGTACGCATCTCCCAATCGGTCCGAAATTCCGTTCAAATATGCAATTGGGTAAGTGTCGCCCTCTAGGATAGAATTTAATTTTCTAAAATCTACTACACATCTCCATTTTACTGGCCCATCGGCCGTTTTCTTTCGAGGAACAACCCAGACGGGATTAGAATAAGGGCTCCTAGCTGGTTCAATAATGCTCATTTTCAAATGTTCTTGAATTATTTCGTCTAGCGGTTTTTTCGCTTCCGGTGGCTGCCTATACATTTTACTTTTTATCGGGACATCGCTTGTAAGTTTTATTTCAAGTTTTTGCAACGGTGTGCTTGTAAATTTTCTTCCCTTTAAATAAAATCGATCCGCAAAATCGTAAACCAAATGTTCTACTTGATCTTTCTCTTCTTTACTGAGTCCTTCTACGTTTACTTCTCTCATTATATTGGATGATAACATGTCTATATCTACTTCCATTTCTGAGTCCCAGTAATCTTCTTCTGGATCTTGTCGGATTTCATAATCTAAAAGATCGACAATTGGAGCCTCTAACTCAATAAATTCATTTGAAATATTTGTGCATCTCACGTATGCTTGTCCGTTTATATTTGTCGCGAGAGCGTTTCCGATGATTAAATGTGGATCTAAATCTAATTGGGGTATACATCCCTCCCTTATATCTAAATTTTTTACGCATAAGTATATGTTCTGGCAAGAGTTGGGTTAAATTAAAAATTTTTCTCTTTGTAAGAATGGTAAAATAAATTCACGAAAATGTAGTCGCATCCTGCCTAAGTCGATTTTCCCCTCGTATCTTTGTAAATTATCTAGTCCTAATAATGCATCCACTTCTAATAAAAAATTATCGTCTATAACGTTCAATAGGCAGGGTAGATTATTTAATTTAGCATAACGGATCCCTTTGTAAGGGCTTCTTTTTGTGTAATGCCTAAAATTCTTACTTGAACTCGTGTATTAACGTATTCTCAATATCGTAGGGCAAACTCTTTGACTAGGCTAACATCAGCTCCGCTATCAATAAAAAAGGTTCTTTTTCCCCCAATAAGATTTTCACTATTTAATTCGACTACAGGTGGGATTTTCTTTGTACTTGTGAACATAACTTTTGCGGTTGTAGGGATGTTTTAAAAAATATTTAGCTCGACACCACTCGGCGTCGAGCGGCATTCGAGTTTAAATTCTGTTGATCATTGGTATTTTCGTTTCTCATGTTGGTATTATTATTCCGATTCCCGTTGTTTATATTTCTTTCTTGGTTAGTATTGTTATATCTTAGCTGATTATCTCTCGGAAAATTATTTGCATTAGTAAAATTACCATTATTGTTACTACGCAGCATGCTATTTCTGTTAAGATTGTCGCTGTTATTATAATTTGGTCTATTTTCATTGCTTGGAAAATTATTATTGTTATTTCGATTAAAATTATTTGTGTTTCTTTCGCGGAAACCGTTTTGATTTGAACTTAAGTTTTGATTTTGATTATTAAAATGATTAAAGTTTTGTCTGTTGAAATCGGGGTTCCTATTATTTGCAAAATTATTACTTCGAAAATTATTATTTCTTTGCCCGCCAAAATTTCCGAATCTACCATTAAAATTTGCTTGGTTAATAAAATTTGTATTATAATTGAAACCTGAAAAACGATTTTGCGGATTATAATTATTTCTCGGTCCCATATATCCTTGGTTCGTGTTGTTTTGATAACTTGACCAAAATGGGTACGGGTAAGGTCGATAATTTTGACTTGTTTGTCTTTGTTCTTGATTTTTCATTTCTTGCATTTTTTCTTCCGTTGGAATGTCTCCTGATTCGATTGCTTTAAATAGTTTTTGACAATTTTGAACTTGATGACTCCCTTTGCAGAAAACGCATTCTATTTTTGCTGCCGTTGCGGTCTTAACGTTAGCCGTCGCCGAGGCTAAAAGAGCCCAAAGATTTCTTAAATCGGTGTTTTGAAAATTATTCGAATCTGAATCAAAATTATTATTTCTCGTTTGTGAATCAACAGTGTGTAGAGTTGCAATATTTTTATTAGGTTTTGCAGCACAATTTTCGTGTCTTTGGAGTACCTTACTCCTGCCTTCCAAATTCACTGCAATATTTGCAGCTTCCCTCAGTGTGGTCGGTTTTTTAGCCGATACTCTATATTCCGGCGGATCCCTTAATCCGTATAGAAAACATTCTAACGACTCTTGTTTTGTTCTTGTTTTCTGGTATTCTTTTTCCCCTTGTCTCATACTAACCGAAGAGTCGTATAGGGACAAAAGTCTTTGTTCTAACGTTTGAACTCGTAGTGCATAGTCGGCTACGGGTTCATCTTCCTCTTGTTCAACCCTTCTAAGTTCTAACCTGATAGTATCTGCATCTTCTATGCCTCCGAACGTTAATTTAAGATCCTGCAATAACTGTTCAATAGAGTCATATCCTGGTGCCATACCTCCATAAGCTAGTTGGGCTCGTCCCTTTAGTTTTGTGGAAATAGTGTTTAAGATCCACTTTTTGCTGTTTGGTCCGTAAGTAGTTAAAATATCCCGTATAACTTTCGCAAATGCGCTTAAGGTTTCTGGACGGCCATCATAATTTGGGATTGTTGTCAGGGCTGCATTTAGCGGTATGTTTCCATATGGGATTCCCGATGCTTGGGTATACATAACCCTTCGTTCGCGTGGTTCTCTGTGGTTATTCATTTGTATATTTTCGGTGGGAAAACGTCTTATTTCAACCATAGGTTCATTATTGATAAATAATTGTGGCTCTTCTTGTTCCTCTATTTCATCTAATACCGGTTCTCTTAATAGTCTTCTTCTTATGGGCGGTCTTATGAACGGCACGCGATAACTGACGTTATTTTGTATATCCGCTTCCTCAGGTGATTCTGTCCGGTATTCGGGGTTTTCTGTATTGTTTAAATCGCTAGGTAAAACTGGACGAGGTAGCAAAACGTCATTCTGACCAAGTTGTGCCCTATATCTTTCTAACTCGCTAACCAGGATATCGTTTTGTTCCTGCATTCTATGTACCTCATTAAAGGTTATTGTCCTGTTAGGATTTTGTGTACTATTTTCCCCGGCTGACATTCTCCTAAATTGTTCTGTTATTTGTTCTATATTACCGTTATTAGTGCCGCTTATATTAGGAATATTTCTTTGTGTAACTTGTTCGTTTTTGTCTCCCATATCACCTAAATCCGAGATATTATTTCTTCCGATTCTAAAATTTTTGGCGATACTTTTAAATTTTCTAAATTTTTCTTTAATTGTTATTTTATATTTGGGTGGAATTTTGTAATATTTATATTAATGTCTTGGATTTAAAACAAAATATAAATAATAAAAAAAAAATTATTTTAAGTTAATGTTTTTTACTGTTTTTCAATAGTTTATTCAAAAAAAAATTATCAGTTATTAAACCAACTATATATACAAATTTCGAAATGATTTTAATATTATTTATTTAATTAGATTTAAACATTTGTTATTGTTAATTAATATTTGTTTTTTTTTTTATATTACCCAAAAAGAGAAAAACGTGAAAGTTCTATTTTATAGACTGCCCTATATATATGTTGCTAAATGTAAATTCGTTTAATGCTAAATGCTTTTTGCGCGTGCGTAGTTGGTTTGGTAAGATTTTACAAAATTCAAGCTCTCTTTGCACAAAATCTAAGCTGCTTGCGTGCTGTCTATATACAAGGGGTTATGGAATATGTGAATGTTTGCCTAATATTAGGTGTTAATATGTTAATGTTTTTAATTCTTATTATTTATTATTATTTTTTTTGGAATTAAGCCTTGTTAAAATAAATTTATTATGAATTATCAAAATAAATTGCTGCCCGCAGGTCGCGTACTGCTAGGTTTAATCAATTCAGAAAAGGTATTACTAAGATATTTTTTTGTGTAATTTCAAAGGCAAATGTATTATGTGTAGATCAGAAGTTTTTTAAAGATGTATATATTAGAAGTATTATTCGTAATTAAGTATATAAGTGTATTGATATTAAAATATTCTGATTTGTAAGTTACGTCGAAATGTTTATTGTCTCGGATGTTTATTTAAAAAATTTTAACTAAAATGTACTCACAGTACTGCAACGATGAAAATCCAGTTTCCTGACATTTTCTGACGTTTGGATGACCTCGGTACTGCTTGGCTCTCTCGATCTCTGGATACCGCTTGTCCTGTTGACTGAACTCCAGTGACATTGGTTCGGCGTCTTGATCCTTTTCGGTTCTTGTAGAATAATTCCCCGTAGATTGGTGAAATCCTTGTTTAGAAGCCTTAATGTATGCGATGTTCTTTCCTTCTATGTAAGATTTTGGTATTTATTTGGATGTTCTTTTTTTTTGAAAAATTATTGATTTTTCTCAAAATCTCTTTGCTGCTTGCAAAAAAAAATTTCCAATTTTTTTGTTGATTATCTATTCCTGACACCTCCGAATATCCCACCGAAGCGTCCAATTTGTTGTGTTTGGATGTGAATAAACACAGATAAATGAGGATGTTCTTATTCGGGTATAGTCTGTTAGCTAAACTCATTTACTGGTGACAGGAATTCAAATAACTAAGTCCTTTTTGTTATTAAAATGCTGATTTATTGACTTATAAAATGGCTGGCCGTGCTTAGATCTCTTAATAGCAGTAGAGAGAGACAACCTGAGTACAAGTTAGTTAGTTCAGTCAGTTTTGTATTTCAGTTCGTTCTGCCCGTCAGGAGCTTTTGTGAGAGCTTTTAAAGGGTTTACGCTATGGGAGTTGAGGAGGAGTTCAATGCGCGTAATTGGCTTAACGCGAAAAATTTAGTGTCCTTAGTAACAGTGTCTCCAATCATTGGTAATTAGTCTGTCAATGCGCATGATGGGGGTGGCTTTATTCCCACCTTCCGTACTTCGTGTGGGGTCTTATTATGTACTTTCTTGTACGCGTGGTTTCTCGGAATGATGATGCTGATGAAGCATTTTTAATTATAATATCATATTATTTTATTTCTAATAAATCTGTCTAGACGTAATTCTTGGTATTTTATATTTAATCAATTTGTACCTAACGGTACAATAGTTTAAATTGAATAAAGAAAATGGGAAAACTCACCCCTGATAGAAAAAAAAGTTTCATAACTCATGAAGATTAAAAATAAGTAAAAACAGCATGGCGCAAACCCAGTACTCTTAACAGTATAATCAAATTTAAAACTACAAGTATTTTTTGTAGGAAATGGAAAATATGAATTTTGACCAAGAAAGTGTGGAAAGAGATGAAAGATTGTATGCAAATCGAGAAGATATGGAAATAGATGCCGAGAATAATGCTGATGTTGATTTTGAAAACGAATTAAATAACAGTGATGATGAAGAATTAATATATAGAGAATTCCTGGACAGAAATTCAGAAGATTCTGAATCTAGTCTTCATGAAGAGGATATTAATTTACCAGGTATTGTATAAAGAAGACAATTTCCTCTATAGACCTGACTTGGACCTGAAAAAAATCCAGTTGTCTACAATAGAAATTTTAAGGATATGCTTTGTAGGTTTATCAAGATTTTTATCTGTTAGTTATATTTTTTGAATTACTGAAAGCGTCTATATGACATCCGTTTACTTAAGATTATTCAGTTTACCACATTAGGAAACATCTAAAAAAGCAACAAAAAAATCTAAAGTTGTTTATTGTGGTCACCTTAGTTAAAAACAGATGCCATTTACTGGTCAGAATTGTCGTTGTCTATCTGGTTCAGTTTTCCGATTCCCAAAAATTAAGTATACAATCTTTCTAATACATAAAAATAAAAAGTAGAAGAATTGTAAGGCAGATAAATCTAAATTCATAAAAATCATAACAAATACGATAACATATCACAAGTTATTATTTGTAAAAAGCAAAAATTGACCGAGAAATACTAGGTTTAATAAAACAAATTTAAAAAATCCTTCCCTTCGAAATTTTGATGAATTATAATTTTATGGATCCGGAGTTGATTTTTTACGCAAAATTCATTTATGGGCTCATTTTCGTAAAACTTAGATTTCAAGGTTCTGAGAATTGATCCGGATGGATAATGACATTTATGATCAGTGAACGGCGCCACAGTAAAAACGGATGTCACATTCATGTTCAGTAACCCAAAAAAATATAACGAACGGATAAAAATATTGAAAAAACTTAAAATCATAAGCTGAAAATTCGTATTCTGCGCAAATAAACTATTTGCCATCAGATACTCAAAAAACATAAATGGCGGCCATTTATTGTTCAGAAGCGCTGATGGCAATCTGGGTCCAAATTTAGAATTTTTAAGAACAGAAACGTTTTTTTCAAACCAATTATTATGGGTTCTAGAAATTTTTTATTTTAGAAAAAAATTTTTAAGAAATCTGTTCAAATTGGAAAATGTAATTTTAAGAAGAGCATTTCACAGAAAGAATTAAGTCCTAAATGAAAAATTTTATTTCTTTTCAATTCATTTTTCCGAATTCGTATAAAGTATAATATTTCATAGTTTTGCATTAAAACGAACAACTTCAAATTCGGAAAAATTCAATTCTGGGCTTTGCAATTTCTTAAAATTATTATATTTGGTTAATTAAATATAATTTTCATTCGGATATTTTAAGAATTCTACTTAGCACTTTCTGAATTTTGATTTAGTTGTTTTTCAATGGTATTTTAAATTCTTAATTCTTAACATTGAACCTAGGGTTTCGGATTTTCTGATTTTGAAAAATTAGCACGGATTGCCATCAGCGCTTATGAACAATGAATGGCAGCCACATAAATATTCTGTGAAAAATTCTATCGACCCCGTAAACAGCAGTACATTTCAGGTTTATTAAATTGCCTGAATAAAAATATACTTTGCGTGTTACTTTTCCTTGATCAAAATGGCTATTCAAATGAGCTGAATATGCGATGCGTATCTCATATATGCATAAAGAAAAATATTTTATTATTTGGGGCAATTCTAGTGATCTAGGCTTTTAAAAATCTTTTACTTTATATTATCACATTAAAGAAAGTCTTTAACAGATGAGAATTTGCGGTTTTTAGAAAAAGAAGAAAAAATCCGCAGGCTTGTTAAATTACGGCTTATTTTGATAGTACTTAACTAGCGGTGAAATTAATTTTTTTTCTAAAAAAAAGGTGTTCAAAAATCAAATATTAAATACAATTTTTGGCCAATTTCTTTTTCTCTTATTTTTTTTACATAAACAGAAAATGATCCGCATATTTTTGTATAAACGAAATAAAACGACCTCATATTTTTCTTCATAATAAAAGACGTTTATTTTGAAAAATAATGTAAGTGCATTAGATTGTCCTGATAACATTTATAAATTGAATCTAGGCCATTTAAATATAACAAAAGAAAAAGTTGAAAGGTGAAATGATTTGGTTTTCTATATTATACATATTATGTACTTTTTTTACTCAGAAAGCAGCAATGTACAAAAAAATCTTGTTTCTAGATTCCCGTTTTACTTTTTTTTTTTTATTTATTTTATAAATTAATTGTTTTTTTTCTTTTCTCAAACAGTACAGTAAATATCTTCTATAACTAAATCTGGAAACCTGTGGTTTTCTGTAAAATTTTATACATATCAACAAAAAATAGGGATGAATGGGAGACAGTAAAATTTTCACCTTTTCCGTCATTATGATCTGAATGTGGTATTTTCTTAAAAATATTATTTAAAAAAATTTAGATTTCTTCTAATAGGTTACCTACGCATTTTGTCTATACTAATAGTAGGATATAGTTTTAGTGCAAGGCAAATATATTATAAGGCAAAGCAATGCGCATACTTTTTTATTAAGCCAATAAGAATCCAACCTCTAGCGACCGCCATGTTAAGCGCGAAATTTAAACATAGTTTTGAACAAACAAGGTAAAAAAAAAAATTAACGTAAAAAAATAGTAAATAACAAGTAAATAAGGGAAATTTAAATTTTTGTTTGTGTATTTAAATATTTTATTATTTTATAAATTTGTTTTTACAGTAAATGTAAGCATTAAAATAAGGTAGATCAATAAAAAAATAAAAATAATTTTTGAATATATATTATAATAATTTTTTTTTTTATAAAAATTTTTATTTTTATCATTTCTATGATAAAATTTTAAAGTTTCAAAATTTAAATATATAATAAATAAGTGAAAATATAATAAATAAAAAAATAAAAATAATTTTTGAATATACATTACATTATAATAATTTTTTTTTTTATAAAAAATTTTTATTTTTATCATTTTTATTAGAAAATTTTAAAGTTTCAAAATTTTCATGAATTGTCTTGCTTATGTTGAAAAAATAAACAGAAATATGCGCGTAATTTATAATAAATTTTTTTGGAAAATGAACAGAAATTAAACTTCATAATATTTTATAATGAAAAAATAATTTAATTTAAAATTAGACAAAGAAACTCATAATAGGTAATACGAATAATTAAAACTTTTTAAAATATAATAGGTTCATCAATTAGTATCATTATTATTTTATACATACACATATTTAATTTTTGCTAATTTTGATTTTTTGATATTTTTACAAGCTTCCATTTACTCTATTTTATTATCAAAGAGTAATTTAACATAAAATTATTTATATATACTTTAGAAACTAAAAAAAATTACAAAATTTTTCTTAAAACGCTAATGTATTAAAAGTACATAAATTATTAATTATAAATGTTTTTCCTCAAAATAATTATTGACAAAAGTATAACAATTACGAATATATTATGTATATAACCGAATATATTTTTTTTTTAAACAATTTTTTTAAAACAAATTTTAATATAAATAGCGTAATTATTTTTTATACTTATAACTACCGTTCATAAAAAAATAATGAAAATCTAGTTTATAGTGGAGCCTTTTTTAATAAATAAATTTATCTGTTTTTTTGTTTAAATGTTTTTTTTCATGCTTTCCTTCGCTATTTATTTCTTCTTGCTTCTTGTTAAGAGTTTTTAATCTTTTGTCATACAATTGTGCTTCAATCCTTTCCTTATTTCTCTTGTTCCAGCCTCTTAGTCTAATATACGTTCTGGTTACAACTAAGCATCGCACAACCTCTTCTGGAATATCAATTTGTTGTGAAAGAATTTCTTTATAAGCCATACTGGTTACTTTCGTGAAAATATAAGTTTCTTTACTTAATTCATCAGGGCCATGAAAAGATAAAAAATTTTTTTCAACTATTTTCCCAGCAACTATTAAATTTTCTGAAGGGCATAGCAAATATCCATCAGAGATAATTTTTAGCCATTCATAATCCGCAAAAGCTTTTTCATCAATTTCCATGGTACGTGTACCCAATTTTGGATACTTAAATCTAAACTTAGCAGCTACTGAACCCCAAATATAAAGTAATGACTGTTCTTGAATAAATTCATGTATATTCTGATCAACAGCTTCCTTGGCAATGCCTAAAAAATGTGAATACTATAATTTATGATAAAATATTTTCAGATATTTTAACAAGCAAGAAAATTTTAAGTAGCTTTATTGTAATATAAAATATTATTTAATCTAGATCAAAGAGCAAAATTAAAAGAAAATTTATAAAGTGCTAATGGAATTTAAAAGTGTGTAAGCATATTTAAAGATATATACATAAAATCAATTTCTTGATTTCTTTTCATGCAAAAACTGATTTTTTTGTTTCTCAGACCCTGAAAAAAATAAGGATTTCTTAAAAAAGAAAAAAAAAACAGGAACAGTAAAATTACAGGAAAAAGCAGGAACAGCCAAAAATATATTTATAGCAATTAGCTATTAATAAATACTAAAATACAAAACAATGTGCAAGACATTTCCAATCACTTCTAGAAAAAAAGATGTCATTAATAATAGTCTATATAAAATAGCTTAATTAGTCCATGAAAATTATAAATATCTAAGCACTCGATTACTACCGTTGTTAAACTGCATCCTTTTTGTTTCTTTGCCACCTACTGATAGAATGTTGATCGTTTCAGAAAGTTACGGTTGCTAATGAATAAAGTAAAAAATTATTTGAATATTATTTATTTTATTTTAAATTATTTTATTTATTTTAATATTATAAATTGTTTTAATATTTTTTTTTATCATAAAGTAGTATTAAAAAATTTACAAGATTTTATCAAGCATTTCAATTTGGGGAGGGGGGGTAATTTTACAATCTAGTCCACTAGATTGTAAAATTTCGATTTAGTGAATAAGAATAATCCGGGTTTAGGGGTTTTAAATAATTTGAGTTTAGGGGCTTAGAATATTTTCGATTTATGAAGTTAAAATTAATCCGGTTTAGGGAAGTAAAATATTTTCGATAAAAGGGTATAGAATATTATAAATAATTAAATAAAAAAACTAATTAGACACAAAAAAAATACTCTGAATTTAATTTTCGAAATTTTGCATCTATTTAGAAGTTAATTTTGCATAATCTAGATTAAGTATTATTTAAGATTGGTAGTCATTATCTAGTATCTTCTTGTGACTAAAAATTTTAATTTATCTAAAAAAATAATAATAAAAAGTATGAGTATTAATTATTATCAAGGACAAATTATGCTTAGAGATTTCGTTACCTAGTTGACATTAATTATTGTATTTAAAAAAATAAATATAACTGATAACACTTACCTTCCTTATTGTTAGCAAAATCATTATTCTGCAAATTTTCTCTTTCAGAGTCATCATTACCAACGTTTTCTGTATCTTATTCTTCATCCTCGTATAATAAAAAATAAGATTCATTGTAATTTTCATTAATGAATTCTTCAAAATTATTATGAATGACGATTTCTTCTAAATGAATATTTTGACTTATACTATCATCTTCTACAGTCTCATAATCAAGTCTCAACATTAATTCATCATCAGGTCCTCCAGAATGATTTATTAGTGTACTTTGTAGTGTCGAATTATGTTCATTTTGTTCTTTTAAACCTACAAGAGGCACATCACTGTCATCTTCAGCATTTTTGGACTTTGATAAAATTTCATTACAGTGCTTCCCAAGAATATACCATTTTAGTCTGTACCGGAAATCAAGAGCCGATGGATGATCATTGCTTGCACCCATACTTCTAATGTAAGCAAAGAGATTCTCTAAACAGTCTTGATTCAATCTGTTAGTTAAAATATATTGAAAATTGAATGACTGGAATTTAATATCTTTTTTAATAAAATTATAAAGTTGCTTTAGAGACATATTATTTAATAAAATTTCCTTTTGAAATGGTAGTAACGATTTTCTATCTCCAGCTCGTGTTAATCCAATAATGTTAGAAACTTGATTTAATAAAATATTTTGTTCTTTTATGTCATTCCCATAATGTTTTTGCCCTTTACTGTATTCAAATACTAATTTACTATTAAAAAGATCAAACCATTTATCCATTGTTTCTATTAGTTCTGCAGTTTCTTCCCAGTATTTAGAATGAAGTTGATTTTTTCCACCTAAGGCTAAAATTGTCCTTGCCATTGTTTGAGATACTAATTCCGTAGCTAAAGCAACATTTTGTCTTTTAGATCCTTTGCAGGAAAGATGTTCACTAGAAATCTTATGAGTAAATTTTAGTTCAACAGGTTTCTGCACAGCTAATGCCTCGTTAATAACAGTCACATCAACAAATGCTTTTTCAACTAGCTTTGTTTCTCCATTATCATCTTCTATTTCATGCATAATATGATACCCATCGTCCAAAAAATGATTTCCAAAAAGTTTTACCAAGTGAGGCACGTCGGCAAAAACGAAAACTTTGTAAAGGTTATTACATGGATGCACAAAATAACACTTTTGCTGAGGATCTATGCCTATATTTAAATTATTAAAAGCTGTTGAATTACCTCCTCCTAGATCAGTTACAACAGAGACAACTGTGTAACCAGCTTCCCATAACTTAGATATAACATCAAGAATCATAGTCTTATTTAGTTTCTTGTCACATTTATAATAAATAGGTTGTTTCCATTTACTAAACAATCCTCTTGCCATGCAAATTTGTATTTTATCCGATGGACCAACAACTTGCTCCAATTTCTTGTCTATCTCTATTTTTTTAGCTGTGTAAATTTCATCGAAGCATATGCAAGTTAATTTCTCAAAATCTTCCAAGGATTCTCCTTTTGTTTTCATAAACGTCAAAACATCAGTTAAAACACCTTCTGACATATCAATTTTCGACGTCCATCTTCTTAAAGTGCTTATACAAGGAAGTGGAATTTTTTTTCTCATAAATCTGTAAGCCTTAGGGCTTATGCTCCTTAAAGCTACGGCTTCTGATATATCAGCAACTTCCCACATAACTTTTTGTTTATTGGGATTTAAAATTTTTTCAATTTGTTTAGGAGTAAACGTGTTTTTAAGGGCATCTCTTACAATATCCTGCTTATAATATTTACTTTCTAACCTTTTAACTTTCTTTTTTAACTCGGCATTTTCTTTAAACAATGGTTTTTTTATTTTATTTATATAAGCTTTGCTTTCTAATCTCTTTATTCTTTTTCTTAAAGCTTCATTTTCTGCTTTGACTATGGTATTTTCTTTCAAAACTTCAATAAAATTTTCAATTTTTTGTTTTTTTCTAAAAAAAAAAGAAAAAAAAACTTAAAATAATTTTGTAAACTCACAAACAACAAACATGGAGCATGTTTAACTTTACGCTAACAAAAAAAACCACGTAGCTATACTCCCTGGCTCAGGGAGTTTATAACTCCCTAAATCAGGGAGTTAACTCCCTAAAACAGGGGTTTTTGTAATTCAAAATTTTTGTAAAATGTTTTTCTCAACCTCGAAAACCCCCAGGTAATGTAAAAAGCTTATTCTGAAATATATTTTTCCTTATTATTCTATATGCCTTTATCGAAATTATTCTAAGTCCCTATACTCAAAATGTTCTAAACCCCTAAATCTTAATAATTCTAAGTCCCTAAACCTGAAATATTTTAAGTCTGTAAATCAAAATTATTTTAAGTCCCAAGGCCTGAATTATTGTAAGTCCCTAAACTCAAATTATTCCTAGATAGTCCCTAACAGAAATTTATTCTAAGTCCCTAAACCCAATGTATTCTTTGTCCCTAAATTCAAATTATTCCTAGATATTCCCTAAATCAAAAATATTTTCAGTCACTAAACGTAAATTATTCTACGTCCCTAACTTAAAATTATTCTAAGCCCATTTAACCCCCCCCCCCTTAATGACATGCTTGAAGTACCCCCCTGCTTATAAACATGTTCCAAGTTAAAAAAAATTATTTTATAACAACAAATTAAAAAATGTATTTAGGTAAAAAAAAATAAACCCACTTTATATTCACTGAGTTATCAAATGATCTACTATCCAATAAATGACCAGTGTAATTTAATGTAGAAGATGAGTTACAAGTAGCTGAACATTCCGAGGCAATACTAAAAAATATAAATAAAAAAAATTATATATTTCAGTTAAAAATGCATGCACATTCAGAAGCTTACTTTTTATCTGTAATGTTTTTATTAAAGTCATTTTTCTTTGTAGATTCTTCATATTGTGAACTGATATTTCTGGCCACTTCAAATTTTCCCCTAAAATTTACAAAAAATTTATTTTTAGGTGTTTTATAAATTTAAGACTTTTGGGATGATTTTAAATTTTATATTTGTACTTTATTTAAGCAACATTCATTAATTAAATATATTTTTTATGATTTATGAAGTCTTCAATAATCATTTAGTATTATTTATAAAATAAATTATACAAATTTTATAATTATTTAAAAGAAAAATTCTTTAAATAAATTGACTAAAGTAATACTGCATCTTGAAAAATAAAAGCTAATGGCAACTAAACCATCACTTTTTTTTAGACTATTTTTTATTTTTAGATCTATCCCATAAAGTTAATTTTCTGTAAGATAGACACTATGTTTAGTGTAAAAAACTAACTTACCTTTTATAAGAAATAGATTCAGAATCAGGTGTCTTGACAAAATAATTATGATCTGACTCGACAAGTCTTTCATTATATGAATTACTTTTACTAACGATTTTCTCTATCAGACTAAAAAAAAAGTAATGTTTTATTTACTCGTATCAGGAAAGTTTATAATAAAAAGAATAAGCTTACTTTTTATTATTAATATCTTGACTAAGAACTTGAAATATACTTTCAGGAATCATATCCAAGTTTTGAGAGGGTACTGCATTTTCAAGCAATGTCCTACTTTTTTTGGTGTATAGCCTTTTGGCAAATCATTTAAATAGGCTGGTCTTGGAGCATAATCTGATTCACAAAAATGCTCTGAACACACTCTGACTAAAAAAACATTCATAGAAATTATTTAAAATTTATAATGTACAGTTATTATACAGGGTGTCTCTTAACTACGCAATAAAATTTTGTCCACATATAGATATTATCAAGGTGAGCAAAAAATGTCAAATAACCATACGGTCTATTATCAATATTTTCGCCATAATTAATTGATAAAGTTGGTCAACTTCAACCAATGAAATTCTTTAAAAGAGATGGGCATCTTTAAAAATTTTTTTGTTGTTTTTATTCTATTGTTCTATCTTAAAGATGGACACGCCCATAGTGTTTAGGATATAATTTGTTTAAAAAAAAATACTAATACATTTAAATAAAACAAGTTTTACAAATACGAGATAAAATTTCTTCAAGTTAGAACAATAGAATAATAACGAAAAAAAAAATATTTATTTTTAAAAGTGTCCATCACTTTTAAAGAATTTCATTGGTCCATAACTTTATCAATTAATTGTGGCGAAAATATTGATAATAGACCATATGTTATTGGACATTTTTTACTTGTTTTATTGATATCTACATGTGGACAAAATTTTATTGCGAAGTTAAGAGACACCCTGTAGTATTTATTTTATTTCTTTAACAGAAACAAATATGTGAAAATTTTATTGGTTTTTGGAGTACTGACTATAAATAGAAAACTAATGTTACTGTTAATATTTTAGAAAATAATTAAATTTTATAAAAATGTTTAAATAAAATATGATGCATAATACACCAGCATCATATTAAATAATTTGTAAATATGTCTTTTACTTACGATTTTTAAGGTTATTTGCTTTAACTTTACACAAATCTTTCCATTTTTCTTTTAATTCATGATTTTTTGGAAAAGAAAAAAATCTTATATTTTTTTCATCACTAATTTTGCTTTTACAATTCTTCACACAACACGAAAGAACCATAATTAAAATTAAATTTTTTTAAAATTTTATGTAAACATAAACAAACGTTTGCATTTATCATAACAAATATGGCCGTCGCTTGAGGATGCGCAAAAAAAACGTATTTTAGTACCCCCTCTTCGTTCTGCCTTTTAATATATGTGCCTTGGTTTTAGTGTAGACTAATATAGTGTTCGTGGACAAGATATTTTCTGTTCAGGAGGAAAATCAAAGACAAAAAATTTGTATTTATTATTTCCTTTCGTCGCTAACATGAGAAACATCAAAGTAAAAAAAAATCTCAATATTTAACTCACTCATAAAAAACTTCTTTATCAAAAGTAATGTTATATATGAACACATTTTTACTTAAAATTTTTGAGTGCTCTGAAAAAAAAAAATTGTGCAAATTTCAAAATTTTTTAGAAATAGTATATTTTAACCCCAGGCAGCAAAACTAAAGAATGCCCCACACCACGCATAAACTGCGATCTAGGGCATTCTTTTTTTACGGCCGAGGGCAAAACATAATTTTTCTTGTTTAGTGACAAGAAAACACGTATTTTCGAATTTCCCCGTGGCCAGGAAATACTCGCTTTCTAGCCGCTGAAAAAAAATTACTTTATCTTATCCATATTGTAAAAAAAAAATAATTTATGACTTGTACACACCTTCTCTTAAAAAATTAAAGCAATCCAAGAAAAAAAAATTTGTATTTGATACGTCCTTTCATAGCTAAAAGACTTAAAAATTTAAGAAAATAAAGAATTCTCTCTAAACTTGACCATGCACAAGCGAACTTAGTTTTGAACCTTTTACACCTTGCTTTAAAATATTTGAGTGATCGAAGACAAAAAAATTTATTTTTTACTTCCATTTATGGCCAAAATCTAAAATTTGTAAAAAAAAAAAAAAATTTTCTATAAACTCACTGTTGCTCTAGAAAACTTATTTTCGAACGTGTAAGCATCATTCCTTAAAATATCAAAGTGATCTAAAACAAAAAATTTTTGTTCGATACGTCCCTTGATACCTAAAATCGGATAATTTTGTTCAAAAAATTTAAGGCATTATACGCTGAAACCCGTGTTTATTTTAATTTTAATTGTGAAAAAATTATATTGTATACTATAGAAATATTTTTGTTTATAATATTAGTATATAGTGTAGTTGCAGCGCCCTATTTCGTAGTATATTTTTTGCTGATAGGTCCATGAAAATTACCATCGAGTATTTATGTTTTTTGGGTCACTGAATATGAATATTATATCCGTTTTAACCGAAAGTAGTACAGTTGCCCACAATTAGAATTTCGCGGTTTTTTTTGCCCAATATTTTTGCCCACCTAGGCGTAAAACGAGTGCAGAAATTTTTTTGCAAAGTTTTACGCACGGGAGGGCAAATAATTAAATTTCAGCAAAAGTATAAATTCCTAATAAATATAATATAACTTTTGAGCCATAAATGTTGTGAGATGAAATTTTATGGCCTAAGCTAAGTAAAATTTAATTTCAGCAAAATTATATTTCAAAATACTGATATTGATTAAATTAACAATATTTTTAAAACTTTAATAAATTAAAGTATCATTAAAACTAAATTAAGTCTTACTGTGGTTTCCTAATCTCATAAATTCATCTGAATCTGAACTTTTGGGGTACAGAAAAAAAGGGTTTTGATATTAAAATTTATTTAATTTCGTAATGGATCTACTTCTATTATATAATTAAACATTCGGCCCATAAATGTTGTGAGATGAAATTTTATGGCCTAAGCTAAGTAACATTTAATTTCAGCAAAAGTATAAATTCCTTATAAATATATTATAACTTTTGGGCCGTAAATGTTGTGAGATGAAATTATATGGCCTAAGCTAAGTAAATTTTTATTTCAGCAAAAGTATTACTTCCTAATAAATATATAATAACTTTTGGGCCATAAACGTTGTGAGATGAAATTATATGGCCTAAGCTAAGTAAATTTTTATTTCAGTAAAAGTATTAATTCCTAATAAATATATTATAGTTTTTGGGCCATAAATGTTGTGAGATATATGGCCTAAGCTAAGTAAAAATTTAATTTCAGTAAAAATACATTTTAAAATACTTATACTGATTAAATTAATGTTTTTAAAACTTTAATAAATTAAAGTATAATTAAAACTAAGTCAAGTCTTGTTGTTTCCTAATCACAAGTTATATTATAACTTTTGGGCCATAAACGTTGTGAGATAAAATTATATGGCCTAAGCTAAGTAAATTTTTATTTCAGCAAAAGTATTAAATCCTAATAAATATTAGGCTTTTGATATTAAAATTTATTTAATTTCGTAATGGATCTACTTCTATTATATAATTAAACATTCGGCCCATAAATGTTGTGAGATGAAATTTTATGGCCTAAGCTAAGTAACATTTAATTTCAGCAAAAGTATAAATTCCTTATAAATATATTCTAACTTTTGGGCCATAAATGTTGTGAGATGAAATTATATGGCCTAAGCTAAGTTATAATTTAATTTAAGCAAAATTATAAATTCCTAATAAATATATAATAACTTTTGGGCCATAAACGTTGTGAGATGAAATTATATGGCCTAAGCTAAGTAAATTTTTATTTCAGCAAAAGTATTACTTCCTAATAAATATATAATAACTTTTCGGCCATAAACGTTGTGAGATGAAATTATATGGCCTAAGCTAAGTAAATTTTTATTTCAGCAAAAGTATTAATTCCTAATAAATATATTATAGTTTTTGGGCCATAAATGTTGTGAGATATATGGCCTAAGCTACCCCTAAATAAGAGTTTTTTTATAACATTCATTTTTTGCAAAAATTAGTTGCCAATCACTTTTAAAACTTTTATAAACATTAAAAATTGTGAATTTTCATGAATTTAAAGTAGAAGAAAAAAAACTGACCCTATTAAAACCCAAAGTACCTCTGAAACTACCCTTAAAATTCTAAGGCTTATTTGCATGTGCAACTCAATTTCTTTGAGTAGTTTCAGAGTTACTATGGGTTTTAATAGGGGCAGTTTTTATTTTTCTACTTTAAATTCATGAAAATTCACAATTTTTAATGTTTATAAAAGTTTTAAAAGTGATTGGCAACTAATTTTTGCAAAAAATGAATGTTATAAAAAATCTCTTATTTAGGGGTAGTTTTAAGTACTAAAGGGGTGAAAATTCAAATAATCAGAAATTCTTGCCGTATTTTTCGGTGAATACGCATTTTTAGGAACTGAATGCCGCAAACCGCATCAAAATTCATTAAAACCTCGCTTAAAGCTAATTTTTTTCCGCTTTTTTTTTCTGAATCAGTGTGTGCCGGCGTTAATGGATTTTAAATCATTTTTGCATAATTAAAAAGAGACAAATATAAAAAAAGCTAATTTTATTTTTTTTATAAATTTTTTTTTTGTTAGAATATATAATTATCCCTTAATAATTAAAATATTGGGTAACATGATTTTTTTGTTTTGTCAATGAAATGGTTGGTAACGATGCAAAAATTACAAATATTCGCTTAATTATTATAAAAAGATAGGAGTATTTACCAGAATTTATAATAATTTCTTATAATTTATTTTCTCAGTATACTTCTTGCATTTGACCAATCTTCCGCAACAATGATAATAGTAATAATAATAATATTTTGTAATAAAAAAAATAACCATATTAATTGCTTCAAGATTTTAACTTTATTTAAATTATTTCTATTAATCACAAAATAATAAATTATTTAATTCTATAAATTGTTTGATTCTTTAAAAAATGCCAATATAACTTTTAAATCTTAATTTTAAAATGCAAACATAACCATTTAATATTTTTAGGCTGTTTATTATTGTTTATAATTTCATTAAGCTGCATACATAAATAAACATAGCAACGAGCAAAATAATCCAAGGAAGTCAAAAAGAGGCAAGATTTCCATCACTCTTTCTTGTGTGTTATAATTTATATAAAAATAAATAAAAAAATTGTGATCGGATACAAAAAATTACTATAAACTAAATTTCTAAAACTTGTACTCTCATTAAAATAAATTAGATATGTCCAAAACGAAAAATGAATTTGGTGTTTTATGTAATTTTTTGTGACGAATATTTTGGAGAAAAAAATTTTCAAAAAATTAATTATCAGATTTAAGATATCGAGTAAAAATCATAATTTCAAATATAAGTAATTTCATGGAAATGAATGAGATATTACATCCAAATTAAAAAAAAAAAAGTATTTTGAGATTTTTTTAATAAACAAATTTTTGGAAAAAAAAGTTAGGTATTCATTCGATAATTGTTTTGAAATATCACTGGTTACAATATTTTAAAATATTAGTATTTTAATAGAATTAAATGAGGTATTACACCAAAAAAAAAAATAAATATTGCAATTTTTTTTATATTTTCTTTTTTTTTAATTTTGAGAAAAAAATTTTGAAAAAATTCAGTATCAGTTCCAAAAAATTACTGTAAACGAGGTTTTTAAAACTAGTACTTCCATGGAAATAATTTAGGTACCATGTCCAAAAAGAAAAAAAAGTTTCGTATTTTTTGTATTTTTTTGTGAAAAAAATTATAGAAAAAAAATTTTCAAAAAATTAAGTATCAGATTGGAGATATCAAGTAAAAACTATACTTTCAAGTTTTAAGGGGAAACCTCAGTCTTATCATACTTAAATGAGTACCTCTTATCGGTAAGACAGAAAACGTTAATAATAATAATAATAACTTTTTACAAAAATATCGGGGCAATATCTCGCATGGCACATGGCTTTCTATGTTAAAATAGATGATATTTTGTATCTTACGACTACGGCCTACGACACTACTTTAAAAAAAATATACAAAACAGTTTACTCACTTCTCAATTTTTTTTTGTCACATGCAACTTGATTTTTTTAATAAAATTTTTAAAATGTTTATAGAATAAGATACAAATATTTAATATTTTATCAATAAACAGTTTTTTGTTAATTTGAAATTAATTTTTTGGTTTCTCATAGAGGAACCATTGTGATCGGTCAAAATTTTTTTTTTGATGTTAATGATTAACAAAAAATTATTAATTTGATTATTAGTTTTTACTTACCAAATACTTTTTGTTAAAAATAAAATATCTTAGTATAAATCTCTTTACTACTTCCAGGGACAGTTTCTTGATAAACTATTGGTTTTGACTTAAGTTAATCTGAAAGCTGATTAAGATTTGAACTGGACTGACGTGGTGACTTTTTTTTTATTGATCTTTATTTCATACATCTTTAATTACCTATTTTAAGCAAATAGATTATTTAAATATATTTATTTTATTTTGAATTTTCGTTTAAAAGTCTATTGCGAAAAATCACTAATATTATTCTATTAAATATTATTTAATATTATTCTTTAATATTATTCTATTTTTTTTTTTAAATAAGGTCAAATACTTGAGAAAATAGGGTGAAATACTATGTTTGCTGTGAGTCTAATTTTTTATGTTTTTTGGTTTTGGTTTTACCTTAGCAGAATTTCTCAAAAGAATCTTGATGTTTGATTTGCAGCTGTTGGAGAGGAAAAATGACTTCTTTGTTATTCTCTATTTGTATGTGAATGAAAATGAACATTTTTTGAGCTTGTTAGAGTACTTGTACTTATACTGCTCGCCGAACGCTAGAATAAAATTAATTTAAAATTAATTTTTGTCAAGGTTTAAATTAAATTGATACAATAATATACGTACAGCTTTTTTCATTTCATTATCTCTTAGCCATTGCAAAAAACTTTCTCTAGCGATCCGCTCTTCAACAGCTTCATTTGTAGCTTCGCAATCAGTAGCCTTAATTTCATCTTCAAGCATTATCTTAATAAAGAATAATTTATTAGATTAAAAATCTAATACGATAATATAATTTTTGTTCTTACTTGATCAATATGCAATTCTTTGCACTGAGATTCAGCATCTGAAATTAAAGCTGTGCCAGGATTATATGGTGGTAAACCTGGACCAACTCCAATTGTTGCTTTATTTGGATCAACATTGCTATTGTAATGACTACCTCCTCGTTGATATCAGAGCCTAATAGGTTCGTTAACACTTTTTATAACTCTTATTTATTGGTTCTGAAAAAATAAATAATTTCCAAATTTAGTGATGTTAATATTGTTACATTCATTTGCAAAAGTACATATTTATAAATTTTTATTATTCATCAAACATCAAATTTTGATGCATAATTTAAAATCTATTTGAATTATACATGAATATTTTTCAAATATACAACTATGTGGGATACTACGACTAGTATATCCTCGTCTACGAGGATATACTAACTACGCAAATCAAGTAACATCATATGTAGAAATCTTTCTGTACAAATAGCTCTTGCATTTAAATTATTATGATAAAATATTTCCGTACCTTATAAATTGTAATCCTCATTGACTACTTGAAGCCATGGGCGGTGTGTACTGCCTTTGATGCTCTCTTTCAGTTCTCTATCAGCAATACCGTTAACATATTATTTATATTTGCTGAAATTACTTTGTACGAGCCAGCAGCAGTAAGAAGAATTGATCCAGGATCTTTTTGTACTCCATATTATCCTGCTAATGCATTACCACTTCTCACCTAATTTACAAAATTAAAATGAAAAAAAGAATAAAAATTAAATTTAAAAAAGGATATTTTTTTGATTTTACCTGATATGGACTATTTGAGAAAGCAATAGAACCAGCATTTTGTACACCTTGATGTACATCAACGTCAGAGTTATTTTCATTTTCACACAATCTTTTGTTGAATTTATTTTTTTCGTTAAAAATATTTCATTTTTTTATTAATGTATTTTTAGGATATTTCATTTATACGCTTTTTAAATTGATCTCCATAAACTTGATCAGCAACTTTCCTAAAAAGACAATCATCTTCTCCAATTTTTTTCATAATAAATCCCATTTTTCAAACCATCTATCACGCTAAAATATAAAAACAATAAAATCAAAAAATGTTTTATTTTTTCATTAACTACAAAAAAATATTAACCTCTTGCCATTCAGAATGAGATTATTTCCAATGCCACCAATGTATTTATCAGCACTATTGTAACCAGTCAATTCATCAGCATTTACCATATTCAAAAGACATTAATAACATTGTTATACATCGTAATGTTTGTTTTTTTATCTAAACTTTAACTATTTTATAAATTTATTTTTTAGGTATAACCTTAAAAAAACCGAATCATCACGTGTAGAGGTACACGTGTTTTTTTTTTTTTTTTTTTTTGGGCCCCGTCAAGAAGGGGCCTTTTTCGTAGGACGAGGAGAATGCATTTACTTATACCATACACGCGTACTGTATGGTTATGTGGGACTCAACCTCAAATTTGTATCTGGGGTTGCCCAGATATACACAATTGAGGAATTACAATACCCACTAAACTCCCCACCCTCCTGCATTTATGACAATATCATAGAATTCGGACCGGGACTCCCTGTTTAGGTATTACTTCGGTCCGGAAACAATGCAGCCCAGGCATTTCTTCGCCATACCCTGTCAATAAAGGAGGAGATTTTCCTACGAGAGGAAACCTTCCTCCTTTTTTCCAATCAGTGTCGCCCGTACGTACTCTGCCACACTGTACCAGTTAGCGGCACTGCGCAGCATTTCCGGGACGACTACTTCCGGCCTCCATTCATCGAAGGGCGGTCGCCCTTCAGCGAAGCGAGGACACCCAAAAAAGGTGTGCTCAGCGGTATCTAGCTCGCCCGGGCAATGCAAGCATTCCGGAGATGTCACCTTGCTCCACTTGAAAAGCATATCGCGGAAATAACCGTGACCAGTTAGGAACTGTGTGAGGTAGAAGTCTACCTCTCCATGATCACGGTTCATCCAGCTTTCCAAATCGATGATAAGGCGGTGCGTCCAACGTCCCCTCGGGTCACCATTCCACCTATACTGCCAACATTCCATTGTGCGGGAGCGAGCGCGAACGGAAGCTACGTCGCGCTCTTCTTCCCCACGGTTATAGATCGCCTGCCTTTCCAAGGCAAGCAGGTCGATGGAAATCACCCGAGCCACCACCTGGATCGCTGGCACTGATACTGTCTTGTACGAGCAAGCGATTCGAAGTGCCCCCTGCCTCTGTACTGCCTTTAGTTTCTTGCAGTACTTTTTTATGCGGACATTGTCCGCCCACACCTCTGCACCGTAGAGCAAGATGGAGTTAACTGTCGTCATCAACAGCCTCCTCTTCTCAGATCTGTGACCGCCGATGTTCGTCATTAGCCACGAGAGGGACTTTGTCACCCGGCCAGCCTTTTCACAGGCCTGCTGGAATTGTCTATTGTAGGTCAACTTGTTATCCAAGAAGACCCCCAAATATTTGACCGATGGTTTGGTCTGGATCATAAGGGGATTACCTCCGTCATCAAAGCTGATGCCGAATATGGTATCAACCCTTCTCCGGGTCAGAAGGACAATCTCCGTTTTCGGGACTGCCAGTCTTAGTCCGTGATCCGACATCCAGCTATTGATAAGGCGCATGGCCTCATCCAAGGTATTCTGCTGGTCCTCTGGCTCTCGAGCTGTTATGGTTAGAGCAACGTCATCCGCGTATCCGATCATGGAGCATCCATCCGGGAGCTCAATCTTTAGCAAGCCGTCGTAAAAGGCATTCCACAGATCAGGACCCAGAACTGAACCCTGCGCTATGCCTGCGCTTAATACTTTACCTCTTGTGCCATCGAGCGTGTCCCAGCGCAGGTATCGGTCCCAGAGGTAATCTCTGAGTATATTTCTCAGATAATCCGGAACTCTGAATACCTGCTCGAGGGAGTGCAACATATCGTCCCACTTAGCCGAGTTGAATGCGTTTTTCACATCCAACGTGACAAGCAGGACGTCCGGTTTAATATCCAGCCGCACTTGTCTGGCCCTCATAACCACCTTCACGACCTGCTCGATGGCACCGATCGTGAAACGCCCCTCACGAAAGCCGTGTTGGTCGTCGCTAAGGTCACCCGCTTCCCTAATTGCTTGCCGCAATCTTCCTCTGACCATGCTCTCCATCACCTTGCCAATGGTATTTAACATACACAATGGTCTGTAAGATGATGGAGATCCTGGTTCACCCTTTCCCTTGCTTATCAGAGCCAGACGGGCCACTTTTCAGTCCCTTGGAAAGGCGCCTGCCACGAGGCACGCGTTAAACATGCCAAGCAGGAGACCAGGGATTACCTTTGCAGGAGGGTAATTCTTGTTTCCCGTTTTATAGTATTTTGTAATTTTCTGTCATACCGACGTAATGTTATTTAAATGGAGTTGGTATGACAGAAAACTATAGAATACTATAAAACGGAAAACAAGAATTACCCTCCAGCCGCCTTAAGGGCTTCCGCGGGTATTCCGTCTGGTCCTGGCGCTTTCCCATTTTTCATTGACCTAATTGCCTGAAGCATCTCCGCCTCGATGAATAGCGGAACTTGCTCCCTCGGGACATCCAAAGCAGGGTGTTGTTGGTTTGGATGATCCGGGAAGAGAGCGTCCACTATTCTTTTGGTCGTTGCTTCATCCATCGTGTTGTCACATCCGGACTTAAGTTTGCCCATGACAACCTTATATCCCAGGCCCCACGGGTCGCTGTTGACATCATCTCTTAGGGACCGAAGACAGCGCGCCTTGCTGAGGCGGATAGCTTTCGCCAGCCTATGCTTTGCTCCCTTGTACTCTTCAGAGCGCGTAACCAGCTCTGGGCAGCCATGCGCTCTTTGCCGTCTTCTGCGTGCGCCGTGACAGACCCGTCTTAGCTCCGCAATTTCTTCATTCCACCAGTACACGCTTCTTTTACCCTTCCAGGGCCGTTTACGCGGCATAGAGGCATCGCAGGCTCCCCTCAGAAGAGCAGTTACCCTCTTGACAAGGGTCTCTGCCTCTCGCGGGGTGGTCGGTCCTCCATGCCAGGCTGGGATAGACGAGAACTCTTCGCGAAGATAATCCACAAATCTGACCTCGTCCATCTTTGACACATTCCAGCCTAGTGGGCGCTTTTTGTACGGGGGCCGATTAGCAACCCTATCACGCACTTTGAAGGTGATGTAATTATGCCACCCACTCTTCCTGCCAGCCCGGCCGAGGCAAAAGTGACATCAGGGATCGATTCGCCAAAGCCTGGCCTTACGTAGGTTGGATTGTTCCCAGAGTTCATGACCACCAGATCAGTTCTAGCAGCCATCTCTAGGATCAACGTTCCCCTACGGTTCGTGGTTGGCATTCCCCATTCCACGGCCCTGGCATTTAAGTCCCCAGCAAATATGATATTGCCAGAGACTTCCCTTATCGTTTCCTCCAATGAGGCCAGCTTTGCGGTGAACACCCCAATAGTGTCATTCGGTGACAAATAACAACTAATGAAAGTTGTATCACCGCACTTTGCCCAGACGTGGCAATTGCCTTTTCCATGTCGTGACATAGACGTTTGAGCACGACCTCGTAGCCATATAGCGCACCGGCCTGTGTCATCGGTTAACCAGAATTGCTGGTTCCTATTGCGAAGCGGCTCGGATAGCAAGACGACGCTAGAGTCTGTCTCGCCTGCGAGCTGATCGAGCAAAAGGTCAGCAAGAATGGTTTTGTTCATATTCCCTTGCAGGACTCCGAACATTACCGATGACACTTTATCTTCCTTGCAGTAAGTGCCTCCCGATAACACTTACATGCTCCGCATCCTGGAAGGTGGTCGGTCTTGGCCTTGTCAGCTCTTTCCCTGCAGAGGAAGCATTCTGCCTTTTCCACAGGACAATTTTCTGACTTGTGGCCTTGAACGCCACATTTAAAACACGCAAATTTTCGGTCCATGCCCTTACATGACCACTGGTTGTGTTCGAAACCAAGACACTTAAAGCACCGTGTAACCTCGGCTCTTAAGCGCACTTGCCAATTAGACCAGCCATTATTTAGCCGGCCTTTTTTGGTCAATTTTAGTGCGGCGGCTTCTGGTAGGTCTACGACCGCCATATCAGCCTTAGTGCCCTTAGCCTTGAAGATGGCGAATTTTATGTCGTCATCGTTCTGCAGCTTGGTTGCCTCCTTTATCACCTGCCTCACTTCGTCGCTACCAGTAGTACCATCTAGGCTTCTGATCTCCACGGTTAGGTGGGGAATCAGTTCCTTGACTGTACTTTCTGGGCCTGCGACCGTCTTGACAGCGTCTAGTAGTTTTTGCCGGTCTTTCGACGAGCTCAGCTCTATTAGGACGCTCCCATCCTGGGTTTTCTGGATTCGGTGAACCTCAGTCCCTGAATCTTTTAGTTGGACACCTCTTTTGATCTCCAAGGTACACGTGTTATGTTAGACATGTAATTGTAACGTAAATAAATGTTGAAATACTAGTGAGAAAATGGCGGTTCTGCTAACTAGGTGTGGTTAATACCTAGTAATTATTCAAGCGCGGGAGTGACAATAAATTTAAAATATAATTACAAAATAATAAAAATTTCTTTAAAAATTATTATTTTATTTTACTTAAAATAATTAATAATTATGTAATATTTTTTAAAGTAAAGAAATTAGGTGTTACATCCAAAAAGAAAAAAATTTTGGTGATTTGTTTATTTTGCAGTGCAAAAAATGTTGAGAAAAAAAATTTCAAAAAATTAGATTTTAGACCCGAAAAATTGCGTAAAAACGATATTTTTAAAACTAATACTTCCATATAAAATAATTAGGTACTACGCGAGGTATTACGTCTAAAAAGAAAAAAACAGTATATTTACGGCTCGAATCCAGAAAAGTAAATTTAGTGCCCAAATCGCAGTTTACCAACCTCGGCTTCGCCTCGGAAGGTAATTTATGTGCGATTTGGGCCATTCTTTATTCATGGACAAGGGCCATATAAAATTTTTCTGGGCAGTAGCGAGAAATCCTGATTTTCTCGGCCGCGCAGCGTGGCTGGTCCTACTTTCGTAGCTCCTGTCCAGAAAAAAATTTTTCTTTTTTATTTTTAAATAAAGTTTTCAAAAATTAATTAACAGATTCGAGAGTCAAGTAAAAATATATATCTATGTTTCTAGATTTTAAAATTTTCATTTAAAAAATGAGGTAGGGTCAAGGACGAGGTGGTGAACATCGATTTATAATTATAAAAATTTATTATTATAAAAATTTATTATTTATTATTATAAAAATTTATTTTATTTGTATTCTACTTTCTACAGGTTTTTCGTAAAATAAGAATTATTTTTTCAATAAATTATTTATTTACTTAAAAAATTATTAAGGAAGCAAAGCAAAGCTCTTGTAAAAAAAATAAAATAAAAGGAACAGACTTTCTTAAATCTGGCAGAATTTTGGCCAGAATTTCAGGGATCATACTTTTTTGTCTCCGAAGCTAAAAGATCTGTATAAAATTCTGAAATTTTTGATACGCTGTTAGAAAAAAGAAATTAAAAAAAAAAAATTTCTTAAAAAAATTAATTATAATATATTTAATATTTAGCTCTCTCTCTCTCAAAGTACTTTATTTTTTTTAATTTGGATGTAATACCTCTTTTATTTCCATGAAAGTACTTATATTTGAAAGTATGGTTTTTACTCAATATCTCGAATCTGATAATTAATTTTTTGAAAAATTTTTTCACAAAATTTTCGTCCCAAAAAAATACAAAAAATACCAAATTATTTTTTCTCTTTGGTCGTAGTACCTAATTTATTTCTATGAGAGTACTAGTTTTAGGGTAATTCCATGGATAAAACGCACAAAATGATATGCCAGGTCTCCAAAATAGGAAATTTGGTTTTTTTTCGATAAAACAACTTAAAAATAGATGATTTCCCGAATTTGAAGGTTTTCTATAAATTTTGAGGGGTGCTATGCTGATTTAAAGTTTTTTGTCAAATTTCTCTCCTTAGCCACCATTTTTGAAAATCTCGTAAAAAAGCTCTAAAAAACGTTAAAGAAAGAAAAAAAACTAGGTTTTCGATGTAAATTTTGATGAAAAATTCGAATTTTCAGTCAGATTTTTCCTAATCTATGTCAATTCGCGGGAAAATTCAAATTTGTGTTAAACTTTAAGTGAAATTAACTCAAAAGTTTCCCGCTAAAAAAAAAATTTTTGTTCTCAAAATCTTCCAAAATTGCATATATTTTCCTGAAAAAAATTTCCCGAGAGTAATTTTTGTTTTAAGCGAGTAATACCGATTTTCGTTTTTTTCAATTTTGACTTGTTACTTATTTTGTTGATTTACCGCTAAGTCACGTGACCAAAAGAAAATCTGACCAAAAATTTGAATTCTGCGGGAAATTTTACAAGGGTATAGTAATTTTGGTATCCTTTGAATGATACATCTCAATTTGACAATTTAATTAAAATGGTTTATTAAAATATAGAAAAAATGAAAATTTATAAAATGGGATTTTCTTGATTTTTTTACATTTTTAGCCTAAAAATCTTGTAAAATCTAAAAATAAAAAGACTTCTTTTGGAAAAAACAAAAGTTATGTCTATTATTTATAAAAAATAAATTTTTTTAAGTTTAGATTTTATTTTCTATCAAAATGTCTATAAATAGTTAGAAATGTACCCAAAAATCAAGAAAATCCCATTTTATAAATTTTCATTTTTTATATATTTTAATAAACCATTTTAATTAAATTGTAAAATTGAGATGTATCATTCAAAGGATACCAAAATTATTATACCCTTGTAGAATTTCCCGCAGAATTCAAATTTTTGGTCAGATTTTCTTTTGGTCACGTGACTTAGCGGGAAATCAACAAAATAAGTAACAAGTCAAAATTGAAAAAAACGAAAATCGGTATTACTCGCTTAAAACAAAAATTACTCTCGGGAAATTTTTTTCAGGAAAATATATGGAATTTTGGAAGATTTTGAGAACAAAATTTTTTTTTTTTAGCGGGAAACTTTTGAGTTATTTTCACTTAAAGTTTAACACAAATTTGAATTTCCTCGCGAATTGACATAGATTAGGAAAAATCTGACTGAAAATTCGAATTTTTCATCAAATTTTACATCGAAAACCTAGTTTTTTTTCTTTCTTTAACGTTTTAGAGCTTTTTTACGGGATTTTCAAAAATGGTGGCTGAGGAGAGAAATTTGACCAAAAAACTTTAAATCAGCATAGCACCCCTCAAAATTTATAGAAAACCTTCAAATTCGGGAAATCATCTATTTTTAAGTTGTTTTATCGAAAAAAAACCAAATTTCCTATTTTGGAGACCTGGCATATAATTTTGTGCGTTTTATCCATGGAATTATTATTATTATTATTATTCTCTTTATTTGCCTGGCAAAATATGGTACACTCTTTTACATATAAGTAGTAAATCAATTAAAATATAATATATACAATACAAAATAAATAAATAGAAAATATAATTTATAGTTTATAAAAAAAAAATAAAGTATTTGGTAAATATATCAATAGCACAAAGCATTAAACTTAATAAGTCAGAATATTCCGTCAATAAAATAATATAAAATTGGATGATTTGTGTTAAGTATCATCGGTCTTGTATAAATACTGCCTTATACTTCTCTTAAACCGTGAATATGAATGAATGTCACGTATGCAGGGAGGGATGTTATTCCAGAAGTGGGCATATTTGATTTGGAATGAATTTATACCCCAGTCAGTTATTATGTCAGAGGGGATCTTTAAATCCTTACGAGGACCGCGTTGTGGCTTGTCCGATTACCCTTTAGAAAGTTCGTTTATAGTAATTTTTTGGATCTGATACCAACTTTTTTCAAAAATTTTTTCTCAAAATTAGAAAAACAAAAAAATTAAAAAAATTGCAATATTTTTTTTTTTTTTGGTGTAATACCTCATTTAATTTCATGAAAGTACTAATATCTGAAAATATTGTAACCGGTGATATTTCACAAGCATTATCGAATTAAGACCTAATTTTTTTTCCAAAAATTTTTTCATCAAAAAATCTCAAACTACTTTTTTTTTTATTTTGGATGTAATACCTCATTTATTTCCATAAAAGTACTTATATTTGAAAGTATGGTTTTTACTCAATATCTCGAATCTGATAATTAATGTTTTGAAAAATTTTTTCACAAAATTTTTGTCCCAAAAAAATACAAAAAATATCAAATTATTTTTTCTCTTTGGTCGTAGTACCTAATTTATTTTTATGAGAGTACTAGTTTTAGAAAGTTCGTTTATAGTAATTTTTTGGATCTGATACCAACTTTTTTCAAAAATTTTTTCTCAAAATTAGAAAAACAAAAAAATTAAAAAAATTGCAATATTTTTTTTTTTTTTTGGTGTAATACCTCATTTAATTTCATGAAAGCACTAATATCTGAAAATATTGTAACCGGTGATATTTCACAAGCATTATCGAATTAATACCTAATTTTTTTTCCAAAAATTTTTTTATCAACAAATCTCAAACTACTTTTTTTTTTATTTTGGATGTAATACCTCATTTATTTCCATAAAAGTACTTATATTTGAAAGTACGATTTTTACTCGATATCATTGATTTTCATTGATTTTAGTAAAATTTTCTGATAAATCCGACAATTGAATAAAAAATTTCCGGAACTTAAACTTTAACAAGAAATTGAGTTATATAAAAACACTATTCAGAACTCAGAATTAGTATATCCTCTTAGTAATAGGGACTTCCTGTTTGGACCACGTATTTTTAGCCATCCTTTTATTATAAAAAACTTATTACCGGCTCACAGTGTGGTAAAATGGACAAAAATCGTTCTTGGAGTAAGTTTTTGAGCTATCGACTTGAAACCTATTTTGAACCGCTTTAAAATTAGCCGGCTTTCGTGCATCACTGCGGATTTTTCGAAATTTTTATTTTTAATTAGCCTATTTACACGATTTCACCCTATTCATTTATCGAAATTTTCACTTCCTACATTTTTTGCACTCTAAAACAAACGGGAAATTTTTTTCTGTTAATCCTGCATTATATACATAAAATTTAAAAAACATTTTTAAGTCAAAAAATATTCATTTATAATTTTTGCATATTTTAAAATCTCGCATAAAATGCATTTTTAGTAAATAGGCTAGTTAAAAATAAAAAATTCGAAAAATCCGCAGTTAGACACGAAAACAGGCTTATTTTAAAGACGTTCAAAACAGGTTTCAATTCGATAGCTGAAAAACTCAGTCCAAGAGCAATTTTTTTCCATTTTGCCACACTGTGCGGCTTGTGTAAACACAACCTAGATGCATTGAACATGTTTACTTCCAGCTGAGGACTAGGTATAATACAAATGTTACTCTACATTACAATACAATTTTCTAATTTTATAATTTGTAATTATTACCTTACTAGCTGTTAAGATTCTAAACCCAAACTATTTTGATTCCCTAAACCTGAATTATTCCAAGTCCCTAAATTGATATTATTCTGTCAAGCTTAGAAATATTCGTTTAATAATTTTTAAAAAATATTGAAAATTTTGTAATTTAAATAACTAAAACTTTATTTGATTAAATATATTCATTTTTTAAAATGATAACTTTGACAAATATAATCTCTCGCTTATAAAAGAGATCAGACAAAACACATTTTGCATCAAATGTTACTTTGTTTTTTATTTTCAAATAAAATATTCAATTTTTAAGAGGCTGGTATGACGAAATTAATTGGTATAAGGCTGTTTTGAAAAAATATTAACTTTGGTTGACAAAAATTAGTTTAACTTCGCAAATATTTTTGAATTTTGCATCCTTGCCAACACGGTAACTCAAATTGTAATATATACGGATGTTTTTCACGGGAACTGTATATTTTTTTATGGTTTATGGCTACTTGTTTTAAAAAAAATTTTTTTTATATTTTCAAGTTTTTCAAAGTACAAATACCTAAAATTTTCAATGTTACTAGTTGTTTTTAGAAAAATTATTTGGAGAATTAAAAATAATTTACAAAATTTTTCATATTTAAGTAATTTATTTGTTAAGTTTTCAAATTATTGGCTTACAATTGACTAAATTGATAATTATAATTATATTTTACAAAAATAATTATAAAATTTTACAAAATAATTATAATTTACAAAAAGTATTTTAAGCAATAAAATATGATAAAATTAGTTTTTAATAGGTTCTTTAATTTTCTAGATTTAAAACAAGCTTAAATGAGAATGAGATTTATTTTTCTTTTTATTAATTACAGTTGTTACTTTATTTCTGCTAAAAAATATTGTTCTGGATAAAATAAGAAACATAATTTTTTTTCTAATTGTTAATTCGTAATTCACATTTCAACTATTGGTAATATTTTAATGCTTAATTTTTATCATTTATTTACAATTTTTTAATCTTAAATGTATTTAAAAAATTATTGACAACAAAATTTTGCTGACCGGAAACTAATAACAAGACATACAAATTTTTTTTTATTGGAGACTTCTCGTCAAAAATAAACTTTTGAGTAAACTTCTGATATACAGCTACTTCAAATCGTTAATGTACATTAACAACGCTACATTAGCAGAGGAATTGTTTTTGACATAGAAACTTTTTGTATCATAATCATCATACTGTATCCAATGATTATCATCATAAATAAAAGTTACGTAGTGATTTCCATTTACGTGAGAAACTAGGCCAACTAGTTTAAATTCTTTTTGAAACAACTTAAGTTTTAGTGGCGTATTTTTTAATTTGGAATTAGATAGCATACTTTTTCTATTGTCATCAACACCTACTTCTATGAAAATGTAATTGCCTTTTCTTACCGTCGTTTCAATTTCATCGGAACTTTTACACCTTCTGCACTCTGATACAATATACTCTCTTAAAGTTTGATCTAAAACTTCTTGCAAATGAGATATATTTTTACCTTCTAATGCATAGCTGTCTATTTCAATAAACTTGCTGACTCGTTGGGGAGAAGTATGGTTACAATTAAGACATTTTTTTACTCTCGTTAGTGAGCCATAACGAAATACTTTTTGAATAACCTCAACTGGATTTGCCCAGCAGTCTATGCTTATAGTATTATCCTGTCCTCTGGCAACTCTCTGAGGATACTCTGGTGCGATTTTTGTAATCATATTCGTTCTTCTGTGATAATGGCTGAGCGTTATAGTTTTCTCTTCTATAATGTTTTGAAGTAACTCTAAAAACTCCGATCTTTCAACATCGAAACAATTTTTATTTCTCAGCATTGCAAAAATTGTCAAATGAATAACTGCGTCTAAGGCACAGCAATTCACCAATAACTTTTTTTCCGCTGTCCTGTATTTCATATAATCTAATTCAACTAATTTGTTACCGTTTCTCACGACTGGAACGTTGAAACCATACTTATTTACCATATTTTTTAAGTCTTTGCGGAACTTAAAAACTGCAACTTCGTTATCTTTGTTTTGCATTGATGTTGTTTTACTATTTTTTGGCTTGCGAATACTTTGTTTGCGTGGAATCCTCCCATCAAGATACTCCACAACAAAATGTTCCTCCCAGAAATCTCTTAATTTTGGAATTTCTTTTTCCACAAAATCACGGTCATAAGGAACTTTCACAAATTTAATATCTACAGGCGTATAAAGTGCAAAGATACAATATTTTCTCTGGGCACAATGTAACTGGAACTGTACCTGGTAATAATATGGATGTTTTACGTTCATTTTTTCGATATCATTTTTATCAAATATGTTTCTATGTCTCTGGCAATTTTCAAATAATTCAGCACAACTCCATTGGTATCCTTCATTTTTCTTGTCTGCAGTATATATGCATTTGACCTCTACTAAACCCTCGTCTCCTATCAGCCCATCGGGGGATGCACATAACCAAAACTCTTTCTCATCTATAAATGTGCCACAAGGTTCTATTTCAGCAAACTTACAATTATCGCTTAAATGTAAAAATTCTCTAAAATTTGACATATCATTTAATTGTACTCTTAAACGTGATATCGCAAGTATTTCTTTATTTCGACTATAGTTTACCAATTCTACTTTATCTAAATTAGGTGGATAAAGAATTCTTTTCAGTATACTTTCGTTTTCTGTTTCCGGCTTTTTCTTGCATAAAGCTGTTGATGCTGACAGCCTAGGAGAACGGATTTTTTGCCAGATTTTATTTGTACTTTGTCCAATTGATTCTGTTTGATTTGCTAATCTGTCTGCTTGTTCTTCCAACATTGTTTTTTTTAGTTTTTCTTTTTTCATTTGAAGTTGTTCGTCAGACATATCTGGGCGTAAAGACGAAGGGCCATAGTCTTTATCAGGACCACAAGAAGAAAATTTTTTTCCTCTACCATGCAATTGCCTGTATTCCCTTGTTCTAATATTTTTTTGCTGCCTTTTTAATTCCATTACCTCGGCAATCTCTGGCACATATTTATTATTGCTTTTACAAACCTCAGTAATTACAGATTGGTAATTAAATTGTATCACAGCCGCAACAACCCTTACATAGTAAGAGTCAGACATACTGTAGTTCACGCGCTTACCTGATATCATTTTTGCTATGATGTTGTTGGCAGATTCTACTAAATTTGTTGTTACCCCATATAGTATATCTTTTGAATGATCGGTAAAGTCCTCAATGTGTTTTTTAATTTCTTCAAACATGTTTAAATCTTCAAGACATCTTATCCAACTTGCATTTTTTCTCAAAACTGGAAAATGATCGCATTCCAAACCAGGAATTTCTTTGCATTTTTCGTGAGAACCAAACATGTGCTCAAGCATTTGTTCTATGCATTTTATTATTATTCTCTCTTTTTCTTTTTCATTTAAATGCAAAGTCTTTATACGTTCTACTTCTTTACTAACAATCACACGAAATTTACTTCCAATACCAAACACTTTGTCACGAATTTTCTTAAAACTTCCGTAATATTTATTGTAGGCCTCTTTGGGAATATCTTTCTTCTTTGACACGACTTTAAACTTATTACCCAGATTCCTGTATAATAGATTGGAACACTCAATCTTTGTAACATCTATTCCATAATCTTTGTAAACATTGAGGTCCTTGACAGTCTTATATGTACTGATATCACCATCTCCGACCATGACACTGTATATCAGACCATGCTCACTAATACTATTTCGAAAGCCCTCTGCTATAATATCTGCTTCCATAGCGGTAGAAGTCTGGTTACGCCCCCAGTTCTTGAAACAATCTAGATGATTTCCTTCTAAGCCATTTTTAATCTTGTCTGCACATTTTTTGCATGCTTTATTTCGAACTCCTGCCCATAGAATTTTTCCAGTTCGAGTTCCAATAATTAATGCTGCTCCGGAAAGGGAATCATACTTCCCACTTGCAAAACTTCTTATACCCCAAGACCCGTCAACCATAACCGCTATACAAGGTAACACTCTACCATTGTGCACTATAAACTCACCAGCTTTTATAGCCAATCTCGCTTCTTCCATAGCAGCTTGATTTATAATTTTATCATATGCTTTTTCGAAATCATCCACCATTTTACGTCTATCATCTCTATACGTATTTTCTGACATGATTGGTATATCCAGCCATGATAGAAATTCTTGGATATTACTAAACGGTATACCTGCAGTAATGCTTCCTGCTGCCATGCATTGATTCAGAGTATATGAGCTATCGTTAGTTGGATCTGTGACAAATTTTTTTGAGAAATTGCAAAAATCACAAACATAGTAAAAACTAGTTTTTAATCCATGATTCGTATACCGTTTAATCGATCTTTTAAATCGAAGACATTCACTTGATTCATAATGTTCTTCTTCGAACATTTGTATCTCTTTCATAAAATGAGGCATGTGAACTATTCTTCTTGTTCCTTTACACGATCTTCTTTAAAGTTAAGGTAACTTTTTGGTACAACATCCGAAATATTACAGTTTAAATCGTCATGAAAACCTTCGTCCCAATCATGTGAATTTCCTTTGCTATTTGTAAAACAATCATCTTCACTATCTGTGAAATAATCGTCTTCACTATCGGAGGCTAAATGATCGTCTAACGAATTTAAAATACTTGATGAATCACTGTTATTTTCTAAGCTTGTTAATAAGCAGTTATTTTCAGAAATATTCGAATTAAATGTTTGATTTGATCACTCCAAATCATAATTATCAGAAATAATCTCTTGATTTGTATCGATATGTGAAACAGGAATTTTATTGGAATCCCCTAAATTCTTATTTTTATACTGCAATTTTCTTTTCTTACTAGCCCTAAAAATTAAGAAAAAGTAATTTTTATGAAGTGCGCTTTATTCATTAAATTATTTTTGCCTGTTACACTAAAAAAGTTTTTCGTTTGCGCCAAGCAGAATCAACTTGCGGCATGCAGATTTTTTCCTGTTGCCGCAAGAGGATTCCTCTTATGGTTAAAGGATGGTTTTTTATTGAAATATAATCATTAAATATCATTATCATTAAATTTTTTATTGAAATTAAATTTTAAATTAAATTAAATTTTTTATTGGTTTTTTATTGAAATATTATCATTAAATATTTAAAATTGAATAAAAACTAAGCAGTGTTAATATAAGTGTGACACCAATATAAATGTATCATTAAATCAGACAAAAAAAATTCAAGGGATTTCAAATTCAAGTGATAATTTGGGTGTTCATGCTATACATGTATTTACTGAGGAATTTTTTTTTCTATAATTATATGAAGAAATCAAATTCTTTAGGAACCCTTTAAATTATATTGAAGATGTTATTAAAAATGATGCATTAAGTACAGGAAGAAGAAAGTTCTTATAATCAATTAAAATATTTTAATTTAGTAGTTAACTCAAATGATGATGTATCGCACAATTATGGTATTTGGGAATAGATAGGTATGATATACCTATATTTTTAAACTACTGGATATCTAAAAGAATGAAAGACTTTTTGAATTTAAAAACTATTAATATTCATTACTTATAAGAAGAGCGGGATAAGCTACCTACCATTAGTGAAAACGCCTTAAACAAAAGACCCTCAATTTCTATTCTTCCTAAATGAAGACACTTATTAAGTGTTTGCCTCTTTAGATAGGTGACAAAATCAGAGTATCAAGCTTGAGAGGCGTTGTTTGGAGTTATCATAATATACTGAAATGTAACTGGCAAAATATTTTTTCTCTGAAAGACTTTTTAAATATATATCCATGCGGATTCCTCCAACCACAAGAGGATCCCGCTTGCCGCAAGTGGAAAAGCTTTTTAGTGTACATAAAGCGTATTTACATATATAAAAAATTTTAAGCCGTTTCATTCAAAGTAAAGATCATGTGTAAAAAGAAAGTTTGATCTAGACTGGCTGGCAGTAAAATCAAAATTTTGATTCAGCGTAATAAAGGAATTCCAACATTTTTTGGTAAAAATCTTGGGTTGCGAATTGAAATTCGCAATGGAAATATAATAAAATTTAAATTTTATAAGGTAAGTAATATTTTCTGTAAAATTTTAATTTTATATTACTTTCTCAGAAATCCTAAGAAAACCATTAAAAAATCTCAAAAGGTATTTGTTTTTTTTACTGCAAATATCTTCCATAAATAACAGTTATTTTACGTACTCTTTTGAAATAATTTTAAATTTTACTTCTAACTTGTAACGGTAAAGGCGCTTTTTATAAATCTACTGGTAGTTAAAAATAAAAAATAATCGTCACGCAAAAATAAGTAATAATAGTGAATGAAGAAAGGACGATTACAGCCCTGGTACAAAATATAGCGCTAAATCAGCGCTTATTTTCAGCACTTATTTAGTGCCAAAAAAATAACTTAATTTTTATTTTTTTATTTTTTTGAAAAGCATTTTTGAGGGGAGCGTGGAGGGTGTTCTTTTAAAACGGCAGACAAGTTTTTCGAAAAAAATCTGAATGTTTAAAAGTAGAGAAACAACATAACTGAAGATTGTTTCGAGGGATTTTCAGGTAAACTGAGCTAGTATTTTATGCTTAAATTTTATAATTGAAATTCGCGGTCCCAAAACTAGCCAACCTACTCAATCGAAAAACTATTGTTTTTTTATGAAAAAAACATAAAATAAAATTTTTCATAAAAATGAACCCCTTCGGAGTAATAGCTTAAGTAAAATTGTGATTTTTGCCAAAAAAATTTTTATAGCTTTTTTAAATTATCCGGAAATCTGGTAGTATTAAAAAAAAAATTTATATTACAAATATTAATTATTACAGTTGACAAATAAAAACATATTTTTTTTAAATTTTTATACGATTAATACTTAAGAAGATATGGCCTGGCAAAAGTAGCTATATAATTAAAAATTAAGAAAACGGATCGTTTTGGTGTGAATATCTAGGAAACTATTGCTTCCACAAAAAAATGATAAGTATTATTTTGAAAGCAGACAAAAGTGGAAAAAGTCATAATGGTTTAATATTAGTAAAAAAAAAGTCATGGACAAAATAAACTTTTGTTCGTTCGCTCTAGCCTTCTAAGACTTGGTCTACACGAGTTTTTGTGTCACTGATTAAAAAAATTGAGTTTTTTTTTGTGAAAAAGTATCCCTTCACCCTTAAATTTATAACTAGAAATGCCAACATTTTCAGTCTTTGATTATTCTGAGATTATTTTTGTATTCTGAGACCCATAAATACTCAAATAGACATTTTAAAGTTGGAAAAACAGAGCTTTTAAAGAATTACATAGTTTTATGGGTGAAAGGGGTAATCAAAGAGCTAATTCACCCTCAAAATTGCCTTCAATTGCAATTCTGACATCATTTTTGGATTCTGTTAACCAAAAAACCCATGTACGCATTTTAGAACTAACCTTAATTATTGCTCCATTTCCAAAAAAAAATTACCTGTGTTAAAAAGGAAGATATTTTAATTTTTTCGAAAAAAATAGTCCCATTTTGGGTCCAAAAATTTGAAAACCTCCAGAATCAGTCTTCAACAATTATTTTTTTAAAAAAATTGGCCAATTTTGGGTCAAAATATTTGAATTTTAAAATTTTTAAATTAAGCATAAAATTCTAGCTTGGCCTACCTGAAAACCCCCCCAAAATAGACTTTAGCTATTATTTTTTTAATTTAAGTTTGATCGCTAGTAATTTTGACGACAATAGAAATCGATAAAATTTTTATATTATGATAATACACATAAAAATAAAATTTTAAGAAAATTGTCGTTTTCACTGGGAAAAAGTTTGATCAGGATAACCAAATTTTGGTTACTATCACCAAATATTAGCGTATCTATAACCAAATATTTTGTTGATCAATTCTTTACCAAATTAATTAGTCAAAATTACCAAATATTCAGTAGAAATAACTAAAATAATTTTTTAAGAAATATTAGGTTAAATATATCTTAAATATAATTTAAAATTGTAAAAAAAAATAATAAATTATTTGAATTATCCTAAAATAATTGTAAAAATACTAAAAAATATTAGTAAAAATTATCAACACACCAAAATGTAAATCTATGTTCTAATTTTAAGTTTATATTATCGCATTATAGATATTAAAATATTACGAGACAAATTACAATAACATCAAAAAACTTTTTGCCTGCCTTGGCGTGAAATTTTTTTTGAAATTTCAGCACGCGTTTGAAGCCCAGTAGAGCAAAAAATAGTGTAAGTACCATGGGCAAAATACTTTAGACACTGGCACTAGGCACGAGTGATATGTGCTCACGCTAGTGTCTAAACTGTTACGCTCTTGAAACTTAATATACTATTAAACAGTAATAGCTATGAAACTATATTTTATTTAGTTAAATTAATCAAACTCATTTAAAATTACAAACGAGAACACAAAAGCATTTTTTTTGTATGCATTTTTTAACGAAGAACAGTTAATTATTTTTTAATAATTTTCTGAGTTCTTACAAGAGTATACTTGAAAATGTTTCAAAATTTGTTAACTAAAAATAAAATGTTATGGTCTTAAGGTGGCTCACGCAGTTTATAAAAAACGAATAATATAAACTAAAATTTACTGGAGCTGAAGATAATTAAAAAAAAAACTCATTGAGCCCAAACAATACATAGGTTGCCGATAAAATAAGAAAGAAATAGTTAACAGAAAATTGCTAAATTTAACACGCCTTCTTATGGAAGTTGATATGGTTTTACTTCGTACTAATTCAATAACGAATCTTTTTAGATAAAATTGTACACACGTGTTATTTGACAAAAATGGAAAATTTTCCAAGAAAAAAATACACTAGTCGCCTATCAAATTATAAACATATAATTTTAGTCGCGGGCCCCTTTCAATAAAATGTTTTGTATTTTAAAAATTTTGTTTACACCACACTCATAAGAAAATGCATTATTATTAATAATAACTTCTAAATATTCACATATCTATAAAATAAATAATAAAATTTAATTAATTAGTTATGCCCCCTCTGATGCCACCTTAAAATATAGCCACCTTAATCTTGCTTGTTTTTTGAATTTTTTCTATTACATTATTACGGCATAACCTTAAAATTTTAAATTTATAAGCGCACAACAAAAAGTTTATAATATTTAAAATTTTAAAAATTTATAATTTTTTTAAAAAATTAGCCACTATATTGAAAAAGATTTACTTTTTAATTCTTTTTTAATTTTAAGTTTTTTTGGTAAAATCTACTAAATATATGGTAAAATTTATTGAATTTTTTGGTTCTGATAACCAAAATTTTTGTCATCATTACTAAATGCAATTTTACTAAAATTTTGGTTATCCTAACAATACACTTTTTTCTCAGTGATTCGTTTAGGAGATACAAAGTTCTAAAGTTGAATCCTTATACATTGCAAGCATAGGAGCCAAGTCAAAAAACATGGGTTTGAGATTTTTATTTACTGTCAACGCCGAAACTGAACAATACAGACTGCCGTGCTATTTTAAAAAACACGTATCACAAAAATTTACGTTTTTCAGGAGAGCACATTTAAAGAATTTTGTCTTTTTCTCTAATCCTTTTTAATCCTTTATTTCAATAGACTTACGTGTTTTTGAGTTTTCAAAACTTAATTTTAGTATAAGATACGTGTTTTTTCAATAACTTCGTCAAAAATACGATTGCATATTTATTTTTTTTTAATTAGAATCTACACATCAACAGCTTTCCAAATATGTAAAAATCTCAAAAACGTCAATTTTTGTGTGACGTGTTTTTTAAGATTGCACGGCAGAATAGATTTAAAAAAAAAAAAATTGCACCAAGTAAATTCATTGATGAAGAAACTTATTTTTAAATAAATTTTGGATTTCATGTAAAAGATATTTTCATTAGAAAAAATAAAAAACCAATGAAAATTTTATGGTGACAACGTCGCAGTTAAAATACACGCATAATATTATAATAATAATCATGTGAATACGAACGCACGCCTATAAACATGATGCAACGTTGTCGCACTTTTTCTTTTATTTGACCTTCTACGAAAATGCTCTATCAAAATACCGTAATTTTAATTGTCTAGCGATGAACCTTAAAAGAAATTGGAATTTTTTAGAAAAAATTGGCCAAATTCGGGTCAGCAAATTTCAGTTACAAAATTTAAGCCCTAAATTCTAGCTCTGCACACCTGAAAGCCCACCGCCCCATCCCGAAACAATACTTACCTTTTTTTATTCTACTTTTAAAAATTTACTTTTAAGATTTTTTTCGAAAAAATTAGCGATGATTTAGCGCAGAAAATAAGCGCGGATTTGGCGCTATTTTTTGCTCCAGGGAGCCTCTCATGCCGCTTAACCCGACCGTAAATGAGGGCGTTTGGAAGAGTTCTTGTCTCAAGATCCGAAAGGGTCTTCGCTTGCGACGACAAACCTATCTCTTTCATCACATGATTTGCAGTACAGATCAAACAACTCCAAATCTACATTTTAACCATTTCTAGATATTTAATGAACGCGTTTCAATTGATTTAATAATATTATTAAATATTTTTTTTTTAAATAAACATGTTTGTATACTAATTCGGGCACGATCTTTTCATAATTTCAAAAACAGGTTTTAAGATATTGTTATTTTAACTTTTAACCAAAACAAATACAAATTACATAAGCTGCACATGGAGCTGTATGTATACGCAGATAAAGATGTACGATGGGATAAAAAAGGAAAGATTTTAAATGCTTTAAATGATGCTTTAATTAGTTTCTAAGCCATGTTATATATATTCAAAAAAAAAAAAAAATTTGGATATTTTTTCATTTCAATTTTTAATCTTTACTAGGGGGCAAGCCGCCTGCGCGCTGAAGCGCGCCAACTCCCTCAGATCATATTGGCCACAGTAAAGCTGTGACTTAATTCATATAAATAAAAACCATTATTAATTTTAGTTTCAGAATTTACTCCAAGAAAAAAATACATAATATCTTATCTGAATGCAAATAATGATTACTGTCCCTCGATGCTACGCACCTCGGGCAAAACCCTTTTCATACCCCGAAATAAATTTTTCTTTTCATACCCTGAAATAAATAAATTTCGGATACCTGACCCGATTTTCGGGTCACCGCACACCCCTAATAGTTATACATCCGTAGGATATAATATTTTAAAACAGTTACGGTATTATAAATTTTATTTGAAATACATTAATTTTGATAAGGAAATCATTTGAAAAAGTCATTATTCTGCACGCGCTAGGCGTGCGGCCATTCTAGTAGTATAAATGAAAACCATTATTATTTTTATTTCCAAAATTTATCTCAAGAAGTAATATATATCGCATCTGAAATCTAATATTTCATTATAGTTTAAACATTTTTTATTAAAATTTATAATTATTTTTACAGTTTATAATAATTAATTAAAAAATTAATATTTAAAATTGTTTTACAAATTTTTACACAGCGTCGTGCTCATGGTAGTGTTTTAAGAGAATCGATTATATAATTAGATAAAACCTGAGATGAAATTTTTAGAAGAATGTATAATAAAATGAGAAAATCATTATACATATTTCTTATTTCCGTACTTATTTATGTATTTAATTAATTATCATTATAAATATCCAAATTATTATTGATAATTAAGTATTTCATAACATAATAAAATTCACTAACGAGTGTAAATGAACGAAGAACTTCTTGAATTTCTTGTATTCTATACCGCGCTTTAGCAACTCGGCTACCACCCAACAAAAAATATGAATTGGGCGAGTGAAAAAATCAGCGCGACCAATCAGACCACGAATAAATTAGATGAAAAATTGTGTCACATGAGTGTTACCTGTTTACAAATATTTAAACAGTGCGCTGTTTAAACTATAGAGCATCAATAAATCTATACCAATTAGATAAAAGCGATGACAAAATTTTTAGAAGATTGTATAATAAGATAATAAATTTTTGTATTTATTATTTCCTTATTTTCTAAATATATTAATTATAATTATAAACACAACAAATTTTATTAATAATTAAGTATTTTTTAACTTCTTGTGTTCTATACCGCCAGCACATCGGCTAGAATCAAATAATAAAAAATATAAATAGCGTGTTTTAAGCACAAATAAAAAAAACTCATTTTTCACGAAAATGTAGATATGGAGGTTTTTGAGCTGTATGGCATTGATACTAAACTGTCGATTATGTTTTCAAAAATGAAGAAAAATTTCTAAAGTTTTATAATTCGTTAACCCAAAAAAAAAAGTTTCGCTATTTATTTAATTTTAATCGTAGAAATTGAAGTCTACCACTTACAAATTTTGTTTTCCTATTGCAGCCTTAGACCTTTTCCTCCTTTTTCGTTGAATAGATTTTGGAAGCGTCATTTTTGAAGATAATATTATTCAAAAAATGGTTTTTTTAATTTTTTAGAGAATATTTAAATAATTTAAATTTTCATAAAAATGAAACGCTAATTAAAAAAATATACGCAATTATAGTAAAGAAATTAGTTTATACGACAAAAAGAAAATCACACTGATGTTTTATGCGACTGCACACAGCACGACTGCACAACAAAATTGTAATGAAATATTTAATACCTGACTCCAATTTTTTATATTTAAAATTTAATTTTTTTTATTTATTTTAAGATAAGATTTAAGCTTTCAATACAGAAAAACAATGAAATAGAAAAGTAAAGTGTATAAAAAAGGACCATAGTATTGGTGTGCCTTTGAAATTCGTATTATTTATTTTAAATGTTTTATCTATATGAATCTTCTTCTCTTTCTAAAAAATGTAATATTCTGATTTATTTTTTTTTTCTTTATAATATAATATTTTTTATTTATAAATAATTTTAGGAGTAGGTAAAATGAATTTTTATGTTTCTGATTAGTTAGAGTTCCACGATACCAAGACAATACGATATTTTGACTAATATCGATATTGGTATTGAAAATATCGGTCTGGGCCATATTGGTCTTGGTATTGCAGAGCATAATATCGTATCGGTATTGGTAAATATCGAAATATCGAATTTTGAAATTTAAAATTTTTAAATGATGATATTCTTTTTTTTAATTACTTTTTTATCAATAAATCCATAACCTCTATGTATTTATTTTTCTTTTATCTAAATTTATTGTAACCTCAATATGTTTTTTGTAACTTCAAATAGTTTATTTTTTCGTTTTCCAAAATTTTTTGTGTTCAATGGCTGAAATTAATACAGGAGGTAATAAACTTACTTACAAAACGTATTTCTTGTATTCAAAAGATGAAACTGGTGAAAAAATCGGAATTTGTAATTTATGTCGTGATAAAAATGTAAAAATGAAAAATGTGCATAAATTCTTGGTCCAGATCTAAATTGTGTGAAATTTTATGTGAAATATATTTTCTAAATAAAGACATTTAAAAAATTATTTTTTTTTAAACCAATACCAATACCAATACCACCAATATATCGACCTCTTTGGTATCGATATCGTATCGAAAATAGGACATCAGTATTGTCTTGGTATTGTCTTGAAAATCGAGACGATATCGATACGATATCGATATTATATCGAAATATCGTGGAACTCTATGATTAGTGTGGTATTAGTTTAAACAGCGCGCTTCGCTTCGCACCCCGTCAAAATTCAATGGCTGCATTTAAAATTTTTAAATTTTATATTAATTTGTTGAAATCTTCAATTCTTTTTTATTAAATCTTCTTTTTCTTTCTTTTTAAAAATTTTTTTTTACAAAATTTGTAAGTGGTAGACTTTTTCTAAAATTAAAATTAAATAAATAGCAAAATTTTTTTTTTGGGGGTTAACGAATTATAAAACTTATTGGATCAAAAACCACCATACCAACATTTTTATGAAAAATGAGTTTTTTATTTCGGCTAAATCGCAAAATCGTCGCGTCTAAATTATCTATTATAAGCTGGTGCAATATCTATTTTTTAAACTAGAGACAAATTATTGATTGTGACTTCGCGTGCAGTTGGTACAATATGCAAAAGTCGAACCCCATATTTCGTCCCGTGATTTAAAAAACACAGTTTTACATATAACGGGCAAAAATCCATCTCCCTAATGCAAAAAAAAGACTTTTTTTGCCCTAGATATGTAAATAATTATTTCTTATCACTTGTAATTTGCAAAATTGCATGGCTCATATACATGGTCCCTATATTGATAAAAAATTTTACATGAATTTCCGAGGATGATAAACTGTGATCTGGGGCATTCTTTTTTTTCGATCGAGGATTGTCTATGATTTTTTGCATTGATTACGAGATGGTGTTTTTTATGGATTTTGATCCGAAAAATACATTGCTTAAAAAAATTTAAATATACTCTTAAAAAATTATAGTAGAGGTTATTTTAAAAACAGATTTTAAGATATTGTTATTTTAAATATTAATAAACAAAACAAATACAAATTACTTAAAACTGTATAAAACTGTGTGTTAGACTGTTGTACGTATATAGAAAAAAAAGGATGGATTTATGATTGGATTAAAAAGTAAAGAATTTAAATGCTTTAATTAGTTTCTAAGCAGTGTTGTGTATTAAAAAAAAAAAAAAAAAATTTGGATATATTATTGTGATTTTAATTTTTTTATCTTTATAAAAGATATTATAAAGACCAATTTTAAAATTTAAAAGTCCAATTTTTTTCACAATTTGATACAATTTATTTACTTATATCACGCACTTCCTTAATCACAAATATAAATAATTTTATTTAAAAATTAAATTTTTATTTATCTAATGAAAAAAATCAACTTTATTTTATTAAAAGATTGTAACAAAAAATTAGATAAATAAAAATTGAATTTGTATGAACATAATAATATTTTTATTTTTAATGTAAGTTATTTAAGAAAAAAATTGAATCTACAAATTTTACATTGGTTAGAAAGAGAATAAAGATTAAAAAATTAAAATAAATAATATCCAGATTTTTTTTATGAATATAGGTAAATAACATGGCTTAGAAACTAATTAAAGCATTTAAAATCTTTCCTTTTTTATCCCATCGTGCATCTTTATCTGCGTATACATACCATAGAATAATCGCAGTAATACTTATTCTATGTACATACAGCTCCATGTGCAGCTTATGTAATTTGTATTTGTTTTGGTTAAAAGTTAAAATAACAAAATCTATACGTCTTTTTACTGTGATTTTTATCTTAAAACCTGTTTTTGAAATTTTGAAATTAGGAAATACAAGATGAACAAAATCTGACAAAGACAAAGCATCCTAAATAATTCTATCTCTTTTACTCACGTGCAAAGGTAGCGCTGGCATTCACGCTTTACTATATTGGCTGGCATTAGAAAACTGTCACAGTTTCTTCAAGTGTTCTTTTTGTAGAAGAAAGCTATAAAATTGAAGCTCCTGCTGCATTTTGTTTTCCATTTTGTATATAAAATTATAAAAATAATAATGGCACCAAGTAACCAAATTAAAAATATAAAGTAAGTTCTATAAAAGAAGCATTTATACAAAAAATTTTAGTTATAAGTACCCAAAAAATTTTTTTTTTGAGCCGAAATTCGTAAATCTCCTCCTACGTGCCAGATCAATCCTCCCGAATCGACCTATATTTTTAGGAGGTGGAGGTACACAAAAAATACGTAAACATATACACCTGTGCTTAATAAATTAAAAGTATGATATTCATAAAAATTTTAGCCCTTTAGCTTTCAATCTTCCCGATTTTTTCCAGAGTCAAACTATTTCGGCATTTTTCTCCTATTCCGGGACCAAATTTTAAAATTATAAGAATCCATCACTATTAAAAATTACTCCTGTGATTCTACGATAAAATTAGTAAATTTACGAAAAATAAGTAAATTTCGAAAAAATTCGTAAATTTACTAATCTTCGTAAAATTAAATTTTCAAAAAAATTCGCGATTTTTTGATTCTTCGTAAATTTACGACAAATGTAGTAAATTAACGATTTATTTTTTCTTAAAATTTTCGACAAAATCGTAAAGGACCCCGCACCATTAGCATTGGAAAATTGCAAATGGTGCAATTTACTTCAAACTTTGGGAAACGATAGTTCAAGAGATTTTGAAACGAAAATGTCTTATGGAAAAATCGGAAATATTCATTCCCTTTTGAGATACGGAGGCTAGAAGTGTAAAAAAGTTAAAAAATTATTTTGCTGATACAGAAGACGTAAGTAAAAGATTTTCCTTGTAGGGATTACCATATGAATCAAGATTGGGTTTCAATATGTTTTATGGGTCACTGATTCTAATAATGATGTTCCTAAAAACCCAAATGTACGTTTCAGCCCTTAAAGGGCAAAAATGGCCTTTTAAGGGTTTCTAAGTACAAATCATAAATGCTTACATCATAACTCAAGCTATATGTTTTTTGGGTCACTGAGTCCAATAATGATGTTCCTAAAAACCCAAACGTATGTGTTAGCCCTTAAAGGGCAAAAATGACCCTTTTAAGGGATTTTAAGTACAAATCATAAACGATTACACCATAACTCAAACTATATGTTTTTTGGGTCACTGATTCCAATAATGATGGTCCTAAAAACCCAAACGCATGTGTTAGCCCTTAAGGGCAAAAATAGCCCTTTTAAGGGTTTATAAGTACAAATCATAAATGCTTACATCATAACTCAAACTATACGTTTTTTGGGTCACTGATTCATACATAGTAAGCCCTAAAAATGGCAACTTTGCCCTATAAGGGCTTCAGAAATACTGTTAGGATTTTCAGATCGTCGTCAAGTAATTTTGCCACCCAAAAAGTGTTTATCTTGAGTTTTTTACATTGTTCTCAAGGATCTTACAAGAAAAAGACCTAAAAAGGGCAATGTAGCCCTTTGAGAACTCTTCATAAACCATTTGGGTTTCGTGACGACCATCATTGAGTTTATCCTCCATAATATCGTAGAGTTTGAGTTATGATGTAAGCATTTATGATTTGTACTTAGAAACCCTTAAAAGGGCCATTTTTGCCCTTTAAGGGCTAACACATACGTTTGGATTTTTAGGAACATCATTATTGGACTCAGTGATCCAAAAAACATATAGCTTGAGTTATGAAGTAAGCATTAATGATTTGTACTTAGAAACCCTTAAAAGGGCCATTTTTGCCCTTTAAGGGCTAACGCATACGTTTGGGTTTTTAGGAACATCATTATTGGAATCAGTGACCAATAAAACATATTGAAATCCAATCTTAATTTAGACGGTAAGCCCTATAGGAAAAATCTTTTACTTACCTCTTCTGTATCAGCAAAATAATTTTTTAACTTTTTTACACTTCTAGCCTCCGTATCGCAAAAGGGAATGAATATTTTCGATTTTTCCATAAGACATTTTCGTTTCAAAATTTCCACTGGTGAAAATATAAAAAGTTTTAAAGAATTCCTAAGCATGCAAAAATGGTGAAAAATTGTATAATTTTAGTTCAAAGTAGAGGAAAAGTTTAAAAAAAGTATGCAAAAGTATGCAAAAGAATTCTTTAAAAGTGTACATTTTGTTCATAATTCGCCGGTCCCCAGAATACTTTTGAACACTTTTGCTCACTTTTTCCATTCATAGGATCATATTTTCTTCTTTTTCAATTAAAATGAGCAAAATTAAATTGTTTATATCAATGGGGTGTAATAGCTACGATATTGTTAAAATGTTTGATTTATTATATAATAAAAAAAATTATTTTACATATTTAAGTTTATTGTAGGTAGGAGCAAGAAAAAGAGAATAATTTTATACTGTCAAACTCATGCTATTTATTTATAAATTTATTTTCATTTATTTACAATAAAATATATTACATATACATAACAAGTAAAGTCTTTGCAATAACTTTAAAAAAATAGTGGTAAAATTTATTAAATGAGGCAGTGGGTAATCGGACATTTAATTAAATAATAAAATTTATTACAAAAAATTTAACTTTACACTCCACAAATAATAATAATAATAATAATCCATTATTTGATACCACAAAAGTAGTAAAAACATATATCTTTTTACAATAGATTTTCTTTTTAATATATATGGGTGGTTCTCACAGAAACGGTATACATAGTGCCCCTCTATTGATATCCGAAACTAAAGCTCTTTTACACATTTTTTTCTTTTAATAAGTTCATAAATAATATTTTTTTAAAGTCACAACCTACTATGCATATATGTCGCCACCGTCTGCATAAATAAAAAAATCACATTAGAATAACATGTAGAATGTATTTTAACATTTGTAGCAGTACCACTGAAAATTTTAGGTTTTTGGACCTTGATAAACATAAAAATACAAAAAAATTTTTTTAAAATATAATTTAATTAGTGATGTGCCGTAAACAACAAAAAATATACAGTTCCAGTGAAAACCACCCATATATAATAATTAAAGTAAAATATAATATAATAAAATTGTAAATATATAATATATAGTAATTATAGTGTATTATACATGTTTTAGATAAGTTAAACTATCACAGTCATTTTAAGTACATATACAAATTTACTAAAAATCAGTAAGTAAACAAGTATTGAAGCTGTACTTAATCTCCTACACACGTTTTAATTACCTTACACAAGTAATTTTTTTGTTCGATGCTCATTTTTATACATTGATTATTGAAATCTGTTGGGTAACATTTCTGTATCTCACTGTAGTTTACATCGAACGTATAAATGTAAGGAATATCTATATTTCCTACATTAATATTTTTATGTGTTATGATTGGGTAATATAGAATTTCTACATTCATTTCCGAAGTCAAGTGGTTACAGCAAATTTTAGATATTATGCCAAAGCATCCATTCTTTAATTCAATAATACTGTCGTCGTTTTTGAAAGAATGAGCATATTTCAAAGTTGTATATCTTGAGCCTTTGTATAAGATTTTATCATAGCATAAATAATTGTCACAGTTTTTAATGCACATCTTTTCAGCATTTGAAAATATTTCTTTTTTACCTGAACCTAATAAAACTATGCTTTTTATGTTAACAAAATTCTTTGCTTCGTTATTAAAATTGTCTAAGAAATCATAAAAATTATCTCCCAACGAAAAATTATTTGCGAACTCTGGTACAGATTTGTAAAATAAATATCGGTTACAAATTTGAATGGGCAGATTCGTTGGACTTGTTTTGAAATTTAAAATCATTCTATTTAGAGTTTCAAAACAAAATTGATTTATGAATTGAAGTGGCCCTAAATCTAATACATAATCAGCTAAGTGTGATAATAAATGGAGATTAAATCTCATTTCATTCTTACCATATAAAGTTTCGAAATCTTTTACAAAATTTAATATTAAACTCTTTGCTTCTCTTACTTTTTCTGGTGCAACTGACTCGCTGAATAATATGTGAGAAGCTTTTATTAAGTAGGCTAAATTATTCAAGTATTTATCTGGGAGAATACCTTTCAAACAAGGTAAGGCATAATAAAATAACACATTTCGCCATTCGGACGCTGTATATAATTTATATTGACAAATAGACCTAGGAGTTCGAGTAATTTTTTTGGGTACTTTGATGGTAGCTAAGCGTTCGTCAATTGTATATATGTTTTTTGGGTTTCCTATGTAATACTCTTTACCAGATTTTTCCAGAAATAAGCTAAACATATGTTTAACAGTCCCCTCAAAGAGGGCATGAATTGGATCAGGTATCATGCCAGTTTTTAAATTAAAATTTCTCAATAAAATTAAAGAGGAAGGTCCCAAGACGCCACAGATGTCCGTCACAGTTTTCTCTTGGCACGTTATCATCGCATCCCTTATCTCCTTATCTGTTCTATCCTCATACACTTTTTCACTTATAGTGTATTTAATTTTAGGTGGTAACCTCTTTTTTATTCCCAACTGTTTATTTCGGATACGTACTGGAGCATTTAAATCGTCTCCTGGGTGATAACAGATTGTGCAACCAAAAAATCCATTATAATTCTTCATATTTAAGCTTGAACATCGTGCTGGGGAATCCATGCTACCTGCTAATGGAAAAATTCTACTTGTGATTAATTCTCCATGTCGCTTCCATTTAAATCCTTTTGTAGCTAAATCATTCATTTGATCAATGAACGGCAATAAAAATTCGTTTAGTTCTGGTTTTATTAAGTCTGAATAAACACATAAAATTGTATACTTTGATCTAAGAGAAGGGGGTAGCTCGTTCACAATAAGGTACAGTGGCCACATACTTGCTTTCGTATGATCTCCTACTGCTACACCGTCAGTGCTGAATGTGTATGTAAAATTCCATTTATTATGAAGAATTTTTCCTGGTAACGATTTAGATTTGTAAACCTTGCCATCAAAAAGATCTTCTAAGGCATCCTTATCTATTTTATTTCTACTATATTTATATTCTAGATAAGGCTGCACTGATGGATTTTCAAACAAAGTTTGGAGTTGAGATTTTATATCCAGAGTTACAAAGTACGAAATTTCATTGGATTTTTTATACTCAATATTACAAACTTCACATGTATACGATTTTTTTTCTTTCAATTTTTTTACTTGTTCAATGTTTCTTCTGCACCTCTGGCAATAAATATTATATTTGATGATATTCTCATTTTTTGGAAAAAAATTTGTAAGCATGTATTTTGATACATTCAAAACATTTTTTTTTTGAACAAGCAATTTATTAACAGTATAAAATCCACTATTGCTAACCAGTTTAGATTATGCCGAAATCCAATTAATATAATCATTAATAAGACTTCGCCTTTATTTACCCCAGAACATGGGCACAGCTTTTCATTGAGATATTCGTATGCCTTATTTTTTTTTTCATGTGCCTTAACCTAAGAAGTGATAACTTAATTTTTGAAAACAGTATTATGAAAGCGAGGAGTTGTAAGCTTCAAATTATTTACTACTGGTAAGAAAGAGGAAATAATTCCAACTGACGGCTTAGTATAATTCGAATTTTACGCAACATTACATTACAATTTTCTAATTTTCTAATTTTCTAAGTAATTATCACCTTATTAGCTATTAAGATTCTAAACAAAACTATTCTGACTCCCAAAACGCGTATTTCACTAGTCAATTTAAATTTAGCAACTCCTCGTATAAGATATGTAAGAAAATAAATACATACAAATTCATATGCCTCGTTTTCAATGTCTTCCTTGTAACAGTAATCATCAGTATCTGATTCTTTACTTGAACTGCTACTAGTAGCATTGCTATCGATATTGAACTTCTCAAAATTATACATAGTTTCTATTATTCCCCTGTCATCACCAATTGTGTTGTCATCAGAAAAAAAATGCTGCAGCGTCTTAATGAAACTGGTAGCTTCCGAAGTCTGGAGAGCATTAAAAAAATAAATAAATGTATAATAAATCTTTCATAAGATAAAAATTTTATTACAGAATTTAAAAAATTATATGTATTTTAAGCATAATTAAATACAAACTTTAATAACTGTTTGCTTACTTTGTCATACCATTAAGAAATACCTTCAATAAACGTACAATTTATAAAAAAAAAAATTTTTTACATTCAACAATTTATACCCCGGATTTTATAAATGAGAAACTAACAAAAAGCAAACAATTGTAAATATACCCTTTGAAATTAAACAACTTACTTGTTCATTTGTAGTAACTGGAGTTGATGCCCAAATATTATTTTTTAATTGTAATGAAAATCCTTCATAATCTGTCGAATTTGAGCATGAAGTTGGTATGGCATCCTAATCAAATATTATTTACAAGAAAGATCATTATTAAGAATAAAATTATATATATGGGTTTTATTTATATGGGGCTTTTCACAGGAACAAAATACATAGGGTACACCCCCCCTTTATATCCAAAATGAAATCTCTTAAAGAGATCTCTTTTAAAGAAATTGTGTTTAAGATTGTATTAAGATCTAAATTTACTAGATTTAGTAACTTTTAGATAATACAATAATGATAGAAATTTTATTATCCAAATAATAAATTTTCTATACGGTATTTAATGATACTGCAGGATCTATTTTACATAAATTAAAACTATATTAAAATACATTTTAATTCAAAAAAACAATCATAATTTTCCTTGTAAATTTGACTATTATTGTCACTGACAGCTCCCTGAGCTCCCACGTTAATAAAGTAATAATAAAAAAATATATAGTTCCCGTGAAAAGCACAATATTAAAATACACAATATTAACTTGTACCTGTACATCTTCGTGTGCATGACATTCTTTTTTTTCATTACTGAAGCAAGTTTCTACTTCGGTATCAGAATTGTACGTTCCAAATGTTATAATTTGATCGTCCTAATAAACATTTACAGTGAAATTGAAAAACTGTTTTTTTAGTATCTTGTGTTAAAAAATCATGCTTACTTACTTTCATACGTTTTCTTTTTTTTAAGTCTCTGGTTGTCCTTTCTGGCCTGCTTTCATTTGACCTTATATCAAGCCAGCGATTATACCCTCCAACAAGGTTTCGTCCTTTTTTAAAACGACAGTTATCGGATGCCATATTGTGTTACACAAACTAGTTTCAATCTGAAAATGATAGAAATAATATTTAGGGTACATGAACTAGTGAATGAAAAAAATGAGTGTAAATAAACAAGTATTGGTTTTCTTGAAAAAAATTAATGAGTTTAATTAGGTGGTATCATTAAATACTTTTTTTTTTAAGATTAAAAAATATTTCTTACCTTTGTTTAAGTTGAAGCTAACTCAGATTTTCCGTATTTTTAATTTTTATGTTTGAGTACTTTCAGTTTGACCAGGATTGAGAGAGGTTTGAGAGAGAGAGAGAGGGAGACAAGGAGACCTAACACTAACTTAGGGTGAATGTAGATGGAAGAGCAAAAAAATCTTGAAAGTTACCGCGCGAAAATTTGAATTCAAAATTCAAATATCGATTAATTTTAATTTTTTATAAATAAGATTAATAAATTAATTAAATAATTAAGTTGATTAAAAAATTAAGTGCAGTTAGTCATGTATAAACAAATAAGAATTTAACTATAAATAATTTTAGATAAAAGTAAGTATAAATTTGTATTTTTTTTATATTATATTTTAATTATTTATAATATGAAAATAAATTTAAATTGTAAATTGATTAAATCAAAAAATTTATATGATTATAAAGTTATATAAAATAATATGATGAAATAATTTTTTTATGCTTGTTCACATTTTTTAGTAAACGGACTTAATACAAGCCTCTTGGATAATTCAAGGTTTATCAAAGCATTAGTGGATAAAGTTGTACAAAATGATGAAAACAATTAAGAATATAACTTTATATAACATAGCTCAGGTAAAGCTAGTTTTAATTCGCTAAATCTAGGTGTATCCAGTGATCGGACTCTACTCTTTTGTTTATTTATTTTGACCAAATAAATTTTACAAAAACATATATGTAAAATATATTTATACCTGTTTTATTCATCATTGAAATACTTGTTGTTCCAAGTCTAAGTAAACTATCCTTTTCACCTGATGTATTGTCAAAAGCTTCGGGTGGCCAATTCAAAGTTGGTATTGGTTCCTCAATTGGAGCTGAATTTGTATCAACAGTATTTGTTATCAATTCTTGTTCAATGCCTAAAATTGAAAATAAAAATATAATTGTTTTTATGAATAAATTCAAAATATAAATCTTACCTTGTTTATTTTCTTTATTTGAAGTTGGTGCACACATATTAATACGAACATGAAGAATATTTCGATTTCCATCACATCTTTCATTTAAGATGGATTGTATTTGAAAACTATTACCTTCTGAAAAACAATTATATGCATTAAAATTTTCTATACAATATTATAAATCAAACGAAGAAAATATATTTAAAAAATTTACTCACTCATATCTTGCTCTAAATTTGAAAAAATTTGTTTAACTCCCTCAAAGTCACACCTTAAAATTCTAGGTAATAGTAATAAATTTTCAAAAACAAGTGCAATGACAGCAACTTCATTTTTAAGATTCATTGCTGGAATACTTGGAATGGGAATTGTTGAAGCACCAATACAACCCAGTGGGGCTAAATCTAACCAATTAGGATCTCTTATTGTGTAAGCACAATTTTTTGCAATCGGGTATATGGTATTATTGCCATCTCGTAAAATCATTGAACATTCCGTATTCTATAAATAAATTTTTTATAAATCAAATGTATTTTTTTAGTAAAATATAAAAATTTAATGATTTTTTACCTCTCCAGTACTGGTGAGACTTACATTTTGAGGGTTCAAGCCCAAAAATGACGTTATATCAGATGGAATAAAACAGCCTTGTATATATTTACGAGTGCTAAGATTGTAGATAACGCAACTTAATTTGTTTCCATTTTTTAATATTGCATGGATGACTTGTCCATCAGTAGCTATAGTCAAAATATTTTCATTTGATCCTTCTGAAATATTGATTCTTCTTAAAAGAAAATGTTATTACATAATAAAAAGATATTCAAAACTACAGATAATTTACCACAAGCTCATCTTTTCTAAGTAATCTATAATCAGCAAGAAGTTTGCTAGGTCCTTCTACATTACTATCTTTATTATCTGCATTACTGTAATCCTTGTCTTTTTCTTTGTCTGAGTCTTTTGAAAATAATTTAATTGCAACATAAGAACCATCAACTTTTATAACTTTTCCAATTGGGAGAGTCTTAACATTTTAAATCGACAAATAGCATCAAGATTCCAAACAGCTGATAAAAGTTGTCCAACTTTTGGTACACCATTTGCAATTGTAAACCCTATAGCTCCTGCTTGATATATTGGAATATTTTTCATACAACCGTGGCTACCATATGCTATTTCTGTTGCTGTAGATGGTCTATGCTTTCTAGATTTAGCTTTATGTTGTTCCCATTACTTTATTTTTTTTATAATTTTACTATAATACAACCTTTTTTTTTAATTCAACACAAACACAAAAAATAGAACAATTTAGGGTACTTTAATTGCTGTGTGATTTCTTATAATTAAAATAAGTTGAACCCGCATTAGGAGGAGCCTAAAAGTAATTAAACAACAAGTATAATAATAAAATATACTTTGATAATATTGAGTATATCCTGCATACCAATTTCTGTACTCAATAGAATAATTTAATTTTTGTTGAGCTAACGACATTTTATTTTATAGGTTATAATAACACTTGGACTAAAAAATAACACGACAGAGAAGCAGACGAAAGCAACAACAACAAGGCAAAGCATCCGGCGCAGAAAGTTAAAAATATTTTCTACCTAAAGGCATCCTGCATCAAGGTAGAAGGGATACTAACTTTCGATCGAAGCGCTTATAGTGACGAAATATTCCAAATCGGTTGGGATTTTCTGATGTATATGATACACGCATAAATATATAAATATTAATTTATTTAAAAAAATTAATTTTTTAGATGAAAGAAACTTCTTAAAAACCTTTCTATGGTATAATTTTCAAAAAATCAGGCAAAAATAGTTATGCTATTCATTGTTTTATTCCCCGCAATTAAATAATAAAACGGTTTAAAGAAACAAGTACACGGTGATTCAAAAACACAAGAAAATTATGACGGTCACGCTTTTATATTAATATTAATATGACAAGTCCAGTAACCTTCAAAACTTATTTGTGTTTTTATCCCAACTAAAATTGCGGGGCAAAGAGGGTAACAAAAATATCACGTGGTTACGAATGTATACGCCTCATGCAGGATGCCTAACCCAAACTTACAAAACTTAATGCGCATGTGAAGCCGCATCACAGTAGGATCTCAAAGGAGGATCTCCGCGGTAAAATTTTTACTGTCTTGCTAACGCTTCGTTGTCTTAATGTCTTGCTTCTTCATGGGCTTACTAAACGGTCGATGTTAATTTTTTTGTCAAGAAAATACAAAAAAGGAAATTAGGGATGTATTCGTGAATGTTTTTCCACTGAAAACATCACTTGAAGGTAATTAATTTATTTTATTTTAAATTTTAATAATATATATTTTAATTATATAATTCTGCATACTTCATGTATACGTTTTACGTGAGATTACATTTATTGATATAAAATATTTATTATATTTATTATTATTATGTTCATCCATTATAGCTTAAATAATGTCTGAATAATTTTATGTTTTTTTCAGATTATTTTGAAGTAACGTTTTCATAAGTTTTGCAGTTTTCATAAACTAGTGAAATACGTGGGTGCACACACGTATTTCTTAGTTTGTTTATCTTTAACCAAGGACATAGTGACTTTTAATTTCCATGTATAAAAGTTTGTAAGTAATATACAATATTATTAAATTAGTATATTTCTTTTCAAATGACATTAATTTGACATTATTGTACAATCTATTTACTTAAACTTTATAATAGCAATGGATTTTTGTAGAATTATGTTTACAAAATATCATAAATAAGTTTCTAGTTTATCATAAATAAGTCTCTAATAAATCTGATATTCCAAAGCACAATAAGAATAAAATTTTTAATTTTGAATAATCAATTAAATGAAATTACAGCCTTGCACTATATTTATTAATAAATCTCTATGTGTTTCCAGAAAGTATTAACAATGACTTCAGTGGAAAAAGTCTACATTTACTTAAGAAACACTAAAAGTTTTACAATTGTTGATGCCAATATTATTGAAAACTTTGAATATGAGAAGAAAGGTTTACAAAGCACAGACTTCAAGAAACGTACATTTGTTTGTCACTTAAATAACCGATTTGAAGTTTGCCAAATCATAGCTGTGGAAGGTAAAAACGTAATTCTTTTATAAACTAAAAAACATTTCAACTGAAAAAATTATTTATAATGCTTTAAAATGCTTATTACAGATACAACAGAAGCTGTTGAGGAACTTATATCCAACAAAAGAAGTTCGGCTCCTGTTGTGTTAAATATATCTGACAAATCCGTTACCGCCATAAGAAATAAGAATGGAAAAAGAATATCTTTTAACAGAAAACTGGAAATGAAGGTAAATTGCTTGATAATTTTAAAAATTCTTATATTATGGGCCAAAATGACTTACAATGACCACGAAATATTCGTTATATTAGACAGTGGCTACTCAAATATTTGTATGACAATGTCACAAAAGCTGATTTCGTAGTCACATAACATGTTATGAAATTTAGTGCATCGTCTACTTTACGTGAATATGATTAACCTCCAATTTTTTAAAATTAGCATGCATAAATAAATTATTAATTATCTTTAATTTTATTTGGAGCTCCTTTAGAGCTAAATCAGACAAAGAAATTTGAGCTCCAATGGAGGATACGCCTTCTCTGGGTAAATTTTTGATTGCTTAAATCAAAAATAATATAATATATATGATTTTATAATTGATTTTTATCTGCAAAATCTATTAAATTTGCTAAATTAATAATCATTACGGTTAATTACTTAAAATTTTTCAATATATACAAAATATTGTCGCCAATCAGAAATGAAAGAACACCATAAAATATTTTAAAGCAAATTAAAAAAAGTGTATGTTTGTTTCAAAAATCTCCAGCTACAAGACGTGGATGAAGAGAACAAAGAAAATGAAAATATTTCTGGTGCTGGATTTAACAACTTGGGAAACACTTGCTACGTCAATGCTGTAATCCAAAGTCTACTAAACCTAAGGAATGTGAATGAATGGCTTATAAAATATTCTAGTAATCATAAGAGTGTAAATAGAAAATGCAATGGTTTTATTTGTGAACTGGCACATTTATTGAAAATAAAAAATTCAAGAATGAAACCAATTGACATTAGTAATGTAGTAAGGTATTCTCAATTAATTAATCCAAAAATTGAAGTAGGAAGAATGGAAGATGCGTATGAATATTTCAACTTGTTATTGCAGTATGTAGATAAAACGTATAGATTGCAGCAGGATTTATCTGAGTTTGAGGACTCTCCTGTTGATCAGTTGTTTTTCGGCGTTGCAAGTTCAAGTGTGCATTGTGAAATGCATGGTGATTTACCAACTACAAAGAACGCTTTGCAAGCTTTACTGCTTAGTGTTGATAAAGAAAATAATTTAGAATCAATGATAAAACAATATTTACAAAAACAGAACGTTTCTTATAAATGCCCAGAGTGTACGTTTAATGTAGATTGCCAAAAGCAAATAAAAATTGTACAGCCTCCATGTAACTTAATCATTGCTATAAACAGATTTGGAGTCGATGAGCTGAATAATCCTTTCAAAGTAAAGAAACATATTACTTTCAAGGAAAAAATCTATATTGCCACAACAAAAGATAATGAAAAATTAAGGTACGAGTTATCATCGATAATATGCCATGAAGGAGAAAGTCTGCACTCTGGGCACTATTATACAATATTAAAAAAAGAAAATTATTTCGTTAAATACAATGACGAAGAAGTTACAATCATTTCAACAGAAGCAGCATTTGAAGTCGAAGCATACATATTAGTGTATACATCTCAAGTTTTTGAAAGCAACATGGAAGCGCTGCAGCTGAAAAACATCTGCTGTAATACCAAAAACATTGTGAGTATGGAATATATAGGTTATAAAAGTAGCTTTCTAGTTGTTGCTTGACTCAAAATTATGAAAGCAGTACAAAATGTGGCCTTTCTTTCATACAATGTTGGACAATATTTTGAAATGAAGTATTGTAGTATCTGTATTATATATATATATATATAGGTATATGTGTGTGTGTGTGTGTTTATACAAACATATATATATGTATATTATACATATATAGTAAAAAAGCAATAACATTAAAAAAGCACCAATAAGTACGCACTCGTCATATATTTTTTTGATGAATTAGGGCATAATTCCTACATGGATGAAACTGCGTTGCAATTTTATGCATGAATCTGAAAATTTTTCAATAATGCGAAATGTATTTCCTGAGAAAATTAAGTTTTTCTAAAATTACTGCACCCGAATAAAGATGCGCACGCATAGCCATCCGGTTATACTATTGGCAATCAAAAAAGAAAAATCTGGCGGGAATTATAAATTGTTGTAAAAAATTGCTAGTGACAAATCCTACGATGAAATTACCGACATTAATACAGCTGTGTATTTATTAATATATGATAATTTATGGTAATTTAGCTCTTATAAATATTTTAAAAATCGGTAGATGTCACATTATTAAAATTCATTTTCTTGAAGCGCGAATTTTAAAAACAATTAATTCAAACTTTAATTTATTGCAAAAAAATAAAAAAATATATTTTTCTAATAACTGTTTGATATAATTAATTGAATTTTTTTTTAATTTTTGATAGCTAAAATGTTAGGAGAATTATTTTTACAAATTTAAATTTTAACTATAATATATTTGCAGCCTATTATATCTTCGAATATTTAAACATAAATTTTTAATAATGTATTTTCCGAGAAAATGCAGTTTTTCCAAGTCTTTTGCAGCAATAGAAGTAAATATAAATAGAGCAATAAGCGTACAAGTGAAATTGGTAACTACTGCACCTAACACTTTGCTAATCACCATAAAATTTCATGATTTTATCATTCATACAAAAAAATTCATTTCTTAATTATAAATAAGTTTTGCTTAAAAATTCAAGCATTTGTGCTTGAATATTCATTTTATTTTTACCTTGTAAATAACAACATTCAGAATTTTTTTCCGTTACTTTGAAATTCTAAATAATGTTTTTCATTGTTAATAGATATGTCTTTTATATATGCAACGCATAATGAACCTTGTTTGAAATGGGGTTTTTATTATCTTGCACTCTTTGCCGGGTTGAGCTAATCACTTATTAAATGTTAAACAGAGAGAATTGAATATTTGAGAAAGTACATTTTTAAGAAATTATACTTTTTCTTCAAAAGATCGAAAAAATAATTTTATTTTTTTTTTTATTTTAAAGCTCCAATATTGTCTAAAGTTGGCGCATTTTTACGGATATTTTATTTTTTAGTTGAGTTTAAATCAACCTTGCTGGACAAGGGAAAATTCAAAAAACTTTGAAAAAAACAAATGTTACTATTGTATTTGGAAGTTCAAAAAAAATAGTTTTATACTGACTTTAGTCCAGAAAATTTTCGAATAAATTTAGCTTCCTATAATTAGCTAAAAAATAAAGAGATATTATTCTTTTGTTTAAAATGACGCACGTATTACTTAAAAACTGTATTATTAATTTGGGGGTAAAAAACTGGAATTTACTACCCATTTCCATCCGAAATCTCCCTTCCTTAAGTCGTTTTAAAGCAGCTCTCTTTAAGCATTTTCTTACCAAAGAATCGAGATTGGATACCCCATAGTCTGTTGTTGATGAATATATAGTTTATTTACTTATTTATTTATTTACTCATTTATTATAGGTGCAATAAATTTTAGTATACTAGTTCTGTGATGCTTCCACCGGAATTATGCATTCTATTTATTTAGTTTAATTTTTAAATTAATTATATTATACGCAAATTGACTATATATTAAATTATTATTATTTATTTTATGTACATTGTACATGTATATATATATTTTTTTTGTATTTGCATTATCTTATCTTAATTTTTGGGCTTTTTTGGACAATTGATTTAAAAAATTCACTTAAATTTTCTTACTATAAATTTGAGTAAATTGAGCCAAGGCAAACTTGACTATTGGCTAAAAATTCATATTAGGTACTAGAAACTAAATCTGGATTGTTTTAAAGAGAACAAATTTTAATGTTATCTGGTTATTAATAATAGGTACATCATTAACTTGTATCCAGAAAAGTAAAGAACGTACGACCAAAGCCCAAATTATACAATCTGAAGCGAAGCCTCATATATACACGTTTATATGGACACGGGTCGTATACGATTTTTCTTTGGCAGTGGCGAGAAAAACATATTTTTCCGACCATTTAGCGAAAATTAGTGCTTATTTTATTTCGCAGTTTGAGCACGCTGACAAGAATAATTAAGTTTTCTTATACTATAAAATCGTGCTTTATTTATTAAATGCGAAATATTAAGAACTGCAGCGATTTGCGGCATTTTTTTATGGAGAAGGGTCGTATAAGATTTTTCAGCTGACGAAAAAATTTATTCCCGATCATTTTTTATTTTTTTACCTATTTTTGAGGATAATCTGGTATTTTTTAATAAAATTTTGGCCTAATGAAATCTGCTGGACTTGTTCATGTATATTCCTTATAAAATCTATACATAATCTCGTTCTCGTATTTACAAAACAATTTTCTGACCCTTTTTACAGCAACAATTTTTTTAAAATATATTTGGGGTCTAGGTATGTATATCTATTAAAAAAAAAATTTATTTTAAGCTATTAATAGAAATTAAGTATAAAATTTTGAGAATTTTTTTTAGTGTTTATGTTAAAATTTTTTATTGTTGTATATACGCTACGGTTAAAGTATAAATTTAAATATATATATTCATATAGTTTTTGGCGAAGCCTTTGGCTGAATCATGATTAATATGTAACTATAATTAAATCATTGGCTTAAATAATAAAGTTTTTCAATGGCTTTTTCTTTTGCTTTCATTATAATTAGAAAAAACGCCACAAAAATTAAAGCAAAAAGAATCAACTGAATAAGTTTTTTCAACCATGACATATGTCCTAAATTATATTATATTACTGTTTAATACCAGATGTTAAAATTTCACACGAGAATTTTTTTTGTGATGTCCCCATAAAATTTCAATTTATTATATACATGGCTAATTCCGCTTTTAATTAAATATTTTTACAAGGAAAAGAACTGAAACAATTATTTAATTTGGACCTTTTTCCAGAAGATACAAATTTTCATGTTTGAACAAATTTCTTTTTCACAGTTTAGTTCAGAAACAACTCATTTCCCGATGATAATAGAAACTAATAGTAAAAATAAAAATTTTTTTTGTAATTAAGTATTTGCCACAAATTTGTCCACAATTAATTTAAAAAAAAAATTTTTTTTAATTTTTACTATTAACTTTTATTGTCATAGGAAGATAAGTTGTTTCTAAACTAAATTGTAAAAAAGAAATTTGTTCAAACATGAAAATTTGTATCTTCGATTTATTCACATTAACTTTATATTTTATATTTTATTTATAATCGGCTCAATGCAAACTTTTATCATCTTCACATATCTTATTTAATATCAAAACTTCTTCCAAAAGTTAACCGAAATACAGAAGTACGTTGCAACCTGCATTGTTTGATGTTTTTTTATTAACTAATTTAGCTTTTTTGAAAAAATTGGAATACTTTAGGTACTTGAAATTTAACTTTCAGTAAGTGTTATAAATGTTTTTGTTAAAACATTTTAAATAGTAAAATTATAATTTTGTTATTAAAATTTATATATATACTCTTACTTTACAATTAATTTATAAATCAATCGTATAATCAAAACCTGCTTAAACCCTAATTTAATTTGTCTATGTAAAAAAGGTACGTAGCTGGATAGCCTTAAAGAAGGCTCGAAGCTTAAATAACAACGGTTCCTCAAACAAGGAGATTAATACTTCAATATGTCACATATGCCATATTTTTGGAAAAAAATTTTGAAATAGTTAAGTATCAAATCTATACGATATTGCTACAAAAGAGGTTTCTAAAACTAGTACTCCCATAGAAAAAAATTAAATACTATGTCCAAACAAAAAAAAAAATTCTTTTTTTTTTTGTATTTTTTTGTAACAAAAATTTTGGAACTAATTTTCAAAAAATTAATTATCAATTAATCGAAGACATCGAGTAAAAACCATATTTTCAAATATAAGTACTTTCATGGAAATAAATGAGGTATTACATCCAAATTAAAAAAAAAAGTACCTCGAGCTTTTTTGGTGAAAAAATTTTTGAAAAATAAATTAGGTTTTTAGCTTCCTGAAGTCTCAAAATGTGCTAATATGCCAAAAAATCAAAAATTTAACCAAAATTTGACCCATCATAATGGTTAAGGAACCAAAAGGTGCGTATTTATTTATGTTTTTGTCTCGCATTGTACAATTGATCATGTTATTCGTCCCTTAAAATTAAAAAAATTATTTTGAAAATTTATTGACTACTGACGGAGATATTAGCGGTTGAAATTTCATAAATTTTTGAAGTACTTAATTAATCAAGACTTTTTTATAAATAATCTGATTTTAAAAATCTTTGAGTATATTATTTAGGAAATTATTTAGCATCGATTCACTAAAAAAAAATTCGATTTTCTACATTTCGCCGCAAATAAAGTGATTTTTTGAAAAATTTAGGTTAGGCCAAAAATCAAAAAACTTGAAATATATTTCATATTATTGTTAAAAATTAAGATTTTTTTTAGAGAATCGATGCTAAATAATAATGTCCTAAATATTATATTCAAAGATTTTTAAGATTAATTAAGTACCTCAAAAATTAATGAAATTTCAAGCGCTAATATCTCCGTCTGTAATCAATAAATTTTCAAATTTTTTTGGTTCCTCAAAGAGGAACCATTGTGTTAGGTCAAAATTTGATTTTCTATTTTTTGGCATATAAGCACGTTTTGGGACCCCAGGAAGCTAAAAAACCTGTTTTTAAAAAAAGTCTGTATGTGTGTGTGTGTGTGTGTGTGTGTGTGTGTGTACGTATGTATGTAATCGGTGATATTTCACAAATATTATGGAATTAAGACCTAATTTTTTTTTCAAAAATTTTTTCACAAAAAAATCTCGAGGTACTTTTTTTTTTTTTGATTTGGATGTAATACCTCATTTATTTCCATGAAAGTACTTATATTTGAAAGTATGGTTTTTACATGATATCTCGTATCGGATAGTTAATTTTCTGAAAATTTTTTTTCTAAAATTTTTTTCACAAAAAAATACAAAAAATACAAATTTTTTTTTTCTTTTTGGACGTAGTACCTAATTTATTTCCATGGAAGTACTAGTTTTAAGAACCTTGTTTATTGTTATTTTTTGGATCTGATACTTAATTTTTTCAAAATTTTTTTTGTCAAAATTAAAAAAATAGAAAAATTAAAAAAAATGCAATATTTTTTTTTTTTGGGTGTAATACCTCATTTAATTCTATGAAAGTACTAATATCTGAAAATATTATAACTAGTGATATTTCAAAACCATTATCGAATTAAGACCTCATTTTTTTTTCAAACATTTTTTTATCAAAAAATCTCAAACCCCCGCTTTTTTTTTTTAATTTGGATGTAATACCTCATTTATTTCCATGAAAGTACTTATATTTGAAAGTATGGTTTTTACACTATATCTCGAATCTGATACTTAATTTTCTGAAATTTTTTTTTTCTAAAATTTTTTTCACAAAAAAATACAAAAAATACCAATTTTTTTTTTCTTTTTGGACTTAGTACCTAATTTATTTTCATGGAAGTACTACTTTTAAGAACCTTGTTTATTGTAATTTTTTGGATCTGATACTTAATTTTTTCAAAATTTTTTTTGTCAAAATTAAAAAAAAATAAAAATAAAAAAAACTGCAATATTTTTTTTTTTTTTTTGGTGTAATACCTCATTTAATTCTATGAAAGTACAATTATCTGAAAATATTGTAACTAGTGATATTTCAAAACCATTATCGAATTAAGACCTAATTTTTTTTCCAAACATTTTTTTATCAAAAAATCTCAAACCCCCCCCCTTTTTTTTTATTTTGGATGTAATACCTCATTTATTTCCATGAAAGTACTTATACTTGAAAGTATGGTTTTAACTTGATATCTCCAATCTGATACTTAATTTTTTGAAAATTTTTTTCCTAAAATTTTTTTCACAAAAAAATACAAAAAATACGAAACTTTTTTTTCTTTTTGGACGTAGTACCTAATTTATTTCCATGGAAGTACTAGTTTTAAGAACCTCGTTTACAGTAATTTTTTGGAATTGATACTTAATTTTTTCAAAATTTTTATTATCTAAATTAAAAAAAAAGAAAAATAAAAAAAATTGCAATATTTTTTTGGTGTAATACCTCTTTTAATTCTATGAAAGTACTAATATTTTAAAATATTGTAACCAGTGATATTCCAAAACAATTTATTATCGAACGAATACCTAACTTTTTAAAAAATTTATGTATAACTTTAAATTAAATCTATTACAATTTATACAAAATTACCAATTTAATATAAGGCAAATATAAAGGAAAATTACACTCATAAGTTTCTTTTTCACTATTTTACAGAGAATTAAAGAAAACAAAATTTTAGGGAAGAGCTTAACTTCAGAAGAAATAATACAAAAATACAAACACAATGTGAGTATTATTATACTTATACATAGTAATTTGCAAAAATTTAATAAAAAATATTTTAATTTTAAATGCAGGCTGATGAATTTAGTGACAAAGAAAGTATTGAAAGCGATGAAGATGCAAATATAACGGCTGAATATCCAGAACCATCTTCTGAAGTATTTGTACCATCAACTCCTACAAAAAAGTCAAAAGATCCAGATTCTGCTTTAAGATCTCCAAAGCATCAAAAACTAAATGGGTACAGGCGAAATACCCTCCTAGCAGAAAATTTCAAAAAGCGAAGAGAAAATGAAAGAAAAAAAACCTCTCAAAGGAGACCATTAGGAGAAGTCCCGAATAAGAATGAAGTCTTAAATTCATCGCTTGATGCAGAAAAAATTCTGAAACAGCTTGTAAGAGAAGGTAAATTGTATGCTATTTATGAATATGAATAAAAGAGTAATGCAAAATATTTTTTTTCCAGAAATTAAAGTCAATTCTGGATCAGTTAAATATAAAATTTTAAATAACCCAAACCATATATATTACGGAGACAAAGTTTGTGTACGCAGTAGGTTGTCTATCAGAATTGCATCTCTAAATTCTGCTTACGAACAACTTGAACCATCTAGATTTGTAGAGAAATTATGTTACGGATTGTTTGGTTATAAGCTGTTAAGCAAAAGCTGCGTCCGTGATCAGAAAAATACAACACAAGAATCAGCTCTACCAGAGAGGCATACCAGAGTAATCAAAGATCACTTACAGTTTTGGCTCGCATCAAGAAACTATCCAGATGAGAGAATTTACTTTGAAATCAGGAAATGCAATAAATATATTAGAAGGGCGATCAATAGCTCCAAAAGGAAAGTAAAGTATAGTGGTGATATTCCAATAGAAATAAATCTGGATTCTGATTCTGAAGTAGAAATGTAATGAATTGTCACGTAACAGCTTATTATAACCCACCATTCTTCAGCTTCAAAAGAACGAAAACAAAAAAAAATTAATGAGGATGTTATGAAGCTTTATAAGGGCACCTGCATAAAGTAACGTAACCTACCCATTAATTTTTTATCCAGCATAAACTTTAAAGATGTTTAAGTATATAATGCATTGATTAATTTTTTTAAAAATCTGAAGTTTTAGTATGATCAAAACAAAGTTTGATGAGGGTGTTACGAGACCAAACCCAGACTCCTATATTGAGCCATGCGAAACTGCAATTCATGTTCCAGAGGATGCATCCAACAGGACTCTTTCTTATCGTTCAAAACTCTTCACAACCTCATAACTTGTAATACATTGTAACCTTCGACTAAGAATTTATGGCGATGTAACATGGTTCGAATTTGGTGCCAGTATTGAGCTATGTAGCATAGGCATTCATTTTTAGTCTAAGGTTAAAATATATTACAGGTTATGAGGTTGCTAAGAGTCTTGACGATAAGAGAGGGTCCTGTTGGATGCATTCCCTTGAACATGAATTACAGTTTCACATGGCCCAGTGTAGAAGTCTGTGTATAGTCTCGTAACACCTACATCAATTTTTTAACAAACATCAGGTTTTTGAACAGAATATATTTGTTATGTAAGCAATTGTAGAAGAACATGTCAGTATTGTTCAAGCGTTTGTAAGATAAAAAATTTATGGGGATTTTGCGTGACTCTAGGCAGGCACCCTTATAAAGCACCATAAAATTCTAATTATTTTTTTTGTCTAGGGTAATATTTCAGCTTAGAAAGTACTGAATGTTTAAAATGATTGGAGAGGGGTCTGTATTATTTGCATTCTGAACAGGAAATTGATGTGGGTATTATGCGACCATACATAGGCGCCTGTTTTGGTGAAGTAAAACTTACATAAATATACTGCGAAGAATACAAATAAAACACAACCCTTCCCTATCATTTAAAAGTTTCCAGTATCTCATAAGCTTAAATATGACCCTAGAAAAAAAAAATAAAAATTTTTTATGTAGCAAATGCTTGAACGATACTTACTGTTACTCTATAATTGCTTACATTGATTAACTGTTCTAGAATCTGAAGTTTCAGTAAGAGTAAAACAAAATTTGATGTGGGTGTTACGAGACCATACACAGAGTGGTATATTGAGTCATGTGAAACTTGAATTCATGTTCCAGGGGATGCATCCAACAGGACTGTTTCTTGACGTTCAAAACTCTTCACAACCTCAAAACTTGTAATACATTGTAACCTTCGACTAAGAATTTATGGCGATGTAACGTGGTTCGAATTTGGTGCCAGTATTGAGCTATGTTGCATCGAAATCAATTTTTTGTCTAAGGTTACAATATATTACAAGTTATGAAGTTGTTAAAGAGTTTGGACGATAAGAGAGAGTCCTGTCAGATGCATTCCCTGTAACATGAATTACAGTTTTACATGAGCCAATATGGAGTCTGTATATGGCCTTGGAACACCTTCATCAATTTAACGATCTGCTTGTATTGAATTTTCAGATTTAAATTTAATTAGTCAGGTGTATTAGCAATGTAAAAAATAATGCTATCATAATTGCAAGATTTCTTAAAGGAATTTAAGTGTATAATTTTCATAAAATAAGATGTGTTTGGAAACTACGTGTAAAAAAAAAGTTATGTTAACAGATAACAATTAATGCACATCTTATGTGTAACGATAACAATGTGTATATGTTAAATCTCCTCCTGTTAACTTAAAATTTTTCTTCATTTGTTAAGTTTCTTATAAAAATTAAAAAAAAAAGTAAAAACTCTATTTAAATTTTAAAAATAATACTTCTGATTATGTGTAAAATTGTATGAAGCATAAGCATTTTAATAAATTAAAGTTTTGAAAAAGCATGTTTTATTACAAGTACACTTTTTTGTAGGTTTACATTAACTTGTACATGTGGAATACTTTATAAACATTTTTGGAACTTTGTTTTCGTTGCTTTGTATAAAAAAACAAAAATTCTTTAAATGTAAGGTAAACACATATGATTAAAAAAATTTTTTTCAAAGAATTTGTTGGAATCTTTTGTTTTTTTATAGATTACAAAGTACAAAAATATTTGTAAAGATTATATTCATAAAAATGTCTTTTTCAATGCTCTTATTATTACTGAAAAGATAAGTAAATAAAAAAATATGTAGTTTCATATAAATGTGCTGTGATTAAGTGATTGTTTTTAAATGTACTGTCAACTGACTGTCAATTACAAAAAATTAAATGTTCCATGTTTTTTGTATCCTATTAAAAAAAATGTAATTTTACATTATGAAATATTAATATTAAATAGAAAATAAATTTACGTCAAATATATTTGAAAATAAAGGAAGTACAAGTTTTTGTAAAGTATAATAAAAATGTTATGTTACGTTATACATACAAAATTTTAATAAATTTAAGGAAATTAAATAAAAATTTTAATATTTGATCGCAAATCAGTTTTTTCTTTTCCTTAAAGGAACCTAGTCTTCTTTTAATAATTCTGTAAAGAATATATGTAAATTAAACCAAATATTTTAACAATATCGTAGCTATTACACCCCATTGATATAAACAATTTAATTTTGCTCATTTTAATTGAAAAAGAAGAAAATATGATCCTATGAATGGAAAAAGTGAGCAAAAGTGTTCAAAAGTATTCTGGGGACCGGCGAATTATGAACAAAATGTACACTTTTAAAGAATTCTTTTGCATACTTTTGCATACTTTTTTTAAACTTTTCCTCTACTTTGAACTAAAATTATACAATTTTTCACCATTTTTGCATGCTTAGGAATTCTTTAAAATTTTTTATATTTTCACCAGTGTCTTGAATTATCGATTCCCAAAGTTTGAAGAAAATCGCACTATTTGCAATTTTCCAATGCTAATGGTGCGGGGTCCTTTACCAATAAGTCGTAATTTTACGATTTTCATTGAAAAATTGCAAATTTTAATCGAAAATTTGCGACAAACAAATAAGTCGTAATTTTACGATTTTCGTTGAAAAATTGCAAATTTTAATCGAAAATTTGCGACAAACAGTTGTGAAATTACAAGGGATATTTTTGCACCTAAAAACCCATAGCAAACCATTTAGTGTCATAAAATAATATTTTTTTATTTAACACCATGATAAAAGATGAATACATTTTTCTTTCTTTTAAATTGTTGCCAACATTGTAATTTTTGGCGAAAGTGATTTTTATAGGTTTCAAGATTTTTATAAGCTCCTGATTGTTTGCTCGTCTCTTTTCAATTATTTATAAGAAGTTTTTTTTTATTGCGAGATATGATAAATTAAGTAATAAGTACCAATTTTAGGTTTTTTAAAAACATTTTTTATCTCTATATTTCGGTTTATCTCGAAAACAACTCAAGTAAATCCAATGAGTAAAGATAAAAAAATTTTGAGATTTAGAAGCGTTTTTTTATCGAAAATTGGAATTTTTGCAACAATTTAAGAAATTGATCTTTTTTGGCCAATAATGGGACTTCGATTTATGGATTATAATAGTAAGAGAATTAGTGATGAATAACTGCGGTTTACAGGACTCAAAAGGTCACAATTTTCCCACCCATTTTCACCCCTTTCCCCCCCTAATATTAAAATGGAGTAAAAAATGATTTTTTAGACTTTTATATGATGCTATGTGGTTATATAGGCCACTAAATTAGAATTTTGGGTAAAAAATTACATTTAACAAGTTCCCAGGGATCAATTTGGACATTTTTCACCCCCAATACCCCCAAAATTGAGATAAACCTTTAAGGTACTTTTTTGTTCCTCATAGAGGAACCATTGTGATGGGTCAAATTTTGATTTTTGATTTTTTGGCATATAAGCACGTTTTGAGACCTCAAGAAGCTAAGAAACCGATTTTTAAAAAAAGTCTGTATGTTTTTGTGTGTGTGTGTGTGCATGTATGTGGATAACCGGTGATATTCCACAACCATTACCATAAAAACCTAATTTTTTTTTCAAAAATTTTTTCATCAAAAATTTTTTCATCATAAAATCTCAAACTACTTTTTTTTTTCATTATTTTGGAAGTAATAGCTCATTTATTTCCATGAAAGTACTTATATTTGAAAGTATGATTTTTACTCGATATCTCGAATCTGATACTTAATTTTTTGAAAATTTTTCTCAAAATTTTCGTCACAAAAAAATACAAAAAACACCATTTTTTTTTCTTCTTGGACTTAGGTAGTACCTAATTTATTTCTATGAGAGTGCTAGCTTGAGTGCTAGTGAAAGTTCTTTTATAGTAATTTTGTGGATCTGATACCGAATTTTTTCAAAATTTATTTTAAAAATTAAAAAAACAGAATGTATGATTGCATATGGTTGTAATCGGTCATATCTGTGGCATATTGAAGTATTAAGCTCATTGTTTGAGGAACCATAGTGCCAGCTATTTGGCACCGTATTTTTAAAATTAAATGAACTAATTAGGTTTTTTAGGTCGCTGATCTCAAAAATTACATTTAACATGTTCTAAAGAGTGAAATTGGCCATTTTTCACCCTTTTCAGCCCTCAAAACTCATTTTGTCAAAAGAACTAATATTTTTATTTTCAAAGGGTCTCTTATGTTTTTTGGGCGCTGATATCAAAAATTATGTCAGAAATAATATTCAACAGGTTCTAAAGGGTGAATTTGGCCATTTTTCACCCTAAACACCCCCAGAATTTACATAACCCTTTAAGATACTTTTTTTTAAATTAAATGAAATAATTAGGTTTTTTAGGTCGCTGATCTCAAAAATTATGTCAGAAATTACATTCAATGGGTTCTCAAGGGTGAATTAAAAAAAAAAAAATTTTTTACTTTTCATGACATTTATGAATATTTAATGACACTTACGAATATTTATGAATATACTGAGAACAGCGATCTAAAAAACCAAATTAGTTAATTTAATTTTTTTAAAAGTACTTTAAAGGTTTATGTCAATTTCGGGGGTATTTGGGGTGATAAATGGCCAAATTCGCCCCTTGGAACCTGTTACATGTAATTTTTGACCCACAATTCTATTGTAGTGACCTATATAACCACATAGAATCATATAAAAGTCTACAAAATCAGTTTTTACTTCATTTTAATATTAGGGAGGTAAAGGGGTGAAAAATGGGTGGGAAAATTACCCCTTGACATAGCCTAAGATTTTCCGATTGGACGCTTTGTAGGCATTATTTATCTGAAGCGAATATAAAAGGTTTCACCTTGATTCATGATCTTTCATAAGCAGCTTGAGATTTTGCCTTTTTTTTAACACTGTACCCTTGTCTAATTTATGTTTTATTATTTATATTATTACCTGAAGATTAAAAATTACTAGTTTAATCACACACCCTGGACGTAAAATTGACATATTTTTGATGTTGAAAATCAGAAATTTATTTATTATAAGGCCCTTTCTACACCAGACAATATAATTTTATTTGATGATTATGTTCTCATTTAAAATGTATAGAAAAGTAACTTTAAAAAAAGATAACCTTGTCTGGTGTAGAGACGGCCTAAGACTAATATCAAAAAAACAAAATCAGTTGTAATACAATAAAAATAAAAAATAATTTTAAAATTAAATTTTATAAATAGCATTAAAACTGTTGGAGAAGCCAATGTAAATGAAAAAAAAAAAAAAAAAAGAGTAACTTATTAAAATTCCCTAGAAGAAAGCTACTCGACAGATCTGCTGCTTTACAAAATCAAGATCACCTGGAGATCATTCCAAGATTACCTCACACAGCTAACCTGTATCTAAAAACTAATGATGGTAAAAATAAGTTACTTGAAACTACTAGTAAGTTATATTCCTTCTTTTTTGTATTATTATAAAAATTTAAGTCGCTGATGTAACTTAAAAATCATTTGGTATATTTTAATATATTTTAATAGCGGAAAAAAACAGTAGCATTAATGAGAAATCTAATTCGAAAAATAATAGCATAAAAGAGAAAGCAAGTAAAAATATATTTAATAAAAGACGGAGTACTAGATTATCAAATGTTGAAACTCCAGTAAGAACATTGAAAATAAAAAAAAAGCCTACGAAGGAACGAAATGAAGAAACTAGTAAATATGTCTTGCAAATTATTAAAAACTTCATTAAAAAAACTTATTTTAAAATAAACTGTATAATTTTTAGTTCCTCTCAAAAAGCTTTTAACACCAAAAAAAACGAAAAATGGTCGGTATCGCTATTTACCTTTTTATATAAAATTAATATGATAAGAAAGTGAAAATTTTTAATTTCTAGCTTTTAAAGATGATGCTCAGGATAAAGAAATTAACGTTATAGAAGATCTAATGGATGTTAAAACAAACGAAACAGCTGGTAATGACAAAAATAATTTAAAAAAGGATGAAAAAAACGGTAAAATCAGACTGTTAATAAATTATATTCATACAGCTAAGAATTTTACTTTTATTTATTCTTTTTTGCAACACAAACTAGTTATAGAGGCCAGAAATAATGAAAAAGCAGAGTCCTCACCAGAACAACAATTATCTTGTGAAAAATTAAATGACTTAAAGCTTCGATTAGCCAAACTGAGTAGAGGAATCGAAAAGTATTATAAAAGTTTAATAAATTTTACAAAATACTAGTATTTAAATATTATTATGATATATTTTATTAGATATCCAGGAAAGCATACGTGTAAAAGAGTTGAAAGGTAATAATTAATAAAAAAAGTATTTTAAAATGTTGCAAACTTTTTTTGAAAAATTATTTTATCATACAAATTATAGCTGCAACCAATAAAAGCCAGGATCAAAAAGTAAATGATAAATTTAAATGGCAAAGTCCAACTTTAGCATCAAGAAATCATTATCAGAAATTTGAATCATGTTATAGAGATAACAGATATTATATCCAAAATCAGCCTTTAAATGAATCTCGAAATGAATATTTGCATTATCCTATATCGCCAATTTCAAATCCAATCATGATTGCAAATCAGCATTTAAATCAGCAAATGAATCAGCAGGTTTTACTGCAAAGGATTTTGCCTACTGCTTTAAACCAAATTCATCAGAATCAAGAATTAATAATGCCGCCAATAACCGGGATTCCTAATTATTATCAGCAGCACCTTCAACTTTTGCCTATTTATTTTAGAGATGATTTATCCAGAAACAATCAGTTTTTACAACCAGCAAATACTCAATATTTATTTTATCGTTAATAATAATTTATGAATACAGTAATGTGTATGAAGCAATATAATTTTTGAATTTTTTGTAGGAAAATTGTTTGATTATTTTTTATTCCTATATTATCCAAAAAATTATTTTTATCCACAAAGCTTTGAATCTGATTTTTATAACTTTTAAACCAAGAATGAAAGTAACAAATAATTAAAAAATTCTAATTCAATTTTGTGACATTTTACATTTTTTTACTTAAAATTTTTACTTAAAAAAATGATCTAAAGTTTTATTAATTGAGGTTCAAGCAATAAAACCTCTCTAAAGTTACTGCTTGAAAATTCATGCGCAGGTGTTTCAAGTAGTATTTTGGAAATTGTTTTTAGTAATTAGGTGGTCAAAAATCAATAAAAATATGTTAATCATTATAAAATTGCATGATTTAATTATTTATGTAAAAAAAATTATAAGTAAATTTCGCTTGACTTATTTTACTCGCTCGTAAAATAACAACAATATTTTTACGATGATTTTTTCGAACTTTAAAATCGTAAAATACTCGCAATTCTTGCTTTTTTGGTAAACACCATTTTTCGCGGCCACTCGATTTTAGTTTCGCGGCTAGCTTTACCTTCATTAAAACTTATCATTGAATATTTTGACGCAAATTAATTTGTTAAAGGATTGTGAGGCATGTTCGGTATTTTGGCTAGTTGTAATTTAGTAATTTTGCAAAAAGCGTAATTATAATGCAAAAAGCATAATTATGCTCGTAAAAGTCACGTTCTAAATTACTTTTTTTTTAATCTTGAAAAAAAAATTTGAAAAAATTAAGTATCAGATCCAAAAAATTACTATAAACGAGGTTCTTAAAAGTAGTACTTCCATGGAAATAAATTAGGTACTTCGTCCAAAAAGAAAAAAAAAATTGGTATTTTTTGTATTTTTTTGTAAAAAAAATTTTAGAAAAAAAATTTTCAGAAAATTAAGTATCCGATTTAAAATATCATGTGAAAACCATACTTTCAAATATAAGTACTTTCCTGGAAATAAATGAGATGTTACATCGAAATTAAAAAAAAAAAAAGTACCTCGAGCTTTTATGGTGAAAAAATTTTTGATAAAAAAATTAGGTCTTAATTCCATAATGTTTGTGAAATATCACCGATTACATACATACGTACGTATACACACACACACACACATACAGACTTTTTTTAAAAACCGGTTTTTTAGCTTCCTGGGGTCCCAAACCTGCTTATATGCCAAAAAATAGAAAATCAAATTTTGACCTAACACAATGGTTCCTCTTTGAGGAACCAAAAATTTCTGCACTCGTTCTACGCCTAGGTCGGCAAAATATATTGTATATAAGCACCATGGGCGAAATAATTTAGACACTAGCGTGAACACATATCACTTGTGCCCAGCTTCGCCGAGCACTCATGCTAGTGCTTACGCTAGTGCTAAAACTTGCGCCCTTCATACTTAATATACTATTACTTAGCTTAGGCCATAAAATTTCATCTCACAACATTTATGGGCCAAAAGTTTAGTTATATAATAAAATTAGATCTATTAGAAATATTATAACAAAATCAAATGAATTTTAACTCTGAACCCTTATTTTGTGAACCCCAAAAGTTCAAAGTTGAAATTCAGATAAATTTGTGATTAGGAAACAGCAAGACTTAACTTAGTTTTAATTTTACTTTAATTTATTCAAGTTTTAAAAATATTGTTAATTTTATTTTTCATTTTGGGCCACTTACGGTTTTATTTTAAGTGGTTGCATTTTTCAAATTGACCGGAAACCTCGCCGGAAACCAACTTTTTTATGATGTAATGTACTCAAATTTTACCATAACTAGATTCAACTGCACTTCGCGCACAGATTGATGATTTAAGTTATGAAATGTTTGTTATTCATGAAAACAAAAAATTTACGATTATAGAGTTAGAATTTAAGGTAAATTGCAAAAATTTTAAATAATATAACCTACATTTAATTTACCGATAACCTCATAATTCGTACACGTAAAAAAAATATAAGACAAACTAAACGTATTACGCTACTGAAATATGATTAGTATTGTAAGTTTGTTGAATGGAAAGATTAAACGTTGAATTGTCAAATAAAAACATTAAACCAACAAATACTTTGTTGATTCAAGCAAAATTAAAATTGTTAAGTTAACCACTTCAATCTTTGTTGAATCAACATAGTGTTAGATAAACCAACAACCTACAACATTGATATGATTAATTTTAATAGTTAGGTCAATGCTTTTTCTTTTATATTAAAATATTTATTCATTCCTTCTCTTTCTATCCTATTATGCTCTTCTCTTTCAGCAGCGCGCTTTTGTTTATATTTTATTATTCAATAAAGAAATGGAATTTCCTAAAAATTTTTAATGATAGTTTTAAGTATTATTTTTAAATATAAATTTCACTGCGGGTATGCATAATTTACTTTTGCTTATATTATTATTCATTATTATTATAATAAAGAAATGGGATTTCCTAAAAATTATTTATGATAGTTTTAACTATTATTTTTAAATATGCATTTCGCTGGGTATGTATAATTTACTGTGATGCATATAATTTCTAAAATTATTATCTGTAACATATAGTACTTAAAATTTTTTTATTAAATACAAGTGTCCTGTTAGCAGAATGGATAATCACGCTGTCTCGGAAGCCGCGGTACTCAGTTCGATCCCAGTAGCAGTCAAAATTTTTCTTCGGGTTTTTTTAACAGATTTTAAATTAATAAATATATACCTATAAGTACATGAATAAATATAAAAAAATAATTATAAAAAAAAAATAAAAAAAATAAAAAAAAAAATAAAAAAATAATTTTTTTTAAATAAAATTTTCACTCTGTTTGAATCAGCTAAGTAACTATGACAATTCAACAAATACTTTGTTGGCATATTTCAACAAAATTATTTGTCAATACAACTTAGAATTTTTTTCCGTGTATTATAATATGAATTTAAAATTTTGTGTGTATAATATAATGTTTGTTTACATTATTGTGAGAACCAATCAAAATGAGTTTATTGCGATTACACCTAGCAACCGTTGCGATGAGCAATGTCTTTTTTAGGATAGAATGTTGGCTAAGGTAGTCCAGGTAAAAAGAAAAATTTTTCTCAACCATATATATGTATGTATAAAAAGTACTTGGTTTTCAAATAATTAAGCATTCTAAAGGCCTTAATAATCAAAAACCTAAAAAAAAAACCAATTTTCGGGATCAAAAATTTTTAGCCGAAATAAATATTTTTTTAAAATTTCGATAAAACGTAAATTTAATACATAAATAATAAGGTAAGAAAAAAGTTCTGAAGAAAAGAAAATTTGGCTTAGCGACTTAATTTACATATGAATATATATTTTTTAAACCCATTTTTACCCTTATAGTCCATTTTTATCCCTGGGAATCGATTTGTACAGCGAGATCTCATTTTCTTCTGATCGAACCCAATGGGCCTCTGGATAGCTAATTCTTGTAATAGCTCTTTCTAAAATCCTTGATGTTATAGGTGAGAATCAGAAGCAATGAATTAAGCCTGCTTACTTAAATGAAAACTACTTGATAAATTAGATTTAAATTAGAATTTTATAAAATTTGGATTTTTTTTATCAAATAATTTTCAATTATGCAAACACGATGAATTCATGGCTCATGATTCTTACTCGTACAAAAATCCATAACTTGGTAATAAACCATATCTTAGAATTCTTAATAAACTTTTATGTTTACATAAGTTAGACTCTGTTTAGAAGCTGGTTTTAAATTAAAATGCATTTTGGTATTCACCAATAAAGAAGTAGAAAAAACAGTAATCACTTGAACAAGTTTATTAGGAATTCATCGTAATGGCTCTTTCTAAAACCCTGGATGTTTTTATGGATAAGAACCACCCTAGTAGAAAAAGCCTCCTTCCCCAGAACATTCTCGTGAACGTTCCCGGGAACATTCCATGGAACATTCCATGTAAGGTTAAATTTGAATGTTCTGAATTGGAAGGTTTCGTGGAATGTTACATAACACGTTCTTTATAACGTGTAATGAAAAAAAGGATTTTTTTTTTAATTTATTAAAAATAAACACTGGTAATATTTAAATAAAAAAATAGTGCAATTTCAGATAATAACATTGAATTTTATTACAGAAAAAAGGTAAGATTACTCAGAATACATGTAAGTACCTAAAATAAAAATAATTTAATACTTAGATTATTAGTATAATTATAATGCATACCAAAATAATTTTAATTTTTGTGTTGAAATAGAGCTATTTCATTATAAGTAATAAATTATGTGTTATAAAATTAGCACCTTTTAAATATGACTTATTCCATGTTACAAATTTTACAAGCTTTTTTTTCTTAATTAGGAATTTTGCATGAATGCCATTTTTGACGTGGGTAAGCCAATCAGAGCACTGGGATCTTTCTCACCTCCTCATTAACTTAATTACAATAAAAAAAGAAAAGCAGAAAAATAATCTCCGGAAAATCTTGCGCACGTAATAACAGAGCAGACGATTTTTTAATACAAAATTTTCTTTCATTATTATATTGTTTTAGGAAAATCTTCTGTGACCGAGCAAAGTTGTCTCATCTTCAGAATTTTCCGGAGATTATTTTCCTGCTTTTTATTTTTATTTTAATAAAAATTAACTTAATGAGAAGATGAGTAAGATCCCAGTGCTCTGATTCGCTTACACGCGTTAAAATGGTGTACATACAGAACACTTGAGATTCTTATTATACTTAACATTAACTTATTTTCCATAAATAAATTTAAATTGCCATAATTAAATTTAGCTATTTTCAGAATATATCTATTGAATTTTACGACTTAATGTATTTTTGGTATCGTTCAAGGTACTTAAATATTGACAATTTTTGTTTTATAAATAAAAATATAATATTTTATTAATTCGTTCCTTTCATTAATTTAAATTGAAAGATATTAATATTGGTCAATATGGAACATAAAAATAACAATATAATTATTGCTTTATATAAAATTGATGGAAAATTATTTGTCAGTCTTATTACTGACCTAAAAGAATTTAAATGGTTTATTTCGGCTCTGTATAGTAGTACGAGCCATCCTCAGTAAAGTATACTACTATACTTCTTTAGATAAACCAAGATGTTAAACTTTTCATGATTCTCATTTATATACCATTAGTATATCATTTCTCTTTCGAGAGAAATTACAGAATATGTTCATCGGTGTTTAGGTAGTACAACACAATATATATACTTATATTTATGTATAGTTAGTCGAATAACAGTTTAATTACTGAAAAAGTATGACTATTTTACTATACACAAAGTAGTATATATATAATAGACGAACAAAACTGTAATTCTTGGCATATTTTAGACCCAATGCCAAAAAATTAAAATATAATATTTTATTAATTCGTTCCTTTCATTAATTTAAATTGAAAGATATTAATATTGGTCAATATGGAACATAAAAATAACAATATAATTATTGCTTTATATAAAATTGATGGAAAATTATTTGTCAGTCTTATTACTGACCTAAAAGAATTTAAATGGTTTATTTCGGGGATTATAATGTTTTCGGGGATTATATCGTTTGTTTTATAAATAATTGTATAAATAATGAAACTTTAAGTACAAAACAATTACAAAAAAGTATTGAAAGCTATAATTTAATAAAAATATTAAGAATCAGTTCTATTATTTTAAAAACTTAAAATTCTAAAAATCATTTTTTTAAACATTATTTGAAGTGATTTCGACGGGCTTTTTTAATGAAGTCGGTATAGTATTGAGTGACTTTCAGTAGTTCATCCATTATTTCTTCAGGATCATAATATCCTTTTTTGACCAAGAACTCATAATATAAGCCTGCAATTATAAAATTTTTTTAAAAAATAAATTAAAACAATTAAATAAATAAATAACATTTTTTACTTACTTATAGTGCATTTCTTTTTTTGTGGAGTTAAGACTTTCATCTCAACCATTTTGCCTTCACTGTGCAAATATGCAGTTTTTGTGTTACAAGTTTTTTGACATCTTAAAGCCAGTTCTTGCTCATCCCAAAATATAAGTACTAGCCCATGGAGAAACTTTTTCTTTTCTCTCCTATTAAGTAAATCCCAAAGTCTATTTAATATAAATTTATCCTCCCCTAAGTAAATCTAAAAAAAAAAAGAAATAAAATAAATAAATCAATTTTAAACTGTTACTAGAAAAAGTTGTAGTATCACCTTTGTTTTATTATCCAATGGCTGATAACGTTTCTTTCCATATTCGTCCAATTCTAGTTCAGCATAATAATCCAAAGCATCTAATATTTCTTGTTCTTTTTTAAACCACTTTCTGCATCGACTTCCTAATAAAAATAAAAAACAAAGATTTTTACGTTTATGCAGTAAAGGAAATTTATGAAATTAATATAAGCTTACCAGGTTTCGGTGTTAATATTCTTTTTTTGGTTACATTTTGGCCTAAAATTAATCTTTGATTAATATCTTCATTATCTGATGCTTCAGAACCGTCAGTATCATTCACTCTGCCATCCTGATAATTATCCTTATTTGTTTCTCATTCAAAAAAACTGCATCTTTTCATATCGGTGACAAATAATGGACAATGAAAAAAATTTCGTCCTTTGTTTGCAGTATTTTTGGTGCATTTGGTTCTAAAAAAAATTAAAAGAAAATGATACAAATAAGATAATAATCATTTCTAAACAAACAACATTGAATATTTACTTTTTAGCAGGCAGATTACAAAAACATCTAATAACAGAATCTGTTACTGATACAACTTTTGGCTTTAAATTTTTTGAAATATCAGCACTGACATTATTTTCTATCGGTTCAGCTGGTTGATCCGTTCTTTCAGAAAGTGAAATTTGTGAGTCATCTAGCATTTGAGAATCTTGCACTTCAACAATAGAAGTATCTTCTTGACTAATAAATCCACTTTCATTATTTAACGAGTTATTACGACAAGCAGAAGCTTGCAAATGTACTATTAATAATGATTTTATATTAAAAATTTGCTTGCAAGAATCACATTCATATGAATTAATCCCTGAATCTGAAAAATGTAATTTTTTTTTTGCCGTAGATGTGCGTCCCGGAAATTTTTTATTTCCTTTTTTTAAAAATGTTTTTTCCAAAATATCATGAACATTTTCTAAATCCTGAATATTATCTTCTGTAGAATCATTGCTGAGCTTAAAATTGTCTACATTTACTTTTTTTATATTCTTTTTCTTTCCTTTTTTTTTTGTTATTATCTGAAAAACAAATACAATTATGCTTTAGAAACATAACTACAAAATCTTAAAGACTACAATAATTAAAACTAGATACAACTGCGCTTCGCGCACAGATTGATGAATTGAGTTAGGATAGTTTGTAATTTATGAAGAAAAAAAAGATTTCTGGTTATATTCAGTTGGGATTTAGTGTAAACTACATAGATGAGTAAAAATAGTATATTACGGTCCTAGGCCAGAAAAATAAAGAATGGCCCAAATCGCACGTAAATTACCTTCCGAGGCGAAGCCGAGGATGGTAAACTGCGATTTGGGTCATTCTTTGTTTATGGCCGAGGATTGTACAAAATTTTTCTGCCACTGTGGCGAGAAAATACATACTTTCGGGCCGCAGTACAGAAAAGATTTATTTTTAGAATAGGAGGACAGATCGTCCATACTATGAGAAAAGTTAAAATTAAAAAAAATATTTAAAAATTATCTATGGAGAGGGAAACCGCGCTCTTTAAAATTTATTTATTTGCGTATTAATAATTAATTATAATTTATAATTTATTAATTATTCACGTATTTATTAGTTAATTAAGCAATTTATGATAAATATTTCATTTATTATCTTAATTTTTTAACAGTTTTTCCCACCATGAACTTCTTGAATTTTTTTTTTTTATAGATTCAACTTCACTTTACACAGAGACCAAATTATGTTGTTTTTATTTAATTTTTATAATGAAAAAAATGTTTTAAAATGAAAATAGAAATTATCTGATTTTTAAGCTATTAGCGATTTATCTATCTTAGTAGTTTATACTCCCCACTAAAACAAACAGCGACACGCGGCCCACCGGCAGTCCTAAGGTGGGCCTCAATCGGGCCGCGTGACTTATGGTAACAATCTTCCCATTTGCTTTAGTAGGGATATACAATTAGAAATTTGTATAGATTTTTTCTGAGAGGTTGCTCTGCTTAAATTTTGCATGAAAATTTAAATCAATGCTTGAAAATTCAAGGAAATGAAAAACAGAACACCTAGGAGTATGAAGAGAAATCATTTGTAGAAATTCTTACAGACGCATTACTGGCTACGTTAAATATTATTTTGTCATTCCCTTAAGGAAACGTAACTATGACCTTGCTTATTGTTTCTAATTTCTATTTTTTTCTTAAATTTTTAACTAACTTCTCTTCTCAAATTTATTTCTAACAGTCAATGTTATGATTTTTCTGTCATCTAGCTCTAATCCCAATTTAAGCCTTTTAAACGTACACTTTTCACCCTTACCTTCACCTTAATTTATCTGAATCCCCATCTGCGTACAAAAGTTTCTTCACTGCCGACACATTCTTTCATTTGCACTTTCCTCTAAAGTATCTCTCACCCACATGTCTGATTGATCTCTGACCCATTTTGGAACATGTTTATAGGTCGGGGTACCCTGGGATTTCGAAATTTAAGGGGGGGGGGGTCAAATGTGTGCGATTTAAGGCGAGGAGATAATGGGATCAGTCTAAATTGTAATATTTGTAAATCCCAGAAGATAGCATTATTTATAGCAAATCGTTATTTTAGTTTAAACAAATTTTGTCTTAATGCGATCTCTACGTTTAGATAATTTTGCAGTTGTTATTCCTTGATATGTTTTGACTTTTATGTACAAATTTATTTTTATTCCATTATCAGAAGGAAATTTTTTTCTGAATTTTTTTTAGTTATTTATATTTATACATGAGTAATTCTTAGTGTAACTAATATAAAAGGCAGGTCAAAGTCTAGAATCTTAAAAAAACTGATTGGACTGGGTTCAGTATGTGAAAATCTGACACTATGCAAATTTTTATGGTGCTAAGTTCAATATTTTCGAAATGGCAGCTGTTTTTCGATTTTTTTTTGGTTCAAATTTGCTGCAAAAATCTGAAAAAATTAGTCATTTTAATTTTTCACCACTCTGCATACAGTTAAAAAATAATTTTCAACTCAAAGGGTATGTGAAATTTTTCGCAGAATACGAAACTACCATTAGTTTTTCGGAAAAACCTCAAGAAAACCCGAAAAATCGGAAAAAATAAAAGGAACTTTCAAATATGAATTTTTCAAAAAGCGGAATTTTTTTTCTTCTAATTGGCCTGCGATTGGCCTAAGTTTTCCTATGTACTTTTTGTTGATAAAAAGATTTTGAGGGATGTCGGTCTTTAAAAAAACGAACTTTAATAATCTTCCATTTTTCGGGTTTCCCTCGCATGAAAATTCCCTGACTCAATTTTTGGATTCCTCGGAAAATTTCACTATAGACCCTGTTTTTTGAGACATTTTGAACCTTACAGTAATGCTGTATAAATAAAAAACAATAATAATTCTTAAAATTGACAATAAATAAAAAATTCAAAAAATGAGCAAAATTTTATTTTTTTTTATTTTTATGCAAACTGTTTCTTCTTTATTTTATTCAGTATTACAAAAATGTTAAAAATTTCTCAAAAAAGTGGGCCTATGGTAAAATTTCCCGAGAAATCTAAAAATTGAGTCAGAATTTTTATTCGATTACAGGAAAATCCGGAAAATTTTGGATAATGGAAGGTTATGAAAATTCGTGTTTTGAATTTCTAATTACTTTAAAGGTCGATATCCTGAAAAACTATTTACCAACAAAAAGTACATGTGAAAAGACAAATTTTAAGGCCAATTATATGAAAAAAACACGGTTTTTGAGAAATTCATATTTGAAGATTCCTTTTAGTTTTTCCGTCTTTCCGACTTTTCTTGAGATTTTTCCGAAAAACTAATGGTAGTTTCGGATTCTGCGAAAAATTTTACATACCCCCCGTAGTTGAACATTATTTTTTAGCTGTATGTAGAGTGGTGAAAAATTAAAATCGAAAAATTTTTTCAGATTTTTGCAGCAAATTTTAACAAAAAAAAAATCGAAAAACAGCTGCCATTTCGAAACCATTGAATCTAGCACCTTAAAAATTAGCATGGTATCATATTTTCACATAGTAAATCCAGTCCAATGGGTTTTTTTAGGATCCCAGATTTTGACCTGACTTTTATGTTAGTTACACTAAGAATAACTCATATATATTATGCGGAATAGCAACATGGGCGAGTTCTATGTATCATCAGTACCTCGATCAGTGCCGAAACACCTTTACATAACCTAGTTAAAAAGTAATATTTTCTGACTTGTACGACCCACCTTTTTGCCTTTTTTGCCCTTTTGTTGTAAAATGTTGTTCTAAACTTGTTATAAAAACGTAAGATCGGTTTATGACTATACAACCTAAATGCATGGCACATGTTTGCTTTTGCTAAGTGCTGGGTATAGTACAAAAATATTACGTAATAACACTATTTTTATGAATCCCTAAATCAAAATAGATAATTTTCCAATTCCTAAAGTACCTCTCTCTATAGACATGTTCCATATTCAAAGTGTATTATGTCGAATGTAATTACTGACCCTCAGAACTATACGTTCCGATAAGCCTTCGCATTTAACAAAAATAAACTTTTTTACAATTCTTTAGAAATTTTAATCCCCTCCTTTATATACTTGTTTAATTGAATTTTCCATAAATTGTTAATAAATATTCTGGAATAAAACTTTTTGGGTCCACTGACGCACACTGAACCCAAAAAGTATAGAGAATTACGCCTATGGCTACATTTGTCCAAATCCAAAATTTTTAGAATTTTACAGATTTGATTTTCTCTTTCTTACAGCACTTAAAAATTTGTTTCATCTTTGGTTTTTTAAAATATAGTTTTTGGACTTTTAAAGAAGTCAAAAGGCGTAATTTCTTATCGTAAATTTTCGTAGGATTCGATTCCGGAAATCAAATGTTTTGATATAAATGCACGTGAAAATAAAAATTTAGAATTTTTTTCAATAAGTTTCAAAAAACTGCGTCACCTTAGATGTTGCCACAGAAAGTTCATCACAAAAGTTACCACCAAAGAATTTTGGACCATGAAAACTGCGTACAAAATAAAATATAAACATATTTTTTGAATAGGCATCTATATACCTGATTATATGACCATCAGTGATTTTCACACGTATATTTTTAATATCAATTTGACACGAAAAATTTAACGAATAACACGAAAAATTTAACCACCCTATAAAATTTGACACAAAAAAATTGACCTCAAAAAAAAAGAAATTATCCTTATGTGGTCCATTTTTTTTCCTTGTTAGTTTTTAAAACTCTTGAATGGTTAAATTAAACATAGAGATTGATTTTTACAAAAAAATTTGCAGCAAAGATTAAAATGTTCTTTTCGTCAAGTTTTTGGTGTAAATCTTGTAGGTGTTTAGATTTTTTATATCAAAAATCAAAATTATAAATATCCGTGTAAAAATCACTGGTGGTAAAATAGAATCGTATCTAAATAAATGTTTTTATATCTTGCTCTGTATGCAATTTTTATGCATCAAAATTTTTTGGTAGTTAACTTTTGTGGCGAACTGTCTGTGGCAAAATCTCCGGTGACGCACAGTGTGGCAAAATGGACAAAAATCGCTCTTGGACTGAGTTTTTGAGCTATCGACTTGAAACCTGTTTTGAACGGCTTTAAAATAAGCCGGCTTTCGTGCATCACTGCGGATTTTTCAAATTTTTTATTTTTAAATAGCCTATTTTTACTACTTCAACCTATTCCTTTATCGAAATTTTCACTTCCTACATTTTTTGCTCTCTAAAACTAACGGGAAATTTTTTTGTGTTAATCCTGCATTATATACATAAAAATTAAAAAACATTTTGAAGTCAAAAAATACTAAATCATAATATTTGCATATTTTAGAATCTCGCATAAAATGCATTTTTAGTAAATAGGCTAATAAAAAATTAATAAATATGAAAAATCCGCAGTGAGACACGAAAGCAGGCTTATTTTAAAGTCATTCAAAACAGGTTTCAAGTCGACAGCTCAAAAACCAATCAAAAACTCAGTAAAAGAGCGATTTTTGTCCATTTTGCCACACTGTGCCGCGGCGCGATTCAAAAATACGCGTTTTTTTGCCACTAACAAAGAAAAATTATGTTTTGCCCTTGGCCGCAAAAAAAAGAATGTCCCAGATCGCAGTTTGTCAACCTCGGCTTCGCCTTGGATTGCAATTTGCGTGTGATCTGGGCCATTCTTTATTTTTGCGGCCTAGAATAAAAGTATACTGTCCATCGTATAAATTTAAAAATTATTTTTTTAGCATAGAAATCGAAAGTTGATTATTTTATCTCTTGGAATTTTTTTAACAGAACTCTTCATCGAAAATAATGGCTTTTATTTTATTCAATTATTTTATTCAATTTTGTAATTATCTGCCCAGCCACTCGATACCTGATCAGAAAAATTCTGTCATTATTTACTTGCATTTTATGCGAAATTTTGCGTATGCTTGTAAATTTTAGTATAACTTGAGAAAAAAGAGACAATAATTGAAAATACGCAATCATAAAAATTTTCAAAAAAATAGGGTATTTTTTATTTTTTACTATTATTTTTTATTAATTTAATCACAAAGGAGCTATTCAATAATTAAAGAAAGTTTATTAATTTTATCTTTAACAAATATATTTTTCTGTCGCAGAAAAATTATATACTAAACTGCGATTTGGGTCATCCTTTATTTTTCTGGCCTAGGATCGTAATATACTATTTACGTTTTATTAAAGGAAATCATCTTTTTTCCTTCTTTTTTACATTTTATAATAAAAAATTTTTTTTTTGGTAAAGAATTACCAATAATTAACTGCAATGTTTTTGTTTCTATAAAAATAAATCAATTTGGCAAAATAACATTCACAGTCATAATAACTTTCAAAGAACGCACTTATATACCTGCAAAATAAATAATTTAAATAATTCACTTTACTTTACCCATTATAAAAACATAAACAATAAGCATATTCAATATTGAGGTTAGAAAATTTTTATTACTTATTCCAAACATTATTAAATTAATTTATTATATACAAATAGATATAATAATCATTTAATTAACAAAGTTTATTAAATTCATTAAATTCACCCATAACCTCTCGATTTAAATTAATAATGTTTATGTTATTTTGAATTTAAAATTTTGAATATGTTTGTTTGTGTACATTATTGTGAGAACCAATCAGAATGACTTTATTCCGATTACACCTAGCAACCGTTGCGATGAGCCATCTATTTTTTAGGATAGGATTCATACCTTAAGATTTCTTTTCTTAACATTGTTATCGCTAGCAGAGCTATATTTTAAAGGTTTTTTGGTTACAATACTTTTTCTTTTTGAACTTTTCTTAAACACTTCAACTATAGAACCTGTAACAAAATATAATTTTTAATGTCCAATTATTCTTAATTATAAGCAATTAATTAAATATAATTTAACCTCCTAAATACAGGATTTTAGTATCCTTCCAAACATACTCCTCACACTTATCTCCATCAAAACACTTTTCGTCTGCTTCACAATTGCATTGCTTGTAGCTATATTTTTTTCCTTCAATAAAGTCATCAGAATTTTTGGGACAAATGCTTCTTTCATCTTCCTGGTCATTGAATAGATAGGATATTTGAACAACATCCGATTTATTGTAGCTTCCAAAGTTATTTTCTCTATGGACTATATAAGCATAATTTACTGTAGATGCAGGCATTATTTAGCTGGAACCTGTAAGAACGATTACTAAACTTTACACTTCGTTAGCAAAAAAAGTTCATCTTAAGACTTTTTCTAAGATTTAATGTTTAAATTAGTAAGTCATTTTTATGCAAATTTTCATCAATGAAAACGTTTTTCTGAACCTTAAAATCCCGAAAATAATGTAGAAAGTTCATTTTTCATGTTTTTTGGTTCGCTATATTGGAAAATCGGAAAATTCTTTTGGATGAAAAATTATAATTAATGCCTCCAGGATATCAGCTTTCCTTCGGACGGTCAATTTTCATCCCAAAGATATTCCAGTAGATTAAAGAAATTTCAGGGAGTTATCTCTCTGATTTTAGTACGCATACTACTGAATTTGTAGTCGCTTTATAAAAAAGCTTATTTTTGATATAGCTAAAAAATTATTTATAAAAAAATTTGTTGCAATTGAGAAAGAAGCTGAAATTATTTACTGCAAGCAATATAAACAAATAACAGAACAAGTTTATACAGCAAAATCTCTTTTAAGTTTTTAAATAGCTTTTTTTAAAGAATTTTTCATTTTCAAATCCAACTAATAATAGTCAAAAGTGAAATTGCTGTACAAACTTGTTCCATTATTCATTAATATTGCTGCAACAAACTTTTACAATCTTCTTGCACAGTTTGAAGACTTTCCAGAAGCTACTTTCAAAGATAATCCCAAATAGAGCCATTTTTGTACGCATACTACTGTATTAGTAGTCATTTTATAAAAAAGCTTATTTTTGATGTAGCTAAAAAATTATTGGTAAAAAAATTTGTTGCAATTGAGAAAGAAGCTGTAAATATTTACTGCAAGCAATATACAAAAATAATAGAACAAGTTCATACAGCAAAATCACTTTAAAGTTTTTAAATAGCTTTTTTTAAAGAATTTTTTATTTTCAAATCCAACTAATAATAGACAAAAGTGAAATTGCTGTATAAACTTGTTCCATTATTCATTAATATTGCTGCAACAGACTTTTACAATCTTCTTGCACAGTTTGAAGGCTATCCAGAAGCTACTTTCAAAGATAATCCCAAATAGAGCTATTTTAGTACGCATACTACTGTATTAGTAGTCGCTTTATAAAAAAGCTTATTTTTGATGTAGCTAAAAAATTATTGGTAAAAAAATTTGTTGCAATTGAGAAAGAAGCTGTAAATATTTACTGCAAGCAATATAGAAAAATAATACAACAAGTTCATACAGCAAAATCACTTTTAAGTTTTTAAATAGCTTTTTTTAAAGAATTTTTTATTTTCAAATCCAACTAATAATAGTCAAAAGTGATATTGCTGTATGAATTTGTTCCATTATTCATTAATATTGCTGCAATAGACTTTTACAATCTTCTTGCACAGTTCGAAGGCTTTCTAAAAGCTACTTTCAACGATAATACCAAATATAGCTATTTTAGTACGCATAGTACTTTATTCGTATCAATTTAATAAAAATGCTCTTTTTTACAAAAGCTTTTAAAAAAATTGTTAAAAAAAATTAAACATGGTATAATTTACTGTTAAACGAAATAATATTTGTTATCATTATGCACCCATATGCTTTGGTATATTAACGAGTATCTGAAATTGAAAAACCATATTCCAGAATATCTCTTTCCTATATTATATAATAAACAAGAAACTATTGCATCTTCTCTTCTTTTAATTTTATTATATATTGTTTATGACAGCATATTATTAAAATAATTCACTGACCTTTTCAAACAGCTAAGATGTTGCTTTGTTAAAAGACAATTAATATTAGGATTGGAATAAGTAAGGTTTTCCACTATCTCAAGACGATCCAATTTTTTTGATAATGCAACACATGAAGATGAGGGTGGACTGAAATTATTATTTTGTTGCTGCCATCAATATCATTCCTTTTTCTACATGTTCATTCCCTGTTAAAATTATTTAATATTATAGAAGCTTTGCTTTTAATCAAGAAGTCCAAATAATATAAAAGTTGGTTACTTTACCCAGGTTAAAAAAACCGCCTTCCGTACTACCTTCCAGTACACATTCCCGGAACATTCCCAAACACATTCCATGGAAAGTTATTATAGCTTGTTTTATTTTGGAAGGTTCCATGGAATGTTACATAAAACGTTCTACAGAACGAGAATTAAAAAATTTTATTTATTTTTTTTATTTATTAATAAATTAATAAAAAATGGATACAAATGAAGAAAAAGACAAGTTTAATTTTTATTAATTAATGAACTTTATTCATTAAGTTATAAAAAGTAACTATTACTCTTATTCGTAAGCTGAAAATTTTAACTTATCACTCTAATTATAATATTTATTACAAAAATATGAATAATTTGAAATATAAAATAAACTAACTATTATAAAAATTAAGATACAAAAATTTTATGAATACAATTGTTATCGATTTAATTCTTGGTTGCATTTTTTATCCCTTTAAAAATAACAAACAATTATATTATATATAATAAATACAAGTTAAATATTATAAAATTTTCAACAACTAAAATTTAAAAAATACAAATACTTTTACTTTATACAACTATATTTTTATATTTTTATGTATACAAATTTTTTCACTGTTTGTAATAATATTCATATTAATAACAAGCAGGGTTGAGTATGGCTTGACGATGCTTTCAGATTTCCATCAAAGATACAGCTGGGTTTCAGCAATTTCTTTCATTATTTTTACAAATTTAGAAGTTATATTGAAAAATTATCTGGAAAAATATTATGAAATTGTTAAAAAAAAATGTTTCATAACTAGTATAAACTATCATATCCCTTATAAGAATGATAAAGCTGTCTTTGTCTATTAGAGTCAAAAGGAGTATCTATAACCAATATACTTTTTTCTTTAATTTCACATTCTAGCTGAAGAATCTGTTGAAAATTTTTCAACCGCTAACAAGTCTTTGGCAATAAATTCATGCTTTATTAACCTGAATTGGCTTATCAAATATGATATCATATTCAGGTTAATAAAGCATGAGATTATTGCCGAAGACTTGTTAGAGGTTGAAAAATTATCAACCAATGTTTCAGCTAGACCGTGAAATGAAAAAAAAAATATATTGGTCATTGACACTCCTTTTGACTCTAATAGGCAAAGAAAGCTTTGTCATTCTTATAAGGGAAATGATAGTTAATACCATAGTTATTAAACCCTTGTTTACCATTTTGAAAATGGCAAAACAATATGGTACAAGAGCTCAATTTTTAATAAATTGGAGCTGATATTATAAATATGAAGATATTTAAGAAAAACAATTTTTTTGTCGAAAGCGAGAACTAGCTGCATGTTTAATACACATGTGCAATAGCATACGAAGTCTGACAATAGTTTGCTTTTCAATAAATTGAAGCTTAAACATTTAACTCACCTTAAATTTCAACTAATAGGATACTGGTGGAGTAAGTTAAATACTGCAATCCAGATGAACAAGCAGGATTTAATTCAATATGGCTTGTCGATGCTTTCAGATTCCCATCAAAGATAAAGTTCGGGTGCAGCAATTTCTCCCATCATTTTTACATTTTAAGAAGCATTTAATAATAAAATATCTGGCAAAATATTATGAACCTGTTAAAACTATAAAAAAATGTTAACCAAGGTTGTATTTACTTAAGCCAAAGAAAGATAACGCCTTACAAACATGTTAAAGTAACTAGAAAAGTTATAGAGTTGTTATTTTTTACCTTTTTTAATGAATCTGATTTTCAACTAGGAATTTGGTTAATATTGTGATGTAGTTGAATAATATCTTACAGATAAGAATAAAATCAGGTTTCATTATTGTATGTATAACCTAGCTTTACTCTGGACACCCTAAAAGCATATGCAAGGGATAATGTAAGATATATATATAGATTTAATTACTTAAAAATACTTACGCAAATAAAAACAGATAAAATAAAGAAGTTTGCAAATAAAAGCAATAAATACATAATGAACAAGAATTATTTAAAATAAATATCTTTAATTGTCCATGACTAATTAAAATTTGTGGTGCACAATTTCGCACGCATATGTAGCTAGGTTTGTTCTTTTTGTTCCCAAAAGGTAGAACTAGTTACTAGGGTATAACCCTATGGACAAAAAGAATAATTTATATATTGCTTTTATTTGCAAACTTCTTTATTTTATCTGTTTTTATTTGCGTAAGTATTTTTAAGTAATTAAATCTATATATCTAACATTATCCCTTGCATATGCTTTTAGGGTGTCCAGAGTAAAGCTAGGTTATACATACAGTAATAACACCTGATTTTATTCTTATCTGTAAGATATTATTCAACTGCATCACAATATTAACCGAATTCATAAGTTGAAAATCAGATTCATTAAAAAAGGTAAAAAATAACAACTCTATAACTAGTTACTTTAACATGTTTGTAAGGCGTTATCTTTCTTTGGCTTAAGTAAATACAACCTTGGTTAACATTTTTTTATAGTTTTAACAGGTTCATAATATTTTGCCAGATATTTTGTTATTAAATGCTTCTTAAAATGTAAAAATAATGGGAGAAATTGCTGCACCCGAACTTTATCTTTGATGGGAATCTGAAAGCATCGTCAAGCCATATTGAATTAAATCCTGCTTGTTCATCTGGATTGCAGTATTTAACTTACTCCACAAGTATCTTATTAGTTGATATTTAAGGTGAGTTAAATGTTTAAGCTTCAATTTATTGAAAAGCAAACTATTGTCAGACTTCGTATGCTATTGCACATGTGTATTAAACATGCAGCTAGTTCTCGCTTTCGACAAAAAAATTGTTTTTCTTAAATATCTTCATATTTATAATATCTGCTACAATTTATTAAAAATTGAGCTCTTGTACCAAATTGTTTTGCCATTTTCAAAATGGTAAACAAGGGTTTAATAACTATGGTATTAACTATCATTTCCCTTATAAGAATGACAAAGCTTTCTTTGCCTATTAGAGTCAAAAGGAGTGTTAATGACCAATATATTTTTTTTTTTCATTTCACGGTCTAGCTGAAACATTGGTTGAAAATTTTTCAACCTCTAACAAGTCTTCGGCAATAATCTCATGCTTTATTAACCTGAATATGATATCATATTTGATAAGCCAATTCAGGTTAATAAAGCATGAATTTATTGCCAAAGACTTGTTAGCGGTTGAAAAATTTTCAACAGATTCTTCAGCTAGAATGTGAAATTAAAGAAAAAAGTATATTGGTTATTGATACTCCTTTTGACTCTAATAGACAAAGATAGCTTTTTCATTCTTATAAGGGATATGATAGTTTTTACCAGTTATGAAACATTTTTTTTTAACAATTTCATAATATTTTTCCAGATAATTTTTCAATATAACTTCTAAATTTGTAAAAATAATGAAAGAAATTGCTGAAGCCCAGCTGCATCTTTGATGGAAATTTGAAAGCATCGTCAAGCCATACTCAACCCTGCTTGTTATTAATATGAATATATTACATTTTTATAATAGTTAGTTTATTTTATATTTCAAATTATTCATATTTTTGAAATAAATATTATAATTAGAGTGATAAGTTAAAATTTTCAGCTTTCGAATAAGAGTAATAGTTACTTATTATAACTTAACAAATAGAAATCATAAATTTCAAACTTACACAGTAGTCCTAAAAGGTAAAATAACCAACTTTTATATTATTTGGACTTCTTGATTAAAAGCAAAGCTTCTATAATATTAAATAATTTTAACAGGGAATGAACATGATGTAGAAAAAGGAATGATATTGAGTTATGATGGCAGAAACAAAATAATAATTTCAGTCCACCCTCATCTTCATGTGTTGCATTATCAAAAAAATTGGATCGTCTTGAGATAGTGGAAAACCTTACTTATTCCAATCCTAATATTAATTGTCTTTTAACAAAGCAACATCTTAGCTGTTTGAAAAGGTCAGTGAATTATTTTAATAATATGCTGTCATAAACAATATATAATAAAATTAAAAGAAGAGAAGATGCAATAGTTTCTTGTTTATTATATAATATAGGAAAGAGATATTCTGGAATATGGTTTTTCAATTTCAGATACTCGTTAATATACCAAAGCATATGGGTGCATAATGATAACAAATATTATTTCGTTTAACAGTAAATTATACCATGTTTAATTTTTTTTAACAATTTTTTTAAAAGCTTTTGTAAAAAAGAGCATTTTTATTAAATTGATACGAATAAAGTACTATGCGTACTAAAATAGCTATATTTGGTATTATCGCTGAAAGTAGCTTTTAGAAAGCCTTCGAACTGTGCAAGAAGATTGTAAAAGTCTATTGCAGCAATATTAATGAATAATGAAACAAATTCATACAGCAATTTCACTATTGACTATTATTAGTTGGATTTGAAAATAAAAAATTCTTTAAAAAAAGCTATTTAAAAACTTAAAAGTGATTTTGCTGTATGAACTTGTTCTATTATTTTTCTATATTGCTTGCAGTAAATATTTACAGCTTCTTTCTCAATTGCAACAAATTTTTTTACCAATAATTTTTTAGCTACATCAAAAATAAGCTTTTTTATAAAGCGACTACTAATACAGTAGTACTCTCTCCCTACATCAATACGATTCATTCCTTCAATTAACTCCTTTAAAACAGGCTTATTTAAGTACTTGAAAAGTTCTAGTCATACATATAAAGATTCGGTTTTCTAATATTTTATCAGGACTGAAACACATTAATGTTACCAAAAATTCGCTATTCGTTCGCTATATACCACTTATTGTTGCTATGATACTGCTAATTTGTTTCTTATTAGTGTACTTTATTTTATTTATATGTTATAATTGTTATACTATGCTATTATACTATTACCATGTTATTCTGTATCAGAAATTTTTTGTATTTTACAAATAAAGAGACTATTTACATTTACATTTACATTTACAGTAGTATGCGTACTAAAATAGCTCTATTTGGGATTATCTTTGAAAGTAGCTTCTGGAAAGCCTTCAAATTGTGCAAGAAGATTGTAGAAGTCTATTGCAGCAATATTAATGAATAATGGATTAAGTTTGTACAGCAATTTCACTTTTGACTATTATTAGTTGGATTTGGAAATGAAAAATTCCTTAAAAAAAGCTATTTAAAAACTTAAAAGAGATTTTGCTGTATGAACTTGTTCTATTATTTTTGTATATTGCTTGCAGTAAATAATTACAGCTTCTTTCTCAATTGCAACAAATTTTTTTACCAATAATTTTTTAGCTACATCAAAAATAAGCTTTTTTATAAAGCGACTACTAATACAGTAGTATGCGTACTAAAATAGCTCTATTTGGGATTATATTTGAAAGTAGCTTCTGGAATGCCTTCCAATTGTGCAAGAAGGTTGTAAAAGTCTGTTGCAGCAATATTAATGAATAATGGAACAAGTTTATACAGCAATTCCACTTTTGACTATTATTACTTGGATTTGAAAATGAAAAATTCCTTAAAAAAAGCTATTTAAAAACTTAAAAGAGATTTTGCTGTATAAACTTGTTCTGTTATTTGTTTATATTGCTTGCAGTAAATTATTATACCTTCTTGCTCAATAATCCAAGAAAGGAAGTAAATTTTTTTGTAAAATGAAGCAGTAATTTTACGCAAGTCAGATCAACTTTGGTTGGTTGCAATTAGTCAAACAACTTTGGTTGGTTGCAATTAGTCCGAAATGTTGTAAAAATTGGCCAAACTGTTTTTTTTTTGCCAAAAATAAATAAATATTTAATATCTCGGGAAATATTAAATGAATTTTGTTGAAAATAGGTACTAGGGGGTTTTTTGGGTCGCTGATTACGATTTTAATGTCAGAAATTTCTCAATCACCCTGTAAACAGCAAAAACTACCCTTTTTTAGGGGTTGTTTTTAAATATTTTGGGATTTTCGCTAAAATTATCAAATGAATAGCATTTTTTTAGAAAAATTAATGAAGATTTTTATTTATTTTTTTATGGACTGAAATTGAGATATAAGGTTTAATATTAGGGGGGTTAAAACTACCCCCAGAGTAAGAAAATGTACAAAAAATATGACCTCCTTATTTTTTTGTATTTGGATCAATTTTTTGAAAATATTTTATCGTATATTTACTATTATGAAATTAATTACACCCCACCCCCCCGGGGGGGGGGGGTTAAAACTACCCCTAAATTTAAAAAAAATACAAAAAATTAAAATTATTTGTTATTAAATTTTTTTGCCCCTTTTCGTTTTACAGCAGAAAAAGTAACAAGATTTACAACCCTGGGTGTAAAAAGTAGCCTACAATGTACAAAAAATTGATTATGGCCCGATATTGAGATATAAGGTTTAATAATAGGGGGGTGTTAAAACTACTCCCAGAATAAGAAAAAATACAAAAAACATGACCTCATTATTTTTTTTGTATTTGAATCAATTTTTCGAAAATATTTTATCGTATATTTACTATTAAGAAATTAATTCAACGCCTCGCCAGGGGGGGGGACTACTATAAATTTAAAAAAAATGAAAAAAAAGTTATTAAGTTTTTTTTGTTGCACCTTTTCGTTTTGTAGCCAAAAAAGTAACAATATTTGCAATCCTGGGGGTAAAGAACACCCCAAAAATGTAAAAAAAATTTTAAAAAGTCGTAATTAAATTTTTTTTTTTAAATCTTTCAATGTAAGCATAATAAATAGCGATGTTTTGGGGGTATTGTAATGATTGTAAAGAGATAAAGAGAGAATTTTATTCTAAGTCCATAAACCTGTATTATCCTAAGTCCTGAAACCCACATTTTTCAAAGTCTCCTAATTATTCGAAGTCTCATTAGACCCCCCCCCCTCTTAAATAGGACAAATTTAACCCCCTCCTACAAATTTGACCGCCCTCCTTAATTTTAAGTTCTGAAGTACCTCCTCCCTATTAACATGTTCCATGTTTACTTTTTAATGTCCTTTTTTAGCAATTTTTTTGTAATTTGATTCAAATAAACCTCCCCCCCCCTCAAAATTTTCGAGATCCGCCACTGAATGCACAGTGGTTTTTTTAAAGCCCGATTCATAATATCCATTAAAATAGCGCTCATAGCAAAGAAAATTGCTTTAAGCCAGACAAAAAAATAGTTTTTAGCTCTTAAATTCTTTATTATTCTTTACCCCTTCATTAAAATTATTCTAAGTTTGGAATTAAAAATTATTTAAAATTCCTAAATCAAAATTATAATTTTACCCCCACAGTTCACCCCCCCCCCCAATAACGTGCCTAAAAAACCCCCTGCCTATAAACATTTGTCGTGTAAAAATTTTCCGTTTAATTAAATATTTATACGAAAAAAACACAAACCTTTGACTTTCGTACCTTATTTATTACTTACTTAAGGTTTTACGGCTAATTTACAGCTGAAAAAAGTCTGAATTTGAAATTTTATAGCAGCATTTTATTAATTTATCATGTAAACATAAGGTACTGTACGAAAATTTTTCATAAAACTTAGAAATAGAGTGACCTAATGGATTAAGTATAAAAATTGTTTGGAATTGCTAAAAAAAAAAAGGAATTTTGGCCATAACTTTTTTTTGGCTAATCAAAATGAGATGTACAATGAACCATTTCAAAGCTAAGGTTAACGCCGAAATTTCATGTCATATGCAAAATTTTAATTGGATTGGCCATTTTTCTTTAATTTCGCCGGACAAAAAAGAGCATTTACCGTTGTAAACATAAAATAGGCAATTTTAAACGGCCAAATCTGCTTGCAGACGAAAAATTTTAACAAAAACTTGAAGTACAAACAACTTGAAATAAATGCTAAAAAACTTGGCTGTTTAAAATAAATAATGTTCACGCTGCTGGCCAAAAACTGAAAATGTTTTAAAAAATACACGATTTTACCCAACTTTGTCAGGCCAAAACATAAACAATAATTACCCGATAGGGTCAAAAATTGCTGGACATATTGAGGAACATGTGTTCTGACTTTTCACGAAAGGATTTAATTTCGAAGCAACTCAGCCCAGATGGCGATAAAAAATTGGCATGAAAAATTTTGGAAACAAATTTTTTTTGTGAAAGTAATATTTTTCCAGATATTTACGCCAGAACGATCCGGTTTCTTGATTTTTCGTTAAACAACCATTTTTGACTTGTCATATCTCCTTTAATATTTTTCGTACACAAAAAAAATAAAAACCGCTGTCTTTGTCAACGAAAATACTTTAAATTAGTAATATATAATTTTTTTTGTAATTCTAGCAGATCTCAAATAAAATTAAAAAAACTATAAAAAAAATAAAATATTTTTGGCAAAAATCACACTTTTCATTGCGCTGTAACTCGGAAGGGGTGCATTTTTATGAAAAATTGCAATCAATGTTTTTATCTTAAAAAATGGTAATTTATCGATTGGTTAGGTTATTTTTTTCAACCCTCCCCCCCACCCTTTTGTCAACCAATGAAAGTTGTTTACTTCGGTACTAGACACCTTTCTTAACAAAATTCAACTTACATCAAGTATCTGTTACTTGCGTAAAATTACTGCTACCAGATTTTACCTCCTTTCTTGGATTACAATGGCAACAAATTTATTTACCAATAATTTTTTTGCTATATCAAAAATAAGCTTTTTTATTAAGCGACTACAAATACAGTAGTATTCGTACTAAAATCAGAGAGATAACTCCCTGAAATTTCTTTAATCTACTGGAATATCTTTGGGATGAAAATTAACCGTCCGAGGGAAAGCTGATATCCTGGAGACATTAATTTTAATTTTTGTCGTATTTTAATGCAATTACTGATTACTATCCCTCGAAATAAATTTTTCATTACACGCGTTAGAAAATAATAATACAAATTAGAAACTTTTAAATGATAAATTTATAATTAGTATCTCTTATATAAACGCATATACCATTTATTAATTTAAAGCTGGGCCCCCTGCAACCTATTTATATTCAGAAATACAACCCAATCCTGAGTATCTATTTTTATGGCCGTTAGCATAAAATATTCATTAGTATAAAAATCATTAAAAAAAGTTTTACTCACCTTTAATTACGTATATTAAGCGTAATTAAATAATATTTTGTGCAAAAATTATTTATTGGTAAACAATTTGTTATACAATATTTAAATTACTTCTGAACTAAAAATTTATTGTTGATATTTTTACAGACTTAAACAGCAGTGATGGCAAATAACTTTAATATTTTCAATATTAAGAAAAGAAAACCTGTTAGCCAAATTTACTGTACAGAATCTTCGAAAAAAATTAAAATTGTTGATTCAGCAAAAAAAATTATTAGCCAAGATGACTCTTCTATCTTTTCAAAAAAAATCAAGGAAGATGAAGCAGCTTACGTGCAACTCATGAATAAAAGAGCAGAAATAAGATTTATAAGGGCTAGAATACTAGTGAAAAATGTTGATAATCTTGTAATTGCAATTTTTACGTTTATTTTTACGTAGGAAACTGTTCGAATTAAGAAAGTAAACAATTTTTGTTTCTATTTTTTTAGAGGATTGGCTTATCAACAGCTGACGTTTCATCATATTGTCATGAAAATGAAACTACTAAGCAGCAGAAGATAAACATATTAGAATACTTTAACGAAAATGATGTGGTACAGCAACAAAATTCAAGTGCTCAAGTATGTTCAGATTCTTCTAGAAATAGATATACGGGTGGTTTTCACAGGAACGGTATACATAGTGTCCCCTCCATTTATATCCGAAACTAAAGCTCTTTTACACTTTTTTTTCTTTTAATAAGTTCATAAATAATATTGTTTTAAAGTCACAACCTACTACGCATATATTGGTAAGTTAACAAAAAAATTTTTTTGGAGATATGTGTTCAAAATTTCGCCACCGTCCGCTGTCCTTTTACTTAACTGTAAACTTTGAGTATTAACAAGTGGCTTAAAATTCGAACTAAAATTTTTCTGTAGGATATTTAGGTCCCAATAACTCAGTTTTTTCCACGTAACAAATTTTCATGTAACCCTCTTAGCTTATCGTCGCATATAAGACTGTCCCCCGGTTTTAGCTATTTTTAAGCTTCCCATCTTTTATGGGAGCGCTCCCATAGAAGTGCGCACTCTATATTTATGCACTTGAAAGCACTTTTGTATTTTTTTTTTTTTACTTAATTACTCATATAAGAACCGCGGAAAACTTTAAATTTTAAATATGAAAGCTTTAACTATGAAAATTAAACCTATTAAAATTTGAAAACGCTTTTACAACAAAAAAAAATTTCGCCACTGTCCATGTCGTTTTCTCCAAGTGTATGTCATATTTTTCATTAATATTTTGTATAGTTATATGTTTTGATGAAAAAATAAGATACCCAGAATTTGAGAAAATTTTATGGCTTCAATACAAAGTTATTTTAATAGTACATTCAAAATGTCGCCACCATCCATGACGCCACCGTCTGCATAAATAAAAAAATCCAATAAGAATAACACGTAGAATTTATTTTTATATTTTTAGCAGTACCACTGAAAATTTTAGGTTTTTGGACCTTCATAAACATAAAAATACAAAAAAAAAAAAAAAAAAAAAAAAAATATAATTAGTGTTGTGCCGTAAACAATAAAAAAATATACAGTTCCAGTGAAAACCAACCATATATTTACATGGAACATGTTTATAAGCAGGGGGTATTCAAGTATTTTGGGTGGTGGGAAGTCAAATGTGCCACATTTGAGGGGGGGTATTTAATTGGACTTAGAATAATTTTGATTTAAAAACGTAGAATACGTTTAATTTACAGACTTAGAAGAATCCGGGTTCATGGACTTAAAATTAGTCGGGTTTAGGGATTTAAAATAATTTAGATTCAGGTACTTTTTTTCCATAAAAGGGTATAGAAATATAAGGGTTTTAAGAGTTAAAAATTATTTTTTTGTGCTTAAAATTCTAAAAGCTTCAAGATTCAAAATATAAATTTTAGACGTTTCATGTTCGTTGATTGTGATTTTACAAACCGGTTATAAGTTTTATTTCATAGTTCTTACAAGGTATCGCATATTTTTAAATGTTTATTGTTTTCTTTTTTTAGCTGGATTCTCTTATTAAAAAAGATCTTTCCGCTAAATCTCAAGATTCTAAATTTACTGCTGACTCAAATTATAGTTTTAAGAATAATTCTTTTACGGAAAATCAGGTAAAGGCATTAAAATTACTTAATAAATGAGTGCTTTAAAAAGAAAATATAATCCTGACTTTATGATTTCTATTTTTAGGAAAAGCATTATAAAAAAGTATCAGAAATTCCTTTATTTTCCTCTCAAAGTGAAGATTCCTACTTAAAACAATTGCTTCATTCTCCAAAATTTATGGAAACAATCAAATGTTTTCCAGTTATTAGTCCAGCTCAATTGCTTCTAAGCATTTTAAAATGTTCATATAAAAATTCTTCGTCGCTTACTGAAATGCAGGAAGTCTTAAAAATAGTTAATAACATCTTCAGTGGGTCGGTTTTATTCGATTCTGAGCATTATATTAAAAAACTTTGTAATCGAAATGATGAAGTAACTTTTTATAAATTATGTTATAAATGTAAGTATTTAATTGGAAGTACGAAAGAGTTGCCCCGTGAACTTGAATGTGATAATTGTAAAGAAAAAATTAAGTGTACTGACCTCAGCGATAACGTATTTGCTTTAATAGACCCAACTGAAACAATAAAAGAGTACATTATGTTATATGAAGAACATTATGATTATGTTGTAAAAGAACGAAAGCATGAGCAAGGAATCTTCGAAGATATATATGATGGCTTGGAATACCGTAATTTAGTAAATTCTCTGCCCCTTGAGGATAGACATCAATATGTCACTGTAACATTAAATACAGATGGAGCCCAACCATTTGAATCAAACGAATCGGCTGCTTGGCCAATTTATATTCAAATAAATGAGTTGCCTTTGCAAAAAAGATTGAAAAGTATAATTACATGTGGAATCTATTTTGGTGATTCTCATCCTCCGCCAGAATTTTTTGAAATTTTTTTAAAAATGTTTTCAAGCATATTAAAAAAACCTATAAGATGTACTGTTAAGGGTACACAACGACTATTAAAAGTTTTTATCGTATGCTCAGTTGCTGATACTCCCGCAAGACCACTTTGGAACTGTACAATAAATTTTCATGGATACTATTCATGTGATTGGTGCTACATAAAAGGTGACTATAGCGAAAATTGTGTACGATTTCCAATTGAAAACAACATGAAACTTAGAGATATTAGATCTACGTTGGAATTAATGTTACAAGCACATCATCAAAATTCAAAATCACGTAATCAAGAAACATCCATTTTTGGTATTAAAAAGATTCCTCCAATAGTAATATATGCTAAAAAATTGAACATAATTAAAGGCATAGTTCCAGACTATCTACATCTGTTTTTACTTGGTATAGGAAAACAAAATTTTAAATACATTGTAAGTTCTATGACAAAACAACAAAGAGAATCATTTGATGATTACTTAATGAAAATTAAACCTCCTTCAAGAATCGGCATACTACCAAGGCCCATAACAAAAAGAGGAAAATATAAAGGCAAAGAGTGGGAGAAATTAATTCTCTTTTATTTAATTCCAATTTTAGAAATGTTAGGAGTTGACAATGCTATAGTTTATTATTGGAGTTTATTTGTTAATGGACTATACATTCTTTTGAAATCTAGAATAGATTCTGATGAATTGAAAAAAGCTAACGAATCATTGCGAGAATTTGTTGCGTTATCTCAAAATAATTATGGATTGAAAGCAATGACATCAAACATGCATCAAATTCTCCACATTGTTGCCAGTGTGAGAGATTTTGGGCCATTATTTGCCCATTCAACATACCCATTTGAATCAGAAAATTTTCAATTAGTTAAGTCAATTAAATCTGCCAAGGGTGTTGTTAATCAAGTTGTCAGGAATGTTAATTTAAAACATGTGATACAAATTTTAAAAAGATATATATATCCAAGTTCACCAGAACATGTTAAGGAATTTATTGACAACATAGAAGGTAATACAATTTCTGAAAAATATATTCAAGTTTCAGATAGTATGTTTTTTAGTGACCGTGTGCATATTAACTTGGGCTTATCAGCATCGGTTAAGATTTTTAAAAGAATGCTGTACGAAAAATGTGTATACTTATCTTCCACTATAGAAAATCCCAGATCATGTAACTCTTATGTTCGATTAAAGAATGACAAATTCTTTAAAATATTATATTTTACTCACGATGCAGTTAAATGTGAAAGCAAATGTATCGGATATGAGATTCATGTGATCGAGCATGATTTATGCTATTCATTATTCATATGTACTAACATAAGCAATACTAAAGTAATTTTTGACGCAAATTTAATTGATAATTTGTGTGTTTTTATTGAAATGGATGACTTAAAGCTTATAAGACCATGCCCAAACAAGTTGCAATATTAAAACAAAAGATAACAGTTGTACATACTTTTAAAACTAATGTTACACGCATTATAAAAGTTAATAAATGTAAAAAAAAACATTGTTGTGTATATATGTAATATAGTATATGTGTGTATGTTGGAGCGCTCCCCCCCATTTTTATGTATGATCTCTACCGAGGCCCAGTCCCCACTGAGACGCCGACTTATAAGCGTCTACAATAAAGCTTATCAAAGTTATATACGAATTGCTGTCTATATAATTATTGTGACTCCTTTTATACATCCAATATCCTTTCAATTCATTTGGCATCCCAAAGAACCTACGGAAAAGGAAAACTAATTAAAAACCATACTTTTAAATTACGTAAGCATCATCTCTTCAAAAATATTAAGTGAAATTTCGTCGTTAAAAAACATCATCGTTTTTCATCAACGTAGTGGTATATACTGTATAATGAGATCGATCGATATCATCGTTTTCCATAATTCAAGTTTCACGTGGTGACTTATGTGATATTTAAAGTGATTAAATAAAAAATAGTGCGTTTTGCTCTGCATTTTTTTTTTAGAAAATGTTTATTAAAAAAAAAACGAAAGGTTAAGATGTAATTGGAGCACGTGTTACAAAATAATTATAAAAGTTTTTTCATCTTATTTTATAGAAAAAAGGGGACAAATAAACTATTATATGTTAACTGCTAAAGTTTTGAAAATTGTGCTAAAAGTAAACTATGAATTTTTAACAGACTGTGATTTATCAAAAATTTTAAAAAAAGAGGAGCATCAAATCAAGAAAATTTCCACATGATTTGCATTTTTTTTTTTTTTTTTTTCTCAAGAAAATTTATCAAGATTGTTTTTCAAAAAGTTTTCAATATTTTTGCTAATGATGACATCGTGGAAAATTTGCAAAAAATTGGCGCGCTTTTCTACCGCCCCTCAAATTCACATTTTTAAGCAGAAGGAACAGCCATCTTAATTTGGATTATCTACGGCGCGCGCAGTTCCTCTCACGTAACCATCATCATTTTTACTCAAAAAATCAGCGCGGCATTGTCACCAGTGAATATTGAAGGGAGGAGACAGACGACGCACATGGTTCATCATATCAAGTTTACGCGCATAAAAAAGCGGCGCATTAAAATCCACTAGCAGAACGTAAAGATAAGTTCACTTGATTTTATGCTTTTAGCAGACGTTTTCATTATTCGTCTACATATTATTAATTTTAAAACTTTACTTAATTAACAATTACTTTTAAATGACTAGCTATTTTAAAAGTAATTTGCTTTAATTCTTAAACAGTAATGTCAATTATTTTTAATTTTTTGTAATATTCAATTATAAAATACAAGTTATAGATTATTATTGTTAAATCTTTTTTGTGATAAAATTTTATTAAAAATTCATGTTTATAAAACTAAACTTAATTACTAAAAATTGCTAAAATATAATCATATTATGCTTTAATAATATTAAGGGAGCTGCTCATGTGTGGTATGTTAAGGTTATGAAAACTTAATATTTTTATCTAAAATTTAAAAAAATTTTTTATATTAAATTTTTAAAGTGATATTAAAATTTTTATTAAAATATAAAGTTAAATATCTTAAATAAATTATTAAATTATTTTAAGTAATCAGGATTATTTTCCTTTTTTTATTAAAAAATATTAAATCATATTAATTTAAAAATTCAATTTTTTGCTAACTATTGTAAATTTTCTAAATTAACTTTAAAATTTTTTCATCATGCTATTTTGAATTTTCAATTATTATTGCTTTCAAAAGAAAAATCTTAAACTTTTTTTTGAGCTTTATCTAATTAATTTTGACGTTACATAGGTTCAACAACCTTTCAATTCATTTGGCTTTCAACTTGCTGAAATCAAGTGACTCTACTGCACTGACTGACATGGAATCTGTGGCCTTAATGGACTTTCAACAACTTATATATTTTGCTGCTTCATCAATACTGCTTGAAAAATTGAAGTCTTCAACAATGGACCTACAGATTGTGCTGCGCCGTCAGTTATGACATTTAGAAGTTGTAATATTTTAATTTTTCTAAATAATTTGCTAAATCTAGATAATTAACTTTATGTAACTTTTTTGTAACTTAAACTATTTTTTTTAATTTTTCCACTTGCAGTTTTATTTTTTTAAATTAACTTTCTTACTTAAATTCATCATATCTAAATTTTATAATATTGTAAATTAATTCAACTATTTTGCAAATATTATTTCTCTAAATGAAACCATTCTGTCTCTCTTCATTAACCTACAATTGTAGAAATTTTGTGGGTTGAGAGGAGGGAGATATAGATGGTATTGATATAAATGTGCATACCTGTACATTTATATATAAACCTGGCAAAGTGGGTGGTAAATATCATTACTTTTTACTTGCTTTAGATTATAATTTTTGCTGCTTTACACCCCTACTTTGTCAGATTATCATAAAAATAAGCTCAAACCACTGTATAAGAATTTTGCTTTAAAAATAATATTTGGCTAATTTAAAAATTCTTTCTAAGCTAAGTTATCAAGCTTAAGCTTTATTTATTTGTTTGTTGCTATACACAAATAAATGTGTTTTAATCTATAATCATTTTTTTAAATTAAATTGAGGAATCTTATGCAAATTAATTTCTCCTTTTCATTTTTTTTTGAGGAGAGGGAGAGAACTAAGCAAAATTTTTATATTGGGTTAAAGTTCTATTTGCTGAACTTTATAAAATTTGTTAATATGCTATAATGATATTTGTCTGTGTTAAACCGCTCAATTTATAAAAAAGATAAATGTCATTACTGACTGTGTAGTGTGGTCTGAGGTTTCATTGGTCTTACAAACCACTGAGGTCTATGGATTTCATGCCGGTCTGGTGAAGTTAATAAAACTTGAAATTAAGCAATCAGCCAATCTTAAACTCAAACACTCGTTATTTATTTATATTTGTACGCGTTTTGCTAAGTGTTGTATTGTAAAATTATGATCTCATGATCAAGTTTAATCAGGAACTCTTCAAGTTCAACTAATTAAAATTAATTACCATTTTTTTATCCTAATATAATTGGCTATCATTTTGTAAATTGTAATTTTTTTTAATATTTTTCCATTTTTTGGTTTTATTTTTTTTTAAATTAAATTCTCTTGTTTAAAACTAATTTTATGTAAATTTCATAATGCTACAAAAATTAAGATTCAAAAAATTTTTAGCCTAAAATTTGTGCTACTATTTTTGTAAAAATGTACATTTTCAATTTATCTTCTAATTATGACATAACTTTGCATGTGTGAATTTGGCAAGGTGGGTGGTGAAAATCACTGTATTTTTACTTTATAACTATTTGCTACGTTACCCCTACTTTGTCAGATTGACATAGATTTAAGTTTAAGTCAAGGTTTGAAAATTTTGCTATTAACTTATAAATATGCTTTTATAAACAATGACATGTTCCTTTTCTATTTGCGAGGAAAGGGGGATGCTTGTAGTTCTACTTGCAGAACTTAAAATGAATGTCATTAATTACTGTGTAGAATAATCTGAAATATCATTGGTCTTACAAACCATTGAGGTTTATGGATTGCCTACCAGTCTATTGGAGTTAATCAAACTCAGAATCAGTCAAGTTAGAATTTAAATTGAATAATTATGTATAAATTGTAATATATTTTTTTTTAATTTTGCTATATTTTATTCCATTAGGCATAAATTTTGTTTAAATTAAAATTATATTTTTTTATATATTATTATGTCATCTGCTCACCACAAGTATTTTTTTGCTTTAAGTCTTTATTTTTTACAATTTAGTAATAAATTGTGGTGGGTGGAATGTTGTGTATATATGTAATATAGTATATGTGTGTATGTTGGAGCGCTCCCCCCCATTTTTATGTATGATCTCTACCGAGGCCCAGTCCCCACTGAGACGCCGACTTATAAGCGTCTACAATAAAGCTTATCAAAGTTATATACAAATTGCTGTCTATATAATTATTGTGACTCCTTTTATACATCCAATATCCTTTCAATTCAAACATTCCTAACCTTAAAGTTTTAGTTGCTGTCAAAATTGTAATATATATATATATTTATTGGGATTTTTCATGATAATTTTAAATATAAAACTTATGTTAATAAAAATTGTAATAATTTAATTGTATCGCAAAAATTTTTATATTATAATTCTTATTACTGATAAATATTATGTATTATTGATATAATTAATAACTGATTTATATTTTTATATACAATGTCCTGTAAAGTATAGTAAGAATAAAAATAAAATTTTTCAGCTAACTTTAATCATGCTTATAGCAAAAAAAATAATTATTTTTTATAAAATAAATAAAGTTTTTTAATGCATATGAATTTCTTTCTTTTTTTATTTTAAAAAATATGTATATATATACTTACATGTATTCTGAGTACTCTGACCTTTTTTCTCTAATAAAATTCAATGTTATTATCTGAAATTGCACTTTTTTTTATTTAAATATTTCCAGTGTTTATTTTTAATAAATTAAAAAAAAAAATCCTTTTTTTCATTACACGTTATAAAGAACGTGTTATGTAACATTCCATGAAACCTTCCAATACAGAACATTCAAATTTAACCTTACATGGAATGTTCCATGGAATGTTCCCGGGAACGTTCACGAGAATGTTCTGAGGAAGGAGGCTTTTTCTACTAGGGTATGTAAAAAGATTACAATAAACTGCTATAACGCAGAGAATTTTTTTTTTTTGTTATCACAGCATCGATATACCAAAAAACAAGTTTTTAAATATGACTTATAATTATTACAATTATATTAAAATCATCGATACCTATAATACAAACTATTGATTTTGTTCAGTTACAAACTGCTGAAATGCAGTGAATTTGTTTTTTAAGTCTTAAAAATTTATACAGTTTTGTAAACTGCTAAAACGCAGTTATCTTTTTTTAAAGTACAAAAATACATTTAAAAATACGTTTTTACATTCAATACTATAATTTACACATGTATAGTGAAACATAAAAATTATACACTTTTGTTTTATTTTTTATACATAAAAATAATACATTTAAAAATATGTATACTTATGAAAATGAAATATGAGAATTTGAGAATTTACGTTAATTTGTTACAAGTATTTAAATTTGATAAAAATGATGAGAATATACTTCTTAAAGAAAAAAATATGACTTTTTTCACAAATTTCAGTACAAAGCGAAGCATATCATCTCAGAACATGACCAATAAATTACAATGAATACAAGTAAATAGGCGCGCCAGAAAGTTAAATAAATATAATACAAAGTTATTTGATGTGACATTAAAAAATAATTTATTGGCTATGCTTGAAATGATAAGCTGTAACTGAAATCTGCTATAAGTCAAAATGAAATTAAATAGAGAGATTTTAATTTAAAAAAATATATGAGCACTAATAAATGGTATTTAGTGAAAAAAATGAATCGAACATGTTAATAAGACTACAAACTATATTTGAATTGAATAAGTATTCAAGAAGATTGCAACATATTAAACTCACCGGTACTGATCAATGTGCTGCGTATCTTCATCTATTTTATATATACCAAATAAAAAATAAGGTAAAAAAAAGTTCCAACCAAAAACCGGTTACTTTCAGTTGTAATTTTTTTTCACCTTTTTTCTTTAAATTATGGTACATAAAAAATTATTATACTTTCATTGCAAAAAATGATCGTTTATTTTTGTTTTAAAAAAAGGCACAAAACAGGATGTCGCCAATAACCGGTAAATTAGTGACATTCTGATTTGTGCTTTTTTAAAACAAAAATCAAAAATATGATCTCAAAAAAAGTTAGGTAAACTGAATTTAACTAAAATTAAAAATTTAACAAAAAAAGTGCCATTATCATCATTTTTATGAAATTAATCTATAATTTAATTATAAAAATAATTATTAAAAAAAATTCACAAACATAATTTGTACGGTACATACATTCTTCCTTCTTACTCTTCTTCGTGATCTTTGGCAGATTTTCTCCTTGGAGTCTTGACTCCTCTGCACAATTGCGAAAGTGGCATCTTTGGCTCCTCCTCAAAAATTTCGATTTCCTTAAAACTGTCAACTTGCAGAACCACAGTACCTGGAAAAAAAAACCATTGAAAAAATTCGGATACAAATAATGAAATTTTTTAAATATTACAATTATTATAATTAGATGAAAATTACCGGTTGGAGAGAAACTAAGTTTCCCAGTGACAGCCACTTTTGTTCCTTTCTCAATCTCATTCTCCTCAAACACAGTGATTACTTACTTACCCTATCAATAGTTAACTCCTTTTGGAAACGCTCGATAAGGTCTTGTCCCCACAACAAACAAGTGAGTTTTTTCGAACCGTTTGTCAGGACAAATTTAAGTAATTTGTACTTCGTAAGTTTTCCAACAGTTTTAGCAGTCTCCACAGCAAATATGTACCCATATACGCTCCTGCAAAAAAAAATTTACATACATTTTACTTGGGAAAAAAAAGAATTATTTTTGTTACATAAATTGAAGCAAATTAAGTAAGTACGTACGCGCTCTTATCGCCATCCTTAAACTCCAAAAGATCTTCATCCGGGGTGTATGATGATATGATGATTTTTAAATTATATAATATAACGAAAAATAATTGAACGAGACCCTGAGGTGAAACCTGCAAAAAAGATATAAAATTGATAATTAAAATTTTTATTTCAATTTTCTTAAACTCAAAAAAAAAATTATTTTTTAAAATAAAAAAATATCATTCCAATATGGAATTTACTATTTTTTCGGTAAAAAAATTTAATTACATTTAAACTGAAACTATTTATTTAACAAAACGAGAATTTCGGCGCCATTATACATTTATAAAATTATTTGTATTGGCAACGTGGTTTTAAACAATTTAAAATTTATCAAACAAATATAATTTTTAAACAAAAAATTGCTCTCGATTAAAAAAAAAATGAAAATCATTAATAACTGAAAATTAATAAATCATTAATAACAATGTATCGAAGATATTTTGAAAATTAATAATTTCGGAGCCAAAGTATGAATTTAATTTGATTTATTTCCATGCAAATTTAATACAATAATTAAAATTTATGTTGAATTTTTTTCTTTAAAAAATTATTGTTTTATAAATTTTACACCATTTTAACGAATAATAAACTAAAAAATTACTCACAAAAAATATTTATCTACAATATCCTTGCTGATGGCAAAAATTTTCTTGCTTTCAACGCAGTTTCAATTCAACAGGCCTGCTGAATAATCTCCAAACACGTGAAACTTTTCTAATAAAATATAAACCAGCTTTATCGATATTTCATTGATTGTAGAATAAATTTTTTAATTAACCTCACCGTATATTTATACCAGCATTACCCCTCTTAGAAATTTCTAGAAACCGGAAACTTACGATTTTCCCTTCTACGAAATTGGAAATTTCCAGAAAACGAATAAAACGCGGACTTATTCAAATGTTTGACATTTTTTCAACAAAATTTTTTAAATAAAATTGAATAATTTTACATATTAGATCCATTTTCGTCAATGATTTTCATTTTTTTAGATATAGAACTTTTTTTAAAAATTAAAATTTTTTTTTTTGGAATTTTATCTTAACTATTTTTTTCAATTTAAAAAAAATGCGGTACACGCAAAAATATGCATATGTATTAAGTGTAAGTTTGAATTTCTCCTCTCCTTGACAAAATTAAAGCTGGAGACACATAAAGTACTTTGCATTCGATGTAACGACATTTACACATGCGCATTGAGATAATTTTTTAACAAATTAGGCGGTGGGATAAGTTTTTTGGTCATTTTTTTAATGGAAATTAAAACGAATGCAAGTTAACTTTCGTATTTCATGTCTCTACCATAAGCCCTTACCATAATGGTACCCTGGTTTTGTATAATCAATTTTATGCCTACTCAGTACTCGAGTAACGAGGATCCTTATGCTTTTTAGCGCACTAAAGTTTAAATTTAATTCTGTTTTTGTAAAAAAAAAATTGTATCAAAAAATGATAATATTTTACCAACAAAAAATTTTTTTTCAAAGAGAGACTTTAAGACAACTATAAAAAACTACATTTCAATCAATAATGACAAATAAAATCATTTATTTATTTACAATTACTCTGTCATCATAACTTTCTGCAATACTGTTAGTTACGTTGAAACTTATGATAAAATTAATTTTAAAGATTTATTTGATTAATATCAACTTAAAATTAAATAAAAGTATATATTATTCTTATTGTATATACATATAAAATACAAAATTAACATTTTATTTACAAAAAAAAAAATACAAAATTAACATTTCATTTACAAAAAAAAAATACATTTTTTTGAAACGTCTCCTGATGTAGCTTCGCTTCTATCAATATTACATAAATAATAATAATATTTTTATCTGCTACGTAAAATGTATTTCATATCTTTTATTGTTTTTTTTCAGATTTCTAATAAGAAAATTTTATTATACTCTCTGTAATACACAGAAGTTTATAGAAAAAAAAAATATGTACTAGGTAGAAGGAATATATTTATTTTTACTGAAACAAATACCATTTATTTATAATATTGCAGAGATCAAGTATTTCTTTAATTGGTACAGAGTAAGTACAATATTCTTTAAAATAACAGCAATAAATTTTCCAATTTTAACAATTTAAATATTTATTAGCAATTTATTTAATGAAAAACTCCTTTGCTATTTTAAAGAAAAAATATATTTCAATTCTGGAGTATAATGAAATATGTGGAAGGCAATGCAGGCATTTCAACCGTACTCTGGGCTTTGAGTTTGGAAGGAATATTATTATTTTTACTGGAACCTCGACTGGAACAAATACTGAAACTCGAAGCCCAGAGTATGGTTAAAATGCCTGCATCGCCTTTCACTCATCTCATTTTGTTGCAGATTTGAAATATATTTTTCTTTAAAATAACGATGGAGTTTTTCAAAAAAATAAATTGCTAATAAATATTTAAATTGTTAAAATTGGAAAATTTATGGCTGCTATTTTAAAGAATATTGTACTTACTCTGTACCAATTAAAGAAATTCCTGATTTCTGCAATATAATAAGTAAATGAATTTTAATCCAGTATTTCTTTAATTGGTACAGAGTGTGTACGATATTCTATAAAGAATAACAGAAATAAATTGTCCAATTTTAACATTATTTCCAAAATAAATATTTCAATTTTAAATATTTATTAGCAATATATTTTATGAAAATCTCTAATGTTCTTTTAAAGAAAAAATATATGTCAATTTTGGAGCATAATGAAATAAGTGAAAGGCTATGCAGGCATTGCAACCGAACTCTGGGCTTCGAGTTTAGAAGGAATATTTATTTTTACTGACACAAATACTGAAACTCGATGCTCAGAGTATAGTTGAAATGCCTGCATCACCTTTTATTTATCTCATTATGCTCAAGATTTGAAATATTTTTTTCTTTAAAATAACGATGAAGTTTTTCCAAAAAAATAAATTGCTAATAAATATTTAAATTGTTAAGATTGGAAAATTTATGGCTATTATTTTAAGGTAATGTGGTAATTCAGAAATTTTTCGTTTTTCAAAATTTTTTTTTTTTATTTTCTGAAAGTATAACTATTTAAAAATATGGAAAAAAAATTTTAGAAAAATCGGAGCATTATAAGTACTTTTTTTAAGCCTACTTTCAATAATTATTGTTAAGTCTTTTATGTGAAAAAATAACTTTAAACGAGTTTATCTCAAAACCATTTTTTTGTAACTTACTGACACGATTTTTCGGAATTCCGTGGACCGATTTTCTTAAAAAATTAACTGCATGTTTAAAATATGTATATTTATAATGTGAACTAGGATCTAGCGAAAATTTTTAATTTTACTATATTTTTTATATGAAAAACTTTTAAAAAAAAGCGTTTTTTTTCAAAATTTTTTTCAAATGCTCGCCAATTATTTATTTGTGGTGCGAATTCTTAGATTCTAGTTCACATTATAACTTAACTCATAAATTTTAAGAATTTTCTTTTTTTTTGTGTTTCCGACCATTCAGTCCGGAAAAATCACGTCAGTAATCAGCACACTTTTTTTTTACAAATAAACTTTAACACCTGTTATCAACCCTTTATAATTTAAATTATTAATAAAATAAATTTTTTTTATAAACTATAAATATGTATTATTTAGCCCTAAAAAAATTGGTTTAATATATTAAATAGTTTGTCTACAAAAAAATCACAAAAAACTGCTTTTTTTCGAGCGTCTGAACTACCACATTACCTTAAAGAATATTGTACTTACTCTGTACCAATTAAAGAAATACTTGATTGAAATTCAGTTATTCATTTAATATTGCAGAAATCAAGTATTTCTTTAATTGGTACAGAGTATTACAATCAATACGAAAAAATATGAATAGGCAAACACAATTATCTCTTGAAATTGTAATATATCTGATGTTTTTATTATTAAATTTAACATATAATTTTGTCACAGACGCTTAATTAATAAATAAAAAATATATATTATATTCATCTGATGTTTAAAGAGTGTTTAAGACATCTTGTTCTTCCTCGTTTATTAGCGTGTGGTCATTGTCTATTAGTTCTTCATTATCTTTAGCTTTATTGCTATTTTGATTTTTATTTGAAGAGATAGGATTTTCTGAACAAGTGTCATTTTTGTCTAATAAATTCATCGATGAAAGTTCATCAGCCACTAGAATATCACCATCTCCATTATCTTCACATCTATTTAATTCTTCTTCGGGTATAGATCTATAGACATAAGGTAAATAAAAACTTTTAAATTGTCAAATTTTAAAAATCTTTAAGTAAAGCGTAGTTACAGTAAAGCAAAGTATTAAATGTTAAAAATAGGGTTTAATAAACAGAGGGACACAAATACTCGCTTCATAAAATAGTCCTCCGTAGTGGACACAAAATTAAAAATGCCACTGTGATAAATAACTTTTTATAGCTGCGTTTACATGATGCGTTTTTTTCAGTTATTCGAGGTAGAGCTTATACATCCCTGACCCAAAAAGACATTTGCCACGTTGGTCCACGTGCGGAGAGACAACTTAAATAAGTAGCCATCTCTCCTCTAAATGCAGTTCGGAAGTGCTCTCCAGAAAGCTGGCCAGTATTGAAGAAATAATTCGGACGGTAACTGGCAGCGTTTTTCTTGCTGGAGACCTTAACGCTAGGGCCTTAGAATAGGGCATGCCAACGAGCAACTTCAGGGGAGGAATGGTACTTGAAATGGCTGCTAGATGAAAGCTATTGGTCCAGAATAGAGGCAACAGACCTACGCATGAATTGCCGAAGGTCCGCTCGTCGAAGGCCCTGGAAGAGGAAAACGCCAGTTTACTGGTAGACTTCAGAAATTTCGGAGCTCCGCAAGGTATGTCACAGGACGAGATGAGACTGCTCTACGACATGTTACATACTAAATTATGGCAAAAGGTGGCATCAAAGCAGTATTTGCATTACCCAGGCGTGGAAGACGCGGTAGAGTACACATTCTTCGGATGCGTGCGCTACTTGAAAGGGCGCCAGCCCTTTCTGATCTGGAGGCTGGAGAGAGTGGTCCCAGAAATGCTACGTAATCCTAAAAAAGCAAAGTAGCAGAGTACGAGAGGGCCATTCTGCTAACGAAGAAGAAGGAGAGCTTTCTATCGTAAGGAGCACCCTGTCACTAGGCAGGGAGGAAGGCAGTGGCCAGATGCTTAGGATGCGTGTACCAAACTGAAGTTATACCTAAAAAGGGAGTTCCAGCTTTTGACAAACAAGCGCATGGGGTTTAGAGTGTTTTGCCAGTGAGAATTTGGCACGAAATCGGTGATCGCGTTCGTCGTCGAAGTCTCCCGGTTGTACTTGTACAACTAAATGATCATAGCAATTTGCGGGTCGTTAAGGCCTGCAAACATTCTATGGCTGATGCGAGATTTACATATTTCCCTTGAAAATAAAAAATAAAAAAACATTTAAGGTCAGCTACAAAATTAACCATACAGAATTTAAAATTTTTGTTATGCAAAAATTCTATTAAAGTAGGAATTATAAATAAAAAACCTTGATACTTAATATACTATTTTCGTACTTACTCTTCGATGCATAATTCTAACAATACTCGGTTGAAAATTTTGCAAACTTTGGTAACATTTTCAGATATGTCTGATATTAGTTCAAAAAATTGGTACCCAAGTTTCATATCTGATGGGTATTCTAGGTTAAAAATGAAATATAGTTTAAACAATAAGTCAAAAGTATCCAAAAATTTTCCACTAGTCATAATTTTTTTTCCATTAAAATGAATACAATATTTTATAGTATCAGCATCTTTCAAACCTAGTACAAATGGTTGTTTTATTTCCTTTTGATAGTTTATAGTATTAACATCTTGTGCCTGAAAATTTTTTTTATTTTAGAGCCTAGTTCATATTTTTTTGTTTTTAAGTGAAACTTTTTGATATAATTGAAATTTTAATCCAATAAAATTTTAAAAGTTAAATTTTTTAAGAATGTCTCATGACATCCATATCATTTATACACTTACCGAAACTATCGTCAATATGCTACCGTAGTAAGAATTTAGTTCTGCTTGCTGCTCCTTTGTTTTAGATTTCCTGCCTCTACGTTTTTTCTCCTACGATTAATTAGTACACATTAATGAAAATCTAAACAAATTATTTTCAAAACATACCTGAGTTTCTGTCTGAGATTCGAGCTTTAATAATATTTTGTTTACTGATAATATTGCTTGAATATCCCCTAAAAATATTATTTATGAGATGGTATTTATAAGACAAATAATTAGTAATTAATATGTTCGTAAAAAATAAGTACAAATTTTACTTACTATTATTAGAGAATTGTTCCAACTCCTCCTTTAATAAGATTTCTTTCATGTTGAGGTAGTACAAAATTTTTTTTGCATACATTGATTTAAAGATGTCTTTAAAATTGGAGGCGTATTTATACAAAATGTTAAAATCGTATGATATCTAAAATATACGAATTTTATTATTTTATGAAAGATTATATATTTTATTTTATTTAAATACTATTTTACCATCGTTCCTTCATAAGCAAGGAAATGCGGTAATAAATCTGTTTAGAGATGGATGGATGGATGAATGAATGGATAATGGTTATAATTAATATAAAGTGAACTCAATTTATAATATAATATAACTTTATTTGAGAGTTATTGCTCTCTTGCGATGCGACGGAGCACTGAGGCTCGGAGCGGTTATACATATAGAATAAAAGGGGGGAGCTCACCAACATATACACATTATTTACATATATACATACATTTACACAACAAAATCAATGCTCTCCACGGCATCAATCGTTTTATTTCTGAATAATTCAATCCTAGATTTTGATGTTTTCTCCATGCAGCTTATTATTCTTCTTTTATTTTGAAGGGTAGGAGTTAATTCATTCATTTCAATCATCTTAAAAAAAATAAAATAAATGAAGTTAAATATGGCTATGGATGACATATAATACATATATAACAGGACATGTCTACAGAAACAGAAGAGGAAAAAACATCAAGATAAAAGAAAAATTTTCCAAGTTCGTAAAAAATATTAAGTATTTTCTTATTGTCTATACTGCCTTATTTAATAAAAGAGTTCCAATCCTTAAACTCTAACAATAAAATTAAAAGATACCAAAAATTTAGGAGGAATCGTACAAGCAGACAAATATTAATATAAAAAGAAATATATTTAAAACTTTATATATTTCAAAAAGAACTAGTAAATGTAAACATGCCCCAGAATTTTTTTCTACGTTTGAAAACAGCTTAAAATCTTATTCACCATATTTCCTATTTCTTCTTCACTTAACTCTTTTAAGACATCTAAATCTCCTAAATTTCGAGGCAAATCTTTGTTTTGAACAGGATTTCTATTCTCGTTACGAAATTTTTGTACTAATTTTCCCTTACCGCCATAATTAAACCATACCGTCTGAAAAAATAATATAAAATGAATAATATTCCAAGCATTCTTAGTTACTTTACATAAATAATATTTACTGCGGGTCCCAAATTTGGAAATTCTTCTGCTATTTTTAATGAATATTTAATTAAATAATCCGGAGAAACTTTGCTGTGTAAATAATAATTATATCAATGTGTGTTAATTTATTGTTTTTATTAGATACTTAAATGCAATAATATATTTACCTGCTACCCCATCTACTTGACATTTCTATAAAAAGAAGTCTGCAGAAGTTGTCTTTAGCTTGTTTAGTTGGCTTATCTACAAGCAACTGACTTAATAAATTTCGTTTTGTTTTATCATCATTTGCTGTAACCATATCTTTCAAATTAAAATTAATACTATCTGAGAGTTCCTATAATTACATAAATATTTCATTAAAGTATTTAATTAGTAACTTTAAAATATAATTTGTTTATGGGTAATTTTTAAATTTACATGAAAAATATTTATATAATTTTTTCACCAAATTAATGAATTTAATCTTCATTTATGATGCAAAATAAAACAAATTTTCTGAACCTTATCAATTTTTAACCAAACCTTTTTTATACTATAACTTAAATTTTTTAATAATAATATTTATATTTTTTGAAATTTATTACAAATAATAAATATGATGTATTAGAATAAAACTTTCTCTTAAAATAAAATAAACGTAATAAAATGAAGTAAAACAAATTTCTAATATGAATTTAAATAAAATTTTTTTTCTTATTCTTAATGGGTCATAGATTAATTTTACAGGCGCTGCAGTTTAGGTAAAAATAGTTAAAATAAGTCAATTTATTAGCTTAACTTTGCTTTAAACGGACTGGGCTTACACGGAAGACGAAATTAGTTCCGATGACGTTAAGCCTATTGTTCTCATAAAAATTTATAGAAAAATATATAAATACACAAAATAAAAAAAACTGTTGGCTCTAATTTAAAAATACAAATTTTGGATATTTTATATAAAAATACATAGCATGAAGAAATAGTAGGAAAAAAACATAATATTTTACGAATAATAAAGACTTATGTCAAAGTGGCACGTTTTGGCCGCAATACAGGGCTAAAATCGCTTGTTTTTTAAGTTTCCAATTGTAGACATTTTCTGAAGGTTTGATGATAAAAAATGGTTCTAAAATTGAATTCCTCATGAGTTTCTAGTCTTAAAACAATTTCAAAATTTAATTTTTAATGAAAATCTAAGCCGGTATTAATCAAGTGGCACGTTTTAGCTGCCTGGGCGGTAATGGGTTAACTAACTTTACCTAAACTGCAGCGCCTATAAACTTATTCATATTTATTATTTATAGTATGTACCAAAAAATCTTTCTTTAAATATTGTAACAAAAGCAGCATTTATAGGGTCAAGAATGGTGTTTTGAACACTTAAAGGTAATTCGTGACTTTACCAGCGAATAAAAATAAAAATATATTATTTTTTAACTTCATGACTTTTAATAGCAAAAATGAAAATAATTTTTGAGAAATAAATGATTATTTGCCAGATACGCTCAATATTTTAATTTTACGTAGAGCTTTAATAGAGAAAACCTATAATACCAGGAATTTGTACACTAAGTATATGGATTTGGACATGAAATTTATGTGGTTTTGTACACCATTCTTAAAACTAATTATATAACACATTTAAAAAATAATAATAATGAGTATATAATAGCATTTAATTAATTTTGAATAAAATTTTAATTAATTTTAAAATAAATTTTAATTCATTTATAAATATTACTTTTTATATTATCAATTCAATTGTAAAAGTATAAATAAAATATTGATTTTATAGATCTATAAATCCTTAGAATTTTTTTTTTTTTAAATGATACCATATCAAATATTTTATTTTGATTCAATTATTTAATTATTGTAAATAATTCATAATTTCCAAACGAACTAGATAACGAAAAAAGTAACCGTTTAAAGATTATTTTTTTTTTAAATATATCTTTTCACTTATTTCTATCTTAGTTATTTAGCAAAATAACTAAGTGTTCAAAACCGCATCGTTGTCCACCATCCCATCCTTGACCCTACTTGTTTCAGCATCAAAATAAATAATTAATTTGTCTTTGGATTTATTATATAATAAAACTTTTTTATAAAAATAAAAATAAATCGCATGAATGCAATTTTTGAAATAAAGAACCTACTTTTTCCTCCACACTACTTCTACTCTTATAATTAACTAATTCAATGCAAGAACTTGAGCTGCTGGTGTTTCCAGTATTTTCCGATTGTACGTTTAAATTTTCTGAAAACGCAGCCTCTGTTACATCAGGAATATTTCCAACAGCTGCTACAGTTATTGGTAAATCACTTGCTTTACCATCACTTTCATTAATGTTCGAAATATTTAAAGTAATAATTTCCTAAAAAATATTTTTGAAATAAATATTCTTTATGAAGTATTAAAGAACAAAATTCTACTTCTAAAGCTATAGTACCCTACAGGAAAATTACTGACATGGAACATTTTTATAAGCAGGGGGTGCCTCAGAATTTTAAAATTAAAGGGGGGGTTAATTTCTCCGATTTAAGGGAGGGGGGTTAAATGAGACTTAGAATAATTTCAATTTATAGGGACTTCGAAAAATCTGGGATTAGGGACTTAGAATAATATACAAGTTTAAAGACTTAGAATAATATCGATTTAGGCACTTAAAATAATTTAGGTTTAGGTATTTGGAATAGTTTTGATTTAGGGACTTGAAATAATTCAGATTTAGGGACTTTACATTTTATTCGATTAAATAAAGATTAAATAAATAAAATAAAATAATGTAGGGTATTTATTTGAAAAAAAAAACTTCTTTATTTTTCAATTACAGAATTTCTAATTACATAAAAATTAAAGGCTTTAAGATAGTGAAAAGTTTAATCGTAGGCCGAAAATGCTAGCACTATATTACAGCTTAAATTTTCTTATACTTTACCAGCGCTGGTCTATATTTTTAAATAATGTCCATTTTATCTTCAGCTTGTGATGCAGTTAAGCCATAGGTTTTTAATTTATCGTACGTAAATTTTCGTACAAAATGTCTCCCTGATAAACCTTCGGCTGTTTAAAGAACATTATTTTAATTATACTTTAAAAAATACACGATAACCTTTTCATTTGTAAACCACATGACTCTCAATTATTTTGCAAGTTACCGAATTAACGTTACAGCATGCATTTTATATTTGATATTTTTCTAATTAAATAATTGTTATCTAATAAAAACAATTAATGATTTCTTTTTACTTTTCCAAACCTGTATCAGTTTTGGAAATTAGTTTTGAAAACTTGTCGATGATCAAAGTTGAAATAGAAGAAGGCGATGAAAATCATTGAAGTGTAACAATATTTTTTTTTTTTAATTTTTATTTTTTGTAATTAAAAACTAACCAAAGTTTGCGTAAAAATGAGTTTCATACGTATGAAATAATATGTTAATAGATAATTTATGAATGTAAAATTTACCTTAGATTAAATTAAATAAAGAATGCGCGTAAAAGAACAATACAAGAATTATTTTGAAATAAAGAATTTAAAATTAAGAACTCGTTTATAACATTTTCTATGCTTTTAGTTTAATAATAATCAAGGCGTTTTATTTATTTTTATACTTAAAAATGCATTTTAAAATCAATAACAAAAAGGAACAATATTTGTCTGAATTCCATAAGCATAAGAGACGTTCTACTAATTTCTAATTTTCGAGAATGGAGGAAAAGAATGTTCGACAATAAATAAATAATGGATTTTGAATAATAGGTTGAATAAAGTAAAAAAAGATTAAATTTCGTCGTTTTAAATTTTTGAAACGTTTTCAGTTGAATTCATTTTAGTATATAATAGTCAAGTGACATCTATTATTTTGATTACTTGGCTCCATGTGGCTGAGCCAAGGAATATGTTTATTACGGCTGAGCCTCGGACGTTAATTTGCGTGCGATTTAGGCTGTTTTTAACTTTTATCACCATGTGTTGTAATGTACTATTTTTTTTTACAAATTAATTACTAAAACTTTTTATTTATATTTAGTAATACCGGTAGTAGCTGATTATGTGCAAATAATGAAGTGGAAAAATTTATAATTTACCAATACTTTAAGAAACGCTTGAATTTTTCTAAAACAAGTTCAAGTAAAATAAAAAAAAGTGAATTTCATTTGTTTCCATTCCGGAAATTTTAAATTATTAGAACGTTTTACATACCTAAGAGGTTCAATACAAAATATGGCGTAAGCATATATGAGGAGAATTAAATGTGTAATCATGCCAAAGGGAAAAAGGTTTTACATCGCATAAATCTTCCCATTTTATTAAAGCATAATCTTTTTGTTCCTTAAAGTGAAAAGCGTTTAAAAATTCATAAAAGTATTCGGAAGACCAAATTTAGCAGTAGAAGAAGACATTATTTTTTTCGTCAACTATTATTTCAATGATTTTGCCAAATTTAGGCATGAAAAGTGTAGAATCGTTACCTGAATGTATTGCAATGAAAGAATTAATTTTATATTCAATCCCATACACTTGAATAATGTTACTATGTGAAACTGACTCATGAAAACCAAATCCTGCATGGCGTAAAAGAGATGAACTTAGTATATCTGAAACAGTTTTGGTTGATTTTTTTCTACACTCTATTTTATCACGAAGAGTTTCTTTATTAGCACCCCAAAATGCTGCTTGATTAATTTGAGCAACTCTTGCGCACGATTTTGGAATATTTTTAAAGCAATTGATATTTAAACCTAATTTAGTAAACAAAATGTGCTTTATTTCATATTTGAAACATGCTATATCACGAGGTGATCCACTTTTTTTAATAGACTCAACTAAATGTGCTCCTATAAGATGTAGTTTATTTATCTTAGCTCCTTCAGGAAATAATTTACAATATAAAAATGCATGATCCGTTAGTAAATCCTGAAGATACGGTAATATCAAATCATGTATTTTTGGCGCCATTGCAATCTCATTAATTTTATTCAGAAATAGAATAAGTTCTAAATACTCATCGCCTTCTTTTACTATATCGGAAATGATAAAAGGAAATACCCTGGACAAGCACCATGTTTGAACTTCTTTTTGTTTCAATTTATGATCCTTTAAGTTTTTTAAAGAATCGTCAGTAAAATTTGCAGAGGGTTTGTTTTTTATATCTGGATGTCCATAATTGAATTGATTTATTCGATTATTTAATTTTTGGATATCCAAATCATAATCTGGTGAATATACCATATGATTTATAACTAATTTTAATTCGTAAGAACATTATTCATATTCCCTCCATCATATTGTGCATAAAATCCGAATTGAAATTCAGCGTAAAATGAAAATATCTGGATAGATGAAAAGATGTATTTTCTCGAACACCAGATAATGAATGAAACTTTTTAGACTTGTTTGAATCTTGAACATGTTTTGAATGTCCTTCAATAGAACGAAGCTCCGCAACAAAATTAACATTTTCATTGAATTTGTCTCTACTGATGTTGCATATAGGACAAAAATGATTAGCAGAAGGACTAAGAAGACCAAATAACATATGAAGAGCTAAGCTATCTGCTGAAACAGTTGCTAAGCTTGCACGCAAAGTAAAGTCTTCCGTATTGTTTATTTTTATTTTAACGCCTTCGTCACTTTCTAATTTCCTTAAATCATGCATAAAACGTTCTAGTATTTTATTTACTCCATATTTGGAGATGTCAGCAGCATAACATACAGCAATTAAGTGGATGCTCGACAATGAAGAATTTATATGTTTGGGCATATTCTGAATGGAAACATAAAAAACGCTTAATTTGTGCGCAGCCGTTTTTGGGCCCAAAGGGTTGTTAATAAGTATGTTATCATTATAAAATTGAAGCCTAAGAGCAGTAGGATATTTTTGAAAAAATTAATTTGCCTTAAAAGAGTCTGCATCACGAAAATTTGTATAAAAACCATCATTTCTACTTTTTTCATTCTGCACATAATCGTAAACCTCCTTATTTGATAATACTAGTTTTAAAGTTTCAATTATAGGAATATACATAAATGTTTCAGGGATTTCCTTTAATGTATATACAAAATTTACCATTCTGTATTCAAAGCGACTACCACCTAAATAAATTTCTTTGGGCTCTATATATTTGTATTCTTTTTTAAGAGCTTTAACTTGCCCTCTATGCGTTCTATATTGTTTGAAACAAGCCGGAGTTTTAAATTTTTTTATAAATGTTTGAGTCTTTGACGAAGAAATATCAATACCTTCTTCACTCAAAAAATCAGTTACTATTTCTTGAGTCTCTGCCACAATGTTATTCAAAAAAGTTTCAGCAGATTCAGAAAACTTATCAATTGTTGAAGCATTAGTAATGGGAGATGCAGCTTTAATGTCGGCAATTAACTTGCAAACATGTTTTGAGAAGTCGATATGGCGGTCATTGTGCTTAGTTAAATTCGGATATTTTATATCATATTTATTAGTACTATTAATGTTCAGAATATGAAGATTTTTTAGATGAGAGTACCAATATTTAAGAGTTGTAAATTTTTTTTTACAATCTTCGATATTGCATTCATATTTTTCTGATCTTATTTGCTGAACAGGAATACAATGTACTTTTTTAATATGAACTTTTAAATTTTCTATTTTATTAAAAGTTTTTAGGCACTTGCCAGCAATGCATTTAAGTGTAACCATTTTAATAATTATAAAAAAATTAATAATTATAATTTTTCAATGTATATAATATTTGAAATTTCTATTAATATTTTAGAGCCAGTTAACAAGGTATTTTTTTATTATATGTATATTACTTATATATGTTTTGAGAGTATGAATTTATTTGTACGAGTATAATTAATTTAATATCTTTATCTTTTTAAAATCCTGAAATAAAAAAAATAATTTATAATACGTATTAAATTATCGGATGAAATATATAGAATTACAAAATTGTGCAGTAAAGAAAGCTAGTTTAGAAGATATAAAAAATAACCATAGCAACAAATTTCAGATTCTTTAAGATTTCATATCTAATTAAACAAGCATAAATTACAGACTAGAAAAATAAATTTCAAATAAACAAATAAGGTCCTCAAAAAATTTTTCAACAAATTTTTAGTTTTTTGAATTATTTTTAAAGTGTTAGGTGTACACGGAGAAAAATAACTGTTAAAAATAACCAAAATTGCTGGTTATGTTTACATTATAAAGTTTTGTTATTTTCTGTTTAAATATTTTGTAAATATAACCAAGTTTATAGTTAGAATTACAATATTCTGACTTCATATTTGTAATATTTACAAATTTTTTTTGTAATTAAAACTAACCTTGTTTTACTAAAATTAACCTTGTAAAATATACAAAATATTTTTCTCCGTGTAGGTGCATAAGGTTTAAAGTTTGGAGGTGTATTCACGTTTTTTAAGGTTTAAAGGTTGAAGGTGTAGGCAGGTAATATAAGGCTGAAAGTTTGAAGGTATAGGAAGGTTAATTTTTATGTTTAGAGATTTTATATGTCGTTAGTTTATCTTTAGTTTAGAGTTCTTAGTTATAAATCTTAGGTTTAAGCAGGTTATATTAGTTCTTTTTATAACTTTAAAAATGTTAAAAATTTATGAACGTTTGCTTCTTAAAGGGGGAATTCAACCTTAAGACATGTTATTAGATCAATTTTTTGTTTTTACGAAATTCATCTTAAAAAAAAGAACCCAATCAGCGGGTAATATTAGTCCATTATGTGTCATCATAGCTAGATTTTCTAGCCCGCCAACTTAAAAAATAGCGCCTTGAGATAAACGCGCTTATAAGTTTAAGTATACTATTAAATTTACATTTTGGCACGTTCTGAATACTAATATAACTTTTTTTGTGAGTTAAAGAACATCAATTTTTTAATTTTTTTTCAAAGTAAATTAAAGCCATTTACAGAGAAAAAAAACCAAAAAAAGTTTTTTTCAAGGTGAAATTTTCCCCTTAAAATAAATTGTGTAGCATGTCTAAAAAATCCTTTTATATTAAAAAAAAAAAAAAATTTCATTTAAATTAATTTATTTAACCCTTAGCAGCACGGGTGCCTTACGAAAAAGTTAATGCAAGGGTGGGATTTAGCAGCAACTTTGTAAGCCTATAACTCCTTCAAAACTGGTCCAAAATTAACTTCATTTTTTAACTTAAAATGCAGAAAATTTCACTAATGCGATTATAAAATAAAAAACTGAAAATTGTTAGTCTTTTTAAAAATATTAATAAAAGAATATTTATTGTCATCATAAAAAGGTTAATTTTTTTAATTAGCAATAAAAATTAGAACCAAAAAATAATAAAATAAAAGAATACATAAAAAAGTTTTCAAAGTTTTTTCTTTTTTACTTACAAATCTCGTTTGGTTGACTTTTTTTTGACTTTAGGAAGAAAGTGTGGTTTAGTTAACTTGCTTTAGACCTTGAAGGGGCCCAAAGGATGTTTTTTTACATAATAACAAAAAATTTTTTTTTTAAATTGTGGTATAACGTTAACCTGATACCATTGACCCAACACCAGAAATTATGTGCAAAAATGTAAAAATTTTTCATAGGGTTGTAGCACGTAAAGTTTGTGAAAGAAAATTGTATGCGTTTTTATAAGTTCTTTTTAATTAAGGTCTTTTTTTGATTTCAAAATGTTATTAATTTTTTAAATCTAAGGTAAAAAGTTTGAAAAATAACACTTTATAAGGTTTTTTTTTCATTTTTTTCTTAATTTAGGGGTATTTTTTTTCCTCTAGGAGAATCGAATAAATTATATGATAGTCAAAATTTACAAAGTAATGTAAAATAATATACTAAAGAAAGTAAAATAAATTATATTGTAATTTTGTATTTTTTCTTATTTTGAGGAAGTTTTTACCCTCAGTATTCAGCCGCTAAATCCCAATTTTGGTACACAATTAAAAAAATTCAATATATTATTAATTTTTTAACAAATTTGGATTAGTTAGATATTTTTAGCTTTTGAATGCAAAAAAAACGTAATAAGTAGTAGATAAGTTCAATTTTTTAATAAAAGCTTTTTATGCATTAAAAAAAGAAAGCAAGTGGATTATGATTTTTCAAAGCTATACTTCAATTTTATAAAACTAAAATTAAATAAAATTTAAATAAAAAATTTTTGGAATTTTATTTTTATCAAGAATAATTTTTGCCATTTAATATTAAGAAAACTTTTGATGTATTTTATATTGAAAAAAATTAACCTCAAAATAATTCAATTCAAAAAAATTAACAAATATTTATAAAGAGGTTGATTGTGCATGCGTTTAAAAAGTGCATATATGTATTTATACCAACCTCTTATAATGGTTTTCGTTTTATTACTGATTTGAAAATCAAAATTGATGGCTTCTTTATCCAAAAATTGGATCAATTCTTCGGTATTAAATTTCACGATAACCTGCGTACAAATATTTTGTATCATAAAACATGCTTTATATCATGAGGTTATGTTGAACATCAATAAATGTTTTTTTAATAAATAATAATAAAATAATTAACTTACCTTCAAGTAATCCATACTAAATAGCAAATGATGCTAAATAGCTAATTAATATTATAAATGAATATTTGTTTAAAGTTATGTAATTATATCATTTGAATCAACAACTATGCCTTCTAAAGTTTGCCTTCTCCACGCGTGCTTTAATAATCTATTCTATGCCTTGAGATCTGTTTTGAATATAACGCGGCAAAACAAGTTTTTTTCACCATAAATTATAATAATAAATTATTTAACAATTTTTTAGTTCGAAGATGTTAAGAACTTGAAACGAAAGCTCCCTAATTACTGAAAACGAAGATCAGCAATGTGTTATTTGAAGTCATAACCTACACGACGTCGGCACGCGTGTGTTTTGTATATTGTGATTTTTAAATTTACACAATAGATAATTATATAATATGTATTTTTTAATTTTTACATACTATAATTTGTAAATTTATAAATTACAGTATAAGATATTTATTTCTAATAGTGTAATTTACAAATTTACCATTTATTATTGTAATTATAAAATATTACCACGTATAAGATGTATAACAAAAATTTTTACACAACATAGAGTGTAAAAAATAAATATTACGAGCTATAGAGTGTTATTGTGTAATTTTGGACATATATTTACACCATAGTGTTTAGAGAGTAGACAAAACAACTCATCTTGAAAGGGTCTTATTTGATGCTACCTAGTCACAGATAAGAATATTGAAAAAGTTACAAATAAAAATAAATTTAGAAATTATTTTTTGATATATTTTTTTTTAAATAACATTTTCAAGTAGCAGTACTGCATGCAATAATGACATAAGCTACCTTACCTTGTCAAATATAAGAATAAATGAGAGCGAAGAATCAAAATTAGTTGTATCGTTAAATAATACTCCTTTTAAAGTGAGTTTTATATATGTGTCTGATTTATTCTATATTATATTTAGCTGATTTTGAATCTTTGTTTTCATATGCATCATTGCTGCTTAAAAATTTTATTTAAAAATAAATATATCAGAAAATAATTTCTGAATTTACTTTCAATTTTAAGCTCTTCAAGCATTATTTTATGGCTACACTGTGAGGTTTCTGTGCTTGAATTTTTCTGACGTGGCTAAAATTCAAGCGTTTACTTTAATTTTTAGTCGAATATTTAAAAACATTATTTTGACTACGTTTGGCTTAAAATTTCAAGCAACTACTTAAAAATTTGTCAAAAAGATATGCATATTTTCATGAAGTTGTAAGTCTAAATCAACCGCAATAATATGATGATATAATAATTTTTAGCAAGTTTTGCTTGAAAATTTAAGCACAATTGAAGGACATCAATCTAGCAGTGATACGATTTGAGTTCTATGTTTTTTGTCGATTTGCAATGACCATTTTTTGATCTCAAAATATAAAACTTACAACCGGTTTGTGAACTCGCAACTGTAACGTCAGGTCAAACTGACCCTAAATAAAAAGGGTTAATTATAATAACATTCAAAAATTAATAGTTGCTTAATATCAGGCATGACTTGGCAAAATATACCAAGCGTTATTAATTTAACACCTGAGCAAACATACATGTAAATTCGAGCACTTATCAGCTCAACGGGCGTTGGCCCACGTAATCGAGACCTTGACGTAGAACTTCCCCCATAATTAAAATAGCAATAGATTTGGTGACTAGACAATCAAGCTCTTATCACTATATATAGAGGTACAATCCGAAGGTTCGGCCTCTTTAATCTGCCAGCAATTACGCGATTAGTTCCGTTACAAATTCAGTGCCAGACGCTCGAAGTGTACTTACCAATCCAAGTGATCTCAGTAGTTGGACTTTAAAATATTTAGGACTTCCAGTTGGACTTTAATTAGTAAGAGTAAACAAGTTGTAAGTTATTATAAGACATTTTATAACCATAAGTAAATGATAGAAATAAAAGTAGTTATTAATTAATTAATTATATTAAATTGATTTGAACCTAATCCTTTCCCGCCGTTAGTGTTACGTAGACGCAAGGCTAAAAGGTATCCTATTCGCATTAGCAATATTCTTTACAGGTTACAATAAAGTAAGTTTAGACGTAACAAGTTTGGGGTCTCGTCCGCGATTAAGTTTGTGGTTCAAATCAAAGTTTTTAAATTTTTCAAGTTGTTTTTATTTAATGATTTAACTACCTTTATTATTATTATTTACAGATTGGTTTACAAATAATAAAGTAAAAAAAGAAAAAAGTAGTAAAAAATTAAATTACAGTAAATTTATTTGTCATTTTTTTTTAAGAAGGTAAAAATCCAAAATTTAAAAATTTTTTTTTTTATATTAAATGATGCTTGTATAATTAAAATATAAAATAAATTTAATTATACGTGTCATTTTTATTAAGAGATAATTCATACAGTAATTAAATTTAAATATTATTCAAAAAGATTAATATAAAAAAAATTTTTTTTTTATCAGTGATAAAATATTTTTATGAATAGAAATTGATTGAGTAACCTAATTCAAAGTCAGTATTAACAAATTTAGTAACTTTGTTTAAAAAAAAAAATATAAATTTTTTTTAAATTTGATTTTTCAGTAAAAGTGTAATTTATTAAATAATTTTTTTGTTAGTATCAGTCATTTTATCTGAAATATATTAAATAAATTTTTCTTTTCTTCTCATATTTAAAATCTTTTTTTTTTGTTTTAAAAAAAAAAATAAATATTTTACAAAATGGCAAACACACAAATTGCATATTTAGAAAAACAACTGCTGGCTAACGAGCCGTACGTAACTAAATCGTTTGAAATTTTAAAAGAGCACGCGGAGGGTAAATTCGAAATACTAAACGATACAGATATAAGGGTAGTGCTAGGAGCGTATCAATGTTATTACGAGGAAAATACAAAAATTTTAGAAGGAGAAATTGATGACGCGGCTAAAGAGCTAATAACGGATTTTGCACAGTTTATTCCAATACTAAAAATGAAACAATTATTTAAAGATAAATTTTTTGTAGAACTGTTTAAAAAATTTAAAGACGCTAAAATTGAACCATCAGTTCTGGCAGATATAATAACAGCAAAGTCTGAAGAAATTAGCGCAAATTCAGTTTACACAGATTTCAGAGTAAATGAAATCCTTAGAAATTTTATTAGAGTAGATCCAAATAAAATGTGTACCACGACTTTTGACTATATTAGATATATTTACGAGAAAATTCAGTCGATTAAAGGTAACTCAATTCCAGCCGAGTTTAAAAAATTATTTAATAAGTTAAAGTATTCGGTTGAAAATAAAGAGTTATTGGAAAAAACTATGCAAGATCCGGAAGTTTGTCTAGCTTTAAATGAATTAAACGAAAAAGGTTTAGGCCCAGAACAGGTTATTGCGGCCCTCACTTTACATGAAACTATCAGAAAATTAGATACATTAAACATAGAGGAAAGTAGGGTAAATGATTTTGAAACACCTTTAACAACGGGGGTAAATAAGACCCTAGCGTTTAATTTAAAGGATGAAATTATTAAAAATAATTTATGTAGTAACCAAATAACACCGCAAAATTATCATGTAGACGATAGTGAAAGTATTAATTATGGACAAAGCACTCAAAACCAAATACGTCATAGAGGTCATGAGATGTGGCCTTCAACAATGTACCATACCCTTCCTAGCGAGGGCATTCCTTCTCCGCTTTTAAAAGTTCAATTGGGGGGAAGTCAACAAAATTCAAAGCTCCCCACGTTTCCTCATTCTCAACAGCAAAATTTTCTAAACCCATTGCATAATAGAAATACAGGTATAGAGCCCGACCCGAGTTCAATTTTTAAAAGAAATTATGAGTTGACAAAAATTAGGGCTTTGTCAATTAAAGACGCCCTTGATTATATCCCAAAGTTTGATGGAAACAGAAACGAGCTGTCAAATTTTTTACGAGGGTGTAATTTAGCTCGTAAATCCATCCCCCCAGAGTTTGAGTCTCAACTTACAAAGTTAATAGCAACTAGGATATCGGGGGCGGCAGCCGAGGCTATGGGAGAGAAGGTTTTCAGTAACATGCAGGAGGTTACAAGTTTTTTCGAGTTCATGTTTGGGAATTTAAAAACAGTTCATGAGCTATACGGCGAACTAGCACAAATTAGGCAGAAAGCAAGCGAAGATACCGTTTTATATTCAAATAGAGTCAAAATTTTAGGTCGGAATATTTTAAAAGCTGCAATAAGTGACACAAATGTAAATTTTAAAGAAACCGAGATAGGATTAGATCGCGTTTTGCTGAAATATTTTCTACGAGGTATGAAACCAGAAATAAGAGTACGGTTAATACCTTGTGCAAACTTTGATGATACAATCAAAGAGGCTGTTGTAGTAGAGAGGGAAGTGGGAGTATACGCCGTAAGCAACTCGCACGCAAGTGCAACAGCAAGTATTAGGTTAGTTTCAGATAATAATAGTTTTGTAGAAAAGTGCGATATTTGCGGTGGAGGTCATCTTACCACGGCATGTGAAATTTTTAAAAAAGCGTTAAACGATCATAATAAGAAAGCGAATGAAATTAACGCAGTAAATAATAATCAAAATAATAGAGTTCAGTCGGCTGGTTTTTCCGGGCGTAGTAAAATAATATGCTATTATTGTAAAAAACCTGGACATACAATAAAAGATTGTAGAAGAAGAATCTATAATGAAAGAAATAGAGGTTCACAAAATCAGGCAGCGGGAAACGCCAGCGGGGTCTCGACTTCAGGCGCGAGTCAGAGTGCCCCGAATACAATGAACCAATAGTTCATATACATTTAAGTAAGGGCAGCCAAGCGCCAACGGTCAGCATAGTATCCGAGTCGCTTGTAAAACCTTATTTATTTTTAGTAGACTCGGGTGCAAATGCAAATTTAATTAAAAACTTTGCGGTGCCCAATAATTTAATTGTTGATAAAAATTGTATAATTAGATTAAGCGGTATTACTGATCCAACCGTCCCAACTTTAGGAAAAGTATATTTGAAATTTGGCGATTACGAATCAGTGTTCCATATTGTACGGGATGATTTTCCTATTGATCAGGATGGTTTGATTGGTAATATATTTTTAGACGAGACTAAGGCAAATTTAAATTTCGGTACTAAATGTTTGGAAATCGGAAAAAATTCATTTCCGTTTACTCAAGAAATAGAAAAAAATTGTTTTGTCTTAGAATCAATAAGTAATGATTTAACAAATGTAAATTTAGTTCAAACCTCGAAACCCAATTTAGCACAAACCTCGACCCCTAAATTGGCACAAACCTCGTTACAAAATTTAGTTCAAACCTCGAAACCCAATTTAGCACAAACCTCGACCCCTAAATTATTATTATTATTATTATTTAATTTATTTTCAAAAAGAAAAATACAGTGCACTCTTGTTCTTACATTTGTCAAATTATTGCAAGTTAATATTAAATAAATTTTAAAATTAGAATTAAAATTAGTCAACAATAGTTAATATAATATAAGTAAATTTATTCTTTAAAAGAGTCAACATTAATAAATATAGTAAATAAGTATATAAATAAGTTCTATGTGTATAAATATATGTATGTGAGTATATAAATAAATTAAATTGACTTTGACAGCTTAGTGACAATAATACTGATTAGAAGCAATAAAATTTATGATTGATAAAATAAAATAAAATGAGTAAAATATAAATTAATCAATTATCTAATTTTGTGAAAAAATATGTTTTCATTGCTTTTTTGAATTGAGAAAATGACGGCAAGGCTCGATAACAGGGAGGTAGCGAGTTCCAGAAATTAGCGTATTTGATTTGGAAAGAGTTTCTTCCTGTCTCAGTCAACATGGTTTGGGTTTCCAGATCTTTTCGTGGACCTCTTGTGGGCTTGTCTGTGTGATAGGGTTTGAATAGCGGGAGTAGTAGTGGAGGTTCCTTCATCCTTACTATTCTGTACATGGTTAGCATGGCAAAATAGTCTCGTCGCGAGTCGTTACTAAGCCATTGCAGCTTTTTCCGGTAAGTAGTTAGATGTTCGTCACGTCTCAGTCCAAATATGTATCTTATGCCTATATTCACAAGCCTTTGGAGTTGTGTACGAAGGTAGAGTGACATATCTGAGTAAACAACTGTGCAATAGTCTAGATGTGGTATTACTAGGGACTCAACTAACCTACGCCTTAACAGCTGAGAGGTGCAAGTTTTAATGAACCGTAAACCATATAATACCTTGTTAACTTTTTTACTGACATGATTTACTTGCTGTTTCCACGATAGAGTGCTATCCAATATTATACCTAGACTAAGTACATCATCTACAAATGGAACTGTGTCTCCATTATTATTAATGGGAAGACTATGGATTCCTAATTTTTTGAAGTTCCTTATAGTGTGAGATGTTCCAAAAACTATAGCTTTAGTCTTTTTGGTATTTAGAGATAGTAGGTTAAGTTCAGCCCAAGTTGACACTTTACAAGCTGCATTAGATAGAAAATCGATACCTTTTTCAATTTGATTTGAGGGAACTTGGACGTATATCTGTAGGTCATCCGCATATAATAATCTCAAAGTCCTATTATCAAGATGAGATTTTATATCATTCATGTATATACAAAACAATAATGGTCCCAAAACAGAGCCCTGTGGAACCCCTATATTAATATCACGAGGAGCAGATGTTGTTTGCTTTGAGAATACACACTGCGAACGACCACAGAGATACGACCAAAACCACATTAGAGCAGATTTTGAAAAGCCAATTTCTTGGAGTTTAGATAGAAGCCTAGATGGTGATACATTATCGAAGGCCTTGGAGAAATCAAACTGCACTAGCAGGGTGGCCAACTTCTTTTCTTTTGCTAGACGGATATCATCGGTTAGTTTTATTAAAGCTGTTTGTGTGGAATGATGTTTTCTGAAGCCAGTTTGAAAATCATCTAATATTTTCGACTTTGTTAAGTAGTTGACGACCTGATCATGAGCTAACTTCTCCAAGATCTTGGACAAGGAGCATAATAGAGCAATGGGCCTGAAATCAGATGGAGACGATGGTATTGATACCTTTTTTAGAGCCAATATGCGTGATATTTTCCAGGCTTCAGGAAAGACATTGTCTAATAATGATGCATTGAACAATTTTGTTAGATGTGTAGCAATTGTTGGTAATGCTTTAGCTATTATGCTTTGTGGTATGCCATCTTCACCTTTGGCTTGGGACTGAAAATGAGAAACCGCAAGGATAACATCATTGACTGTAACTTCCTGGAACTTAAAGCCATCTAGAGGAGCATTTGAGATTGAATTTAGAGATGTTGTGGGGTCCTCTGAAGGAGAGAAAGAAATACCAGAAAAATATGCATTGAGCTCTTCAGGTAGGAACCCATGGAGTGCATCACTCGGTTTAGGAAGTAGTCCTAAATTTCTCATTTCACTCCAGAAGTTTTTATTTGTGTCCAGGGAGTTATTTATGCGATTGTGCATGTAAGCACAACGCGCGATCTCAATATTTTTCTCAGTCAAGTCAGCTAAGTTCAGGTACTCAGTTAGTAGTTTACGGTCTCCTGTCCTTTCATAACGTCTACGTGTCGCATCTCTTTTTGAAATCATTAATTTTAGGTTATCGTCAATCCAAGGGTACAAAGATTTTTTGTGATTTAATGTCTTTTCTGGTGCTAAAGAATTTATTGCGTCTTGTAGATTGTCAGTAAGTACTGTTATTCCTTTATTGGCATCAATTATGTCGTTGGTGTTAAATAATGACCAGTCTTGTTTGCTCAGATGGAGGTTAAGGTCTTCAGGTGTAATTTTATTGATGCATTTATACGGTTGACTTTCATTAACTGTACTTGGGTAGAAAATGTCAATAGTGGCTGTAATTATGTCATGTCTACTGGGATAGTTGGGCAGGAAACGGTCATGACTAATAACAGAGTCACAGTCATCTACATAAATAGTGTCTATCCAAGTATCTTTACTAGACGTAATTTCTGGTAAATTGTTGTTAAAGAATGTCTCCGGACTGTCAATTAATTCATCAGCGTCAGAAAGTAAGTCATCGTCGGATATTTCATTATCTGTCAAGTTTGTCGTAGTTGAGACGGTATTAATTTTGTTTGACTTCTTAATAGTATGATGCGATGGACCGGTGTTGACTAGTTTTAGGGATAATTCACTCATGATGTAAGTGAGAAAGCGAGTATCAGAATCATGTGGGGATAGAATGTCAGCATTCCAGTCACCAATCACAGCCTTATGGTTGTAGTCTGATGTTGTGGAGCGCAGAAGTTGTATAAGACGTCTATCAGATCTGATAGAAACATCAGGGGGTCGGTACACCAGAACAATTAGGGTTGGAATTGAATTTCCTTCCCAGACTGAACAAAAAAGATATTCGGGTTTCAAGGGCTTACGTGGATGTTCAGTATCAGATTTGTGAAGCAGGTTTGCCTTGAGATGTTCTTTGATGTAGAGAAGAACTCCGCCACCTCTGAAATTGGCACAAACCTCGTTACAAAATTTAGTTCAAACCTCGAAACCCAATTTAGCACAAACCTCGACCCCTAAATTGGCACAAACCTCGTTACAAAATTTAGTTCAAACCTCGAAACCCAATTTAGCACAAACCTCGACCCCTAAATTGGCACAAACCTCGTTACAAAATTTAGTTCAAACCTCGAAACCCAATTTAGCACAAACCTCGACCCCTAAATTGGCACAAACCTCGTTACAAAATTTAGTTCAAACCTCGAAACCCAATTTAGCACAAACCTCGACCCCTAAATTGGCACAAATCTCGTTACAAAATTTAGTTCAAACTTCGGTTACTAATTTATCACAAACCTCGTCAAATAAATTAGCACAAAATTCGACTTCTGATTTAGTACAAAATCAGAGAACAAAAGTTGCACAAAATTCGAACCCTAATTTAGTTCAAAAAACAGTACATCAGCAAAACACCAACAGAACTTATATAGTTTCTTCGGAAGGCAATGATAAAACTTTAATAAATCCTTTGCAAATTCCTTCTAGTTCCGCAGCAGGTTTTTTAAGCTATGATTTAAAAGCATCGAGTTGTTTGACAATGCGCATATTTCATCTAAATACAAACGATTCCTTGCATAAATTAGGGCTTAAGGAAGAAGGTCCCGCGGCCACGAGACCTGCGATCGAGAAAAATAGTAGTTTGTCTGTAATAAAACCTGTATATAAGGTACTTAAAATCGCTGAAGCAAAAATTCAAGGTTTTGATGAGTTCAAAACGCTGCAAGTCTTATAAAGGTTTTTAGCAAAAAGTAAGGATTTAATACCTATGGCAATTGATGATTCTAGAGCGTTAATTGCCATGGCTAAAAGGTTTTTGTTAGAAAAAACATCACTAACGCCATTAGAGTCCAGAGAAACTTTAAAGCTTTTGGATAAGCTCATGTCATATTTAGAAGTTGGAAATAATATTTGCTCTTCGGTGCTAGAATTAGTAGTAAAAATAGTTAATAATTTTGATATAATAAATAAGAAGATAGGTATTTCTAAGGTAGATGAGGCTAAAAGTTTTTCGTATAAGAAATTAGTTGAACATAAAAAAGATCTAGCGGAAAGAATAGATACATTGTCTGAACAAAAATTCGTACATAATTCAGAGGCAGAGACTTATTTTTTAAAACAAGTATCAATATTAAGAGAACTAATTTCTGATATGCTAAAAGAAAATAATCTTAGTGATTATAATAAACAAGACATAATAGCGTTAACAAATATAATATTAGACAATATAGATTTTAAGGAAATAAATACGCAAGGTTTATTTAATTTGTTAACAGTTTTAGAAGTAGACAAACCCAAGTATATGCCTGATATATTTAAAAAGGCTATAGAGGTACTGGATAAAATAAAGGGTAGCAGAAAAGGTAAAGTTAGAGTGTTGGTAATTAGTCCAGAGGAAAGGATCAAGAAAATCAAGGAATTGTCGAATCTTGAACATCTATCTGAAGATGAATTGACAATTGTAGAAAACGTTATAAATGAATTTCATGATTGCTTTCACATTCCAGGGGATTACCTACCATGCACAGATTTATATCAACATCGTATAATCACAACGAATGAGCTGCCAATTCATACAAAGCAGTATAGAATTAATCCATTTCTGGCTGAGGAACTTAAGGAGCAAATAACGAAACTTTTAAAGGAGGGCATCATAGTTCCAAGTTTCTCAGCATATAATTCTGGTATTTTGCTGGTTCCAAAGAAGCCAAACGCCCAGGGGGTGGTCAAACATCGACTCTGTTTGGATTTCAGAAAATTAAATTCTGTAACTTTGGGTGATAGCTACCCTCTACCATCGGTATTGGAAATTCTGGACAAGCTAGATGGCGCTCAATACTTCATCTCTCTCGATCTTTCGCAAGGATATCACCAGGTGGCCATTCATCCAGATGACCAGCACAAAACAGCATTTGCCTGTAAATATGGATTATTCCAGTTTCAAAGATTAGCGTTTGGATTATGTTCAGCCCCCAGCTCATTTCAAAGGCTACTAAACATAGTACTTGCTGGACTAGAGAACGTGGTAGTATACATCGACGATATTTTGATATTTGCCAAAACTCTAGAAAAATTATTAGAAGCTTTAAGACAGGTAATGTTGAGATTACAAAAAGCTAATTTAAAATTACAGCCTGAAAAATGCTACTTCTTAAAAAAGTCCATCAATTATTTGGGGCACATAATTTCCAAGGAAGGAGTCCAACCAGACCCAAAGAAAATCACAGCAGTTGAAAAATTCCCAGTACCTAAAAATCAGAAGAATATTAAACAATTTTTAGGTTTAGCAGGCTACTACCGTAGGTTTGTACCAAATTTCGCCAAAATAAGCAAACTCTTGACAAGTTTGCTGAAAAAGGACGTCGAATTTGTTTGGGGCGAAGAAGCACAAAAGGCTTTTGAAGAATTAAGATCAAAATTAATACAAGCTCCAGTATTAATCTATCCAGACTGGTCCATAGGATTCGTGTTAACAACAGATTCTTCAGGTTTTGCTTTGGGCTCCATTTTATCTCAAGGCGAAATTGGTCAAGATCGTCCAGTGGCATATTATTCTAGAACACTCACAGATGCAGAACGAAATTATAGTACGACGGATAAGGAATGTTTAGCAATTATTATGCGTAGATTATTTTAGACCATACCTGTATGGGAGAAAATTCAAATTAGTGACAGATCATAAGGCTCTTATTTTTATGAAAAATAAGAGAGATCCTAATGCAAGAGTAACAAGATGGAGGTTAAAATTAGATGAATATGAGTATGAACTTGTATTTAAGTCTGGTGTAACTAACGTAAACGCAGATGCGTTAAGTCGAAATCCAGTTTTAATTTTAGAAGTAGTTCCCATGATTAATAAAAAAATTCTTGTATTAGGTACTAAACTGGAGGAGCAGGACCAAAATCCATCAATGGAGCCAACACCACAAGAAGGGTCCAGGCCAAACACCAGGTCCAGAAAGCCAAGCCAAAAGTATCTGGATGCCATCAGTGCACTCCAACCAAAGAACAAAAAGAAAAAGGATAAGGAACAAATTCCTGAAGAAATAGTCGACCAAGAAGTACCTAATGTTAATGAAATTATCCAGGAACACAGGAGCCAACATTATCCGGACATCGATGAAGAGCTGTCTCGGTCGTATGTGGATAATATCTTTCAACAGGAAAATGAGGACCTTCCTTTCCAAAATATAGACCTTGATGCTACAGAGCTAAGAACTCATAGGGAGAGGATGTCCGCAGGAAATTTCGTTACATGCAGAGAAAAACTTCACATGCGTAACGATAACATAGTGTATTTCGTATCTACTTCAGGTGCACCTCTGGACACTGGAGCTCTAGAGATGGATGCGGTAAACAAACTACCAAGGAACCTACAATTAGACTTATGCGAACCGTATGTAATTAAAGTTAGTAATAAATATCATATTCTGTTACCTGTAATATCAGGCGTAACAGTTTCTATGTCTAGAGCCAATGACAATATAAAGTTAACGTTAAGTAAATTACAGAAAATTTTAGAAAAGAAAGGTATAGAATCTTTTAGTATTTCAAAGTCTGAAAGTATTTGCGAACTAACTTGGGTAGAAATTTTGAATATACTAAAGAAAAGTTTGGATTCAAATTCTAAAATAACAATAGTTATATGTTTAGGGTTAATAAGAGTACCAACAGTAGCAGAAAGAGAACAAATACTCCAGGAAGCTCATTGCTCAGCGGTTGGTGGCCATAAAGGGATCACAAAGACTTGGAAACGAATAAAAAATAATTTTTCCTGGGAAGGTATGAAACAAGATATCGAGGACTTCATTAACCGATGCCTGGATTGTCAGTTGAAGAAATTAGTTAGAGTGAAAACAAGACAGCCACTTTTGATTACCGACACACCTCCGCAAGCATTCAACAAGGTAGCAATGGATTTGGTGGGTCCGTTAAACACCACGACAAACGGAAATGTTTACATATTGGTTTCCCAATGTTTACTGACAAAATTCGGTCAGGCATATGCAATACCAGACGGCACAGCAAGCACAGTATCTGAAGTTTTTATAAGGCGTTTTATATCAATTTTCGGATGTCCAAAACAAATTTTAACAGACAGAGCTCAAAACTTCATGTCAAAACTGCTTAAGGAGATAGCCAGGAGGTTCAAAATCAAGCAAATTAGAACGTGTAGCTATAGACCACAGAGTAACGCATCCTTAGAGCGCCAAAATCACCCATTAATTGAATATTTGACTCATTTTGTTAACAAGAATTTGGATAACTGGGACGACTATTTAGATATGGCAATGCTAAGCTACAACAGTGCCCACCACGAAGGCATAGATGCGACACCTTATGAATTAGTCTTTGGTAGAATATGTAGAACACCATCAAGCATGGAAGACCCAGAAGACCAGCCAAAGACTATGGACAGTTACTTAAGAGATTTAGTCACAAAACTAAATAAAGTGCAAAAAATAGATAGAGAAAGTCTCATAAGGGCTAAAGAACGTTCTAAAGCTTATTATGACAGAAAAATTGTACATAGAGTTTTTAAAATAGGAGATAGTGTTTATTTATTGCCAGGTTATGAGGTTAGAAAATTTAGAAATCATTATTTAGGCCCATTTGCCGTAAGTGACACATACCAAAATGGTAATGTAAAATTGAAATTAGGTCAAAATAAGTTTAAGATAATACATCCAAATAGAGTGAGGAAGTCGTACCTAAAACCACGATTTCCGCTAAATAACTAAATTAAGCAAAATAAAAAAAAAAAAAAAATAAAGGAGTCGAAAATAAAATGATATTTTTATTTCAGATGGAGTTAATCATTTTATTATTAGCAACATGGGCGATGGCTGGAGCGCAAGATTTCAAGGAAAATTCAATGATAGCTTTTGATTGTGAAAATCAAATTTCTAACTATTCAACCTACTCACTGATAGACATCGGAGAATGCGACATACCGGAAAAATCAAATCTAAAGATATCAAAAACCAAAGTGGCTTTGGTCCAAGCCAATAAATTTACTAAAACAAAAGTATTAGTTTGCAAAGTCGAAGTGGAAAGGATTGTATCACGCTGTGTAAAACATTGGTTTACGCCTAATCAATTAAATTCATTGGATTTGTCCATGGCATCGTACATTGAGCCAATAACTAGGTCGCAATGTGAACAAATGCAACACCACGGAAATCTCCATTTCAGGAATATGATTGTCATCCCATTTTTAAAGAGAAATGACTCTGTGGTGACACCAGTTGAACTTGCGGGATCAAGAAATGGAAACGCAGAAAATTGTATCAATGGAAGGTACACAGACCCCTACGGCACGTACAATGATGTAATAGTCAGTGGATATGTGAAAGTAACCCTAGAAGATTACTACGCTACAATAAACCTAGAAACAAACCAACTTGTGCTAAGATCAGGGACCAGATGCAGGTTTAATGAAGAGGAATGTTTAGATCTATACGGAGGCTATGTGTTTTGGACATCACTACCCATCAGTGAATGTCAAAAAAAATATACTAAATTATTTTCAGGAGTAGTTGATAAAATTGTAGACCCGGAGAAACCAAATAGAGCGGTGTATGCTATTCAAGCAGATGTAACTTTTGCTTTTACAGCTCAGGGCTCAACTTCAGCTTGTAATGCGGAACTCATTCGAACTGATTCACCAGCTCATTTCATAATCGAAACAGACAATCCTCAAGTTTTAGACATGCCTCCAGTCACAGCAGCCGAGAATATCGATCTGATGGCGTATGTTAACACTAAAATAGTGTTCGTTCAACAACATTCGAAGAGGCAGATGAATGAGCTATATCATGATGTCCTGATGCATAAGTGCCAGATCGAAAAAAAAATTATTGCAAACGCGCTTAGTACAGCCATCACTCAGCCAGCCCATTTTGGATACCAACTGACTCAGAAAGCAGGGTTTTTGGGAGTTGTAGCCGGAGAGACAATAAGTATTGTTCAGTGCCAGCCAGTCAGCGTGTCATTCAGAAGAACAGAAACATGTTACCAAGAGATGCCCGTAGAAAAGGATGGTAAACCTTACTTCATGACGCCAAGGACACACATTCTAACCCAAGTGGGAGTAAGGTATCAATGCTCTAGCGTTTTCCCCCCTATGTATTTTATAGCTAACAAATGGTATAAGCTGTTTCCGGAGCCAGTAGAGGCAAAGAAGCCAGAGGTAATCTCACCAGAAACAAAGGCCACATGGAAGTATTCTGATCCCAGAAAATTAGGACAAACAGGGCTTTATTCCTTACAACAGTTAGAATCAGTCAGAGAAGCACTTTTATTCCCGATAGAGAGAACCGCCATTTTGAACTCAATAGCAAGAGGAATGATAGGTCAAAACGTAACAGGAGATAAAATTAGTGTGTCTTATTTACTAAACCCTGAATCAATAGAAAAAATTATTAAAACAACGTGGGAGAGATTTTGGGGAAAATTTATATCATTTGGAACTTTTAGTGCAGGAATATTAGGATTTTTTCTAGTATTTAGACTAATTAAATTTATTTTAGATTCGGCACTACAAGGATATGCGTTATATTTAATATATGGTTTTTCACTCCACATACTAGCAGCATTTTGGGACTCGCTGACCCAATTACTATTACAACTAGGTCAAGAAATAAATAATTATGCTAATCAAGGAAATAATAACGAAAATCAAAATATTAGGGCTATAGACAACAATAATGAAAATCCAGAGGTGGTCATTAGTCCTACAGCACCCGAAAGCCCTGAGCTATATCCGTTACTAGGAAATTCCACGATGGAATTACAAGATATGGGCAACAATAATTCAAATAATCAGCATGCATCGCCAATACCACCTCCCAGAAACAACAATAGACGTTTATCTAAATAATAAAATGAAAGATATTAATAAAGCGAAAGTCGAAAGTAGAGAATTAGAATTGCATATTTTAAGTAAACTAAAGTTTAAGGCCATTTAGCATTTAAAATTAATTATAAGGTTTTAAGTTCAATTTAAAAATAAACATCGCTAACCAAAGGAAAATTTTTTTTCTTTTAGCACAAAATTTAAGCAAGAATCATGGTGAACTGGGCAGTAGTAATTTTATTGTTGATTGTGGCGTCAACCGAGGCTTACAATCAGAAGAAATTGAGGATTTATAACATTCATAGAAACCCTGGAATACTGTTTGAGGAAGTAGAAAAGGCGTATTTGCAGGACGAATATCTGGAACTTATTGCTTTAATAAACATGAACTATATTCACAACGTGCACCCGTATTACCAAAACAGAATAAATAATATCCCACAGCTAAATCAAACCATCAAGGAATTAAAAGATTGGATTACTGACCTGGAGGAGATGGAAAATTTTAACACAAAAATAACAGACTGGTCAAAAGTAATCAAAAGGTCGGAGAGAGAAGGAATTTTAGTAGAATTGAAGCTGAATCAAGACTGGGCTAATTTAGCGAAAGAAATATACGTAGAGGACCATCCAGTGAAAATAGTGCCAAGGGTAAAAAGTTTTTTTCAAACTTTAAAAGGAATTAATAAAAATGAAGTACCCTCAGATCTATTTACACCTGAAGCATGGAAAAATTTGTCAAGCATACACCCGAACATCATAAAAACTAAAGAATGTGATCTTACCTACGAACTTAAACTGCAACGGGTAAACACCGAAGTTATAGCAATCAAAATAAAAGTTCCACAGCTCCAATCAAAACCATACAAAGTTGTTAAACTCCATCGCCCAGCTGTTTTTACCAAAGTTGGTGAAATAAACGTAACATCTCAAGTGAAATTCAGGAATGACTATATGGGAATTAATCATTTTAGAAACAAAACATTTTTTATTTCAGAATTGGAACTAAATAACTTACCATCTTGTGGAAATAAATTGTATTTTAGAAAACCACCAATAATCCAATCAAACCCTAGTTGTGAAGCAGAACTGTTTGTACACTCCAGGTTGAATTGTGAGTTAGTAGATACACCATCTGAAGAGCCATTCACAAGCCAAACAAAGTCAGGAATAGTTTTTTCTGTTGGCCATCCAACATTTTTTTCAATAGACTGTCCAAACCAAAAACACACACAAATGGCTAAAGGGCTAGGAGTAATCGACTTACCAACGCAATGCGAATTAAAAATGAATGGAATTATTTTCAAAGGCACCACAAGTTCACCAGTATCTCTGGTAGTCCAAGATGCTGTTTTAGCAATAGGAAATATGAGTAGGTTCATTGTAAGACCGTCAATTCCAAAATCATCAGAGCCAACAAAACAAAAAATTACCCCACAGTATGTTTTAGCATACAGTTTTCAGTATCACGTAGAAATATTGTCGACAGTAGTAATAATTGCTTTATTGTGCAATGTGTGTTTATGGGTGTTCGCATGTAAGAGGAAAAGGAAAATATATAAGAGAGTTAAGGTGGACCAGGAGCTGACAGAAGTAGTGAGTAAATTAAGTGAACCGAGAATAAATCCAAAATAATTCAAATTTTTTTGGTGCTTGTAATATTAAATTAAGTTAGAAAATTTGTCTAAATTTTAGAATAAGTTATAATAAATAAAATTGATGTTAAAATAGCTAAAATTTTTCAGCAGTTTTCGTCCTTAGATCCGTCGTTACAAATTTCGTTCAATTTCATGAAGGCAAACTAAAGCAAACGGGAGAAACTCGAATCATTACAATTAAACCAAGAGAAAATTTAGCTAAGGTAACATTAAAATCAAATATTGTAATTATTAGGTAAAGTTAAGCTATAATAGTAAAGTATGTACTCAAACCGAGAAAATTAGTTACTTTTCAGATAATGTTGGATGCAAATGGGTTAGGTTGAATTAAAAAAAATTTTTGTTAATAATAAAACCTGAGTTAAAATTGACTAGAAGTTGACCTTTATTGATTTACATAGTAATATATCATTATTCAACCTGGTCCATTTCATTAACAGGCCCGTCGTCCTCTGGCGGAGGCGGAAACCATTGATTGTGACCCAACTCCCAGTAGCACTCCCGTTTCCAGAGCTATAATAAAAATATATATTTAAAGTTAAGTTAAAAAAAATTAAGTTAAAAAAAAAAAAAGAAGAAGAATAATTATTTTTTCAAAAGTTTTTAGTGCAGATAGCATATTGAACGATCTGCACGTGATAAAAATAATGACTTTTCCTTTGTCAAAATTTGTATATTTTTTTTAAAGAGCAGATTCGCATATTGAACGATCTGCGCACGCGATAAAAATAATTATTTTTCAAAAAGAATAAAATTTTTTAGAAGTAAGCAAGTTAAATTAAAATAAGAACCAACCTCCTGCCACCACCAGTCGTCGAGCTCGTCATCAATGAAGTCAACTTGGCGTAAAACCCATGTAAAAGGGTTAGCACCATCAAAATGAGCCTTGATCCTGGCCCATTCCCACTAAAAACAGAAACAATATTATTAAAAGTTAAAAAAACAAAAAATAAATAAAATATATAATTCTATTAAACTTAAAATTCAAGTACTTACAATTATATTCATAGTTTCTTCATCCTCAATTCTGAGAATATGGGCACCAGGATGATGGTTAAGATACAGTTCACGAGCCATTTTATAGTGGTTTTAACTTACTCGTTAAGAGATTCAAAACGAAATAAAATTTTTGGTTGGGTGAAGGTACAAGGTAAAGGTTGGTTTAGATAAGAAATTATAGTTAGATATCAATTTGGTAAAAGTAGGAAATTGATAATTATGTAAATGCAGGATATTGACGTAAGCTAGTAAATTTAGGTCAAAAAAATAAAAAAATTAAAAAAAAAAAAAAAATTAAAAAAAAAAAAAAAGAAATAAAAAATAAAAAATTAGTGTAAAGAATTAAGTTTATATTTATAAGTCTATTGTCAATTATCACAATAAATTGTAATTAAATTAGATAAACTACGATATTAGATAAAATAATATCGATCCGTCCTAGAAAGAAAGACTTACTTCGCGCTGCATTTTTATAGAGACTTACTCCAGATCGCGCGTTTATAAGAACTTACTTGATTTCGCTCGTTAACAGAGACTCACTTCATTTCGCGCGTTAATAAAGACCTACTTCGGGTGCACATTTTTATATTTTTAAAAATATACGTTCGCTCCTGTAAAAGACGCGCGCAGCCCATGATATATAACCAAGAATTCTTCTCTGCATTGAGTAATGAGTTGCAGTCTCGGAGCGGTTGAATTTATCAATAATTTTAGATATTTATATTTTAAAGCTTAATGATTTAAATAAATAATAATTTATTGTTAACTAAATAACTGAATTATTTAAAATGAGTGATTCTGGATCAGATGATATGTTTTCTGGTAAGTAAAGTATTAATTAATTATTAATATCGTATCTTTTGCAAGTTAAAATGTTTTTTATTCTATAACCTAAATGTTTATTATGCTTTTATAAAAGCATATATTTTGATAAATAAAACACTTAAAATTTTAGATGATGCATCAGAAAACAGCCATACTGTACCAAATAAAACGAATTCTCTGATAAGCTTAGTCGATGATAAATCTCCAAAATCTATCTTAGTAACAAAAGAAACAAAAAATATTGATGAGAAAGTTGGTAAGTACATTATCTATTAAATTCTAAAATTAAAATTTTTTATAATAAAATAACCTCAAAATGAAGTTCATTTTTATGTCTATATATATTTTTTTGAATAAAAATATTGATTTTAGCATCAGATGATGATGATTTCGTAACACTTATTGCAAAAAGTTTATCAGCTGAAGATTTTGATTATTTAAGTACAGATGATAGAATGTTAAGCTATTTGTCAGATAACTCGGTATCAGTAAAAGATACTGATAAAAAAATGGATGCAGATGATGGTAAGTTAACTACGTGGAAAAATACTCTTTGTTTAATTATTTAAAAAAAAAAAATAAATTTGTTCTTTACATCAAATATATTCAAATAACTAAGCTAGAAGTTATTTATAATACAATAAGTAAATAATTTCGTCAGCGTATTTAAATGCTTGCAAAAATTTTCATGATTTAGTATTTGTGAATTTATTTCCATGCCATCTCATTACGTGCAAACTTTATATTTTATTAGTAATCTAGTATTGTAGTACATTTTATATTTTATTAAATTTAATGAATCTAATTGAAAATATAATATTAAAATATTTTTAATATATCTTGCTATTATTGTTTAATGTAAAAGTAATAAACATTCAGATTCATGTTTTTTTTTATATAGGTATGCTATTCTTACATAAAAACTGCTTTAATTTTTTTCAATTATTTCCTTGAGTAAATCAAATTAATTATGATAAAATTTTAAAAGATAAAATGAATTGCAATGCTTTTATGTAAAAAAAGATTCTCTTGTTTTGTGTTTTATTCTATAATTTACTCTTTATTTTTGATTAATTTTATTTGTATGCATGAATTGAATGAAATTATTATTATATATGTATGAATTTACTTTTACACCTTTGATTTAAATGGATTAATATCCTAGCACGCATGACATTTCAATAAATTTCAAGTAATTAGTAAAAATTTAATTAATTGCATTAAAATACCGCAAATTTATGAGTTAATTATAAATAATAAACATAAATGGAAATAAATAAAATATTTCATTTTCATATTCTCTATGTTTCAGAGGTCTAGCCTCCATTTTTAAAATGCAATAATTAAAAAATCTTCCAAATATTTTTTTATATTAAAAAAGTAAAGGTAGTTAAAATTTATTTAATTAAATTTTGATTATTATATTTTAATTAAATTTTTTTATTCGGGGTCTTTAAAAACGCAAATTTAAGTATAACATTATGCAAAATTTAATATTCTAAATCAGTATGAAATAGAATGCAAAAGTTCTGAATTGATCGCATACTTTTCTAATCTACATACCGTTAAAATACACACCAATCCTGCACGATTTCACTTTTTTTTACGCTTGTCTCAACAATTCTTAATCTGCTTTATTGCGATAATTCAATCCAGTTATACATTGTAAATTTTGTTTAGAAAAACATGATTGCGCATTTGAAGAAAATCGGGAAAGATCAGAATCCCCTTCAATATATTATAATGGTTAGTAATAGTTCCTATTTAAAAAAAAAATTATTTCTAAAATATAAATAATATTAAATAAAAGTAATTCAAATTTTTAGAATTTATAAAATGTAATTTTGGGTCAGATGATACATGTATTTCAAATGTGGCTGACGGGAAGGAGAGGAAACTTGAAGATGAAGATTCCTACGATAGTGGTAAGAATCCAGTATAAAAAAAAAATTAACTAACATAAGGCATAAATATAAAAATGCTATTGGGAAGTAACGTGACCGATGCGACATCTAGAATGTCAATGTTTATTTTGATTGAACTAAACCCTCCAGCTTTAGTTCAATACAAAATTAACATTGTCTTTCTAGATGTCGCATCGGTCACGTTACTTCCCAATACTGATATCAAATTTAAATCTTGAAAATTGGTATGCGAAATATCTGAATTAAGAATTTTGAGAATTACAAGAGGAATGAAACCTGAAATAAAATTTGCGCCATTCTATCTGCAACCCGGGAAACTTATGAAATTTTAAAAATTAATTAAAAATTAATTAAATTATCCATCGATGTAATTTTAATTGCACACACTCCGTAAAAGTCTAAAGTTTAATATAAAAGAAAAAAGTTAACATTTTTAATTAATTAACTATTGATATTTTCAATTATTCGTAAATTTTTTGATTTATTAAAAATTTTAACTTTTTTCTTTTATATTAAACTTTAGACTTTTAAGGAGTGTGTGCAATTAAAATTATATCGATGTATCATTTAATTAATTTTTAATAAATTTTTAAAATTTCAAAAGTTTCCTGGGTTGCATATAGGAAGGCTCAAATTATATTTGGGGTCTCAATCCTCTTTAAGCATGCTTTTAGTCAAGTAAAATTTTTTTCAATGAAAGGATTTATTTTTTTGTTTTAATTCTTTGCAGATGCCACTTACTATGAAACACCATCTCCATTAATGTTTACAGCTGAAGATTTTATTTTTTCTTGATAAAAAACACAGCCTTATTTTTTTATTGTATGTAAATGCAAAAACATTTCCAGTTTTTAATTTCATTTCAATTTTTGCTACAGATTATTGGAATTTTATATATTTAATGAACAACAGATGCTCTCATGTTAAACACAAAATCACTTCAAAACAATTACTGTACTATTACTTTAAAATGTGTTTATATATTATATTATATATTTGTATTAATTATGTAAAATAAAAAATGTTTTTTGTATTTCATAAATTTTTAGCTTTATTTTTTGGGACTAATTTAAAAATAATTTTTTAATTATTGCATAGAATTTAAATTGGATTTAGTTTTATGTTCATGAAATTTAAAAAAAAATATACTCTCTATTATTATAAACTATTTTTTTTTGCAATTAATTTATTTGTTAGTATTAACATCTATGAAGTTTGAAGTATTAAAAAAAATTATTGTCTTCATAAAAGATAAACTTATTTGATTATTTTTAATAATATTTAATTTAAACTATTATTCATATGAATAAAAAAAAGGTTTCATTTACTAAATTTCTAGCCATAAAATATTTATTTGAATATATTTGATAAAAGAAAAATATTTTAAAGATTTGACTAAAATAAGGCATTAAGAAATAAATAATGATGGACAATCATTTATTTTAAAGGTCATAACCGTTATATTTTTCTGAATAATAATTATTAAGTCAAAGAATCGGAAAATTAAAAATTAAATTAAACTATCAAAATAAAACAACATGTTTTACATTTACTTTTTCGCTGGACCTTATTTATTTTTTATACTGGTTTGAAGTTGTTAAATATGTCAGGTTTTGTTTCAGAAGCCTCACCCTTCAATTTTTGTATAAAACTCTTAAATGATCCAGATTTAGGATTAAAATATCTCTTTACTTTCCAAAAATTCATTTTGAATAGTGTAGCTTCTCAGACAAAAAGTAGAAATATATGCAACTTTTTTATAATAATCTAATAACTCACTTTCTTTATTACAGACATTCATGATCATGATTTACAAAATTGGAGTGATAATGATAATGATTTTATTTTCAAAAATGATATTTATGATTTCAAAGGAATTAGTCATACTAGTAATCTTAATGATGATTGTTTACTCTCTCTCGTAAATATTGATGAATCAGCATTTTCTAAGACTAGTAATATAAATAATGATAGTTTAGTTTCTGTTATAAACGTTGATCAATCAGCATTATCAAATGTTAGTATTCAAAAGGGTAATTTAGATGATAGCATTCATTGCACAATTATTGATAACAAATCAGGTCGTCGAAAACGTAAATATGTACCACCTCCAGTAGATACTAGAAAAAGATTGACATACCAAAATCGGTGGCAAGCTGTTGTGAAAAAGAAAGCTGTAAATTATGGCCAAGAATATATTAAATCAAGCGGTAAAACTAAATCAAAGCGCGCTCCTCAAATACCATGTGGTTTGGAATGTAGATTTCAATGTTGTAAGAAAATCACTGAAGATTTAAGGACGGAAATATGTGAAAAATTTTGGTCTTTGGGTGATCATAACCGCCAGTGGGGGTTTATTAATGAACATATTTGTAAAACAAATAATAAATATTCTCCAAAGGTTGATGAAAAAAAAAAACAATTTAAAAATTATTTTTTTATAGTTAATGGGGAAAAAGTTAAATTTTGCAAAACTATGTTTATGACTACTTTAAATATTTGTGATTCCTGGATTAAGACTGTTGTTAAAAAACTGAAACAAGGAATGGATGTTGTACCAGATCAAAGGGGGAAGCACCCAAAAAAAAGCTGCAGGATATCTGAAGAAACAATTCAAAGTATTGTTACTCACATAAATATGTTTGAAAGAGCTCCTGGTCACTGGGTTAGAAAGAGATCAAAAAGACTATTTTTAAGAGATTCCGGCCTTAACTTAGCAATAATGTATGATTTGTATAAAGAATGGATTGATAGCGAAAAAATTACTCTAAAAAAAAAGGGTACATACAGACAATATATTGATATTTTCAATGAAAAATTTAATATAAGTTTTCTGAGACCTAAAAAAGATCAATGCGATATTTGTGAAATAGAAGTAAATATAAAAGAAATACGCGATCCACAGGCAATCATAAAATTTAATACTATTTACAAAGAGCATATGGAAAATAAAGAAGCTGTACAAAAAATTAAAGAAGCTGATAAAATTGAATTTTCAAAACCAGAAAATTTAAATACCATGTGCATGGCAGTATTTGATTACCAAAAAGCTCTACATACACCAATGGCTGAGACCTCAATTTTGTATTATAAGCGTAAATTTTCAGTCAGTAATTTCACAGTTTATAACGTTGGTAAGCACGAAGCAACATGCTACTGTTATGATGAAACAATTGGGAAAAAAGGTCCAAATGAAGTATCAAGTTTTATTTTTGATTTCATCATAACGAACATGAAAAAAGGTATTCGTAACTTTTCATTTTATTCTGACAACTGCAGTGGCCAGAACAGGAATCGTTTCTATTTTTGTATGTTGCTTTACATTGCTGCCATGTTTGACATTGAAATTAGGCATACTTTCCTTGAAAAGGGCCATACCCAGAATGAGGGAGATTCTGTGCATGCTCTTATTGAAAAAAGAAGTCGTAATCATAAAATATACGTCCCCTCACAATGGTACGATTTGATAAGAAACGCTAAAAGATGCCAGCAAAATCCTTACAAGGTTATTGAGGTTAACCAGGATATAATTTTTGATTTTAAAGATATGGTGAAACATCAAAATTGGATTAATAACACAAATAATAACAAAATATATTGGTCCAAAATAAGGACATTAAAAACTGATGGGAAATTTCCAGGTGTTTTATTCTATAAAACAAACTTAAAAAACACAGAGTATTTAAAAATGGAAGCTTGTGACGAAAACTATAGCGATAAATTTATTAAATCTTATGAATTAAAAAAAGCTTACTCTTCAACTTTAAAAATTAGTAACTCTAAAATCAAAGACTTAATTCTTCTTTGTGATAAGCTAATTATACCTGTAGAATATCATGCTTACTATAAAAATCTGGAAAAAAAAAATAAAGAAGCTGATTTGTTAGCTGAATCATCTGAGAGTGAAGAAGATGAAGAAGAAGCTTTAATATCAAAATATGAAGAAATAATCAGAAAAAAAAAGAATAAAAAAGCTCCATTGCAAAAAAAGAATGTTACAGAAATATTGGATAAAAAATTAAAAACTGCAGAAACTACTAAAGGAAAGAGAAAGACAGTTGCAAAAAAAAACAAATCTACTTAATAAGTCTAATATACCAATAAATAAAATAGACGTTTAATAATTAAAATCAATTAAAATGTATTAAATAATCCTTAATTAAACGATTTTAATTTATCAAATTAATAAGAATAAATAAAGCTTTTTTAAGTTCTATATAAAATAAAATTAAAGGTATTCTTTATATTAATAATATTTTATTAAAAATAAGCTACATAAAAAAAATTATATAAAAGTAGTATTATTTATGCATCTAAATTTGATATAAAATAATTATATTTTAATTATTAAATTAATTAAATTTAAAATATAAAAGTGTGTTATGTAGTTTGTATTTATAAAAAACAAATATTATTTGCAAGTTTGCAAAAAAAAGTAATACCTTTTAAGCATGCTAATTAAATTTATTTTAGTTTATAGTTTTATAAGATATAAAACTTGTTTGTAACATACAAACAAAAGAATTACTTTTAATTCATACTATTATTTTTTGTATTTTAGTATGTAATAAAATGTAAAAATAATATTTTTAAAACTATTGTTTGTTTTTTTAACCAAAAATATTATAATTATAATTATAAATCAAAATTTAAAAAAAATACTGTTTTATAATATCTTGGGTATATATCATGGGCTGCGCGCGGCTTTTACAGGAGCGAACGTATATTTTTAAGAATATAAAAATGTGCACCCGAAGTAGGTCTTTATTAACGCGCGCAATGAAGTGAGTCTCTGTTAACGAGCGAAATCAAGTAAGTTCTTATAAACGCGCGATCTGGAGTAAGTCTCTATAAAAATGCAGCGCGAAGTAAGTCTTTCTTTCTAGGACGGATCGATATCAGATAAAATAGTTCTTTAACAAAGGACCTATATAGTTAAAAAAATTTTTCTATTGTATATAAATATAACGATAAATTACGTCATGCAGCAGCTGCATTCAGAAGATTTCTTGCTGCTAAAAGCCGGTCTTCATTCCATTTTTCGGAATTTGGGTCAGTAAATGGTAAACTAAAAATATGAAAAGAGAAAATTAATTAAATTCTTTTTATATAAGATTAAAAATATATTGATAATATGTATACTCACTTGCGAATCAATTTAGATAAAATTCTTCGACCAGGTAGCGTGGAAATTGAAAAATCGTCAATATGAGGCAAAAAACTGGAAAATATCTTCCTACTTTTGAGAAGATGTGTTTTGCCTATCCGGTGTGAATCCTTACTGGAGCCTTTAATAACTTCTTGACAGGTATAACAATTGATGGTCAGCCGTTCATGGATAAATTTTTCATGACGAGTGAGGCTTTCCTTAGAAGAAAAATTTTTTTTGCAAAGAAGGCATTGGTAAGCCTTGTGCTCGCGCATATGTTTTTTAAAGGCTTTAGCATTCAACAATAGTCCATTACAACATTCTACAAATGGACATCGAAAAATTTTTACAACCTCCATAAACACACCAGGATGGGAAAGTCCAATTCGTTGACGACCAACATCTTTGCAGGGACAACAGGCACTTTCATCACGACTACCTCCAATAAGAACAGGAAGTAAGGTCCGGGCTTCAGCTATAGAAAATTCAAGATTAACGACGGCGTGTCCAACTCCTGGATTAAGATATATTGTATCCCCCGGGAACTGGAGAAGGTCGTAATAATCAATGCCATGTGCCTCCAAAAAAGAAGAAGAGGCGAAGAAAATAGGTGCATGGGCACCAGCAAATTTACAGCCACAAATGCTGCACAGGGAGGTAGGAGTGCAGTCATTTGAATCACAAGTTTTTAATTGCAACTTGTGATATAAGGCCATAAATTTTTCCATCGCCGGAGCAGGGATAATTCTCCACGCTTTAAGACCCCGCAATAAAGTGTTTATCGAGCAAAATTGACCGGGCTCAATATGGAGTACAGTAGAACTACCGGGGTACCCTACATAAACCATGGAAGCATTTATACCTATAAAATTAAACAATAAAAATCAAAAAAAAAAAAATCAAAAAAAAAAAAAAGTAATAATTTAAAATAATATTGTTTTTATTTTCTTACCTGGAGTAGGTTGCATAGCATAAGTTAACATATCACTACATGGGTCATGTTCAGAAAGTTTAATTACAGCCATATCTGGAGGCACGGGCATGTCCCGCGCCATAAGAAAAGAACGTGGGCTACGGGCTCTTTTATCCAAGTGGTACGTAGCTTGTTTGGCGTCAGCGGATGAATTAGGGTCCACACAAACCTTAATGGGAAGAGGACCAGTCAAAGCCTTACATAGATCAGATTGGTCACCACGGCGCAAATCGCGACAATGATACAGGGAGAGTGATCTTGGGTACAGTTTACGACGCTCAAAGTATTCTCGATGACATCGATCCTCGGTTATAAGAGGAACATATGCAGCACCACTAAAATGACTAACATCCACTGAAGCAGGAAACTAAAAATAATAATTAAAAAAAAAAATAAACGTGTTCAAGATAACAACATAAAATTTGGTTCAAAGGTAAAGAAATGAAATAATAAATACCTTGATACAGGAAGCAACCTGCAGGTCCATGTTTTTGAAACGCCCCAAGAAACAAGCAATCTTCTGCATGGTGAATCCAGGCCGAACATCCAGTTTTCGTAGACCAAATCTTTCATTGATTGGCTAAAAAAATAATAATATTTTTTTTAAGTTCAAAAATTATTTTTTAACTAAGAAATTCGCCGTATACAACGGATATACGGCGTATTTTTGATAAAAATTTTTTCTAAGTTCAGTTAAAAAATAATGATATTTTTTCTAAGTTCAAAAATTATTTTTTAACTAAGAGATTCGCCGTATACAACGGATATACGGCGTATTTTTGATAAAAATTTTTTTTAAGTTCAGTTAAAAAATAATGATATCTTTTCTAAGTTCAAAAAATTATTTTTTAACTAAGAGATTCGCCGTATACAACGGATATACGGCGTATTTTTGATAAAAATTTTTTCTAAGTTCAGTTAAAAAATAATGATATTTTTTCTAAGTTCAAAAATTACTTTTTAACTAAGAGATTCGCCGTATACAACGGATATACGGCGTATTTTTGATAAAAATTTTTTTTCTAAGTTCAGTTAAAAAATAATGATATTTTTTCTAAGTTCAAAAATTATTTTTTAACTAAGAGATTCGCCGTATACAACGGATATACGGCGTATTTTTGATAAAAATTTTTTCTAAGTTCAGTTAAAAAATAATGATATTTTTTCTAAGTTCAAAAAATTATTTTTTAACTAAGAGATTCGCCGTATACAACGGATATACGGCGTATTTTTGATAAATTTTTTTTCTAAGTTCAGTTAAAAAATAATGTCATTTTTTCTAAGTTCAGTAAAAAAAAAAAATAATAATATTTTTTCTAAGTTCAAAAATTATTTTTTAGCTAAGAGATTCGCCGTATACAACGGATATACGGCGTATTTTTGATAAAAATTTTTTCTAAGTTCAGTTAAAAAATAATGATATTTTTTCTAAGTTCAAAAAATTATTTTTTATCTAAGAGATTCGCCGTATACAACGGATATACGGCGTATTTTTGATAAAAATTTTTTCTAAGTTCAGTTAAAAAATAATGATATTTTTTTCTAAGTTCAAAAAATTATTTTTTAACTAAGAGATTCGCCGTATACAACGGATATACGGCGTATTTTTGATAAAATTTTTTTCTAAGTTCAGTTAAAAAATAATGTCATTTTTTCTAAGTTCAGTATAAAAAAAAATAATAATATTTTTTCTAAGTTCAAAAATTATTTTTTAACTAAGAGATTCGCCGTATACAACGGATATACGGCGTATTTTTGATAAAAATTTTTTTTCTAAGTTCAGTTAAAAAATAATGATATTTTTCTAAGTTCAAAAATTATTTTTTAACTAAGAGATTCGCCGTATACAACGGATATACGGCGTATTTTTGATAAAAAAAATTTTTCTAAGTTAAGTTAAAAAATAATGATATTTTTCTAAGTTCAAAAATTTTTTTTTTAACTAAGTTCTATGTATATGCAAGTTTTAACACTTAGTAAAAAAAAATTAGAAGATACGGCAAGTACGCCTACGCCACCTTAAAATTTTTTAAAGGACGCATATAACACGTGGATAGTACAATGCTCGCCGTATATACTAATAAGTTAGAAAGAGAAAAAGATATTTTTAACAATAAAATGTTTTATATTTAATTATGTATAATTATTGAATGTTATTTTTTTAAAAAAAATAAAAAATTTAAATTATCCAGGGTAACATAAAATAATAATAAAAAGAAAAATTTTTTTTTTGACAGTAGAAACACAAAATTTTTATACCAGGAAAATAAATAGTGTACTTACTTGTTTGGTAATTCGGTTCATTTTTTTTTTCTTTCTGATTTTTGGAAATTTTTAAACACAGCTAATCACTAAATTCACTGTTTGTAAAGTTATAACAAAAAAAAAAATTTTTTTTTATTACTATTAAAAAAATAAAAACAGAAGAGAAGAAAAGTCACTGAACTTCAGTAAAACCCACGAGGTGACCATGCACTCAAATCAACAAGTACTATAGTGCAATGTTCAAGCAACACACAGATATGAGCTATAGTAGTATTTGTAAAGGTCACGTACTATAGTAAGTAAGCGGGAAAATTTAAAAAAAAAAATTTTTTTTTCTTTATTCAAAATTATGGAAGTATGCAAATATTTTAATTGTAATCTTGAAAATACAGAGTAGTTTATACAATTATATTAGTAAATGTATAATTTTTGGAAATTATCATATATTTTAATTAATATAATGTGAAAGCACCCAGTGCTTTAGTTTTAAGGAGTGGAGAGAAGGATAGTTGACGTAAAATTAGGAAAATTTTACTTTATTAATTGTGAAAGCACCCAGTGCTTTAGTTTTAAGGAGTGGAGAGAAGGATAGTTGACGTAAAATTAGGAAAATTTTACTTTTTAGATGAAAAATAACCAGTTAACCCCTAGAACTGAGCCAATAAAAATTTTTTCATCTAAATCAAACTTAAAGGGCAATTTGGAAGTCAGACTAATTAAGCGTTTAGATTTTATTAATAAATTAGAAATCGTATTATTTTTGATAAATTATACTTCGGATCTTGCCTACTATAAAATCTAAACAAAAATTTGTTTTACAAATTTTTTCCATTAAGGAGGGAAGTGTAACGTCAGGTCAAACTGACCCTAAATAAAAAGGGTTAATTATAATAACATTCAAAAATTAATAGTTGCTTAATATCAGGCATGACTTGGCAAAATATACCAAGCGTTATTAATTTAACACCTGAGCAAACATACATGTAAATTCGAGCACTTATCAGCTCAACGGGCGTTGGCCCACGTAATCGAGACCTTGACGTAGAACTTCCCCCATAATTAAAATAGCAATAGATTTGGTGACTAGACAATCAAGCTCTTATCACTATATATAGAGGTACAATCCGAAGGTTCGGCCTCTTTAATCTGCCAGCAATTACGCGATTAGTTCCGTTACAAATTCAGTGCCAGACGCTCGAAGTGTACTTACCAATCCAAGTGATCTCAGTAGTTGGACTTTAAAATATTTAGGACTTCCAGTTGGACTTTAATTAGTAAGAGTAAACAAGTTGTAAGTTATTATAAGACATTTTATAACCATAAGTAAATGATAGAAATAAAAGTAGTTATTAATTAATTAATTATATTAAATTGATTTGAACCTAATCCTTTCCCGCCGTTAGTGTCACGTAGACGCAAGGCTAAAAGGTATCCTATTCGCATTAGCAATATTCTTTACAGGTTACAATAAAGTAAGTTTAGACGTAACACAACCGACGAACATGAAACATTTTTATATTCATATTTTGAATCATTATGCCTTTATAATTTTAAATCTTTAAGCCAAAAAAAAAAAATTTAAGTTCCTAAAATCTTTATTATTCTATATATGAGCATTTCTACGAGAAAATTCGTTTTGTGAGCATCAAAAATAAAAATAAAAAAATAAAAATTGAGGCCGCAACTACCACCATGATTTTTAGATAGTTTGGACTCTATAAAATGCAAAAAAAAAACTTGAACACGAAATCGGCTATGGCAGCCAAAAAGATTTTGCCACTTTTATCTCAAAAACCGTGTTTTTTGAATCGGCAAGGGATCTGTTCAACACAAAATTATTCGACACATGAATGATTCAACACAAAAAAGTTAAGCGACATAGTTCGACACAAAAATTTATTGTGTTGAAAGTTTTAACACATTTTTTTATATAGCAAAATTTGCAACACGCTGTGTTGAACGTTTAGTGCCTTATAAGTTTTGTGTTGAAATATTCGACACGTTCATTTATTTTGAAAGTGTTGATAAATTTTTTTATTTTTAATTTTCTACACCTATTTTTTTTTTACCAATGTGTCGAAAAAATAGCTAAACTTTTGTATGCGTTGAATGTTTCAACACTTTCGTGTAATTTGTGTTGAATTTTTTCTGCACAATTTTTTAAAAGAAAAAAAAATCAACACTCAAAATTGGTGGTGTTGAATATTAGGATTGCAAAAGTTTTTTGTGTTGAAATATTTAACACAGCCAAAAAATTTTACCGCCTAAAAATATTTAAAATTTTGAAGAAAAAAAATTATCGACCGATATTTATTTCTAACTTCCGGTATAATTACTTTTCGAATTGCCCATAGATAGAGACACTTGTGCAAAAAATAATTTATTTTATATTTAAAATATCCTAAGAGACAAAGAGTAGGGGCCCCTATTGAAAAAAATGCCACATAATATGTTCCATGTTTTTTTAAGATGATAAAATAAAAAACGACTCCAGTATAAATTCCGGAGTGGCGTTCTTTTTTCCAAATCATAAACCATGCTTCGTTTTTTCTATATACTTTTAAATAAAACTTTAGTTTTCTGATAATAAAAGGTAAGTGTTATCGCTGTAAGCTGGAACTGGAGATGCGGATTTCCATGATGCATAATTTACATCATCAGGGTAAGTGTAATAAACTTTTTAAAATACATAAATATTTTAAACATGCGTTTTATAAAATACACTTATATATATACTCATATTTATAATTATTATAATTTATGAATACCATTTTTCTTTACATTTTTTAAGAATTTTTTGGTATATTTTGTATGCTATTTCAGTTAAACTACACAAGCAGTGTATGAAAATAAAAAAATAGCTATTTTTTAATCAAGGGAAAAAAACTTGTTTTTCATTTAGCATTCCCGAGCGAGTGCAGATAGCATGCAAAAGTCAATTCCCACATTTTTTATTATGATTGTAAACATAGTTTCACAAATTATAGGCAAAAAAGTCATCTCCCTAAATGATAGCTATTTTTTAAAGAAGTTTTATGACATATCGATCCTATCAACAAAAAAGGACTCAGTATATAGTTTGATTTTTAACAAAAACTCAATATACATTAGCGTATAAAAAAAACTTAAATTTTTTTTCAATAAAAACTCCTTTCACTTTTTTCTTTTATAATCACTCAGTTGTTGGGAAGCACACTTTTGATTTTCTAAAAACCGTAAATACATACCTGATTCCGTCCCACGAAACGGGTTATAAAAGAAAAAAATAATTATTCAAAAAAAGTACATATAGGTAATTAAGATTTTTATAAAATAAAAAATGTGCTTCCGAACTGAGTGTTAATATAAAAGCAAAATAAGAGGAGTCTTAATAAAAAAAAAAAAAATTTAATATTATACGCCAATGTATATTGAGTCTTTATTAAAAATCAAACTATATGTTGAGAATTTTTTATTTTTCAACCTCTTGATTGATCAATACATTACATATAACGGGCATTAAACCCATCTCTTTAAAATTTTTGTTTGCCTTAATATATTTTATACATTTGGGGCAGAATGTGGCAAGCACCGGTCTACTCTCAACTCAAAAACAATCGCAAGTTCAATTTTTTGTTAAAAATATTCGCCATTTTTTTAATCAAGGGGTCTCAAAAATTATACAGCGATTCTAAATAGTTTGATAATAGTACAAAAAATATTCAATAAATTTTACAATAATTGTTCTTTATGAATTATTTTGATATAGAAATTGAAAAAAAAAGAAAATACAACATCACTATATTTTAAGAAACCGGTAATAGCTATTTATTAAACAAGGGATAAAATATTGGTTTCGGCTTTGCATGCAGTTGTATGCTGATTAGACTGAGGCCCATTCCTACTAATGTTAACTTTTTGTAAATTATTATTGCAATGGATTGGAAATTGATTTTTGCTTGTAGTACATCCACGAGTGCGTCTTATAGTGTACTTCCTTACGTACAGTTGATGTCCAACACTAATGAAAATTGAAGATTTTAAATTAAATGTTTTACCAATATAGCATTAGGACATTCTCTAAGATGTTGGTCACATTTATAATATTCTCAAGTATAATAATTAAAATTTTTCATTATATTAATTCAAAATTGGCAATTAAAGTTTATGATATTAAAAACTAGAACAATTAAAATATTTGTAGATACTGAAATGATATTAAATAATATTAAGAAATTACAATTTTAAAATTTTAAAATTATTATACAGATATAAATAATATTTTAGATACTTATTTATAATATTTATAATGCATACTATCAATAATAAAAAACAAAATAAGAAATATTCATTTAATTTTTTATTCGTTTATCGTAAATACATGCAGTTTTTTAAAATATCTGCGAGGCAAATATATTAATTTACTTTTAAATACATATTTTAATATTTTGATATGTAATTCTAAAATATAAAGTTTATACCTAATTAATAATTATATAATCAAAGGAAAATCACTTTTACTTGTATTGATTGCTTTTAAACAAATCAATCATACTCGTTGAGGTATTAAAAATAAGTCTGTATTTAATTACTTTTTTTTTATTGTATTTATTGGAACAAAAAAACCAAGCAATCAATGTTTTTTTTTACTTTTTTATATTCACTTTTTATTATAATTATGTATAAGAATATAAGATATTTTATTATTATTTTATTACAAATAAAGAATTATTTAAAAACATTGGTACTTATATTATTTATAAAACTATTTTTTTCAGAATTTTTTTTTCATTATTTTTCAGAATTATTATTATTATTATGATTAATATCAGATTAATATCATATAATTATTCAATAATTTATGTATCTTATAGATATGGGATTAGTTTTATTTTAAGATAATAAATTATGAATTCTATAAAATTTTTTTTGTACCTACATTATTCTATATTATATAACTTATTTAAAAAACAAATAAAAACTTAATTTGTTAAATTTTTTTTTTTGTATTTCTTGTATAGTATAGGTATAATATTATAAAGTTTTATAAAAATAATTTATTTGATTGCTTTTTTTGACACCCGTAATTAATACCTAAGTATTATCGCAAATTTATCTTGAATATTATAATTTTTTTTTTTAAATTTACCAAAAAAAAAAAAAAAAGATGTCACCAAAATACTATATTTTTTTTTCTAGTACCTAATTTTTTTCTACATAAAAACATGAATAAACCATGGATTTGAGTTACTAATCATAGCATTTGTATATATTTCTTAAATTTTTCAAAATTTCGCATAACGTGTAAATGCACCAAGCATTCCCAAGCATTTTTAATCGGTTAGTAAAGCTAAAATTGTTTACGTCCGTATAATGCTTGGGGAAGCCAAAAATGGCTTCAACTTCAGTAATCCAGAATTTTACAGGAACTCCGTAATATAGTACTGGCAACTTTCCAGCAGCTGAAAATTTTTATATAAACAGTATGAAAAATAATTTTTCTCAAATATAAATTAGTTACTTTAAGATAGTATTAACAATATACTCTTTTAATTATAAAGTATATATACTCCAGTCATTTTGGGGGTTTGGACTCGAAACCTATTGACAGGCTGAGATTTTCTCTACTATATGTTTTTTGGATCACTGAATCCGAATTCGGTTTCAAATAGGGTTTGAAAATAAGGGAACAACCTCAACCTGGATTAAGAAGAATTGCAATTTTTTTTTAATTGACCAAAATTTGGATATATATAATTATAGAAGCTAGGATCATTATAGAGGGTGAAAACTACCCCCAAAATTTAAATAAAAACAGAAAAACATGCAGAAAGTTTTTTTTTTACTTTTTTTTGTGGAGTCAAGTATTTAAAAATACTAGGGGGCAAGCCCCCTGAGTGCCAACCCCCTCAGATCATATTTCATGTTTAATTGCAATAAATAAAACTGTGGCTTACTTTACACATAAAAACATTTGTACAGTAAAATTTCGATTGCAAACAATGAACTTTTTACTTAATTATTATTTTTATTATCAAAATGTATCTCAATAAAAAATTATTTATCAAATTTTTTGAGCTCTCGACTCGATGAACCATATTGATTGTTGAACCAAAAAATTTGAGGGAAAAAAATCAGACATTATTTCATATAAAATCACATTCGATTTTGGGCAAGATAAAAATTGTAAAAAAAATCCGGTTTGGCCTTTTTATCAGAACTTTTTTTATTAGAGTAAAAAAGTTAAAAAATAAACTTTTATCATATTTTTTCTAAAATTTTGGTGGTAGTTTTAACCCTCTATAATTACTCCATACATCCTAATTTTGGTCAATTGTAAAAAAATTTGCAAAATCTTCTTAATCCATCATCAAAAAATAAAATATATTTTACCATATTAGCTTTACTTTCTAAATTTTGCAAATAAACCCCCAAAAAGGGGTAGTTTTTGCTTATTTAAGGGTGTCCCCATACTTTCCAGCCCTATTGCACACTGGATTCGTATTTAGCGACCCAAAAAATAGTAGAGCGAATCTTAGCCTGTCAACGGGTTTCGAGCCCTCCTCTTCCTGCAAAATGACTGGAGTATTAAAAGCTTATGATCTAGTGCAATAAAAAAGAAAATAAAACAATTTGGTAATTAAAAATGTTACAATAATTATGATTATTAAATTTTATCAATTAAAAAGTGATTCATACTTTGTTTTAATGAATTGGAGCTTCTTGTAATTGTACGAATTTCCACATCATCGATATTACTGTTTGGTTGTCTGTTAGGTTCCAAAGAGTCTTTTAGCTGAATTAATTTTTTTGTTGGAATATTATTTTCAAAAGGGACATTTGTCCAGTAATATCTCTCTCTATGCTGTGGAGTGAATTGCCTGCTATCTACATGATGTGGCTTTACTCCCAATCGTCTGCATAATTATTAAAATTATAATATTCAAAAAAATAAATAAATTTAAAAAAATTATTAGGCCTCCTCACTTTGTTAATTCTTGGACGCATTCTTTTTGCATCCCAAACACATTTTCAAGCAGGAAATGTAATTTCACATTGTACTTCGCATTATTTGCCTCAATGATTTCTTTTAAATCACAAAATCCTAAGATAACATTCCATTAGAGTTATCTGAAATTTAAAAAATATTTTATGAATTTCACATACAATTATTTTTTCTTTAAAGAAGAGAAAAAGAATGGGTTATAACCTGAGTTGTGAAAATATTGCAGGAAAAAATAATTTTTCCATTTTTTTATATAAATCATATTGAAAAATAAAAATATGATATGCGAAGAAAATTAATATTAATATGGAATAAAATAAAATCACATATGGTTTTCAATATGAAATATGGCATGGAAAAGATATAAATAATAAATATATATGACAATGATATAAAATAGTAAATATATTAAGCTTATATGGGGGGTCATATATTTCTCAGATGAATATGATAAGCACGAACATCATATGGACTTCAAACATGAACTTCGTGCTAAAAAGTTAATTTTGATATTTATTCTTATTTTAGAATTTTCCGAACCATAGGCTAATATCACCTTGAAAAAAATTTTTTTAACATAAAGTATATGTATGAAATCCATATACAATTTTAGCTTATTTTGATATATTCTTATATAAAATTTAAATAGGATTCCAAAATTTTTTTACAAAAAATACATCAATTTATAGGTTTTTTAATTTATTTTGTGAAAAATCAGCTTTATAATTGTCAAAAAACGTAATCAATTGATGTAAAAGGTTCGTTATGGTGATTTTTATGCAGTACTGAATAACTGTTGGTAAAAAATGTTAAAAAAAATTGGTTTGGACTTGAAAAATTTTTTTTTTTTAAATTTAAACGAGCCATATAAGATGGCTCATTAACTATTGTGGATCAATATATCTCAAAAACTATGTTATATAGAGGGAGGGTGGCTAATTTGACAAAGAATGTTCAATATATTTTTTTGTTTTATGACTTCTTGTTATGTACCTATTTTTATTAAAATCTGCACTCAAACAAAAAAGATAGTCAGCATCCTTAAAGGAATAAAATTTTTATCTTGGCCGAAAAGGGATTTACTAATCTTACCTTTTTTTTTAGTTGAGTCTTCATCTTTATCCTGGTTATTTTTATTTAGAGTCCCTTCATTACCTATCAGTCCTTCTTTGTTTTTAAATTTTTTAGTGTATTTTTGATTTTCACCAAATCCACATCTTCTTTTGGTGGTGTTAGCTTTACTGAAAGTTTGACATGGTGATCCACCTAAATATAAATTTATTGGACCAATTGCTTCGATTGTTTCTTTGGTGATATTCTTAAAGTCTCCTAATTCTATTACTTTGTTACCAAAATGATGTCTCGTAACAGCCAAAGCGTTTTCATTATTCTCAATAACGTAGCATCGTTTTATTTTTATTTTTAGTTTATCTAGTATAAGACGGGCTGCAAAAGTAATTTTTTTTTAACTTAGAATTGGAAATTATTTCAAAAAGTTGCTTTGATTGTTAATTAACAGGCAAAATATAAGACATAAATTTAAAGAAACTATAATCTTTCATGAAATTGGAAATTCACATAAACTAAATTGTTTCTTTATTGCTTAAAGTAATAACTTTGGATTAAATACATAATATTTTTTAAGGCTCGATTTACCTATAGATAGTGCCTTATAAATCTTTCAGGTCAAAACATGGAACGTTCCTGAAAATGTCTAATTCATGAAGAAATTTTGCTCTCGAATAATTTTGATACCTCTAACATGATTTAATTGCATTGCTGAGTCTAAGTATTCATTTTCAAAAAGGTGTATATTCCATTTATTAAAACCTTCTCAAAGAATAAAAAATCCCCTGAAGCTAATTTTAACGTGGAACATGCATTTAGAGAGGGGGATGCATTCCCTGGGAATCCAAATTATTTGGGGGGAGGGTCGAATGTACTCAGAATAATATAAGTTTAGGGACATGGAATAATTTCAAATAAGGGGTATAGAATTATAAGGATTTAAGAGTTGAAAATTACTTTTTTTTTTGTTTAAAGTTATTAAGGCTTCAATAAGATACAAAATATAAATTTAAACATGTTTTATGTTCGTTGATTGTGAGTTCACAAATCGGTTGTAACTTTTTTTATAACATTTATCAAATTTAATATTTGTTTGTAACTGTGAATAAAAAGCACTTTCACAGCACATTTTAAACGAATGATATAAGTTTACGTTGGGTTATACGTACATCTAATGCAACAAAACATTACCTGTGCAAATTCCATCAAAGGCGACTACAACGACAATTCCGTCTTCGCATTCTGGCAAAGGACGATACACAAAATTTGTATTTTCTACTCTTTCTGTGGGTTTTCCACCATTTTGTAAAGCATAGTATTTCAGCTTTTTAACCATTTCTGTTGGCAATGGGTTAAAAATTAAGCTATTATCTGAAAGAAGAAAATATTTACATAATATTTAAATATTCAAAGGCCAATTTTATAAAAAAACAAACAAAAAAAAAGTAAAATACAGAATTTGTCAAAACTTTTCCTATTTGAAATTTTTTCTAAAAAAAATCTGATTAAGAATCATAAATATAGCTTGAAAAAAATTCAAATCCCTGGTGAATCGATTTCTGCCATTAGTTTTTCAGAAAAATCCCGGGAAGTTTCGAAAAATTTCAATATTTTATTTTCCGCCATTTAAAAAAAAAATTTTTTTTCAACCGAAATCCCATCTTTAATTATATTTTTTTTTATTATTATTAAATCAATAAATAACAAAAGATAAAAAAATTTTAATATAGAATTTTTATTTAACACAAAATGACTTGTTTTATATTGTTTTAATAAACTTGTATGAATAAAAACAATTTTTGATTCAAAATTCCAGGGTTTATCAATGAATTCCCAGGGTTTTTAGGATTTTCCAGGGTGAAATTAAATTCCATGCGTTTTCAGGGTTTTCCCTATTTTTCCAGGTAGTAGACACCCTGATTAAAAATGTATAAAAAAAAATTCATTTGATCTAAACATGAATTTGTAAGAATAATTAAAAAAAAAATTAGTTATCTTTCTCAGTACTACAGTCAAATAGAAAGGGCGTATGTTAATATTTAAGGGTTTTACATAATTTCTTAACTTTGGTGCCTATAAAGAGCAAAATTCATTTTCAAGTGACTGAACCCCGAAATACGGATATTGTGGTAAAGAAAAGGTGGAATAAAGGGGGGGGGGGGTACCGTTCCGGATGAATCTTGATTAAACTTCGTACCACTAAATACACGTACGTCTACAAATTTTTATGATTATAAATTCGAAACACGGGGGTGCTAATTATCACAAGATAAGAAACAGACGTACGACGGAAATTAATTTTTGTACCAATTTAGGGGTGTTACTTACTCTAAAAAACTTTTACAAAAATTTATTATCAGCAACCAAAAAAATTATAGCACAGAAAATTTGGAGTAATGACACCCATATTATATCCTGTATTAAAAAATCATGTGCAAGCACAACTTATATTTTCAAGTTGTGAAAGTATATTTTCAATTTTTTAAAAGCCAATTTATTATTATAGCTATTCTATTAGACTCCTCGATGACTTTATTTGGATTTGCCGTTTTTATTTATGAAAATGATGTTTTTTAAAATTTCGATTTTATGCACAACGCTTGCACAGAATTTTTGTATACGGGTTTCACTGGAGTAGCTAGCATAGTACTGAAAATATAATTTTGGTTACAATTTAAGAAATGGTAATGGGATATTTTTTAGAACAAATTTATTTTTTTTCCACCTATATATGTTACATTGAACGTGAAGTATGTAGCGTACATCTTCGTACTCGTTGAGGAGTCATATAAGCACCTTGAGCGAAAAATTATGGTTTCTGAGGACCTGTACTCGTGATTTAAAAAATTTTTTTTCCCTTAGGTCTTGCTTTGAATAATATTTACGTATACTATTTATGTATAAAAAAGAATAAATATTTACTCACATTTATCATCTTTTGATGATACGTTTTCTAACAGCCATTTTTCAATATTTTTCTTATCAATTTCGTTAAGTTCAGATTTTACCATTGAGTAATTCACTAGCAACTTAAGATAACTTGCAGTTAATATACGTATTACATTAATAGATATTAAAATGGCATGTCATAAAAATATATCTGTGCAAGATCAATATATATTAGCCTTCTTTGTCTTCGTTTATATGGAGTTGATACGCTAGCCTTTGCGTACTTTTTAATTACGAAATTTAATTTCTCACCAAATATTTCTATGTTTTCATTTGTTAACTAAAAATATTTACAAACAAATTAAATTCTAAATATAAATAAAAGTAAGTATAAGTTTTTTGAAACATTTTGATAGCAAAAGTTTTGAGAAAAAAATTGTCAAAAAAATTTATTGTCGGATCGAAGATATTGAGTAAAAACGAAACTTCTAGAAATTATTACTTTCACATAAAAAAAACATGTATCACAAATAAATTAAAAAGAAAAAGTCGTTTTAAAAATTTTTGATGAAAAAATGTTTAAAAAATTGATAGGTCTTAATGCCATAATAAAAGTAAAAATAATGTTGGAGCTGAACTTAATAATTTTTTTGTCTGTAAAATATCACTGGTTGCATACACACACACCCGCACTTTTTTTAAATACTGGGATTTTAAAATTTACCTATCTCAATAGTTTATTAAAATTCAATAAAGGTTACTTTTTTTATTGATAACAAGCGAATTACCTGGAATTATTTTCTGCTTCAGTACCATCTTCAGATTCATTATTTTCAAAGATAAAATTCCCTTCCATGATACAATGTTCTTTCTTTCTGTCTTCTTCTAACTCTCCAATACTGTCTTCACATTCATTACTTTCACAGATAATATTAGCTACCGTAATATTTTCCTCTTCCCTGTTTTCTTTTCGATGTTGATTATTATTATTTTGCAGGATATTAATTTTTCTTGGCTCTAAATCTTTCTGGTCTATTACAATTGTAATTTTTGGGTTTGGATATATTTGGATTTCAGACAACGCTGGATTTTTCAGGCAATAGCGATAGTTGCCTTTTATGCATCTAATTTCTAGTGTATCACCGTAGAAGTGGTCGCTGCACACTTTTTTGTGCTTAGTAGCTTGAATATTAAGTGCGGATAAAATGTGTACCCACTTTGGGTGAAACTGCCCTTTAATACTTGGGATCTTGACAAAAGAATGATAGCATATTCAGTAATAATAACATATACAATAATAAGCAAAAACTTAACAAAAGCAAGATAAAAAGAAAGGAAAAAAAAATAATTTACGAAAATTACCATAAATAACGTGATTTCAAAATTTATTTCCCAAAAATAATTTTAAAAGGTTTCATTTCTGTAAAATTTTTGCTAATCCAGTCTATTTATCGGTTTTAATAATGTATTATCTGCGAAGATTTCCCCCTGTTTTATTAATTTCTAGAAAAGTCTAGTTACCCGTTTCGGAAATTATTTGAAATATTGTAAATTTACTATTTTCAAGTAGTTTAAGAGTTCTGCATGGGGACTATTTTTTTAGCTATTAGCCAAAGCCGCAAACGAACGCTTTCTCACATTACGGCTTCAATTTTAATATCATTGAAAAAATAATAAATAAAAAATTGCTTTTTGATAAATAAATACTATTCATCCTATTAATTTATTAATCGAAAATTGGGATCGAAATTCGTGTGCAAGTATAGTATAGTATAGTATGCTTTATTTGTCCACAAGTATCTAATTATTAAAGAGAAAAGTATCCCCATGTTCCTTATTATTTTGTAATAATGAAGTTGGTGAGATAGCGTTTGTTTACGGGTGTTAGCTAACAGCTAAAAAATAGCATCCATGCAGAACTCTTTATAGTAGTTAAAATTTTAATAAAGGAACTATTAACAATTGAAAGCTATTTTCATGGACAATTTTGGTTTTTTACGCGTTCATTATGGTAAATTGGCCGTAATTTCAGTTGCACATTTTCAATTTTCCATAAAATCTAATAATTTTCATTAAAGTTTTTTCGTCGTCAACCAACAATGTTGACCGACGATTAAAAATTTATCGACAATCGACATTGCCGATAGGTGGCGGATACAAGCTTCCGTAATATTATAATATGTTCTGACCCTTCCCACCTTTTACTTCTAAAAATTTTATTTATTACAAATTAGCGCTATTACAAATGGATGCTTTGTGTTATAATTAAAAATCATTCAAGAAAAATACTTACGCAAACAACGTCCAAAATTTATCATCAAAATTTGGTGATGTATAAGAGCCGCATATGCAGCATGGATGTGACATTATAATGTGTTACTGTAGAGAATTTTTTTATGTAACCCAAATTATGATTATTTTTCTCCAATCTATATTATAATATTTTTGTATAGAATCACTTTATTCTCACTGTATCAACACCGTAATGTAAATACTAACCACCAATTTCACAACATATTATAATGTTAAATCATAATCATGCATTAACACGATTAACCATTTTAGTTAAAAATCAAAGAGAATACACTTTTGTTATGAACTAAAGCGCACAAGATTTGACAATCTCCTGCCCGTGATCCAACTAAAAATATATTAAAACCACGCACATGACGAAAATTAATTTAATTACTTATTTATTAAATCATTTATTATTGTTAATTATAAGTAAAACAAAATAAAAACAGACGACATATGCGACCTCTGGATTTTATTCTGTCAATACTCTGTACCTACTATAGGCAAATTGCGGGGCAAAGAGGGTAACAAAAATATCACGTGGTATTTCAAACACATAGCTGGTACTGTCCCCTCACCGCAAGATGAGTTAAAAAAAAAAAATTTAGATTTTTTGAATATTCCGGTTTTTAATATTGGAAAATTGGATTGAAAACTATTTTTTGATGAAGTAATAATAATTTGAGTAATATTTTATTGTTTATAAAGTAAAAATAACCTATTAAGCAATATAGGAGCAAAATGTAATATAACAAACCAAAAAATTTTGATTTTAAACTTTTTCCGCTTAAAAGTGAAACTCTATGATCATGCGCGATCATATTTAAAATGATTGGTTAATTTATATATATCACGTGCATTTTTTGATGTGTGTGAAATCGTTAAATAATATCAAAACAAGAAATATATAGTTTATGTATAGAGATTTATGTGAGATTTATATAACCGTTGAATTGTAATTAGATTTTTTATTTAATCTTAATTTATAAGTATAAATAAATTTTTACGTTTATGGTATTTTAAAGTGGTTATTTTTCCATTTATTTATATCAAATTATCTTTTTTTTTATCTGCTTTTGCTAATTTATTTTAGAAAATTTTCATAACTGTGATCAAGAAAGATTTTAAAAAATATAAAAGCTTTGAAATGGGAACAAAAGCTCAGTTTTCAGCTGATACTATTGAACAATCTAATGAAAATAAAACAAGAAAATCTTTGAAAATAATGCCTACTCCAAAAGTAAGACAATCTACCATAAATAGAAGAAGGTTGTTACAGAGTTTCATTGCATACATTAACAGAAGCAACAAAAAATTTGCAAAAATGTGTTAAAGGAGACATTTCATACTATAATTTGACAGAAGAATCAGAAATGAATGATGTAGCATCATTTAAAACTCCAGTTAGTCAAACATCTCAGCCTCCACATAATCAATCGGATTAAATGGAAAGTTTAGTTTATGACAGATCAGTCTGGTAAAGATGAGTTATTTAATGGTACGGTAATAAAAAATAATGAAGATTTTGATTTTGATGATGAAGAGAATAGTGCCGATGAATCTAAAACTCAATCTGGAAAAAAAAAATTACCATCTGCTTTAACGGGTACTGCTTGGCACAAACAAATGAGACGGCGCTTGAGTATTACTAATTTACGTCGTCAAAGTCATTCTAAATTTCAATCTGCAAAAAAAGTTGATTTTACTAAGGAAAAAAGCAGAAGATCTTGTGCTTCTATTTATAACAAACCATTAAATTCAAGTGTTAAATCTATAAAATCTGATCAAACTAGAAGACTATATCTTAAATTACCCAGAGCTAAGCCAGAAGCTAAATCAGCTGTCAATACAAGTATAAAAAAAGTTCAAGATAAAACTTCTGAGACTTCTAAGGTGACAAATTCAAGAAGATCAACTGCTTTAAATTCATCAAGCCAAGATTCAAAGCGCCATACTACTTTAAAAAGGAAAAACTGCGCCCTCAATTGTAAATACTGATGCTTCATAAGATTGGTTTCAGATTTTGGTTCCGTTTAATAAAATATTCAATATTTTCTATGATTACCCACTTAAATCTCATATATATAGTTAAAGAAAGATAATTATTTTAAATTAAAAAAAAAAATTCCCAGCAGAAAAATTGGAGTTTATTAAAACCCAGTGGTTTTAAAACTTGGTATGGAAAATCAACACTGGGTTTCAATAAACTCCAATTTTTCTGCTGGGAATTTTTTTTTTTAATTAAAATAATTATTTTCCTTTAACTATATATATATGAGATTTAAGTGGGTAATAATAGACAATATTAAATATTCTATTAAACGGAACCAAAATCTAAAACCAATCTTATAAAGCATATCAACTGTTTTTTAAGATTTAATTCAAACCAAACAGTATGAAACGCATATTTTTACTATTCAAAGTTTTTTTTTTGCCGATATCAGCTATTTTTTAATATTTTTAGATATTTATGCAATGTACTAATTATTTTTATTTTAGAGTGCGTAGTTTGCAAGTCTCGTACAGCTACAAGAAGATTCAAGCCCTGCCTGCATAAAGTTTGCTGTTACGGCTGTTCTGTTCAGTTATATCATTCAGATGACCGTGTAATTAGTAAAATTTGTCCATGTTGCAAAGGAATAATAGATTCATTTTAGAACTTTAAAAACGTAAAATGACAATTGTAATAGATATAATGTAATATTTTTTATTTAATATTTAAATTTTTAGATAGAAGGTAAAAAGAGACTCCTTAATATAAAAATATAAACACTATAATTAAAGTGAATTGCATACATCATTTTAATATTAAATACTTTAGAAAACTTAAAATTAGTATTAGAAAATTTGTGAAACTAAAAAAACAAATTAGTTTTTAATTATTAGTTACAAATTAGTTTATAACTTTATTTATAAGTATCTTTACTTTGATTTATCATATAATAATTATTGTTTGGACATTTGAAGTTATTAAAATTCCAAAAAAAATTACTATTAAAACAGTTGAAATTTTAGATTCAAAGCAGTTTACTTTATTGTTTTAATATTTAGAATCATCACATTAAAAAAAAAAAAGATTTTGTAATAACCAATCTTATTTTATGTAAGTGTTAAAATTTTAACTAATTATTATACTCTTTTTAAAAAAGTAAATAACTGTAATGAAAATTATAACAAAGTTATGAAATGAATTGCTGATAAGAAATTCAAATAATGGTTTAACAAGTTTTATGAAAAATTATTATTTGAAATTAATATTTTAAGATTTATAAGATAAGCCTCAAGGCTTTCACCAAGAAGTCCTAAGTTTTCTAGAGGAGCTGTTTTATCTTGTGGTTTACTGTAATCTATAATCACAAAAAAAAAATTTATTAAGAATCTTGAATAAAACCTGAACCGTGATATACTTACATTTGAAATCTCTAACCGATTCAATTTGCAGAATGTCTGCAATGAAGCTCTGAATGTCATGATTTTGAAACAACATATGCTGTCTTGCGTCCAACTCATTTGTGTAATCTACGTAATTTATATTCCTTCTTGAGGTTACTGCTAATTTGTTAGCTTCATCGCTAATTATAATTTTTAATTTGCCCACAATAAACCACAAATTTGCATCTTCCTTGTATAAAGGATGTACTTTTTGACGATAATACTTAATATCTGAATAATTTATCGATTCTTGATTATTAAAACATACTAGTTTTTCTGCAGTACTCAAAAATAACTTTCTAACTTCGATCATAAATTGATTTAATTGCTGATTATTTATGCAATCTACTTGTAGCGACATTTCTATAATAAATTTTTGTATGCACTGCGAGGGTAAGTAAATCATTATTTGCATGTACTGGATAAATCTGTTTAAATGGTCAGGAACATTAAACAATTCGTAGAGATTTGTAATAAACTAAAATAAAAAATAAATGATAGATTGATTATATTGTTATTGACAATAATTTACATTAAAATTTGTAGATTAAAATTACCTCTTTAAAACCCGATGCGCTGATTCTTAATTCAGCATCTGGGAAACAGTCTTTTAAAGCGTCCATGCCTATTTCACAAATAGGGGAAAAGACTCTTGACGGTCTCAAGTTTGGATATGTTCTTTTTATATAATTAAGCACCTCAGGTAAAACCCGAAGGCTATCTGATAGAACAAAAATTGCAGGAAAGATCTAAGCATAAAAAATATTTATATTCAATTTCAAATTTTATTTTAAAATATTTTAAACTATTTACCTTCTGCCCTATCTTAACAAAAATTGTATAAAATTGCGAAATGGGAATTCGCAGAACACCCTAAAAACACCAAAAACATTTATATATTTATTATTTATATATTGTATACATTTATTAAGGTTATTACTTGACGCAATCCATCTACACATAATTCTTCAGCGTCTTGGATTATATTAACATATTAGGGTGGATGAATATCATGGCGCTCTTTTCTTCTACCCTAACTGTAGTTTGGTAATAAAAGAAACTCCGTAGATTTTGATTATGAAATCTAACTGTCATACTGTCTATACTTCTTGGTGACAGGCCACACAAAACCCTTTCTCGATTAATTATTAAGTACACATCTTCTTGGTTAAAAAGACGATCATCCTTATTCAATTGGGGGTAACTGAAAGTGCCATGTTTATTAAAAAAAAAATAAAGCTTGTTAAACGTAATAAAATAAAATAATTGTATACTTACTTTCGCTGAAACTCATTTATTATATCTTCCATTGAATCTTCGCGACATCTTGCTAAAAATTTAATTAGTTCCAAACTTTTGACTCTAAAAGGACGCATTAAATCAAAGCTATTACAAACGTGGATACTCTCAACGTGCACATCCCCATCATCGTTTGTAATTATATTGCCGTTGCAGTTGTGTGTGCTTTTTAAGCAACATCGTTTCATCGTACTATCTCTTGAATCTGGGTAATAGTCATATCCCGCGAAATAGAATTTATAAAGTCCTTGTCTTCTACCATTGTAACGCTGTAAATATTTAAAAGTTTTATAATCATTCCAATACATTAAAAAATAATTATTAAATTATTAAATTCTTACTATCATGATTTGTTTGAGATGATTTCTCGCCCTGAATTGTATTTAGTTAAATATCTAAAAAAAATAAAAATAAAATTTTATCATTTTAGTACTTACTAAAGTAGTTTTGAAATTCATGAATTTTATATTTTAAAATATATTTATATTTTGATATTTATCTAAATGCTACATTACTAAGTATTTTTGTAGTACCAGAATCATAGAAATTGTCTTTAAATTGAACATAAAGAAATATGTATATTAAAAGCTAGAATTAGAAAAAAGAAAAATTTATTAAAAATAAAGCAAACTTTATTATAATTGCACCGAGAATCGTGCTGAAGGTTTCTATGTATACACTCATAGTAAATTTGGCGCTTCTTCTGAGAAAAAAAATGGACGATCATTTAATCATAACTAATTAATCTATTATTAAAAATAAACTTTTCATTTGTTTCAATAAGATTCAAATTAATTTTAATTGTTGACATAGTTAACAATTTTTTTTTTTTTAATGAATTCATTATTAAATATTTAAATAATTTATTATTACAATTATAATTAAAATTATTATGTATCTTATTCAAAAGACATGAGAAAAAAATATTTAGTATACATATGTATATATATTTTTTGTATAATTTTAATAATAGATGAATTATTTAACTAAGATTCAGCCATTTTCATTTTTTCTCCCTTCATTTTTTTCTAAGAAGAAGCGCTAAAATTTGTATGAGGTACACATAGAAACCGAAAAATGCAACCTGGTAAAAATGCATGATTCTCAGCTATAATAATTATGATTATTTTATTATTTTTTTTATTTTTTATACTTTTTAATTTTTGTTTTTATAATTAATTCTTTATATCCAATTAAAAGACAATGTCTACGATTCCGGTATTAAAAAAATGGTTATAACCTAGTATTTATAATTAATCACTTTCATTATAAAAGAAATTAACTAATTATTGCTTTTTATTTTTTATTTTATCTTTAAAAAGTGTTTAATATCTACTTTAATAAATACCTTTTTAAAACAATTGAATTTTTTCGAATTTTTTTTTTTTTTTAAATACTGTCGAGTATCAAAAATTATTATTAAATACTTTTTTATTTAATAAAGAGTACTCTTTAATAAATCTAAGGAATATATAATTTTAGAAAAATTATTGAATAATAAACTCAACTTACGTAATTTGTGGAGGTGAATACTATTGATGCTACCAGATGCACAGACTGATTGCAAATGGCACGAGGATGCAAAAAAATATGCGGTGATTCAAGTTTTGGAGGGGATGAAGAAAAGCAAAGCGCGGGATTATTTATAAGGGTGAATTTAGATGGGCTTGTAGCGCGCTAAAATTTGAATTTAATTTAATTTTTTTGCAAAAATTACATCATAAAATGAAAATATATTATTAAAAAATGTTTTTAGCAAAGAGAGAGCTTAAAACAACTATAAAAACATACATTTTTATTAATAATCAGAAATAAAATCATTTATTTACAATCACTCAAACACAAAACCTAACTTTCTGCTATACTTATAATTACGTTAAAACTTAAAGAAAAATTGATTTTAAAGATTTATTTGATTAATTATTAACTTGAAATTAATTAAAAAACATTTCTCCGTCTTAAAATTGGGAAAATTGGAAAATTAAATGAAATTAGTTTAAATTTTAGCGCTAAAAAGCATAAAGTAGGAAGATTTAGAAGCATTTAGAAGCCCATCTAAATTCACCCTAATTCTTTCAAAATAAATTAATTGATAAATTTCTATTATTTATTCTAATAGACCTATTTTATAACTTATTAAGCTTTAAAAAGTTAACATTATACAAAACTAAAAGTTCAAAGCTATTTAAAAAAAAAAATTACTATAAAAGTATATTATTCATAAATTAAATTGATAATTATAATATCTCATTTTAAAAAATTTATCCTAATTATCTGTGATAAACTGTTTTCTCATGCTATATTATTTTATTGAATTCATTTCTTTGTTTAATGAAGAAACTTAATATACTTTTATTATTCTAAACAAATATATTCTTTTGACAATTGTTAAACTAATATTAATTTGATTATTTACGTTTATGATTTTTGCAAATTTATTAGTATTAAATTAGGATATTAAAATTATTTTAAGTTGTTTTCTCGGTATTTTTTTGGGTAATTTCATCGACAAAAAATTACTTAGTTACCGAATTTGCGTTGATTAAGAGAAAAATATACATTTTTTTGACTAACTTTGGCTAATTTTGACATACTAAAGTCATGATTGTGGGCAGTCATTTGTCAATTGTCACATGTCAGAAATTTGTTTGAAAATTTAACACATATAGGCCAACACTCTGGGAGAATTGAAGCAAATATAATTATGGCAAACTCGATTTTCGGTCAATTTGAAACATTGAAACCGCTAAAAAAAACCGGAGATGGCCCAAAATAAAAAAATTTTTTTTCAGGTAGTCCAAGTAAACAGGAATTTTTTACCCAATCATGCGCATATTTAAAAAGTGCTTAGGTTTTGAGCCTTTTTAAAGCCCTAACAATCAAACATCCTAAAAAAAACCATTTTTCGAACATCAGAAATTTTCGGTAAAAATGAATATTTTTCAAAAATTTATGTGAAAATGCTAATACAAGACCTAAAATAAACTTTTAAGAAAAAAACTCTTCTATAAATAAATGGCATGTCTAATAAAATATTTAATCACTTATTTGTTTATTTATTTTAATTATTAGGTATATACATATATAGGTTTTATATTTGTAACACACATATAATATAATTATTATTTATAAGTAATATTTTTATTTATTAAAATTTATTATTATTAATCTTTTAATAAATAAAATTTATTTTCATAAAAATGTGTCATTAAAACATAAAAAAAATTAAATTAATTTACTACTTTTTACTTTTTTTTTCTCAAAGAAAAAGTCAGTGAAACTTTTTTTTTATTAGTAATCAAACCTTTTATTTTCTTTACAAAGACCGACATTTTTACAAATTAAAAAATTAAATTAAAAAAGAAATAATTTCATAAACAATGACAAAAAATTTATAACGGGATCTCTAAAAATAATTTTATTGCATATACCTAAAATTATTTCAAAAATTTTTCTTACCTAAACCTGATAAACTGACACCATTTAATTCTTAAGAATAATGCATACATAAACCTATATAATAGCAAAGAATATAATACATTATATAGGCAGTTTTTAGCTATTTTTACCCAAGTCTGAGATCGATGTCTTGGAATTTAAAAAATATCATATATGATTACTGTTTAATTTTCAAGGCTCTAGGAGTCCTGGTTGCGATTTGGTAGTTGTTTTCAAATTTTTTTTTAGGCTTCTTCAGGGTTTTCAGAAAATAAAAAAGAAATGGGTGACTAGGAATGCGAAAAAAAATCAAAATTGGAAAAACAGCTGCCAAATCACAACCATGCCATCTGTAGCCTTGATAATTGGACAGTAATCATATTTTTATATACCAATTACAGTGCAATTGGTATTTTTTAAATTCAAGACATCAATCTCAGACTTGGGTAAAAATAGCTAAGAACTGTCGATATAATATATTATATTCTTTGCTATTATATACGTTTCTGTATGCATTATATTCTTAAGAATTAAAATTGGTTATCGTACAAAATTTATAAATATTCAAATTTTAGATTTAATCAAAAATATAGTATATAGTAATCAAAAATTTTTTTTTCATTCAGAAATTTTTTAAGTACAAAAAAAATATATAAAAAATTTTTTAATTAATTCAGTAATAGAAAAAAAAAGAATTTCATTATGAAAAATATTGATCTAAAGAAACATATATTTTTAATTAATGCGCTTGGGCCAAAGAGCTTTTTGCCACTCCTCGATCGAGAAAGTAAATTCAGAACTAAGTCGAAAATCCAACATCTTTTTAAATTTATTATTTTGCATTTGTTTATTAATAAATAAAACTGAATAAAATAAAAATTTATCAATTTTTTAGAAAATATATTTTTTATTTAGGTCGGCGTTTTGTTTGTTAATACACAAGAGACCAACTTAATGATGCAAACAGTTCATATTAAACCTTCAAATTTAAAAAAATATCCGTAGTGTTTCTTTCATTATTAAACAGCAATTTTTTTTTCTGTTTAATTAGAGCATTCTTATAACAAAAATGAGGATATACAAGTTTATATTTGAGTCATAAAAATAAAAAACAGTAAATAATGCAATTTTTTATATATCATATTTATTTTATGCTTAAGTACAGTAAAAATTTATTATATCTAATAGAAAAAAATATAAAACTATAAACTTAGAAAGAAAAATAATCTGAATAAAAAAAATATAGTTATATGAACAAAAAAAAGAGTTTTCTATTCTATTACATATTAAATGAAGACTTATTTTATTAAATAATTAAAAAAAAACTATTTTTAACTTATTAATTTGTATGATTATATGATACTAAAAATGAAGTCCAGGAAAGTTTGCAGTAATTTCAAATAAAATAAAATAAGTAATCAATCATTTACTATATAAATTTAGATTGCAGAAAAAAAAAGTTAAAAATAAATAATAATAAACCTAGCATCAGTCAACATCAAAACAATAGTTTATGCATTTTAACAATTACTTTAATTAATGAAAACATCAAACAAAATGATTAAATATTTGTAAAGTTCAATAACTATATTTATAAGAAACTAATTCAAAAACTATTTTCTATTGCTCAATTTAAAAATACATACATATCAATTTTCTATTTAAAAAGTTTTTTTTTCTTTTTAAAGATATAAAAAAGATTAAAACTTGCCATTAGGCTTAAGAATGATAAAAAATAAAATAAAACATGAAAATTAAAATAGGATTATAAATACATGTTAATACAAAGCAGATAAATAAAAAAAGATAATTAAGTAAAGAAAGAATTACTTTAGCTCTTTTAAAACTTTACGGCATATTGGGCATTTTTTGGCAATTACTTTATCATTTGAAAACATTAATATAGCTGCACACTTACTACAGCATACTTTGTGGCAACAAGGTTTAAAATATATTGTAGCTCTTGCATCATTACATATGCAGCATTCTATTGATTCAAAAGATTCAAAATGCAGCATGCTAAATGTTACTTTGTTTGTACTCTTAGGAAGTTTACAAACCTTCACTAAGCTTTCGCGTAATAAATTTTCATTACCTGATGGAGATGCAAAATCTTCTTTTAAAGAAACTGAAAACAATGAAATATTAAAAATAAAAAATTTTAGACCACTCTATAATTAAAGTATAAAACCACAATTACATTCAAACCCATATGTTGCTTCTACTCTCAATATATTTTCAATATATTGTTTTTCATCAAAATCTTCTGTTATTGTAGGTTCAATGACATCTTCTAAATCACGAATAAAATGTACGTAATTGGTATTTACATTTTTTAAAATAAAATCATTTGCTGATGTGTGCATCAGATCTTTCATTCTTCCTGGACATAAAAATAATATTCAATGAGATTTAAATACATGAAGGAAATTAAACAACTTACCGAACAGTTCCCAGACATTTAACTTTTGATCAAAAATTTGGTTGATTTCTTGTCGAAACTTAATGAAGCAAGAATTTTTTGACCTTTGATGACCATAGATGGAAAAATATTCTTGCATTGGAAGATAAAACTTCCTAAATTGTTGAGCAAATTTATTCAATGCTTGCTCATTAATTATATCAATTTCATTTGTCAAATGTAGCATCATTTTATTAACTGCTTTAATAGGTAAGTAAGGTAATGTCTTGAAGATTTGAAATATATTTTCAAATTGAGCTGGAATAATGTAGCTTTTCCATATACTCGCAATTTTCTGTAATAAAATTTTATTTATTGCAAAAATACAAAGCTTTCTTGAAATAACTAAAAAAGTTTAATCATTAACCTCCTGAATCGCAAACAAATTGCAAAGAAAATAGCAATCAGGGTAAAGTTCTATAATTGTGTCGGTTAAATTTGAATTTAGAGAACCTTGTATGGTTTGAGGTCTCATATCCGGAAAGATATCCTTTACTGACTGAAGTATACTGAAAATTTGTATTTTACTGTTGGTTGATGACCAAATCCATACACCGGGAATAAACTGTAAACAAATAGAAAAAAAAAATAATTATATTTTATTATAATTGAATATCTTTGTTTTAAAAGATATTTTAAAAACAAAAGTACTTCTTCACTTAATTATTGAGTATTTTGGTTTAATCAAAACACATGTGATTGATTTTCAATAATCCAGTCGAGAAAGAATGAAAGTACTAAATTTAGGTATTATTTTAAAATATATAATTTTTAAAATTATGATAAAATCATTTCATTAGACTATTATCAACTTTTGTATAATCTTATCGAATTAGAATATCAGGATAAGTAATTTGAGCTGATTGCAGCAAAATTGCTAATCAAGTTTATTAAACAAATAGGCTTGAACGAAAATTGGTATTATTTTAAAAATTATGAACCAATCAATTCTCTAATTGCACATGATAAATACATACCTAATGAATCTAAATAATTACCATAATTATTTTTAATACCGATGTTAATACTTTGAAAGTAATGAATACAAAAACTTACTGTCTGTTGATGTTTAAAATGAATGGTGAAAATGTATGGCACCGCAATGTTTGGATTTTCCTTTAGATTAAAAGAAATGTAATCGCATTAAAAATTTTGTTATAATAAATAGCAACTTAAATATGGGTATATATATATAAATGTATAGTTACAATACCAACCTGTAAAAACCCTTCAAAATACAATTCTGTACTATTTTCAAACGGAACAAGTAAATCATGGTGTATAAAGACTATAAATGATCCATGCTCATTATTAACACTTTCTCGAAGAAAACTGTTGTCTAATAAATTCATTTCCCTTAGACATTGGCCTGCTTCATTAACATGTCTAGGTAATATACTAAACTTTTTTCTTTCTTTATGAATCATTTTACGTAAGGCATTCAAGGAATTTCTATTTAATGTTTTAAATTGTGGAAACCTATAAAGTAAACAAAATAATAAATTACCGAATAACCACATATTAAATAAATAATAATAATTTACATTTTTTCAGCTGTTAAAATAATTTCCTTAGGTAACAGACTTGTTTCTCGAGCTAATTTTAAAACATTACTTTTGAAAAGCATTTTATCAGGATACATTAAATCTAAATTTTCGCATATATGTTGGCGCAAACAATTAACTTTTCCTAATATTTTAACAACTATAACTCCCTTACACCTAGTAATACTTCTCCTTAAGCATCTTTTTATTTTTTTATTACGAGAATCTTCTGTGTAGGTATACCCATCATAAAATCACTTGTAGTGTCCTACAAATCTGCCTTGATATCTTTTCTGCAAATTCAAATACATTGTACATTAGAAATTAGATATTTAGTATTACATATCTTAATTAAGTGTGATGAAAAAAAAAAATTAAATTCTTAGGTACACTTACCAGCATTTTTATAGTTTTAATAAAATAATATTCTCTTATTGACCACGATTCTGGTGACTGCAGAAGGATAATGAAGGTTATGTGAACGGGGTTTTTGCAGATGCATGCAGACCTCAAAAGATGCTCGCGTGCTTAGGGGGGGGGGGAGTGTAGTACAAACATCCCCGAAGCGTAAAATTTCATAGCGTACGCATATTGTCTTCTGCAAATATTTCAAATTTCATCTTGAAAAAGAAACGCCTTTCCCATGAAAGACCCAATTTTCCCTATTTTGAATAGTATACAGATTTTTTTAGACTTTAGACTTTTTAGATTTTACTTCCAGGGTCAAGACTCCCTTTTTTTCAGTCTCAAAATTTTTTTCAAAAAATTACTTTTTTTAATAATAATCATTTATTTTAAAAATCCAGCAGCAAAACTTTGGATGTGCAGCCTGAAAATTATTTTTTTGAACCCAATTTATTGTAAAATATTAAATTTTTTCATAAAAAAATAAAATAGAATTTGAGCGGAATTATAGATTTTTTAAATTTTTGTTTATTTTTTCTGTATGTCAAGAAAAGGATATAATTTGAAAAAATGCGCAGTATCCTGATGACGTTCTATAAGTTGTGCATCGACGAATGACGAACAATAATTGTTGTCATAAGGAGGTCTTTTCCATAGTTCGAGGGCGCTACTGAGACATGCTCCGTTTCAGTGGGAATTCAAAATATTAAAAAATTAAATGAGTATTATTTATTATAAAATAATTAATTTTTATCAAAATAGTATTTGATTTTTGGAAAATAATGAGTGAGAAAGTGAGCATATAAGTTAATCAGCTGACATTATAACTCGTTGGCTGACATGCGTACGCGTCGATTTATCTCTCACTCACATAAGAGTATATGAGCATTATTATTTACATGATATTATATTAATTAATCAACAAAATTAAACTTTTGAATATGTAATCTGATTATTTGGATATTATTTTATTAAAATTAAATACTTTTTTGATAAAACATTAATATTTTTATACAAATAATATGTCATTTAATTTTTTAATATTTTGAATTCCCACTGAAACGGAGCATGTCTCAGTAGCGCCCTCAAACTTCGGAAAAGACCTCAGTGTCAATCGAGGGGTGATGAGAGAACTCGAAGGATTTCTCCCACTTATAAGTCTTCTTTAGGCAGTTAATATAAGTAGTCAAGTTTTGACATGCCCAAAGTTGATATAGCAAAAATTTTGATTTAGTGGTTTTCAATACATTTTTATAATAAAGTTAGAAGATTTTTCGTAATAAATTTCAGTTGTTAAAAATATTTGATTCACAAAATAATGTAAGCACAATTGAAATGCTTTAATAATATAAATAAATTATTTTTTTTCTTAAGTACACTTGGCAATAAAGTTAATGGATTACTGTAAAAAAAAGTTAATAAAATTTAAAAAATAATTTCTAAATGTGAGAAAAGGCCCAACATATTACTATCATAGATATATAGAAGAAATTTTCCTGTATATGAGTTCTACTGCCTTTTTCTATAAGAAATACTTTCCCTCTTAACATGTTTTAGAATTGCAGAATACAGAATATCTAATCAAATCAATATTTATTAGATTCTCTAAAAATATGTCCACTTGAAATCATAAACCTTTGTTTTTGTAAAAGAGGTTATATTTTAAATGCATAATAGAGTTTTGATCGATTTGCTCCCACTCCGTCTCAATTATAAGATCCTAACAAAAACACATGTTTGTATATATTTTTTTTGCATGTGACCTTTAGCTTTCAATTGAATACAATTATTAAAAGAGTTTCCTTTAAAATAATAATTTTTTAGAACATTTATTTGCTTAAAAAAAAATAGGTAATAATTATAATACTAGATCATTTTAAAATATTAAAAAGTAATGTTTCATCATTTGTTAATATTTACAGACGAAATGGAACTTTTTAAAATAAAAGGAACTCCTGATCATTATATTTATCATAAAAGATATTTTTACATGGACAACAAAGAATTTAAATTTGTGAAAAATTGTATTAGCAGAAATTGTCCAGCAAAATTAATTATCAGAAATGGGACAATCAAATACACACTTGAGCATAATTGTAATAATAAATTTATTGTAAAAGAAAAAATTGTAAAAGAAGTGCAGAAGCAGGCTATTGCCAATGTCAAATCATTTGCAGAAATTTTAATAGACATAAAAGAAATGTAAGATAAAACAAAATAACATGAAAATTTTTTACTCTTGTTATGATATATTATTTTGTTGATTGTTATTGAGTATAGGTATAAAGATTTGTGTTTAGAAGATTATATCTCAGTGATTGATATGGAAACCCATTTCAATATTTGTTGTGGACTGTATAGGAAAATTAGTGGAAAACTTATGGATTGGTGATGATAATGATATTAAATTAAATACAAAAGACTATTTGACTGTATTTATGTGCGTTTATTGAATAGAACCGTATAGGACGACGGTTAGACGCACTCTGACCGGTGGTCAAGTGCACGCCTATTTACTCTCTCTTTCTTACATTAATATAAGGGGGTCATTTTTAAGTATATAATATTAAAGGTGTGTTTTCACACCATTCTCCCCTTTCAAAGTGATTAATAAATTTTTGACACACATTTTTAATTATTACAAAAAAATACATATAAAAGAACATATTTACAATAGATATTTACAAGAGAATAAATTTTGATTTTAATGTTTAAAATTTTTAATTATTTTGACTTAATATTTTATTTAATTTTTTAATTCATTATTTGTTTTATTTATTTTAATTATTTTAAATTAATTCTTGTATGGGCCTTCTCAAAACAGAGGTGCAGGTCTTGACCTCCACAATCCCTGTCAGATCGTCAGGTCCTTTAAGTTTTTTACAATTTGACCTAAATGGCCATTTAATTAGAAGAAAAGTCTCATCCATTACCAGAACAAAGTCATCGATCTCAAATTCATTCTTCAAACGTAAGTGTACGTTTCTAGTAAAGGTCAAGGTCAAGGAATTATAATTTTATCTCATCCAACAGACAGAATTATTAACTGCGGTTTGGCGTCCCTCCCCGCTCAATTTTACATTGCGAATGGAAAATTATAATTGATATAAATGGGATATCTACCACTCTCCTATCTAATATTAGAATACGGATTTTGAGCTTTGGTCAAGAAATATCAGGAATAGTTTGAATTAGAAAAAGAAAGGATTAGTAACTAATTACAACTTTAGAAATTTAAGACATGTGTTTTTTTTTAATTATGAATGGGAGCATGAACTGGTTTCGCACTCTTGCTTATCCGGATTAAGCAATTAAGAGGGAATTGAGGATTCAGGCTCATCACAAACAAAAAAGAAAGTTAGACGGAGGCAGCTGGGGAGGCCTAAGCTGATTCAAAACTTTGCCTAGAGTTGGTACTTGAATTCTGATCAGAATCTTGAGGAGAATTTAAATTGATACTATCTGAGGTTTGATTGGCAATATTAGAATCTTGAGGTTTCTTAGTGAATTTAAAGACATAATTATCATCATGTAAAGAAGTATGATGCTTTTTATTGCATATACTGCAAAGCTGTTTGGATTCACACTTAGAAAAAAGATGGTTGCCTAGACAATTGCAACATCTTGGTAAAGATTTAATGAATTCATACCGCTTTGCTGGGGATAGTTTCAAGTAATCATTACAGTTTTGTATTTTGTGATTTCCTTTACACATGAGACATTCCATTTGACTATTGCTTTTAGAATTTACTTGGGTATGAAATACCTTGACTTGAGGCTGAGTAACGACATTTGTATTTTTAGATTTATTCTGATTTGAGTTATTAATATTGAAATTTGAGCTTGATTGATTATTTTTATTAGCAAAATTGTTTTCCTCAATAGATTCTAACATTCCAATCTGAGATTCTAAAAATTGTAATAATATTTTAAAAGTTGGAGGTTCTGTATTGAAATTAACATGAGAATTTACAGTGTTGTTATCAGTTGTAGAAAGTGTATTTTGAGTATGATTAGACAATGATAAGTTGCAGAGGTAAAGTTCCCATTGCCTTTTGGTGTCAGTGTCAAATAATGAAATGGTATGAAAAATTAACCAATCATCCCACGTATCAACAGGGCGACCTAAGACCTTTAGTGCAGCTAAAGGGGTTTTTAAATTTACTAAGATTTTTTTTAAATCTACTGCGCTCGCTGTAACCATAGGAGGTATCGCGAAAATAGCTGCAACATGAGAGTTAATTAAACGCTTTTTATTTTCATACCGCATTTTTAATGTTTCCCAAACCAAAGGAAAATTTTCATCAGTCAGAGCAAAGCTGCTGACTAAATCTGACGCATCTCCTTTTAAATGGGCCCTAAGATGACGCAATTTAGTTATGTTGGGAATACGAGGTTTGGACACTACTGTTGAATTGAATACATCACGGAAAGATTCCCAATCTTTAAAGTCTCCACTGAAGTCTGGAAGATCAAGACGAGGTAATCGTCCCAGATCTTCAGGGTTATGGGATATGGTTTGGACAATTTGTGGGTTTGGTGTATGGTTATCAGAGTGAGGATGACTATCCAAGTAAGTTTGGAACAGACTAAGGTTGACTAAGTGTTGTTCATCCACTTTTTCCAACTTTATCCAAAAAATTAGAATGAGTGGTCATTAAGGTTTCTAAATCCTTGGCATTAAATATTAGATGATGGTTACTTTCAAATCTTTGCCAATTTTTTATTAGGGCAGTCATTCTCACTCTACATGACGACACACTTTTTTCAGGGTCTTCATCAAAGACCTGAAAGGCCTTTTTAATTTTTGGTATGAGGGAGGTTTGCTCCAAGATTGTGTTAGCCATGGTCGTCCAAATACTTATATATATTGATGTGCAAAATTTTAATTTCAATGTTCTAATATTTATAATTTTTTTTTTTTTTTAGTATAATATTTAATTAAATTTTAAAAAATTTTTTACTTTAAATTATAGTTATTTGATTATTAGTATTTAATTTGAATTGAAATTAAAAAGAAAATTTCTTAAGATATAGAGAAAAAATAAATTGCACATCAATATAAAGATTGGAACAAAAATATAAACATAATAGTACATGTTTATAACAATTAATTGTATGGTAAACGCAATTTAACCAAATTGTTTTAAACAATTGAAATTGATGAACAATTATTAAATCAGTAATTAGAAAAATTAACTAGAGTTCTTGTTTCAAGATAAGCAATTAATTAAATTTAAATTTTGAGGTTAAACATTAGATTAGATAATTTTGAAAGTAACATAAATAATTGAATTTAATAGTAACATAAATAATTGAATTTAATAGTAACATAAATAATTGAATCAATTGGATCTTTGAACAAGAACATGAATGTGAATTATACAAATAAATAATTAATAGTATAATAAAAGCTATATAACATGTAGCAAAAAAAGAAAGATTTGAAATAATTGTTCATAGAATTATTCAAAAAAAAATATTACAAACATTAAAGTAATTTACAAAAATCCTTAAGTTTATATAAATACTGGAAAATTTGAGAATTTGAGACCAATGACACTAGTCCAGGATCTAGATGTACCCAGAACTCCAACGAATGGAAAATTGATGTTGATTCGGTTGAAATCACAGCTGCTAATCCACTTGAGACAGTTCAATCTGACAAGAACATGTAGGCCAAGAACAGCAACATCCGAATGAGTACCTTAGGAACATCAAGAATTATTAGTAAAGAGTTTTTTGAAAAAAAGGGTTTTATTATTATTATTTTTTTTAATATTGAATGACATTTAAAATTTACAAACGACAAAAAAGGCAAAATTGATTTTAATTACATATTTTAAAGAAATATTGATTTTAATTGAAAGTTTAAGTTTTTTTTTTAATTGAAAATTTTTAGATAAATTTAAATTTCTTTAAAAGTTTTAAAAGAAATAATTTTATTTTTTACAAAAAATAACATTTAAAAATTATAAATGACACAAATGACTAAAATTATTTCAAATGTTGATTTTAAATTTTATTTGTATATTAAGTTTTATTTTTAAATAAATTTAACTTTTGTTTAAATTTTAATTTATAGAAAATGAAGTTAATTTTAAATGAAAGAGAGAGTATAAGTAATTATAAACAACAAAAAAAGAAATATACAAAAGAATATACATACAAACACTTGTTTTTTTGTTTATTTGCCTTAAGCAAGTAAATATTCTAAAGAAAATTATTTACTGTCACTTGTGGCAGAACTCTGTTTTTTTTTTTTTTTTTAATGATTTATTTTTGAATTTAATATGAAAAGTTTAATTTTTTAAAAATTTAATAGCAAAAAAAGAAATTTAATTATTTTTGAGACTACTAAAAAAAAATAAGAGAGAGTAAAGAGAGAAAAAAAAATAACATAACTTTGAAGCAATGATGCGGCATGCACGTTGTCGTCTGCTGGTATCAAAAGAAAAAAAAAGATGGCGAAGCAACGACGACGAATACTGACTTGACAAGATGCGCTATGGTTGCACTGCTGTTGCCGGTTATGTTGTCTTCTGCTTGTATAGTAAGAAGATGGCGGAATTTGACAATGAATATTGATATCCTCCCCTCTTTTTGAAACGGAAATCGAAATTTGATTTTTTTTTTAAAAATTTTGGAGTTCCCGTTCCGACTTCTTCAAGTTGATGAAAGAAAGAGAGAGATGGATATATGAAGATGATGAAAAATGACTTTCGTCTTTTCTTTCTTCTTCTTCGACTTTTTGAAAAAAAGAATTTATTTTTTACATTTTTCTCCTTTTAACTTCCTTCTTTTTCTTTGTTTAGTCCCTTCTTTTTGGGAAAAAATCAGTTTTTCTTATCCCTTTTTATTTATTTTGAAAATGTCTATATTATTTTGTATGAAAAAAAAGTTCTTAAAATCACGTGCACAGCCATGTTGAAAAAATTTTTAAATAAATATTTGCACGTTTTTTTTTTTTTAAGTTTTATTTTCACTGTTTTGTATATTTTTTTTTTTAACTGAACTTTTTAATTTTTCTTGATTTTTATCACCACCATAAAAAAAGCACTTTTTATTCTAAATTTTTTAAAGAGAAAAATTTCACCGCATGGCGTTCTCTTTTGTTAACTTATGTTTCTTTTCTCGTATCACCATAAGCCACTGACTCGATGATTTCTTTGTTTTTAAAATCACTTTTTTTTTAAAATCTTTTATGGCTCGAAGGACCAAATGTTGTGGACTGTATAGGAAAGTTAGTGGAAAACTTATGGATTGGTGATGATAATGATATTAAATTAAATACAAAAGACTATTTGACTGTATTTATGTGCGTTTATTGAATAGAACCGTATAGGACGACGGTTAGACGCACTCTGACCGGTGGTCAAGTGCACGCCTATTTACTCTCTCTTTCTTACATTAATATAAGGGGGTCATTTTTAAGTATATAATATTAAAGGTGTGTTTTCACACCAATATTGAAAGAGCAAAGTTTGTTCATTTACCATTTGATTTTACAGCGATTAGAGATCAATTGGAGGGTTTTGGAGAAAATTTAAGCTTCGAGAAATCTAAAAAGTATCTCCAAGTAGGAGAAGTCAAAATACTTTTATTTTATAAGGAACATATTATCAGTAAGTTTGCTGAAGCAAAAAATATATATTTTGATAACTTTAACAAGGTAATAAACGATATTAGAAATTAATACTTTTTTTTGCAATATCAAATGCATTTTATTTATTTATTTTTTTTTTTTGTAGATCACTAAAATGCAAAATATTAAAACAATACCTGTAATTTTATTTGAAAATAAACAAAATGAGGTACAAATGTTTGTATATTTCTTTTAAAATTTTTTTATTTTTAATTATTTTAATATTTAGTTTACACCAGCTCTTTATTTTGTTTGCTCAAAGTCCTGGAAGAGAGCGATGATGTAGTTATAGGAATATTAAAATTAATAGAAGAAGTTCTTTCTTCTTTGGATGCAAAAAAAATTTTTTGTACTTTAAATACGAAACTCATTGCAGCTTTAAAAAAAAAATATTTAAATTTCAAACTAATTATCGATATCAACTCTCTTCGAGAGGTAAGTCAACTACGTAGTATCTGTAGATAATTTTGTTAAAAAAAAGTGTTTAAATTTTTTCAGCTCATGATAGAAATATGGAAACAAGAAAAGGTTCCAGAAGAATATGAGAGATTTATAAATTTGTTGATGTATTTGCCTTTTTTACCAAGTGAAAATATAAAAAAATTTTTATTACTGATAACTGCCGAAGCTGATTTAATTGATTCAGAAAATTTACAAAATTTTATGATTAAAATTAGATCTCTAATTTACCAAATATCGGAAGAAATAAGTATCTTTGGTAATAATGAAAAAAAAATATTTTTTCCTATCTGGGGTCAGCAAAAATGTAGAATGTTAAAATGTATTAATATTTTTCAACTGTTAGGTAAGATTATAAGTAGATATAAATTTTTTTTATTTAAACATTTAAAATTAAATAAAAAATTGTTTATATTTTTTTCAGTTGAAATTAATAATATTAATAATTTTTGGTTTAATAAATTGCATTTTGAAACATTAAACGAATTACAGATGCAATTAATAAATTCTTTAAATAACCAAGAAGACGAATATCTTTTGGGAAATGAAGAATTTTTTTTAGAAAAATGCAAGGATATAGAATATGAAACTAATGGATGTAAGTACATGAATATTTATAAATAAAATATATTAATAATTATAAACTTACCTAAATTTAATGCAGGTATAATAAGAATCGACAACAACTCGTCATCTAATGCTGTTTCATTATCTTCTATAATAAAACTGATAAATCAAATAAAAAAGACAAACGATTCTGATATGTAAAATATAGCTTTATTGTTTAAGTTTATATTTAATTTTCTGAATTCATGATATATTTAATTCTCTGCGTGTTTATTGTATTTTAATGCTTAAAAAAAGTATTTTGTAATTTTATATCTTTTTTTTTTTCTTTAACTTCAAATCTAATTTACTGAAAGCTACACCCGCTCCAGTGCCAGTGTTGTATAAATAACTATACAAACGAACTGTAAAAGTGCAATCTGTGTGTTTTTTAAGTGCATAAATATTACCATCTAAGTGCACTCACTTACACACACGTATATTTCTTTGGCGCTAAACTAAAACAAAATAATGCGTAAATCATCAAGCGCATCACAAGACACCTGCCTTATCTGCGGTAAGCCAAATATTAGCTATCAGCCTTTATATAATTGCACAACATGTGGCAAGTCAGTACACCGACGCTGTGCAAAAACACCAACAGGTAGTCAAGCAGTTCACTGTCCAACATGCTTATCTAATAAACAAGGCAAGGAAAAAGATAAAGAAAAAGACAAAAGCAACACTACGATAAACTTCGCCCACAAGAGTAGGGCTTCTTTGAAAACCATCTCTACACCACGCCTTTCTACAGTTCCGCCTCGACTACAAAAAACTACAGTTCAGCCACGTCACTCCAGCACTGGCACATCAAGCATCTATTCTAAACAAACGACAGCAGGCAAATCAACTTGCTCATGTCTATCTTCATTAACTGACGTTCTCAAGACTTGGGAAAATAACATACAAGTAAAATTAGATGCAATACAACAAAAAATTGACGAAAACCAAAAAATGTACCACAAAAACATGAAAGATGAAATTTCAAATTTACGAAATACGCTTGAACCACTCATTGCAGTAAGAAATTCTTCATTACTGGCAACCACTACAACGAAAGCTCCATTAGTTCCAGCTATTACTGCAAATTCTTCAAGTCAACAGGGTTCTAGTCATCTTACGCACCAAAATTTATGTAATTATAATAATACTCAAACTTATAGCAGTATTAACCTTAACTTAATCGATAATAATAATAATAGTAATAAGAATAATATTAAAAATAAAAATAATAGTAATTTTAATTTTAATGATATCAGTATTACTGATAATAGTAATAATAATAGTTTTTTTTTTTTTTTTTTTTTTTTTTTTTTTTTTTTTTTTTTTTTTTTTTTTTTGCACAGTGGCAGAGAGGTGAGAATGCGTTACGCACGAACAGAACCCGGTGTTCTGAACAGTGTCGGACTCCATGATGGCAAGGCACTCTACAAAGAATGCATTGCCCCATGTTTACCGACTAAACTCACCCCTCATCATACCTTATACAAGTCAGCCCGGAACCGTTTATCACATTACATCGGGTTGACTTAAGGCCATGTATCTTCTTTAGTTGAAGATCCTTCCATCCATTGATCCTTTCTTTCTCCTTCTTGTTATTTCACCGTGTCGTCAACTAGATAAATAAGTAGCTTTATTAATAAATAAATATATATATAAATAAATAAATAAATAAATAAATAAATAAATAAATATCCTTGTACGTCCTCCATTATCCCCCCATTGGTGCCGCGTGCAAGAACCGTCTAATTTGACTGCTCCTACACGCGGCTCCTAGTTAGGGTGTCGTCAATAACTTTTTTGTACGCAAAATCTCCTCCACGTACCTTGCCACGACGCTCCATGATTCCTCGTTCTGGAGCATTTTTCCGACTATGTTATCGGGTGTGACTTCTTCAACCTCTGCTTCCAGCGCTCTCCTTTTAGTTATCCAGCGGTCACACTCGAAAAACGTGTGACGCGCGTCATCTCGTTTGTCGGGACAGAATACACATTCAGGGCTCACGACCTTTCCCATCCTAAAGAGATAAGATTGGAAAAGCCCATGGCCACTGAGGAACTGTGTCAAGAAGTAGTTTACCTCTCCGTGCCCTCTCTGAGTCCAGGGCGCGACCTCTTTTATGAGGCGCCTGGTCCATGCGCTGTCTGTGCCATCCCTCCAGAGCGTCTGCCACTCCAGCATCACATCCCTCCTAGCTTCCGCTCTGATACGGTCGACGTCGCCTTCATTTTTTCTATCATAAATAAGTTTACGCTCTTTGGCAAGTAGCTGAATAGGAATAATTCCTGCGATGACAAGAACTGCCGCTTCCGAGACAGTCCTGTATGCGCAAGAAACCCTCAGAGCACCCTGCCTCTGCACTCTTGTCATACCTTTCGAATATATATCCTTATCCAGTGCCTCACTCCAAATCTCCGCTCCGTACAATAGGATGGAGTGAGTTACGGACATTAGCAGCTTTCTCCTGCTGGACTTTGGTCCATTCATGTTCGACATCAGCCTGCTCAGGGCTAGCGTCGTGGTACCTGCCTTCTTGACCCTTTGAGAAATATGTTCGAAATAGGTCCGCTTCGTATCCAAAACTATTCCAAGATATTTGGCGAACCTTTTCGTCTCTATAATGGTATCCTCGTCAACCCGTATTGGAATAACGGTATTGATTTGCTTCCCCGTGAACATCACGATCTCGGTCTTAGCGACTGCCAGACTTAATCCGTGCTCTTCCATCCATGCATTTGTCTTTAACATGCAGACGCTCAAGCTATCCTGTGCTTGTTGCACGTTCCTTGCTATGATCACGAGGGCAATATCATCCGCATAGCCTATCATAAAGCAGCCATCCGCTAACTCCATCCTCAGGATACCATCATAAGAGATGTTCCATAGGTCAGGTCCCAATATGGAGCCCTGAGCTGCACCAGCTGTCACTTTCCTACTTCTCTTCCCTTGAAGAGTCTCGTACAATAGTACTCTGTCACTTAGGTAACTCTTCATTACCCGCATCAAATAATTTGGTACTGCAAAGTCATTTAGTCCTTGAAGGAACTTTGTCCACTTTGCAGAATTGAATGCGTTCTTGACGTCCAGGGTGACCAAAAGAGTAATTTTACGTGAGTAATGATTACCCGTTTGGGCCCTGGTTATCGCGTCAACGACCTCCTTCACAGCCCCGATCGTGGACCTCCCCCGTCTAAATCCGTATTGCCGAGGAGATAAATCCCCTGCTGCTTCTACTGCGTTTAAGATACGCGGTTGTAGCATTTTTTCGAAGCCCTTTCCAGCTGTATCCAGCAGTCCTAGTGGTCGCCAGTAGGACGGGAGTGTGGGATCTCCCTTTCCTTTACTGATAAGGACCAACAGTGCCTTTTTCCATCGCCTACTGAAAACTCCAGCTCGTAGGCACGAGTTGTACATCATTAACATCAATGACGGACACTCGTGCGCAGCGATTCTTATAATTTCGGCTGGTATGCCGTCTGGGCCGGGGGCTTTCTTATTTCTGAGAGAGTCTACGGCAGCGAACAGCTCTTCTTGCGTGAAGTCCGGGATTTCGGTTACCCTAATGTCCTCCTCTTGGTCTATTCTCGTCGGGTGCATCGGAAACAGAGCATCAACTACTGTCCTTGCTTCCTCTTCGTCCATTAGTGAGCTAGCAGCAAATCCCCTTAGCTTTTTCGTGACTATCTTGAAGCCCAATCCCCAGGGATCGTTGTCCACTTCAAGGCACAGATTCCTTTCGCAGCGGATCTTACTGGCATTGATTGCCCGCCTCAAAGATCGCTTCACTTCCTTATGGACTCTCATCAGTTCCCTTGCTTCTTCGCGAGACTTGGCCCTAGTTGCTCTTCTTCGCGTCATGTGGCTTTGCCTACGTAACTCTGCAATTTCTGTGCTCCACCAATATACAGGTGGGTTCCTTCCATTAAACCTTTTTCGAGGCATGGAAGCGTCACATGCTTTTTTGAGCAGCGTCATTACTTCGGATACTACATTCTCCGCGTCTTCCTTACTTCCTACTCTGCGGGGTTTCATTAGAATTGCCCTTTGTCCCATCATTAAAACTCGTATAAATTTTTCTTTGTTCAGCTTATTGAGGTTCCAGCCTCTTGGTTTTGGCCTATATGCCTCTCCAGGGGGCAGTCTCTCATGCTGAATTTCGAACGAGATGTACTGGTGGTCGCTCGCAGTAAAGACTTCCATGACGTGCCAGTTATTGACTCTCGTACTCAGGCCTTCGGATGCGAAGGAGACGTCAATTATAGTTTCAGTAAAGCTGGGCCTTCTAAAGGTTGTGGTGTTACCCACGTTTAGAACAGCGAGACCCAGCCTTGACACCATTTCTAGTGTCGCTGCTCCTTTTGAGTCAGTATAGGGCATACCCCAGTCGACAGCTTTGGCATTAAAGTCTCCTGCAACAATTAAGTTGCCACCCGCTTCTCTTGCGAAGTCCTCTATGTCTGCCAATTTCGTATAGTAGTCCTGTATACGTCCTGTTGGAGTTAGGTAACAGCTGACGTACGTTATGGCTTTGCTTTTAATCCATGCAAAACCCCTGCCCCTTCCTGATGCTTCGACTGGAACATTTCCAGGATTTGCGACCCAAATAGCTGCGGTTCCAAATTCATCCGCGAACCAAGTGGTTGGGTTTGGATTAGTCATTGGGTACTGCTCGCTGATGATCCACAGGTCAGCCTTGATCTCCCTCTGAATTTGATACATGAGCTGGTTTGCGATCCAGCTTCTGTGCATATTTCCTTGGACAACCCTGATCATTTTGTGATCGCTTTTTTGAACTCAGCGCACTTCCTGGAACCCGGAAAGTGCTTGAGTTCGTTTCCCTTCATTTTAGCAGCTTTGCAGAGGAAGCATCGCAGCTTTCCTGTGCATTCGTCTGCCTTGTGGTTTTCCAGTCCACATTTAAAGCAAAGTTTGCTTCTATCGGGCCCCTTGCAATTTCCTGCAATATGCCCGTAGGCTAAGCATCTGAAGCATCTAAGTGGGGTAGACTGCAGTCTTACTCTACAGTTCCCCAGGCCTAGCTTAATGCTACCTTTTTTGACCAGCTTAAACGCAGCCTTTTCGTCCATCTCTATTGTCGCTAATCTCTGCTCCCGAATATTAGGCTGAGATAGCTTTACCTGAATCGGTCCGGTTTCCTTCAAGTAATAATAATAGTAATAATAATAATAGTGATAATAATCATAATAATAGTAGCGATAACAATAGTACTAGTCAATTAATTTTACACAATAACCATAGTACTAAGCATGAGCATATAAATTACGGTTATCCTTTGAACCTGTCATATAAGAACACACACCCCAACCAAAATCACACTCAAGTAAACACACATCCTTATAATAATAGCTTATTGACTAATTACATGGAAAGCTATGAAATATACATAGCAGGCTTCATGCCACTTAGCCTGGAGGATAATCTTGCAGGTCTTTGCTATAGTATACTTCATGGCATATCAGACACATTTAACATTAGTGAGATTACCAATGTCCGACTCTTACACACTAATGCCTCAAATGAAGCTTCCGCACAACCTTCTGTCACTGGTCATCCACCTTTAATAGTAAGACTCTCTACAATTTCCCGGACAAAACAGATCTTATCACTTAAACGCCTGATAAATTATTATAACACTCGCGACTTAGATCTGTCACATCTTGGTGAGGATTTTACCACACGTGTTCCTGCAACTAAACTCATTTTAAATGAAGTACTTACGGCTACTGAATATCAAATATTTAAATCATTAAGAAAACATGCCAAAAATTTAGGATTTAAATATGTCTGGCACACGGGTGGGGATTTCTTAACCAGATGGAACAGGTCTAGCCGCGCACACATTTTTAACAGCTTAACAGACATTGATTCAATTAAGTTCCAACAGAACTACAATAGTGAAATTATGACTGATACTAGAGAAAGGACTGATGTAACTGCTAAATGACTAGATAAGAACACTCATAAGGGGGCATTGAAGGTTGGATTTATTAATGCCACGTCTTTAAAACGGCACATACTTTCCTTTCGTGAATTCCTCACAAATGACCCCTCTTTCGATGTTATGGAAGTAGCGGAATCACGATTAGGTAATGTTGTAGACGATCACATAGTAAGCATTGATGGGTACAGCACAATTAGACAAGATAGAAACACACAAGGTGGGGGACTCATATTATACATACGCAACTCTTTCAGAGCTAAAGTTCTTGCTCATTCTAATACAGAAGTTCTTGGTAAACCCCTTCAAACAGAGTTTCTCTTATGCAAAGTTTGGAATGATGCTACCCCTGCCATCCTCATATGTCTGATCTATCGTCCTTCAAAAAACATCTCATTCGATGCTAACCCTGATCTTCTATGCAACCTACGTGACTATTCCTCTTCATATAGCCACAAAGTTATCATGGGTGACCTGAACGCTGATCTCCTCACCACCAGTGGGGACAGAAACCTTATTTACGATCTAGCTGATGAATTATCACTTCAGGTTGTACAGCATAATGCAACTAATCGCCCTCCAGGTTCAAATGAACCCAAGACATGGATTGATATTATGCTTGTTGATAAGAATGATAAAATTGTGTCCTTTAATAACTCATTACCGACTTTTCACACAAGTCACAACCTCATTGATGTAGAATTAGAATTATTAATACCGAAGCCTTTAATGGAAAGTTTTACCTTCAGAAAACTGAATGACATATCGCCTGAAAGCATCAATGAGTTTCTGACTAACTGTGACTGGACACCTCTTCTTACCCCTAACCCTGAAATTCAACCTGCACTTGATTGCATGAACACCAATGTCCTGAAGGCAATTGATCACCTAGCCCCACTGAAAACTCATACTCCAAGGAAAAATAAGCCCCCTTGGATGACTCAGGAAATCCAACTTATAATCAGCAAGCGTAAGGCAATTGAACGTCACTATATTAGATCTAAAGATGCTGCCTTACTAGATGAACTCATCTCTCTATCAGACAAAACAGAGCAACTTTCAGAACTTGCACGTAGCTCATTTTTACAGGAGCACATTGACACTGCCTTAAAAAACAACCAGGACATATGGCGTGCACTTAGGCATCTAGGCCTCTTACCTACACCGAAAAGTGACCTCCATGGTTTCTCCTTAAATGACCTTAATGCTTATTTTGCAAGTGTCTCTACATCACCCACTGAAAATCTTGATAATGTGAATGAATTAATATCTGAAGCTCTAGATGAAGGATTTAAATTCACAGAAGTATCTCTTAATGATGTGATCCTGGCAGTGGCACATTTTACGACTCAAGCTACTGGGGTTGATGACATTCCTCAGAGAATTATTGCTAAGTCGCTGCCGACTATAGGCCCTTTATTAGTTACGTTATTCAATGCTTCTCTGAGGAATGGAGTTTTCCCTGCATTGTGGAAAAAATCACTCCTAGTCGCGATTAAGAAAACATCTACTCCCTCATCCACCTCTGACTTTAGACCTATCGCGATCCTTTGTTTTTTATCTAAAGTCATTGAGAAACTAGCCCATGATCAGATCACATCTTTTCTAAAAAATAGCAAGTTGCTAGATCCCCTTCAAACAGGGTTTAGACAATTTAGCAGCACTGAAACTGCACTTATAAAACTTACCGATGATATTAGACGTGGTATGGAAAACAGGCTGGTTACGTATTTGCTTCAGTTTGATTTCAGTAAGGCGTTTGATTCTGTCTCGCCCTCTAAACTTCTTATAAAGCTAAGGGATATGGGATTCTCTCGAACGGCCTTACTGTGGATCAAATCCTATCTTCAAGATAGGCAGCTCCAGGTTGTCTCCAAGTCATCTCGTTCTAATGTACTCGGCACTAATCTTGGTGTCCCTCAAGGGTCAGTGCTTGGCCCATTGCTCTTCTGCCTCTACATCAATGATCTAAAAACACATCTCCCTATGGGAGTTTTTCACTTGCTTTATGCTGATGACCTCCAGGTTTATATACAAGTTCCTCCTGAAGATGTAAATGCAGCAATAACAACTCTTAAACTAGTCGCTGATAAAGTTTCAATCTGGGCTGATAGCGTTTCACTACGCCTAAATCACAAAAAGACCATGGCTATTTATTTTAGTACTCCCACCTTTGTTGAAGGTCTTAATGCGTTGAATCTTGAAATTGACGTAAGTGAAGACATAAAAATTCCTTTCACTGATAAAGTCAAAAGTCTAGGTGTGATTCTGGATAGTAAATTGGCATGGAATTTTCAAATAAAATCCATTGAAAATAAAGTAAATAGGATTTTATACTCACTCCGGTTCATAAGACCTTACACCACTGAGGACCTACGCACGAAACTAGTACAGGCACTCATTACTCCCCATCTAGATTACTGTAACACAGTCTATCTGGATGCGAGTATGATATTGAAATCTAGACTACAACGTTTAAGCAATTCTGGGCTAAGGTATATATTTGGTGTTAGAAGGGATGAGCATATCACCCCGTACCGGAAAAAACTCAACTGGCTTTGTGTTGAATCGCGCAGACTTTATTTTACTGGCATAATTATATATAAAATTTTACGCTTGCAGCAGCCACCTTATTTAATAAATCTCATTATCAAATATTTGCATAAAGACACTGCTAGGGGTGATTTACGTAATAAAGAGCTACGTCCCCCCAAAATTAGGGATTGTGGGGCTTCATCCTTTCAATTGCAAGGGGCACTCTTCTGGAACTCTATACCTTCTAACATCAGACACTTATCCTGCTTAAATTCTTTTAAGGCTGCCCTGCATAAACACCTGTTCACGACAGACCCCTAACAAATCATCATATGCATTATATTAACTAATTTTCTCCTTAACCATATTTAACATGCAAATGCTGGTACTAAAGAATTATATACTTATACCTTATTTATATCTTACTTGTTGTTAAAGAATAATTTATAAATATTTATTATATATTTTGTTACTTATTTGATATATTTACTTTGTATTATTAAGACTGCTATCTATCTATGTATATTTACAATTTTTTGTTTTCAACAAATAAAGACTATTTCTATTTCTATTTCTATTTTTTAATGAATATATATTCCTTAAAAATATGTGTAATTATTCTATTATATACTGCAAATAAAAATAAAATAAAATCCTACCTATAATGTACATTTTATTTAAAAATTTTGATAAATTTTTGTTATAACTGGGTTATAAAAATAGTTTTTTGTATAATTGTGTACAAATACTTTTAATATGTATATTAAGATTTTATGATGTAACTAATTTATCAATATGTTTATATTTTTCCATTAAAATGTGTATTCATTTAATTTAAATTACCCAAACAAGAATTTTTACCTTTTAAAAAGAGAATATTCTCTGTTAGAAAGAGAACATTCTCTGTTAGAAAAAGAAGCATAATATATACATATATCGATATCCAGAGTGATACGCATTTGTGTAGAAAGTTTTTGATAATTGCAGTAATGATAATAATTGGCCATTATCACTTTGAGGCTGCTTACACACGCAAGTGAATTTGTAACGGCATGAAATTTCAAATTTCAAATAAACCTGAAAATCTAAAATTAGCGAAGTTAATTAAACTTTTAAAGAAATTATTGTGAAAATGAATAAAAAATGAAATAATAATTTTAACAAACAATAATTATTTAAAAATTTAATTAATTTCGCTAATTTTAGATTTTCAGGCTTATTTAAATTTTGAATTTACGCGCCATTACAAATTCATTTTACAAATTCACTTTACAAATTCACTTGCGTGTGTTACAACTGACAATAATATTAATTTTTTTCTTAATAAAGGAAAAGCTAAAAAATGCAATTTATTTTATACAGTTATTTTGAAATTAAAAACTTTTAAGCATACGTTTTTTCTAATTGACCGGCAACATAATAAATAGAAATATTTGTTTCAACCAAAAAAAACACATTTTTCCCGCCATTAATTATGCACGATGCTTCCTCTCTTGCGCCAACGCATCCTCTCACCCCGTCTCCTCGATACAGAAAGATCGATCGCTTGTTATGGCAGATCAATGGCTGACGAAATTCCTATTTGTCATGTTGCATCAAGATCAAGAATTTTCTGTTGAACTATTAACTGCTCTATCGTGATTGTTTTATAAAGGCTTATTTAATTCAGAGATTTAGTGTAAACAGTAACATTTTATGAAGTGAATATTATAATATAGTATTTGATTAATAAAAAAAAAATGAATTTTCTGTGCACTATTTTTGAAAAAAAGACGAAAGAATAAACTGTTTTTTCTTCTCAATTATGTTGGATGTGTAATAAATTTAATGTGAATATTAGTTCAGACCATTTTCTTCAGACTCTAATCATAAATAAATTGTAACAAAGGTTACAGTGAAACTAACCTAATTTTTTTTAAAAAAGGTAACTGTTTTAAATTAATAATAATAATAATTAAGACAATAAATAAGTAATAACTAAAATTATGCTAATTAATTCAAGATAAAACAAATGTTTTGCTAAATTATTTCTTGAATACCTGAAAATATATAAATTAAAATTTTTATTTTGTATTTCTTCTTTTGTATTTTTATTTTTTTAATGTTAGTAAATTTTTTCAGACCAAACCTTCCTTTTGATTCATTATCAGAGAGCAATTTATTGCTTATAGATGTCATCTTAGTATCATTGGCTACGTCAATAATGTTGGTAAGCTCATATCATACTTATTACAATGATCAATGCAGGCTAAAAAGCCTGAAACAATTTATGTGAACTTTAAGTTATGATAGTTTATACGAATATGACAATTTTTTTATGAAATTCAAATTTGTCATTTCAGAGACTGGCAGGTAAGCGAGCTAATTCAGGTAGATATTTTTACAATGGCTTCGTATATTATGCTGATTCAAGAAATCATAGTCAGTATAGATGTGCAGATAGAGATAAATACAATTGTTCTGGTCTAGTTTTGAGTACACCTGCTGGAATTATTATTCCGTCCAAAGATCATTCAAATCATGAAGCAGATGAGCTTTTACCTCGCAAGGAATGCTTTCGTAATGAAGTATTTAGGAGATGTGGTGCAACCCTCGAAGATTACCGGCATATATTTGACGATGTTAGCTCCAAGTAAGTTGAAAAAAATATATATCCCAGAAATTAATGGGTGGGCCATTGTTAAAAGAAAATTTTATCTTCAGATATTTTTTAATCCCGTTGAATACCAATTTAACGATTAACTAGTTAACAATAAACTTCAATTAACGAGCGATCTGGGCCATTCTTTTTTTTGTTCTCTCAGTTAAAAATGTACAATTCATTCAGTCGAGTCTACCCGGAACCTACACACTTTGATCTTGCACATTTTCTTGCACGAAAAAAAAAATATTACACAATTAATTAATTACCAAAATAAATCTTACACAAGTGTAGGAAAATTAATAATAAAATATTTTATATATTTTAATTGTATGACAATTGTATGAATATGAAAATTATAAAAATATATTCAATATTTAATTATTAATTTGCTTAAACTTGTGTAAGATTTATTTTGGTAATTAATTTAATGTTTATTCAGTTATTGAGTTCCTTTTATTATTTACTTTATTAATATTCTAGCAATTTTATTTTATCAGAAAGATAGGAGAAATTCTTATTTACCCTAAAAAGTTTTGGGAGTAAGATTTTTGAAGTATAAAGAGCAGGCCATAAAACAAAATAAATTTTAATTTTAACCTTTTTTTCTTTTTACTTATTTATATTTATGAAGGCAAAAATTAGGGAAAAACATTTGAGAAATTTAGGTATCAAATTCGGAAAATTGAATAATATAACCATTTTCCGAAAACTATAGTGCTTCTGAAGCTTGTATTAAATAGCTATATATTTCTCTGAAACCAGTTAATATTAAAAAAAAAAAATTTTATCCACTGAAAAAAAATTTTTTTTTTTCTGAAACCGCAGTATTAAATGTATAGTAATAAATTTAATCATTTTATTATCGCAATAGTTCCTCTAATGAAGAACTAATTTTTTTAAGTATTTGTTTTTTCGCTTTTTCATTCTTCAATTATTTTTTAAAAACTTCTATAATGTATAAAGAAAAGTCGTTTTTAATTTTTTTATATTAATTTATTGTACCTATTTTGTTTTAAACTTGAATTATGTTCTACCTTTTCAAAACCTGCATTATAATGCAAAATAAAATGTAGAAGTAAAAAAAAAACTCTATTTAAAACATTATTTAGATTGTTTTAAAACCTGTTATTATTAATAATATTTTTCTTAAACATACTTATTAAAAATGAAAATAATAAAAAATATAGGTATTCACTACATTCATTAATTCTTATTATTAATACGTTTCTCTAGATTATTTTTTATTAAATAATTTTTATAGCCTTTTTTATGGTACAAACCATATAATATTTTTTTTAAGGAGGCTCTTTAATGTACACGCTATTCATTGCCGCAGGCGTCATAGGATTCCTTCTTTTTCCTCTTCCTCTTTTCCTCTTTTCAAAAAAATTGTTTCAATTTACGCGTGCTTTATGCATTATTTTTTTAATTTAAAAAAAAAATGATAAATTACAAATAATTGATTTTAAGAATATTTTTAATTTTACATAATTACTATTGGCTTTTTTTCTAAGCCCTACCATTTGACTCAACTTAAATCCAGACTAATAGTATTTGGTTTGTCTTGAGTTATTGAAAAAAGGCTTTCGCTTTTTGTAATCTGTGAAATTTTAGACGCCAACTATCCTAAAGTTCCTAATAGTCGTTTAAAGGTAAAAATTGAAAAATCAAAAATTAGAAAAAATGAAATGCATAGATTTTTATGAAAATTGTTTTGGTTTGTTATTCGTGCTTATCCAGAACAAAACAAATATAACTTACCAATTATTTATATAGTTATTCCTCTAAAACTTTGACGTTTGCTGAATTTTTGGAATCATCTTGTAATAAATATTTTTTATAAACGTAAAAACGCAAAATGACAATTTTTCCGCCACTTTTTAGATACAATTTGATTATACTAATGTTAAATATCCTAAATTTTATATATACAATGTCAATGAAAAGTTTTGTAAGTGAAATTAATTATTTTAATTGAAAAAATTTTCGCATGCTGAAAACACTTTAATTCGATTGAAAATATTTTTCAGATACAAAAAAATGAGGTTTGCCAATTCTATGAATAAACGCGTAAACTTTATTAATTACAATTAATTAATTAAAATGTACAAGAAAAAGAATTGCTATAAAAAAAAAATCAAACTTTTAATCAGATTTTTGTTTCTACATGAATGTTACCAACGATATTTTTGGGGCATTAATATTTGAAAATTTAAATTAATAAAGTAAAAATTTATTTTAATTTATTAAACTTTAATAACAAAAATTAATAACCAATAAGAAAAAAAATCTCTACTCCCCGACTTTTTTCCAAAAAACATTAATTTGTATATGAAAGAAAGAGACACTTAGGTGAAAGTAATGTAACTTTCATATCTCCCAACGGTGAAAAAAATATTTCAATACAGGAGAAGAAAAGCAATATCTCTTTATATGAGTATAGGAATAAAAATGTATATCTCGATATTGCTTTTCTTCTCCTGTATTATAAGCTGATTTGGCGCTGCTCTTGTTTTCTCTTGTTTTTCATATAAGGAGTGGAAATTTTGGAAAAATTTTTTCACCAATGAAAAGAGCATGTCTTAATTACATTAGAAATATACAAATTTTTTTTAAATTGTATATAAACCTTTCAAAATTAACTGAAACGCGTTTCTTTAAATATCTCAAAATTAGTTAAAAGTGCGATATTGCCTTTTTACTCCTGTACGGCAGTATAGGCCGCCCATCAACTTAAAATAATAAATTTAAAAATTCAGGAGTCAATTATTTAGCAAATTAAATTTATAATTACAATTCTGCGTATTCGCATATTTTCTATAGTATTTTATGGGATTCAGGGATAAAATATTTGTGACCTAATCAAAAAATTACACAAATGTTTGCACAATAGGCAATAAAAGATTCGTACATTTTCTATTTACACAGAATTATTTGTAACTGTCATTTACTTTTGGTCATTATGATGATTTCCAGGGAATAAGTAATGAAATTATGTACCCAAATATATCCTATGTCACATAAGCGTAAAGGGAAACCTTTAGGTCCTATTTTTATGCAAAAATTTAGAATAAAGTTTTTGGCTAAATAAATTATAATTCCCTAGAGGTGGTGACACCGGAAAAATCAATATTTTAGGCTAAATACAATGCATCGAATTTACTGAAAATAATTTGAACAAGGCATGGTTGTGAAAGATATTAATTTATGTATACGAAATTCTAAAATGAACATAAAAAGAATTCTAATATTTACATATTGTTTTGTATATGTATTGAAATTGATAAAATTATATTTCTGAAATAGAACAAAAATTGATAAGCCTTTTTTCCAAGAAAAATTTATTTTTAATTACAATAAATATTTTTAAGTATTTACAAAACAGTATATTTTTGAATAAATTTTTTTGTTAATTATGAAATTGGAATACATATAATATTTGGTTCGTTACGTTTGGCTTGTTCCAAATTTGATGTTATAATTTAGCCTAGACATTATACTGTTAAAAGTAGCCACTGTAAAAATTCTTTAATATTTTTTCAAAAATTTACAACTATTTTTTGCGATTTTGTGAAAAAAATTTAGAAATTGCAATTTTCCTCACGAACCCTGAAAAAAAATCGAGGATTTTGGACTTTTTCGTAAATTTGGAAAATGTAAAAATTAGGAAATTTACTAACTTTTTGCAAACGAAATATTTTGTTGTTTTGTATTTGCCAGATTTATCAGTACGACTGTTAATTAAATTTTTGATCAGAAATATGCTCCCAGTTATAATCAAATAAAATCCAATTCATTGCATTTTCTGTAAAAATAACATTATGGCTTTGGGGTTAATTGCTAGGGTCTAAACTGACAATCATAAAAATGAATACAGATAAAATATTTAAACATTGTTGTTAGAAAAAAAATTATCAAGAAAATAGAAATCTGCGTTTAAAAAATTTTATTTAACTTTCTGATAAAAAACAAAGTAATTACTTTGAAATCATTGATTGTTCATTTTAAAATTATAAACGTTTCTATAATACAATCGATTGTAATAAAAAAATTACAAATTATTTTTTATGTCAATTAAATTAACATTAAAAAATTTCCTTAACTTTTAGATACTAAATTTTTTATTTGAATATTTTCCCCCTTTTTTAAAACCATAAAAATGTTGTAGCTTACGATTTGAAGATTAAAATTATTTTCAAGCGATCAAAAAAGTATGTAAATTAGCAATTGGTAATAAAGAAGCTTAGCGACGGAACCATATAAATACACGATGAATGGATTGTAAATTGAAATTCTTACGTTAAGAAGCTTTTCTGGATTAATCAGCTCATAAAATTAGGCCAAAATTATAAAAATTTACTCTTATGATTAGGATTTTGTAGAAAACATTAAAAATTTTAAATTTTTGCATCAATTTTTTATAAACAAATTATATATAAAAATAATAAAAAATTCACATCAAGAACTGATAATAATTCCTAATATAAAGCTTGAGCTTTTTTTTCGTCATTTAAAAAAATATTAATCATATATCCTCATCACAAAGTATATTGAAAAACTCATTATTTTAATTACTAAAAAAAATTAATATTTTATCAATTTGAAAAATGTCAAATGTCATTGGAAATAAAATACAAATACAATGAGTGTACAAATACAATTTTTGAATTCTATGACCCAAAGAACCTATTATATGCACTCCTTTAAACTGAGAAAAAAAATCATTGGTTAAATGGGGTGAAAATAAAAAATGGGGCGAGATTCATGCAGATTCATTATTATGTAGAGGTGATCGAGATAAATGATCCAAAGAACTAAGGACCTTAAATATCTTATTAATGATTTGTATTAAAAAGTTAACTGTATTTGACTGAAATATTTAAAAAAGTTTTACAGATGTGGCACATTTTTATAATTTCGAAAGTATGCTGCCAAAAATGAAAAGGGAACGAAGGAAATTCGTACCAGCAGTGCCTGAATCAATGGAAGGAATAGTTGCCATTATGGAGGACTATATACCCATGAGAGGTATATATAGAGGTTCGGTAACTGATAATGCTGGAGGTATTGCGTATAATTTTATTCCATCAGAAATGGAACGACCTCTTCGAAGATGTACGCAATTATTTTGCGATGGCACGTTCAAGGTAATTAAAAATCAGTAAAAGTATAAAAAGTTGTATGGTAACAATTTAATTATTGGTACAGATACTGCCCCGGCGACCACACATTTACCAGCTTTACGTAATCCACCTCAGGAAATTAGACGTTGTATGTATAAAATTTTTTATTAACTTAAAATCAAAATAGTAACATTTTTGAATTTGTTCTTATAGGGATTTCCAGCTATATACGTTCTAATGAATCATGCAACCGAAAGTTTGTATACTGCAATGTGGATAAAAATTTTCCAAATTATCCCAAGTCTTAGAGTAACTGTAAAAAATATTATGTCTGATTTCGAAGTTGCAGCTATAAACTCAATTAGAAACGTTTTTTTAAACGTAACATTGTCAGGATGTTTATTTCACTACGAACAGGTAAAGAAAAGAACAAAATTAAGCGTTTTCATGTTTAGTTAATAATAAAATCTTTTTACAGAGTTTAAATAAGAAATGGACAGAGTACAAGATCGACGATGAGTATCTTGATGTTCTTGATATGGCAGGGGCACTAGCTTATTTGCCTGAAGACAAAATTGCAGAACAATCCTTGAGGATGTATTCCAAGATAGACGAGGCAAATAACCCTGCTCTAACTAGGTTTGGAGTATATTACAGAGGATTTTGGGCTTCCATGGCGGGAATAGTTTCAGTAAATCAACAACCAATTAGAACTAACAATATTTGTGAAAATTTTCATAAGCATTGCTTGCGACTATTTCATTTACATCCAAATTTTTGGCGCTTTCTTGGTAAGATTAAAATAAGTATTTATTATAATGAACTAATCCTTTTTCTCAATAAAAATGAATACTTTTCAGAATGTTTAAATAAAATAATACTTAAATTTACAACAAACTGGAAAATACTAACAGAGACTGGATACTACAGAAGTGCCATGGATGAAAACACTTTACAATTTTACAGAAATATTACAAAGCTAGAAGATCTTCTTTCTATAAGAAGGTATTGTCTTTTTTTAAACGTTTTTATTATTTTAATTTTGAAAATATAAATAACATTGTGAATTATACAGGATAACAGCGAGTGATTTTTATTCGGAAATAATTCTGCAAGTACATAATAAGAGATTACAAAATTTTAATAGAAGGACAAATTTCTCCTACTCAATAAGAGTAATAGATAATGTTCCAAATGAAGATGATTGTCTCAGAATGTTACTTGGAGAAGTCTTGAATAATTTACCAGAGACAGGTAAAAAAAAAAATCTTATAACAGAGAAATAAACTAAAAAATTCATAATAATACATTAAATTTAAATAATTTTTAATAAAGTTAGAGGTGGTATTTTTGAGAATGAAGTAGACAATTTATATTTAAGAAGAAGAAACAGAATCAGTAAGTACAAATTGTATATTTTAATTTGTTTGCTAATGGAATTAACAAATAAATTTTTATTTAACAGGGGCTGAAAGATTAAATATCGAGAATAGGAATTTAAATAATGCTGTGATGAATAATGAATCCAGTCCAGAGACTAGTAGGAATAGTGCTGATGCTGAGCGTAATATTAACCCAAATTTGGCTGATGGAGGTCATAATGGTGGTCAAGGTGCTCGACGAAATCGTAGAGGTCAAGCAGCAAGCTTAAGACAGCGTAGAAGAAACCATGCAGCTAGAGTAATTGCAGGCAGACATAGTATCTTAGAATCAGTGGAAAATATTCGGCATACAAATACAAATGCAATTGAATCTACTGTAATTAACAGTTCTGGACAAAGAACTGAAAATTCAAATGGATCCAGCATCATCACAGTTAATGAACCAAATGTTATTAATAATAGAAGAAGACGAATTACTTCAAATAGTAGTGGGCCTAATGTTGTCACAAGGCGAATGCGAAGACTGATGAATGCTTCAGAATTGCAAAGTACTAATGTTAATTTATGTTATTGACATTTTACTTTAGTGTGTTTAATATTTTTAAATTGTTTTATTCATTTTTATTTTTATATTATGTTTTAGATGAACCAGTTGACTTAGCAGTAGATATTCACATAGAATCTCAGCAGCCATTCACACTACCACCCCAAATGGAATCGCAAAATGTTTATAATGAAGGTATATTAAATAATGGTATCCTGTATGTACCAGAGAAATCATTTTGACATGAAAATTATAACATTATAAGATTACTTAAATTAATGAATTAAAATCAAAAACATATTTTATTAACTTTTTTTAGAGCCTCAATCATCACATTTACCAGAATCAAATGAAACTGCTGGATCCAGGCACATTGAGATGCAGGATCAAAAATCCTCGTTATCTACTCCGCAAATCACAATTCCTGCAATAGCCCTTATTAATAACAGAGACTTAAATATCATAAATCAAAATTCGGTTGCAGAAATAGAAACAGAAAATATTGATATAGAAGGTAAATGTATTACTACGAGGATATACTAAAATGTATCACATAGATTTTTGGCAAAATGATGAAACAATTTTTATTTTTTATTGTTACAGATGCTAACATTGAATTAGAAACTGTAAATATTCAAGCCGAGAGTATAAACACGACTGAAAGAATTGAAATACAGTTAAATGAGAGCACGATAAATCTTGAAAATGCAGGTATTTTATATTTATTATTTGTACATATACGGATAATATTTATGATTTTCTCTGAACCCTTTATTTAAAATTTTTGCAATCATGCTTTACATATAAAAGAATGATAAAAAAATTTTTTTTTTTTAGTATATTTTTTCTGCTAAATTATGGCACTGACATAAAAAAAATTGCTATTTACAATTTACCATGTAACATAAAATACATTAAATACATATACTTTTTAGATCCAAGTCTAAATGCAACAGAGGAAAGAATTGGTAGAAAACGTCAGAGCATAAAGATGGCAAATGAAAATGGAGATTTAGTAAATAGAAGGAAGATAAGAAGAGGAGGACAGCATACAGGTAATGTATTTGACATTACTAGTACATTTGTAAAAGAAATTTTAAATCTTGATATGCCTATCTTTGTTTGTTATTAACGTTTGTTATTTAGTTTCTAAATTTGGATGATATAAATAAATAGCAAGCAAAGAAAGAGGTATAAGTGTTAAAATATTTTTGATAAAAACGTTTGCAAAAATCTAAGAATAAAAAATAACGTTAAAATCAGATTAATTTCAATAGGTGCAATTTTTTTATCTTGTTTGCATTAAATTTTTAATACGAATAATTATTTCAATGGGAAATTATATTTGGAAATTTTAAATAATTAGATAAGTAGATAAAATATTTGAATATATCGATAGAAAGTTTAGGTGATTAATAATATAAAATATCAACAAAAAAATCTTAAATAGCTAAATAACTTACTTTTCTTTTAAGCGTTATAAAAGGAGAGAGATTTATAACGCTTCTATAAAGAATTTTAAGAAAATGTATAAAATGTTAAAAAATTAGGCTGAAAATTAAACGCGAATCTAATTCTAATTTATACGTTTATTAATAAGGTAGATATTTATAAATTAACATTCTAAATTTGAAATGATAAAATCAAAGATTTCTTTTCGGATTGTAGTTTCATCATTTATATAGTGCTTTAATAACTTACAAAAGATTAATGTAGTTTTTGTGTTACAACATAATATTTATCAAGCTAATTTTTAAAAATAAAAAAATTTAAATTTACAAAAATTATTAGATTAAAAAATTTTCAAAATTTCTTTCAGTTTGTCTTTGAAAAGTTAACTGGTAGCAAGATGTATTTACTACAGTTGACAAGAAATACTGTTTAGTATTTTAACTTTTGAGCAGTGCTTTGCTCATCGTTAAAGATAAACAGCAAATTATTTAGATAAAATTTAAAATTTTAAAGTAATCACAGTAAAAAAAAAAAAATTAATAAAGATATTTCACAAGTATTGGAAATAAATAGCTTTGATCTTTTAATGTAAATGATAAGAATTTTCAATAAACAAGTAGACTCATATATGAAGATTTTTAAACTTGGATAAATAAAAAATAACTAAAAATGATTAAATTCTTCACAATGTCTTTCAATTTTAGTAGGGTTGTTTTCAAAAAGTTAACTAATAGCAAATACATTCTGGAAATTTCCTGTGCAGTGACTATTATCGCACGTTGAAATCCCAAGATGTATTTACTACAGTTGACAAGAAATACTGTTTAGTATTTTAACTTTTGAGCAGTGCTTTGCTCATCGTTAAAGATAAACAGCAAATTATTTAGATAAAATTTAAAATTTTAAAGTAATCACTGTAAAAAAAAAAAAAATTAATAAAGATATTTCACAAGTATTGGAAATAAATAGCTTTGATCTTTTAATGTAAATGATAAGAATTTTCAATAAACAAGTAGACTCATATATGAAGATTTGTAAACTTGAATAAATAAAAAATAACTAAAAATGATTAAATTCTTCACAATGTCTTTCAATTTTAGTAGGATTGTTTTCAAAAAGTTAACTAATAGCAAATACATTCTGGAAATTTCCTGTGCAGTGACTATTATCGCACGTTGAAATCCCAAGATGTATTTACTACAGTTGACAAGAAATACTGTTTAGTATTTTAAATTTTGAGCAGTGCTTTGCTCATCGTTAAAGGTAAACAGCAAATTATGCAGCTCCATGTTAAATATTGCTTAGAATTTGAAAAGAATTCTTTCAGCTATTAAGCTGAGAAAAAAAAAATATATTTTAATACTGATATTCAAAAATTAAAGGAAAAAAATTAGCTTTGATCTTACAATCTAATTTATAAGAATTTTCGAAAAAATGCATAGCTTTAGAAATCGTATAGCTTACATTCGAAACTTTTCATAACGTAAAAGTTATTATTGAAAACAGATAATATATTATTTTAAATTGAAATTGTAAATAGAATCAGTAGGATAATATTTTTAAAATTTAAATTTTTTTATTTTATGCAATGAGACGACTAAATGAAAATTAAAGTTTTATCAAAAGTTTAATAATAACACTTATATTAAAAAGATTAAAATTTTTTTTTATGCAATGTACGTTGCGTAGTTTGCAAGTCTCGTACAGCTACAAGAAGATTCAAGCCCTGCCTGCATAAAGTTTGCTGTTACAGCTGTTCTGTTCAGTTATATCATTCAGATGACCGTGTAATTAGTAAAATTTGTCCATGTTGCAAAGGAATAATAGATTCATTTTAGATCTTTAAAAACGTAAAATGACAATTGTAATATATATAATGTAATATTTTTTATTTAATATTTAAATTTTTAGATAGAAGGTAAAAAGAGACTCCTTAATATAAAAATATAAACACTATAATTAAAGTGAATTGCATACATCATTTTAATATTAAATACTTTAGAAAACTTAAAATTAGTATTAGAAAATTTGTGAAACTAAAAAAACAAATTAGTTTTTAATTATTAGTTACAAATTAGTTTATAACTTTATTTATAAGTATCGTTACTTTGATTTATCATATAATCATATAATAATTATTGTTTGGACATTTGAAGTTATTAAAATTAAAAAAAAAATTACTATTAAAACGGTTACAAGCTATAAAAAAAGGAATACCGTTTATACCTTTTAATAAAAGATTTGTTTTTTTTTGTTGTTGAAATATTTATTGATAATAGGATATTGCAAGAGAAAAGTATGAGACTTAATTTTCAAAAGAAATTTTAGATTCAAAGCAGTTTACTTTATTGTTTTAATATTTAGAATCATCACATTAAAAAAAAAAAATTGATTTTGTAATAACCAATATTATTTTATGTAAGTCTTAAAATTGTAACTAATTATTATACTCTATTCAAAAAAGTAAATAACTGTAATGAAAATTATAACAAAGTTATGAAATGAATTGCTGATAAGAAAAAAAAAAATTTTGTTTTTATATGTTCAAATAATGGTTTAACAAGTTTTATGAAAAATTATTATTAATATGAATTTAATAAATATTAGAAATTTTTTTTTATAACTCCAAAAATGTTATGCACCAAAAAAAAATTTCATTATACATTGGCGTATAATATTAAATTTTTTTTTTTTATTAAGACTCCTCTTATTTTGCTTTTATATTAACACTCAGTTCGGAAGCACATTTTTTATTTTATAAAAATCTTAATTACCTATATGTACTTTTTTTGAATAATTATTGTTTTTTTTTATAACCCGTTTCGTGGGACGGAATCAGGTATGTATTTACGGTTTTTAGAAAATCAAAAGTGTGCTTCCCAACAACTGAGTGATTATAAAAGAAAAAAGTGAAAGGAGTTTTTATTGAAAAAAAATTTAAGTTTTTTTTATACGCTAATGTATATTGAGTTTTTGTTAAAAATCAAACTATATACTGAGTCTTTTTTTGTTGTTAGGATCGATATGTCATAAAACTTCTTTAAAAAATAGCTATCATTTAGGGAGATGACTTTTTTGCCTATAATTTGTGAAACTATGTTTACAATCATGATTAAAAATGTGGGAATTGACTTTTGCATGCTATCTGCACTCGCTCGGGAATGCTAAATGAAAACCAAGTTTTTTTCCCTTGATTAAAAAATAGCTATTTTTTTATTTTCATACACTGCTTGTGTAGTTTAACTGAAATAGCATACAAAATATACCAAAAAATTCTTAAAAAATGTAAAGAAAAATGGTATTCATAAATTATAATAATTATAAATATGAGTATATATATAAGTGTATTTTATAAAACGCATGTTTAAAATATTTATGTATTTTAAAAAGTTTATTTCACTTACCCTGATGATGTAAATTATGCATCATGGAAATCCGCATCTCCAGTTCCAGCTTACAGCGATAACACTTACCTTTTATTATCAGAAAACTATAGTTTTATTTAAAAGTATATAGAAAAAACGAAGCATGGTTTATGATTTGGAAAAAAGGACGCCACTCCGGAATTTATACTGGAGTCGTTTTTTATTTTATCATCTTAAAAAAACATGGAACATATTATGTGGCATTTTTTTCAATAGTGGCCCCTACTCTTTGTCTCTTAGGATATTTTAAATATAAAATAAATTATTTTTTGCACAAGTGTCTCTATCTATGGGCAATTCGAAAAGTAATTATACCGGAAGTTAGAAATAAATATCGGTCGATAATTTTTTTTCTTCAAAATTTTAAATATTTTTAGGCGGTAAAATTTTTTGGCTGTTTTAAATAGTTCAACACAAAAAACTTTTGCAATCCTAATATTCAACACCACCAATTTTGAGTGTTGATTTTTTTTTCTTTTAAAAAATTGTGCAGAAAAAATTCAACACAAATTACACAAAAGTGTTGAAACATTCAACGCATACAAAAGTTTAGCTATTTTTTAGACACATTGGTAAAAAAAAAATTGGTGTAGAAAATTAAAAATAAAAAAATTTATCAACACTTTCAAAATAAATGAACGTGTCGAATATTTCAACACAAAACTTATAAGGCACTAAACGTTCAACACAGCGTGTTGCAAATTTTGCTATATAAAAAAATGTGTTAAAACTTTCAACACAATAAATTTTTGTGTTGAACTATGTCGCTTAACTTTTTTGTGTTGAATCATTCATGTGTCGAATAATTTTGTGTTGAACAGATCCCTTGCCGATTCAAAAAACACGGTTTTTGAGATAAAAGTGGCAAAATCTTTTTGGCAGCCATAGCCGATTTCGTGTTCAAGTTTTTTTTTTTGCATTTTATAGAGTCCAAACTATCTAAAAATCATGTTGGTAGTTGCGGCCTCAATTTTTATTTTTTTATTTTTATTTTTGATGCTCACAAAACGAATTTTCTCGTAGAAATGCTCATATATAGAATAATAAAGATTTTAGGAACTTAAATTTTTTTTTTTTGGCTTAAAGATTTAAAATTATAAAGGCATAATGATTCAAAATATGAATATAAAAATGTTTCATGTTCGTCGGTTGCGAGTTCACAAACCGGTTGTAAGTTTTATATTTTGAGATCAAAAAATGGTCATTGCAAATCGACAAAAAACATAGAACTCAAATCGTATCACTGCTAGATTGATGTCCTTCAATTGTGCTTAAATTTTCAAGCAAAACTTGCTAAAAATTATTATATCATCATATTAATGCGGTTGATTTAGACTTACAACTTCATGAAAATATGCATATCTTTTTGACAAATTTTTAAGTAGTTGCTTGAAATTTTAAGCCAAACGTAGTCAAAATAATGTTTTTAAATATTCGACTAAAAATTAAAGTAAACGCTTGAATTTTAGCCACGTCAGAAAAATTCAAGCACAGAAACCTCACAGTGTAGCCATAAAATAATGCTTGAAGAGCTTAAAATTGAAAGTAAATTCAGAAATTATTTTCTGATATATTTATTTTTAAATAAAATTTTTAAGCAGCAATGATGCATATGAAAACAAAGATTCAAAATCAGCTAAATATAATATAGAATAAATCAGACACATATATAAAACTCACTTTAAAAGGAGTATTATTTAACGATACAACTAATTTTGATTCTTCGCTCTCATTTATTCTTATATTTGACAAGGTAAGGTAGCTTATGTCATTATTGCATGCAGTACTGCTACTTGAAAATGTTATTTAAAAAAAAATATATCAAAAAATAATTTCTAAATTTATTTTTATTTGTAACTTTTTCAATATTCTTATCTGTGACTAGGTAGCATCAAATAAGACCCTTTCAAGATGAGTTGTTTTGTCTACTCTCTAAACACTATGGTGTAAATATATGTCCAAAATTACACAATAACACTCTATAGCTCGTAATATTTATTTTTTACACTCTATGTTGTGTAAAAATTTTTGTTATACATCTTATACGTGGTAATATTTTATAATTACAATAATAAATGGTAAATTTATAAATTACACTATTAGAAATAAATATCTTATACTGTAATTTATAAATTTACAAATTATAGTATGTAAAAATTAAAAAATACATATTATATAATTATCTATTGTGTAAATTTAAAAATCACAATATACAAAACACACGCGTGCCGACGTCGTGTAGGTTATGACTTCAAATAACACATTGCTGATCTTCGTTTTCAGTAATTAGGGAGCTTTCGTTTCAAGTTCTTAACATCTGCGAACTAAAAAATTGTTAAATAATTTATTATTATAATTTATGGTGAAAAAAACTTGTTTTGCCGCGTTATATTCAAAACAGATCTCAAGGCATAGAATAGATTATTAAAGCACGCGTGGAGAAGGCAAACTTTAGAAGGCATAGTTGTTGATTCAAATGATATAATTACATAACTTTAAACAAATATTCATTTATAATATTAATTAGCTATTTAGCATCATTTGCTATTTAGTATGGATTACTTGAAGGTAAGTTAATTATTTTATTATTATTTATTAAAAAAACATTTATTGATGTTCAACATAACCTCATGATATAAAGCATGTTTTATGATACAAAATATTTGTACGCAGGTTATCGTGAAATTTAGTACCGAAGAATTGATCCAATTTTTGGATAAAGAAGCTATCAATTTTGATTTTCAAATCAGTAATGAAACGAAAACCATTATAAGAGGTTGGTATAAATACATATATGCATAAAAATACATATATGCACTTTTTAAACGCATGCACAATGAACCTCTTTATAAATATTTGTTAATTTTTTTGAATTGAATTATTTTGAGGTTAATTTTTTTCAATATAAAATACATCAAAAGTTTTCTCAATATTAAATGGCAAAAATTATTCTTGATAAAAATAAAATTCCAAAAATTTTTTATTTAAATTTTATTTAATTTTAGTTTTATAAAATTGAAGTATATCTTTGAAAAATCATAATCCACTTGCTTTCTTTTTTTAATGCATAAAAAGCTTTTATTAAAAAATTGAACTTATCTACTACTTATTACGTTTTTTTTTGCATTTCGGGCAATTCGAAAAGTAATTATACCGGAAGTTAGAAATAAATATCGGTCGATAATTTTTTTTCTTCAAAATTTTAAATATTTTTAGGCGGTAAAATTTTTTGGCTGTGTTAAATATTTCAACACAAAAAACTTTTGCAATCCTAATATTCAACACCACCAATTTTGAGTGTTGATTTTTTTTTCTTTTAAAAAATTGTGCAGAAAAAATTCAACACAAATTACACGAAAGTGTTGAAACATTCAACGCATACAAAAGTTTAGCTATTTTTTCGACACATTGGTAAAAAAAAAATTGGTGTAGAAAATTAAAAATAAAAAAATTTATCAACACTTTCAAAATAAATGAACGTGTCGAATATTTCAACACAAAACTTATAAGGCACTAAACGTTCAACACAGCGTGTTGCAAATTTTGCTATATAAAAAAATGTGTTAAAACTTTCAACACAATAAATTTTTGTGTCGAACTATGTCGCTTAACTTTTTTGTGTTGAATCATTCATGTGTCGAATAATTTTGTGTTGAACAGATCCCTTGCCTTTGAATCTAAGCTACCCCAAATTTTTAAAATAAGTTTTTGGGTAAATAAAATTTTAAAAAAATAGATAAAAAAATTTGATTGCCAGGGATAAACCACTCCAGAAGAAAGAAACGCTGTCAAACAATTGGCACTATGGTTCCTCATTAGCTATAACAAAATGTTCTTAATGGTCCATTTTACCGAACAATGTATAATGTAATAAGAAAAACTAAAAATGATCTTTTTCTTGATATTGTTAGTTCAACATCTCATGGAAAAAATTAGATTTTTTACATAAAAAAAAAAGATTTTTCTTTTATGATTATTATTTCTGTTAGACACTTTTCTTTTTACGATGAAATTTAGCCAAGTTATCGTTAATTTAATATTTTACTCAAATTTGTCTTAAAAAAGATATTTAAAAAAGTCTGTTTCTGAACTCAAAATATGCATTATTTGTTTGAAAAAAAATTATTATTTTACAATGAAAATCAAGAGTAATGCAAATTTTAAGTTCAGAAAGGCTTATTTCGATAGAATTTCAATCATTTTTAAGACAAATTTAAGCAATAATATGTATTATTCTTTTGATTTTCATCGTAAAATAATAATTTTTTTTAAATTAATTAATTTTTACCTGGCAAATCATTTCTTTAAAAAAAAAAATTATTTTTATTGGCCAATTTTCAATTATTAGGTCAAAAACTGTGATAAGTAAATTTTGCTAGTTACAGTTTTTAAAGGCTTTTGACCTAAAAATTGAAATTTGGTCAATAATAATGATTTTTTTTCTTAAAGAAATGATTTGCCAGGGAAAAATTAATCGATTTAAAAAAAAAATTATTATTTTACGATGATACTTTCAAAGTTCAGAAACAGGCCATTTGACCCCCCTCCCCCCCTAAAAATTCATGAATTTGAAACCCTTCTCAAGTATACCCCTAAAAACATATCCTATGTTAAAAATCCAAGCCCTAAATTTAAAATTATTTTAAGTTCCAAGATAAAAATGTTGCATGTTCAAATTAGAAAATTTAAGAAATAGAGATTATTTTATAAATGTAATTTCTTTATTGTAGATTGCTGAACCTTGGCTCAACCCATCATGTGATCAATTCTTCAGTGTGTGTCTTATTGTAAATTTGAGTTGGCCGCAAGAAAAATATAAATCTGTATTGAAATTTTTTTTTTTTTAAATAAAAATTTGACTTTCTTTGCAAATTTTTGGTGTTATACAGTTTTTTTAACTAAGTCCTAATATCCAAATATTTATCCTTTTAAATAATTATAAGGCAAAAGAATTTTAAAATTTGATATAAATTAAAATTTTTGTTTTAAACATGAAAAAATCTTTAAACATAGCTAAATTTTATATTATAGAAAAAATTTGTTTTACTTAAGAGTGATTCTTAGTGAATTCAGCAAAAGGTTCCAGGTCGGGTCGCTGAAACCGGCTAAAAACTTTTTTTTGCCAATTACCTATCCAAAATGGACTATGTCCCCAAATTTTAGCCCTTAATATTGAAAACTAAGCCCAGGGCGAATTTTTGAAAAAAAAAAAAGTTTTCATCTTTCCTCAGCCACCCATTCTTCTTTTATGTGCCATTCCTTCTGGAAATCATTAAAAATAATGAAAAAAGAGGTACTATAGTAAAATTTCCTTAGAAATCCAGTCATGCCATTAGTTTTTGAAAATTCCTACACGGGGAGCCAGAAAATCGATAAATTCACAGGGTATATTACGGAAACTACAGAAAAATTGTATATCCGAATTTTTTATTCAGCTTCTCAGGAAAAGCGTGTTTTTATATATATTTTCGGATGCCATATCAACCTAGATGCGATCGAACTTCCTAGACCCTAAAATAACCGAAAAATCGTGAATTTTCCTCAATTTTTCTCATTTTTTAGCAGTTTTTTTGAATTTTCCCGCTCTAAATGACTCCGAACGATTTAAACAAGGTAAGATTCGGATTCCCAGGGAAATTTCATATATTTTCTTTATTTAAATCCTTTTTAGGCTTCGATGTAAACGAGCTTACACCAAATGCCTTAAATACAAAATTTTGATTTTTATCGTTTTTTAGCAGTTTTTTTTGAATTTTCCCGCTCTAAATGACTCCGAACGATTTAAACAAAGTGAGATTCGGATTCCCAGGGAAATTTTACATATTTTCTTTATTTAAATCATTTTTAGGCTTTGATGTAAACGAGCTCACACCAAATGACTTAAATACAAAATTTTGATTTTTATCGTTTTTTAGCAGTTTTGTGTGTACCTTATCTGTTTAAGGTTCCTAATAAGATTTATTATATCGTATATAATAACAACTTAATAAATATTATATTATTAAAGATGTAAATTATTAATAATCTTATTTCCGAAAAAAATTTTAAATAATTTAAATTTAGCGCTAAAAATAATAAACATTGTATATAAAAAATTTAAAGCTATGTGGCGTGGCAATCGTCAATGTTTACAAGATTTATTATTAATAGTACATTTTTAACCAAGGGAGCAAAAAAAAAGAATGGCCCAGATCGCACGTTAATTAGCATCCGAGGCGAAGCCGAGGATGGTAAACTGCGATCTGGGTTAGTTTTTTTTTGTTCCCATGGACAAAACGAAATTTTTCTTTCTCAGTGGGGTGAAAACGCGTTTTTTTCGATTTCGTTGCGGGGCGAAAAAAGTGTTTTCGGCCCGCTAGGAAGAAAATAAATGAGTTACATTTAAAACATTTTTATTGTATTCATATTATTCATTAAAACAATAAGCTACGTAAATTGTAAACATGACGTAGTAGCAGTTCAGGTTTTTCAAAAATATATTGTAAGGTACATAAAAGAAAATATGCCTCAAATTAAGAAAATTGAGTATGTTAGCGATGGTTGTCCTGGACAATACAAAAATTGTTCCAACCTATACAATTTATTTCAACATAAAAAGAATTTTGGTATTGATGCTAAGTGGATATTTTTTGCAACTTCTCACGGTAAATCAACTTGTGATATCATTGGAGGTACGATAAAAAGAGATACAAGCAAAGAAAGTTTACGTCGTGAATTTGATAATCAAATAATGAATGTAAGCCGCATTCATGAATTTTGTGAACATCATTTACCTACAATAAAAACAATAATAATAAGCAGAGAGTAGTTAAGCCTGGAACGTGACACAACATCATCAATGGCGCATACCATTCCAGGCACACGAAATTATCACGACTTTACTCCATTATCAAATACAATAATTGGCTGTAAATATTTAAGTTCAGATGAAAGTTATTCCTTAAGATTTAATTTGTTGAAAAAAATAGCTTATAAATGGTCAGCAAATACTTATGTCTCTTTCGTAATCTCAAAAACTTGGGCGGTAGGTTTTATTACAGATATAATTGAAGATGAATTAATAGCTAAAATATCTATATTACAAAGTTTTTCAAAAAATATCTACAAATGGCCTGATACTGAGACCCGTGTTAAAGTAGGCTTTAATGAAATTTTATACAATGTATCGGCTACAAATGAAGATGATAAAATAAAAATAAAATTAGGGCATACTCATTCCAAATACACTCAATATCTAAAGAATTTGGATTCTATTTGTGAATAAATTATCTAAATTATAAAAATATTTTCTAAATACATTATTGTAAGCTAAATATTATATAAATATCAATAAAAATTTTTTTAATAGAATAATTTTCTCTTTATTAAAAAACTCATTCTTTTAAAGATTATTAAAATATGTAATTCATTGATTATTATTAAAAAAATTTTTTTTCTCTAAAGAATAGCTATATTTTATAGAATGTAACTCCGAATTCTACCTAGTGACCAATATAGAGCTAAAAAATAATTTAAATTTATAGAATTTTCTATGAACTCTTTTACACTAAAGCTAAAAAATTATTAAAGTATAGAAAAAGTTTAAAATTTTACTGGAAACCCGAATTTGACATTAATTAAATCATACAGGGTCATGTAGTACGGCGAAATTCCAAAATACTGCTAAAAAACGATAAAAATCAAAATTTTGTATTTAAGGCATTTGGTGTGAGCTCGTTTACATCAAAGCCTAAAAATTATTTAAATTAAGAAAATATCTAAAATTTCCCTGGGAATCTGAATCTCACCTTGTTTAAATTGTTCGGAGTGATTTAGAGCGGGAAAATTCAAAAAAATTGCTAAAAAACGATAAAAATCAAAATTTTGTATTTAAGGCATTTGGTGTGAGCTCGTTTACATCGAAGCCTAAAAATGATTTAAATAAAGAAAATATGTAAAATTTCCCTGGGAATCTGAATCTCACCTTGTTTAAATCGTTCGGAGTCATTTACAGCGGGAAAATTCAAAAAAACTGATAAAAAACGATAAAAATCAAAATTTTGTATTTAAAGCATTTGGTGTGAGCTCGTTTACATCGAAGCCTAAAAATGATTTAAATAAAGAAAATATGTAAAATTTCCCTGGGAATCCGAATCTCACTTTGTTTAAATCGTTCGGAGTCATTTAGAGCGGGAAAATTCAAAAAAACTGCTAAAAAACGATAAAAATCAAAATTTTGTATTTAAGGCATTTGGTGTGAGCTCGTTTACATCGAAGCCTAAAAAGGATTTAAATAAAGAAAATATATGAAATTTTTCTGGGAATCCGAATCTTACCTTGTTTAAATCGTTGGGAGTCATTTAGAGCGGGAAAATTCAAAAAAACTGCTAAAAAATGAGAAAAATTGAGGAAAATTCACGATTTTTCGGTTATTTTAGGGTCTAGGAAGTTCGATCGCATCTAGGTTGATATGGCATCTGAAAATATATATAAAAACACGCTTTTCCTGAGAAGCTGAATAAAAAATTCGGATGTACAATTTTTCTGTAGTTTCCGTAATATACCCTGTAAATTTATCCATTTTCTGGCTCCCCGTGTAGGAATTTTCAAAAACTACTGGCATGACTGGATTCCTGAGGAAATTTTACTATAGTACCTCTTTTTTCATTATTTTTAATGATTTCCAGAAGGAATGGCACATAAAAGAAGAATAGGTGGCTGAGGAAAGATGAAAACGTCTTTTTTTTTCAAAAATTCGCCCTGGGCTTAGTTTTCAATATTAAGGGCTAAAATTTGGGGACATAGTCCATTTTGGATAGGTAATTAGCAAAAAAAAGTTTTTAGCCGGTTTCAGCGACCCGACCTGGAAACTTTTGCTGAATTCACTAAGAATCACTCTTAAAATTAAAAAATAAAAATTTTTATTAACATACGAACTATTAATTATCTAAGCTGAAATAAAAAAAACTTTTATTATTAATAACTTTATGTTAACTTTATTAAGATTAACTTTATTTTTAAAAAAATAACCCAAAACGAAAAACTTACCTAAAAAATTAGGTAAAAAATTACGTAAAAAAATACGTAAAAATTTACGTAAATTTTTACCTAAATTTTTACGTAAAAATATGGGTGAAATTTTTCACCTGTGTATCAATGTAAATTTATCTTATTGGTCGTCCTATGCATTAACATTGATTGTCGACTTCTTAAACGGGATAATTTTAATAATAAATATTGCGAACAAAAATCCCAATTTTTAAAGCTATTTTATGATTAATTATTATTATAAAAAGGGAATATTTCTTTTTTATGTTGGAGAAAAAGACTTTCATATAAATAAAAAAAATTAGTTATTAATTTTATTGAATTTTACACACCAAATAGTAATGATTTTTTAAAATCCCAGTAACTATTGAATTTGGATTAAATATTTTAAAAATATAGACTTTTAAATCTAATCTTATGAGTATGTATTTAGCGTTAATAATTTAATAACAAATTTACTGGTTTAATTTTTGTTTTTTTTCAATGTGATTAGATTTAATTTAATATTTAATACATTTAAAATATTTAATCGAAATTAAATAGTTAATGGGTTTAAAAAAGATCTTAACGTTTTTATTTTTACTTTATTTATTAGCTAAAATTTTAAAAATTTTAGATACAGAAACTGGCTATTGATAATATAAATACTTTATGAGATACGGTATATCTTTTAAACCAATTTTTACTTTCTTTTTAAAATTATACAGCCTAGATATAATATATGTTACATATGGGTCAATATTTATGAAGTGTATACAGTTTGGATTTTCGAGTAACAGAATGTACTCCAAAGTATGTTTGGTCAAAAGCATATATAAAAAAAATTAATTTACCCAATTTTTAGCTTTTTAGATCCAATCCTCTATTTTTTACAGCTATTTTTGTTTTTTTCAATTTTTTAAAATTTTTAATTTTTGAGAAATTTATGTTCATTAATTTTTCTCGCAAACGCGCACTTTACAATAAAATTTTTTTTCCTTATAGTTCCCCATAGAAAATTTCCCGTAGAATTCGATTCTGGGGTCCAAATTTTTTTTTGAACTGCGCATGCGCGAGAAAATCAACTTTCTTGCTTTGCCTTTTCTAGCTTATATTCTCAGCTACAGACAGCTCAATTTTCATCCTGTTGGTCTCAAATTGTATATTTTTTCATATACTTTCAGCATATGAAATCATTTTTTTGGGTAAATTTATTTTAAAAGCACTAAAATTGAAAAATAGCGATTTTTAAAAAATCATTTTTCACAAATTTTGAATTTTCCGATAAGTCACGTGACCAAATGAAAATCTGACTAAAAATTCGGATTCAGCGGAAAATTTTACATAAGGATACCAATTATTGTTTTATTTCATTAAATAGTTTTTAAGATAACCCATTTTAAAGATTAAGATTAAAATTGACTTTTTTTAAAAAACCCTAAAAATGGGACTCTGACTTTAATTATCATATCTGTTAAGGGTACATTCGCTCAGTTTTGAAATTGAAAATCGAATTTTTTTTTTTAATTGATTTGTGTTCAAAAAGTATTCAAGAATATGGAAAAAAAATTTTAAATAAAACCCGCAAATAATAAAAAAACGACAGCGCCTAAAAGTGAAATTATTAGTATGCAAGAATACAAGATCTGAAACTTTAAACGCGTTTTTCTCAAAATGAACTTTTTGAAAACGGCCCACATGATCACAAAAAAAACTATTGGTCCGATTTCAATTTTTTTTTTTTTAATCTATTTGTTATGCAATTCTACAAGTTATGAACTACAATGAACCTGATCGGAAGATTTTTTTGGTCTCTAGGTTCCGTTTTTAGGCAAAAAAAACGGTCAGATTTCGACTTTTTTCTATTTACCTTCATAACTTTTTTAATTTTTAATATTTTTCATTGGTTGTAGTTCATTACCTGCAAAAACTTATGTACTTTATGGTGTTTTTTTTATTTTAATTTCAAACGATCCCAAACCGAGTTATGGTGTGTGCCGATTTGGACCTTTTTTTTAGGCACCAACTTCAGCGCCATCTCATCACATGTAAAAAAAGAGAAAATAAAAAAAAAATTTTTTTGTGTTCATTATAAGTGCATAAAACAGCTGTAAAAAAATCTTTTTATTATTCAATAAACTTTTTGAGAAAATTAATCTGAAAAATAACGTAATTTTTACTCAAAACTCAGCGAACGTACCCTTAAACAAATAATTATAAAAAGACGAGTAAAAATTTTTTAGAAACTAAGGACTTGTAAAAAATTTTTGAGGCTATAGAACTCGTTTCTTTAAAAAATTAGAATTTTGGCAGCAATTTCAAAATTGGTCATTTTGGGGTAAGAATAGGCATTTGGTTTATTGACTATCGGCATGAGAGATTTAGCGACAAATAATTGCAGTGTACGGTAACTGAATGGTGACACTTATACCAAAAAAATGAGACCAATTGGAAGTATTTTGGTTAACTGTCAAGTTTGCAGCTTTGTATTAAAGATTACAAAAAAAATCTATTTGATAACATTGTGGTATTTTGTAGTTATTTAGTATTTTGCTATTTCTTTTATTTCTATAGCATTACGGAAACATCCAAAACTTTTCCAAAAAGGGGATCTTTTGTAAAATTTCTCGAGGAATCCGAAAATTTTGTCAAAATTTCCATTAGGTAACTAGAAAATTCGGAAAATTGAAAATAAGATAGAATAGCTACAAAATACAACAATGTTTTAAAATAGTATTTTTTTCATAATCTTTAATACAAAGCTGCAAACTTGCCAGTTAACCAAAATACTTCCAATTGGTCTCATTTTTTCGATATACGTATCAACATTTATTTACCGTACACCAAAATAAACCAAATCCCTATTCTTACCCCAAAATGACCAATTTTGAAATTGCCGTCAAAATTCTAATTTTTTAAAGAAACTAGTTCTATAGCCTCAAAAATTTTTTACAAGCCCTTAGTTTCCAAAAAATTTTTACTCGTCTTTTTATAATTATTTGTTTAACAGATATGATAATTAAAGTCAGAGTCCCATTTTTAGGGTTTTTTAAAAAAAGTCAATTTTAATCTTTATCTTTAAAATGGGATATCTTAGAAACTATTTAATGAAATAAGACGAAAACTGGTATCCTTATGTAAAATTTTCCGCTGAATCCGAATTTTCAGTCAAATTTTCATTTGGTCACGTGACTTGGCGGAAAATTCAAAATTTGTGAAAAATGATTTTTTAAAAATCGCTATTTTTCAATTTTAGTGCTTTTAAAATAAATTTACCCAAAAAAATGATTTTATATGCTGAAAGTATATGAAAAAACATACAATTTAAGACCAACAGGATGAAAATTGAGCTGTCTGCAGCTGAGGCATATAAGCTAGAAAAGGCAAAGCAAGAAAGTTAATTTTCTCGCGCATGCGCAGTTCAAAAAAAAATTTGGACCCCAGAATCGAATTCTACGGGTAATTTCCTATAAGGTACTATAAGGAAAAAAAATTTTATTGTAAAGTGCGCGTTTGCGAGAAAATTTAATGAACATAAATTTCTCAAAAATTAAAAATTTCAAAAAATTGAAAAAAATAAAAATCGCTGTAAAAAATAGAGGATTTGATCTAAAAAGCTAAAAATTGGGGAAAATTATTTTTTTTATATATACTTTCGACCAAACATACTTTGGAGTACATTTCGAGACCCACCCATGCAAAGTCATATACAGTTCACAAATATTGACCCATATATTGATCTGTAAAAAACCTAGTTTTTAAAACTAAAAAAACTGTGGAATTTTGAATTGATTTTTTTAAACATTTGATTTATGATGTCAGCATCTAACTTTTCAGATAAATTTTTTTTTTTGCAAAATATTTTAATTTTTTTGAGTTACATTTACTGAGGAAAGTTTTAATTGAAGGGAATTTTAGTAATTTTGTCATTAGTTTAACATTTTTTATCATATTTATCGATTATTCTTAAATATAAATATATAATACTGGATGGTATGAGAAAAAATTTCAAAAAGTCAGTCATGAAGTCATATATTATTTTAATAATGCAGTTTATTCACAAAAAAAAAAAATTAAAACTGTTTGAAACTAAATTCATGGAATATATTTTTTGGATTAAATTTATGATTATGATAATTAATTTTTTTGTATATGAAAATATGACTTATTTATTGACTTTTCGTTAGGAGTGTGGACTGCACAGGAAATCTGACCTGCAAAAATTTGACAGAAAAGAACCAAAATTTCGGGTACCTGACACGACTTTCGGATAACCACACACACCTACTTTTTACAAATTTTTCTTTTCGTATCAAAAGTTATACCTATTTACATTTGAAAAAATCGAGAAATATAATATAAAACGTAAACTTAATGTCAAAATTACTAAAATTTCTTTCAATAAAAGTTATGCACAGTTAATGTAGATCAAAAGTACTCAAAAAATATATTTTTGCTGAAAATAATCTGTAAATCTCCAAAGCTGAAATTCATAGTGTTTAAAAAAAAGTCAATACTAATAAATTTAAAATTCCACGTTTTTGATAGTATACAAATTGGATTTTTGACAGCTAAATGTGTAAAATAAATAATATCTGGGCAGTAAAATTATGGAATGAAAGTTAAGAGTGTATGAAAAATATATATGTATATTATCAAACATTTGAAAAAAATTTGTGGCTTAGAAAAAAATTGTGATCAAAATAAGTCTTTACTTTATCTGAATTACGAAAATTAGAACTTTAAGTTTCTTTGAGAGAGTATAATGTCGAAATAAATATTTCTGGGCTATATAATTATTGTAAATTGAAATTTTTATCAGTTAAAAACTATAAAATTCGTAATATTCCAGCAAGTATAAAAATTAGAAAGAGCTCAAAAAAAATTGAAGTGAAATAAAATAAAATTTAAAAAATTGCCTTTCTGATGTTAAAAAATGTCAAAATATTGTTGAAAATCAATTTTAAATTCTTGTTAACATTTTTTTGTGGCCTATTATAAATTATTAATATTAGACAGCCTTAATAGCAACCATGAACAACCGCAAAAACATTCATTTTTAAAATACGAGTAGCTCAGGTACAAAAAACGTACAAAAATCGCAATTTTTTAGTTAAAATAAAAAAAATTTGCTGGCACCCGACGACAATTGCTTATTCGCAATTTTTTCGACTTTCTGAAGGTTTGAACTACCTACAAATCCGTCTCATATCGATGTTACTTCAGAAGAAAAAATTTATGTTTTTAGGTTCATAGCATAAACTCGCAGTTTCAAAATATATTATATTATAATCACATTTTTTTTCAAGTCATTTTTCTGAATGTAAGCATGCTTAAAATTGCAGCAAAGGCAAATAAAATCTTGAATTTTATTTTGCAAGACTCTATACAACTTGATAAAAACTATAGAAAAAAGTTAATTTTTTATTTTGATTAACTTTAAAATAATTATAGTAAGAAGAAAATACACGCGCCAAAAACGGAAAAATTTTACCGCTTTCGGTTAAAGCTAAGCTTTACGAGTTAAGGTTGACTTTAATAAAGTTAAAATAAAAAAATTAGGAAAATAAATAATATCAAGGACTTTTTTTTTTTAATTTTTATGGCAAAAATTTTTAGAGAAAATTTTGTGTAATTAATAGTTAATTAATGAATTAATAATACCTATATCAAATACTAAACATCGAGTAATAATGAATTTTCTAAAAATATAACTCTCATTGAAAAAAATTAGATATTACATCAAAAATTAAAAAAAAAAATAGTGTATTTTATTTTTTTTACATTTATGTATCAGCTCCGATAGATAATGTAATAATGAATTACCTAAATAAAGCTGGAACTTCCACGGAAAAATATTTTTTATTATAGGCCTTTCTTCTTTTTTTGTAAAATAAATTTTTTGGTAAAATTAATTTTGAAAGAAAAATTTTTGTAAAGTAAGCTATCAGATTCATAATGCATTTCCTAAAAACAGAACTCTCTTGGAAAAAAATTAGGGTTTGCATCCAAAAATTAAAAAGAAATATTAGTTGTTGCATCCAAATAAAAAAATAAATGTGACTTTATAGATTAAAAATAAAAAAATATAATATATATATAACAGAGAATATCCGCCAGCCTGACTGCCCGAGAGAGACGCGCCCCACTCTTTATGTATAAATCCAAATCCTCTCTGTGTGCATCATTTTTACTTTAAATGTTTACGCATATTGATATGTGTAGGGACTCTCACACGGATAACGTAATTTTATTTACTCTAAGCACATGTATTAGAATTATATAAAAAATAATTAACTAGTAAGTCATTATAAATAATGAGAAGTCTGAGTGAAGATAAAAATATATTAATCAGTAAAATAAAATATAAAATAAAAATAATTATTTTATAATTTATAATTACGGTAACTATTAATATATTTTTTAATAAAAGATTCCTTAAAAAATGAAAAATTACTTATATATTTGTTAAATATTTGTTAATTATTGTACACATCTTAACAAAAAATTGAATATATCAATAGTTAATTAGTTAAAAATATTCATTTTTTCTTTTGATTACCTAAATAGTAATTAGAATTAAATTTAAGGACACAATATTGGAAAGGACTGCCAAAAGAAAATTGCTAAATAATTATTGCAATTGTATCCCAATACTTACTGCAGATAATTGGAAAATGTCTGACAATAAAATTTTTACCACAGTTTAATTAAATGTTATCAATATTAATTTTAATAAACAATTATATTGAATATTTTATATTCAGTTTAAACATACCTACTTTAAAAAAATTTTAATTCCTATAATAAATAAATAATCGTCACTAAAAATAAATATCATTTTCTGTCATTATTTTTTAAAGCTATTGGTCAACGGTCATATTTGGTAAAAAAATAAAAAGTTCGACAAACAGGATAACATTTGTACATTATGCAAACTTTTTACATCCAGTATAAGATCCATTATTATAACAATATTCGAGAACTCTAATTCTGTGATGATCTTGCTGAAGTTATATAAGATTTCCAATAATGACCAAAGTTATAGTTCTTTATAATAAAGTAAAAAAATAACTTCATGATAGATGAATTTTTTTAAAAAATAAAAGTATTTAAAGTCCTTAAAACCGAATTATTCCAAGTCCCTAAGCCCAGATTTTTCAAAGTCCCTAAATTGAAATTATTTTGAATCTCATTCAGCCCCCCCCCTTAAACCGGACAAATTTGACCCCCCCCCTTAATTTTCAAGTTTTGAGGTACCCCCTCCCTATAAACATGTTCCATGTTAATAGTCTAACACTGAATTACAGTGGGGCGAGGGGGGAAATAATTACTAGCTCTCACCAGATTTGTTCTAATATATAGGTTTTTCGGGTCGCTGATTACGAATTTCGGAGCCCTATATTAAATAAACTCGAGATTCACCCTTAAATCAGCTAGAGTAGTGAATATAGCGAAAATACCTTTTTTCGGGGTTAGTTTTTGTTGATTTAGGAATAATGCCTTATCTTCTATAGAAATTACCTCAATATTCGTGATCAGCGACACAAAAAACCTATTCTAGACCAAACGTGGTGAGGGCTAGTATACAACCAAACCCGCATATTGAGTGGAGTATAATGCTTTACAAAAAAGAATATAACATAACTTTTTAATAGAAAAGAAAAAAGTGGTATAAAGTATCGGGGCCAAAGACTATTTTATTCTTTCTTTCATTTATGTGAGGCTTTTAAATGATGCTTTACATTTCAAAATATTAAAAAGATGTAATTAAATTTACAAATATATTAACAGTAAGTATTAATATTTTGCAGAATTTTTAATTTATTACAATTAATTCAATTAACCTAGTCAAGAAATCTATTTTAGAAAGGTTTTATCGAATTTTAAGTTTTCGTTATAGTTTTTCATTCATTCGTATAACGCGAATATAGTTTGGTTATAAGGGAATCAATTTCAGAGTGTTTTCGCAATAAAATCTAACCTAAAATTAGGAACTCATATTTTCAATAACTAATTTCCTTCGACTCACGTACTTTTAACCTAAAATTGCATGCTTTCACGTGTTTTCACGCTTATATTTCACGTGAAAACAGCGTGAATCAAATACAGAATAGGCCTGCAGCGTTAATTTGGAATTATTACATTTTACATTTTTTACATTTTCATGTAGTCACCTTGTATAAAAATTGAATGTTTGTTCATAAGTTCACTTTGTTTATTTTGTTGGTTATTAAACTATAATTAGTTATAAAACCGTAAAACCTTTATAATTATGCCGGAAAAATTTTTCCTTAGTTGTTTTTTAAATAAAATTAATTTATAATACTTTTCTTGAAATTAATTAAAATTATCTAATCAATATTTTTGTATGCCCAAAATATAAACAGAGTGAACTCGAAGACGAGAAACTTGATGTGAAAAAAATAAAAAATTAGAATTTACACAGAGTGAAAAAAATAAAAAATTAGAATATAATAATTCCAAATCAACGCTGGTGCTCTCTGAATTTACCAGCACTGATAATAGTCGGGGCCTAGGTGTAAAAAAAAGGCCAAACTTCTGAAAACCACGACCCTGGCTGACTTACGAAGAAATCTATGGGAATCTCTTCACATAGCCCTAAAGAAAATTGTATACAATGAATGCACTTGCGCTGGTAAAAATTGGGTGAAATTACCCACGATTCCCCCCCCCCTTAAGCCCTAAAATTTAAATTGATCTTTTTTTGTAAATTTAACGACCCCAAGTAGGTTTTTTGGGTCACTCAACAAAAATATGATATCGGTTTTTACCGATTGTGGGCAACAAAATCATTTTCGTTAAAACCCGATATCATATTCGTGTTCAGTGACTCAAAAAACCTACTAGGGGTCGTTAAAATTACAAAAAAAGATTTATTTAAAAATACCTAAAAATTAACCTGAAGTTGCCTATTATGGGCAACTAAATCATTTTCGTTATCACCCGATATCATATTCGTGTTCAGTGACCCAAAAAACCTACTAGGGGTTATTAAAATTATAAAAAAAAATCTATTTAAAAATACCCAAAAATTAACCTGAAATTGCCTATTGTGGGCATTTAAATCATTTTCAGTAAAACCCGATATCATATTCGTGTTCAGTGACCCAAAAAACCTACTAGGGGTTATTAAAATTACAAAAAAAGATCTATTTAAAAATAATAAAAATTAACCTGAAGTTGCCTATTGTGGGCATCTGAATCATTTTCGGTAAAACCCGATATCATATTCGTGTTCAGTGACCCAGAAAACCTACTAGGGGTCGTTAAAATTACAAAAAAAGATCTATTTAAAAATACCCAAAAATTAACCTGAAATTGCCTATTGTGGGCATCTGAATCATTTTCGGTAAAACCTGATATCATATTCGTGTTCAGTGACCCAAAAAACCTACTAGGGGTCGTTAAAATTACAAATAAAGATCTATTTAAAATTACCCAAAAATTAACCTAAAATTGCCTATTTTGGGCATCTGAATCATATTCGGTAAAACCCGATATCATATTCGTGTTCAGTGACCCAAAAAACCTACTAGGGGTCGTTAAAATTACAAAAACAGATCTATTTAAAAATACCCAAAAATTAACCTGAAATTGCCTATTATGGGCAACTAAATCATTTTCGTTATAACCCGATATCATATTCGTGTTCAGTGACCCAAAAACCTACTAGGGGTTATTAAAATTACAAAAAAAGATCTATTTAAAAATACCTAAAAATTAACCTGAAGTTGCCTATTGTGGGCATCTGAATCATTTTCGGTAAAACCCGATATCATATTCGTGTTCAGTGACCCAGAAAACCTACTAGGGGTCGTTAAAATTACAAAAAAAGATCTATTTAAAAATACCCAAAAATTAACCTGAAATTGCCTATTGTGGGCATCTGAATCATTTTCGGTAAAACCCGATATCATATTCGTGTTCAGTGACCCAAAAAACCTACTAGGGGTCGTTAAAATTACAAATAAAGATCTATTTAAAATTACCCAAAAATTAACCTAAAATTGCCTATTTTGGGGATCTGAATCATATTCGGTAAAACCCGATATCATATTCGTGTTCAGTGACCCAAAAAACCTACTAGGGGTCGTTAAAATGACAAAAAAAGATCTATTTAAAAATACCCAAAAATTAACCTGAAGTTGCCTATTGTGGGCAACTGAATCATTTTCGGTAAAACCCGATATCATATTCGTGTTCAGTGACCCAAAAAACCTACTAGGGGTCGTTAAAATTACAAAAAAAGATCTATTTAAAAATACCCAAAAATTAACCTGAAGTTGCCTATTGTGGGCAACTAAATCATTTTCGTTAAAACCCGATATCATCTTCGAGTTCAGTGACCCAAAAAACCTACTAGTGGTCGTTAAAATTACAAAAAAAGATCAATTTAAAATACCTAAAAATTAACCTGAAGTTGCCTATTGTGGGCAACTAAATCATTTTCGTTAAAACCCGATATCATCTTCGTGTTCAGTGACCCAAAAAACCTACTAGGGGTCGTTAAAATTACATAAAAAAGATCTTTTTAATAATACCTAAAAATTAACCTGAAGTTGCCTATTGTAGGCAACTGAATCATTTTCGGTAAAACTCGATATCATCTTCGTGTTCAGTGACCCAAAAAACCTACTAGGGGTCGTTAAAATTACAAAAAAAGATCTTTTTAAAAATACCTAAAAATTAACCTGAAGTTGCCTATTGTGGGCAATTCGGTAAAACCCGATATCATATTCGTGTAAATCGTTAAATAAATAATATTTTTTATTATTAAATAATTATCATAAATAAAAAATATAATTAATGATATAATAAGTATCACGAAAAAATAGACACATGCATAATATTAATATTTTTATAGTATAGAAATAATATAAAAATTGACGCGCGTCCGTAAAATTGGGATAACTTTGTTAAAAAAAAACGTAATTAAAAAATAAAATAATAGTGAAGATCCTGATGAAATTTTGAATATTATGGTCTAAGTTTTATATATATTCATAAAATCAATAAAGCGCAAACTAACTCACCTTAGATCATTTTCCTGCGGGGATATAACTTGAGTAAAGCATGCTAACGCATGCTTCACTCAGACTAATTATTACTAGTAAGTCATTATAAATAATGAGAAGTCTGAGTGAAGATTAAAATATATTAATGAGTAAAATAAAATATAAAATAAAAATAATTATTTTATAATTTATAATTACGGTAACTATTAATATATTTTTTATTAAAAGATTCCTTAAAAAATAAAAAATTTGTATACAGAAAATTCAAGCATGCCAAAAAGAAAAAGACAAAACAACAATTTACAACTAGCAAAATATGATAAGGATATGTCGAGTGATTCATATTAAAAGCAACTAAAGTAAATTACAAAAGGAAGTGAAAAAAATTGGAATTTTCGGTTCTTAGTTCTTTATAATAAAGTGAAAAAAATAACTTCATGATAGATGAATTTTTTTAAAAAACAAAATTATTCAAAGTCCCTAAAACCGAATTATTCCAAGTCCCTAAGCCCAGATTTTTCAAAGTCCCTAAATTGAAATTATTTTAAGTCTCATTCGACCCCCCCCCCCTTAAACCGGACAAATTTGACCCCCCCCCCCCTTAATTTTCAAGTTCTGAGGTACTCCCTCCCTATAAACATGTTCCATGTTAATAGTCTAACACTGAATTACAGTGGGGCGAGGGGGGGAATAGTTACTAGCTCTCACCAGATATGTTCTAATATATATAGGTTTCTTGGGTCGCTGATTACGAATTTCGGAGCCCTACATTAAATAAACTTGAGATTCACCCTTAAATCATCTAGAGTAATGAATATAGCGAAAATACCTTTCTTCGGGGTTAGTTATTGCTGATTTAGGAGTAAAGCCTTATCTTCTATAGAAATTACCTCAATAATCGTGATCAACGACCCAAAAAACCTATTCTAGACCAAACCTGGTGAGGGCTAGTATATCAACAAAACCCGCATATTGAGTGGAGTATAACGCTTTACAAAAAAGAATATAACATAATTTTTTAATAGAAAAGAAAAAAGTGCTATAAAGTATCGGGGCCAAAGACTATTTTATTCTTTATTTCATTTATGTGAGGCTTTTAAATGGTGCTTTACATTTTAAAATATTAAAAAGATGTAATTAAATTTACAAATATATTAACAGTAAATATTAATATTTTGCAGAATTTTTAATTTTTTACAATTAATTCAATTAACCCATTTACGCCCAAGCGGACGTAAACGGAAAGTCAAAAAATAAATAGGTTCCCGTATAGATAGAGGCTTTTAAATTACATGTCTATCGTAAAATTTCATGCTCTTACTGAATCTGAAGTCAGATTTTACTTACCACGCTTTTAAATTCTCCTAAAATAGGGATAAGGGGGGTGAAAAGGGGGCTAAAATAAAAATGACGGAAAAATCAATATAAAAAAAAAAAAATGATACCAAAAAACATTTAAATTTACTTATTTGTGCAAAAAACTTACATTTTTACTTACTTACATTTTTTAGGTTTATGAGATATTTAATTGAATTTCAACTCTTATATTGCAACTGGGGGTAGTTTTTCCCAAAAATTTCAAATATTGTTTTTTTAGTTCCAAATCGGTTCTAATAGGTAAATTTTACTCCTGATTCCATTTTTTGAATTTGTTTTGAGCTAAAACGCTTCTGTGAGCGTAAAAATAGGGCTTATCAGGGCTAAATGGAACCTATAGAATTTACTATTCTTATATTTACCTTTTAAGGGTAATTTTTAAGAGCACAGAAGCATTTTAGCTCAAAACAAATTCAAAAAATGGAATTATTAGTCAAATTTACCTATTGAACCGATTTGGAACTAAAAAAACAATATTTGATGTTTTTGGGAAAAATTACCCCTAGTTGCAATATCAGGGTTAAAATCCAATTAAATATCCCATAAACCTAAAAAATGTAAGTAAGTAAAAATGTAAGTTTTTTGCACAAATAAGTAAATTTAAATGTTTTTTGGTATCATTTTTTTTTTTTTTATATTGATTTTTCCGTCAATTTTATTTTAGCCCCTCTTTTGCCCCCCTTATCTCTATTTTTGGGGCATTTAAAAGGGTTGTAAGTAAAATCTTACTTCAGATTAGGTAAGAGCATGAAATTTAATATAGACATGTAATTTAAAAGCCTCTATCTATACAGGAACCTATTTTTTTTTTTGACTTTCCGTTAACGTCCGCTTGGGCGTAAATGGGTTAACCTAGTCGAGAAATCTATTTTAGAAAGGTTTTATCGAATTTTAAGTTTTCGTTATATAGTTGTTCATTCATTCGTATAACGCGAATAAAGTTCGGTTATAAGGGAATCAATTTCAGAGTGTTTTCACAATAAAATCTAACCTAAAATTAGGAACTCACATTTTCAATTACTAATTTCCTTCGACTCACGTACTTTTAACCTAAAATTGCATGCTTTCACGTGAAAACAGCGTGAATCAAATACAGAATAGGCCTGCAGCGTTGATTTGGAATTATTACATTTTACATTTTTTACATTTTCATGTAGTCACCTTGTATAAAAATTGAATAATTGTTTACAAGTTCACTTTGTTTATTTTGTTGGTTAATAAACTATAATTAGTTATAAAACCGTAAAACCTTTATAATTATGCCGGAAAAATTTTTCATTAGTTGCTTTTTAAATAAAAATTAATTTATAATACTTTTCTTGAAATTAATTAATATTATCTAATCAATATTTTCGTATGCCCAAAATATAAACAGAGTGAACTCGGTGACGAGAAATTCGATTTTTACACAGTGAAAAAAATAAAAAATTATTAATAATTCCAAATCAACGCTGGTGCTCTCTGAATTTACCAGCACTGATAATAGTCGGGGCCTAGGTGTAAAAAAAGGCCAAACCTCTGAAAACCACGACCCTGGCTGACTTACGATGAAACGTATGGGAATCTCTTCAGATAGGCCTAAAGAACATTGTATACAATGAATAAACTTGCGCTGGTGAAAATTGGGTGAAATTACCCCCAATTTCCCCCTCCCCTTAAGCCCTAAAATTTAAATTGATCTTTTTTTGTAAATTTAACGACCCCTAGTAGGTTTTTTGGCTCACTGAACACGAATATGATATCGGTTTTTACTGAAAATGATTCAGTTGTCCACAATAGGCAACTTCAGGTTAATTTTTGGGTATTTTTAAATAGATCTTTTTTAGTAATTTTAACGACCCCCAATAGGTTTTTTGGGTCACTGAACACGAATATGATATCGGTTTTTACAGAAAATGATTCAGTTGCCCACATTAGGCAACTTCAGGTTAATTTTTGGGTATTTTTAAATAGATCTTTTCTTGTATATTTAACGACCCCCAGTAGGTTTTTTGGGTCACTGATCACGAATGTGATATCGGTTTTCATTAAAAATGCTTGAGGTGCCCACAATCGGCAACTTCAGGCGTTTTCCTTCACTTTAACGACCCTTAGTAGGTTTTTTTGGTCGCAAAATCCTAATTTCATGCAGAAAATTATATTTAAGGGTTGCAACCCCCGGATTTTAAAGAAAGCACTAAAAAATGTCTCGTTCTTAATAAATCTCATCAGCATAAAGATTGACCTGTGATGCGAAGGTACGACTTTTTCATATTTACTTTTGTGTTCATCTGCAAGTTTACAAAATGCATCCATAACTCTGTATGCAGCTTTTAACTAAAATTAAAACAAAAAAAAAGAACTTATATAATTAATAAAACTTCAAAATGAATAAATTTGATTTTTATTTGACTTTTTCTTTACGTATTAAAAAATATTAAGGTTGAATCAAGTGGATAATAATTTCATTTTTTTATTTAAAATTTCTGGAAATCTAAACTTCTGGAATCTTTAATTCTAATAGGAATTTATCAAGTTATATGTCCCTTAGAATTTTTTAAAAAAATTTTGTAAAATTATTGACAGCAGACGGAGACATTAGAGCTTGAAATTTCGTTTATTTTTCAGCTACTAAATTAATCAAGACTTTTTTACAAAGCTTCTAATTTTAAAAATCTGTGAATATAATATTTAGGACATTATTTAGCATCGATTCACTGAAAAAATTTCATTTTCTAACAATAATTTAAAATACTAGATACAGATAAAGAGTGACCCAAAAAACTAAAGGTCGTTAAAATTACAAAAAAAGATCTATTTAAAAATTCCCAAAAATTAACCTGAAGTTGCCAATTGTGGGCAACTTAATCATTTTCGTTAAAACCCGATATCATATTCGTGATCAGTGACCCAGAAAACCTACTAGGGGTCATAAAATTACAAAAAAAGATCTATTTAAAAATACCTAAAAATTAACCTGAAGTTGCCTATTGTGGGCAACTGAATCATTTTCGTTAAAACGCGATATCATATTCGTGTTCAGTGAGCCAAAAAACCTACTAGGGATCGTTAAAATTACAAAAAAAAGATCTATTTAAAAATACCCATAGATTAACCTGAAGTTGCCTATTGTAGGCAACTGAATCATTTTCGGTAAAACCCGATATCATATTCGTGTTCAGTGACCCAAAAAACCTACTAGTGGTCGTTAATATTACAAAAAAGATCTATTTAAAAATACCCAAAAATTAACCTGAAGTTGCCTATTGTGGGCAACTGAATCATTTTCGGTAAAACCCGATATCATATTCGTGTTCAGTGACCCAAAAAACCTACTAGTGATCGTTAATATTAAAAAAAAAGATCTATTTAAAAATACCCAAAAATTAACCTGAAGTTGCCTATTAGGGGCAACTAAATCATTTTCGTTAATACCCGATAACATATTCGTGTTCAGTGACTCAAAAAACCTACTAGGGATCGTTAAAATTACAAAAAAAGATCTATTTAAAAATAACTAAAAATTAACCTGAAGTTGCCTATTAGGGGCAACTAAATCATTTTCGTTAAAACCCGATAACATATTCGTGTTCAGTGACTCAAAAAACCTACTAGGGATCGTTAAAATTACAAAAAAAGATCTATTTAAAAATAACTAAAAATTAACCTGAAGTTGCCTATTGTGGGCAACTAAATCATTTTCGTTTAAACCCGATATCATATTTGTGTTCAGTGACCTAAAAAACCTGCTAGGGGTCGTTAAAATTACAAAAAAAGATCTATTTAAAAATACCCAAAAATTAACCTGAAGTTGCCTATTATGGGCAACTAAATCATTTTCGTTATAACCCGATATCATATTCGTGTTCAGTGACCCAAAAAACCTACTAGTGGTCGCTAATATTACAAAAAAGATCTATTTAAAAATACCCAAAAATTAACCTGAAGTTGCCTATTGTGGGCAACTGAATCATTTTCGGTAAAACCCGATATCATATTCGTGTTCAGTGACCCAAAAAACCTACTAGGGATCGTTAAAATTACAAAAAAAGATCTATTTAAAAATAACTAAAAATTAACCTGAAGTTGCCTATTGTGGGCAACTAAATCATTTTCGTTAAAACCCGATATCATATTCGTGTTCAGCGACCCAAAAAATCTTATAGGGGACGTTAAAATTACAAAAAAAGATCTATTTAAAAATACCTAAAAATTAACCTGAAGTTGCCTAATGTGGGCAACTGAATCATTTTCGGTAAAACCCGATATCATATTCGTGTTCAGTGACCCAAAAAACCTACTAGGGATCGTTAAAATTACAAAAAAAGATCTATTTAAAAATACCCAAAAATTAACCTGAAGTTGCCTATTGTGGGCAACTGAATCATTTTCGGTAAAACCCGATATCATATTCGTGTTCAGTGACCCAAAAAACCTACTAGTGATCGTTAATATTAAAAAAAAAGATCTATTTAAAAATACCCAAAAATTAACCTGAAGTTGCCTATTAGGGGCAACTAAATCATTTTCGTTAATACCCGATAACATATTCGTGTTCAGTGACTCAAAAAACCTACTAGGGATCGTTAAAATTACAAAAAAAGATCTATTTAAAAATAACTAAAAATTAACCTGAAGTTGCCTATTAGGGGCAACTAAATCATTTTCGTTAAAACCCGATAACATATTCGTGTTCAGTGACTCAAAAAACCTACTAGGGACCGTTAAAATTACAAAAAAAGATCTATTTAAAAATAACTAAAAATTAACCTGAAGTTGCCTATTGTGGGCAACTAAATCATTTTCGTTAAAACCCGATATCATATTTGTGTTCAGTGACCCAAAAAACCTACTAGTGGTCGCTAATATTACAAAAAAGATCTATTTAAAAATACCCAAAAATTAACCTGAAGTTGCCTATTGTGGGCAACTGAATCATTTTCGGTAAAACCCGATATCATATTCGTGTTCAGTGACCCAAAAAACCTACTAGGGATCGTTAAAATTACAAAAAAAGATCTATTACGGCGTCCGATAGGACGCGCGACTAAGTTAAGTCAACTTAGAAGCACTAATATACAGGAATTTTAAGTTTCTCTCTCTATATTAGCTTTCTCTCTCTAATTTGACATCGAATATTTATCGAATATGTCGAATTTCGATTTTTTTATCGAATTACGATTTTTTTATCGAATTTCGATCTTTTTGATCGAATTTCGATTTTTTTGTCGAAGATCGGCGTATCTCCTAAAATAAATATAATAATAATATTCATAAAATCTTTATGCCCTTATTTAATTTTTAATTATAATATACACATTGTGTATGTATATCTAAATTATTATTGTTTAATATTTCCAGTTTATTATTAGGTGTCAGCAATAAATAAAAAAAGTAAATAATTAAATGAACAATTTTTTTCTTTTAAGTTTTTAGCTTTTAACTAAGGGTTTCAAAAATATAATTCAGTTCGGCTTTACATTTACAGTCTTATGTGAATCAAAAAATCCATGACTCGTGTTGTGTTTGTTCTTACAATGAATGTTCTGCAGTTTAAAAATTCATTAATTGCAGCAAAACAAGTAATAAGTATCTTAGACAGACAAGAAACATTTGGTGTATAATAGCTAAATAACCATCTCTTTTTTTTATATGTGTCCAGCATGCATCTGTCAGTTATAGCAGAAAAAAGCACATAAATAAAATAAAAAAATAAATGAAAAATTTTTTCTTTTAGGTTAGAGTTTTTAATTCAGGCTTTCAAGCATATAATATAGTTCGGCTTTATATTAACATTCTCATGTATTACTTAAGTTTCAAGAAATCCATTGCTGGAGCAGTGTTCATTCTTACGATGAATGTTCTGCAGTTTAAGAACTCATTAATTGCAGAAAACAAGTAATCAATATCTAAGATTGACAAGAATCATATGGTGTAATAGCTGATTCCTTTTGAAACCAGAACATTGATTGTAAGAACAAAGCTACTACTCCAGTAATGGATTTCTTGATAGTTAAGTAATATTTTTATTTTTTAAATGATGAAATAACTATCTCTTTTTTTTTAGGTATATGTCTAGCATGCAAATCAGTCAGCAATAAATAAAAAAAGTAAATAATTAAATGAACAATTTTTTTCTTTCAAGTTTTTAGCTTTTAACTAAGGGTTTCAAAAACATAATTCAGTTCGGCTTTACATTTACAGTCTCATGTGTATCAAAAAATCCATGACTCGTGTTGTGTTTGTTCTTACAATGAATGTTCTGCAGTTTAAAAATTCATTAATTGCAGCAAAACAAGTAATAAGTATCTTAGACAGACAAGAAACATTTGGTGTATAATAGCTAAATAACCATCTCTTTTTTTTATATGTGTCCAGCATGCATCTGTCAGTTATAGCAGAAAAAAGCACATAAATAAAATAAAAAAATAAATGAAAAATTTTTTCTTTTAGGTTAGAGTTTTTAATTCAGGCTTTCAAGCATATAATATAGTTCGGCTTTATATTAACATTCTCATGTATTACTTAAGTTTCAAGAAATCCATTGCTGGAGCAGTGTTCATTCTTACGATGAATGTTCTGCAGTTTAAGAACTCATTAATTGCAGAAAACAAGTAATCAATATCTAAGATTGACAAGAATCATATGGTGTAATAGCTGATTCCTTTTGAAACCAGAACATTGATTGTAAGAACAAAGCTACTACTCCAGTAATGGATTTCTTGATAGTTAAGTAATATTTTTATTTTTTTAAATGATGAAATAACTATCTCTTTTTTTTTAGGTATATGTCTAGCATGCAAATCAGTCAGCAATAAATAAAAAAAGTAAATAATTAAATGAACAATTTTTTTCTTTCAAGTTTTTAGCTTTTAACTAAGGGTTTCAAAAACATAATTCAGTTCGGCTTTACATTTACAGTCTCATGTGTATCAAAAAATCCATGACTCGTGTTGTGTTTATTCTTACAATGAATGTTCTGCAGTTTAAAAATTCATTAATTGCAGCAAAACAAGTAATAAGTATCTTAGACAGACAAGAAACATTTGGTGTATAATAGCTAAATAACCATCTCTTTTTTTTATATGTGTCCAGCATGCATCTGTCAGTTATAGCAGAAAAAAGCACATAAATAAAATAAAAAAATAAATGAAAAATTTTTTCTTTTAGGTTAGAGTTTTTAATTCAGGCTTTCAAGCATATAATATAGTTCGGCTTTATATTAACATTCTCATGTATTACTTAAGTTTCAAGAAATCCATTGCTGGAGCAGTGTTCATTCTTACGATGAATGTTCTGCAGTTTAAGAACTCATTAATTGCAGAAAACAAGTAATCAATATCTAAGATTGACAAGAATCATATGGTGTAATAGCTGATTCCTTTTGAAACCAGAACATTGATTGTAAGAACAAAGCTACTACTCCAGTAATGGATTTCTTGATAGTTAAGTAATATTTTTATTTTTTAAATGATGAAATAACTATCTCTTTTTTTTTAGGTATATGTCTAGCATGCAAATCAGTCAGCAATAAATAAAAAAAGTAAATAATTAAATGAACAATTTTTTTCTTTCAAGTTTTTAGCTTTTAACTAAGGGTTTCAAAAACATAATTCAGTTCGGCTTTACATTTACAGTCTCATGTGTATCAAAAAATCCATGACTCGTGTTGTGTTTGTTCTTACAATGAATGTTCTGCAGTTTAAAAACTCATTAATTGCAGCAAAACAAGTAATAAGTATCTTAGACAGACAAGAAACATTTGGTGTATAATAGCTAAATAACCATCTCTTTTTTTTATATGTGTCCAGCATGCATCTGTCAGTTATAGCAGAAAAAAGCACATAAATAAAATAAAAAAATAAATGAAAAATTTTTTCTTTTAGGTTAGAGTTTTTAATTCAGGCTTTCAAGCATATAATATAGTTCGGCTTTATATTAACATTCTCATGTATTACTTAAGTTTCAAGAAATCCATTGCTGGAGCAGTGTTCATTCTTACGATGAATGTTCTGCAGTTTAAGAACTCATTAATTGCAGAAAACAAGTAATCAATATCTAAGATTGACAAGAATCAGGTGTAATAGCTGATTCCTTTTGAAACCAGAACATTGATCGTAAGAACAAAGCGACTACTCCAGTAATGGATTTCTTGATGGTTGAGTAAAACTTGAATAAAAAATATTATTCGCATTCATTCATTTTTTTTTTTAAATAATAAAAAAGCTATCTCTTTTTTTTCATATGTCTGGCATACATCTTTCTATTAAAGTAGACAACAATACATAAAAAAATAAAATAAATAAATAAACAATTTTTTCTTATAAGTTTTTAAATTTTAACTAAGGGATTCAAAAATATAATTCAGTTCGTCATATTCGCAGTCTCATGTATTACCTAAGTATCAAGAAATCCATGTGTTTGTTCTTACAATCAATGTTCTGGAGTTCAAAAGGAATTAGCTATTACACCAAATGTTTCTTGTCTGTCTATAAGATAAGATATTACAACATATGATTCTTGTCAGTTTTAGATATTGATTAATTGTTTCCTGCAATTAATGAGTTTTTAAACTGCAGAACATTCATCGCAAGAAAAAACACTGCTCCAGCAATTGATTTCATGATACTTAAGTAATACATGAGAATGTAAATATAAAGCCAAACTTAATTATAAGTTTGAAAGCCACAATTAAAAACTCAAATTTAAAAGAAAAAAATTGTTCATTTATTTATTTTTGTATGTGTCTTTTTCAACTATAACTGACAGATGCATCCTAGGCATATAAAAAAAAAGAGATGGTTGTGTCATTATTTAAAGAAAATAAATAAATAAATTAAGAGTTTTTGTCTTTAAGTAGAGTGTCTCTAAGTTTTTAGTTTATAATTAATAAAGCATTCAAAAATATATTTCAGCTCAGCTTTATATTTGTAGTTTCATGTATTACTTAAGTATCAAGCATGACTCGTATTGTGTTTGTTCTTACGATCAATGTTCTGGAGTTCGAATCAGCTATTACACCATTTTAAACGGCAGAACATTAATAAACACAATAAACATACTTAAAGCCGGACTGAATTATATTTTTGAATCCCTTAGTTAAAAGCTAACAACTTAAAAGAAAAAAATTGTTAGTAAGGGGTATAGAGTAAAATACATGTTGACTATATGAAAGAACCTCATCATAAATTTTACTATGGAGTAAAATGATCTCGGCTGTCCTATATTGTATGAAAAAACGAAAAATTTCACTCTATAGTATTTTCATTTTTGTCAGTTTTTTGCACTGAAAAAGGTTTAAAACAGTTAAAAACCTAAATATTTCATTTAGTATATAGTTCATTGAGTCAGTGGAATCAAAATAATCTGATATTAATGGATTTAAGTAGGTTTTTGATTGAATTTTTAGAAATGTTGGCTTTATTCCAAAAAGCCATTTGAATCAGTTAAAATTCTTTATAAACCAAGTTTTCTAACAAAAATAATTTTGATGGACCTGGATTTTCTTAACAATTTTTATTTTTCCAAAAATCGAAAGAGTATATATGGAAAATTGTCAGATTTTTTTTCTTCAAATTTTTCGTTGTTTGATACCGAAAAAGGTTTGAAACAGTTAAAAACTTAAATCAATATGGTTTATCAGGTCAGAAGCTCAAAAAACCTAGCATAATTGGATTTAAGTAAGTTTGAAAATTTTTGTAGTTTCAGAAATTTTGGCTTTATTTGCACAAAACAATTTGAATTGGTTAAAATTCATTATAAACCAAGTTTTCTAATAAAAAAAGTATGCTATTGAAATGGGTGAACTGGATTTTTTTTGACAATTTTTATTTTGCAAAAATCAAAAGGGGTATATGGAAAAATTTCCGATTTTTTTTTTCTTCAAATTTTCCGTTGTTTGATGCCGAAAAACGTTTGAAACAATTAAAAACTTAAATCAATATGCTTCACTGTGTCAGAGAGCCCAAAAAACCTGACATAAATGGATTTAATTGAGCTTGAAAATTTTTGGATTTTTAGAAAATTTGGCTTTATTTGCATAAAACAATTTGTATTGGTTAAAATTCATTATAAGTAAACCTAATATAACTTTATTTTGGGCCATAAATGTTGTGAGATGAAATATATGGCCTAAGCTAAGTAAATTTTTATTTCAGCAAAATTATAAATTCCTAATAAATATATAATAACTTTTGGGCCATAAACGTTGTGAGATGAAATTATATGGCCTAAGCTAAGTAAAAATATTTAATTTCAGTAAAAATACATTTCAAAATACTGATACTGATTAAATTAATGTTTTTAAAACTTTAATAAATTAAAGCCTTTAAATTTAAATCTCGTTATAACATAAACAAAAATTAATGACAAACTCACATTTTAGTAATGTATTATACGTATGTGTATATTTAAAAATTTTATATATATGTGTCACACTTCCTATAACTATATTAAAATAATCGGCACTTAAGAAAAAAATTGTAATCCGAATCTAATAAAATATCCAACGTACTTTAAATTTTAGACTTTAATAAAAAAATAAAATAAAAATAGTCTCAGTTTTACATCAGACTCAGTGATATGAGTGTATAAATATTATACACACAAAAATTGTTAAATCGGTAAATGAACATACATATATTGTAAATTTTAATATTGTGAGAAAAAAATTTTTTTAATTTTTATTAATTATGTAATTTTAGCTTGATAAGGTCAACAAATCAGTTGACGAAACGTCGCTTTAACAACAGCAATAAAAAAATTTTGTAAACTATACATAAATTTTTTCATTTTATTCCATTTGGTCAATAAATTCAAAAAATATTCTATAATTAAAACTAAGTTAAGTCTTGTTGTTTCCTAATCACAAGTTATATTATAACTTTTGGGCCATAAATGTTGTAAGATGAAATTATATGGCCTAAGCTAAGTAAAATTTTAATTTAAGCAAAGTATAAATTCCTAATAATAAATATATTATAACTTTTGGGCCATAAATGTTGTGAGATGAAATTAAATGGCCTAAGCTAAGCGAATTTTTATTTCAGCAAAAGTTTACAGTAAACAGATAATTTTTCTTATTCAGCTTTTTCACATTGAGCTCACAGGCTGTACTATAAATATAATTAGCTTATATTATAACAATTTATTATCTTCAGAAACTGCTTAACTTGCCAGGCCCCTAAATAACCATTTTATCGGTGGAAAATTAAAATAAAATTAAAGAAATCGTTTTTATAGATTTATGCTTGATTTAGATGTATGCAAAATAATTATTATTTGGATAAAGTTATTATGGGGGTAACTACTTTTCAGTTACTGGTCATAGTAACTACGTTTTGGTTAATTGGTTTAATTTCCTTCTTTCACTCATAATCCTCTTCTAAAAAAAATGTCGATTTAAAAAAAAGGTATTTCGTGGAAGATCACGTTAATGAATATTTTTACTACTCATCTATGGCTTAAATTTTGTTTTTAATGCAAACCATAAATTTGTTTATAATCTTTAAAGTCATATTTAAAGAACTTTGTTTTATAATGAAAAATCATTTTCATAGACAAGATTTTTACTTTAGATGATATTCTTACAATATGTTTTTAATATATTCTTACAATTTTTAAAAAATTTACAATTTATTTAATACTTTTATAAAATAAAATTTTAATTCTTTTTACAACAAGTTAAAAGAAGACTATTTCATTAAAATTTCCCATTAGCTTCATTAAAAAAAATATCAAAGATAGATGTTTACAATAAATATAGGCCCATGATAACCTATAAAGAAAATAGAAAAATTCAAATTTGAAAACAAGCAATTTGATTGGTTGACAAACTGTTGACACAAGATGGCGATCTCCATAAAGAGCCCATAAACTTTTTTACAATAGATAATTATTGATACAATGCATTCACGCTGTTTACTGGTTTTTTAGGGGCCTGGCAAGTTAAGCAGTTTCTGAAGATAATAAATTGTTATAATATAAGCTAATTATATTTATAGTACAGCCTGTGAGCTCAATGTGAAAAAGCTGAATAAGAAAAATTATCTGTTTACTGTAAACTTTTGCTGAAATAAAAATTCGCTTAGCTTAGGCCATTTAATTTCATCTCACAACATTTATGGCCCAAAAGTTATAATATATTTATTATTAGGAATTTATACTTTGCTTAAATTAAAATTTTACTTAGCTTAGGCCATATAATTTCATCTTACAACATTTATGGCCCAAAAGTTATAATATAACTTGTGATTAGGAAACAACAAGACTTAACTTAGTTTTAATTATACTTTAATTTATTAAAGTTTTAAAAACATTAATTTAATCAGTATCAGTATTTTGAAATGTATTTTTACTGAAATTAAATATTTTTACTTAGCTTAGGCCATATAATTTCATCTCACAACGTTTATGGCCCAAAAGTTATTATATATTTATTAGGAATTTATAATTTTGCTGAAATAAAAATTTACTTAGCTTAGGCCATATATTTTTAAAAATAACTAAAAATTAACCTGAAGTTGCCTATTGTGGGCAACTAAATCATTTTCGTTAAAACCCGATATCATATTCGTGTTCAGCGACCCAAAAAATCTTATAGGGGACGTTAAAATTACAAAAAAAGATCTATTTAAAAATAACTAAAAATTAACCTGAAGTTGCCTATTGTGGGCAACTGAATCATTTTCGGTAAAACCCGATATCATATTTGTGTTCAGTGACCCAAAAAACCTACTAGGGGTCGCTAAATTTACAAAAAAATATCAATTTAAATTTTAATAACGAAAAAATAAACACATGCATAATATTAACATTTTTATAGTATAGAAATAATATAAAAATTGACGCGCGTCCGTAAAATTGGGATAACTTTGTTAAAAAAAAACGTAATTAAAAAATAAAATAATAGTGAAGATCCTGATGAAATTTTGAATATTATGGTCTAAGTTTTATATATATTCATAAAATCAATAAAGCGCAAACTAACTCACCTTAGATCATTTTCCTGCGGGGATATAACTTGAGTAAAGCATGCTAACGCATGCTTCACTCAGACTAATTATAGAAACATTTTTTATTAAAATAATTTTATATTATATGATTATATAATTATATAATTATTATCACTTAATTAATAAGATATCATTCTCCTTCATTTTAATAATAAAAATGTTTCTACAGTTCATTCTTTTTTTATATTTCTATAGTATTCAATCGTATAGCTCCGTTATTCAGTCAGTTTTTAATTTTCTATAGTATTTAATGGTCTATGGTTTTCAATCGTATAACACGTCTATAGTTTTCTATAGTATAGTTCCGTCAGGGTATTAAATTTAGCAGAATATACTCCACTTATATGTTTTCAAATTTCGTCTTGTTTTACAGAAATGTTTAAATTTCAATTGTTTTTATGCAATAATAGCATTAAATTATTAGTATTGAATTTAGCAAAATATACCCAACTTAAATGATTTCGAATATTGTCCTGTTTTATAGAAATCTTGTAATTTCAAATATTTTTCTGCAATGATAGCATTGAAATACTAGTATTGAATTTAACAGAAATTATATCCCACTTTGATATTTTTTTCGTTAACAACTCAAAAAGATAAACTCATATTGATTGTTCACAATTTGAAAAACATCTAAAACTTTCAATATATATGGTCGGGTGTTATAAACATGAAAGAGCTTATATAATTTCAGTATATAAGAAAATGGATATCGCCTGTCTTAAACATGAAAAAATAAAAATTTCGATAAAATATATCGTATAGATAAATTTAAATTGTTTGTCCACAATTTAAAAAACTTTTAAAAATTTTAATATATATTTTCGGGTGTATTATAGCAGAAATTATACGCTATTCTATATTTATTTTGAATAGTGTCCTGTTTTATATAAAAGTTGTAATTTAAAATGTTTTTATGCAGTGATAGCATAGAAATATTTTTATTGACTTTAGAAGAAACTATATGCTGTTCTAAATTTTTTTCGATTAGTTTCCTGTTTTATATAAAAGTTGTAATTTCAAATATTTTTATGCAATGATTGCATTGAAATATTTTTATTGACGTGCGAAAAGAAAAAAAAAAAAAAAAAAAAAAAAAGAAACTATACACCGTTTAAAATTTTTTTCTAATAGTATTCGGTTTTATATAAAAGTTGGAATTTCAAATATTTTTATGCAATGATTGCATTGAAATATTTTTGTAATTTTAAATATTTTTACGCAATGCATGATAGCATTGAAATTTTTTTATTGACTTTAGCAGAAATTATACGCCATTTAAAATTTTTTTCTAATAGTGTCCTGTTTTATATGAAAATTGTATTTTTAAATATTTTTATACAATGATTGCATTGAAATATTTTTGTAATTTCAAATATATTTTGCAATGATAGCATTGAAATTTTTTTATTGACTTTAGCAGAAATTTTACACCATTCTAAATTTTTTTTTAATAGTCTCCTGTTTTATACAAAATTTGTAATTATAAATATTTTTATGCAATGATAGCATTGAAATTTTTTTATTGATTTTAGCAGAAACTATACGCCATTTAAAATTTTTTCTAATAGTATTCTGTTTTATTTAAAAGTTGGAATTTCAAATATTTTTATGCAATGATAGCATTGAAATTATTTTATTGACTTTAGCAGAAACTATACGCCATTATAAATTTTTTTTTAATAGTCATACATTTTTCTGCAATGATAGAATTGAAATTTTTTTATTTACTTTAGCAGAAATTATACGCCATTTTAAATTTTTTTCTAATAGTGTGAGTTTTATATGAAAATCGTATTTTTAAATATTTTTATGCAATGATTGCATTGAAATATTTTTATTGACTTTAGCGGAAACTATAGACCATTATAAATTTTTTTTTAATAGTCTATATATTTTATTTTGTTTTTTATATTAAAAAATGGATCTCAGCTGTCCTAAATATGAAAAAATAAAAAATTGAAAAAATTAGACTCTAAGTCGTTTTTTTGATATTTCTCTTTAATGAAAGAATAAAATAAAAAAAAATAAAAAAATGGCATTAGAAAAGTGTTTAATAAATACAAAGCAGCTTGGTTTTTACGTTTTGGTACAGTACATTTCAAGATCTGAAGTGATGAAAATGACCACTCTTTAATTTTTTAAATTTTGAAGTTCTTAGCTTCAAACAGTTGTAACTCTGAACCATGAGCTTAAATTTAAAAAAAAAAAAATTTAAATCGATAGCATTTTTTCCAAGGAATAATTTGCACTAAAGCTCTTCTCAAAAAACCTCTTAGATCCTGATAAAAATCAGTTTTAGTGAAAAAAATGAAATTATTTTGCGTTTTCGAGTTTCGACCACTAACTTCTGATATTGATTTCTCGAAATCATTTTAATATTTTTTAAAAATTAAAAAAGGCTCTGGAGATATTTCTTTAAAGATTACCTTAAAACCACTTTCATGTATTTTTGTCCGTACAATTCTTCATACATGCGTGTTCAATAAAATCAAAAATAGTCAATTTTTTCAATTATTTCATTTTAATATATACTAGAATAGCCGCGCGCCTAGCGCGCGCAGAATAATGACTTTTTAAAATGATTTCCTAATCAAAATTTATTTATTTGAAATAAAATTTATAATACCAGAAACTGTTTTAAAATATTATATTCTACGGATGTATACCTACTATTAGGGGTGTGCAGTGATCCGAAAGTCGGGTTGGGTCGGGTACTCTAAATTTCGGTCTTTTTTGTCAAATTTTTGCAGGTTAGATTTCGTGTGAAGCCAAAAACTTCCCGGTAATGGTGCATTTTTGAATGGAAAGCTTCCATGGATGAGGTATCCCGAATTTGACCCAACTCGAAGCAAAAAACCCAAAATTTCGGGCACCCGACCCGACTTTTAGATAACCGCATACCCCTAATATCTATTGATAAAATACTAACATTTTTTTCTATGAGCAATTTTTAATTTTAACAAACTAATTTTTAAATACAGTATTTTATAAGTATTTAAAAATTTATTAAGAGACCTTTTTTAATCAAATTTTATCTCGAAAATCGAATCTAATTTTTATAAGGCTGTTCCAAATTAACCCATTTTGAATCCAATAATTTAATTCACCAGAAATAGTTATTTTGAATTATCAGAATATGCCTCTCTGAAATCCAGTATTACTCTGAAAGGTTGCCTTTACATAAATTTAATTCTGAAATTCCTTAATTGATATTATTTCTTAAGTACCTAACTGAAATTCGTCGCTAAGACTGATTGAATGTTTAAATCTCCAAATCCAGATTATTTTAAGTCCCTTACTTGAAACTATTTTATTGCTCTGAATTTAAATTATTCTTCATTTCCAACCCGAATTATTTTTAGTCCCTAAATCAAATAGTTCTTATAAATCCATTCACCCTTGAGCCTTTTTCTCTCCATCAACTCCCAGCTTCACCATTATATCGTAAAATAAATCATTTTTTTGCAACATATTTTGATGTTGGTATTTGAGTAAAAATAATAGAATAGAGTCAAGTACTTGGTCAATTATCCATTAATTTATAATTTCCGACCTTTCCCTATTTCAACAAAAAATTGGAGCTGTGAAACGGCTATTTTTATAACTTTAGAGCTTTATTTAGGGCTTGAATTGAAAACAAACAATATTAACCTATCCTCTGTATTAAATATTTTAATAGTTAAAATAATTGTTAAAATGGCTATATTTTAAATAGAATATAGTTATTTGTTTTACTTATTTTCAATTCAAGTATGATCTAAAGTTATAAATTCGCCTTTCCACAGCTCTTATTTACTTTTTCAGTGGGGAAGGCCCGACTCAATAACAAATATTCATTAATTGTTTAAAATTTTTTCATTATTTCAATGTCTTTTTTTACAATAGTAAATTTTTCGGGTTTTTAAAAAGCATAATTTTAATTTTTTTGTCTTTTTTTTTTTAAACAAGTAAATATTTTACAAATAAAACAAGCTTCAATTCTAACCTCTTTTTTAGGCTTTCTTGTGTTTATACACATATTTATAAATAAATATATTTATTTATAAAAAAAATAAATAACATAACCATTAATTTTATTCATTTACATTTTTTATATAAACATTAAACAATATTATTTAATAATCATATCTGGTTATTAATCTTTTGATTTTTTAAAATAAAATTAAATTTTTATATGAATATTTGATAATATTGATAATAAATCGAAATTTTAAATAAATTCAAATTTAATCGAATAATCGATTTTATTTCGGCCAATCAGAAGGCGAATAAAATCTGTGAATAGAACAACTTCAGTTCATCCATCTCTTTTCAATAAAGGGATAGGATTTTGTTACATAGTCTATGCGCCAGCTATACTAATAACGCACAAAAAATAAATTTTTCAAAACATTATTAGTATTTTATTTTTATTGAAAATAAATTAAAAATTTTAATGTATAATTAGAAAAGCAAAAAAATTAAAAATTATATTGAAAAAGAACAATGATACAAAGAATCCAATTAATTACTAAAATGATAAACCTTGCGTTGCTTGATTCGGAAAATTTTACGGATGGATTGGATTATGTTAAAAGTCTTATAAATAAAAATTTTAGAAACAGTAGTAAATGTAAAACCTTTTTAAACTATTTTATTAAAGAACGGCAACTTAGAGTTAAACCAGGTACCTTCTGTGTCAACGATGTTATTGATAGGACGAACTACCTCGTGAGCTACTATCGCACTTTAAATCTGAGACTCAATAAATCACCACAAGTTGAAAAATTAATAAATAAGTAAATAATACTTGAATATTAATTAAGAAAAATAAATATTTTAAATAAATTTTTATTCAAAACATTCACAGCTCCCATATATATATATAAATTTAATTTTTTGAGTATAAGAGTTAAATGATAAAAAATTTGCCCTTTTTCCAGTCAATTTGAAAAAACCAAAATTCTTTTAAATGTAAATGTAAATGTAAATAAGTCTTTTATTTGTTCCGATACAAAATTTGATACATAAAATAAAATATAATATGACAGATATAACAGTTTTGGTTGCAATATATAAATTAAATAACAAATATAATTAATAAAAAATTTTTAGCAGTGTCTCTGTAACAGCTCGTATCAATTATTAAATAAATATTTTAGTAAAACTGTTTGTATTAACCAAATCATTTGCGTACGATAATATATATCACAGTCAATTTACAACTATTTTAAGTTGCCTCCATTTTTGGGCAGAGGTGACCGGCATTAAAAAAAATCATCCGTACGTATAAAATTGAAATACATAATTTATTAAGTAGTAATAAAATATAAAAGCAAAATTTGTAGAGTTCCGCGACAATACGATACCAAGACAATGCGATATTTTGAGTAATATCGATATTGGTATTGAAAATATCAATCTGGGCCATATTGGTCTTGGTATTGCAGATTTTACGTCTAAGGTGCTTTTACTTTATTTGTTCACTGAATTTACTGAAATACTGAAATATTACCAGACTTTGCTATACTTACATTCAGATTGATGTAACACAGAATGCAAATTTATCGGACCTTTTAGACTTGCGTCTTATGCAGACACTCAACGGCGGGAAAAGGTAGTAAGTTCAATTAAAGAGAATGATTTAACAGGTAAAAGCTTAGTTTATTTATAATAAAGATTGAATATAATTATATATGACAAATTGGTTTAAATAGAGAGTTGAATGTTATTAAAGATAATAAATATTAAAGTCTCACAATATATACTTAATATAGAGCGATTTGACCAAAACCATTTGCGAAAACTTTGGTAACGAATGTGCGGGTGGCTTCTACTGGAAAACTTGTCATCACACGAGATTACGAACTGAACTACTTGAGGCCCAAAACGAGAAGCCCGATGAAGCTACATCTTGAATATAAGTTAACGCACTACAAGTATTAAAGCCGAAACTAAGAGTGTCGATCCTTCAAAATCCGCGAGTATATATAGTAACGGGAGAACTTGACAAATCCATCCTCAAATTCTCCTCCTAAACATTGTATGGAGGAAGCCAGCGTCCTCACAATCGCTTACGTGGGCCAACGCCTGAAAACCATAAACCTGGTGGGAACTCGACCAATTCTTAGAATTGGAGAAAGTGGTAACTGCTCATTAGCAAATTACGCAAGCTTTCGAATTTGTTCTTTTTCTTGATTTATAATCGAGTCCCGTTAAATATCTTTAACATGAATCACTCATGATTCATTTTTTATTAAATATTGCGCTATTTATTTGGGCGAATAAGTCATTACGTTACAGTTCTCTCCATAACAGAAAAAATTTGTAAAACAAATTTTTGTTTATAATTTATCTTTTGTTCTTTGATTTTGTTCTTTGAATTAAATTGAATCTGCACTCCATTAGTTTGTGCGAAACTTTTAGCTTACTCAAATTACTAAAACTTATTTTCCCAAAAGAATTTTCTTTAAATATATTTTTTTTTTTTTACTTTTTTTACCAACTCTTATGCTACACAAAATCATCAATATATTTATTTCAGAACTCCTTTAATTTATATTTTATTTCTTTTAGATGGTACTCTTCATGCCAGTAGCTGATAACTATTTTTCGAAAGATTTGGAAATTGGCCGATATCACGGAAAAATGCATTCTTCATTAAACTCCCACTAATGAACCTGATTAATATATTGTAATAACCTGCCTCACGAATTAAGATTATAAAATTAACACCAGAATAATTTTGTAATTATTTTCTGACAATAAATTTTTTTCTGAAAAATGCTAAATATCAAATATTAGTTTTCTTTAATCCTAAAAGCAAATAATTCACGTCCTTTACCAGATTTAATAGCAATATACCAATAACCATAATGATCAAACGTTTAACAACTTCACTAGTAATTATATTTCTAATATCAGTACCTATACAATTTAAAACAGAATTAATCGACTCGAGGGCTTCATTTAAAATCTAAAACGACCACCCAGTTTCCTGACCTTTACTGTAAAACGATTCAAGAGCTAAGTCTTGATTTTATGACGACCAGTCAGTTTTCTGACCTTTACTGTGAAACGAATAACTTTCATTAATTACTAATATCTACTGACCCTTGTTTGAAGATTTTGATCTACAATATTACTGACAATTGTTTTAATACTGGTAGATTCACTCAGCTTTTCGATAAATACAAACTTCTTGCTCAACTATTATACATAGCTTCACGTATTTTTTCATCAAAAGTGACACCCGGTGCGAGTCGAACTCGAATATCCGATTTTATTCCTCTCAAAAAATACTTTAACAAAACTCTATCTAGCCCTGCTTCTGTTTCTCGAAAATTTACGTTTGTATCATTCATATCTGCTTTTAAAATATTAAAAATATTACGACTCAAAATCTTAATTCTGTTAGAATATAAAACTATGTTTTCATTACTTTATTGCCTAACCTGTGCTCATTCCCCATATAATTCATGCCCCGTTTTTAAATTACCAAACATAAACTCGAAAAAATTGACAACTTCTTGCATATTGCTAAATACTTTTTCACCCATAGCTTCTGCTGCTGCACCCGTGTTGCAACTAACCGTGTTAACTGAGATTCAAATTCCGATGGAATTGATTTTCGTGCTAAATTACACCCTCGCAAAAAATTTTTTAGTTTGTTTAGATTTCCATTAAATTTTGGTATATAATCCAGTGCATCTTTTATTGGCAGTGACCTTATTTTTGTTAATTCATATTTTGTTTTTAACATTGAACTTGGGTCCGATTCTATACATGTATTTCTATTATATAACGAGTTTCCAATGTTATTTAAATTATTTAGATGGATTTGCTGCTGTTGAGTAGCTGGGTGAGTGACAGGCCTTAAATTTTAGTGACTCCCTTCTTCATCAATTTTTAAAGGCGGAGACGAAATATTTACGTAAGGTGGGGTGTGGTACGTCGTTGAAGACCAGATATCATTGCCTCGATTATTAGTCTGATTTTGTGTACTTTGACTTTCGTACAGATTATAATTTTGTGCAGCTGCGTGGTTACTATGCAAACTATTGTCTTTTAAATTAAATGCTAGCCCTTTATTACTTCCTGAAGTTAATGGTGTTTCAAACTCTTTTCTGAGGTTATCAATAATTTCATAAGCTTAAAAGCATTGAATCTTTGATTAATTGCTATTCTAATATAGTTACATCTTTTAACCAAAATTTAGTTTTGCTAAATCATGAAAAACTTACTGTAAATAGCGAAGGGATTATTGATAAAAACTTAATTTTTTATGGAAAACAATTAGCAAAACTCAATAATGTGAACATACATCGACATCCAGAGCGGGACGTAAATTTGTATCATTGGACTATACGTATATTTTTAAGTGTAAATTTGCGTCCCGCTCTGGATGACGGTGCAGAATGAACTCTGGGAATCCGAAAATCAAGGAGAGGAGTGGCTAATGAGTCCGATTTAAGGGTCGGGGGAGGGGGTGCTCAAATGAGATCTAGAATAATTTTTATTTAGGGGCTTAAAATAATTCGGGTTTAGAGACTTAAAATGATATGGGTACAGGGACTTAATATCTAATAAATCGTATTGAAATAAAATGATTTTTTATGTTAATTATTGAGTGATTCTTAGTGAATTCAGCAAAAGTTTCCAGGTCGGGTCGCTGAAACCGGCTAAAAACTTTTTTTTGCTAATTACTTATCCAAAATGGACTATGTCCCCAAATTTTAGCCCTTAATATTGAAAACTAAGCCCAGGGCGAATTTTTGAAAAAAAAAGACGTTTTCATCTTTCCTCAGCCACCCATTCTTCTTTTATGTGCCATTCCTTCTGGAAATCATTAAAAATAATGAAAAAAGAGGTACTATAATAAAATTTCCTCAGAAATCCAGTCATGCCAGTAGTTTTTGAAAATTCCTACACGGGGAGCCAGAAAATCGATAAATTCACAGGGTATATTACGGAAACTATAGAAAAATTGTATATCCGAATTTTTTATTCAGCTTCTCAGGAAAAGCGTGTTTTTATATATATTTTCGGATGCCATATCAACCTAGATGCGATCGAACTTCCTAGACCCTAAAATAACCGAAAAATCGTGAATTTTCCTCAATTTTTCTCATTTTTTAGCAGTTTTTTTGAATTTTCCCGCTGTAAATGACTCCGAACGATTTAAACAAGGTGAGATTCAGATTCCCAGGAAAATTTTACATATTTTCTTTATTTAAATCATTTTTAGGCTTCGATGTAAACGAGCTCACACCAAATGCCTTAAATACAAAATTTTGATTTTTATCGTTTTTTAGCAATTTTTTTGAATTTTCCCGCTCTAAATCACTCCGAACAATTTAAACAAGGTGAGATTCAGATTCCCAGGGAAATTTTACATATTTTCTTAATTTAAATAATTTTTAGGCTTTGATGTAAACGAGCTCACACCAAATGCCTTAAATACAAAATTTTGATTTTTATCGTTTTTTAGCAGTATTTTGGAATTTTGCCGTACTACATGACCCTGTATGATTTAATTAATGTCAAATTCGGATTTCTAGTAAAATTTTAAACTTTTTCTATACTTTAATAATTTTTTGGCTTTAGTGTAAAAGAGTTCATAGAAAATTCTATAAATTTAAATTATTTTTTAGCTCTATATTGGTCACTAGGTAGAATTCGGAGTTACATTCTATAAAATATAGCTATTCTTTAGAGAAAAAAAATTTTTTAAATAATAATTAATGAATTACATATTTTAATAATCTTTAAAAGAATGAGTTTTTTAATAAAGAGAAAATTATTCTATTAAAAAAATTTTTATTGATATTTATATAATATTTAGCTTACAATAATGTATTCAGAAAATATTTTTATAATTTAGATAATTTATTCACAAATAGAATCCAAATTCTTTAGATATTGAGTGTATTTGGAATGAGTATGCCCTAATTTTATTTTTATTTTATCATCTTCATTTGTAGCCGATACATCGTATAAAATTTCATTAAAGCCTACTTTAACACGGGTCTCAGTATCAGGCCATTTGTAGATATTTTTTGAAAAACTTTGTAATACAGATATTTTAGCTATTAATTCATCTTCAATTATATCTGTAATAAAACCTACCGCCCAAGTTTTTGAGATTACGAAAGAGACATAAGTATTTGCTGACCATTTTTAAGCTATTTTTTTCAACAAATTAAATCTTAAGGAATAACTTTCATCTGAACTTAAATATTTACAGCCAATTATTGTATTTGATAATGGAGTAAAGTCGTGATAATTTCGTGTTCCTGGAATGGTATGCGCCATTGATGATGTTGTGTCACGTTCCAGGCTTAACTACTCTCTGCTTATTATTATTGTTTTTATTGTAGGTAAATGATGTTCACAAAATTCATGAATGCGGCTTACATTCATTATTTGATTATCAAATTCACGACGTAAACTTTCTTTGCTTGTATCTCTTTTTATCGTACCTCCAATGATATCACAAGTTGATTTACCGTGAGAAGTTGCAAAAAATATCCACTTAGCATCAATACCAAAATTCTTTTTATGTTGACATAAATTGTATAGGTTGGAACAATTTTTGTATTGTCCAGGACAACCATCGCTAACATACTCAATTTTCTTAATTTGAGGCATATTTTCTTTTATGTACCTTACAATATATTTTTGAAAAACCTGAACTGCTACTACGTCATGTTTACAATTTACGTAGCTTATTGTTTTAATGAATAATATGAATACAATAAAAATGTTTTTAATGTAACTCATTTATTTAATAATAAATCTTGTAAACATTGACGATTGCCACGCCACATAGCTTTAAATTTTTTATATACAATGTTTATTATTTTTAGCGCTAAATTTAAATTATTTAAAATTTTTTTCGGAAATAAGATTATTAGTAATGTACATCTTTAATAATATAATATTAATTAAGTTGTTATTATATACGATATAATAAATCTTATTAGGAACCTTAAATAGATAAAGTACACACAAAACTGCTAAAAAACGATAAAAATCAAAATTTTGTATTTAAGGCATTTGGTGTGAGCTCGTTTAAATCAAAGCCTAAAAATGATTTAAATAAAGAAAATATGTAAAATTTCCCTGGGAATCCGAATCTCACTTTGTTTAAATCGTTCGGAGTCATTTAGAGCGGGAAAATTCAAAAAAACTGCTAAAAAACGATAAAAATCAAAATTTTGTATTTAAGGCATTTGGTGTGAGCTCGTTTACATCGAAGCCTAAAAAGGATTTAAATAAAGAAAATATATGAAATTTCCCTGGGAATCCGAATCTTACCTTGTTTAAATCGTTCGGAGTCATTTAGAGCGGGAAAATTCAAAAAAACTGCTAAAAAATGAGAAAAATTGAGGAAAATTCACGATTTTTCGGTTATTTTAGGGTCTAGGAAGTTCGATCGCATCTAGGTTGATATGGCATCCGAAAATATATATAAAAACACGCTTTTCCTGAGAAGCTGAATAAAAAATTCGGATATACAATTTTTCTGTAGTTTCCGTAATATACCCTGTGAATTTATTGATTTTCTGGCTCCCCGTGTAGGAATTTTCAAAAACTAATGGCATGACTGGATTTCTGAGGAAATTTTACTATAGTACCTCTTTTTTCATTATTTTTAATGATTTCCAGAAGGAATGGCACATAAAAGAAGAATGGGTGGCTGAGGAAAGATGAAAACGTCTTTTTTTTTCAAAAATTCGCCCTGGGCTTAGTTTTCAATATTAAGGGCTAAAATTTGGGGACATAGTCCATTTTGGATAGGTAATTGGCAAAAAAAGTTTTTAGCCGGTTTCAGCGACCCGACCTGGAAACTTTTGCTGAATTCACTAAGAATCACTCTATTATATTTTATGCAAAATTGTTACTTACTTTTTAATTAAAACCGGACCTGAAATTATAAAAATAGCTGTTTCATACCTCCAATCTGATTTTGGAGAAAGAAAGGGCCAAACTCAAAATATAAAATTTTGAATATTATTATCTCTGGAATAACTTGGAACAAACCAATCATTGAACACAGATTCTAAAAAGCTACTTCAGATTAAAGCCGGAGATAACGGCTGGTGTATGTATATTAGAGTGTGTCTTATTTTTTTTTCGATATTTTTTGGCTCCCCTCATTTTTTTCGAATATTTAGGTAATAAAAAATCGCCAGCTCCAAGTATTATGATTTTTAATTTTTTTAACCCGTACCACCGAGCACTTGAAGTTTCCCATTTAAATAACATGGAAATTTTTAGTTTTTAGCTATACAAATTTTTATAAAAACCCAAAAAGCGTTTTAAAAAGCTAATTTTTACTGAAAATATATTTTCATATGTTGTAAAGACATGCAATAGCCATTAAATAGCTCTGCATTCATTCCAAAGGGGGTTCTGGGGCTAGAAACGCAAATTTACATGTTTGCTCAATCTTATAAAATAGGATTTTTAGGTAATTTTTAATCAAACGCTGCAATCTCAAAAAAAAAAATTAACCAAAACACTTTTGGTTGTTCTACTTTTTTTGGTGTAAGTGTCACCTTTCAAAAGATGTAAATCGTGTATTTTCATCACTGATTCTTTCAGCGCTATAGTCAATTAATCTATTTTGACCCGAAAGCCCCTATTTTTAAATTTGTTTAAATTGCTACCAAAAATGTAATTTTCAACAAAATTGAATTTTATAGGCCTAAAAAATTTTCTAAAAATTTCAGGTTTGCAAAAATTTTTTACTCGTCTCTTTCTTTTAAAAAGTTTTTAAGATATCGTCTCTCAAAGATAATGATTAAAATTGATTTTTTTTTAAACCCTGAAATTGACTCTGACTTTAAATTATCATCTCTGATTAGTAGTTCATTGAAAAGCGATGAGTAAAAAATTTATGGAAATATGAAGCTTGTAGAAAATTTTTAAGAACTATAAATCTCAATTTTGTCAAAAATTACAATTTTGACAGCAGTTTAAAAAGATGTGAGAATCGGTTATTTTTAGTCGAAAATTATCAATAGATTAATTGACTGTAGCGATGAGATAATCAGTGATAAAAAAACGCAATTAACGGCATTTGCAAGGTGACACTTACCCAAAAAAAATAGATTAACAAGAAGTGTTTTGGTTAATTTTTGAGGTTGTAGCGTTTTATTGAAAATTACCGAAAAACCCTGTTTTAAAAGATTAAGCCAACAAATAAATTTGAGTTTCTAGCCCCAAAATTCCCTTTGGAATGTGTTATGACATCATTGTTTACTAAATAAATAAAATCGAATTATTTAGATTATTTAAGTATGTCATGATTATATTTAATATTTTGTAATAATTAGGAACGTGCAAATTAAGAATGTTTATTATTAAGAAATATAAATAAAGTAATATAAAGATCAGCACTAAAATTATGAAAATAAGCAAATAGTTTTATAACCATAAGCAATATTGATACTATATAAGAGGAATTAAAAATTATAATAATGTCAGTTTTAAGTTCGGTTTTAACTTGTATACTCGAATCATTAAGTGCGGGTCTTTTTAAATAAATTAAGCATTTACTAAACTTGTGTTATTTCTTTTACTATCAGCCTGAACCATCCACATACATACAAGGTAGGTCATTTAAACATTATATCTAATATGCATATACATAGGCGTCAAAGTACTAACGTATTAATGCAAGCTCAGCATTAATACAATCATGCGATTCCACATTCGTTCCTTATATAATATTTTAGTTTATGCAACAATAATTAATAAAATCTAAATTATGACCGTAAGATCATAACAAAGTGGTTCCTAATACCGAAATTTTTTTTTTTTTTTAAATATGAATCGAACCAAATAAAAGAATAAAATTTAAATCAAATCAAATTATCTTAACTAACATTAAAATTAAAATTATATCAAATTATTAAAATTAATACTGCCAGAAATCAAAAAATTCTTTTCATAACCATTATATATTTAACTTTTTTATTACTTATTTTATGATGAATAAGCATAAAACCATATATATGTTCATTCCTTTTTGTTCGCTTATTTAAAGCACACCAAGTAAAATCTTTTTAAAAAATATAATAATAAACCTTTATCATATCCAATAAAATAATTTTTTTTTAATGCCCAAAAATTTTAAAAATAGATATTCAAAGATTAGATGGCGACTGAGAAATCAAATACGAATAACTTTCATTAAAATATATTTAATAATAATTTTTATTTAAATTATTGCAATATCATGAGAATTTCATATACTTATATATATATATATATATTTTTCTTTAACAAAATAAAATTATACTTCTTTTAACTCTTTTATATTTTTATATGTACAATTCATAGGAAAGGTTTAAATAAAAAATAAACAATTTTTTTTTTTTTTTTCTTTAATAAATTACATATATTCTATTACCCCACACATTAATTTTTTTTTGTTAATCTTTTTTTTTGGCATTTTTATTATGAAATATTTTTCATAAAAAGTAGATCAATTATTATACGTATATTATATTTGCAAAATTATTTTTTTTTACGATTACACTTTTTTTCTTACTTACCTTTTATTTAAAATGACATTGTTATGTCGAAATCTAATGTAAACCGACCCATTACACGATCTCAATCGCAGTCACAAGCCCTAAACCAACCTTCAGGATCTAGATTAAACCGTAGTATACAAACGACAAAAGATTATCTTAAGGGACTTTTACCTTCAAAAACTACATCAAAAGATAGCTCTACTGAAAATACTGAAAATCCCACAAACAAAAGTTCAAAAATCGATAAATCCCAAATATCTGGACCAATAAATACCTCACTTACAACATTTTTACATAACTCTCACCTACAAGAACAAAATTCGATTATTTTTGAAAATAATAGCAATTTTAAAACATCTTCACCCACCCATAAAAATCAAAAATCACTTTTAGAAACCTCAATATTAGACGAAACAGAACCCATTTTACCACAGAAAAATTTAAATACTGAACCAATTTACGAAAATACTAGAAATAATACTTTTCAGACTCAAGAAATAGCAATAAGACAAGACATTTATAACCTAGCAGAGCAAAATCTAGCTAATCTAAACGACCTAATAAACCTCAATTTTAATAACTTTAACCAAGAACATAATAATAATAATACAAACATGGCAAACGATAAGACCTTGGAAATAAGAATGGCCCTAGACGAAGTTGAAATATTTGACGGAAAAACACCAGACATTTTCACATGGATAAAACAAGTCGAAAAAGCGGCTGATAGCCTAGAAAACCAATCAATACCTCGACTGTTAAAATTACTAAGACACAAAGTAAAAGATTGTGCCTCAGAAACAATTAGGAAAATAAATTTTGAATCCATACCCGAATTTACTCACCATTTTGAAAGACTTTTTGGAAAAAATATAGACCATTTAGACCTACTAAATAAAATTGGAAATATCTATCAATTTAAGAACGAACCGGTCTTAAGTTATCAATTAAGACTAGAAAATTTAATCGAAAGGACAAAAAAGGCATATGAATCAAGTGTCGCAACAGAACAAAACGCAAGAGAACTAATCGCAAATTTTAATCTTCAACTAGAAAAAATGGCTAAAAAAAAGTTTATGGACGGATTTCTACCAGAAATTGAATGCCGGTTGAGCCACGATTATGAACAAAGCACATTAGGAGAAATCGCTAGAAAAGCATCCGGCATAGAAGAAAAACTAGAAAAATTTAAAAACATGCGACACGAAATCCAACCTATATTTAAAAACGAGACAGCCACAGAAATAGCCAATATTATCACTAAAGAAAAATGTGAAAAATGTTTTTCCACTGACCACAAAACACTACACTGCCCAGAAACTGTACAAGAAAACTTTGACAAACTACAAAAAACAGTTGAAACTTTCATAGAAAAATCGATTCTAGCTTTCGAAAATAAAAATAATCAAAACCAAGAAACTCAAAGTTCCCCTCAGACACCAAAATATACTTGCATTAACCATCCAAATTCAGTCAGCCACAATACAGACCAATGCTCACTAAATAGACCCAGAAATAATTCCAATAATAATAATAGGCGAAATTTTCGATCTAATAATAATAATAATAATAACTATAATTCGCGTAATCAACAATCTAGACAATATAATAATAATAATAATAGTAATAATAGAAACTATAATGTAAATCAAAACGGAAACCAAGGCAGACGGAATTTTAATAAACCTAGATATAATAATAATAATCATGGTCAAAATTTTCAAAACGGATGTACGCACTGCGGAAACCCATACCATAAAATAAATAATTGCGCCCAATATCAACTATTACAAGCTAACAATTTTCATCGCTCGGGAAACCAATCACCAGCCTTTATGACAGGGGGGCAGGGGGCTGGTATGACAACACCCCAACACACTATGACTCAAGGCAATCAACAAGCTTTACCACTCAACTTTCAAATAGCTCAATAATAAGTTACGATGTTCTAACCTTTAATGCAATTAATAAAATTCCGGTTTTAAAATTTTTGGATCAATCAGGAAATTACCGATACTTACTTTTGGATAGTGGTGCTCAAATCAGTATTATCCAAGAAAATTGTATTCCAAAAGCAAACTTACCTTATATAAATAGTAATCACATTATAAAAATTACTGGAATCTCAGATAAATCAATAAATTCTATAGGTACATATAGTATTTCTTTATTCAATTTACCGTGTAATTTTAACGTAGTTCAAAGCGATTTTGCAGTAAAATCAGTCCACGGCATACTAGGCAGTGATTTTTTGGACACATATAAAGTAATAATAAATTTTGAAAATAAAACCGTAAAATTAAACAATAAAAATATACCTTTTTTTTACAAAAGTGAAATAGAAAAAGAAATTTTAGATTCAAAAAACGTTTTTAATAAAAAACCATCGTGCGATAGTATTGCAGGCGCGGCTATAGCTATAGATTCTTTAGGAAGGCCACCTAAGGAAGAAATAGAGAGGACCGGCTTGGCAGCACTAAAAGCACCAAAAGATAATAGTAAAAACTTAGTCAGTAAGAAAAAAAGAATCAGGCCCCAACGACTCCCTAACAAGGATCCAAAGGACGCATCTGACAAAATAGGTGACAGCTATCTTTCAGATATAGGTTATAATGATGTAAGAATGAATGAAATTATTGACACAAATTCAAATAATTTTTTATTGCCTTCGGAATGCGAAAATCAGCAAAATGCATGCACTTCCAACTTAAACGCTGATCTTAGCAAATTCCAATGCAATACGGTAGCTACCTTTCATTACGAAAATGAATATAAAAATATGTTAAATTCTTTAAGAAAAAATGAACATGATATTATTACAAATAATTTTTTAAACGAAGCAACGCAAAATAGCGATTATGATTTTATAAATAATTCTCTCTTGCAAGAGTTATCAAATACACACGATGCATCGTCAGCAAAAAATGCTTTTAAAAATAATATAGTTGAAATATATAAATGCAATTTAAAGAATGAATGTCTTAGCAATCAAATGCTTTTTCCTGACAAACTTATTACAGAAAATGAAACGTTTATTGAATCCACAAAACTCAATTGTAGAAATATTACACTGCGAAATCGAACCAGTAAAATTTGATGAATTTGATTATAAATTAGAAAATAATATTAATACAGAAAATGATTACGAAATTTTTTTAACGCACCTTAATAGTGAAAATAAAGATAATTTTTCCTGTGATTACTTTAACCTTATAACAAGAAACGACCCATGTATTTTATCAAAGTTAGAACATTTCAAACAAAAATATAAAAGAATAAAAACTTCAGAAAAATCTATAGAAATATATAATTTAGAAAATAATACCAATATTAATCAAAAAACAAGAGCTGAAAAAGTTTTAGAATTATGCAATCTAGACCACTTAAAAAATAAACCAGAATACGATATTATGAAAAATTTAATTGCAGAAAATAACGATATCTTTCATTTAAAAGAAGAAAAGCTTACAGACGTAAAAGGGGTCTATCACAAAATTAAAACAATTGACGAAAATCCAATTTATGTCAAACAATTTTTTATCCCATACGGAGATCGAGCAGAAATCGAAAAACAAACGCAAGAAATGCTTGACCAAGGTATTATAGAACATAGCGACTCGCCTTATAATTTTCCCATTTTCTTGATACCTAAACGAGAAGGTCTCGAGGGAAAAACTGGAAAACGCCTCGTCATAGACCTGAGACAGCTAAATAAGAAAGTCCTAGACCAGGAATTTCCCATACCACAAATTACAGAACTATTAGACCAATTAAAAGGCGCAAAATACTTTTCTTGCCTCGATCTTTTTGCCGGATTTTACCAGGTCCTACTTGACCCAGCCGACAAACATAAAGCAGCATTTTCAACCCATAATGCTCACTATAATTTTCGGAAACTGCCGATGGGTTTAAAATCGAGCCCTAAATCTTATCAAAGGCTGCTTACAAGGCTATTAAAAAACGACCCCAATATAAAAGTATACATAGACGATTTGTTAATATTTTCTGAGACCTTGGAAGAACATTTTCAAGCTTTTACACGTTTAATGAAACTATTACGACAAGCTAATCTAAAAATTCAAATAAAAAAATGCTCATTTTTAACAACAGAACTCATTTACTTAGGCTACAAAGTTTCAGAAAGGGGCATTGAGGTAGATCAAAATAAAATAACTGCTATTAAAAATATACCCGCACCAAGAACAATAAAACAATTAAGACGTTATCTTGGATGCTGTAATTTCTACCGCCGTTTCATTAAAAACTACGCAACAATAGCAAAACCACTTACTGACTTACTAAAAAAGGATATCCAGTTTAAATGGTCCCCTACAGCAGATATAGCTTTTAATAAATTGAAAGAATGCCTTTGTACAGCACCAGTACTAATATTTCCAGATCTGAACCAAAATTTCACGCTTTACTGTGATTCTTCTGGGTTCGCAATAGGCTCTGTATTATGCCAGGGCCCACCAAAAAAAGAAAACCCAGTTTGCTACATTTCAAGAGTATTAAACGACACAGAAAAAGGTTACAGCACTTTTGAAAAAGAATATTTAGCCATTTATTGGTCGGTACAGTCATTAAGAGGATACCTATTTAAACCTTTTGTAGTCTATTCTGACCATAAACCGCTATCTTATTCAAATCACACAGAAAGAAATTCTAGAGTACTAAAATGGAGACACAAAATCTCCGATTTAGATTTTGAAGTTAAATACTACAAAGGTGCACTTAATACGGTAGCAGACTGTTTAAGCAGGGATATCCCATATATAAATAAAGAATCAAATGTAATGACACGAGCACAAAGAGCTATTAAAGAAAATCCATTAGCTAAAAATAATGAAACAAATATTAAACCTACTCAAAATCATAAAAATAATAAACCTAAAACTTTAAATAAAAAACGTAAAAATAATATCATTCATTCGAATACTCATAACACAACACAGTACAATGACTCTACAAGTAAAGAAACGCGAAGAATAGGAAATAAAAATACTGACACTGCGAGAAATCACGCGCATAAAAATCCTCGCGGTAGACCTCGTAAAAATAAAGATAATTCTAAAAATTTAATAGATTTAAATTCAGAATCTGAAGAAAGTGATTTCAGTGATGATTCATATGAAAGTTCAGATAACGAATCTACTAACAATGACAATGTAAATTTACAATATAACCAAAATCTAAACTTAACTAACGTAGCATACCTTAAGGATTTATTAGAATTTCGTAAAGACAATATTATTTATTTCATAGACAAAAACGGCAAACCTCTAGATAAAGGTGCTGTTAATTTAATAAAATCGGGTAAAATTAAAACTTATTCTAATAATAATATAAATGAATTAAATATTCAAAAATATAAAAATAGACTTTACTTTGGTATATGTATAAATATCAATGAATCTAATAAACTAATCCTAGAAAATATAGAAAAATTATTTTTACTAATAATAGATAAAATTAAAGATGTTAAGAATAAACAAATTAATATAGCTGAAAGCACTTTTATAGGGAACGTTCCATTCACTAACGTCATTAAACTACTACATAAGAGTACTAACAATAATTTTAAAATTTTAGTTTGTAAACAAACATTAGAATACGTAAAAGAACAAGACAGAGAAAAGGTTTTCAAACAATTTCATGAACTGCCAACGGCAGGACACAGAGGCATTAGAGCAACCATATCGCGTATAAAGCAGCATTACTATTGGGAAAAATTAAAAGAATTTGTCACAGAAAAAATTCAATTATGTTTAAATTGCCAATTGCGCAAAGTTTCCCGACGTAAATGCCGTCTTCCGATGTGTCTTACCGACTGCCCAGGGACAGCTTTTGATAGAATTTCTATTGACATAGTTGGCCCCTTACCAAAATCAACCACTGGTTATCAATACATTTTTACTATGCAAGACCAATTAACAAAATTCTTGGTCGCAGTCCCAATTTTGAACACTGAAACCTCTACAATAGCCACAGCATTCATAAATAGATTTATTTGCCTTTTTGGAGTTCCTAAAGTGGTCATTTCAGACCGAGGAAGTAACTTAGTCAGTAAATTAATGAACGCTGTCGCGAAACGCTTTAAAATCACTAGAATCACAACCACCGCGTATAATCCAGCAGGAAACGGGGCCATTGAAAGAGCCCACTGCGTAATCGGAGAATACCTACGCAATTATACAAAACGCTACTCTGATTGGGACAAGTACATTGATTTATGTACCTTTTGTTATAATAATACTATACATACTGCTCATAATTATACACCTTTTGAATTAACTTTTGGCTTTCTAGCACGGATGCCCAGTGAGGCTAATATAAAAGAATCCGAAAAATTGCCCACTTACAAAAATTATCTAGTCGATTTAGTTTCACGACTAGTGGGAATACGCAAAATAGCAAACGAAAATTTACACAAAACCAAAATAATTTCAAAACAGCAGTACGATAAAAAGATTAACATTGTGGATTTTCAGGTTGGAAATATCGTCTACCTAACCAAAGGTGGCGAATTATCTAAACCGGATAACCCATTCACAGGACCTTATGAAATTGTTAGAAAACTCTCTGACTATAACTACGAAATTATGGACTTAAAGACAAAAAAAGTACAATTAGTACACGCCAAAAGGCTAAAACTACCTTTTAAGCCCAAACTATAACTTAATAATAATTTTTTTTCTCTTCCTTTATTTTTAGAATTATATATATATACTCAATACTAATATATCTTTTATGTTATAGGAAAAATGTTTGGAAACCTCCTACTTTTCATTTTTTGTTTAACAATAGACTCATCCATTTCCTTAATAGGATTCGATTGCAGTGACCCAACATCAAACATAACAGCCATTTCTCTCACCAACATAGACGACTGTAGAATCGAGCAACCAAAACTCGACACTACAAGTGCATACATCGAATTATTACAAATAAAACAATACCAGCACATAAACGTATACCAATGTCTCATAGAAATTCACAGAGTTGTGCAATCTTGTGCAGGTTGGTTCGACTACGTAAAACCTGTCCAAAATGCAGAAGCAACATTTTTATACGAAATTAGTTCAGAACAATGTAAATCTATTCACGAAACCAAAATTTTCAAATATGATAACTCTCATATAATCACAAATTTAAATGTAAATCAGACTAGAATTACCCCAATAGTTTTTGCAGGATCTGCTGAAGGCAATAATTGCCATGGGCAATTCTACTCTGATCAATATGGCACTTTCTATCATGCATTTGTACAAGGTCATATTAAAATCACTTTAACACAACAAACTACATCAGTAGATTTAAATAATAATAAGATATTTCTAAATTCTGGTATCAGTTGCGAATTTAATAAATATCATTGTATCGATATTCAAAATGGCCACACGTTTTGGCAAAACTTCATATCCCATGGATGTATTTCTGATCATTATTCGGTATTATATTACGGATTTTGCGAAAAAATTATTGACTTTTCAGACATCAAAAATAATATTACAACTTATGTATTAAACTCGCAACAGATATCATTTGCATTTAAAATAATGCACGAATTAACAATATGTGACATACTCGCTTATCAAACCGTTCACCCCAAGATTCTAATTTTAGACTCTAGCAAGGCACCGATAAACCAAATTTTTGAAAGAATCCCCCTTAACTCCGGAATTGTAGAAAATTTAGACTTATTTACTTACATTAACCAAAAATTCGTTTACACTGAACATCATGTAAATATTCAAGCTGACAAATTATACCTAAACATGTTACAAAAAGAATGTAATCTCGAGAAATCGATATTGCAAAATAACCAAATATTAGCATCCCTTGATCCCGACAAATATGCCTACCACAATTTTGGAATTGGGCATCTTGCTAAAGTAGTTGGTGAAGCAATCTACATTTTAAAATGCGTGCCAAAACACGTTGAATTAATACAAACAGATCGGTGTTATCAAGAATTACCCGTTCTGCAAAACAACAAAACACTCCTGTTCCTAAAACCTATCACAAGAATTTTAATTACACAAGGATCAGAAATAAGCTGTTCAAACATCTTGCCGCCATTATACAAAATTAACAATAATTGGATAAAATTAACCCCAACAATAAGCAAGGCCAAACCTCCATTATTACTAAAACCTGACGCTAAAATTTCTTGGAAATATCAACCACTCGAAAATTTAGCCACAAGCGGGCTATACTCTCAAAAAGAATTAGAAAATTTCAAAAAACATCTACTATTTCCAGTAGAAAAAGAAGCATATTTAAACAGTATAGCAAGAACATTAAATGGCGAAAATTCTATCCACGAAGATTTATTCAGAAATTTATTAACAGAAAATTCGATTTACACAATATTCGAAAATCTTTGGGAGACAATAAAGAGGGATTTTTGGACATTCTCTCTGACAGCATCAGGCGTCATCGGTTTTCTTTCAATATTTTATGTATTGAAATCAGTAACCGAGGCGATCCTGAACTTTTTCCAACTAAAGAGAATTTACGGATTCTCTTTCTATTTGTTAGCAGCTGTCTTCACATCTTTAACAAATTTCTTGGTCCAAATGTCTCGATACAACTCTCAAAAAACAAACCACCACGAAAAAACACAGATCACATACAACAATACAGCAGAAGAAGTAAAAATAAACATGCCACGACTAGAGCAAGATGTCCCGCCAATAATAACTAACACATCCAAAACAATTACACTTCCAAATAAAGATGAATTTGAACCCACTCCATATCACTCCTATGACCAAAATTTTAAATTTTATCAAAAATATTAAATAACATGTTTACTATGATTTCCTAAGCTTGATTTTCCGAAATCAATATTTGTTCGTTCAAATCCAAATAATTTATTCTCACTCACAAACTTGGTGGGGAGTATACGCTAGTAAGGGAACCTTACAAAAATTTGGTATATCTAATTTAAAAAAAAAAAAAACCTATAAATCAATTTCACTAACAATAGACGATAAGTAAACAAAATTTTTATGTCAATAGAAAAATTAATAATATAAAAAACACACACAAAAAAAATCAAAAAATTTTATAAATTATTAAAAATTTTATAATTAATAAAAAAAATCTTTAGTTAATAATAATAAAAAAGCAATAAATAAAAAACTCTTTAACATAAATTTATCTCAGTATACTATAAAAATATGTACAATAAAATATCCAGACAGCACTGCTGAATCAGCAAAAAAATAAGTCATTGCACTGCTACAATGACATAATATAACATAATATAATAATATATGTAACTCGACTAACCATAGCTCTAAGAAATATTTAATCTGATTTCCTAATCAGACTCAAAAATTATGTAAATAATTTTAGAATCTTGTGCCGGGGATGTTATGACATCATTGTTTACTAAATAAATAAAATCGAATTATTTAGATTATTTAAGTATGTCATGATTATATTTAATATTTTGTAATAATTAGGAACGTGCAAATTAAGAATGTTTATTATTAAGAAATATAAATAAAGTAATATAAAGATCAGCACTAAAATTATGAAAATAAGCAAATAGTTTTATAACCATAAGCAATATTGATACTATATAAGAGGAATTAAAAATTATAATAATGTCAGTTTTAAGTTCGGTTTTAACTTGTATACTCGAATCATTAAGTGCGGGTCTTTTTAAATAAATTAAGCATTTACTAAACTTGTGTTATTTCTTTTACTATCAGCCTGAACCATCCACATACATACAAGGTAGGTCATTTAAACATTATATCTAATATGCATATACATAGGCGTCAAAGTACTAACGTATTAATGCAAGCTCAGCATTAATACAATCATGCGATTCCACATTCGTTCCTTATATAATATTTTAGTTTATGCAACAATAATTAATAAAATCTAAATTATGACCGTAAGATCATAACAAATGTATGCAGGGCTGTCTGCATGTCTTTATAACACTTGAAAGTATATTTTCAGTAAAAATTAGCTTTTTAAAACGCTTTTTGGCTTTTATAAAAATTTGTATAGCTAAAAACTCAAAATTCCCATGTTATTTAAATAGGAAACTTCAAGTGGCTTTTATAAAAATTTGTATAGCTAAAAACTCAAAATTCCCATGTTATTTAAATAGGAAACTTCAAGTGGCACGGATTAAAAAAATCAAAATCCTTGGAGCTGGTGGTTTTTTATGACCTAAATATTCGAAAAAAATGGGGGAAGCCAAAAAATATCGAAAAAAAAATAAGACACACTCTAATGTATATTAACCTGGGATTTATTATAAACGTGGCTAGAATCTTCAATTGGTGAGTAAAAAATGCCAATGAACAAAAGAATAAGATTTCAAAAGTTATAACTCATTGAATCACTTAAAAGTTTTACCATCAAAGATATTTTTGAGATAAAAAATTACTGTTTAAGTCCATATATATGGTCTTAACTTTAAAGAGTGATTAATTGAGCTATAATTTTGTGAAAGTTACGGGCTCCAGCTTGCGATTCCAAAAACAAAGATCGTACTGCTGACCCGTCGAAGATTTCTCACCGACTTTGATGTAGTTATCAACGACGGTGGAAACCCTCACACGATCCGAACCAGAACATCGGTAAAATACCTGGGAGTTCAGCTTGATAACTTGTTGACCTTCTGGAAACAATTTTAGAGTTCGTGTGAAAAGGCAGCGTCGGTCGCATCCTACCTGTCAAGGCTCATGGCCAATATATGGGGGCCCAAACCAGGAATGCGAAGGCTCAGACGTCAGTCGTCAACTCTGTCCTGCTCTACGGATCGGAAATTTGGGGAAGACTACAAAATTTGCCAAGTACAGGCACAAAATATCATCTGTACAGAGGCAAGTGGCACTGAGGATCGCCTGCGTATACCACACTGTATCCCTAGAGGCGATACAGGTTGTTGCTTCGGTGATACCCATCGACCTGTTAGCATTGGAGCGGAAATTCATCTACGAAAGCGTAGATGAGCGCGAAGTGGCATCTACTCGCACCCGCTCCAGCTCTATGGAAGAAAGGCAGAAACGATGGAAAAAAGACGAAGGAAAATGCCCAATCGACGCGTACACTGATTTCAGATCTACAGGCATGGATGGGACGACAGCAAGTGGAGGTGGATTTCTTCCTTAACCAATTTTTAACTGGCCACGGGTACTTTCGTGTCATGTTGAAACATTGGCATAAGGTGGCAACAGAGGAGTGCTTGCACTACCCAGGCATGAATGATACAGTAGAGCACACATTCTTCGAATGTGTGCGCTACGTACAGAGTGCCTGCCCTTCCAGATTTGAAAGACGGAGACGGTGGTCCCCCAAATGTTACAGAGTCCCGAAAACAGTAACAAAGTAGCAGAGTACGTGAGGGCCACCTTGTTGAAGAAGAAAGAGGAGAGCTTTCTATCGTAGAGAGCTCTTCCTGTCCCTAGGCAGGGGGGAGGGCAGTGGCCATCTGCCTACGCTGCGCGTCCCAAACTGAAGGTACACCTGAAAAGGGAGTTCCGGTTTTGGACAAACAAGCGCGGGGGGTTAAAAGTAAGAATCTGGGGCGTAGCCGGCGACCGCGTTCGCTGGTGGTCTCCCAGTTATATACTTTGTACAACTGGGCGGTCATGGAAATTTGCGAAACACTCAATGGCTAATGTAAGATTCACATATTTCCCTTGAAAAAGAAAAAAAAAAAGAAATCTAAAACTAAACCCCATGAATCTAATAATAAAGATAATGCTGAGGTTTCTCAGAATAAAGTTAATTCTGGGAATTCAGCTTGTACTCGAGCAACTACATTAGTAAGTAACTCTTAACAATCACAGAACCTAGTTTTGCTCGCTACAGCTAGGATAAGGGTTTTTGAAATAATGATTTCATGTCATTAATTAGGGCTTTAGTGGACCAGGGTTCGCAAGTTTCTTTTATCAAAAAGTCTTTGGTTCGTAAATTGCATCTCACCGTGGATTCAGTAAAGCTTCCCATATCTGATTTTTTTCTGATTATGAGTTAGAAGTAGAGGCATTCATACTTCCAAAAATTACAGCGTAGGCACCCTATGATAAAATAAAAATTCATGAACTTGATCATTTAAAAATTTTATTTCTTGCTGATCTTGAATTTTACGGGCTGAGTCAAATAGAAATTTTGTTAGGAGCCTCTGTCTATGCTTCCACTATTGAAGAAGGAGTACGTACAAGAGGCCCTTTGGAACCTATTGCTATGAAGTCCAAATTAGGTTGGATAGTATTTGGGAATTCTTGTGTAGGGTCAGTTTGTGGGTTATCAGTTTTTACTGATTTGGCTGTATCTTGTCTTTCTTTTAATTTGGAAAAGTTTTGGAGGAAGGAGAAAATTTTTGATAAATCTACAGTACTGCTAACCCCTGAGGAGCAGGAATGTGAGAATTTTTTCGTAAATACCCACTATCGAGATAAAAATGGTCGATATGTTGTACGTCTTCCATTTAAAAATTCAGATAATTTAACATTATTCAAATAATTTAACATTCAGAGGGTCGTTCGCTATTGCTAAAAAGATGCTGCTTCGTATTGAAGATCGCTTTAACAAGAATGCAGAAATTTCAAAAGCTTATAATACATTTTTCTCTGATTATAAGACCTTGGACATATGGATGAGGTTAGAAATTTATTGTCAGTCGATTTGTGCTCATCATGGATTTCTTCATGCGGGTAAATTTCGTTCAGTTTTCAGTGGTGGGGCTAAGGATTATAATAAAATTCCAATAAATGATTTACTGCACTGTGGTGCAAATTTATTGCCTGACTTAGCCGAGCTATTGATTAACTGGATAAAATATAAATAGGTTTTCCTTTCAGATATTAAGCACATGTTTAGGCAAGTACTAGTACATAAAGATGACAGGAGATTTCAACAAATATCATGGCGATTTAATGCAAATGAAGAAGTTAAATCTTGGTACCTTAACACAGTGACTTATGGAATGATAAGTAGCTCATTTTGGCTATTCAAATTATTAAGCAATTAGCTTTGGATGAGGGTAAAAAGTTCCCTTTAGCTGTAGACATTTTAAGTAAGGAAACATATATGGATGATACGATTTCCGGGGGTCATTCACTTGATAAAGCTTTTGAAAAACAAAGGCAATTAATTGAGATTTGCAAGGTGGGTGGTTTTGAACTACATAAGTGGAAAGCAAATGATATATCTTTATTAAATTTTCCAAAAGCTGATTGTGCTGCAACGAATGCATCTAATTCATATTTTGATGTATTAGGTATTCAGTGGTCATTCGAAAGTGATTTTTTCTCGTTAAATTTTAGTTTAAATCAATTCAAAGACAAAATAACAAAAAGTGATGTTCTATCGAGTATAAATAAATTTTTTGACCCTTTAGGATGGTTCGCCCCTGTTATTATTACTGCAAAAATTTTTATGCAAAAATTGTGTTTTGCGAAATTAAGTTGGGACATGGCCACTTCCTCAAGATTTAAAAAATGAATTTTTGAATTAGTATTCGGGTGTGCTTGTTTTAAGAAACATAAAAATTTCTAGATGGTTGAGCTTTGTTCCAGGAGCAGGTGTGAAAGGGGCTTCTATGATAAATAAAGTAAATAAATTAAAATATAGCTTTCAGAGTAATTCAATTAATATAGCTTCGTTTAATTTTAAAGCTAGTATTGTCAAACAAAACAAAAAAGTAAATCATTAGGATCTGGTTGAAAAATATTCTGATTTGATAAAACTATTGAGAATAACGTCTTATATACTTCGTTTAATTGATAAATTATTAATAAAATCCAGAATTAATTTAAAATTGGTCGATAGGGCTGAGTTTAAGTTGTTAAATAGTAAGTGGTTCCATGTCATCTATCAGTTACGTTGTTTTAGGACTCCTTCGGTTTCTAAAATGATTAGGACTAGATTTGTTTGGACATACATTGTTCAGAATTCTCATTTTGAGCAACATATAAATTTGTTATTGGCTGGTAAAGAACTTAAGGGTTCAAAATTGATGAGTGTAGATCCTAGCATAGAAAACAATTTATTAAGAGTAGGTCGTCGTGTGCAAGCTTCTTTGTTAGATCCGGATGAAAAACATCCTCTGATTTTGCCTTTTAATTGCAAATTTTCGAAATTAGTTAATAGCTTATTGTCATGAAAAAAGGTTACATAGTGGAATTAGATTGACTCATTCTACGGTCAGAAGAGAATTTTGGAAAGTTAAGTCTCGTAATATGATAAAATCGTATATAAATAAATGTAATACGTGTATTAGATACAGAGCGAATAGGTTAAACCAAAAGATGGGAATTCTACCTTCATCTAGAGTAGTTAGACCTGATAAACCGTTTAGATTGGCTGGGGTTAGCTTTGGATCGACTATGCTGGTCCTTTTGATGTTCTTCAGTTTAGGGGTCGTTGAAGTAGGACATATAAAGCTTATATCGTCGTATTCGTTTGCTTGACTACAAAAGCGGTTCACCTGAAACTTGTGACAGGCTATTCAAGTGACGATTTTATCGCTGCCTTTCGTAGATTTACTTCCACTAGAGGGCAATGTTCTGGGCTTTATAGCAGAGGGCGTATATGTAGAGTGGGGAAATGTATGTCATTTTTTCTGATTGGTTCCGCCATTTTCAGCCGCGGGACATATTCTATATTCTTTTTTATTAATTTTACACACGAAAAAATGGTCAATTTTTAATTTAATGATGAATTAAAAAAAAGCACGCACACCTAATTTTTGGATTCACTTCACTCTGCTTATACGCACTCTGCTTTATAGAGATCAGAGCAAGACTTTCGTTGGAGCGGATTAATTAAGTCTTTTGCCAACATAGGGACGTCCTGGACCTTTAATGCACCTGGGGCTACTTACTTTGGAGGTGCATAGGAGGCAGCGGTGAAATTGGTCAAACTCCATATTCGTAGGGTTATTGGCTGCCACAAACTCACGTTTGAGAAATTTTATACCCTATTTAAGCAGATCGAATCTTGTCTGAATTTGAGACCGTTAATACCACTTACTGATGATCCAACCATCCAGTAGTAATCTACTGACCCAGGCTGAACCTTACATTCTTCCCGAACCTAGTTACTTAGAGGAAAAAATACACCCCCTGCAACGGTATAAACAAGTTCAATTGATGGATCAGGATTGGTGGAAGCAGTGGTCCTGAGAGTATTTGCAATCATTGCAATGTAGGCAAAAATGGGATAAAAAGAGGGAAAATATCAGTGTTGGCGATGTGTTGCTGACCTCTGATAAAAAAATGCTCCCCGCAAAATGACCTTTGACAAGAGTAGTTAGGTTTTACCATGGTCCTGATGGGTTGGTGCATGTCGTTGACCTGGAAACTGGGTCAACACAACTAAGGAGACCAATCCACAAAGTAATAAACTTGAATTTATTGTTTAATGAGGAGTCTTAATGTTTTTTATGTAAATATATTTATTATTGTAAAGTTTATGTGTATTATTAAAAAATTTGTCTAACAGATGAAACAGTGGCAGCAGCGGAAAGAAATGGAAATAATATGCTGGGACCCTCCCAAACTCCCAAACTCCTTCCGCAGACAATAAGGACTTTCAATAGTTCACTGGTCGAAGGAATAGGAGGAAGAAAAGAAAAAAGGCAGAGAGGAAAAAGGAGGAAGGAAAAAGAAAGAAAAAGATAGCAAACGCCAATGGTAAAGCAAAGCTTCCCAGAGCTAGAGACAAAGCAGTCACGATTAAGCTACCAGAAGGGAGAGCGTATGCCGATGTCTTGAAGCAGATCAAGGAGAGCGTTATAGGAGAAGCCACTGCAACTAACATCTGTGCAGTTCGGAAAACCCAAGCTGGTAACAAATTGATCGAGATGCGAGGAAAAGCAGAAGGGCATACAGCCTTTTTTTAAGCAGTTAAGGCAACAATGGGAGAGAGCGTGAATGTCTGACAACACGCCGAACTCTTCAGATACGGACCTCGATTGCCTTACTACAAGAGAGGAAGTAGAGGTAGTCTTGAAAGACGTTCTAAACAAAACCGGCCCGATCATGGTGAAGCTATCTCAACCTAACATTCGGGAACAGAGATCAGCCATGGTCCAGCTGGACGAGAAGGTGGCATTCAAGCTGATAAAGAAAGGCAGCATTAAGCTAGGCTTGGGCAGTTGTAGAGTAAGACTACAGGCAACTCCGCTTAGATGCTTCAGATGTTTAGCGTATGGCCACATAGCAGGTAATTGCAAAGGACCCGATCGAAGCAAACTATGCTTTAAATGTGGGACGGGAAACCACAAGGTAGTCGAATGTTCAGGGAAGCTGCAATGCTTCCTGTGCAAAGTTGCCAAATTAAATGAAAAAGAGCTCAAACACTTCGCAGGTTCCAGGAAGTGCTCTGAGTTCCAAAAAGCGATCAGAAAATGATCAAGGTGGCCCAAGGAAACATGCACAGAAGCTGGACTGCAAACCAGCTTATGTATCAAATTCAGAGGGAGATCAAGGCAGACCTTTGGATCATCAGCGAGCAGTACCGAGGGGGTAATCCAAATCCAGCTACCTGGTTCGGTGACGAACTCGGAACAGCAGCTATTTGGATCGCTAATCAAGAAAAAGTACCAGTAGAATCATCAGGAAGAGATAGGGGCTTTGTGTGGGTTAGAAGTAAAACTATAACTTACGTGAGCTGCTACCTTACGCCGACCGGACGTAGACAAGGGTTTATCATTATATGAAATTGTTAGGCGTAGAAGACTTTGCGAGAGATGCGGGTAGAAAAATAATTGTTGCAGGCGATTTTAACGCCAAGGCTGTTGACTGAGGCATGCCTTACACTGACTCAAAAGGGGCGGCGACCCTTGAAATGGTATCCAGGCTGGGACTCGTTGTCTTGAACGTGGGTAACACCACTACCTTTAGATGGGCCGGCTATAACGAGACGATAATTGACGTGTCTTTCGCATCTGCAGGCCTGAGCAGAAGAGTGAATAACTGGAACGTCATCGAAGATTTTACAGCGAGCGACCACCAGTATATTTCGTTTGAAATCCAGCACGAACGACAGCCCCCTGGCGAGGCATATAGGCCGAAACCAAGAGGTTGGAACCTCAATAAGCTGAATAAAGAACGATTCATACAAGTTTTATCGATGGGACAAGGGGCAATTCTAGCGAATCCCCGCAGAGTAGGAAGACGCGGAGAAACTAGTATCCGAAGTAATGACGCTGCTTAAGAAAGGCTGTGATGCTTCCATGCCTTGAAAAAGGTTGAATTGAAAAAACCCACCTGTGTACTGGTGGAACCCAGAAATTGCAGAGTTCCGCAGACAAAGCCACAAGACGCGAAGAAGAGCGACTAGAGCAAAGTCCCGCGGAGAAGCAAGGGAACTCATGATCGTTCACAAAGAAGTTAAGCGATCCTTAAGGCAGGCGATCAACGCCAGCAAAATTCGCTGTGAAAGGAAGCTATGTATTAAAGTTGACAACGACCCCTGGAGACCCTGGCTTCAAGATAGTTACGAAGAAGCTGAGGGGCTTCACGGCCAGCTCGCTAATGGACGAAGAGGAGGCAAAAATAGTCGTTGACGCCCTATTCCCGATGCACCTGACAAGAAAGGATCAAGAGGATAACACCAATGTGGAGGATATCCCGGGCTTTACGCAAGATGAGCTGTTCGCTGCCGTGGACTCCCTTAGAAATAAGAAAGCTCCCGACCCAGACGGTATACCAGCCGAGATTATCAGATTAGCTGCACACGAGTGTCTATCATTCATGCTAAGGATGTACAACACATGCATCCGAACAGGAGTCTTTAGCAGGCGATGGAAAAAGACAATACTGGTACTTATCAGCAAAGGAAAGGGTGATACTAGACTCCCATCCTACTGGCGACCACTAGGACTTTTGGATACAGCGGGAAAAAGTTTCGAAAAGATGCTGCAACCTCGTATCTTAAACGCTGTAGAAGCAGCAGGAGACTTATCTCCTCGACAATACGGCTTTAGACGGGGGCGGTCCACCATTGATGCAGTGAAGGAGGCCGTTGACGCGATAGCGAGGGCCCAAACGGGTAATCATTACTCTCGTAAAATTACTCTTTTGGTTACCCTTAATGTCAAAAATGCATTTAACTCGGCAAAGTGGACAGACTTCCTGCAAGGACTGAGTGACTTCGCAAAACCCAAATATTTGATGCGGGTAATGAAGAGCTACCTAAATGACCGAGTACTCTTGTACGAGACTCTACAATGTAAAAGGAGTAGGAAAGTTACAGCTGGCGCGGCTCAGGGTTCGGTACTGGGACCTGACTTATTAAACATTTTTTATGATGGTATCCTGAGGCTGGAGCTAGCGGATGACTGCTTCATGATAGGGAATGCGGATGATATTGTTCTCGTAATCATAGCAAGAAACGTACAACAGGATCAGAACAGCTTGAACGTTTGCATGGTAAATACAATTATATGGATGGAAGAGCATGGATTAAGTCTTAAGCTGCTAAGACAGAGATCGTAATGATTACGGGGAAGCAAATTCAAACTGTCATCCCGATACGAATCGACGAGGATACTGTCATAGAGACGAAAAAATTCGTTAAATATCTAGGGATAACTCTGGACACGAAGCTGACTTATTGGAAGCACATCTCTCAAAGGGTCAAGAAGGCAGGTACCACGACGCAAGCCCTGAGCAGGCTGATGTCAAATATGAATGGCCCGAAGTCCAGCAAGAGGAAGCTACTAATGTCTGTAACTCACTCCATCCTATTGTATGGAGCAGAAATTTGGGCTAAGGCGTTAGACAAAGATATGTATGCGAAAGGCATAATAAGAGTTCAGAGGCAAGGTGCTCTGAGGGTTTCTTGCGCGTACAGGACTGTCTCGGAAGCGGCAGTCCTTGTGATCGCAGGCATTATCCCAATTAAGCTCCTCGCCAAAGAGCGTAAACTTATTTACGATAGAAAAAATGAAGGCGACGTTGACCGTATCAAAGCGGAAGTTAGGAGGGATGTGATGCTGAAGTGGCAGACGCTCTGGGAGGATCGCACAGACAGCGCATGGACCAGGCGTTTCATAAAAGATGTCGCTCCATGGATCCAGAGAGAACATGGGGAAGTGAATTACTTCTTGACCCAGTTTCTCAGTGGACATGGGCTTTTCTTCAGGATGGGCAAAGTTGGAAGCTCCGAATGTATGTTCTTTTCCGGCAAACGCGATGATGCGTATTACACGTTCTTTCGTTGCGATCGGTGGGTGATCAAAAGGAGGGATTTGGAGGCGGAAATAGGCGACATTATGCCTGACAATGTCGTTGAAAGTATGCTTCAAAATGAAGAAGGATGGAGTGCTGTTGCAAGGTTGTTGGAGGATATTCTGCGAACTAAATAGCTATTGACGACACCCTAACTAGGAGCTGTGTGTAGGAGCGACTGAGATGGACGGTTTCTGCATGCGGCACCAAAGAGGGGACAATGTAGGACGTACAAGGATATCTATTTATTTATTTATTTATTTACTTATTTATTTATTTATTTATTTATATTTTTATTTATTTATAAACTTACTTATTTATCTAGTTGATGACAGGGTGAAATAACAAGAGGGAGAAAGAAAGGATCTCCAAGATGAAAGGATTAATGGATGGAAGGATGTAATGTGATAAACGATTCCGGGCTGACTTGTATAAGGTATGACGAGTAAGGTATGACTGTTCAGAACACCGGGTTCTGTTCGTGCGTAACGCATTCTCACCTCTCTGCCAGTGTGCAAAAAAAAAATATATGTTAAAACAAAATCTTGTAATAATAAAAAAAAAGAACGATTTTCTGTCTTTCATTGTAAATAATTCTTAAAATTGATTTATCTGAAAATTTAAAAAAAATGTGTTTATATTGAATTTGGATTGTTTTTTTTTTTTTTCATTTTTTCATTTAGATGTGTTTATATTGACTCTGGAACTCGTTCCCTGCTGAAGTTAGGTTTAAACCATCTCTTGACGGATTTAAAGCAGCTTTATATAAATACCTATAAATACTATATTGAATTGATTATATATTTTTCTCCATCAATGCTATTATTTAGATTTATTAGGCCGGAAGGTGGCGACCTCCGAACTATATATTCAAAAATCAATCGATCGATAATTTTTATCGATCGCTCGATCGATAATTTTTATTTAACGCGCGCTCTAATTTCAAATTTAAATGTCATTTCTACATTATTATCCATGTACGCTAATGTACCCCATTCCTGCACGCTACAACTATCCCCCTCCCCCCAAAACTCTTTGTTATGAAATAATACAGAGTTTTGATATTTTAGGAGAGGTCAGGAATGGGATATTATATATCCCTGGGATATTATATTACGACCTCCGAACTATATATTCAAAAATCAATGCTCGATCGATAATTTTTATTTAACGCGCGCTCTAATTTCAAATTTAAATGTCATTTCTACATTATTATCCATGTACGCTAATGTACCCCATTCCTGCACGCTACAACTATCCCCCTCCCCCCAAAACTCTTTGTTATGAAATAATACAGAGTTTTGATATTTTAGGAGAGGTCAGGAATGGGATATTATATATCCCTGGGATATTATATTACGACCTCCGAACTATATATTCAAAAATCAATGCTCGATCGATAATTTTTATTTAACGCGCGCTCTAATTTCAAATTTAAATGTCATTTCTACATTATTATCCATGTACGCTAATGTACCCCATTCCTGCACGCTACAACTATCCCCCTCCCCCCAAAACTCTTTGTTATGAAATAATACAGAGTTTTGATATTTTAGGAGAGGTCAGGAATGGGATATTATATATCCCTGGGATATTATATTACGACCTCCGAACTACATATTCAAAAATCAATGCTCGGTCGATAATTTTTATTTAACGCGCGCTCTAATTTCAAATTTAAATGTAATTTCTACATTATTATCCATGTACGCTAATGTACCCCATTCCTGCACGCTACAACAATCCCCTTCCCCCCAAAACTCTTTGTTATGAAATAATACAGAGTTTTGATAATTTAGGAGAGGTCAGGAATGGGATATTATATAAGAAAGAAAAAAAATACCCTGCCAACTAGCTGGCACTAAGGTTCCTCAAACAATGAGCTAAATACTTCAATATGTAACAGATATCACCGATTAAAACCATGCAATCATACACTCATTTCTATTAACTTTTAAAAGTAAAAAGAAAATTTATGTATTGAATTGAACTAAATCTATTTTTTTCAAATAAAATCTAATGTAATTCATTGGATAATAATTATTCAAGATAGTAATTTCATGGAGTTAAATCTACAGAGACGTGTCGTCTCGGGACGCAAGTTTGAACGACACCTATATATACGAGAATTTTCTCTTCCGTTTCACATACTGGCACTCTAATGTAGTATTTTAAGAGACAGTTTATCATATTGAGAAGTTCGAGAGATTCGATTCGATCAGCGGCGGTACTTTTAAAAAAATTGTATATAAACTTAAGGTGACTGCCTAGGAGAAGTATAATACGAATAGAGAGATAACTAGATAATTGCTAACAATTATAGACCGTGCGAAGCATAACAACCCACTAAATTTTTTCCTAAATACAGGCGATTATTATTATTTGAAATATTATTAATTGGGTATATTAGGTGAAGTAAAGAATCAAACTTATTTTGTTATAAACAATAAATATTTAATGTACAAAATATTGTATGTGTATATTTACAGTATTAGCATGTTTATTTACATAATAGTAATTAATTAAATGTATATTCAAAATATTAACTTTAATTAATTAATTTTTGATTAAATATGATTTATTTTTGAAAAATTTTTTAATCAATATTTTATTCTTCAATTGGTTTATTAATTTTGTTTAATGATTGCATGAAAGCTTGTTTCACTTTAAAAGATGAAGAAAGTCGTATCGAGTCAAAACGATATTTATTGTAACCTTTTATTAGAATTACATCATTAATTGACTTAACTCGACTTAAACCGACATACGTGATACCTAATTGTCTTTCCGTGTCTCCTATGTGTAAGAAAATTTTATCTAATGTTTGTCCTTGAGATTTATGAATAGTTAGAGCATATGATAACATAATTGGAAATTGCGTGCGACTGCATAGAATATTGTTATGTTTCCAAGTTGTTTCTACAGGAATAATTGGGAAATAATTTTTATACAAAAAAGGTCCCTTGTAATTGTCAAATTCAACCATTAATACTTGAGGTAATTGTGGTGGTGATTCATTATCAGCATATATTATTTCCCGTATGTATCCTAAGCTCCCATTTGTTAATCCACCTTCTACCCATAAATTCGTACGTAACATTATTCTACAATTTTTTGACAAGTATAATATACTTTGTAATCCTGTTGCTTTTTCGTCTGAGCAACGCATGGCAATATTTGGTGTGTTTGTAGAAATTATTCGTGCAACTGGGTGTCCCGTATTTTTCAAAAATGTTTCATTATGTTTTTCAACTTGTGCACACGTTGGAAACAAATGAATTGCGTTTTGGAAATTGTCTAATTCTTCTTTGGGGATAACTGTCTCTCTTCGGTTATATAACAAGTTATAATTATGTTGAGATAACTCTGCATTTGCTATTTCATCAAGCAATTGTGAGTAAGGGGTATGATTACCCTTTTGTCTGTGTGCGTTTTGGAGACAATAATACTTTTGAAATTGTTTAAAAATTATTCTTCCTTGTGTTTGTAAATTGTCTGTTAGTTTTTTATCACTAAATACTGCTGTGTCTCCAACCGGTGTCAACTGATTGTAATCTCCAAGTAAGTAAATTATGATTCCGCCAAAAGGTTCATCGATTTCATTAGCATGTATTTCTCGACATCGTGATTCTATCTGAAATAAAGTTCTTAATCCGATCAAAGACATCTCATCTATTATTAAAAATTTCAAATCTTTCAAATCCGTTTGAAATTTTTTTGCATTTTGATTTTCTAATTTAGAAAATAACTTGTAGTTTAAAGGTAATCGTAGCAAATAATGTAATGTTAGTCCATATATGTTAACTGCTGCCATACCTGTTGATGCCGCTACTTTAACTGAATCATCTCCGAAAATTGATGTAATCCTCTTAACCATTTCTTTGATTATTGTGCTTTTACCAGAACCAGCTTTGCCTTGTATTATAACTCTTTTTATACTATTTGCTGTCATAGTATTGTTTTGTATATTGGTTATTTGACTATCTAACAAGTTTAATATTTGTTGTTGGTCATCTGTAAAAGATATTTTAGATTCTGTATTTTCTTTATATATTTTCTTTTTTTGTTGAGATTTGTAGGTATTCAGAAAAGAATGTATTTCTGATTCAGTTGGTTTGTTTTCAATAGGCATATTCCAGTTATAACATAAATCTATTGCTCTTTTTCCTAAATCTCTTTCTAAATTGTCATTATGGTATCCTGATAGAAATTCAAATGCATTTTTTATGTTGTCATCATTTATTTCTACTGGAATTCCATCTTTATCAGTGAATTCATTTAAATCTATGTTTTCATTTTCATTTATATTTAATGTTTCGTAAATTTGCTTCCATTTATTTATATTTTTCACCGAATATTCGTTTCTTTTGTTCTAAAAAATCCCCTTGTAAAGTTGAAAGTTCATTATTTCAAGTTTTTTGATCCGCTATCTTGTAAAATCTGAAAATTTTTCTGGTTAAAAAAATGAATATTTTCCACCGAATATTCATTTTTTTTGTCCTAAAAAACCCTTTTGTAAAGTTAAAAGTTAATTTTTTCAATTTTATTAGTCCGCTATCTTGGAAAATCGGGTCCGCTGTATCGGAAAATCGGAAAATTGTGTAAGTTAAAAAATTGAATATTTTTTATCGATTATTCGTTTTTTTTCTTCTAAAAAACCTTTTTGTAAATTTAAAAGTTCATTTTTTCAATTTTATTGGTCCGCTATCTTGGAAAATCAGGTCCGCTATATCGGAAAATTGGAAAATTTTTTAGGTTAAAAAACTGGATATTTTCTGCCGAATATTCGTTTTTTTTGCTTTAAAAAATCCCATTGTAAAGTTAAAGAAGTTTATTTTTTCAAATTTTTTCAGCCAGCTATTTTGGAAAATCCGAAAATTTATTAGGTTAAAAAAATGAATATTTTCAACCGAATATTCGTTTTTTTTGTTCTAAAAAACCCCCTTGTAAAGTTAAAAGTTCATTATTTCAAGTTTTTTAGTTCGCTATCTTGTAAAATCGGAAAATTTTTCAGGTTAAAAAAATGAATACTTTCCACCGAATATTCGTTTTTTTTGTCCTAAAAAACCCTTTTGTAAAGTTAAAAGTAAATTTTTTCAATTTTATTCGTCCGCTATTTTGGAAAATCGGGTCCGCTATTTCGGAAAATTTGAAAATTTCGTAAGTTAAAAAACTGAATATTTTTTATCGATTATTCGTTTTTTTTGTTCTAAAAAACTTCTTTGTAAAGTTAAAAGTTCATTTTTTCAATTTTCTTGGTCCGCTATCTTGGAAAATTGGGTCCGCTATATCGGAAAATTAGAAAATTTTTTAGGTTAAAAAACTGGATATTTTCTGTCGAATATTCGTTTTTTCTGCTTTAAAAAATCCCCTTGTAAAGTTAAAAAAGTTTATTTTTTCTAATTTTTTCGGCCCGCTATCTTCGAAAATCGGAAAATTTTTTAGGTTAAAAAAATGAATATTTTCCACTGAATATTTTATTTTTTGTCCTAAAAAACCCCTTTGTAAAATTAAAAGTTAATTTTTTCAATTTTATTGGTCTGTTATCTTGGAAAATCGGGTTCGCTATATCGGAAAATCGGAAAATTTTGTAAGTTAAAAAAATGAATATTTTCTACCGAATATTCGCTTTTTTTATCTTAAAAAACCCCTCTGTAAATTTAAAAGTTCAGTTTTTCAAATTTATCGGGCCTCCATCTTGGAAAATCGGAAAATGTATTCGTGCGGAAAATGAAAAATTATACCTGCAGGGTATCTGCCGCAACCTGGAATGATTATTTTTATCCTGAAATATGTCTTATATTCGACATTTTGTGTTTTTAACCCTTTCATTCCCGTAAATCGGCTATAATGTCGGTACTATATTATCGATTTGGCTGAAAATCAATACAGTTCATGTTTGTCTTATATCTAACTTATATATAAATTTTGAACTTCATAAAACCCCTCTGTAAAGTTAAAAGTTCAGTTTTTCAAATTTATCGGGCCGCCATCTTGGAAAATCGGAAAATATATTCGTGCGGAAAATGAAAAATTATACCTCCAGGGTATCTGCTGCAACCTGGAATGATTATTTTTATCCTGAAATATGTCTTATATTCGACATTTTGTGTTTTTAACCCTTTCATTCCCATTAATCGGCTATAATATCGATACTATATTATCGATTTGGCTCAAAATCAATACAGTTCATGTTTGTCTTATATCTAACTTATATATAAATTTTGAACTTAATCGGAGATCACTGTGACCTTAACGAGCGCGAACAAAAGTGAGATTTTGTCGCGGGTATAGACTGTGCTTCGCACAGTCTAATAATAACAATTAATAGTAAAAGGGATAGAAAATATTCCAATTTGACTGTGTAATAATGTATATCTTTAATGAAATGAATGAAATCTTACAACAACAAAAACATTTACATGTAAAAATGACGCAAGTTTGCTATACGTGCTTGTATTTTAGCCTTTTTTTTTAGGTGTAAAAATTTTTCACTGCTAAAGTTTTAAGATCTGAAAAACTTTACGCAGAAAATTACTTTACGTTGAAAATTTGAAAATTAATTTGCAAAATTTGAAAATAAATTTGCAAAATTTGCAAAATAAAGCATTTTTCATAATTAATTAACAGTCTGACAAGTTTTTTTAAATAATTATTGATATTTGTAAGATGAATTAATTAAGGGTCAATTCGCTTCAGATAATAATTGGTAATTTTCAATACAGAAAATTTAAATAAAATATATTTTTTAAATATTTAAAACTTGCGTAAAGTTTTTCAGATCTTAAAACTTTAGCAGTGAAAAATTTTTACACCTAAAAACAAAGGCTAAAATACAAGCACGTATAGCAAACTTGCGTCATTTTTACATGTAAATGTTTTTGTTGTTGTAATAAAGAATTACACAAAAAAAAAAAAAAAACATTTTAGTTTAAAAAAACTTTTTAAATTTTGAGAAATAAATTTTGGAAAAATTCGGTATTAAATCCAAAAAATTACTATAAACGAACTGTCTAAAACTAGTACTCTCATAGAAATCAATTAGGTACTAAATCCAAAAAGAAAAAAAAATTTGGTGTCTATTGTATTTTTTTGTGAAAAAAAATTTATGGAAAAAAATTTTTTAAAATTAAGTATTAGATTCGAGATATAGAGTAAAAACCATACTTTCAAATTTAAGTACTTTCACGGAAATAAATGAGGTATTACATCCATATTAAAAAAAAAAGTACCTAGAGCTTTTTTCGTGAAAAAATTTTTGAAAAAAAATTAGGTCTTAATTTCATAACGGTTGTGAAATATCGCCGGTCTTAATATTTTCAGATATTAAGACTTTCATAGAATTAAATTAGGTATTACATCCCTAAAAAAAAATATTGCAGGTTTTTTAATATTTTTGTTTTTTCAATTTAAAGAAAAAATTTTTTTAAAAATTCGGTATTAGATCCAAAAAATGACTATAAACAAACTTTCTAAATTTGTACTTTCATAGAAATAAATTAGGTAATACGTTCAAAAAGAAAAAAAAAATTCTTGTTTTTTGTATTTTTTCATGAAAAAAATTTTGGGACAAAAATTTTCAAAAAATTAAGTATCAGTATCGAGATATAGAGTAACAACCATACTCTTAAATATAAGTACTTTCGTGGAAGTAAATAAGGTATTTCATCCAAATTAAAAAAAAAAAGTACCTCGAGCTTTTTTAATAAAAAAATTTTTGAAAAAAAAATTAGGTCTTAACTCCATCATGTTTGTAAAATATCACCAATTACATACATACATACACAAACACAAACACACACACACACACACACACACACACACACATACATACTTTTTTTTTAAACCGGTTTTTTAGTTTCCTGGGGTCTCAAAACGTGCTTATATGCCAAAAAATTAAAAATTGAAATTTGACCTATCACAATGGTTCCTCTTTGAGGAACCAAAAGGTTTTATTATTATTCTTATTATTTTGTTTTTATTGTAATCATGATTGTTTTTATATTTAGTTATTAATTTTTTTATTCAGAAAATCATTTGTATTTTTAATATTTAAATAATATTTTTCAATGCAAAAATTCAAAATAATCAATCTCTACAAATTATAATTTTCACTACATTTTTTTTCATCTGTTGATATATTTATAATAAATTAACTCATATTATATTTAATATATCGAAAAATTGCCAAAATTAGCCTTGCAAAAGAATTTTTTTTTAGCGCAAAAATCTTAAAACACTAAAATTTTAAAAAAATTAACTACATATTTTACATCTATTGATAAAATTAAGATCAAAATATTGCTGAATCTAACGTTCCAAAAGCAATTTTTTAGCGCAAATTTTATTAAAACTAAACTTTTATTAGATTACAAATAAATATAATTTATTTTTAATAATGAAATTTATTAAGTTAACTTATATTCAATGAAATGTTTCTTTTTTTCTTATAACATAACTTATAATTACCGTTTACTGAATTTTTCCAAAACCAAAATTTAACTGCATTTTTTATACCTATCGTTAAATGTTTGATTAATTAACTCAAGTCAAACTAAAATTTTTAAAATATTACCAAAATTAAATTTACGAAAAACAATTTTTTAGGCCAAAAATCATAAAATACTAAAATTTTCTATAAACAAAATTATTAATGGATATTTATAATTTAAAATGGCAGTTACTAATTAGTTTATATCATATACCCACAACTGCCCTAAATTCAGTTACTGCCAATTACTCTCAGTTACTTTTACATCCTCCCATGATAACTGACCTATTAACATCAGGTCCAGTTTAGGAGATTCGATTAGAACAGACTTCTTAGTATAATCATTTCTCAGTATAATTATCATTCAGACTTATTGACTTAGACGCTTTTTCATATTTACTTATAATAAAGTCAGTGAATTAAACTAAAGTATTCAGTGTGTTTATTTAATTGTGATAACTTCCTTCTATAATCTAGAACTTAACGCAGTTAAGTTCAACCAGCTCTAATACCCGAGGTCATCAACATATTACATACAACTTTAATTCATATATAAATATTAAAATACCTGGGGCACTCAAAATCCCCAGGATAAAACTTATTTATAAATATAAATAAATATTTATTATTACGTATCCCGAATTAAACCTCAGGATACATAACAAAGTCATCTTTGATAATATATTTTTTCATAAATTTTTTATCTGTTTCATAGTTTACTTTATTTTTTAATATCAATAATTTTCTATCTTAGCTTTTTAGTTTTTTAATATTTTTCAACATTTCTATGATTTTCTTACTTGGTTTTTGCATCATTACTGCGTATATTGAAATTTCTTTTTATTTTAATGGTTATTCGCCATAGCACCTACTTAAAACGTCTGCTGCAACATTTTCTTTACCTGGGATAAACTTATAGTTGATGTCATAATCTTGAGTGAAAAGTATTTAACGCTTAAGTCTTTTATTCGATTATTAGGTTATTACTTTGTGATCAACTTCCACTAAAATTTTAGCACGTGCTATGTATGTTTTGAGCTTTTTTAGAGCATGAATTACACTGAGGAGTTCTCTTTCACATATAAAATAATTAATTTCAGCAGATTTTAATGTGCGGCTAATACACGTAATTATTTTTTCTTCACCATTGTCATCAAGTTGAGATAAAGCAGATCCGAAAGCATATAGACTACTATCGGTGGTTAAGATGAATGGCTTTTTTAGATCCGGAAAAACTAATGTTTTTTGTTTAATAAAGAGTTTTTTTATATTTATAAATTCTTCTTCGTGTTCTTCAGTCCATTTATATTAAGTATCTTTTTTTAATAAGTTTAATAATGGTATTATTTTATCAGCATAATTTTTGGCAAAACGAGAATAATAATTTAAAAATCCCAAAAAATTTTTTTTTAGGCCTTTTGTAGTTTTGAATTTTTTCTAATTTCATTGGATCTTCTTTAAAACCATCTGCAGTTAATATATGTCCCAAGAACTTTATTTCTTTTTTGCAAAAGGAACACTTTTCAAAATTATGTGTTATGTTATAATCAATTAGTCTTTGAAAAACTTTTTCTAAATGATAAATATGGTCTATAAATGTATCACTGATAATAGACATATCGTCGACAAAACATAATAAAAAATCCATTAAATCACCCAATACTTTATCAAAAGCTCTTACTAGTGCTGCGGTGGCGCACTTTATGCTAAATGCCATCCTGTTCCACCAATGGATTTTTCCATCAATGCTAAATCCTGTATATTTTTTGCTATTTTCAGTTAAAGCAATTTTCCAAAGCGAGGAACACATATCAAGACATGAAAGATGTCTTTTAGCCTTGCACTTCATAAAGATATCATCGCAGGACATTGGACTTTCATAGTCATTTTTTATAATTGTATTTAATCTACGCGAGTCCATGATAATTCTTAAAGTGCCATCTTTTTTCTCACTTGTAGTTATTGGACTAATGTATTCAGTATTTGCACGACTTATAATGCCAAACTCTAGAATTTTATTAATTGCTTCTAATACTTTTTGTTTTTTATGCAGTGCAATTGGATAGGATCTTTGATAAAAAGGTTTTTCATTCGTTATTTGTAATTTATATTGATAATTTTTTATTAACCCTGGTTTTTTACTCAATACTTTCCTATTATCAAATATTATCTTTTTTAGTAAGAATTTTTTAGATGCACTTAATTCTTTACATTCATTTACTTTATCTTTAATTTCTTTGATTGTTATGTCATATTCATTGAATTCTTCGAAAACTAGATTATTATTAATTTCTATTGTCTCTTCTATATAATATTTATAAGATTGGTAGTCTTCAAAATTATCAAAAGCATAAGGTATATTTATATCACATATATTAGAGTAAACTCTATCCTTTTGACTATCTATTATGAGTCCTAGGTTTTTTATAATATCAAACCCTAGAATACATTCTTTTGTAAGCCTAGGAACTACAATAAATACCATGTAGTCTTGAAAATTACCAGCTTGTACTTGACACATAATTTGCATTTTTAGAGCAACAGTTTTATTCTTGAATTGCACTGATGATTATTTTACCATTTATGGGTAAATGAGCACATTTTCTAAAAATTTCAAGATTATCATGGAAAAATTTATAAGATAACACTGAATAGTTTGCACCGGTATCTACTAAAACTTTCATATTTATTGATTCTATGTTAATGTTTATTTCAGTACATTTGCCATTAACTTTTTTAGCGGATTCTTCAATGTCAATATCATCTTTTTCAATCAGATCATACTTATCAGAATTTGAAAATAGAGTATTTATATTAAGAGTTTTAGTTGTCTCACAGTATACTTTTTCTTGTGAGAAAACACTTACTAGTTTTTTGCACTATTTTGTGAGTTGTGTTCAATTAGTGCTTTAGTAATTACTTCTATTGCATCAATTTTATGTTGAGATTTTTGACCTTGGTTTTTGTTTTGAAAACCTTGGTTTTGGTATTGTTTGTTAGGTTGCATTTTATTTGTTTGATTTGGACGCTGCTGTTGTTTATTGCTTGGCTGGCGTTATTTCTGTGCTATTTCTGCTATTGTAACTCCTATTCTGTTGCGGATTTGAATTGTAATTATCCCTTTTTCGGTTTTTATATGAATTTTCTCTTCTGTTGAAATTCTGACCACCCTGTCTATCTAGGCTCTTCCATGGCTATTCTCTATCAATATTCAATTGATTATTATAACTGTAACTATTGTTGTTTCTAGATGAATTATCATTGCTATATTGTTTTTTATTTTGCCAATTTGGTGCTTGCCTATTTCTGATTGATCTATCATCATTATCAGCTTGTTCAATAATGTCCTTAGTAGTGTTCTTAGTAGCTTGGTCAAAGTGAGGTATACTTTGGTTAATAATTTCTTCTTGGTCATTAGAAATTTCCCAATCTTCAGTGATATTTAAAAGTTTAAGTGCATATTGTACCCTTGTTTGTTTTCCTTTTATTGATTAAGCACCAGGATTAAAGATTCTTCTTAAGCCATCTTTAATTGTTGCATTCCAATATCTTTTTTTAAATAGATCAACAAAGCTATCATAATTGTTTATATCTTTTTCTACAAGGTAAAACCAATTTTTTGCTCCTTTTTATAGGCAAAATTTTGGTATTTTTCCCTTTTTTGACAGAGTAGTTTTCAATATATTTTTGCAGATCAACTAAGAATTTTAAAGGTTTTTCACCATGATCGCCTTTAAAGATTTGTTTGTTACTGAGGCAGATGCATTATTTTCAGTTGAATTTCTGGGAAATATTTCAGAGGTCAAGTGAGAAGGCCGCGTCGGTCGCATCCTCCTTGTCAAGGCTCATGGCCAACATAGGAAGGCCCAAACCCGGGAAGCGAAGATTGTTGATGTCCATTGTCAACTCTGTCCTGCTTTACGGATCTGAGATCTGGGCGGATATCACCAAATTCGCCAAGCACAGACATAAAATATCGTCTGTGCAGCAGCAAGCGACCCTGAGGATCGCCTGCGCGTACAATACGGTATCGCTCGAGGCAATCCAAGTAGTAGCATCGGTCATACTCATCGACCTGCTAGCGTTGCAGCGGAAATACATTTACGATAGTGTAGAGGACCGCGAAGTGGCATCCACTCGCGCCCGCTCCAGCTCTATGGAAAAATGGCAGAAACGGTGGAAAAAGGAAGAAGAGGAAAATGCCCGATGGATGCGCAGACTGATTTCAGATCTGCAGGCATGGACTGGACGACAACATGGGGAGGTGGATTTTTACCTCACCCAATTTTTAACTGGACACGGGTACTTCCGTGCAATGTTGAAACATTATCATAAGGTGGCAACAGAGGAGTGCTTGCACTGTCCAGGCGAGAAGGATACAGTGGAGCACACTTTCTTCGGATGTGTGCGCTACGTGGAAGGGCGCCCCCCTTCCCGATTTGGAGGCCAGAGATGGTGGTCCCGGAAAGGCTACGGAGTTCTGAAAATCGGATCAAAGTAGCAGAGTACGTAAGGGCCACCTTGTTGAAGAAAAAAGGAGGAGGGCTTTCTATTGTAGATAGCTCTCCTGTCACTAGGCTGGGGGAAGGCAGCGGCCAGTTGCCTTGGCTGCGCGTCCCAAACTGAAGTTATACCTGAAAAGGGAGTTCCGGTTTGGGGCAAACAAGCGCAGGGGGGTTTATAGTGTGTTTATCTAGTAAGAATATGGGGCTTAGCCGGCGACTGCGGTCGACGGTGGTCTCCCAGTTGTACACTTTGTGCAACTGGGCGCTCATGGAAATGTGCGGGTCTTTAAGGCCTGCAAACACTCCATGGCTGATGCAAGATTCACAAGATTCCCTTGACAAAAAAAAAATAATAATAACAATAATAATTATAGTGCTATTGATAACTTAAAAGTTAAATATAATGAACTTAAAAAAAAATACAAATCTGTACAACAAGAAAATATAAATCTTAGTGAATTTTCATTAAATAAATATCAAAATTGTGATATTGAAGAATTAGCAGAAAATCAATTACCAAATTATGATACTTTAAAATTTGTAATAAGAGAAAACAAGTTATTGTTTAACCTATATCTAGAATTAAAAGAAAATTGTGATTTATACAAAAAAAATATGCAATTCCTAAAATCCAATAATAAAATTATTTCTAATACAAATAAAAATAAAACTTATTGCGAAGCTTTAATATCTGGAGAAAAAAAAATTCTATACTATGTGTAAAATCTGCTAACATAAATACTGCTTTAAATGATATTAAAACAATAATATTGCCAACTCAAATAGATGCTAAGATCATATATATAAAACAACAAGATAATGGTAATATAATTATAGATTGTGATAATGAAGATTCTAGAAATAAACTCATAAATAGCTTAGAAAATCATTTTCATAAATTCCAAATCCTTAAAAATAAAAAAAAAATACCGTTGATTAATATTGTTGGAATAAATGAAGATTTAATCTTAAACGATTATAGTGAAATTGAAAATTTTATTTAAACTAATAATTTTCCAAATATTGAAGGAGAATTTAAAATTAATTAGATTTATACTAATGCTAAAACTAATAATAAGACAATCTATGCTTCATGTAATGGTGAAATTTTTAAGAATCTGATGACACTAGGAAGAATACATTTGGAATGGGGAGCTTATAGAGTTTATGAAGATTATGGTTTAGGAAGATGCAATAAATGTTGTGCTTATGGTCACTCATTTAGTAGGTGTTTAAACAACTTCATTTGTATTTACTGTGCAGGTGATCATTGTAGTACTACTTGTAGGTATAAACTTTATAAAAAATGCATTAATTGTTTTAATCATAATAAAAAAAATAAAACTAATTTAAAAACTAATCATTTTGCTCATGATATTATTAACATTAACATTTTTAATAAATTAAAAAGAAATAAAATCAATCTCACACAATATGATTGATCTCATAGATGATAATAATATGCTAAATTATTCTTTTGAAATTATTCTCATAATAAATTGGAATTAAATAATGAATTATTAAATATTGATTTTGTGTCTAATTTAATTATTGCACATTTCAACGTTTGTAGTTTAAAATCCAATTTCGAGCTCTAAGAATCTTTCTTTAAGGAAACATTAAGTAATAAGCCCCACATAATTATTTAATATTGCTAGAATAACAAAAAAACATACTATAAATAAAAAAACTAAATTCAGAAATAACTGGATGACTAAAGGCTTACTAAATTCTATAAACTATAACGAATCTTTATATAACTAAACGAAGGAAAAATATAAGCTCATTTTTGAAAAGATATTATAATAAATTCTGCAAAATACTAAAAAAGGTCATAATTGATGCTAAAAATCTAAATGATTCAATCAATGCTCAAAAAAATCTAAATTCCTCAAAAAAAATATGGAATTTCATTAATAATAAGTTAGGTAAAACTAATAACAACAAAAATACTGACATTAAAATCATAAAGATAAATAATACTGACATTGATGATAAGGGACAAATAGCTGACAGTTTTAATTCATATTATAACAAATTGGGTGTAAATCTTGCAACAAAAATACCTGGCTCCACATTTGATCCAAGTATAATAACTAGAAATTTACATTCTTTATTCATTAAGGCTACAAATCCATCAGAAATTTCTCATATAATTAAAATTATGGGAGATAAATGTGGTGGTGTAGATAATGTGAATATGCATAGCAAGTGGTATTTGGCCTACTGATCTCAAAAAAGCTGACATAATACCAGTTTATAAAAGTGACGATAAAAGTAATATGGGTAACTATAGACCCATATCCTTAATTTCTAACTTGGCAAAAATTTTTGAAAAAGTAGTTTTTACTCGCTTATACGCTTTTTTTCATAAAAACTAAATTATATTAGAATTTCAATTTGGTTTTATGAATGGTATAGGGACAAAACAAGCACTGCATACAGTCTCTGATTTAATCTATAATGGATTAAATAAGAGTAATTCTGTGATTAATACATTCCTAGATCTCTCTAAGGCCTTTGATACAGTAAATCATCATATTTTACTCAAAAAAAAATGGAGAGATATGGAGTCAGAGGTACCCCACTTGAACTATTTAAAAATTATTTATCTGATCGTCAGCACGTAGTTAGACTTGGGGATACCAGAAGTGAGTATGAATTCGTTAATGTGGGAGTTCCACAAGGTTCCATTTTTGGGCCTTTTCTGTTTCTCATTTACATTAACAATTTGCTCAATTTGGTTCCACATGTCTTTTCTTATGCTGATGATACTGCAGTCTTTACTATTAAGAATACATGGAACCTAGCTAAATTAGCAATGAATGAATAACAGTTTAATTACTGAAAAAGTATAACTATTTTACTATACACAAAGTAGTATATGGGTGGTTTTCACAGGAACGGTATACATTGTGTCCCCTCCATTTATATCCGAAACTAAAGCTCTTTTAAACTTTTTTTTCTTTTAAAAAGTTCATAAATAATATTTTTTTAAAGTCACAACCTACTATGCAAATATTGGTAAGTTAACAAAAAAATTTTCTTGAGCATATGTGTTCAAAATGTCGCCACCGTCCGCTGTCCTTTTGCTTAACTATAAACTTTGAGTATTAACAAACGGCTTAAAATTTGAACTTAAATTTTTCTGTAGGATGCATATGACGTATTTAGGTCCCAAAAACTCATGCTTTTCAACGAAACAAATTTTCATGCAATCCTCTTAGCTTATCGTCACATATAAATCTGTCCCTCGATTTAAGCTCTTTTTAAGCTTTCCACCTTTTATGGGTGCGCACTCGATATTTATGCACTTGAAAGCACTGCTGTATTTTTTTTCTTACTTAACTACTCATATATGAACCGTGGAAAACTTAAAATTTTAAATATAAAAGCTTTAACTATGAAAATTAAACCTATTAAATTTTTAAACCGCTTTTACAAAAAAAAAAATGTCGCCACCGTCCATGTCGTTTTCTCCAAGTGTATGTCATATATTACTTTATATATCTTGTTCAGTTATGTGTTTTGATGGAAAAATAAGATACCCAGAATTTGAATAAAATTTGATGGCTTCAATACAAAGTTATTTCAATAATACATTCAAAATGTCGCAGCCGTCCACGTCGCCACCGTCTGCATAAATAAAAAAATCCCATAAGAATAACATGTAGAATTTATTTTTACATTTGTAGCAGTACCACTGAAAATTTTAGGTTTTTGGACATTGATAAACATAAAAAAACAAAAAAATTAAAAAAAAAATATAATTAATGTTGTGCCGTAAACAATAAAAAAAAATACAGTTACAGTGAAAACCACCCATATATATAATAGACGAACAAAACTGTAATTCGACTAACTATACATAAATATAAGTATATATATTGTGTTGTACTACCTAAACACCGATGAACATATACTGTAATTTCTCTCGAAAGAGAAATGATATACTAATGGTATATAAATGAGAATCATGAAAAGTTTAACATCTTGTTTTATCTAAAGCAGTATAGTAGTATAATTTACTGAGGATGGCTCGTACTACTATACAGAGCCGAAATAAACCATTTAAATTCTTTTAGGTCAGTAATAAGACTGACAAATAATTTTCCATCAATTTTATTTAAAGCAATAATTATATTGTTATTTTTATGTTCCATATTGACCAATATTAATATCTTTTAATTTAAATTTATGAAAGGAACGAATTAATAAAATATTATATTTTAAGATTTGAGTATGATTTATACTAACTCTCAATCTGGAAAAAGGAAAGGATATATTCATTTACCTCCTATACATAAAACTATATTTAAAAAAGTCCCTATATCATATCATTAAAATTATTTAATTCATTGCCTACTGATTCCAAGAAATTTGACTCTAATAATAAAAAGATAAAAATTTTAAGAAGTAAACTATTAAAAATCTTATCAGATGTAAAGATGTTTCAAATGATTAATTTTCCATAAACTATCTATATAAATATGTTGTTTAATTTAAGATAAAAATTTGTTATGGTTCATATATTATATTTGTTTTGACTTTATACTTTTATATTAATTTTCTTTTTTATTTTTGTATTATATTTTTATTTTCTATTTTTATATTAATTGTATTTTTTAATTTATCATCTCCCGCACAGACAGTGAATAGCTGACTCTGGGATGATCAACTGTTATTAATGTAAATGTATGTAAATATCTATGATACGTTGTATATATAAACATGTATTAAGTTGATTATGTGATGAAATAAATATATAAATAAATAAATAAATAAATATAGTGTAGTTCAGTTTAGCTCTAGCGCTTATCGCATTCAGTTCGTAATAAAATAAATACTTTTTATAGATAAAATAAATTGTTCATTTATTTATTCCACGACATTATATTGGCGACGAGGAGAAAACGTAAAAAAAGAAAAAAATATAAAAGGCTTATATATTTATTGCAATTAGCAGCAAGGTGCTAAAATATTACTTTTAAAAGTATAACCGGTTTAACCTAAAAATGGCGACGGCACAAGAAATGCAGGACGAGATTAACAGATTAAGGGCGGCAGGAAGCATCCTCGAGGTACAATTGAACACACTTAAATCTTTGCAAGCGCCAAATGTTAGTTTTGCAACTGCAATTAGCTCAATAGCTGAGTTTAAGGTAAATCAGAATTGGGCATTACATCAAAAGCGGCTAGAGCAGTATTTTGTTACTAATAATATAATCGAAGAAAGAAAAGTAGCCACTCTTATAACTTTAATTAGGGAGGGAGGCATATCAAATTTTGACAGACTTGTGTGATCCAGAAGATCCGGAAAATAAAACATATCAACAGTTATGCGAAATAATGACGCAGCAGTTCGCGCCAAAAGTGTCTGTTTTCAAGTAAAGGCGTGAATTTTATGCGTTGACTCAAGGAGAGCAAGAAAGTGTAAATTTATTTTATGCGCGCCTAAAGAAGAAAGCAGTGCTCTATAAATTCGGAAATAGATTGGATGACGCAATCAAAGATAAATTTGTGACAGGATTGTCACCTGGGTTAGTTCTCCACAGGTTGTGCGAGGAGAACCATACATCATCATTAGAAGCCATATTGGAATTAGCAAGGAAGAAGGAGGCGGCGCTTACGATGAAGCAAAGTTTCGCAGCAGTACACAAAGTGAACGCTTATGTAAAAGGAGGCGCTTCAAGAGGAAAGAGTCAAGCAAGTAAAGGTTCTGACACGAAAACGAATGAAAGGAGCGCGAATACAGATAAAAAAACTTGCAGACATTGCGGTGAAACTGGACATAATTTTGCTAAATGTAAATATAAGGATTACGTATGCAAGGCATGCAAAGTAAAGGGACATTTAATTAAGGTTTGACAGAATAAGAATAATAATAATTACAAAGCTAAAGAAAGGAAAACTAAAGAAGGCGAGCACTTTACTAAATTAGATTTATCTTGGGCTTATAATCAACTGCCAGTTACACCAGAGACAGCGAAGATGTTAGCTTGGAGTACACATGAAGGCACATATATTGTAAAAAGGTTAACGTTTGGTCCATAAACAGCGGTAGCAGAATTTCAGAAGAGAATAAAGTCAGTTTTGCAAGTAGCAAAAGGTACAGCATATTTTTTAGACGAAATTATTGTCACAGGAAAAAATAGGGAACAACACTTAGAAAATTTAAAAGAAGTTTTTAGAAGACTAGAAGCAGCAGGTTTAAGGTTAAATTTAGAAAAATGTAGTTTCTTTCAAGAAGAAGTCAATTATTTGGGCCATAAAATAAACAAAGATGGACTATCCAAGGATATGAATAAAGTAAATGCTATAGTGGAACTGCCACAACCACAAAATTTTACTGAAGTTAAAGCATTTGCTGGGATGGTAAATTTTTATCTTAAATTTATACCATGTCTGGCAGAATTATTATCACCTTTATATAAGACTTTTGCAACAACCGGAATTTGTGTGGACTCCAGAATTTGAAGAAAATTTTAATTAAATTAAGCAAGAAATAGCCAAAGATGAAAATTCGGTTCACTTTAACCAAAACTTACCTGTTAAGCTAATTACAGATGCACCAAACGTGGGTATTGGAGCTGTATTACTACACGTGATGCCTGATAAATCAGAAAGACCAATTTCTTGGGCTTCAAAGACACTAAGGGCTGCAGAGAAAAATTATGCGGTAATTCATAAGGAAGCATTAGCTATGGGAAGAGAATTTACCATATGCTAAGATCATAAACCTCTATCGGCGTTATTTAGTGAAAAGAGAGGAATTCCAGTTATGGCAGCTGGCAGGCTCCAGCGATGGGTTTTATTCTGAAGTGGTTATAATTACAAATTAGAATGAATGAAAGGCAAAGATAATATAGCAGATGGCGTATCAAGATTACCGTTAAATGTAAAACAAGCAGAAAAGCAGCAAGATGAAGATTATTTATATTTTATATGTGAAGATAAAATTCCTATAGATTTAGAAAAAATAAAAAAAGTTACAAGAACTGATGCAGAACTTAGTAAAGTATATTTATATACAAGAGAAGGTTGGCCAAGAAATATAGAAGAAAATTTAAAACCTTTTATCCAGCGAAAGGATGAAATCAGCATCGACAAAAATATATTGATGTAGGGTTATCGAGTAATCATTCCAAAGCAGTTCAGAGTTACATTGTTAGAAGAAATTTATAGGGCTCACTTTGGTATGGCAAAAATGAAGGTAATTGCAAGACAATATTTTTGGTGGCCTAACCTAGACAAGGATATAGAAAATTTTGTAAGTAACTGTGATTTATGTGGTAAGTTTGCAAAAAGTCTAAAGAAATCAGTATTAAAAAAATATGAGGCCTTTTGAACGAGTTCATATAGATTTCTTAGGACCTTTCATGAATAAAGTATATTTTGTACTAATAGATGCATACTCCAGATGGCTTGAAGTATATGAAATGTTAAGTACTACGTCACAAGCTACTATAGAAAAATTAAGAGAAATTTTTAGCAGGTTTGGTTTGCCTGAAGTAATCATTTCATATAATGGACCTCAACTTGTATCAGAAGAGTTTAATACATTTTGTTCAAATAATGGGATAGAACATAAAACATCAGCACCGTATCATCCTTAAACAAATGGACTAGCAGAAAATATGGTAGCAAGCTTTAAAAATAGTTTAATGAAGATTTTAGCTGATCCAAGAAACAAAGGTATAAAAATCTGTAATTTGATAAATAGATTTTTAGCTTTTTATAGAAATGCACCGCATTAAACAACAGGAGAAGCTCCAGTAAAAAGATTGTTGGGAAGAGAAGTAAGAACAAGACTATCTCTCTTATTACAAGATAAAGTAGATAAAATAAGAAAAAATCAAGTTAAGTATTTTAAAGGTACCCGTACTGTAGATTTTGAAGAAGGAGAGAGAGTAGGAATGAGAGATTACAAAAATCCAGCAAAACCAGGATGGAAAATAGCAGTATTTACAAGTAAATTAGGTGGATTAACATATATATCTGTAATGGTGCTAAGATAATACAGAAGTTAAAAGACATGCGGATCAATTGGTAAAAAAAGGTGAATTCTACATGCAAGAGGCGGAGGAGTTAGTAGTACACAGAGATGAAGAAAAAGGTACATCTAATGACCAAGAGATAGTAGATATAGAAAAAGAAAGCTCGACAGAAGTTGAACCGATAACATCTGTGCAGATTCCTAAAGTTATATTCAAGAAAGTTGTAGAAAAAGATCCACAATTAAACATAAATTCAAGACCAATTAGAGTTAAGAAACCAGTAACTAGATTAAATCTGTAAGAACAAGAAATATCTTTTTGTTGTGAAAGTGCATTAAGTTTATTAAGTGTACTTTATATTTAAGTTCAAGAAAATGAAAGTTTATTAATGGATATTTAAGTAATAATAAAAATATTGTAATTTCATTGTTTAATTATTTTTGAGTAAATTTGAAATGCCCATAGTTGATTTTTAAGAAATAATAAACATGTTTGTTTTGTGCGATAACAGCAAAAACTCCCCTTTTAGGGGTAGTCTTATCTATTTTAGGGGTAAAATAGTAATTATTTATGAAAATGGAGTCAAAATTCTTGAATAGAGATCCAAAAACTTATATGGGTATTTCCTGGATGCTAAATGTATGAAAATACAAAAACACCCCCTTTTCGGGGGTAGTTTTAGCCAATTTAGGGGTGAAATTTTAATTAACTATGAAAAGGAAGACAAAATTCTTGATTTGTGACCAAAAAAATCCGACAATATCAAAAGAAAGATCATTAGAAAGTATTTATTGACCATTTTAGGTACCTTTTTGGACTTACAAACCGATATACTTAACATTTACAAACTTAGTACTTTTATAAAAAGAAGGGCATAAATGATTTAGCACAATAGCTTGATTAGTTTTTGAGTTCGTACGGAAATTAAATTATAAAAGTAATTTAGAAAAAAAGCGCTTAAAGTTTGCAAACTTTTATTGTTTTCATATTAATTACGGCCCATAAAATTTAAAATATCTCAAAAATTTATCTTTTTTTTTACCTAAAATTATTTCGTAGCAGTTAGTTTGAGACGAAAAGCGGATTTAAAATTAATAATGAATGTATAGTTTGAGACAAAATTAAAAAAAAAAGTGTATATTTTGATATCACTTACTATGTATAGTTTGATATCGATAAATATACCAAGTATTTGTAAATAAAAATATTTTTCTTTCTAGCGGGCCGAAAACACTTTTTCGCCCCGCAACGAAATCGAAAAAAATGCGTTTTCACCCCACTGAGAAAGAAAAATTTTAATTGTCGATTGGAAAAAAAAAAAAAATACCCCAGATCGCAGTTTACCATTCTCGGCTTCGCTTCGCCTCAAACTACACACCCCAATTGTCTCAATCTATATACTATTTTGTCTCAAACTATATACCTTTTTTAGGGATTAGCTCAAACTATATTCTACCAATTGTTTTATACATTTTTAAAATGTTTTTAAGCAAAGAAATAAAATAAAACTGAAAATACATAAAAAATTTTTGGAAATGAAAAGGAGGCCTTAAATATTTGAAAGGATTAAATTGTATTGTAAGAATAAAAATAAGTTCAAAAACTAATCAGACCATCAAAATGATGTAAAATTAAGTTAAAAAAATGAAAGCAATATAATTAATCTAATGCAAACAATTATTTTTTTATTATTTTCTTATTTGTAGAAAATAAGAATGTTAAATAAAAAATAACGATCAGGATGGAACAATTTTTGTTATGAAATGTTAATCTTTATTTCATTGACGTTTCGAAAATCCACTTCAAAATAATTGAAAGACAATTTAAAAAAAAATTTTACTTTTTATTTTTATTCTTAACATTAATGAGTCTGCTTTTAAACTAAGTTAAACTAAATTTTTAATAAGTTTTGTCTTTTAATTATTTTTACAAGGAAAGCTAGTCTTTCGAAACGTCATTGAAATAAAGATTATCATTTCATAATAAAAATTGTTCCATCCTGATCGTTATTTTTTAGCTAACATTCTTATTTTCTACAAATAAGAAAATAATAAAAATCTAATTCTCTACATTAGAATTAAAATTGGAACGTAAAAATAGTATTTAATAATTTTTTTAAACTAAGAAAAATTCCTTTTTTTCTTACAATTTAATATAATTAATTATTTTGGAGATATCGTATCCAAATTTTTAAATCTATAAGGTCAAGTTTCTCTCAAAAATAATAATATTCAACCTTAAATATTAAGTATACATACCATAATGGCATGTCTATATTCAATAAAATAATAAATTTATTTAAAAATGTAATAAGTTTCTTGAAAATTTTAAGCAAAGAAAAATAAAATTTTAATTTTTACATTTAATAAATGATAATCTTGTTATTTTATAAAATGTTTGCACTTTTCTTTTTATAAATACAAAATAAGTTTACATATTCTAGAACTGCAAAATTTTTCCGATTACAATAATTCGATTTTAGTATAAAAACAATTTTAATCATACAGATGCTCGCTTGATTCTTAAATTTTTAGTAACAGAAGATGGGTGATATCCACTATAACTGTCAGAGTCCAAAATTTCAGTATTAGCTCCCAGGCACGTGCATGAGCATACACTAACCCCATCATCAATGTCTATACTAGAGCATGGTAACCTTTCTGTTATAAGTTTCCCATTAGCAGTCACTATCTCTCCTTCAAATGTCATAATATTATGCGATGCTGCTTGTAATTCTTCATCCCTCCTAATATCTTCAGCTTGCCTAAAATGTTGTTTAAAATTTCTTAAATGTTTATATATTTTATATAAAAAAGCTTACATTGTCATAAATCGTAGAACAAGTAAATTTATACTAGCAGCTACAACAGCTAGTCCAAAAAGGATAAAAACTAAGCTCAAAGCTACATATCCAGGTTTATTTGAGAGTGCGTGGTCATTCTGAAAATTGAAAAAAATATATAAAATAATTAAATTTAAAGAGTTTTTTTAAAGTAATTCTTCATAAGTGAAATATTTTTAAGTAGAGAAAGATTATATGTTAAATTATATAATAATCATATGTATTTTATAATAATACATTATACAAAGTAAAAGGCTTAATAAATGTACCAACTATTTTAGGTAAATGTTAGTATTTTTAATTCCTTAAGCGGTCTAACTGGTTGATTACGTAATATCGGGGGTACAACTATCTCAACGATTCGGATCCTGATCTGGAAATCAAGGAAGCCCTGGTTACCTAAATCATAAAAAGCTGCTATAGCCTCAAGAAATGGGATATCTGGTCCAAAGTAGACAGTTAGCTGACTCCTCCTAAATAAGGGGCAGCTTAAACCTACACCCTAGCAAATGAGCTAGATAGTTGAAATCTTAATCCGCAGAATACATAACATCTACCTCAAAGATGTGAACCTTGATCGCTCAGTCAGGAATTTTTAGCTGCCTTAACCAGTCACCGTTTGCTTGTAGAGGAAATAGGTTTGGCGAAAATGCCAAAGGATTCTGAGCATGGCGGGTCATTGTTGGTACCATGTATAAACAGGATTCACCTTAATGTAAATCAAACTCGTTCCTATTGCCAATTTTTAAATACAACTTAGTTTTTAAAAATTAGTTTTAATACATAATATACTTATTTATTTATATCATTTTTTTATTATACATCTATTTCGAAATTGTGGTTCCAAAAAATTTGGGCAATTGTGTATATAGTAATATGAAGTCGCTCTCATAAAATCCTCGCAAAAAAGGTAGGAAATGGAGTTTTAGTCAAATTTGCTGAATTTCCGATATGTAGTATTCTAGTATTTATTATTTCATTATTTTGAACAAAAGTCTTCACAGGTACAAAGCTCAAAAGTCCCAACTTTGGCTGCTACAGAGCTTGAAAGCTCTAAAGCTCCATGATAACAAAATTGCTTAAAAAACATTTTTCTTTTATTTTTAATGTGTATCTATATGTTTTGAGATCAGAATTTTAAGTAGGAAAATATTTAATTTTTCAACCAAACATATTTTCCGATTTTCCAAGAGAGCAGATTGAAAAACTTGAAACAATCACTTTTCATATTAAAACGGAGATTTTTAATATTATGAGCAGAAGACTTGTACAACAGAAGAGATTAAATGAAACCAAAAAAGATAATATTCCAAATGAACAAAATATTTTATCAAACAGCTACGAACTGCAAGATATATTTACGGATAATACAATTAAAGCTGGAAATTTATTTGACAAAGAATGTGAAAATGTTTTCACTCAAGAATGTATTAAATGTAACAGATCATTTTATGACATTCATACAGATGAAAATAAAATTTGTACTGATTGCAAAAAATCAAACAAATTTACTGCTGATAGCAATATGGATCCGGGAACAGTGTTAGATGAATTACGTAATTTAAGTTACATAGAACAAATGTTAATAGCTAGGATTTATCCGATAATTACAATTTATAGAATTAAAGGAAATCAATATTCTTATTCTGGAAATATAAAATTGTGTTGACGTTTTAAGGGCGGGGGCTGAAATATTGACGACGATTTTAGGGGCGGGGGGTGAAATGGACTTATAATATTTCCGATTTAGGGACTTAGAACAATTTTAAGTGGGAGTCAGGGCCTGATCAGGCCCTGATAAGAACAAGAACTTAGAATATTTTAGGTTTATGGACTTAGGATAAGTTATACTTCGGGATTTATTTTAATTTCGATCTATTTTAATTAGGACTTATAATAATTAGGGAATATACGTTAAAATTGTTATAAGTGAACATGTTCCATGATCGTTGGTTGTGTGAAAAAACAAACCAGTTATACGTTTTTTTCATTTTCAAAGTTCTGATCCTAGAACCAAACCTACCGTAGGTATTTTTTTTTGATATCATAAAAACGAATCTGAAGTCGGAATTTACCCTTCAACTTTTGACTTCGCTACCCCATCCACCCTGTAAATCGACTCAAAAGGCAAATACTGTACTTTGCCCAAAATTTTTAAATAAAAGTATGTAAACTATGTTTTTTGATGAGTTCAAATCGAATCTGAAGTCAGAATTGAACGATCACCCTCAGTTATTGCCCAGCTACTCCAGCCACCCTGTAAATCAACCCAAAAGGCAATATTTTACTTTGTCCAAAATTTAAAAATAAGATTATGTAAACTACGTTTTTTAAGGTGCTAAAATCGAATATGAAGTCAATATTAACCCTCATTTTTTTTTTCCCAGCTACTTCAACAACCCTCTAAACGGCCTCAGAGGGTTAATATTTTATTTTTTGCAAAAGTAAAAGTTTAAAGTACCTTATTTACGTATATTAATGATCTAAAAATGAATTTGAAGTCAAAGATCACCCACCACCATTAATTTTATATCCAGCTGCCACAGCCACCCTCTAAACTGCCCCGAAAATTGAATATTTTATTGTTTGCAAAAGTTAAAAATAAAAATACTTTAGTAACGTATTTTGATGTTCTAAAAATGAATTTAAATTCAAAATTTACCCATCACCCTTATTTTTTCGCCCCAGTTAAGTCACACACCCTCTCAATTACCCAAGAGTGAATATTTTACTTTGTGCAAAAGTCTCTTAGTTACTTTTTTTATGTTGTAAAAACGAAAGTCAGAATTTACACATCACCCCTAGTTTTTGTCCCAGGTACCCTAGTTAATCTCTAAAACACCCCAGAGGTTATAATGTTTTGGCACAAGGAATTAAAATTGCGAAATATCGTTATAGGAAGAAAGAATTTCTACCGTAGATTAGACAAGATAGTTCTTTGGTGTATTGTAATAATGTAGAAGGCTTAATAAATAAAATGAACAGTGACTTAATTTATAAGCAAAATCAATGGAAACTTTTTATTGACTCCAGTAAGAGAAGCTTAAAAACAATTTTATTTCATAACAAAAATGTTTATTCTTCTATTCCTGTAGCTCATTCAGTTAAAATGAAAGAACAATATTGTAACATGGAATTTCTTCTTCAGAATCTACAATATAATAAAAATCTGTAGAAAATTTGTGGAAATTTAAAAATTACTACAATAATGTGGTAATTAGGGTTTCTGCCTTTTATAGATGTCACAAATATTCTAAATTAAAGTTTATTGAAAAAATGAAAATGTACTTAAAAAAAAGTGAAAAATTAAAAAATCATTTCTTAGTAGGTGACTTTAATATTAAAATTTTGGATGATGACCTGATAAATAATCAATTTCTCGGTGAATTATTAGCTAATGGTTTTTATTGACTATGTTAATCTATAACTAGGCCAAACCCTAATACTAACTACACTAGTGGATCATGCATTGATAATTTTTGTACTAACTCTACACTAACATGTCAACCTATTATTTATCAACAGCTATTCAATTATCACTATCCGATATTTTGTGTCTTTCACATGGGAAAGAATGAAGATCATATTAATAAAACTGCTAATTTTAATAATAAAAAAACTAAGTACAACAAACTCTTGAAAATTGGTAGCAAATTGAAGTGGTCCAATATCTATATAATTGAAAAGCCGGATTTCGCAATAAATACATTAAATGAAATGATCCAATCTTGCATAAATAAATCTATCAAAAATAATAAAAAAATAAATAAAATGAGAAAAATTGGAGTACAGTAGGAATTTTGAATTCCACTCATAATAAGGAATTTATCTGTATCTTACTTAAAAGTAACCACAATAATTCTGACTTTAAAAAAAACTGCAATAAATATTGTAAATAACTTTAAAAGGTAATAATAGCAGCTAAAATTATAAATGATAATGAAAAAGTAAAAAGCATTAGAAATAACTCGCGTAAAATTTTGAATTTCATAGATTATAAATTAGGTAGAAAAAATAAAAATAGCAATGATAGCTTCCCAACGAAGATTAATTATTAATGATGATAAAACGTTTGAAAACCAAAAAGATATTGATAACAGTTGCTTAATTGCTACTACAATACTGTTTGTGATAATTTACTAAATAAATTCCCGAATAGTTAAATTAATAACCTAGCTAATAATTTAACTAAAACTAACATAAATACATCTAGTTGTGAATCTTTATATCTTTATGAAATTAATGCTAAAAAATTAAAGATTTTGAGTAATATGATAGTAGGCCTTTTAGCATACATTTTTAATATCTGTATTAGTAATGGAATTTGGCCAATTTCCTTGAAAATGGCAGAATTAACCCCAATTTACAAATGTGCCCTCACAACCTCAATCCTGTAATTGTTGGGGTCTAAACAAGATCGATTTCTTGATTTAAAACTAGAAAATGTTATATCTCTTGTTTATAAAACAGAAATCTACTTTTTCCTGGTTTCGAATCCAGTAATTCGTAAGTTTCAATTTTTAAACTGCATTTTCAGGATTCAAATCCAGAAATAAATCATTAACTTGTTTATAAAACAGAAATCTACTTGTTTCTGGTTTCGAATCCAAGAATTTGTAAGCTCCAATATTTAAATTACAATTTTAGGATTAAAAACCAGAAATAAATAGTTATTTTAAAAAAAGAAATATTTAAAAGAAATGATGAGATATAATGGCCAAAAATGTTTGTAATATCAATCAAATTAATAATTTAAACTATTGGAACATTAATAATTATTATAATAGCATAATATAAACAAATTTTATCGGGCATTGTAATGTGGCTATTTCCGGCTTTGCGGAAATAGACACATTATTGTTAATATCTGATTTTTATTGTTGGATTTTTATCATTTTATAACTTCACGTGTTCGCGGGACTTACCAATCTGTATCATATAAGCTGAAAAGAGAAAGAGAGTAATATACTTTAAAAACGGGTTCGGAGGAATATTATAGAGAAAAAGAGATAGAGATATTTATGATTTAAACACAAGGGAAAATAAAGCACATTTTTATCAATTTTAAACACAAATCATAATGTTTATTAAATTTTATAATATAAACTTAGAAACTATCACCGCCTTTTTTTATTCAAAAATATTAAATTCACTGTCTTTATAATTCAAAAATCACTGTCTTATCAAAAATTCACTGTCTCTATCAAAAATTTAAATAACTTTTAACGATCGCGACACACACCCATTATTAAACACACGAGGAGTTTCGGGCTTACCTTTTGTCGTCAAAAATCAAGGTGCTAAAGATATTATCATTGGCTGCCATTTTCGATGATATTAGGTACTGCTCAAAATTCTTCTTATATTTCCTAGTCACTTAATTTCTTTCTTTTCCAAAGATACTTATATTTCCTGGGATATCCAACTTCACTATTGAAAATCAAATGTTCACTTATTCAGTTCAAAAATACAAAATTAAAGAAAACTGTTGCGACGATAATTATATTTAAAATTATATAAGAAAACACGTGGAAACAGAATCTAAAATTCTTTTGTCTCTCGTTTATGTTCTCCAATATTCACGACATTTCACTGAATCTAATTACACTATCAATATTTTCTTGGTCACAAATGAACATAAAACTATATAGCAGAATTCTTGATCGCGTCGTACATTTTTTCAAAACTTTATCATAACTATAAATTTATTGTACATATAAGATTTTAACTATAATGGCCGGCGAAGCGTAATTATATTATTAATATAAAAACGTGTCCTATATTTAGAAGGGTCAGTCGCCGAATATCATCCTCGCTGGTCACTTAAATCCGTGTTGTCGATCGGCTTCCCTCCCTTCTCCTTTTCTTATCTAGTTCTTCGTGGCTTTTATAAAATATCTATGTGTGCGTGTGTCGATAATGTCACCTATATTATTAATGAAACTATAGTTTATATTTAAAAATCTTGCGGCTTTTCACAAAATTTAAATATTTTATTAAAATTAAAATTAACGTATTTTTAGCCATTGTAGCAACGTTACAGAATAAGCGGAAAGACAAGTTCATGTGCAGTTTTGTTCGTAATCTACAAATGCTCTCGTGGTTGAATGGGCAAAAGCGTGTCATAATAGGGGAAAGGTCTCAGGATCAAATCCGATAATTAATTATATTAATTTTTTTTTTTTTTTTAATTTAATTTATTAATTTTTTTTTTTTCATACATAATTAATTCATGAAGTCATTTTTTTTTATGATCAAAAATTACTAAATTTTTTCAAATTTAAATATAAACTTAGAATAATTTTAAAAAATATATTAGTTTATAAATTTAATTTTTTAATTATTTCATTGAAATAGCAACAAAATTTTTCTCGCTTTTTAAAATAAATTATAGAACAGTTCAGAAAATTTTTCTTCAGAGAATGTATTTTAGCTCTTAAGACTCATATAAGTTGCCTATTTTTAAGTTAAGTGTCTTTCCGTTGAGCTAAAAATTCATAAGTAGTGTGTTTAAGGGATATGATCCAACTTCAAGGTTTTTCCAAGCTTTCCCATAACATTTTCTGAAAATTTTTTCATATATTTTGTGTTTTTAAAAAAAAAATTTTTTTTTTTAATTTTTATTTTTAATACAGTTTTAAAAAATTGTTAAGAAGGAGAAATGTAAAAATATAGTATTTATTGATTAATTTATTGTTTTAATTAATATACAAAAAAAATTTATTCCAAACATTCACACTTTCATTTATTTTTATTTGTAAACATTAAGGACTTTTTCAAGATATTTATTTTAATTTTATCCACAGTAATCGTTCTCATAATAAATTTTATTTTTATTATATCATTATAATCCTTTTTTTTTATAATTCAGTGTTTATTATTCATGGGCGCCCGACATGCGAATTCGATAAATTCCTCCATAAAAATAAATGTGTTAAAAGTGTTGTAATTAGTCTGCTATGCTAACGCATGCTTTACTCAAGTTATATCCCCGCAGGAAAATGATCTAAGGTGAGTTAGTTTGCGCCTTATTGATTTTATGAATATATATAAAACTTAGATCATAATATTCAAAATTTCATCAGGATCGTCACTATTATTTTATTTTTGAATTACGATTTTTTTAACAAAGTTAACATAATTTTACGGACGCGCGTCAATTTTTATATTATTTCTATACTATAAAAATGTTAATATTATGCATGTGTCTATTTTTTCGTGATACTTATTATATAATTAATTATATTTTTTATTTATGTTAGGGTCAAGGATGGGGTGGTGGACATCGATGCGGTTTTGAACACTAAGCGTTATTTTACAAAATAACTAAGATAGAAATAAGTTAAAAGATATATAATTTTAAAAAAAGTATTCTTTAAATGGTTACTTTTTTTTCTATCTAGTTTGTTTGAAAATTAATAATTATTTATAATAATAAAATCTTGAATCAAAATAGACTACTTGATATGGTATCGTTTTTTAACAAAAATACTAAGAATACGAGATACGTAAAATTGATATTTTGTTTATATTTTTTTAACAATAACAACTTTTTTGCATTTATTTGATCAAGTAATCATCAAACATTAAATTTATAACAAACGAAAATCATTTTCTTCCTTTTTTATGCGTTTAATTAAGATGTCTAAGAACCCATCTTAAATATACTTAAAAATTTGGTTTTCGACATGTATTTTATTTGAATGTCCAACACAGCATACGCGGATTTTAGTTTTGGACATTTCATTATTTTGTTAAAGGTAGGGGTAATATCTCTATTCTTAACAGTATTAAATTGTTAAATGTTGTCCAATCCAGAAGCAGATATTAAAAATTATTACATAAAATTTAATTGCGATTGAAATTAAAAATTTATTGCCGCTGTATCTAAATTGGTAATGCAGTGATGTCGATTAGCGAGAAGAACTCTCACTATGTTTCTTTTTCTCTTGTTCCAATTTTTTGTATATTTACAATTAGTTAGAATAAATAAAAAATTTTAATTAAAATATTTTCTTATGTTCACCTATACTCGACAAGTCGCTAGTAGCATAAGCTTTCATAATTGATTAAAAATTGGTAAAAATTAATAATTAAAAATTTTTATATAAATAGTTCTATTTTTATTTAAAATTTTTGGTTATTTATAAATAGATCTATTTTGGAAATTTTAACGACCCCTGGTAGGTTTTTTGGGTCACTGAACACGAATATGATAGCGGGTTTTACCGAAAATGATTCAGTTGCCCACAATAGGCAACTTCAGGTTAATTTTTGGGTATTTTTAAATAGATCTTTTTTTGTAACTTTAATGACCCCTAGTAGGTTTTTTGGGTCACTGAACACGAATATAATAGCGGGTTTTACCGAAAATGATTCAGTTGCCCACAATAGGCAACTTCAGGTTAATTTTTGGGTATTTTAAAATAGATCTTTTTTTGTAATTTTAACGACCCCTAGTAGGTTTTTTGGGTCTATTGTGGACTGTATATTAATTTGAATATTTTTAATGGATGGTGAAAGGAAAGTTTAATTAATTATAAGAATACTGATTATTATAATATGTGCGTTTATCAAAAGATCAACCGCTCTTTACGACGGCTATACGCACTCTGACCGGAGGTCAAGTGCACGCGCAGTTACTCTCTCTTTCTTACATATATATTAAGGGGTCATTTTCAAGTATATAATATTAAAAGGTGTGTTTTCACACCATTCTCCCCTTTCAAAGTAATTAATACTTTTTGACACACATTTTTAAATATTAGAAAAAATACATATAAAGAAACATATTTACAATAAATTTAAGAAAACATATTTACAATAAGTTTAAAAGAACATATTTACAATTAATATTTACAAGAGAAAAAAAAATTTGATTTTAATGTTTAATTTTTTAATTACATTTTAACTTATTTATTTAATTTTTTAATTCATTGTTTGTTTTTAATAAAATTAATTTTTGTATGGGCCTTTTCAAAACAGAGGTGCAGGTCTTGACCTCCACAATCCTTGTCAGATTATCAGGTCCTTTAAAGGTTTTTAAAATTCGACCTAAAGGCAACTTACTAGAAGGCAAAGTCTCATCCGTCACCAGAACAACTTCATCGATCTCAATATTCCTTACTTCCTCTGACCACTTACTTCGCTCTTGCAAAGTTTGTAAGTACTCAGAGGACCATGTCCGCCACCAATCTTGCAACATGGCTTGAATTAATTTGTACCTTTGAGTAGGAGGAATATTTTGATTTAGATAGTTGGGTTCGGGTATGATGTAAGAATTAGATTGTGTCAACAGAAGCGAGGGACATAGAAATTGATGATCTGACGGATCATCAGTCAGAGGAATGAGAGGCCTCGAATTGAGACAGGACTCTATTTGTTTTAGAAGAGTGTAAAATTCTTCAAATGTAAGTGTACGGTCCCCCATTAACCTACGAAGGTAATGCTTAACGGACTTAACCGCTGATTCCCAGATTCCCCCAGTGTGTGGAGCAGCAGGAGAGTTAAATGACCCGTCTGTACCCTCATCGGCTAATTTTCCCAGAAGGTCCTGCATATAACCTGAGGAGGCCATATACATTTCCCTCAGGGTTTTGTCCGCACCTATGAAGGTAGTACCCTGGTCACTGAACAAACCTGAGCATGGTCCACGAGTTGAGGTGAATCGCCTGAAAGCGGCTATGAAGTCGTCACTAGTATAGCCTGTGTAGTTCTAAATGAATGGCCTTAGTTGCCATACAAACAAATACACAAATGTAGGCTTTATAAGTTTGAGCTCAATGGCCCTTATATCTTAAAATTTTATATGGCCCCGTATAATCGACACCTGTTAGACGGAATGGTTTGTCGGGTTTTTCAACTCGAGAATAAGGTAGAATGCCCATTTTTTGCACAGACGTTGTGCCACGATATCTAATGCAATCTAAACATTTATGTATAATTGATTTAACTAGACTTCGTCCCTTAATAATCCAACACTCCTGCCTTACTGTTGAAAGAGTTAAACGTATACCACTATGAAGTGTTTTATGATGATAATACTCTACCAGTAATTTAGAAAGTCTTGAATCATAGGGGAGAATCAAAGGATGTTGTTGCTCATAACTAAGTAAAGAGAAATGAATTCTACCGCCTAACCTTAACAAACCATTATCTATAAAGGGGTCCAATTTAATTAACCTTGACTTCGTAAATTTTCAATTGTTATTTAATAAATTTATTTCTTTTTTAAAATAAGACATTTGTATTATATATACCCATACTAATTTAGCCCTATTTAATTCAAAATAATTGACAAAAGTTAAGCAAGTTTTTTTATTTATATCGAACCAATTGCAATTAAATAATTTTAATTTTTTAATGAAATTTTTCTTTAATTTAGACAAAACATTACATACAAAACGCAATACATAAGACGTAACTCTAAATAATTTACGAACATTTGAAAATTTATTTAACAAATCCCAAGTTTTAATTACTTTATTTTTTTGTTTTTGTTGACTAACCGAACAACCTAAGGTCGCGAGAGAACTTGTATGAAAATTATTGTTATCGCGAATAAATTTAAAATCACCTTGGATTTCGGGGTTACCTTCCTACCACAAATTAAAGCTAATCAATTGCTCTGGAGGGATGCCCCTGGAAACACAATCAGCTGAGTTTTCTTTTGACCGAACATGACTCCAAAATGCCGTAGGTACTAAAGAGTGTATTTGAGAACATTTATTTGCTATAAAAACTGGCCATTTTAAAGGATGCTCTTTGAGCCAAAAAAGAACGTTTATTGAGTCAGTAAATAAATATACATTAACAGAAGGCAAACTTAATGACTTTAAGACCTTGACGGTCAATTTAGACAGCAAAAAGGCAGCACTAAGCTCTAATTTTGGTATAGTTAATAATGTCTTGATGGAAGATACTTTTGTCTTCCCTTGCAATAAGCGTATCGAACTTTGACCATTAACTGTAACTTTTAGATAGACACAGGCTGCGTAGGCTATTTTTGACGCGTCTGCAAAACCGAATATTTCATACTTTGCGTCTGTAGTATAACCTAGCCATCTAGGTATTTTCAATTTATTTAAAACAGTTAAGCCGTTGTAACAATCTAAAAATTCAGTTTTTAAAGTCTCAGGTAAGACATCTTCCCATTGCAACTTTGCTAGCCACATTTTTTGTATAATGACTTTAGCCGTTATCATAACCGGAGATAACCAGCCCAAGGGATCAAAAAGTTTTGAAATGCTAGAAACGACCATTCGCTTGGTAATGGGCTTTTTAAATTCATCTAATTTAATTTTAAAAGAAAAGTAATCCTCAGAGGGATTATAGCATACACCTAATAACGAGTAATAGTCATTTGTAGCGTCAGAATCAGCTAAATCGGATGGGAGAAAGTTTAATAATATTTTGTCATTAGCAATCCATTTATGCAAACTAAAACCTGCTGTTTTGCAGATATTTATTAATTCATTTTGCTTTTTTAAAGCTTCAGGTAATGAGTGACCACCTGAAGGTGTGTCATCCATATAGGTCTCAGAACTTATAATAGATGCAGCAAGGGGATATTTATCACCCTCATCAAGGGCCAATTGCTTCATTACTCTATTAGCTAAGAAGGGGCTACTTACTACCCCATAAGTGACTGTATTTAGTGTATACGCTGAAATTTCATCAGATGGTTTAAAACGCCAAAGGATTTGTTGAAATTTACGATCATCTTTATGTATCAAAATCTGTCGGAACACCTGTTTGATGTCAGATACAAATACATAACGATACATCATCCAGTGAAGTAACAGCTCTGCCAGGTCTGGTAATAAGTTTGCACCAGTATGTAAAATGTCATTTAGAGAAATATTATTGAAATCTCTGGCAGAACTGTTTCTGAATATAATTATATTATTTTTTTTGATTGTACTGTGTGACAATTTTTTCGCGCAACAACTTTTAAAATGGATTGCTCAGGCTGGAATTAATATTTTTAGGTGAAACTTGGTGGGAATATGTAAAAATATGTAGAGAATACAATGCCGTAGTTGGTTTTGCATAAAATTAATCATAAAAAGAAATAAAAATTTTATTTTTGAGAAAAAAACGTTTTTTTTTTCAATTTTTTTTAGAAAATGGTAATTAGGTTCAAAAAAATGCTAAAATATCAATCGGTACTTATTAATGTTGAAAACTTTTGGAAATATCGTGAAATAAAAGTTAAGAATTTTAAATTTTTATTCGTAAAATTAGTAAATAAAAATATATCGAATTCAACTTCAAGCCTAACCTGAATTTGATTAATTTAGGAACGCATGAATGTAATAACATGGCGGCTTTGTTTATATCCGGTAGGTATTTACTATAGAAAATTTAATCAGCTGATCGGTATTATTCTATTTACATGTCACTAGTGAACTTAATTCTTAATTAAATTAAAGTAAAAAGTGCTAGTTGAAATAAATTATAAATAAAAATAAATTATAAAAAATAAATAAATGAATATAAAGTGATAGTAGTGAATAATAAAAAAATTGTGCATCATGAAATTGTGTTATGTATATTAGCACACATTGGTTTTTTTGTATCCGAGACGTTTTGACGTTTTATTGAATTAGATGCGCAAGATAATTCTACATTTTTTTTAATAATTATTTTAGTGCACAAGTATCGATTAAAAAGAGGCTGCGTCTATTTACCCAGAAATTATGGATAAATAACCTCAAAATTTCAGAAACTTTTTTTCATAGATTTCACTCATAATAATTAAAATTTTTAAAAAATTATATTTAAATCTTATAAAGTACTAAAAAAAATAGTTAATTTTTCATAACAAATTTTAATATTCAGTGCAGAGTGCAGAAAAGCAAGCAAAATAAACCTTAAGTTGAGGTTCAAAATATTTTTTTTTCGTAAATGTGTGAGTGCATTTTACGTAAAAAATTTCTGAGTAAATAGACTTTGCGTATGTATCTTTTTAACGTCAAATCCCTAAAATATTCATTTACTACAAAAGAGAAGTATACAACATTATGATTGCACTGAAAAATAAATTTTCTTATCAGCTCATCAATATAAGGAGTATCACTTTTTGTTAAAAAAATCATTTTTTTATTGCCTTTTAGGTCCAATGCTCTCCGCTCTCACTCGAATAAGCAAAGTATGCAAATACTGCATGGTTTATGACAACTTTATGAAATAGTCATTTAACTTGTAAATATTCAAACAATTTTAAAACTAAAACTTTAACTAATTTGTAAATTTAAAATGTTATTGTTGTAAATGATAATTTTAAAATTTATTTTAAAAATGGTTTAATAAAAAATTGTTGCTGAACAAAGTAAGCTATTTCTTTAAAATTTTGTGCACAAGTATCGAGTCACATGATAAATATAGATTTTTTAAGTTTGAAGATGTTCAATGAAAGATAATTTGATTTCATCGTTATAAATTAATTAAAAGTATTTCTCATTCATTGTGATGATTACCTGATTATTTAATTGAGAAAATTTTGTGCACAAGTATCGAGTCACAAGATACATATTTTTTAACTTTGAAGATGTGCAATACAAGATTATTTTACTTCATCGTTATAAATCAATAAAAGTTTTTTTTTTATTCATTGTTATTATTACCTGATTAGTTTTTTTTTTAATCTAATACTTACTACAGGAAAGGAGGTAAAATCTGGAAGCAGTAATTAGAGGCAAGTAGCAGATACTTGATGTAACTTTAATTTTTTTAAGAAAGGTGCCCAATACCAAAGTAAACAATTTCCGATAGTTGCAAAAAGGGCGGGAGGGGTGGCGGAGGAACTTAATGGGGGGGGGGAGTTGAAAACAAAATAACGTATCCAATCGATAAATTATCATTTTTTAAAATAAAAACATTGAAATTTTTCATAAAAATGAACCCCTTCCGAATTATAGCGCAATGAAAAGTGTGATTTTAGCCCAAAAAATTTTTATTTAAAAAAATTTTTTTTAATTTTACTTAAAATCTGGTAGTATTACAAAAAAATTTCTATATTATTAATATGAAGTATTTTCGTTGACAAATAAAGCGATTTTTTTTTATTTTTGTACGATAATATTAAAGGAGATATGAAATGGCAAAAATGTTTGTTTAACGAAAAATTAAGAAATCGGATCGTTCTGGCGTAAATACCTGGAAAAATATTACTTTCCCAAAAAAAATTATTCCTATCATTTTGCAAGATGATAAATTGGGAAATTTTGAGACCACCTAGAACCTTTTAAAATAAGCATAAAAAAAGTCATGGGCAAAATAATTTTTTTTCCAAAATTTTTCTTGCCAATTTTTTAGCGCCATCTGGGCTAAGGTGCTTGGAAAAAAAATCCTTTGGTGAAAAGTCAGAACACTTGTTCCTAAATATGTCCAGCCATTTTTGGCCCTATCGGGTATTTATTGTTTATGTTTTGGCCTTTTGGGTATAGCCGTGTATTTTTTAAAACATTTTCAGTTTTTGGCCAGCAGCTTGAACATTATTTATTTTAAACAGCCAAATTTTTTAGCATTTATTTCAAGTTGTTTGTGATTCAAGTTTTTGTTATAATTTTTCATCTGCATGTAGATTTGGCCGTTTAAAATTGCCTATTTTATGTTTATAACGGTAAATTCTCTTTTTTGTCGGGCGAAATTAAAGAAAAATAGCCAATCCAATTAAAATGTTGCATATAACATGAAATTTTGGCGTTAACCTTAGCTTTTTAACGGTTCATTGTACATCTCGTTATCATTAGCCAAAAAAAAGTTATGGCCAAAATTCTAAATTTTTTTCATTAATTAAAAAAAATTTTTATAGTTAATCCATTAGGTCCCTCTATTTCTAAGTGTTATGAACAATTATCGTACAGTACCGTATGTTTAGATGATAACTCAAAAAAATGCTGCTGTAAAATTTCAAATTCCGACTTTTTTGCTGTAAATTAGCCATACAACCTAAAGTAAGTAAAAAAAGGCACAAAAATCAAAGATTTGTGTTTTTTTCGTTTAAATATTTCATTTCATGAAAAATGTTTACACGACAAATGTTTATAGGCAGGGGGTTTTTCAAGCACGTTATTGGGGGGGGGGGGGGGCAAACGAACTTAGAATTATTTCAATTTAGAGACTCAGAATGATTTGAGTTTAGATTTAGAATTGAAAATTATTTTCATTTAGGGACTTTGAATAATTTTGATTTAGGGACTTGAAATAACTTTTATTTCCAAACTTCGAATAATTTCGATAAAGGGGTAAAGAATGATTTTAATAATAATGATTTTAAGAGCTAAAAACTATTTTTTTTTTGGATTAAGGCAAGTTTCTTTGCTATGAGCGCTATTTTAAAGGATATTTTTAATTGGGCTTTAAAAAAAATCATTGTGCTTTCAGTGGCGGATTTAGAAAATTTTTTGGGGGGGTAATTTAAATCAAATTACAAAAAAGTTACTAAAAAAGGTCCTTAAAATGTTAACATGGAGCATGTTTATATGGAGGGGGTACTTCAGAATTTAAAATGAAGGGGGGGGGGGGTCAAATGAGACTTAGAATAATTAGGAGACTTCGAAAAATTTAGGCTTAAGGACTTAGGATTATAATAGAACCATGTAATCGCTCTCTCTCTCTCTCTCTCTCTCTCTCTCTCTCTCTCTCTCTCTCTCTCTCTCTCTCTCTTTCTATCTCTTTACAATCATTACAATACCCCCTGTTTATCGCTATTTTTTATGCTTACATTGAAAGATTTTAGAAAAAAATTTAATTACGACTTTATTCAATTTTTTTTACATTTTGGGGTACTTTTCACCCCCAGGGTTGCAAATATTGTTACTTTTTTTGTTGCAAAACGAAAAGGGGCAACAAAAAAACTTAATAACTTTTATTTCATTTTATAAAATTTTGGGTAGTTTTCACCCCCCCCCCCCACTGGCAATTAATTAAATGATAGTAAATATACGATAAAATGTTTTCAAAAAATTGATCCAAATACAAAAAAAATAATGAAGTCATGTTTTTTATATTTTTTCTTATTCTGGGGGTAGTTTTAACCACCCTATTATTAAACCTTATATCTCAATTTCAGGCCATAATAAAAAAAAAAAAAAAAAAAAATTCTTCATTAATTTTTCTAAAAAAATGGCATGCATTTGATAATTTTAGCAAAAATTCAAAAATATTTAAAAATAACCCTTAAAAAAGGGTAGTTTTTACTGTTTACAGGGATTTGAGAAATTTCTTACATTAAAATCGTAATCAGTGACCTAAAAAACGCCCTGGTACCTATTTTCACTAAAATTCATTTAATATTGCCCGAGGTATTAAATATTTATTTATTTTTGGCCAAAAAAACAGTGGCCAATTTTTACAACTTTTTGGACCAATTCCAACCAATCAAACTTGTTTACTTCTGAACTTGACACCTTTTTTGACAAACTGCAATAAATTTCAAGTTGATCTGAATTGCCTCTAATTACTGCTTCACTTAAAAAAAAAATTTACCTCCTCTCCTGTATTATGTTTACTTATATGAGAAATTCCACCAAAAAATTGCGCTTACATGTTCAAACTTTTGAAAAAAAAAAAATTTGAAGGCACAACTTGCTAATACGTTTTTTTATGTTCCTTAGATCATATATAGTCATGAAAAAGCGATGAACAGAAAAAATGTTGCGTGTACAATAGTTTTTTTTGAGTTTGAAAAAGCTCAAAATCACGTTTTTTCTATATTAAAAGAAAACAATTTAGAAAGTTTTTTTTTATCCATTACAATCATTATAAACGATATACTTATGTTTTTTCACTTGTATTGTACTAAAAATTAATTTTATAAAAAAATAACACAAATTTTTAATTAATAGCATCTTAAAGCAGCTCAAAAGTTTAAAAAACCTTTTTAAATAAAGATTGCTTCTTTAGCTTTTAAAATTTCTTTTAGTGGAATTATTATTAAAAGATAATGATAAAAAGTTAAATTAAATTAAATTATCTAAAACAGCTGAAAACAACTCCAAAGCTAAATTTACCAATTTGGGATCATTTTTAAAATAACAAAATCAGTCTCGTTTTTAATGATTTTGTTTATTACTCATTTCTTTTCAGATTTTTTTATTATTTACTTTAATTTTACATATTATTCAGTATTATCTTTCTGTTGAAAATAATTTTTATTTTAATTTTCAACGTCTTAGAGCAGTTCAAATGTTAAATTTTAGATTTTTTAAAAATTCATAGACTTGGGATTTTTATAGCAGATTCAAATGGACTAAAAGATGGAGTATGAATTGGACTAAAAGACGTATTCGTAATGAATTTTCCCGTACAATCCGAACTCATTATTTATTTTAAAATTTTACTACGCCTTACACGAGAAAAATAAATGTTTAGTTTTTTAGGGTACCAATTATGAGGGAACCAATTTATTTATATATTTTTTACTCAGCAATTCGATTAAATCACTTAGTTCAAGAAATAATTTCCAAAAATCCTTTAAACCCCCAATTAATTCTAAGTATAGAATATGGTTGGGAAAAATTTTTCGTATTGATGTGTAAAATAAGAGTAACAAGTTTTGTCAACTCTCAGGATATCGCTAGTTGCGAAAACACCCTTAAATTTGCCAAAAGTACCCCTAAAAAGGTTTTTTTTCTATGTTTTCGAATTTCGAGCGGTCAGATTTTGTCCATATGGGTTTTTTGGGTCGCTGATCAAGAATTTCAGGGGGTTTTTTTTATGAAAAGTTAATATTTCACCCCTAAATTAGCAAAAATTACCCCTAAAAAGGGGTGTTTTTGCTATTTTCGCACCTTCAGTATTCAGATTTGGTTAATATAGGTTTTTTGGGTCGCTGAACAAGAATTTCGGGAAATTTGTTATTAAAAATTAATTTCTCACCCTTTATTTAGCAAAAACTACCCTAATGCGCGCAATCAAGGAATATAACTTTTTTTTAAATATTTCCAAATTGTTAGAATTGACAGAAAAAGTTTAATTTATGAAAATTCAGACTTTAAATATTTATTACCTTAAAAATTTAATATTTTTGTGATCTTTAACTAATTATCAATAAAAATAATAATTATTTATTAACAGCAAAAGTTAATATTTGTTGAAAAATAAATTTTTTTCAAAACTTTGACCAAGTTTAAATTAAACTATCCTTTAAAAATTTATGTTAAAATTTGTTGACAATATTACATTTTCTAAATTAATAAATAGTTTTATTTCTCAGCAAACTAACTTTTCCTGTTAATAAATAATTATTTTTATTAATAATCAATTAAAGATGACTAAAATATTAAACTTCCAAAGGTTTTTTGTTACTTCACTAACCTAAAATAATACTTATTTTTGAGTTATTTGCAATTATCTGCCAAAAAACTGCGAAAAAAATAGATGGTACTTGAAGATTATTATATTCTTTACTTAAATTATAATACATTTATTCAATTTCAGCAAAAAATTTTTTTTAAATCAATAATTAATAAGCGATCTCCATAAGAACTTATGTTAAAAACGTCCATTGTTTTCTACCCGAATCCACGTTGTGTTAGTAAATAGCTGATGGTTAAATACTCTATTATATAATAACTCCGATGCGACGCACGCGCATAGCCACGGAGTAAAAAATCAAGTAATTCATACCAACAGGTTTTTAAACGTGTTACATTTAATCGATTTCGCCATGGGCGATGGCACCCTACTGAGTTTCCATTTACATGATCAGATAAATAAACTATTCAAAAATAAATTCCAAAAAAAATAAAATCGATATACATTTTCAGTTTTAAACGGCATTATAAACTTCTTTAAGAAACAAGGAATTTTTTTTGTTCGGCACTTATCGCAATTTTAATGTATATATCAAAATTTGCAACCGAAAAATAAAAAATAAACATACCATCCAAATCTGCAGAAAATTCCAATTAAAATAAGACCTATTTTACTGTTCTAAGACTTTTCTTTAAATCAGTATTCTCAAAAGAAATTCAAAGTCAAAAAAAAAAAATTTTTTTTCCGATTGGCCAAATATTTAAGTTTCAATATTTTTGGGCGTATCAGACATATTTAGATTACGCAAACTGAAATCTTTTCCCAATGATATAAAAAATAACAATCAAAAAAAAATTTTTTTTAATTTTTATTCTAACCCCCCCAAAATTTTGCATTAAATTAAAGAAAATTCGTTCCAACTAAAATTTGTCCATGTGGACAAAATTTAAGAGACAATTTTATCAAAATATTTTTTTTTTATTTAAAAAGGTTTTAGCAACTTAGTGTACATTTTTTTTTATACAAAAAATTGCACGTTTTTAAAATTCATTTTTTTTGGACCGAAGGCGGTACATTTTTAACAAATATGCATACCAATGGCGCGCGCAGAAGTAAATTTAAGGTACAATTTAATTTTCAATTTTCTCGGGATGGGTAGATCGTACAGAAAGCTATAGGGACTCTTTGGATAGGGGATTGGATAAGCTTTATTTTGCATTAAAAAATTTTTTTTTATCTTGAATAGTTTGCCCGTAATTTAAAAAAAACTGAAAACGCAAAACTAAAAATTGATTTGCCAAAATTCGCGATACTCGGCGAGTTGACAAAACTTGTTCCCCTTATTGTACACATCAATACGCACAACTTTTATCCCAACCATTTTCTATACATAGAATTAATTGGGGGTCAAAAACTATTATTTCTTGAACTAACTAGTTCTTTTGCCATAAAATCTTATGTTTTTATTTTGAATGGTTTTGTACAATCTTATATATTTTGCATTAGTAGCCCATTTGAGTCTACAGGGTTGGAAATATTTAAAATTATCTTTAATAAATAAATAATCAGAAAAAAACTACTCGATAAAATTCTAAAACTTTTTGTTTTTTAATAAACGAGTTTATTAATAATTTAAGATTTTGCAATAATTCTCCTATAATCTTAATTGCATGTTACTTGATGTCCAATAACTTAAAAATTTGATAAGTAAGTGAATTTTCATCATAAGGCTAAACGATTTCGTATTTTCTTTAGCAGTTTTTTCCTGTCCATTTTTTTATTAAAGATATTTTTAAATATTTCCAACTCGGTAGGCTCAAATGGGCTGCTAATGCAAAATATATAAGATTGGACAAAACCAGTAAAAATAGAAACATAAGATTTTATGATTAAGGAAATCCCCAGATAAAAAAAAATAGCGATTCATCGAATTCCTGAGAAAAAATATATAAGTAACTCCAGCAAATATTATTCAGAAAATTTTTCCTTCAAGACTGCGAAACTTTAAAAAATTGGTCCCCTCATAATTGGTACCCAAAAAACTAAAAAAATTAATATTTCTCCTGTAAAGCGTAGTAAAATGTTAAAATAAATAGTGAGTTCGTATTGTACGAGAAACTTTAGTAGGGAATACGTATTTTAATCTAGTATATAAAATCATTTGAATCTGCTAGAAAAATCCCAAGTCTCTTAATTTTAAAAAAACCCAATATTTAACATTTGAACTGCTCTAAGACGTTGAAAATGTAAAGAAAAATTATTTTCAACAGAAACATAATACTTCAAATATGTACAATTAAAGTAAATAATAAAAAAATATTAAAAGAAATTTTTAGTAAAGAAACTCATTAAAAACGAGACTGATTTTGTTATTTTAAAAATGATCCAAAATTGGTTAATTTAGCTTTGGAGTTAATTTCAGCTGTTTTAGGTGATTTCGAAAGCTCGTAACTAATGAATTATAAATCAAGTTTTTAAGCAGAATTTAAGGAATGGGCTAAAATCAAAAGTACTGCCAGTATTTGCTTGATATTTATTTTATTTTTTAAATTAAATGTTAATCTGAGTCATTTACATTTTCTCTTATGAATCTAATTTACTCTTTATTAAAAGACTTTCTTAATCGCTTAAATTATATTCAATGTTTTGACTGGTGTGATCTTCAGTATCTGAAGCTCAAGTATAAAATGTTATATTATAATTCTCTTATCAGAATAAAATACATTTTTTTAAAAGATGATTCAAATTCTTAAAGAATAATTAAATTAAATTACGGAACTTATCAGTATTGCTGGAGTTTGCTTGAAAATTTTCGAAAATCTGTATATTCCAACTGATGCAGTGTAATTTATCATATGTTTCCTTTAAAAAAATTTATTTACTTTTTATTCTTAGCAGAATAAAATCAATTTAATTTATTATTCAATTTTTTCTAGCTTTGTGTACAATTTCTAGAGCTCTATTTAAAGTTACGCCTTTATAATTCTCACATAAAAATAAATACAATTGTTTAATTATTTCTCACGTTTTTCAAGAAAATTCTATTTAAAGTGATACAGTTTCTTTACATTTTTTCTATATGAAATCAATTAACTCTTTTTTTGTAGCAAACTCAAATCAATTTAATTTAAGTTTTTATTTTTACCTGCTTAGTCTACAAATTCTAAAGCTCAATTTGAAGTCACCAATTTGTCATTCGCACACCAGAATAAAAAATATTTTTTAATTATTACTCAAGTTTTTCAAACATAATCAAAGGAAAAGGCAACACTCGAAAGTACTGTTGGTGTTTAATTGAAATTCATTGTAAATCTATATTCAGTGACTTTAAATTTTTTTCTTATGAAATTAATAGAGAATCTATTTCTAGAAATTAAAATTAATCAATTTCGATTCAAAATTTGGACTTGCTTGGTCTACAACTTTTAAATTAAAATTTGAATTAAATAATTTTTCATTTCTTTGTCAAAAGTATAAAAATTTGTAAATTATAATATAATTTTTTTAAAATATAATTACATTTATGCACGAGACTCAAAAGTACTGCTTGTGCTCGCTCAAAATTCATTAATAATCTTTATAATAAAAGTAATGCAGTAACATTTTGTTTTTTCATTATGAAATTAACTGATTCTAAGTTAGCAGAAATTGAAAATCAATCTAATTCAATTGAAAATGATGACTTGTTTGATATAAAATTTCTAAAGATCTATTTAAAGGTAATAATTTTTCGTTCCCGTATCAAAATTAAAACATACTTTAAATTTAAATCCAAGCTTTTTAAGCGGAATATAAGGAATGGGCTAAACTCAAAAGTACTGTTGGTGTTTGCTTCAAATTCATTAAAAATTGATGCGCGTGCACTAAAATAGTAAGAAGTCAATTTTGTTATCGTTCTTTACTTTTGAAGTTTATACAATGTAAATTCAAAAATTTTGTATTTCTCGTGTCATTATTAAGTACAGAAATAAACTGTGAATAAAGTGACATAATAAGTCTTTTATAATTAAATAGTATGCACATATCAAATTATGTGTCAATAAACTCATAAAAATATAACCTTACTTTTTTCGACGTTAATTTTGGCGCAATTACTAGTTACACTGTGGAATTATTGTGTACTTCAATTCCATAGTTAAAATATATTCAGATACTGTCGTATATATAAGGAGTCTAAGTGAAAAGTAGAAATTTTTAATATCAAAAGCAAACAATTTTAGAATAATTTATTATTGCTAAATTTTGTGAAAAATTAAACACCTTTTCTATTATCATGTAAAACTCCAAGAAATTTCTACATTATCAGCATGGGTTTCTATAGAATTCACTCAAAACAAACCTTATTTATATACGAAAATCAATTCTTTTTACACGCATAATTTCATATCAAGTCTGACGGAGAAGATAAAATAGTAAACAAAGCAAGGTGTTTATATACTTCTAATTACTTTATAGGTGTAAATGTTCTCATCACAACGACAGACCAAGAAATGAACAAGATTCATAAAATTTCATGATAATTTAAATATTTTCTTTATCTTTTTATATTTCAGTATATCTATGTAAACTATTTATTCGTAGAAAAATGCGTCAACAAATATGTTATATCTGTAGCAAATTATTAATTTTAATAAGGTTATCAAGAATCTAAATAAATTTAAAGTACTGACATGTTTGAATATATTTTCTGGCAAGATAGTTTATTCTGGAACTTCTAAATTTACAAAATAGCTTTTAAATTGTTTTATAAATCTGGAAAGAAAAAAAGATTAAGTATTTTACAATACAGTTGGCTGTTTAAATTTAAAGACTGCTTTGTTTCTAAGCATAATATCTTATATTATCTTGCTGGTAAAAAACAGAATAAAATTCAGGCTTGAGAAATTCATCCAAAATTTTTATAATATTATCAAGAGACTAAATCAGTTGAAAGTACTGATATGTTTTTTACTATAATTTGTTTTAGGAAAATTCATAGCAGTACTTTGAAAACTCACGTGAGATCCTTTAAAATTATTGAAGGAATATTAACAGAATATTATTTTTTAATTTTACGTCTCGTATGAAAAATTACGATTATTAAATAATACGACCTTTCCAGACAATGATAAAATTCTTAAATACTCGTGCAGACATGTGGTGTAATATTTACACTCTAAATATATCAGACAGTGTAGTATTATTATGTTAAGAACAATCAATAAGATGTTTAAAAATTTTTTATGTTGGGAAATTCCGAAAAATTTTTCGGAAAATCTCAAGGTCATTTCGCCTATTGGCTAAACAGTGTGAGGCTTCATCAGTATGATCACTGTTTAGCCTTAATCATAGATACCAAGATTTTAATAAAAAATCAATTTTTTATTTTTTAAAAATTAAAAAAACAAAAAATTTCTTTCAAATTATTAATTTGGGATTTTCCGTAATATATTTCGGAATTTCCCAACATAAAAAATTTTTAAACATCTTATTGATTGTTCTTAACATAATACTACACTGTCTGATATATTTAGAGTGTAAATACTACACCACATATCAGCACGAGTATTTAAGAATTTTATCATTGTCTGGAAAGGTCGTATTATTTAATAATCGTAATTTTTCATACCAGACGTAAAATTAAAAAATTTTTAAATTGAAGCATTGACGGCGCTTTAAATAATTTAACAGCTTGTTTAATATCATCAAAATTTCCCTCAATAAGCAATTAAAAATTTTATTTTTTTTTTTAAATAATTTTAATTTAAAAAATTTTTTTTAAATCTTTTTTCAAAAATTTATTTTCAAGTAGTTTGTTTTTTGTACTACGTGCATTCCTTATAACACTGTTGGACCAGATGGCCTTTGTGAGGGATGGTGGGAGTAAAAATCTCTTTCTCTCCCCATCATTTCACAGTTCATCTTCGCCGAGTCAGTACTTTTTTGAATTAATAATTCGAAAGAAATTTTTTGTTTTCTTAATTTTTAAAAAATAAAAAATTGATTTTTTATTTAAATCTTGGACATCTATGATTAAGGCTAAACAGTGATCATACTGATGAAGCCTCACAATGTTTCGACAAGAGGTGAAATGACCTTGGGATTTTCCTAAAAATTTTTTGGAATTTCCCAAGATAAAAAATTTTTAAATATCTTATTGATAGTTAGTCTAGTACATAATACTAGACTGTCTGATATATTTAGAATGTAAATATTACACCGAATATCAGCACGAGTATTTAAGAATTTTATCATTGTCTGGAAAGGTCGTATTAATTAATAACAGAATATTATATTATTTTTTAATTATGCAGTTGGCATATTGAATTTTAAATATGCTGTAACAGTAGAATATTATCATATCATTTTCGGCTGCTAATAACAGAACAAAAATATATTCAGGTTAATTCATCAGGAATTTTAATAAGTTTATCAAGAGTCTGAATAAATATAAAGTACTGACATGTTTAAATTTATTTTCTGTCAAGATAGTTTATACTAGAACTTCTAAATTAACAAAAGACCTTGAACCTTTTTTTATTGTTCTAGAAAGATAAAAAATTCAATATTTTATAATGCAGTTGGCTGTTTAAATTTAAAGACTGCTTTGTTTCTAAGCAAAATAATAATATCTTTTAATATTAACAGAATCAAATTCAGGCTTGCGAAATTCATCCAAAATTTTTATAATTTTATCAACAGACTAAATCAGTTGAAAGTACTGATATGTTTTTTACTATAATTTTTCCTAAATCATAGCAGTACTTTGAAAACTCACGTGATCCCTTAAAATTATTGATTGAATATTATCAGAATATTGTATTTTTTTTAGTTATGCAGTTGGCATATTAAATTTTAAATATGCTGTAACAGTAGCATATTATCATATAATTTCCGGCTATTAATAACAGAACAAAAATCTATTCAGGGTAATTTACAAGAAATTTTAATAAGTTTATCAAGAGTCTGAATCAATTTAAAGTACTGATATGTTTAAATTTATTTTTTGTCAAGATAATTAATTCTATAACTTACAAAATTACAAAAAACCTTCAAACTTTTTTTATAGTTCTAGAACGAAAAAAAGATTAAGTATTTTATACTGCAGTTGGCTGCTTAAATTTAAAGAATGCGTTGTTTCTAAGCATATTATCTTATAATATTTTGCTGGTAACAACAGAATCCAAATAAAGCTTCAGAAATTCAGCCAAAATTTTTATAATTTTATCAACAGACTAAATAATTTGAGAGTACTGTTATGTTTTTTATTATAATTGGTTTTAGGAGAATTCATAGCAGTACTTCGAAACCTCACGTAATCCCTTATAATTATTGATGGAATATTACAGAATTTTATATTATTTTTTAATTATGCAGTTAGCATATTAAATTTTAAATATGCCGTAACAGTAGCATATTATCATATAATTTTCGGCTACTAATAACAGAACAAAAATCTATTCAGGGTAATTTATAAGAAATTTTAATAAGTTTATCAAGGGTCTGAATCAATTTAAAGTACTGATATGTTTAAATTTATTTTTTGTCAAGATAATTAATTCTGGAACTTACTAAATTACAAAAAACCTTGAACCTTTTTTCATAGTTTTAGAACGAAAAAAAGATTAAGTATTTTATACTGCAGTTGGCTGTTTAAATTTAAAGACTGCTTTGTTTCTAAGCAAAATAATAATATCCTTTAATATTAACAAAATCAAATTCAGGCTTGAGAAATTCATTCAAAATTTTTATAATTTTATCAACAGACTAAATCAGTTGAAAGTACTGATATGTTTTTTACTATAATTTTTCTAAATCATAGCAGTACTTTGAAAACTCACGTGATCCCTTAAAATTATTGATTGAATATTATCAGAATATTGTAATTTTTTTAGATATGCAGTTGGCATATTAAATTTTAAATATGCTGTAACAGTAGCATATTATCATATAATTTCCGGCTATTAATAACAGAACAAAAATCTATTCAGGGTAATTTACAAGAAATTTTAATAAGTTTATCAAGAGTCTGAATCAATTTAAAGTACTGATATGTTTAAATTTATTTTTTGTCAAGATAATTAATTCTGGAACTTACTAAATTACAAAAAACCTTGAACCTTTTTTTATAGTTCTAGAACGAAAAAAAGATTAAGTATTTTATACTGCAGTTGGCTGTTTAAATTTAAAGACTGCTTTGTTTCTAAGCAAAATAATAATATCTTTTAATATTAACAGAATCAAATTCAGGCTTGAGAAATTCATCCAAAATTTTTATAATTTTATCAACAGACTAAATAAGTTGAAAGTACTGATATGTTTTTTACTATAATTTTTCCTAAATCATAGCAGTACTTTGAAAACTCACGTGATCCCTTAAAATTATTGATTGAATATTATCAGAATATTGTATTTTTTTTAGTTATGCAGTTGGCATATTAAATTTTAAATATGCTGTAACAGTAGCATATTATCATATAATTTCCGGCTATTAATAACAGAACAAAAATCTATTCAGGGTAATTTACAAGAAATTTTAATAAGTTTATCAAGAGTCTGAATCAATTTAAAGTACTGATATGTTTAAATTTATTTTTTGTCAAGATAATTAATTCTGGAACTTACTAAATTACAAAAAACCTTGAACCTTTTTTTATAGTTCTAGAACGAAAAAAAGATTAAGTATTTTATACTGCAGTTGGCTGTTTAAATTTAAAGACTGCTTTGTTTCTAAGCAAAATAATAATATCTTTTAATATTAACAGAATCAAATTCAGGCTTGAGAAATTCATTCAAAATTTTTATAATTTTATCAACAGACTAAATCAGTTGAAAGTACTGATATGTTTTTTACTATAATTTTTCCTAAATCATAGCAGTACTTTGAAAACTCACGTGATCCCTTAAAATTATTGATTGAATATTATCAGAATATTGTATTTTTTTTAGTTATGCAGTTGGCATATTAAATTTTAAATATGCTGTAACAGTAGCATATTATCATATAATTTTTGGCTACTAATAACAGAACAAAAATCTATTCAGGGTAATTTATAAGAAATTTTAATAAGTTTATCAAGGGTCTGAATCAATTTAAAGTACTGATATGTTTAAATTTATTTTTTGTCAAGATAATTAATTCTGGAACTTACTAAATTACAAAAAACCTTGAACCTTTTTTTATAGTTCTAGAACGAAAAAAAGATTAAGTATTTTATACTGCAGTTGGCTGTTTAAATTTAAAGACTGCTTTGTTTCTAAGCAAAATAATAATATCTTTTAATATTAACAGAATCAAATTCAGGCTTGAGAAATTCATCCAAAATTTTTATAATTTTATCAACAGACTAAATCAGTTGAAAGTACTGATATGTTTTTTACTATAATTTTTCCTAAATCATAGCAGTACTTTGAAAACTCACGTGATCCCTTAAAATTATTGATTGAATATTATCAGAATATTGTATTTTTTTTAGATATGCAGTTGGCATATTAAATTTTAAATATGCTGTAACAGTAGCATATTATCATATAATTTCCGGCTATTAATAACAGAACAAAAATCTATTCAGGGTAATTTACAAGAAATTTTAATAAGTTTATCAAGAGTCTGAATCAATTTAAAGTACTGATATGTTTAAATTTATTTTTTGTCAAGATAATTAATTCTGGAACTAACTAAATTACAAAAAACCTTGAACCTTTTTTTATAGTTCTAGAACGAAAAAAAGATTAAGTATTTTATACTGCAGTTGGCTGTTTAAATTTAAAGACTGCTTTGTTTCTAAGCAAAATAATAATATCTTTTAATATTAACAGAATCAAATTCAGGCTTGAGAAATTCATCCAAAATTTTTATAATTTTATCAACAGACTAAATCAGTTGAAAGTACTGATATGTTTTTTACTATAACTTTTCCTAAATCATAGCAGTACTTTGAAAACTCACGTGATCCCTTAAAATTATTGATTGAATATTATCAGAATATTGTAATTTTTTTAGATATGCAGTTGGCATATTAAATTTTAAATATGCTGTAACAGTAGCATATTATCATATAATTTCCGGCTATTAATAACAGAACAAAAATCTATTCAGGGTAATTTATAAGAAATTTTAATAAGTTTATCAAGGGTCTGAATCAATTTAAAGTACTGATATGTTTAAATTTATTTTTTGTCAAGATAATTAATTCTGGAACTTCCAAATTTACAAGAAAACTAGAACCTTCTTTTATAGTTGTAGAATGATAAAACGATTTAGTATTTTATAATGCAGTTGGCTGATTAAATTTAAAACTGCTTGTTTCTAAGCATGATATCTTATAATATTTTGCTTGTAACAACTGAATGAAATTCAGGCTTGAGAAATTTATCCAAAATTTTTATAATTTTATCAACAGACTAAATAATTTGAAAGTACTGTTATGTTATTTTCCTATAATTTGTTTTGGGAAAATTCATAGCAGTACTTCGAAAACCCACGTAATCCCTTATAATTATTGATGGAATATTACAGAATATTATATTATTTTTTAATTATGCAGTTCGCATATTAAATTTTAAATATACTGTAACAGTAGCATATTATCATATAATTTTCGGCTACTAATAACAGAACAAAAATCTATTCAGGGTAATTTATAAGAAATTTTAATAAGTTTATCAAGGGTCTGAATCAATTTAAAGTACTGATTTGTTTAAATTTATTTTTTGTCAAGATAATTAATTCTGGAACTTACTAAATTACAAAAAACCTTGAACCTTTTTTCATAATTTTAGAACGAAAAAAAGATTAAGTATTTTATACTGCAGTTGGCTGTTTAAATTTAAAGACTGCGTTGTTTCTAAGCAAAATAATAATATCTTTTAATATTAACAGAATCAAATTCAGGCTTGAGAAATTCATTCAAAATTTTTATAATTTTATCAACAGACTAAATCAGTTGAAAGTACTGATATGTTTTTTACTATAATTTTTCCTAAATCATAGCAGTACTTTGAAAACTCACGTGATCCCTTAAAATTATTGATTGAATATTATCAGAATATTGTATTTTTTTTAGTTATGCAGTTGGCATATTAAATTTTAAATATGCTGTAACAGTAGCATATTATCATATAATTTCCGGCTATTAATAACAGAACAAAAATCTATTCAGGGTAATTTACAAGAAATTTTAATAAGTTTATCAAGAGTCTGAATCAATTTAAAGTACTGATATGTTTAAATTTATTTTTTGTCAAGATAATTAATTCTGGAACTTACTAAATTACAAAAAACCTTGAACCTTTTTTTATAGTTCTAGAACGAAAAAAAGATTAAGTATTTTATACTGCAGTTGGCTGTTTAAATTTAAAGACTGCTTTGTTTCTAAGCAAAATAATAATATCTTTTAATATTAACAGAATCAAATTCAGGCTTGAGAAATTCATCCAAAATTTTTATAATTTTATCAACAGACTAAATCAGCTGAAAGTACTGATATGTTTTTTACTATAATTTTTCCTAAATCATAGCAGTACTTTGAAAACTCACGTGATCCCTTAAAATTATTGATTGAATATTATCAGAATATTGTATTTTTTTTAGTTATGCAGTTGGCATATTAAATTTTAAATATGCTGTTACAGTAGCATATTATCATATAATTTCCGGCTATTAATAACAGAACAAAAATCTATTCAGGGTAATTTACAAGAAATTTTAATAAGTTTATCAAGAGTCTGAATCAATTTAAAGTACTGATATGTTTAAATTTATTTTTTGTCAAGATAATTAATTCTATAACTTACAAAATTACAAAAAACCTTCAAACTTTTTTTATAGTTCTAGAACGAAAAAAAGATTAAGTATTTTATACTGCAGTTGGCTGCTTAAATTTAAAGACTGCGTTGTTTCTAAGCATATTATCTTATAATATTTTGCTGGTAACAACAGAATCCAAATAAAGCTTCAGAAATTCAGCCAAAATTTTTATAATTTTATCAACAGACTAAATAATTTGAGAGTACTGTTATGTTTTTTATTATAATTGGTTTTAGGAGAATTCATAGCAGTACTTCGAAACCTCACGTAATCCCTTATAATTATTGATGGAATATTACAGAATTTTATATTATTTTTTAATTATGCAGTTAGCATATTAAATTTTAAATATGCCGTAACAGTAGCATATTATCATATAATTTTCGGCTACTAATAACAGAACAAAAATCTATTCAGGGTAATTTATAAGAAATTTTAATAAGTTTATCAAGGGTCTGAATCAATTTAAAGTACTGATATGTTTAAATTTATTTTTTGTCAAGTTAATTAATTCTGGAACTTACTAAATTACAAAAAACCTTGAACCTTTTTTCATAGTTTTAGAACGAAAAAAAGATTAAGTATTTTATACTGCAGTTGGCTGTTTAAATTTAAAGACTGCTTTGTTTCTAAGCAAAATAATAATATCCTTTAACATTAACAAAATCAAATTCAGGCTTGAGAAATTCATTCAAAATTTTTATAATTTTATCAACAGACTAAATCAGTTGAAAGTACTGATATGTTTTTTACTATAATTTTTCTAAATCATAGCAGTACTTTGAAAACTCACGTGATCCCTTAAAATTATTGATTGAATATTATCAGAATATTGTAATTTTTTTAGATATGCAGTTGGCATATTAAATTTTAAATATGCTGTAACAGTAGCATATTATCATATAATTTCCGGCTATTAATAACAGAACAAAAATCTATTCAGGGTAATTTACAAGAAATTTTAATAAGTTTATCAAGAGTCTGAATCAATTTAAAGTACTGATATGTTTAAATTTATTTTTTGTCAAGATAATTAATTCTGGAACTTACTAAATTACAAAAAACCTTGAACCTTTCTTTATAGTTCTAGAACGAAAAAAAGATTAAGTATTTTATACTGCAGTTGGCTGTTTAAATTTAAAGACTGCTTTGTTTCTAAGCAAAATAATAATATCTTTTAATATTAACAGAATCAAATTCAGGCTTGAGAAATTCATCCAAAATTTTTATAATTTTATCAACAGACTAAATCAGTTGAAAGTACTGATATGTTTTTTACTATAATTTTTCCTAAATCATAGCAGTACTTTGAAAACTCACGTGATCCCTTAAAATTATTGATTGAATATTATCAGAATATTGTATTTTTTTTAGTTATGCAGTTGGCATATTAAATTTTAAATATGCTGTAACAGTAGCATATTATCATATAATTTCCGGCTATTAATAACAGAACAAAAATCTATTCAGGGTAATTTACAAGAAATTTTAATAAGTTTATCAAGAGTCTGAATCAATTTAAAGTACTGATATGTTTAAATTTATTTTTTGTCAAGATAATTAATTCTGGAACTTACTAAATTACAAAAAACCTTGAACCTTTTTTTATAGTTCTAGAACGAAAAAAAGATTAAGTATTTTATACTGCAGTTGGCTGTTTAAATTTAAAGACTGCTTTGTTTCTAAGCAAAATAATAATATCTTTTAATATTAAAAGAATCAAATTCAGGCTTGAGAAATTCATTCAAAATTTTTATAATTTTATCAACAGACTAAATCAGTTGAAAGTACTGATATGTTTTTTACTATAATTTTTCCTAAATCATAGCAGTACTTTGAAAACTCACGTGATCCCTTAAAATTATTGATTGAATATTATCAGAATATTGTATTTTTTTTAGTTATGCAGTTGGCATATTAAATTTTAAATATGCTGTAACAGTAGCATATTATCATATAATTTTTGGCTACTAATAACAGAACAAAAATCTATTCAGGGTAATTTATAAGAAATTTTAATAAGTTTATCAAGGGTCTGAATCAATTTAAAGTACTGATATGTTTAAATTTATTTTTTGTCAAGATAATTAATTCTGGAACTTACTAAATTACAAAAAACCTTGAACCTTTTTTTATAGTTCTAGAACGAAAAAAAGATTAAGTATTTTATACTGCAGTTGGCTGTTTAAATTTAAAGACTGCTTTGTTTCTAAGCAAAATAATAATATCTTTTAATATTAACAGAATCAAATTCAGGCTTGAGAAATTCATCCAAAATTTTTATAATTTTATCAACAGACTAAATCAGTTGAAAGTACTGATATGTTTTTTACTATAATTATTCCTAAATCATAGCAGTACTTTGAAAACTCACGTGATCCCTTAAAATTATTGATTGAATATTATCAGATTATTGTATTTTTTTTAGATATGCAGTTGGCATATTAAATTTTAAATATGCTGTAACAGTAGCATATTATCATATAATTTCCGGCTATTAATAACAGAACAAAAATCTATTCAGGGTAATTTACAAGAAATTTTAATAAGTTTATCAAGAGTCTGAATCAATTTAAAGTACTGATATGTTTAAATTTATTTTTTGTCAAGATAATTAATTCTGGAACTAACTAAATTACAAAAAACCTTGAACCTTTTTTTATAGTTCTAGAACGAAAAAAAGATTAAGTATTTTATACTGCAGTTGGCTGTTTAAATTTAAAGACTGCTTTGTTTCTAAGCAAAATAATAATATCTTTTAATATTAACAGAATCAAATTCAGGCTTGAGAAATTCATCCAAAATTTTTATAATTTTATCAACAGACTAAATCAGTTGAAAGTACTGATATGTTTTTTACTATAACTTTTCCTAAATCATAGCAGTACTTTGAAAACTCACGTGATCCCTTAAAATTATTGATTGAATATTATCAGAATATTGTAATTTTTTTAGATATGCAGTTGGCATATTAAATTTTAAATATGCTGTAACAGTAGCATATTATCATATAATTTCCGGCTATTAATAACAGAACAAAAATCTATTCAGGGTAATTTATAAGAAATTTTAATAAGTTTATCAAGGGTCTGAATCAATTTAAAGTACTGATATGTTTAAATTTATTTTTTGTCAAGATAATTAATTCTGGAACTTCTAAATTTACAAGAAAACTAGAACCTTCTTTTATAGTTGTAGAATGATAAAACGATTTAGTATTTTATAATGCAGTTGGCTGATTAAATTTAAAACTGCTTGTTTCTAAGCATGATATCTTATAATATTTTGCTTGTAACAACAGAATGAAATTCAGGCTTGAGAAATTTATCCAAAATTTTTATAATTTTATCAACAGACTAAATAATTTGAAAGTACTGTTATGTTATTTTCCTATAATTTGTTTTGGGAAAATTCATAGCAGTACTTCGAAAACCCACGTAATCCCTTATAATTATTGATGGAATATTACAGAATATTATATTATTTTTTAATTATGCAGTTCGCATATTAAATTTTAAATATACTGTAACAGTAGCATATTATCATATAATTTTCGGCTACTAATAACAGAACAAAAATCTATTCAGGGTAATTTATAAGAAATTTTAATAAGTTTATCAAGGGTCTGAATCAATTTAAAGTACTGATATGTTTAAATTTATTTTTTGTCAAGATAATTAATTCTGGAACTTACTAAATTACAAAAAACCTTGAACCTTTTTTCATAGTTTTAGAACGAAAAAAAGATTAAGTATTTTATACTGCAGTTGGCTGTTTAAATTTAAAGACTGCGTTGTTTCTAAGCAAAATAATAATATCTTTTAATATTAACAGAATCAAATTCAGGCTTGAGAAATTCATTCAAAATTTTTATAATTTTATCAACAGACTAAATCAGTTGAAAGTACTGATATGTTTTTTACTATAATTTTTCCTAAATCATAGCAGTACTTTGAAAACTCACGTGATCCCTTAAAATTATTGATTGAATATTATCAGAATATTGTATTTTTTTTAGTTATGCAGTTGGCATATTAAATTTTAAATATGCTGTAACAGTAGCATATTATCATATAATTTTCGGCTACTAATAACAGAACAAAAATCTATTCAGGGTAATTTATAAGAAATTTTAATAAGTTTATCAAGAGTCTGAATCAATTTAAAGTACTTATATGTTTCAATTTATTTACAGTCCAGATAATTAATTCTGGAACTTACAAAATTACAAAAATACCTTGAACCTTTTTTTATAGTTCTAGAACGAAAAAAAGATTAAGTATTTTATACTGCAGTTGGCTGTTTAAATTTAAAGACTGCGTTGTTTCTTAGCATGCTATCTTATAATATTTTGCTGGTGACAACAGAATCCAATTCAAACTTCAGAAATTCAGCCAAAATTTTTATAATTTTATCAACGGACTAAATAATTTGAGAGTACTGTTATGTTTTTTACTATAATTGGTTTTAGGAGAATTCATAGCAGTACTTCGAAACCTCTCGTAATCCCTTATAATTATTGATAGAATATTACAGAATATTATATTATTTTTTAATTATGTAGTTGGCATATTAAATTTTAAATATGCTGTAACAGTAGCGTATTATCATATAATTTTCGGCTACTAATAACAGAACAAAAAACTATTCAGGGTAATTTATAAGAAATTTTAATAAGTTGATCAAGAGTATGATTCAATTTAAAGTACTTATATGTTTCAATTTAATTTCAGTCAAAATAATTAATTCTGGAACTTCCAAATTTACAAGAAAACTAGAACCTTCATTTATTGTTGTAGAATGATAAAACGATTTAGTATTTTATAATGCAGTTGGCTGATTAAATTTAAAGAATGCTTGTTTCTAAGCATAATATCTTATAATATTTTGCTTGTAACAACAGAATGAAATTCAGGCTTGAGAAATTTATCTAAAATTTTTATAATTTTAGCAACAGACTAAATAATTTGAAAGTACTGTTATGTATTTTACTATAATTGGGTTTAGAAAAATTCATAGCAGTACTTCGAAAACTCTCGTAATCCCTTATAATTATTGATGGAATATTACAGAATATTATATTATTTTTTATTTATGCAGTTGGCATATTAAATTTTAAATATGCTGTAAAAGTAGCATATTATCATATAATTTTCGGCTATTAATAACAGAACAAAAATCTATTCAGGGTAATTTATAAGAAATTTTAATAAGTTTATCAAGAGTCTGAATCAATTTAAAGTACTTATATATTTCAATTTATTTTCAGTCCAGATAATTAATTCTGGAACTTACAAAATTACAAAAAAACCTTGAACCTTTTTTTATAGTTCTAGAACGAAAAAAAGATTAAGTATTTTATACTGCAGTTGGCTGTTTAAATTTAAAGACTGATTTGTTTCTAAGCATATTATCTTATAAGATTTTGCTGGTAACAACAGATACAAGTTTAGGCTTGAGAAATTCGTTCAAAATTATTATACTTTTAGCAATACACTAAATACGTTGAAAGTACTGATATGTTTTTTACTATAATTTTTCCTAATTCATAGCAGTACTTTGAAAACTCACGTGATCCCTTAAAATTATTGATGGAACATTAAAAGAATGTTATATTGTTTTATTATTATGTAGTTGGCATATAAAATTTTAAATATACTGTAACAGTAGCATATTATCATATAATTTTCGGCTGCTAATAACAGAACAAAAATCTATTCAGGGTAATTTACAAGAAATTTTAATAAGATTATCAAGGGTCTGAATCAATTTAAAGTACTGATATGTTTAAAGTTATTTTTTGTCAAGATATTTAATTCTGGAACTTACAAAATTACAAAAAACCTTCAACCTTTTTTATAGTTCTAGAACGAAAAAAAGATTAAGTATTTTATACTGCAGTTGGCTGTTTAAATTTAAAGACTGCTTTGTTTCTAAGCATATTATCTTATAATATTTTGCTGGTAACAACAGAATCTAATTCAAGCTTGCGAAATTCAGCCAAAATTTTTATAATTTTATCAACAGATAATTAATTCTGGAACATCCAAATTTACAAAATACCTTGAACCTTTTTTTATAGTTTTAGAACGATAAAAAGATTAAGAATTTTATACTGCAGTTGGCTGTTGATACTTAAAGACTGATATGTTTCTAAGCATATTTTCATATAATATTTTGCTATTAACAACAGAATCAAGTTCATGCTTGAGAAATTAATCCAAAATTCTTATACTTTTAGCAATACACTAAATACGTTAAAAGTACTGATATGTTTTTTACTATAATTTATTTTAGGAAAATTTATAGCAGTACTTCGAAAACTCACGTAATCCCTAATAATTATTTATGAAATATTACAGAATATTATATTATTTTTTAATTATGTAGTTGGCATATTAAATTTTAAATATGCTGTAACAGTAGCATATTATCATATAATTTTTGGCTACTAATAACAGAACAAAATTCTATTCAGGGTATTTCATTGGAAATTTTAATAAGTTTATCAAGAGTCTGAATCAATTTAAAGTACTGATATGTTTTAATTTATTTCCTGTAAAGATAATTAATTCTGGAACATCCAAATTTACAAAATACCTTGAACCTTTTTTTATATTTCTAGAACGAAAAAAAGATTAAGTATTTTATACTGCAGTTGGCTGTTTAAATTTAAAGACTGATTTGTTTCTAAGCATATTATCTTATAAGATTTTGCTAGTAACAACAGATACAAGTTTAGGCTTGAGAAATTCGTTCAAAATTATTATACTTTTAGCAATACACTAAATACGTTAAAAGTACTGATATGTTTTTTACTATAATTTTTCCTAATTCATAGCAGTACTTTGAAAACTCACGTGTTCCCTTAAAATTATTGATGGAACATTAAAAGAATGTTATATTGTTTTTTTATTATTTAGTTGGCATATAAAATTTTAAATATACTGTAACAGTAGCATATTATCATATAATTTTCGGCTGCTAATAACAGAACAAAAATCTATTCAGGGTAATTTACATGAAATTTTTATAAATTTATCAAGGGTCTGAATCAATTGAAAGTACTGATATGTTTAAATTTATTTTTTGTCAAGATAATTAATTCTGGAACTTAAAAAATTACAAAAAACCTTCAACCTTTTTTTATAGTTCTAGAACGAAAAAAAGATTAAGTATTTTATACTGCAGTTGGCTGTTTAAATTTAAAGACTGCTTTTTTTCTAAGCATGTTATCTTATAATATTTTGCTGGTAACAACAGAATCTAATTCAAGCTTGAGAAATTCAGCCAAAATTTTTATAATTTTATCAACAGACTAAATAATTTAAAAATACTGTTATGTAATTTATTATAATTGGTTTTAGGAAAATTCATAGCAGTACTTCGAAAACTCTCGTAATCCCTTATAATTATTGATGGAATATTACAGAATATTATATTATTTTTTAATTATGTAGTTGGCATATTAAATTTTAAATATGCAGTAACAGTAGCATATTATCATATAATTTTTGGCTACTAATAACAGAACAAAATTCTATTCAGGGTATTTCATTGGAAATTTTAATAAGTTTATCAAGAGTCTGAATCAATTTAAAGTACTGATAGGTTTAAATTTATTTCCTGTAAAGATAATTAATTCTGGAACATCCAAATTTACAAAATACCTTCAACCTTTTTTTATAGTTTTAGAACGAAAAAACAATTAAGAATTTTATACTGCAGTTGGCTGTTTATACTTAAAGACTGATTTGTTTCTAAGCATATTATCATATAATATTTTGCTAGTAACAACAGAATCAAGTTCAGGCTTAAGAAATTAATCCAAAATTCTTATACTTTTAGCAATACACTAAATACGTTAAAAGTACTGATATGTTTTTTACTATAATTTATTTTAGGAAAATTCATAGCAGTACTTCGAAAACTCACGTAATCCCAAATATTTATTGATGCAATATTACAGAATATTATATTATTTTTTAATTATGTAGTTGGCATATTAAATTTTAAATATGCTGTAACAGTAGCATATTATCATATAATTTTTGGCTACTAATAACAGAACAAAATTCTATTCAGGGTATTTCATTGGAAATTTTAATAAGTTGATCAAGAGTATGAATCAATTTAAAGTACTTATATGTTTAAATTTATTTTCTATCAAGAAAATTAATTCTGGAACTTCCAAATTTACAAAATACCTTGAACCTTTTTTTGCAGTTTTAGATCGAAAAAAAGATTATGAATTTTATACTGCAGTTGGCTGTTTATACTTAAAGACTGATTTGTTTCTAAGCATATTTTAATATAATATTTTGCTAGTAACAACACAATCAAGTTCAGGCTTGAGAAATTCATCCAAAATTCTTATACTTTTAGCAATACACTAAATACGTTAAAAGTACTGATATGTTTTTTACTATAATTTATTTTAGGAAAATTCATAGCAGTACTTCGAAAACTTACGTAGTCCCTAATAATTATTTATGAAATATTACAGAATATTATATTATTTTTTAATTATGCAGTTGGCATATTAAATTTTAAATATACTGTAACAGTAGCATATTATCATATAATTTTCGGCTACTAATAACAAAACAAAAATCTATTCAGGATAATTTATAAGAAATTTTAATAAGTTTATCAAGAGTTTGAATCAATTTAAAGTACTTATATGTTTCAATTTATTTTCAGTCAAGATAATTAATTCTGGAACTTACAAAATTACAAAAAACCTTGAAACTTTTTTTATAGTTCTAGAACGAAAAAAAGATTAAGTATTTTATACTGCAGTTGGCTGTTTAAATTTAAAGACTGCGTTGTTTCTAAGCATATTATCTTATAATATTTGGCTGGTAACAACAGAATCCAATTCAAGCCTGAGAAATTCATCCAAAATTTTTATAATTTTATCAACAGACTAAATCAGTTGAAAGTACTGATATGTTTTTTACTATAAATTTTCCTAATTCATAGCAGTACTTTGAAAACTCACGTGATCCTTTAAAATTATTGATTGAATATTATCAGAATATTATATTATTTTTTAGTTATGCAGTTGGCATATTAAATTTTAAATATGCTGTAACAGTAGCATATTATCATATAATTTTCGGCTACTACTAAAAGAACAAAAATCTTTTCAGGGTAATTTTTAAGAAATTTTAATAAGTTTATCAAGAGTCTTTATTTAAAAAAATTTTTATTTTAATATTGGGTTTTTTAAAAATTCATGGAGTTGGAAATTTTCTATCAGATTCAAATGATGTTATAAACTGGACTAAGAGACGTATTTCATAGTAAATTTTCCCGTACAATTCGAACTATTTATTTTAACATTTTACTACGCTTTACAGGAGAAATTTAATTTTTTTAGTTTTTTAGGGTACCAATTATGAGGGGACCAATTTCTTAAAGTTTCGCAGTCTTGAAGGAAAAATTTTCTGAATAATATTTGCTGGAGTTACATATATATTTTTTCCTCAGGAATTCGATGAAATCACTATTATTTTTTATCTGGGGATTCCCTTTACCATAAAATCTTATGTTTCTATATTTACTGGTTTTGTCCAATCTTATATATTTTGAATTGGTAGCTCATTTGTAAGCTCAAATTTGGGTTAGAAATATTAAAAAATATCTTTAATAAAAAAATGGACAGGAAAAAACAGCTAAAGAAAATACGAAATCATTTAGTCTTGTGATGAAATTTCACTTACTATTATCGAATTTTTAAGTTATTGGACCTCAAGTAACGTGCAATTAAGATTATAGAAGAATTATTGCAAAATCTTAAATTATTAATTAACTCGTTTATTAAAAAACAAAAAGTTTTAGCATCGTATCCAGTAGTTTTTTTCTGTCTATTTAGTTATTAAAAATAATTTTAAATATTTCTAACCCTGTAGGCTCAAATGGGCTACTAATGCAAAAAATAAAAGGTTGTGCAAAACCAGTAAAAAAACTTATAACCGGTTTGTGTAAATACAACCTAAATGCGTGGAACATGTTTACTTCCAGCTGAGGACTAGGTCTAATACAAATGTTACTCAACATTACAATACATATTTCTAATTTTATAATTATATAACCACCTTACTAGCTGTTAAGATTCTAAACCCAAACTATTTTGATTCCCTAAATCTGAATTATTCTAAGTCCCTTAATCGATATTATGCCAATCCCTAAACCTGAATTTTTCCAAGTCCCTAAATCGATATTATTCTAAGTAAATAAACCTGTATTATCCTAAGTTCTTAAGCTAAGATTTTTCAAAGTCTACTAATTATTCAAATTTTCTCTTGACCTCCCCCCCTTAATTTTCAAGTACTGAAGTACCCCCTCTCTATAAACATGTTCCATGTTAATAGAAACATAATATTTTATGTCTAAGGAAATCCCCGGATAAAAAAAGTAATGATTTCATCGAATCCCAGAGGAAAAAATATATAAATAAATTGGTACCCTAAAAAACTAAAAAAATTAATTTTTCTCCTGTAAAGCGTAGTAAAATGTTTAAATAAATAATGAGTTAGAATTTTACGGGAAAATTTACTAGGGAATACGTGTTTTAGTGCAGTTTATAATCCATCTTTTAGTCCATTTGAATCTGCTAGAAAAATCCCAAGTCTATGAGTTTTTAAAAAATCCAATATTTAAGATTTGAACTGCTCTTAGACGTTGAAAATTAAATTAAAAATTATTTTCAACAGAAAGATAATAATAATACTTAATAATATGTCAAATTAAAGTAAAAAAATCTGAAAAAAAATTAGTAATAAACAAAATCATTAAAAACGAGACTGATTTTATTATTTTAAAAATTATCTAAAATTTTTAAATTTAGCTTTGAAGTTGTTTTCAGCTGTTTCAGGTATTCTAAAGCTCGTAACTAATGAAATATATTTAATTAAACTTTTTATCATTATCTTTTAATAACAATTCCACTAAAAGAAATTTTAAAATCTAAATAAGCAATCGTTATTTTTAAAAAGGTTTTTTAAACTTTGCAGCTACTTTAAGACGCTAATAATATAGTATATTAAGTATCAAGGGCGTAAAATTGTAGCATTTAGTCTTATGATGAAAATTCACTTACGGCATCACCGAGCACTCGTGCTAGTGCTCACACTAGTGTCTAAAGTTTTTTGCCCATGGTGCTTACGATATTTTTTGTTACCCAAGCGTACAACGAGTGCATAAAATTCCATGAGAACGAGTTTTACGCCCGGGAGGAGAAAAAAAATTTGTTATTTTTTTATAAAATTAATTTTGAGTACAATCATAGTATATATATTTTTACAGTAATCCTACTCCAAAAAAATAACACGGGACGGCTTGTCCAGATGAGAAATGCTGGCGCCATTTGCAGAAGGCGATTTTTTAAATTTAAAACACACGCGTATAGAAGAAGAGGTAACTATAATAGAAAAAGATAAATATATTCTAAAGGCGAAACGCGCGCATGGTACCCCGGACAACAAAACGCTTGAGATGTCCTACTGTAAAAATATGTATACTGTGGTACAATACAAGAGAAAAAAATTAAATTTTTTTAAATATCGAAAACACGTGATTTTGAGCCTTCCAACTCAAAAAAAAAACTATTGTACACGCAACATTTCTGTTCATCGCTTTTCCGTTACTATATATGATGTAAGGAACACAAAAAAACGTATTTGCAAGGTGTGTCTTCAAATTTTTTTTTCCAAAGTTTGAACATATAAGCGCAATTTTTTTATGGAATTTCTCATATAAGTAAACAAGTATTAAAAAATACTAGATTATTTAAAAAAACTAATCAGGTAATAATAACAATGAATATAAAAAAACTTTTATTGATTTATAACGATGAAGTAAAATAATCTTGTATTGCACATCTTCAAAGTTAAAAAATATGTATCTTGTGACTCGATACTTGTGCACAAAATTTTCTCAATTAAATAATCAGGTAATCAATACAATGAATGAGAAATACTTTTAATCAATTTATAACGATGAAATCAAATTATCTTTCATTGAACATCTTCAAACTTAAAAAATCTATATTTATCATGTGACTCGATACTTGTGCACAAAATTTTAAAGAAATAGCTTACTTTGTTCAGCAACAATTTTTTATTAAACCATTTTTAAAATAAATTTTAAAATTATCATTTACAACAATAACATTTTAAATTTACAAATTAGTTAAAGTTTTAGTTTTAAAATTGTTTGAATATTTACAAGTTAAATGACTATTTCATAAAGTTGTCATAAACCATGCAGTATTTGCATACTTTGCTTATTCGAGTGAGAGCGGAGAGCATTGGACCTAAAAGGCAATAAAAAAATGATTTTTTTAACAAAAAGTGATACTCCTTATATTGATGAGCTGATAAGAAAATTTATTTTTCAGTGCAATCATAATGTTGTATACTTCTCTTTTGTAGTAAATGAATATTTTAGGGATTTGACGTTAAAAAGATACATACGCAAAGTCTATTTACTCAGAAATTTTTTACGTAAAATGCACTCACACATTTACGAAAAAAAAATATTTTGAACCTCAACTTAAGGTTTATTTTGCTTGCTTTTCTGCACTCTGCACTGAATATTAAAATTTGTTATGAAAAATTAACTATTTTTTTTAGTACTTTATAAGATTTAAATATAATTTTTTAAAAATTTTAATTATTATGAGTGAAATCTATGAAAAAAAGTTTCTGAAATTTTGAGGTTATTTATCCATAATTTCTGGGTAAATAGACGCAGCCTCTTTTTAATCGATACTTGTGCACTAAAATAATTATTAAAAAAAATGTAGAATTATCTTGCGCATCTAATTCAATAAAACGTCAAAACGTCTCGGATACAAAAAAACCAATGTGTGCTAATATACATAACACAATTTCATGATGCACAATTTTTTTATTATTCACTACTATCACTTTATATTCATTTATTTATTTTTTATAATTTATTTTTATTTATAATTTATTTCAACTAGCACTTTTTACTTTAATTTAATTAAGAATTAAGTTCACTAGTGACATGTAAATAGAATAATACCGATCAGCTGATTAAATTTTCTATAGTAAATACCTACCGGATATAAACAAAGCCGCCATGTTATTACATTCATGCGTTCCTAAATTAATCAAATTCAGGTTAGGCTTGAAGTTGAATTCGATATATTTTTATTTACTAATTTTACGAATAAAAATTTAAAATTCTTAACTTTTATTTCACGATATTTCCAAAAGTTTTCAACATTAATAAGTACCGATTGATATTTTAGCATTTTTTTGAACCTAATTACCATTTTCTAAAAAAAATTGAAAAAAAAACGTTTTTTTCTCAAAAATAAAATTTTTATTTCTTTTTATGATTAATTTTATGCAAAACCAACTACGGCATTGTATTCTCTACATATTTTTACATATTCCCACCAAGTTTCACCTAAAAATATTAATTCCAGCCTGAGCAATCCATTTTAAAAGTTGTTGCGCGAAAAAATTGTCACACAGTATGTATGTATCCATTATCCCTTTTTCTGCAGCAATATCCTTAAAATAAATCTAAAATAATAAAAAAGTTCTGTGAAATTCATCTAACAAAACAAAAAAACCACCAGAAACTTTTTTTATCATTTAGTATTAGCAATATAACACGAAGCTGACGTTTAAGGCACAGATTCTGAGAAGCACGGAGAAGGCTGCCAGGCTCACTGCCGCGCTAAGCAGGCTCATGAGAAATACATGTGGACCCAAGACTGGAAAGCGCAGGCTTCTTATGTCGGTCACCCACTCAATACTCCTGTATGGTGCAGAAGTATGGGCTGGTCGCATAAAGATGGTCAGCTATGCGTCTAAGCTTACGAGCGTCCAGAGGCAAGGAGCCCTACGAATCACCTGTGCCTATCGCACAGTGTCTTTGGAGGTAATTAATTGTATAAGCACTAATAAAAAATGATTAATTTTATTTAAACAATTCAATTTCATTTTTATTCGCCTTATCCATACCTATTTTCTTGCAAAATTACATTAAAATAACAATTTCTTCTTATAAACAATATTATTTTGTACAATTTTAAAAAAAATTCTCAAGATATTTTCTTTCAAGATTTAGAACAACACGATCCATGACCATAAAAAGTACAAAAATCCAATTTCGTGTATCAAAATCTGTCGGAACATCTGTTTGATGTCAGATACAAATACATAACGATACATCATCCAGTGAAGTAACAGCTCTACCAGGTCTGGTAGTAAGTTTGCACCAGTATGTAAAATGTCATTTAGAGAAATATTATTGAAATCTCTGGCAGAACCGTTAAATACCATTCGTAATTTTTTAGTTAAACTATTTTTTTTTTAAATTCCATGGTAAGGAATGAAATAACAAAATAAGAACATTATAAAGACAGTAGTTTTTGACATATGACCAGTTTCGCAATAGTCTGCCATAAAATCTGTATAGAGCTTTTGAAAAGATGGGTCGCTTAAGAAGCGCTTCTCCATTCTTAAAAGCACATTCCCTACAGAAAATGAGCCAGGAAACTGCAAATTTTCAATATCAATAATTTTGAATGGGAGCCCAGCAACATATCTACCATCCGCGTTTCTGAAGTGAGTTTTTTTAAAGTGGTTTTCGCACTCTTGCTCATCCGGATTAAGCATACGAGAAGACGCATCCAAAATTTCCTCCTGCCTCCAGAACCGCTCCAAATCGAAAGAAAGTGAAGATTCAGGCTCATCACAAACAGAAAGACAACAATTTGATCCTATACCAGTATTACCAGAGATAATATAACCTAACTTTGTCTTTGTAGCTATAGGATCATTATGAGCACCTCGTCTCACTTCCTCCTCGACAATGGCGGCGTGGACTGAAGTACTGAGTAAAATTTCAATTTGACCCCGTCTGCAAAATCCTGGATCAGCAAGAGTTCAAATTTTCAGTTTCAGAACTGGCCGTTGGGGCATAAGAAGAAATTTTAGGCAGAACATATGCTTCGATCATCAAAGAAAAATCTGACATAAATCGGGGTTTTATTTGAAATTGGACGATTTTTTTACATGTATAATTATTTTTACCGCCTACGTCTGACATTGGCAATTTTGTAGAGGAATGATTAGTGCACATTCGTTTAAATAAAGACTGGCTTATGAAAGACGCCTGTAAAGCTTGATCGACTAAAACCCTTGCGTATAATTCATAACCATTTTGATTAATTATTTTAACTACTGCTGTGGACAATAATGTTTGAGAAGGAGTGTTACATAAAATAATTTAGGTAACAAGAGAGCTAGTTGAAGTACTTGCTCCAGTTTCAGAAGAATTAGCATTGTTTGTATTGTCAATTAAGTTTTGTGCTGTGTTTTGTGTTGAATTCAGACTGGAATTATTAGTATTTTGAGGCCTTTGTCTTTGAAACCTACTAACATAATTATCATCATGCAAAGATGTATGACGTTTCTTTTTACATACATTGCACAGTTCTTTAGATGTGCATTTTGTATAAAGGTGGTTGCCAAGGCAATTACAACACCTTGGTATTGATTTTATAAAATTATACCTTTTAGCAGTTGTTAATTTCTTGTAATTACTGCAGTTATTAATTTTATGGTTTCCTTTACACATTAGACATTCGATTTTATTATTATTATTGCTTTTAGAATTTACTTGGGTATGAAATACCTTGACTTGAGGTTGAGTAACGACATTTGTATTTTTAGATTTATTCTGATTTGAGCTATTAATACTGAAATTTGAGCTTGATTGATTATTTTTATTGGCAAAATTGTTTTCCTCAATTCAATAGATTCTAACATTCCAATCTGAGATTCTAAAAATTGTAATAATATTTTAAAAGTTGGAGGTTCTGTATTGAAATTAACATGAGAATTTACTGTGTTGCTATTAGTTGTAGAAAGTGTATTTTGAGTCTGATTAGACAATGATAAGTTACACAAGTAAAGTTTCCATTGCCTTTTGGTGTCAGTGTCAAATAATGAAATGGTATGAAAAATTAACCAATCATCCCACGTATCAAAAGGGTGACCTAAGAACTTTAATGCAGCTAAAGGGGTTTTTAAATTTTTTTTAAATCTACTGCGCTCGCTGTAACCATAGGAGGTATCGCAAAAATAGCTGCAACATAAGAGTTGATTAAACGCTTTTTGTTTTCATACCGCATTTTTAATGTTTCCCAAACCAAAGGAAAATTTTCATCAGTCAGAGCAAAGCTGCTGACTAAATCTGACGCATCTCCTTTTAAATGGGCTCTAAGATGACGCAACTTAGTTATGTTGGGAATGCAAGGTTTGGACACTACTGTTGAATTGAACACATCGCGGAAAGATTCCCACTCTTTAAAATCTCCACTGAAGTCTGGAAGATCAGGACGAGGTAATCGTTCCAGATCTTCAGGGTTATGGGATATCGTTTGGACAATTTGTGGGTTTGGTGTAAGGTCATCAGAGTGAGGATGACTATCCAAGTAAGTTTGGAACATACTAAGGTTGACTAAGTGTTGTTCATCCACTTCGTCATAAACTTTATCCAAAAAATAAGAATGAGTGGTCATTAAAGTTTCTAAATCTTTGGCATTAAATATTAGATGATGGTTACTTTCAAATCTTTGCCAATTTTTATTAGGGCAGTCATTCTCACTCTACATGACGACACACTTTTTTCAGGGTCCTCATCAAAGACCTGAAAGGCCTTTTTAATTTTTGGTATTAGGGAGGTTTGCTCCAAGATTGTGTTAGCCATGGTCGTCCAAATACTTATAAATATTGATGTGCAAAATCCTTTTTTTAAATATAATATTTAATTAAAATTTTTTAAATTACAGTTATTTGACCATTAGTATTTAATTTGAATTGAAATTGAAAAGAAAATTTCTTAAAATATAGAGACAAAATAAATTGCACATGAATATAAAGAGTGGAACAAAAATATAAACATAAAAGTACATGTTTAAAACAATTAATTTTATGGTAAACACAGTTTAACCAAATTGTTTTAAATCAATTAAAATTGATGAACAATTATTAAATCAGTTATTAGAAAATTATTTAGAGTTCTTGTTTCAAAATAAACAATTAATTAATTTAAATTTTGAGGTTAAACATTAGACTAAATAATTTTAATAATAACATAAATAACTGAATCAATTTGATCTTTAAACAAGAACATGAAAGTGAACTATACAAATAAATAATTAATAATATAATAGAAGCTATATAACATGTAGTAAGAAAGATTTGAAATAATTGTTCATACAAATATTAAAGTAATTTACAAAAATCCTTAAGTTTATATAAATACTGAGAAAGGATTTGAGACCAATGACACTCCAGGATCTAGATGCACCAAGAACTCCAACAGATGGAAATTGATGTTGATTTAGATATGAGTTGAAATCACAGCTGCCATTCTACTTGAGACAGTTCAATCTGACGAGAACATGCGGGCCAAGAACAGCAACATCCAAATGAGTACCTTAGGAATATCAAGACTTATTAGTAAAATTTTTTTTTGAAAAAAAAAGAAGCTATAATTTTTTTTTTTTATAATATTGAATGACATTTAAAAATTTACAAACGACACAAAAGGCAAGATTGATTTTATTTTAATTTCTACTTTCTTGCGCCACTGATGTCGCTTTTTGCCGGTTATGTTTTCTGCTTGCAGTAAGATGGCGGAAAATTGACGATGAATTTTTGATATCCTCCCCTCTTTTTAAAACGGAAATCGAAATTTGATTTTTAAAAATTTTGGAGTTCCTGTTCCGTCTTCTTCTTCAGGTTGATGAAAGAAAGAGAGAGATGGACATATGAAGACGATGAAAATAAAACTTCCGTCTTTTCTTTCTTCTTCTTCGACTTTTTGAGAAAAAAAATAAAAAAATTTATTTTTAATACTTTTCTCCTTTTGACTTCTTTCTTTTTCTTTTTTTTTGGTAAAAAATTTCGAAAAATTTTGTCTTTCTTCAGTTTTCTTATTATTCTTTTACTTTAATTTCTGAGAATTATGAAAGATTGTGATTTTTCTCTTGAAATCACGTGCACAGCCATGTTGAAATTTCCATATATTTGCTCGTTTTTTTGTTTTTATATATATTTTTCACTGTCTTGTATTTTTTTTTATAACTTAATTTTTTAATTTTTGTTTATCACCACCACAAAAAAAAAATCACTGATAAAATAAATTTTTAAGGAAGATTATCACCGCATGGCGTTCCCTTTTCTTTGTTTAAATTTTTTGGTTATCACCACAAGCACTGACTCGATGATGCAAATTCTTTTTTTTGATAAATCTTCTATGGATCGTAGGACCAAATATTGTGGACTGTATATTAATTTGGATATTTTTAATGGATGGTGAAAAGAAAGTTTAATTAATTATAAAAATACTGATTATTATAATATGTGCGTTTATTAAAAGATCAACCGCTCTTTACGACGGCTATACGCACTCTGACCGGAGGTCAAGTGCACGCGCAGTTACTCTCTCTTTCTTACATATATATTAAGGGATCGTTTTCAAGTATATAATATTAAAAGGTGTGTTTTCACACCAGGGTCACTGAACACGAATATGATAACGGGTTTTAACTAAAATGATTTAGTTGCCCACAATAGGCAACTTCAGGTTAATTTTTGGGTATTTTTAAAAAGATCTTTTTTGAAAATTTTAACGACCCCTAGTAGGTTTTTTGGGTCACTGAACACGAATATGATAGCGGGTTTTACCGAAAATGATTCAATTGCCCACAATAGGCAACTTCAGGTTAATTTTTGGGTATTTTGTAATAGAACCTTTTTCGTAATTTTAACGACCCCTAGTAGGTTTTTTGGGTCACTGAACACGAATATGATATCGGTTTTTACCGATTGTGGGCAAATTAATAAAAAAATAAAATTACAAAAAAATAACTATTTAAAAATACCCAAAAATTAACCTAAAGTTGCCTATTGTGGGCAACTAAATAATGAAAAACTATAACGAAAACTTAAAATTCGATAAAACCTTTCTGAAATAGATTTCCTGACTAGGTTCATTGAATTAATTGTAAAAAATTAAAAATTCTGCAAAATATTAATATTTACTGTTAATATATTTGTAAATTTAATTACATCTTTTTAATATTTTAAAATCTAAAGCATCATTTAAAAGCCTCGCATAAATGAAATAAAGAATAAAATAGTCTTTGGCCCCGATACTTTATACCATTTTTTTCTTCTCTATTAAAAAATTATGTTATATGCTTTTTTGTAAAGCGTTATACTCCACTCATTATGCGGGATCGGTTGATATACTAGCCCTCACCACGTTTGGTCTAGAATTTTTGGGTCGCTGATCACGAATATTGAGGTAATTTCTATAGAAGATAAGGCTTTACTCCTAAATCAGCAAAAACTAACCCCGAAAGAAAATATTTTCGCTATATTCACTACTCTAGCTGATTTAAAAGTGAATCCTTAATATATAGGGCTCCGAAATTCGTAATCAGCGACCCAAAAAACCTATATATTAGAACAAATCTGGTGAGAGCTAGTGACTATTTCCCCCCCCCCCTCGCTCCACTGTAATTGAGTGTTACGACTATTAACATGGAACATGTTTATAGGGAGGGGGTACCTAAAAACTTTAAAATTTAGGGGGGGGTCAAATTTGCCCAGTTTAAGGGGGGGGTAGAATGAGATTTAAAATAATTTCAATTTAGGGACTTTGAAAAATCTGGGCTTAGGGACTTGGAATAATTTGGTTTTAGAGACTTTGAATACTTTTGTTTTTTAAAAAAATTCATTTATCATTAAGTTAGCTTTTTCACTTTATTATAAAGAACTAAGAACCAAAAATTCCAATTTTTTTCACTTTCTTTTGTAATTTACTTTAGTTGCTTTTAATACGAATCCCTCGACATATCCTTATCATATTTTGCTAGTTGTAAATTGTTGTTTTGTCTTTTTCTTTTTGTCATGCTTGAATTTTCTATATACAAATTGATTTATTCAAATTGATATTTATTGATTTAATAACGACCTTTAGAATAAATATCAAAAAATAAATACAAATATTTAAATGAATTTCAAACTTTGGTTATAACTTTGTAAAAACATCAACTAATTTTTATATACCGAATCAATCCGAATCGTTTTTAAACTAAAATATAATATTTTATTAATTCGTTCCTTTCATAAATTTAAATTAAAAGATATTAATATTGGTCAATATGGAACATAAAAATAACAATATAATTATTGCTTTAAATAAAATTGATGGAAAATTATTTGTCAGTCTTATTACTGACCTAAAAGAATTTAACAAATAATTTTGACAAATAATTTTCCATCAATTTTATTTAAAGCAATAATTATATTGTTATTTTTACGTTTTTAAACTATTTTATTTTCTCATAAAATAAAACCATTTTTACCAACATATAGCCAATAATATGATTATAAGAACTCTTCTAAATTATTTTCATAAACTTATCATTCAGTTAAATATTATTAATACTTAAACCAGCATAAACTTAAAAATTATTTATTTATTTATTTCAAAAATTAGGATATTATGCAAATTTGTGAAATAAAAATTTATTTTGTTTCATTCGACTCATTTTTTTCATATTTCACTAATTCACGTGAATTAAATACAGAATAGGCCTGCTGGAGAGCACGTTTTTTTGGTTATTTTCTATGACCAAAATATACGCCAGTTGCGTGTAAAATAATTGCGCGAACTAGTGATGGCGCGAAATTCAAATATTAAAAAATAAAAATAAATATTTTATTAAAATAATTAATTATAGTAAATACACTAACATTTTTTTATTAATAAAAAGTAATTATTAAGTAATTTTTATAAAAAAAACTCCAAATATTAAATTAATTGTATAAAGTATAATAATCGCATATCATGGTGAGGTTAGTCGTGGCAAAATATAAACAAAACAAATAAAGATTTTGTTCAGGTAAATTGTTAATTAAATAATTAAAATTGAATATTTATTAATCAAATTCTAATTATAAACTCTGATTATGAAAAAGATATTCAAGTGACAAAAGGAAACTTAAATGTAACAATTTTATAATACATCAAAAAAAATTTAACAGCAAAATTGCATGGATAGATTATCAAAATTTAAACAGATTTCATAAAAAAGCTGTTAAAAATATTTGATGGCAGAAACATTAGTAAAAAGTGGTGTTATCACTCTGGTAAACAATTTTAATTTTTTTTATTTATGTATTTTATATTTATTATTCATTGTTTTCTTAGGTTCTCCTTGTAGCTAATCATTATTTCGACTCTCCAAGTAACCCTGAAAGCATTCTCAGCTATTGTTCCACTGTAGAAATATCTGCTGAACGTATAAAATCCACAGATGTTAGCATAAAAGATTCACGAGGGTTCACAATAAATTTTACTTCTAGTATCTTCTAGTTCTATAATTATCCAATATTATTCTATAATATTTGGAATTTGTTCAGCATTAGGTATTTTTTATCACATGGAGCTACCAAACAATCATTTTAACCATGTTAGTATCGACGAAGCTGGCTGGACAAACAACTAAACCAGAAATAATAATTCCAAACAGTCTTTTACGTCCTAGATATAGTCAAATTATTTTAGCAGATGATCCGCAGCAGTCAGGACCAATAAATTTGTCATATTATTCAAATCATTATGTGTTACATGAAAGCTATTGAATAATATAAATACAGTTGTTTCCATAACAAAATGATTTTAAAGGATCTTTTTATGGGTACAATCCTCGTTCAGTTACCAAATTATTAATTATCTACAGAAGCCTTATCAGAAATTTTGAAAGTTTCTAATTAATTGTTTTATGGCAAAGGATTACAAGATAACTTAATCATTATAATTATGCTGAAAATAATTTGTTAAAAAATAATTAATTTTTTTACTTTTTAAAAATAGATTTGGTCAGAGGATTGTGAGGATATTCAATTATTAAAAAAAGTTTCAATTTTATGATCTAAAAAAAATGTTTTTCCATCGTCAACATCTATTCTTCTATAATGGATGCTAAAAATGAATAAGTTTGGGGTAGTTATAACTGGTACACCATGCAACGTTAAAGAAGCTGCTCAAATAGATTTTTATTTAAACAATTTCTATAAGTTAGATATACCTCCTAATGAGATTGGAATAATAACTCCAAATGACAACAAATTCAATTATTTAAAAAATTTTTTAAATATCATCAACTGAGTAATCTATAGCAAAACTTGGTAACTTTGAAGAATTGCAAGTTAGAACACTTAGAACCAAAAAATAAGTTGAGAAAAAAAATTCAAAACAACCTTTTTGACTTGTTTTTTCAACGCAAAGATTAAATATTGATATTACTAGAGACACTTTTGGTAATTATTGGAAATCCTATATAACTTCATCAAGATCATCACAGAAGTAGAGTTCTCGAGTATTGTTATACCAATGGATCTTATACTGGATGTAAAAAGTTTGCATAATGTACAAATGTTATCCTGTTTGTCGAACATTTTATTTTTTTACCAAATATGACCGTTGACCAATAGCTTTAAAAAATAATGACAGAAAATGATATTAATTTTTAATTATGATTATTTATTTATTATAGGAATTTAATATAGGAATAAAATTTTTTTAAAGTAGGTATGTTTAAACTGAATATAAAATATTCATTATAATTGTTTATTAAAATTAATATTGATAACATTTAATTAAACTGTGGTAAAAATTTTATTGTCAGACATTTTCCAATTATCTGCAGTAAGTATTGGGATATAATTGCAATAATTATTTAGCAATTTTCTTTTGGCACTCCTTTCCAATATTGTGTCCTTAAATTTAATTCTAAATACTATTTAGCTAATCAAAAGAAAAAATGAATATTTTTAACTAATTAACTATTTATATATTCAATTTTTTGTTAATATGTGTACAATAATTAACAAATATTTAACGAATACATAAGTAATTTTTTATTTTTTAAGGAATCTTTTATTAAAAAATATATTAATAGTTACCGTAATTATAAATTATAAAATAATTATTTTTATTTTATATTTTATTTTACTGATTAATATATTTTTATCTTCACTCAGACTTTTCATTATTTATAATGACTTACTAGTAATAAGTATTGTATAAACGTGATAAATGTGAAAAAGTTTTAAATTTATTATACATTAATATTATTATCTGCCTTGTCGTATTTATGTTTATTGCCTATTTTTTATTTAAGGGCCCTGTCTCAAAATTGAAATTTTTTTTTTCATTTTTTTTTTATTTCATAATCTTATGTTAAAACATTTCAAGAATCTATAAAACAAATTTCAAGCAAAAAAAAAAATATGTTTTTTAGATATTTTGATTTTTATGGGCCGTAGTCATATGAAAACATAAGCATTTAAAAACTTTAAACGCGTTTTTCTCAAAACTACTTTTTAAAATCGGTTCCCACGCTAGCTCAAAAACGAATTGAGCTATCAACATGAATTTTGTTTCATTTTTTTTATTATTGCAACACCTAGTGTGTGAACCAACAATATCAGCTTTTTATGCATCAAAAAAATTTTTATTGTCCGTTTTAGGTGAATTTTTCAACGTCAAAAACTGCATTTTTTGTTTTTGGTTCACCAAATGGTCAATTTTTTGTATTTTTTGCTAAATGTTGCTTCACACACTAGAGGACACTTTTGAGATTAATATGCCTTTTTATATTTTGTTTCGATGCCTACAATAGGCGCTATGATGGGAACCGTTTTTTAATTTTTTTTTCGAGCCTCTACTTTCACGCCATCTACAAAATGTAAAAAAAAAGCAAATGAAACAAAAATTTTTTTACGTTATCTAGAATAGTTTTGTAATTATTTAAAAAAAAATTTGTAAACTTTTATAATAAAACAGCTTAGAAAAAAAATGTTGAAAATCCTTTAAAAATCGACACAATTTTGAGACAGTGGTCTTAAATATTTAAAACCAAATTCTATTTACGTTAAAAATTAAATTTAAAAAAAATCCTGTATTCAATAAATTTGTTTGTAAAAATATTATTTATAATGAAAACATTGCCAAATCATTATTTTGCGTATTATAATGATTTAAAACTAGTCTTCTTATTTTTCTGTATACGTAAATTACAATCCAAATTTGACATAAAGCTAAAATTATTATTATTTTTAAAAAAATTAGTTGCAAAATATTTTCTTGAGAATCAAGTAAAATTCTATCCTTCTGTGGAAATTCTACAACCTGCGACACGAAATCAGACTCCACGCATTCACCTTTAATAAAAAAAGAAATTTTAAATTATACGTACACAGAATACACATTTTATTTTTTTTACCTAAATATTCTAGAAAGGATTTTTTACAAACACATGTTTTATTTAAACAAACTGATTGGTTAATCCCACTTACATAGTGCTCAGAATATTCGCATTCAGCTCCTTGAATAAATATTTTTTTATTCTCAAATTAAATTAAAAATTTTTTTTTTTGTTTACCTACTTTCATTGCCTTTGAATAACACTTTTCATTTATTAAAATCTCGTAATAATAGCATTTTTTAACAGTTTCAACTTCTTTCATCAATGTTAAAAAATATATTACTATGTATAATAAAAACGATATACTTTTTTTTCGATAGATAGATTTTAATTTTATTATTTTATGCATACTTAAAAATGCAAAATCTATTTTCTTATAAATTTAAAAAGCTTAATCAATCCGTCATTGATGGAATTCATACTAATTAACAAGCTTATAAAATTTTTGCATGAACTAAAAAAGCATCCAATGAAACAATAGAACTATTGATTTTTTATCTTATTTCTTTCGCTTCATATTCATATTTGAGTAACAATATACCCTTTATTGATTAATTTTTTAACCGCATTAATTAAAATTTGTTCTATATGAGGTATTCCATGATTTAATGATCTAAAAAAATTTTTTTTTCTAATTTTGATTATTTTTAAGAAAAAATTTATTTACAATAATCCTTTAATATTTGTCGCCCAAAATCCTTGATTTTTTAACCAGTCCTGCTTTTCTTGTCCTTTTACGTAAATTAACTTTACATTCCTCAATCTTTGCTTTAAAATCTTTGACAACTAGCTGTAAGAAATATATCCATGGTCCCAATTTAACATGTGATAATTTAATCGTAACCAATTTGCCTGTTTTTTCTCTTTAAAAGATAATTCCGACTTAATAAACGGAGGCTTAAATATATAATGATTTAAACCTAATAAAAAGTTTAAAATTGCTAATTCTTTCACAATATACTCACTACCATGTCTAAAATACTGAATGTCTACGTAGAAGGTCATTTTTTTAACTAAACTATATCTGCTTATATAGTAACTTTCAAATTGTTGTGTGTAAACATATTTTCCTTTGCATATACTTTTAGAAAAGATGCGCCACCTGACCAGTATTTGTTTTTTTTTTCATTTAGCTCAAAATCTTTTTTTTTGATTTTAGAAAAATACTTTTACATTTATTTTATACCAATTTATTAAATCTGTTGCAAAAGATACTGGTAATGTTTGTGTGTTGAAATATTTATATTCAACACGTACATCGGCTCCCTTTTCCATATCAAAACTTATTGCTTCTTCATAATTTTGAAGCATAATAATTTAAAAATAGATAGTGTTTTTTTTGTCTAAAATGCTGGTTATTTTTTGTTGAAAAATATCAAATGCATCGTCAAAAAATTGACCTAACAATAAATGTCCAAGATTTTCTATAATTCCTACTTTTATATACATATTCAATGAAATTTTTATGGGGATCCATTTAACTAGTTTACGCTTTGAGATAAATGAATTTAAACTGTTTGATATATGTATTAAATATGCAAAAACCACTTCACAATACTGTTTTTCATCGATACTTGTTTTTTCGTCATATAAATATTCAACACGTACATCGGCTCCCTTCTCCATATCAAAACTTATTGCTTCTTCATAATTTTGAAGCATAATAATGTAAAAATAGAAAGTGTCTTTTTTGTCTAAAATGCTGGTTATTTTTTGTTAAAAAATATCAAATGCATCGTCAAAAAATTGACCTAACAATAAATGTCCAAGATTTTTTATAATTCCTACTTTTATATACATATTCAATGAAATTTTTATGGGGATCCATTTAACTAGTTTACGCTTTGAGATTAATGAATTTGAACTGTTTAATATATGTATTAAATATGCAAAAGCCACTTCACAATACTGTTTTTCATCGATACTTGTTTTTTCGTCATATAAAGCTGTTTTTAGGTCGAGTATACGTGAATTATTTAAATCAAGATGTTTTTGAACCAGCTTTTCTCGTTCGATTCTTTGATTAAGACAATCTGAACACCCATTCAGAGATTCTACCTGCATTTTTATACATTTTTCAATTATTGAATCCATGCTAAAATAAAAAATACATATTAAATCATTTTTTTTTTTTTTAAATCAATATAAAAATTTTATACATACATTTTTTTTTTACATCTGTTTTTAGATTAAATTAGTAAAGGGGTTGTTGTTGAAAATTTCTTCATGTATCAATAAACAAGATGCAGTGACTCTTTGATCCAATGGTTGAGAGAATGTAAATTCGAATCTGATGTCTACAGATGATACTTTAATCGTCGGGTCGCAATTCGAACAGTCGAAAACTATTAATCGTGCTTTATTTTTATACTCACTCATGGATAATTTTTGTTTTCCAGATTCTTCGTAATATGCGCTCTGAAACGAGCTATATAAATTGTATGCTGTTGAAAATTTATTTTTATGGAAAGGACCCCGCACCATTAGCATTAGAAAATTGCAAATAGTGCGATTTTCTTCAAACTTTGGGAATCGATAATTCAAGAGATTTTGAAAAGAAAATGTCTTATGGAAAAATCGAAAATATTCATTACCTTTTGAGATACGGAGGCTAGAAGTGTAAAAAAGTTAAAAAATTATTTTGCTGATACAGAAGAGGTAAGTAAAAGATTTTTCCTATAGGGTTTACCGTCTGAATTAAGATTGGATTTCAATATGTTTTATGGGTCACTGATTCCAATAATGATGTTCCTAAAAACCCAAACGTATGCGTTAGCCCTTAAAGGGCAAAAATGGCCCTTTTAAGGGTTTCTAAGTACAAATCAATAATGCTTACTTCATAACTCAAGCTATATGTTTTTTGGATCACTGAGTCCAATAATGATGTTCCTAAAAACCCAAACGTATGTGTTAGCCCTTAAAGGGCAAAAATGGCCCTTTTAAGGGTTTCTAAGTACAAATCATAAATGCTTACATTTTAACTCAAACTCTACGATATTATGGAGGATAAACTCAATGATGGTCGTCACGAAACCCAAATGGTTTATGAAGAGTTCTCAAAGGGCTACATTGCCCTTTTTAGGTCTTTTTCTTGTAAGATCCTTGAGAACAATGTAAAAAACTCAAGATAAACACTATTTGGGTGGCAAAATTACTTGACGACGATCTGAAAATCCTAACAGTATTTCTAAAGCCCTTATAGGGCAAAGTTGCCATTTTTAGGGCTTACTATGTATGAATCAGTGACCCAAAAAATGTATAGTTTGAGTTATGATGTAAGCATTTATGATTTGTACTTATAAACCCTTAAAAGGGCTATTTTTGCCCTTATGGGCTAACACATGCGTTTGGGTTTTTAGGACCATCATTATTGGAATCAGTGACCCAAAAAACATATAGTTTGAGTTATGGTGTAAACATTTATGATTTGTACTTAAAATCCCTTAAAAGGGTCATTTTTGCCCTTTAAGGGCTAACACATACGTTTGGGTTTTTAGGAACATCATTATTGGACTCAGTGACCCAAAAATCATATAGCTTGAGTTATGATGTAAGCATTTATGATTTGTACTTAGAAACCCTTAAAAGGCCATTTTTGCCCTTTAAGGGCTAACACATACGTTTGGGTTTTTAGGAACATCATTATTGGACTCAGTGACCCAAAAAACATATAGCTTGAGTTATCATGTAAGCATTTATGATTTGTACTTAGAAACCCTTAAAAGGCCATTTTTGCCCTTTAAGGGCTGAAACGTACGTTTGGGTTTTTAGGAACACCATTATTAGAATCAGTGACCCATAAAACATATTGAAACCCAATCTTGATTCATATGGTAATCCCTACAAGGAAAATCTTTTACTTACGTCTTCTGTATCAGCAAAATAATTTTTTAACTTTTTTACACTTCTAGCCTCCGTATCTCAAAAGGGAATGAATATTTCCGATTTTTCCATAAGACATTTTCGTTTCAAAATCTTTTGAACTATCGTTTCCCAAAGTTTGAAGTAAATCGCACCATTTGCAATTTTCCAATGCTAATGGTGTAATGGTGCGGGGTCCTTTCTCGGCTGGATATCTTTGACTGTTTAAGTACAAGCGATAATCCATTAAATTATAATGGTCGAACAAGCTTGCGTCTTTGGTTTCATTTTCTCTTCTATTTTACTGAAAACCAAAGATTACAAAGAGTGGATGGTCGACTGGTGACTCATTTTCAACCTGCCAGTTTACTTTATCCGATGAAGGAATGTTGGGGATTTCTAAGTAATCCCATGCTCTGAAAAAGAGTTGAATCCACTTATTTTTTTCCAAGATTTTTAATAATTTTAATTTGTAGACATCCTTTACTTCGACATGTGGCATTTTCCAAGCTATTTTTAAAATTTCAATGTTTATGTCGGTATGTATGATAAAAACAGTTTTTATCTGTTCGGGTTCTTATAAAAACAAGTTCCATACGTGTATAAATACAGAGAAGCGAATCAAATCTTAGCTTGTATTGAATGCAGAGAACACTTACAAGAATGTAAAATTTGGAAGAATCACTCATATAAAGCATACGATTATAAAATTATTACTGTGTTTTTTACACTCACCTTATTGCTGCTTGTTCAATTTTTTACGATAATTTACTTCTGCTAAATAATAATAATAATAGTATAGAGAAAGCTGGTGTTGTTCATGAAATTCATAAAAGCATGAGAAGGAATTTTCCACGCAGGCGTGTTGTTTTCAAGGAAATCGACAATCTTTTTATGTCAGACTTGATGGATTTGCAACTATATAGAAATTCAACTCAAGTTATAACTACATTTTAACTTTCATAAACGCATTTTCAAGATTTGTCTGGGCTGTACCAAAAAAATCAAAGGGTGCAAAAGATGTTAATTAGATCTAATATAATTCTGTTCACATATTGAAATTTCATTGTCAAATAAACATTTTACATAATTTTCAAACTTTAAATTTTCTTCAAGATAATATTTTTTAACATCATTAGCTCTCTTCATTTCTTCATTTCTACGTCATCTTCGGTCAAAACTACATACATTTTCGCAGACAGGGCAACAACTTTCCGAATTATACGGTCAACTGTCTCAGACTTCATAAGACCGAGATAACCTTTATGCATAGGTGGAATCCCAAACTTATTATCTGGCGGAAAATTACTTGTATCAAATTTTTCTATATTTTCCTGAATAATTCAGTAAGCATCCATACCCGTAAAGCAGTAGAACAGAGAATCGGTATCTGTGTAGATTAATTGGGCTTTTGGCCCACATAAGGGCAAAATAAAGTCAAAATGAAAATTGTTTAAAATTAGTTTGGCAATATCAAAAATACAGAAACCCATAAAAATCGGGCGGTCAAATGTTATTTTCAGTTTATTCATCTCGAAAGCAGCAAAATCATCGCTGGAAAGTTGCAATCTTTTAAAATTGGGCCGGGAAATTAAATTTCCAATTCCTGCTTGACCTTCCCATTTTCCCGAAAGATTAATTTTTGCCCTATTGCGTAAGTTTTCTACGGTCTTGCCAAATATACTATTTAAAACCAGTTTATAGAAGTTCTCCTTAAAAGCAGTTGTTGCATTTTGCTTCATTTTGATACAAAAATGAATAAAAGATGAGAGCCAATCGCTCTGATTGAATTGAATGATTTTGTGAATTTTTGTACACTTAACACCTGTTAAAAGCTGTTAAAGCCTGTTTCAAGCTTCTATAATATATTGCATAGTTTTTTTTATCTTGCAGGGTGGCTAAGTTTTTTATATTTTCCACCAGGTGGAAAAGATTTTTCCGGACAAAAGGGAAGACAACTTAAAGAATCGTGAATACAATCTGGATATGTTAAATCAACTTCTAAAACATACCCGATAGGCGATGTATCAGAAATACTTTGAACATCAAAATTTTCACAATTTTCCACCCATTTAAAACCGTTTTTCGATAAAAAATTATTTCCCATCGAACATGAATAAAGCGCGTTAATATCCAAATAAAGCAAGTATTTATTTTCTTTATCGGGATTGTAGTCCGGCATAAAAATATTATTTTCTTCTATATAATGTTTATTAATCTGAACTAAACCACCACGAATACCTTTTTCAAAAAACATTAATTGATCAATATCAGTCAATAGCTCGATTTCAACCTTCGTGAACTTAAGCATAGCATCAAAACTGAATTGGGGGAGTCTGATGTAATTCGTAGGATCAAGATAAAAATATTTCAGCATTTCCTCACGAAAGTTTTCGAACACGTCGCATAATAAAAGCACGTCGCATTGTAAGTAGAGCATGTAATGATCTTTAATCGTACGATATTTAAATCTATCCCAAATTAATTGAGCCCGGGCATACTCTTTATCGCTTATGTCTGAGTCAGTTAATCTGGAGAAAAAATATTTTTTTTCGGGTAATTTTGTCTCTTTTGATTTTTCACGCGAATCAATATACTCGTAAGGTCATATACCTTTCATCAATAAAAGATCAAAATCAGTTTTATTGGGAAATTTTGATTTTAGGGTTTTTTTCTGATCGTCGTTCAAAAAACTTACCAATTTCTCGAGTGATGTGTTTAAAAATCTAAGACTATCGATAAATTGCAGTTTGATTTTTGTACCGCGTACATATTTAATAACCGACAAATAATGCTCCATATTGCGTGGAATAATTTGTATATTGCCCTCAATATGCTGACAAATTTCTTTTATCAGAAAATGAAGGTCATAGCCCCCTCTATGGTGGGCAATACAGGTGATAGTGAAATTATTTCGATAGTTAAGATACAAGATTGATTACTGGCCGAACGGAAGGCCCCCGAAATATGATGGTGGTCTTTAACCTTGATATCTTCACCTGTAAAAGGTTTTTCACATATATGTATTTTCACATATATATATCTCAGCTTCATTGAAAGCCTTCAATTCGTCGGCAGACAGTTTCATTGGTGTATTTTTTTGCAAATTCTAAAAAAAAAATTTTATGTATAAGCTAAATTATGAAAAAAATTTTTTTTTCATTTTTACTCACTGAATTTACTTTGAAAGCAATATTTTTCAATTCGTTTGCAAGCCATTTTGAACAGTCGGTCCTCTTGTGTGATTTATATCCTTTTAATTGACAATCGTATGAAGTTTGTAAATAATATTCAATCGCAAAACATTCGTGATGTTAATATGCGTTAATAACTTCGGTAACATTTTCAACTGGCCGTAGTATCGATTCCAAGTCCAAGTACAATACAAAATAATTTTTTATTTTTTTAAAATAATTTATAAGTTTCATTATATTATTAGATTTGTTTGGTAGCTTAATTGCATATCTATTTAACTGTTTGCATACGACTTTGTGATTTCTTAGTTTTTCTTCAGTGTAAAAAAAATTTAAGCATTAATTACAAATATGCTTTTTACCATGTTTTCTATTAATTTGGCCTGATACAAGCCTAGATAAAACTGCACGGAGAAACAGCTGCGCATGTATCACGAGCACCCGCTTGTGTGTAACGAGCAAAATCGCTTTGGTGCGACAAGCGCGGTACCTTGCGGTTGCAACCGTAGCATTTCTGCGGATGTAAGATCAGCAGAATTGCAGCGAGTTACAAGAGCATAAAAACCCATGCCTCATTATCGGAATGCGCGTGTTACATTGCAAGCAATAATAACACTCGATTAATACTATATTTAAAAAAATGAAAATCATTTTTAATGGCTAAAATTTTTGGACTGGCTAATTGTTATAAACAATTAACTTGTTAAATAACAAATAGCATTTTGGGGTCTAGCCGTTAAATTTTTGAAAAATTCTTTTTTTATTTGATTTATGAAACAAATATTAAAGTTTTGGCACCATTCTTGAAGTTCTAGAATGGACCGGCTAATTGTTATAAACAATTAACTCGTTAATTAACAAATTGAAATTCCGGTCACCGACGTTAATTTTTTGAAAATTTTTTTTTAAATTGATTTATATAACCAGTATTAACTTTTTGGCACCATTCTAACAGTTCTAGAATGGAGTGGCCAATTGTTATAAACAAATAAATTCTTAATCAACAAATTGAAAATTGGGTCACTGCCGCTAAATTTTTAAAAAATTCTTTTTTTAATTAATTGGGACAATAAATATTAACTATTTGGCGAAATGCAAAAAGTTCTAGAATTGAACGGCTAATTGTTATGAATAAATAAATTCTTAATTAACAAATTAAAATTCCGGTCACCGACGTTAATTTTTTGAAAAATTCTTTTTTTATTTAATTGATGTACCAATAAATTAAAAAAAGAATTTTTCAAAAATTTAACGGCTGGACCCCAAAATGCTATTTGTTAATTAACAACCTAATTGTTTATAACAATTAGCCGGTCAATTCTAGAATTTTTTACATGACGCCAAATAGTTAATATTTATTGTATCAACAAATTAAAAAATTTTTTTTTTTAAATTTAATTGTTCTGACCTGAATTTCAATTTGTTAATTAATAAGTTAATTGTTTATAACAATTAGCCGGTCCATTCTAGAATTTTTTACATGACGCCAAAAAGTTAATATTTATTGTATCAACAAATTAAAAAATTTTTTTTTTAAATTTAATGGTTCTGACCTGAATTTCAATTTGTTAATTAAGAAGTTAATTGTTTATAACAATTAGCCGGTCCATTCTAAAACTTTTAGAATGGTACCCAAAAGTACATATTTATAAATTGTACCAATAAATTAAAAAAAGAATTAAAAAAAAAAAGAAAAAAGCAATAGATTCAGATGCTGGTTTAGCCACAGAGGTTATTAATTAATAGTAATTATTGGTATTAATTAAATTACTTGCTATTATTTAATAGACAATAATAAACTATAATATAAATATACATATAAACCCTGCATATAAACATATACTTTTATCTCGACCTTTATATTTTTGCCCGCTTTAAATGCTCGAATGTCGATAAGGTTACAAGCTTTTTTTAAACGTAAGTATCAATCGCTTCTCATGATATTACAGCACGCCCATTTTGCTCTTGCAACGTTCGCTTTCTGCGGATCTTACAACCGCATGGGTTGCGCTCGTTGCATTGTGCCTACTCGAGCATCTTTCAACCGCCAAAGTTTCTCCGTGTGTAATCAGACAAAAATGATTGTCTCCAGGTCGGTTTATTAATAGTGGATTTATGTGTTTTTCTCTTTCGTTTTTGGTAACGTAAGTTGGTAGAATTAATAATTTATCTAATTTTTATCGTTTGTTATATTTTTTAAATAATTAATTAAGAATCGGCCTTACGAACAAATGATGTTAATAATTCTACTACTGAATTTGGTATACATTTAAATACTCGACATAGCAGGTATTAGCAAAGAAAAATTAGCTTGCTTATTGGTCTACTTAATTCAGTTGTAGCGGTTTTTAATATAACAACTCTTACTAAACCGTCATTCCCTGGGCAAATTTTCAGAATCTAGGCTTAAGGCCATTTAGCCAGAGGTAAGCTATCGTCAGGAATTAGAAATAGTACGATTTTTATCATCACTATTAATAAATTTTAAATTTTCTTCTACATTTTTATTATCAGTAGACAAATGTATATTTTTAATTAAATTAGAGTCAAAATTTTGACTGATATTATAATCATCTGACTGATTAGAAAAATGCAAAGTAAAATGATGATTTTTTTGACAAAACTTACATCTTTTTTCTGATTTACATTCAGACAGCATATGCAATCCTAAACAATTGAAACATCTATGTTTACTAGCCGAAAAATCTTTTCTTTCAAGTAAAGTTTTCTTCAAAAAAATATCGCAAAAAGAAAATAAATGATCTTTGTTACAAATAATATAATTGATTTGATTATCTTTGTTATTTTTTGAGTCATTATTTGTAACATTTATTGATGATTTATTAAAATTCTTTACCGTGTTATCTTCGATTGACTCTAAAACAATAACATGATTTTCTATAAATCTAAGTAAATCTGAAAATAAGAGAGGTTCTTTTGAATTCTTTAAATTTCCAACATATTTTTCCCATTGTTTACGCGTATCCAAATCGAAAAGGGAAATTGAATGAAAAACTAGCATATCATCCCAATATTTGGTATTTCTTTTTAAAGCTTCTAAAGCCTGTATAGGAGCTGTAATACCATTCAAAATTCGCTTTAATTCTGAAGAGGATTCCTTTTTCATAGGTTTTAAACTAAAAAACGTTGATAAATGAGAATTAACTAAACGCCTTTTATTTTCAAATTTATCAATTAATTTTTCCCAAACAAAAATAAAGTTATTATTCGTAATGCTATATGAATTAGCTAACTGAAGGGCTTCACCCTGTAAACTGGATTTCAAATAAAATAACTAAAAAACATCAGAATAATTTCTATTAATAACTAAAGATTTAAACATGTCTCGGAAATTCTCCCATTCCGTAAAACTACCATTAAATTTTGGGATAAGGATTCTTTCCAATTTTTCCAAATTATTTTCAGTGGCAAAACGTGAATATCTATGTGAGTTATCATTTTGAGGGTTATGGGTTGCTATAAATTCATTAAACTGACATTTATTTTTTAAATAACTTTGTTCAACAGAATCAAAAGTATTATGTTTTATATAATTTGTTTTCTCAGAATTAGATATATTTAAAATTTAATGAAACCACATGTCATTCAAATTTTCCAAACAGGTAGAAGCATTGTATATGTTTTCATTCCCATCCTCAAGATAATTGGTATACTAATTTTTAATACATTGCAAAATCGAATTTTGCTCTAAAATTAAACTTTTTGCCATTTTAACTAACGTATATTAATAAGAAAAAGTTTAATTGTTTAAGTATGCAAATTTCTAGCGAAACATATAAATAACTATTTGCGCGAATTAAGTGAACGAAATAACTAAATGCGCAAAATAACTGAGTACAAAACTATATTAATAATAGAATATGCAAAATTTCAAAGAAAAAAAAATCAATGAAAAATACTGCATAAACCGAACTAGTCAAACTCTTGTTGGAATTATTGAAAAACCTGTGCTACATATAAATGTGCAAAAGTTCCCATGAGAACAATCCCAAAAAAAGATTTTGTCATTGAGACCCTTCTGAAAAGAAAGAAAAAAAAATAAACTGACTACAATTATTTTTAACTAAAAAAAGAAAACTAGTAATTAAATTTTTCCTCAGAAAGGAAACTCAATGGGACCCCCAAACTCATGCAACAAATTTCACCAATTTTTAATTTCTTGTAAATGGTAAAATTTAAATTGCATGAATGAAAACTTATTTTAAATAAATCATCAATAATTCCTAAAACTGAATAACTGATACAGGTTTTCTCACCCAAAAAAGAGAAAAATAAAAAATAACTGTAAAAACTTTAGAAAACTGTATAATAACTGAAACTAAAATATTTCTTTTCTTTTTTGTTGAAAGAACTCTGCAAAACTGAAAAACTAAATTTTTACAACTAAACTAATAAACTGATCATCACAAAGGATAATAAAAACTTGCCCAGGATATTTTTTATTAAAATACACCCAATAAAAAAAATCAATAAACTTTGAAAAAAAATAGTAATTTTAATATTTTTGAATAAAAATTCAAAAAGACCATAAACAAACTAACTAATAACTTTTTAACATCCATAATAACTTATCATTTTCAATAAATAAAAAATATTTTAATAATATAAATATAATTTCAAAAGAAATCTTAAGTTAAAAAAGTAAAAAAAGTATTAAATAAATTAATGTTTTAAATATTTAAGAAGCTATAATAAAGTTTAACGAAGACGAGGTTAGGCTTATAGTTGACAGACTTTTCCCTACCCACCCAGAGAGGGAGGAGGAAAATGACTCAGGTGAAGATGATGAGGCTTTCCCCGAATTTACGGAGGAGGAACTCTTCACAGCGGTGGACTCTCTCAAGAACGGTAAGGCACCAGGTCCTGATGGGATACCCACTGAGATACTGAAGATAGCTGCGCACGAATGCCCAAAACTCATCTTATGTATGTACAATACCTGTGCACGTGCGGGCATCTTCAGTAAACTCTGGAAAAGAGCAAGACTGGTCCTTATCAGTAAGGGCAAAGGAGACCGTACTACTGTATGGTGCAGAAGTATGGGCCGACTGCATAAAGAAGGTCACTTATGCGTCTAAGCTTACGAGCGTGCAGAGGCAAGGAGCCCGGCGAATCTCCTATGCCTATCGAAAAGTGTCGTTGGAGGCAGCTCTAGTCATTGCTGGGGTATTCCCGATAGATCTGCTGGCTCTTGAGAGACAGTATATCTATCTGAACAAAGAGAGGGAAGGTATTGACCGCGCGAACGCTACTTCGCGCCAGATCAGCCTAAGCGATTGGCAGAAACGCTGGACCAACTACACGGAGAACAAATGGACCAAGAGATTGATAGGAGAGATATCACCTTGGATAAATAGAGGGCATGAGGACATTAATTATTTTTTGACCCAATTCCTAAGTGGACATGGTCTTTTTTTCTCCTACCTCTTTCGGATCCAGAAGATGAATAGTGCTGAATGTATATACTTTCCTGGCAAAGAAGACACGCCGAAACACACATTCCTCAAATGCGATAGTTGGGCTGCTAAAAAGTTTCAATTAGAAGCTAACATCATTTCTACTGCTAAGCTATTGAGAGTCACATCTTATGTAATTATATTTATAGATAAAATTTCTATTAAAATAAAAGATAAATTCAAGCAAAAATCTAATTTATTAAGGAACTCTTGGTTTTCTGTAAAATACTGTTTAGGGTTCTGCAAATTAGTTTCAGTACCTGAATTAGTAAGGGCTAGAATTATATGGACTTATTTAGTTTAAAAAAGTTACTTTTGTAAAGACATTAAATTACTCATGAATAACCAAAAACCTGATTGTTAAATAATGCACTATATTAAATATTAATAATATAATAATTTTATATGTTTATAAGTATGCGTGCGTGTGTGCACAGAGTGTAAGCGCGTGCCTTGAGAAGCGGCGCACAATGCCCAGTCTTAGGACAACTATTATAGAAGTCACATCTCATTAAAAATAAATTATATATTTTTGTGCTACTAATTATTAGTTTTTTATTATTTCTTTACATCACCAGTTTCAGTTAATTAATTAATTTTATATAAAAATACAGTCACCTAAGCTACTCATCAACATTCTGGTCCATCATCGCCGTTTAGAATACTATAAAATAAAAGAAATTTCAGTGACCATAATATATAATCATCGACCGCATGGCGGCAAAATATATTTTATCAGAGGAGTTCTATTTTGTCAACCATTATATTTTCAAGTTTTTCTGATTAACAAGTTCAAAAATTAAACAAGTGAAGAAAAAAGTAAAAAATCACAAAAATTTTTTCAAGTTAAAAATCAAGTTGGTGAAATTTCTAATAAAAACAAGTGCGCGGTTTTACCGGCATCGTATTTTACGGCCGCCATTACAAGTTTTTCAGTGAAAGTTTTAATTAATGAATTTCAGTGAAAGTTTTAATTAATTTTTATTAATTATCAGTTTGTCATTCATTTTTGGTGATGTACAGTTTTAAAGTTGTCCAAGACACAGAAGTTAATAAATATTTTTTTTCATAAAAAATTAAAGTTATAAAAAAAAAGTTAGTTAAAAATAGAGTTAATTAAAAAATCAGTTAAACGTAGATATTGAAAAATTTTTAATAAATAATCAAAAAAAAGTTCAAAAAAAATCATAAAAAAAAGGAACTCCATTATTAAGTGAGATTGTGACGTCATCAAGAAGAACAAAACCAAGAAATTACCGGAAGGGCCTGCGCAGTCAAGAAATCACATGTTTACAAGTTTTTAAATAATTTCAAGTTCAAGAGGTACTGCGCGCGCAACATTCTAGTTCCCTCTTCTGCCTTCTCTAATTTTTTGGAGTTTTCTGCTATTTTGAGGAGTCCATCAATTTTTATATCAAGGTTTTTTATAAAGCATATTTTTATGTATAAAAATTTTATTTTATTTTTTTAAAAGTTGAAGGCACCGCGGAGTGAATCTGTAGGAGTATTATTACTGGATGGACACTGGAAGCTGATAGATACTCTCTGTCAGCGACTAACGTAAATCCTTCAATAATACTCTGAAGGGTACTCTTGCCCAACTAAGGTACTTTTGTCCAGGGACACAGGCTTATTTTATGAACAATGCTAAATAAATACAATGAATTAGCCCAGGTTGATACCCTTCTTATAGAGGATAATTCAACCTCTGATTCCGATCAAGTGAAAGCCTTGATGGTCAGAGCCGGAGACACGGATTCTGGGGGTCTCCAATTTAGCATTTCTCAGCAGAAAGGGCAAAACACCACGCCCACAGAGCAACAACATCTAGCTCTAATTACTGCTGAAAAAAAGACGGCAAAGGTAGTCTTAACTAGGCTAGAGGTCGAGGATTCCTCCCGCAAATCCTCAATGGATGGTGATATAAGCGCAAAATGTGGTGCCCAAAAAGGTTCAAGCAATAGCTTGATACGGCCTTCTATTCTAAAGGACCAGAGGTCACATTCGTTGCCTAATGTTAGCGAAGTTGGGCTTGATGACGAAGGCAAGAGGAAAGAAAATATGTAAAGATATCTTCGAGAGTCAAAGCAATATAACACCGCGTGCATTGAAATCCACGCAAACATAGAGAGAGATATTACTCAGATGAGAGAGTCAGTCAAAGTACAGAAGATCTGTAATATGACTGTCAAAAAAGGCATAGCTCAGTTTGAAAAATATTTAGCCAGGCTAAAGATAATTTTTGAACTGCAGCAGGAGTTATTAAATGGGAAAAAAACACCCGATATTCCTATACAGGAAGCATCAGGGACTATGACTAGAAAAGGAAAGAAGAGGGCTCGGACTGCGTCCCGAAGCCCACCCGGAAAGGAGAATACAAAAAAGAGACCGGCGCAGAAAACGTCCCCGGAACTCCCTCTCCCTCGCTAATGCAGTGATGTCTCCTCCGAAAGATATGGTTCGGGAGGTGAATCAGTTAGCTTCTGGCCAGCAAACGCAGCCAAAAGATGGAGCTACAGATACCTCCTCTCCAGACGAGGATGATTACGTCGCTGTTAAAAGCAAAGGTATAAGAAAAAAGGAAAAGAAGAAAAAGAAAAAAGAGTTTGAAAGAAAGGAGGCAGAGGCTCGTAAAAACCAAGAGCAGGAACAGAAGAAGCAGCAGGAGAAGCAGCAGCCAAAAATAACTGCAGCGGCAGCAAACCTGCGGCAGGGAGCAGAGAATAAAAGAAGCAAAAAGAAAAAGCCGCAGAAGAAGGAAGGAGATGGCGTATCTCCTCCTTCCGAGGCGACAGAAAAAGGCAGGAGAAAGAAGCGCCAGAACCGGCGCATAAGGATCTCTAAGCGTAAGGAGGCTCTAATAATAAAGCCTCCTGAAGGGAAGTCTTATGCAACAGCCCTGCTGGAGATCAAAAGAGGTGTCTTGCTTATCAGAGCCAGACGGGCCACTTTCCAGTCCCTTGGAAAGGCACTTGCCACGAGGCACGCATTAAACATGCCAAGAAGGAGACCAGGGATTACCTTTGCAGCCACCTTAAGGGCTCCCGCTTGTATTCCGTCTGGTCCTGGCGCTTTCCCATTTTTCATTGACCTAATAGCCTGAAGCATCTCCGCCTCACTAAATAGCGGAACTTGCTCCCTCGGGACATCCAAGGCCGGGTGTTGTTGGTTTGGATGATCCGGAAAGAGAGCGTCCACTATTCTTTTGGTCGCTGCTTTATCCACCGTGTTGTCACATCCGGACTTTATAAGTTTATTCATGACAACCTTGTATCCCAGGCATGGGGCATGTTGATATCATCTCTTAGGGACCGAAGACAGCGCGCCTTGCTGAGGCGGATAGCTTTCGCCAGCCTATGCTTGGCTTCCTTGTACTCTTCAGAGCGCATAGCCAGCTCTGGGTGGCCATGCCCTCTTTGCCGTCTTCTGCTTGCCCCGTGGCAGTCCCGTCTTAGCTCCGCAATTTCTTTATTTCATCAGTACCCGCTTCTTTTACCCTTCCAGAGCCGTTTACGCGGCATAGAGGCATCGCAAGCTCCCCTCAGAAGAGCAGTTACCCTATTGACAAGAGTCTCTGCCTCTCGCGGGGTGGTCGGTCCTCCACGCCAGGCTGGGATACACGAGGACTCTTCGCGAAGAGACTCCAAAAATTGGTCCACATTCATCTTTGACACATTCCAGCCAAGTGGGCGCTTTTTGTACGGGGGCCGATTAACGACCCTATCTCGCACTTTGAAGGTGATGTAATTATGGTTGCAGCCATTGGCTCCATCCATCACCCTCCAACCTCCCAACCGAGGCAAAATTGACGTCAGGGACCAATTTGCCTAAACCTGGCCTTACGTAGGTTGGCATTTTCCCAGAGTTCATGACCACCAGATGAGTTCTAGCAGCCATCTCTAGGATCAACGTTCCCCTACGGTTCGTGGTTGGCATTCCCCATTTGACGGCCCTGGTATGTAAGTCCCCAGCAAATATGATATTGCCAGAGACTTCCCTTATCGTTTCCATGAGGCCAACTTTGCGGTAAACACCCAAATTGTGTCATTCGGTGACAAATAACAACTAATGAAAGTTGTATCACCGCACTTTGCACAGACGCGGCAGTTGCCTTTTCCATGTCGGGACACAGACGTCTGAGCACGACCTCGTAGCCATATAGCGCACCGGCCTATTTCATCGGTTAACCAGAATTGCTGGTTCCTATTGCGAAACAGCTTAGATAGCAAGACGACGCTAGAGTCTTGCCCGCGAGCTGATTGAGCAAAAGGTCAGCAAGAATGGTTTTGTTCATATTCCTTTGCAGAACTCCGAACATTACCACGCAAACATGGAGAGAGATATTACTCAGATGAGAGAGTCGGTCAAAGTACAGAAGAACTGTAATTTGACAGTCAAAAAAGGCATAGCTCAGTTTGAAAAATATTTAGCCAGGCCAAAGTCAATTTTTGAACTGCAGCAGGAGGTATTAAATGGGAAACAAAAACCCGATATTCCTATACAGGAAGCATCAGGGACTATGACTAGAAAAGGAAGGAAGAGGGCTCGGACTGCGTGCCGAAGCCCTACCGGAAAGGAGAATACAAAAAATAGACCGGCGCAGAAAACGTCTTCGAAACTTCCTCTAAGGAAGACCTTCGCTAATGCAGTGATGTGTTCTCCGAAAGATATGGTTCAGAAGGTGGATAAGTCAGTTTCTGGCCAGCAAACGCAGCCAAAGGATGTAGTTACAGGTACCCCCCCTCCAGACGAGGATGATTTCGTCGCCGTTAAAAGCTAACTGTTTATTAGTACTACTATTACCAGCATCTTTAATTGATTCTAAAATACTAATTTGATTTTCTATAAATTCTAACAGTTTTTGTAAAGTAGGAGGTTCAGAAGTGGCTTCTACATTAACAATAGCATTTGTAGTATCATTGGGGGTAGAAGGGGCTAGATTGTTACAATAGTTATTATATACCACTCCCAATGCATCACTATCTAGTAGGTTTAAAACATGAAAAACAATAATGTCATCCCAAGAACCTACTGGTCTACCTAAACCTTTCAAAGCTGATAGCGGGGTTGTAATACCAGAAAAAATTTTTTTTTAATCAGAAGCTGAAGGTTTGGTAATAGGCTTAAGAGAGTAAACATTTGATATATGAGCATGAACAAGTCTTTTATGACTTCATACCTCTCCTTAAGCTTACTCCAAATTATTTCAAAATTTGCATCAGTTGGCTGGTATGAAGCATCTATAGTGGCTGCATAACTTTCTAAAACTGAAACTAACTGTTGCAATTTTGCTAAATTTGAATAATTCTTTCTGTTAATTACTGAGGATGTGAACACATCCCTAAATGATTCCCAAGTTGTATATTTACCACTAAAATGGGGTATATTCAAGGGTGGTAACCTTTCATTATCAAGTGTTACTATATGTGGTCTAAGCTGTGTTTGAGGTACCGAATTTTCATTAGCAGGGAGATTTTGATCTAAATATGTTTGAAACTGACACATATTTTGGATATAAAACTCTTCCACCTGAGAAAAATGGTTGTACTTGATATAGTCTTGGTCACCCAATGTATGTTAATCTTTGTGATTTAATAATAGCATGTTGTTTTGATCATAAGAAAACCAATTTTTTTCTAGGTGTTTCATTCGAGTTTTCTATGCAGAAATTGACATGCTTTCAGGGTCTTTCTCAAAGGCTGCATAAGCACTTTTGATACGAGTATATATTTGAGCTTGCTTAAGAATTAGTGACGTCATTGTGTGATGAGTATTGACTTAAACTTAAACTTAAACTATAGTTAGACTTGAAACTAAAATGCTGTTTTAGAAATATAAACAAATTAAATTCATCTTTACAAAATATAAAAATTGAAATTTACCATGTAAAACAGTATGGCAAGTATCAAAGAAAAAAGTTTACCAATATAAAATATTTTTGCTTAGATTGTATGTGAAAAGAAAAAAAATATTTCATATTAAGTATTAAATCATGTATCGAAAAAGAAATTTTACAATATAAAGCTGTACAATAGTCATCGATACTAAGAATTATGAATATTAAGCAATATATCAGTCATTGATGACCAAAATCATGAATCTAGGCATATTAAAATATACAGCATTTATGCTTCCCTACAATTTAAAATACAATTTATAATTGAATATTATTATTTTCTTAAAAAAGAGTGGAAAAATAGAAGCAAAACTTTATGAAGACTGGTGACGCAGTATTGTCCCCAAAAATGCAACTGACTCTCAATGACCTGCTACTGTTGTTGACCAGCAAACTGGAATTTCCTTAATTGGCAAAGGCTGTATTCTAAAGTTTAGTCAGGTAGATTCATTCAAAAACAGATCAGGAGCATCCAAAACGTCTTCTTCCTATGTAACATCAAATATTATTAGTCTTTGTTTTATAATTTAGCAATTTCAGTTAGTAATATCTATTTAAATTATACAAAAATTCTATTAAAAAACTTTAATGCATTTAACTTTAAAAATGTTATTTAGATTTAAAGACGTTATGATTTTAATTTAAAAGAAAATTAAATTTTTATGCATTTTTAATAATTAGTAAGAAATAAAATTTTAGATGCATTAAAAATAAATTTGAAAAAACAAACATCACACTTACACAGTCTCACACACCCTTATATAATATTTTTAATTTTAAAATATTCTCTGTGATTTTATACTTTGATTTAATTATTTAAGAGTTATACATTCAAGTGTAATATGTAAATTAATACACTTAAATAATATATTTTCTAACAAAAAAATTTCAATGGTTTTCTATATATAAAAACATCAACTTATCTTTTATGTAAAAAAAGTTGTCTGCTGTGCGGCTATACTGTTGAGTTGATTCGCGCAGGAATTGGATGCGTTAGAGTAGGGCCCTTTGAATATCATACATTCTAAGATTCTCTTGAAGTTACCACAGATGAGAAGCCACCATTACTGAGTTTGAGTTCTTGCGCAGATTTTTTATGCACGGTGGTAGGGCCTTTCGTCTTCTTCTTCTTTTTTCGTTATAATATAGTTTCCGCCATCATTACTGTATAATTTATAAATAATTTATGTGCGCACAATGGCGTCTTCTTGTTCATGAACTTGAAGGGGCGGTAATTTTTACGCGCCAATATTCTGTGATGATGTTTTTTTTGTAGATTTTTTACAAAAAAAAATTCTTCTCTTTTTTTGTAGATTTTAGCCAAATCAAATTTTATGATTTTTTTACAGAAAAAATTTAGACGATGATAATTTTTTTGTTGAGAAGACTATGCGTGTTCGTGTGTAATTTTAAAAATTACTCAATTTTTTTTAAATTATGTTCACCTTCCATCACCAATAAAACTTCTTAAAAAAATAATTTTTACTTTTTTTTGCACAAAAAATTTAGCACAAATTTGATAACTTTAGCACTGAAATATAACTGTTGATAATCTTGTTATATCGCCATGAGAAAAAAATGATGATCAAAATGATGCTGATTTATCGTTGAAAAAATTTGCACGTGCTTTTAAATTAACTTTCTTTCTTATAAAACTTTTTTGTAGATGCATTGGTTCGTAATCTGGGATGCCAAAAATGTTGATAATATGATGGAGGAATTGGTGATGAATTTGGTGAAGGATGGATTTAATATTAAAGACACAAAGTATATATGTATAATACTATTCATAGGGAGAATATATATACAAAAAGGCAGGGAGTACTCAAACACACACATACTATATAATACATACATTTACACTACAGATGGGATGATGAGTGATGGAGTTTTATATATTGCAAGTGGTGGTGGTGCAAACCCAAAATTAATTGGTTAAGGTTGCTTATCAAAATTTTATATTAGCAAAAATTTCAAAATCCAGTCCAAATCATGCAAAGGTGCTTGGTGAAAACATTCTTGAGAATTAGGAACTTTTTCCAAATTATCAATTCTTATAAAACAAAGATCGTTGGAAGAATATGTTGGAAATTTTTTGCCGTAAATCTCTCTGATAATATAATAAATCTTGGCATTATATTTTTTATCTTGCATAAGTTGAATAATATAATGGATGAATGCATGAAAAGCCGACTTGAATAATGAATTATTGTTAGTAATTTTTCCAGAAATGGTGAGATTTTGATAGCATGTACAGACACCAGCAAAATATCTGTAAGCCAAAAGTATATCTGCGGGAACTTGGCATTGACAATACTTCCAATCAGTAATTAAGTTACCCAAAAAATCAGAGCACATGCAAAAAAAATACATTGTAACGATAAAAATAACTTTATTTCAATATTTTTCAGGTTCACTAGATTGCTTGTGATAAGCAGTTGCGAATAAGGCACCAGGAGAACTGTGATATTCTAGACTATAATGAACCGGTCTGGCCGACCTGTATCGACAAACTTTTTGAAGAAATTCCTCCACAAAATGAATGTGTAAATGATCCACAGGCAAAAAGGAGACGACTATTTTAAAAATATTTTGTCTTAATTTTAAAAGAATTTAAAAATATGTATAAGCGAGAAATTGATAAAATATTTAAAAAAAAAAGAAGTTTGAATCATTTAAATTATGCATGGCACGCGACAGTTAGAGAGAATTATAAAATATAGTATACAGAAACCGGTATATAAACTTGAATAAAGAAAAAAATAAGATTGAAGGTTAAAAAGAATAAGTTAATAATTAAAAAATGAAATCGATTAAGGAATATTAATAAAATATTTAATTTGTTTATTTAAAATTTGTTTATAAATAATTTATATTCATTTAAAAAAAATTCGTAAAACTTAAAAAAAAAAAATTTTTTTTTAAATTTGCAAAATATAATAAAAAAATTTTCAGAAAATGCATAGGGGAAAGCTTGGAAAAACCTTGAAGTTGGATCATATCCCTTAAACACACTACTTTCATAATTTTTTAGTCAATGCAGAAATTACATGTTTTAACTAAAATATTTTAATAGATCTCAATAATGCTGCTCCATATGTTTCCAAAAATTCTTTACTCGTCTATATATATCTTTGGATTATTTTCAAGATATAGCTCTGCAAATAGATAACATAAAGTTTATTTTGCACCAAATACAAAAAAAATATATACATGTACGAGTCTTTCTTTGCCAAAACAGCAATGGTGGGCAGTTTCGGTCATCGGATCGGCCTCAAATTTTTGTCATGTTTTTATAACATAAAGATAGAAAAATTCTGAAATTTTCAGCCATCTAGGTCTTAAACAGCCAGAGTTATGGCCAATCAAACTCATTAGGCGGCTTTCTACCAGCGTTAGTGCTTTTCGGGAAAATGGTTAAAAATCATAAATATAAGCTTGAAAAAAAATTCAAGAGAATATATATGTTGTAAAACCTTTAGTAAATCCATTTCTGCCATTAGTTTTTCGGAAAAACCCCGGGAAATTCCGGAAAATGGGAAAATGCGTTTTAAGAAAAATCGCAATATCTCATTTGCCGCCATTTTTTTTTTGAAAATTTTTTTCAACCGAAATCCCATTGATCTTTCCGTGAAAAAATTTTGGTTTCGGCCATTAAGGTCAATTTTAGCCTGTTTTAGAATAATTTCACATTTTTAGTATTTCTTTTTTTAATTTTCCATAAGGGGTTAAAATAAATGACTTTTTTTCTTTCAGAATCGAATAGCCAGGAAAAAAGTAGTCCTAAAAAAAAAAAAATGACTATTTTCGATAAAAATTAACCAAGTTATGGTCAAGTAAAGATACTGTCGAAAACTACCATTTTTATACGAATTCCAATTTTAGGCTCTAAAACGAAATTAGAACTTGAAAAATGCATAACTCGCTTAAATTTTATCGTAAAAAGAAAAGTTTTAGATTATTATCGAATATTTTTTCCTTGGCTATTCGTTTATCCAATAAAAAATTAATTTTATTGACAAAAATTCATTTTTTTGGATAAAAAATGATAATAATCAAAAACAGTCTTTAACATGTTACATTAGTTTTTGACCAAAAAAAAAACTTTTTATCGACTTAACTAATTTTTTTCTTACATAAAAGAATAGCCAAGCAAAATATATTCCAGAATAATTCAAAACTTTTCTTTTTACGATAAAATTTAAGCGAGTTATGAATTTTTCAAGTTATAATGTCGTTTTAGAGCCTAAAATTGGAATTAGTATAAAAATGGTAGTTTTTGACAGTATCTTTACTTGACCATAACATAATTTTCATCGAAAATAGTCATTTTTTTTTTATTTAGGACTACTTTTTCCCTGGCTATTCAATTCTGAAAGAAAAAAAGTCATTTATTTTAACCCCTTATGGAAAATTAAAAAAAGAAATATTAAAAATGTGAAATAATTCTAAAACAAGCTAAAATTGACCTTAATGGCCGAAACCAAAATTTTTTTTCAAAAAAAGTTTCAAAAAAAAAATGGCGGCAAATGAGATATTGCGATTTTTCTTAAAACGCATTTTCCCATTTTCCGGAATTTCCCGGGGTTTTTCCGAAAACTAATGGCAGAAATGGATTTACTAAAGGTTTCCCAACATATATACTGTTACGTATGATAGGTCATAATTCGAGCCATTGCATCCGCATTCTTTAATATTTATATATTTAATTATATTAATATTTGTATATTTATTTATATATTTATATATAATTATTCCTGCTTATGTTAGCTCGTAAATCGAGCTAACATACCTGCATTTCCTCTTTCATACATTCTTTAATATCCTATTTCACCAATTCAGATCCGGCTCCTTATAAATTGACAGAAATATAAAATCGAAGGTCATTATTGACGCATTTAGAAATATTTTAGGCAACGAAGAGTTGCATAAATCCCCTCACGATTTCCCCCAAAATAATCAACGACGCTTTCGTTAATTGGACGTGACGAGACCGACGCTTCCGCGTATTGGACAATCCCACCTAAATTCAAGTACCTGGGCAGTTACTAATTAGTTTATATAATATACCCGCAACTGCCCTAAACCCAGTTCTACTGTCAGTTACTCTCAGTTACTTTTACATCCTCCCATGATAACTGGCCTACTAACATCAGGTCTAGTTTAGGAGACTTATATTCGATTAGAACAGACTTATTAGTGTATTTATCTTACAGTTTAGTTAACCTTTTCGACTCATTGACTTAGACAGTTTTTCATAATTATTTATAATAAAGTCATTAACTTAACCAAAAGTATTCAGTGTATTTATTTAATAAGTGACACAATTCCTTCATATAATCAAGAACTTAACGCAGTTAAGTGCAGCCAGCTTCAACACCCGAGGTCTACAATATATTCATCAATAGTTATCATCATATATCAACCAGTTTTTATATATCATATATAAGTATTTAAAATACCTGGGGCACTCAATATCCCCAGGATAAACTTATTTATATTTATTTATTATATTACGTATCCCGAATTAAACCTCAGGATACGTAACAATACTCTCTCAGAATTTTTTTTCAAGCTTATATTTATGATTTTTAACCATTTTCCCGAAAAGCACTAACGCTGGTCGAGAGCCGCCTAATGAGTTTGATTGGCCATAAATCTGTCTGACCTAGAAGGCTGAAAATTTCAGAATTTTCCTATCTTTGTGTCATAAAAACATGGAAAAAATTTGAGGCCGATACGACGACCCAACCTGCCCACCATTGCTGTTTTGGCAAAGAAAGACTCGTACATAAAATATAATAACCTTATAGTGTATAATTTGGTATAACAATGATTTGGTATATAGTCAGTTTACATATAATATATTAAAATTTAGAATAAAACTAAGTTAAAAGAGCGTATATATCTGGTGGAACCATCACAGAACCAGTATACTAAAATTTATTTCACCTATAATAAGAGAGTAAACAATTAAATAAGTAAATAAAGCGTATATTAATCAAGAGCAGGCTTCGAGCCATCCAACTTCGATTCTTTGGTATGAAGGTGCTTAAAGAGAGCAGCTTTTAAATGACTTAAGGAAGGGAGGTTTCGAATAGAAATGGGTAGTGAATTCTATTTTTTACCCCCAATACCTGAAAAGAATTAGCCCCTCTCCCCTTTATGATATCAGGTACAGTCAGTTCTATAGTTTTAGACATCCCTCTTGCAGTTTGTTTAGGCCGGTGTCTTGTAAACAGATTTGCTAAGTAATTTGGCTGATTAGTGTGGACTGTATATTGATTTGGATAATTATTTAATGGATGGTAATGGAAATAGATTTTGGTTGAAATTATACAAGACACGATTACTTTTATGTGCGTTTATTATAGACAAGAAACCAACCGCTATATTCGACGGCTGAACGCACTCTGACCGGAGGTCAAGTGCACGCGTACTTACTCTCTCTTTCTTACATTAATATAAGGGGTTGTTTACATTAATATAATATTAAAAAGTGTGTTTTCACACCATTCTCCCCTTTCAAAGTGATTAATAAATTTTGACACACATCAATTACTACAAAAATACATATAAAAGAACATATTTACAATAAATTTATAAAATTTAGATAAAATAATATTTTACATATTTACAATAAATTTAGATAAATTTTTAGGGCAATAAATATTTACAAGAGAATAAAGTTTGACTTTAATGTTTAAGATTTTTTAATTACATTTTGACTTAATATTTTTAATTTTACCATATTTATTTTATTTATTTTAATTATTTTAAATTAATTTTTGTATGGGCCTTCTCAATACAGAGGTGAAGGTCTTGACCTCCACAATCCTTGTCAGATTGTCAGGTCCTTTAAAAGTTTTTACAAATTGACCTAATGGCCATTTACTTAGAAGAAAAGTCTCATCCATTACCAGAACAATGTCATCGATCTCAAATTCATTCTTCAAACGTAAGTGTACGTTTCTAGACAGAATATTAACTGCGGTTTGGCGTCCCTCCCCGCTCAATTTTACATAGCGGATTGAAAATTATAATTGTTATAAATGGGATATCTACCACTCTCCTATCTAATATTAGAATACGGATTTTGAGCTTTGGTCAAGAAATATCAAGAATAATTTGAATTAGAAAAAAAAGAAAGGATTGGTAATTAATTACAACTTTAGAAATTTAAGACTTTTTTGTTTTTTTTTAATTATGAATGGGAGCCTACAACTGGGTTTCGCACTCTTGCTTATCCAGATTAAGCAATTAAGAGGAAAGTAAGGATCCAGGCTCATCACAAACAAAAAGACAAGTTAGATAGAGGCAGATGAGGTGCCTAAGCTGATCCAAAACTTTAACTTGAACTGGCACTTGAGTTCTGATTAGAATCTTGAGGAGAATTTAAATTGATACTATCAGAGGTTTGATTGGCAATATTAGAATCTTGAGGTTTCTTAGTGAATTTAAAGACATAATTATCATCATGTAAAGAAGTATGATGCTTTTTATTGCATATACTGCAAAGCTGTTTGGATTCACACTTAGAAAAGAGATGGTTGCCAAGACAATTGCAACATCTTGGAAAAGATTTAATGAATTCATACCACTTTGCTGGGGATAATTTTGTGTAATCATCACAATTGTGTAGTTTGTGATTTCCCTTGCACATCAGACATTCTAATTTATTGTTGTTATTATTTTTAGAGAATACTTGGGTATGAAATACCTTGACTTGAGGTTGAGTAACGACATTTGTATTTTTAGATTTATTCTGATATGAACTATTAATATTGAAATTTGAGTTTGATTGATTATTTTTATTAGCAAAATTGTTATGCTCAATAGATTCTAACATTCTAATCTGAGATTCTAAAAATTGTAATAATATTTGAAAAGTTTGAGGTTCTGTATTAAAATTAACATGAGAATTTAATGTGTTGTTATCAGTTGTAGAAGGTGTATTTTGAGTCTGATTAGACAATGATAAGTTACACAAGTAAAGTTCCCATTGCCTTTTGGTGTCAGTGTCAAATAATGAAATGGTATAAAAAATTAACCAATCATCCCACGTATCAACAGGGCGACCTAAGACCTTTAATGCAGCTAAAGGGGTATTTAAATTTACAAATATTTTTTTTAAATCTACTGCGCTCGCCGTAACCATAGGAGGTATCGCAAAAATAGCTGCAACATGAGAGTTGATTAAACGCTTTTTGTTTTCATACCGCATTTTCAATGTTTCCCAAACAAAGGGGAATTTTCATCAGTCAGAGCAAAGCTGCTGACTAAATCTGACGCATCTCCTTTTAAATGGGCTCTAAGATGACGCAATTTAGTTATGTTGGGAATGCGAGGTTTGAACACTACTGTTGAATTGAACACATCGCGGGAAGATTCCCATTCTTTAAAATCTCCACTGAAGTCTGGAAGATCAAGACGAGGTAATCGTTCCAGATCTTCAGGGTTATGGGATATGGTTTGGAAAATTTGTGGGTTTGGTGCATGGTCATCAGAGTGAGGATGACTATCCAAGTAAGTTTGGAACAGACTAAGGTTGACTAAGTGTTGTTCATCCACTTCGTCATAAACTTTATCCAAAAAATAAGAATGAGTGGTCATTAAAGTTTCTAAATCTTTGGCATTGAACATTAATATTGATGGTTACTTTCAAATCTTTGCCAATTTTTTATAAGGGCAGTCATTCTCACCCTACATGACGACACACTTTTTTCAGGGTCCTCATCAAACACCTGAAAGGCCTTTTTAATTTTTGGTATTAGGGAGGTTTGCTCCAAGATTGTGTTAGCCATGGTCAACTAATCACTGCTATAATATTGATGTGAAAAATGATTATTGTAATCAAGATGAATTTAAGATATTAAATTAAATCAAGATAAAAGAAAATTATTTAGAATGTAAAAAAATAATAGATTGCACATCAATATAAACAGAGGTATAAATATATAGATATAGAAATACATGGTAAAAAAATTAATTTTATGGTGAAGGCAATTTAACCAAATTGTTTTAAACAATTTTAATTGAACAATTATTAAATTAGTAAGTAAAAAAAAAATTAATTAGAATTCTTGTTTCAAAATAAACAATTAATTAATTAAAATTTTGAGGTTAAACATTAGATTAAACAAATTTAATAGTATTTTAAATAATTAGATTAATTGGATATTTGAACAAGAACATGAGAGTAAATTATACAAATGATTAATTAATAATATAATAAAAACTGTTTAATAATTTATAATTTAACAGAAGAAAAAAATTTAAAATAATTGTTCAATCAGTATTTAAAAATTATTACAAATATTAAGTTAATTTTCAAAATTCTTAGATTTATATAAATACTGAGAAAGAATTTGAGACCAATGACATCACTTTTGAATCTAGATGGACCAAGAACTCTAAGAATGGAAGTTGATGTTGAATTAAAGATGAGTTGAAATGATAGCTGCTAATCAACGAGAGACATTCCAATCTGACAAGAACAGGCAGGCCAAGAACAGCAACATCCAATTGAGAGAATACCTTAGGAACATCAAAGATTATTAGCAAAATAAAATTTCAAATATGAAAAAATTATATATTTTATTAGTTTTTTATAAGTTTTTTTTTTTTTCGAAATAATTTATACTAATTAAAAAAAATTCACATATGACACAAAAGACAGAACTGATAATAATAATAATTTTTAAAGAGTTAGTGATTTGAATTGAAAGATTTTATTTTTTTTTTTTTAATTTAAGAATAAATTTGAATTTAAACTATTAACTAGTAAAAATAAATTTTTTTTAATAAAAGAAGTTATTATTATTTTTTTTAAAAGTAATTAATGACATTTAAAAATTTACAGATGACAGAACAGACAAGACTGATTTTACTTTGATTTTCAAAAAATTATTGACTTTAATTTTTTATTTTTATTTTTATAATAAATTTAAATTTAAGATAATAAATTTAAATGAATTTTATTTAATTAATTTTAATAGATCTTTAATTTTTAATTAAGAAATAAATTTAAATTTAAATTTTAATGAAAGAGAGAGTATTCAAAATAAAAAGAATATATACATACAATAACAGAGTACTTTTTACATAGAGTTATTTGCCTTAAGTAAGTAAATATTATTTTTTAAAATTATTTACTGTCCCTTTAGGCAGAATTTGTTTTTTTTTTTTTTTATAAATTACTTATTTTTGAATTTAATATGAAAAGTTTGATTATTTAAAAATTTAATAGCAGCAAACAAAAAAAAAAGATATTTAATTATTTTTGAGACTACTAAAAAAAAATAAGAGAGAGTAAAGAGAAAAAAAATAACATAACTTTAAAGCAATGATGCGGCATGCGCGTTGTCGTCTGCTGGTATCAAAAGAGAAAAAGATGTCGAAGCAACGGCAACGAATTTTGACTTGACAAGATGCGCTATGGTTTCACTGCTGTTGCAGGTTATGTTGTCTTCTGCTTGTATAATAAGAAGATGGCGGGAAAACGATGAAGAAAATTTCCTTCCTCCATTCTATTTATGGCGGAAGTTAATATTTGACTTTTTTTAAAATTTTGGAGTTCCCGTTCCGTCTTCTTGATTTTTAAACTTGTCATTGTTTGCAGGTTATTGTATTGGTGTGAGAGAAAGAGAGATAAAAGATGATGAAGATGAAAAATGACTTCCGTCTTTTCTTTCTTCTTCTTCATGAAAAAATTTTTTGTATTGAAAATTCTTTCTTTCACTTTTCTCGCTTTTTCACTTCCTGTTTTTTGGGAAAAAATCAGTTTTTCTTCTTTTTTCCTTATTTATTTTTTAAAAATGTTAATATACTTTATAAAAAAAAAACAAAATTCTTGAAATCACGTGCACAGCCATGTTGAAATTTTTATATAAATATTTGCACGTTTTTTTTTTTTTAAGTTTTGTTTTCACTGTCTTGTATTTTTTTTAACTTAACTTTTTTTTAATTTTTCATTACCACCATAAAAAAGCGCTGCTGTAATAAATTTTTAAAGAGAAATTACCATCGCATGGCGTTCCCTTTTTTAACTCTTTTTGTTTGTATCACCACAAGCCACTGACTCGATGTTTCATAAAAAAAAGACACTTTTTTTTTTTAAATCTTCTATGGCCGAAGGACCAAATAGTGTGGACTGTATATTGATTTGGATAATTATTTAATGGATGGTAATGGAAATAGATTATGGTTGAAATTATACAAGACATGATTACTTATGTTTTTTTATTATAGACAAGAAACCAACCTTTATATTCGACGGCTGAACGCACTCTGACCGGAGGTCAAGTGCACGCGTACTTACTCTCTCTTTCTTACATTAATATAAGGGGTCATTTACATTAATATAATATTAAAGGTGTGTTTTCACACCACTGATTCATGCGTAGTATTTTGTAAATAATAATATTACAAATATGGTTTTTAAAATTAGCATTTTTAAGGATTCTTATTTTAAATTATCAAATCTAGCAAATGGTTCAAGAGTAAGAGATGAGTAATAAATTTCTAGAACCTAGGAGCTTATATAAATCTTTTAACATGGAACATGTTCATTGGATGGGGTATTTGAAAAAGTTTGGCTCGTCAGGGGGGGGTGAAAAATTGACGCTTTTAGGGGTGGTCAAAAATTGACGTTTTTAGGGGGGGGGGGTGAAAAATTGACGTTTTTAGGGGGGGGGGGGCAAAAATTGACGTTTTTAGGGGGGGTGAAAAAGTGACGCTTTTAGGGGGAGGGGGAAATGGACTTAAAATATTTTCGATTCAGGGACTTAGAATAATTTGAAGTGGGAGTCAGGCCTTGATAACAACAAAAACTTAGAATACTTTAAGTTTATGGACTTAGCATATTTATATTTCAGGATTTATTGTAATTTCGGTTTTTGGATTTATCACTGTTATGAGTGAACATGTTCCATGCTCGTTGGTTGTGTAGTTACTCAAACCGGTTATAAATTTTTATTTAATTTTTTTTATTTAATTTATTAATTTTTTTTTACTTTAACATTGTAATTATTATTTTTTGTCATTCATATTTGTTTATGCAAAAAATGTTAGAAAAGTAAATTTTTTAAACTTAATTCCAATTTGAAACATGTGTTACGTATCCTGAGGTTTAATCGGGATACGTAATATAATAAATAAATATAAATAAGTTTATCCTGGGGATATTGAGTGCCCCAGGTATTTTAATACTTATATATGGTATTAGATGTTGATATACGATGATAAATATTGATGAATATGTTGTAGACCTCGGGTATTAAAACTGGCTGAACTTAACTGCGTTAAGTTCTTGATTATATGAAGGAATTGTGTCACTTATTAAATAAATACACTGAGTACTTTAAGTTAATGACTTTATTATAAATAATTATGAAAAACTGTCTAAGTCAATGAGTCGAAAAGGTTAACTAAACTGTAAGATAAGTATACTAAGAAGTCTGTTCTAATGGAATGTAAGTCTCCTAAACTAGACCTGATGTTAGTAGGCCAGTTGTCATGGGAGTATGTAAGAGTAACTGAGAGTAACTGACAGTAATTAAGAGTCGAACTGGCTTTAGGGCAGTTGCGGGTATATTATATAAACTAATTAGTAACTGCCCAGGTACTTGAATTTAGGTGGGATTGTCCAATACGCGGAAGCGTCGGTCTCGTCACGTCCAATTAACGAAAGCGTCGTTGATTATTTTGGGGGAAATCGTGAGGGGATTTATGCAACTCTTCGTTGCCTAAAATATTTATAAATGCGTCATTAATGACCTTCGATTTTATATTTCTGTCAATTTATTAGGAGCCGGATCTGAATTGGTGAAATAGGATATTGAAGAATGTATGAAAGAGGAAATGCAGGTATGTTAGCTCGATTTACGAGCTAACATAAGCAGGAATAATTATATATAAATATATAAATAAATATATAAATATTAATATAATTAAATATATAAATATTAAAGAATGCGGATGCGATAGCTCGAATTATGACCTATCATACGTAACACATGGGTTAAAAACAATATTCCTAAAATTAGTGCCTCGAAATAAAAAATGTTTGGTGATTTATTTATTTTACAGTGTAAAAAATATTTAAAAAAAATTATTTTTAAATTAGGTATCGAATCCAAAAAAATAGAGTAAAAACGATATTTATAAAATTAGTACTCCCAAATAAAAAAATTTGGTACTACACACAAAAAGAACAAAAATTATGTTTTTTTTTTTATATTAATGCAAAAACATTTTTCATAAATTAATTATCAGATCAGATATATTGAGTAAAGACGATATTTCCAGGTATCAATCCTTTCGGAGAAAAAAATGAGGTAGTACTATCACAAAATGATAAAAAATACTGTTTACGTAAAAAATTTTTAGAAATTAATTGTTTGGTTCAAGAAATTGAGCAGGGCCGAACTTACAAGGGGATACCGGAACCTTTGGGTCAACAAATTACAATCTATAGTTATGGATGACTTTAAGATGTTGAAAAAACACCCAAGATACCCTCCGCTTATTCCAACGCGCCTTCTAGGCTTCGAAACGCAGTTTTAATGTTATAAAATAAGATTTTTTCGAAATCTTCCATATAACGCAAATTAACCAAAATATTTCTGATTGGTCTCATTTTTATGTATAAGTACCATCTTTTAATTCCCGTTAGCTACGATGCTCCATCAATTATTCTCTCATTGCTATATTCAATAAATCAAATGTCCATTTTCGAACCCAAATGATCCAATTCTTAAAGTGCTGGCAAAATTGCAATTTTCAATAAATATATGTCTTTTAGGTCTCAAAAATTTTGTATTAGCTCTAAGTTTTGAAAAATGCTTTACTCGCTTCTTTTTGATTACTCATTTAGCAGATATGATAATTTAAAGACAGAGTCTCAATTTAAAGGTTTTTAAAGAAAATAATATTTTATCACTAAACTTGTGGAGTTATATATTGAAAACATCTAAAGCTAAAAAAACGATTAAATTAATTTTTAGAAACTAGGAACTTGTACAAAATTTTTGAGATCTACAAGACATATTTTTATTGAAAATTGCAATTTCGACAGCACTTTAAAAATTGGGTCATTTGGGTTCGAATATGGACATTTGATTTAATGACTATAGCAATGAGAGAATAATTGATGGAGGCAGCTAACGGGAATTCAAAGATGGTACTTATACAGAAAAATGAGACCAATCAGAAGTATTTTGGTTAATTTGCGTTATATGGGAAATTTTGAAAAATGCCTATTTTTTAACTTTGAGCCCTGCGTTTCTAAGCCCAGAAGACTCGTTGGAATTAACGGGAGGTATCTTGGGTACTTTTTCAACATATGAAAGTCATCCATAACTATAGATTGTAATTTGGCGACACAAAGGTTCCGGTCTCCCCTTGTTAGTTAAATTTAATTAGAAATATGGTTTTATTGCTCGTTATTTTATTATAATGATTAATACATAAAAATGGTCTATCCACGAACTTATCTGAAAAATTTTCATTTTATTAAATTATAAAATTATATAAGTTGAAAAAACCACTTTTTTTCAATTTATTTTTTTTTTATATAACATCATTACACAATTTTCAGATAAATAAAATTATTATTGAAAAGTCGATGAAAAATTTTTTTAAATATAATTAAGATCGTGAATAAACCATTTTCATCAATTAATCATTTTTAAAATATAACGAGCATTAAAATGATTTTTCTACCCCTTAAGGTCAGTCCTCTAGGTGCTCAAGAAGCAAGGTTATATTAAAAAGAAACTTTTTAGATTTCTTCGGTTTTTTGTAAATCAATTTTTAAAATTGACTATAGATGATTAAAAAAATAGTATTAAGACATAAAAAGCTGCATAATTTCATGATGAATCCGATTCTGAGGTTGATGTTTTTAAATTTCGTCCCTGGGGTGCTAAAATTGCTATTTTAGGCTGAGAACGGAAGAATTTGAATTGCTTAATTTCAACTTTCATAGGGCTCAAACCTTGATAGAATTGGTCTAAATACTATGTATTTTTATAGTCTTTTGTAATTGAGAGATTTCACGTCAATTGGGCCGAAGTTGAACTGAAGGGTCACAGAAATGGGTCCAAACTATTTTTTCCCAAAAGTACAAGTAATGGAAAATCTAATCTTTCGATTATATTTGTACTCAAATGACTTTTATGCTTTATATTCATAAACTTGATATTTTTCAAAGATTTTTAGTTCATTAATTCACACTTCTCCAATAAAATGCGTATTAATGCGTATTTAAATATATTTATAAAAATTTAAATTTAAAAGAATTAAGGTTTTTGGATTATATCATATTTAAACTAACAAAGGGAATGTCAACTGTTCGAGAGGTCAATTAACTATAAGACAATTTGTGGTAGCTATAAAAAAACTTAAAACCGGTTTGTGTAAACACAAGCTAAATGCATGGAACATGTTTACTTCCAGCTGAGGACTAGGTATAATACAAACGGGACTCAACATTACAATAAAATTTTCTAATTTTATAATTTGTAATTATCAATTTTATTGAACTTTAAGATTCTAAACCAAAACTATTTTGATTTCCTTAACGCGTATTATTCTAGGTCTCTAAATAAAAATTATTCCAAGTCCCTAAACCTGAATTATTCTAAGTCCCTAAATCAATATTATTTCAAGTCGCTAAATCTGAATTATTTCAAGTCCCTAAATCGATATTATTCTAAGTCCATAAACTTATATTATCCTAAGTCCTGAAACCCAGATTATTCAAAGTCTCCTAATTATTCTAAGTCTCATTTAACCCCCCCCCCCTTAAATAGGAAAAATTTGATCCCCTCCTGCCCCCTTAATTTTCAAGTTCTGAAGTAACCCCTTTCTATAAACATGGAACATGTTAGACCCCCTAGAAAGGTTCTATGTTAGAAAATAAGGTGTTTTAGGCTATCTTATAAATGATGCTGGCCCTTTTAAATCAACTAACTACCTTCCATTTAATTTTACTATTTTCGCGCAAATTTCAGCTTTTAATCCCCGTCAACCTTAAAAGTAATTCTCTTGCCTTTAGTCAGTAAACCAAATGACTATATTTAAAAATATAAATTTTTAAATATAAAATTAAAAAAAAATATACATTTTTAAATTGCTGCCAAAATTGAAATTTTTGACTGAAATGAGTTTATAACTCTCAAATATGTTGTACAAACTCTTAGTTTAAAAAAATTTTTTACTCGTTCCTTTTGCTTCAGTAGTTTTTAATATTCGGCTCCATAAAATTAGCTTTTATTTCATATCTCGCAAACAAATGATCGAAAATAGATGAGTAAAGAAATTTTGAAAATTCAGAGCTTGAATAAAATTTTTGAGACCCATTTAACCCATTTAAGTCAACAATTTTAAAAAAATTTGATATTAACGTTGGAACTTGGTTTAAAAAGCCATTATTACGCTTCTAACGCTTTTTAAAGGGAAAATAACCACCCAGCAACATTTACCATATCAAAATATATAGTATTTAAACCAATTATATCAAGGTTTGAGTCCTATAAAAGTTATTTTAGTTTAACAATGTAAATTCTCCCGTTTTTAGCCTAAAATTGCAATTTTAGCTGCCCAGGGGCAAAATTTCAAAAAACTAGACTTATATTCGGATTTAGCGAGAAACTTTTTATGTCTTAATATTATTTTTTTTAAGGTAGGGTGCTACTTGTCGCGCCCGCGGTGTCAAGCAAAATCTGCAAATTAGTTTACAGGAAAACGGGAAGAGATAATGGAAAAATTTTTTGGGATATAATAAATGAACTAATAAAGTATGTAAAAAAATTTTTTTAAATTAATTTTTATAATTTTTTATGTGTTTAAATTTCATTTGAAGTTCAAGAATTTTTGCCGGAAAGAGCCGATGATACCATGCTGGAGGCCCATTCAGGTAAACTAAGGGTTTATGTATTATAACATGGGGTTTTTTGGATAACTTCCCAAAAACATTGCTACCCAGTAAATTAAACGAACGCCAATTTAAATTGATCTCATTTTTTTCATGTAAGTTTCTACTTCTTCGTAATAGTCATTAAACTAAATCCCTTTTTTGGTTAAAAATGGACGATTTTTAAGTTAATGTCAAAATTACAGTTTTAGACTAAAATAGATTTTCATCTCAATAAATTTATATAAGCTCCAAGTTTCCAGAAATTTATTACTCGTCTCTCATTCTTGAACCATTTGCGAGATTAGATAATTTAAAATAAGAATCTTTAAATGCTAACTTTAAACACCATATTTGCAAAGCTACTTCTTGAAAATAACTCAAGGAAATGTGACGAGTTCATTTTTAAATTTAAAAAAATTAATAAATTAAATAAAAAAAAAAAGGTTAATTATCGGATTCGATCCTGAGACCTTCACCCTATTGTGACACGCTTTTGTCCATTCAACCACAAGAGCGTTTGTAGATTACGAACAAAACTGCACATAAAATTGCCTTTCCGCTTATTCTCTATCCAATAAAATTTATTTATATTATGCTATTATAATTATTATTAATGTTCTAATAGTTTAAATTATTAATTTTATTGACACTACAAACATTTTTGGCCATTATATCTCATCATTTCTTTTAAACATTTCTTTTTTTAAAATAACTATTTATTTCTGATTTTGAATCCTAAAATTGTAATTTAAATATTGGAGCTTAAAAATTCCTGGATTTGAAACCAGAAAAAAGTAGATTTCTGTTTTATAAACAATTTAATAATTTATTTCTGGATTTAAATCCTAAAATTGTAGTTTAAAAATCGGAGCTTACTGATTCCTGGATTCGAAACCAGAAAAAAAGTCGATTTCTGTTTTATAAACAAGTTAATGATTTATTTCTGGATTTGAATCCTGAAATTGTAGTTTAAAAAATTGAAACTTACGAATTTCTGGATTCGAAACCAGGAAAAATTAGATTTCTGTTTTATAAACAAGAGATATAGCATTTTCTAGTTTTAAATCAAGATATCACATTAGATTGACTAATTACCTACGAAAAAAAGGCTTTATTTCTGAGCGCCAGTTTGATTTTTTGCAGGGCTGTGGTACAAAGGATGCATTACATTGTGTTATAGAACATATTTATAAAAGTTTTAATAATAGTAAAGTAGTAATAGGCGCTTTTATTGACTTAAAAAAAGCATTCGTCACAGTTCAGCATGAAATTTTACTTGAAAAATTGGAAAAATATGGAATAAGAGGTATTACTAATTTATTAATTAAAAATTATCTTTTGAATAGACAGCATGCAGTTAAGGATGGAGATATAATTAGTGATTTTCTGACTATTAATATAGGAGTTCCGCAAGGGTCAATATTGGGGCCTTTACTTTTTCTAGTGTATGTTAATGATCTGTTAAAGTTATTACCGCTAATTTTCTCTTATGATTTTTTTTTTCACTGATGATACGAAAATATTCGCCATTGAAAATATTTGAACCAGGGCTCAAGCAGTGATGAATGAATATTTATCACTGGTTGGGGTCTGGTTCACTAATAATAAATTAACATTAAACCCTGAAAAAACAGCATACATAACTTTTGGTTCCTCTAAATCTAGCATCCCAATTGATGACTTATTCATTTATATTAATCATATGAAGATAGAAAGGGTATATACTGTAAAATACTTAGGAAAATATCTGGATCAGTTTTTGAAGTGGGACTCCCATGTTAATTTTACTGTAAGCAGAATCAAATACCTAATTTTCTTATTCTATAAATTGAGATATCTTGATAGTTTCATTCTTAAAATGATATATGACTCTTTATTCTTAAGTATTGCCTCCTTCGGAATTTCTGTCTGAGGTAAGATGATGTATGTATGATGTATGTATATGTTTTGGGCAATAAATAATAATAAATAATAATAATAAGAAAACTGATGAAAGATGATGCTTTTATAGAGAAACTGAATAGTCAAGAGAAAAACGCTTGGTTAAGTTTTAAACTTTAAGGGGTTAGTAAAAAAGTTTCTCGGTAATAAAAAAGATAAAAATTATTAACAGGATGGGAACTCTAGATACCAAAAGAAACATTCTTGATATCAGGAAACAAAACATACATAATCAAATATACTCGTAGGTGCTTTTTGTTTCGAAAAAAAGGTCCTAGCCCTATCCTGCAATCGCTGTCATAACTTAAAGCGATTTATTAACCTAGCTCCGGGGCATTTTATAGATTGACTGGGGTAGCTGGAATATATACTAAGGCTGATAGGTAAATTTTTTCTCAAATTTGTTTTTAGAACATCAAAAAAAAAAAAACGTAAAATATACTTTTATTTATAACTTTTGCACAAAGTAAAATATTCGTCCTCCTGGATAGTTGAGAAAATGTCTAAGGTTAGCTGGGGCAAGAAATTAGGCTGATAGATAAATTCTGTATTCGAGTTTATTTTTAGAACATCAAAATACGTCTCTAAGGTATTTTTATTTTTGACTTTTTTTAAATATAAAATATTTATTCTCTGGGGCATTTTACTGAGTGGCTGTGGCAGCTGGATAAAAAACTAAAGTTGGCGGGTAAATTTTTTTTTCAAATTCGTTTTTAAAACATTAAAATATGTAACTGAGGTACTTTTATTTTAAACTTTTGCAGAAAATAAAATATTAACTTTCTAGGGTAGTTTAGAAGGTCTAGCACCTCAAAAAATACCTCAAAAAACGTAGTTTACATACTTATATTTTTTTGGACAAATTAAAAGATTTGCCTTCTGGGTGGTTTAAAGGGTGAATGAGTTAGCTGAGGCAAAATCTTAGGGTGTAGGGAAAATTCTAACCTCAGATTCGTTTTTAGGACATCGTAAAACATACCTTCCGGTAAATTCAGTTCCAGAATCAGAACTTTTTTTTTTGTGTAGCTGTGTTATTTAACAGTATTTACCTTTTTGCCTGCAAATAAAATAAGAAGTTCCTAAGATAAAATATTACAAGATTACTCCAAAATTCATAACCCTTCCAACAGCTGGTACGACAAAGTCCTCATTCACAGTAAATCTAAATAATCTACAAAATAGCTAGTATTACTAAAATGAGTTGCTGTAGTCTTTTCCGGGTTTAATCATAAGAAAACATTATGGAGTCACACGCCGATTTTACAATTTGTTAGAGAAAAGTGTATTAATAATAAATTTCTGAAATAAATATATTGATACCTTTGTTATTTTTAGCATAAATTATTTAATAAAAACTTCTATTAATTATGAGACACATTCTTTAGTTAAATAAATCTGGAGAGAAAAGGAAGCAAAGAAATTGTTTAATAAAATTATTACTGTTTTTTAATATAAAATATTAAATTTTAAAAGTATTTAAAAATCGTTACTATTATTTAACTTCATGACCTTAATAAATAAAAAGTATTTAGATTTTACTTACTTGAAGAGCTACGTAGTCCCCAAAACCAATGGTCGTTAACGTAACAAAACAGTAGTAAAAACTGTCAAAATAACTCCAGCCTTCATATTTAGAAAAAACTGCTGCACCGGTTGTTATTATAATACTAGAAAGTAATCCAGTAGCTAACATTAAATTCATTTCAGTTGCTTCAGTTTTTCGGCATTTAAGATATATCTTTGCTTTTCTAATTATTACTGAAGCAAATTTATTTAATCGCTCTCCTATGCTTTGAAACATAACCAATCCTAACGGAATCCCTACCATTGCGTAAAACATGCAAAATGCCTTACCACCTACTGTAACTGGTGTTGAGTGGCCATAACCTAAATTAAATTATTTTCATTTTAATCTATAGAATAATTATTATTAGTTATTATAAATATAACCTGTTGGTGAAATTGTCCATTTCATGAAGTAGACAAATCACCATAATTTCGTTAACCGGGCAGTGGGATTTCCATTAACTCAAAAAAGGTATATAATGGAAATAAAATAAAGATTTCATTGACTTTATATTTTTACACATCTTCATTTTTTTTTTAGTTATAAAATTTATTAAAATATATTTTATAAGAATTAATTTTTCATGAATAGTAATAATAATTATTATGATTTTGGTTGTAGTTACGAATTTTCTTAAGCGCGTAATTCTTACAAATATTTTTTAGTTTTTCACACTTGAAACCATCTCTATAATATAAATTGTGTGTTTTTTTTTATTTTTGTGTTTTTAAATACAGTTTTTATAACTAAATCATTTAACTAACTTTCGAGATATTTCATCATGAAATTGCAAAAACTAACATTCTTTGGCATTTTCACATTACATTATTTAAAAAACTATATTTGAATTTTTAGTCAAAAAGTCAAATCTACTTATCGAGACATTTTACGATAAAAATACAAAAAATGTCATTTTTGCACTTTAGACTTAAAATATTTTAAATATTTAGAAATAATCCATCGTGTGAACTGTCAAAAATTCTTCCGGGAAGAAATATCTAATAGCTGTATTCAAAAAAAAATGAATTGTTACCCTTTTTAATTATTATTGTACATGTAAAATTAATTTTTAAATATTTTTTACCACTGACTCTTATAAATTTTATAATATTAATAGTCTGATAAGGAGAATGGGAGTTTTGCAGCGCGCGGGTATCCTCAGCATAACAAGGTAAAGCGGCCAGTGAATTTTGCCAATCCGATCATAAGTCATCAAAGATATATTTAAACAATAAATTACTATCGTGTTACAATTTATTTATTTTACCTTTTTAAAATTAATAATTAAAATAGTTACCAATTTGAAATATTTGGGATCCCTTGTAAAATTAAGAGTGAATAAAAATTAAAAAAAAATACAGAGCAAAGGGAAAAAGTGTACACGAGTCTTTTCTTCTTTTGTGTGTGTGACTTGGAATTGTAAAAACAACTTTGTACGCACCATGTGACTTAAAATTGTGAAAGTAAAATTATGTAAGACCTTAAAATGTGAGGTAATGGAGGTGCAATATTGCTCCATTTTACAGCATTTAAAAAGCCAAAAATTAAAAAAAAAAAGAGAATTCAAGTATGACATATAAAAGTGAAAAAAATCAAGCAACAGCCATCATTTATATGTTTTATATCATTAACGTTTTCGCCAGCTGAAAAAATTTTTAAAAATTTTAAAAAATTTTTAACAATTGATTTTTGGAAATCATAATTTTTTTTTCTGCTGTTTATTTTGAATTTTGAGAAGCTTAATATTTTAAAATATTTGAAAAATATTTTCATCACTAACAATCTGTTTTTCAAGTAAAACTGGCAAGATAAAAAAAAACAAATATTCAACAATTTGTATTTTATATTTGTATTTTTCTTTTATTTATAATCTTTTATTTATTTATTCAAAATTAAAATTTTATTTGTGTGTAAATTATCAATTTTAACACATTTATTATTATTTTTTTAAATTATATTTTTAAATCATTTTTTGTAAATAAACTAATAAGCTTTATTTCACCTGGCAACAAATTTACCCCAGAATGTAAAATACTGTTTAATAGCAACTTGTTGTAATCTTCAACAGAGCCATTGGAAACAGAGCAAAATTGAGGATTTTCAAAATTTATGCTATGTTTTTTACAAAACCGTGATAAAAAATAACATTTCATCAAACGTGGCAAATGTGGGAATGAAGAAATTGCGGAGCTTAAACGGATCTGTCACGGAGCACACAGAAGACGGCAAAGAGCGCATGGCCGCCCAGAGCTGGCTATGTGCTCTGAAGAGTACAAGAAAGCCAAGCATAGGCTGGCGAAAGTTATCCGCCTCAGCAAGGCGCACTGTCTTCGGTCCCTAAGAGATGATATCAACAGCGACCCGTGTGGCCTAGGATATAAGGTTGTCATGGGCAAACTTAAGTCCGGATGTGACAACACGATGGATGAAGCAGCGACCAAAAGAATAATGGACGCTCTCTTTCCGGATCATCCAAACCAACAACACCCGGCTTTGGATGTCCCGAGGGAGCAAGTTCTGCTATTTAACGAGGGTCAATGAAAAATGGAAAAGCGCCAGGACCAGACAGATAACCGCGAAGCTCTTAAGGCGGCTGCAAAAGTAATTCCTGGTCTCCTCCTTGGCATATTTAATGCGTGCCTAGTGGCAGGCGTCATTCCAAGGGACTGGATAGTGGCCCGTCTGACTCTGATAAGCAAGGGAAAGGGTGAACCAGGATCTCCATCATCTTACTGACCATTGTGTATGTTAAATACCATTGGCAAGGTGATGGAGAGCGTGGTCAGAGGAAGATTGCGGCAGGCAATTAGGGAAGCGGGTGACCTTAGCGACGACCACCACGGTTTTCGTGAGTGCGTTCCACGATCGGTGCCATCGAGCAGGTCGTGAAGGTAGTTATGAGGACCAGACAAGTGCGGCCGGATATTAAACCGGACGTCTTGCTTGTCACGTTCGATATAATAAACGCATTCAACTCGGCTAAGTGGGACGATATGTTACACTCCCTTGAGCAGGTATTCAGAGTTCCGGATTATCTGAGAAATATACTCAGAGATTACCTCCGGGACCGATACCTGCGATGGGACACAATCGATGGCACAAGAGGTAAATTATTAAGCGCAGGCATAGCGCAGGGTTTAATTCTGGGCCCTGATCTGTGGAATGCCTTTTACGACGGCTTGCTAAAGATTGAGCTTCCGGATGGATGCTTCATGATCGGATACGTGGATGATGTTTTTTTTTTTTTTTTTTTTTTTTTTTGCATACGAGCAGGGTTGGCGTATGTAATTTTTACATACGCCTGGGTGAGAATGCGTTACGCATATCTAGGACCGGGCCCTAGATTTTTTTGGACTCCATGCTTAACATGTTTACCGACTACACTCACCCCCCCATTAAACATCCTGCGCCTATTACTCTCAAAACCGGAACCACCTTTTCAGGTATAACTTCAGTTTTGAGAAGCGCGGCCTAGATCATAAGATCTTCATCCTGCCTACAGAGCCTGTTTTCTTCATAATATTTGATTTTTCTTTTAAATATTATGATGAAAACAGGATCCTAGGCTTAACGTGGTGAAGAGTTTTAAATTTGTATATATTTACGAAAGTATTTTCATACTACGAATAGCGTCTATATACAGTTATGAAACTCTTACTCGAGCGGCGAACCCGCTTCTATATGAACGTATCTCTACTTACATATAGTCGCGAGATTTAAACCACTCGACCACCGCCTCGGTTAAATGGATGATGTTGCTGTAACCATAACAGCTCGAGAGACAGAGGACCATCACATTACCTTGGATGAGGTCATGCGCCTTATCAATAGCTGGATATCGACTTAGACTGGCAGTTCCAAAAACGGATATTGTCCTTCTGACCCGAAGAAGGGTTGATACCATATTCGGCGTCAGCTTTGATGACGGAGGTAATCCCCTTATGATCCAGACCAAACCATCGGTCAAATATTTGGGGTTCTTCTTGGATAACAAGTTGACCTACAATAGAAAATTCCAGCAGGCCTGTGAAAAGGCTGGCCGTGTGAAAAAGTCCCTCTCGTGGCTGATGACGAACATCGGCGGTCCCAGATCAGGGAAGAGGAGGCTGTTGATCACGATAGTCAACTACATCTTGCTCTACGGTACAGAGGTGTGGGCGGACAATGTCCGCATAAAAAAGTACTACAAGAAATTAAAGGCAGTACAGAGGCAGGGGGCACTTCGAATCGCTTGCTCGTACAAGACAGTATCAGAGCCAGCGATCCAGGTGTTGGCTAGGGTAATTCCCATCGATTTGCTTGCCTTGGAAAGGCAGGCGATCTATAACCGTGAGGAAGAAGAGCGCGACGTAGCTTTCGTTCGCGCTCGCTCCCACACAATGGAATGTTGACAGCTTAACAACTTGGAAAGCTGGATGAACCGTGATCATAAGAAGGTAGACTTCTACCTCACACAGTTCCTAACTGGTCACGGTTGTTTCCGCGATATGCTTTTCAAGTGGCGCAAGGTGACATCTCTAGAATGCTTGCATTGCCTGGGCGAGCCGGATACCGCTGAGCACACCTCACGGTGCCCCTGAAACAATTTAAATAAAAATTCAAATTACCTCCGGATATTTGTTTTTTAGTTGCTCAGAGTCACAAAAATCAAAAAATTTAAAAAATTCGTCTGGCGCTTTTTTTTTAGCTAAAAACTGTTTCATTTCGATATTATAATAAAAAATAATCGGAAAATAATAAATAAATTTTTATAAAAGTTGTTTTAAGTTATAAAAAATAATTTTTAAGGTAAAAAATCTTTTATAACATTAAATTTACTTTAAAAAATATAGTTTTACTAAAAAAAAGACCTAGAAACAGCAGGCAGCTCAGGGAAGCCCAGGGCATCTCAAAATCGAAATTTTAAGAAAAATTATAATTTTAATATAAAAATTAATTAACTAATTAATTAACGAAAATTAAATCATTAACGCCGGAGCGGACAGTTTTGCAAGTGAGCAAAAATAAATATATACCTTATAGATACGTGGCTAAAAAGTTCATCTTAATAGTAAAATTTCACGCTCTTTCAGAATCTGACATTAGTTTTGATCTACATTTAAGGAAATATACCCTAAAAAGAGGGGGGAAAGGAGTAGATCAGGCATGACTAGGAAATGTTTAGAAAAATCAATGAAAAAAGTATCAAATTTTATTGAAAAATGCTTTAACATAATATTTGTTATGTAAATTTAATTAATCTTTGTATACATTGCATTGTGGTCTCATTCATTTTGATCCTACTTACAACCCTTAAAATGTGCCATGTGGATAAGGGTAGATACAAAAAAATTAAAATAAAACTTTTTATAATTAAAATTATATTCTTAAGTAGAATTGGCTACTAATTTCAAATTTAAAGTCAGTTATTTCCTCCTTCGATGAATGGAGGTCAGAAGGAGTCGTCCCGGAAACGCTGCGCAGTACCGCGAACTGGTACAGTGTGGCAGAGTACGTATGGGCGACACTGAATAAAAAAAAGGAGGAAGGTTTCCTCTCGTAGGAAACTCTCCTCCTTTATTGACAGGGTATGGCGAAGAACTGCCTTGGATGCATTGTTTCCGGACCTAAGTAACACCTAAACAGGGAGTCCCGGTCCGGATTTTATGATATTGTCATAAATGCAGGAGGGTGGGGAGTTTAGTGGGTATTACCCTAAATTTGAGGTTGAGTCCCACATAACCTTACAGTACGCGGTGTATGGCATGCGTAAAAGCATTTTTTTCGTCCTACGAAAAAGTCCAAAAAAAAAAAATAAAAATAAAATAATCTAGTATAATTTGACCTCAACCAGAATGATGATTCTCACTTATATCTAATATGATTTTCAATAAACTGAATAAAAGTATTCAATTTAGCTGGTTTAGAATCTCGCTTAACAGTTATTTCATTGGCAACTTACTCTGAGGGGCTGATAGATGTAGTAGTAACAGGGTCAATTGTATATGATCTAACATTAATAATTTTTAAAAATTCTTCAAAATGCATCTTAGCATCTTTATTTAATAATTAAACACCATGATAAACTAGTATATCATCCCATCTATTGACTGAACGCTTTAGAAATTTAAAAAAAAAAACGGATCGGATCATGATTAATACACTTGACTTTTTCGCCCATTATTTATAAAGTAAATATTAATGAGAATTTCTCGACAAAGAGGGCAAATAAATAAAAAAAAAGATACAAATTTTTTACATGTTACGTTCCGCGTGTCTTATCAAACTAAAAAATATTTTATGTATTAAATTATTGAGATGACCATTATTTACAATATTAAAAAAATATATCATACCATAAAAATAAAAAAATTAAATATATTGGTATTGGTATTTGTTTAACCTCCATCTTAAACTTCCATACGGATGTTGTGACAAAGGTCACCAACAACTGCCCATGCTATCACACCCTGCACTATTTAATTTTTACTATCTAATTTTCTATTTATTTATCTATTTTAATGGGTTGAGGATGTGAAAGTGCTTTGTGGCAATTATTAGTGGAGTATTGTTGTATAATTGAGTGTCAGTGTAGCTGGTATTAGCGTTGAACCTATGTTCCAAGAGGTACGCGACCTCTCCCAAACCCCTTGCCGGCTTATAGTGCCCTAGAAGCACTTCGTACCGCGTTAACCACATAATGTTAATTTTTTTTTTTTTTTAAACATTTGGTGGATTCCTTAATTCTAGCACCCACGGAAGAAGAACATCAAGCATTTTTCGCTAAGAAAAAAACTTGATGCTGATATAGCCGGGAATCGAACCGCGAACCTTCAGGTCCGATACCCTAACCACAGAGCTACCGCGGCTCTTAAAATTAAATACATACATTATTTATAAAAACATGATAAAATATACATTATTTGAGATTATATAACATACAACGAAATGTTCTTGGTCATTGTTATAATACACACTTATAAAAGAGAAGAACTATATTATTGTACAACAGTATTCCCCCATGTATACGTGACATACATTCCTACAATCGTTTTAAGAGGAGTATCAGACAATATCTTTTCAGATCAGATCTTACTTGAAATATATTGCTTGACACACTAATACTATTTTTTTACTACATGATTTGACTAATTGATTATTTAATTGATTATTTATTTAATTGACTTATTTTGACTGTCTGACCATTTCACTCATATTGACTGCTTGTTTTGACATGATTGTTGTATATTTTATTTAAGGTTTAACATATTCTTTGTTATTATATTAGTTTTCAAATTTATAATGTATTTATTAATAAGCTATTTAGCATTTCATTTGAAATGTATATATGTATATAATATTGAATTATTGAAATTTGATTGACCCGTCGTGTGGGCCGGATGACAATTTGGTGGATTTTTACCACTATGGTTGCTTACCGTCTCGCGATATTCTAGCCCGTCGTGAGACAGGGGGAAAACTAATCTTGAAGTCACGTCTAAATGATCCAAAGACCCCCCATAAGTTCGTTCCAGAATAATGCCCTCAGCCAGAATCCTCAGGAACACATGACAGCTTTCTGCGGCACTTATTTGAGTGCACGATGGTACAAGTACCTAATTAAGAAGCGAAGGTACAGAGCCCTGTTTATAAGGGCGGCCTAGATGTTCTCAGAGAGCTTGTCTACTGTTGCGGAATATTCTGGCCGCACCTTCACACATTACTAAACCAGAAAAAACAACCTGCAGTCATGATTAAGCGGCGACTACCTTTAATCAGCTACGTCGCTGTGCTCGAGGTGGGATTCTCCCATGCTAGGAGCCAACACGTCAGGTCTAAGGCAACCCTGTATGTGGCCTAATTAGCCCTTAGATTGGAGAAAACCTTGGAGCCCCTTTAATGTGCCTCTTCCTCAAGGATAGTTTTAGGATAGCAGTCTGTGGCTGCATGCTTGTCAAGAATGCTCGAGGGAAAGACAAGGCATAAAACCCGGTTTATAGGGCAGCCTCAGTTATTCCAGAACCGCTTATAGCGTAACTATGAGCAGTCTGCGGCATTCTTAACATGGACGCATGGGATACAGCATAGAACATGTCCCTAGAGAAATGCAAGGCATGAGACCCGATTTATAGGGCAGCCTCAGTTGTTCCAGAGAGCTATATCCTACATCCTTGATTCTAGTTCAACCTTGAAAAAAAGGCGGCCTGAACCACCCTCCTCCTTCCTCAGCCTTATGAGGCTCCGGGCTTTGGACCGGTTTAGCGGAGTTTTTATTATTATTATTATTATTTTTTTTTTTTTTTTTTTTTTTTTGCTTGCCCCAAACTGGAACTCTGTTTTCAGGTATAATTTCAGTTTGGGACGCGCAGCCCAGGCAACTGGCCGCTGCCTTCCCCCAGCCTAGTGACAGAAGAGCTATCTTACGATAGAAAGCCCTCCTCCTTTTTCTTCAACAAGGTGGCCCTTACGTACTCTGCTACTTTGTTCCAATTTTCAGAACTCCGTAGCATTTCCGGGACCATCGTCTCTGGCCTCCAAATCGGGAAGGGCGGGCGCCCTTCCACGTAGCGCACACATCCGAAGAAATTGTGCTCCACTGAATCCTTCTCGCCTGGGCAGTACAAGCACTCCTCTGTTGCCACCTTATGCCAATGTTTCAACATTGCACGGAAGTAATCGTGTCCTGTTAAAAATTGGGTGAGGTAAAAATCCACCTCCCGATGTTGTCGTCCAGTCCATGCCTGCAGATCTGAAATCAGTGTGCGCCTCCATCGAGCATTTTCCTCTTCGTCTTTTTTCCATCGTTTCTGCCATTTTTCCATGCAGCTGGAGCTTCTTCGCGGTCCTTTAAACTATCGTAAATGTATTTCCGCTCCAACGCTAGCAGGTCGATGGGTATGCTACTGCCTGGATCGCCTCGAGCGATACCGTATAGTACGCGCAGGCGATCCTCAGGGCCGCTTGCCGCTTCACAGACGATATTTTATGTCTATAGTTGGCAAATTTGGTGATATACGCCCAGATCTCAGATCCATAAAGCATGACAGAGTTGACAACGGACATCAACAATCTTCGCTTCCCGGGTTTGGGCCCTCCTATGTTGGCCATGAGCCTTGACAAGGAGGATGCGACCGACGCGGCCTTCTCACTTGACCTCTGAAATTGTTCCCAGAAGTTCAGCTTGTTATCAAGCAGAACTCCCAGGTACTTAACCGATGTCTTGGCCTGGATCGTGTGAGGGTTTCCACCATCATCGACATTTACATCGATGTCCGTGGAAATTGTTGTTTGACGGGTCAGTAGGTAGATAGTTAGCAGTACGATCTCCATTTTTGGGATCGCGAGCTGGAGCCCGTGCTCGCCCATTCAGAGGTTGATCTGTTTCATGACTAGATTCAACCTCTCCTGGATTACCTGCATGTCCCTACCGGTGATGGTCAGGGCCACGTCATCCGCGTACCCAATCAGGGAAGCTCCTTTTGGAGGTGAACGCGCAACAAGCCATAGTAAAAGGCATTCCACAGGTCCGGTCCGAGAACCGAACTTAGGGCAATGCTCGCACTCAAAACCCTCTGTCGCCTGCCATCGAGCGTCTCCTACAGCAGTCTCCAGTCCCGTAGGTAGTCCCTTAGTACGTTACCCAGATACCTATGTATCCGGAAATCCTACTCGAGAGACCAGATCATGCCATCCCACCTGGCCGAATTGAAAGCGTTTTTGACATCCAGCGTTACAAGAAGGACGAAGAGAAACAGAAAAAGTTCTAGTAGAAGTATCAGGAAGAGGCAGGGGCTTCATGTGGATTAGAAGTAAAACTATAACTTACGTGAACTGCTACCTTACGCCGACCAAACCTACACTGGTGTATTATACGAATTTAAAAGGCATAGAAGACTTTGCGAGAGATGCGGGTAATTAAATTAATTTAATTAATTAAATATGATCGTTGCAGGCGATTTTAACGCCAAAGCTGTTGACTGAAAGGACCAAAGGGGCGTCAACCTTTTAAATGGTATCCAGGCAGGGACTCGTAGTCTTGAATAACACCACTAAGTTAAGAAGTGCCGGTTACAACGAGAAGATAATTGACGTGTCTTGTCCATCTGAAGGCCTGACACAAGAGTCAATAACTGGCACGTCATGGAAGATTTCACAGCGAGTAACCATGAGTATATTTCGTTTGAAATCTATTACGAACAACAGAACTCTGTCGTCAGTTATCGTTTATCAGTTTCTTATAATACTCCAGTATAGGTCCGGTCATCATAAGGTAAAAGCTCACGTAAGTTATAGTTTTACTTCTAACCCACGCGAAGCCCTGCCTCTTCCTGATGCTTCTACTAAAATTTTTTCTGGATTATCGATCCAAATAGCTGCTGTTCCGAGTTCGTTGTCGAACCGTTTAGCTAGATTTGGGTAGTACCCCCTGGGTACTGTTCGCTGATGATTCAAAGGTCTTCCTTGTCCTCCCTCTGAATTTGATACATGAGCTGGTTTGCTGTCCAGACTCTGTGCATGTTTTCTTGGGCCACATTGATCATTTTGATCAAGGTGGACCTGTGATCGCTTTTTGGAACTCAGCGCATTTCCTGGAATCTGGGAAGTTTTTGAGCGGGTAAGCGGATGACGTGGCCCTGACCATCACCAGCAGGGACAAGCAAGTGATCCAGGAGAGTTTGAATCTAGTCATGAGACAGATCAAGCTCTGGATGGGCCAGCACGGGCATTTCGTACTATGTTATATAATCTCAAATAATGTATATTTTATTAAGTTACAAATAATGTACATATTTAATTATTTTAATTATATGGTATGATATATTTTTTAAAAATTCAATAAATAAAAGATTTTTTAGTTTGATAAGGCGTGTGGTAAACACGCGAAACGTAATATGTAAAAAAATTTGTATCTTTTTTTTATTTATTTGCCCTCTTTGTCGAGAAATTCTAATTAATATTTACTATATAAATAATGCGCGAAAAAGTCAAGTATATTAATCTTGATCAGATCCATTTTTTTTTTTTTGAAATTTCTAAAGCGTTCAGTCAATAGATGGGATTATATACTAGTTTATCATGGTGTTTAATTATTAAATAACGATTCTGAGATGCATTTCGAAGAATTTGTAAATAATATTAATGTTAGATCAAATACAATTGATCCTGTTCCTACTACATCTAGCATCCCCTCAGAGCAAGTCGGCAACGAAATAATTGTTAAGCGAGATTGAGCCAGCTAAATTAAACACTTTTATTCAGTTTATTTAAAATCTTCCCCAATAGCATTATGGCATAAATATGCTTACAATATTATATCAATTTATGTTGAGGCAAACAGCAAATTTACATCAAAGTGCGTCCTCATATGACGTAAATTTGACATCAAGTAGGTTAGATGTTTTCAAATTAAATACAATTTTACAAAAACATAAGATTTTATTATGGAATAAAGTTCTTGATGGAATATTGTATTCATATTTTTGATATGTTTTTTTTAAATGCAATTTTAATTTTAAGTAAATATGATATAATTTTTGTGTTTTGTAAATAATAATTTAAAAAAAGGACCTAAAAATATATTCAATTTACAATAAAATTTTAAAGAATTAATAAGTACATGTCTCCGCATTTTAAATTTTGGTGTTGCCGAACCTTATATTTATTTATATAGTAAATAATAATATCGATTAATATTTAATATATAATTTATATAATTAATAATAATATATTGACAATAAATTCAAAGCAAGGTGTATCCTCATGTGTTTAAAATTCTTACGTTCATTCAAACAATATAACAGCAATATAATGTCAACATTCATTTCATTATTATTGATGCAATATTGACGTAATTAATTGTAAGGAAGTTGCTGTAAAATTGAGTAAATTATGTTTTGTTGCTGTTGGATTGCAGAGAAATTGTTCTCAACAATTTTGGAGCAATCGATGCACCGGTATTGAAATTCAAGAAATGCTATTGGGGATATTAGAAATAAGTGAGAATCATCATTCTGGTTGAGGTCAAATTATTTTAGATGCTGGACATATGAAGGAGTCTCAGTTTTTTTATTTTATTAAATGTTATTTTTTGCCACATTTTATTAAATGTTATATTTTGTCACGGTTTTGTTAAAAAACATAGCAGAATTCCTGTAAATCCTAAATTTTGCTCTGTTTCCAATGGCTTTGCTGAAGATTACAACAAGTTGTCATTAAACAGTATTTTATATTCTGGCGTAAATTTGTTGTCAGGTTTATCAGAGCTGTTGACAAGCTGGAGAAAATATGAGTTTGTATTCGTTTCTGATATGGAGCAAATGTTTAGATAAATCCTTCTCCAGCCTGACGATCAAAGATTCCAACAAATACTATGGCGTTATAGTTTAGATGATGTTACTAAAGCATATTCTCTTCAATATGTTATCTATGGTATGGTAGTCAGTCTATTTTTGACAATTAGGGTCTGGAGACAGCTCGCGATTGATGAAGGCTCAAAATATCCTCTGGCTGTGCAAGTATTGAAGGAGGAAACTTACATAGATGATACACTTTCTGAAGGACACTCGTTATCAGAAGCCTTAAATTAACAAAAAGACTTTATAGGTATCATAGGTGGTATAAACTTATATAAATGGTTCATAAATGACAAAAAATTACTAAATTTCCCTCGTTCAATAATCGCAGAGTCAGTGGACTCATTTTTCGTAGCATAATAAAACAAAAAGTAGTATCATCAATAGCGAAATTATAGCCCCTATAATCATAACTGCTAAAGCGTTCATTTAAAAGCTTTGGCTTGCAAAACTCGACTGAAAGGATTTATGAACCAAGTTTTGTTGAACAAAAAATACCTACAAAAAAAAGGTATAATATAAGTTATTGTTATAATATAATTTATTGTTTTAATATAAGTTAATTCAGCAAATGATACAGAACTGGTGGAAACGCTGGTCCAGTGATTATTTACTCTCCTTACAAGCGAGACAAAAGGGGAAATTGGCACAAAGAAAAATTGTTGTCAATGATATATGTGACATTGTGTTGATAACCGATGAGACAGTGCCCGCGAAGTGGCCGTAAAGAAAGATAATAAATGGATGAGGCTAAAAAATGCATGCCCTAAATCACAGTTTACCATCTTCAGCTTCGCCTCGGAGTGTAATTTACGTGCACTTTGGGCCATTCTTTATTTTTTTCGCCATGTGCTATCATTTAATATTTTATAATTTAATTTTTTTAAATATTGGACTTAAATAAAGTTTATAAAAAAAAAAAAAAAAAAAAAAAATTATGTGAAAAAAAAGCTATAAAAATTTAATACCAAAATCTTTATTTATTTCAAATTAATACCTTCTTTGAGAAATATAAATCCTACCGATCCATTCAAATAATTTTGATTTTCGTTGGCCATTTCATGAATTAGGAAAGAATTTTTTTCTAGTTCATAAACAGTGCAATTTCACTAACAAGGTAAAATTATTACTACTATATGTATTTGAAAATTTGTTTGTGTGTGTGTGTGTGTGTGAGTGAGTCTGTGTGAATAAAACCCGTGTTAAATGAAAAAAAAAGAATTGCGAGTGATATAAACTATGATTTTAAGATTCAGCTACCGTACTTTTGAAGATATTTAATTTTTACTATATTTAGGGAAACTAAACTTTTATAGAAATTTAGTTAAAAACTGCAATATCAAATAAGTATGAAAAAAGTTTACTATAAAAATTGGTTTTTTTTTATTTGGCACTAATTGTTACGTAGTCAGTTAAATTATTATTAAAAACGGGTGTTCCTTTAAAATTAATAACATTTTTCTGGAAACATTTAAAAAATAAACCTGGGAAATAATTTTAGAAGAGTACTAAATAAACTTTTAATTTAATTTAGCAGTTAATTTATTAGTATAAATAAGTTGCTTTAAAAGTAAACATGTAATTAATAATTATGCTATGTTAATTCATTAATTGTGATTAACTTGAAAATGAAAATGTAATTTCTGAAACTCCTCGTTTATAATAAATGTTTAAAATTTTAAATAAAAGGATAATAAATTATAAATTTTATTTTTTAATTATCATTGTGTAATTATTGAATTATTGAATTAGGATAACTAGATTCTTTAGTATTCAGGTAATAAAAACATGCATGAAAACATGATTGGGGTATTATAAATTTATTTTTTCACAAAATATTTCATCAAGATTATCTTAAACAAATAACTATGAAAGGCCTTCTAAAACACTAGATTTTGTAGAAAAAGCCAGCTTACTGACAAAATCTTTTTATATTAACAAATTTGATGAAAGTTTTGAAAACCAGCTTATATATTACTTATAAGTTCCATCCTTGAAATTATGAAACATAGAAATTGACAAATAATAACGAATGGACTTGTAACCACATCAAAATTAACTTGTTTAAAAGTAGTTTTCCTAAACGCAACCTCATTAACAAAAAATCACTGGGATTTCAGTCACTATCTTACTAATAACAACTCCTATCATCTATTTAGCATTGCTGAGACTAAATTTTGTCCGAAATTAATGATAGTTCTATAAGTGTACCAGGTTACAGTGTAAAAAGGCAAGACTGAAACACTCGTGGTGGTGGCATTTTCGTATACATCAAAGAGAATCTGAAGGCAAAAATACTCTGCTCTTCAAAAACTCAGCAAACCGGTAAGCCTCTTAAGTTCGAATATCTTTATTGCTTTAAATAAATAAAATGAGACGATGTCTTCCAGCAAAAATATTTTTATTTATAAAAATATATATAATATTTGTCAATATTTCGGAGTTATTTCACTCCATCATCAGGACTAAAAAATAAAATGTACATTATTACTAATATAACAAAAAATATTTACAAAAAATTTTTACCATATAGTCTTAAAAATTAGATGTTTTTATACATAATAAATAAATACTTGTATGCACATTGATGAGTATGCACTGACTATTTTGTTTACATTTTTATGTACATTAGGATGTATAGGTTTTATACATGTGTAAGATATATTCTTACAAGTCAATATTAATCAATAATACTCAATACTGTAGACATCTATGATTAATTCTAAATACTAATTATCACATATAACAAATTATTGCAGAACACTAACTTATCATGATATGTTATTACTTTCTAATAAATAGATAAGTTTACAATAAGCTGGATGTACTTTGTTAGACTCTTCTTGTTTATTTAACCCATTTTTTTGCCTTTTTATATGAAATGATTCTGAAAAGATTCTTTTGTGATAATGCTGTTCAGTATCTAAAACTTTAACACCTTTCATAAAAGCAGCACAACTGTTGCTTCTCATAAAAACTCTTATTACAGTAAAGTTGAAGAACTGTTAAGTGATGCATTAACATACAAGGTTGTTAAGCGTAATCCGATTGATAAATTAAGAAAATTAAACTCTAATTTTTTAAAAAAATGGAATGAAAAGAAATTCCTTGATAAAGTTTATCATAATAACTACTTATCCCAAAATGATAAAATATTAGCAAGATTTTATGGTCTTATAAAGTTACATAAAGAGGGATTTCCTGTGAGACCTGTAGTTCCCATTATTGGAACACCCACTTATTTTCTGGCTAAATTTTTAAATAAGATCTTCACAGAAAGTTTTCAAAAGCCTAATTCATACATTACTAATAGTGAAATGTTAATTCATAAAATTAAAGATATTATCATTCCTGATGATTACGTTATGATTTCTTTGGATGTTAAGGCATTATACACTAATTTTCCTCTAGATTTAATTAAAACTAGTATTAGAAAAAGATTTGCAGACCTAAAAAAAGTTATCCCTAAAAACATGCTACTTAGAGACATATTAAACGCTGTTGAGTTACTTTATAACAATACATATTTTTCATTCAATGGTAAATTTTATAAGCAAACTTTTGGAACCCCTATGGGGTCTCCTGTCTCTCCTATTTTAGCTGATATTGTCATGGCAGATTTGGAAGAAAAATGTTTAAAAAAATTAAATTATAGTCCTATTTTTTACTTTAGGTATGTTGATGACATCTTAACTTGTATACCTAAAGAAAAAATTGATTATACCTTAAAAATATTCAACTCATACAATAGTCATTTAAAATTTACTCATGAACTTGAGAATAATAAATGTATAAACTTTCTTGAATTAACCTTGATTAACAACAATAGCAAATATTATATAACTGGTTTAGAAAAAACACTTCTTCAAATAGATTTTTAAACTTTAATTCTTGCCATACTAAAGCTCAAAAAGTAGCCATGGTCTTTACATTAGTTGACAAAGTATATAAACTGTCTGATAAGAGTTTTATAAAGAAAATTTAATTAAAATCAAATCATTCTTACTAAGCAATGCTTATCCGCATAAATTCATTGATTATTACATCAAAAAAAGACTTGATTCTTTGCATTATAAGGAAATGAACTGTAATGATACAGCTATTATAGAACTTAATAATATAAATAAGAATAAAATGAATTTATGTATTCCTCAAAGTAATAACAACTTATTTTATATAATTAAAAGAGCTTTTGGACCATATAATGTTAATGTAATACCTAAGCCTAATTACTTGTTAAATAACTTAATTATAAGAGGCAAAGATCAGCTAAATAAGTTCCAACAAACGCACAAAGTTTATCAAATAGAATGCAAAGATTGTGATGCCACTTATGTAGGTGAAACAAAAAGAGAATTAGGTATCAGAATCAGTGAACATTTTGATAACTGGAAACTAGATTCTGATAAACATAGTGTTGTTACTGAGCATAGAAAAATAGGCCATAGGTTTAATTGGAAAGGTGTTAAAGTTTTAGATACTGAACAGCATTATCACAAAAGAATCTTTTCAGAATCATGTCATATATAAAGGCAAAAAAATGGGTTAAATAAACAAGAAGAGTCTAACAAAGTACATCCAGCTTATTGTAAACTTATCTATTTATTAGAAAGTAATAACATATCATGATAAGTTAGTGTTCTGCAATAATTTGTTATATGTGATAATTAGTATTTAGAATTAATCATAGATGTCTACAGTATTGAGTATTATTGATTAATATTGACTTGTAAGAATATATCTTACACGTGTATAAAACCTATACATCCTAATGTACATAAAAATGTAAACAAAATAGTCAGTGCATACTCATCAATGTGCATACAAGTATTTATTTATTATGTATAAAAACATCTAATTTTTAAGACTATATGGTAAAAATTTTTTGTAAATATTTTTTGTTATATTAGTAATAATGTACATTTTATTTTTTAGTCCTGATGATGGAGTGAAATAACTCCGAAATATTGACAAATATTATATATATTTTTATAAATAAAAATATTTTTGCTGGAAGACATCGTCTCATTTTATTTATTTATTCCAAATATGTCGAGCGTTAAAAATTCAATCTTTATTGCTTTGTTTGGAAAGGTAACCCTACTCCAAGGCTAGTTGGCCTTGTTTATTATCCACCTAACGTCCCATCAGGTCTTAAAATAACTTCGTTCAACTGCTCGATTCTTACTGTTTCATCCGTAAAATTGTTATTGGTGACTGTAATTCCTATATGCTTATAAAATATGAACCTCTTGTATTGTCTTAAAACCATCAGACCTTGTTCTTTACAACTACTACGCAAAAGACTAGTGGAATCACTTGTAGTTCCTGACTTAGATTATTGTAATTTAATTCACTCTAACAGCTCTAACGAACTTATCACTTAGCTGCAAAGGTTTTCTAATTCTTGTATCTGATACATATTCGGAATAAGCAGGTATGAACATATTACCCCGTACAGGATACAACTGGGCTTGATGACTAATTCAGCATTTACTGAGTACCTTGCATCCTTAGTTATGTATAGACTGGTAAGAATAAAAGAACCCCCGTTCCTCTTACCTCTATTTAACTAACCTATTTTAAGCTAGTAACTAACCTAATTATCCCTTCTTACGTCTTGGGCTATACAGCAATCGTGCTCACACTAGTGCTAAAGTTTTATGCCCCTTATCCAAAAGAAGAGAATTCCTCAAATCGCAGTTTACCAACCTCGGCTTCACTTCGGATGGTAATTTACGTATGATTTGGGCCATTTTTTACTATTATGGATACAGGCTCTTAACCCATTAAGTCCGAAGACCTTTTTTACGTGTCGATTTGTAAACCGCTTCAAAAAATATATTAAATACTAGAAATTATAAATAAAATGATGGTCCCTTAAGTAAAAAGAGTTGCTTTTTAAGAATCTGAGGTCAGATTTTCGATTTAGACTTCTGGAAAGTCAGTACAGCGGGTCAAAGTTGGCCAAAATTATAAAAAAAAACGTTACGTAAAAGACCTGATTATTATGTTATAAAATGCTGTAATTTTACAAAAAACCGATACATTTCCATTTATTTAATGTTTAGAACTTACATTTTCACCACAAGAAAAAAATTTAATTTTGGAAAGTGAAAATATAATTTTTCATTCGCATCCAGAGTTCATATAAAAGTATCTTATACTTACTCGTATATTATCTTTAATTTTAACATTATTAACTTTTTCCAACAAATTTTCCTCAAAATTTTACATCCACCATTTTGGAAATTTTTTCTCGCGTTGAAAATATAAGTTTTAAACATTAAATAAATAAAAATGTAGTGGTTTTTAATAAAATTACAGCGTTTTGTAACATAATAATTAGGGCTTTTACGAAACGTTTTTTTTATAATTTTGGCCAACTTTGACCCGCTGCACTGACTTTCCAGAAGTCTAAATCGAAAATCTGACCTCGGATTCTTAAAAAGCAACTCTTTTTACTTAAGGGATTATCATTATATTTATAATTTTTAGTATTTAATATATTTTTTGAAGCGATTTACAAATCGACACGTAAAATAGGCCTTCGGACTTAATGGGTTAATATACTATTTCGTTAGATTTTCTATATAATTGTTTCATACCATTTCTTTTATATTCATTTACTATATTAATTAGCGATACAATATTTTCAGATATTTTGGAAACTATAAAAGAGCTTGTATATTTAGTAATCGATCGAGTTATAAAACGTTTTTATTTTCCGTTGGAGCCTTATAAAATTTCAACTTTTTGGTTCCAAAACTGAAAAACGAAGCGGTCAAAATTCCTTAGATTTGACAGGCTGATTCTTTAGATTTTCAGACATTTCGTATATTTTTATCAATCCGTAGTCAACGTCCTTAATTAGATAACACTGCGTAAACTGCAAGGTAGAACTTTACTATAGTTCACATGCTCCATGGATTTAGGTTGTGTAAACACAAACTGGTTATAAGTTTAATTTTATTTAATTAATTTCAAACATTTAAAACAATTAAATTATTATTATTCTAAGTCTCATTAATTCATGTTAATATTATTCTAACTTTTCTTTTTCTTTTCTTTTTCTTATTTCTTTCTCCCCCCTCTTAAATCGGATAAATTTGACCCTTTTTTTAAACCGGATAAATTTGACCACCACGACATTAATTTTTAAGTTTTTCTGGTACCTTTTCTATAAGCGTAGTCCATGTTAGTAGTTAATTAGGCATCAATGACGCAAAAGTTTTGTTACTACCGTGGTTACTAAAACGCGTGCTAGGTATATTCTAAAGATTGGCATGAGTTGCATATATTTACGCTAATGTCTAAAGCATTTTACCTACACTGTTTACGATATTCTTTTTCTGCCTAAATAAATAACGAGTGAAAAAAATAAAATTCTGGCCGTCCTTGGTATTGCGTCCATACTTAAATCGTGACACTCGTTACACTCGTTATTTATCTAGGCAGGAAAAAAATTTTTACAGAGTTTTTACAGATAAAAAACATATGTTTGCAATACCTTGTGTATTTTCTATTTCTTTACATAAATATGATATTTAATGAAAGATTTCGAAAAATTACAATAAAATGAACGCAAAAAAATTTGTTGCTTAATTATTACATATGGGCGATTATTTCTCAAGCCACTCCCCTCTGTCCAAAAATAATAACAACTTGAAAAGATTTTGGTTTTCTAAAATTAACTGGAAAAGGGTTTTTTTTTTATTTTCATTGGCCTTTTCAACTCTGTAAATCAACTGTGTCCATTTTAGGCATTAACCATTAGGTGGCATGTCCAAATTTTAAAATAAGAAAAATTGAAATAAAAGTAGATAAACAGTAAGTTTAAATTTTTTCTTAACAGTTGTTATTTAATAAAATAAAAAAAATGAGACCATTGGCGTAGTAAGCAGTTGATTCCTTAAAATATTTTGTAGGTTCTATGTAGTGTTTAAAAACGTCAACTTTGGCTGTTGATATCCCTGAACCTACATATCGATAATAAAAAAGTTTCAGTGAAAAATGGTGATTTAACACATATTAAGTGCGCTGAATGACAGGGGATTTGATCGAGTAGCTTCGGATTTAGCAATTTTTGGTCATTAATTCTCTTTAAAAAATGGCTCAAGATTTGTCTCAGAATCGCCCTTTAAAACAGAAAATTTACAGAATTGGAAAGGCCAATAAGAATAAAAAACTATACCCTTTTCCAGGCAATTTGAGAAAACCAAAATCTTTTAAACTGCTACAAAAAGCTTTCGTCAATTATTTTTAAGATTTTTAAAAAAACAGTCAGGATTAAGTTTTTTTTGGCCCAAACTACAAACTTGCTAAAATCACATTACTTTAGAATAATTAATTGACTTTGTAAAATAAGAGTGTAATATTTTGTACTAAAATTGAATTTTGAACTAGAATCGGGAATGTTGGATATGGCTTCTGAATTATCAGAGGCTGCTCTATTAACGGGTCTATGCCCTGTAATTCTTATTGGGACAGTTTCTGGATGCTCTGCACCCTGGTGCATTCTTTCAACAAGAATGCCGCAGAATGCTACCCTTATGAATCCTCCAGGAATCAGCAATCAAAGGTGACCCGAACGGGTCTCCCAATTCAAGTGCTACTCAAGCCACTTACGGGTCCTGCTTTAGCAGTGGTCCTAAGTATCAGCTCTTAGTATGGAGATTTCCTGTCTAGAGCACAGCGGCATACACGCTAAGCGTTAGCTGCGGGTCCGCCATATCATTTAATTGATGGTTATGACCATAGTGTAAAGGTGCGGCTGAAGGACTCAGAGATGCTGGATGAAGCTTTCTAAGAACATCTGTGCCACCCTTATAAACAGGGTTTGTGCCATCGTTTCTAAATAAGGTACTTCGTACCATCGTGCACTTTTAACGGAGAGCAACAGAAAGCTGTCTAAAAGTACTTTCGAGAAATTTGGCTGGGGGAGTCTGCTTTGGGGGGGACTTAAAGAGGATCCCTGGATCTTTTGGCGGTAATCCCTAATTGGATTCCTTCCCTGTCTCTTGAAGGGCATTTGCGATATCGCGAGATGGTAGCAATCACGGAGGCGAGAGTCCGTCCAAACTGTTATACTACGGTCGAAACCCTGTTATATGGCAAGTGCAGGTAGGGCAAAATATCGTAAAATGTTATCAGTCATAGTGGTGGAATCCATCGAACTGCAAGACCGAAATTGGACATCACTGTAGGAATGTCTGGAACCATGGTGACGGCTGACCCGGTCTGCCCAGCCTATCGACAACGTGAAGCAAGCATATTCTGTAGAAGGGGGGTATCCACAAGGTTGGATGCCCCCTCATGAGGGGGTAATCTCATGCCTAGTGCAGGACTTCAGGGCACATGGGGCCCCCTGATTTATGTGGTAAATGTTCTGTCCTCCCCCTTCTCTCATATAAGGCGGCTCTGTTTGGGGGTGACGACCCTTTCGACTTTCGTGTGGGATCCAAAATTGATAATCCTAAAAAACAAACCACTACTAACAAAAACCCTGATGGGAATCCTAAAAAACAACCACTGATTCAGTAAATACTCCTTCTATTAAACCATAATGAGAAAACAGAATGGGACTGATAAAGAAAAAGCGGCAACTGGGACCCAATCTGGGACATCAGGTGGAAGTAACTCAAAACTAGCCGATATCTTTTATAAGAAATCGGCGACCTATACTGGGAAAAAAAACAGGTGGAAGTAATCAAAAGGAACATCTCCGGGTGGAACAAGCGCAAATAAAAGATCCGGGGATAAAAAGAAAAAGGCAAGGTTAGCTAAAATAGCTAAAAAAAGGGAAACCCTGGAATATGAGACTCCTTCTCCCAGATCTGCGGAGTCAAGAGAAGTAGAAGTGGGGAAGACACTTTTCCCAATTTTGAGAACCATAAGAAAAGGAATACGGGATCACCGAAGGCAAAGGGGAACTATAAGCAGGCTCTTGAGAATGGCAACTTTAATGGGATCGTGGTTAGAGGATACCCAGACCCTTTAACTTATATAAATGAAGAAAGGAGAGAGCTTATCCAAGAATCGATCTTGAATTACATACTTTAGGACGAGCTTGGGGAAGCTCCCAACTGTTTAAATTACTGGATTGCCCATGGCTACCTGAAGGTAAAACATCAGGCGGACAATGACAAGAAGTGGATCGAAGATAGAATAGCTGATTTGAAGCCGTGGGAGGGAGTTATTTGTCGCTGACATAAATACTTTCCCCAAACACGCTAAGGTCACTATCTATGCATAGGCAACATAAATGGACCAGACACTCTGAAAATTCTGGCCCGACAAAACGGTACATTAAAGACAGATTTCAGGCTTGATGTCTGGCTAGATCATAGTTTGATCTAGATAGATCCCAGATGTCTGGCTAGATCATAGAGTTCAGACCGATTCAAATTCCACAGGGGCCAAACTTGATGGTCGTCAGTATGCCAGAACAGCTGGCCAAAGCAAATTCCATAGGGGCCGAACTTGATGGTCGTCAGTATTCCAGAACAGCAGGTCGAAGTCCTTAAAGGACCGGACCTCAAACCTCCCATTGGATTAGGTAGGGCTGGGCTTACCATTCTCCATAAGGAAAAGAAGACCTTGCTAGAGGAGACTGACGTCGATACAACTTTGACCTCAGATGAGATGACAATAGTGAAGGTGATGCTCGCAATGGAGACTACACTATTGGGAAAAACCCGGGAAATCGGGATGCTAAGCTGGACCCTACTGAGGAAGGAGGGAAAGTTGTTTAAATGGCGGACCGGAATCTCAATGATAATGGGACCGAGACTACGGGTAGAGGGATCAATATACATAGCCCTATGGCTACCGCAAAGATTCCCTTTGCCCAGATTAACTTGCAACACTGTAAAGCAGTAAGTGCACAGTTCACGCTACTGTTTTAAGCGTGGAGCGCAGGTATAGCCCTTATTCAGGAACCTTGGATTCTACAGAATGAAATCAAGGAACTGAATGAGGCTGGCACGGTATTCCGGGCATCCGGCACACAGTGGGCTATAAAGGCTCGAAAATGAACAAAATTTGCCTTCAAAGTAATTCGAACGTAAAATAATATTTAAAGCATGGAAATTGTAGGTTTTCGTATATATTATACAATAAGATACCGCTTTTTATGAAAAGAAGTTTGGGAAACATTTTTTTAGGTGGGATAATCAAAAAAAAATTTCTTTTTTTTTTTTATAAATTTTGCATTAAAATGGGACAATTTGAAAAATTTCTACAAAAATATTTTTGGATGATAAATATACATTAATACATGCCGAAAGAAACTATAATTAACAACAAAAGTTAATTTTAGGAGTATGTGTGTACTATTGTAGGTGTGTTAAAGAATTTTGTAAAACAATTAAAAAATAAGATAATTAAACAAATTTATATGCTTGTTATAAAGGTTTTTTTATAGGGTTTTTCGTATTACTCTTGTTTTTCCCTTAAATTTGAGGATATTTTATGTTTGTGTACAGGTGTCAATTTGCATTTTCGTATTTACAGTTCTTTTTTTTTTTTAATCTAGGATAAAGATATTAATTATTAATGTGATAAGTTAGTCAATCAATTTGAGCATATAGTATATATCAGTGGTAAATATGAACAACGTCACATCTCACAATATGATGTTTTCGAGTAAAACGACTTTAAAGTTAAAAAAAATTATTTTTTTAAATTAGCAAAAAAAATTATAATTTTATGATTTTTTTTTTTTATTTTTTAGAAAAATGCTTAAATAATATAACCTGAATTTCATTCTCAATTTTTTATTGTTTATTATTAAATAATAAAGATTTTAAAAATTGAATTAAAGTAAAACGGCACTTCTCCAGTGGACATCTGCCGTTTTACTTAAAAATGTAATAAAATTTTTTTCTCACCTTAGATATAGATATAATAAACGTATTAAAATAACATATACCTATGGTTCTTAATAATGAAGTAATAAATGAGCAATAAAAAAGTTTCAAAAAATAAATAAAGATTGTAATTATTAACAATCAATTTGTTGTAATTTAAAAAAATATGGATATTATAATTTTAAACGTTTAACATAAATACACTGTAAAAAGTAAGTTTCTGAAATTTACAAGAAAAATAGAATTTTTTCGAAAAATTAGTAAATTTTCAAAAAATTTTGTAAATATTCGATAAAAATCGTAAATTTACGAAATTTAGTATATTCTCGAAAAATTCGAGAAGACTCGATTTTTTTTTGTGAATTTACGAAAAAAGTTGTAAATTCACAACTATTTTTCATAAATTTACAACTATTTTTTGAAAATTTTACGAAAAAAATAGTAAATTATCAATTAATCTTGCGAATTTACAAAAAAAAATCGAGAATACTCGAATTTTTTGTTAATATACTAAATTTAGTAATTATACGATTTTTTTTGAATGTTTACAAATTTTTTCGAAATTTTACTAATTTTTCGAAAATGTTCTAATTTTTTTGTGAATATAAGAGTTACTTTTTACAGTGTAAAATTTTTAGCTAAAAATAGAAGTAAAAAACAATAATTAATTAATAAGCACCCTAAATAAAAAATAATAACTCCTAATGAAAGTTTATAAAAAAATTTTAAAATCTAAATTTAATAGATATTAAAAAAAAAAAAAGTTAGTTCTCTAATATTTTTATAATATATCGCAGAAAAAAATGTTATTTTGTTTCTCCTTATCCATGCTTACAACCGTGTTTAAATATACTATATACCTGGAGAAGTGCCGCTTTACTTTATAGAAAGGAGATGTGTCATTTTACCATTTTTGTTTAAAAGTTTAACATTTTTCAAAATTGATTTTCTACCCAAAATTTTTGGATTTTTAGCACCTAACTGTGCTCAAATGAAGAATATATCTATGAATAATAATAATAATAAAAAAAATCAATTTCCCAAAATATGCGACTTGTGACGTTTTTCCAATTTGCAACAGATATGTATATAATACTCATATAGTATATATGTATATAAAATGTGTGTATAGATATGTTTTTGTGTGAAAGCTATCATTTGTATTTTTTACTTTTCAGTTCTTATGCCAATTAATACTAATTTTACGTTCGAATTATTCTGAAGCCAAATTTTGTTCATTTTTGAGTCTTTATAGCCCACTGTTTGGCACTAACTCAAGAACCTGTATTGTAGTCAGGGGTTTGAAACCCGAGATATACTAATACTAATCTAACTACTATCAGAGTTAATCTCGTTTTCTGTAGTAGTGCCGGGTAGCGCCCAGGCAAGGCCTTGCTGCGAGGAGCAGGGGGGCCAACTATTGCGAGACCACCGCGTTGACTGGCTGCATCATGTCCCGCATTCAACCACATAAGACAGAACAGGTTAGAAGGAAATAATTTTTTAAAAAACAAAATGATGAAGCAAAATAATAATGATCAGGTTCAAAGCATGCAGGAACCGCCAATGAACAACAACGAACAGGGCTCCCTAGTCCTAACAAACTCAAACGCAGCTGGCCAAGCAGAAGTAATGAGGCTGGATAAGCTAAAAGTGATGCCTAAATGGAGCATAATGATGTCTAGGCTCATGGAAAATGATTGCATGCAAGAATATTACGGCAAACTTCTGGTGATCATAATTGAAATGGAGTATCATTTCGGCTATGTTCAGAAGAACGCGAGCATGGTGATAAAAAATGTCCGGAAGTTTGCCAGTGTTATTACACAGTAGCAAACACAGTAGAACAGCTGGTATTGATCAAGCTAAGGCAGTATCAACGATACATGAAGCCCTCCTTAAAGAAATGAATGGGAAAGGCTCGCTTAATAGGGGGCCTATTAAGCGAGGCGCTCGATATCTTCTCCCGAGAGCTCACCAGGAAACGGGGGGCACACGGCGAATAAGACGAACGAGGTTACCCAATCGAATGCAGAACTGTATGAATTCCATCAGGGAATACAAAATAGAGAGCTCTCAATAAATGAAAAAAACAGGAAGGAGCTACAAAAAAACTGCAGCTCCAAAAGAAAAACCAGGTACCTGAAATTCCGGGCCAGTTGAAAAAACAGGCCCAAGTAGAGATACCCAATAAAGTGGATACTTCGGAAAAACCCAAAAAGAAGCAGAAAGCTAGGACAAAGAATATTCAGAAGCCAAAAAGGCCTGCTGAAACGGGCAGTATAAAACCGAGTCGGCGTAGGTACAAAAAGAAGATGGAGGCTCTACTTATAAAACCAGCAGCAGGCCATACGTATGAAGAGACTCTTCTCAAGAGAAGACATGATCCCCATGCTGAAACTCGAAATTCGAGATTCAGATGGGGTCACGAAAGAACAGGAGATCCAGGAGGCTGTTGCCAAGGCGATAGGTATTGAAAACGGGAAAAACCTTCCGCACACCATTATCAAAACCAAAAGCACTACGCGCCAAATGACAGTTGTAGAACTAATCGAAGTTGATTAGTCAAGAAAATAACGTCTCTATTGCGTTGGGTGTGTGACGCCTCCATGCCTCGTCGAAGGTCCTGGAAAAGGTATACAAGTTAATGTGTTTTGTGTAATGATACGTGTTATTAGCGATGTACCTACGGTCCAGGAGGTACGCTACCTCTCCCAAACCCCGCGCCTTCTTTGAGTGCCCCGAAAGCACTTCGGACTGCATTATCTACAAAATGCCATTTTCTTTAACATTTTGCGGATGCCTGAGTCCTATAGTAATGATAGAAATAATTTCAGAATTTAATCTTCTCAGAAAAAAAACGTAAATTATTTTATCTGAGTCGGGACATGAACCTTTAACGTTCAGATCGAAAGTTAATGCGCTACCAACTGAGCTATCTATTCTCTCTAACTCACTTAATAGGTATTTCGGGTCACTCATTTCATTACTAGGGCCACTTTTTAGCTACAACCCCCCGGGAATGAGATATCAACCCTTAAAGTAGGGTAAATTTTTAAATAATGCTGAAAGAAACTTTAGATGTTTTCAAATGCAAAAAAGTTTTTATTTAGCAAAAAAAAAATTATTACCAGGACTCCAAGAAAAGCATAAAAGTCAAATACGGTTGTATTAGCCATTATAACCATCCCTGGGGGTGTCTTTAGTAAGCAAAGGGGTGTGTTTTTAAAATAAATGAAAGATTGAATATTTTGGGCTAAAAAACTCAGTTAATAGGTATTTTTTCGTTCAATAGGTCGTTTCATTTCCGGATCTCCTTTTAAGCTAAAAATCCTACGAAATTATATATATACTCGTAAAATGAGGTACATTTTCAAATAATTATTGTTACGCGTGAGATGTCCCCAAATGCAAAAAAGTTTTTATTTGACATTAAAAACTATTACCAGGACACAAAAAAGAGAACCATCTTTTAACCATCTCTTGGAGTTCCTAGTAAAAGTTGTTATGCTAAATTTGCATTTGGTAACAACCTAAGTAACCATAAGAATTATTCAAAAATTTACCCCATTTAGGGGTTGATATATCCATATATCTCATTTCGTAGGGGTAGCTCAAAATGAGCTTCAGAAATGAAAAGAGCTACCCAAAATACTTTCTGGGTGAGTTTTTCGGTCCAAAATATTCCATCTTTCATTTATTTATAAAACTCACCCGTTTGCTTACTAAAAACACCCCTAGGGTGGGTTATAATGGCTAATACATACGTATTTCACTATTAACCTTTTATCGGGTGTCCTGTTAAAATTTTTTTTTTGCTAATTAAAAACTTTTTTGCTCTTGAAAACAACTAAAGATTCTTTAAGAAATATTAAAAAATTTACCCCATTTTAGGGGTTGATTTTTCATTTCATAGGGGTTGTGGCTAAAAAGAGGCCCCAGAAATATAATGAGCGATCCAAGATACCTATTATTTAGGTAAGTTTTTTAGCCCAAAATATTCAATCTTTCATGTATTTATAAAACTCACCCCTTTGCTGACTAAAGACACCCCCAGGGAGAGTTGTAATGGCTAGTTAATACTTATTTGACATTTAACCTTTTTTTGGGAGTTCTAGTAATAATTGTTTATGCTAAATAAAAACTTTTTTGCATTTGGGAAGAACTTGAGTATCTTTAAGAATTATTAGAAAATTTACCCCACTTTAGGGGTTGATATCTTGTTTCGTAATGGTTGTATCAAAAAACGGGCTCCAGAAATGAAAAGACTGACCCGAATTACCTTCTAGATGAGGTTTTTAGCCTCAACTATGCGGTTTTTATTACCGAAAATTGCAAGTGTCCAAGAAAGGTTGGTTAGGCCTTAATAAGTTTATATTATAAATGAGTCATTCTTAGTGAATTCAGCAAAAGTTTCCAGGTCGGGTTGCTGAAAACTTCTAAAAAGTTTGTTTTGCCAATTAATCATCCAAAATGGACTATGTTCCCAAAATTTAGCCCTTGATATTAAAAACTAAGCCCAGGGCGAAATTAAAAAAAAAAACACGTTTTCATCTTTCTTCAGCTGCTCATTCTTCTTTTATATGTCATTCCTTCTGGAAACAAATTATGAAAAAGAGGTACTATATAGTAAAATTTTCTCAGGAATCCAGTCTTGTCATTAGTTTTTGAAAATTCCTACACGGGGAACCGCAAAATCGATAAATTCACAAGCTTTTTTACGGAAGCTACATAAAAATTGTATATCCCAGTTTTTTATTAAGCTTCTCAGAAAAAGAGTGTTTTTATATATATTTTCGGATGTTATATCAACCTAGATGCGATCGAACTTCCTAGACCTTAATATAATCAAAAAACCGTAAATTTTCCTCAATTTTTCTCATTTTTTTCAGTATTTGAATTTTCCCGCTCTAAATGACTGAATGATTTAAATAATGGAAAATTAGGATTAAAAGGGAAATTTTACATACTTTCTTTATTTAAATATTTTTTAGGCTTTAATGTAAGCGAGCTCGCGCCAAATACCTCAAATACAAAAGTCGAATTTTCATAATTTTCAACAGTTTTTCTGAATTTTCCAGCACTAAATGACCTCGTACGAATCAAATAAGTTTAGATTTGGATTCTCCATGAAATTTCATATAACTTCTATACTATGAAAATCCTTAGGCCTTTAGTATATACGTACTAGTTCATAGCAATACATTTAAAATATTCTGATTTTCCTTGTTTTTTACATTTTTTTGTATTTGTGCGGTAACTCTAGCAAACATAACCAGTAGCACTACTCTCTGGCTCAGAAAGTTAAAACTCCCTAAATCAAGGAACTTTCTACATTACCTGGGGGTTTTCGAGGTTGAGAAAATCATTTTTATGAATGAAAATTTTAATTTTTTCGTCCTATCATTTTTAATATATAAATTACCTTTAATTATAATCCGTCAGTGACTTCGTTAGTTCATCATTGCCAACGCGTTTCGAAAATAATTAGTTTCATCATCAAGTCAAGATAACTATAACAATAAAATTCACACACTAAAATACATAGCAATAGTAAATGGTTACAACTACAACATAATAAACAAATTAAAAAATAAACATAAAAAATCCAAGATAAAACCTGAAACGAAATACATATCAGCAACTTATGGCAACTACACGTTAACACTAGTAAATACATTCAAGAAATTTAATTACCAAATAAGCTTCAGAAAGAACAATAAACTACCAAAATTACTAATTAAAAGAGCTCCGTTAACCTTGGACAAAAAATCAGGTATTTACAAGATCACCTGTGATGACTGTGACTGTTTCTATACAATCAGGACGAAGTTTTGCCGCAAGATTTCCAGAACATTTACCACCAAAGAATCCTAGGACGCCTATAATTCTGGAGAATGTTAAATCAAACTTCGCCAAACATATAATCGGTAAAAATCACAGTTGCACTAGCCTATCGAATAATTTAACACCTCTACATTTATGTGATAAAGGCAATATTATGAACGCATTGGAGGAGTACAATATATATAAAGTTTTTAAAAATAAAGAACAAAAATACTTTATATTAAATGACCAGCTGATGTTTAAATGCCACTCATTATTTGATAAAGCAATAAAAATAAAAAATGATGATATCAACAACAATAATACGTTAAATATCAACAAATAATAATTGTGTGTATAAGTGTGTATAAATATTAGAATTTTAAAATTCAGTGCCGCGTCGGCTACTTTAGCAAACGCTCAAAATGACGAAAACCTGAAAAAGTAATAAAAAAAAGTGTTATGGGTTAATTATTTCCTATGTGTTAGTGTTATTTTTTAAACCCTGATTATGAAACTAATTAGTTTCGAAACGCTTTGGCAATGACGAACTAAAGAAGTATCATATTAATTAGCATATTTTCCGATTTTCCAATATTACGGAACAAAAAACATGAATAGTAGAAATATCTATATTACCTAGGGGTTTTCGGGGCAAACGTTTTTTATGAATTAAATAAGCTAGGGTAAAAATATTTTCATAATTTTTTATATTTTTCATAATATTTTCATAAATTTTTCATTATTTAACCCAGAATATTTTCCGACTTTCCAATATGGCGGAACGAAAAAAATCAAGAGGAACTTTCTATATTTCCTGGGGATTTTCGAGTTTAAGAAAAATGTCTTGAATTATGAAAATATTTTTACCCTAGCATATTTAATTCAATAAAAACCTTTGTCTCGACCCCGAAAACCCCTAATAGTAGCGGAGCCCATACGATGTAGGGTGATTTTTTGACTAACCAAAGATAATTGCAAATGGACCAGACTACTTATGTAAGGATGCCCACTGAGTCATATGTTAAGAGCCTTTGCGTACCTAAATAGCCTAGGCCGAGCTAGGCTGGTTAGCTGAAAATCACCTAGGTGAAAATTTTACTAACCGGATGAAAATTTAGGATATCCTTAAATACACCCCTCAGAAGCTAATTCCAAATCGGTTTGTAAAAAAACCGGTGCTGACCTGAACGGGGGCAGTTTAAAAAATTTTTGACCCAAACTTTTAACCCTTGTAACTAGGCAATGCACCATTTCCCAAAGGTACAATTTGGCACATATGCTATATTTGGCACGTACATTCATTAGCCAAAGTACTTTGTGGTTACAATTTTTTCACCTTGGGTCAAAAATTTTTTAACCCCCCTCCCGTTCAGGGCAGCACCGGTTTTTTTACAAACCGATTTGGAATTAGCTTCTGGGGGGTGTATTTAAGGATATCCTAAATTTTCATCCGGTTAGTAAAATTTTCACCTAGGTGATTTTCAGCTAACCAGCCTAGGCTATTTAGGTACGCAAAGGCTCTTAACATATGACTCAGTGGGCATCCTTACATAAGTAGTTCGGTGCATTTGCAATTATCTTTGGTTAGTCAAAAAATCACCCTACATCGTATGGGCTCCGCTACTATAAGTAATATAGATATTTTTACTTTTCATGTTTTTTGTTCCGTAATATTGGAAAATCGGAAAATATGCTAGTGTGAAAATATAAAAGTTTTGATCAATGAAAACGTTTTTCTCATCTAAAATAATCGAAAAATCGTAAATTTTCCTCAATTATTTTCATTTTTTTTAGTTTTTTGATTTTTCCCCCTCTAAATGACTCCGAATGATTTAAATAAGGGAAAATTCGGATTCCATACTATCTTTCTTTTTTATATACTTTCATTATACTTTCATTATTTAAATATTTTTTAGGCTTTAATGTAAACGAGCTCACGCCAAATACCTCAAATACAAAAGTCAGATTTTCATCATTTTCAACAGTTTTTCTGAATTTTCCTGCACTAAATGACCTCGTTCGAGTCAAATAAGTTTAGATTTGGATTCTCCAGGAAATTTCATATAACTTCTATACTATGAAAATCTTTAGGCTTTAGTATAAACGAGTCTGATTTTTCTTGTTTTTTTACATATTTTTGTATTTGTGCGGTTACTTTAACAAACATAACCAGTAGTTCCACTCTCTGGCTCAGAAAGTTATAACTCCCTAAATCATTATTTGATTCGTAAGAGGTCATTTGGAAAATGAAGCTGAAAAATTCAGAAAAACTGTTGAAAATTATGAAAATTCAACTTTTGTAATTGAGGTATTTGGCGTGAGCTCGTTTACATTAAAGCCTAAAAAATATTTAAATGAAGAAAGTATGTAAAATTTCCCTGGGAATCCGAATTTTCCCTTATTTAAATCATTCGGAGTCATTTAGAGCGGGAAAATTCAAATACTGAAAAAAATGAGAAAAATTGAGGAAAATTTACGATTTTTCGATTATATTAAGGTCTTACGTACGTCAGGATTTTTACCTATCGGCATCTTTGTCTTACACATGTATAAAAGTACGGATTGCAACTTCAAAAAAATAAAAAAGTTTTTTCAATAATACTTAATTATTACTATTCAGAGCTTAAAAATAAATTTTATTAACTTAATTTTGGCATTAAATAAATTATTTATTATTTAAACAATATTATTTAATTATTTATAAAGAAAATAAATAAATAAAAAAATATAATAAATGACTCTACCTCAATAGCAGAATAAACGTTACTTTTTTATACATTTTTTTAAGTAAAACCATAAAAAATGACGGTCGATTGTAAATTTTAAAGTCTCTTTTTATTTATTAGGACATTATTTATCAACTGATAAAAAAAATATCTAAGTTTTGTATTTTAAATGCTTTTTTTTCATTTTTTAAAATTCTCCATAAGAGCCCGTGTTAATTTATTTTTTATTTATTTATTTTCTCAAAAACTTTTCGGTCAATTATAAAAAAAAAAAATACATGTAAAATTAAATTATATTTACTTTACTTTCTCCAAGTTTTAGCTTTTTTTTTGCATTTTACCTCGGACGTACGTAAGACCTTAAGGTCTAGGAAGTTCGATCGCATCTAGGTTGATATGGCCGAAAATATATATAAAAACACGCTTTTTCTGAGAAGCTTAATAAAAAACTGGGATATACAATTTTTCTGTAGCTTCCATAAAATACCTTGTGAATTTATCGATTTTGCGGCTCCCCGTGTAGGATTTTTCGAAAACTAATGGCAAGACTGGATTCCTGAGGAAATTTTACTACAGTACCTCTTTTTTCATAATTTTTAATCGTTTCCAGAAGGAATGGCATATAAAAGAAGAATGAGCAGCTGAAGAAAGATGAAAACGTGTTTTTTTTTTTAATTTCGCCCTAGGCTTAGTTTAGTTTTAGATATTAAGGGCTAAAATTTTCAATATTAAGGGCTAAAATTTGGGGACACAGTCCATTTTGGATAGTTAATTGGCAAAACAAATTTTTTAGCCAGTTTCAGCAACCCGACCTGGAAACTTTTGCTGAATTCACTAAAAATCGCTCAAATGCTTTTGAATTTTTTTCTTTTTCGCAACCTTTTTTTTTCACTAATGAACCCATTAAAAAAAATTATAACTGGTTTTACACAACCAACGAGCATGGAACATGTTTACTCATAACAGTAATATTTCCAAACACCGAAATTAGAATAAATCCCGAAATGTAAATTATCCTAAGTCCAGAAACCTAAAGTATTTTAAGTTCTTGTTCTTATCAGGGCCTAATCAAGCCCTGATTCTCAATTCAAATTATTAAATCGAAAGTATTTTAAGTCCATTTCACCCCCACCCCCTAAAAACGTAAGTTTTTCACCCTTCCCCCTAAAACGTCACTTTTTCACCCCCCCCCCCTACCGAGACAAGCTTTTTCAAATACCCCATCCAATGAACATGTTCCATGTTAAAAAAAAATCAAAATTCATTTTATTTTTCAGGTGCTAATCTATCTTGCACCTGCCAATATAAACTTATAAATACACTATATAAGTTTTTGATATCTTTCCTATCATAGCCAGCACAACTGTTGCAAAATAAAATGCTCCAGCGAATTTCCATTGTGGACCGGCTTTATGTGGTTTGTTTTCAATTATAACAATTTCTACCATACGATAATCTTCCAAACTAATATTATATTTCCTCATCATATTTCCTCGTACATCTGTATAAAAAAATCAATTTTTAATAAGTATGTAAGAAAACATATGCATAAAATTCATATGTACATATTCTTACCAGATAAAAATTCCCAACGCTTTCGTTCCGTATCTGATTCTAAAGCATCGAATACAGCTGCTCCGATCAAAAGATATGTGAATGTACAAACAACAAGAGAAAGTGTCCTTACATTCTGTCTCTTCATTTTTAACTGTTTGCTTCTGTGAATCAAATAATCCTAGTAAAACTTTCAGTAAAATTTTCCAGTTTTTGACCATCTTTTCTGATTACATCAGTGATTTTTTTATGTGTAGTTTTCTAACAATAAATTATAGACTCTTTATATTTTATAAATTATTATTATAGAACAAAATCGTATTAAAAAAAAATTAGAAGATTATTTTTTTTTCAAGGTTTAATAATGTAAAAGCTACAACTATTTATTGCTATGAATATAATTAACTTAAGTCACTTTAAAACCATACACTATTTATAAGACTAATCTATTTACCCTAAAAGTTTAAATAGAAATTAATAATATTAATATAAATCAATAAAAAAAAGTAATAAGCATTCAGTTCACTTTATTTTCAGAATTTTTTTTGCTAATCTATAAACACAAATAAGCGTAAAAAACATGCGCGAACATTATTCATAGTTAATATAGAGTATATATATATACAAAATTGTTGTAGATAAAAGTACAAAATACTTTAAACACTCCAAATTTATTCTAAAAAATAGTAATAAGAAAAAATTTTTTTTTTTTTAAATAATTTTTTAATGATTTGATAAAAATCAATTTTTTCATAAACTTTTCATTATTCACTTTTAAAAAGAGAATAGCTATTATGCCAAGAAACGTAAATAGTAAAAATTTTGTATTTGATCAGTTAAATAGTATATTAAGCATCAAGGGCGAAAAAGTTTAGACACTAGCGTGAGCACTAGCTAGTATCTAAAAAATTTCGCCCATAGTGCTTACATTATTTTTTGCCCTACTAAGCTTAAAACGCATGCTGAAATTTCACAAAAAATTTTACGCCCGGGCGTTGTTAATTAATTGATTTAATAAAATTAATTTAAAAAAAAAATTTTTTGTTATTAATTCTTAAAATAAATTAAAGAATAAGCAAATATCTTGAATGTTATCACTGATTCTAACTTTTCCATTTTAATTAATTTATAGAATATTTTGACTTTATTGACAAAAAAGAATAAAATTTAAAAAAATGAATATAGTTAACAAATTTATTTATTGATGTTTTTAAAGCGATATTTCGTTAACTGATTTGATGATTTTTAACAAAGGCTATGCCCAGATCTATATATTGAATTGGACCACGAAAGATATTTAAAAACTAATTGTATATGGTCAAAGTAGACCTAAAAAAACTTGGATCCTGAGGTTTATAGACCTCCAGGTACCTTCGGCTCTGATTGGCAGCCTATTAATGACAAAAAAAGTACATTTTTAACGACTTTTCACTCAACTTCCAGACTCTCCTGTGGCAAAACGAATCTGCCAAAATGGTCTTAAAAACTCTGATTCGAAGCGTTATACAATAAACTTTTGGATAAAAAGACTTTAGGAATTAATTTTAGTGCATTGTTTTGCTTGGCTGGGCAGAAACTGCCCAAAATTGAAACTTTTTTTTTGACAATTTGAACTTTGGCAGTGGTTTAAAAAAAATTGTAGGATATGCACATTTTTTTTATTTTTAACATTTTTGACCAGAAGCCTAAGTTTTCATTTTCGACCACCCACGCTAAGATTCTTATGGGGCAACATGCTTAAAAATTCAAAAAACTAAATTTACTTTTTTTTCATTTTTTTCGATTTTATTATACTCCAGTCAAAATACGGGTTTGGTTGTATTATCACTGACGTACAACAGATTTGTTTATGTATAGATTTTTTGAGTCACTGAACACGAAAATCGGGGTCATTTGACAGAGAAATTGGGGCTTCACCTTTAAATTTGCAAAAACTATACCCCCAAAAGGGTTTTTTTTTACATATTCTCACTTTGAGCGCTCAGATTTGCACAATACGGGTTTTTTGGGTCACTGATAAAGAAATTTGACTTCTTTTTCATAAATAACTAAAATTTCATCCCTAAATTTGCTAAAACTACTCCCCAAAAAGGGGGTGTTTTTGCTATTTTCGTACGTTTAGCATCCAGGATTTGTCCATATAGGTTTCTTGGATCGCTAATTTCATAAATAATCAATATTTTAGCCTTAAATAGCTAAAACTACCACTAAAGGAGGTGTTTTTCTCGAAGCCGGAAGGTATACTGGTAGGGAGAGAGGGAGAAGGAGAGCAAGTTGGGGGACTAGGCAGTGGTGGTGTAGGACATGGGGGCGGGAAAAAGAAAAAAATCTCGCACAAAAAGAACATAATTTGATAAACCAAATGGTTAACCATAAGGTATATTATTGACCCAAAAAGGTTATTTAAATATTTTCTGATTTTCCAAGATGGCGGACCTTAAAGCATTAACAAAGCAAGTTTCTTCATTACTTGGGGGTTTTTTGAGGTTGAGAAAAGTTTTTATGGATAAAAATATTCATTTTTTCACCCAAATGTATTTTCCGATTTTCCAATAAATAACATAATAGGATGAACTTTTTACTTCTTGGGGATTTTGGAGGATAAGAGAAACGTTTTCATAGAGGAAAATTTTTATTTTTTTACCCCAACATATTTTTCAATTTTCCAAGATGGCGGACTAAAAAGTATTTAAAAAGCAACTTTCTACATTACCTGAGGATTTTTGAGGATGAGAGAAATGTTTTCATAGAGAAAAATTTTTATTTTTTTATCCGAACATATTTTCCGATTTTCCAAGAAAGTGGACCAAAAAATACAAAAAAGTGAATTTCCTGGGGAGTTGAAGGTTTAGAAAAATGTATATATGCATGAAAAGGTGCACATATGTACCCCTTTATATTTTCTGATTTTCCAAGTTGGCGGACCAAAAAACATAACTGAAATTCATAATTTTCAAATTACTTTTTACTTTTTAAAATATTTTTAGATTTTTAAGGTCGAGAAGACGTTTATATGGATGCAAATATTCATTTTTTCACCCCAAAATATTTTTTCTAATTTCCATGATGGCAGATAAAAAACATAAAAAAGGGAACTTTCTACACTAAATATAGAAACTTACCTTTTTAATGTTTTTTGTTCCACCATCTTTGAAAATTGAAAATACGTTGGGGTAAAAAATTTTTTTTCTATGAAAACGTTTCTATCATCTTTAAAAATCCCCCATTCACCCAAATGTATTTTCCGATTTTCCAATAAATAACATAATAGGATGAACTTTTTACTTCTTGGGGATTTTTGAGGATGAGAGAAACGTTTTCATAGAGGAAAATTTTTATTTTTTTACCCCAACATATTTTTCAATTTTCCAAGTTGGCGGACTAAAAAGCATTTAAAAAGCAACTTTTTACATTACCTGAGGATTTTTAAGGATGAGATAAACGTTTTCATGGAGAAAAATTTTTATTTTTTTATCCGAAAATATTTTCCGATTTTCCAAGATGGTGGACCAAAAAATATAAAAAAGTGAATCTTCTTCATTTCCTGGGGGATTTTTAAAGATGATAGAAACGTTTTCATAGAAAAAAAATTTTTTACCCCAACGTATTTTCAATTTGAAAGATGGTGGAACAAAAAGCATTAAAAAGGTAAGTTTCTACATTTAGTGTAGAAAGTTCCCTTTTTTATGTTTTTTATCTGCCATCATGGAAATTAGAAAAACTATTTTGGGGTGAAAAAATGAATATTTGCATCCATATAAACGTCTTCTTTTTTGAAATTCACTTTTTTGTATTTTTTGGTCCACTTTCTTGGAAAATCGGAAAATATGTTAGGATAAAAAAATAAAAATTTTTCTCTATGAAAACGTTTCTCTCATCCTCAAAATCCTCAAAAATCCTCAGGTAATGTAGAAAGTTGCTTTTTAAATACTTTTTAGTCCGCCATCTTGGAAAATTGAAAAATATGTTGGGGTAAAAAAATAAAAATTTTCCTCTATGAAAACGTTTCTCTCATCCTCAAAAATCCCCAAGTAATGTAAAAAGTTCATTTATACTAGATACGGGTAGAGCGAAGCGGATCATGTTAAAAAAAAGCAAGAGAAGAGTTTCAGTAATTTTGGGATTTTAAAAATTTTGATTTGATTGAGTTGAATAATAATGTTTAAATAAGACATAAAAAAATGTTAAGCATAGTTAAAATTTTTAAGTATTGGCCAAAAAGGACACAAAAATACGCCCCTTATTTTTTAACCTTGTTATTTGTTTGCTGAAAAAATTTCAACCAAACTTTTGTTTGCGGAACTTTGTAATTACGTGCTTTTTCCATAATTTATAAAAAAAAAAATTTCTATGAACTCTAATACCCCTCAATTCACTTAATTACCAAATTAATATTACCCTCAAGTCAGAATGTGGTGTAAGGGTTTCCGAATTCGACAACCAGAATTAGAAAAAGTCTTCTGTAGCTTTTGGGGTCCTACTGAAAACAGGATTCTAGCCTCAACGTGGTGAAGAGTTTTAAATCTGTATATATTTACGAAAGTATTTTCATACTACGAATAGCGTCTAATATTGTTATGAACCTCTTATTCGGGAGGCAAATCCGCTCTATACAGGGCGATCCAGAGCGCGATGCTTGTTTGATTATTAGTTAACCAATCACAGCTAAGATTACAAGCATTAACAAATAGCAAAAAGCCTAGTAAAATAAAATTTACGTCCAGCTTGGATCACAGTGTATGCAAGTATCTCTATTTACATATAATCGCGAGATTTAATCCCCTAGACCACCGCCGAAGCGTTTTTAACATATTTATTTAGTAAATAAAAAAACAGGAGTGGGGACAATTTTTTTTGTTGAATCCTGAAAAAGGCGTGTACACGGTCTTTGGATGCTGGACGTGTTATTTTTAAAGTCAAATAAAAAAAAAAAAAATTAAAGGGTTTGTGGCATTTACACACACTAACACTATTATATCGTAGTATAAAAAGTTAACAAAGTTGCAAAAAAGGCGCAGATTTTGTGGGTTTCTTTTTTGCTTTCGGTAACAAGAGACCGCTACCATTAGGAAACCAAATTACAAATTACTACTTTCATTAATATATTGAAAAAAAAAACCCTGATAACCTCCGTTTATTCAAACTGGCCTTCTCCCGTATCGAAATTGTCGATCGACGTTCCGATCGAACTTTCGATCGGATTTCCGATCAGAATTTGATCGACTTTCCGATCGAAACACCGATCGAAATTTTCGCCGATCGAGTTTCCGATCAAAAAATTTCGATCGAAACACCGATCAAAAATCAAAATTCCGATCGACTTTCCGATCAAAAACTTCGATCGAAAATCCGATCAAAAATCACAATTTCGATCGAGTTTCCGATAAAAAATTTTGATTGAAATTCTGATCAAAAATTACACTTCCGATCGAGTTTCCGATAAAAAAATTTTTATCAAAGTCCTGATTGAGGCATAATTTTTAAATTTTCATATAAAACAATTTTCCGATTTTCCAAAAAATATGAAAAGAGAACTTTCTGCTTTACCTGAGGGTTCATGAAAACGTTTTCAATGATTCATATTTTCATTTTTTTACCCAACCATATTTTTCAAAGAAGGCTGAAAAAAACACGAAAATTAGAAGTATCTATATTACCGGAGGGTTTTCAAGGTTGAGAAAAACGTTTTCATAACTCATTCAAGCATATTTTCCGGTTTTCCAAGATGGCGGATTAATCAAGCACGTCAAAATAAGCTTTTTACATTGCCTGGGGGTTTTTGAGGTTGATAAAAACGTTTTCATAGATGAAAATTTTCATCTTTTTACCCTACCATATTTTCCAATTTTCCATGATGGCAGACCAAAAAACATGAAAACAAAAACTATCTACATTACTTGGGAGTTTCCGAGGTCGAGAAAAACTTTTCTATTAATGAAAATTTTCATTTTTTTGCGTTAAAACGTTTTTCTCAACCTTAATAATTTGTAGGTAATATAGAAAGTTCTTCTTCATGTTTTTTGTCCCATCATATTGGGAAATTGGGAAATCTGTTGGGGCTAAAAAATTAAAATTTTCATTCATAAAAACTTTTTCTTCGACCTCGAAAACCCCCTGGCAATGTAAAAAGCTTATTCTGAAATGTTTTTAGGTCCTCCATATTGGAAAATATATTGGAATTAAAAAACTAAAATTTTCATAAATAGAAACGTTTTTCTCGACCCCGAAAACCCCCAGGTAATGTTGTAAGATTTATTTTCATGTTTTTCGCTCCGGCATCTTGGAAAATTGGAAAATATACTGGTGCCAAATAATGAAAAAATTTATTAATAAAATCGCTTTTCTCAAACTCGAAAACCACCAGGCAATTTTAAAAGCTTATTCTGCAATTTTTTGGTCCACCATCTTTGAAAAACGGAAAATATGCTGGGGCAAAAATTAAAATTTTTATCAAGGAAAATGTTTTTTTCAACCTTGAAAATCCCTAGGTAATGTAAAAAGTTACTTTTTTCATGTTTTTTGTTCCGGCATTTTGGAAAATTGGAAAATTGTTTTGGATAAAAAATTAAAAATTACGCCTCCAGGATAACAGTTTTCCCTCGCACGATTCAATTTCATTCCGAAGGTCTTATTCGAGGAGATTACAGAAATTTCAGGGAGTTAACTCTAAAAAGTATAAATAGTTTTTAATAGGAGAGATACAATCTTGTATAAAATGCTTTTTATAAAAAAAAAAGTAGTATATACAATTGATATATGCATAAGTTAGGGCAATATTATCCTTACTTACCTATACTCTTGATTTAAAATAAGTGGCTGGAGATAAATATAAGTATAAAATAATACATCCATATTTGACCCCTGATATCCTATCAACCTTGATAACCCCCAAGCAATATAAAAAGCTTATTCTGACATGTTTTTTTGTCCCTCCATCTTGGAGAATCGGAAAATATTCTTGGGTGAAAATATAAAAATTTTCATCAATGAGAACGTTTTTTTCAACCTCGAAAACCCTAAGGCAATGTAAAAAGCTTATTCGAAAATGTTTTTTTTCTGTCACATTGGGAAATTTAAAAATATTTTGGGATAAAATTTTATTCATTGAAATGTTTTTTTCAACCTCGAAAACCCCCAGGCAAGGTAAAAAACTTGAATGAATATTTATTTCATTATCAATAATATTTTCATTTTGAACTTAATCATGAATTTTAAACGTTTGTAATGATTTTTAAAATCTAAAAATTGATTTTTTTTTAAATATTTTTTATTAATAAACTTTTGTGAACGTAATCGCTTTTGTGACTTTCTTCTATTATTCATTTTACAACTTTATTTAAAAACTTTTAAATAAATTTATTTAAAAAAGAAATAAACAAATATTGGTTTCAAAAAAATAAAAATAATAGTTTTTTTTGTGTTTATTTTACAAATAGCCTGACAGTTAAGTTTTATTTTGTTTATTATTATTTTTACTTATCAAATATGATATAAGTATACAAAATTTATTGTTAAAAAAAGACAAATGCATGACAAAAAATAAATACCTATGTATACTTTTATAAATTTGTTAAAGTTCGAAAATAATTTCACCAAAACTCGATTTCTTTGTGAAATTATTAATCAATATATTTCTTAATTTTGAAATAAAATAAAATAAATAAAATAAATTATACATTTTTCAAATAACTGCAATTTTTTATAAATGCTTAGTAGATGAAATTATAAAATAATAAATCCAAAATGTAAAATATTTTTAAAGATTAATTAATTAGCTAAATAATTATTTCATCAACTTTAGACCAATTTTTGTAACCTTAAGGTTACAAAAGTTTGTTTTAGTAAGTAAGATAAAATGATATTTTTCTTTCAATTAAAAGCTTATTCTGACGTGTTTTTTTTATCTGTGCTCTTGGGAAATCGGAAAATTTTCATAATTGAAAATGTTTTTCTGAATTTTGAAAACCACCATTAGTAATATAGACATTTCTACATTTTATTTTTTTGTTCCGCCTTATTGGGAAATTTGGAAATATTTTGAGATAAAAAAATGAAAAATTTTATTTATTAAAATGTTTTTTCAAACCTCGAAAATCCCCAGGCAAGGTAAAAAACTTATTGTAACCTTTGTAAAACTTATTATAACCCTTTTTTGGTCCACCATCTTGGAAAACTGGAAAATATGGTAGGATAAAAAGATGAAAATTTTCATCTATGAAAACGTTTTTATCAACCTGCAATGTAAAAAGCTTATTTTGACGTGCTTTATTAATCCGCCATCTTGGAAAACCGGAAAATATGCTTGAATGAGTTATGAAAACGTTTTTGTCAATCTAGTGTTTTTTCAGCCTTCTTTGAAAAATATAGTTGGGTAAAAAAATGAAAATATGAATCATTGAAAACGTTTTCATGAACCCTCAGGTAAAGCAGAAAGTTCCTCTTTTCATATTTTTTGGAAAATCGGAAAAATGTTTTATATGAAAATTTAAAAATTATGCCTCAATCGGGACTTTGATAAAAATTTTTTTATCGGAAACTCGATCGGAATTGTAATTTTTGATCAGAATTTCAATCGAAATTTTTTATCGGAAACTCGATCGAAATTGTGATTTTTGATCAGATTTTCGATCGAAATTTTTGATCGGAAAGTCGATCGGAATTTTGATTTTTGATCGGAAAGTTGATCGGAATTTTGATTTTTGATCGGAGTTTCGATCGAAATTTTTTGATCGGAAACTCGATCGGCGAAAATTTCGATCGGAAAGTCGATCGAATTCCGATCGAAAGTTCGATCGGAACGTCGATCGACTATTTCGATACGGGCTAGGCATAAAAATATTGTGCAAAGGCATTTAATTTTTTTAATATAGAGTTTATTGGTAACTAGGGGGCAAGCCCCCTGCGCTTTAAAGCGCGCCAACCCCCTCAGGTCATTTCATGTTAAATTTAATAATAATAAACATCAGTTATATTACAATTTCAAGAGTAAATTGTGTTTGCCTATTCATATTTTTTCATATTGATCGTAATCGATCCGTTAATGAATACCAATAATTGTGCTAAAGCGCGCCAACCCCCTCAGATCATTAGTCATTCAAATTCATTTATCATTTCAAATTAAATAAAAAAAAAAAAAAATTTATAAATCAATTTCATTTTAATTATATTCTTACTACCTAAATCATATAAAGTTGATATTCTACGTTAAATTGAAATATATGAACATAATAGGCATAAAGAATAACAGAAAAGAATGACATTTTAAACTTGGCGTTCAAATTCAAAGTTCATAATAAGAAAGTCTGATACCCTTAAAAGTGGTTGAAAAATTTATGTTAACTCCTTGCAATAGTTTGTCATGTATACATTTCACTAAATACGTAATTTTTTACTTTTCTGTTAGCATGATTTACACTTTTATTTAAAAAAATTTTTAATCCTTTCTGTGATCTAACTCTAGATAAGGCAACGTAAAGTTGACCGTGTGCATAAACGTCTTTACGAAGATCTATACCAATTTTTTTAAAAGTCTGGCCTTGTGATTTGTTTATTGTCATAGCAAAAGCTAACCTTATGGGAAATTGGCATCTTTTAAATGTAAAAGGATAATCATTTTCGCAGTACAAAGTAATACGATTTAGAAAAATAATTTCTTTAGCTCTATCTCCTGTTAAGATTTCGCATTTTAGTAAATGATTTGAAAAATCAAGAATTCTAAGACGTGTTCCATTACACAAACCTTCTTTGATATTTATATTTCTAATTAACATAACTATAGAGTGCTGTCGAAGTCTGAGTTCATAGGGTGGTAAACAAATGGGAGATAGTGAGTTTAAGTATTCTGGTAATATAGCTTCAGATATATCACCATTATCATCACAATTTTTTACACTATCAATGCTGGTGTAAATGTTCTCAGTACTATCATCTAGTAAATTAACAACATTCTTATTAATTTCGTCAACATCAATATTTCTTGCAGACAATATTGCACAATGAGGTAATTCTTCATAATTTTTATTTTTTATTATATCACCATAAACATATTCTTCTATGCCCGTCTCTTCAGTGGCGATAAATGTTTCTGGCAGTTGCATATTATTCTGAAGGTCATTATTTCTTCCATCACCAACACTTAACAAATATTTAGAAAATTCAATCTCGTCAGGTAATACTCTCATATTTTTGGTTAGCTTAAAGTGTTTGAAATTTTTCCATAAATGACTATATTTTATTGAAAGATTTACATCTTCACTTCGAGTTCCTCCTATTTTTACAGGTAGTAACTGTCTAAAATCTCCACCTGAAATAATTATTTTTCCACCGAAAGGTAAGTTATTATTCATGAAATCTTTTAAAGCTCTGTCTACAATCTCTAAAGTATACCTAGGTGCCATAGGAGCTTCATCCCATATAAAAACATCTGTATCTTTTAGTAACTGAGCTTCCTTTGATTGAGCTTTAATATTTGATGTCGAATCTGAATAAGTTGGAACGGGGATACCGAATGTTTTATGAGCAGTTTTTCCTCCAGGAAGTAGAATAGCTGCAATTCCTGTGTAAGCCATTGAACAAACTGCTTTTTTTTCAGATTTTAATAAATGATAAATTGTGGAATAAACAAAAGTTTTTCCAGATCCTCCTGGACCTTCAAGGAAAAAGTAACGCGGTTGATTAGGACAATTTTTTTCTAGTGCAGATTTTAAAACCATGTCAACAAATTCTTTTTGTTCTTTGTTAAGTAAATTATATTGATCTTCGCCTTTTTTTTTATGCTCCTCGGGTGATAAATCATCACTATTTTCAGTAATAATTTCTACTGTTTGGTCCATTGACGGAAAATCAGATAATGATCGTCCTTCTGCAATTAACATATGACTTATATCTGCATATGCCTTTTTCTCTGCTATCAAAGATGAATATTTTTTAGCATAGACTTCAGCCATAGAACTTTTAAATTCTGACCATAGCTCTTCTGGGTGCAAGGGTTGTCAATGAATTAAAATACGGACAAACAATTGTCGCAGGCTTTTTGGCATCATTCAAAGACTTGCTTCTTGTAAAGCTTTTCGCCATTCTTCATCATCTTCAATAAGCCCTAATGTTAAGCAGGTAGCCACAAAAGTAGGGTATATAACTCCATCAACAGTTCTTAAATCAATGAAATTGTTTGCCCCTCTGACATGCAACAACAATACTCTGAAATGGAATAGCTCAATTTGAGTTGGACTTACGGAATACATTCTTCCAATAACATCGAACTTTTGCTGGCGTTTTTCCCATTGCATTTTATTGCTACCGGGAACTTTTTTAAAGGTATAGTAATTCGGAATGTCAGGGTATAAATATTGTCTAGCTTCTGGATCTCTTTCGTTTAAGGCAAAGTAATCCATTAACATTGTTACTTTATTTAAAGCATTTTGAAGCTCTTCATCATTACCATCATTTTCAATAATTATGCTTTGTTCTTTGGGTAAATGCACTGGTAATCGAATCATGCTGTGACTTTTTTCCTGTAAAGCCTTGTTTAAAATACGCCATCATGCTTCAGTAGGACCAACGTACCTGGCTTCAATGTATTGTTTTACTTCGTCGTGTTCAATTATGCTTTCATCAGAATTCTCATTACTGAGGATGATAGATGCTGCATCATGCCCTTTGTAAATATATTTATGAATGTATTTTACTGACTTTATGCTTGATACGGCTACTACGTTAATATGACAATCAAAAGTCAGTAATAATTCTGGATTATATGGAACAACATGTCTGTTATCTACAATGTAATTGTTTCGTTTCTGATACGTAATTCCAGTATTCCGTCGCCTATAAATAGGATATCCATTTTCATCTAATATTGTTTCATCTTGGAAATCCATTGGATAATGTTTAGAACATTTTCCGTTATTTTGGCACCAATCTCCACAAGGGCCATGAATCATATGAGTGTTAACTCATTAACACTGCATTGTGTAACCGTAAATTCTCTTCAGGTGTTGGAATTTCGGCACAAATATATTTATTAACAATATTGGGAGTTGTAAGTTTAAATTGTCTTTTCAGGGTTATTAATAAGTGAATATGCGGTAATCCTCGTTTTTGAAATTCAATAACGTACACATAAGCCAATATCCCAAAAAATTTTTTTTTAATCATAGAGATCAATTCATTTTTTTTTTCATTAAAAACTCGGGCAACTAGATCAGGACGATCTGCAGCGGTTTGTTCTGGTAATAAATTCTCTTTTATTTCCGGCCAATTCGGATTACATGTCATCGTTAGAAATATATCCGGTCGGCCATACTTTCGAACGATAGCCATGGAGTCTTGATAACATTGGGTCATATACCTTGGAGATCCTATGAATGTTGATGGTAATATAACAATTTTTCCAACATGGCCATTGGAACTTATAGCTTTGTTATTTAAATGATCATTTAATCCCTTATACGTATCAGCTCTAAGTTTTTTTTGATTAGCTTTAATATATTCAGTTTTGTCATGCTCTATTTTAACATAATTATCTACGACATACTGTTGAGTTAATCTACGAGCACAGATAAATGGATTAAATTCGTTTGATCTTATTGCTAATTTATATTTAACATAAGCACATCGAGAAACCCTGCGATTGCTATTTAATCGTTTTAAATTTCGATGCCAACCTCGATTTCCATATGGATAAAGTAAAGGATATACCCATGGTTCAATGTTTGGATCCATTGAGCTAACATACTGCAATTTATTCGAATGAATATTTGTGATTGTTACATAAGATTCCGGAATTTCGCCGTCAGCTGTGGTAGTAAAAACTGCAGCAACTTCATTGCATCTTTGAAAATTAAAACGTCTTTTATCCGTTCCTGGTTTTAAAGTAAATAATAGCTGTACTTCAGGTGCGCAACTATTGTCATTGTTTGTATTTAATAACTTTTGTTGTTCTTCAATTTCTTGATTCATCATTTGATAAGACTGAGCAAAAATATTATTCTCTCTGATAAACCCATCTAAAGTTCTAAGAAGTTCGGGATGTAATTTAACTTTTGCATTTTGATTTATTCTTTGAGTAAGAGCTTCTTTTGGATCCGTAATAAAGAGTTGTCCATAAGTAGGATTTTCATTAACCGCAGGATGCAAAGCTGTATTGATTCTATTATATATTTGGCCCTGGACTTTAAAACAGTAAGGACCTGGTCTTGTTTTTTTAGAATCCTTGAAAATTTCTCCAGTTTGAAAAGATGCAAATGCGAGTGAATTATTGTAAACTCGAATACGTTGGAAAAAAGTGTTCGACTTTTCATGCGAACCATTAAATAAAGATTTAAGGAATACGGGAAACTCGGGCATGGGTTCTAATTTTACAGCACCATGAGAGCAGCAGTCATTAAATGAACATCCTTTATTCGAAACCTTTTCTGACTCAAAATGCAATGCTCCACAGTAGATACATTTGACATTCAATGAACCAAGGTGATGTTGAGTAGGGTTTATATTTGAAAAGTCGATTTCTTCAACATTTCTCAACAGACTATTTCCGCGTTGCATTTCTTCTTGCGGCACGGAACTAAAAATTCTGTTTGCCTTTATACGATCATACCGACGTTTTTGGGCTAGGGCATTTCGCTCACGCTGTGCTTTTCGAAATTTTTCCTGTTCTTCAGGAGTTCGATTAATTCGTGGTCGACCCATCATAAAAAATTTTTTTAGTTGAAATCAAAACAAAGTTAAAACATCTGTATAATTAAAATGGAAATTAAAAATATACTTGATAAATTTAGCTTTAATTATTGTATTAAAGAGACAATGAAAAAAATTTCTTTGTGTAAATGCAATTAAACTGTATTATTATTTTGGAAATTATAGTTAAAATTTTTTCCGGTAACGATATTTTATATTTATTATATTTAAATTTATTATGTGATCTAAATTATTTTATATAATCGAAAAATTTAACAAATAAGATTATGCATTAAATTTAGAAAACTTGTAAATATTAGGTCTTGACTAAATAAATTCTTTATCTAACGAAAAATCCTTTCATAAATTTAAAATAATACTTTTAAATTATATTTTGTTAAAATTAAAAATAAGATTGAAAATTAGTTTAGGATAAAAATTACCCAAAATTTGTAATGATAAAATAAAATAATAATATATTCGGTAAATTGAAATATTTAATAAGATTTTCAAATTAAATTATATTATGTATTTATCAAAAGCTATATTTTTTACGTTTTTAAGTATAAAAATGAAAACCTACTTTGAAACAGTAAATATATATATTCTTGTTATCTCGATTGGAATAAGCTTTTATAATTTATAATATTTATAATTATTTATAATTTATAATAGGCTGATTCCATGTGAAACGTACGTTGACCTCCAGATGGGGTCTTCCGATTGGGCTGTAACTTTGCACAGGTGATTATATATATAAAATGTCCTCACTCCCCAAATTTTACGTCGTAAAATCGCTTCTAGCCGTCTCTGTGAATTTTTGAAAATTGGGACCGATTTTAAAGCTCTCAGCCACCAACTTTTGCTTCATTATATAAAAGCATGAAAAAATGTTTAAAATATTATTAGAAAAACGGTTTCGATCGGAAATTTCCCTGGCTATCCGAATTTCTAAACCGTTTTTTAAAATTTTTACGTGGAAAGCCGGCAAATTGGAAAATGTGAGCCGTACCGTCTGTAGCTCATAACTCAAAACCCGTCACTTCAAATAACTTCAAACTGGGAGTGGAGACTGAGTATTCCATATACTTTCACCTGATATTAATATGGGTATGGGTATTTTCACATACGGAAAAGTTATAACGATAATTAGTGAAATTTTCCGATTTTGAAAATGCAAATTTAGCGAAAAAAGCTATATTTATATGCAAATTTAGGCAGAACCGATTTCATATGTAAAATTTATCATAAAATAAATTATTTTTTTATGCCTTTAAACCTTTTCTATTGATATATATAGTCAATTCTACGAAATTAGACTTTTTATAAGAAGCTATTCAAGTAATTCTTATTGAAAATGACCTAATAGGAAAACGAATGTCTGGAATTTTGAAAAATCAAATTTGGCTGGATTTAGTATGTTAAAATATGACACCTTACCAATTTTTATGGTTCTGGATTAAAAACTTTTGAAATAACAGCTGTTTTTTGAATTAAAAATATTTTTCAATTTTTAAAGAAAATCTGAGTAAATTTTCTTTTTTAATTTTTTTACACTCTGAACAGAGCTCAAAAACTATTTTCAACCATAAGAAATAGCTGAAACTTCTTACTGAGAGTCATTTTGGCTGGCAGTTTTTGGAAAAACATCGAGGAAGCAGAATAAAACTAAAATTCTGAATAAAAATTTTTTTTTAATGTGGATTTTTCAAACACTGGGAAATTCTTTTCTTTTTTGTTGCACTTAAAATTACTGTTCTTCAAAAAGAAAATTTTAATTCTTTTTTAAAATTTCTATTTCTGGGTATTTAACCTTTTTAGTTATGAAAAACTTAAAAAACAAATAATTATAAAATATAATAATTAAAAATCCATATTAAAAAAAAAATTTTTCTTTAGAATTTTAGTTTTATTCAGCTTTCCTCGATGTTTTTCCAAAAACTGACAGCCGAAATGACTCAGTAAGAAGATTCAGCTATTTCTTATGTTTGAAAATAGTTTTTGAGTTCTGTTAAGAGTGTAAAAAAATTAAAATAGAAAATTTACTCCGATTTTATTTAAAAATTTGAAAATATTTTTAATTCAAAAAACAGCTGCTATTTCAAAATTTTTTAATCCAGAACCATAAAAATTGGTAAGGTGTCATATTTTAACATACTACATCAAGCCAAATTTGATTTTTCAAAATACCTGATATTCGTTTTCCTATTAGGTCTTTTCACTAAGAATTACTTGAATAGCTTCTTATAAAAAGACTAATTTCGTAGAATTGACTATATATATCAATAGAAAAGGTTTAAAGGCATTAAAAAATAATTTATTTTATGATAAATTTTACATATGAAATCGGTTCTGCCTAAATTTGCATATAAATATAGCTTTTTTCGCTAAATTGTAGAGAGTAAGAATATTGTACTTACTCTGTACCAATTAAAGAAATTCTTGATCTCTGCCATATAATAAATAAATTAATTTTAATCAAATATTTCTTTAATTAATACAGAGTATGTACAATATTCTTTAAAATAACAGCAATGAATTTTCCAAATTTAACAATTTAAATATATTTTTCTTAAATCTCCATTTTAATTAAAGAAAAGAAATATATTTTAATTCTGTAGAATAATGAAATGAGTATAAGGTAATGCAAGCATTTCAACCGTACTCTGAGCTTCGAGTTTCGAAGGAACATTTATTTTTACTGAAAAAAATACTGAGACTCGAAGCCCAGAGTACGGTTGGAATGCCTGCATTGCCCTTCACTCATCCCTTTATGCTCCAGATTTGAAATATATTTATTTCTTTAAAATAACAATGGAGATTTAGATAAAGAATATTGTACTTAATCTGTACCAATTAAATAAATACTTGAATGTAATTCATTTACTTATTATATTGCAGGGAGGATGCAGGGATCAATAAGTATTTCTTTAAAATTAAAGTATTTCTTTAAAATTAAAGAAATACTTATTGATCCCTGCAATATAATAAGTAAATGAATTACATTCAAGTATTTTTTTAATTGGTTCAGATTAAGTACAATATTCTTTATCTAAATCTCCATTGTTATTTTAAAGAAATATATTTCAAATCTGGAGCATAAAGAGATGAGAGAAAGGCAATGCAGGCATTCCAACCGTACTCTGGGCTTCGAGTCTCAGTATTTTTTTCAGTAAAAATAAATGTTTCTTCTAAACTCGAAGCTCAGAGTGCGGTTGAAATGCTTGCATTACCTTATACTCATTTCGTTATTCTCCAGAATTGAAATATATTTCTTTTCTCTAATAACAATGGAGATTTCAGAAAAATATACTTATATTGTTAAATTTGGAAAATTCATTGCTGTTATTTTAAAGAATATTGTACATACTCTGTATCAATTAAAGAAATATTTGATTAAAATTAATTTATTTATTATATTGCAGAGATCAAGAATTTCTTTAATTGGTACAGAGTAAGTACAATATTCTTTAAAATAACAAAAATAAATTTTCCAATTTTAACAATTTAAATATTTATTAGCAATATATTTTTCTGAAATCTCTATTGTAATTTTAAAGAAAAAAAAATATATTTCAATTCTGGAGAGTAATGAAATGAGTAAAAGGCTATGCCAGCATTTCAACCGTACTCTGGGCTTCGAGTTTAGAAAGAACATTTATTTTTATTGAAAGAAATTCTAAAACTCGAAGCTCAGGGTACGGTTGAAATGTTGGCATTGCCTTTGACTCATTTCATTATTCTCCAGGATTGAAATATATTTCTTTTCTTTAATTAAAATGGAGATTTCAGAAAAATATATATAAATTGTTAAATTTGGAAAATTCATTGCTGTTATTTCTGTAACAAGTACCAAGTACAGAGTGTGTTTATTTGTTTTTTTGACATCATAATTTTGGGCCTTTTAAACAAAAATTAATATTTTAGTCTCTCAAATAAATAAAAAATCTAAAAAATTTAAATAACTTTATGCTCATGTGCTTTAATCGAAAAATAAATATTTACTTACCAAGATGATGCAATAGATAATCCTAAATTTTTACAAAAATTTTTTTGGAGCACTACTAAAGACTGCAATTGTTGCAAAAAATTTTGTGTGGCACACTGTATTTAATTCACAATTACAATCAATAAATTTTTCAAATAATATTTCATTAATTAATAAATTAATATCTCTTATTTATAAAAAACATAAGATATAGCAATTCAGAAGAAAACATTTTATATATATGATGCAATCATTTATTTATATGTATTTGTTGCGTATAAGTGACGACAACAGCGCACCGGTTGAAATGCTTGCAGTACCTTTCACTCATCTCTTTATGCTCCAGATTTGAAATATACTTCTTTAAGATAACAATGGAGATTTAGATAAAGAATATTGTACTTAATCTGAACCAATTAAAAAAATACTTGAATGTAATTCATTTACTTATTATATTGCAGGGATAACCTAAAGATCACATGGAGTCAAATGTGTCTTATTTAAGGGGGGAGGTCCAATAGATAAATTTCGATTTAGGCACTTAGAATAATCTGGGTTAGGGACTTTAAATAATTTCTATTCAGAGACTTAGAATGATTTACTTTTAGAGGCTTAGAAAAATTCAAGTTTAGGGACAAAAAAATCCGGGTTTAGAAATTTTTCGAGTTGAAGAACTTAAAATATTTTCGATTTAAGGACTTAGAATAATACAGGTTTAAAGAATAAAAATAATTTGGGTTTAGAATCTTAACATCTAGTAAAGGTGATAATTACAAATTATAAGAATATCGATTTTATTGTAATGTTGCTTAGCCTTTATGTACTATAACTAGTACTATAACTAGTCCTTTTTAGAAGTTTAGTTTTCACGTCCTATAATTAGTCTTATAGCCCAGTTAGAGCTTGTAATTATTGAATCCCAATATTTTCCTACACTTTTTTCAAAAAAGGCAGTTAATTAGATAATTTTAGCTCTGGTTCCAAAATATTGCAGAATATACTAAAATGGGATAGTTTTTGCTGATTTCATCCCAATTTTTTTTTTTTGTTTTTTTTTGTACCCCAAATTGCGTATTTCAGAATCAAAGCATACCTACTTTTGTATTCTAATTTTTTTGGTCGCATGTTCTAGAAAAGTTAACTAATTTAAAAAAAAAAAAAAGAAAAAAAAAACTGAAATTATGACACTCCGGAATAGACTAGATTTTTATATTAGGCCAAAACTTAATTAATTTATATCTAAATTTTTTGGTATTTTGGTTTTGGAAGGGCATGTCGGGCTATTGAAGACCTGCCGACCTATAACTTTTTCCAGAACACGCGGCCGAAAAAATTAGGATACGAAAGTGTATGTATTTAGTTCTTGAATATGTCTGTGCCAAAATTCAGCTGTCACACTCACAGGCACTTAATACCATACCATTATTATTACCAGGATCCTAAATTTTTTTTTATTTACTAAAATTACGCTATTTAAAAAAATCGGTTTTTATACAACCGGTTTTTTTTCAATTAAGTAACCTTCAGAATAATTAAAAACTTATTAGTTATTAGTTTCTAATCAATTTTTCAAACTGATCAATGCATAAAAATAAAAAAATTCAACATTAATGGAATTATACATAGAATGCATACTAGTCAAGGCGCCAGCAATGTTAAATGCATCCAAAAATTTTATCAGCACTAGAATGGATGCACCTCTGTGAAACGTATGTATTTTCGATTTTGAGGTTAGGAATCCGTCATTTTTAGTCCGCTATTTTGAAAATTAAAAATATGACCTCAGAATCGTTATAATTGGTCCGAAAAACTTATTAGGCAACGTAAATATGCTTAAAACAGCATAAATCGCCGTTTCTGAGGTTAGAAATACACGATTTTGAGTCTGCCATTTTGGTTTTTATAAATCTGTATTCAAAATTGTGATCAGGGACCTCGAAAACCTTATTGGGGTACCAAAAATAGGCTCAATTAGCAATTGTTCTCAAGATATTACCAATCTTGCTAATTTTTCGCCGATTTTCTATTATATAGCATCCATTACTCAAAACTGGCCATCCTAAAATTGAAGAAACCTTCAAAATCGGTTTCAGCGATCAAAAATAAATACGTTTCACAGAGGTGCATCCATTCTAGTACTGATAAAATTTTTGGATGCATTTAACATTGCTGGTGCCTTGATTATACGGATAAAGTTCTTTGAACTAGGTTTTTCGAAAAAAATATATCTTATAATACTTAAAATTTTACGTGTCGATTTCTTTTTGAATACTAAATTAATTTTAAAACCAATATTTATGTAAAATTCCAAAAAATATTACGAAAAACAAATAATCTAATTCAGCTTATTTTTCGTAATTTTTTTGAAATTCTCCATCTGCCATTTTGAAATTTAAAAAAAAATCATTCAAAAAAATATGTCCTAATAAAACACACAATAAATGAAAATTTTATTATTATTAATATACCTTTTTTTTATTTTTTACAATACTGATAAGCACGTGTCGATTTTTTTTAGTATCCAACTTTTACCCTAAATTATAAGTTTCCGGTTTATTTTACAGTAAGTTTGAAATCATATTCTGATAATAGAGATTTTTTAACATATTGATACATTTTTAGAAAAATAAATTTTGGTTTTAAAATTAATTTAGAACTCGTAGATAGGCTCTTGGGCGTTAAATGTTTAATTCAGTAAAATTCGGATTAATTAATAAATAATAAAAATCACAAAGAACTATTTTCAGACACGATCACATATTTATTGAATATTTTCTCTTTAATAACATTGATGAGATCCACACCCACATAAATTGAAAACTATTTTTTATTATCACATACCAAGGCAATATAAGAACGTAGAGGCATCGGAATGACCTGTAGACCAAATTTCTCCATAAATTGGACAATTTAAATCCTTTTTTGTTTTTAACCTAATGAACTTTTAAGGCACGATTTCATTTATGTATTGCATACATAATGTGATCGTGCCTATAAAATAAATTTTAATTAATTTAGTTATTGTAGGTCATTAACCATATTTTGGATGTATTAAATTCAAAACCAATTCATTTTTCACAATTTTTATCATTTTTTAATAATTTTTTTAAATATCTGAAATCAATTTTTTGAACATTTCTATGCAAGGACTTAATAAAATCACTTGAAATTGAAAACCCTGCAATTAGATCTGATTTAAAAAAATTTGGTCTAAGGGATTCTTGATTCATCGAGTAGTTTCTGAGATCTTGAGGATACACTTTCTCGAACCACATCCCTATACATGCCAAGGCAATATAAGCATTTAAAGGCATCGGAATGACCTGGGGATCAAATTTTTCCACCAATTGGACAATTTGGAAGTTTTTCCGTTTTTTGACTTGACAAACTTATAAGGCACGATTTCATCTATGTATTGCATACATAGGGTGATCGTGCCGAAAAATATAAGTATCTTGTATTATTTTACATTTCTATGATATTTCACCGATGCAAAGTTCATACAAAAGCTTGAAATTTATTGCGCAGTTGACATTTATAAGGTTTTTCACCTCTGTGAAGCAAAAATACAAGAATAAACATGCTTTTAAAAACACCAGATTGGGCCCAAAAACTATAGGTTCCATCAACTAGATAAAAGAAACCCAGTTTTAAAAAATGAAAGTAATCCAATTGATCGTTGATGAGATATCGTGCCCACAAGGTGTCGATTTTTGCATCCATTACGGTAGAGCTTCGCTCTATAATTATTTGGTCCGCCATATTGGAAAAACGGAAAATCTGGTGGGGTGAAAAAATGAATATTTTCATTGAACAAAACGTTTTTTTCAACCTCAAAAACCCCCCAGATAATGCAGAAACTTGCTTTGTTAATGCTTTTAGGTCCGCCATCTTGGAAAATCGGAAAATATTCAAATAACCTTTTAATATACCTTATAGTTAATAATAAACGTTTAATATACCTTATAGTCAATAATATTCCTTATAGATATCCATTTGGTTATCATATGGAAAACCTTTATGGTTCTTTCGTGCGAGATTTTTTTCTTTTTTTCGCCACCATGTCCTACACCACCACTGCCTAGTCCCTTGCTCTCCCTCTCCCTCTCTCCCTACCAGTATACCTTCCGGCTTCGGTAGTTTTTGTTATTTCCACACTTTGAGCGTCCAGGATATGCCCATATAGGTTTTTTGGGTCGCTACTCAAGAATTACGACTCCTTTTTCATAAATAATTATTTCACCCTTAAAATAACTGAAAGTACTGAAAAAGGAGTCGAAATTCTTGAATAGCGACCTAAAAAACTTATATGGGCATATCCTGGATTCTAAAAGTACGAAAATACAGGGCCGGACTTCGCAAAATTTTTCCCTGAAGCAAAAATTTTCTGCCATCCCCTTAAGGAGAGCAAATGTTGATATTTTCTAATAAAAGCAAAAACAATTGAATATTTAGTATCTAGCGAATTTTCACTTTCATCAGTCTTTTTTTTTATTTAAATTGAAAAATATTTAAAGTTTAAATTAAAAATAAAATGAATGGAAGAAATAAATTGCATTTTAATTTAAAAATTTTTATTAAGAAAAAAACTTTAAATGTTTACTAAAATTTTACTTAAATAATCATAATTTTTAAAATAAAAGAAAGTAATATATAGCTTACATAAAATTGAGTTGCTTACAAAAATAATAATTATTTAATAATAAATATTTATAAGATACATATATTTATAGCTATAAGTAAAAATAACCTAATTATTTTTAAGTAATACTTTTAGAGCTTTTTTGTGTGCAAAGTCTTCAATTAACTCGTCAAAATTTTTGTCCAGGACGAGTTCTGATTCTATGCATAATAACGCTTAAGAGCTCAATCTCTCATCATCTTGTGTTGATCTTAAATAATTTTTAATGCATCTCAACACTGAGAATGATCTCTCGCCTGTACAATTACTCACCATCATACTCATAAAAATACGTAGTGCAATGTGCACATTTGGATATACTAGGTCATAGTGATTTTCACAAACAAACTTGCACATCTCAAAATGAGATGCTTTCTCCATAAGATTGATTTGCAAGTGTTCTTTGAAATGTAACAACTCAATATATAGATTTTTATCTAAGTCGTTTGGGTAACGCTCCTTCAGATCAAATAATTTGTTTTTTAATTTTTCGTTATCTAAATTTTTCAACTGCGTCAAAAATCCAAATGAAAAATTTAATGCACCATATACTTCATATCTCTTTTGTAAATTAAGTAAAAGACTATCCAAAATAACGTAGAAAACATTGCATCTTATATTATTTGATCCATCAAAATGGCTTTCATTGGTATTATTGATTTCATCAAATGGAGTTTTTCGAAGTCTTTGTCGAGAAATATCTTTTTTATATTGATTTACTCCAATTTTTTCTTTTGCCTTTGTTTCATAATCAGTAAATATAGTTTAGTCATAACGCATATTACTATAAAATTCTATTAATGATTGGTAAAGCTGTACTACAATACTAATGTCAGCAGTTGGAGATTGCAAAAGCTTACTTACATTCTATTACAATCTATTTAAAATATCTTTCCATACCAAATTTATGAAACAAAATTCTAAGGAATTAAATTTGTTATGTAATCCCCTAGCTTCTGATCGAACAGCAGGCTTTTCTGTTTTATCATTTTCAAATATACTTAAGGAAGAAAGAACTTCATCCCAAGAATCTTGCAAGCTTTTAAAACCATCAGCGTGTTCTGACCATCTTGTTGTAGAAAGATTTTTTATGCAATTCTTATTTGGCTTGCAAGATTCAAGAACTTCCCATCTATCAGTAGATGCAGAAAAAAAAGTATAAATTTTTTGAATTGTAGAAAAATAAGTTACTATTTCTGTACAACATTCTGCAGCACATTTTCCAACTAAATTAAGAGAATGAGCTGCAGAGGGAACATAATCAGCTTTGGAATTAATTTCACGAATACAAACTTGAACCCCTGTGTATTACTGACATATTACTCGCATTATCATCAGTGCTGTTAAATCGGCGGAGTTTTGCTCCTGAAATATATTCTATGACTTTAGAATATATGGTTATGGTTATGGTTTTTATGAGAGATGTAAGGCTTTTTGCTTTTATCTCTTGTTTGTTATGCTTGTTGTATGATTTTTATTATGCTAGATTTACTATGTTGCTTTTTTTATAAGGTCTTTCATCCTTAGTGTGTGCGAGTTTAAATGTTTGTGTTATGTGAATGTGTTATGTGTGTTGTTAACCTATGGCCTCAGAGAATCACACAATTTCTCCTGTCCCCATGCCTGCTTATAGTGCACATGGTCGCACTCCGTACTGCGTTATCTACATAATGCCATTTTTTTTTTTTTTTTTTTTAATAACATTATGCGGATGTCACAGTCCTGAGCAATGATAGAAAATAATTTCAGAATTTAATCTTTTCAGAAAAAAAACTGAAAATATTTTTGTCCGAGTCGGGCGGCGAACCTGTAACGTTCAGATCGACAAGCTGGCGCGCTACCGACTGAGCTATCAAAGCTCTAACTTTAGAATATAAGTAGCGCCGTTAACGGCAGCGCGCGTAATATATTAGCGGGAATTTGAATTTTAAGTAAAAAAAAGTTAAAAATAAGTAAAATATTAACAAACAACGTTATAAATAATTAATTTTACTTATTTGTTGTATATGTTAATCAAAATAATTTTTTTTTTAAATATTTTAGTAAATAAATAAATACATATAAAAAATTTGTTTAAATTGGACATGAAAATTTGTTTAAATTTTAATGTTTGTCAATAAAATAGAAAGAAATATAATTTAAAAAAAGAAATATTGTTTCAACACAGTGTATAGTATTTTAATGAATAAATATATATATATATATATGGGTACGTCCAGGGAAGAACGACCAGCCAAAAATAAAAAATGAAAAAAATTTTTTTTTTGTGTCACTTTTTACCTGAGATTTGTGAAACCGCTCCTATTTTAGACTTCCTGATGCATTATTTTGATATATGGCTGCTCCAAAGTTGGATTTTTTCATTTTTTTGATTTCAGCTGCCCAGTTCAACCTAAAATAACTCTGAACCATTTAACTTTTTATATATACATATGATTGGGAAAAAGTTTTATTTTTACCTGAACTACTAAAAAAAAAAAAAAATTTCCATTTTGACTTATTCCACTTTTTTTTCTCCTCGACGGTAGCTTTCAAACATCCAGAAAATTTGTTTCGCCATGATTTTTTTCAACTTTTTTCTTCTCAAAATTCACTTCAAAGGGTCTAATTTATATCCTGAAAGTCCTGAGATGTGATAGGCAATGATCGGTCCACAATCTTAAAACTTGGTTCTTCCGTTTCCCTAAAAATCCATAAAAATGTTAAATATTAAAGCGTAAAATCATTAAAATACTAAATTTAACCTTACCAAATGATTTCTTCTGTTAAATCTTCACTATCAGGACCACATAAACTTGTTGTAACATATCAATAGGATCATCTAACATTTCTGATGCTAAAACACCCAAGATCAGCCTCGCGTCAGCATCCAAAAATAGAAAAAAACTGAAAAAAAAAATGATTCTGGTTAAAAATAACTACAAAAATAATTATAAACTATTAAAAAAGACTGAAAAATATTTAAATTAACTTACCAAATATGTTTATAAGCAAATTAGAACTTTAGAACTCCATGCTGACAAAATCTGGAACCTGGGAAAAAAGTTAAACAAAGAGATTAATTCTTAAATTTTTAAAAAAAGTTTCATAAAAAAATTTTATACTTATCTGATCTCTATTTTCCTGGTGCAACTTCATCTTCTTGATATAAATTAGTACCTGAAAAAAATAATTAACAATAATTAACAACAATATGTGTACATATTATACCAGTTTTTTATAAAATTGAAATTATAGCAGAAGACAAAATTTTGCAATCAAAGTCTCCTACTCACAGACCTACTCATGGGAATTAAAAGAAACCAAAAAGAAACTACTTTATTATTTGCTGGTTTCATATTTTTTTTTATGCATTCCTGTATGAGGAGATTGCAATATTTTGTCTTCTGCTATAATTTCAATTTTATAAAAAACTGGTATAATATGTACACATATTGTTGTTAATTATTGTTAATTATTTTTTCCAGGTACTAATTTATATCAAGAAGATGAAGTAGCACCAGGAAAATAGAGATCAGATAAGTATAAAATTTTTTTATGAAACTTTTTTTAAAAATTTAAGAATTAATCTCTTTGATTAACTTTTTTTCCAGGTTCCATATTTTGTCAGCATGGAGTTCTAAAGTTCTAATTTGCTTATAAACATATTTGGTAAGTTAATTTAAATATTTTTCAGTCTTTTTTAATAGTTTATAATTATTTTTGTAGTTATTTTTAACCAGAATCATTTTTTTTTTTCAGTTTTTTTCTATTTTTGGATGCTGACGCGAGGCTGATCTTGGGTGTTTTAGCATCAGAAATGTTAGATGATCCTATTGATATGTTACAACAAGTTTATGTGGTCCTGATAGTGAAGATTTAACAGAAGAAATCATTTGGTAAGGTTAAATTTAGTATTTTAATGATTTTACGCTTTAATATTTAACATTTTTATGGATTTTTAGGGAAACGGAAGAACCAAGTTTTAAGATTGTGGACCGATCATTGCCTATCACATCTCAGGACTTTCAGGATATAAATTAGACCCTTTGAAGTGAATTTTGAGAAGAAAAAAGTTGAAAAAAATCATGGCGAAACAAATTTTCTGGATGTTTGAAAGCTACCGTCGAGGAGAAAAAAAAGTGGAATAAGTCAAAATGGAAATTTTTTTTTTTTTTAGTAGTTCAGGTAAAAATAAAACTTTTTCCCAATCATATGTATATATAAAAAGTTAAATGGTTCAGAGTTATTTTAGGTTGAACTGGGCAGCTGAAATCAAAAAAATGAAAAAATCCAACTTTGGAGCAGCCATATATCAAAATAATGCATCAGGAAGTCTAAAATAGGTGCGGTTTCACAAATCTCAGGTAAAAAGTGACACAAAAAAAAATTTTTTTTCATTTTTTATTTTTCGGCTGGTCGTTCTTCCCTGCACTGAAAAAAAATTACTGGCCACGCGCCTAGATTGCTAGTACAGGCGTAGTGCCTGTTTAGCGAGACCGGAGAGGGCCTCGAACGAACTGGCGTTTCACGCGTTTGGAGAGGGGGCCCCAGCATTTTCTCTTTGTATTTTTTATATGCCACGTGATCTAAACGTGTGAAACGCAAGTTTGTTCGAGGCCCGGAGCCCGTTCTCGTTGAACACGCTCTGCGCCTATAAAATTCTAGGCGCGTGGCCAGTAATTTTTTTTCAGTGTGGACGTGCCCATATATAGAAACATGCTTGATACAGAAACATATTTTTATTTTTATAAGAAAAAAAAGTAAGTTAACAATTAATAAATTTACTTTTCATTAAATTTCAGTACAAAATTTCTCAGGGTGTTGAAATAAAATAACGAAGTTTTTAAAATTAAAAATTTTTAATCAAAGAATTTTTTTTTAAATCATAGAAATAAAAAATAGAAAATATAATTGTAGAATTATATACACAAGATGACAAACAATTATTTTTTTTTTTAATAAAAATACGAATAAAATAATTTTTATCTAATAATTTCTAGTAAAAATTATTTAAATAAGTAACTCAAACTTATAAAATATGTAACATTTATATTATTGTTTAACATTTTTACTGTTTTACACATAGACTAATTGGGTTAACCCGACTAATCTCTGCATAATTTGCATGCAATTTATTATTATCATATTATAAATGAATAAATGAATATTAATTAATTTTTCTGAATTATTTATTGTGAAATTGAGATCTGTGACATTCTTTTTTTGCTCCCACGGAGAAAACGAATTTTTTTCGATCTAGCAGCGGAGCCCGCTAGGAAGAAAAAACCCTAAATTACTGCAACCCAAGTAAATAAAATTTTTAAAATAAATTGCAATAAAGTAATTAAAACATGTACTTAAATATTTTTTAATATACATCTGCTACAAAATGTTGTATAAAATATTCTTTTACATAAAAAAATTGACATAAGAAAATTTGTTACCTGTATTTTGTTTCTTATTTTAAATAATAGCTTTTTATAAAAACTGAAAATCTCTGTGGCAATCATTGTAGAGATATAAATTTAAAATTATTAATATTTATATATATTGGAGTGGACCTAAAATTCGAGTTTTAAGAAAAACTTTGCTTCCCGGGTTTTTTCGTGAACTTTTGGTCATAAAAAGTCCCCTACTCCAAGCATTTTACTTTTGCTTTTCAATAAAGCGTGCCTGTAAGCACCTCAATTTTCCCATTTAAATAACATAGGAATTTAGACTTTTCAGCTTTTTAATTTTTTACAAAGCTTGCAAAATGCTTTGAAAAGCTGCTAATCGACGGAAAGTGTTATTTACATATATAAAAAACGATACATAACCTCCAGTAGCAAAAAAATGTTTTTAATTTAAATATTTTTAAAGCAGTTTTACCGGTAATAAACGTAAAAAAATGCTCCATTTAAATTACATGAAGCCATATTATTTTAATGGGGATTTTTTACGCTTGTTACCAGTAAAATTGCTTTAAAAATATTTTTTTGGCTACTTGAGGTTCAGTGTCGTTTTTTGATATTTAAATGGGAAAATTGAGGTGCTTACAGGCACGCTTTTTTGAAAAGCAAAAGCAAAATCCGTGAAGATGCATGGGATTTTTTTATGACCAAAACTTCACGAAAAAACCCGGGGAGCAAAGTTTTTCTTAAAAATCCACTCGAATATAAATATATATATATATATATATATAATATAAAAAACTTTGTCATAAAATAAAATGTTTTTTAGAAAACATTGCATTCTAAAGTCTAAAATTAATGTACTTTCAAAACAATTTATATATATATATATATATATATATATATCTTTTATTAATATCATTTTATTTATATCATTTTATTTTATGACAAATTATTTTTAAAATATTTATAAGTGATTTGAAGAAAATTTTTCGAGTATATATTTTTATTTACTTAATTTTCTTGGTTGTTGTTTTCATTTTGATTTTCATGAGCATTAAAATAAGGATCAATCTTTTCTCTCATTTTATCAAGCATGGCCTGAGTTGGTTGAAAATTAACACAGTTTCCTTGCGACTTTGTGCAATGGGTTGCTAATACAACTGCATTAACAGTTGTAGTGTACAAACCATTTCTAAGGTCTGTTTTGACTCTTGTCTCATTACTCCAGACTCTTTCAGTTTCCACGTTTGAATGGGGAATCGATAAGATTCCTAAGAAAAATTTTGCTAACGATCTTAATGGAAAGTCTCCATCATCATCTTCATAAAAATATATTTCAAACCAGAAATCACAAATTTCTATATCTGGATTTCTGAGTTCTTGGTGTAAATCACGAAATACTAAAGTATTCCATTGATTATTAATGTCATTTAAGTCATTATCTCTAATTAAAATGCTAAATTTCCTGGTAATTCTATCTATTATATCATGATTATTTTCATGGAAATTAGCAGACAAAGAGCTAAGGCATCCAAATCACTAAAAAAATCATCATCTAAATTATTAAACCGCTGTTTAATTTCTTGACACAGTGTTTGTAAAAAGCTACGACAATTAAGTCTAATTTGTAACTTATGATCAGCAGTAAAGTTTGGATTATGTGGAGCATCGGGTGTGTTCAAGAGTTCATTTGCTGCATTACCTTAATTGATTCTATTAATATTTTTAAATTGTGCTACATTGTATGGATCAATGTTTGATGGTGTATTTTGTACTACATAATTATTATTTAAAAATAATCCTGCTACTAATTTATAAAACTCTTGTAAACGACGTTTAATTTTATGTAGTATTACATAACGTTTCTGAAAAAATAAATTAATTTTATTTATTTGAGGCAAAATAAAATTTAAGAAAAACATATAGGTTTTGTTAACGGAAGATCCTAAGAAATTTAATATTGGTACTGAATTCGGCAATCTTTCTGCAACGGCTTCAGTGAAATATAAAAATAATACGTTGTATTGTTCTACAATACGCTGAACACATTGACCCATTGACAACCAGCGAGTCTTGCATAGCTTAAGAATTTTATTAATATTTTCATTCAAAAACGCTTGGAATGTCCTAAGCCGATGTGTTCTTTTGGATGATTTAGAAAAGAAGCTATGAATATTTGATATTAATTTTGAAATATCAGCTGGGATTCGTTTCATGCTATTTTGAGCACACAAATTCATATTATGGCTTGGACAATTAACGATTATAATATTTGCATAATCATTCCGAAAACGTGCTGCGATAGAAGTAAGCCGCCCTTGCATTGTACTTGCACCATCAGAAATAAATGCGCAAGCATTTCTTAAATCAATACCCTTTTCCCCAAAAGAATCTCTTATTTGGTCGTAAATAAGCCCTGCATCTACAACATTATTATCATCGAATTGATCAAGCGTTTCATATATTTCCCACAATGTTGTTACAACTTTCCGAAGATTAAAGTCAGGATATTGAATGACTATACATCCCTTTTGAATTTGACATTTATCGGTTGCATTATCGTACATAATGCTAAAATTGTTCCTAATTATTCCAGCAGTCAATTCATCTTTGTAACCATCAGCTATAACATCTTGTACAACGGATTTAACTTCTAACCTGTCTAAAGAAATCTTTTCCCATATTTGTCTACAGTCAACATCATCTGAAATTTGTTTTATTACTGGTATAAGATGGTCAGCAAGCAGAAAGGGTAAGCTATGTTCAGCAAAAACTGCGGACATTTTTATTGCCGCTCTCCAAACTTTTGGTCTTAACCTTACGTCTTCGTTAACCAATGGTTCTACTCCAAGTTATCTATACTCAGAATTTGCATGCTTAATTCTAGTATAATGGCGTTTGATAGTGTGTGATGTTGCCATAAATTCATTGTCTCCTGCAGGGCAGAATGCGCAAAAAGCTCTTAGAGGGTCGTCTACTACTGGCCTAAGCCATACTCGAAAATGAGGATAATCCCTCAAAACATTTCTAAATGTTTCTCGTTTTCTAGCATCAAAAGGATCATCAAGAGGATTATAGTTTTGAACATAATGATCGAGAGGATTATCCTCTTCAAAATTAATATTATCATCAACAATTTGATCAACAACGTTTTCTTCAATCTGGTTATCATTTTGATCAAGCTGATCAACTTCCATTCGATGATAATTGTGATCATCCATTCTAATGAAAATAATTCCTCATATTCACATTTGCATAAATCATATAATAAATAATTAAATTAAGAAGATCAAAAAATTGAATTCCTTATTTATTATTTTTTGCAGTTAATGTAGATTATATTCGTCCATTATTTGGGTCACTGATTACGAATTTTGGAGTCTTTTCCAGGAGTGCCCGCAAAAAATTGGTCCCGGCGCAGGTAGTTTGACGTTCATATTCTGATGAACTTTATGCATTTCTAATTAAACAGTGAAATATCAATTTTTAGTATACAGGACTCTGAAATTCGTGATAAATGAGAAAAAAAACCTATGTGGGCCAAATCCGGAATACCTCTTTTTTCATGAAAAAAAATTGCCCGAAATTCGTGATAAGCGAGCCAAAAAATCCTGACAAAAATTTAATTTTCCATCAAAAAAGGTTTTATAGGTCCTCCATATTGGAAAATTGGAAAATATTTTGGGCAAAAAATAAAAATTTCATTAATTGAAACGTTTTTCTCGACCCCGAAAACCCCCAGGTAATGTAGACAGTTTTTATTTTCATGTTTTTTGGTCCATTATATTGGAAAATTGGAAAATATGTTGGGGCAAAAAATGAAAATTTTCATTCTTAGAAACTTTTTTTTCGACCTTGAAAATCCCCTGGCAATGTAAAAAGCTTATTCTTAAATTAATTGAAATAATAACAACCTTTACGAGCAAGTACTAATTTAAATACTCTCCTTGTTATCGAGCAATACAATAAATTTTGAATAATAATTAATATTCATTATTAGTTACTTATTCTTAAATGTTTTTAGGTCCACCATATTGGAAAATTGGAAAATATGTTGGGTAAAAAATAAAATTTTCATTAATAGAAACGTTTTTCTTGACCCCGAAAACCCCCAGGTAATGTAGAAAGTTTTTATTTTCATGTTTTTTGGTCCGCCATTTGGAAAATTGGAAAATTGTTTTGGATGAAAAATTTAAAATTATGCCCCCAGGATATCAGTTTTCTCTCGTACGGTCCATTTTCACCCCGAAGGTATTTGAGGAGATGACAGAAATTTCAGGGAGTTTACTCCCTAAAATAACTCTCTGAGCCAGGGAGTATAACTACATGGTTATTTTTGTTAGAGCAAAATAAAAACAAAAGATAAATGAAATCTACTTACATATATTTTATTTAAAAGTAGCATATTTAATATGAAAAATAAATTCAATTAATTTTTTTACTCTTAATAATTTATTCTTTAGCCATCAATTTTTTTTTATTTGCGTTTACTAACCTGTACTAGAGAGCTATTTATTTATTCAAATACAATTATCTTTCAATTTTATATTAAAATTTTAAAATATCTAAAATATTTAATAAATTATCTAAAATAGTATAATCAATAAAAAATACTAATTATTTTTCATAAAAAACAAAATACTTTGTTTACGAAAATCTTTAACTCAATTTATACAACAATAATAAACAAAAGCAGACTAAATTAATAGGTACACTGTAAACATTTTTGTCCGGGTAATTACCATCCGGGTAGTAAAATTACTATTTGGATTTTAAATTTATAGTATCTAGAATTTCCATTTACTATTTGTAAATTTCGTATAGTAAATTTACTATCTGATTGTTAATTTACTACCCGGATAGTAATTACCCGAACAAAAATTTTGACAGTAAAAACAAAAATAGGTATATATAGTATATTTTTAACCAAGAGAGCAACGCTTTTTTCTATCACACCGCGGAACGAAAGTGTTTACATATCTAGGGCAAAAAAAGACTATTTTCTACTCTAGGGGGACGGCTTTTTTGTCCATTATATGTAAAACTATATTTTAGAACACATGGGATAAAATATGAGGTTCGACTTTTGCTTGCTTTCTAAACTCACTCGCTACGCTCGCTCATGCATACAACTGCATATATAAGCATATTTTGGCAAAGCCAAAACCAATATTTTATCCCTTGTTTAATAAATAGCTATTTCGACCCGCGAGAAAGACAAACATGTTTATTATAGCAAGAATATTTTCATACTTTACTATTAAAAAAAATTAAATTTGCCAATACTGCAAAATGAACATTTTTTATATTACAAATTTTATATATTATATTTTTTTATATTACAATTTTTATTACATTTTTTATATTACAGAATTATAATTCTGTTATAAAATAGATGTTAAAAAAAATTACAGCCCCTACAAAATACTATTTCAATTACCCAAATAGGTAAAAGTAGTCTATGAAAAATTTAATTCTTAATTTACCAATTCAAAAGTATTTATTAATTAGGAAAAAAGATTTTTTGTTCGAAAAATCCGAGGAAAAATCTATATCTTAAATTCTTATTATGGGGCATAAAATTTAACTTACCACTGTTTTCTATTTGATGCTTCACAATAATAATCCATATTAATGAAAAATAATAAACACGCATTCTTAGTAATTTTAGCAATTTACAATAACCTAAATAAAAGAGTTATTTTCATATTCAAATTTTAAAATAAATCCTTACCTTTTAATTTTAAATAAAAATTTAAAATCACACTTTTTATATTACTAATATTTTCAAAAAAACTATTTTATATTCACTATTTCATATTCAAATTTTAAAATAAATCCTTACCTTTTAATTTTAAATAAAAATTTAAAATCACACTTTTTATATTACTAATATTTTCAAAAAAACTATTTTACACAAATTATATTACTAAAATAAATTATTCATAAATTCCTTTATTGAAAATTAATTTTATTATTTCATTTTTTAAGCAATTTTTATTTTATAATAAGCAAATCATACAATAAAAACAGAAATAATTTATTGACAAACATTGTAAATTTTAAACAAATTTTTTATATGTATTTATTTATTTACTAAAATATTTTAAAAAAAAATTATTTTGATTAGCATATACAACAAATAAGTAAAATTAATTATTTATAACGTTGTTTGTTAATATTTTACTTATTTTTAACTTTTTTTTACTTAAAATTCAAATTCCCGCTAATATATTACGCGCGCTGCCGTTAACGGCGCTACTTATATTCTAAAGTCATAGAATATATTTCAGGAGCAAAACTCCGCAGATTTAACAGCACTGATTATCATACGATTGCCCTCTGCAATCTTGTATATATAAATTTAAATAACCTAAAGTATTTAAAATGGCATCTGTTAAATTTTCAGCTTTGTGACGACATTTTGGAATAAATTTTATTAATCGCTCTTTTGGCATTTCCTGAGTATTTACGTATCTAATAACAAACGTAAGCTGGTCAAAATGTCATATGTCAGGGGTTGTATCAATACTTATTGAGTAATATTTTGCAATTTTAACATCTTGCGCGATTTTATTTATTATTTTTTGAGCCATTAATTCAATGAATTCATTGCAAATATTTGATTATAAATATGATACAGTACCACTACCTTTATTTCCTTAAGTCTCTATGTGCTTAGCAAGAAATGCATCAAACTCGGCAATTAATTCTAGAAGCATTAAATAATTTCCATTCTTTAAAGACCCAAAACGTCACTTCCTCTAAATGCTAGACCACGAGTTGCTAAAGATTTTATAACTGCAACTACGCGCTTTAAAACTTTTCGCCAATAATCAATTTCACTTACAACTTGTTTTGTTAGACCTTTTTCTATTTTATTTTTGCTTTTATCCATATATTTTAAAATTTTTGTTCCATGAGCCATTGAAATTTCATGCTCTTGTAAGCTTCTATTAGCATTGCGCCAATCGTTAAAATCTTCATTAAAGGTGGTTGAAAGTTCTTTTCCAAATAGTTTACAAGGCCCACAATATAAAGAGGATCTGCTTAAAGAATAAATCAGCCAATTCCGATTTTGAGTTTTACCATTAGGCAATACGCTAATGAATAAAGCTTTATTACAATAACAATAAACGTTACCTTGCTTACGTTTTGATGAACTAAAATCAGCATCAGCATTTTGTTTAAAACCACGCATTATAATTTTATCTATGGTCTCATCGATTATAACTCATTTATTTGGATCGTTATAATTTTCAGATTCAGATTTTCTGTATTAGATTTTTATTTATCCTACGATTTATATAAATAATTTTTTTTTTAATAAATAGATAATATTCAACCAGGAGATTATTGTGATGAACGAAATATTACATTAGAGAAAAAAGTTTAGAAACGTTGCTAAATAAATATGAAAATATTTAGCCACGTTAATAAATAAATTTGAAAAAATGTAGCAACGTTGCTAGATAAATTTGAAAATATTTAGCAAAGTTGCTAAATAATTTTTGAAATATTTAGCAACTTTGTTAAATAAATTTGAAAATATTTAGCAATGTTGCTAAATAAATTTGAAAATAATTAGCAACGTTGCTAGATAAATTTATAAATATTTAGCAACTTTGCTAAATAAATGTAGAAATATTTTTTCAACGTTGCTAAATAAATTTGGAAATATTAATTTCTAAATATTTTTAAAAACTTGGAAATATTTAGCAACGTTGATAGATAAATTTTAAAATATTTAGCAACTTTGTTAAATAAATTTGGAAATATTTAGCAATGTTGATAGATAAATTTGGAAATATTTATCAACGTTGCTAGATAAATTTGAAAATATTTAATAATTAATAATTATAAAAGGAAATAAATGACAACGATGCTAGATAAATTTGAAAAAATTTAGCAATGTTGCTAAATATTTCCAGATTTATTTAATAAATTAGCTAATTATTCTAAAATTTATTTAACAAATTTGCTAAATATTTCCAAGTTTATAAAATATTTAGCAATTAATATTTCAAAATTTATTTAGCAATGTTGTTAAATATTTTTACATTTATTTAGCAACGTTGCTAAATATTTATAAATTTATCTAACAACGTTGCTGAATATTTTCAAATTTATTTAGCAACGATGCTAAATATTGTCAAATTTATGTACCAATATTGCTAAATATTTCCAAGTTTAGAAGAATATTTAGAAATTAATATTTCCAAATTTATTTAGCAACGTTGAAAAAATATTTCTACATTTATTTAGCAACGTTGCTAAATATTTATAAATTTATCTAGCAACGTTGCTAAATATTTTCAAATTTATTTACCAACGTTGCTAAATATTTCCAAATTTATCTAGCATCGTTGTTAATAATAAAGTTGCTAAATATTTCTAAATTTATTTAACAACATTGCTAAATATTTCCAAATTTATTTAACAAAGTTACTAAATATTTCAAAATTTATTTAGCAGCGTTCCTAAATATTTACAAATTTATGTAGCAACATGAATAAATATATTTAAATTTATTTAGCAACGTTGCTAAATATATATAAATTTATCTATCAACGTTGCTACATATTTTTAAATTTATTTAGCAAGGTTGCTAATTATTTCCAAATTTATTTAGCGACTTGGATAAATATTTTCAAATTTATTTAGGAGTGATTCTTAGTGAATTCAGCAAAAGTTTCCAGGTCGGGTCGCTGAAACCGGCTAAAAACTTTTTTTGCCAATTACCTATCCAAAATGGACTATGTCCCCAAATTTTAGCCCTTAATATTGAAAACTAAGCCCAGGGCGAATTTTTGAAAAAAAAAGACGTTTTCATCTTTCCTCAGCCACCCATTCTTCTTTTATGTGCCATTCCTTCTGGAAATCATTAAAAATAATGAAAAAAGAGGTACTATAGTAAAATTTCCTCAGAAATCCAGTCATGCCATTAGTTTTTGAAAATTCCTACACGGGGAGCCAGAAAATCAATAAATTCACAGGGTATATTACGGAAACTACAGAAAAATTGTATATCCGAATTTTTTATTCAGCTTCTCAGGAAAAGCGTGTTTTTATATATATTTTCGGATGCCATATCAACCTAGATGCGATCGAACTTCCTAGACCCTAAAATAACCGAAAAATCGTGAATTTTCCTCAATTTTTCTCATTTTTTAGCAGTTTTTTTGAATTTTCCCGCTCTAAATGACTCCGAACGATTTAAACAAGGTAAGATTCGGATTCCCAGGGAAATTTCATATATTTTCTTTATTTAAATCCTTTTTAGGCTTCGATGTAAACGAGCTCACACCAAATGCCTTAAATACAAAATTTTGATTTTTATCGTTTTTTAGCAGTTTTTTTGAATTTTCCCGCTCTAAATGACTCCGAACGATTTAAACAAAGTGAGATTCGGATTCCCAGGGAAATTTTACATATTTTCTTTATTCAAATCATTTTTAGGCTTTGATGTAAACGAGCTCACACCAAATGCCTTAAATACAAAATTTTGATTTTTATCGTTTTTTAGCAGTTTTGTGTGTACTTTATCTATTTAAGGTTCCTAATAAGATTTATTATATCGTATATAATAACAACTTAATTAATATTATATTATTAAAGATGTACATTACTAATAATCTTATTTCCGAAAAAAATTTTAAATAATTTAAATTTAGCGCTAAAAATAATAAACATTGTATATAAAAAATTTAAAGCTATGTGGCGTGGCAATCGTCAATGTTTACAAGATTTATTATTAAATAAATGAGTTACATTAAAAACATTTTTATTGTATTCATATTATTCATTAAAACAATAAGCTACGTAAATTGTAAACATGACGTAGTAGCAGTTCAGGTTTTTCAAAAATATATTGTAAGGTACATAAAAGAAAATATGCCTCAAATTAAGAAAATTGAGTATGTTAGCGATGGTTGTCCTGGACAATACAAAAATTGTTCCAACCTATACAATTTATGTCAACATAAAAAGAATTTTGGTATTGATGCTAAGTGGATATTTTTTGCAACTTCTCACGGTAAATCAACTTGTGATATCATTGGAGGTACGATAAAAAGAGATACAAGCAAAGAAAGTTTACGTCGTGAATTTGATAATCAAATAATGAATGTAAGCCGCATTCATGAATTTTGTGAACATCATTTACCTACAATAAAAACAATAATAATAAGCAGAGAGTAGTTAAGCCTGGAACGTGACACAACATCATCAATGGCGCATACCATTCCAGGAACACATAATTATCACGACTTTACTCCATTATCAAATACAATAATTGGCTGTAAATATTTAAGTTCAGATGAAAGTTATTCCTTAAGATTTAATTTGTTGAAAAAAATAGCTTATAAATGGTCAGCAAATACTTATGTCTCTTTCGTAATCTCAAAAACTTGGGCGGTAGGTTTTATTACAGATATAATTGAAGATGAATTAATAGCTAAAATATCTGTATTACAAAGTTTTTCAAAAAATATCTACAAATGGCCTGATACTGAGACCCGTGTTAAAGTAGGCTTTAATTAAATTTTATACGATGTATCGGCTACAAATGAAGATGATAAAATAAAAATAAAATTAGGGCATACTCATTCCAAATACACTCAATATCTAAAGAATTTGGATTCTATTTGTGAATAAATTATCTAAATTATAAAAATATTTTCTGAATACATTATTGTAAGCTAAATATTATATAAATATCAATAAAAATTTTTTTAATAGAATAATTTTCTCTTTATTAAAAAACTCATTCTTTTAAAGATTATTAAAATATGTAATTCATTAATTATTATTTAAAAAATTTTTTTTCTCTAAAGAATAGCTATATTTTATAGAATGTAACTCCGAATTCTACCTAGTGACCAATATAGAGCTAAAAAATAATTTAAATTTATAGAATTTTCTATGAACTCTTTTACACTAAAGCCAAAAAATTATTAAAGTATAGAAAAAGTTTAAAATTTTACTAGAAATCCGAATTTGACATTAATTAAATCATACAGGGTCATGTAGTACGGCAAAATTCCAAAATACTGCTAAAAAACGATAAAAATCAAAATTTTGTATTTAAGGCATTTGGTGTGAGCTCGTTTACATCAAAGCCTAAAAATTATTTAAATTAAGAAAATATGTAAAATTTCCCTGGGAATCTGAATCTCACCTTGTTTAAATTGTTCGGAGTGATTTAGAGCGGGAAAATTCAAAAAAATTGCTAAAAAACGATAAAAATCAAAATTTTGTATTTAAGGCATTTGGTGTGAGCTCGTTTACATCGAAGCCTAAAAATGATTTAAATAAAGAAAATATGTAAAATTTTCCTGGGAATCTGAATCTCACCTTGTTTAAATCGTTCGGAGTCATTTACAGCGGGAAAATTCAAAAAAACTGCTAAAAAATGAGAAAAATTGAGGAAAATTCACGATTTTTCGGTTATTTTAGGGTCTAGGAAGTTCGATCGCATCTAGGTTGATATGGCATCCGAAAATATATATAAAAACACGCTTTTCCTGAGAAGCTGAATAAAAAATTCGGATATACAATTTTTCTATAGTTTCCGTAATATACCCTGTGAATTTATCGATTTTCTGGCTCCCCGTGTAGGAATTTTCAAAAACTACTGGCATGACTGGATTCCTGAGGAAATTTTACTATAGTACCTCTTTTTTCATTATTTTTAATGATTTCCAGAAGGAATGGCACATAAAAGAAGAATGGGTGGCTGAGGAAAGATGAAAACGTCTTTTTTTTTCAAAAATTCGCCCTGGGCTTAGTTTTCAATATTAAGGGCTAAAATTTGGGGACATAGTCCATTTTGGATAAGTAATTAGCAAAAAAAAGTTTTTAGCCGGTTTCAGCGACCCGACCTGGAAACTTTTGCTGAATTCACTAAGAATCACTCTTAGCAATATTGCTAAATATTTTCAAATTCATTTAGCAACGTTGCTAAATATTTTCAAATTTATTTAACAACGTTGCTAAATGTTTCCAAATTTATAGCAACGTTGATAGATAAATTTTAAAATATTTAGCAACGTTGCTTAATAAATTTGAAAATATTTAGCAACGTAGTTCAATAAATTTTGGAAATATTTATCAATGATGTTAAATGGATTTGAAAATATTTAATAACTAATAATAAATAAAGAAAATATTTGACAACGTAGCTAGATAAATTTAAAAATATTTAGCACTTTTGCTAAATATTTCCAGATTTATTTAATAAATTAGCTAAATATTCCCAAATTTATTTATTAAATTTGCTAAATATTTCCAAATTTATTTAAAAAAGTTGCTAAATATTTCAAAATTTATTTAGCATCGTTGCTAAATATTTTCAAATTTATCTAGCGATGTTGTTAAATATTTCCAAATTTATTTAGCAACGTGGATAAATATTTTTAAATTTATTTAGCAACATTGCTAAATATTCACAAATTTATTTATTAAATTTGCTAAATATTTCCAAATTTATTTAAAAAAGTTGCTAAATATTTCAAAATTTATTTAATAACGTTGCTAAATATTTTAAATTTATCTAGCAACGTTGCTAAATAAATATGAAAATATTTAGCCACGTTAATAAATAAATTTGGAAATATTTAGCAACGTTGCTAGATACATTTGAAAATATTTAGCAAAATTGCTAAATAAATTTTAAAATATTTAACAACGTTGCTAAATAAATTTAGCTAAAATAGTTAAAAAATATTGTTATTAATAATCTAAACAATGTGTTACGATTATTAATATTTTTAGGTATACTCCAAGCCACTTTAAATAATTTAAACTATATTATAAAAAATATAAAACACAACACTTATTTATTTTTTTTAAACTTATGATTTATTTTATTTTTTACGTTTATATAATAACCGTCGTATGTGGACTTAATAAATAAATATAGTTTATATAATGACGCGTTTTGGTATTTTAAATACCATCCTCAGTTTCTAATTTTTAATTATTAAAAACTTTTTTATAAATTTGTAACATAATTACATCGTTTAAGATTTTTAATTTAAAAATGTGTATATATAAATAAAACATAATAAAAGTTTGGTCTTTCTATAATCGTGTACAAGTTTATACTAAATAAATAATGTTGTTATTCTAATATTTATATAAAATTTATAAAATTAGTTAGTAAAACATTTTTATATAAAATTAGGAACATCTACCTAAAAGTGGCATAAGGAAGGTGGACTCAGTTTTTGCTAGACATCTAATGAGTGAAAATCATGATGCAGAAAGAAAACAGTTGTTTCCCGTTACACATATGTAATAAAGGTGGAGTTATGAATGCAATAGAAGAGTTTGAAATATACAGTGCAATAAAAAAAGACCCTAATAAAGTGTTAAATGAAAAATTGAAATTCAAAAATAATAGTTTCTTCGATACAGTGATAGAAATATATGATAAACAGTGATGGAAAATATAGAAAGAATAAACAATAATATAGTGCACGATTATATAAAGACCAAACTCTTATTATGTTTAATATATATATAAACATTATTAAATTAAAAATCTTTAACGATGTAATTATATTACAAATTTATAAAAAAGTTTTTAATAATTAAGAATTAGAATTTAAGGATGGTAAGTCCAAATACGACGGTTATTATATAAACGTAAAAAATTGTTAGATACATTTGAAAAAACTTATAACCGGTTTGTGTAAACACAACCTAAATGCATGGAACATGTTTACTTCCAAATGAGGACTAGATATAATACAAATGTTACTCAACATTACAATACAATTTTCTATTCTTGTAATTTGTAATTATCACCTTACTAGTTGTTAAGATTCTAAACCCCAACTATTTTGATTCCCTGAACCTGAATTATTCCAAGTCCCTAAATCGATATTATTCTAAGTCCATAAACCTGTATTATCCTAATTCCTTAAGCCCAGATTTTTCAAAGTCTTTTAAAAGTATTTTATTTATTTATATATACTTTCCTAATTAGACCCCACTCCTTAAATATGACAAATTTGACCCCCCCCCCTTAAATAGGACAAATTTGACCCCCCCCCTTAAAAAGGACAAATTTGACCCACCCCCCCTTAATTTTCAAGTTCTGAAGTACCCCCACCCTATAAACATGTTCCATGTTAATATTTAGCAAAGTTGCTCAATAAATTTTGAAATATTTAGCAACTTTGCTAAATAAATTTAGCTAAAATAGTTAGCAACGTTGATAAATAAATTTGGAAATATTTATCAACGTTGCTAGATAAATTTGAAAATATTTAGCAATGTTTCTAAATAAATTTGACAATAATTAGCCACGTTGCTAAATAAATATTGAAATGTTTAGCAACGTTGCTAAATAAATTTGAAAATATTTAGCAATGTTGCTAAATAAATTTGAAAATACTTAGCCACGTTTCTAATTATTTATAAATTTATCTAGCAAAGTTGCTAATAATAAAGCTGTTAAATATTTCCAAATTTATTTAACAACTTTGCTAACTATTTCCAAATTTATTAAATAACGATGTTAAATATTTCAACATTTATTTAGCAACGTTGCTAGATATTTTAAATTTATCTAGCAACGTTGCTAAATACATATAAAACTATTTAGCAATGTTGCTAAATAAATTTGAAAATATTTAGCCACGTTGCTAAATAAATTTCAAAATATTTAGCAACGATGATGGATAAATATTAAAATATTTAGCAACGTTGCTAAATAAATTTGGAAATAATTAGCAACATTGTTAAATAAATTTTGGAAATATTTATCAATGTTGTTAAATAAATTTGAAAATATTTAGCAATGTTGCTAAATATTTCCAAATTTATATAATAACGTTGCTAAATATTTCCAAATTTATAGCAACGTTGATAGATAAATTTTGAAATATTTAGTAACGTTGCTATATAAATTTGGAAATATTTAGCAATGTCGATAAAAAAATTTGAAAATATTTAGTCACGTTTCTAAATATTTATAAATTTATCTAGCAACGTTGCTAATAATAAAGCTGTTAAATATTTCCAAATTTATAACATTGCTAACTATTTCCAAATTTATTATATAACGTTGATAAATATTTCAACATTTACTTAGCAACGTTGCTAGATATTTTAAATTTATCTAGCAACGTTGATAAATAAATATTGGAAATATTTATCAATGTTGTTAAATAAATTTGAAAATAATTGATAATTAATAATAAAATAAGGAAATGTTTGACAGCGATGCTAGATAAATTTGAAAATATTTAGCAATGTTGCTAAATATTTCCAGTTTTATTTAATAAAGTAGCTAAATATTCCCAAATTTATTTAACAATTTTGCTAAATATTTCCAAATTTATTTAATAAAGTTGCTAAATATTTCAAAATTTATTTAGCAATATTGCTAAATATTTTCAAATTTATTTAGCAACGTTGCTAAATATCTCCAAATTTATTTAACAATGTTGCTAAATATTTCAACATTTATTTAACAACGTTGCTAAATATTTTAAATTTATCTAGCAACGTTGCTAAATAAATTTGGAAATGTTTAGTAACGTTGATAGATAAGTTTTAAAATATTTAGTAACGTTGCTAAAAAAATTTGGAAATATTTAGCAACATTGTTAAATAAATATAGGAAATATTTATCAATGTTGTTAAATAAATTTGAAAGTATTAAATAACTTATAATAAATAAAGGAAATTTTTGACAACGTTGCTAGATAAATTTAAAAATATTTAGCAATGTTGATAAATATTTCCAGATTTATTTAATAAAGTAGCTAAATATTCCTAAATATATTTAACGAAATTGCTAAATTTTTTCAAGTTTATAAAAATATTTAGCAATTAAAATTTCCAAATTTATTTAGCAACGTCGTTAAATATTTCTACATTTATTCAGCAACATTGCTAAATATTTATAAATTTAGCTAGCATTGTTGCTAAATATTTTCAAATTTATTTAGCAACGTTGATAAATATTGTCAAATTTATTTAGCAACGTTGCGAAATATTTCCAAATTTATAGCAACGTTGATAGATAAATTTTGAAATATTTAGTAACGTTGCTATATAAATTTGGAAATATTTAGCAATGTCGATAAAAAAATTTGAAAATATTTAGTCACGTTTCTAAATATTTATAAATTTATCTAGCAACGTTGCTAATAATAAAGCTGTTAAATTATTCCAAATTTATAACATTGCTAACTATTTCCAAATTTATTATATAACGTTGATAAATATTTCAACATTTACTTAGCAACGTTGCTAGATATTTTAAATTTATCTAGCAACGTTGATAAATAAATATTGGAAATATTTATCAATGTTGTTAAATAAATTTGAAAATAATTGATAATTAATAATAAAATAAGGAAATGTTTGACAGCGATGCTAGATAAATTTGAAAATATTTAGCAATGTTGCTAAATATTTCCAGTTTTATTTAATAAAGTAGCTAAATATTCCCAAATTTATTTAACAATTTTGCTAAATATTTCCAAATTTATTTAATAAAGTTGCTAAATATTTCAAAATTTATTTAGCAATATTGCTAAATATTTTCAAATTTATTTAGCAACGTTGCTAAATATCTCCAAATTTATTTAACAATGTTGCTAAATATTTCAACATTTATTTAACAACGTTGCTAAATATTTTAAATTTATCTAGCAACGTTGCTAAATAAATTTGGAAATGTTTAGTAACGTTGATAGATAAGTTTTAAAATATTTAGTAACGTTGCTAAAAAAATTTGGAAATATTTAGCAACATTGTTAAATAAATATAGGAAATATTTATCAATGTTGTTAAATAAATTTGAAAGTATTAAATAACTTATAATAAATAAAGGAAATTTTTGACAACGTTGCTAGATAAATTTAAAAATATTTAGCAATGTTGATAAATATTTCCAGATTTATTTAATAAAGTAGCTAAATATTCCTAAATATATTTAACGAAATTGCTAAATTTTTTCAAGTTTATAAAAATATTTAGCAATTAAAATTTCCAAATTTATTTAGCAACGTCGTTAAATATTTCTACATTTATTCAGCAACATTGCTAAATATTTATAAATTTAGCTAGCATCGTTGCTAAATATTTTCAAATTTATTTAGCAACGTTGATAAATATTGTCAAATTTATTTAGCAACGTTGCGAAATATTTCCAAATTTATATAATAACGTTGCTAAATATTTCCAAATTTATAGCAACGTTGATAGATAAATTTTGAAATATTTAGTAACGTTGCTAAATAAATTTGGAAATATTCAGCAACGTTGATAGATAAATTTTAAAATATTTAGCAACGTCGCAAAATAAATTTGTAAATATTTAGCAACGTAGTTCAATAAATTTTGGAAATATATATCAATGTTGTTAAATAAAATTGAAAATATTTAATATCTTAAAATTTATCTATCAACGTTGCTATAAATTTGGAAATATTTAGCAACGGTGCTAGATAAGTTTATAAATATTTAGCAACGTTGCTAAATAAATGTAGAAATATTTAACAGCATTGCTAAATAAATTTGAAAATATTTGATATTTAATAATAATAAAAGGAAATATTTGACAACGTTGCTAGATAAATTTGAAAATATTTAGCAATGTTGCTAAATATTACCTTTTATTATTATAAAATATTAAATATTTTCAAAATTATTTAACAACATTGATAAATATTTCCAAAATTTATAGAACTACGTTGCTAAATATTTCCAAATTTATTTATCAATGTTGTTAAATATTTCTACATTTATTTAGCAACGTTGCTAAATATTTATAAACTTATCTAGCACCGTTGCTAAATATTTCCAAATTTATAGCAACGTTGATAGATAAATTTTAAAATATTTAGTAACGTTGCTAAATATTTTCAAATTTATTTAGCAACGTTGCTAAATATTTTCAGATTTAATTACCAACGTTGCTAAATATTTCCAAATTTATTTAACAACATTGCTAAACATTTACAAATTTATTTAACCACGTTGTTAAATATTTCCAAATTTAATTAACAACGTTGCTAAATATATATAAATTTATTTAGCAACGTTGTTAATAATAAAGTTGCTAAATATTTCCAAATTTATTTATCCACATTGCTGAACAGTTCCAAATTTGTTTAACAACGCTGTTAAATATTTCCAAATTTATTTAACAACGTTGCTAAATATTTATAAATTTATCTAGAAACGTTGTTAATAATAATAGAAATAGAAATAGAAATAATCTTTATTTGTTGAAAACAAAAAATTGTAAATATACATAGATAGCAGTCTTAATAATACAAAGTAAATATATCAAATAAGTAACAAAATATATAATAAATATTTATAAATTATTCTTTAAATAAACTTGCTAAATATTTTCAAATTAATCTAGCAACGTTGCTAAATATTTACAAATTTATTTAGCAACGTGGATAAATATTTTCAAATTTATTATGCAACGTTGCAAAATATTTATAAATTTATCTAGCAAAGTTGCTAAATATATTCAAATTTATTTACCAAGTTTGTTAAATATTTTCAAATTTATTTACCGACGTTGCTAAATATTTCCAAATTTATAGCAACGTTGATAGATAAATTTTAAAATATTTAATAACTTTGCTAAATATTTTCAAATTTATTTAGCAACGTTGCTAAATGATTTCAGATTTAATTACCAACGTTGCTAAATTTTTCCAAATTTATTTAACAACGTTGCTAAATATTTTCAAATTTATAGCAACGTTAATAGATAAAATTTGAAATATTTATTAACGTTGCTAGATAAATTTGAAAATATTTAGCAATGTTGATAAATATTTCCAGATTTATTTAATAAAGTAGCTAAATAATCCCAAATATATTTAACAAAATTATATTCTCATCTTAAATCTCTTAAAATGCTCGTATCACCTTACCCCTAAATATTTCCAAATTTATTTAATAACGTTGCTAAATATTTTCAAATTTATGTAGCAATGTTGCAAAATATTTCACAATTTATTTAGCAACGTGGATAAAAATTTTCAAATTTATGTAGCAACGTTATTAAATATTTCCAAATTTATTTAACAAAGTTGCTAAATATTTCAACATTTATTTAGCAACGTTGCTAAATATTTAAAATTTATCTAGCAACGTTGCTAAATAAATATGAAAATATTTAGCCACAAAACTAAATAAATTTGGAAAAATTTAGCATTGTTGCTAGATAAATTTGAAAATATTTAGCATAGTTGCTAAATAAATTTTGAAATATTTAGCAACGTTGCTAAATAAATTTAGCTAAAATAGTTAGCAACGTTGAAAAATAAATTTGGAAATATTTATCAACAATGCTAGATAAATTTGAAAATATTTAGCAATGTTGCTAAATAAATTTGAAAATATTTAGCCACGTTGCCAAATAAATTTGAAAATGTTAAGTAACGTTGATAGATAAATTTTGGAAATATTTATCAATGTTATTAAATAAATTTGAAAATATTTAATAATTCATAATAAATAAAGGAAATGTTTGACAACGTTGCTAGATAAATATAAAATATTTAGCAATGTTGCATTTAGTTATTATTTAAATATTTAGCAGATTCATTTAATAATGTAGCTTAATATTTTCAAATTTATTTAGTAACGTTGCTAAATAAATTTGGAAATATTTATCAAGTATGGTAAATAAATTTGAAAATGTTTAATAATTAATAATTAATAAAGGAAATATTTGACAACGTTGCTAGATAAATATAAAATATTTAGCAACATAAATATTTCCAAAACTTATTTAGCTACGTTACTTAATATTTCAAAATTTATCTATCAACGTTGCTATAAATTTGGAAATATTGAGCAACGTCGTTAAATAAATTTGGAAATATTTAGCAACGTTACTAAAAATTTTAAAATTTATCTATCAACATTGCTATAAATTTGGAAATATTTATCAACGGTGCTAGATAAGTTTATAAATATTTAGCAACGTTGCTAAATAAATGTAGAAATATTTAACAACGTTGCTAAATAAATTTGGAAATACTAATTGCTAAATATTTTTATAAACTTGAAAATATTTAGCAATTTTGTTAAATATATTTGGAATTATTTAGCTACTAATAAAATTGCTAAATCTTTCCAAATTTATTTAACAACATTGATAACTATTTCCAAATTTATTAAATAACGTTTTTTCATATTTCAACATTTATTTGGCAACGTTGCTAGATATTTTAATTTTATCAACTTTTCTATATTAATTTGAAAATATTTTGCAATGTTGCTGAATAAATTTGAAAATATTTAGCCATGTTGCTAAATAAATTTGGAAATATTTAGCAACGTTGCTAGATAAATTTGAAAATGTTTAGCAATTTTGCTAAATAAGTTTTGAAGTATTTATCAATGTTGTGAAATAAATTTGAAATATTCAATAATTAATAATAAATAAAGAAAATATTTAACAACGTTAAGTATAAAGAGGCTAATTTTTTACTCTCTACAATTACCTGCGAATAGCTCACTAAATCTTTTTTGTTTTTTGTGAGTTCTAGCAACATTGAAAATCAACTGGATCGCAGTTGATTTGCAATAATTGGTATTATTGTGCAAATTTTTCTTCAACTGCAATTATCCAGTTTTCAAAGCTTACCAGTTAACCTCAAAGTGCTACATAGTGGCTCTCACTCTTACTCATTGCTTGGCGCCTCTACTGTGTTTACAAACTCCAAGAAGCAGCCTAATGTATTGGACATTTATCTTATTCTGGGAAATCTTTATTCTAATAAGCAGAAGTAAACAGAGCCTAAATTCTTTATTAATTATTTTCTTTAAACAATATCATCTTAAGGTTAGTTTAAATTAATCATCTCCTAACCTCAAATATAGCATATATATATACATATATACATATATATTTATTTTCATATGAATCTGTATACATATATATATATACACTTCTATTAAAAGCCATACATATATATATATATCTCCTTAGTACTGTGTATACACGTTGTCAAAGTACAGTGGTGACATCTACCTGTTCATTACTCTACTAAATTTTTATTCAAAAATTCCTACCTTACCATCAGTGGTTTCTTACACTAGAGGTAACACATTTACTCGGAAGTTCAAACTTCCCTCACTAGATAGCAGTTAACTGCTACTTCTTTATACTTTTTCTTTATACTTCTTTCAAATTTCATTGAGTAAACTTGTAACTCTTAGAATATTTAAATTCTTCTCAAATAGATTATCAACAACAAAAATTTATAAAAATTTTTTCTTCAATTCCATAAAATGAATTCTTTATTCTGTGCTAAATGTAATACTGAATTACTTCAGCCCTTTTCTTGCAAAATTTGCAATAATAATTTTCATGAAACTTGTGATCTCATTATCTTAAAATCACCGGATAATGTAATTTTTCATATCTGTGGTGCTTGTTCTCAACTAGACCATGTTAGGAAACAATTTTCCATTCAACCTAGTAGAGAGAGATCAAACTCATCATCCAGCACAAGTTCAAATAAACGTAGGAAAGCCGACCTGGAGACTCTCTATCAGCAATCCATTGCTGAAAATTCATCCAAAAACTCTGTTCCAACTACTACTTCTGCTCCATCTTCTAAACCGACTTCTTTTTTCTCTGGTTCAAATCAAAACTATTCTAGCTCTTCTCTGCCTGTCTCTATGGCTACAACTTCTAGTTTATACAATCCACAGCCACTAATAACCATCAATCCAGAGACAGCTTCATTACAGAAAATAAATGAGGCCTTTTACAAAAACTTTGAGCTTCTTAGAGAGGATTTTAACCAGCTCAACAATGTGTGCAAAATTCAACATCAATTCATCATGAACTGCTCCACAACTATTAGTGGTCACGCTAACATCCTAAAAGCACACAAAGGTCAACTTGAGGACTTCAATCTTCGTCTCAGATCCTTTGAGATCGATCATTCAAGTAACCTCATGATTTCTGGGATGGAAAATATAGATAATCCTAATGTCGATTTAAAATGTATGGTTGTGATGCTTGCAAATTTTCTAAATTTAAATATAACCAAATCTGATATCAGGAAAGCTAGGGTGGTCAAAAACCCCAATAATTCTTCAATTGTACAAGTTACTTTCTACTGTAAGGCCCACTGTCTACAACTTCTAGATTTAAAAAGATCTCATGGTAGAATCTCAAATAGTGATGTCTTTAACTACTCTATATCAAGTAACCAGATCTATATTAATGAATACCTGCCTCAGGAAGTACACAAACTCCTAACTTCAGCTAGAAACTTAAAAAAATCCATGGGACTATTTAAAACCTGGCATAAGAGTGGACAAATCTTCATCCAAGTTACGCCCAATGAAAGAGCCATCACCATAAACAGTGACAAAGATCTCCAGGACTTATCAAAATATCTTTCTACTCACTCCATTCCAGCACCAGCAATACAATCTCAATCTCCAGGTCAACACTTTAATCAACACTTAAATTGGAGTCAGAACAATCAAATGCCTCAGTTCAACTACGCTCAATTACCTCAAAGAACTCCATCTCACAGAGGACGTTCCCAAAGGACGTTTCCCTCACAATCAGCTCAGCCACCTCCAAGAACTTCTCAAAATCAAGGTCAACCACGTTTAAATAATAATAATTTTATAAATAATAATAGAAATTTTGTAAACTCCTCTCTCCCACCTTGTCCAAAAAACAAAAATTCCTCTATTCGCCCAGCAAATCCTCAATCACATCATTTTCAATTTAAACCCTCCTCTTTTCCTCCATCCCAATTTCAATTTCCCCCTCCTCCTGTAACATCAAATTTTCCGCCCCCACCTACTTCACTCCAGCTCTCTCTCTCTCAACCTTCTACCTCAGTTATGCACCCCCCTCCTTTGTCCGCTCCTATTACTACTTCTCAAATCACACATCCTCCCTCCACTTCTCCCACCACAAATTTTACTCAATCTCAGTTAAGCCAATTCGATACCTCTACACTTACTCAAAATCATGATTCACAAAATTCCCAATAGCAACTAAACTGTACAGCAACAAATAAAAACTCAAATTTCTCTTATACCGCTTCTTCAAATTCTTTTCGCTCCCATAAACCTCACAAACTAACTCCTAACTCCTTTTCTGTATGCCATTTTAATGCCAGTTCTCTGTGCAAACCAAATCGTTTAGATTTTTGTAGATCTTATTTTTCCTCCGAAAAACACCATGTTATAGCAGTCTCTGAAACCTGGTTCAACTCCGCTTTCACTGACAAAATGGCTCATATTCCTGGATACTCGCTAATCCAAAATGATAGACAAGGTCGTAGCTCAGGCGGTATTGCCCTATATATACGAGAAAATCTAAAATATAGAATTCTCAAAATGAGCCAGGAAACGGGCGCACTCAAACTTCCCGAATACCTAATCTGTGAAATTACCTTTGCCAACACCCTTATCATGGTTGCCGTTACTTACAGGCCGCCTGACTCCCCTTTCCACAGAGGTATCAATTTCCTTGATGTTTTAGCTGATGCCGCCGCAAATTACAGCAACAAAATAATTTTAGGTGACCTAAATGCCAACATGTGTTACTTTAATCACAAATCAAATTTAATCTATGACTTCATATCAAAAAATAAATTATACTTAGTACCTCATGGAGATACTCATATAGGCCCCACAAATGATTCAGCCATTGACCTTAGTATCATTGATGAAAATGATCGAATACTTTCATTTAGCAAATTACTTTTTATCAATAGTCACTATCTTACTCAGTTCTGTTTAGACATCTTTGTACCAAAATTCCTCCTACCAAAATATCCTATAGAAATATTGATGGTATAAATCAAAACGAATTCACCCTAAGGTTACTTGAGTTCAATTGGTCCTTTGCATTCACTAATTTAGATATTGATCACATTTGGAACACCACAGCTTCCAATATAATAGAAGTTTTGGACTCTCTTGCACCTATAAAAGAATTCACTATTGACAAAAAGTCATCTCCCTGGCTCTCCCCCGAACTAAATGCAGAATCAGCCAAACTTGATAGGCTCTACAAAAGTTATAAAAACAATAGAATCCCTCAAAAATTAAATGCTTACAGGGATTTTAAAGAAAAATTACTTGAGAAAATCACCACTGCCAAAAAGAACTACTACTCAGATAAACTTTCTACAAAAAACCCACCTGCTACCATTTGGAAAGACCTTGACCATCTTGGCCTAACTAACTCTCCTCCATCTCGGAAAAATTTCCTCTCGCCAGATTCAATAAACAGTTATTTTATCTCAACGCAAAATGCGTCAATTTCTAATAATATCACTCATTCTCCAACTGGCTCCCCATCTAGGCCCCCCTTCAAATTCAAAAACATTACCAGCGATGATCTCCAATGGGCTTTCAAGCAATTTAGTACTAAATCTGTTGGCCCCGATGGGATATCTCTCAAAGTTCTAAAACTTTGCCTTCCGGTTCTTTCCAAAGTTTTCATATCTCTTTTCAACAAGTCCATAATTTTAAACAAAATCCCCTCAGCTTGGAAACACAGCAATATTCTCCCAGTAGCAAAAACCTCTAACCCCTCTTCCCCAGCAGACTACAGACCAATATCTCTTTTATGCATAATCTCTAAAATACTAGAAAAAATCCTCCATAAACAAATTATTGAATACATCACGCACTACAATATTCTTGACTCTTTTCAGTCTGGTTTTCTCAAAAATCACAGTACAAACTATTTACTCACAAACCTAACTGATGATATCTGTAAAGGCTTTCACCAAGATCGCATCACTATACTACTTCTTTTAGATTTATCTAAAGCCTTTGATAGGGTTTCCCATACTATCCTTCTGGACAAGCTTTCTGCTATTGGTTTTTCTCCCCAAGTTGTTGGCTGGTTCACAGAATATCTATGTAACCGTACCCAGTCAGTTATTTTGGAAAATAAGTCCTCTTCAACACTTAACATAGTCAGCGGGGTTCCCCAAGGGTCAGTCCTTGGCCCCTTACTGTTCCTAATTTACATAAATGACCTTGGCCGTAAAATCATTTACTCAAAGCGCCTAATGTTTGCTGACGATCTCCAAATTTACTTGCAAGTACCTAACAAAGATTTAAATTTGGGAATGTCCCTACTCCAAAATGATCTTCATGAGATTGAAAATTGGTGTTCTTCCAACAATTTCAAAATAAACATTGACAAGTCCAACTTCATGATCTTTAGCAAAAAATCAAGTACTTTCGACAGTAATACTTCCTTTTATTTTAGTGGCACTAGAATACAGCTTACTAAAACCGTAAAAAACCTTGGTCTCTTCATTGATCAGGACATGAAATGGCGTTCTCAAGTCAACCACATAGTAAAATCGGCCAATAATGTCCTCTACAGGTTAAGACATTTCAAGCACTTAATCAACTCGAACCTCCGTAAGCAGCTTGTTACTGCTCTTGTTTTTCCCATTCTTGACTCTGGCGTCTTTCCCATGGGTAATTTGCCTGACCATCAATATAATCGCCTACAAAAATTATTAAACGCCTCCGTCAGATATGTCTGTGATATTAGATACCCGTTTCGCACCTCCCCTGACAGAATAAAGCTTGGATGGCTAAACGTTAAACTAAGAGCAAAATACTTAAGTGCTGTCTCCTCATTTATAACGTACTAAACAATGGGATACCTGCATATCTCAAGGAAAAAATCAAAATCTATATTCCTGCAAGAACCCTCCGCCCTAAAAATCGTCCTCACCTAGTAGTTGATACATCCACTAACCCTATTTACAATAATTCCTCACTCGTATTCATGATCTCCTTCTGGAACTCTCTCCCCGAAGAAATACGTCTGTCAAGCTCAGTGGAAGTTTTCAAATCTAGTCTTTACCAACATCTCCTTGAGATTGACAGACGTGAATCTAACCTCCCCTAACTCACATTTACTCCTACATTCCATACACTTTAAATCTCAGAAGCCTCTTTTCCCCTCTACCCTATTTTCTAGTTCATAATTATTATCATATTGTATTATTATATTAATTTTTTATATATTGTAAATATTTTATTATACCAAATTTAATTAGCGTGTAGCAACAAATTTTAATCTATTTAATTAATGTACTTCAATATTTTTTGTACAATCTTGTACGATAATCTTATTAAAAAAAAAAAACGTTGCAACATAAATTTGAAAATATTTAGCAGTGTTGCTAAATAAATTTGGAAATATTTATCAACATTGTTAAATAAATTTGAAAATATTTACCAATGTTGCTAGATAAATTTTGAAATATTTAGCAACTTTGTTAAATAAATTTGAAAATATCTAGCAATGTTGCTAAATAAATTTGAAAATATTTAGCCACGTTGCTAAATAAATTTGAAAATGTTTAGCAACGTTGATAGATAAGTTTTAAAATATTTAGTAACGTTGCTAAATAAATTTGAAAATATTTAGCAACATTGTTAAATAAATTTTGGAAATATTTATCAATGTTGTTAAATAAATTTGAAAATATTTAATAATTAATAATAAATAAAGGAAAAATTTGACAACTTTGCTAGATAAATTTGAAAATATTCAGCTAAATATTCTGTTACGTACGGTAGGTCAAAATTGATATGCCTAGAATCCGATATATATATAAATATTAAACCTACATCCGATATTCATATTAACGTTTCCAGACGATATAGGAACCCGCAGATGCATTTCCGCTGATGCTGACCTAGCACAATAGCGTGGGACCAAAAGTCAGCTATGACATAAATTAGTAGGGATTTATAGGCGTTATAAATTGCATAAATCCCACCTCGCGATTCTTAGTAATAGTTATGGACGCCATCGCTAATTGAACGTGACGAGACTGACGCTTTTTTGTATTGGACGTTTCCCACAAAATCTCGCAATATGGGCAGATTCATTTTAGATTATATATTGCCCTTCAGGCGCCCAAATTGTTTTCTTTAGAATCATAAGCATCGTTAATTAGAGTACTAACTCTCGTTATTAAGTATCTTTTATAATTCGTTTTACTTAAGGACTTAGACAGTTTTATTATATTTACTTATAATCAATAAAGTGAAAGTTATATATCAAATCAGTTATCAGTGATTATTGTGACATTTGCTTCTGTAATTAAGAACTTAACCTCAGGTTATGTTCATCCAGCTTAGATCGAACTCGAACTCATCTACAAATTCATCAACTATAAACCAACCAAATAATAACCATCCAACTTTACAAAATACCTGGGGCAGTCAATATCCCCAGGATAAACTTATATTTCATATATTCATAATTATTTATATTTACGTATCCCTTGGATAAAACCTCAGGATACGTAACATAAATTGGCTCGCTAAAGGGAAAGCTGGTAAGAAGGAACAAGAGCATATTTCCTATCAAGATATCATTTACATTATATGGCAAAGAAAGGATAACGTTTTTTCCAAAAAGTTAAAAAAGTACCAAAACTAGATAACACAAAATTAACAATAAAGTACTAGTAACTATAAATTACACAATTGGACTCACTAAAAAAATCAACTCTAATCAATCAAATATACAAGACCAGTAAAAAAAAAAAATTTTTAAGCCGTTATACCACACCATACTATCCAAAGAAAATTACTGATAAGCCATGTCAAGCAGCAAGCCAAGCAGTTCTAAGCTATGTCAAGCAGAAACCCAAGCAGTGCTTAGCAGTGTAACAGCAAGCCAAGCAGTGCCAAGCCGCGTAACTGCAAGCCAAGCAGTGCCAAACCGTGTAGCAGCAAGCCAAGTAGTGCCAAGCAGCTCTTTCCAGCAGATAAGTACCCTTAAAAAAAAAAAAAACTTTCTTTTCTCTTCCTTTCGTAAACCTCCGAGACATATAAGATAATTTTTTTAAAATTAAAATCTGTAAGAATTTTTTTATTAGAATAAGCTACAAGATTACGTATCAAAATCCCTTTTTACCCTTATTACGGCAAAATAATTTTTTTTTAATGAAATCATTTAAAAATAAAAAAAATTTTATATTATCAACTTATATTTTCAAACATTTTTTCAAAACAATTTCCCGCGACACCTAAATTCTCTTATAAATATACTCCGCATTAAAAAAATTCAAAATATTTTACTTTGCATCAAAAATTTATATTTCAACATTTTTTTACTCGCAACATATCCGCTGTATCCAACCTTTTAAACACAAAATGATCCGGATAAAATTCTACCACCTCTTGCCTTCCAATATTGTTTTCTCCCTAAAATTCATAAATATATTATTACTCCATGTCCTCAAACTATATTCCAAAATTTTTTTTATTCCTTTTTTTTAATATATACACTCCCGTCCATATAAAACCTTACGTATTTGCTCAGTGCTCACAAAATATAAATCTTTCTGAAATATATAAAATTTTTCAACAGCCTAAAAATATAAAATTTTCGCGTAAAATATAAAACTTCTCAACAGCCGCAAAATAAAAATTCTATCACATATAAATTTGTTCAACAGCCTCAAAATATAAAATTATTAAACTGCATCTGGATATTAAATTCAACAATTTCAAACTAAATTTAAAATTATTTGATTTAAATTAACCTCTTAGCAGTTAATTTTTAACCCAAAAATCAAAATATTACGCAAAATTTAAAACACGTATCTTAACCATTATATCAGATTTTAAACTGCATCCCGATATTAAATTCAACAATTTCAAACTAAATATAAAATTATTTCATTAAAATTGATCCTATAACAGACAAAAGTTAGGCCAAAAACCAAAATATTATGCAAACTTCAAAATATACACTTAAATCAATATTTCAAAATTTAAATTGCATCCCGATATTAATTTGAACGTTTTTAAACCAAAATTAATCTAATTCCGCTAAAAATGACCTTATAAAAGCAAAATTCTAGGCCAAAAATCTAAAAAAATACACAATATTAAAATTTTAAACTCTTATCGATATTTTATATAACGAACAGCAAACCGATATTAATTTTAATGCTTTTAATCCAAAATTAATTTAATTTCGCTAAAATTTACCTTAAAATGGCAAAATTCTAGGCCAAAAATCTAAAAATAACACAATTTTTAAAATATAAATCCCAATTAAATTTTTATTTAGCGAACAGCAAACCGATATTAATTTTAATGCTTCTAATCCAAAATTAATTTAATTTCACTAAAATTGACCTTATAATGGAAAAATTCTAGGCAAAAAATTTAAAATTTACACAATTTTAAAATTTTAAATTCTAATCGATTTTTTATATAAATAAAGAGCAAACCGATATTAATTTTAACACTTTTAAACCAAAATTATTTTAATTACCCCATAAAGATTGCACGAGTATTATACGTAAGAATAAAATATCATTAAATATAAAATAGAAAATAAATATTTTTAATTTTATTTGAGTACACTCACTGTTATCATAACCTTATGTCTCTTTTTGTCTTAAAATTTATAAATGAATAGATATTTTTGAAAAACACTAAAAACAAAATTTATTTTTACAAAAAAATAATATAAATCTTAAATCCTTATTATAAAAAAAATAATTTTTTAAAGTTGTTATTTTTTTTATTTTATTTATTTTTTTTATTTTTCAAAGAAAATGCGCTAAATAATACGAGAAATTAAATTTTATCTAAAAATTTTAATAAATAATTTTACAAACACAAAAGGATAATTTTTTAATTACAAAAGAAAAACTTATAATTATGTAAGATAAAAATTTATATAAATTTCTTTTCTCCCCTAAACTACTTGGGATTTTTCCCAGTTGAAAATAATTGTTTGGATCAAACTTGTGGGGCGAGCTAGATCTTCGATCCCTAGATTTAAAGATGAATGGTCCTCACATTAACGTTGGGTGAGCTAGATTCCCGAATCTGGGAATGGCCCTCATATATAATCTAAGACAAAAAAATATAACTGGGCCTAATTGCAGGTAAGCAATTTACTCTGGGACGAACAGTTGACAAATAGCTGCAGCACAGCTCAGCATGTTCACACCCTTTATTTCAGAGTAAAATACGGAGCAGATACGGGAGACGTAATTGAAGCTCAATAATATATGTCCTAAATTTATGTAATATTGATATAAAAAAGTATAATGATGAAGAAAAGGAAGAGATGATTAATATAAATAAAATAAAATACATAATATTGAACATACAGAAAAGAGATCAAGTAAGAGGGGAAATTTGTATAAAAACTGAAACATAATTATTAAGAATAAAATGTATGTAATATAAATATTATTTTTAAATTTTCTTATTGAGGGATAAATGAATAAATAAATAAATAATTAAATATTAAAATAAAAAAAAAATAAAAAAAAAAAAAAAATTTCCTTTCTTCTTATGATATTAATACTAATATTAAATATTTCAATTTATTAAAAGTTTGTACCTGGAAATAGATTTAAATTAAATTTAATACGTGATTTTTTTATTTTCTTAGAATGTACAGACCAGAATAAGATGATATATTAGGTTTTACATATTTTACTTATTTTACCAATGTGGCCTTTTTCTTACATATTAATTTCATTTTTTCACGCGTTCATCATATGACAACATTGTAAATAAACTTCATATTCTTGAATAAAATTGCACGCTAATCACATTTTTATATGTTTTTTATTCTTTCTCGTGCTTATCTACTTCCTTAATATCCTACAACATGATGTGAAATCCGACCCAAATACTAAGATTAAACCCTGTTTTATCATATAAAATTTATCCGCATACTTTATGTAAAATATATCAAAATAATGCCAAATCTAACTTTGCAGAAGCAATTTTTTTAGCGCAAAAATCTTAATATATCAAAATTTTGTAAATTAACATAATATCTTCTAAAAATAACTTAAAAAAAAAAAAAAAAAAAAAATTTAAATTTTAAATATTAACTGCATTTTATATCATTATCGGTAAAATTATAATTAACTAAATTAAACGAAACTAAATATACCATAATATTCCTAAAGTTAACCTTACAAAAGCAATTTTTTAGTGCAAAAATTTAAACTCTTGAAAATTTAAAAATTCAAACTTTAACCACTTTTTTTTACCTATTTATAAATGTATAATAAATTAACTCATTAAATTATGTAATATATAGAATATTGTCAAAACTAGACTTACAAAAGCAATTTTTTTAGCGCAAAAATCTTAATATATCAAAATTTTGTAAATTAACATAATATCTGCATTTTTTATATCTATTGACAAATTTATGATCAATTTAAACTTACTGTATCCAAATATTGTCAAAATTAACGCTGAAAAAGCATTTTTTAGCGCAAAAATTTTAAAACACTGAAATTTCAAAAATTAACCACAATTTTTACATCTACTGACAAAATTATGATCAATTAACTCATATTAAACCTAACTTATCAATATATTGCCAAAAATAAGATTGAAACAGCAAATTTTTCCGTACGAATATTCAAAATAATTTAAATTTATTAAAAAAAAAATTAAATATTAAATAATAAAAATAAATAATAAAAATATTAGTTTCATTTTTTTTGCGCATTAGTTACTTGGCAACATTGTAAATTTCATTTAAATATTCTTGAATAAAATTGCATGCTAATCGCATTTTTATATAAAATTTTTTTTCTTCCTCATGTCTATTTTTTTTTTTTTTTTTTTTTTTTTTTTTTTTTTTTTTTTTTTTTTTTTTAAGGGAAATATGTGAATCTTGCATCAGCCATGGAGTGTTTGCGGGCCTTAAAGACCCGCAAATTTCCATGGCCGCCCAGTTGTACAAAGTGTACAAATGGGAGACTACCGGCGACCGCCGTCGCCGGCTACGCCCCAGATTCTTACTGGATAAACACACTTTAAACCCCCTGCGCTTGTTTGTCCAAAACCGGAACTCCCTTTTCCGGTATAACTTCAGTTTGGGACGCGCAGCCTAGGCAGCTGGCCACTGCCTTCCCCCCTGCCTAGGGGCAGGAGAGCTCTCTACGATAGAAAGCCCTCCTCCTTCTTCTCCAACAAGGTGGTCCTTACGTACTCTGCTACTTTGTTCCAGTTTTCGGAACTCCGTAGCATTTCCGGGACCACCGTCTCCGGCCTCCAAATTGGGAAGGGCGGGCGCCCCTCCGCGTAGCGCACACATTCGAAGAATGTGTGCTCCACTGTATCATCCACGCCCGGACAGTGCAAGCACTCCTTTGTTGCCACCTTATGCCAATCCTCATGTCTATTTACTTCCGTAATATTGTACACCATGATGCGAAACACGACCCAAATACTCTAAGATGATACATTGTTTTACTATATACAATTTATCCGCACATTTTATGTAATATGTATTTCTTATCCTGTCCTCTGTACCTCAAATACAAAATTCCCCAAAATTTTTTTGTTTTTTCTAAATATTAAAATACACATAATTCCAAAAAAAAAAAAAAAATCATTTTGCCGAATTTCCTCTGACAAGAAACTATCCAAGAATTTTTCCTATTAAAAACTCATTCGAACGTAAGCTTGATAAATTCAAAAAAAAAAAAAAAAAAAAAATAGTTTTTCAAATAATTAATATTATTTACCATTCTTTATAATTATTATACATTAAAAATAAATAAAGTTATCGCAAAAACTGCAAAATTATTACAAATATTTAATAATAATTTATTAGCATCATTGTAGATCCTTAATAATAAGTGGGCAATTTATTAAAAAAATAAAGCAAATAATTGTTAGCTCAGAAATTATATATTTTTATTTAAAAATAATTAATTTATTTTTTTAAGCTAAAATTCAGTTCTTTTTGAAACAATTGGCAAATTAAAAATTTTTTTGATTTTACTTTTTACCATTTATCAAAGTATAAATAATAATACATTAACCAAAATAATATACAATGTCTCAGAGATTGCGGAAGCAAAAGAAAAAAGAAATTTTTTTTAGGGTACAAAAATTAGTCATAAGTTTTTATAGATTTCATACATTGTTTTAAATACGATTTTAATAAAGAAGCAATTTCTACAAAATAAACGCATTTTTATAAACATCAAAATACCTTTTTAAAAATTTTTTTTATTATAATTTTATTTTTATCTAACAAAAGTTTTAATTTTAAGAACATCATTTTACACTATCATAAAAAAAATCATAAATACAACAAAAAAAATAATAATTGTTAGTCTAGGTTTTTTTTATCAGTACTGAATCCAGTTCTATTATAAATTATCATATTACATATTATAAATTTACTATTTCAATTAATTAAGTAAATTATGTCATTTCTTTTAAAAATTTGATTGAATAATATTATACTAGCTGATTGGCCTCGCGATGCTCGGCTTAACCAAATAAAAACTCTTGTGCATTAATCTTGTGAATTAATTTAAATGCAATTTAATTTTATTTAAAAATGAATGAGAACAGAATTAATTTTATACTTCTAAAATTAACAAAAAAATTTTATAATTCATATTAAGAAAAAGTTACATGATTATTTATAAATATTTATAACTAATAAGGTATATTTTATTACATAAATAATTATTGATAATAAATAATAATTGAAAATAAAATATAGTGATATGCAGATTTTTTAACAAAATTTGCAGTTTTTTTCATATTGTAGATAATTAATATTTAAATATTTTCTATTTTCATATTCATCACAACTGATATTGTAGACAATCAATATGAATTTTACTATAGAATGAAATTTTCATAATTTTTTATTGTTCATAAATAGGACAGGCGATATCCATTTCACTTTATGGTGAAATTTTTTTAGTTTTTTCATAAATAAAACACCCAGCAATATAGATTGAAAATTTTGAATTTTTTTCATAATGTAGGCAGCCAATATAAATTTTACTATAGAGTGAAATTTTTATAATTTTTTATTTTTCAATTAATAGTACAGCCGATATCCATTTTACTCTATGGTGACATTTTTGGGATTTTCCATATATAAAACAACTAACAATATAGATTGAAATTTTTGCTGTTTTTTTATATTTTAGACAATCAATATGAATTTTACTCTGGAGTGAAATATTTATTATTTTTTTTTTTTTCATTAATAGGACAGAAGATGTCCATTTTACTCTATAGTGAAATTTTTTGGGTTTTTTCATATATAAAACAGTCAACAATATAGATTGAAATTTTTTCAGTTTTTTCATATTGTAGACAATCAATATGAATTTTACTATCGAGTGAAACTTTTATAATATTTTTTATAAACTTTTATAATTTTTATAATGTTTTCATAAATAGGACAGCCGATATCCATTATACTCTATATATGGTGAAACTTTTTGAGTTTTTTCATATATAAAACAACTAACATTATAGATTGAAATTTTTGCTGTTTTTTTATATTGCAGAGAATCAATATTAATTTTACTCTAGAGTAAAATATTTATGATTTTGGTTCCTCATAGAGGACCCATTGTTTTAGGTGAAATTTTAATTTCTGATTTTTTGACATATACGCACGTTTTGAGACCTTAGGATTCTAAAAAACCAGTTTTTAAAAAAATTATGTATGTGTGTGTGTGTGATTGTATGTATGTATGTATATATGTATGTAGCACTGTCACCGGTGATATTTTACAACCAGTATGACATTAAGACCTATTTTTTTTATAAAATTTTTTTCACCAAAAAATCTCCAGGTATTTTTTTTTTTTTTTTTAATTTGGATGTAATACCTCATTTTTATCCATGCAAGTAAATTTTTGTAGTATTTTCATATTGTAAACAGCTAATATGAACTTTACTATACAATTAAATTTAAAAAATTTTTGTTTTTTTTATTCTTAGGACTGCCGATACCTATCTTATTTCATAATGAAATTTTTTGAGTTTTTTCATATATAAATAGCCGACAATATACATGGTAAATTTTTTAGTTTTTTCATATTGTATACCGCCAATATGAATTTTACTATTCAGTTAAATATTTCTAATTTTTTTTTCATTCTTAGGACTGCCGATATCTATATTATTACATCGTTAAATTTTTTTAATTTTTCATACACAAAATAGCCAGAAATATAGATTGAAATTTTTGTAGTTTTTTCATATTGTAAACAGCTAATATGAATTTTACTATACAGCTAAATTAAAAAAATTTTTATTTTTTTCATTCTTAAGACTGCCGATAACGCTCTTTTTTCATTTATCAAATAGCCGACAATATAATTTGAAATTTTTGTAGTTTTTTCATATTGTAAACCGACAATATGAATTTTACTATACAGTTAAATTCTTAAAATTTTTGTTTTTTTCTGTTATTCTTAGGACTGCCGGTGTCTATATTATTTCATATTCAAATTTTTGAGTCATTTCATATATAAAATAAAAGAGTTTCGGGGCAAATTACTCCTTGGAAAAAATGCTATCTTTTTTAATTTTAGTTAACGGCACAGAGCTACAACTGTTTAATGCTAAGAAGTACAAAATTTAAAAACTCAAAAATTGGTCATTTCCATTACTTCATAACTTAAAATGGTTTGTATTAAAATATAAAAACCAAAATGCTTTGTTTTTATTAAACGCATTTCTAAAGCCGCTTTTTTTTTGTTTTTTATTTAATGTATTCATTAAAAAGAAATAGCAAAAAAAAGACTTAGAGTCCGATTTATTGAGTTATTGGGTTTATTCATTGAAATAATAGTATTGAATTTAGCAAAAACTATACTTCACTTTAATTTTTTTTCCTAAAACAATCCTGTTTTATAGAAATGTTACAATTTCAATTGTTTTTATACAATATTAGCATTAAATTATTAGTATTGAATTTAGAAAAATATACCCAACTTAAATGTTTTCGAATATTGTCCGGTTTTATAGAAATCTTGTAATCTCAAATATTTTTATGTAATGATAGCATTGAAATATATATCTTGAATTTAGCAAAATGTACCCCGCTTTCAATTTTTTCGAATAATAGCCCGTTTTTTAGAACAGTTGTAATTTCAATTGTATTGAAATATTAGTAATTAATTTAGCAGAAACTATACCTCACTTTAGTTTTATTTCGAAAAGTTTCCTTTTTTATAGAAAAAATGTAATTTCAATCGTTTTTATGCAATAATAGTATTGATATATTATAGTATTGAATTTATCAAAATATACCCAACATAAATGTTTTTGAATTCCGTCGTGTTTTATAGAAATATTGTAATTTCAAATGTTTTTATGCAATAATTGCATTGAAATATTTTTATTGACTTTAGCAGAAACTATACGCCATTCTAAATTTTTTTCGATTAGTCGTCCTGTTTTATATAAAAATTGTAATTTAAAATGTTTTTATGCAATGTTAGCATAGAAATATATTTATTGACTTTAGCAGAGACTATACGCCATTCTAAATTTTTTTTCGATTAGTCGTCCTGTTTTATATAAAAGTTGCAACTTAAAATATTTTTGTGCAATGATTGCATTGAAATATTTTTATTGACTTTAGCAGAGACTATATGCCATTCTAAATTTTTTTCGATTAGTGTCCTGTTTTATATAAAAGTTGTAATTAAAAATGTTTTTATGCAATGATAGCATAGAAATATTTTTATTGACTTCAGAAGAAACTATATGCTATTCTAAATTTTTTTCGATTAGTGTCCTGTTTTATATAAAAGTTGGAATTTCAAATATTTTTATGCAATGACAGCATTTAAATTTATTTTTTTGATTTTAGCTGAAACTGTACATCATTTTAAATTTTTTTCTAATAGTCTCCTATTTTATACAAAAGTTGTAATTATAAATACTTTTATGCAATGATTGTATTGAAATATTTTTGTAATCTCAAAAATTTTTATGCAATGATAGCATTGAAAATTTTTTATTGACTTTAGTTGAAACTGTACATCATTTAAAATTTTTTTCTAATAGTATCCTGTTTTATTTAAAAGTTGTAATTTTAAATATTTTTATGCAATGAGAGCATTGAAATTTTTTTATTGACTTTAGCAGAAACTATATTTCATTTAAAATTTTTTTATAATAGTGTCTTGTTTTATATGAAAATTGAATTTTAAAATTTTAATGCAATGATAACATTGAAATTTTTTTATTGACTTTAGCAGAAACTATACGCCATTATAAATTTTTTTCGAATAGTCTCCTTTTTTATAGAAAAGTTGGAATTTCAAATATTGTTATGCAATGATTGCATTGAAATATTTTTCTAATTTCAAATATTTTTAGGCAATGATAGCATTGAAATTTTTTTATTGACTTGAGCAGAAATTATACACCATTCTAAATTTTTTTTTAATAGTCTCCTGTTTTATAGAAAAGTTGGAATTTCAAATATTTTTATGCAATGATTGCATTGAAATATTTTTGTAATTTCAAATATTTTTATGCAATGATAGCATTGAAATTTTATTATTGACTTTAGCAGAAATTATACGCCATTCTAAATTTTTTTTAATAGTCTCCTGTTTTATAGAAAAGTTGGAATTTCAAATATTTTTATGCAATGATAGCATTTAAATTTTTTTATTGACTTTAGCAAAAACTATACGTCATTTTACATTTTTTTTTAATAGTGTCCTGTTTTATAGAATAGTTGGGATTTCAAATATTTTTATGCAATGATTGCATTGAAATATTATTATTGACTTTAGCAGAATCTATACGTCATTTTACATTTTTTTATAATAGTGTCATGCTTTATACAAATGGTAGAATTTCAAATATTTTTATGCAATGTTAACAATGAAATATTTTTATTGATTTTGGCAGAAACTGTACACCATTCTAAATTTTTTTGAATAATGGTTTGTTATATATAAAAATTGGTATTTCAAATATTTTTATACAATGTTAATATTGAAATATTTTTATTCACTTTTACAGAAACTATACGTCATTCTAAATATTTTTGAATAACGCTCTGTTATATATAAAAATTGGGATTTCAAATATTTTTATGCAATGTTAATGTTGAAATATATTTTTAAAAAATAATATATGAAAAAATTCAAAAAATTTCATCGAATAAGGAATTTGATATCGATATTATAAAAAAATACTTCAATGTTAACATTACATAAAAATATTTGAAGTCTAAAAAATAAAAAAAAAAATAATTTGGATGTCGACAGTCCCAGTTATGAGAAAATAAGAAAAAAACTTTTTTCAGATGTTGGCAGTCCTAGTTATGAGAAAATAAAAAAAAAAAATTTTTCAGATGTCGGCAGTCCTAGTTATGAGAAAATAAAAAAAAAAAATTTTTAGATGTCGGCAGTCCTAGTTATGAAAAAATAAAAAAAAAATTTTTTAGATGTCGGCAGTCCTAGTTATGAAAAAATAAAAAAAAAATTTTTTAGATGTCGGCAGTCCTAGTTATGAGAAAATAAAAAAAAAAAAAAAAAAATGGTTCTAAATAGTTTTTTTGCTATTTCTCTTCAATGAATGCATTAAATAAAAAACTAAACAAAGTTCCTTTAGAAAATCTTTTACTTAATAGAATGCAACTCGGTTTTTACATTTTGATACAATTATTTTAAGTTATCAAGTGGCGAAAATGACAACTTTTTGAGTTTTTAAATTTAAACTACTTAGCTTCAAACCGTTGTAACTCCAAACTGAGAACTCAAATTAAAAAAAATAAAGAGATCAAATCGATAGCATTTTTTCCAAAGAATAATATGCACTAAAGCTTATTTCGAAAAACCCCTTAGATTCTGAGAAAAATAGTTTTAGTAAAAACAAATTAAATTTTTTTATGTTTTCGACCACTAACTTCTGAGATTGATATCTCAAAATCTATTGAATATTTTTTAAAAATAAAAAAATCGGATGGGGATGTTTCTTTAAAGATTAATTTGAAACAACTTTCATGTATTTTCGTCCATACAGCTCTTCATAAATGAGTGCTGAATAATATTAAAAATAATCAATTTTTTCGATTATTTCATTTTAATATATATAGGATTTCTTAAAATATGTTAAGCAAAACTTTAAAATTTTTTATTATTGTAATTTTTTTAGTTCAACTATTATTATAATCATAATTTTAAGTACTTATATTGTATAATCTTATGTATTGACAAAGACAATGGACAGAAAATTTTAAAATTATAATTGCCACACCCTTTGCAACCCTGCCGTTAACCCCATCTCCCCGACCTAAACCAATCGGGACGATTGGAATGGGGGGAGGGAGATATTATTATTGCCCTTCAGGCGCCCAAATTGTTTTCTTTAGAATCATAACCATCGTTAATTAGAGTACTAACTCCCGTTATTAAGTATCTTTTATAATTCATTTGACTTAAGAACTTAGACAGTTTTATTATCTAAACTTATAATCAATAAAGTGAAAGTTATATATCAAATCAGTTATCAGTTATTATTGTGACATTTCCTTCTGTAATTAAGAACTTAACCTCAGGTTAGGTTCATCCAGCTTAGATCGAACTCGAACTCATCTACAAATACATCAACTATAAACCAACCAAATAATAACCATCCAACTTTACAAAATACCTGGGGCAGTCAATATCCCTAGGATAAACTTATATTTCATATATTCATAATTATTTATATTTACGTATCCCTTGGATAAAACCTCAGGATACGTAACAATTCCCAAATGTATTTAACAAAGTTGCTAAATATTTCCAAGTTTATACAAATATTTAGCAATTAATATTTCCAAATTTATTTTGCAACGTTGTTAAATATTTCTACATTTATTTAGCAACGTTGCTAAATATTTATAAATTTACCTAGCAACGTTGCTAATAATAAAGTTGCTAAATCTTTCCAAATTTATTTAACAACATTGATAACTATTTCCAAATTTATTAAATAACGTTGTTTAATATTTCAACATTTATTTGGCAACGTTGCTAGATATTTTAATATTATCAACTTTTCTATATTAATTTGAAAATATTTAGCAATGTTGCTGAATAAATTTGAAAATATTTAGCCATGTTGCTGAATAAATTTGGAAATATTTAGCAACGTTGCTAGATAAATTTTTAAAATGTTTAGCAACGTTGATAGATAAATTTTGGAAATATTTATCAATGTTATTAAATAAATTTGAAAATATTTAATAATTCATAATAAATAAAGGAAATATTTGACAACGTTGCTAAATTAATGTAAAATATTTAGCAATGTTGCACTTAGTTATTATTTAAATATTTAGCAGATTCATTTAATAATGTAGCTAAATATTTTCAAATTTATTTAGCAACGTTGCTAAATATTTCCAAATTTATAGCAACGTTGATAGATAAATTTTGAAATCTTTAGTAACGTTGCTAAATAAATTTGGAAATATTTATCAATGTTGTTAAATAAATTTGAAAATGTTTAATAATTAGCAACATTGCTAAATATTTTCAAATTTATCAAGCAAAGTTGTCAAATATTTCCTTTATGTATTATTAATTATTAAATATTTTCAAATTTATTTAGCAACGTTGCTAAATATTTTAAAATTTACCTATCAACGTTTCTAAATATTTCCAAATTTATTTAACAACATTGATAACTATTTCCAAATTTATTAAATAACGTTGTTTAATATTTCAACATTTATTTGGCAACGTTGCTAGATATTTTAATATTATCAACTTTTCTATATTAATTTGAAAATATTTAGCAATGTTGCTGAATAAATTTGAAAATATTTAGCCATGTTGCTGAATAAATTTGGAAATATTTAGCAACGTTGCTAGATAAATTTTTAAAATGTTTAGCAACGTTGATAGATAAATTTTGGAAATATTTATCAATGTTATTAAATAAATTTGAAAATATTTAATAATTCATAATAAATAAAGGAAATATTTGACAACGTTGCTAAATTAATGTAAAATATTTAGCAATGTTGCACTTAGTTATTATTTAAATATTTAGCAGATTCATTTAATAATGTAGCTAAATATTTTCAAATTTATTTAGCAACGTTGCTAAATATTTCCAAATTTATAGCAACGTTGATAGATAAATTTTGAAATCTTTAGTAACGTTGCTAAATAAATTTGGAAATATTTATCAATGTTGTTAAATAAATTTGAAAATGTTTAATAATTAGCAACATTGCTAAATATTTTCAAATTTATCAAGCAAAGTTGTCAAATATTTCCTTTATGTATTATTAATTATTAAATATTTTCAAATTTATTTAGCAACGTTGCTAAATATTTTAAAATTTACCTATCAACGTTTCTAAATATTTCCAAATTTATTTAGCAACGTTACTAAATATTCTAAAATTTATCCATCAACGTTGCTAAAGTTTTCGAAATTTATTTAGCAACATTGCTATATATTTTCAAATTAATATAGAAAATTTGATAAATTTAAAATATTTAGCAACGTTGCTTAATAAATTTTGAAATATTTAACAACGTTATTTAATAAATTTGGAAATAGTTATCAATGTTGGTAAATAAATTTGGAAAGATTTAGCAACTTTATTAGTAGCTAAATAATCCCAAATATATTTAACAAAATTGCTAAATATTTTCAAGTTTATAAAAATATTTAGCAAATAGTATTTCCAAATTTATTTAGCAACGTTGTTAAATATTTCTACATTTACTTAGCAACGTTGTGTTACGTATGGTAGGTCAAAAATGATACCCCTAGAATCCGATATATATATAAATATTAAACCTACATCCGATATTCATATTAACGTTGCCAGACGATATAGGAACCCGCAGATGCATTTCCGCTGAAGCTGACCTAGCACAATAGCGTGGGACCAAAAGTCAGCTATGACATAAATTAGTAGGGATTTATAGGCGTTATAAACTGCATAAATCCCACCTCGCGATTCTTAGTAATAGTTATGGACGCCTTCGCTAATTGGACGTGACGAGACCGACGCTTTTTTGTATTGGACGTTTCCCCCAAAATCTCACAATATGGGAAGATTCATTTTAGATTATATATTGCCCTTCAGGTGCCCAAATTGTATTCTTTAGAATCATAACCATCGTTAATTAGAGTACTATCTCCTGTTATTAAGTATCTTTTATAATTCGTTTGACTTAAGGACTTAGACAGTTTTATTATTTATACTTATAATCAATAAAGTGAAAGTTATATATCAAATCAGTTATCAGTTATTATTGTGATAATTCCTTCTGTAATTAAGAACTTAGCTTCAGGTTAGGTTCATCCAGCTTAGATCGAACTCGAACTCATCTACAAATACATCAACTATAAACCAACCAAATAATAACCATCCAACATAAATATAAAATACCTGGGGCAGTCAATATCCCCAGGATAAACTTATATTTCATATATTTATAATATTATTTATATTTACGTATCCCTTGGATAAAACCTCAGGATACGTAACATAAATTGGCTCCCCAAAAGGAAAGCTGTTAAGAAGGAGCAAGAGCATATTTCCTATCAAGATATCATTTACATTATATGGCAAAGAAAGGATTACGTTTTTGCCAAAAAGTTAAAAAAGTAACAAAACTAGATAACACAAAATTAACAATAAAGTACTAGTAACTATAAATTACACAATTGGACTCACTAAAAAATCAGCTCTTATCAATCAAATATACAAGACCAGTGTAAGAAAAAAAATTTTAAAAACGTTATACCACACCATACTATCCAAAGAAAATTACTGATAAGCCATGTCAAGCAGCAAGCCAAGCAGTTCTAAGCTATGTCAAGCAGAAACCCAAGCAGTGCTAAGCAGTGTAACAGCAAGCCAAGCAGTGCCAAGCCGCGTAACTGCAAGCCAAGCAGTGCCAAACCGTGTAGCAGCAAGCCAAGTAGTGCCAAGCAGCTCTTTCCAGCAGATAAGTACCCTTAAAAAAAAAAAAAACTTTCTTTTCTCTTCCTTTCGTAAACCTCCGAGACATATAAGATAATTTTTTTAAAATTAAAATCTGTAAGAATTTTTTTATTAGAATAAGCTACAAGATTACGTATCAAAATCCCTTTTTACCCTTATTACGGCAAAATAATTTTTTTTTAATGAAATCATTTAAAAATAAAAAAAATTTTATATTATCAACTTATATTTTCAAACATTTTTTCAAAACAATTTCCCGCGACACCTAAATTCTCTTATAAATATACTCCGCATTAAAAAAATTCAAAATATTTTACTTTGCATCAAAAATTTATATTTCAACATTTTTTTACTCGCAACATATCCGCTGTATCCAACCTTTTAAACACAAAATGATCCGGATAAAATTCTACCACCTCTTGCCTTCCAATATTGTTTTCTCCCTAAAATTCATAAATATATTATTACTCCATGTCCTCAAACTATATTCCAAAATTTTTTTTATTCCTTTTTTTTAATATATACACTCCCGTCCACATAAAACCTTACGTATTTGCTCAGTGCTCACAAAATATAAATCTGTCTGAAATATATAAAATTTTTCAACAGCCTAAAAATATAAAATTTTCGCGTAAAATATAAAACTTCTCAACAGCCGCAAAATAAAAATTCTATCACATATAAATTTGTTCAACAGCCTCAAAATATAAAATTATTAAACTGCATCCCGATATTAAATTCAACAATTTCAAACTAAATTTAAAATTATTTGATTTAAATTAACCTCTTAGCAGTTAATTTTTAACCCAAAAATCAAAATATTACGCAAAATTTAAAACACGTATCCCAACTAAAATATCAGACTTTAAACTGCATCTCGATATTAAATTCAACAATTTCAAACTAAATTTAAAATTATTTGATTAAAATTAACCTCTTAGCAGTTAATTTTTAACCCAAAAATCAAAATACTATGCAAAATTTAAAATATTCATCCCAATAAATATTTTATACTTTAAACTGCATCCCGATACTAATTTCAACAATATTAAACTAAATATAAAATTATTTCATTAAAATTGATCCCATAACAGACAAAAGTTAGGCCAAAAACCAAAATATTATGCAAACTTCAAAATATACACTTCAATCAATATTTCAAAATTTAAATTGCATCCCGATATTAATTTGAACGTTTTTAAACCAAAATTAATCTAATTCCGCTAAAAATGACCTTATAAAAGCAAAATTCTAGGCCAAAAATCTAAAAAAATACACAATATTAAAATTTTAAACTCTTTTCGATATTTTATATAACGAACAGCAAACCGATATTAAATTTAATGCTTTTAATCCAAAATTAATTTAATTTCGCTAAAATTTACCTTAAAATGGCAAAATTCTAGGCCAAAAATTTAAAATTTACACAATTTTAAAATTTTAAATTCTTATCGATTTTTTATATAATAAAGAGCAAACCGATATTAATTTTAACACTTTTAAACCAAAATTATTTTAATTTCGCTAAAATTGACCTTATAATGGAAAAATTCTAGGCCAAAAATTTAAAATTTACACAATTTTAAAATTTTAAATTCTTATCGATTTTTTATATAATAAAGAGCAAACCGATATTAATTTTAACACTTTTAAACCAAAATTATTTTAATTACCCCATAAAAATCGCAGGAGTATTATAAGTAAGAATAAAATATCATTAAATATAAAATAGAAAATTAATATTTTTAATTTTATTTGAGTACATTCACTGTTATCATAACCTTTTGTCTGTTTTTGTCTTAAAATTTGTAAATGAATAGAAATTTTTGAAAAACACTAAAAACAAAATTTATGTTTACAAAAAAATAATATAAATCTTAAATTCTTATTATAAAAAAATAATTTTTTAAAGTTGTTATTTTTTTTTATTTTATTTATTTTTTTTATTTTTCAAAGAAAAAGCGCTAAATAATACGAGAAATTAAATTTCATCTAAAAATTTTAATAAATAATTTTACAAACACAAAAGTATAATTTTTTAATTACAAAAGAAAAGCTTATAATAATGAAAGATAAAAATTTATATAAATTTCTTTTCTCCCCTAAACTACTCGGGATTTTTCCCAGTTGAAAATAATTGTTTGGATCAAACTTGTGGGGCGAGCTAGATCTTCGATCCCTAGATTTAAAGATGAATGGCCCTCACATTAACGTGGGGTGAGCTAGATTCCTGAATCTGGGAAGAGAGGCGAATGGCCCTCATATATAATCTAAGTCATAAAAATATAACTGGGCCTAATTGCAGGGAAGCAATTTCCTCTGGGACGAACAGATGACCTGCAGCACAGCTCAGCATGTTCACACCCTTCATTTCAGAGTAAAATTCGGAACAGATACGGGAGACGTAATTGAAGCTCAATAATGTATGTCCTAAATTTATGTAATATTGATATAAAAAAGTATAATGATGAAGAAAAAGAAGAGATGATTAATATAAACAAAATAAAATACATAATATTGAACATACAGGAAAGAGATCAAGTAAGAGGGGAAATTTGTATAAAAACTGAAACATAATTATTAAGAATAAAATGTATGTAATATAAATATTATTTTTAAATTTTCTTATTGAGGGATAAATGAATAAATAAAAAAATAATTAAACATTAAAATAAAAAAAAATAAAAAAATAAAAAAATTTTCCTTTCTTCTTATGATATTAATACTAATAGCAAATATTTCAATTTATTAAAAGTTTGTACCTGGAAATAGATTTAAATTAAATTTAATACGTGATTTTTTTATTTTCTTAGAATGTACAGACCAGAATAAGATGATATTTTATGTTTTACATATTTTACTTATTTTACCAATGTGGCCTTTGTCTTACATATTAATTTCATTTTTTCACGCGTTCATCATATGACAACATTTTAAATAAACTTCATATTCTTGAATGAAATTGCACGCTAATCACATTTTTATATATTTTTTATTCTTTCTCGTGCTTATCTACTTCCTTAATATCCTACACCATGATGTGAAACCCGACCCAAATACTAAGATTAAACCCTTTTTTATCATATAAAATTTATCCGCATACTTTATGTAAAATAAATCAAAATAATGCCAAATCTAACTTTGCAGAAGCAATTTTTTTAGCGCAAAAATCTTAATATATCAAAATTTTGTAAATTAACATAATATCTGCATTTTTTATATCTATTGACAAATTTATGATCAATTTAAACTTACTATATCCAAATATTGTCAAAATTAACGTTGAAAAAGCACTTTTTAGCGCAAAATATTTAAAACACTGAAATTTTAAAAATTAACCACAATTTTTACATCTACTGACAAAATTATGATCAATTAACTCATATTAAACCTAACTTATCATTATATTGGCAAAAATAAGATTGAAACAGCAAATTTTTCCGTACAAATATTCAAAATAATTTAAATTTATTAAAAAAAAAATTAAATATTAAATTGTTGCGGATTGTAACTATTGTAAATATGTCTTTATTATAATATAATAATGCATACACGCCTTAATGTATATGTTAGAAAGAGATAGGTAATATCAAGCGCTACCTGTCAGTCGACAGTACGCACTCAGCCGTATACCAGTACACACGTATTAATAAATCATCTTATCATCATTTTAATCACAGTATCAGTTATTTTACATCCACTTTCATCCACTCCAATATTCCACCAATTAACCTCTAAATTACTTCAATATTGTTCATTTGGTCCTTCGATCCTTTTTCGGCTAATAGTTTTTTAATTTAATCATTCAATTAATTAAAAAACTCAGAAATCAGCACCACGACGTTTTATAATTTTTTCTTCAAGTGAAAAAGGATATTGGATATTTAAGGTGTATTTAAAGTGGATAATAATAAAATTTACTGACGCTCATCGATATTATTGTGCTGTGATTAAATATCAATTAACAGTTTTTTCAAAATTTGTAAAAAGTGATTTACACGTGCTGTTCTAAATTAAATACTATTATATTTGCAAATATAAAGCTAATTATTTGAAAGCAAATAAAAAATTAATGAGTGCGGAAATAATATTTTAAAGAATAAATTATTTAAAAATTTATAAAAATTAAAAAACAAAAAGTGTATTACAAAAAAAAAGAAAATAGTCATAAATCAAGAAGAGGGGGCATAATATATTCATACCAGCGTGTTTCTCTCTCACACACATATTATCAGAAATATAAGCGTCATGCGAACGCATTTTCTCAAGTAGACGACAGCAAACTCCAGTTGCCGCCATATTTTTTATATTTGGGAAGCAGAAGCACGCATTCAAGTTTTTTCTCTCTCTCTCTCTCTTCGCTCTCACTCACTCATATCAACGACGACATCATGCAGTAACTAGTATCACGTCATCATATATTCTCTTCGGGGCATCTACATCACGACTACAAGTACATACGCGACGGCGCACTGGGCCCGAAGCGTCTGCTCCAATCATTTTCATTGTCTGCAGCGTGGCTAAATATTTGTCTACTGCTGGTGTCTCTTATAAACTTAAGTTACGTTTTTCTTTTATTATAATTTATTTAATTATTTTTAAATATTTTCTTTTATAATAATAATAATACAAAAATAATTAAGCTCTTTTTTCAGTACACTTTTTGTAATATTTTATTCTTTTAATTTCTTAAATTTTTTCTAATAAATAAATTCAAAATTTATTTTATAATAATAATTAATATAAAGTTAAACCAATAATTAAAATTCAACTTCGCGTATGATAAAATTAAGAAATTCAAACTTCTGTATCGTACATTACTAATATATACTATATGTTAAAAAGAGATAGAGATGTTCGAAATTCTATGTAGAAAAAGATAGAGATGTTCAAATTTCTATTCTACGCTAAAAATCATTCGAAGAAATCAGATCGTACTCTTACTAGTACCTTATTTCTATACAGCAATCAATGCACTTCTACTCTTGATTTCTTTCGGTGATTAAAACATAATATTTATTTTGTTCTAAATTAATATTTTAAAGTTACAATTTTAATTTTATTATTTAAAATACTATTTGTGTTCTAGAAAAATTATAATAAAAATTGAAAGTTGTATTATAAAAAAAAAAGAAAACTCTATCTCTTACATTTATCTTTGCAATATTCTTAAAATTTTAATTAAATATTATTTATCTCTTGATCATATTACTAATTTACTCGATGTTACCTAGGTCTCAAAATTAAATGGTCGACATCAAGAGGTCTATCATAAGCTGTAGCTGTTCGGGCTGTCTTGTCAATCAGTGGGAGTACGTGGACATCATTTGCAGATCTCATCAATCAAGATATAATTTTCTTTGTCATGAGGACTATGTTTAAAATATGTTAGATCTTTATTATTTACTTTTTACTCTTTTACTCAAATATAAGTCGTAATGCTCAATTTAAAAATCTATAACGTATATCATTGTTCTCGGGAGGCAAGGTTTAACTTTCTAAACTCAAATTTTGATATTTATTATATAACTAAATATTCTTAAATTTTCTAGAAATATTGTAAAAAATTTAGTAAATTTTGTCATAAAAAAATTATCTAAATCTTTAATTTAAAATGATAATTCATTACGATAATTTTTTCTTATGTTAATTACATTAACTTTTTTTGACATTTCTTACAAATCTCAATAATCCGTATTCTAATCAAAGATAGGAGAGTAGCAAATGTAAATCTTGTAAATTCTTAAAAAACTCACCGACATTTCTCAACCAAAAACTCATTAATCCGTAATCTAATAAAAGATAGGAGAGTGGTGAATGTCAAGCATTAAAATGCATTTAATTCTATGTACTACTACACATGACAAAATTTACTTAGATTTTATAATTCAAATCACATAAATCTTAATTAAATATAATTCTTATGTAATTTTCATACTAAAAATTTATTCAATAATTCTTGCTATAATTTTCATACTATAATTTTACAATTTTATCTTAATCTATAATTTCATAATTTTTCACCTGTGATGTAAAATTAAGTGGGGAGGAATACTGAACCACATTTTATAATCACTAAGATGAGATAAAATTGTAAAAATAATCTTAAAATTAATCAAATCATGTTAATGAGGTAAATTACTTTTAATTCTGGTTTAAGAAGGTTAGACTGAGTTTCTCAAAAACAATTAAATTATGTTAGCAGATCAGTTGTAAACTATAATTCTTAAACTTATTCCTCAATGATTTTTTAAATTTATACTTGTTTTGTTAATCACAAATGATAATCGTAAGTACTCTTATTGATTGCTAGGATCGTTTTAATTGGCGATAGTTATTGATAATCATCTTGATTTAAATCAATAATGTAAATCTTAATGTAAATTAATATTATATGTTCTTTAATATTATTGTATTCAACTCCGCTGTACCGGTCCCAAGCCCGGAGCCTCATAAGGCTGAGGAAGGAGGAGGGTGGTTCAGGCCGCCTTTTTTCAAGGTTGAACTAGAATCAAGGATATAGGATATAGCTCTCTGGAACAACTGAGGCTGCCCTATAAATCGGGTCTCATGCCTTGCATTTCTCCGGGGACATGCTCTATGCTTTATCCCATGTGTGCATGTTAGGAATGCCGCAGACTGCTCATAGTTAGTCTATAAGTGGTTCTGGAATAACTGAGGCTGCCCTATAAACCGGGTCTTATGCCTTGTCTTTCCCTCGAGCATTCTTGACAGGCATGCAGCCGCAGACTGCTATCCTAAACTATCCTTGAGGAAGAGGCATATTAAAGGGGCTCCAAGGTTTTCTCCAACCTAAGTGCGATATAAGCCACATACAGGGTTGCCTTAGACCTGAAGTATTGGCTCTTAGCATGGGAGAATCCTACCTCGAGCACAGCGACGTAGCCGATTAAAGGTAGTCGCGAGTCCCGCTAAATCATGACTGCAGGTTGTATTTTCTGGTTTAGTAATGTGTGAAGGTGATGGGTTATTGGGTTATTGGGAAGTGGCATTGTCATCAGACAAGGAGGAGCAATCCTCCATTCTGTAGGGGATCTATCTATGGAATCAATGCCGCCTGGTTCCAGAGTAAAATCTGACATCAGCCCTCATGACTCCACTGGTAGATGCCTGACCTGTTCCATGACAGGTATAAAACATTGTGGAATGGTAGCAAACATAGAGGTGGAAACACTTCGCCTGTTAGATTGAGGATTGGTGTTCCCTCGCGTCACCGCCTCTCAATCGAAGTCTGTTACATGCCGGATTAATAATCGTATGTGATGTCATCAGACATGGTGGTGAAAACCCCCCGATCTGTAGGACTATTATTACTGGATGGACGCTGGAAGCTGATAGATACTCTCTGTCAGCGACTAACATAAATCCTTTAATAATACTCTGAAGGGTACTCTTACCCAACTAAGGGCCCTTTGTCCAGGGACACAGGCTTATTTTATGTACAATGCTAAATAAATACAGTGAATTACCCCAGGTTGATACCCCTCTTACAGAGGATAATTCAACCTCTGATTCCGATCAAGTGAAAGCCTTGATGGTCAGAGCCGGAGACACGGATTCTGGGGGTCTCCAATTTAGCATTTCTCAGCAGCAAGGGCAGAACACCACGCCCACAGAGCAACAACATCTAGCTCTAATTAATGCTGAAAAAAAGACGGCAAAGGTAGTCTTAACTAGGCTAGAGGTCGAGGATTCCTCCCACAAATCCTCAATGGAAGGTGATATATGCGCAAAATGTGGCGCCCAAAAAGGTTCAAGCAACAGCTTGATACGGCCTTCTATTCTGAAGGACCAGAGGTCATATTCGTTGCCTAATGTTAGCGAAGTTGGGCCTGATGACGAAGGCAAGAGGGAAGAAAATATAGAAAGATATCTCCGAATATCAAAGGACTATAACAAGGCGTGCATTGAAATCCACTTAAACATGGAGAGAGATATTACTCAGATGAGAGACTCAGTCAAAGTACAGAAGAACTGTAATATGACAGTCAAAAAAGGCATAGCTGAGTTTGAAAAATATTTAGCCAGGCTTAAGACAATTTTTAAACTGCAGCAGGAGCTTTTAAATGGAAAACAAAAACCCGATATCCCTATAGAGGAAGCATTAGGGGTTATGACTGGAAAAGGAAAGAAGAGGGCTTGGACTGCGTCCCGAAGCCCACCCGGAAAGGAGAATACAAAAAAGAGACCGGCGCAGAAAACGTCCCCGGAACTCCCTCTAAGGAAGACCTTCGCTAATGCAGTGATGTCTCCTCCGAAAGATATGGTTCAGGAGGTAAATCAGTTAGCTTCTGGCCAGCAAACGCAGCCAAAAGATGTAGCTACAGATACCTCCCCTCCAGACGAGGATGATTTCGTCGCTGTTAAAAGCAAAGGTCAAAGAAAAAAGGAAAAGAAGAAAAAGAAAAAAGAGTTTGAAAGAAAGGAGGCAGAGGCTCGTAAAAACCAAGAGCAGGAACAGAAGAAGCAGCAGCAGAAGGAACAGCCAAAAATAACTGCAGCGGCAGCAAACCTGCGGCAGGGGGCAGAAAATAAAAGAAGCAAAAAGAAAAAGCCGCAGAAGAAGGAAGGAGATGGCGTATCTCCTCCTTCCGAGGCGACAGAAAAAGGCAGGAGAAAGAAGCGCCAGAACCGGCGCATAAGGATCTCTAAGCGTAAGCAGGCTCTAATAATAAAGCCTCCTGAAGGGAAGTCTTATGCAACAGCCCTGCTGGAGATCAAAAGAGGTGTCCAACTAAAAGATTCAGGGACTGAGGTTCACCGAATCCAGAAAACCCAGGATGGGAGCGTCCTAATAGAGCTGAGCTCGTCGAAAGACCGGCAAAAACTATTAGACGCTGTCAAGACGGTCGCAGGCCCAGAAAGTACAGTCAAGGAACTGATTCCCCACCTAACCGTGGAGATCAGAAGCCTAGATGGTACTACTGGTAGCGACGAAGTGAGGCAGGTGATAAAGGAGGCAACCAAGCTGCAGAACGATGACGACATAAAATTCGCCATCTTCAAGGCTAAGGGTACTAAGGCGGATATGGCGGTCGTAGACCTACCAGAAGCCGCCGCACTAAAATTGACCAAAAAAGGCCGGCTAAATAATGGCTGGTCTAATTGGCAAGTGCGCTTAAGAGCCGAGGTTACACGGTGCTTTAAGTGTCTTGGTTTCGGCCACAACCAGTGGTCATGTAAGGGCATGGACCGAAAATTTGCGTGTTTTAAATGTGGCGTTCAAGGCCACAAGTCAGAAAATTGTCCTGTGGAAAAAGCAGAATGCTTCCTCTGCAGGGAAAGAGCTGACAAGGCCAAGACCGACCACCTTCCGGGATGCGGAGCACTTACTGCAAGGAAGATAAAGTGTCATCGGTAATGTTCGGAGTCCTGCAAGGGAATATGAACAAAACCATTCTTGCTGACCTTTTGCTCGATCAGCTCGCAGGCGAGACAGACTCTAGCGTCGTCTTGCTATCCGAGCCGCTTCGCAATAGGAACCAGCAATTCTGGTTAACCGATGACACAGGCCGGTGCGCTATATGGCTACGAGGTCGTGCTCAGACGTCTATGTCACGACATGGAAAAGGCAATTGCCACGTCTGGGCAAAGTGCGGTGATACAACTTTCATTAGTTGTTATTTGTCACCGAATGACACTATTGGGGTGTTCACCGCAAAGCTGGCCTCATTGGAGGAAACGATAAGGGAAGTCTCTGGCAATATCATATTTGCTGGGGACTTAAATGCCAGGGCCGTGGAATGGGGAATGCCAACCACGAACCGTAGGGGAACGTTGATCCTAGAGATGGCTGCTAGAACTGATCTGGTGGTCATGAACTCTGGGAACAATCCAACCTACGTAAGGCCAGGCTTTGGCGAATCGATCCCTGATGTCACTTTTGCCTCGGCCGGGCTGGCAGGAAGAGTGGGTGGCTGGAGGGTGATGGATGGAGCCAATGGCAGCGATCATAATTACATCACCTTCAAAGTGCGTGGTAGGGTTGCTAATCGGCCCCCGTACAAAAAGCGCCCACTAGGCTGGAATGTGTCAAAGATGGACGAGGACAGATTTGTGGATTATCTTCGCGAAGAGTTCTCGTCTATCCCAGCCTGGCATGGAGGACCGACCACCCCGCGAGAGGCAGAGACCCTTGTCAAGAGGGTAACTGCTCTTCTGAGGGGAGCCTGCGATGCCTCTATGCCGCGTAAACGGCCCTGGAAGGGTAAAAGAAGCGTGTACTGGTGGAATGAAGAAATTTCGGAGCTAAGACGGGTCTTTCACGGCGCACGCAGAAGACGGCAAAGAGCGCATGGCCGCCCAGAGCTGGCTACGCGCTCTGAAGAGTACAAGGAAGCCAAGCATAGGCTGGCGAAAGCTATCCGCCTCAGCAAGGCGCGCTGTCTTCGGTCCCTAAGAGATGATGTCAACAGCGACCCGTGGGGCCTGGGATATAAGGTTGTCATGGGCAAACTTAAGTCCGGATGTGACAACACGATGGATGAAGCAACGACCAAAAGAATAGTGGACGCTCTCTTCCCGGATCATCCAAACCAACAACACCCTGCTTTGGATGTCCCGAGGGAGCAAGTTCCGCTATTTATCGAGGCGGAGATGCTTCAGGCAATTAGGTCAATGAAAAATGGGAAAGCGCCAGGACCAGACGGAATACCCGCGGAAGCCCTTAAGACGGCTGCAAAGGTAATCCCTGGTCTCCTGCTTGGCATGTTTAACGCGTGCCTCGTGGCAGGCGCCTTTCCAAGGGACTGGAAAGTGGCCCGTCTGGCTCTGATAAGCAAGGGAAAGGGTGAACCAGGATCTCCATCATCTTACAGACCATTGTGTATGTTAAATACCATTGGCAAGGTGATGGAGAGCATGGTCAGAGGAAGATTGCGGCAAGCAATTAGGGAAGCGGGTGACCTTAGCGACGACCAACACGGCTTTCGTGAGGGGCGTTCCACGATCGGTGCCATCGAGCAGGTCGTGAAGGTGGTTATGAGGGCCAGAAAAGTGCGGCCGGATATTAAACCGGACGTCCTGCTTGTCACGTTGGATGTGAAAAACGCATTCAACTCGGCTAAGTGGGACGATATGTTGCACTCCCTCGAGCAGGTATTCAGAGTTCCGGATTATCTGAGAAATATACTCAGAGATTACCTCCGGGACCGATACCTGCGCTGGGACACGCTCGATGGCACAAGAGGTAAAGTATTAAGCGCAGGCATAGCGCAGGGTTCAGTTCTGGGTCCTGATCTGTGGAATGCCTTTTACGACGGCTTGCTAAAGATTGAGCTCCCGGATGGATGCTCCATGATCGGATACGCGGATGACGTTGCTCTAACCATAACAGCTCGAGAGCCAGAGGACCAGCAGAATACCTTGGATGAGGCCATGCGCCTTATCAATAGCTGGATGTCGGATCACGGACTAAGACTGGCAGTCCCGAAAACGGAGATTGTCCTTCTGACCCGGAGAAGGGTTGATACCATATTCGGCATCAGCTTTGATGACGGAGGTAATCCCCTTATGATCCAGACCAAACCATCGGTTAAATATTTGGGGGTCTTCTTGGATAACAAGTTGACCTACAATAGACAATTCCAGCAGGCCTGTGAAAAGGCTGGCCGGGTGACAAAGTCCCTCTCGTGGCTAATGACGAACATCGGCGGTCCCAGATCTGAGAAGAGGAGGCTGTTGATGACGACAGTTAACTCCATCTTGCTCTACGGTGCAGAGGTGTGGGCGGACAATGTCCGCATAAAAAAGTACTGCAAGAAACTAAAGGCAGTACAGAGGCAGGGGGCACTTCGAATCGCTTGCTCGTACAAGACAGTATCAGAGCCAGCGATCCAGGTGGTGGCTCGGGTGATTCCCATCGACCTGCTTGCCTTGGAAAGGCAGGCGATCTATAACCGTGGGGAAGAAGAGCGCGACGTAGCTTCCGTTCGCGCTCGCTCCCGCACAATGGAATGTTGGCAGTATAGGTGGAATGGTGACCCGAGGGGACGTTGGACGCACCGCCTTATCATCGATTTGGAAAGCTGGATGAACCGTGATCATGGAGAGGTAGACTTCTACCTCACACAGTTCCTAACTGGTCACGGTTATTTCCGCGATATGATTTTCAAGTGGAGCAAGGTGACATCTCCGGAATGCTTGCATTGCCCGGGCGAGCTGGATACCGCTGAGCACAACTTTTTTGGGTGTCCTCGCTTCGCTGAAGGGCGACCGCCCTTCGATGAATGGAGGCCGGAAATAGTCGTCCCGGAAATGCTGCGCAGTGCCACTAACTGGTACAGTGTGGCAGAGTACGTACGGGCGACACTGATTGGAAAAAAGGAGGAAGGTTTCCTCTCGTAGGAAAATCTCCTCCTTTATTGACAGGGTATGGCGAAGAAATGCCTGGGCTGCATTGTTTCCGGACCGAAGTAATACCTAAACAGGGAGTCCCGGTCCGGATTCTATGATATTGTCATAAATGCAGGAGGGTGGGGAGTTTAGTGGGTATTGTAATTCCTCAATTGTGTATATCTGGGCAACCCCAGATACAAATTTGAGGTTGAGTCCCACATAACCATACAGTACGCGTGTATGGTATGCGTAAATGCATTCTCCTCGTCCTACGAAAAAGGCCCCTTCTTGAAGGGGCCCAAAAAAAAAAAAAAAAAAAAAAATATTATTTTATTCATTCTCATTGTATATATAAACTCATTTTTTAAACAAAATACTTAAATATCTTCAAATTAATATTATATTCTTTTAATTAAAATTGTGAAGATACAAATCTATAATTATGTATTTAAATTGTTAGACTTTTTAAAAACACATAATAATGTTATTTAAAAAAATTTGTTTATAAATAATATTTTAATTCTTAAATTCTTTTTCAATTTTTTACCTTGATAAAAAATTAAGCCGGGAGAATGTTGCGGATTGTAACTATTGTAAATATGTCTTTATTATAATATAATAATGTATACACGCCTTAATGTATATGTTAGAAAGAGATAGGTAATATCAAGCGCTACCGGTCGATCGAAATGTCGATACTATCAGTCGACAGTACGCACTCAGCCGTATACCAGTACACACGTATTAATAAATCATCTTATCATCATATTAATCACAGTATCAGTTATTTTACATCCACTTTCATCCACTCCAATATTCCACCAATTAACCTCTAAATTACTTCAATATTGTTCATTAAATAATAAAAATAAATAATAAAAATATTAGTTTCATTTTTTTTGCGCATTCGTTACTTGGCAACATTGTAAATTTCATTTAAATATTCTTGAATAAAATTGCATGCTAATCGCATTTTTATATAAAATTTTTTTTCTTCCTCATGTCTATTTACTTCCGTAATATTGTACACCATGATGCGAAACATGACCAAAATACTCTAAGATTATACGTTGTTTTACTATATACAATTTATCCGCACATTTTATGTAATACGTATTTCTTATCCTGTCCTCTATACCTCAAATACAAAATTCACCAAAAATTTTTTTGTTTTTTCTAAATATTAAAATACACATAATTCCAAAAAAAAAAAAAAAAAATCATTTTGCCGAATTTCCTCTGACAAGAAACTATACAAGAATTTTTCCTATTAAAAACTCATTCGATCGTAAGCTTGATAAATTCAAAAAAAAAAAAAAAAAAAAAAAAAAAAATAGTTTTTCAAATAATTAATATTATTTACCATTCTTTATAATTATTATACATTAAAAATAAATAAAATTATCGCAAAAACTGCAAAATTATTACAAATATTTAATATTTATTTAATATTTATTAAAATAATAGATTTATTATAGATCTGTATTTGACAAAGGCCGTGCGAGCACTGACACGCCGGACGGCCGTTACTCTCTCCCTTCTTACAATACTAACAAACTTATTTACACATATATACAATTATATCTAAAGAAAGCGCGGTACGGAACATTCTCCCGGCTTATTTTTTATCGTAATAAAAAATTGAAATTACAACAAGATTTAAACATTATAAAATTTAATTAGAATAAAACTATTTACAATCAATTATAAAAAATATTATTTTTTAACTTTTTGAAACATCTATATACAAAAATTAATTAAAAAACATGTATTTACAAAACATATTGAGCACAAGTACTCACTTTCTTTCTAATACAAAAAATCAATTAAATAATCAAAATTTTAAATATTAGCAGAATCTGATTTTTGAAGTAAAACCAGTTTATGGACTGGGCGCTTCAAAATTGAACCAGCTGTCTTGATGTCAACAGCCCTTGTCAATTCATCTGAACCCTGATAAATTTTAATTACGCGACCTAATGGCCACTTTGAAGGAGGTAAGGTCTCGTTCGAGACCAAAACTATGTCATCGATCAGTAAGTTTCTTTTATTTTGTCTCATCAGACTTTGGAGATACTCCCTCGACCATGACTCCCACCACTCCTGCAACAACTTTTGAATTTGCTTGTACCGTTCCATGGGGGGAATATTAGTGCCCAAATAACTAGGCTCAGGAACAATAAAAGAATTGGATTGAGTGAGTAAAAAAGATGGCGATAAAAAATGACCATCAGTAGGAATGTCTGAAAGTGGCAATAACGGTCTAGAGTTCAGACAGGCTTCAACCTGTTTGAGTAGAGTATAAAACTCCTCAAACGTTAGAGTATGATCTCCTAAAACCCTACGAAGATGGTATTTGACCGACTTCACAGCAGCCTCCCAAAGACCCCCAAAATGTGGTGCGCCTGGAGGATTAAAAGACCAAGTTGTACCCTCGCAAGTTAACTGAGCCTGAAGTTCCTGCATATGGCTTGAAGAGGCCATATATAGTTCCTTCAAAGCTTTGTCAGCTCCAATGAAGGTGGTCCCTTGATCGCTAAATAGACCAGTGCAAGGACCACGAGTGGAAGTGAATCTTCGAAAAGCCGCTATGAAATCGTCAGAAGAATACCCCGTTATTAATTCCAAATGTACAGCTTTGGTAGCCATACATACGAAAATCCCAATGTATGCTTTATAAGTAGCAGATCCACGACCTCTATACCTTAAAATTTTGTATGGACCTGCATAATCTATGCCTGTATTAATAAAGGGTTTCTCAGGACGTTGCACTCTACTGGGGGGTAGAATACCCATTTTTTGACTATTAAGATTGGCTTTATATCTAATACACTCATGACATTTAAAAATATAACTACGCACTAAGTTTCTGCCATTGATAAGCCAAAATTCTTATCTAAGTGTAGCTAAAGTAAGGGTTACCCCACCATGTAAAGTTTTTTGATGATAATATCGAATGAGTAATTTCAAAAAAGCACAATCTTTAGGAAATATTAAAGGATGTTTTTGCTCATGATTTAACAAAGAATTCTGAATTCTACCTCCAACTCTTAATAAATTATCTTCGAGTAAAGGGTCCAATTTTAAAATATCAGAGGACTTTATTAAATTTGAGCCATTGTTTAAAGTAATCATTTCATTTTTAAAATGAGCAAGTTGAGTAATGTAAACCCAAAAAAGTTTAGCTCTTTTCATCTCAAAAACACTAACAAATTTATTATTATTAGATTCAGAAAAATTGAACCATGAGAATTGAAAAATTGGTAATTTAAGTATGATTTTTTCAAATTTGTTTATGTTTTTTGACTTAATTTTAATCAATAATTTTGACAAAAAACGAAAAACTAAGGCAGTTATTTTCAGTAACCGAAGAAGGTCTGAATATTTAGAAACTAAGTCCCAAATTTTATCATGTTTAACTTTTTCAATATGTACCACGTGAGCAGTAACTAAATTTATTGACTTGCTTTGAAAAGCATTTTTTTCTGAAGCAAAGTTAAAATTTTTCTTCATTCGGTCATTTCCCTCCCACCACAAAGAAAAATTTTGCAGCTGTTCTGGGGATATGCCTCTTGAAGCGCAGTCTGCAGGGTTTTCATGAGTGTTCATGGGAAGTTAAGGATAAATTGTTAAAGAAATTTTCCCACTGCTTTTTCATCTCATTATCTAGCAGGGAGACTGCATGAAAGACAAGCCAGTCATCCCATTTATCAACAGGTCTTTTTAAAACTTTTAGAGCTGACAAAGGAGTGTTTAAGCTAACTAATATTCGTTTTAACTCAGCTGAACTAGATTTGGCCATAGGCTTTATTGAAAATATTGAGGACATATGAGAGTTGACTAGCCTTTTTTTATTTTCATACTTATCTACTAACTTTTTCCAAATAATAGGAAAATTTTTCGAAGTTATCGGGTATGACTTGACAAGGTCCTCGGCGTCACCCTTGAGACATGTTCTAAGATGCCTCAATTTGGTGACGTCAGGAACGTTGTGTATTTCAATTACCGATGACTGGAAGACGTCGCGGAACGACTCCCAATCCTTGTATTCACCGGAAAATTCTGGTAGATTAATTCTAGGGAGTCTCTCACTATCCTCATTATTTGTATTTCTAAAATTTAAAAGGTTATTATCAATAGCTGTAGAATTAAGAGAGGTATGAGGATGAGAGTCTAAATACAATTGAAAAAGACCTAAGTTTTTTAAATAAACTGATTCAGTATCATCGAAGAGACCATCTTTAAAATAAGGTTGCTCTGCTGCTAGATTGCTATAATCAGGGTGGTCATAGAGTAGGGCATCTTGGGTTTCGAATTTAACCCAATTGTTTTTTAGGGTTTCCATCCTAACTCTACAAGTGAACACGCACACATTGTCACCCTCACTCTCAAAATTAGAATAAGCATTTTTAATCCTGGTTATTAATTTAACTTGTTGCAGAATAATAGAAGTCATGGTTTCGGACTAACCCCAAAGGGAAATTTATGCAATCAACAAGATACTTGCAACGTGGTTGTACAAATTTTACAAAAAAGAATCAATATTTAATACAATTACTATATTAGTCTAACAGTAAGTTAGCACAATTAAAAAAGAATAAAGAAGTTTTTTTTTTTTTTAAATCTAATGAACAAATTGAATTAATTTAAAATGTACAAAAGTTGCAAGTAACCTATCGACACAAAGAATGTTAATATATAAAATTATTTTTTAATTTATAAAGCAAAATGCTTTTCTAAAAATTAATTAATAATAGCTAAATTTGAGAGACATGAAAGAGCACTATTTGAACCACCAATTCAAAATGTAAAAAAAAAAAATTATTAAAGTATAAAGCTTAAAGCATAAAAAGATCAAAATAGTTGCTATTAAATATCTAAAATTAGTCATTCAAAAAAAAAAAAAAAAATAATGCTCTCGATAAAATTTACAATGGAGTAATATATGAATATATTATAATAAAATATTTAATTGTACATATACTGCTCGATGACAAGTCCAGGATCGAAGAAGCCCACCAGTTCAAAATAGCTGAGACGATGAAAAATCCAGAAGAAGGAATACCAATATTTGATGTTGTATTTTATGCGAGTAGTGGTTCCTTGAACTGACAAGAGTTTGAGTTTGAATCATCAAGAAGCCAAATCCAAGTTGAAACCAATGTAACATCAATTAAATTAATCTTTGCATAAAGAAAGTTAAGAGACAGAGAGATAGCAAAAAGAAAAAAAAAAAAAATTATTTACTATTTCTTTTTTTTTTTTAATATGCAATCAACTTTATATGTTTAAATTAATTAACAGAAACTAAGAAACTAATTCAAAATAAATTAATTAAAAAACAGAATTTAAACATAAAAAAGTATCAAGAAAAAATACTAAAAATATTAATGTTTGAAAAATTAGCGTAGAGGCAAAGTTTGAATCTCTCTATCTCTTTTTATATAAAAATTGAACATCTCTATCTCTGTTTAACATATGACAACATATTACAGAATATATATTATTACGATCAGTTTAATTTTTTTTTTAATTTAATTTTAATTTTTAATTTTAATTTTTAAGAAAATTTAAATAATTTAATGACATCACAAAAATCAAAAAAGTTAAAAAATAATCCAATAATATTAAATTATAAAGTTTTACTTTTAAGAGAGCTTAAGAAAAAAGTTTATCGCATAAAATGTTATTATTTTTTAAATGTTATTTTTAATCAGTTATTTTTGTTCTAAAATTGAAAAACTTCTATTTTTTTTAACAGTGTTAACAAAGACAATTTTTATACACTAGTAAAGGAGAGAGCTTATTAATTTTTTAAAAACAAAACTTCCATAATATTTATATTAACACAAAATTTAATTACAATTTTATGTTAATTATAATTATATTTCTTTGAATATATAAAGTAATGAAATAAAATAGTTACGCATCTTTTCTTTTTATTTAAAAGAGGAGAAGAGAAGAAATTTCATCGACGCATAACGCAGGACCCACTTATGTACAGCAGCAGACGAAAATGAATAATGCATATGGCCGCTGACTAAGCTGCTTGGTGATCTCGATGAGAATTTAATTATAGTTGACGAATAAAGGCCACGTGACTCCGTCTTCTAAAAATCAATTACCGGAACTGCCATGTTGACTTTTTTCTGATGAAGAAACACGCGATGAATAAATTATCCGCCATTAAAATCTGCGTTGATTTCCTTTCCTCCTTTTTTTTTTATGATAAAAAATTCGTCACGTTGACTTATACGATGATAAAAAATTTTGCCAAAAATTTTAGTTGAATTATGCGACGATCAAAAAATTTTGCAAGAATTCGCCTAGTTGAATTTTGCGACGACCAAAACTTTGCAAAAATTCGCCTCGTTGAATTTTGCGATGACCAAAAACGTTGCTAAAATTCGCCTAGTTGAATTTTGCGTTGAAAAAAATTTGCCAAAAATTTTGCGAAAATTCGCCAGTTGAATTTTGCAATTAAACTGTAATTAATTGTAAGTGCGTGGACTGTATATTTTCTATTTGTGGTAGCAATTATGTTCTTGTGCTGCACTTAAATATAATGCCTTGCCACGTGATGAAATCACTTTTTTTTTTTTTAATTTTATTAATTTTTTTAATTATGTAAAATAACCGCCGTTTTTTCTTCACAATTAAAACTTATTTAATACTATTTTCAAGCTCTATAACTATAAAGACGGCTTCGTTGGACCAAAATGTTGAGGAGCTGGCTAATATTATGGTTATAATAATGGCGACAAACACAATTTATATTTATTAAAATAATAGATTTATTATAGATCTGTATTTGGCAAAGGCTGTGCGAGCACTGACACGCCGGACGGCCGTTACTCTCTTCCTTCTTACAATACTAACAAACTTATTTACACATATATACAATTATATCTAAAGAAAGCGCGGTACGGAACAAATAATTTATTAGCATCATTGCAGATCCTTAATAATAAGTGGGCAATTTATTAAAAAAATAAAGCAAATAATTGTTAGCTCAGAAATTAAATATTTTTATTTAATAATAATTAATTTAATTTTTTAAGCTAAAATTCCGTTCTTTTTGAAACAATTGGCAAATTAAAAATTTTTTCGATTTTACTTTTTACCATTTATCAACGTATAAATAATAATACATTAATCAAAATAATATACAATGTCTCAGAGATTGCGGAAGCAAAAGAAAAAAGAGGATACAAAAATTAGTCATAAGTTTTTATAGATTTCATACATTGTTTTAAATACGATTTTAATATAGAAGCAATTTCTACAAAATAAACGCATTTTTTTAAACGTCAAAATACCTTTTTAAAAAATTTTTTTTATTATAATTTTATTTTTATCTAACAAAAGTTTTAATTTTAAGAACATCATTTTACACTATCATAAAAAAATCATAAATACTACAAAAAAAATAATAATTGTTAGTCCAGATTTTTTTTATCAGTACTGAATCTAGTTCTATTATAAATTATCATATTACATATTATACATTTACTATTTCAATTAATTAAGTAAATTATGTCATTTCTTGTAAAATTTGATTGAATAATATTATATTTCTTAAAATATGTTAAGCAAAACTTTAAAATTTTTTATTATTGTAATTTTTTTAGTTCAACTATTATTATAATCATAATTTTATGTACTTATATTGTATAATCTTATGTATTGACAAAGACAATGGACAGAAAATTTTAAAATTATAATTGCCACCCCCTTTGCCACCCTGCCGTTAACCCCATCTCCCCGACCTAAACCAATCGGGACGATTGGAATGGGGGGAGGGAGATGTTACGTATGGTAGGTCAAAAATGATACCCCTAGAATCCGATATATATAAATATTAAACCTACATCCGATATTCATATTAACATTGCCAGACAATATAGGAACCCGCAGGTGCATTTCCGCTGATGCTGACCTAGCACTATAACGTGGGACCAAAAGTAGCTATGACGCAAAGTAGGAGTGATTTATGCAACGTAAATTGCATAGATCCCACCTTGCGATTTTTAGAAGTAGGCAAAGACGCCTTCGCTAATTGGACGTGACGAGACCGACGCTTTTTTGTATTGGACGTCTCCCCCAAAATCTCTCAGATTATATATTGCCCTTCAGGCGCCAAAAATACTCATTAGAGTACCACCACTTATTAGAGTACCATCATTAATTAGAGTACTAACTCTCGTTATTAAGTATCTTTTATAATTCGTTTGACTTAAGGACTTAGACAGTTTTATTATCTATACTTATAATCAATAAAGTGAAAATTATATATCATATCAGTTATCAGTTATTATTGTGACAGTTCCTTCTGTAATTAAGAACTTAACCCCAGGTTAGGTTCATCCAGCTTAGATCGAACTCGAACTCATCTACAAATACATCAACTATAAACCAACCTTTAATAACCATCCAACTTTAATAAAATACCTGGGGCAACCAATATCCCCAGGATAAACTTATATTTCATATATTCATAATTATTTATATTTACGTATCCCTTGGATAAAACCTCAGGATACGTAACAGATGTCTGTATTTAAAATTTCTTTAAAAACAGAATCATCAAAATTTTCAAATTTAAAACATCGTAATTGTCAAACTTTATTTTAAATTTGATAATCTGCAAATTTCAATTCTTATTCATTAAAGCTCTTAGCGACATATTTCTGTTAAAGTTGGGTAATTTTTAATTTTCTATTACTAGATATTCATGTTATTTTATGTTTCAGATTAAAAAAAATATATAAATAAATAAATAATTAACGATATTTTACTTCTAATTAAAATTAAAATCTTACAGACATTATTTTTACCGGAATTACAAATTTTTAACGCCAATAGTTTTAATTTTAAACAATTCTTTTTGTTTCAAATTTGCTTTTGTAACTACGTTGATTAATATTTATACAAATAATAAAATATTTTTGCTAATTTTTAAACTTATTATTTTAAGTTACAACAAATAGAAATTGTTCTATGAATTTGATATAATTTAAAAACAAAAGCTATTCAGTCTCAAGATTAATAAAAAGGGGTTCAAGTATTATTACTGGAGTCTCTTTGTGTCGCTTAACCATCAAACTAAGTTTTTTCAACGTTCAAGTTTTTTTTGTCAAGATTTTTCTAATTTCAACAAATTCATAAAATATTTACACAAAATCAATCACCAAAACAATTTTAATTAAATAATTCAACAATAGTTTTTGATCTCTTCATGATAATTACAAGATACAAAAAAAAAAATAAAGATTTTGTAAAATTCTTGAATATCTTTGGTAGATTTACGATTATTTGTATATTTAGTTTTTGTTTGTTAATTTTAAGTATGTTCAATTTTAGTTTTTAATCTAAATCACTTTTGAATTCCAAATTATAGAATAACTTATTTTATCATTCATTTTTTTATGTTAGCCTTAAGTTACCATAAGTGTTTTATGTTTAATCTAGTTAATAGTTATATAAAAAAAAAACAAAAAAACAAAAAAAAGAAAATAATATAAAAAAAATTGCCGTTACATAATAGTTAAGAAATATTAATTATTTTGGCTATCAATTTGCTAAAGTATTAATAAATTTTATGTAAAAAGCTTTAAAATTATTTATAGCAATAATATGGCGTTGTTTTCAATTTTAATTTTTTGTTTCATATCATTTTAATTTTCTTAATTTTGGGCAAATTAATATTTATAACCATCTGATAAAGAATTTTACTATATCAACAATAAGCGTTTTATATTAATTGGATTTTTTCACATATCGTTCAAAAACAAATAACAATAGCAACAAAAATAAAATTGCTGTTAGCAAAGTAAGTTTAGCAATTGAGAAATCAATAATCAATTTAAAAATCAAGAGGATCTTTATGATTTTCATTTAAGTACTCAACAGCAATAATGATATGGAACTCATCAAACTCAAAATATCTACAAAAATAGTTTATCATACTAAAATGTTTTGACACAGATTTCTGAAATTATTCTCTAATTTATAGATCTTGTATTACTTCTTCATTGTTTTAATATTAGAATCGCTACAGTCAAAAGACGGCAACTTTAAAAGATTGTTCATTTAGTAATTTTATCAACAATGGTTTCAAGATTACTTATTATCGTCGACATACTTACAGCAATATTTACAACAAACATTAAATTAAAAGAAATTATTCAGAATAGTAATGATTTATATTTATTAAGGGAGCTATGTATTTTGAATGGAAATGGACCCTTCCTTTCATCAACAGCTTGCAAAAAAAAAATATACCTCAAAAAAATTTGCAAAACAAATTAAGAACTAGCAAAACAATTAATTATTGCCTTAAATTCAGAAAATGTAATTGTTGTTTAAATTCGTAAATTTTCAATTTTTAATTATTGCTATAATTCTTTCAGTTTTATTTATAAAATCACCTCATTTTACGGTTACTATAGCATTCTTTAAGGCAATAGTAACCTTCTTAGTGGGGGGGTGTGATGGCATATATGCATTATAATTTAATTAATTAATATTAAATATTATTAGAATAATATTTTATCGTCCGATGATAATTGAAATATAAATGATAAATAGTATTTATCGGTCTTTACGGACTAATATTATTATTCACCAATACAAATTAATGTACAGGGATCCCTCGTTATCCGCGGTTTTATTATCCGCGATTCACCGTATCCGCGGTAGGACCAAAATATCCAATCCCTTGTTTTACGCGGGAAAATTCTTGTTATCCGCGGTTTTAATTTTAAAAAAACGTCAAGAAGTATTTTGTTTCAGTGTGACAATGTTCAGATTTTCGAGAATATTTATCATTTTTTCCTAACCTACATATATTTTTTTCATTTTTATTTTCAATTTTATAAAATAAAATTGTATTTCGTAATTATAATGGCTCCTCAATAAAGGAAAACACCATCTTGCGCAAGGAGCGTCATGAATATCGTGGATAAACTCAAAATTTTAGATTTGATTGATGATGGTGAAAAAAGTACCAGTAACCGAACCAAATATTTCTCTCAACGAAAAGCCATTTTACAAATCATAAATTCCTTATAAACTGCCTTTGATTTGGCAATGAATTATGATCCGATAATGACAAGGAGTTTGAGTTATAAACGTAGTTGTGAAAACGCAGTAGAAATTTATGAAGAGTTATATAAGGATGTTTTAAGACGAGCAAAACAGTCGCGGATGAACGACTTTTTTTATCAGAAAAATTAATCCTGAACTTAATTTCATTGAAATTTTGTATTTTTTGAAATAAAGTTACGTACTTTTAGTCTTAAAATCATTTTTATAAAAAAAAAAAATTAATTTTTATACCATTTGAACTTCTACGAACGTAACCCCTATTTTCCCATAAGAGTAAGGTCTTATTATCCGCGGTTTTGTTATCCGCGGTACTTTTTAGGAACGTATCCCCCGCGGATAACGAGGGATGCCTGTAATTGATGAATAATATTTAAACTGCTTTATTGATAATGAGTCGCCCATAGCGCGTATCGCATTAAAGCAGTTTAATAAATTTTTATTTTGTTATTTTGTTTTTTTAAATATTATTCATCAATTACATTAATTTATATTGGTGAATAATAATATTAGTCCGTAAAGACCGATAAATACTATTTATCATTTATAATTAATATTAAATAATTTTTTTTATTTTGAAGAATAATTTTAGAAATCAAATGTTTTAGAAGACCTTAATTTTTAAATAAATATGATAAATTGTATTTTATCGGTCTTTACGGACAATATTATTATTCATCAATTACAAATTAATGCAATTTAATGAATAATATTTTAAACTTGCTTTATTGTTAATGATCGCCAATAGCGTGTATCCATTAACAGCAGTTTAATAAATTTTTCTAAATTAAAAATAAATTTTTAATTTAATTTTTATTTTGTTTCTTAGATGTTAAGAAAAAAATCTTTGAGAAAAAATAAATGTCTCATCAGTGCCAACGAGGATCGAACTCGTGATCTTCTATTTGCCGGATAGACGCTTTAGCCAACTAAGCTACGGCACGAGACGACACTCGATGATACCAATGATACATTTATTCTCTCTCAAAGAAGGCAACTATTCGACCCAGTGCCAGAATTATATATTATTAGAATAATATTTTATCATCCGATGATAATTGAATAAATATGATAAATTGTATTTTATCGGTCTTTACGGACAATATTATTATTCATCAATTACAAATTAATGCAATTTAATGAATAATATTTTAAACTTGCTTTATTGTTAATGATCGCCAATAGCGTGTATCCATTAACAGCAGTTTAATAAATTTTTCTAAATTAAAAATAAATTTTTAATTTAATTTTTATTTTGTTTCTTAGATGATAAAATATTATTCTAATAATATATAATTCTGGCACTGGGTCGAATAGTTGCCTTCTTTGAGAGAGAATAAATGTATCATTGGTATCATCGAGTGTCGTCTCGTGCCGTAGCTTAGTTGGCTAAAGCGTCTATCCGGCAAATAGAAGATCACGAGTTCGATCCTCGTTGGCACTGATGAGACATTTATTTTTTCTCAAAGATTTTTTTCTTAACATCTAAGAAACAAAATAAAAATTAAATTAAAAATTTATTTTTAATTTAGAAAAATTTATTAAACTGCTGTTAATGGATACACGCTATTGGCGATCATTAACAATAAAGCAAGTTTAAAATATTATTCATTAAATTGCATTAATTTGTAATTGATGAATAATAATATTGTCCGTAAAGACCGATAAAATACAATTTATCATATTTATTCAATTATCATCGGATGATAAAATATTATTCTAATAATACCTTAATTTTTATTTTTATCTTGTAGATATTAGACATTCCGATCTATTGTCTATCAAAATACAAAGATTGGAATGTTGAAAGTTGAAAAACAAGATAGTTATAAAAAAACTTTGGATCTATACCTTTAAAATTGTTATTATGTAAGATAAAATTATTAAATTTTTAATTGTTATTAGTCATCTTAAGAAAAAGTTTTTTTTAATTATCTAACGGTAAATAATTTTTTTGGATAAAATGTAGCCATGGGAATTCTTTCGATAACTCGTCTATGACGTTTTTCTTGAAAAATGCTCATGGAAAGGGAAATCAAAGGGACCACGTTCCCAAAAACTACATTTTTAGTCAGTCTAAAACAGTCAGTCAGTCTCAATCAACAGTCTTAATCAGGCAGTCAAGCTATTGACCAACACGGCCCACATATAAAAATATTCACATTTCTCAATTTTCAAAACATATATACTTTTTTTAATAACATTTTCTCATTGTATTCAGTTATTTTTATTGGTATTTATAATTAAATAATTTTTCAAGTTAAATTTGTTTGCTATTCATTTTAAAAATAAAGTTTTCCAAAAATATTTAATCAAATTATTTAAAAATTTATAATTTAAAAAAAAAGCTAAGTCAAAATATTTATTTTTATTTATTTTAATATTTCCAACCCACCGAAAAGAGTGCTAACAAGGCTAAAGTCCTCGACTTTTGTGATCGGAACCACACAGGGACGCTTTAACGATATTTTTGTATCTTTTATTTTTTTTTTTGCAAATTTAAATACTATAATTAATTTTTTAACTTTTTAACTTTTTTTTAGAATTACGTTAAATTTGTCTGAAGGGCGGGGCAAGCCTAGAAAACTTGCTAATCCCTTCTCGATTAATTGTTTAGTTTTTATTTTTTTTAATTAAAAATTATTTAATAATTAAACAATTAATGGCAAAGGGCAAATTTATCGTAACAGTTTATTTAATTTATAAAAATTATAAAATTAAATTATAAAAAGAAAATAGCGTCGGTATAATAAATATTTACTTATATTTTCTATTTAGGATCATAACTCCTTAAATTTCTCCAATTTGATAACTAAAGATTACTGCGGAATAAGGTATGGTTTTTGGTCCCACCATATTTTTCGCATTTTTTTGGCTCAATTTGATAGTTTATGATAAAAAATAAGATTCCAAGGGTCGGCACACAAGTATCGAAAATTTTGAGTATGTAGTAGCTTAGATATGAAAAAAAAGTTTTCAAATTAATAGAAAATCATGGTCGTAGGCGTGGTCTCGTCGAAATTTTTTTTTTTTAGTTTGTCAAAAATCTTTTGCTCATGTGCGTATTTATTTATGGTTATAGAAGGTGATATTTCACAACCATTATGGTGTTAAAAGCTAATTTATTTTCAAAAATTTTGTCATTAAAAAATTTTTATGCTTTTTTCAAATTCAAACTTACACACCGTAGATAAAATCTGAATGAAAATTCGAATTATATCAAATCAATATCCGATAATTTTAATCTTAACTAGTAATTTATTTATCAATTTTATTTTACTATTTTAGATTACCAGATTATTAAAAACCATAAAAAGGAATCTTTAAATCGAGGAAGACCCAGAAAAGTATCACAAATTGATACTTTATCAGCATTGATTTGTACAACAATGGTCAGTTAAAGGATTGTCATGATGAAGATTGGACAAAAATTCAACATAAATTAAATTCTACTTAACCCATTAAGTCCGAAAGGCCTTTTTTACGTGTCGATTTGTAAACCGCTTCAAAAAATACATTATATACTAAAGATTATAAATAAAATGATGGTCCCTTAAGTAAAAAGAGTTGCTTTTTAAGAATCTGAGGTCAGATTTTCAATTTAAACTTCTGGAAAGTCAGTACAGCGGGTCAAAGTTGGCCAAAATTATAAAAAAAACGTTACGTAAAAGATTGTGTTTTTACGTGATTATTATGTTACAAATTACCCTGATTATTATGTTACAAAACGCTGTAATTTTACTAAAAACTGCTACATCTTTATTTATTTAATATTTAGAACTTATATTTTCACCACGAGAAAAAATTTTCAAATTTCCAAAATGGCGGACAGAAAATTTTGAGGAAAATTTGTTGGAAAAAGTTAATAATGCTAAAATTAAAGATAATATACGAGTAAGTATAAGATACTTTTATATGGACTCTGGATGCGAATGAAAAATTATGTTTTCAGTTTCCAAAATTAAATTTTTTTCTTTTGGTGAAAATATTAGTTCTAAACTTTAAATAAATGAAAATTTAGCGGTTTTTAGTAAAATTACAGCATTTTATAACATAATAATCAGGTCTTTTACGTAACGTTTTTTTTATAATTTTGGCTAACTTTGACCCGCTGTACTGACTTTCCAGAAGTTTAAATTGAAAATCTGACCTCAGATTCTTAAAAAGCAACTCTTTTTACTTAAGGGACCATCATTTTATTTATAATCTTTAGTATATAATGTATTTTTTGAAGCGGTTTACAAATCGACACGTAAAAAAGGCCTTCGGACTTAATGGGTTAATTGCCAGTTTCATTTTATTTTGACATGCTTCATGATAGAAATGAAATACGTACTAAATATATAGAAAAAAAAAGTTACAGGATATTATTATTAACGAAGAACTATTTGATATACATTTTGATAATAAAGTATGGCCCAAAATAGAACCAAAAATCAGAGAATATGAAGATGGACGTAAACTTAATCAACTTAAAAAAGGTTGGACCGATAAAATCGTCGAACTTGTATGGTTTAAAAAGAAGTATCCATGCGTATGGGTTTTCGATAGCAACATAGTTTATAAGGATACAGATAGCAGAGCTGTAATATTATCAGTCGAGGTTAATGGGAAGTGTTCGGATTGCAATGCTAAATTTCAAGGTATAATTTTATATGGTGAAAATTCAAGAATATTGAATTGTACTGTAAAACGTACTAGTAAGTCTATTAATCAGTCTGGCAAAAAAAGCGAACAGGTGAAAATCAAAAAGAATATGCGAAAAGTAATTGAATTCATTCTTAAATATTATTACTAAATATTATTATTAACGCCATCCTAAACCCTTATGTTTTTAACATTGAGTCGGTAAGGCAGAGTTCATTTTAAAAAAGGTCGCTAATCCATACCTAATAAAATTTGTGGCTTCATATTGATTCATTCACTAAAAAAAATTATTCTTTATAGCCTAAAATATTTTTTTTGTTTTTTCTACAGCTTAAAAAAGAAAGCCGACATTTAAGAATTTCTTACCAACACATTTGGGTTTAGGATGGCGTTAACCCTAAAATTTAAACCATATATTAGAGACATTGGATATGATAAATTTCATTTGTTGTATTGGTCCCACTTTCAAATTGAAATATATAATAATATCTTAAAATATTTAAGGTATCAGATTTCAATCGATGCTACGGGAAGCGTAGTTTCAAATATTATGCAACTAGAAGGGTTATCAGGTCCAATATTTTTATATACAATTGTTATACACATCGTCACAAATATTATTCCGGTATGTCAAATGCTATCTGAAAAACATGATGCAAACTTTATATCTTATTGGCTAAGTGCATGCATTTCTTCTGGAATTACTTAATTCCAAAAGAAGTTGTCACGGATCAAAGTAAAGCTTTACAAAATGCAATAACCTTGGTATTTAATAGGAAAACATTTAAAGAATATAATGAATCTTGCCTTCAAATTTTGTTGAAAGAAATAAAAAGTGATAATAATTTAAAGTGCATGATTAGAACAGACATCGCTCATTTAATTAACGCTATATCAAAATGGAATTGCTTCAACAAAAAAAAATGGGGAAAATTTGAAAAAATTCTACACACTTTGTATTGGGTTCTTAAGTACGCTTAATAATATAGATGATTTTAGCAATTACTTAAGTTCAATTTTATTTTTAGCTTATTCAAAAAATTGCACTCCTTCTGTAAATAAAAAATTTGAGCAAGTTTTAGAAACATTAAGCACACTTAAAATAGAAAGTTTACAAAAGAGAAAAAATATAAATTCTGAAGAAATAGACGAACAATTAGGTAATGATTATGATAATAATGATCACCGTTTTGAATCTGACTCTCATAATGAAAGTTTACTGTTTCATACGGAATTAATTGAGTCCTCAAAATTTGATAGTAGTAATAACGAAATTGCAACAGTAGTTAATGAGATTATTAAATAAATACAACAAAAATTTGATAAGGCTGAAAAATTGCACGATAATATTATGTATTCATTTATTGGCAAAATTCAATTAAAGTCGAAAATTGATAGTTTTAAAGATCAATTAAATTCTTTTAGTATTTCACAAAATAACGACTATTGTTTACTTAATTTAGTTGATCCCTTAATAAAATTATCAAAGCAATTTTCAACGTGGACTAATATTATGAATGATTATTTTAAATCTAAAAATGAGGTAGCCACCTCTGCTCGATCTGAAGCTCTTTTTGCTGATCTTAAAGATTCCCTTATTACAAGTACCGGTCATTTAAGAGTAGATAAATTTTTTGCAGATCATTGTAATAATCTTATTGAACCTATAAATAAAAGAAAACATGTTAAAGTCAACGAATTTGCGTAATAACGAAATTGCTTTAAATAATGATAAGAATTTAAATAAAGAAAAAGATCATTTGAAATACGTTGAAAACTGGAGAAATAAAGTAGTTGCTGATGAAATCATTGGAAACGATTCTTTAATAAATTTATATGACGAAGAAAACGTTGAAGCTACTAATAGTGTATTAGAAGTAAATAAAAGAATTCATATTAATAACTTTTCTAATGAAATTAACATGATAAAGAAACAATAATAAAGAAAACGTACAAGCTACTAGTAGCCTAATAGAAAGTAAAGAAATTGACAATAGTGAAGTTACTGATAAAATTAATAAAAATAACAATTTCTCTGAAACATTAGTAAAAACATTTTTTGGAGAAAGTATAGTAGCTAGTAGTAGTTTTATGGAAACAAATAAAAATGTTGGTTTAGTCATAATTGAAAACAGTGATTCTTTAGTAAATCTGGAAAATAATTTTGGAATGCAAATATCTGAAAATAATAAAACCGTTGACTTAGTTCTAACGTTTAATAATTCGAATAACCAAATCAAAACTCCTGAAAATAATAAAAATTTAAATCTAGCTTTTAATAATATAAATAATAAAACTAATAAAAATCAAATTAAAATAAAAGAAAGGGGAATCTATGTATCGCCCAAACCGAATATAAAAGTCACATTAAATAAGCCATTTAAAAAAAAAGTTAACAATAAGCAAATTTCACAAAATGGTAGTAGTAATATAACACAATTAATACAGGTAAAAGCAAAAAAAAATTGTTTCAAACACTTGTCCGATAGATGCAACGATAGAAGTGTGTAAAAATCCTTATTTAAATTCAAAAGCTTTTCAAAATTTCATTAACAATTTAGCAGATGATTTTGAAAGTAACAATGAGATTTATAATTTTCCTAAATTGATTTTTAATTACGCTGATTTTGGTATAAGTTCTAAATTATATGAACGTTAGGGCTTTAACTTTAAGTTCATTTTATCCATTAGAGAAAGGTATTTTTTTAGATTGTTACGGTGCTGCTACGCGATTCTACAAAGATGCGATGCAGAATTTAATTTGTGCAAAAGTATAAATTTGATGGCCCAAAAGTTATAATATATTTATTAGAAATTTATACTTTTCCACAAATTAAATTTTACTTAGCTTAAGCCATTAAATTTCATCTCAAAACATTCATGGCTTAAAAGTTATAAAATATTTATTAGGGATTTATACTTTTGCTAAAATAAAAATTTACTTAGCTTAGGCCATATAATTTCATCTCACAACATTTATGGCCTAAAAGTTATAGTTAACTTGTGATGAAACAACAAGACATAACTTAGTTTTAATTAGACATTAATTTATTAAAGTTTAAAAAAAATTAATTTAATAAGTATCAATATTTTTAAATATATTTATAAATTTAATATAATAAAAATAACATGAGTTTTGAAAGGTTATATTATTATTGTTGAGCTGAAAAATATTTTTTTTATGTATTAAGGTGGCTAACGGAGTTTATGAAAAATGAATAATATGAAGTAAAATTTACTAGAGATGAAGATAATTAAAAAACAATTCCATTGATCCAAAAAAATACTCTGGTTCCCGATCAATTAAGAAAGAAATAAGTAACTGTAGGAAATACAGGTCAAATAAAAAAATAAAACTTTGTTTAAAAATTAATTATATCCATTTATTGATGCTTAAGCATCAAGAAGATCGCAGTAATCTTAGATATTTTATATAGAACTAAGGGCGCGTAAGATATATTTTGACTTTATGATGCAGTGAAAGTGTACCTCTCCTAATATAATTAATATTCATAATGGTACATTTTTACTTACAAGAAAAGAATATAGTATACTATCAAAATATATTGACTCTAAAATAAGATAGAAAAATAGATTTTATTTTGGATATTTCATTTGGGAATTTATACACATATAATATAAATATAATATATCGAAAGAAAAAGATGAGTAAAATAAAAAAAAAAACAAATATTGATGAATAATAAATCCCTACTTCTTTCAAATAACCAAAATAATAATGAAATTCCTACTTCGACTCTTTTCCAAAAAATATTAATTTGTATATGAAAGAAAGAGACAGTTAAATATACTAAGGTGAAAGGATGTAACTTTCGAATCTTCTTCGTCCTAACGGTGTCGACAGTCGTGCATAGATTCTTCTACAGAAAGGTATTGTCATAAAAGGTGCGTTTCATTATAATTCAAAATGGCATTTTTACTTAATAGTTGTTTAATTTAATTTATTTTATATGGTAAATGCATTTAAACACGCGTAAATTTATTTACGCATTAACAAATAATTTTATGAATAAATAAAAGTGTGTTTTAATTTGTAATTTAAATAAATGCGTGAGCACGTGGTACACATCTTTTATTTTGTTTATTAATTTAGCTATAACAAAATAAAAGATATGTACATATATGCTCATTTTTTACCGTTTATTTATATAATTGTTAATTTTTGCATTTATTAAATAAAATAAATTTATATAGAATTAATAACGCAACTATTTCATAAAAATTTCATTTTGAATATTAATGATCGTCACCTGACAATTTGTCTTCTATAACGAAGAATCAAGTTCGACTAGATTGGGAGAGGTAAGAGGATGTAGGAAGAGTGGGTCGAGTCTCCTATCAATTCTCTCTTCTGTTTTCTTCTCTAGAGAGAAAAAATGGAAGAGAGAATAGAGAGGGATACAAATCCTCACTTTCTCCTTCAAAAACGCGTTAAAAAAGATGCTATTATTCACTCGGAGAGTGAAAAAAATATTTTTTGCCCTCCCGGGCGTAAAACTCGTGTGTAAAGAATTTTTTGCCCTCCCGGGCGTAAAACTCGTGTGTAAAGAATTTTCTGGACTCGTTCTACGCCTAGGTGGGCAAAAAATAGTGTAAGCACTATGGCCGAAATACTTTAGACACGAGCGTGAACACATATCACTCGTGCCCGGCTTCGCCGAGCACTGGTGCTAGTGCTCACGCTATTGCCGAAACTTTTACGCCCTTAATACTTAATATACTATTCTGAACTCGTTTTACGCCTCGGTGGGCAAAAAATAGTGTAACCCTGAGGAAACGATACTATAGAATCCAATAGAACGGTGTTAAATAGAATCCAATAGCCTATAGAATTTAATAGAATGTATAAAAGTGGTATTTATTCTCGTGTTGAGGTAGTATATGCGTGGAGTGAAAAAGAGATATTTTTTTTCGGACCTCTTTCTTCTCTCACGAGTTTCGTATAAGAAATTCCAAAATGTTTTACTTATTCATTGTAAGAGATTTTAAAAGCTTAAAAAAAAAATTTACAAAACAGATTTTAATATGGTAGAACTATTTAGATTTTTACAAAAAAATTTTCTTTTAATTTTCGCATATTTTCTCAAATTTTTCGAATTTAATATTTAAAGATTTAAAAATTGATGGATCGATTGAATTTTCCCGAAACGCTTATTTAGAGCAAATTTCTGTAGTTAATTTTAATTCAGAAAATAAATTTTCCGATTTTCTAAAATTTCCACAATTTTAAATGTTTAATTTTTTTTTAATTTTTAAATAATCCTTTAAAACCTATTTTTTAAATTATAAAAATTTTTTAATTTTCCAAAATTTTCATGATTGGCGGAGGGGGAATGAATGGAATTGCGTTCTTTTGCTTCTCTGTTGCTGCACCTCGTAGTACTATTTCGTATATGTATAACGTGGTAGGGGATAGGTATTGTGTTTGTGTGGCTGTATATATATTATGTAAGTGTTATACATGCGACTGCCTGTTGTTTTTTGAATATCATTTTATTTTGTAAGAGTATTTTTTTATGATTTCTTAGAACTTTTTTAAAGAGATACCGATACTATTTATCATGGTTTAAATATATTCTACAAGGTTATTATATTATAATATATAGTATTTAATATATAGTATTTAATATAGTATTTAATATGTTAAATTTATTTTTTTTCTCCATAATTATAAAATTATACCTCGATTTATACTTAAATAATATATTTTCATAATCCATTTATTTTGATTACTTATTCAATTAAACGATTGACATTTATAAATTATCTTGAAAAAGTTATTGAAAATTTAATTGTAAAAAAAAACAGACATTTTTTATTGACTTAACTCATTCACTGACATTCCTTATCTAGAATTAAATAAAACTACGTAAATAAGGCCTAAAATCATTTTTGTGCAGGGTTTTTCCGAAAAACTAATCGATTTATCAGGGTTTCCATACATACCTGCTTTTTAGAATTTTTTTTATCATTTTCTTGAAAAGCACTAACGCTAGTTGAGAGCCGCCTAATGAGTTTGATTGGGCATAATTCAGGCTATTATAAATTTAGCCAAGTTATCGTCAATTTAAGATTGATTCGCTTGATTTTCATCGTAAAGTAATAATTTTTTTTTAAATCGATGCATTTTTCCCTGGCAATTCATTTCGTTATGAAAAAAAAATCATTTTTATTGACCAAATTTAAATTTTTAGGTCAAAAGCCTTTGAAAACTGTAAGTAGCAAAATTTATTTAGTTTTTGACCTAAAAATTGAAATTTGGTCAATAAAAATGATTTCTTTCTTGACGAAATGAATACTCAGGGAAAAATTAATTGATTAAAAAAAAAAAATTATTATTTTACGATGAAAATCAAGCGAGTAATGCATATTATTGCTGAAATTTGTCTTAAAAATGATTGAAATTCAATATTGAAATATGCCTGTTTCTGAACTTAAAATATGCATCACTAGCTTGCTTTCATTGTAAAATAATAATTTTTTTTTTAAATTAATAAATTTTTCCCTAAGTATTCATTTCTTTAAGAGAAAGAAATCATTTTTATTGACCGAATTTCTAGGTCAAAAAATTTGTGTTAAGTAAATTTTGCTACTTACAGTTTTCAAAGGCTTTCGAACTGAAAATTGAAATTTGGTACATAAAAATGATTTTTTTTCATAAAGAAATGAATTGCGAGGGAAAAAGTTAATCGATTTAAAAAAAAAAAATTATTATTTTACGATAAAAATCTTTTTTAAGACGAATTTGAGCAAAATCTTAAGTTGACGATAACTTGGCTAAATTTCATCGGAAAAAGAAATTTTTTTTCTTCTGGAATAATTTTTCCCTGGCAATCAGATTTTTTTATCTATTTTTTAAAATTTTATTTACAAAAAAATTTATTTTGAAAATTTGGAGTAGCTCAGATACGAAAAACACGGTTTTTGACATAAAAGTGGCAAAATCTTTTTGGCATCCCTCGCCGATTTTGTGTGAACGCTTTTTTTTGCATTCTATAGGGTTCAAACTACCAGAAAATCATGGTGGTTTACATTTTCGTAAATTCACCAAAAAAAATCGAGAATTCTCGAATTGTTTGATAATATATATACTAAATTTAGTATATTTACGATTTTTATCGAATATTTACAAAATTTTTTGAAAATGTACTAATTTTTTTAAAAATTTCTAGTTTTTTTGTAAATCTAAGAAAGTTACTTTTTACAGAGAAACAATTTAGAAATATAAACCGATATTCTATATATGCAATTACTTTTAATATTTGTGATTTTTAGTGTACTTATCTATAAAAAAGCTTTTTCAGGAAAAAAAATAGTATCCGATACGTTTTAATCATAATCTGATTAATATTTTTAACAAAATTAAAATATATCAATAAAATATAAAATTATTGTCGTATTTCAAGAGTCAAAATAAGCGGCTTCTTTTATTTCGAAGTCAAAACGTTTATGTTTATAAATATTTTAAAATATTTATTACATGTATCCTAATGCGATAATATGAATAAATTAGTATAAATTTTTCGCCATTAATATGAGTAATGTTAAAAATACTATATAAAAAAAAAAAAGAAAAATTGGTTTCTTTGTAATTAATAAAAAAAGTACAAATCCATAATATAATATATTATGCTAAAATTTTTTGACAAATATAATTTTTTTCATCGTTTTGGAGGGTCGATTGCCCCATTGACCCCCCCTTGAATCCGCCCTTGTATGTAGACCAATTCTATCAACGTTTATATTTTCGAAATATTTAGAAAACAAAATAATTAAGAAAAAATAAAATGGGCAATAATCAAGTTAAAAAATTTTTTAATTATTTTTTAAATAATACAATAAACACGACCAGGCTGCTTTGCTTGAAATTTATTTGTTGCTTGAATTTTCAAGCAAAGCACCCTGGCCGTGAAGGATGCCTATAATTGTTGGAGGCCTATTGACGGCCGCCTCATGCACCTAATGGATAAGACGGCCCTGGTATCTAATTTGTAGAAATTTCTTATAATTTATTTCTCAATTTCACTGATTTCATTTTAAAAATAGTGAAAATTTTTGTCTCGTTATTTTTTCCGCCCAAAAATAATAGTCAATAAAGCCTTTGCTCTCCCTCTGCCTCTCTCTATAATTTAAAAAATAGGTTTTAAAGGATTATTTAAAAATTAAAAAAAAATTAAACATTTAAAATTGTGGAAATTTTAGAAAATCGGAAAATTTATTTTCTGAATTAAAATTAACTACAGAAATTTGCTCTAAATAAGCGTTTCGGGAAAATTCAATCGATCCATCAATTTTTAAATCTTTAAATATTAAATTCGAAAAATTTGAGAAAATATGCGAAAATTAAAAGAAAATTTTTTTGTAAAAATCTAAATAGTTCTACCATATCAAAATCAGTTTTGTAAATTTTTTTTTTAAGCTTTTAAAATCTCTTACAATGAATAAGTAAAACATTTTGGAATTTCTTATACGAAACTCGTGAGAGAAGAAAGAGGTCCGAAAAAAATATCTCTTTTTCACTCCACGCATATACTACCTCAACACGAGAATAAACGCCACTTTTATACATTCTATTGGATTCTATAGGCTATTGGATTCTATTGGACACCGTTCTATTGGATTCTATAGTATCGTTTCCTCAGGGAAGCATCATGGGCGAAATACTTTAGACACGAGCGTGAACACATTTCACTCGTGCCCGGCTTCGCCAAGCACTCGTGCTAGTGCTGACGCTAGTGCCGAAACTTTTACGCCCTTGATACTTAATATACTATTGCACGATCTGCAACTCGCACAAAAAGAAACATAATGATTTATCATCTGATTTATCATATAATTTACCATAAGGTATAATATTGACCAAAAATAATTTTTGTTATCTTCTAGAGACCTTCAGGATGAAAATGGACCCTCCTAGAAAAAGCTGATATCCTGGGGGTATAACTTTCATTTTTCAAAAAACAACTTTCTACGTTACCTGGGGGTTTTTCTACGTTACTTGAGTGTTTTAGAGGTTGAGAAAAACGATTTTCTGAATGAAAATTTTCATATTTTCACCCCAACAAGTTTTCCGATTTTCCAAGATGGTGGACCAAAAAAAACAGGAAAAAACAACTTTCTACGTTACCTGTGGGTTTTTGAAATTGAGAAATACGATTTTTTTAATTAAAATTTTCATTTTTTCACCCTAACATGTTTTCCGATTTTCCAATTGGCGGACCAAAAAAAAACAGGAAAAAACAACTTTCTACGTTACCTGGGGGTTTTCGAGGTCCAGAAAAACGATTTTATGAATGAAAATTTCAAATGCTTATATTAGGTCTTAGATTTAAGTTTCCACTGGAATTTCCGAAATTATTCATTTTAACTGAAAATTTTGTTGTGCTATGAAATTGTTTTTTTTTGAGATTTTGTGTACTTTAAGGATTTTAAAGGGCTTGATTATCTCAAATCCAATGCAGCTTTTATATGTATGTTACGAATATCTACCCGTAATATACATCGGTAGTTCTTCAGTAGTAGGTAGACCAAAAAAATAGCAAAATTTAACTATGTTTAATTATATTTGATGTTAGCAGGTTACTTTGTTTTATTTTTTTTACAGTGTCACAGAGGCCTCTAAAATTTTACCCAGGCAGGTTTTCAATGTAATATTTCCCAAGGTATGCGAAAATTAAGTCAGATTTTTCATTTTCTATTAGGAAAAGCGAGAAAATTGGAAAATTCAGAAAATGAACAATTTTCAAAATTATCTTTTTGAGCCGAATAATGATTTTTAAATACTTAAAAGGCAAATGCGTCAAAAAAAGAGTTTACCAGCATGAAAAGTATGGGAAAACACATGTAAAAAAATAAAAAAAAAAAGAAAAGTAACGCTTTTTGAGAAATTTATATTTTTCAGATTTCTTTAGCTTTTCCAATTTTCCTAAGGGTTTTCCGAAAAATATGGTCAGACTCAGATTGGGCGTGAATTTTTACTACCTAATTTTGTACAAAAAATATTTTTTAGGCTTATTTAGGGCGTCCAGAAAATAAAAAGCAAACGGGTGGCTGAGAATTGAATAAAAATCAAAATTGGAAAAACATCTGCCAAATCGCAACCAAGCCACATAGAGCCTTAAAAATTGACCAGTTACCAAATTTTGATGGCCAGTAACCATCTTGGAAAATTGGAAAACATGTTGGGGCGAGGAAATGAAAATTTTCATTCAAAAAATCGTATTTCTCAACCTGAAAAACCCCCAGGTAATGAAGGAAGTTGTTTTTTTTGATACGCCATCTTGGAAAATCGGAAAACGTGATGGGGTGAAAAAATGAAAAATTTCATTTAGAAAATCGTTTTTCTCAACCTCGAAAACCCCCAGGTAACGTAGAAAGTTGTTTTTTCCTGTTTTTTTTGGTCCGCCAACTTGGAAAATCGGAAAACATGTTGGGGTGAAAAAATGAAAATCTTCAGTCAAAAAATCGTTTTTCTCAACCTCGAAAACCCCCAGGTAACGTAGAAAGTTGTTTTTTCCTGTTTTTTTTGTTCCGCCATCTTGAAAAATCAGAAAATATGTTGGGGTGAAAAAATGAAAATTTTCAGTCAAAAAATCGTTTTTCTCAACCTCGAAAACCCCCAGGTAACGTATAAAGTTGTTTTTTCCTGTTTTTTTGGTCCGCTATCTTGGAAAATCGGAAAATATGTTGGGGTGAAAATATGAAAATTTTCATTCCGAAAATCGTTTTTCTCAACCTCGAAAACCCCCAGGTAACGTATAAAGTTGTTTTTTCCTGTTTTTTTTGGTCCGCCAACTTGGAAAATCGGAAAACATGTTGGGGTGAAAAAATGAAAATCTTCAGTCAAAAAATGGTTTTTCTCAGCCTCAAAAACCCCCAGGTAATGTAGGAAGTTGTTTTTTTTATACGCCATCTTGGAAAATCGGAAAACGTGATGGGGTAAAAAATGAAAAATTTCATTTAGAAAATCGTTTTTCTCAACCTCGGAAACCCCCAGGTAACGTAGAAAGTTGTTTTATCCTGTTTTTTTTGGTCCGCCAACTTGGAAAATCGGAAAACATGTTGGGGTGAAAAAATGAAAATCTTCAGTCAAAAAATCATTTTTCTAAACTTAGAAAACCCCCAGGTAACGTAGAAAGTTGTTTTTTCCTGTTTTTTTTGTTCCGCCATTTTGGAAAATCGGAAAACATGTTGGGGTGAAAAAGTGAACATTTTAATTCAAAAAATCGTATTTCTCAACTTCCAAAACCCCCAGGTAACGTAGAAAGTTGTTTTTTCCTGTTTTTTTCGGTCGGCCATCTTGGAAAATCGGAAAATATGGTGAGGTGAAAAATGAAAATTATACCTCTAGGATATCATTTTTTCCTAGGTGGGTCCATTTTTATCCCGAAGGTCTCTAGGAGATAACAAAAATTATTTTTGGTCAATAATATACCTTATAGTAAATCATATGATAAATCAGATGATAAATCATTATGTTTCTTTTTGTGCGGAAATATTGGGATCGATAAAGGTTATATCTATTTTTTTTATATTTTCATTAATGGATTTTGTTTAATTTTTCAAAAAATCATCAGTATACACTCTAATTTATGATATACTCTTTGTTTTTTAATTTTTATTTAATCAAAATTTTTTGAAACTACAATTATTTTGCAGAAAAATTTAGCCTTTTAAAGTTATATATGTTAATAATAAATAATGAATAGTTAGAGATAAAAGAAAGCTTGATAGATATTTAATTAATTAAAAGCAACAAGTAAATTAATTTAAAATTTTTTTTAAAATTTAACTGTAAAGTTGTATATCTAAATTATTTACATAAAAATAAATTTTATTTATCGGTAGTTCTTAGCTATTTTTACCCAAGTCTGAGGTCGATGTCTTGGATTTAAAAAATACTAATTGCACTGTGTTTGGTATGTAAAAATATGGTTACTGGCCAATTTTTAAGGCTCTAGGTGGCTTGGTTGCGATTTGGTAGCTGTGTTTCCAATTTTGATTTTTTTCGAATTCTCAGCCACTCGTTTGCTTTTTATTTTCTGGACGCCCTAAATAAGCCTAAAAAATATTTTCTATATAAAGGTGGATAGTAAAAATTCCCGCCCAATCCGAATCTGACCATATTTTTTCGGAAAAACCTCAGGAAAAGCCGGAAAATCGGAAAAACTAAAGGAAACTGGAAAATACAAATTTCTCAAAAAGCGTCACTTTTTTTTTTTTTTTAAATTTTTTTTACATGTGTTTTTCCATACTTTTCATGCTGGTAACCTCCTTTTTTGTCCCATTTGCCTTTTAAGTACTTAAAAATCAATTTTAGGCTCAAAAAAATGATTTTAAAAATTGTTCATTTTCTGAATTTTCCAAGTTTTTCGCTTTTCCTTATAGAAAATGAAAAATCTGACTTGATTTGCGGGTTCCTCGGGAAATTTTACATTGAAAACCTTCTTGGGTAAAATTTTAGAGGCCTTTGTGACGCTGTAAAAAAAAGAAAAACAAAGTAACCTGCTAAAATCAAACATAATTATAGGGTTGTTGCATGAAAAAAAAATTGAAATTCTATTTGGTTGGTTTTGTAGCCGGCATTAAAATATTTGATACGTATTTTTTTATTTTTCATAATAATTAAAAACAATGGGGTTATTAGCCATGAAAAAATAGTAGAAGGGGTAAATGACGTCATACCCCGGGTGAGAATGAACCTCCGAAAGAATATGTTAAGAGTATTCCCGTACAATGATCGAGGCTCGAAAAATTTAAGAATTTAGTGTAATGTGATTATTTCCGGCCTTGCAGAAATGAATTTATCAAAATTTTTACCTTTATTAAAATCATGCGTGTTCGTTGCTATGCGCGGGACTTACCAATATATACCATATGCTGAAATGAGAAAGAGAATAATTATCAAGGTCGGGGGAATTTTCGTAGAAAAAGGGAGAGATGCTATTATTTTTATTTAAATAAACTTAACACTAATTAATTTCTATTAAAACACAAAATCATTAGCTTTATTCAAAAAATATAAAAATATAAATGTAATCAAACTATAAACTAAAATGTCTTTTATTAAAGATAATCACCAAAATGTCCTTTTATTATCAATTAAAATAATGTAATTTCTTAGTCGCGACACACACACATATTTTTCACTTTTATAGGAGTTGAAGACCTACCTTCTTCATTTTCATTTTCTATAACTCCAGTTTTCCTTATTTCTGACATAACTGCTGAATGATGATCTTTTACTTTACTTCTTAAAAAGTTTATTATAAAACAATAATATCAACACTTTTCTTTTATCATATAGATTATCTCCCGACGAATATTATAAAACTTGACACCTCGTGTCTAGATAATTTGTATCTTGTAATATAAAATCAATGCAAGAGAATCGATTTTGCCTTTGAAATCTTTTCTTCAATTCTTTTAAAATTCACTTATATTTTCACGACAAAAATCCGTATTCAATTTAATCAGTTCACTTTTTATTAATTGTAATTTCTTTATAATATTAATTAAAAATTAACATAATGGCCGACGACTAGATAAAAAAATTCAATAATCAATCAAAACGCGACCTAATAAACAGGTAGCTAGTCGTCGAATGTCATTTTTAGTCGCGTGCCGTCAATCGTCTTCCGGCTTCTTCTCTCTCCCCACTTTCTTCTAAATCTTGACTTGGTCAGGATTTTATTGATGTGTGCGTGTGTGGCGTGATTTATCTATATTGTATTAAAATTTTATAAGTATAAAATGATATTTTTAATATAAATTCTTGGCGGCTCGTTAGATTTATTTTAAATTTTATTTTTGATTTTTCTGCGTTTGTAACCACGTTACATTAGCTCGAAAAAGTATTTTTTTAATATTCCCTGGGAACAAATGGTCAAAGATACGATGATAGTTTACATATAAAAATCATATTTTTTCTTGCTTCAAAAAGTATTAATTCTTATGTATTTGCCCTTGATTAATTTTATTTATTCATAGCTTGACGTAAAAAAAGTGCTTAAAAATATCTAAAGATTACTTTTTCAATCCTTGTTTTTTGTACCGTCTGAGCATTGGAAAAATAATTTATTTGTTAGTAAAGTTATTCAAACAGCCTGCGAATGTATACTTAAAAAATACTTTTTCGAAGCTCAAATTTTAGCATGGTAAGAGTACTGAAAAAATAATTTTTCTTATTCTCTGTATTTTGATTTATCATAAAGTTAAGCCGCGTATCTATATTCGAAAAGTACTTATTCGGAGTTTGCATAATCATCGTTACGATATGATTTTATTTAATAAAAAACAGCGTGCCGATGATTAAATAGCTACCGAAAAGTATCATCATAATAAACATAATAAAAATATTTTTGTAATAAGTAAAAAATATTTTAAAAAAAATAATTTAAATTATTATAGTCACTATAATAATATATTAAATATAAATTTATTTTTTTTTTATTTATTTTTTTTTTTTCATTATTTGAGGATTTGAACCTGGGTCTTCCGCCTCAAAGGCCAACACTTAATCCGTTGCTCCATTATGACTGCATGCAAAATAATAAAAATTTCTTATATAAAAGAGCAAAAGTTATAAATGAACTTATAAATTTTTTGATTTAGGCCACAAATCAGAGCAGTAAAATTATTTTAACAGTATTTATTCCGAGCAAACATTAAACACCTATTTCGCATCTATGCAATAATTTCTAAAGTTTTTGTTGCTCCGTACTCGTTTGAAAAAATACTTAAACAATACTTTTTCGAGGGTCGGCTGCCTGCAAAGACGTCAAACGTAAACAATAATGAAATAAACTTCCCTTACTATGTTTACAATATCTTGATGATATTAAAACGGCGATCAAAAGGATTAGAAACTAAAATAAATTTGGCAAAGATTTATTAATTTTACAAGTTTTTGTCAGTAATAACCAAGTCTTAAAAAGCTTCAAAAAATATTCTTTCGAAGATGATTTTACTATTTAATGAATTATAAACTCACACCCGTTTCAAAGCAGATTTTATATTCTTTTGGTATTCAATAAATATGTTTTCAAAGATTCTGTTGCCGCGAGAACCGATCCTATTTAGCGTCGATGCGATGATTTCAAAATTTCTTTTTGCTCAAAACTTGTTTGAAAAAATACTTAAACAATACTTTTTCGAGGGTCCGCTAGCTGCAAAGACAACAAACGTAAACAATAACAAAATAACCCTCCCTTACTATGTTTACAATATCTTGATAATATTAAAACGGTGAATAAAATAATTAGAAACTAAAATGAATTCAACAGAAAGTTATTATTTTTACAATTTTGTGTCGATTAAAATAAAGATGTAAGAAGATTCAAAAAATATTCTTTCAAAGATGATTTTACTATTTAATGAATTATAAACTCTCATCCGTTTCAAAGCAGATTTTATATTCTTTTCGTATTCAATAAATATGTTTTCAAAGATTCTGTTACCGCAAATACCGGTCCTATTTTGCACCGATGCAACGATTTCTAGATTTTTTATGGCTTAGAACTTGTTTGAAAAAATACTTAAACAATACTTTTTCGAGGGTCGGTAGACTGTTAAGATGTCACGCGTAGATATCAATGAAATAACCTTCTCTTATTATGTTTAGAATATTTTAAAAATATTAAAACGGCGAATAAATTAATTAGAAACTAAAATGAATTCAGCAGAGAGTTACAATTTTGTGTTGATTAAAACAAAGACGTAAGAAGAATCAAAAACTATCCTTTCGGAGACGATTTTATTATGCAATGAATATTAAACTCACATCCGTTTCAAAGCAATTATTATATTCTTTTAGTATTCAAAAATCATGTTTACACTGATTCTGTTGACGCGAAAACAGATTTTCTTTTTGCACCGATGCTATGATTTCTAGATTTTTTTATACTGGAAATTCGTTTGAAAGAATACCTAAATAATACTCTTTCGAGGGTTGACGGGCTATCGAGTCGTCACGCTTAGATACTTATGAGACAACCTTCCTCGAATATGATTAAAATATTTTAAGGATATTAAAACGATGATCAAAACCATTGGAAACTAAAAAAAAATTCAGACGAGATTTATCAATTTCGCAAGTTTTTGTCAGTTATAACCCAGTCTTAAAAAGCTTCAATAAATATCCTTTCGAAGACGATTTTAGTATTTAATGAATTTTAAACTCACATCCGTTTCAAAGCAGATTTTATATTCTTTTAGTATTCAAAAATCATGTTTTCAGTGATTCTGTTGATGCGAAAACAGATTCTATTTTGCCTCGATGCGATCATTTCTATATTTTTTTAGACTGGGAACTCGTTTGAAAGAATATCTAAATCATACTCTTTCGAGGGTTGACGGGCTATTGATTTGTTACGTGTATGAAGCGATGATATAAGGTTATTTAACTATTTTTTGAGTATCAGAAGAACATTGAAACATTGTTCAAAATAATTAAAAATTTGTATGATTTTAGCTGAAATTTATTATTTTTACAATTTTTTGTCGATTAAAACCCAGTCGTAAGAAGCTTCATAAAATACTTTTTCGAAGATGATTTTACTATTAAATGAATTTAAAACTCAAAGCCGTTTTGAAGCAGATTTTATATTCTTTTAGTATTTAAAAATCATGTTTTCAGAGATTCTGTTGACGCGAAACCACCCTCACGGAACAAAACGATTAAAAATCATTAAAATGCCAATCGAATTCAATGCTCAAATTTCCCTATCATTGAAAACGATTGAAATTCAATCGTTTTTAATGATATTTAATGATTTCAATAGTTTTTAATCGTTTGAATGTCTTTTAACCGAATTTAAGACTCTTTTAGCGCTAAACTCTTTTATTGGATACTGAAAATTATTTGTCAACAAAAAATTTCATTTTTTTACCGAATTACAATTTTTTGGGAATTCAAAATGGCAGTCAAAAATTTTTTTAACGTTCAAAATAATATTTTTACTGGACTAACAGGTGAGTAAAAATATTAATTTAGTAAACATTTTTATTCATTGATACGGAATTAAATTTTCAGAAATCCAATATGGCGGACCGAAAAAAAAATGTAAAACTATAGTATGTGTAATGACACAACCAACGAGCATGGAACATTTTCACTTATTGCTATACTTTTACAAAAAAAATAAAATTAAATAAAATGAGAAAATTTTCATTTTTTTACACTAGCATATTTTCTGATTTTCCAAGATGGCGGAACAAAAGACATTAAAAGTAGAACAAAGTAGAATTATCTACATTACCTGGGGGTTTTTGAGGTGGAGAAAAACATTTACGAAAATTTTCATATTTTCACCCAAACATATTTTCCGATTTTCCAAGATGGCGGATAAAAAAACATGTCAGAATAAGCTTTTTACATTGCCTGAGGGTTTTCGAGGTTGTAAAGAACAAAAGAACGTTTTAATTAATAAAATTTTTCATTTTTCGGCCCCAGCATATTTTCCGATTTTCCAACATGGCGGAACAAAAAACATATGAAAAAAAGAACTTTCTACATTATCTAGGGGTTTTCAAGGTTGAGAAAAACGTTTTCAATAATGAAAAAATTTATTTTTTTGCCCCAGCTTATTATCCAAATTTTCAAGATGGTGGACAAAAAAACATGTCATAATAAGCTTTTTACATTGCCTGGTGGTTTTTGAGGTTGAAAATAACGCTTTTATGAATGAAAATTTTCATTTTCTGGTCACAGTATATTTTCCAATTTTCCAAAATGGCGGCTTAAAAAACATGTTAGAATAAGCTTTTTATATTGCCGGGGGGGTTTTCTAGGATGAGTAAAACGTTTTTAATAATTTTTTCTTTTCACTCCGTAATATTTTTGCTAATGACAATTCCATTGCAAAAATTGTTACTCATCGGCAAAACAGCTCATAACATAAAAATTGATATTATCAAAATAGGTTGCAAGGGGCCAATAACTTCCAATTAATAGATGGTATATGTTTTTTCGTAAGTGATACTAATTATACATTTATCATAAAAGTTCCTAATTAGTATTATTATTAGTTTTTAATATTATAGTTACAATTTTGCATAAAATTCTTTTTCATAAAAAAAACCCCGAGCACTTGAAGTTTCCCATTTAAATAACATGGGTATTTTGAGTTTTTAGCTATACAAATTTTCGCAGAGGCCACAAAGCGTTTTAAAAAGCTAATATTTACTGGAAAAAATACTTTCATGTTGTAAAGACATGCACACAGCCCTGACTTCATTCTCAAGGAAATTCTGGGGGTAGAAACACAAATTTACATGTTGGTTCAATTTTAAAAAACAGGGTTTTTTGGTAATTTTCGATAAAACGCTGCAACCTCAAAAATTAACCAAAATATTTTTGGCTGAATTCATTTTTTTTTAGTACAAGTGTCACCTTTCAAACGCCATAAACCGCATTCTTTTATTATTGATCCTCTCATGACTATAGCCAATTGTCGTAACGGTAATTTTCTACTAAAAATGACTAATTTTTGAATTTTTTTTGAATTGCTGTCAAAATTGTAATTTTTGACAAAATTGAGGTTTATACGCCTTAAAAATTTTCTACGAGCTTGAAATTTCCAAAACATTTTTACTCACCGTTTTTCAATAAATTGTTAACCTGAGATGATAATTTAAAGTCAAAGTCTCAATTTCAGGGTTTAAAAAAAAATCAATTTTTATCATTATCTTTGAAAAGTGATATCTTAAAAATTATTTGAAGAAAAGTGACGAGTAAAAAGTTTTTAGTAACTTGAAGCTTTTAAAAAAATTTTTAAGGACTGTGAAACTCAATTTCGTCAAAAATTACAATTTTGGCAGCAATTTAAACAAATTTAAAAATTGGTCATTTTGGGCAAAAATTGGGCATTTGGTTTTTTTACTATAACGATGAAAGAACCGGTGATAAAAATTATAAAAAATAATGAGGCCAGCGGAAGTATTTTCGTTGAATTGTAGGATGACAGCCATATATTATGATAACTCTATTTGGAAATTTGCTTAAAAATCCTGTTTTTTAACATTATCGTAACATTGAGCCCTGTGTTTCTAGGCCCAGAAGGTATGTCGGAATACACAGAGGGTGTATTGGGTATTTTTTCAATAGTCATCAGTAACTATAGATTGCAATTTGGCGACCCATATGTTGAAAAAAAACCCAATAGCCTCTATTTATTAAAATAGGCCTTCTGGGCTTAAAAACGTAGGACTCAATATTAATTATAGAGCGAAGCTCTACCTTAATGGATGCAAAAATCGACACCTTGTGGGCACGATATCTCAATAACGATCCATCGGATCACTTTCAGTTCTTAAAACTGGGTTTGTTTTATCGAGTTGATAGAACCTATAGTTTTTAAGCCCATTCCGGTATTTTTAAAAGCATGTTAATTCTTGTATTTTTGCTTCACAGAGATGAAAAACCTTATAAATGTCAACTTCGTAATAAATTTCATAGCTTTTGTATAAACTTTGCATCCGGTGAAATATCATAGAAATGCAAAATAACACAAGATACTTATATTTTTAGGCACGATCACCCTATGTATGCAATACAGAGATGAAATAAGGCCTTATAAGTTTGTCAGGTCAAAAAAACGGAAAAGATTCTAAATTGTCCAATTCGTAGAGAAATTTGGTCCCCAGGTCATTCCGATGCTCTACATGCTTATATTGCCTTGGTGTGTGATAATAAATAACAGTTTTCAATTTACGAGGGTTTGGATCCCATCAACGTTATTAAAGAGAAAATACTCAATAAATATGTGATCGTGCCTGAAATAAAAAAACCTTGGCTTTTTTATAATTCTTTGCGGTTTTTATTATTTATTAATTAATCCTAATTTTATTGAATTAAACATTTAATGCCCAAGAGCCTATCTAGGAGTTCTAACAAAAATTTATTTTTCAAAAAATGTATCCATATCATAAAAAGTCTCGCTATTATCAGAATTTGATTTCAAACTTACTATAAAATCAACACTTGAAAAATTGATTAGAAACTAATAACTAAAAAGTTTTTAATTCTTGTGTCGGTTACATTGAAAAAAAAACCGGTTGTTTAAAAACCGATTTTTTTAAATAGTTAAAACTATTTTATAAAATTATATTAAAGCGTAATTTTAGTAAATAAAAAAGAGTTTAGGAACCTGGTGATGATAATGGTATGGTAATAAGTTCGTGTGAGTATTACAGCTGAATTTTGGCTCAGAGATATTCAAGATCTAAATACATGCACTTTCGTATCCTAATTTTTTCGGCCGCGTGTTCCGGAAAAAATTTTAGGTCCACACAAATGGCCAATTTTTGAAAAAAAAACTAAAAGTATGAAACCCCGGAATAGCCTAGGTTTTTAATTAAGACCAAAACATACTTAATTTATATTTTAAATTTTTTGGTATTTTAATCTGGAGAGGCATGTCGGGACATTGAAGACATTTATCAGAGTTCAAAATCATGTATACTATAAACAATAAGAGCGCGGGTAAATGGCAGGTATCAATGGCCCGACATGCCCCTCCAGAGCCAAAATACCGAAAAATTTAAAATATAAGTTAAGTATGTTTTGGCCTAATCTAAAAATCTAGTCTAATCCGGGGTGTCATAATTTCAGTTTTTTTTCCAAAAATTGGTTAACTTTTTCCAGAACATGCGATCAAAAAAATTAGAATAGAAAAGTAGTTATGCTTTGATTCTGAATTACGCGATCTGGGGTATAAAGTGGCTGAGAAGTAGAGGAAATGAAATCAGCAAAAACTACCCAATTTTAAGGTTTTCTTGCAATATTTTGAAAGCAGAGCTAAAATTATCTAATTAACTGCCTTTTTTGAAGAAAGGATAAGAAAATATTGGGATTTAATAATTACAAGCTCTAATTGGACTATAAGACTAATTATAGGACGTGAAAACTAAACCTCAAAAAAGGACTAATTATAATACATAAATTATAAGCAATATTACAATAAAATCGCTATTCTTATAATTTGTAATTATCACCTTTGCTAGGTGTTAAAATTCTAAACTCAAATTATTTCGATTCTGTAAACCTGTATTATTCTAAGTCCTTAAATCGAAAATATTCTAAGTCCTTCAACTCAAATTATTATAAGTCTCTAAACCCGGATTATTGTGAGTCCCTAAACTTGAATTTTTCAAAGCTTTTAAAAGTAAATTATTCTCAGTCCCTAAATAGAAAATCTTTTAAGTCCCTAACCCCGGATTATTCTAAGTGCCGAAATTGAAATTTGGACCTCCCCCCTTAAATCAGACACACTTGACCCTACTTGATTTTCAGATTCACAGGTTACCCCTCCTTAGAAACATGTTCAATGTTAAAACTACGATTTAACAAATTGAAAATTGATCATTTTGGGCCAAAAATGGGCATTCAATTTACTGACTGTAAAGAAGAGAATTTAAAATAAAAAATTAAAATGTTAAAATATTTTGCAAACAAACAATTCTGAAAGACAAATAAAGAATTTTTAGAAAAAAGCTTTTAGAAAATTTTTGAGACCTATAAAACCCATTTTTGTCTAAAATTGCAATTTTTGAGAGAATTTAAAAATTAATCATTTTGGGCCAATAAAGACCATTTGGTTAATTTGCTATGACATTGAGAAAATCAGCGATAAAAAATTGCGGTATCCGAGACTTGACAAATGACTTTAATACCAAAAAATTGTGACCAACAAGAAGTTTTTTTGTTAACTAACTAACTAAAAAGCAATATTACCAAAAAGTTCTATTTAAAAGCCTTGATGTGCACAGTATTTGAAGGCTCGTTGGAATCAACGGAGGTTATCAGGGTTTTTTTCAATATATTAATGAAAGTTATTTATAATTTGGTTTCCTAAAGGTAGTGGTCTCTTGTTAGCGAAAGCAATGTAAAGACACCGAAAAATCTGCCCTCTTTTTGCAGCTTTGTTAACTTTTTGCATAAGAGAACTTAAGCAAATTTTTTTCTTGCAAAATCTTTATTATTACATGGTCTTCCGGTGCTGGGCATGGTATTTTTAAAGTCATATGATAAAATTAAATTCATAGGTTGGTATCAATGGAACATCTCCGTATGTCGCGTTCACTTATACTACGATATAATAGTTAATACCAACCCTTTAATTTTTTTTGTCATTTGACTTTAAAGTAACACGTCCAGCACCCAAAGACCGTGTATATGCCTTTTTCAGGATTAAAAAAAAATTTTTCCCCACTATTTCCTATATTATTCCTCTGTTTTTTTACTTAATAAATAAATAAATAAATATGTTAAAAAAAGCCATTTTTCATATCACAGAAGTTATGAAAAGTCTGAAAAATAAAATGTAATACATTTTAAACATGGAACATGTTCATTGGATGGGTTAGTCCGTCTCGGTAGGGGGTGGGTAAAAAATTGACGTTTTAGGGGTATGGGGGGGGGGTTGAAATACAGGGTGATTCAGAGTGGATGCATTTTTTTTTTATTAGTTAACCAATTGCAGCTAAGATTACAAATATTTGCTTAATAGTTAACCAATTGCAGCTAAGATTACAAAAAATAGTGATTCACGTAATAAAATAAATTTTACGTCCCGTTCGGGACCACGATTGACGTTTTAAGGGGGGGGGGGGGTTGAAATACACGGTGATTCCGAGCGGGACGTATTGTTTGCTTTATCGACGGCCAATAGCAGGCACAGATCCAAGCGTCGACAAATAACGTCGCCGCTTTGAAAAACAACAACACGTCCCGCTCGGAATCACCGAGTATTTATGACATTTTTAGGGGGGGGGGGTGGTGTGAAATGGACTCAGGGAGCATTCAGACGAGAAAAAATTTATAACCCCCACCTTCGATATTTACCCCCTCTCGTTCCATTGTTGCATGTTAAATAATAAAAAGTGGGAGTAAATTTTGGAGGTGGTGGTTAATATTTTTTTTCTCGTCAGAATGCTCACTTAGAATATTTCCGATTAAGGGTCTTAGAATAATTTGAAGTGGGAGTCAGGGCCTGATCAGGCCCTGATAAGAACAACAACTTAGAATACTTTATATAGGTTTAATATGGATTTAGGATTATTTATATTTCAGGATTTATTGTAATATCGGTCTTAGGACTTATAATAATTAGGGAATATACGTTAATAGTGTTATAAGTGAACATTTTCCACGATCGCTGGTTGTGTGAAAGCACAAACCAGTTATAATTTTTTTTCATTTTTTGTTAAATTCAGGGGTAGTTTTATCCCACACCTAGCTTGAATGAGCGAAAAGTCGAAAAAAAATGACGACAAAATCTGATACTACAAAGTTTTCGGGAATAGTTTGTTATTTTCATATTTCCATAGCAGTAAGTTGGAGCTGCTTGTCTAAAAAATTTTTAGTCAATTTTGTGGGTGACTGAGAGATCAAAATCCAAAAATTTGATTTTTAACAATAAATCTTTATTAAATTTAAAGAAATAGATGAAAAATTTGGATTGCCAGGGAAAAACCACTCCAGAAGAAAAAAAAACTTATCTTTTTACGATGAAATTTAGCCAAGTTATCGTCAATTTAAGATTTTGCCCAAATTCATCTTAAAAAAGATTTAAATTTTATTGAAAAAAGTCTGTTTCTGAACTTTAAACATGCATTACTCGCTTGATTTTCATCGTAAAATAATAATTTTTTTTTTTAAATCCATTAATTTTTCCCTGGAAATTAATTTCTTTAAGAAAAAAATCATTTTTATTGACCAAATTTCAATTTTTAGGTCAAAAGCTTTTGAAAATAGTAAGTAGCAAGATTTACTTAACACAGTCCCTAAATTAAAAAATTAATGAAACTCTTTTCTTGCTTTTTTCTATTTGATCAGCTTCGCTCTACCCGTCTTTAACAGTATATAGTATAAATACGATTTTTTGGTAATTTTCAATATAACTCTCTAACCTCGCGACATAACCAAATACGTTCCAGTTGTGATTTGGAGTTACCTATCAAACTCAGTAAACCGCAATTTTTTATCACTAGTTCTTAAATTGCTATAGCTAATAACCCGAGTAGCCATTAGTCTAGCCAAAAATCACCAATTTTTAAATGCTGCCAAAATTGTAATTTATGACGAAAATAGACTTTGTAGGTCTCAAAAACTTTCTACAAGCTTTAAGTTTCCAAAAATTTTTTACTCGTCCCTTTTCAAGTAGTATCTGTTTTCCAGATATAAAAATTTAAATTCGGAGTCCCAATTTCAGGATTTTTAAAAAAAGTTAATTTTTATTATTATCTTTGAAAACAGATATCATAAAAACAATTTAAAAAAAAGAGATGAGTAAAGAATTTTTGGAATCTTGAAGCTTGTAGAAAACTTTTGGGACCTGTAAACCATATTCCGTCAAGAGTTATAATTTTTGCAGTAATTTAAAAATTGGTGATTTTGGTCCATCTCAGGATTTTGAGGTGTGAGACTTGTATATAGTTTTTTTACTTCTCATTCCTTAGGGTGGGCTTTTATCAGGTTTTTAAACGAAGTTGATAAAGATTTAAGAATAAAAAAGAAGATGCTATCTGAATCAATTGTTTAACTTTAAATGTAAAATTTATTAATGCATAAATTTTATGAAAAAGGATATTAAAATTTTATTAAAAAGTAAATTTTTTTTAATTTTTGTCGCCTTAAGTAGGCCTCCGCCATATTTCCGCCAAGAAGCCTCCACCAGTCTTAGTTCGGCACTGAAAAAAATATTACGGAGTGAAAAAATAAAAAATTATTAAAAACGTTTTACTCAACCTAGAAACCCCCCCAGGCAATATAAAAAGCTTATTATTCTTATAGCGTTGCTATAAGGCCCGGAAATGCTAAATTTCATAAGTGCGCGGAAGATTATTGATGCGTGATAGTTTGTATAAGAAATGATTGATTTGTGTAACAAGTAATAGCGGGACACACGCACGACACACGAAAAATATAGAGTGACCGCAAAGGCGACGAAGGAGAAGAGAGAGAGGACAAAAAAAGAGGAGCCGGCAACGAGCACTCATGTGCGGACCTTGATTGAATTAGGCACATGTTTTTAATGATAATAAGAAAGTTTTGATAAATTAATAAAGTTTTATTAGAATTGAATTGATAAAGTAATAGATTAAAGTGATCCAGTATTTAAAAAGATAATTGATTAATAAATTATTAGTTAATAATATTGTCGCGGCTAGAATCAGTAATTAAGTGTATATTATCTAAATTGATTAATAAGCCTTTAAAACATTACAAGATTCTCATAGCGGACATCTTTATTATTACTGCTTGGAGTCAACGAAATTGTATTGAAATATATATATTGAAGGATTTTTGAAATAGTTTATTTAATAATTAAAGCAAGGTTTTTTTTTGTTTATAATTGGAAATTAGATCAAGAAAAGAGTCTGCTGAAGTAAGGTAATGAACAAGAAATATTATTGTGTGTGTCGTGAAGAAGTCTTATGAAAAAGTTACGTTTTATGAAATTCGAAGTGATATTATAGCGGTTTATGATTATGAAAATAGACAATTTTATAGACAGTGAAATATAGTTAGATTTAATTATAAAGTGTAAAATATTAATAGAAATAGTTAAATAGTTTGAATAAAATGATTTGTTTATATATTTTTATGAATTAATTAAAGTGAGTTTTTATTATTACAAGTGATACCCCTTTCACCTCCCCCTCATTCAGCATTATAGTTAAATTCCCGCGATCCAAAGAATAAAAGTCAATCATGCGCTACCGTTTCAATATACATATATTATCGCGCGCGCGTGTTTACACGACTCCTTTCTGCTTAGCAACTTATATAATTTTATTTGAAATAATAAATAATAATTGTGGTCATTCCGAGAGGGCGGAAATAGCCACATTATATTCTAACATGTTTTTTGGTCCGCCATATTGGAAAATTGGAAAATAAGCTGGGGCCAAAAAATAAATTTTTTCATCAATGAAAACGTTTTTCTCAACCTTGAAAACCCCTAGATAATGTAGAAAGTTCTTTTTTTCATGTTTTTTGTTCCGCCATGTTGGAAAATCGGAAAATATGCTGGGGCCAAAAAATGAAAAATTTTATTCAATAAACGTTCTTTTGTTCTTTACAACCTCAAAAACCCTCAGGCAATGTAAAAAGCTTATTCTGACATGTTTTTTTGATCCGCCATCTTGGAAAATCGGAAAATATGCTTGGGTGAAAATATGAAAATTTTCATAATTGAAAACTTTTTTCTTCACCTCAAAAACCCCCAGGTAATGTAGATATTTCTACTTTGTTCTACTTTTAATGTCTTTTGTTCCGCCATCTTGGAAAATCAGAAAATATGCTAGTGTAAAAAAATGAAAATTTTCTCATTTTATTTTATTTTTTTTTTTTGTAGAAGTATAGCAATAAGTAAACATGTTTCATGCTCATTGGTTGTGTCATTACACAAACTAGTTACACATTTTTTTTTCGGTCCGCCATATTGGATTTCTGAAAATTTAATTCCGTATCAATGAATAAAAATGTTTACTAAATTAATATTTTTACTCACCTGTTAGTCCAGTAAAAATATTATTTTGAACGTTATAAAAATTTTTGACTGCCATTTTGAATTCCCGAAAAATTGTAATTCGGTAAAAAAATGAAATTTTTTGTTAACAAATAATTTTCAGTATCCAATAAAAGAGTTTAGCGCTAAAAGAGTCTTAAATTCGGTTAAAAGACATTCAAACGATTAAAAACTATTGAAATCATTAAATATCATTAAAAACGATTGAATTTCAATCGTTTTCAATGATAGGGAAATTTGAGCATTGAATTCGATTGGCGTTTTAATGATTTTTAATCGTTTTGTTCCGTGAGGGCAGATTCTATTTTGCCTCGATGCGATCATTTCTATATTTTTTTAGACTGGGAACTCGTTTGAAAGTATACTTAAAGAATACTCTTTCGAGGGTTGACGAGTTATTGATTCATCCCGTGAAGAAAACGATGATACAATTTTACTTAACTATGTTTTGAATATAAGAAGATCATTGAAACATTGCTTAAAATAATTAGTAATTTATATGATTTTAGCAGAAATTTATTACTTTTACAATTTTATGTCGTTTAAAACACAGTCGTAATATGATTCAAAACATACTTTTCCTGAACTAATATTTAATCCTTGTATTCAGCTCCGTGCAGATGTATATTATTCAGATTTTATATGTTTATAAAATACTATAATGATATACTTTCGTAGCATATTTAAGGAATATTTTGGCTTTTTTCTGTAAATGCGCGTTTTTAAAAATTTATTTTTACGATTAAAATTTTGACCGTAAAAGTATTTATTTAGTATTTTTACTAACTTTGCTTTCGAAGTTGTTGGAAAATATGGATATTATGGTGATGGAGATGGATGAATAATTATGACACAAAGTATTTGTGTTATACTCTATTTATTAATAAGGCGACGTTTGTGGTTTGAAGTCGCAACGAACACTGACTATAAAGTACAGGGAGAATATATACAAAATGGGGAGGGGAGCTCTCCTACACATACATACCATATAATACATATATACACAACATTTCCACCCACCACAATTTTACTTATAAAATTGTTAATAAAGTTTTAGTGAAAAAATAAAAATTTGACTTTAAAATTTATACAGAATGCCCAATGGCTACAAAAAATATGATTTAAAAATTTAAATAGTTGATTCTCTAACAAAAATAACCACGTAGTTATACTCCCTGGCTCAGAGAGTTATTTCAGGGAGTTAACTCCCTAAAACAGGGAGTTAACCACCTAAAACAGAGAGTTAACTCCCTGATTTAGAGAGTTAACTCCCTGATTTAGGCAGTTAACTCCCTGAAATTTCTGTCATCTCCTCGAATACCTTCGGGATGAAAATGGACCGTACGAGGGAAAACTGATATCCTGGAGGCGTAAATTTTAATTTTTCATCCAAAACAATTTTCCAATTTTCCAATTTTCCAATATGGCGGACCAGAAAAAATAAAAATAAAGACTTTCTACATTACCTGGGGGTTTTCGGGGTCGAGAAAAACTTTTTTATGAATGAAAATTTTGATTTTTTGCCCCAACATATTTTCCAATTTTCCAAGATGGCGGACCAGAAAAAATCAAAATAAAGACTTTCTACATTACCTAGGGGTTTTCAGGGCCGAGAAAACCGTTTTTATGAATGAAAATTTTGATTTTTTTGCCCCAAAATATTTTCCAATTTTCCAAGATGGCGGACCAGAAAAAATCAAAATAAAGTCTTTCTACATTACCTAGGGGTTTTCAGGGCCGAGAAAACCGTTTTTATGAATGAAAATTTTGATTTTTTTGCCCCAAAATATTTTCCAATTTTCCAAGATGGCGGACCAGAAAAAATCAAAATAAAGACTTTCTTCATTACCTAGGGGTTTTCGGGGCCGAGAAAACCAATTTTATGAATGAAAATTTTGATTTTTTTGCCCCAACATATTTTCCAATTTTCCAAGATGGCGCACCAGAAAAAATAAAAATAAAGACTTTCTTCATTACTTAGGGCCCGCCATATTCTAAAATTGGAAAATATGTTGGGACAAAAAAATAAAAATTTTCATTCATAAAATCGGTTTTTTCGGCCCCGAAAACCCCTAGGTAATGTTGAAAGTCTTTATTTTTACTTATTTTGGTCCGCCATCTTGGAAAATTGGAAAATATGTTGGGGCAAAAAAATAAAAATTGTCATTCATAAAATCGGTTTTCTTGGCCCCGAAAATAGCCTAGGTTATGTAGAAAGTCTTTATTTCTATTTATTTTGGTCCGCCATCTTGGAAAATTGGAAAATATGTTGGGGCAAAAAGATTAAAACTTTCATTCACAAAAACGGTTTTCTCGGCCCCGAAAACCCCTAGGTAATGTAGAAAGTCTTTATTTTGATTTTTTCTGGTCCGCCATATTGGAAAATTGGAAAATTGGAAAATTGTTTTGGATGAAAAATTAAAATTTACGCCTCCAGGATATCAGTTTTCCCTCATACGGTCCATTTTCATCCCGAAGGTATTCGTGGAGATGTCAGAAACTTTAGGGAGTTAACTCCCTGAAATAACTCTCTGAGCCAGGGAGTATAACTACGTGGTTATTTTTGTTAGAGTTACAATTCTTAACAGCGTAAAAAATCTTAAAAATATAATATAATACAATTGATAAAACATTATTCAACTTAAATGCTAATCTGACTGATTCTGAGTTTAATTAACTTTACTAGACTGGCATGAAATCCATAGACCTCAATGGTTTGTAAGACCAATGAAGCCCCAGACCACACTACACAGTCATTTATGACACTTATCTTTTTATATTTTGAGCCATGTACTACGAATAAGTATCATTAGAGTTTTAAGAAATTGGTTGAGGTTAGTTCTGCAAGTAGAACTCTACGCATCTCCCTTTCCTCGCAAATTGAAAAGGAAGATGTCATTTTTTTGCGATAGTATAAATACGTGTAAATAGCAAATTTTTTACACTTTGGTTTAAGTATAAGCTTAGAGTAAACTAACAAAGTAGTGGCAATGTAGCAAAAATTATTTTTTATAAGACAAAAAATACAGTAATTTTTACCACCCACCTTGCTAAATTTACACTTACAAAGATATATCACAATCAGCAAATCAATTGAACATGTACATTTTTTAGATATTATAAAAAATTTGAGGTTAAACATTTTCAATTTTTAAGATTTTTTAGCGTTATGATATTTACATAAAATTGTTTTAAGTAAGAGAATTAAAAAAAATAAAACCATAAATGGAAAAATAAAAAAATTTTAAAATTATAATATGATAGCCAATTAAATTTAAATGAATAATTTTAATTAATTTTAACTAATTGAACTTGAAGAGTTCTTGAGTATACTTAATCATAAGATTATATCATTCTACAGTACAACATTTGACAAAACGCGTACAAATACAATAAATAATGAATTGATGCGAATTTAATATAGGCTGATTGCCTAATTTCAAGTTTTACTATCCTGACTAGACCAGCAGGATATCTGTAGATTCAAGATTTAATAATTATTTGATAATAATTCTATCACTGACATCACTACTGCACCAGCAATAATGAATTCAAAACATAAATTATAATTGAAAAATAGAATCAAATAACTGTAGTTTATGTTTTTGAGTTTAATAAGCACTTAAATAATAACTAAATGAGAATCTTGCTGATTTAATTTTTCTTTTATTATGTCTACAATGAGAGCATAATACTGATTTATGCAATTTTTACAAACAAGAAATAATATGAGTTTATATGATAACTTAACAAATTTATATCATTTCTGCAAGTAGAGATGATATACAATTTTGCATATACAGAAAATATATTTAAAGTGAGTTGATATCTTAAATCAGCAAAGATTTTGAACAAATTTTACACATTTAATAGTTTAACAAAGCAGGTGCCATATTAACAAAATAATTAATTAGTAGTAATCACAATTGCCACCCACCATGCCAAATCTACTCTAATGAATTAATAAGACTGAGAATAATCTAATTTAAATATATTAGTTGAAAATAATACAAACTTAAATGAATTTTAAAAATATAATAATAATACACATATACACCCTCTTCCCCCGCAAAAAAGATAAGCAAGTTAACATACCAAACATTAATTAAAAAACTGTAATCTGCAAAATTTCTACAATTGCAAATTGTACAAAGAAGAGGTGTATCTTAGCATGTTATTAAATTCAACTAACAATTTATACATTTTAATAATTTACAATATTTTATAGCAATGATAATAATATTGACTTTAAATAGCATGAATGTAATTTATGAGAAAATGAATTTAATTTATGAGAATTTGCAAGAGATTCATAAGAGATTAACATTATTATGGCTCGTAAGAGAATTATACAGTACTTGACAATACAAAAAAAATTGTGATTTAATGTATCAAAGTATTTCAGTTTGAGGTAAACAATTAGAGCCATATATAAATATGCTAGAATTGATTTAAATCTCACTAAATTAAATAATAAACTAATAGCTATTAAGAGAAAATAACAATTTGTAGTGAATAACAATATTGAAGTGCAGTAGGATCCCAGGATGATCTTGAATTTTTGAGTAAAACAGCAAGCAGGATAATTGATAAGACATCCAAGTGTGAATCCCATGACACCAGCTAGTCTAGCAAAGTAGTTCCACTTAATTTCAGCAAGTTGAAACCTATGTAACAACCAATATTATTAGTTTTTATTTAAAATTTAGTATATTTAGTTAGTAAGATCAATTCAATAGTACACAATATATAAGACAATATTTTAAACTATTTCATTATAAAATAATTTTATTTCAATTTTTAAAATGTTAATTTAAGAGAAAAACAATTTTTTTTTTTTTTTTTTAAATGTTAATGTTCAATAAATAAGAAGCAATCAAATTCAAAATAAAATTGAAAATACAATTTTGACAAAATAAAACTATACTTTAAAAACACAAACATTACACTTACACAGCTTTACACTCCCTTATATAATATTTTTAATTTTAAAAATATTCTCAATGAATTTTAAACTTTAATATATAATTTTGTAAGTGTTATGTTTTCAAGTGTAAAATGTAAATTTATACACTTGAAAAATATATAATATTTCTAATAAAAAAAATAAAAAATGTCTATATTTTTCTATGTTTATACAAAATTATCAACTTATCTTTTATGTAAAAAAGTTGTCTGCTGTGCGGCTTTAATGATGAGTTGATTCGCGCAGGAGTTTGATGCGTAGTAACAGGGCCCCTTGATTTGCATGTATTCTAATGTTGATATCAACGATGAGAAGCCGCCATCACTGAGTAAAATTTCTTGCGCCGCTTTTTGATGCGCGGTGGTTCCTCTCATCTTCTTCGTTTTTTGTTGTAAACTAGCTGCCATGAATTTTAAATATGTGCTGCGCGCGCAATGGCGTCTTCTTGTTCATTAACTTGAAGGGGCGGTAATTTTTACGCGCCAATATTCTGCTTTGATGATGACTTTTACTTCATTTTTTTGAATAAACAATTTTATAAAATTTTTCTGTTTTGCAAATTAAATGTTCAGATTTTTCACTGGCAGAAAAAAACATAATTTTTGAGAAAACGGTGCGTGTTCGTTGTGTAATTTTAAAAATTACGCAAATTTATTTATTTTTTGTTCACCTTCCATCACCAATAAAACTTCTTTAAAAAAAATTTTGCACAAAAATTTAGCACAAACTTGAAAAATATAGCACTGAAAATATAACTGCTTCAATAATATTGCTATATCGCCATGAGAAAAAGGATGATCAAAATGATGTCGATACTTGATTTTTGATTTAAAAAAAAAATTTTGCACGTGCTCTTGAAATTTTTCCACACCTTTTTTTTTTTTTATATAATTTCTAGTAAAGCAAAATGAAGAATGTGAAGCAAATTTCACCAATTTCCCTTTCAAAAATGCATAATTATATTCGCCGTTCTTGTATATAAAAGCAAAAGAGCGACATCACATCACGTTTTTGACAAAAAGTTAATGCTGTCACATGGTTACACTTCAAAAAAAAATTTTTTTCTTCTTTTAAAAAAAAGGATTTTTTTTTGCACTTGTAGGTTCTTAATTCCAGGGATGCCAAAAATGTTGGAAAATATGGATATTATGGTGATGGAGATGGATGAATAATTATGACACAAAGTATTTGTGTTATACTCTATTTATTAATACGGCGACGTTTGTGGTTTGAAGTCGCAACGAACACTGACTATAAAAGTACAGGGAGAATATATACAAAATGGGGAGGGGAGCTCTCCTACACATACATACCATATAATACATATATACATAACAGAAGTGTTTAGAAGTCTGAAACAATAGGAATATATTTGATTTCATCTATGGAAGATTATAGAAAGAATACGCTAACATACTATGAAAAATTTACAGAAATATTTTTACTTGTTAATATATCTCAGGAATATTTATTCATACCTCGTATCGGAGGATATGTGTTTTTTGAAAGCACCAAAAACACAGTATATCTGATATAAATACATCTGATAAAATAAAAATTCCGATATGTTTAAATATGTTTATATTAATTTACGGCGCTTGCATTTTAATATCATTAGAAGACTCTTTCGGACATGAAATGGAGTTTTGTTCGCAGCACACTCGAATGGGAGTATTCAAAGAGTATTTTTTCAGCTCTGTTTTTAAAAAAAATCTCCGTAGACCTTCGTAAATTCTCATCCGGACAGTGAAAAACGCTCCTATCTAACTCTATATAAAAATTTAACGGTATGACGTCAGCTGCCCCCTCCACCGATTTTTAATTGCTAATAACTCCATTGTTTTTAATTATTATGAAAAATAAAAAAATACGTATCAAATATTTTTAAATATATTTTTAGAATATCTCATAATCTGAATACCGTGCAACAACCCTATTTTTGCTATTTTTTTATTCTGTTTATTTTTTTGATTTTAGCAGGTTATTTTGTTTTTCTTTTTTTTAAAGCGTCACAAAGGCCTCTAAAATTTTACCCAAGAAGGTTTCCAATGTAAAATTTCCCGAGGAATCCGAAAATCAAGGCTTATTTAGGGCGTCTAGAAAATAAAAATCAAACGGGTGGCTGAGAATTCGAAAAAAATCAAAATTGGAAAAACAGCTGCCAAATCGCAACCAAGCCACCTAGAGCCTTAAAAATTGGCCAGTAACCATATTTTTACATACCAAATACAGTGCAATTAGTATTTTTTAAATCCAAGACATCGACCTCAGACTTGGGTAAAAATAGCTAAGAACTACCGTTATATAATATAAAAATATATCAACAAACTTTCCCCTGGTGCAAAAAACATCGATGAGTAAGTGCTTAATTTCATCGCTAAATCATCGCTAAATCATCGCTAAATCAGCGCTTATTTAGTGCAAAAAAAATAACTTAAAAATTTTTTTTTTTTAATTTTTTTTTAAATTTTCTAAAAATTTTTGAGGGTAGGGTGTGGGAGTTATTATGAACCGCTGGACCCGTAATCGAATAATGTTTTCGAAAAAATTTCTTTTATCGAAAAAGTAGAGGAAAAAATAGCTTAAGAATGTTTGGGGGGATTTTCTGGTTTGATGAGCAAGAGTTTTCAACTTAAATTTTGAAATTCAAATTTTTTGACCCGAAATTGGTCCATTTTTTTCGAAAAAATGCCAAATTTTTTAATAATGAAAAAATAATAGTTGAAGCTGTTTCGGCGGGTTTTCAGGTGTAATGAGCAAGAATTTTTAACGTAAATTTTGAAATTCATATTCTTGACCCGAAATTAGTCTATTTTTTTCGAAAAAATGCCTAATTTTTTAATAATGAAAAAATAATAGTTGAAGACTGTTTCGGGGGTTTTTAGGTATGATGAGCTAGAATTTTTTATTCAAATTTTGAAATTTAAGTTAAAAATTCTAGTTCAACACACCTGAAAACCCCAAGAAATAGTCTTCAACTATTATTTTTTCATTTTAAAAAAATTTAGTATTTTTTGGAAAAATAATTGGCCAATTTCGGGTCAAAAAATTTATATTTCAAAATTTAAGTTGAAATTTCTTGCTCATCACACCTGAAAACCCCCCGAAACAGTCTTCAACTGTCTATTATTTTTTCATTATTAAAAAATTTGGTATGTTTTCGAAAAAAATAGACCAATTTCGGGTCAAAAAATTTTAATTTCAAAATTTAAGTTGAAAGTTCTTGCTCATCACACCTGAAAACCCCCCGAAACAGCTTCAACTATTATTTTATTACGAAAAAAATGGACCAATTTCGGGTCAAAAAATTTGAATTTCAAAACTTACGTTAAAAATTGTAGTTCATCACACCTGAAAACCCCCCAAAACAGCTTCAACTATTATTTTTTCATTATTAAAAAATTTTTCATTATTAAAAAATTTGGCATTTTTTCGAAAAAAATTGGCCAATTTCGGTCAGAAAATTTGAATTTCAAAATTTAAGTTAAAAATTCTAGTTCAGCACACCTGAAAACCCCCCGAAACAGTCTTCAACTATTATTTTTTTATTTTAAAACAATTTAGTATTTTTTCGAAAAATAATTGGCCAATTTCGGGTCAAAAAATTTGAATTTCAAAATTTAAGTTGAAAATTCTTGCTCATCACACCTGAAAACCCCCCAAACAGTCTTAAGCTATTTTTTTCCTGTTGTATTGTAATAAGTAATAATTTATATTCTCGCGGGCATTATCTACAATACATGTAACACAATGTACAGTATAGTTCCCACCCCCTTTTTCCTTCTCAGTAGCTTTTGCTACACCAGGCCATGAGGTCGCAATAATAAAAGTACAATTAAAACGTTAATATAAAAGTGTATTTATTCGATCCTTTTATGCATGCCCTATATTTATTACTAGAGGTTATGGGCCGTAATTAAAGAAAAATGTTTTTAAGTGAAAAAATTGAAGTTAAAAGTAATAAAAATAATAATAAGTAAAAGGCTGATTTTGAGGTTATGTGTGCATGATAAAAGTGATCTATATATATGGTGTAGCGTGAAATGTTAAAAATGGCTTCGCAATTGCCGGCCTCTTTTGAAAGGAAGAGAAAATTACAGGCCATGGAGTATTAAAATGAGGGCTTTTTTAAAGCACCAAGAGTTATGGTGTACAATCGAAACTCCTGAAGGTGCTGATGGAAATCCTGTAGTTGTTCCGGATTCAAAACAAATCAAAGCACATGCGACAATAGAAATGGCATGTGACGACACAATTTTATCAACTATTGAGAAAAAATCTACAGCTAAAGAAGCGTGGGCGGCGCTAAAAAGTGCATTTGAAGACGGAGGTTATTCACGCCTTGTATCGTTATTAATTAAGCTTACAACTACAAAACTACAGGATTGCGCATCAGTCGAAGAATATATAGATACAATATTAAAAACTAATTATCAAGTTCAGGATGTAGGCGTGGTTATGCCAGATGTGGCCGTTGGCGCTCTCATGTTATCAGGGTTACCTGAAAAATACAAAACATTGGCTATGGCAATTGGCGGTTCAACAACAGAAATTTCGTCGGATCTAGTTAAGCAAAAAATTTTGCAAGAGGTTAAGTTTGATTTCGATTCGGAGTCAGTCAGCGATTTTCAAGTTCAAGGTCTAATGTCAAAAGCTAATCGAGGAAGAGGCTTCGCAAGAAGACGCTTTGCAAGATCCCGAGGGGGAAATAATTCTCGGAGGGGAGCTGTTGTGTGCTTCCGGTGCAATCGTTCAGGAAACTTCGCACGTGATTGCAGAGTACCTCGAGGAAGATCGTTCATCGCGCAGTCGCATGAAAATGGTAATGCAAATTTTTATAATAGTAGAGAAAGAGACAGAGAGTATGACTCGTACGACGAAGAGGGAGAAGACGAACAGGCGAGCATGGCGTGAGCATATGTAAGTTATGTAGCTACCGATAATAATAACAATAACAAAAATAATATGTATGAGTGGGTCGTCGATTCGGCTGCTAGTAGTCATATGTGTGGTAGTATATCATTGTTTATAAATATGCGTAAATCTAATGTAAAAAGTATTTTGGTTGCTAATAAAAATAGATTGCATGTTTCTGGACAAGGCGATATTTACTTAAATTCATGCATAGAAAATAAAAGAGTTTTATTAAGAGATGTTTTATACGTACCACACATCGCAGCAAATTTATTATCGATAGGCTGCGTAATGGAAAATGGAGGAGATGTAACTTTTAAAATGCGTGAATGTTTTTTAAATAATAGTCAAGGCCATGTAGTATTAAAGGGTATCCGTAATAGAAATGGTATTTATGTAATTAATACAAAAAATAGTAAAAGTTTATTATCGTATTATAGTAACTCAACGATTCCAGTCCAACCTGAACCTCTGGAAAAGGTCAACACTAACAACATAAATTTATGGCACAAAAGAATGGGACATCTGAATGAAAGTTACTTGAGAAATTAATGGAAGGAGCAGCCACAGGTATTAAGTTCAATACACAACAACATCTTTTAGAATGTAGAGCCTGCATCAAGGGTAAGATGTGCAAAAAATCTTTTAAAATTTCTATGAGTCGTGCTAGTAGAAGATTAGAACTTATACATACCGATTTGGGACAAATGGATGTTTTCTCGAATGGCGGTCACAAATATTATTTGACTTTTTTAGATGATTTTTCAAGAAGGTGCCATCTCATATTTTTAAAGAAAAAATGCCAAGTAGCCGATGCTTTTAAGAAATTCATTGTTGATATAGAAACTCAGACAGGTGAAAAAATTATGAAAATCAGAAGTGATAATGGTAAAGAATATGTGAACAAGAATTTGAGTAGTTTTTTAAGTCAGAAAGGTATTAAACACGAATTAACGGTTCCTTACAATCCTGCCCAAAATGGGCGTGCAGAACGCCTGAATAGAATTTTAAAAGAAAAAGCTAGATGTATGTTGTTAGATGCAGATTTACCACCAACTTTTTGGGCTGAGGCTATGGCGACAGCTGCTTACGTTCAGAATAGAAGTCCCAAGCGTAGTCTAAATATGAAAACCTCAGAAGAAGTATGGACAGGTACCGTGCCAGATCTCTCACACATTAGAACCTTTGGATGTGAGGCTCACTCATTGATTCCAGGAAAAAAGTATATGTCTGATAAATCAGTACAATGTATTATGGTTGGATATTCTAATAATAGAAAAGCGTACAGGCTATGGAATCCAGAAAAAAAGGAAATGATTGAAAATTGCCACGTTAAATTTTTAGAAAATTCAATTAGTAAGCAACCAGCAAATGTCATCTTACCATTGAATAATGAAGAAGATATTGATAAAGAGGAGAATTTAGATGATAGTCATCTTAAATCAGATGATGACGAATCAGATGAAGATGTAATTAAAAATCTTTTTGGTGATAACCTAGAAGATAAGTCAATAGATATCAATAACCAAGAAGCACAAGATAATGATAAAAAAGTCAACAAGAAAAATGAAGAGCTAAAATTAGACTCAAGTAATGCCTGTATAGTTCAAGCAAACTCTGAATCCAATAAACAGGGTGAATCAAGGCGTAAGTCCACTAGAAAGAATACTGTTCCTGAAAAATTAAAACCAAATGGCGACTATCTGGTATATTCTGCAGTAGTTGAATCTTCAGAACCTAAGACTTATGAAAAAGCTATTGAAGGCTCTGAATCTAGACAATGGTCACTTGCCATGGACCAAGAATATGAGTCAATTATGAAAAACGAAACATGGAAGCTATGTGATCCACCACCTGGTAGAAAAATCATAGGATGTAAGTGGGTTTTTGAAAAGAAATTCATAGATGGAAAAACTATTTACAAGGCTCGTTTGGTGGCTCAAGGTTTCTCGCAAGTAAAAGGAGTCGTCTACACAGATACATTCTCTCCAGTTGTAAGATTGTCGACCATTAGAATGTTATTTGCTTTTGCAGCTAGAAAGGACCTAGACATTTATCATTATGATGTAAACTCAGCTTTTTTATAAGGTGACCTGCATGAAGAGATTTATTTACAGCAACCTAAAGGTTACATCAAGGCAGGTCAAGAAGCTAAGGTTTGCAAGTTGAAAAAAGCCATCTACGGTCTCAAGCAAGGTAGTAAAGCTTGGAACAACAAATTGGACAAGAAGCTAAGACTCATAGGTCTAAAAAGATCTAGAGTAGATTTATGTATTTATTATTATATTAAAACTAACAAATACTTTATTTTATCAGTTTTTGTAGATGATATCATAGTCTTTTCAAATTGGCCAAAGGTGACTTATTATGTCAAGGAAAAATTATTTACAGCCTTCTCGATGAAAGACTTGGGTGATGTTAAGAAATGTTTTGGAATAAATGTCATCAGAATCAGACAATTGGGTATTATACAATTACATCAGGGCGAGTACATAGATTCCATTCTTGAATCATTCAACCACTCCAAATGTAAACCAGGCAACACACCTATGGAACCAGGATGTGTACTGAAACCAGCAGATAAACAAAGCGCCTGGTACAATTCAGAGAATATACCATATCAGAATGCAGTAGGTGCCATAATGTTTCTATTTCAATGTACAAGACCTGATTTGGCTTATGCAATCAGCTCTATAAGTAAGTTCAACAACTGTTATGACCATAGTCACTGGAATGCTGTCAAAAGAATATTAAAATACCTGAAAGGCACAAGAGATTATAAATTAACATTTTCCAAGTCAAATGTTCCTATATATGGCTACACTGATGCAAGTTATGGTCTAGATCCCTATGATTTCAGGTCAGTGAGTGAGTATGTTTTTAAATTCAGCAAAGCAGCCATATCTTGGAACAGCAAGAGACATCCTGTAATTGCCTTATCAAGTACAGAAGCAGAACTGTATGCTCTTACATCAGGTATACAAGAATCTATTTATTTAAAGAATTTGATTACAGAACTCAAGCTTCAACCTAAGTTACCTGTTGCCATTGCATGTGATAATAGATCTGCTCTTAACTGGATTCGCAATGGAAATTTTAGTCATAGAACTAAACACATAAGAATAAAGCGAGACTTCTGCAAACAAAGAATTAGAATGAAAGACATCAAACTATATTATGTGCCAACTGATCAAATGTTAGCAGACACGTTAACAAAGCCTTTAGCTGGTCCAAAATTTACCAAATATCTACCAATGCTTGGTTTAGTCAAATAACTCATTTCAAGATACTTATCTTTTTTATATTTATAACTAAAAAAATCTTTAAGTTATTGTAATCATAATTAAATTAAATTTTTACACTTATTTATTTATTGTATCATTAAAATAATTAAAATATTTAAAATATCTATTAATTTAAAAATTGTACAAAATTATATTTTATTATTAAACTAAAAAATTATTTATTATAAAATTTTATGTATGGTGTGATGGATGCTGTATTTTTATAGACAAAAATTAATTAATGTAAATAGTAAAAAATTATTTAACTTAACTTTGTTTAAATTTTAACGATCAAAATATTTTATGTAATGATTGTATAAAACTTAAATTATTTTTATTAGGGGAGTATGTTGTATTGTAATAAGTAATAATTTATATTCTCGCGGGCATTATCTACAATACATGTAACACAATGTACAGTATAGTTCCCACCCCATTTTTTCTTCTCAGTATCTTTTGCTACACCAGGCCATGAGGTCGCAATAATAAAAGTACAATTAAAACGTTAATATAAAAGTGTATTTATTCGATCCTTTTATGCATGCCCTATATTTATTACTAGATTTCCTCTACTTTTAAAAATTCGGAATTTTTTCGAAAACATTATTCGATTACGGGTCCACTGGTTCATAATAACTCCCCTACCCTCCCCTCAAAAATTTTTTAAAAATTATTTATAAAAAATTTTTTGAAAAAGAAAATTTTTTAAGTTATTTTTTTGCACTAAACAAGCGCTGATTTAGCGATGAATCATCGCTGTTTCATCGATGATTTAGCGATGTTTTAGCGATGAAATTTTTGCACCAAGGTCATCTTTTAATTTAAGCTTAAGAAATTCAACAGCATCTTCGATCCATTTAGCTACCCCTAGAGGTCTTTCTTCGCAAAATTTTGGAGTCATTAACTGTAAAGATAATGGAAGATTTTTTTGGGATAATTTTATTGTAATACTAATTGCTGGCAATCCTGCCATATTTGCCGATTGAGTACAATAGTCTTGAACATAGCACTGTTTTCTATTATCCATGCTGATAAAATTTTTGTATGAAGGTGTATCGCTTAATGTTGTAGGAGTTAGTAACAAATCTATACCTGATTGACAAACTTTATTAAAATCTTCTGTAATTAATCTTCTTACTTTCATTGCCCTGACAAAATAATCTTCATAATTTTCTGACAGTAAAAAGTAGTTACCAGCCAAAATTCTACTTTTTACAACTTCATTAAAACATTTACTTCTAGTTTCTGCAAATAGTTGTGTTACAGATGTATTCACATTTGCCCGATAACCATATTCCAAGCCATCATATCTTGCAATGTTACTGGCTACTTCACATTGATTTAATACAGAATAACATACAATTGAATATTCTGTATGTGGTAAAGATAATGGAAATACTCTTGCACCTGATTCTCGTAATAGTTCACTTACTTCCAACCAACAAGTTTTGTCCAATTTAAGGGTGAAGGGGTAATTTTTCATAGTTATAACTTCAATATTCGTGATCAGCGACCTCAAAAACCTTTATTAGAACAAATCTTGGAGGACTACAGCAAATGTTGAAAAACAACCCTTTCAAGGGCAGTTTTGGCTAATTTAAGGGTGAAGAGTTAAGTTTTAATCGAAAAGACATCGATTTTTGTGATCAGCGACCCAAAAAACCCTATTAGAACGAATCTTGGAGGGATAAAGCGAAAGTAGCGAAAATACTCCTTTTAGGGGTAGTTTTGGCCAATTTAAGGGCGAAGGGGTAATTTTTCATAGTTATACACTGAGAAAAACGTTTCTTTGATTCAATGGTATATATCATTAATTTGATAAACTGATTTCATTGAAATGTAGCAATGAAATATTTCATTAATTTAATGATATATATTATTAAAATTATTTTAATGAAATATAACTTTAGTTTAATTTTTTTAAAGAAAATAAAATATTAAGTTTTTTAACCATGTGAGTCAGTTATTTTTTTATTTAATATTTTAAACGCTGTTTTTATCGACTGAATTTACGATGACCGCATATGTGTATTAGTATTTAGTTTTTAATTTGTATCCCCCGTGTATTCGCTTATTATTATTTCGCTATTTATATTCGCCTCGTTTCGCTTATATGTCTTAACGCGCGCTTCGTGTCATATAATGTAATTTTGTTTCTTATATAGTAAAGGAAAGTGAATTTTATGACTTGCGAGAGTGATATTCCTAGAGCGACATCTGCTTATAACAATTATATCAAAATTTTAAAGTAAATTATTAAATTTAAATAATTGAATATCATTTATTTAATTAGTTTTAATATTTTTCAAATTTTGTTTAAAAAAAGAAATTAGTAAAAAAGTATAGGTGAATATAAAATTTGTGAAAAAAAATATATAATTAAATAAAAAAAATTACAAACAGTTAATTTTTTTTAATAATTAATTTATTTTTTTTTTTATGTATCAAAGATTAAATTAAATGGAAAGAAAATCATATCAACATTCTAAATCTATGAATGACAAGATGCATATCGTCAACTCTCTCTAGACAAACTCTGTATATTAAAGTATACCGTGGCGCCTTCTCTCTCAGTGAATTCCGAGTTGCGCAGTACAGTTTAAAATTACTGAATTTAAAATATTATTAATTTAATGAAATATTTCATTGATTCAATAACTATAATATTAATTTAATAGAATATTTCATTGCTATATTTCAATGAAATCAAACCTATTAAACTAATGGAATATTTGTCTTAGTGTAACTTCAATATTCGTGATCAGCGACCCCAAAAACCTTTATTAGATCAAATCTTGGAGGGCATAGAAATAACCCCGATTTTCGTGTTCAGCGACCCAAAAAGATCCAAGATATCAATAAATTCTTTAGACTTATTTGAAAAAATATATTTAAAAAAAAAATAGACATCCCAGGCTAATTCTAGATATGAATAAATTCTTTTGCCTAATTTGAAAAATCCTTAAAAAAATATAACAGCAAATTCGCAAGGATAATATAATGTCTATCCCATAAAATATTATACTTTTTCAAAAGTAGGTAAAGTAAGTAAATATATATATATATAATTTCAATCTATACTATATAATTTCAATTTCAAAAAGTATACTTTTTGAAATTGAAATATTCTATATTATTTTTGGATGCTTTTTAAAAAAAATATTTTATAATTCCGGCCAAAATGACATGAATTTTTTATTATAAAAAAGGTAATTCATAATTTGGGTTAAAAATTGAATATCATTTCACTTAGTGCTAACAGCGGCGAAGAGACAATATCCCAGCAGGCCTTGCTTGCTTCGTCTGCCTTCGGCCGACAGGCGAATTATACGTGACCTATACGTAAAAAGATATTATTTTTACCACACATTATGAAACATTATAGTTTATAATACTCCAATCATATTACAGGTTTGCGGTTTTTTTTGGCAACCAAAGTGAGAAACGATCTACAAAGGATTTATGCATATTTATACCCTGATGCAAAGAAATAATTAAACACAATTCAAAATTTTACAATAGAACACAATACAATAAAACACAATTCAACTTTAAAATTACAATAAAATAAATTTATAATCTTTTTTTTTTTTTTTTAAATTTGTATTTTTTATAAAAATAATTTTTTTTATTACTTAAAATTATTTAAAAAATTTATTTAAATTAAAAAAAAGTGAAGGGGATTTTGGGGAATCGAATCCGACTCCTCCGCGTAAGAGGCAAGCGCTAAGACACTTACGCTATTAGCGAGTTGTAATAACAATTCGAGGTTTGACAATGATATGCTGCGGATATTTATCTGTAATTTTTATAGTGTTTTTATTTATTTGCATATTTATATATTATGTATAAATAACTAATCACGATTTAAAGAATATATTAAAAATAAAATAATGTGCAGTAATTTTGTTATAACTTAAATAATAAAGTTTTTTACAATAAAGAGGGTTCACTAAATTATGCTAAAACTTTTAGTGATTAAAAATGAATACGATTTTTGCTCAGTTAATTAAAAATGTTGACGCAATTTTTACGAATAATATTTTTAATTTAATAGTACTTAGCGGCGATATCAGAATATTAAATTTTAAAATAAATTTTACCAGGTAAATTCAGCAAATTAAATACAGAAAGAAACTTACCCGTACAAAGCCACTGTATACAGTCGTGTATACAGTAACTGTATACAGCCCTGCATACAGTTTTTCGCGGAATACAGACACTGTATACAGAAATTTTTTTTGAATTTTTTTTTAACAAAACATTAATTAGCACATAAGAAATGGGCCCTACGTATAGTCAGGGGAATTATTTTCTACTCAACTGTACAAAATAACCCCTTAGGGGCCTATTGGGCCCAATCGGGAAAAAATTAAATCTTGATGTATAAATAGAACCCCAAGGATGAAAATGGACTATAGGGGTAAAAAATGGGTCCAGCATGACAAAATTAATACCAACGTATAAAATCAGACGTCCAGGGGCCCATTGGGCCCAACCGGATAAAAATTAAATCCTGATGTATAAATTGATTCCTAGGGACGGAAATGGACTGTTGGGGTAATATACGGGTTGAGAATGATAAAATAAATACCAACGGATAGAATTAGCTGTCTCGGGGCCCGTTGGGCCCAATTGGGAAAAAATGAGATACTGATTTACAAATTGATCTCGAGGGACAAAAATGGACTGTAGGGGTGAAAAATGGATCCAGCATAATAAAATAAATACCAATTGATCAAATCTGTCATCCAGAGGCCAATTGGGCCCAATCGGGAAAAAATGAAATCCTGGTATATAAATCGAACTCCAGGAATGAAATTGGACTAGTAAGGTAAAAAATGGGTCCAGTATGATATGATAAATACTACCAGATAAATTCGGTTATCCAGGGACCCATTGGGCCCTATCTGGTAAAAAAGAAATAATGATGTTTAAATTGATTAGGGTCGAAAATGGACTGATGGGGTAAAAAATGGGTCGAGAATGTCAAAATATAATCCGACGGATAGAATCAGCTATACCTGGGCCCATTGGGCCCAATCCGGAAAAAATGAGATATTGATGTACAAATTGATCTTGAGGGATAAAAATTGACTGTAGTGGTAAAAAATGGATCCAGCATGATAAAATAAATACCAGCGTATAGAACCAGCCATACAAGGACCTGTTGCGCCTAATCGGGTAAAAACGACATCCTGATTTATAAATTGATCCCCACGGACGAAAATCGACTATAGAGGTAAAAAATCGGTTCAACATGATAAATTCAGCTATCCAGAGGCCTATTTGGCCCCACCGGTTAAAAATGAAATAGTGATGTTCGAATTGATTGCCATGGATTAAAATGGACTGTAGGGGTAAAAATGAGTCAAGAATGATAAAATAAATACCAACAGACAAAATTCGGCCATCCAGGTGCCTATTGGGCCCAATCGGGTAAAAATTAAATCCTGTTATTCAAATTGATCCCCAGGGATATAAATGGACTGTATTGGTAAAAATGGGTCGAGAATGGTGAATTAAATATCAACTTATAAAGTTGACGTTCAGGGGCCTATTGGGCCTAACCTGGTAAAAATGAATTATTGATATACAAATTGATCCCCAGGGATCAAAATGGACTGTAAGGGTAAAAAATGGGTTCAGCATAATAGAAGAAATACGACTATGTAAAATCGGCTATCTCTAGTGAAATCGTAAAACGTAGCCTTTGGGATAAAATAAAAGTTTGATTCTTATGTTGGATCAATTTGTAGAACAGAATCTCATTTTTGACCTATCAGGCCTAATAGGTCCCTGGATGGCTGATTTTTATATAATTATTTTATAATTCTAGACCCATTTTTTAACACTAGAGTCTTTTTTTATCCCTGGGGATCAATTTGAACATCAGGATTTCATTTTTACCCGGTTGGGCCAATAGGCACCTGGATGACTGATTTTATCCATTGGTGTTTATTTTATTATTCTCTACCCATTTTTTACCCCAATAGTCTATTTTAAATATCTTTTGGTATTTATTTTATCATTTTCGACCCATTTTTTACGCCAGCAGTCCATGTTGGTGCCTAGGAATCAATTTATACATCAGGATTTCATTTTTACCCAGTTGGGCCCAATATGCCCCTGGATGGCCGATTTTATTAGTTATTGGTAATTATTTCATCATAATGAAGCGATTTTTTACCTCTATAGTCGATTTTCATCCCTGGGGATCAATTTGTAAATCAGTTGGTATTTCTATTGTCGTTCTCGACCCATTTTTCACGCCAAAAGTCCATTTTCGTCCCTAGGAATCAATTTATACATAAAAATTTTATTTTTATCGATAGACCCAATGGGCCCCTGGATGGCCAAATTCATCTGGTGGTATTTATCATATCATACTGGACCCATTTTTTACCTTTCTAGTCCATTTTCATTACTGGGGTTTGATTTATACACCAGGATTTAATTTTTTCCCGATTGGGCCCAATTGGCCTCTGGATGACAGATTTGATCAATTGGTATTTATTTTATCATGCTGGATCCATTTTTTACCACTACAGTCCATTTTTGTCCCTCGAGATCAATTTGTAAATCAATATCTCATTTTTTCCCAATTGGGCCCAATGGGCCCTGAGACAGCTAATTCTATCCGTTGGTATTTATTTTATCATTCTCAACCCGTATATTACCCCAACAGTCCATTTCCGTCCCTAGGAATCAATTTATACATCAGGATTTAATTTTTATCCGGTTGGGCCCAATGGGCCCCTGGACGTCTGATTTTATACGTTGGTATTGAATTTAAAAAATACCAATTGCACTATATTTGATACGTAAAAATATGGTTATTGGCCAATTTTTAAGGCTCCAGGTACCTTGGTAATTTTGATTTTCGATATTTTGGCATAAGCCCAAGTTATGGCCAATCAAGCTATTTGAGTATCTTAACCAGCGTTGATGCTTTTTGGAAAAATACCTAAAAATCATTTTAAAAACTTGAAGAAATATTCTTAAAGAGCTTATATTATGTAGGATAATTCTCAATAAACCGATTGCCATTAATTTCCGGGAAAAAAACCCGGAAATCTCGGGAAAATGGGAAAATGTATTTTCGAAAAAATCGCTATTTTTCAATTTCTGCAGCTTTTTTTTTTTGAAAATTTTTTTTCAACCAAAATCCCATCGAACTGTCTGAAAAAAATTTCAGTTTCGGCCATTAAGGTAGATTGTAGCCTATTTTAGATTATTTTCACATTTTTAATACTCATATATTTTTCTGGTCTGCGGCCCGAAAGCACGTATTTCTCGGACTGCCACAGTCGCAGAAAAATCTTATACGACCCTCGGCCATAAACAAAGAAAGACCCAAATCGCAGTTTACCATTGTAATTTACCATAATTTACATGCGATTTGGGCCATCTATTATTTTTCTGTCCTAGGATCGTAACCCAGACAAGGCGAGGACTCGATTCGAGCTCGGATTTTCTTCTCGACAGTAACTCGAAATGAGCTCGAAAGTTTTTTTTGTAAAATTTTACGCAAAATCACTGTTTATTTAAAAGAACAAGATTTTGAAATAGTTTTTTTCTAAAAATACTTAATTTCAGCATATATTTTAAAAGAAATTGCAGTGCTGCAGATTTCATGACTGTATGCGTTACAACGTAAGTGCGCCCAGTGAAAAAGGCACATAAAGATTTATAGAAACTAGATAGCTTCTTTATAAAAAAATTTTTTATTGTTTAGTCATAATAAATTAAAATAACTATTTATTTGTGTAAACTTTAGTCTTATAATGTAAGCCGTCCAAAAATAGACGGATACCAGATTTTAATTTAAAAATGAGAAACATGAATATAATTCACTATTATTTAATTTCCACAATCCTAATTATTTTTTATAAATGTAAAAAAAAATGAGGGGAATAAAATATAAGCTTTCCTAGAGTTTTCTTTAGCTGATTTAAATAACTGATTTAAATTTCAAGCAGCTATATTTTTTGCTTGTAAATTCAATTAAATTGCTTTAAATGCTTGAAATTTAGACTTAGAATAATTTGAGTTTAGGGACTTAGATTAATTTGAATTTAGGCACTTAGAATAAGTTGAAGGGTTCTAGAATAATAAGGATTGTAGGAGCTTAAATTTATATTAATGCCAATCATTATCCTAGAATACTATTTATGTAATGGTAACCAAATACTAGCGGTGATTTAAAGTATAAATTTAAACATCCATGCTTGTTAATTGTGAGTTTACAAACCGGTTGTAAGTTTTAATTTCAACTTTGGTAGCAGTGCCGGACTTAGCAAAATTTATCTGTGAAGTAAAAATAATCTGCCGCCTCCTAAAGAATAGCGAATTTGGAGATTTTCTAATTAAAAATAAAAAAAGAATTAAATATTTTATTATATTATTAATTTAAATTTAAAATTTATAGATAAGTTTCGATGTCTATTAATCTACATCAATTTAAATTATTTAAAAAAATCAGATTATAATTTAAATTTTTTATTTAAGTAAATTTCGTAAGTAGATTTTCAAGGAAGTGTCAACGGTTTAGGAAGCCAATTTCATTCTAACATTCAGGACCAGTTGAGTTAATTAAAAACATCCCTAATAACCTTAGTTTAACTAAATGGACCTCCAGGGCCTAGAAATTCAGGGACCCATGCTATAAAATAGGGATTTTAAAAACCCAGCTTTCAAAAAACAATACCTTCAAATTGGTCTCAATTTTTGCGTAAGGGTCTAGTTTTGAACCCCAAAAATTGCGTATTTTCATCAAAAACTGTTTCTCCATAATTGTCTAAAAATGATCAATTTTTAAATTGATGCAAAAATTACAACTTTAGGCTAAAATAGGTTTTATAGGTCTCAAACATTCTGCATAAGCACCAAGTTTCCAAAAAATAATATCTTAATCATAAACAATTTACGATTTATGATAATTTAAAGTCAGACTTCCAATGTATATTTTTCTAAAAAATGCTAAAAAAATACGTTAAACGCCATTTTTTCTAAATTTTTGAAAGCCATAAGACCATTGTATGCAGGGCTGTATGCAGGGCTGTATACAGGGCTGTATACAGTTACTGTATACACGACTGTATACAGTGGCTTTGTACGGGCCTTTACTTTTATATCTTGACCAAAGAAATTTTAAAAGAAATAAATTTAATTTGCTGAATTTAACTGGTAAAATTTATTTTAAAAATTAATATTTTGATATCGCCGCTAAGTACTATTAAATTAAAAATATTATTCGTAAAAATTGCGTAAACATTTTTAATTAACTGAGCAAAAATCGTATTCATTTTTAATCACTAAAAGTTTTAGCATAATTTAGTGAACCCTCTTTATTGTAAAAAACTTTATTATTTAAGTTATAACAAAATTACTACACATTATTTTATTTTTAATATATTCTTTAAATCGTGATTAGTTATTTATACATAATATATAAATATGCAAATAAATAAAAACACTATAAAAATTACAGATAAATATCCGCAGCATATCATTGTCAAACCTCGAATTGTTATTACAACTCGCTAATAGCGTAAGTGTCTTAGCGCTTGCCTCTTACGCGGAGGAGTCGGATTCGATTCCCCAAAATCCCCTTCACTTTTTTTTAATTTAAATAAATTTTTAAAATAATTTTAAGTAATAAAAAAAATTATTTTTATAAAAAATACAAATTTAAAAAAAAAAAAAAAAGATTATAAATTTATTTTATTTTAATTTTAAAGTTGAATTGTGTTTTATTGTATTGTGTTCTATTGTAAAATTTTGAATTGTGTTTAATTATTTCTTTGCATCAGGGTACCTAATAAATTATAGTTATATACATATCAAAAAGTATTCTAAATCACGTAAATTCGGCCATATTATGATTGCAGGATCATCAAAGTGTCACCTTTACCCCAGTCATCCCTATTTTGAAGAAATAAAAAATTTTATCTCAAAAGTAACATTCTTTAAAAAAAAAATGTTTTTATTTTTTTATTTTATGACATAAAAAATTATTAGACTAAAATTTTAATAAAAACTGGGTTTAATTCAGAGCAAACTACTTATTACTTAAAACTAGAACTTCCATGTAAAAAAATACGCCTATAATGAATTAAATAAATAATATGCTTTTTAATTTTTAACGGTTAACTTTTAAATAAAAATTTTCATCGTTTGGGTATCAGATATAAAAAGTCGAGTAATAAAGAATTTTGGGCTTCTTAAGTAATATCCTAGCCTTTTAATGAAGAGTTCGCCAACTTTAAAATTTATGTATAGGAGTGTCGTAGTTTTCGCTAATAGATTACTTCAGGAAAACATATTTACCTCGAGTACTACGTTAGAGAAGACTACGCTAACGACAAGGCTTGAATGCAGGAGTCGTCGTTGTTTTTGCTAAAAAGGCTTATTAACACGTGACCAGACCGAATTACTTTATAATGATTTTTCTAAAACTAATTCTTCCTTGAAAAAAATTTAGGTATAACATCCAAATAAAAAAAGTACCTCAAGATTTTTCAATAAAAAAATTTTTGAATCAAAAAATGCATACATACATCCATGCACACAAAAATATTTTTTTAACATTTGGTTTCTTAGCTTCTGGGTATCTCAAAATGCGCTTATATGCCAAAAAATAAAAATTCGAAATTTCATCTATAACATAGATTTCTTTTAATAACGACCCTAAATTTAATCTAAAAAAATGCGTGACTATAGACCTACTGTGTCATGCAATTTAAATTATTGATTTTATTATAAAAATCATTCAGATTTTTTCTGAAGTCAAAATATTTTATTAAATAAATAAATGAATGCTATTATTTTTTAAAAACTGATTAAAAAATTATATATTTAATACACTTATTACTGTATGCAATGGAGATACGATAAGAGCTATCGAATATTTCATAAATCAATTTATCATTTATAAAATTTTAAATAGAAAATAGAATAAGAAACAATCAATGGAAAAAAGAATATTTATGGGGTTCGAAAGGTTTATTTTATCGATTCCTTGTCCCATGAGGTAACAGAACATTGTCCTCGTGCTCCAGAGTTTTACGGCTGCGCTTTGAGCTTTGAAAGAAATGGAGAGTTTAACCGTGATATGACTATCTACTTTATATCTAGGCCAGTAGTCCTCCACCCTTTGAGGTTATCATCATGCGCGAAATGAATGGTTACTGTTCAATTTCCTATTCTTATTTATCGCTTTTCTCTTCTGTGAATTATTATTCTAATTTTACATCCATTTATATTCACACTTGCTTTTTGGTTCTATAAAGTGAGTAAACATTAATCTTATAATATTTTACACACTTGTGCACTTTTGTCTTTTTATTTTTCAATGTCTACCTAATAAACATAATTGAGTATTTCTAAACTTGAAAGCTCTTTTCTATTTTATTTTTAGTTTTCCAATAAATATCTTATAAAAAGAAGCAAACTAATAGTTTGAATGTTCATTTACTAACAGGATTTCATCAAACGTTATAAGCTCATAATAAGTTCAACATTTTTAAAATTTAGTGTAGATGTTCTGTTGAATATTTCATCAATGAATAATTTACATCCATAATCTATTCTCCAAGGAGATTTGTGTTTGATACCTGTTTCGAGCATACTTTATTCTTAACATATACGATTTGTAAAAACATTTTTTGTTAAATTGCATTTACTTATAATTGTATGTCTGTTCTAGATTCCACTCGAATAACTAATTTACATAAATTTTTATTTGCTTTTGTAAATCAATATTAATAATAATCAATACAAATTTGTTTCCAAATTAAAAGAGTTGAAAATATAACTAAAAATAATCTCTTACACAATTAGTTGTAACGGGTTTTTTATGCATTTTTATGTTACTGGTGAAACCCGAAATCTAATAGAACTAGCTGTTTATCCCAAAAGAAGTTCTGCTTGATCTCTTAAGCAAAGTTAGAGCTACCTGAAATGTCCTGGTTGGGCTTTCCGAAACTTTTTATAATGCAGTTGTTTCGAAAGTGGGAAAATGCAATTTGGAGGAAGAAAAAGAAAATTTACTCTGGTATATTTATTAGGAAAACACTATGAAGGCAAATCTGAGTATAGCTATTTTCAAAATGTAAACTAATAAATTAAAAAAAATATATTAATTAACACTTAGAAAACGGATCTCTTAGGTGAAAATAAATGTCAGGGTGTAATATTTTACTCAAAAGATATTAATTTCTTTTTGGCAGTGAAATTAATTTCTTGGAATTTACTTATATACATAAATATACGTATTTAAAAGTCGACCTCTAAGTTTAAAAATGGATGCTGGAGTCACAAACTGATCTTTATCGACCAGGGTATATTTTATATATCTTGAGTTAATTTTAATCTCCTAGGAATTTAATTTGTTATGAGGAAATGCTAAAAGCACAATATATCACTGAGCAAAAATTTTAAAAATCTGCTAGATTTTTAACTTAAATAGATTTTAAGTTTAAAAAAAATCTACTTGAATCAAATTGTATTTGATACAGTTAATGCAATTATATATTTAAATTTTTTCTTTAGTTCTCCAAAAATATTCTAGTACGCAAAAGTCTTTCTTTTCTTTTTTCTTTTTAATTTATTGGATTTTCAAAAAATGCTTAAGTTTCTTATCTGATTTACCGTATTTGTTTTTCCTTTTTATAAACCAGCATGGCATTCTTTGTTAAAAATTTTAAAATTTCTATCAAGAAAATTTTCTATTCAATTAAAAAGTGCGTTATTTGAACCAAATAGGCAATGTACTTTTTATGGATATTTTTCTATTTGATTCTTATCAATTTCGTTCAAAAAGATCTTTTTTCAGTGTTAATAAATTTTTACTAACAAGGGGTGACCGGAACCTTTGGGTTTCTTTTTGATTACTTATTTAGCAGATATGATAATTTAAAGAAAGGGTCTCAATTTAAAGTTTTAAAAAAAAAATTATATTTTATCACTAACTTTGTGGTTCCATATCTCAGAAACATCTAAAGCTAAAAGAACGAGTAAAACATTTTTCAAATCTTAGAGCTAATACAAAATTTTGGAGACCTAGAAGACCTATTTTTATTGAAATTGCAATTTTGGCAGCAATTTAAAAATTGGTCATTTGGGTCCATAAATGGGAATTTGGTTTATTGACTATAGCGCTGTGAGAATGCGTGATGAAGCATTGTGGCTGACGGGAGTTAAGAGATGGTACTTATACAAAAAAATGAGACCAACCTGAAGTATTTTGATTAATTTGCGAGTTTACAGCGTTATTTTGAAAATTGTATAAAAATCCTATTTTATAACATTGATCCCTGCGTTTCTAAGCCCAGAAGACGCGTTGGAATAAACGAAGGGTATCTACGGCGTTTTTTTAACATATTAAAGTCATCCATAACAATAGATTGTAATTTGGCGACCCAAAGGTTCCGGTCTCCCCTTGTAAGTGGCAAAAAAATCTCCTCACGTCTGGACCATCACAAACCCTAGGATACAATTTTTTTACCCGCCCGGGCGTAAAATTTTTTGTGAAATTTTAGCACGCGTTTTAAACCAAGTAGGTCAAAAAATAGTGTAAGTACCATGGGCAAACGTTAGACACAAGCGTAAACACATATCACTCGTGCCCAGCTTCACCAAACACTCCAATTAGTGCTCACGCTAGTGCCTAAACTTTTGCGCCCTTGATTCTTAATATACTATTACATTAGTATTTTTAATTAAACTAAATTAAATATCTCAATGTTTCCTAAGAAGAAAATTTCCCATAATTTAAAGAAAGCTTAAAAAAAATCTCTTTTGTACAAATATTTAAACTAAATTTATTTCACTGGAGATATTTAAAAAAATAAATAAAAAGCAACAATGCCTTCCAGCAAAAAATATATGTTATTAATAAAATAATCGTTAATTTTTAATTATTTTTATAAAAATATTTTTTACCTAAATAAATAAGAAAGTATATTTTCAATATATCATTTTAAAAATTATGTTTTTTTGGTTTTTAGTTTAAAAAAAATATAAACAATATATTGAAAGTATATTCTCTATTTCGCGTTGGTATTTGTCTCAAATTCGATTGGGTTCAAGAATCTTTCTCGAGCTCAAAATCAAAAGGTTTTCTACGAGACTAAGTAGAAATTCCTTGCTTCGAGTAAAAATTTTTTTCTTAAAAAAATGTTTCTTATTATGTATGTCGCAGTGTTATAGAATAGTTTGTATTATAGGCTATAATACGGATTATAGAAAAGTAAAATTTTTAAAATCATTACTTTCCTATGATACTGGAATTTTAAGTGTCATATCCTACAACCCGTATTATAGCCTATAATACTAACGCACTTTTGTATTATAGAAAAATGAAATATAAAATCGTTTTCATCATTTCACTACCATTCAATTATTTATTTTTTATACTACCTACATAATTATATTAACTTACAATGAAATTTTTAATTGTTTTATTTTAATTATTTATTTATTTATATAAATTTAAATTATTTATCTCATTAATGGTCAATGTAAATAACAACAATAATTACTTATAGAATAATAATGTTATTGAGATAAGAATAATATAATTTTATATTTGGTTTGTTTTGATCGCGACTTACTTATAGAATCAAAATTGGTACTATAGCATTCAAAATTATTATACATAGATATCATCTGTAGTATTTGAATTCCAAACAGTATTTTTCTGTTTTCAAATTACAAAATGACTTTGCATGCCAATAGTAAAACGAGGTTCTTTTGACTTACCTAATAAATGGGGTATTATTATGAAAATAGAAAATAACGTGTACCAATTTGGTACAAATGATGGTATTATCAAAGGTTGGTTCCCAAGGACAGAACAGAAAAGATACGAATCAACATTCATTTGTAAAGAAGACGTCCTTAAAGACAGTATAATCACGTTAAGAGAAGCTGCATTTAAACAATCTCTAATAAAAATAAATAATTGAATGGCAGTGAAATGATGAAAACGATTTTATATTTCATTTTTCTATAATACAAAAGTGCGTTAGTATTATAGGCTATAATACGGATTATAGGCTATGACACTTAAAATTTTAGTATCATAGAAAAGTAATAATTTAAAAAATTTTACTTTTCTATAATCCGTATTATAGCCTATAATACAGACCCTAAGGAAACGATACTATAGAAACCAATAGAACGGTGTCCAAAAGAATCCAATAGCCTATAGAATCCAATAGAATGTATAAAAGTGGCGTTTATTCTTAAATGATTATTTGAGATTATTGACCATTAAGGGTAATTTATAACAACATATTTTTATTTTGTTGTAATCGTGTTGAGGTAGTATATGCGTGGAGTGAAAAAGATTCGGACCTCCTTCTTCCTATCAAGAGTTTCGTATAAGAAATTCCAAAAGTTTTTACTTATTAAAAAAAATTTACAAAACAGATTTTAATATGGTAGAACTATTTAGATTTTTACAAAAAAATTTTCTTTGAATTTTCGCATATTTTCTCAAATTTTTCGAATTTAATATTTAAAGATTTAAAAATTGATAAATCGATTGAATTTTCCCGAAACGTTTATTTAGGGCAAATTCCTGTAGTTAATTTTAATTCAGAAAATAAATTTTTCGATTTTCTAAAATTTCCACAATTTTTAAATGTTTAATTTTTTTTTTAATTTTCCAAAATTTTCATGATTGGCGGAGGGAGAAGGGATGCGTTCTTTTACTTCTCTGTTGAATCGCTGCACCTTGTAGTACTATTTTGTTGTACAATGTATATTAGACTGCCAAAAAAAAAATCGACTTTTCGATTTTTTAAGGTGCTCAAGCGTTTTTGGATGTCATTTAATGAAAAAAAAAGTTCTACGTAAACCGCATCTAAAAATATTTAGTCGTTTGACAGCGCCAAAGCATTTTCGATTTTTGAAAATGGGCTCAGGAACGTCGGGAGGGCCTAAAGCTACTAAACTTAAAAGGCAACATAAAAACAAAATTTTGGGGGGTATTTCATAGTTTTTTTGGTCGTTAAAAACGATGGAATCATTTATTTTTAATTATTTTTTTAAGGGAAAAAGTTATGAGCTAATTTCAGTGGTAAAAATATCAAAAATTGGACAGTTTTTGACGTCAAAAACTTGCTGCGGACTAAAAAATGTATAGAAATTATTTTCAAAGGGCATCCCGCATGTTTTTTGGGTCACTAAAAACGATGAAATTGGTTATTTTTATTTATTCTTGACGGATTCAGAGTTATGGGCCAAATATTGTAGTTTGAATTTCCGAATTCAGCATTTTTTTGAGTTAAATGGCTGTCAAACGTGCAGAGAACTTTTCCGAACCTCTAGAAAGGTAAATTATCATATTTTTGTGTTTTTCTAACTAGCGCAGAATTAATTGCTTAGATTTTTTTAAGGGTGCTAGTTTAGTTCTGTGTTACCCCAATGTCATAAAATATGGTTTTCAGGCAATTTTCCAAACAATGCTGTCATCTTGCAATTCAACCAAAATACTTCCAGTTGGTCTCATTTTTTTGCATAAAATACACCTTACAATCCCCGTAATCAGCAATTTTTCAGTATCGATTCTCTCATCGTAATAGTTAATAAACCAAATGCCCATTTTCGGCCCTAAATGACCAATTTTTAAGTTGCTACAAAAATTGATATTTTTATTAAAAATAGTTCTTATAGGTCTCAAAAATTTTGTACAAACTTTAAGTTTCCAAAATTTTTTTACTTCTTTGTTTTCAATTTTCCTTTTAGCAAATATGATAATTTAAAGACAGAGTCTCAATTTGAGGTTTAAAAAAACAATGATACTTTTATCATTAAATTTGTATAACCATATCTCGGAAATATTTAAAGCTAAAAGGATGAGTAAGAAATTTTTGGAAACTTAGAACTTACAAAAAGTTATTGTAAAAAAATTAATCTCAATTTTATCGAAAATTAAAATTTTAGCACCAATTTAAAAATTGGTCATTTAGGGCCGAAAATGGGCATTTGATTTATTAACTATTACGATGAGAGAATCGGTGATGAAAAATTGCCGATTACGGGGATTGAAAGATGTATTTTATGCAAAAAAAATAAGACCAATTGGAAATATTTTGGTTGAATTGCAAGATGACAACATTATTTGGAAAATTGCCTGAAAACCATATTTTATGACATTGTGGTAACACTGAACTAAACTAGCACCCTTAAAAAAATCTTAGCAATGAATTCTGCGCTAGTTAGAAAAAGACAAAAATATGATAATTTACCTTTTTAGAGGTTCAGAAAAGTTATCTGTAGGCTTGACAGCCATTTAACTCAAAAAAATGCTAAATTTGGAAAATCAAGCTACAATATTTGGCTCATTACTCTGAATCCGTCAAGAATAAATAAAAATAACCAATTTTATCGTTTTTAGTGACCCAAAAAACATGCAGAATGCCCTTTTAAAATAATTTCTAAACATTTTTTAGTCAGCAGCAAGTTTTTGACGTCAAAAACTGTCCAATTTTTGATATTTTTACCACTGAAATTAGCTCATAACTTTTTCCCTTAAAAAAATAATTCAAAATAGATGATTCCATTGTTTTTAGCGACCAAAAAAACTATAAAATACCCCCCGAAATTTTATTTTTATGTTGCCTTTTAAATTTAGTAGCTTTAGTCCCTCCCGACGTTCCTGAGCCCATTTTCAAAAATCGAAAATGCTTTGGCGCTGTCCAACGACTAAATATTTTTAAATGCGGTTTATGTAGAACTTATTTTTTCATTAAATGGCATCCAAAAACGCTTGAGCACCTTAAAAAATCGAAAAGTTGATTTTTTTTTTGGCAGTCTAATGTATATGGGTTATTATTTCTCAACTGTATATAAAGTGTATGGGTGGGTCGGCAAATCAATCCCAAACCAATTTCGTTCAAAAATATAACTAAAAATGGTAAATTTTCCAAATTTTTAGCCCTCTAGATCCGATCCTCTCTTTTTGACAGCTGTATAAACTTTTTTCATTTTTGGTCAGGTTAAATTTTTAAGTAAGCATGTTTTTCTTATTTTTTATCGTAAACGCTTATTTTTTGATAAAAAAACATTTCCTTCTAGGGCCCCATAGGAAATTTCCCGTAGAATCCAATTCTGGGGTCAAAATTTTTTTTAAAACTGCGCATGCGCGAGAAAATCTAAATTTACGCTTTAGGTGACCTTGACTTTGGGCTTTAATATCTCCGTAGCAGAAAAAAATTTTTCTACCTAACTGGTCTCAAAAAACTTCATTTCTTATGTAATTTTAATGCATCAATAAATTTTTTTGTGATTTTCACTTTTCAATGCGCTATATTCGAAAAAGTGATTTTTCAAAAATTCAAAAAAATAATTGCTCTATTTTATCCCTTTGAAATTTTAAAAATGGCCTCAGACTAAAAAATGTATTAAAGCTTGGTCTTTTTTAATAAGTATATTTTAGATAAAATTTTACATAATTGTAAAAAAAATAGGTTCCCTTATAGATAGAGGCTTTTTGACTGTATGCCTTTAGTAAAATTTCATTCTCTTACCGAATCTGAAGTCAGATTTTACTCACAACCCTTTAAGTGCCCCAAAAATAGGGGTAATGAGGGTGAAAAAGGGGCTAAAATAAAAATGACGGAAAGTCAATAAAAAAATAAAAAAATGATACCAAAAAACATTTAAATTTACTTTTTTATGCAAAAAACTTTTAGGTATATGGAAAATTTAATTGAATTTCAACCCTTATATTGCAAGTAGGGGTAATTTTTCCCAAATATTTCAAATAATGTTTGTTTTAGCTCCAAATCGGTTCTAATAGGTAAATTTTACTCCTTATTCTATATTTTGAATTTGTTTTAAGCTAAAACGCTTCTGTGAGCATTAAAATAGGGGTAACTGGGACAAAATTGCTTAGAGCATTTATCATATTATTCTTTTAGGTAAACTTTCTTACTTTATATACTTTAGGTAACTTTTATGGCCTGAAAAATTACCCTTAAAAGGTAAATAGTTAAAAAAGGTAAAAAACTTTTATGCCCTTAAAAATTACCGTTAAAAGGTAAATAGGGATGGTTTTTAAAAAGTACAAGTATACCTATTTTATTCTTTCAAATTGGTCAATATAGGTAAATTTTATCGCTGAATTCAAAGCTGATGATAGTATCAAGCGAAAACTCTTTTGTTAGCATATCATAGAGGTAAAGGGGGCGAAATGGGGCACATAAAGTGTATATTATAATAAGCACAATATGATACAAAGCTTAAAAATTCTTATGAACCTTATTTTATTCTATGTATACAAAAATTACATAGGATTGTTCTATTCAGGCGTATATATAGTTTTAATATAGTAGTAATTATGCATGTAAAACTATTTAGAATAGTATATAATAAGGTTCTTAAGAATTTTTAAGCTTTGTATCATTTTGTGCTTATAATATAAACTTTATGTGCCCCATTTCACCCCCTTCACCTCTATTGATATGCTAACAAAAGGTTTTTGATTGATACTATCATAAGCTTTGAATTCAGCAATAAAATTGTTTCTATATGGACCAATTTGAAAAAAAAAAATAGATATACTTGTATTTTTTAAAAACCACCCCTATTTACCTTTTAACGGTAATTATGAAGGGCATAAAAGCTATCCACGATAAATACTCAAAGCAATTTATTCTATTTATCCCCGATTACCCCTATTTTAATGCTCATAGAAGCGTTTTAGCTTAAAACAAATTCAAAATATAGAATTAGGAGTAAAATTTACCTATTCGAACCGATTTGGAGCTAAAACAAACATTATTTGAAATTTTTGGGAAAAACTACCGCTACTTGCAATATAAGGGTTAAATTTCAATTAAATTTTCCATATACCTAAAAGTTTTTTGCATAAAAAAGTAAATTTAAATGTTGTTTAGTATCATTTTTTTATTTTTTTTTTTTTTGATTTTTCCGTCATTTTTATTTTAGCCCCTTTTTCACCCTCATTACTCCTATTTTTGGGGCACTTAAAGGGTTTTAAGTAAAATCTGACTTCAGATTCGGTAATAGCATGAAATTTTACTGAAGGCATATAGTCAAAAAGCCTCTATCTATAAGGGAACCTATTTTTTTTTAATGATTTTCCGATTACGACCGCTTGGGCGTAAATGGGTTAATAAATGGGTTTAAAAATATACAATTATGTAAAATATTATCTAAAATATACTTATCATTAAAAAAGACCAAGCTTTAATACATTTTTTAGTCTGAGGTCATTTTTAAAATTTCGAAGTGATAAAATAGAGCAATTATTTTTTTGATTTTTTGAAAAATCACTTTTTTGAATATAGCGCGTTGAAAAGTGAAAATCCCAAAAAAATGTTTTGATGCATCAAAAGTACATGAGAAATGAAGTTTTTTTAGACCAGTTAGGTAGAAAACTTTTTTTCTGCTACGGAGATATTAAAGCCCAAAGACAAGGTCACCTAAAGCGTAAATTTAGATTTTCTCGCGCATTTGCAGTTTAAAAAAAATTTTTGATCCCAGAATCGGATTCTACGGGAAATTTCCTATGGGGCCCTAGAAGGAAATGTTTTTTTATCAAAAAATAAGCGTTTACGATAAAAAATAAGAAAAACATGCTTATTTAAAAATTTAATCTGACCAAAAATGAAAAAAGTTTATACAGCTGTCAAAAAGAGAGGATCGGATCTAGAGGGCTAAAAATTTGGGAAATTTACCATTTTTAGTTATATTTTTGAACAAAATTGGTTTGTGGTTGATTTGCCGACCCACCCATACACTTTATATACAGTTGAGATATAATAACCCATATATATGTATAACCAAAGAATATGTATATATGTATAACGTATTGGATAGGTATTGTGTTTATGTGGCTGTGTATATTATGCATCGTAAAAAGTTCTTTTTACGATGATATTATGTAAGTTATACATGCGCCTGCCTGTTGTTTTTTGAATATAATTTTATTTTGTATAAGAGTATTTTTTTATGATTTCTTAGAACTTTTTTAGAGAGATGCCGATACTATTTATCAAGGTGGAGCCCCCTAGTATATATATATAGTTAAATAAAAAACACCGCATACAAAAAATTTTAATATCAAAAGCAATGTGTTACACTGTAAAAAGTAACTTTCTTATATTCACAAAAAAAATAGAAAATTTTCGAAAAATTAGTAAATTTTCGAAAATAATCGTAAAACTAAATTTAGTATATTAACAACAAATTCGAGAACTCTCGATTTTTTCTTGTGAATTTACGAAAAAATTTGTAAATTAGCAAATATTTTTTGTTAATTTTCGAAAAGAAATTGTAAATTATCAACTCTTGAATTTATCTTTATGAATTTATATTTATATTGAAATTATCTCTTGAATTTACAAAAAAAAATCGGAAATACTCAAATTTTTAGTTAATATACTAAATTTAGTAAATTTACGATTTTTTTCGAAAAATTACTAATTTTTCGAAAATATTCTATTTTTTTTGTGAATCTAAGAAAATTACTTTTTACAGTGTAGAGAAAGATGAAAATATAAAAATTTTTATACAAATTGGTGACCTATTTTTGGTAGTACTTTCAGGGAACAATGCTTTGGAGCAGTTTCCATGACCCGACATGAGTTTTACTCTAACTAGATTTTAATTTACCCATACTATTGTCAACTTCTAATATACATCTTTCATTTCTTTGTGAGCTTTCTGGTTCAGCACTCATATTCTCCATTTCCTTAACAGCGGCGGATCCAGCGGGGGGTGAAGGGGGCGATCGCCCCCCCCCCCCCAAGGAAGTGAAAATTATAAAATTTCAATATTATTTTATCTAATTTTTAATATATACATGAATATATAAAATTTACTTTTTCATCATTTATTATTTAAAAATTAAAATGTAGACTCTCTTTATGGTATGTATAGATATAGTTATACACTGCAGGTATACTTTACAATATTTTATGGTAAAGTTATTTATTGTCTTTAATAACTTTATTCTTGAAAATAAAAATAACAGTAAGTTTTTTGTTTATAAAGAATTTTACAATTTTTATTAGGACAGGTGATCGTTTTTAAATCTATAAAAATAGATTTTGTAATATATTTTTTATTTTTTTAAAATAATTTTACAACCGTAATAAAAAAAAAGTATGCATAAATTAAAAGTTCACGATGGATCTTTTTGTATACACCGCGGTGATATAACTTTCTTTCAATGCGTTATACACAAATATATTTTTCGTATGAAGCAGTAAAATTTTTTTTTCTTTTTACATTTTATTTTGATTCTTTAAATTATTTTATGATTTAATATTAAATGAATTATTATTATTATTATTATTATTATTATGACCTATTATTTTCTAAGTACTATACCAAATAAAATAATATAAATATTATATATTTTATGTATTTAATTTTAAAATTTTTATATTTAGATTTTTTTTTTAAGTTTGATCCTTACCGAATTAATAATATAATTTCTGGTAAAGTTTACGTAAGATCTATTTGAACAAAATTTTTTTTATATGATGCTTGTTTTACAACTGATTTTATAGATTTATATTTTATCATTATTTTTTTTTTTTTTTTTTTTTTTTTTTTTTTAAGGGAAATATGTGAATCTTACATCAGCCATGGAGTGTTTGCGGGCCTTAAAGACCCGCAAATTTCCATGACCGCCCAGTTGTACAAAGTGTACAACTGGGAGACCACCGGCAAACGCGGTCGCCGGCTACGCCCCAGATTCTTACTGGATAAACACACTTTAAACCCCCCGCGCTTGTTTGTCCCAAACCGGAACTCCCTTTTCAGGTATAACTTCAGTTTGGGACGCGCAGCCTAGGCAGCTGGCCGCTGCCTTCCCCCCTGCCTAGGGGCAGGAGAGCTCTCTACGATAGAAAGCCCTCCTCCTTCTTCTGCAACAAGGTGGTCCTTACGTACTCTGCTACTTTGTTCCAATTTACGGAACTCCGTAGCATTTCCGGGACCACCGTCTCGGGCCTCCAAATCGGGAAGGGCGGGCGCCCCTCCGAGTAGCGCACACATTCGAAGAATGTGTGCTCTACTGTATCATCTAAGCCCGGACAGTGCAAGCACTCTTTTGTTGCCACCTTATGCCAATGCTTCAACATGACACGGAAATAACCGTGCCCGGTCAGGAATTGGGTAAGGTAGAAATCCACCTCCCCATGCTGTCGTCCCATCCATGCCTGCAGGTCTGAGATCAGTCTGCGCGTCCACAGGGCATTTTTCTCTTGGTTCTTTTTCCATCGTTTCTTCCATGCTTTCATAGAGTTGAAGCGGGCGCGAGTGGAAGCCACTTCGCGCTCATCTACGCTCTCGTGGATGAATTTCCGCTCCAACGCTAGCAGGTCGATGGGTATCACCGAAGCAACAACCTGGATCGCCTCTAGAGATACCGTGTGGTATCCGCAGGCGATCCTCACTGCCGCCTGCCTCTGTACCGACGATATTTTTCGTCTGTACTTGGCAGTTTCTGTGGCAGTTTAAATTATGAAAGGTTCATTAAATCTGGTCTATCTAATATTGGTGCTGTTGTTAATTTTATTTTTAGAGTTTCAAAAGATATTTGACAATCGCTTGTCCATTTAAACGGGACATTACGCGTTAGATTTGTCAAAGGTTCGGCTATAGCTGCAAATTCGGGAATAAATTTTCTATACCAAGAGGTCATGCCTATAAAACGTTGCACTTGTCTCTTGGTTTTTGGTACTGGGTACTCTATTATTGGTTTTGTTTTATCTGGGTCTGGTTGAGTACCATTTTCATCGATTAAAAACCCTAAATATTTTACTTGCGTTTTCCCGAAAAAGCTTTTCGAACGATTTATAGTAAAATTTGCTTTATTTAACTTTTCCATTACTATTTTAAGCCAGTGTAGATGTTCTTCCCAAGTTAGAGTTGCTATTATTATATCATCTATGTAGGCCATTACGTAAGGAGCCATTTCTTGGGTTATAATCGTCTGTATAGCCCTTTGAAATGTTGCGGACGCCCCTTTCAGGCCAAAAGGCATACGAACATATTCAAAAATACCTTTACCTGGTACGACAAACGCTGTAAGATGTCTACATTGTTCAGCTAGTGGAATTTGATTAAAAGCTTGAGAAAGATCTAAAGTGCTGATGTAACGTGCTTCCTGCAGCTTGTTAAGCATCTGATCCATATTAGGGATCGGGAACGCATCTCCTTTCGACACTTTATTTAATTTTCTGAAATCAATACACATACGATACTTTGTGATTGGCTGATTATTTTCATCCACCCCTTCTCTTCGTACCATTACTATTGGGGATGCCCATTCACTTTTGGATGGCTTAATAACGCCTTTTTTGAGAAGCTTGTCGACTTCTTTGTGTACTGGATACTGGATACTGGATAGCATCGTTGACGAATAGGCTGCGCATCGCCTACGTCAATGTAATGCTCACACAAATTAGTACATCCTAGTTCATAATCTTCATAGGGAATTAAGTCATCTAGTAGCTTATTCAGCTGATCTATTTGTTCACGAGTTGGTTGTTTTAAACCTCTATCACCAACATCGAGCCCTATTGAGGCTACGTCGACATTAACTTTGCCATTATAACCTTCAACTTCTATAGAGTTGTCTCTAGCAGTTAAGACGACGTTGAACAATCTGAAGAAATCTGCGCCAAGAATGCAGCTATTATAAAGGTTAGGCATAATTATAACCTCTACTTTTTTCGTGCAACTACCTACTGTAAAATCGAGAGTAGCCGCGTTAACTATTGGAGTCAGGCTACCGTCAGCTACCCGGACGCCACCTTCTATGTACGTTTTTAAATCAACGCCAGCTGCCTTGGCAATTTCTAAACCTATTGGTCCTAGTATAGTGCGAGCAGAACCGGAATCTAGCAAAGATTTCACTTCCTGGCCTTGTATTTTGACGTTAAGCCACCAACGGGAAGAAAATTCTTCCTTGATTGCGAAACATTCTGAAAGTATTTCATTTATGGTTTGGCTCATGAATTCTTCGCTAGGTTTAGTTGAGTCCTGCTGGTCTAGGGGAGGAGTAGGGACCACTACGCTCCCCTGCGCTTGTTTTTTTCAACACAGGCTGGTGTCGGGCAGTTATTCTTGGTATATCCTGGCTTTTGACACCTAAAATAACACCTATGTAACATTTTAAAATAAGTTCTTCGGTACATTCAGCTCGTCTGTGACCTTCTTTGTTGCAATTAGGGCATATTATTGGTCTATCAGGTTTTTTCTTATTTTGTGACTCATTTGAGCCATTTGCTGGGCTATTACTTTTATTATCTTGATTTGCCTGCCTATTATTATTATTACTATATGAGCTGTTGTTATTATTGTTATATTTACTTCTACTATTATATGCAGTTTGCCCATTGTTGTTACGATTGTAAGAATTCTGCTTTTGATAGTTCTGATTAGAATTCCAACTTTGTTTTTTACGCTGTGGATATTTTCTTACTGCGTATCTAGGTTTTTCAGATTCTTCTGAATATTCAGACTCGGACTTTTTTCTGGTTCTTGCATCACTACCTGTTCGAATTTCTCTTACGCAGAGAGCAGATTCTTGCATTATTGCAGCTACTTGCACTGCTAGTGCATTAACATCGACTGGATTTATTTCAACTGCGCATGCATTAATGATATTTTTCTTTTGCCTATTAGGGCTTGGTGTGTAGGCTTAGTCTGGTAATAATGACTGATCTTTTGACGGTGGTGGCCTATAAACTGATGTGGCTGCTTTAATAGAATCTTCAGCCTCGATGGCTCTTGCTATAAACTCTTTGACTGTACTGTATCTTACACTGTAGAGTTTTTCTTTCATCTGTGGTTTCAGATTTTTATATAGCACGTCTAATTTTCTTCTTTCTGAAATGGCTGGTTGGAATTTTTTGGCTATGGCTAAGAGTTTAAACATATACGTTCGAACTTCTTTGTCTTCACCTTGAGTTCTATTTAAAAGCTCTGATTCTATTTTTTGCTGAAAGTCAGCACCAGCCCCAAAATGGCTTATTGCATCGTTGTAAAAATCTTGCCAACAAGTCCATTCGTCGTGCGTCGCTGAATACCATAGTTTAGCGACGTCTATAAAAAGTTCTGGTAAAGCTAATAAAAGCTCATCTTCTGACAAATTTACCAGTGCTGCTTTTCTTAAAATTTCATCTAAGAAGTCTTCTATGCTTCTTGAGCCATCTCCACTGAATTTAATGTTCCATCTTCTTACTATGTCGCTAATATCTTTGACTCTGGTAAGGTATGTTGTACCAAATTCATTGTGGCTCAAACTTGGTATATGACTTCTTCTAGTCGAGCTTAAAACTGGATTTCCTGTTCCTCCTCCCCCTCTATGTGGAACGTGAGGGGAACTGGAAAAGTCCTGATCCTCTAATTGGTTTTGATAAGTACTTGGCCTTCTATTATCCTGGTCCCTAGTAGTTACAAAGCCTATTGACCTTCTGTTCTGCAATTGATTTGTATTCTGAATGACTGTTTAAGGATTTTTTTTCAAGTCTTCTGTAGTTATATTTTGCAAATGGTCATTATCTTCTGTAGTTTTTGATGATGAGGTAGTGTTAAGGTCTGCTAGCAAATCAGCTGCAATTCTCGTTGCTACTTCCTTAAGTTGAGATTGTCGTAAATCGTCAATCTCTTCTGGGGGTATGTCTATGTTTTCTAAGAAATCGTTGGGGTTATAAGAACCTAATAAATTATTTTGTAGGGCCGACATGTTAATATAAACTTTTTCCCTATCTTTCATTTTTAATTCCGCTAATAGGTCTGTAATTTTTTCTGCTGGTTGCACGTATATCCAGCAAGAAATTCTAGCTAGCAGGTTTTGATTATTAGATTCGGGAGAGTTAGGGTCAATATTAATTATTTCATTATTAGAGGATATGCTTGCATTAATGTTTTGCTCTTGGTTTTGCCTTGTTTGACTTCTTAATTTTGGAGGCATCTTGGTTTACCTAGTTATTAAAAATTTAAAAAAAAATAAAGTTTCTTCTATATATCTTGAGATTTTGAAATATTTTTTATTTAGAAAAATTTGAGTATTTTTTAAAGAATATCTTGATTTAATTTCTTGAGTGATTTTTGAAAAAAATATTCTTGATTATTATGTTCTTAATATTTAGAGAAGAAAAAAAAAATTTTAGTTGAGATGATAAGGAAGTTTTTGTTGTATTTATATATTGGGTCAGGATATTCCTAAAAGACCAAAATGTTACGTTACAATAAATGTAAAACGCAAAAAAAATTTTCGCAAAAACGCAAGATAAGAAATACAAGTGTATTAAAAATCAACGACCTAGTATGTAGAGCCTTAAAATTGGCTAAATTCGCTTTATTTCGCACTGAAATATAAAAATAAAACAAAAAAATAAATATAATATTTTTTATGGAAATGTCCATATACCATTCATTCTCTTAATATTAAGTAAGTTTATTACAAAAAATTTTATTGCTAGCTTAAATATTAAAAAAATATGAATTGTTCGCAGAATACTGAGTATTATTAATGCTAGAAAAATTTTAAGTCGTGTTAAGACATTTGTAGGGCTTTTCACCACTGTGAAACGTAGTATATTTCGCTAAATTTGTTTTTTTTTTTAAATTTTGAAACCAATAATAAGAATAAAAATTTATTTATTAGGACTTGTTCAAGAAAAAAAATTTTATTATTAAGCTTTTTCTCAAAATTAAAACTGAAAAAATAATTTATTTTTTGAGGTTATAAAGCTTTTATATTAAATAAATATGAAAATTAGAAGTCGAAAAAATTATTCGTTTGGGTTTGAGCCGTAAAAAAACGAAAAAATTTGATTATTAAGCTTTTTTAAATTTTCAAAACCAAAGAATAAAAATACTCAGTTTCTGTACCCAAAATGATAATAATTAATTATATGTTTGTATAGTATATAGTTTGTATACGAAAAAAAAAAAATAAATATTTTATATACTGTTTGTATATAAAAAATAATAAAAATATTAAATATTTTTTATTAAAGTATAATTATATAATGAAAAGTATAACTTATCAGCTAAACTTAAATAATATTATATAAGTCTTATAGTATTCTATTTTTACCTAATCTCAAGTTTATTATAGGATGCCACTCTAATTTTTTAAAAATAAAAATTAGAGAAAAAATTAAAGACTTGGGTATGTCTATCATTTATGAAAAAAAAAGAAATTTTCAAAAGAAGTTTTCAAACTAAGTAATTTTGAAAAAAAATGTACCTATTTATTATTTAAACTAAGGTAAAATTATAGTTTACTAACTTTATTAACCAGTTAAAATTTTAGGTTAATAAAGTATCTAGTTAAATTCTGAAAAAAATTGAAGAATTTAGTAGATACCTGAAAAAATTAAGCTGGGTCAAAGGGCGCTTCCGTATTTCTAACTTTGATGAAATTTTTAAAAATTTTACTATGCGGCTTCCGTAGTTTCAAAAAAAAAATTTTTTTGATTTTTTGAAAACTAACCTGAAAATAAGCCTAAATAACCAAAAGGGTGAGTTTAATTAGTTAAAAAGGGATGCCATGTGATGCGAAATAGTTATTGCTAATTTAATATAAAATACTGATTACCTTTTACATCATCTGCTACTTATTTTCCAGAAAAAGGGGTAAAATAACGGGGACTTGAGGTTAGGTTATTATATAAAAAAGTTGAACATATTGTTTTATTTAAATAATAAAAAGATTATTTATTGAATTATAAACTCGGAAGAGTTTATAAAGGAGATTATTTTATATTTACAAAGGGCTCGTCACGTGGCTGCAGCGCGCGCGCGAACATGAAAAATTATGGCTAATGGCCTTGACTTATATGAGCTCATAGAAATTGTACGTTACCAATTATTAGCAAATGTCATAAAGGTTACTTATGATTAATTCGCAAACTAGTGCATATAAACAAAACTAATAATAAAAAATATCTTTATGACTTTTGCAAACACTTGACATGCACAATATTTCAATACACTCACTTGCACACATATAAAGAATAATACACAATTTGATGCACGAGATTATTAAAATAAGCCTCGTGGTAGCTTTCGCAATATTAATAATTAAATACAAAAATGATAAGATTATAATATGTATGTGATCACTTATTAATAATAATTTTTTACCTTAAGGATTTTATCACTTCAGAGATTTTATTTTATCTCAAGAGAAAAGGATACAAAAGTATAAGTCCTATGTATGACTTTATTTTACAACTAATAATGAATTTTTGTTGACAAACTTAAATCGAACTTGTTTAATTATATAGAAAAATTAAAGAAAACTGGTAGCTATAGTTAAGCTAATTATCAATTATAAAAATAAAAGAAAAACTATTTTTTTTGGAGTTATTATATAAAAATGTGCTCCGAATACTATTATGTCTAAAGCGACAATGCTGTTCCTCGTGCGCGGGGGAAGAGCTGTTTCATGCGAGCGCCGCTAGCCGCGGGCTCTTTCTTTTACAATTTTTATCGTGGTAATATTTGAATATTTACTTCATTACATACCTTTCGTTTCAATTCATAACGACAAAATTTTTTTATGTTTAAAAAACTGGATTTTAAAGGATAAAATTTTTATCAAATTATTAAAAAATAAACCTAAAAAACTGAAAACAGAGGAAACACTTTTTTATTAAAAAGAATTTCATTCAATTCGGGTATATTTTTTACGAATCCACCTAAATTTTCAAGGTAATCAGTTTGATCTGTCAAAAATTTTTCATTGTCTTCAAACAATAATTTTTCGAAAATTATAAAAGTTCAGGACTAATATTATATATTTTTCTAATTTTTATCAGCATATTATTCAGTAAATGAATATAGTAACTAAAAGTAGCCTGAAAAGCTATTATAAGGCAGAATCCTAGAATGGGAACTCGGCGGAAACTACGACTGCTTGTGAATCCAATGGAAGGGTAGCAAAGCTTTGTATTTCTGATTACAAATTATTTGTCTAAGTTCATATGCCCGTAATTTTTATGATTCAGTAAATTTTAGATAAGTCACTGAGGTCCAGGGCCTCGATTTTGGAAATCGAGGGAATGAGGGAGTAAAGGAATTCCTCTCTTAAAAATTTATATTTTTTAAATTTTATTTATTATATATTGCATACTAGCTGTAGGGCCTCGCAATGCTCGACAGAATATAACAATAATTCTTTGTAAATTAGAAATGATTATAGCGTTCGTAATTTTTTATAAGTAATTAATTAAGTGGTCTATTCACGTAAGAAAGTTGTTATAGCTGAAAAATATTAATTTTATTATTTTACTAAACGTCGTATACCTTTAAATACTCACATCGTAAATATCAGCATTATTGATAGAATTTTATTGAAAAATTTTTTATCAATTTTCCAAGAATTTTTTTATCAGAATATTGTGTAATGATGTTATAAAAAAAAATAAATTGAAAAAAAGTGGGGATGGAAAACTACGCTAAATAAATTGTAAATGAAAGACTGCGATAACTTTATTGTAGAGCCCCAGACTGCGCCAGCTCAATTATAATACGAAAACTACTCCAGCTCACCAAAAGTTCAAATTTATTGACTAGCGCAGTACTTTTATAATAAAACATATTAAATTTTTCTTATTGAGCATAAAAATGGTTAATTTTAACGCAGAATAATAATAATTTGCTTTATATTTTGTTTAATAAAATTTAATTAAATAATTTTTCTAGCAGTTACTTTAACAATATCGATTTATTAGGCAAATTTTTTTCACGAAAACTCTCACTATAACCAAAACTTTAAAGTCAAACAAAAATAAAACGAGGGTATTTATAGTAGAAAAAAACTTGAAGCGAGAAAAATATAGAGAAACACTTCAAAATTATTGATATTACAAAATTTTTTTAATTAGAAAAATAATAATCATTATACAATTAAAATAAACAATGATCAACAAAATCATAAACAAATTAACGTTTCATTATTATTATGCCTAATAAACATTATTCATTAAATTTTAGGATTTATTTAAAGGTAATAAATATAAAAAAATTAAACAATTAATTAATAAAAAAGGAAAAAAATACTTCTATTAAATAAGGTGAAGTGCAGTTATTAAAATTATTATAGTACATACTTTTTTTAGACTTTTTTTTCCTTGATTAGTAAAAATTATACCGAATAATCAATAAAAAAAATACACCACAACACTTAAACTAAAATAACCTAATGAAGTGGTATAAAATAAAAAAATTACATATCAAGCCTTACAATAACATAACCTAATGAAGTAATTGGTAATAAAAAAAGAACATATCAAGCTTTACACCCACTTAACCTCAAAAAATGGTATGATATAAAAAATTACATAACAAGGCTTAAACTAACATAACCTAAAGAATTAACTGGTATTCGAAATATTACATTACAAACCTTACACTAGCATAACCTAAGAAATTCGTATGAAATAAATAAATTACATAACAAGCCTTACACTAACATAACGTGAGGAAGTAATTGGTAATCAAAAAATTTCATAAGAAGCTTTACAACCACATAACTTAAGGAAGTGGTATGAAATAAAAAAATTACATAACAAGGCTTACACTAACATCATCTAAGGAAGTAATTGGTAATCAAAAAATTACATAACATGCTTTACAACCACATAACTTAAGGAAGTGGTATGAAATAAAAAAATTACATAATAAGGCTTACATTAACAGAATCTAAGGAATTAATTAGAATTTAAAAGGTTACATAACAAACCTTACACTAGCATAATCTAAGGAAGTACTTAGTAATCAAAAAATTATGTAATAAGCTTTACATTAGCATAACCTAAGGAAGTTGTGTGAAATAAATAAATTACATAACAAGCCTTACACTAACATAATCCAAGGAAGTACTTGGTAATCAAAAAATTACATAAATTGCTTTACAACCACATAACTTAAGGAAGTTGTATGAAATAAAAAAATTACATAATAAGGCTTACATTAACAGAATCTAAGGAATTAATTAGAATTTAAAAAGTTACATAACAAACCTTACACTAGCATAACCTAAGGAAGTTGTATGAAATAAAAAAATTACGTAACCAGCCTTAGACTAACATAACCTAAGGAAGTAATTGGCAATCAAAAAATTACGTAACAAACATTACCCTAGCATAACCTAAGGAAGATGTGAACTTAAGGAAGAGATCTGAAATTAAAAATAGCAAAACAAGTCTTCCACTAACATAACCTAAGGAATTAATTGGTATTCAAAATATTACATTACAAACTTGACACTAGCATAACCTAAGGAAGTTCTATGAAATATAGATAGTACATAACAAGCTTTACACTAACATAACCTAAGGAAGTAATTGGTAGTCAAAAAATTACATAACAAGGCTTACACTAACATAAAATAAGGAAGTAATTGGTAAGCAAAAAATTATTTAACAAACTTTACACTAGCAAAGCCTATGGAAGTTGTGTGAAATAAATAAATTACATAACAAGCCTTACAACCACATAACTTAAGGAAGTTGTATGAAATAAATAAATTACATAACAAGCCTTACATTAACATATCTTAAGGAAGTAATTGGTAATTAAAAAATCACTTAATAAACCTTACACTATCATAACCTAAGGAAGTTATATGAAATAAATAAATTACATAACAAGCCTTACACTAACATATCTTAGGGAAGTAATTGGTAATTAATAAATCACTTAACGAACCTTACAATAGCATAACCTAAGAAAGTTCTATAACCTAAGTAAGTACTTGATAATTAAACAAATTACATAAAAAGCTTTACAACCACATAACTTAAGGAAAAAATAAATTAAAAACAATAAATTTTTTTATTCAAAATAAAAATTTTATTTTTTCCGTCTTATAGTGACAAGTCAATTATTATAAACTGACGCGTTTCGAGATATGTAATCTCATTTTCAAAGATTTATGAAAATTTTTTATTTTCGTGTCATCTCTTTGATATAGCGAAGCATACTGAAGATAAATTTATTATATTATTACATTTAAAATTTTAAAATTTTATCGTTTACATATACAAACATAGAATATTTATTATTTATTTACATTTTATATTGAACTATTATTATTATTATTAAGATTTAAATATTTTATTGCTGTATCGTATAAATAATTTGAATTAAAATTTAATTGATCATTTAGTAACAGATGTGGATTTTTTTGATATTCTACATATATAAAAAACTCTTCTACAGCATTCATATATTTACCTTTTTTACAATAATATAAATCTTCTAAATTTTTATTGATATTAGTGTAATTATGATTATTGTCTGTAATATGTTTTGCATAATTAGATTTTATTTTTTTGTTTTTATCATTATTGTTATTATTATTATTATTATTCATGATTTCTATAAGATTTTTCTTTGTTGGTAGATGTTCAGAAAAACGATCTTTAAATGGTCTACCTGTTTGACCTATGTAAAACATATTACAGTCATTACAATTTATTTTATACATGCCTGTACAAATATCTATATTAATTTTATTTTTATTTTTGAATAAGTTGAATATATTATTATTGGTTTTAAATCCAATGCATATATTTAATTTATTTAACTCTGTTTTTATGGTTCTAATGTTTGGTAATAAATTTGTGAATTTAGAACTTGTATATATTATGTTATTATTTTGTGTAGAGTTTATTGAACTATTATTATTATCTTTATTTATATTTTTATATTTTCTTATTAAATTATCAATTAATTCATATTTATATCCGTTTGCTTGTGCTATTTGTTTAATGATTCTAATTTCTTTATTAAAATTTTTGGTATTTAATGGTACATTTAATGCTCTATGTATTAGACTATTGTATGCTGCTTATTTTTGTGTATATGGGTGATATGAATTAATATTTATTATTGAATCTGTAGTAATGTTTTTTCTGTAAATATCATAATTAAGTTTATTATTTTCTTTTATTATTTTTAAATCTAAAAAATTTAAACTATTATCTTTTTCAAATTCAACTGTAAATTTTATGTTTTTATGTATTTTTATAAATATTAATTCATGTCACCCATATACACAAAAATTAGCAAGGACTACGCCACAGGCCTTACACCCACATAACCTAAAGAATTATTAATTTATTATTCTACTACCCTTACACTAACATAACTTAAGGTTGTAATTGTTAATTAAAAAATTACGTAACAAACCTCACACTATTATAACCTAAGGAAGTTGCGTGAAGTAAATAAATTACATAACAAGCCTTACACTAACCTAACATAAGGAAGTAACTGGTTATTAAAATATTATATTACAAACCTTACATAAGCATAGCCTAAGGAAGTTCTATGAAATATATATAGTACATAACAAGGCTTACACTAACATAGACTAAGGAATTAATTGGTATTCAAAATATTACATTACAAACCTTAGAATATCCTAAGGATATTGTATGTAATAAATAAATTATATAACAATGCTAAGTAATTGGTAATCAAAAAATTACATAACAAACCTTATACTAGCATAACCTAAAGTAGTTGTATGAAATAAAAAAATTACATAACAAACCTTACATTTAAATAACTTGGAAGTAGTATACAATATAATTAATACTCCACAAGCGTTATACTGGTATAACCTAAGCAGTGCTATGCTATTAAGAACTACGCCACAGGCCTTACATCCACATTACCTAAAGAAGTTTTCTAAAAAAAAACCTACACGACAAGTCTTATACTAGTACAAACTAAGCAAGAGGACTATACTAAATAACTACATGACAAGCCTTATACCCACATAAGCTAAAGAAGCTTCCATCTACATAACATAAGGAATTAGCATATAATAAAATCCCTACGCCACAAGCTTTACAGTAGCATAACCTAAAGAAGTGGTCTGTAATAAAAATATTAAGTAACAATTATCTTTCATATACATAGTTTAAAAAAATTGTAAATAATAAAAAAAACTATCCCACAAGCCTTACGCTAGTATAACCTAAGGAAGTGTCTTATATTAAAAAACCGACACGTCAAGCTTGAGATTTACATAAACAAAAATAATCTGTAATAAAAAAATTATAAACATGGCTTGTGGTGTAGTTATAGACCACTTTCTGAGGTTATGTTGGTGTAGATGTAGTCAAGAAATGTTTTTATTACAGACTGCTTTCACTAATTATTTTAGTGTAAGTGTAGTGGTATAGTTTTTTTATTACAGAGAACTTCCTTACTTTATGTAGGTGAAAGATTTTTATTATAGACCATATCCTTATGTTATTTGGGTGTAAAGCTTGGTATGTAATTTTTTTTATTAAAGGCTTTTTTCTTAGTTTATGTTATTGTAGAGTTCATGGTACAGTTTTTTTATAATATATCACTTCCTTAGTTGGTTTAAATCCTCTTATGTAATTTTTTTATTAGAGCCCGCTATTTTAGGTTATTGTAGGGTAAGAGTTGTGGTGTATTTTTTTTATTACAAATTTTTTTTATTACAGACCACTTGATTAAGTTATGCTAGTAAAAGGCTTGTGAGGTAGCTATTTTATTGTACTTAATTTTATTGTAATTAATTCTATATTATTTCCTTAGTTTATTTAGATGTAAGCCTTGTTATGTAATTTTTTTATTTCATACCACTTCATTGGGTTATGTTAGTGTAAGGCTTGTTATGTAATTTATGTATTTTATACCACTACCTTGGGTTATGTGGGTGTAAAGCTTTTGATGTAATTTTTTGATTAGCAAGTAAGGTAATGTTAGTGTAAGGCTCGTTATGTAATTTATTTATTTCATACAACTTCCTTAGGTTATTTTAGTGTAAGGATTGTGGTATTTTTTTTAATGATTATTATTATTAGGTATAATTTTTACTAATAAAAGAGAAAAAAGTCTAAAAAAAGTATGTATCATAATATTTTTATAAACTACTCTTCACCTTTTTTAATAAAAGTATTTTTTTCCTTATTTATTAATTAATTGTAGGAACCTGGACATAAATCTGTAGGTCGTCAGCATTTAATAATCTAAACGTACTATAATCCAGATAGTCTTGCATATCACTCATATATATGCAAAACAGTAGAGGGACCAGGATGTTTGTATCCTGATAATCAGAAGTTGAAGTTTATAAAGTTATACATACAGAAAGACCATGGAGAAGATCCATAAAGAGAATCACAAACTTCTGAGATAAGCCCAAGACTTCTCATTTCCTTCCAAAAGTTTTTGCACTCATCAAGTGTGTTACAAATACGATTGTGCATTTAATTTTTAATTTATTCATATAAGTTAGCAAGGGACAGAAACACCTTAAAAAGCTTTTTAAACCAATTCTATGTCATCGTCTACTAGTCGCGTCTCGTTTGGATTTAAGTAGGCGTAATTCTGTTCTTAGCCAAGGATAATTGTTGTTCGAGGCTTTAATGTTTTATCAGGTGCCAAAGTATCAATTGTACTGTTTATGTGTTGTGTCAAAACTGAGAGACCTTGCTCAATATCAAATTCATCATAAGAAGGTGAGAAAACAGTCCAGTCAAGTTTAAGTAACTGTGAGCTTAGATCGTATGGTGTAATGTTGTTAAGTCCCATGTATTTTATCGATATGTTTGGTGGTTCAGAATGAAACATGTCAAGAGTAACAGAAATGATGTCATGAGGATCTTAGAGCATGCTAATGAACGCAGGCAACGAGTCATGCTTTGGCGAATGGCCTTGGACAGCCAATGCTTAGCGTCTCTGTGATCCCGGGAGAGCACGGCGGCTTTGAATCGATCCATTGCTCTCTGCGCCTTCCGTCGCGCCATGTGGCACTCCATTCAAAGGTCCGCTATTTCGGGGGTCCACCAGTGAACTGGCTTTCTCCATTTCCATGACCGCCAGTGAGGTATGGATGCGTCGAAAACCCCACGTAGTAACGAGGTTACTTTTTTTACTAAAATTTCAGAATGCCAAGATATTCTTCGAATTTGTCCTCGTCCATCTTTGGCACGTTCCAATCTAGGGCACGCTTCTTGTACGGAGGTCGTTGGGAGGTTTCCTCCAACACTTCGAAGGTGATGTATTTATGGTCGCTGCCCGTTTCGCCATCCATTACTTTCCAGTTAACGATCCTCCTAGACGCTCCTTCTGTTGCAAAGATTGTATCGGGAATAGAGGAACCCCCCCCCCTCAGACTCACGTAGGTCCGACTGTTGCCTCTATTCTGGACTACTAGTTTACTTCTAGTGACGATTTCAAGTATCCTTTGTCCCCTGCGGTTAGTTGTAGGCATGTCCCAATTAATGTTCCTAGCGTTATAGTCTTTACCGAGGATAACACTGCCGGCGACCGCGTCTTCGATGCTGGCCATCTTTTTAACGAGCACCGCATCCAAGTCGTTTGGAGAAAGATAGCCACTTATATAAGTTGTCTCCCCACACGTTGCCCAAACGTAGCAATTGCCTCTTCCTTGTAGGGACGCTTGATCTCTGCCTTGGAGCAATATGGCACAAATATTGGTGTCTTCACAGACAGCCAGCCCTGCCAGTTGTAGATAAGAGGTTGTTCGCTTAATAAAAGATACTTATATCCTTTTCGCGAACAATCAGTTGCAACAGTTCAACAGCAAGTGGGGCCACATTCATGTTCCTCTGGAGGACCTAAATCATTTTCGATGATACCTGTTTCTCGCCAGAGCCTCACGGTTACTCGCGGAACAGTTTTCCTCGCCAGTATAATGCTTCATGGAGCACTCATCCTTTCTGGACTTGCAAAGTAAGTAATTAAGCATTTTCTTGCTGCATTAGTTACTTTTGTGGCCAACCTGGCCACTTTTGAGACATGCCTTGCTTCTATTCAGGCCTTTACAGAGATACTGACTATACCCATATGTCATACACTTGAAGCAGCGTATGGCGTCCGCACGGAGGCGCACGCGCACTCTGCTCGATGTCCAGCCAATTTTTATCTTACCCCTTTTGGCCAGAGGTAGAGCGTCCACCTCAGGTAGGTCCATCACAGTCACCTGACTCATCGTGCCTTTGGTTTTGAAGATCGTGACCATGAATGATCGTGGCCATTATCAACATACATCGCATTGGCAACAGACTCCTTAATCTGCTGTTCTTTCGTGACTTCATCCAAGTCTCGAATTTTGAAATACAGAGTAGGTATCAAGTCACGATCATTCGATTCAGGGCCCGTGACCGAATGCACCCCTTCTTCCAATTTTTAGCGTTCCTCAATGGCCTCTAGCTCAATAAGGACGCTACCATTCTGCGTTTTTCTTATTCGGTGGACCTTCGTACCAGAAGATTGACGGTTCTCTTTAGTTCGAGGAGTGTTTACTCATAGGTTTTCCCGCCGCCGGAGTTATCTGGAAGGCTTCCTTCCTTCTTCGAAACCTGCGCTGCTGCCTTGGTTTAATGGTTTCCTCCGCTTTAGAACCTCCCATAACCGGATCAATTAAAATCACTAGTAGTCCGGATATTAGAATTATCCGGATACGGGAGCAACTTCAATTTTTTAATAAATGATTAGGATAAAAAGATTTATTTTTAACAAGAAGGTTTTTATTTGTTTAAAATTTTTCTCTTTATTTATCTAAGGAAACTGTAAATATTTTAAACTTTTTTTTACAAATTACAATAAAAAATATAAAAACCATAATTTATTTATTTATTTATTTATTTATTTTATATAAATTTTTGGCCATGAAAAGAGCCAATTGTTTTGTTTATAAAAAATTGATTAGCACTTTTAAGTAGAAAAATAATTTGCAATATTTTTTTGCTTTAAATTTAAAGTCCTCTTAAAGGCTGCCTTGTCTCTAATTTTTTTGAGCTGTAAAAGTTCAGTAATACTGGTACTGGGTTGAACTTCTAAACATGCTATCGCAACCTCTAGAGCATCAAATGCTTCAGCATTCGTTGAAACTTTTTTTTGCTGCTTATCTTCTTCAGAAATATCTTCATCATCTAGATTTTGATCTTGAATGTTGTTAATAATTTCATCATCACTAAATATTTAATATCCTTTATCCAGCTCATCACTTTCCAACCAAACTTGAGTATCAGCATCATCTATATTTTCAAAAACTGGGGGCAATTCTACAATTGGCCCAATTTCTTTTAAAATATTTTCTTCTTGAATTGGATTTTGCAAAACAGTATTATTATTTTCTTCTTCATCAGGCCATAATTTTCGCCAACTTTTTCTTAAATTTGTTTCTTGAAGACTTATCCATGTTTCAACTAACATTAAAATTCCATCTTTAATTTTAATGTTTGTTTGAAATTGAATTACACTTTCTTCGTTTTGATCTGCTAACAACCCTCGGCGTAAAACTTCTTTTCTATATATTTTTTTCATTTTTGAAATTACACCATGATCCATGGGCTGTATTAAAGCTGTCACATTAGGAGGTAAAAATTGAACTTCAAAATCTTTATCGATGTCATTTAATGACTTGTTTCTGGATAAGTTGGAGCATTGTCAATAATTAGTCAAACTTTCCCAGTTTTAGAAGTTTTTTTTCTAAATTCCTTAACACTTGGTATAAAAATTGTTGTGTACTAATCGATGAAAATTTCAGTATTAATCCAAGCACTTTTTTGACGTTGATAAGTAACAGAGCTTTCAAAATCTTTTAAACAGTGTGACTTTTTTGATTTTCCTATCACTAAAAGATCTATTTTATGTGTGCTACTTGCATTTGCAAAAACCATAGCTGTTATTCTTTCTTTACTGACTTTGAACCCTCGAACATTTTTTTCACGTGAAGATGCTAGTGATTTATTTGGTAAAGAACGCCAGTTTATTCCTGTTTCATCAGCGTTGTACAAGTCATCATTATAAGAACCTTCATCCACAATCATTTTTAAAAACGAAATCTTATAATTGGCAGCAGCTACACTGTCACCAGAAAGAGATTCTCCTTGAATTTCTAATTGCCTGATTCCACTTCGTTTTTTAAACTTTTGTAAGCAGCCATTACTAGCTTTAAAATCATCTGATGCGACTATATCATTATAAAGCCTTTTCACATACTAACGGACCTAAAATGGGTTCTCCGAGGCTTCTTCTCTGAATAAACCACGTATACAAAGCAGCGTCTAGATCATCATTTTTATCATTACTTTGGATTTTTTTATTTCCATTGAGCCATCTTCGACTAAAACTTTGATTTTATACTGATCAAATGACGGTGCTGCTTTTTTGATATCACTAATAGTTGATGTTCCAACGCCATAAATATCAGTAAGAGATTTTTGAGAAACATTTTTTTCAGTTGCTCCAAAATATCCAACTTTTGCTGAATTGTTAAACAATACGTTTTCTCCTTGGTGTTGTCATCTTAAAGTTTCAAATTGAAATAAACTATTTTAAAATGTATAAAGAATAATTATAAACAATAATATTTATAATATTTATAACAACAATATTTATAAACAATATTAAATTAATGAATTCAAATAATAATACCTCAAAAATTTTTATAAATTCAAAATTAAAAAAAAATATCCTGAACACCGTTCTGGATATAGGAGGCTCCGGTTACGGGAACTTCGGTTATGAGAGGTTCCACTGTATTATTTTTTTTTTCATTTTTTTTTTCAAGGGAAACATGTGAATCTTGCATCAGCCATTGAGTGTTTTTGGGCCTTAAATACCCCCAAATTTCCATGACCGCCCAGTTGTGCAAAGTGTACATCTTGATCGTGGTCGCCAGCTACGCCCCAGATTCTTACTGGATAAACACACTTTAAACCCCCCGCGCTTTTGTGTCCCAAACCGGAACTCCCTTTTTAGGTATAACTTCAGTTTAGAACGTGCAGCCCAGGCAGCTGGACGCTGCCGTCCCCCCTGCCTAGGGACAGGAGAGCTCTCTACGATAGAAAGCCCTCATCTATCTTCTTCAGCAAGGTGGCACTCATGTATTCTGCTACTTTGTTCCAGTTTTCGGGACTCCGTAGCATTTCCGTCTCTGGCCCAAAATTGGGAAGGGTGGGCGCCCCTACACGTACCGCACACATCCAAAGAATGTGTGCTCCACTATATCCTTCACGCCTGGGGAGTGCAAGCACTCCTCTGTTACCACCTTATGTCAATGTTTTAACATGACTCGGAAATACCCGTGTCCATTTAAAAACTAGGTTAGGTAAAAGTCCACCTCCCCAAGCTGTCGCCCAGTCCATGTCTATAGATCTGAGATAAGAGTACGCGTCCACCTGGCCTTTCGTTCATTCTTCCATCGTTCCTGCCATGCGCTCATCGAGCTGGAGCAAGCGCGAGTGGATGCCACTTCACGGTCCTGAACACTATCGTTAATGTATTTTCGCTCGAACGCTAGCTGGTCGATGGGTATGACCGATGCTACTACCTAGATCGCCTCAAGGGATACAGTATGGTACGCGAGGCGGTCCTCAGGGCCGCTTGCAACTGCACAGACGATATTTTATATCTGTACTTGGCAGTTTTGAAAATATTTGCCCAGATCTCTGATCCGTAAAGCAGGACAGATTTGACCATGGACCTTTATGAACAAAAATATCTATTTTCAAACAATAATATTTACACAAAATACATAATTTAATACTCACGGTAGTGGATGATACTTTCATCATATACAATGGTAATAATAGACAACTAGACGTCTCACCGCGTCAGGAAAGCTCAAAATGGCAGTGTCCTGATCGAGTTGGAGGCAATCCAGGACCGCCAAAAGCTGGAAGATGCGGTGAAATTGGTAACGGGGCCTGACTCGAATGTCCGGGATCTGATCCCAATGCTCAAGCTCGAAATTCGAGACTTGGATGGGGTCACGAAAGAGCAGGAGATACAGGAGGCCGTTGCCAAGGCTATTGGCATTGAAAATGGTGACTCTCTCGTGGTTACCATTTTCAAAACCAAAGGCACGACTGGCCAGATGGCCATTGTGGAACTCTTGGAAGCGGACGCTTTACGCCTGGCCAAAAAGGGTAAAATCCAGATTGGCTGGGCATCGAGCAGGGTGCGACTTCGCGCGGACGTGAGGCGCTGTTTCAAGTGCCTGGGCTACGGGCATAGTCAGTATGTTTGTAAAGGTCCGGACAGAAGCAAGGCGTGCCTTAAATGTGGCGAAGATGGACATAAAAGGGCAGAATACAGCAAGGATAAGCCTAAGTGCTTCCTCTGCAAGTCCAGAAAGGATAAGTGCTCCACGGAGCACTATCCAGGAGAGGGAAACTGCCGCAGTTACCGGGAGGCTCTGGCTGTGGCGAAAAACAGGTGTCATCGGAAATGATCAAAGTTCTCCAAGGGAACATGAGACATGCCCGGGAAGCTGGTGCACTGTTGGAGCAGATTGCCCGCGAAGAAGATTCAAATATCCTCTTACTAAGCGAGCAATCTTACAACATGAACCACAAGTACTGGGTTTCCGATGACGCTCTCTGCTGCGCCATATGGCTTCGAGGCAGAGCCAAAACGTCCCTATCCCAGACAGGAAAAGGGAATTGCCACGTTTGGGCCAAATGCGGAGAGACGACTTATATAAGTTGTTATCTCTCCCCTAACGACAGCTCGGAGGTGCTCGCTGCAAAGCTAGCCAGCATCGAGAACACGGTACGAGCGGCAACTGGTGGCGTTATCCTTGGCGGAGACTTCAATGCCCTAGAGTGGGGCATGCCGACGACCAACCTAAGGGGACAAATGGTACTCGAAATGGCTGCTAGATGCAAACTAGTGGTCAAGAATAGAGGAAACAGGCCCACCTACGAGAGGGCGGGGTGGGGTATCTCTATCCCAGACATAACCTTAGCAACAGAAGCTGCGTCTGGGAGAATAGGCGACTGGAGGGTGATGGATGGCTACAATGGTAGAGATCACAACTACAATGCCTTCCGGGTAATGAAAGGAAACTCACAACGTCCTCCCTACAGGAGGCGTCCCCTTGGCTGGAATGTTTCAAAGATGGACGAGGACAGATTCGAGGAATACCTTTGAATCGATCCCCGCTTGGCGAGGAGGGGCTACAAGCCCACGAGAGGCTGAAACCCTGGTTAAGAAAGTAACGTCTCTATTACGCGGGGCTTGCGATGCCTCGATGCCTCGCCGCAGGCCCTGGAAAGGGAGAAAACCAGTGTACTGGTGGACTCCCGAAATAGCTGAGCTCCGAAAGGAATGCCACAGGTCGCGACGAAGGGCCCAACGAGCACTGCTATATATCGGTATATATCAGTATTTATTATATATCAGTACAGAGGCAAGCGGCAGTGAGGATCGCCTGCGGATAGCACACGGTATCTCTAGAGGCAATCCAGGTTGTTGCTTCGGTGATACCCATTGACCTGCTAGCGTTGGAGCGGAAATTCATCTACGAGAGCGTAGATAAGCGCGAAGTGGCTTCCGCTCGCGCCCGCTTTAACTCTATGAAAGCATGGAAGAAACGATGGAAAAAGAACCAAGAGAAAAATGCCCTATGGACGCGCAGACTGATCTCAGACCTGCAGGCATGGATGGGACAACAGCATGGGGAGGTGGATTTCTACCTTACCCAGTTCTTAACTGGACACGGGTACTTCCGTGTCATGTTGAAGCATTGGCATAAGGTGGCAACAAAGGAGTGCTTGCACTGTCCGGGCGTGGATGATACAGTAGAGCACACATTCTTCGAATGTGTTCGCTACTCGGGGGGGCGCCCGCGCTTCCCGATTTGGAGGCCGGAGACGGTGGTCCCGGGAATGCTACGGAGTTCCGAAAACTGGAACAAAGTAGCAGAGTACGTAAGGACCACCTTGTTGCAGAAGAAGGAGGAGGGCTTTCTATCGTAGAGAGCTCTCCTGCCCCAGGGCAGGGGGGAAGGCAGCGGCCAGCTGCCTAGGCTGCGCGTCCCAAACTGAAGTTATACCTGAAAAGGGAGTTCCGGTTTGGGACAAACAAGCGCGGGGGGTTTAAAGTATGTTTATCCAGTATGAATCTGGGGCGTAGCCGGCGACCGCGTTCGCCGGTGGTCTCCCAGTTGTACACTTTGTACAACTAGGCGGTCATGGAAATTTGCGGGTCTTTAAGGCCCGCAAACACTCCATGGCTGATGTAAGATTCACATATTTCCCTTAAAAAAAAAAAAAAAAAAAAAAAAAAAAAAAAATAGACAACTAGACAGCTTAAAAGCATATTACAACAGTATCAACAATAATATATAGTTTGCACTGGAAGTAGAAAATGAAAATAAAATAAACTTTTTGGACATCAATATTTTAAAATCAGGAGACAAATTTTAATTTAAAATGTACAGAAAACCAGCAACTTCAGACGTCGTCATACATGCAGATTCACATCACCCTTACTCGCAATAAAATAGCCAGCTTCAACGCCTTCGTACACAGATTACTAACTTTTCCACTCAGCCAAGATAACTACAATATTGAAGTCAGTACTATAAATCACATAGCAATAGCCAATAGATATAATAGCAAAATAATAAAAAAATTAATCTATGAACACAAAAATCGCATCATTTAACCAGAAACAAAATACGTATCATCAATGTACGGTAACCATACTCCTTTTATTCTCATGACTAATTTCAAAAAATTCAACTACCAAGTCAGTTTTCAAACTAATAATAAAATATCCACGTTACTTAGGAATACTCATAATATACCTTTAGAAGAAAAATCGGGCATATATAAGCTTAATTGTGACAACTGTGAATCCTTTTACATCGGTAAAACTGGCAGAAAATTCTCAGCAAGATACACGCTAAACATTTGATAAAAGTAATTATCATAACTACTCCACTTTACAGAACAACTTAAAGCCACTGCATATATGCAATAAAAGAAATATTATGAACGATTTCGAGGAATTAGAAATATATGAGGCATTTAAATTTCAATTTTAAATCAAATTCCTTATAAAATATAGCGATAAACATAAACAACAATAATAATAATAATAATAATAATAATAATAATAATAATAATAATAATAATATCTAATAAATAGATTTTTAATTTTTAAATTATTATTCTATCACGCATATTAACATCAGTGTTTCGTTGGCCTCTATAGCGCGCGCTCAAAATTTCAACAGAGTGTTGCTAAGTGCAAATAAATATTTTATTTATTATATTTACTAAACATTTAGTACTTTTTATGTAATTAGTGTTAAGTGTTAGTGTTTTAATACAACCTGATGATGGAACTCTGATACAAGTTTCGAAACGCGTCGGTTTTGAAGTTCAATAATTTACGAAGTCACTAGACGGATTATTTAGGTAAAATATATAATCTTATTTTGTGACTTGGACACTACAAACATGTTTTTTAAATAATAAAAAAAAAATTCAAAAAATTAAGTTTTGGATCCAAAAAATTTACTTATAAAAATATTTCTAAAACTAGTGCTCCCAAAGAAATATATGAGTTACTACTTTCAAAAAATAAAAAAGATTGCTGTTTTTTTTATTTTTTAAATTAAATTATTTTGAAAAAAAAAAAGTTTAAAAAATTATGTGTCAGATTGGAAATATTGAGTAATAACCATGTGGGCGAAAGTCAAAACTCAGAACTGCTGTTTAGCATCAGGCAGAATTTCAAAATAAAGATATACCTAATTATTTTTAAAATTAATATAACAATATTCAGTTTTTTTTTAACATTCCTTGTTTTTTTAAAAAAATTCATCTAAAAGGTACCGAAATGCTAAACAGCAGTTCTGAGTTTTGACTGGCGCCCAACCATATTTTCAGATAATGGTACTTTCATAGAAAAAAATTAGGTACTACATCCAAAGAGGAAAAGAAATAGTGCTGTTTTTTTATATATAAAATTTTTAGAAAAATATTTTCGAAAAATTAAGTATCTGATTCGAGATATCGATTAAAAAATATATTTTCATATATTATTACTTTCATAGAATCAAATGAGGTATTAATAGATAAAAAAAAAAAAAAAATATTGCAGTAAATTGCAATAAGTCCTCATCTACACTGAACATAGTCAGCAGGGTTCCCCAAGGATCAGTCCTTGGACCTTTACTTTACTTTTCCTCATTTATATAAATGATCTTGACGCAAAATCACTTACTCAAAGCATCTTATGTTTGCTGATGATCTCCAAATTTACCTGTAAAAGTCTTACAAAGACTTGAACCTAGGAATGAAAATGAAATGAGAATGAAAATCTCTAAAAATCATCTTCATGAGATAGAAAATTGGTGTTCTGCCAACAACTTCAAAATAAACATTGGCAAGTCCAACTTTAGGTTTTCACAAAAACCTCTTTCTATTTTGGTGGTATATAGGTTAAAACACTTCAAACATCTAATCAATTCAAATCTCCGAAAGCAGCTTGTTACTGCTCTTGTTTTTCCCATCCTTGACTCTAGTGTTTTTCCTATGGTCAATTTACCTGACCAGCAATGCAAACGATAACAAAAATTCCTGAATGCCTGTGTCAGATATGTCTGTGATATTAGATACCCGTTTCGTACTTCCCCTGACAGAATAAAGCTTGGCTGGCTAAATGTTAAACTTAGAGCAAAGTACCTTACTGCAGTTCACATCTATAACATACTAAACAGTGGGAACCCTATTTACAACAATTCTTCTGTATTTATGATCTCCTTCGGGAACTGCCTCCCTGAAGAAATCCGTCTGTCAAGCTCTGTGGAAGTTCTCAAATCTAGTCTTTATCAACACCGTCTAGAGATTGACATTAAATTTTAATTAGCCTATAGCAACAAAAATATCTATTTCATTAATGTACTGGAATATTTTGTACAATAATCTATTTTCTAATTAAAATTAAATACATTGTATTTAAAAAAAAACAGGGTATTTAGGTAAATAAGTTAATACCCTGTACAAAATCAATGAACTTTTTGCATTGTTATAAAAAATATGTAATACAGGTTAATAATTACAGGTAATGATTTTCCAATTAAACTCAAGGCTTACTTAAACAATTACTTCACTATTACATTGTAAAAACATACAGTGGATTTAGGTAAATAAGTTAGTATTAGGTAAATAAGTTAATTAACCCTTTAAAAAGGGTTAATTCAATTTTCTAATTAAATACATTGTATTAATTATTAATTAAATTTCAAAATCGGACAACTTAGAAAATTCATGCAATAAAAAATATAAATAAAAATATACATAATATTAAATTACATGTGAGAAAATTCGTTTACATATGAAAAAATAGAAAGTTTCAAAATACAGGACATTTCAAAATACATCTGCCTATTTTTGAAGAACTCACCCTCTTGCATTAAAAAAAAAAAAAGATCAAAAAAGAAACAGCGCTCTAAGGGTCTAACCAATTAAAATTACTTTATACTACGCCTTTATATAGGCCCTATCTTTTCTCATTAGTCACGCTTAAATGCAACATTCCCTTCTGCACTTCAGATAGTTTCAAGGACCCTTTAAACAAAACACACCTCCTATATAGGCCATATCTCATTAAACATCGTACAACTGTAGTTTCAAGGACCCTTAATTACTTACTTCTCCTCGAGTGTATACCCTTCATACAATTGCACTTCCTTTTTACCCCCCTCCCTTCCTCTGACTTGAACCAAGCCCACTTTTTCGTGCTCAAATCTTTTGGGTCTCACTACTCATTTTGTTGTTATATCATAATTACAAGATAAAATACTAAATACAAATTAAAATATAAAGAAAATATTCCATTAATTATACATTTAAGAATATTCAATTTCTGAAATAAAAATATTATTTTACTTAATATAGTCTTTTTAGTAAATCCACAAAAAAAATTAAGTATATAATACCATTAAAACTTAAACAAGCATTTCAATGTTAATATAATTACAGTTAATAAAAGCTAAATTAATTAAAGAATTGCATCTTTTAAACATTGTTTTGATGCGTTTAGAGCATTAAAAGTTTAGTAAAAGGCACACACTAAAGAGGCGCGTCATTCGCAACAGCGTTCTACCAAAAATACTCGCAACATCCGATACTAAACCAAACGGGTTAATTCCTTTTGATTTCCCTCACTGTGCTAACGCGTCTTTTATTACAGATTACGCCCTTATGTCTTTGAAGCTTTTTGTTAATTATTATATCAATATTGAAACAAGATTTTTGAAACAAATAAATGATCATTGAAGTGGAATCAAATGTGTGCCATTTTATTTAAGCCCAATTATAAACAAGAAATCCATATTCAGTCTAAGATTTAAATTTATGGTAAAAAAGTAGAATTTAAATTTTTTAATTAATTAAAATTCATAGAGATTAATAATATTTTAAACTTAAGCATATTTTAAATTTAAATTAATACTATAATGCTAAAAATATTTATCTTATTATAATTTTTTAACTAAAAAATAGTAAGATTCATGTTAAGAATAAAAAAATACTTTGGACGAAGTTCACCAAAAAGTAAACATAGTATTCGATAAATTGTGAAAATACCAAAAATGTCAGTTTTTGCTTTTGAATGTTCAAATCTCTGGAAATACTGCAACGTGAGAGTAAAAACTGGCATTTGTTGTCAAATTTAGCATTTACATATTCTCCGTTGAACCCCTAATTGTTGAATAGAAATTTTTTTAAAATATGAATAACATACTGTTACTTATTATTTTGATCTTAATGCACAATTTTTTTGCGTAATTTCAACTTTTTTGTGTATTTTTTTTAATAATTTTTTTTTTTATTACAGAATAATTTTTGAACGATGAAGACAAAAGATAGCTGGAAAGAATTAAAACTAAAAAAAGATTTTTTTGGTGGATGAGAAGTTGAGTTTTTAATTAGTAAAAAGAATTGATATAAATGTTTAGAGGTAAACGAAATGAGGGCGCCGGGCCAGCCACCGAGTCAGATAACAACGGTCAACAAGATTTTGGCTTTGAAGTCGGGCCCGGCGCCTCTCTAGCCTTTTTTCCAGGGCCTCTTGGCGCTTTGGCAGGACTTCCGATTAGCACTCTTTCAAATATACCGATTAATACAACTACCAATTCCATACCTTTAACTACCACCAAGGTAAATGCTACTCAAAAAACAGATTAGCTGTCTGAGTGAGTGATTTCTGAGTGATTTCTGAGTGATAAGTGAATGATTTCTTTATTGCTAATAAAATTTAGACGTTTCGCAGTAATAGGACTGTCTCTTCAATACTATATTAATACTAATTAATAGTGCCAGATTAAAAATCTGATGAATAAATATAAACAGGTAAATAAAAAAGTATATATATAATTTACATTATATTAAAAATAATAAAGATTTGATACAAATAGTAACCGCTTTATGAGTTATCTACAACAAATAATTATAAAATATTTTTAAGTATGAAAAGCTTTTTAACCTAACAGCTAATCATTAATTTCTTACCACAATGAAAATACTTTTAAAAACTAATAACAATATAAGAAATATATATAATAAACAGATTAATATTGTTCTTAATAAAGGTTTTATATTAAAAATAATTAACTTTTTAATTTTTAATTGTTTGTAAAACTTTATCTATAAATTTGCATATATTCATGGAAATATTGTTTAAATATTTTAAATAACGCGCATATTTTAAATTGTGATATAAAATTTTGAAACGATAATTGCTTGCTTCCAAAATATAACCTACCTCTAAATACTGTGCTCGCACCTACCCCTAGAGTAAGTTAAATTTTGGGGGTTGAGGGGGTGAAGCCTCCCGTGGGGGTATGGGGGCGAAGTCTCCACTAAAGAAATAATTAGTTATAACCTATCCCCAAATTTTGTATTTCTAATCATAAGATCACGCGTGAAAAAAATGATTAAAAATATCTACAAATACTTTTTTACAAAAATAATTTAAAACAATTTTTTTTTTTTTTTTAAATTTTTTGATGCATTTTTCCTATCCAAAACTTATTGCTAACATAATTTTAAGTCTTTTTAAGCAATTTCCAGCAATAATTTAAGCGATTTGGTGGGAAAGGGATGAAAAAGATCCAAAACACAATATTAACAATTAAAAGAATCATTTAAAATGAATTTTTAAATAAATTTAAAATTGTTTTTGAAAGAAAAAATGCTCTTCAATCTGGATATTAAAAATGTCTGATGTATTCTAAAAAAATTGATAGTTTTCTATCTATTGTAAGGTTATTGTTCGTTATGATCGTAAAATACATTTCATGTATTTATCTTGGTAAATTTCAAATTTAGAATTACCCGCGAACATTGATAAATTAATTTATAATTTATCAACCATCACTTAAAGAATCATTGTTTGATGTGATATGTTGCGGTGTTTTTTTCGTATATGTTTTTTTGAAGAATTGGAGAATTTTTCGCCCATTTTAAATAAATAATAATTAGTAATGTGATTCTTTTGACCAAGAGGGCTATTAAATAAAAATTTCTAAGATCTATTTTTATTTAGCGTTACGTTTCGTGTACATAACAGTACACCTTTTCAAACTAAAAAAATTTTTTTTATTATAATATAATATTAAATAATAATTTACATTCATATTTTATAAAATATTTTTACATACCAATAATGTTTAAATATAATAAAATTTACTACATTTTACTTAAAATTAGATAAAATCACTTTGGTAGAAAAGAACAACATTGATCTTAGTCAAAAAACAGATGTAGTATACTGCGTTTAGATAAACAAACACGGTATTGATAACTCCGTGTTATACTATCATATGTATATATTTTAAATGAGTTGTAGTATATAGAAGTATTTATGTATAAACTCTAACTTATATGATAAATATAAGAGATGAAAAATTGTTCCCCTTTCCAGGGCCTTCGACGAGGCATAGAGGCGTCACACGCCCCTCGCAATAGAGATGTTACTTTCTTAACTAAGATTTCAGCCTCGCGGGAACCTGTTGCCCCTCCATGCCACGCGGGGACGGCCGCCGACTCCATTCGAAGATACTCTTCGAACTTGTTCTTGTCCATCTTTGGTACCTTCCAACTCAAGGGACGCCTCTTGTACGGAGGCCGTTGGGAGGTTCCCTCAAGCACCCGGCAGGTGATGTAATAGGGTCGCTACCATTGTAACCATCCATCACCGTCCATTCGCCGATTCTCCCAGGCGCACCTTCTGTTGCAAAGGTTATGTCTTGGATAGAGGCGCCCCTATCTGCCCTCTCGTAGGTGGGCCGGTTTCCTCAATTCTGGATCACTAGTTTGCATCTAGTGGCAATTCCTAGGATTGGTCGTCGGCATGCCCCATTCTAAGGCCCTAGCGTTAAAGTCTCCAGCAATGATAACGCTTCCAGTTACCGTCCGAACCGTGTTCTTGATGCTGGCAAGCTTTGTAGCCAGCACTTCCGAGCTATCGTTTGGGGAGAGGTAGCAACTTATATAAGTTGTCTCCCCGCACGTGACCCAAACGTGGCAATTGCCTTTCCCTTTTCTGGTCAAGGACGTTTGGGCTCTACCCCTAAGCCATATGGCGCAACAGCCAGTGTCATCGGTTAGCCAGTACTTGTGGTTCATGTTGTATGATTGCTCGCTTAGTAAGAGGATACTTGAATCCTCTTTACGGGCAATATGTTCCAAAAAAGCACCAGGTTCCCGGGCTTGATTCATGTTCCCTTGTAGAACATTGATCATTTCCGATGACACTTATTCCTTGCCGCAGCCAAAGCCTCCCGGTAGCTGGGGCAGTTTCCTTCTCCGGCATAGTGCTCCGTAGAGCACTTGTCGTCCCTATTCTTGCAGAGGAAACACTCGGGCGTTTCCTTCTGGCATTCGCTTCTTTTATGGCCGTCAACGCCACATTTAAGGCACGCTTTTCTTCGGTCTGGACCTTTGCAGACATACTGGTTATAGTCTGTTAGAAGCCCAGCCAATTTGGATTCTTCCCTTCTTGGCCAGGCGTAGAGCATCAACCTCGAGCAGCTCTACTACTGCCATTTGGCTCGTAGTGTCTTTAGTTTTGAAAATGAAGTCTGGGGGTAGTAGATCTCTACATTCCATTCCTATTTCTTTGGCAACGGCATCCCTGATCTCCCGTTCGTTCGTAACTCCATCCAGATCTCGGATTTCGAGTTTCAGCATGGAGATCATATCCTGGACGTTCGAATCAGGACCCCTTACCGCTTGAACCGCTTCCTGTAGTTTCCCGGAATCCCCTATCGATTCCAGCTCAATCAGGACGCTGCCGCCTTGCGTCTTACGGATTCGGTGAACCTTAGCACCCGAATCTTCGAGCATGACGATCTTCTTGATGTTGAGAAGAGTCTCCTCGTACGTATGGCCTGCTGCTGGTTTTTGGGTTTTTCCCAGGCATCCACTTTGTTTTTTATTTTTTCTACCTGGACCTGTTTTTGCAACTGGCCCGGAATTTCAGGTACCTGGTTTCCCTGTGGAAGCAGCAGCTTCTTTTGCTTCTTCCTTTTTTGCAACTCGGTCTTGCTGATCCTTTTGGGACCATTTGAATTATTTTGCTTAAGGGACTTGTCTTTCTCACGTGGACTGTCTTGGCCATCTTCCGAGACTTGAGTTTCCATAGGAGACTCGTCTACCTTAGGATTATTTGCCGGTTTCTCTTGGTCTTGGTGATCCGTAAGAGACCGTTTGTAAGCCGTTTCATTGGTCTTCGGCTCCTTGAACCCTTCTTATTTTTTCCTGCTTCCAGTAGGCGTTTTTCACGCAAATACTTTGCTTCGCGTTGTTCTTGCAGCCTCTTTCTATTTGAATCTTCCTGAAGAACTTTTTTCTTCCTCCTTTGCTCTTCTAATTCCTTCCTTTTTTTTCGGCTTTTGAGAGCTCTTCATCTTTCTGTTCCTGGTCGGATAAATTTCCTTTTAAAGGAGGGTCTTCGCTCGTCTTTTTTGCCATGTGCCCAGTTTCTGGTAAGCTATCAGGTGAGGATACCGATCGGAGCCTCTTGAGTGGGCCTTTCCCGTTCATTTTCTTAAGGAGAGTTTTTTTTCCTTCATGTATCGCTGATACTGCTTTAGTTTGCCGCTCCTTGATCAATACCAGCTACTCCACTACACTGGCAAACTACCTGACTCCATTTTTTATCACCATGCTCGCGTTCTTCTGAACATAGCCGAAATGATACTCCATTTCAATTGAGGCCTCCAAAAGATTGCCGTAATGTGCCGGCAATAAAGCCTTCTTTAACAGTGTCCAGACCTTTTGCCGCCTGTATAGAGCCCTGTTTATAAGGGCGGCCTAGATGTTCTCAGAGAGCTTGTCTAGTGTTGCGGAATATTCTGGCCACACCTTCACACATTACTAAACCAGAAAAAACAACCTGCAGTCATGATTTAGCGGGACTCGCGACTACCTTTAATCGGCTACGTCGCTGTGCTCGAGGTGGGATTCTCCCATGCTAAGAGACAATACGTCAGGTCTAAGGCAACCCTGTATGTGTCTTAAATCGCACTTAGATTGGAGAAAACCTTGGAGCTCCTTTAATGTGCCTCTTCCTCAAGGATAGTTTTAGGATAGCAGTCTACGGCTGCATGCTTGTCAAGAATGCTCGATGGAAAGACAAGGCATAAAACCCGGTTTATAGGGCAGCCTCAGTTATACCAGAACCGCTTATAGCATAACTATGTGCAGTCTGCGGCATTCTTAACATGGACGCATGGGGTACAGCATAGAGCATGTCCGAAGAGAAATGCAATGCATGAGACCCGATTTATAGGGCAGCCTCAGTTATTCCAGAGAGCTATATCCTATATCCTTGATTCTAGTTCAACCTTGAAAAAAGGCGGCCTGAACCACCCTCCTCCTTCCTCAGGCTTATGAGGCTCCGGGCTTGGGACCGGTACAGCGGAGTTATTATTATTATTATTATTGTTAGTATTTTTTTTTTTTTTTTTTTTTTTTTTTTTTTTTTTTTTTTTTTTTTTTTTTTTTTTTTAAGGGAATCTTGTGAATCTTGCATCAGCCATGGAGTGTTTGCGGGCCTTAAAGACCCGCAAATTTCTATGACCGCCCAGTTGCACAAAGTGTACAACTGGGAGACCACCGGCGAGCGCGGTCGCCGGCTACGCCCCAGATTCTTACTGAATAAACACACTATAAACCCCCCGCGCTTTTGTGTCCGCAACCGGAACTTTCTTTTCAGGTATAACTTCAGTTTGGGACGCGCAGCCTATGCAACTGGCCGCTGCGTTCCCCCAGCCTAGTGACAGGAGAGCAATCTACGATAGAAAGCCCTCCTCCTTTTTCTTCAACAAGGTGGCCCTTACGTACACATTCGAAGAAAGTGTGCTCCACTGAATCCTTCACGCCAGGGCAGTGCAAGCACTCCTCTGTTGCCACCTTGTGCCAATATTTTAACATGACACGGTAATACCCGTGTACAGTTAAAAATTGGGTGAGGTAAAAATCCACCTCCCCATGTTGTCGTTCAGTCCATGCCTGCAGATCTGAAATAATTCTGCGCGTCCATCGGGCATTTTCCTCTTCGTCCTTTTTCCACCGTTTCTGTTATTTTTCCATAGAGCTGGAGCGGGCGCGAGTGGATGCCACCTCGCGGTCCTCAACACTATCGTTAATGTATTTCCGCTCGAACGCTAGCTGGTCGATGGGAATGACCGATGCTACTACCTAGATCGCCTCAAGGGATACAGTATGGTACGCGAGGCGATCCTCAGGGCCGCTTGCAACTGCACGGACGATATGTTATATCTGTACTTGTCAGTTTTGAAAATATTTGCCCAGATCTCTGATCCGTAAGGCAGGACAGATTTGACCATGGACCTTTATGAACAAAAATATCTATTTTCAAACAATAATATTTACACAAAATACATAATTTAATACTCACGGTAGTGGATGATACTATCATCATATACAATGGTAATAATAGATGACTAGACAGCTTAAAAGCATATTTAAACAGTATCAACAATAATATATAGTTTGCACTGGAAATAGAAAATGAAAATAAAATAAACTTTTTGGCCATTAATATTTTAAAATCAGGAGACAAATTTTAATTTAAAATATACAGAAAACCAGCAACTTCAGACGTCGTCATATTTGCAGATTCACATCACCCTTACTCGCAATAAAATAGCCAGCTTCAACGCCTTCGTACACAGATTACTAACTTTTCCACTCAGCCAAGATAACTACAATATTGAAGTCAGTACTATAAATCACATAGCAATAGCCAATAGATATATTAGCAAAATAATAAAAAAATTAATCTATGAACACAAAAATCGCATCATTTAACTAGAAACAAAATACGTATCATCAATGTACGGTAACCATACTCCTTTTATTCTCATGAATAATTTCAAAAAATTCAACTACCAAGTCAGTTTTCAAACTAATAATAAAATATCCACGTTAACACAAAAATCTGAGCCTTGCCCGGAGCATGCTCTCCATCGCCTTACCAATGGTATTTAACATACACAAAGGTCTGTAAGATGATGGAGAGTCCGGGGCTCCCTCCTTGACCTTGTTCAAGAGCACGGGACGTGCCACCTTCGACTGCTTTGGAAACACTCCAGCCACCAAACACGCATTGAACATGCTTAACAGGATACCAGGGATTACTTTGACCGCTCTTTTGAGCACTTCCGCCAGTATATTGTCCGGCCCCAACGCCTTGCTATGTTTAATGGCCTTTATGGCCTTGACCATCTCACCTTCGCTGAACAGCGGCACTTCCTCCCTGGGTATCACCTCAACCGGGTTTACCGGATCGGTCTTTCAGGGAAGAGAGCACCGACGATCCGTTCAGTCGACGCCGCTTCCATCATGTTGTCGGACCCCCAGTTCAGCTTGCCCATTACGACTTTGTAACCTAGGCCCCAGGGGTCCTTGTTTACATCTTCACGTAATGAACGCAGACATTGAGCCTTGCTTTGACGGATGGCCTTGGCCAACCGGTGTTTGGCGTCCTTGTGTTCCTGAGAAAGCACGACGGCCTCAGGTCTGTCCCGTGCTCTTTGCGCATTTCATCGTGTCCTGTGACATTCCTTCCGGAGCTCAGCTATTTTGGGAGTCCACCAGTACACTGTCTTTCTCCCTTTCCAGGGCCTGTGGTGAGGCATCGAGGCATTACAAGCCCCGCATAATAGAGACGTTACTTTCTTAACTAAGATTTCAGCCTCATGGGGACTTGTGGCCCCTCCGTGCCAAGCGGGGATGGACGCTGACTCGATTCGAAGATACTCCTCGAATCTGTCTTCGTCCATTTTTGGGACGTTCCAACCCAGGGGGCGCCTCCTGTTGTGAGGTTCCTTCCAATACCCGGAAGGCGATGTAATGATGATCACTACCATTTTATTGATCATCCATCACCCTCCAGTCGCCTATTCTCCCGGACGCAGCTACTGTATCGAAGGTTATGTCCAGGATAGAGGCACCCCAACCCGGCCTCTCGTAGGTGGGCCTGTTGCCTCTATTCTGGACCATTAGTTTGCACCTAGTGGCCATTTCAAGCACCATTCGTCCCCTGGGGTTAGTCGTTGGCATCCCCCATTCCAGAGCCCTGGGTTAATCTGGAAGACTTCCTTTCTTTTTCTATACCTGCGCCTTCCCACCTTGGAAGGTTTCTATCCTTATAGAACAGGTTCCTTTGGCTGCTGGGTCTTCTTGACTCTGGGTTATTATTATTATTATTTTTATTATTATTATTAATATTATTATTGATATCCCGGACTTTACTCAAGAAGAGCTGTTTGCTGCCGTGGACTTAGAAATAAGAAAGCTGCCGGCCCAGCTGGTATACCAGCCGAGATTATAAGATTAGCTGCACCCGAGTGTCCATCTTTGATGCTAAGGATATACAACACATGCATCCGAACAGAAGTCTTTAGCAGGCGATGGAAAAAGGCAATACTGGTACTTATCAGCAAAGGAAAGGGTGATCCTACACTCCCATCCTACTGGCGACCACTAGGACTTTTGGATACAGCGGGAAAAAGTTTCGAAAAGATGCTGTAACCTCGTATCTTAAACGCTGTAGAAGCAGCAGGAGACTTATCTCCTCGACAATACAGCTTTAGACGGGGGTGGTCCACCGTTGGGGCAGTGAATGAGGCCGTTGACGCGATAGCGAGGGCCCAAACGGGTAATCATTACTCTCGTAAAATTACTCTTTTTGTTACCCTTGTCGCAAGGTCCGTGGAGGATATTCTGCGAACTAAAAAACTAATGACGACACCCTAACTAGGAGCCGTGTGTAGGAGCGACCGAGATGGACGGTTTTTGAACGCGGCATCAAAGAATGGACGATGTAGGACGTACAAGGATATTTATTTATTTATTTATTTATATATTTATTTATTTATTTATTAATATATTTATTTATTTATAAACTTACGTATTTATCTAGTTGACGACACGGTGAAATAACAAGAAGGAGAAAGAAAGGATCTCCTGGATTAAAGGATTTATGGATGGAAGGATCTTCAACCAAAGAAGATACATGGCCTTAATTCAATCCGATGTAATGTGATAAACGGTTCCGGGCTGACTTGTATAAGGTATGATGAGGGGTGAGTTTAGTCGGTAAACATGGAGCAATGCATTCTTCGCAGAGTGCCTTGCCATCATGGATTCCGACACTGTTCAGAACACTGGGTTCTGTTCGTGGGTAACGCATTCTCACCTCTCTGCCAGTGTGCAAAAAAAAAAAATATGTAATTGATTGATAATATGTAATATTTTGTTGATATATTTATTAATAAAATTAGTAGGATAATTGTTTAACAATAATAAATTTTTGCAAAGTTTAATATTCTCAGAATGAAACTTTTTATCAGATAATTTTATAGCTCTGTCAATTAGATTATAAATGATGCCTATTTTTTGACTAATAGGATAAGTAGAATTGTAATTTAATAGACGTCCAGAAAAACATGGTTTTTGAAACCAATTAGTAATAACTCTACCATTATTGTTGATTAAAAGTAGATCTAAGAAATTAATTGTATTGTTTTTTTCAATTTCATAAGTGAATTGAATATTGTTGTTTATATTGTTAAAAACCGCAACTATTTGATCTATTTTATTTTTAGGAATGCATGTAAGTATGTCATCTACATAGCGTGAATAAAAAATAAGAGAAAAATCTAATTTAGACAGAGCTTCAGTTTCTATATCTTCCATAACTAGATCAACAATGAGTGGAGACATATCTGACCCCATAGGGGTGCCCAGAATCTATATACTTTATCATTAAATGTAAAATATAGATTGTCAAAAATATAATTAATAATGTAAACTATTACATGAAAAGGAATTTTTGATTTGGAATGTATTTTAATGAATCTTTTATCTAATGATTGTAAAACTTGGTCCTTAGAAATATTAGAGAATAAAGATACTACATCTAGAGAAATAAGGATATAATCTTCAGGAATGGAAATATCTTTGAGTTTTTCTTTGGTATCAAAACTATTTTTTACATGTGATTTAGGTAGTGAACAGCAATTTTGAAGTACATTACATGAAAATTTTGATAAAAAAGATGGAGGAGTGTTTATGTCAGAAATGACAGGTCTAGAAGTAAGATCAACCATTAAAGAATAGAAGAGCATGAAAAAGATGTAAAAAAGAATCGTGATAAACCTGTCTCTAACCATTGTGTTAACAATCATATGTTTGAATTTAATAAGGTCTCTATTATGGATTATGAACCTAAATTATTTAATAGAAAAATATCAGAGATGTTACACATTCAAGCGAATAATTATACAGTTAATAAAAAAGAAGATACTATGTTTCTCAATAGTTTATATAAAAATTTCATAAATTATGATATATTCTGATCGAAACGCTGCAGGTACCTTCTGTACCTACATTAAAAATCGCGTATTTTTGAAAAATAATTTTTTAATGAATTTAAAAATTATATAATATTGCCGCTTGATATGTCTTAATAAAAAAAGGGATGTTATTTGAAAACATACACATATCAAGATAGGACAATTTATATTTAATTCATTTAACAATTATGCCCAGTACAGGTCAATGAAATCAAAATAATAATATTCATAAATTATGTTTCTAGAAAATTCCCTAATAATTTTTAGTTATAAGTATACTTTTTATTTCTTTCTCTTTTTTCACACTCCTCTAACAATTTTTCATCTCTTATATTTATCATATAAGTTAGAGTTTATACATACATACTTCTATATACTACAACTCATATAAAATATATACATATGGTAGTATAACACAGAGTTATCAATACCGTGTTTGTTTATCTAAACGCAGTATATTACATCTGTTTTTTGACTAAGAACAATGTTGTTCTTTTCTACCAAAGATATTTTATCTTATTTTAAGTAAAATGTAGTCAATTTTATTATATTTAAACATTGTTGGTATGTAAAAATATTTTATAAAATATGAATGTAAATTATTGTTTGATATTATATTATAATAATAAAATTTTTTCAGTTTGAAAAGGTGTACTGTTACGTACACGAAACGTAACGCTGAATAAAAAAAGATCTTGGAAATTTTTATTTAATAGCCCTCTTGGTCAAAAGAAACACATCAATAATTATATCTTTTTTTATTTTGTGCAAAGAGTATAAATATGGTTTAAATAATGCATATAAATCTTCTTCCCTGTTCAATAGATTCCTCAATTTTAACTCCAATTACCCTAAATTCCAAAAACGAAAAAGAAGATTAACGAAATCTTTAAAACTATATTAATATTCAATCCATAAAATAAAAAGAAATATCAACCAACAAGCGTAAACCATACCAGTTTCAAATAATAACATTCCTGTATATATATGGGTGGTTCCAGTACTTTTCGTACAGATTAGGGCGCACTCATGTTACCGATTGAGCTCAAATTTTAGGGAATAGTTTGGGGTTACAAAAAAGTCACTCAGCCAAAATTTTAGCCCTCTAGCACCTTATGGGGCCGAAATATGGCGGTTTGAAGGTCCAAAAATAGCCTAATTTAGCCCTTTTTTAAAATTACGCCATTCCCTTAAATTTACTTAAAATTTATTTTACTGGTCGCATTTTAACCGCTAAAGAGTCTACATTTTGTAAAAAAATTTTTAGCCAATTCCATGGAGTCAACTTTTTTTGGCATTGATAAACGTAAAATGAATTTTATTAAAAAAGCTGATTTTCGAAATAATACCGTAGCTTAAGATCAACTCGAAAATATTTCTGGTTGGTTGCATTTTTTTCGTCTACTCAAGACCTTTCAAACGCAATCCTAAAATTTAAAATCGGTGGATTTAAACCGGAGATATTTTGATTTTAGTGGCGGCTGTTTTTAAAAAATGCGTTTTTTTGACATTTTTCGCCACCTTGCATTTTTTTCTACGTGCTTCAAAATATCTGAAACTTTCAGGAAAATAAGTTCAATATATGTTCTACAAATTTCATAAAAAATTTCTTTGCTTATTTGCCTTTAAAGCCCTTTTTTGACTCATCCAAATTCAACATTTCCATTTTCCGGAATTTTCCATTTTTCGGCTTTTCCTGTAATCTAATAAAAATTCTGACTCGATTTTTGGATTCCTCGGGAAATTTTACTATAGACCCTCTTTTTTAAGTAATTTTGAACATCTCTGTGATGCTGTATAAAAAAAGGAAAAAAGAATTTGCATAAAAATAAAAGTAAAATTGAAATTGATAAAATTAAAATTTTTTTTGTTTGTCAATTTTATCATCAGATATCTCCCAACAAAACTTACATGCATTAAGAAGAATAGGAAAAATTTGGAATATCTTTTTCATCATAAAAAACCTTAGAAAATCGATTTTTGGGCCTAAATACAAAAGGGCCTTATGTTTTTTTTTTGGCCCAAAACGTATTTGAACGCCAAATTTCCTGCGGAATCCGAATTTAAAATAAAAAAATATACTTCCCATTTAAAATTTTAAAGTTGGCACCCGTGGGCCTTTTTTGGGCCTTAGGACCCAATATCTAATAACGCCATCGGATGTCCCCCTCAAAACCCTGAAACTTTTGTTCAAAACATTTTTTTTGATTTAACTTAGTTTTCGAGATATTTAGGTGTATCTTTTAAAATGACTCACCCTGTATATCTTAATACTATACATATTTTAAAATTTATTTGTTTGTTTGTCTGTTTGTACCCTAATGACGCAAGAACCGACAAACCGATTGGCATCAAACCGGTGTCAAAATAAAGAAAAAAAGTCTGCGGGTGACATAGGCCATAGATTTTCTGCTCAGCTATCGTAGTTTTTGAGATATTTAATTTTTAGTATTTTTGAACTTGATAACATTTTTTAAAATTTTTAACAAAAATTGAAATATCTCGAGACTATCGAAAAGTTTTTTTATCGCACTTCATAGTATTCGATTCGGCACTAATTTTTACGTATTCTCTGAAATTTTTATTCAAAACGGAGGTATCTTCAAAATTTTATAAAATATTTTTGAAGCTGGTAAAAAAATTTTTTTTTATTTCTTATTTTTATTCTATTTTTAATAATTTATTTGTTTGTCTGTGTCTACTTTAAAATGTAATAAATGTAATTGATTTGGCAATAATTTATACGTAATTAGTTAAATTTGATTAAAAAAGAAAATTTCTTCAAAATTAAAAACAAAAAAAAATTTTGGCTTTCCAGTTTCCTGTAATTTACATTGTCAAATTTTGAATACGGTTTTTAATTTCACGTTGAAGAGGCACTGATTTGGCACTAATTTATACGTACTCAGTTAAATTTTTTTATTTTCTCTATTATAACTAGAGAATCAATTAGAACCTATAATTTTTCACTAATGTTTCACCTACGCTGCTCTGAATAGTTTGAATGTGTTTGCATAATTATAAATTTGCAATGAAAAATTATTTTTTGAAACAACACAAACAGAAGTAAATGTGACACAGGGGGGGGGGGCGGAGCCCTCCCCTCCAACTTTCGCTAGTATATATATATATATATACATATGGGTATATGCGTGTATATGTAAGTAAATGTATATGTATGTATATTAAATATCAAACCAAAGCGTTAGCTTTGGATTTATGGGATTGAGGGGGGGCGGTCACGCGACCCTCCATCGCAAGTAAAAGCTAGCTTTGCTTATATATATCTCTTTTTTTTCTCTCACTCTAAATTCATTGCTTCTAAGTGAGAGGGACATACATTTACATTTACATTTAACTCACGATCGGAGAAGGCTGAGATATCGAATTTTGGTTTGACTTACGTTTTTTTATCGAATTTTTGCGATTTATATCGAAGTTTTCATTTCAGTTTTTTGATCCAGTAGTTATAAGTAAAGAAGAGGTATCCTTATAATTTTGAATAAAAATATATCATTATTACATATATATTTAAATTATAATGAATGGGGATTTTTATTCGATTATGTTATTAGGTAATAATAACGCAAGAGTTAGTATAAAAATATATCGGTACATGAATTCCTTAAAATATTTAACGTGGTATATACAAATGTATCAGGAGAACATGAATAAAAATAGATATTTAAAAAGGGGCCCATACTGTCATAAAATTAAAAAAAACACTGCCAAGTGATTGGCACTATGGTTTCTCATTAACAATAGCAAAATATTTATAATGGTCTATTTTATCTAATAAAAATTATAATTTGAGATATCAGTATTTCATAAAAAAAAGTTAAATACCGTATTTTAAAAGAAAAAAAATGTTGCTGTGATTTAATGTTTTTTATTTAACAAATTTTTAGAAAAAAATTTTCAATAAACTAGGTATTACACTTAAAAAAAAAACAATATTACAGATTTTTTAATTTTTTTGTTTTATTAATATTGAGAAAAAAATTTTGAAAAAATTCAGTATTAGATCCAAAAATTACTATGAATAAGCTTTCTAAAACTAGTACTCTCATAGAAATTAATTAGGTACTAAATCCGAACAAAAAAAAAATTTGGTATTCTTTGTATTTTTTTGTAAAAAAAATTTTGGGAAAAAAATTTTCAAAAAATTAATTATCAGATTTGAGATATCAAGTAAAAACCATACTTTCAAATATAAGTATTTTTATGGAAATAAATGAGGTATTACACCTAAATTAAAAAAAAAAAAAGTATTTTGAAATCTCTTGATGAAAAAATTTTTGAAAAAAAAAATTAGATCTTAATTCCATAATGGTTGTTAAATACAACCAATTGCAAAATTTTCAAATATTAGTACTTTCATGGAATTAAAGGAAGTATTACACAAAAAAAAAAAAAAAAAATATTACAGATTTTTTAATTTTTTTAATTTTGAGAAAAAAATTTTGAAAAAGTTAAGTTTCAGGTCCAAAAAATTACTATAAACGATATTTCTAAAACTAGTACTCTCATAGAAATCAATTAGGTACTACATTCAAAAATAAAAAAAAATTAAGTTTTTTTCGTATTTTTTGGTGAAAAAAATTTTGAGAAAAAAATTTTCAAAAAATTAGTTATCAGATTCGAGATATCGAGTAAAAATCGTACTTTCAAATATAAGTACTTTCATGGAAATAAATGAGGTATTACATCCAAATTAAAAAAAAAAAAAAGTAGTTTGAGATTTTTTGATGAAAAAATTTTTGAAAAAAAAATTAGGTCTTAATTCCATAATGGTTGTGAAATTTCACCGGTTACATACACACACACACACACACACACACATACAGACTTTTTTTAAAAACCGATTTTTTAGCTTCCTGAGGTCCCAAAACGTGCTTATATGCCAAAAAATCAAAAATCAAAATTTCATCTATCACAAAGGTTCCTCTATGAGGAACCAAAAAAATCACAGCTGCTTATTGTAGAATATATAATTATAATAAAGACATTAAGCCGTGATACACACTTATGTATACAAGTATATACTATCTGATACTTATATAATATTAATTAACATATTATAGAAATTTAGTCTAGTGCTAAGCTACAAAGATAATGTTTTTATTAATATAAAATGGGTGCATAATTTTCTATTAAATTGTGAAAAAAGGTTTATTTATAAATAAAAAATAAATGCAAAATAAAAATTTGTTACTACTTTCAATTGGAAATATTTTTTTTCCCAAAATTTTTGCCACCAAAAAATACAAAAAACACCAATTTTTTTTTTATTTTCGGAGGTTGTACGGTATAGGAGCCGGTTTTCGATCAGAAGTCACTTTCTTATACCTAGCTGTATCTTTATTTGTTGAAAAATATACTTTAAAATAAATATTTGGAGTTAAATATTGTTGCATTTGATCAGGGAAATCCTATATTTTACTATCCCAATTAAAAAAATGTCAAATTTATTGATGGATAATTTATAATTTACATTTATTACAAGTGTGCAAGATAAGGTAATTTCGATAATGCAAATTCTATTTTTGATAATAGTATCATTTTGATCGAATTAATTTTCTATAATTTGAAAATCGCTAAAACTAAGTTAAAATCGTGCGCGTTTAAATAGAATTCTGATAGGTATAACTATACCTATTTCTTAACTCCCTCTCCACTTGTTTTTTCTTGTTTTTTTAATATAAAATACCTATAATAAGAATAAAATATAGTAAACAATAGATGAACTACACACTTGTATAAGCATGTATTTTAAACCTTTATTTATTAAAATTTGCTTTTTAATTTTAATTAACGAAAGATAATAGTTGATATAATGTTTTTAAAACTCAAAGAAACAAAATAGGCGCCTTATGTAAGCAACCTGCTGTATATGTTCAGTTTGCGCGCGACTTTATTAGGGGTCGTTTACCTGTTTAATTATTTGTGTATTTAAAAGTAAAAACGACATAAATTTTATGAAAAAAGTGTTGAAATATAGTTTTTATATATTTTTAATATTAAAATAAAGGTTTTTTTTCATTTCAAAGCGTATATACGTAATTTTTATTAAAATCAAAGCATTTACGAGCATTTATTGTGTTATAAACAAAGTGATACATAAGTATATAAGTACTTTAAATTGTATTTATGTGTGTTAGATTGTTAAATATTCTATTAATTATTATAAAATATAGTATAAATAATGTAATTATGACAAATTTAGTGTATTACTATTAAATAAATATCGTTTAAATTAAAAAAAGTGTAATTAAATTGAAAATATCGAAAATACCCATACGTGTATAAAAGTTTGGATTCGATTATCGATATACCTATTTAAAATAAATTTGCAATAAATAAGTGAATATAACCCTTTCCCTTCATTTATTAAAGCATCACAACGTAATTAAAAGCATTTTTAGTATTCGGCATAGAGTAGGTATCCCTAAAACTCGATTTTAATAACACACGAGATTTGGTGAAAACGATGAGAAAAATCTCCTAAGGTTGTACAAGAGAGCATTTTTCTTATTTTTTTTATTAATTTAAGTTGTTTTTTAATATCGGTAACGTAGAAATTAGTGACTTAGGGTTTGTAGTTTCATAAGAAAATTCGGTTTTAGATAAATGATACATGTTTTTTAATATAAATGCTAATTTGTGTGTATTTGATCGAAAGCCATTACGTTCGAAAACTGGCTCCTATACGGTATTTAACTTTTTCTCTGAAAGTATAAATTCTTGTAACTTATCGTTTTTACTTGATTTCTCGGATCTGATACTTAATTAAAAAAATTTTTAATTTTTCTTATTTTTTTACATTTAAAAATAAGATTGTGTCACCTTATTTCTCAGATATGACACATGGTAAAAATGTTCAACTCATATATCTTTACTTACTTTACCTACTTTTGAAAAAGTATAATATTTTATGGGATTGACACTATATATTTTCCTTGCGAATTTTCTGTTATATTTTTTAAGGATACTTTTTCAAATTAGGCTAAAGAATTTATTGATATCTAGAATTAGCCTGGGATGCCTATTTTTTTTTAAATATATTTTTTCAAATAAGTCTAAAGAATTTATTGATATCTTGTATTAGCCTGGGATTCCTAAGATTTTTTCATACATTAGACATCTCAAATTTACATTACACCTTTTGTTGCTTTTTTTCTATCCCTGCCTGGTCTGTAAGCCAATATTTTCAATAAAAAAAATTATTTTTAAGTTTTAGCATTTTGATAATATTCATTATGCATAATTTAATTATTGCCTTACGGATCCGGCAGGGATAGAAAAAAAGCAACAAAAGGTGTAATGTAAATTTGAGATGTCTAATGTATGAAAAAATCTTAGGAATCCCAGGCTAATCCAAGATATCAATAAATTCTTTAGACTTATTTGAAAAAATATATTTAAAAAAAAATAGGCATCCCAGGCTAATTCTAGATATCAATAAATTCTTTAGCCTAATTTGAAAAAGTATCCTTAAAAAATATAACAGAAAATTCGCAAGGAAAATATATAGTGTCAATCCCATAAAATATTATACTTTTTCAAAAGTAGGTAAAGTAAGTAATTTACATATAGGTGCTAAAAAAATCTTCATTAAATCCATTATTTATTACTCCTAATAGCTCTATATTCCAGATGGCACCAATATTTGTTGAGTCTAAATTTATTCCTTCTCGAGATTTTGAATCATGTGGCACTGAATCAAATTGTTACAAAGATTTTTATTTCATTATTATTAAATACTTTTTACTTATGATTATGCAAGCTAAAAAACAATATAAATTTTTCCATATTATTTCCATAATATTGTTTTCGTTATTTTTAAATACACCAAAATTTACACACCCTAGTAAAATTTACCATAGAATTCAAATTATTTATCAGATTTTCATTTGATCACGTAACATAGCGGAAAATTAGAAAAATTGGCCATTGCCAAAAAAAGACTTAGAAAATTCTCCTAAATTAGTTTTACTCTCTTATAACTAAAAGTTCCTTCCATTTAATTTGGAAACTTTTGAGATAAAAAAATTTTGCTTAAAATTGCAAATTTTTTAAGTTTCAAACTTAAGTTTAGGTAAAACAAATATATATAAATATATATCAGATTTTTATTCCATGTACCAAATTAATAAATTAATAAGAGGATATCATTAAGAAATAAAAATTTCTTATTTCCTACATAGTACATCAATGGTATTTCACTCCAATACATTAAGCGAGATCATCAGTAAGAAACTCAATGTATCTTTCTTATATACTAAATCACAGCTTGAGTTGTCTTTGATTTCTTATATACTCTCTCAAAATCATTTCCCTTGCGATAAAGTATACTTGAAATCAATTTATATCATGGACCACTCTGTGGCAACAAATGTTATAGCTGAGTAAATTGTATTACATTCAAAGCACCAAATTCATGGCATTAGATGTGAATATGAATGTAATAACTGATCAATAATGCCCGTAAATCAAATTAAAACAAAACAAAATATATATAAATATATATCAGATTTTGATTCCATGTACCAAATTAACAAATTAATAAGAATATATCATTAAGAAATAAAAATTTCTTATTTCCTACATAGTACATCAATGGTATTTCACTCCGATACATTAAGCGAGATCATCAGTAAAAAACTTAATTCATCTTTCTTATATACCAAATCAAAGTTTGAGTAGTCTTTAATTTCTTATATACTCTCTCAAAATCATTTCCCTTGCGAAATAGTATACTTGAAATCAATTTATATCATGGACCACTCTGTGGCAACAAATGTTATAGCTGAGCAAATTGTATTACATTCAAATCACCAAATTCATGGCATTAGATGTGAATATGAATGTAATAACTAATCAATAATGCCCGTAAAGCAAATTAAAATAAAACAGTTATTAGATTACAGTTATTACATTCATATTCACATCTAATGCCATGAATTTGGTGCTTTGAATGTAATACAATTTACTCAGCTATAACATTTGTTGCCACAAAGTGGTCCATGATATAAATTGATTTCAAGTATACTTTCTCGCAAAAAAAATGATTTTGAGAGAGTATATAAGAAATCAAAGACAACTCAAGCTGTGATATGGTATACCAAATGAAACCAATTTCTTATATATAAGAAAGATACATTGAGTTTTTACTGATGATCTCGCTTAATGTATCGGAGTGAAATACCATTGATGCACTTTGTAGGAAATAAGAAATTTGTATTTCTTAATGATATACTTTTATTAGTTTATTAATTTGGTACATGGAATCAAAATCTGATATATATTTATATATATTTTGTTTTATTTTAATTTGCTTTACGGGCATTATTGATTAGTTATTACATTCATATTCACATCTAATGCCATGAATTTGGTGCTTTGAATGTAATACAATCTACTCAGCTATAACATTTGTTGCTACAGAGTGGTCCATGATATAAATTGATTTCAAGTATACTTTCTCGCAAGGGAAATGATTTTGAGAGAGTATATAAGAAATCAAAGACAACTCAAGCTGTGATTTGGTATATAAGAAAGATACATTGAGTTTCTTACTGATGATCTCGCTTAATGTATCGGAGTAAAATACCATTGATGTACTATGTAGGAAATAAGAAATTTTTATTTCTTAATGATATACTCTTATTAATTTATTAAGTTTAGGGTTAAAAATTACGAATTTCGAATTTTACCGCGAAATAAAACCTTGGGGTCAAAATATTTTTTTCTTTTTTTAAGTTTCTTATCCATTTTATGAGGAATTTTTTGTTTTTTTATTTTTTAGAACATGACTATAATTTGTTGTTTATTCGACGAATATTTGCTATTTGTTCGAGGAATTCCACGTTAATTAATTTATTAATATCATTCTCATGTTCAATAATTCTAGCAACAAATTGTCTTTTTGTTTGACCAACATAAGAGGTTAGTACCAACATCTCATCGGAAAAATATGAGACATTTATTTTTTCTCAAAGATTTTTTCTTAAAATCAAAAAAAAAAAATATATAAAACAAATAAACGCAATGTAGTACCGAGGTACTCCACCGGGTCAGGATTGTACTTTTTTTCAACGATTTTATTTTTTATGTTTAAACAATTTTTTTATGCGCAGTATGGAAAACTCTATTCGAAATCAGTTGTTTGAAGCTAATTTAAAAGTTCAGATCAAAATTTTAAGTCAAATCCGAGAAATTCGACAATTTTGGCCAAATAGTACCCAGGTACGCCACCGGGTACAAAAGCGTTAAAAAAAAAATTATTAAACAGTTGATTTGATGTACGACATTTGTCTCAGTATATGTAATATACGTTTTATGTATTTATAATATGTTAAATGTATTTGCGTATTTTTTTTTTTTTTTTTTTTTTTTTTTTTTTAAGGGAAATATGTGAATCTTGCATCAGCCATGGATTGTTTGCGGGCCTTAAAGACCCGCAAATTTCCATGACCGCCCAGTTGTACAAAGTGTACAACTGGGAGACTACCGGCGAACGCGGTCGCCAGCTACGCCCCAGATTCTTACTGAATAAACACACTTTAAACCCCCCGCGCTTGTTTGTCCCAAACCGGAACTCCCTTTTCAGGTATAACTTCAGTTTAGGACGCGCAGCCTAGGCAGCTGGCCGCTGCCTTCCCCCCTGCCCAGTGGCAGGAGAGGTCTCTACGATAGAAAGCCCTCCTCCTTCTTCTTCAACAAGGTGGTCCTTACGTACTCTGCTACTTTGTTCCAGTTTTCGGAACTCCGTAGCATTTCCGGGACCACCGTCTCCGGCCTCCATATCGGGAAGGGCGGGCGCCCCTCCGAGCAGCGCACACATTCGAAAAATGTGTGCTCTACTGTATCATCCACGCCCGGACAGTGCAAGCACTCCTTTGTTGCTACCTTATGCCAATGCTTCAACATGACACGGAAGTACCCGTGTCCAGTTAAGAACCGGGTAAGGTAGAAATCCACCTCCCCATGCTGTCGTCCCATCCATGCCTGCAGCTCTGAGATCAGTCTGCGCGTCCACAGGGCATTTTTCTCTTGGTTCTTTTTCCATCGTTTCTTCCATGCTTTCATAGAGTTGAAGCGGGCGCGAGTGGAAGCCACTTCGCGCTCATCTACGCTCTCGTAGATGAATTTCCGCTCCAACGCTAGCAGGTCAATGGGTATCACCGAAGCAACAACCTGGATCGCCTCTAGAGATACCGTGTGGTATCCGCAGGCGATCCTCATTGCCGCCTGCCTCTGTACCGACGATATTTTTCGTCTGTACTTGGCAGTTTCTGTGGTCTTCGCCCAGACTTCTGATCCGTAGAGCAGGACAGAGTTGACGACTGACATCAGGAGCCTCCGCTTCCCTGATTTGGGTCCCCCAATGTTGGCCATGAGCCTTGACAGGGAGGATGCGGCCGACGCTGCCTTTTCACACGACCTCTGAAATTGCTCCCAGAAGGTAAGCTTGTTATCAAGCTGAACTCCCAGGTATTTCACTGATTTTCTGGTTCGGATCGTGTGAGGGTTTCCGCCGTCGTCGATAATTACATCGAAGTCGGTGGGTACCCTTCGACGGGTCAGCAGTAGGATCTACGTTTTTGGGATCGCAAGCTGGAGCCCGTGATCGCCCATCCAGAGGTTGATCCGTCTATTGACTAGATTCAACCTCTGCTGGGTCACTTCCATGTCCCTGCCAGTTACGGTCAGGGCCACGTCGTCGGCGTACCCGATCAGGGAAACTCCTTCCGGGAGGTGGACGCGCAACAAGCCATCGTAAAAGGCATTCCACAGGTCCGGTCCGAGAACCGAACCTTGCGCGATGCCTGCACTCAAAACCCTTTCACGCCTTCCATCCAGCGTGTCGTAGAGCAGTCTCCGGTCCCGCAGGTAATCCTTTAGTACGCTACCCAGATACCTGGGTATCCGGAAATCGTACTCGAGGGACCGGATCATGTCATCCAACCTGGCCGAGTTGAAAGCGTTTTTGACGTCCAGCGTTACCAGAAGGACGTCCTTGCGAATTGCAGGCCGCTTTTCCCTCTCAGCCTCGACGGTATCTACGACACGCCAAATGGCGTCTATCGTGGAATGCCCTTCACGAAAACCACGCTGTTCCTCAGAGAGACCACCACCTTCCTCGATTGCCCTTCTGAGCCTTGCCCGGAGCAAGCTCTCCATCACCTTACCAATGGTATTTAACATACACAAAGGTCTGTAAGATGATGGAGAGTCCGGGGCTCCCCCCTTGCCCTTGTTCAAGAGCGCGAGACGTGCCACCTTCCACTGCTTTGGGAATACTCCAGCCACCAAAAAAGCATTGAACATGCTTAACAGGATACCAGGGATTACTTTGACCGCTCTTTTGAGCACTTCCGCTGGTATCCCGTCCGGCCCCGGCGCCTTGCTATTTTTCATGGCCTTTATGGCCTTGACCATCTCACCTTCGCTGAACAGCGGCACTTCCTCCCTGGGCATCACCTCAACCGGGTTTTCCCGGATGGGCCTTTCAGGGAAGAGAGCACCGACGATCCGTTCAGTCGACGCCGCGTCCATCATGTTGCCGGACCCCCGGTTCAATTTGCCCATTACGACTTTGTAACCTAGGCCCCAGGGGTCCTTGTTTACATCTTCGCGTAATGAACGCAGACATCGAGCCTTGCTTTGACGGATGGCCTTGGCCAGTCGGTGTTTGGCGTCCTTATGTTCCTGAGAAAGAACGGCGGCCTCAGGTCTGTCCCGTGCTCTTTGCGCCTTTCGTCGTGTCCTGTGGCATTCCTTCCGGAGCTCAGCTATTTCGGGAGTCCACCAGTACACTGGCTTTCTCCCTTTCCAGGGCCTGCGGCGAGGCATCGAGGCATCACAAGCCCCGCATAATAGAGACGTTACTTTCTTAACTAAGATTTCAGCCTCATGGGGACTTATGGCCCCTCCATGCCAAACGGGGATGGACGCTGACTCGATTCGAAGATACTCTTCGAATCTGTCTTCGTCCATTTTTGGGACGTTCCAACCCAAGGGGCGCCTCCTGTACGGAGGTCGTTGTGAGGTTCCTTCCAATACCCGGAAGGCGATGTAATGATGATCACTACCATTGTATTGATCATCCATCACCCTCCAGTCGCCTATTCGCCCGGACGCAGCTTCTGTAGCGAAGGTTATGTCCGGGATAGAGACACCCCAACCCGGCCTCTTGTAGGTGGGCCTGTTGCCTCTATTCTGGACCACTAGTTTGCACCTAGTGGCCATTTCGAGCACCATTCGTCCCCTGGGGTTAGTCGTTGGCATCCCCCATTCCAGAGCCCTGGCGTTGAAGTCTTCACCAAGGATCACGCCACCAGTCGCCGTCCGGACCGTGCTCTCGATGCTGGCCAGCTTTGTAGCCAGCTCTGCCGAGTTGTCGTTTGGGGAGAGATAGCAACTTATGTAAGTTATCTCCCCGCACTTGGCATAGACGTGGCAATTCCCTTTCCCTTGTTGGGTTAGAGACGTTTGGGTTCTGCTTCGAATCCATATGGCGCAGCAGCCAGTGTCATCGGAAAGCCAGTACTTGTGGTTCATGTTGTAATATTGCTCGCTTAGTAAGAGGATATTTGCATCCTCTTCGCGAGCAATTTGATCCAACAATGCACCAGCTTTCCGTGCGTGTCGCATGTTCCCTTGGAGAACCTTGATCATTTCCGATGACACCTGCTTTTTGCCACAGCTAGAGCCTCCCTGTAACTGGGGCAGTTTCCCTCTCCAGGATAGTGCTCCGTGGAGCACTTATCCTTTCTGGTCTTGCAGAGGAAGCACTCAGGCTTATCCTTGCTGCACTCTGTCCTCTTATGGCCATCTTCGCCACACTTTAAGCACGCCTTACTTCTGTCTGGGCCTTTGCAGACATATTGGCTATGTCCATAGCCCAGACATTTGTAGCAGCGCCTCACGTCTGCACGGAGGCGCACTCTACTCGATGCCCAGCCGATCTGGATTTTGTTCTTTTTGGCCAGGCGTAGAGCATCGGCCTCAAGAAGGTCCACCACGGCCATCTGGCTTGTTGTGCCTTTGGTTTTGAAAATGGACACCTGGAATAGGTTTCCATTTTCGACACCTATGGCCTTGGCAACAGCTGCCTGAATCTCCTGTTCTTTCGTGACCCCATCCAAATCTCGAATTTCGAGTTTTAGTGTCGGGATCAAGTCACGAACATTCGACTCAGGGCCCGTGACCGACTTCACCGCTTCTTCAAGTTTTTGTCGGTCCTCGATGGCCTCCAACTCAATAAGGACGCTGCCGTTTTGAGTTTTCCTGATGCGGTGGACCTTCGCGCCAGATTCTTCGAGGTTAACGTTTCTTTTTAAATCAAGAAGCGTTTCCTCGTAGGATTTGCCCGCCGCTGGGGTAATTTGGAAGGCTTCTTTCCTTTTCTTATACCTGCGCCTTGCCACCTTGGAAGGTACTTTACCTTTTTCTGCAGGTTCCTTTGTTGGCTGGGGCTTTTTGGCCCTGGGCTTTTTCTTCTTCTTACCCTTTACCAGCCAATTTTCCTCCTTGCCCAGTAGCTTCTTAGGTACCTGATTTTGCTGCTCTTGTCCGTCATGTATTTGCGTATTACAGCGCCTATATTGTATTACCGTGGGCGAGAGTCAGTTCACTATTAGGCGTCGCAACGAGCACGCACAATAAACACACTAGTTGATATTAATGGCTGTTGTTTAATTATTTGCCTACTTCCTTAATAATCCATCTAATTTTGGAACATCTGGTCCCATCGAGCGGATTTTATTCTAAAAGTGCGGCAAGCGACTCAACAAATAATATTTTTTATTTATTTTTTTGATAAAAAAAAAGGTTTTTTCTGTGCGTGTGTCTCCTACATATTGTGCACGTGCAAGTATTTTTCTGTATCATTTTGTGTTAAATAGAATTTTTATTTTTTGGAACTAACCGTCGCCTAATCGTCAAAAAATTGAAATTTGGAAATTTTTTTTTAATCGTCCATAAGTAAAGTCATCGTCTGATCGTCAAAACATTTTTTAACTTGGAATAATTGTCTGCACAAGGTTGTCATTACAACGTCAAAAAATTCTTCGAAATTAAAAAAGTCATTCTGGAGGGGTCGCAATAGCTTTATTGGTCAGCCATTTTTTTTTCTGTGCAGCCCTGGTTCAATGATTCTGGATGAAGGCTTGTCTACTCTTTTTATTTATTTCGAAGTCTTTAAATTCTTTTATAGTACAATGATTTCTAAATTTTAAAAATTTTTTATTGTATAATTATTTCAAATTTTTTAATCTGTTGCTCAATTGTTGATTTCGCTTTAAATTCAAAAGGATTCTTATCTACTACTGTAATTATCTGGCGTCTCAATTCCATTTATTGTATCAATTAAATTTTGCACTCTTATAGCTATATTTTTTTAATTACTCTGACTTCTTGTTCTTTTATTTATTATTATTATATTATAATCTTTTTTAAATTTTCTTTCAATTAAATTTTCTTTAGTAATTATTTTAAATAATATAATAGTAAACATTACTGATATAATAATGCGTCAATTACAGTTAAAGCCTAGAATTGTAAATTCTATGTGCGTTTTGAATTAGAAGGTGAAAATATGAATGTTAGCTCTTGTAAAGCGCGTTTAGAAATTTTGAAAGAAACTTGGTCTAAACTTGGCCTACCTAGGATGGAACTACCTGAATTTGATGGTATGTTTCAGAATTGGGAGTCTTTTAGGGACATCTTTATTTATTCGGTTTTAAGTAAGGAAAATATGTCCAACGTAACAAAGCTACTCCACCTTTGTAAATGTCTAAAAGGTGACGCAGCAAATTTATTTCAGAGCTACTCTAGATCAAAATTTTGATATTGTCTGGAGCAAATTAAAAGACAGATATGAAGTAAAAAAACGTTTAGTTTTTTCTCATGTCTCTTCTAGTTTCTCACTAAAATACATTAGTACGCCTTCAGCCATATAACTTAAAGATGAGGTTAATACTCCAATTTCAGCTCTGAAAATTCTAAAACGGTCTATCGAATTCTGGGATGATCTATTAGTTTACCATATCGTCTTGTTATTAGATGTAGAAACAAAAAAGCAATGGGAACTATTTTATAATAATCAAAATAACAATAATACCTATTTCACTTTTTTTTTGAGTAGGAAGTGGAGAAATGCGTTACGCATACTGTTCAGTATCCAAACTGACATAAATATTTACCCATGTAGGCCTATAAATATATTATATATAATTTACATAATTTGTTGGGGACATAAGTCAGATCACTCATGACATGGTTACTATTTATATCCAATCTTTATTATTTTTAAAATATTGTAAGTTATATATTTTTTCATTTACCTATTTATATTTACTCATCAGATTTTCAATCTGACACTATTATTTATAGAATTGAAGAGGCAGTCATGTTACTCCGAAACGTCTAAATTATATCAACAATAAAAAAATTATTTTCTTTAAATAAATTGTTTTATTTATTTATTCATAAGTAACTATAAAGCGTACGTTTTTTTTTAGTTTACTTCTTTCTTGGCAACGTGCATGTATTTGTAATTCTACTAGTATTTAAAAACAGTATAACCATTACTAAATTTTAAGTAAGATTAGTGGATAAAGAAATAATGCTTGCAGTTCCCCGATGGCAATAGAGCTGCTAATTAGTGGGGTCCTTTGGATAAGTCCCGTGTCATTACATGTGGCTATAAGTTTTGCTTTTTTTTGATAAAAGTACACTTTCGTCGGTAGACCATTGGTACAATCAAGTGTAATCGAGGGCTTTCGAAAGTGTTAGGACGATAATATGATTATAATTTCTATTCATTACTTTTACTAATATATTTTAAACCTTAAGTGGCTGTAAACGATATTATTCTAAATTTTGAGGTTATTAAGGTGTGAAGCGGAAATAAAATCGTCGCTCAGGAATTTCAAACTATCGTTAAAAATTTCTTAAGTTTTTTATAAAATAAATAATTTAAAACAAAATTAAATTAGAAGATCTGCCAAACATGCATAAAACATTAAAATGCGTATAAACATGCATAAAAATTAAAATTTTTTTTGCCCTCCCGGGCGTAAAACTCGTGCGTAAAGAATTTTCTGAACTCGTTCTACGCCTAGGGGGGCAAAAAATAGTGTAAGCACCATGGGCGAAATAATTTAGAACGAGAATTTAATTTATTTAGAATTTACAACGAAATACTTTAGACACGAGCGTGAACACAAATCACTCGTGCCCGGCTTCGCCGAGCACTCGTGCCAGTGCTCACGCTAGTGCCGAAACTTTTACGCCCTTGATACTTAATTTACTATTATATAATGATCACTTTTGGTGTTGGTACACTTTTCATATCCAAAAAAGTAGTAAATAGAAATATCTACGGTAACTGCAGCATAAAGGGGGTTAACATAAAATAAAATAAAAGCCTAATATTCGTAGTTTTAAGAGCCTACCCGCCTATTTCGATCTTCCGTACAAGGGATCCTGAGAGCCCTTTGTACTTCAGATACTTAAACTATCCCAGCAGGGATCAGATGAAATCTCGATGATCTCGAAGAGACACCTTAATACATACAAATAAGTATACAGTGCTTTTCTCAGATATCTTTCTGGTAATAAATCAATTTTTTTTTTATTTATTTAGGATTTTTAGGGTATTTCTATAGATTCTCAAAATATTCAATTTTTTTTTTTTTTTTTAAACAAAGAAAAAAATAAAACAATAGAATCAGGTATTTTTTTTTTAATTATTATTTTTTTATTTTTGGATTTTTTAACTTTTTTCAAATTTTATTAAAACATGAGTGCAAAAATTATTGACAAAAAAAAATGAATTCGAACAAAATTTGAATGAAAAAAATCGGTCAATATTTACTCGTTGAAATTAAAATTAAATAAGACAATCAAATTGAGTAGTATTTATCTATTTTAAATAATATTGAAAATTTATAATTTGATATGCAAAAATGAGCGCTAATTTATGTGATAAAATTTATCGATTATTTTTTGTCTAATTTAAATGATCATCAAAATCAAAAAAAAATGGACTCTAAATTGGCCATATAATCGAAAAAAATGGCAAATTTTTTTTAATAAAAAAAAAGTTTGAGGCTGCCCAAGGGGGTTTTTAGGTGCGCTTAACCTGAATTTTAGACCCAAATTTTAAAATTCAGATTAGCGGACTCAAAAGTCGCCAAATTTTCGAAAAAATGGCATATTTTTTTAACAAAAAAAAAGTTTTAGGCCGCATACGGTAGTTTTCGGTTGCGATTAACCTGAATCTGAGACCCAAATTTTAAAATTCAGATTAGTGGACTCAAAATTTACCACATTTTAAAAATAAATTGCGAATTTTTTTTACATAAAAAAGAGTATTATGCTGCAGAAGGGGGTTTTCGGGTGCGCTAAACCTGATTCTGAGACCCAAATTTTGAAATTCAGAAAAGCGGACTCAAAATTCGCCAAAATTTCGAAAAAATTGCAAATTTTCTCTAAAAGAAAAAAAAAAGTTTTTTATTGTACTATAGGGTTTTTAGGTGCACTCAGCCTAAATTTGTAACCCTAAATTAAAAATTCTTAAACTTATAATTGGCCAAATTTATAAGAAATGGCAAAATTTTACGCAAATAAAAATCATTAGTTATATGCTAAATATCTTTTTTCTATTTAATATTAATTGCTTGATCTCAATTATAAATCTATTCTTGATCAATATTTTTTCTTATCTGAAATGCTGCTACAGATTTTGAGCATTTAATTAAATGTAGTTAAATTATCGTGTCCCTTTTATTATTTCTAATTGTACAATTACAATAAAAATCTCTTTTAATAATTAAAAAAAAACAAAGATTGTTTTTACCTTCAAAATTTGTTTAAATTGTATTTAATACTTATATTTATTAATTTTTTTTTATAATCATCTATTTCTTAAAACTTTGAATTTTGTGCTAGATTAAATTTTTTGTATCATTTGTTATTTTTTACTAAAAAATTAAATAATAAAAATTAAGGAAAACAAAAATTATCAATACAAAAGTAATTGTCTAGACAGTAGGAAAATCCTTTAAATTAAAGAATTGATTAAGTGCGCTTCTTTGACCATTATAAACGATAACTGAATTATTATCTTATCTATTGTATTTAGGTATATTAGATTAGATAAAATTATTTTTTTAATTACGCTGAGATTAATTATTTCTAAAAAAAAAAAAAATCAGTTCATTTATACGTGGTTTCTTTTAGTGAAATAATCTACTTTTAATTATCCAAAATTTTATTGAACGAATTTCAATTTTTCGTTTTATACTTAAAAAAAACAGCTATTTTTTTTACGCGTTTATTATAAAGTGTTTAAAATGCCGCAAGACAAATATTCTAAGCAAGAGCGAATTTTTATGCTAAAAAAATACATTCGAACTGAAAGTATTGTGCAAACTCAAGCAGCATTTCTCGTTCAATTTCCAAACTGAGAGGCAGCTCCTACTGCTCCTACAATAAGAAAGGTCCTCGCGGATTTTTATATAAACGGATGTGTAAATAAAGAACATCGGAAAATTGAGTATCCTTCTCGACAGTTGTCATATGATAAAAAAGTTCAAATATGTTGTTCTGTTGAAAATCAAAAACGCCAATGTCTCGAAAAAATTGCGCGGGAAGTTGAAGTTTCAGTCTCAAGTGTTTGGAGAACTTTAAAAGCTGAAAAATATAAGGCATACAAGTTGCGTGCGTTACAAGAACTTAGAAATGACGATCCATTTAGACTTCTAACTTTTTGTGAACAATTGATTGAATTAATTAGAGTTGGAATTTTAGTGCCTCGGAATTTGTGCGTCACATATGAATGCACAATTTACTTGAAAATTCAACCCAATGTACAAAATTGTAGGGAGTGGTCTAGAGTAAACCATCACCCTATGATTGACTGTAATACTCAATACCAACAGAAAATCAATGTTTGGGCCGGATTATATAAACAACAGGTAATAGGTCCATTTTTTATTCCTGAAAATTTAAATGGACAAGGATTTGCTGATCTTTTACATCAAAGTATTATACCTGCGTTATTAGCAATAGGAGTAGACGTAAGTTCATTTTTTTTAGAATGATTTTCAAATTATAAGTAGAAAATAATTTTTGCTGAAATCTGTAAAAAATAAATTTAAAGGGATAAACATTATTAAAAAATTATTTTCTCGCAAGTAAAATGATTTTTTATACTATGAATAGAAAATAATTTTTGCTGAAATCTGTAAAAAATAAATTTAAAGGGATAAACATTATTAAAAAATTATTTTCTCGCAAGTAAAATGATTTTTTATACTATGAATAGAAAATAATTTTTGCTGAAATCTGTAAAAAATAAATTTAAAGGGAAAGAATTATTAAAAAATTTTTTTCTCGCAAGTGAAATGATTTTTTTATACAATGAATAGAAAATAATTTTGCACTTAATCAGGATTATTTTTTTACTTCAAGTTATTTTATCACAAATAAAGAACCAATACTAAATTCTTTAACAGGAAAATACATGGTTTCAAATGGATGGAGCTTCCATCCACAATGGGGTGACAGGCTATTTAAATGGATTTTTCGGGAGACGATGGTTTGGTAGATACAGTCAACCTATTCCATGGCCAGCAAGATCACCGGATCTTAATCCAATGGATTTCTTTTATTGGGGCCATATAAAAAATGAACTTTACAAGTTGCCAGTAATGGAAAATATTCCAGAATTAATTCAAAATATATTAAATATTAGCGGACAGATAACTGCGGATGTAATCGAATGAGTTATGGCAGAATTCGAGGATAGATTAACTCATTGCACAGCCCAAGGAGGAAATCAATTCGAGCATATTTTAAAAACTGGAAGAAAAGCTCGAGAATATTTTGAGGTTGAACCTTTTGAGGATGATTTGTTACAAGAATTTATGGAAGCAGAAGAAAATTAAAAAAAATACTAAATTAGAATACTAAACATTCTTCTAATTAATTATTAAAAAAATTTAAATGTTTATAAATTTTAAAGAAGTTAAAAAATCAAGTGAAAAAAAATTAAAAAAAAAAACCTAATTCTACTGTCTAGACAATTTCTTTTGTGTTTATAATAATTTTATTTTAATAATTTTTTTATGGAAAAAATAATAATGATAAAAAAAATTAATATAAAATAACAAATTGATAAATAAATATTTTAAAATTTTAAAATTTGGGTCTCAGAATCAGGTTTAGCACAACTAAAAACCCCCTTATGCAAACATAAAACTTTTTTTTATTTAAAAAAAAATATGCCATTTTTTCGAAAATTTGGCGACTTTTGAATCCGCTAATCTGAATTTTAAAATTTGGGTCTCAGATTCAGGTTTAGCGCAACCGAAAAACCCCGTATGCAGCCTGAAACTTTTTTTTTTTGTTAAAAAAATATCTTATTTTTTCGAAAATTTGGCGGCTTTTGAATCCGCTAATCTGAATTTTAAAATTTGGGTCTAAAATTCAGGTTTAGCGCACCTAAAAACCCCCTTGGGCAGCCTCAAACTTTTTTTTTATTAAAAAAAATTTGCCATTTTTTTCGATTATATGGCCAATTTAGAGTCCATTTTTTTTTGATTTTGATGATCATTTAAATTAGACAAAAAATAATCGATAAATTTTATCACATAAATTAGCGCTCATTTTTGCATATCAAATTATAAATTTTCAATATTATTTAAAATAGATAAATACTACTCAATTTGATTGTCTTATTTAATTTTAATTTCAACGAGTAAATATTGACCGATTTTTTTCATTCAAATTTTGTTCGAATTCATTTTTTTTTGTCAATAATTTTTGCACTCATGTTTTAATAAAATTTGAAAAAAGTTAAAAAATCCAAAAATAAAAAAATAATAATTAAAAAAAAAATACCTGATTCTATTGTTTTATTTTTCTCTTTGTTTAAAAAAAAAAAAAAAAATTGAATATTTTGAGAATCTATAGAAATACCCTAAAAATCCTAAATAAATAAAAAAAAAATTGATTTATTACCAGAAAGATATCTGAGAAAAGCACTGTATATAAAGGCTGACCTTAGGACGTGGGTGATATTTTAAATATAAAATAACTTTTAAGATTATATCTATATTTATTGAATATCCTTGCAAATATATACAGGGGTATACTATTTGCAAGAGCGCCCTTGGTCAAGTGTGCCGAGCCGGTGAAATGTCCCCTCTTATATACCATTTCCCAGACACACACACTTGCACAAAGTTTTACTTGCAAAAAGTATTCCAGAACATTCCAGAAACTTCCAATGTATCTTAACGGCTTGGAAGTATCTTTTACATTTTTTATATATTTAAAATTACAAATATTTATTTATTCTTTTTAATTAATTTTTATAATATTTAATACTTTATTTTACATATAATTTTGTTTAATTAAAGAATACTTTTTATCCCTTAATTAAGGTTTATATTATATCATCTTATCTATTTTATTATAAATTTAATTATTAAGTATTTCGATAATGATTTATAAGAAATAATTATTTTTAATTATTTCTTAAATTTCTAAATTTAGTAAAAAGTCCCTATATCGTTAATTAAGGTATAAAAAGGGTTTTTTTATATTTTAACTTTATATATTTATAATATTTAAATTAATCCTAATTTTTATTTACAACTATATACATATTATTCTAAAAACTATTTACAAATTATTTACAACCCTTTAGTGAATACAAGTAACCCTTTATAAAAGTTATTTCATTTTTTAATATTATTATTTGAATTAAGCAGTTACTTGCATCCCCGTAAGGTACAGCCCTCTGGATTATCATATATTACATATTAATAAATCCATGATGGCTATTATATACATATATACAATATCGATACACGCGTTATACCGCCATGTTATATCATACCGTTTTGATACAGTTTTGACTGTTCCTTTATTTTCTTATAAGATTTTACATATATTATATTTATTTCTTATGACACCTACACCTGGGATGTTACACTACCAAGGGATTTTTGAAATTTATTTGTATAAAACAGAGTTTTGCTTTATAGAATTTTAATATCTAGTTTTGCTTATTAAAGGCAATTACTTTTTTAATGATTGTAAATAATCATCTAATTGCACATGAATTAGATATAATATATTTTTAAATAATGAAAAAGCATGCACTTAATTTCACTAAAACTTATGCAAGCAAATTACCACAAAATTATTTATGGCAACTATTTTTAATTTTTGAGAAATCTTTTCTTTATTATTTCAACGATTTATATTTGAGTAATTCCTAGTAAAATTTTACAATAAATGGAACTTTGAACAAATTAAAAGTAAAAAAATAAAATTAAATGAGTAATTCTTAGTGAATCTTTACAAATAGAAAGGTAAAAGTCGGGGATTTGAAAAAAAGCCAATTGGGTTAGATTCGCTACACGGTAATATGGTATCATACAGGGTGACAATCGATCGGGTCATCAATAGATTGGTAGGGGGTGGAAATAATATTTACAGAAATTTTTTATGGGATTTTTCATAGTTTTTGGTTCTCTTTCACGTGTATTAGTCAGATTAGAAAAAAAAAAAATTTAATCGGTGAAAATCAAAAAATTTTTCGAAAAAACCATGTAATGGACTTTTAATGATTATTTTCGGATTCTCTCAGTTAAAATACATACAACTTGAAAAGCTCGCTTAAAACAATCCCCTAATTTATTAAATATATTAAGTTAAAAAACGTTATTTTTAAATCGGATTAAATATTCCTTCCATTTTGGATTAAATATCGAAACTAGCTTCAGGTTAAAAAAAAAAAGTATCCCGCGAAATGTTTTTCATATAACCAATAAGTAAATATAAGCAAAATAAACACGTGTTTATGTTGTGTGAAAAAAATAACAAAAATTTATAACCTAAAGGCTACTGCCGGATAAATATAGTGATTTGGCCCCCCTCTCCAATCTCAAAACAATTATTTGTATCCGAAAAGTATTATAAAAACTTGCCGATCGCCGTTGGAATTAGCTTCCTAGCCCATATTAGGCGCCCTTAAACCTTAAAAACCTTAAAAATCGTGTTTTTTGCGTTTTTTTTTGTTTCTCCGCACTGTGTTGAGCTATTAATCTATAACTTGCATAGAAAAAAAGGGCACCGAGTGTATTTCGAATTTTCATTGGTTTAAGACCCTTAAGACCATTTTAAGACCCCGAAAATTTATTTTCAATTTTCGAAAAATTGGTTTTTTGAGCATAAAATAAAATAAACAGCGTTAAATTTCTTCAAACTGACCTAAAAAGTTGAAAAAAAGTATATTTTACTGATAAAAGTCTTGTCCTGGAGGGGGAGCTTATCTCCACACCTTCAAAACTCAAAAAACGCGTTTTTTTGTCTCTACACGATTAAAATACAATAGAATTGCAAAAATTCGTTTTGGAACCTCCCTTAATCTTTTTTAGCATCTATTTTTACGTTTTAACTAAAATATATTTCATTAATTATTGTTTTAAGACTCTTATGACCACTTAAGACCACCTTAAGAGCCCAAAAATTGATTTTACATTTTCGAAAAATCAGTTTTTTTTTAAATTAAAAAACTACACCTGCCTTTAATTCTTTCAAATTGGACTAAAATAGCAAAGAAAATTATTTTTTAACGATATCAGTCTTGTACTGGAGGGGAAGCTCATCCCCACCCCTTCAAACCTCAAAAAACGCGTTTCTTTGCCCCTGCACGATTAACCCATTAATTCCTAAGAAGAAACTGCATTTGACAGAGCTGTAAAACCTATTCCATTTAGAGCATTTGACTCAAGTTAGTAAAATAAAACAAAAAAAAATTTTAAAATGGCGGACATTTATAAGTGGCGGACCAATATGGTGGTCAGAAAAAATTAAATTCTGATATTTTTTGATAAAAATTTGTGTAAATGATATTATTTGGGTGCTAATTACGAATATATAGCTATTTTTCAAAAATTTTTAAATGGCGGAACCAATATGGCCGTTGAAAAACTCGAATATATAAATTATATAGCCATTAAACCGGTTTCATTTAGGGCATTTAAACTTTATATGTGAAAAAATAAATTTTTTTCGAAAAAAATTCAAAATGGGGGATCAATATTGCAGACACGAAAAACTAAATTTCGTTATTTTTTGGTCAAAATTTTTGTACAGGGTATTTTTGGGATACTCATTAGGAAGGTCTATCTATGTTTTAAATACTCAAAATGGCGGGTCTAATGTGGCTACTGAAAAATACAAAATTTCAAGATTTTTGACTATTTTGAGCCTAAGAAGAAACTGTAAATAGTATAACCGTAAAACCTGTTTTATTTAGGGTATTTAAACATGTTATATGAAAAAATGAAAATTATTTATTAAAATTCAAAACGGCAGATCAATATGGTGGATACAGAAGAAACTTACATTTATTCTTCTTAGGCTCACCATTTTGAGTTTTTGAAAAATAGATAGATAAATAAATATTTTTTCACATAACATGTTTAAATGCCCTAAATGAAACCGGTTTAATGGTTATATAACTTATAGTTTCTGCTCAGGCTCAAAATTGTCAAAAATCTCGAAATTTCGAGTTTTTCAACGGCCATATTGGTTCCGCCATTTAAAAAATTTTTGAAAAATAACTATATATTCGTAATTAGCACCCAAAAAATATCATTTACACAAATTATCATCAAAAAATATCAGAATTCAATTTTTTCTGACCACCATATTGGTCCGCCACTTATAAATGTCCGCCATTTTGAAATTTTTTTTTGTTTTATTTTACTAATTTGAGCCAAATGCTCTAAATGGAATAGGTTTTACAGCTCTGTCAAATGCAGTTTCTTCTTAGGTATTAATGGGTTAATCGTGTAGGGGCAAAGAAACGCTTTTTTTGAGGTTTGAAGGGGTGGGGATGAGCTCCCCCTCTAGTACAAGACTGATATCGTTAAAAAATAATTTTCTTTGCTATTTTAGTCCAATTTGAAAGAATTAAAGGCATGTGTAGTTTTTTAATTTAAAAAAAAACTGATTTTTCGAAAATGTAAAATCAATGTTTGGGCTCTTAAGGTGGTCTTAAGTGGTCATAAGGGTCTTAAAACAATAATTAATGAAATATATTTTAGTTAAAACGTAAAAATAGATGCTCAAAAAGATTAAGGGAGGTTCCAAAACGAATTTTTGCAATTCTATTGCATTTTAATCGTGTAGTGACAAAAAAACGCGTTTTTTGAAATGTAAAGGTGTGGAGATAAGCTCCCCCTCCAGGACAAGAATTATATCAGTAAAATATACTTTTTTTCAACATTTTAGGTCAGTTTGAAGCAATTTAACGCTGGTTTTTTTTTATGCTCAAAAAACTGATCTTTTTCCTATGCAACTTTCAGATTAATAGCTCAACACAGTGCGGATAAACAAAAAAAAACGCAAAAAACACGATTTTTAAGGTTTTTTAAGGTTTAAGGGCGCTTAATATGGGCTAGCAAGCTGATTCCAACGGCGATCGGCTAGTTTTTATAATATTTTTCGGATACAAATAAGTGTTTTGAGATTGGGGAGGGGGGCCAAATCACTATATTTATCCTGCAATAGCCTTTATAACCTAAATTCTAACTATTCATAAAAAAAAACGCTGCCAAGTAATTGGCACTATGGTTTCTCATTAGTAATAACAAAATGTTCTTAATGGTCTATTTTACCTAACAAAGTATAATGTCATAATTACACAAGCTATAGGAATAATTAAATAATTTTAGCTAGTAAAAACGTTAATTCTAGATATTCGTACTTTCATAGATAAATTTAGTACCACTTCCAGAGAGAAAAAAATTTATGGTGTTTATTTTAATTTATGTTGTTTTTTTTTGTAATTTTTTTATGTAAAAAATTTTTTAAAAAAATTAAAAAAAAAAATTCTTTTTAAATTACGTATTAGATAGAGACATCCTTTGTTAAGGATTTAAAATATGATAATTCTCGATATTCATAATTTCATAGAAAGAAATTAAGTACTAAGTCCTAAAAAATAAATAACTGCTTTTTTCTAATTTTTTTATGTAAAAATTTTTTTTTTTAAATTTTGAAAAATTAGGTATCGGATTGGAGATAACGAGTAACAATAATTCTAGATATTAGTACTTTCATGGAAAAAAATGAGGTACTACGTTTAAAAAAAATAAAAAATTATGGTGTTTTTTTAATTATTTTTTGCCCTCCCGGGCGTAAAACTCGTGTGTAAAGAATTTTCTGCACTCGTTTTACACCTAGGTGAGCAAAGAATAGTGTAAATACTTTAGACACTAGCGTGAACACATATCACTCGTGCCCGGCTTTACAAATGATAATTCTAGATATTCGTACTTTCATAGGAAGAAATTAAGTACTACGTCCTAAAATAAAAATAATTTTTGCGTTTTTTGTATTTTTTGGCGCTAAAAATTTTGAGAAAAAAATTTCAAAAACTTACACTCTTAAACCAAAACCACCAAATTTCCTTTAGCAAACCATCAGATGGCTAGACGGCGCTTTAAAAAACTCCGAAAGCGACTTCAGCGCTTTCTAATACTCCATTCTTAAATTTGGTGGTTTACAAATAACAAAAAAAAATTTTCGGTGTATTACAATACACAAAAGGTACATTTGGTGTATTACAAACATCTCTATGATTATCAGGTGGTTTATAAAAATCCAAATTAGTGTTTGGGAAATTAATAACCACCAACATAAATATTTGGAGTATTATAATATAATACAAATTAATATACTATATCAAGTATTTTATATAAATAAAAAAAAAGTTTATATTATAAAGTTTATATTATTATTATAACCCTTGGATGAACATTTTTCAAAAAAGACTTAGTTTAAACTTAGTTTAAACTAAGAAAGTTTAAACTAGGAAAGGGTTAAAAATGGCCAATTTCACCCTTCAGTTTGAGTTTTGACCTTTTTTCACACTATACCCCTGACTATATTATTTTGGAGTATTTTATTATAATATAAATTTTTTTTTTATTATTTTAATTTTCAAAGGGTCTAATCAGTTTTCGTGGGCGCTGATCTCATTAATTATGTCTTAAATTATATTCAACGGGTTCAAAGGTGTGAATTTGGCCATTTTCACCCCAAATACCCCAAAATATACATAAACCTATAAAAGACTTTATTTATAAATTAAATTAAATAATTAGGTTTTGTAGGTCGCAGATTTTAAAAATAATGTAAAAAATTACATTCAACAGGTTCTGAAGGGTGAAATTGGCCGTTTATAACCCTTTCCAACCCTTGGACAAAAATTTTTCCAAAATCAATTAGATTTTAATTTTCAAAGGGTCTAATCGGTTTTCGTGGGCGCTGATCTCATTAATTATGTCTTAAATTATATTTAACGGGTTCAAAGGTGTGAATTTGGCCATTTTCACCCCAAATACCCCAAAATATACATAAATCTAAAAAAAAAATTATTTTTAAATTCAATTGAATAATTAGGTTGTGTAGGTCGCAGATTTTAAAAATAATGTAAACAATTACATTCAACAGGTTCTGAAGGGTGAAATTGGCCATTTTAACCCTTTCCAAACCTTGATAATTAAATTTTAAAATTTGAACTGATGGCTCAGAAATCAGAAAAAAAGTTGCTCTATTTAAAATTAATTTATCGAAGTTATGTATAACAAAAAAGTCACAAAACAAGCCTTAAACTAACCTAACCTAAGTAAGTGATCTACAATGAAAAAACGACACGTCAAGCTTTACAATAGCGTAACCTAAGGAAGTAGGCTATAATAACAAACGACACGTCAAGCCTTAAACTAACGTAACCTAAGGAAATAGGCTATAATAAAAAAACGACACGTCAAGCCTTACACTAGCGTAACCTAAGAAAATAGGCTATGATAAGAAACGACACGTCATTACAGTAGCGTAACCTAAGGAAGTAGGCTATAATAAAAAACGACACGTCAAGCCTTAAACTAGCGTAACCTAAGAAAATAGGCTATAATAAGAAACGACACGTCAAACCTTACAGTAGCGTAACCTAAGGAAGTAGGCATTTATAAAAAAATAACACGTCAAGCCTTACACTAACGTAACCTAAGGAAATAGGCTATAATAAAAAACGACACGTCAAGCCTTACAGTTGCGTAACCTAAGGAAGTTGGCATTTATAAAAAAATAACACGTCAAGCCTTACACTAGCGTAACCTAAGGAAGTAGGCTATAATAAGAAGCGACACGTCAAGCCTTACAGTAGCGTACCCTAAGGAAGTAGGCATTTATAAAAAAATAACACGTTAAGCCTTACAGTAGCGTAACCTAAGGAAGTAGGCATTTATAAAAAAATAACACGTCAAGCCTTACACTAGCGTAACCTAAGGAAGTAGGCTATAATAAAAAACGAAACGTCAAGCCTTACACTAGCGTAACCTAAGGAAATAGGCTATAATAAAAAAACATACACGTCAAGCTTTACACTAGCGTAACCTAAGGAAGTAGGCTATTATAAAATAACGACATGTCAAGCCTTACACTAGCGTAACCTAAGGAAGTAGACTATAATAAAATTAGGACACGTCAAGCCTTACAGTAGCTTAACCCAAGGAAATAGGCTATAATAAAATAACTACACCTCAAGCCTTTCAGTAGCTTAACCCAAGGAAATAGGCTATAATAAAATAACGACACCTCAAGCCTTACACTAGCGTAAGCTAAGGAAGTAGGCTATATTAAAAAAACGACACGTCAAGCCTTACAGTAGCGTAACCTAAGGAAGTAGGCTATAATAAAATAACGACACGTCAAGCTTTACAGTAGCGTAACCTAAGGAAGTATAGTCTATATTAATAAAACAACACGTCAAGCCTTACACTAGCGTAACCTAAGGAAGTAGGCTACAATAAAAAACGACACGTCAAGCCTTACAGTAACGTAACCTAAGGAAGTAGGCTATAATAAAAAACGAAACGTCAAGCCTTACAGTAGCGTAACCTAAGGAGGTAGGCTATAATAAAAAACGACACGTCAAGCCTTACAGTAGCGTAACCTAAGGAAGTAGGCTATAATAAAAAACGAAACGTCAAGCCTTACAGTAGCGTAACCTAAGGAAGTAGGCTATAATAAAAAACGACACGTCAAGCCTTACAGTAGCGTAATCTAAGGAAGTAGGCTATAATAAAATAACGACACGTCAAGCCTTACAGTAGCGTAACCTAAGGAAGTAGGCTATACAAAAAATAACGGCACGTCAAGCCTTAAAGTAGCGTAACCTAAGGAAGTAGGCTACAATAAAAAACGACACGTCAAGCCTTACATTAGCGTAACCTAAGGAAGTAGGCTATAAAAAAAATAGCGACACGTCAAGCCTTACAGTAGCGTAACCTTAGGAAGTAGGCTATAATAAAAAACGACACGTCAAGCCTTACAGTAGCGTAACCTAAGAAAGTAGGCTATATTAAAATAATGACTCGTCAATCCTTACAGTAGCGTAACCTAAGGAAGTATAGTCTATATTAAAAAAACAACACGTCAAGCCATACACTACCCACCTGAAGATAAAGACGTCTTTTTTCACATCCTAAATTACGTCTTTTTTCACGTCCTAAATCACGTCTTTTTTTACTTCTTAAAACACGTCCGATTATGAGAATTTTGGACGTGAAAAAAGACGTCTTTTAACAATTTAAAAAATTTTTTGAAAAAGGCTTTAAAAAATATAAAAAATATTTTAATTAACTATAGCAAATTTAATTACTGAAATAAAAAATAAAATTCAATATTTAAAAAAAAATAAAAAAAAAAAAAATCAATACTACCGAGTTTTACCCAGGGCAGCGGCGAAACCACGTTTTTTCGAACAATGCGTCCATCAGGAATGAGATTAAACGAGCTCGGCCAAAACTCATCTAACGCATGGGTATAAATTATAATATATATACACCGTACACAAAATTTAAAAAACTTCACCTGCAATCTTCCTGGAACGAATATTCCATGTGAATGTTTTTTTGTAGGTGACGATGCATTTCCACTGTTGAAAACCCTCATGAAACCTTATAGTGAGCATTATTTGGAGGAGCCTAAGGCAATTTTTAATTACAGATTATCACGAGCTCGCAGAACAATTGAAAACACATTTAGGATATGGTCTGCACGTTGGCGTATTTTAAAAACAGCTATTGCTCTGCAAGTAGATACTGTTGATAATATTGTTTGAGCAACTATTGCTTTACATAATTTTTTAAGACATCGCGAATTGCTATTGAATCTTGTGGACGTTCTGTCCTATTGTCCTCCAAATTTTGTTGATCAGGAAGATGAATATGGGAATTTAATTCCAGGTTTATGGCGACATGAAGATAAACAATTGGCCGGTTTTGTTAATCCCAATGGACTAGTTGAAAATACTGCAACAAACATGAGAGAAAAACTAAAAAATTACTTTTTGACACCGGTTGGATAAGTACCATGGCAACTTGATATGGTCAGACCGCATATCAACTTGGCATAAAATTAATTGAAATATTTTAATATTTTCAACTAATGAATATTAATTAATATTTTTTCTTGTTAATACTAATATTCATTATTAAATAGTTTATTTATTTTATTTCACGAACATAATAAAACTTTATTTAATAAACAAGTCTATTTTTTTTAAGGCTTTAACTGAATAATAATTAATAAGTAGGTCAAAATAAAATTGTTAATTTTAACTTAAATTTTAACCTCGTACTTGTAAATAACTGTATTATTTATTTTTCAAACTTTAAAATCATTTCATACTAGATCTTAAACTAGGATGTTACTAGTCCAACAATAAGAACAAATTAAAATTTGATCCGATCTGATAATAATGAAGTATAGAAAAAAATTTTGTTGAAAATATTTTTGATATCAAAGAACCACCAATTGTCATTTTTTAATTTTTTAACAGTATTTTTTTTAAGCTATTATTTCACTGCATTAACCTTTTCTAAAATGGTTAGTATGAAATAAATAATTCTGCTGTATAAGCAACAAATTACTAAAGAAAAATTGAAAGTTTTATTTTGCAGAACAACTTTATTATTCACGATAATACAATTTTTTTTTTTTGATCAACAAACTTTGAATTTTAGAACGATAATACATGAAAAATTGGAGTTAGCCACTAATTATATCAGAAATATAATAAAATTTCAATATTAATAATATTTATAGCTTATAATTAGCTTATCAATGAACTTATCTTAAGTATTTGCATTTTTAAGTTTATTATTCATACATTTTATAATCTATGTTTCCAATTTTTTTCCCTTAACATTTCTAAAGATATAAAATATATATTCATTTATTTTTACTTTTTTTTACAAAAAATTTATAAAAATGATAAATATATAAATAAAATTATATTTATAATATCATGACTTGTTTAGTACATAAAGAAACAATAAAATATTATAAATTATTAATAAACGAACTTGATAACACTTATAAATTAAATTCTATAAATATTTTTAAATATTATACCTACACTTTTTTACAAACACTTAATATACTTAAATGCAAAATATAATTTATAAATAAAGGTTTGAATTAACTTCGTTAATATTTAATTTTAGCACAAATTTTTATAGGAAAAACGTATTATGTATTTATTAATTTATTTTTTTTTTTGATTATAAGTTTTTGAACGAATCAGCAAAAATAAAACTAAATAAAAAAAACTAATTCATAATTATATTATTTATTGCAGCAATTTTTTCTTTTTTTTTATCATCTGTAAATAATACTAGCATTTGGTACCAGAATTCAGAAGCAGCTCTAACGTCAGGATGTTTTTCTTCTTTTGGCATATTTTCGTCTTTGGTTGTATTTGAATTTTTACTATTTTTTAATCTGTCAACAATAGCCTCAGAAACATCTTTAAATTTATCTATGACAGAATTTAAATCTGATCTATTTTTACTTCTTAGGTCTGGCTTTTCATTTGCTTTTTCATCAAAACATGCTGATGCATAGGATAGAGATTTTTTATTAGATAAAATACTATCTATCTCATGAGAATTAATTTTTTTACCAAAATCTAATACATTTAGTACAAATGGAGGAGATATCTTATTTGAATGTGAAGGTATAGATGTTGTATTAATTGGTGTTGAATCATAAAAATTATTATCAATTTGAATTCTATCATTTGGAGTTGGTGGTGTACTGAGAACTGATAAAGACTTATTTATTGAGGAAACATTATTTATTGAAACATCTGCATTATTTGATGTTGTAACTGATGGTCCAGTTGTAGCATGGTTTAATGAGGATATTTCAGTAGATACTGCAGGTTTTAAATTAAAATTTCCTATACTTTTTGGTCGAGCAGACACTTCAACAACTTTTGGCAATATTAATGGTAATGAATTACGTCCGTTTCCAATGACAGGGTCATTATTTTCAGATTTTGAGGTTGCACAGTTTAAAGATAAAGTTAATGGTGGCAATGATTTGAAGGAAAAATTATCATTTGAACATTTAGTTGTTGGTGTTGATTGCAAAAAAACGGGACTTGCTGATGTTGGATCTGAGACACGGAAAGACACCCAAGATGTGTTATTTATACTTTGTAATGGCACATTTGTTTTTTCTATTGAACCATTATTCTGTAATCTAACATTATTGTTGAAGTTATTAATAAGACCTGAGTTCACTGGAATCGAGAAGTTTTTGCCAGAACTAGTACCCCTCAAACTTGATGGACATTGAATTTGTAGTACTCCGCATGCTTGCTGAGGAATATTGTCTGTGGTCCTAAGAAAAAAATAATTTATATTCATTTGAAATAATTTCCAAAATTTAAAGTAATTTCCAAAACATTTTTTTAAAACTGAACTTCAATGGAATGAACCATATATTTAAAAATATGCATTTAAAAAAAATCAAAAAATTTATGTTAAAATTGAATATATATATATTGTTTATAATTTTATCATTGGTAAATCAATTTAAAATATTGACAAGTTATCTTAAAGACATTTTGTTAAAAAAACAAAATTAAATAAATTTAATCTATTATCTAGATAGCCAATTGTTCTTAAAAATTAAAAAAAAAAGTATTAGTTTTACAAGTGGCACAAAAGAGGTAATATGAAGTTAAGATTTATTACTTTATAATGACTCCAGGCAAAGGGGGGGGGGGTATAAAATTTTTGTCCACCACCACATTTGGTCTTCTATTGGTTTTTTGGTTCACTGATGTATTAAATATCTTAAAATTTATTTTTATTGTATATTTATTTTTTTGGTATATTTTCGAAGAAATTTTAATGTTTCATTAAGAATTAAAAACCTTTCTAAATTTTTTTACAATATTAATAATAGAATAATTATTTTTAAACCTTTTACGGGTATTTTTGGCTAATTTAAGAGTAATTCTACAATTTCTCATAGAAAAGACACCTATTTTCATTATCAGAAACCCAAAAAGTCTATAGAAGACCAAATTGGGTTGTGGCCACAAAAATATATACTGTATTCACTGGAGTATATGTAATAAAGTGTAAAATTCAATACAAAAATTCTTTAAAAAACTTAAAGTAACTACAAAGAAAACTTACAGTTTGCAATTAACGTTCTTGTCTAAGAAACCCATAAGATCATAAAAAGCAAAACCAGGTCTTTTACCAGGTTGGCCCATTTCAGATCTGGTTTCTAATGCTCGTTTTTGTTTTTCTTTTCTACGGCATGCAAGTAAAAGTTTCCATTTGTGCTTACAATCAGAAGCTATAAACATGTTACGACAAATTAAAAAGTTATTTCAAATATTATGCTTAAGATTATAAATAAACAAAAACAAAGTTTGTTAAACTTACGTGAAGCTCTGAGTTTTTTTGCTATTTTCATCCATACTTGGTCTTTCAATTTAGTGTTTTTGTATTGTGCCAAAGTTGTATTATATAAAAAATCAACTTTCCCAACATGTTTTATTAGCTCCTCCACATTCAAAGTGTCACAAGTAAACTGGTAGATATTTTGTGAATCATCCATGCTATAATCATCCATGTTAAATTCACTCATGCTAAATTAATTAAATATATTATTAAAAACATAAACATATAACTGAAAAAAATTTAGAGGTTAGTTTTCCTACAAAATTTAACAGAAAAATATTATTTGTCAATTAAAAAAATTGCAAACATCCTATATTATTGTATACAAAATTAAAAAATTTATTTCTATTCTTTACAAACTTTTTTAAATTTATACTTTCATTATTAAATTTTTTTTTTAATGAAAATTTTCATTTTTTGGTTTAGACCTTCATTAAATTATTAAATTGAATTCTATTTATTAAAAATTAAAAAGCAATAGTTAGCTAATAATATTCAAAGTCAAAAAATTTAGTTAGGTTAGTTTTACTCTAAAATGCAAATAAAATTTTAATCATTAAAAGTATATAATTATTATTAATGCACTTAACTTCACAAATAAAAATATGTTCGTTCTATTAATTTAACTACTTATAGAATTACACTTACCTTTAAATTTATTTTAGTCAAATATTATTTTTCTCAAAACAAAATAAAATTAACATAAGCACATGTTCTTTTATTTCAATAGCAGAAGCGTGGAGAAATGCGCAAACGAACCGACGCGTACCGACAATACCGATGCGTGAATCGTAGAGAAGCCGTTGTTCGCGAACCGAACCCAAAGATTGACGCTTATAGGCTAAAAGCCAACAAACGTACCGAATGTGCGCACAGCATCTGTCGAGGCCTTTATAATATGCGCGTGGCCCACCCATTATAATTTGTCCTCCCGCCCCCATGTCCATAAATTAGTTTTTAATAATCATGTATATTAAAAGTTTTTAATTGATCCATAAGACCAGTTTATAATTGATTAATTGTGAAGTTTTTTAAATTTTGTGTACGGTGTATATCTATTATAATTTATACCCATGTGTTAGATGAGATTTGGCCGAGCTCGTTTAATCTCATTCCTGATGCACGCATTGTTCGAAAAAACGTGGGTTCGCAGTTGCCCTGGGTAAAACTCGGCAGTATTGATTTTTTTTTTTTTTATTTATTTTTAAATATTGAATTTTATTTTTTATTTGAGTAATTAAATTTGCTATAGTTAATTAAAATATATTTTATATTTTTTAAAGCCTTTTTTAAAAAATATTTTAAATTGTTAAAAGACTTCTTTTTTCACGTCCTAAATCACGTCTTTTTTCACGTCCGAAATTCTCATAATCGGACGTGTTTTAAGAAGTGAAAAAAGACGTGATTTAGGACGTGAAAAAAGACGTGATTTAGGATGTGAAAAAAGACGTCTTTATCTTCAGGTGGGTAGTGTATGGCTTGACGTGTTGTTTTTTTAATATAGACTATACTTCCTTAGGTTACGCTACTGTAAGGCTTGACGAGTCATTATTTTATTATAGCCTACTTCCTAAGGTTACGCTACTGTAAGGCTTGACGTGTCCTTATTTTTTTTAAAGCCTACTTCCTTAGGTTACGCTACTGTAAGGCTTGACGTGTCGTTTTTTATTGTAGCCTACTTCCTTAGGTTACGCTACTTTAAGGCTTGACGTGTCGTTATTTTTTTTATAGCCTACTTCCTTAGGTTACGCTACTATAAGGCTTGACGTGTCGTTATTTTATTATAGCCTACTTCCTTAGGTTACGCTACTGTAAGGCTTGACGTGTCGTTTTTTATTATAGCCTACTTCCTTAGGTTACGCTACTGTAAGGCTTGACGTTTCGTTTTTTATTAAAGCCTACTTCCTTAGGTTACGCTACTGTAAGGCTTGACGTGTCGTTTTTTATTATAGCCTACCTCCTTAGGTTACGCTACTGTAAGGCTTGACGTTTCGTTTTTTATTATAGCCTACTTCCTTAGGTTACGTTACTGTAAGGCTTGACGTGTCGTTTTTTATTGTAGCCTACTTCCTTAGGTTACGCTAGTGTAAGGCTTGACGTGTTGTTTTATTAATATAGACTATACTTCCTTAGGTTACGCTACTGTAAAGCTTGACGTGTCGTTATTTTATTATAGCCTACTTCCTTAGGTTACGCTACTGTAAGGCTTGATGTTTCGTTTTTTATTAAAGCCTACTTCCTTAGGTTACGTTACTGTAAGGCTTGACATTCCGTTATTTTAATATAGCCTACTTCCTTAGGTTACACTACTGTAAGGCTTGACGTGTCGTTTTTTATTATCGCCTACTTCCTTAGGTTACGCTACTGTAAGGCTTGACGTTTCGTTTTTTATTATAGCCTACTTCCTTAGGTTACGCTACTGAAAGGCTTGACGTGTCGTTTCTTATTATACACTGGGAATGAATCGGTTGCGCGAGAGAACAAATCGTAGTCGTCGCGCGCCACTAATATTTGTTTTCTCGAGCAACAAATTTTGTCGTCTCAGACGCCGAAAATGTTTGCTCTCGAGGTTCAGCGCGCGCACCTGCCCCGAGTAATCATATACTGTACATATTTTATAAGCATGTGCTTTATGTATATTATGTAGTTTGTGTGCTTTTAATAAAAAAATAAATTTACTTGTGATTTAAAATAAATTAATTATGTGATAAATAATTTTAAATATTAGTTTAAAAGAAGATTTAGAAATGGAGAGTTTTTTTTAAAATAATCAATACAAAGAATTTTATACGTGCATGAGTATGCAAATGTTTGTATAATTCTCATTTTTCATGTAAATAAAGTGAAAAAAAATAAATTCGTTATATTATGTTTATTATTAAAAATTATATTTAAAAATTAAAAATACAAACATTTGCATACTCATGCACGTATAAAATTCTTTGTATTGATTATGCTTTTTAAAAAAACTCTCCATTTCTAAATCTTCTTTTAAACTAATATTTAAAACTATTTATCACATAATTAATTTATTTTAAATCACAACTAAATTTATTTTTTTATTAAAAGCACACAAACTACATAATATACATATAGCACATGCTTATAAAATATGTACAGTATATGATTACTCGGGGCAGGTGCGGGCGCTGAACCTCGAGAGCAAACATTTTCGGCGTCTGAGACGACAAAATTTGTTGCTCGAGTAAACAAATATTAGTGGCGCGCGACGACTACGATTTGTTCTCTCGCGCAACCGATTCATTTCCAGTGTAGCCTACTTCCTTAGGTTACGCTAGTGTAAGGCTTGACGTGTCATTTTTTCGTTTTTTATTACAGCCTACTTCCTTAGGTTACGCTATTGTAAAGCTTGACGTCTCGTTTTTTCATTGTAGATCACTTACTTAGGTTAGGTTAGTTTAAGGCTTGTTTTGTGATTTTTTTGTTATACATAACTTCGACATACTTTTAAATAGAGCAACTTTTTTTCTGATTTCTGAGCCATCAGTTCAAATTTTAAAATTTAATTATCAAGGTTTGGAAAGGGTTAAAATGGCCAATTTCACCCTTCAGAACCTGTTGAATGTAATTTTTTACATTATTTTTAAAATCTGCGACCTACAAAACCTAATTATTTAATTTAATTTATAAATAAAGTCTTTTATAAGTTTATGTAAATTTTGGGGTGTTTGGAGTGAAAAATGGCCAAATTCCCACTTTTGAAGAACTTTTTAAGTATCAGGTCCAAAAAATTAATATAAACGATATTTGTAAAACTAGTACTTTGTAACGTATCCTGAGGTTTAATCGGGATACGTAATTATAAATATTAAATATAAATAAGTTTATCCTGGGGATATGAGTGAATGCCCCAGGTTTATTAAGTTAGGTTGATGGTTAAAGTTTGTACTTAATCTGGTTATAGTTGTAGATGAGTTCGACTTAGCTGGATGAACTTAACCTGAGGCTAAGTTCGTAATTTCAGAAGGAGTTGTCACAATAATAACTGGTAACTAATATTATTTGATATATAACTTCCACTTTATTGATTATAGGTATAGATAATAAAAACTGTCTAATTCCTTAAGTCAAGTGAATTATTCAAACGAAAGTTGGTGTGACTCTAATAAATGGTGGTACTCTAATGAGTGGTGGTACTCTAATAATCAATTTGGGCTCCTGAAGGGCAATATATAATCTAATATGAATCTGCACATATTGCGAGATTTTGGGGGAAACGTCCAATACAAAAAAGCGTCAGTCTCGTCACGTCCAATTAGCGAAGGCATCCTTAATTATTACTAAGAATCGCGAGGTGGGATTTATGGCCTCACGCTATTGTGCCAGGTCAGCATCAGCGAAAATGCACCTGTGGGATCTTGTGTCGTCTGTGATATTAATTCGAATATCGGATGTACGGTTTATTATTCATAAATATCTAATACTAGGTATATCAATTTTGACCTACCATACGTAACAACTTTCACAGAAATAAATTAAGTACTGCGTCCATAAAGAAAAAAAAAAATTAGTATTTTTTGTATTTTTTGGTGAAAAAAATTTTGAGAAAAAAATTTTCAAAAAATAAATTATAAGATTCGAGATATCGAGTAAAAACGATACTTCTAGATATCAGTACTTTCATGGAAAAAAATCAGGTACTACGTCCAAAAAGAAAAAAAATTATGGTATTTTTATAATTATTTTACGTAACAAATTTAAAAAAAAAAAATTTGAAAAATTACGTATCAGATGGAGAAATCCTTTACAAACGATAATTCTAGATATTCGTATTTTGATAGGAAAAAATTAAGTATTACGTCCTAAAATAAAAAAAATTTTGGCGTTTTTTGTATTTTTTGGCGACAAAAATTTTGAGAAAAAAATTAAAAAAAATAAATTATAAGATTCGAGGTATCGAGACACACAAACACACACATACACACGCATACAGACTTTTTTTTACAACCTGTTTTTTAGCTTCCTGAGGTATCTAAACGTGCTTATATGCCAAAAAATCAGAAAAATAAATAAATACAGGTTAAATTTTTTTTGCATGTATTATGTATGAATAATGTGAGCCTGTTGAAGCTATTTATAAGCATTTTTATTATAAAAAGCTTCAATCATTTGAAATAATTACTTGAATTTCAACCTTGATCAGCAAGCTTGATTAGCGAAAACGAAAAATATAATTTAATGTAGAAAATTATTTTTTTATTATTTTCTTATTTATAAAACATAAGAATGTTAAATAAAAATATAACGATCAGAATGGAATAAATTTTTTTATGAAATGTTATCTTTATTTCATTGTCGTTTCGAAAGACTAGCTTTCCTTGTCAAAATTTCAATAAATTTTAGTTCAAACATGTCAATAAAAAATAAAAATTAAAAAATAAAAAAGTTTTTTAACGTCAACGGTTAAAAAATTCTTTATTTTTTAAAAAAATTCGCCCTAAAAAATTGAAGTCATAAAAACTAGTCCTTCATATATATATCTATACATAAATATTATTTTTAAATAAAAAAATTTGTGTATTACTCGGCCAATTTCAAAGAAATTACATTAAAATCAAAGTTAATGTCATATAACATAGAACAGATATTTTGTAAATGTATACAGATATATAACGTAACACTTAAAAAAATAGTATAATTTATAAGTGGTAGTTCATAATTTACATGTATAATAAGCAGTTTTTTCCTTTTTTCCCCCTTTTTTATATAAAAACTCTTTTTCTAGACTTATTAAATTTAAAATCAAAAATAACATTTAGTTTAACAGCAGACTCATTAATGTTAAGAGTAAAAATAAAAAGTTAAAATTTTAAATAAATTTTGTCTTTTAATTGTAAGTTTTTCTAATATTATAAAAAAGTGTACAATTGTTTTTAAAAAAATTTTTTATATAACTCAAATGTATTTTTCAGATTTCGACAAGGAAAGCTAGTCTTTCGAAACGTCAATGAAATAAAGATAACATTTCATAAAAAAATTTGTTCCATTCTGATCGTTATATTTTTATTTAACATTCTTATTTTTTATAAATAAGAAAATAATAAAAAAATAATTTTCTACATTAAATTTTAAGTTGGAACGTGAAAATAGTATTTTATACTTTTTTTCAAATTAAGAAAAATTTCCTTTTTTTCTTACAATTTAAGAAATATTATTGTTTTACCGTATTTTTCCGTAAATTTGCCATTATTAATATTACAGGCTTTTGATTTACTTAAAAATAAAAACTTATATTTCTTACAGAAAATGTCCTTTCTACTATATTTTTTGAAATTCGGTAATCACACTGTGTCTCTATAATTCTAATATAGTATATATCGTGATGTGTATTTATAAACAGCGGTTATTAGTATCATTTTATAGACGTAGGAGAAACAGAGATGAGGCTATATAGTAAAGCACAGTAGGGAACCTACTATGTAGGTTCTATGCTTTACTATGCTTTACTATGTAGTCTCATCTCTATTTGTTTCTCCTACGTCTATAAAATGATACTAACAACCGCACTTTATAATTACGAATCACGATCTATATTTTTTGTTACAACACTATAATATAAATAGTTTTTCAGGCAAAGATAAAAATGATTATTTAAATGAATATTACATTTTTTTATACGAAAATGAAAAAAAAGCATTTATTTACATATACATTATTCTTTTACATTCGTATTATTATTATTAATTGTAACACTACAATTATGAAAATGATAATTATTCGTTTTCGCAGAACTTGATGTATTTGGTAAAATAACATTTTTTTCAACATAAACACTTTCGGTTGATAAAGTTGAGACAGCCACTGTATTTTCTTGCATTTTTTCAACCTCTTGTTTATTATTTAAATTAGGCCTTACTATGCCATTAACAATATTTGATGCAACTTGTTTTTTGTATGCCTCTGAGTTAACAATATAATGTTGAGCGGTTTTAATGCTATCCCACGCCCCCAATCCTTGTATAGCTTCTACACTACAACCAGCATTAGCTGCCGTGGAGGCGGAAGAACGACGTAAAGCATGACTTGTATATAACTTCGGTTCTTCTAATTTGAGGAATTCAGCTATTTCCTTAGGAACGCTTCCTATCTTATGTATCCCAGCTGGTGCATTTAAAGATTTTGCATTACGGTAACCCAGAAAAAAACTATTAGTTTTACAGTTTATTGGTCGTAAAGAAGCGTATTTCTTGAAATATTCATAAAAAGAGTCTGTTATGTATACTTTCTTATTTTTTTTAGTTTTTAATACAGCAACCTTGTTAATAGCCATGTCTTTCTTGTCCTCTATATCCGCCATCTTAACATTTTTTATTTCACTCTTACGCAAGCAACCCTGGACACCAACTACCATAACAACTTTATGAAAAAGATACTGCTTGTCATCAGCTCTTTCTAAAAATTCCATCATTTTTTCTTCTGTGAGTATTCTTGAGGTTTTCGGTTCGTACCCGTCATTAACTCTCTTAATGAATGCAATTAAGGTGTTATAAAATTTAATATGTACTTTTTCACAGATGTTCATGCACAATTTTAACATAGAAAAATAACTCCACAACGTATTAGGAGAGTATTTTTCAGATAAACACATAAAATACGTTACAACTGTTTTTTCACTTGAATCCAAAAATTTATTATCGTTTTTCCACTATTTAAAATTATTATACGTACGCTTGTACAAATTTTTAGTTTTCTGTGGCAACAAAAAATCATAAAGATCTTTCTCGCTAAAATTTTGAAATTTATCTCGCAGATCAATTTCTATGTTTTGAGATACTTGCATTAATTCATCACCTAAAACACTTAAATCTTCTTCTTCTCTATTATCGGTCATTTTGAAAGAGCACGTGGAAATAAATAAAATTGACTTTAGAGAAATATACTTCCTGTTCAAATGAAACAATTCCCACTCTTCAAATGCTTGCGCTCTTCCCCACTCTACAAGACTTGCTGACTTTCTCTTTTTGAAATAGTAATGAAAAGAAATAAAATAGTTACGAAAACCTCTTATCATTACTATTTTAAACAAAAAAGAGGGGATCGACAATCTCTCTCGATAAAACATATTTATTAAAGCGCTTTACCACGCCGAAAAACTACTCATATTATAGTGGCGTAATGAAAAATAACTATTTTGTAATTTTTAAGTATCATTAACGATCATTTCGAACAAACATAATCTTATATTTCAAAGATATATAAGGCATTTTCATACCATTGATTTTATTTAAAATTTTTTTACAATTTTAAATAAATTATTAAAATTTTTTAAATAATTAATATAAATATTGCACTAGATCCAAAAGCTGCGCCTTAAATGAAAAAGAAAATGTTTCTGATTGTCTCTTGTGGTTGTCTGCCCTCGTTAGATCAGTTGGTAGAGCGTCGGTCCGGCAAACCGAAGGTCGTGGGGTCGCATCCCGCTCGAGGCAAGTTGATGCACATTTTATTTTTCATTCAAAAACATTTTTTTAAGTTAAATTATTAATTAATTTAACTTAAAAAAATTATTTAACATCAATTAAAAAAAACGCTGCCAAGTAATTGGCACTATGGTTCCTCATTAGCAATAACAAAATGTTGTCAATGTTCTATTTTACCTAATAAAAAATTAAAATATTAGAATAATTGTGCTAAATATTCTAAATTTAATAAAGAAAGTGGATAAACTTTCCCCTGATACCCAAAAAAATTTCAAAACTCATAAATCCAGGTATTAATACTTTCAGAGAAATAAAATCGGCACTACATCAATAAAAAGATAATATTTTTTTAAGTTTTTAATGTAAAAAATTTTGAAAAAAAAATTTCGAAAAATTACGTATCAGATGGAGAGATCCTTTAAAAACGATAATTCTAGATATTCGTACTTTCATGGGAAAAAATTAAGTATTACGTCCTAAAATAAAAAAAATTTTGGCGTTTTTTGTATTTTTTGGCGACAAAAATTTTGACAAAAAAATTTAAAAAAAATTAAGTATTAGGTCCAAAAAATTACAATAAATGATATTTCTAAAACTAGTACTTCCATGGGAATAAATTAGGTACTACGTCCAAAAAGAAAAAAATAATTGGTATTTTTTGTATTTTTTTGTGAAAAAAATTTTAGGAAAAAAATTTTCAGAAAATTAAGTATCCGATTTGAGATATCATGTGGAAACCATACTTTCAAATACAAGTACTTTCATGGAAATAAATGAGGTATTACATCCAAAATAAAAAAAAAAAAAAAGAGTTTGAGATTTTTTGATAAAAAAATGTTTGGAAAAAAAAATTAGGTCTTAATTCGATAATGGTTTTGAAATATCACTAGTTACAATATTTTCAGATATTAGTACTTTCATAGAATTAAATGAGGTATTACACAAAAAAAAAAAAAAAAATATTGCAGTTTTTTTTATTTTTCTTTTTTTTTAATTTTGACAAAAAAAAATTTGAAAAAATTAAGTATTAGATCCAAAAAATTACAATAAACAAGGTTCTTAAAACTAGTACTTCCATGGAAATAAATTAGGTACTACGTCCAAAAAGAAAAAAAAAATGGTATTTTTTGTATTTTTTTTGTGAAAAAAATTTTAGAAAAAAAATTTTTAGACAATTAAGTATCCGATTCGAGATATCGAGTAAAAACCATACTTTCAAATATAAGTATTTTCATAGAAATAAATGAGGTATTACATCCAAATTAAAAAAAAAAAAAAAAGTACATCGAGCTTTTTTGGTGAAAAAAATTTTGAATAAAAAAAATTTGGTCTTAATGTCGTGTTGGCTGTGAAATATCACCGGTTACAGTGCGACATACATACATACATACATACACACACACACACACACACACACACACACACACACACACACACACACTTTTTTAAAAACCGGTTTTTTAGCTTCCTGAGGTCTCAAAACGTGCTTATATCCCAAAATATCGAAAATCAAAATTTCATCTATCACAAAGGTTCCTCTATGAGGAACCAATTTAATAATTTATTTAAAATTGTAAAAAAATTTTAAATAAAATTAATGGTATGAAAATGCCTTATATATCTTTGAAATATAAGATTATGTTTGTTCGAAATGATCGTTAATGATACTTAAAAATTGAAAAATTTGTCGAACGTTAAAATTTAATTAAAATAACTATTTTGGTTCCTCATAGAGGAACTTTTGTGATAGGTGAAATTTTGATTTTCGATATTTTTGCATATAAGCACGTTTTGAGACCTCAGGAAGCTAAAAAACCGGTTTTTAAAAAAAGTCTGTGTGTGTGTGTGTGTGTATGTATGTATGTATGTATGTATGTATGTATGTATGTATGTCGCACTGTAACCGGTGATATTTCACAGCCAACACGACATTAAGACCAAATTTTTTTTATTCAAAATTTCTTTCACCAAAAAAGCTCGAGGTACTTTTTTTTTTTTTTTTGATTTGGATGTAATACCTCATTTATTTCCACGAAAGTACTTATATTTGAAAGTATGGTTTTTACTCGAAATCTCGAATCTTATACTTAATTTTTTTAAAATTTTTTTCCCAAAATTTTTTTGCCAAAATTTTTTCATAAAAAAATACAAAAAACACCAATTTTTTTTTTTCTTTGAACGTAGTACATAATTTTCTTCCATGGAAGTACTAGTTTTAAGAACCTCTATAAAAGTAATTTTTTGGACCTGATACTTAATTTTTTGAAAATTTTTTTCTCAAAATTTTTGCCGCCAAAAAATATAAAAAATGCTAATTTTTTTTTTTTTTAGGATGTAGTACTTAATGTTTTTCTACAAAAGTACGAATATTTAGAATTCTCGGTTTTAAACGATTATTTCATGTGATACGTAATTTTTCGAAATTTTTTTTTTTCAAAATTTTTTTAATAAAAAAATTAAAAAAATACAATAATTTTTCTTCTTTTTGGACGTAATACCTAATTTATTTCTAGGAAAGTTCTAATATCCAGAATCATCGTTTTTAAAGTATTTCTCCATGTGATATGTAATTTTTCGAAATTTTTTTTTTCAAAATTTTTTGTATAAAAAGATTAAAAAAACACAATAATTTTTTTTCTTTTTGGACGTAGTACTTAATTTATTTCTATGAAAGTACTAATATCCAGAATTATGGTTTTAAAGGATTTCTCCATCTTATATGTAATTTTTGGAAATTTTTTTTTTTTTAATTTTTTGTTTAAAAAAATTAAAAAAACACAATAATTTTTTTCTTTTAAAAGAAGTAAAAATAATTAAATGTTTTAGTTCAATCACGAATGCATTTTTAAAAGCTGCAAAAGAAAATGTTTTGAAAATACACTCATTACAATTTATTTATTTTTTTGATAATAATGGTATTACAAATTTGTGCTTAGGATTAAAAAATTTTAAAAATTTAAACAATTTAAAATTAAACGGATACATTTTTGAAGAAAATATTTTGCTAAGTTTATTAAAATGTCCATTGAAATTTTTTAGTTTAAATTTTTATAATTATAACGTTAATGAAAATTCTTTACAATATTTACATAAATTAGAAGAACTAAATACTTTTGAAATTTTTTGTAGTATTAATGATAAAATTTTAAATTCTATTTCTTGTTGCTAAAATTTAAAAATATTAATTATATATAACAATTATGAAGAAGATAATGAATTAACTTTAAGCGCTATATTAAATTTAAAAAGGTTAATGGATTTGGAAGAATTATATTTAAACTTTTTTAATGATTTTTTACACCTCACTTTATCCATTATGTCTAAAAATTTAAATATCTTAACTTTGGATAATTGTCAAAATATTTATGATTTAGATTTAATAAATATTTTTAAAATTAGAAAATTAAAAAAAATAACCATTATATACTTACAAAATATTACAGATAAGAATTTTGAAAATTTAGATTTTTTGGAAACATTTGAATGCATAAATTGCATTCAAGTAACTGATGAAGGCATTGAAAAATTATTAAAAAAATGTTGTTTACTAAAATATATAAAAATTATAGATTGTAATAAAATCACAAAAAAAATATAAAATACCCTGCCAACTAGCTGGCACTGAGGTTCCTCAAACAATGGGCTGTAATCTTAATTTACAAAAAATATTATTGATTACAAGCATGCAATTATACATACATTTTTCGTTTTTAGTAGCTGGTAAAGTAGATTATTAAGATCATTTTGTTATTAAAGTGAAAATTCTAGCGTCCATGGATTGGTCGCGCCGGCGTTAATGGATTTTAAATCATTTTTGCATAATTAAAAATTTAAAAAAAATTAAGTATTAGGTCCAAAAAATTACAATAAATGATATTTCTAAAACTAGTACTTCCATGGGAATAAATTAGGTACTACGTCCAAAAAGAAAAAAATAATTGGTATTTTTTGTATTTTTTTGTGAAAAAAATTTTAGGAAAAAAATTTTCAGAAAATTAAGTATCCGATTTGAGATATCATGTGGAAACCATACTTTCAAATACAAGTACTTTCATGGAAATAAATGAGGTATTACATCCAAAATAAAAAAAAAAAAAAAGAGTTTGAGATTTTTTGATAAAAAAATGTTTGGAAAAAAAAATTAGGTCTTAATTCGATAATGGTTTTGAAATATCACTAGTTACAATATTTTCAGATATTAGTACTTTCATAGAATTAAATGAGGTATTACACAAAAAAAAAAAAAAAAATATTGCAGTTTTTTTTATTTTTCTTTTTTTTTAATTTTGACAAAAAAAAATTTGAAAAAATTAAGTATTAGATCCAAAAAATTACAATAAACAAGGTTCTTAAAACTAGTACTTCCATGGAAATAAATTAGGTACTACGTCCAAAAAGAAAAAAAAAATGGTATTTTTTGTATTTTTTTTGTGAAAAAAATTTTAGAAAAAAAATTTTTAGACAATTAAGTATCCGATTCGAGATATCGAGTAAAAACCATACTTTCAAATATAAGTATTTTCATAGAAATAAATGAGGTATTACATCCAAATTAAAAAAAAAAAAAAAGTACATCGAGCTTTTTTGGTGAAAAAAATTTTGAATAAAAAAAATTTGGTCTTAATGTCGTGTTGGCTGTGAAATATCACCGGTTACAGTGCGACATACATACATACATACATACACACACACACACACACACACACACACACACACACACACACACACACTTTTTTAAAAACCGGTTTTTTAGCTTCCTGAGGTCTCAAAACGTGCTTATATCCCAAAATATCGAAAATCAAAATTTCATCTATCACAAAGGTTCCTCTATGAGGAACCAATTTAATAATTTATTTAAAATTGTAAAAAAATTTTAAATAAAATTAATGGTATGAAAATGCCTTATATATCTTTGAAATATAAGATTATGTTTGTTCGAAATGATCGTTAATGATACTTAAAAATTGAAAAATTTGTCGAACGTTAAAATTTAATTAAAATAACTATTTTGGTTCCTCATAGAGGAACTTTTGTGATAGGTGAAATTTTGATTTTCGATATTTTTGCATATAAGCACGTTTTGAGACCTCAGGAAGCTAAAAAACCGGTTTTTAAAAAAAGTCTGTGTGTGTGTGTGTGTGTATGTATGTATGTATGTATGTATGTATGTATGTATGTATGTCGCACTGTAACCGGTGATATTTCACAGCCAACACGACATTAAGACCAAATTTTTTTTATTCAAAATTTCTTTCACCAAAAAAGCTCGAGGTACTTTTTTTTTTTTTTTTGATTTGGATGTAATACCTCATTTATTTCCACGAAAGTACTTATATTTGAAAGTATGGTTTTTACTCGAAATCTCGAATCTTATACTTAATTTTTTTAAAATTTTTTTCCCAAAATTTTTTTGCCAAAATTTTTTCATAAAAAAATACAAAAAACACCAATTTTTTTTTTTCTTTGAACGTAGTACATAATTTTCTTCCATGGAAGTACTAGTTTTAAGAACCTCTATAAAAGTAATTTTTTGGACCTGATACTTAATTTTTTGAAAATTTTTTTCTCAAAATTTTTGCCGCCAAAAAATATAAAAAATGCTAATTTTTTTTTTTTTTAGGATGTAGTACTTAATGTTTTTCTACAAAAGTACGAATATTTAGAATTCTCGGTTTTAAACGATTATTTCATGTGATACGTAATTTTTCGAAATTTTTTTTTTTCAAAATTTTTTTAATAAAAAAATTAAAAAAATACAATAATTTTTCTTCTTTTTGGACGTAATACCTAATTTATTTCTAGGAAAGTTCTAATATCCAGAATCATCGTTTTTAAAGTATTTCTCCATGTGATATGTAATTTTTCGAAATTTTTTTTTTCAAAATTTTTTGTATAAAAAGATTAAAAAAACACAATAATTTTTTTTCTTTTTGGACGTAGTACTTAATTTATTTCTATGAAAGTACTAATATCCAGAATTATGGTTTTAAAGGATTTCTCCATCTTATATGTAATTTTTGGAAATTTTTTTTTTTTTAATTTTTTGTTTAAAAAAATTAAAAAAACACAATAATTTTTTTCTTTTAAAAGAAGTAAAAATAATTAAATGTTTTAGTTCAATCACGAATGCATTTTTAAAAGCTGCAAAAGAAAATGTTTTGAAAATACACTCATTACAATTTATTTATTTTTTTGATAATAATGGTATTACAAATTTGTGCTTAGGATTAAAAAATTTTAAAAATTTAAACAATTTAAAATTAAACGGATACATTTTTGAAGAAAATATTTTGCTAAGTTTATTAAAATGTCCATTGAAATTTTTTAGTTTAAATTTTTATAATTATAACGTTAATGAAAATTCTTTACAATATTTACATAAATTAGAAGAACTAAATACTTTTGAAATTTTTTGTAGTATTAATGATAAAATTTTAAATTCTATTTCTTGTTGCTAAAATTTAAAAATATTAATTATATATAACAATTATGAAGAAGATAATGAATTAACTTTAAGCGCTATATTAAATTTAAAAAGGTTAATGGATTTGGAAGAATTATATTTAAACTTTTTTAATGATTTTTTACACCTCACTTTATCCATTATGTCTAAAAATTTAAATATCTTAACTTTGGATAATTGTCAAAATATTTATGATTTAGATTTAATAAATATTTTTAAAATTAGAAAATTAAAAAAAATAACCATTATATACTTACAAAATATTACAGATAAGAATTTTGAAAATTTAGATTTTTTGGAAACATTTGAATGCATAAATTGCATTCAAGTAACTGATGAAGGCATTGAAAAATTATTAAAAAAATGTTGTTTACTAAAATATATAAAAATTATAGATTGTAATAAAATCACAAAAAAAATATAAAATACCCTGCCAACTAGCTGGCACTGAGGTTCCTCAAACAATGGGCTGTAATCTTAATTTACAAAAAATATTATTGATTACAAGCATGCAATTATACATACATTTTTCGTTTTTAGTAGCTGGTAAAGTAGATTATTAAGATCATTTTGTTATTAAAGTGAAAATTCTAGCGTCCATGGATTGGTCGCGCCGGCGTTAATGGATTTTAAATCATTTTTGCATAATTAAAAAGAGAGAAATATAAAAAAAGCTAATTTTATTTTTTTTTATAAAAGAAATGGTTGGTAACGATGCGAAAATTACAAATATTCGCTCAATTATTATAAAAAGATAGGAGTTTTTACCAGAATTTATAATAATTTCTTATAATTTATTTTCTCAGTGTACTCCTTGCATTTGACCTATCTTCCGCAACAATGATAATAATAATAATAATATTTTGTAATAAAAAAAATAGCCACATTAATTGCTTCAAGATTTTAACATTATTTATATTATTTCTTTTAATCACAAAATAATAAATTATTTAATTCTATAAATTGTTTGATTCTTTAAAAAATGCCAATATAACTTTTAAATCGTAATTTTAAAATGCAAACATAACCATTTAATATTTTTAGGCTGTTTATTATTGTTTATAATTTCATTAAGCTGCATACATAAATAAACATAGCAACGAACAAAATAATCCGAGGAAGTCAAAAAGAGGCAAGATTTCCATCATTTTTTCTTGTGTGTTATAATTTATATCAAAATAAAAAAAAAAATTGTGATCGGATACAAAAAATTACTATAAACTAAATTTTTAAAACTTGTACTCTCATTAAAATAAATTAGATATGTCAAATACGAAAAATAAATTTGATGTTTTATGTATTTTTTTGTAACGAAGATTTTAGAGAAAAAAATTTTCAAAAAATTAATTATCAGATTCAAGATATCGAGTAAAAACCATACTTTCAAGTATAAGTACTTTCATGGAAATAAATGAGGTATTGCATCCAAATTAAAAAAAAAAAAAGTATTTTGAGATTTTTTTAATAAAAAAATTTTTGGAAAAAAAAGTTAGGTATTCGTTCGATAATAAATTGTTTTGGAATATCACTGGTTACAATATTTTAAAATATTAGTACTTTCATAGAATTAAAAGAGGTATTACACCAAAAAAATATTGCAATTTTTTTTATTTTTCTTTTTTTTTAATTTAGATAATAAAAATTTTGAAAAAATTAAGTATCAATTCCAAAAAATTACCCCACGTAAAAGGATTAAGCTTAATTTTGGTTAAGCTTAATGAATTAAGCTTACTGGAGTAAGCTTACTGGATTAAGCTTAATTTTAAAAATTAAGCCTTTTTAGGTTAGTCCGTAAGCTTACTTCAGTAAGCTTAATCCAGTAAGCTTAATCCAGTAAGCTTACTCCAGTAAGCTTAATTCATTAAGCTTAACCAAAATTAAGCTTAATCCTTTTACGTGGGACTGTAAACGAGGTTCTTAAAACTAGTACTTCCATGGAAATAAATTAGGTACTACGTCCAAAAAGAAAAAAAAGTTTCGTATTTTTTGTATTTTTTTGTGAAAAAAATTTTAGGAAAAAAATTTTCAAAAAATTAAGTATCAGATTGGAGATATCAAGTAAAAACCATACTTTCAAGTATAAGTACTTTCATGGAAATAAATGAGGTATTACATCCAAAATAAAAAAAAAAAGGGGGGGGGGTTTGAGATTTTTCGATAAAAAAATGTTTGGAAAAAAAATTAGGTCTTAATTCGATAATGGTTTTGAAATATCACTAGTTACAATATTTTCAGATAATTGTACTTTCATAGAATTAAATGAGGTATTACACCAAAAAAAAAAAAAATATTGCAGTTTTTTTTATTTTTATTTTTTTTTAATTTTGACAAAAAAAATTTTGAAAAAATTAAGTATCAGATCCAAAAAATTACAATAAACAAGGTTCTTAAAAGTAGTACTTCCATGAAAATAAATTAGGTACTAAGTCCAAAAAGAAAAAAAAAATTGGTATTTTTTGTATTTTTTTGTGAAAAAAATTTTAGAAAAAAAAATTTCAGAAAATTAAGTATCAGATTCGAGATATAGTGTAAAAACCATACTTTCAAATATAAGTACTTTCATGTAAATAAATGAGGTATTACATCCAAATTAAAAAAAAAAGGGGGGGTTTGAGATTTTTTGATAAAAAAATGTTTGAAAAAAAAATTAGGTCTTAATTCGATAATGGTTTTGAAATATCACTAGTTATAATATTTTCAGATATTAATACTTTCATAGAATTAAATGAGGTATTACACCCAAAAAAAAAAAAATATTGCATTTTTTTTAATTTTTCTATTTTTTTAATTTTGACAAAAAAAATTTTGAAAAAATTAAGTATCAGATCCAAAAAATAACAATAAACAAGGTTCTTAAAACTAGTACTTCCATGGAAATAAATTAGGTACTACGTCCAAAAAGAAAAAAAAAATTTGTATTTTTTGTATTTTTTTGTGAAAAAAATTTTAGAAAAAAAATTTTCAGAAAATTAAGTATCCGATTCGAGAGATCATGTAAAAACCATACTTTCAAATATAAGTACTTTCATGGAAATAAATGAGGTATTACATCCAAATCAAAAAAAAAAAAAAGTACCTCGAGATTTTTTGGTGAAAAAATTTTTGAAAAAAAAATTAGGTCTTAATTCCATAATATTTGTGAAATATCACCGATTACATACGTACACACACACACACACACACACACGCACACACACACACACACACACACACACATACACACACACACACACACACATACAGACTTTTTTTAAAAACAGGTTTTTTAGCTTCCTGGGGTCCCAAAACGTGCTTATATGCCAAAAAATAGAAAATCAAATTTTGACCTAACACAATGGTTCCTCTTTGAGGAACCAAAAATATAATTTTAATATTTTAACAGAGACAATTTTGAATTGGGGTAAAAAAAATATTTTATATGCACAAATAGTAAACAATAACATTTCAAGTTTAGATTCAAAAAAAATAAGTTGTGCTAATATTAAAATAATTGAATAATAACTTTTACAACAATACTTTAAATAATTATATGTTTGATTATTGTTTTCATTACTATATTTTTTTTAATAAGATATAATTTTTTATTTAATTTTATAATTAAAATAATTATTTATTATAGTAAAATTTATTCACTTTATAAAATGACTTATTAAAATATAATTAATTATTAAGATACTTATGTATAATTTTTATATTGGCAATATATTTTTATAACTGATACTTAGTTTATTGAAATTTTTTTTTCTAAAAATTTGTTAAATAAAAAACATTAAATCACAGCAACATTTTTTTTCTTTTGGAATACGGTACTTAACTTTTTTTTATGAAATACTGATATCTGAAATTATCATTTTTATTAGATAAAATAGACCATTATAAATATTTTGCTATTGTTGATTAGGAACCATAGTGCCAATCACTTGGCAGAGTTTTTTTGTGGTGTTATAATTTGCATTCTATAATACCTAAAAATATTGATACCAATGGGTATATTATTTCGGGTGTTTTTCTAACATCATGTTTGATTATGTGTATTCATTTGCAAAATTATTATTATTTAGTTCAATTAAATATTTAATAAATAGCTATTACCATGTCTAAGTATCTTCTATTAAAACCTTGAAGAATATATAAATTTTATAAAATTTTTCTATTTTCAAAAAACATCTTAGTTGAATTGAATGAATTAAAACACACTTTTAACATGAACCTAGTGCCAAATAAACCAAAATTATATAAACGAAACAACTCGCTTTCTAAGAATTATATATAGTTTTTTCTTATTGGACTGGAACACCAAGTATGAATATTTACAGCATATTTCAATCAAATACATTGAATAATTTATTCGATAAATTGAGTTTTTACTACACTAAACTTATAGTAATTTTACTACACTTGTAGTAATATTACTACGATACCGTAAAATTACTACTAGTAGTAATATTACTAAATCGTAGTAAAATTACTAAACTGCAGTAACATTGTATTCATTATTTTTTACTGTATAAAACATAATTATTTCGCTTATGTTTAGCGGTATCAATCATTTAACGAAGCTAAAAAAGAAAAAATTTGAACTATCGTTTGGTAAGTAAAATTGTAAGAATAAGAAAAAACGTGTTTAAACAAAAAATAAGTAAGATATTCTTATAATTTGAATTCTAAAGAAGAATATTCACAGTAGTATGCAAGTCAATTTTTTTTGTTGCAAACAATATGAAAATTTTAAAACTAAAATTAAATTAAAGACTACTGCGGAATAAGGTATGGTTTCCGGCCCCAGCATATTTTTCGCATTTTTTTGGCTCAATTTGATGATATATGATAAAAAATAAGATTCCGAGGGTCGGCACCCCCCCACCCCCCCTGCGTTACCCCTGGGGGGTTGAAACGTGTTTTTCACTAAAAATTAATATCTCCGAGCCGTATCATCCGATTGGGACGTGGTTGGTATCAAAATTTTTGTTTTGAAAAAATACACAAAAAAAAAATTTTTTTTTTTATTTTTGAACTCATTTTGAGGTTCAAAACTTCGAAAAACCTCATTTTTGGCTTTTTTGACGGTCTAAAAATTGAGATATCTCAGGATAGAGGAAAAACTCCTTTTTTTCGCGCTCAGGGGAACTTTGTCTAAGACTACTTTTCAAAATTCCGTCGGAAAAATGGCAACTTTTACGGTGCGTCACTCGCAATTGACGATTATGTAAAAAAATCGTGTTTTATTTTTTGCTTATTTTATCATACCATCTAATATTTTATTTTAAATCTAAAATTAGCTTTTTTATGGTCTTTTTTATGTTTTTCTCATAATTTTTTCATAAAAAAACGATATTTCACCTATACTCTACCAAAGGACTTCATTTATTTCATGAAATCTCTTTTAATTTTCGCAATAATCAATAGGATGATCATCTTTTTGAAAAAAAAAAAAAATTGAAGGCACACCTTACTGATACCTTTCTTTGTGTATCTTAGACCATATAAAGTGATAAACAAGCTAGGAATAGAAAAATTTTTGTTCGCCGCATAGTTTTTTTTGAGTTGACAGCCTCAGAATCACGTTTTTTCAATATTTAAAAAAACCAATTTTGGAATTTTTTTGTTATAAATTAAAATTATTTTTTAAATGATAGATTTATGTTTTTTCACTTTTCTTACATTGACAATTTACTAAAAAGAGTATATTTAAGACCAAAGAATACAAATTTTCAATTTTCAACGTCTTGGAGCAGTTTAAATGTTAGATATTGGGTTTTTTAATAATTCATCAACTTGGGATTTTTCTAACAGATTCAAACCCGCAGATAGATTGCGCTTAGGATGATCAACTTTTTAAAAAACAAAATTAAACGCACACCTTCCTGTTACATTTCTTAGGGTTCCTTAGACCATAGAAAGTGATAAACAAGCTAGGAATAGAAAAATTTTTGTTCGCCGCATAGTTTTTTTTGAGTTGACAGCCTCAGAATCACGTTTTTTCAATATTTAAAAAAACCAATTTTGGAATTTTTTTGTTATAAATTAAAAATATTTTTTAAATGATGGATTTATGTTTTTTCACTTTTCTTACATTGACAATTTACTAAAAAGAGTATATTTAAGACCAAAGAATACAAATTTTCAATTTTCAACGTCTTGGAGCAGTTTAAATGTTAGATATTGGGTTTTTTAATAATTCATCAACTTGGGATTTTTCTAACAGATTCAAATGATGTTAAAAACTGGACTAAAAACGTGCTTCGTTTTAATTTTTTCTGTACAATCCAAATTCACTATTCATTTTAACATTTAACGACGCTTTATAGGAGAAAAATTCATTTTTTTAGTTTTTAGGGCCCCAATTTTCAGGGAGCCAATGTTTAAAGTTTCACATTTTTTAAGAAAATATTTTCTGAATAATATTTGCAATTTTTACTTATATTTTTTTTCCTCAGGAATTCGATGAAAGCTTGATTGGAAATCCCAAGAGTATGAATTTTAAAAAACCCCAATATTTACCTTTTGAGCTGCTTCAAGAAGTTGAAAACTGAAAATTTGTAATTTTTGGTCATGTATATAAAGAAAAGGGAGTATACTCTTTTTAGTAAATTGTGAATGCAAAATAAGTGAAAAAACATAAATCCATCATTTAGAATAATTTTAATTTATAAAAATATATAATTCAGAAATCGGTTTTTTTTAAACATCGAAAAAACGTGATTTTGAGTCTTCCAACTAAAGAAAAAAAATATAGGGCAAGCAAAATATTTTCTATTTCTCACTTGTTCGTCACTTTCTATGGTCTAAGGAACCCTAAGAAATGTAACAGGAAGGTGTGCGTTTAATTTTGTTTTTTAAAAAGTTGATCATCCTAAGCGCAATCTATCTGCGGGTTTGAATCTGTTAGAAAAATCCCAAGTTGATGAATTATTAAAAAACCCAATATCTAACATTTAAACTGCTCCAAGACGTTGAAAATTGAAAATTTGTATTCTTTGGTCTTAAATATACTCTTTTTAGTAAATTGTCAATGTAAGAAAAGTGAAAAAACATAAATCTATCATTTAAAAAATAATTTTAATTTATAACAAAAAAATTCCAAAATTGGTTTTTTTAAATATTGAAAAAACGTGATTCTGAGGCTGTCAACTCAAAAAAAACTATGCGGCGAACAAAAATTTTTCTATTCCTAGCTTGTTTATCACTTTATATGGTCTAAGATACACAAAGAAAGGTATCAGTAAGGTGTGCCTTCAATTTTTTTTTTTTTTCAAAAAGATGATCATCCTATTGATTATTGCGAAAATTAAAAGAGATTTCATGAAATAAATGAAGTCCTTTGGTAGAGTATAGGTGAAATATCGTTTTTTTATGAAAAAATTATGAGAAAAACATAAAAAAGACCATAAAAAAGCTAATTTTAGATTTAAAATAAAATATTAGATGGTATGATAAAATAAGCAAAAAATAAAACACGATTTTTTTACATAATCGTCAATTGCGAGTGACGCACCGTAAAAGTTGCCATTTTTCCGACGGAATTTTGAAAAGTAGTCTTAGACAAAGTTCCCCTGAGCGCGAAAAAAAGGAGTTTTTCCTCTATCCTGAGATATCTCAATTTTTAGACCGTCAAAAAAGCCAAAAATGAGGTTTTTCGAAGTTTTGAACCTCAAAATGAGTTCAAAAATAAAAAAAAAAATTTTTTTTTTGTGTATTTTTTCAAAACAAAAATTTTGATACCAACCACGTCCCAATCGGATGATACGGCTCGGAGATATTAATTTTTAGTGAAAAACACGTTTCAACCCCCCAGGGGTAACGCAGGGGGGGTGGGGGGGGTGCCGACCCTCGGACTCTTATTTTTTATCATATATCATCAAATTGAGCCAAAAAAATGCGAAAAATATGCTGGGGCCGGAAACCATACCTTATTCCGCAGTAGTCTTTATACAAATATTAATGCTGCTTAGATTGAATATGATATTATAAACAGAGTTGGGCAAATATGACAGAAATGGATTTTTTTTTCATATCCATATTCCATATTTTTTCATAAATAGGATCCATATTATGGCAATTTTTTTCCATATAAATATGGGATCCATATTATGGCACTCATACTAATATGGAATCCATATTAATATGATATTAATATGAAAAAAATATGGTAAAAAAATATGGAAACCAATATGGAAACAATATGGATGCCATATGGACATTATATTAGAGCCATATTAATATCGAAAAAATATGGAAACAAATATGGAAAGAATATGGAAACAATATGGATGCCATACAGACATTATATTAGGGCCATATTAATATGAAAAAAATATGGAAACAAATATGGAAAGAATATGGAAACAATATGGATGCCTTATGGACATTATATTAGGGCCATATTGATATGAAAAAAATATGGAAACGATTTGGATGTAATATGGATGTTATATTAAGGCCATATTGATATGAAAAAAATATGGAAACGATATGGTTGTCATATTCATGTCATATAGACATTATATTATGGCCATATTAATATGAAATAAATATGGAAACAAATATGGAAAGAATATGGAATCAATATGGATGCCATATGGACATTATATTAGGGCCATATTAATATGGAAAAAATATGGAAACGATATGGATGTAATATGGATGTCATATTAGAGTCATATTAATATGAAAAAAATATGGAAACAATATGGATGTCATATCGATGTCATATTAGGGCAATATTGATATGAAATAAATATGAAAACGATATGGATGTCATATGGATGTCATATTAGAGCCATATTGATATGAAAAAAATATGGAAAGGATATAGATGTCATATGGATGTCATATAGACATTTTATTAGGGCCATATTAATATGAAAAAAATATGGAAAGAATATGGAAATAATATGGATGCCATATGGACATTATATTACGGCCATATTAATATGGAAAAAATATGGGAAGGATATGGATGATATACGGATGTCATATTAGGGCCATATTAATATGAAAAAAATATGGAAAAGTTATTAATTTTATAAATATTGATTTCGCTCGATTTTTTGGATCTGTTTAATATCTAAATTTTTTCACGGGAGTCCTAGTTTAAGATGATTCATTATAACTGGATTTTATGAAATTAATACCTAATTTTATAAAAATTTTTCTCTATAAATTTTCTATATCAGAAAATAAAAAAAAAAAGGTTTATTTTTTTTATTTTGAAAGCAATACCCAATTTTTTCCCATGAAAGTTCTAGTTTTAAGAAATGATTATTTCTCAATATCCCGATTTTTTTAATTTAAATTTATTTTGCAAAAAAGTAAAAAATTTCCATATTTTGTAGCCACAATGCCTAATTTTTTACACATGAGAGTGAAAAAAAAAACTTCAAAAAAAGCTTCAAAAAAAACCTAATAGACCCTTTGAAAATAAATAAATACATTATTTTGGGAAAGTGATTTTTTGAGGGGTGAAAGGGGTGAAAAATGGCCACTTTCATCCTTTAGAGAATATGTTTAATGTAATTTTTGACATCATTCTTGAAATCAACTTCAAAAAAAACCTAATAGACCCTTTGAAAATAAATAAATACATTATTTTGGGAAAGTGTGTTTTTGAGGGGCGAAAGGGGTGAGAAATAGCCAATTACACCCTTTAGAATATGTTAAATGTAATTTTTGACATCATTTTTGAGATCAGCGTCCAAAAAAACCTACTAGGACCTTTGAAAATAAAAAAATAAGTTCTTTTGGCAAAATGAGTTTTTTAGGGGTGAAAGGGGTGAAAAATGGCCAATTTTACCCTTTAGAACCTATTGTTTGTTATTTCTGACATCATTTTTGAGATCAGCAACCTAAAAAATCTATTTAGTTCATTTAGTTTTAAAAAAGAGTACCTTAAAGGTTTATGTCAATTTTAGGGGTATTTGGGGTGAAAAATGACCAAATTCACCTCTTGGAACCTGTTAAATGTCATTTTTGACCCAAAATTCTAATTTAGTGACCTATTTAACCATATAGCATCAAATAAAAGTCGATAAAAACATTTTTTACTATATTTCAAAATTGGAGGGGGGGGGGGGAAAGGGGTGAAAAATAGGTGGTAAAATCACCCCTTGACATTTGCGACAATTATCCGTTCCGACGCTTTGTTTGTATGACTTTTCTGAAGCGAATGCAAAAGGTTTCACCAAAATCCATCCACTTACAGAGGCAGTTAGAGGTGAAAAACACTATACCCCTGACCTAGTGACAAAATAGGTTCTTTCTCACAAGAAGTAAGGAAAGTACTGGGTGCACAGGTACTGGGTGTATTGGTCGAAGTTAGAGACCTTGCTCCTAAAAGAGTCATCCAAATACTCAACTTGGATTGCCTCACCCAGCCGATTGACATTCTAAATGCCATCAAAGGCAAAGAAGAAGACGCGGAGATAATTAAGGTGACTATCTCTAAGAGCAACGTAAGAGAGCAGAGAGCTGCTTACGTTGACCTTAATGAAAGATCCTCCTTTAAACTGGTAAACATGAAGCGTATTAAAATTATGTGGATGAACTGCAGGATAAGGTTGAGAACCCTATAAATCCGCTGTTTTAAATGCCTGCGTTTTGGTCATATAGCCACAAAATATTACGGACCCGACAGGAAAGCGAAATGCTATAAATGCGGAGAAGAAGGTCACAAAGCAACTGACTGCGCAGCAAATGCAAGGTGCATGTCATGCTTGGACCTCGGTCTAAAAGGGAAGGAGTTAAAGCACGACCTTGGAAAAGGAAAGTGTGAAGCGCTACGGAGGGCTCTTGTAAAATTAAGGAGTGGCGCAGACTCTAGCAAGCCAAATAATGTTAAAGGTGCTACAAGGTAATGTGCACACAAGCCCCTTAGTAGGAAACATGATATTTCAACTTGCTAGAGAGAAGTCTGCGGACCTTCTACTTATAAGTGAACAGTGGGCTGGATCACGCTCCCAGAACTGGTTTTCGGATGAGCTGGGGAGAGCAGTTATTTGGATAGTAAATCCAAGGAAGGTAATTGTACAAGAAAATGGCTCCGGCAGAGGTTTTGTCTGGATTAAAACGCAAAGTGTTACTTACATAAGTGTGTACTTAACACCAAACGAGTCCAGAGAGGAAACTCTGACCAAACTTAACTGTCTGGAAGATGCAGTAAGGTACATGACTGGCGAAATTATCATAGGAGGCGATTTCAACGCAAGGGCTCCCGAGTGGGGTATGTCCGAAACGTATGACAGAGGAGAGGATATACTTGACCTGTGTGCCAGGCTCAACTTACCGGTTCTAAATGTAGGTAACACTACAACTTTCAGAAGATCTGGCTACAGACAGACCATCCCAGATATATCCCTAGCATCAGAAGATTTAACTGCTAGAATTATACATTGGCAAGTTCTGGAGGACTTCTCAGCGAGTGACCACCAATATATCTCTTTTGAGGTGCATGATTAACGTCGACAGATACGAAGAGACGAAGCACAAAAATGTTGTGGATGGAACATCAAGCAGCTAAACCGCGAAATATTTGTGAACATGCTTAAAAGAGGAGAGACTACTATCCTGGGAAAAGCAATAAGGCCAGGAAATATTGAAGACGCAGAGATATTAGCCAATGAAATCATGAATTTGTTGGAAAAGGCATGTAACAAAGCCATGCCCAAAAAAAGAACCTGCGAAGATAGACCACCAGCCTACTGGTGGAACGCTGAAATAGCCCGTCTAAGAAGTGCGAGCTTTACAACAAGAAGGAGAGCCACACGTGCTAGGACCAGAACGGACGCTGCTGAGCTTATGGCAGAGCATAAGCAGGTTAAGAAAAACCTGAGACTGGCTGTTAGGAGAAGCAAGAGAGCATGCGAGATAGCTTTGTGTAATGAGGTGGACAATGACCCATGGGATCTTGGTTACAAAATAGTCTCCAAGAGAATTGGGGCTCTTTCCACAAGTGGCATTATGAACGAAGAGGAGGTTGGCCGTATAGTTGACGGACTTTTCCTACCCACCCTGAGAGGGAGAAAGAGGATGACTTAGAAAAGTATGACGAGTAAGATATCCCCCAATTCACCGTGGAGGAGCTTGTAACAGCAGTAGACTCGCTCAAAAACGGAAAGGCACCTGGGCCTGATGGAATAACCACTGAGATTCTGAAGATAGCCATACACAAGTGTCCACAGCTTATTCTGTAAATGTACAATACCTGTGCACGAGCGGGCGTCTTCAGCAAACTCTAGAAAAGAGCCAGACTAGTCCTAATCAGCAAAGGTAAAGGGGACCCTAGGCTGCCAAACTATTGGCGTCCTCTAGAATTAATAGACACAGCCGGGAAAAATTACGAAAACCACCAGCGGGTATGCTGACGATCTGGTTATAGTTATCCAGGCAAAAGATGTACAAACTGCCGAGGACAAACTGAACCAGGCAATGCACGGAGTCAACTACTGGATGGAAGACCACGGTCTAAATCTTGCGACGGCGAAAACTGAGATTGTATTGGGGAGGATAGGATAGAAACGAAGGATTACTTAAAGTACTTGGGAGTGCTGCTGGACACGAAGCTGACGTTAAAGGCACAGATTTTGAGAAGCGCGGAGAAGGCTGCCAGGCTCACAGCTGTGCTAAGCAGGCTCATGAGAAATACATGTGGACCTAAGACTGGAAACCGCAGGCTTCTTATGTCGGTCACCCACTCAATACTCCTGTATGGTACAGAAGTATGGGCTGATCGCATAAAGATGGTCAGCTATGCGTCTAAGCTTACGAGCGTCCAGAGGCAAGGAGCCCTGCGAATCACCTGTGCCTATTGCACAGTGTCGTTGGAGGCAGCTCTAGTCATCGCTGGGGTAGATCTGCTGGCTCTTGAGAGACAGTATATCTATCTAAACAAAGAGAGGGAAGGCATTGACCGTGCAAAGGCTACTTCGCGCCAGATCAGCCTAAGCAAATGGCAAAAACGTTGGACCGACTACACGGAGAGCAAATGGACCAAGAGATTGATAGGAGAGATATCACCTTGGATAAATGGAGGGCATAGGGACATTAATTATTTTTTGACCCAATTCCTAAGCGGACATGGACTTTTTTGCTCCTACCTCTTTCGGATCCAGAAGATGAATAGTGCTGAATGTATATACTGTCCTGGCAAAGACGATACTCCGGAACACACATTCTTCAAATGCAATAGGTGGGCTGCTAAAAAGTTTCAATTAGAAGCTAACATCGGTCAAATCACACCTGAGAATGTGATTGGCCTGATGCTTCGAAATGAAGAAGTATGGTCCGAAATCAGCCAGTATGTGGAGTGCATACTCCGCACCAAGAAACCTGAAGTCCAAGGTCTTTTAATCTCTTTATTAACCAAAAAATACTTTATATACATAATAATTATAATTATAGATACACAATTTGTATCCCAAGAGAAAATAAAATTGTCTGTGTAGGAATTGTACTAAGTTATAACTATAACATAAAATAGAAACAATACTAAATAAAAATATGTATAATTATCTTTCAATATGAAAGAAGTAAAAAATTTCAGTATATGAACAATAATCATTTTATTCATTTTAAAATTCAATCAACATCTAATATATGTTATTTTAAATTATTGAGCGCTCAATTGCGCTCATTTACAATAATGGCATAAGTAAAAACTCTTTGGAATAAAAGAGTAAATGTAGTCTTATCAACAAACAACAGAAAATTTATAAGAATAGAGTAATTGAGTTTGAAATAGTTCCATTTTTCAATTAACAACAGTAATTTATTTTAAATGATACTTAGCTATTTATTTATCAATGTAGATACAAGTTTTTTCTTTAAGCTTTTTTTTGACTTATAATTGCTGGATTTTATGTTGTTGGGTAAATTATTAAAGTTTTTTATAGATATTATGTACGGGCTTTTATTAAAAATAGTCTTATTAATATCAGGCAAGATAAGACTTTTATTTCGAGTTATTTGCTTGGAATTTACATATATATTTTGCAAACTATCAAAATAATATAACAATGCGTTTGTAGTAAAGAGATCATTTATATTTAAAAATGAAGATTGTTTGTCATCAATGATTTTAATAATACTATTCTGATAAGATTTCAATACTTTATTAGCATTATTGTAAGCAATAGGCTAATAGGTAGCAATAGGCTAATAGGCTAATAGTAAGGTATAGGCTAATATTGAGACGTATTGCGGTTTATCCAGATGACTGCAGGTATTGCACTAACATACAATCATTCCTGCACTTAATTTTAATACCGCAATCACTCTAAGATGTTAGGATAATAATAATTTATTTATTTAATTATTTATATATTTATATATTTATTTATTACCTTCTCTTTTGACGATAATAGGATATGACTTATATTTCAACTAACAGATATTTTATTGAAGATGACAGCATAAAAAACGGAATTTTAATCAGATGGAACGACGAAATCCTGAACCAGACTGGCGAGTAATTGGACGCAAGTCAAAAGATGGAGTTCACGACTAGAACTAAATGGCCTTGAACCTGTCCTGACGTAATGTGAAAACGGTTCTAGGGTAGGCTCGCATAAGGTAGGAAGGGAGTGGAGTTTTAGTGGGTAAAGGCAAGCTAAGTCGAGTCCCACATAACTGTCAGTCTGGATGCTGAACAGTATGCGTAACGCATTTCTCCACTTACTACGCAAAAAAAAAAAAATTGTACTCAATAAAATTATACATATAAACAGAGATTAGATTTAGATACAAATGTTTAATTCAGCAGTACGTTTAGCAGATTATTTGACGTATAGTCTTGAGAAAATACATTTATCAAATTTTCCAATAATATTTTACATTTATGATTACAGCATGTTTCCTTTTTTTTTATAAATGTAGCCCTGAACTTCAATTTGTGTCAAACTAAGAAAATTTGATTTATCTTACATCTTATTATTTTCTGATGCAGAATCAAAGAAAAGTTTATTCATAATTTTATTAATTATGTTATGTTGTTATACTTAATTAATAATAAGAAAGCTTATTAATAATGTAGTAAAACGTTCCTTAGTATGTTAAACTTCATTTTGAAGAATTTTATTTAAAAAAATCAAAAGATTCTTTTTTTAAAAAAAGTTTAAAAAAGTTGTTTTTCATAAAATTGTATATGGGCGGTTTTCACTGGAACTGTATATTTTTTTATTGTTTACGGCACAATACTAATTATTATTATTTTTTTTTTTTTTTTTTTTTTTTTTTTTTGTATTTTTATGTTTATTAAAACCTAAAATTTTCAGTGGTACTTTGTGAGTTTTTGTGAGTTTTTAATAAACATATAACAAAATGTTTAGAAAAATTCAAAGGTAATTTATACTTAAATAAGTGTTAAAGTTTTATAAATATAATAATAGATATAATACCCCAAAGCACATTTGAGTTGGTATCCTTTCAAAAAAAGAAAAGTATCATTCATTTAAAAGTGTAAGGCATTCCAAAATATGATATCTCTCTAAAATAAAAATTTTTCCAACTTATTTTACAATCCAATTTTAAATTCAATCTAAATGTAGCTCAACCGAGTCTCAGCGTTAACCAACAAAATTTACATATTATTTTATCCAAATAATTTAAAAACTAAGGAACTATATATATAATCAAATAGTTTTTTTACAGTTAAATACAGTTTACAAATAATCTACATTGATTTTTTAATAATAAGTTGAAATTTGCATGGTGATCATATTTACTTCATGCAACAAAAATCAAATTTTATTTTGTTTTACAATTTTATTATGTATATTTAATGTCATACTTGAAATAATAATTAGCATTCAACTAAATGAAACTGTTGAAAGAATGAACTTTTGATTATAAAAATGTTCTTATTTATTATAATCTGTTTAACAATTAAAGAATATAAAGAGAAAATCACTTACTTGTTGTTCAAATAATTGGTACTTAAACTAGGTCTTAGTTCTAATTAGAAACTCTTGATCATTTTTACAACAAATCAAATTTTCTATATTAACATCTCTTAAATTTTACACTAAATCAAAAATTTATCATTATACACATTTTTGTAAAAATTATAAAAAATATATTTTTGCAAAGAATAAATTACATACTATTAACCTGTTTCCTCCTATTTAAAGTTCATTTTGAATTAATTTTTCCTATGCTTTCTAGATAAGTTAATTCTTGTACGAAAAAATCTTGATATCAATTGTCCAAAAGAAAAAATTAAACAATTACTATCCAAATATCTTTAGTTATGTAGTTAATATTCCTGTTGTTTCTGCAGCTGTTTTACACAATCTTAAAAGTTTAGTTTCTTTTTTTTGTTTAACTTAAATCTTTGTTTAATTATTTTGGTAACTTATCATTAACTTTAAAGGAGTAGATGAGGCTTGTTGTAAAGTCCAATATTGATATTTATAATTCAATAGAAGATCCTTAAAATCAATTATACCAATACTATATCTGCTTATCCAGAAGTTAAAAAAAAAAATATTTCATTGCTGAAATCTTTTTCGAATTTTTTTAAAATGCTTATTTATGAAAAATTTTCTCAGATTCAAAATTGCTATCTTAACAGTTTTGATTAAAATAAACGATGTGCCTATTTATTTTATAGCCAATACTACTTATTGATGAATCATTTTATGATTCTGCGTTTTTAAAACTTCTTCTAATACTGTATTATAACTCTGAACAAAATTCTTTGCAGAAGTGCTGAGAATCATATTGTATATAATTAACATTGGAATCTATACTTAAAACATTAACCTGCAGACAAGATTCGATTTATCTTTAACTAGAAAACCAGCATAAAAGAATATTAATGATCAATTCAATCTCCACTTTATAATACTTTCTTTTAGAGGCATATGTATTTCAGCTCAATTATCGTTACTTGTTGGAGGATATGCAATGATTGATAATTTAGTAACTTGTAATTAATCTTTAAAAATTAGCAAAAAAATCTTTTAGTTTTATATTTTGAAAAAGTTATTATCAATCAGATTAAAGAAACTTTAAAACTGACTGCTGTTATTGATTTATTTTTCAAAGTCTATTGGTGCTACACAAGGTGATACAGCATAATCATGGTGTAATTCGCACGTCAAATTCATATTATTACTGATGAACTGATTTTTATTTTTTTTGTCTTTATTTTTATTTTGTTACTTTTTTTACTTTTTTTTGATATTTTAATTTTTTTTTTTATTTATTTATTTTTTTTTTTTTTGAAAGGGAAATATATAAATATTTCGGTCTTAAGAACCACAAATCTTAAAGACCCGCAAATTTCCATGACCACCCAGTTGTACAAGTGCAATTAGAAAACTCGGTTCCCGACTTTCCCCAGATTTTTACTTGATAAACACACTTTAAATCCTCCCTGCGCTTGTTTGCCCCAAATCTGAAGTCCCTTTATAGGTATAACTTTAGTTTGTGACGCGCAGCCTAAGCAAGTAGCCACCGCCTTCCTCCCTGCCTAGCAACGTACACCTGATGGCATCTACAGTAAAATGCCCCTCGCAAAAGCCGTGCTGTTTCTCGGAGAGATCACCGCCCTCCACGATCGCTGACCTTAGTCTAGCCCGAAGTATGCTCTCCATCACCTGCTCAGCAGAATACCAGGGATTACTTTAACGGCCAATTTATCTCTAAATTTCTCAAACAATGGCTTACTCAGGGCTTTAGTAAATACATCAGATTCATTGTCTTTTGTCGATAAATACTTAACATCAATTTTCCTCTTTTTAAAATATCTAATCACATAGTGAAATTGAACCTCGATGTTCTTAGACCTCTTATAAAATTCAGGATTCTTAATGAGTCGCAATGCAATGATGATCTATATTGAAAGGAATACCGGTCTTACATAGATGTACAATTTCACGCAATGATAGCTTAAGCCTCACAACTTTTCGAAACTCTTCACACGCACACACACTCAGATTAAGCTGTACTTAGTGCTACAAACCCTTGCCTTTTGGACCACCACATTACAGTTGTATTACCTAGCCTCAAAACATAACCAGACGTCAATATTCTTTTAGTTTTTTCACCAGCATAGTCTAAATCACAAAAACTTACAAGATTTGCATCACTCACCTTTTAATTTTAGTCCATAGCTGCTGGTGCCTCTCAAATAACGAAATTCTATTGTGACTGCTTATCAGTGTTCTTTTACGTAGCTATTCAATTATCTGCTTAGGTAATTTACTGCAAACGCAATGTCTGAACGAGTATCTACTGTCAAAAACATCAACGAGCCTTTGGTTTCTCGATACTTGTAATTATAATCGATGCTTCTACCTACAGGCAATTCCGGTCCACGAATCATTAGGGTGTCTACTGCGTTGGCCTTCTGATAGTTGAATTTCTCTAAAATTTTATTATATGAATAAACTACGAAAACTTTTGACAAAATTGTTGAAAATTAATTAATTCAAACTGAGCTTCCCAAATTACTAGAAAGTTATCGAAAATATAGACATGTTTACATATATAAATTCTAAATGCATATATGTAGAATAACATATTAGAACGCAAATAAAAGATTTTTATAATAGCTTAGAGAAAGCTGGCAGTTGGAAAGCAAAACAAGAAAAAACTCCCTCGGTTTTGCTATCCAAAATCCTGGCCAATTTGCCTGGAATTAATTGAAATGTCCTGGGCATATGGCCGTGGTCTCTTTAATTAAGTGTGTCCCGGTTTTGAGTCAAAATTTTTCATGAACAATATTGTTACAACCTACTACTAGTCATGTGGAATAACGAAAATTGGTTTCCTACTCCTAAAACGCACATATTGTTACGAAGAAGTACAAAACTTAATTGTAATGAAGCTTTGCCATCTTACTACCGAATTGGTGAGATTTGGAAAAAATCCTACCAAGAACATTGGAAAGTTCTACCGCTGCAATAATTAGTCCATCAATCTATTCATATTAGAGTTGAAGCCCAGCATCACTTGCTACAAGTGATACCTACTCTGAACATGATTTAGACCAATTAAGGGATCACATAAACTTTCTAATGGAAAGACCAGCTTTACTAAACCTATTAGCTAGAAATTTTGCAGAACATTCTACAAGTCATAAAGAAAGTTTATTGAACTTATTTGACAAAGCATTACTAGACTTGCAGGAACCACATGGACACGTATGTTGTCTAAATTCATGACTTTTGGAACCATAAGTGCAGGTATAATTGCAGTGTTAATGATCTTACAATTTTATAAATTATTAATTGATACAATAATCAGAGGATATACTTTACATTCAATTTATGGTTGGTCAAGAAAGTTACTAGGTTCTATATTTGCCTCCATAACATCCTTACTTATTCACTTGGGAACTGGTTCTGATACTGAAAAGGTACCCTCCAAAGATTTAGAATCTGGTTCTATCACTCTCAGTATTACAATGTCATTAAATCTGAACTCAAAGAATGTATCGCGCTCTTTATGCTCCCATCTTTCCTAAATATATTGTTTCTGCACCCAACGACATTAATAATTATTCACAGTGAACTGTATGTTTTCAGAAGTGTCTTACTTAAGCTATTTTATAAAATTTTTTTGTTGGTAAAATTAAGTTCAGAAATGCTAAAAAAAAACAAAAAATAAACATAAAAAAAATAAAATAATTAAATAAATAAAAAACAATATAATTTTAAATAATTTAAGTTTCCTAATTTTAAGATATTTTTTTTTTGGCAATTGGGTAGAAAATAAGTTAGATAAGCAAATTATAATTGGCAAAGCATATATATTTTCTCTTAACTGTACCATAATCATACTAATTAATATTCTCCTATTTTTAGAATAATGAATTCAATTAATTGCAATTATTCTCTCTACAGTAAATTTGAAAAAATCGCTGAACTTTATAAGTTAAGTTATATATATTGACCTCTGAACAACTTTCTAAGTTAAGTCATATATGGTTCGATATTCCTCAAGTCTATGTAAACCTAATTCTTGGGTCTTCAAATCGGTCCCAAAATAATTTTCGCTCAAAATAATATCGAAAATAAGTTACCTCCCCAATTTTTAGCCTCCTAAATCTTCTTCTTGATTTTTTACAGCCAAATTACTTTTTTTTGTGCTTTTTATTTTCTTAAATTTTAAGAGCGCAAAAATTACTAAAAACTCTCTCATACTCTTATTTTATTGCAAAAAAAAATTTTTTTTTAGGGCCGGATAGAAAATTTTCCTGGCTATCCGATTCCGTGGTTCAACTTTTGATTTTTTAAAAATTCGAATTGCCGCATCTGTGGTCGAAATCTTTATTTTCTGGCATCTTGAAGCATTTTAAGCTAATAACAACCAAAAAATCGAATTCACTGTGAATTTTTTCATAGGGGTATGTATTTAAAATATTTTTTTTTGCATCTTTACGGTTTTATAAATTAATTGTTAAAAAAATTATGAGTAAATTTGAAAACTTCCGAAAAAATTCAAATAAGCCCATTGTGTGCACTTTTGCACCTAGAGGAGTAAACAATTGGGAGGAATCATGCTTCATATATATAAAAACATCTGCTAAATTTGGGGTCAATCAGTGATGGTCATTTTCGGTGAAGGGAAATTCTGTCAAAGGACCCCGTTTGCAATTTTCCAATGCTCATGGTGCGGGGTCCTTTCGCTGTCTCAACATTTAAGTTTGTAAAAACATAAAAATGTATATGCTTAGATAAAATTTCCCCCGGAATCCAAATTTTTGGTCAGATGTTTGATTGGTCACGTGACTTAACGGCAAATTTAAAATTTTTAAAAAATGAAAATTTTGGAATCAGTTTTTTTGCTCTAGTTTTTTAAGGGAGCCAAAAAACAAAACAAAAATTTTACCATAAGAAGTGTACATGAAGACAAAAATTTTGGTTATTTGAAAAGTAAAATTGGTTTGTCAGCAGGGCAGTTATGAATGCTAGAAGTTGGAACGTATTTTTTTAATTTCTCGCGCATGCGCAGCTCAAAAAAAATTTGAATTTTTACTCATAATTTTTTTAGCAATTAATTAATAAAACCAAAAAGATGCAAAAAAAAATATTTTAAATAGATACCCCTATGAAAAAATTCACGGTGAATTCGATTTTTTGTTTGGTATTAGCTTAAAATGCTTCAAGATGCCAGAAAATAAAGATTTCGACCACAGATACGGTAATTCGATTTCTAAAAAATCAACGGGTAATAATGAACGTGTGATACTAGTCAGACATGAAGCGAAAGTGAAATTCCTCCCATCTGTAGGACTGAAATAAAAATCGACACTCTAGGACTGGTACCTGGGACGTTGATAGATTGATAACCGAATGTTACACTTACCCATATTCTCTTAAGAGCGCTTTGACCAGTGACGCAGGCTATTTTTATTTTCAAAGTGCAAAATCAAAAAACTTCATTACCTTAGGCTGATACTTAGCAAGAGATGAATTCAGCTACTAATTCCTATCGATTGAAAGCCTCGGTGGTTGGTACCGGTCCCAAGTATTCAGGGGACTTTAAATGGCTGCCAGATGTAAGCTAGTGATCCAGAATAGAAGCAACAGATCTACATATGAGTAGCCGGGGTGGGGTACCTCTATCCTGGATATAACCTAAATAACGGAAGATGCTTCTATGAGAATGGGCAACAGGAGGGTAATAGATATCTAAAATTCTAGTGATCACAAGTAAATCGCCTTTCAGGTGCTGAAGGGGAAAAAATAAAATCTTTAAAATAATTTTTGCAATATTGTTAAATTTAATTAAAAAAATTTTTAATTTACATTTATGTTAAATTTACTTAAATATTGTTACGTATCCTGAGGTTTTATCCAAGGGATACGTAAATATAAATATAAAATATAAAATATAAATAAGTTTATCCTAGGGATATTGACTGCCCCAGGTATTTTATAAGTTGGATAGTTATTAAGGTTGGCTTATAGTTGATGATTTTTATAATGTAAACCAGCATAATCAAAACTTTGCCTTGGACTTTTGTTAATCGTTATTGCATATGACAAAGCTATAGGAAATTGTCTTTGATTTAATGTATATGGTAAGGAAATTCTATTGCAAAGTCCATTTAAAATACTTAAAGTTCTTAACAGTATTACTGGTGCTCCAATTTTTAAATTTAAATTATGCAATAGTAATCCTGGTAATATTATAGCATTAATATCTTCTATAGGATATTTTAATTGAATTTTCTTATCTGCAAAATCCATCTCTTTTTCTGTAACGCCTATATTAAAATAATTTTTTTCTTTAGTGTTTAATTTTTTTATTATTTTTGCAAGAATGTCATATGCATCCTTATTATTTGAACATAGTATTATATTTGATGTAATATTCGTATTTATTGTTAATGTTTTATCATATATTAACATGGAACATGTTTATAGGGAGGGGGTACTTCAGAACTGGAAAATTAAGGGGGGGGGGGGTCAAATTTGTCTTTTTTAAGGGGGGGGTCAAATTTGTCCTTTTTAAGGGGGGGGTCAAATATGTCCTTTTTAAGGGGGGGGTCAAATTTGTCCTTTTTAAGGGGGGGGGTCAAATGGGACTTAGAATATTTTCGATTTAGGGACCTTTGGTGCAGAAGTACTTAGGGAGCATTGGTGCAGAAGTACCTAGGGAGCATTGGTTCAGAAGTACCTAGGGACCTATGGTGCAGAAGCCCCTAAAGACCTTTGGTACAGAAGTACCTAGGGACCTATGGTGCAGAAGTCTCTAAAGACATTTGATGCAGAAGTACTTAGGGAGCATTGGTGCAGAAGTCCCTAAAGACCTTTGATGCAGAAGTACTTAGGGAGCATTGGTGCAGAAGTCCCTAAAGACCTTTGGTGCAGAAGTACCTAGGGATCATTGGTGCAGAAGTCTCTAAAGAACTTTAGTGCAGAAATACTTGGATATAAATATTGATATTATGAACAGAATAGATACTTTATTATCAGTGTTAATTATTAGTGAACATGTTCCATGCTCGTTGGTTGTGTAGTTACACAAACCGGTCATAAGTTTTTTTATTACAGATATCATTTGTTAACCATTTATCTGGAATTGTTAAGTTTTTAATTGTGTCATTTCCAATATTTAATAAAAAATCTTGAAACTCTTTGTTATTTGCTCTCATATTTTTTCTTAATTTTACATTAATATATTTCCATAATGAGGAATTTTTGATACATTTGTTAACTATTTTTTAACGTGTTCAATTTTTGACAACTGGTGGATTTGCTTAAAGACGCCTCCTAAAATTATTAGTTTTCCTGCAAATGGTTCTTGATCATTATTACATACATCTCTTGTTACTTTATCAGCATATTCAAATGCTTTTAATGGAATCATTGATGCTTCATCCCATAAGAATATATCACAGTCCCTAATTATTAGTTTTTCCGATTTATTTGGAGGCTTCACTATAATAATAGGCTTCACTATAATAATTTAAAATTTGAATTCATATTACTTCATATCACTACATAATTTAATTTGTTTTATATATTTTATGACTTATAGTTCCAAATGGCAGTAAACATGAAGCAAAACCTGTCATAGCCATAGGACAGACTTTTTTTCTTTGTAATAAGAAATAATATATTAATGCTTTGTACAAAAATGTTTTGCCAGTACCACCAGCACCTTCTATTAAAATTATATTTGATATCAAATCAATTTTCATAATTTTATCAAATATTTTTTTTTTTTTCTCAAAATTAAAAAAAAAATGAATTAAAAATACTTCAATATTTGTTCTTTTTTTGGGTGTAATACCCCATTTAATTCCATGAAAGTACCAATATCTGAAAATATTGTAACGAGTGTAACTTCACAACCATTATCGAATTAAGACCTAATTTTTTTTTCCACAAATTTTTTCATCAAAAAATCTTAAAATACTTTTTTTTTTTAAATTTAGATGTAATACCTCATTGATTTCCATGAAAGTACTTATATTTGAAAGTATGGTTTTTACTCTATATCTCGAATCTGATACTTAATTATTTAAAAATTATTTTCACAAAAATTTCGTCATAAAAAAATAGTAGTACCTAATTTATTTCTATTACAGTACTAGTTTTAGACAGTTCGTTTATAGTAATTTTTTGGATCTGATACCAAATTTTTCCAAAATTTTTTCCTCAAAATTAAAAAAACAAAAAACAAAACTGCAATATTTTTTTTTTTTTTGGTGTAATATTTCATTTAATTCCATGAAAGTACTATCTTGAATAATTATTATCCAATAAATTACGTTAGATTTTATTTTGAAAAAAATAGATTTAGTTGAATTCAATACATAAATTTTCTTTTAACTTTTAAAGGTTAATAGAAACGAACGTATGATTGCATGGTTGTAATCGGTGATATCTGTGGCATATTGATGTATTTAGCTTATTGTTTGAGGAACCTTAGTGCCAGCTAGTTGGCAGGGTATTTTATAATTGTTCCATATCATTATTAAATATATTATAGCAGCTTTATCAGGAATTAAAAACAATGAAAAAAAAATTTCTTAATTCTTTAGGCATCACCTTAAAAATTTGAATAATATGTTTATCATTTTCTATTAATCCCATAGCATTAGCTGTTTCCTGAAATGTTTTATATTTTATTCCTTTATAAGTTTTTAAGTCATCAAAACATGTTGCACCTTTAATGAAGTTTAAAATTAATTTTAAATGAAATCTTTCTACATCTTTAGGTAAAATATTTGATAATCTACCTATTGTATTTGATATCTTTTGTCTTTCTATCCAAACTATAAGGTAGAAATTTGCCTCTACACCTTATAAAAAAATAATTAAGAATATATAAATATATAATTATTTAATATTATTTTGCTTGAGCGGAGACTCGATAACCAGAGGAGGTCCGTACATTTATTTCCAGGATATAGCGTTATAAGAGAAACAAAGATAGAAAATCACTGGAAATGAATGTACTATCTTGGAAAAATCAGGAGGCGACTGATTATTAATTAGATATATAAATTCAACTTACCACAAAAATAGGCAATATAATTGATCGATATTTAACAAGTATATAATTAAACAGTACAAATTTATTTATAGCGTAACTCGCCAGTATTTCAATTTATTGACAACTTAACAACTAATTAATCAAAAATGAATCGAATCTACTATACATATTTTATTTAGCTAATTTTTTAATAATTGATATTAATATTATATACATTTTGAAAAGATGAACGCGGACTTTAATTAATTTTAAATCTAATAAAAATTCAAATAAGAGAGAGAGAATTTTACGAGAGGGTCGTTATTTTAAAATTGCGATCATTAACTTGTGATTTTACTTATACATGTAGCTACGTAAAAGGAGACGGGAGAGGGAGTGAGATAGCGCTAATTATCATGACAATAATCTGAGTTATACCTTGACGACGATGTTCTTGAAACCTCTTGATTTAATCTCTACTCCTGGACTAACCTTTTCCCTACGTCAACTTCGAACCAATATATAAATATGTGTAATTCTGTGTCCGGTAAATTAATTTCTCGAATAGGTGACCATGTGCCTTTACGAAAGTCAAATATAGAATTTATAACCTGTTGACGACGATGACTTTTTCTTGGTAAATAAACTTTTAATACACAATGGCCTGATGATAATTTAATGTCACTTTATAAGAAATAATTAAACTGGAAACGAATTAATCTTGAGAAGGAGTTGATATTAATATTTTTAATATAAAAAGTACTGAATTGAACAGAATCTATATAAATTTTTAATGAGCCGGTAAAACAACGTGTCTTCTACACGGCGAATAATCGGAGCAGAAGGAATACGGAAGTTCGAGAAGGGAAGTACAATATTTTTCTCTCTCGCTCTCTCTTCTTATATTTTAACATTTTTTTGACTGGACGCTTACGCCCTCTTTTCTATACGCGAGTTTCACACATAAATGTGTGCCTGCGCCCACACATACAGAACACACAATGTATATAAAAATAATATATATTTCCTATGTGATTAATTTTGCCATATTAAAAAAACTTTGAAATTTTCATCGTAATAATATTTAGTTGGAATATTTACATAATTCATATTTCTTTCCTTTTTATCAATTTTATTAAATTCAAAATATGCTGTTAGCGTGGTATTAATATTTTTTGATATAATATTTTTTTCTTTGTATTCTTCAGATACGATATTTTGTTGATTTACTGTGTGAATAGCTAATTGATAAATCGCGTGACTTTTTCCTGACATTGGTAATTCAAGAATTCTCCATGTTGCTTCTGTCGGACCTACGTATCTTGTATCTAAAGAATTTTTCAAATTTTTTTATTAAATCTTTTTTTTTGTTTTTTATTTGATATGTTTTCACTTATATTTATTACTAAATCTTTTTTGCGTCTATTAATTTTTTTTATCAAATTTTTTTTATGATGTGCAATAAAATCATTATTATTAAAATATATAATGTCATAATGCCCCGAATAATCGTTACCTGTATATAATAATTTTAGTTGGTATGTACTATTTTTATTTGCAATAATCCTAGGTATTGTAACTAAATTAATATTTCGATTTGATACATTCTAGAAAATGCATTTAATTCAACATCACCAGCATTAATACCGCTTTTTATAATGTGATGATAATAATCATTTTTATTTAATACAATATCATTGTACGATTCTTCACCTATAATATAATGTTTAACATCATTCCAATTATCGTTAATATAAGTTACTATTTTTTTTCTTAATATATAATGAAATTTTTGATCGTTATATATAAATTTTGTCATGTATCTAAATAAACAATTTCCATCGCCGATCATTTTTTCAATGTAATATTTATTGCTCATAATGATATAAATTTTTCTGTTACAATTTAATATTGGATTATGCAAACGTCGGGCACTTGGGATTTTATAGCGGAAAATGAATGTTTAATCTATAAGAAGATAATATTTCCTTGAATTTAAATGTTTCACCTAGCATCTTGAGAGTTATTTGATAAAACTTGTCTCTCGGGGCAGCTGAAAATGAGCAAGAATTTTTCCTGCTCGGATCGGGCTAAAATTTTCAGAAAAGGTTGCTTTTTTGGTCCCCAAAAACATGGTGAAACCCGTTTTTCAAAATCAGTCATCCTCTTCGAGATATTTATCAATATGTCTCCCATTTAAAATACATGGGAAAAGCCATTTATTAGCGGTTTTTCTTATTTTGTTCCACAATTTTAGTTTGACCAAGCACCAAACCAACGAGAAAGTTTTTTTTAACATTAATTTTAAATAAATTATATACATATAAATAATTTAATAAACGCAATTTTTAAAAAACGTTATTTTTTGTCTGGACACGTTGGCCAAACACCAATCCTCTATATAATGAAGCAGGCATGTGAATGAATGTTAAAAAAAACTTTTCTCATTGGTTTGGTGCTTAGTCAAACTAAAATTCTGAAGAAAAATCAGAAAAATCGCTACAAAATGGGTTTTCCCATGTATTTTAAAAGGGATACATATTGATAAATATCTCGAAGAGGATAACTGATTTTGAAAAACGGGTTTCGCCATGTTTTTGGGGATCAACAATGCAACTTTTTCTGAAAATTTCAGCCCGATCCGAGCAGGAAAAATTTTTGATCATTTTCAGCTGCCCCGAGAGACACAGTTTTATCAAATAACTCCCAAGAAGCTAGGTGAAACATTTAAATCCAAGAAAGTATTATCTCCTTTTAGGTTGAAAAATCATTTTCCGCTATAAAATAACGAGTGCCCGACGTTTGCATCATCCGATTTTTCAAGCTAGGCGTGTATAATATTATGCTAATTAAAATTTTATTTTTTTATTTTAATAAGTTTTAATTTAAATATTTTAATTCCTGAAAAATATGAGTAAAAATTACTAATTTTAAAAAAATTCAAAATTTAACTAATGTTGCCAATGTGGACAATTGTAAAATATATGGTTTAAATTGATATCATATTCGTTCTTTGTGACCTAAAAAATTTAAGAAAGACTTAAAAAACTTAAGTAACATTTGTGAATTCATTAAAATCCCTAAAAATTAACCTAACGTTGCCTATTGTGGGCAATTGGATAATTTCCGTTTATAATGTGTATTATATTCGTGTTCAGTGAGTCAAAAAACATAAGATAAAAAATTAAACTAAACTTAATGTGGGCAACTGTTCAATATACGGTATAAATTGATATCATATATATTCATCATATATTGATATGATATCGTATTTAATAACCTATAAATTATAAGTAAATTTATGAATATAGAAAAAACCCTAAAAACTAACTTAAAATTGCTGAATATAAAAATCGTAAAAATCGTAAAAATTAAAGAACTTAAGTATAAAATTATTGATAATCTAAAAATTTTTCATTCAAAGAACCTTAAAATTTCTCTCTTAGTAAAAATAATATTTACCAATTAATTAATGTGAAAATAAACTTGTTAATATAAATATAATTCACGAATTTAGAAATACTCTTCTTTTTTAATAATATTAATGTATGATTTTGGACGAATTCGTTAATTTGATGTTAATTATCAATTTAATTCCTTAATTGCTTGATAAGTTAAATATTGGATTTGAAGTATTATTTTTATGAATTACTTTTGTTAATAAAATTTTTTTTTCATATTTTGACCTGGAATAACAATAATTATAATAACTATCATAACAGTCTCAATTTTTTATATTCATCTAACAATAATTTAAATCATAATTTTTTTAATTTTAATAATTATAATCATAAATCAATTAGCTCTAATATCAATAATGTTCCTATTAATCTTAGTCTTGATAACACATAAAAAGATATTAATACAATTAATAGAAAAAATAAACAAACACAAGAAAGCAAATGCACAAACTCACCTATACAAAATACATCTTGCAATAATACAATTACATACACAAATAAAGAACAAAATCACAGACTACTAAGCAGAAGAAATAAAAACTACAGCATTCAACCTAACAATATATAATTAACTTCAATTAGTAATTGCATAGAGAATACTGAAATTTATATTGCAGGTTTTATGAAGCTCTCATCAAATGATGATCTTATAACGTTGTGTCACACTATTCTTTCTGGCAATCTCCCCACTTTTGAAAAAAGTGAAATAGTAAGCACCACACTCTCGTTTTATCAAAATACTACTGAACTCTCTGAACATTCTAACCCTAATAACAACAAAAATTCTGAGAAAAACAGTAAAATCTCTGCAAATCACTTTCCTTCAATTATTGTTCGTCTCACAACATCTAGTCAAGTATAACGGATAATGACAAGTAAATGAGCCTTAAACTATTTTAATACTCGTGACCTTGACTTTTCGGTTTTGAGTCAAGATCTTGCCACTCGAATGCCAGCTACGAAATTAATAATTAATGAAGTTCTTTCACCTGAAGAATACAAAAGATTCAAATCGCCCCGAAGATTTGCAAAAACTCTTGGCTTTAAATACGTCTGGCATAAGGATGGCAAGTTCTTGACTCGTTGGCATAACACTAAACAAGCACAGTTCTTTAACAGTTTTTCTGATTCAAATATTATTAAAAATTTATATTCTCATGAACCCAGTAATTACATTCCTAACAATAGTAACAGCACAGACCCACTAACTAACACACATACTGACATATTACTAGACAATAATAACATTACAAACAAACTAAAGGTAGGTTTTATAAATGCAACAACTCTTAGGGGACACATTAATCAATTTAGGAAAAATTTTGTTGATGACCTCACTTATGATATAATGGGGGTAGCGGAATCTCGGCTACGTCACATTATAGATGACCATATTGTAGATGTGAAAGGTTACAGCACATTAAGAGAGGACCGCCACACTCAGGGTCGGGAAATTATCCTGTATGTACGTAATACTCTTAGAGCCCAATTACTAGCACACTCTGACACAGAAGGTTTAGGCAAGCCTCTACAACCTGAGTATCTAATGTGCAAAGTATGAAGCGAAGGTACTCCACCTGTGCTAATCTGTCTCATCTACAGGCCTCCAAAAATATCTTTTAAAGCGGATCCTGAATTCTTAAATAATCTTCGCGAGTTCTGCTCCACCAATAGTCATAAGATAATAATGGGTGACCTAAATGCCAACCTGCTTGTTAACAGAAGTGACAGTCGCTTTGTAAATCGACTAACTGACGAATTTACCTTACAAGTAGTACAACATGGGGCAACACATCGTCTCCCCAACATAGAAGATCCTAAGACTTGGCTTGATGTCATCTATGTAGATTCTAAATATAAGGTTCTATCTCACAGTAACAAGATCCCCCCCTTTTCATACTGTCCACAACCTCATTGATGTGGAGATTGGACTCTTTATTCCCAAACTTCCAAATGAATCTTTTTCTTTTCGTAAATTTAATTATGTGACCCCAGAGGCTATCACTGAAGCTTTAACTAATTGTGAGTGAAAACCGTTTTTAGAACCCGATCTTGATTTAGAGTCAGCACTAAACTGTCTGAATGACAACCTACATCTGGCAATTTATAATTTGGCACCGCTGAAGACCATTAATCCTCAGACAGTCCGTCAACCTTGGGCAAGTGATGAAATTCAATTACTTGTGAGAAAACGCAAAGCAACTGAAAAAAGTTACCTTAGAACAAAGAACAGAACTCTTCTCAAAGAACTTATCTCTCTTTCTGATGAGATAGAAGCGTCATCTGATCTTGCTCGTAGCATATTCTATCGTGATCAAATTGATAACGCACTGAATAAGAATCAAGATGTATGGCGTAACCTGAGATATCTTGGTTTGCTAGCCACACCCAAAAGCGATCTTCATGGGATTTCCCCTGATGACCTTAATTCCTATTTTGAAAGTTCGGCACTTGAGAACATAGAAGATGTTACTCAGCTAGTTGATAATGCCTCTGAAAATGATTTTAGATTTGTGGAAGTGATCCTTAATGATGTGATATTGGCTGTAGAGCATTTTTCTTCTCAAGCAACTGGCGATGATGACATACCTCAAAAGATAATTGCTAAATCACTACCTACCATTGGTCCAATGCTCGTTCAATTTTTTAATGCATCTTTAAAAAATGAAATTTTTCCCAGTTTATGGAAACAGTCGGTCTTAATTGCTATTAAAATGTCAGCACTACCATCTTCTCCTTCTGATTTTAGGCCAGTATCCTTATTATGCTTCCTATCTAAGATTCTTGAGAAGCTTGCCCATGATCAAATCATATCATTTTTAAGAAATAGTAAGCTACTTGACGCTTTCCAGACAGATTACAGACAATTTAACAACACAGAGACTACCTTAATTAAACCCTCTGACGATATCAGGCGTGAAATGGCGAGAAAACTTGTCAAGCTTCTGCTTCAGTTTGACATTAGTAAGGTTTTTGACTCGGTCTCACCATCCAAGCTTCTGATAAAGTTAAGGGACATGGGTTTTTCTAGAATGGCCTTGCTATGGATTAAATCCTATTTTCAAGGCAGACAACTCCAGGTGGCCTCTAAAACATCTTGCTTAGACTTTCTTACTACCAACCTTGGGGTCCAAGGATCAGTCCTGGGCCCGTTGCTATTTTGCCTCAAATCTTATCTACCTAACAGAGTCTTCTATCTACTCTATGCAGACGATATTTAAGTCTATGTATAGGTTCCCCCTGAAATGGCATCATCTGGAATTGAAATATTGTCTCAGGTAGCTGAAAAGGTATCAAGATGGGCTGAAAATATTATTCTCCGCCTCAATCAAAAGAAAACGACAGTTGTTCTCTTTGGCACATCTACCTATGTTAACCGCCTTAATCCGCTCAACTAAGAAATAGAGGTAGGCAACAACATAAAAATCCCTTTGTGAAAGAGGTTAAAAGCTTGGGCGTCATAATTGACAGTAAACTCGAGCTGTCTCTAAAAAGATTAATAGGATTCTCTACACATTACGTTTTATTCGACATTGCTCGACAGAGACCTTACGGACTAGACTAGTGCAGGCTCTAATTGTACTGCACTTAGATTATTGCAATACATTATATATTGACGCAAATACTATTCAAAAACCTCGACTGCAAAGACTGAGTAATGCATAACTTAGATACATCTACGGAGTGAGTTGGGATAGACATATAACACCATACAGGAAAAAACTAAACTGGTTGTGCACTGACTCACGTAGACTTTACTTTACAGGCATTATAATTTACAAAATACTACGTTTATGTGAACCTTCCAATATAATTGACTTTTTTGTGAGACATGTGTCTAGAGAAAATGTCAAAGGCCAACGTCGCACAAAAGAACTTGACCTTTCTGGTTCAAAAAATTGTGGATCTCAATCTTTTCAACTGCAAGGTACAAATTTCTGGAACTCCCTACCCTCTGAGATCCAATTTAAATCTTCCTTAAATAGTTTTAAAACTGCTCTGTATAATCATTTACTTACGCTAGATCCTTAATTATAAGTAGCTAAGTTGCTTTCTAGTCTGATAGATTACTATAATACATTAATTCCTAAAATGACTGTGATAAACTTTATCAACACCAAATTTTAATTTACAATTACTAATAAATACCGTCAAAGATGGGTAGAGCAAAGCTGATCATGTTAAAAAAATACAAGAAAAGAGTTTCAATAATTTTTTAATTTTGGGATTTGAAAAGTTTTGATTTCATTGAGTTCAATAATAATGTTTAAATAAAAATGATAAGTATAGTTAGAATTTTTAAGTATTGGCCAAAAACGACACCAAAAATCCGCCCCTTATTTTTTAACCTTGTTATTTGTTCGCTGAAAAGAATTTAAAAAAAAATTCTTTAAACTCTAATACCCCTCAATCTACTACCAAAATAATATTAAACTCAAGTCAGAATCCGGTGCAAGAGTTTAAGAATTCGACAACCAGAATTAGAATAACTTTTCTGTAGGTTTTGTATATCGCTGAATCCCAATTGGGGGTCCTACTGGATTAGAAAATAAGAAAACGCAGCAGAAACTTTCCAACTTATGGGTTTTTTTACAATATTTAGGAACTAATGATCAAATTAATAAGTGCTACGTTTTAAGAGTTTTAATACAATGTGAGTTTTTTTCTTTATTTTTCTTTTAATCTTGCATTTGAAAAAGTTTTATCTTATTTTAACTTTTATTTAATTTACCGACTCCTATACGGGGGCGAAAATGGATAAAACTACCCCTGTATTTAACAGAAAATGAAAAAAACTTATAACTGGTTTGTTTTTTCACACAACCAACGATCATGGAACATGTTCACTTATAACAGTTTTAATGTATATTCCCTAATTATTATAAGTTCTAAGATCGAAATTAAAATAAATCCCGAAAAATAAATTATCCTAAGTCCATAAACCTAAAGTATTCTAAGTTCTTGTTCTTATCAGGGCCTGATCAGGCCCTTACTCCCACTTCAAATTGTTTTAAGTCCCTAAATCGGAAATATTATAAGTCCATTTCGACCCCCGCCCCTAAAATATTCGTCAATATTTCAGCCCCCGCCCTTAAAACGTCAACACACGGTGATACCGAGCGGGACGTGAATATTATTTTATTAGGTGCATCGCTATTTGTTGATACTTGTAATCTTAGATGCGATTTGGTTAACTAATAAATAAACTATGCATCCACTCTGTATCGCCCTGTATTTTACCCCCCCCCCAAAAAAAAGCGTCACTTTTTTACCCAACCCCTGCCGAGCCGGACTTTATCAATAACCCATCCAATGAACATGATTCTGATATTTTTAATTAATTAAATCAAAACATATTTATTTTAAATTATTTATTGATCCTTCTTTTTACAACTTGTTTTTGTATAATAATTAGACGACTAGTTTCAGGAATAAATTCCCATCATCAGGTCTGTATTATAATTAAACTAAATTTATTTAAAACATTTGAATATGATATTGTAACTTTAGATTATGTCTGTATAACTCACAATTATTTTATGACTAAATGAAAAATTTTTTTTTTTGAATAATTATTTTGTATACATATGAAGATTTTATATTATGAAGATTTTTAATTTATTTCTAGTTTTATAATGTAATAAATAATTTAAAAAATTTTAATAAGTGTTTGAAATCACATCTGTTTTTTCTAATGTGCAAGTGCTCGTCCCTAGGAGGAAGTTAATATATAAAATATGTTTTTTGATTCGTTTCTTCTATTTCATTTCTTTTTATTTTTTATTTTTTATTTTTACTTTTTCTTATTTTTTATTATATAATATGTTTTTTTATTATTTTATCAAATTCATGTTAAAAATGTGTTACATTTTATTTTTCAGAATTTTCATAACTTCTGCGGTATGAAAAATGGCTTTTTTTACATATTTATTTTGTAAATAGAATAAAGGATGATTAATATAGTGGTGGGGACAATTTTTTTGTTAAATCTTTAAAAAAACATATGCACGGTTTTTGGGTGTTATTTTTAAAGCCAAATGACAAAAAAAAATCAAACGATTGGCATTATCACACATTAACACTATTATATAGTAGTATAAAAGAACGCAACATACGGAGATTTCCCATTCATACAAACTTATGAATTTAATTTTGTCATGTGACTTTAAAAATACTATGTCCAGCACCGGAAGACCATGTAGTAACAAAGGTTTTGCAAGAAAAAAGAGGGCAGATTTTTCGGTGTCTTTACTTTCCTATCGCTAAAAAGAAACCGCTACCTTTAGGAAACCAAATTACAAATTAATTTCATTAATATATTGAAAAAAACCCTGATAACCTCCGTTGATTCCAACAAGCCTTCTAGGCATAAAAATACTGTGCAAAAGGCTTTTAAATAGAGTTTTTTAATAATATTGCTTGTTGGTTAGTTAACAAAAAAACTTCTTGTTGTTCACAATTTTTTGGTATTAAAGTCATTTGTCAAGCCTCGGATACCGCAATTTTTTATTGCTGAACTTTCAATGTTATAGCAAATTAACTAAATGGCCATTTTTGGCCAAAAATGGTCAACTTTTAAAATAAATTACCTGAAAATTTAGACGAAAATGGGTTTTATAGGCCTAAAAAATTTTTTAAAAACTTGTTTATAAAATTCTTTATTTGTCCTTCAGAATTATTTGTTTGCAAAATATTTTACCTGTTTAATTTTTTAGTTTAAATTCTCTTCCTTCCAGTCAGTAAAACGAATGCCCATTTTTAGCCCAAAATGATCAATTTTCAATTTGCTGCAAAAATCGTAGTTTTAACATTGAACATGTTTATAACGAGGGGTAACCTGTGAATCTGAAAATCCAAAAGGGGGTCAAATGTGTCTGATTTAAGGGGGGGAGGTCCAATGGTACTTGGACAAATTTCGATTTAGGCTTTTAGAGTAATCCTAGGTTAGTGACTTAAAATAGTTTCTATTTAGGGACTTAGAATAATTTACTTTTAGAGGCTTAGAAAAATTCAAGTTTAGGGACTTAAAATAACCCGGGTTTAGTGACTAGTAATAACTCGAGTTGAAGGACTTAGAATATTTTCGATTTAAGGACTTAGAATATTATAGGTTTACATAATCAGATTAATTTGGGTTTAGAATCTTAACATCTAGTAGAAGTGATAATTAAAAATTATAAGAATAGCGATTGTATTTAAATGTTGCTTAGCATTTATGTAATATAAAGTCCTTTTTGAGGTTTAGTTTTCACATCCTATAATTAGTCTTATAGCCCAATTAGAGCTTTATTGAATTCCAATATTTCCCGACTCTTTCTTCAAAAAAGACAGTTAATTAGATAATTTTAGCTCTGCTTCCAAAATTTTTCAAAAAAACCTTAAAATGGGGTAGTTCTTGCTGATTTCATGTCCTCTACTTCTCAGCCACTTTGTACCCCAGATTGCGTATTTCAGAATCAAAGCATACCTACTTTTGTACTCTAATTTTTTTGGTCGCGTGCTCTAGAAGAAGTTAACCAATTTTTGAAAAAAAAAAAAAAACTGAAACTATGAAACACCGGAATAGATTAGATTTTTACATTAGCTCAAAACATGCTTAATTTATGTTATTTTAATGACTTTATCGACACAGAGAGCTAATTAATAAATTTTTGATTTATTAAACTCGACATGATACGTGGATGCCATCTGCAATCACTTTTTTTTATATTTTTAACGTATCACGCAGTTGTTTTAATTTTTTCAAATTTTATATAATCAAATAATTTAATTATAATTTTTTTTTTTTTTTTTTTTTTTTTAATTTTAATTTCATCGAAATTAATTTTTTAAAACATAGAAAATGATGTTAATAATATTTTAAGCCTAAAAATTTTTTTTTCTGCCTTTTTTAGGCTTAAAATATTATTAACATCATTTTCTATGTTTTAAAAAATTAATTTCGATGAAATTAAAATATAAAAAAAAAAAAAAAAAAAAAAAATTATAATTAAATTATTTGATTATATAAAATTTGAAAAAATTAAAACAACTGCGTGATACGTTAAAAATATAAAAAAAAGTGATTGCAGATGGCATCCACGTATCATGTCGAGTTTAATAAATCAAAAATTTATTAATTAGCTCTCTGTGTCGATAAAGTCATTAAAATAACATTCTTAAAAATTATGAGCAATAAGGTCATTAAAAAATATGCTTAATTTATATTTTAATTTTTTGGTATTTTGGCTCTGGAAAAGCATGTCGGGCTATTGAAGACCCGCCTTTACTCGCGCTCTTAGTTTATAGTATACATGATTTTGAGCTCGGATAAACGTCTTCGATGGCCCGACATGCCTTTCCAGAATTAAAATACCGAAAAATGTCAAATTTAAACTTATTATGTTTTGGCCTTCGTTAAAAACCTAGGCTATCCCGGGGTTTCATACTTTTAGTTTTTTTTCAAAAATTGGCTATTTTTGTGGATCCATAACTTTTACCAGAATACGCGGTCGAAAAAATTAGGATACCAAAGTGTATGTATTTAGGTCTTGAATATCTCTGTACCAAAATTCAGTTGTCATACTTATACGCACTTATTACTATACCATTATCATTACCAGGTTCCTAAACTCTTTTTGATTTAATAAAATAACGATTTAATATACTTTTATAAAATAGCTTAAACTATTTAAAAAAATCGGTTTTTAAACAACCGGTTTTTTTTTTCAATGAAGTAACCTTCAGAAGAATTAGAAAATTATTAGTTATTAGTTTTTAATCAATTTTACAAACTGATCAAATGCATAAAAATAAAAAAATTCATCGATAATGGAGTTATACATCGATTGCATATGGATAAGGTTAACATATTCTTTGAACTGTATAGTTAAACCTATAGGTTTATTTCAAAAAAATATGTCAAATATTAATATTTAAAATTTTAAAATCAATATTTATGTTAAATTCCAAAAAATATGCCTAAAAACAAATAATCTAATGCAACTTGTTTTTAGTAATTTTTTTTGCAATTCTCCATCCGCCATTTTGACATTAAAAAAAAATCATGCAAAAAAATATGTCCTGAAACACACAAAAAATGAAAATTTTATTATTTTTCATTAAGTATACATTTTTCTTATGCTATTTACAATACTGATAAGCAACGTATTAATTTTTTTTAGTTTTTAACTTTTACACTAAATAATTAGTTTCTGGTTAATTTTATAGTAAGTTTGACATCAAATTTTGATAATTAAGACTTTTTCACATAGGGGCACATTTTAAGAAAAATAAATTTTGGTTTTAAAATTAATTTAGAACTTGTAGATAGGCTCTCGGGCGTTAAATGTTTAACTCAATAAATTTGGATAAATTAATAAATGATAAAAAATCGCAAAGAATTATAAAAAAGTTAAGGTTTTTTTATTACAGGCACGATCACATATTTATTGAGTATTTTCTCTTTAATAGCGTTGATGGGATCCACTCTCTCATAAATTGAAAACTATTATTTATTATCCCACACCCAGGAAATATAAGCATGTCGAGGCATCGGAATGACCTGGGGGCCAAATTCCTCCAAAAATTGGAAAATTTAAAGACTCTTTTGTCTTCTAACCTAATGATCATTTAAGGCACGATTTTATTTATGTATTGCATACATAAATAAAATCATAGGGTGATCGTGCCTAAAAAATAAATTTTAATTAATTTAGTTATTGTAGGTCATTAACCATATTTTGGATGTATTAAATTCAAAACCAATTCATTTTTCACCATCTTTATCATTTTTTTCATAATTTTATTTGATATCTGCAATCAGTTTTTTGGACATTTCTCTACAAGGACTTAATGGAATCACTTGAAATTGAAAAACCTGGAACTAGATCTGATTTCAAAAAATTTGGTCTACGAGATTTTTGATTCATCGAGTAGGTTCTAAGATTTTGACGATACACTTTCTCGAAAATACACACACCAAGTCAATAAAAGCATGTGCAGGCATCGGAATGACCTGGAAACCAAATTTCTCCAAGATAGGGAGTATTTAGAAACTTTTTTGTTTTTTAACTTAAAAAACTTATAAAGCACGATTTTATCTATTTATTACATACATAGGTTGATCGTGCCTAAAAGTAGAGTATCTTGTGTTATTTTGCATTTCTATGATATTTCATCGATGCAAATTTTATAAAAAAGCTATGAATAATTTTATTGCGCAGTTTACTTTTATAAGGTTTTTCACCTCTGTGAAGCGAAAATACAAGAATAAACATGCTTTTAAAAATAGCGGATTGGGCCCGAAAACTATAGGTTCCATCAACTCGATAAAAGAAACACAGTTTTAAAAAGTAAAAGTAATCCGATGGATCGTTGTTGAGATATCGTGCCCACAAGTTGTCGATTTTTGCATCCATTATGGTAGAGCTTCGCTTTATAATTATATACATACATATACATTTAATATTACATTTATTTAATTTTTTTTATATTTTTTAAATTATTTACAACTGTTATTTTAAACATTTATAACATTATATTACATACTTTGTAAAGACTGTTGTGATCTATAATTATAGATCACAAAAATGTATATTTATTATTTTGTTATCACAAATAAAGTTCTATTCTATTCTGGAATAGTATTGAATTTTATTAAATAATTCTTTGAGTAAAAAAATATTAAAAAAAGAACTAACCTTATTAAAATTTTGGATGTTGATAATAATAAATTTTTATAAATTTTTTTATATTGATAATAATAAATATTTTTTGTATTATTATTTTATTCAAATATTTTAAATTTTTTACTTTGTTATTAAAAACTTTTGATTATATTTCTTTCTTCAATTAAAAAAGATTATTTAACTCTTTACTGATTAATTTAACTCCTTACTGATTAATTTTTAAATGTATTATTCAATAACCAAATATATAAGCTTAAAAAATTAAATAACATATCAGAAGTTAATAACTATATTATCTATAATAACTTTTAGCCGAAGTAGCTTATAGAATAGAATGGTTTAATTTTAAAAAAATTGAAAGTTCAAATAAAAGAAACATGAATATAATATAATGGCAGCGGTCGGATATTGTCTAAAAAAAGAGTTAAATAGAGTTAATATATTTTATACGTTACACAATAATTTATTTATTTTATCAATTCTATATTCTGCCTCAATGAAGAAATAAATCAAATACAGTTATAGTGATATAGTAGTGATAAATTTAGAAGTGCCTGTGAGTATTAGGGTGTCCGTTACTTCCCAAATTGGCTTTTTTGTGACGGGGACCCCCTAAATCTTCCACATATGACTCAAAAACGTGGAAAAGTCGGTCGAGCCGTTTTTAAAATGATTTTAAGGCGCGCCCCACCGTCCCTCTATTTCCCATTTAAATAACATGGGCTTTTTCTACTTTTTTTTTCAAAATCCTACCAAATGTCGAAAAAATCATGAAATTGAATGTACCCTACGAAATTTTTTATATTTTCACATATACTTTGAAGTTTTTCAGAGAGAAAACAAAAAAAATTATTCCTTAGGCTTTAGTAAGCACTAACTCTGAGTCTCAATTACGAAAAAAACGGTGTTTTTTTTTAAACTTTATAAATACGTAGGCACTTTTATTGTGCGAAAAAAATTGTAAAACTACCTTAAAACTTTATGTTTTTCAAGTATTTGTTGTTCAGTTTACAATTTTTAAGGTGTTTCAATTGTTTATGCTACTAAAAACTCGGCTCATTAAAATACTTAATTTTTCAAAAAAAAAAAAAAAATTTAGCTGAATTATTAAATAAAAAAAATTATTTTTAAGACATTCGGAAAAATTTGAATTTCAGGATATTTCTTCAGTTTTTAATAAAAATTTTATATTTTTATTTTTATGAATTATTTACAAATTATTTTAACTTATTTCATATAATTCTTGCATAAAGTTTTTTGTTGTTAAATAAATCTAATTTTTTACTTTAGTTTTCTTTTTTTATATTTTTTTTCAGTATTTTTACCGGTAAGGCATGTTTTAGTTGCTTTTCGATTACTTTTCTTTGCTTCTTCAGTAACTTGTAAAAAGTATTGTTTTTGCTCTTCTGTTTTACACAATAAATTTTCTGATATATACTCTTCGGTGGCTTTAACATTTCTTTCAGCTAAATCATTAACTACATGTAAATTTTTTAACTGCTCTAGAGCAGATTGATCATTTGTATTTTGGGGCCAAGTTTCAACATTTTGTTTGAGAAATGAGGGGTCTATATGAAACCGTTTAAAAAAAATTAAAAGATTGCGAATTTATAAAATAATCCATATCTTTTGAAGCCAACGCTTTTATGTCTTCTAAAGAGTAACAAAAATTTTTTTTTACAGAAAAATTTTTAGGCTCCTCTTCCTCATTCTCGCTGTCTTACCCATTATCTGAATATTCTGAGTTGCTTGAATGTCCTGATTCATCTTTATTATATGAATATTGTAAGTTATCACTTGAAAGCTGTATTTTTTCAACTATATTTAAATTGATTGAGTTACTAAATTCACTTGATTCACTCTCCTCATCGTATGTAACTGATTTATTTTTATTTTTTACCAATTTTGCTGAAATTTTTTTTTTAGTTTCGTTTGATACTTGGCTATCGAATAGTGATAAAACGCTGGTTTCAGGGCACAAGTACCATAACTGATTTTTTAATTTTAAAAGTCCAACTTTAGAAATATCGCTATTAACAGATTCATATTTACATAAAGCTTTAATCAGTAAAAGATCATTATTTGGTGCAGAAAGTGCAAATAAGGCAGTGTACCAAAATTTTATGTAAACAGATACAATAAATAAAGAAATGTCAATTTCAGAATATCTCGAAAGAGATAAAATTTAAGAACAGATATAGTTTTTCCCATAAAGCGTGCATGATTTTCTGCTCCTGGTTTATAAAATTTAACTTCATCTGGACTAATTTTACCAAGGAATATTCTTGCAAGTATGAGGAGCTCTTTATAATCATCTCGGATCATATCCTTGCTTAGTAAGTTTTTAATCCAATCATCTAAATCGTCTACTTGTCTTAATAATGAGATAGGAACTTTTCTACCTTCCAATCCCCTTTTATATTTCTTAAGATCTAAAGTCTCCCATGTTTTCTCACGAAAACGCTTAAAAATTTCTACATTCGGTCCAGTAGTTTGTTGAAACTTTAAAAAAATACACATTTTAAGATCAATTCAAGCAACAAGCAAAATAAAGTAAATCTTTGTTCAGCATTTTTTCTAATATTGTAGCTACCCCTTGATTCCATCCTAAACTTGAGCTTGTCGTATCGCAGCAAAGAGCTTCAACTTTTTCTGTCAAACCCCAGCAAATAAGAGCATTTTAAATCGCTTGTGCTTGAGTGTTTTCTTTGCTATTGGGTAACGCTGTAGAATCAAGTAATTTCTTAATTTCTCCATTACTATCTAAGATGGGTAATCGCTCTTTCCGCTCTCGACTTGCTTTTTCAATAATATTTTTACCATCCCAGTGAACAACCAGTGATTTTATTTCTTGTTCTTGAAATACTCTTTTTATATTTTTAGCAAGTTTTTCACGAATTAGTTTTCTAATACAATTAAATGAAGTTTTATTTAAAATTAAAACATCTGTACTAAAATTCAGAGCTTTTGCTACAGCACACACTATTCGTACAGATTTCCTGTATGAGATTTTGCAATGATCTAATACCAAGACTAACTCTTCAATAAAAATGTTGATTTTTCCACGTTTACGTTTGTTTTTGTAACAGCGCCCATAAATTTTAAAAGATTTACTACTGCTACTTGCGAAAGATTTTGATTCACTAGAACTTGAAATCAAATTTTTTGATAATATTCTTTTACGTAACCGACCAATATAGGTACTTTTGAAAGGTTGTTGTTCAGAATTATCTGAAATGAAATGAAAATGTACAAAATTATAGTTTATTATTTGCAGGAAAAGAATTAAAAACATAGCGAACACGGTGCCCCTGAAACAATTTAAATAAAAATTCAAATTACCCCCGAGATTCCAATGGAAATTTGTTTTTTAGTTGTTCAGAGTCACAAAAATCAAAGAATTTAAAAAATTCGCCTAGCGCTTTTTTTTTTTAGCTAAAAACTGTTTCATTTCGATATTATAATAGAAAATAATTAGCAAATAATAAATAAGTTTGTATAAAAGTTGTTTTAAATTATAAAAAATAATATTTAATGTACAAAATCTTTTATAACATTAAATTTACTAAAAAAAAATAGTTTTACAAAAAAAAAAAAAAGACCTAGAAACAACGGACAGCTCAGGGAAGCCCAAGGCATCTCAAAATCAAAATTTCAAGAAAAATTATAATTTTAATGTAAAAATTATAATTTTAATGTAAAAATTAATTAACGAAAATTAACTCATTAACGCCGAGGCGGAGAGTTTTGGAAATGAGCAAAAATATAATCTTTAAGGGAAATAAAAATCTATACGTGGCTAAAAAGTTCATCCTGAAAGTAAAATTTCACGCTTTTTCAGAATCTGACATTAGTTTTAACCTACTACTCTTAAGTGTACCCTAAAAAGGGGGGTTAAAAGGGGTAGATCAGGTATTGTAAGAAAAGTTTGGAAAAATCAATAAAAAAAGTATCAAAATGTGGTCTCCTTTATTTTGGTCCTATTTACAACCCTTAAAATCTGCCATGTGGATAAAGGTAGTTACAAAAAAATTAAAATAAAACTTATTTTTTATAATTAAAATTATATTCTTAATTAGAATTGCCTGCTTATCTCAAATTTAACGCCAATTTTGTGCAAAAACTTTAATTTTTGGCACGCCCTCTAAAATAGGGGTGAAGGGGGTAAAGCAGCCGTATTAGGGTTATGCTTTATGGCGAATTTGTCAAAGTCACCCCTATTTTAGAGAATGCTTCAAATTTTTTGCCCAAAACTGATGTTGTATTTGAAATTAGCAGCCAATTTTACTTAAGAATATAATTTTAATTATAAAAAATAAGTTTTATTTTAATTTTCTTGTAACTACCCTTATCTAAGGGTCATAAATAGAACCAAAGTGAATGAAACCACAATATATACAAAGTTTACTTAAATTTACATAAACAATATTATGTTCAAGCATTTTTCAATAAAATTTGATACTTTTTTCATTGATTTTTCCAAACATTTCCTAATAATGCCTGATCTATACCTTTCACCCCTCTTTTTAGGGTATATTTAAGGGTTGTAGATCAAAACTAATGTCAGATTATGAAAGAGCGTGACATTTTACGATTCGGATGAACTTTTTAGCCACGTATCTATAAGAGAATGTATTTATTTTTGCTCACTTCCAAAACTCTGCGCCCCGGCGTTAATCAGTTATTTTTCGTTAATTAATTAGTTAATTAATTTTTAAAATAAAATTATAATTTTTACATTGAAAGTATAATTTTTACATTGAAATTATAATTTTTACATTAAAATTATAATTTTTACATTAAAATTATAATTTTTCTTAAAATTTTGATTTTGAGATTCTCTGGGCTTCCCTAAGCTGCCTCTTATTTCTATGTATTTTTTTTTTGTAAAACTATTTTCTTTAGTAAATTTAATGTTATAAAAGATTTTGTACATTAAAAATTATTTTTTATAACTTAAAACAACTTTTATACAAAATTATTTATTATTTTCTAATTATTTTCTATTATAATATCGAAATGAAACAGTTTATAGCTAAAAAAAAAGCGCCAGGCGGATTTTTAAAATTTTTTGATTTTTGTGACACTGAATAACTAAAAAACAAATTTTCATTGGAATCTCAGGGGTAATTTAAATTTTTATTTAAATTGATTCAGGGGCACCGTGAAAGATCAATTCAAATAAAATAAATTATTCATCTTCTTTGTCACGTTCCTCTAGCAAATCACAATCTACTGCATCAGGTGTTATTAGTCGAGTCAAATCTATATTTTCTTTAGATGCTATTGTAATTTAAATAAAAATACCGTTTAATTTATTTTTTTATATTATTTTGTAAAATATTTTTTATCTAGTAGGGTGCAATGGGGATTTCCCGCAATTTTAAGCAAAGTTGCTAATTAAACATTAAAAGTTTTAAATTTTAAAGCGAAAAAACAAATTTAAACTTTTAAAATGTTAAATATAATGGTAATTCTTTATAAATATGTTATTTGTACCAATTTTGCAATATTAATTTGCTTAGAAACTAACTTTCGAAATAAAAAAAATTAAAAAACCGGGCTTCTCGCCACCCACTCAAATTCTTAGAATAACAAAAAAGTAATTATGAAAATGATAAGGAAGTGATAAAAAAATTAATTTTTTTATTTATGAGACCATGTAGTATATTTTAACTTAACAGTTGTAATGTGGTGACGAGAAATACTTCAGTGGCGAGAAACCCCCTTCTGACCCTATTTAAAGTAGATTTAAAAAAAAATCTTTAGCTAGTAAATATATTTTGGAAAAAAAGTCAAAGACATTTTAGTATATAGTTCACGTTCCAACAAAAAAATATTTAATTATTTATAAAAACAATTATTTACGTATTTTAAATTCAGCAGTGTTTTAGAGTAAAAAAATGAAACCGAAAAATGAATTTTTGAACCGCTTTGAAAACTACTTTAAAATTTGCAGGGGTAAATACAGGGACTATTTTTTTTTTATTTACTGAATATTTAAATATTATTTCATCAGTGCAATCGCACTCTAAATAGGAATATTTTTTTTTGAATATAAAAAAGTTTTATGCGCAAATATTATAATTTAGTGGAACACTGTAAATAGTAACTTTTTTAGATTTACAAAAAAAATAGATTTTTTTCAAAAAATTAGTAAATTTTCGAAAAATTTTGTAAATGTTCGATGAAAATCGTAAGTTTACTAAATTTAATATATTATCGAAAAATTCGAGAATTCTCGATTTTCTTTGGGAATTTTCGAAAAAATCTATAAATCACCAATTTTTCTTGCGAATTCACAAAAAAATCGAGAATACTCAAATTTTTTGTTAATATACTAAATTTAGTAAATATACGATTTTTTTCGAATATCTACAGATTTTTTCGAAAATTTACTAATTTTTCGGAAATGTTCTAATTTTGTTGTTAATATAAGAAAGTTACTTTTTATAGTGTAATTTTTAAGATCAATCACTCTATATTTTTAAATATATAATTTTTAATCATAGTATGGAACCTTTGTTAAGTTTATATGAATAGCAAGTTCAAACCTTCTTTTATGTCCGTATCAAGAGCACCTACTCTACTTGTTTCTGCAGCAAACGATTGATTTGATTGCAAATCTTCTTCTGCAGCTATATGGAAATATTATAAAGTTAATTATTTTATTTAAAAAAAAAAAAATTCTAACATTTTATTTTTACCTGTTAATACTTTTTTTAATGAACCTAGGTACAACTTTCGTTCATTATTTTGGTCTAGATAAAATTTTGTTGCTTCAACACATAAAGAATTATTCAAACAGTTTTCCACGGAAATATCAAATAAATTTTCATTTAAACTTTTCAAAAAATAATCTTCTTTAATTTTGTTATTTTTCCGCCCTTTATGTTTTTGAAAATTTTTGTAATCTGTCCACAGATTTTCTAATTAACTGATAATAGACTTCTTACTTTTAATTTTAATATTAGCTGATTCCCATAAAATTTTCAAATCTTCATAAACCGACACAAAACAATCTTGTTTATTTTTATTTGAGTTTATACAATCTTGTAATCGATGTAAAAGTTGAACTTTTAGGGGTAACTTTTTATTATCAAATTCTTTAATCAATTCACCAATCAAGTAAATGTTATTTAAATTACTCCTCAAAGTTTTTGATGACTTTATTTTCAAATGAGATAATAAGTTAGTATAAAAAAGTATGCTGTGTTATAAATACACGCATATATAATATTATAATACACAGTACGAGTACACTTTTGAAAAAACTTAATAATGTTGTCTGCTATTACTTTTTGTTATTATTGATTGAAGCAACACCGCGCGGGAGACTGTAGTGAATTAATTCAGTTTAACGTGTTCAAATGCGCGCCACGTTTAAATATATCAAAAAGCATGCTTTTTGAAAAATTTTAAATATTCATGGCTATTATATAAAGTTCCTTATTGAGGTACTAAATTGATAATATTGTTTCCATGAAGTTTCAGCAATAAGCTGGATAAAATTTCAAAAAAATACCAATAATTGAAAAAAGTCAATAAATAGACAATTATTATTAATTATCAGTATAGCAAGTATTACATTTAAAATTTAAGCTACTATATTAAGTAAATATTAGAAACTGAAGAAAAACCCTTGAAATTTAACTTTTTCCGAATGATACCTTGTCTTAAAAATAATTTTTTTTATTTAATAATTCAGCTAAATAGTTCAGTTTTTGAAAAATTAAATATTTTAATGACCCGAATTTTTAGTAGCATAAACAATTGAGACACCTTAAAAATTATAAACTGAACAACAAGTACTTGAAAAATACAAAGTTTTAAGGTAGTTTTACAATTTTTTTCGCACAATAAAAGTGCCTACCTATTTATAAAGTTTAAAAAAAAACACCGTTTTTTTTCGTAATTGAGACTCAGAGTTAGTGCTAACTGAAGCCTAAGGAATAATTTTTTTTGTTTTCTCTCTGAAAAACTTCAAAGTATATGTAAAAATAAAAAAATTTCGTAGGGTACATTCAATTTCATGATTTTTTCGCAATTTGTCAGGATTTTGAAAAAAAAGTAGAAAAAGTGTTATTCAAATGGGAAATAGAGGGGCGGTGGGACACGCCTTAAAATTATTTTAAAAACGGCTGGACCGACTTTTCCACGTTTTTGACTCATATGTGAAAGATTTAGGGGGTCCCCGTCACGAAAAAGCTAATTTGGGAAGTAACGGACACCCTAATTTATATATAGTATTGATACTTGTCTCCCTTGCTCTTGAAAAGGTTGGAACATAAAGACAAGAGCATGATTAGCTCTCATATTTTTTTGGGTTTCTGGAGTATGTTCTTTAAGGTCTACGTAAAGATCCTAAAAAATTATTAAAAATCGACTTTTTTTTTTGGGGGGCCCCTTCAGAGAAGGGGCCTTTTGCGTAGGACGAGGAGAATGCTTTTACGCATGCCATACACCACGTACTGCATGGTTACGTGGGACTTAACCTCAAATTTATGGTTGCCCAAATACTCAGTATAACTGAGGAGGAATTACAATACACACTAAACTCCCCACCCTCCTGCAATTATGACAATATCATAGAAACCGGACCGGGACACAATGGTATTTAATATACAAAATGGTCCGTAAGATGATGGAGATCCTAGTTAACCCTTTCCCTTGCTATTCAGAGCCAGACGGGCAACTTTCCAGTCCCTTGGAAAGTCGCCTGCCACGAGGCACGCATTAAACATGCCAAGGAGGAGACCAGGGATTACCTTTGCAGCCGCCTTAAGGGATTCCGCGGGTATTCCGTCTGGTCCTGGCGCTTTCCCATTTTTCATTGACCTAATTGCCTGCAGCATCTCCGCCTCGCTAAATAGCGGAACTTGCTTCCTCGGGACATCTAAAGGCGGGTGTTGTTGGTTTGGATGATACGGGAAGATAGCGTCCCCTATTCTTTTGGTCGCTGCTTCAACCATCGTGTTGTCACATCCGGAGTTAAGTTTGCCCATGACAACCTTATATCCCAGGCCACACGGGTCGCTATTGATATCATCTCTTAGGGACCGAAGACAGCGCGCCTTGCTGAGGTGGATAGCTTTTGACAGCCTATGCTTGGCTTCCTTTTACTCTTCAGAGCGCGTAGCCAGCTCTGGGTGGCTATGCGCTCTTTGCCGTCTTCTGCGTGCCCCGTGACATACCCGTCTAAGCTCCCCAATTTCTTCATTCCACCACTACACGTTTCTTTTACCCTTCCAGGGCCGTTTACGCGGCATAGAGGCATAGAAAGCTCCCCTCAGAAGAGCAGTTACCCTCTTGACAAAAGTCTCTGCCTCTCGCCATTGGCTCCATCCATCACCCTTCAACCGCCCACTCTGCCTGCCAGCCCGGCCGAGGTAAAAGTGACGTCAGGGATCGATTCGCCAAAGCCTGGCCTTACGTAGGTTGGATTGTTCCCAGAGTTCATGACCACGAGATCAGTTCTAGCGGCCATCTCTAAGAACGTTCCCCTACGGTTCGTGGTTGCCATTCCCCATTCCATGGCCCTGGCATTTAATCCCCAGCAAATATGATATTGCAAGAGACTTCCCTTATCGTTTCCTCCAATGAGGCCAGCTTTGCGGTGAACACCCTAATAGTGTCATTCAGTTACAAATAACAACTAATGAAAGTTGTATCACCGCACTTTGCCCAGACATGGCAGTTGCCTTTTCCATGTCATTGTCGGGACATAGACGTCTGTGCACGACCTCGTAGCCATATAGTAAGCGCACTTGCCGATTAGACCAGCCATTATTTAGTCGGCCTTTATTGGTCAATTTTAGTGCGGCGGCTTCTGGTAGGTCTACTACCACCATATCCGCCTTAGTGCCCTTAGCCTTGAAGATGGCGACTTTTATGTCGTCATCGTTCTGCAGCTTGGTTGCCTCCTTTATCACCTGCCTCACTTCGTCGCTGCCAGTAGTACCATCTAGGCTTCTGATCTCCACGGTTAGGTGGGCCTGCGACCGTGTTGACAGCGTCTAATAGTTTTTGCCGGTCTTTCGACGAGCTCAGCTCTATTAGGACGCTGCCATCCTGGGTTTTCTGAATTCGGTGAACCTCAGTCCCCGAATCCTTTAGTTGGACACCTCTTTTGATCTCCAGCAGGGCTGTCACACAAGACTTTCCTTCAGGAAGCGTTATTATTAGAGCTTCCTTACGCTTAGAGATCCTTATGCGCCGGTTTTGGCGCATCTTTCTCCTGCCTTTTTCTGTCGCCTCGGAAGGAGGAGATTCACCATCTCCTTCCTTCTTCTGCGGCTATTTCTTTTTTCTTCTTTTATTCTCTGCCTCCTGCCGCTGCAGTTATTTTTGGTTGCTGCCGCTGCTTCTCCTGCTGCTTCTTCTTTTCCTGCTCTTGGTTTTTACGAGCCTCTGCCTCCTTTCTTTCAAACTCTATTTTCTTTTTCTTCTTTTGGCAGTGTATTTTTTTTAAATCGTTTATTTATAGGGATTGTTGAAACTTTTTCAGGAGTAGATGAAATTAAATTATCTTAATAATTAATTTAATAATTTGACAAAATTTTTTTCAAACTGCAATAGATATTATATACTATAGCTAAAATACTTTTGTTGCTTTTTATATAATATCTAACAATCTTTTACAATATATATAAACTTACTATTGGCGAATTTCTTTGTAGGAGATTTTCATTGTTTGCATGTTCCATTTGATCGCCCTGAAGCCAAAAGTTTTTTATTTGTCGATAAAAAAAGATTTGATTGCTAAGTATTCAAAAAAAAATATTTTCATTTACCGAATGATCATTTATCATAGGCATCGATAGTGCATCCGGTGCTAAAGACCAGCGATCTCGGGGTATTAAAGATATGGAACCATCTTTTAGTAATATTTTAAGAATTTTCAATATATCTCTTTCTAAAAAATAAGATTCGCCAATTTGGTCTGCAGTCTTCAAGTTTTCGATTTTAAGTATAGAGGACCACTTTTTTTTCATTTCTTGGGTCTAAAAAATAATTTTTTAAAAAGTAAAAGTTTATTTGTAGTACGAATATTTAAAAAAAATATTTCATTATAAAAGTAAAAAAATAAAAGTAGATTAAGGGTACATTCGCTGAGTTTTGAAATTAATAATAGATTTTTTTTTTTAAATTGATTTCTGTTCAAAAAGCATTCAAGAATATGGAAAAAAAATTTTAAATAAATCCCGCAAATAATAATGAAATGACAGCGTCTGAAAGTCACAGTGCTAGTATGTAAGAATACAAGATCTGAAAATTTAAACGTGTTTTTCTCAAAACGAACTTTTTGAAAACGGCCCACATGATAACAAAAAAACTATTGGTCCGATTTCAATTTTTTTTTTTTTAAATCTATTTGTTATGCAATTCTACAAGTTATGAACTACAATGAACCTGATCGGAAGATTTTTTTGGTCTCTAGGTTCCGTTTTTAGGCAAAAACTACGGTCAAATTTCGACTTTTTTCTATTTACCTTCATAACTTTTTTAATTTTTAATATTTTTCATTGGTTGTAGTTCATTACCTGCAAAAACTTATGTACTTTATTGTGTTTTTTTTTTTTTTTTTTTTTCAAACGATCCCAAACCGAGTTATGATGTGGGCCGATTTGGGCCTTTTTTTTAGGCACCAACTTCAGCGCCATCTCATCACATGTAAAAAAAGAGAAAATAAAAAAAAATTTTTTTTTTGTGTTCATTATAAGTGAATAAAACAGCTGTTAAAAAATCTTAGTATTATTTAATAAACTTTTTGAGAAAATTAATCTGAAAAATAACGTTATTTTTACTCAAAACTCAGCGAATGCACCCTTAAAGTAAGTTTTAATAAAATTTAATTTTTGAAATTTGTTTTCCTTAAAAGTTATTATTTATTAAAAAAAAAAATGAGACCACTAACGTGGTAATTGGTTTAGTTTTTAGTTTAGTTTAGTTTTTTAGTTTAGTTTTTTTTTAATTCGTACCCGCGTTTAGGCAGTGAAGTCGGGAGATATTCATAAAATCCCTGACTATCTGCTTAAATCCGGCTACTTTCATTAATCAAGCCGTACATTATACACGTCTATTAAGTGAGTGGAGAATGGGCTTAATATTTAATATTTTTCAATATAAATAACAATGATGATAATTTCCAATAAATAATAATTATATATTTCAAAGATATGTAGGTGTTTCATGCTTTAATTTTATGTAAAATTTTTTATAATTTTAAATAAATTATTAAAATGTTTAAATTGATGTTAATTAATTTTTTAACTAAAAAATTAGTTGTTAGTTCAGTTTAAAAAAATAGTTTTTTATGGAAAAAAGTATAAAAATTAATTTTTAAAATTTTTACTAATATTTATAATAATATTTATAATGTAAACCAACTTCAACATAAAAACTGCCTTTAACATAAAAATTCCGTGGCCATGAAGAAAAATATGATTCAATGGCGAAAATACTTAAATTTATAGATTTGCTTTGAAAGGCATTTTTCTCTGATGCAAAATTAAAATTCTTTTTCATATGGTCATTTCCCTCCCACCACAAAGAAAAATTTTGCAGCTGGTCTGGGGATATGCCTCTTGAAGCGCAGTCTGCAGCATTTTCATGAGTCCTGACATGACTCCAGTGCGCTTCAGGAAGCTTATTATGTATTTTTGAACAACGGTTTCTCACAAAAACCGACGACCATTTAGATGGATGTTCTCTTAACCAGAAAAGAACGTCTTGCGAATCTGTGAAGAAAAAGACTTCAAAAGAAGGTAACTCCAAAGCTCTTAGTAATTTTACAGTCAATCTAGATAACAGTAAAGCTGAAAAAAGTTCTAATTTAGGGATTGAATGCATAGGCTTTATAGGCGATACTTTGGATTCAGCCTGTAAAAGACGAATTTCAGTTTTATTTTTTAAAGTTGTTTTTAAGTAAACACATGCTGCATATGCCATCTGAGAGCCATCACGGAAGCCAAAAATCTAATATTTGGCGTTAGGCGCAAAACCTAGCCAGCGAGGAATGCGAATCGAGTTGACAGTAATTAGCCCTTGATACCAACTTAAAAATTCATTACTGAGAGAAATTGTTAGCTTGTCATCCCATTTTACTTTTTTAATCCATAATTTTTGCATTAATGCTTTACCTGTTATCAAAACCGGAGACAAGTACTCTAATGGGTCAATCAACTTGGAGATACTAGATAATGCATTTCTCTTAGTAATGTCCTTCTTAAATTGGTCGAGCTCGATATTAAAGGTAAAATAATCCTCATTAGGATTCCAATTAAGGCCTAGTAACGAAAAATAAAAGTTAGATGCATTAACGCTTGCTTTCAGGTCTTAAGAAAAATTCAATAAGGCATCATTGTTGGACATCCATTTATGAAGTTCAAATCCAGCACATTTGCAGATTTTAATAAGTTGTTGCTATTTTTCAAGCGCTTCAGTTAAAGAATAGCCTCCCGAAAAAGTATCATCCATATAAGTTTCGGAACTTAGGACTTTCGAACCGAAAGGGTATTTTTCTCCTTTATCAATAGCCAACTGCTTAGTAACTCGAATAGCAAGATAAAGACTACTAACAACACCATAAGTTACTGTATTCAAAGAATAAGCCTGAATCTTATCAGTACTATTCTCGCGCCATAGAATTTGTTGGTATTAACGATCATCAGGATGTATAAGTATTTGGCGATACATTTGCTTAATATCACTTACAAAAACATATTCATACTTCATCCAGTGTATTAATAGTTCAGCCAAGTCGGGCAATAAATTTGTCTCTGTATGCAAAAGACTATTTAACGATATACCATCATAACCATTAGCTGAACCATTAAACACTGTACGAAGTTTAGGTTTTAAAGAATTTTTTTTGAGAATGCCATGATGAGAAAGAAAATAATATAAAATAAAATCAACAATATGACCTGTTTTTCCCATATGACCTATCCTGATAATCAAATAACCTGTATTAACATATATTATAATACAGGTTATAACCTGTATTATAACCTGTATCCTGTTAATCCTTCATGAATTCAATATATAAATTTTTTAGAATTGGATCAGCAAGAAAACGCTTTTCCATTCGCAAAAGCATCTTTTCAGCAATAGATAAGGAGCCAGCGAATTTTAAACTTTCAGGATTACGTTTAAAAGGCAAACCTACCATATATCTACCATCGGGGTTTCTAGAATAAGTTTTAAGAAAATGATCTTCACACTCCTGCTCATCCGGACTAAGCAATTTTGAGGGTTCATCGAAAATTTCCTCTTGTCTCCAAAAACGCTCTAAATCGAAGGAAAGAGTATATTCTGCGTCTGAAATCACCGATAAGTTAAAAGCAAACCCAATGCCTGCATTACCTGAAATGATCCAGCCTAATTTAATACTCATAGCTATCGGATCATTCAGAGCGCCTTTTCTAATCCCTTCCTCAATAATAGAAACGTGGATAGAGGCACTAGGTAAAACTTTGATTTGACCTCTCTTGTCGAAATTCGGATCAGCTAATAACAAGCCAGAAATATGATCTAATTCTTTACATCTTTTATTGGCTGTTGGCGAGTATGAAGATACCCTTGAAATAACGAAGGCTAGAACTTCAATTGAAAAGTCCGAAACAAAGTGAGGTTTAATATGGAGTTTAACCATTTTTTTACAAGTATAGTTTTTAACGCCACCTATACCTAATATTGGCATTTTAAGAGGCATAAAGTTTAAATTTTATCTCCTGAATAACAATTCACTGATGAAGGATGCTTGAGAGCAATTATCAATAAGTGCCCTTGTGAGGAATTCAAAACCATCCTCGTTTACAACTTTAACGATTGCTGTGGACAATAAAACTTCACAGGGGTTTTCAGGGAAGTTAATAGAGAGATTACATAAGTTAGTGGAAGAAGCTGTTGCAGCATCAGCTGCATTAAAATTTTTGTTTTTGTTTTTTGTAGATCCCGAATCAGCTCTAGTATCATTAGTTTTAGCTTTAATTAATTTTTCATTATGCAAGGTTGTATGATGCTTTCTCTTGCATACATTGCATCGTTTTTTAGAAGAGCATTTAAAAAAAGAATTATTGCTGTTAGAAATTGAATTACTTATTTCTCGCGGTTCTCATGTTGCAAAATCGACAGTGGTCAAGCGAAGCGGTAATCACTATTTTGACAATTTATGTAATTTATCGCGCGCCTAAATCGGCGTCTTTTACCGCCCCTTCGCTGACCAGCATCAGTCTTGCGACACGAGAAGCACGTCTAACATCGCTCTTATCACGTGCCTGTCAATTTATTAGTTTTACAAGTCTTTTTTATGTTATTTCATCAATATTTGTAATTGTCATTAATTATTCGTCAAGTCAGTAAATTAACGTGTTTTTCTCAATTAACTAGTGAGCATTTTATGCATTATTTTGCTAAGTCAAAGTCAGTGATTATATGTCAAATTAATCCTGTGTCGTTATTTTATGAAATCATGTGAGAGAGGTAGCGTCAAGAAACATTTATTTAGTGTCAATAAACCATACATTTTATATTTAAACAAGCTGTGTCAAAGTGTCATTTTAATTGTCGCCCAATTCCTGAACACGCCAATTATCCAAACCAATAACGTCAATATTTTCCAATTGCCAAGACAATTAGTACATCTTTTGAGCTGCTTTATGCAATCATATCTTTTTTCAACTGCCAATTTTTTGAAATCATTGCAATTAAAAATTAAATGCTCACTTTTACACAGTGGACATGCCAGTTTAGAAGGCTCAATTTGACTATGAAAAACCTTTGCAGGGTTTTTATTCACATTTACATTTTTAAAAGAGTTACTATTATTACTGTTATTTGACTTTTCATTAAAATTAATTTTAAAGCTATTTTCTTCCAAGGATTCCAGAATGCTGATCTGGGATTCTACAAAAGAAATTAATTGAGCAAACGTTGGAGAATCAGAAGACTTTACCACCGATGCTTCATTACCAACTGTTTGGGAAGTAAATGACAAGTTATTAAAGAAATTTTCCAATTTCTTTTTCATGTCATTGTCTAGCAGGGAAACTGCGTGAAAAACAAGCCAATCGTCCCATTTATCGACTGGTCTTTTTAACGTTTTAAGAGCTAATAAAGGAGTATTTAAACTAACTAATATTCTTTTTAATTCAGAAGAACTAGATATGGACATTGACTTTATAGAAAATAATGAGGACATATGAGAATTAACAAGCCTTTTTTTATTTTCATATTTATCGACTAATTTTTTCCAAATGATAGTAAAATTTTTCGAAGTTATCGGATATGACTTGACAAGGCCCTCGGCGTCACCCATGAGACATGTTCTAAGATGCCTCAATTTAGTGACGTCAGGAACATTGTGTTTGTCAATCACTGAGGACTGGAATACGTCGCGAAACGACTCACAATCCTTATATTCACCAAAAATTCAGGTAAATTAATACTCGGTAGTCTCTCATTATCCTCATTATTTGTATTTTTAAAATTAAAAACATGATTATCAATAGCTATAGAATTAAGGGTGGTATGAGGATGTGAATCTAAATAAAGTAGAAGAGGCTTAAATTTTTTAAATAATCAGATTCAGTAGCATCGAAAAGAGCATCCTTAAAATAAGGCTGTTCTGTTTTGAGCGTCTAGGTATTCAAATTTAATCCAATTGTTTTTTAGGGTCTCAATTCTAACCTTACAAGAAGATACACTCATATTATCTCCCTCATTTTCAAAGTTACTGTAAGCTTTTTTGATTCTAGTGATCAAATTAGTCTGTTGCAAAATAATGGAAGCCATGGCCCAGGACTAACCCCAAAGGGAAATATTATACAATGGATAGTGTACTTGCAATTTGAAAATATAGATTTTAACAAAATGATTTTATAGTTAATTAAGAATTTATACAATCATGAACCAAATGTTTATATTTAAAACCAACTGTTTAAATAAATTATATGCTAATGTAATAATAAATACATGAATGATAAAAAAAAATACAAATTGCAAATACCCTATGTTATACAAATTTTAATATTGAATTTCAAAATTTTGTAATAAATATATATCGTTACTTAGAGATTAAATAACAGACGTTTGAGAGTAACAAAAGAGCACAATTTGAATTGCCAATTGTAGGAAACATTAAAAGAAATAGTAAGTAAAAGAAGATCATGAAAGTTGAAAAATTAATTTACAATACTGAATAATTAATTAATTTTACCAAATAATAAATTTTAAATGAGTAATTGTTTATAATTCATGATTGAGAAACTTTAAAACTAATTTTAAAAAGAAAAATTAAGTAATTTAATTTTTTGATTAAGCGAACAAAATTAGCAATTCCAGCAATGCCTATTAACAGGAGTAACAGTACAATCATATAAAAATATAATAAAAGTAATGTACAATAAAAATACTGTTGAGATGATAAGTCCAGGCCTGAAGGAGTCCACCAATTCAAAATACCAAAAAGGCAGCTGAGACGTTAAGAAAAAATCCAAAGGCAAGGTTGATTGAGTAGTATGTTGTTGTAGATTACGATCCTTTGAACTGACAAGAAAGAGTTTCCCAAGAAGCGCAGACCAAAATTATGTACCTAGTGAACATCAATTAAATTAGAAATTGCATATATAAAAGACATTAACTAATAAATTAATTATTTAAAATTCAATCAAGAACATATGTTTAAATATTCAAATCACATAATACAGTTAAATAAATCAAAATCACATCCAAAGAAAATAAAAAGAATTTAGAAATTTAAGTAATTTTATTTTAAATATTATATTGTTATATCTTGAATCACAATCAAAAATAATAATCTAGAAAGAATTTAAAAAATTTAATTGATTTTATTGCAAAAAGACACTCAAGATTGTAAAAATTTTAAAAAGATTTTAAAAAACAAAGTTGTTTTTTATTTTATAGAAATGAGTTAGAGAGAGAGTATCCAACTATAAAAAGAACATGAGACATATAATTAATTAAAGTATATAATTTTAATTGTTTTTGTAAAATGTTGTAAAATCTTAATTTGGTGATATAAATAATATTTTTACTGATAATAATAATAAAAATCTACTATTAACAATGTTAATATTAATAGCAGACCTTTTTATGTAATTTTTATTTACAACACTATAATATTAAAAAATTAAAAAGTAGAAATTAACACGTATCTTTTATTTTAAAAGTAGTAAAAAAGGTGAAAAATCAACAATTTGATGCATCATGACTAGAATGACCCATATGTGATTCAGTAGCAGAAGAACTCGTTGGAAAAAAGAAATGGCCGGTTACTGAACTGCTAGCAAAACACCAAAACGCCAAAAGAATATTTTGTAGAAGAAACACGTGATTGCTGTCTTATACAATTTAGTAGCAGACAAACTTGGTGAGAAAATATGTCCGTCAACTGAACTGCAAGCAAACACCCATAGTGATGACAACGCCAAAAAGGATTTTGTAGAAGAATCACGTGATTCTCTTCTTCTTCATAAGAAATTTGGTTTTTCCCTCCTTTTTTTGACATTTGAATTGTTGAATTTTAGAAATTTATTTTCTTTTTTTTTTTTACTTTTTTAATTTTTTGATGATTTTTGACAAGCAGAAAACTGCCCGAAAATTCTTTACAATAAATTTTTAAATGAAATTTGCCTGGTTGAACTTATTTAAATTAAAAAATTTCTCCATGTTGAAATTTTTGCTATGAAATTTTCAAATAATTCGCCATGTTGAATTCTAATTTAAGATTAAAAAATTTCGCTATTAAAAATTTTCATTTCATTGAAAATATTTCGCCATGTTGAAATTTTTGCGTGGACTGTATTAAATTATTTTGTGCCGCACTTTGATTATGAAATTAACAGCTTCACAACTTTTGAAAAATATTGTTACAGTAAAATATATTCAGCACTATTATCAATTTTTATTGCTATAAAACACAATTTTTTTTTTGGTTCCTCAAAGAGGAACCATTGTGTTAGGTCAAAATTTGATTTTCTATTTTTTGGCATATAAGCACGTTTTGGGACCCCAGGAAGCTAAAAACCGGTTTTTAAAAAAAGTCTGTATGTGTGTGTGTGTGTGTGTACGTACGTACGTACGTATGTAATCGGTGATATTTCACAAATATTATGGAATTAAGACCTAATTTTTTTTTCAACAATTTTTTCACCAAAAAAGCTCGAGGTACTTTTTTTTTTTTTTAATTTGGATGTAATACCTCATTTATTTACACGAAAGTACTTATCTTTGAAAGTATGGTGTTTACTCTATATCTCGAATCTGATACTTAATTTTTTGAAAATTTTTTTCCAAATTTTTTTTCACGAAAAAATACAAAAAACACCAATTTTTTTTTTCTTTTCGGACGTAATACCTATTTTATTTCTATGAAAGTACTAGTTTTAGAAAGTTTGTTTATAGTCATTTTTTGGATCTAATACCGAATTTTTTCAAAAATTTTTTCTCAAAATTAAAAAAACAAAAAATTTAAAAAACCTGCAATATTTTTTTTTTTTTTTTGGTGTAATACCTCATTTAATTCCATGAAAGTACTAATATCTGAAAATATTGCAACCGGTGATGTAATACCTCATTTATTTCCACGAAAGTACTTATATTTGAAAGTGTAGTTTTTACTCGATATCTCGGATCTGATACTTAATTTTTTGAAAATTTTTTTCCCAAAATTTTCGTCACAAAAAAATACAAAAAACACAAAAAATTTTTTTTCTCTTTGAACGTAGTACCTAATTTATTTCTATGAGAGTACTAGTTTTAGAAAGTTAGTATATAGTAATTTTTTGGATCTGATACTGAATATTTTCAAAATTTTTTTCTCATAATTAAAAAAACGACAAAATTTTAAAAACTGCAATATTTTTTTTTGTTTCTGGATGTAATATTTCATTCAGTTCCATAAAAGTACTTATATTTGAAAATATGGTTTTTACTCGATATCTCGAATCTGATAATTAATTTTTTGAAAATTTGTTTTAAAATTTTTAATCAATGTTAGCGTGAAAGTATATAATTCGGTGTTATATATAATCCCTAGTGGTTATATATAATCACAATCGTGAGCCGTGAGTTTAAATAAGAAAGTAAAATAAAGTTGAATTATTTACTTTCCCTAGGGTTCATATATAATCACAGGTAGGCACCCGTGAATTTAAATAATTCAATTTTCAAGGCCGTGAAAGTAAATAATATAATCTGAATTATTTAATTTAGTTATTTAACATTATTTTGAATAAAAGTATCGACGCTCAAAATTTTTATTTATTATTTTTAAATTTGTAAACAAATAGATAGGTTTATACAAATAGATAGGTTTATACAGTATTAACATCAAATTTGCAAGAAAATTCAGTGGAAAACTCAGTATTAACACCAAATTTGCAAGAAAATTCAGCGGAAAATAAATTAATTTCTTTGGGTACAGTCAATAATATAGAAATATTTGTGGAGCCAGAAACTTTTCTTTGTCATTTATGTGACAAAGAACTTACTGATTTGAATTATAAGTGCAACAAATGTAATTTGATTGTACATGAAAATTGCTCCGACGTTTGTCAAAATCAAATTTTATGTAATTTATGTAAAAGTAAAACTAAGATTACCAGAGAACGAGAAGATTCTCTAGAATCTTTTAATAAGCAAGCCAAAAAAATGAAGCTTGCGTCGGATCAAAAATTTGGTGAGGCTGTAAAAGGTTCAACGGTGAGAATTCCTGTGCCTGACGTGGATCGTGGAAAGGGTGACGCAAGAAATTTAATTGGTGTTATCTTAGAAAAAACAGCAGATGGTTTTTATAAAATAGGTACAGAAAATGGGAAATTACAACAACTATATGCTCGATCTCAGTTTTCGCTTTGCCCTGAGACACTTTTAGATATAAACCAAGTTCCAGATCAAGTTACATCTGTAAGAAAAGTTGCAACCCAACAGAGCAATGGAAGTGGTCAAGGCATGCAAAAGTGCAATTGTACCTCCAGGTGTATAAATAACAGATGTAAGTGTAAAAAAAATGGTAGGTTGTGTACATCAAGGTGCCATCATAGCAATACATGCTGTAATAAATAAAAAAATCTTTAAAAAATTTATAAAAATATGTTAAAATTGACTAAAAATATCTTTAAAAAATTTTTAAGAATATGTTAAAATTGACTAAAAAAAAGCCTTTTATTTTTAAATAATAAATATTTACTTTTTTTTATCATAATTTAACTCATTTTTTATTTTATTTACATTCACTGTGATGCATGTGTACGGGAATTTGAATAATTAATTTTATTTTATACATCCACGGGTAAGTCCCCGTGAATTTATATAATTCGATAGAATGGTACGGGATTATATATAATCACTAGGGAATGTATATAATTTAGAATGATTTATTTTGAATTATTCACATCCACTAAAAGCTATCGGGGTTATATATAACCACTAGGGATTATATATAATCCCGGAATTATATACTTTCACGCTAACATCAATAAAAAAAACTTTTAAAAGTTAATAGAAATGTATGTGTGATTGCATGCTTGTAATCGGTGATACCTGTGGCATATTGAAGTATTAAGCTCATTTTTTGAGGAACCTTAGTTCCAGCTAGTTGGCAGGGTATTTTTTAAACTTCCTGGCACGCGAACGGCCTTGATGAGAACATGCGTGCTCGTTAAATACGAAAAAGATAACTACCGTTTTAAACTTTTTATTATTGATAAAGCATTCCAACGGTTCGTAGGACCAAATGTTTATATTAATATTAGCTGGATCGTGATAAGGGTGAAGGTTTCAAGGTGAAGGGTTGTATAAAAAACACACTTGAAATTAATAAGTAAAAACGTGTTTTATTATGGAGACATGTGATGCCTCTCAAAGCCATGCGGGCACTGAAGGTACCGACTGGCAACTTCTGTCTCCCCTCTTACATTATATACACTAACATATTTACAAGATTATATACAACTACAAAATATATATGTACAATACGGAACACTTAGCCTAGGTGAAAATTCATCTCGGGGGGAGGCAAATGGCCATCCTTTTGTACGAAATTGTAATCTGTGGTGTAAACAGATTTTTGCTTTCAAAAATGAATTTATGACTAGCAAAGTATAATTCAATTGCTAGAAAACTCAGTTTGCCTGAAAATTGAACTTATAGGGATCAAATGCGCCCTTTCGGGGTAAAATTCTAACCAGGGAGTAAACAGAGTTTAGCCGATAAAAATGGACTTACGGTAGGAAAATATGAAGCCTTGACGAAATTAAATTTTTATGGAACCAAATTGTCCCCCTTTGGGACTAAGCTGTAGTATGTGGCGCAAACAGATTGCAAAACTCTGTTTACTCCCAAGATTAGAATTTTACTTCGAGATGGCCTATTTGATCACTTAAAGTTCAATTTTCATGCAAACTGAATTTTCTAGTCGCTAAATCATACTTTGCTAGTCAGTGAAAACATTTCTAAAACATTTCTAAAACGTAAAAATGTACTCTGGAATTAATTTCAATAAATAATATTCTAATATTATTTTTCATTTTAGTACTTATTTGCATATGTAATCAAAAATTAAATTTCAATAATTTTAATTATTCATATAAAGTTTTTAATTTACTTATAATTGTCAAAATAATTTGATTAAAAAATTATATGGTATATTAAGTATCATAATTAATTTTATTTTCATATTTTCAATTTTATTAAATATTTATTTTCAATAAAAGTGAAAGCAGAATTTGAATACTGCGTGATCGACTGTGCTCTCGGAAGTTTTGGTAGTTTCCTTCAGTACCGGCGAATGCCAGCACAGTTCCCAATATCAAAGACGTTCTACTAACGCAATTACCTTCCCAATTCCTAATCATCCTCCTTCAACATTTGCATGTGAATCCCCTACTTTATACTATTTCTTTATACTAACACTTGCCCCTTCAATTTTCTTTAAGTGCATCAATGTATGCATAAATGTGTACATTGACCCTTATAAGAAATAAATCAACATATGTAATTGTTGAAGGCCTCTGCCAATCTTGGTGTGCCCACGTGCAAAAGAGGTAAACAATAAATACAAATACAAAATAATAATCATAGCAAAAATACAAAACAGAACAAGTTAATTCTGTAATATAATAACTATCTAAAAGGGTCTCATTTGCAGTTAGAAGATCATTTTATTTATGACTTTAAAAAAGCCATCTACTTTAGACAAAATGAACTAGTTAAGATTATTCATAGGTGGCAATTGCTATTTTTCGCTTATTTTTGTGTATCTTTTAAAGCTAACGTATGAATAATCTTGACCTGAAAATACGGCTAGTTTTTCTAGTTTATTTAAAAATCTATGAATTAAAAAAAAAATTGAATCAGATATTTTTCTTAATAAATAAAATAATTATATTTATTTTACTTGCGTAATCTTTTGTTTAAAAAATTATCTTATTTTAAAAAATTTTTTATTTAATAATATTATTTTAATATAACCAAAATCAACGCCCAGTGAGCTGCTTGAATTAAACAACTAAATTTATTTTAAAGTTCAAAAATTTATTTTAAATTATAGCAGTTTAATTTATTTTTCGTTTTTTTTTAAACTTTATTTAAACTGAAGTTGGAAAAACAACCTAAACCTTAAAAGATCATGAAAATGTTTGAAAACTTTTCTTGGCAGTCATCAGACGTCGCTATAATGTTTTCACACACTGTAAAAATTTTTTATTGTGAAATCACAAAAAATGTAATCAAAAGCAAAAGTTTTGTAAAATTCACAAAACAATAGATTTGTAAAATCACAAACATCATTTTGCATTTTGACAAAAGTTATTGCGTGATTTTAATATACAAAATTTTTGTAAAATCACATTTTAAAAAAATATTTAAAAAAATTGTTTTTATAACACTAAGACAGAAAAATCCTGAAATTTTCAGCCTTCTAGATCTTAAACAGCCCGAGTTATGCCTAATCAATCTCATTGGATGGCTTTCAATCACCGTTTGTGCTATTTGGGAAAATGCTAAAAAATTATAAAAAACAGCTTGAAAAAATATTCTGAAAAAGTATATATGTAGGGAAATCCCAACTAAATCGATTTCTGCCATTAGTTTTTTGGAAAACCCCGAAAAACTCTGGAAAATGGAAAAACGTGTTTTCGGAAAAACCGAAATAACTCTTTTGTCGCCATTTATTTTGAAAACTTTTTTTTTTTTTTAATTTTTTTTAACCGAAATGTGACCGCCTCGGACGTTCGTGTAGAGTTTGTACTGACGCTATACGCTGTCTGGTCAGGATCGTGTTTTCGACATAGTGTTTAAAAGAAAAATCGAACAATATGTAGAAAACATGTATCCGGCTGTTCTTGGCATAGGTTTTCTGCAGTTTTCCTGTGTCACGGATATTGTTAATAAATAATTAATGAATAATTAATTATTACTTGACGGTGTTTGGGTGAATACAAGTTCAGTTTAATATCTTAAAAATCGATTGCTACGCAACTGCCCCAGCACAGGCTTCTCCTAGAAGCTTCTTGGGATACCCTACGTCGGTATATGTCAGTTTAAAAAAAAAAAAAAAAAAAAAAATCCCATTGAACTAGCCATAATTTATTTTCTATTTCGGCCAATAAGGATCGATTTTAGTCTGTTTTAGATTATTTTTACATTTTTAATACTAACATATGTAATAAACCATAAAGGGTTACATAAATTAAATTTTTGTCTTTCAGAATCAAATAGCCAGAGAGAAAGTAGCTAAAAAAAAAAAAAAAATTGCTCTTTTCGATGAAATTTAACCAAATTATGGTCAAATAAAGATACTTTCACAAATTACCATGTTTATACTCATTCCAATTTTAGGATCCATGACGGCATTATAACTTAAAAAAGGCATAACTCGCTTAAATTTTATCGTAAAAAGAAAAGTTTTGGATTATCATGGAATATTTGTTCCTTTCCAACATGAATATACCGAATTGTGCTGACTAAACTACAAAAAAGGCTCTTTCGTATTTTGCAAAATACTAAACAGCGTTATTAGTATTTTATAAAATTTTCATGAACTCGTATGCGTTTACAAAATTCTAAACATAGTCGTTTGTATTTTTAAAATTACCATCTATCTAGTTTATAGTTTTACGCAGAGTCTCGGCAACTGAAACGTATTTTGTAAACTACAAACGAGGCTCATTTAATATTTTTAAGGAAAATATACACAGTGTATATGAAATAATTATATAAAATGCGATTGTTATTATTATAGTCTTATGGACATAGAATCATTTCACTTTAGGGACTTATTATAATGTTGGTTAAAGGACTTATAATAATTACGGAGCTTCTGTTAAAAAACTATTATAACTCGACAAGGTCCGTGCTCGTTGAGTGTGTTAACACACAAACCTTCAGTTACAAGATATTTTTAACATGGAACAAGTTTATTGACAAGGGGGGGGTATTTCAAGCATGTCATTTTTAGGGTGGGGTATATTGGAAGTAATATGCCATATTGGAAGGGGGTGCAAATGTGCTATACTGGGGGGGTCCAATGGTCTTAAAATAATTATGATCTAGGGACTTAAAATAATTTCGATAAATGAGTACATATTAAGGATTTTAGGAACGTAAAATTATTATTTTTGGCTAAATGACTTAAAATTATAAAGACTCCCAGGTTCAATATAAAAATTTATACATGATTTATGTTCGTTGGTTGTGAGTTCACAAACCGGTTATAATTTCTTTTAATTTCTTTTATTATTACTGACTTACAGTTTGAATCCATTACTAGAAACTGTTATGAAATAACTAACAAAATAAATAATTAATAATTAAATAATTGTTACGTAATATAACAATTATAAATATTTTAAGTTAATTTTATAAATAATATTTAAGCTAATTAATCAAATAATAACTGTTTTAAATTAAGAAACTAGAACACTAAATTAAGAAATGATAACATAAAATTAAGACACTATAACATAAATTATGAAATTATAACAGAAAATTATTTAATAAAACAAATAGTTTAAGAAATAATAATATTTATATTTTGAATATTTTAAATATTTGTAAAGGATGATTTAGTATATAAGATCATTAAAATTGTAATAACGAGGAGTAAAATATCAGAAGTTGTCATCGACGTGTACGTATATCCGTGTTTTAATAAAGTTTAGTTTTAACAATAGTTTAGTTGTGATTATTTGGATAACCAATCCTGAACATCATTTGTAAGTATTTATTTATATATATCTATTTATTAATTTATTAATAATCCTAGCCATTAGACACATAACAAAACATAAAAATATTAATATTAATAAATAGAATTGCATTGCAAGTTTTCATCTTGCGAATTTCTAATTAAAATTATAAAAACGAGAAGTAAGTTTAATTAGAATTAATATTTTTATTTATTTTTATTTAGAAAATTTTCATTGCAATTTTGTAATTTTACAAAGTAGACATTTATTTACTTTACTCTTTAGTTAACAACAACGGATAAATTGCATGAATATTAATAATAGACTAAATATCAAAGTTAGGTTAAGTTTCTTGATTTTGATTTTTTAATTCTTTTTAACAGCTACACTACATGTTTATTAAATGAATTATTAAATTAAAAATTAATTTACCCATGAATTAATTAAATAAATTACATCAACTGAACATTAAAAAATAACACTTACAATTATATCATTCTAAAGCAATATAATGTGAAATGTCTATCATGCACGAGTTTTAAAAAGAACTTTCGATGCAAGGCGAGTTGCGGGAAATGCTATAGTCAGCAAAACTTTGACCTTACCAATGTAAAGGGCTATTCACGCGCAATTAATTAGCATTATCAATTTCTATATGGGGGGTAGCTTCGTGGAAGTCTAGTCAGCTGGTCTGCTGCGTTGAAAACATGGTGGGGACATTTTATTGCATGGACATAATTAAATTGTGAGTATTATTTTTTACTTTTTGGTTAATGAAATTAATTTGATTAATTCATGGTTATATGGATTTTTAATTAAATAATTCATTTAATAAACGTGTAATGTAGCTGTTCAAAACAATTAAACAGCCAAAATCAAGCAACTTAACCTATTCTTGATATGCAGTTTATTAATAATATTCATGCAATTTATACTTTTTTATTAATTATACAGTAAAGTATATAAATGTCTAGATACTTTGTATAATTACAAAAACTAAATTTTCTAAACAAAAGTAAACAAAAATATTACTTTAAATTAAACTTACTAACTTAATTATTGGCATGATCGAAACTTGCACTAGTACAGCATTCAACCCATGGATTAATAAATGATGCATGCAATACTAAAATATGCTACTTTGCCTTGTTAAATTTAGGTATGAATGAAAGCAAAGACTCAAAATTAGTTGTATCATTAAATAAGGCTCCATCAGAAGTAAGTTTTAGAAGCTTGGCTTTTTCTATATTAGTTGCAGCTGATTTTGATTCTACGCTCTCATTTATTCTAACATTTAACGAAGCCAATGCAGCATATAAAAGCTATTTTAAATAAAATATATAAGAAATTAATTTTTGAATTTACTTTTAATTTGTTACATCTATAGTATTATTTGGCTGCTACAGTGTCAGCTTGCTGCGCTTGAATTTTGCTTGAATTCAATGAGGGCTGAACCATCCATTAGAAAAAAACCGGTACTGAAACTTATAACCGGTTTGTGTAAACACAACCTAAATGCATGGAACATGTTTACTTCCAGCTGAGGACTAGGTATAATACAAATGTTACTCAACATTACAATTCAATTTTCTAATTTTATAATTTGTAAGTATCACCTTACCAGATGTTAAGATTCTAAACCCAAATTATTTTAATCCCCTAAATGCGAATTATTCTGGGTCCCTAAATAAAAATTATAAGTCTCTAAATCTGAGTTATTTTAAGTCCCTAAATCGATATTATTCTAAATCCATAAACCTATATTATTCAAAGTCCCTAAGCCCAGATTTTTCATCGTCCCTAATTTGAAATTATTCTAAGTGTTATTTGACCCCCCCCCCCCCTTTAAGTAGGACAAATTTGACCCCCTCCCTTAATTTTCAAGTTCTGAAGTATCCCCTCCCTATAAACATGTTCCATGTTAAAACATGAAAAGTAGATATATCTATATTTCCTGGGGGTTTTCGAGGTTGAAAAAAACGTTTTCATTCATGAAAATTTTCATATTTTTACCCTACCATGTATTTCAATTTTCCAAGATAGCGGAACAAATAACATGAAAAATTAGAAATATCTTTATTACTTGGAGGTTTTCGAAGTTGAGATAAGCCTTTTTAATTATGAAAATTTTTATATTTTCACTCAAGCATATTTTCTGACTTTCCAAGATGGAGGAAAAGAAACATGAAAAATAGAAATATCTGGGAGCTTTAGTGATTAAAAAAACGTTTTCTTTGAAGAAAATTTTCATATTTTTACCCCTATTTTCCGATTTTTCTAGATGGTGGGAAAAAATCATTAAAATAAATAACTGATTTGTATTGGTAAATTAATTTACTAAATAAATAAAAATAATGAGTGACATCAAATCAAATTGAATACGTTTTATTTTTGTAATCAACAATTGAATTTATTGTTTCTTGAAGTTTAATGTCGTAAATAAGTATATACATGCATGTATCAATTGTTAAAGAAATTTTTTTTTCTTAAAAAGCATTTTATGCAAAATTGTAACTATACTATTAAAAACTAATAATAATATCATGAACTTTTATTATAGATATATAATTAGTATTTTTTAATGTAAACACATATATCACAAATATGTTTATACTCATATCTATTAATTGGAAGCTTGGCTTGAAAAATATGCTGGGACAAAAAATAAAAATTTTTATCAATGAAAATTATTATTATTATATCAAGGAAAATCAGAAAATATATTCAGCGCAGCAAGCTGACACTGTAGCAACCAAATAATACTATATATGTTACAAATTAAAAGTAAATTTAAAAATTAATTTCTTATATATTTTATTTAAAGTAGCTTTTATATGCTGCATTGGCTTTGTTAAATGTTAGAATAAATGAGAGCGTAGAATCAAAATCAGCTGCAACTTATATAGAAAAAGCCAAGCTTCTAAAACTTCCGAAGGAGCCCTATTTAATGATACAACTAATTTTGAGTCTTTGCTTTCACTCATACCTAAATTTAATAAGGCAAAGTAGCATATTTTAGTATTGCATGCATCATTTTTTAACCCATGGGTGGAATGCTGTACTAATAAGTTATAGATTTTTATTATATATCTTATCAGCTATAAGTTGGTTATATTTGTTTTAAATTTGGCAGAATTGTTACTTCTAGAAACTCATCTTTGATTGTATCTGCAATTAAACATTGTAGGGTAAAAATATGAAAATTTTCATCAATGAAAAGATTTTATTCAAGCTAGAAAATCCCCGGTTAATGTACAAAGCTTATTCTGACATGTTTTTTTGGTTCGCCATATTGGAAAATTGGAATATTGCTTTAGATGAAAAATTAAAAATTATACCTCGATCGGGACTTCAATCAAATTTTTTTTATCGAAAACTCGATCGGAATTCTAATTTTTGCTCGGAAGTTCAATCAAAATTTTTTTATCGGAAACTCGATAGACGAAAATGTTTTCGATCGGAAATTATCGAAAGTTAAAAGGAATCCCGATCAACTATTCCGATACGAGGGAACATGCATAAATTTATATTTTTAAATTACTATTGTTGTTATTATCAGCGCCCATGATTTTCAAATGTATATCGAGTTATTATTTATAATTGACCTGTACTGGGCAAAAAATAAAAAAACTATGTATTTTTTATAAGGTTGTTCTTTATTTAACGAATAATGTGCGAAACGTCTAACATTATTCGTTAAATAAAGAACAACCTTATAAAAAATAAAAAATACATAGTTTTTTTATTTTTTGCCCAGTACAGGTCAATTATAAATAATAACTCGATTTATATTTTTAACCTGAAGTCTTTATAATTTTAAGTCCTAAAGCCAAAAAAAAATAATTTTACGCTCCTAAATTTCTTATTAATCTGTACTCATTTACCGAAATTATTCTAAGTCCCTAACGGAATCTAAGACCATTTGACCCCCCCCCCCCCAGTATAGCACATCTAACAACCCCTCCCAATATGGTTTATTTAACCCAACCCCAAAAAATGACATGATTGAAATACCCCCCCCTCTTATCTATAATCTTGTTCCATGATAAAAAATAACTTGCAACTGTAGGTTCTCGTGTTAACATACTCAAAGAGCATGGAGCATGTTGATTTATAATAGTTACCTTATCCTTTCTAATTATTATAAGTCCTTTAACCAACATTATAATAAGCCCCTAAAGTGAAATGAAGTTCATAACCCTAAAGTATTTTGAGCCCCTAAATCAAAATTATTTTAAGTCTATTTAACCCCCTAAGCCTAAAAATTCATGAAGTACGGACCTTTTTCAAGTCACCCTATAAACATGACTCATGTTAAAAACCCAAGTCCTGAATTCTAAATTATTTTCAGATCCTACATAAAAATATTGCATGTTCAAATTAAATTAAATTACTAACAATACATTAATTTTACATTACTTATCCAATAAGTAAAAAATTTCTTTAATATATTGCAGAAAAGCTGTCTCAAAACGCGCTCAACCATGGCTCAACCCAGTATGTCATCAAGTCTTGTGTCGTTCTCTTGAGGAAATTGGAATTGACCACAAGAAAAATCTGTATTTTAATGTTTTTTTATTTTAATAACAATATGATTTATTTTTCAAAATGTTAGTTTTATGCAGTTTATTTGATCTAATTCCTAATTTTTATCCTAATATTTATTCTTTAAAATAATTATTTGCTATAATATTAAAAATTATTGTTTTAAAATAAATATAAAAATAAAATATAAAAAAATTTGTTTAACTACAAGCTATTAAATTTTATAAAAATAAGTTTTTTTTTTATAAAATAAAAATTTGTGAAAATCTTAATAAAAAAAAGCAAATTAAAGTTGGTGAAAAAAAAAGTTTAAAATTACAAAATTCCAAGTCCCAAAAATTTTATATTTCAGCAAAGTTTATGCGATAAATACTCAATTTCATGCTCAATTATATTTTTTATGAACAGTAATTTGACTCATTTTAAAAAATTACCCTAAAACCAATTAAATATAATTAAATAATATAAATAATAGAAAGTAATATAAATTCTATTCAGCTTAAAAAAACCTATATTTACCAAATTTTTTATTTTTTTTTTTAAACGAATTCGAGTCGAATAACGAAAGAATTCTGTTTTACTCCGATTTTTAATTTGTTTCGAATTCGTGACGAATTGTTTGTGCCAACTGGATGATAATAATTAAAACAAGTCTTTAAATTTTTATAATAGTTTTTGACCAAAAAAAACTTTTTAATGACTAAACTAATTTTCTTGCATGAAAGAATAGCCAAGGAAAATATATTCCATAATAATTCAAAACTTTTCTTCTTACGATAAAATTTAAGCAAGTTATGCCTTTTTTAAGTTATAATGTTATTATGGATCCTAAAATTGGAATCAGTATAAACATGGTATTTTGTGACAATATCTTTATTTGACCATAACTTGGTTAATTTTTATCGAAAAGAGCAAATTTTTTTATTACAGCTACTTTTTTCCTGGCTATTTGGTTCTGAAAGACCAAAATTTAATTTATGTAACCCTTTATGGTTTATTACATATGTAAGTATTAAGAATGTAAAAATAATCTAAAACAGACTAAAATTGATCCTTATTGGCCGATATAGAATATATTTTATGGCTAGTTCAATGGGATTTCGGTTAGAGAAAATTAAAAAAAAAAGTTTTCAAAATAAATGGCGGCAAAAGAGTTATTTTGGTTTTTCCAAGAACACGTTTTCCCTTTTTCCAGAGTTTTCCGGGGGCTTGGCCTGGTCTCGAACTGGTAAACTTGAGCTTTTCAGCTTCACAATATACCATCATGCGAAAGAAGGTTTGACAATATATTTTTAAATATGGTTGTCATGCTTCTTTGATTTATAATATGTTTTTTTTCGTAAATTTTAATATTATTTTTTAAAGCATTTGATTTTTATAAACTAAAAACAATTCAGTTATTATTTAAAAATAAAAAAAAAACAAAATTATTAACTCTCGCTAATTAAAATTCATGGGTGCGATTTCACCTCAGTAAGTAATTTAAGTGCAATTTGAGCCATTTTTTATTTTTCTGGTCAATGTTCGTATTTTACTTAAAAGTTTGACTGCATTGATAGCCCATTTTTCATAGTAACATTATGAAAAGAAAATTATCTTTATATATCAACCATTAATGGGTATAAAATTTTTTTTTTTCTAAAAATTTTGGTTTTGAAAGAACTAAGAGCGGGAATTTGATTTCTCATCTCTTTTTTAATTTGAATATAAGGCTTGCAAGTTTACAAAATCTTTAGGGAGTCACAAAGAAATTTTATTTTTCAATAACATTTTCGATTTTATAAGCGCTTTTTATTTTTACAAAACAAATTTTTTTAAAATCACAAAAAAATTTTACAGTGCAACGTTAAAAAAATTTTAGAAAATTTTTGAAAACTTTTTAATTCATTTTTAAAACGTATTAACAGCCTTTTCAGAAAGCTTTGTGCACGTGGGAAACTATTTTTTAGGAGAACGATCTTTCAAAGATATATCTCTAAAAGGAATCGAACAAAAAATGAATAAGGTTTTTATGAAAAATTTGAGAAAGGCATTTTTGAGTCAATTTATTTGGATTCCGACTATATTAAAAATATCCATACGAAAGAAATAATAGTAAATAAATTCATTAAATCTGGGTTTATCTATTTAATCACTTCGTTTTTTATTTATGAAGTTTTTTGTTACGTGCATATTTAATACAAAGACTCAAGAGTTTTTCTGAGTAAATAAAGCGTTATTGGTCATTAAATGCACAATGTTTTAGATTTTTGTATTTAATTTTAATAAATTTTATAGTTAAGAAGCTTCACTCATATTTTATTGAAATATTTTACTTTTGCTTAGGATGTAAGATATGCTAAATTAAGTTCAGGAATAACGCAATCAATAGGTGCTACAACACCTCCAGTACTAGCAAATACAGAAAATGAACTTCCCTTAGAGCGGATTCTTTCACCATCGATGACATCATTACCTCCAGATCCGCTTTTAATAATCCGCTCGCGAGCAGTAAATAGTCGAGTCTCTATTAATGTAGGTGGTGTAAGGCATGAAGTTTTGTGGCGTACCCTAGAACGACTACCTCATACAAGGCTTGGCAGATTACAAAATTGTACTAGTCATGAAGCTATCATTGAAATTTGTGATGACTACTCTATAGTGGACAATGAGTATTTTTTTGACAGGCACCCAAAATCATTCAGTTCGATTCTCAATTTTTACCGTACCGGAAAGCTTCACATAGTTGACGAAATGTGCGTTCTAGCTTTTAGTGATGATTTAGAATATTGGGGTGTTGATGAATTGTATTTAGAAACCTGTTGCCAGCATAAATACCATCAAAGAAAAGAGCACGTTTATGAGGAAATGCGAAAAGAAGCTGAATCTCTAAGACAGCGAGATGAAGAGGAATTTGGAGATGGTAAATGCGCCCAATACCAAAAGTATCTTTGGGATCTTCTTGAAAAACCTACTACTTCTTTTGCTGCTAGAGTAAGTAAAAATCAACAATCGTTTTTGCTCAGATATTTTTCTAATAATGCTTTATTTTTATTTATATAATTATTTTAGCCTAAAAAATTTTAATCAAAAAGGGGAGTTCAATCGAACGCGAAATCACACCCTGAGACGAGACGAGACTGAGATATTACCGAGTGAATATTACCAATGGACTTTTATTTTTGGTCTTGATTTTCATTTGAGCCTTGGTTACGATCTCGTTTCAAAAAATCGTTGAATTAGCCTCGAATATTAAAACTAATCTGAAAATAAAAAGAATCTATATTATTCTTATTGAAAATTTCATTTATTTTGAGTTCATATTTTTCAATATGTGCCATTGTATTTTATTTGGTATAATTTCTTATTCTTTTAATGAATTTCGTATAAAATAAAATCTCCTTTTCATTTAATATTAAAACACTTATAACCGATTTGTGTAAGCACAACCTAAATGCATGGAACATGTTTACTTCTAGATGAGGACTAGGTATAATCAGGGATTAGTTTAGAGAGATCGCCAGAGAGATAGGTGAGGTTGACTCCATTTTATTTTACATCGCCGAAGCTGTCACGTGGTCACTCTCTCGCATCTTTGTTTTATGCAGTTATTGGTACATATATCCTTTCTTTTCTATTTCTCCGCTTTTCTAGAAAAGAAAGGATATATTGTAAAAATAAACGTATAAAAGAAAGATGCGAGACAGTGACCACGTGACAGCTTCGGCGATTTAGAATAAAACGGGGAAAAAATTTAACACGGGGCTGGCAATCTCTTTAAACTCATCTCTGGTATAATAAAAATGTTACTCAACATTACAATACAATTTCCTATTTTTATAATTTGTAATTATCATCTCACTAGCTGTTAATATTCTAAACCCAAACTATTTAGATTCCCTAAACCTGAATGATTCCAAGTCCCTGAACCTGAATTATTCCAAGTCCCTAAATCGATATTATTCTAAGTCCATAAATCTGTATTATCCTAAGTCCTTAAGCCTAGATTTTTCAAAGTCTTTTAAAAGTATTTTATTTATTTATATATACTTACCTAATTATTCTAAGTCTCATTTGAGCCCCTCCCCCCCTTAAATAGGACAAATTTAACCCCCCCCCCCCTTAATTTTCAAGTTTTGAAGTACCCCCTCCCTATAAACATGTTCCATGTTTAAAAAAAATATCTTTATTAGGACTAATGTATAATGTAACAAATTTAAAATAAAAAACGAAGACTGAACGTGACAGCGATTTAGGGTTGATATAGTATAGGTTTGTTCGACCCAAGTTTAAATTTGAAATTTTCTGTGTACGACTAGAGTGTTGCCTACTTAATGGGTTTTTCACCAACGACGTCACTGTACAAGTGCGAGAGTGTAGATATTGCCGGTTATTAAACCATGCCAGCAATTGATTTTTTTTCTCACTCTCAACTTTAAGATCCTGGTGATTAAAATTTATCTAATACAGAAAGTTACTGACACATGGATGAGAATTTTGTAACCGAATAAAAGTTTTCTTTATAATTTATACATATAGATATTTATTTTTTTCTGTATCAAAGAATCTATTTTAATAATTTTTTTCTAATCTGAACAAGAATTTGGAATTTCGGATAATTAGAATTGATACCATATATATTTAATAATCTTACCTTGAAAATTGATCACTTAAGGTATCACTGAAATTCATAAAGGTGTTTTATGGTGTTTTTTTTTAAATAAATTTTTCTTAGTTTCTTTGTTAGATATTTTAATCAATTATTTTTTTTAATTCGTTAACAATTATAAAAAAATAGTAATTAAAAAGTAGTGAAATTGAAAGGTGGTGCCAAAGTGGAGTCCTCAGAAAAGCAGTAGGCTGATTCCGGATAGAAAACATTCATATTGGCTCAACTAAAACAAAAAATAGTAAATAAAATTTTTTTAAAATTTTTAAAAATTTTAAAAAATTTAAAAAAGGGTTTAAAATTAGACCTTATTTTTTTAACTTTTTACATCGTAAAAGCATTGATTTATGCATTAATTTCAGCGAAATAAGGTGGATTTTAATGCTTCATATTGCAATAAATGCAATAAACTAAAGTTTATCAAAATTTTCGCAGCCAATCTGGAGATTAACTATCCGAAAGTTGTTTTTTGAGGGTTACAATTTGGCGCTACGTCTAATTTACACTAATTGTGAAACTTTTTTATTTACTTACTTTTAAAGTCTATGTTGTTCAAGAATTAAATTTAAAAAAAAATGAATTACAGTATCTGATAAAGAAGCTTAGAAAAATTTATTTGATAAAACTACTAATAATGATTTCACATTGAGCAGGGTCTTCCAGCTCTTACAGGAAACCTAAAAATCACAATTGGCAAAACAATTGAGCTCCAAAAAATTAAGTATGCTTGGCTAAACTCAGAGTTGCCACTAATGAAATCAAATCAACTGGCTCCTGCAAGCTTTTTCAGGAATTCCTGTCCCTTGCTAATTCTTATGAGGAACAATCTGAAAAGGCTTGCTGTGCCTATATGCGTAACCGCATCTGTAGCACTTTAGATGATAGCAAAAATTTCTCAAATGAAATGCGGAGTCTAGGACTTATCCCTAAAGTAAGTGATGTAATTCATGGATTTTCGCCTGAATAGCTTAACTGACCCTTTTCAAATATCTCAATCTCCGGCCCTGAAGAAAATTTATCAGTTTCTCTTAACATTCTTGATAATAGTTCCTTAGAAGGTTTTGTTTTCAGATGAAAAAAAATTTCCAATGGAAAAAGTTGTGAATCTTAGCACATAAAATAGTTTCATTGGAGTTATTCTCGACAGTACGCTCTCCTGGCAACCCAAAGTTTAATGAATCACTAATAAAGTCAAGCTCTTTATAGTCTTAGGATTATAAAACCTTGCACATCTCAAGCTCTTTGCAAACGACCGATGACTCATGGTTCCGAACTTGGACTAGTGTAATGTGTCTTATCCTGATTTATCTAATCTACCAAGTACACAACTACAAAGACTCTCAAATTTAAGTTATACATTCTATATGTAGTTTAAGACGACAGAAAAATATTACATTATTAAGAGAAGATTTATCTTGCAGAATTATTTTGCAGCCCTAAAATTTACAGGCTGTTACGTATGAAGGAGCCTCCACTATTTCTATCACGTAATATTTAAAGCGTATAAATCAGAGAAACCCTCTCGTAGTTCTTGAAAGGATTTAAAGATCCCTAGCTCTATAACAACTAACTGGGGTCTCAACTCATTCCAAGTAGAGTAACCCCACTTCTGGAAATACATCCCCCTCAGTTAACTAGAGCTCCTCTCTGATTAACAGTTTAAAAGAAGTATATGACAGTATCTATTCAGGCTAAGCAAAATAAAAAGATATAATCAAATAACTCCTAAAATAAGAAAAATTAAAAAAAATATATTGAACTTACATGGTTTGGAGAAAGACATTCTATGGTGACCTTCAAATGACCTTGAAATTAGTTTTCTGGATATTTTTTAAGGTCAACTTTGTTTTTTTTAAATGGGAACACACATTTTTGACGTTGGCAATCGAAATCGTAAAAATTATTGGGTGATACAGCTGAATACAGAAGCTGCAATCTTGTCCTTTTGTAGAGGAAAGTTATTTTGCGGAATTTTACAACTCTTTATTTTTCACAGGAGCTCATAATAACAGTTTCTTAACTGTCATTATGAAGAAGATTGCAGCTTCTACATTCAGCTGGATCACCCAATAATTTGGAATCCTTGCGTAAATTACCTGTCTTTTGAAGGATCGATCTGTCTACATTTCTTCACATGACCCTATGTCAGTAACTCCAACGACGTGGACGGCTTTATATCTCTTGAGACTTGATCGTCTAAATGTAACTAATCAGTAGATCAGTCAGTTGTTATGAAGATCTTATTTTGGAGTCATATTCTTGTTAACATCTTTGGAATAAGACCTAAAACTTTCAATATTGTTATATTTAAGACGTTCTCTGCTGAAACTAAAGACGTCTGAAAACGCGTTTTAGCCGACTTCTTTAATTATATCTTCAATCACGTCTTAAACGACGTCTTTAATCACATCTTAAAAGACATCCAATTATGAGATTTTTGGATGTAATTTAAGACGCCTTTTAAGACGTCTTCGTAAAAGTTAAAAAACAATTAAAAATTAAAAAATAAAATTAATTGTTAATAAACAAATTTAACAAAAAAAAAAAAAAAAAAAAAAAAAAATTACTTGAACTTGACCCGGGGCATCCGCGAACCGCGAACGCTCATGTGCATAGGTTCACATACGAAGTATACAGGGTGAGGGATTTAACAAGTACGGCCAATACCTGTTAGTCATTACTTTGTTTAATTTGTCAGTATGATGTGCTGACAGTACCCGTTGTACATCAGCTGATCAACATATTTTTATACTGTGTGTTATTGATATATGTTTCCTATTTTTTATGCAAATATTTAGTTCCAGATTTAAATAATTTAATTATAATTTTACATTATAATTTTAAAAATAAAAATTTTATTTCATAGAGTAGAAGTGGCTTAGGTTGCAGTTATAAAACCAGTTATTTCCAAAATATGTGTTTATGTGATCTTAACAGTTTATATTAATTATATCTAAATTTTATAAGGAAAAGGTATATGTAAATAATTATTTATTCAAAGATATTTGTAAATAATTATTTATTCAAAGATATTTGTAAATAATTATTTATTCAAAGATATTTGTAAATAATTATTTATGCAAAGATATTTGGCGAGAATTTAGGCATCTTGGGCTGCTACCCGCTCCTAAATCAGATCTTCACGGTTTTGCCCCAGATGAAATAAATAAATTCTTTGCGGGAGTGTCTTATTCGTCATCTGAAGATTCAAATCTCAACAACATCGAAGATCTAATTGCTAACGTGCCTAAAGAAGGCTTTCAATTCTCGCAGGTTTTACTCAATGACGTTATTTTGGCGGTAGCTCACTTTTCATGTCAGGCTAAGGGTGACGATGGTATACCTCAAAAAGTAATAGCTAAGTCATTACCTACACTTGGCCCCTTCCTTGTCAAACTTTTCAATGAGTCTCTGTTTAAAGGCATTTTTCCTCTTAGTTGGAAAAAATCGTTACTAGTGGCAATTAAGAAAACTCGTATTCCTTAATCATGCTCTGATTTTAGGCTACTGCTTTGCTTTCTGTCTAAGGTCTTAGAAAAACTGGCACACGATCAAATTACTGCATTTTTAACAAGTAACAGCTTACTCGACCCATTACAGTCTGCTTATAGACAGCACAGTAGCACAGACACAGCACTACTAAAATTAACTAAAGATATACAACAAGGAATGAACAATACACAGATAACATTATTACTACAATTTGACTTCAGCAAGACGTTTGATACAATTCTGCCCTCAAAATGGTTACCAAGGTTGATGAAAATGGGATTCTCTAGGATGTCACTATTATGAATCAAATCCTACTTAGAAAGTAGAAGTTTACAAGTTATCTCTAAAACATCTCGTTCTGATCCACTAAGTGTTAATCTTGGGGTTCCCCAGGGCTCGGTACTCGGACCTTTGCTGTTTTGTCTATATATTAATGATGTAAAATTACACTTACCATTTAATGTAAGACACATACTTTACGCAGATGACTTACAGGTCTACTGTCAAGTATCACCTGAAAATGTACTGGAGGCCACAGCTTTATTATCTGAAACAGCTTGTAATATCTCTGCTTGGGGTAACGGTATTTCCCTTCGGCTCAATCATGGAAAAACAAAAGCTATATATTTTGGCACGAGTACCTTTTTCAATCGTTTAAACAGCTTAAATTTATCGGGAATAGACTTAGGAAATGGCATCATCACTCTTTTTGTAGATGAGGTGACTAGTCTAGGTGTTATACTTGACAGCAGACTAAACTAAAACAGTCAGGTTACAGCACTTGAGAAAAAAGTAAACCGTGTTCTATACACTCTTAGATTTATCCAACACTGCACTATAGAGACATTACGTACACGACTAGTACAGGCATTAATTATACCTCATTTTGATTATTGTTCAGTTGTTTACTTAAATGCAAACAACACACTAAAAATGAGGTTACAAAGACTATGCAATTCTGGACTGAGGTATATTTATGGCATACGCAAAGATGAACATATAACCCCTTTTAGGCGAAAGTTGGGATGGTTATGCACTGATTCACGCAGGCATTACTTTTTGGCCATAATAATTTATAAAATCCTGCGGTTATATCAACCCTCATATCTGAGCGAATCTTTTACCAAGTACATTTTTAAAGAGAATGCTAGGGGTACTCTGCGTTCAAAAGAAACCATACCTAATATTAAAAATTGTGGGACAAACACCTTTCGGTACAGAGGCGCTAGACTTTGGAACTCCTTACCTGGAGAAATTCGGTTTCTACCTTCATTTTACTCATTTAAAACTGCTATGCACAAATTTCTCCTTACACTTGATCCCTAGCAAGGATGTTTTCATAAATATGACATGCCACCCTTTTGTAACAAGACAATTTTTTATTACTTATTATTTTATTATTTTATTTTAATATTTTATTTAGAATTAACTTTACCATGTACATGCAACTAACTAATTGAGTGTGATACCTATGGCAAATTTTTAAATTTAAACTATTTAGACTATAAGTATTTATTTCATTTTACTACAACTACTTTATTTCATTTTACTATAAAAATTTAATAGTTTTATCACTTATATTTCAAATTTATTATAATTTATCAATGTTAATTATCAATTATTTACTATGATATATATTTTATTTGATTACTGTATTTTTGTTCAATTGCAAAATAAAGAATATTTTTATTTACATTTAAATGTGCATAAATTTTAACTACCTACATCTACAGATATATCATTAACTCTTAGTGTCTGTAGAATTAAAAAATATGTTTGCATTATAAATTTTGGAGTAACAATTAAGATTTTTTTTGAATAGTCAGGACACAATTTTTTATGAATAATACTTAATGGTGTTACTATTAGTAAAGCATATTTACATACTTAATAAATGCTATTGTTGTAAATAGTTATAAACAAAGGTTATTAAATGTGTAAAAGAGACTTCGTTGGTTTACAATTCAATACGTGCCAAAAAGCGTTGGAGGATTCTTCATGGACATAGACTAAATGCCTATGCATATGGAGAACTTTCCATTGTTCTTTGCATGGCACGTATTGAATTGGAAACCAACGAAGTATCTTTTACATATGTAATAACTTTTGTTTATAACTATTTACAACAATAGCATTTATTAAGAATGTGAATCTACTTATAGTAATAGTAACACTATCAAGTATTATTCATTAAAAATTATGTCCTGACTATTCAAAAAAAATCTTGATTGTTACACCAAAATTTATAATACAAACACATTTTTTAATTTAATAGACACTAATAAGAGTTAACGATATATCTATAGATATAGATAGTTAAAATTTATGCACATTTAAAATAAATAATTATTTATATATACCTTTTCCTTAATAAAATTAGATATAATATCAACTGTAAGGATCACATAAACACATATTTTGGATACAACTGTTTTTATAACTGCAAGATGTGATTAAAGACGTCCTTAAAGACGTGATTGGAGATGTAATTAAAGACGTTAGCTAAGATGTTTTTTAAGACGTCTTTGGTTTCAGCAGGGTTGTAATGAGGCAAAACAAATTAAATTACCATTATATCAGTCAGCTGTTTTAAAAGAACTTTCTTTTAGAGTCATATTCTTGATTACTGCTTTGTATTAGGGCCTAATTCTTTTATTTGTTCTCTCTAAGCTGTTGTTTGCCTATAATTTAACGAAACAATTTTAAAAGAACAATCACATCTGCTTTTTCAAGTCTCCAATGCAAGAATGAAAACTCATTTATATAAATAACCTTCTGCTTCTAAATTTACACAAAAATAAATATTAATTATAAAAAAATGATCAAAAAATTAATTAAATATCAAAACTTTTTTTAACTGTTCCTTTCAAAACTTTAAAATTTAAAACAAATATTAACTTGGTCAATATGGAACAAAATCTTACACAATATAATTATTGCTTAAAAATGATGGAATTTTTTATTTTCAGTCTAATTACTGACCTAAATTATTTCATAATATTTAAAATGGTTTATTTCGGCTCTGTATAGTAGTATGAGCCATCATCAGTAAAGTATACTACTATACTTCTTTATATAAACCAAAGTTGTTAAAAATTTTCTTAAAAGCCATTTATATACCTTTAGTACGCCATTTCACTTTCGAGAAAAATTACAGTTTATGTTCATCATTGTTAAGATGGTAAAACACAAAATATATATACAGGAAACCCTCCGTATTCGCGGGTAATTGAGACCGAAAAAACACCGCGAATAAGAAAATCCGCGAATAACGCGGGACTGGGACCGTAGTATATAATTATATGTATGTATGTGCATAAAATAAAACAAAAAAATTTTGAGAATGAAATACCTTTAGTACGCCATTTTACTTTCGAGAAAAATTACAGTTTATGTTCATCAGTGTTAAGATGGTAAAACACAAAATATATTTATACCCTGTATACAGGGTATTTCTGAATACGTGGTACATCAGGAAGGTTAGGTAAATATATAGTTAAGAAATGTCGGTAAAACATAAGTCTGCATAAATTCACGAAATAAAATAAGCGACGGAATCGCTATTACCGACAGCGATAAAGATTTTTTTCTTAATTTACGAGTGAAGGATAAAGGTGTTGGTTATGGATAAATAATGATAACACAAGCTAATTAGTTAACAACAACGCTTTAATAATAAGAAGCGTACAGCTTGAGTTCTAAAGGAACACTGCTGTAACGATGTCAGTTCTGTATAGCAGAGGGCGTGTATTCTAACACACAAACACACGCATATAAATATACAATATAACATTTACATAACAACGAGTAACAACTTCATACAATGATTAATGGAATTCAATTGGCTGTTTAATAATTGTGTACATAAAATATCACAGTTTTTTTATAAAATAGAATAAATAAAATATTAAATAAATAATCTTGTTTGTTGAAAATTTAAATATTATTATTAATAACTCAGTTTTGAATCAATCATTTTGCTTACCCAGTCTAACCCATAAATATTTACAAGGTAAATGAATATAAAGTTAAATTAAATTATAAATCATAATATTATAGATAATTAAGTAATTTTCTTTTTACAGGTAGTTGCTGCTTGTATAAAAATAAGAGCTAAATTAGTTTCTCGTTACCCAGAAGATGTCTTATTATCTTGAATAAGAAATGCTATTTATCCCAAATTTGAGGATTGCTTTTAAAACACAGCAGAATATGCTCAAGCAATATCATTTGATGAATCTTGGATTTTTAACAACCCAGCATTTGTATCCAATTCTTGACTCATATCTTGATGCTCTAGTAAATTTAATTTCTCGTCATAAAAAAAAAGCTTTAAATACAATTGAAATACCTGGTATGAAAATGCTATTACATAGCGTATTACCTACGTAAGACTCCTGGTATTTCCAATCAGACTTTGAGCAAATTGAACCATGGTTGAAAAGTGTGTATTTCCTTCATCAAGCATTAGAATCAAGTAAAAAAGGCGAATCTAGAAGCGAATTAAAGAGTATAGTTACTTATAATCTTTTACACCTAGTACCTAGACATGCATTACTTAAATTAGTAAGAGCAAAAAAATGACGAATGAAACTGACTGGGTTACTAGCAAAGTATTTAAGGTAACAGCTTTATTTTTATACTCTATGATTTAATTGCAACAGTCAAGCATTTAATTATTTACAGGTTACATCCGTCCAATTAGCATTGTCTGTAATTAATCGATTACTGATTTACAGAAAAAATGGGCATGGGTATAGAAAAACGATCACCACTTGAAGCAGCTCTATAAACATCACCTTCACTTCCTAATGCTCTTTCAATCGTTCCAAATATTGTTGGTTATTTGCATGTTTGGTTCAGTACTGCACTTTAAGAAATGGTCATTTTGATCAAGAAAATTCAATGAGTAATGAACTGAGTCAAACAATCAAAAAAAGACAAGAATTAGAAGAAAGCATTTTTAATATTCAATTAAAAAATTCTCAGTTCTTAAAGTTAGATTTAACATCAGCAGCAAAAACTATAGCTTCTGTTGCCATTAGATTAATAACCAAATTTGCTGAAGGTTTCTTTATGCCATTACTTGTTTGTATGGGTATGGATGGTACTGCTATCAGAGAAGCATTTGAATTGAGAATAATGTCCCCAAATTACGGAGCTGAAGTTAAATTAGCAATATTAGAATTAATTACAGTTTGCCTTGATAAACAACCAGGTTTGACGGAGCCATTATTTAATATAATGTAAATATTATTTATTTGTCCAGAACAAAATATGATACATAATTATAACAGTATATTTATAAAATTTATAAAAATAGAAATGTAAGTATACAATAATTTATAAATAACATAGTATAACATAGTTATAACAAATAAAGTGAAACAATTTTAGTAATATCATGGCAACAGTGAGTAAAACAGAAAATAGTAACAGAAAAAATAAGGAAATATTAGATTTCTAATAACACTAATGCATTCAGTCCTGATAAAACATTATTAAAAGACTGAGTCTTTGTATGTATGGCTAGAACTTTTTAAGTACTTTAATAAACCTGCCTTAAAAGAATTAGGTGAAGGGAGGAATCGTATAGATGAAGGGAGAGAATCCCAGCTTTTTGTGCCTTGCACTTGGAATGAGCAGTCACCATGCCATTTTTCAAGTTCAGGGGTATCTAATTCACGCGTTATTAACTCACCTCTGGCTGTCTCTTTAGGAACGTACTTTTTGAAAATGTGAGTTAAGTATTCAGGCTGACGCAAACGAAGGATTTTATATATAATGTGGATGTAAAATATAACCTACGATTATTTGTGGTTAACCACCATAGTTTGTCTCTGTAGGGAGTAATATGTGTGTCCCTGCCGATTTCATCTTAAGCATATATTACTCAATCTTTGTATTCTGTCTTTCAGGTTTGTCGAGCAGTCTAGGTATACAACAGAGCAATAATCTAAGTGGGGAACCACTAATGCTTGTATAAGCATAATGCATCAAGCTGAAAGACAAGAGATTTTTCAAACAGATGAATTTCTGATGTACTAGATTTTTAGATCTTTTTTTAGATAGAGTTAAAAAAGAAAATAGAATTTGAGAACAGAATGTGAGACATAAGAGAATTAAAAATAAATTTTTTAATAAAAAAAAATAGCATATTTTTTTGTTTTTAATTATTTAAAATATTTTATATTTTCCAAAAATTTACATTTACAAATTTTTTAAATAATTTAACTACTTTAACTACTTTTTTTTTAATTTGGATAAAACATATAATTTTTTTCGATGAAAATACTAATATCTATAATTTTACTGAATATTTAACAGCAATAATTCTTTTACAGGATTAATAGAAGTTTTATTTTTTGAAAATTTTTTTGAACATTGTGTAATTTTATCGTTTTCAGTGTGGTATATTACATTACCATCTATCGAACTTATAGCATAAATATTTGCAGTACCTTCATCTTGAAGATCATCTGACTTTTCTTGTACTGATTCATTTTTTGTTAAAATTATATTACTGTGTTGTATATTAACATGCAAAGCACTCATCCTACAAGTTGATGGTTCAAGTAACATTATTAAAACAGGATTTACAATACGTGATATATCGCTTTTAATCAAAAAATGTAATAACCAAGATTGAGCTTGTAATTTTAATGGTGAGTTGTCTGACAACTGTAAATTATCTAAGAGTGATTTATAAAAACCTCTTAATTGTCCTCTAATTTTTGCATTTGTTTCAATTTCTATGCCCAAATGCTAAGAGTTGAAAACCTGTCAAAAGATTTAATTCTTTTTTCCATATTTTCACTCATTAACGCAGTTCCAATGATATCTTCAAAGGCGTCACAAGAATCTTGTAACGAATGACGTAATTCATGAAGAAGCTCAACACATTTTATTCTATATTTAGCAGGAAGTTCTCCAAGATGATACCATAATGAATGTCTTATTATCTATAATTTAAAAAAGTGTCATAATTTGATTTTTATAAAAAGTGTATTTGATGTAATTAGCTGAAAAACATTTGTGCAATATTTTAGAAAAGTTAAATACCAATGTTTTAATAACGTTACGAAAACTACTGTTGTCACACTCTTTCTCCACTGTGTAATGAATTTGCTGTATCGCCATGTGCTTTTGATAACGTTATATAGTCCAATAAAGTAGCAATACTTGTAATTGGTAAAGAAGGTTGATTACCCAACCAACAAGAACATATACAATTAAAACTTCCAACCAATCAGGTATTGATATTTCACCTTTTGGTTCTTCTTCAGGTAATAAACCATCCCCAGGTAAAATATAACTAGGAAAAGCAGATAATTTAACAAATAAACTCGAGGATATTTTTAAAACTTCTTCCCACTCTGATTGGTCTATAGATTCAAGATATAAATGAAGAAAATTTTGGTGATTAACATCACTTGAAATTAATTCTTGACAACAAAAACCAGAATCTTCATCATTACTTAATTTTAAATGCAACAGTTGTTCTAGATTTTTTGTTTTTTCATAAAAACTTTCCTTATGAGATGGTATTTTTACACTTTCAAAAAGTTCTTGCACACTTTTATCTTTATACTTATACAGCTTTAAACATTTTTCTAACATGCTTACCTTTTGATACAGGTGATGGTCCTCGATTTAAAGATATTGTATCTTTTGCGTCATCATCGACGACAACAGACACATTGCTACACGGAGAAACATCTGCTTATGCATCACGAGCACCCGCTTGTGTGTAACGAGCAAAATCGCTTTGGTGTGATAAGCGCGGCACCTTGCGGTTGCAACTCTAGCAGTTCTGCGGATGTAACATCAGCAGAATTGCAGCAAGTTACAAGAGCATAAAAACGCATATTTCATTATCGAAATGCGCGTGTTACATTGTAATCAATATTAAAACTATATTTTAATATATTTTAATATATTAAAATATAGTTTTAATATTGATTAAAATTAAATATTAATTAATTATAATTAACTAAATTATTAAATATAAAAATATAAATTAATAAATATAAATAATAAAATTAAATTAATTTTTTTTTAAATATATTAAAATAGGTATTTGAATTAAAGAAAATTTTTATAAAAAATCAATAAGTCATTATAATTCTATTATAAGATAGTCTGATTTCCCTTCTGAACCCCCCCAAAAAATCTACGAAAATGTATCCATTCAGCTAAAACCTAGTGGAATCTTCGCAGGAAGGCCAAAGGAAAAAAATGCGGTACAACAAAATTCCCGGTTTCAAAATGGGGCGAAAAAACCCTCAATCCACCCCCCCCCCTTTGACCCGAAAAATTAAAAATAACCTTATTGCAATTTTCAAGGGATTCAGTAGGTATTGTGGGCCGCTAAATCAGAATCTGACGTCAAAAACCAAGTTACATGGGTGTAACACCCTTATTTTCACCCTTTCACCCCCTAAAATTTAATATTTCTAAAAAACCGATTTTTTTTAATTATTAGTGTATTTAGTAGGTATTTTGGGTCGCTAAATCAGAATTTGACGTCAAAAACCAAGTAACATGGGCGTAACACCCTTATTTTCACCCTTTCACCCCCTAAAAATTAATATTTCTAAAAAACCGATTTTTTTTAATTATTGGTGGATTTAGCAGGTATTTTGGGTCGCTAAATCAGAATTTGACGTCAAAAACCAAGTTACATGGGCGTAACACCCTTATTTTCACCCTTTCTCCCCCTAAAAATTAATATTTCTAAAAAACCGATTTTTTTTAATTATTGGTGGATTTAGCAGGTATTTTGGGTCGCTAAATCAGAATTTGACGTCAAAAATCAAGTTACATGGGCGTAACACCCTTATTTTCCCCCTTTCACCCCCTAAAAATTAATATTTCTAAAAAACCGATTTTTTTTAATTATTGGTGGATTTAGCAGGTATTTTGGGTCGCTAAATCAGAATTTGACGTCAAAAACCAAGTAACATGGGCGTAACACCCTTATTTTCACCCTTTCACCCCCTAAAAATTAATATTTCTAAAAAACCGATTTTTTTTAATTATTGGTGGATTTAGCAGGTATTTTGGGTCGCTAAATCAGAATTTGACGTCAAAAACCAAGTAACATGGGCGTAACACCCTTATTTTCACCCTTTCACCCCCTAAAAATTAATATTTCTAAAAAACCGATTTTTTTTAATTATTGGTGGATTTAGCAGGTATTTTGGGTCGCTAAATCAGAATTTGACGTCAAAAACCAAGTAACATGGGCGTAACACCCTTATTTTCACCCTTTCACCCCCTAAAAATTAATATTTCTAAAAAACCGATTTTTTTTAATTATTGGTGGATTTAGCAGGTATTTTGGGTCTCTAAATCAGAATTTGACGTCAAAAACCAAGTAACATGGGCGTAACACCCTTATTTTCACCCTTTCACCCCCTAAAAATTAATATTTCTAAAAAACCGATTTTTTTTAATTATTGGTGGATTTAGCAGGTATTTTGGGTCGCTAAATCAGAATTTGACGTCAAAAACCAAGTTACATGGGCGTAACACCCTTATTTTCACCCTTTCACCCCCTAAAATTTAATATTTCTAAAAAACCGATTTTTTTTAATTATTAGTGTATTTAGTAGGTATTTTGGGTCGCTAAATCAGAATTTGACGTCAAAAACCAAGTAACATGGGCGTAACACCCTTATTTTCACCCTTTCACCCCCTAAAAATTAATATTTCTAAAAAACCGATTTTTTTTAATTATTGGTGGATTTAGCAGGTATTTTGGGTCGCTAAATCAGAATTTGACGTCAAAAATCAAGTTACATGGGCGTAACACCCTTATTTTCACCCTTACACCCCCTAAAATTTAATATTTCGTAAAAGCTTTTTTTTTTCATTTTTTTGGGATTTATTAGGTATTTTGGGATGTATAATAATAATATAAATCGCTGTACGGATTATTAACGAAATTAATTCTGTACCAAAATATTTCAAAAATAATGGAGTATAGGACATACATAGATAAGTAGGTCATATTCAAATTAAAAAATTAAATATTTATTGCTGTAAAGTTTTATATTTATTTACATAAGGATATAAATTTGTATTTACATACAAAGAATCCCATATTTTATTGAAACTATTTATGAAACAATATATATTATAATTTATTAATAACAGTAAAATATGAAATTATAATATTGCTAGAAGCTGCAAATTTTATTATTTAGATATTCAAAAAAACTAATGTAAAGAACGTTTAAAAAATTTTGTATAATTTTATTAATATTCATAGAACGTAGCGTGAAGCTACGTAACGAGCATCATCAATTTTTAGTGACAAACAAGGACTTATTTTCGGCAAATTCTCAAATTTAATTAATTTTTTTTCCTTAGTTTTTGAAACACGATAAGCATGATAATGATCATCGAAATACAATTCATTATAAATTTGTAAATAAAAAAAAATATCTTCTTTAATTTTGCAAATCTTAATAACTTCTCCAAATTCTTTTTCTAAGTTTAATAAATTGGTTACGACAAACATTCCATTTGCATATGCTGTCCCATTAATTGATACTTGATTAAAAAATTTTTCAACTTTAACTTCACCATCAAATTCATAATTTTTGTCTTCAAAACCAAATGTGATAGCCTTATCAACTTGTAATGTGTGAAACATCTCACACATTTTGAGACTTTGTTTTATAGCAATTGTTATCAATAAATTTCTCTTAGAACTTTGTGATGTAGCATTTAGTTTCAGTTCATGATGGCGAGATTCGCATCTCATACCTGAATAATGTACCAGCGGTCCATTTAATAAAATAATATCAGCGTAGTGAACCATAAAATGAAACTTTGGTTTCAGGAATCCAAATAGTTTTAAAAATAATGAATTATGATATTCAACTAATTCTCTCAATTCGTCAACCATTGATATATTAATTCTTGGAGACATGACGATATCTATTATTTTTCGCAAATATCGGTACAATTTATAAGATTCGTCATCTTCAGGTATCTTGTCCCCAATAATTAAACAAAAATATCTTATAAAACAAAGCATCTCTGATGCTGACATTTTTAAATTCAATTTATTAACCTTATTTTCTTTAACTTTTATTATTGGAGGCTTATTCGATATTTCAGTACGCCCATATTTAAAATTTTGTATTCTCGCGTTTAAAAAATCAAGAGAGAAATATTTTTTTATAAATATAAATTCTTGAAGTATTTCTTTCATAACGTAACACCCTACCCCCTCTAATAAGTCGTGCATAATGTCAATACTTTTATTCATGGCAATATGAAAATTATCCACCAAATTAAAAGCACAAGGCTCCTTAATGCCAGTTTCATACGTATCATTCTTTTGTAAATCAGTGGAATAATTTTCTTTAGTTCGTAACAGATTTTTATTTTCAGAAACCATAGTTTTTAACTCATTACATTTGACAGTACAAATTCTACAGCACACATTTGCTTTAAACGATTCGCTGAAGCCACAAATTGAGTTCAAGCCAAGGTTGTCACCTAATATCAAAGTTAATTGAAAATAAACCCTTGTGAAAGCTCCATTAACAAAAACTTCGATTCCAGTTCTTTGAAGATAATTTAGTTCGTTAATAATTAAACGAAAAACGTTTTTATTTTCACAATATTTTTTATCTTCTGTATGTACCAAAGTACAGAAAAGTATACTACTTAACCTTGAAGCTATTTTTGGTGGCAAACATGCTATCATAGCATAAACAGCACCAAATTTTTGTTTTCCTGCATGTGAGCCTAGCGCGTTTCCGCTCTCAAAATCATCATAAAATATGTACAAAGGCAAGACAACACGGTCTTTAAATTTATTTACATATTCGTTTTTCCATAAATTAGCTTGCATGATATTAGATATTATATTGTTTTCTTTTTTCAGATTTTGAATATGATTCATAATTTCTGTATACATATTTGGAATTTCCAAAAATAATTTTAAGGTTTTACGCAGAGGAACGTGAACCCCATTCATAGATTTAAGAACCCACGTAATTATATTGTCTGCAGTTTTAATAGGGACGAACATATTACCTATTGAATAAATTTCATAGTTAATGAATCCTCTTGGTTTTAAAAGAGAAAACCTCTTGCGCTCAGTATTAATAAAACTAAATATATGAAGATGCTCTTTGAAGCATTCTGTGATTAATGATTCTCGTTTACTGGAATCTGGATGCTTAGCAGCTTCTAGAATATCACGCTTCAATGATGCTAAAAAAACTTCTTGAAGAAATTTTTCAAAATATTCAATAACGTTTTGAACTATTTTACGATTGAGACTATTATCTCCATATAAAACTAAAATGAAAGTTAAAATGTGATTCAATATCACATTAACTTCCATTTTGTACAATTTTTAAACAAATCGTTAAATATAATTTTAAATAAATCGTTAAATATAACGAGTTTTAAACTTTTTTTTAAATAATAAACAATTTAAATATATGATTAATCTTAGGAAAATTTTTAAATTTTTTTTATCACTATTAACAATTTAAATATCATTAATCTTAATTTAATAATATATGATTAATCTTAGGAAAATTTTTAAATTTTTTTTATCACTACTAACAATTTAAATATCATTAATCTTAATTTAATAATATATGATTAATCTTAGGAAAATTTTTAAATTTTTTTTATCACTATTAACAATTTAAATATCATTTATCTTAATTTAATAATATATGATTAATCTTAGGAAAATTTTTAAATTTTTTTTATCACTATTAACAATTTAAATATCATTAATCTTAATTTAATAATATATGATTAATCTTAGGAAAATTTTTAAATTTTTTTTATCACTATTAACAATTTAAATATCATTAATCTTAATTTAATAATATATGATTAATCTTAGGAAAATTTTTAAACTTTTTTTTATCACTATTAACAATTTAAATATCATTAATCTTAATTTAATAATATATGATTAATCTTAGGAAAATTTTTAAATTTTTTTTATCACTATTAACAATTTAAATATCATTAATCTTAATTTAATAATATATGATTAATCTTAGGAAAATTTTTAAATTTTTTTTATCACTATTAACAATTTAAATATCATTAATCTTAATTTAATAATTTTTAAATTTTTTTTAATATATCACAGTTGGGTTAATGATCTCTATCATATAAAATTTTTGACAGTATAAAAAGTATAAAATTTTTACAGTGACCGTTTTAAACTAATAATCAAAGTTTCCACAGCATTATACAGTTTTTTTTCGGGATTAATGTCTAAAACATATGCTTCTAAAAATGACCATACATATTCACAAAGAAATGGATAACTTCGCAGCGCCATTAGGCATATCAAGCAAGTTTCTACTGCCTCATTCAAATTTGGCATTGGATGCCTTACAGAATTATACACGACGAACAGTGCTAATGGATTATCAATTTGACCACAAAAAACTATGTATGGGTAAATAGGTAGCTGTCTTGTTTGTAGATTTTCTTCAAATTTTTTTGTTTCTGTTTCCAGTTTTGCAAGGTTCTGTAAAAAAATAAATATAAAAATTTTTTTATCAGTTTGTTTCAAGAAACACATATTGTAAATAATTTTAAGGACGCTCCGACCAATGAATTTCCCAATTAAGACGTATACAGTTTGTTAAAAAAAGCTTAAGGAATCGAATGGTATGGATCTGATAGTTAATAGTCGTGCAAAAATTTGAGATATAAGGGTACAAGCATAAGTAAATATTGCATTAGTCTTATGAAGGGAATTCCGGAAGTTAATTTTTTATAACTCAACGACTTCGTATTCATGCCCAGAGCGTCATTAAGAACTGATTACTATGATAAGCTTAATCCTAGGGTCAAAAAAAGGAAAAATAATGTACATTTTTTACCTCTATATGTAAGATAAATGCATCTGCACATTCCTCTTTGTTAATATGTAATTTATTTTTCTGCTTCCGTACGTCTATTGCTAGAGGAAGAAGGAATAGAGCTAATATGTCGTTGTATAAATCTAAAAAAAAATTTCTTATTAAATAATAATTTATGCATGTATTAATTATGACGAGAATGAAAAAATTTTTACTTCGCTGGAACAGATCCGAGTAGTGTTTAAAAAAGTCTACAACAATTCTACTCTTACAATTTAATTTGAAAAAATCAATAATTTTTTTAGAAATCCTTGACCAGCGAGAAGAAAACTTTTTAGGGTAACACTGCAAATCTTCATCGCTAATTTCAGGAATTGATTCTTTTATAACTGTTAGAAAATCATCTTTCATCTATAACAAAAAAATTTTATATTCATATGTTACTACTTCAATTAGAGTTTGTTACTAAAAAGAAACCCCCAAAAAAAAAGAAACCGTGCATTTAAATACCAAAAAATGTAAAATTGGTTTGTGTAACTACACAACCAATGATCAATCCAAAAACCGAAATTACAATAAATCCTGAAATATTACTATCCGATGTCCATAAACTTAAGTATTCTAAGTTCTTGTTCTTATCAGGACCAGATCAGGCCCTGACTCCCACTTCAAATTATTCGAAGCCTCTGATTCGAAAATATTCGACGTCCACTCCACCCCCCGCCCTGAAAACGTCACTTTTTAACCCCCCCTAAAAATGTCAATTTTTACCCCTCTTAATAACTAACATATAAAAATAAAGAATTTACTTCTTATTACCAATTGCAATGAAAAGTTACTTTTCAAACATGCGAATGTGGCAAAATACGATTCTAGAAATTGATTCTCTTTTTTTTGCTGAAGTAGCTTCTGTCTACAAGCATACGTATCCCTCCAGGCTTTTGTGAGTTCACCTCCTGTGTATTTTTCCGTTTCAGGATCAGAAACCACAGTTATTGAGTTTGCATCGACGCATCCTGTTATTTAAAATAAAAAATAATATTTTATTGGTTGAAAATTAACATGCAAATGAAAATTAATAAGTATAATAAACAGAAGGTATTGTCAATTTTTTGACCCAATTTATAATTTCTTACAATTAAATCCAATATTAAAAAAAAAGCTAATAACCTGAAAGAATGGGAGTACAATTTTCTTCGATCTGTGTTTCTTCTAATACAGAAGAAAGTCCTGCAACAGCAATAAGTTTTCTCAAACTTAAGTATCTACTGTAAAACTTACTTCTTGGTCCAATGCTTTCTTTTGTTGAGGAGCTGTACTCTGAAGGAGTGTAAAATATAGTAGGCTTATGATCTGGAAAAAGTTGACTTGCCTGTTCAGCTAACTCTTCAAATCTGGCTTTCGTTATACTATACAAAAGAAATGAATATATTACATAAAATTATGATTAACATGAAATTAAAATTTTTTTTAAATATTAGTGCAAAATATGTTGAATATTTTCTTATAGTTTTCATTTTAAATAAAAATTATATATTCAATTACAAAAATTAATAATCGTAAGGTTGAATTACGATCTTGTTTATAAGTGCAAAGCTCTGAATCTTTACTTTTACTTAATATTTGCCAGTAATAGTTAAAAGATTTAAAAAATATCCTGTTAATAAGACAATAATTTATTATTCCCTTACTTATAAGATAGTTCATCTTTTTTTAACTCGTTCACAATTATAATATTTGCTAAAAGTTTGTACAAAACTTTTTTTTTTTTACGGTATGTTCCTAGAACTATCTTCCCTTCCAAATTACTGGGATGACTTAAAAAGAGAAACATTTCGTTTTTAACAAATTGACCTAGGAAAAGTAATTTTAATGCATATTGAGTTGCGATAAAAGAAAAGCAGTTGCAGACAAATGTAAAATACAATAAACTTCAAGGTTGTTGCTTAAAATTCTGATTAATAAATTTCTACTTTAAAATCTTAGAGAAGATTTTAATTTTGTTTCTGCTATAACTTTAAACAGTAAGAATATTAAATTAATTATAAGAGACGACTTTAAAAATTAAAAATATTTGTTTAGTATTTTTACAATTTCAAGAATGTATAAAAAAAAATAATTAATCGAACTTGAAAGCATTCCAGCCTTGTAGATTAATGTAATTTAATTTTTTAATTTTCATTTAAAAAAAAAAATACTTGTATCTGAAGTGTTAAGGGTATCTACTCCCATTTCATGATCAGCAGTTACAAGTATTTCTTGAATAGAAGCATTTTCAATGCCATCTGTTGGACTAGTAATAAATGAACTATCATCTCCTATCTCCATAATTTCTATGTCTTGGCTAACTTGTAAGTTGCTCATAATTTGTTGAGCCCCTTTACATTCAAAGTACTTGGCCAAAAAATGGAAATACAACGAATTATCTTTTAAAAAATCAAAGTCTAGAAGGCTTTTAGAATAAAAATTCAGTTCATTAAAACCCACGTCTGAAATAAAATAACATTACTATATTTTAATGTACAAATAAATGAATAGGGTTTTGCAGCATCCCGCTGCATGAAAAAAATGTTTCATTTTCTTTTATATTTTTGTAAAGTTTAATAAAAAATAGTTTGTTTTCAACGACAAAAAATATTTGTAATACGGTAAGGGGGGAAGGCCACGATAACGAAATTGAGATCAAATTTTTTTTTTTTTTTATTTAAAAAGTTAGTATAACAACTCAAAAGCATGTATCAATAAAAAAAAACTAAATAAATGTTTAGATATTTATCCCAACTACTTTGTATGCTATAGCTACTTTATCTAGAGTATTTCGGTTATTAGATACAATTAGAGAGCGGTTTAATTATGTCACTATTTTCGTTCGAAACCAATTTTTTGAGTGAAATTATTATCAGTAAAAATACTTATTCAATACGTAATACTTTAAAAATTAGCAGAGCAGTTAGCCTTGTAAAGGGTTACTGTCATATCCTGATATCACTGAATAAAATTTCAACAGCTGTAACTCCGCATTCTTGGCAAATTTTTTCCAAAAATGTATAATTTTCAATTTTAATGTTTAAAAAATAATGTCCTAAAATGTTATTAATATATTTTCACTCCATAAAAAAAAAATCCTATTTGAAAAAACAGCATCTCATAGCCTTCCCCCCTTAATATAATTAAATTTGTAGTTAAAAACAGTGAGAATTAAAAAATATTTTTATAGCTTTAAAAGGTTTTTTATCGATCGCTTACGTGTTACGTCACAATCCAGTGTTTATGTATGCCGATCAATGTAACTTAATTTAAGAAATTCACTGAAAAACCCCCATACATGCATTTGTAACACTTTCTTATAATTTTAAAATTTTGCACATTTTTTTAAATTTAAAATTGGCTAGTTTCAAGGCCGCCACTTTGAATTATTAGAAATGGGTGTCAGATTCTGACTCAGCGCACCTCCATAATACATAAACTCCTGATAAACAATCCTGTCAAACTTATTCTGTAACTAGACCTGTAACTAGACCTCAATTTAAGCGTGAAGGGGTAATTTTTCATAGTTATAACTGTAATATTTGTTATCAGCTACCCAAAAAACCCCCGTATACCAAATTTCATATGCTTACAGTGAATACAGCAAAAATGCCCTATTTAAGGGCAGTTTTGTCCAATTTAAGGGTGAAGGGGGTAATTTTTCATAGTTTAAACTGCAATATTCGTTATCAGCAACCCAAAAAACCCCCGTATACCAAATTTCATATGCTTACAGTGAATACAGCAAAAATGACCTATTTAAGGGCAGTTTTGTCCAATTTAAGGGTGAAGGGGTAATTTTTCATAGTTTAAACTGCAATATTCGTTATCAGCAACCCAAAAAACCCCCGTATACCAAATTTCATATGCTTACAGTGAATACAGCAAAAATGACCTATTTAAGGGCAGTTTTGTCCAATTTAAGGGTGAAGGGGTAATTTTTCATAGTTTAAACTGCAATATTCGTTATCAGCAACCCAAAAAACCCCCGTATACCAAATTTTATATGCTTACAGTGAATACAGCAAAAATGACCTATTTAAGGGCAGTTTTGTCCAATTTAAGGGTGAAGGGGTAATTTTTCATAGTTTAAACTGCAATATTCGTTATCAGCAACTCAAAAAACCCCCGTATACCAAATTTTATATGCTTACAGTGAATACAGCAAAAATGACCTATTTAAGGGCAGTTTTGTCCAATTTAAGGGTGAAGGGGTAATTTTTCATAGTTTAAACTGCAATATACGTTTTCAGCGACCCAAAAAACCGCCGTATACCAAATTTCATAAACTTACAATGAATACAGCAAAAATGCCCTATTTAAGGGCAGTTTTGCCCGATTTAAGGGTCAAGCCCTAATTGCGCATAGAAAAAACCCAGATTTTCGTGTTCAGCGACCCAAAAAACCGCCGTATACCAAATTTCATAAACTTACAATGAATACAGCAAAAATGCCCTATTTAAGGGCAGTTTTGCCCGATTTAAGGGTCAAGCCCTAATTGCGCATAGAAAAAACCCAGATTTTCGTGTTCAGCGACCCAAAAAACCTATAGTAGACCAAATCTGGTAGCAGCCACAAACAATACCACCAAAACCGTGATTTTACTGGAACAACAATAGATTCAGATGCAGGTACTATTTCAGGTACACCAATTGGTTCAGGTACTGCTCTAGCTATAGGATTAGGTTGACTAAGATTGACAGGATAAGATTGTTTATTTAATTTTTCTCAATTTTTTTGTGATTCATAATATAAAAGGGCAGGGTTCATATAAGGTCTAATATTGACAAAAAGAAAAAAAATTCAGAAAAAATAAAAATACAACCTTATCCTATAGCTAGACCAGTACCTGAACTAATCGGTGGGCCTTAATCAGTTCCTGCAACAGAATCTATTGCTGTTCCAGTGCACTCTCCTCCTCCTCTCATGTCGTTAGGCCAAGTTGGGCTTAGTGTTACTACATGGGGTGGTATTGGAGAAGCACTTGGCGGTGCTAATTTAAATGGTCTCAAAAGTACAAGAGTAATCATGTAAAGTGCTATAAACAGTGTTTACCATGTACTGCTTACTCGAACTCGAAGGGATCAGAAAGCTTGTTTTTGCTATTGTGCATCAAAAACTTATGCTTTTTGATCCCTCCGAGTTCGAGTAGGCAGTACATGGTAAACTACATGGTAAACACTCTTAATAACACTTTACATGATTACTCTTGTACCTTTGAGACCATTTAAATTAGCACCGCCAAGTGCTTCTCCAATACCACCCCATGTAGTAACACTAAGCCCAACTTGGTCTAACGACATGAAAGGAGGAGGAGAGTGCACTGGAACAGCAATAGATTCTGTTGCAAGCACTGCTTCAGGCACACCGATTAGTTCAGGTACTGGTCAAGCTACAGGATAAGGTTGTATTTTTATTTTCTCTGAATTTTTTTAATTTTTTTCAATATTAGGCCTTATATGAACCCTGCCTTTTTATATTAGAACCACAAAAAAATTGAGAAAAATTAAATAAATAATCTTATCCTGTTAGTCTTAGTCAACCTAATCCTATAGCTAGAGCAGTACCTGAACCAATTGGTGTACCTGAAATAGTACCTGCATCTGAATCTATTGTTGTTACAGTGCACTCTCCTCCTCTTCTCATGCCGTTAGCCATGTTGGGCTTAGTGTTGCTACTGGTCTTGGAGAAGCACTTGGTAGTGCTAATTTAAATGATCTCAAAAGAACAGGAGCAATGCATAAAAAACTTGTCGAAATTACTGTAAATCTTGCATCAAGTTCATACCCAGTGTCTTAAACAGAACCAATAATTGATAGAGTAATTACCAGTAGCAAATAAATTTCTGAATATTTAAAATTTAAAATTAAAATGAAACTTTACTAACATAAAAATTTTTAAATAGAATTTTGATTACATATTTTTTCTATCAATTATTGATTCTGTTAAAGACCTGTGTATGATCTTGATGCAAGATTTCCAGTCATTTCGATAAGATTTTTTATGCGTTGCTCCTGTTCCTTCGAGACCATTTAAAATAGCATCACCAAGTGCTTCTCCAAGACCATCCCATGTAGCAACACTAAGCCCAACATGGCCTAACTACATGAGAGGAGTAGGAAAGTGCACTGGAACTGTGATAGGTTCTGCTGCAGGTACTCGTTTAGACACAGAGTAGCGTTTAGGTACACCGATTGGTACTGATCAAGCTACAGGATAAAGTAGACTTAACGGTACAGTTTAAGTCAATTGCACAGGTTTAACTAAGGGTATAAGTATAATTTATGTAAATAAACAAAATTTGTAATGTTTTAATTTATTATTCCAATTATGTTAAAATGTAATCTCTTTTCTGAAAATCTAAAAACAACAAATAATACAAAAATCTGGATTGCGACGTTCATTTAAAAGTTTTTTTATTATAATAAATTATTATTATTCATTAATTAAATGTGTATAAAAATAATATTTTAAGGTTATTTCATGTAATCAACGCATGCTTGACAGTTAATATTTATTATTGTGAATACTTACCCTGTAATAATTTCTTTAACTCTATTAACTCTGCATTATTATTGAAAAATGTTTCCATTTTAATAAATACTTCAAACTTTTTTTCTTTATAATACAAAAATTTTCACTGATGCACATGCTATACTCAATACCGCAAAAAACAATAATAATTATTATTATAGTTTAAACTATAATAATAATAATATATATATCCAAACTTTAATCTCGTGCTCGCTTTAATTGCTCGACTGTCGATAAGGTTACATGCTTTTTTTAAACGCAAGTATTAAGCGCTTCTCATAATATTACAGCACGCGCATTTTGCTATTGCAACCTTCGCTTTCTGCGGATCTTACAATCGCACGAGTTGCGCTCGTTGCACTGTGCCTACTCGAGCAACTTTAAGCTGCTTAAGTTTCTCCGTGTACTGTTAGATTGGATTGAAGCGGAATCCGATAATTTTGAAGTACTTTTGCTAGATTTTTTTTTTTTGATTTTTTATTTGTCTTTTTAGTAGGACCACTATAGAATTAGCTCTTCTTCGAGGACTAGGACTTCTATCATTGATTGATATAATTTCAGATTTTTGCTTAATCAAATTACTATCAGATTGACTTTTTTCCAATGGAACTGTAGATAATTCAGTTTCAGCAGTTTTTGTAATAGTTGTTATTTTAATATTAACTTTTTTCTTAGTTTCATTTTCTGTTATTTCTGCATTAGTTTTTGAAGACAATGCTGGTTGTACTTTTAATAATATTTTGCTACATAATTTAAGACTTTTTTCTATTTCAAAGGAATTCAAGTGATCGAGATAATTTTTGAATAATATTGTAAAAGAGATTAGGTAAATGTTCAGATGGAGTATAAATAAAAACATCAGGGGTTCCGTATCAAGTAAAAATTCAGTTAATGCACATATTTCAGGTAAGTCATCAGATATACCACTACCTACTTTTTTAATTATATTTTCACGATATTAATCTTTATGTTGTAAACGATTTTGACATGCTTTTTCAAATAAATAACTACAATGAATCCAAACATATTGTGATTCTAAAGTTGAAAATAAAAGATTTACTGATCTTATTATTTCGCTTGATTTTTAATTTTTAGTTGATGTTAAACAAGCATTATAAAATTTTCTGAAAATGAAAATTTATAAGAATTTATTATGAAATTCTATAATATCTCATTATCAGCTACCTATCTCTCATTCCTCCAGAGGATCTTAAAAATAGTCTTCTAGATGTATAATGTGAGACATAATAGAATAAAAATAAATTTTTTAATAAACAAAAAGCATTTTTTTTTTTGTTTTTAATTATTTATAATATTTTATATTTTTCAAAAATATACATTTAAAAATTTTGTAAATAATTTAGGATTTTTCAAACAGTGGTAGTAATAATAAATGGTAATGTCAAGAATGGTGGCCATTATATTATACTGCTACTTTTTTTTTAATTTGTTTAAAATATAATTTTTTTCGATGAAAATACTAATATTAAATTTACTAAATATCTAAAATCTAATTAATTTTTTGAAAATTTTTGTCCCAATTTTTTCCATTAAAAAATACAAAAAACAACCAATTTTTATTTCGTTTTGCAAGTAGTACCTAATTTTTGTCTATGAAAGTATTAATTTTAAAAACATCCTTTCCACTCGATTTATTGGATCTGACACTTAATTTTTTGAAATTTTTTTTTATGAAAAGATAAAAAAAAAACTATTTTTTCTCTTTTTGTTCTGAGTACCTCATTTTTTTCTATGCAAATTCTAATATCCTTAAATTTCGTTTTTACTCGATACTTCGAATCTTATAATTAATTTTTTTATTATTATTATTATTATTGTATTTATTTGCCAAGACAAAATTGTACACTCTTTACATATATAATTCAAATCATATAAAACATAATTATAAATTTGGATGTAAATACAAAACAGTATTATATAAAATAAGAAACAATAAATATTTTAGTCAATTCTCTAATAAGTGCTCAAATATGTCAATCTATCAGTCAATTAAAGTTAATTCTTTGGTTTATCAGTCTTCTAACCCATGTAAGTATGTTCGTATGCTTCTCCTAAATTGAGAGTAGGAGTGTAGGTCTCTTATGCATGGTGGAATATTGTTCCTTAGCTTAGCATATTTGACTTCGAACGAGTTACAACCCCAGTCAGTTTTTAAAGAGGTGGGGACCTTTAAGTCCTTGCGAGGGCCGCGAGAAGGCTTGTCTGACTTATAGGGTTCGAAGAGGGACAGAAGAAAAGGGGGCTCTCTCATACGTACCAACCTATACATTATTAGGGCTGCAAAGTAGTTGGCGTGGGTTTGATTGCACATCCTATTCAATCTTTTTCTGAACGGTGTAATGTGTTCCTGTCGTCTTAGTCCGTATATGTCTCGAATACCTGAGTTAGAGAGTCGCTGTAATTGCGCACTTAGTTGAGATAAATCAGAGTAAACAACATTGCAATAATCCAAGTGTGGAACTACAAGCGATTCAATCAGACGTTTGCGGAGGGTGTGGGACGTACAGGGTGTTATGATTCTGAGGCCATATAGAGCTCTGTTAACCTTTTTAGTGACCTGGTTCACTTGAGGCTGCCAGGATAGCGTACTGTCAAGGACGACTCCAAGGCTAGTGACCTCATCAACAAAGGAGACACTGTCACCGTTAAGGTTAACTGTTATCTTTGTTATATTAAGTAGTTTAAAGAGCTTTAAAGTATTAGGGGAACCAAAGACAATAGCCTGGGTCTTTTTGGTGTTTAACGACAGGCAATTTAATTCTGCCCATGAAGCTACAATTTTTGCTGACTCAGAAAGCATGGCAATTTCCTGCTGGATTTGAGCAGCGGTACCTGTACGTAGATCTGTAGGTCATCAGCATATAGTAACCTGTAAGTGTTTGCATCAAGATGGTCCTTGATGTCATTCATATAAATACAGAACAATAAGGGGCCAAGGACGGATCCCTGCGGCACCCTAATGTTTGTATCACGGTAACCAGATGTTGAGCTTTCAGAGATTACACAGTCCGATCGACCACAAAGGTACGACCAGAACCAGTGAAGGGACGACTTAGAGAAGCCTGCAGCCTGTAGCTTTCTGAGCAGCTTAGATGGTGAGACATTATCAAATGCCTTCGAAAAGTCGAACTGCAGTAGCAGAGTGGCTAGCTGTTTCTCTTTACCCATGCGTATATCATCTGTCAACTTTATTAAGGCCGTTTGGGTATTATGATGTTTACGAAAGCCTGTTTGGAACAAGTCCAAGATTTTAGATTTATTCAGGAAGCTAACCACCTGGTCATGAGCAAGCTTTTCGAGGACCTTCGATAAAAAGCACAGTAATGCTATGGGGCGGAAGTCAGAAGAGGATGATGGGATGGAAACTTTTTTAAGGGCCAATATTCGAGATTTTTTCCATTTTGTCGGAAAGATACCTTTCATAAGCGAAGCATTGAATAATTTGGTGAGGTATTTCGAGATAACAGGTAGCCCTTTAGCAACAATAATCGGAGGAATGCCATCATCCCCTTTTGCTTGCGATCTAAAATGAGAGATAGCCAAGATTACCTCACTTTCAGATACCTCCCTGAAAGCAAAACCTTCTGAGGAGCTGCTATTAAGGATATCCAGAGACATAGATGGATCTTCTGTGGGAGAGATGAAAATTTTTGAGAAAAATTGGTTAAGCTCTTCAGGGGAAAAGCCGTGGAGCGCGTCACTTACTTTGGGTATTAGGCCCAGACTCCGAAATTTTTGAATGCCTCCAAAAAATATAGAAAACATCAATTTTTTTTTCTTTTTGTATGTAGAACCTAATTTTTTTAAATGAAATTATTAATTTCAGAAACATTATTTTTTTCGATTTCTTGGATCTGATACTTAATTAATTGAAAATTTTTTGCATTAAAAAGTAAAAAAAAAACACCAATTAGATTTTTTTTCTCAAGATAGTGCCAAAATTTTTTCTGTGTAAATACTAGTTTTAAAAATACCATTTTTACTCTATTTTTTGGATCTGATAAATAAGTATTTGAAATTTTTTTCTCAAAATTTTTTGCTCTTAAAAGCTGGAAAATAGTTGTAGTACCAAATTTTTGATTTGGAAGTACTAATTTTAAAAAGACATTTTATAAGCTTTAACAATTTTCCAAAAATTTTTTACTTGGCCCTTTTCTTTGAATAGTTTCCAAAATATTGCTTTTCAAAGACATTAAAAAACTTTTTTTCACAAAACCTGAAATTAAACGAATTTTTTGTGGCCTATAAAACCCATTTCTATACAAATTTTTGCATCAATTTAAAAATTGGCCATTTATGCCAAAATTATTGGCATCAGATTTTTGACTAGAGTGATTCGGCAAAGATCGAGACAAAGATCCAGTCAAATATCGAGTCAAAGATTGAACGCATTTCAATTTGTTCTAAAAAATTCAATCATAATAAATCTAATTCATTAGTATTCTCATATCAGAAATAATACTAAGGCAATATTAGGCAATTAGAAATTTTTAGAAATAAAGTCTTTTCATGAAATTTAGTGAGAAAAGAAATAAATTTAACACAAAAAAAATTAATAATAACTTGACTTTCAATAAAAGCTAGTTCATTTCTTACAAGACCGATGATATTTAACACAAATCATCCAATTTTATATTATTTTATTGACGGAATATTCTGACTTATTAAGTTTAATGCTTTGTGCTATTGATATATTTACCAAATACTTTATTTTTTATAAACTATAAATTATATTTTCTATTTATTTATTTTGTATTGTATATATTATATTTTAATTGATTTACTACTTATATGTAAAAGAGTGTACCATATTTTGCCAGGCAAATAAAGAGAATAATAATAATAATAATAATAATTTCTGGATACTTTATAAAATAAAAATTGAACTTCACTGTGTTTGAATTTAAAAATCTTTGCTGTGCTTGTATAAATTTTTCATTTCAAAAGAAAAGCCTTTATTATTATGACGTATCTTCTTACAATACGAGATGTGAAAGAGTATTATAGTAAGTTCAAAGTAATAGATTACTGTTCAAAATATAACGCATTCATTTTAATTGTTTATAGATCCATTTCTTCATTATTTTCAGCGATTTCCATATTCATAATTACTATACCATCTTCTTCGAACAATTGGGGATGTAAAAACATTAAATATGCATCAAATTTATACATAGGCTGGTATCTGTTTTTTCTGTAAGATGCCCTGTAGTAAGTATAAATTTTTTTCCACATATTACTTACAATTTCATCTGCAATACAATAAATAGAATAAATTTTTTGTTTAATTATTTTAATTATAATTATTATTTAACATTTTATTTTTGTAAAAAGCAGTGGCGTATTAAATCTAACAAAAATAACCACGTAGTTATTCTCCCTGGCTCAGAGAGTTATAACTCCCTAAATCAGGGTGTTAAATCCCTAGAACAGAGAGTACTTCCTGATTTAGAGAGTTAACTCCCTGAAATTTTTGTCATCTCCTCGGATACCTTCGTGATGAAAATTTACCGTACGAGGGAAAATTGATATCCTAGAGGCGTAATTGTTAATTTTTCATTCAAAATAATTTTCCAATATTGCGGACCAAAAAACATTTCAGAAAATGCTTTTTACATTGCCAGGGAGTTTTCGGGGTCGAGAAAAACGTTTTTTTAAATGAAAATGTAAATTTTTTTGCCCCAGAATATCTTCCTATTTTCCAAAATGACAGACCAAAAAATATTTCAATAAGATTTTTAATCAAAATTAAAATTTTCATTTATAAAAACTTTTTTTTCGAACTCGAAAACCTCCTGGCAGTGTAAAAACCTTATTCTGAAATGTTTTTTGGTCCGCCATCTTGAAAAATTGAAAAATAAGATGGGGCAAAAAATAAAAATTTTCATATGAGTGATTCTTAGTGAATTCAGCAAAAGTTTCCAGGTCGGGTCGCTGAAACCGGCTAAAAACTTTTTTTGCCAATTACCTATCCAAAATGGACTATGTCCCCAAATTTTAGCCCTTAATATTGAAAACTAAGCCCAGGGCGAATTTTTGAAAAAAAAAGACGTTTTCATCTTTCCTCAGCCACCCATTCTTCTTTTATGTGCCATTCCTTCTGGAAATCATTAAAAATAATGAAAAAAGAGGTACTATAGTAAAATTTCCTCAGAAATCCAGTCATGCCATTAGTTTTTGAAAATTCCTACACGGGGAGCCAGAAAATCAATAAATTCACAGGGTATATTACGGAAACTACAGAAAAATTGTATATCCGAATTTTTTATTCAGCTTCTCAGGAAAAGCGTGTTTTTATATATATTTTCGGATGCCATATCAACCTAGATGCGATCGAACTTCCTAGACCCTAAAATAACCGAAAAATCGTGAATTTTCCTCAATTTTTCTCATTTTTTAGCAGTTTTTTTGAATTTTCCCGCTCTAAATGACTCCGAACGATTTAAACAAGGTAAGATTCGGATTCCCAGGGAAATTTCATATATTTTCTTTATTTAAATCCTTTTTAGGCTTCGATGTAAACGAGCTCACACCAAATGCCTTAAATACAAAATTTTGATTTTTATCGTTTTTTAGCAGTTTTTTTGAATTTTCCCGCTCTAAATGACTCCGAACGATTTAAACAAAGTGAGATTCGGATTCCCAGGGAAATTTTACATATTTTCTTTATTCAAATCATTTTTAGGCTTTGATGTAAACGAGCTCACACCAAATGCCTTAAATACAAAATTTTGATTTTTATCGTTTTTTAGCAGTTTTGTGTGTACTTTATCTATTTAAGGTTCCTAATAAGATTTATTATATCGTATATAATAACAACTTAATTAATATTATATTATTAAAGATGTACATTACTAATAATCTTATTTCCGAAAAAAATTTTAAATAATTTAAATTTAGCGCTAAAAATAATAAACATTGTATATAAAAAATTTAAAGCTATGTGGCGTGGCAATCGTCAATGTTTACAAGATTTATTATTAAATAAATGAGTTACATTAAAAACATTTTTATTGTATTCATATTATTCATTAAAACAATAAGCTACGTAAATTGTAAACATGACGTAGTAGCAGTTCAGGTTTTTCAAAAATATATTGTAAGGTACATAAAAGAAAATATGCCTCAAATTAAGAAAATTGAGTATGTTAGCGATGGTTGTCCTGGACAATACAAAAATTGTTCCAACCTATACAATTTATGTCAACATAAAAAGAATTTTGGTATTGATGCTAAGTGGATATTTTTTGCAACTTCTCACGGTAAATCAACTTGTGATATCATTGGAGGTACGATAAAAAGAGATACAAGCAAAGAAAGTTTACGTCGTGAATTTGATAATCAAATAATGAATGTAAGCCGCATTCATGAATTTTGTGAACATCATTTACCTACAATAAAAACAATAATAATAAGCAGAGAGTAGTTAAGCCTGGAACGTGACACAACATCATCAATGGCGCATACCATTCCAGGAACACGAAATTATCACGACTTTACTCCATTATCAAATACAATAATTGGCTGTAAATATTTAAGTTCAGATGAAAGTTATTCCTTAAGATTTAATTTGTTGAAAAAAATAGCTTATAAATGGTCAGCAAATACTTATGTCTCTTTCGTAATCTCAAAAACTTGGGCGGTAGGTTTTATTACAGATATAATTGAAGATGAATTAATAGCTAAAATATCTGTATTACAAAGTTTTTCAAAAAATATCTACAAATGGCCTGATACTGAGACCCGTGTTAAAGTAGGCTTTAATGAAATTTTATACGATGTATCGGCTACAAATGAAGATGATAAAATAAAAATAAAATTAGGGCATACTCATTCCAAATACACTCAATATCTAAAGAATTTGGATTCTATTTGTGAATAAATTATCTAAATTATAAAAATATTTTCTGAATACATTATTGTAAGCTAAATATTATATAAATATCAATAAAAATTTTTTTAATAGAATAATTTTCTCTTTATTAAAAAACTCATTCTTTTAAAGATTATTAAAATATGTAATTCATTAATTATTATTTAAAAAATTTTTTTTCTCTAAAGAATAGCTATATTTTATAGAATGTAACTCCGAATTCTACCTAGTGACCAATATAGAGCTAAAAAATAATTTAAATTTATAGAATTTTCTATGAACTCTTTTACACTAAAGCCAAAAAATTATTAAAGTATAGAAAAAGTTTAAAATTTTACTAGAAATCCGAATTTGACATTAATTAAATCATACAGGGTCATGTAGTACGGCAAAATTCCAAAATACTGCTAAAAAACGATAAAAATCAAAATTTTGTATTTAAGGCATTTGGTGTGAGCTCGTTTACATCAAAGCCTAAAAATTATTTAAATTAAGAAAATATGTAAAATTTCCCTGGGAATCTGAATCTCACCTTGTTTAAATTGTTCGGAGTGATTTAGAGCGGGAAAATTCAAAAAAATTGCTAAAAAACGATAAAAATCAAAATTTTGTATTTAAGGCATTTGGTGTGAGCTCGTTTACATCGAAGCCTAAAAATGATTTAAATAAAGAAAATATGTAAAATTTTCCTGGGAATCTGAATCTCACCTTGTTTAAATCGTTCGGAGTCATTTACAGCGGGAAAATTCAAAAAAACTGCTAAAAAATGAGAAAAATTGAGGAAAATTCACGATTTTTCGGTTATTTTAGGGTCTAGGAAGTTCGATCGCATCTAGGTTGATATGGCATCCGAAAATATATATAAAAACACGCTTTTCCTGAGAAGCTGAATAAAAAATTCGGATATACAATTTTTCTATAGTTTCCGTAATATACCCTGTGAATTTATCGATTTTCTGGCTCCCCGTGTAGGAATTTTCAAAAACTACTGGCATGACTGGATTCCTGAGGAAATTTTACTATAGTACCTCTTTTTTCATTATTTTTAATGATTTCCAGAAGGAATGGCACATAAAAGAAGAATGGGTGGCTGAGGAAAGATGAAAACGTCTTTTTTTTTCAAAAATTCGCCCTGGGCTTAGTTTTCAATATTAAGGGCTAAAATTTGGGGACATAGTCCATTTTGGATAAGTAATTAGCAAAAAAAAGTTTTTAGCCGGTTTCAGCGACCCGACCTGGAAACTTTTGCTGAATTCACTAAGAATCACTCATATATAAAAACGTTTTTCTCGACCTCAAAAACTCCCTGGCAATGTAAAAAAGCTTATTCTGAAATATTTTTTGGTCCGCCATCTTGAAAAATTGGAAAATATGCTTGGGCAAAAATTTTAAAATTTTCATTCATAAAAACTATTTTCTGGACCCCGAAAACTCCCTGGCAAATTTTAATAAATAAAAAATAATCTTAAAAATAATTTTTGGATAGTACCTATATTATGGATAGAAATTAAAAATAATGAAAGGCTTCTGATAATAAGTAAAATATTTATTTTTACACATAGTTTTAATTATTTTTAAAAGAAAAATTTTTTTTACAAAATATTATTAATGTAGGTATGTACTCACGATTATAAAATTGACTTGTTCTGAATGCCAAATTCATGTTTCTTGCAATTTGGCTAAAGGCTGCTTTTTTAGTATTTCTATTTCCTACACCATTTCGCCAAATTACAGGTTCCCGTTCTACCGCTTGTATTAAGAAAATTTTATGTTTCTCAATTATATCTAAATCATGTTCCATGATAAAATTGATGATAATAACAGCAATAGCTTCTTTGATAATGATTAAAATATGAACTCAAGTGAGATTTGCAATTTTCACAATCTCTCACACCACTGACTACCGCGCCATCATTAATTATACCTACCTTTATTGCCAAATTTCAGTATAATTAACGGCACCATAAATGGCGTAGTAATAAAAGACAAACACATTTTATCGTATATTTTTAATAAATTAAAAAATTTGTTTTAATTTTTTGTCGCGTTATTGAAGTATTTTCCTGCGTGTTTAATAGTAAAATATAAGTGTTTTTATTTTGCATAATGGAAATAAATATTCAAGGTTATTTCAATTTGCTGGATAATTTTGCTCAACGCGGGGATTATCTGGGACATGAGTACGAACTAATGTACAGATAATTAATTTTGGAAAATAATAATCCCAGATGAGCGGCACGAAGATATCGGGATGAACATGAAGGGCTTGACAGAAGATATCCAGACTACAGGGTATTTAGACGTATTAATCAAAGAATGAGAAGGATCCCCATCCTTGTGCCCAATCAAGGCGATCAAAATAGATTCAGTGTGGTAAATCAATTTTGAAGAACTTCTAATTACTTTTATTCAATTTATTTTTCTGTAAATTCCAGATAGAACCAGAGTTAGAAGCATTGGTATTACAAGCGATTCTAGCAAAACCCAATTTGAGCCCTGCAACTTGTGCATGTCGTCTGCACACCACCTCCACTATAGTGTTTCGCATTTTAAGATTTTTTAATATTAGGTTTATGTAATAAAATTTAATTTTTCACTATATTATCTAAGTATTACGAATAAAATTCCATCATCGACAATACTTTTTTTATATCTTTAGAAAATAGTTAAATTTAAAAAGAATTTATTTGTTCTGCTAAAGTTCAAATTTATGTATAACTATTAATAAAGAAAACTATTTAAACCAATAATGAATATATTTACTAACTACACTTTTATTATTAAAATAACAATAATTAATAAATTACATTGTTTTTAACGTTATTTTAACGTTTTTAAGTTATTTATGATTTACAATGGGAGTTTTAAATTCTTTGCAAAAATATAAGCATAATATTTTTAATTTTTCTATCTGTAATTACATCATCTGTATTTAAAGCACTGCTTTATCAATTTCAATTTTCTTTAAGGTTTTTCACGAGTGTAATGTAATGAAATTTTAGATCATATCTAAATCATATCTAGATCATATCTAAAATCCATCCTGTACGAGATATTGTTTTTTACTATATTTTTTCAGTTTTTAGCTCTTATGATTATGACCAGTAGATTCTTACAAGTTATTTATGATTTACAATGGGAGCGTTAGATTCATTACATAAATATTTCTTCAAAATTAATAAATAAAGTTAATACTATGAGCAAAATACTTTAAATAAATTGATAAGACTGAGCGTTAACCCTAAAAGTCACAAAAATTAACAGGACAAAGCACAATATCCACACACATTTTTCTTTTTCAATCTTGCCATATAAATAAAATTGAATCTAAGTTATTACAGTAAGATTTTGGTCATACTTTTGACTTAATTTCAGCTCTTCCAAAGTAATCATGCAAATGTGAATTAAATATTCTAAACTTCCATCTGAAAAAATACTAAATAAATACAAAGGATCATTCTTATACGCAAAGAAAAATATTTATGAATTTTAAATAAAGAAAATAAAAAGAAAACAATAAAGATTTGCTTATCTATGAAAATTGCAGCAGCAGCATGATATTAAAATCTATCATGCGTCTCTTCATTTATTAGTATAAGTCTATTTTATCCATAAAATTTTGTTGATATGAACCCTGAAAGATATGAATTATAAGCATAACAATTTTTTTGTAAATTTTTTATTAAATGTGAAATTTTACCTTTTGAGAAATTAATAAATTCTCAGGTGATGTGTCCTTTGTTTGTGTTTCTTATATTATGTGAGCTTTCATTGCAGCTAGTGATATTGATCTTACTTCTACTTTATAATATTCACATTGCTTTTAAATATTAATTTAAATCTAAAATTCAATATCCCATTCAAGTAAAAATTTTTTCGGAACAAGGCGTCAAGACGAAATCGGAGTAAGCGATTGCGCAGTAGTGTTGTCACAGTAATGTGAGTACGAGTGCAAATGCAAAGCGAAGAGACTGGCGGCACTACTGCAGAATCGCTTGCTCCAATTTCGTCTTGACGTCTTGTTCCAAAAAAATTTTTACTTGAATGGGATATTGAATTTTAGATTTAAATTAATATTTAAAAGCAATGTGAATATTATAAATTTAAAAAATAGTTATTTTAAGAATTATAGCAAGCACAATAATTAATTTGCTTTTTTTGCTTTAGGTGTAGAAGTATGATCAATATCACTAGCTGCAATGGAAGCTCACATAATATAAGCAACACAAACACAGGACACATCACCTTTATTAATTTTTCAAAAGGTAAAATTTCACATTTAATAAAAAATTTACAAAAAAATTGTTATGCTTATAATTCATATCTTTCAGGGTTCATATCAACAAAATTTTATGAATAAAATAGACTTATACCAATAAATGAAGAGACGCGTGATAGATTTTCATATCATGTTGCTGCTGCAATTTTCATAGATAAGCAAATCTTTATTGTTTTCTTTTTATTTTCTTTATTTAAAATTCATAAATATTTTTCTTTGCGTATAAGAATGATCCTTTGTTTTTATTTACTATTTTTTTAGGTGGAAGTTTGGAATATTTAATTCACATTTGCATAATTACTTTGGAAGAGCTGAAATTAAGTCAAAAGTATTACCAAAATTTTACTGCAATAACTTAGATTCAATTTTATTTGTATGGCAAGATTGAAAAAGAAAAATGTGTGTGGATATTGTGCTTTATTCTGTTAATTTTTGTGACTTTTAGTGTTAACGTCAAGTCTTATTAATTTATTTAAAGTATTTTGCACATAGTATTAACTTTATTTATTAATTTTGAAGAAATATTTATGTAAAGAATCTAACGCTCCCATTGTAAATCATAAATAACTTGTAAGAATCTACCGGTCATAATCATAAGAGCTAAAAACTGAAAAAATATAGTGAAAAACAATATCTCGTACAGGATGGATTTTCTCTGTTAAGTTACACATTATGTTCTCTAATTAAAAATCAATAAAAAAATAAATCTTTTTTAAAAATTACATATTTTGAAAATTTATAAAAATAATTATGATAAAAGTCTATATTAAATTATACAATTGGGGCTGGATTTGCTCCTATACAATGTGGATAATTATAAGAAAAACCATAAATTATTTTACACTCTGAATGTTAAATAATTGTTGAAAGCAAGAATTTTTTTCTATAGAATCCTAATATCGTTAATACTTTCTTTAAAATTAATTGATGTTTCTTTACTTTCTTTATATCATCGAAGGATAAAAAATAAATAATGTAACAATAAGAATTATAATGATCTAGCAAATAAATTTATTAAACATCGGTTTGTATAATAAAAATACAATATAACATAATTTTAAAGCAATGAATCTACATTACATATGATCATCATTAAAACTTCTTATTTTGAGTACATAGAATATTTGTCTTGAAGTTATTTATTTGTAAATAATAGAAAGGATGGTATGATAATGCTTATTGATAGCAAAACTTGCTTCAGAGAATAGGTAATTGTAAATTACTTTCTTTCATATATTTTGCTATTTCTTCTCCTACTATTGGTAATTTTGGACGTCCTAGGTTATCTAGTTCTGGAGCCCCATACCGAACTTCACATACTGCACTCTCCAAATAAGCTCCATTTGTATTTTTATCTAATCTTTCAGTTACATCTATTTCACAATGATTTAAACTATTATTGTCATTTGACGTTGATTTTGGAAGTACTTGGTTTATATGCCTTATTAAAAAAGCTTCAAGTTGAAAAGTATACATACAAACATTGCATTTATATGTTACTGCTGGATTAGCATTATATTGCTTACTTTCTAAAGGTTTTTTAACAATGTGACTCCGACGATGAGAAGTTAGGTAGCTTTTAACAGCAAAACGTTTTTCACAAACATCACAAGAAAATGGACGTTCACCAGTGTGAATTTTTTTATGAGTATTTAAACTCGATTTTTGTAAAAACCTTTTTGCACATAAATCACATTCATATGGTTTTTCACCAGTATGTTTTCTCATATGCACATCTAAATACTGCTTTCGATCAAACTTTGATTTACAAACAGTACAACCATAGGATTTGTTACCTACTTGGTTACCTAGTGTGAGGGGCTTCATGTTCGATTTGAAGATAATTTTCTTTATAGGGGAGTTGAGTTATTATTTCACCGAATATTATATCAAATATTTCTCAAAATAATATTCTAAATTAACAATTAGTTTTCAATAAAAAAATATAGTTATAAGAATAATAATTTATAAACCTCCGATCACTTTTTTTTCGCATTTATTTCAACATAACCTGTCTGCTAACGCATCAAAGTAATATTTACACACTTATTGCCCCTGCTAAAAAAAAAAAAAGAAAAACGAAAAGAACAAAGATCGAACGGCTATATGATGCAATAAAAAAATTTTTTTCTAATTATTGATAAATTATTTAACTTTTTTACATTAAAGAAATTAATTTAGTCTAAGCGTAAGTTTCGTTTTATGAAATTGCGTTGCTGGAATTGAAGTTAAGTAATTGCCGCTTCGTTATAAACGCGCTCAGAGACTTTTTTAGGTTTTCTGTTTGTTTATTGGTATACACAAAATTGCTAAAAGTCGTTATTGAAGTGTTTTCCTGTGTCTTAATAGTTAATACAAATATTAGTGTGTTGCATAATGGATATTAACATTGAAGATTATTTTAATTTGTTAAATAATTGGGCTCATAGAGAATATTTAAGACACGAATATGAGCTAATGTACAGATACTTAATTTTGGAAAATTACAATCCCAGAGCAGCAGCACGAAGATATGAGCGTGAAAATGAAGGGCTCAGAAGATATCCAGACTATTGGGTATGTGTACGTCTTAATCGAAGAATGAGAAGGGTAGGCTGTTTAGTGCCAAATCATGCATATGGTGGTAGATTTAAAAGGGTAGGTCTTAAATGCAGTTGTAATAACTAATTTTAATTAATTAGTATATGTATGATTTTTTTTCTTTGTCTTATTTTTTTTACGTTTTTTGCAATTTGCAGATTTAAATTAAATTAGAAATTTTAGTCCTTGCGGAATTTGAAGAAAATCCAAATTTAAGTACTAGAGTGTGTGCCCTTCGCTTTGGCACAAATACCACCGTGGTTCGCAGAATACTAAGGTTTGTTTTATTATTTTTAATAAATTTTAATTTGTAACAGTCACCAAAATGATTCTGATGGATATACTTTTTTCGTGCTAGTGCTCACGCTAGTGCCAAAACTTTTTCGCACTTGATAATAATATACTATTTCGGTACTCATAATTAAAATAACTAAAAAAGTACAATATTTTTCCACTTAATTAATAATTAATATTTTGATTACATTTCATATACAATATGTTAAAAACGTATTCTTCGACAAAAATTTTTCGGGCTAATTTTAAATACATATATAACTTATTTTTTACAGATTTAATGGGTTTCATCCTTTACGATATGATACACACCCAAGCCTTGATGGGTGTGATGACTACAGAACTAGAAGGCATTTTTGCTTAGCAATTTTAAATTTATGACCTCGGTTAGTCGCTCGAGGTCTTAATCTTTCCTCACTGATTTTTTACGTAGACGAATGTACTTTTACGAGAAATGGCATGTTTAACCAGAAAAATTATGTTTATTGGACTGATGAGAATCCCAGGTAAAAATAATAAATTAAAAATAACAAAATTCTTTGCATGAAATTTCAATATTATATGGCTAGATATAAATGCACCATTTTGGGGTGCATGGTTGGGTCTTCAAATCGGTTCCAAACTATTTTTTCCCGAAAGTACCACTAAAAATAAGCCTCCATGCAATAAGTTTTAACAGCCATTTTCGTTTTTTGGTAGTTTTTTTTGGCAGATAATTTTTGTAAAAAAAATTATTTTCAATAAAAATTGAACCAATATGCATGGAAAATGTTTACTTATAATCTCTTGTTATTACAACAACAATAATAATTATCTAAATTTTAATATTTAAATTTTACAGACTTACACGGCAGACAGCATTCCAACATAGGTGGTCTATAAACTATATGGGTAGTCGTTGTTAATAATATAGTGGTGTGTAAAATTTATTTATCATTTTATTATCAGGCAACTAAAAACAATAGTATAATCATTATCATATAAAAAACATTGATAAATATTTTTTTTTCATTTTAGATAGGACCCATAGAGCTTCCTGAACGTTTGAGTGCAGAAGCTTATGTGGAATTCCTTAGACATAGTCTTAGAAATGGTGGTTATCCAAAGGCATGATGAGCTAATTATATAACAACAATTGATGATTTATTTGAACATATATTTATTATGATATATATTTTATGTAGTTTACATATGATCGTGTACGACGTACTGAGAGGTACGTCGTTGAGGAAGCATGGGGTGCCGACGCGTGCTGAACGTTATCTCACTCACACATACAATAAATGTCTCACTCTTATAATGATAATGTTTATGATAATCATTATATGGTTACAATTTATTTATTTGATCCATTTTGCAACATTCCACCCACTTATTTTACGAAGTAAAATACAAAATTGACAAATCACAATATGGATTCAAATAAATCAATTGTATTACAAAAAAGACAAATAATGATGAAAAATGAGTAATGAATTTGATGATAATGAGAAAAATACAATCATTTACAATGATATAATAACATATAAATATTGCAATTTGTTTTCTACGCAAATTGCAGATATAGGAGTCATTATGTAAAACAAATAAATATTTTTGATAGGATTAATTTTTATTAACAGTTTAAAATTAATACCACTCCTATAAGATGAAAAATTAATTAAAATGAAATTTTATTGATAAAAAAAGTATACAAAATAATTTCAAATTTTATTATTTCCCTCTCCACTTAAAAAAAAAACAAAAAAGTAAATAAATAATGCGGTATTTAACCACTTGGGACAAATTTCACGTAAATTGCGGTTTTGAGAAAGAAATAATTGAGGTCATGACAAAATTAAAAATTATAAAATTTCATGTTAATTCACAAGTCATTTTTTAAAATAATAAAATGCTTACAATATGTATGACGATGAGGTAATGTGTAATACAATTAATTAATTTTTGCAGTGTAAAATTTGATTGAAGCAAAAGAAAAATTAAACATAATGGGTTGATTTTAACTAAAATATTTGTCTGCATATTACGGCGTCCGATAGGACGCGCGACTAAGTTAAGTCAACTTAGAAGCACTAATATACAGGAATTTTAAGTTTCTCTCTCTATATTAGCTTTCTCTCTCTAATTTGACATCGAATATTTATCGAATATGTCGAATTTCGATTTTTTTATCGAATTACGATTTTTTTATCGAATTTCGATCTTTTTGATCGAATTTCGATTTTTTTGTCGAAGATCGGCGTATCTCCTAAAATAAATATAATAATAATATTCATAAAATCTTTATGCCCTTATTTAATTTTTAATTATAATATACACATTGTGTATGTATATCTAAATTATTATTGTTTAATATTTCCAGTTTATTATTAGGTGTCAGCAATAAATAAAAAAAGTAAATAATTAAATGAACAATTTTTTTCTTTTAAGTTTTTAGCTTTTAACTAAGGGTTTCAAAAATATAATTCAGTTCGGCTTTACATTTACAGTCTCATGTGAATCAAAAAATCCATGACTCGTGTTGTGTTTGTTCTTACAATGAATGTTCTGCAGTTTAAAAATTCATTAATTGCAGCAAAACAAGTAATAAGTATCTTAGACAGACAAGAAACATTTGGTGTATAATAGCTAAATAACCATCTCTTTTTTTTATATGTGTCCGGCATGCATCTGTCAGTTATAGCAGAAAAAAGCACATAAATAAAATAAAAAAATAAATGAAAAATTTTTCTTTTAGGTTAGAGTTTTTAATTCAGGCTTTCAAGCATATAATATAGTTCGGCTTTATATTAACATTCTCATGTATTACTTAAGTTTCAAGAAATCCATTGCTGGAGCAGTGTTCATTCTTACGATGAATGTTCTGCAGTTTAAGAACTCATTAATTGCAGAAAACAAGTAATCAATATCTAAGATTGACAAGAATCATATGGTGTAATAGCTGATTCCTTTTGAAACCAGAACATTGATCGTAAGAACAAAGCTACTACTCCAGTAATGGATTTCTTGATAGTTAAGTAATATTTTTATTTTTTAAATGATGAAATAACTATCTCTTTTTTTTTAGGTATATGTCTAGCATGCAAATCAGTCAGCAATAAATAAAAAAAGTAAATAATTAAATGAACAATTTTTTTCTTTCAAGTTTTTAGCTTTTAACTAAGGGTTTCAAAAACATAATTAAGTTCGGCTTTACATTTACAGTCTCATGTGTATCAAAAAATCCATGACTCGTGTTGTGTTTGTTCTTACAATGAATGTTCTGCAGTTTAAAAACTCATTAATTGCAGCAAAACAAGTAATAAGTATCTTAGACAGACAAGAAACATTTGGTGTATAATAGCTAAATAACCATCTCTTTTTTTTATATGTGTCCAGCATGCATCTGTCAGTTATAGCAGAAAAAAGCACATAAATAAAATAAAAAAATAAATGAAAAATTTTTTCTTTTAGGTTAGAGTTTTTAATTCAGGCTTTCAAGCATATAATATAGTTCGGCTTTATATTAACATTCTCATGTATTACTTAAGTTTCAAGAAATCCATTGCTGGAGCAGTGTTCATTCTTACGATGAATGTTCTGCAGTTTAAGAACTCATTAATTGCAGAAAACAAGTAATCAATATCTAATCTTGACAAGAATCAGGTGTAATAGCTGATTCCTTTTGAAACCAGAACATTGATCGTAAGAACAAAGCGACTACTCCAGTAATGGATTTCTTGATGGTTGAGTAAAACTTGAATAAAAAATATTATTCGCATTCATTCATTTTTTTTTTTAAATAATAAAAAAGCTATCTCTTTTTTTTCATATGTCTGGCATACATCTTTCTATTAAAGTAGACAACAATACATAAAAAAATAAAATAAATAAATAAACAATTTTTTCTTATAAGTTTTTAAATTTTAACTAAGGGATTCAAAAATATAATTCAGTTCGTCATATTCGCAGTCTCATGTATTACCTAAGTATCAAGAAATCCATGTGTTTGTTCTTACAATCAATGTTCTGGAGTTCAAAAGGAATTAGCTATTACACCAAATGTTTCTTGTCTGTCTATAAGATAAGATATTACAACATATGATTCTTGTCAGTCTTAGATATTGATTAATTGTTTCCTGCAATTAATGAGTTTTTAAACTGCAGAACATTCATCGCAAGAAAAAACACTGCTCCAGCAATTGATTTCATGATACTTAAGTAATACATGAGAATGTAAATATAAAGCCAAACTTAATTATAAGTTTGAAAGCCACAATTAAAAACTCAAATTTAAAAGAAAAAAATTGTTCATTTATTTATTTTTGTATGTGTCTTTTTCAACTATAACTGACAGATGCATCCTAGGCATATAAAAAAAAAGAGATGGTTGTGTCATTATTTAAAGAAAATAAATAAATAAATTAAGAGTTTTTGTCTTTAAGTAGAGTGTCTCTAAGTTTTTAGTTTATAATTAATAAAGCATTCAAAAATATATTTCAGCTCAGCTTTATATTTGTAGTTTCATGTATTACTCAAGTATCAAGCATGACTCGTATTGTGTTTGTTCTTACGATCAATGTTCTGGAGTTCGAATCAGCTATTACACCATTTTAAACGGCAGAACATTAATAAACACAATAAACATACTTAAAGCCGGACTGAATTATATTTTTGAATCCCTTAGTTAAAGGCTAACAACTTAAAAGAAAAAAATTGTTAGTAAGGGGTATAGAGTAAAATACATGTTGACTATATGAAAGAACCTCATCATAAATTTTACTATGGAGTAAAATGATCTCGGCTGTCCTATATTGTATGAAAAAACGAAAAATTTCACTCTATAGTATTTTCATTTTTGTCAGTTTTTTGCACTGAAAAAGGTTTAAAACAGTTAAAAACCTAAATATTTCATTTAGTATATAGTTCATTGAGTCAGTGGAATCAAAATAATCTGATATTAATGGATTTAAGTAGGTTTTTGATTGAATTTTTAGAAATGTTGGCTTTATTCCAAAAAGCCATTTGAATCAGTTAAAATTCTTTATAAACCAATTATTATTTTAACAATTTTTATTTTTCCAAAAATCGAAAGAGTATATATGGAAAATTGTCAGATTTTTTTTCTTCAAATTTTTCGTTGTTTGATACCGAAAAAGGTTTGAAACAGTTAAAAACTTAAATCAATATGGTTTATCAGGTCAGAAGCTCAAAAAACCTAGCATAATTGGATTTAAGTAAGTTTGAAAATTTTTGTAGTTTCAGAAATTTTGGCTTTATTTGCACAAAACAATTTGAATTGGTTAAAATTCATTATAAACCAAGTTTTCTAATAAAAAAAGTATGCTATTGAAATGGGTGAACTGGATTTTCTTAACAATTTTTATTTTTCCAAAAATCGAAAGGGTATATATGGAAAATTGTCAGATTTTTTTTCTTCAAATTTTCCGTTGTTTGATGCCGAAAAACGTTTGAAACAATTAAAAACTTAAATCAATATGCTTCACTGTGTCAGAGAGCCCAAAAAACCTGACATAAATGGATTTAATTGAGCTTGAAAATTTTTGGATTTTTAGAAAATTTGGCTTTATTTGCATAAAACAATTTGTATTGGTTAAAATTCATTATAAGTAAACCTAATATAACTTTATTTTGGGCCATAAATGTTGTGAGATGAAATATATGGCCTAAGCTAAGTAAATTTTTATTTCAGCAAAATTATAAATTCCTAATAAATATATAATAACTTTTGGGCCATAAACGTTGTGAGATGAAATTATATGGCCTAAGCTAAGTAAAAATATTTAATTTCAGTAAAAATACATTTCAAAATACTGATACTGATTAAATTAATGTTTTTAAAACTTTAATAAATTAAAGTATAATTAAAACTAAGTTAAGTCTTGTTGTTTCCTAATCACAAGTTATATTATAACTTTTGGGCCATAAATGTTGTAAGGTGAAATTATATGGCCTAAGCTAAGTAAAATTTTAATTTAAGCAAAGTATAAATTCCTAATAATAAATATATTATAACTTTTGGGCCATAAATGTTCTGAGATGAAATTAAATGGCCTAAGCTAAGCGAATTTTTATTTCAGCAAAAGTTTACAGTAAACAGATAATTTTTCTTATTCAGCTTTTTCACATTGAGCTCACAGGCTGTACTTTAAATATAATTAGCTTATATTATAACAATTTATTATCTTCAGAAACTGCTTAACTTGCCAGGCCCCTAAATAACCATTTTATCGGTGGAAAATTAAAATAAAATTAAAGAAATCGTTTTTATAGATTTATGCTTGATTTAGATGTATGCAAAATAATTATTATTTGGATAAAGTTATTATGGGGGTAACTACTTTTCAGTTACTGGTCATAGTAACTACGTTTTGGTTAATTGGTTTAATTTCCTTCTTTCACTCATAATCCTCTTCTAAAAAAAATGTCGATTTAAAAAAAAGGTATTTCGTGGAAGATCACGTTAATGAATATTTTTACTACTCATCTATGGCTTAAATTTTGTTTTTAATGCAAACCATAAATTTGTTTATAATCTTTAAAGTCATATTTAAAGAACTTTGTTTTATAATGAAAAATCATTTTCATAGACAAGATTTTTACTTTAGATGATATTCTTACAATATGTTTTTAATATATTCTTACAATTTTTAAAAAATTTACAATTTATTTAATACTTTTATAAAATAAAATTTTAATTCTTTTTACAACAAGTTAAAAGAAGACTATTTCATTAAAATTTCCCATTAGCTTCATTAAAAAAAATATCAAAGATAGATGTTTACAATAAATATAGGCCCATGATAACCTATAAAGAAAATAGAAAAATTCAAATTTGAAAACAAGCAATTTGATTGGTTGACAAACTGTTGACACAAGATGGCGATCTCCATAAAGAGCCCATAAACTTTTTTACAATAGATAATTATTGATACAATGCATTCACGCCGTTTACTGGTTTTTTAGGGGCCTGGCAAGTTAAGCAGTTTCTGAAGATAATAAATTGTTATAATATAAGCTAATTATATTTAAAGTACAGCCTGTGAGCTCAATGTGAAAAAGCTGAATAAGAAAAATTATCTGTTTACTGTAAACTTTTGCTGAAATAAAAATTCGCTTAGCTTAGGCCATTTAATTTCATCTCACAACATTTATGGCCCAAAAGTTATAATATATTTATTATTAGGAATTTATACTTTGCTTAAATTAAAATTTTACTTAGCTTAGGCCATATAATTTCATCTTACAACATTTATGGCCCAAAAGTTATAATATAACTTGTGATTAGGAAACAACAAGACTTAACTTAGTTTTAATTATACTTTAATTTATTAAAGTTTTAAAAACATTAATTTAATCAGTATCAGTATTTTGAAATGTATTTTTACTGAAATTAAATATTTTTACTTAGCTTAGGCCATATAATTTCATCTCACAACGTTTATGGCCCAAAAGTTATTATATATTTATTAGGAATTTATAATTTTGCTGAAATAAAAATTTACTTAGCTTAGGCCATATATTTCATCTCACAACATTTATGGCCCAAAATAAAGTTATATTAGGTTTACTTATAATGAATTTTAACCAATACAAATTGTTTTATGCAAATAAAGCCAAATTTTCTAAGAATCCAAAAATTTTCAAGCTCAATTAAATCCATTTATGTCAGGTTTTTTGGGCTCTCTGACACAGTGAAGCATATTGATTTAAGTTTTTAATTGTTTCAAACGTTTTTCGGCATCAAACAACGGAAAATTTGAAGAAAAAAAATCTGACAATTTTCCATATATACCCTTTCGATTTTTGGAAAAATAAAAATTGTTAAGAAAATCCAGTTCACCCATTTCAATAGCATACTTTTTTTATTAGAAAACTTGGTTTATAATGAATTTTAACCAATTCAAATTGTTTTGTGCAAATAAAGCCAAAATTTCTGAAACTACAAAAATTTTCAAACTTACTTAAATCCAATTATGCTAGGTTTTTTGAGCTTCTGACCTGATAAACCATATTGATTTAAGTTTTTAACTGTTTCAAACCTTTTTCGGTATCAAACAACGAAAAATTTGAAGAAAAAAAATCTGACAATTTTCCATATATACTCTTTCGATTTTTGGAAAAATAAAAATTGTTAAAATAATAATTGGTTTATAAAGAATTTTAACTGATTCAAATGGCTTTTTGGAATAAAGCCAACATTTCTAATTTTATATAAATGAATTGAGGAAAAAAAAATAAAAACCCCAAAAATGAGTTTTTGAATTCATTTTGAATCATGGTAGTAGTACCACCCACTTTGCAAAATTTAATGAAAAAAATTAATAAAAAATTGGAATAACTTGTCTGCAAAATTAATTAATTTTATTTACATCAATAATGAATTTAGAATAAATAAATTAAGCACAAATGTACAAATGATTAAATGAGGTGAAAAAATAAATGTCATTTTTTATAAATACAGTTGCTATTGTAGTGTTTACATTGAATTAAAAATTGAATTAATTGAACATTACAAATTGAATTATAAGCATATAAATTTTGAAAATATTTCACTCATTTTATGGAATAAAATGCAACTATGAAACTAATTCAAAATATAAAATGAGTAGAAGGATTACAAAAAATCAAATTTCAAAATTTCAAATATATCTTGCAAAAATAAGAAAAAATCTGAATTTATCAATTATTGCACAAAATTTGAATTGTTATCACAGCTTAATAATTATCACACAATATAATTTACTTTCTACATAAAATTATAAATTAAGAGTTTTTATATAATTTAAAGTCTTGCATTGTAACTTTAATTATTATTGAATAAAAGAACCCTAAAACTCTTTGGTAAGCTGAATACGTAACAATTAAAATATATAAGTCAATCAATTGGAAATCTTTATATAAGCATTATATAATAATGTTATATGGTTAATTAATTGCCGTTTCCCTCCCCATTCAAAAGGTAACATTATCACACCATTTGTTTTAATGCAGAGAAAAGTTTATGTATGTACACCCCTGCCTTAAACTCCAAATGACTACCTAATAATGTTTAGAATTAATAAATGAAATCATGCTAAAATTACAAGTAATTTTAAGCCACTTTTGTTTAGAAACAACTAAATTGAAAAATTGTAACTATGCTAAAATCATATGTAATTTAAGCCACTTTTGTTCATAAACAACTAAATTGAAAAAATGAAATTATTATGCTAAAATTATATGTAATTTTTAGGGAAAATCAGAATTAAAATGAATGCGGTTCAACAAATTGCAAATTACTAGTATTTTTGTAAATACTAGAACACAAATTTCAAATTGAATGACTAAAATTATAATTTGATATTGATAATCTTAATATCTAAATAAACATACAAATCTATACAACGAAATTTTTGCGTCCAGTTTGAATATCAGATTAACGATTAGATTGAGGTTATGACACAATAATAAAAAAAATGAAGTAAGCTTAATTGATATCACTCAATCTTAATTTTTATTTAATTATAATTAATAAAATAAGTTTTGAAAAAAAAATAAATGAAATTATTTTTAAAAAAAATTTGTAGAAATGCATACAATAAAATTTGAGAAGTCGGCCCCAGCTTTTCAATTTTAATATTACAAAAAAAAAATACAATATTGTTTACATAAATTAACTTACAGCATTTGAAGCACGTTGTCGCCTGCTTGAAATTTTTAGAGTTGAACATTGGAACCATGATTGCGCGCCTGCGCAGTAAAGGTTGATAGAAAAGAAAATCTTTCGTTTCTTGAGATTTGTGATAATGTTGCGGTGGCGCCAAAATTGGAAGAGAGGAAGAAGATCACCTCCCCCACTTTTATGATGATGAAATCCATTTATGCACCCATTTTGATTTTTGATAAAAATGATGATTTTATTTTTTTTTTTCCACCAACTTTCCGATATATGAATTTTCACAATGTGCAAATTTAGTAGAAATTTAAATTTTCTTTCACAATGTCAACATCTATGTGGTTTTTTTTTTGTTCAAAAAATAAATTGGTCCATGTGCTTATGATAAAAGGTATTTAAAAAATAAATCACTCAAATCACTCAAACAAATAAATCCATTTCACTTTGAATAAATTTTGTTGTGATAATAATAATAAAGATGATGCCGGCCCTTGAGATGTTCACTTGAGAAAAAAAAATTTTTTGTAGAATTACCGGCTGCTTTTAATACAATATTTGATCACAATAGCTAACTTTTAGATGAATCAATATGCCAAAATATTGTAAATTTTATTGATTTTTAATAAAAACACAAACTGATTTTATCACAAAATAAACTATGTGTAATTATACATTATAGAAAGCACATGGCGTCGTACACGTTTTTACAATACGAGCATTGTTGCTCTTTTTTCTTTTTTGAGAAAAAAGACACATAACCACTTTTTTGAAAATTTGACACTTTTATAAAAAGAATATAATTATGTATTTGTTGTTATATCGCCTTTGTAAGGGATGCCATAATGTTAGAAATGGTGGTTATCCAAAGGAATGATGAACTAATTATATAGCAACAATTGATGATTTATTTGAATATATATTTATTATGATATATATTTTATGTAGTTTACATATGAACGTGTACGACGTACTGAGAGGTACGTCGTTGAGGAAGCATGGAGTGCCGACGCGTGCTGAACGTTATCTCACTCACACATACAATAAATGTCTCACTCTTATAATGATAATATTTATGATAATCATTATATGGTTACAATTTATTTAGACATAGGTTACCACCCTTGATATTAGAAGCTGGTTTGCCAGCAGAAATTGTTGATTACTTAATCTACTTGCATGATGGGGCCCCTGCTCACGGTGCCCATATTGTTAGAAATGTGTTGGATAGAATGTTTCCCGGACGTTGGGTTGGTCGGGGTGGTCCTATTCCCTGGCCTGCCTGGAGTCCGGATCTTAACGCATGCGATTACTACTTATGGGGTCGTATAAAGAATTTAGTCTATCAGGGAGATACATCCACAAGGGAATTAACATGGCTAAAAATCCAACAAGCTTTTGAAAGCCCTCAACCAGCTGAAATTAGAAGAGCAACAGAAAGTATATATGAAAGGGCTCGTTTATGTCTTGCCAATAATGGTATGCATTTCGAGCACCTTTAAAAAAATAAATTAATTTCCAACTGATCAAAGTAAACTTTACAAATTCGGTTTTACTTTGTGTTTCATTTTGCTTATATTTTGTATTAAAATTTTATAATTTATTATAATATAATTTTTAGCATAAGCAGAATGTTTAATTTATACCAAAATTATAAATTTTGCATGTAATTATGATATTTTAAAAACTGAAAAACGTTTAAAATATACTCAAGTTAGGTATAAGTCAACTGTAAAATTGTATAGTACACTATAGCTTTTATATGAATAAATGAAGATTACAGTTAATTTTGTTTTTTAATAATATAATTATTTGACCCATCAGCTCCTTTAATAAATAAAAAAATAATTATACTGCATTTTATTATGATAAAAACAAATTTTATTTTTTTAAATGCATATTGGTTTACATAAGAAAATATAAACTTTTTCTCACGAATAACATTTTAACATTTGTTACCTATATTATTTTTATAAACAATAAATTTATTGAAATTCTCCAATCATATCTTGATATTTAAATATGAATGTATCGACGATAAATTGAACCTAGATTTTATTACATAAATTTTCTTGTAATTAAGTCTTGGTTCAATTCGTCGATAAACTCATGTTTAACTATTTGTAATTATTAACGAATGATAAATTCATTTACTAAGATCTTGATATATTTTCTGATATGAGAATAAAAATAGATTTGTTATATGATTGCATTTTTCTAAAACAAAATTGAAACAAGTTCAATCTTTGACTCGATATTTGACTGGATCCTTGTCTCGACCTTTGCCTAATCACTCTAGTCAAATACCTGATGCCAATAATTTTGGCCTAAATGACCAATTTTTAAATTGATGCAAAAATTTGTATAGAAATGGGCTTTATAGGCTATAAAAAATTCGTATAATTTTAGGTTTTCTGAAAAAGTTTTTTAATCATTGTCTTTGAAAAGCGATATTTTGGAAACTATTCAAAGAAAAAGGGCAAGTAAAAAATTTTTGGAAAATTAGATTTTAGATATTCAGTAAATTTATAGATATTAGTATTAAAAAAAAAGTAGCAGTATAATATAATGGCCACCATTCTTGACATTACCATTTATTATTACTGCCACTGTTTGAAAAATCCTAAATTATTTAAAAAAATTTTGAATGTAAATTTTTGAAAAATATAAAATATTATAAATAATTAAAAACAAAAAAATATGCTTTTTTTTTATTTAAAAATTTATTTTTAATTCTATTATGTCTCACATTATACAGCAAATCTAAAAGATTATTTTTAAGATACTTTGGAGGAATCGAAGATAGCCAAAGCTTAGCTACAGCTTCATCATTTAAATTAATTTGTATGTTATGTGATCTAATAATTGAACAAAGTAAAATTAAAGCTGTATTTCATTTTTGAGCAAAATTAAATTTTCAAAATTCTCTATTGGTCTAATTTCATAAAAAATAGCAAATTATGAATTTTATGATAACTTCGAAATATTTCATCCAAAAAAAATTCTTTTAAATCCAGGTAGTTTTTCTGGGAGATCTAAATTTATTGGCCAAAAACAGAAATAAAAATTTTGAAAAATCTTCATTCGTTCTCGTCATAACTTTTCGCTATGTTATTACTACAGAAAAAAGTTTCTGCAATTTAAAGTACAAAAACGTGTAAAAAATTTAAAGGCAATCAAAATATGTAGTTCTTCAAGAGTTGTACCTTTTAGGTATTTATACCCATTAAATATTTTAGTTAGTCAAATACTTAACTCCAGTAATCACTCGAATTTAGTATGGAGAATAATTTTTAATAGAATAAAATTAAAGTAAAAATTTCTTGATTAATATTATTACTCATTATTGCCTTATATATGGCTCATTTTCATTTTTTTTGCAATAATAGATTTAAATAAAATAATATAAAAATCTTGTTTTAGTGCTGTAATTTTAAGAAAACATAAAGTAAAAGTTTTTTTTTTATCAAAGGATCAACTTGTTATTGTCATAAAAACTTAGTAAAATTAAAAAATTTTTATTATTGTGCTTTAAACCGATTATTTCTTGAGGTATATAAAATAGTATTTTTATGCTTTTGTGAATAAATACGAAATTTTCGGTCATATTTTAAACTAAAATAGCATCTAATACATTAATTTAAAGTTAAATAGCTGTTGTTACATCTAAAATTAAGTGCAATGCAAACTTCAAAAAAAAGAAAATAAAAATCCATGCACTTATTGTGCATAAAACACCAAGTTCTGAATAGGAACGGTAAAGGCTTTTTAGGGGAACGGTAAAGGCTTTTTTGTTATATTTTAGCCACAAATTTGTTTTTTAACTTAAAATTTTGTTAATTTTTATGGTGTATGGTCAAAAAATTTTTGAAATACAAACTTTGAGACAAAAATATTGTAAATTCTTACTTCAAATAAACCAATTTCTGTAAAATTACAATATTTTATAACAACGTGTCTTAAATTTTTACATTTTCCTATTGCCAACAATAAATTATCTATATTAATTTCTGTATTAATACATTTAAAATATTCGAGGTTTTCTAATTTTTTTAAATATTCCTCTCCTATTGGTGTAGCTGAATAATCTTCTACTTCAATTTGTAATTTTTTTAAACTTGTACATTGAGATAACCCTATAATACAATTATCTGTAAAATTTGGTATTACACAACTTAATTCTGTTAATTTTTTAAAACTTTGAAAACAAGTTGATATTTCATCAATAAGTTCTAAATTATGAAGCACTACTAAATTATCTACATGTAATTTATCCATAAAATTTTTATTAATTTTTTTATCTAAATTAAAAGGAATCTTTAAAATTTTAATATCTTTTTGTTTTGAAAGTAATCGTAAAAGATTGAAATATTTAAAATGGTTTATTTCGGCTCTGTATAGTAGTACGAGCCATCATCAGTATAGTATACTACTATACTTCTTTATATAAACCAAAGTTGTTAAAAATTTTCTTAAAACCCATTTATATACCTTTAGTAAGCCATTTCACTTTCGAGAAAAATTACAGTTTATGTTCATCAGTGTTAAGATGGTAAAACACAAAATATATATATATACTTTTATTTATATATAGTCAGTCAAGTAAAATAATACAGTAAATAATACAATAAAAAATTCCATCATTTTTAAGCAATAATTATATTGTGTAAGATTTTGTTCCATATTGACAAAGTTAATATTTGTTTTAAATTTTAAAGTTTTGAAAGGAACAATTAAAAAAAGTTTTGATATTTAATTTTTTGGCATTGGGTCTAAAAAATGCCAAGAAATTACAGTTTTGTTTCTCTATTTTATATGTACTATTTTGTATATAGTAAACTAGTCATACCTTTTCAGTAATTAAACTGTTATTTTACTTGACTGACTATATATAAATAAAAGTATATATATATATTTTGTGACTTTGTGTTTTACCATCTTAACACTGATGAACATAAACTGTAATTTTTCTCGGAAGTGAAATGGGGTACTAAAGGTATATAAATGGGTTTTAAGAAAATTTCTAACAACTTTGGTTTATATAAAGAAGTATAGTAGTATACTTTACTGATGATGACTCGTACTACTATACAGAGCCGAAATAAACCATTTTAAATATTATGAAATAATTTAGGTCAGTAATTAGACTGACAATAAAAAATTCCATCATTTTTAAGCAATAATTATATTGTGTAAGATTTTATTTTATATTGACCTGGTTAATATTTGTTTTAAATTTCTAAAAATTAATTAATTAACAAAGTTTTTATATGTTACTCATAATTATAGCTAAAATCTCTAAGCGAAGTTATATTTCATTTTGCACTATACCACAAATTAATTAATAGTTTCTAGAAATGGAAAACCATTTAATTGAATGAAGCAAAACAATTTTTCATAACTGTTTAAGTCTTATTATAACTATTTTAAGAATGCAATTTTTTGCATATTTAAACAATATTATCGGACTTCTTTATAAAAGTCAAATATTTACAAGGTTAATGTTCTTATAAAAGCTTACAATTGTTTCATTTGGATCCTTATGCAGAACAATATATATATTTTAATAAAATACTCTCCTTTATGATGTTAAACAGCATACGGGCCCGTATACTCTCGAACCGTACATTCGGTTAAACAGCATACAGGCCCGCCTACTCCCGAATCGTACGTACGGTTAAATAGCATACGGGCCCGTATACTCGCAAACCGTGCGTACGGTTAAACAGCATACGGACCCGTATACTCGCAAACCGTGCGTAAGGTTAAACAGCATACGGATCCGTATACTCTCAAACCGTACATACAGTTAAACAGCCGACAGGCCCGTATACTCTTGAACCGTACGTACGGTTAAACAGCATACGGACTTGTAACCCGTTTTTGATTAAGCATAAGCAAACGGTATATGGGTCCGTATGCTATTAAACATTATTGCTATTAAACATTATGCTATTAAAGCTGGATAAACCGTGATCATGGGGAGGTAGACTTCTAGCTCACACAGTTCCTAACTGGTCAAGGTTATTTCTGCGATATGCTTTTCAAGTGGCGCAAGGTGACATCTCCGGAATGCTTGCATTGCCCGGGCGAGCTGGATACCGCTGAGCACACCTTTTTTGGGTGTCCTCGCTTCGCTGAAGGGCGACCGCCCTTCGATGAATGGAGGCCGGAAAGAGTCGTCCCGAAAATGCTTTGCAGTACCGGTAACTGTGGCAGTGTACGTACGGGCGACACTGATTAAAAAAAAAAAGGAAGGTTTTCTCTCGTAGGAAAATCTCCTCCTTTATTGACAGGGTTTGGCGAAGAAATGCCTTGGCTGCATTGTTTCCGGACCCAAGTAATACCTAAACAGGGAGTCCCGGTCCGGATTCTATGATATTGTCATAAATGCAGGAAGGTGGGGAGTTTAGTGGGTATTGTAATTCCTCCTCAGTTATACTGAATATATGGGCAACCCCAGATACAAATTTGAAGTTGAGTCCCACATAACCATACAGTACGGGGTGTATGGTATGCGTAAATGCATTCTCCTCGTCCTACGAAAAAGGTTCCTTCTTGAAGGGGCCCAAAAAAAAAACATACGGGCCCTTATGCACAAAAACGGTCTATACGGCATACGGTTACAGCGTGCCAAAAATGTCGTGTATGCCCAGCTCTGATAAGAATAATAAATATGAATAAATAGAACGAGCAAAATAATAAATTTATTCTTTGTATGAGTTTGGTAAGATATATATGTGCATTCATTATAAATCTAATGCCATAAGATGTTTACATAATGCCGTTTTGAAGGAGTTAAGGCAAGGCTTGACTCTTATGTTATGAGAGATGGATTCCCAATAGATCGTTCCTTGTAGTTGAAAAGACGAGGACCCACATTCATTTATAGGAGGTAGCTTTAATTTAATAAAAAAAAAATACTTTAATAAAAGTATCGCTTTTTAAATTTATTAATCAAAAGTTGGCTTGAATGAAAGAGAAAAATTTGCTGATTGAGAACAAATTTTATTTTTAAAAATTGATCAATTAAATTAGGAGCTAAACGCCATTAAGATTAAAAAAAAAAATTTCTCAAATATAATAACAATAATTAAAAAAAGTTTATATTTAATAAAAAGTGAAACAAAAGAAATTAATATATTCCTGGATGAAAATAGACTATAAAGGTAAAAAATGTGTCCTACAGGAAAAAATAAATACCGACAAATAAATTCGGCCATCCATCGGCCTATTGGTTCCAATCGGTTTAAAATAAAATCCTGATGTATAAATCAACCTTTAGGGATGAAAATGAATTATAGTGGTAAAAATGAGTCCAGCCTGATATGATGAATACCAACGGATAAAATCAGTCATACTGGGGTCTATTGGGCCCAATCGGGAAAAAATAAAATCCTTATGTATAAAACGACCACCAGAAATTGACTTAATGGGTAAAAATGGATCTTGCATGATAAAATAAATAACGTCTGGTAAATTTAGCCAACAAGAGTCCTATTAGGCCAAATCCGTATAAAGTCAAATCCTGATGCCAAAGTTAATGTTTATTGGTGAAAATGATTGACAGGGGGTTAAAAATGTGATAATTATGATAATATCACCAAATAAAATCATCCACAGAGTTATCTATTTGATTCAATTGGGCTAAAAGAAAATCAACGTACAAAAGTACATTTTCCGACATAAAAATGGATTCGCTAGATCAAATTAGTAATAACAAATAATTCATTGAATAATTATTCAAAATTTATTTATCGAATTAAGACCTAATTTTTTTTCCAAACATTTTTTAATCAAAAAATCTCAAACCCCCCTTTTTTTTTATTTTGGATGATATTTCTCATTTATTTCCATGAAAGTACTTATACTTGAAAGTATGGTTTTTACTTGATATCTCCAATCTGATACTTAATTTTTTTAAAATTTTTTTCCTAAAATTTTTTTCACAAAAAAATACATAAAACACCAAATTTATTTTTCGTTTTGGACATATCTAATTTATTTTAATGAGAGTACAAAGTTTAGAAATTTAGTTTATAGTAATTTTTTGTATCTGATCACAATTTTTTTTTTATTTTGATATAAATTATAACACACAAGAAAGAGTGATGGAAATCTTGCCTCTTTTTGACTTCCTTGGATTATTTTGCTCGTTGCTATGTTTATTTATGTATGCAGCTTAATGAAATTATAAACAATAATAAGCAGCCTAAAAATATTAAATGGTTATGTTTTCATTTTAAAATTAAGATTTAAAAGTTATATTGTCATTTTTGAAAGAATCAAACAATTTATAGAATTAAATAATTTATTATTTTGTGATTAATAGAAATAATATAAATAATGTTAAAATCTTGAAGCTATTAATGTGGTTATTTTTTTTATTACAAAATATTATTATTATTATTATTATCATTGGTCAAATGCAAGAAGAACACTGAGAAAATAAATTATAAGAAATTATTATAAATTCTGGTAAAAACTCCTATCTTGTTATAATAATTGAGCAAATATTTGTAATTTTCGCATCGTTACCAACCATTTCTTTGACAAAACAAAAAAAATCATGTTACCCAATATTTTAATTATTAAGGGATAATTATATATTCTAATAAAATAAAATTTTATAAAAAAAATAAAATTAGCTTTTTTTATATTTGTCTCTTTTTAATTATGCAAAAATGATTTAAAATCTATTAACGCCGGTGCGACCAATCCATGGACGCTAGAATTTTCACTTTAATAAAAAAATGATCTTAATAATCTACTTTACCAGCTACTAAAAACGAAAAATGTATGTATAATTGCCTGGTTGTAATCAATAATATTTTTTGTAAATTAAGATTACAGCCCATTGTTTGAGGAACCTCAGTGCCAGCTAGTTGGCAGGGTATTTATATCTTGTTCATGTTCATCAACTCTAATTTTAAGTTTTCTTTTACTTTGACGAATATATATACTATCACAATCCTTGCAATTAATTTTATATACAATATTTGAAATATCTTCCATATTATATTTATCTTTCCCTAATCTTATCAAATTGTCAAATTTACTATTTACATTATTAATTGGTAAAACAACTAATTGTTTTAGCATATTACTCAACTCAATACTAACATTTTTTTAAAAAGGAAAAATAAAATATGGTTTTTTTTGTTGTTCATTGTTTTGGTCAATAAATTTTTCAGGATAGTTGTTTTCTTGCATAAATTGTTTAATTAAATCTAAATTTTTTTGATGGTACTTTTTATCGGCTAATAACAAACTTTTATCAACTAAACAGTAAACAGTCGCTCTTTTTTGTGAAATCGGATGATGTGATAAAAAATTCAGATACCTTCCTGAAAAAATTTTCTTTCTAAACCTATCTGTAATTATTCTTTCTTTATCATTTCTTATCAACAATAAATCTAGAAAACTAATTTCTTTATTAATATTTTCCTCTTCAATGGTGAATTGTAAATACTTATTATAACCATTAAAAGCCTTTAATAATTAACTTTTTTATCTTTATCTACCAATAAAATACAATCATCTACACATCTCTTATATAGAAAAACTTAGTTGTTAAAATTATCTATAATAAAGTTATTTATTGCATTACTACTGTTTAGTTTATTAAGTGCGTTAGTTTCCAAAGCTTCCAACACTAATTCTCCAAACCAAGGACTAGTACAAAAGCCTATTGGAGCTAGTTTATAATATTTGTTATTAAACTTAAAAAATGTTGAATTTAATAGAAATTGTATTCCATCCAAAACTTTAGTTAACGGTATAATTCTATTGTAAAGTAGATTCCATTTTCTACTTAAAACTTCTTTTATTAAATAATGTGGAAGATTTGGATACATTGCAACTACATCTAAAGATATAAATTCTTAATTTTCAGGTATAACTATGTTATCTTTAATAGATTTTAGTTCATAACTATTATTAACTGAAGCTCTCTGTTTTTTAAAATTTTTATTGAAAAATATAGAAAGTGCTTTATCAAACTAGTATATGAAACTGTTTATGCATGATATTACTATTCTTATCGGAAAATCATCATTTCCTTTATGTGCTTTAATTAAGCCATAAGCATAAGCTAACACTTTACTTTCAAAGTTAACTTCAACATCTTTAAATGCATCATCCCAATCAAATAAACCCAACTTTTTCTATTTTTTAAAAAAATTTTGCACTCTATTTTTTAATTCTTCACTCGGATCACTTTCTATTTTTTCATATCTTTCCGAATTATTTAAATTACTTTCCATCTTTCCAATATATTTTTCATCCTTTATTGCAATATTTATATTTCCTTTATGAGCTCTAGTAAATAAAATGTCTTTATTATCTTTAATAAATTTCTTTGTTTTTCTAAGTTATAATTTATTATTTTATCATTAATGCTAATATGCTGTTGATTATGAATATTTTAATTTACAATGCATAATGATCTTCTTTTTATTTTATTTATCATATCATAACTTAAATTTTTGTTATAAAAAACATCTACAGATTTTAAAATTTCAAAAAAATCTTAATAATTTAAATCCACTTTAAAATTAAATTTTTCACCTTAAGATAACGTATCAACAACATAATCCGAAATTTGTATATCAGTTAAATTTTTAAACCATTTATTATTGTTTACTGCTAGTGTTACCATATTATTATTATTATTTTTTGATTTTTCAACATCTAAATTTTTAGTATTATTAACAATTAAAAATTCATTATTGCTAGTCATTATTAAAGAATTGAATTTTTTATGCTTTGCTATTTTTAATTCTAAATTTTTCTTACTTAGTAATTCGTTTAAAAATTTTTTAAATACAATTAAATCCTCATTATGAATGAATTTTTTTATATTTTTCTCTTTTTCAAAAATTTTCTTTTGTAAAAACTTTATATGAAAATTAAAATCCTTTATTTCAAAATTTAGCAATTTTATAATAAGATTAGGGAAAGATAAATATAATATAAAAGATATTTCAAATATTGTATATAAAATTAATTACAAGGATTGTGAGAGTATATACATTGGTCAAAAAAAAAGAAAACTTAAAATTAGAGTTGACGAACATGAACAAGATATAAAAAAATGTAATGAAAAATCAGCATTATAAACACATATGTTAAATAATAATTGTAAATCTATGGATTTTAAAAATGTGAAATTAATTGATAAGAAAAGAAACGAGAAGTTTTAAAATCAAAAAGATTATTTTCTGAAATGATTATTTTCATATTGAATTTTTTAATGTAATGGTTTACATTACATTTTTAAAAATTCTACAGATAATATCAAAAAATATGTAGAACACGTACAGTATTAATAATGTTTTAAAAAATTTTTTTGTTTTTGAATTTGGAATTTATTAGCGCTTAAAAAATAAACATCTGTGAATATAAAGTTTAGAGGGAGTAGAAACCTATGAGTAGAAGTTTGTTGATCTGTATGTAAACAAGCATGTCAAATTTAAGAAATTTATTTTTTATTAATTTAAAAAAATGTTAAATGATAAAATAATTAAGATCACACAGAAAAAGAAAGTTAAAATAAAAAAGTTATATTAAATTCAATAATTTCCGTTAATTTTATGACAATAATTGTAAATATTTTTATATAAAACTTAGATAGTATTATTAGGTTATGTGTTAAAAATAAAGTTTTTGATAAGTTTTATAAAGAATGTTTTTATAATTAATTTCATATTTATAAAAAAATTTTTTGTAGTTCTTGATAAGGATTGCTTAAAACAACCGAAACGTTGAATAAAGTTTATTTTCAAAACAACAGTGGTTCCATTATTGATCATTCAAGTCTATAAAACATCATAATTTTATGAATAAGAAGGTTAACGGTCTTATTATATAAACAACGATGTTTTGATTGTTATTATTATTATTATTTTTATTCCGTTAGCTGTGAAATTATAATAATGATGGTAGAATCATATAACTATAGACATCTATGGCCAGAAAAGATAACCACAAACTTCATGATAAATTACGATGATTAAACTTCTATGATAATGTAGACGCATTGTTTATAACAACGATGATTTATTTGACAGGCTTTTTTTCATTTTGTGGATATTAGACAAATAAGGCTTAAAAAGTTGTTGTGAATCCCCTTGCTCATTTATGGCGTCCTTATAAATATTAATGTGTAGAAGCCTACTGGTTTTTCTCTTGTAATAATGAGATTCATGATTTAATTTAAACTTACAGCAAGCAAAATTGGGTTTTGTATTTTTGTAATGTTTTAATACAACAGTATCATAATCAATATTTTTTTGACTTGTTTTATCATTATTGATTTCACAATAATTTGGGGTATGTGCGTATTTGTGGTCTCTTACGAGGCTGATTTGTTCCTTTTCTACTTTTTTCTTCTTCTTTTATTAAAATATTTATAGGTGACTTGTGCTTATTTAATCTGATACCAACTTCCGTCTTGGTTTCCTGAAAAATTTATTGATTATTATGTACAAAAGAGGTTAGATACGTTAAATTACAGGAAGGTTAATAATGTAACTAACAATAATTATGTTATTGATATACAAGGATCGTTAAATATGAGGAAACCAAAATTACGTGTTCCTTATGTTGAAGGTTTTTATGACAGCGTAAATGAATGTTGCAAAAGACATAACATATTAGCGATACCAATGATTGTTAATAATTTGGATGAAAATAATATTATCATAAAAGCAAAGGATAGAATACCCAAAGAAAGACAGGTTGGTATTGTGTATAAATTTGATTGTACAGAATGCCCAGCCACATACATTGGTGAAACCAAGAGGGAAGTTGGTATCAGATTAAATGAGCACAAGTCATCTTTAGATGCTTCAATAAAAAGAGAAGAAAAAAGAAGAAAAGGAACTAATCAGCCTCGTAAGAGAACACAAAGACGCACTGTAACTGAAAATACCCCATATTATTGTGAAATCAATAATGATCAAACAAGTCAAAAAAATATTGATGATGATACTGTTGTATTAAAACATTACAAAAATACAAAACACAATTTTGCTTGCTCTAAGTTTAAATTATTAGATCATGAATCTAATTATCACAAGAGAAAAACCAGTGAGGTTCTACACATTAATATTTATAAGGACGCCATAAATGAGCAAGGGGATTCACAACAATTTTTTAAGAAGTTTATTATCATCGTAACTTAACGTGAAGTTTGTGGTTATCTTGCCTGGCCATAGATGTCTATAGTTGTATGATTCTACCATCATTATTATTATTTCACAGCTGACGGAATAACAATAATAATAATAATAATAATAATCAAAACATTGTAGTTTAATTAAAAGCATAATAACGTATTGTTTTTCAATAGAGTTTTTATGTTTTAATGTTATATATATTACATTTTTTCTAAATTAACAATTTTCATTAGACCTAACGTTTCGACTTTCATAAAACTTTCCCTCTTCAGGTTTAAGAAAAATAAAACCAGTTGACTTCCATCCTACAAGTACAACTCTCATCGCTATTCTCTTAAATTTAGAACCTATCCTTCTATGTATTTTAATATATGATATGCATCCAAAACGTTTTAATTTGCTTAATTTTGGTTCAAATCTGGGATTTAGTTTGCATAACGGTATATTCATATCTACAGACTTATGAGGTGTGCGATTATAGGCATAGACAGCCGCACCCAAAGCTAAATCCCACATATTTTCGGGAAGTTTCGCGTCATACATTAACGAGCGTATTTTATTTTGAATAGTTTGGTTAAATCTCTCCGAGACACCATTATGTTCTGGAGTATCAGGAGTAGCAAGTTCTAACTCAGACCCTAATTTCTCCAATACTTCTTTAGTTTTCCGACCAACAAATTCAGTGACTTGGTGAGTTAACAAAGTAGATGATTTATTGGTATCATTTATTGAGCATAAGATAAAAAACTTTAGCATCTCGTCCAATAAAGTTTCTAACGCTTTTAACAAACAGTTCAAGGCATTTTCCTGTCTCATCTTCTGTTTTCATGCCAAAAGCCATTGCCGCCCTAGAGTAGTCATCTATGAATACAGAAATGTATCTATACCTTTTTGGGTAAGTCATAGGACTAATAGGACCCATTATATCAGAGTGAACTATTTGTAATGGTTTATTTGCTCTAAATCTTACAGCATTGAACGGTAATTTATTTAGTTTCGAAATCAAGCATATTTCACAGTCCAAATTTTTCTCATCGAATTTCGCGTCTTTTAAATCTTATATTTCTGGATATAATTTTTGAAGTCTTTTTAAATATTCCAACGACCCATGGCCAAAATTTAATTCGTTTTTCTCTTCAAATTTATCATCAGTCAAAAGCGATTCATCAGAATTATTTAAAATTCTGTCTCTTAAAGTATTTTTAAAAATGACATCATTTAAGTCAACTTCTACTCCAGTCTCATTTTCAAATAAATTTTTATCACAGAAATTTTCTTTAATTGCATCTAATTTCTCATCAGAATGGATTTTATTATTATTATCAGATTTATCTTTTAATTCATAATTTCGATTACTTCTTGTCGTTGAGTATGCAATAATTTTATTATTTAAAGGACTGTGTTCTGAGTTTATGTTCACATCTAAATTATTCACTTCAAATTCTATTTTCCAGTAAGGTTTATCATATATACCAGAGATAAATGATTTTTTTGCCCTTCCGGGCGTAAAACTCATGTGTAAAGAATTTTCTGAACTCGTTCTACGCCTAGGTGGGCAAAAAATAGTGTAAGCACCATGGGCGAAATACTTTAGACACGATCGTGAACACATATCGCTCGTGCCCGGCTTCGCCGAGCACTCGAGCTACTGCTCACGCTAGTGCCGAAACTTTTACGCCCTTGATACTTAATATACTATTTAGAAACAGGTTCAAAAATATTAATTTTTTCATTGTCTAAATAGATAGCTAAACCTTTATTAGCAAATTTTCTAAGCGAAAGCAAGTTTTCTGATAATCCTTCAGCGCAAATTACATTCTTTAAAGAATTATTATTATCAGAATTTATCAAATCTACAACTCCTACTCCCTCCGGTTTAAAATTCGCAGACTCATCTTTATTTTCACATTTTATAATATTTCTACAATTCTCATCTAAAGTCTTAAATATCAGTTTAGAATTTTTAAGATGCTCTGTAGCTCCGGAATCGGCCAAAAATTCGACTAGTAATTTATTATTGTTTAAACCGGTAAAGCTAACTTGAGTTATATTATCTCGTCTATTTAAATCAGTATTAAAAATATTTAAACTATCAAAGTTACTTTTACTTTCAGAGTTCTTCTTTTCTTGCTGCCCATTGTTTTGCTGTTTTCCGCCTCGACCCCGGTTTTTATAATTTCCTCTACCCCTATTATTAAACTTGGATCTTTTTGAGTTAGACTCGTCATTATTACTTTCTATCTTTCTTTTAAAACCACGACCACCACCATTGTTTTTATAATCACGTCTATTGTTATTATCATACCTTCTATCTCGTCGATTTGATCCTCTGTTTCGAGGGCAGTTAGCTGCTATATGGTCTATGTACCCCTTACAGGAATAACAAAGCTTTCCTTCCAAATCTGTACGAGGGTGATTTCTGATTTTTGATTTTTACTTTGATTTTTACTGTAACCCTTCTGCAGATTTAGGTTACATTTTTCAACATTTTTAATCAAAGGCTTTTGTTTCTTACCAAAAGGTGGAGTCTGAGTAGACGCATCAGTCACAATCACATCATCCTCATCATTCATGCCATGGCCTCCTCTATTTACATCATCTAATTCATTTTTCTCGTCATCTTTCTTTTTATTTTCAGACTCATCATTTCGCGCATCTACAAACTCAAAACCTTCTTCATTAAGTTCTGTTTGCTGGGTTTCTATAGGAATTAACAGCTTGTTTCCCAATGATTCTTCCCTTTTTACGGCTTCAGATATTAAATGCCACTCTTTTTCTTCGATGGTATGTTTATCTGAAAAGATTTTAACTTAGTCTAATCATGCACGAGAAATAAAAAGGATAATGAATTTAATTCCGTAATTTGTCGACTGAACACAAGCACGAAAAACTACAAAGTGAATGACCTTTCACATATCCGAACACAAGATAATATTCAAGGTCACCCTTGTAAATATTTAAACTATTATGAACACAATAATAATCTATAATATTCACAAACCAGCTAATGTTGAAAAAAATTTATTTATAAAATTCATGAATTTTTATTTTTTATTTTTTAATTTTAGGTACCTAATTTTATTAATAAGACGTCAAAAAAAAATTTTTTTTTTTTTTAATTTTATCTTTTCTAAAATAAATTACACACCTATATAAACAGTAGAGCCACTTTCGGTGACTAGTCGAATCGCGTCCTCATCTAACCTGACTACAGCTTTTTCCTCTTCATATTTTTCTCTCATCTCGTTTGCTTCATATAGTGTAATTAGACTGAGGTATAGTTCTTTATTATCTAAAAGAAATATATTGCTTAAGGTTAAGTCTTAGTTCTAAAAAAATTTATTAAAAAAATTTCACATCTTTATTTTATATGCATATAATAATTTCACATCTACAATTTTTCTTTTCGTTCTTTAATAATTTTAAATAGGTTAAAATTCATGCAATCCTACACGTAGAACACATACATGCAAGTATACACACACATAACAAAAAAAAAATTTATTTTCTTCACTTCTTTAAAAAAAAAAAAAAAAAAAAAAAAACGGTATGTTCGTGCATGTATTTCCGAGTGTAGCACACATACACGCGCAATAAACACACACGAATTTCATTTCCCGCTAAAATAATAATAAAAATTTCACGTCTTATTTATGCGCGTCTAAATAATTTCATTTTCGTATGAACAAAATTCAAAAATTCAATATCAATTCACTTTTCTTTTTATGTTTAATTATTGAAAAAAATAAAAATTGTCTTTCTCCTCATCGATTTTTTTTCTTTTTTTTTTTTTTTTAAATTCACATCATTCCCGAGCGCCATCTTTTTAAAACAAAATTTCTGCCCGGCGTGTACATCACCGTTAAGAAAATCTTGGCGTCGGTTTTGGCCGTTTTGTGTAAAACATACAATTTTTAAATTTTCAATAATTAATTTAACAATAAAAAAAATTTAATTTAATTTAATTTTTATTAATTACCGGTAATTTTAACTCTCATCCATTTCACATCAATATTAAAAAAAATCCTACTTTTCACTTCCTGCTTGGTCTTCATTTTCTCTTCTATGTAAACGGAAACACACTTCAAAAAAATAATTAATTAAATATTTATTTTTACACTTCTTTAATTTATCTCACCAAAAAAATAATTAATTTTCATTATGTATATGTCGTAGCCTCATAGGATAATTGGTTTCATAGGCTATAAGCCGGCCCATAGAGTAAAAATGTTCGAGCAAACCTATTTCGCTATGAAGCGGTGCGCTCCAGTTTTATAGCCTATATGCCGGTTTTTAGCGTATAAAGCTGAAAGAGGTCAGCTTCATAGACAAATGACAATGTTTCGAGACTCTTAATTTTAAATAATATAAATTTACTAATATTATGTCGTGAATTATTTATATTTATCTTATAGTTTTATTTACATTATAAAATTTGTTTAAAATAATAATTTCCATCAATGAATAACAATAAATTTTTATAATTTTCTATTTGACAAAATAAAATAATGTTGTAAAAATTTTTAATTTATCTTTATTTTGTTCAATGTAATAAAATATTCTGTCACGATCTCCGTATCGAGTTTCTTGGTGAGCCTTGAGTATTTCTTCGTAACATTCTTTAATTGGCAAAAATATTATAATTTGATCTTTTGGATCATTCCCAAAGATCAAATTCCCTTATACATTAAATGACAGTACTTCACTATTTACTTTTTCCATATTAATACTAAAAAAATTGATTTAAAATTTTATAATTATATGATATAAAAACAACAAATTTATAAGATAAATATAAATAATTCAAGACATAATATTAGTAAATTTATATTATTTAAAATTAAGAGTCTCGAAACTTTGATATTTGTCTATGAAGCTGACCTCTTTCAGTTTTATACGCTAAAAGCCGGCCTATAGGCTATAAAACTGGAGCACGCAGCTACATAGCGAAATATGTCTTGAGCATTTTGCTCAAGCATTTTTACTTTATGGGCCGGCTTATAGCCTAGAAAACCGATTATCCTATGGGGCTACGACATATATACACACACTTCTTAAATAATTTATCTCACCAAGAATTATTCGTTTTCTATTTAATCAACACAAAACACACACGCGCCGTGGAAACGATGGTGGGCTGATAACCTATTGGGTTCTATATTGAGTGAAAATAAAAGAAACACTCGTTTGTTATTTATTTATAATAGAGTTTATTATTTAAAGTCATTACTAATCTTTTATTAAAACTTCTCTATTACACGATTTATTTAATTATAGTGATCAAAGATACATATCAAGGTTTAATGCGCGTTTGCGATATTAACTGAACGACGATCAGCGTGGAACTGAACTGTAAGCTTCTCCTCCTTCTTCACCGAGTAGTATATTAAGGAAGTGCGTGGAGGCGCCACAGTCCAACACATAATATCTCAATTCTTGAAATTATCTATTTGCTTAATGTTGTCAAAAGCGAAATCCAAAAGCTAATGTTAAAAAGTATAACCTAAAATTTCTAATTTAGAAAAATTTGAAATTTATTGCCGCTGTATGCCAATCTCTAATGCAGTGATGCTGGTTGAGAAAAACTCTCTCTACTCCAACCGGGTTTCTTTTTCTCTATTTTTTATTTATTTATAATTAAATAAAACAAACATAAATAAATTTTATAATGTTTTACCGAATAAAAGGCAGTTACTAACATTAAGATTATTCAAATTTAAAATTGTTTAAAATTAAATGGGATCCAAAACCCCAAACATTTTATGCACAAAACACTACTATTATAGATTTTTTCTATTAAAGCTCTATTTAAAATTAAAATATTTATCCTATCTAGAAAATAAAAATTTATTTCTTACGAATTATGTTCATTATTGCTATTTAAAAAGATATTCTATCGACCCTAGTTGATTTGTAAAACTATGGACTATGTCACCCACAGAAATTCTTTCTTTATTTTAACACCGATTTTATTAAATTTCGTCCATTACTGACTCTGATGATGAAACACACAGACGGATAGATACACAAATAAATTTTCAACTATATATGGTAGTAAGATAAGATGTATAACATTCATAAAAATTCAAAATAAGAATTTAATTCTCTCTTTTTTGACGTCCTTAGAACGAGAATGAGTCTAAGGTCAGAATTTACCCACCATACCCCGATTTCGCCCCAGGGTATGATACTTCTAAAATAGAAAGATTAAAATTTAAAATCAGCATTTAATTCTGCATTTTTTCTTCTGCTAAGAACGCATCTGAGGCAATATTTTCGCAAAAACCCCAGATTCTTTCTTGGACCCCCCTCTTCAAATACTCTCCAAAATAGACAAGAATGTAACTTAATTCAAAATTAAAATCATCATGCTACTCTACATTTTTGTCCGACTTAATATTTTGTCCTAGCATCTCCTCCGCTACCTTCCAAAATGAAAGCAAAAAACAAATATTAGGGAACACTCGTATTTTGCCAGCGTTACTCCTAATTGTAATATAATATATGTTAATATTATATTTATCGTATGTGTTAATAACAAATTTTAACGTGCTATAAGACTATAAAAAAGAAATTAATTTTTTAAAAGTTAATTTTGTACAGATTCTTTACTTATGTAAAAAGAAAAAACTTTCAAAAAGTGAGTAAAATAACTATTATTTTTTGGACTAAGAAATCTGTTCTTTTCAGAGCAAACAAAGCTCTATTTGGAGCAAACGTAAACTATTCTTTTCAGAACAAACAAATATGTTCTTTTTAAAGCAAAGAAAAACGTTTTTTTAACTTATTTTGAATTTTTAAGCTATGTCTAGCTTAAGAGTTTTTATTTAGAGTTTTTATGAAAGTTAAATTTTTGCTTACTTTGATCGGTGTAACGAGGTGCTAAGACAAAATTTGGGGGTGATGGGTCAATTCTTACCCTGAATTTGTTTTTTGCAGATTTGAAAATTCCTACATTCATTAAAATTATTTCTTTAAATCTTGAAATAATAAAGGTACAAAGAATCGAATTTTTTTAAGCTATGTCTAGCTTAAAAATTCAAAATAAGTTAAAAAAACGTTTTTCTTTGCTTTAAAAAGAACATATTTGTTTGTTCTGAAAAGAATAGTTTACGTTTGCTCCAAATAGAGCTTTGTTTGCTCTGAAAAGAACAGATTTCTTAGTCCAAAAAATAATAGTTATTTTACTCACTTTTTGAAAGTTTTTTCTTTTTACATAAGTAAAGAATCTGTACAAAATTAACTTTTAAAAAATTAATTTCTTTTTTATAGTCTTATAGCACGTTAAAATTTGTTATTAACACATACGATAAATATAATATTAACATATATTATATTACAATTAGGAGTAACGCTGGCAAAATACGAGTGTTCCCTAATATTTGTTTTTTGCTTTCATTTTGGAAGGTAGCGGAGGAGATGCTAGGACAAAATATTAAGTCGGACAAAAATGTAGAGTAGCATGATGATTTTAATTTTGAATTAAGTTACATTCTTGTCTATTTTGGAGAGTATTTGAAGAGGGGGGTCCAAGAAAGAATCTGGGGTTTTTGCGAAAATATTGCCTCAGATGCGTTCTTAGCAGAAGAAAAAATGCAGAATTAAATGCTGATTTTAAATTTTAATCTTTCTATTTTAGAAGTATCATACCCTGGGGCGAAATCGGGGTATGGTGGGTAAATTCTGACCTTAGACTCATTCTCGTTCTAAGGACGTCAAAAAAGAGAGACAAGTTTGGATGAACCGGCGGTACTGAGGAAAAACTGGGTTTAATGGGCATGGCCTCAGATTTACTAACCACACTACAAAATGCAGAATTACATGCTGATTTAGAGTTTTTATGAAAGTTAAATTTTTGCTTACTTTGATCGGTGTAACGAGGTGCTAAGACAAAATTTGGGGGTGATGGGTCAATTCTTACCCTGAATTTGTTTTTTGCAGATTTGAAAATTCCTACATTCATTAAAATTATTTCTTTAAATCTTGAAATAATAAAGGTACAAAGAATCGAATTTTTTTATTTTAATAACGATATGTTAAAAAAAATATTTTGTAATCTGAGTGCTTATAGGCAGTACTTAGGCAAGGGTGACACCGTATAACACACATTCTTTGGAAGTGTGCGCTACTCGGAAGGGCGTCTGCCCTTGCTGAACTGGAAGCTGGAGGAAGTGGTCCCGGAAATGTTAAGGAGTCCTGAAAATTGAAACAATTTGCAAAGTACGTAAGGTTCAACCTTTTGATAAATAAGGAGGAGGTGCATAGTATGGGCATCCCAAAGTGAAGTTATATTTTAAAAGGGAGTTCCGGTTTGGGAATATAAGCGTAGGTGGTTTAGAGTGTGTTTAGGCAGTTAGTAAGAATCTGGCACGAAGTCGGCAACTGCGATCGTTGGTAAAGTCTCCCGGTTGTACTTATATTACACAATTTTTTTATTACTTTATTTTATTTTTTTTAAATTTATTTATGGATAAATTTATTTTCACATATATTTAAAGCTCATAACTGTAACATCCCATTTTATTAATAATAAAAGATAAACAACTATGAACATTACAGAATATTTTTTTTCCTTCAAACTGTAACAAGTATATTGAATTATTTTTAAATCCATTTATTTATTTAACAATTATGTAAAGACTATTTTCTTTAACATTGCGATTGTAGTGACCCCTATTTTGATCAAATGTCTGAATCGAAAAATAATATGGGTGTATTCGAAAATGATTTTTAGTAATAAATTTATGTTGGAACAAATTCTCTAGACTTTTTTTCTGAGGATAAAATGGGGGAAGGTGAAAAAAAACTGTTCGTAAATGACAGCGAGATTTTTGAGGATTTGAACAAACTAGGGGTCGTGAGCATTGTAATTACTTCGATTTCGTTATAAAAATATTAAGAGTATAAACGATGAAGAATTATTATTTTTCTTTTGACAATGACAATTGAATTTCAATCCATATTGTGAGTGTATTTATGCGAATGTCGAAAAAAATTTTTTTTTGTAAAAAGAGCATTGTCAAAAGAAAAATAATAATAGATTGTAATAATAATTCTCCATTGTTTATACTCTAAATATTTTTATAACGAAATCAAAGCAATTACGCTGCTCGCGACCCCTAGTTTGTTCAAATCATCCAAAATCTCGCTGTCATTTACGAACAGTTTTTTTCACCTCCCCCCCTTTTATCCCCAGAAAAAAAGTCTACAGAATTTTTTCAACATAAAATTGGTTACTAAAAATCATTTTCAAATACGCCCTATGATTTAAAAAAAAATATGTTACCTCCTCCGAAAAAAATCATTTATGCCAACTTAAATTTATTTTTCAAAATCTTTTTCGAAGTCGCCCGTCGCAATTAGAAGTTTTCACAAATAAATATAATGATTTTTTTTTTAATTCGGCTGCCTACTAACTAAAAATGTTATTAATAATTAAATATTTTAAAAAGTAAATAAAAATAAAAATTAAAAAACTTATAACCGGTTTGTGTAAACACAACCTAAATGCATGGAACATGTTTTCTTCCAAATAAGGACTAGATATAATATAAATGTTACTCAACATTACAATACAATTTTCGATTGTTGTAATTTGTAATTATCACCTTACTAGTTGTTAAGATTCTAAACCCAAACTATTTTGATTCCCTAAACCTGAATTATTATAAGTCCCTGAACCTGAATTATTCCAAGTCCCTAAATCGATATTCTTCTAAGTCCATAAACCTGTATTATCCTAAGTCCTTAAGCCCAGATTTTTCAAAGTCTTTAATAGTATTTTATTTATTTATATATACTTACCTAATTATGTATGTGCTTTATTTAACCTCTTAGAACCTTACGTTATACGGAGGTCACCAACAGTTATTTGCACAAGCGGTCCAAACCGCATTTTTTGCTTTTTATTCCCTTGGAAGTCGATATATATATTGAGATATATACCGCTTTTTCCTTTAATGGAAATAATTAGATAGGTTTGGAGACGTATGGACAAATTGTGGTGAAACTGTGGGATTAGAAGGGATGTTTAGGATAAATTGAACTTTAACAATCATTTCAAACTTTATCTATTCATAGCCTTTACTAGGGTTTGGGATGGCCAAATGCGGTCCAAGGTCCGACTTTTTAATAGGAGCCATGCTGACAATTCCGTCTTTAAAGCGCAGAGTTGTTATTCACAACAATCGCTTTAAAAGAGGCGCGAAAAACCTCGGAAAAACGCCCTCTATGCATGACATACGGAGGCAAGCAAATGGCACTTTCCATTTCGTCTTGCCCCCTGCGACTCGGCAGCTAGCTCTACTCTCCCTTCTTAAAACAAATATTTATTTTATTAAATATTTATTTTCAGAAAAAAAAGTTGTTACTGCTCTGTATGCGAACCCACTTCATAATATTTTGCTATATTACAAAGCGAGCGCGTTACCTCTGCGCTACCGAGCCGGTTACTTAACTAATTATTCTAAGTCTTATTTGACCCCCCCCCTTAAATAGGACAAATTTGACCCCCCCCCCTTAATTTTCAAGTTCTGAAGTACCCCCTCCCTATAAACATGTTCCATGTTAATAATTGAATAAATCAAGGAACAAATTCTCCTTTAGAGTTAAATAAGCAAATTTAATTAAATTTTCAAATAATTATTATTTATTAAATAATATTAGTTTATTTTTTATTCATTTTTACAATACTTTTTTTAAATATTTAATTAATTTCGCTTATTCCAGATTTTCAGGTTTATTTAAAATTTGAATTTTTGCGCCGTTACAAATTTATTTTACACATTCACTTGCGTGTCTCAATTCGCTTTTAGCGGCAGTAGGTCAAAAATACCGAAAGATTCTGAGCATGGAGAATCAATGTTGGTACCGTCTATAATCAGGATTCACCTTTAAGTATATCAAACTTGTTCTTTTTTTGCCAATTTTTCAATATAACTTAATTTTTAAAAACAATTTTTTTTTAATTTTTTTATTTAATTTTTTTTGAAAATGTGATAGAAAAATTATTACTTAGAGGCGAAAATTTGGCAAAAAAATATATGACTCAGATACTAGCATGAATTTTAACTCCCCCCTCCCTTCCCTCTTCCAGCAATGTCTTCTAAATGCTTTAAAATTGTTTAAAAATGGGCAAAAACATTTAGAAAACATATAAATATATAAAAAATGTATATACTTATATGTGTGTGAATGTGTGTGTTTATTTATGTATGAAAAGGTGAATATGTTTGTATGTGTATGTATGCAAATACATAATAAATATTAATTATTTATTTATAATAAATAATGCTTCGCACAGTCTATACCCTCGACAAAATGTCGCTTTGGTTTGCGATCGATAATGTTACTGTAATCTCCGATAAGGTTCAAAATTTGTATATAAGTTAATACCGAGTCAAAGATGAACTGATTAGATTTTTATTAAATTAAATACATTAATTTTGATGATAAAATTTATGAAAATTTAATATAAAATACAGTTCTATATGGGTTGATATTCCTCAAGTGTATGTTAATGTGGACTGTATTTTTGATAAAAATTGGTGTATAAAACTTTAGAGAGCTTTTTAAATAAATAAAAATACAAATCTTTGCAGTAAAAAACAATAATTAATTTATTTAATATTAAAAAACAAAATGATTTATATAAAATAGTACTGCATAAACACGTCTGTATAATATGGTGACAAAGACGTGACTAAAGAAGAGAGCGTCGGTGAAGCCGGCGCTGCCGACGGTGCTAACGCATGCGCAATACAAATAATTTTAAAAACTCACACATACATTATACACTCTCAAACATTCTCCCACACAAATTATTTTATTTAAAAATATAAAATAATTTAAATTTAATTTATATAATATTTGATTATATTTTATATGTTTTACAATAAATAAATAGTTAAATTTTATTTACAATTTTTTTTTATATTTACAATTTTTGAAGTACGTACAAAAATTTTTTAATTTATATTTATTCTATTATTTTTTTTAATTTTAAATTTTAAATTTTAAACATCTTTAACTTTATTCTTCAGACTTATTAATAAGTATTAATTTGTTTATTGGTCTTTTTAATTGAGATTTAGTTGTTCGTAATTTTACAACACGAACTAGATTATCATTACCAGGATATATTTTTAAGACTTTAGCAAATGGCCATTTAGCAGGAGGTACATTATTATCAGTAATAAGAACTATATCTTCTATTTTCAAATTGTTTTGAGCAATTTTCCATTTGTCACGAGTTTGCAAAGATTGCAGATATTCGAGCAACCAATTTTTCCACCAGCATTGTAATATATATTGAAAACGATGCCATATTTTTAAGGGTGGTTTCGAATTAATTAAGAATTTTGATCAGGCAAGATATATGCCGGTTTATTTGACTTTGCTATTAATTGAAACGGCGTCAATATTTGTAGATCAGTAATATCATCATTTAAAGCTAAAATTGGCCTTGAATTTAAACAAGCCTCAATTTGTTTCAATAATGTATTAAATTGATTAAAAGCTAAAATCTGATCTGCAATAACACGTTTTAAATGATGCTTGGTTGATTTTACTGCCGATTCCCAAGATCCACCAAAGTTAGGAGCTGCAGGTGGATTAAAATGCCAAGTTACATTTTCATATTTAAGAACATGCATAATAACTTTCATATGTTCAGAAGATTTTTTGAATAGATTAGAAATTTCTTTAGCGGCACCCACAAATGTAGTACCTTGATCAGAATATAAATTAAGACATTCACCTCTAGTAGAAGTAAATCTACGAAATGCAGCGATAAAATCTGCACTACCATAGCTCTCAACTAATTCAAGATGAATAGCATGAGTATTTAAGCAAATAAATAATGCAATATATCCTTTATAAGTCTTTATACCACGATATTTAGATGCTTTTATATTAAATGGGCCTGCATAATCTACACCTACATGAGAAAAGACATCAAAACCTGATTTAAGTCTAAAAGAAGGCAAATTTTCCATTTTTTGATATAATGTGCTACCCTTATATCTTAAACAAGTTACACATTCTCTAATAATTTTTTTAATCAAATATCGACCTTTTATAACCCAACATTGTTGACGTAAGGTAGCTAAAGATAATTTTAAACCACCATGGATTGTTTGAATGTAATGTACACGACGAGCTATCAAATACGATAAGTGCGAATCATATGGTAAGATGAAGGGATGCATTTCATCATGATGTAATAATGCATTACTCAATCTACCACCTACTCTTAATAAATTATCTTCAACATAGGGATCTAAATTTAACAAATTATCATTGGATTCTAAATGTCCTGATTTAGATAACGATATAAATTGCTTATAGTAATATATATGTTGAACTAAAAATATGGATACCAATTTAGCTCTGCTAATTTCAAATGCATTTAACCTTTCCTATGTTTCGTAAATATTACCACGAAACCACTTATTATCAAATAAATTAGATTTATTTAATAACCGCGATTTTGTTTTAATAAGTAATTTAGATATGAATCGAAGAACATAACCCATAACTGTAAGTAATTTATTTATACTTGAATATTTATTAATAATTTCCAAATCACCATATTTTAAAACAACAGAATTAGTCTCATTAACATAACTACAAATATGCGAACTTATAGTATCAACTATAACCACATTGTTAGGTTCAGAAATAAATTGAAATGGTTCACTATTATCATTGATCCAATTTGGACCTTTCCACCATAAATCAAAATTAATAAAATCATCAACAGATAAGCCACGGGATGCACAATCAGCGGGATTTTCCTTAGATTTTACGGGACGCCACTGAGCTTGAGGAACATAATTATGAATTTTTGAACTTCTATTTCCAATATAAATTTTCCATTTAGATGGATGATCACGTAACCAATACAGAACATCTTTAGAATCAGTCCATAAATGAACAGAACATTCAGGAAAATCTAAATCAGATAATAATTTTTTAACTAATCTTGCCAATAAAACAGCTGCACATAATTCTAATTTAGGAATTGTGAGAACTTTTTTGATTGGTGCAACTTTAGTTTTTGATTGTAAAATATTTACAAAAGTTTCACCATTACCATAAATTAATCTCAAATAAACTACCGCAGCATAAGCTGACTTGGAAGCATCTGCAAAGCCATGTAATTCTATTATGGGCACTCCCGGAGAAAAATTAAGCCAACGGTTAATTTTTATCGAATTAATTAAATGTTACTTACTATATCATGATATCCAATCACTAACTAAGTAATCGGGTAATTGAGAGACCCAAGTTAATTTATGCAACCATAGTTTTTGCATAAATATTTTAGCAGTTATAATTACGGGGGCAAGTAACCCAAGAGGGTCAAAAAGTTTAGCAATATTTGCTAAAACTTGTCTTTTAGATAATTTTTTCCTTAATTCTTCAATATTAGATAAGTTTATTTGAAAAAAGAAAAAATCTTTTTTAGGATTCCATTTTAGACCTAATATGCCTGAAGCAAAATTTTCATTAAATTCAGAATCTGAGAGAGCTTTATCATTAACATCAATTGATTCTAAGATTTTTTGGTTATTAGATAAGTATTTATGAAGTTCAAAACTTCCTAGTTTACAAATAGATTTAAATTGATTTATTTTTTCTAATATTTCTTCAATGGTATGTCCACCAGATATGGAATCATCCATATATACTTCATTATTTATAATATCAGCTCCTTGAGGATATTTTGATGTTTCATCTTCAGCCAGTTGCTTAAGACAACGAATGGCCAAATAAGGGCTTGATACTAAACCATAAGTTACAGTATTAAGGACATAAATTTTAATAGGTTGAGATTTATTTTCTCTCCAAATAATAGCTTGATAAAATTGATCATTAAGATGTATGAGTATTTGCCTGTACATTTGTTTAATATCACTAATGAACACAAATTTATATTTTCTCCACAAAATAATTAGACTCGTTAAGTCTTTGAGAAGATTTTCACCAGTATGACTAACTTTATTTAAGGATAGACCGTTAAAAGTTTCCGATGAACCATTAAAAACATTTCTATATTTTGTGGTAAGATGATCTTCCCTTAAAATACCACGCCAAGGAATAAAATATTTACAATTTGGAATTTCAGAAGAATTAATTTCTCTCATATGACCTTTTTTCAAATAATCAATAAAATATTAAATACACATATTCTACAAATGTCTGGGCTATGGACATAGCCAATATGTCTGCAAAGGCCCAGACAGAAGTAAGGCGTGCTTAAAGTGTGGCGAAGATGGCCATAAGAGGACAGAGTGCAGCAAGGATAAGCCTGAGTGCTTCCTCTGCAAGACCAGAAAGGATAAGTGCTCCACGGAGCACTATCCTGGAGAGGGAAACTGCCCCAGTTACAGGGAGGCTCTAGCTGTGGCAAGAAGCAGGTGTCATCGGAAATGATCAAGGTTCTCCAAGGGAACATGCGACACGCACGGGAAGCTGGTGCATTATTGGATCAAATTGCTCGCGAAGAGGATGCAAATATCCTCTTACTAAGCGAGCAATATTACAACATGAACCACAAGTACTGGCTTTCCGATGACACTGGCTGCTGCGCCATATGGCTTCGAGGCAGAGCCCAAACGTCTCTTACCCAACAAGGGAAAGGGAATTGCCACGTCTGGGCCAAGTGCGGGGAGACAACTTACATAAGTTGCTATCTCTCCCCAAACGACAACTCGGCAGAGCTGGCTACAAAGCTGGCCAGCATCGAGAGCACGGTCCGGACGGCGACTGGTGGCGTCATCCTTGGTGGAGACTTCAACGCCAGGGCTCTGGAATGGGGGATGCCAACGACCAACCCCAGGGGACGAATGGTGCTCGAAATGGCCACTAGGTGCAAACTAGTGGTCCAGAATAGAGGCAACAGGCCCACCTACGAGAGGCCGGGTTGGGGTGTCTCTATCCCGGACATAACCTTCGCTACAGAAGCTGCGTCCGGGCGAATAGGCGACTGGAGGGTGATGGATGATCGATACAATGGTAGTGATCATCATTACATCGCCTTCCGGGTATTGGAAGGAACCTCACAACGACCTCCGTAAAGGAGGCGCCCCTTGGGTTGAAACGTCCCAAAAATGGACGAAGACAGATTCGAAGAGTATCTTCGAATCGAGTCAGCGTCCATCCCCGCTTGGCATGGAGGGGCCACAAGTCCCCATGAGGCTGAAATCTTAGTTAAGAAAGTAACGTCTCTATTTTGCAGGGCTTGTGATGCCTCGATGCCTCGCCGCAGGCCCTGGAAAGGGAGAAAGCCAGTGTACTGGTGGACTCCCGAAATAGCTGAGCTCCGGAAGGAATGCCACAGGACACGACGAAAGGCGCAAAGAGCACGGGACAGACCTGAGGCCGCCGTTCTTTCTCAGGAACATAAGGACGCCAAACACCGACTGGCCAAGGCCATCCGTCAAAGCAAGGCTCGATGTCCGCGTTCATTACGTGAAGATGTAAACAAGGACCCTTGGGGCCTAGGTTACAAAGTCGTAATGGGCAAATTGAACCGGGGGTCCGACAACATGATGGACGCGGCGTCGACTGAACGGATCGTCGGTGCTCTCTTCCCTGAAAGGCCCATCCGGGAAAACCCGGTTGAGGTGATACCCAGGGAGGAAGTGCCGCTGTTCAGCGAAGGCGAGATGGTCAAGGCCATAAAGGCCATGAAAAATGGCAAGGCGCCGGGGCCGGACGGCATACCAGCGGAAGTGCTCAAAAGAGCGGTCAAAGTAATCCCTGGTATCCTGTTAAGCATGTTCAATGCTTGTTTGGTGGCTGGAGTATTCCCAAAGCAGCGGAAGGTGGCACGTCTCGTGCTCTTGAACAAGGGCAAGGGGGGAGCCCCGGACTCTCCATCATCTTACAGACCTTTGTGTATGTTAAATACCATTGGTAAGGTGATGGAGAGCTTGCTCCGGGCAAGGCTCAGAAGGGCAATCGAGGAGGGCGGTGGTCTCTCTGAGGAGCAGCATGGTGTTCGTGAAGGGCATTCCACGATAGACGCCATTCGGCGTGTCGTAGATACCGTAGAGGCTGAGAGGGAAAAGCGGCCTGCAATTCGCAAGGACGTCCTTCTGGTAACGCTGGACGTCAAAAACGCTTTCAACTCGGCCAGGTGGGATGACATGATCCGGTCCCTCGAGTACGATTTCCGGATACCCAGGTATCTGGGTAGCGTACTAAAGGATTACCTGCGGGACCGGAGACTGCTCTACGACACGCTGGATGGAAGGCGTGAAAGGGTTTTGAGTGCAGGCATCGCGCAAGGTTCGGTTCTCGGACCGGACCTGTGGAATGCCTTTTATGATGGCTTGTTGCGCGTCCACCTCCCGGAAGGAGTTTCCCTGATCGGGTACGCCGACGACGTGGCCCTGACCGTAACTGGCAGGGACATGGAAGTGACCCAGGAGAGGTTGAATCTAGTCATAAGACGGATCAACCTCTGGATGGGCGATCACGGGCTCCAGCTTGCGATCCCAAAAACGGAGATCGTACTGCTGACCCGTCGAAGGGTTCCCACCGACTTCGATGTAATTATCGACGATGGCGGAAACCCTCACACGATCCGAACCAGAACATCGGTTAAATACCTGGGAGTTCAGCTTGATAACAAGCTGACCTTCTGGGAGCAATTTCAGAGGTCGTGTGAAAAGGCAGCGTCGGCCGCATCCTCCCTGTCAAGGCTCATGGCCAGCATTGGGGGACCCAAACCAGGGAAGCGGAGGCTCCTGATGTCAGTCGTCAACTCTGTCCTGCTCTACGGATCAGAAGTCTGGGCGAAAACCACAGAAACTGCCAAGTACAGACGAAAAATATCGTCGGTACAGAGGCAGGCGGCAGTGAGGATCGCCTGCGGATACCACACGGTATCTCTAGAGGCGATCCAGGTTGTTGCTTCGGTGATACCCATTGACCTGCTAGCGTTGGAGCGGAAATTCATCTACGAGAGCGTAGATGAGCGCGAAGTGGCTTCCACTCGCGCCCGCTTCAACTCTATGAAAGCATGGAAGAAACGATGAAAAAAGAACCAAGAGAAAAATGCCCTGTGGACGCGCAGACTGATCTCAGACCTGCAGGCATGGATGGGACGACAGCATGGGGAGGTGGATTTCTACCTTACCCAATTCCTGACCGGACACGGGTATTTCCGTGTCATGTTGAAGCATTGGCATAAGGTGGCAACAAAGGAGTGTTTGCACTGTCCGGGCTTAGATGATACAGTAGAGCACACATTCTTCGAATGTGTGCGCTACGCAGAGAGGCGCCCGCCCTTCCCGATTTGGAGGCCGGAGACGGTGGTCCCGGAAGTGCTACGGAGTTCCGAAAATTGGAACAAAGTAGCAGAGTACGTAAGGACCACCTTGTTGCAGAAGAAGGAGGAGGGCTTTCTATCGTAGAGAGCTCTCCTGCCCCTAGGCAGGGGAGAAGGCAGCGGCCAGCTGCCTAGGCTGCGCGTCCCAAACTGAAGTTATACCTGAAAAGGGAGTTCCGATTTGGGACAAACAAGCGCGGGGGGTTTAAAGTGTGTTTATCCAGTAAGAATCTGGGGCGTAGCCGGCGACCGCGGTCGCCGGTGGTCTCCCAGTTGTACACTTTGTACAACTGGGCGGTCATGGAAATTTGTGGGTCTTTAAGGCCCGCAAACACTCCATGGCTGATGTAAGATTCACATATTTCCCTTAAAAAAAAAAAAAAAAAAAAAAATTAAATACACATATTATGGAACTTTTTATTTTTATCAAATTTACGTTCCATTGATTGAAAAATTTTAAGAGCACGTTCATATGAGCCAGGAAAATTAATATGTGATTTATCAATATTAAATGGCAAACACACCATAAATCTACCGTCAAAAGTCCTACAATAAGTTTTTTGAAAAAACTCTTCATTTGCTAACTCTGAATCGGTAAGAATTTTTTTATTTGAAAACTCTTCTTGTTCCCAAAATTTTTGCAACAATGTATCAATTTTTAGTTCATCAGCAATGTGATAAACTGCAATAGATTTTTCATTTTGTACTGGATTTCCAGTATCACCTGAAACTATCCAACCAAATACAGTTTTTTGAGCAATTGGCTCATTTTCTTTACCTTTTTTAATTTTACTTTGAATTATTTTTGAATAAATAGAAGACCCTAATAAAACTTCAACACGTTTATTATACAAATATTCAGGATCTGCCAATCTTAATTTTTCCAAATGAGTATACTGTATTTTAGATTTAATATTTGGAGCATAGTTTGACACACGAGGTAAAACCAAAGCATCCAAATTACAAGTAAAATCAGAATCAAAATTAGGAAAAATATTTATATTTACAAATTTTTTACGTGTACAATTTTTATTTCCTCCCACACCTGAAACTGGTAAATCACTAGATTTATAATTCAAATTTAAACTTTGACACAAACGATGATTGAGAACAGTTATCAATCAAAGCACGTGCTGTAATAAAATTACCCTCATCTTCAGAATAAACTTTAACAATGGCAGTAGCTAATAATACCGAATTAGAAAATGAACACAAATGAGCAACCTGCTCTAATTGGTTAGAATTCTCCTTATTTGTATCATCAATTGTATGATCATTTAAATTATTATTTTCAATTTCAGTAGTAACATGAGAAGAAGATTCACCATTTGATGTTTTTGCAATATGTTATGTAATATGGTGTTTACCATTACAAATTTTACAACGATTTTTTGATTGACACTTGAAAATTGTATGTAAATTTAAACAATTTGTACATCGATTTTTGCTAATTACAAATTGTTTACGTTCTTCAACCGATTTATTTTTATATACATCGCAATAAGAAAACAGGTGAGATTCTTTAAAAATTATACAACCATTAGTGCTGTTTTCCATCTCAGGTTTACTGTCACCCTGAATTTTATTAGAATTATTAACAACATTAAATGAAGATGATTTATTTGATTTATTAAAATTTGAATTACCAAAATTAGAATTATTATTTTTTTTATAAGAATCTTCTAAAGATTCTAATACAACTATTTGATTTTCAATAAATTTTTCCATTTCAGCAAAAGAAGGGGGATCTTTAGCGTTCGCCAAAGTACCTAAATATTTTTCCCATTGTTTACGAGTTTGAGGATCAAATAAATTTACAGTATGAAATACTAAGAAATCATTCCAATGTTTAGTTTCACGTTTAAGTAGTGAAAGAGCATGAATGGGAGTTATTATACCAGTTAAAATACGTTTTAACTCAAATGAAAATTCCTTTTTCATAGGATTTAAATTAAAAATTTTACTAAGATGAGAAGAAACTAGTCTCCTTTTGTTATCATATTTATCAACAAGTTTTCTCCAAACAATCTCATAATTTTCACTTGTGATAGGATATGATTTAACCAATTGTAAAGGCTCTCCCTCTCAGCTGGTTATAAAATAGTGCAATTTTAAAACTTTAGATAAATTAAATTTATCACCTACTAATGTGCAAAATAAGTCTTTAAAATGCTCCCATTGAGTATAATCGCCCTTAAATTTAGGAACTGAAATTCTGGGTAATCTTTCAGAATCTTCTGTACCTATAAAAAACTCATTTCGTAATGTTGAATTGTGACTATTATGCGTAGAATTTATATCTTCAGAATGTTTAGCAATATATTCGACAAAAAGACTTTTATTTTTTAAGTAGTTTTGTTCAACTGTTGAAAAAAAATCTTGTTTAATATACTGCGTTTTTTTTACTATTAGGTAACTTTAAAATTTCCTAATAATTATGCTCATAATGAATCCACAACTCATTTAAATTTTCAAGTCTAGTTTTGCAAGTAAAAATATTTTTTGCATCATCAGCTTCAAATTGATTGTACGAATTTTGTATTCTATGAGAAATGGAATTTTGCTCATCGTATAGCGATTAATTAGCCATTTTTTTTTTTATTAAATAAATCAAATAATTTCAAATATCAAAATATCAAAATAATTTTTTTTTTAAATAAAAAATTGATTCAATTTCAAAATAAAAAATATTTCAAATTTTATTATTCTAACAATCCTATTTTAATATAAAAAAAAAAAAAAAAAAATTTAATCAAATATCAAAACAAATAGAAATATATATTTTTTTTTAATAATAACAAAACTTTATTAAAATTTAAATTTAAATTTAAATTTATATTTTAATTAAACAAATAGCAAATCAGATATCAAACAAATAGAATAATTTTATCAAATAATAAAATTTTATTTAAATTTAAATTCAAATCCAAATCTAATTTTGTTTTATTTTATTTAGAATTATTTTAATAAATAAACAAGCAATTGTAATAGAGTCATTAATTGAATCAATTTGACTTAAGCAAAATTTGAGGGAAATAATTAATACCACAGTGCATTTATATAAATAAACATTGTTGGAATGGAATTGAGGTTTGAATTAAATGTGTAATGCGGCAGCCATTATTGTTAATGTAGTATATATTTGCAGTGTGTGTTCATGGCGGTGTCGGAGAGCGAACTGAGCTCTCGACCGCATTTATACAATAGAGGCGCTGTCATGCGCAATATAATAAGATACATAATACAAGGAGACGTATAATACATATAATACATATGTATACTGGAACATCCCACCCACCCATTCTGCGGAGTAGAATGTTAATACAAAAGCTTATAAAAATAAGTTTATAAAAAATTAATACAAAGTTTATAAAAAATAAAGATTTAGTTTTTAAAAATTAATTAACAATAAAATATAATTTAGTTTATAATAATAGTATAGATACAATAATTTTGATTCTAAAATGATTCTAAAATAAGTAATTTTGACAATATAAAAAATAGAATCTTTGACAATAAAATGCAATTTTGACAATAAAATACAATTTTGACAATGAGTTACAATACAATCTTTTGACAATAAAATACAATCTTCAGCACCAGCCACCAGATCAGCGGATCTGACAATCTATTGAAACCTCCAATCAAAATCATGATATAATTAAAAAATCTAACAGAAACATTGATTCGCCTAGATCAACACATGTGAAACATACAATTTAAGAATTAATAAGTAATTAAACAATGCTCCCGCGATTCTAAGCAAAACAAAATAACCCTTAAAGAAAATAGTCTCAAAAATGTAAATGAAAAATGTAAAAAGGTACTGAAGAATAATTGAGTTATAAGACTAAAATATTGTTGCATTGTTAAATAAAGAATACATTATTCTATGTTTCTCCCCCGACAAAAAAAAAGAAAACCGAAAAGACTGGTACTAAAATCAATTACGCCACCCACCTTATTTGATTACTATGGGAAAGTATGCCACCCACCATGTTAAATTTGATGGAACTAAAATTAGAGAAAATAAATGAAATACAAATAGAGGTGAAGCCCAAATAAAAGAATGAGAGAAATAGAAAAATCTACAGTTAGAGGTTATAATATTCATAAATTTTAAAGTTTACTAAAAGACTAATTTTGACTAGTTTTTTTTTTAAGCTAACAATGAGAATTAAACATGTAAATATTCAATTTGTAAAGGAACGAAAATTGTCTATATAAGTCATATTTGTAAATAACCTAGATTCGTGAGAGCAGTGATAGACCTTAAATACTGAAAATTTACAAGACATGTTTAAGTATTTGAAGTTACAATTAACTTTGACAGAAGCTAATGTATAACAAAAAAAAAATAAAAATCATACGAAATTCAAATACTAAAAACTATAATTGTTGACCCAAACGAAGCAAGGCATCCAATTTAATATAAAATAAAATCCAAAATACGATATTGAAGTTGACTTGAAACGTCTTCGGTTGATGACAAAAAATAATATTGAATGATTGCAGTTCCCAACAGAATGACAGAAGACTTCACTGGTAAACAGGATACTTGAAGACTGCAGCAATTATCAACCAGTTGTTTTAGATTTAAGCCGATTAAGATTATATAACCTACAAACGACGCAATTTATAATTAGTATGATAATTTTTGACAATTAGAAAAAAAAATACAATTTTATGATTTAAAATTTATTAATTGATCAATAGAAAATTTTGCTAAGATTAGATAATTAATAATTTATTTGAAAGTTTGATCAATTGAAAAATGTACTAAAGTTAGATAATTAAATTAAATAATTTAATTGTAGACATAAAAAAAACAAAGTATTTATTTATAAACAAAGATTTGATAAATTATTTATTTATATTATTTGACAAATAACAAAATGCTAAGCATAAATAATCAAAATTCAGACTCAATTATTTAAGGTATTGATCAATTGAAAATTTGCTAAGTTAAATAATTAAAATTTAGACCTAATTATTTAAAAATATTGATCAATTTAGAGAAAAAGGCTAAGTTTAAAATTGCTAAAGTATTGATCAATGAAAAATATGCCAGGTTTAAATAATTAAAAATGAGACTTAATTATTTAAAGGATTGATCAATTGAGAGAATAAGTAATAAAAAATAAATAAATAATTAATTTAAGACAATAAAACTATATGAATTTTTATAAATAAATAGAGAAAAATAAATAAAGTAAACATAACTTAAGATACATCAGCTGACTGCAGACGACGAATTTCACGACAGACGAACGAGTACTATTGCTGACACAGCTGATGAACATGTTGACTTTGTTTACTTTGGACAGCAGACGAAAAATCATGCAGTGGTCTGTATAATACGTAATGTTGACGACGAACAGCGAGGAGCAGCGAAGAGCAGCGAAGAGTAGCGATGAAAGCCGATTGCGATCGAAGCACTATGACGTTGAAAATAAAAGGCGTAAATATGGCTGACCAATGAAAATGCTTCGTCTATAACTGCCACTCTTTAAAAATTCTTGATTTTTTGCAAAATTTTAATTTTTTGGCGATGAAATGATGAGTTATTGAATACGAAGTAAAAATTTTGCCAAGTTAAAATTTTTTGGAGACGAAAAAAGAAAAAAATTTGCAAAATGACATCAGACATGTGCACGAAAAAATAATTTTGAGTATATATATTTTTTTTTTTAAATATTTTATAACACTTTGATTTGAACTAATTTTTGATTTGTCACGTGCACAAAAGTATAAAATGTTGGTTGTTTGCTCCGAAAATATTTTTTGTCTTGCTGAAAAAAAATACAAAAGTTTGCACGTGCACAACATGTAAAAACACGCACTTTTTTTTTGAAAACGTTTTGTTTAAAAAAATATATAAAAAATACTATTTATGAAAACCTGTGCCGCACAACAAATGCTATGATTCGGCTCGATTGGACCAGATGTTCCAAGATGGAATGGATTTGAGGTTTGAATTAAATGTGTAATGTGGCAGCCATTATTGTTAATGTAGTATATATTTGCAGTGTGTGTTCATGGCGGTGTCGGAGAGCGAACTGAGCTCTCGACCGCATTTATACAATAGAGGCGCTGTCATGCGCAATATAATAAGATACATAATACAAGGAGACGTATAATACATATAATACATATTATATATACTGGAACAATTGTAAACAAAAAATACCTTAAGTAAATCAAAAAATTATAACAGAAGTATGATTCATTCAAATAAACAATAAAATAATTAATTATGAATTAAAACAAATAGACAATAATAATTAATCATTTAAATCAAATCAAAAAGGTAAAAAATCATAAAACTGTATGTAATAAATATTCAGTATTATTTGTTTACTGTTCAACAATAAGCACTATTAATATTAATAAAAATGATAATAGATATTTGCCAAGATCAATTTAAATTAAATATATCCCTATTAATAAATTAATTAATTTTTTAAATAATATCAAATAAGAAACCGCAATATAAATTATTACGAAAGCCAATAAAAAACTAATACTTATATTATGTGGGTTGATCATTACACATACACACACATACCAAAAAACAAACAAATAATTTACTTTAATTTTTATATTAAAAGTTTTTAATTTTAAAGTAAATAATTAATTTATTATTAAATATCAAAAAAAAAAAAAAAATAAAAGACTTTTTAAAGTCAAATTTGTAAAATTTTTAATCAAATTTAAGTTAATTTCAAATTTTAAATAAATTTGTATTAATTTCAAACAATTAGATAATTTTTCAAATAAATTTTAATATTATTTATAATGATAATAGATTTAAAATTACTAATTTTAAATTAATTTTAATTATAAAAGGATTGAGTTTTTATTGACCAATACTGGGCATAAATGAAACAAATTAGTTGTTTGTCATAAAAAAGATGTTATTATTAGACGTTTCGCCTATTTAGTTTATAGGCCTTATCAATGTTAAATATTACACTGTATAATAATACAATTATTAATATAAGTTTATAAGTATGCGTGCGTGTGTGCACAGAGAGAGCACAGAGTGTAAGCGCGTGCCTTTAGAAACGGCGCACAGTGCCGGCAGTCTTAGGACAACTATTAAAGTAGTCACACCTATTAATAATAAAAGTAAAAGTTTATTGTGCTACTAAATTATTAATTATAAATTATTTATCCACATCACCTAATTTCCTATCAAATAATAAAAATAATATTAAAATACAGTCCACTCATCACCATTATGGTCCATCTTCGCCACTTTTTTTTTAATTAAAAAACAAAAAGAACTCAGTGATTTTCAACTACCTCGTGGTGGCAAAAAGTTAATATAAGTTATTTTAAAGTGAAGATCAAGTTATTATAAAGTGAAAATTAATAATTACTTCTAAATTAAAAAAAAACAAAAGGTGACTTTTTTCATATAAAAATTATCAAAAGTTTTGAAGTGAAAAACATGTGCGCGGTTTTTACAGGCATCATCATCTCAAAGCCGCCATAAAGATTTTTATACTGTTATTTGATAATCACGTGTTAAATGCGTTGATTATATTGATTATATTCTTTATTTCTTTTGGGTGATGTGCAGTTTGAAATTGAAAAAATTTAAAAATTTAAAAAAAAAAAGTTTAACAGTTCATTTTTTTATGTTGTCCTAAGGCACAAAAAATTGTTCAAAATAGTTTAAAAGTTATCAAGATAAAAAATTTTTGTTTTAAAAAAAAGAAAAAAGGACATCAAGAGAATAAATTAAAAAAAAAAAAAGTATAAATAAATCATCATCATCAAAAAAGAAAGAACTCCATTTTTAGAATTTTTACTATGACGTCATTGACAAGAAAGGAAGCGGAAATACATAAATTTGAATAATATTCTACATCTTTACCGGAAAGGGCCTACGCCGCCGAAAATCAGGTGTTTATCCTTCTTTTTCAAGTTCAGACACATTCGGCGCGCGCAGTTTATACCAGTTATTTTTGTCTGCTTTCTTCTCGTTCATGCTGTTTATGCTATATGGGAGAGTCCATGCATCAAGTTCAAGGTTTTTTCTTTCTTTTTAATTATTTTGATATTTGTATTTAACAAATTTTTTCCTTTTTCTTATTCTATTGATTTAATTTTAAAAGAGTTAATTTTATTTAAAAAAAAAAAATTTTAAGTTAAAATTTATTATATCAAGTTAAAATTTTACATTTAAAAAAAAAAAAATTATTTTATGTATTATAAAAAAAAAGAAATATTTTCACATGTAAAAATTTATTTTTTTTTGTATAGTTCAAGGCACCGCGGAGTGAATGATAAATTTAATTTTTTTGTGTGTGTAATTTAGTTTATTAATGTTAAGAAATATAAATTATTTTAAAATTTTAATATACCTTTTTAATCATTGGTAAAAATTAATTTATATAAAAAATATTAGTGATTAGTTTATTTATGCGTTTATTATATTTATATATAATTAGATGCAAGTCTTTATTATCCTATGTGATGATCAGTTTATTAGTTTGGTTGTAAAAATTATTTAGTTTTTTCAGTTTTTACAGGATTCTTTCAACAAAAAAGAAGAAAAATATTTTAGTTTCAGTTATTATACAGTTTTCTAAAGTTTTTACAGTTATTTTTTATTTTTCTCTTTTTTGGGTGAGAAAATCTGTATCAGTTATTCAGTTTTAGTAGGAATTATTGATGATTTATTTAAAATAGGTTTTCATTTATTGCAATCAAAATTTTACCATTTACAAGAAATTAAAAATCGGTGAAATTTGTTGCATGAGTTTGGAGGTCCCATTGAGTTTCCTTTCTGAAGAAAAAGTTATTTACTAGTTTTCTTTTTTTTAGTTAAAAATAATTGTAGTTAGTTTATTTTATTTTCTTTCTTTTCAGATGGGCCTCGATGAGAAAATCTTTTTTTGGGATTGTTCTCATGGGAACTCTTGCACATTTATATGTAGCACAGTTTTTTTTCAATAATTCCAACAAGAGTTTGACTAGTTTGGTTTATGCAGCATTTTTTCATTGATTTTTTTTCTTTGAAATTTCGCATATTCTATATTATATAGTTTTTTACTCAGTTATTTTGCGCATTTAGTTATTTTGTTTAGCTAATTCGCGCAAATAGTTATTTATATGTTTCGTTAGAAGTTTGCATACTTAAACAATTAAACTTTTTCTTATATTAATATACGTTAGTTAAAATGGCAAAAAGTTTAATTTTGGAGCAAAATTCTATTTCGCAACGTATTGCTAGTTCTTATAACAACTTTGTTCAAGATGGCAGTGAAAGCATATACAATGCTTCCACACGTTTAGAAAACTTGAATGACATGTGGTATCACTTTGAGGAAAACCATTATAAAATTATAAATATCGCTAATTCAGATAAATCTAATTATATAAAAAATAATACTTTTAATTCAGTTGAACAAGAATACTTGAAAAATAAATGTCAATTTAATGAATTCTTGGCTACTCATAATCCTCAAAATGATAACTCGCATAGATCTTCACGTTTTGCCACTGAAAATAATTTAAAAAAATTGGAAAGAATCCCTATCCCAAAATTTAATAGTAACTTTACAGAATGGGAAAATTTCCGAGATATGTTTAAATCTTTAGTTATTGATAAAAGTTATTCTGATGTTTTTAAGTTATATTATTTAAAATCTAGTTTACAGGGTGAGGCCCTTCAGTTAGTTAATTCATACAGTATTACTAATAATAATTTTTCTTTCGTTTGGGAAAAATTAATTGATAAATTTGAAAATAAAAGGAGGTTAGTGAACTCACATTTAGCTTCGTTTTTTAGTTTAAAACCTATGAAAAAAGAGTCCTCTGCAGAATTAAAAAGAATTCTCAACGGTATTACAGCTCCAATACAAGCTTTAGAAGCTTAAAAAAGAAATACCAAGTTTTGGGATGACATGTTAGTTTTTCATTCCATTTCTCTTTTTGATTTAGATACCCGTAAACAATGGGAAAAATTCGTTGGAAATTTAAGAAATTGTAAAGAACCTCCATTATTTTCAGATTTAATCAAATTTATGGAAAATCATGTTATTATCTTAGAATCGATCGAAGACAATACTAAGAATATTTTTGATAAGTCATCAATAAATCCTGCAAGTAATGATTCGAAACATAACAAAGATAATCAAATCAATTGTATTATTTGTAATAAGGATCATTTCTTTTCCTTTTGTGATATTTTTTTGAACAAAACTATACTTGAAAGAAAAGAATTCGTGGCTAGTAAACATAGATGTTTTAATTGTTTAGGATTACATATGTTGCCCGAATGTAAATCACAAAAAAGATGTAAGTTTTGTCAAAAAAATCATCATTTTACCTTGCATTTTTCTAATCAGTCAGATGATAACATCAGTCAAAATTTTGACTCTAATTTAATTAAAAATACACATCTATCTACTGAGAATAAGAATGCAGAGGAAAATTTACAATTTTCAAATAGTGACGCAGAAAATCGTCCTTTTTATAATTCGTGACAATAGCTTACCTCTGGGTAAATGGCTTTATGCCTAGATTTTGAAAATTTGCCCAGGGATTAACAGTTTATTTTGGGCCATCAATAAAAAAAAATACTACAACCAAATTGACTAGACCCATAAATAAACTAATTACTTACTAAAAATAAAAAATATTTTGTCAATGTATAAAAAATATTTTTATGTAAGTTCATTGTACAAATGTAAATAATCTATTTTCTTTGAATGAATGAATGTGTGTATGAAATTTTTAATATAAATTTACGTAAAAAAAAACTAATGTATAATAAAAAATTAAATGTATTTATTTTGTAAAAATTATGGGTTTAATTTTAAATTTTTATTTTAATTGATTTCTAAATTATTTTAAATATGTACATAAAACTATAAATTTTTTCTTGTTAATTTATTTTCTATGCAAATAAATTAAAAGGGGGGAGAATGTTAAATATTACACTGTATAATAATACAATTATTAATATTAGTTTATAAGTATGCGTGCGTGTGTGCACAGAGAGAGCACAGAGTGTAAGCGCGTGCCTTTAGAAACGGCGCACAGTGCCGGCAGTCTTAGGACAACTATTAAAGTAGTCACACCTATTAATAATAAAAGTAAAAGTTTATTGTGCTACTAAATTATTAGTTATAAATTATTTATCCACATAACCTAATTTCATATCAAATAATAAAAATAATATTAAAATACAGTCCACTCATCACCAATCAATAATGTCTAAAAAAATATACAAAAAACTAATCAATACATTTGATACATAAAAATAAAAAAATGAAAAATACCTATAATAATTTTATATAAACATAATAATAAAACGAGGAGTCATTCTTATTATTAAAAATTAAATTAAAAAGTTTAAAAAAATATTTATAACAATAATTTAACACATAACAAAAAACATGAAAATAACTAGAGTTTATGGTGCCATGAAAATGTATTGAAAAAGTACGATATTGAAACTTTAAATGATGATTTTTGAGTTAAATTTGTTGAAACTATTGTAGAGGGAGTTGTTGATTGAGGGTATTGATGGTATGGATGTAAGATGGGTTTAGTTTATCAGTATCTTCTTTTTTATTTATTGTAGGGTGGGCAAATTGGATGTGTAGACTTTCTGATACTTTACGTTTGCCCCATGTAGCTTCTTCATCGAGCACCTGTGGTTTATCAAAATTAAAAGTATGTCTATTTAGGTTGCAATGAGTTACAATAACTGATGTTTTAACTCTCTGGTGTCGTCGAGTCTCATATAAAAAGATCTTTTGGATTCACCTATATATATGCTGTCACAGTCGTTGCAAGTTAGTTTGTATACAATACCAGTTTTGTTTTGTATGCTGTCAATCTTGCCTTTTCTGATGATTTTTGTCATATCCTTGTTGAGTTGCGGAATAACATGAAATGTGTTGTAATCAATAATTATTTTGATTTTTTGATATAATCCAAATCTAAATGGGATTTTAATGAGTATTTTGTCTCTGTAATTATTATTAATTGGAATATTGTTCCTAGTAATGTTATAATGGCAATTCTTTAATAGATTCCACCTCTTATTAATGAATTTATTGACAAAATGTATGGGATATTTATTAGCTATTAAGATGTCCTTCACAATCTTGATGTTGTTATTGAGGTAAGCTTTGTCAGACAGAATTAGGCTTCGATCGACGAGGTTGTATACCATGGCAATTTTCTGGTGCAGTAAGTGGTTAGAATCAAAGTGCAGAATTGTACCAGAAAAGGTGCTTTTTTGGTACCAATTGGTTGTGATTATGTTATTGCTGTTTTTTATTAAGGTGATGTCAAGAAAGCTAAGACTGTTGTTTTGTTCTAATTCTATGGTGAAATTTAAATTAGAATGATATGCATAAAATATCGAGAGTGTAGTTATTCTCTGATATACATAGGATTATATCTTCCACATATCTATAAAAAAATAGTGGAGTATAATCCAAAAGGTTGATGCATTCCGTATCTAAGTCGTCCATGACAATATCAGCAAGTAAAGATGATATAGCAGAGCCCATTGAAGTGCCTATAAGTTGTTTATATATGACAGAGTTGAAAGTACAATAGGTGTTGTCGTATAGGTACTTGATAGTGTCAACGATTTCGTTGTATAAAATTTTACAGTTGTTATTGATGGTGGTGTATCTTCTGTCGAGGCTATTGATTACCAAATCAAGTGGAATATTGGTAAATAATGAACTGACATCGAGCGACAATAATTTGTGGTTATGTAAAATGAAAGTACCTCTGATTTTATTGCATAGGTCAAAGTTGTTTTTTATGTATGATTTTGGTTTATTGATACAAGAGTATAAGTGGAAATGTAATGTTTTGGCTATCAGGGAGGTGTGGCTATTGAAGTTTGGTATGACAGGCCTAACAGGGATGATAGAGTTTGCGTTAATATCGCGAAAGAAACTATTTTATGGTGTTTAGGGGGGAAGTATATGGCAGGAATAGAAGTATGGGTTTGAGTCAATTCGTATGGGTTCTGGTTGGGTTTTAGTAAGCCCAAGTCTTTCCAAGCATTTAGTCGATTACTAGCATTTTTCTATAATCTTTTTAAGAGGGTTTTAGTGCTTTTGACTACTTGGTATACCTCTTTTGGCGATAATAATGCCTCCGCACTCCTTATGTACATGGGTTTGGGCATGCATAAGGTAGTATTACCTTTGTCGACTGGCGTAAAAATGATGTCCTTGTGTTGCTTGAGGAAAGATTTGCAGGCATAAACTTTATTGGAGAAAACTTTTTGACTATGTGTTCGATGTGTGTTGTTGTTTTTTGTCATATTCAGTACATTGATGATCTTATGTCGTTGTTTGCAAATAGATGGATCCCTATGTAGTATATATTGGACTTGTTTATGTTTTTCAGCGGCATCTACTATGGTGGTATTGTTATTTTCGAAAATGTATTTAGCATTTAAGTAGAAAGCATTTTCAACATTTTTTATAGTGTTTAATACGTCATTTTTTTGGATGTTACCAGGCAAGCTGAATTTAGGCCCTAAACTTGCAATTTCGACGACATCATCTGGTACGTCGATGTCTGAAATATTAATAAACCAGTTATCATTTAAGTCATTGGTGTTGTTGTTGATATTGACTTTTTCAAAATTTTTATAATGGTTAACATTTAAAAGTTTGTTGTATAATCTACAGTTGTTTTTGTAGTAAATATTATTCTTTTTACAGTTTTGAGTGCTGAAAAAGGTATTGAGTTTGGAGTTATCAATGTTAGAGTTTAAAAGAAAATTCTTAGTATTAGCCAATGTTTTTCCAAAGCTGGATATGTGTGAATTGATGTCTTTAATCTGTAGGTTCTATAATTTATTGGCCGTTCTTTGTAGGACTTTTTGAAAGCCGGTTCTTGTTGTATCTTTATAAAAAGTAAAGCCCTTGAACCTGTATTTTATGCTTGATACATGTGTTGGTAAAGAATCATAATGTCGACATTTCAGCAAAAATTTTCTTCTTGAGTACGCCAAAGCAATCTTGTGTATATTAATTGAGTATATATGTAAGGATTTAACCATAGAAGGTCCGTGGTGTTGTTAAACTTCTTCGTAAAAGTTGCTAGAATGGCTGACTATGGGTCTGCAGCCTTGTGAAATATCAATTTGAAAGTTTTCATCACCCATGATTTAAAGATATTTATAAAAGGATTGAGTTTTTATTGACCAATACTGGGCATAAATGAAACAAATTAGTTGTTTGCAATAAACAAGATGTTATTATTAGACGTTTCGCTTATTTAGTTTATAGGCCTTATCAATAATGTCTAAAAAAATATACAGAAAATTAATCAATACATTTGATACATAAAAATAAAAAAATGAAAAATACCTATAATAATTTTATATAAACATAATAATAAAATGGGAAGTCATTCTTATTATTAAAAATTAAATTAAAAAGTTTAAAAAAATATTTATAACAATAATTTAACACATAACAATAAACATGAAAATAACTAGAGTTTATGGTGCCAAGAAAATGTATTGAAAATGTACGATATTGAAACTTTAAATGATGATTTTTGAGTTAAATTTGTTGAAACTATTGTAGAGGGAGATGTTGATTGAGGGAATTGATGGTATGGATGTAAGATGGGTTTAGGTTATCAGTATCTTCATTTTTATTTATTGTAGGGTGGGCAAGTTGGATGTGTAGACTTTCTGATAATTTACGTTTGCCCGATGTAGCTTCTTCATCGAGCACCTGTGGTTTATCAAAATTAAAAGTATGTCTATTTAGGTTGCAATTAGTTACAATAACTGATGTTTTAACTCTCTGGTATTCGTCGAGTCTCATATAAAGAGATCTTTTGGATTCACCTATATATATGCTGTCACAGTCGTTGCAAGTTAGTTTGTATACAATACCAGTTTTATTTTGTATGCTGTCAATCTTGCCTTTTCTGATGATTTTTGTCATATCCTTGTTGAGTAGCGAAATTACATGAAATGTGGTTAGAATCAAAGAGCAGAATTCTACCAGAAAAGGTGTTTTTTTGGTACACATTGGTTGTGATTATGTTATTGCTGTTTTTTATTAAGCTGATGTCAAGAAAGCTTAAACTGTTGTTTTGTTCTAATTCTATGATGAAATTTAAATTAAAATGATATGCATTAAAAATATCCAGAGTGTAATTAATTTTGTTCTCTGGTATACATAGGATTATATCATCCACATATCTATAAAAAAATAGTGGAGTATAATCCAAAAGGTTGATGCATTCCGTTTCTAAGTCATCCATGACAATATCAGAAAGTAATTATGATATAGCAGAGCCCATTGGAACGCCAATAAGTTGTTTGTATATGACAGAGTTAAAAGCACAATAGGTGTTGCCGTATAGGTACTTGATAGTGTCAACGATTTCGTTGTATGGAATTTTACAGTTGTTATTGATGGTGGTGTATCTTCTGTCAATTGCCATGGTATACAACCTCGTCGATCGAAGCCTAATTCTGTCTGACAAAGCTTACCACAATAACAACATCAAGATTGTGAAGCACATTTTAATAGCTAATAAATGTCCCATGCATTTTGTCAATAAATTCGTTAATAAGAGGTGGAATCTATTAAAGAATTGCAATTATAACATTACTAGGAACAATATTCCAATTAATAATAATTACAGAGACAAAATACTCATCCAAATCCCATTTAGATTTGGATTATATCAAAAAATCAAAGAAATTATTAATGATAACACATTTTATGTTATTCCGCAACTCAACAAGGATATGACAAAAATCATCAGAAAAGGCAAGTATGACAGCATACAAAACAAAACTGGTATTGTATACAAACTAACTTGCAACGACTGTGACAGCATATATATAGGTGAATCCATAGATCTCTTTATATGAGACTCGACGAACACCAGAGAGTTAAAAAATCAGTTTTTGTAACTCATTGCAACCTAAATAGACATACTTTTAATTTTGATAAACCATAGGTGCTCGGTAAAGAAGCTACATGGGGCAAACGTAAAGTATCAGAAAGTCTAAACATCCAACTTGCCCACCCTACAATAAATAAAAAAGAAGATACTGATATCCTAAACCCATCTTACATCCATACCATCAATACCCTCAATCAACAACTCCCTCCACAATAGTTTCAACAAATTTAACTCAAAAATCATCATTTAAAGTTTCAATATCGTACTTTTTCAATACATTTTCTTGGCACTATAAACTCTAGTTATTTTCATGTTTTTTTTTATGTGTTAAATTATTGTTATAAATATTTTTTTAGACTTTTTAATTTAATTTTTAATAATAAGAATGACTTCTCATTTTATTATTATGTTTATATAAAATTATTATAGGTATTTTTCATTTTTTTATTTTTATGTATCAAATGTATTGATTAATTTTTTGTATATTTTTTTAGACATTATTGATAAGGCCTATAAACTAAATAGGCGAAACGTCTAATAATAACATCTTTTTTATGACAAACAACTAGTTTGTTTCATTTATGCCCAGTATTGGTCAATAAAAACTCAATCCTTTTATACATATCTGTAAATCATGGACGATGAAAACTTTCAAATTGATATTTCACAAGGCTGCAGACCCATAGTCAGCCATTCTAACAACTTTTACCAAGAAGTTCAACAACACCACGGACCTTCTTTGGTTAAATCCTTACATATATACTCAATTAATATATACAAGATTGCTTTGGCGTACTCAAGAAGAAAATTTTTGCTGAAATGTCGACATTTTGATTCTTTACCAACACATGTATCAAGCATAAAATACAGGTTCAAGGACTTCACTTTTTATAAAGATACAACAAGAACCGGCTTTCAAAAAGTCCTACAAAGAACGGCCAATAAATTATTGAACCTACAGATTAAAGACATCAATTTACACATATCCAGCTTAGAAAAAACATTGGCTAATACTAATAATTTTCTTCTAAACTCTAACATTGATAACTCCAAACTCAATACCTTTTTCAGCACTCAAAACTGTAAAAAGAATAATATTTACTACAAAAACAACTGTAGATTATACAACAAATTTTTAAATATTAACCATTAAAAAAATTTTTAAAAACTCAATATCAACAACAACACCAATGACTTAAATGATAACTGGTTTATTAATATTTCAGACATCGATGTACCAGATGATGTCGTCAAAATTGCAATTTAGGGCCTAAATTCAGCTTGCCTGGTAACATCCAAAAAAATGACGTATTAAACACTATAAAAAATGTTGAAAATGCTTTCTACTTAAATGCTAATTACATTTTCGAAAATAACAATACCACCATAGTAGATGCCGCTGAAAAACATAAACAAGTCCAATATATACTACATAGGGATCCATCTATTTGCAAACAACGACATAAGATCATCAATGTACTGAATATGACAAAAAACAACAACACACATCGAACACATAGTCTAAAAGTTTTCTCCAATAAAGTTTATGCCTGCAAATCTTTCCTCAAGCAACACAAGGACATCATTTTTACGCCAGTCGACAAAGGTAATACTACCTTATGCATGCCCAAACCCATGTACATAAGGAGTGCGGAGGCATTATTATCGCCAATAGAGGTATACCAAGTAGTCAAAAGCACTAAAACCCTCTTAAAAAGATTACAGAAAAATGCTAGTAATCGACTAAATGCTTAGAAAGACTTGGGCTTACTAAAACCCAACCAGAACCCATACGAACTGACTCAAACCCATACTTCTATTCCTGCCATATATTTCCCCCCCAAACACCATAAAATAATTTCTTTCGCGATATTAACGCAAACTCCATCATCCCTGTTAGGCCTGTCGTACCAAACTTCAATAGCCACACCTCCCTGATAGCCAAAACATTACATTTCAACTTATACTCTTGTATCAATAAACCAAAATCATACATAAAAAACAGCTTTGACCTATGCAATAAAATCAGAGGTACTTTCATTCCACATAACCACAAATTATTGTCGCTCGATGTCAGTTCCTTATTTACCAATATTCCACTTGATTTGGTAATCAATAGCCTCGACAGAAGAGACACCACCATCAATAACAACTGTAAAATTCCATACAACGAAATCGTTTACACTATCAAGTACCTATACGACAACACCTATTGTACTTTCAACTCTGTCATATACAAACAACTTATAGGCACTTCAATGGGCTCTGCTATATCATCTTTACTTGCTGATATTGTCATGGACGACTTAGAAACGGAATGCATCAACCTTTTGGATTATACTCCACTATTTTTTTATAGATATGTGGAAGATATAATCCTATGTATATCAGAGAATAAAATTAACTACACTCTGGATATTTTATGCATATCATTCTAATTTAAATTTCACCATAGAATTAGAACAAAACAACAGTCTAAGCTTTCTTGACATCACCTTGATAAAAAACAGCAATAACATAATCACAACCAATTGGTACCAAAAAAGCACCTTTTCTGGTAGAATTCTGCACTTTGATTCTAACCACTTAGTGCACCAGAAAATTCCCATGGTATACAACCTCGTCGATCGAAGCCTAATTCTGTCTGACAAAGCTTACCACAATAACAACATCAAGATTGTGAAGGACATCTTAATAGCTTATAAATATCCCATGCATTTTGTCAATAAATTCATTAATAAGAGGTGGAATCTATTAAAGAATTGCAATTATAACATTACTAGGATCAATATTCCAATTAATAATAATTACAGAGACAAAATACTCATCAAAATCTCATTTAGATTTGGATTATATCAAAAAATCAAAGAAATTATTGATGAAAACACATTTCATGTTATTCCGCTACTCAACAAGGATATGACAAAAATCATCAGAAAAGGCAAGATTGACAGCATACAAAATAAAACTGGTATTATATACAAACTAACTTGCAACGACTGTGACAGCATATATATAGGTGAATCCAAAAGATCTCTTTATATGAGACTCGACGAACACCAGAGAGTTAAAACATCAGTTATTGTAACTCATTGCAACCTAAATAGACATACTTTTAATTTTGATAAACCACAGGTGCTCGATGAAGAAGCTACATGGGGCAAACGTAAAGTATCAGAAAGTCTACACATCCAACTTGCCCACCCTACAATAAATAAAAAAGAAGATACTGATAACCTAAACCCATTTTACATCCATACCATCAATACCCTCAATCAACAACTCCCTCTACAATAGTTTCAACAAATTTAACTCAAAAATTATCATTTAAAGTTTCAATATCGTACTTTTTCAATACATTTTCTTGGCACCATAAACTCTAGTTATTTTCATGTTTTTTGTTATGTGTTAAATTATTGTTTTAAATATTTTTTTAAACTTTTTAATTTAATTTTTAATAATAAGAATGACTTCTCATTTTATTATAATGTTTATATAAAATTATTATAGGTATTTTTCATTTTTTTATTTTTATGTATCAAATGTATTGATTAATTTTTTGTATATTTTTTTATTGATAAGGCCTATGAACTAAATAGGCGAAACGTCTAATAATAACATCTTTTTTATGACAAACAACTAATTTGTTTCATTTATGCCCAGTATTGGTCAATAAAAACTCAATCCTTTTATAAATATCTGTAAATCATGGGCGATGAAAACTTTCAAATTGATATTTAATTTTAATTATCATTCACACAAACATATAAATTTATGATTTAAGCGCAGCACCGTTATTAAGAATATAATTAATAATATATATATAGATGTATTATAATTTTAAAATAAAAGAAAAAAATTTTTATTTACAAAAATATCAAATATTATAAAAAAAAATAAAATGTTACTTTAATAATGTTGAAAATTTCTGTTGACATTCCGCCCCTTTTTTTGACTTGGTAAAGTTAATTCAATATGGCCGCCTTCTGAATAATTTTAATTTAAAACGATGACGATATCACATGACTAAAATTTTCAACAAAGGACGTCTTGCTAACTTCCTGGTTTTTAGAATGAAGACGACGATCACATGACGACATAACTTATTCAAAATGGACGCCTTTTTTCGATAATGACGAAATCCCAACAAAATGACGAAAACAATAAAAATTTTTCTTGGAAAATGGCTGCCAAAAAAATTTCAAGATAATTTTTAAAAATTATTGTTTTTTTATCTTCACTTTATAATACTTATGCTTGTGTTGTTAATTCTTGATAATAAAAAAAAAATTTTTTTGTTTTAATAATACTTATATGTCACCAATATAAATTTTTTAATTATGATTTTTTTTATTTTCAATGGCCACTTCACAAAACGATTTTTTTTTTTTTTTTTTTAATTTTGATTTTTCACAAAATTTTATTATTTTATAATTTATTAATTATCACCATTAAACAATTTTCACTTTTATTTTTTTATTTTATTTCTAACTATTCTTCTTATAATTGTTATATTTAAATTTCAAACAAAAAAATATATTGTAAAGATGAACTCCATTTTTATACACCGCATGGTCATTGAATAACGTAATTCCTTTTTATGCGAGATTGAACGAAAATGTTTGATGTGGACTGTATTTTTGATTAAAATTGGTGTATAAAACTTTAGAGAGCTTTTTAAATAAATAAAAACACAAATCTTTGCAGTAAAAAACAATAATTAATTTATTTAATATTAAAAAACAAAATGATTTATATTAAATAGTACTGCGTAAACACGTCTGTATAATATGGTGACAAAGACGTGACTAAAGAAGAGAGCGTCGGTGAAGCAGGCGCTGCTGACGGTGCTAACGCATGCGCAATACAAATAATTTTAAAAACTCACACATACATTATACACTCTCAAACATAGGTCTTCAAATAGGTCCAAAAATATTTTTCCCTCAAAGTACTATCGAAAACAAGTAACCTCCTAAGTTTTTAGCCTCCTTGATTTTTTACAGCCGTATTAGATTTTTTTGTGCTTTTTATTTTTTTAAATTTTAAGAGCGCAAAATTTACTAAAAATTCTCTCAGACTCTTATTTTATTGCAAAAAAACTTTTACCCTTAATCCTGGATAGGAAATTTCCCTGGCTATCCAATTCCGTGGTTGAAATTTTTTTTCGATTTGCGGATGCGCGAGAAATCGAGTAAATACGTTCCAACTTCTAGCATTAGTATCTCCCCAGCAGGCAAACCAATTTTACTTTTGAAATACCCAAAATTTTTGACTTTATGTATACTTCTTATGGTAAAATTTTTGTTTTGCTTTTTGGATTCCTTAAGAAACTAGAGCAAAAAATCAGATTTTAAGATTTTCATTTCTTAAAAATTTCAAATTTCCTGCCAAGTCACGTGTCCAATCAAAAAACTGACCGGAAATTTGGATCCCGCGGGAAAATTTACCTAAGGATATATATTTTTATGTTTTTACAAGTTTATATGTTGAGACAGCGAAATTTGAAAGGATTCCCCGATTAATATCGATTAATTTATGGGCTTTCTCACGGTATTCAGGTTTTTGGATATTCTAAAAATATTCAAAAAAATATTCGATACGTATTTTTTTATTTTTAATGAAAATGATTTTTAACGAAGATATAGCAATTTTAAAACGTTAAAAACTGGTAGTGGGGGGTAGCTTCGCCATATTGCTAAAAACGCTCCATATAACTCTGTATAAATTTCTGACGTCACTTAGTGTCAAAAGTGCCTAATTCGAAAATTAATTCTATTATTTCTCGGGCTAAACTTTGTTTAAATTAAAAATAAATAAATACGTATCAAATATTTTAAAGCCATCTACAAAACCAACCAAATAGAATTTTAAAATTTTTTTCATGATAAAACCCAATTAAAAATGAAAAAAAAAATAGGGTTAAATCCAGCTGAATGGTGTCGTCTTGCAAAATTACCTTCACCGATTGACCCCAAATTTTTCAGATGTTTTTATATATAATGAAACATGATTCCTTCTAATTGTTTAGCCCTTTCGATGCAAAAGTGCCTACATTGGACCCATTGAAATTTTTTTGGAAGTTTTCAAATTTACTCATAATTTTTTTAGCAATTAATTTGTAAAACCAAAAAGATGCAATAAAAAAAACATTTTCAATAGATACCCCTATGGAAAATTTCCCAGTGAATTCGATTTTTTGGTTGGTATTATCCTAAAATCCCACGTAAAAAGATTAAGCTTAATTTTTGGTAAGCTTACTGAAGTAGGCTTACGGACTAACCTAAAAAGGCTTAATTTTTAAAATTAAGCATACGGACCAACCTAAAAAGACTTCATTTTTAAAATAAAGCCTTTATTAAATTTTTTTTAATAAGGCTTAAAGGCTTTTTAAAAATTTTTTAAATTAAGTCTTTTTAGGTTAGTCCGTAAGCTTAATTTTTAAAATTAAGCCTTTTTAAGTTAGTCCGTAAGCTTACCCAAAATTAAGCTTAATCTTTTTACGTGAGATGCTTCAAGAAGTCAGAAAATGAAGATTATGACCACTTATACGATAATTTGAATTTCTAAAAAATAATTTTAAATCTTATTTAAACTATTACTGAAATAAAAAACAGTTAAAATAATTTATTTAATATATAAATAATTAATATTTTATTAAATAATTTATATAAATAATAAGTTTAATAATAACATTAATAATATACTAAATAGTATAACGATATAATAAACACATACATAATATGAATATTTTCACAGTATGGAAATAATGTAAAAATTGACGCGCGTCATTAAAATTGCAATAACTTTGGTAAAAAATATTGTATCTAAAAAATAAAATAATAGTGAAAACCCTGATGAAATTTCGAATAATATGGTGTAAGTTTTATTTATATTCATAAAATCAATAAAGCGCAAACTAACTCACCTTATATCATTTTCCTGCGAGGATATAACTTGAGTAAAGCATGCTAACGCATGCTTCACTCAGACTAATAAAAAACATCTTTGCTTTAAAAAAGTCGAACAAATCTGGTGGCGGCCACAAACAATACCCCCCCCTCCGTTATTTAACTGGAGAAAAATGTATATTTCATATTTTTAATTGTATTTTTTAATTTTATTTCTTAATCAGGATAATTTGAATCCATTTAGGTTCATACGTAAAAAAAATCCGGTCCAATATAAAATACTAATGTAAAAGGTGATTACCGAGGATAAAAATGAATTCTATAGGTAAAAAGTGGGTCCCACATGATAAAATACATACCAACAGATAGAATTAGCTATCCAGGGGCCCATTGCACCTGAACAGAAGAAAATGAGATCTCGTTGTACAGTTTGATTCCCAGGGATAAAAATGGGCTGTAAGGGTAAAAAATAGGTTTAGCAGCATAAAATAAATAACAAATGATAAAGTCGTTCATTCTGGGTCCTATAAGGCCCAATCGAAAAAAAATGAGATCCCGCTGTACAAATCGACCCCCGGGGATGAAACTGATCTGTAAGGGTACAAAATTGGTCCAATAGGATAAAGCAAAGAACAACTGATAAAGTCGTGCATCCTGGGTCCTATTAGGCCCAATCGGAAAAAAATGAGATCCAGCTGTGTACATTTGTAAATCGATCCTCAGGGATGAAAGTGTATTATAAGAATACAGAATCTACCAGGATTAAACAAATAAAAACTGATAAAATCGTTCATCCTGGGCCCAATCGGGAAAAAATCAAATCCTGATGTATAAATCGATCTTTAGGGATGAAAATGAATTATAGTGGTAAAAATGGGTCCAACCGGATACAATGAATACTAAAGGATAAAATCGGTCATCCAGGGGCCTAATGGGCCCAATCGGGAAAAATGTAACCCTGATGTATAAATCGACCCCCAGAAATTAACACCATGGAAAAAATGGATCTTGCATGATAGAATAAATAACATCTGGTAAATTGAGCTACCAAGAGATCTATTGGGCCCAATCCGGATAAAGTAAAATCCTGGTGCCAAAATTAATCTTTATTGGTAAAAATGATTGACAGGGGGTTAAAAATGTGATAAAAATGATAATACCACCAAATAAAATCATCCACAGACACGCCTAGCTTGAAAGATCGTATTATGCAAACGTCGGGCACTTGGGATTTTATAGCGGAAAATGAATGTTCAACCTATAAGCAGATAATACTTTCTTGGATTTAAATGTTTTACCTAGCTTCTTGAGAGTTATTTGATAAAATGTGTCTCTCGGGGCAGCTGAAAATAAGCAAAAATTTTTCCTTCTCGGATTGGGCTGAAATTTTCAGGAAAGGTTGCTTTTTTGGTTCCCAAAAACATGGTGAAACCCGTTTTTCAAAATCAGTCATCCTCTTCGAGATATTTATCAATATATCTCCTATTTAAAATACATGGGAAAAGCCATTTAGTATCGTTTTTTTCTGATTTTGCTTCACAATTTTAGTTTGACTGAGCACCAAACCAACGAGAAAAGTTTTTTTTAACATTCATTCACATGATAGAGGATTGGTGTATGGCCAACGTGAACAGACGCTTCTATGTATGAAAATATCGCGTTTAAAATTGAAAAAATAACGTTTTTTAATAATTGCGTATATTATTCGATTCCTCGAAGATGCATAAGGGTAGCATTCTGCGACATTCTTGTTGAAAAAATGTACCAGGATGCAGAGCATCCAGCAACTGTTCCGATAAGAATTGCAGGGCATAAACTCATTTACAGAGCAGCTTTTGATATTTCAGAAGCCATATTTAGCATCCCCGATTCTAGTTCAACCTTAGTAGGCATCATGAACTACCCTCCTTCTTCCTCCTACAAGAACCTGAGCTTGGGACCGGTAAAGCGGAGTTAATAAATAAATATACCGTTATTATTGAAGAATAATTGATTTTTTATGCCTTTACTATTTCCAGATTCAGAGACAAGCATTTTTTTCAGTAAAATTCACGACACACTTATACAAACGCACTTTCTGCTTGCCTCGAAGCTACGGCTATGGTCGTTTTCAATGCTTTTACATTATCATTGACAAGACCATGAATCCCACAAAATATTTAAAAAAATATGAATCCCACAAAAAATTTTAAAAAATATGTAGGTTTTAAATAAACAGTTTTCGGTTAGTCTATTATGAATAAATTTCTAAATTTTAGAAATTCTAACTTTTTACATCAACACTTTGTACGTAGGATAAAAAGGAAAAAAGCATATTTTTAAAATAAGTTAACTACATAAAATTTTCCCATAAAGAGCTTTAGCTCAAATTTAGCTTAAATCCAAGTTAATTTTTAGCCGAAATAACTTATCTGTAAACAACATTACTCTAAAAATTTTATATTTTTGATTTTGCTTGAAATTTTAAGTGAAGATAATTAACTGTATTATTTTTATTGTACATCTTAATTTTAATTATCCATATTCACATTTTTTATGTTATAGAAAATAATTACTAAATTAAAAAATTAAAATTCTAAGTTTATTGTGTTAGAAAAGAAGGGTGATAATAATGGGAATGAGTTAAACGCGAATACCAGGTATCACTATGCTAAGTTCATTCTCGATACCGCTTCCTGAATTCCAAAGTATCACAAAAGCAGAAGATCTGCTCGTTAAAACATCGATCAATTGTTTGATCTTAGGAAGCGGGTTCTTGAATGAAAATTTTAATGTGCTTCTTGGGCTTGAATATCCTTTTAAATGGCTAATTTTAATACGAAATCAAATAAATAGAAGAAAGTTAGATTATTCTGGCGTTACAGGTCATCGCTGTGATTTCAATTCTTTTTATCATTTTGTCTACGATTGCTTTAACACTAAATACCATACCAAGCATGCAAGTTCATGACGAGGGTAGTCCTACTCAAGATAACCCACAGCTGGCAGCTGTTGAAGCAGTTTGTATTACCTGGTTCACATTAGAATATGTATTGCGTTTTAGCGCTTCTCCTGACAAATGGAAATTTTTTAAAGGAGGATTAAATATCATTGACTTGTTAGCTATTTTACCATATTATGTATCCTTATTTCTCGTTGAAACCAATAAGAATGCTACAGACCAGTTTCAAGATGTAAGACGTGTAGTGCAAGTCTTTCGAATTATGCGAATTTTGAGGATACTCAAATTGGCCAGACATTCAACTGGATTGCAGAGTCTTGGATTTACTTTACGCAACTCTTATAAGGAGTTAGGACTCTTGATGCTTTTTTTAGCAATGGGCGTACTAATATTTTCCAGTCTAGCATACTTTGCTGAGAAAGAAGAACCAGGTACAAAATTCATTAGTATTCCAGAAACATTTTGGTGGGCAGGAATCACCATGACAACCGTAGGTTATGGTGACATATATCCTACCACACCTCTCGGAAAAGTTATTGGTAGTGTCTGTTGTATTTGTGGTGTCCTGGTAATTGCGTTGCCCATTCCCATTATTGTCAATAACTTTGCAGAATTTTACAAAAATCAGATGCGCCGTGAAAAGGCTCTTAAACGACGTGAGGCCCTTGAACGAGCTAAACGGGAAGGAAGCATTATCTCTTTTCATCACATCAATTTGAAGGATGCCTTTGCCAAAAGTATGGACATCATCGACGTTATCGTTGATACAGGTAAGACTTGACAACATTTAACTATTTCATTCCTATCTTTTTTCTGTCTTTTAATTATTCTTAAAATCTGTAATCTACAACTAGAATCATAATTAAAGGTGCCAAAAATGTTAATCTTAAATGCGCTCGTGTATTCTAATATTAAAGAGCATCCCGGAATATTAGGGGAAAATCTGCACCGGAATGAAATCTAAAAAACCTTTTGCAGATTTTTTATACATAAAAAAAAAATAACTTCCCCGTTGGAATTTTGTCCCCAGCTGCCCTTCATGGGGCAGGGGGGGCAAAAACGTGTTTTTTTTCTCTTTTTTTTCAAAAATTCATATCTCTGGTTCCTTAGTACCAAAATAGGTCTAAATGGTCTTAAAAAATTCGTCTTTTATACCGCTTTCACGTATAAAAGTCAAAAAATAATTTTGCCCACTTTAGGAACCCTTAAAATCAAAAATACTGAAGACGAGCGTTAAAAATTTTACTTTAAAATTCAATTATTTTGCTATATCAAAAATAACCTCTCTGGAAAACTTATATGTTTTTTGTCTATCAAATAACTTTAAAATGAGACCGGTTAGAGCAAATTTGAGCCGCGAAATCTTTCAAAATTTCAAAAAAACCAAAATTTTTTATGAAGTTTTTTTGAAGATAACAAGGTGATTATCAACTGTTTGGGAATACGATTTGCTTCTAACTTTCAAAATAGGTTGTGGTTGTTGAGAAAACATCCTTCATACCCTCAGTTTACCTGAATGGGCCTCCTGGTCCTAGAAATTAGACTCTATAGCAGGGGTACATGCTATATAAGATAGGACTTTTTAGGCTATCTTCTAAATGGCGTTGCTACCTTGTAATTAAACCAAATATCTTCCGGTTAGTCTCATTTTTTTGGAGAATTTATTACCTTTTGACCCCCGTAAACCGCATTTTTTTATCAGTAATTCTCTTACCGTTATGGTCAGTAAACCAAATGAACATATTTGGCCAAAAATGACCAATTTTTAAATTGCTGCAAAAATTGTAATTTTTGACTAAAATGGGTTTTATAAATCTCAGAAATTTTGTACAAGCTCCTAGTTTTTAAAAGTTTTTTTCTCGTTCGTTTCGCTTAAGTTTTTTTCGTGATTTAGCTCAATAAAGATGGTATTTTAAAATATTAGCGATTATTAAAACATCTTAAAGAGAAACTCTGACTTTAAATTTTTATATCTCGCAAACAATTGATCGAAAATAAACAAGTAAAGAATTTTTAAAAATGAGGAGCTTATACAAAATTTCTGAGATCTATAAAACCCATTTTAGTCAAAAATTACAATTTTTGCAGCAATTTAAAAATTGGTCATTTTTGGCCAAATATGTTCATTTGGTTTACTGACCATAACGGTAAGAGAATTACTGATAAAAAAATGCGGTTTACGGGGGTCAAAAGGTGATAAATTCTTCAAAAAAATGAGACTAACCGGAAGATATTTGGTTTAATTACAAGGTAGCAACGCCATTTAGAAGATAGCCTAAAAAGTCCTATCTTATACAGCATATACCCCTGCTATAGAGTCTAATTTCTAGGACCAGGAGGCCCATTCAGGTAAACTGAGGGTATGAAGGATGTTTTCTCAACTACCACAACCTATTTTGAAAGTTAGAAGCAAATCGTATTCCCAAACAGTTGAGAATCACCTTGTTATCTTCAAAAAAACTTCATAAAAAATTTTGGTTTTTTTGAAATTTTGAAAGATTCCGCGGCTCATATTTGCTCTAACTGATCTCATTTTAAAGTTATTTGATAGACAAAAAACATATAAGTTTTCCAGAGAGGTTATTTTTGATATAGCAAAATAATTGAATTTTAAAATAAAATTTTTAACGCTCGTCTTCAGTATTTTTGATTTTAAGGGTTCCTAAAGTGGGCAAAATTATTTTTTGACTTTTATACGTGAAAGCGGTATAAAAGACGAATTTTTTAAGACCATTTAGACCTATGTTGGTACTAAGGAACCAGAGATATAAATTTTTGAACGATTTTTGAAAAAAAAAGAGAAAAAAAACACGTTTTTGCCCCCCCTGCCCCATGAAGGGCAGCTGAGGTCAAAATTCCAACGGGGAAGTCTTTCTTTTTTTATGTATAAACAATTTGCAAAAGGTTTTTTAGATTTCATTCCGGTGCAGATTTTCCCCTAATATTCCGGGATGCTCTTTATAAGTGATAAGTGATAAATATACCGGATGTTTTTAATTAGTTATGAAGAATCATTTTTTTAATCTTTAAAGAGGAAAATCTAAAGACCATGCGAAGCCTAATGCGTTTAGCATCCAATTGCCGACTGAGCTATAAATTTTTAAGAAAATCGCTAAATAATTTCTTATAGCATTTGTAACTTTTCATTAAATTTTATATTGAATCTTCTCCTTATTTGTAAGGAGCAGATTCAATATAAAATTTTTAGAACGTAAAATATTTCCTGTGCTTATTAAGCATTTTAAAAAAAGGTTTTTAAAAATAACTTTTTTATAAAAGTTATTTTAAAATTTTATAATTTATATCGAAAAATTTAAGGTTATCACAGTTTTAATAAAAATTCATCTGAGAAGCACCTGAAAGAATTGTCAGTAGGCCTAGTAGGTTTTTTCTGCCCTATACACCGTAATTTATTTTTTATGTTCTATATGTATATACTAGATACTGAAATATAGGTGGCGATCGAAACATTGGGAAAAGTTTAGCAAAACCGTAAACATAATTTAAAATTTTTTTTTCGTAGGAATAGAAAAGCATTAAATGAATTAAGCTTTAATATATTTCAATGATTATGTTAAGACCCAAAAATGTAATGAAACAATTCATGAAATGGTTAAATTTTTAACCAGTTCATGAAATTGCCAAGAGGCTTGACCAATTTAATTAGGCCATTGACCAGGTTAATTACGTAAATGATATCTGTATATCGTAATACGTGTCATTTTTATGTAGCGCAATATAAAGAAAATATATGCATACATATGTGATTAAAAAACGCGCAATATAATGTTTTGTCAAGTAAAATAATAAATTAAAAGAGTAGACAGATAACTTTAATCATTTGGATGGTTTTTCGTACACAATGAATACGCGTAAAAGGTAATATAATATCATGTAGTAAAATAACAGAATCTACTGGGGGCTGTAAAAATGAAAATATGCAAGTTTTTTAGTCATTTAAGTTATTTACTCAAAGTAAATAAATAAATTAACAATTGGGTGGTCGGGAAAACCTGACATTGTTGAATCCCTGACACGCTAGGATAATATCGGATTTTGGGCCAATGGACTGGCTGGAGTTACCTATTGACACGATGCTACATAAGCCACAGACCACCAGTTTGGTCCCTTAGTGTCGACAACTCTAGGCAGAATTGTACAGCCTTCTCGTGGCTGCCCTGTTGATTGCGCATGCAAATACAAATCTTCACTTACTGACTTCCGTGACTTACTATAAAAGTGTAAAAAGGTGGATACAGAGCAGTACCTGCACTGCCCGCTTGAGAAGGACACGGTGGAGCACCTATTCTTTGAATTTGTGCACTACTTGGAGGAGTGGCTGCCTTTCCCAATCTGGAGGCTTGAGCGTGTGGTCCAGGAAATGCTTCTAATCCCTAAAAATTGGAAACAAATAGCAGGGTATGTGAGGATCACTATTTTAGCGGAAAAGAAGGAGAGCTTTCTATCGTAGAGAGCCCTCGCATTCTTAGGCAGGAGAAAGGCAGCGGCCAGCTGCCTAGGCTTCACGTTCCAAACTTAAGTTATTCCTGGAAAGGGAGTCCCGCTTTGGGGCAAACAAACCTATGGGGGTTAAAAGTGTTTTTACCCAGTAAGAATCTGGGATAAAGTCGGTGACCGGGTTGACTGCGAGAAATATATTAGCAATCTCATTGACAGGGACCTGGGCATATATTTGAAGGTCATCAGCATACAGCAACCTAAAAGTGCCATCATCACCCAGGTGATCCTTTAGGTCATTGATGTAAATACAAAAAAGAAGGGGACCGAGCACCGACCCTTGAGGTACTCCAATATTGACTTCACGAGAAGAGGATGTAGTTGCCTTAGATGTTACCTTTGATTATGTTTTTCTGACGTATTTTGGTGTGCTAAAAACGAATCTGAAGTCAGAATTTCCGTTTACCCCTCAAAATTTTGCGCTATGGCCAAAAAACGCATCTAAAATGTCGATTTTTCAATATAAACTGAAAACAGCTGAGAAATAAAATAAAATTACTCAAAGATGGTCATATCACGCTCGCAGCATGGATTTTGAGGTGTTCAAATCAAGACTGATAAAAAAAGAGTTTAAATTAGTCCTGCTTAGACTTTAAACACCCCCAAAAATCCCCTAAATCCTTAAAGTGGGAATATATTCTGCCTTCGATAAATATTTTAATTTGATGTCTATTCTTAGGTTCTTTAGGTCAGTAAAACTTGAAAATGCTAGGACATAAATAATAAGTTAAGTTTTAAGTGTCCATACAGGGCATTTTTGTGCCTCCTCAGTACTAAAAGTTTCGTATTTAAATTTCGTAAAGGATGAAAATCCTTATGGAATAAATTTCAATAATTTCATGAGAAAATTACTGTTGACAAAATTTGGGAAAAATTCAATATTGTTTGTAATAAGTTATTGGGTAAAATATTTTATTTTACTCATTTTTTTATAGTATCTCTTGACCTCACTCTCAAATGATCTGCACAGAGTCTGACTTTTATAAGAATTTTCGCAATTCCTTTTAATTGATTGGATTTTATTGGATTTTATTCTATAGGAATTTTTTTCCTTTAGGAAATTTAATTACAAAACGCATTGTAATGAGGAGGCAAGAGTGCCCTGCATGAACCCTTACAGCTTAAAATGCACTTACATTTTCAGATGCAGAAACCTAAATAACATAAGCAAAAGAGAGAAGAAAGAAGGAGAGAGAGAGAGAGAGAGAGAGAGAGAAAAGAAATACATTTTTTTGTTGGGGGGTTTGTAAGGGCCACTTAAGAAAAGTATGAGTAAAATATTTTTATCTCTACAAACATTTTCAATTTCAGTGATCGAAATAACATAAGAATACATATAAAATTAAAAATTTTATTTAATCAGTACATTTGTCCTTATATGGGAAATTTATATGAAGCTATCCAAGAATTTTGGGGTAGTAGGATATTACTAGGAGTAGGAGTAAGATATTACTTTTTTCTGATAGCATTTTCAATTTCAGTGACCCAATGAACCTACGAATATACATAAAATTAAAAGTTTTATTTAATCAGTATATTGCCCCCCATTGGGGGTTTATAAGGAGCAATTGGGGTGATTGGGGGAAGTAGGAGAAAGTTATTATTTTTTCTGCTAGCATTTTCAATTTCAGTGACTTAAAAAAACAACGAATATACATAAAATTAAAAGTTTTATTTAATCAGTATTTTTGCCCCCCTGGGGGGTTTATAAGGAGTTATTGGGGTACTTGGGGGAAATAGGACTAAGATATTATTTATGTCTTAGCATTTTCAAGTTTTACTGACCCAAAGAACCTAAGAATAGACATAAAATTAAAATATTTATCGAAGGCAGAATATATTCCCACTTTAAGGATTTAGGGGGTTTTTGGGGGTGTTTAAGGACGCTCTGGCCAATGAATTCCCCAAAAAATACATATACTGGTTATTAGAGGAAAGTCTCAGGAATCGAATGGTATGGGCCATCTAGTCGATAGTCGTGCATAATTTTGAGATATAAAGGTCTAAAGATAAGTAAAAATTACATTAGTCTTATGGGAAAAATTCAGGAAGTTGATTATTTTTACCATCAAATCGCGAATTCCCGAATGCAGATAGTGATAAATTGAAAGTTCAAAGCTTAAAGAATTTATTGGTACTTTCCAAATATGAGGTATACGTGGGAAATTTCGGGTAATTAAACGAAGAAAATTTTATAACGCAGTTTTAGCAGCAAGGACGCCATATTGTTTGTTTATTATACAAAGCGCGCGCACTAAGGTTATAGCAAATAAAAACACAAATTTAATATTATTCTTTAATTCGTAATTTCATATTTATTAATTAAGTAATAATTTGTTATTTTAAAATAAATTTTTTTCATAAAATAATTTGTAAACTGCATTTAATATAAAATATTTATATTTATTTGATAAATATATACACGGAAGTTTAAATTGGAGTTTTGAATTTGTTCTTTTGCAGAAGTACTGCGTGATTAAAAAGTAATAACACATTAAATGTAGATTAGTAAAATTAAGAGATATTTACCATTAAATTTGTAAATATTATTTAAAAAATTAATTTTTTGAATTTATAAAGTATTATTTATATCATTTAAATAGTTAAATAAGTATTATATTTTTTATCACTCAACGACTTGGGATTCAAGGCCAGAGCGTCGTTAAAGTCTAAGCAGGACTAATTTAAACTTTCTTTTTATCAGTTTTGATTTGAACACCTCAAAATCCATGCTGCGAGCGTGATATAACCATCTTTGAGTAATTTTGTTTTATTTCTCAGCTTTTTTGAGTTTATATTGAAAAATCGACATTTTAGATGGGTTTTTTGGCCATAGGGCAAAATTTTGAGTGGTAAACGGAAATTCTGACTTCAGATTCGTTTTTAGCACACCAAAATACGCCAGAAAAACCTAATCAGAATAAAAGTTCAGAACTTTTTTTTTTGTGGGGCTGTGTTTTTTAAGTAAAATTAGGTTAAAATTGATTTAAAATAGTTATTGTTAAAATAAATTTTTTTTGTTGCTAAGGCTAAAATATTATAAATGCAATATACTCCAGTCAAATCGCGGTTTTGGTGGTATTGTTTTCGGCCGCTACCAGATTTGGTCTACTACAAATTTTTTGGGTCGCTGCACACGAAAATCGGGGTCTTTTCTAAGCGCAACTGGGGCTTGAACCTTAAATTAGCCAAAACTACCCCTTAAGTTTATTGGTATTTTTGCAACTTTCGCTCTATCCCTTCAAAAATCGACCTAATAGGGTATTTGGGTCGCTGATCACAAAAATTGATGTCTTTTCAATTAAAACTTAACTTTTTATCCTTAAATTAGCCAAAATTACCCCTAAAAGGGGTATTTTTGCCGCTTTCACTGTAGCCCTCCTAGATTTGGTCTAATAAGGGTTTTTCGGGACGCTGATTACGAGTATTGAATTTATAACTATGAAAAATTACCCCTTCACCCTTAAATTGGCTAAAACTACCACTAAAAGGGGTTTTTTGGCTACTTTTGATCTATACCTCCAAGATCCAACCTAGTAGGGTTTTTTGGGTCGCTGATCACGAGAATCAATGTCTTTTCAATTACAACTTTACTCTTCATCCTTAAATTAACCAAAATTACTTTTTTCCACTTTCACTGTAGCCCTCCAAGATTTGGTCTTATAAGGGTTTTTGGGGTCGCTGATCACGAATATTAAAGTTATAGCTATGAAAAATTACCACTTCACCCTTAAATTGGCCAAAACTACCCATAAAAGGGGTGTTTTCTCTACTTTTGCTCTAGCCTTCCAAGATTTGGCCTTAAAGGGTTTTTTAGGTCGCTGATCACGAAAATGATTTTTTGTTAAAGAATTTAAATCTTCATACGTTCTCTCCATAATATTATCTTCGTTTTTATCGATGGTTACGTTTGGCTCTAAAATGGAAGTATCTTATTCCTCAAATGCGTTTTCTGAATTTATGTCAGAGTTATGTTCACAATTTTTGCAGCTCTTACCTCTGCATGATTTGCAGAATACACTGCATACCTCAAAATAACCCTTCAAAGGCTGTTTATTTTGATCAGCGACCTATAAAACCCTATAAGACCAAATCTTAGAAGGCTAGAACGAATAGCGCCCCTTTTAGGAGTAGTTTTGGCTAATTTAAGGGTGAAGAGTTAAGTTTTAATTGAAAAGACGTCCATTATTGTGTTTTCACTACTTTCGTTCTAGCCCTTCAAGATTTGGTGTAATAGGGTTTTTTGGGTCGCTGATCACAAATATCGATGTCTATTCAATTAAAATGTAACTCTTCAGCCTTATATTAGCCAAAACAAGTCCTAAAAGCGGCGCTTTCGCTATATTCGTCCTAGCCATCTAAGATTTGGTCTAATAGGTTTTTTAGGTCGGTGCTCACAATAAATAGCCCATGAAGGGTTATTTCATAGCATGCAGTGTATTCTGCAAATTGTGCAGCTGCAAAAATTGTGAACATAATTCTGACATAAATTCAGAAAACACATGTCAGGAATGAGATACTTCAATTTTAGAGCCAAACGTCAGAATCGATGAAAACGAAGATAGTATTATGGAGAGAACGTATGAAGATTTAGATTCTTCAATTTTCGAGCCAAATATTATTGTTGACTGTATTGATGACAATAGCTATGGAGGATACAACTATAATATGGAGGATCAACTCAAGTTCACTCAGTCCAGAGTATGGAGTATGATTGATCGTATGTATTGTATAAAGTTTAAAAAATGTCTTAAAAATTATTTTTTTTTGTATGTTTTTGTACTTTTTTAAGAAGAATATGTAATGTTTAAAAAAGAATAAAAAATCTTATTACTTAAAAATGTATGATTCATTTATACCTTTCAAACCTTTTAGGAGTAGTTTTTGCAAATTTAAGGGTGAAGACCTAATTTTTAATTGAAAAAAACGTGATTTTCGTGATCAGTGACCTAAAAAACCTTTAAGACCAAATCTTGGAGGGATAGAGCGAAAGTTGCGAAAACGCCCCTTTTAGGGGTAGTTTTGGTCAATTTAAGGGTAAAGGGGTAATTTTTCATAATTATAACTTCAATATTCGTGATCAGCGACCTTAAAAACCCTTATTAGACCAAATCTTGGAGGGCTACAGCAAGAGTTGAAAAAACACCCCTTTTAGGGGTAGTTTTGGCTAATTTAAGGGTCAAACCCCAATTGCACATAGAAACGGCCCCGATTTTCGTGTTCAGCGACCCAAAAAACCTATAGTAGACCAAACCTGGTGGCGGCCACAAACAATACCCCCCCCCCCCCCCGTGATTTGACTGGAGTAATATTTTTACAATTACGAGTACACATTTCGCGAAGACCGAACTGTTTAAAACTGTTTAAAAAAACAAAAAAAAAACTTTGCATTGATTCTGGATTTTCGGCTCTTTTAAAAGCATTATGCATGCATTCTATATATATTAACATGAAGTAATCGAAAAAATTGATTATTTTTAATATTATTCAGCACTCATTTATGAAGAGCTGTATGGACGAAAATACATGAAAGTTGTTTCAAATTAATCTTTAAAGAAATATCCTTATCCGATTTTTTTATTTTTAAAAAATATTCAATAGATTTTGAGATATCAATCTCAGAAGTTAGTGGTCGAAAACATTAAAAAATTTAATTTTTTTTTACTAAAACTGATTTTTCTCAGAATCTAAGGGGTTTTTCGAAATAAACTTTAGTGCATATTATTTCTTGGAAAAAATGCTATCGATTTGATCTCTTTATTTTTTTTAATTTGAGTTCTCAGTTTAGAGTTACAACGGTTTGAAGCTTAGTAGTTTAAATTTAAAAACTCAAAAAGTTGTCATTTTCGCCACTTGATAACTTAAAATGGATTGTATCAAAATGTAAAAACCCAGTTGCATTCTATTTAGTAAAAGATTTTCTAAAGGAACTTTGTTTAGTTTTTTATTTAATGCATTCATTGAAGAGAAATAGCAAAAAAACTATTTAGAACCATTTTTTTTTTTTTTTTATTTTCTCATAACTAGGACTGCCGACATCTAAAAAATTTTTTGTTTTTATTTTTTCATAACTAGGACTGCCGACATCTAAAAATTTATTTATTTTTTTTATTTTCCCATAACTAGGACTGCCGACATCTAAAAAATTTTTTTTTTTATTTTTTCATAACTAGGACTGCCGACATCTTAAAAAAATTTTTTTTTTATTTTTTTATAACTAGGACTGCCGACATCTAAAAAATTTTTTGTTTTTATTTTTTCATAACTAGGACTGCCGACATCTAAAAAATTTTTTGTTTTTATTTTCTCATAACTAGGACTGCCGACATCCAAATTATTTATTTTTTATTTTTTAGACTTCAAATCTTTTTATGTAATGTTAACATTGAAATATTTCAATGCAATCATTGCATAAAAATATTTGAAATTCCAACTTTTCTATAAAAAAGGAGACTACCGTATAGGAGCCAATTTTCGAACGTATTGAATTTCGATCAAATACACATAAATTAGCGTTTATATAAAAAAGTATGCATCATTTATCTAAAACCGATCTTTATTATGAAACTATAAACCCTAAAGAACTGATTTTTACCTTACCGATGTTAAAAAACAATTTAAATTAATAAAAAAAATAAGAAAAATGCTCTCTTGTACAACCTTACGAGATTTTTCTCATCGTTTTCACCAAATCTCGTGTGTTATTAAAATCGAGTTTTAGGGATACCTATTCTATGCCGAACACTAAAAATGCTTTTAATTACGCTGTGAAGCTTTAATAAATAAAGGAAAAGGGTTATATTCACTTATTTATTGCAAAATTATTTTAAATAGGTATATCGATAATCGATTCCAAACTTTTTTACACAAAACAGGTTTTCGATAATTTCAATAATATTACACATTTTTTTTTATTTAAACGATATTTTTTAATTATAATACATTATATTTGTCATAATTACATTTTTCATACTTTATTTTACACCAATTGACAAAATATTTACTAAATTTTCACATAAAAACACAATTTTAAGTATTTATATACCTAATATCACTTTGATTAAAACACCACAAACTTGCAATAAACGCTTCGATTTTTATAAAAAATACGTAGAAACACTTTAAAATTGGAAAATATCTTTATTTTAATATTAAAAATGTATAAAAATTATATTCTAACACTTGTTTCATAAAATTAATGCTTTTTTTACTTTTAAATACACAAATAAATAAAGAGGTAAACAAATGCGTCTTGTTTATAAAAATGTCGCGCGCGAACCTTTTTGAAATGGCGGGTTGCGTAAACAGGGGGTCTATTTTGTTTCCTTGAGTTTTTAGATTCAAGCACAGATGAAGTAATAGAAGAAGAATGTGATGATTGCCGAATTATTGCTTTAAATTACGTGGGTAAACAACTTTGGTGTACTGATTGCAAAGAGTGTTTATCATTTGAAAATATTGAAAAAGAACAACGCCAAGGTTTGGGGTCTATTTTAACTATAAGATGCCATAAATGTTTGTTACTTAATATTATAGACACTAGTCATCGTCATAAAGGTCCAAAACAGTATAAGCGTTTTGACTTAAACACAAAAGTTGTCATTGGTAGGTTTATAAATAAAGTTTATTAAACATATGGTTAATAATTTGTCACAAATTTTTCATTGCAGGTTGTGTACACAGTGGAATTGGCTTCAAGCACTTAAATAAAATGTTAGCATGCATGAATATTCCTCCAATCGATTGGAGTACATATAAAAAATATGAAGATGAAGTAGGATCAGCCGCTGAAATCACTGCTAAAAAAAGTTGTGAAGATGCTGCTGAGATTGAAAGAAAATTAACTGTTGAAAATGCCAAATCTTTATCAAATTTATTGTAATTATCTACTTATTTAAATTTTTGAATTTTAACATTTATTTACAAAACATGATCAAATTCAAAATTTATTTAATTTATAAATCAAATCATTGCTAAGTTTATGTATAGTAAAAATCTGTAACTATTTTTTTATTTTAAGATTATAAATAAGAGTTGTAGTTTTTATATTTATATATAATTTTTTGAATTTTACCTAACGTAATCAAGTTATTAAGATTTTTTTTATAGTTTCAAATTTAATTGTATAATTAAAAAATAATTTTTTACTTAAGATGTGATATTTATACTACAATTAATAAAATTATGTCAAAATTAACTCATCTAAGGAAATTGTTGTTAAAATTATTATTGATTTTTTTGTAGAGCAGAAGAATATCAATCTGGATTTATTATACCAAAAAAGCTCTCTGATGATATAGATAAAACTTATAATACCTCTGAAGTTATATCGTTTGAAGATGTTGTAAGACTTTTAATTGCTTATGATATGGGATGGACGACTCGAGGAAATGGCAAAAACTATGATAGTTTAGGAGGTTACGGTGCTATCATAGGAAAACTTAGCAACTTAGTATTAGACTACGGTGTTCTATGTAGAAAGTGCAGCAAATGTGACAAAGGTGATCCTCCAGCTAATCATAAATGTCCTCTTAATTTTTATGGGTCAGCAAAGGCTATGGAACCATATCTTGCAAATAAATAAGTTAATGAAAGTGAAATATTAAAATCAAAAAACTTGGAAGTTGGTGTAATGATAACTGACAATGATTCATCTACTTTCGCAGCATGTAGAGATAATAGTTCACACCCATTTATAAAACTTTCAGATAGTAATCATACTTCCAGAGGTGTTAAAAGTAAATTAATTAAAAATGAAAACCATCAAGAAATAACGAGAGAAGCTATTACATATTTGCATACTTGTTTTTCATATGCTATAGCTCAAAACAAAGGTGATAGTAAAGGTCTAGCCAGGGCAATTGAAGCCATTCCATATCATGCATTTAATGATCATGAAAAATGTGGTGATTGGTGTGGTTATGTAAGAGACAAAGAAAATTATGATCATTCAACAATACCTGGAGGTTTTCATGATCCTAAATTATTTTTAGAATTAAAAAATATGTTTGATAAACTTGCTGCTAATGCATCCAAAATTGCTCCTGGAGCAAGCACTAATATTTCTGAAAATCTTAATGCTTGTGCAACAAGTAAAGCTCCAAAATCAAGATGCTATAGTAAAACGAATTCTCTGAAGTACAGATATTCTTTTGCAGTGGCCGAAAAAAATTAGGAATGAAATATTTAGACTTATTACACAGAAATTTGCTATTAAAAACTAGCTTACATACAGAAATATATATTCTTAGAAATATGAAAATTTTGGAACGTCGAAGAAAAGCTATGAGATCTTATGAGTTTAAAAAAAGAAGAATGCAATTAAGAAAAGAGCGTGCAGCTTTACGTCATAGAAGAGAAGCTTTTGAAGGTTTAACATTTGAATCTAATTCCTCTCTTCTAACAGATGATAATTTACCAGCAACTGAAACTAGCTTAAGCCTACTTGAAAATGAAAGTTTCATAAATGAAATAAATCCAATTATATTTTTGGACCTAGAAACTTCAAGTCTAGAAATGAAATGTTGTATTCTACAAATTGGAGCAATTTGTGGATCAAAGAAATTTACCAAATATGTAACTCCATCAAAATACATAACTGAAGGAGCGAGTAAAACTCATGGTTTAAGAAAATCAGGAGCAGATTTATTCTTACATGGGCATAAAGTTGATTCAGTTCCTTTGAGAATAGCTATTGGAGATTTACTAATGTGGTTAAAATCATTTGACAAAAAAGTATACATTGCAATTCATAATTTAACATTCGATGGCCCAAGACTTTACATAGCTTTTTCTCATTGTAATATGATTGAGGAATTCCAAAAATATATTACTGGATTTATTGATACTTTAGGAGTGATTCGAAGCATCTTTGAACGGAAAGGAAAGAATCAAAATACTCTAACTGGACTTGCCAATTGGTTGAATATAAAATTTCCTAACGCTCATGATGCAGGTTGTGATGTACTTATGCTTCAAAAAATTATTCATAAACTTCAAATAAATTATAGCATGTTACTACCATATGCTAAACAGTATAATCATATGATAGCCACATGGAAAGAAAATATTTTAATCAATATAAATTAATCAAACATACAATATTTTTAATTGTGTATGTAAAGATATTAAATTTAAATTAGCCAAAGCTAATATAAGTGTTGATTATTTATGTAGATTATATAGATCATCTGTTCAAAAAAGAGATAGCATTTATAAACTTCTTAGCAAAAAAGTAAATGGTAAAGTTCTAGTTACTAAACATAATCCTACTATAGACAAAATTTGTATATGGTTAGAAAACAATACAATGGAAATAAATGATTAAAAAAAAAAAATAATAATTTTATAATAGAATAAAAAATAATTATTGTTATTATATATATTAAATAATAAATATTATTTTATGTGTAATTTTAAGGATATTTACTTTTATTACGTAAAACGTATAAGGATTAATAATATTAATTACAAAATAATAAAAATTATATTCATTAAAAAATGTTTAATTATTTTTATTTCCTTTTTAGTAAATCCAGGTAAATCTCTATATTGATCTTCAATCTGATTTTTTTAAATTTACCCTGATCTTATGCACAAAAACTCCCAAAGTAAAAGTATAATTAACTTAATTGATTCACTATATATTTAAACTTTTTTATTGAAACTATATTTAAACTTTTTTTGTTAATCATATTTCAAAAAGTAACACAAAAAATTAAAATTTATAATCCTAATTGGCTTAACTTCAACTCCAAAAATAATTATAACCTAAAAATTCCATATTTTCTTTATGTGTTTTGGGTTTATTTTATAAAGACTAATAAAATTTTCAAATCGAATAAATTTCATTATTAATTATATATTATTTATTTTTTTAATAAAATTTGAATTTACGATTTTTATTAATTAATAAATATAGGACAGTATTTGTTGAATTAAAACATTAAAATTGTAATACACAATTTAAATATACAACATAAAGCAAATATGCGACGTTGTCACGTTTTTTCTATGATTCTATGATTTTTAATTGTTATTAAATAAATAAAGATTTTGCAAAAATAAAGTAGTAAGTTAGCAATTTTATGACTAAAAATTATTTATGAGGGATTAAAGTTTGTATAAAAAACAATTTTTTTAAAATGTTGATTCTGGAAGGTAGTTAATTTTTATTATAATGAAACGACCATTTCTTCCATAAGAATCAATGTTAAACTAAAAATTTAAATAATTAATAACTATTAATTTAAGTAGTAAAAACATCTAAAATTTGTTTTATCGGGTTCTATTTAAGTTTATCTTTCATTTAAAAAAAAAATTACAACTTTCTTGATTACTTTGCTATTATATTGTTTTTCTTTTATTTTAAAATTCGTTAATAGGTTTATAATTAATTAATTTATCGGCTTAAAAATAAAAAAAAATAAAGTCACTTAGACCCATAAGGGCCTGTTTTGTCCAGTAGTACCTTATTGGCCCAAAAGTATCAAATTAGCCCAAAAGTGTCAATAACTAAGAAAATGGAAAATTTTATTATACCCCATAAGGTTCGCTTACACCCACAAGGTCCGGTTTTGCCCAATAGTACCATATTGTAGTCAGAATGGCCCAAAAGTGTCAGAGTGGCCCAAAAGTGTCAGATTGGCCCAAAAGTGTCAGAATGGCTCAAAAGTGTCAGAGTGGCCAAATAGTATCAGAGTAACCCAAAAGTGTCAGAGTGGCCCAAAAGTGTCAGACTGGCCCAAAAGTACCATATTGCGTGGCCTAAAAGTGTCAAACTGGCCCAAAAGTACCATATTGTGTGGCCCAAAAGTGTCAGATTGGCCCAAAAGTGTCAGACTGTCCCAAAAGTACCATATTGCGTGGCCTAAAAGTGTCAGACTGGCCCAAAAGTACCATTTTGTGTGGCCCAAAAGTGTCAGATTGGCCCAAAAGTGTCAGAATGGCCCGAAGGTGTCATTCGACAGCGGCGGCAGAGCGGTTATAACTTTATAATATATAGAGATATACATAAGAGTTCTCTCTTAGGAATTCTCAAGAGCAATTATCTTAGGAATTTTTTACTGGTGACGAGAAATAAAAAATAAAACTTATTGTCAAGCTCATCCCACTTTACTGTCTTCCCTGAAACTTGTTTGACTAATCTTTCTGAAGCTTTAATTCTTACGAGCTAACGTCTGACCATCTCTAATTATTTCTGTCTTAGCATTTACTCAAATTAATGTTACTAAATCTTTTTTTATATTTTATATATATTCATATTTCCCCGATCACAGATGATACTCCTGTAACATATGATCAACAAAAAATATTATGGATTATTTTCAAAAACTAATGCTTTTTTGAAGCGTTAATAAGATAGCAAATCCCGTAAGCAGGGGAGAATTCTATTCCAGTAATTTGAATATTTTACTTAGAATGAGTAGAGTCCCCAGTCAGTGGGGTCCAGGTCTATTCGTGGGCCTCGGGTGGGTTTGTCTCACTTATAAGGTTTGAATAGAGGTAAGAGGAATGGAGATTCTTTTATTCTTACCAGTCTATACATAACTAAGTCAGTACTTGCTGAATTAGCCATCCAGTCCAGTTTTCTCGTGTACAGGGTAATATGCTCATGCCTGCATGTTCCGAATATGTAGCGAATACAAGAATTAGAAAGTCTCTGCAGCTAAGTGATTAGTTCGCTAGATGATGTTAGTGTGAATTACGTTGCAATAATCTAAATGAGGAACATCACAAGTGATTCTACGTTTCTTTTGTGTAGTAGGTGAAAGGTAAAAGGTCTGATGTTTTTAAGACAATATAAAACTCTATTCACTTTATTAGTTATTTGGAGAACTCGAGGTTTTCATGAAGTAGTAATATACCAAGACTAATCACTTCATCAACAAACGGAGCATTATCTCAAAGTGACCAGCTTATTTTCTTTACCTATTTGTATATCAAAAATGCTATTCAGTTTTTGATAATGGTACTGGTATTTTTTTATTTTGGATTTTTTCTAGGATAATGGAAAAATTCCTTTTAGCAATGAGGCATTTAACAGTTTAGTGAGATGGGAAGCAATAGTTGGTAGTGCTTTTACTACTATGCTTAGAGGAATTCCATCGTCACCTTTTGCTTGTGAATTAAAATGTGAGACAGTTAATATGACGTCATTTTCAGGTACACATCTATTGAGTCAAGAGGGTCTTCATCGGGGGATATCGATAACTTAGAGAAATGCGAGTTCAACTCTTCTGCTAAAAAACCATGAAGAGCATCATTGGCTTTAGGAATCAGCCCCAGGGTTTTCAATTCTTTCCAAAATTTACCTTTTTTGTCTAGAGTGTTGCATATGCGATTGTGCATGTACGCATGACGAACTACCTCAGATTTTTTCTCATACGAATTGGCTAAAACTAGGAATTCATTAACCCTGCGGCACCCGCGTGGTATACGAAAATCCGAGCACTCGCGCGGGCTACAGCTGTATCCCACTGCAATTTTTTTTTTTTTGCAATACTATATGTAATATTTTTTACCTCTATATATTTTTTTATATTCATTGCAATATTAGATATGACATAGTATATATAATAACTTATTTTTTTTAATTTAAAATTGTAAAATTTATTATTAAAAAATTTTGTATTTTAACAAATTTGTTAACTTAAAAATGTTGCTAACTTTGGGAAGGAAATACTCAATTTTTTTTCAAGGTATGAATAATAAAAAGTGTTTTTATTTAGAAGAATATTTATTCAAAAATACATTGAGTATAATATTTCGACCGTAAATTGAAAATTTATATCTTATAAGCATGAAAAACAAAAAAATTACCTAATTTACATAAATTGAAATTTGAAGTCAAATGCTGTTCATCATTTTATTTACCATTTACAAGAAAGGCACTTAATTCTAAAATGTTCTTGACACACTTTTTGACCACAGTAGTTACAGCATTTCCTGGTTGATCGGTCACGTGATCGTCCACATAGGTAGCACCGGCCCACTTTGTTGTCTTGTGTGATACGTACTCGAGGAACTTCGATCCCCAAGATTCTTCTCGCTCTTTCTTTCAAATCTACTGGAAGAACTGGTGATTCTAAACGTTTTCTTATCTGTGGTTGAATTAGATCCCAAGCAAGGTTTTCAAGAAATTTTCGCCTTTTTATGATTGGATCTGAACAATGGTTGAACGCATAAATGCGCGAAGCATTTATTCCAGATATGTTTATAAGATCATAAAAGAGAACCATTGGCCAGCGTTTAGTGTTCCTTGAAACATCATATTTATTGCACATCTGATCAACTGAATCCACACCAACTTTTGTTTTATTATAAAAAGAAACAATCTCTGGCTTATCGTCATCATTTATTGCCTGATCAGAATGCATTGTACTTAGCAGAATAACAGCCTTGTTTTTTTTTGTGCAGTAAGATACTAGAGTCTTTTGTTTATGATGTGCGAAAATGGATGAGTGCACCTCACGGTCCTTGTTTGCTTTAAGGTCCTTAGGTATACCTACTCTGTTGGATCTCATTGTTCCAACTAGCGTCAACTTTTTTTCAGTTAACAATTTTTCTGCAAGCGGAATTGAGGTGAACCAATTATCTGTAGTTACATTACGGTTAGTTCCGCTTATTGGTTCGCACATTCTAGTTGTAACGTCCTCTGCTGATGGAGAAACTCGATAAGGGCCTTCAGGTTGTTTTCCGGCGTAAATTTCTAGATTAACCGTATACTTTGTTTTTGCACAGGCTAGTGAAAATATTTTTATGCCGTACTTCCCAGGCTTGCTAGGTATATACATTTTAAAAGGGCATCTGCCACGATATTTTACTAATTGTTCATCGACAGTACAATACTCACTTGGAACAAAATACCTTTGGAAATTGTTCACGACCATTTCAAAAAATTCTCTTACAGGAGCTAGACGATCGATTTCTTTCCTTGTATTCCGGTCCCGGATGTCATCAAACCTGAGACACCTCAACAGAAAATGGAAACGGTTTCGACTCATAGCTAAATAACATAGTTCTACCCCACAACCACGAGAGTTATCCCAGACTACTTTAGAATTTTTTCTGGCACTACCTAAGCTACCTGTTAGAATCAAAATTCCAATTAGAGCAAGGATTTCAGTTTCGTTTGTTTCAAGTGCATCTCGTTCACGTACAAATTTTTCTTTTACAGTAGCAATGTAAATATTTGTACTACTGACAATTAGTCGAATTATTTGAGTATCAAAAAAAAGTTTAAAACAGTCAAGTTCAGATATAGCATTTCTAGCTGCGAGTTTTGAGCCTGGTAAATGTAATACAATATTGCTAGCTCTTGTACGAACATTAAGGGGAGCTACGGGATTTTTCTTCCACTTCATAATATTTTTATCCTTATCTCTGGAAAAGAACAACTGACCAAGAGGAGTGTCATCCTCATCATCTGATTCCATTTCTTGATCATTTTGTGGTTCGAGACAGCCAGCATCTTCATCCTCAAAATGTATTTCTTCTTCAATAAAATCACTCTCCCCATCATCACTATCATTTTCCACTTCGTCCACCTCTTCATCATCGTCAAATTCATTCAGAATATTCAAAACATCTTCGTCGCACAAACGCATACGTTTTGGATTGCTCATAGTACTAAGACTCGCGCGGTCTACAAGTGTAGCCCAGACAACTTTGATCGATTGACAAACAGACTACCGCACTGTGTAACGAGCAAGTGCACACTGAGCGTGCGTGAAAGGCTATAACTCGAAGGTACTGAGAGTCCCCCCCACCCCTGACAACGCACGACGAAAATACAAGGAAAACAAAATGGCTGGGTTACAACTGTAGACCACGCGGGTGCCGCAGGGTTAAAAAGACTACGAGACCCTGTCCTGGTGTAACGTCTGCTAGTTGCGTCTCGTTTTAATTTAAGTAGTCTCAGTTCAGAATTTATCCTGGGAAAGTTTTTTTTACGTACCTTTAATTTCCTTTCAGGGGCTAGTTCATCCATAATACTATGTATGTTGTTCGTCAATTTAGAGAGCCGCACTCAATATTAAAATGATCCTCAGATGTTAAAAAGTCTGACTATCTAAGTTTACTTAAATGTGAATTAAAGTAATGGGCTGTGATTTTAGTAAATGTCCTGTAAACCGTTGTAATATCAGGAGGAGATGAATAAAATATGTCAATAGTCACGAATATAATTTCTTGTCTATCTACTAAGGAACGTAGGTAGTATTCGGTCGTAGGTTTTAGCAGCGTTACAATTGTCAACAAACTAGTGTCCAGTACTATCATTAATTTTTGGACCAAAACTAGTCTCAGTAATGCCCAATAGATGTTATTAGAAAGATATTGACTGAATTCCTAGAGATGTTTTTTCAATGAGGTTGCATTTATAAAACCTACTTTCAAACCATGTAGTTTTGATATAGTTACAGGTATACACTGAGAAAACAAGAACAGTATTTTTTACTATATTTTATAGTAGCGCGGCACCCACGTGTCAATTCATGGAAAAAATAATATAATATATAAGAAATATTACTGCGCGCGCCTTTTTTTTTACTATAAAATATAGTAAAAATTATGTTTGTAAAAATTCCAGTACGCGTATAGGAATTTTTAATACATAGATAAAGTAATTTTTCTCTCTTCTTGTTACCCTCCCTTTTTTAATAAATTTTAGCATACGCGCAGAAACATTTATCCGTACTTCGGTATTTTAAAACAAAACTAATATCATACAAAATAAACACGTATTAATAAAAATAGAATAAATAAATAAAATAAAAAAGTTTAATAAAGGTGTAGATGTGAATTAAATAAAGAAAGTAAAAAGTGAGAATAAAATATCTATTTATTAAACAGGGGGCGTAAGTGAGTAATATCCAAAACATATAGTTTTCAAACTTCCATTCTTACACGCGTAAGCAACTGTGGCCTAGTGGACGAAGTGATAACCCGGCAACTCAAGGGACCCGCGATCAAATCCCCAAACTGACTTAAAAAAAAAAAAAAAAAAAAAATTAAATAAAAAAAAATAATAAATAAATAAAAAATAATAAATATACCACAAAAAAAAAAAAAAAAAATTATTTTTTAATGTTTTTAATTTGCATTAAAAAAATACTGAAATAAAAATTATATTCCTCGTATAGTAAAAATTCTAAATTAATCCAGTAATTATTAATTTATATTATAGTTATATTTCTTTAAAGTACAAGCAATTTTTACTGTATTTAAATAATAAATATTACATTAAACTTAGTAAGGGTGCCCAATTACTAGAAAATACAGTAATTTTTACTAGAACATATAGTAATATTTATATGTTAGTTTTCTCAGTGTAGACATTAATTGTCAATTTTTATGGTTCATAATTTCATAGATAGGGCTTGGTCCAGAATTATTTAGGCTTGCTTTTAGTTGAGCAGTACTATTGAAACCCAGTGACTGAATTATAGTATGTAAGTCAGAAACGGACCTGGCTACATGTGACCTTGTTCTGTCCTCTCATCTAACCAGTAACCTGCCGGTACAGTGCCAGAAAAATATAAAGCCTAAGTTTTTTGTAGCTTTTTTAATCATGATATACCGAACTTAGTCTAAAGAAGAAAAGACTTCGTTGACAAAAATTTTTCTGTCAGGCAATGCACTAGCAACTTTTGGTTTTAAAGATGTTAAATCAATATTTTTTATATTTAAGTAGTTCATTGATATCTTAGTACACATAATTAATTGCACTAAGTTTTAATTTTTTAAGGTAATAAAAACTTAGTCACATGGTCAGAACTATTTATGGTTAGTAGTTTAGGTCGCGCCAGTCTTACTCTGCTGATGTCAGAGTAACTAGGGAAGGGAGTATGGTTTTAAAAACAGATAAGGCAAAGCAGTTTAAATTTATATTCTGGTTAATTTCCATAAAGCCAAGAATAAATACCTCCGTTCTCTCAATCGGCCTATCGTCATGTTGCTGAAAAGGGAGGGCAAAAGAAAAAAGCTGAGTGACAGCAGATTTACCTTCTTTGTTATTAAAGTTGCTGGTACTACAATAGTTCGAGCTAATATAATTATTGTTATTGCTAATGTTATTATTATTGTTAGTACTATATATTCAATTTAGAGTGACTAGATTGTGATTATTATTATTATTAAATTGAACATGAGAGTGATTATTTGAAGCAGTTTTATTAAATTTTGGTTGGTGATAAGGTTGATGGTTATTTGTATGATTATTATTATTAGTAGAATTTGGATTATTGTATTTAAGATGAGTAAAAAGAATTATTAGATCTCTGGATAAAGCTAAGACTATCCGGTTAAAGCTAGCTTTAGCCAAGCCGTGTTGGAGAAAGTCCAATTCTCGACTTTTTTTATTTTTTTGTTCAACATTAACCGGTATCGCTTGAATAAAGCTAACATTAAGTTAACATTATCACTGGCAAACAAGAGATTTGCTCTACTATAGGTTTTTTGGGTCGCTGAACACGAAAATCGGGATCATTTCGTAAAGAAATGGGGGCTTCACCCTTAAATTTGCAAAAACTAACCACAAAAAGATATTTTTTTTAAATATTCGCACTTTGAGCGCTCAGATTTGCACCATACTGGTTTTTTGGGTCGCTAATTAAGAATTTCGACTTCTTTTTCATAAATAATCAATATTTCACCCTTAAAATAGCTAAAACTACCTCTAAAAGGGGTGTTTTTGCTAATTTCGCACTTTAAGCATCCAGAATATGCCCATATAGGTTTTTTGGGTCACTAATCATGAATTTCGACTTCTCTTTCATAAATAATAAATATTTCACCCTTTAAATAACTAAAACTACCCCTTAAAGGGGTGTTTTTGTTATTTTCGCATTTTGAGCGTCCAGGATATGCGCGTATAGGTTTTTGGTTCGCTATTTAAGAATTTGGACTCCTTTTTGTGGTGATATATTAATTATTTATGAAAAAGAAGTCGAAATTCTTGATTAGTGACCCAAAAAACCTATATCGGCATATCCTGGATGCTAAAAGTATGAAAATATCAAAGACACCCCTTTTAGGGGTAGTTTTAACTATTTTAAGGGTGAAATATTCTTTATTTATGAAAAAGAAGTCACAATTCTTGATCAGATTGACCCAAAAAACCCTTATGGTATAAATTTGAGCGCTCAAAATGCGAATATGTAAAAAAACCCCTTTTTGGGGGTAGTTTTTGCAAATTTAAAGGTGAAGCCCTTATTTCTTTACGAAATGACCCCGATTTTCGTGTTCAGCGACCCAAAAAACCTATGTAGTAGAGCAAATCTCGTGCAAGATAGGACTTTTTAGGCTATCTTCTAAATGACGCTGCTATCTTATAATTAAACCAAATACCTTCCGGTTAGTCTCATTTTTTTTGAGTATTTATCACCTTTTGACCCCCGTAAATCGCATTTTTTTATCAGTAATTATCTTACCGTTATAGTCAATAAACCAAATGAAGATATTTGTGCAAAAATGACCAATTTTTAAATTGCTGCAAAAATTGTAATTTTTGACTTAAATGGGTCTTATAAAACTCAAAATTTTTGTGCAAGCTCCTAGTTTTTAAAAGTTTTTTAATCGTTCCTTTTGCTTCAGTTTTTTACGTGATTTAGCTCAATAAAGATGGTATTTAAAATATTAGCGTTTATTATTTATATCTTAAAGCGGAACTCTGACTTTAAATTTTTATATCTCGCAAACAATTGATCGAAAATAAATGAGTAAAGAATTTTTTAAAATTAGGAGCTTGCAAAAAATTTCTGAGATCTATAAAAGCCATTTAAGTCACAAATTACTATTTTTGCAGCAATTTAAAAATTGGTCATTTTTGGCCAAATATGTTCATTTGGTTTACTGACTATAATGGTAAAATAATTACTGATAAAAAATGCGGTTTACGGGGGTCAAATGGTGATAAATACTCAAAAAGTATTAGACTAACCAGAAGGTATTTGGTTTAATTACAAGGTAGCAGCGCCATAGCCTAAAAAGTCCTATCTTATATACATAGCATATAAACCTGCTATAGGGTATAATTTCTAGGACCAGAAGGCCCATTCAGGTAAACTGAGGGTATGAAGGATGTTTTCTCAACTACCACAACCTGTTTTGAAAGTTAGAAGCAAATCGTATTCCCAAACAGTTGGCAATCCCCTTGTTATCTTCAAAAAAACCCCATAAAAAATTTTGGTTTTTTTGAAATTTTGACTGTTTCCGCGGCTCAAATTTACTGTAACCAGGCTCATTTTGAAGGGCTTTGATAGATAAAAAACATATAAATTTTCCAGAGAGATGATTTTTGATATAGCAACATAATTGAATTTTAAAGTAAAATTTTTAATGTTAGTCTTCAGCATTTTTGAATTTAAGGGTTCCTAAAGTAGGCATAATTATTTTTTGACTTTTGTATGTGAAAAAGGTATCAAGCACAAATCTTTCAAGACTATATAGACCTATTTTGGTACCAAAGAACCAGAGATATGAATTTTTGACAGATTTTTGAAAAAAAAAGAGAAAAAAAACACGTTTTTGCCCCCCCTGCCCCATGAAGTGCAGCTAGGAGCAAAATTCCAATTGGAAATTTTTTTGTGTATAAATAATCTGTAAAAGGTTTTTTAGATATTATTCTGGTGCAGATTTTCCACAAACATTCCGGGATGCTCTTTGAGGCCGATCCGATGACCCGACCTGCCCACCATTGCTGTATTGGCAAAGAAAGACTCGTACTTAATCTACGTAATCTGAAATTTTTTGAGATTTTTTTTTCTCCAAATTTTTTGCATTAAAAAGTAAAAAAAAAAGCAATATTTTTTTTCTTCTTGGACGTAGTGCTTGCTTCATTTTTCTATATGAAAGTACTAAAATATCTAGAATTATCGTTTTTTACTCGTTATCTCTAATCCAATACTTAATTTTTCAAAATTTTTTGCATAAAAAATTTTAGTATAGGCCTGGAGCATAAACGTTAAAAATGACCTAAAATGGGTAATTACGCAATATTGGACCACGTTAGGTCAAAACGGACTTCGGATTTGGAATCAGCGATCCCAAAAACTAAAAGTACCGTCGAAAAATTCCATGTACATGCTTTCAAAAAAAATCGCAAATAAAACCATGCTCCAGGCCTATATACTATTTAAAAAACAACATTTTTTTTTTTCTTTTTTTCGATATAGTAACCAATTTTTTTCATGAAAGTATTAATATCTAGAATTATCGTTTTTACTCGAAATGTCTAATTTGATATATATCTTTTTGAAAATTTTTGTCTCAAAATTTTTGCCGCCAAAAAATACAAAAAACACCATTTTTAGGCACGATCGCCCTATGTATGCAATACATAGATGAAATCGTGCCTTATAAGTTTGTCAGGTCAAAAAACGGAAAAGTTTCTAAATTGTCTAATTCGTGGAGAAATTTGGTCCCCAGGTCATTCCGATGCCTCTAAATGCTTATATTGCCTTGGTGTGTGTAGGGATGTATGTTCGAGAAAGTGTATCCTCAAGATCTCAGAACCTACTCGATGAATCAAAAATCTCTTAGACCACATTTTTTGAAACCAGATCTAGTTGCAGGGTTTTCAATTTCAAGTGATTTCATCGAGTCCTTGCAGAGAAATGTCCAAAAAACTGATTTCCGTTACCTAAAAATGACCTAAAAATAGTAAACTTCTGGAACAACTCGATGAATAAAAAATCCCTTAGACCAAATTTTTTTAAATCAGATCTAGTTTCATGGTTTCCAATTTCAAGTGATTTCATCGAGTCCTTGCAGAGAAATGTCCAAAAAACTGATTTCCGTTACCTAAAAATGACCTAAAAATAGTAAACTTCTGGAACAACTCGATGAATAAAAAATCCCTTAGACCAAATTTTTTTAAATCAGATCTAGTTTCATGGATTTCAATTTCAAGTGATTTCATCAAGTCCTTGCAGATAAATGTCCAAAAAACTGATTTCCGATAATACCTAAAAATTAACTAAACTAGGTAATTTTCTAGAACAACTCGTTGAATAAAAAAGAAGCTTGGTTCAAAGCTTGTTTTACAGCATCTAGTTGTGCTTTCTTCAATTCAACTAAGCTTCATTCTGTTGTTGTCAGCTAATCACAAAAATACTGATTCCTGGTGCCAAAAAATGAACTTAAAAACCCTAAAAAAAAGCAAATATCAGTAATAACTAGAGAAATAAAAATAAAATTTAGTACATATACACACTTAAAATATTACTTGAAAGGATAACTTAACAAATGTATTTGGAAACATCATTTTAATCATCACTTGTATAATATGTATTGCCATAAACACAATTCTAATGCTGAAAAATAAAAACAAAGAAATTACGTTCTTTACATAAATTAAAAAAAAATATTAAAACTTTTTATACTTATCTGAATCAAACTTTCGTTTATTTAACTATATCAACCCAAAGAATTAAAAATATATCTGAAAAAAATAATAACAAATTTATAAACACATAGCCATTAACCTAGCGCAGTCGACTAGCAGACTAACCCTGGACTAACCTAACTATACTACTTAAAGTCTTCTAGTTTAAATTTAAGCGCGTAATTTAAAACAACTTTTTAAACTTTTTTTACTATTTTTTTAAAAACGTGGATAAAAATAATAAATAATCTTATATAAATTTGTAAATTTATATTATTTTTAATTATTATTTTTATGCAAAATTTTTAAAAAGATGATACAGTAAGTTCTATTAAATTAATTACTCAAATTTAAACTAATACTTGTTTTTCAGCAGTATTGACTTTTAATTACCTTACAATAAGCATACATTGCTGTTAATAAATTTGTTATTATCTTTTCTCAGATAAAAATTAATATATTAAGGCACGCAGGTAGAATTTGATTTAGGTAATTAAAAAAATGTTAATATATTCTTTTTAAAGAATATGGGAAATTAAAATTATACTTTGATTTTTTTCAGAATTAAGAAAGATTAATATGTATTTGAAGATTCAGATATTTTAATCAAATTTAGAAACTTAAATTTTATATTTTCTCAGCATACTTTAGTAAATTATTATATAAGAATCTTTAGCAAACGATCTTGTTATGGTGAAAAAGAAATTAAAATAATCTAAACCCTATTATTTTTATTAATGCAGATAAAAACTTTTATTTAAATAATTATTTATGAATACTGTAAATAATAAATAATAGTTTTCAATTTATGAGAATGTGGATTCCATCAATGTTCATATCAATAAATTTTAAAAATTTGATCCATACTCAATAAATTTGATCGTGCCTGAAATAAAAAAGCCTTAGCTTTTTTATAATTCTTTGCGATTTTTTTTTCTTTTTTTAATAAACCTACTTTTCATCCCTTGTTTAACAAATAGCTATTTCATTATACGCTGCAAAAAAGAACTACATTCTTACTTTCGGGCGATCTTTTTTTCGCTATTAATGAAAAACTATGTGTTTAACACGGGAAAAAATTTAGGAATTTTCGCTTTCAATGCTGTCTGCATTAAAATAATCATAAAACTGCATTGAAAGCCAAATCCTATTTTTTTCCTTTGTTGAACAAATAGATATTTTTTTAAATTTTATGTTAAATACTGATTATGGTTATATGCAAGCATATTGACATCAACGTATGTTGCTTACATTATATGCATGCAAACTGACCGCAAGGCCTGTAGTCAATATGCTATCAAACTCTGCGAGTGCGCTTATTCCTTAACAGCATACGCTGTGTACAATTTGAAGTCATACTGACCTCAAGCTTGAACTGCAGAACTTGACAACATACTAAAGTCAGAAACGGCTACATCTTGAGGTCATACTGTACTAAATCATGAGAAATTTATAGCATATTATGTACGCAGTTTGTAGTCAGTATGTCTGAATTTGGTTAATAATTAAATTTTTTAACATACAATTAGTCAATTAACTGTAATTTTATTTATTTTACATTAAAATATAATTTAATAAATTTTATAAAATTTTTAAATAAAATTTATATAGTTAAATTATAATATAAATTATTTGTTTTTATTGGACAAAATTTGTAAATAAATATTTGCATTTGAATAAATTTTTTAATTTACAATTCAATAAAAAAAAAAACAATTAATTAATATGAATTGAAAAAAATTAAAATAGTATTTATTCCCGTATCGAAATAGTCGATCGACTTTCCGATCGACTTTCCGATCGGATTTCCGATCGGAATTTTCGCCGATCGAGTTTCCGATCAAAAAATTTCGATCGAAACTCCGATCAAAAATCAAAATTCCGATCGACTTTCCGATCAAAAAATTTCGATCGAAAATGCGATCAAAAATCAAAAATTCCGATCGACTTTCCGATCAAAAAATTCCGATCGAAAATCCGATCCAAAATCTAAATTCCGATCGACTTTCCGATCAAAAAATTTCGATAGAAATTCTGATCAAAAATTACAATTCCGATCGAGTTTCCGATAAAAAAATTTTTTACAAACATCTCTATGATTATCAGGTGGTTTATAAAACTCCAAATTAGTGTTTGGGAAATTAATAACCACCAACATAAATAATTGGAGTATTATAATATAATACAAATTAATATACTATTTCAAGTAATTTATATAAATAAAAAAAAAGTTTATATTATAATAAAATACTCCAAAATAATATAGTCAGGGGTATAGTGTAAAAAAAGGTTAAAACTCAAACTGAAGGGTGAAATTGGCCATTTTTAACCCATTCCAACCCTTGGATAAACATTTTTCAAAAAAGACTTAGTTTTTAATTTTCAAAGGGTCTAATCGGTTTTCGTGGGCGCTGATCTCATTAATTATGTCTTAAATTATATTCAACGGGTTCAAAGGTGTGAATTTGGCCATTTGCACCCCAAATACCCCAAAATATACATAAACCTAAATATGACATTATTTTTAAATTCAATTAAATAATTAGGTTTTTTAGGTCGCAAATTTCAAAAATAATGTAAAAAATTAAATTCAACAGGTTCTGAAGGATGAAATTGGCCATTTATAACCCTTTCCAACCCTTGGAAAAAATTTTCCCAAAATCACTTAGATTTTAATATTCAAAGGGTATAATCGGTTTTCGTGGGCGCTGATCTCGTTAATTATGTCTTAAATTATTTTCAACGGGTTCAAAGGTTTGAATTTGTCCATTTACACCCCAAATACCCCAAAATATACATAAATCTAAAAAAGACATTATTTTCAGATATTAAATTCAATTAAGAAATTAGGTTTTTTAGGTCGAAAATTTCAAAAACAATGTAAATAATTACATTTAACAGGCTCTGAAGGGTGAAATTAGCCATTTTAACCCTTTCCAAATCTTGATAATTAAATTTTAAAATTTGAAATGATGGCTCAGAAATCAGAAAAAAAGTTGCTCTATTTAAAAGTATGTCGAAGTTATGTATAACAAAAAAGTCACAAAACCAGCCTTAAACTAACCTAACCTAAGACGACAGTAGCGTAACCTAAGGAAGTAGGCATTTATAAAAAAATAACACGTCAAGCCTTACAATAGCGTAACCTAAGGAAGTAGGTTATAATAAAAAACGACACATCAAGCCTTACAGTAGCGTAACCTAAGGAAGTAGGCTATAATAAAAAAAGACACGTCAAGCCTTACAGTGGCGTAACCTAAGGAAGTAGGCTGTTATAAAATAACGACATGTCAAGCCTTACAGCAGCGAAACCTAAGGAAGTAGGCTATAATAAAAAACGACACGTCAAGCCTTACACTAACGTAACCTAAGGAAATAGGCTATAATAAAAAAACGACACGTCAAACCTTACACTAGAGTAACCTAAGGAAGTAGGCAATAATAAAAAACGACACGTCAAGCCTTACACTAACGTAACCTAAGGAAGTAGGCATTTATAAAAAAATAACACGTCAAGCCTTACAATAGCGTAACCTAAGGAAGTAGGTTATAATAAAAAACGACACGTCAAGCCTTACAGTAGCGTAACCTAAGGAAGTAGGCTATAATAAAAAAAGACACGTCAAGCCTTACAGTGGCGTAACCTAAGGAAGTAGGCTGTTATAAAATAACGACATGTCAAGCCTTACAGCAGCGAAACCTAAGGAAGTAGGCTATAATAAAAAACGACACGTCAAGCCTTACACTAACGTAACCTAAGGAAATAGGCTATAATAAAAAAACAGACACGTCAAGCCTTACACTAGCCTAACCTAAGAAAATAGGCTATAATAAAAAAACGACACGTCAAGCCTTTCAGTAGCGTAACCTAAGGAAGTAGGCATTTATAAAAAAATAACAAGTCAAGCCTTACAATAGCGTAACCTAAGGAAGTAGGCTATAATAAAAAACGACACGTCAAGCCTTACAGTAGCGTAACCTAAGGAAGTAGGCTATAATAAAATAACGACACGTCAAGCCTTACAGTAGCTTAACCTAAGGAAAAACGCTATTATAAAATAACGACATTTCAAGCCTTACACTAGCGTAACCTAAGGAAGTAGACTATAATAAAATTAGGACACGTCAAGCCTTACAGTAGCTTAACCCAAGGAAATAGGCTATAATAAAATATCGACACCTCAAACCTTACACTAGCGTAACCTAAGGAAGTAGGCTATATTAAAAAAACGACATATCAAGCCTTACACTAGCGTAACCTAAGGAAGTAGGCTATATTAAAAAAACGACATATCAAGCCTTTCACTAGCGTAATCTAAGGAAGTAGGCATTTATAAAAAAAAAACACGTCAAGCCTTACACTACCCTAACCTAAGAAAATAGGCTATAATAAAAAAACGACACGTCAAGCCTTTCAGTAGCGTAACCTAAGGAAGTAGGCATTTTTAAAAAAATAACACGTCAATCCTTACACTAGCGTAATCTAAGGAAGTAGGCTATAATAAAAAACGACATGTCAAGCCTTACACTAACGTAACCTAAGGTAATAGGCTATAATAAAAAAACAGACACGTCAAGCCTTACAATAGCGTAACCTAATAAAATAGGCTATAATAAAAAAATAACACGTCAAGCCTTACACTAGCCTAACCTAAGAAAATAGGCTATAATAAAAAAACAACACGTTAATCCTTACACTAGCGTAACCTAAGGAAGTAGACTATACAAAAATTAGGACACGTCAAGTCTTACAGTAGCTTAACCCAAGAAAATAGGCTATAATAAAATAACGACACGTCAAGCCTTACACTAGCGTAACCTAAGGAAATAGGCTATATTAAAAAAACGATATATCAAGCCTTACACTAGCGTAACCTAAGGAAGTAGGCTATATTAAAATAACGACACGTCAAATCTTACAGTAGCTTAACCTAAGGAAAAAGGCTATTATAAAATAACGACATTTCAAGCCTTACACTAGCCTAACCTATGAAAATAGGCTATAATAAAATAACGACACGTCAAGCCTTTCACTAGCGTAACCTAAGAAAATAGGCTATAATAAAAAAACGACACGTCAAACCTTACACTAGCGTAACCTAAGGAAGTAGGCTATATTAAAAAAACGACATATCAAGCCTTTCACTAGCGTAATCTAAGGAAGTAGGCATTTATAAAAAAAAAACACGTCAAGCCTTACAATAGCGTAACCTAATAAAATAGGCTATAATAAAAAAATAACACGTCAAGCCTTACACTAGCCTAACCTAAGAAAATAGGCTATAATAAAAAAACAACACGTTAATCCTTACACTAGCGTAACCTAAGAAAGTAGACTATACAAAAATTAGGACACGTCAAGTCTTACAGTAGCTTAACCCAAGAAAATAGGCTATAATAAAATAACGACACGTCAAGCCTTACACTAGCGTAACCTAAGAAAATAGGCTATAATAAAAAAATAACACGTCAAGCCTTACACTAGCCTAACCTAAGAAAATAGGCTATAATAAAAAAACGACACGTCAAACCTTACACTAGAGTAACCTAAGGAAGTAGGCAATAATAAAAAACGACACGTCAAGCCTTGCACTAACGTAACCTAAGGAAATAGGCTATAATAAAAAAACAGACACGTCAAGCCTTACACTAGCGTAACCTAAGAAAATAGGCTATAATAAAAAAACGACACGTCAAACCTTACACTAGCGTAACCTAAGGAAGTAGACTATAATAAAATTAGGACACGTCAAGCCTTACAGTAGCTTAACCTAAGGAAAAGGCTATTATAAAATAACGACATGTCAAGCCTTACACTAGCGTAACCTAAGGAAATAGACTATAATAAAATTAGGACACGTCAAGCCTTACAGTAGCTTAACCCAAGGAAATAGGCTATAATAAAAAAACGACACGTCAAGCCTTACACTAGCGTAACCTAAGGAAGAAGGCTATAGTAAAAAACGACATGTCAAGCCTTACACAGGTTATGTTATTTTAAGGCTGTTTCGTTATTTTCTTATAGCCTACTTCCTTAGGTTACGCTAGTGTAAGGCTTGACGTGTCGTTTTTTATTATAGCCTACTTCCTTAGGTTACGCTACTGTAAGGCTTGACGTGTCGTTTCTTATTATAGCCTACTTCCTTAGGTTACGCTAGTGTAAGGCTTGACGTGTCGTTTTTTATTATAGCCTACTTCCTTAGGTTACGCTACTGTAAGGCTTGACGTGTCGTTATTTTATTATAGCCTACTTTCTTAGGTTAATTTAGTGTAAGGCTTGTCGTGTCGTTATTTTATTATAGCCTGCTTCCTTAGGTTACGTTACTGTAAGGTTAGACGCGTCGTTTTTTATTATAACCTACTTCCTTAGGTTACGCTAGTGTATAAGGCTTGACGTGTTTTTTTTTTTAATATAGACTATGCTTCCTTAGGTTACGCTACTGTAAGGCTTGACGTGTCGTTATTTTATTATAGCCTACTTCCTTAGGTTACGCTACTGTAAGGCTTGACGTGTTGTTTTTTTAATATAGACTATTCTTCCTTAGGTTACGCAACTGTAAGGCTTGACGTGTCATTTTTTATTATAGCCTACTTCCTTAGGTTACGCTAGTGTAAGGCTTGATGTGTCGTGTTTTATTATAGCTTACTTCCTTAGGTTACGCTAGTGCAAGGCTTGACGTGTTATTTTTTTATAAATGCCTACTTCCTTAGGTTACTCTAGTGTAAGGCTTGACGTGTCATTTTTTTATAAATGTCTACTTCCTTAGGTTACTCTAGTGTATGGTTGGAGTGTCGTTTTTTTTATTATAGCCTACTTCCTTAGGTTACGCTAGTGTAAGGCTTGACGTGTTATTTTTTTATAAATGCCTACTTCCTTAGGTTACGCTAGTGTAAGGTTTGACGTGTCATTTTCTTATTATAGCCTATTTTCTTAGGTTACGCTAGTGTAAGGCTTGACGTGTCTGTTTTTTTATTATAGCCTATTTCCTTAGGTTACGCTGCTGTAAGGCTTGACGTGTCGTTTTTTATTATAGCCTACTTCTTTAGGTTACGCTACTGTAAGGCTTGACGTTTCGTTTCTTATTATAGCCTACTTCCTCAGGTTACGCTACTGTAAGGCTTGACGTGTCGTTTTTTATTATAACCTACTTCCTTAGGTTACGCTAGTGTAAGGCTTGACGTGTTGTTTTTTTAATATAGACTATACTTCCTTAGGTTACGCTACTGTAAGGCTTGATGTTTCGTTTCTTATTATAGCCTACTTCCTTAGGTTACGCTACTGTAAGGCTTGTCGTGTCGTTTTTTATTATAGCCTACTTCCTTAGGTTTCGCTAGTGTAAGGCTTGACGTGTTGTTCTTTTAATATAGACTATACTTCCTAAGGTTACGCTACTGTAAGGCTTGACGTTTCGTTTCTTATTATAGCCTACTTCCTTAGGTTACGTTACTGTAAGGCTTGACGTGTCGGTTTTACCAGCTGAAACCGGCCGGTTATTTTTGTTAGGGTAATTTATTTCTTTATGATTTATTAAAAAAAAAAAAAAAACAACTATGTAATTCAGTTGCTTAATTTTCAGATATATGCAAAAAAAAAGGATCTTTAAGGCGCGATTTCAGTTTCCGGAAAAAAATTTTTGATTTTTTTAAAAATTATTTTATTTTATTTAAAAATTATCTAAGAATGTGTAAAAACAATTTTGAAATAAAATTCCAACGCGTGTAGGAGATATTAAAGTTTTTGTAAAGATATTCATACTGCCGTACAGGTGAAAAAAGGCAATATCTCGAGGTTTTATGAAAAATGAGATTTTTATATGTGCATAATCGTGAAAAAAAAATCTATCCAGTGGTGCAAAAATTATTTTGATATCACTGATAACAAAAAAGTTAGCACTGCATATCTCGAAGGTTTCATGTATTTGATAAAATTTAACATGGAATAAAAAAAAAAATACATGAAATAAATGCATATCTCGAGATATTGCTTTTCTTCTCCTGTACGGCAGAGCAGCGCGCATGGAAAAAAATATTTCAATACAGGAAAGAAAAGCAATATCTCTATATATGAGTACATGCATATCTCGATATTGCTTTTCTTCTCCTGTATTATAAGCTGATTTGGCGCTGCTATTTTTGCATATCTCTTGTTTTTCATATAAGGAGTGGAAATTTCGGAAAAATTTTTTCACCAATGAAAAGAGCATATCTTAATTATCTTAGAAACATATAAATATCTTTTTAATTGTATATAAACTTTTCAAAATTAACCAAAACGCGTTTCTTTAAATATCTCGAAATGAGTTAAAAGTGAGATATTGCCTTTTTTCTCCTGTACGGCAGCATATAAGTAAGTATACTAAAAAAAAAACTTTAAACTCGTTTCTCTTGAAATGCCTTTTTTGAATCGGCTTGCACTCTTTTTCAAATAGTATACATCCGATTTACCTAATTTATTAAATAATTAAATACGCAGGGTGTAAACCGACAAAATAAAAAAAAAAAAAAATTTTGGCAATTTATTTAATTTACAAGGTTCAATTTCGTGTCAAAAAAACAGTTTTTTTTCATTTCACTGGCATTTTTTTTTTCAAAAAATTTTTTTATGTCGGTTTACACCCTTGGCAAACCAATTCTAATAACAACCTTATTTGGTTTTTTTGTTTTTGGCAACCTGGAGTCGAGATATCGTGCAAGCCGCAAGAAATTACTTCGACTTTGGCACTATATATACAGACCGATAAATGCAACAAAAAATAAATAATAAAATATGTTAATTTAACTCTTGTATAATCGTGTAAAAAAAAAAAATTTTTAATTTAATAAAGTAACAAAAATATAAGTATTTTAAAAAGCCACCTTTTTTTAAAAAAATTTATGAAAATATGTGGGAGCATACTAACCTGTTATAAAATTCTTTTAAAAGAAAATAATTTTTTTGTAAATTATATCTAAAGGAAAATCATTAGGCATAAGCCTATATACAAAACCAATTTAAAAAAAAATTATTTTCTTTTAAAAGAATCTTATAACAGGTTAGTGTGCTCCCACATATTTTCATAAATTTTTTAAAAAAAAGGTGGCTTTTTAAAATACTTATATATTTTTGTTACTTTATTAAATTAGTTGGGGATGAAAATTTGAAAATTTTCACTCATAAAAACGTTTTCCTCGACCTCGAAAACCCCCTGGTAATGTATAAAGTTTATTATTTGAATGTTTATTGTTCCGCCATCTTGGAAAATCGGAAAATATGCTGGGGTGAAAATTTGAAAATTTTGAATCATAAAAACGTTTTTCTTGACCTCGAAAACCCCCTGGTGATGAATAAATTTTCATTTTAGACGTTTATATGGCAACTCTTCCTTTCAAGTTCAAGGCACAAAAAGTTGGAATTCCCTTCCTTCTAAAATAAGGTTCCTTCCTTCACTAAACTCATTCAAGACAGCCTTATTTACCTACCTATCAAACCTAAATTATACATATGTGGGCTCGGTTTTTAAGTGTATATAAACTATGTTTTTAAAGAAAAGATAAAATATGTTGACATGTATTACTTGGATTGCTATATATTATTGTCATTATTTATATGTGTTATTTGATAGTTAATATTAATAATAACTTGACTGTGATGTAAATCATTTAATTTTAGTTACAAAATGCTATCACTGTTACTTACTATTATTTGCCACTGTTATTACCATACTGTTAATTTTTTTTTTTCAATTAAAATCAATATATTTATAAAATAATATTAAATTTAAACTATGTTATTCTGTTACTATGTTATAATTATGTATAAAATTTTGTTTTAGACAAATAAAGAATATTTACATTTACATTTTACATTTACATTTATTGGTTAAAAGAATGTTATAAAGTTTATCAGGATTGAATTTTCTTTATTTTCCCGGAAATTTTCTTTTTTTAACACCTAAAATTATTTTTCTGGTTAAAACTCATTGATACCAGATGAAATCAGGTGAAACCAGCCGAAACCAGCCAAAACCGGCCGGTTTTACCAGCTAAAACCGGCCGGTTATTTTTGTTAGGGTACGAAAAAAAGTTTAGATAAACGTTTTCATTGATAAAAATTTTTAATTTTTGCCGTAGCATATATTTCGCTCTTACAAAAATAACCACGTAGCTATACTCCCTGGCTCAGAGAGTTATTTCAGGGAGTTAACTCCCTAAAACCGGGAGTTAACCATCTAAAACAGAAAGTTAACTCCCTAAATCAGGTAGGAAATTTCTGTCATCTCCTCGAATACCTTCGGGATGAAAATGCACCGTACGAGGGAAAACTGATATCCTGGAGGCGTAATTTTATAATTTTTATCCAAAACAATTTTCCAATTTTTCAGTTTTCTAATATGGCGGACCAAGAAACATGAAAATAGAAACTTTCTACATTACCTGGGGGTTTTCGGGGGGGGGGGGGGGGGGAACGTTTTTATGAATGAAATTTTTATTTTTTGCCCTAATATATTTTCCAATTTTCCAATATGGAGGACCAAAAAACATGAAAATAAATCTTACAATATTATTTGGGGGTTTTGAAGGTCGAGAAAAACGTTTCTATTCATAAAAATTTTAATTTTTTAAGTCCAATATATTTTCCAATTTTCCAATATGGCGGACCAAAAAACATAAAAACAAAAACTATCTACATTACCTGGGGATTTTTGGGGTCGAGAAAAACGTTTTTATGAATGAAAATTTTCATTTTTTTGCGTTAAAACGTTTTTCTCCACCTTGATAATTAGTAATATAATATAACTAAATTTGTAATATAGAAAGTTCTTCTTCATGCTTTTTGCCCCGTCATATTGGGAAATTGGAAAATCTATTGGGGCTAAAAAATTAAAATTTTCATTAATAAAAACTTTTTCCTCGGCTTCGAAAACCGCCAGGTAATGTTGTAAGATTTATTTTCATGTTTTTTTGGTCCGCCATCTTGGAAAATTGGAAAATATTTTGGCACAAAAAATAAAAATTTCATTCATAAAAACGTTTTTCTCGACCCCGAAAACCTCCAGGTAATGTTGTAAGATTTATTTTCATGTTTTTTGGTCCTCCATCTTGGAAAATTAAAAAATATGTTGGGGCTAAATAATTAAAATTTTCATTCATAAAAACGTTTTTCTCGACCCCGAAAACCCCCAGTTAATGTAGAAAGTTTCTATTTTCATGTTTTTTGGTCCGCCATGTTGGAAAATTGGAAAATTGTTTTGAATGAAGAATTAAAAATTACGCCTCCATTATATATGCTTTCCGTCGTACGGTCCATTTTCATCCGGAAGGCATTCGAGGAGATGACAGAAATTTCAGGCATTTCATATTTCAACCTTGAAAATCCCTAGGTAATATGAAAAGTTAATTTTTTCAGGTTTTTCGTTTTTTATCTGTCATCTTGGAAAATCGGAAAATTTTCATAATTGAAAACGTTTTTCTGAATTTTGAAAACCACCATTAGAAATATAGATTTCTACATTTTATTTTTTTTGTTCCGCCTTATTGGGAAATTTGAAAATATTTTGGGATAAAAAAATGAAAAATTTTATTTATTAAAATGTTTTTTTCAACCTCGAAAATCCCCAGGCAAGTTCCTCTTTTCATATTTTTTGGAGAATCGGAAAATTGTTTTATATGAAAATTTAAAAATTATGCCTCAATCGGGACTTTGATAAAATTTTTTTTATCGGAAACTCGATCGGAATTGTAATTTTTGATCAGAATTTCGATCGAAATTTTTTGATCGGAAAGTCGATCGGAATTTAGATTTTTGATCGGATTTTCGATCGGAATTTAGTTTTTTGATCGGAAAGTCGATCGGAATTTTAATTTTTGATCGGATTTTCGATCGAAATTTTTTGATCGGAAACTCGATCGGAATTATGATTTTTGATCGGATTTTCGATCGAAATTTTTTGATCGGAAACTCGATCGGAATTTTGATTTTTTATCGGAGTTTCGATCGAAATTTTTTGATCGGAAACTCGATCGGCGAAAATTTCGATCGGGGTTTCGATCGGAATTCCGATCGAAAGTTCGATCGGAAATTCGATCAAATTCCGATCGGAAA